>CP136894.1:70867500-75867500 GCA_034359265.1 Canna indica | reverse complement strand
AGAACATTCAGGTAGCTCTTTGCGGCTCATAATCTCTGCAAATTCCTTATCCCGTTGTTCAAAATAGTTTTTATCCAGGGGATAATACTTTTCATATCTGGCTACACTGAGAATAGCTTCTTCCCCATCTGATTCATTCCAGTCTGGGGCATTATCCCAGTGAGGTGGATAATGCTCCTCCTGAGCTTCTTCTGCTTGTAAGGCCCATACTCTCTGCCTTACTGACTCTATGCGATCAGTTAGCCGTCGGTTCGCGTTAATGCTTTGGTGATCTCCTGGATTAGGAAGGTCGTCCCAGTCCAATAATGTGTTTACCGGAAAGTAGGCTTGAGCCTCCGGATAGTACTCGTAGTACTCAAAACTGCGAACAGTCATTTCTTCCATGAGCAGGCTTATAGCTTCTTCGTTGTCTTCGTTGATTTCCTGAGTCTCTTCATCCCAAACAAATAAGGCTTTTGCTGCTTCCTCCTGTATTAGCATGTTGCCTAGAGCATTTATTGAAGTACTCAGTGTTTGCCGTATTTCCAGTGGTGCATCTCGGGTTTCTTCCAGGGCTTCTTCCAAAATTTTGATATTTTTGGTCATAAAATCTGGGACTTCATCAAGTATTGCTAATTTGGTTGTGAGTCGAGATAGAGCATCAGCTAAGACGTTCAGCTTCCCATCTATATGCTCAAAATGAACCTGAATGCCTGTTCCTGTTATAAAATCCACAAAGTTAAGCCATCTTACCCTAGACGGCTTATTCTGATTGGACTTATTGTGGAAACTTATAATAGCCTGACAGTCTGTTCTTAACGTGATCTCCTTCTTGTCTAAATAGTGGATTTTTAATGCACTGAGAGTTTCCATGCATGCATGGATCTCTGCATCAATAGTTGCTTTTACTACTGAGAATTTTCCACTAGCATATGCACAGATGCGCTCTGACTGTCTTTTATCGTTCTTCATTGGTTTCCATTTACAGATTCCGCCCCATCCTTCCATACATCCGTCGGTTTCCAATATTATGTATGCGTCCGGGGGGGGGGTAACTCTAGATCAGGCAAGTCCTGGACTAGCTCTTTTACCTTAGCAATCAATTCCCTATCAGATGGCTTCAATCTTTTGTCGCCGTGAGGCCCCGTCTTGGAGTACAAGGGACCTAATAGGGTTCCCATATTGGGAATATAGCTTCTAGCATAATTCAGAATACCCAACCAAGTCCTCAATCCGGTTTTGGTCATTAGGTTCTCCTCTTTAAAGGAAACTATTTTTTTGATGATATGCGGTTGAAGCTTAATTCTGTTTCTTCCAATTATAGCTCCCAAAAACTCAATTTCCTCGGTCGCGATTTTCATTTTTGTTGGTGATAGTATAAGTCCCCATTTTTCACAGATCTCCAGCATCTTTCTTAGATGCTTTGCATGTTCTTCTTCTGTTTCTGAAAAGACAAGTATGTCGTCAATGTAAACGGCTATGAATTTCTCAGTGCCTTCAAAACACTCATCCATTTTCCTTTGAAAGATTGAGGGGGCATTCTTTAATCCAAATGGCATAACTAGCCATTCATAAAGCCCTCCAGGAACTATGAAGGCCGTCCAGGGGATTGATTCAGGATCCATCGCCACTTGATGGAATCCACTCTTGAGGTCGAACTTGGAGAAGATCTTACTGTTCCCAATTCTTTTTAAGATCGTGTTTATTCCTGGTAAGCTGTATTGATCTTTGTATATATTGTCGTTGAGAGTCCTGTAGTTGAACACAAGCCTCTCTTTTCCTTTTACTTCTTTCTTAGTGATCGGATCAATGCTCGTACCTGAGTGGACTATCATTGCCATAGTCCTGTGTCTGCTAGAACTGGGTCTGATCGCGCCTATATCCAGTAGGCTTCTGATATGCTTACTAAACTGGTCTTTCATCGCAGGCGTAACATGTTTAAGAGGCCTGTCCTGAATGGTTAGGTCAGGATTGATTATATCAATCTTACATGTTACCTGATTTTTACCCCAGTGGGCTATAGGATTGTCCCCTATATACCCTTGATCCTTCAGCTTTTGTAGTAGTGGCTTAAACCTTCGTTGAAATCTTTCCGATTCCTTGAATTCCTCAGATCCTGTTGTACTCAGTACATCTAGGTACTCCTCTTCAGTGAGATCAAATTCACCAAGTGTTGTTACAGCCGCTATCTCAGCTTCAGCCTTAGTTGTTATGGTTGTTAACTTCTTGTAGAAAGTAATGGACTGATCTTCAATTCTTAGGCCTCCTTTCATGGCTCTTATGAAGTTACAACCGACGAGCATCTGAATTCCATCTTTCTTGCTCATCGGAAAGGCGTAAGTGAATGGAATAGGAAATTTGTTCTCTTCGATCATCATGTATCCGCCCTTTAATTTTTTACTTGCCAGCTGTTGTGAGTTTACCCCATTTATCAGTATAGGGTATGTGCTGGGCTCTAAGGCTTCCTCAGGTATAGAATCCTGGTCTACGCAACAAACTGTTGCGCCAGTATCAAGTATTGCCTGTACTCTAAAAGACTTTACTTGTGGAATCTCCATGATTATGGTCATGTTGTAAAGCCTATTCAAGATTTTCTTGCCTCTGGGTTGGTCTACCTTGTCTGCAATTGTTGCGTCTTCTTGGGGTAGATCTGAAGCTTTCATTGAGAGTTTATTCATTGATTCAGGCTCTTGAATTACTAATTTCTTCTGAGTTCTTCTTTCAGGCTCTATCTCATTTATCGGGAACTTGCCTTTCTTTTCCCTTATGTCTTCCTCTAAGCTCATATTGTGAAATTCTTCTTCTAAGTCTTCCATACTTACTTGATTTTTCAAATTCTCTAGCTCTTCTTTGAGGTTTTTGTTTTCTGCCTTCATGTATTCAACCTCAGCAGTTAAGTACTTTGTGTAATCAAGTAATTCCTTTATCAATATGTCTTTATCTTGGTACGGTGGGAAAGATGACTTGATTATAGTTAACTTGCGTCCAATATTGAAACGAGAGCACATGGGACATACCGTAAGCAAGCAGCTTCGACAGTGGGCTCTCATCATTGGATTTGTGAACTCCTTGCAGCACGTACATCGCTCACATCTGGGTGTGATCTCTGGGGAATTGTCCTCCCAGCGATGGATGCAGCTATTCATGATATCTGGAAGAGTCACTTTCGTCCGCCAGTTATTTTCTGATGTGTTCCATGTTTTCTCTGCTGTAGTGGTAGTTACCACAAAAATTATTACTTCCTCATTAGATTCTTCAGTTAGGATCATAAATCCTGACTCATATGGCAGATCAGCCTTTTCTAGGGACAGAGTATGTGCTGTCCCGCTTTCACCTTCTGAGAATGAGCAGATCGCATCGCTGTCTGGCTCGTCTAGGTCAACAGATAGAACATCCCAGTCTTCTGGCAATTCTAGGTTGTCTATGATGGCTGCTCGAGCAATATTTCCTTGTTTCTTTCTGCAGTCTCGAGCAAAATGGCCTTCCTCGCCACAAATGAAGCACTTGCATTTCCTCATTCTATCAGAGTGTTTCTTTTTGAAAATTCTGATATGAGTCTCATGTGGCTTGCCTTTGTAATTTTTAGCTTTTCTTAAGCTAAACTTCTTGCTTTTATTGTAGTAGCCTGGTATCGGGATTTTATTGCAGATTGAAAGGTCCTTCAGGCTCCTTTGAAACGCAGCGCGTTTGCACTGGTCCTCTAAATATTGATAACAAAAGTGAATGCGAGGTATAACTCCAATCGTGTTACCTGGGTGTTTGAGTTTGAAAGCTGCCTCCAACTCTTTGCCTATTATTGGTGACATTTTTCTGAAGATCTTCTCAGATAATTCCGGGGATATGTACATCCTCCCAGATTTAGATGCCAGCACCCTGTAATCGTTTAAGTAGTCGAATAAATCCTTGACGTTGGTGCAAGAAAGCCTCTCTAAATCATCATAGGCTCGATTTTGCTCATCTGTTGAGCCTGTAGTAGGGTCTTCTAATAAGATCATTCGTCTTACTTGTGAGAGAATATTTTGTGGATCATCCGCGATGCCTGTCAATTCATCGTATTCAGCTGGATATGCCATCCGCCATTGTATCCACATTTTCTTTTCGTTTTCTCCTAGTAGATTTTCTATAAAACAGATCTTTGCCTTGTTATCAATCCAAGTCCTCTCATTTACTAGGTTTAACGTTATCGACTCCCATCTGGAGATAACGTCACTGTATTGTCCCATTTGCTCAGGTAGGACAAGTATGGCCCCCGTGTTTGATTGGGCTGATGGCAAAGTATATCTCTCATTGTATGCTCTTGCGTATCCACCTCTGAGATTGTTGATTTTTGCATTCATCATGTTTGTATCACCCTGATATTGTGGTCTCGGTATGTTGCTGCTTGGTGGGTACATAGCTGGACCCATAATGGGTTCCCTGGGGATTTGTGTAACGGATGATGAAGACTCACCCGTTGCAAATGCCGATTCAGTGATGGTCTTTTGTTCTACTGCGTCTTTCAATTTTTTGAAAACCGGGTAATCAAGTTCAGCAGTATAAGCTACTTCAGAATCTTCTTCTCTGAATGGATTGAACTTACTAAACCTTGTTTCAAAGTCTTCGTCTTCATCTTCATCATCATCTGCTTCATCGTTTTCATCAAAAATGGGTCTGTCAGTTACTATCTCCTCCTCCCCATCAGAAAAGATTAGGTTCCACCTAATCTCAGTGTTACCAGATGTGCTTGCTTCTTCTAGTGCACTATCAGAAGTATCCCATTTTGGTAGTAGATTTTCATTTATGACATCGTCAGTGACTGTCATGAATTGGTGGAAAGCGTCTAAATCATCTTCTTGATATTCATCACTCCAGTCATGTTCAACACGGAAAATGTCGTCGTTCCAGTCGTTATCTTCATAAAGCATGGCTGCAAATTCTTCAGTCTGTAAGTCATCTTCAGTTGTGGATGGTTGAACTGCATAATCAGCGAACTGGACGGCTAATGCGCCGTCCGTTCGTGTTCGGATGCTAGATGATTGAGGGTTCCTTACGGCCGTAATTAAGGCTGGTCGTATGATCCATTGCTGTCCTTGCAGACTTTCTGTAGATCTGATTTGCCCTGGGATTGCTCTGATCCCTCTGCTGGCTAGATGATCCGCTACATGTTGCACGTTGTAACAGAAGTTTGTATGACTTGTGTTAGATAATCTTCCCAATAGGGATCTTGATAAGAGGAGATTGCTTTCTCCTCCTTGCCAGCCATCGTATCCGTGAGTTTGTATCACCAGTTGAATGTGTTCACGGAAATCATGGATACTGATGGTTATGTCAGGGGCTGTGTAGGCCAATTGAGTGCCCGAGGTTAAGTCTATCTCCATAGAGCTGATGACCGAACGGTCATCTGACCATCTTGTGTCTCGAAGCAAAACAAGTGCGTTAACACCAGCACTTCTTCTGTGCAGGGTATGAATTCTAACCATAATCATACCCATATGCAGGTGTTGTAGCCCTTCCTGTATTAGTACAGAGTAGCTCTGGTCAGTAATAAAGGGAAGTTCTAGTTGAGCACCTTCAGTTACCAATATTCTTTCATCTGAATAATGCTGATACACCCTGTGATTGCGTTCTGCCCATCCTGCTTGGTAGAGGGTCTCTGCAGGGACTTGTTGGGCTCGCTGGTATTGGGATATAGTGAGTTCAGCATTAGGATTTATTTGAGATTCAAGGCTTCTTCTGAAGCCAGTTCTTCTATTGTTTGAGGCTACCCTTCGTTGCACTTCGTGTCTTAATCGGTTGGCTAGACGATAGTTGCGTATCTGATCGTCTATAGTCGGCTGTCTATTGTCGTTGCCGGAGATGGAAGGTCTTGGGGCAAGGACTTCTGTTCTTGTTGTGGTTTTAGAATTCAAAGTCATCTTCCTGCTCTTTCCTTCTCTTGTTCAAATATTACTCTTGGGTCTTTGAAGACGTACAGTTTCCCTGGTGGCTTCGGCTTTTTCTTCTCAGATGAATCTCCGATCTTTAAGTTCTGTAGGTCTTTGGCAAGAGAATCTATGGAATCTGTAATTGATTTAGGACTAGCTTTGTCTTTGGCAGCTTTAAGTATTTTAACTTCTGCGGCTAATTCTTCCAATTGTTCTTTTATTTTACAGGTAAGCTGAATTAGTGTGTTCAGCTGTTTAAAAATGCTTTCAGATTGTTTAGAGGTTATTAAGGCAGGTTTAATAAACCCCTCAGCTGGATAAAGGCAGATATGAAAAGTATTATCCCCTGGATAAAAACTATTTTGAACAACGGGATAAGGAATTTGCAGAGATTATGAGCCGCAAAGAGCTACCTGAATGTTCTCACAGGAATGAGATACCAGAAAGCTCAATCAGAGAAGACTATAATAGGCAAATAAGGGAAGAAGAGAATCTCTATAAAAAGGCCATGAAAAAATTATACAAGGAGACTGATGATTTCTACAAAACATTGGAGAAACAATTCCCTAACACCACCTCCGAAAAACCAGAACTTTTGAGAGAGCTGAGAAAGCAAGCTGGGATGCAACCAGAAGAAGAAGATCAACCAAAAGAAAGGGATGACGACACCCTACGCAAGGGAAAGTATCCCGCCGAGAACGAAAACTGAACCACGCCATTGAGGAAGCGAAAACCTCATTAAACAATATTCGCAGTTTATGTTTACTAATTTTTAGTGTGTTTTTTTTAGATGATTCTGGATGAGCTGAAACAATTAGCAGACGCGAATCGAAGAACATATGCAACCACCAAAAGGGCAATTATGACTGCACAGCACTGGGCAGTCCTTGGTGAATCAACGGGCCTCAAAGAACTAAAAAGGCTCGAGAAGCTAACAGGCAAAATAATGTTCAAAGAACCAAGATCCATGGACCAGCAGGACAAATGGGCGTATAAGGCATACCAACTACACAAAGCCCAGACCCAAAAGACGACATCAGAGTTAGAACAGCTACTAGCAATGGCCTATCTTCAAAAGGCCAGACTGGATCAAGCGGCACCAACAGATAATTTTGCGGTGGACCTACTGCAATCAGTAACCCATCACATTAAAAACTTGGAGTTATGCCATAAGATGATCAATAGCAGTAAGAATAGCAACACCTACTGCAACGTTCGCTTTGCCGAAAGATAGACATGACTTGACATGACTTGACAAAGACACCCAGCACTAAAGAGATTCCCTGAGCTGGAGGATAAGCACGAAGGACATCAAGTCACTATTGGCTAGCTGTAAAGTAAATGAAATTATTGTACAAAAGATTCGCCTTTATGTAAAGGCAAATAATTGAGTGGCGCACTCAATTATTTCGCTTAGCTACGAAGTTTTCTGGTCTATATAAGACCATCTGTAAGGAGTTGCAGAGACACACTGGCTTCACCAGACAATCTCTACTTCTCCCTTCTAAGTGTATAAGCTTTCAGCTTGAATATATTTGAAGCTTTCAGAATCAATTTGGACTTTCCATCAAGCCTTGCTTAATTCCCGCGTCTTTCACGACCTGTGAATTTAGTAAGTTGAGATCCATTCTACGACCACCTCTTCTGGATTCCGCACAAACCTGGTATCAGAGCTATAACATCACTCTATTAAGGTACTTGCTGTCTTCCTACATCACTCTATTTTTGTTACTAAAGCTTAATACTTGTACTTCTAAGGCTAAGATTAGCTAGGATAGACGATAAAGAGGGATAACAGTACCCAAAACGGAGAAGATTTCCCACACGTTCGTAATCCTGGTCAAAGACTAGCCAAATAAGTACTAGTATTTTGAGTTATAACATCTATATGAGTGATTGGAACCTGACCGCTGCAAGTTCCATTTATAAAGAAGCTCTTAAAGCCACTGAATCTCTTGGCTCTCCAGCTGAGGGGTTTATTAAACCTGCCTTAATAACCTCTAAACAATCTGAAAGCATTTTTAAACAGCTGAACACACTAATTCAGCTTACCTGTAAAATAAAAGAACAATTGGAAGAATTAGCCGCAGAAGTTAAAATACTTAAAGCTGCCAAAGACAAAGCTAGTCCTAAATCAATTACAGATTCCATAGATTCTCTTGCCAAAGACCTACAGAACTTAAAGATCGGAGATTCATCTGAGAAGAAAAAGCCGAAGCCACCAGGGAAACTGTACGTCTTCAAAGACCCAAGAGTAATATTTGAACAAGAGAAGGAAAGAGCAGGAAGATGACTTTGAATTCTAAAACCACAACAAGAACAGAAGTCCTTGCCCCAAGACCTTCCATCTCCGGCAACGACAATAGACAGCCGACTATAGACGATCAGATACGCAACTATCGTCTAGCCAACCGATTAAGACACGAAGTGCAACGAAGGGTAGCCTCAAACAACAGAAGAACTGGCTTCAGAAGAAGCCTTGAATCTCAAATAAATCCTAATGCTGAGCTCACTATATTGGGATCAGAGCAATCCCAGGGCAAATCAGATCTACAGAAAGTCTGCAAGGACAGCAATGGATCATACGACCAGCCTTAATTACGGCCGTAAGGAACCCTCAATCATCTAGCATCCGAACACGAACGGACGGCGCATTAGCCGTCCAGTTCGCTGATTATGCAGTTCAACCATCCACAACTGAAGATGACTTACAGACTGAAGAATTTGCAGCCATGCTTTATGAAGATAACGACTGGAACGACCTTTGCCAGGGGTGTGGGGGCGGAGCCCCCGGAAATTTTTTCGACCCTTTGGGTTGTGGGATTGTGTCGCCCTATATTAATTCTAATGTAATTCTCTTGTATATGTGAAAAATCCTAATACAGTACCAAATAGCTTTTAAACATTGTATTCATGTATTTGACATTTGAATATTGATTTTAAGCATTTATTCATCAATTATATATTATTAGAGTTATATCTAACTCTTAAAAAAAAAACAACAACAACCCGATATCGCGTCATACCGGGCGGTATGATACATATACCGCCCTTACCGGGCGGTAAATGGCGAAATACCGCCATATACCGCCCGGTATACCATATATACTCGGTATTTTCAAATACCGGGTATATCGAATACCGGAATCCCCAAAAACCGGTAAATACCGGGCTTACCGTACCGTTTCGGCCCCATGGGTGGCAGTTCTGCTTTGATAACCAAACTAATCTGAACGATAAGAAAGTTATGGAATAAATGAAAGGAAGAGATAAACCATGAATTTGAATAAAGAGATTAGAATAATGAAAGCATGGAAAACGAGGAAGAAGATGATAACAAAGGCAAACTAGTTTAAGAAAAAGTTATCAATTATATAAAAATTAATATCACATTTTTAGTATTTCATCCAGTTTATACATCTCTATACATATCTACTATTCAATCATCAACAGTGAATCAGTGATATAATCTGAAGATAATCACCTTCTATACTGCTCTTTATTGCCTGAAAGGAAATTCCACATAGTGATAGATCTTGAAATATTTTAAATCAAAAGATAAAATCATAAAGAATCTTATAGATTCTAACCTTACTCTAACCTGGGTAAGACAGACTTGGATAACTCTCTAACAAATCAACCTTGCCAAATTACAAATAAAACTACAATACTACATCTGTAAATCTTAAAGTAATCAAATATGATTCAGCATACTTGTAAGTTGTAAATTCAGTCTACTTGATTAGAACCTATCTGAACCAACAAGATTAGTAAATTTGAGTTGACTTGAACCAAGCTCAATCACTGATTTGACCAAGTTACTTTGACAGTATTGTTTGCTACAACTTTTTTATTCTTTGCCCTTCCATATTTACTGGTCTCAAATATTATCTAATTCATTTGAGATTTGCATTGAATCAACATACTGAAAGAACTTAGAATTGAAGTCAATGACTTTGAAATAAATCATATGGCTACTTGATTTAAAATCAGTAGATAGAGGTACCAAAAATTATTTTGACTAATTCTTAAGATAATATTTTTCGCATAACATATCCTCTTCATCAATTTTCTTTGGTGAAAACAAATCTAGTTTGTAGATTATACAATGTTGTCTTACATTAGTAATACTCATTGTAAACTTCATAATTTTTGAGGAAAAACACTTTATTTACCTTTGAACTGTACTCTTAAAGGAGGTGTTGGATTGGAAGGGAAAAAGAGAGAAAAAATCTTCTGAAATTCACATTGCAAAAGCCATTGACATAGAATGGCTTTGAATTTCACATTGCAAAATCTTCTGCAAAAAATCTTCCTGCATTTAAGCAATGTAGTTATACAAAGACATTGTGAAAGAATTACCTATATTAAGAGGGGAAGTATTAGTATCACGTATTAGTTGAATTTTCTGCTTGTGTCAATAAGTGTAACGCCCTAGTTTAGTCCGAGATTAGGAGTTGATGACAAGTTACATTGATTTATAAAACTTGATGGGTGCCAAGCATCTTGGCTGATGTTTAGGCCTAGCAAGGTTATAACAATAAGTGCTTTGGTTTCACTCACTCTTCATTGGATTTCATGCTTATTAACCATGGTTCATGACATCAACCTAATTGAGCTATTTGCAAAATTATAGTACAGGTCTTATCTTATGTTTCATGATATGGATGCTAACAAACCAAAGGAGATATTCAAATACCTACCCGTTCTTTCTTTCACTGAAAGCTACATATATCAGGTGCATTGATTACACATGTGAAATCACTATATTTGAAGGGATAGAGAAATAACTATAAGTTGCTAAACTCTGTGCAGTTAGACACATTGAACGAGAAGGAATTGAATCTTTCATCCAAGGTGGCAATGTCGAAGGAATTGAGTTTAATAATTTTACTCCTTTGTCTAATGATTTATGGACGTGCAAATCATATTTCTATTTTACAGAAGATTCTGATGGGATTTAGTTGAATGATTTTCTGCGCAGATCGCAGATCAGACTGTTGGAAATAATTCCATTGAATTTGCAAGAGCTGATCCTTTTGATCCTCTGATTCGCCTTTTACAGTGTCAAGGGCTTCTAACTCAGCGGTTCTCTACCTTTTGTTACACCACTCTACTGACAAAGAACTAAAGCAAAAACTAAATATCCTTTTTGATGAATCATGCTCATGCTTTTATGTAGGATAAGAGAAGAGCTTAATTCAGGTATTGAGTATTGGGCACTTGAGAGGAAGCTTTGCCATGCATTATCAAGAAAAAAGGTCATGTGATACCTTGTTATTCCTCTTCTATTCGTCATTTTTTCTATCGATTAAATTGAAGGTAATTTAATGCTTAAGTTGTAGTTAGTTATAGTGTGTAATACTTCTACTAGATCTTATTAATCAACACAACTTCTCATGAATTTTCAATGTGGGATTAAACCAAGGTGCTACAACCTCTCCATTAAGACTTTGACATCCTTATCAAGACTTATGTCAACTCTAACTCATAGCCCAAATCATACCCTAGTTTGTAGCATGTGAGGCCTAATCTATTATTGACTTCACCTCCTCCCCGAACAATCATTTCTCATATAGGTTCCTTCACCTAAGAGTAGTGTTGCTTGGATACCAATATTCATATGCTTAATGGGATAATTGACTCATTAACCTCGTAGCATGGTTCAAAATCTCATACCAATACCAATTTTGGTAACTAGTTGGTACCGGTATGTACCAACACAC
This sequence comes from Canna indica, assembly GCA_034359265.1. NCBI lineage: Eukaryota > Viridiplantae > Streptophyta > Magnoliopsida > Zingiberales > Cannaceae > Canna > Canna indica. The sequence goes on along the minus strand of CP136894.1, from coordinate 75,855,892 downwards.
GGTATTAGGTGGTACAAACAGGTCCATATCTTCTTTTTTTTCAATTTAAGCTCCAATTCATAATTTTAAGATCCAAAGACATTTGAGAGAGTATGAAAGCTAGAGTGTGAGGGAGGGGTAAATGAGAAGGTTTAGGGGCTTTATATAGCCCCCCGAATCATAAAAAATCGGCTCCAACGGCTCAAGGAGTCATTTGGAGCCGGTACGAAAGAGGCCAAACGGTTGAAAAACTAGCTATTGAGTACAAAGGCTATACTGGGTGGTACAACCATTATACCCTAGTAGCAGATTGTACCAGGGTGAACTTGTACCGATTTTTTCAAAAATTGGTAAATACCAATCATACGGGGCATTACGGTAAGGTATTTGCAAACCATGCCTCAAAAGTCTAGTTTTGGGCCTTGCCCAAAATGCTAAAAAAATGAAGTTAATAGTAGTAGATCCGTCCAATCTATAAACCTATATAACTTATCATGAACTCCCAATATGAAATTAAATTGAAGTGCTACAATCCCCCCACTTAAGTGTCCTAGTCCAAATCCAAGTCAAGTCAAATGCATAACTAGAACCACATCCTAGTCAACCACATGTGAAGTCTAGTCCAGAAGCGGTTCAACCTAGTCCCTGAGCAGCCCTTTCTCACATAGACTCCCTCACTAAGCCTACGACTAGATATTCCCTGAATACCAATTGTAATGGCCTTACTTGATGGGTCTACTAACCCATTAGCCTTATAGGTTTACATAATTCATCAGTCTCTTTTTCCTAGTCATTCTAGAGTTTAGAAATCATTATGGTTTCTTAAGCAGGAAAAACTGAAGTAAATACTGATAATTTTCTAGATACATGCAGAATTAGTAGACAAAGTTGTCTTTTTTTGACAGACTATAGCAAATAATGTAAAACAGAAACTGGTATCCCACACAGATTCTATTGTCATCATTTGCTTCTGTCATAATGTCATTATATTGACCTGGGATGGACACATCATGGTTGGTTGCTTAAGGTCAAGAATGAAGATGTTTGATATATTAATTAATCAATGTTTGGCAAGTATCAACAATTTGATTCGTAGGCAAGCATAATTAGAATCTCTGTGAGGTTTTCAGCATTTGGAGGAAGAAAATCTTTACTTTGCAATCATGATAATCTCTATCAGTTACATACAGAGAAATTGCAACATACCATTGTGAATTATTGTTTTTAGCATGTCTCCGTTGTACTATTTGTATATATACTGCTTAAGTAAATAATTAATTGGTTAACTCAAGTAGCACCAACAGGCCTTAAGCCACCGATATGGGGAAACTGGTTAGAGATAATCTAAAAACTCAGTAATGACAATGAAATGTCTTACTATTGTCTTAAAAGAAATTGAATATGAAGAAGCTTGCAGCAGTCACTTCCAACTCCGCATGTTTCCTAATTTTAACCCCTGCACTTTTTTTTATGCTTTTCAAATTTTAAGAACTTAGTTTGTCTCATCTATTTTTGTAAAGTATTCACAAATATGATCTTGACATTAGAAATTATTATTTTTCAGATATTGGTAGAAGATGTCATGAGAGCAATTTGTCTAAAATCATTTGATTACCGAGTACTGAACCTTCTGTTGTATCAATTGAGAGGTCAACAGGTTTATATCTTTACCAAACTAGCTGTTCAACATAATTAATCTTGCTGTTGATGTCTTACACGCAGCTTCATTGTTTTACTAAATTTCTTCATAAAACATTTACAGTGAATTGGGATCACCCTTTATAAAATTTTACATTCAGCATTGCTTTTCCTCTTTCCTTTTTCTTGTATTATTAACTGTAAAACAAGAGCTCTGTAGCATAACTTTGGAAATGCTCGTAGATGTGGTAAGAATAATAAGGTTCAGCTTCTAAATCACCTTACAGAAACTGGCATATAGTTTAGTTGTGCTACTTTGGGGCTGGAATATCTAATCAAGACACTGATTTCATTATGTGCTACTCCACTGTATTATACTGTTATGACACACACTAAGGGAGGTTTTTGATTCAGAAGATCTTGCAAGTTGCAACAAAGAGAAATTTCTTCCATATTCATAAAAAGTATGGAAGAAAATAAAGATATTTGACTAGTTGCAGTGATGCCTAATACATGGATCTACATTACATTGCTAGCCATAATTTGATTATTTTGGTAGTTGTCTTTAGACAGCTGGGTCATTAATATTTTATCCATCATTATTAGTTCAAGGCTTCAAGTTTCATGCAAGATTTCTGCTTTATTTATCCCGGATGCTTATCTTTCTTTATGGTATGTTGAATGTCGTTTTAAATTCTCGTGCCTCTTACATGAAATTCTCAAGAACACCTTTCATCTGGAAAGTTCCCGGATGTGTTATACTTTTAGCTAACTATATGTTGAAAAGACTAAATAATCAGTTACATTATCATCGGGTAAATGTGTGATCGTGTGTATACATGTTACATAAACAAAATCTGATCAAAATGTAGACAAGAATTCAAGTGAACTTCAAGATCTAATAGGATATAGTCAATAATTTTAACTTCTACCTCCGAAAAATTTCAAGATGCCAATACTCAGCCTGTGTTGGTTTTTGTCTTTTGCTACAAACACTGTTCTATTTCTTTTCCAAATCTTTAGCATAGGATTATAATTTATGTTGTTTATAGTATTTCAAGATGATTTTTTATTTTCACATGATCTTCAATCATATATGTCATTTGAAAAATCAATTTATATTGTTTGCCTGCTTCGATGACTTTGCTGACATGAAATATTCAGCTATTCTTCAAGTATTGCCTCTTTTAATGTTTAATACAAGAAATTGGTATGTGCATTTCTTATTCTCAACTATATAACCGGCTTTTTCATTTTGTTTAGGTTAATGAACTGCATATGGAGTTTTTATCTATCTCAGAGTATCTGGTTGAGTTAGCAGATGATCTGTGAGTATATTCTGTTATTTCCTCCATTGTTTTCTTAAGTACATCAACCAGATGATATAATCAATTGGGTTAGTTGTTAAACCTTTTTACTCATGTTACAAATAGATTATTCAAAATGCTGACAAGCTAGCAAAAGTAAATGAGTTTAACTCAGTCTTTATTTTCTTCGATGTCAAAAGATACAAAGGATAAAGCGTCATTTCATTTGTACAATGGCTCTCTTTCCATGCTGAGTAATAGAGCTATAATACTCTAAGTTGATTTTGGTGCAGCATAATTCCACTAAGACTGTTAATTGTCGAAATTAAGTTGCATTAGTTCCTGCACTTGGGTCTTGTTGAAGTGATATAGGGCCACCTTACCCTCATGTTGGACTTGGCAACCATGGTAATTCATGTAAGGGAGTTCCTCAGCCAACTTCACTGGAACCAAACAGAAAAAAGATTGGACTTTTAGTTCAATTAGAGTTTAGATCTTCTATCTTGAACTAGACAAGTTTGGTCATTTCTAGCCAATGCCAGCAGGCTAGGTCTCACAAGTCATTGGACTAGGGTTTGATTTTGGACTATGCATTGAACACATCTTACAAGCATGTCAAGCCTTTTGCCATACTTCAATTTAGTCCTCACCAGGTTAAGTCTCGAGGTTATATGGGCTTATAGGCTTGATGGGTGTATTACTACTTACTGCAGTTTAACCATTTTCAACTAGTGGTATAAGAGGGTTGCCTTGGAAAGAGGAGAGCTTCTTCTAGGCTAGATCGCTAGGGTTTGTTTCTTATGCTAAACTTGGATATTGATGAGCATGTCAAGCCTTAAATGGGAGAGATTATGATACTCCACTTTAGTTCCTCATTGGACAAATTCATGATCGAATTTGCTACACTGCAGGAGATCAATTGATTTCATGTTGTTTGAAATCAGTGCCCACTCACACGAGCTAATAGGCATCAATTTTTTAGCGCCGGTTTCTGATCATTAATCCCACATCGTTTGATTAATTTTTTTAACCGAATCAAAATTTTTAAATAGACTTCTTAATCCATATTAATCCATCTATTTAAATGTTTAAAAGATTTAATCCACAGATTAATGAAATATGAAATATATATATATATATATATATATATAAGTCCCACATCATTTTAAAAAAATCTTTTGATAGCGGCACCTTTCAAGTGCAAGTATTAATATGTTGCATTAATACAGACTCTTTTTTTAGCCGATTCTAAAATTTAGTTACGGGGTAATTTTTACCCCAATTCAGACAAATTAAGAAGCATCTAAAATTAAGTTTAGACATCAAACCAGCGGGATTTTTTAACTATGCCGATTTTTTAACTAAACTCGGTGCCGATTTTTTAACTAAACCCGACATCGATTTTTTAACTAAACTTTGTGTCGGTTTTTTAACTAAACTCGGCTCCAATTTTTTACCTAAACTCAGTGCCGATTTTTTTTTACCTAAACTCGCGCTGATTTTTTTTTACCTAAACTCGGCGCCGACTTTTTACCTAAACTTGGCACCGACTTTTTACCTAAACTTGGCACCGATTTTTTACCTAAACTCGGCACCGATTTTTTACCTAAACTCGGCACCGATCTTTTACCTAAACTCGGCGCCCATTTTTCCCTAAACTTGGCGCCGATCTTTTACCTAAACTAGGCACTGATCTTTCACATAAACTCGGCGCCAATCTTTTAACTAAACTTGGTGCAGGGGTCAGTTACTCCATGAGGTTGACTCATGACATTTCTAGAACAGCTGGTAGCACTGCGTAAGAGGCACTGTTTATGCTGAATTACACAGATATTCTAAGAAACATGGAATAATTAAATCTAAAGAGGATTTTTCTTGCTATGTAGCACTGCTAGTTTGCAGTGGTAAAACATTTGCAAGTAATTAATATTCACCTAAATGCTTCCAACTATTTTCAGAAACTAAAGTTTGTTGGTTCATTTCTGTTTAACTTTTCTTCTTTTATCATGAGATACATACTTGATTCTTGTGACCATTAACAGTCTCAAAATGTTGTAGGTACGATTATGAGGTACGCTATATTCAGCAGATTTTATTTAAAGTTTGAAGCACATCAGCATCAGAAAAATGACTAACTCTTGATACAATGATAATGTTTTGGATTCATGTCTTTGCATTCATATTTAGGATGATGTCATAGAAAATAGCTTCAACGTACTGCGTATGTTTGTCCAGATTTATGGAGCTTCAACAGCACCGAGTATGTTGGTAAGTTCATTGTAAAGCCAATTACAGCTGCAATCGTACATTCATCTTGCAGCATAGTTGCATAAATTGTAGGATTGTATAGCATTTCAAATGTGAAAACTTATCTCATCACAGTAACAGGAGTGACCTCATTTTCTATTATAATGAGGAACAAATTTTCTACATAGATCTTCATAAGAAATGCTGATAAAAGTTAGCACAAAAATAAGAAAAGTTTTAGTGTGTGACCATATACTAACTTTTCTAGGCAAAATGCATTACTGAAGCTGAAAAGAGATATGAGCAACTCTCAGGAATTCTGGATCCTGAATTGTCATCGAGGTATCGGAGAAGATGTGAAGAAGCTACAAGAGAAGGTCATTTTCCCCCTTAGTTTCTCCTGCTTGAACACAGATAGTAAACAAATTTCACGCAGTGTTAAATTAATCCTTGTAACTTTCACTTTCTTCAGGAGGAGCAACTTCTGGTCATGCACTTGGAACATGGAATATACCTGCAGTAATTGTTGATGAGGAGTCCTTCAGATTAAAAAGGTAAATAATGCATTGTTGTTACAGGTTGCTTTGCTTATCTTGCGCGCAAAAGATCATGAATGACATATTTTGTTGTACCTGCACCTGATCCAATTTCCTGAAATTGTCTCCTGCCATCAGATCAAAATTCGACGTTTCCTTTTGTGCAGGATGAAGGTGGGATGAGGCAGGATTCCTCGCAAGCATCTGCGAGTTTCATCTAATCTTTTTTACAATCTAAAATCTAGAACATTTTCAGCTATCTTTAGTAAACCCCAAGCATTTGAAGGGCTTAAAGAGTAGAAGGAGATTCAGCAGCTAAAATGTTTGTTTGACCTTTCTTTATTAATTATTACTAGTAAAACAGACTCTCAGACCTGTTCTCCATTCCCATCTTAATTGCCATAGAAAGAGAGGAGAGCCACATGATTCTTTTGTTTTAACAATTGCCTTATTTTGTTAGTTTTACTTTAAAAAATTTGAATTAGTTAGTTACACTAATTATATATACAGTATATCAGTTTTTAGAAAGGTAACTTTGTTCATTCCTTTACTGCATCATTACAACTTAGCTGAAATGGATGATTCCATAAGTTAATCTATAGTAGACCAACATATTCTTCCCGAAGAATTAGTATATAATAATGCAAAATTTGTACATTGTATGATAATATTTAATTTAATTTAATCACTTAATAAGTGTGAAGCATAATGCTTTACGGCAACAATTTACTTTAGCATTAAATATATATATATATATATATATATATATAACTCAATCTTAGTTAAATTCAAATATTAGGCATAAAATTCCATATTTATGATGGCCTCTTTTTCTATTTAAATAATGATTATATAAATTGATAGAAACAAACACAATTGAACAACTTCAGCTGGCCTTTCATTGAAAGGACATAAAATGAAAAGTTACAAGAGTTCTTTTTAAAAACGTAATATAAAGTTTAAGTCTGCTTATTGCACGGGTGGAAATTTTAGTGTATAGTAAAATAAAACTTCTAGACGCATAAAATGCCTCTTCTATTTCGAAAGAAAGAGGAATCTACAAAAGCTTTTAAACTATATATTGGACAAATATATTTGCGTTGAGTACATTGCCAATTAAGATTAGCAAACAATTCAAATTATCACTTAGATTGGTTATAGTCTTTTAAATTATTAGTAATGTTATATTGTAGTGTTTGATACGTACAAATAATCTTACTAGTAATTCATATTATCCTGTTTGGTATAATAATAAAATTACCAAGTAATTTGTGTCTTTTAGTAAAATATCTTCTAAATAAATTTGAATAACTTGGAATAACAAAGTACTCACTCTCCTGACAAAAAAAAATAGAGATGGAGAATATATTTTTTTACCTTAATTGGAGTGGGAGTCAATGGAGACGTCAATGAAGGCATCAATGTTGTCGACGAGGAAGTCATCGGAGTTGGAGCAAATGGTTTGGAAGGAGTGACGGAGGGAGAAGAGGTGACAAAGTTTGCAAAAAGATCAAATGAGGTTAGGATTTGATGAGGATATTTTTGTTAGAAAAGAAAATATGTATTGCCATCTACATAGACACCTCTCCTAGTGGCTATCTATATTACCAATTTGATAGTAATGTGAATTACCATGACAATCCAAATTATTGTTGGTAATGTTGCCCAATCAAACGTGACTATCTTGTGGACCCGGATAATTTAAAACAATATTATTGGTAATTCAGATAGATTAGCAATCTAAGTCATTCCACGGGAAAGAAGAATACAATCCCTATCATGCCAACTAGGATAGAAGTGTCAATGGGACGGACCAATCCCTATCATGCCAACTAGGATAGAGGTGTCAATGGGTCGGGTCCGTGTTGCCCATACTTAACCCGACCCAAAATTTTTCAGACTAGGTTGGGCATGTAAGCCTAAGCGTGCACTGGCGCAAGCCTAGCCAGCTGTGCGCTGGGAAGGCGCATTGTTGTACATCTGCACCCAATGCCTTCATCTAGGATGGTCCTGGCCCAAAGGGGGACAAATCGCGTGCCATGATGGCCCGCCCCTTTAGGAATTCGGGTCATGCCAAGCACAACTGACATGCAATGGGCTTGCCTGGGCCCGAGCCCGCATGGGGCACGGGCCATTGCCACCTTTAAACTTAGCTGCTGTGCCCAATGCCATCATCTAGGCCGCCCTTAGCCCGAAGGGGGCCGAGCCGCGTGTCATGCTGGGTCACCCCTTTAAGAATTCATGTCGTGCCAAGCACAGCCCAACATGCAATAATGGCCTTGACTAGGTTCGGATCAACACGAGCACAGTCCATTGCCATCTTTAAACTAGAATTACAACGGAATGCAGAAATAGTCAAAAAGACGAAAAAATAACATTTGGAAATGAGTTAAGCACCTGAATAATTCGCGCCACTAACTGAACTCGTTGACGCTGAGGGAAAGGTGGATGAGGAAACGCAGCATCAGATGCCTTAGAATGAAAGTAATCTACTGTTCAGTTTGTAGAAAATGTACTACTGTCAAGCGAGATATGACTACTTCTAGTTGACAAGTTGAGATCACAGTTTGGACAGCAGACCTTGTTTTCTTTAACGTCTTCGCATTTTCAAGACATTGGTCGAATGCATTGAGAGATATCAGCAATGGCAATATTGTATCCCAAGACATGTTTGGTAGAGAGATCAATGCTTAAAGAGAGCTATTCTTGCTGATTGATTGAAAGAAGAAATAATATCAGCAGGTGGGTCAACTAATATCACGATAAATCAAATCTGAAAAATTCAAGAAAAAGATGAACCAAAATAACTCCATGGACAAGAAACAAGATAATTCAAATGGATTTCAAAAATTTGACAAATACAAATACGATGGGAATTAACATGGACTCAATGACTAAACCAGCATTATCTCTAATTGATCTTTAAAAATGGTGAAAATTGATAATCTCATTAAAATTTTGGTCCTATTGTAGTTAACTATTATAATAAATATTTAATTAAAACCAAATTTGAATCAAATCAATAATTTCAATTTCAAATCAGTTTCAGTTTCCTTTCAATTGAAATGAGTTTAATTTTACATATATAAAAAAAGCTGAAACAATCTTGATTCATTCAGACTTTGATAGACTGGAGACTAAGGAAAATTCTATCTCACAAGCTAACCATATAAAAATCAAATCTCACTAGTTAAACTGTCTAGCATTTACTCTCTTTTAGCCTTTTTTATTTTATATACACATGAAGATATCCTGTTATCTCTAAAGAGATACCCTTGAGATGTCTTGCTATCAACAAGTCCTTACCTACTAAGCTAGCTCACACGGCCGCACCTTCATCCGATCACCCATCTCAAGACTTCGGTAAAAAGCATGACCCAAATTGAGCAGAGTGAGCATGTACGAGTCAAGCAAGTCATCCAAGATCACGAGACATGTTTCTACTAGTAGTACAAAAATCAAAATTCAGCTGGCAACATGACAGAGATGTCACAATTTAATTTGCTTGTCACAACCACAACACTCTAGTAGTTCATATGGATCAATAGCTGCCAAAGAAATGAGTTAAGGGCAAAAAAAATTCTGATGACAAGAAAGGTTCAAAAGGTAGACCAAAGTAGAGATGGGTAACGTATATTTACATATGCATATGCAGATATGCATATGTATATTTACACATCGTGATACTTCTTTCATATATGTAACCCAGCCAAAACTCAATGGGAAGAAGAAATAAAGCTATCAGCAAAAAATTAAGATAAAAAAGACTATTTGTTACTTGGTTTGATGCTTCAAAGCAATGAAACATAGTGCCAGGATACAGATACTGTCTAGTTTGTGGGAAATGCTTGGAGAAACATAGAGCATTGTGAACCCCTAATAAGCTTACACATTTATTAAGCCCTGATGAAGCGACCTCACTCCCTGACAAAAGGAGAAAAGTGTAAGCATGAAGGCAGATATATTTCACAAAACAAATTAAACATGGGCACACAGCTTACTTTTAAGATTAAAGTATGCCAATTGTTATCATATCAATTATTCAGATGATTTAGCAAAGTAACATGAAAGCCAGCTACAACTAGCATTACAACTGTAGGCCATTTAGCATGTTAGATTTTCTTTTAAAGCATGTTTGATTGGTGACATTGATTGATTGTCACCATTGAGTAAAAAGAAATAAAATCTACAAGAATATTTATTTCCATTTCCTATGAGGTAGCTGATAGCTTTTTCATATACTTTGATATGGAATTTACAAGTGAACTAGATTGTTCTTTGTATATTAACGGAGAACAAGTGGAGAAATTTTAATTCATAAGTAAACCAAGCACCTTGACAGGGCCAGATAAGAAACAAAATATGCTCTATTTACTACCAACACAAACATTTTTTGAGTATGGATTTAGTGATAATGCATCATAAATATTTATTCAATTAAAATTTTAATTTCTGCCAAATTCTAGTCAATGCACCCTTCAGTCAAAAGCTGAAGATGTGTTTTTTAATACAACCTGATGATCTCAAGCACATTATGGTCTAGGTGGAAGAGGAAAGAAATAAATTTTGCAGACTGGATTAGGATTTAGATTAAGATGTAAGAAGATAATAAAACAAATTATCAACAAAGTTCTATGGGGAATATCTATATTTGAAATGTTAATCCATTTTGCTAGATAAAGTAAAGCAAAACATGACCATGAAGGAGATATTTTCTTCAGGAGCATTTGGGTATTGGTTTTGCTAGATCTGTGATTTCCTGTCGTGTTAACCTATTCCCATATAAACCTTATGGGTTCAAAACAAATGGAACTGACTAAAACTGAACCTTTTTCTTGATTTTTTTCCAACCCAAAATGAACATAAGCTTTTTCGATCCACAACCAAGATTCTTCATTTGGTTGGGTCTGGTTTGAATTGAAAAAAATCATATGAACTATTTTTTAGAAAATGTAATATATAAATAATAAGGTCATACAACATAATTTGAAAAATATAAAACTTCAGTTTTTTGTTTGGTTCCGCTTGCAAGAGAGAAACTGAATACAAAAAGTTCAATTTTAACTTCCCCAAACAGAACTGAACAAAAGTTCCATTCCTACTTTCTCAAATTATACAATCTATGTTCCTTTCGTGACTTCGTCTTATCTCTTGGGAAGCATTTTCTCTTAAAATTAGAAAACCCCCTATATGGATGATCACATCATACAAATTGGCATCAAAGCAATGCAATCTTTAGTGACCATCCCAGTCTTCTAGACATCATCTGCATGGGAAACTGAGAGATGATATCAAGTAAGAACAATATAATTAGGAGTTTGTTGGATACAAGAGTTAGAGGAGACAATAAGACTACTGCAATTCCAAAAATTTTATGGCATCTCAACACTTTCTTCATGTCATGGGCTGTCTTTTGAAAGTAATAACCTAAAAGTCCCAGCATGCTGAACATATTGTATTCTAGAATTGCACAATGCAGCCATATATGAATAGTACCTCATTCTTTTTAGCCCATTCCAATGACGAATAAGGTATTCAAAGAATCATGCCATCATCATAATCATCAAGTTAAATGAAGTTCAAGCTTCACTCTGATTAGAGCCTGATTCAACCATGGCATGTCATTTCCAATCATTCAGTCACATGGAGAAAAAGGAAGTCTACAATAACCTCAGGAGATCAATTTTGTAAGAATCAACCCATTTCATTTGTGATCATAGTAAAGAATGTCACGTGATAGAATTTATCTTCTACAGAGAAATCAATATCCCTGATGAAATAAATGAAAAAGGACAATAAAGATGGACATGGATTAGGGATATGAACTCGGCGCTCCACCATTGAGATATGATGGAACTGAGGAGTGAGACATTGATACTGACTAATACCTCGTGAACGTGCTTCTCGTCAAGAAAAGAAAAGTAAAAGGCTAACCAAGTACTCTTACTCAATCCTAGTGGTAAAAAGTTTTAGATTGTTACTTTTTTCAAATTCATATGTATTTTCCTAATTAATATCATATGGCATTTTAAGAGGTCATAGGATTGCAAAATTTTTGTCAATTAATGCTTAAATGTTATCAGTTATAGATTAGGTTGATCAAGTTGTTCCACTACCAGAAGTCATAGTTAGGAATCAATGTCTCTTTAGTGAGATTTTAGGGAATAAGATTGGTACCAGCGGCCCTTCATGATGCTTTCCTGTAAAGAACATTTAATATTTATTACTATTCTAAGGTAATTAATATTTGTAATATTTTACTAGCAATCTCTCTTTCTCTGCATATTTTCTCCTCAAATTTGAGAAAATTATATTCCTGATAGGAATGCCATATCCTATCACTTCAGAAACAACATGTGTATTTTTTTTGGTAAAACTCAATCCGTCATGAAAGAGCTAACCTATTACCTTTTTTTTCTTAACATACTACATTGTCACGAACTCTGTATTTTTTATTTGCCTCCCATCTACAGTAAATAGGATCCAAAATTATCATTTGTGAGTTAATTTTTCTAATCCTCTAAAGACTAGGAAATTTTATTACCCAAACTCCTCACATTAACTTATTTACTCAAAAAAAATTCATTGATGGAAAACTTCCTAAATAACTTGGAGCACTGCCAACACAATGTCGACCGAGTTTGTTGAACAGTTGATCATCACAGATGAGTTATGATCTTGTTTGTTACAATTAGTAGTTCGCTATACCTTCTATGTACTTGTGTGCATACATGAAAAAGATAGATTTCTCAAGAAAATAATTAATAATGGAGTTTGGATGTCCAAATAACTTGTAAATATATGGTGATACATTCAAAAGCATAGTTTCAGCTCTACTTTAGAAATAATACAATGATATCTATTCCATTTCCTTATGCCTTTGTTTCCATATCACATGTTGGTTTTAGATTGCAAAAACTTTTTTTTACCAATGTAAGGAACATTTCAATTGATTTATTTTTGTTGTTTGCATTTTTTGGTATTCCTATTAACTTTTGATTTAGATATAACTTGCATAGATGGTGCAAAAATAGAAATATATATAATAAAGCAACTTATATACAGTTTGAAATGAAAGCAACGTATATATGTCAGGAGAAACTCGAATATGTACATACCATTTGATGAGTGATCCAAAGAGGAAATGTTGCATGATGGGCACCTTCTCGAGCACCTCAGCCTTGTACATCTTCAGCATCCCGCTGTTCACCTTGCTCCAAGTTGGCACGCCACTAATATCATCGAGCATGGGCGAGTGCTCTGCGAACACCCCCTTCTTCACCTTCTTCACGAAGGCTACACACGCCAAGTACATAAAGTCATTGGAGAAATTGTCAAGAATATCCTGGTTATGGATCGACTTTGGTTTCATGTATTTGTGATCAATAAGCTGAGCCGATCCAAATATGAAAGGAAGGAAGTGGTAATCATCGAGCCCCCAAACGCCGTGCGAACCAGCAGGTTCGAGAGAGTAGGTAGTCTGGAGCCTCCGCATGAGGTCAAGGTAGGTGGCGAACACCCGGAGGACGAGTGCCGGGTAGTCCTCCTCCTTGATGAGGCCGAGGCGGGCGAGGCAGTAAAGGAAGGCGGCGAAGTTGGTCTCGTGGCCGGTGCCGTAGTCGATACGGGAGGCGTTGCCGAAGGAGTCAAGGAGGTAAGGGACGAGCTCGTCCGCAGCAGAGCGAAGCTCGTCAGAGGGGGGGAGGAGTGCGAGAACGAGACCATGGCCTTCGTCGGTGAGGCGGGCGTGCCAAGTCCTATAGGCGGGGTTTCCGTAGCGAGAGGCGTGGGGAAGAGGAGGGATCTCGTCGATCCAGCGTGCGAGGGTTTCGAGGAGGGAGAGGAGGCTGGAGAGGACCGCGGGGAGGGGGGGCGGGACGGGATCGGAGAGCTTACGGCCGCGGACGGAGTGGGAAAGGGCGGCGACGAAGCCGAGGAAGTGGCGGCCGGCAGCGGATGAGTGGAAGCGACGGATGTCGTCGGGGGAGGAGATGCGCTTGGAGGGAATCTCAAAGTGGTAGGGAGGCTCGGCGAGGGGGACAGGAAGCGGCTGGGGAACAGGGGAGAGGACGATGGTGGCGGTGGAGGTGGGGGCGTTGATGGCGGGGGCGCGGATGGGGCGGTAGGCCGGGGGAGGGGAGGAATCAGACCATTGCGGAGGGGAAGACCAAGAGGCGGTGGCGCCGTCGCAAGCGGAGCAGGCGGAACATAGAATCGGCTGCGAAGGGCAGGCGGGAGAGGGAGGATGAGGTGTGGTGGTGGAGTGATCGGATTCGGCCATTATCTTTTTCCGGTGAGGAATCAGGGCGGAACCGTGGCGACTGGCGAGTACTTGTAACGGGGGAGGTGACGCGTTTAAGTGGGCTTTACACCCAACTGCGGTATTGATTCGCTCACCACTGCATTTAAATTGGGCTATTAAATCTGTCAGAGTTGGCAATGGGCTGTATCCGAACCCAACCCCTTTGGTTCGGTCTGCCGACCCGTGGCCTGGGCACCTCGGTTCAGGCCAGCCTGAAATTAAAAGAAAATTAAAATAATATTTAAATTTTACAGATATTGATTAATCTTTTAAATTTTTAAAAATTAAGATAAAGTAATTAAAATTTTAAAAATAATAAAATAATTAATTGCGTAGATGTTTAGGTACGCATGGGGGCGAGCCTACACACCATGTTCCGGAAGATGGCTGCTTATCCCCACATAGTAAAGTGCTCGGGTCGAGCCCAACCTATACCTCTTTTGGGCAAATTGGGCACGACCCGTACCGCCCAGTCCGGGCTGCTCGTGGGCTGGTCAGGTCTATTGCCACTTTTTATCGAATGTGTAATATCTGGGCTATAATTTGTATTCTTCTTTGATCCCAATCAAGAGAATGTGAATAATAAAGACAGTGTAGAAAAGTATGTTTAAGAGGTTTGATGAAAAATTATTTTTAGCATTGTAGAGAAAACTAGAGATAAGTTGAATTATAAGTAAACAGAACAATTATATTACTTATAAATACAAAATGACAAAAAAAAATGTATATATGAAACAAATAATTTTCAAAAATATATATTATTAATATTATATCAAACAAAGTCGTTAGTATATAGGGGTGAGCGGGTTCGGGTATCCTAAGTTTTGGAACCGGACCTTATCCTATTGGAATCTAGAATCGGACCCTTCCCGGAACCACAGGTTTCGGTTCCGATTCCGAGTACCCTGTTAAAATCTGTTCATATACAGGTTTTATGGTACATGTTCTGAGTACCCTGTTGGAATCTATCTTGGAACATGTCCTGGAATTTATCCTAGAACTTGTTCTGGAAGCTGTAAATGTACAGGTTCCAACGGGGGTACCATGTTGGAACTTGTACCCTAGAACATGTAAATGAACAAGTTCCAGAGTACAGGTTTCGGGTATCAATTTCGATTCCGATTTCGGGTACCCGATGTATTGGACCCGAAATCGGAACCGATTTTAACGGGTTCCTAAATTTTTATCCCGGACTCTACCCGAATTTAATTCGGATCTATCTGGAACCTACCCAATCAGGTCGATTCCAATCAGTTCCGGGTCTACCCGGTACCCATGCACACCCCTATTAGTATATTTTAAAAACAATTTATCATCATTTTATTATAATTACATTAATTTAATTTGTTTTATTATATTTTAAAACTCACATTATATTTTTGAAAAATCATCATTTGGAATAATAAAAAATAGTATAATTTTGTTTATAAAAAATTTGACAATGTAAAGCAAAATATATTTCATCATAAATATGATAATCTTATTTACCTTACAGTTTATTTATGGATTTCTATGCGAATCAAAAATATCATTATAATACTTTTAGTAATTTAATTGATGAGAATAATATATTTGAAAAAAAAATAATTTTATTGGAAAACTTATATTACACAATCTTTTTCTTTTTTTTCTTATATTACACAATCTAAAAACCTTCAAATTTGAACTATAACAAAAATCATTCATTTTTTTCGTTGAATAGGATAAAATACAATAAGATAATAAGTGAAAAAAATTAATCAAAAATATTATTTAGTGTACATTAAATATGATATTAATTTTATATTTTAATTCAAGCATCAAACAAAATATTAAAATTATCTCTTTTTTATTTCATAAAACAAAGATGCAGTAAGAAATTTATATACAATAGCATCCTATTGATGCCAACAAATCATGTATAGACAGACAAGAAGAGGAACATCAAATCAAGGAGAAATAGGAAGAAATAGTTCAAAATATTTAAAATTTGAACTATTATCACAGCAGATGTTGATTATGTGTCTCACAAAAAGGACATGAGTTGCACCCCTAATTAATTATTCCATTTCTGTTTTACACTCAAATCATAATAATCTGTCAGAATTTTAAATCAGAATAAGAAGTCTCAAAATTCACTGAAATCGAATATACACTGCAATAACTTAATGTAATACCAACCCATTTTAATAAAGAAATTGATTTTTTTTGGGGGTCTAAATATAAGTTCAGGCATACTTAAAAAGATCGATCGATCTGAGGATAAATAATGAGGGATGAGAAAATTACAGAACTGACTCTTTTTGGGAGCCGGTAGTCAAATAATCGGCGCCCACATTTTGAACACCGGCCTAAGATAGGCGTCGGTAGTCAAATATTTTTTTATTTATGTATATTATTAACTTAATAAATGTATAACATATTATTTTTATATATTAATATAACATTTAAAATTATTATTTGTATTTTATAAGTTGATAAAAATTTTAAGTTTAGCAAAATATTTATAATAGGGATAATATACTAAAAATTCACAAGATTTGCAAAAATTTTACGTTCTACCCACGATTTCAAATTTAGTCTGTAAATGCACAACGTTTGCTTCCGTTTATACCATCTACCAAATCGTCACGCGCCGTCTCAACTTAGCTGACGTAGAGGTAAACGGCGCTTGCGTGTCCCGATGGCGTCATACGTGGCTTGCCACATCATCTAAAACTTAACTTTTGTACTTTTTAAGTTTTACTATAAAAATCAAAAGGATCGAGCTCGCTGCGGGCGGACGAGATTAGGGCAGGAGATTAGGATTCTTCTCAAGGCCATCTCTGAGTGGGCGAGCGTGGTGCCGACTTGTCGGTCATCTCTGGGCTAAGATTCTACGTTGTCGGGAGGAGAAATTTTTTCCCCAATCTATCCGAACCAAGCTAAGATGTCAAGTATGGAGATCGGCGAAGCTTCCGTTGATTCTACGTTGTTGGGAGGAGAATTTTTTTGCAGACATGGAACCAAAGCTAAACTTTTGACCTCGTGGAGCCAGAAGAATTCAGGGCGAAGATTTTGGAGCTGCAGATTTTCGTCAGTGCGTCATATTTCCTCTTTTAAACTCATCTTAATTTTTGTAGTGTTAATGATTGAACATTCTGTAGGTTGAGGATTGCAAATTTTTCGAATGACATGATCCAGATGACCAAGGGCTCAAGGCAAATCAACTGCGCTCTTTAATATCCGAGAAGAAGAGTTTAATTGAATAGATTAAACTATTAAAAGGCAAGAATAAAATTAATCTAATGAAAGTTGAGCTTCTGAAAGAGAAGGTTCAAGCAATGGAAAGGATGAACAAAACTCTAGAAGAAGAATTAAATGACTTGAGGATGAAAGTGAAGATGAAAGCGAACATGTCAATGATGAATAGCCATGTATTCATGGTCCTCTTGATTGTATTTGGTGTTATTATCAGTATAATAATTTTTAGTGGAAAGAATGTCACTCTATTAGACTAAAAACATGTTTCTATTAGTAGTGAAGAACTTGTTTATTGTATGTCAATCAATCTGAGAAGCAAGTCGTTTCTCGGCTCTCATTCTGCAACTTTGACTAAAAATCACATAGTTTTTCTTCAGTTTGACAAAAAAATCACATAGTTTGTTAAAATTTTACGATCTACCAATTTTTGACACATAGCAATCTGTAAATTTACACTCATAAGTCTAATTACATCATGACAAAGTATGCACCAAATGAATATTTCAAAGTCACAACAACAAAAAAACTTCATATTACATTCAATGATTCAATTCACAAAATGAACATTTCAAAGTCACAACAACCATTTTCACAAAATGAAACAATAAAGTTTTCTATCAACAACAACCATTTCACCTAAAGTCACAATAAAGTCATAATTCAGATGTTTAACAACAACCATTATTCAGAGTTACTATCCATCTTGAAAATCACATGTCATAATTTAGGACCACATAGTTTTGTTCTCATTCAAAAAAAGTTTTCTTCTTACTCTTTCTTTGGCTGCTTCTTGTCGGTGATGAAAATTCTTTCTGTTTCCCCTTATTTGTGCTGGTGCTGCTATGCTGTGTGCCCAAGTTGGCTGCTTCTTGTTGGTGCTGGTCTGGTTTGTTTGCTATGCTTGTACTCTGTGATTGTTGTTGGTTTACCACAGTTATAAATTGAGCTCCACGTGTACCAATATAAGTCGTGCGGAGCTGTTCTCCAAGCATCTGAGACAAAAACATTGGTAGAACTTAAAATAATATCAAAGTATGTGAATTTTCTAATCTAATAAAAGAGGCTATTACTTACCCTCACGTAAACATTGGATGTTTCAGTACTGGTGAGAGTCTCAAAACCCTGCATAGCTTTGGCCCTCTCTTTATGTACCAGCTACTCATAAGGTACTTTCTTCTTTATTATTGCGCCCTTCTTTCTTGGAGATGATGAGAATGTGTTTTGGCTTTGATGAGATGCTGAGAAGGTGCCTTGGTTTTGATGAGATGGTGTTTC
The DNA here is from genome assembly GCA_034359265.1 of Canna indica. Classification (NCBI taxonomy): domain Eukaryota; kingdom Viridiplantae; phylum Streptophyta; class Magnoliopsida; order Zingiberales; family Cannaceae; genus Canna; species Canna indica. Next base: position 75,837,386 of record CP136894.1, on the reverse strand, counting down.
AGTAGGAGGAGCTGATGGTGCTTCAGTAGGAGGAGCTGATGGTGCATTTGATTTTCTTATTGGGATTTTAGATCTCCTCTCAGCTGATGCTTCATTTCCTTGGCTCACAAGTTTCTCAAGTTCTGTTGAACTGATTTTCTGAGGTGGAATAGTGGTGTCCTTTCGAGGTCTACCTCTTTTCTTCTGCACTTGAGCTCCAGAACTTGGTGCCTGTTGTTGTCCCTTGTTTGGACAAGTCCTTTTATTGTGTTCATATCCACCACATATGGTGCACTTGACTGTGCCACCTTTCTTTGGGTTTGGATCTTTCTTAGACTTGTCTTTCTTCCTAATTTTCTTGGGTCTACCTACTTTTTTTAAAAAAATTGGAGGCAGTAAAGGTTCATTCATTTTTGGCCACATCTTTTGGCCATTCATAGGCTCAATAGTGGATTGATAAGCCAACATATAGGTTTCTTTCTTCAGGTAACTGTCCACAAAGTGAGCAGGGTCACGACTCAAATAACTAATGGCAGCTATTGCATGAGGACAGGGGATCCTACAAAGTTGCCACATCCTGCAACCGCAAGTTTTGAGTTAAAGATCGACTACAAACTTATTGCCATCTTTGGAAACTTCGAACCTGAAAATTCACATAGTTTTAAAATATTTTAAGATCTACCAATATTTTCAAAATCACGTAATTGCATGGGATCACTATCACATAGTTACCTGTTTTGACCACCTGGTGTTGGAGTAGAACCTCTACTATCTAACTTATTTTGTTCTAAAGTTTTCTTGATCCTTGGGCACAATTCATCAGTCCAAGACAACATCTTCTCCCTCTTCAATGCAATTCTTTGCATAACACTAGTTCGTATCTCATCTAACATATCAATTAAAGGCTTTGTCCTTGCCTTTAATATATATGCATTGAAGCACTCTGACATGTTGTTGTCAACCACCTCGCAGGCGGACAGTACATTGATGTACAACCTACAAAATTTTTGAACTCCAATTTGTATAAAAGCCTCAACTACTTCAGGTGATATTGCCCTCATCTCATCCAAAGCCCCTCTAAAGTCTGCTTCTGTAATACTTTTGACAGCCCTCCAAAATAGATTCTTCAGGTCATATCCATTGTATGTCTTTTTTCAATTTGCATAAATATGTCTAACACAATTATTGGTGCTCAACCTGAGGCATAATTGTCCTCACAACATTTTCAAGATCTTGACAAATTAAAAGCATGAACAAGTAAATGATTAAGAAATAAAAATCACAAGGTTTTAAAATATTTTAAGATCTACCAATTTTACCTTCTGCTGGTCACTTATGACAGTCATCCCAAATCCGTCTATAATGCACAAATCTAAAGCCAACCTTTCAAGAAACCAAGTCCAAGAGTCTTGGTTTTCACCTTCAACTACTGTCCAAGCGATTGGGAACATCTGGTTGTTCCCATCACGACCAATGGTATTCAATAGTTGTCCTCCAATTTGTGTCTTTAGGAAGCAACCATCCAAACTGATTACAGGTCTACAACCACGTAAAAATCCACTTCGCAGTGCCTCAAATCCTACATAAAATCTCTTGAATATAGCTTCTAAGTTTGGACCTCTCTCAACTTGTAAATCAAAGAAGCTATTCCTGTTCACCCTCTTTAACTCAGCCATGTATGAGGGAACCAAGTTGTAATGCTATTCTAAAGTTCCAAGAATCATCTTCTGTGCTTGTTTCCTTGCTTTGTAACAAGTGGCTGAGCTAACCCTGATGTCATAGTCCTTATCAAGATCTAGCAACATATCTAACACCCCCCAATTTGTATTTTGTCTAAATGTTTCCAAATAATATCTTGCAAGCCACTGATATGAGGCTTGCATATTCCTAGAAGATCTAGTACATGTGTGCTCATTTGTGTATTCTTTGACACTTAATGCTTCCTTCTTTCGCGACATACTAGTCTTAATAGTCCACTTACAACCCTCAGTACACACTGCCACACATCTATCCTTGCCTGACCTCCTCCATTTTTTGTTAAAGCCACCAATAATAGCATAATCCTATACTGCATGCTTGAATTGGATATGTGATTCAAACCACATTCCAATAGAAAAAGGATCACCTGATCTTATATTTTTATGATTGAAGTAAACCATCTTCTCCTTTCCCTTGCTCCCTGCACACTCATCTTCACTAGTATTAGGAGTGGAAGGATTCTCATCAGAACTTCCTACTTCATCTTCTTCTTGCACAACTTGTTGCTGCTGTCCCTCATGCTGTTATTGTCCCTCATGCTGCTACTGTCCCTCATACTGTTGTCCTTCACTCATCCTTCTTCTACTTCTTCTTTTGTCTTTCTTTAGTTGCTTATAACTTCTCATGTTCTCCATTGCAACCACAAAGTCATCATCATCAATATCAGGGACATTGTCATCATCGGCCGTACCCTCAGAACAATCAGTTTCTGGGAGATAATCAGAATCATCAGATTCAGGAACTTCATGTTCCGCAGTTTCTCTTTCCTTCATAGCTTCTACATACACATCAATCATGTCATGGCTGGTCCCATGCTCAACCATCTCCTAACCTGACTATCCATCTTTAATTCCATAATCCCACTATCGATGTCGTATTTTGGAACTCAATACCATATTTTTTGAGGTCGACCATAGCCTAAATCATGTAGAATCAATTCGAGCTCTCCCATTGACATGTTTTTACTGTTCTCCTCTGTTAAACTCACTTCCCTCACATCCCCTTTTACATATTCTATTCGAGGATGAAATAATATCTTTCCCCCATGGTACAAACATAAATTAAATGGACCAGACATATCATGGACCACAACTGTCCTCACTGTCTGGATTGCCATGCGAATCGAGACAACAATCAGACAACATAGGGAGACAAAATTAAATAAGGGAACTAAACAACTAAAGAAGACAAATTGAAGTGGTAGAATTAGGGCTGGCAACGGATCGGATATGGTGCGAATATTGGATTATCCATATCCGCACCGCACCCCATATCCGCCATCCGTATCCGCACCGTATCTGCTACGGATGTGAATATGAATATCTATATCTGCATCGCTTTAAATACGAATATCTGCATCGCATCCATATTCGCACCGTATTTAATAAAAAATATTAAAATAATATATTTAATTTAAAAAATTAATAAATTACCAATTCATTGATCCAAAATAAATTTATAATATACTTCAAAATTCATCTTGACATGAAATTACCATAGAGCTCTTATATATATTAATAACTTATATGGGCAAAATAGTAATTCAGAGACGCGGACAGGCGGTGCGGATACGGTGCGGATCCACAGTCATATCCGTATCCGCACCATATCCGCGCGGATATAAGTTTTCTAAATCTATATCCGTATTCATATCCATTTTTACTTGCGGATATGGATCGGATACGGTACGAATGCGGTTTTTAGTTAGTGGATGCGGATAAAATTGCCACCCCTAGGTAGAATACAACAACTTAATGATCCACATTGAATTTTTTGGCAAAATAAACAACTAAAGAACTATTGTACTCATCTGCGCCGAGAGATTGTCCACAGAATCTTTGAATCTTAGCCCAGAGATGGCCGACAGGTTGGCACCACGATCGCCCGCCCAGAGATGGCCTTGAGAAGAACCCTAATCTACTGCCCAACTCGTCCACCCGCAGCGAGCTTGATCCTTTTGATTTTTGGGGTAAAATGTAAAAAGTAAAAAAGTTAAGTTTTAGATGATGTGGAAGGTCACGTATGACGCTGTCGGGACACGCAAGCGTCGTTTACCTCCACGTCATCTAAGTTGAGACGGCGCGTGACGATTTGGTAGATGGTATAAACGGAAGCAAACATTGTGCATTTACATGCTAAATTTGAAATCGTGGGTAGAACGTAAATTTTTTGCAAACCTTGTGAATTTTTAGGCTATTATCCCTTTATAATATTTAAAAGTAATAATAATAAAAAATGACGTGAGATTATAAATATAATATTTATAAGAATTAAGAATTATTTATAAAATATTTTTTTATCAATTTGAGATTAAAAATATTTTTCATGAATTTTATTTTATGAATAAATCTACCAAAATTGGTAGAAATCCAAGAAATCGACGCATATAGAAACGTCATTTTCTCAAATTATGGATGTTGGCCTAAGATTTTCTACCTTGATTTTAATCTCGATTTTGATGATAACAATCATGAAACTAATGATTTCATGGAGAGTTATTTTCAGGTTATACATTGGTTAGCGTACGACGTCCCCGATCGAAAAATAGAAGAAATCGGAGAAATCGGCAAGGACGCTCGTCGACGCTCAGGATTCTTCGAGAAGTTAGAGTTTAGGTTTAGGGTGTCTAGAATGTAATATAATCCTCTTTATGATGCAAAGAATCCAAAAATAAACCTGAACCCCAAAACATGAAAATCCAAAAATTACCCTGAAATTCACTAAGCTTGGGGAGCTCCTTGGAGGGTTATATGACCTAGACATTTTCTTGACACAAAAAAATGACGATAATTGTTCCTTGGGTAAAAACTAGATAACGATGTATTTTTAAGGAATTTTTGGAAGTCTTTAACATACCCATACTTGACCTGGGAGATTAGAAAATTTTTGATTTTCGGAAATTTGTACTAGACCCCAAAAACTAGATTTTAATTCTTAAAGATTTTAATTTTTTAAATATTTTTATTGAATCCAAATGGGGGTAATCGTTATATAACATTTATGTTTTAAAGTTATTTAACTTAAAAGTTAATAATGTTATATAAGTAGACTTAGCGAAGACGGATCCCAAACGAGCAGAAAAACTCAACCAAACCAAGCAGTGCAGTCTGCCTAGTTTCGATCGACTGGTCGGTCGACCGAACGGAGCCAAATACTGGCAGTAGGAAAGTCGATCGATCGAAGTGTGCCAGAAAATAGCAGATTGCCTTGGGTCGCTCGGTCGATCGATCGACGATCGACCGGACAAGCGATCGGCAGTCTGTAACGGGCAAAAAATCGCTCGTTGAGAAGATAGAGCTCTCTCTTCTCTTCATGGCTTATAAATAGGAAGCCATGAGAGCCTTCCTTCATGATGTTGATCACCTCTAACCTCCTTGAGCCATCTCTTGATCAATTATAAGCCTTCATTGAGCAAATCTTGTGAAAACTCTAGCTTGAACCTTTCATCTCCTTGATTAAGCCTTTACTTCATTGCTTCATCATCAAAGGCATCAAGAGAAAGCTAGGAATCTTGTTGTGGAGCTAAGTACTTTATTGTTTGATTTATTGCTCCATTTATTGTTGTATTTTGTTGTTTATTTCATTATAATTGAACTTGTGTAAACCTTGAGTGCTCGGTTGATTGAGTTGGTGGTTGCCTTGGTGTTAAGGCTTAAATCCACAATTGTAAACTTAGTTTACTAGAATTAGTTGAGTTATCTTTTAGGTTGAGGTGGGAGAGTGCTCTCGGTAGGAAGACGGGATACTTCCGGGTGTGGAAGTGTCTTCGCTTTGAGAGCGGAGACTTTCCGGTGTAAAGTCCTCTTTGTAAGGAAAACGATATAATCTAGTAAAGCTAGTTTGGAAATCCTAAGCGGGGTGCTTAGGTAGTTGAATAGGCATTGGGGACGAACCACTATAAATCACAGTGTTTGTGTTGCTTCTTGCGTTTGCTTAATTAGCATATTACTTTGCTTCTGCTTGTTATTCAATTTAATAATTGCCTAAGTAATCAAGTAAACGATTAAAATCAGAATTAAGCGAAAAGATTTAGTAAACACACTATTCACCCCCTCTAGTGTGGCCATTTCACCAACACAGACATCAGCTCCAAGCTGGCACCTAAAAATGAGAAATCGGGATCTAGCGCGATGGTGCCCAAAAAGTAGGAAGCCAACACATATCCAGGCACAGGTTTCCCCAATACAAGCGTCTGCCAGTATCAAGCGACGGTTTCAAACTGACATATGATATAAGCGCCAGTTAATATATGCATGTTTTTTTTTTGTGATAATCTTTAAAAAATTTAAAATCAGAATCAAATTCAAAAAATACCCAATATACTCTTGTACTCAAACGGTTGAATTGAAATGTTTAAAGAGTTTCAAGTAAAGTGACCATTTGATTTTGAAGAGTTTCAAGTGAAACTCTTGAAATTCTTTAAACATTTCAACAATTTCAAAAAATGGTCATTTTGACCATGAAAATACATCTTAAAATGTCTAAAAAATTATAATAGTTCTAAATTAGTGAATGATTTTTTTTTAAAAAAAAAAATTAGGTTGTATTTTCATGGTCAAATAACCACTTTCAAGAGTGAGTAGTTTCACCAAAATGGTTATTTCAATCATGAAAATATATTTTAAAATCTCTCAAAAATTATAAAAGTTCTAAACTAGTGAATGAAAATTTTATGATTTTTTAAAAATTTTAGAATGTATTTTCATGATCAAATGATCACTTCACTTAAAAGTGTTTAAATAAGGGTATATTAGATATTTTTAAATTTTATTATGATTTCAAAAATTTTGAAAACTATAATCGATTTTGAAGAATTTCAAAATTTTGTATTCTAATTGCTCAATAATCTATGCAACCTGACACAAGATCAAACAACTTGCGATTGTTCCCTTTGTTTATAACATTATTCTCTACTAAAATAAGGACGTAAGCCCAAATTTGAAGACCCCAAGGACCCGTTTGGTTTGCTAAAAAATGGGGGACTGGATTGGACATCCGCCCATGTCCCCCGTTTGGTTTGCAAAAGAAGCTTCGGGACAAGGACTTCTCCTTGTCCGGGATAGGATTTCCACCCATTTTGGTGTACCGAGAAATTTCTCGGTACACCGAAATTGGGCGAAGGACAAGGGCTGCAATTGTCAAAATTACCCCTTCCTTTGATCGTAGAATCGTCGGATCGAGTCGAGGTGAATACCAAAGTTGTAAATTTTCGCGTGCTGAACGCGATGGTGGTGTCAGATTTTAGATTGGAAATCGTTTGGTATGATTTTTATATTTTTCGGTATTATCCTATTGTTATACTTTTAGGTTAATTGAAAATTAGTTGAACATTTATTAGTTAAATTAAAACTTCTTATTGTATTAAAGTATTTGATACTATATATTAATATTTTTTTACATATTAATTAATTTTAAGACTAATTTACAAGGGTATTTTAGTCATTTGTCATATATAATACTTTGTTATAGCGAAACAAACGTATGACGGAACGGAATATCGTGTCCTGTTCTTGACGAAATAAACACGGTATAGCTATTGTTCCAGGACATCTGATGACTGATGTCCTGTCCTTGTCCCTGTCTGGTGTCCTGTGATGAGCAATTTGCGAACCAAACGGGCCCCAAAGGCACTATTGCTCATCATCAATAGGCAAGAAAAACGAGCTAGTGATAAAGAACAAGCTGCAAATAATCAAAATAAACAGATAAACATCAAAATAATACTAATTGTCACTCATTGTTGCCTCAATAATTGTAGTAGCTAATGATAGGCATGAGATAAATCAAGTACAATGGACCATAAGATAATCTAATAGTGAAGCAGCTGGCTTACATATCATCAAATTAATTAAGTTCATATATCTTTGTGTCCAATATAAAAGCTATTTTATGTCGAGATATGTTCATAACAACTGTAAGCCACCTAGACCATAAATATGTAGTATATATCACTATCTCTTGTTTGGACTCAATGGAGAATCAAACATGTCATTAATTAGGGCAAGCTTCAATGATGATGACGACGACCTAATTTGCTTCTTACAGTATCATATGTTTTTTATGTATATCAAACTCAGAACTCTCAATTGCGAGTACTGCCCCACTGAGTTCCCTCAGTAACAAGTCATCTAGTAGTACTTATACTTTGCAAGCAAGAGAATTCATATAGCTATAGGGCAAAGCTATATGAAACCAAAGAGTTTAAAGTTTTGGATCATTAATTTCAATTAGATTGGTCTCACAATAGTCCGATAAATTTTAATTTTCTATTTTAAAAATAATCAAGATCTCAAATTTACGTAACATTTGGTCGATTTTTGCCAACTATTATTGATTATTGATCAGATTTAGTTCATGCATCTAGAGTAAAGATATTAATTCATTTAATGAGAATATAAATATTATATGTATATTAATCTTCTCCTAATATATTAATCATCCACGTAGACGCGCCATCACCGAATGTAATCAATTCTACTAGTAAAAGCACTACCACTATGGGTTAATTAAGTCTTGAGTGTATCTTAATCATGCATTATATATTGCTTAATTAGACGTACACCTAAGTTTCATGCAACCTTATCACTATATTTAGCCATAATTGAAGTTCAATATCATCACCCACCCTAGTGATCATATAAACTTTCTTTGGAGCATAATTGCTTCATTCAAACTAGTGCACTATGTGACAGTTAATCATTGATCATTGATAGGTCAACTTGGAGAAGAAGATGCCAAATGTCCATATTAGTTTTCATTTAGGCATTAATATATATATATATATATATATATAAAATCCAAACTCCCCAAGATCACTTAATCATCAGCTAGCCATTAATTATCATTCCTAGCTACTTCGACCTAATACTAGCCACACCATCAATCTCAATACTCAAGTCTCAGCCAAGCCCTGAACTATTGAGCGAGTCTTCAACATATATACAGCAGAAACGTGATGGCAAGCAACAGCTCCAATGCTCGTTGTTTCCCCTCCTTATCATCGCCATCATTAAGACAGCTGTTCCATTCATTCCAATGCCATTTTTGCTTACAGCAGCTAACGTTGATGGTGATCCACCAATGGCGAAAAGGTTGTCGAATCATTGCGTGAACCCAACCCGTGTCACTTTCATTCATTATTGCTTCATGGGATATGCCCAAACTCCGAGCTCACGCCCGACGTCGGTGAAGCTTCCATTGCAAGCTTACAAACTAGTCTAGAAGAGGGACGCAATTTCTATGGAGCCCGGCTCCATAGAAAAAGTTACAGAGCCGGACTCCGATGATTCAGCACGAATCATAAAGCAACAAAAAGTTACTTTGCGATTCATGCTAAGTCATTGGAGCCCGGCTCCATAAGCCAGACTCCATAGTAATTATTTTCTTAGAAGAGTGTGTTTGACGTAGTTGAACAGAAAATTTAAAATACTTAATAGCTATTAATTTTAAAAACTGAATTAAAATATAAATGGAATACTTTTTTGAGTTGTTAGCTAGTGTAGGATGAAATAGCTAGAATGATACGAATTGGCTGTCTCGCAGTAACTTTCTATATATTCCTTTGGTCCCGTTACTTCTTCGACTTTGGCCTGATGGATGATGAGCTCTGGGTCGTAGGCACATTTGAAAGAAATAATAGGGGTAAAGGAATAATTAAGAGAGTAATTACCCATATTCATAATATAGACATGAGATTCTTATCAAAGTTTTAATTTTGCTCTTCATTTTAAAATATAATTTTTTTTTACTAATTAAAGATTTTTCTAAAAGTCTTTAAGTGATTCAAAATAAATAATTCTTTTTTATTATTCATAATATATTTTTTCAGTAATTTATATTAATGTTATAATAGATAATTAAACATTTGTTTTAGTGATTAATAATAATTTTGCACTAAAAAAATAAAATAAAAATAATTTTGACTACGATAAATTCTTTAAATACTAAAAAAATATACTACAATGATGGTTAAAAAATTAATTTACGTTACATTTTACTTAACAAGTGTATAATTAAAGTATTTAAAGATTTTTGAAAAATATTTTAAATATTTTTTTTTTAAAAAATAATATTATTATTAGCCATTAAAATAATTTTGTATCTACTATAATATTAATATGAATTGCTGAAAAAAATGTATTATGAATAATAAAATTATTATTTATTTTAAGTCATTTAAGAATTTTTAGAAAAGTTTTTAATTAGTAAAAGAAAATTATATTTTGAAATGAATGGCAAAATCGAAACTTTGACTATTTAATTATGAATTTGAGAAAATTCAAATTCATATTATGAATATGAGAAAATCTCATATCCAAATTATGAATCTGGGTAATTGCTCTAATTAAGATGCTAAATATGTCACGGTATTCACTTGGTTTCGTCTCATTTGAAAGAAATAATATGCCTTTTTGTAAGAGAGAAATCTTTTACTAATCTCGTTGAAAATATTCTGCATTTCCTAAAAGGATAGTAAGTAGAACAAATTATACTCTCATGCCCTCTCCTATTGCTTGTGTTCATTAGAGCAAACCATTTAGATACTGACTTAATTTTTTTTGATGTTATTAATGACGTCGAAACGTCAAGAAGAAGGAAGGGAATTTTAATTTATACGTATCGACACCTACGATCAAGTGCGGTACGTAAAAAATAAGAAGCGAAAGGAGCATGAAAGACAAGCAGACGTCGGTTTAATAAACAAAATAGTGCCTAAATTGACCGTAAAATTTTGAATCAAACTTGGAAAAATAAAACGGTGTCAGTTTGATAAACAAAATGGCGCCCGAATAGAAAAGACAATTGTAATGATATTACAATTCTAATATCATTAGAGCATATTAAGATATCAGATTTAAAAAAATTATATCTAATCATTATTTATTATTCAATTCAATTTTAAATCAAATATACCATGGTAGATTTGTAGTAATTGAATCAAACTTGGATTATGATTACACGTGTCAAAACATAATTAACACTACAAGCACGGTCGCGATTGCCGATTGACATATACGGAGCACTTTGACTTTTCGTCGAAGAAAATTGGCTGGCCAATACAGCAGCTGGATCTTCGCGCTCGTCTTCTTCCTATCCCGGCTTAATTCGACCGAGTCATACCTGTCGATGGTGTTCCACCACTGGGAGACAGAAGGCGTCAATGGCGCACTAAGTCGGAGACAACATACTCTGAAACAGATTACGGGATATTGATTCTTGGTTCAGTAAAATTAACCCGGTTCTCAATCAAAATACCGCGCATCATGCAAAATAATTAGCCGAGGACACGTGGGAGACATGCACTGATGCACATAACTCCCCTGTTCCGGTCCGTAGAGACTGATCGCAGCATGCAAAGATATCAAAACGCTGAGGGACTCAGAAATTAAATTGAAGGGGAGACCGGTCACGTAGATTCCGCTGCCGATTTATGGCCTGTGCATCCATGCATCTGATATCTTAATTTTTTTCCCTTCAAAGCATTCATGTGATGCTGGAAGGTTCGTCTCATTCGAATAATGGAAGAATTATTTATTAAGTCGTAATTTAGGCTCTTCAAAGCTAGCTTGGTGGTCCAAATTTGCTTGCTCGACTTGGGACGTCGATTCATGGATAACTATGACAAGCAATAATATCCTTCAATTCGCATAAATATCTAAAAGTAATTAAGATTTTTGTAGAGGAGCTAATATGTAATGTAGTGGTTGGGTTAAGCAAGACGCTATCTACTGTATAAGTTCAAATTTCTTAGGATTTCATCTATAATTTCTATTGTTCGATTCAACATGCAAAATTGGTCCCAGAAATTTATTCAAAAGAAGATTCCCAGTGGAACGACGGGATTTTTCTGCCATGAATATATATTAACTTAGAACAGAAAAACAAAACAGGACTCAAAATCAATCATGCATTGAGCTTTTTCTTTTTTTCCATACAGAAGACTGAATATATATTTACTATAAGAGGACGAAACATCCTCTCCCAAGATTACATCTAACTCGAAATGACGAATAAAAATTTAAATAATGGACTCCTTCTTTCTCCGAGCATAGCTTGCTGCTCAATGGACAACTTTATTTGTCGAACGGCTTACAAAGATTAAAGTTACATCATTGAACTTAGAAAGTACATTGCGAATATTTCGAAACAAATTATGGTGTCTCCAGGGAAAAGAACTTGATAGTGATCGAATTCACAATCTGTTTGCAATCTGTCTCGATGAGGATATGATTCATTTTCATGGATAAAGCCAAAGACAAGGCAGAGTAGATAGCAATAGCTTTCGAGTGTAAAATAGATAAAGAATGAAAATAGATGGCGGAAGCATATAAACACTCGCCTTGCGAGTTCTGGATAATAAAGCCAGCTCCCCCATCTGAATCTTGATAAGCATCATCACAGTTAATTTTAAAGCAACCCACTGAGGGGGGTGACCATACCGAAGCATTAGTAAAAATAGATACAGAACCCTCAGGATCTGGTGGTTTAGTATAAGTCAAATAATTATTTAAAATTATCATAACTATATGAGAGATGACAGACCGTCCTTCGCCATGCAAAATATTGTTTCTAAAAAATCATAAAGTCCACAATGCATTGGCAACAATGGCTCTGGTATTTGAGTTCAAATTAGAACTCACATTACACCCAAACCAGCAACCTAAATGTCAATTACTCCTACTAACAAAGTCACAATTAAGCTTTTGACCGAGAGAAAGCCAAACGTTAGAAGCAAAAGCACAATTCCAAAAAAGATGATTAGAAGTTACAATTTTAGAATTACACGATAAACAGTTTTGGTCAACCGAAAAACCCAAATTAGTAAGTCTGGAACGAATAAGGAGACGATTATGAAAAAACTTCCATAAAAATATTTTGACTTTAGGAGAAACAGGAGGTTCCAAATACTATTCTAATTAATGCCAGAATCAGTAGGAGCAAGGCTAAAGGTTTTTGAGAAATAGGTAAGCAGAGGATGCGGCTGCCTTACCATCAACCTCATGAGTCCAAGCCACAAAATCATCATTAGGATGAACCAAAATCTCAATGCTCGATATAGTCTCACATAAATCTTTATTACAAACAGTAAGACCCATAAAGGAGAATCATTCATGATTATGCATTAAATGATAAACATGAGAAATATTATCAATAATATTCATGTTGATAAAAGTGGGCTTTAAAGCAAGGGGATCGAACATCAAGAATCCAGTTATCATAAAGCAAAGAAGTATTGCTATTATTTCCAATGATAGACTTAAAGCCAAAATGAAGTTTAGTAAAAGCTATAAGGAATAATTTCCAAGCCCAAGAAGATTTATTAGGGGAGCAGAATTAATACACGAAACTTCGGGATATTTCCTCCTAACAATGATAATCCATAATGAATTAGAATTATTAAGATAAGCTTGAACTATCTTAGCATGAAGGGGTAAGCTTTTGTTTTTAATGTTCTGGATTCCCAAGCCACCCAAATCTTTATGTAAAGTAACAATATGTCAGTTAATAAGATGGATACTGTTCTTATTAGGATTATGATTCCAAAGGAAGTCCTTAATTTTTTTTCTCAATTTCATTACTTAAACCCTTATTAAGCCAAGTAACAGAGATAGAATGAGTGAGAATTGAGTTAATAACAAACTTTATAAGGACTAATCTACCAGCTTGGGGGAGAAGAGAGTCTTTCCAATTACATAATTTGGCATCAATTTGGGAAATGATATGATCATGGATATGAGGGGGAGGTCTCCTATGAGACATCGTAACTCCAAGATATCTAAAAAAGAATTTACTAACTTTCATACCAAGGGAGCTAGAAATTCTATTCCTAGATGAGGAGGCATTCTTAGGGAAGAAGATATCAGACTTAGAGATATTAATTTTTTGGTCAGTTAATGTTTCATAAGTGGAAAAGGTAGTCTTAACAGAGTTAAGGCTTTTGGGATTAGCCTTAAAGGTTAAAATGAGGTCATTAGCATACATCAAGTGGATGATGGGGAGATCATTTTTAAACCTAAAGGGAGTTAACTTATTCTCATTAACTGCAGAATTAATAAGCTGAGTCAGAATTTGAGAAACAAGAATGAAAAGGAACGATGAAATATGATCACCTTGTCTAATGCCTCTGAGGTTTGATCATTAACAATGCAGACAAAAGAAGGAGAGGAAATGCAAGAATGGATCCAATTAATAAATAAAGTAGGGAAATTGAATTTTTTTAGGACCTCAATAATTGCTTCTCTTTTGAGAAGGTCATAAGCTTTTTCAACATCAATTTTCACAATGATGTAAGACACTTTGCTTTTAGAATCATAAAAAGAATGAACTGACTCTTGAACAATAAGAATGTTATCATGGATGTTCATACCTTTAACAAAAGCAGATTGTTCACAAGAGATAATACTAGGTAAGCAAACTTTGAGTTTGTTAACAAGAACTTTAAAGAGAATGCGGTAAGAAATATTACACAAAGCTATATATAGGCCTAAAGTCCTTAACACATTTAGGATCTTTGATTTTAGGAATGAAAGTCAAAAGAGTTTGGTTCCAATCCTTGGGAATAATAGCATGCTGAAAAAAAAGTTGAACAGATTGAAGAAAAGAATCAACAATAGTATTCCAAAAATGTTTGTAAAATTTAATTGTAAACTCATCAACAACAAGACTTTGACCTTTTTTGAAAGACTTAATAGTATCCCAAAGTTCATGAACAACAATAGGAGCAATCAAAAAATTAGCAAAATCAGGATTTAAAGTAGGAAGATCGGGCATATCCAAATAGGAAATAGTAAAAATAATAGAAATATTCCAAAGAGAATTATAATGGTTCACAAATTCATTCAAATTAAATGTCTTTATCATCAAACAATAAAACATTGCTAGCAGAAGATAAAGAGCGGATAAAATTGGTACGTCTACGCATGATAACAAGCCTATGAAAGTAAGCAATGTTTAAGTCATCATTAGCAATCCAAGTAGCTTTATATTTAGACCATAATTTTAAGCAAATTTGCCTTTGTGAGGCAACATGATTATTGTGTAACTCTCTAAGTTTAACATCAATGTTAGGGGGGGCAAAAGGGAAACCCTCAGTAGATTCTAAAAGGATTATATTATTTGAAGTAGAATCCAAGAGGGTTTTCAGCTTCCCTAGGCTATGTTTATTCCAAAAGGATAAAGCACCTCCATTATTAATCAACTTGCATTTAAAAACAGAATAAGGGTCATCATGAATACATGCATTCCAAGCATTTAAAATAATATTTCTACAATCCTCATATTCAAGTCAAAAGTTCTGAAATTTAAAAAGTTTATTTCTAAATTGATTATCATAAGGAATAGACAACATAAGAGGGCAATGATCAGATAAGATTCTATTTAAGTGCTTAAAAGAACTATAAACAAAGAAATGAATCCAACCAGCATAAGTAGAGAAAATCCTATCTAATCTAATAAGAATTTTAGCAGCCTCTTTACGATTATTTGACCAGGTAAATTTAGGGTCAGAGAAACCTAAGTCTAAAAGACCAGCATGCTGAATAAAAGAAGTAAAATCAAGAATATGCTTAGTAAATTTGAAGGGAAGGCCACCAAGCTTATCCCTATGTTCAAGATACAATTAAAATCACTCGTGATCAACCAAGGAATGTTATCAAAATTCAAATTTAAAAAAGAGTTCCAAAGTAATTAAGAATCTTACTTTAGGGTCAGTACTTGCATAAAAACTAGAAAGCATGAAAGGTTGAGACTTTTTATGATGAATAACAATGTGGATGACTTGAGAAGAGATGAAAATAATTTTAGCTTGAATGCAACTAGAGTCCCAAGCAATAATAATCCCATCAGAAGCTCCTAGACTAGCTAGGCTGAATAGCAGTCTCCCAGGATTTACCAAAGGATCTGATAAGTTTATTAGCATTATTGATGTCACCGTGAGTTTTTTGTAAAGCAATGACATTAATATGAGCAAGCCTAATTTGAGCATAAAAAAATTCTTTAATAGATTTGCGCATAGCACCTATAGCATTCCAATTAAGCACTTTCATCAAGTAAAGTGAAAGGATTAAGAGATTGAAATTCTGAGAGATTATCCTTAGTTTCTCTGGGAATATTTTCAGGATCATTTACAGACTTGTGTTTTTTAAATCTACTATGACTACCCGCTTTAGGGCCAAGAATATTCTTGGGCTTAGGGGGTTTAAGAGGCTTCTTAGAAGAAGTTCTATGAGTTGAAGGAGTGCTAACATGGTTACTAGAATTTTTAAAAGCTAAGTTGACCTATTAGTTAATTCCTTCATGGATAGGGACGGGGTGGAGTAATAAAAGAAAATGAATTATTATGAACTAAGCCATCTTGAGAACAAGCATTATTACAATCAACAGAACTATTATCTACCGTAGTAGAAGCATCAACAATATTAACATCGTCTGGAACATCATCAAGATTAATATTCACAGAACTGGGACTAGTATACATACTGGAAGCATTACAATCAACATTCAAATCTATAATACAAGTAGAATTAATAGTAGAGGGGTTACCATTTTGCTTGGATAATGAAGGAGCATTCGGTTGGGAAATAGATTTACCTTTAGGGTTAGGGGATGGAATCCTATTGGTAACTTCATATGAAATCATCTTTACATTTCTCCGACTATTCCAGTCCATCGAAATCCAAGAGTCCTCGTTAGCCTGAGCACGGGCATCCCCGGACGAGGAGCGCGCACTACGAGGGCTTCGTCGCAAATGATTGTGGCGTTGGACTTGGATCCAAGGACCACATGTCGGATCTAGCGCAGGGCCAGTCTTAGGGTCCACCGAAGGGGCCGCAGCCGGATCCACTTGGATATCAAAAGCACAATCGGGAACAACATTCCCAGGAGAAGAAATTAACGGAACAGAAGAACGATTCAAAAGAATGGGGCAAGCGGACTCACAATGTCCGATTAAACCGCACTAAAAGCATACCGCAGGGAGATTTTCGTAAACAATAGGTTGAAAAAACTCGAAACTGTCAACATAGATCCAAACTCCTTGTCGGATAGGTAAAGCAAGATCGATTTCAACACATACCCTTAAATATCGACCACGTTCAAACGCAAAGGAGCGATCATCAATTCTAAGAACTTTACCGAAATATTGAGCAATCGAGAAAATCGAATCGTAATTCCAAAATTTGAGAGGTAAAGAGTGAAACCTAATCCAAACCGGAGCCGTCGTGAACAATTCATCATGCGGCCTAAAAAAAGGTTTTCATGATATCAATCTCAAAACATCACTCCGAAAAGTCTAGGGGTCATCGATAAACACAAGATTTGCCGACTCAATTGAATCAAAATGAAAACAAAAAAAAATTCCTCTAAATCAAGTGTCGATTGTAAACCAGAACCGGACCATAAACGGAAAGCCTTTAACAAACTCTAGAGGAGGGAGTTTCCTCAAAAATTTACCTATTAGACTTTGCTCTCAGGTTAACGCCAGTTTAGGACTTGCTCGGAGGAGAAGGATATCCTATCAGAAGTCACCAACTAGATCTTGGAGAGGATCGGAGACGAAATCCTAATTTTAAAATTAGAGTTTCTATTGCGGAGGATCTGCGCCCAGGATGTCGATTTTTGAATTGGAGGAGAGATTGGAGCGGGAGCCACCGATGGTGAGGCTAATCTCGAGGAGGAGATTGGTCGACGAGAGGGATCCATTGGCGAAGGGGAGAAAAGTCGCTCAGAGCACTCATTCGCGTAACCTACTATCATGCATTGAGCTGGCATGCAATTGCTGACCAAGAATCTAAGAAAAGTCCATTGGCTCTGCCTTGAGGAGCATTAATAGTTAATAAGGAGCACTTATACATGGTTACAGTAGACTTCATCATCATTTACCTAACCCATGAATGGTTATGAGGCTGCCGCACCACATTTACATTGCAAACAGTGCAGATAAGAGGAGATCGATGCTACAAAAGAGTCCAGAGGGGAAGAATGCAGCTTAAAATTAATTAAAGATTAGCAATAATTAAGCATGGCCTCGTTTTGTCTGCTAATAATTAATCAGCCCTCTTCCTCCTCTCGAGCGAGCTGGCTACAGTTGTCACGTGCGGTCATGCAGCTGTCAATAGATTCCCCTCACAGAGTTCCCCATGACAGAGACCGAACACCCAAACCTGAATCCCCTCCTCTCCGCTGATCTCCATTCCGTGCAATCTACTCACCCCTCGCTCGGACCCCCCCCCCCCCCCCCCCTCTCCATCTGCTGACCTTATCTGCTTTGCATTCGTACTCATTTGAAGTTTTGAACCAGCTTTGCCTTTTCCTTTACTCTTTCCCTTTCCCTGTCTCGAGACTGTAGCCATACTTTAGCGAAGCGAGTCGAATGACCTCAATGCCCTCTCCTATCAGAGACCTTTCTGTGGCGTTTACGTCAAAGAGGATGGCGAATTGAACACGGTCGAACTCGCCGGGTTCAAAGTGGTCCGACGACTCACCGCCCCTGATCGCGCCCTCCCTTTAGCCTTTATTGTTACTTGCTTATCGCTTCTTCGCTTCTTCGCTTCACCTTCCTCCACCCCTATTAATTTCAGTGCTACTGTTCAACCACTGTTGCCTTCTCTTCAGTATAAAATCCACCAGCTGATGAGATAAGTACTCACCCCTCACTTGCAGCATTCTCTTCAGCTCGCTCTGATGGCTTCTTCGTCTCCTTCTACTTCTCTCCTCGCGAAAGCTGCTCACTGCTTTCTTCTTCTTGCGCTGGTCGTAGCTGCTTTCTCGTTCCAGTTCTCCCATGGCGGAAGAACTCTCGCTGCCTTGGTGGAGCAGCAGCCGCTCGGTATGACGTACCACAAGGGAGCTCTGCTGCCCCGCGATGTCTCCGTCAACCTCATCTTCTACGGCAAGTTCACCGCAGTGCAAAGGGCCGTCCTCTCCGACTTCGTCGCCTCTCTCTCCCCCGAAAAGAACTCCCTCGAGCCCTCCGTCGCCGCCTGGTGGAAGACCCTCGCCAAGTACTACGCCACCTCGAAGTCACCGCTCCCGAAGCTCGCCCTCGGGAAGCAGGTTCTCGACGAGAGCTACTCCCTCGGCAAGTCCCTCCGCGACGCCGACCTCGCGAAGCTGGCCGCTCGCGGGGCGGCCCGGGCCGCCATCAATGTAGTGCTCACGGCGGCGGACGTTGCAGTGGAGCGGTTCTGCATGAGCCGGTGCGGCTCCCACGGAGCGTCGCCCGCCGCCTCTGGCGGCGGTCGGTTCGCCTACATCTGGGTGGGCGACTCGGCGACGCAGTGCCCCGGGCAGTGCGCGTGGCCCTTCCACCAGCCGATGTACGGCCCCCAGACACCGCCGCTGTTGGCGCCCAACGGCGACGTCGGGGTCGACGGCTTGGTGGTCAACCTGGCGAGCATGCTCGCTGGTGCAGCGACCAACCCGTTCGGCGACGGGTTCTACCAGGGGCCGAGGGAGGCACCGCTGGAGGCGGCGACTGTTAAAAACTGATCAAAGCACAGATGTATCGAATGACAATGAAATGGAAGCTTTACTTCATTGATTTGAAGAGAAGATTACAGAACTCAAAAACGGATTGAACTATATGCAGAACTTTGAAGAGAAAGAAATAATGGAACAGAGCATTTTTCTGAAACCAACATCTAGGGCTTATATAGTATTCCTGACTACCGTAAGCTAACTCAAGTTAGCACTAAAGTTATTTGACTCAACCATCAAAAGCCAAACACTAACTCATGTAAGAAAACAACTCAACTAAACAGCTAATTATTTCAAGTATGCATCAGACCAGAGATTAAAACCTTGACTATAATTTGACTTCAACACTCCTCCTCAAATTATATCTTTAGAATTCCAATCTGTTCTCTGAGTTTTTCAAAGGTTTCAGTGGGTAAAGCCTTGGTAAAGATGTCTGCAAGCTGGTTTGAAGAGTTGCAATGTTTTATCTCAATTGTGCCGGCACCAACCAATTCCCTTACAAAATGATGTTTGGTATCTATATGTCTTGATCTGGACTGTTGAACTGGATTTTTAGACATAGCAATGGCCGAAGAATTATCACACCATAGAATTGTTGCTTCAGTCTGAGGTCTCTCCAGTTCTCCAAGAATTCTTCTTAACCACACTGTGTGACATGCTGCTGCTGAGACTGCCATATACTCTGCTTCAGCAGTCGACAAAGCCACTGTGTCTTGTTTCCTTGAACACCAGCAGACTGCTGTAGAACCAAGCAGCAGTACATAGCCTGTGGTACTCCTCCTGTCCTCTGAACATCCGGCCCAGTCAGCATCTGCATACACTGACAGGAGTTCATTACAGCTGGATTTATACATCATACCAAGATCAGCTGTGCCTTTAACATATCTCAACACTCTTTTTGCAGCTATCATATGAGAGGTGAGTGGTTCCTTCATGTATCTTGACAATACTCCCACTGCAAACATCAAATCAGGTCGAGTATTTGTCAAATACATTAAGCTGCCTATGATTTGTTGATAACTCTCTCGGTCTGCCTTTTGTTCAGCTTCATTACAAATCAGTTTTGAATTTGCAGCCATGGGAGTTTTCACAGGATTGCAGTTTGTCATGTTGAATCTTTCTAGCATGTCTTTGATATATTTTCTTTGGCACATGTAGAAACCTTCATCTAGCTTTCCGATTTCAAACCCAAGGAAGTATTTAACTTCGCCTAAATCAGTCATCTCAAACTGATTAAACATATTGACTTTAAAGCTTTGAACAACACTAAAACTGCTCCCTGTTATGAGCAAATCATCAACATATAGGCAGGCAATCAACACCTCTTCTTCACTTCTCAAAGTGTACAGAGTGTGATCATTCATACTCCTCCTGAAGCCTTGATCTACAAAGTAGTGGTCTATTTTTTGATACCAAGCTCTTGGAGCTTGTCTCAAACCATAGAGAGCCTTCTTTAATCTATAGACCTTTGTTTCACTTCCCTGCATAATGTAGCCCTCTGGTTGGCTGACATATACCTCCTCAGTTAATTCACCATTTAAAAAGGCAGACTTGACATCTAATTGGAACACTTTCCAATCTCTGAAAGCAGCTAATGCAAGCAAGACTCTTATGGTTTCAACTCTTGCTACTGGTGCAAAAATTTCTTGAAAGTCTACACCTTCCACTTGCATGAATCCCCTTGCCACTAGTCTTGCCTTATACTTTTGCAGGGTACCATCCGACTGATATTTTACCTTGTAAATCCACTTCAGACTGACAGGCTTCTTACCAGCCGGCAATTCAACAAGCTCCCATGAGTTGTGCTCTTCAATTGAGTTCATTTCTTCATCCATAGCTTCTACCCAATGCTTGTTTCTCTTTGCCTCATTGTAACTCAAAGGTTCAGCAACCTGAGCTGAGTTACATTGCTGGGTCATGTCATAAATCTCAGTCAGGCTTCTGTATTTCTTTGGTGGTGAGTCATCTTCGACTGTTTCTATTATATCAGTATCTCTTGTTGATGCTTGTGCTCTTGCAGGTTTATTACCATCAGTAGCATTTTCCTGCAAACTGTCAGCTTCAGATTTTACTGATATTTCATTTTCAGATTGAGCACTCTCAACCTGAGTTGTGTCTAGTGGCTGATTACTCTCAGGTTTTTCTGATACTTGAGAATCATCCCAGTCCCAGGACTGATGTTCATCCACAACTACATCTCTGCTCACTACAATCTGCATTGTTTTGGGATTAAGGAGCCGGTATGCCTTCGATTCAGAACTATATCCAAGGAACACACATTTGACACTCTTGTCATCAAGTTTTTTCCTGAGCTGGTGTGGGATATGAGCATATGCAATACTGCCGAAAACTTTTAGATGTTCCACCCATGGTTTCTTCTGATATAGAGCTTCAAATGGAGTCCTATCCTTCAATGCTGAAGAGTAAGTTCTGTTCATCAGGTAAACACCAGTTGTTGCAGCTTCAGCCCACAGATTTTTTGGCATACACTTAGCTTTCAGCATACTCCTTATCATCTCTGTCAGTGCTCTATTCTTCCTCTCCGCAACACCATTTTGTTGCGGAGAGTAGCTAGCTGTCAACTGTCTTCTCACTCCAAGATCATTGCAAAAATCATTGAACTTGTTACTTAGATACTCACCTCCTCTATCAGTTCTAAGTATTCCAATCTTTGTACCAAGTTCTACCTCAATTTTGTTCTTGAAGTCTTTAAATTGATTAAAGACATCTGATTTCTGTTTGAGAAATCTAATCCAAACAAATCTACTGAAATCATCAATGAACAGAATAAAATATTTATAACCACTTACAGACATCTCTTGCATAGGTCCACAGACATCCGAATGCACAATTTGAAGTGGTCTTGTTGATCTTGCTAGTGCTTTGGCTGGAAAGGGCAGTCTATGCATTTTTCCAAGCACACAACCATCACATATCTGTTCCAAATCTCCCCTAACTTCAGGTAGACCATGCACCATATTCTTTGAGCTCATCTTCTTGACATAGTCAATGTTGATGTGCCCCAGTCTGCTGTGCCATAACCAGCTCACATCTGAGACTTTGGCCTTGAGAGCATGACCTGTTGAGTGGGGGTTGAAGCTAAACAAGTTGTTGCGAGCTACAGGAACTCGAATCAGCTCACAGTTCCTTGCTTTATCAATGTACACAGTACAATTTTCTCCTTCAAATACAAGGGAGAACCCTTCTTTCATCAATTGTCCAACACTCAGTAGGTTGGAATCCAATTCTGGCACATACAACACATTTCTAATGAGCTTGTCATCCCTCTGATTCAACCTCAAGTGTCCCTTACCTCTCGCCATCTTGACAGAACCATCTCCAAATTTTACCTCAGCTTGATGTGTTCTGTCCAGGCCTGTAAAGAGATTTAGCTCAGCTGACATGTGATTACTGCAACCACTGTCAATATACCATTCTCCTAATTTGCTGTTTATGCTAGCCATTAGAACCACCTCAGCTTCTTCCTCTTCTTCGAATTCTCTAGCTAAGTTGCTCATATGCTTAGCTTTGATCTTACAAAATCTCTCAATATGTCCATACCTCTTACAGTAATAGCATTGCACTTTCTTGAAGGATTTATGCTTTGACTTAGTAGAGGAGGATGATACCTGACTTCTAGTGTCGGAATCCTCCCCAGATTCTTCACTAGCACCAGAATATTTTTTCTCCCGATTCTTTGCAGAATACCCTTCTCCCTTGGACCATCGCCCTTTTCCTTTAATCTCCATTGCTCTGGATTTTAGGGCACGCTCCTCCCTTCTTTCCTCGTGTCTCTTCAATCTGTCCTCATGCGACAAAAGAGACCCGAGGAGTTCGTCGGTGGTCATTTCCTCAGTATCGTTGCCCTCTTCGATCGCTGCGGAGATGTGATCATACTTGTCGGACAGACTCCGAAGGATCTTCTCGACAATCCTGCGCTCAGGCATGTCTTCACCGTATTGTACCATCTGGTTCACCAGATCTAGTACTCTGGCAACATACTGCGAGACATCCTCTTCGTCTTTCATGAAGCAATCCTCAAATCGCCTTCGCATCGTCTGCATCTTCACCTTCTTCACCTTCGTTGTTCCCTGATACGCATTCATCAAGAGAACCCAAGCCGCCTTTGCAGATCGAGCTCCAGAGATCCGTTTGAATACCTTCCGATCCAGTGCTTGCTGGATGAAGCTCAAGGCCTTAGCATCCTTCTTTCTGATCTCTCGAAGTGCTCCGGCATTGTGGTTCTCCTCCAAGAATCCATTCGATACAATTTCCCAAAGATCTTGAGAAATGAAGAAGGTCTGCATCATCAGCGACCAATCCTCATACTCTACTCCATCGAAATGGGGAACCGAGGGATTCACCTGTCCCGCGTTCGCCATCTACGCTGAAACCGAGCTCTGATACCAATTGTTAAAAACTGATCAAAGCACAGATGTATCGAATGACAATGAAATGGAAGCTTTACTTCATTGATTTGAAGAGAAGATTACAGAACTCAAAAACGGATTGAACTATATGCAGAACTTTGAAGAGAAAGAAATAATGGAACAGAGCATTTTTCTGAAACCAACATCTAGGGCTTATATAGTATTCCTGACTACCGTAAGCTAACTCAAGTTAGCACTAAAGTTATTTGACTCAACCATCAAAAGCCAAACACTAACTCATGTAAGAAAACAACTCAACTAAACAGCTAATTATTTCAAGTATGCATCAGACCAGAGATTAAAACCTTGACTATAATTTGACTTCAACAGCGACGGCCTGCCCCGGGGTGTACGCGAAGGGGGCGTACCCGGGATACCCAGGGGACCTGCTGGTGGACCCTTCGACGGGGGCGAGTTACAATGCGCATGGGAGCCGTGGGAGGAAGTACCTGGTCCCAGCGTTGTTTGACCCATTGACCTCCACGTGTTCCACCTTGGTTTAGTTTCGGGAAGATGAGATTGTTCTAAAAATAGGTGCCTCGAAACCACTGTGCGTGTCTTTTATGTGTGTAGATAATGTGAATTAAAGGATTTGTGATATAATACGAAATAATGTACATCTTGTAACTCTTGTTCTATTTGATAGCATAATAATTGAGTCATAAATAATTTGATGCGTGTCCATTGCTAAGTTATGAGACGACACGTGTTTTAAATTTTTAGTAGAACGGCCACGAGATCATTTACTTTTTCTCGTAAACTATTATATTTTATATATTCAGATTTGATCCTACAAATTTTTTAATTTTTTAAATTTTTGATCCTATAAATTTTATTTTATTATTTTTAGTCTTATAAATTTACTCCATATAAATTTGATCCAACCAGTGATAGTTCGTTAATTATCCGTCAACGTAGACTAATGTCGTTCATACACGTTGATATATTTGGTAAATTTTATTTCGGAATTTTCAGTCATATATATTTGTCCCGTAGCACAAATTTGGTCCTATTCGCGATGGTCTATTAACTCTTTGCCCACGAAAAAATAAACAACGTTATGTTCATATTGACAAAGTCAACAGATCGTTGTAGATATGATCAAATCTATATGACGGACCAGCATATAGATAAATTGATATGTTAACTCCATAACATAGATTTGCTCCGTAACATAGTAAGTTTGGTTCGTAACATAGATTTGGTCATATTCATGATGGTCTGTTAACTCCGTCAATATAGACATAACATCGTTTATTTTTTGGTAAACGAAGAGTTAACATACTATCACGAATATGATCAAATTTGTGCTATAGATATTGGACCAATTTTGTGCTACGAGACAAATATATAAGATCAAATTTATGCTACGGGATAAATATATAGAACTAAAAATTTTAAAATAAAATTTATAGGATCAAATTTGTCAATGTGTATGAACATCGTAAGTCCACATTGACAGAGAGTTAACGGATCGTCACGGATATGATCAAATCTGTACTATTAAATAAATTTATAAGATTAAAAATATCAAAATAAATTTTATAAAATTAAAATTTAAAAAATCAATAGAATCAAATATGCACTCATCCCCGTTCGAAATGCACAACAAAGTTAATTGCTTCTTTGGCATGTACTATGCTTTAGAGCAGTGGGGACCTGCACCGTTTTGGACTTTGTAATCTTATTTTCTCAATTTGTGCATTGTACGGGAAATAATTAGATATCGATGGTGCATTGTATTTGTTCACACATTTGCAAGTTTATTTATTGAATTCCTTTGTTCAATTCTTCAACATTTATCGATGTCAAGCCGTACGCTCTCTTCAAATTTTAAACACAAGAGCATGCGTGCATAATGCCGTCCTATTTTCTTTGTCATCTGCTTTGTCGGGTCGCCTGTTTCATAATATTGCTCGATTAAGACACGAACCTGTTGTAAACAATTCGTCACGTGATAGATTTATTTTAAGTCGGCAACATTTGTCCTTATCGAAATATTCTGTCTCATTTGCCTACTGTTAACAATTATCCAAACGCACTCTCCTCGTCGTGACCAAATCCATCACTCAATTCCATGACCCAAAATAAATTATATTACTAAAATTTTCATCGAATAAATGAAAGAATTATTACAAACTACACGTCTACACATGCAACTAAGTCACTTGTGATTCTTATCATCAACACGTCCCCCCTTCCATGCCCACCCACAACTACACCAAGGTGCACGATGAGGTGGCTGGGTCGAAAAGGGCGGGCACCAAGTACTTCCTCCCGCGGGCCCCATGCGCGTTATAACTGGCCCCTGTCGCAGGGTCCACTAGTAGGTCCCCGGCGTACCCCGGGTATGCCCCCTTCCCGTACACCCCCGTGCACGCCGTCGCCGCCTCAAGCGGCGCCTCCTTTGGCCCCTGGAAGAACCCGTTGCCGAACGGGTTGGTGGCAACGCCGGCGAGCAGCCCCGCGAGGTTGATCACCATCCCGTCGGCCCCGACGTCGCCGTTAGGAGCCACCAGCGGCGGCGCCTGCGGCCCGTACATCGGCTGGTGGAACGGCCACGCGCACTGCCCCGGGCACTGCTCCGCCGAGTTGCCCACCCAGACGTACGCGAACCGGCCGCCGGCCTTGGACCGGCTCGACGCCCCGTGGGTGCCGCACCGGCTCATGCAGAACCCCTCCACGGCCACGTCCGCGGCGGTGAGCACGACGTTCACGGCGTTGCGTGGCGCGCCGCGGGCGGCGAGCTTGACGAGATCGGCCTCGCGGAGGGACCTCCCGAGAGAGCACTCCTCGTCGAGGAGCTGTTTCCCGAGAGCGAGCTTGGGCAAGCGCGTGCGGGAGGCGGAGAAATACTTGGCGAGAGTTTTCCACCACGTGGTCACGGAGGGCTCGAGGGAGTCCTTTCGGTGGGGGAGGGGGGAAAGGGAGGCGACGAAGTCGGAGATGATGGCTTTTTGGGAGGCGGAGAACTTGCCGTAGAAGATGAGGTTGACGGAGATGTTTCCGGTGAGGAGGGCTCCCTTGTGGTAGGTCATGGCAAGCGGCTGCTCCTCCACCAAGGTGGTGAGGGTTCTGCCAGCATTCGAGATGCAGAGCAAAGACGAGGTCACTAGAAACAAGATAAGTGCGGTAGTAAAAGCCGAGGAAGCCATTGATGGCAGTTAACAGAGGAAGAATGGAAGAGAAGAAGGGGGTGGTACGAGCGGTGAGAGGAGTGAAGGGATATATATATAGAGGTTTTTGAATTTGGGAAAGGTAGCAAGAGACAAGAATGGTGGGCCCAGATGAGTATGGCTAAGGACCAATACATAGAGTGGTGGGGTAGGAAATAGGAACGGTCACTTGAGGGACAGCTGGCTTTTACGTGTTTATCCCAGCTGTACAAGTAAAGTGACATAGCTGCCCTCGGTGGAACAATCAAGCTGGTGAATGGAGTCAATGGAGGCGGGATGATATAGGGGCAAAAATGTAAGATCATGCGCCCGCGCGTCGAGGCATTTTAGGAAGAGGAAAAGGGTAGGCACGAAATAAAGAAAAAGAGAACGTTAGGGGGAGGAAGAGGAGTTGGAACTTTTGGAAGTCGATGACAGGCTGGAGTTGCTTGTTGGGTTATCGGGGGAAGAGCGAGGAGTGATGTGGTTGTGGGGATGCGCGCGCGGGACAGCTGTTGGCCGGACACAGGTGGCGCGGGGCTGGGCGCCGAACGAACTCGTGAATCCACTCATCGCGGTAGGCCCGCGGAGCGCCGTACAGCACCGATGTGTCGTCCGAGCTCGGCTCCACTCGCTGATCATGAGTAGGACCGCGTCTGAGATTATTATGGCTGACGAGTGTTGCCGATGAACTTTGAATGTTAGGTGTGCTGATGAAACGAAGTTTGTTGCGGCAAGAGATGATGATATTGATTTTCTAAAAGATAAAATTATACATAAGCAGTTTTTCAAAATAGAATTTTAGAATTGAGAAATTCTCAAATTCAAATTTAAAATTATTTTTTATAATTAAATTTAATATTTTGGATACTCATTTTATATTTGAACTTAGAATTGAGCATCGGGCGGATTGGATCAATACCCGACCCGACCCGATCGGGTATTAACTCAAAATTTTCAAAAAATTTATATCTGATCCTACCCGATTTTTTAATCGGGGCCCGACCCGAATAACCCGAAAAAAATGGGCCCCGACCCGATTAATTCGAATTCGATTTAGACAAAAAAATCATCTTGAAAATGATAATAAAAAATGTGAATAATCATATTAAAATTATAATCCAAGTATGACTTAAACTCAAGACCTCCACCCTTCTAACCACAAAGCCAATACTATTTTTTATCAATATATATGATATAATAATGTATTAAATTTAAAATCGGGTCGGGTCGGGTTAAACAGGGTTTTCATCCGAAATAGTAGATAAAATTTTCAAAAATAAGACCCTATCTGACCCGATATACCCGAATAACTCGATCCGAAATAAATTTTTGGATCGGTTTTTCAGGTTTTTTTGGGTCAGATCGGATTTTGCTCAGCCCTATCTGAACTACTTTGGTCAAGAAAATAATAATTTAAATTTGTAAAATATTTTTATGACAAAAATAAGATATTAGAGTCTAAAAAAATATTTTCAAACTCTCTAATGCATTAAACATTTTGAACAAAGTCTATAAATTTAAATTTAAATTAAAAATTATAAAATATTTTGATGTAAAATATTTTTTGGATCATATTATCTCTTTTGTACCATTAAAAAAATATTTCGTGAATTCAATTTTTTTTTAAAAAATATGAATTTATCATAGATTTTGTACAAAAAAAAATCTTTAATGAGTTAGAGATTTAGTTTATAATAATTTTATAATTATAAAAAAAAATAATTCATAAAAAATTTTGTAAAAAAAAAATCTTTAATGAGTTAGAGATTTAGTTTATAATAATTTTATAATTATAAAAAAAGTAATTCATAAAAAATATATATGTGATATAAAAAATGTGCTAGAGGCTATCAAAATATTTTGGACAAAAAAAATCTCACTATTCTTAATTAAAAATTAGTTTTATAGGCTTTGGATAAAAATCTCTAATAAATTAGAGACTCTTGTTTATAATAATTTTATAATTATAAAAGAAATGTATTTAATACATAAAAAATATACGTGATATAAAAATGTGATGGAGTCTATAAAAAATATTTTGGACAAAAAATATTTTAATATTTTAATTTTAAATTTAATTTTATAGACTTTGTGCAAAAATTTCTAATACATTAGAGATTTTTGCTCAAAGTCTATAATAATTTTATAATTCAAAAAAATTAATTAATGAAATATTTTTTTTAATACAAAAGATGTGTTGTGATTCAAAAAAATATTTTTTATCGTAATATTTTATAATTTTTAATTTAAATTTAGTTTTATAGATTTTATGCAAAAGTCTCTAATGAATGCGAGAGTTTAAAAATATATATTTTAGACTATATCATCTATTTTTTATTATAAAATAATATTTTATAAATTATATATATAATTTTTAATTTTGACTCCCAAAATTTGGATCTTGGAACTTTTCTATCCCAAAATTTCAAATTTTGATTTTGAAATTTTTTTGATTATATATTACTATGTATTTACAATTTTATGGTTGCATGATAATACAAAATTAACATAATTAATTATCAAATGATTAATTGAAAATAATTATTGCCTCAATGTTATGTATTTACAACTCTATCATCATTGGTTGCAATATTGCCTCAATAAAATATTTGTTGAATTAAACCTCTCAACTTTGTTTTATATTATCAAATGATTAATTGAAAATAATTATTTCATTTTCATTGAAATTGGACGCTAGATTTTTTATGTATGCCTTCCCGTCTAATTAAAGAAAGAGATATTGATCAAATAAAAGAAGACAGACTTTTTTTATTAAATTTGTTATAATATGTTAGACCTTTTATATTTCACCTGTCCTTTTTTTTCGTTTTATTTCTATGCTTTGGATCTATGTTTGATCCATAGAATTTCGGTCTTATAATACCTTATAATTATATGTGCAAGTATTTTTTTTTTTCAAAAGAAAAATTTATTAGGCTATCAGCCGATCGAACCAAAGTCGTGATACAAATAAGATTCTAGCTCAGGAGGACGAGACGAGTTCCAAACAATGGACTCTTTACGAATCCTGGCTAAATTTGCTGCCCAGTTAGCAGCTTTATTAGCATATCTAAATACATGAGCAAAAATAATAATATCTTTATAGGTTGAGCCAACACTTTGAAGGGATTTCGCATGCCCATTAATAGAGTCGATCAATGTTTTGCAGTCTGATTCGATGTCAATATTGTCCAATCCCCTACCATGAGCATAAAAGAGAGCATAAAGAATTGCATTGGTTTTCGAATATAAAGCAGAAGGTGAATAAAAGAAGTAATTGAAAGCATAGATACACTCTCCTTTTGAATTGCGAAGAACAAAAGCTGCACCTCCATCATTGTTGAGAAAAGCACCATCACAATTAAACTTTAGCCAAGAGTTAGGAGGAGGAAATCATACTTGAGCATTAAATTTCTATGCATATTTCCCTCAAGAGTGATAGTATATGTGTATTGACTTGTGAAATCCAATATATGACTCATTGCCTTACTACTGGAATGCTTAATCTCTCCATGCATTATAGAGTTTCTGAAATACCAAATAAACCAAAGGACATTGACAACAATGATTTTGGATTCCAAATTAAGCTCTGAATTCAACAAAAACCAGCTACCTAAATGTCTATCTGATTTAAGGGACAAATCCAGCTTGAAATAAAAATTCACAGCATTCCAGAGTTCACAAGAGAAAACACACTCAAAAAATAGATGAGAAAAATTTTCAACAAAAAATTTGCAAAAAAACACAGTGAGTATCCACAATAAAACCAAAGGAAAACATCATATCTCTTGTAAGAAGTCTTTTGTGTAAAAATTTTCAAAAAAAAAGTTTCACTTTAGGAGCAGAATTAAGCTTCCAAATTTAATTCCAAGCTGAATTAGGGTCCATAGAATCAGTAACCGAAGATTTCAAAAATTTATAAGCTATAGAGGAAGAAGCTAATCCATTAGTAGAAGGCTGCCATACCCAATAGTCATCATATGATTGCAGGGACAATTTAATGCTCAAGATATCCTTCCACAAGTATTTGCCACACATAGTATTACCAAACAAGTGAGACTAATTCTGGTCTTGAATGAGATGCTGCACATGAGTAACCTGCTCCACTAGGTTAATATTTACAAAAGTGGGTTGGATAGCAAGAGGCATATCAAGCACCCAATTATCATAGAGAAAGGAGGTTTTATTTTCATTGCCAATAATGGATTTGAAATCAAATTGCAAATTGAAATAAGCATCTTTAATAAGCTTCCAAGCAAAGGAGGATTTAACACGGCGATAGAGAAAAAAATCATTAAGAGGATGATATTTTGTTTTAACCAATTGGACCCAAATGGTTTGAGAGTTTTCAATATACTTTTGAATTCTTGCAGCTTGACGAGAGATACTTTTAGTGTGTAAATCTTGGATGCCAAGGCCTCCATGAGATTCAGGGAGAGTAATTATATCCCAATAAACCAAATGCATAGTTTTTTTATCAGGGAAATTGCTCGAAAGAAATTTTTTAAATTTGACGTCAATTTTATTGCAAAGTCCCTTATTTAACCATGTAACAGAGAGGGCATGCACAGGGATAAAATTTAATACAGATTTGATAAGGACAAGCCTTCCTGCTTGAGTAAGAAGGCTGACATTCCAATTTAAAAGTTTAGAATCAATGTTGGTTAAAATATGATTATGAGTGTTAGGAGAGGTTCTCCTAGGAGAGATCATTACTCCAAAATATTTAAATAGGAAGTTCCCCATTTTCAAACCAAAAGTGGAGCAGATTCTGCTTTTCAAAGTAGAAGGGGTATTTCTTGGGAAAAAAAAAATTAAATTTGGAGAAGTTAACCTTTTGACCGGTAAGCTTTTCATAAGAAGTAAAAATATTTTTAATAGAATTGATACTTCTGGGATTGGCTTTAAAAGAGAGAATAATATCATCAGCAAATATTTGGTGAGATATAGAGAAATTATTCTTTATTTTGAATAGAGAGATGACCAGAAGCAACTTCCTCGTTGATAAGAATGGTTAAAGTTTGAGCAGTTAGGATATAGAGGAAGGAGGAGAGTGGATCTCCCTACCTAATTCCCCTATTAGAGTGGAAGAATTTAGAGACATTGGAGTTAATTAAGCAAGCAAATGAGGGAGTGTTAATACAAGAATCAACCCAATCTATAAACTTTTTAGGAAATTTGTAGAGGGAAAGAACTTTTAAGATAACATCTCTGTTAATTAAGTCAAAATCTTTTTCCAAGTCAATTTTCATCACAATGTAAGGGTGATTCCCTTTGGAACCATAAAAAGAGTGAATGAGCTCCTGGACAATAAGGATATTATCCTGGATATGTCTTCCTTTAATAAAGGCTGATTGCTCCTTGTCAATAAGATATGAAAGACAAGATTTAAGCCTAATAGAAAGAACCTTAGCAAGGATCCCATAAGAAAAGTTGCATAAGACAATAGGTCTAAAGTCTTTCATCATCTTAGGATTTTTAATCTTAGGAATGAATGAAAAGAATATTTGATTCCAAGAGGGAGGAACAATGGAAGAATGATAAAAATCATTTAAATCTTGCATAAAAGAAACTTTAATAATGTTTCAATACTTTTTAAAGAATTCAAATGTGAATCCATCGTAACCTGAGCTTTTTCCATTCCCAAGGGAATTAACAATATTTTTCACTTCAGTTTCAGAAAAGGGAGAAAGAAGAGGATCAGATAAGTGAGGAGGAAGGTGAGGAAAAATAGGCCAATTTAGATTATTCACGTTGTTTGTAATAGGAGAATTCCATAATTTATAATAATTATGCACAAAAGCATTTAAAATATCTTGATCACCCACAGTAGTGTTCAAATTATTGTCCTGAATAGAATTAATATGATTAATACGCCTTCTGATGGTAACCAGTCTATGGTAGAATGCAGTATTCTTATCACCATCATTAATCTAGCGCATTTTAAACTTTGACCACCATTTAAGACAAAATTGTCTTTGAAGAGATAACTGTTTGTTATAAAGATTTCTAAGCTGAAGGTGAATATTGGGAGGAGCAGTGTCTAAATGATCCATGGACTCAAGCATGACAATATCATAATTAGTAGTTTGAAGAAGGGATTCAATGTTTCCTACATAGTGCTTATTCCAATGAGCTAGGGCAGATCTAGTAGCAATAAGCTTAAGGGAGACTCTAGAATGTTTAATAATAGCTGATGGAATGTTCCAAGCCTTATCAATTATGTCATTACTCTCCTCATAATCTGTCCAAAAAGTTTGGAACCTAAAAAGCTTATTTCTAGTTTGTTTATGAGTAGAAATACTAACCAACATAGGACAATGGTCAGAAGTGGTTCTAGGTAAATGGTGGACAGAAGAGTTTTCAAAGTAATGCAACCAAGCTGGATTAACAAATACTTTATCCAGCTGAATAAGAATTTTCCTTAACCCTTGCGTATTATTAGACCAAGTATATTTGCAACCATTGAAACCCAAATTAATAAAACCACAATGAGCAACAACAGATCTAAAATCACTAACATGCTTGTTTAATTTAAAAGGCAAACCACCAAATTTATCATAAGACCCCAAGATGCAATTAAAATCATCAAGCATTACCCAAGGATAGGAAGATAAATCATGATGCACACGACAATTCCATAAAGAAATTCTAACTTTAGGGTCGGTACTTGCATAAATCACAGACATCAAGAAAGGATGATAATTTTCAACTTGAATAACAATATGAATAACTTGAGTTTGGATAGAAAACTCGAGCATTGATAAGATTTGAATTCCAAGCCACCAATATTTCCCCAAAAGCACCAGCACTAGGTTGGATAGCAGCTTTTCAATTTTGGCCAAATGACCGAACCAATTTATTTGATTGCATTAAATTTAAATGAGTTTCTTGCAGGATAATCACATTAACGAGAATTCCTAATTTTCACAACCAGAGAGTCTCTGACCTGCGCCAGGCCCCTATAGCATTCTAATTAAGCAGATTCATTTAAAATAGAAAAAGAGTTGAAGGTATCTACATCCACAGGGGGGTCAAGGGTATTTGAGGAAGGAAGCTCTGAATCAGGTAAAGGCCTAGTCCTTTTAGGATTGCTTTGACCTTTAGAGATGGGGGTTTTGTATATAGGAGGCTTGGGAGGTTTATTATTCTTCCTTCAACTAACCCTAGAAGAAGGGCCATAATAAGGAACAATAGCAGATGAATTAAAAATTTCAGTAATTTCTTTAGCCAAGATATCCAAAGATTTGATATTTGTAGAGGAATTAGAATCATTAAGCATAAACTTAGAGGAGGATTCAACAGAATGCTTGAGGAAGGGGTTAGCTAAAGTGGGGGAATTTAGGTTTCGAGAGTTAGGAATGTTACTGGAAGGGGAAATATTTGGAGGGACCGCAAGATTGGAAGGGATGGTTTGGATTTCCATCCTATCCTCTCTCCCAGGGTCAACATCAGAGTCCAAAGAATCCATAGCATCCAGATTTTGAAACACAGAGGGAGCCAGAGTGTTCTTATTAACCCAAGCACGATTTCCACCTGAGGGAGTGGAAATCGCGCTTCTAGGGTTCCGTCAGCGTTGCCAACGTTGAACTTGGACCCATGGTCCACAAGTAGGCTCTGGAAGAGAGGAGGGAGGGTTCGGCTCATCAGAAATAGTCGCAGAGGAAACCTCGGCGGAAGAAGATTTAGCCGGAGAGGCATTTAGGTCAATTTTAGAAGGGTTTTCCATAGAAATATCAGGGTTCCTCTTAAAACTTTTTAAAGTCAGACAACTAGAGACGTGATGCCCGACAACACCACATTGAAAACAAAGAATAAGAATATTTTCATACACCACATGTTGAAAGAATTCGAAACCCTCACCAGAAAGCCAAACACCTGGACGAATAGGAATATTAAGATCAATCTCAACACAGACACGGATATAACGACCACGTTCGAAAGAGAAAGAACGCTAATCGATTTTAACAAAATGACCAAAATGCTCGGTGATTAAAGTCACAGAAGAAGGGTTCCAAAACTCGATCGGAAGAGATTGGAGACGAATCCACATCAGAGCGGTGTTAAAAGTTTCTTCCCACGACCAGAAGAGGGGTTTCCAAGGAATAAGTCGAAGAATATCACCACGAAAGGTCCAAGGACCACAGCTGAAAGAATGTAAGAAGCCGAATTGACAGAATCAAATCGAAAAATGTAACATTGATCTTCAAGATCAAGAATCGACTGAAAACCATATTTCGACCAAGATTTAGCGGCCCATCGACGGAGAATCTCAAGCGGAGGAGGGTTTCCAAGAAACTTATCGATTATGGATCTTTCTCATGGTTGTCTCCACGCATTAGTTTGATCCGACGAAAAGGATATGCGATCCGAAGTCGAAGATTGGATCTTCGAAAGAGTGGACAATGATTCGCCAGATCTGGAATTAGGGTTTTCCCCTTTCAAGATCTGCGCCCAAGAGAGGGGGATCGGCTTCGCCGCATCCTCTGAGGACCGCACAGCACTTGCTGGAGGCAAATGAGTCTGGATCGATCGATTGATCGCCAACGGATCATCTGGAGGTTGGGGAGGGGGAGTGGGGGGAGGGCGAGACAAAGAGGGCAAGGAGGGGGAAGAGGGGGGGGGAGAAGGAACGCTCATCGAGAATTTTGACAGTAAAAATAATAATTTCAGAATGAAAAAATTAATCGATTTTTATATGTACAGGTATGGAAGAACATAGGGTTATTTATAGAAATGGAAATTGAAAAAGAATAAAAATTCAATGGGATATGATCCAATAAATAATTATATTTCAAATGTAATATAGATAAAGGATCTTCGTATGATATCTTTCTTATTCTCAATAATGAATCATTTTGATATATAATATGTCATTATTCATAACAATTATCTAATTTAGTATTATCATGATGCAATTCATCCAATTGATCATTTACCATTATAGGAACTAAATTTTTGATCTCTATGCAATTAGATCTCCAGCATGGGTGGAGCCAAAAATTTAATCATAGAGAACCAAATTTAGAACTACAACAATTGCCGCTAGAGTTGGGCGATAGAGTGGAGAAGAACTACACTCACCTTCGTCATCAATGAAAGATATTTATGTGTTTGTTTAATAGATAGTGATAGCGATTAAATTCAATAGATGATTTATTAAATTAGTAATTTTAATTTAAGTTTATTTAATACATCGTAACAACAAAGATATTTATGTATTTATTTATTTTTAGCAAAGATAATATATATTGGGGTTTAAATCTCATATCTCTAAAAAATATTCAAGATGTTGTCAATCAACTGTATTACTCACAGTTGGCCATTTATGTGTTTATTTAATAGATGATAATAGCGATACATTTATGTTATGTTTAATATTTGTAAGAATATCAAGAAAAAAAATATTTGTAAGAGTATCAAGCAAAAAAATATTTGTAAGAATATGTATAAAGTATTTTTTTTATAGGAATAAAAACATATATTTTATATTTTAAAATGAGAAAAAAAAATTAAAAGTCAATATTGTAAATATATTTATTTCACAAAATAGGACTTCAGCCGAATTCAATTGAAATTAGTAAAGATAAAAATTTAGTAGGATAAAGTCTTATCCTAACTTGTGTTTGTTGGATCTTTGATAAAAGGATCAGATAAAGGTCAGATTTTTTAAATCTTATGATTGTTTGCTTTTTATAAGGGATCCAAATATTAATAATTTAATAATTAAATTTCATTTTGATAATTGTGAAATTAAATTTAAAAAACTAATTCTAAACACAATAACACCTTGACAAAAAAATTCCCTCAAAATTGAATTAAAATTTCTATCAGAAAAATTGAAATTCATGAAAAATACATTAATACTACTTCCTCAATACAACGATGGATAACCTCTTAAAAATTTATTTTTATAATAAGAAAAATAAAATCGAGCTTGTTTGAATATAATCATTTTTTCTCTCACTTTAGAAATTTTATTTTTGCCCTCAACTTTCTCCCACTTTACGAGGTCAATCTAATCATTTTTTCTCTTCACTCTCACTTAATCGAGGT
This sequence comes from Canna indica, assembly GCA_034359265.1. Lineage (NCBI taxonomy): Eukaryota > Viridiplantae > Streptophyta > Magnoliopsida > Zingiberales > Cannaceae > Canna > Canna indica. The sequence continues at coordinate 75,800,530 of CP136894.1, read as the reverse complement.
CACCTATTTTTCCTCTTCTCTCTCTCTTCTCTTCTTCCTCCCACCTACTGTCATCTTTTTCTCACTCCTCCTCCTCCCTCCCTCATAGCAACTGAACCTCTTCCATCCACCCGCTCCTCTGTACTCCACCCTCTCCACATTCTCATCCCTACCACCATTACACTCAACTCTGCTTTCCTCCCTCTCCACCTTCTCATCCCCACCACGCTCTGCCTTGTTGGACCACCCGTTTCTCATTTCCTCCGCGGATTGCCTCAAGGCTACCGCTGGGACTTGTGGCGACGGCTGGCGCACTGCGGTGGCATCGGGAGGAGGAGAAGAGCTGATGGCCTGGGAATTTAGCCATAAAGTTTTTTTACCAGGGATGACATACATACATAGTCACTACAACACAATTGACCTATAGAGATACAAAATTAGAGATAAAATATACTTTTATTTCTAAATCTTCACATTTAGAGACTAATAAACACAAAATTTGCTCATAATTAGCCTCTAAAGATCTATAGAAACAACAACAACAAAGTCACTTAATTGATTTGACTCTAAGCTATAGAAACACCAGCAACAGAGTCACTTAATTGATCTGACTCTAAAGCTATTTTTAGAGGCTAATTAAGGACAAATTTTGTGTCTATTAGTCTCTAAATGTGAAGATTTAAAAATAAAAATATAATTTGTCTCTAATTATGTGCCTCAATAGACCGGTAGTGTTGTAGTGAGTGGCGGTGGATGGTGGTGATGGACGACTACAGTGGGAAGTGGGTTTGGACTCGGAAGGAGATTTTGCTTGCCGATAGGAGCTCTTACATTAGCACCACCGTCAACAGTGGAGGAGGAGGAAGGAGAAGAAAAGAGAGAGAAAAAAAGGTGGGGATATATATATATATAATAATAGATGAATTCGTTGTCACGTATAACACCGTCAGGCCAAGCAAGCGTCGTTTATCTCCACGTCAGCTAAGTTAAGACGATGCGCAACGATTTGCTAGATGACATAAACTGAAGAAAATGTTGTGCATTTACAAGCGAAATTTGAAAACACAGGTAGAACGTAAAATTTTTGTAAACCTTGTGATTTTTTAATCTATTATCCTTAGATTTATATTTTTTTATTTATTTTATGCACAAATTAAAAAAAATAGAATTAAAAAAATATAAATTTAATATTATATTCGATGTACTAATTCTCTATCCACGGAAGCAAATGAACCAAAGTAGTCGAGTCAAGAGACTATACAACATCATTTTCCCTCTATAGATTAACTTCATCTCTTCTAAAGCAATATTAGTCTGCAAGCAATATTAATTAATTACATTATACACTGCACATTCTTTAGTCTTGTACATATTGTTAGAGGTGGCAACGGGCCGTGCACGGCCCGAATGTGTGGCAGTGAAGCACAGCTCGGGCCCGAGCCCGCCCAGTCGGGCTCAGGCCGAGTTCGGGCCGGCCCGAAAATTAATTAATTAATTTAATTTTTTAATTTTAAATTTTAAATTTTTAAAAATTTTAAATTTACTTTTAAAAATTAATGTTTACGGACTTACGGGTGAGTTTTGAACTTGGACCTCTAATTTTATTTGAGATAGCTTAATCGTTGTACTAAACTTTATTATATTTTTTTTAACACATTTTTTACATGTAACATTGTAACGCAGTACAAATTAATAAAAAGATTTAAAAAAAATTAAATTATAATCAAATTTTTATTTATCTTTAATACAAAAATATCCATCCAATGATAATTTTTTTTTTTTAATATTATAATAGACCGCACCTTAAAAGGTTGCCTACGTACCTTCTATAGTTAAACTTGTACTCCCCAATGATTAACTATAAAAGGATCAGGTCTACGTAGTTCTTTTTATATTTTTAATCACCAGTAGTCCCGATGATTTAACTTGTACTTGGACCAGCAGCACCAGCTTCGCTTGTTTGAGCTTCCTCCTCTCCCGATGATGAAGTGTCGTGTCCTCCCTTATCTTGTAATCTATCTTCAGCATCCAACCAGTCTTTTAAGCAAATACACATTTCAACTGTTTCTTCACTCATTCGGCTCCTTTTTTCGTCGAGAATTCTATTTCCTGCACTAAAATAAGACTTGAAAGTTACTGTAGACACAAGAACGATTAGTATATCACATGCCATGATGGAAATAATAGGATACATATTTTCTTATTTTTTCCACCATGCTAAAATTTCATTATCATCTATTTCTTTAGAATGGTTATGATCTAGAAAAAAAAGTAATTAATTAAAATTAGTATATTTAGTTTTTTTTATTCTACGACCAAGTTGAGAATTAATACTATTTCCACCATCATCTCTTAATCTAGAAGAAGAAGATGCTATCTTATTTGTAATTGTATCACCAAAATTTGAAGCGTAAAATACAAACATAGAATTCAATAAATTCGAAATTTTAATTTTTTTTCTTCAACATTATCTAATTTCATATTGTTATAATAATCATCTAACAACATATTTACACCATCAATTTTTATTCTAGGATCTAAACATATTGCTAAACAAAATAAAGTAGGTATATCTGACCAATACTTTTTAAATTTAGATTTCATTAAAGAAATAATTTATGCAAATAAAGGATGATGTCTATATGAAGAAAATATTTTACTAATATGAACTATATGTGAAAGAGTTAAATTACATGTAGGATAATAAACACCAGAAAGTTGTTCGATAGCTTTATTAAAAAGTTCTAAAATTTGAGTAATATGTCCAGCAACTAACCAATCATTATTATTAATTGGATCACTAGGTATATTTTGATTGTAAAATATTATAAGGATCTCTTGATATCTTATAGTAGACATAAACATATGATATGTTGAATTCCATCTACTAATAACATCACCATTAAAATTTTTAAATGGTTTATTAAAAGATTGACATAATTTTTTAAATTCTTGTGTTCTTGCTTTTGAAGAACGCATATATCTAATAACATATCTTATTTTTTCTACATGTATATTTACTTGTTTTAAATCATCTTATACACATAAATTAATAACATGACAAACACAACGAACATGAAATAATTCACCATTTAATACTGGCTTAAATAACTGTATAAGGGGAGGAATAACAACATCATTATTACTAGCATTATCAAAACTAATCGAAATTTTTTTATCATTTATATTATAGAAAGATGTTACAAATCTAATAGCAGAAAAAATGACAACAAAAGTGTGTGGATATTCAAAAATTTTAAAACTAATTATTCTTTTTTGCAAAATAAAATTTTCATCAATCCAATATGCAGTAACACAAATGTAAGAATTAGTAGTACGTTAACTAGACCAAACATCAGATGTTAAAGAAATTTTTGATTTATTATTTTGAAAACTAGTCATTATATTTTCTCTATATATAAAAAATAATTTTAAAGCATCACTTTTTATTGTATTTCGAGTAATTTTTTTTATATTTGGTTGTAAAGTATTTTGAATCCAACTAGAAAATATTGGTTGATCAATAAAATTAAAAGGAGATTCACTTTGAACAATTAATTTTGCAAGTTCTCGACGTTGAAAATCATGATCATACGAAAAAACTGTTAAATCAGAAGAAGATAAATTAAGAATTTGTTGAGCTTGTGCAATCTTAGTGTCATGACCCTTTGCATGACGTAATAGATGACCAGTTCCTCCTGTTGTTGAAGCTGAAAGAATTTTTTGATATTTTTTGCACCGGGCTGTTATTATGGTGCCATCAGGTTCAATAATTTTCTCAAAATATTCTCAAACCATTTTTTTTTTACCTGATGGACATAAATTAATAGATGAACTTATCTCTATGTTTTAATTTTGTTGAGTGATAGGAGTGGTAGGAGTAGCATGAGGCATTTGTTCTAGCATATTTGATCCAGCTTGTGAAGTATAACCTGAAAAATCTCCATCCGCCATTAGTAAAAATTAAAAAAATAAAAAGTATAAATATTATACTAATCAATGAAATAAATTGAAGAGATTAAAAAAAATTAACAACAATCTTGAATCATTGTCTTCTTGATGAGCTTAAAATATTGTTGAGAATGATGGTAAATGAACTTACATTGTTGAGAGTAAGAGAGTTGAGAATTGAGAATTGAGAGTTGACAGTTGAGGATTGAGAGAAAGAGTTGAAGATGAAGATAGAAGAAATGAAGAAGGAGATAGAGTATTTATAGGAAAATTTAATTTAATTTAATTTTTTTAAATAATATATTCGTTGGCCCGAGCCAGACTTGGCTCGGGCCGACCTACGCCTAGCACGCGCCAGGCCTCCCGTGCTCGCCCAGAGCACGGGCACGCGGGCCATGCTCGGCCCACGTGCCGTGTCGAGCACGATTCGACTGCAGGCCGTGCCTAGAAGCCGAGCTTGACCCGTCTTCTGGGCACAGTCGTGTCGGGCGAGGCTTGGCCCGTGCCGCCCATGGGCTGCCCAGCCGGTTGCCACTAGGGGTGTAATCGAGCCGAGCCGAGCCGAGCTTGCTTGTGCTCAAGCTCTGCTCGTTTAAGAAATGTCGAGCTCGAGCTCGAACTCGAGCTAGATCGAGCTTCAATATCCAAGCTCGAGATCGGCACGAGTTCGACTCAAGTAACTCGAGCTCGGCTCGTTTAAGCTCGTTTAGGCTCGTTTATTTTTCTCAAGCGTGACCGAGCTCGTTCAAGCTCGATTAAGCTCGGCTCGACTCGGGTTTATGCTCAACCCCATATGAAATATTAATATTTATATAATTATATATAAATATATGAAGCTCGATTAGGCTCGCGAGCCGCTCGAGTCGAGTTTTACTTAGCTTGAGTTCGAGTTTTCATCGAGTCGATCTCGAGTAGCTCACGAGTTGCTCGGCTCACTTACACCCCTAGTTGCCACCTCTGCATATTATTTGTCTGTGATGATTGAGTAGACAAGGCTCAAAAGCTGTCGCCTTTGTAGAGCTGGCGAGGCTGCAGCGTGTCTTGTGGGTGTCACAGAGTCACAACAGGGCTTCCTGCTTTGTCAACCACGCACACCTTCGACTGAACCCTTCATTATTAGGAGCATGCGTGGGTGTTAGTCATTGGCTTCAAGTGAAAAAATTATTGGCCTAAGGACTAAATTGCATATGCATCATTGACAAAGCTCGTGTAGGGTTTTTGACAATGCTAAGTCATCAGTGTTAGTCATTCATCAAACGCTCTACGTAATCAGTAATCACAATCCAATTCCTCTTCCACTTTGGTCTTTCTGGGATTCCTCTCCCTTCAGCAATCCCAAGACAATTAATTGAATTAACCTTCTCCCTTCAGCAACAACAACTAAGTCTATAGCTAGCTAGTCTACGGCTGCACAAGATGATCTTATCATAACTAGTAGAAGATCATTTGGATTTTGGAGTAATAAACTTCAAATTATCTATTAGATTCGGTGCATGATCTCCTCCCATAATCTGTCTTTATCTGATTAATTATATATATAAGCTGTCTCCTTGAAGATTTTGTTGGCTGCGCCGTGTCTGTTTAGTGTCCATGTCCTCTTTGTTTTCCCAGTTGCTGCAAGCAAAACTATAATGCAAACCTTCAATAAGATGCAATAATGTAATTACAAAAAGTCACAGTGGACTTTGACTTATAGTTATGTGTTGGCCTAATTAATTAACAAGTGAAAAAAGAATAAAAAGGCGATATATATACATATCTACCACCATCGCGGGGTTATCTTGTAGTGACGGTTTTTCTTTTAAAAAAATATGGTAAGTGAGATCTTTACATGAGGATTATTCTGGCTTAAAATACCATCTATGACCAATTAATAAATATATTCTACAATTTTATTTACAATTAATTTATCATGAATTTTTGAATTTATATTAATTATATTTGATCATTAGCTAGATACTTGTTAGTGTAATTATTAGTTGCCAACGTGATTTACTTTTTTTATTATGATTTACCACATCAACAAATGCCATCATGTACCAATGAAAACAGAATTAAAAAAATAAATATGTGTTTTGGCATTTCTTAACAAGATGTTGGGTAGAAGGGGGGAAGAGTGGTTTTAATTAGGTTTTTTTTTTCATTAATTAATATATGTTGACATTAATTTCCTAAATATGTGTTTTGGCATTTGTTAACAAGATGTTGGGTAAAAGGGGGAAGAGTGGTTTTAATTAGGCTTTATTTTTTTTCATTAATTAATATATGTTGACATTAATTTTCTAATGCTACGAACTCTAATAAGAAGTACAACTTTTAAGGATGACAATTTTATCCGCATCTGCGCGCATCATATCCAATCTATATCTGCAAATAAAAATAGATATGGATGCAAATACGAATTTAAAAATTTTTATTCGTGAGGATCGAATGTGTATATGGATATGCACCGCATCCGTAACACATTATTCATCATATCCAATTCATGCAATTGTTTGTGAGGATGTTATCTTTTTTTTTTAGAACATTTTATTTTATGAATATTATGTTTGGTTTATATTTTTTATTTTGAAGTACTTTCAACATTTGAAATTGACTTTACAATTTGTATAATTTTATTAATTTTATATGTTAAATTTTTTTATTGGTTAATCAAACCTAAAAAATCGAAACCAAAGTATCGATTAACCGAAGTTAATTGACCGGTTTTTGATTAAAGATTTTGAAAAAAATGATGTTAATGAAAATATGTATTATAATATTTTAGAGACTTGTGTATCATAATATTTATTCATATTTAAAAATATATATAATTGGTTAAATTTTGGAGAATGAAATATAATTTAAATATACTTCAATATATCATTTTATATATATTTTAGAGAGAAAAGTAAAAAAAAATGTGCGTGGGTGGGAGGGGGGGGGTTGGGTTAAATTAAAATATTATATGTATGAACGGATACTCAAAAACCAAAATTAAAATCAAAAGTTTGAAAAATAAAAATCGAAATTGTCAGATCGATTAATTGAAAAATTCGATTCAGTTTCAGACTGTTTTTTCGATTAATCGAATTTTAGTTTTTTTCCCTCTCCCCTACATTTTACTCAAGCATAAATTACTTAATATATATTATATAGGTAGATATTATGGTAAATTAGGGTATGAAAGTTATGAATTTTAATAATATACTTTATTATTTTTATTAAATATATTATTTATTATTTTTTTAAATTAAAAATAGTGTGAATGCAAATGAAGTGCATATGTCCATGCGGTTAATCGAACCACAAAATCTGACCTCAGATAGTGTATTTACGATTCAGTTTTCATTTCAATTAGAGAATATGAAAAAAATGATGAAATTCGATTCGGTTTCGATTATTGATTCACAAATAATCGGTAATAGAAGTCAGTTATATATTTCGATTTCAGTTATTGATCATCTAGATTTGATATCACTATAATTAATTAAGTAATAATATTAAAATATTCCAAGATTTAGTTTACTAACCGATTATCCATTTACTATCAAGTTAACAGATTAATAAACAGGTAATCGGTTTTATTCGAACGGAACTAATCGGTTTCAATTTCGAATACTAGTTTTTGAAATCAAACGGTTCCGATTAATGAGTCTTTAGTTCGGTATCAATTTTAATTAATTATAAAAAATACGGTTAATTGAATCGTTATCATCCTAATGAAATCTTTGGAGAGGTTTAATGTATAAAATTTATTCTCTTTTTAATATAACCGAATAAATAAATATGATAAATTAATATAATTTCTTGAACTTTTTTCTTATGTAATATTTTCCACTCAGACGACTTTTCTTCCCTTGAGTTCACGGTTGATCGAAGCTGCATCCGATGGGTTGGAGAGGCATCCTTGGGTTCGACTACGGCGTCGTGCAGGCGCCCCTTGGCCCCGATATTTCCGGCCCCGAGCTTGTCGCGGCCGTCGCCAACGCTGGCGCTATTGGCTTACTCCGAGCTCCCGATTGGGTACTGCATCCCTCTTCTCTAGTCATTGATTTCTTCCCTAGAGGTTTCTTTTGTCGGTAAAGTTGCCTCCTTTTATAATAGATGCTTTTCTTGTGATTACTATTCAGTCACCTATTCAAGAATTGCAGTTTTATTTTGAATCATGATCCTCAGATGGGATATGGACTAGTCTACGACAATTTAATTGTAGAGGAAAGCAGGAAAAATCATTTTCGGTAGCAAAAGTGGCCCGTTAATAGAGTAAGAGATTTTTGATATGTAATTAGATGTCGACTTGCGAGAGCTAGCATTCTAAGTGACAGAATATGAGAATCAAAAGTTCTTTGCTTCATCTTATATAGACTAGAATTGCCATGCCGAATGCTTTAGACTTGTGTATGATGGCAAAAATAGTGAATTTGCTTGTTGGGCATTTTTGGAGCTTGTTTTGATTGAGGGAGTTGTACGGGAAAGGAAAAAGGAGCGTCTGTTTTCCTTTTTTTCGTTAAGTTTATTATCAAGGAGGAGGCAACTGAGATAAATTATCCCTTCCATCCCATCATTTTGTTTGTCCTTCCATTCTCCAAATCTAGGGAATTTCGTTCAATTTGTCTCTTGTACCTTTTCTTTCTTTCTTTCTTTCTTCTCCCTTGCTAACAAGTTCCCGAACAAGCCCTTAAAAGTAATATATGATAATTGATAATTGATCAAAAGTGAATCTGTTCCATTTTGTTTTGGGTTGGATCCTATTTGTTCTAGTAAATTAGTAATGACATGAATTCTCTGTTGATTGCTGTTTTTCTATCATAGTAATTAGTAAAGCTTATTTAGAAAATGGGATCCTATTTAAATAATGTGAACTCATGGTTATAAGTGAAAAAAGCTGTTTGTTGACATTGTAAAAGAACAGCATGAACTTAGGATTGTACATAAACAACTCAGTACTGCTATGTTAGAGCTCGTGTTCTGTTCATTTAATACACTGGATTTACAAGTTTGAGCACTTCTCTAGTGACTGATTAGAAACTTGAACATAGATGAGCTCAAGCCCAAAAGTTTCTTGAAATACTAATGAAAATTGTTCATATCATTTATGTATTCATTAAAAAGTATAAATTATTTATATGTAATACATACATAGATTTCATTTGTAAATGGGATGTTTCATTGTACATATGACATTGGGATATGTTAAGATTTTACAGGGTCATTTTAATATCCAGTTAAAATATGTACTATGTAATTTATAATTGGTGCGGTATCTGTAAATTAAGTAGTTACATTGTGCACATTAAGCTTAGATTTTTTAGTAGGTGAGCTTTCTAGCATAAATTCTTTTAAACCAATTTTGTAAAAAGATGATAGAGAAGTCTATATTTATTTGTGTTCATTTGACATGTTTAACCATCTTATAAATAAACTAACAGGTCATTTATGTGATTGAGTATAAGCTTGTGTATGTACTTGAGTTTAAGCTTGTATATACTAGATTAAGCTTGGCTTGAATTTAGCTTCAGGCTTGACCTTGACAAAGTTTATAGAAACAAGCTTGAACATAACTTTTGAAGCTTGAGTTTAGCTCAAGGGCGATGAGTTTTGTGACTACATGCTTAAACATGACCAGACTTGGCTTGGGTTGGCACACTGGTGAGTTTAGCTTAAGGGTGATGAGCTTTGTGACAACATGCTTAAACGTGACCACACTTCAAATGAACATGCTTAAACATGGTGAGTATTGTTGCTGGCTTCATTTTCATTGAGTCTCCCTCTAAAGAGATAATTCTAGATGTCAGACACTGACATGAATATGTTACTTGAGCTGTTCAAACATTAGAAATTCATTGTTAACTAATTTATGAGACTTCAATGTTACTCTAATGCCTTCTCCAATTGTTTTTGTGCTTAGAAGAAATGCAGGCTATTTTTGCAACTTCTCTTGTTTCTACCTTCTAAGATATTCATAGAATCTAATTATGATCTGTAGTCCGTTTTTAGTTGTTTTTGAATTAGATTATTACTAATCGTCATGCCTTTTTCTTCTTTATCTTCTCCAGGAGGCTCCTGAGTACCTAAGGGAGTTGATCCGAAAAACTAGAGCCTTGACAGACAAACCATTTGGAGTTGGCATAGTTCTAGCTTTCCCACACAAAGAAAATGTGATGGTTGTGTTAGAAGAAAAGGTTGCACTACTGCAAGTTTACTGGGGAGAGTACCCAAAAGAGCTTGTCTCTGAAGCTCATGTGGCAGGAGTCAAGGTCATCCAACAAGTAGGTACTATGAACCAAATTGGTTGTCTCAATTTCCCATCAAAATTTTAGAATATAAACATACGCAACAACCTACGGCTTTATCCAGAACTACTAAAAATTTGTGGAAGTTTACTTTCTAATTTGTTATTTACTTGTCTCATGTTTTTCAGCAGGGGTTCACCTTGTTGAATTGTTCTTTTCAAATAGAAGCTAAACTCAGAACTTTTATTTAGATATTAGTGATTCGATCACAAGATATAATTTAGAGTTTTCATAAGAAACATTCCTCCACTAATGTTCATATATACTGAACAATTTCTATATAATTAATCAAGATCCAAATGATCATTTCTCTTCCAGTAACAATGCATTTTAAGTATAAAAATGTATAATTAGGACTTTCTAAATCTAATGGATCTATTAGATTTTGGGATTGATATTTTGGTCAATTTTTAATGTCCTTTCATAGGTTGGTTACTTTGAAGAAGCCAAGAAAGCCAAATATGCTGGTGTTGATGCAATAATTGTTCAAGGTCATGAAGCAGGAGGGCATGTCATTGGTCAGGTATTGGTATTACCAGGCTAACTTTTCACATTAGATCGATGATCTTCATATAATCTGTGTGGTTGTCACTTTGTAGCACTTTTACATTTCTATCTATGATGCACAACATGGTACAATACTAGCAATGCCTGTATGATATTCAAATTTGAAGACATTAAGTTATGTACACACCTATACTAGTTAATTATCTTCACTGGTATTATATTGTTGCACATAGCCTAAGGCGTCAAACATGTTGAATATGGATAATGTGTCATTGAACTTTTGACTTGTTATGATGGAATATTTCTTTAATGTTTTTCATCTAAGTTTGTGGCATTTTGTAAGTGATTGTTAGTTTCCTCATAAGTTACTTGTATGATAACTGCAGCTCACCTGTATAGTCAATCAATAACATGCATAAGTTGTATATTTTCAGTTATCTTGCTTGTCAATGCCAGATTGTATCCTAAGTAAGGTTAGATCTTGTATAAGTACTGAACTTGGTGAACGACTAGCTAGTATGTACGTTACCAACAGTTGGTACAAATTAGATTGTACTGAGTATTTTATTTTATTTCATTTTTATATTAATTTTTTTTTCCACAAACAATTTGGTTAAAATGTTCGAAACATAGATAATAAAGCATAATTTGATAATTAATTATAATGAGAAGTTTGAGGCCTTTATATAAGACGAAAATACGTCCCCCAAAACGAACTCCAATACAGTAAAAAAATTGTCTACTGTGAAAAATAGTTGTTGGGCATGTATCAGAGGTACGGTGTGACAGCACAATACTTGTACTGCTCGTAGCAGACTGGCACCACTTGGTGTAGACCTTGTTCTACCCATATAATTGGTATGACCAGTGTTTTCATCTGTCACCCAATGTCGATCTCCACATTATCAAAAAAAGGGCAAATATCGAGCGTATTGGTGGTGTTAGAGTAACTATGACCCTATGTATGTAAGAAAAGTGTTTATTTCTTTTCTTTTTTTTGAGGAGAATGGGAACATTGCCCGGTGATATTTTTTCATTGAATAATGAAAAGATACATAAAAGATAAAAGATTGATGAAATGATGCAAACAAAAGATACGAGATAGAAAGGACACCTAGCATCCAACTCTATGGCCAAAGATCTCAAGCTTTTTGGCTACCTTCCTCTACCAGTGACTCAATGTCGCGAGATTGTGAGTATCAAGGTCAAAAACTCCCAGGCCGCAATTCTGCTTGGGGTAGTTACGAACTTGTAGCTTGACTAGCAGTGACTCTATCTTGCGAGACTCTGAGTATCAAGGTATTTATCATGTCATTTGACATGTCCATTTCCAACTTCCATGTCTATGCTTCAAATTGCTATACTTACTATTAGTACCAGGCAGGGTTATTAGACATATAGTCAAAGATATGTGCTTCAGATGGAGCATGGCACCAGATGATTAAGATAATGTAGACTAATCTTAATATTACTTGTTCCTTTTGCAGAGTGGATTGGTCTCGCTATTGCCAAGAGTAGTAGACTTGGTGTCAGACTGTGATATTTTGGTCATTGCTGCAGGCGGTATAGTGGATGCTCGTGGTTATGCTGCAGCACTGACACTTGGTGCTCATGGTGTTTGCCTCGGTACCAGGTCCTCAAGTCTCATTTACCTAGAAATTTTAACTTTCATACCTTCTGCCTTTCATCTCCTATGATGCTGATTAATGACCAATCTATAACTACTATACACAGGTTTCTTGCTACTGTTGAAAGCTTTGCACACCCTCATTATAAGCAAAAGCTACTTGAGTATGAAGATACAGAGTACACAAATCTATTTGGTCGTTCCAGATGGCCTGGTGCACCACATCGTGTGCTACAAACACCTTTTTTTATTGAATGGCGGCATCTGCCGGATCATGAAAATGAGGAACACCAACCTGTCATTGGTCATTCAGTAATACATGGTGTGGTAAGTCACTTTCTTACTATAACCATCTTTTGTGGCTCCTGTGACCTGCAACTTGCATGATTGTACAGAAAGCCTGATGAGCTCATCTAGTAACATTCTACAGTTTGTTCGGAAATAAATAAATCATTTTCTACCAAGACAACAACATTTTATATTTATGTGGCACACGTATAACACCGGGGATTGGCTTCCATTTGTAAAAATGGATGTGTTTTACCTCTTTGATTGTGCAATTTTTACTTTTTTCTATAGAAATTGCACCATTTCCTTCAGTGACTAATGCTTCTTTCAACCTATTATTTAGCTACCACCTCTACTGTGAAATCCACAATTTATCCAATCCACTTATGGTAGAATTTCATGGTACATGGTGGTACTTGGCTAGCATTCATTTCAAGAAGTTCTGGTTCACATCAGCAAAACTAAAATACAATCACAGACTGATGTTTATTTTCATTGCAATGAATTTGGTCTGTCACATAAACAATAATATGAAGAGCCACGTTTGAATTGGAGATTTGAGATGTCGTCAGATTTACTATAAATCTATATTGGTTGTGTAACTTTTAATATAATGCCTTAAATGAGATGGGATGTACAAGATGAATGCTTAGAATGTGTGAGAAAACTGATTCTTTGATACCATAGCCCATCAAAAAATGACAAGTACCCTAAAGGAAAAGAAAAAAGAAAAATAAGAGACCAGACTTTTCCAGTTCTTCAGTGACATTTTTCCTTTAGCATACAAAACACTGTCTTCTAGATCTAGATTTACTTTGTGTTAACATATGCAATTTGTATGATGCAAAGAAATTATGGTTTTGCTCGCAATTTTCCATAAATGGGGCATTGTGTAGATTGCCAATTGATTAGCATAGAACAGACCAATATCTTGCAAAAAGTTAAAAGATTGAATCATCCAGATTTCCATATTTTCCTTTACAGTTTATGCATATGTCACTTTTTCTTTGAGGTTGGGTGCAATTTTAAATTAACATCTTAGTTACACATTAACCATACTACCTTTCTAGCATTAACAAAAACTGTGAATTGGTTTTCTTATGGAAAGCTTTGATGCACAAAATGCTATAATAAAAATTGACATATTATTATATGGTAATTAATAAAATGAGCTTTATTTTGCAGCCAAAGGAGATTCGCCGTTTTGCAGGTACTGTTCCAAATGCAACAACAACTGGAAATTTGGATTGTATGGTCATGTATGCTGGTGAAGGTGTTGGTTTGATCAAGGAAATTCTACCTGCTGGGGAAGTGGTGAAGAAACTAGTTGAGGAAGCACAGGATATCATTCATTCAGCAGAAGGTTTTTCATGATTGAAGTCACATGAGAGTTGTATAGATAACTAATAATTCCTCCAACTCAGAGGAGTAGAGTATTGCTGATATCTACCTGTCTATAAAGATAATTAATGCATGATTATTTTTGAGTTGTCTTGTGTGCAGGAAAGACAGTGATGATATGAGACACTTCTTAAAGAAAGTGCAAAATCTATTGAACAATGTAATGAGTTTTAGTTAGATTAATGCTAGCAGTAATTGTGGGTTTTACCATTTTAAACAATCAAAGCAATATCTATGAAGTTGCAGGATATGAATAAAAGTTGTTTGGAAAGGATAAGGAGCAAATGCCATTGCTGTTTTCACTGATTCCGTAAATCTTGTGAGGATGTTTAATGGCTTGGATGAGGTTCTTTGAAGAATAAGGAACACGGTCAAGGTCATTAAAATTTGGCTATAATTCTCAATGTTTTTTCTTGAGGAAAAATGAGGCATAGGCTTCATTATTTATCAATGAGAATAGAGACAGAATGCAAGGCAAAATACAACGCGTGGTTCATTTATTTTATGTTCGTGAACAAAGAAACCCGAACCGGATTCGAGCATCGGTTGGGTTCAAATCGAGCCTTCAATCCATAGCCAGTAACGTCTAATCTCGTTGGTTTCTCCTCCCCTCTTTTGCCTCCCATTTCAAACCCAACGAAAAATAGTCCACAATTCCACTGCAATTCCATATTCCCATGGCTTCCGCTTCCACTCTTATCCCCTCCCCTTCCCCTCTCTCTCGCGGCCTCTCTTCCCCTCGCGGCCTCTCTTCCCCTCGCGGCCTCCTCCCCTCGCCTCTTCGCCTCCCTCGAATCTCTCCTCCTCGACCCCGTCGCCCGCTCGTCGCGGTCGCCGCCTCCGCTTCCTCTTCCTCCCCCCTTCAAGCCCTCATCTTCGACTGCGACGGCGTCATCCTCGAATCCGAGCACCTCCACCGCCAGGCCTACAACGATGCTTTCCAGCACTTCACCGTTCGCTGCCCCGCTTCCTCCTCTCAGCCCCTCCACTGGGATTCCGACTTCTACGACGAGCTCCAAAATCTCATCGGCGGTGGCAAGCCCAAGATGAGATGGTCCTCTCATTTATGCCTTCGTTGCTTTCTATGTCCAATTTGCTTTCTTGATTAGAGTTGCTAATCCTCGTTGGCATATTAGGTACTTCAATGAAAACGGGTGGCCTTCTTCATCGATCTTTCAGACGCCTCCATCCAGCGATTCAGACAAGGAGAAGTTGGTCGATGTTATCCAGGCAAGTAAAGTTGACGTTTTTTTGTTGTTCACCGAGAAGCTTATGAGCTTTTTTTTGAAGAAGAGAAGCTTATGAGTTAGTGTCAGAAAAGTGCTACTTTTTAAAATCTACTTTTTATTTAGAACTGCCTCACTATATTTTTATTTTCAAACTGAAAAATGGATTTGACAATATGGAATTTTATATGTAATTGATGTTTTTGTCATATTTTTGCTCTCTCGGAAATATGCTTACAACCAGATAATTACATCGTTGCTTTTGCAGGATTGGAAAACTGAAAGGTATAAAGAAATAATTAAGTCTGGTTCTGTAAGTATTAGTCTCTCAGCATCAATCGAGAGTGTTTTGTAATGTTAAAATTGTAGATGTTAGTTGACATTCAAAATAAATTATATTGATCATAGTTTTATTTTCTGTAAATAGGTAGAAACTCGACCTGGTGTTCTACGGTTAATGGATGAAGCCAAGGGTGCGGTAATAAAATTTGCAGACACAAGCCACAGCTAGCTACACATTATTTTATTTCTTAAAGAGAGCTCTTACTCAAGTTAATATCATCTATAATAATATCCTAATTTTGATTTCTATTTGATCATGGGCCATCAATTGGAATGTTTATTTCATTTAAAATTATATTATACTTCTTACCTTGTGAAATGCAGGGTATTAAAGTTGCCGTTTGCTCCGCTGCTACAAAGAGTTCAGTTATTTTTTGCCTCGAAAACCTTCTTGGATTAGTAATCCTTCTTTATCAAAAGTTTTAATATGTTTTCATTATTAGATGTGCATTGCCATATCTTTAATCTCTGTCTCTGCTTCTTTTCTTGTTCTTGCAGGAGAGATTCCAAGGTCTTGACTGCTTCCTTGCAGGTATTTTCTATTTGATGTTCTGACCATATGTATGTTGATGCCAAATAAACAGGAAAGCCTTTCCTAAAAAAAACAGGAAAGCGAAAAACAAACAAACAAAAAAAAGCCAAAAAAAGCATGACAAAACCCAAGCGAAACAGAAAAATAATTTGTGTTAGCTTGAAGACTCATCTAAATTGCTGATTCAGTATCCAACTATCCATGACTATGTCTGGTTCATTTGCTAGTCTACAATTTCACCACAAGCTAGAATTTTTCACTTGTGGTTAATCAATATGAATAACATAGATTGTTTTGTTCAAATTATTTTCATGTTTTTTCTAACCAGACTTGTCTGTTGATGATAGTAGCTACAATTAAACACTATCAAGTATCAATTAATTTGTTGCTTGATGCTGTTGTAAGTCATACCCTGTATGCTTGATATAGATGGATTTTTCGTCGTGTAAAATATAATTTACCATTCAGTTGTTTCTTAGGGTATGGATTTTATTAAGAGATAATTATACGATAATTAAAACCATAAAGTAAAAATACCAGAATAGGACTTGAAATATAAAGGGAAAGAAAAGGGAGATAACAAATAAAGGTATAGAAAAGACTAGGAGGCTCTTATGGATTCTCCATATTTTATTTATCTAATCTTTCAGTTGGACCATATATCCTGATCCATATTTTGATTGAACTTTTAACCTCTATCCATAATACTGAGTACTAGGATGCACATCCATGTCTATACTCTAGCCAACGTACTATTAGTTATAGAATAACAACGTATATGATCCTTGATAATTACTGATCAAATGTCTTCAATGAATTGAACTTGTGACTCTTATCCTTTTTACTGACTTCAATAAAGTTTTGTCCATACTCCAGTGTTAGATGGGGTACTAAGGCACCTTTTTGTAATAAGTAATATTCTTGCAGGTGATGATGTCAAAGCAAAGAAGCCTGATCCATTGATATATGTTACTGCTGCAACGGTAATTCGAGAAAATAATAGTGTTTTGATAATGTTTTTTTACTGATAAGTCTAGCTATACTTACTCTTCTAGTTTTATTAAATATATATATATTATTGACTTCCAGAAACTAGATGTACAACCCAAGAACTGTTTGGTTGTGGAGGACAGTGTTATTGGGCTACAGGCAAGTTGTCTACCCTATATAAAGATAACACTTGCTAATTGCTATTGATCTTGATCATAGTTCATTGAACAGGCATCAACTGGGGCTGGAATGTCATGTGTAATTACTTATACATCTTCTACGGCTAATCAGGTGACCTTATGCTCCTTGAAAAACTTTATATCCGTCGATTGTGGGTGTTTGAGCTTGTAATGATTCAATGCTACACTTTATATCTAGGACTTCGCTGATGCAATTGCAATATATCCGGATCTGAGCAACGTCAGGCATGTATTTGTATTGTTCATGAATTATCCGTACAATACAATTATTTATAACTATTTTGTCATTGCAGGCTTGAGGACCTCAAATTATTGCTTCAAAATGCTCCAGTTGCTGCTACCTAGATGGATCCCTAGCTCATTCATTCTATAATTTCAGTCAACTACATCCATAGACAATGAAAGGTAAAATGGCTTATGGTTCATTATATAACTTCCCAATGGGCCAATATTGGTTTGCCTTTTTCTGACATCTTGTGGTCTTGATTTATCTTCATAGTAGGAAGGAGGTTAATATTTAAAAAGTGAAATACTGTATATCATTCATTGTTATTCAAACATTTATACATTTATTGTAAATGAATCTCCATAGATATGATGATGTGTTCTAATTTTTGCACGAGGTCAATCTCAGAGTTGAGTTATTTATAGACCTTGCTAGCTATCGTCATTTGTCCACTATAAAACTTGCAATTTTATTTTATGATTAGTGTATTATGAGCAAAAGGAAGAGCCCGAAAATCTTGGTTTCTTGCTTGCTTATGCATGTGGCCTTAATTTTTACACGTTTACTCCATATGATTTCAGTTGGGTTTGGTTTTCATATTACTGTGAACAGTGGAAATCATGCAGTGGAAAGCTTTACTATGAAAACTGCTGTATTGGGAAAGCTAAATCCTCCCTTGGTGCTTAATTATAGGTGATTTAACTAAGTATTAAAAAAGCAATGAAGTGTAACCTGAAACGTATCAAAATTTTTACTGATTGTTTAAGAGCTATGACTATTCTCGAAGGCCTATATAATCCCCTCTGTTTCTACAGAGCTGGTCAGTGATATTCCGGATAAATGCCAATTTGCTTAATGTGAAAGGCTGGTATTTCATCAAGAGAGATATGAACTCACAACCTGGTCAGTGATGAGCAACTTAATAAATACTTTGAAACCTTCTTTTAACTCCCTTCAATAACTCTGTAATCCTGGCAATGTTTGTAAATCGTCTTGTTTGAATTATCTATCTATTCATGATCAGGATTAGGATGGTGTAAATAACTTTGATTTAGATAATTAGATCTGATTAATAATAGTTCAGCTACTCTTGATGATGCATGCTCATTGCCACTTAAGTGAAGTGACCTTGAGTGCACGTTCATTAGATCAATGCCCGTCCGTGACGGTGCTAATGGCTGATCTGTAGGGTGGTTTATTTTACTCTAAAGAAAAAGGTTACACCTTTGCTAAAAGCATAAAATCAACACTTCCATAAAAAATTATTTACTATGGTTAGACATTTAAATATGTTGGTTGAGTTGGTGGGTTTGATCCTTAGTTACATTCTGTGAGCATATTGTGGGCACGTTTTTTCTTTACCTGTAGTATTTGTACGTTTTGTAATCGTTAGTTATAAAATTTATTTTTTTGCAAAAAAAATTGATGAATTTATTTCAAACTACGAGCCAATTAACAAATTTATCACACCTTTTCATTTACATATAATCTATTCACTACTACATTTTGGTTACGTGGCCACGCTATTTTTGTGAACTGTTGAAAAGGTGTTCATATACATTACTTATAAAAACAATTTTGAAACTGTTCCCATAGTATATTGGATAAGGGAACACAATAAAAAATCATTCCCGTAGCCAATATATGAGAACGGTTTTCGAAAATCGTTCCCTTAGCCCTTATATTATGGGAACACAAAAAAGCAATCGTTCCCGTAGCCAATTTATGGGAACGGTTTTTGAAACTGTCTGTTCTCGTACTTTAAAATAGGTAGATTATCTAACTTTTTCCCGTACTTCGAAACTGTATGTTTTCTTTCGGTTTTCGAAACGGAATTCAAAATTAAAAAATTGTCTCGAGAAGACACGGGGCCATGTCGGCGTGTCTCGACACACACAAAATGTGTCTCGAGAAGAGTGGCCCTGATTTATATAGGTAGATTATCTAACTTTTGGTGGTTGTCGATCTCTTCAAGATAGGAAGTCGACCTCCTTTTGAAGGAAGCCAGGCTCTTATTGTGACAGCTGACCACCCGAAAGAGAGAGATAGAGGATAGCTCAGAAGGAGTTCCATGCTCATCAAGTTCGAAAGGAGTTCCGAGATAGTCGAGCTAGCACTCGAAATTCCAGTTCGTCGCATTCGTTCGTATGCTAACCGTAGATGGTGTTCGTCATTGGCAGCACCTAGGTTCCGAAGCAAGATAGTGATCTTGGATTCGCGGAGCAGAAGATAGAGCTTGGTCTTCAAAGGTTTTACTAAATCTAAATTGATTTAACCGAGATGCATTGATCCGCTTGGGAAAAGGATCATTTTTATTTTTTCGCTGCACAAATTTTGTTGCTTGTGCGTTCCTTGCCGACTCAACACTTAGGCTGACCACACAAACACCATTTCAAACTTGAAATTTCAAATCCCTAGGGTCGGCCAATCGACCACTCTTGGCCTCCAAATATAAGTTCAGCGCAATCATGAAGTTCCACTATCAAGGAGATGAGATTTAGACATAAGTATATGAATGAGACATTTTATCAAACACTTGGTGGGCATGCCCATGTCGCACCAAGTTCTCCTCCAAGGTTATCACTAAGGTAGAATCCAACCAACTTCAACCATTACCTATGACCCATAACTTTAAGGATCAAGAAAGGTGAGGGTTTCCCTCCCTAACTAGGGCCGCATGCCCTAAAGAGAGAAAAGAGGCTTCCCTACTCCATCCGCACCCCAAAATAATCAAATTAAGCAAGGAAAATTTCAAGAATCGATCACATCATCACAAGAACTCATAAAATTCATATTTCAATTCATCTACCACAAGGGATCACCCTAGAGAGGGGCAAATCTCTAAAGACTAAAGGCCACTCACCTTGATCGAAACTTCCATCAAGTCCTAAGCAACGACTATGACGATCTCCGGCGAACACCGATCTCTTGCGGCGGATCTCGTCCTCCAAAATGTTGCCCCTTCCCAAGGAAGGATTCAATTTATGGGTATCGATAAACGTAGCCCACATAACCCTCTTATCCTCACTACGACTGAGAGTTCAAACCATTTCGGGAAAACATGATTTTCAACCACTCAAGTGCATATCTCCAAGTTTAACAACCTCTACGCTTAGCCATTATTTCAAGCATGATCACTACCTAATTTTTTAGATTTTTCTATGTCATAACCAGACATCAAGTCCGACTACATAGCCCACCATTCTCCCCCCGGTCCTATTTAAAGTTACTGAGAGCTTGACCTCTACGCATCATGTTGTAAGTCGAATAACCTACACTAGAGGAGGGTGAATAGTGTGTTATCTAAAAACTTAACATAAATTCGATTTTAATCGATTCTTAGGTTACTTAGCCAAATTCATAATTCTAAGACTAAATGCGGAAGCAAGATAAACAATAAGCAATTCAACACACAAGGAGACAATGCTAACACAATGAATTTATAGTGGTTCGGGTCCAATGCCTACTCCACTATCCAAGCACCCCCGCTTAGGATTTTACTTATAACCCACTAGATTAAAGTTCCTTGCAATGAGAAATTTTCTCCAGAAAGTCTCCGCTCTTCCATCGAAGGCACTTCCACACCCGAAATTCTCCGTCTTCCTACCGAGAACACTCTCCCACCTCACTCTCTCCTAGGGGCACTCTAATAATAGATTGCAAGAGTGAACTTATGCCCTACAACCAAGGCAACCACCAACTTTTACAAACTTGAATAACAACAAATAAACCACAAAATAAATAAGTAAATGAGAGCAAATAACAAACAATACAAACTTACCTCTCAAACAGCGAATTCTAGCTTCTCTTGATGCCGATTTAAGTGTAAAGACAAGATCAAGAATAATAAGGTGGAAAGCTCAAAGCATAGATGACTCAAAGGTGGTTTCAATAGGTTCAAAAACACTAGAGGAAGGCTTAGAGGGGTGTTATATAGGAAGATAACACCTCCAACTTCAGGTCCAACGGATAGAAAACACTACAAATAGATCCGTTGATAGTTTCGGTTGACCATGGGTCGACTCTTAATAGACCGAGAGTCGATCGAAAACTTACTGGACAAACCAGTGTCCAGTCGGTTGACCGGTGATCGGCCGAGGGTCGGCAGATAACCTAGTACTTTGGGCTGATTTTTTTGGTTTGCGAATATTCGGGTTTCAGACTTCGAATTTTGGTTTTTAGGGTTCTTTGTATACTAGACACACTAAACATATACTCTAATTTCTCGACGAAATCCGAGTGTCGATGAGCGTCCTTCCAATTCCTCTTATTTCTCCGATTTTTTCGATCGTGAACGTCACGTGCAAACTAACTTGGAACCTGAAAATATTTCTCGCTCAAACATTAGTTCCATGTTTGTTATCATCAAAACTAAGATTAAGACCAATGTTGAAAACCTTAGGCCAACACATGTCATGTCACCCAAAACCAAGGTTGGACTGTCCAAACCGCGCTCAACCAAGGTCGAGTCGCAGCCCCTAAGAGGGTAAAATTTCAGCTCACAACGCTGGAGGAAATCGGCCACTCGCGGCCCACTTCCAACACAAGACTAAAGAGCACAATTCTGCACACAAAACTCTAAAAATTCCAGCCATATATAAGGCTGCACAACTTGGCCATGGCAGCCCCAGCATTGACCGAATATTTTCGCAACCCATTTACTGATAAACTCGACCACAAGTATCCCGAAAAAAGCACAAGGCGAATCATCAAAGAAATCAAAATCATATCAACAATCTACAACATCAAAATCCGACTACAACAACACACATTTCAACCTAAAAATTTCAGCATAACATCGCTGAAAATTCAACTTACCAACAAGTCCATTGAACGCAGAATAAAATCACGTGAAATTAGCAACCCCTCAACTCGGGGAAAAATGCGGCCACCATCAAAAGGGTACCCCCCGACCCTAAAATAACCCTATATCTGCCTAATTGGCTGAACAACAAGGGAGGCAACACCCTTCAAAACAAAATTCAAATCACGTTCCTATGTTTGCCGAAACATGAGAACTTGAAAATTTTCAGATTTAACCCAAACTAAGAAAGCCAAATTGGCCCAAACTATAGGGACCAAAAGTACAATTTCCCCTTTTTTTAATTCCAGTTGCCACTTGCACATCTCCAAGTTGGCCTTTTCAGCCCCCTACCACCAGAAGACGCATGCTGACTCTTCTTCAGCCGTTCGCCCTCACCGCTGCCCATCCTCATGTGCCGGCGATGACCTTGCCGACATCGGACAACGTGAAGGCAACCAATCATGGTAGATGCATGATAAAGAGGCACGCGATATGCTGCAAGCCGTGCCTATCTGAACTCGACCGTATCGCTTGCATCGCTGATCATCGCCGACGATTCATAAGATGCATGCAATCGATGTCGGGCGTCGAGTAGGAGGATCGAGGGGTGCGATCGGTTGCGGTCCATATACATCGCCGACCATCAAGAATCGTGCGCATGGAGTCCAACCGACACATGGAGTCTCGCCAACCACCAAGAACAGCCAAGTTCATCAGAATCTCGTCGTTGTCCACAGCTTCACAAGATTAGCATGGTGCACATGAAGCTTGTCCAGCGTTCGACCACCATTGGTCGCCTCGGTATCCATCAAAGACAATGTTGCACGTGCATGTTGCATGGGATCTCATGGCAACAATATTGATCTCTTCCCCTCCGCTGGTTGAAGCCGCGTACTTAATGAGAGAAAAGGTCAACGAGACTTTGGTGAACTCGACTATTTTTGATGGTCAGCGAGACTCCATGCGTCGGTTGGACTCCATGCACAGGCTGGATTCCATGCACATGATTCTTGATGGTCGGAGGCGTGCATGGACATCAGCCGATCGCACCCCTCGGTCCTCTTACTTGTGGCCCGACGCCGATTGCAGGCGTCTTATGAATCGTCGGTGATGGCGCGGTGCAGGCACTGCGGTTAAGTTCTAATAGGCGCGGCTTGCAGCATATCGTGTGTCTCTTCATCATGCATTCGCCATGATCGGTTGCCTTCACGATGTCTGGTGCCACAAGGTCATTGTCGACACATGAGGATGGGCAACGATGAGGGCAAACAGCTGAAGAAGAGTTGACATGCGTCTTCAGGTGGTAGGCGGCTGAAAAGGCCGACTTGGAGATGTGCATGTGGCATCTGAAATAAAAAAGAAAAATCATACTTTTGATCCCTATAGTTTGGGCCAATTTAGCTTTTAGTTCCTACATTTGTTTTCATTTTCGAATACCTACCACGTCATCATCCACGTTTTTTATAAACATGCCACGTCAGTTAACTTAACAGCGTTAGGGCAACTGTAGACGACAAGGATTAACTAACTAACGAAGTGTAATTGTAGGGACCAGAAACTAAAATTTTCAAATGTAGGGACTAAAAGCCAAATTGGCCCAAACTATAGAGATCAAAAGTATGGTTTCCCTTTAAAAAATTGCTATGATTTTATATGCTCTAATTTTATATGGTAAATTAACTGAACCGATTAGTCGATTAACTGAACCGATTGACTACAATTCTTGTTAACCGTTTACCTAATCGGAATTCTCAGTTAACCGACCGAATTAATTGAAAAAATCCGATTCGATTCGGTTAACCAACCGAAGTTACCAAACAAAATTAAATAAATGTACAACATCAGGATTCAAACTACAGATCTCTCAAACAACTATATAACACATTAACCATTGTACTGATGATTATTATTTATTAATATCTCTTACTAAATTTATTATATTTATAACTATAAATTAAAACAATAAATAACAATGGCACTTTAGATAATAGCAGATGAACTTAACCAGTGTGGCAGATAACTTTATGCAGTATATTTTTATATTTTTAAATACTTAATATAGGATTCGGTAAATTCGGTAAATTAATCGAACCGACGGTTAATTTACCGAACCGAACTGAAATCTTAAATTTTTTTAACCGAAAATCGAACCGAAATTAATTCGGTTCGATTAAATCAGTTTCGATTCGATCAATTTCGGTTCGATTTTGGTGAATCGAGGAATCCTGCTCACCCATAACCGCTCACCCATAACTGCAATGTATAGGATAGCATTCTCCATTCTTGAATACTCAAACTAGTGTTGGTTGAGTATTTTTTTCTTTCTATTTTCATGTAAGTTATGTATATTGATTATGATATTTAGTTTTCTAGTATCCACTTGTTTGTTACTTTTATGAAGTATGTTAGTGTTGATTTAAAACTATTATGAGGAATGCTGAAGCTATAACGATTTAATAGGTTGTAAGTTTTGACAAGTCTGACTTTGAAGTTCAATTTTCGGTGATAAAGTAATCAACATTCAAAATTTAAAAATGGAATTACCAAAGTCATATTCTCTTTTGATAGCTCTTGGCCCTTTGTGCAAGATAGTGATTGGGTTTCTACCTTTCTTGTTTTTGAGTTTTGACTGCTCGGTGTTGTGGAATGTGTTGTTCAGCATAATGGAGAACAAATACATTGACACAGTACTTGCTTGATCGAGAATCCAAGACTTGGAATGATGACAAATAGAGTAGTCCATTTGATGAAAGCATAGGAGCCAAACCATTGATCAACTTCAATGACCTTTACAAGAGGTCCAAAGCCATCTTAGTTTCATGTGTTTATGCTCGTTAGTTGATGATTGAGTAAAGATTTTTTTTAGTATAAATTTTTGTATATTTTTTAGTAAAGAATATATGTTTATTTGCTTGGATTTTTAAATTTTCATATGGATCCAAGAATAGCAATTTTATTTAGTGATGCTTTTCCAAATTATTATTTTGTAATTTGTTAATAATGTTATTATCTGATTTTGTTATCCTGACCAAAATAAACACTTGATAGGATTTCAAATTATCTTATTGGATTTCTATCATATTCTTATCTCATGAAAATCCAATCTAATCTTGAAAATGTATAATATGAGAGAGAGAGAGGATTTCAAATTATCTTATTGGATTTCTATCATATTCTTATCTCATGAAAATCCAATCCAATCTTGAAAATGTATCATATGAGAGAGAGAGGATTTCAAATTATCTTATTGGATTTCTATCATATTCTTATCTCATGAAAATCCAATCCAATCTTGAAAATGTATCATATGAGAGAGAGAGAGATATGGCAACAACCAAGTCTCATGTTGTCTGCATGCCAGCGCCAGCCCAAGGCCACATGAACGCCATGCTAAAGCTGGCCGAAGTCCTCCACTCCAAGGGCTTCTTCATCACCTTCGTCAACTCTGAGTTCAACCATAAACTCTTGGAATCTATTTATAAAAAAGTAATTATCTAAATATATCATCAACTAAATAATTCTGAAAATATCATTGAAAAGAATAATATCCTATTTATAAAAGGTTAATATCCTTGAAATCCTAATTAAAGACAAAAGACACAATTTTATCCGAAAATAAATAATTTCGCATTCCAAAAATTTTAAAACTGTCGTTCTGAATCACATTTTAACTTGTATTTCAGTTCTAAAGTTGTTTTCTTCTCAATATGTGTTCCAAGAATTGTTAAATTTCATCATGGTTGACCCAATTAATGTCAAACAACATGTATTAACAAAGAAAAATTAAGGAGGATTCAAATGCTTTAATTAGTTTAATCCGACAATAAAATCCCATTTGCATGGAAGATCTTTAGTTGTTATCAATGTATTTAATTTTGTGTTCATATGTCAAATCTTTCATCATCGTGCCTTTGTCTTTTGTCACGAGAAGTTATCCGCTTACAATTCTAGTGAAAAAATTTGTATTTATCCAAAGGGATAAAAAATACAAAACTAATTAAATCCAAAAAGAAATGAAAAGAGTAGTTAAATGACGTAGAAAATGAACAACATGCATTACCAAAGAAAAAGTAAGGATGATGTAAGGTGCATATTTACTTCGTATAATAAAAAAAATATGATAAAAAATAAATTAATATTTATTATTTATTTAGTACATAAATTAAAAAAAAATAAATATAAAATAAATATTATATTCGATGTATATTAAATTTAAAAATTTATATTTAATTCATCATTATTTATTATTCAATTCTATTATATCCCATTCAACAAAGCAAATATATAATATTTTAAGTAATTTAATCCGACAATCAAATCTCGGAAGATCTTCTGTTGTTATCAAAGTATTTAATGTTGTGTTCCTGCCAAATATCTGCTAGTGCAAATTCTCGATTTTTTTTATTGAAGAACACCCAATCATACTGACGTGATATCGATTAAGACCCAATACAACAACTATTCGATCCAGTCAGAATTGATCGACCTGATTTGGATAAATTGGACTTAAAAATGGATTCAATGGACTTATAATTAAACAGATCCGCGCTACTGTGAATTAATTAATCAATTGTTCTACGAAGGAGATGCAGTATACAGCTATGGAGAAATTTCCTGGCATAGACAGCCTGCCATGCACGTCACTAGCAATCTGTCAATTTTTGTTTTGTCCAAATCCAATCATATGGCTACTAAGAAGTTTTCCATAAAAACACAACAATGACTTTATTATCCTATCTAATAATAAGACAAAGTCAATAGCATTGTCAAAGAACTTTACAATTTTTAGTCTGGTATTCTCGCGTGCCTCGCCGGCACGCCAGAAATTTTCGGCCGCACAATGGCGATGATTTTTCGTACATACATACCTGCACCTATTTTATGCGTCCGTATTAGGGATGATAATTTTATCCGCACTCATTAATTAAAAATCACATCCGCACCGTATTCGATTCATATCGGCAAGTAAAAATGGATATGAATACGAATATGAATTAAAAAAATTTATATCCGCGTGGATACAGATATAATTATGGATCTGCATCATATCTGCACCGTTTATCCGTGTCTTTTAATTACTATTTTGCTAATATAAATTATTAATATATATAAGAGCTCTATAGTAATTTTGTGTCAAAATGAATTTTGAAGTATATTAGATATTTGTTTTGGATCAATGAATTGATAATTGATTAATTTTGTTAATTTAATATATTATTTTTAATATTTTTTTAATAAATATGATGCAAATACGAATGTGATGCAGATATTCGCATTTGAAGCAGTGCAGATATATATGGATATTCATATTCACATTGATAGCGGATACAGTGCATATACAAATGTGCGGATATAGGTTACGGTGCGAATATGGATAATTCAGTATCCGCACCGTATTCGATCCGTTGTCGGCTCTAGTCGGTAGGTTAATTATTATAATATTTTCTTCTTTTGCATTCCACCGTGATTGGCGGGCGACGGAATGATTCCGCAGATATAATTAATAATTGTTTGTTGTAGCGGCCCTACAGTGTAGGTGTCTATATATATATATCTTCTTTATTGGTCTTGGCAGCTAAAGAATTGCGTGACTGTGTGAGTGTGAGACAGTTATGGCATCAACCAAGTCTCATGTTGTCTGCATGCCAGCGCCAGCCCAAGGCCACATGAACGCCATGCTAAAGCTGGCCGAAGTCCTCCATTCCAAGGGCTTCTTCATCACCTTCGTCAACTCTGAGTTCAACCATAAACGCATCCTCAAGAGTAGAGGACCCTCCGCCCTCGACGGTCTCTCCGACTTTCGCTTCGCAACCATTCCTGACGGACTCCCGCCCTCAGACCCCGACAAGAACCAAGACATCCCCTCGCTTTGCGCCTCAATCAGAAGGACCTGTTCAACTCCTTTTAGAAAGCTTCTAACTGCTCTTAATAATACATGTTCAGGTGTGCCACCAGTGACCTGGGTAGTCTCAGATTTTATCACCAGCTTCACACTTGATGCCACTACCGAAATGGCGATCCCAAATGTGTTCTTCTGCCCCGTAAGCGCATGCGCCTTCATGGGCTTTTTCTACTACAAAGAATTGATGGAGAAAGGCATCGGCCCACTAAGAAGTACAGCTTGCTTCTTGCAAAATATCATGTCACGAGTTCTGTGATTAATTAATATATGTTGTAAATTGAATTTTAGGTGAAGAAGATCGCACAAATGGATACCTAGACACAATCATAGATTGGATACCAGGGATGACGTCCAAGCTGCGATTAAAAGACTTGCCGAGTTTTTTGTGGACCACCAACAAAGATGACATCGTCCTAAACTTCGTTAAAGATGAAACACAAGCATCTCTCCAAGCCACAGCAATCCTTTTTAACACCTTCTACGAATTAGAAGGCCTAGTTTTGGATGCTCTGTCATCCATGCTCCCTCCCGTCTATGACATCGGTCCCTTGCCCCTGCTCTCTTGGAACCTTCCTAATGGCCCACTCACATCATTAGGTGGAGTAAATGTGTGGAGAGAAGACCCAAGCTGCATGAAGTGGCTACGAGAAAAGGAGCCAGGCTCTGTGCTCTATGTCAACTTCGGCAGCTTAGCAGTCCTAACAAGTTCCCAATTCACAGAGTTTGCGTGGGGAATAGCTAACAGTGGATACGAGTTCCTATGGGTGGCCAGATCCGATCTTGTGGAGGGAGAGACTGCAATTTTGCCACAAGAATTCTTACTTAAGACAAATGGAAGGAGTTTTATCACAAGTTGGTGCTCACAAGAGGAGGTGCTATCGCATGCCGCCATCGGTGGTTTCTTGACGCACTGCGGATGGAACTCGATATTGGAGAGCATATGCGCAGGGGTTCCAATGATATGTTCGCCTTACTTTGCAGATCAACAAACCAACTGCAAGTACCTGTGCTCTGATTGGGGCATTGGACTGGAGGTTAACGAGGAAGTGAGGAGGGAGGAGGTGGAGATGTTGATCAGGGAGGTCATGGAAGGGGACAAGGGGAAGGAAATGAAGAGGAAGGTGTTAGAGTGGAAGGAGATAGCAGTTAAGGTGGCCAAACCAGGAGGAGCCTCGTGGAAAAATTTAGAAAGGATGATTGGTGAGATTATTAAGAAATAAATTGATGCTACTTCAGAGGGAATTATTATATGATCAATAATGTGTTATTCTGCTGTATGTGCTGAAACAAACTGCAATCCAAGAAGAGACTATTCTTCTTCAATGCTTCTGATCAAAATAACTCTCAGAATTCGTTCAAGTGCGCTCGTGTAAGTTAACAACCCTCTATTTTCTTCTAATCCAAGAAGAGACTACTATTCTTGAAATGAAATGAGAGGTGCATTGAATCAATGAAATGTGACCGCCTCTTATAGGCTTTATAAGACATGTAGATAATTAATCCTAAAACCTACATCACTTGGCCTTAAAACAACGTGAGCCACAAACCAATTGATAAGTATTCAATAATAAAATAAATCTAAATGATAAACCATGAGACTTGGTCAACAAGTCGATCATGAAACTGGTGTTGTTTATATCAATGCTCCTCAACACTAGTTTCCTTCGTCAATCTGAACTTTCGATTCAATCATCCTTGTAGTCAATTTAATTGGTTGTTGTAGCAGTAAGAGCTATCTCCTCCTTTGCAGCAAACATCATCGCAGTAGTCACTGCATCCTGTCTCGTGAGACAATGATATTTTGTCGGCCGACGTTGCTTGGCTCTGTTTCGCCTTCGACATGTGCATCTTTTTCCCTCGCGTATGTCTCTTTCGTCTCATGTGCTCTCCACTGGGACCCGACGAGACTATCTTTCATCCCCTCTGCTCTCCGCAGGAATTGGCGAGATGGTCTTTTGTCCTCCGTGCTCTCCATGAGAATCCAACAAGACAATCTCCTGTATTTCACTCTCGATATTTTTCTCTCGATGACAAGTGACGACTATTTTTGAAAGCACAAATCGGAGATATGTTGTTGTGAAGCCAGGGTCTGCCTGTGCTTTTTTCAAGATCACGATCTCTCCTACATGGAGATCAATGTGACGTGTCACCAAAACTAGACCGGAAGTTGATGCGTTGGAGTTGAGATGGGTCGTCAGAATGCACTTTCTTTCGTTATTTTTAGTCAAAACAAGAATTTTCCAAAACCGAATTTTGGGAGAGAGAAATTCCCAGATTCGGATTTTGTGGGTCAAAATTTTCAAAATCGAAACTTAATGGATTTAATACTCATTTTACCCTTGGGCCAAAATCTCCAATCAGTTAGAGATTTTTGTTAAAAATCACACACACACATACACACACACATATATATATATATATATATATTATATAAAAAATAATTTTAATTTATAAAAAAAATGAGGTATTAGAATCTAAAAAATATTTTTTCAAACTCTTTGATTCATTAGAGACTTTTGTACAAAGTTTATAAAACTAAATTTAAATTAAAAATTAAAAATTGTAAAATATTTTGATGAAAAATATTTTTTTGAACCACAACACATCTTTTGTATTTAAAAAAAGATATTTCATTAATTAAAATTATTATATTTGAATTATAAAACTATTATAGACTTTGGACAAAAAATTCTAACACATTAGAGATTTTTGCCCAAAGTCTATAAAATTAAATTTAAAATAAAAATATTGAAATATTTTTTATCCAAAATATTTTGATAGACTTTAGCCCATCTTTTATATCACATGTATATGGTCTGCGAATTAAATTTTATTTTTATAATTAAAAAATTATTATAAATAAAAATCTCTAATTCATTAGAGATTTGTACAAAGTCTATAATAGATTCATATTTTTTTAAAAAATATTTTTTTAATAATACAAAAGTACTATGAGTCTATGATCTAAAAAAATATTTTACATCAAAATATTTCAAAATTTAAATTTATAGATTTTGTGTAAAAATATTTAATGCATGGATAGTTTGAAAATATATTTTTTATACTATAATATTTTATTTTTATCATAAAAAATATTTTCTTTTGTTATTTTGACCTGGTCAAAATAACTTGAGCCCATCACCAAGCTGCTGTGTTTCTTCTCTTCTTCATTGCAGCTTCTCTCTTCTTACGCGCTTCTAGTTGTCGGCGAGTTCTGAATCTCAAGGGAGGAGATCCAGGATCTGGTCTTCAGCTTTGTCCGCTCCGACTTCCCCTCACTCATTGCACAGTCATCTCGGCGCAGTCTTCCTCCACTGCTTGTGCTCCACAAAACCGGCGGGTTGCATGTCCGATGAAGAATCGACGACAGCCTTTGCCCGGCTCGCTGTCGAGGAGAGAGGTCGGCGGATCTCTTCACGTCGTCGGGTGTGGGAAATGTGGACGAGGCACTCCGTCTACTTCCTCTGTTCAAATTAAAGGACTGCCCCCTTCTCCGACTCCATCTCTCCCTCTTTTTGACTCTCTTACTCTCGTAGGCTATGATATCACTTGTTGAAATGAAACGATCCAATGAAGTGTAACATCTCATAAGCTTTGCAAGACAGGTAGATAATGTATAATATTTTATATGTATATTATATCATTTATTAATATTAAAAATATTTTAAGTTGACTACAATCAATTCATTTTTGTTAAGCTCACGATACTTATATTAATTTGATATGATTAAGTTAGGCCAAAATAAAATGAGAAAAGTTCATATTATTTATTATTTAATGGGGCTAAGTATTCTCTGCACACTCACCATTGCATTGCTTCTTTTTGTCTGGTTCTTTCCATCAAGAATTTGAGCCTAGAAAAAGTGCTGCAGAGGAAGATCAAGTTTTTTGCTCAACAAAAATTCGATCTTGATCTTTGATCGTGTTTTCATCAAGTAAATTTATCTTCCGCTATGCTTAGTATTTTAATATTCATGTAATATTTTGATTTTATGCTTACATTTGGTATGATAGCCAATTACATAAATATTGAATATTAAAACCTTTGTTCATGAAGAAACATGATTACTTTGCATGTTTTACATTCCGTTTTATCTGCAAAAATAAATGATAAATGATGCATGCGGTAATATTATGCTATTAAAAAGATAACATGTATGCAAAGTTTTACCTTAGCATTTGAAGATTATTTTTTACGGCGACAGCTTCCTCTCTGCATCTTCTTGTGCATCTACATCCTGAGAGGTCGTTGCTCGCATTTTTTTGAGCATCTCCAGACTCGGGTATACCTTCACTCAAAGTTTGGAGTTCCACCTAGAGGCAGAAATATCCTGCCTCAAGGTGCTTTTATAACATGTATTTTGCTTGCTTTCTGTACAAGCTATTTTATTACTCCAGCACTCATGCTGAAGTGCAAGCTATGTGTTGATTGCAATGCACGCCGAGCGACGCAACACAACTACGTCGCTTCTCGTTTTGGTCCTAGTGCCATGCCCGACGGTGGCGTGCGGTTCAAGCAACATTTTTCGAGCGGGCGCTCGCTACCGTCCGATCAAGCTGTAGGAGACACATGCCACGTGTCGCTCCTATGTTGTCTGCTGGTTGGAATCAAAGCTGTCTTCGATGGACGCATGGTGTTTCTTGATTCGGGGTTGCCTGCGCTGGCTCGCATCGCGAAATGAACCTGCGCATGGCAGCTTTTGACCGTCTTTATAGACGATTTTGGCCTGAGCAAGGCGGTTTTGGCTGCAGGCGCGCGACGCGTAGCACACGTGGCAGCTTTTGACCGTCCTTTAAGATGGTTTTGAACTGAGCGCTTAAATGACTGCACATTGGATCCTGTGCGCCGTTTGTCGCGTGCACAATTATTTTTTCCGTGAACACTAATATTAAATGCCCACTGAATTAATCTAATCCATTCCATTTTTATCTTGAACATTTACTTTTTTTTTTTTCATGAACAATTATTCTACTTATATTGAAATATTGACCGGGTCAAATTATAAAAAGTGGAAGCAAGACAGAATTTTCACTAGGGATTGTTGATCTTGACTTGGCAATACATGAGAACAGACCTGAACTTCTTGAAATGAGATGCACTTCTGAGCAAAAGAATTACTTGGCTAAGTGAGAGAGATGCAACAGATTGAGCTTGATAGCAATCAAAAGAATCATATCTGAACACCTAATGAGTGGTTTACCTGAAATCAATAGTGCCAAAGAATTTTTTAACTGCTATTGAACAAAGATATCAAGTACATTATACTGCTGAGTCTGTACTTCTGATGAAGGAACTAACGACTATGTCCAATATTATTCTTGGGGTGTAAGAGATTTTATTCTAAAAATGATTCATCTTCAAAACATACCGAGATCCTTTGATGTTGACCTAATTGATTCCTTCATTGTTCCTCATGCCCTCAATTTCTTACCTGCCGAGTTCACTCAAATCAAAACTGCCTTCAACACCTTGAATGAAAAATGGAGAGGTCGCGCAGACCTCTCCGTCCGGACCTCCTCTCAGATGAGCCAGAGAGCTCGCGCAGACCTCTCCGCCCGAACCTCCTCTCAGACCAAGTTATCTGCAAAATGTCCGCAACAAGCACAAGATTAGCTAGGTTTTGACAAGAAACACTCATTGGAACCGTGCTCAAATCCGGTAAAAAAATAGACCTTTGTGGAAGCCATTGATGGCCTTGTGAATTTCTTCGTAGGAGAAGCATCTCCAGCTTGGTTTCACGGCAAGTTTCGCATCAAGCGCAGGCTCCACTAGCTGGCTCTCTTCACGATGGGAGGCATTCTCTACCAGCTTGCTCTCTGTTTCTTTGCTCCTCCTTCCAATGGTGGCAGAGAGGAGGTGCTTGAGGCTTTCGCTTCTCGTGTACTTGTGCCTCATTCTTCTCCTTCTCTTTCAACTCCACTGCAACACAGCAAAGCAAACAGGAGGGGAGGATGGACAGAGGAGGATAAATCAAATGGGCAATGAAGGAGGTGGAGGGAGAAGGAGAGGCATTAATGGCTTTTAAAACTGTGCACTTGGAAAAGCTGAGCGAGATGCTTTACTTTCTAAGGGATACATAGTCGCCTCTCTGGCGGAGAGGATGTGCGTCCTCTTCGCCAGAGAGGTCGGCGACTGGTAGAGAGGTCGACGACCTCTCTGGCGGAGAGGGCGCGCGTCCTCTCCGCCAAAGAGGTTGGGGTGGAGAGGTCGGCGACCTCTCTGCCACCACTCTGGCAGAGAGGACGTGCGTCCTCTCTGCCAGAGAGGTCGCCGACCTCTCAGACACCTCTGTGCGACCTCTCAATTTCTCCAGCGGAGAGGTCTGCGACGACGACGGCGAGCTTCTACCATGCGACGACGACGACCGTGGAATGCAGTTAGTGTCAAGGTCTTTGAGAAGAAGGACCACGTCATTATTAATAATATTTTTTACTAATAAAATTGATTAAAATAATAAAATAATAATCCACGTAGGATAAATTTTGCCACGTCGTCACCGTTAAATGACACATCAGCAAAAACCGTCAAAAATGACAGTGCGTGCTAAATGAGATAACTGAATGAAAGTTGGTATATTTTCTTGCTAACGGAAAAAGTTTATGCTAAAAATGGGAAAATATCTAAAGTTCATATTTTTTTTGGGTATTTACACTATTATATAACATAATAAAATATATAATAAAATATAAAGAATATATAATATAATATAATATATAAAAAATAATATTATAGTATAATAGTATAATATTATTATAATAATATAACATTATAATATTATAATATTATAATATTATAATAATATAACATTATAATATTATAATATTATAATATTATATTATATAATATTAAAATAATATAATATAGTATTTGGTATGCACAAGTAATGTTATGATATTCTTTTGTTGAGGCTGCTTGGTGCTTGTGGCGCCTCCTCCTACTTCGTCCTGACAAGTGTTGTGCTGGTGTGTCGCTTGTGCTTCCTTGAAGGTTTCTCCTCGAAACCTTAGGGTTTGGTCCTGCGAGTTTCTTTCCTTTTGTCTCGGCGTTCGGTTCGTGTTTCTATTTTTTATTATTTCTTTTACTGTTCTCTCATTTTCCTTGCTGTGAGATTGGTTTTCTTTGCTCTTTTTCGGGTTCTTATGATCTCCTTCTGAATTTCTTTAGATTTTTCTTGTTGATCTTTTCTGTCGATTCTCTTTCTGCTGCTGGTTTCCATTTTTTGGGTTCCTTTTGAATTTCCTTTTCGTTTTTGTGTTGTGTCGTTAGCTTCCTGGTGTTTTCTTGCTCTTTTTTCCTGATTTTTTTTGTTTTTTTCACTGTGATTTTCTTCCCTGATCGCCTTTTTTAGGGTTCTTTTTTCACCGTTTGTGTTTTCTTTTTTTCTTCGTATTTGTTTGTTTTTCTCCTTCTTTCTTTTGATTTTGTGGGTTTTCCTTTGGGTTGGGTCTTGCGTTGTCTTGAGGTTTCCTTCTTGGCTTTTGGGTGGTCTTTTTCTCTTTTCTTTGATCCTCGCTGTTTTTGTGCTTTTTACATTTGGTGTTGTGAGTGTGTCGGATTGGCATGGAGCAGGTGGATCGCTCTATGTCTGGTCATCAACCGAAAGGTAAAATCTCCTCCCCTATCGTGTTTACTCTTGGTATGTCTTTGGATCTTACTGTTGCCTCAGATGTTGTTAAGGGTTTCTCTCCTTTGGATAACACTACTTCTGGCGATATTCCTAATACTGGTTTAGCCTTCGGTAAGCCGATTCTCTCTGCTAAGGATAGCTTGACTATTAATAACAATACTATTTGTAAGAATTCTCTCTCTGTTACTGCTCTAGATGACATCTCTTCTGATAGTGGGATTGCTCAAATGTCTTCTAATATTGATTCTGTTAATAAGCATGTATCTTGGACCAGCTTATTTAGTTCTAGATCCTCTAATCATCAAGTTTTTTCCTCTTTTGAATTCTTTCAAACATAAAAGCTTATGTTGATGATTTCATTGAATTTGATGAATCTGAGTTGAGTGAGATCCGTAAACATTGGTTTTCTTCTTTAATTGGTCAATTTCTTCACAAACCCCATATTCACTTTCATCTCCGCAATTGGGCTTTTACTATGTGGTCTTGCTTTTGTTTGGAAAATGTTATTGATTTAGAAAATAATTTTTTCCTATTTCGTTTTAATAGGGAAGAAAATGCTATTAAAGTCTTGACTGAAGGTCCTTGGTCCTACCAGGGAAATCTGATTAATCTTAGGCATTGGAAACCAAATTTTAAGGCTTTAACTGAGAGTATGGACTCTGCCCCTATTTGGGTTCAATTTCCTGACCTTCCTATGGAATATTGGTCTAAGTTAGTTCTGTTTAAGATTGCTTCTCTTTTGGGGAAGCCAATTAATATAGATGAGCAGTCTTTTAATTGGGAAAGAGGAAAATTCATTCGTGTATGCATTGAAATTGATCTTAATAAACCAATTAAACGGGGAATATGGATTGGTAAACCAAATATTGGTCTTTTTCAAGCTGTTAGATATGAAAGGCTTCCTGTCTTTTGCTTTACTTGTGGTTTAATTGGTTATAATGCTAGTAATTGCTCTACTAAATCTACTGTTATTGATTTGAATATGTCTGTTGATACTACTACTGATGCTGATACTCTTGCAAATGATATTGGTAAGAATGATGTCTCTAAGGACTTGAAAAATTCTAGTTCTACTTATGGCCCTTGGGTTAGGGTTACTAGAAGACCTAGGAGGAAAGGTCTTGTTTCTAACTCTAGTCAAAATCCTAGTTCCCCGATTAAGAATGATTTTGGAAACCAGGAAGTTATTGACTTAGTTAGTAAAGATGCTCCCTCTTCTCTTAGGAACCCCTTTAACATTTCAAATGACCATCCTAAGGAGTTGTCCTTGGCCAAAACTCCCTCTAAAGAAATTCCTGTTGTAGGCAATGTAGCTAGGAGAATCCCTAATTTCAATGATGGCTCTGATTTTCTTAATATTGTTGACAAGGTCTCTGGCTCTTTAGTTAGATTTAATGCTAGCCCTAGGCAAAGTTAAGTTGATAACAAATCCAAAAGTAAAGGGAAAGCTATTAAATTTAATAATGGTTCTGGGAAATTATCTAAATTTGACATTGAGAAAAATCTTTTCAAGTTAGATAATATCCTTAATACTAAAAAGAAAAGAATCAGAAAAGATAGTGATTTTTATGATTCTGATTTCCAGCTAGCTCTTCTGCTATTGTTATTTCTGTTGATTCTGATAAGCAGGTTGATATGGATGTTTATGGTTTTGTGCCTAATAGGGAGTGTTTTGCTCCAAATAATGTTCAGGATGACCCTCTGGTTTAATTCTCTTATGTGTGTTTTTATGAATATTATCGGCTGGAATATCATGGGCTTTAGAAGAAGGTCTGCTCAAGAATTTTTACGTATTAATTTGCTTCAGTATTTTGTTAAAATATTTTTCCTTCAAGAAACTCATTTATCTGAGGTAGCATCTTTAGATTTTGTTAAATCCCTTGGTAAGGATTGTGATGGTATTTCGGTTGGATCTGAAGGTGCTTCTAGTGGCCTTCTTTTTGCTTGGAAAATTGATTGTGTTAAGGTGCAAATTATTTCTAAGTCCCATAATATGATTAATTCCATTGTGCAAGTTATGAATTCTCCTCCCTGGTTGTTTTCGGGGATTTATGCAAATGTTAATCCAATTCTTAGAAATGCTTTTTGGAATAATATTGGTGCTTTGGATTTTACTAATATTCATTGGCTTATGATCAGTGACTTCAATTGTATTTTAAATGATTTTGATAAATTGGGTGGTTGCTCTTTTAAGCTTAACAAAAACATTCTTAGTCTTAGAGAGTGTATTGCTAATTGTGACTTTCATGACTTAGATTATATTGGTCCTAATTTTACCTAGTGTAATGATATGAGTAATAGTCGTAAGATCCTTATTACAATAGATCCTTTGCAAATAGTGCTTGGCTTAGCTACTTTGGTAGTTCTAAAGTTTAGCATCTTCCTAGGATGGCCTCTGATCACTGCCCTCTTTTGCTTCATGTCAAAGATGCTAACAAGCCTAGTGTCTATAGATTTAAGTTTCAAAACTTTTGAATAGAGTATCCCGAGGTTAGAAATATTATTGAGAACTATTGGTGTAATAGGTCTAATCTTTCTCCTGGTGTTAATATGACCAAAAATTTATCTATTCTTCGTAGGAAACTTTTTTATTGGAATAGGACTAAGCTAGGCAAAATTGAGGAAAATTTGTCTAAGGTTACTACCCAGATTCAGGTTTTGGAAACTAAGGATGGTAATGGTTTTTTGAATAATTCTGATTCTGTGTTGCTTACTTCTCTTTATAATAAAGCTCATGTTTTAAACAGACAATTAACTATTAAATGGTGGACTCTTGCAAAGACTAAGTGGATTAGTGAAGGTGATAAAAAAACTAAGTACTACCAGAACTTAGTTAAGGCTAGAAGGAGAAAAAATATGATTAACTATTAATGCTGATAGGATTATCATTGTCTTTGCTGATTTTTATTCTAATCTTTGGAGCTACCAGGATTTAAATGTTTTTAGTAATTTTAGGATTCCTCCTATGAATAAATTTTTTGCTGAGGCTCATAAGACTTTAATTGCCCCTTTCTCTTTCAATGAAATTCTATCTGTTGTAAAATCATTAGGGAATGGGAAAAGCCCTGGCCTTGATAGTTTTACTGCAATTTTTTTTAAAAATTACTGGGATGTTATTTCTAAAAACTTTGAAGATGTTTTCAATTATTTTTATTCTCATGATTCTCTTCCTGTTGGCTGGAATGATACTGTTCTGGTTTTTATTCCTAAAAATGAGAATCCTAGGGCTGTTAAAGATTACAAACCTATTGTCTTGTGTAATGTGTCTTATAGGATTTTAGCTAAGGTTCTTTCTTGTAGGACTAAACCTTATTTGGGAAATTTAATCTCTTGTAATCAGTCTGCTTTCATTGCTGGTAGATCTATTCATGACAATATTCTAATTGCTCAAGAGGTTATTCACTCTATTCATAACTCTAAGGGTAAAAATCCAATTATCATGATTAAAATTGACATTGAGAAAGCCTATGATAGGATTTCTTGGAGTTCTATTATTAATATGCTTTATGTTTTGGATTTTCCCTTAAAATTCATTAATTGGATCAAAGAATGTATTTCTACTTCTAGCTTTTGCTGTAATATAAATGGTTTTAGTTCTAACAATCTCTCTGCTTCTTGTGGTATTAGACAGGGGGCCCCTCTTTCTCCCTATCTTTATATTATTGTTAGTCATCTTTTATCCAATATGTTGAATTCTGCTGGTAGTTCTGGAAAAATTAGCTCTGTCAAAATTAAACAAGATGTTTCTATAAACCATCTTATGTATGCTGATGATATCTTGCTATTTTTTAGAGCTAATGATAAGTCTATTTCTAATGTGTTAAGAATTTTTGATGATTATGAGAAGATTACAAATCAAAAAATAAATTTTGCAAAATCTGATATTTTTCTCTCCTAATAATACTCCTTCCACAGTTAAGAGTAGGATTTGTAGTAAATTTAACAAGAAGTATGGTTCTTTTCCTGTTAAATATCTGGGGACAGTGATTGGTCCTAGAATGCTTCTAATTTTAATTTTTTGATTGACAAAATCAATGCTAAGTTAAGTAATTGGTAGAGGAATTGTCTCTCTCAGGCTGGTACGATTGTTTTGATTAAATCAGTTCTTAATATTGTTCCTTTGTACTATCTGTGTTAGTTGGACTCCTATTACTGTTATTCATAAGATTAATTCTATGATTAAAAATTTTCTGTGGAGTTCTGATAGTAGAAAGCAGGGGTCACATCTTATTGGCTGGGATAAAGTTGTTTTACCTAAAAATAGAGGGGGTCTTGGTATTAGAGATTTGGAATGCATGAGATTTACTTTATTTTCTAAGAGATTAATGTTCCTTATAAATAATCAGGATTATCTTTGGATTTCCTTAATTAAAGCTAAGTATGGTTATCTAAATCTTTGGGTTAATAGTCGTGTTAAAAACTCTAGTGGTGCTTGGAAGTTGATTTGTCATGTCATTAAATTTTTCAAGAATGGTTTTATTAAGCTAATTTCTTCTGGTGCGAATACTTCTGTGCTCTGTGATGCTTGGGTTTTTGATACTCCTCTGCTTTTAAAATCTTCCTTTATAAGTGATGAATTAGTTGATTGTAATCTTCTTGTTAATCATTTTATTTTTGATGGTGTTTGGAACTTGGATTTATTGAATAATGTGTTTGGCCCCTTGGTGGTGGAGAAAATATTCATGATTGATATTCCTATTCACCCCAATGATGATAAAGTTATTTGATGGCCGGATAATAAAGGTCTTATTAGTACAAAATTGACTTATAATTTCATCTCTCAATCTTTAGCTTCTGAACCTTGTAATCCTCCAACGTGGGCCTTCATTTGGAAAATAAAGGTAAGTCTTCGGGTTAGGAATTTCATATGGAAATTATTTCACAAGAAATTACCCACTGCGGATAGATTGCATCGTTTCAGTCTCATCAACTCTCCTAGTTGTTTCCTTTGTAGCAACCTTCTAGAAGACATTCATCATTGTCTTCTGGAGTGTGAGGTAGCTAGGAACCTATGACAGTTGATGGATGATCGGTTTAATGGAAGTTATCGCATTGCTCGTATGCTGTGTGTTTTCGGTAGTGTTCACCAAGTCCCTCCTGATGATAAATTTTTTAAGATGGTGGCACTCTATTTTAACACTTTATATGTTGTTTGGTTAGCTCGGAATAAAGCTATCTTTGAACTGATAAGACCTTCAAATCATATTCTTTTTGCTAGAGTTATTGCTCTAACAATAGATTATGCTGATATTCCTTTGTCTGAGGGGAAAATGCATTCTAATAATTCAGGGTATTCTTGGTCTCCACCTCCCGAGGGGTTTTTTAAATGGAATGTGGATGCTTCAATATCTAAGTATAGTTCTATTGGCTCTTTTACTGCTATCGGTAGAAATCATAAAGGATAAATTGTTTCTGCTATTGCCAAAACTAATAATTGTAGTTCAATTTTAAAAAATGAGGTTCTAGCTATTAAACTTTCTTGTGATCATGCTCTTAGAGATAATAACAGTCATGTTATAGTTGAATCTGATTCTAAACTGGCTGTTGATATGTGTAATCACAATTCTGGTATTGATTGGAAGGTGGAGAATACCATTGCTGATATTAATCTTATTGCAGGGAAATTTAAAGATATCACAATAAAGTTTGTTGGTCGTGAAGCAAACAATGCTGCGGATTGGCTAGCTGTCGAAGCTAGGAGACTGGAAAGGAATATAAATTGGAGG
The DNA here is from genome assembly GCA_034359265.1 of Canna indica. NCBI lineage: Eukaryota > Viridiplantae > Streptophyta > Magnoliopsida > Zingiberales > Cannaceae > Canna > Canna indica. The sequence goes on along the minus strand of CP136894.1, from coordinate 75,758,926 downwards.
CATGATTTGCCCCCGACCTTCTCAAGATTATTTTAAAAGACTCTTTGTAATTTTGTAGTTTTTTAATTTTTTGTATAAAAAAAAAGTAATGAGATATACTTTTCGAAAATACCCTTTTCATAAATATATTATAATATTATAGTTAATCATATTATATATATATAGAATATATATAATATAATATATATAATATAATATACTATATATAATATAATATAATATGACATTGTAATATAATATTATGTCATGGGAGAAGTCGTGGGAGGAGCAAAGAACTTGTAAAAAAGCTAGCGTTTATGGAGGGCAATTTTATCCTAAAAATTAATTCAAGATTACTACTTCAGCGGTAATCCATATAGACACCTCTCCATTGAGCAATCTGGATTACCATTTTGGTGGCAATCCACATTACCTGCACAAGTGAGACACCAAACAAGGTAATGTGTGGAGTCTAGGTAATTTAAAGACAAGATTGCCAGCAATCTGGATGGATTGCATCATACCAAATGCCTCCTTAGTGTGCAAACTAAGGAAGTAATTTGTGGCCTACAGCAAGTCTCCAGAAAATGATATCTAAAATTTGATGAGATTGTGACCTCCATAGATTTTGAGGACAATAAAGTTGACCAGTGCATTTATATCAAGGTCAGTGGGAGCAAGATTATTTTTTTAGTGTTATACGTAGATGATATTCTTTTGGCCGCTAATGATCTTGGCCTCATACATGAGACAAAACGCATGTTGACAAAGTCTTTTGACATGAAGGATCTTGGTGAAGCTTCTTATGTATTGGGCATTGAAATTAATAGGGATAGATCCCGATGTTTACTCGGTTTATCTCAAAAAACTTATATTAATCGTATTTTGAAAATGTTTAATATGCAAGATTGTAAACCTAGTGATGTGCCTATCATCAAAGGTGACAAATTTAGTAAGGATCAGTGCTCCAAAAATGACTTAGAGAAGGAACAAATGAACAACAAGCCTTTTGACAATGCATTAGGGAGCTTGATGTATGCACAAGTATGCACTAGACCTGACATTGCTTATATAGTTGGAGTCTTAGGCAGATATCAATCTAACCCTGGTAATGATCATTGGGTGGCTGCTAAAAAAGTTATGAGATATCTGTAGAGAACTAAAGAATACATGTTTGTATATACAAGAGTTGAGAATCTGGAGATTTTGGGGTATATTGACTCAGCTCTTGCTGGGTGCCCTATTGATAGAAAATCTACCTCCAGATATATTTCATGCTTGTTGGGGATGCAATTTCATGGAAGAGCAAGAAACAAACCCTAGTTGCTTCTTCAACTATGCAAGCTGAATTTGTTGCTTGTTATGCTGCAGTCTCACAAGTTGTTTGGCTGAAGAGCCTTGTTACAGGGCTGCACATTGTGGATTCTATTGCTGGACCTTTAACTAATAATGCAATTGTATTCTTCATAAAGAATAATAAAACTTTTGGTGGTTCTAAATATTTGGAATTGAAATACTTGAATGTAAGAGATGTTGTGAAGAAATGTGACATTGTAGTTGAACACATTGAAATAAATTTTATGTTAACAGATCTTTTAACCAAGGGACTCCGACCCATAGTCTTTAAAAAACATGTTGAGAACATGAGCAATTTGGGTTCTTTTGATGTACTTGATTAGTGGGAGTCTTCCTTTTGTTATATACATATTAGTCATTAATTAAACACTTGAATATATGATTGTTAGACATTGTGTTATGGCATGCTTTAATGACAAATTACTCTTGTATTCATGTTGCAAATTATTATACATATGTTCAACATTTTTTGCCTCGGTATCATACGAATCAGGATGTCCCTTAATTGATACATCGGTTGAGTCTAGGGACACAATGGTTATAAAACCATAAGCTTTCTATTGCTTAGAGCATGTACAGAAGAGAAAGTATGATGGCTTACGATGAAAATAGCATTATTGTTATTTTATCATTTTGAATGATATTTTCATGCTACACTCCACACCAATGACTATAGTCAACAACGTCAATGGTATTCATGATTATGGATAAGTCATACGTCAAAGGTAACGTGACACATTACAAAGGATATAGTTAGTTGCCACATAATTTTTTATGACTACAGGTTAAAATATCGTGGCTACAAATGTTTAGCCACGAAATATTTTTCGTTGAGTACTCGTAGATATAAATGGCGTGGCTACTGATCAATAACCACAAACATCATAGTATGTGGAAACAATATATATCATTTGCCACAAAGGTTATTGTTAGTATTGATCAATTAAGAATGTGGATAATAACACTGTTCGTGGTAATTACCTCCTACAATATTCATCAAAAAATGTACTTTGGCTACATAAATATCATAGCCAATACATATTCTAACGAAATGTAGTCACAAAAGTTTTGTGCATATTAATAATCTAGCTTCGTGACTAATACTATAATTCATGGCAACTTATTACTTAAGTTAATATTCTTAAAATGTATTATCCACAATTAGCTTCATAACTAAAATTAATAAGTAATATTAGCCACAAGTTTTATTGCTAATATTGTATAATATGTTTGTGACAGTAGAATCAATCGTGACAAATGATCAATTAATTAATCATCATATAAAATTAGTTCCAACAATAAATTTGTGACAATTAATGAACTATAATCAACGAAATCACTCTTGGTAATTGAAAAGTTTTATTCCCATAAAATTTATGTGACAAATATTAGATTGCTTGCCATAATAACACTCATATTTTTTGTGGCAAATTGTAGTGATAACCACGAAAACAAAGAAACTTGAGAGTTATTGTCACATTTTTTTGTTGTACATGCTTCCAAGCATTCCTCACAATTTTTTTAATAATATTTATTCTACTTTAATAACAAACAATATCGTAGTAAATGATTAAAAAATATCAACTACGAATATTCGTAGCTAATGTTAGATTCACATTTCCATCTTGTATTTGTAATACAAATCATATCACATTAATCAAAATATCAATAATTATAATTCTTCACAATAAATCAAATATATCACTTTTAACGATGTCTCAAAAATAGTCTCACAAGTAGCAATACTATTTTTTCATCAAAAAGAAAATATTAAAAAAGTTTGAATTGATCAAATACTCTAAAATACAATAAGAGTTATCAAAAGTTTTTATGATGTCGTCAACATATCATTCTTCGATCTTTACCTACAAGCACATATCACAGAGATATTAAGTAGAAAGGACCTGCACCGTTAACCATAAATATTGTTACTATTTAAATAATCAAATCAAATGAATATTTCTATTATGGTCTAATGTAATATTAGATTATTAAATATTATAATTGAGATATTTTCATTGAGACCTAAAGAAGTTCATAACAGAAACTTATAACATGTATACCTGAGCCACCTAACGTGACAAAAAGAAAGCCTCCATCTTCTCTTTCATCTTTATAGCATAAACTTATAATGGGTACGTCTTGCATTTGGATATATATTAGGATCACATGTCAAAACACCACCAACATCCTTCTAGACCTGTTAAAAAAACTAGGGCATAACAGATGATACTTAACTTTACATGAAAACAAATAGATTCACATAACTCATAGGAATCTGTAACAAATAGATTCACATACTTAACTTTGGGTACGATTGCTTGCTTTGATATCATCTTGAGTTGTTGGACGAAGTCCATTTTAAGTATTGCATCTTGGATCATATTTTTTAAAAGCGATCACATTTCAAAATAAGTGATTAACTTGAGAATTATTTTTGTAAAAAGATTTTTTAAAGAAAATTATGCAATTGACTTTGCCCAAGTGAGAGAATGTAAAATATTTTATATGTATATTATATCATTTATTAATGTTAAAAATATTTTAAGTGGGCTATAGTCAATTGCATATTCTCATTTAATAAAAAGCGGGTTAATCTAAGTGATCCAATTTCGAGATGCATTTGAGCTTAATGAATTATTCTGATCCATTTTTGTTAAGCTCGGAATACTTATATTAGTTTGGTGCGGTTAACTTAAGTGTAGGCCCAAATCAAATGGCATGTGATGGAAGGGCCTATATTATTTATTATTTAATGGGGCTAGGTCCCCTCTACACACTTACTATTGCATTGCTCTATGTCTAGTTCTTTCCATCAAGAGCTTGAGCCTGGAGGAAGTGTTGTAGAGGAAGACCAAACCTTTTGCACAACAGAAATTTGATCTTGTAGATCTTCAACCATGTCTTCATCAAGTAAGTTTATCTTTCACTGTGCTTAGTGTTTTAATATCTATGTAATATTTCAATTTTATGCTTACAGATAAACCCTAAAACCTACATAATGTGACCTCAAAACAACGCGAGTCACGAACCAATTGATAAATGCTTATTACTAAAACAAATCTAAATGAAAAATCATGAGGCTTGGTCAGCCGATCATGAAAATTAGTGTTGTTTATATCAACAACTATCTCGTTATTCATAGCTTGAATTCATCAATATTTCAGCCACTGATAACTTCATCTTCATGCAAATGATATGACCGAGATATGCTGTATAAGAACTAGTCGTGAGAGTTGTCGTTCTGATATATTTGCAGACAGTTTGGTTGAGAGTATAGACGAAAGATCAGTCGAGCCCGCGAGGAAGCTGCTCTTTGCTTGGTCGCCGAAGATAGCTACGTAATTGTCGATAGTCAAAATGCTGGACGAAGAGAGTGCGAATTGGTGTTCATTTTCTGTTTGAGAGAAACTATCTTGTTAAATTTATTTTGAAGTCCACCCACACAGAGTCAGTGAGCGAGCGCAGAGGTGATTCTATGCAGCATCACCCCTATGTTGATTCATGGATGCAGGTGGCCGTGTTTACGGCATGGGCACAATGGCCCACGCACGGGTGTTGTTGCAGCTTCATGGTGCGGGGTCGTCTGGCCTCCACCTCTTCCTTTGCCGGTCCATCAACGTCATATGCGTCCAAACGATTATAGGATCGACTAGCGGACGTCGAGAGTACGTAATCAAGCACGAATCATCATCGAGTTCTCCGTTCTTCGACATCAAATGACGCATATGATGGAACATTTAGAACACATTGCTTCGTTGGTGCCCGGTGCTCCACCCCTCCTTCAGTTGGGGCGACGACATCACTTTTAGATCCTTCATCGCCGGCTGATACTCTCCCCACTCAGTCCATTGCCACGCTGCAGCTGCCGCCCGATCCCTCACCGTGATGTATGTTTATTTTGTATAACACTTACATTTTGTTTTTGTTGCATTGGTGTATAGTCTAGTTTGATACATTTGATGTAAATAAAATTTTGATATATATATCTATATATAACATCTATTTGATGATTCCTGTGTTGTCCGATGTTGCATTATTATTTTGTATCTTTAAATATTGATAAATTATAAATTATAAATAGAAATTTTATTTTTAAAATTATTTATAAAATAAAATTGACATATACGACGGTTTAGACATCGCAGAAGATGTATCGAATTATCGTATCAGTAATCATGCTACTGTATCATAAGTCGTAAAATGATTTGGCGATGACTCTACGACAACCCTCGGGGGTCGTTGTGCCGTCGCAAAGTAAAATCAATTACGACAGATGAGGGGCGTCACTGTTGCTTCACGATCGCACGTGAGACGTCTGCTGGCTGTCGCGGGCACAATCATAGTTTTGAGTTTTTTGCGATGACTATGTTTGTCGTTGTAGAGTATCTACTATGAGCTCTTTTGCGACAAACTTTTACGATGGTTCACTGCCGTCGCAGAAGGTTTCTACGACGGTTCAGCAACCGCTAAAGCCGTCACTAACAAAATGGATACAAAATGGATATTATATACATAGATTAAAAGAAAATAAGATTAAAAGAATATAAAATGGATATTATATCGAATGAACACCAGATTTAAAAATCCTATTAAGTACTATCTTTCGTAGGATAAAAGGACAATATAAGGGATGACTTTATATCCGTTGTTAAGTACAAGGATTAGAACAAAATAGGATTAGAAGAATATACAATTGATAATATATCTAATGTACATTGGATTAAAAAAAATTATCCATTACTCATTCGATTTATTATCTTATCCTATCCTATCCAATTCAATAAAGCAAATGAACCATTATGGTATGTTTGTTTCATAGGATAAAAGGGATAGGATAAGGAGTGAATTTATATTTGTTTAGTACATGGATAAGAACAAAATAGGATTAAAAAAATATAAAATTGATAATATACCCAATGTACATTGGATTAATTTTTTTATTAGATAAGATAATAAATGAATGAGTAATGGCTCATTAAAAATTCATTTGTTTTATTATCTAATCCAATCGAGTAAAACAAATGAGCCATTACCGGCTTTATTCATATTGTCCATTTTGCTAATGTCACATGTTAAACACGCCACACAGTATTAGAACATACACAAACTAATAAAAAAAAATATTAAAAATTTACTTCTATTATCTTAAAAGCTCTTTATCTTGTAAAGTTTGATATGACGTGCCAACATTACAGGTCTATTCGTTTCGCAAACTATCTTTTTTTTTAATAAAGAAGACTTGTATTCAATTCAAGAGTAATGAAGAGGGATACAAGCTAAGGTAAAGGAAGGAGAAAAAAGAACCAACAAAAGGCCCCACCAGACCCAAAGTACAAACACCCAACACAAAATGGCACCACACCGCAAAAATACCAAGTGCCGCATCAATGCAGTAAAAGAAGGATCCATTCCATGTAGCTTCGGAAGCAAGATCGAAGAAAGATCTACTACTTCCATCGAACACCCTTAAATTCCGCTCAAACCAAATCCAAGTTCTCAGTATCATTACTAAACGAAAGAGCCTTTGAGCTTCATTTATCCCCCTCGAGGAATCCCCTTCCCAAGGTTTAAAGTGGAACGAGAGAGCCTTAGGAATATCGACCAACCATTACGTGTGTAGAGACATTCTTTGAATACGTGGGAGTGAGATTCCACCAAAATATTGCACAGCGAGCATCAAGCCGTGACCTGGATATTTCGTGCAAGGAGCCTGTCCTTCGTAAGAAGACGTTCTTTCTCAACTAACCAAATATGCAAGGAAATAGCCGACAGGCATCCTTCTGTCATAGGAAATTGACCTAAGGATCAACAACTCCCTTGTAGTTCAGGAGCCAATAGAGAGAGCTTGTAGAAAAGACGACGCCACCATTCCATTTCGAAAGTATCTTATCAGCCCCCGAATACTGAAGGAAATGAGCCAAGTCTCCTGCTAGGTTATTGATGAGATACGAGGGTACGAAGTGCCTGAACTGGATATTCCAGCTATGGACCACTCCTGACAGATTTATGGATCTTGCCTTTGCTATGGAAAAGTCAGGGTTGCACTCAATCGATAAAAGGAGCAGATATTTAGTTCGCAATCTCACGCCATTAAGCCTAAGGATCATGCCAAATTTGAAAGACGAAACCTCACCTTCGATGAGAGTCCGAGAAACACCAAAAATGTCGAGCATACATCAAATACTTTCCAAATTGGTGAGAGGCCATGTCGGGAGTCGAGAGAATGTCATGCAACTCTGAGCTGAAGAAGTCTCGCCAATCCTAGCAAGGTTATGAGAAGAAAGGCCGAGAATACCTCGGCCGCCATCTGTCCGACTACGAGTAAAGGAATCCCAACACACCATACATTTACCTTGGGAAGAAGTATCACGCCTCGTAGTCTAGAAAAATGTTCTTCTTCTATTATCGACCTATTTGATGACCCAACGGGGAGCCTGGAAAATAGAGAAGATGTACGAAACTTGACTAGTGAGAACACTACTGATAAGCGTTAGCCGACCAACTCTCGATCGAGAGAAATGAGCCTTGCCAAGATGTCAGGGTTCTATCAAGTTTGGTAACGATCACTACTAGAAAAATGGGCATCAGCAACGGCTGATGCCGTTGCTGAGCCGTTGCTGAAGCGCATCAGCAACGGTCGAGCCGTTGCAATGGAGCCGTGGCAGAAAGTCGCGTTGCTGATAACTTAGCAACGGCTCCGCAACGGCTGCTCAGGCCGTTGCTAAAAATATTATCAGCAAAGGTTTTGCCACGGACCCGGAGCCGTTGCTAATAACATTAATAGCAACGGCCGCTGAGTCTGTAGCAACGCCGTTAGTAAAATCTCGTCGCTAAGCCATTGCTGTAAGTCATCAGCAACGGCTTTCGATACACTTTTAGCAACGGCTTTCCCACGGACGGCCGTGGGAAAGCCGTTGCTGATGATGTGAACCTGGTAACGAAAAAATTTAAAATTCCAAATTTCCATTGATACATTGATACATTATCTGATACATAACTCACACACCCATACACTCATACACACATTCATTCACACATCACAAACACACCAAGATATACATCAAAATAATTATATTTATATTGATAATTATCCACGATAGTATACAAACAATTCAAATGCAAAATTGAAGTATCAATATCTCAGTAACAAAGTCAATATAAATTAAACAAGTTCAATATCTCAGTAACAAAGTCAATATAAACAAAATCTCACGATGACGATGGAGGATGGCCTGGATCATATGGCGGGATCTGGAGTGCTTGAGTGTACACCGGCGTGGACTGACTCGAGGATGATGGATTAGATGATGCCGAAGAGATGCCTGCTTCGGGATGACCTGACATGTTGCGTAGCATAGCTTGTATATCCGCCATCATCTGACTCTGGCGCTCCGTTATCTCAGTCTGACGCGCGATCGTGTCCTCTAGAGTCCTTATTCTGCTACTATGATCATAACTGGATCTAGAGGTGGACGGCCGCTCACCAGCGACCGGAGGGGTCGGTGCCCCAAGTGGCCCTAGTACGGCTCGCGCATGACCACTATCTGCGAAGCCATATACGCGGTCATGGTCCCAGCCACCTGCGGCCTCGACCCACGTTGCTGCGTCAAAGTCCTCGGGGGTACCCCCGCACTGCACCACCGTCTGGCTGTAGGTCTCCTACTCGAGTTTGATTTTTTGTTTAATATTTATCATAAAACATAAATTATAAATATATAATGAATAATTTAAACAAATATATAGTTACCATAATGTATGCAGCGCGGTTGTCGATGTACTCCCCCGTCCCATGTGCTCGACGGTGAGTCTGCTCAAACACCGCCATCGGGGAGGGTCGCTGGATAGTCCCGTCATCCGACACCGTCATCTACATTTACAAAACAAATACATTAATTAGTACACATAGTAACAAATAAAATATATAATTAAAAGATATACTTACCATACGGTTCACGTGCACTGCAAATGCAACAGAGCCGCCGGTGTGACGCGCTGCTCCCCTCGACATGCGGTTTCTAGCCGCATTCCGAGAAACCTCCTGCCATCGATCCGTCGACCATATTCCCACGAGCTGGTCCCATATATCCGGAGTAATCCAATCGGGGCCGTATCCCCGAGTCTCCATGATGTTAGTGGTCCCAGCTCGGGCCATCGCCTGTGATCGAGCCTGCCCCAGCTGCCTGTTGTACCTCGCACGGGAAATAGCCTCCCAGGCAGCGTAAATGAATGGCCTCTGGTCCTCGGCCCATGTAAAGTGAGCCTGCAAAATAATAATATCAGTACCAATATTAATCATATGCATGTAAAAAATAAAATAATACGTGCCTCAAACTCACGCCATAACATGTCGACGTGCTCGCTAGGCACGTGAGACCACGTAGGCCATGCCCCGTGCATGTATCGTCGAATAGTAGAAGAAATGCTCCTCGACACTTCTTCTTGCTCGAACCTGCACAACAAATATAAATTTTAATATTATATTATGATATAATGAATTTGTAATGATTCATAATTCATGATATATTACCGCTCCCCAATCACGCTAATCAATCTACGTGACTCTGTGGCTGGTGGAGGCTGCCACCTGTTCGGCCCACGTGGCCGCCTGCGTCTGGATGTACTAGCCTCGACAGTATCATCCGCATGAGGATCAGCAACAGGGGGATCAGCAGCATGAGTAAGTGCTGGAGTCTCACCGATCGGAGACTCCGAAGCTCTCCTGCGTCGATAACCACGACCAGACATATCTGTCGAACAGACATATAATCAGATTATTGTATAAATAGTAGAGATATATTTAATAAAATATACACTTTACAATTATTCCTCATCATCTGAATAATAGTCTTCGAATTCTTCCTCTTCTTCCTCTTTTTCATCTTCTTCATCTCCAGCTTCCTCAATTTTATGATCGTCATCATCAGCATATTCAACTTCTAATTGAATTGACGTTGTGTCTGCATCCTCGAGTATTGGAATAATACGATCTACAGCAGGAGGATCATCTTCTTGATAGAAACCATGTGTTATATCAGGTATCAGCTCATTTTCTCCTACTATCGGATCAATTTTTCCTCTACCTTTTGTCTTACAGACTACACGCCAATATGCTCTATCTTTATTTCGAGCCGGATACTTCGCGTAATATACTTGTTCGGCTTGTGATGCCAATATAAAAGGCTCATTTGCTACCAATTTCGATTTGTAATTAACCTCAACAAATTTGTATTTTGGATGAACTTTCATGCCCCTTTCTGTTGTATCGAACCAATGACATCTAAATAGGATCACTGATTTTAAGCCGAAGTAGTGCAACTCTATCACTTCTTCCACCAGTCCATAAAAATCCATATCACATTCAACATAGGTTGTCCCTTTCACGCAGACCCCAGCATTCATCGTCTTCTTTGTAAATGAATATTCAACCGTGTGAAATTTATTACCCATTAACAAAATATCTGCTATAGCACGACACAAGTCGCGACGCTCCACTAACAAACTCAAATATTCTTTCATCTATTTCAGCTCTGTGATCTTTGCTGTAAGTCTGAATCCAAATAGGGAAATCACGATTCCGTAATCTCTCCAATTCTTCATCGTTGTGAATAGAGTATTTTTGCACCATCTCAATGTCAAATATTTCAATGAATTGTTCAATCTCTGGACAATTGAGTAATACATACAAGTGTATCAAATGATACTCTTCATCGCTTAAGTGTCGAGATGGACGAGAACCAAAAGCACGACCAGAGTGACAAAATATATTTAAACGTCCATCTGAATGTCGAACACCCCCGTCGTCGTTACGTGGAAGACGATCAAATCTTATCTGTACTGTCGATTCAAAGTAAAATGAGAAGAATGTTGAAATTTCTTGGATGATATACGATTCAGATATTGATCCTTCAACAGCTGCGGTGTTCTTTACTTTTTTCTTCAGACGATTCATGTATCTTTCAAATAAGTACATCCACCGATATTGAACGGGGCCATCAACTCGTGCCTCGTATGCCAAGTGTATCGGTAGATGCTCCATCGAGTCAAAAAATGCAGGAGGGAAAAACTGCTCCAGCTTGCATATGATTTCAACAATATTATTTTCAAGTGTTGACATATCTTCGACTCGAAGGACATTTGCACAGATGTTTCTAAAAAATATACTTAATTCAGTCAACGGACCCCAAATATTATCAGGTAGAAGATCTCGAAATGCGATCGGAAGTAATCTCTGCATGAATACATGACAATCATGGCTCTTCATCCCTGATATTTTGCAATCATCGACGTTCACACATCGAGATAAGTTTGAAGCATATCCATCGGGTAATCTGAGTTCTTTTACCCATTGACAAACATCTTTGATCTGTTGTTTATTTAACACATATGGGGCCTTCGGTTTCAGATATCGTCCGTTGATCTCTTGTAACTCCAACTCTGGTCTTTTACAGAGTATTTTCATATCATGTCGGGCTTTGACATTATCTTTAGTTTTTCCGGAAATATCCATCAAAGTGTTGAAAATATTATCAAACACATTTTTTTCAATGTGCATGACATCTAAATTATGTCGAATCAATAATGAACTCCAATAGGGCAATTCCCAAAAGATATTTTTTTTCACCCAGTTGTGTGTTTGGCCAAAACCTGACACTCTTTCATTGCGATCAAATACTATATCTGGAAGTGCTGAAACACGTGCTAACATTTGTTCACCAGACAACATCGGTGGTGGCCCATCTCTTTCGACTCCGCCCTTAGTAAATTTATTACGATTCCTTCAATACTGATGATTAACCGGTAGGAATCGATGATGACAATCAAAGAATGAGATTTTTCGTCCGTTCTGAAGACTGGTTGATTTAGAGTGTTTCATACAATACGGACAAGAGAGTCGGTCGTGAGTGCTCCAACCCGACAACATACCGTACGCCGAGAAATCATTGATTGTCCACAAGACCGCGACCTTTAAATTAAAGTTTTGCTTCCGATGACAATCATAAGTGACAGCTCCCTCAGTCCACAATGTTTTCAATTCATCTATCAAGGGTCTGAGAAATATGTCAATTTCTTTTCGCGGACCCTTAGGACCCGGAATAATCATCGAAAGATAAATAAATTCATCTTTCATGCACATTGATGGTGGCAAATTATAAACTGTCAGCAGCACTGGCCAAACTGAATAAGGAGTTGCAGAATGTCCAAACGGATTAAAACCATCTGTGCACAATCCCAATCTGATATTTCTAGTATCCCTAGCAAATGAAGGATAACATGTATCCAAATGTTTCCATGCTTCACTGTCAGATGGATGAGTCATTACTGTATCATCACGACTTCTTGCATGCCAACTCATGTAGAGGGCTGTCTTTTCCGACATGAATAATCTTTGAAGTCTCGGTGTTAGTGGAAAATACCGAAGCACCTTAAACGAGATTTTTTCTGTCGGACCGATTTCTTCTCCTTGTAACGAGGATGTTGACATACAGGGCATTTATCCAACTGCACATTTTCTTTATAATATAAAATGCAGTTATTTTGGCACGCGTGTATTTTTTCGTACCCAAGCCCCAATTTTCTCATTAGCTTTTTAGTCTTATAAAAAGTTGGCTCAAACTTGTTATCAGTAGGCAGCATTCCATTAATCAATCCAGCAATCCGATCATACGCAACTCCGCTGATATTACAATCGGCCTTGATGTTTAAGAGCTGTGTCATTGCTGAAAACCTAGTGTATTTAGGACAATTCTCATACAAAGGTTCATCGGCAGCTTTCAACATCTCGTAAAATTCTGCAGCTTCTTTATTCGGTAATTCAATTTCTACCGCAGTTTGTACTTGTGTGATATCAACCGCTGTAGTATCTGGTGGGACTGATGTCTGAAGAACTGGCCGATCAATATTATCATTTAGGTGGAATTGACCCCCAAGACTATCAAGTATCATAGTACTATAGGGATTACATTGACTGGATGAAGAAGCACCAGCAGAGGAAGATTCACCATATGTCTGAACGACAGGATTGCTCGACGTCCCGACTTCGCGTGACTCCCCGTGACAAGTCCATAGAAAATATCTTGGTGCAAATCCTTTGGTATATAGATACAGAGTGACAGTCTCCCGATCCAAAAATCGTCCATTTGAACAAATGCGGCACGGACATCGGATTTGATCACCCATGCTAACGAAAGTCCGATTCGAATAGGCGAAATTTAGGAAGTACGTTACGCCTAATCGAAACTCATTCGTTAAAGCTCCACGATTAAGATGTCGGTACATCCAACTTCGATCAGCCGACATGATTCTGTCAATCAATGATAATTTCTTTGGTTAATGTCTTTAGGTGAGATTGTCCTATTCCATTCGGGATTTATGTTATTTATATTGCACTAAGTACTTATTTTAACCGTTAACTTCATTCTAAATTTCGGCAGCATCTCCCTACAGTTCTCCGAATACGCATATCATCTGGGCGCGTATCGGAGAACAAGAGAGATGTTGCCGAAATTTAGAATAATTAGTTAACAGTTAAAATAAAAACGTAAGTACAGTACAAATAACTATATTCCCAAATTGTCCAATCAGGGACAATTCAAGAATTGTACGTCGTATAAAAGATCATCTACTTCTTTTACACGAACATACAATCCCTGAACGGATCTAAGGTTTTGCTAAATCATATCCGACTCGTCGATGCGTACGTGAAACATATGAACTCGTCGGATGCATGATTATTTTCTAAATGTTTCGAGACAGTTCAAGTCCATATTGGACGATTCCGGCGCGCGTCCGAAGTGGACGATTCCGGCTCGCGTCCGAAGTGGACGATTCCGGCTCACGTCCGAAGTGGACGATTCTGGCGCGCGTCCGAAGTGGACGATTCCGGCGCGTGTCCGAAGTGGACAATTCCGAAATTAATCTAAACCCTACTAATTAATCTAACAAATTAAACAATTAATTAAATAATTAATTAACAATTAATTAACAATTAAAAAACAATAAAAAATTATATATTAATCTACAAATTTCGGCGCCGGAGTCAGGTGGACTCCGGCGCCGGCGTACAGTGGCCGGACACACTGTCCGGCCACTGTACAAGGTCCGGCGGCGGCCATCGACCGACCGCCGCCGGCCGAAACCCTATTTTTAGGGTTTTGGTCGGATTTCCCGCCGGCCGCAATGGGAAGAGGAAGCGTCGGCGTCGGCGTCATCGACGTCGACAGCGGGAGGAGGAAGAGTCGGCGTCGGCAGGCGGGAGCAGAGGCGGCGACGGCAGCAGCGGGAGGAAGAAAGGTCGGGCGCGACCGCGTGCCCTATATAAACTTATCAGCAATGACTCACTCGCCCGTTAGAAAGCCGTTGCTAATAAGTTATCATCAGCAACGGCTCACTTGTCCGTTAGCAAGCCATTGCTAATAAGTTATCATCCGCAACGGCTCACTTGTCCGTTAAAAAGCCGTTGCTGATAATTAACATTATCAGCAACGGCTCGCATGTCCGTTAGAAAGCCGTTGCAGATACAACATATCTGCAACGGTTCGAGCGGCCGTAAGAATGCCGTTGCAAATAGCAACGGCTTGAGCGGCCGTTGCTGATAGCCGTTGCTGAAGACTCAATTTCTAGTAGTGGATCTTGGTCGCCCTGGTGGGTTTATCAAGTTGTAGAGGAAGTCCCAAATAATCAATTTGGAAGGAACCAACAGAGCACCCCAGGATAGCCACTACAAAAGCCGCCTTAGCCGCCTTAGCCGCCTCCCCCCGCCCCACACACACATGGATGACCTTGGTCTTGAGAACGTTAAGTTTAAGCACGGTGCATAGGTCAAAACATCTGAGAAGAAGACCAAAAGATCTTATGCAAGCTTCATTATCCTTGCTAAACAATAGTAAATCATCGACAAAAGAGGATGTGTGTGATACCCTTGTGGAGGTGCTGAGCAAGACCCCCGGACACCAAACTGTTGGCCACCGCCCAGGTGACCAATCTAGAGAGAACATCCGAAACAAGATTAAAGATGAGAGCTGAGAGAGGATTTTCTTGCCTCAGACCACGCTTGTGCTTGAAGGCCTTGCCCTATCATGCATTAGTCAATAAAATGGATTCAGCCGATACAAGGAGATTTCGAACCCAAAGAATCCATCTCTGGGGAATCCTCTGGCCTCAAGCATCTGCAAGATAAAACTCCAATTAACGGTGTCGATGATTTTTCTGAAGTTCACCTTGATAATACAAACGTCCATGTCTTTGTTTTTGCAACCCCAAACAGTTTCAGTAATAGTCATAAAACAATTGAGTGTGCTTCGGCCCCTGATGAAAGCACCGTACTTGTTGTCCACAAAATCAGGAATGAGCAAAGTGAGCCAATTTTCAAGGAGCTTAGAGAAAATCTTAATATTACTATTCTCAAGATTGATGGGTCTGAAGTTAGTCATCGTATTGGCTCCTTGTATTTTAGGAATAAGGACAATAGAGGTCTTGTTGATCCAGTTCATAGCATCTGAGGTAGACTGTAGTTCAAGAAGAATGTTGAGTCGCCATTTCACAACTATCTAGTACAGTATAAGATTATGCAAGACAACATATAAGAAATAATCTCATGTTCGTTTCACATAGTACTAGACATCAAATTTAGTACTATCTTGCATTCATTTCGTATTTATCACAACACGTAATAAGATAATTTGACGAAAATATCCATTGTACCATTTCTTGTTCATTTCATCATATAAAATATACCAGATAAAATTATATATTATTATTATAATAAACTATTCATTTTAATTAACATAATGATTATAAATTAATATGCTCTATTATAATTATATCACAAACAGATTAATAAACTAACATGTTGTGACATAAAGGCCCCGTGCGTCGTCGATGACGCGACTACACCATCTCACATACTGAGTATACATGCTAATATAGTGAGTATACCTTATTGCATAATAAGTATACATGATCATAATATTTTATTTGACTAAAGATCAATTTTTTTTCCAAATATATTCTCTATAAATATAGATATATTGCATTTCTATCAAATTAAATATATTATCTTTTAATCCAAATATGCTCTCTCTAGATATAGATATATACTCAGTTTCTATTAAAATATACTCTTTTTGAGTCCAAATATATTCTCTTTTAATTCAAATATTCTCTCTAAATACATACATATATACCTAATTTTTAACAAAATATAGTCTCTTGAGTCCAAATATACTTTATCCAAAAATAGAAATATACTCAATTTCTATCAAATATATATTTTTAGTCTAAATATACTTTCTTTTGATCCATATATACTCTAGCTCTTTAAATATATAGATATACTCATTTTCTATCAAAATATACCCATTTTGAAAAAAATCAAGCATTCTTGAAATTATTTTACATATATTGAAAAAATGAACAAGGATGTTATTGTTGTTATTTTCAATCATGTACCAAAGTAACATACTTTTGTTACTCCAAATTGGAGTATTATAGTAACAAAAAAATGAGTTTGGTGTATTGTCCCGAGACATTACGTACTCTTATCCTATCCATGATATATTTTTACAAATGAATACGGGCCAACTAGTGTTGTCCAATGTTGTACCTTAAAATTATGAGAAATAGACAGACCCTACATGTCGTACTTATCATGCCATGTTAGCAAAAAAAAAAAGGACTCTAATATTAATATATGAAACATGAGCTAATATGGCTAATGTTTACAAATTTGATTATGTATTTTAAATATTATTTAGTTTATGCATTTAGAAAGGTACATTTCCATGAAATTTACCTACATATAAATAGGAGTATGAGATTGACCCAAATATAAAATAAGAATTAGGAATATGCTATCACAAATACATTTTTATCATGTCCTAAAAATGAAAGATGTCCTAAAAATGAAAGATACGACGTGAACACAATAACAGGTCCTTTAACAATACAAGGAGATGGCACTTAGAACTAGCGATTGATGGGACATTATTATTAAGGAATATGTTTTCCATGAAATCTCAACTATATAGCCCTCCTAATTATATATATATAAGATTAAATTCTTCCTAAACTTTCTCCCTCTCGTACTTGTATTTCTTGATAAATAAAAGTTCTCTTTGCTCAAAGAAAACAGATGTTTTCTTCTAAGCGACGTTAGTACTTTTCTTCTTCATAATCTCTTTATCAATAACCATCTCCAAATTTTTCCATGAGGTCCCACCTGGTTTGGCAGCCTCCACTGCTTTCTCCTTCCACTCTAATACCTTCCTCTTCATCTTCTTCCCCTTCTCCCCTTCCATCACCTCCTTGATCAACATCGCCACCTCCTCCCTCTTCACATCTGCATCAATCTCCACTCCAATACCCCACTCAGAGCACACGTACTTGCAATTCGTTTGCTGATCCGCAAAGAAAGGCCAACATATCATAGGCACCCCCGCGCTTATGCTCTCCAATGTCGAGTTCCATCCGCAGTGGGTCAAGAAGCCACCGATGGCGGCATGCGAAAGCACCTCCTCTTGCACGCACCAACTCGTGATAAACCTCCTTCCATTTGTCTCAGCACAGAATTCCTTCGGCAGCACCGCGGCCGAGCCCTTCACGAGGTCATATCTGATCACCCACAGGAACTCGCACCCGCTGTTAGCTAGTCCCCATGCAAACTCTATAAATTGTTCATTTGTTATCTCTATTAAACTACCAAAATTAACGTAAAGCACAGAACCTGGCTCCTTCTCGTCTAACCATTTCATGCAGCTTGAGTCCCCTCTCCACAAGTCTACTCCACCTATTGGAGAGAACGAACCATTGGGGATGTGTTGAGGGAGGAGGTGCAAGGGGCCGATGTCGTAGATCGGAGGAAGCATGGATGACAGTGCCTCAATAACTGGGGCTTCTAATTCATGGAAGGTGTTAAAGATGATCGCGGTGGCTTGAAGCGATGCTTGTCCTTCACCCGTGAAGAAGTTAAGCATGAGGTCTTCCTGGTTGGCCGTCCGCAGAAAACTCGTCAAGTCTTTCAGGCGCAGTTTTGGCATCCCTGGTATCCAATCTATGGCGGTGTCTAGGTATCCATTTCTGAGATCTTCTTCACCTAAATTTGAACAAAAGGCCATAAATCACAGACGTACTCATGGCATATATAAATCAAAAGAGACTTAAATAATTATATACTTTTTAACGGGATGATGCCTCTCTCCATCAAATCCTTGTAGTAGAAAACGCCCATGAAACCGCAGGCACTGAAGGAGCAGAAGTAGATATTTGGGATCGCCATTGCGGTGGTGGCATCGAGGGTGAAGCTGCAGATGAAATCTGAGATCACGCAGGCCACTGGCGGCACGCCGGAGCTTGGATCGTCGAGCGCAGTTAGAAGCTTGGTGAAAGGAGCAGAGCAGGTCTTTTTCATTGAGGTGCAGAGCACGGGGCCGCTTTGGTTCTTGTCGAGATCGGAGGGCGGGAGTCCGTCGGGAATGGTGGCGAAGCGGAAGTCCGGGAGGCCGTCGAGGGCGGAAGGTCCTTTGCTCTTGAGGACACGGTTGTGGTTGAACTCGGAGTTGACGAAGGTGATGAAGAAGCCCTTGGAATGAAGGACTTTGGCGAACTTGAGCATGGCGTTGATGTGGCCTTGGGCTGGCGATGGCATGCAGACAACATGAGTCCTCGTTGATGCCATTTCTCTTCGATCTTTCTGGTCTCCAATCCACATGCGAACTCGGAATAAGCGATAAATCCGATATTTTTATATAGCCGTACGAAGGTTGATAAATTTTCATTTAACTCCTAAAATTTATTCTGTATTGCAGCTTGATCCTTTATATATATATATATATATATATATATGAACTTATTTACAATTTAGATCATTTCTAAAAATTATTGAGATCATCTTTGAACGAGATAAAAAATTTATCTGACAAAAATATTAAATTTATGCATATCTAAATTTAGTCAAAAATAAGTCATTTATATTTAAATAAGGAAAAATATCAGGACGGAAATTGAAATTTTTCTTACGAACACAGGTCTCTAATAGAAGTGCACGTGTTTGTTGCACGTGGCTTTAATTATTAAAAATTCCAAAGAAAATGGTCAAAATTATAAACTTTTCGATAAAATTGTCAAAATGTAAATAAGTTTAATAAATTACTAAAAATATAACATTTCCATTTCAAAACCCCCCAAATACCTTGAAGCTTAAATTTTCGGCGAAATTGAAGTCTAATTAGGGATTCATAACTTTAGACCTAAATTCATAACCATAAATATAACATAAATATAGCTCTAATTAAGTAAGTATAATTTATAAATAAACCCAAATTTCAATAGTTGTAGGTTATGACTTAAATTAAGGACTTTGTTTTAACATAATTTTGATTAGTTGGAAATTCGGTTCAATAGATATTTTTGAAATTAGGGGGATGCATTTCGGAATAACATAAATATATATAGTACAATTTTGGTAACTTATCAAACCTATATATTTTAGATATAGTATTTATGATTTTAATAATTTACTCAAAATGTTAAGGCCGGCGATGAAATTTTAAATTAAACTCTATTAATTGATATACTAATTTAGTTAGTGGTCAAATTATACAATTTAATTATAATTTATAAGTTAATATATACCAACTGCTACCTGATAGGCAAAATGCACCTAAAAATGCCCTTAAGAACTTAATAGCCTTATCATTAATTATATTTCAATTCCTACCTTTATTTTAATTCCAAAAGTATATATTTATATATGTGGTCGCCAACCTGCTAATCAATAATCATGCTGCTACCATATTTGACTTCACATGCAGTGCAATTAATACCGTACGTAACAGTTATTTTTTAGACTAATTTTTATTTATACGATGCAGTGATGTGAAAGTTAAAAAGAAGGTAATTATTGAAAAAAAAAGTAATTATCTAAATTCATAATTTGAATATGAGATTTTTTTATATTCATAATATGAATTTAAATTTTTTCAAGTTCATAATTAAATAACTAAAATTTTAATTTTACCCTTCATTTCAAAATATAGTTTTTTTACTAATTAAAAACTTTTTAAAAAATATTTAAATAACTCAAAATAAATAATTTTTTTTATTCATAATATTTTTTTTACAGCATCTCATATTAATATTATAGTAGATAAAAATTTATTTTAGTGGCTAATAATAATATTTTTTATTTTTGAAATATTTAAATACTTAAATTATACACTTGTTAAGTAAAATATAACGTAAATTAATTTTTTAACAATCATTGTAGTATTTTTTTAGTTTCTAAAGAATTTATTAGTAACCAAAATTTTTATTTTTTTTATTTTTTTAGTGTAAAATTATTATAAATATAAATAAAAAATAATATTATTAGTCATTAAAATAAATTTTTATCTACTATAATATTAATATAAATTACTGAAACAAATATTATAAATAAATAAAAAATTATTTATTTTGAGTCATTTAAATATTTTTAGAAAAAAATTTAATTAGTAAAAAAAATTATATTTTGAAATGAAGGGTAAAATTGAAACTTTGACTATTTAATTATGGATTTGAAAAAATCTAAATTTATGTTATGGATATGAAAAAATCTCATGTCCAAATTATGAATTTAGATAATTGCTCAAACAAAAACACTTTCTTTTTCCTAAAGGTTTATAGCAACAACTATTTATGGCATGAGCGCAGTTGGGGCTGGGAATAAATGAATTATTTTCGATTCATCAAAATATAGTTCTCTCTAATAGCATAATTTATTCTTTTCCTCTTGTGTAAGGACATATCACGTGTGTTGTCTAAAAATTTAGGATTTAAATTTTAGTTATTATCCTATTATAAGTTTTTTATCTTTGTTTTTTTTAAAATATATTCTTTTCCTCTTGCATAAAAGGACCTATTATGGATTAAAAATAACTATTATGATTAAAAGGAACGGGAATTAAAAATTTGTGGATTTTTTTTATCAGATTGTATGCAACATTTTCAAGTTTGGAATGTATTGCATGTAATTTGATTTATACGCTACAGAATATACTGTTTTCATAGTGATTTAAAATGTTAAATAAGATTTTTCTCAATTTTTTTACATAATTAAAAGCTTTTTGAAATGATTGAGCTATTGCAATCAAACCATAGTTGAACCAAAATTCGAATTGATCTAAACCACACTGAATCGATTGGTCCAATAGAATGACCTTTGACCGGTCAATTTCATCCTCCGTGCGTTTGTTTCTAGGGTTGCCAATTGTTTGAAACCGAACCGAACCGAAATGTTCTATTCGGTTCGACTTTGGACCCGGTAGGTACAGTTTTTGAACCGAACCGAAACCAATTATTCATCTTCGGTTCCCAAATTTTGGGAACCAAACTGAATCGAAAATCAAAAAATTAAATAAGAAAATTAATTTTTATTTTTTATTAGCCGATTAAGCGATTAGGGTAGGGAGCTCGAGATTTAGGGTTTCTCTTCTCAATTTATGTCAAATAAGAGAATGCCAAATTAACTGCATTTAAGTGATTGACTATAATTTATGTAAAATTAATATAATTTTATGTATCAAACAAGCTAAAATATAGAAAAAAAATTCAATTACAAAACTAAACCAAACCGAAAATAGTAAGTTTGGTCTGGTTCAGTTTATGCCATATTCGGTTCGATTTTTGGATTGGATTTTCATTGACAAAAAAATTTGGTTCGGTTCAATTTAAATCGAATGGACACTCTCCTTATTTGTTTGGCATGATAGGATTTCGGATGGATAAAAATTCAGTTGGAATTAACTAGGATAAAAATCACATAGAATAAGTTTATATCTTATTCAGCGTTTGTTTAAATCTTGAATAAAGAAAATTAGAAAATATAGGATTTTGAAATCCTATGTTTGTGTTAACTCGGATAAAGGAGTAGATATTAATAATTTAATATTTAAATATGATTTTACCAAATTTTTATTTTAAAATTATGAAATTAAATGTAAATTAATTCTTTTAATATAATAATAATAATAATAATAATAATAGATAAAATATTACTAAAAATTAAATTAAAATTGGCTTATCACAAATATCCAACTTAAATGATAGTAGAAGAAAAAAATCTATGTATATTAATTCCTACACCCCCTGGGAGGATATTTATGTCCCATTAGAATCAGAATTGGATCTAGTCATATGCAATTTAAATGGTATTTGAAGCTCGTAGCAAACAACGTATAGGATTTGACAAATCCTATCCGCCAGTCATATCCCGTGAAACAAACATGCTATTATGGTATATTTGCTTCATTGGATAGAATATGATTGAAATGGATAATAAATGATGGAGGATTGGATATGAATTTTTTTAAATCCGATGTACATCGAATATAATATCAATTTTATATTCTTCTATTCTCATTTCTTCTAATCCATGAACTAAACAAATAATTGATATTAATCCATCCATAATCATATAAAGCAAACATGCTCTTAATGGATATGAACAGTAATTCAAAATCCAGATTTCTTGCATCACATTCAAATTTTGATTTCTCCTTCGCGAGACGAAAAAAATGAGATCATCAATAAATAGCCTAAAAATTCACATAGTTTCACAAAAAATTAAAATCTACCCATTTTTCAATTTTGGCATGTAAATTCACATAGTTTGCTTCCGTTATTACATCTACCAATTTGTCAAGGCCTCGTCAAATTTACTGACGTGGAAGAAAAACGGTGCTCGTGTGGTTGACAGATTCATACGTGGCCGACCTCCCACAACTAGATGGACGAGTTCCCATTCTTGACTCGAGGCCGACCATATATAAATTCGTCAACCACGTATGCGAGCACTATTTTCTTTCACGTCAGCAAATTTGATAAGACCCTTGATAAATTGGTAGATGTAATAACGAAAATAAATTATGTGAGTTTAAAGGCCAAAATTAAAAAATTAGTAGATCTTAAATTTTTGCAAGATGTATATGAGCCCAATAGCTTTTTGTTAGCAGCGAAGTTCTTATATAGAAAGAATGCCACGCACAGAGAGAGAACATACCTTATCAATTTCATCAACCAGAACAAGTGAATTAGTTGTTCGTACACTTTTTTGGCACTTCACCATCTTTCCTGGCATGGCACCAATATATGTACGACGATAACCCTAACGAAATTGAAGAATATGAATGTATTTGAATTCTTTACGTACATTGGATTATGAAAACCTGCTGCAAATTTTAAAATGCAAGATAAGAGTTATTAATTTGTACTTTGATTTCAGCAACATCAGCCAAGCCCCCAACAAAAAACCTATAAAATTCGCAGTTTAAAGCAATAGAAAGGAACCGCATTAGAGAAACAAGTTTAAACCATTAGAGCAACAATCCCCAGAAGGCAACAAAAAGAAGAAAGGAACACCAAGTGTTGGCCTAAGATTTTTTATCTTGGTCTTAATCTCGGTTTTGATGATAATAAAATATGAAACTAATGTTTCATTGAGAAATATTTTTAGGTTCCATATCGATTAGCTCTTGATGTCTTCGATCAGAAATATTGAAAAAATCGAAAAATCGGAAGGACATTAGTCGTCGCGTTCGGGTTCGTCGTGGAAATCTCTTGAAGTTCGACGTGTGCACCAAAGACGTCTTGGTCGAGTCTAAAGAACATATGAAAAGCTCTCCAAATTTTCGCATGTTGAAGGCTGGAGCTCGGAAACGAAGCGCGCAAGAAGAAGGCTGAAAAAATCAAGTTCAGCCTAGGTTCGGTCGACTGGTCGATCGATCGAATGTAATGAAAAATTGGCAGTAGCCAATTCGGTCGACCATCTGGTCGATCGAAGTGTACGTGCTAGATAGCGGCAGTTCGCTTTCGGTCGATCAATCGTTCGACCGACGATCGACCGGACAATCGATTGGGCGTCGCCAACAGGCAAAAATGCGCCCGTTGACGAGCCGTTTCTTATGGGGGGTTATAAATACCCGTCCCAATCTTTCTTCTAGCCTACCATTGATGCTTCCAAGCCTAAAAGTGTGATCTTAAGCATCTCTATAAGCTTTCATTAAGTTATCCTTGCAAGAACCCTAGTTTTGATCTCCACACCTTGATTTAGCCTTCAAGCTTCACCAATTCATCATCTCAAAGCATCAAGAGGACTATGGAGTTTTCTTTTGGAGCTAAGTACTTATTATTTGATTTATTGCTCCAATTGTTATTATTTTTTATTGTTTATTTCATTGTAATTGAACTTGTGTAAACCTAGAGTGCTAGGTTGATTGAGTTGGTGGTTGCCTTGGTGTTAAGGCCTAAATCCACCATTGTAAACTTAATTTGCTAGGATTAGTTCTTGTTGTTATTAGGTTTGAGGTAGGAGAGTGCTCTCGGTAGGAAGGTGGGAGACTTCTGGGTGTGGAAGTGCCTTCGGTGTGAGAGCGGAGACTCTCCGATGAAAATGTCCTCGTTGTAAAGGAAACAAAATAATCTAGTAAAACTAGTTTGGAAATTCTAAGTGGGGTGCTTAGGTAGTGGAGTAGGCATTGGAGCCGAACCACTATAAATAATTATGTTTGCATTGATTCTACTTGTGTTTATTTCATTATCACATTTACTTTGCTCCCGCTTGCTACTCAACTTGTAATTTGCCTAAGTAACTAAAGAAACGATTAAAATCGAATTTAGGCTAATTGATTAGTAAATACATTATTCACCCCTCTCTAGTGTGGTTATTTCACGCAACACCGACCACCCTCCCAATTGAGGAGAAAGCGAGCAATGGATAGAAGCGCAACCTAGAGAAGATCTCCTCCGAGGTCGATTGATGCAAGAATCTAGAATCAAATCAACCGATCAATGTTTCAAAAAAAATCAAATGATCAATGGATGAATTGGGAAACAGGTGAGGAAAAATAGAAGCAAAGACGTCTCCTTTTCTATTGGAGAGACGGGGAACAAGGAAGCCTAGCTATTTAAAAGCACCTCCTATTCCAGCATCCTTCCTTTCTCGACGTCAATTTGTGGTATTAACTCCTCCCCTCGAAGAGAATTCGTGGTATTCTTGCGCGGCTGAGGGCAGCAGCGAGAAATGGGAAGAGGGAAGAGCAATTAGGGGAAGAGGATGCAGGAGATGAGACAATGAAGGGGGATGAGAATGCAGGGGTTCCACGCGCGGTAGAAAAATAGGCCGCGGTGCTCTAAACCGCAGCCTATTATATCCCTTCAACTGCCATTCATTAAAAATAGCGGGTTCAGAATTTTTTTTAGATTGCATAAAAAAAACTCATTAGCTTAATATCTCTTTAGCTGTGATTTTTAAAACTACAGCTAATCAACTGACGCTTAAAATGAATTTTGATGTAGTGAAGGAGAATTTTGGCCAACCTTTGCTCAATTTTTGTAGTGTGAGCAGTTTTGACAAAAACTGATGATCGGAGGATCATCCATGGTCCGATTGAGCTGAAACTTGGTCAGCATATTTGGGACTCCTTGTTCTTCTGTCTGAACGGTGGGATTGTTGAAATGATTCTCCAAACTCCATACGTAAGGGTCGCAAGCAGCATTGTTTTAGGAAAGTTTCTAATTTTTTCTCTTTATATTTGTTAAGTTTGTTGTTTGATCTTGTTCCTGGGTTTCCTATGACCATTGAAGGCTCAAACTTGGTGATTGTAAACAACTTTTAATCATAGTGGACTCTTGCCGGTTGGATTGTCAAGTTTCGTGGTTTTTACCTCACATATATTGAAAGGTTTTGCAAATTAAAAATCAAAGTGTATTGTGTTTTTTAATTTCTGATTTGCTATTTGTTGCCACTATTTTGTGTGTATTATTTTCATGCCAACAAATTACGCTTTTGCTATGTGACATTGTAAGCTACAGTCAAATTGACGAAAATGGAAGCCTCAATTACTATCCGTTAGCTAATATTTTTATTACCGTTCGTACTAGAGGTGGCAATGGGCCGGGCCCACCCGTGGGTGGCACGGGCCCAACCCGACTCTGGGTCGTGCCTGACTCGGCCCGACTCTAGGCCGTGCTTGACTCGGCTCGACTCTAGGCTGTGCCTAACCCGACCCGCCTGTGCCCAAGGGCTGGGCTGGGCTCACCCTATGGGCACGTGGGCCGTGCCGAGCCCGGGCCCAGTCAGGCCTGGGCGGGCCTACCCTACACCCGCATGCTAGGCTAGGTGCCACCCAGGCCTAGCCTGGTCTGCACCCATGTCCGGTTTGGTTTTCTATGCTAGGCTCGAGAATAATATATTATACTTACTAAGATTATATAATAATAGATAATAAGTTGGTGTGGTGGTTAATTCATCAAAAAAAATGATGGAGATTGGTAGTTCAAGTCTCACTGCTAACTTTATATTTCATATATTTTTAAAAAAATCGGGTCGGCACGAGCCCGGGCTGGGCCGCCCCTTTGATCCATTGGGCCGTGCCGGGCACAGCCCGACTATTGGCCGGGCAGTGGCAGGCACGACCCATTGCCACCTCTAGTTCGTACCTGATTATACCTTTCAAAATTTTCTTACATCACTCTAAATTTAAAATTTGCAGTGTAATTTCTTGAGCAAATGACCAGAATAGGAATATGCTTTTGATAGTATAGAGTAAACGAGTGAGAAGTTTTATTTTTTTTATTTTGAAACTAAAGAATATTTGAAAAATTATCTTTCTTTCTCTCGTATTTTTTTTTCTTTTTGCTTTCCCTTGTGGTAAACACCGTTTCAAATTAAAAGTATTTTCACAACAGATAATAACGTCTATAGATGCACGCTAAAAATAATTTTATCTCCCAAAATTATCTTATCATTTTCATGTCAACAATATTTAGAAACAACTTGCAGTTTGTTTCAGCATATACTATCTCAGAACACACTGATAAGCATTCCAGTAGAATAACACATTATTGATCATGTAATAAATATTCCCTCTGAAGCATTAGTCAATTTGTTTCTTAATAATCTCACCAATCATCCTTTCTAAATTTTTCCACGAGGCTCCTCCTGGTTTGGCCACCTTAACTGCTCTCTCCTTCCACTCTAACACCTTCCTCTTCATTTCCTTCCCCTTGTCCCCTTCCATGACCTCCCTGATCAACATCTCCACCTCCTCCCTCCTCACTTCCTCGTTAACCTCCAGTCCAATGCCCCAATCAGAGCACAGGTACTTGCAGTTGGTTTGTTGATCTGCAAAGTAAGGCGAACATATCATTGGAACCCCTGCGCATATGCTCTCCAATATCGAGTTCCATCCGCAGTGCGTCAAGAAACCACCGATGGCGGCATGCGATAGCACCTCCTCTTGTGAGCACCAACTTGTGATAAAACTCCTTCCATTTGTCTTAAGTAAGAATTCTTTTGGCAAAATTGCAGTCTCTCCCTCCACAAGATCGGATCTGGCCACCCATAGGAACTCGTATCCACTGTTAGCTATTCCCCACGCAAACTCTGTGAATTGGGAACTTGTTAGGACTGCTAAGCTGCCGAAGTTGACATAGAGCACAGAGCCTGGCTCCTTTTCTTGTAGCCACTTCATGCAGCTTGGGTCTTCTCTCCACACATTTACTCCACCTAATGATGTGAGTGGGCCATTAGGAAGGTTCCAAGAGAGCAGGGGCAAGGGACCGATGTCATAGACGGGAGGGAGCATGGATGACAGAGCATCCAAAACTAGGCCTTCTAATTCGTAGAAGGTGTTAAAAAGGATTGCTGTGGCTTGGAGAGATGCTTGTGTTTCATCTTTAAGGAAGTTTAGGACGATGTCATCTTTGTTGGTGGTCCACAAAATACTTGGCAAGTCTTTTAATCGCAGCTTGGACGTCATCCCTGGTATCCAATCTATGATTGTGTCTAGGTATCCATTTGTGCGATCTTCTTCACCTAAAATTCAATTTACAGCACATATTAATCACAGAATTGAACTCGTGAGATGGTATTTTATAAGAAATTAATTAAGCAGTACTTCTTAGTGGGCTGATGCCTTTCTCCATCAATTCTTTGTAGTAGAAAAAACCCATGAAGGCGCATGCGCTGACGGGGCAGAAGAACACATTTGGGATCGCCATTTCGGTAGTGGCATCAAGTGTGAAGCTGGTGATAAAATCTGAGACTACCCATGTCACTGGTGGCACACCTGAACATGTATTATTAAGAGCAATTAGAAGCTTTCTAAAAGGAGTTGAACAGGTCCTTCTGATTGAGGCACAAAGCGAGGGGATGTCTTGGGTGTTCTTGTCGGGATCGGAGGGCGGGAGTCCGTCGGGAATGGTTGCGAAGTGAAAGTCGGGGAGACCGTCGAGGGCGGAGGGTCCTCTACTCTTGAGGATGCGTTTATGGTTGAACTCAGAGTTGACGAAGGTGATGAAGAAGCCCTTGGAATGGAGGACTTTGGCCAATTTGAGCATGGCGTTCATGTGGCCTTGAAATGGCGCTGGCATGCACACAACATGAGACTTAGTTGATGCCATCTCTCTCTCTCTCTCTCTCTCTCTCTCTCTCTCTCTCTCTCTCTGACACAAACTCACACACAATTCATTCTTTAGCCGCCAAGACCAAGAAGGAAGATATTCTATATATAGAGAGATACGTACTTTCTTGGGCCACTGCAAATTATTGTTACGTCATCGGAATGTAAAAGAAGAAAAAAACTATAATAATTAAGTAGGCATTGGTATGCAGAGAGATACCGACGCCTAAAGTAGGTATTGGTATATATGTATGTACGGCAAACCGATGCCAATGTGGTGCCGGAAATTATCGGCGCACGCGCTGGCATGGCATGCGAGAGTGCCAGACTACGCGAGTGCGCAGACGAGCGAGTGCGTAGACGCGCGAGCCCTCAAACCTGCGCTTGGGTACACAAGCGTGTGAGCCCGTGCCCGCGTTCGCGTGGGTACGCGTCCTCCGCCCGGGTGTGCGCGAGCCTAAGCTTTATCTAGAGCATGGAGGCAGGGGAAAAAACTTCTATGGTGCTAGGCTCCATAGAAGTTTTATGGAGCCCCGCGTATAAGTGAACCTAACATTTTTAATACTCAACATAGAATCATTAATACTAAACCTAAATTGAAAATGCTAGGTTCACCCATTTGCAACATAGGTTCACTCTTACTTTAGATTCAGTTTGAATTATACTAGATTCAATTTTAATAAAACTAGGTTTATTCCTATGAGGGGCTCCATAAAAATTGCACTCGGAACACACCGCCGAGTGTGGACTTGGTGCATAGGGAGGCGGGAGATTTCCCACCTCATGCAACATTTTTTTTTACTTTTTTATTATTATCTATATATATTCTATCTTCTTTCTCTCATTCTCTTCTTTCTTTTATCCTCTCTTCTCTAATTTCTTCTTCCTCTATTTCCTCTTCATTTTTCTTTCTTCTTTTCCTTTTTCTTCTTCTCTTATTTGTTACGTTGGTAATATTTCTTCATTTTATTTTCATTGGGTAAGAAAAGATTTTCATTGTTTTCACTTAAGTTTTATAGTACTTTTTTTCTTCTAATTATTTATCATAATTCATTCAAATTTTTTAAACATATTTACACCAAATTATTTTTTTTGTTAACATATTTTTGGTATATATGATATGAATTGAATTGGAATTGAATTACAATTCAACTGAACTGAACTGGAATTGAATTGAATTGGAATTGAATAATTTTGTGGGAAAAATTAGGTCATGATAAGATAGGAAAGATGTCTGGCGAAAAAATTTCGCCCCCTAGGGCGAATGTCTACTCCCAAAGGCCGCCGCCGGCGTCGCCCGACGGATCCGACAGACAACCCCTCCAATCGAAATCCATAGGTGGGACGCAACAGATCTCCTCTTCCTCCCTTCCGAAGGCAACTTCCTGAGCCCAAATACTGAAAGTGGGAAACCCTAATGCTGTTGGAACTTCACCCTCGATGACTTTACAATCAATCCAAGCTCAACAGACGGGGCGTGTCCAGTTCTCCGCAGAACAATTCCAAAACCTAGAGCAACCTTGGTCTACTAGCCTAATAGGCAAGTTTCTAGGTAAAGCTCCCCCGATTCTTTCGACCCGTCGCTGGGCTGAACGACTTTGGCAATCCAAGAGTTTTCAATCGGCTTATGATCTGGAAGATGTTTTCTTTGTTTTTAAGTTTGATTCTATGGATGCTGCTAATAAAATTCTTACGGAAGGACCTTGGCAAATGCGTGGAGACATCATCCGCCTTATGCCATGGAAACCTTGCTTCCGTCCGTTTTTTGAATCGATTTCTACTGCCCCTATTTGGGCTCGTTTACAAGGTCTCCCGCTCGAATTTTGGAATGATGATTGTATTGCTATGATAGCTTCTGGTCTCGGTTGCTTGTTGAAAATTGATACTAGATATCAAGACTTGGATCGGCGGAAATATATTCGAATCTGCATTGAAATCGATCTCACAAAACCTATCCGGCAAGATGTTTTTATCGGTGTTCCTAACTTTGAATTCTTTCAACCTGTTACATACAAAAATCTTCCGTCGCTTTGCTTTACTTGTGGTCTTGTTCTAAAAAGAATACTGCTTATCCGGGGGATTGAAGGATGTCCTCAGCCTATAAATCCTAAGAACCCCTAGCCAGCCATTGCTGGTAACCTTCCTACTCATTCATCTGCCGATTCTATGGACTCTTCCTCTGAAACGGAATCGGTTTGCAGTCCCTGGGTTTTGGTCCAGCGCCGGTGGCCACCTTCAACAACGCAAGCCTCTACTAGCAGAGAGGAGGCGCGTGGGGAAGCTTGGACTGACTGGATCAACGCAAACAAGGACGCCGTGGATGTGGATATGAATCCGAAGGTTTCTAGGCAATCAGACAAGGATCGGACAAGGTTTCTAGGCAAATAAATTGTGGCTTCAACTATCTCATATTGATATGTCTTCTTTCCCTTGGATGATTGTTGGAGACTTTAATTGCATACTTGATCCATATGATAAATATGAAGGTTTGCCTTACAAAACTAATTATGCTATTACTACTTTTAAATTCTTTATTTCTGATGTTGGATTGTCTGATTTGGGCTATGTTGGTCTTCACTACACTTGGTGCAATAATAGGCTAGCTTCTAAACGTATTTTGGTAAGATTAGATAGATCGAGCTTTTGTGAACTGCTCATGGCTTCACTTCTTCAAAAATGCTAAAGTTACCCACCTAAACATAAACTTATTTGACCACTGTCCCTTAACCATCTCCCTTATACCTTCAAAAAAAACATCCACTAGATTACAGTCCAAAATGAAGAGTCTCTCAACATAGTTAATGATTGTTGGGATTCCAATAGCAATTTGACCTCTCCATTCAACTCATTTTCTAAAAATCTCATCCTCACTAGAAAATGTCTTACCAATTGGAACAGAAATACCCTAAGAAAGCTAGAAGATCTCCTTCAGGAAACAAACTATAACATTTCTTACTTAGAAACATTAGAAGTTTCCCAGGGTCTAAATTAGAGCCAACAGCTCAACCTTAAATCACTACACAACAAATCCATGGCTCTTATTAGACAAATCAATCTAAAATGGTGGTCCAAATTAAAAACAAAATGGATTCATGAAGGTTATGCAAACACTGCCTACTTCCACCGCATAGTAATGCACCGTAGGCATGTTAATCACATCAAAAGTATTCATCTTGAAAATAACATAACCCTTGTTAGTGACAAAGACATCAGTCAAGCTTTTGCATCTCATTATTCCCTTCTTTGGTGTTCCAATAATACTCCAAACCCTAACAGTAACGGGCCAACCTTCACCCAAATTAACCATTCCTCCCACAATTACCTTGCATCTCCCTTCTCCAAAAAGGAAATTTGGGACACTATCAAAACTTTTTCCAATGGAAAAAGCCCTGGATCAGATGATTTTACCATTGTGTTTTATAAAAAGTATTGGTCCATAATTGTGGACAACTTCTCTTATTGTGTTCATCACTTCTTTACTAATGCTTCCCTCCCTTCTGATTGGAATAGAACTCTCCTAATTTTCATCTCAAAAAAGAAAAACTCTTCTTCCATAAATGAATTTAGATCCATAGCCTTATGCAATATTTTTTATAGAATTTTAAGTAAGATGATTGCAAATAGACTCAAAATTTTCCTTCCATCCATTATTTCTGCTGAGTAATCAGCTTTTATCAAGGGTAGAAATATCCATGATAATATTCTAATCACACAAGAACTTGTGTATACCATCTACCCTTCCAAAAGCAAGCACCCATATATTATCCTTAAGTTGGATGTTGCTAAAGGTTTTGATAATATTTCTAGCCAAGCCATTTCACAAGTGCTGCCCCTTTGTAATTTTCCCAGTAAATTCAAAGATTGGATAATGACATGCATCACTTCCCCAACCTTTGCCTGTTATGTCAATGGAATCACTTTCCACTACTTCAACTCAAACAAAGGAATCAGGCAGGAGATCCTCTCTCCCCCTTCATGTACATTATGGTTGTCCAGACCCTCTCAAACCTCATTAACATTGTTGTTCAACAAAAAAAAATCACCCCTCTAAGCATTAAAAATAATTTCAACATCACTTAATGTTTGTTGGTGATCTTCTCATAACTATCAAAGCTAATCCAAAAAGCTTACATAACCTCAAAAAGATATTGGATACCTATAACAATCTCACTGGCCAATTCATTAACACCAAAAAATCTGAAATATACTTCCCTAAAGCCACCTCCCCCAACACAATTACAAATATAACTGGTGTCCTTAATATGAAACAAGGAACTTATCCCTTCAAATACCTAGGAGCTATCATCAGCCCAACTAGATATACTCCAAATGCCTTTGATCACATCACTCAAAATATTCAAAATAAACTTGCTAATTGGAAAACAAAATTCCTCTCCCAAGCAAGCAGACGGGTTCTCATCAAT
Organism: Canna indica; assembly: GCA_034359265.1. Taxonomy (NCBI): domain Eukaryota; kingdom Viridiplantae; phylum Streptophyta; class Magnoliopsida; order Zingiberales; family Cannaceae; genus Canna; species Canna indica. Next base: position 75,725,730 of record CP136894.1, on the reverse strand, counting down.
TCTGTCTTGAATGCAATCCCCCTTCACTCCCTGACTATTTCTTGGATCTCCAAGGGTGTTCTAGACAAAATCAGTAAGACCATTAGAGCCTTCCTATGGCAGAGCAAACATGATCAAACCAAACCTATAGCTCTCATCTCATGGGATAATGTTACATTACCCAAAAAGGAAGGAGGTCATGGTATCCAAAACCTCTACTGCAAAAGTATCTCTCCCCATAGCAAAAGAATTCTGGACTACCTCAACCAAGGTTCTTCTCCTTGGGTTAAGTTGGTCAGGGCCAAATATCCCCTTATCTCAACCTATAATACCTCCACCCCTAAAAACGGTTCTTGGTCTTAGCGTTTGTTCATTGAAGCTTACAAATCACTTCAATCTAATTTTATGAAACACATCAAATCTTGTCTTAATACCTCTGTCATGTATGAAAATTGGATTGACAACTTGCCTATTGCAATAAAACCTACATACATAAGTGTTGATTTAGTGGACTCTTAGAAGCTTGTTTCTGATCTTATACAGGATCAACAGTGGAATGACAATGTTGGATTAAGTTGGTTTGGAAAGGAATTATGGGATTCAATCACTAGAATTGAGTTGTCTCCTACACCTAATGATGACAATTGGGTATCGGTTAGTGAGGGTAATGGACTTGTTACCTCAAGTGCTGCATACTCATTCTTAAGAAGTCGTGATTTTACTATTGTTACTGCTAATAATGTTTGGCCTTCTATGTGGTCTTTGCATGTTCCACGAAAAATAAAATCGTTTCTATGGAAATTCTTGCACAATAAACTCCCTACTAGTGAAAAGCTACACAGGTTAGGCAACTCAGATACATACGCGTGTACCTTATGTAGTAAAAAATTCAAAAATATTCAACACCTATTTCTTTATTGCTCCTTTGCTTCCGGCCTTTCGACCTCTCTTGCTTCCAAATTAAATTCAAATTTCTCCAATAGGAATGATTGGCACGCTGGAGCTTGGATTATATCTAACTCCAATCACTACATAAAGGCCCATATAGCAGTAACTTTGTGGTTCACCTGACACGCTAAAAATGAGCTCCGGCACTCTGATCGGCAGTAGTCCCCCCTTACCCTCATGAACCGAATTCTAGCGTTTATGAAAAATTATAAAACATACCTATTAAGGCCTGAAGGCATGACTAGAAGTATATCAATTCAAAGCAATTGGATCCCACCTACTCCAAACCAGGTCAAACTGGATATTGCAACCAGCTTCAAGGAATGGTGCACTGGCATTGGTTTAATCATCAGGAATCATGAAGGATATTGCTTACATGCTGAAGCCATCCACCAACAGGACACTTGCAATTTTTCTAGCATTACAACTGTCATCAAAAAAGACCTCATTATCCTCAAGGAAAAAGGTCTACTGCAAGTAGACCTACAGGTCGACTCAAAGAATATTGCTCAATATCTCAATGGCACTAAAGTCCATCCATGGTGGCATCTACATGCTGTTCAGAATATTAGGCACCTGTGTAATAAATTTTATAGTGTTAATATTTTTAATATTTTCCTTGATTGTAATAAGGCTACCAAATGGGCAGCCAACCATGCTGTAAATTTTCAATCCTCTTGCTGTTGGGGCACTGATTATCCATCCTCTTTGAATAGCATTTTTGTAAATGACCTCTTGGGTCACTTATCTAATTAAATCTTGTGGTTCCAATTTGAATTTGAATTTGAATTAGAATTGAATTCCATTTCCAATTTAAATTCGAATTCAAATTAGATTTTTTTATAAAAAAAAATAGGCGCCGGTATGTTAATTAGAATTTTAATTTACACTTTACATACTGGCGCCTATGTAATATTCCGACGCCAATCATGATGTCAGAATGTAAAATATTTACCAATTTTCTACATTTTCAACTCATTTTTATCGATTTTACCCGCGCCCAGATGTAGATATCGGTTGTCATAAGCGTCGATATTTAATATACCAATGACGTCGAAATTTTAACTCTTTCTTGTAGTGGGCATGGAGTACGTAATTAGCTGCTACACACGGTACTATAATATGGACATTTACTGCATGTATGATTAGCGGAATATAGTCGTTCTATTTTTGGTCTATGGGATAATTATTTTTGTTAGTGCCTTAGTCCATGTGGAACATATTTTTCCATATTAATTTTGACCAAATTAAAGAAAATCAATGGTCCTTACCATAAGAATAGATTTTCTTGTTCTTACCACAATTTACTCAAAAACTTCAACCATATACACCCCTTGTTTTCATGGAATTGACTTTAGAATTCATGTTACGATTATCATGCATTGAATGTAAATTTTATTATGAATTATTAATTAAATATATCCTCAATTTAGGTCGAATTATCAACTATGATCTATCATTTGATTGATCTCAATCTTATCCAAAACGTTTAACATTAGTGTCACATATGGCAAACTTCAGATAAAAAAAACGTATTCCTGCAACTTAATTAAATGTATCCTCAATTTAGGTCGAATTATCAACTATGACCTATCATTTGATTGATCTCAATTTTATTCAAAACGTTTAACATTAGTGTCACATACGGCAAACTTCAGATAAAAAAGGCATATTCTTGCAACTTATTTTTCCTGAAATCATCATAGAAGCCCTCAATAATGAACCACACCCAACCGCAACCGGACCCACTATGTATTCTAATTTCTTCTCTAACAATTTCTCCAGTTAGTTGCACTCATTGGAAGTTCCGGGGGACTAAGAGAGAATCGGGTAGGCAAGCCACGGTCTAGCCCGAGATCATCACCTCGAGAACCCAACATCACAAAGAACAATATTGTGTTCAAGGTGAGGATGAGGACTGCAACAACCATATATTGGTGCTTGTCTCCTCAGTGCCCTGTGGTGCTGCGATGTTGTTCCCACTTGCCTAGAGTTTCTGTGCAATGGACCAAGAATGTGAGACGCACCAGGAAAGAGAACAATAGTGCCTAATGAACAAGGCCGACCAATTGCTTTTGGCGTGGTGGCACGTTGGAGCGAATCCTTGCTAGCGCGACCGAAGGACCGATTGTAGAGGTTCAAGCTAGCCAGATGCACTTGTCACCTCCTTACTGTGATCAAGCATGAGGATGATAAGATTGAAAAGACCCTACGAGATCTTTGGAGCTAGCCTTCCTTGAGGGACAAGTCATCACCGCATGCGACAAGGATGATACGATGACAACAATCTCGAGAAGCTGGTGCCACGACAAAGCAGGTTGACTTAGTTGTGGATGACATTGTAGACATCGATCACCTTGACTGCATAGTCGAAGAAGTCTGACAAAAAGTAGTCGAGGGGAGGCCGCGAAGGTTGGGCTTGCCAGCTCTCCTTGTAGTTGAATAAGATTATGCGAAACTCATCTTGGCAAACCAGGGATCCATATATCCAACAATTTGTGGAGCCAAGTGAAGGGAATTAGTTCATCCCTGGTGAGGAAGAAGAAAGGTCAAGGAAGACTTTATCGAGGTGCTTGTAAAGGGAATCAAGCTCGTTCTCATTGACACAGGGGAAGTCATGGTGGCCACTATCAACGGAGTGACCTGCTCATGCCGGATTCTAAGGATCGAATGGTAGATGTAGGTGAAGGGAACACATAAGCCCAATAGTCCATGGCCAATGTGATTACACACTATAATACAATCGATCAATAGAAACTTAAATTTATAGATAAATTAGATTTTTATTTCTAAATCTTCATATTTAAAAATTAATAAATACAAAATTTATTTTAAATTAGTCTCTAAAAATTTATAGAAATAAATCAATTAAGTGACTCTATTGCTACTGTTTTTACATATCTTTAAAAGTTAATTTGAAACAAATTTTGTGTTTATTAATTTTTAAATTTAAAAAAATCTAATTTATCTTTAATTATATGTTTTTGTAGGCCGATTATGTTGTAACAATACCACCTAAAAAAATAATAAAAATTTATTTATCTAGAAACTCTAGAATTAGAGAGGAAAGTAAAGAGAGCAGAGAAAGTGGTGATGAGATGGGTGGGTAAAAATAAGACGGGGCTTCGTGATGAAAGAGGGGACAACTCACACAATAGTTGCTCGATAAATTATTAAAAAATATGTTTGAGTAGTGGGTTTGATTGCGGTTGGATGCGGGTTCACTTTTAAGGGTTTTAGACGATGATGCCGAGAATAACACCGTGAGAAGTCTTTTTATTTGAAGCTTGTAACAAATAATACTAGCGATAGATAATATTATTTTATTTATGTTTGGAGCACACGTCAATAAGTAAATGGATATATAAATTCACGAATCACTAACGGCAGAATATAATTGTCATCCATTTTAAATATTTTATATACAATTGAGATCGATTGAAAGATTGGTCATAAATGATTATTTGACCAAAGTTTATTGATATATTTAACTAATAAACACTTCCATTATATATATCAAATGAATTGTATACATGTGATTCATATTATAATATATGTGATAGTACAGGTTTTATTCGTCGGTACAGGAATGGCAACATATCATGGAAACCTCCAATTCTTACCTGCTCTTGCAGGCACCAATAATTTTGTTCCTTTTTAAAAAATATTGACAACGTGATTAATTGTTTGTACTCAATTTAATTGTACTATCTTCTTTCTTTCTAATTTGATTTATAATTATGAAGTGAAAAACTCTTGACTTAATTAACTTTCAGGAAAAAGTTCTCGTATAGTGGGATAAAATTGGAAAAATAATTAACAATGTTATCGACTTCGTCTTATTATTAGATATAATAATTATCAGAATATATCTTAAATTTTGAACTTTGTCTTAAATATATTATGAACTTTCACTTCATCAAATTATATTCTGAACTATTAAATTTATATTAATTGTATCTATTCGTTAAAATTTCGTCACCTACTTCGTTAACGGTGTGACATGGTTTGCACACGTGGATTAAAATATAATTTTTATATTTTAACACTTTCTCCGTCACCATCTCGTTGGAGAAATCGTCGAACCTTTCCAGAGAAATCGTCGGACCTCGCCGAATAATCCTTTTCTATTGGAATTATTTACGAACGAGGTCCGACGATTTCTCCGACGAGGACCGACGATTTCTCTGGCACGGTCCGATAGTTTCTCCGATGAGGTCCGACAGTTTCTCCGGCGAGGTCCGGCAGTTTCTTCGACGAGATGGTGATGAAGAAAATGTTAAAATATAAAAAGTTATATTTTAATCCACATGTGTAAACCACGTCACACTATTAACGGAGTGGGTGACAAAATTTTAACGGATGAATATAATTTATACAAATTTAATAGTTCATGATATAATTTAGTGAAATAAAAATTCAAAATATATTTAAGACAAAATTTAAATTTCAGGATATATTCCAACAATTATCCTATTAGATAATAAGGTGCTGTTTGGTTAGCGAAAATTATTTTCTGGTTTGGTTTCAGTGAAACTGAAAACTTGGTTTCGAAAACTTGGTTTTGGTTTCTAGTTTTCAGTTTTCTGAAAACGCGTTTGGTTAATAAAAACAACATCAGTTTTAGTTAGTTGAAACCAGTAAATATTTATTTGATTATAAAAAATAATATTAATTTTCCTTGAACATTTTTAGTAGTAATTAAATGTTTAGTTAGTTTACAAAATTAAATATTTGTTAATATAGTTACAAAATATTTAAATAATTTAATTAATTAAGTTATTGGTAATTTAAATTTTTTTTGTTCAATTAGATATAAAAATTAATTAATAGTTATTATAAAATTTTAAAAAAAAAATAAGTCCAAAGATCTAAAATTAGGTTTGATTAAATTATAAATAGACCAACTTTAAGAAAATTGAGTTATTTAAAATTTGGGTTTGAGTCAATTAGATATAAATTAGTTTAATTATTTTATAAATTTAAGATAAAAGTTTGAGTTAAAAATGATGATTTTTATTTTTATTTTTAAAAATTCGATATAGTTTGATTTATTTTTAAATTAATTAATTTTATAAAAAAATATTTATAATTACAAAGTTGTCACAACATTTTGATAACGAAATCGACAGTCTCGAAACCATAGAAAACAACATTATGTTATTTTCATTTTTATTAAGAAAATTGATTTCGTTTTCATTCTGGTTTCGATTCAGTTTCACGAAAATACTAAACCAAACATGTTTTCGTAAGCAGTTTTGGTTTCAGTGAAACTGAAACCATGAAAACAAACTTGATTTCGCTAATCAAACAGGTCCTAAAGTTTTTGTTTTGTTTGTATGCAAAACTTCTTTGTAGCCATATGATAGGATTTGGAAAAAAAAAAACATATCACAAGCAAAAGTACAGAAGTAATTAAGATGCTATTCGAGTATTCGATTCAATAGGTGGACTCACATTATTAGTAGCAGGACAAGGTACACGAATCACGAGGACAAAATTATAATACATTAGCGATGAATTTATTTTCTGGGATTTTTTTAAAAAAAATCTGAATTCTAAGAGTCAAAATTTTTTAAATTAAAATCTAATGAATTGATATCCATTTTATTCCTGTGCAAAGTCTTTAATCAATTAAAGACTTGGACAAAATTTCTAACTAATTAGAAATATTGGTTAAAAATTTAAAACAATATATAATTTTTTTTTTAAAAAATAATTTTAATTTATAAAATATTTTTTATAATAAAAATAATGTGTTAGAGTCTAAAAAATATATTTTCAAACTCTCTAATTCATTAGAAACTTTTGCATAAATCTATAAAACTAAATTAAAATTAAAATTTGTCAAATACTTTGATGAATATTTTTTTTGAATCACAATCCATATTTTTATTTTAAAAAATATTTTATTAAATAAAATTATTATTTTTAATTATAAAATTATTATAGACTTTGGACAAAAAATTGTAATACATTAGATACTTTTGCCTAAGTGATCTACAAAATTAAATTTAAAATAAAAATATAAAAATATTTTTTATAGGCTCTATCGCATCTTTTATATCAAATATATTTTTTATGAATTAAATAATTTTTTTATAATTATAAAAATATTATAAACAAAAGTTTCTAAAAAGTTAGGGGCTTTTGTCCAAAGCCTTAAAACTAATTTTTAATTAAAACTAATAAAATATTATTTGTCCAAAATATTTTGATAGACTCGATCTAACACATCTTTTATATCGTATATATATATTTTTTTAATTATAAAAGTATTATAAACAAAAGCCTCCAACTTAGTCTATAATAATTTTGTAATTTAAAATATTTGAATTCATGGAATAAATTTTTAATGAGACAAAAGAGTTGCTACGATCCAAAAAAATATTTTACATTAAAATATTTTAAAATTTTTAATTTTAATTTTAATTTTCATTTTAATTTATATACTTTGTGCAAAATTCTTTAATGTATTTGAGAGTTAGAAAATATATATTTTTATACTATACTATTTTAGTTTTATCGCAAAAAATATATTATAAATTTAAATTAGTTTTTTAATATTATATATATATATATATATATATAAGTTATGAGATTGTGGTCCATGAGTAAAATGAGTATTTAATTCATTAAGTTCGATTTTAAGATTTTTGATTTCAAAATTTGAATTTAAAAATTTTCTTTTTAAAAAATTCTATTTTTAAAAATTGCTGATCTATTTTTAAACTATATTTGTCCAAATCTGGTCGACCAATTCTGACTGGATCAAATAATTTTTTTATTAGGTCTCAGTCTCATGTCAGTTTGATTGGGTGTTCTTTAATAAAAAAATCGAGCATTTGCACCAGCAGATATTTGGCAGGAACACAACATTAAATACTTTGATAACAACCTAAGATCTCCCGGAATTTGATTGTCTGATTAAATTAATTAAAACATATTCATCCTTCTTACTTTTCCCTTGTTAATCCATGTTGTTCAATTTTTTCTGTGTCGTTAACTACCCTTTCTTTTTTTTGGACTTTGCCTTGTATTGTTCATCTCTTTTGATAACTACAAGTTTTTTCACTGGAACTGGCGCAGTGCAGTTTTTTGAAGAATTTTTATAGTATCTTTTCTTCAATCTTTTTTTTCCCTCTTTATTATATATATATATAAAAAATTTCTCTTTTATTATATTGCAGGCCTAGCTAGTTGGTTGTTGAATGCATGGTTGTAGTGTTTAATTACATCAGCTGCAGGGAGGTTGGTGGGGGTGGGGAATTCATGCATTGGCTGCATACAAATTTCTCTTTTATTGTATTGCAGGCCTAGCTAGTTGGTTGTTGAATGCATGGTTGTAGTGTTTACTTACATCAGCTGCAGGGAGGTTGGTGGGGTGGGGAATTCATGCATTGGCTGCATACAAATTTCTCTTTTATTATATTGCAGGCCTAGCTAGTTGGTTGTTGAATGCATGGTTGTAGTGTTTAATTACATCAGCTGCAGGGAGGTTGGTGGGGTGGGGAATTCATGCATTTGGCTGCATACAAGTTTCCCATATTTGTAATTGCAGTATTAATTTAAATTTCTTATTTGGTTAGTTGCAATTAGAGTAATTGTAGCATTGGATGCAAGTTGGGTTGCAACCAAAAAGCCCACAAAATTTAGTTGCAGCCTACAAACTTAAAGACTTAGGAAGATTCCTGTGTGAGTAATTGCACGCGACATTTGTGGTCGAAAGATCGGCGTGAAATTAGAAGAAAAAAAAAACACGTTGATCGTTGCTCGGAAGACGACGAAGACTTAGGCTTTGTTTGGATGAGGTGAAGCATGATTTAGTAATGTATGGTATAGTACTGTAAAAATTATTATCTTATTTGGAAAGATAATATGATATAGTATGGTTAAATGACAGTAGCTATGGAGGAGAACAATGTCTTGACTAAGCCGATCAAGAATGATAAATAAGAGTCTAATCTGATATGGGTATATAAAGGGCATAAGAGGAATATATTATAAATTTTGATTGATGATATTTTAAAAATAAAATTTCATGAAATCATGAGAAATCACCAAATTCATGATTTAAAAACTTGGCCAAAATTTATGGTTTTCAAACCATGATATTATCATACCATACCATGATCATTATTAGAAGTATTCTCAAACATAAAATTAAACCATACTCTATCATGAAACAAACAAGACCTAGAATCATTATATAGTTTATGGTCTAGAATCATTATATTATTCTTCAGATGCATATTGATGATGATGAAAATCAAACCCAATGCATCGAAACCCGAACTGACCTTGAACTGGGGTTGAAACTATCCTTTAGATAATTTCGGTTGAAGGTTTAGTTGACCAATCAACAACCAAACTTGCGATCGAAATTAAATTGCAACAATCGAAAAAACACAAGTTGCATGTTGTTGAATGTGAACCCCACTTTAGAGGTGGCAATGGGTACCGTGCCTAGGCCGGCCAACACGGCCCATTGCCACCTCCGGGCCATGCCAGGCATGACCCGACTTCTCAAAGGGGAGCTAGGTTTGGGCCGGCCCGAAATATTAAAAAAGTGTAATATAGGCCAGTAGTGAGACTCAAATTACCGACCTTTGATATTTTTGAGATTCACTAACCACTGCACTAAGCATTTATATGTGTTTATCTTATATATTTATTGTAGGTAAAGTAAACTTGTAAGGCTGACCTAGCGAAACGGGCGTAGACTAGGCTAGGCCTGGGTGGCGTCCTACTGGCGCAGGGCTAAGCCTAGCCGGGCGGACCCGGGCCCGTGCCGAGCACGACCCCTTGGGCACAAACGAGCCGTGCCCAGCCTGGCCCAAAATTTTTTGGGTCGGGTCAGGCGCGGCCTAGAGTCGGGTCGGGCCCGTGCCGCCCACGGCCGAGCCTGACCCATTACTACCTCTACCCCACTTCATTGCTTGGCTATTTAAATCTCTCTCATGTATTCCTTTGATCTATGAGAACCCATTGATTCATTCTTTGAGATTAACCAAGCATTTTTGAATTATTTCTTTCAAAACCCTAGCTTTCTACGTCAATCCTCTTGAATGAGCTTAGAAACCGATTGATTCATCACCAAAAGACATTAAGAGGAGCTAGGCGACACTTGTTTGAGCTAAGTTTTATTGTTTGTATTTGTGCTCCATTTATATTGAATTTTTAAAGTTATTTTTCTTGATCTAAAGCTAGTGTTTGATCTAGGTTGTTTAGGTCAAGTTTGGATGGTTCCAGAGTGTAGATGCATAAATCCACCATTGTAAATTAGGTTTAAATTGTCCTTAAGAAACTGAGATGAGAAAGTGCATTCGGAGAGAAGGCGGGAGCTTTTCGTTGAAAATTCTTAATTAGGATGCTTTTGTAGTGGAGTAGACGGGTCGCTGAACCACTATTAATCTTTGTGTTAGCTTTACTATTTACTTGTGTGCTTACTTGTTGTTTTACTATTGCTTCCGCACTCATTCATCGGTTCAAATTGTGAATTTGCCTATGTTTACAAGAATCGACTAAAATCAAAATTAGACTAAATTCTAGCATAATATACTATTCATCGCCCCCTTCTACTGTAACTATTAACTTCACACAAACCTCATGGTTTACCATTTACATTTGTTTTATTAACGAGCATTAATCAATTGGTTTGTGACTCACATTGTTTTGAGGCCACATATGATGTAGGTTTTAGGGTTTGACTACATGTCTTACATAGTGCATAAGAGGTTGTCACATTTTAATCATTTAATGCACCTTTCATTTCATTTCATTTCAACAATAGTCGTCTTACACGAGTGCATTTAAACGAATTGTGAGAGGGTTGTTTTGATCTGAGGTAGCATTCAAGATACGCAGGTCACGCTGCAATTTAATCTTTTAGCGATGATTATTATAATATTTTCTAACAATTATAAATATTATAAAAATATTAATCAATAATTAATAAATTTTCATTAAATTCATCGTCGTTAAAGACTTTAAAAATAATTTATACAATTAATGATAAATATAAAAATAAGAGTAATTATCTGAATATATCTTGAACTATGGACTTTGTCTTAAATATATTCTGAATTTTGACTTCTTCAAATTACATCATCAACTATCACATTTGTATCAATTACATTCCTCCGTCAAAATTCCGTCAGTTATCCCGTTAACCCTGCCACGTGGCATGTACACGTGTAATAAAAAAATATTTTTTTATTCAAAATCGAATAAAAATTCTTTTTTTAAAAAAAATCATATTTTGATGTCCACGTGTGTTGCACACATGGACTAAAAAAATTATTTTTTCAATTTTTTTATAAAAACGATGTTCTGACTTGTCCACGTGTGAAGCACACGTGGATTGTCTTTTTGCCCTAAAATAAATCCTGACTGCCCCATATGTTCCTCGACATCAACTTCCCCGTCCGCCCCACCCGCTGCTCGAAGCTTCAGCGATCGGCGATAATAACAGTTCTCTGGCGACTGCTCCGGCTCCGACAATGAGGAATCCTCGACTACAATAGTCGGTGACTGCTCACAGGAAGCTAGGTAGCTCAGGGGAACAACCCCTGCATCGTTCTACTCAACGTTGCAGGACCATCCTTCCTCCCAAGCGTGACCAATCGACTGCAGAAAACCCTGTAAGTTTAAATTTTGTTGTTTTCATGTGTGTTTGATTCACATTTATATTTTGAATCAATATTAGGATTTATTTGAATATGCCGTTAGAGCTTTGAGATTTCTTATTTTTGAGTGTTTACTGTTATATTATTTGTTAATCTATAATGAAATCTTACTATTAGCAGCTATGATTTAGTGTTTACTGCTATGGTTTATAGAAATAATAATTTGGATGTTAGCAGCTATAAAAGAGCTATCTTTGATGTAATCTGGTTTATGTTGATATAATCTGGTTTATGTTGATGTAATCTTCTTTATTGTTAACTTTTTATTCTGTATTAACCACTGTTAGTATACCCTGTTAGTATACTACTGTTACTGTATTCATACTGTTAGTATACTATTTTTTATTATGTACTCATACTATTAGTATACTACTTTTTATTCTGTATTCATACAATTAGTATACTACTGTTAGTATCCTATTGTTATTCTTAAGTATGAATTGTGTAAGCATCAGGTTGCTTTGGATAATAGCAATACTTCATCTTCAGATAGCATTGATTATACTAGAAGCACAACACCTTGCACAATGTAGAAGGGCAAACACATGAGCAACCAACCATCTAGTTCTGGTTCTAGCAGCACTAGTTCAAATCAATATCAGATTGTTCGATTGGAAAGATCAAAATAAATGAAGATGACAAATAGTAGTTCAAGTTCTGATCACTTTGTGCAAACGGGGAAGTCGGTTTGTACAATGGCATATGCTCCCCAAGAAGAACAAATTTAACCAATTGTAGATCCATCATCTTCATGTTGGAGTGGTTGGAATGAAGCGAATACCAACGAAGAACCATTGACAGTACCCGTTGAACCAATTGCAGATGCTCCCCAAGAAGAACTTGTTGAACCAATTGCGGCTGCTCCCCAAGAAGAACCTGTTGAACCAATTGTAAATTCTCCTCAAGATTGGAGTGATTCAGATTTGCCTGAATTTGAAGATGAGGAATTAATGTCTAGTGAATTTGAAGATTATTCGGATGATGAATACATGAAAGCTAGATACATTAAGAAAGAAGCTGCAGATGCTAAGAAAATTCAGGATGACAACTTAAGAGAAGCAGATCCATCTTCATCTTAGAGTGATTGGAATGAAGCAAATACCAATGAAGCAAGTACAAGTGAAGCAATACCAGTGACAGTACTTGTTCATGTTGGAGCTAACTTACCTCTAACTAGGTTGAATGAAGGAGTACCAGTACCTGTTCATGTTGGAGCTGACTTGCCTCCAACTGGGTTGAATGAAGTAGTACCAGTACATGTTCATGTTGGAGGTGAATTTGAGTATGTGCCGAGATCTGATTTGCCTCCAATTGGGTTGAATGAACCAGTGGTTAGTGACTATGAATCCAGTGATGATGAAGTGATGACATCGGAGACTAGTGCTGAGCTTGTAGATCCATCATTCAATTCTTCATGAAAGAAAAGACAACGTGACAAACTATACAATCCAAAGTGTAATAAGAAGGATATTTCATTTGAAATTAGATCTCCCCCACACAATTTAAGGAAGCAGTTCAATTTTATTCATTGCACAATGAGGTGAATTTAAGATGGATTCGAACATGTAAAGAACGAATGGAAGCCAAATGTGTGCCACGTGGAGTTGGAAGCCAAATGCATTGCCCGTGGAGGATATATGAAAGTTGGAAGCCAGGTAAAACCACATTCATCATCAAGAGTTATGTGAAGGAACACAAGTGTTCTACAGTATGACAAATAGACAAGCAACCGTTGAGTGGTTAGCCAACTATTATATGGAACAATTTAGACAGAATCCAAGTTAGGATGTGAAGCTTATGGCCATGGATTTTCAATCCAAATTTTATATTTCAATTGTTAGAGTTAAATGGTACAGAGTGAGATCGTACACATTAGAAAAGCTTCGTGATAGTGTGGAGGATCATTATGCACTCTTGGGGCCCTATTTAGCTGAGCTTCAAAAGAAAAATCAAGCGAACCTATTTAATATTGTATGTGACAGGGAGTTTACTGGAGCACCACCTGTTTTTAAAAGGTTGTACATTGGGTTTGATGCTTTAAAGAAGGGGTTTTTGCATGGTTGTCGGCCAATTGTTGAATTTGATGGTTGCTTTTTGAAAACTTTTTTGGATGGACAGTTATTATCTGCAATTGGTATCGACAGAAACAATCAAATGATTCTCATTGCATGGGCAGTTGTCAAGGGAGAAAATTATGATGCATGGAGATGGTTCTTAGGGCTATTTTTTGATGATCTTGAAATTTCACAAGGATATGGGTGGACTTTTATTAGTGACCAACAAAAAGTAAGCAATTTACTATATCTTTCAATTTAATGTTGATATCCTTAATGTTGATATTTACTTAATGTTTCAATTTCCTTATCTTTTAATTTACTTAATGTTTCAATTACCTTATCATTTAGGGACTAGAGCATGCACTGTTAGAACGTGTGTCATTCGCGGAGCACAAAAATTGTGCTAGACATATATATGCCAATTTGAAGAAAAAATAGTGTTGACTGAGCTGGCTGAGTGTTGATTGAATTGGAAGAAGAAATTGTGCTAGACATATATATGCTACCTTATCATACTTCAAGTCCTTATTTTGGAAGATAGTTAGAGCAATAGAGGAATCAAAACTAAAAAGAGTGTTGACTGAGTTGGCAGCTACTTCACAATAGGCCCATGATTCTTTGATTGCAATCAGACTAATTTTTTTTTGTTAGGCCCATGTAAGTACAATATTCAAGTCTGATAATGTGACCAACAATATCTCGGAGACATTCAATGCTTATATTCTAAAGGCATGGTCAAAACCCATAGTAGATATGCTTGAGGAGATAAGGAGAATGCTGATGCAAAGAATGTATATGAAGAGAGAGATGGTTTCAAAGTGGTCTGGTGATATATGTCCTAATATAAGAATGAAGCTAGAGAAAAGTAAAGATGAAAGTAGATACTGCATTGTTACACCAAGTGATAATTTGAAATTTGAGGTTCAGTATATGGGCAAGATACATATTATAAACCTTGGCAATCAGACTTGCATATGTAGGAGATGGGATCTCAGTGGGATACTTTGTAACCATTCAGTTTCTTGCATCAACTGGATGAAAGAGGACCCAAAGACATATATCAGTGATTACTTCAAGAGAGATGCTTATCTCAAGACTTATGAATTTTTTTTGGAACCATTAATTGGAAAGGATACTTGGTCGGTTGTGGATGCCCCCCATGTTTTGCCACCACATGTTAAGAAAATGCCGGAGAGACCAAAGAAAGTAAGAAGAAGAGAAGTACATGAGGATGATAGTAACACAACAAGATACTCTAAACATGGTTCAATCATCAAGCGTCAAATATGTTTCCTTGAATGCCATAACAGAAGAAGTTGTCCATTGAGGACACGAGGAGCTTCAACACATGTGGAGGAGGTAAGTTGTCGATTGTGTGTTGTAGGGTCGATTTAATCAAATTTGACATTATCTAAGTATCTATAACAGAAGAAGCTGTACTTTCATTAATCAAATTTGAATTTATCTAAGTATCCATTTAACATGTGTTGTAGGGTCAAACAAGCCACCCCAATAGAGGCAGAGGAAGAAGAGGGAGGGGCAAAGGAGGAAGAGGGAGGGGAAGAGGTGAAGAAACACAATCCAATATAATTCATGTAGAGGCAGATGTACCTTCAACCTCTAGTGGCAGAGGTAGAGGAAGAGCCTCAACATCTGGTGCCGGAGGTAGAGGAAGATCCTCAACCTCTAGTGGTAGAGGTGGAGGTAGAGCCTCAACAGTAAGTTCACTGGTTTATATCTCATTCTAGTATCAACATGTTCTAATTCATATCAATAAATATCTTAGTGTATAAACATTAATCATTTTTATATATAGGCAATGCATAGAGAAAGAGCTATGGCATTACAAGGATTTGGTGTGTTTACGAGAGAGGAGACATGAACCATTTATTACAGGGTAGTCCATTTGTTCAATTTATTCAGATTCATTCCTAATCAATTTACTTGTTCAATTTGTTCGGATGCTCGACAGTGGCTTGTCCATTTGTTCACCAAGAGGAGAATGGATTGGATCAATAATCCGCGAACGCGATCGAAGAGTTCGTGCTTTACAAGAAGACTTGAATGTAACACAAACGTCTCAGAATTCTCCTAATGTTGGACAGAATGTAACACCAAGAAATGATTAAAAGTATACTATGTGTTGGACAACATCTCAGAATTCACAAGCATGTGGATATTTGATATATACTATTTGGTTTAATATACTATTTTGACAGTATAATGGTCATACTGTGGATATTTGGTTTAGTATTGTGATATTTTGAATGTGGATATGTATTGACAATATAAGTAGGTGTTGACAGTATTTCCACTGATGTGTTTAATATAATGTGTGTTGACAGTATTTTAGAATGAATATGATTTCAGTCTCATTTTTGAGTGGATATGATTTCAGTCTCAAATGTATCTTGAACAAAAATATCATTTAGAAAGTATATGATTTCAGTCTCATTTTTGAGTGGATACTGCCATTGACCATTCCTTGTAGTAAGACAATATTTTCGTATTGCTATCTTCCTTTAGTTGTTTGTACTTTAGCAAGGAGATAAAAATCATGGCAAAGTGAAACACTACATTGCATTTTGATACTACTACTATTATTGGAAAGTCTGTTGAGGTGGTTCTGCAATTGTATTCAATCAAGAGAGTTGAGGAAATTTTTATTTGGTCTCAAATGTATCATGAAGTTTTATTCAGTCTCAAATGTATCCTCAATTTAAACTTAGTCTCGTATTTATCCGAATTTTGGTTGACATGAATAACCAATTTCACAATAAACAGTCATATTTCATAACCTGAACTGAAAATGAATCTTAGAATAATAAAATAACATGTATCATAACATCACTTATTTCCATAACATCAACTATTTCATAACACCTGAAGACTTCAAGACTTCAAGACTTACATCTTCATTTGACATCAGAATACATCAAAATATATCAAAAGATACATCATGCCCATGACATGAACACTTGAACCATCCAAGCACAAATGATAACATAAATATACATCTTCATTGTCCTGATTGACATTTCCAATTCTTCATATTGCTTTTCCAACTTATTCACTTTATAGTTGAGGATTGTTGTCTTCTCTTGCAGTAAGTTGATTTTCTCTATAAGTAACTCATCGTGGATCCGTGTAAGTTCCCCGCGCTCAGAGTATTCATCATGCCAAACAAAAAAACCACAATCATCTTCTCTTTTCTATAAGAATACATTGTGTTTTAATAAATACATTGGAATCAAAATTTAATACTTCAATACAACACTTAACACTTACCTTCCAATGGGCACATCTCCAAAATCGTCTCCCCGGATTTTTTCTGGTTTTTAAAATTAAAATTCGAGCTTCAATTGAGTGATAGCACATAGGTTTGTTTAAAATCGAGGAAAACTGATGCTTCCTCTATCTCATTGTTCATTGATGTCATTGCTTCCTCTAGGCAATAATGAGCTAAATTAATAGTGAACTCCTTACAATGATAATATAGAGTTAGCTTCTTACAATGATAATTAACACTGAGATAATTTACAATGAGGTTCAGTAACAGTGATAAATTATAATGTGTTAAATGAAATGATCTTACCAGGTGAACCAAACCAAGCCGTCGGGGATAGAAGACTAGCTCACCAAAACTAATCGGCGATGACTTAGGGATTTGAGGTGATGCTTCATCGATGAATAAGAGCTCGGGGGAGCTGGTTCATCGAGGATTTGGCACTCGAGGGAGCTGCTCATCGAGGATTTGGCGCTCGAGGAAGCTGCTTGTCGAGGATTTGGCGTTCGACTTAGGGATTCTTTGCCGAGGTTGTCGAGGTGAGGAGATTTAGGGCAAGATGTGGGGCAGTCGGGATTTATTTTAGGGCTTTTCTGATGTCCACGTGTGCTTCACACGTGGACAAGTCAGAACAACATTTGAAAATAGTTTTTTTAATCCACGTGTGCAACACACGTGGACATCGGGAAATATTTTGAAAAAAAAGAATTTTTTATTCAGTTTCGAATAAAAAAATAATTTTTTATTACACGTGTATATGCCGCGTGGCAGGGTTAACGGGGTAGCTGACAAAATTTTGATGGAGGGATACAATTGATACAAATGTGATAGTTGAGGATGCAATTTGGAGAAGTCAAAATTCAGGATAGATTTGAGGCAAAGTCCATAGTTTATGATATATTCAGGTAATTATCCTAAAAATAATTACCATTAAATGTCCTATTGTGACTTTCTATTTTTGTTAAAAAAAAATCATCACTAAATGTATATAAATTTAAATCTATAACTTTTTTGTAGAGTTTTTAAAAATAGTTGCTAAAGGATGTAAAATATTTGCTAAGGAAAAGGTCTAACATAGTCCCTAAACTTTTTCAGAATTTTCACATTGCTCCCACAACTTTTTTTCGACTCAATTGGGTCCTTAAGGATTTGTAAACGTCAATTTGATCTCTGATCGTGACCCTGCCGTTATAAAAAACCTACGTGGCTAACGTTCAAACGACGTGACATTCGACTTTAGTTGACTTTGTTTACGTGGCTAGCTTTATAATTTATAAATTAAAATATGACCCATTTATTTCTCTCTTCCTCGCACATCTGTCATCTTCTTCTTCCCTCACTACTAGAATTGTCGTCATCACCGACGTCTCAAGTTATGGATGAATCGTCAATCATAACTATCACGGACGGCATTAGCCGTGGCAAAATGTCGTCACTGATGTGCGCGTCTCAGATAATTTATGACGGGTGAGAGACACCGTCACAAGTAATCTTCAGCGACAGCCGCGAGAGCTGTCGCTGATTTAAACACATCTGTGACGATTGTAGACGGCTGTTACTGATACCAACACATCAGCCACGGCCTCGGGCTGTCGCTGATACTATTAGCAACCGTGATATTTGGTGCTGCCTAGGCCATCAGCCATTTACGATAAGCTTTCAGCCACGACTTAGTGACGGTCGATGGTGGGTAAGCGATGGCTAAAGATATATCATGTAATTGAAAAAATGAAAATTTTATAAATTCCTGTATACAATGATATTTATAGATTATAATCTATTTTCAATCACAGATTACAACCAAAAAAATATCATACACATGCATTTGAAATCGAACATATAAATTTTACTTAAATATCATCAATCTAAGCCTCAAACCGGAGGCAAACAATTATCAAAATATCATATATATACAACCATAAGTATATACAACTATTAGTATACAAACAAGTATCAAAATATAACCAAAATATAATAAACCAAAATCTCATGGCTATGGTGGAGAAGGTGGAGTCGACAACGACTGGGTCGAGAGTGTTGGCTGGGTCGAGGAGGATGACAGCTGCGATATCATCGGTAGATGACCAGAGTGAGACGCAATCTGAGTGAGGAGTGCCTGCATGTTCTGGTACATCCAGAGGTGATTTCCGTGATTTCTTGACGCAGTCCGGGAGACCTCCTGCCATTTAGGTGTGTATCTTTTGGTACATCCAACTTCGATCGCCCGACATGTTCTGTCAAAAAGTTTGCAATATTTTTATGTAATGTCTTTAGGTGGGATGATCCTATTCCATTCGGAATTCATGTTATTTATATTGCACTTAGAATTTCTTTTAGTCATTAACTTCATTCCAAATTTTGGTAGCATCTCCCTACAGTTCTCCGAATACGCATACCATCTGGGCGCGTATTTGAGAATAAGGGAGATACAAAACAAAATTTAAAAATGAATAATGATTAAAAAAATAAACTAAGTGCAATATAAATAACTATGTTCTCAAATTATCAAATTAGGGACCATTCAAGGATTGTATGTCGTATAAAAGATCAATTACTTCATTTACACAAACATACAACCCCCGAACGGATCTAAGGTTTTGCAAAATTAAAACTTGACTCGTCGATGCGTACGTGAAACATATCAACTTGTCATGATTATTTTCTAAATTTGTGGATGCTGGTGCAAGTCCACAGTGGATGATTCCGTGCGACTCCAAAGTGGACGATTTCGACGCGAGTCCAAAGTGGACATTTTCGACGCGAGTCCATAGTGGATGATTCCGCGCGAGTCCAAAGTGGACGATTCCAGCACAAGTCCAAGGTGGATTATTAATATAATTAATCTATAATTAACATATAAAATCTACAATTTACAAATAATTAATCTAAAAGGGAAAAAGTCTAAAATGGTCCCTAAATTATTTCGGAATTTTCACATTGGTCCCATAACTTTTTTTCAGCTCAATTGGGTCCCTAAAAATTTGTAATTGTCACTTTGGTCATTGGTCGTGACCATGCCGTTACAAAAATACCTACGCGGGTAACGTTCCCGTGGTCTACACGAGACGACGAGCAGCGCTGATCCCTATACTAACCCTAGATGGCCAATCAAGTGCATCTTCGAGCGAAAAACATTGGTATTTTTTAACGGCAGGGTCACGAACAGGGACTAAAGTGACAATTACAAATCTTTAGGGACCCAATTGAGCCAAAAAAAAGTTGTGGGACCAATGTAAAAATTCCGAAATAGTTTAGGGACCATTTTAGACCTTTTCCCAATCTAAAATTAGACTACATTCAACACATAAATTCTACAAATAACAGATAATAAATAAATCTAAAAAAAATTAAAACCTAAGATTAGAGGTTAAACCCCTAATCAAACAGTAGCCGACAACTACTGTCGGCTATTGTTCATCTGGTTGGGGCCGAGGGATTCGGCCCCAAACCTAACTTCGGTGTCTACATGCCGGCACCGTTACGCCGACAGTGGTGGCGATCGGATAAAAAAGGGGGCGGCGGATATATACATAGCTAGCTCACAGAGAAGAAGGGGCCGACGATGAGGGCAGCGGCGAGGCGCGACAACAAGACGGGCGGCGACGACAACAAGATGGGCGGCGATGACAGCGGCGTTACACGGGAGAGAATAAGAGAAGCAAAAGAGGAAGGATTGGGCGCGAACGTAAATAAAAAGAATTTTCACCGACGGCTCGCCAGCCCTCGAAAAGCCATGGATTCGTAATTTTAATATCACCGACGGTTCACCCTCTCTAAGTTATCGGTGAATAGTAGTTTTATTTTCACGCTGCGTTCACGCCATTAATTAATAAGCAACAACTGCTTCTAGTCATGGCTAATGACTTATTAATATCACCAACGGCTCTCACCCCCTGCTAAGTCGTGGCTAATAAATTATTTTATTTCGCGGCTCATGTGCGCCATCAACTATGAGCGATGGCCCTATAAGGCCGTATGCGAGCCACGGCTGATTTGCTTACACTAGCCACGACCGCAGCGGCTGTCAAGATGTCGTGAATGATTCTGACGGTCGTTGCGTGCGTCGGTGATTTCCGCGATTTTTCGATGCAGTCCGGGAGACCTCCTGCCACTTAGGCGTGTATCTTTTGGTACATCCAACTTCGATCACCCGACATGTTCTGTCAAAAAGTTTGCAATAGTTTTATGTAATGTCTTTAGGTGGGATGATCCTGTTCCATTCAGGATTCATGTTATTTATATTGCACTTAGAATTTCTTTTAGTCATTAACTTCATTCCAAATTTTGGCAGCATCTCCCTACAGTTCTCCGAATACGCATACCATCTGGGTGAATAAGGGAGATACAAGACAAAATTTAAAAATGAATAATGATTAAAAGAAATAAACTAAATGCAATATAAATAACTATATTCTCAAATTATCCAATTAGGGATAATTCAAGGATTGTATGTCGTATAAAAGATCAATTACTTCATTTACACAAACATACAACCCCCGAACGGATCTAAGGTTTTGCAAAATTAAAACTTGACTCGTCGATGCATACGTGAAACATATCAACTTGTCATGATTATTTTCTAAATTTGTGGATGCTGGTGCGAGTCCACAGTGGATGGTTCTGCGCGACTCCAAAGTGGACGATTTCGACGCGAGTCCATAGTGGACGATTCCGCGCGAGTCCAATGTGGACGATTAATATAATTAATCTACAATTAACATATAAAATCTACAATTAACAAATAATTAATATAAAAGGAAAAAAGTCTAAAATGGTCCCTAAATTATTTCAAAATTTTTACATTGGTCCCATAACTTTTTTTCAGCTCAATTGGGTCCCTAAAGATTTGTAATTGTCACTTTGGTCCTTGGTCATGACAATGCCGTTAAAAAAATATATATGCGGCTAACGTTCCCGTGGTCTGCACGAGACGACGAGCAGCGCCGATCCGTATACTAACCCTAGCTGGCCAATCAAGTGCATCTTCGGGCGAAAAACATTGGTTTTTTTTAACGGCAGGGTCACGAACAGGGACTAAAGGGACAATTACAAATCTTTAGGGACCCAATTGAGCCG
Organism: Canna indica; assembly: GCA_034359265.1. Lineage (NCBI taxonomy): Eukaryota > Viridiplantae > Streptophyta > Magnoliopsida > Zingiberales > Cannaceae > Canna > Canna indica. The sequence goes on along the minus strand of CP136894.1, from coordinate 75,703,696 downwards.
AAAAAAAATTGTGGGACCAATGTGAAAATTTCGAAATAGTTTAGGGACCATTTTAGACCTTTTCCCAATCTAAAATTAGACTGCATTCAACACATAAATTCTATAAATAACAGATAATAAATAAATCTTAAAAAAAAATAAAACCTAAGATTAGAGGTTAAACCCCTAATCAAATAGTAGCCGACAGCTACTGCCGGCTACTGTTCATCTGGTTGGGGCCGAGGGATTCGACCCCAAACCTAACTTCAGTGTCGTCATGCTGACACCGTTACCCCGACAGTGGTGGCGACCGGATAAAAAAGGGTGCGATGGATATATACATAGCTAGCTCACAGAGAAGAAGGGGCCAACGGTGAGGGCAGCGGCGAGGCGTGGCAGCAAGACGGGCAGCGACGGCAGCAAGATGGGCGATGACGACAGCGGCGTTACACAGGGGAGAAGAAGAGAAGCAAAAGAGGAAGGATCGGGCGCGAACATAAATAAAAAGAATTTTCACCGACGGCTCGCCAGCCATCGAAAAGCCATGAATTTGTAATTTTAATATCACCGACGGTTCACTCTCCCTAAGTTATCGGTGAAGAGTGTTTTATTTTCACGCTGCGTTCACACCATTAATTAATAAGCAACAACCGCTTCTAGTCGTGGCTAATGACTTGTTAATATCACCAACGGCTCCCACGCCCCTGCTAAGTCGTGGCTAATAAATTATTTTATTTCGCGGCTAATGCGCGACATCAACTATGAGCGATGGCCCTATGAGGTCGTATGCGAGCCGCGGCTGATTTGCTTACACTAGCCACGACCACAGCGGCTGTCAAAATGTTGTGAATGATTCTGACGGTCGTTGCGGGCGTCGGTGAGAAGAAGAGAAGCAAAAGAGGAAGGATCGGGCGCGAACATAAATAAAAAGAATTTTCACCGGCGGCTCGCCAGCCATCGGAAAGCCATGAATTTGTAATTTTAATATCACCAACGGTTCACTCTCCCTAAGTTATTGGTGAAGAGTGTTTTATTTTCACGCTGCGTTCACACCATTAATTAATAAGCAACAACCGCTTCTAGTCGTGGCTAATGACTTATTAATATCACCAACGGCTCCCACGCCCCTGCTAAGTCGTGGCTAATAAATTATTTTATTTCGCGGCTAATGCGCGACATCAACTATGAGCGATGGCCCTATGAGGTCGTATGCGAGCCGCGGCTGATTTGCTTACACTAGCCACGACCACAGCGGCTGTCAAAATGTCGTGAATGATTCTGACGGTCGTTGCGGGCGTCGGTGATTTCCGTGGCTGATGTGGTATATTCTAATAGTGCTTCCTCTTCCTCCCTCCCCCCCCTCGTCGTCGTCGTCTTCTCCTCCCTGCCTTCGCCAAAGGAGGCAAATCCTTCTCCATCATAGTCTATTTGGTCAAGTTTTGAGAGAGGGAGATATAGAGAGAATGGAGAGAAGGAGAAAGAGAAGCATCCTGCGCCGCCCCCACCCGCTTCTTCACCCTACCTCCCATTTTTTGAACAAAATAGCAACAACTCCACCACCGCTTATGGATCGTCGCAAGCCTCCTTGAGATCCCAGATTGCTTCGTCGGACCTCACATCCTAAGACTTGAAGCTGCAGAAGAGGAGGGTCGGAAGAGGATTCGACAGCCTAGATAGTGGCACCGATGGCAGAGGGGTGGGGAGACTGATGGAGAACGTGGCGGACAAGACCGCTAGAGTGACGAAGATCAAGGAGGTGGAGACCTGGGAAGTCGATGGCACCGACATCGAAGAGGGGACTGAGGGAAAGGAGGGAGTCTATGGCGAGAAAAGGGTGAGGATGCTGGAATAGCGACGAAGGGAGGGGTCGAAAGATGAGACCTTGCTGCCATGGGCGATGATGAGGGAGACATCTGCGTCAGTGGCAGAGGAGGAGGAGGAGGAGGGAAGAAGAAGGAGATGACAGCTGTGGGAGGAAGAGAGAGAAAAAAGTGGACGAAGATGGGTTGATCTCGGCGATGAATGAGTTGCAGGCGGTGCTGACCAAGCTCGAGCTACCGGAGGGGCGGAGACAGGGAGGAGGAAGAGGAGGCGATGACGGGGGGGGCAGAGGTAGGGAGGAGAAAGAGGAGGCGATGACAGTGGGGGCGGAGGCAGGGAGGAGGATGATGATGGAAGAAGAAGATGATAATGATGGGAGGAAGAGAGAGAGAGAAAAAAAGACACGTAGGTATTTTTAAATACACGTAAACAAAGTCAATTAAATCAGATGCCATGTCGTCGAAACGTTAGCAACATAGGATTTTTTTTAATGGCAGGGTCACGACCAAGGACCAAAGTGATGTTTGCAAATCTTTAGGGATCTAATTGAGCCGAAAAAAAGTTGTGGGATCAATGTGAAAATTCTGAAAAAGTTTAGGGATCATTTTAGACTTTTTCCCTATTTGCTAGCTCCCTCTAAGTTATTTAGTAATAATTATCTTATTGCTACTAATTAATTACCACTAAAGAAATAATCTCTTGTAGTGATTGAAGATCTTTTTCCTCCGGTCATGACAAAGAAATAACAACTCATTTTCATCCTCGAATCATGTTAACATCACGTGTTCATTGTTTTATTTATCATTTTGGACTTCACATAGAATTCAGAAAAATTTCTAACACATAATTAATGTCTTTGTTATGTGCCATTTTGAGCTATAGTAAAATTGACGAAAATACGAGCCTCGGTCACTACCCATCATCTGATATTATTATACCGTACATACCTGATATATTTGGGCCGATTTCATAAATGACCCATTTGGATAAGGATTTTTTAAAAATGACTTCAAATATAAGCTTAACAAAAAATGGCTAAGAGAATTATTTTTTGAACAACATTAATCCAATATGTTAAATGGCTAAGTCAACATCCCGCCCACTCTCACAACAGCCAGCCTGTGTTTATAACATCACTACTAGAAAAATGGTCATCAGCAACGGTTGATGCCGTTGCTGAGCCGTTGCTGAAGAGAATCAGCAACGGCCGCGCCGTTGCAATAGAGCCGTGACAGAAAGTCGCGTTGCTGATGACTTAGCAACGGATCAGCAACGGCCGCTCGGGCCGTCGCTAAAAACATTATCAGCAACGGTTTTGCCACAGACCCGGAGCCGTTGCTGATAACATTAATAGGTCGCTGAGTCCGTAGCAACGCCGTTAGTAAAACCCCGTCGCTAAGCCGTTGATGTAGGTCATCAGCAACGGCTTTCGATACACTTTTAGCAACGGCTTTCCCACGGACGGCCGTGAGAAAGCCGTTGCTGATGACGCATACCTGGGAACAGAAAAATTAAAAATTTCAAATTTCCATTGATACATTGATACATTATCTGATACATAACTCACACACCCATACCCTCATACACACATTCATTCACACATCACAAACACACCAAGATATACATCAAAACAATTATATTTATATTGATAATTATCCACGATAGTATAAAAACAATTCAAATGAAAAATTGAAGTATCAATATCCAAACAAAATAAGTTAAACAAGTTCAATATCTCAGTAACAAGTTCAATATCCAAACAAAAAATCTCATGATCACGATGGAGGATGGTCTGGATCATATGGCGGGGTCTGGAGTACTTGAGTGTACACCGGCGTGGACTGACTCGAGGACGCTGGATTAGATGATGCCGAAGAGATGCCTGCTTTAGGATGACCTGACATGTTGCGTAGCATAGCTTGTATATCCGCCATCATCTGACTCTGGCGCTCCATTATCTCAGTCTGACGCGCGACCGTATCTTCTAGAGTCCTTATTCTGCTACTATGATCATAACTGGATCTAGAGGTGGACGGCCGCTCACCAGCGACCGGAGGGGTCGGTGCCCCAAGTGGCCCTAGCACGGCTCGCGCATGACCACTATCTGCGAAGCCATATACGCGGCCATGGTCCCAGCCACCTGCGGCCTTGACCCACGATGCTGCGTCAAAATCATCGGGGGTACCCCCGCGCTGCACCACCGTCTGGCTGTACGTCTCCTACAAGAGTTTGATTTTTTGTTAAATATTTATCATAAAACTTAAATTATAAATATATAATGAATAATTTAAACAAATATATAATTACCATAATGTGTGCAGCGCGGTTGTCGATGTACTCCCCCGTCCCATGTGCTCGACGGTGAGTCCGCTCAAACACCGCCATCGGGGAGGGTCGCTGGACACTCCCGTCATCCGACACCGTCGTCTACATTTACAAAACAAATACATTAATTAGTACACATAGTAACAAATAAAATATATAATTAAAAGATATACTTACCATACGGTTCGCGTGCACTACAAATGCAACAGAGCCGCCGGTGTGACGCGCTACTCCCCCCGACATGCGATTTCTAGCCGCATTCCGAGAAACCTCCTGCCATCGATCCGTCGACCATATCCCCACGAGCTGGTCCCATATATCCGGAGTAATCCAATCGGGGCCGTATCCCCGAGTCTCCGCGATGTTAGTGGTCCCAGCTCGGGCCATCGCTTGGGACCGAGCCTGCCCCGGCTGCCCGTTGTACCTTGCCCGGGAAATAGCCTCCCAGCCAGCGTAAATGAAGGGCCTCTGGTCCTCGGCCCATGTATAGCGAGCCTGCAAAATAATAATATCAGTACCAATATTAATATATCATCATGCATGTAAAAAAAAAAAATAATACGTGCCTCAAACTCGCGCCATAACATGTCGACGTGCTCGCTAGGCACGTGAGACCACGTAGGCCATGCCCCGTGCATGTATCGTCGAATAGTAGAAGAAATGCTCCTCGGCACTTCTTCTTGCTCGAACCTGCACAACAAAAATAAATTTTAATATTATATTATGATATAATGAATTTGTAATGATTCATAATTCATGATATATTACTGCTCCCCAATCACGCTAATCAATCTACGTGACTCTGTGGTTGGTGGAGGCTGCCACCTGTTCGGCCCGCGTGGCCACCTGCGTCTGGATGTACTAGCCTCGGCAGTATCATCCGCATGAGGATCAGCAACAGGAGGATCAGCAGCATGAGTAAGTGCTGGAGTCTCACCGATCGGAGACTCCGAAGCTCTCCTGCGTCGATAACCACGACCAGACATATCTGTCGAACAGACATATAATCAGATTATTGTATAAATAGTAGAGATATATTTAATAAAATATATATACTTTACAATTATTCCTCATCATCTGAATAATAGTCTTCGAATTCTTCTTCTTCTTCCTCTTCTTCCTCTTCTTCATCTTCTTCATCTCCAGCTTCCTCAATTTCATGATCGTCATCATCAGCATATTCAACTTCTAATTGAATTGACGTTGTGTCTGCATCCTCGAGTATTGGAATAATACGATCCACAGCAGGAAGATCATCTTCTTGATAGAAACCAGGAGGATCATTTTCTCCTACTATCGGATCAATTTTTCCTCTACCTTTTGTCTTACAGACTACACGCCAATCTGCTCTATCTTTATTTCGACCCGGATACTTCGCGTAATATACTTGTTCGGCTTGTGATGTCAATATAAAAGGCTCATTTGCTGCCAATTTCGATTTGTAATTAACCTCAACAAGTTTGTATTTTGGATGAACTTTCATGCCCCTTTCTGTTGTATCGAACCAATGACATCTAAATAGGATCACTGATTTCAATCTCTACCGCAGCCCCTACTTCTGTGATATCAACCGCTGTAGTATCTGGTGGGACTGATGTCTGAAGAACTGGCCGATCAACATTATCATTCAGGCGGAATTGACCCCCAAGACTATCAAGTATCATAGTTCTATAGGGATTACATTGACTGGATGAAGAAGCACCAACAGAGGAAGATTCACCATATGTCTGAACGACAGGATTGCTTGACGTCCCGACTTCGCGTGACTCCCCGTGACAAGTCCATAGAAAATATCTTGGTGCAAATCCTTTGGTATATAGATGTAGAGTGACAGTCTCCCGATCCAAAAATCGTCTATTTGAACAAATGCGGCACGAACATCGGATTTGATCACCCATGCTAACGAAATTCCGATTCGAATAGGCGAAATTTAGGAAGTACGTTACGCCTAATCGAAACTCATTCGTTAAAGCTCCACGATCAAGACGTCGGTACATCCAACTTCGATCAGCTGACATGATTCTGTCAATCAATGACAATTTCTTTGGTTAATTCATGTCTTTAGGTGAGATTGTCCTATTCCATTCGGGATTTATGTTATTCGTACTGCACTTACGTTTTTATTTTAACTGTGAACTAATTATTCTAAATTTCGGCAGCATCTCCCTACAGTTCTCCGAATACGCATATCATCTGGGCGCGTATCGGAGAACAAGAGAGATGTTGCCGAAATTTAGAATAATTAGTTAACAGTTAAAATAAAAACGTAAGTGCAGTACAAATAACTATATTCCCAAATTGTCCAATCAGGGACAATTCAAGAATTGTACGTCGTATAAAAGATCATCTACTTCTTTTACACGAACATACAATCCCCGAACGGATCTAAGGTTTTGCTAAATCATATTCGACTCGTCGATGCGTACGTGAAACATATCAACTCGTCGGATGGATGATTATTTTCTAAATGTTTCGAGACTGTTCGAGTCCATATTGGACGATTTCGGCGCGCGTCCGAAGTGGACGATTCCTGCGTGCGTCCGAAGTGGATGATTCCGGCACGCGTCCGAAGTGGACGATTCCGACGCGAGTCCGAATTGGACGATTCCGGTGCGCGTCTGAAGTGGACGATTCCGGCGCGCGTCTGAAGTGGACGATTCCGGCGCGCGTTCGAAATTAATCTAAACCCTAATAATTAATATAACAAATTAAACAATTAATCTAAACAATTAATTAACAATTATAAAACAATTAATTAACAATTATAAAACAATTAATTAACAATTATAAAATAATAAAAAATTATATATATATTTATAAATTCCGACGCCGGAGTCAGGTGGACTCCGGCGCCGGTGTACAATGGCCGGACACACTGTCCGGCCACTGTACATGGTCCGGCGGCGGCCATTGGCCGACCGCCGTCGGCCAAAACCCTAGAAATAGGGTTTCGGTTGGATTGATTCCCGCCGGCCGCAACGGGGAGAGACGGCCGGCCGGCGAGGCATACCTGGACAAGTCGGCAACAACGGGAGGAGGAAGAGGCGTCGTCGGCGTCGGCAGTAGCGGCAGCGGCGGCGAGAGGCGTCGGCAGGAGCGGCGGCGGCAACAGCCGGAGGAAGAAGGGTCGGGCGCGAGAGCGTGCCCTATATAAACTTATCAACAACGGCTCACTCGCCCGTTAGAAAGCCTTTGCTGATAAGTTATCATCAGCAACAGCTCACTTATCCGTTAGAAAGCCATTGCTGATAATTAAAATATCAGCAACGGCTCGCCTTTCCGTCAAAAAGCCGTTGCTGATAATTAAAATAATCCGCAACGGCTCGGGTATCCGTTAGAACACCGTTGCAGATACAAATATCTGCAACGGCTCAGGCGGCCGTAAGAATGCCGTTGCAAATAGCAACGACTTGAGCGGCCGTTGCTGAAGACCAAGTTTCTAGTAGTGCATCTTGCTCGTGGTTATAACATATCGTTCATTCTTAGAACAACCTGCCCAGTCTCACGATATCTCATCAGTGGTTATAATATTAAGTCTACTCTCACAACATATCTTCTGCAACATCATGTCCATTTTATAACATTCAACCCACTCTCACAACAAGTCGTCGCGTCCAGAACATTCTATCCAAATCTAACATTCCAACATCACACAAGTATAACCCAACCTCATTCTGAGATATAGAACTTAAACTCAGACTATATAAAAGATTGATTTTCTCGCTCGAGCATTGAACATTTCACTTTAGGAAACAATGACACATACTACAAAAAAGGCAAAAGACGCTCACAAACTGAAATCTAACAACGTCGGGTCAGCCACGAGCGATGAAATCCAATAATTCTTAGAACGTAGGTTGAGGAGAAAACAACTTTAAAACTGGAATACATATTGTGGAGATCAATGAGGATTCAGAACAACAGCTTCTGAACTTTTCGAACATAATTATTTTTATTTTCGAATAAAGTTGACACATTTTTCCTTTAATTAAGGTTTTAAGGTTTTGAAAACTTATTCCAAGGGCATTTTCATCCAAAATGGAAAAATATAATCATTTTTTAAAAGCCATATATGAGGGGTCAAATTTTTAAAACTCGTATTCCAAAATTAAGGATCACTCCTTGTAAATTCCTCGATATATTATACCTTTCAAAATAATTTTATTGTTTCACTCCAAATTTATAATTTGCAGTGATATTTCTTGAGTAAATTATCAGAATAGGAATATGCTATGATAGTATATTTATATAATAAAAGTAATAAAGTCTGGAGTAAATAAGGGAGTATTTTCTCGCTCTTTTTTGGATCATTCCCGCTCATTTAATAAAAAAAGAAGTTTTTTTCTGCTCATTTTGGACTATTCTCGCTCATTTAATAAAACTAGAAGTTTTGATGGACATTTTTATAAGATTATTAAATGGACATTTATGTCATATTCATTCATAAACCTTTTTTAAAATTTTGATTTAATAAAATTATATTTTTAATTTATTTAAAAAAAAAGATTAAATTTATGTCATCTTAATATAAATTCATGTCGGTATAGAAAGGAATGTGATAGGAGAATAAGGAATATGATTTTAAAAAGCATAGTTGAAATTTAATTTACATTTACATATAAATATAAATATAGACTATATAGTTGATATTTTATTAAGTAAATTTCAATTTTTTTAAATTAATAATATTATGCTTAATTTCCCCATTTCTAAATCTATTTAATTATCTATGATTAATTTCCAAATAAAGCCGGTTTAAATTCTAATTAATTACTTTTAATTTCCTAATTTCCGACTCTATTTTTAATTATGCATGTCAAATTTTTTAATTTTTAACTATAATCTTATCTTATCTTTATATAATAAAAGTAACAAAGTCTGGAGTAAATAAGGAAGTATTTTTCCGCTCTTTGTTTGATCATTCCCGATCATTTAATAATAATAATAATAAATTTCCGCCTCATTTTAGGCTATTCTCGCTCATTTAATAAAAAAAGAAATTTTGATGGATATTTTTATAAGATTAATAAATGGACATTTATGTCATATTCATTCATAATTTTTTTTAAAATTTTGATTTAATAAAATTATATTTTTAATTTATTAGAAAAAGATAAAATTTATGTCATCTTAATATAAATTCATTTCGGTATAGAAGTGAATGTGATAGGAGAATAAGGAATATGATTTTAATAAGCATTATTGAAATTTAGTTTACATTTATATATAAATATAAATATAGACTATATAGTTAATATTTTTTTAATTAATTTTGATTTTTTTTAAATTAATAGTATTATGCTTAATTTTCCCAATTTCCAAATCCATTTAATTATCTATGATTATTTTAATTTCCAAATCGGTTTAAATTTTAATTAATTACTTTTAATTTTCTAATTTCCGACTCTATTTTTAATTGTGCATGTCAAATTTTATAATTTTCAACTCTAATCTTATCTTATCTTTATATAATAAAAGTAACAAAGTCTGGAATAAATAAGGAAGTATTTTCCCGCTCATTTAATTAAAAAAAAAGTTTTTTTCCGCTTATTTAATAAAAATAGAAATTTTGATGGACATTTTTATAAGATTATTAAATGGACATTTATGTCATATTCATTCATAAACTTTTTTAAAATTTTGATTTAATAAAATTATATTTTTTAATTTATTAGAAAAAAGATAAAATTTATGTCATCTTAATATAAATTCATGTCGGTACAGAAAGGAATATGGTTTTAATAAACATGGTTGAAATTTAATTTACATTTACCTATAAATATAAATATAGACTATATAGTTGATATTTTATTAATTAATTTCGATTTTTTAAAAAAATTAGTAATATTATGCTTAATTTCTCAATTTTCAAATATATTTAATTATCTATGATTATTTTTCAAATAGTCGATTTAAATTTTAATTAATTACTTTTAATTTTCTAATTTCCGACTCTATTTTTAATTATGCATGTCAAATTTTTTAATTTTCAACTCTAATCTAATCTTAACTTTATATAATAAAAGTAACAAAGTCTAGAGTAAATAAGGAAGTATTTTTTCGCTCTTTGTTAGATCATTCCCACTCATTTAATAAATTTAGATAGTCAGTTACCTCTCTAAGTTTATAAGTTAATCTAGCATGTTCATATATAAAAAAATTGGCTCCAAAATTATATTAAATTTGGTTTTGAAAATTTTTGAATTCTATATTAAAACAATTGTGAAAGGTAACCTAAAATTTCCAAAAAAAATGTCAAAAAAATTTCGTTCATACAAAAATTCTAATTTTTTGTGATTTTAGGATTTGTTTTAAAGTTTCGAATACTAAATAAAAAATGATCTTGGGAACATATCATAAAATCTCCAAAAATAATTTTGTGATTTTTTGAAATTTTAGAAAATATTTTCAAAGTAGTTTTTAATTTAGGAAAAAAGAAACATTCAGATTAAATAAAATTATATTTTTGCTTTAGTAAGAAAAGAAGAATTTTATGCAAAAATAATTAATAATAATATAATAATTACTTTTTATTAAAATATATTAATTTAAAATTATGAATTTATGTGTACTAATCAAGTTAGAATATAATTTATCAAGAATAAAACTTTTTTAAATTTTTTAAATGAACAGAAAAACTACACAAATATCTCCTAAATGGGCGATATCTCATATTTTTTTGCCTGGATAATTTTACAAAAATATCCATGAAATAAATGAAAAATAACTCCAAAATGAGTGGGAAAAAATATTTCATTTTGCAAAAAAGTATGTAACGCGCTACAAACTTTGTTTGAAAAAAATAAAAAAAATATTAAAAATATTTTAAAAAATAGGAGATATATTTATTATAATAAATATAGATTTTATGGGTATTAAAATAAAATTGGCCCGAAAATCTCAAAAAAAATCTAAAATATATTTTAAAATCCTCAAAATTCACAAAAAAATATTTTTTGAATTTTTTTGAATGGTTTATTATTATTATTATTGGATATTTTATGATATGTTTTCAAAATCATTTTTAATTTACGATTCAAAATTTTTAAAACCGTAATATTTTTAATTTAGGATCCAAAAATTCCAAAAGTAATATTTTCGAAATTTTCAGACCAAAATATTTTTTACACATCTAAAATTTATTTTTATTATAAAAATGTATTTCTTATTTTTTCAGAATATTTTTTTGCAAAGATTGTCTGAAATAGCACCTGCGAGTATTTATGTGATGATTTTCTTCGTAGGCGGAGATGATTGTTTTGTTTTGATGATATTGTTCTATAAACTTTTTCTTTATTTTAAATATCAAGTTTTAATCGATGATAACTCCTGAAATGATTTTACTCATAATCTGAATACAAGATTTGATCTAAGTGAAGATATGTCGTAGAACTTTGCTGTTGCAGAGATTGAGAATATGTTAAGGAGTAATAATATGAGTCTGGCTAATTTACTAGAAATGTCCTTTCTAGATATCTCATTTCTTCCCCAATGCAGAAATAGACTTATTAAGGATGAGCTTAACTATGATAAACGATCATTAGCTGCAGAACATGCCCAACTCCTTTCTAATTTTACAATTGAGCAAGGAAATATATACGATAAGATCATACTTAGAATCGCTGAAAATCGTGGAGGATTCTTCTTTCTATATGGATTTGGTGGCACTGGGAAAATATTTATTTAGAGAACTCTTTCGACTACTCTGAGATCCAAAGGTGAAATTATTTTAACAGTTGCTTCGAGTGGAAATAGTCACTTTGGTCATTCCAAGTGGGAAGTACGACACATTCAAGATTTGTAATTCTCATAAATGTTGATGAAGACTCCATCTATTATATGAATCAAGGTTATCAATTGGCTAACTTGATAAATAAAAGTAAAACTTATTATATAGGATGGAACTTCAATGATGAAGAAGCATTATTATGAAACTATTGATCGAACATTCAGGGATATAATCAAGCCTTGAGCAACATTTTGAAGAAAAAATAATATTTTTAGGGGGGTGATTTCAAATAAATTCTGTCTGTTTTTTTTAAACAAAGATAGAAAGTCACAATAGGTGACTATACTAGGGATCGAACCCTAGATCTCTAGGCAACATACAACATGTACCAAAGGGTCAAGATAAGATATTGTGCATGCTATTATTAATTCAACTTATTTATGGAGATACTATGTGAGATGTTAACATTAACAAGACATATGATGTTGCACTCAAGAAATTCACCGTATGAAGTTCAATAATTGAAAAATCTCTCCAATTGGGTATTAAGCATTAGAAATGAGACCCTTGGTGATGCTAATGATGAGGACGTCAACATAAAGATTCCTGATGATTTGCTCATATAAAAAACTGGTGATCCACTTGCTGCTAGGGCTGGCAACGGATCGGATATGGTGCGGATAGTACATTATCTGCATCCGCATCCGCACCTCATATCCGTGTATCCGTATCCACACCGTATCCGCCACGGATATGAATATGAATATCCATATCCGCACCGCTTCAAATACGGATATCCGCATCCGTATTTAAAAAAAAATTAAAATAATATATTTAATTTAAAAATCAATAAATACCCTGTTTATTGATCCAAAATAAGTATGTAATATATTTTACACTACTCAACCACAATTTATAATTTAACCACCATCAACCATGTACATTAAATCAAATTGAAACAAACAACATTAAGATACATAAATCATCTAAATAGCAATCTGATACTAGCTAAAAAAAATTATAACATGAGTAATTACTAGCATCTAAAATTCTAAATAGCTACAACATACACCACCATCAATTTATAATTTGAACAAACCATAAGTCCATAAGTCACGTATTAAGTGACTTAATACGTGAAGAGATTGCCGGACTCACCTGCGGGCTGCGGCTGCCGGGCACGTATTGGCGACGTCGTCGACCACCACCAGGTTGGAATCGAGGTAGATTACCCAGCTCACGCACCGCTCTAGTATCTCCGCAAGATAGTTCCGCGCGTAGTTTAGCGGCTGCTCCAGAGCTTGCCGCACCGACGTCGAGATTAGCCCCCTGACGCGCTCCGGGTCAAAGTAGTAGGTTTTGAAGCGGAGCCCCGGGAAGGTGGAACGCATTACCGGCTCCAAACCTAGCTCCGAAACCAGAAAGTGGAAGAAGATGCTCTCCGGGCACCGGGCGTGGGTGAGAACCGAATGAACCACAGCGATCGAGCCGCGCAGGTATTCCTCATCAAGGGTAATTGCAATGTGCACCAGCGACGGGTTGCAGACAGAGGTGCCATTGGACGAAGGGGGCTCGCACTCGGCGGCATTGTGGAAGAAAGGTGCTCGTCGGAACCCGAGGCCTGCGGAGTCACTGGAGGCAACGGCGAAGTGGCGATCGTAGTCGCCGGCGCTGTGGAGACGGAGGAAATGAGACGACTTGATGGCTTCGGCCGGAGGGAAAGATTGGAAGGAGGGGGCCATCATAACCATGGCAAGGGAGCACAGGCCGGAGAGGCGGACGACCCAGAGCATGGCTCCGCCTCCCCGCCGGGCCCAGCCCTTGCGGCGGCGACGTCTCCGGGTCTTGAAATCGAAGAGATCGGCGAGGCGGGCGAGCGCGGACACAAGGAAGAGGGCGACGCCCCTGATCCCCGCCAGAGCGAAGAACACGGAAGACCCACCACGGTGTCAATCGCAACAGAAGAAATCGGAGCAGGATTAGGGCTTCAATGCTGGGGGATGCTTCGCCTCTAAGTAACCTCTTTGCGGAACCCTAAAAAGCGAGCGAGACGAATCGAGGAGGAGACGAAGCGAAGGGAGCCCAGCGGTAACGAATCAGCGAATGGATGAAGCGGCGGGTCACGGGTGAAAGAATTAGGGATTTAGGGCAAGTGGAAGAGAAGGGGCGAAGGGCAGATGGCGGGCTGGCAATTAACTCACAGCTCAGAGTCACAGCTAAATGTTTGATATAATATATATATTAGATAGAAAATTACAATATCACCCTTGGCCCCTTACATATGTATTATATATATATATATAGGTAAAATAGTAATTAAAATGAGGCGGATAGGCGGTGCGGATACGGTGCGGATACGGTGCGGATACACAGACAAATCCATATCCGCACCGTATCCGCGCGGATATGAAATTTTCAGATCCATATTTGTATCCATATTTGTTTTTACTTGCGGATACGGATCGGATACAGTACGGATGCGGTTTTTAGTTGGCGGATACGGATAAAATTGCCAGCCCTACTTGCTGCAATTGCGAATGTCATTTATCTATCGTTTTTGAACAACATGAGCGATCTCAATTACTTGCAGCACAAAACAATCTTAGTACCTACCAATGAAATAGTTGAAATGGTGAATAATTTTATGTTGTATTTGGTTCTTGGTGAAATGAAGATTTATCTCAGCTTTGACAGCCCCTGTTCATCGGATGGTGACTGTGATTCAATTAATGACATTCATACGCTTGAACTTTTGAACATCATTTAATGTTACGATCTTTCAAACCATGAATTGAAGCTCAAATTCGGTGTTCCAATCATGCTTCTAAGAAACATAGATCAATCTTCAGGTCTATGCAATGAGACTCGACTTGAGATAATTCGAATGAGTCAATATGTGTTGAAAAGAAAAATAATATCAAGAACCAATATAAATGATAAGATTTTTATTCCAAGATTGATATTGACGCCATCAGATATAAAAGTTCATTTTAAATTTCAACGAAGACAATTTTCGATATATATTTATTTTGCTATGACCATAAATATGAGCCAATGTTAAAGTCTTAAACACGTTGGAATAAATCTAGAAACATGTGTCCTTTCATTGTCAACTATATGTTGATATTTCTAGAGTAATCAACAGTTGTGGTTTGAAAATTTTTATACACGACAACGATGACAATGAAACAAATGACACTACAAATGTTGTTAAAAGGAAGTCTTTCATAATGTATAATAAATAAGTTATTTTTATTTTTTAAGAATAATTTAAAATAAAATGTCAATTTTCTTTTGTAAGTAATTTAATACATAATATATTGATATATAATTCAATATTATTGTTACAAAAAATTATTTAAAATATTTTTCTGTTATTTATTTTTAAAATTTTAAATATTACACTCCAAAATATATTTTTCATAACTTATTTTCTAAATATCTATGTATGCAATAAATGGTGATATCTAATTCAATATTATTTTAATATATATAATTTCTATTCAAAAAATTAGATACAATTATTTTTACTCTAGAATTAAATTTATAAATGCATACAACTAATTGATTTATCATTATTCAAATAATTTTTATAACATAATTAAATCGTGCGTAGCACGTGTGTCATATTAGTACGGTAAACGAGTGATAAGTTTTTTTTTTTTGGAACTAAAGAATATTTGAAAAATTCTCTTTCTTTCTCTCTCATAATTTTTTTTTCCTTTTTGCTTTCCCTCGTGGTAAACACCGTTTCAAATTAAAAGCACTTTCACAACAAACAATAACGTTTATAGATGCACGCTAAAAATAATTTTAGTTCCAAAATTGTCTTATCGTATACTATTTTAGAAACAGCTTCCAGTTTATTTCAGCATATACTAATTTAGAGCACACTGATAAGCAGATGAACAATTATTGGTCATGTAATAATTCCTTTAAAGTAGCATTATTAATTTATTTCTTAATAATCTCAACAATCATCCTCTCTAAATTTTTCCACGAGGCTCCACTTGGTTTGGCTACCTTAATTGCTCTCTTCTCTTTCATTTCCTTCCCCTTAGCAGCATTACATACTTGAGTAGATTCATAGATTCATACTTGAGTAGATTCATAGATGTCTTGAATGCTTCTGAATTTGCGAGGAGGAGGGGAGGACGTAGGTGACTCACTTTCATTAAGTAGGTTCTGATCATCTTCCCCAGAAACACGAATTACTTCTTCACTTTCAGTTGACTCTTCTTCAGTTGACTGATTTATACACTTAGATGTTTCAACAGTTTTCGAGCTATTATTCCAATTCCATGAGGCATCTTCATTTATCACAACATCTCGACTTACAATGACTTTCATTGTAACAAGATTTATCAGTCTATAAGCTTTGGATTCCTGAGAATAACCAACAAAAATACATTTAAAACAGTTGTCATCCAGTTTCTTTCTCAGCTGATTGGACCGATGAACATAAGCATAGCTTCTAAATATTTTGAAGTGTAACACATTAGGTCTTCTATAAAATAATGCTTCATGTTGGGAATAGATTTGATGCAATAGACAAGAAACTAGAAGAAAATGAAAACACACAGAAGAACACACATGATTTACTTGGTTCAGCGAAAATCGCCTTCTTCCACGGTCGTACTAGAAGTTTTCACTATTAGGGTTTTCTTCGCGGTACAAAACAAATAATACATGTGAGTTTATATAGGGTGACACAGGCCCACAGTCCAAAAGGCCCAAAAAACTCTACGTAGCACAACATAAAAGAATTTGGGCAGATCAATCGCCACACATCCCAACAAAAATACATTCAAAATAGTTGCCATCCAGTTTCTTTCTTAGCTAATTGGGCCGATGAACATAAGCATATCTTCCAAATATTTTGAAGTGTGACACATTAGGTCTTCTATCAAATAATGCTTCATACGGAGTTTTTTCATCTACAACAACAAAGTAGCACCTGTTCATTATATAGACTGCTATTTGAGCAGCCTCAGCCCAAAGAAACTTAAGCATTTCTTTTTCTTTCAGCATACATTTTATCATCTCAATAACACTTCTATTTCTTCGCTCAGCTACACCATTTTGCTGAGGAGAGTATGCAGCTGTCAAATGTCATTTGATACCATGTTCTTTACAAAAACTATTGAAGTTCTCAGAGAGAAATTCTCAGAGAGATTTGTCCTCAGAGTTTTTTATATCTCTACTGAGTTCTTTTTCAACAAGTAGCTTGTATTCCTTGAATTTGTTCAAGGCTTCACTTTTGTATTTCAGAAAATAGATCCAAGGGAACCGAGTATGATTATCTATAAACAAGATGAAAATAGAAGTCATTATAGGGCTCTTTAGGCAACCTGATTCCTTCAATGGCATTCCATAAAGAGTCAGCACACAAAGTATTTCCAATAAAGCAACACCAATTAGAATTGAGCATAAGATGATGCACATGAGTGAGAGAGTTAAGCAGATTAACATTAATAAAAGTTGATTTCATAGCTAAAGGCATATCAAGGATCCAGTGATCATACAAAAATGAAGTATTACTGCCAGAACCAATTACTTTATTAAAGCCAAACTTAAGTGAATTGAAAGCTTCAAGTAAAAGCTTCCAGACCCAAGATGAGTTGTAAGTTTCGTTAGAGGAAAAGAATATGAGAGGATATTTAGCTTTGACAAGCTGAACCCATAAGGTACTATCATCATTCAGATAAGCCTGAATTCTCTTAGCATTAAGAGTAAGACTTTTGGTTTTCAAGTCATGGATTTCAAGACCATCAATTTTTTTGGGAAGAGACACAGTGTCCCAATCAATTAAATGCATGGCATGTTTATTAGTGAAATTATTCCACAGAAAACTCATGATCTTCATCTCAATTTTATCAATGAGCTCTTGATTAAGCCAGGTTACAGAAATAGAATGAATGGGAATAGAATTGATGACATAATTAATCAGAACAATTCTACCAGCTTAAGACATCATATTTGTTTTCCAATTGCTAACTTTGTTATCAATTTGGGCAACAATGTATTCATTAGACTTAGGAGGGGGTCTCCTAAGGGAGATCATAGTACCTAAGTACTTGAATGGGAACTTGCCCATTTTCATGTTTAAGCTATTAGAAATATGTCTTCTAGCATAGGAGGGAGTACCTCTAGGAAAGTAGATGTCAGACATATTAAGGTTCACCTTTTGGCCAGCCAAAAGCTTATAAGTGGAGAAGATAGTCTTAAAAGCATTTAAGCTCTTAGAATTAGCTTTGAAGATAAGAATAATGTCATCTGTAAACATTAAGTGACTAATGATCATATTATTTATCTTGTAAGGGGTTAGTAAATGGTTACCAACAGCATTGTCAATTAGGTTTGAGAGAGTTTGGGCAACCAAGATATATAAGAAGGGAGATAGGGGATCTCCCTGTCTAACACCTTTGTTTGCAGGAAAAAAGTTTGAGACCAAACCATTAATCAAGCAGGCAAAGGAAGTAGTAGAAATACAAGAATGAATCTATTGAATAAACATGTCAGAAACCAGTGAGAGAGAGAACTTTAGTAATGACATCCCATTTCAGAGAGTCAAAAGCTTTCTCTAGATCAAGCTTGACTAAGATGAAGGGGGTTTTACTTTTTGAGTTAAAAAAAGAGTGAGCAAGTTCTTGGACCACTAGAATATTATCATGGATACTTCTGTTTTTAACAAAAGCAGATTGATTGAGAGACACCAAGTTAGGTAAGAAAACTTTGAGCCTATTAGCAATTAGCTTTGAGACAATTCTATAAGATAAATTACATAGAGCAATAGGTCGAAAGTCCTTAACAACCTTTGGATTAGAACATTTAGGAATAAAAGTTAATAAGGTTTGGTTCCAATTCTCAAGTAAGGTAGCAGTGGCATTATAATACCCCGATTTAGTTCCACATTGGGAGTATATTGGATGTGGTGTTGGCTTATAAGGCTTGATGGGTGTGCTACCATCAACTTCAGCTTAAGCATTTTAATTAGGCCAATAGGTTGGCCTATGAAATTGAAGGGTTAGTTATCTGATCAAGCGGGTCGTAACAAATGATATCAGAGCAAGACCTAGTCCTAAGCATGGTGAGGGAGCCTATGTGAGAAAGGGTTGCCTAGGTGATGGGATAGAGTCACTACTAGATTAGGCCTCACATGTCGCCGACTTGGGTGTGATTCTGGGCGGTGTTAGACTCGAGTTGGGTCTTGACGACGACGTCAAGACATAAGTGGGGGAGATTGTAATACCCCAATTTAGTCCCACATTTGGAGTATATTGGATGTGGTGTTGGCTTATAAGACTTGATGAGTATGCTACCATCAACTTCAGCTTAAGTATTTTAATTAGGCCAATAGGTTGGCCTATGAAGTTGATGGATTAGTTATCTCATCAAGCGGATCGTAACAAGCATGAAAATCTTTTAAAATAGAACAAAAATCATTGCAAATAATAGGCCAATATGTTTTATAAAATTCAATGGTGAAGCCATCATGATCTGGGCTTTTACCATTAGCAAGAGACTTAATGGTATTCCAGATCTCTTCAGAAGAGAAAGGGCAAGTTAAGGAATTGACAGAGTCTTGAGGTAGTTTTTTAAATATAGACCAACTGGAGACAGAGTTAGGTAGAATAGTAGTGGTAGGAGACTAGAGGTTAGAATAGAATCTAACAAACACATCAAGGATATCTTTGGAATTAGAAACAGGAATAGAAAGATTATTAAGGATAGTAGGGTTGAAATTTTGCCTTCTGCGCATGGTTATCAGTCTATGGTAATAGGCAAAGTTTTTTTCACCATCCTGAACCCATTTAGTCTTAGATTTAGACCATCATTTAAGACAAATTTATCTCTAAATAGCAATGAACTTATTATACAGAGATCTTAATCTAGAATCTAAGTTAATAGGGGGGCACAGGTAGAGCCCTCAAGAGATTCAACAAGGTTGATCTCATTAATTGTAGAATCAAGGTTATTCTCTAACATACCCAAAGAATTTTTACTGCAATAGGAGAGGGCTCCTCTAGTGATGCTAAGTTTTTTAGAAAAAATAGAAGCACCAGGAAAGCTATTAGGGGAGTTCCAAGCGTTATCAACAATAATTTTGCTTTCATCATACTCAGTCCAAAAGTTTTGAAACTTGAATAATTTATTTTTAGCTTGAGTATGAATAGGAAGAGAGATAAGTAAAGGCTTATGGTCAGAAGTGACCCTATTAAAGTGTTTAATAGAGACATTACTATAGAAATGTAACAAAGCTACATTAGAGAACACCCTATCAAGCCAAATGAGAATTTTAGCAAGTCCAGTCCTATTATTTGACCAAGTGTAAAAGTTTAAAATAGGAGTAGTAAGCTTAAAAGGAACACCACCAAATTTATCAGTGCTATTCAAAATACAGTTGAAATCACTAAGAATAAGCCAAGGAAAAGCATTTAAGTCTAAGTTGGCAAAAAAGTTCCATAAATTATTTCTAAGACAAGGATCAGTACTTGCATAGACAGCAGACAACAAAAAAGGTTCAGATGAATCAATTTTAATATCAATATTTATGACTTGAGCAAGAGTAGAGATCACCTGAGCCTGAACAGAATCTATATTCCAAGCCACAATGATGCCACCAGAAGCACCAAAACTGGGTTGAATGGCCCCATTCCAAGAGCGGCCAAAAGAGTTGATAAGCCGATTGGATTTATTACTATTAAGATGAGTTTCTTGTAAAATACAAACTTTAATATTAGAGAGTCTAATGTGAGCAGTAATAAACTCCCTAACAGACTTTCTCTAGGCTCTTCTAACATTCCAATTCAATAGGTTCATGGTCAGAAGAAGATTGATTTGAGGGGATAGAATATCCAGGTTTTGTAGAAGGCTCAACTGTACTAATAGCATGAATAGAATTTGATCTATGTCTTTTATTAGTAGAACCAATGGTATGAGAGTGAAGGAGAGATTTTGATTTAGAGTTTTGCTTAGGTGGCTTAGGTAGTTTTTTAGATATAACTCTCGAGACTACATTAGTATGGCTGTCAGAAGACTGAGCACTAAAAATAATATTTAATTGTGAAGCTAACTGAGGCAGAGATTTAGACCCACGAGGATCAATGCTGAGAGAGGTAGGGGTAGTTTTAACCAATGATTTATGCTTGTTCTTGGTGTCCATATTGGTAGAGGAAGAGGAAGGCTTCCTAGGAATAGTGGGAAGAGAAATCCTAGTTTTAGGAACCTTACCAGAAGGAGCTTTAAGAGTAGCAGAACTGGGAGCAACATCTACATAATTAACTGGGACACTATGAAGATTTACCTTTTCACTTACCTACATAGGGTCGACAGAGTTTTCCCTGGTCCGTGCACGATCTTCCCTCATCGATGGGGGCTAGCGCGCACTACGAGGTTCATTCCGATGAGAAGTTCTACGACGAACCTCAATCCAAGGGCCCATAACAGGGTCATTCGGAGCATTTGGATCAGAAACAGTAGTAGATTTTTGTAAACCCAGAGAAGCCGATAGAGAAGGATTAGGGTTTTCAGAAGCCAAATCCATGGCCATAAGAGAACCATCCTCCAAAGAAACGTTCGTAGAATCTGAATGTTTTAAAAGAGATGCAGAAGCATTCGGAGTAGGAGTATGAGTCAATTTAGGACAATCAGATTCCCGATGTCCTATGAGATCGCATTGAAAACATACTGACGACAAATTTACATAGCAAATCGGAAGAAAAAACTCGTGTTCCCCCACTGAAATCCAGATTACTTGTCGAACGAGGAGAGCAAGGTTCAACTCGACACAAACCCTAACATATTTCCCATGTTCAAAGCCAAACGAGCGTTCATCCACACGCAAAACAGAACCAAAACTAGAAGCAATATGCCGAATACAATCATCACTCCAAAACTCTAAGGGAAGGGATTGAAGACGGATCCAAATGGGAGCAATCGAAAAATGTTCTTCCCAGGGTTTGAACAATGGTTTACAGGGGATAAGTCGAAGAATATCTCCCCTGAGAGACCAAGGTCCTCTCGTGAGAATAGATTTAGCCGCTTCATTTGAAGTAAAATGAAACACGAAAAAAATTTCATCTAGGTCAAGAACTGTTTGGAAACCATTCGAAAATCACAGTCGATTAGCCCAAGATCGGATAACGTCGAGAGGAGGGGGCTTTCCGAGGAACTTACCGATGAGACTCGCTTCCCATGGTTGTTGGAGAGAAAGTACCTGTTCGAGAGTGAAGACCACTCGATCCTTGGTCGAAGATTGGATCTTAGAGAAAAGGCCAGAGGATTGGGATCCCCAGCCCTTTGTAGCAGAAGAGTTCTTTAGGATCTCGGCCTAAGAACTGGGTTCAGAGCAGTCAACGAAACATCACCTTTCTTCGAAGGATCCTTTGAAATAGTAGAAGATGGGAGGCCATCGAGTGATGGCGTGAGGGGGGAGGAAGAAGCAGGGGATCAGAGGGGGCCAGCAGCTGCGTAGAGGAGGAAAAGGGAGCACCTATCGCTTCACTGCCAATACATACACCTAATTGTAGCTATATTAGGTTTCACGTATAAAATGATAGCATAATTTGCAATAATAAATTAACATTTCAAATAACCCCTATAACATAAAATGAATAACAATGTTATCATGTAAATAATAATAAATTAATCACATAGATTCTACATCAAGCTAAATGTTGCATAATTTGAACATGATAATAAAATTTACAATAACAAATCATGAATTGAATCATGCTGTCAATAATAAATTTTGGTTGAAAAATAAGCCAGACCCAAATTTGGCACGGACGTGAGCGGCGGTTGCGAGACAGAGCCGTTCACAAACGCGAGCGCACTCTGCTGCATGCAGCGCTGGCTGCTGGCATTGCTTCTTGCGCATCATTCTGGTCGAGGCGGACGAAAGTGTTGTCGCCATGATGCTAGTATTCATACTGTGCACGATCCCAAAACGCACACCAACCAATCCGAGGAAAAGCAGACAGAAAACACGATATATGTTCGAAGGCATCGTGTATATTTCCAATCAAAACAACGTGCATATTTTCGAAAATAGCCAGTATTTTTCCAATAGTGCACGTACGAAAAATAGAAACAACAAATAATCACATAGTGCAAAAAGATAAAGATAATTCAACATATCGAAAAAAAGTTTCAGATCTCAAATAAGTTATTATTATTATTATTGCACTATTCAGAAAAATCAGATCTCAAACAAATTATTATTATTATTATTGCACTATTCAGAAAAATCATGAATTATGATAATATCATATCAATAAAATTTGAATTCTTAATTCATATAATTTGAGTCTGATATTAATTGTAAAAGAAATTAATGTCATAATAAATTACATTAATTTAAGAACACCAAATATAATAGAGAAATCAGAAAAGATCTTACTTGACATAGACATAAATACAAAGAAAATAATTTTTTAGATCTTCAGGAATAGCTAGATCTTTCTCAACAACACTTTCTTAAAAGGCTCTATTTTGATAGAGAAAGCAACTATGAGCTAGAGTTTCCAATCTCGTATCATCTCATATCATATGTGTAGAGGGAACCTAATCTCTATTTATAATTGATTAAATGAGTTCATCCATCACAGGCTTCATTAATCGGGCCTACACTTGACTAATCACACAAATCAAGATTAAGTGTTTCGAGCTTAAGTCATAATAATGAACTGCCCCCCCCCTAAATTAAAACTAAATATAATAATTTTAATTTTTTTTTATGTTCTCTATTTTTAAAATCCTGCATACGCTACTACCAAAATCGTCAAAACCGCCAAAACCACGAGCCTTTTGCCAGCGGATGCAATATGATGTCTTCATCACTTGTTTTAGGTGGTTGAGTGTATTATTATGTTGATTTGAATCTGACTTTAAATGCATTATTGAGTGTTTTCATTGACGTATGATGGGGACTGCAATTAGATACCTTGTCTTTATAATTTAAATCAATATCTAGAGCAACTAATTCAAACTTGAACTTGACATAAATCTCAGTAAAAGGAGAGGAGGAGGATAATGTCTGATACATAATAAGATATCCGGTCATTCAAACATCTGTGGATCAAAATTGAATCTTTTATGGTGGATAAATTAAAAAAATGAAGTTAGACCTATCAGTGTCGAGGAATTCTCTGGATTTGTTCATATGGCTGTCAACAGATTAAGTTAATTATGAGTTACAATTTTTTTTTATTTAAAAAAGCCACCTACAGGTCAGATCATATCCGGGCAATGGGTAGAAGAGGTAGAGGATCCTTGATCATACACTCCTCGCCAACATCCCACACACCATCATATTCCTTCAAGTAAGGCTGAATTTTATTGATACCATATGAATCAGTCTCCAAATTTTCACTATACAACATATATGAAGAAGAGGATGCATCAGAATAGTGAATGCAATCCCTATCCGAACCTAAATTATTACAAGGTGCATATTGAGCATTTAGCACACTACTAGAAATTGATTCTTCAGCAACGATCATCAGCAACGGCCGCTCAAGCCGTTGCTATTTGCAACGACGTTCTTACGGTCACTCAAGCCGTTGCTATTTGCAACGACGTTCTTACGGCCACTCAAGCCGTTGCAGATATGCTATATCTGCAACGGTGTTGTAACGGACACTAACAACTAAGTGAGCTAAGTGAGCCGTTGTTGATAAGTTTATATAGGGCACGCGATCGCGCCCGCCCCCTTCTTCCTCTTCCTTTCCCCGTCGCCGCTGCCGACGCCACCGCCCCGTCCTCGACCTCCGATTCCGACCTCCGCCTCTCGTTCGATTTGAGGTATTTCTCGCCGCCTCCCGTTCGACCTCCGTCCCCTTGTTAGAGCCGACCGAAACCCTTAAAATAGGGTTCTGGCTAGCGGGTAGTGGTTTATTTTTTTATTTTTTTTATTTTTAATTACTTATTTGGATTAATTATTTAATTAATTGTTTAATTTGTTAGATTAATTTTTAGGATTTAGATTAATTGTTACGATTTTTAGATTAATTGTTAGAGTTTAGAGTACTTTTTAGATTAATTTGGTTAGATTAATATTATGTTTTGGATTAATAATTGTAGATTAATTATTTAAATTAGTTAAAATATTGTAGATTAATATTAATTAATTAGTTAAAATGTTAATTAGTCCGGAGTAGTCCTTAGTGGACTCGCGCCAGAATCGTCCACTTCGGACTTGCGCCGGAATCGTCTAATTTGGACTCGTGTCAGAATTGTCCACTATGGACTCGAACTGACTCGAAACATTTAGAAAATAATCATCCATCCGACGAGTTGATATGTTTCACGTACGCATCGACGAGTCGGATATGATTTAGCAAATACTTAGATCCGTTCGGGGGTTGTATGTTCGTGTAAAAGAAGTAGATGATCTTTTATACGACGTACAATCCTTGAATTGTCTCTGATTGGATAATTTGGGAATATAGTTATTTGTATTGCACTTACGTTTTTCTTTTAATCGTTAACATATTCTAAATTTCGGCAGCATCTCTCTTGTTCTCCGATACACGCTCAGATGATATGCGTATTCGGAGAACTATAGGGAGATGCTGTGAAATTTAGAATGATGTTAGTAGTTAAAAGAAGTACTTAGTGCAATATGAATAATATAAATTTCGAATGGAATAGGACAATCTCACCTAAAGGCATTAACCAAAGAAATTATCATTGATTGACAGAATCATGTCGGCTGATCGAAGTTGGATGTACCGACGTCTTGATCCTGGAGCATTAACGAATGAGTTTCGATTAGGCGTAACGTACTTCCTAAATTTCGCCTATTCGAATCGAAAATTCATTAGCGTCAGTGATAAAATCCGATGTCCATGCCGCATTTGCTTGAATGGACGATTTTTGGATCGGGAGACTGTCACTCTGCATCTATATAGCAAAGGATTTGCACAATATATTTTTTATGGACTTGTCACGGGGAGTCACGTGAAGTCGGGACGTCGAGCAATCCTGTCGTTCAGACATATGGTGAATCTTCCTGTGCTGGTGCTTCTTCATCCAATCAATCTAATCCCTATAGAACTATGATACTTGATAGTCATGGGGGTCAATTCCACCTGAATGATAATGTTGATCGGTCAGTTACTCAGACATCAGTCCCACCAGATACTACAATGGTTGATATCACAGAAGTACAAACCGCGGTAGAGATTGAATTGCCAAATAAAAAAGCCGCAGAATTTTACAAGATGTTGAAAGCTATCGATGAACCTTTGTATGAGAATTGTCCTAAATACACTAGGTTTTCAACAATGACACAGCTCTTAAATATCAAGGCCGATTGTAATATCAGCGGGGTTGCGTATGATCGGATTGCAGAATTGATTAATGGAATGTTGCTTACTGATAATAAGTTTGAGCCAACTTTTTATAAAATTAAAAAGCTGATGAGAAAATTGGGGCTTGGATACGAAAAAATACACGCGTGCCAAAATAACTGCATTTTATATTATAAAGAAAATGTACATTTAGATAAATGCCTTGTATGTCAACATCCTTCTTACAAGGAGAAGAAATCGGTCCGATAGAAAAATATCTCGTTTAAGGTGCTTCTGTATTTTCTACTGACATCGAGGTTTCAACGATTATTCATGTTGGAAAACACGACCCCCTACATGAGTTGGCATGCAAGAAGTCGTGATGATACAGTAATGACTCATCCATCCGACAGTGAAGCATGGAAATATTTGGATACATGTTATCCTTCATTTGCTAGGGATACTAGAAATATCAGATTGGGATTGTGCACAGATGATTTTAACCGTTTGGATATTCTACAACTCCTTATTCAGTTTGGCCTACAGTCAGACAATGATACAGCGCGGAGGCACCCCCGAGGACTTTGACGCAGCAGCGTGGGTCGATGCTGCAGGTGGCTGGGACCACGGCCTCGTGTATGGTTTTGCAGTAGTGGTCATGCACGAGCCGTGCTAGGGCTACTTGGGGCACCGATCCCTCCGCATGCTGGTGAACGACCGTCGACCTCCAGGTCCAAAGATGATCATAGTAGCAGAATAAGGACACTGGAGGAGACGGTTGCGCGTCAGACTGAGTTGATGGAGCGTCAGAGTCAGATGATGGCAGATATGCAAGTTATGCTACGCAACTTGTCAAGTCATCACGGAGCAGCATCATCTGATCTATCGTCCTCGAGTCAGTCCACGCTGGTGTACACCCAGGCACTCCAGACTTCGCCATATGATCCAGACCATCCTCCATCGTCATCGTGAGATTTATTATTATTTTTATTATATTGACTTTGTTACTTCGATACTATATATATTTTAGTTTTGTTTTGTTTGGATATTGATACTTCAATTTTGCATTTGAATAGTTTTTATACGATTGTGGATAATTATAAATATAAGTATAATTGTTTTGATATATATCTGGGTGTATTTGTGATGTGTGAATGGATGTGTGTATGAGTGTGTGAGTTATGTATCAGATTGTATCAATGTATTAATGGAAATTTAGAATTTTAATTTTTTTTTTGTTCCAGGTTTTAGTCATCAGCAACGGCTTTCCCACGGTTGTCCGTGGGAAAGCCGTTACTAAAAGTGTATCGTAAACCGTTGCTGTATAACATCAGCAATGGCTTAGTAATGGTCTTTCACTAACGGGCTTGCCACGGCCTCATGGGCCATTGCTAATAAGGTTATCAGCAACGGCCCGATGTCCATGGCAAAGCCGTTGCTGATAATGTTATTAGCAACGGCCCGATCGGCCGTTGCAGCGCCGTTGCTAAATTATCAGCAACGCGCTTTTCTGCCACGGCTACTTTGCAACGGGCCGGGCCATTGCAAGCCGTTGCTGATGGTTTTCAGCAACGGTTTCAGCCGTTGCTGATGCCCATTTTTCCAGTAGTGGCAGTATCTTAGCTTTATGCGCAGGAAAAAAAGCACAGTCTATATAGATCCATTTTATAGCATCATCAAGAGCTAGGTCTGAATCTGAAAGTCCTACCTTTGCAAGCTTATGAGCATTGGAATTGAATTCCCTTCTAAGATAGCACCCGCAGTTGACTTGAGTATTTAGAGCAAGATGCCTTATATCCTTAACTAGGGCTTTAACCATCCAACGTGGCTTTGCCAAATTATTCAGGATATCAATGGCAGGTTTGCAGTCGGAGAAGATTTTGAGATGCTTCATATTCATTTTGTTAGCACTAAGCAAGCTCATCCAGATGGCATAAAGTTCAACAGATAAAATGTTAGGAGTTGAGTTCATACAATATCCTAATAATACCTTCTTCTGCTCACTGTTAAGAGTAAGAAAACCATATCCAGAATAACCCATGTTTTCATCCCAAGATGCATCACAGAAAATGGTATAACTGGCTTCATGATCAGTATAAAGTGTTGCAAAATGGCCAACTTGGTTTTTATTTTGACTAAAATTTGAGTTTTCAACTCTAGTAGGCAAAGGCTAACAATTGTTAAATTCCTTCTGTTAAACTGATACCGACTGAGCTGTCTACAGTTGTTAAATTCAACTAAGGCTTTATAAAGAAGAGTATTGACTCCAAAATTTTTCTCTCCGAAACATTTCTCATTTCTGTTTTTCCATAGGAGCCATAACCCAGTAGCTATACAACTTCTAAGGCAGGATTTACTATCCTTATCAAAAGTTTTTTCTTCATCCAGCCACTTCCCAAGTGGCCACAAGTCTTTGTACTCAAAATTAATGTTAAGAATATTCTCCATAGAGTTCCAAAACCTTTTTGCAAAGTCGCATTCAAAGAGGATGTGAACTGGACTGTCCATCCCATTTTCACAGATATAACATATGTGCTCTTCAATTTCGCTAATTTTGGATAGCCAACTGGTTGTAGGGAGCCTCCCATTCAACAGCTTCTATAAGAAAATTTTGATTTTTGGAAGCACTTTCAAACCCCACATTTGAAACCAATCATGAGCAGTACTAGAATTATCATTATTTTCTTGCTTTAGAAAATTATAAGCAATCTTACAGTTGAGTTTCCCTTTATTGTTCAGCCCCCAAATCCATTTATCTACAGTAACATCTCTTGGAATATATATCTGATGAATTTTCATTACAAGCTCACTACCAAATAGGTTACTGATGATTGAACAATTCCAACAACCTTTGTCTAGCAGTTCACTTACCTGGTTAACATTATGAGCCATCTCAACATTTATGAATGTTGGCCATCTGTTTAAAGGCATACAGACTATCCATGGATCACTCCAAATGTTAGTACTATTGCCATTTCTAATCTTAATTTTTAATCCTCCCCTGAGGCTATACAAAGCAGCTAGTATCCCTTTGACAGTCCAACTCTTGGGCTTTCCTTCCATAGCTTTCCATGGGTGAGGATTATTATATCTCAAGTTCAGAGATTTGACCGGTGAGTGTCCTTTTCATTCAAAAGGGGAAGAATTCTTCTAGCTTGCAGGGATAATTTAACCAATTTTAGGCCCCTGATACCAAGACCATCATTTGCTTTACTGAGAGTGATTTTTTTCCAACTAATTAGATGAAAATCATGTTTCTTAGAGCAAGACTTCCAAAAGTAATTTCTAGCGGCCTGCTCATCTTCATTGATAACTTTGTCACTGATCCAAGAGGAAGCTAAAGTGTGGATAGGAATGTAATTAATAATCGAATTTAGCAGTACCACTTTTCCTGCTTGGAAAATGCTTCTACTTGCCCAGCTGTTAAGCCTTTTCTCAGCCTTGCTAACCATCTGTCTTTGAGTGCTTATAGGGACCTTACTTTTATGAATCCAAGCACCTAAATATCTAAAAGGCAAAGAACCCTATTAATGCCCATCAAACTGCATAATTCTTCCCTTTTCTTTTTCGGGTATTCCTTTGAAAAGAACAATTCAAACTTTTCAAAGTTTACTTTTTGATCAGTAATCAAACCATAACTGTTGAGGATATTTTTTATACATTCGCAAGTCTTCCTATAACATTTAACAGTTAAGATAATATCATCTGCATAAAACAGATGACTTAAGGAAGAATTCTTATACTTTGAAGACTTTGATATTTCCATTCTCTACTTCTTTCTCAATCATCAATGACAGCAGCTCTTGAAGGATTATAAACAGGTATGAGGAAATAGGATCCCCTTTCCTAACACCTTTGAAGCTTTTGAAGCTGCTAGACTGAACACCATTGATACAAATCCTGAAATTTGCAATCTTCAAACATGTCATTAATCAGGATATGAATTGCCTAGGGATGTTTAGGCATTTGCAGATATTTTTTATAGCCTCCCAGTTTGCTCTATCAAAGGCTTTCTCCAAGTCTATTTTTATGATGAAATAAGGGCACTTTCTCTTGAATTTACTGATAATGTTCACTACTTCTGAAAGGACCAGCACATTATCACACAAATTCCTTTTCTTCACAAACGCAGCTTGCTCCTTTGAAACTATTGTACTGATCCATGGCTTCAATCTGTTTACAAGAACTTTAGACATAATTTTATAAGCAACATTACAAAGAGCAATGGGCCTAAAGTCTTATATAACTTTGGGATTATCACATTTTGGAATGAAAATTAAATTTGTACATCCCCAAAATTCAGGCAGCCAATTATCTCTATAGAAGGAATTAACTACTTTCATATATTCTTCTTTGATAACATTCCAAAAACTGATGAAAAATTCCAAATTGAAACCATCGGGGCCAGGGGCCATGCCCTTGCCCAAGCTGTGCATGGTAGTAAGAATTTCATGCTCAGAAAAACTTTTTGTCAACTCCAAATGCTTAGAT
Organism: Canna indica; assembly: GCA_034359265.1. Classification (NCBI taxonomy): domain Eukaryota; kingdom Viridiplantae; phylum Streptophyta; class Magnoliopsida; order Zingiberales; family Cannaceae; genus Canna; species Canna indica. Next base: position 75,673,054 of record CP136894.1, on the reverse strand, counting down.
GAAGGGATAGATTTTCAATTCAATTTCTTCATATCATTCCAGCCAGTGCAAACAATATGATCATCCTTCCAAAGGGAACCAACTGTACTAATTCATAAATTCTTTACTAATCTCATTAGTATCATTTATCCTTCTTCCATCAATACTGATTTCAAAAATAGTGTTCCTCCTTTTTTTGTATTTAGTCAAATTATGGAAGTACTTTGTATTCTTATCATTCATTTCAATCCATCTAGCTCTTGCTTTGGACCACCACTTAATATGAACTTGCCTGTTAATTGCCATAATTTGGTTTGTTAAACTTCTTATTTTACCAATTTCAACATCAATAGCCAACCCTTTTTCATCAATATCCTCCAAGGTTTTCAGTTCCTCCAGAAGATTTTTGAGCCTAAGCTCTAGATGACCAACATTTACTTTACTCCATTTGGTAAGCTCCTTCCCAGGCTACTGAGATATCCCTCAAAGTAGTTAGGAGAATTAGGCTGAGAAACATTGGATTTCCATTTTTCTTTGACCACTTCCCTGATACTGTTATGCTCAAGCCAGAATAATTCAAAAACAAATCTTTTGGTTTTCTTAATCTGTCCAAACCCAATCCTTGTGTCAAGCATTATAGGTCTATGGTCTGTCCAAAACCATTGCATTGTAGTATTTGGTCATCCATTCTCCATTAGCATAGCATCTATCCAACCTTGCCATAATTCTATTCTCACCAGCCCTGTTATTACACCAGGTATATCTACATCCTGAGAAGCCCAAGTCAATAAGGCCAGCATCAATACATAATTCATTGAAGGTCCTTAAAGAGTCACCCAAAATAAAAGGCCTTCCATCTTTTTTATCTTCTTGATTCTCAACACAATTGAAATCCCTCCTTATAAGCCAAGGCAAACAACCCACATTCCGATTCTTCATTAATTGTCATAAGAGCTTTCTTTCTTTAGCTCTAGTACTTACATATATATCTGATAACAGCCATGGCCTTTCTCCATTAAGACAAACTGACACATGAAGAATCTGACTGCACTTGTAGATAAGATTCCACTACTAGAAAAATGGTCATCAGCAACGGCTGATGCCGTTGCAATAGCGCCGTGACAGAAAGTCGCGTTGCTGATGACTTTGCAACGGATCAGCAACGGCCGCTCGGGCCGTCGCTCAAAACATTATCAGCAACGGCCGCAAGGTTGTCGCTAAAAATATTATCTGCAACGGTTTAGCCACAGACCCAGAGCCGTTGCTGATAACATTAATAGCAACGGCCACGAGTCCGTAGCAACGCCGTTAGTAAAACCCCGTCGCTAAGCCGTTGCTGTAGGTCATCAGCAACGGCTTTCGATACACTTTTAGCAACGGCTTTCCCACGGACGCCCGTGGGAAAGCCGTTGCTGATGACCTATACCTGCAACCAGAAAATTTGAAAATTTCAAATTTCCATTGATACATCGATACATTTATCTGATACATAACTCACACACCCATACCCTCATACACATATTCATTCACACATCACAAACATCTCATACATATTCATTCACACATCACAAACACACCAAGATATACATCAAAACAATTATATTTATATTCATAATTATCCACGATAGTATAAACATAATTCAAATGCAAAATTGAAGTATCAACATCTCAGTAACATAGTCAATATAAATTAAACAAGTTCAATATCTCAGTAACAAAGTCAATATAAACAAAATCTCACGATGACGATAGAGGATGGCCTGGATCATATGGTGGGGTCTGGAGTGCTTGAGTGTACACCGGCGTGGACTGACTCGAGGATGATGGATTAGATGATGCCGAAGAGATGCCTGCTTCGGGGTGACCCAACAAGTTGCGTAGCATAGCTTCTATATTCGCCATCGTCTGACTCTGGCGCTCCATCAACTCAGTCTGACGCGCGACCGTCTCCTCTAGTGTCCTTATCCTATTACTATGATCATAACTTGATATGGAGGTGGACGGCCGCTCACCAGCGATCGGAGGGGTCGGTGCCCCAAGTGGCCCTAGTATGGCTCGCGCATGACCACTATCTGCGAAGCCATATACGCGGCCATGGTCCCAGCCACCTGCGGCCTCGACCCACGATGCTGCGTCAAAGTCCTCGGGGGTACCCCCACGCTGCACCACCGTCTGGCTGTAGGTCTCCTACTCGAGTTTGATTTTTTGTTTAATATTTATCATAAAACTTAAATTATAAATATATAATGAATAATTTAAACAAATATATAATTACCATAATGTATGCAGCGCGGTTGTCGATGTACTCCCCCGTCCCATGTGCTCGACGGTGAGTCCGCTCAAACACCGCCATCGGAGAGGGTCGCTGGACAGTCCCGTCATCCGACACCGTCGTCTACATTTACAAAACAAATACATTAATTAGTACACATAATAACAAATAAAATATATAATTAAAAGATATACTTACCATACGATTCGCGTGCACTGCAAATGCAACAGAGCCGCCGGTGTGACGCGCTGCTCCCCCCGACATGCGATTTCTAGCCGCATTCCGAGAAACCTCCTGCCATCGATCCGTCGACCATATCCCCACGAGCTGGTCCCATATATCCGGAGTAATCCAACCGGGGCCGTATCCCCGAGTCTCCGCGATGTTAGTGGTCCCAGCTCGGGCCATCGCCTGGGACCGAGCCTGCCCCAGCTGCCCATTGTACCTTGCCCGGGAAATAGCCTCCCAAGCAGCGTAAATGAAGGGCCTCTAGTCCTCGGCCCATGTATAGCGAGCCTGCAAAATAATAGTATCAGTACCAATATTAATATATCATCATGCATGTAAAAAAAATAATAATACGTGCCTCAAACTCGCGCCATAACATGTCGACGTGCTCGCTAGGCACGTGAGACCACGTAGGCCATGCCCCGTGCATGTATCGTCGAATAGTAGAAGAAATGCTCCTCGGCACTTCTTCTTGCTGGAACCTGCACAACAAAAATAAATTTTAATATTATATTATGATATAATGAATTTGTAATGATTCATAATTCATGATATATTACGTACCGCTCCCCAATCACGCTAATCAATCTACGTGACTCTGTGGCTGGTGGAGGCTGCCACATGTTCGGCCCGCGTGGCCGCCTACGTCTGGATGTACTAGCCTCGGCAGTATCATCCACATGAGGATCAACAACAGGAGGATCAGCATCATGAGTAAGTGTTGGAGTCTCACCGATCGGAGACTCCGAAACTCTCCTGCGTCGATAACCACGACCAGACATATCTGTCGAACAGACATATAATCAGATTATTGTATAAATAGTAGAGATATATTTAATAAAATATATACTTTACAATTATTCTTCATCATCTGAATAATAGTCTTCGAATTCTTCTTCTTCTTCTTCTTCTTCCTCTTCTTCATCTTCTTCATCTCCAGCTTCCTCAATTTCATGATCGTCATCATCAGCATATTCAACTTCTAATTGAATTGATGTTGTGTCTGCATCCTCGAGTATTGGAATAATACGATCCACAGCAGAAAGATCATCTTCTTGATAGAAACCAGGAGGATCATTTTCTCCTACTACCGGATCAATTTTTCCTCTACCTTTTGTCTTACAGACTACACGCCAATCTGCTCTATCTTTATTTCGAGCCGGATACTTCGCGTAATATACTTGTTCGGCTTGTGATGCCAATATAAAAGGCTCATTTGCTGCCAATTTCGATTTATAATTAACCTCAACAAGTTTGTATTTTTGATGAACTTTCATGCCCCTTTCTGTTGTATCGAACCAATGACATCTAAATAGGAACACTGATTTCAAGCCGAAGTAGTGCAACTCTATCACTTCTTCCACTAGTCCATAGAAATCCATATCACATTCAACATAAGTTGTCTCTTTCACGCAGACCCCAGCATTCATCGTCTTTTTTGTAGATGAATATTCAACCGTGTGAAATTTATACCCGTTAACAAAATATCCGCTATAGCACGACACAAGTCGCGACGGTCCACTAACAAACTCAAATATTTTTTCATCTATTTCAGCTCTGTGATCTTTGCTGTAAGTCTGAATCCAAGAAGGAAAATCACGATTCCGTAATGTCTCCAATTCTTGATCGTTGTGAATAGAGTATTTTTGCACCATCTCAATGTCAAATATTTCAATGAATTGTTCAATCTCTGGACAATTGAGTAATACATACAAGTGTGCCAAATGATACTCTTCATCGCTTAAGTGTCGAGATGGACGAGAACCAAAAGCACGACCAGAGTGACAAAATATATTTAAACGTCCATCTGAATATCGAACACCCCCGTCGTCGTTACGTGGAAGATGATCAAATCTTGTCTGTACTGTCGATTCAAAGTAAAATGAGCAGAATGTTGAAATTTCTTGGATGATATACGATTCAGATATTGATCCTTCAACAGCTGCGGTGTTCTTTACTTTTTTCTTCAGACGATTCATGTATCTTTCAAATAAGTACATCCAACTATATTGAACGGGGCTACCAACTCGTGCCTCGTATGCCAAGTGTATCGGTAGATGCTCCATCGAGTCAAAAAATGCAGGAGGGAAAAACTGCTCCAGCTTGCATATGATTTCAACAATATTATTTTCAAGTGTTGACATATCTTCGACTCGAAGGACATTTGCACAGATGCTTCTAAAAAACATACTTAATTCAGTCAACGGACCCCAAATATTATCAGGTAGAAGATCTCGAAATGCGATCGGAAGTAATCTCTGCATGAATACATGACAATCATGGCTCTTCATCCCTGATATTTTGCAATCATCGACGTTCACACATCGAGATAAGTTTGAAGCATATCCATCGGGTAATCTGAGTTCTTTTACCCATTGACAAACATCTTTGATCTGTTGTTTATTTAACACATATAGGGCCTTCGGTTTCAGATATCGTCCGTTGACCTCTTGTAACTCCAACTCTGGTCTTTTACAAAGTATTTTCAGATCATGTCGGGCTTTGACATTATCTTTAGTTTTTCCAAAAATATCCATCACAGTGTTGAAAATATTATCAAACACATTTTTTTCAATGTGCATGACATCTAAATTATGTCGAATCAATAATGAACTCCAATAGGGCAATTCCCAAAAGATACTTTTTTTCACCCAGTTGTGTGTTTGGCCAAAACCTGACACTCTTTCATTGCGACCAAATACTATATCTGGAAGTGTTGAAACACGTGCTAACATTTGTTCACCAGACAACATCGGCGGTGGCCCATCTCTTTCGATTAACCGGTAGGAATCGACGATGATAATCAAAGAATGAGATTTTTCGTCCGTTCTGAAGACTGATTGATTTAGAGTGTTCCATACAATACGGACAAGAGAGTCGGCCGTGAGTGCTCCAACCCGACAACATGCCGTACGCCGGGAAATCATTGATTGTCCACAAGACCGCGGCCTTTAAATTGAAGTTTTGCTTCCGATGACAATCATAAGTGACAGCTCCCTCAGTCCACAATGTTTTCAATTCATCTATCAAGGGTCTGAGAAATATGTCAATTTCTTTTCGCGGACCCTTAGGACCCGGAATAATCATCGAAAGATAAATAAATTCATCTTTCATGCACATTGACGGTGGCAAATTATAAACTGTCAGCAGCACTGGCCAAACTGAATAAGGAGTTGCAGAATGTCCAAACGGATTAAAACCATCTGTGCACAATCCCAATCTGATATTTCTAGTATCCCTAGCAAATGAAGGATAACATGTATCCAAATGTTTCCATGCTTCACTGTCAGATGGATGAGTCATTACTGTATCATCACGACTTCTTGCATGCCAACTCATGTAGGGGGCTGTCTTTTCCGACATGAATAACCTTTGAAGCCTCGGTGTTAGTGGAAAATACCGAAGCACCTTAAACGGGATATTTTTCTGTCGGACCAATTTCTTCTCCTTGTAACGAGGGTGTTGACATACAGGGCATTTATCCAACTGCACATTTTCTTTATAATATAAAATGCAGTTATTTTGGCACGCGTGTATTTTTTCGTACCCAAGCCCCAATTTTCTCATTAGCTTTTTAGTCTTATAAAAAGTAGGCTCAAACTTGTTATCAGTAGGCAGCATTCCATTAATCAATCCAGCAATCCGATCATACGCAACTCCGCTGATATTACAATCGGCCTTGATGCTTAAGAGCTGTGTCATTGCTGAAAACCTAGTGTATTTAGAACAATTCTCATACAAAGGTTCATCGGCAGCTCTCAACATCTCGTAAAATTCTGCAGCTTCTTTATTCGGTAATTCAATCTCTACCGCAGCCCCTACTTCTGTGATATCAACCGCTGTAGTATCTAGTGGGACTGATGTCTGAAGATCTGGCCGATCAACATTATCATTCAGGTGGAATTGACCCCCAAGACTATCAAGTATCATAGTTCTATAGGGATTTGACCCCCTACATTGACTGGATGAAGAAGCACCAGCAGAGGAAGATTCACCATATGTCTGAACGACAGGATTGCTCGACGTCCCGACTTCGCGTGACTCCCCGTGACAAGTCCATAGAAAATATCTTGGTGCAAATCCTTTGGTATATAGATGCAGAGTGACAGTCTCCCGATCGAAAAATCGTCCATTTGAACAAATGCGGCACGGACATCGGATTTGATCACCCATGCTAACGAAATTTCGATTCGAATAGGCGAAATTGAGGAAGTACGTTACGCCTAATCGAAACTCATTCGTTAAAGCTCCACGATCAAGACGTCGGTACATCCAACTTCGATCAGCCGACATGATTCTATCAATCAATGACAATTTCTTTGGTTAATGTCTTTAGGTGAGATTGTCCTATTCCATTCGGGATTTATGTTATTCGTACTGCACTTACGTTTTTATTTTAACTGTTAACTAATTATTCTAAATTTCGACAGCATCTCCCTACAGTTCTCCGAATACGCATATCATCTGGGCGCGTATCGGAGAACAAGAGAGATGTTGCCGAAATTTAGAATAATTAGTTAACAGTTAAAATAAAAACGTAAGTGCAGTACAAATAACTATATTCCCAAATTGTCCAATCAGGGACAATTCAAGAATTGTACGTCGTATAAAAGATCATCTACTTCTTTTACACGAATATACAATTCCCGAACGGATCTAAGGTTTTGCTAAATCATATCCGATCGTCGATGCGTACGTGAAACATATCAACTCGTCGGAGGATGATTATTTTCTAAATGTTTCGAGACAGTTCGAGTCCATATTGGACGATTTCGGGGCGCGTTCGAAGTGGACGATTCCGGCGCGAGTCCGAAGTGGACGATTCCGGCGCGAGTCCGAAGTGGACGATTCCGGCGCGAGTCCGAATTGCACGATTCCGGCGCACGTCCGAAGTGGACGATTCCGGCGCGAGTCCGAATTGGACGATACCGGCGCGCGTCCGAAGTGGACGATTCCGGCGCGCGTCCGAAGTGGACGATTCCGGCGCGCGTCCGAAGTGGACGATTCCGGCGCGCGTCCGAAATTAATCTAAACCGTAATAATTAATCTAACAAATTAAATAATTAATCTAAACAATTAATTAACAATTATAAAATAATTAATTAACAATTATAACATAATATAAATTATATATATAAATTATAAATTCCGACGCCGGAGTCCACCCTCCGGCGCCGGCGTACAGTGGCCGGACACACTGTCCGACCACTGCAGAAGATCCGGCGGCGGCCATCGGCCGACCGCCGCTGGCCGAAACCCTAGAAATAGGGTTTCGGTCGGGTGATTCCTACCGGCCGCAGGGAAGAGGCGGCCGCAGGGAGGAGACATACCTGAACAAGTCGGAAGCAGCGGTAGGCGTCGTCGGCGTCGGCAGCAGCGGCAGGAGCGGCGGCGAGTGGCGTCGGCAGGAGCGGCGGCGGCAGCAGCGGGAGGAAGAAGGGTCGGGCGCGAGAGCGTGCCCTATATAAACTTATCAGCAACGGCTCACTCGCCCGTTAGAACGTCGTTGCTGATAAGTTATCATCAGCAACGGCTCACTTATCCGTTAGAAAGCCGTTGCTGATAATTAAAATATCAGCAACGGCTCACCTTTCCGTCCGAAAGCCGTTGCTGATAATTAAAATAATCAGCAACGGCTCGGGTTTCCGTTAGAACGCCGTTGCAGATACAAATATCTGCAACGGCTCGGGCGGCCGTAAGAATGCCGTTGCAAATAGCAACGGCTCGAGTGGCCGTCGCTGATAGCCGTTGCTGAAGACGAAGTTTCTAGTAGTAATTCACCTCCATTATATCAGGTTTCCAAACAATGATAAGATCTCCTGCTCTACCATTACCTGGAATAGCAATGCCACTCCAATCAGCACCAAATTTTTTGATATAAATTTCAGAGTCATCACTGTCTAGATGTGTCTCAATTAACAATATCATATCAAGCCTTTTAGTTTTAATCAGTCTATCAAGGAAGTCCCAACCAACTACTTTGAGGCCCCCTCTTATATTCCTAGATATACACTTCATAAATGTGTACTGTTGCTTCCCCCCTCTTGCGTATCATTTGGGGGGTCTCCATCAAACATCAAAAGACCATTATCCGTAGAAATCCTCTTTTTCTTTGACCTATTCTAGCTAATGCTAAAAGGCACACACTCAAAGTGAATGAATTGAGTTGAAGGCTTCCTTATCCTTCCTGCTTTGGTGGATAAACTGTTTGTTAAATCCTTATCCATATCATTAATATCCAACAAACTCTCATTTTTTATCTCACTGACTTTAATGGCAAGAGTATCAGTCAGTTTAGCGTGGAAGCTGTCTAAGCACTTATTTACTTCAACTTGCACCAGATTTGAAGCCTTAAATTTTCGTAAAGTATATCCTAATTATGAGTTACAATTAATTAATCTCAATCAGTGCCTAATTAAGATTCAATTATTAAATGATATTTTCGTAAAGTATATCCTATTATATTATAATCTATAAGTTATATCAAATATGTCTAAGTGAATTTTAATAATTTTATTATAATATTATTTATGCATATTAAACATTTATATTTTACATTATCAATAATTTTTTTAATGACAATTTATCTTAAAAATAATGCTCGATCAACCTTCACTACTAGAATTCCTATATATCATTAGGCAATAGTTTTTCCACCATTGCAAATAATTGTTACTTAGTTAATATATATCAATAATTCATATAAGTTTAGTGGAGACACGCTGGCATGGCCTACTAAACAATTGCGGGTCCTTTTAACTAAACCTACACCTCAGTCGAAGGGGATTCTTATTTCTTAAGCCGCACGTAGTATTTCCCAATTAAATTTGAGAAGATTCCTTGTTAGATTATAATGATTGGATATGTCATCGAATATTCCTTGGTTGTGTCACCAATTGGATGGCCACATTTAATTTTAATAAATAAAAATATTTGAGAAAATAAAATGGAAAGAGTTAGTTTCAATGTAGCTTCTAAAGTTTTTTTATTTTTATTTTTTAGGGAAGTGAGGCTCAAAGGTCTTGCGATGCATTTCATAAGATTTTAAATGTACAGTAGCTAGATGAAAAAGATCTCTCCCCCCCTCATAGCCAGTGTCCAAAAAGGGCATGAATCAAATCAAAGAAAGCCAAAAATGACAAAATCATTTCCAGACCAGAACTCGGGACTAAGATGATCTCCGAGTCCCAACTTTCTATAAGAATGTCACCACCATAACAGCCAGAGTAGATGCTGAAGTAACAGCAGCAGCAGCAATAGAAGAACTGGACCTCTCAGAACTAGAATATCTTGAGGTCCAAAGAGCGGTGACATACAATTATGGTGAGGAATCACAATGGTTCAAATCCAAGTTCAGCCCGCTACTTGAAAGGTTAAAAGACCAGGGCTACATTGGCGATGACCCAGTAAAACACTGGGCAAATAATCAGGTAACTTGCAAGCTTGAAATAATTAACCCTGATATAACTATTCAGGATAAGCCCCTGAAGCATGTCACCCCAGCCATGAAGGAGCAGTTCAATAAACACGTCCAAGCATTACTCAAAATCGGAGCCATCAGACCAAGCTCAAGCAAACATCGAACCATGGCAATAATGGTCAATTCAGGCACCTCAATAGACCCGATGACCAAGAAAGAAGTCAAAGGAAAGGAAAGAATGGTATTCAACTACCGAACCCTTAACGATAACACGCACAAAGATCAGTACAGCTTACCATGTATCAACACTATACTGAAGAAAATCGGGAACAGTAAAATCTTTTCAAAATTTGACTTGAAAAGAGGTTTTCACCAAGTCGCTATGAATCCTGAGTCTATCCCGTGGACAGCATTCATAGTCCCAGGAGGATTGTATGAGTGGCTGGTAATACCATTTGGCCTAAAGAATGCACCAGCCATATTTTAGAGAAAGATGGACAACTGCTTTCGAGGAACAGAAGACTTCATCGCAGTCTACATTGATGATATACTGGTATTCTCTGAAAATGAGGAACAACATGTGCAACACTTGGAAACTATGCTATCAATCTGCGAAAAATGGGGGCTAGTCTTATCCCCTACAAAGATGAAGATAGCATCCAAAGAAATCGAATTTCTTGGAGCTATTATTGGAAATCACAGGATCAAACTACAGCCCCATATCATCAAGAAGATCATCAACTTTGAAGAGGATAAACTCAAAGATAAAGCGGGGTTACGATCTTGGCTCGGAATACTAAACTACGCCAGGACCTACATCCCTAATCTGGGAACACTCCTTGGGCCGCTCTACTCAAAGACAAGCCCGCATGGAGATAAGAGGATGAAGCAGTCCGACCAACAGCTAGTCAGACGCATAAAGGAGCTAGTCCAGAGCCTACCAGACCTGGACCTGCCGCCTCCCGGATCCTACATCATCCTTGAGACAGATGGATGCATGGAAGGATGGGGTAGAATATGCAAATGGAAGAGAAGTAAAAATGACCCCCGAAGCACAGAAAGAGTCTGCGCTTACGCCAGCGGAAAATTCCCAGTAATTAAATCAACAATAGATGCAGAGATCTTTGCCTGCATGGAAACAATGAAGTCGCTCAAAATCCACTATTTAGACCAAGATGAGATAACCTTGAGGACTGACTGTCAAGCCATTATAAGTTTCTACAACAAATCATCTCAAAACAAGCCATCAAGGGTCCGATGGATTAATTTTGTTGACTTCGTAACAGGGACAGGGGTTCAAGTGAACTTTGAACACATAAATGGAAAGATGAATGTGTTAGCAGATTCACTGTCACGCTTGACAGCAAACATGGTACAAATCGGCAAATGCAACATGATCTCTGAGCAACTAGCCGATCTTGAAAGGGTTCTAGTCGAAACAGAACATGCACCTCTGGAAGTTACTAAACAATTAGATCAAGTCATCAGAAAAATTGATGCCTTATTGAGCTCCAGAGCTCTTGACTAAGATCCTAAAATTAGAAGTGCGGAAGTGGTGGACCGCCAAAATAAATTACCACATTATCCCTAACGTTTTCCATTTTTTAGGCATGGTGCTGGAATCTCTGAAGAACTTACTGCTCAGCAAGGATGGACCAGACAAAGCGAGACCACAAACAAAGAAAGCTGTTAATACAGCCCAATTTTGGAGAGCACTCAACGGAACCACTGGACTAAATGAACTGGAAGCATTAACCTGTAATCATATTCACTTATCCACGAACCTTGCAAAATGAACAACGTATGAGAGCAAGGGCCAAAGAAATACATAGAGCCCAAGCTATCAAAACTCTGGAGGAGCTTGAAACCCTCCTTGCAATAACCTACCTGCAAAAGGCAAGACTTGAACAATGGGCCAGCAGAGATAATTGGGCCAGAGACGCCCTTGGGCCGGTAGACAATAATATTCAAGCCCTAATTCAAAGCCACAATACTCTAGCTCATCTTGGCCTTGTTATCCGCCCAATTCCTTTCGTTCGTTAGGTTGAGCATAATTGACTCCCATCGAGAAATGACATCACCATACTGGCAGATGTCTTCTGGCAAAACTAGAATTGCCCCTTGTCCAGCTTGTGCTGAAGGTAAGTTAAACCTTTCATTGTGTTGACGTGCATAGCCTCCCTTCAGACTGTTAACCCTTGCTTGGATGTTTGGGACGTTCATTTGAGGAGGCTGTCTGGTGCTTGGTGGGTACATGGCCGGACCCATTATAGGTTCTAGTGGCCTGGTTAAGGCGGACTCAGCCGTAGAGAATGCTGATTCTGTCTTTTTGATAAGTTGCCGCAATATTGGATACTCCATCTCTGCTGTGTAAGCTGTTTCTGCTTCATCTTCAGCTTCAGTCCTTCTCCCACCACCTTTTGCAAACGGATTGATCCAGTCATCTGTTTCTTCATCAGAAATGTCCCATACTGGATGGGAAATGAACCTAAAACTAAAGACTACCTAGAGACAATCAACAACAACACATAAGTTGTTTTTGATAGGCTTTGTTTACTATCAAAAGTTTCCTTGAAAAACTTCCATGATCTGAAGGATCAAAATCGTGAACTCACACGAAAAATCTCTAAACTAGAAAAACAAGTAAAAGTCCTACAGGACCAGACAAAAGAACCAATAACCCAAGAGGAGATTAGGAAAATGGTTTCCGAGATTTCTCAACAGCCTAAGCTAGTTGAAAAGCAAGCTTTGAAAATCTCTGCAGAATTAGAACTTAAGCTCATTAGAGTTGAAAAACTCTTGCATGACCTAAAAGGCTACATATGAGCGATTGGCGAGTCACGGCCAGCAGTTCTACATATCTAGAAGCTTTGAAAGCTACAGAATCCTTAGGACAACCTGCAGAAGGATTCGTGAAACCGTCTGAGGTAACACAACGATTATCCCAGACACAGTTTAAGCAGCTGAACACTTTAATTCAGCTAACCGTAAAAATTAAAGAGGATTTGGAAGATTTAAAGGTTGCAGTTCGAAGAATTGAAACGACAAAGACCTTAGCTCAGCCAGAAGATTTAGCAACCTCAATTGACAACCTGCAGAAAGATCTGCAGAAGCTAAGCCTAAGAGAGCCAAACGAACCAAAAATCTCAAGGCCCTCAGGTAAGCTGTACGTGTTCAAGAACCCAAAGGACATATTTGACGCCGAAAGAAGAAAAGCATCATGAGCAACATTGCACATACCGAGACGATGGCACCAAGACCATCAATTTCCAGTAGGGAGTCTAACTTACAACCCACCATCGAAGATCAAATACGGGGATACAGGCTCAGGAGCCGACTCCGTCATGAGGCACAACGGCGACTACCTGGAAGGAATCACCGTTTCCATAGAAGCCTCGAGTCTCAGCTCAATCCAAAAGTAGAACTCAACATCTCTCAACAAAGAAGGGCGCAACAAGTACCTGCAGAAACTCTATATCAGGCAGGATGGACAGAGCGCAACCATAGAGTTTACCAACATTACTCGGACGAGCGAGTATTGGTAACCGAAGGATTACAGGTAGAACTTCCGTTCATAACGGAACAAAGTTACAACCAACTAGTACATGCAGGCTTGCAGCATCTGCATATTGGAATGATCATGATCCGACTTTATACTCTGCATAGAAGAAGCGCAGGAGTAAATGCACTAGTATTGCTAAGGGACACCAGATGGGCGGATGATCGTGCAATAATAAGCTCGATGGAGATGGACCTATCTACTGGGACCCAGCTGGTATATACAGCCCCAGATTTGACCCTAAGCATACAGGATTTCAGGAATCATATACAACTGGTATTACAAACACATGGATACAATGGATGGCAGAATGGGGAGAGTAACCTATTACTCTCCAGGTCCCTAATCAGAAGGCTATCAAATACTAGCCATACAAACTTCCGATACAACGTGCAGCATGTTGCAGACCATTTGGCAAGCCGCGGGGTCAGGGCTATACCAGGTCAAGCACATTCAACGACCGACTTGCAAGGGCAACAATGGATAATAAGACCAGCGGAAGCAATCGCAGCACAAAACCCTCAGATAGCGCGGATAAGATCAAGAACAGACGGGTCACTCTCCGTCTGATTCGCAGGTTACGCAACCACAAGACCCGGTGAGGACGTAGTCGTCGGTAACCATGATGAAGAATTAATTAAGGATGAAGTAGCCCTCATGATGACCTGTGATTATGCGGAAGAAAATGAAGCAAATGAGGACATGGCTGAAAGGTTTAACTTACCTTCAGCACAAGCTGGACAAGGGGCAATTTTAGTTTTGCCAGAAGACATCGGCCAGTATAGTGATGTCATTTCTCGATGGAAGTCAATTACGCTCAACCTAACGAACGAAAGGAATTGGGCGGATAACAAGGCCAAGATGAGCTATATCGAGAACCTCCTAGGAGGAACAGAGAAGAAAACTTGGATCCAATGGAGGATGGCATTCCCTGTGGAGTACGAAGAACTAACAAATATTGCGGACGACCCACAAAACGTACTCTCTCAGATAAGGAGGATGTTCCTCCTTGAAGACCCGGTAACAGGTTCAACTGAAGAACAGGATAGAGCATATAACGACCTTGAACGCTTATCCTGCCACAATGTGAAGGACATGTTCGACTATATCAATGACTACAAAGTCCTGGCCGCAAAATCCGGCCGAATGTATATTTCTCCAGAACTATCGGAGAAATTCTTCAGGAAGATGCCCCTGCTTATTGGAAAGGAACTGGAGCAGGCATATGCAGAAAAATACCCAGGCAACTCGTTAGGTGTCTTCCCACGTATACACTTTGCTTATCAATTTCTAGCCGAGCAATGCAAGCGTGCGGCCCTACAAAGGAGCCTCAAGGACCTGTCCTTCTGTAGTAAAATTCGTGTTCCTGGATACTATCAGAAGAACAAAAGGTATGGTCTTCGAAAGGCAAAAACATACAGAGGCAAATCACATGAAACGCATGTGAGAGTCTTCAAAAGGAAGCATGCTGACAAAGTTAGAAGATGCAAATGCTTCATATGTGGAGAAGAAGGACACTTTGCAAGAGATTGCAAAAGGAAACAAGGTAACATCGCAAGGGCAGCGATTATTGAAGATCTTGACCTTTCAGACAGTTGGGATATTCTATCAGTGGAGCAAGATGAGCTGGACAGCGACGCTATCTGTTCATTCTCCGAAGGAGAAGCAGGTATGGCAAAATTCCTGTCTTCTGAACTAAAGGGATTACCATATGAAACAATCATGATGACAATAGAAGGACCCCAATCACATACCTGGAGAAGAATAGTAAGTCTCCCTCCAGCCATGACAAATTATGCTCATACATGGGAAGATAACAACCCGGTACCTCAAGGATGCGAAAAGTGCACATTATGCAAAGAGCAAACTAATCCTAGGATGAGAGCACATTGCAAAGAATGTCAGCTTACGGTATGTCCCATGTGCTCCAGATTTAGCCTAGGAAGAAAACTCATTATTCAAAAATCAAGTCTCCCGCCTTATAGTAACAAAGATACGCTGATAAATGAGCTACTAGAATACACGAAGTATTTGCTGGCAGAAAATCAGAGGCTAAAGGAGAAGATCCAGGAGCATGAGCTAACCAGGAGATGGTAGAACTAGAAACAGAAGCTTTAAGGAAAGAAAAATTTCTAGCCAATGAAGAAAGTGATGAGGAATACCTACACCCGAGGCCAAATAAGGGTATTCAATTCAGAGAAATAGCCAACACACTTTCTGATGAAGAACTCGAGTCTACACAGACTATGGTTCCTGAACCAAGAAAAGAGAGAAGGGTACTTAATCGGCTATACAATATCGAACTTCTGATGGATATACCTGGAGTCAAAAACTTCAAGGTACAAGCGATCCTAGATACCGGTGCAACAGTATGTTGTATAGACCAAGAAATAGTGCCAGCAGAAGCACTCAAACCAAGTGCCTACTCAATCCAGATCAATGGTGTTAACTCACAGCAAACTGCAAGGCTCAAACTAAAAGGAGGCCAGATGTCCATCGAAGAAAATCGATTTCGAATCGCTTTCACATACGCATTTCCAATGGGAAAACGAGACGGCATACAAATGCTAATAGGGTGTAACTTCATACGAGCAATGCAAGGAGGATTAAGGATTGAAGGCCAATCGGTGACTTTCTATAAGAATGTCACCACCATAACAGCCAGAGTAGATGCTGAAGTAACAGCAGCAGCAGCAATAGAAGAACTGGACCTCTCAGAACTAGAATATCTTGAGGTCCAAAGAGCGGTGACATACAATAATGGTGAGGAATCACAATGGTTCAAATCCAAGTTCAGTCCGCTACTTGAAAGGTTAAAAGACCAGGGCTACATTGGCGATGACCCAGTAAAACACTGGGCAAAGAATCAAGTAACTTGCAAGCTTGAAATAATTAACCCTGATATAACTATTCAGGATAAGCCCCTGAAGCATGTCACCCCAGCTATGAAGGAGCAGTTCGATAAACACGTCCAAGCATTACTCAAAATCGGGGCCATCAGACCAAGCTCAAGCAGATATATAACCATGGCAATAATGGTCAATTCTGGCACCTCAGACCCGGTGACCAAGAAAGAAGTCAAAGGAAAGGAAAGAATGGTATTCAACTACCGAACCCTTAACGACAACACGCACAAAGATCAGTAAGCTTACCAGGTATCAACACTATACTGAAGAAAATCGGGAACAGTAAAATCTTTTCAAAATTTGACTTGAAAAGCGGCTTTCACCAAGTCGCCATGAATCCTGAGTCTATCCCATGGACAACATTCGTAGTCCCAGGAGGATTGTATGAGTGGCTGGTAATGCCATTTGGCCTAAAGAATGCACCAGCCATATTTCAGAGAAAGATGGACAACTGCTTTCGAGGAACAAAAGACTTCATCGTAGTCTACATTGATGATATACTGGTATTCTCTGAAAATGAGGAACAACATGTGCAACACTTGGAAACTATTCTATCAATCTGCGAAAAATAGGGGCTAGTCTTATCCCCTACAAAGATGAAGATAGCATCCAAAGAAATCGAATTTCTTGGAGCTATTATTGGAAATCGCAGGATCAAACTACAACCCCATATCATCAAGAAGATCATCAACTTTGAAGAGGATAAACTCAAAGATAAAGCGGGGTTACAATCTTGGCTCGGAATACTAAACTACGCCAGGACCTACATCCCTAATCTAGGAACACTCCTTGGGCCGCTCTACTCAAAGACAAGCCCGCATGGAGATAAGAGGATGAAGCAGTCCGACCAACAGCTAGTCAGACGCATAAAGGAGCTAGTCCAGAGCCTACCAGACCTGGACCTGCCTCCTCCCGGATCCTACATCATCCTTGAGACAGATGGATGCATGGAAGGATGGGGTAGAATATGCAAATGGAAGAGAAGTAAAAATGACCCCCGAAGCACAGAAAGAGTCTGCGCTTACGCCAGCGGAAAATTCCCAGTAATTAAATCAACAATAGATGCAGAGATCTTTGCCTGCATGGAAACAATGAAGTCGCTCAAAATCCACTATTTAGACCAAGATGAGATAACCTTGAGGACTGACTGTCAAGCCATTATAAGTTTCTACAACAAATCATCTCAAAACAAGCCATCAAGGGTCCGATGGATTAATTTTGTTGACTTCGTAACAGGGACAGGGGTTCAAGTGAACTTTGAACACATAAATGGAAAGATGAATGTGTTAGCAGATTCACTGTCACGCTTGACAGCAAACATGGTACAAATCGGCAAATGCAACATGATCTCTGAGCAACTAGCCGATCTTGAAAGGGTTCTAGTCGAAACAGAACATGCACCTCTGGAAGTTACTAAACAATTAGATCAAATCATCAGAAAAATTGATGCCTTATTGAGCTCCAGAGCTCTTGACTAAGATCCTAAAATTAGAAGTGCGGAAGTGGTGGACCGCCAAAATAAATTACCACATTATCCCTAACGTTTTCCATTTTTTTTAGGCATGGTGCTGGAATCTCTGAAGAACTTACTGCTCAGCAAGGATGGATCAGACAGAGCGAGACCACAAACAAAGAAAGCTGTTAATACAGCCCAATTTTGGGGAGCACTCAGCGGAACCACTGGACTAAATGAACTGGAAGCATTAACCTGTAATCTCCTTTTCACTTATCCACGAACCTTGCAAAATGAACTACGTATGAGAGCAAGGGCCAAAGAAATACATAGAGCCCAAGCTATCAAAACTCTGGAGGAGCTTGAAACCCTCCTCGCAATAACCTACCTGCAAAAGGCAAGACTTGAACAATGGGCCAGCAGAGATAATTGGGCCAGAGACGCCCTTGGGCCGGTAGACAATAATATTCAAGCCCTAATTCAAAGCCACAATACTCTAAGGGCCTGCATGCAAAGCCACCAGTATTGAGTTGTCCCACAAGCACATGGGCACCTTGACTTTCGGCCAAGCACATTTTGCTTTTGGACAATTATTGTACTAGATGACCGTAACTTTTTATCTTGTCACCTAAAAAGCAACTTTCTTTTGGGCAATTATTGTACTAGATGCCCGTAAAGTCTTTGTCAAGGACGCATCCCACCTGTGGATAGCCAGCAATTTAGTGGACGATGGGGCCCAATGAGTACCCGCACTAAATTATTGACCTTCCTCGGGAAGCATCCCTCAAGCGCTATATATAGCACCCATCTTGAAGGTGCAAGAACGACAGACGAGAAGTCCTACTCTTCACCTGTAATATTTCCACTTTTAATCCTCAGAGAGTTATTTGAAGTCTAGGTCTACCAATCTTTGTGTTGAGTTGATATTTCCTGACGATCCGCAATAATACAGCTGACGATCCGCACCACACAAACTTCCCTCTACCTGGTATCAGAGCCACTTTCCTTCTGAGGTACGTCTTCAGTATTTAACTTGTCATTAGCTACTTTCAGATACAAAAGATTAAAAGCATAAACTTACCTACCCCCCTTGAGGATTAAATAATATCCTTTGCTAAACATCAGGAATTTAGAACTATCAAGGTAGGTGATAAAGCGAGTAACCTAAAGGGTGAATACATTCATAACTTTGATAGCCAAAATTCATGATGAATGGCAGAAAGGTTTGAACAATCCATAAAGGAATGGTATGATGTATGATGTATGAACAATCCTAAAGGTTTGAACCGATTGGCCTTCAATCCTTAATCCTCCTTGCATTGCTCGTATGAAGTTGCACCCTATTAGCATTTGTATGTCGTCTCGTTTTTCCATTGGAAATGCGTATGTGAAAGCGATTCGGAATCGATTTTCTTCGATGGACATCTGGCCTCCTTTTAGTTTGAGCCTTGTAGTTTGCTGTGAGTTAACACCATTGATCTGGATTGGGTAGGCACTTGGTTCGAGTGCTTCGTCTCAAGGATGATGTAGGATCCGGGAGGAGGCAGCTCCAGGTCTGGTAGGCTCTGGACTAGCTCCTTTATGCGTCTGACTAGCTGTTGGTCGGACTGCTTCATCCTCTTATCTCCATGCGGGCTTGTCTTTGAGTAGAGCGACCCAAGGAGTGTTCCCAGATTAGGGATGTAGGTCCTGGAGTAGTTTAGTATTCCGAGCCAAGATCGTAACCCCGCTTTATCTTTGAGTTTATCCTCTTCAAAGTTGATGATCTTCTTGATGATATGGGGCTGTAGTTTGATCCTGTGATTTCCAATAATAGCTCCAAGAAATTCGATTTCTTTGGATGCTATCTTCATCTTTGTAGGGGATAAGACTAGCCCCTATTTTTCGCAGATTGATAGCATAGTTTCCAAGTGTTGCACATGTTGTTCCTCATTTTCAGAGAATACCAGTATATCATCAATGTCATTTAAGCGACTCCAAAAAGTCGATCCTAGCCGCACAATGGCCGAAGCATCCATATGCACATTGTTAAAAATCACGTTATTCTTGGTCAACCACACACTCCAACACCAAAGCATAGCAAGGGAAGCACGATCCACATTCCACTCTTCTTTTTACCTCACATTGAAAGGTTTTCCAAATTAAAAATCTAAAGGTCCGTTCGTTTTGCAAATAGTTTAGTACAGAACATACTAGTTAGTACTGTATAAGGTTGTACAGGATAACATAACAAATAGTCTCATGTTCGTTTCGCACGGTACTAGATATCAAATTTAGTACTATATTGTGTTCACTTTGTATTATCACAACACATGATAAGATAATTTGACGAAAATATCATTTGTACTATTTCTTTTTCATTTCATCATATAAAGTATACTAGACAATATTATATATTGTTATAATTAAATATTCATTTTAATTAACAAGGTAATTATACATCTAATTAATAAGTTTTATTATAATTATATCACAAGTAGATTAATTAACTAACATGTTGAGATATGGACGACCCGATGTCGTCGACGACGCAGCCACACCGCCTCCTATATTGAGTATATATGCTAATATAGTGAATATACCTGACTGCAAAGAAAGTATACATGATCATAATATTTTATTTGACTAAAGATAAATTTTCAATCCAAATATAATCTCAATAAATAAAGATATATCTCATTTGAATATATTATATTTTAATCCAAATAAACTCTTCCTAAATATAGATACATATTCAATTTCTATCAAAATATATTCTCTTTGAGTCTAAATATACTCTCTTTTAATCCAAATATTTAATCTAAACATGGATATATATCCAATTTCTATCAAATTATATTATATTTGAGTCCAAATATACTTTTTCTAAATATAGATATATACTCAAATACTCAATTTCTATCAAATATATATTTTTTAGTCTAAATATACTTTTTTTTATTCAAATATACTCTTTATATATATATATATATATATATATATATATACTCATTTTTATCAAATTTACTTTCTTTTAATCCAAATATATTATCTTTAAATATAAATATATTTATTTTTTAAAAATTGAATATTTTTGAAAAAAAATTACATATATTGAAAATATGAACAAGACTATTGTTGTCAATTTCAACCTTTTACCAAAGTAACAAGCAGGGGCGGAGCCACGTTCATGGGATGGGGGGTAATTGCCCCCATCTCAATTTTGAAAAGTAATTTTTTATATGATGTATTTTTTAAAAATTGCCCCACCCCCATCTCAATTTTACTATCTATAGTTTGTAGGGAATAATTTTATCCTTCTCTTTTCATAAAATTACCATCATATTCCTAATATTTATTTATTTTTACCCTCGTAAATTTAAAAAAAGTCCCTCTATATTTTAAATTTTAATCATCTTTTGCCCTCCACAAATTTCAAAATTTCTCCTCTATCAATAAATTATATCTTTTTTCTCTTATCTTCTGATCCCTCCCTTCCGTTGTCGCCAGTCTCACCCCCCCGCTAGTTGTCGTCTCTCGATCTCCCTGCACCAGTGCGTTGTAGCCGTGGTCGTGCCCACGTCACCGCGTGCTCCGCCCTGCGGCCAACAACAAATCGATCCATCTCAGTTCGTCGGCTTGCCCCCTTTCAATTTGATTTCTGGTTCCGCCACTGGTAACAAGTCTTTGTTACTCCAAATTGGAGTAACAACAAAGCGGGTCTGGTGTACTCTCTTAAGATATCATTCTTATCCTGTCCATGGTACGTTTTCGCAAACGAACATAGGACAACTTATGTTGTCTAGTGATGTACCTTAAAATTAGGCAAAACGAGTGGACCCTAAGTGTATTGTGTTGTTTAATTTCTGATTTGCTATTTGTTGCCTCTGTTTTGTGTGTATGGTTTTCATGCCAACAAATTATGCCTTTGCTACGTGACATTGTGAGCTACAGTAAATTAACGAAAATGCAAGCCTCAATTACTATCCATCAACTAATATTTTTATTACCGTTCGTACCTGATTATACCTTTCAAAATTTCCCTACATCACTCTAAATTTAAAATTTACAAATGAAATTTCTTGAGCAAATGACCAGAATAGGAATATGCTTTTGATAGTATAGAGTAAACGAGTGAGAAGTTTCATTTTTTTATTTTGAAACTAAAGAATATTTGAAAATTTATCTTTCTTTCTCTAGTAATTTTTTTTCTTTTTGCTTTCCCTTGCGGTAAACACCGTTTCAAATTAAAAGCATTTTCACAACAGATAATAACGTTTATAGATGCACACTAAAAATAATTTTATCTCCCAAAATTATCTTATCATTTTCATGTCAACAATATTTAGAAACAACTTGCAGTTTGTTTCAGCATATACTATCTCAGAACACACTGATAAGCATTCCAGTAGAATAACACATTATTGATCATGTAATAAATATTCCCACTGAAGCATTAGTCAATTTGTTTCTTAATAATCTCACCAATCATCCTTTCTAAATTTTTCCACGAGGCTCCTCCTGGTTTGGCCACCTTAACTGCTCTCTCCTTCCACTCTAACACCTTCCTCTTCATTTCCTTCCCCTTGTCCCCTTCCATGACCTCCCTGATCAACATCTCCACCTCCTCCCTCCTCACTTCCTCGTTAACCTCCAGTCCAATGCCCCAATCAGAGCACAGGTACTTGCAGTTGGTTTGTTGATCTGCAAAGTAAGGCGAACATATCATTGGAACCCCTGCGCATATGCTCTCCAATATCGAGTTCCATCCGCAGTGCGTCAAGAAACCACCGATGGCGGCATGCGATAGCACCTCCTCTTGTGAGCACCAACTTGTGATAAAACTCCTTCCATTTGTCTTAAGTAAGAATTCTTTTGGCAAAATTGCAGTCTCTCCCTCCACAAGATCGGATCTGGCCACCCATAGGAACTCGTATCCACTGTTAGCTATTCCCCACGCAAACTCTGTGAATTGGGAACTTGTTAGGACTGCTAAGCTGCCGAAGTTGACATAGAGCACAGAGCCTGGCTCCTTTTCTTGTAGCCACTTCATGCAGCTTGGGTCTTCTCTCCACACATTTACTCCACCTAATGATGTGAGTGGGCCATTAGGAAGGTTCCAAGAGAGCAGGGGCAAGGGACCGATGTCATAGACGGGAGGGAGCATGGATGACAGAGCATCCAAAACTAGGCCTTCTAATTCGTAGAAGGTGTTAAAAAGGATTGCTGTGGCTTGGAGAGATGCTTGTGTTTCATCTTTAACGAAGTTTAGCATGATGTCATCTTTGTTGGTGGTCCACAAAAAACTCGGCAAGTCTTTTAATCGCAGCTTGGACGTCATCCCTGGTATCCAATCTATGATTGTGTCTAGGTATCCATTTGTGCGATCTTCTTCACCTAAAATTCAATTTACAACATATATTAATTAATCACAGAACTCGTGACATGATATTTTGCAAGAAGTAAGCTGTACTTCTTAGTGGGCCGATGCCTTTCTCCATCAATTCTTTGTAGTAGAAAAAGCCCATGAAGGCGCATGCGCTTACAGGGCAGAAGAACACATTTGGGATCGCCATTTCGGTAGTGGCATCAAGTGTGAAGCTGGTGATAAAATCTGAGACTACCCAGGTCACTGGTGGCACACCTGAACATGTATTATTAAGAGCAGTTAGAAGCTTTCTAAAAGGAGTTGAACAGGTCCTTCTGATTGAGGCGCAAAGCGAGGGGATGTCTTGGTTCTTGTCGGGGTCTGAGGGCGGGAGTCCGTCAGGAATGGTTGCGAAGCGAAAGTCGGAGAGACCGTCGAGGGCGGAGGGTCCTCTACTCTTGAGGATGCGTTTATGGTTGAACTCAGAGTTGACGAAGGTGATGAAGAAGCCCTTGGAATGGAGGACTTCGGCCAGCTTTAGCATGGCGTTCATGTGGCCTTGGGCTGGCGCTGGCATGCAGACAACATGAGACTTGGTTGATGCCATAACTGTCTCACACTCACACAGTCACGCAATTCTTTAGCTGCCAAGACCAATAAAGAAGATATATATATATAGACACCTACACTGTAGGGCCGCTACAACAAACAATTATTAATTATATCTGCGGAATCATTCCGTCGCCCGCCAATCACGGTGGAATGCAAAAGAAGAAAATATTATAATAATTAACCTACCGACTAGAGCCGACAACGGATCGAATACGGTGCGGATACTGAATTATCCATATTCGCACCGTAACCTATATCCGCACATTTGTATATGCACTGTATCCGCTATCAATGTGAATATGAATATCCATATATATCTGCACTGCTTCAAATGCGAATATCTGCATCACATTCGTATTTGCATCATATTTATTAAAAAAATATTAAGAATAATATATTAAATTAACAAAATTAATCAATTACCAATTCATTGATCTAAAACAAATATCTAATATACTTCAAAATTCATTTTGACACAAAATTACTATAGAGCTCTTATATATATTAATAATTTATATTAGCAAAATAGTAATTAAAAGACACGGATAAACGGTGCAGATATGGTGCAGATCCACAATTATATCTGTATCCACGCGGATATAAATTTTTTAAATTCATATTCGTATTCATATCCATTTTTACTTGCCGATATGAATCGAATACGGTGCGGGTGTGATTTTTAATTAATGAGTGCGGATAAAATTATCATCCCTAATACAGACGCATAAAATAGGTGCAGGTATGTATGTACGAAAAATCATCGCCATTGTGCGGCCGAAAATTTCTGGCGTGCCGGCGAGGCACGCGAGAATACCAGACTAAAAATTGTAAAGTTCTTTGACAATGCTATTGACTTTGTCTTATTATTAGATAGGATAATAAAGTCATTGTTGTGTTTTTATGGAAAACTTCTTAGTAGCCATATGATTGGATTTGGACAAAACAAAAATTGACAGATTGCTAGTGACGTGCATGGCAGGCTGTCTATGCCAGGAAATTTCTCCATAACTGTATACTGCATCTCCTTCGTAGAACCATTGATTAATTAATTCACAGTAGCGCGGATCTGTTTAATTATAAGTCCATTGAATCGGGATTGTCTTATTTCATTCAGGATTTATGTTATTTATATTGCACTAAGTACTTATTTTAACCGCTAACTTCATTCTAAATTTCGGCAGCATCTCCATACAGTTCTCCGAATACGCATATCATCTGGGCGCGTATCGGAGAACAAGAGATATGTTGCCGAAATTTAGAATAATTAGTTAACAGTTAAAAGAAAAACGTAAGTGCATTACAAATAACTATATTCCCAAATTATCCAATCAGGGACAATTCAAGAATTGTACGTCGTATAAAAGATCATCTAGTTCTTTTACACGAACATACAATCTCCGAACGGATCTAAGGTTTTGCTAAATCATATCTGACTCGTCGATGCGTACGTGAAACATATCAACTCGTCGGATGGATGATTATTTTCTAAATATTTCGAGACAATTCGAGTCCATATTGGACAATTCCGACACGAGTCCAAATTAGACGATTTCGGCAGGAGTCCAAATTAGACGATTCCGGCAGGAGTCCAAAATGAACTATTCCGGCGCGCGTCCGAAGTGGACGATTCTGGCGCGCGTCCGAAGTGGACGATTCTGGCGCGCGTCC
The DNA here is from genome assembly GCA_034359265.1 of Canna indica. NCBI lineage: Eukaryota > Viridiplantae > Streptophyta > Magnoliopsida > Zingiberales > Cannaceae > Canna > Canna indica. The sequence continues at coordinate 75,647,610 of CP136894.1, read as the reverse complement.
GAAGTGGACGATTCCAGCACAATGCCGAAGTGGACAATTCCGACGCGAGTCCATTGAGGACAACTTTGGACTAATTAACAATATTTTAACTAATTAATTAATATTAATCTACATCATTTTCATTAATTTAAATAATTAACCTACCATTATTAAATATTAATCTAACTAAATTAAACTAAAAATTAATATAAACTCTAAAAATTGATCTAAACCCTAAAAATTAATCTAACAAATTAAACAATTAATCTAAATAATTAAATAAATAATTAATTAACAAATAAATAAATAAAAATTAATCTACTATTTTCGGCGCCGGAGTCCAGTGGACTCCGGCGCTGGCGTACAGTGTCTGGACAGTGTGTCCGGACACTGTACAAGATCCGGCGGCGGCCATCGGCCGCCGGAGAAAACCCTAAAAATAGGGGTTTGGTCGGATTTTCCGTCGGCCGCAACGGAAAGAGACGGCTGGGCGGCGATGAATACCTAAAATCGATGGTCGAGGACGGACGGCAGCGTCGACAGCGGTAGCTCGGAGTCGTCGGCAGCGGCAGGGGCGGCGAGAGGCGGGAGGAGGAGGCGGTGGCAGCAGCGTGAGGAAGAAGGGGCGAGCGCGATCTGTGACCTTTATAAGCTTATCAGCAACGGCTCACTCGCCCGTTAGAAAGCCGTTGCTAATAAGTTATCATCAACAACGGCTCACTTGTCTGTTAGAAAGCTGTTGCTGATAATTAAAATCATCAGCAACGACTCGCGTGTCCGTTAAAAAGCCGTTGCAGATACAACATATCTGCAACAGCTTGAGCGACCGTAAGAATGCCGTTGCAGATAGCAACGGCTTGAGCGACCGTTGCTGATAGCCGTTGCTGAAGACTCAATTTCTAGTAGTGGTTGGTGATGACAAGGATAGTGGATCTCGTGACACATCGTGGTCGAAGGTTCTGTTGAGTCCATAGAATCATTTTTATTCTTCTTTTTGTAGATGGACGTTTAAAACTTTATTTCCACATTGACTGTCAATAACTTTGTTTACGATTATTTGATTCATTTTAAATGAGTTTTGAACATTTGTAATTATCAGATTATTTATGGATTGACTTTTGAAATTTTGATCATTTATGTTTATTACAAGAAAATTGATTTTCTTATATGAACTGCTCAAGATTTCGTATTCATTGGTTATTATGTTTGGGTCATGCTTCGGAGTACACGTAGTACTCTGGCCGGTCATGCCTGAGTTTTGGGGTGTGACATATTTTGAATCTCTCTCATGTCTTCCTTTGTGCGGGGGTTAATTCAATTTAAAATTTTGTCAGATTTTAAAGCTGGATTAAGGAAAAGAAAAAGAAAAATATATATATTAGCTTTTGTGCATTGGGCTCGGCCCAGCCCGCGCCAACAGCTGCTGGCACTGCGCGTGCAGCGCACGCAGTGCTACCGCACGCGCAGCACAGCGCCCTCCTTGCAGCGCTTCATCCAGCCGCCATGTTTTTACTTTTTCCATGCAATTTGAAGTGTTCCGCCGCAACAATAATCTCGGTCAAGAATTCAATTTTTTCTCCTGCGCACGCCGTCAGATTAAATCAAGTGGCTCGGCAAATTTCTTGCCAAAATTTTTGCTGAATGAGAAGTACGTCTCCTCCTTCTATCATAAATAGGGTCTAATTTGTAATTTTAGAAATCATTCCATCATCCTATTTCTCAAGCATAATTTTTTTTCTCGCGGCTCTTTTCTCCTTCACATCGTCTCAGGCAAAAGCAAAAAGATCAAGGACATCGCATCCACAGTTTTCAGACAAAAGCAGAAATCTAGATTCCGGGGTGCAAAAAAATATCTGAGTATAAACAATAATTTTTCTTTTACAGTTTAGTTATTAGTTTTATTCTGATTCTCTTGTACTGGTCGTGTTTCCTCATCTCTCTAATAAAATCAGTGTCATCTTCTCCTCGTGGAGTACGCCAGGTACCCCGCCGGGCCAAACCACGTAAATTTTGGTGTTCTTTGTGTTTTCTGAATTTATTCATTTTGATATTTTTTACTTTTGGCGTTTCAATTTTTTGGATTCGTGCAAGAAAACCCATTTTCTTTCTAACACTTTGATCTCTCATAATCCATTAATCCATTCTTTGAGATTTACCAAGCATTTTTTAGCTATTTCTTTCAAAACCCTAGCTTTCTACATCAACCTTCTTGAACGAGCTTAAAAACCAATTGATTCACTACTAGAAATCTTAGAATCATCGACGGCCATCACCCACGGCCGCCCAGGCCGTTGGAATGACCCACGACATTCCTACGATCGCTCGATCCGTTGTATATGTTTAATATCTACAACGACTTCCTTGTGGCCGCTGCGGCCGTTGCTTACAAGCCGATGTCGCGAACACGACGCGCAAATGAAATAACTTATCGACAACGGCTTAATAGAGGCCGCATCGATCGTTATTGGTGATATTATTACATTAGCAATGACTTATGTATGGCTTGTGTATCCGTCGCTCGTTAGTCGATGGCGCGCTCGTGGCGCGAAAATGAAATACTTATCACCAACGGCTTAGCGGAGGCCGGGTCGGCCGTTGATGATGATATTATTTATCTGCAACAACTTACTAACAAACCAGTGAGCCGTTGGTGATAATTTAAGTATATTTAACTCTGCGATCGCGCCCGCCCCTTTTCGTCTCTTGCTTCCTTCTCCTCCACACCGACACCACCGCTCGCCACTCGATATGCTGCTGCTTATTGACATCGATGTTGCCGCTGCGCCTGCCGACTCCTGTCGCTGCTGCCGCACGCGCCTCCAGGTAATCTCACTGGCCTCTTCTCCATCAGGGTTTCGGTCGGTCTCTGACCGCCGAACCCTTGTCCAGTGTCCGATATGGGACACTAAACGCCAGCAGAATAATGTGCTAATTGTGGGCATCCACTGTTAGCACACTATTAGATTTTTTAATTAGGGTTTAATTAAACCCTAATCAAATCCTTTTTTTTTAATATTTATTTCGGTTAATTGTTAGTGTTAATCGATGCATGTTAATTATTTCCGTTGATTAGTGTTAATTATTTGGTATTAATTAGTGTTAATTATTTTTGTTAATTAATACTTGAGCCGATAAAATTAAACCATTATGGACGTTGTTGTCGACGTTGGGGTCGAAACCTAAGGATTCGCGCCGACATTCACTGTGTACTCGTGACATTGTGGACTTGCGACAACATCCACAAACTTAGAAAATAATCATCCATATGACAAGTCGGACATGATTTTGTAAAACCTTATATCCGTTTGGGGGTTGTATGTTCGTGTAAACGAAGTAGATGATTTTTTATACGACGTACAACCCTTGAATTGTCCTTAATTGGATAATTTGGAAGCTTAGTGCGAGAAGTATATGGTTCTAAGCATGAAGCATTAGTTTTTGTGGTTTTGAGCGCCTTTATTTCAACCTGCAATTTATTTTCATAATCAATTTTAATACTGTCCAGATTGATTTTCATGTCCATAACAGTCAAATTAAATATTTCGTGAGCTAAAATGTCAATAAAATCAATACTGTTAACATAAAATTTTTCACTAGAAAATTTCATGACATCATAAATATTGAATTTGATGATTTCCCCCATCAAATTCCATAGTGGGTGTGCCATCATACACATCTATTTTTGTCCTAACTGTGCTAAGAGAAGGCCTCCCAAGTAGAATTTCAGATGTGTTGGAAGAAGTATCTTCCTCTATATCAAGCATAAAAAAATCTGCAGGGAAGACTAAATTGTTCACTTGAACTAAGACATCCTCCAACACTCCTTCGGGGTAAACGACCGACCTGTCAGCTAATTGAATGATAACACATGTCTTTTTCAATGAACCAATATTTAAAGATGAATAAATAGACAATAGAATGACATTTATAGATGCTCCTAAATCACACATAGCTCTTTTTATACCAATATTGCTTATGTTACAGGAAATAACAAATATACCTTGATCCTTGTATTTGGGAGGTAATTTTGTTTGAAGTACAGCAGAAATATTTCCTCCCACACTTACCTTTTCATTACCAATCAGCTTTTTCTTGTTGGTGCATAATTCCTTGAGAAATTTAGCATATCAAGGTATTTGCTTAATGGCGTCAAGTACAAGGATATTAATTTCAACCTTGCGAAAAGTTTCAAGAATATCTTTCTCTTCATTTTTCTTCTTAGACTTGGCCAATCTTCCTAGAAAAGGGGGCTTGATCATCAATATTTTTGGTTGATCTGTTTCATCTTGTTTATGGTTAGCAGTGATTTCAGTTCCAGTTTCTGACTCTAAGACGTGCCCACGTCTTGGCAGACCGGGTTCTATCTCTAGGGCGTGCCCACGTCTTGGTAGACTGGGTTCTACTAACTCTTTTCCACTTCTCAGAGTCATTGCACTAGCATTCTGTTTTGGGTTGATGACAGTTTGTGAGGGCAGCTTGCCATGTGATTCTGGCTTGCTTAAGGATGACGCCAATTGACCCATTTGATTCTCCAAAATTTGAATGTTTGTCTTTGTTTCCATTATGCTTGCTTTTGTTTCCATTATGCTTGTTTTTGTTTCCTGTTGAAATTATTGTGTACTAATTGCAAATGATTTAATAATTTCTTCAAGAGATGTACTTGAATTTGAAGGATATTGTTGTGACGGGCAAGGTTGCTTAGGTTGGAATTGCTGAACATTTGATGATTGCGCTCCATAGTTGAAATTTGGATGATCCCTCCATCCTGGGTTGTAAGTTCTATTTAGTCTATAAAAAATTATTTTTATTTTCGTTTGGTCATTCTGTTAATTTTTCGTTAACTTTTATTGTTAAGTGTCAATACTGACGTGGATTAAAGACAAAATGAGAGATCAAACGAAAAAATAAAGATATTTTAAGGGACTAGATGAAATATATATATATTAATAACCTAAAGTGTGTGTATATATATATAAGTTTTGTTATCTTATATATTCACCAATTAATATAAAATCTTATCAATTTATTTTTTCTTATTTCAAAATATTCACCTCACAAATCAACAATAAATTTACGACTCACGCTCGTGCCGCCCTTGTGTCACCACGACTTATGCTCATGCCGTCCTTTTTTGTGTCGGGACTTTTTATTCTCTCGACCCTTCTCTGCCACCACGATTTTTTTATTAATTAATTCTAGAAAATCATGGTGGAGAGAGCGAGGTTGTTGTGGTGTTACATGATGGTGAGCAGTCTCACGACACGAGTAGCTGGGGGTGGTGTGATTCGTGGTGGCGCAAGCGAGTAGCGCGAGCGTGAGTCATGATGACACAAGGGTGGCGCGAGCGCGAGTCGTAAATTTATTGTAGATTTATAGGGTGAAGATTTTAAAAAAATAAAAAATAAATTGATGAGATTTTATATTGGTGAATAAAATGACAAAACTTGTGTGTGTGTATATATATATATGCTTTAGGTTATTAAAATATATATTTTTTTCCATCTATTCCTTTAAAATATCTCAAATTTTCGTTTGCTCCTTCATTTTATTTTTAATCCATGTCAGCATTGACACTTAACAACAAAAGTTAATAGAAAGTTAACAGAGGGACCAAACGGATACTTACCCATTCTCATCGAAAAACAATGATGAAAATTGAAAATCCTTGAAAGTTACAGTCACATTCTCCTTTGCTCTACTCTGTTCGTGCTTTGTGAAGAATAGAGTGCACAATAATATGAGTAATCAACTCTTGAATGATTGTTTAGTAACTTTTACAAAGGTTGAAATGTATTTAAAGGTTACTAATGATGCTATCATTAGTCGTTTCTACGGGAAGCTGTAGAGGACAATTGTGAGATGTAGTAGGTCGCATCTCATTCATTAAATTATGTAATTCAACTCTTTTGATGAACTATTTCTTTCGATTTTCTTTTGTAGAATTATATATTTTGTTTCTCATTTATTTATCTATGTATTTTAATTGTCTTATGTTATTGAAGATAGTAATTGAAACTGCTCTGTTAAGTATTCGACTGTTGTAATAGTTACTTGGCACTTTTATTACTTTTACATATATTAGTTGTCATGTAATAAATAAAGTCTTTGGGGACATTAGTGTAATTTTCTTGTAGTTGAACTTTATAGGTATAAATGTGCGCCTGTGTGTATTTTGAATTTGAGTTGAAATAAAATGCATTTCATTTTTCCCTCTTTCATTTCTCTATCTCCCTGCGACCTGGCGATCCCCAATTCATTTGATTGCTAATTGCAATATGGTATCAGAGCGAGGTTTTGAGATCGATTGGAGCTGATGGTCGAGAAGGGATCGGAGATCGGATCTGATCGCCAACATCAGATCAATACTTGAGAACTGTGATCCATGGCCAGAAATCACCGAGCGCGATCTGCGGCGGCGGGATCGCAGAACAATCGAGAAGGTAGCTCATCATCAGAGATAGCTGAAGTCGATGATAGTCCCTATGTTCTACAAGGAAATGATAATCCTGGTATGAACCTTGTCTCAATTCAACTTACTGGTCCTAATAATTACCTTCCTTGGAAGCAATCGATGATGATTGGCCTATCTGCTAAGAACAAGATAGATTTCATAAATGGTACTCTGTCAACTCCCGAAGAATTAGACCCCAAATATCGACTCTGGAAGCGCTGTGATGATATGGTCCGTTCGTGGCTGATCAATTCAGTGACTCTAAAGTTAAGCACTAGCACCATGTATGCTGAATCAACATCTAGGATGTGGAAAGATTTAGAGGGAAGGTTCGGGAGGAGCAGTGAACCCAGAATTTTTAAAATCAAGATGATGATGAATTCGACCAAATAGAGGAATCAATCAATTGCAGATTATTTTACCAAGATGAAAGATTTATGGGACGAATTAGATGCTTTGGAAATGGGTATGAATTGCAACTGTGAAGTAGGACGCATGAATAGAGATAGAAATAGACTTACTCAGTTCATGATGGGGTTGAATGAAACGTATGTGAGCATACAAGGGCAAATGTTACTCATGAGACCATTGCCAGACTTGAATCAAGTATATTCCATGCTCGAATAGGAAGAAACTCAAAGGCAAGTTGGTATTGGAGAAGGAGGTGGAGTAGACATTGTAGCCCTAAACAGTGTTTATCAAAATTCAAGCAGCTCAAGCAAATTCAACAAGAATAAAATGACACCTTACAACAAGAAGTTTTGTGACTATTGTCAGAAGCCAGGGCACACCCAAGACATTTGCTATGGACTGCATGGGTATCCCCCTTGACACAAACTATACAAGGGCAAACAAAGGTTGAATGAGCCAAGCTCAAGCGAAAAACAAGTTAACAATGTACATGCTACCAAAATGATTGAGAAAGAAGACTGTGTAGATGAAAAGGGTTCGCAATTAAAACCAGTTGCATCACTCAATCTCATAGAAGAGCAAATAAGTGCATTGATGAGCTTGCTAAACAACAAGTGTGCACGGCAACATCAGGTTAACATGGCAGGTATGTCATTTTGTTCAAATGCATGTTCAGTTCATAAGCATTGGATCTTGGACAGTGGTGCCACAGACCACATTTCTTCCAATCACATTATGCTTGAAAACATTAGAAAACCCAATCATTTAGACAAAGTCTCACTTCCAAATGGTTCCTCCACTATTGTTTCTCATTTAGGTACAACATATGTGAATAAAAACACCAAACTTTACAACACCTTATATGTAGCCTCCTTCAAATTCAACCTAATATCAGTGAGCAAGTTAACCAAAGAACTAGGTTGTTCAATCACCTTTAACCCATCCAATTTTGTGATTCAGGACCGAGCTTCAAGGAAAATACTTGGGAGTGGTATGGAGGAAAATGGGCTGTACCTATTGACTCGAGCTTCATCTTTCAACTGCAAGAGAGAGTACACTTCATAAGTCATGAACATTAGTCTAGACAAGTCAGCCTTATGGCATCTTAGGTTAGGATATATGTCCATCTCAAGAATAAAAAGGATATCCTTGAGTTGAATAAAGTTTCAAATTTCTTTTGCAATGTATGCCCGAAAGCAAAATAATGTATCTTGCCTTTTCCAAAAAGTTTGAATAAAAATAGCAATTCCTTTGATATGTTACATTGTGATGTTTGGGGACCTCACAAGGTCCTAACATATGATGGTTACCGTTATTTCTTGACTTTGGTGGATGATTACTCTAGGTCATGTTGGACATACCTATTTTCAACCAAAAGCCAAGTACCTACATTGCTCATTAACTTCATCCAAATGACACAAAACCAATTCTCCAAAACCATAAAAATTTTGAGAACTGACAATGGGAGTGAGTTTTTTAATTCCACCTTAAAAACCTTTCTTTTTGATTTAGGTATTATGCATCAAAGCTCATGTGTAAAAACTCCTCAACAAAATTTCATAGTTGAGAGAAAACATAGACACTTGCTAGAAGTTGCTAGCGGATTGAAATTTCAATCAAAATTACATTTGAGGTTTTGGGGAGAATGTCTTTTGACAGCTACATACTCAATAAATAGGTTACCTAGTCCTATAACCAACAATTGTAGTCCATACGAGCTTCTACCATGCAAAGCCAAACCTCAACCGGCCACTTGAAAGCCTTTGGATGCCTCTGCTATGTCAACACACTTAGACAAGGTAGGACCAAATTTGATCCCAAAGCAAATGAGTGTGTTTTTCTAGGCTATCAATATGGAAAGAAAGGTTATAAAGTTTGTGATTTAACAACTCATTCCATCATTGTGTCCCGAAACATTTCATTTGTTGAACACGTCTTTCCATTCCACCAACAAGACATAAACCACACTATATTTCTATTGCCAAAGCAACAACTTGATGAAAATTGCAATGTGCCAAATAAACCTTCTGACTTAGATCGAATTTCACCAAGGTCAAGGAACAATGTGAACTAGAGACTCAGTTAGATTAAGGCATCATTCTAGGAGAAGAAGATGAGCTCTATGTAGAAATGTCACCTATTGCAGAAACATCTGAGTCTGAGGTTAGAAATTCCCCTCAAAACATTGAACCTACATTAGTTGAGAGTGATTCCTTCACCAAAACAAACGGTCCTCCAAAAGTGAGAAAGAGTCCGAGGGTAATCAGGAAACCTTTGAAGCTCCAGGACTATAAGTGCAACTTAATTTCTGAAAAATACACTCCCAAGTGCCTCAATAAAACTACATATCCCCTAGAAAATTATTGTGACCTATCCAGGATACCAAGTAGTCACAAAGCCTTTATCACAACCATTGAACCTCATCAAGATCCTCATTCCTATGAAGTTGTTGTCCTAGATCCAGTGTGGGTTGAATCCATGCAAAATAAACTTAAAGCATTAGATGACAATCACACATGGAAACTATGTGACCTACCACAAGGGAAGAGGGCAATTGATTGCAAGTGGGTGTTTCGCACCAAATTTAAACCTGATGGAAGTGTAGAGAAACACAAGTCCATATTAGTTGCTAAAGGCTTCATACAGATAGAGGGAATTGACTATCAGGAGACCTTTGTTCTAGTGTCAAAATTGGCAATTGGCTATAGCAGCAAGCTCAAACTAGCCCTTACATCAATTGAATGTAAATAATTCCTATTTGCATGGTGAACTTGAAGAAGAGGTGTACATGTGCAAGCCACCAGGGTATGATAATCCATATGACAACAAAGTTTGCAAATTGTTAAAATCCATCTATGGATTAAAATAAGCAGGCCGACAATGATACTCAAAGTTATCCAATAGCATTCTTTCACAAGGCTATGAGCAAAGTTCATCTGATACATGTTTGTTTGTCAAAAGAAGAAATGGAAAAATAACACTGGTGCTAGTACATGTTGATGATATAATAGTCACTGAAACTGATTGCAGTGAAATTACATGCCTAACGACCAATTTAAGATCAAAGACATGGGTGAGCTGAAATATTTTCTCGGGCTAGATATTCAAAGAACAACCAAAGGATACATATTTGTCAGAGAAAATACATTATAGACTTACTTGGTAAGATGAAAATGAAGGAGTGTAAGCCAAAGAGCACACCAATGCAAACCAATGTTAAGTATGACGATGAGTTATCAGAATTAGACCCTGTCTTTGAAGATGCCAATACTTACAAAAGATTAATTGGAAAACTCTTGTATATAACTGTGACTAGGCCAGATATAACATACAATGTTCATACACTTAGCCAATTTACTCAGAAACCAAAAAAGTCGCATTATTAGGCAGTAATAAGAATACTGAAATACCTCAAAACAGAACCTGGTTTAGGCTTATTTTATGCAGCAGAAAATTCAACTAAGATATCAGCTTATAGTAATGTTGATTGGGGAAGTTGTAGCATGTCCAAAAGATCAGTTTCAGGTTATCTGGTTAAATATGGATCAGCCCTGGTGACATGGAAATGTAAGAAACAACCTACTGTCAGCAAATCAAGTACTGAAAGTGAGTTGAGAGTTCTCTCAAGCACAACAACTAAGGTAATCTGGGTAAGAAAATTGATAGGTGAAATCAGTGAAACCTGTAAAGAACCAATACCCATTTATTATGACAACCAAAGCTCACTACACATAACAGCTAATCCAGTCTTCCATGAAAGAACCAAACATATGGAAGTGGATTGTTACTTTGTGAGGGAGAAGTATCAAACGGGAATAGTTCAACCACTTTATATCTCCAGCAGTAATCAGCAAGCTGACATTTTGACAAAATCACTATCCAAAGCTCAACATCATTGGAGAATCCATTCTCCAATACCAACTTGAGGGGGAGTATTGAAGATAGTAATTGAAACTGCTCTGTTAAGTATTCGACTTCTGTAATAGTTACTTGGCACTTTTATTACTTTTACATTAGTTGTCATGTAATAAATAAAGTCTTTGAGGATATTAGTGTAATTTTCTAGTAGCTAAGCTTTACAGGTATAAATGTGCGCCTGTATGTATTTTGAATTTGAGTTGAAATAAAATACATTTCATTTTTCCCTCTTTCATTTCTCTGTCTCACTGCGACTGGGCGATCCCGAATTCATTTGATTGCTAATTGCTAATTGCAATATATTTTAAAGATATTTTTATACAATTATACTGTATCATACTACGGGAGCAAGCCCTCGCACCCCTAAATTGTAATTGAACACTCTAATTTCAATTTTAAATTTTTTTATATTTCTCATTTTTAAAATTTTGCATATGCCCCTGCAATGAGACAATACTGGAAATTAAGGCACATCCTGTTATCAGTAATCAAACTTCAGACAAAGAAAGCAAGAGCAAGAGCAAAGCAAGAACAAGTACAAGTACAAGAATATATATGACGGAGGAAGATGGAATAGACTTAGATACTTGAAAAATTCAATCACACGTACAGGTTCAAACTTCGTCAGCTATATTTCAGCTTCAGCCAAATCAACGATAAATCAAAAATACAAGTTAAAAATATAGAGAAACAATATCTAATGACACGTTTAAACAACTCACCTAAATTCATACTTGTTTAACACTAAGTCCACCTCGAAAGTAGACAAATTTATCCAAAGGCAGGGCTTTCATGAATATATCAACGCTTGATTGCCTTGCTACAATATTTTAGGGAAATAACATTTGCTGCTACGTACGGTATCGATCTTTTACAAATTAAGTGAAACTTTGTTTCTATATATACGACAAGTTTTACTACCAAAAACATTATCTTCTGCAACGGCCACGACCTCATTGACATAGGTCTTTTGAAATGCCAATTAGCGATCACATTATATGCTTCGTCGCAGAAGACGTGGTCACAACTAATCTGCGATCGCGACTCTGGCCATCACAAATAATAAATGTTGTGATCCGCCACAGTGATGGCCAGCAAGTGTCGCAGAAGCAGTCATGGACCAATTTGCGACACACACTTGCCATCACATGATTTTATATTTGCGTCGACCGCTATTAGCCGTTGTAGAGCCGTCACCTTATCATTTGTGATCGTTGTAAGTGAGCAGATCGATACAACTTCTGCGACGGCGTAACGATGGCAGAAATCTATTTTATTATTTTTTTAATAATTTAAAAATATGAATTCCTGCCAACAACTATATTTAATAATATATCAAATAAGAGATCAAATTTTAATATGAATATCAAAATGTAATATTTACATAATATCAAAATAATATAATATATACATCATATCACAACAATATAATACTTACATCGTATCAAAATAATACATTAAACAACTACATCAATGACCATGCGGTGGCGGGTGAGGCAGCAAGGAGAGGGGTTGCATGGGGAGCACATCAATCGGCTTCAACGATAATGATGGATCTGAGGAGAGGTCCTTTCACGCATACCCTAACATTTATAGTCTTCTTCGTAAACGCATATTCAACCACATGTGAAGTTTATACCCATTAATAAAAGATGACATATACAAAATGAAAAAAAATATAATATTTTGGGGGACCAAAAATATAATTAAGCATATTTAAAATAATCCAAAAGCTAAAGTATCGTGTATCATATATAGAATAAGTAAATTATGTACATATTGGGTTCAAATTCAGTTAGCTTATTATAACCTACCTACGTTCCACCCTTTGCCCGTAAACCCAAACAAACATCGATGGGCTCATCAGCTATATAGTTTAGGGACGAAAATTTCTTATTTATACGCCTCAGACATTCACTGGTATGGATTTCACATGTTGTATATATATAACCAAAAAAAACCACCGTACTTATAGAGATGCTCTAGAAGCGTCTTAAAATAGAAACATATCCCATCAATCATCACAAGCTCACAATCCAAAATAGTATTTTCTCTTGCTCCATTGTCTAAAAGTCTCATCAAAGTTGCCATAACACAATTTATTTAAAGATAAGATATACATATTTCATACAATGCCCATAATGTTGTCCCGGCCTTTAAATGCAACATTTTTATTTATTTTTCAATTATCTCCTTAATAACCCTTTCCAAACTTTTCCACGAGTCTCCGCCTGGTTTGGCCACCTTAATTGCTCTTTCCTTCCACACTAACGCTTTCCTTTTCATCTCCTTCCGCTTCGACCCTCCCATCACCTCCTTGATCAACATCTCCACTTCATCCCTTTTCACGTTCTCATTAATCTCCACTCCGATGCCCCACTCAGAGCACACATACTTGCAATTTGTTTGTTGGTCTGCAAAGAATGACCTACATATCATGGGAATCCCAGCGCATATGCTCTCCGTCGTGGAATTCCAGCCACAGTGCGTCAAGAAGGCTCCAATGGCCGCATTAGAGAGCACCTCCTCTTGTGGGCACCAACTTGCGAGGAAACTTCTTCCATTAATCTTAGATGAGAACTCCTCTGGCAGCAAAGCACCCTCACCAATCACAAGGTCTGGCCTGATCCCCCATAGGAATTCATATCCACTATTGGCGAGCCCCCATGCAAACTCTAAAAGTTGCTCACTTGTTAGAACCGTTATGCTGCCGAAGTTAACATATAGAATAGAACCTGGCTCCTTTTCTGATAACCACTTAATGCAACTTAAGTCCTCTTTCCACATGTTTACACCAACTGATATGAGTGAGCCATTAGGGTTGTGTTGAGAGAGCAGAGACAAGGGGCCGATAGTGTAGAGTGGAGGAAGAATGGAAGATAATGCGTCAATAACTGGGCCTTCTAATTCATGGAAGGTGTTAAAGATGATAGCAGTTGCCTCGAGAGATGCTTGTACTTCATCCTTGACGAAGTTTAGCATGATGTCGTCTTTGTTACTTGTCCGTAAAGAATTGGGCAAGTCTTTCAGGCGTAGCTTTGCCATCCCTGGTATCCAATCTATGATAGTGTCTAAGTATCCATTTGTTACATCTTCCTCGCCTAAATGTTTATGTAAAACAAAACAGGCAGTGAGAGTTAATGTTTAAAATCTCTTACATGATATTATGAACTTTCTAATTAAGTTGTTATACCAATTAAATAGCATAATAGAAACTGAAAAAAGAATAAGAGAACATCGATATCTATGAGTAGCATAAATTGTATATGCAGTACTATAAATCCTATTTAATATTCTGATTGATCGACTACATCCAACTAATGAGTGAACTGATCTAGCCAAATATTTTTTTCTAGCTCTTAATTTCAGCTAGTTTAGTTAATCAATTAAAAATGATAAACTGAATTTGATTTAATAGTTTTAGTTTTGACTATATATATGTTTCATCAGTCCATTTAGTTTTGATCAAGTTGATTGATTATGATGAAAAATCACTCCAATAAGTAGTATACGTTTGGATAAAACCTATTTGAGGCATATCATCAATTTTTTTGAAAAATTAGTATATAATTTATTTTTGCTCAAGTCATCAAATTCTTTCTCTCCCATCAAATTTATTTAAATTCAATCCTAAATCTAGTTTAATTAAATTTCTGATTAGATAATTAATTTAATTATTCTTTCTAATTTCTATTTAATTAAATTGCCTGTGCGGAATTCAAAATTTAAAAATTGTTTTTGAATTCTGTAGCCCAGAATTCAAGCATGCATGGCCAATTCCGCGCTTGTTTGAATTTCGTCGCACGCAGAATTTGAATACAACGTGCGACGTCTGCTTGAATTCTGTTGTACACTGTAGTAGAATTCAAGTTTTTTTTAAAAAATAATAATAATAACATATATACTGGTGCCTCTGACAGGCGCCGGTATGCTCAATTTATGTTTTAATAGTAACATTTTGATGCTTGTGACAGGCACGATATGTCTGGTATATTGGCGTCTGCTCAAGCGCCAATATGTTAATTAGATTCAGCTCTCGTGATTACTCACTACCTTCCACCGTTTGTGTAGGCATCTGTATGAACATTTCGGCTGACATAAATGCCAAAATATTGTACTGCTTTGGCATCAAGATATTAGTGGTTTGCTATATTGTATGATGAATATATTCGATAGTATATATATGTTTATTTAATCAAAATTCATGAACATTATCTATGCTTCAAGGATGTGCCAATTCCCAAGTCCTTCTATATAAACCCCATGAACACTAGCTTTAAGACTTAAGGTGATGAGTCGAACCTTAAATAGCCTTAGGGGTGAGCATGTAGCGGTTAACAGTCGGTCCATTAACAAATTTTTAAATCGGTCCAATAACATCGGTTTTTCAAAATCATTAATCATAAATCGGTCCATTAACTTCGGTTAATTGGTACTCCAGTTTTGATTTTTTCGATTTGGTTAACAAATAATTTTCAGTTAACCAATAAATTTTTTTAACATATGAAAATAATAAAATTATACAAATTGCAAAGTCAATTTCAATTGTTGAAAGTACTTCAAAATAAAAAAATACAAATTAAATATAACACTTATAAATAAAAAGTCAAAAAAAGATAACATTCTCACAAATAATTACAATAATTGGATATATTTAATGTGATATTCAAATATTTATTTAGTAAAAATATGTATTATAATATTATAGAGATCACTTGTATATCATAATATTTATATATATTTTTAAAATATATATGATTGATCAAATTTTGGAGAATGAAATATAATTTAAATATACTTCAATGTATTATTTTACATAAATTTTAGAGGGAAAAGTACAATAAATTTGGGGGTATAAAAATTAAAATATTATATATATAGACTGGTTAACCATTAGTCAACGATTAACCGATACTCAAAAATTGAAACCGAAAATCGAAAATCAAAAAATGAAAAATTAGAAAATAAAAACCGAAACCGAAATCATTGGATCGGTTAACCGAAAAATTTGATTCGGTTTCAGAATGGTTTTTCGGTTAATCGGATTTTCGATTTTTTTACTCACCCCTAATTAGCCTTGAATTTTTTAGTATGAGATGAACTATATATTCTATTATACTTATCATATGTTATTATCGATTGAATTGGTCAGTCCATTCGGGCACATTGTACGATCGTCCGTTGGACCTAAAATTCAATGTACTTTGGATACGGTGAAAAGTAAAGACTACGTCTTGTTAGATGTGTCTTGAATTTGTAACATGGGATCGGAGCGAAGGGTCGTTTAGGGTTATTTTGTATTTAATTATATAGTTGGAGAGACTTGTGATTTGGCGAATATTAAAGATCTCCTTCTCTTTTGCCCGTGGATGCATGAACGACACACCGCTGTCCCGAACAAAGTAAATTATGTGAGTTAGTCATCTATTTTCTTGTTCTTCGTTGTTTTGTTTGTCAATCCTTTCCCTACCGTACTTAAGTACTTGAATTCTTTGGGTAAAAGTCAAAAAACAAACATTAGCTTTTTTTAGTGTACTTATGTTATTATGGGAATAACCTTGGTAATATGGATATTACTTTGATTAAAATAGAAAAGAATACTTTTTGGCCTAAGTGAGTAAGTCGTCCCAAGTTATGAGATGTGTGAAGGACCACACCGAAAAAACGGTTTAAAAATAGGCACAAAAAATTTGGCGCTTGTTAAGGGCGCTGGTATAAAACCGACGCTTGAAATGGACAAGCGTCGGGTTTTTTTACAAACTGGCGCCTGCATGGTGCCAATTTTTTATTTTTATTTCTAGTTTTAAGTTATTTAAAAAATAATATAAACAAAATTAAAAAAATATTCCCACATTGAAAAAAAATATTTTTAAACTGTTTTTAGTTATTATAAATAAAATATTTTTCAGTCCCACATCATCTAAAAAAATTCTTTTACTTTTAAACATTATAAAAATAGTGGTAAACTTAAAAAAAATCAACTAATAAAAATATTAATAATAATTTTAAATATTATATTAATATAATAAAATATAAATATTTATTTATATATATAATAAAATATAATATGTTATATATTTTATAAATTAGTAATATAAATAAAAATAATACATATTATTAAAAAAAATTAAAAAAACTAAAAAACCTAAAATGTATTTGTGACTATCGGCGCCACATATGCGTCGGTATCAAATTTCTTCGAAAAATCGACGCCTAAAAACAGACGCCTTTTGGGCGTCGATTTCGTAATTTTTTCACCCTTCTTTATCGACCATCAAATCAATCCTTTTTGGTGCGTCTGAATTCATATTTAGGCCCCAAAAAATAGTCGATTTCTCATATTCCAATGTTTTGTTGTAGTGGACACTTGTCGTCTTAGCATTGAGGCAACACCATTTTTCTTTGACGGTACACAAGTTGTCGAATTTCTAAACTTAATTAGTACATATGTGCAATATTATAAAACAAAGATTCAAATTAACTTAGTATGTACGACATGCAGAAGAAGTATATACCATTATTCACTACAAGAAAAATGAGCATGAATGATAAAAATTTTGTAACGGTTAAAATTTATCACAAATTGTGACAGATTTGTGATGGCGTAAAATTATTTTTTTTCCTAAAACAATGACGGATTAGTGACGAAACATCCGACACAAAACGGTTCCGTCACAAAAAAATTGACCAATTTGGTCTAGAATTTTTAATAAATAGCATCAGTGACAGAATAGTGATCGATTATGTTTCTGTCACTAACATTCCGACACTAAGGGTCTGTTTGGTTAGCGAAACCAAGTCTGTTTTCATGATTTCAGTTTCACTGAAACCAAAACTGCTTACGAAAATGTGTTTGGTTCAGTGTTTTCGTGAAACTGAATCGAAACCAGAATGAAAACGAAACCAGTTTTCTTAATAAAAATGAAAACACCAGAATGTTATTTTCTGTGGTTTCGAGACTATCGGTTTTGTTATCAAAATGCAGTGACAACTTTATAATTATAAATATTTTTTTATAAATTTAAAAATAAATCAAACTATATCTAATTTTTAAAAATAAAAATAAAAATCATCATTTTTAACTCAAACTTTTATCTTAAATATATAAAATAATTAAACCAATTTATATCTAATTGACTCAAACCCAAATTTTAAATAACTCAATTTTCTCAAAGTTGGTCTATTTATAATTTAATCAAACCTAATTTTAGATCATTGGACTTATTTTTTTTGAAATTTTATAATAACTATTAATTAATTTTTATATCTAATTAAACAAAACAAATCTTAAATTACCAATAACTTAATTAATTAAATCATATAAATATTTTGTAACCATATTAACAAATATTTAATTTTGTAAACTAATTAAACATTTAATTACTACTAAAAATGTTCAAGAAAAATTAATATTATTTTTTATAACCAAATAAATATTTACTGATTTCAATTAACTAAAACTGATGTTGTTTTTATTAACCAAACGCATTTTCAGAAAACTGAAAACTAGAAATCAAAATCAAGTTTTCGAAACCAGATTTTCAATTTCACTGAAACCAAACCAGAAAATAATTTTCGCTAACCAAACAGCACCTAACATTTCGACACTAATCCGTCACTGATTTTTTTTTTCATATCCACCACTGAGCCACCATATAACAATAACAAATCATTGACGGAAGTAGAAATATGACACAAAATTAAACTAAATATTATTAAAGCAAAATTTATCATGTTTAGTCCCATATGGGTTAAAATTATTTTTTTACTTATTCTTAACCATCATAAATATAACTTTTTTAGTCTCATATGGATTAATCTATTCTCCTAATTTTTAAATTTTATAAATTGATACATCATGAGACCTATCTTTTATAAATTTCTTTAAAATATTATAAAAGTATAAATAATAATATAATATTATTATAGATTATTATAATATTATATTATATTAATCTATAATATAATAATATAATTGATAGATTTTTTATGCATAGAAAATCATAATTAAAATCATAATATATTAGTGATGGAAAATTTATTTTCGATCATCGATATCAATAACGAAAATTTTTCTATCACAGATTTTTATGGACACATTTGTCACATAAGAGAAAATGGAGCATTAGCCATGAAACCTTCAGCGACGGACTTTGTGACGAAAATTTCCGTCACTAATACCTTTCAGTAATCTATTTCAAGTAAGTGATAGATTTTTTCGTCATTAATATCTATTTTTCTTGTGGTGATTGTAAAAATTAGTCATGTAAAAATAAAACTTGAAATAAAATAAAAATAAAGCAAAAGAGGTTGAATTATAAAGTGGTTGCATAGATGCAATCAATTCAAATTCTACTTGTGTTCTTAATTATATTAGCTGATGGGGAAATTGCCCGGTCCATAACTGAAAAGCATGATGTACGTACTTCTTAACGGGATGATGCCTCTCTTCATCAACTCCGTGTAGTAGAAAGAGCCGAGGAAGCCGCACGCACTTACGGGGCAGAAGAACACATTTGGGATCTTCATTCGAGTAGTGGCATCAAGAGTGAAGCTGGTGATAATATCTGATATTACACAGCTCACCGGCGGCACACCTGAGCTTGAATTATTAAGTGCAGTTAGAAGCCCGGTGAAAGGAGTGGAACAGGTCTTTCTGATTGAGGAACAAAGTGAGGGGGGATTTTGGCTCTTGTCGGGATCGGAAGACGGGAGTCCATCGGGAATGGTGGCGAAGCGGAAGTCCGGAAGGCCGTCAAGGGCGGAGGGTCCATTACTCTTGAGGATACGCTTGTGGTTGAACTCAGAGTTGACGAACGAGATGAAGAAGCCCTTGGAGTGGAGAACTTTGGCCAGCTTGAGCATGGCGTTCATGTGACCTTGAAATGGCGCTGGCATGCAGACAATATGAGACTTGGTTGATGCCATCTCTCTATTGATTCTTTAGCCTCCGATCCACGAATTGATCAAAGCTAGATATTGGATACATTTATATATAGATATGTACATAGATTCGAATATCTTAAGGATTGATAACATATATTAATTGTCTGCATGTCGATTTGTCATTCTCAAGAAAAAAAAGGAAATGTTACTGAACATTAATTATTAGATATTTCTTAAGGACTGAAAATAACTATTTCTTATTGTGGAATCATTCCCAAACAAGTGTATCAACAGCCACAAAGACTTCTTTTATGGGTGATACCATATTGGGCAATCAGTGCTATGGTTGTTGTAGAAGCCTTCCTAAAATTTTTGAGAAAGCTTCTTCAATAGATCACCATGGGCAGTCAGAGATTTTTTAAAATATTTTTTAGAAAAGGAAAAAGATCAATTTACATTTTAAAAATATAAAAAAGAAACTATGATTATAGTACATACGAATAACAAATATTTCAATAATATATATATATATATATATCAATATGTCATTAATTAAACCAAAATTAATTTAGTTATCGAAACACTAACGATCATATATATAGATAGTGTCTCACGAGGTCTCGTGGCAGAGACAGGTGATGACAAGGCATCTTTCTCGATAAGGGGGGAGCTGAGTTTGCGACGGATCTAATGATGAAGTTGTATATATAGTCATATTCCGTTCGAGAATCATGGATCTAATGAGCTGAGATATACATTAAAATATTAGATTCATCAATTATAATGTTATCCTTGATATTATTATTAATGTTATCTTATATTTCTGATAGAATTAGGTCTGAAAGAGAAATTTAGCACGACTCTACTGCCAATGAAATGACTCTACAGCAGAATTGTGCTATTATTATTTTATTGCTCAATGTGTGTCATTAATTGTCTGTGTTTCATAATTAAATCTTTATGGTACAATTAGGAAAGAAAGAATTAAATCTTCTTAGATCGATGTGTCATTGTCTGTGTTTAATAACTAAATCTTCTTAATTAGGTTTATGATGCAGTTAGGAAAGAAAGAATTAAATCTTCTTAGCTTTATTATTATTGAATCGTCTTAGATCGATGTGTCATTGTCTGTGTTTAATAACTATAAATCTTCTTAATTAGGTTTATGATACAGTTAGGAAAGAAAGAATTAATTAAATCTTCTTAGATTTATTATTATTGAATCTTCTTTGATCGATGTGTCATTGTCTCTTTTTTTTTAGCAAAAGAATCTTGTATTTCATTTCAAGTGGGATGAAAAGGATACATCATGTGTCATTGTCTGTGTTTAATAATTATATCTTGTTAGATTTTTGATACAATTAGAAAAAAAAGAATTAAATCGATCTTCTTAGATTTATTATTATTATTATTAAATCTTCTTAGCTTGATTTCTGATAGAATTAGGACATAAAGACAAGTTTAGCATGACTCTAGCTACTGTCAATAAAATGACACTCATTAAGCAATATGTTTATTACTAAAAATACATCCTAAACTTTGAACTTTGTCTCGAATGTAGTCAAATTTGAAATATTTTCAAATTACACCCTCAACTTTGACATTGATCTCAATTACATCCTCCCGTCATCTCTCCGTCGTCAGTCCCATTAAGGTCATGACGTGGCTTGCCCACATGGAGTAAAATAATATTTTTAAAATACATCATTAAATTTTTTTTTTAAAAAAAAAATAATAATTCTTGTTCCACGTCATCTTCACATCAACTTATTATGAATCAACACCTCGAGCCCCAGTTGAATCAACTTATTTTGACTGCTGCCCCACTATGAAGTTGCGACGAGGGCGACTTCAACGGGCGAGAAGGAAGCAAAGTATTTCCCCACGTCTCCGGTGACTACTCCGCTGAGTGATCGTTTCATACATTGCCCACGTCTCCGTCGATTGATCGTTCCAAGTATGGTGGTGCACAGCAACCGATCTTTGCGGCGTTCCACTCATCGTCGCAAGACACTCTTCCTTTGAAAGATGATAAGTCCTCTGCTTCCAAACTGATAAGTTCTTCCTATGTTGCTTCATTCCGTGCAGGATTTGGTGTTTTAGGGATTTTATTGAATCTGTATTTAGGGCTTGTAATATTGCATGCGATGGTTCTAGCAGTACCTCTGCATTATGTCTATTTTCATCGCTGTGGATTTTGTTTCAATGGTTCCGAAAGTATCTACATTTTGTTTAGGTTGATATTACTTTAGATGATGTTCTTAAAAAACCAAAAGTTGTTTATATGGGAAAGGCAAATATCAGTTCCGACAGTAGTAGCTCAGATGATATGCAAAGATATTAGTTTGTGCAAATGCAAAATGCAAAGCAAAGGGGAAATTAAGGCCAAGGTAGATAAGACTTCCGATAGTAGTAGTTCAAGTGATACTCCTTATGTTCATCAAGTTTTCCAACAAGGAAAATCATTGCAAATTTCAGAGGTACTACAACCCACATCACTTGAAGGAGAACAAACTGCAATGAAACCACTTGAACAAGCCGCCTTACTTGAAGGAGGACAACCTGCAATAGAACTACACTACTAGAAATTGAGTCTTCAGCAACGGCTATCAGCAACGGCCACTCAAGCCGTTGCTATTTGCAACGGCATTCTTACGGCCGCCCGAGCCGTTGCAGATATGTTGTATCGTTCTAACGGACACGCGAGCCGTTGCGGATTATTTTAATTATCCGCAACGGCTTTCTAACGGACAAGTGAGCCGTTGTTGATGATAACTTATTAGCAACGGCTTTCTAACGGAAAAGTGAGCCGTTGCTGATGATAACTTATTAGCAACGGCTTTCTAACGGGCGAGTGAGCCGTTGCTGATAAGTTTATATAGGGCACGCGGTCGCGCCCGACCCTTCTTCCTCCCGCTGCTGCCGCCGCCGCCTCCTGCTCCCGCCTCTCGCCGCTGCTGCCGACGCCGACGACACCGACGACGCCTCTTCCTCCTCCCGCTACTGCCGACATTGTTAGGTATACCTCGTCGACCGACCGTCTCTTCCCGTTGCGGCCGGCGGGAAATCCGATCGAAACCCTAAAAATAGGGTTTTGGCCGGCGGCGGTCGGCCGATGGCCGCCGCCGGACCTTGTACAATGGCCGGACAGCGTGTCCGGCCACTGTATGCCGGCGCCGGAGTCCACCTGACTCCGGCGCCGGAATTTGTAGATTAATATATATTTTTTAATTGTTTTTTAATTGTTAATTAATTATTTAATTAATTATTTAGATTAATTGTTTAATTTGTTAGATTAATTATTAGGGTTTAGATTAATTTCGGAATTGTCCACTTCGGACGCGCGCCAGAATCATCCAATATGGACTCGAACTATCTCGAAACATTTAGAAAATAATCATCCATCCGACGAGTTGATATATTTCACGTACGCGTCGACGAGTCGGATATGATTTAGCAAAACCTTAGATCCGTTCGGGGATTGTATGTTCGTGTAAAAAAAGTAGATGATCTTTTATACGACGTACAATTCTTGAATTGTCCCTGATTGGACAATTTGAGAATATAGTTATTTATACTGCACTTACGTTTTTATTTTAACTGTTA
This sequence comes from Canna indica, assembly GCA_034359265.1. Taxonomy (NCBI): domain Eukaryota; kingdom Viridiplantae; phylum Streptophyta; class Magnoliopsida; order Zingiberales; family Cannaceae; genus Canna; species Canna indica. Next base: position 75,624,359 of record CP136894.1, on the reverse strand, counting down.
ACTAATTATTCTAAATTTCGGCAACATCTCTCTTGTTCTCCGATACGCGCCCAGATGATATGCGTATTCGGAGAACTGTAGGGAGATGCTGTCGAAATTTAGAATGAAGTTAACGGTTAAAATAAGTACTTAGTACAATATAAATAACATAAATCCCGAATGAAATAGAACAATCTCACCTAAAGACATTAACCAAAGAAATTGTCATTGATTGACAGAATCATGTCGGTTGATCGAAGTTGGATGTACCGACGTCTTGATCGTGGAGCTTTAACGAATGAGTTTCGATTAGGCGTAACGTACTTCCTAAATTTCGCCTATTTGAATCGGAATTTCGTTAGCATCGGTGATCAAATCCGATGTCCATGCCGCATTTGTTCGAATGGACGATTTTTGGATCGGGAGACTGTCACTCTGCATCTATATACCAAAGGATTTGCACCAAGATATTTTCTATGGACTTGTCACGGGGAGTCACGCGAAGTCGGGACGTCGAGCAATCCTATCGTTCAGACATATGGTGAATCTTCCTCTGCTGGTGCTTCTTCATCCAGTCAATGTAATCCCTATAGAACTATGATACTTGATAGTCTTGGGGGTCAATTCCACCTGAATGATAATGTTGATCGGCCAGTTCTTCAGACATCAGTCCCACCAGATACTACAGCGGTTGATATCAAAGAAGTACAAACTGCGATAGAGATTGAATTACCTAATAAAGAAGCTGCAGAATTTTACGAGATGTTGAAAGCTGCCGATGAACCTTTGTATGAGAATTGTCCTAAATACACTAGGTTTTCAGCAATGACACATCTCTTAAACATCAAGGCCGATTGTAATATCAGCGGAGTTGCGTATGATCGGATTGCTGGATTGATTAATGGAATGCTGCCTACTGATAACAAGTTTGAGCCAACTTTTTATAAGACTAAAAAGCTAATGAGAAAATTGGGGCTTGGGTACGAAAAAATACACGCGTGCCAAAATAACTGCATTTTATATTATAAAGAAAATGTGCAGTTGGATAAATGCCCTGTATGTCAACATCCTCGTTACAAGGAGAAGAAATCGGTCCGACAGAAAAATATCCCGTTTAAGGTCCTTCGGTATTTTTCACTAACACCGAGACTTCAAAGATTATTCATGTCGGAAAAGATAGCCCCCTACATGAGTTGGCATGCAAGAAGTCGTGATGATACAGTAATGACTCATCCATCTGACAGTGAGGTATGGAAACATTTGGATACATGTTATCCTTCATTTGTTAGGGATACTAGAAATATCAGATTGAGATTGTGCACAGATGGTTTTAATCTGTTTGGACATTCTGCAACTCCTTATCAGATTGAATTTATTTATCTTTCGATGATTATTTCGGGTCCTAAGGGTCCACGAAAAGAAATTGACATATTTCTCAGACTCTTGATAGATGAATTGAAAATATTGTGGACTGAGGGAGCTGTCACTTATGATTGTCATCGGAAGCAAAACTTCAATTTAAAGGCCGCGGTCTTGTGGACAATCAATGATTTCCCGGCGTACGACATGTTGTCTGGTTGGAGCACTCACGGCCGACTCTCTTGTCCGTATTGTATGGAACACTCTGAATCAATCAGTCTTCAGAACAGACGAAAAATCTCATTCTTTGATTGTCATCGTTGATTCCTACCGGTTAATCATCAGTATCAAAGGAATCATAATAAATTTACTAAGGGCAAAGTCGAAAGAGATGGGCCACCACCGATGTTGTCTAGTGAACAAATGTTAGCACGTGTTTCAACACTTCCAGATATAGTATTTGGTCGCAATGAAAGAGTGTCAGGTTTTGGCCAGACACATAACTGGGTGAAAAAAGTATCTTTTGAGAATTGCCTTATTGGAGTTCATTATTGATTCGACATAATTTAGATGTCATGCACATTGAAAAAAATGTGTTTGATAATATTTTCAACACTTTGATGGATATTTTCGAAAAAACTAAAGATAATGTCAAAGCCCGACATGATATGAAAATACTTTGTAAAAGACCAGAGTTGGAGTTACAAGAGGTCAATGGACGATATCTGAAATCGAAGGCCTCATATGTGTTAAATAAACAACAGATCAAAGATGTTTGTCAATGGGTAAAAGAACTCAGATTACCCGATGGATATGCTTCAAACTTATCTCGATGTGTGAACGTCGATGATTGCAAAATATCAAGGATTAAGAGCCATGATTGTCATGTATTCATGCAAAGATTACTTCTGATTGCATTTCGAGATCTTCTACCTGATAATATTTGGGGTCTGTTGACTGAATTAAGTATGTTTTTTAGAAACATCTGTGCAAATGTCCTTCGAGTCGAAGATATGTCAACACTTGAAAATAATATTGTTGAAATCATATGCAAGCTGGAGCAGTTTTTCCCTCCTGCATTTTTTGACTCGATGGAGCATCTACCGATACACTTGGCATACGAGGCACGAGTTGGTGGCCCCATTCAATATCGGTGGATGTACTTATTTGAAAGATACATGAATCGTCTGAAGAAAAAAGTAAAGAACACCGCAGATGTTGAAGGATCAATATCTGAATCGTATATCATCCAAGAAATTTCAACATTCTGCTCATTTTACTTTGAATCGACAGTACATACAAGATTTGATCGTCTTCCACGTAACGACGACGGGGGTGTTCGACATTCAGATGGACGTTTAAATATATTTTGTCACTCTAGTCGTGCTTTTGGTTCTCGTCCATCTCGACACTTAAGCAAGGAAGAGTATCATTTGGTACACTTGTATGTATTACTCAATTGTCCAGAGATTGAACAATTCATTGAAATATTTGACATTGAGATGGTGCAAAAATACTCTATTCACAACGATGAAGAATTGGAGAGATTACAGAATCGTGATTTCCCTACTTGGATTCAGACTTACAGCAAAGATCACAGAGCTGAAATAGATGAAAGAATATTTGAGTTTGTTAGTGGACCGTCGCGACTTGTGTCGTGCTATAGCGGATATTTTGTTAATGGGTATAAATTTCACACGGTTGAATATTCATTTACAAAGAAGACGATGAATGCTGGGGTCTGCGTTAAAGGGACAACCTATGTTGAATGTGATATGGATTTTTATGGACTGGTGGAAGAAGTGATAGAGTTGCACTACTTCGGCTTAAAATCAGTGATCCTATTTAGATGTCATTGGTTCGATACAACAGAAAGGGGCATGAAAGTTCATCCAAAATACAAATTTGTTGAGGTTGATTACAAATCGAAATTGGCAGCAAATGAGCCTTTTATATTGGCATCACAAGCCCAACAAGTATATTACGCGAAGTATCCGGCTCGAAATAAAGATAGAGTAGATTGGTGTGTAGTCTGTAAGACAAAAGGTAGAGGAAAAATTGATCCAATAGTAGGAGAAAATGAGCTGATACCTGATATGACACATGGTTTCTATCAAGAAGATGATCCTCCTGCTGTAGATCGTATTATTCCAATACTCGAGGATGCAGACACAATGTCAATTCAATTAGAAGTTGAATATGCTGATGATGACGATCATGAAATTGTGGAAGCTGGAGATGAAGAAGATGAAGAAGATGAAGAAGAGGAAGAAGAGGAAGAATTCGAAGACTATTATTCAGATGATGAGGAATAATTGTAAAGTATATATTTTATTAAATATATCTCTACTATTTATACAATAATCTGATTATATGTCTGTTCGACAGATATGTCTGGTCGTGGTTATCGACGCAGGAGAGCTTCGGAGTCTCCGATCGGTGAGACTCCAGCACTTACTCATGCTGCTGATCCTCCTGTTGCTGATCCTCATGCCGATGATACTGCCGAGGCTAGTACATCCAAACGCAGGCGGCCACGCGGGCCAAATAGGTGGCAACCTCCACCAGCCACAGAGTCACGTAGATTGATTAGCGTGATTGGGGAGCGGTAATATATCATGAATTATGAATCATTATAAATTCATTATATCATAATATAATATTAAAATTTATTTTTGTTGTGCAGGTTCGAGCAAGAAGAAGTGCCGAGGAGCATTTCTTCTACTATTCGACGATATATGCACGGGGCATGGCCTACGTGGTCTCACGTGCCTAGCGAGCACGTCGACATGTTATGGCGCGAGTTTGAGGCACGTATTATTATTTTTTTTACATGCATGATGATTAATATTGGTACTGATATTATTATTTTGCAGGCTTGCTATACATGGGCCGAGGACCAAAGGCCCTTCATTTACGCTGCCTGGGAGGCTATTTCCCGGGCAAGGTACAACGGGCATCTGGGGCAAGCTCGGTCCCAGGCGATGGCCCGAGCTGGGACCACTAACATCGCGGAGACTCAGGGATACGGCCCCGATTGGATTACTCCGGATATATGGGACCAGCTCGTGGGAATATGGTCGACGGGTCGATGGCGGGAGGTTTCTCGGAATGCGGCTAGAAATCGCATGTCTGGGGGAGCAGCGCGTCACACCGACGGCTCTGTTGCATTTGCAGTGCACGCGAACCATATGGTAAGTATATCTTTTAATTATATATTTTATTTGTTACTATGTGTACTAATTAATGTATTTGTTTTGTAAATATAGACGACGGTGTCGGATGACGGGACTGTCCAGCGACCCTCCCCGATGGCGTTGTTTGAGCGGACTCACCGTCGAGCACATGGGACGGGGGAGTACATCGACAACCACGCTGCATACATTATGGTAACTATATATTTGTTTAAATTATTCATTATATATTTATAATTTAAGTTTTATGATAAATATTAAACAAAAAATCAAACTCGAGTAGGAGACCTACAGCCAGACGGTGGTGCAGCGCGAGGGTACCCCCGAGGACTTTGACGCAGCAACGTGGGTCGAGACCGCAGGTGGCTGGGACCATGGCCGCGTATATGGCTTCGCAGATAGTGGTCATGCGCGAGCCGTACTAGGGCCACTTGGGGTACCGACCCCTCCGGTCGCTGGTGAGCGGCCGTTCACCTCTAGATCCAGTTATGATCATAGTAGCAGAATAAGGACTCTAGAGGACACGGTCGCGCGTCAGACTGAGCTAATGGAGCGCCAGAGTCAGATGATGGCGGATATACAAGCTATGCTACGCAACATGTCAGGTCATCCCGAAGCAGGCATCTCTTCGGCATCATCTAATCCATCGTCCTCGAGTCAGTCCACGCCGGTGTACACTCAAGCACTCCAGACCCCGCCATATGATCCAGGCCATCCTCCATCGTCATCGTGAGATTTTTTTTATATTGACTTTGTTACTGAGATATTGGACTTGTTTAATTTATTTTATTTGGATATTGATACTTCAATTTTGCATTTGAATAGTTTTTATACTATCGTGGATAATTATCAATATAAATATAATTATTTTGATGTATATCTTGGTGTATTTGTGATGTGTGAATGAATGTGTGTATGAGTGTATGGGTGTGTGAGTTATGTATGAGATAATGTATCAATGTATCAATGGAAATTTTAAATTTTAAATTTTTTCGTTACCAGGTTCACATGATCAGCAACGGCTTTCCCACGGCCGTCCGTGGGAAAGCCGTTGCTAAAAGTGTATCGAAAGCCGTTGCTGATGACCTACAGCAACGACTTAGCGACGGGATTTTACTAACGGCGTTGCTACGGACTCAGCGACCGTTGCTATTAATGTTATCAGCAATGGCTCCGGGTCTGTGGCAAAATCGTTGCTGATAATATTGTTAGCAACGGCCCGAGCGGCCGTTGCGGATCCGTTGCTAAGTTATCAGCAACGCGATTTTTTGCCACGGCTCCATTGCAACGGCTCGGTCGTTGCTGATGCTCTTCAGCAACGACATCAGCCGTTGCTGATGCCCATTTTTCTAGTAGTGCTAGTTGGGCAAAGTGATGATAACAATATTACTTCATTGTATGATGCAAATTTATCCATTGGAGAAACTGACGATGAATTAATGTCAAGTGAATTTAAGAATTTCATTGATGATGAATACAAAGGCAAGAACCATGAAGAAGGAAGCTATACTACGTAAGAAATATCCTCCTCCTAACTTAATTAAACCATCAACATCAACATCTTCATCATCTAACAATGGTAACTTGAATGATGCAATACTTGTGCCAGTTCAATGTGAAGCTGACCCGTCTTCTCCAAGTGAATGAGTACTAGTACCAGTTCATATTACAAGTGGTGGTATACCTCCAAGTCAAAGAGTAGTTGATAATGAATCTTTGCATAATGAATATGATTCAAGTGATGATGAAGTGCTTACACTAGACAGTGAAACAAAGATTGTAGATTTAAAAAGGAAAAAACGATGTGGGAAGACATTAGATTTGAAATTAGAATGAAGTTTGAGTCTATGAAATAATTTAAGCAAGTTGTGCATGCAATCTCATTCATTGTCCAATGGTGTTAATATAAAATGGGTGAGATGTTGTAAGGAAAGAATGAAAGCAAAGTGTATGAAAAGTTGTTCATGGAGGATTTATGGTACTTGGAAGTAACATGAAGCCACGTTCATTATCAAGTCTTATGAGAAGGTACATAAATATTCTAGAAGTATGACAAATAGACAAGCGACAGTTGATTGGCTATCAAATTATGATTTGGAAACTTTCAGAACTAATCTAAATTGGGATGTCAAGCTTATGTCAATGCATTTTCAATCTAATTTTTTTATTACATTGCCTAGAGCAAAATGGCATACAATGAGATCGACTGCCCTAGAAAAGCTTCGAGGTTCAGTAGAGGACCACTATGCACTTTTGGGTCCATATGTAGTTGAACTTAAAAGAAGAACTCGACAAGTTTATTCCAAATTGTATGTGACAGTGAGTATACCAGTGCACCCCCTTATATTTAAAAGACTATTTATTGGGTTTGATGCACTAAAAAATGGTTTTCTCCAAAGTTGTCGTCTGATTATCGGGTTTGATGGATGTTTTTTGAAAACCTTTCTAGGTGGACAGTTACTATCAGCCATTGGTGTAGATGGAAACAACCAAATGTTTTCTATAGCTTGGGTTATGGTTTAAGGTGAAAACTATGATGCTTGGAAGTGGTTCTTAGGGTTGTTTTTTGATGACCTCCAAATTAATGAAGGATATGGTATGACAATTATCAATGACCAACAAAAGGTAATAATTTTCACCATCTACTTAAGTTTATTTATTCAGTAAAATACCCATTGAATGTTTAGTTAAATAAGCATTTGTTTATTGCAGAGATTTGAACATGCATTGTTGGAATGAGTACCATTTGCGGAGCACAGGAATTGTGCAAGACATCTATACGCAAATAGAAAGAAGAAATTCAATGGCCACTACTACAAATCATTGTTGTGGAAAGTTTGTGGAAGAATCAGAACTAAATAGAGTGTTAGATGAGATGGCAGCAGTGAGGTATGTGGTAGAGCATCCACATCAACAAGCAGAGGACTAGAAGATCAAGAGGGAGAGCCTCCAACTCTACAAGTAGAGGAGGAGCAAGAGATGACCCAAGTAGCAATAAAGTGGCAGTAAGTGGACTTGAGTTATGATTTTTTGCACTGCTAACGTTCTAATACTATTGGTGTGTTATAGGCAATACGCAGAGAAAGTGCTATGGCTTCACAAGGATTTGGAGTGTTAGTTGGAGAGGAAATAGGGAGCACTTAGTATAGAGTATTACAAATTAGTGTACTAACTATTTCATATTACAAATTATTTCAAGTTGGAGAGCTAATTCATGCTTATTTATTTTGCACATGCCCGGTAGTGAAATGTCAATTTGTTAAAGCCGGGGAGAATGGAGTGGCTCAATTATTCGAGATGAGATATGAGATTTCGACGCTTACAAGTAGCAAGAGAAACAAGAGAAACAAGAGAAGAGTTCGAAGCATCTCAGACTTCTCCTATTGGTGGATAAAATGAGACAGAAGCAAGAGATGATTGAACTATTATTGAACTGTTGATGTTTATGCTAGACATTGTAATCTGATTTTGAATGGCCTAAGTGTCATGCTGAATTATGGTTTTGATACTATGTCACTGTGAACTTTGATTTTGATTTTGATGCCACTATGATTGACACTGTATATATAAGGGAGGATATGATTTTGATACTTTGACTTTGATATAGTAAAAGGGAAATTGATATGAAACTATAGATTTTGTTTCACTTTGATGACACTGTGATTCACTATCAGTATCAGTATCTTCATGTTTTTTAGTGATCAGTATCAATATCAGCTTTGATAGATTATTTTCACACTACTAGAATTGTGGTCATCAGCGACGGCTGATACCGTGGCTGAACCGTCGGTGATGAATATCACAAACGGTGTCAACCGTGACAAAAAACCATCTCTGATGTGCGTGTCTCAAATGTTTTGTGACGGCCGTGCACGGCCGTCACACATAACCATCAGCGACAGCCTAGTGGACTGTCGCTGATTTAAAATCATCAGTGATGGCTCTGGGCGCTGTCACTGATATCAACACATCAGCCTCGGCTCATAGCCGTCGGTGATACTATTAACAACCGTGATACTTGGTCATGCAGAGGCCATCAGCCATTTACGATAGGCTTTCAACCACGGCTTAGTGACGGTTAACCGTGGGTAAATCGTGGCTAAAGATGTTATCCTGTAACTGAAAAAACTAAAAAATTTATAAATTCCTGTATACAATGATATATCGACTACAACCTATTTTCAATCACATATTACAATCAGAAAACATCATACACATGCATTTGAAATCAAACATACAAGTTTTACATAAATATCATCAATCTCAGCCTCAAACCGGAGGCAAACAATTATCAAAATATCATATATATATCCAAGTATCAAAATATCATCTATATCAAGTATCAAAATACAATTAATCAAAATCTTACGACGACGGTGGAGGCGGTGGAGTCGACAATGACTGGGTCGGGAGTGTCGATTGGGTCAATGAGGACGACGGCTGCGACATCATAGGTAGAAAAGGCCGGACTAAGACGCAATTTGAGTGAAGAGTGTCTTCATGTTCTGGATCGTTTGTCTCAACTCGTCATTCGACCGTCTCTGCTCTTGAATATGCTCCTCCATCGTCAGCCTCTGCTCTTGCATCCTCTCCTCTATCGCGTGCCTCTGCTCCTCCATCGCCTGTCTCTGTTGGGTGAGCTCCAACTCCATGGCCACTATCCGGCTCTGGTCCTGCGCTCGGGATGACGAGGGTCACTCACCCACAGTCGGAGGGGTCGGTGCCCCAAGTGGCTCGAGCACGACGCGTGCAAGGCCACTGTATGCAAAGCCATAAACACGACTGTGCTCCCAGCCACATGCGGCTTCCACCTAAGCTCCTGCGTCGAACTCCTCCGGTGTCCCTCCACGCTCGATCACAGTCCTCGAATAAGTTTCCTACACATGTTTATATTTTAAATATATATAAACTATAAATAAAAATTGTGTAAATCAAATAGACATATATAAATACTTACCATTATGATTGAGGCTCTGCTATCAACGTAGTCCCCTGCTCCTCGTCGACGACGATGGGTGCTCTCAAACACCTCCATCATCGACGGGCGTTGGACGGTGTCGTCCTCCGTCACGCGCGTCTTACATTAGAAAACAAATACATTAGTATCATTATACACAATATATAATTTAATTAAAAGTAAGAAAATTATACATACCATGCGACGCTCATGCACCGCAAAAGAAATGGAGCCACTAGTGTGGCGCGCCCCCGTGCCATCCCCCCCGGACATGCAATTTCTCAACGCAGTCCAAGAGACCTCCTGCCACTCAGGAGTATCCCACCGCTCAACGAGCTGGTCCCACACAAGGCCAGGAATCCACTCGGGGGCGTGTCCTCGAGTTTGCCCTATCTGTGTAGCCCCCAGCCGTCTCATCACGGTCTGACGGGCCTACTGAAGCAGCCCGTTATAGCGAGCACGGGCAACACGCTCCCATACAACCTCCACAAAAGTGGTCTGGTCCTCCGGCCATGTATAATGACCCTGTAAAAAAAAATTATTATTACCGATTAATATTTAACATTAATATTAATTTAGTAAATATACTTACCGTGAACTCTTGCCACAATAAATTTATATGCTCACGGGGCACGTGAGACCATGTAGGTCACGCCCCGTGCATAAATTTTTTGATCGTCCCCGCTATCGTGCGGGGGACGTCCTCCTGCTCAAATATGCACCATATATAAATTCATATTATGATATTTTGAATTATAAACAAATTATAAGAAATAATTAATGCATATACTTATCTTCTTCCGCGCACAGTAACTGCTCTGCGCAGTTGTCCCTCGGGTGGCGGAGGGAGAATTCTATTAGGCCCTTGTGGCCTACGTCTCGATGTCGACGGGCCTGAATCAGCTGAAGGGATGGTGGCTGGAGGTGGGGGGATGGTGACCATATCAGCTGGGGGAATAATGGATGGATTAGGTGGGGGAATGGTGGTCGGACCAGGTGGGGGGATGGTGGTGGAAGACGAAGGGTCAGTGGGTACAGGTGGGGCGGGTGGTAATCGCCGGGGGTCCTACGAGGAATTCCTCCTCGAGAACTGATATCTCGAACCATTTCTGTAAAAAATTAATATAATTAGATTATATATAATAGATATATTTAATAATTGAATATATTCTTCACATTTACAATTATTCATCATTGTCATTATCATCATCTGTATAATACTCTTCTTCTTGTTCTTCTGTATCTGAATCTTGAAATTCTTCTTCGTCTCCCTCATCTTCATTCTGTCCTTCCTCAACTTCATTATCGTCCTCATCAACGTATTCTATTTCCAATTGAACTAACTCTGTGTCATCATCCTCGAGTATTGGACTAACTCGTTCCACTTCGGAAGGATCCTCTTCTTGATAGCAGTCATTTTTCCTCTAGCTTTAGTCTTACAGGCTACACGCCAATCTGCCCTGTCTTTCTTTCGAGATGAATACTGAATATAATATACTTATTCAGCTTGAGATGCCAATATAAATGGCTCATTTGAAGCCAATTTTAATTTGTAATTGACCTCGACTAGCTGTTTATACTTTGGATAAACTCTCATGCCCCTATCACTTGTATCAAACCAATGACATTTAAAAAGGGCAACTGATTTACATCCAAAAAATTGTAATTCAATGATTTCTTCCAATAGTCCGTAAAAGTCAACATCACATTCAGCATACGTTGTCCCTTTGACGCAGACCCCGGCATTCATAGTCTTTTTTGTAGATGAATATTCAAATGTGTGAAATTTATATCCATTGACAAAATAACCATTATAACACTGTACAAGTCGTGCCGGTCCGCTAGCAAACTAAAAGATTTGGTTATCTATTTCGCCTCTGTGTTTTGTGCTGTAAGCTTGAAACCAATTAGGGAACTCACGATTCCGTAATTTTTCTAATTCCTCATCGCTGTAAATTGAGTATCTTGTCACCATCTCAATGTCAAATATTTCAATGAACTTCTCAATCTTTGGACAGTTTAGTAAAATGTACAAGTAGGCTAAATGATACTCTTCATCGTTTAAGAATCGAGACGAACGAGAACCCAAAGCACGACCGGGATAACAAAAGATATTTAAACAACCATCTGATGGTCCAGCTCCCTCGTCCGATGGTCGAGCTCCCCCGTCGTCGTTCCGTGGAAGATGATTAAGTCTTGCCTTGATGGTTGATTCAAAATAAAATGAGCAGAAAGTTGAAATTTCTTGAATTATATTTGCTTCTGACATGGAACCTTCAACTGCGGCGGTGTTCTTTACTTTTTTTTTGAGACGATTCATGTATCTTTCAAATAAGTACATCCATTAGTATTGAACGGGGCCACCAACTTGTGCCACGTATGCCAAATGTATCGGTAGATGCTCCATCGAGTCAAAAAATACAGGAGGGAAAAACTGCTCCAGCTTGCATATGATTTCAACAATATTATTTTCAAGTGTTGTCATATCTCCGACTCGAAGTACATTTGCACAAATGTTTCTGAAAAATATACTTAACTCTGTCAACATACCCCAAATCTTATCATGTATATGATCTCAAAACGCAATCGGAAGTAATCTCTGCATGAATACATGACAATCGTGGCTCTTCATCCCCAATATTTTGCATTCATCGACGTTTACACATCGAGATAAGTTTGAGGCATATCCATCGGGTAATTTGAGTTCTTTGATCCATTGATACACATCTTTCATCTGTTGTTTATTTAACACATACGACGCCCTTGGCTTACGAAATCGTCTGTTGACCTCTTGCAACTCTAACTCAGGCCTCTTACAAAGTATTTTTATATCATGTCGAGCCTTCATATTATCTTTATTTTTGTCGAAAATATCCATCACCGTGTTAAAAATATTATCAAACATATTTTTTTCAATGTGCATGACGTCCAAATTGTGCCGAATCAGTAATGAACTCCAATACGGCAATTCCCAAAAGATATTTTTCTTCACCTAGTTATGTGTTTGACCAAAGCTTGAGATTCTTACATTCTGACCAAAAGTAATATCTGGAAGAAATTGAACACGTGCTAACATCTGTTCACCAGACAACATCAGTGGTGGCTCATCTCTTTTGACTCTACCGTTGATAAATTTGTCACGATTCCTTCGATATTGATGGTTAGACGGTAGGAACCGGCGATGGCAATCAAAGAAGGAAATTTTCCGATCATTCTCAAGACTGAAGGATTTTGAGTGTTCCATGCAATACGGGCAAGAGAGTCGACCATGCGTGATCTAACCAGACAATATGCCATAGGCCGGAAAATCATTGATTGTCCACGATATAGCAGCTCGTAAAGTGAAGTTTTGCTTCCGGTAATAATCATAAGTGACAACTCCCTCAGCCCACAATGTTTTGAGTTCATCAATTAGGGGACGGAGAAATATGTCAATTTCTTTGCGAGGACCCCTAGGACCCGGAATATTCATCGAAACATAGATAAATTCATCTTTCATACACATTGAGGACGACAAATTATAAACTGTTAACAACACTGGCCATAATGAATACAGAATTGCCGAATTACCAAATGGATTAAAACCATCTGTGCACAATCCCAACCTAATATTTCTAGTCTCCCCAGCAAATGATGGATAACACCTATCCAAATGTTTCCATGCTTCACTATTGGATGGATGAGTCATTACTGTATCATCACGACTTTTTGTATGCCAACTCATATAGGGGGCAGTATTTTTTGACATGAATAACCTTTGAAGCCTCGGTGTCAGTGGAAATTTCCGAAGCACCTTAAAGGGAATATTTTTTTGTCGGACCGATTTCTTCTCCTTGTAACGAGGATGTTCATATACCGGGCATTGTTCTAACTATGCATTTTCTTTATAATATAAAATGCAATTATTTGGGCACACGTGTATCTTTTCGTACCCAAACCCTAATTTCCTCATCAACTTTTTTGTCTTATAAAAGGTTGGCTCAAACTTGTTGTTTGGAGGTAGCATACCACTGATAAAGCCTACAATCCGATCAAACGCAACCCCGCTGATATTACAATCGGACTTGATGTTCAGGAGTTGTGTCATTGCCGAAAATCTTGTATAATTAGGACAATTCTCATACAAAGGTTCATCGGCAGCTTTCAACATCTCGTAAAATTCTGCAGTCTCCTTATTCGGCAATTCAATCTATATCTCAGGTCTTAGGTTGTTCTTCAGTGACTTCAACTATCATAGTATCTGGTGGCACTACTGTCTTAGTAACTGACTCAATATTATCATTTAAATGGAATTATCCTCTAAGACTATTAAAGAATCATTGTTCTATAAGGATTAAGTGGATTGGAAGAAGAAACATCAGCAGAAGAAGATTCACCATGAGTTTGGACAACAAGATTGCTCGACGTCCCGGCTTGACGTGACTCCCCGTGACAATTCCATACAAAATATCTTGGTGTGAATCCTTTTGTATACAGATGCAGTGTGACAGTTTCTTGGTCCAAAAATCTTATGTTCGAACATTTCCGGCACAGACATCGGATTTTATCACCACTAAGGAATTTTTCATTCGAGTAGGCGAAATTTAAGAAGTAAGTTACGCCTACTCGAAATTCGTCCGTTATAGCTCTACGATGAATTCGTCGGTACATCCAACTTCGATCGCCCGACATATTCTGTCAAAAAGTTTGCAATATCTTTAGGTAATGTCTTTAGGTGGGATGGTTCTATTCCATTCGGGATTCATGTTATTCATATTGAACTTAGTATTTTTTTTTAGTCATTAACTTCATTCTAAATTTCGGCAGCATCTCCCTATAGTTCTCTGAATACGCATATCATCTGGGCGCGTATCGGAGAATAAGGGAGATACAAGCCAAAATTTAAAAATGAAGTTAATGACTAAAAAAAATAAACTAAGTGCAATATAAATAACTATGCTCCCAAATTGTCCAATTAGGGACAATTCAAGGGTTGTACGTCATATAAAAGATCATTAACTTCGTTTTCACGAACATACAACCCCCAAACGGATCTAAGGTTTTGCAAAATTAAAACTTAACTTGTCGATCGTACGTGAAACGTATCAACTCGTCTTGATTTTTTTCTAAATTTATGGATGCCGCTGCGAGTCCATAGTGAATGATTCCGTGCGAGTCCAAAGTGGACGATTTCGGCACGAGTCCGTCCATTGTGGACAATTCCGCGCAAGTCCCAAGTGGACGATTCCGGCACGATTCCATCCATTGTGGACGATTCTGTGCGAGTCTAAAGTAGACGATTCCGCGCGAGTCCAAAATGGACGATTCCGGCACGAGTCCATCCATTGTGGACGATTCTGGCACGCGCAAGTCCATTCATTGTGGACGATTCCGGCGCGAGTCCACCATGGACGATTTGACCGCGAGTCCAAAGTGACGATTTGGCCACGAGTCCACTGTGGACGATTCCAGCGCGAGTCCTCAGTGGACGATTCCGCGCGACTATTAATTAATATTAAACTAATACTTAACCTAATTAACAATTAAATTCTAATAATTAACCATTAATTTCTAATTATTAACAATTAATTTTTAATAATTAACAATATTTTTTTTAAAAAAAAACTAATTAAACTGTGATTAGGGATTAATTACCCTAATCAAACTTTGATTAGGGTAATAATACCCTAATCTCAAGCAGCAGCCGGCATCACTGCCGGCTACTAATCGGCCCCAATGCAGTGCCGGCCTGGTTGAGGCTGGCGCGGAGAGGCAGCGCAGGCGGCAAGGGCGGCGTAGGGATTTAACGGAGGAGGAGAGGAATTGAAGCATACCGGCGGCTATTGACGGCGGCGGCAAGGCAGCGACTCCGCGGCAACTCAGTAGCGACGGATGACGGCGACAGC
Organism: Canna indica; assembly: GCA_034359265.1. Lineage (NCBI taxonomy): Eukaryota > Viridiplantae > Streptophyta > Magnoliopsida > Zingiberales > Cannaceae > Canna > Canna indica. Next base: position 75,608,985 of record CP136894.1, on the reverse strand, counting down.
GGCGAACATAGAAGGAAGAAGAAGAAAGAGGAGGGGTCGGGCGCGAACGCAAATAAAAAGGATTTTCACCGACGGCTCATCGGCCGTCGAAAAACGTGGATCTGTAATTTTATTATCGCCGATGGCTTCGCTAGCCGTCAGTTAAGAGTGTTTTACATTCACGCTGCGTTCGTGGTAAGCGACGGTCGCAGCCAGCCGTGGCTAATGACTTACTCATATCACGGACGGCGTAGCGTAGCCCTCGCTACTAACCTATTTTATTTCGCGCACCCTGTTACTCTCATCACCAACGGCTCCGGGGCCCCCGCTAAACCGTGGCTACTAACCCATTTTATTTCGGGCGCCGTGCGCGCCATGATCTAAGAGCGACGGTTTTGGTTGGCCGTATGCGAGCCGTAGCTGATTTTGTTACATCAGCCACGACCATCGAGGCCGACGCAAAGCCGTGAATGATTCTGACGGCTCTGGCGGCCGTCGCTGATCCCCGTTGCTGATATAGTATATTCTAGTCAGTATCTGCTTTGATAGATTGCTTTCAGTATTTGCTTTGATAGATTGTTTTCAGTATCAGCTTTGATAGATTGTTTTCAGTATCAGTTTCAGTTCTAAACACAGTACCAGTTTCAGCCACTCTGATAGATTGATTCAGTTTCAGTTTTTCAGTTATTAGTATCAATTTCAGTCACTGTGATAAGTATGTAAGTATATATGTAAGTTTCGGTCAGCTGATATGAAGTTAACTGTAAGTTTCAGTCAGCTGATTGTTTTCAGTATGTAAGTCATTTGATATTGATATGAAGCTAACTGATACTGATATCAGTATCAACTGATATGAATTAAGTTTCAGTAAGTATCGGCTGATACTGATTTGAAGTTAACTGATTCAAGTATCAGCTGTTTCAGTAAGTATAGATACTGATATGAAGTGAAATGAATAGATTGATTCTGTCTCAAATATATCCAGTGATAGGAATAGATATATTGATACTGATATCAATTAAACATTACATCAATAAGATAGTTTTTTCATTACAAGCATTACTGATAGCTTACAAGTAAGCATTACATCAATAAGATACTGATAGTTGTTTCATTACAAGTTGTTTCAAAGCATTACACCAAAAACTATATTACACCAAAAATTGATATCACCACATGACATCAACAAAATATATTTCAACCCCATGACATCAAGCATTTCACCATCCAAGCACATATCACGACACAAAAATACATTTGCATTCTCCTATTTGTCATTTTGAAAATTTCACATTGATGCTCCAACATTTTTTTTCCTCCTCTAATCTATTCACTTTTTCTTTTGGGATGGCTAAATTGTCTAGCAAAATAATATTATTCTCTTCCACCAGGTTGATTTTCTCTGTAAGATATTCCTTCTCGCTTGTTGGGAATCTGTATCTTCACTACCTCGCTTAGAATATCCAAGGTCATGCCACAAAAAAAACCCACAATCGTCTTGATGATCCTACAAAACATTATTTTTTAAAAAAAAACGTATTAACACAAACAATAAAATAAAATACATTTTTAGGTTGGAATTCATTAAACTAATTACCTTTTAGTGTGCACACCTCCAAAATCGTCTCCTGGGATTTTTTTTTTGTTCTCGACGTTAACAGCCGAGCTTCAATTGAATGGTCAAACATTTGTTTGTCAACAATTGAGGAAGTTGATGTTTTCTCTACTTCTATATTTGATCTTGATGTCATAGCTAAGGGCATATTTGCTTAGCAAAACCAAGTATGTTTTCATGATTTCAGTTTCACTGAAATCAAAACTGCTTACGAAAACATGTTTGGTTCAACGTTTTCATGAAACTGAATCGAAACCAGAATGAAAACGAAATCAATTTTCTTAATAAAAATGAAAATACCATAATATTGTTTTCCGTGGTTTCGAGACTGTCGATTTAGTTATTAAAATACAGTGGCAATTTTCTAATTATAAATATATTTTTTATAAAATTAATTAATTTAAAAATAAATCAAATTATATCTAGTTTTTAAAAATAAAAATAAAAATAATCATTTTTAACTCAAACTATTATATTAAATTTATAAATTAATTAAACTAATTTATATCTAATTGACTCAAACCCAAATTTTAAATAACTTAATTTTCTTAAATTTGATCTATTTATAATTTAATCAAAACTAATTTTAGACCATTGGACTTATTTTTTCTGAAATTTTATAATAACTATTAATTAACTTTTATATCTAATTGAACAAAAAAAAATCTTAAATTACCAAAAACTTAATTAATTAAATCATATAAATATTTTATAGCAATATTAGCAAATATTGAATTTTGTAAACTAACTAAATATTTAATTACTAGTAAAAATATTCAAGTAAAATTAATATTATTTTTTATAACCAAATAAATATTCACTGGTTTCGACTAACTAAAACTGATGTTGTTTTCATTAACCAAACACGTTTTCAGAAAATTGAAAATTAGAAATCAAAACCAAGTTTTCAGTTTCACTGAAACCAAACCAGAAAATAGTTTTCGCTAACCAAACAACACCTAAGTGCATGAATGAAATAGTAAGCTATGAGAGTGACCAGGGGTTTAGGATCACTGAGTGAAATCAGAAAGGTTAGGAAGGTTCTCCAATGCATCTACAGAGTGACTAAGCTCAGGTAAAATAGCTTACCTCAGAAGCTGCAAAGGAGACAACAGCTTACCTCAGAAGCTACGAAGGAGACAACTCCTCGTTGACAGAGCACAGGTAGAGAACTCCTTCTTGTGAGCATCTGTGACCGTCTCGACGAGTGGGGATCAACGCACCGTTGAGATTGTCGAGGATTCAGGGATTTGGGGATTTTAGGGTGAAGATGGCGAGTGGTTTTTAGGGCATCGGGTGAAAATGGCGATGGGAAATTTAGGGATCAGGTGAAGATAACGTGAAACGAGAATTAAAAAAAAATATTTTTAATTTTTTTGTAATTTTTTAATGATGTGTTTAAAAAACATTATTTTATCCCACGTGCCACGTCATGACCTTAGCAGGGCTGACAATGGAGAGATGATGGGAGGATGTAATTGAGATCAATGTCAAAGTTGAGGATGTAATTTGGAAATATTTTGAATTTCGCTACATTTGAGACAACGTCCAAAGTTCAAGATGTATTCAGTTAATTACCCTATGATATATATACAAATATATACACGCGTTTGCATTTAATTGGTAATTCTTGGTGAAATCATTTTTCATGTTAATTTTAACGAAGATTCAACAAGTATATTTTGCCGACAAATGCATTAATCTACCACAGACTTATGAATCAACTTGTTAAATTAACATGTTTATAGCAAAAGTTAAAGCACACATAAAACTTCGCCTCGACACGACTACACCCCTTGATTGCATGCAGCTGACTTGAAAACTCGAGTTGCAATTGTCATGCCTCTGAATCTACATTCTATTGTATCTAATTAATTGTATGCTTCATATTGTTTGGAGTTGGTAGTAATAGGTTTCACTGAATCCTTCCACATAATTCTTAGGCTACTCAATGTAGCTTCTCGTGCTTATATTAATCAGGAAAAATTATACTTTTGGTCCCTATAGTTTGGGCCAATTTGACTTTCAGTCCCTACATTTGAACAATTTAGTTTTTGGTCCCTATAACTAGACCCGGTTAGCCAATTAATCCCTACCGTCTATAGTTGACCTAATTCTGTTAAGTTTTGACTGACGTGGCACGTTTATAAAAAATGTGGATAATGACGTGGCATGTATCCAAAAAATGAAATCAAATGTAGGGACTAAAAGCCAAATTGGCCCAAACTATAGAGACAAAAAGTATGGTTTTCCCTTTTTTATTCTAGTTGCCACCTGCACATCTCCAAGCCCGCCTTTTCAGTCGCCCACCACCCGAAGACGTATGCCGATTCTTCTTCAACCGTTCACGCTCACCGCTGCCCATCCTCATGTGCCGGCGATGACCTCGTCAACACTGGACATCATGAAGACAACCAATCCTGGTGGATGCATGATGAAGAGGCAAGCGATATGCTGCAAGCCACGTCTATCAGAACTCGATCGCGCAGCCTGCACGATGCTTGTGTAGCGTTCGACCACCATGGGTCACCCCAGTATCCGTCAAAGACAACGCTGCACTGGCATGTTGCATGGGATCTCATGGCAACATCATTGATCTCTTCCCCTCAGATGGCCGAAGCCGCGTACTTGATGAGGGAAAGGACTCTGGTGAACATCATGGTACGTTGTTTATTAATTTAGTCTGAACCTGTATGCGTGATTGAATTTTTCAAGTATCTAATGTCTATTCCATCTTCTTCCATCATATAGATTCTTGTACTTGTTCTTGCTCTCTTTGTCTGAAGTTTGATTACTGATAACGTGATTTGCCTTTCCAGTGTGGTCTCATTGTTCTTCGTAGCATATATATATGTATATAAGATTTTAATTTTTTTTTTGTAAATTATCTAAAATAATCCAAGAGGGCTAAAGTATCGTGTATCATATATATATATATATATATATATAATAAGTAGATTAACATATTGGGTTCAAATTCAGTTACAACCTACCTACATTCCACCCTTGCCCAAAAACCCAAACAAACGTCGATGTGTTCATCATCTATATAGTTTATGGACGAAAATTTCTTATTTTATCCGCCCTCAGACCTCCAATGGTATGGTTTCACATGTTGTATAATGTTAAAGTCCCACATTCATTAAAAATATGGTCAAGATAGTCTTTAAATAGTTTGGGCAATCCTCCCCTCATGAGCTAGCTTTTAGAGTGAGTTAATCCCACTAATTTTTTAACATAATATCAGAGTCTATCCTATCCTGTGGTTGATATTGTGTCACCTGCAGATGTCCAGTCCTATAAAACTCCACGCTCCAGATGTCCAACCCTGAGTATAATGGGGGTGTGTTAAAGTCTCACATTGGTTAAAAATATGGTCAAGATAGCCTTTAAATAGTTTGGGCAATCCTCTCCCATGAGCTAGCTTTTGGGGTGAGTTAGACCCACTAATTTCTTAACATATAACAAAAACAAAACCTTCGTATAGAGATAGTTTATTGGAGATGCTCTAGAAGCGTCTTAAAATAGAAACATATATATCCCATCAATCACAAGCTCCCAATATATCTCAGTTATGATGTTCTTAATGATGCTATAGGAAACCGAAAAAATAGTTCATCAAAGGAGCTGAATTACATAATTTAATGAATGAGAAACGACCTACTACATCTCACATTTGTCCTCTACGGTTGCTATCATTAGTAACATTTGAATACATTTCAATCTCTATAAAAATTACTAAACAATCATTCAAGAGTTGACCGCTCATACTATTGCACACTCATAAATGTGGTCAACCACTTTAAGCATGAAGAAGGCATGATCAAATAGCCATCCACTTTTGTGATAGAAATTTTAAACATGATCAACAAGAAACTAAATGAAAGGTCAAAAACTATAATGTTCAAGAAACATAAATTAGAAAAGAAATAGAAAAAAACCATACATAGTACTAACACAGGAAGATAAAAATATGCATACAACCATATGATATTTTTTTAAAAGATGGGGAAAAATGGGGGACAAAATGTCCCTCATTTACCAATGTGCATACGCCCCTCCTACTAGTCTTTGGAGGTAGAGGTGGAAAAACGAGCTGGCACGATAAGGTAGCGTGCCAGGTCGACCCGACCCGCTAACTCCGTGGGCCGGAAATTCCCGGCACGGCCCGCGAGCTCGTTTATCAACTAAAAACTTGTAAAAAGATTAATTTAAAATATTTGAGAGACTAAATAAGCATCAAATATAACATTTCACGTGAAAAGTTCCATGGATTAACTTCACCTTCAATTTTAAAGCACTAAACAAACACTTTACTAGACATAAAATTAAATTTTTTAATACTTAGCGGGCCAAACGAGTCGGGCCGGCCTGCGTCAGCCTGTAATGTTATCGTGTCGGGCCAACCCGGCAAATAAGTTTATCGAGCCGAATTTTCCAACCCAACCCGTGGTTATCGTGCCATGCTCGTGTCATGTCCATTTCTGCTGCCCCTATATAGAGGGACAAATGGCATGGGTCAGTATGCCTTGCAGATAAATATGAGGACTTGTTCCGGCTTGCTTCAAACCAAGACCTTTTGATAGCTGAGGCCATAGTAACAGACTCAGCGGATCTTTTTAGCAGCGGCAACATTCAATTTAACAATTATGTGGATCCACACATGCTACAATGCCTCTTATCGGATCTATCTGATGTGCGGTTCACGACGGGGGCTGATGAAGTTCGATGGAGACGGTCACCTGACCATATGTTCACAACCAAATCCTTATACCGCCTACTCTCCTTTAGAGGTCTCAGTGATCGCCACCATTCCCTTTAAACTGGTCTCCATGAGAGCAAAACTCGGCCACCATAGCAATTCAGATAAAACGAAACTTTCGCCTCCAAATCACTTGGCACTGGTTTATATGGTTTGAGCGCAATCGGCGCTGTTTCCAAGACTCTACATCGAGCTCAATTTTTGTAGCTATTAGTGTAGCTAATTTCTTCTCCCTCTCTTGCAATTCTGTTTGATGGGGTGATGTTTTGTTAACTTCCCCCTCCTCTGTGATGGATACTGGTTTTATTTTTCTTCTTTTTCCTCTCCCTATTCTTACTTGTACTCAATTTAGTTTTCTTGACTTAAATGCAAGTTCTATTTTTCAAAAAGGAAGATTAGTTGGAGCAGCTGCTTCGTTTGAAGCCATGGTAATGAAGAGATTTAAGGAGGTTTGAAACGAAGAGGATTGGAAGGAAGAAAAAAAAATTTCTCGCTAGAGTTTTTCCTACTCTGATATCATATAGAGACTACAACGAAATTGGCAACTGATGTTTTTATTTTATGGTCCAGTTACTTTCTTCTTGTTTTATTTCACTTTTTCTCGCCCATCTCCTCCTTTATATTTTTCAACTCTCTTGATTAATACAAGTGCTCCTTTTCTTTAAAAAAAAATCCAATTTAATTATGTAGCAGCATTGGCAAGTGCTCGGTATTCAACTTCAGTCGAAGATCTTACTATGTGTCTTTGCTTTTTAGACGACCAACTAATAGGAGAATTGCCGAGAAAGGTGATGTACGCACCCATAGAAATATACATATTTCGACATATTTCATACATATTTATTTAAAGATAAAATATACACATTTCATACAAAGCACATAATGTTGTCCATAAATGCAACATCAATTTATTTTTCAATTATCTCCTTAATTATAGAGACTACAGTAGCATACAGGAAGAAGATAACGAGAGGAAGAAATGAATTGCTCTGTTATTGCTGCCTTGGTGACGAGGCAGATAAATCAAATCAAATCAGTAATATTACAGACGAGTGACAAGTGTACAGAGGATGTGGGCTGATTGTGGAAACAGTTGAGAGAATAATGTCTGATACTTCATTATACATTGATTTTGTATAGAAGCTTCATGTGATATTTCCAGAGTCATAATTTGAATTGTTTGCTTCTTTAAATAACCCTCTCTAAACTTTTCCATGAGTCTCCGCCTGGTTTGGATCAACATCTCCACTTCATTCCTTCCCCTTCGGCCCTCCCATCACCTCCTTGATCAACATCTCCACTTCATTCCTTTTCACGTTCTCATTAATCTCCACTCCGATGCCCCACTCAGAGCACACATACTTGCAATTTGTTTGTTGGTCTGCAAAGAATGGCCAACATATCATGGAAATCCCAGCGCATGTGCTCTCAGTCGTGGAATTCCAGCCACAGTGCGTCAAGAAGGCTCCAATGGCCGCATTAGAGAGCACGTGATCTTGTGGGCACCAACTTGTGAGGAAACTTCTTCCATTAATCTTAGATGACAACTCCTCTGGCAACAAAGCACCCTCACCAATCAGTTGCTCACTTAAGTCCTCTTTCCACATGTTTACACCAATTGATGTGAGTGGGCCACTAGGGTTGTGCTGAGAGAGCTGAGACAAGGGGCGATGGTGTAGAGTGTTAAGAAATTAATAGGCCTAACTCATTTCAAAAGCTAGCTCAATGGAAGAGTATTGTCCAATCTATTTAAAGACTATCTAGACCACAACCTCAACCCATGTGAGACTTTAACACACCCCCCTCACGCCCAGGATCCACATCTGGAGCGTGAAGTTCTGCAGGTAGCCCACAATCAACAATAGGTCTGGCTCTGATATCATGTTAAAAAATCAGCATTTGACCTAACTCCACTCTAAAAGCTAGCTCATGGGGAGAGAGTTGCTCAAACTATTTAAAGACTACTTTGGTCATATTTTTAACCAATGTGGGACTTTAACACACCCTCCTCACGCTCAGGATTGGACATCTAGAGCGTGGAATTTTGCATGACTAGACATCTACAGGTGGCACAATATCAACCACAACTTGACTCTGATCCCATGTTAAGAAATTAGTAGGCCTAACTCATCCCAAAAGCTAGCTCCCATGATTGAACATCTGCGGGTGGCACAATATCAACCATACAATTGGCTCTGATACCATGTTAAGAAATTAGTGGGCCTAACTTCCCTCAAAAGTTAGCTCAAGAGGAAGAGGATTGTCCAATCTATTTAAAGACTATCTAGACCACAACCTCAATCCATGTGGGACTTTAACATAGAGCGGAGGAAGAATGGAAGATAATGCGTCAATAACTGGGCCTTCTAATTCATGGAAGGTGTTAAAGATGATAGCAGTTGCCTCGAGAGATGCTTGTACTTCATCCTTGACGAAGTTTAGCATGATGTCGCCTTTGTTATTAGTTCGTAAAGAATTGGGGAAGTCTTTCAGGTGTAGCGTTGTCATCCCTGCAGGTATCCAGTCTATGATAGTGTCTAAGTATCCATTTGTTACATCTTCCTCGCCTAAATGTTAATGTAAAACAAAACAGGTGGTGAGATTAATGTTTAAAATATCTTACATGATATTAACTTTTTAATTAAATAATTGTTATACCAATTAAATAGCATAGATAGAAACTGAAGAAAGAATAAGAGAACATCGATGAGTAGTATAAATTATCCAGTACAAGAAATCGATCCAATTTAATATTCATCATTTAATTTGTTTGATCTATCGACTACATCCAACTATATAATGAATATACTGATCATCTAGCCAAATATTTGTTATACCATTGCCATAATTAGTCACTTAAAAAATAAAATATGAAATAAAATATGAAATATTCATCATCGCACCACCCCCTGCTACTCGTGCCATGAGACTAGTACTGCCCAGCATCATATAACACTACAACAACCTCGCTCTCTCCACCATGATTTTCTGAAATTAATTAATAAAAAAATCGTGGTGGCTGAGAAAGGTCGAGGGAATAAAAGGTCCTGACACAAAAAAGGACGGTGCGAGCGTGAGTCATGGTGACGCAAGGGTAGCACGAGCGTGAATCGTAAATTTATTGTTGATTTGTGAGGTGAATATTTTGAAATAAGAAAAAATAAATTGATGAGATTTTATATTAATTGGTGAATAAGATGACAAAACTTATATATATATATACTTTAGGTTATTAATATATATATTTTTTCCATCTAGTCCCTTAAAATATCGTTATTTTTCGTTTGATCTCTCATTTTGTCTTTAATTCATGTCAGCATTGGCACTTAATAACAAAAGTTAACGAAAGGGAGGGACCAAACAAAAACGAAAATAATTTTTGATGGACTAAAAGAAATTTTTTTAAAAAGAATGGACCAAATAAAAAAACATGATATTTTGGGGGACACAAACATAATTAAGCCTATCTAAAATAATCCAAGGGCCTAAAGTGCCGTGTATTATATATAGAATAAGTAGATTACGTACATATTGAGTTCAAATTCAATTAGCTTATTACAACCTACCTACGTTCCACCCTTGCCCATAAACCCAAACAAACATTGATGTGTTCATCAGAGTGCAACTTCTATGGGCAGCCTGCCCATAGAAAACTTATGCACTAGTGGATATAGACTTGAAGCGACTGAATATAAATAGATAAGGAATGAATATGAACATGGATAGAAAGAGAATGTATATGAACATATCCATTCCCTTTTTATCCATGTTCAGTCGCGTGAAGCTTATATCCACTCCGTTCAAAGAAAATTTATATGGGCAGACTGCCCATATAAGTTTTTTTCTGTTCATCATCTATATAGTTGAGGGACGAAAATTTCTTATTTTATCCGCCCTCGAACCTCCACTAGTATGGATTTCACATGTTGTATATATATATAACAAAAAAAAACCTCCGTATAGAAATGCGCTAGAAGCGTCTTAAAATAGAAACATATCCCATCAATCATCACAAGTTCGCAATCCAAAATAGTATTTTCTCTTACTCCATTGTCTAATTAAAAGTGTCATCAAAGTTGCCATAACACACAAATTATTTAGAGATAAGATATACATATTTCATACAATATTGCAAAAATAACAAAGATGAACCCGAGGAGTTTGATCAAAGGGGAAAAACTAGGGATTCAGAAACATCCCCAAATCTCATTCAAATCACTCAGCTCAAAGAGTTGCCCACACACCCTTTTTATATCAGGTACGCGATACATTTTGAATATAGGGAAAAGACAACTACAGCTTGCCATACGTGGCAAGTTATTAATATAATGTAAAAATACTACTTTACCCTTATGAATCTATTACATAAGCTTTATTGAAATGAAGGACAAAAAAGGTAAATGCTCAAAGAATTAAGTTGTGTTCTCTGCTACTATCTTCAACACACTCTTCAACACACACCCCTCAAGTTAGGATTGGAGAAGGGATTCTCCATTCCTAACTTGAGCATTAGTTTTTGATGTTGAGCTGAATCAAGTGCTTTGGTTAGCAAGTTTCTCTAACAAAATAGCAGTCCACTTCCAAGTGCTTAGTCCTCTCATGGAATACAGGGTTTGCAGTGATCTGAATGGCACTAAGATTGTCACAATACAGAGGCACAGGAAGCTGACATTCAATCTTCAATTCAGCCATCAAGTTGATGTACCATATCAGTTCTGCAGAAGCACTCGACAATGCCCTTAACTCACTTTCTGCACTGGACCTACTTACTGTGACTTATTTTTTGCACTTTCAATTGACCAGGGAAGAGCCAATCTTTACCAAGAATCCAATCACAGATCTCCTCGATAAGCTGCAGCTTCCCTAGTTAGCATCGCAGTAGCCTGAGAGTGTGATTGGAGTGTTTGCTAAATAAAACAATCCTTGACTAGGAGCTTACTTCAAATATTTTAATACCCTCAAGGCTGCCTGATAGTGTGATTCTTTAGGCTACTGGGTGAATTGGCTTAGAACATGAACACTGAATGCTATATCTAGTCGAGTGATGGTGATATATAAAAGCTTCCCTATTAGCCTTTTTGTACACTGCACTGTCCTTCATCAAAGGATCTGAACTTGATTGTTCATTATCAAGTTTGCATTTGCTTTGTATTGGGGTCTTCTCGGGCTTGCAGTCTTGTAATTTCATATCAGTCAAGAGATCTACTAGATACTTTCTTTGATTGACATGTATACCTTCTTCACTTCTTTGTATTTCCAAACCTAAGAAGTAGGTCAATTTTCCCAAATTTTTGATTTTGAATTGTTCATCTAAATGCTTTTTGAGCTCATTCATGCCTTCTATATCAGTTTCTATCAATATAATGTCATCTACGTATACAAACACAATAACTTTCCTTTCTCCATTATTTTTAATGAACATACAAGTGTCGGAATTGCATTGCTTGTATCCTTGAGAGATTATGCTTGCTGATAATTTCACAAACCATTGTCTCCCAGCCTGTTTCAAACCATAAATTGATTTTTGGAGCTTACACACTCTATTATCATTTGAGCTGCCATATCCAGGGGGTTTCAACATGTAAACCTCTTCTTCCAAGTCTCCATGTAGATAAGCATTGTTAACATCTAATTGAAACAAAGACCACCTTTCACAAGCAGCTATGGCTATCAAAGTCCTGACAGAAGTCATTTTGGAGACATGAGCAAAGGTCTCCTGGTAATACACACCCTCAACCTGGGTGAAACCCTTGGCTACAAGTCTTGACTTATGTTTCTCAATGCTACCATCAGCCTTAAACTTAGTTTTGAACACCCATTTACATTCAACAACATCTTTTCCTGGTGGCAACTCACATAGCCTCCAAGTTCTATTGGCTTCTAGAGCACTTAGTTCTGATTGCATGGACTTTACCCATATTGGATTCTTAACAGCTTCTTCAAAGGTTTTCGGGTCTTGGATTGAATCAATGGTGGTTATGAGGCTTTTATGTGAGCTGGTGATGTTGGATAGACACACATAATTCGACAAAGGATATGGAGATGTTTTTGATTTTGTGGTTTGTGGAATTAGACTGCATTGGTATTCCTAGAACCAAGTGGGTTTTTTGGTGACTCTAGTACTTCTCCTGTGTGATATGTTCTCATCAGTATGGTGTGAACTTGACTCTTGCAAGGGTTCTAGGTTGACTTCTAAGTCTAACTCTCCATCAATGCTGATATCATCGTGAAGTCCTTCCTGGTTTCTAATTTCAGTGGATGACTGAATAGGTTTTAGGGTTGTTTTGGTGTTATTTGGGGTATGAGTTTCAATGGAAAGGTCCAAGTTTGATACCTTGCTAGGGAGTGAAACAGGAAAAATTATTTTTTGTTGTGTTTCTTGAGAACAAAAAGGAAACACATGTTCAACAAAAGTGACATCCTGAGAGACATGAATGGTACTGGTTTTTAAATCATAAACCTTGTACCCTTTTTTTCCATATGGATATCCAATGAAAATACACTCTTTAGCTCTTTGGTCAAACTTTGTTCTGCCTTGCTTTAATGTGTTGGCATAGCATAAACAACCAAAGGCTTTTAAGTGTGTCAAGTTGGGTTTGGTTTCATACAAAAGATCATATGGACTTTTATTTTCAAGCAATGGACTAGGGAGTCTGTTAATGAGATATGTGGCTGTGAGGATGCATTCTCCCCAAAGATGCAAAGGTATTTGAGATTGAAACTTAAGGGCGTGTTTGTTTGCCCAGTTTTTAGTTTTTAGTTTTTGTTTTCGCGAAAACTGAAAATTGGGTCCGAAACGGTGTTTGTTGTAGAAAACTCGTCCCGTTTTCTAATCTATTTCGCGAAAACGAGTTTGCCCGAAACACCATTTCAAACTCAATTCGCGAAAATGGCTTCCGCTCATTTGCGCGTTTTTGCGAAAGTGGCGAAACGAGCGGTGGCATACTTGTAATTAGGATGCGAAACCCGCTCGTTTCTCCCGTTTCAATCGAAAACCAAACAAAACCCGTGATTCCCGATTCACACGTCGGCTCCATCACGTGACCTCCCTCACTCGACCCAAACACACCTCGTATTCGGCTTCTGCTGGCGACACAAGCGACAAGTTGTCGCCACCTCCGTTTTTGATCTAGGGTTTGCGATTTTCGTCGCCGACTTCGGTGAAAAAGATCCGGCTCATCACTCGTCGGCGATCTCGTTCATCAGGTATTTTTTTGGATTTTAGGCATTTTCCAAGTTAGGGTTTTGATGTTCTTGCGTTCTTCCGAGATTTGATGTTCGGGTTTCTTCAATCTATGTTTTCTTTCTTCGAGTTAGGTTTTTTCTGAGTTGGTTTTGATGTTCTTGAGTTCTTCCGAGATTTGATGTTTGGGTTTTCCCGATCTAGAGTCTTCAATCCAACAAGGTTTTCGATCCATGTTTTGGATCTAGGGTTTCCGATCTAGGGTTTCTGATCGATTTTTTGGATCTAGGATTTCCGATCCATTGATGATGTTTCGACCTAGGGTTTGTTTGAGCTGGTTTTGATGTTCTTGAGTTCTTCCGAGATGTGATGTTCAGCTTTTTGCCTACTTTTTGTGAAAAATATATTATTTTGTCCATGAAGTGTAATCTGTCCTTCATGTTTGGTTAAACTGGTTTTATTTTCCAAGGAGTAGTGAAGTTGAAGCCAGCCATTTTCTCTGCAAATTCATACTAGTTCCTTTTATAAATTGTCAGTGTCTTTCAATATAAGATTTCAAAAGAATTGCTCTGCAATTAAAGCATGGATTGTCCTGTTGTCACAGTTTGTCCACAGACCATAGTGATTCAATGTTCCTGACTCACATCAATTATGTGTTTGAATACTCTGTCGGATTTCCTTCATTGAAACAGAGTATTATTTGCCCATAAATTTTTGGTTTCATTAATGCTTGTGATGAGAAGCATTGCATTTCCAGCATCTTCCAGTGTGCTTGTTTTGTCATTGAAGTAACAACAGCTGCAAGAAAATAGGATAAGGAAAACAATACATAAAGAAAGGACAAATAACCTAATCATTTGTAGGTTTACTACTTCATTAAAAGCTATTTAATATGTTGCTTTGACTGCGACAAAAGGGGATAATTTGTATATAGACATGTTAAAGAAAGAACATTAAACTAATTATTGGTGAGACCTATATCCATGTATCATGGTCTATGTTTGACTTGCCTTTTGCATTACCCATATTTGAATTCTCTACACAAAACACAATTTATACTACTGAATTGCTTGAAGAATGCATAACAAAAACTGGTAAATAGAACCATCTGGTACACTAAAGTTTAGATGCGATAAGTCAATTCTAGAAAGCAAGTAAAAGTTCTCAAAATGGCCTAGCCTTGGTACCATGGCTAGTTTAGACCCGGGTGTTACACATTTCCTCATCCTTACTATGATTCATGATAGGTTGTTGCATTAGATTCATGTTCAATTCAGGGTTATCCATTTAATATATTTTGATTTTTTTTCTTAGAAATTTTAGTTAGGTTCAATTCAGGAATTTTTAAATCTTCCTTGGTACTTTGAATTTTTTATTTATGAAATTTACATTTAAGATACTACATGACATGCTATATGTTGCTTGTTGTTTGATTCTCATCTAGTATGTTGAATATGTTCACATAAAATATTGTTGTCTATTATAATTCTGAGGGAAATGGTAGTTATAATATTATATTATCCTTTTTCTAATTAATTTTTGATAATTCTAACTTGTATAGTTCCTTCAGTAATTTAGTACAGCGTATTTAGCTTTCTGCAATAGGACTTCTCATTATTTTTTCACAAGGCAATCACTGTTCACATTTTCATTTTGGTTTTTGTTTTATGTATATCCACTAGTTCAAGACTTCGAGTTAGTGATAGTGCATTTGGATATTATATATGGTAATTAGATGCTTACATGTATCTGTCATTTTGACTTTCTGGTGTTTCTAACCATGTTTCAATGAATTTTTGTTAAACAACAAGAAAAAGTTGTTTTGTCTGAATGCTTAGCAACAGAGAAGCCATGATGGTTTCTGCCTTATTGGTCAAGAGCATATGAGTCTCACTTTGAGTCAACATTTTGAAGCTCTTATATCTCTTGTTTGGTCAAATATCATTAAGATGGTTATGTGAATTCTTTTTCTTATTAAAATGTTATTGCAGCATGATTTCATGGTTTATTTCTTTGTGTCAGCATGTTACGCTGGTTTATTGTTAGATAAAACAAGAACATCATCCTCAATGGAACTATAAAAAGAGTCTCTTCATCATTTTTGATAAAACATGTTTACAAAGGGAAGCAGATATCTGCTTCCTCAGCAGCTGGTTGAGCAATCCAACCCACACAACCCAACAACTTCTTTTGCCCCAAATCTTCCTTCAGTAAACATGTTTCATGTTCTACTAATAGTAATGTTTCGTGTTTCATGTTTCAGTTGGTTGATACTATGCCCTATTTTCTGTTTTCTGTTCACTGTTGCTAGTAATTGAAACTAGACTTTGAGGTGATACTATGGTTGTCAATTCATGTAACCGACAATTGGAACTAGACTTTGAGGTGATACTATGCCCTATTTTTTGCTTTCTGTTTTCTATTGACTGTTGTTTGTATTATAATTCATGTTATCGAACGATGCTTTGGACTCTTGAAAGCACGTTTTCCGATCCTAAAGATGATGCTAAACTACGAGGTTAAAGTATTGTATTGGTTTGTTGTGCAATTCACAACTTTATTATTAAATATAAAATGTTTGATGAATTAGTAGAAATTTGGAACAATGAAGAAGTTATTATAAATGATGATAATGAACCTACATCATCAATAGGTGAACCTTCTTCTAGCCAAAATGTAATGCATGGTATTCGTGAGGGTATCGCTAATCAACTTTGGGTGCATCGCCGCTGATGTATTTTCATTTTTTATGTTAATATACAATGATGTTATTTTCATGATGCTTTGAATTTTATTAGTTTTGTTAGAGCATAGTACAAATAATATACTAACATACTTGCGATATCATAACAGGATAGTATGACAGCTTCCTCAAGTCGCATAAGTGAAAATACAATATATTTGCGATATCAGAACGGAATATATTATTGTGGTATAAAGGTTGTAGTACGAATAAGTGAAACTGCAAAAAATCCTAGCCGTTTATTTGCAGTTTGCTCTGCAAGTCCCAAAGGTTGTGGATTTTTTCAATGGATCACTCCCATACACGATGGGGAAGAAGAAATGAACCAAACTTTCCATCAACTGTTTCATCAAATAGAGGCCAAAATTGACAAGCTCCTTGATATGGGATTCAAGAGGTTACTAGTACTTATTTTTATTGCTATTGTATTTTTGTGTAAGGAAGATGCTATTTTGATGATATTTTTGGATATA
Organism: Canna indica; assembly: GCA_034359265.1. Classification (NCBI taxonomy): domain Eukaryota; kingdom Viridiplantae; phylum Streptophyta; class Magnoliopsida; order Zingiberales; family Cannaceae; genus Canna; species Canna indica. The sequence continues at coordinate 75,592,230 of CP136894.1, read as the reverse complement.
CTGTTGCTGTATATATGCTGTGATGATGTCATTTTTTGGATATATTATTGCTGTGATGTCGTAATTATAGGCTGTTATGCTGTTATTTTATATTTTTTAATTTTTTTCATCGGTCAGGAATTGTAGGCGATAACCAATTAATAGTTATGCGCACTTTCCTCTTAAAATCGTAAAATAATATTGCTCATTATTATGTATTTATATGCATTGTTATCAATTTGTTAATTATTTTTCGATCTAGGATTTTTATGTTATTGTGTGGTTGTGCTGATTTTATCCTTACGTGGTTGTGTTGCTTTTATCCTTGCCTGGTTATGTTAATTTTATAATGTGGTTATTAAATAATGAGCAAACTTAATTTTGGTGGACTATGAATTGGAGGCGGTCATCAACTAATGGTGATACATATTTTCCTTCATTGTCCTACATTCATATAATTCTGATGTCAAATATGCATTTCTACCAATCATTCATCTTATTCTCCAACTCGGTGCTGCTGGAGGTGGTGGAATCAGGCCCTGACTGTTTTCGAGCGAGTGTAGGTTTACTTGTGCTACCAAAAATATTTGAATTCACTGTATTAGAATTCAATTGGATGTATTTAAATTCATTACATAAGTTTGTATTTAATTTTTGTCGTACATATGTATATTATTATACACATAAAAAACTCTAAAATTGATCAATGGGTCAATATAAGCAACTAAAGATTATGTTGAAGATTTGAAGCAATTGTGAGTTATATATCGTGGAATTCAAAGTTTACATTGTCTTTTACTTATATCATAAGCGCCAACCTTAAATTTATTTGGTTGCTTATTTTGTTCAAAAAAATCAGGATGTGTGATGTCTAATAAGTACATCTAAATAGTTTCTCAAACAACTCTGTAGTTAACAACATCAATCTACAAAACTCAGCAAGTCTTCAAAGCAACTCTGTAACGTATAACTAGCACTCACTACTAGAAAAATGGGCATCAGCAACGGCCGAGCCGTTGCAATGGAGTCATGGCAGAAAATCGCGTTGCTGATAACTTAGCAATGGATCGGCAACGGTTTTGCCACAGACCCAGAGCCGTTGCGGATAACAATAATAGCAACGGCCGCTGAGTCCGTAGCAACGCCGTTAGTAAAATCCCGTCGCTAAGCCGTTGCTGTAGGTCATCAGCAACGGCTTTCGATACACTTTTAGAAATGGCTTTCCCACGGACGGCCGTGGGAAAGCCGTTGCTGATGATGTGAACCTGGTAACGAAAAAATTTCAAATTTCAAATTTCCATTGATACATTGATACATTATCTGATACATAACTCACACACTCATACACTCATACACACATTCATTCACACATCACAAATACACCAAGATATACATCAAAATAATTATATTTATATTGATAATTATCCACAATAGTATAAAAACTATTCAAATGCAAAATTGAAGTATCAATATCCAAACAAAATAAATTAAACAAGTCCAATATCTCAGTAAAAAAGTCAATATAAAAAATCTCACGATGACGATGGAGGATGGTCTGGATCATATGGCGGGGTTTGGAGTGCTTGAGTGTACACCGGCGTGGACTGACTCGAGGACGATGGATTAGATGATGCCGAAGAGATGACTGCTTCGGGATGACCTGACATGTTGCGTAGCATAGCTTGTATATCCGCCATCATCTGACTCTGGCGCTCCATTATCTCAGTCTGACGCGCGACCGTGTCCTCTAGAGTCCTTATTCTGCTACTATGATCATAACTGGATCTAGAGGTGGACGGCCGCTCACCAGCGACCGGAGGGGTCGGTGCCCCAAGTGGCCCTAGTACGGCTCGCGCATGACCACTATCTGCGAAGCCGTATACGCGATCATGGTCCCAGCCACCTGTGGCCTCGACCCACATTGCTGCGTCAAAGTCCTCGGGGGTACCCCCGCGCTGCACCACCGTCTGACTGTAGGTCTCCTACTCGAGTTTGATTTTTTGTTTAATATTTATCATAAAACTTAAATTATAAATATATAATGAATAATTTAAACAAATATATAGTTACCATAATGTATGCAGCGCGGTTGTCGATGTACTCCCCCGTCCCATGTGCTCGACGGTGAGTCCGCTCAAACACCGCCATCAGGGAGGGTCGCTGGACAGTCCCGTCATCCGACACCGTCGTCTACATTTACAAAACAAATACATTAATTAGTACACATAGTAACAAATAAAATATATAATTAAAAGGTATACTTACCATACGGTTCGCGTGCACTGCAAATGCAACAGAGCCGCCGGTGTGACGCGCTGCTCCCCCCGACATGCGATTTCTTGCAGCATTCCGAGAAACCTCCTGCCATCGATCCGTCGACCATATTCCCATGAGCTGGTCCCATATATCCGGAGTAATCCAATCGGGGCCATCGCCTGGGACCGAGCCTGCCCCAGCTGCCCGTTGTACCTTGCCCGGGAAATAGCCTCCCAGGCATCGTAAATGAAGGTCCTTTGGTCCTTGGCCCATGTATAGCGAGCCTGCAAAATAATAATATCAGTACCAATATTAATCATCATGCATGTAAAAATAATAATAATATGTGCCTCAAACTCGCGCCATAACATGTCGACGTGCTCGCTAGGCACGTGAGACCACGTAGGCCATTCCCAGTGCATGTATCGTCGAATAGTAGAAGAAATGCTCCTCGACACTTCTTCTTGCTCGAACCTGCACAATAAAAATAAATTTTAATATTATTTTATGATATAATGAATTTGTAATGATTCATAATTCATGATATATTATCGCTCCACAATAACGCTAATCAATCTACGTGACTCTGTGGCTGGTGGAGCCTGCCACCTGTTCGGCCTGCGTGGCCGCCTACGTCTGGATGTACTAGCCTCGGCAGTATCATCGGCATAAGGATCAGCAACAGGAGGATCAACAGCATGAGTAAGTGTAGGAGTCTCACCGATCGGAGACTCCGAAGCTCTCCTGCGACGATAACCACGACCACACATATCTGTCGAATAGACATATAATCAGATTATTGTATTAATAGTAGAGATATATTTAATAAAATATATACTTTACAATTATTCCTCATCATCTGAATAATAGTCTTCGAATTCTTCCTCTTCTTCCTCTTCTTCATCTTCTTCATCTCCAGCTTCCTCAATTTCATGATCGTCATCATCAGCATATTCAAATTCTAATTGAATTGATGTTGTGTTTGCATCCTCGAGTATTGGAATAATACGATCTACAGCAGGAGGATCATCTTCTTGATAGAAACCATGTGTCATTTCAGGTATCAGCTCATTTTCTCCTACTATCGGATCAATTTTTCCTCTACCTTCTGTCTTACAGACTACACGCCAATCTGCTCTATCTTTATTTCGAGCCGGATACTTCGCGTAATATACTTGTTCGGCTTGTGATGTCAATATAAAAGGCTCATTTGCTGTCAATTTAGATTTGTAATTAACCTCAACAAGTTTGTATTTTGGATGAACTTTCATGCCCCTTTCTGTTGTATCGAACCAATGACATCTAAATAGAATAACTGATTTCAAGCCGAAGTAGTGCAACTCTATCACTTCTTCCATCAGTCCATAAAAATCCATATCACATTCAACATAGGTTGTCCCTTTCACACAGACCCAGCATTCACCGTCTTCTTTATAAGTGCATATTCAACCATGTGAAATTTATACCCATTAACAAAATATCTGCTATAGCACAACACAAGTCGCGACGGTCCACTAACAAACTCAAATATTCTTTCATCTATTTCAGCTCTGTGATCTTTGCTGTAAGTCTGAATCCAAGTAGGGAAATCACAATTCTGTAATCTCTCCAATTCTTCATCGTTGTGAATAGAGTATTTTTGCACCATCTCAATGTCAAATATTTCAATGAATTGTTCAATCTCTGGACAATTGAGTAATACATACAAATGTGCCAAATGATACTCTTCCTCGCTTAAGTGTCGAGATGGACGAGAACCAAAAGCACGACCAGAGTGACAAAATATATTTAAACGTCCATCTGAATGTCAAACACCCCCGTCGTCGTTACGTGAAAGACGATCAAATCTTGTCTGTACTGTCGATTCAAAGTAAAATGAGCAGAATGTTGAAATTTCTTGGATGATATACGATTCAGATATTGATCCTTAAATAGCTGCGGTGTTCTTTACTTTTTTTCTTCAGACGATTCATGTATCTTTCAAATAAGTACATCCACCGATATTGAACGGGGCCACCAACTCGTGCCTCGTATGCCAAGTGTATCGGTAGATGCTCCATCGAGTCAAAAAATACAGGAGGGAAAAACTGCTCCAGCTTGCATATGATTTCAACAATATTATTTTTCAAGTGTTGATATATCTTCGACTCGAAGGACATTTGCACAGATGTTTCTAAAAAACATACTTAATTCAGCCAACGGACCCCAAATATTATCATGTAGAAGATTTCGAAATGCGGTCGGAAGTAATCTCTGCATGAATACATGACAATCATGGCTCTTCATCCCTGATATTTTGTAATCATCGACGTTCACACATCGAGATAAGTTTGAAGCATATCCATCGGGTAATCTGAGTTCTTTTACCCATTGACAAAAATCTTTGATCTGTTGTTTATTTAACACATATAGGGCATTCGGTTTTAGATATCGTCCGTTGACCTCTTGTAACTCCAACTCTGGTCTTTTACAAAGTATTTTCATACCATGTCGGGCTTTGACATTATCTTTAGTTTTTCCGAAAATATCCATCAAAGTGTTGAAAATATTATCAAACACATTTTTTTCAATGTGCATGACATCTAAATTATGTCGAATCAATAATGAACTCCAATAGGGCAATTCCCAAAAGATACTTTTTTCACCCAGTTATGTGTTTGGCCAAAACCTGACACTCTTTCATTGCGACCAAATGCTATATCTAGAAGTGTTGAAACACGTGCTAACATTTGTTCACCAGACAACATCGGTGGTGGCCCATCTCTTTCGACTCTGCCCTTAGTAAATTTATTACGATTCCTTTGATACTGATGATTAACCGGTAGGAATCGACGATGACAATCAAAGAATGAGATTTTTCGTCCGTTCTGAAGACTGATTGATTTAGAGTATTCCATACAATACGGACAAGAGAGTCGGCCGTGAGTGCTCCAACCAGACAACATGTCGTACGCCGGGAAATCATTGATTGTCCACAAGACCGCGGCCTTTAAATTGAAGTTTTGCTTCCGATGACAATCATAAGTGACAGCTCCCTCAGTCCACAATATTTTCAATTCATCTATCAAGGGTCCGAGAAATATGTCAATTTCAATTCGCGGACCCTTAGGACCCGGAATAATCATCGAAAGATAAATAAATTCATCTTTCATACACATTGATGGTGGCAAATTATAAACTGTCAGCAGCACTGGCCAAACTGAATAAGGAGTTGCAGAATGTCCAAATAGATTAAAACCATCTGTGCACAATCCCAATATGATATTTCCAGTGTCCCTAGAAGATGAAGGATAACATGTATCCAAATGTTTCCATGCTTCACTGTCAGATGGATGAGTCATTACTGTATCATCACAACTTCTTGCATGCCAACTCATGTAGGGGGCTGTCTTTTCCGACATGAATAATCTTTGAAGCCTCAGTGTTAGTGGAAAATACCGAAGCACCTTAAACGGGATATTTTTCTGTCGGACCGATTTCTTCTCCTTGTAACGAGGATGTTGACATACAGGGCATTTATCCAACTGCACATTTTCTTTATAATATAAAATACAGTTATTTTGGCATGCGTGTATTTTTTCGTACCCAAGCCCCAATTTTCTCATCAGCTTTTTAGTTTTATAAAAAGTAGGCTCAAACTTGTTATCAGTAGGCAACATTCCATTAATCAATCCTGCAATCCGATCATACGCAACTCCGCTGATATTACAATCGGCCTTGATGTTTAGGAGCTGTGTCATTGCTGAAAACTTAGTGTATTTAGGACAATTCTCATACAAAGGTTCATCGGCAGCTTTCAACATCTCGTAAAATTCTGCAACTTCTTTATTCAGTAATTCAATCTCTACCGCAGTTTGTACTTCTGTGATATCAACCGTTGTAGTATCATTCAGGTGGAATTGACCCCCAAGACTATCAAGTATCATAGTTCTATAGGGATTAGATTGACTGGATGAAGAAGCACCAACAGAGGAAGATTCACCATATGTCTAAACGACAGGATTGCTCGACGTCCCGACTTCGCGTGACTCCCCGTGACAAGTCCATAGAAAATATCTTGGTGCAAATCCTTTGCTATATAGATGCAGAGTGACAGTCTCCCGATCCAAAAATCGTCCATTCGAACAAATGCGGCACGGATGTCGGATTTCATCACCGATGCTATCGAAATTTCTATTCGAATAGGCGAAATTTAGGAAGTACGTTACACCTAATCAAAACTCATTCGTTAAAGCTCCACGATCAAGACGTCGGTACATCCAACTTCGATCAGCCGACATGATTCTGTCAATCAATAATAATTTCTTTGGTTAATGTCTTTAGGTGAGATTGTCCTATTCCATTCGGGATTTATATTATTTATATTGCACTAAGTACTTATTTTAACCGCTAACTTTATTCTAAATTTCGGCAGCATCTCCCTACAGTTCTCCGAATACGCATATCATCTGGGCGCGTATTGGAGAACAAGAGAGATGTTGCCGAAATTTAGAATAATTAGTTAACAGTTAAAATAAAAATGTAAGTGCAGTACAAATAACTATATTTCCAAATTGTCCAATCAGGGACAATTCAAGAATCGTACGTCGTATAAAAGATCATCTACTTCTTTTACACGAACATACAATCCCCGAACGGATCTAAGGTTTTGCTAAATCATATCCAACTCGTCGATGTGTACGTGAAACATATCAACTCGTCGGATGGATGATTATTTTCTAAATATTTCGAGATAGTTCGAGTCCTATTGGACAATTTCAACACGAGTCCAAATTCGACGATTTCGGCAAGAGTCCGAAGTCGACGATTCCGGCGCGCGTTCGAAGTGGACGATTCCGGCGCGCGTCCGAAGTGGACAATTCCGAAATTAATCTAAACCCTAATAATTAATCTAACAAATTAAACAATTAATCTAAATAATTAATTAACATATAAATAAAAAAATAAAAAAATATAAATCTACTATTTCCGGTGTTCGGACAGTGTGTCCGGACACTGTACAAGCTCCGGCGGCGGCCATCGGCCGACCGCCGCCAGCCGAAACCCTAAAAATAGGGTTTCGGTCGGATTTCCCGCCGGCCGCAACGGGAAGAGACGGCCGAACGGCGATCAATACCTGAAATCGGCGGTCGAGGACGGACGACAGCGTCGGCAGTGGCAGCTCGGTGTCGTCGGCGTCGGCAGCGGCGGCGAGAGGCGGGAGGACCAAGCGGCGGCGGCAGCAGCGGGAGGAAGAAGGGTCGGGTGCGATCTGTGACCTATATAAACTTATCAGCAACGGCTCACTTACCCGTTAGAAAGTCGTTGCTAATAAGTTATCATCAGCAACGGCTCACTTGTCCATTAGAAAGCCGTTGCTGATAATTAAAATCATCAGCAACGGCTCGCGTGTCCGTTAAAAAGCCGTTGCAGATACAACATATCTGCAACGGCTTGAGCGACCGTAAGAATGTCGTTGCAAATAGCAACGGCTTGAGCGGCCGTTGCTGATAGCCGTTGCTGAAGACTCAATTTCTACTAGTGACTTCAGGAGCAGCTGCTCTCAGGTTGTACTAGTGAAATAAACAGTAACAGCTTTGAACTTTCCGTTTAATATGTTCTTCTCAACCTACGTAAATTGAACGTAAATAGAAAAAATAGGTGTACTAGTCCAAAAGGAATCAAGGACAATCTGCTATGATATATATACAAATACACACTCATTTAAGGCAGCAAGCTACGGGCTGCATTTTTAAAATGATGCTTTTCCTATCAAATATTACTAAAGAAGTAAAGGGCTTAAAGGCATGACTAACAAGATCTCATTGTTCATATTAGAACAATAGAACTCATGCCACAAATTTGCATTTCGAGTAAAGTTAGCAAAGCCATAGAGGGGAATTTTGCAAAGAAGCTTGTTTCAAGTTTACTACAAGTCATATCCTCAGTAAGAATTCATCCTATTGACATCCTTCAATTAAGGTTACAGACTTCGATAAATTAAGCAACGAGCTGAAATAATGAGAGTTTATACTTAGTTAATACTTACTTCAATTTTTATTAGTTCATAACAATTATAACTAATTTAATATTTTTTTATATTTTTTCGCATATTTTTAATTTAGTAATATTTTTTAAAATAAAAAATAAAATAACATATTTATATATTTATATATTTATATTAACTAATAAAATAATATTTATTTACTAATTAACATAATTAATATTACTAAACATATTTTTTAAGCTTGAGTTAAAAAATTCTAAGTAAAATTTGAAAATAGATGTCATGTTTGATAAATAAACGCAGTTTCAATTTTCGTCTTGAAAATGATCATCGAAAATAACACACAAGAAACGAGTTTTCGTTGTTTTCGTTTCGCAAACATGATATGTCAAACAAACATATTTTCGCCAAACACAAAAACCGAAACCAAAAACTTGAAACTCGAAACTCATTTCAATTTTCACGAAACGAAAATTGCTTCTAAATTTTTGTAAACAAACGCACCCTAAGGCTTCTTGCCACCTCTAGCAAATGCCTGTGTTTCCTTTCCACAACAGAGTTTTGTTGAGGAGTTTCTACACATGAAATTTGATGGAGTATCCCATGTTTGGATAGGAAAGAATTGACTTTAGAATTAAAGAATTCACTCTCGTTATCAGTTCTAATGACTTTGATGAGTTTCGAAAACTGATTCTGCACTAGTTTGATGAAATTTATGAGTAGTGCAGGAACTTGGTGTTTGAAAGCAAAGAGATAAGTCCAATAAGATCTAGAATAGTCATCCACCAAAGTTAGAAAGTAAGAAAAATCATCATGGGTTGACACTCTACAAGGCCCTCACACATCACAATGTACCATGTCAAATGAACTAATGCTTTTATTCATACTATTGTAAAAAAGGCAATTTACACTGTTTTCGATGGGACAGACATTACAAAAAAGCTTAGGAGAACAACTCAATTCAAGTATCTCTTTGAACAGTCGTTTCATGCAAAAAAAAGACATATGACCTAATCTAAGGTACCATAGAGTTGGCAAATCTAATGTAAATGACATAGCTTGAGAATGGTATTCCTTATTTTGAGTGACTTGTTTGGCTATTGTGGTTCCAGTTAACAAATACAATTCTTTTTCCTCCTTACCACTCCCCAAAATTTTCTTCGAAGCAAGGTCCTGAATGAAGAAATTAGTGGGATTGAAGGTAATGGAATAATTCAAATCTTTTGTTAATCTACCTACTGACATCAGGTTGAATTGAAAAGCAGGCACAGATAAAGTGTTTGATAATTGTACATGTTTGTTAACATATGCAGTCCCCATATGTGAAATTGGTGTGCTTGATCCATCAGGTAGGTTGATTTTGTCACTGTGGACTGGTTTTGAAGTGTTCTGGTCAAGGATTATATCTTTGGTGGCTATATGATCTGTGACTCCGCTATCAATTATCCAACTTTTAGGTAAAGAACATGCAACTGAACATAAAGCTTACCAGCCATATTTACTTGATGATTTCCTGATGTTTTCTGTCCCAGCATATTTAGAAGAGTCTTGTTCAGGTTGATGAGGGTATTGTACTGCTCCTCACTGAAAGCCCCATGTGATCCCTTTGTTGCCTTTTGAGCATCAGCTCCTGAAACAACTTCTCCGCTGCAATTATTTGTGTTTGACTGAACATTGTTTATCTGCTTATTGTGAGCTGGTGACTCTTGCGTTTTCTGTTTCCCCTTATGGAACTTGTGCCCTGGAGGAAAGTCGTGCAGTCTGTAGCAATTCTCCCGAGTATGTCCTGCCCTCATACAATGATCACATAACTTCGGTGAGTAGCTTTGACTTCCAAACTTGTTGTATTTGTAGTTACTTCCTTGTTTCTGGTAAGAGTTGTTTTGATTCTGATAATTCTAAGTGGCATTGAGTACTACACTTTCCATTTCATTACTGCTGCTCATGCTAACCTTCCTCTGTGTTTCTTCTTGTTCCAATAGAGAATACACCTGATTAATGTCATGCAGAGACTTCATCAGAAGGATCTAACCTCTGACAATCACGTAGGTATCGTTCAATCCCATTAAAAATAATCTCATCCGATCCTTTTCAATGTTCCTTTTCCCAATCTCACAGTTGCAGTATGTTCCGTCGAACATAGCATCCAGCTCATCCCAGAGGCTCTTCAATTTGGTGTAGTACATGACTATGGACATGGCTCCTTGCCTAGTGTTATAAATTTGAGCCTGGATTTCAAAGATCCGGGGTTCATTCCTCTTCCCAAACCTGGTTTCTAAATTCGTCCACATCTCGGATGTTGTTTTTGAGTACATAATATTGGGGCTCAATGCTGGTGCTATGGACTGCAAAATCCATGATCGCACCATCGCATTACACCGCCTCCACATGCCAAATCTAGGCGATGTCTCATCTGGAATGCAAATTGTCCCATTAACTAGCCCAAGCTTGTTCTTGGCAGCGAGTGAGATCGACATTGATTGCCTCTATGAGAGGTAATTTTCGTGATCGGTGAGTGAAGCGGACACAAGAATCATACCTGGATGATCGTTGCCTTGCAATACAAATGAATCATCCTCATATTCATTTGCCTTTGAGATAGATCCACCCTCTGGTGTGTTCGGTGATCCAGCCGTTCTCGCAGCTGATCCTCTTTGATTTCTGGCCATCTGATCGACTCGCGCAGCCAAGCCTTTGATGCCGAATTGATTTCAAGCAGCCTGCTCTGATACCATATTGCAAAAATAACAAAGAGTTTGATCAAAGGAGGAAAACTAGGGATTCAAAAACATCCCCAAATCTCATTCAAATCACTCAGCTCAAAGAGTTGCCCATGCACCCTTCTGATATCAGGTATCTGATACATTTTGAATACAGGGGAAAAACAACTACAGCTTGCCATACGTGGCAAGTTATTAACAGAATATAAAAATACTACTTTACCCTTATGAATCTATTACATAAGCTTTATTGAAATGAAGGACAAAAAAGGTAAATGCTCAAAGAATTAAGCTGCGTTCTCTGCTACTATCTTCAACACACTCTTCAACATACAATGCCCATAATGTTGTCCTTTAAAACAACATTTATTTATTTTTCAATTATCTCCTTAATAACCCTCTCCAAACTTTTCCATGAGTCTCCGCCTGGTTTGGCCACCTTAGTTGCTCTTTCCTTCCACTCTAACGCTTTCCTTTTCATCTCCTTCCCCTTCGGCCCTCCCATCACCTCCTTGATCAACATCTCCACTTCATTCCTTTTCACATTCTCATTAATCTCCACTCCGATGCCCCACTCAGAGCACACATACTTGCAATTTGTTTGTTGGTCTGCAAAGAATGGCCAACATATCATGGGAATCCCAGCGCATATGCTCTCCGTCGTGGAATTCCAGCCACAGTGCGTCAAGAAGGCTCCAATTGCCGCATTAGAGAGCACCTGATCTTGTGGGCACCAACTTGTGAGGAAACTTCTTCCATTAATCTTAGACGACAACTCCTCTGGCAGCAAAGCACCCTCACCAATCACAAGGTCTGGCCTGATCCCCCATAGGAATTCATATCCACTATTGGCGAGCCCCCATGCAAACTCTAAAAGTTGCTCACTTGTTAGAACTGTTATGCTGCCGAAGTTAACATATAGAATAGAACCTGGCTCCTTTTCTGATAACCACTTAATGCAACTTAAGTCCTCTTTCCACATGTTTACACCAATTGATGTGAGTGGGCCATTAGGGTTGTGCTGAGAGAGCAGAGACAAGGGGCCGACGGTGTAGAGTGGAGAAAGAATGGAAGATAATGCGTCAATAACTGGGCCTTCTAATTCATGGAAGGTGTTAAAGATGATAGCAGTTGCCTCGAGAGATGCTTGTACTTCATCCTTGACGAAGTTTAGCATGATGTCGTCTTTGTTACTGGTTCGTAAAGAATTGGGGAAGTCTTTCAGGCGTAGCGTTGTCATCCCTGGTATCCAATCTATGATAGTGTCTAAGTATCCATTTGTTACATCTTCCTCGCCTAAATGTAAATGTAAAACAAATCAGGTGGTGAGATTAATGTTTAAAATATCTTACATGATATTAACTTTCTAATTAAATAATTGTTATACCAATTAAATAGCATAGATAGAAACTGAAGAAAGAATAAGAGAACATTGATGAGTAGCATAAATTATCCAGTACAAGAAATCGGTCCAATTTAATATTCATCATTTAATTTGTTTGATCTATTGACTACATCCAACTATATAATGAATATACTGATCATCTAGCCAAATATTTGTTATACCATTGCCATAATTAGTCACGTAAAAAATAAAATATGAAATAAACAAAAAAATAAAGAAATAGAGGTTTGATTGATAAAGTAGTTGTATATAGATGCAATGAATTCAAATATACTTTTGTTCTTAATTCTCAGTGGTGAAATTAATTGCTTAGTCGCGCTAACTAAAAAGCAATGATATACGTACTTCTTAACGGGATGATGCCTTTCTCCATCAATTCTTTGTAGTAGAAACAGCCCATGAAGGCGCATGCGCTTATGGGGCAGAAGAACACATTTGGGATCTTCATTCGAGTAGTGGTATCAAGAGTGAAGCTAGTCATAATATCTGATATTACACAGCCCACCGGCGGCACACCTGAGCTTGAATTATTAAGTGCAGATAGAAGCCCGGTGAAAGGAGTGGAACAGGTCCTTCTAATTGAGGCACAAAGCGAGGGGAAATCTTGGTTCTTCTCGGTATCAGAAGACGGGAGTCCATCGGGAATGGTGGCGAAGCGGAAGTCCGGAAGGCCGTCGAGGGCGGAGGGTCCATTACACTTGAGGATACGGTTGTGGTTGAAGTCAGAGTTAACGAAGGTGATGAAGAAGCCCTTGGAATGGAGGACTTTGGCCAGCTTGAGCATGGGTATCATGTTGCCTTGAAATGGCGCTGGTATGCAGACAATATGAGACTTGGTTGATGCCATCTCTCTATTGATACTTTAGCCTCCGATCCACGAATTGATCAAAGCTAGATATTGGATACATTTATATAGATATGTATATAGATTTGAATATCTTAAGGATTGATAACATCTATTAATTGTCTGCACATGGATTTGTCATCTCAAGAGAAAGGAAAGAACAATTTCCCATGTTGAATTCTCAAGAGAAAGGAAAGAGCAATTTCCTATATTTGAATTTTGAGAATGAGAAATTCTCAAATCTGAAGATGGATAATTCCCAAATTCAGATTAATAATTAGTTAGAGATTTTGGCCAGAAACAAAATGGGTATAGGATACTTTGGCCAAAAATTAAAAAATATATTAAAAAATATAAAAAATAATAATTTTAATTTATAAAATACTTTTTATGATAAAAATAAGATATTAGATAATAAAAAATATATTTTTCAAACTCTCTAATGTATTAAAAACTTTTGTACAAAGTCTATAAATTTAAATTTAAATTAAAACTATAAAATATTTTAATGTGAAATATTTTTCTAGATCATAATACATCTTTTGTATCATTAAAAAATTATTTTACGAATTCAAATATTTTTAAAAAAAAATTATAAAGCTATTATAAACTTTGCACAAAAGTCTCTAATGAGTTAGAGACTTTTGTTTATAGTAATTTTATAATTATAAAAAAATAAAATTTAATTCACAAAAAAATATATGTGATATAACAGATGTGCTATAATCTATCAAAATATTTTGGACAAAAAATATTTCACTAACATTATAATTAAAAATTAGTTCTATAGACTTTGGACAAAAGTCTCTAAATAAAATTTATTGCATTAGAGACTTTTGCCCAAAGTCTATAATATCACAAATATTTTACAATTTTTAATTTAAACTTGAATTTATAAACTTTGTGCAAAACTCTCTAATGATTTAGAGAGTTTGAAAAAGAGTTTTCGTGCAACACCGTTTTATACTAATTCGCGAAAATGGCTTCCGCTCATTTTCGTGTTTTTGTGAAAACTGGCGAAACGAGTGGTGGCATAATTGTAAATATGATGCCATTTTCGCTCATTTCGCCCGTTTCGATCGAAAACCAAACAAAACATGATTCGCCCATCGGCCCAATCACGTGACCCAATCACTCGACCCCGCTCGTATTCGGCTGCTGCTGGCGACACAGGCGACAAGTTGTCGCCACCTCCTTTTTCGATCACTCATAAGCGATTTCCATCGCCGACTTCGGTGAAAAAGAACGGGCTCATCACTCGTCGGCGATCTCGTTCATCAGGTTTGTTTTTTAATTTTAGGCATTTTTCGAGTTAAGGTTTTGATGTTCTTGCGTTCTTCCGACTATTCTTGAGATGTTTCTTCGATCTATGTTTTTTTTCTTGGAGTTAGGCTTTTTCCGAGTTGGTTTTGATGTTCTTGAGTTCTTTCGAGATTTGATGCTAGGATTTATGATGATGTGCTTTTCCTCTGCCTCGATCTAGGGTTTTTATGGATTTTCCCAATCTAGGGTTTCTAATCCAACAAGGTTTTTGATCTAGGGTTTTCGATCCATATTTTGGATCTAGGGTTTTGATGGATGTTATTTTGATATATGGTTTTGATGATCTTTTGATCTAGGGCATTGATGATGTTTCGACCTAGGGTTTTTTCGAGTTGGTTTTGATGTTCTTGAGTTCTTCCGAGATTTGATGTTCGGGTTTTGATGCTAGGGTTTATGATGATGTGATTTTGCTTTGCCTCGATCTAGGGTTTTGATGGATTTTCCTAATCTAGGGTTTCCAATCCAACAAGGTTTTCGATTTAGGATTTCCGATCCATGTTTTGGATCTAGGGTTTTGGTGGATGTTATTCTGATATATGGTTTTGGTGATCTTTTGATCTAGGGCATTGATGATGTTTCGACCTAGGGTTTTTTCGAGTTGGTTTTGATGTTCTTGAGTTCTTCCGAGATTTGATATTCGGGTTTTGATGCTAGGGTTTATGATGATGTGCTTTTGATTTGCCTCGACCTAGGGTTATGGTGGATTTTCCCGATCTAGGGTTTTCAATCCAACAAGGTTTTCGATCTAGGGTTTCCGATCCATGTTTTGGATCTAGGGTTTTGATGGATGTTATTCTGATATATGGTTTTGATGATCTTTTGATCTAGGGCATTGATGATGTTTTGACCTAGGGTTTTGAAGATCTTTCTATCTAGGGCATTGATGATGTTCCGATCTAGAATTTAATAACTGCATTTTCTGTATATAGCTATTCATGTATTTTCTGCATTTTCTGCATTTTCTGTAAACTATAGTTAATTATAGATGTTAACTATGAACTTTGTGAACTCTGCCTATGAACTGTGTGAACTATGAACTGTGTGAACTATGAACTCTGTGAACTCTGCATTTTGCTATGCTTAATTATTGTTATGTATGCTCACTGTTATGCATGCTTCCTATTATTTATGCTCCCTCTTATTTATTCTTCATGTTATGCATGCTTCTTATTTATGCTTCCTGTTATGTATGCTCATTGTTATGTATGCTCACTGTTATGTATGCTCACTGTTATGTATGCTCACTGTTATGCATGCTTCCTGTTATTTATGCTTCCTGTTATGTATGTTTTTTGTTATGTATGCTCACTGTTATGTATGCTCACTGTTATGCATGTTTCTTGTTATTTATGTTTCCTATTATGTATGCTTCTTGTTCTGTATGCTCACTATTATGTACGCTTCCTGTTATGTATGCTCACTGTTATGTATGCTCACTGTTATGCATGCTTCCTGTTATTTATGCTTCCTGTTATGTATGCTCCCTCATATTTATTCTTCCTATTATGTATGCTCACTATTATGTATGCTCACTGTTATGAATGCTCATTGTTATTTATGTTTCATGTTATGTATGCTCACTGTTATGTATGCTTCCTGTTATATATGCTCTCTGTTATGTATGCTCCCTGTTATGTATGCTCACTGTTTTGCATGCTTCCTGTTATTTATGCTTCCTATTATGTATGCTCCCTCTTATTTATTCTTCATGTTATGTATGCTCATTGTTATGTATGCTTCCTGTTATGTATGATTCCTCTTATTTTTTCTTTCTATTATGTATGCTCACTGTTATGTATGTTTCCTGTTAAGTATGCTTCATGTTATTTATGGTTTCTGTTATGTATGCTTCCTCTTATTTATTCTTCCTGTTATGTATGGCCACCGTTATGTATGCTTCCTCTTATTTATTCTTCCTGTTATGTATGTTCACTGTTATGTATACTCACTGTTATGTATGTTTCCTGTTATGTATGCTCACTGTTATGTAAGCTCACTATTATGTATGCTCACTGTTATCCATGCTTCCTTTTATTTATGCTTCATGTTATGTATGCTCACTGTTATGCATGCTTCCTGTTATGTATGCTCCATCTTATTTATTCTTCCTGTTATGTATGCTCACTATTATGTATGCTCACTGTTATTTATGCTTCCTGTTATGTATGCTCACTATTATGTATGCTTCATGTTATTTATGTTCACTGTTATGTATGCTCACTGTTATTTACGTTTCCTGTTATGTATGCTCCCTCTTATTTATTCTTCCTGTAATGTATGCTCATTGTTATGTATGCTTCCTGTTATGTATGTTTCCTGTTATTCATGCTTCCTGTTATGTATGCTTCATCTTATTTATTCTTCCTGTTATGTATGCTTTCTGTTATGTATGCTTCCTCTTATTTATGCTTCCTGTTATGTATGTTTTCTCTTATTTATTCTTCCTATTATGTATGCTCACGGTTATGTATAATTCCTGTATGTATGCTTCCTATTATGTATGCTTCCTCTTATTTATTCTTCATGTTATGTATGCTCACTGTTATGTATGCTCACTGTTACGTATGCTCACTGTTATGCATGCTTCCTGTTATGTATGATTCCTCTTATTTAGTCTGCTTGTAATGTATGCTTCCTGTTATTTATGCTTCATGTTATGTATGTTTTCGCTTATTTATTCTTCATGTTATGTATGCTCACTGTTATGTATGCTTCCTCTTATTTATGCTTCCTCTTATTTATGCTTCCTCTTATTTATTCTTCCTGTTATGTATGCTCACTGTTATGTATGCTCACTGTTATGCATGTTTCATGTTATTTATGCTTCCTGTTATTTATGTTTCCTATTATGTATGCTTTATGTTATGTATGCTTCATGTTATGTATGCTCATTGTTTTGTATGCTTACTGTTATGCATGTTTCCTGTTATGTATGCTTCAAATAGATATAATTATTGTTCACTTATTTTTCAAATAGATATAATTATAAATGGGAGGCCATTGTAATCCATGGGAGAAGTCGGAGAACTAGTCCAAAAATGCTACGGAAGACTTTTTGTTTATACTGCATTATAAATAAATAGAATTAAGCACTTTGAATTTTGACAAGCCTGTATGGGAAAAAATTAGCAATAGGCTTCTAGAAAAATGTGGCACTAGGTACGGGGTTGATCGGTGTAAGGGAAAGAAGAATCGCTTTCATCGTATCTTTAAAGACTTCCAAAAATTGATTAACCATACTAGGATCACCTGGAATCCCAACACAGAGAGTATTGAGGCTGACGAAATGGTGTGGAATAGCACGGTAGGTTTTTCTTAATATGGTAGGTTGCATGTTGGGTAGCATTTTAATAGAGTTTATTTTGTGTGCAGAGAGGAGGAAAAAAAGAGTGTGTCAAGCAGTTTAAGAATGGGCCACTTGCCAACTACACATTGTTGGAATTGATTTTCCAAAATCAATCAGCAATTGGTGGGATGGCCTGATCATCTACATAGGCACCTTTGAATTCATCCGAGGATCGTCAGTTAGATGAGCAATTATTGGGGCAGAATGCACGCGGTAAGTAGCCTCTTATGGAAGAAGAAGGGGAAGAGGAGGACACATGGGATAACGGCCATGAAATCCCTCGACATCCATCGGTTTCTTCAAGTCGTAGTCGCAGTAAGAAACGAGGTAAATCATCGGTGAGAACATCTGTAGAACAAGAGGGGCAAAAAATGTATGAACTCATTAGTGAACACTTTGTAGCCCGTCGTATTCGAAGTGAGGCGACATTAGTATGTACTACACCCCCACCCGCAGATCCATATAGCCTAGCAAATTGCATTGAGCGCATTAGTAATTTGCAGGGGCTATCTGCAAAAACTCATGCTTATAAGACTTGCCATTTCATACTTTCTAATGCAGAATCTCGGATACTTATTATGACGTTACAAGATGACAAATTGAGGAACTTCTTGAAAACTTTATAGTGAGTAAGTGAACTGCTATTTAATTTAAACTGATAACTTTGTGCACCCTTGTATGTGCACCTTTGCATTTATTTTTCAGTATTGTTACTTTATATTTCGGATACTTATTTATTTGTTGTGCGGTTGAGTACTTGGTAATAACTATAGCAATTTGTGTGCTTATTCCAGTTTAAGATTGTTTGCTTATTTCATCATTAATTTTTGCTTATTTAAGTTTAAGATGAATTGCATATTTGTGTGATGATTTCTTTCTCTATGTTGTCGTAGAATGAATCATCCACCAAATACATCACATGAATCAGATAGTGATGAAGAGCAATATTGTGATGATGTTATATTAGTAATTATGTTGGATATAATGGAATCATTAGACAACCAACTAAATGCTCCTCCACGAAGAGCAGTACGCACTTCAATGTTGTGAGGTGTTGACTACGTCCAAGAGTTGATACATAGTCCGGTTAGATGTTACGAAAATCTTCGTATGGAACCACCTTTCTTCCTAAGATTATGTGGTACGTGAGCTTAGGAGATTAGGCTTAAAGAACAAAAATATTTATGTGGAAGAAGCTGTTGCTATGTTCATGTATACAATGTGATACCAGAACAGAATATGTTATTGTGGTATACGAGTTGTAGTAAGAATAAGTGAAACTGCAAAAAACCCCGGTCATTTATTTACGGCTTGCTCTGCAAGTCCCAAAGGTTGTGGATTCTTCCAATGGATCACTCTCATTGCATCAACCATACGCAATGAGGAAGAAGAAGTGAACCAAATCTTGCATCAACTAGAGGCCAAAATTGACAAGCTCCTTGATATGGGATTCAAGGGGTTACTAGTACTTATTTTTATTGCTATTGTCTTTTTGTGCAAGTAAGATAATTTAGATGTTATTATGATGGTGTTTTTGGATATACTGTTGTTGTATATATGCTGTGATGATGTCATTTTTTGGATATATTACTGCTGTGATGTTGTAATTAGAAGCTATTGTACTGTTATTTTTTATTTTTTATTTTTTTATCGTTGGTGAGGAATTGGAGGCGATAACCAATTAATGGTTACGCGCACTTTTCTCCTAAAGTCGTAAAGTAATATTGCCTATTATTATGTATTTATATGCATTATTGTTATCGATTTGTTATTTGTTTTTCGATCTAGGTTTTGATGTTATTCCGTGGTTGTGGTGACAATTTTCAATGTGGGTTTGGTTTGTAATTTATACATTGCGTGGTTGTGCGAATTTTATCATTGTGTGGTTATGCTGATTTTATAATTGTGTGGTTATTAGATAATGGGCAAACCTATTTTTGGTGGACTATGAATTGGAGGCGGTCACCAACTAATGGTGATACGCATTTTCCTTCATAGTCCTACATTCATACAATTCTGATGCCAAATATACCGTTAGGTGCTATAATTTGAAATCAAAATTGGTGCCTTGTCCATTGAGTATGTTCTGTTGCTGGTGGTGATTCTCTGGTGTTGGTTGCTACAAATTCGTGCCTCTCTGGTTGCTGTCTTGGCTGATGCAGGCTGTTAATTATGTATTGATAAGAATTTTGTTGGTTGCTGCAAATTCGTGCCTCTCTCTGGTTGCTGTCTTGGCTGATGTAGGCTGTTAATTATATATTTATATGAATTTTGTGAACTAATAGTAAACTTAAAACAGTTGTGTATTGATTTAAATTTTGTGTATTCATATTCAACTTAAAGAACATTGTATTAAAGAGCACTGTATTGTTGAAAATTTATATCAATTATGTGTATTGATTACTTTCGATTATTTATCGTCGGGTGCAGAAAATATATTACATTAAGTAACACTTATTCAATTACAATAATAAATTAAGATAACGATAATTTAGTCAATTTAAATGATGATAAGTATCACAATAATTTATTCAATATTAATTAGTTGATAACTTAGTCAAGTTATACTTAGTAGCAAACGACGATAATGATGTCAATTTATACTTAGTATCAAATGACGATAACTTTATCAATTTAATATTTAGTAGATAATTTGTAATTTATACTTAGTGTCAATTTAAACGACGATAAATATCAAAACTCGATAATTTATACTTACTCAATATTAATTTTATACTTAGTTCATACTTATAATTAGTTGATAATAATTAAAAATAATTATAATTAGATGATAGCAATTATAAATAATTTAATAATATTTTTAATTTTAATAAATAAGAATTATAAAATAATTTTAATTTTTTAAAAAAAATAAAAAAATATTAATAAATAACAATTATAAAATATTTTTTAAAAAAATAGTATGTTCCATTTTTTATATAATAATATTTAATGTAAAAAATATTTACATTAACTAATAAAATATTAATAATAATAATATTTATTTATGAATTAACAAATTAAAATAATTAATAAATATTTTTTAAGTTTGAGGTAAAAATTGAAAACATATATTATATTTGACAAATAAACGCAGTTTCAGTTTTCGTCCCGAAAATAATCATCAAAAATAACACACAATAAATAAGTTTTTCTTGTTTTCGTTTCGCGAAACATGAAAATAGGACATGCCAAACAAACACGTTTTCGCCAAACATCAAAATCGAAACTGAAAATTCGAAACTTGAAAATTCATTTCAATTTTCACGAAACGAAAATTACTTTTAAATTTTCGCAAACAAACACGCACTAACATCTCATTTTAATTATACCTCTTTTTTATATAAATTAAAATTATTTTTTTATATATTTTTTATATATATTTTTAATTTTTAACAAGAGACTTTGGCCATGAGTAAAATAAATATTTATTTCACTCAATTCTAATTTTAAAAATTACATATTTTTAGATCCGAATTTTAAAAAAAAATATTTCCAAAATTTGAATCTGAAAAATTGCTCAGAAGGGAATGTTACTGAACATTAATTATTAGATATTTCTCAAGGACTGGGAATAACTATTTCTAAGAATTGTGGAATCATTCCGAACTATACTCTAATCAATTAGAAATAAAAATATATTTTTTATATTTTTGTCTGTACAACGATGATTACAAGTGTATCAGCCGTCACAAAAGACATCTTTGATGGGTAATACCTGGGCAATCAGTGCTAACGACTTCGTACAAGCCTTCCTAAAATTTCCGAGAAAGCTTCTTCAATAGAAATTTTTTAATATTTAAAAAAAAAATCTTATTTACATTTTAAGGATATAAGTACATACGAAATACAAATATTTCAATAAAATTCACAAATATATCAATATATCATTAAACTTGATCAGTTTTTGTTTTTGATGAGACAAATAAAGCTATCCATTAGACATCAAATAGGACTAGAGCCTCAAAGGTGGTACACGTTTGGTCAAGTTCTAGATATGAGTGACAATTTTATCCGCATCCGCTAACTAAAAATTGTATCTGCACCGTATCTGATCTATATCCTCAAGTAATTAAAAATATATATGGATACAGATTTGGAAAATTTATATCTGCATCGTATTCGCACTGTCTATCCACGTCTTTGAATTACTATTTTACCTATATAAGTTATTAATATATATAAGAGTTCTATGATAATTTCATGTCAAGATGAATTTTGAAGTATATTATATATTTATTTTGGATCAATGAATTGGTAATTTATTGATTTTTTAATTAAATATATTATTTTAATATATTTTTTATTAAATACGGTGCGGATACGAATGCAATACGGATATAGATATCCATATTCACATCTGTAGTAGACACCGTATTCAAAAAAATAAAATTCATCTTGAAAATGATGATAAAAAAGTGAACAATTGTATTAAAATTATAATTCAAGTAATACTTGAACTCAAGAACTCCTAAACTTTATTTACATCCTTCTAACTACAAAGTCAACGCCATCTTTTATCAATATTTATAATATAAATATGTATTTAACTTAAAATCGAGTCAGGTCGGGTTAAACATGGTTTTCACCTGAACCCGACCCGACCCAAAATAGTAGACAAAATTTTCCAAAATAAGACCCGACCCGATATACCCGAATAACCCAACTCGAAATGAATTTTTTTGTCGATTTTTCGAGTTTTTTGGATTTTTCGAGTCGGATCGGATTTTGCTCAGCCCTAGATACGGATATGCGGATATGGAGTACGGTACGAATACGAATAATGCAGTATTTGCATCGTATTTGATCCGTTGTCAGCCCTAGCTCTAGACCACCTGTGTTAGATGTTATTTTGTATAATGACTCTGTTGGTCTTTATGAATAGTTAATTTCAATAAACTTTGATTTGTTTTTTGGTGTGTATATATAGTGTCTCATGCAAGGTCCCGTAGCGGAGACAACAGATCATGAGGCATCAATATGAGCAGCATGGGAGCTGAGTTGGTGACGATGATGATGATGATGTCCATTCCATTCGAGAATCGTGTTATCCAAATTGCATTTAAATATTTTTTTACAATTAACTTTTTAAAAAATTAACATTTCTTATCCACATCACCAACAAGCATCCAATCACCGTTAAGAATGTATTAAAATTAAAGTCATCACTCTCAAATAATATTATACAAAGATTCGAAGCCATCACTTACAGGAATCCAACATTTACTTACACCAGGGGCACATCACCCTCACTACTAGAAATCTTGTGTTTTGCGACAGCGATCTGCGACGACATTTTCAATAGTCATAGATGCAACGGCTCAACGACCACTGTAAAATGTTGTTGCATTGTATGAAATCTTGCGACGACTCAGCTACCGCTAAGACAACGGTCGCAGAGTAAAGTACACAACAATGATAGGGCGACCGCATGGCGACCATGGTTTGCGACCATTGGTTACTAGCGCAAAATTATCAAAATGTATTTATTATATCCCCTATCGCGCCCAAATCTCCTTCTCACGCTCTCTCTCTCTCTCTATCTCACTCTCTATGTCTCACTCACTCTCTCGCGCCCAGATCGCCGCCACCGCTTCCCGATTACCGGTAACCCTCGCCCCTCTCTCTTTCTCTCTCTCCCCCCTACTCTCTCTCTCTTTCTCTTTCTCTCTCTCCCCCCTTCTCTCTCTCTCTCTCTCTCTCTCTCTCTCTCTCTCTCTCTCATCATCGGGGCTGCTACATAAGATAAGAATTTGCCACGTATATTTCATTAACGTGACACATCAGTCAATTTTGTAATGTCACGCCCCAAATCTGATATGATCGGTCAGGATACGCCACGTACCTTGAAGCCTAACCCAACTCAAACACAACAGCAATAACCTAAACAGTGGGAGAAATATTTTTTTTGAAAAGAATAGACATGACATCACGAACCAAACCAAACCAAAATTCACTATGAATACACTGAACAAGTAATTAAAAAGGAGTTCAAATAAATAAACAAGACTCCAAAAATAAAAATAAAATGCAGAAACAACAACCCGAGTCAACATGACTCAACAACTCAAGAGACACTAAAACGACTCGGATATCCTCCTCGATAACGATATGTCACAAGACTCGCTGCCCTACTGCCACCAGCCGCGCTACTGCACCCCGGTACCTATCTGATCTAGCTCAAGTGTTGTAAAATAACAGAAATGAGGAGTAAGTCCAACTAGGACTTAGTGAGTAGATCATTCCTCAATTCACCAAATCAATCATCATGCATAAAAATACAAATAGTCGATATATAATGAACAGCAACGATGATAGGAATAATCAACAATAATCATCATTTGCATGAGATATAAATATCACCCAGCATAACCATCCACCGATATAAAAAATAATCATAATGAGCATATCTAATAATCCAACAAGATATAACATTCATCAGGTGTAACCATCCATGAGTATAAATGACAAGCGAAATCCACATATCCAATATCTTAATGAATATAAACCTCATGTAATTAACCAACCATCCTATCAAGCCATCTGCGTCGGTCGTCAGTGTGGCGGTGCTGACGAGCTTCCCGGTCTAGGGACCTGTCGGTCTAATTTCTAGGGACTCGTCGGTCCAATAATCCAGAGACCCGTCGGTCCAATAATCTAGAGACCCGTCGGTCTACGAGTCGGGCACTGATCACCTCTACCTCAATGTATTTCCTGCTGACGCCACCCGAATCGGTTGTTAGTGTGGTGGCTGACGAGCTTCCCGGTCAACAATCACAAACACGTCCATGCATGTATATAATAACTAATAATTAAAAATAAATAAATATAACATCCACAAATCAACAATAATCATCCAACATCCACACAAGCCACCCGAGTCGGTCGTTAGTGTGACGATGCTGACAAACGGTCCAGGGACCCATCAATCCAATATCCAAAGACCCGTTGGTCTACGAGTCGAGCGTTGATCATATATATATATATATAAAAGCATAACACCTTCGTGCATGTAAACCATCCTGAGACCACCAGAGCCCTTAATACCCACAAGTAAAGGGGCTAATGTCCCATATTATTCATAGCATGTGAGTAGCGACAATTTAAAGATAGTCAAAATAAATTGTATTGCGCACAATTAAATCAAACCATGTCATTCATCTATAAAATATAAGGAAACACCATCCATATTTTCAACACGTCAAGGGAAACATATCTTTTACTTGTCTTTAACCTCTTCCTTCCCGTGTTTGCCCCTAAATTGAATGTATAAGCATATATGAGCAGTTTAATTCATACCATCAAGTTTAAGCTCCCTAAATTGATGTGTACTACCCTAATGCTTGATCAATCTAAAATCATGAAACAATGCCAAAAGGAACTTCAGCAGTAAAATTTATGGAGTCGAGCAAGAGGATAATATTTTGGCATAGGATAATACTAACCTAGGCTGGTTCGTTGCTAAGTTATCAGCAACGTGATTTTCTGCCATGGCTACGTTGCAACAGGTCGAGCCGTTGCAGGCCGTTGCTGATGGCTTTCGGCAATGGCTCAGCAACGGATGGAGCCGTTGCTGATGATTGTTATTCCAGTAGTGTGAAACTCACTTTATTAACTATTAAAAATAGCAAATCAACCTAGATTGGAATCATAAAACATATAAAACGTGAATTTTCAACTCGGTGCGCAAAACGAGGCATCGCCCCGTCTACTGCTTTAAAAAACTGGAGGTCTACTGGCGAAACAGACCTCGCCAATGAATCCAGAAAATCGATTATGTGCAATTTCATATATAACATGAATATTTTTGCTAATCTTAAGGCCTCCAAACGAACGAATATAACGGTGTTAAAATCAATATAACAGTAATTAGGTGCAATTTCTATTTAGAATAATAGAAGAATTATCTTAAATTTATTTAATAAATCACTGATACGAACGAATATAATGGTGTTAAAATCAATAAATCAGTAATGAAATATTAGCCCTTCATCTAAACATGATCAAATCACAATCTTCCATCTAACATGATGCAATCACAGCACTCTATTTAACGTGATGCAATCTCAGCCTTACATCTAACCAGATGCGATCACAGTCCTCTATCTACATGATGCAATCACAGCCTTACATCTAACCAGATACAATCACAGCTCTCCGTCTACATAATGCAATCATAGTCTTACATCTAGACATATGCAATCACGGCCTTACATCTAACCCGATGCAATCGCAGCTCTCCCTCTACATGATGCAATCACACCTCTCCATCTACATGATGCAATCTAAGCCTACATCTATACTCCTCCATCTACATGATGCAATCTAAGTCTTATATCTAACTTGATGCTATCTCAGCCCTCCATCAACATAAGATCAAATCTCTGTCCTTCATCTCAACCAATTCAATCTAGCCCTTCATTTCACCCAAATCAATCTCAGCTCTCCATTTCATCTCCCCTGCCAAGGTCACCATCTCCATCACCTCCTCCACTCATCCAGTCGTCGTCGCCCCTTCCCCAGCCGCCGCAGCCGCTCACCGCAGGGGATCCGATCGGACGGGGTCCCCACCAGGTGCCTCGCCATCCGATGGCATCTCGCCGCCTCCGCCTAGGATGGCTACCCCAAGGAGCGGGCAGCCGCCTAGCCTAGCCGTGGGCCACGCCTAGCGGCATCGTCGCCGGCCTGACCCACCGCCGGGCAACGGCCGCGTCGGCGGTGACTACACAAGACCAAGAAGAGAGAGTTTTCTTTTTTTTATTCTCTCTATATATTTTTTAAATCAACAAAAGGAAGAACGACGATTTTATTTTCGATTCGATATGAGAAAACAAGTCAAAAATTGTCGAAAAATCCTGAGACATTGGGACAACAACATGAATGAAAATTTGGGGAAGAGAAAGCCTAAATCCACTCACCGGGCAGAGAGAAAATGGAAGGAAAAGACCTGTAGGATCTTCCCCCGATCGACACCGATGAACTCGCAAAAATTTGGCTCCCACTACTGGAATAATAAGCATCAGCAACGGCTAAAACCATTGTTGAGCCGTTGCTGAAAGCCATTAGCAACGGCTTGTAACGCGACTGTGGCAGAAACTCGCGTTGCTGATAACTTAGCAACGGATTAGCAACGGTTGTTGCTAATAATTAATATTATTAGCAACGGTTCTACCACGGCTGCGGGGTCGTTATAGATATGTACATCAGCAACGGCCCTGCGGTCATGGCAAGGCCGTTAGTGAAAGCCCGTTGTTAAGCCGTTCTTGTAGGTCATCAGCAACGGCTTTGATGTTGCGGCCCAGAAAATACGATACATTTTCAGTAACGGCTTTCCCACAGACGGCCGTGGGAAAATCGTTGCTAATGATGTAACCTGCATCTGAAAAATTTTAAAATTTTAAATTTCCATTAATACATTGATACATTTAACCTGATTCATAACTCACACACTCATACACACATCCATTCATATACACATAACAGATACAACCAGATATACATCAAAATAATTATACTTATATTTATAATTATCCACAATCATATAAAAAAAACTATTCAAATTCAAAAGTATAGTTTCAATATCCAAACAAAATAAGTCAATCAAGTATAGTATCCAAGTAACAAAGTCAATATCCAAATAATAATAATAAACCTCACGACGACGATGGAGGATGTCCGGATCATAATATGGCAGGGTCTGGAGTGCTTGGGTGTACACCGGCGTGGACTGACTCAAGGACGATGGATCTGATGATGCCGAAGGGATGCTTGCTCTGGTATGAGCTGAGATGTTGCGTAGCATAGCATGCATCTCCGCCATCATCTCATCCTAATGCGCGACCATCTCCTCTAGTGTTCTTATCCTGTTACTCTTATCATAACTAGTCCTGGAGGTGGACGGACGCTCACTAGCGACCGGAGGGGTCGGTGCCCCAAGTGGCCCTAGCACGGCTCGCGCAAGACCACTATCTGCAAAGCCATGTACGCGATCGTGGTCCCAAGCACCTGCAGCCTCGACCCACGCTCCTACGTCAAAGTCCTCGGGGGTGCCCCCGCGCTGCATCACCGTTTGAGTATAGGTCTCCTACTCGTGTTTGATCTTTTGTTTCATATTTTTCCTAAAACTTAAATTATAGGAAAAAGGTCTAAAATGGTCCCTAATTTTTTTCAGAATTTTCACATTGGTCCCACAACATTTTTTCGAGTCAATTGGGTTCCTAAAGATTTGTAAACGTCACTTTGGTCCCTGGTTGTGATCCCGCATTTAAAAAAACCACGTCACTTTGGTCCCTGGGCCTTGGTCATGACCAGGGACCAAAGTGATGTTTACAAATCTTTAGGGACCCAATTGACTCGAAAAAAAGTTATGAGACCAATGTAAAAATTCCGAAAACATTTAGGGACCATTTTAGACATTTTCCCTAAATTATAAATAAATTATGAATAATTTAAACAAATATACTTACCATAATGATTGCAGCGCGGTTGTCAATGTACTCCCCCGTCCCATGTACTCGATAGTGAGTCCTCTCAAACACCTCCATTGGGGAGAGTCGCTGGACAGTCCCGTCGTCCATCACCGTTGTCTACATTTACAAAACAAATACATTAATTAGTACACAGAGTAACAAATAAAATATATAATTAAAAATAAGGTATAATACTTTCCATAAGATGACCGTGCACTACAAATGAATGGAGCCGTCAGTGTGATGCGCTCCTCCCCTCGACATGCAGTTTCTAGCCGCGGTCCTAGAAACCTACTGTCATCGATCCGTCGACCATAATGCCACAAGCTGGTCCCATATATCAGGAATAATCCAATCGGGGCCGTATCCCTGATTCTCCGTGATGTTTGTGGTCCCAGCTCGGGCCATCGCCTAAGACCTGGTCTGCCCCAGCTAACCGTTGTACCTTTGCTGGGAAATAGCCTCCCAGACACTATAAATGAAGCACCTCTGATCCTCAGCCCATGTATAGTGAGCCTGTAAAACAATAATATCAGTACCAATATTAATCATCATGTATTAAAAAAAATTAATACGTGCCTCAAACTCGCGCCATAGCATATTGACATGCTCACTAGGCACGTGAGACCACGTGGATCATGCCTCATGCATGCATCATCGAATTGTAAAAGATATCCTCCTTGGCACATCCTCTTGCTCAAACCTGCATAACAAAAATAAAGTTCAATATTATATTATGATATAATGAATTTATAATAATTCATAATTCATGATATATTACCGCTCCCCAATCACACTAATGAGTCTACGTGACTTCATGGCTGGTGGAGGCTGCCACCTATTCGACCCGCGTGGCCAACTGCGTCTCGATGAACTAACCTCAGCGGTATGGAGTACCATCGGCAAGAGGATCAACAGTAGGAGGAAATGCTGGAGTCTGACCGGTCGAAGACTCCGAAGCTCTCGTCCGACGATAATCACGATCTGACATATCTGTCGAATAAGCATATAATTAGATTATATATATAGTAGAGATATATTTAATATAAGATATACTTTACAATTATTCATCATCATCTAAGTAATAGTCTGTGAATTCTTCCTCTTCTTCGATCCTCTTCTTCATCTTCTTCATCTTCTTCATCTCCAGCTTCCTCAACTTCATTATCATCATCATCAACATATTCAACTTCTAATTGAATAACCACTGTGTCTGCATCCTCGAGTATTGGAATAATACGTTCTACAGCAAGAGGATCATCTTCTTGATAGAAATCATCTATCACATCAGGTATCAACTCATTTTCTCCCGCTATCGGATCAATTCTTCCTAGCTCTACCTTTAGTCTTACAGACTACACGCCAATATGTTCTATCTTTATTTCGATCTGGATACTTCGCGTAATATACTTGTTCAGCTTGTGATGCTAATATAAAAGACTCATTTGCTGCCAATTTTAATTTGTAATTAACCTCAACAAGTTTGTATTTTGGATGAACTTTCATGTCCATTTCTATTGTATCGAACCAATGACATCTAAATAGGATAACTGATTTCAAGCCGAAGTAGTGCAACTCTATTACTTCTTCCACCAGTCCATAAAAATCTATATCACATTCAACATACGTTGTCCCTTTCACGCAGACCCTGGCATTCATCGTCTTCTTTGCAAATGCATATTCAACCGTGTGAAATTTATACCCATTAACAAAATATCTGCTATAATACGACACTAGTCGCGACGGTCCACTAACAAACTCAAATATTCTTTCATCTATTTTAGCTCTGTGATCTTTGTTGTAAGCCCGAATCCAAGTAGGGAAATCACGATTCCATAATCTCTTCAATTCTTCATCGTTGTGAATAGAGTATTCTTGCACCATCTCAAATGTCAAATATTTCAATGAATTGTTCAATCTCTAGACAATTGAGTAATATGTACAATTATGCCAAATGATACTCTTCGTCGCTTAAGTGTTGAGATGGACGAGAACCAAAAGCACGACCAGAGTGACAAAATATATTTAAACGTCCATCTGAATGTCGAACTCCCCCGTCGTCGTTACGTGGAAGACGATCAAATCTTGTCTGTATTGTCGATTCAAAGTAAAATAAGCAGAATGTTGAAATTTCTTGGATGATATACGATTCAGATATTGATTCTTCAACAGCTGCGGTGTTCTTTACTTTTTTCTTCAGACGATTCATGTATCTTTCAAATAAGTACATCCACTGATATTGAACGGGGCCACCAACTCGTGCCTCGTATGCCAAGTGTAACGTAGATGCTTCATCGAGTCAAAGAAGGCAGAAGGGAAAAACTTCTTCAGCTTGCATATAATTTCAACAATATTACTTTCAAGTGCTGATATATCTTCGACTCGAAGGACATTTGCACAAATGTTTCTAAAAATATACTTAATTCAGTAAACGGACCCCTAATATTATCAAGTAGAAGATCTCGAAATACGATTGAAAGCAATCTCTGCATGAATACATGGCAATCGTGGCTCTTCATCCCTAATATTTTGCAATCATCGATGTTCACACATCGAGATAAGTTTGAGGCATATCCATCGGGTAATCTGAGTTCTTTTATCCATTGATAAATATCTTTGATCTGTTGTTTATTTAACACATACGGGGCCTTCGGCTTCAAATATCGTCCGTTGACCTTTTGTAACTCCAACTATGGTTTCTTACAAAGTATTTTTATATCGTGTCAGGCCTTGACATTATCTTTAGTTTTTTTGGAAACATCCATCAAAGTGTTGAAAAAATTATCAAACACATTTTTCCAATATGCATGACATCTAAATTATGTCGAATAAATAATGAACTCCAATACTTTCCCAATGTTTTTAATTCATCTATCAAGGGTCTGAGAAACACGTCAATTTCTTTTCGCGAACCCTTAGGACCCAGAATAATCATCGAAAAATAAATAAATTCATCTTTCATACACATTGACGGTGGCAAATTATAAATTGTTAGCATCACTGGCCAAACTAAATAAGGAGTTGCAAAATAACCAAATGGATTGAAACCATCCGTGCACAATCTCAATCTGATATTTCTAGTATCCCTAGCAAATGAAGGATAACATGTATCCAAATGTTTTCATGCTTCATTGTCGAATGTATGAGTCACTACTGTATCATCACGACTTCTTGCATGCCAACTCATGTAGGGGGCCGTCTTTTCCGACATGAATAATCTTTGAAGCCTCGGTGTTAATGGAAAATATCGAAGCACCTTAAACGGGATATTTTTCTGTCGGACCATTTCTTCTCCTTGTAACGAGGATGTTGACATACAGGGCATTTATCCAACTGCACATTTTCTTTATAATATAAAATGAAGTTATTTTTGCATTCGTATATTTTTTTCGTACCCAAGCCCTAATTTTCTCATCAACTTTTTAGTCTTATAAAAAGTTGGCTCAAACTTGTTATCAGTAGGCAGCATTCCATTAACCAATCCTGCAATCCGATCAAACACAATCCTGCTGATATTACAATCGACCTTGATGTTTAGGAGTTGCGTCATTGTCGAAAACCTAGTGTATTTAGGATAATTCTCATACAAAGGTTCATCGACAGCTTTCAACATCTCGTAAAATTCTGCAGCTTCTTTATTCGGCAATTCAATCTCTATCGCAGTTTGTACTTCTGTGATATCAACACTTGTAGTATTTGGTGGCACTGCCGTCTCAGTAACTAGCCGATCGACATTATCATTCAGGTGGAATTGACCCCCAAGACTATCAAATATCATAGTTCTATAGGGATTAGATGGACTGGATAAAGAAACACCAGCAGAGGAACATTCACCATATGTCTGAACGACATGATTGCTCGACGTCCCGACTTCACGTGACTCCCCGTGACAAGTCCATAGAAAATATCTTGGTGCAAATCCTTTGCTATATAGAAGTAGAGTGACAGTTTCCTGATCCAAAAATCGTCTATTCAAGCAAATGTGGCACGGACATTGGATTTTATCGCCTACGCTAACGAATTTCTGATTCGAATAGGCAAAATTTAGGAAGTAAGTTACGCCTAATCGAAACTCATTCGTTAAAGCTCCACGATCAAGACGTTGGTACATCCAACTTTGATCGTCCGACATGATTCTATCAATCAATGACAATTTCTTCAGTTAATGCCTTTAGGTGAAATGGTCCTATTTCATTCGGGATTCATATTGCACTAAGTATTTATTTTAACCGCTAACTTCATTCTAAATTTCGGCAGCATCTCCCTATAGTTCTCCGAATACGCATATCATTTGGGCTCGTATCGGAGAACAAAAGAGATATTGCCGAAATTTAGAATGAGTTAACGATTAAAAGAAAAAACTAAGTGCAATACACATAACTATATTCCCAAATTGTCCAATCAGGGATAATTTAAGGGTTATACGTAGTATAAAAGATCATCTACTTCTTTTACACGAACATACAACCCCCGAACGGATCTAAGATTTTGCTAAATCATATCCGACTCGTCGATGCGTACGTGAAATGTATCAACTCGTCGGATGAATGATTATTTTCTAAATGTTTCGAGTCGGTTCGAGTCCATAGTGGACAATTCTGATGCAAGTCCAAAATGGACGATTCCGGCGCGAGTCTAAAGTGGACGATTCTGGCGCGAGTCCGAAGTGGACGATTCTAGCGCCAGCCCACTAAGGACGAATCCGGACTAATTGATATTTTAACTAATTAATATTAATCTAAACATTAATCTAAAACATAATATTAATCTAAACAAATAATGAACTAATTAAACCCTAACTAATCTAAAAATTAATCTAACAATTAATCTAAAAATTAAACACTAAATAAAATTAACAAATAAAAAAAAAAAACTACTACTAATGTTGGCAAAGGCTGAAACCTAGGGTTAGGTTTTGGCCCCAACCGGCCGGAGAGGGGGAGGACAAAGACTTACTTGACTGGCGACGAGAGAGGGAGAGGAAGGAGGGCGGTCATCGACTAGTGAGGAAGGGAGATTTCGGTCTGAACTCGGTGGTGACCCGGAGAACTGACGACGATGGAGCAAGCGATGACGATGGGCGTCGGCGGCGAGTGGATTCGGCGGGCAGCAAGCGGAGATCGGCGACGGCGGCAGGCGCAGATCGGTGGCGGCAGCAGCATGAAGAGGAAGAAGAAGGAGGAAGGGGCGAGCGCGATCAGTCGGTCTATATAAACTTATCAGCAACGGCTCACTCGTCCTTTAGAAAACCATTGCTGATAAGTAACATCATCAGTAACTACTCACTCGTCCGTTAGAATGCCGTTGCGAATAAGTATTTTGTTTTCGCGCTGCGAGCGCGCAATCGGCTCAAGAGTGACGGATATCGTAGTCGTAACTAAGCCGTCGCTAATGTGATAATATATCTGCAACGGCTCAAGCGGCCATAACAAAGTCGTTGTAGTTACATCACA
This sequence comes from Canna indica, assembly GCA_034359265.1. NCBI lineage: Eukaryota > Viridiplantae > Streptophyta > Magnoliopsida > Zingiberales > Cannaceae > Canna > Canna indica. The sequence continues at coordinate 75,558,449 of CP136894.1, read as the reverse complement.
TCTACAATGGCCTGAGCGACCGTAAGAATGCCGTTAGAAATTGCAACAGCTTGAGCGACCGTTGCTGATAGCCTATGCTGAAGAACATATTTCTAGTAGTGTCCGACGGCTCCTCCTCCTTGGCGATGCCCTCTTTCCTATTTCCTTTGCCTCGAGTAGCGTGCGACTAAAACCCCTGACCGCACACCCTAGGGTCTAATTTATAAACACTGATTGGATCCAAATGATCAGAATACCCCTACCTAAGCTATCCAATTTAAACAGCTCATAACTTACCCGTTCTAACTCCGACTCGAGATCCGATTACACCACTAAATTTGCCTCGAGACCCTCTATCATCCTAGCATGCTAAATCACAAAGATAAGGCAAATAAAATTTTTCTTTATTTTTTTACATTAAATTCTTACCCGGGTCTAATCCCGAAGTTTTCCACCAATCCGCGCTAACTATATCCCACGATCCCCCGCTCAAGAATAAAATATTATTATTAAGATTTTGGGCATTACATATTAAAATTAAAGGGGTATGCTAAACGGGTTAACGAAACATAAGTTCGTGTATTGTCTTGCTAAAGGAAAAAGCTCATGCTAAAAATGAGAAAATGAGCAAAGTTCATATTTTTTTGTTATTTACCCTTTAATATATCATTGAATAATTAGTTTGTTCATCAAGTACTCAACAAAAATTTTAGGAAATGAATAAAAAATCTACTTCATTCATGATTGTAAATTCTATTTTAATTTAGAATCCAAATTTGAAAATAATAAATTTTATTAATCATCTATATTAATTATATAATATATCTTCATGATGAATAAGATTTATTTTCGTAACACAAATTATGCATTCAAATTAATTTTTTACTTTTGGTGTAGTATCAAGTATAATGCACGTATCAAAGAGCAATTTTTTTTTTATACTTGTAATTTTGTCAATCTCTTATTAGTTTCTTAGTTTTCTTCACATAGTATGCTTCGTAAAGTTGGTCCTCAAGGCAAGCAAGATGACACCCATATTTCGGTACATATAGCGTGCTTTGGGTAATTGAGATGAAAGATAGAAAAAATTCTCTTTTAGGAGTGCAATGGCATAATTTTTCTTTTATTTTGAAGACTTTAGCAATATTTTTAAAATATGAATATAGATAAAGAAATTTTATTAATTATAAATTATGATTTTAATTATAAATTATGATTTTAATTAAAAATTAAGTTGAACAATTAAAATAATATATATTAGATTTTATATATTTTAAATTGGGCCCCCTTGCTTAAAGTTCTACATCCGCCACTGAGCTTAGACGATAACTTTTTTTACCTAAATATATAAAATGGTACTCATATATTAAAAAGTCAGCTCATGTTGACACCAAAACGGTCATCGAACAAAATCACCTCTAGTTCAAGAGGGCGGATAGATGACCAAACAAAAAGATCCTTGTGAATACATGCATGATTTGCTGCCTAATGGACAGCTTTGTTTTCCTCTCGCCAACAAAAGGCAAACCCAACACATTTACACAAAATTTTTAAGTACAAGACATCTGCCACAATAGTATGAATGCTCCAAGGAGTAGGCGAGATACCGGCAAGAGCATCAACAAGAGTCTTGCAGTCAGATTCCACCATGAAAGATCCCAGCTCCTGGTTAGAAGCTTTTAAGAGGATTTCCTTGACAACCATAGCTTTCAAAATGGACGAAAAATCGCCAAACGCAAAAATGTCATAAGCTCCATCACAATAACCATCACTGTGTCCAGGGGCGGACCCACACTAGGGCCAAGGGGGTCACTGGCCCCCCTAAAATTTTCCAAAATATCAAATATTAAATATAATTTTATAATTTTATAATTTTATAATTTTAAAAAAATATATGGTACATTTGCATTACTATTATTAATTTCAATTTTTTTCACTAATGTATTCATAGCCTAGTGGTTGATTATTTTAATTTTTTACTTATAGATCTTATGTTTGAATCTCATCTCTTGTTTTCTATATTCATTATTTACATTTTTTCGTAATAGCTAAATATAAAATCTAATTTTTTAATTAAAAAAATTTTAAAATTTTCTCTATTAATTTCTCACTTAACTCCAAAATTTTCTCTATTAGTTTATAAACTAAATTCAAAAAATTTCTTCATTAGTTTTTAACATCTAAAGCTCTCATGTTGGTTTAATTTATTTCTAATATTTTTTCTATGCTATTATCCATGCTCATACCAAAAAAGTTGTGTGAACTTTTGCGTATGAGTTATTCAATATATGATTAAATAATTAATTTTCTCATCAAGCATCCAAGAAAATGAATAAAAATTATGTTATATTTCATCCATAATTATGAAATTTATTTAATTGAGAATTCAAATCTAAAATACATCTATATTAATTATATAATACATCTTCACGGTGTCCCGTTAGTTTTTACTTTTAATATAATATTAAGTATTATTAATGCAACAAAGAGCAATTATTTTTTTGTATGTATTTGTAATTTTGTTAATCTCTTACTAATTTTTTAGTTTTTTTCATATAGTTTCATAAAGTTGGCACTCGAGATGAGTAAGACGACGATCGCATCATAGTAGAGCTTGCTTTGGATAATATAGATGAAATAATTTTCACAAGAACTTTAATTATTTTTAATTTAAATATTTTAGCAATATTTTCAAAATATAAAAAAAAAAGAAAAAGAAATTTGTAATATTATAAGTTATGATTTCAATTTAAAAATTTAAAAATAAAGAGTTAAAATAATATTTATTAAATTTTTATATTCTAAATTTGTTCCCCCTCATTGAAATTTCTGCGTCCACCACTGACTGTGTCTAGAGATGATGCCCAAACCACCCCCACCATCCAAAAAGGATGCATCACAATTAAGTTTCAAAAAGCCCATTGACAGGGGAGTCCATTTAACCAGGTCGCATGTGATGTTGTTATTGTCCTCAAACCGAATACTAGGCACCAAGGAGCTAATAAAAGTCATAATCTGGTTCATTAGATAGTTGGGGTAGACAATTAAACCTCGTGCAACACACGATTTTTTGCGTGCCAAATGAACCAACGGACAATAACCACTAAGGAAGATCCTAAAGAGGCTGAAGATTGTTCTAGCCAGGGCGAAGCCAGAAAATTATTTCAGGATGGGCAAAATATAAAATCGCATATCACAGAGGTAATTATATGATAAAAAAATATTTTTAGAAGAGATAAATATAATTAAATACTAATATATATAATATATATTACTATATAGATTAAAATGAAAGACCAATGCCCCCTCTAATAATAAGTTGGCTCCGCCCCGGGTTCTAGCGACGACCCAGAGCCCACGAGCCCACGAGCCAGAAAGTCAGCTCAATCTATCTACAAAACTAAGTCCAGTTCAGGAGGTAAGCAAGCTCCAAATGGCATGAGCGAAAGCAAGCTTAGACCATAACCTAATCAAGGTAATATAAACCTAAGAATGCCTTTTGTTTCTGTTTTTGCTCTCTTTTTGAGTTTTTTATTGTTTTAGTTCATTTCATAAGGCCCAATATACGCACTGGTCCATGCAGTAGGCCACATGCAAACACTCTTATTTAGTTGATTACACTCAAAGTTTGGTCCATTTGGCCACACTCCACAATCCCACTAAGGATTAAATGTAGAACCATCAACAATTCTTCTCCAATTTTCATTTAACTTCTTCTAACTGCAAACCCACTATGGTTTAATTGTGTGTATTAAATCAAATCAAAGAAACATCATCTAAATAGTCCTCAAATCATACCTCTTCTGACAATTAAACCCCTAGCTTTCTATTATTTACATACATAAAATATCAAATTGCATGTTGTCCCTTTGATGCTTGGTTCCATCTAAGGCAATTAACTGAAATGATTATGATGGGTTGCAAATCCAACAAACATCATTTTCACTTTTTAGTGTTATTTTGATATCCTATTATTATTATTTTATAATAATAATTAAAGTAATGGACATCCCACCCCCATTCATTCATTATATCTATCTTACTTTTCGTGAATGCATGCATGTTGGGCATTGAGACTAACCATCCACCAGTTAACAGCCTGGAATGGTGTGGCATGCAATCCTATCACAAGCCCACCCTCTTTATCTAGGAGAATTTATAAGTGTAGCAAGCTCTAATAATATCATAGATCTCGTTTGATTCACATGAGAATAATTTTTTATAAAAAATTATATATATTTTTTGACGATAATTTTTATAAATTAATTTTTCATGTGTATTTTTCGGAAAGTACAAAATAATATTTGATTGATAAAAAATTAAATTATAAGAAATATAATTTTTCACCTATAATATGTTTGATTAACATGATTATTTTTATAAAAAATACATATGAAATGATGAATATACTTTTTTTTTATATAAATTAATATTTAAATTTATATGAATTAGTATATATGAAAAAAAAAATATTTATAAATTAATACTCTAATATATATATAATATAATATAATCTTTTGCATATATAATTAGTATAATATTTACTTTATTATATAAAAAAATATTTTTTATCTGTAATTAATATGAAAAATTACGTATTTTATTAAAATCATTAAAATAAAATAAATATGTAAAGAATTCAAGAATTATCTAATCTTATAATATTGACAACATAAATTATAAATTCTACGTTAAATACAAATGTGATGTTAATATTTTAATCTTATAATATTGACAAGTTACTTTTTTTGTGTTTTGTAAAAAAATTGTATTTACGAAATAAAGTATATTTCCTACAAAATACAAAAAATATATTAATCAAATAAGAAATTTTTTACTTACTTTCTGAAAAATATAATTTTTTAAATAAAAAAAATCAATCAAACGAGGCCACAGTGTACTGATGATCAGCTTGTTCATCCAATTTTAAATTTCAATTTGGTGGGCCAATATAATCCTGTTCTTGGACTATTGTCAGCAAAGGACATTCTCAACTTTTAGTGTCAATAAATTCTAGTTGTGTTTTAGCCTTCACTAAAAGAATTAGAATGTAGTAATTTTCATTTGGTACAATTCCTTAGGATGAAAAACAGTGTTATGACGTCTTTAGGGTAATAAGGGTAATGTGACTAATGTTTTTTATTATAATGCCATCCACGGTTAATTATACAAATTAGCAAGGTGATGAAATCACCACTGTTGTGCTCCAGAAAATACATTTGTTAGACTTTTTAAAAAAAAACCAAAACCAAAACACTCCAGTAAAAAAGGTCAAGCTACACTCAGCAGTCGAGTAAAAAATGCATTGGACTAATAGTCGTGCACCCTTCGCCAACTAACCAAGCATTATCATATTCCCCCTAGGGATTCTCTTTATTAACTGATAAATCATCAACATTTATATCCCTACTCAATGTTCTCGTATAAGAACTACAAGGTACATCATCCTTTTTATTACACACTTCTCTGTTATAACTAAAAACTTGTTCTCTACTGGAGACAAGCTTCAAAGCCTCACATGCTAGCTTAAGAGCTTCTAAGTTTTTCTCTTTTCCTATGTGTCTTCAATCTTCCACCTCTATCGATGCAGCCAGGGGCGGAGCCAATGTTTTGGCAGGAGGGGCAATTGCCCCCCCTCACATTGGTCCCCCCATTACATATATATTACTATATATATAATATACATTAATATTTAACTATATTTGCCCCCTCTAAAAATATATTTTTACCATGTAATTGTCTTCATAAGATGCGATTTTATATTTTGCCCCTCCTAAATTAATTTTTTGACTTCGCCCCTGGATGCAGCCAAGGCCTTTATCTTTCTCATAGTAACTGTTATGTCCCATGGTACTTCAAATTCACCCTTAAGAATTTTAATTATTCGAATGCAATATGAGTACACAATTATCTTTGTCAATCCTTTCTTCCTTGCATTGTCCAAGCCATACCATATGGCTTTTGTCTCAGCTTGTAAGGTATTCCCAGCTACCTCTATTCCATTCCTTGTCAAAATAAAACTTTCATTCATTTCAACGATAACAAAGCCACACCCTGCCTTGTATCCATTCCACAATGCTGCATCGGTATACATACACAAGCTCTTCATGTTGTTATCTGCCATACTCTTGTTAGTCTTCTCCTTCTCTTCATTGTTTCTCTTTACTGAAACTGTTGTATACTCCCAGGTTTCATGCCAGACCTTGTTAAACATATAATCTGCATCTCATACAATTTCATTAAATTTCATGTTGTTCCTATTCTTCCAAATATACCACCAGAAAATAGCCAAGAAAGCCATCAATTTCTCTGCTGATTCATTTTCAAAACCTACATCTTCCTCTAACCATTTACCTTCACTCCAATTATTTTTGAATCTGAAATGTAGATTTAATTTCCTTTCCACCATGTACCAATACTGTTTAACAACATCGCAGTTAAAGAAGAAGTGCTCAATATCATCAGAATCATCCTTACAAAAATGACATTTATCAGGTTCAATCTTGTTTATTTTGGCAAACCAACCAGAAGTTGTTAGTCTTTTCCAAAGAAACTTCCAAATGAAAATTTGGATTTTTTTTTTCAGATACCTTCAACCTCCAAATCTTACTGATAACATACCTTTTCAGTTCCTTGACCATATTCATTTATCTTCTCCTTCTTTGAAATCAAGCTGCAACATCAATATTTTCTGCTTCAATTCCTGTCCAAAACAAATATCTAGTGGCCGAGTATCCCATTCTTCTTCTGAGATTAGTTCACTTACTTTGCTATATTTACCCAATTCACATGGATTTACAAAAGTTGGTCATTTTCATATTGGCACTTCATCTATCCAATTATCTTGCCATATATATGTAATCAACCCATTCTTTATTTTTTTCCTAAGTCCTTCTTTGAGTTGATCCATACACTTCCCTATGGCCCTTGCTGTCATGTGTTTTTTTCAAATCCCCAAGGATTAAATTCCTCATACTTTTCAATATAGAAAGAAATCCAATTACTTCTCTCCTTATTTAACAGAGGTAGAACTCTCTTGGCCATAATAAATTTCCTCATTAGAGATAAATCTCTAATTCCTAATCCACCACTGCCTTTATTATCTATCACTTTTTTCCAACTAACCAATCTGACTGATTTTCTATTTCCACCTGCAGACCAAAAAAAATCTCTTCTAGTTTTTGTTCACTTTTTTACTGCATCTTCACTCACCCATGAGGTTAGAAGAGAATATGTTGGAATTGAATGTAAACCTGAGCTAATCAACACCTTCCTCCCTGCTTGAGATATAAATTTCTTTGCCCATGGTTCAATTTTGTTTTTCACTTTCTCATTCAACTTTTTTTTTTAGCTTTTTTGGTGAAATATAAGCTCACGGGTATCTCATTGGAAATGCACCTTCCTTTATGTTGAAAAATTGACACACCTCATGCTTTATGTCTGGGGAACACTTATCAGGGAAGAATAATTCAGACTTGCTGAAACTAATCATCTGTCCAGTCAAATTGCAATATGTTTCTAGAACCTCCTTTAGCCCTTTACAAGCTTTCTTGTTGCACTTTGTTACAACTATGATATCATCTGCAAAACACATATGACTTAAATTAAAATCATTGATTTTAAAAGGTATAACATTTCCACTGTCCACTGCCTTCTCAAACACTCTAGCTAGAATTTCTTCCATCATTATAAAAAGGTAAGGGGATAAGGGGTCGCCCTGCCTTATCCCTCTGAAACTTGTGAATTCATCCAACAACTCTCCCTTCATTTTACATTTAAATCTGATTCCTTCAATGTAGGCTTTTATCCATTCCATCATAACACTTGGAAATCTCATGCATTCCATTACCTTGTAAATTACATCTCATTCAATCCTATCATAGGCCTTTTCTAAGTCAAGTTTCATTGTGAAGAAATGTCTCTTTGCCTTTGACTTGAAAATGGAGTTCACTATTTCACTTGCAATTATCACATTATCTTGAATCTGCCTTCCTGCAATAAAGACAGATTGCTCCATACTGATTAATTTATGCAAATAAGGCTTTATTCTATTTACCAACACTTTTGCTAATATCTTGTAAAGCACGATGCAAAGTGCTATAGGCCTAAATTATGTTATCCTCTTTGTCTTATCAACTTTTGGTATCATTACCAATAATGTTTCATTCCAGCCTTCTGATAATTTTTTGTTTCTTTAAAATTTTCTAAAGTCACTCTTCAATCTTTCTTTGATAACATCACAGCTATGTTGGTAAAATTCCAATGTATAACCATCTATACTTGGACTTTTTCCTCTTCCAAGGGAATTTAAGATTTTTCATATTTTAATTTCAGATATATGTCCTTTCATTCCTTCACTCTCTGAAGCATTCAGTCTTGCCCACTTTAATTCGGATAACCTTTCAAAGCTCTTGTTGACATCCTCCTTTCTTTCCCGTAGGACTTTATACCAATCAGCCATGGCATTGGCCATTTCTTTTCCTTCCACCAAAGTCCTATTATGAACTATCAGCTCACTTGTCATATGTTGGTTTCTTTTAATCTTCACAGCATTATGAAAAAACTTATTTTTCTCACCTCCCTCAATCATCTCTTTCTAGATTCTGACCACCATTTAAGGTGTATTTGCTTTCTTAATGCCTCTGCATGGTTTGTGTAGCATCTCAACCTACTTTTCTCATCTTCCGATAGCATATTCATTTCCTTCTTTTTTTCCATATCATTGATTTGCATATTGATTTCCTTCAACTTTCTCTCAATGTTTCCCACATTTTTCCTACTCTAATTTTTTAGGATTAGCTTATAAGCATTTAGGTCAGTCATAATATCTCCCTCTTTATTTATTTTGTTATTCTAGAACTCCTTAGACATCAGCTCCAGCTCAGGGTACTCTAACCAGTAATGTTCAAAAATGAATTGTTTCCTCCAATTTTTCCTACTACCATTTTTCTCCCAGGTAATCAATAAAGGCCTGTGTTCTGAATCTCTCCTTTGTAAATATTCCACTTTGAAGTTGAAGTCTCAGTCAGTCCAAAGAATGTTGTAAAGAACTTTATCCAACCTTGCTAGAATTTTTTTTCCCCTTTTCTGTTATTATTCCATGTGAATTTAGATCCCAAATATCCAGCATCAATTAAGCTTGTACATTCAACAAACTCTCTAAAGTCCCTGACTGCTTTATTTGGAACAAACAGTCTTCCTCCTCTTTTTTCACTAGCTTCAGAGACACAATTCAGGTCGCCCACAACTATCCAAGGCACTTTGGTAACATTCAATTCTCTAAGCTTATTCCATAGCTTCCCTCTTTTATTGATGTTTGTGTTAGCATATACTCTTGTTAACAAAAATATTCTACCATCATCCATTTGCACAACAGCATTGATACTTTGATCATCTTTGTGAACTGTTCTGACTTTTATTTTATCTACCCTCCAAAGTAGTATTAATCCATCTGATTTCTCATTGTAAAAACCACTTCAAACTCCCAATTTTTTCTTTTATATAACAGGAAATTTTTTACTTCATTTTCTTCAAGATGTGTTTCTTGCAGCAATATCATATCTAGCTTTTGCAAATTAGCCAATGACCATAGATATTCATTGGCCTCCTTCTTCAAAGCCCCCCTTATATTCCATGATATCATCTTCATGATAAGGAAATAACTTCTTTTAAATTACTATCCTGACTCCCAAGATCCCCCTCATCTCCCAATGTACAAGTATCTTCCATATTTATTTTTTTTCAACTTGATGTTCTTGAAGTTTACGGGCACATTAACTAAATTTGCACTACTTTTACTTCCTCTTCTACTTTTTTTTATTGTCACCCTCCAATGATCTTGAACACTCAGGATCACATCCCACTTCTAGGAAATCTTCTTGGGCAAATTCATTATTTATTATCCTTGTGAATGTAGCAGCTAGCTTATCAGATATTTCATCCAAAGATTTTTCAGTTTTCTTTTTCTTATTTTCTTCTTTTTTTTCCTTACTTTTATCTTTCTTTGCTTTGAAACTGAAATCTTCTACTCTTTAATTCCTAGCTAGAAATTCAATTTCCATGTTCTCGATATCAAATTGTACTTTCTCTTTGCCTTTTTTGCTTTTTTCCACACTTAATTGTCATACTGTTGTTACTTCTACTTTTGTTATCCCTCCTTCCATTTGGTGATTCAGTACTTTTCCTTTCACCTAGCTTCTATTGCCATAAAAGGTTATCATCCATAATCATAGGTTCAGGTTCCCCAATGCTTTTGTCTTAACAAAAGTTGAATTATCAAGCATTACAAAAGAATTTCTCATAGTGTTGTCAATTTTATCTTGTGCCTTTTCCACTATCCTATTTCTTCTATGAACTTGAACCCATAGTCCTAGAATTTTCTCTTCTTTTTATTTCATCTGAACATCTATGCTGACTTAGCTCACAGAATTTCTCATACTATTCAGATTGCACTTTTTCTCTTTGTGGCCAACTTTATCACATGAATAACATATGTTAGGTAAGTTCTCATATGCTACATTTTGAAAGAATCTAAAGCCTTTAGCCTCCACCCAGAACCCTGTTCTACAAGTTTCTTCAAATCAAGCATGACACATATTCTAGCAAACTTACCTTTGTTTCCTGATAAGGTGTGTTCATCAATTTTCAAAAGTTTTTCGATAATCGCAATCATTTGTAATAGTATGTTTTTACACATAAACTCTAAAGGTAACCCATTCAATTGAATCCACACTGGTATGATTGAAATTGTCTCTTTTAGGGGTTGAAAATTTTCTTTTCACTGTATCAAAGATAGTGCCTAACCACGGATAAACCAAGGCCCTCCAACATAGACATCCCAATAATCTTTTTCATTTTTGAATTTAAAAGCAAAGCAGCCTGCTGCCATATCTACAATCTTGCAACCAAATTTAATATTCTAAAATTTTGGAAGAATATTTCTTACCAGATTAAGCTTAGGAATACGCCCAAAAAATTTTCCATAGAGAACAAGCTGACAGCTTTCCCTAGCTTTATCAACATCTTCATCAGCTATGACGATCTTTCCCTTCGCTTGATCCTGAATGATTTTTATCTTCTCTTCCATTTCTTTCGAGAATCTCCATACATCCTCTTTGATGGTTCTTCTGAGCAAGCTCGTCCAAGAGATTGGCTCCATCCCCTTTCGGCTTGCTTCCTTCGATTCACCATTCTTCTTCTCTTGATCCTCCCTATCCAGTGAATCTGCTTGTTTTTGCGCCACCTAAGTTGAACCTCGCGCAGGAAAATCTTTTGAATTACTCCCTTCTCCCAAATCAGGTGGTTTCTTTGGTCTTGGGATCGTCGCCATTGACGGGTCAAAGTCGCCATCGCCAGCTAGGTCCAAAAAAAATTAATAAAGTCAATTTTACATTTGTTAGACTTTAAATTAAAATTAAGAATGCTGAAGCCAAATATATCTTCGATTCAACTTTATTGAGATTTTGGTAGAATTTTTTTGATTTTATAGATGGCAAAATGGTATTTTTGATGGTATTAATTAATATTATAATTTAGTTATTAATATCAAATGCTATATGATATATAATTTATTATTCCTTTATAATTTTTAATATATATATATATAATGTATAATATAAATAATTTTAAATATACTTTAATAAGATGTTGACCTGTTGATTCAATCAAAGTCATGCATGTCAGTGGCTCCTCAAGAGGGACCACATGCAATTAGTAATTAATAGCTCAAAGAATTATATATAGTACATGTCATGTATTCATAATTTTTTCGGGGAATATTGCCCATCATGTACTAACTTTTTCTTATTCTCATTAATCTACTAAATTACTTAAGTAAATACATAGTTAAGGGCAAGTTGTTGGAGTCCCTTAATTAATAAAACCTTTGCCATCTTGTCTTCCAATACTCTATTACTGGTTTAATTTTCCACAGGATGCGCAGATCTTAATTCATATTAGATCTAATAATTTTATTATTAATATATATTAATATTTGAAAAATAATATTATGTAAGAATAAAAAATAATATAATTTTTTTTTTAGAAATTACGGAAAAATTATTGGTATACAACATTTGTAGTTTCTTTTTCAATATGATCTTTTGAATTGCAAATAAAAGTCTGGTATATAGATTCGGTCTAATAAACTCCCTCTAGAATTTGATAAGCATGTGCTATTTGAGCTCAAAAATATCGTTGACTCTTATTAATTTAAAAAAATCATATAATTATTAATCGTTTCAATCATATCTAAAATTAACAAAAGTCAGACTACCCTATAACCATCACCAAGAGTCCAAGATCACCTATCTAATTTTCGTCACCAATCAATAATATTCTATCCGAAAAACTTTTCAAATCATGTATTATCATCGGAGTTATTTATAGTGAGACACATATTTTTCGTTAGCTCCAAAACTTCACAGTCATTTCAAAAGTAAGACGAATTAAGTGTAGCATTGACAATATTTTGTTTGCTTCCCTTAGGAATGATAGATAAAATTTGTCCGAAGTCTCCCCCAAATACTATAATCTTACCTCCAAAAGAATTATCATTGTTGTTTAAATTTTTAAAACGCATAACATCACACAATGTTCTATCAAGTGCTTCAAAATAATATCTAAAATTAATAGAATCATATTATTAGATTTGTATTTAATGAAATTTAATAAATATATAAATTAAACAAATAAATGCATAATACATATTCATCATTGGAGCTTCATCCCAAATAATTAAACTTGTTCTGACCAATAAATCAGTCAGCGAAAAATCTTATTTAATATTGCAAGTATAATCCTCATCCAGATTAGGAGGGATTGCAAATCGAGAATATATTGTTCTTCTACTATATAATATTAAAGATGTATCTCACTGAACGCAACTGTTAAAATAATTTCCCCTTTGGATCGAAGTGCATATGCAAGAATTACCAAATAAATATCTTTTCGGTTCCACCATAATCGTAAAAAAAAAATCATCCATTATTTTATCATAAACTTGTCTATATTTTAAAGATAGGTGTTGAACTTCTTCTTGATTTTCCTTTGTCAATCTCCTCTGATTGTAGCGTGACTCTCCAGCAATTAAGCGATTGTTAATATTTGTAGATGCTCCTCGAAAATGATTTTGGCATTGTAGGAAAGTCATCCAAACTCTTGCCACATGCTTGTAGAATTAAATCAATTTTCTCCAAACAATCATCTTTGAGTTCATCATTAGTAATGATAACATTTGAAATTTAAAAATATATTAATTGGTAAGAAAAAATAATACATTATGAAACATACTAATCATAATAAATATATATTAACAGAGATATAGCTTTCGTACATTCCCTTGTAACACTTGCTTTATCAAATAAGGTATGTCTTCGGTTAATAATTTTAGTAGAATTCTCAAATAGTATAACTCACACATTCCTAGGGGAATAAATTAAGAATATTCTTCCATTCGAAAATTATCTTGTCTCTCTTTGAGTCAAACGTCTAATGTCTTGCTTTCGATCATACAAACAATAAAAAAAATTCAACACATGTTAAGCTTATTGCCTTTGGGAAATATTTGTTAACTTCGAACTAAGCTAAAAATTGAGACTCATTAATTGTTGGTTGATTTGTCATTTCAAATATTGGATCGTCATCATTGAAAACTATAGTCTGTTTATTTAGAAAATGAAACGACAATCATTGCATAGATGGATATTTGTAATAAATGTCGAAACTAAAAATTCTTCAAATCACTTCACACAGTGAGATATACCTGCAATCATAAAACACTTTGATCTCATCAACATGAGCTTGTATTTTAGACTGTGATGCCGAGTCAATAAATATAGCAGCGACATGATCATGACCTTTATTCACATATTTGAAAAGATATTTAATTGATCTCGATTTATTGCAGCATTCGACATTAACGTGTGCACCATATTTCAACAATATGTATCTATTATAAGGGACAACAAAATAGTTGTCCAAATCAATCTTCTCATTTTTAATTGTTCAGTCATTATCTCTTCTTCTATAAACTGAATATCATCCTCGAGAATATCTGTCTACAAACTTATTTGGAAAATATCGTATACATCTATCATTTTGCATGCGATGAGAATTTTTTTGTGCAGCACCACACGAGTCATGCATCATTAAATTCATGACTGATTCATAGTAATGAGGATCAGTTGATTTCAGAGAGACACTCACTGACCCTTTTGATGATTTTTAAGCTTTTCTTGAGAATCAGTCGATTTCAGAGAGACACGCACTGATCCTTTTGGTGATTTTTAAGCTTTTCTTTTTTATTCTCCAGATTCTTCTAGGATCGCCTTTGATATGTTACCTCTTCACTTTCAATGTTATTTGGAATTTGTATGGGGGAATTTAAAGAAACGGGATATATGGAGATAGATATAGAGTTAAAGAGATGAGATATTGGAATTTGATCTGCTACCTCTACACTTATATAATGTGTATATATTAACAAATATTTAACTAAAATTTAAAATAAATTAAACAATACAATAAATAGATAAATCATTAATTATTTCACATTTTTATAAAACAATAATTTTATGACAGTTTAATAATATTATATATATATATATATATTGATAGAGGCCAAGGCAATATCTTGTATGTTTCCTGAAGGTCTAGGGTTCAAATCCTAGTATGGTCGGTCGCCTGTTGTGATTTTTTATCTTTGTCAAATATATATATATAAAGACATAGTAGTATTTTTTACCATTATTATTTTGATAAAATAATATTTTTAAGATATTTTAATAATATTTTTCTAAAATAGATTTGTTTAACAATGTATTAGTGTTTTCTAAGATATATTGTATAGACATTAAAAATAATAAAATAAAATATTACACATTTTAATAAATTCAATAAAAAAAATATGATTAAATTATTTGTATTTTTATAAAATAGCATATTTCTAAAATAATTTAATCATGCTAGCATAAGATATATGAGAAGCTAAAATATATTCAGATATTTCTAAATCAAATTTAATTTTGTTATAAAAAATACAACATAAATAATATATGTAATCATAATTTTATAATAAATTCAATTTTTTATGCTTAGTTGAGAATTTGCTTTTATGATTAATATATGTTTTGATTATTTATTACTATATGTAATCCTATTTTGATAAAATAATATTTTTATCATAATTTATTCAAAAGCTACTAAATGTATGCAATTTACTGGACTAAATATTACTATATGTCATTGTATTAAAATAAAATAATATGTTGAGATAATAGACTAAAAAATCATAAGGTTTATAGAAATTTTACGTTCTACCCATAATTTCAAATTTAGCTTGTAAATACACAATCTTTGCTTTCGTTTATGTCGTCTACCAAATCATCACCCGCCGTCTCAACTTAGCTGACGTGGAGGAAAACGATGTTTGCGTGACTAATGGCTTCATACGTGGCCTGTCTAATTATGGGTCCATTATTAAAAAGGAATATATATGATCCCATGTATTTTTTTATCTTTTTTCTTCTTCTTCCCAACTTCTTTTTTTTCCGCTGCCACTGCCACCTTTAGAGGTGGAAGGAGAGGGCAGACAGTGTCCTGATCGCCTTTAGAACATGACCTATGGCTTCCGGGTTCGATGCATCGCGAAAGAATTAGAGGCGACGGAGGAGGTCGCTTTCTTGTAGGATGGCGGCACGAATATCTGCGTTGCCCTTGGCAACTAGGGAGCCGATGTAGAGGGACGACTACAGGGACGACACATTCCTCCACCATTTCTGCTTGAGCAGGCGGAGGTGGCATGAATCACGATGGCTGGTTGCTCCTTGAGGATGACGGGCTTGGAATCAAGCAGATGGAGGAGGGGACCGAGAGCGCCCTCCTCGAAGATGGCGTGGCGTGAGGCATCGAAGAACGACGCCAATCCCTAGAATCGTCCAACCCCAAACCTCTCATCTCCGATGTCGCCGGGGGAGCAGCGAGGGAGGAGAAGCAAAAGACCGTCGATGGAGCTGCCGGATGCGCGACAACATCGATCAACGAGGAGAATAGGCTGATTTGGGCGAGCCCCAAGACAACCAGGTGGATCCATCTCATCTTATAGTTGCTCTACTCGTCCATCACCAGCTTGCTCAGTGCATCCCTTTGCTTCATCTTCAACCCTTGCGCCATCAATCCGAACACCTCGCCAGCCAACCTCCTCACCACCATCAGGTACTTGCTCAACGCCACGCTATGAGATGAGACTACGAGCTTAATTCGAAGTCGATCGATTTAACAGGAGAGGAGAAACAGAGCATCGACGTACCGAAAGGAGACCGCCAAGGAGTCATCGAGCAACACCATTTACCAAGGGAAGAAGGAGGGGGTTGGAGGTGACGAGGAAGAGGAGATACTCCACCCAACCGATACCGCCGTTAGGGCCGATTCGCTTGTTCCCGTAGCCGAAGGGATTGGCGGGGTCAGACATCTCCTTCTCTACTTGTGGGAGGGAGAAGAACTTGAGGACGATGGCTTCTAGAGTATGCATGAGCTGTAGGGGAATGCCAGTTGATGGCCTTGAAGAAGACGAAGTCCTCGCAGGCCTTGACGAGGGCCTCGGCAGCACCGGGCTTCGAGAGGTCGACGATGGGGATGGCGGCAGGGTGAGCACCGTGATTGGGGCGTGGAGAAGTGGGATTTGGTCGAGGGCGAGGGAGAGGAGGTAGCGGTGGAAGAAAAAGAAGTGGTGAAGAAGAAGAGAAGAGAGAGAAATTAATACGTGAGAAAATATATATATAATGGGTCCACAATTAGACATGCCATGTATGAAGCTGTCAGTCACACAAGCATCGTTTTCCTCCACGTCAGCTAAGTTGAGACGGCGCGTGACGATTTGGTAGATGACATAAACGAAAGCAAAGGTTATGCATTTACAAGCTAAATTTAAAATCGTTGGTAGAACGTAAAATTTCTACAAACCTTGTAATTTTTTAGTCTATTACTTGTAATATTTTTATCAAATTTATTAATTGCTCCCTACAGATGTTTCTTAAATTTTAATATCTTTTTTGATATTTAATTTTTAATCAATATATTTTTAACAGGTCTGTTGCTATTTTTGAATTTATTTTTATTTTTTTAAAAAAAAAAACATCTCTCCCTTCTAATTAAATATCTTTTTTCTCTTCTTTAATTAAATGTGATTTAATTAAACATCATCGTCTCTCTACTTAAGAAAATATATGAGTTCGTTACTAATGCACTATTTAATACTTTTGTATTGCTAAATATAAAAAATACAAATTATCATTTGGCATAATTTTTATCATCATACTTGGTATGATAAGAAGCTAAAGTCCTTTCTTTTATATATATATATAATACCTCTATATATATATATATATATATATATATATAATTAATTAATTAATTAATGTCCCCAGCACTAGTCAGTCTCACTTAACCTACACATAAAAAAAGTCAACAAATTAAGGTGAGGCTCACTTGACACAGTCAATGACAACCAAGCAGCCAGAAAATTATTAGACCCAATTGTCAATTTTGGAAGACTATAAATCTAGCATTGGGATAGCATGTGTTATATTTTATTTTCACCTCACCATTATTAAATTTCCGATATCTACTATTTGATAATGATGAGGCCATCTATTAATTAGGTCGTATTCTATATTTTCTTCCTATATAATTTGATTAGTCGATCCATATTGTATACCTATATAATATTTGTGATATATTTTATATACTGACAATGACTAAAATTAATTAGGTGAAAATATGTTATTTCTATGGACTTAAGAGAATATGAACCCTCATTTTTATACATTTCTTATATGTTAAAAATGTATATTTCATGTTTTCATGTTTACCATATATAATCTCTTGTTATCAAAAAAATGAAATTCATGGTTGGAACACTTTTTGTCGATGCATGGGTAAGAGACAATTCGGGTATTGCGCATGGTTGGAACTTGAGGTTTAGACACCTTGTGCCTATTGACATGCTTAACAATCTCGTTCCAACGGAGACTACATAATGAATCGATTCTATCGTATACTAACCTACATAGGGATCAATGAGATGAAATGCTCGTCTATCCTGCAGAAGGAGTGTCCTTCGGCTTGCTCCATACATAGTTGGCTTATTGAGCGTTAGAGACTGCTCACAAAGGATCACCTCCGAAGCAGAAACATGCAAGTTTGTCCGACATGCATCCTTTGTAACAACAATGACAAGCCGCATACCACCTCTTCACAGATTGTCACTTCACCACGGAAGGATAGAAACTCTTCCTTGAGCTTACTCACACCTGCTTCTTCCCTTTGAGCTTTAAACCCTGGGAATGTCCCTCTACTGGGAGGTCTAAATTTGGACGCAAGAGTTATCGTATGATCATGATATGGAGACATAAGATCTGGCATGAACGCAATATCAGAATCTTTGATAGCAAGAGCAGAACACATATGGAAATCGCCTCGGAAGCAGTTGCGCACTTCTTATTGTTATAGTTGTCCCTCGTTCTGTTGTGTAGAAATCTGTCTTTACTTTATTGTTTTGTTTCCCGCTTTATTACCGTAAGTTCTCCCTTCTACTTGTATTCCCTTCACATCTCTTGAATTGAATACAAATTTCTATTGTTAAAAATAAAATAAAATTCATATCACAATTAGAAATTTTGTGATTTCCGATGAGATAGCATTGTGACAGAAACGAAAAGTCGTTGCAAAGAACTGAAGGTTAGTTCAGTCGTTGCCAATTTTTCATTAAGCAACAACACTCTACAACTACCGATCATCGTTGCAATGATATCATACATCTCATATTTCATTCCTGTCCTAAACCATTTTCTTCTCTGTACCACATGAATAGTACTTGCTCTCATCATCGCCTCTAATCCCAACACCCCCTCTCTGACTAGTCCTCCCCCTCCATCTCCTTCTCCCCTCTACCTCTCTCCATCTCCTCCAAGGTCACGCGCGATCCCGACCTCTCTCGGGCCAGGTTGTCATCACTCACTTAACGATATGGCAAAATGAGGTGTGTCGTGTTATTCTCCTCCACCTCCCTCGCCGGTCGGAGGAGAAGAGAGTGTCACAACTCACAACCCTCTTCGATCTAGCCCCACATCCATCTCTGAAGACGAGGTGGAGAGGGAGAGATCAGAGACTGAGAAGACGAGAGTGAGAAGGCGTAAGCCCTCTCTTTTTTTAATTATAAAATTTATTTATAATTATATAAGTTATATTTAAATTATAAATTATAAATAAAATTATAATTTTTTACAATATTATAAGTTATGTTATTAAAATAATTTATAATTATTTAATAAATCATATTAGGTTTTGATATTTTTATAATTGTACTATCATAAATTATATAATAATTGATAATTATTTAAATTTAATTTTTTTTATTATATTTATACATTTTTAAAAAAATTATAACAAAATACAAATGTAATTATATTAATAATTTTAAACGTTTATAGTAAATTATAATGTTATTTAACAACTATTTTTTAGTTTGATTATATATTTTAATTACAATTTTAATTAATTATTTTTTATTTTAGCTAGGTGTCTTGATTAGTGAAAGTCTGTGCTTAATTTACATTGTACTGGTATGCCATATATATATATATAATATGAGGTTTAATGTTCATGTTAATAATAATGTTTAATATTTATTTATTCATGTTAATAATCATGTTAATATTAATTTGTTTTATTTCACGTACGTGTAAGTAATATTGCATATTAAATGAGTTATTTAATGTTTGTTAGTATTGAATTACTAACTTTATTATTTATACTTAGCAAAATACTATCAATTATTTATTTATTTAAGAAATAATTCAATTAAATTGTAAATTTGTTAGCATAATGATAGGGTTTAAATTGAACAAAAATATTTTGAATCATGAGTGAGTTTATATGTGTCACCGACTTATTGACTCTTGATTCATGTTATATATAAATATATATATCAACATCTTAGTCCCGTTTGGAGACTTGTTGATTATTTACAATTTATGAATTGTCTCTAATTGAATAATCTAAGAACAAATTTATTCAAGTTGCAATTAAATATTTTTTTAACATTCACTTTAATTCAAAAATGTGATAGTATGTCGATATGCCGAAATGATATGCGTACTTGAAAAACTATAGATAAATATTGTCAAAATTTTATTTGAAGATAAATGTTTTAAATGTATTTAAATGCATCTGATTCATTCAAGCGTAGTAGGAGGTGAGAGTGACAATCACTTAGTGTGACGAGAGCTACATCCAAACCATCTTCACCATCGATGTAAATGATGTTCTCCTAACACAACCCTTAGCCTCATCGCAACCACTCGTGCGCTTGATCCTACACTTTATAATTAAATTTTTTTCTTATTTTATCATTTTGTATGTTTATTCGTTAGCTAGATACATATTTTTAATACATGTTTCATGTATATAAATATGATATCATGGTACATATTTTACATTTTTGATGTACATACGATGTTTTAATGTTATTTGATGTTTGGTTGATAAAATATAGTTTTTTTGTAATTTGAATAGGTGTAAACATGATATTTTTAAATTATATATATATATATCATATTAAATTATATGATAGCTTAATGACGACTAAATCATGACAAAAGGTGTATCAAACATGCCGCCACCAGTCGTATCATCGTATCACCCATCATAGAGGCATTTGTGACAACTTTGGCAACAACCACAAGCTATTGCGCGCAGATCCATCACAAATTACCATATATTTGTGGTGATGATTTTCAAATGTTTTGCAACTGGTTATATGCGACTCTCGATCGTCGTCGAGGAACCAATCGTAGACAATGGGGGTCATCATCGCATAGTATCTGCGACGACTTCTTCTACGATGAACTTTTGTGATCACCATCATCATGCAAAAACACTCGGGCAACGACGTTGTGATCGCTAGTTCTTATACGTTACCATTCTTCATTCACTATAAATGAGCTACACTAATTGTACGTCTTCTTCGTTGATCGATTCCCATCTAAACTTTAAATTTATAACCCACCGAAATTTAGAAGTCAAACATCCCCAAACAAGATATATAGTGGGAATATCATTAATTGAAACACTACTCTCACTGTTTTCTCTTTAGAAACTTTAGAAAAAATTCAAAAAAGGTTCTCCTTATATTCACCCTATGAAGCCAATGGTCAAATCTAGCAAATGCTCCACGAAGACAGAATACATAAAATCACCCACTTTAAACTATACATATATAGTTGTTCTTTTCGGTAACCTTTTAAATGATTGCATTCTTTTGACCAACCAAGTTCACACTTCACAGCCCGTGCAGACATTTCACTACAACACAATTCATATATATCGACGTTAAATTTTCCAAGCGTCGAAATGTAAAGTAATTAAAAAAATTTAATACGAAAAATTTCGACGTCTCTTAAAGGCGTCGAAAAAATTTCGACGCTTGATAACAGACGTCGAAATTTTTCGACGCCTGTTCTGACAATAATTTTAAAAAGTCAATTTTTTTTTACATCTGCTGTTGCGTTTCGACGTCTGAGAATAGACGTCGAAATCTTTCGACGCCTGTTCTGACGTCAACTCAAAGACGTCGAAATTTTTTTTTGACTGCTGTAATATTTCGACGCCTGCTCGGACGTCAATTTTTCAACACTTATTAAAAACGTCAAAATGTATAGTATTAAAATATTTTAATATTAAAAATTTCGACGTCTGAGAGCAGACGTCTAAAAATTTAGACGTCTCCCTCAGACGTCGAAACGCCACAGCAGACGCCAAAAAAATATTTGGCGCCTGCTGATCTGGCGCTGGGTAATTAAGCAGGAGGCGGGATCGAGTTCGGCGAATCCGCTGCCGAATAAAAAAAAAAAAAAAAAAACCCGAATCCGCTGCTGCGTAGGGCGCGGCAGAAATCGAGCGGCAGCGAATTCGCTGCCGCTCAATTTCCGCCACGCGGCGGGTAACGGGCAGGCGAGCGTGCTCGCCGAGGCAGGAGGCGAGCGCGCTCGCTGAGGGAGGCGAGCTCGCGTCCGCGCGAGTGAAATCGAGGCGGGAATTCTCCCGCCTCTATTTTTTTTTTCTTTCTGCTTTTTTTTCTTTAAATACATGATTTCTACTTGTTATAAATAGAGAGAAATCGGACACGTGGCTCTTCTTCAACTATATAGTGACCTAACTTAATTAACCACACTAGAGACCTAATCTTTCTTTACCTTTGTCAATTAGCCGTTAGCCGATATATACTTAAGCGTCGCCTATGTCGGTGGTTTAATTAATCAATTGGAAAGATATCAATGGCATCTAATTAATGGACAAAGAATCAAGTTGAGGGCGAGGGAATCACATGCCTGCTGTTTGCATCAGAAAGGGATATGTCACCTTCTTGTCTCTTCTAATTAGTTTACATAAAGCTGCAGGTTGCCATGGAAGATGTATATGGAACCACCTCTATTATTCTATCCCTTTCCATTAAGTTTAAATCATATCGTTTTAATAACAACAAATGACTATACTTTCGTTAATTAAACTCGCACCAAAATTGCCGTCTCAAGCGATTTATTGTTTGTGCCAGACAGCGAACACGCTCTCGGTCTTGATTATTGATGTCATTGTGACGTAATTCACCCCGTCGACGACACCAGTTCGAGTTAGATTTCGTGCTCGCTGTTCCCGGAAATATATATACGCGAGTTTTCCGCTTTTTTTCCGGGTGGAATTAAATGCGGCTTCCGGTGTGACACTCCAACGACACGAAGCCATGATGTTCTCGTAATTTTGTTAGATTTCGAGTGCATATTGGTAACACGTGTCATCCGGCGATCAGGCGAGCACTTCGATCACGCGATGCCACGTCAGTTTCGGCGGCGAAACGATGGTCCACCGACACTTCACGACGCGGTTTATCGTAACGGGGACCACATATCGGCATCGCACTTTATAATAGCACAAACTATCTATCACCCCCATACCATACCAATTACTCATCGACCATCTCCCAGGGACCCGCCTCCCGCCGACGAGGCATTCCTTCGGGGTAACAAATCGGGGCAAGCAACGAAGCGCTGATAAAAAAAGTCAAAGCGTAGCGTTATGGAGTTACGTTAAAAAGAGAGGAACAGCATGTTCTGCGGTGGTGGTGGTACCGGTACCGTTTTAAGAAGGATGAGAAGTGACCATTCGGCCACCGGCGATGGCGATTGTTCCAGCGTGTGCCCCCCTATTTAATATGGCATGTTTGTTGAATTCATCGACATGGACCAAATAAATGAGCTCGAGACACCAAAATGGCAAAATGAATCCTAACTTTTACTTGCTTTTGTCTAAAGTGATTAGAGAGATGAAAATAGAAAATTTCCTGGTTAATTATAGTTGATTTCGAGCATGCTATTAGTACTAGAGTGGGGTGTGGAAAGATGTTTGACCAGGAATGGAAGAGGAATGAATCATTGGTAATAGGTGTGCCACCATTGAGTGATCTCAATGTGCAATGATGAGCCAAGAGTTAAATCTTGGAAAATGGCATTGGTTGTGATTAATAGGTGTGGAACTTTGTCTGCCCTCTCACAAGTACAGTTGGGAGTATGACAAGGGAGATAAACTTTTAAGCTAATAAATTTTGCAAATATATTTTAGCATAACAATGGGGTAAATTGATTAGGTTTATTAATTAGGTTTATCACGAAGTCGAATATCACGGGGTTGGATTAGTACAAGAGTAAGGTATACAATCTTTTTTTCAATTATTTGAATTTGGATACCTTTTTCATTTATTATTGTCCTCTATTTGATAACAAGCGATTTCTCATTTTCAAATTTTGGAGAGAGAAAATTTTTAAATCTAAATTTTGGAAGTTAAAAATTTTAAATTTGGAATGTAAAATTCCGGATACTCATTTTACCGTCAGCTAAAGTGTCTTTTTAGTTAAAGACTTTGGCAAAAAATTACACATATATATATAATACATATTTTTATGATAAAATTTTTTTTATAGTCTAAAAGATATATTTTCAAACTCTCGAATGTATTAGAGACTTTACACAAAATTTATAAAATTAAATTAAAATTAAAAATTATAAAATATTTTGATGTAAAATATTTTTTTATCATAATATCTTTTTGTATCATTAAAAAATATTTATATTTATGAATTAAAATTATTTTTTAAAAATTATTTTGGACATTAAAGACTTTTGTTTATGATAATTTTATAATTGTAAAAAAAAAAATTAATTTATAAAAAATATATATGAAATAAAAAATATATATGACATAAAAAATATTAGAGTTTATAAAAATATTTTGGAAAAATATATTTTATTTTTTAATTTAAAATTAATTTTATAGGATCTAAAGACTTTTGTTCATAATAATTTTATAATAAAATAAAATAAAATTTAATTCATAATATACATCATATATGATATAAAAAATGTGCTAGAGTCTCTATAAATATTTTGGACTATAAATATTTTATTATTTTTAATTTAAAATTAATTTTATAGACTTTGGATAAAAATCTCCAATGAGTTAGAGACTTTTGTTTATAATATTTTTATAATTATAAAAAAATAAAATTTAATTCACAAAATATATATTATATAAAAGATGTCATATATTTTTATAAAAAATGTTTTATTATTTTTAATTTTAATTTAATTTTTAACTTTAGTTGCGGCAACCGGTATTTATATAATAGCTTCATAATTCAAAAAAATAATTTTAATTAATGAAATAATTTTTTTTATAATAAAAAAGGCGTTGTAGTTAAAAAATATATATTTTTCATCAAAATATTTCATAATTTTTAATTTAAATTTAAATTTGTAGATTTTATATAAATGTCTCTAATACATTAGAAAATTTGAAAAAAAACTCTATAACATTTTCATTTCAAGAAAATAAAATGTTACTTTTTTCCAATTATTTGGCTCCATATATAACACATTTTATTTTATAATAATTTAATTACTTAAAATTTTAATTTAAATCGAGTTCAATTTATATCAATTATTTGGCTCCCTATATAACGCATAAACTTAGATTAATTCCCATCATTTTTTTCCCATATCATTTTCATAAAACTATATATTCTACAATTTACATCCTAATAACAAATAAACAAATGAAACATTGAGGCCTCAAATCTAATTTAATAGACAATTTCTTAGAGGGCGCTCATCAATTTAATATTATATAATTGACTATAATTATTTTTGGATAAATTATATTGATTTTTCTGAAGTTTAATAAAATTACATTGACTTTTTTTTATTTGTCCAAAGAAAAATTTGTGTAATTTTTAATAAAACTTAGGAGAGTTACAAAATTATAAATAGAAAAAAAATTAGTATAATTTTATTAAACTTAAAAAAAAAATAGTATAATTTACCCATTATTCTTCGTGGGCACTCAAAAATCCTATATCATATAGGGCACAAGATAGCGTATCTTTTAATACAAATTCATATTCAAATTGCCAAGCATCATTATTTCTCACCTCTTACATCAATCTTATCAAATGTAACAGTTTCTCAACACCCCCCTTATTTTATTAATTAACGAAATGATAAAAGCAAACCTTAGACCAAATGCTTGGTTATCCTCATCCAAAATATATTACGCTTGTGTAATGCAATTTATTTATTTCCTGATATTATTATAAACACAAGGAAAGCTTCACTATTCTCTCTTCATGTCTGGCCGGAGGGGTGAGGGATCCAGATATTTTGTATTTTGTATGATATTTGAATTCTATTTTGTATAGGATTTGATTTTTAGATTTTAAAATCGAATCCTATTATGTTAAAATTTGGAATAGAATGGTATCCGAAATCACGTGTTTCGATTTGGATTTTGAATATTTTGTGCATGTTCCAAGTTAAAATATAATCAATGCCCCTGAAGAGATTAAAAAATATATATATACTTGAATCTAATCAATGTTGCATAAATGAATTTTATTTAATCCTACACGGCTCTAGCATTGTATCTTATGTATGCACTGTTAGCAAGCATCAATATTCAAATGTCAAAACCTTCCCTGCAACTACAGGCAAATAAAAACAATAACCAACCTTTATTCCCATAGGTCAGGAATTTACAAGTGAAGATAATATACCGATAGCCATAGTAAAGAATGAAGAGAGCAAAAAAAAAAAAAACCAACAACAAAACAAGCTAAGGCCAAATATCTAATTACATTATCTCTAATTATTCAAACATAATAATACAACTCAAGACACACCATGAAAAATCTAAACTAAAGAAAAGAAAACAAGAGAGGGAGAGGGGAAGGTAGGGTTAGGTTAGTATACGAATTTGGGTCAATTAGTTTTGAATATATTGAATCTGAGTTTAATAATTATATATATAATTAAACCGATTTTAGTTTCGGTTTTGAGTACTCGAGATGATGAAACCGGAATCGGAACTGATTTTAACCGGTTCTTTGATTTGTTTTTCGAATCATATTCGAATTTAATTTAGATCTATTCAAAATCTATTTTATCGAATAGACTTTAATTTATTTCAGATCTATCTAGTACTCATGCACACTGCTTCATGCCCAATGCAACGAAGCTGTTTCTATTTGTCCCACAAATCTGCCTGAAGTCACGGCTGCATTAACCAGTTTTTGTCATTTCCTCACTAGCTACTTGATCACAATCTTAATTATAACAGTAGCATTAGGATGATACGTAGACCATAAAGAATAAGTACCCTATACTTAAATTATTTAATTCGGTGTTTTCTTTTATTTCAATTCATTCGTTTCCATTTTAATAATGTTTTTGATTTTTGAAAAATATATTTCTAAAAAGTACTCTCCACGTATTATTTATTTACTAGGGATGGATCCCAAACCCACAGTCTTCAACAAGGGTCCTCACTTAAACAAGAGGACATGTTCTTATTCCAAAAGGTTGGACCCATATTTTAATGAAATCCTAGTCACTGTTGAAAACTAGAGTAATGTTCTCCTTATTATATTAGTGTTGTTTGCGGAGCGGATCTCATTGGGCGATGGAAGGGAGGCTCGTGAGAGAGAGAAGAGAGCGCAGCAGTAAGTGAGGCAGTGAAGGAACGCGGATTGATCTCTTCTCTTGTCCCTTCTTCTATTCCATTATCGGCATTTGGTTAGCGGTGAGGAAGAGAAAGTTGGCGATTAATTTGGAGAAATAAGATTTGAAAAGAAAGGATAAAGGATTCTTTTGGTGATGGCGAAATGCGCGTGCAGGCAGAGCTCATGAGATCTCTGTTCCGGTAAAGCTGGGATTTTTCTGGTACTCTCATCCGTTTCCGGGACTGCCGGTGTGTGAAGTTCGCTGCGTGAATTCTTTCCTTCCTTAGGTTTTTGTGTCGTAATATCTGAATCAACGCTGGACTCCGTGAATAGCGATTTCAAGCGGAGAAGCGATCTTGCGTACTTTACTAAACTGGAACTGAGGTAGGGGAATTCCCCCTTTGGAAAAGTGCTCTTTTTTATCCCCTTCTCTTTTGCTGTATTATGTGATGTCGATGGGCCGTTCCATGGCTATTAATGTTCTTTTTTGATGCATGGCTGGCCAATCGCCGTGTTCCCTCTTTTCCTGTCCTAACATTCCTCATTCACATTTCCATTGTTCTGTTTTTTTGTGAAAAAGGATGATTTTTATTTGATCTGAGTTGGTTTTTTCTTCAGATGATATCCTTCTATGCGTTTTAGCTGAATTCGAGTAAGTGTAATTGTAGGTAAGAAGGCGATGCCGAGACCGCTCTACCGTGGGTTTTCCGGTGGCGGAAGGGGCAGCGGCGGTGCCGTCCATGATTTCTTTGATGTCAGCTGTCAGGCAAAGGATTTTGGCGAGAATGGCTTCGGCCACGAACTACTGACCCCCACTGCAGCGAATCGAAACCGGCAAAACCTCATTTTCACCTTCCTCAAGTTGAGCCTGGCTGTCTTTGTCGTACTTGCTCTCTCCGCCTCCCTTTACTGGGCTATATCCATCTCCACATTTGCTCGAGGCAACATCTACCACTACTACCGGCGACTTCAGAAACAGGTTGTCGCTGATCTTGCAGAGATTGGCGAGCTGTCACTTGGAATTGCTCGGTTGAAAGAACTGGATTTCTGCCCACCTGAGTATGAGAACTATGTCCCTTGTTATAACAATGTCTCAGAGAATTTTGATTTGGCAGATCCTGTGGTGCCTATTGTGTATGAGAGGAAATGTCTAGGTGACACTGAGAAGGGTTGTTTGATTCTTCCTCCAAGGAACTACAGAATTCCACTGAGGTGGCCAAGTGGGAGAGACTTCATTTGGAAGGATAATGTCAAGATCACTGGACAAGAGTTCTCCTCTGGGAGCTTAACCAAGAGGTAGGGTGGATGCTACTTTGTCTTTTACTTAATTTTCTTTCACTTAGTTTTATGGTCTTATCAGAGCATTTCATAATACGCTGTA
This sequence comes from Canna indica, assembly GCA_034359265.1. Lineage (NCBI taxonomy): Eukaryota > Viridiplantae > Streptophyta > Magnoliopsida > Zingiberales > Cannaceae > Canna > Canna indica. Next base: position 75,529,988 of record CP136894.1, on the reverse strand, counting down.
TTGATAGGATGATGATGGAGGAAGAGCACATTTCTTTCCGGTCGGGCTCCATCATGGTTGATGGTGTAGAAGATTATACCCATCAAATAGCAGAAATGATTGGGTTGCAGAATGAATCTAATTTCATTGAGGCAGGGGTCAGTTTCATATTTTCACCTTAACTTTGTTTATTTAGGTGGGCTGATCTACTACTTATCCAGATCAAAGCGAGAAAGTGAATTAAAGAAAATAATGAATCCTTTCTTCTGGTTACATAAGTTCATTATATAGTGATAGCTGTGATAAGGTCATGCTGTCTATAAGTTGGAGGTGGTTCTTGTTTAGATGCAAAGTTTGTGTTTCTGAGTTAAGTGAAACCTGAAGTAATTTTGATCTAAGCACTTAAGAATGATGTGAAATCACCATCCAACTAAACACATAATTGTTGCTTTTAAGATTGTGTAGAGTTAACGTGAACATCTTCCCCCTCTTTGTCAAACTTTAGCTTTTTGCCAAAGAGGAATAACTTTCTGGTCATTTATTTTCTTACCATTTTAGGAATATGGGCTGTGTTCTAAGGATCACCGCAGCTCAAATATTTGACTACAACAGGAGAAAAAGTCAGGTCCTATAAAATTGATGTATATTTGTAAGCTATCATAAATGTGAAGGATGAATTAACAGCCTAACAGTTATGATACAAAGTTCTTATCAAATTATAGTTTGTTTTTCTTATAGTTTTCTTACATCCAATTTACATCCTTAGATTCTTTTAGTTTGTACTTTATACTGCTTAGCTTTGAGTTAAATTATGCTCAAACACCAAAGTAACTTCAACGAAAAACTAATATGAGCAGTTTCTTCATAGAAATTTTATGAATGAGTGAACATGAGCTTATGAGCTTTGAAGGAATGAACATGAGCAATGAGTGAATGAATATGACTTCATGTTCATCCATCCATATTCATTAATTTTATACTTATGTTCACTCGCTCATATATTTTGTATGGAGGAGCTGCTCATAGAAGTTGCACTCCTAGTTAGGATTCCTGGTTGCTATGGTAGCATTTACTATACACTATTTGGACACCATTAACTTATTAAATTTGACAATTTTCCAGATAAGAACTGTCTTAGATATTGGGTGCGGTTTTGGTAGCTTTGGAGCACATCTCTTTTCAAAGCAGCTCTTGACAATGTGCATTGCAAATTATGAGGCATCGGGTAGTCAAGTTCAAATTACACTTGAGAGAGGCATTCCTGCCATGATTGGTTCTTTTTCATCAAGGCAGTTGCCATATCCATCACTTTCTTTTGATATGTTGCACTGTGCCAGATGTGAGGTTGAGTGGGAGAAAAATGGTAAGTCTTAATTTATTTTATTATCCAATTGAGAACTAATGAGAACTTACCATGCATTTACTACTCTGTTATCTCTAAGTTCAACCAACTAAGGTGTCATCATAAAGCTCTATAGATAAATCTTTTTGGTAACAGCAACATAGCAACTAAACATTCACGCTGACAATACTGAACATGGTTACATTAATTGTTGTCATAAGAACTTGACGTCTTCATTGTTAAAGATTTAAAAGGATTCGAATAGCTGCATGAATTTCATACCTTGAATGGTTGATGGAGGAAAAGATGGTTTACTTCTAATAACCATGAAGGCATTTATACAATTTCCTAATTGTGTCCTGGATTAATGATCCATTCCGGAATCAATTAATTTCCACTTAAAATGTAGTTTAACTGGTCTAGTTGTCAAATCTATCTATTTTCATGGTATCTAAATTGATTAGAATCTTTAGATAATAAGCTGTATTATATGCAGTGTTGTGAAGAGGTGCTCGTGCGCTCGCCTAGGCACTGAGGCGACGTGAGGTGTGGCCTGAGTGCCTCACATTGAGATGAAGCGGGTGACTTCAATTAGACGCCGCTTTTTTTGGGCGCCTTACCGTTCTAGGGCGGCGCCCAATGTAAACAATGGAAGTTGGGACTTCAACCCTGGCCCTTTGGTGGGCCAATAGTGGCTCCACCATTTGGCCAAGGTCTTTTTTTGTTTAGTTTTGCAATTTTTTGCGCAAATCTAATTCCAGTAGCAAGCTATCCAATAAAGTAATCATTCAACAATATTTTCTCCTCTTTTTCATATTTTTTTCTTATTAATTCTCTTCTTACTCCTATGTTTTATGTGATCATGTGATTTCTGAACATGTTCAAACTTCAGTAATATGAGAACTTTCTCAGAATTCAGAATTAAAAATCCAGGACATGTTCTAAAGCCTGAAGTCCATGCTCTAATTTCTGAATATGTAACTCTGAACATGAATATCAAAACGTGTTGGATTACATGTTCAATTTCTGAAGAATCTGAACATGCTCTAATGTAGTATATTTAGTATCTATGTCTAATCATACTTAGTGTGATATTATTGTGATATTATTGTGATATTATTGTGATACTATTTGTAGATTTAGCATTTAATGATATATAGTTTAACTATAAATAATATATATTATATAGTTAAATATGAGCGCTTCACTTCACTCAGGTGAGCGCCTAGTGACTCAGGCAACAAAGGACCTTGGTGCCTTGGAGCACCTAAAGCCTGGTGACAACACTGATTATATGTAAGATAGAGAGCCAGATACATATCACAAGTTGTTATATGAATGACTTGCTTGTACTGACATAGTGACATGTATACTTCAATTTTTTGAAAACTAATCACTCTATACCAGCGAATAATATTTTTCATGGGTTCAAATACTGGCCATACAATGTAGCCTACTGACCAAAAAATAACGATCCAACTGGTAGTGTTATTGTACCAGTCCAAGCACAGCCAATAAATCTTTTACTGGTATTCCTTGTTTAAAAGTATTAGGAAATTAATTGCCCTGATCCTGTAATTTATTATGGATTTTAATTTAAATATTGGATATTAGTTGCTGATAATATACTAATATTATCGCAGATGGTATTTTCTTAGTTGAAGTAGACAGACTTTTGAGACCTGGGGGTTATTTTGTTTGGACTTCTCAAATGAATACACATAGATCTCAGCGTGATAAAGAAAATCAAAAGAAGTGGTCAATAATTCGTGACTTTGCTGAAAATCTTTGTTGGGATATGTTGTCACAACAAGATGAGACAATTGTTTGGAAGAAGACTAGCAGAAGGAAATGTTACAGTTCTAAGTTTGTACTCCCACTTCATTTCCCTTTTTGTTATATTGCTCATACATTTCATTTGCATGGGAAGTCTAATTGTAGTCTCTTGATGGAACAATCTGAAATGTTAATGACGCAATTATCCATATGGTAACTTGTACTGTGCTTTATTTTACAGGAAGGCTGGGCCTGAAATTTGTGGCAGGAGCCATGATGCTGAATCTCCATATTACCAACCACTCAATCCCTGCATAACAGGGATGAGAAGCCAACGCTGGATTCCCATTGAGAACCGGACACCTTGGCCTTCTCGTGCTAGATTGAGTTCGACTGAACTTGATATATATGGTAAATATGAGAACCAGATGACAGATTTACTATGCTTTACCAAGATTATTATCATCTCATCTTCTACATGTAAATACTTTTCTAACATTTCCTGAATCAGGTTTACATCCCGAGGACTTTGCTGAGGATGCTGCAAGCTGGAATATGGTGATTCACAATTATTGGTCACTTCTTTCACCTCTTATATTCTCAGATCATCCAAAGAGACCTGGTGACGAGGAACCATCCCCACCTTTTAACATGCTAAGAAATGTACTTGACATGAATGCTCATTTTGGTGGTTTTAATGCTGCTTTGCTGGATGCTGGGAAATCTGCATGGGTTATGAATGTTGTGCCTACAAATGGCCCCAATTATCTCCCTCTGATTTTTGACAGAGGTTTTATTGGTGTTCAGCATGATTGGTAAGTGATACATCATAGGCACTTTCTTGTTCATCTGTCCTCAGATTTGTACAACAACAATGATATCTAGTAAACTGATAATCCAAAAGCTAATTTTTGTGATGAGACTGATGACATGTTTTGGTTACAAAATATAAATCACACAATTATGGTTAGGTAATTTTATTTGTCATCCAGTAATGCACTTGTGGCTGTCTTGACTTTATTGGAAAGAAGGCCAGGCTCCATTCATGTTCAACCACAAAGTATGCCGTATATGAGTTCCATTCTACATTTAGATTCTTGGTATTTGACCTCTTAAATAATTGATAGTCAAATTTTTATTGGTATTGAGTATTGACACTATGTTCGAGTCCTATAACTTTGTCCAAGCAATATTTTGGGGGTTGATTCCTTTAGATAAGGTTTTGGACCTGGACACCATAGGGACTCATCTTATTATTGAAGTTGTACTTCTAGAGGTAACATGTTTACTGGCTGATGCCTGATGGTAAACTAGTTATGGATAGCCCTATAAAATTGATCGTTAATGTGAAGTTTCTGGTTATTTTATCAGTTTATGTTTCTAGAGGCACGGCTATCTAACTAAGACATTTCATTAGGTGCGAAGCATTTCCAACCTACCCAAGAACTTATGATATGGTGCATGCGGAGGGATTGTTGTCTCTTGAAGCTCGACAGAAGCAAAGGTGTTCTATGCTTGACATATTCTTAGAGATAGATCGCATTCTACGACCTGAGGTATGTTATAGTTTCTCATACTAGGGGCCACTTTTATCTCCTAGTAAATATTGATAATGTAGGCTGCAATCTACTTTCTCAAGATAACACTCAGGAACTACAGTCATTCTTAACCAGTACAGTGTAATAGAAGGATATAACAAATTTATTAGACCATGGTTTATACCACAACTATTGTTACAGAAGGAAATAACAATTTACAGTTTGAATTTCTAGACTTGGAAATTTTGTATGCTTTATTATGAATATTTTCAAGCATTTTAATGGAGTAATCTATGAAAAACAGTATTTGGACTACGAAAATTGGTATAGTCTCATTTGTATCCGACTGGATCATGCGTTAGTATGGTACAATATCATTATATACCATATCCGCTAATCATCCAGATAGGTATCCATATAATATTTAAACATGGATGAGTTGCAAGTACCATGATGGAATAATTGAAGTAAATAGCACATCCATGAAGTTGATAATAGACCTAGCAGTTTGAAGTACATGGTAGACGGTAAAACTTATAAACTTAATCTCATCACTTGCTCATGTACATTGTCTCCGCCTACTGATTTTCTTGTAGGTGACCACTATACTCATTACCCATTTGACATTCAAGTATTTCAGTTATGCTATTGCAGTTTGTTACAAAGCAAGCATATTAACTAAATGACGAGTTTTGATACGTTTGATGAATTCAATGTTGGTCATAAATTGGTTTCTGTTGTTAGCACTCAACTAGTGCTCCCACCTGTTCTGTATAACCTGCTAGTTCAAGTTATGATTATTCCAGAAGATCATCTTCTTCATGAAAAGGAGATACTTGTTAGTTATTGCAAACTTTTCCAATTTGGTTAAATGACCGTTATGTTTCAAGAAAAAGTGAATTTCTCCTTGCCGTATACTTAACATTAGGCTCCACAATTCATTCCTGATTCTATTATCAGTTAATTGTTAGATTCAGTGCTACAGTTCATTCACAATTAGCACAATTGACTTGCAAACTTTTCCAATACATTTGTGCCTATGTGCTTGTGGGCCGGATTGTTCTTCCTGACCATATTGTCATTCTGGTTAGATATCATATGACTAATTAGAAATAACTGTTTGGATCCTTTCTTCCTAAATAAAATTTTAACGTTTTTTCCCCTAGTTTAGATTAGTTAATTGCACATCAAATGTTCTTCTCCAATAACTCATATGGGTGTGGAAACGGGTGTTAATATATGTTGGTTCAGACAACCAAAAAAATGTACCTAATGATCATCCTTCTAATTTCTGATTTATTAAAGGACTGTTGATTGGCATGTAACATATCTTGATTTGTGAAGTACTCTAGAGTCTAGAGTACCTATCAATGATTGCTTATGTGTAATTACAAGTTTTTTCCTCAAAATTATTTGTTGTCTCCCATTCATTCTGTTCATCTACTCATAAGTTCAATCAATTTCAAGTTGTGTTCTAGATCTGATACTGGTGCTGTCATTCATGTAGGGTTGGGTGATAATTCGTGACACGGCACATCTTGTTGAAACTGCTAGGACTGTGACAGCACAGCTGAAATGGGATGCTCGCTTGATGGCGTTTGCAAGTAGCAGTGATGACAAGCTTCTAGTTTGTCAAAAGCCATTCTTTAGGAAACAACAGTAACTCATACATGTAAAACAGTTTGGCATACGATAAAATCGTTCATTGTTTATTCATGGTGGTTGAGTAAATTCTGGTCAAGAAAGGTAGAAAGAAGAAAAAATACCAAAGTTGGCAAGTCAAAGATTCTTGAAAATGTTATGTTATGCTCCCGTCAAACCGCAAGGTTCGCACGGGTTATGTAAGGTTATGTAATTACACAATAAGTCTATATCAGAGAACATAGTATAAGCTATGTTTGCCATGTTCATTAAAGATATGAAGAGAGCTTTCCAAGGTATGTTACTACTTGCTAAGAAGCATACTGGTTAAAGAATGATGCTGCAGTATACATGGTTAGTGGCAGTGCATCACCTAGAAAATATTCTCCTTTTCTTTCTCTCATCAAAGTATTATTTGGAGCAGCATATTTTCTTTCTATTTCTTATCTTATATGTAAGACTATTCGTCCATGTTGCAAATTGGGACCGCTATGGTTTTTAGTTTTGAGAGGAGAAAAAGATAAGATTTTTCATATAGTTTATGTTATGAGGACGGCATCATCTAATTTTTCTTCCATAATTCAAATTTCAGGGTTAAGTTATAGCCAAAGTGTTGATTGTCATATGCTCCTGCATATTTTTTTTCAAGAAATCAATTCTCTGAATGGAGATCCTTTGAGATATTATAAAATTCTCAAAATAGACTCTCACACTGCTTTGGTTTCTGCATAAATTTGATCCCATGAACTGCTAAAGAGATATATGGCTTTGTCACAATTAGAACACCTTTCTGCTTGCTTGCTTTTCTTCTGGATTACTTATCATAGTGCGTCTCGTAAGCAAGATATCCCGGTGATATGTTGTGGATATATTTTTGTAGCCAATGTTTGTTTCATTGGATATGATAAGATTGGATTTGATAAAAAATGAGAGAGGATTGAATATGAATTTTTTAAATTCAATGTACATCGGATATAATATCAATTGTATACTTTTTTCTTCTTATTTTCTTCTAATATCAATTCATGCACTAAAAAAATAATGAATATTAATTCATCTCTTATCTTATTTTTTTTATCCTACGAAGCAAACATGCCCTAGGTTTACTTCATAAACATTGTCAAATCGTCAAGGGAGATGTGAAGTGCCACCTCTCATCTTTGGAGTTTAGTGGTGCAGTCTTGCGCCGATTGATCCTTTCATTGGCAAATATCTTCGATATAGTCCACCAGATAGAATTTGTCATGTATGACTTTTGAAGTAGACTCACATCATGTTGTTGTGGATAGTTAGGTACAAAATCCACCATGCTAAATTGTGGCGCATCAAGTTGCCTGTCTTTGCTTATATACTTGTAAATATCAAAATAGGTTTTGATCGATTTTATCTAACTCCATGTCAATCTTCACCTGAACTTCAAGAGTCAAGAGTTCTTTCTTGCCTTCTTTCGCTTGCGGCTTCCATGGCTCGTCTCACTTCTTGTTACATCTTAGGTAAGGCTTGGTTCAAAGACATCCAACACCATGTCAATCTTCATCTTCAACTTCAAGAGTCAAGAGTTCTCTCTTGCCTTCTTTTGCTTGTGGCTTCCATGGCTCGTCTCACGTCTATTACATCTCGAGTAAGGCTTGGTTCTAAAACATCATTTTTATTTTAGCTTCATTTGTGAGTCTTCTATGAGTCGAATTTTGTAAACTGAGTAAAAAGACGAACATTCGATAATACCAGTCAGTTTTTTTTTTAAAGAAAAAAATCACACCAAGAGGTCACTCACCGCTTACCTGGGAGGGAAAAGGATGAAGAGGGCCACTGGCCGTATAGTCCTTGCCTTCAGGTGAGCAGCAATATATTCCTCCATGGGTGATAAAACCTTTATTAATATCTCCCATAATCCTTTCAAGTAGTAGATGAACAAGCATTATTATTTGCAAAATTACTAACTAATTGATAATACCAGTCAGTTAAGGAGTACTTTGGACTATTATGTAAGGTCGTATGACTTGGTAGTTGGCACTAGGTACTCAATACTAGACATGGGCACTTAGCACTTGGTACTAGGTGTTGGGAACTTGACTAGCTTTGGTAAAAAAATTCTCCTTAAGGGTTGTTTTGTCTTCTTTGTTCGCCTTAACCTCCTCTGCTACAAAAGGGGAAGTGCTATCATTTCATACAAGAGACCATAAGAGTGCGTTCGTTTTGTATGTAAGCACCTTCCACTTACAGACGCCGCCCCATCCCTCCATGCAGCCGTCCGTTTCAAGGATAATATATGCATCGTGTGGTGGTAGTTCTAAATCAGGCAGTCTCTGCACTAAGTCATTGACCTTATCAATTAGCTCTTTGTCAGAGGACTTTAGTCTTTTGTCTCCGTGCGGGCCGGTCTTAGAGTATAGAGGCCCAAGTAATACCCCTAAGTTCGGGATATAGCTCCTTGCGTAGTTTAGAATACCAAGCCATGTTCTTAATCCGGTCTTTGTAAGAAGGTTCTTCTCCTCGAATGTAACAATCTTTTTAATGATATGCGGTTGGAGCCTTATCTTGCTGCTCCCAATTATTGCGCCGAGAAATTCTATCTCACTTGTAGCAATTTTCATCTTGGATGGTGATAAGATGAGTCCCGTGAATTCATCATCCATTGAGGAGGCTGTCATAGCCTCTGCTTTAGCTTTGGTGGTAATTGTGGTCAGTTTCTTGTAAAACGTAATCGACTGATCCTCTATTCTCATTCCTCCCTTCATAGCCTTTATGAAGTTACAACCTACCAACATTTGAATCCCATCCTTCTTGCTCATGGGAAACGCGTAGGTGAACGGTATAGGGAATTTGTTTTCTTCAATTACCATGTATCCTCCTTTCAGCCTTTTACTTGCTAGCTGTTGTGAATTGACACCGTTTATGAGGATAGGATAAGCGCTTGGTTCGAGCGCGTCTTCAGGTACTGAGCCTTGGTCCACGCAACAAACTGTTGCTCCCGTGTCTAGGATTGCCTGGATTTTAAATTTCTCAACGTTGGGAATCTCCATAGTGATTGTCATGTTGTATAATCTGTTCATGACTTTCCTCCCTTTTGGCTGATCAATCTTATCAGCGATTGTGGCATACTCCTGATTGAGCTCTGTACTAATTGATGAAAGCTTAGAATATTCAGCTTGAATTGTTATACCTGAAACTCTGGTTGGGATTGGTATATCAGCTGGCTCACTTGCTGTCATCTTTCCTTTTCTTTGTCTATTTTCTTCTTCCAGCGTATTAGACTGGACAAGTTCTCTTGTACCTCTTTTGTTTCACAGAATAAAGAATAAGTCGTCGTGATGTACAACAAGGGGATTTGACACTAGACAATTAGTCATTTTATTGTACCAAGAAAAAGCTCGATACAGTAACCCTAGACGCAATACAACGACGTAAAATGAGTACCATGCCCTTCAAACAAAATAAAATATAAAAATATCATATTTTTTACTTATCATATTGATAATATTGTTATAATATTATAAACACATCTTTTTTATGATAAATCAAATATGTAACAACATAAAGGATTATTTGGTCAATATGTTTTGTCCTATATTGTGTTAATACAAAACAAATGCATGACAAAATTAAATTCCTTATATATGTGAGAAAATAAACATAGAAGAAAGCACAATATTGTGCAGTTATTGTCCTGTATTGTACTGTTCATATTATACAAACACGGTCTAAATAATATATATTTATGGTTGTGTTTAGTACATTGAGTGGTAATGTTATAATGGTAATCAACATTACCACAAGATAGATTGACATCATCAATTTACCAGTGATATAATATTATCTCGTTTGACATATTTGGTCAACATAGATGATAATCTAATTTTGTATTTTTCGACTTCATAAAAAATTACCAAAAAACCCTTGATCTTCCTTCACCCTTTCTTCTTCCTCTATAAATCCTAACCACCACCCTTGCCATCAGCCTATGTCCACCGCTCCTGTCATTAGCCCCTCTTCGTTGTTCTTCCTCTCGACCGTGTCCGACGCTCTTGTCGTCAGTCCATCTTCGTCGCTCTCACTGTCCGCCCTTCTGCTGCCTCTCAGTTCTTCTTCTTTTCCTCCTCTTTTCCTTGTGCTTCACCGAAGCCGTTGTGCTTCGATTTCGATGCAGAGCAATTTCAGGCTAATCCCCTATGCTTCAATCAAAGCTACCCACATACTCACCTCCCATGAGGACTATCCAAAAGTGGTAATATAGATTACTGGGCAATGTGGATTACTAGTGAAGTGTTTGAACCAAACATGATAATGTATGGATCCTGAGAATTTAAGCGTCATATAGATTGATGCATACCAAACGCCCTCTGTGACCATGGATGTAGATAAACTCACCAAACTACTATGTCTCTTGCCCCGTCGCTTCATGTCGCAAGCTAAGTTAACCTTGCTCTTACAAAAAGGTTGTTGTGGTCCGTCATCACTCAAACTTTCATCAAATGTGTTTTATTTTTATTTCTCATTCTCCCATTCGGATGTTGTTTTGCCAATAGATCTTGGGCTTTGAATCTTCATCAGTTATGAGCAAAATCTTTGCTTTCAATATCACTTGACCCATTAAGGATTTGTGGGCAAGATCTTTGCTTTCAATACCACTTGACCCATCAAGGATTTCAGTGTTCCAAACTTGTTTGAGATAACATTATTCATCTTCTTTTCCTTTTTCTCTCATTTTCATGTTTGAGGTCACGAGGGTTGTGAAACATCCCATAAGGCATACTTTGGTATTTATTATATCAATCTTCCTAGAGCTCACATAAGAGGAATTGCTTATTTTATTCATCTCAACACCATCCTTTTAGGTCTTACGTCATATACGATGTTTGAATAAAATTTCATTGTTTTCTTTGCCTATTGTTTAAGAAAATTAATAATATATAGGGTTGGGTGAGTAAGAGGAAATATATCTTGTGATAGCAATTTGACCTCCTTCATAGTAATAGACCTTTTCCTTGGCTGATAGGTCTAACTAGATTGATTTCCACAGGGTGTATACCTGAGGAGTATTCTCCAGAATGCCCTTACGGGCTAGCCAGCTAAAAGTTCTATCCGTTGAAACAATAGAACTGTTATCAGGTACTCACTGGAACTTTCCGTATTTGCACTATGAAATAACGCAAAGTCAAAGAAAAACATACTACAAAAAGAATAAAATGACCAAAAACACTTTTACTTCTGAAGATTAATGATCTCAATTGAAGAAATGCATATCAAACAACAACAAATGTCAAAACTAGCAATATCATGTATGATCAAGATAAATATGGAGGACAGAGAAGGGAACTCAAGTAACACAGCTCTAGACACATTAACTTAAACATAACATGAAAGATGGCAATGTGCTTGTTTACATATGCATTAAGTTGACCTACGATGACTTTTCTGCTTCTGCGGCTTTCTGCTCCTCTTGCTTCTTTCTCAGAGATGGAGGTGGTCTGACCACAATACTTTTTTTCCATTTCCTGTCAAGCTTCCTTGATAATCTTTTGTTTATCCCCTCTTCGATTTCCCTCTCTCTTTTGACTGTTAGCATCCGAGCAATCTATAACATATGAAATGCTGAGGTAAATTTCAGAGAGAACTTTTTACCCACAAACTTTACATTTGAAGATAAACACTAGGAATTGATTTTGCTGAGTATTGATACTTTTTTAACATCAGTACCATGATCATAAAAATAGAAAAAGACAAATTGAGACTCTACTATTATTCTAATGTGGACATATACATAGATGGCCGTGGTAGTAAACTTGCTAGCTATGACAAGGCTTACAGGTCATACTAGAGACAGTCACAAACAGTTCCATAAAAATCCATTATAGTAGTGTCCATGGAGTAAGGCCATAAGTAAATGCTAGGAGGTAAAGCTTGCAAAATGCAAACAGAAACCATGAAGATGTGAACTTGTAGTTCAATTCAGCACCCAAAGCAGTTGCGCAGCTACACAGTATGTTGAATTGTGCCTTTGAAAGGGGCAGAGAGTTGCATGTTTCCTCACAAGTTTATACAAACCCTAACCTCAAGTTTTAGATCTGGACAGGTAAAAGAAAATTAGGCATTCTGATTAAAAATGAATTTACATGTTTTACCTCAAGGTTTCTACTTTCTAGTTAAGACTTCACACGACTATCTTAGAAATTCAAATTCCTGCCTCATAGCTTGTGAGTCAGAGACACACTATCCAGATTGATCAGAAAAGAAGAAAAAGTATGAACATTCACACAAATTTTTAATCCATTTTGCTAGTTCCTGTGGTATCCATCAAAACAACAAGAAATTTAGAAAAAGGTGCAACTGTAACTTGTGTAATCTAGGGCTTAATCATGAAACCTCATTCGTAAGAGAGAAATCCCAAGCAATACCTCTTTGAATGGATTAATAATACTTTTGTAGCTACAAGTGGCTAATTTTCAATATATTTTCACTGAGACTGAAAATTATGCATCAATTTTGGAAGATGTCATATGTTTTAAAACAGCAAAGAAGCTGTGGTTATCAAATGGGTATTAAATCAAAAGGAACAACAGGTTAGATAATGGGTAAATATCGTGACATTTTTCCCAAAAATGATGCAAAGATCCATGAAATATCCATAGGGAAGGAAGACAAATATAAGGTTTTCAAACCTGTATTTGTGGAACCAATTTGCAATAATTGTGTTCAGAATATTAGTTCCATGTTAACTCTAGAAGAAATCCATGTATAGAGAGTGTTAAAGAGCAGAGAAACCTTATACTTATGCTTCAATGTGAACTTTTTCAAGTATCAAAGAAGTAAACAGGCTTCTAGATATATAGATTAATCATATTATTCAAATCAACCATTTTTAACTCAAGTTTCTTTGATGCTGAAAACTCATAGAACCTATCCACATAAGAACCTCATGATTAACCTGATATATGAGATCCAACTCATCATCACAAATTGGACCATGAGAAATCAAAACATATTTTTTCATATCTTCCTTATTTTGCATATAAGTACCTTAATATTCGTCACTGTTTCTTGGAAATGTGAAGTATTCCCAATAATCATGTTGAACATGGAGCTTCTCTACCAAGTTCATTACATGTATACTTAAATTTAGCATTAAAAAATCATCTGTAATCTTATCATGCATCATTGCCTACCAATAGACCATAATGGTATAATTAGTTGTGTTATGTCCTAACATCTAAAATGGCATAAATGAACATGGTCTAAAGTATCACTCCATACCGCCAATTAGAGGCAGTTTTATTTTTTGTATGTGATACAAGACCACAATTGCACTGATAATATCAACAAGGAGTCCCAATTTTCTAATGATTGGGAAACTGATTCATATAAAAGAAATAATTATTCAAATGTGGAATTGTAAAAGATAATTCCATAGCTCATAGTTACGAACTTGGCAAAAATCGAAGAGAATGGAAGTCATACGAAAACAAAAAGATAAAATCAATGCAGTAACAAAATCCACTTTAAATATCGTAGCCACATCAGAAAAAGAGAGGGAAAAAGAAATCCAATTTTAGCCACCACATGAACAAGAATCAAGAGAGAGAGAGAGAGAGAGGCAAAGATTACCCTTTTGCGCATACGTCCGAAGTCGCTGGATTTGAACTCATTCCGGGCGGATTTCTGGAGGCGGAGCATGAAGAGCTCTCCCTTGAGGTCGACCACCTCCTCGTTGATCTCCTCCGTCGTCTTCTCTCGTATCTCCTTCATTTCTTCCTCTCTCTTCGCCATATTCAGCACTATCCGCCCGGTGCTGGCAACTCGCGGCGTCGCAGCGCGGATGCCGGCCCCAAGTCGGGTTCCATGGAAGGAAGAAACCCTGGAGGAAGGAACCGGAGGCGAAATCCTAAGAGAGGAGAAGGAAGCAAGGAGGTGAGGCGACGAAGAGGAAGGCGGCGACGAGACCCCGAGGGCAATCATCTTCCTTGCAGGCTCTCACTCGCTGTCTGGTGACACTGCGATAGCGGATGGATAAGAGAAGCAGATAATGCTCGCTTAGACCTTTCACCCGATTACCCGAAGATGTGTATTTTCCTTCAATATTTGTATTAACTTTTTTTTCTTCAAAATTATTAACCCTTATAATTGGATATAATTTTTGCAAGAAACTAAAATCTGCTATTGAAGATGTAAAAATGGGGGAGAATCAATCTTCTATGCATGTTTAACAACTTCTCTTTTTTTAAGGTAAAAGTGAGGCGCTAGCCACACACTTCATTTCAAAAGAATTGAAATCATACAAAGAGGAACCAGAGTGACCCGTAGGTCACGAAAAACCAAAAAATAAAATAACGAAAGAAAACAAGGCAGCTCGAACCTAAATACAATTCTTAGAGAGAGCTCAAACGGGTCTAGAAATGGACTTCCATCCGCACAACAACCATCGAATCTAACACCTGGTTGTTAAAGACGATGTCATTACGCACAGTCCAAAGGCACCAACATCAAATCACTGAGAGTGTTGTGCACGTAGTCGTCTAGGCAAGAAGGTTGTGATCTGTAAAAGGAATCACGTGAAAATATTGTTTATCAATCTAGTCAAGGAAAATTAACCAGCCATTTGAGGTAAGAGGGCATTACTTGAGGAGGTGCAGTGATTCCAGTGACTATTTACAAAAAAACATAGTTTGGGTCCTTCAATTGGGTGCCATGCTTGATTAGGTGCTCTTTCATTTAGAGCAAATTTTTTAGGATAAGCCACGGCAGAACCTTCATTTTTGTGGGTCTCTTTCCCTTTCAAATTTTGTAGCATGAATTTTTGAATAAATCTTGTCGACTAGATCTATCTAACTCATCATGACCTCGAAAAGGTTGTCCATTTCGCAGAAGATTAATTCAATGAAATTCTAAAGTTTGTTGTTATGCTTAATAAAGAGATTTTTGATGTTGTTTTGAAGAATGCACCAGAGATTTTTTTTAAAAAAAATGACTACACTCTTCGATTGGAGCATAATAAAAAAATATTTTAAAATTTATGATTATCTAGTGCATTCTTCAAAACAACATCATGAATAAACCTGGTCAACTGTAGTTATTTGACTCACTATGACATCGAAAAAGTTGTCCATTTCACAAAAGATATCTTGTAGACATCAAAGATTCTTTCGACCGAAGACGATAATCAGCTTTTGACTATTCAGAAATATTAGAAAGAGCAATATTAATGTGTTTTTTTGTTGTTCATCAAGTCTTACCCACCTTCGTAACATTTCCTATAAATGCTGCTAGGATCTCCCACATGAAGCTTGATTCTATCCTTTTTGTTCCACTATTTAAAATCAGTCTCAACAAAGTCATCATGACCAAATCTTGTACACCCAAATTCTATATCGAAAAGATAACAATATAAACAAAAGCATGCATCTTCTGCTTCACTGTATTCCAACCAAGCACTGATTTCACCGTACCACATTGGATTAAATCTCCATAATTTTTCGTATACTTCTCTTTGAGAAATTTTTTTTAGAATTGGTTGAGTTGAACATTTAAGCAAATATGTTCTCCATATATTCTCTCTTTTTGTTTGATCTTTTGTTATAAAATAAATTGGAATTCTCTTCCCCGAGTCTGCCTTAAGATTCTCTATATTTTTTTTTTCTTGAGATTTATCTCAATTTGAAGTTGAGGAAGTACTACGAGTAATTATGATATTTTGCCCTTGAATTTGAGAAAATTCTTCTTGAACAAGAATTAGTGTTGGAATACTATTAGAAGCTTCTTGTTGTTCATTTGGAAGTTCATCGTGTACGACCGTGGGCTTAAGACGTTTAAAATAAGAATCTAATCATGATAATAATTTATAACATGACAAATATACAAAATTACAAAACAAATGGGTAGCAAAAAATTAACAAATAATAAATTAAAAATTGACAACCAGCAATTAATAATTAAAAATTGTCAGGAGCATTTTAATAATTAACAACAAACTTGTTCAAGCAATTAACAATTAACGAATTTCATTTTCATTTACTTTTCAATTTTGTAGTATTGGCTTTCAAATGTCAATAATTTCAAAACACCCACCAAACTTGTTCACTAGTGCACTACAATTAAAAAATCAAAATAAAAAATAAAAAAATTCATTGTTGCACTGCAATTAAAAAAAATAAATCACTATTGCACTGTAATTAAAATATATATAAAAAAAATATAAAAAAAACTCGGGTATAAATTGATGTTTCCTCTCTCGCTGGAAGGAAGAGAAATCACCTGAGGGCTGAGGGGCTTGAGGCATGAGGTTCATCTCCTGATCTTAGTGGCATGAGGCATGAGGCTGAGGCGTGAGGCGATGATGACGCATCTGCCAGTGGGCATGAGGTTCATCTCCATATCATGTGCAGAAGTGAGAAGGCGCAAGGCGTGAGGAGTGCGACGTGAGGATGAGGCGTGAACAAAAGGCTTAGGGATTTAGGAATTAGGAATTTAGGATGATAAAAATGCCCTTAATTTTTTTTTGCAGTGGATGCACACTTAGTGCAGTCACGTGACTGCATGAGACCTAGTGTGCAGTGGATGCACAATTGTTGATGATGTTGGAGATGATTACTTTGCCTTACTTGTTGATAAATCTCGTGATGTATCAATTAAAGAGAAAATGACTGTCATGATACGTTACGTGGACAAAAAGGATTAGTTCTTGAGCGTTTTATTAGAATTGTTCATGTTCAAGATACTACTGCAAGGTCAAAGCAGCAATTGATTGTCTCTCTTCTAAACTTGGTTTGAGTTTATCAAAATATCGTGACCAATGCTATGATGGTGCAGGCAATATGTTTGGTAAATTTAACGGGCTTAAGAGCTTAATTTTGATAGATAATAAATCTATATACTACATTCATTGTTTGCACATCAATTACAATTGACTCTTATAAAGGCTACGAAACATCACATAAAATTCAAGAATTTTTTGACATGATTGAGAAGATGACTACTGTTGCTGGGGGTTCTTGTAAGCAAATAGATTCTCTTCATGATAAATAATATGAGTTGATCGTTAAAATTTTTGCTTCTGGTGAAACAACAACGGGAAGAGGTCTGAATCAAGAAACAACAATGAAATATACCGGTGATACACACTAGGGTTCTTATTATGTCATAGTTGCAAGTGTGATTTTATTGTTCTCTCCCCTTATTTCTTTAATGAATGAAATTAATTAAAGAGGACTCGTATAATACTTCAACAAGAACACAAGTTGCCTATATTGCATATATAATGGATAGCTTTGAGTTTGAATTCTTGTTGCATCTTATGCATCTTATATTGAGGATCGATTTTGAGTTATCCCAAGCATTACAAAGGAAAGATCAAGATCTCACAAATGCAATTGCTTTTATTAGGGTAGTGAAGTGCCGATTACAAGACGTAGGAGATAGTGGTTTTGATAGTTTGCTCCAAGAAACTATTGATTCTTGTAACAAACATGAAATTGCGATTCCAAATATGGAGAAGACCTATTGCCTTAAAGGAAGATCAATGCGTAGAGTGAAATTACATACCTTCTCCAACTACTTTAAGGTCGAATTATTCAATCAAGTCATAGATAGTTAACTTCAAGAGTTGAATGACCTCTTTGATGACGTCAATACAAGCTTGATCGAGTGCTTGAGTTGTTTTGACCCCGCGTGAGAACTGAGAAGTTTGCCTCCTTCAATACGTAGAAATTGGTTGAATTTATTAAATTCTATCATTTGGAGTTTGATGACTATGTGGATCTCCTTTCCTTTCTTTAAGTCTTAATAATATTATTGTTGATGTAAGAAGTTATGATGATTTTGCTAATCTACAAGGAATCGGTGAACTTGCTCAAAATGAGAAGAAAAAAGATATTGTTTATCCAAATGTCTACTTATTGGTGAAGTTGACATTAACTTTACCAATTGCCACTATAAGTGTTGAGCGAGTGTTTTCATCAATGAACTTCGTGAAGGATAAACTGCGCAATCGGATGAGTGATGATTGGCTTAATTCTTGTTTGATGTCTTATATCAAGTATGATGTATTTGACAAAGTAGAAGATGAAGATATTATGCAATATTTTTAAGAAATGAAGACTCGAAGAATGACTTTGTACTAGAAAGAATTTATGTTATTTTGTAGAACATCTATAAAACTTAATATTAAATTTAATTTTTTTGTCTTTTATTATTTTTTGAAAAGTAACTGCACTACTAAAAAATCCCGGATTTGCCACTGCACGGTATTGGTGGACATGTTCATTACATTTCTTAACACCTTTGACTTAAGTTGATAATGTATATGTCATTTTATGTTAAGCTCAACTTCCATGAGCTTTAAAATATTGATACGATCATTTGCATCAAATGTAAAGAATAACAAATACAGAACCTTGAGGATATATGATTGTAAAAATTTAGTAAGCACCAAACATCAGACAAACGCATGATTATATTATTGCGAGATAACAAAGTTTACAATGTTCGGGTAGCAAAAATCAATGGATGCACACCTCCGTCACCGCGCAACACAACAACACATTTAGATAATAGAATAGGACTGCTAGCTGGCATTACAATATCAAAGAGTGACTATATAAGATGGAATAATCATAACCGAGGTCACCCGATAAAGATAATTAAAGTGATCTAGGAATTCTTCAAGACATTTTTTTTGGATAAATAGGGGCACAATCTTTAGAAGAACTTCTTTAAACACTAATGTAGTGAATTTGCTCTAACCACTAAGGTTACATTCCGTAGTTGGCAATCTATTTAGATTATTGGTAATGTTGTTTAAATTAATTGTGCCCATAAGATAGTCATGGTTGGTTGGGTCACATTACTAGTAATCTGGATTGTCATGATAATCCATATTACCACCAATCTAATAATATATATAGCCACAATGTAGGATGTCTAAGTGGTAATCCTCAATTTTTTTTCTAATATAAATACCCTTGGCAAACCCTAGCCTCCATTGATCTTTTTGTGAACTTCTTACCTCGTTTCTCGCTCTCGCTCTCACTCCTTTCACACAATCTGCTCCACTCCATTTGCTCTAACTTTGATGGTGCCCTCATAGACTCGACTGATGCATCCAACGAATCCCTCTCTAATTAAGGTAAAATTTCCATTTTTCGTCTCTATTTCTTTTGTTTTGGCCGGGAGAGTGAGAGTCCTTTGTTGTTTCGACTTTGCTCCATTCTTTTGTTCATGATTAATTATTGATTTGCTGAATTCAGTTGGACTTTTCTTTGTTCTGACTTTTCTAAACTTAGTTGGAGCACAATGGGCATCATGTCATTATGTGATTATAATTATTCAAATCTATTTGGAGGATTAGTAAAAGACATATTATTCGATAATTTGGTTGTTATATTAAATAGGCTAATGTTGATTAAACACGTTAATCTAACATTATGAGTAAGGGAAAAGGTATGAAAATGCCCATAATATTTTCTCACGGGTACTAAAATGTCCCTAAGGTTTTCTTTGGATCAAAAGTACCCCTTATGTTATGGAATTGGGTAAAAAAATGATCCTATATATAAACAACGTTAATGGAGGGATAACATGGCTGATGATTGGGATTGATGACGTGAACACATGGTGTACAAGCAGATCAAGACGTTTTCTCACGAGTACTAAAATACCTCTAACGTTTTCTCACGGTACTAAAATGTCCCTAACGTTTGTCGTTATTCATCCATTTATAAAAATTGAATTTTTTAGTTAAC
Source organism: Canna indica (assembly GCA_034359265.1). Taxonomy (NCBI): domain Eukaryota; kingdom Viridiplantae; phylum Streptophyta; class Magnoliopsida; order Zingiberales; family Cannaceae; genus Canna; species Canna indica. Next base: position 75,509,982 of record CP136894.1, on the reverse strand, counting down.
CGATCCAAGGTTTCAGTTTCAATTTTTGTTTTCTAAATTTTTAGTTTTTTGTCTCGATTTTGGTTTCGGTCAGCTTTGTTATCCCTCCATTAATGTTGTTATCCCTCCATTTACAAAAATCGAAATCGAAATCAAGAACTAAAAATTTAGAAAATAAAAACTAAAATCGAAACCGACGGATTGGTCATAGGTTAACCAAAAAATTCGATTCAGTTTCAGATCGGTTTTTTGATTAGCTGAATTTTTGATTTTTTTGCTCACCCCTACGTTGCATTTTATGTGTCGCTTGTGTGGCAATTTATTCTCTGCATGTGCGTCACATGTAAAGTCAACATCTAGTTAGCATCCACGACATCTCCGTTAAGTTTCGTCTAACAGAAGTTAGCTTGAGTGTCATTTTTGTATTATTTCAATAACCTCAGAGGTATTTTAGCTCCAAAATAACGTTAGGAGCATTTTAGTACCTGTGAGAAAAAGTTAGTGACATTTTAGTACCCGTGAGAAAACGTTAGAGCATTTTAGTATTTGTGAAAAAAAAAGTCTTGATATGTATGCACGTCACGTGTCCATGTCATCAGTCTCAGTCATTAGCTATGTCAGGTCTGTTATCCCTCCATTAACGTCATTTACTTGGTCATTTTTGTACCAAATTCCATAACATAAAGGGTATTTTTTATCTAAAAAAATTTTTAGGGGCATTTTAGTATTCGTAAGAAAACGTTATGAGCATTTTTATACCTCTTCCCATCTCAGTAATTTAAAATGTAACAATCTCTTTGTGTGATAATTTGAATTGCTTGATAATTTTAGTTGGCAATGCACCAAACACAACTTAAAGAAAATATGGGTGAGATTGAATTAATAATTACAAAATATATCATCACTTTTGATGATTTTTTTAAATCTATCCAAAATTTTAATTTTTCCAATAATATACTTCACCTTTCGATTTCTTTTAATTATATCACACCGTCAATGAAGTGTTAAATTTGTCATTTCGATGTTGACATGTCATTCCCGACGTGGATCAATATTGTCACGTCAGCATCCCTAAATGAATAATAAAAAAATATCACGTCATCAAATTTTTTAATAAAATTTAAAAGATTATATTTAATATATCTCAACTTTTAAGGATTTTCCTAAATCTATACCAACTTTTTATTTTCAAACAAAAGAGGTTTCGTACTTTCAATTTCTTTCAATTATATTATACTATCAAATTATTATCGTTCTACCATTAAAATATTATGTAGCATTGCGCCGAAATGGATCAAAAGTCCAATATTCCTAAATATATTTAAAATAATAAAATTATTTCGCCAAACCTTTTTAAAAAATCATCTTCTTATTTTTTAAAAAATTATGAAAAATTGTGTCCCCTTGCATTCTCAATATATACTCACCCACCTCTTTGTATCGCTATGGCCTCGAGGTAGAACTGTGATCACTCTCGTTGACAATCGACTACATATTTTGGTTGCATCATCAATGACCTCAAAGATTTAGTGTCTTGATATATTATTATTTTTATATGTATTTAGGAATGCTAACTAAAATTTTGATCCGGATGATAATGCAACTCATAATCCTAATGATCAAATTGAAACAAATTTATCTTAACTCAAATAGTTTGATGATATGATATAATTGAAACAAATCGAAAGTATATATGAGATATATTTTGGTTGGAAATAAAAAAGTTAGGATAAATTTGAAAAAATTCTTATACGGCGGTATATATTAGATATAATAATTTAAACCTTATTTAATTTTTTTGATGATATCACATTTTTTTGAATTTTTTATTTATTTAGGAATGCTGATATGATAATATTGATCTATGTCAGTAGTGTCACGTCAGTATTCAAACGATAAATTTAACGCTTTATTGACGGTGAAGTATAATTGAAAGAAATTTAAAGGTAAAATATATTATTAAAAAAAAATAAAAATTTGGATAAATTTGAGAAATTTATCAAAATTAGAATATATTTTATTATTAACATTGCATTCAATTATTAATGGCAGCCGGTCGGTCCACCTTCCATTAAATTTAGTGACAAATAAACAAGGCAGGCAACGTTTTGAAAGAGAGGGCGTGATTCACGTGTCCATTTAAGTCATGATATATTTATGCTTAATGCGTTAACACTCAATATAATTTCAGTTCGACCCTTAATAAATATGCCTATTCTAAATTTTAGCCCTTTTTGATTTCAAGCTTCAGACTCTTGCAAATTAAAAACTGACCTCAATCTGTCTCAAATCCCAGAATAAACTAATTTTATGATATATATTTTTGAAAATTACGTACTTAATTTTTAACTAAAAGACAAATGGACCCTTCCGTCTTTTTCATTTAAACTCTCTTTAAATTTTATTATCCAAAAAGACCCTTCTGGGCCCCAAAAGGCCTAAACCTCTATTTGTGAAGACTGAAGAGCTTTGTCCTTTGATCCATAATAATATATTGGTGGTCGAAGGTTCAAAAGACATCACCGAAGCGTGCAAATCGTGACGCAATAAGCAATCAAGGCCGGAGGGAAGAACTCAGAAGTGAAGGCAATGGAGTCCATCGCCCTCACCACTGTCCCGCTTCTCGCCTTCTCAAAAACCCTCAAACTTCCCCACAAGCCCTACCTCCGGCGACTGCTTATCCCGCCGAGTCCCGGAACCGCTTTTGCTGGGCGGGCCAGGTGCTTCGGAACCGTCGACCCGAACAGGTCGCGCGAGCTGTTCTTGATCTCCTTCGCGGGGAGCCTGCTGCGAAGTTCACCCCCTGTGGCGCCAATTTCGCGTGGATTGGCCTGCATATCGAGCTCCGCTGCTTTGTCTGGTCCTGGCGGCGGCGGAAAAGATGGGATCGGCGGCAGTGATAGTGGTGGCGGCGGGGGCGGATCAGGAGGCGGCGGGGTGCAACCAGTGTCTGTCGTGGGAGAGTCAGGAGAGACTTCGTCTCGTGGACCTGATGTGATAGTTCTTGATGTTGGGGTAAGTTGTAGCTTTCTTTTTTCTCCCGTTGATTGTCACTCTTCTCTCCGTTATTATGACATTATTAGTCCATTTGTAGTAAAGATTCAAGCTTTTTGTCAATTATTTAGGGAATGTCTTGTGGAGGTTGTGCTGCTAGCGTGAAGCGCATATTGGAAAGTCGAGTAAGGGACTTACCTCTTGAATTTTTTTCCTGCTTGATCTGTATGCTAGTTTTAAGCTTGATGAGTAAAATGCGGTTCGTTTCTATTCCCAACTCCTCTTTTGTGCGAATTTTTCTGTCTAAATATAGGCTGTTAACATAGATTATCTGAGACATGCGTTGCACAATATTACAGTGGCTGTCAGCCATGATTGTTCCAATCTTCTCATGATTAGAGCGCTTTAGTTGCATGCCTTGGTAACCAAACCAAATGCATTCAGCACTTCTAGCATCAAGTACCTTTTCTGTGTCTCCTCTGCACGCACTACTATCTGTAAGGTAGATTACCTGTCATGAGTGAAGTAGTAAGAAAGATAAAATATAGGAACTTGCAAGTGGAAATTTTCAGCCTTTTGTTAAAATATAGACTAGATTGATGGTTTTCACATTGCACACAAAAGTTGAAGGTAGTGATTGTTTCATGTCCTTTTTTTGTACAGATCTATTATTGGATTCTAACCATCTCTATATAACTGTGTGCAGCCTCAAGTGTCTGCAGCAAGTGTCAATCTTGCAACAGAGACAGCAATAGTTTGGGTGGTACCTGAAGTCAAGTTTGTGCCAGACTGGAAGCAACAAGTGGGAAATGAACTTGCAGGCAGTTTGACAACTTGTGGTTTTAAGTCCAGTCTTCGAGGTACTTATTTGCTTATTGAGATTGCTCTGTAACTTCATTGCTTGCTGTGTAGGACTTGATCTGATCGATATGGTTGTGCATAGAAATTATTGTATTTCTTCATCTTTCTTGAGTTGTGGTTGGTTGACTTTTAGGATGTAATAGACTGTGGTTCCAGCTAGGGATTATCCGATGTAAATATGTCGGGCACATGGTGATTTTGATGTATCAAAGAATTAATAAATTGGATGTAGTTTTGGCCATGTATCTAGTAGGAGTCTAGATCGACGTGATTTCACCTAAGTACCTAACTTATTCTTGATTCTTTTTTATGGATGTAAGAGTAGCTAGATGTGTAGTAATCTAGGTGAATAATTTCTTTCAGGTATATATTACTTTAAATAGGTTTAACCACACTCCATTAGCTTGTATTGATTAATCTTAAATTCCATTTAATAAGCTTTGTGAAATGATTTATTACTAGTTGGTGCTGTGCTTTTTTACTAATCTTCGAAAAGGTCAGATATTCAATTGTCTATACTCTATACAATTCTGGTTTGTGCCAGACTTTAATAAGCTGCTATGGTGATGTAGTCGATCCAATTAGAAGCCATTGTCCATGAGCTTAATCCTATTTGACTCTGGTTCTTAGTGTACTCTATACATATTAATGTTTTGCAAATTTCTGTTGAATCCAATTTGAAGTTTAGTCTGCAAGATGTCAATGCAATGATGCATTTAGGCTTAATGTGCAGCATCTAAACTATTTCCTTCTAGCTATATTCCTAAAATCAAATTGCTAGATCAATATTATTACTACATGATATACTAGATACAAACCTGAATATCCTAGAATTCACAATTTGTGGGGTCTATATGCAGCAAGATAATGCTGGTTGTTTGAAACTTAAACACAAAAGTCTTCTTTTCTTTGAAGATTAATTGCAATCTGCGACCATATAACAATTCAAAGCAATTTGTTCATAACTCCATATTGAACATTGTTATATTATCCTATTAATTAGGAATATGCTATTTAGCGGAGTATCATCTGCCTAACATTTCTAAGGTTCTTACAATACAAACCTGCTCTCAATTGCATGTGATTTATTGTAGATTCTGCAAGAGATAGCTTTTACAAGGTATTTGAGAGGAAGATGGATGAAAAGCTTCAGCAATTAAAAGAAAGTGGTAAGTAGTTCATTCTCCATTATGCTACAATGTACCAGCGTAGCTTTTAATGCTGTTGTTTGTTTTAGTCACTTAGAGGATACGTTTTATTCTTGTCGTAGTATTGATCATTGCCAATCTGTACTTGAAAATCTTTATTTGGAAAAATCTAATAGATTTACTTGTTTCAGGTCGAGAGCTTGCTGTATCATGGGCATTATGTGCCGTATGCTTGCTAGGGCATATGTCTCATTTCTTTAAAGCTGGCCCTTCTTGGATTCACACATGCCATTCTACTGGTTTTCATTTGTCACTTTCGTTATTTACGTTTCTTGGTCCTGGACGCAAACTTGTTCTTGATGGCTTCAGAAGTTTGTTCATGGGTTCACCTAACATGAATACACTAGTTGGTTTAGGTGCTTTGTCATCTTTTGCAGTCAGTTCCATCGCAGCATTCATTCCAAAACTGGTATGCATAATCTTCATGAAGTATAGCTATATCTGCTTGTTGATAATGATCCTATTATTGATATTGATATGATAATTTTTTGCTAGTGTATTGATTCTAATCAAATATCAACTTATGAGAAAATAATTAGATTAAGATGAATTGGCCTAAATAACTTTAGTTTTTGATTATGTTGTCTTTTTAAGAAAAGATGTCAGAACGTGACAACAGATTTTGTACTTCATGCTTAACACCATAAGACATTGGCTCTCTACAACAGTATGGAAATATATAATATGGTCTCAAGAACAAGCTTTGAAATGTTGCATTGTGTGCCAGCTACTCGTACCATGTTGTTACGATAAAATAAATGACTTTGCTTCGTTCTAGTTGATGTCAATCATCGTGTGCCAAATTACATATTTTGATGCATAACTGCACTCTTTTGCTGCTTGAGATCTCCTATTAAGATTATATTAATGTATGTAACATGCTCCAGATTTCTTGATTTGAGAGGACTATCCATCAAATCGTGAGTAGCGCCAGATTATATTGATGTATACAATGTTCAATAGGAGGATTATCCATCAAAGTAACTCCTAGTTCCAGGAACCATTAGTAGTTTGAAAGTGATGGGGAAATGAGATGGTGTATAGAAGGAGAATAAGCTTACTAGTTTTTGGACATTGTATATTTCTTCTTATAATCCTTCGAGAAATCATGAAAGATGTTTCATTCCTTGGTGATATATATAATTACTCCTAATCCATAATTGATGAATAAATTCTTGTAGTTTTGTGTAGTCATGTTTATTTCTCCATGTATTGAAACAACTTATCTGGATTTACAATTACTTTCTAGCTTTCCATGATTTTGTAACACATGCATCTCTTCTTATTTTGAATTCCATGCCTCCTACAGTTACTGTTTTCTTGTTGCTGCTGAATCATGAATGACTTTTTTTTTATTATGTGTTATCCGAGCAGGGATGGAAAACATTCTTTGAGGAACCAATTATGTTGATAGCTTTTGTTCTGTTAGGAAAGAATCTTGAGCAGAGAGCAAAAATAAAAGCTACTAGTGACATGACTGGACTCCTGAATATTCTTCCCACAAAAGCACGACTCATGGTTGACAGGGATGCAGGAAATATACCATCAATTGTGGAGGTTCCATGTAGTGGCCTCTCTATTGGGGACCAAATTGTTGTACTACCAGGAGTAAGTAGAATGACCTATTTGTGTTATCTTGTAATTATAAACATTTCTTTTCTCATTATAAGATAATTTGCAGGATGCGAGTACTGAGAAAAATTTAAGCAACTTCTATCTGGATGAACACATTTTGTAGGGATTGTTGAATTCTAAAGTATACAACCTTAAATTATCCGATCAAATGAATTGATGCTGAACAGAAAATCTGTCATCTTCCTATCCATTTTTAAAATATTGTTAATCAGAAAAGGGAGTCATGATGTTGTTCATCTTGTTACTCCTAGTTGTCCTTTCTTTGTTAATTTAATACTATTCGTTGTTTGGTTCCAACACTTGAACTCATGTATGTATAAATCTTTGTTGTTTTTTTAGGATAAAACATGTATTTATCTTACTTAATTTGTTTCCATGATTTTCTTCTAGGATCGTGTTCCAGCTGATGGAATTGTTAAAGCTGGAAGAAGTACAGTTGATGAATCAAGTTTTACTGGAGAGCCTTTGCCAGTGACAAAGCTGCCTGGGGTATATTTCTTTATATTCCTTCCAATTATTTGCATATTATTGTATCAGAAATCTGAAAATTGCTTGTCTGTTTGTTAGTATTTGTACCTTGAACAGTTTCATCTTGTATGTCACATGGTTTAGATCTAATGCAGGCTTTTCCTATCCTAGGCTGAAGTGACTGCTGGTAGCATTAACTTGAATGGTACACTTACCATTGAAGTAAAAAGACCAGGAGGGGAAACAGCAATGGACGATATAATTCGCTTAGTGGAGAGTGCACAAACAAGGGAAGCTCCTGTGCAACGTTTAGCTGACAAGGTACATATAACTTGTAGGCTTATCCGCTTATGTTATTTCAACATGAATTATTCCTTCACAGTTGTCAAATCCAAAACTCATGGATTGTCATAACATTGAAAAGAAGTAATTAGGTTAAACATGAATTAGTGACATTGAATCATTATGGTTACTTGGTTAGTGTGTGATCTGACATAAGTCTTAGTTCATATGTTTTTTTTGTTAAGATGTGCTTCGGCCTTCAATAATATACTATTTTTAGAAAGGGTAAATTAAGAAAAAAAAAGATCATGTATGTTTTATCACCATTATACTTTGCACCCTGATGTTCTAAAAATTACACTTTGACACCTTAAAAATCATGGTGACTAACTTCGTCTGATCTCTCTCGTAGTATCATATTAAAATACAAAATAAATGTTAAATTGTATTAGATGAGAAAAAAATGCATTGACATGAAAATAATTAATTTACATAGATTAATAAAAACATTATCTCACTAATGCCTCAATATGTTAAAACAAGAAAGGAATGCTTAGTAATATTCAATAAAACCCTTATATATGGTTAAAGTAGCAAACAAGGATATGTTTTTGCTATCTTTGTACCTTTGGTCATGCAATTGATCACTTCTTTGATGGACTGCTAACATCCAATTGAAGGAGAGAGCAAAGTACAACATAATACAAATTATAAGGTGCAAAGTTTAATTTTGAAACATTGGTGTTCAAAAAGTAACTCTGGTAATATAATAGTGTGTTTTTTGTGCTTTACCTTCCATAGAAAAGTAACTTCAAGTAAGCTAATACACTCTATGTTGCAAAATGGAAATAAGTTAATAACATCAAACTACCATTGTTTATACTTTGTAGAATTTAGATTGGCATGAGTATCAGTTAACTGTAATTAATAAACTTGTTTTGGAAAATCCGGATTTATTTGATTCATGTGTTGACTCTTTAAACTCCGCCTATGTGAGCGTATGTGAGCATAGCCGGTCCCAAGCCTGGATAAAGGAGGATGGTTGCGGTAGGTCGACAACCAGTGTAAAACTAGTCAAACTCTATGATATGGATTCTCTGCTATATGACGTTGTTGTTGTATGTGTTGACTCTTTACTTCGAGGATTTACTTTTTCTAGGAGTGATGACTGCCCCAAGTTGATCTTTGCAGGCCATTTGACATCAGTTTATTCCCATTTAGATGTTTCAGTTGATGTTCAAAGATGTTTATGAAATTTATCTTGTAAAAATCATTATCTTAATTCTTTATTTTATGAATTCCAAAACAAATTTACAAAGGTGATCAATGTGGAAAGTATATGGTTGGCCCACACATGTTATCAAGTAGCTAATTCTTGTCTGGTTCAAATTTATGTGGTTTTCTTAAGTCAAAGAAAAACCTCTCAAGTCCCAAGTGAGAAACCCTTATATCTTCTTGTCTGCATGTTGTGTGAAACATTTCTTTATGGTGACTCATCCTCCCACAATTTTTTATGGTGACTCATCCTCCTATTCTATCTCATCAACGAGATCTCTGCAACTTTTATGTGACTTCTAATGGAGAAAAGTCTTAACCTATGTAATCATACATATAAGCACTCTAATGCACCATGTAGCTTATATTTATTCCAAATTAATTTCTAAAGTTAACGATCAAATCAGTAAAATGTAGGTAAATCATATGATATGCTATTGTTGAATTTTCCTATCATCTTTAGGAAGTTCGTTTTGACTCGAATAATTGCATTATATGGCTTCCTAAATCATCAAAATCCAATTCTGATCCAAGTTGTGGTGAAACCTACAACCTTGAAAGTTCACAACCTTGAAATTTGTAGTTGTAAGTGCCCTTTCTTATCTTATTAGCCACAAGGATTTCCAACAAAGTAGACTTCCTAGGTGAGCTCACAAATTGTTCAGATGTTAAAATTAAATTTTCCTAATTTTATGGTTCATATTCTTCCAGTACCTTGGTGACCTTCAATCAGAAGTTTGGCGGTATGAAAGAAGCCAAGCATGTTGAGGTTCTGCATGTTACTAAATTAGTTATTAAATATTCAGATGTATTTTTCAAGAACAATGAAGTTGCATGTAAAACATGGGTTTATTAACTATTCATAACCAAGAACTTATATCTTAACGAGTGTTTAAAATTTCTGTTATGTGGGGTTAACAAGTACTGGAGAAAGAAATTGAGTATTTTTCAGTAAATTCTCTCTTTCATCAGACATGATACTTAAGTGCCAATTTTTGAGGCTTATGGTCTACCCTATTCAATATATTCTGCATCCACAATGAGGTCAAGCTGAAGAGTCTTCCTTTCTGAATCATTTCTATTTACAAATATATCTTCAGCTAGATGCATCGGCAGGACTTGCAGTGTAATTTGATGACTTAAAGAATATTTGCAAAGATATACTAATGTTATCTCCAATTTTAACAGGTCGCTGGGCATTTTACATATGGAGTTATGGCATTATCTGCTGCCACTTTTGCTTTCTGGAGTTTGTTTGGTTCACAACTTGTACCAGCTGCTATGAAACAAGCAAGCGCAGTGTCTCTGGCCTTACAACTTTCCTGTAGTGTTCTGGTATGATTCTCTTTAGGATTAACCACTTGATAGTAGCTACAGGAATTAACTTGTGAACCTAGCATCCATGTTAGGAAAAGAAGTTATTCCTTGTTCTTGATTTCCATGTTAAGTAATATACATTAGAAAAGTTTGATTTTTGTATCATATTGGGGGCATGTTTGACTACTTATATTTTTAATATTTATATTAAGTTACTATACTCATACTACACTGACATACCGTACTTATAATTGGTATTGGCAGTACTAAGTACTGGCAGGTCGGTCTTGATTGATTTGAAGTAGAAACTCCCTTTTGGTTCATTTTTGCAAGACCTGTTTTGCCTATTTGATTGCAAAATTTAGAAATGTCATTAGTTTGAACTTTGAAGTCAAATATGAGTGAAATTTGAATAAAATAAGACCAGAGCAAGCTGTTAATTCCAATATGTGATTTGAATTGTCCATCTTTATGCTTACATCATTCATAGAAATTTTAAACATAAAGATGAGCACTGAAGCACATCTTTGAGACTAACTACTACTTATTATTAAATTTGAATTAAAACTTTGAAAGAGATTAAGATTAGGATATACCTTTTCATATTGAATGTCCACTTGGGAGGGTCTTTATAGGCTTTAAAACACATATAATACCAAGAAGTTAGCTAAACTAGCTACTTCCTGGATTGATTAATGTCTCAATAACTAAATTCTGTATGCAATTTAAGCAAAGTTCAACATTTATTTAAGACTTCAGGTAATATTAGCTCAAAGTTCTCAAATACGAGGCTTAAATAGGGAGATTGAGTTGATTGGGATTAGATATAGATAGGGGTAGCTTAGTCCTCAGCTAGCCATAAAATGCTGATACAACAATTAAACTAGTTGTTGATTTAATTGTTGGAATTCAGTTCCAACAACTAGAAATCTAATCAATCACTGGACCTGTACTAAACTGAACTGGGTGATAGTGTGATACTGTCCTGGCCCTTGAATTTGTCAGAGTGGGAAAAACTTGTCATATTGCCTTGTATGGTATTTCAAACCATGCTTATTTTAAATGAGTTACCCAAATACACCTCCAAAGTATAATGACTAGTGGTTATTAACATCATTTATTTATGAGTAGTGCCTTCTGGAGTTTTAAACAATTTTTTGCTTAATTGTGGTTATTAACATTCTATGTTCTTCAAATTTAGCCCATGGATCTAAATACTGATTATATAGGAGATGCAGTATTTACTGGCCTAACCAAGCATAGTCAATATTCTTCAATTATTTAATCATTTTCTCTTGAAGCACAGGCAAACATAGATTGGTATTTTGAATAGTATGAGTACCATATGGGTTATACTGATTGTCAAAATAAGCTTGACTTGATATTGAAACCGATTACTAACTACTGAACTTTCTGTTATGAACATATCAATACAAACCTTCTAGCTTCAAGAGCTCTATTTTCTGAATAATAGATCCTTTTTTTTTTAATCTGCACAATTAATGCTTTATCATTGACCCTCTACCTTTCTTATTACACATAAATCCTATGATAATTTATCAATTTATTGGTTGTGGTGATTTCTCCCTCGTACTATTATGATAATTCTGTGAACTTAATTCTTCCACATAGGTTGTTGCATGTCCATGTGCACTTGGGCTGGCCACTCCAACTGCTGTCCTGGTAACTACTAGAGAGAACTTATTGACTGAAGAATCCTGCAGAGTTTACTATCAGACTCTCAGTCTAACTGATGAATGACTTGATTGATCAGGTGGGGACCTCATTAGGGGCAACCAGGGGTTTGCTTTTACGTGGTGGTGATGTCTTAGAGAAGTTTGCAGCTGTTGATACAGTTGTGTTTGATAAAACAGGGACTTTGACAGTAGGGAAGCCAGTAGTGACAAAGGTCATGACTTCTCAATTTGAAGAACATGAGGATTCACAGTTAAGTGGCGTTTTATTCATTCAGAAACCAAACAAGAACTATTTTTAGATATATATTTCTGAACCTGTCGTGCAATGCAACTTCAGTGCTGTATGGATCTGCAGCTTAGATATAGACTTCAATCCACAAGTCAAATGAACAAAGATATGCCTTTTTTTCTCAAAATATTTTGTTGGCAGTTGACAATGGTAAAACTTTTTCCAAGTTTCAACATTTTAGAGTGACACTTCCCTGGTTAATTTCCACCTTAAATGAAATGATAGAGACAACAGATGCATCCTTAACTTATTAAGGTTATTTTTGATACAAACTTTAAAATGAAAATTGGCTAATGAAATTGAAATAAGTAGGACTGCCAACTGCAGGGATGTAGTTCTATTTGGGCCAAAGAAAATTTGCTACTGATTATGTCATTGCTGGTGGCAAATGCTTCTCTGAATAATGAATTGGGCTATATGAATAGTTTTCTGTAAAAAGCGGTTATGTCCATCTTTTCTAATGACTGTCAACTGCCTATTTTAGTATTTAAGATGCCATTTGATTGGAAAATTAATGATGGAGTAGTGACTATACACTAACTCGCCAAATACTCCTATTCTATAGGGCTTATTCTTATTAGTCAAAAGCATTACTTGTCTGCTACATTGGTGTAGTGGTGTTAACCAAACAGAATAGATTATTTATAAACATTGTTAACAGCTATTCCTTTTTGCTGATTGTCAAGTAGTGTTTGCCTCTAATTGCTCAAAATTTTCGGTCATTCTAGTATGTTTGTGATGTGGTTGTTTAAAATATATAATTTAGATTCCTTTTCTTTAAAAAAGACGAGTATCTTTATTTTGGTAAATTCAAACTAATAAAGCTAACTTAGTATGGCTAGTAAAGTCTTCATTTCATTTTAAAAGTCTAAAACATGAAGAGTAGTTTCCATCACTATGGTACCCTTTGGGTATTTGTATACATTGTGATATCCTGGTGCCAAGTGTTACTTCAACCAAGTGATCCTCCCACAATAAGGGATTCCACATTTATCACATCTGCCAAGTGTTGGTTTCTCCATCCATCGGGTGTATTGGCAAGCGGGATCATTTTTACGACTTCGGTGGCACATTGAGAGAAACCAGAAGAGAGTTGGATAGTATTTTGAAAGGTATGCTGCAAGCGGTGAAGAAATGATGGCTTTGAAGTGTTTATATAGCTCAAAACCTAGTCAAAATATCCATTTGAGACTATTGGAGAAGTGCTTTAACTGATATTTTTTGGACCATTGAGTCTGTAGTTTGTAGTTTTGTACTAGATGGAATAGTTAAGTACTCAACTGAACTATGTGGTGCAGTTTGGTACAAGCTCTGTACTACCCGATACACCTTAGTATAGGTGAGACAGGCCTCATAGAGCTTGCACCTGTTCCATTTTTCAAAAAATTGCTAAATACCAACTGTACTGCCTGACTTAGTACAAGCCAGTATAGAAGGAGCTTGCACTGAGTTGTTTTTTGCTATTTTTTCCCCAACTATTCACACCTAAAGCTTATGTAGGATGGTTTACTTTAAAAATGTGAAAATGCTAGTTTAAAGACTAAATTGGGTGTAACTTGATTGAGGGAATGTTAGTTCCATTTTAAAAGCCTAAAAGGCTAAAAGAATGAAGAATCACTCCTATTTGTAATTGAGGGAGCATGTCACCAAGCAGGATCCATGTACCTTGGCAGCATGCTTGGATAGCTGAATGAGAGAGATTGAGAGAGATTGAGAGATAGTTGGAGTCCTTGTGAGTTTTCCAGAGTTTTAGATGGTAGTAGAGAAGAAATAAGGGATTTATATATTCTAAAGACCAGCCAAAATAACCCGGAGGTCAAAATATCTGTTGAAAATCATTGGTATAATGACCGCTGGCCTTGTGTCATGCAGTACAAGCCTTGTAATGTACTGGCAAGGTTTACATGCAGGGATCCTGTATCAGTACTGGTTCATTAAAAAACTGGTAAACACCAACCATACTGCTTGCTATTGTACAAAATCTTAAATCATGCTCTTGCAAGACATAATTGTCCAATAACTTGTTACCAATTAGTGAAAAGAGTAGTTTACTAATGAATTTGTGCTTCATTAGTAGCATTATAGTTTTTGCACAAATTTATTGCCTTGGATATCCTCCACCTCTCCAGCACTCTAATTTTTCTCTAACATGATCTGCTACTATTTTCAAATTCATTGGAGATGAGGCAATTTGATCATTTTTTTAATTCTATATATAGCATATGTTCTTCAATTATACTATTTTTTTTCTATCTTTGTTCCTTGCTTCCATCTTGCTTATCCAAAGTAGGACAATACTGAATATTTTGTAGTTTCTGCTGCGTTTTGAAAAAAAGCATTCTCAAATGTACAGAGAAAATCGTGAATTCAAATGGACAGAAGCTGATATTCTGAGATTAGCTGCTGGAGTGGAATCAAATACAAATCATCCAGTTGGAAAAGCTATTGTTGAAGCTGCTCGTTCAGTTGGTTGTCAAAATGTGAAGGTGAGTTCACTTTAATCTATTGTGCATCCTTTATAAATTGTGCTTTCAGGTACCATTGTTCTCAGAGAATATTTTCACATATTTTCTTTTCTAATTCATCCTTTTTAGCACCTGAACGAATATCAAGACTTAGTGAAAGTTTTTGCAATGTAGTTTAGAAAAGCATATTAGACTTTGTTTATTACAAGTTTACAACATAATATTTCTTTCACATTTTAAATCTCTAAATTGCATTTTAGCTGGTTAAGTAGTTGTATTTTCATGGAACCATGTTCTCAAGTTAACTTTAAACTTCTCTATGGCCAAAAAAGAGTGTGCATGTTTGTCACCATTAATAACAATTGAGATATGTTTGATTGTGTTTACTTGACACTATTAGAAGAAACAATGTCTAAGGCAAAATTCTAGCCACAACACTTTGTTAAATGGGTTCAACTTTCTTATGCTAAACTTCTATGTTTGGATATATCTGTCAAAATTCACGAAAATGGTGAAAAAACTGTCTGACTTGTGAAACAACCACATCTAACTTGGGTTATTAGATTACTGGCTTTAGAAAATTATTTAGCTTCAAGTCAAACTTCTTCAATACTATGGGGCGTGGGCTTTATTTAACAGGGGATATACAGTGATTTATATCTTACTTCAGGGTTTATATCTGCTTGGTTCATACTATGATGAATGCCTTCTTTTCTTAAACAAAAATATTGCAATAGTTTGATTCACATAATTATCCTGTTTTATAACAGGCTACTGATGGGACATTCAGTGAAGAACCTGGCTCTGGTGCAGTGGCTATTGTGGACGAAAAGAAGGTTGCTGTTGGGACATTAAGCTGGCTCAGAAGGTAATAGGTGGCCTATGGTCTAAGAATTCTTTAATAGAAAGATTTTCTTACCATAACTTTTGCACTGTGGATCAAGCTGTTGGTTGTTTTATACAGTCTCCAATTTCATCTATTTTTGCTTAATCTTTTCAAAGACGATCATGTTAAACTAAATTATATAGGCATATTTGCGAGCATGTGGAAACTTTTAGCAATCCCTCACTATATAAAAGACAAATGATGATGGTAAGTAGGGCTGTGTAAAATCCGAACCAACCCGAATAAACCGAATAAACTAACCCGAAATTTGCATTCGGGTCGGGTTATTAGGGTTATTTGGGCCGGGTCAGGTAGTGGAATTTGTCATTTCTCGGGTTTGGGTCAGGTCGGGTTAAAACCTTGAAAAACCCGAACCGAACCGAAATATATATAGTTGGCCTGGTGGTTGGGAGTTGGGACATTGAAAATGAAATCCAATGTCTTGAGTTCGAATCCCAGTGGAGACTGTGGAGACTGCTGACATATTCTTATACCTTTTTAAAACTTTTTTTTTACCATTTTTAAATCTTTTCTAAACTTTTTTTGAAGAGAATTCGGGTTATTAGGGTTATTAGGGTTGGGGTCCGATCTTATTCGGGTTAATCGGGTCGGGCCCCTAATTCTTATTGGGATAGGATTGGGTGGTGTTGGAGCCTCCTTATTCGGGTTCGGGTTATAGGGGTCGGGTCGGGTTTTAACCCGACCGATGCTCACCCCTAATGGTAAGGATATTATAGCAAAGTTATTTGAATGCTGCAAAGTTCATGTTATATACACACCGCATAACTCTTGTATATTTTCTGTTTGTATGCTATTGCAGGCATGGAGTTCATGATAACCCATTTTCAGATGCAGTTTTCAATAATCAGTCTGCTGTATATGTAGGAGTAGATAGTGCTTTAGCTGGGATGATTTATTTTGAGGATAAAATAAGGGAAGATGCACCTCAGGTTGTTGAAACTTTATCTAAGCAAGGAGTAAACATATATATGTTATCTGGGGACAAGAAGAGTACAGCTGACTATGTAGCTTCTGTTGTCGGTATTGACAAAAGCAAGGTACCATATGTCAAACCATAAGCAGAGAGTATGCATCATGTCTTTGCAAGAAGATTTTTTTTATTTCAAACTTGCATGTGATAGTTTGACACCAGAAATCATGCCAATTGAGACGTACATGCATATAATGGTGATATCAATCCTATTAATTTTATTTATAGATTAGAATACCAGCATTTAATATAATTACTCAACTATAGGACATATATATTCTGATATAATTTATGGTAATATCATGAAAACTCTGTCAATTGTTTGCTTGATAGACAGGGATAAATACTATAGGTATTGATGCCTATCTACACATTTATAGAACAGTTCACCAGAAATTTTGCTGGACTCACAAATGAAAACCCTACTAACTGAACATTGATCCTATCACAAAAGTATGCTTTACTAGTTGTCCAAGAAAATGATTATATTGTTGCCACTTTGGTTTGAACTTTGAAGTATGGTCCAAGAACTTTGAAGCATGGTATCAAATACCGTACCGTACCGGGCGGTACGGCTGGTATTTACTGGTTTTTGAAAAAACCAGTATACGAGATACCCGGTATTGGGCGATACCGGGTATCTCGGTAAATACCGCCCATACCGGGCGGTATTTGATGTCATACCGGGCGATACCGCCCGGTATGACCCAACGGCTCTTAAAAAGAGCCATTGGGTACTATTTGGTACTGTATTAGGGTTTTTCATAGATACAAGAGAATCATTACATTGGAGTTTATATAGGATGACACAGGCCCAAAGGGCCCAAAAAATCTCCGGGGGCTCCGCCCCCACACCCCTGGCAGGGGGCGCTGCCCCCCTTGACCCCCGCCGAAGACTCTGCGTAGTGCAACATAAGAGGGTTAGGGCAAATCAGTCGCCACACATCCCAACATACAGTGTTGACCTTAGTCGTGTATGTCCCCAAGATATGTACGAGTACGATGGACGTCATTCTTCCGCATTTTAAACATTGTATTCATGTATTTGACATTTGAATCTTAAATTTAAGTATTTTTTGATCAATTATGTGTTATTGGAGTTATTTTTAACAACAAAAAAAAAAACAAAAAAAAAACTATCCGGTATGCATTTTTCGTACCGAACCGTACCGTGTGTCGGTATGGTACGGTACCGGTACATACCGGTATTTTAAACCATGCTTTGAAGTATGATTATATTTTTTATGATGATTAGGAATCATACACATTTGTTCAATTAAGTAATTAGTTGATTGCACGAAGCAATCCCACTTCTATGGGCTGTGGGGAGGGTTGATGCACGCAGCCTTCCCGTGCTTTTTTTGCAAAGAGGCTATTTCCATGGCTCAAACCCATAACCTCCTGGTCACAAAGTGGGTAACTTTACCGTTACGCCAAGCCACCCTCTCTATTAATTAAAAACTGTGAATTTAAATAAAATCATAATTAATTCAAAACAAGAGAAATTATGAGTAGGATTTACATTTTTTTAGTGACTTTTCACTTAATGAAAGCTTGAATTTTAGAAGACATTAGAGGGATTGAGATATTTGAGTGCTATGATGGATGCACCACTTATTTGCTGCATATGCTTGTACGAAGCTGAAGCTCAAGTTTCATATGTATTAGTTTAAGTAATCTACTCAAGTTAAATGACATGCGTTTAATTTGATGGACTTTTGGCTTGGTTGATCCAAGACAGAGTTCCGTTAGTTTCATATATGGAAGATGGGCAGCTATTGAAGTCTTTGATTGATTTTATAGATCTGTACTTTAGAGGAGATGGTGTTATTAAAATTTTAACTGTTTGTATCTAGGGTTCTAGTGGACAGTTTTAACAATATCTTGAACATTATGAGTTTTAAACTGCAATAACTTAATGAATCAACAATTTTATGAATCATTTTCCGCATGACGGCCTATGAAGTTGCATTCCATGGGATCCTCAACTATCATATTGATTGGTCTTTGGTATGAAAGCTTATTTTGGTTGCTGATGTTTTGCAACTATTGTGGTGCATTAACGAAAGTGAATATAATTTTAACTGCTATGTATCTGCTGCTATGTCTTCTCCACAGCACTTCATCTCTTTTGTTAGGAAAAAAGATGCTTTCTCATGCTAAAATGAAAGTAGATGTTGCTAGATAATCCGATTTTGTTAGACTTAAAATTTTAAAGAAAGTGAGTTTAAGTAACCCAAAAGATTCACACTTTTATGTCTACACCAGGTGCTTTCTGAAGTCAAACCAGAGGAGAAAAAACGGTTCATTTCTGAACTTCAAAAAGATAAACAAATAGTTGCCATGGTTGGTGATGGTATCAATGATGCTGCTGCATTGGCTTCAGCAGATATAGGTATTGCAATGGGTGAAGGTGTTGGCGCAGCTAGTGATGTATCTTCAATTGTGCTTATGGGGAACAATTTGTCACAGGTACTGAAACGTGCTGTTTTAGTGGTTATTTGATTCATATTTGGACTTGTTTAGATATTACTGCGGTCTCCTTCATTTTAAGGAACCTCAAATTTATGTTCAAAGTTTCTTGCATCGTCTACTTTTCTTTAAACAGTTTGGGACTGAAAAATAAGGTTGTATGCTAAAGGACAAGAGACTGAAGTGTAATAAAGAAGTCAAAACATAAGCATACATAACAGGTGCAAAACCATGAAAAAGAAGCGTGCTAGTAATTGACAGTTATCCAGCTAGTAATTGTAAATTGATTAGCTCAAATAATGACCATTGGCATAGCCACACATATATCTTGGATCATGGTTGTGTGGATTATAAATTAGTGTGCCCTTTAGGATAATCTATGCCTGGTGCAAATGCACCTCATTGTCTGGAACCTCTTAATGGTGCTATGATTCCACTTGCTACCCACAAGGGAATACTTCTTTATTATGTACTGGATTCACAAGGATTTCAAACCTTTTAACTTGGAAGGTTCTGTGTTGCCACATTATGAACCATTGATGACTTGGGCTGTTATATATGATTTCTTATTAGCAGTTTCTTATATGATAAATTGATAATATTGTACCATCTAATGATATGTAGAGATATTATTGTAGTCTATTAATCAATTTTCCATTTGTATATTATAGTTATATTCAATTGAGTAAATATTGGAGGACAATTTGTATATTGTTTGGTAGGCATACCAATATTGTGAATGATCTTTAGATAGTGCCTAAACTGACCCAAGGTTGCTATAAATAAGCTATATTATTTAAAGTGTTACAGTATATTAATGCCTTATAAAGAAGGTATATAATTTAAGGTATTTATGTATATTAAGGCATATTATATAAGGTATATTCCTGCTCATAACATAAGTATTATATATATAATATATATCGTATATATCTTTAAGTATCTATATATTATAATATATAGTGGTGGAAGAAGAGAAGAGGTAGAGCTGCAAAATAATAAAATGCAAAAGAGAAAGGAAAGGGAAAATCATGAAAAATGCATCTTTTATTCTAACATGCCTTTTCTAATCAACCTATAATGACCTTTTTTTCTAAGTTAGGCTCCACGGCTTTTCTTGTAAAGATTTTTGAGTAATATATATTTTTGTTTTTTGGTTTCTTGTGGATAAAAAGAGCATCAATCAATATGAAAACATTTTTAGTTTTTAATTGACTGAATAGATAACTTAAACTTTAGGAAAGTGAATTTTTGTGTGGCAAGAATAGTCATTTTCTGAAGTCAAGATATTTCTATATTGACCCACAAAGTGGACTCTAGTTAACCTAACTTGATCCATACACTTGATTTTCTTTGCTGATTTCAAGTGGGGCTTCATGAGTGGCTAGGTGTGTGTTTGTGTGTTTTTTAAAATGAAATTTGGGTCTTGGGTCTAATTCTTTTGAATCTTTATATGAAAGTAAAGGGTGACCCATTGCACAAAGCAATCTCACTTTTGTAGGCTCCGGAGAGGGTTGAAGTACATAGCCTTCCCCCTCCCCCTACTTTTTTTTTTTAGAAATGTTGTTTTCGTGGCTTGAACCCGTGGCCTCCAGGTCACAAGTGGGGTAAGTTTACTGTTACACCAAAGCCACCCTCAAATCTTTATATCAAAGTAAAATATAAAGTTCTTATTTGACTTGATCTTTTATTGAAAAAAAGAAACCAAAACATCTCTAGCTAATTTATCATGGGTTCGTTCACTCAATGCGTTTGAGTTGCCTTATTTTATGTATCTCACAGACAATATAAATCACTAAAAGCCAGGAAGAGTTATAAAAATTGTAATACATGTTAAAATAATAAATCGAATGAGTTCCATCAGGCCTTTGTAAATTTCATGAGCAATAATTGAAACTAAAAGAAAAAACTACTTATAATCCTCTATAAAATTCTGGAGATTGTAATACATATTAAAATAATAAATCGAATGAGTTCCATCAGGCCTTTGTAAATTTCATGAGCAATAATTGAAACTAAAAGAAAAAACTATTTATAATCCTCTATAAAATTCTGGTGCAAGAAATTAAACTATCAAGAAAATAGCTTTATTGCATAAGGCTAAGACTGAATCTTGATGAAATATTTAACTATTGTGCATTTTTTATGGGTGGAACCTATGTCCTTATATATGATCGTGGTTGCATTTCGATATATTTCTATAAGAAACATAAGACTATCCTTTTATATTTTGTACTAGTTTAAATATGGAGAAAGAGATTTAGGTATATAGTTTCTGAGCATGTTTCTTTTTCCACCTTAATTTGGATAGTAAAATCTATGGCCTTACACAAAATTGAATGAGGAAAAGACCCACGTTACAAATCCTGTCAACTTGAAATTGTACCTTGGATAGGGTTTTGTATTTAATTTGTAATGTCCTAGGACTATTTCCATCATAATTTTCCTGTTTATCTATTATGTTTTCTTTTTAACTGACCAAATGAACAATGTCTATGCAGCTCGTTGATGCATTGGATTTAAGCAAACTGACGATGAAGACTGTGAAGCAAAACCTATGGTGGGCATTTGCATACAATATTGTAAGTTTGACAAAAACCTAACATTGCCTTCTTCCTGTGAGGGAATTTTGATATGATAGAGAACATTCCTAGTGTTTGTTTGATCAAAGAGAAGGTGCATATACCCATACACATGCATAATATCTTATATGCATAGACACATTTGACTCTTTATGAATATACTATTGTACATATGTGTGTGTATGCAGACATTTCTACTTGACTTTTGCTTTTGTATTTTAGTTCATAATACATTTCTACTTGACTTTTGTTTTTGTATTTTAGTTCATATGCATTATAAAATCTGGCTCCTTTTAAAGATGACCCAATGATTGAATTTTCTTGCTTCATGGCCAAGATGAGTTGATTTCTTGTTTATCAGGGATGCATCATTATTCCAATAGCATCGATATTTCCATGTTTGGCATTAACTTTTAACTTTTTCCTATCTCTTATGTCCACCGTGAGTCTGTGACCATCCGACCTAGTTATGATTGCACCAACATCTTTGTTGAATCAAAACTTACTTAAGGTTCTTCCTCAAACATAGGCAAAAATCCATACCCTAGTCTTTCTGCTTCCATGCTCAAACCTTGTCCAAATTTGACTGTTTCTAGAAAACTAGTGGGATTTCCAGGAACTTGTATGGTTCATCACTTTTATATGTTTGTTAGAATGGGAGTGAAACATTTCCCTATATACTAAAAACAAGGTTTTAAAGAGTCTATACAGGCTCTATGCAGTTAGGACAATGCATGGTGCATATATAGATGCCTATCCATATGCAGTCTATATTTAATAATAAAAATATTATATACAAAAACAACAATAGATAGATCAAAACAATAGACCTCTAGGAAGATACTCAAAGATAGAATAGATGCAATAGATTGATCAAAATAATAGACCTTTAGCAAGACCAAACATAGAGGTCATAAGTTTTAACTTCAATGGGATTAATATATGGCTTGTAAGAGGATTCCACATTTTTGAAGATTGTCATTATGCAGTCTATGCACCATCGTGCACCTGCATATGTGGGCCAGCTGTGTATTAGCACCATATGTAGATTGTAGAATAAGCTAAGTGTTTTGACAGCGTATAAGGTTGCATAGACCACCTTTTGAAATACTGCTCAAAAGGATCTATCCACCACCTCAATTCATGGCAAAATTTCATTATTCCCTCTGCTGCCTTAACTACCATACCAAAAGTCTACACAGATATTGAATAATGAATACTTCACTAGTTACCTTGATTGACATGTTCTATGCTGATATCTTTCTTGTTGCTGTCAGCCTATGCTAATGCATACCAATTAGCATGAATCCTTTCATATCAGAGCTAGTTCTAATTCTATATGAACACAATGGGTAGCCTTTCAGTCCCTTCATAGGTGAAATTCTGTTGTTCAAATGTGACTGCAGATATTATGAACTGATATAGAGCTAATAATGCTGTTACTACAGGTAGGTATTCCCATTGCTGCTGGAATTCTGTTACCTTCAACTGGTACTATGCTGACGCCATCAATTGCTGGAGGTCTGATGGGCTTGAGCTCAGTTGGGGTGATGACGAACTCACTACTTTTGAGGTTTAAGGTGGGGAAAAGGAAAAACCAGAAGTCCAAATACCAAGGGGAAATCAGAGGCAGTACGGATTCGGATTTCCTTGTGCAAATAGAGAATGAAACGGAGAAACCTTACCCTGTCAAATGGAGGAGCAGTTGATTCTTTGAACTACAATTGGCCAGGACCTGTTCAAGCAAATGCAGCTTGGATTTCACCACGAGGACAAGGATTAATTGCTACACCGCAGAGTCGGGTGAATGACCACCAAGTTCAGTGGGGCAAAACATTGGAGATGGATGCATAAACCATCCATAAACTGGTTTTGATGAGCTTAATAAAATTTTTGGCCCCCTTTTTGAGTTATGGGTGGACTTGGTGATTGTTCTTTCTCCCCGATAGGCTGAAACAGTAGATAATGACATCAAATGTTTGGACATAAGCTCCTTTTGATGCCAATTTATGTATTAATTGTCTCTGAACTACTTTAGCATATGGTAGGAGTTCAGCTTCAAATGATATTTATGTTGTACCGTGTGAAACTACAATTAAAAACATTACATCAGCGGTTGTTGAGTTGAAATTTGAAGAAGAAATATGTTATTCGGTTCAATATTCCACACATATTTAAAAAATTCTTCCCTCTCGTCTTAAGTAGCTACACTGCCATAAGTTATCCAAAGTATCAAGATGCCTTTATGCTTGAAGGGATTAATTTTATACCGGTGCGAGTCTAGTGGACTCACGTCTCATGACATGCCTATCTCTCTAATTTTCTCTTTTTATTTAATGAAGAGATTGAAAGAGATAGACATATATTGGGGTGCGAGTTCAGCATAGATCAAATCACTTAAAGGATGAAATGTCCCCGACTAAATAAATCATTTGAGTTCCCAAGCCACTTAGAAAAGCATCAAATTTGACTTCCCATGTATATATAATATAATTTATAACCACTCTAGCTAGTTGAATCAATTCTTCATCCCCGATACAAGAGAGCATATGCACGAGTGTAGAGAGGCGCTTGAGAAAGACCTTTTTTTTAACCAAAAAAATAAGCTTTATTAAACTTAAAAAATTACAAGATCAAAAATCATGAACCAAAATTTTCTCTAACTTAGGAGGTCTAATGCTGGACCAGATAGAACTGGCCCTTGGGAATCTAACTTTATTGGCTATCCCAGTGAGCAGTACTCTTATTACCCTCCTTAAAATAAAATTTAAAGCTCACAACTTTACATGAGTATTTAAGAGCTTTTATATCCAAAATAATAGAATTAATTCTCCAAGGAGAATCACCGTCATGCTCCAATATATTCATCAAAATTTTAGAGTCCATCTCAATATAGAAAGATTAAAGGTCGTGTTTAATTGTCAATTTAAGTCCTTTCTTTATTGCCAAAGTCTCTAGTTGTAGAATATCATCTCCTTCCAAAAATAGAGAGTGAGCCAGAGAACAATAGCCATCAACATTCCTTAAAATGAATCCAATTCCACATGCACCATTCAAAATAGAAGCATCACAATTCAATTTTAGTAATCCATGTTCAGGAGGAATCCATTTAACATCCTTCCTACGATTGATATTTGTTCCATCGGAACTGGTTAAGCTCAGGTGCTGACCAGTATAAGATAGGATTTTCAACACATGACTCTTAGGGGTAGGCTGCCTAACCTCGTGAAGCAAATAGTTTCTAGCATGCCAGATGAACCAACAGGAGGTTGCAACAATAGCTTTAAAGTACTGCTGAGAATTTAGGTTCCCAGTAGGACTATCAAGCCATGTGCCATCACTCCAATCAACCTTATTGGAAAACCTTAACCCAAATTCAACTGACAACATATTTCAGATAGAGGAGGAAAGAGGGCATTCAAAAAATAAATGATCAATGGATTCAAGTGCATTGGAGCAAAATAAACAAAGATTTGAAGGACATAGCCCTAAAGAATAGAGTTTAAGTCGAGTAGGAAGTTTAGATGATGATTTTATGAGGGACATTTAACTTCCAAAGTTGTTTCCAAGCAAAATTATTCTCAACAGAACTGGGTTCATGACTTCTAAGGAACTTGTAAGTTGACTTAGTGGTAACTCTACCCCCAGTCTCATTCACCCATATATAGTTATCATCATCGGGATTAGAAGGCAAGTCTAACTTTAAAATGGATTCCCCTGGAACAGAGCCAAACATATTCAAACACAAGTCAACATAACTTTGATTATTCAAAAGA
Organism: Canna indica; assembly: GCA_034359265.1. Taxonomy (NCBI): domain Eukaryota; kingdom Viridiplantae; phylum Streptophyta; class Magnoliopsida; order Zingiberales; family Cannaceae; genus Canna; species Canna indica. The sequence continues at coordinate 75,484,805 of CP136894.1, read as the reverse complement.
TAATTGACATTAACATCATCATTAACTGCATTGATATTTACAAAAGTAGGCTTCATAAGTAAAGGTAAATCACGCACCCAATGATCATGCATAATAGAGCAAGATGAACCAAAATTAATATTTTTTTAAAAACCAAGAATTAGTTTATAAAAAGCTTCAGCAAATAATCTCAAACTAAATGAGCACTTAACAGGTAAAGAGACCCTAAGAGAAAACAAATAAGGGTACTTAAATTTGACCATTTTGACCCAAATAGAATCACAATTATTAAGATAAAGACTACTTCTCTTAGCCTGAAGAGCCTTATTTTTCAGGTCTAATCTATGAAGTCCCAAACCACCTTGTTCTTTGGGCAAAGTAACAGTCTCCCACTTAATCAAGTGAAGACATTTGTTTTGAGAAGAATTACTCCACAAGAAAGACTTAATCAAACTCTCAATTTTATTGAGACAATCAGCAGAAAACCAAGTAACACCCATAGCATGGATAAGAATTGAATTTAAAATAGAATTGATTAAAGTAATTCTACCAGCCTGAGACAAATAATTAGACTACCACACACTAAGTTTGGACTTAACTTTGTCAATTATATAATTGTGAGTATCCTTAGGTGGTCGACGAGGAGATATCATGGAACCCAAATACTTGAAAGGGAAATTGCCAACTTTCATATTCAACTGAGAAGATATTTCTCTAATCTTGCTAGAAGGCACCCCTTTAGGAAAGAAAATTTTGGATTTCTCAAAATTAACAGATTGACCCGTCAAATCTTTATAGAGATTGAAAATGGATCTAATAGATCTAAGACTCTTGTTATTAGCTCTGGAAGCCAAAAGGATATCATATGCAAATATTATATGACTAATTTTTAAACCATTCCTAATTTTGAAAGAGGTTAATCGATTTTCATCAACAGCTTTGTTTAATAGGATAGTCAAAGTTTGAGCAACAAAAACATATAGAGATAGGGGGAAAGAGGGTCCCCTTGCCTCACACCACAATAAGAAGCAAAGAAATCAGAAACTACCCCATTAATTAAACAAGCAAAACTGACAGTAGATAAACATGAAGTAATCCAAGTAATGAATTTTTCAGAAAAATTACAAGCATGCAACACAGCAGATATAGCAGACCATGATAACTTATCATAAGCTTTCTCAAGATTAATTTTAACTAGAATATAAGGATTCTTACCTTTAGTATTATGAATAGAATGGGCTATCTTCTGAGCAATAAGAATATTATCATGAATACTTCTATCTTTTAAAAAGGCAGATTGCTCATAGGAAATAAGCTCATAAATTATATACTTGAGTCTATTGGCAAGAACTTTAGCAACAATTCTATAAGAAAAATTACAAAGTGCTATCGGTCTAAAATCTTTAATTACAGTGGGTTTATTACACTTGGGAATGAAAGTTAATAAGCTCATAAATTATATACTTGAGTCTGTTCCAATCCAAAGGTAACAAAGCTGAATGAGAAATAATAGACCAATAATAATTTTGACAAAGAGCATTTTAGCTCCATATTAACAAATATAAAGTTTGTATTTAAACATACTGAAAGTATTTTGCATTTGAATATATATTGCATGAACAAACAAAATAATACTTGCATTATTTATAAAAGTAATTACCGAAATTGAACAAACAAAAGAATACTTGCATTATTTATAAAAGGAAAAAGATACAAAAATACTCATAACATTTTTTTGGGATAAAAAATACCCATTACGTTATGAAATTAGGTACAAAAATACCCCTATATGTAAACGACGTTAATTGAGAGATAATGGAGCTGATGTGGTTGATGACTAAGACTGATGACGTGGACATGTGTCGCGCATGCAGGCCAAGATATTTTTTCACGGGTACTAAAATATCCCTAACGTTTTCTCATGGGTACTAAAATACCCCTAATGTTTATTTTGGAGCTAAAATATCCCTGAGGTTATTAAAAATAGTACAAAAAAGACACCAGTCTATTAGAGTTAAATGAGACTTAATGGAGATATCATGGATGCTGATAAATATGTTGACTTTACACGTATCGCATATGCATAGAGCAACTTGCCACGTAAGCGACACATAAGAAATTGAAATCGAAGCTCAAATCGAAAATTGAAAATTTAGAAAATAAAAACCAAAACTGAAATCATCAAATCGGTTAATCGAAAATTTTGATTCGACTTCAAACTGATTTTCAATTAATCGAATTTTCAATTTTTTTGCTCGCCCCTATAGTTGGGTGGCAAGTTGCTCTCTGCATGTGCACCACGTGTAAAGTCAACATCTCTATCAGTATCCACGACATCTTCGTTAAGTCTCGCCTAACAAAAGTTCGCATGGTGTCATTTTTGTACCATTTTCAATAACATCAATGGTATTTTAGTTCCAAAATAAATGTTAGGGGTATTTTAGTACCCGTGAGAAAATGTTAGGGGCATTTTAGTACCTGTGAGAAAACATCAAGGGCATTTTAGTACCCGTGAGGAAACGTCTTGGCATGCATGCGCGTCACATGTCCACGTCATCAGTCTCAGTCATCAGCTACGTCAGCTCCGTTATCTCTCAATTAACGACGTTTACCTATAGGGGTATTTTTGTACTCAATTCCATAGCGTAAGAGATATTTTTTATTCCAAAAAAACCTTAGGAGCATTTTAGTACCCGTGAGAAAACGTTATGAGCATTTTTATACATTTTCCCTTTATAAAAGTAAGGGAAAATGTCTAAAATAGTCCCTAAACTTTTTCGAAATTTTCACATTGGTCCCACAACTTTTTTTCGACTCAATTGGATCCCTAAAAATTTGTAAACGTCACTTTGGTCCCTAGTCGTGACCTTGCCGTTAAAAAAAAATCCTACATGATTAATGTTTCGACGACGTGGCATATGATTTAGTTGACTTTGCTTACGTGTACTAATAGGTACATATGTGGCTTATTTTATCATTTATATATTAAAATAGGTCCCATTTTTTTCTCTGTTCCTCCCATCGTTGTCATCTCCTTCTCTTCCTCTTCCTCCTCCTCCCTGCCTCCGCCCCCACCATCGCCGCCTCCTCTTCCTCCTCCATGCCTCCGCCCCTCCGGCAGCCCGAGCTTGGTCAGCACCGCTTGCAGCTCCGCCGCCGAGATGAACCCATCCCTGTGCTCGTCGAACACCCGGAACGCCTCTCTCATGTCCTACTCCACCTTGTCCCCCGCATCCGCATCCACATCCATCTCGTCAGATCCGTCGAAGAGGGCGTTGCCCAAGGAAGAGTGGAGGACCTCGAAGTCTTCAAAGCTGAAGATTTTGCTCCTCGTCGTCTCCACCAACTTGCTCTCCCTTTTCCTCTTCTCCTACACTTTCGATCCCAAATGGTCGACCCGCGGTCCCAGGATTCACGCATGGGACTTGTCGCCCTCCTCCACGAGCTTAACGCCACCCGAAGCGACCTTTTCGGTAGCAAAACTCTCGCCGTGACCAACTCCCTTCTCCAAACTCTCCTCACCGAGGTCAGCTGCGCTCGCGAGGACGATGTGGCGGCCGTGGATGAGCTCTCTAGGGAGCTCAAGCTTGCTGTGGGGCCGCACAAGCTCCCTCTCGGCTTCACCTCCAACCTCGACACCGACGAGCTCTACCCGGCGCTCAATGCCGCCTGCTTCAAGTTCTAGGATGAGCTGGTGGAGTATATGTCCTATGAAGTGGGTGAGGACTGCCTCAATGAAGACATTTTTGCCAAGAGGGTGATGCTTAAAGGTTGCGAGCCACTACCCCAACGGCGGTGCCACCCGAGATCCCCGGCCGGCTATGGGTTCATCTCGGCGGCTATGAAGTTCGACGAGCACGGGGATGGGTTCATCTCGGCGGCGAAGCTGCAGGCGCTGCTGACCAAGCTCGAGCTGTCGGAGGAGCGGAGGCAGGGAGGAGGAAGAGGAGGCGGTGAGGGTGGGAGCGGAGCCAGGGAGGAGGAAGAGAAGGAGATGACAATGATGGGAGGAACGGTGAGACAAATGGACTCATTTTAATATATAAATGATAAAATAAGTCACGTAGGTACCTATTAATACATGTAAGCAAAGTCAAATAAATAATATGCGCGCCACATCATCGGAACGTTAGCCATGTAGGATTTTTTTTAACGGCAGGGTCACGACTAGGAACCGAAGTGACGTTTACAAATCTTTAGGGATCCAATTGAGTCGAAAAAAAGTTGTGGGACTAATGTGAAAATTCCGAAAAAGTTTAGGGACTATTTTAGACCTTTTACCGAAATTAACAAAAACGTGACTAGATAAGTAATAACTATAATTAATGACCTACTGAAATGATAATAATCAATCTTAAATTCTAAATTTTAGTATTCAACATAACGTATACTACTACCACAATAATTTCACTGTTACATATATAACAATAAATGAATCAGTAAATACTAATTCAATGCACATTGATATACTCATAACCTACGTACATCTCTGACTAAATAAAAAATGAAGACGACACACAACAATAAAATCTCATAAACTTCACCGGAGAAAGAAGTTAAACAAAGATATCGAACCACCCGGATGGTAAATTCAAATTGATCATGATCAACATATGCATGCCTTCCAACGTAGCATTGCATTCAGTGGATTGATCAGATGTCGCACTATGGAATCTTGTTGCTTCACCAAAAAAAGCAAAAATACTTAACAAGTTGATCAATCCTCAAATTAAAGAAGAATCCACGCAAAGGATTTTTGTGTGAAAATATTGGAAAAATTCATGTTGGCAATTCCAGTTGCCTATACTGCCACAATTCTTAGGAAACATTGGATCAAAGGAGAGTGCCATTTCACCTCCTATAGGTATATATGGTTAGAATAGAATAGTAATTGAAAGGCAACAATGCTCACGCTCATATGACTATAAGAAATTGGATCATGTGCCATTGGCCATTAATGGAAATAATTGACTATATCTGATAAACTAATATTTCAAGTCACAATATATGGTATATTAGTTCTTAAAATTTCGAAAGAAAATAATATTGGAGAGACCAATATATTTTTTGAAGGGAAAATAACAATATATCATTAAATGCTATCCGGAATAAGGATCAATACAGTTTTAAATTACTGCTATACGGAATTAATTTTTTGTTTGAAATTGTTTTATTGGGCTAATTATATATGGTTCATAATTATGATATCAACTGCTGGATAATATCACAATTATTTCTTTCTCTCTCTGCAATAACCAAAGAAAGTAAATATATTTATTGTTCAGGTACTCTTGAACATATTATAAAAGTTGGAATGAAAGCAAAGCTTCAATGCACGTACGTATAGACAAGCAAACATGGATTGTTGGCGGTCACCTTCATGGTTTCTTCTTTTCTTGGCTCTTTGCTTTCTTCTCTGGCGGCGTGCAACAGCAGAAGCATTCGTGCTCACCGAAGAGGAAGAAATGGAGTTGGAGAGAGAACTCCAATCCCTCAACAAGCCCTTTGTCACGTCTTTCAAGGTAATGATCTGTAAGTTTAATCAAGACATATGCATCTTGATATCTTCACTGTACCTATATATTCATTCCTCCAATTTGTGTGTTCGTAGGATGAGTATGGAATTACATACGATTGCGTGGATTTCTATAAGCAACCAGCTTTTGATCACCCTTTGCTTAAAAATCATACTCCTATTCAGGTGAAAAGATTTTAGCCTATATGTGTGTATATATTGTTCCAAATGACTTGTACGATCGATTGGTCCTGAATCATGACGACAATGCAGTTGAATGCTACAAGGATTCCACGTATCTTCAAAAGTAAGGCACCAAGAAGACGAATGTTTCCAAGAAGATGCCCGGAAGGCACTGTTCTTATTCCCCGGACTACCAAAGAAGATTTGATAAGAGAAAAGATGTACAAACAGATCCAGCCACAACATTCCATATATCCACAAGCATCTGATGGTGCCTTCCATGTAATGTATATACATATATATGAAACAATAGTGCTTCATCAAATTAATAAACATTATATATAAGTTATTTCTAATAATTCTCTATATATATTCCATGCATGCATCTCTATGAGCATGCGCAGTATGCTGGGCGAGTAATACAATCTGCCGGAGGACGAATGATTTATGGTGCAGGGGCTATTATGACTGTTTTCCAACTCTCATCAGGTGTCTCAAATAGTCAAATGAGCAGCGCTCAACTTGTCTTTGTTAAAGGAAAGAATATATTGCAAGTTGGTTGGCACGTAAGTTTATATATATATATATAGATAGATAGATATATGGGATCTGTATATATACAATTAATTCAATTTTTTTTACATTTTATTTCGATCTATATACATATGTAGGTTGACTACTCTCGTGAGGGGGACAATCGTGTTCGTTTCTTCACATACTGGACTGTAAGTATACATTAAAAATCGATCTATATATATATTTCATGTGCATGGCCTCATGCATGGTCATTTGGATATATATAGTCGGATGGATCCCAGAGCACAGGTTGCTACAATATGCGTTGTAGTGGGTTTGTCCGATCCGGCAGTGACTTCGTCCCAGGCATGACTCTGACAGAGAAAGAGTTCAAAATTTATATATTCAGGGCAAGAATTTTCTCTCTGTTTTTATTTTAATCATATACTTCAATTTTCTTTCTGTTTTAATCAAATTTTAATCATATATCTCATTGTATAACTCTCTTTTTCTTATGTTAGGATGAAGAGAATGGGAATTGGGAATTGTATACTGATGATGAAGATATAGGGTATTGGCCAAAGGAAATCTTCGACAACATGGGAGATGCTTCGGAGGTGCATATGGATGGAGTTGTTTACTCGCCTTTTAATGAGCCGAGTCCGCCTATGGGTAGTGGTGAGCTTCATGGGGGGGAGATGCGTGATCTTCTTCTTATGGATGGAAAGGGAGAGAGATATGATTTCGATGGCGGTCAAATAAGGATATTAAATGACCTTGGTATAAAATATTATGGAGATTATTTTGCTTGCGAGAGTGGCGGCTCTTGCACGTTACGTTATGGAGGGCCTGGAGGTTGGAAAAAAACTTAATCGATCCTTGGTCTTATTATTTTTTCGATGATTAATTCCCCATGGAGTATTAATTTCAATTGATGGAATAAATGAAGTTTTATTGATTTCGAAGATTTTAGGTGAAATTTTTTAAAAGAAAATTAATCAATTAAGCTATTTATATGTTTCTCGTTAATTAATAACCGTGCTGACCCACTAGTAGCTTAGTGGTGAGACATTTTGCTATGTTATTAATGGATTATGAGTTCAATTTTTATATGCCTATTTTTGCGATTGCGTGCGTCTTTTAATGTGCATGTACATATATTTTCACGTTACGATTTGTAATTAATGACTATGTTATAAAATTAATTTTTATAAAAAATAATAATTATGCATATAATAATAATTTACATATGGGAAAATTACTCCAAAGCAACCTGAATTATGTCACCAGTATGACGCTTGGTCAGGGCAAAGCTACAGTATCACGATGGGGACAGTTGTCCCATTCAATTTTACTTTTTTTTTTCTCTTATATATACATCTTTTTTACGATTTTGCCCCCCTCTATTTTAAAAATTACCCTCCTATCTCGAAATTAATCTATTCCCCTCCCGATACCTAATCCCCTCTCCCTCTCTGCTGCGCCGACCTCCACCAATTTGTCACTCCTACTCTCCCGACGCCATCACTTGGCTGCATGCTCCGGCCACTCCAAGCGGTAGGCGATCATTCCGGCGTGGCGGCGTGCTCCTTCCCAGCTCTACTCGGCGATCTCTTGTCGGTTGTGGTCTCGCGTCCAGGTGTTCGCCCACTCACCCAATTCATCATTGGCGTCAACTCTTGCACGACTGCACACTCCTGCATGATTGTGTCTCTCGATCTCTGGCGTCCGGCATCCGGCGTCCGCGTCCGCCCAATTCAGAGTCCAGAGTATGTGTCCTGCGTCCGGCATCTCCCGCATCCCGGTAATTTTAGAATTTTTTTTATTTCATCATTGCTTGATTAATTCCATTGATTTCACTGTTTGATTTCATTTTTTTATTCCAGTAATTTTTTATATTAATGTTTGATTAATTTCATTTTTTGATTTTTTGATTTCATTTTTTGATCTCGGTAATTTTTTGTTTTAATTTCATTGCTTGATTTACTTAGTTTGGTTATATTGTTTAATTTTATTTCAATTATATTTGGTTGTTTGATTTCAATTAATTTTTATTTAGTAGATATAGAGAATTATTTTTTTAAAAATTTATGCCCGAAGGTGGATCATCGTCTTCGGCTAACAAAGAAGTAAATGTGAAAGTTGAAGAAGAGAACTGTAGCTCAAAAAGACTATATGACATTTGAGAGTCGGTCCCACTCCAATTTAATTTTTGGCTCCGCCATTGCTCTTGGCCGACATAAGATCCTGATGTGGACACTCTATGCCATCATTTTGAGTGAAAAATATCTTGACTACCATATCCTTAATTAATTAATATATTTATTTTTACCGTCACATATATATTTCATTATTGAAATAAAACATTATTTTAAAAGTAAAGGTGGTGCCAAAATTTAAACCTTGGTAATTTAAGCCAAAATAACCATTAATCGTTCTCAATAACCCCTAACACAATTGCTTTTGTTATTTAACTTAAAATCAAACATATTATATACTATTCAAATCTAGCTTGGTTAAACAAGTTGCTCTACATATTATATTTATATATATATAACATGATGATATTTAATTATTTTTATTAATTTTCATTAATACGACATCGGAGACCAAAGGCGATAGGATTGTAGCGGCGGAAGAATCCGGGGACTCGGTGTAATTTATCCTAGAAATTATGTCATTAGCTATGGCTGTGGGTAAACCGTGGCTCACAGCGACTGCTATGTCGGCTGTCATTGATAGCCTGTAGTAGTTTAGCTGTTTTGTGTAGAAATAATCATTCTGTAGTAGTTTAGCTGTTTTGTGTACATATAATCATTTTGTATAAATAACCCACAGCCCACCTTGACCAACGGTCGCCCCGTGATGCCTCTGTCCTTGAAGCTCTTCTCTCATCTCCTACAACGGAACACCGGGATCAACAACCTCGTCTGCGTCCAAGTACTTTTGATGTTCTTTATGTTGCACTTGTATTTTGTTCATTTTCTTCCTTAATTACTTTCTTGTCGCTTTATGCTCTCTGGCGGCTTCTAGAGCGATCGACTATGGAGCGGATCGAGGGAGCTGTGGAAGAGGCCATTCGTCGAGCTAATGCAGAGTGCAGAGTAGCATGCAAAGAAGCGACAAAGGGAGAATGAGGAGGAGCTATAGAAGGCCAAGGAGAGGATCTTGAACAAGAGCTCTGGGAGGTGAGCTAAGAACTGTAGATGTGGTTCGGCATTGCCAAGAACTTGAAGGGGATGAAGGGGATGAACTCATGGAATTATAGCCGTTGGGCGAGACGCGATGTCGAAACAAAGCCCTTTTTTTAGGTTGTAAAATAGGCTTGCAGGCTTTTTGGGTTGCAACCTAATTTGCAGCCTATATTTGCAGGCTACAACATTTTAATCTTGCAATTAAATTGATTGTAATTAACCAAACAACAATTAAAACCAAATGCTACAAATTTAATTATTGTTAGCTTATTTAATTAGAGGCAACCAAACAACACCTAAGTCATTTCATTTCATTCATTCAATTGTTAGTCGATACTTGATAATTAAGTTGACATATATAGCATAAAGTATTTCCTTCCAAAATGCAACAATTGCATAAATCTAACTATTAAAAGTATTTCATTTTTTGACAATTCTTTATAATAAACAATCATATTATAGAAATTTTAATATATTAAAATTATATATTATGTTATTATATATATTTAATATACATCAATAATATTTAATAAACAATGTTTTTAGTTAAGAAAATTTTGTTTAGATTAACATGCCAATGCAAAATTAAATAATTTAAAATGCTAATTTTTGAACTTATATTAAATATGTTCTTAATTATAATTTGCATGTTAATAGTACGTATGACTATCAATTATTAACCAAATGATAGTAATGGTCTTTTAAATGTTGTTTTTCTAGTATTAGGGATTATAATACTAAAACTTAGTTTTGGAGCAACAATTTTTTAATGTTTATTATCAAAATATTTTTAATAGTAAAAAGTATTGCTCTAATATTATTCATTTAATATTTAAACATATATAATTTTTAATGTTACGTTAGAATATTAATGCACAATTATAATTTTGGTTTATTTTTAAATTTAACTTAAATATATACTTATATTGTTTATTTATGAATTTAAATATTAGCAATATATATTCATAGTTATCAGCTATTTTTCAAATACTATAATTAATATTCACAGCTCTTCCTTCAACCCATTAAGACCTTAAAAATTAATAATTAAGAGCTGTTAGATGTATCTTAAATTTTATATATGGGCCGGGGCGGAGGGCCGTTATGATTAGAGACAATTAGAAAACGAGAGATATTCTATTCAGGTTAGGGTTAGAGTTTTCTTTGTACTTCATTGTTGTGAATAATAAAATCTGCTGCTCCTTTATTTGTCACGGATAACACATTGCTGTTGAATTGGAACCATATAAATCGTGTGTTCCTTTTTTCTTTCTTGTGCTTTGTTAATTTTTTTTATAGACCAATGTACGTAGTAGAACGTCAAAAATAAATGAACATATGAAAGTACAATTATAACTTCTGAAAATTTATAAACAGATCCATACAAGCGCTCATGCTATCTCTTCCAACACCTCTTCCTCCATTTCCCATGGCTTCTTCTTCCCCTCCTCACCATATGCCCAACAACAAACAACGAAATAGAAGAAGTTCACCACACCTATGAGTGTCAAGATCAAGTAATAGTACTCATAATGCCCCTTGTTGAGGTCACTCGTAAACCAACTCACTCTCCCATCTCTACCCGTGATCGCATCTATCGTCTTCACAATCACTGTCCCCATCATGCTCGCCACTCCGTAGTTGAGCGAGCACAGCGCCACCGCGAAACTGTTCATGCTCTTCGGCAGTTCATTGTAGAAGAACTCCACTTGTGCGTTTATGTTGAAGGTTTGCGCCAACCCCACGATGACTAACTGCACCACCAACCACATAACTGAGATGCTCACTATCGGCGCGGCCTCCCCTGGGAGGCCTTCTTTTATTGCTGTCCTCCGCCGCACAACCTCCACCACCGTAGCCACTCCGGTCCCCACTATTCCGAGCAGTAAGCCTATGCCCATCCGTTGCTTCAGAGTGATTCCAGTGGGGTTTCCAGTGATCTTTACCAGAAACGGAACCATGAAGTGGCTATAGAAACTTGTGCACAAGCTGAGAGTTAGAGACATGAATACGCCTATGGATGCCGCTGGGAATTGGAAGTTTCGGCCAATATGACGATCCATGGTTTCTGCCTGCAACACCGGGAAGCTAATGTTCATCGCCAAGCCGATAAAGATTCCGGTCGACCACAGAGGTATCACCCTGATCACAGACTTGAGATCCTCCACTTGCTCCACGGTGCAAACCTTCCATGGATCTAAAGCCACTCCATCAGTGCTTAGTTCCTCGTCGAGATTCTTAATAACGCATGCTTTGTTAAAGAACCTTCATGCCGACAAGTAGAATAATATTAATACAAGTTTTCTCATTCAAAAAGAATAAAAAGTTTAGGATCTACTTAATCCAAGAGTCGAGAAAAATATAAAATTTCAAGTTAAAACAGCAAACCTTTAAACACTGATCATAAAAAAGAGAATGATCTTGCATGGTAAATTGTACCTCAACTCGTCTGAAGGAACAATTATATTGGTGGACTTCCGATGATACTCAACAACAGCCAAGCTCTCTTTGGATAAGTTAAATTTTCGATTTCTTATTGCTGCAACAATCACCTGAGCAAATTCACTGAAAATGCTCCTTTTGTCATTGAGCTTGATGTAGAGTGGAGATCCTAGCAGAAAAGAGAGAGCAGATAGTGCCATCACCACCATGGTCACGCCAAACCCTATTTTCCATCCCTTTTTATCAATTATGTAGACGATGACCGTAGAGGCAAGAACTAAGGAGACTCCAACCGATGCGAAGTACCCACTAAAGAAGACTTCGCGGGCCTTCGACAGTTGATGGGTGTTCTCGTGAGTGAGTTGGTCTGCTCCAAAGGCTAAGGAGCATGGCCTTACACCAGAAGATCCGATGCTGAGGAGGATGAACGCAGTGAAGAGGAGGATCAGTTGAGGTGCTGTTGCTGACCTACAATCTTGCCGCGAAGTGAGCTCACATGTAGGAGGCTTCGCTCCAGGGTACGTTGCTGTAAACCACACTATAATGGCCCCCTGGAACAGTTCATGAAAATATATAAATTAATCAGTTTGATATGATGATGTTAGGTTAATTAGACATATGTAAACTTAACTAATTTGTTTTTTGCTTTATAAGAAGTTAATTTTTTTTGTTAATCGAATCAATCGATCATTAATAGTAATTAATCGAATATATATCATGGATTAAAATGTCTTTGACGAGCAGTACGGGGTTCACCATTAAGCTTATGATTGATGACAATGCAATGGTGCGGAATCGACCGAGGTAGGAATCGGATAGATAAGCTCCGAAAAGGGGGAGGAAATTAGCTACTCCTGCCCATGCGAATAGAGCACTTGCAGCGGTTGCAGCTTCCATGTGGTACTCTTTTGTGAGGTAGATGATCGCGATCACAACAATTCCTTCGCAGGAAACCTTTTCCAAGACTTCATTTGCTGTACAATAAAAGAATGTGTTATATTGAAATAACTTATTTTTCATAACTTTAAGATCATACATAACGCAAAGTGCACATGGATTAATCTGATATATACTAGTAATTAATTAAAAAGATATATGAATCTATACCTATGATGAACGGGATGGTCTTGACACCACCTTTGATGGTCACCATAGTGTGTTGATCAGCTACCAGGAACTGAGATTCCACTTGTTAGCACAACCAGATCGATCTGGGATGGGAGCAAGGACGAAGAAGAAATAGTAATGGAGACTCGAGAGCATATAAATTATATATATTAAAATAGGCAACGTTGGTCTTTTTCTCGAATAAGGAGGTCTCCTTTATGGAAAAGAATACAATTAAATAAATGCCAATTGGAACTTGCCACGTGACTAGTTACGTTTTGGCAACAACGGAAAGTTGAGTTGAGTCCCCAGATTATACGCATTGGGTTGTGTGGTACGCGGAAAGTGCTGGTCCATCTGATTACTTACTATATATACGAATGTTACTGTAGATTTTAAGATGTACTTTGAAAGATTATATATAGGGATGAATTAAATTTATGTATCTTTGCTATTTCAAGCATGGACCTTTCCGCGAGAACTTAACTATACTACTGTCTCAGTACTCCAGATAGCACATAGGTACAAATTGATGGCGAGATAGAGAAAATGAAAATTATAAGTTTCAAATTAGTCAAAATTAAAATTATAAAAGCTACCAAAATTGAAATCAAATTTGTCAGTGGCTTTAAATGCCCTTGCATGCTATTTTCACGTAACATTATCAAATTCATAAATATGTTTAAAAGATTATCAAAATAATATTTTTTTACAAACACTGCAACACAACTTATTTATAGAGACATAAAATTATAAACGAATTAGATTTTTATTTTTAATTTTTTTACATTTAAAAATTAATAGACAAAAAATTTATTCCTAATTAACCTCTAAATATTTATAAAAATTACAGCAATAGAATCGTTTAATTGATCTGACTCTAATACTTTAGAAATATCAATAATAAAGTCACTTAATTGATCTATCTTTATAGGCTAATTAGAAATAAATTTTATATCAATTAATTTTTAAATGTGAAGATTTAGAAATAAAAATCTAATTTGTCTCTAAATTTGTGTCGCTATAGGCTGTTTGTGTTGTAGTGAAATTCTTATACCACATCTTTAATATTGGATAGTGTTCTTGCTTGGAGTCAAGGGTGATGCAGGTCTACGTGTCTCCTGGTCCAGCGCTGCTCCGGTGGGGGGACTAGCAAAGACACTCTGATGCTCAAGTAAGAAGGAATAATCACAGATGATGGGTGTGGAATTGGAATCGAGAGTATACCTGATGTGTGTCGTGCATGTTTATAGTGAAGGTTAGGAATGTCTCGGGCGATGATGTATCCCTAAATCTCGTAGGGATATGTCCGGAATGAGTCGAGGTTTATCCCAGAGATATATGTCGGGCTCATTACTATCGAATTCATGTTAATTAATGAAGGATGTGGGTGTCATTGTATAACCGGGTGGAGCTCTCGGTCCATGTTGTAATTGACTTGACTTGAGCCTAGTTCATGAGTGTGGGCATAATTGGACCTGATCTAGCCGGACCCAAAGTGTTAGTCCAATCCACAACCACCAAACTTGGTCTGAGTTTGTGGACTTCGTGTTGAGCTCTGGTACGTACGTAGTGTATCGAGTTCTATGTGTCTATTAAGCTCTCCGTCCATACTGAGCTTCTAATCTTTGGCCAATATATAAGTGTCTTGTCATGACCTTCCTTAGCCAGATTGCTACAGTACGAGATCTCGGTGTGCATCGATTTTGTCACCTCGCGACTCTTTGATTTCTGTGATTAATGTGGTGATTACAAGGTGGAAGGGGTGTCCTTTCGCATGCTTGCTGCCTATCAACATCTGCATGCTTTAACACCGACTGGAGGGTAATTATGGCCTAGAGATTCAATTGTATTTTTTCGAGGCACTTGAGTGCTTGCTGTCGGTTGACGGGCCTAGCTCCTTTAGGGGGTGTGGTCAACGGTCGTTAAATGGTGGATGCCCTCTTGGGCCTTTAAAAGCCCCCTACCTATTTCTTGCGTCCATGAGCTCTGGCATGGAGTGGGAAATACTGCGAGTTTTCGTCCGTCTGGGAGTCAACCTTTGGTTGGCAATGAGTAGATCAGGGATTGTTATGAGTTCACACCTTGGGGCTTATAAGGAGGATGAAGGGAGGTATGCTTGGGAGCGACCAAGAGAGCTCTGCGGGGACCTGTAGCTAGAGGATTGTGGTGGGTTTGCACCGTAAAGCTTATATAGCCGATGTTAATCTGGCTTCGGGTTTTTAGGAGAGTGCCTAGGCTCTTGCCTTGCTTCCAGGAGCCCTGTTCCATTCTGGCGATTGCGCCGACGTACTCATGTCTTCCCTTACTTCGGTCTCCTCCATTTTGTCAACGACGGTTCCTAATCTTCTTGGACTAAGTCAGGCAATGCCAGGAAGAGAATGGAGCCCAATTGATCGGGCTTAGTGACATCAAAGCTGATAGGAATGCTGTGATGGTTGAGTATTTTTCCTCTAATGTAAGGGAGAGAATGGAGTCCAAGTGTTGTTCCTTGTTGTAGTTTTCCTTTTTCTAGGTCTGTGAATGTATGTCCACCCTTTCCGAGTTTTGTGCATATATATGCATATTCTTTTATGTGATGTTTCTTTCTTGTTGTTTTTGCACACTTCTTGTGATGTTTGGCTTGTTCTTGGCCCGAGTGTTGGGCAATGCCGATGTTACATGATTGGTCGACTCCTTCGGAATCGGGCACGGCGTATGAAGCCGTCTTGTTTGAGCATGGCGTTGCCGGGTCGGTAATTGCTGATGTTAATTAGCTAGTCGACAGCCTTTAGGGTTGCCGACAAACCTTCGGGCTAAGATTAGATCCCTGTCAAAGGCAGAGTTATGTTTGGGGTTACCTATTAGGTAGTTGTCGATCTTTCTCGAAGTCGTTTAACTCTGTGAGTGGAGGCATTGTGGACAAGAATAATGGCGCTAAAGCCGAGGACCAGACTTTGGCGTTAAATCGAGCTCACGAGCAGTGCGCTTCATGTCGTTGATGTCTTCAGTGCCGCTGAGGCGGGGGGTGGCACTAAGACCAAGGACTAGACTCAGTGTATAATGGCGCTAAAGCCGAGGACCAGACTTTGGCGTTAAATCGAGCTCACGAGCAGTGCGCTTCATGTCGTTGATGTCTTCAGTGCCGCTGAGGCGGGGGGTGGCACTGAGACCAAGGACTAGACTCACTGTTAAATCGTGCTCACTAGGAGCGTGCTTTGGATCATTGTGCTCATTTAGAGCCGAATGTCAAATTTAGGGCCGAGGACCACGCCTAGGGTCAAGTTGATCTCACGGGGAGTGTAAGGTAGGACCACTCTTGGGGTCGTGCTCATTTAGAGCGAGTCAATCTCACTTAGAGCCGAAGGCCACATTTAGGGCCAAGGACCACACTCGGTGTTAAATCAAGCTTGTAAGGAGCGCGCTTCGGGTTGTTGAGGGCACTGGGCTCGGAGGTGACGTCTACTAAGGTTGAGGATCACACCTAGGGTCACACTACTGGAATAATGTGCATCAGCAACGGCGTGCAACGGCCCCACCCATTGCAACGGAGCCGTGGCAGAAAAATGTGTTGCGGATAATTTAGCAACGGCCCGAGTGGCCGTTGCTAATAATATTATCAGCAACGGCTTTGCCACGGACACGGGGCAGTTGTTGATAAAATTATTAGCAACAGCCCTGGAGGTCGTGGCAAGGCCGTTAGTGAAAGACCATTGCTAAGCCGTTGCTGTATGACATCAGCAACGGCTTACGATACACTTTTAGTAACGGCTTTCCCACGGACGACCGTGGGAAAGCAGTTGCTGATGACTAAAACCTGCAACCAAAAAAATTTAAAATTCTAAATTTTTATTAATACATTGATACATTATCTGATACATAACTCACACACCCATACACCCATACATACATCCATTCACACATCACAAATACATCCAGATATACATCAAAATAATTATACTTATATTTATAATTATCCATAATTGTATAAAAACTATTCAAATTCAAATTTGAAGTCTCAATATCCAAACAAAACAAATTAATCAAGTATAGTATTTAAGTAACAAAGTCAATATAAAAAAATAATAAATTTAACAATGACGATGGAGGATGGTCTGGATCATATGGTGGGGTCTGGAGTTCTTGGGTGTACACCGGCGTGGATTGGCTCGAGGACGATAGATCAGATGATGCCGAGGGGATACTTGCTCCGGTATGAGCTGAGATGTTGCTTAGCATAGCATGCATCTCCGCCATCATCTGACTCTGATGCGCGATTGTCTCCTTTAGTGTCCTTATCTTGGTACTATGATCATAACTGGACCTGGAGGTGGACGACCACTATCTGCAAAGCCATATACGCGGCTATGGTCCCAGCCACCTGCAGCCTCGACCCACGCTCCTACGTCAAAGTCCTCGGGGGTACCCCCGCGCTGCACCACTGTCTGAGTGTAGGTCTCCTACTCGAGTTTGATTTTTTGTTTCATATTTTTCTTAAAACTTAAATTATAAATAAATAATGAATAATTTAAACAAATATACTTACCATAATGTATGTAGTGCGGTTGTCAATGTACTCCCTTGTCCCATGTACTCGACGGTGAGTCCGCTCAAACACCGCCATCGGGGAGGGTCGCTGGACAGTCCCGTCGTCCAACACCGTCGTCTACATTTACTAAACAAATACATTAATTAGTACACAGAGTAACAAATAAAATATATAATTAAAAGTAAGGTATACTTACCATACGGTTCGTGTGCACTACAAATGCAATAGAGCCGCCAGTGTGATGTGCTGCTCCCTCCGACATGCGATTTCTAGCCGCAGTCCTAGAAACCTCCTGCCATCGATCCGTCGACCATATTGCCACGAGCTGGTCCCATATATCCGGAGTAATCCAATCGGAGCCGTATCCCCGAGTCTCCGCGATGTTAGTGGTCCCAGCTCAGGCCATCGCCTGGGACCGGGCCTGCCCCAGTTGCCTGTTGTACCTCGCACGGGAAATAGCCTCACAGGCAGCGTAAATGAAGGACCTCTAGTCCTCAGCCCATGTATAGTGAGCCTGCAAAATAATAATATCAGTACCAATATTAATCATCATGCATGCATGTATAAAAATAATAATATTAATTAATACGTGCCTCAAACTCGCGCCATAGCATGTCGACGTGCTCACTGGGCACGTGACACCACCACTACTAGAAAATGAGTCTTCAGCAACGGCTATCAGCAACGACCGCTCAAGCCGTTGCTATTTGCAACGGCATTCTTACGGCCTCCCGAGCCGTTGCAGATATGTTGTATCTGCAACGGCGTTCTAACGGACACGCGAGCCGTTGCGGATTATTTTAATTATCTGCAATGGCTTTCTAACGGACATGCGAGCCATTGCTGATGAATTAATTATCAGCAACGGCTTTCTAACGGACAAGTGAGCCGTTGCTGATGATAACTTATTAGCAACGACTTTCTAACGGGCGAGTGAGCCGTTGCTGATAAGTTTATATAAGGCACGCAGTCGCGCCCGACCCTTCTTCCTCCCGCTGCTGCCGCCGCCGCCTCCTGCCACCGCTGCCGACGCCGACGACGCCTCTTACTCCTCCCGCTGCTGCCGACATTTTGAGGTATACCTCGCCGGCCGGCCGTCTCTTCCCGTTGCGGCCGGCCAAAAATCCACCGAAACCCTAAAAGTAGGGTTTCGGCTGGCGGCGGTCGGCCGATGGCCGCCGCCGGACCTTGTACAGTGGCCGGACAGTGTGTCCGGCCACTGTACGCCGGCGCCAGAGTCCACCTGACTCCGGCGCCGGAATTTGTAGATTAATTGTTTTTTAATTGTTTTTATTGTTTTTTAATTGTTAATTAATTGTTAATTAATTATTTAGATTAATTGTTTAATATGTTAGATTAATTATTAGGGTTTAGATTAATTTCGGAATTGTCCACTTCGGACGCGGGCCGGAATCGTCCACTTCGGACGCGCGCCGGAATCGTCCAATTCGGACGTGCTCCGGAATCGTCCACTTCGGACGCGTGCCGGAATCGTCCACTTCGGATGCGCGCCGAAATTGTCCACTTCGGACGCGCGCCGGAATCGTCCAATATGGACTCGAACTGTCTCGAAACATTTAGAAAATAATCATACATCCGACGAGTTCATATGTTTCACGTACGCATCGATGAGTCGGATATAATTTAGCAAAATCTTAGATCCGTTCGGGGATTGTATGTTCGTGTAAAAGAAGTAGATGATCTTTTATACGACGTACAATTCTTGAATTGTCCCTGATTGGATAATTTGGGAATATAGTTATTTGTACTGCACTTACGTTTTTATTTTAACTGTTAACTAATTATTCTAATTAAATTTCGGCAACATCTCTCTTGTTCTCCGATACGCGCCCAGATGATATGCGTATTCGGAGAACTATAGGGAGATGCTGCCAAAATTTAGAATGAAGTTAACGGTTAAAATAAGTACTTAGTGCAATATAAATAACATAAATCCCGAATGGAATTGGACAATCTCACCTAAAGACATTAACCAAAGAAATTGTCATTGATTGACAGAATCATGTCGGCTGATCGAAGTTGGATGTACCGACGTCTTGATCGTGGAGATTTAACGAATGAGTTTCGATTAGGCGTAACGTACTTCCTAAATTTCGCCTATTCAAATCGGAATTTCGTTAGCATGGGTGATCAAATCCGATGTCCGTGCCGCATTTGTTCGAATGGACGATTTTTGGATCGGGAGACTGTCACTCTGTATCTATATAGCAAAGGATTTGCACCAAGATATTTTCTATGGACTTGTCACGGGGAGTCACGCGAAGTCGGGACGTCAAGCAATCTTGTCGTTCAGACATATGGTGAATCTTCCTCTGCTGGTGCTTCTTCATCCAATCAATGTAATCCCTATAGAACTATGATACTTGATAGTCTTGGGGGTCAATTTCACCTGAATGATAATGTTGATCGGCCAGTTCTTCAGACATCAGTCCCACCAGATACTACAGCGGTTGATATCACAGAAGTACAAACTGCGATAGATATTGAATTACCGAATAAAGAAGCTGCAGAATTTTACGAGATGTTGAAAGCTGCCGACGAACCTTTGTATGAGAATTGTCCTAAATACACTAGGTTTTCAGCAATGACACAGCTCTTAAACATCAAGGCCGATTGTAATATCAGCGGAGTTGCGTATGATCGGATTGCTGGATTGATTAATGGAATGCTGCCTACTGATAACAAGTTTGAGCCAACTTTTTATAAGACTAAAAAGCTAATGAGAAAATTGGGGCTTGAGTACGAAAAAATACACGCGTGCCAAAGTAACTGCATTTTATATTATAAAGAAAATGTGCAGTTGGATAAATGCCCTGTATGTCAACATCCTCGTTACAAGGAGAAGAAATCGGTTCGACAGAAAAATATCTCATTTAAGGTGCTTCGGTATTTTCCACTAACACCGAGACTTCAAAGATTATTCATGTCGGAAAAGACAGCCCCCTACATGAGTTGGCATGCAAGAAGTCGTGATGATACAGTAATGACTCATCCATCTGACAGTGAAGCATGGAAACATTTGGATACATGTTATCCTTCATTTTTTAGGGATACTAGAAATATCAGATTGGGATTGTGCACAGATGGTTTTAATCCGTTTGGACATTTCGCGTAAAGAAATTGACATATTTCTCAGACCCTTGATAGATGAATTGAAAACATTGTGGACTGAGGGAGCTGTCACTTATGATTGTCATCGGAAGCAAAACTTCAATTTAAAGGCCGCGGTCTTGTGGACAATCAATGATTTTCCGGTGTACGGCATGTTGTCGGGTTGGAGCACTCACGGCCGACTCTCTTGTCCGTATTGTATGGAACACTCTAAATCAATCAGTCTTTAGAACGGATGAAAAATCTCATTCTTTGATTGTCATCGTCGATTTCTACCGGTTAATCATCAGTATCGAAGGAATCGTAATAAATTTACTAAGGGCAGAGTCGAAAGAGATGGGCCACCACCGATGTTGTCTAGTGAACAAATGTTAGCACGTGTTTCAGCACTTCCAGATATAGTATTTGGTCGCAATGAAAGAGTGTCAGGTTTTGGCCAAACACACAATTGGGTGAAAAAAAGTATCTTTTGGGAATTGCCCTATTGGAGTTCATTATTGATTCGACATAATTTAGATGTCATGCACATTGAAAAAAATGTGTTTGATAATATTTTCAACACTTTGATGGATATTTCCGGAAAAACTAAAGATAATGTCAAAGCCCGACATGATATGAAAATACTTTGTAAAAGACCAGAGTTGGAGTTACAAGAGGTCAACGGACGATATCTGAAACCGAAGGCCCCATATGTGTTAAATAAACAACAGATCAAAGATGTTTGTCAATGGGTAAAAGAACTCAGATTACCCGATGGATATGCTTCAAACTTATCTCAATGTGTGAACGTCGATGATTGCAAAATATCAGGGATGAAGAGCCATGATTGTCATGTATTCATGCAGAGATTACTTCCGATCGCATTTCGAGATCTTCTACTTGATAATATTTGGGGTCCGTTGACTGAATTAAGTATGTTTTTTAGAAACATCTGTGCAAATGTCCTTCGAGTCGATGATATGTCAACACTTGAAAATAATATTGTTGAAATCATATGCAAGCTGGAGCAGTTTTTCCCTCCTGCATTTTTTGACTCGATGGAGCATCTACCGATACACTTGGCATACGAGGCACGAGTTGGTGGCCCCGTTCAATATCGGTGGATATACTTATTTGAAAGATATATGAATCGTCTGAAGAAAAAAGTAAAGAACACCGCAGTTGTTGAAGGATCAAAATCTGAATCGTATATCATCCAAGAAATTTCAACATTTTGCTCATTTTACTTTGAATCGACAGTACATACAAGATTTGATCGTCTTCCACATAACGACGACGGGG
Organism: Canna indica; assembly: GCA_034359265.1. NCBI lineage: Eukaryota > Viridiplantae > Streptophyta > Magnoliopsida > Zingiberales > Cannaceae > Canna > Canna indica. The sequence continues at coordinate 75,462,928 of CP136894.1, read as the reverse complement.
GTGTTCGACATTCAGATGGACGTTTAAATATATTTTGTCACTCTGGTCGTGCTTTTGGTTCTCGTCCATCTCGACACTTAAGCGAGGAAGAGTATCATCTGACACACTTGTATGTATTACTCAATTGTCCAGAGATTGAACAATTCATTGAAATATTTGACATTGAGATGGTGTAAAAATACTCTATTCACAACGATCAAGAATTGGAGAGATTACGGAATCGTGATTTCCCTACTTGGATTCAGACTTATAGCAAAGATCACAGAGCTGAAATGGATGAAAGAATATTTGAGTTTGTTAGTGGACCGTCGCGACTTGTGTCGTGCTATAGCGAATATTTTGTTAATGGGTATAAATTTCACACGGTTGAATATTCATTTACAAAGAAGACGATGAATGCTGGGGTCTGTATGAAAGGGACAACCTATGTTGAATGTGATATGGATTTTTATGGACTGGTGGAAGAAGTGATAGAGTTGCACTACTTCGGCTTAAAATTAGTGATCCTATTTAGATGTCATTGGTTCGATACAACAGAAAGGGGCATGAAAGTTCATCCAAAATACAAACTTGTTGAGGTTAATTACAAATCGAAATTGGCAGCAAATGAGCCTTTTATATTGGCATCACAAGCCGAACAAGTATATTACGCGAAGTATCCGGCTCGAAATAAAGATAGAGCAGATTGGTGTGTAGTCTGTAAGACAAAAGGTAGAGGAAAAATTGATTCGATAGTAGGAGAAAATGAGCTGATACCTGATATGACACATGGTTTCTATCAAGAAGATGATCCTCCTGCTGTAGATCGTATTATTCCAATACTCGAGGATGCAGACACAATGTCAATTCAATTAGAAGTTGAATATGTTGATGATGATGATCATGAAATTGAGGAAGCTGGAGATGAAGAAGATGAAGAAGAGGAAGAATTCGAAGACTATTATTCAGATGATGAGGAATAATTGTAAAGTATATATTTTATTAAATATATCTCTACTATTTATACAATAATCTGATTATATGTCTGTTCGACAGATATGTCTGGTCGTGGTTATCGACGCAGGAGAGCTTCGGAGTCTCCGATTGGTGAGACTCCAGCACTTACTCATGCTGCTGATCCTCCTGTTGCTGATCCTCGTGCCGATGATACTGCCGAGGCTAGTACATCCAGACGCAGGCAGCCACGCGGGCCGAACAGGTGGCAGCCTCCACCAACCACAGAGTCACGTAGATTGATTAGCGTGATTGGGGAGCGGTAATATATCATGAATTATGAATCATTACAAATTCATTATATCATAATATAATATTAAAATTTATTTTTGTTGTGCAGGTTCGAGCAAGAAGAAGTGTCGAGGAGCATTTCTTCTACTATTCGATGATACATGCACGGGGCATGGCCTACGTGGTCTCACGTGCCTAGCGAGCACGTCGACATGTTATGGCGCGAGTTTGAGGCACGTATTATTATTTTTTTTACATGCATGATGATTAATATTGGTACTGATATTATTATTTTGCAGGCTCGCTATACATGGGTCGATGACCAAAGGCCCTTCATTTACGCTGCCTGGGAGGCTATTTCCCGGGCAAGGTACAACGGGCAGCTGGGGCAGGCTCGGTCCCAAGCGATGGCCCGAGCTGGGACCACTAACATCGCGGAGACTCGGGGATACGGTCCCGATTGGATTACTCTGGATATATGGGACCAGCTCGTGGGAATATGGTCGACGGATCGATGGCAGGAGGTTTCTCGGAATGCGGCTAGAAATCGCATGTTGGGGGGAGCGGCGCGTCACACCGGCGGTTCTGTTGCATTTGCAGTGCACGCGAACCGTATGGTAAGTATATCTTTTAATTATATATTTTATTTGCTACTATGTGTACTAATTAATGTATTTGTTTTGTAAATGTAGACGACGGTGTCGGATGACGGGAGTGTCCATCGACCCTCCCCGATGGCGGTGTTTGAGCGGACTCACCGTCGAGCACATGGGACGGGGGAGTACATTGACAACCACGCTGCATACATTATGGTAACTATATATTTGTTTAAATTATTCATTATATATTTATAATTTAAGTTTTATGATAAATATTAAACAAAAAATCAAACTCGAATAGGAGACCTACAGCCAGACGGTGGTGCAACGCGGGGGTACCCCCGAGAACTTTGACGCAACAACGTGGGTCGAGGCCGCAGGTGGCTGGGACCATGGCCGCGTATATGGCTTTGCAGATAGTGGTCATGCGCGAGCCGTACTAGGGCCACTTGGGGCACCGACCCCTCCGGTCGCTGGTGAGCGGCCGTCCACTTCTAGATCCAGTTATGATCATAGTAGCAGAATAAGGACTCTAGAGGACACGGTCGCGCGTCAGACTGAGATGATGGAGCGCCAGAGTCAGATGATGGCGGATATACAAGCTATGCTACGCAACATGTCAGGTCATCCCGAAGCAGGCATCATCTAATCCATCGTCCTCGAGTCAGTCCACGCCGGTGTACACTCAAGCACTCTAGACCCCGCCATATGATCCATGCCATCCTCCATCGTCATCGTGAGATTTTTTTTATATTGACTTTGTTACTGAGATATTGAACTTGTTTAATTTATATTGACTTTGTTACTGAGATATTGATACTTCAATTTTGCATTTGAATTGTTTTTATACTATCGTGGATAATTATCAATATAAATATAATTGTTCTGATGTATATCTTGGTGTGTTTGTGATGTGTGAATGAATGTGTGTATGAGTGTATGGGTGTGTGAGTTATGTATCAGATAATGTATCAATGTATCAATGGAAATTTGGAATTTTAAATTTTTTCGTTACCAGGTTCACATCATCAGCAACGGCTTTCCCACGGCCATCCATGGGAAAGCCGTTGCTAAAAGTGTATCGAAAGCCGTTGCTGATGACCTACAGCAACGGCTTAGTGACGAGATTTTACTAACGGCGTTGCTACGGACTCAGTGGTCGTTGCTATTAATGTTATCAGCAACGGCTCCGTGTCTGTGGCAAAACCGTTGCTGATAATATTGTTAGCAACGACCCGAGCGGCCGTTGCTGATCCGTTGCTAAGTTATCAGCAACGCGATTTTCTGCCACGGCTCCGTTGCAACGGCTCGGCCGTTGCTGATGCTCTTCAGCTACGGCTCAGCAACGGCATCAGCCGTTGCTGATGCCCATTTTTCTAGTAGTGCACGTGGGCCATCCCCCGTGCATGTATCGTGGAATGGTAGAAGATATGCTCCTTGACACTTCTTCTTGCTCGAACATGCACAGTAAAAATAAAATTTAATATTATATTATGATATAATGAATTTTTAATGATTCATAATTCATAATATATTACCGCTCTCCAATCATGCTAATGAATCTACGTGACTCTGTGGCTAATGGAGGTTGCCACCAGTTCGGCCCGCGTGGCCGCCTGCGTCTGGATGTACTAGCCTCAACAGTATCATCGGCAGGAGGATCAACAATAGGAGAATCAGCAACATGAGTAAGTGCTGGAGTCTCACCGATCGGAGACTCCGAATCTCTCCTGCGACGATAACCACGATCAAACATATCTATCGAATAGGCATATAATTAGATTATTATATATATATTAGAGATATTATTTAATATAAGATATACTTTATAATTATTCCTCATCATCAGAGTAATAGTCTTCGAATTCTTCCTCTTCTTTATCTTCTCCATCTTCTTCATCTCCAGCTTCCTCAATTTTATGATCGTCATAATCAACATATTCAACTTCTAATTGAATTGACGCTGTGTCTGCATCCTCGAGTATTGGAATAATACGATCTACAGCAGGAGGATCATCTTCTTGATAGAAACCATCTGTCATATCAGGTATCGACTCATTTTCTCCTACTCTCGGATCAAACTTTTCTCTACCTTTAGTCTTATAGACTACACGCCAATCTGCTCTATCTTTATTTCGAGCCGGATACTTCACATAATATACTTGTTCAGCTTGTGATGCTAATATAAAAGGCTCATTTACTGCCAATTTGGATTTGTAATTAACCTCAACAAGTTTGTATTTTGGATGAACTTTCATGCCCCTTTCTGTTGTATCGAACCAATGACATCTAAATAGGATCACTGATTTCAAGCCGAAGTAGTGCAACTCTATCACTTCTTCCACCAGTCCATAAAACTCCATATCATATTCAACATAGGTTGTCCCTTTCACGCAAACCCCGACATTCATCGTCTTCTTTGTAAATGCATATTCAACCGTGTGAAATTTGTACCCATTAACAAAATAACTGCTATAACACGACACTAGTCGCGACGATCCACTAACAAACTCAAATATTCTTTCATCTATTTCAACTCTGTGATCTTTGCTGTAAGCCAGAATCCAAGTAGGGAAATCACAATTTCGTAATCTCTCCAATTCTTGATCATTGTGAATAGAATATTTTTGCACCATCTCAATGTCAAATATTTCAATGAATTGTTCAATCTCTGGACAATTGAATAATACGTATAAGTGTGTCAAATGATACTCTTCGTCGCTTAAGTGTCGAGATGGACGAGAACCAAAAGCACGACCAGAGTGAAAAAATATATTTAAACGTACATCTCAATTTCGAACTCCCCCGTCGTCGTTACGTGGAAGATGATCAAATCTTGTCTGTACTGTCGATTCAAAGTACAATGAGCAGAATATTGAAATTTCTCGCATGATATACGATTCAGATATTGATCCTTCAACAGCTGCAGTGTTCTTTACTTTTTTCTTCAGACGATTCATGTATCTTTCAAATAAGTACATCCACCGGTATTGAACGGGGCCACCAACTCGTGCCTCGTATGCCAAGTGTATCGGTAGATGCTCCATCGAGTCAAAAAAGGCAGGAGGGAAAAATTACTCCAGCTTGCATATAATTTCAACAATATTACTTTTAAGTGTTGACATATCTTCGACTCGAAGGACATTTGCACAAATGTTTCTAAAAAATATACTTAATTCAGTCAACGGACCCCAAATATTATCAGGTAGAAGATCTCAGAATGCGATCGGAAGCAATCTCTGCATGAATACATAACAATCATGGCTCTTCATCCCTGATATTTTGCAATCATCGACGTTCACACGTCGAGATAAGTTTGAGGCATATCCATCGGGTAATCTGAGTTCTTTTATCCATTGACAAACATTTTTAATATGTTATTTATCAAACACATTTTTTTTCAATGTGCATGACATCCAAATTATGTCGAATCAGTAATGAACTCCAATAGGGCAATTCCCAAAAGATACTTTTTTCACCTAGTTATGTGTTTGACTAAAGTCTGACATTCTTTCATTCCGACCAAATACTATCTCTGGAAGTGCTGAAACACGTGCTAATATTTGTTCACCAAACAACATCGGTGGTGGCTCATCTCTTTCGACTCTGCCCTTAGTAAATTTATTACGATTCCTTCAATATTGATGGTTAGCCGGTAGGAATCGACGATGACAATCAAAGAATGAGATTTTTCGTCCGTTCTGCAGACTGATTGATTTAGAGTGTTCCATACAATACGGACAAGAGAGTCGGCCGTGAGTGCTCAACCAGACAATATGTCGTACGCCGGGAAATCATTGATTGTCCACAAGACCGCGGCCTTTAAATTGAAGTTTTGCTTCCGATAACAATCATAAGTGACAGCTTCCTCAGTCCACAATGTTTTCAATTCATCTATCAAGGGTCTGAGAAATACGTCAATTTCTTTTCGCGGACCCTTAGGACCCGGAATAATTATCAAAAGATAAATAAATTCATCTTTCATACACATTGACAATGGCAAACTAAATAAAGAGTTGTAGAATATCCAAACGGATTAAAACCATCTGTGCACAATCCCAATCTGATATTTTTAGTATCCCTAGCAAATGAATGATAACATGTATCCAAATATTTCCATACTTCACTGTCGGATGAATGAGTCATTACTGTATCATCACGACTTCTTTCATGCCAACTCATGTAGGGGGCTGTCTTCTCCGACATGAATAATCTTTGAAGCATCGATGTTAGTGGAAAATATCGAAGCACCTTAAACGAGATATTTTTCTGTCGGATCAATTTCTTCTCCTTGTAATGAGGATGTTGACATACAGGGCATTTATCCAACCGCACATTTTCTTTATAATATAAAATATAATTATTTTGACACGCGTGTATTTTTTCGTACCCAAGCCCTAATTTTCTCATCAACTTTTTAGTCTTATAAAAAATTGGCTCAAACTTGTTATCAGTAGGCAGCATTCCATTAATCAATCCTGTAATCCGATCATACGCAACCCCGCTGATATTACAATCAGCCTTGATGTTTAGGAGCTACGTCATTGCCGAAAACCTAGTGTATTTAGGACAATTTTCATACAAAGGTTCATCGGCAGCTTTCAACATCTCGTAAAATTCTACAGCTTCTTTATTCAGCAATTCAATCTCTACCACAGTTTGTACTTTTGTGATATCAACACCTGTAATATCTGGTGGCACTGACATCTCAGTAACTGATCGATCGACATTATCATTCAGGTGGAATTGACCTCCAAGACTATCAAGTATCATAGTTCTATAGGGATTAGATGGACTGGATGAAGAAACACCGGTAGAGGAAGATTCACCATGTGTCTAAACAACAAGATTGCTCGACGTCCCGACTTCACGTGACTCCTCGTGACAAGTCCATAGAAAATATCTTGGTGCAAATCCTTTGCTATATAGATACAGAGTGATAGTTTTCCGATCCAAAAATCGTCCATTCAAGCAAATGCGACACAGACATCGGATTTTATCACCGACGCTAATGAATTTCCGATTCGAATAGGCGAAATTTAGGAAGTAAGTTACGCCTAATCGAAACTCATTCATTAAAGCTCCACGATCAAGACGTCGGTACATCCAACTTCGATCAGCCGACATGATTCTGTCAATCAATGACAATTTCTTCGGTTAATGCCTTTAGGTGAGATGGTCATATTCCATTCGGGATTTATGTTATTCATATTGTACTAAGTATTTCTTTTAACTGCTAACTTCATTTTAAATTTCGGCAATATCTCCCTATAGTTCTCCGAATACGCATATCATCCAGGCACGTATCGGAGAACAAGAGAGATGCTGGCGAAATTTAGAATAAGTTAATGGTTGAAAGAAAAATGTAAGTGCAATACAAATAACTATATTATCAAATTGTCCAATCAGGGACAATTCAAGGGTTGTACGTCGTATAAAAGATCATCTACTTCTTTTACACGAACATACAACACCCGAACGGATCTAAGGTTTTGCTAAATCATATCCAACTCGTCGATGCGTACGTGAAATGTATCAACTCATCGAATGGATGATTATTTTCTAAATGTTTCGAGTTAGTTCGAGTCCATAGTAGACAATTTCGACACGAGTCCAAATTGGACGATTCCGACAGAACTCCGAAATGGATGATTCCGGCGCGAGTCCACTAAGGACTACTCTGGACTAATTAACATTTTAACTAACTAATTAATATTAATCTATAATATTTTAACTAATTTAAATAATTAACCTACCATTATTAATCTAAAACATAATATTAATCTAACTAAATTAATCTACTCCGGCCGTTGCTGATAGTCATTGCTGAAGAACCAATTTTTAGTAGTGTCATGATAAGCGCGTGGGATGACGTCTACTAATTCAGATATTTTTAGTTGATGCTCTGCTTGGAAAACCTAGTGTGCTAGTTGGGATGAAGTACCTGACACTTCGGCGTTGGGAGCCGTAGTCCTGCCGATCCCGACTGCGGCTTCTCTTGCAACTGATGTAGCGGTCGAGACGACCTCCCAGTACGTATCAAATACTCGATCATCAAGCACTCTTCGATGGTGTGCATATAGGTGCGGTGGAACTTGCACTTCTTACTTCTGTCAGCATTAGATGGGGGTTTCTACTTTCTCATGTTGCTGGGATATTTGAGCAGTTGTAGGTTGTAAACTTCTCGAAGAATATATGGTTTCGCTCTTGGTGTTCAGCGGGGTGTATCCACCATATCTAGGGATAGGTCGGGAGGGTGACCTTCCTCTTTTCTTGTTATCCTGCTCGTGGTGATCTCGATCATCACCCTTCTTATTGAGCTTTTTGGCCTTCTTGTCCTCGACACAGTCTTTGGCGGTCTCCCTGTCGACCTTTCTGGCCTCTCGGAGTTCTTCCATCTCTGTGTAGCATACAACTCATTTCCGGAACTCGATCATACTCCTCGATTTGGATAAGGCGATGTGGTTCGCGAACTATCCAGGTTTCAAACCGTGCTTGACAGAATATAACTCGACATGAGGGTCGAGGTTGGGGATCTCCATGGCCACAACATGGAATCTTTTCAAGTACTCCCTTAGTGGCTCATGTTGTCCTTACTTGATGTAATGAAGAGAGTCATCGATCCTGGAGTAGATTCGAGATTATGAGAACGGGTTAATTGGTGAAGGCTCTAGAGTGATCCAGGAAGGTGTTAACTAACTCTGGTGGGAGGGTGGAGAAGCATAGTAGTGCGACCTTGTTCAAAAAGGTGAGGAAGGTTCGGTAGAGGATAGAGTTAGTTGTGCCATTGAGTAGCATCATCGACTTGAACATCGTCAGGTGGATGGTCGGATCACCCGTGTCGTTGTAATTAAGGTTGATGATTGGTTGGCAGTTTGAAGTTGTCGGGGAGACAGACTGCCATGATGTGCTCCGCGAAAGGTCCCGAGTCGACGGTAGGGGGAGGAACAACCCTTGTGGCTCTAGTTCCTTCTTCTTCTCTCTGGTGGTGCGTGTGGGCGATCGATCTCATCTCGAAAAGCAGTGGTCGGTCTCCTGATTCTTTCGAGATGACTATCTTCATCATGTTCCAAGCGGCGATGCTTGCGCTTGGCCATGTGCTACTCCCTTCATTGTGTTAATGCATTGATTTGTGTTGTTAACCTTTGGTTCTATGCTTAGAGATCGTCGACCGAACACTGTAGCTCTTCTGGTGTTGGGGTGGCGGGCACCGCTGTTAGGTTGCTGTCTATGTGCAGTGGCATTCACCTGATTTTGAGTGTCTATTATGATGGGGCAGGTAAGATTTATTCAGCCCCACGATAGGCGCCAAGATTCTTGCTTGAAGTCTAGATGATACGGGCTTAGTCTCTTGGTCTGGAGCTGATCCGGTGGCGGGACCCGCAAAGACACTTCGATGCTGAAGCAAGAAGGAATCTTAGATGATGGGTATAGAATTAAAACCGAGAGTATACGTCATGTGTGTCTTGCATGTTTATAGTGCAGGTTAGGAATATCTCTGGTCGATGATATATGTCTCCCTGAATCTCGTGTGGATATGCCCAAAATGGGTCAAGATTTATCTCGGAGATGTCAGACTCATTACTGTCGAATCTCTGGTAATTAATGACGGACGTGTGTGTTCTTGAATGACCGAATAGAGCCCCCGGGCCAGGTTGTAATTCACTTGGCTTGAGTCGGGTTCATGAGTGTAAGTATTATTGGGTCTGATCCGATCGAGTTCAAAGTGCTACTTCAGTCTAGATAGTATTTTTATATTTTTGATAATAAATTCTCAACTCACTATATATAGGTAAAAATAAGTTGATCATAGATTTTCATATAGTTTTATGTATTGAGAATTATTCATTACGTAGTCTTAAACTGTAATACCCAAAGTTATTAACATTTTTATTAATATATTAAAATTATTTGAAAATGTAAGGGTGTGTTGTGAATACTAGCTAGTCTTACGAGGAGCTTTTTATCAACATTTTTCAACCTAGCTTTATAAAAATCTGATTACCTCCCTAATGTTGATTACTATATCAGTTCGTTGCACCTAGGACAAGCAGCATGATTGGGTGATTGAAGGAGGAGGTGATCGTGCGAAGAAAATGTGCTTTCACTGGGGGCCGGGTCACAATATATTGAAATCGAATATTAGCGGTTAATCGAGCATCAAAATTTATTTTTGGTTAATAATTTTGCGCTTGAATTTTGGTTTTAGATAATAATATTTAAAAATTATTTAAATTTGGTTTGATTTTGAATACTGCATTGCAAATAATCAATATTTGAAATCATTAAGTATATTAATAAAAAAAAATATTATTAAGATAAATTACTAAAAGAGGATATAAAGTTAAAACTTAAAAGAATAAAAGTTTCTTGTTTGGTTGTTTTATTAAGAACGGGGCAAACGTCTACACAAAATAGTTTTATTTTAAGTTTCTATATAATATATTGATATAATTATTTAATTTCTCTATAATATTTAATCAATGTTTATTCTTATCGTAGGAGCAATATAAGGAGATGATGAGTATATTGCATATGGGAAGGAGGTGGCATCATCACAATTTGACGTTGATAAATGGCTAAAGACTAAAGTGGTGGTGATCATGGTTTAAAATATCGGTATCGATATCGATCTCGATCTTTGATCGGTATCGGTATGTATCCGTACTGTACCGACACACAGTACGGTCCAATACGAAAAATGCATACTGGACAATTTTTTTTGTTAAAAATAACTCCAATAACACATAATTGATCAAGAAATATTTAAATTTAAGATTCAAATATCAAATACATGAATACAATATTTAAAATGCGGACGAATGACGTTCGTCGTACTCGTACATATCTTGGGGACATACACGACTAAGGTCAACACCGTATGTTGGGATGTGTGGCGACTGATTTGCTCTAACCCATGACTAAGGGGTGTGGGGGCGGAGCCCTCGGAGATTTTTTGGGCCCTTTGGGCTATGGGCCTGTGTCGCCCTATATAAACTTCAATGTAATAATTCTCTTGTATCTGTGAAAAAACCTAATACATTACCCAATGGCTCTTTTAAAGAACCGTTGGGTCATATTGGGCGGTATCGCCCGGTATGACATCAAATACCGTCCGGTACGGCCGGTATTTACCGAGATACTCGGTATCACCCAATACCGAGTATCTCGTGTATCGGTTTTTTCAAAAACCGATAAATACCAGTTGTACCGCCCGATACGATACAGTATTTGATACCATGGTGGTGATCATGACCATGGACGGGTATATGACATGGGAACAAGTCATTCAACCCATGCTTTCATGATGACTACCTTACGAAGTTGTCATATTCAGAGCCGTGGTGCGTCATCACCTTCACGAGCCTCCTAATCATTAGCTTCCCAGTCGACGAGCATAAAAGCCATTTGGAGATGAAAATGATAGCAACAAGCTAGAACTAAAATTTTCGGTATCAATTCATTGCTACAACAAATCACTATCTACATCAATGTCTAGCCTCGTCTGCCTCCTCCATCAAAACCCCTGATCCCACGTACCTCCAATGAAGATGACAACGATGACAATGGTGATGAATGAAGATCTCGACCTCCCAACTCTAACCAAGAAAGTGATTTTCTCCAAGAAGCTTCTAAGCCGTCATTGATGCTTAAGCTCACTTGGTCGCCGCTGTTGCTTTTCCTAAATGAAACAAGTAAGCATAAAATCCAATCAAACAATGCTAGCAAACATGAGTATTTATAGTGGTTCGACTTCTAATTATCAAGTCTATATCCACTATCTAAGCACATTGTTTAGGAATTTAACCAAATTGACTAATTAGTATTTAGAATTCCTACAATGAATTTTTAAAGGTTAAATATATAAAAAAATTGGAGGAGGTGAGAAAATATAAAATCCACACAAATTTTTAAAAGTTAAAAATATAAAAAAAATTGGAGGAGGCGGGATCGGAATTGTGCGCTCCAAGGCGGCCCGCGCGGGCGCGGGCTTCCACACCCGTGTGCCCGTTGATGCGGAATATCGGCGCCATATGCGTCGATAATTTGGCGCCGAAATTTTTTCACTTACTATATTCTTCTCGCTTTTATGTTCCGGCGCCTACTTGTTGGAGTCGGAATTTTTCCGCCGGAATAAATGGAGTTTGTTGTAGTGGTCATATCATCCTTAAAGTACTGATGGCGTCTAAAATTTTATTACTACCCAACCATATATATGTGAAATACTTAATTTATATATTGAAGCAACAGTCATATATATATATATTAATGAAACATAACATATATATATTATGGGTTCAAATTATTATTATTTATCTAAAATAGAAAGGCCAACTTTGTAAAATCTTAAAAGTCTATAAGCCAACTTTTAAATTCCTTAAACTTTCAAAGCCCTCTATTTGATTCCATTCATGTATTCACATGATATGTGAACACATTTTTGCCAAACCCTAGAGTTCATTCTGAAAACAAAGCATAGATCATTTTTGCCATAAAACTACCCAACTGAGGAGGGAGGTATCCAAAGGACTTAATTATGGTATGTTCTCTTCTCCCCCTTCTCCCTTCGCGGTCCTTGTTTTCTTCTTCCCCTCGTCGGCGTCGTTGCCATAAGCCCAGCAGCAAACCAGGAAATAGAAGAAGTTCGCCACGCCCATGAGCGTCAAGATCAAGTAATAGTACTCGTAATGCCCCTTGTTCAGGTCACTTGTTAGCCAACTCACTCTCCCATCGCCGCCCGTGATTCCATCTATCATCTTCACGAGCACTATCCCGGTCATGTTTGCCACCCCGAAACCGAGCGTCCACAGTGCCATCGCAAAACTATGCATGCTCTTCGGCAGCTGGTCGTAGAAGAACTCCACCTGCCCGATCACGTTGAAGGCCTCCGCCAATCCCACGAGGCCGTTCTGCGGCACCAACCACATCGCCGACATGCTCATTATCGCCGGGAAGCCTTCTTTTATTGCCGTTCTCCGCCGCACAATCTCGACCGCCGTCGCCACCGCGGTTGCCAATATTGAGAGCAGTAGCCCGATGCCCATCCGCTGCTTCAGACTAAGCCCGGTGGGGTTCTTGGTGATCCTCACTATGAGCGGAAAGATGAAGGGATCGTAGCAACTGGACCACAGGCTGAGGGTGATGAAAATGAAGACGGAAATGGAGGCCGCCGGGAGCTCGAAGTTAGGACCGATGTGCCGGTCCATGGTTTCTGCCTGCAACACGGAGAAGGTTTGGTTCATCGTCAGGCCGAGCATAAACCCCGACGACCACAAAGGTAGCACCCTAATGATCGACTTGAGGTCCTCCACTTGCTCCACGGTGCAAAGTCTCCATGGATTTTTAGCCACTCCATCAATGCCCAATTCCTCTTCCGGATTCTTAACCAGGCATGCTTTGTTAAAGAACCTGAAAATATAAAATTCATATAAAATATTGATCTTGATCAAATTCATATATGATAGAGAAAGATCTTGACAAATATATATACCTTAATTTATCCGAAGGAACCATCATATTCAAACTCGACTTCTCGTAGTGATATCGAAGAACAACCAAACTCTCCTTGGACAAATCTAAATTTCGGTTCCTTATCGCTGCAACAATAACCTGCGCGAACCCCAATAAGATGTTACTTTTGCTGTCCACTTTGATGTAGAGTGGAGACGCCAACAGCAACAAGGAAGCAGACAATGCTGTCAGCCCCACCGGAACGCCGAACCCAACCTTCCATCCGTGCCTGTCTACTATGTAGACGATGACTGTGAAAGCTACAATGAGGGCGATTCCAACCGATGCGTAGTACGCGTTGAAGTAGGCCTGTAGGGTTTTTTCCCTCTTACTAGGGTTTTGGATGGTGAATTGGTCCGCTCCAAAGGCTATGGCGCACGGCCTAATGCCGGCAGATCCCAAACTAATGAGCAAGAACGCAGAGAAAAGCATGGCAAGTTGGGGTAGGGTTGCCGACTGACATGATGATGTGAGTTCACAAGCAGGAGGCCTTAATCCCGGCAGCATTGTCGTCAACCACACCATTGCAGTCCCCTTCACCAGTGGATGAAAACTTATAATTAGAAATTAGTTCAATATATGTATAGCTATAACATTAAACAAAATATATGAAGCCTGATATATATATATATATATACCATCACGCATGAGAATGATGCAAGCACAATCGTGCGGAAGCGGCCGAGGTAGGAATCAGATACATATGCTCCGAACATGGGGAGTATATTAGCTAATGCTTGCCATGTGAATATAATACTTGCAGCAGCTGCAGCTTCCATGTGATACTCGTGCATGAGGTAGATGATCATGGTCGCCATCAGCCCTTCGCTCGAAACCTTTTCCAAGGCTTCATTTGCTGTCAAATTATATTAAACAAAGGTACACGTAAATAGAAAACAAACTATCATAATTCAGTGTGAGTATATCTCATACGTACCTCAACAAATTAAAGAAGGCTTCATTAGCATTAATTAGCATGGAAATAATCCCCAGAGTATATCTCATCTATGGATCAGTGAGTAAACATAAGCATGAGTGAGTGACTTATTCAGCATTTATCTTCGGGACAATCTCCATACTAGTTTTGTTCCATTTCATCTATTATATATGTAAATAGAAAACGAACTATCATACTCATAAGATCGGTCACTACAATACAACCGATCTATATATAGAGACACAAAATTAGAAATAAATTAGATTTTTGTTTCTAATTTTTTATATTTAAAAATTAATAGACACATTTTTTTTTTCAAATTAACCTCTAAAGATCTATAGAAACAACAGTAACAGAGTCACTTAATTTATCTGACTCTAAAGTTTTAAAAATACCAATAATAGAATCACTTAATTAATTTATTTTTATAGATCTTTAGAAGTCGAATTGAAAAAATTAAAACTTAATTAATTGGTCAAAATGAGAAACTATCCAATAAGAATACAACAAAATGATAGGGTAAGTGCGGATATAACAAAATGATAGGGTACGTGCGTATATACGGTCACGACAAATTATATATATTTCTTCGCCGAAAGAAAATTTATTAACTAGTAAAGCAAAAGTCGTTAACAAGGAGTTGTACAATTCACGTGATCATCATACTAGATCCAAACATGCGACTCTCATTAGACACATTTGATTTGTTGTCCAATGAGCAGTTTCATAGAATATTAGTTAAAATAAGTGCAAGTCTTCGAATATTACACGTTACGACGAACGTATAGTCGAAGAATCAATGCAAATTATTTTAAGTACACAGAATTATGATATAATAAAAGAACTAATTGCATGCCAAGGCAGATGAATTTTTTTACCAACGATGAATGGGATGGTCCTGAGGCCGCCTTTGGTCACTCTTGATTTATCCGAGGAAGAGTCCATTTCTTCTTCCGTAACACTTTTTGATACGCAAGAGGCGAAGGAGAGAAGATGTATAAATAGAGGGGATGGGGAGGGCGCATAAAACAGGCGCTTCTTTCTCGAATTCGGAAGGTTCTCTTTAGTCTTTATGTGCATGCATATCGCGTGAGTGAAATATATTAAAAATTAATAAAAATACATAAACTTTTGACCAAAAAATTACAATATTAAATATACTAGCAATTTTGATACGTAACTGAAAGCTCTACGTATAATAAGCGTGAGCTTGCGCGGTACGTGGAAAGCGTTTAATTTCGTCCACTCGATATAGTACTTTTGTGGAAGATATTCTTGGAATTTTGATAATTAAACTTGTGTCCATGCATATACACCATTTGGTAAGCGTTTATCTAAGTGTGGATATGCGCATACCAGACATATCATTTTATTGGCACAGCTAATGCCAGTGAAAAGTACATATTAAAATTAAAATATGTAAAGTTTAATTCATTATTAAATGCTAATTAACCACATTAATTACTTTAATTGAATTCAAATTTGTCTCTGAAGTCTGAACTACTGTTTTTCAGGATTTGATTGAGAGATTAATTGCACTAAAATAGAGAAGAATTTAGGAAATTCATCAAGATCTAGTATATTATATATATTGACCGATCTTAGTCGTTTAAGCCTTATTTGTTTTATGGTAGAATATGATTTATCATGGTATGGTATGATTTAATTTTATATTTGGGAAGACTTCTAATAAATGGTCATGGTATGTATGGTAATCTCATGGTTTGAAAACTATAAATTTTGACCAAATTTTTAATTCATGAGTTTGATAATTTCTCATAATTTTATAAAATTTTATTTTTAAAATATCATCAATTAAAATTTATAATTTTTTTTATGTCATTTATATACTCATATCATATATTATTTATTTATGGCATATCCAACATTGATCCGCTAACGACAAAAATCGTAGACAACAAAATTGAATGAGCTAATATTGGACTAAGTTCTCTATCGAGTCAAACTATTTTAATGAAAATATAATAATCCAAATTAACTAAATTCATTAAAATGAGTAAATAGAGATTATATTTATTAATTAACCATGTGAAATTATTAAGTCAAGATGTTTTGTAGATATATTATTTAAATATATCATCATATATCTACATCGGTTTGCATGCTAACGGTAAAATTGAACGATCGAGCTAATATTGGACTACGTACTCTACTGAGTAGGACTATATATTTTAGTAAATATATATAATAATTCGAACTAAATCCGTTAAAATGAATACATAGAGGTTATATTTAATAATTAACCATGTAAAGTTATATAATAATTGATAATCTTCTTATTGAATTTTCTTGATAGATTTTTTCATGAAACAAAAAATATGTAAGCATTCTTATTTGGACTTAATTTTATATTTGTAAAGTATATAAGTATTCATAACTTATCAATGTATGTTTTTTTTATTGAAAAGAGTTTTCTTTGTTTTATAAGTAATATCTTAATTACATTATATCCCTATTCATAATTAATAGCAAGATATGGGACTAGATCTTGTAGACAGATATTCTAAGTATGATAATGGTGTTCTTTTTCTTTTCATTTTAATATAATCCAATTCCAAATAATTAATAGGTTAACAATTTAAATAAGTAAAAGTTATAATTTAATAGACGCTATATCAGTTATATAATAATAAAAAAATTGATTTGATTTATATTTATTTTCAAGATGTAGGTATTTATATATTGAAAATGAAACTAAAAATCTCAATATTTGATGATCCATTAGCCTAAATCTATGAAGCACCGACACCGACACCGACACGGGATACGACACGGACACGAACTGTTACGTCCCTCATAGGGTCTCCTTTATGAAGCAGACACCGCCCAAGAGGATAACGTAATAGGGATTAGGATGACATAATATGACCAAAAATAAGCTATAATTATATAAATAAAAATGCAGTGAAAATTTAAAGTTCAACAATGAAGAACAACTATAATTAAAATACTCAAAATGAAAGGTACATAGTAGCAAATGATTTCTTCTAAATAAAAACAAGCTTCAAAAATGGGTTCCAAGGCTCAAATATGAGACCCGTACTAGAGCACTCTACTAACTCTAACTCTAAAATAGCTAACTCCGAACGTGTCACACCTGTAGATCTGAGAAAAAAATAAGAGAAACGTCAGTAGAAGACTGAGTAGGATTCAACATCAATATGACAAACACCAAGGCAATAACTCAAAATGCCATGAACTCTAATATACGCAAGTATAACTCTAAGATTAACTCTATTAGCTCTACATGTATCAATGTCACATGTATGCATTTTAATAGTGAATCAAGCAGAGCGGTATGGATAAGAACTCCGTGGGTTTCCCCCCGCACTCTCGCACCTGAGAGTGGTTCTCATCGTCTGCTCATACAGGGAGAATGACTATCCAAGGATAGCCCGCGGGCACTACGCAATGCCCCCACGCCGCAGTGCATCTATTAAATACCGATATTTCTTGGCTGTAGACTCCCTTAGGTCCATTGGGTTGAAAAAAGGTCCCTGCTCGAAGCACGAGGCTAACGGACCGCAAATAGATCATCATAATGATTAGAGCACTAATGAATATAATAATAATATGTCAACATAAAGAACACTGTTATAACACTTGTACCTACTGCGTAAGGTAAATAATACATATGCTAATAACCCTAGGAACATATTTCTAGCATATGACATGTCCATTATAATTAATATAATAATACCAATGTTATCATAGCTAAATCGTCTAGATGAGCACTACATGTCATGATTCCAAAAATTATGCAAGAAATTCTAAAGGATGATACTAAATCAAGCATCAATAAATAATAGCACAATAAGGAAAAAAAAATATCACGTATTGTAGGGTCCAAAAGAGTCAATGAGAGGATCCACTCACAATTAACAACTTTAAGCTCTAATCTCAAAATACTAATAAAATATACTTAGCATGAAAAATGAAGCACTAAACCCCATACTGTTCGCATGATACATATTTCATTTGGAAAATCTAACTTCACCGATGAATCCAGAACATCGATTGCATAAAAATTCATATATAATTTGACGAAATCCGAGTTAGGAATCCCCTGAAATTAATTTTCGAAAATCCCTTAATTACTATTTAAATCAAATACCAATAACTCAATATAACATTGATATTTTATTTATATCGTTTTATAACACCGTTATAAACACATAAAACTTATACCTAACTCTAACCTTTGACTCAACTCGGTATCAAAAACACTGATATAATATATATAACATCCAATTTTTAAAACGTTGATCGATATAAATACCAAATTAACATTGTTATAATCAATATATCATTGTTACAAGTTTGTAACGATGACACATGGGTAGGGGAAGTTAGGGCTTCCCCTTCCCAAAATTGAGTCGGCGGAGGGGCTCGGGGCGGCGGGCACCGTCGCCATCTCCCACCTCCACGGGCAGTGATTGCCGCCCAGAGGAGAGGCGGCCAACACCGCCCCACCCTGGGCGGTGCTGTGTCGCGCGCCCGGCACACCTCGAGCGGCGGAGGCCACCCCCGATGGGGAGGCTAGCGACGATCGAGACATCGTCCGCCTCGAGAGGGCGGACCTCATCCGCCAACAGACGCTGCCTCGCCCCCAAGCGGGCGGGGCCGGCTTTAGTTGGCTCCCCTAGGCGTCGCTTGTTAGATCTAGGTGCCGCTTGCCCAAATCCAGGGCGATCCAGTGGCACAGTGACTACCGCCGGGCTCGGGTACTTGGCCGGCCCAAATACTCTACCGACTATAAGTTTCCAAAAATAGGTAGGTTCGTCAGAAAACACAAATTGCCGAAAAATATTATCATAAATAGCAAAATCCGAAAACAAAAATTACATAACACCGAGATCCTCTTAATCCTCCTATTTACCCTACAATAAGGATCGACCAACAAGACGGGAAAGAATCCTACCTCAAAACATAAATCCCCCGAACTCTGCATGTTCCGCATCCGCTCGTCACACGCCGCCTTGATCTGAAAACACCTTTTCCAAAGTCATCAAACCTAGGGTTGAGCGGAGAGGTACTATTTATAACGATCGAGACACAACCATTTTACAAAAGGGCAACACTTAAAAATCCAAAGTAACCTCAAAACATATATATATTAAAAATCAGAAATAAATAAATAAATAAACTAAATACAGATATAACACGGACACGGGAACACACCAATTTCAAAAATTTACAAGACACGAACACGACATATAATATATATATATATATATTAAAAATTTAAAAAATCCACAACTCATATATATAGTTTAAGATTTATAATAATATCATGATACTTTCATTGATATCAAATTTTTAATTTTCAATTTTTCCTAAGCCCCTTTCAAAATATATAAAGCGTTCTAGATAATTTCTTATGTCAATATTTACTATTTCTAAGCCCATTCCAAAAGCATGAGACATAATATCTATTGACATCTCCTAAATTTTTTCTAAATTAGCATGTCTTAGTAAAACTAGCCATGTACAATCACATGTAAATAAAAAGTTAAGTAGAGTCTCACTATCTTCTTCATCAATCATTGTTGTTATCTTTTTTATTAAAAAATATTACTCTCTCCAACTCTGGTTCATCAATAGAAAGATTGACAACTTCAAGGATTCCATTATCTTTATCAATAGGTGAAAATTCATCTTCTGTAATATCCCACATCATTGTTTCTCCTTTATTGTATTGGGGAGTTTTCCTTGAAATGAGACGGAGATTAATATGGACAAATACTAAATTCTTCGTACGTTTGGGCTTCATCTTGTCCTTTTAAGGGAATGTATAAAAGAGTAAGTGCTCCAATTTCTTTCACAATAACAAGAAGATAAAATACTAAATTCCATTGATTATTTTATTATTTTTTTAAAAAAGATACATGACTGACCGTGTCCGGACAAAAAAAAACTTTGACTGGTCAGGACACTCTTGGACATGTGGGACACGTGTGTTGGACGAGTGTCTTCGCGTGTTAGTGTCCACGGCGTGTCGGACACGCAGACACGACAGTCCCACGAAGTGTTCGTGCTTCCTAGGCCTAAATGTTTAGGGGGTGAGCATGGACGGATTAATCGACCCATTAATATATTTTTTTCAACTAGTTCATTAATATTGATTTTTTAGAATCATTAACCATAAATCGGTCCATTAACTTCGGTTAGCCGGTATTTCAATTTCGGTTTTCGTGGTTTGATTAACCAATAATTTTTTGTTAACCAAAAATTTAACATATAAAAATAATAAAAGTATACGAATTACGAAGTCTATTTCAATTATTGAAAGTACTTCAAAATAAAAAATATAAATCAAACATAATACTCATAAACAAAACATCAAAAGTAGGATAACTTTCTCATAAATAATTGTAAGAATTGAATATGTTCAACATGAAATTATCAATAATGTGTCAATTATGTTGACCTAAGATTTTCAACTTTAGTCTTGCACTTTCAACATGAAATCAATGTTTTCCTTTTGTGCATATCCTTTGACTACCGATCTTGCATGATATCATTCCACTTGATCGTTGGCATCTTGTTTGATCTTATAGACTCATTTGTTGTCAATGACTTTCCAACCCTTTGGAAGTACAAGAAGTTCCCATGTCTAGTTTCTATGCAAGGCGTCCATTTCTTCTTGCATTGTTGTCATCCACATAGAAGCATCTAGACTACTCAGAGCCTGCTAAAAAGTGGATGGGTCTCCTTCTTCTGTCAGAAGACAATATGCATCGTGGCTTGCCATAACATAGTCTGAGTGCCATGATGGTGGCCTAGTCTGGTGTGTGGATCGTTGAACTTTTGTATCGTTAGCATCATCTTGTACTTGTTCTTCATGCTCTGATTTTTCTTTAGAAGAATCATCTCCAAATTTATCATCTATATGAAATGTAGCAGCCTCTTTAACTATGCAGTCATTTCTTTCTTCACTATGCAGTTCATTTTCTATAAATATCACATCTATGCTGACAATAACCTTACGGGTAGTGGGATCCCACAGGCGATACCCCTTAATACTGTCAGCACAATCCAAAAATATACATTTTCTGGATTTCGGGTCCAACTTTGTCCTTTCTTGGGAGTTGAACATCATATATACAGGACATCCAAACATACGTAGAGAGGAATAATCTGATGACCTTCCATTCGACATGTCCATTGGTGTCTTCAAATCAATTGCAATTGATGGTGACCAATTTATCACGTAGCAATTTTGTCTACTTCTATCAAAAAAGACTTGGCTAATCTTGTAGTTCTCAACATAGCTCTAGTTCTTTCTAGGAGAGTCTTGTTCATCCGCTTTGTTATACCATTTTGCCGAGGTGTATATGCAAATCTGAATTGCCTTTGAATACCCTTCTACTTGCAAAATGCAATAAAATCATCGTCTGTATATTCTCATTCATTGTATGTCCTTAAGCACTTAATTTTTTTTCCAATTTCAAGCTCCACTTATGCTTTGAACTCCTTGAATCTTGGGAACACATCTGGCTTCTTCTTGATCGGGTACACCCATAATCTCCTATAGTAATCATCGATGAATAAGACAAAATAATTTGCTCCTCCTAGGGACGTTTCTAGTGACTCCCACACATCAGAATGAATTAAGTCCAGTATGTGCTTACTTCGAGCAATTGATCTACCGTATTTCAATCTATATTGCTTGCTGGTAACACAGTGCTACAGAAAGGTAATTTTACTGATCTGAGCTCGGGAAGGAGATTACATTTTGCTAAAACCTACAAACCATGTTCCGACATGTGGCCCAATTTACGATGCCACATCATCATCGTGTCTTCTTCATCATTGATTGTTGTGACTGATGTGTCTGCTTCCTGCAACGTATCTCCCAAAAGCATGTATAGATTTGTCGTGATCTTTTCTGCTTTTATCACCAGAAGAACACCTTTCACAACTTTCAAGATCCCACCTTCGACATGGGTCTTGCACCCAAGGTTATCCAGTTGCCCAATAAACAACAGGTTCTTCTTTAAGTCATTCATGTGTCGCACCCCTTGAATTGTGCGAATGGAACCATCAAATATTTATTTTGATAGCACCAACACCAGCAATTTCTAAGGAATAATCATTTCCCATGAACATGGATCCTTTCGAGACATGTTCATAAGTACAAAACCAATCATGTCGTGGAGTCATGTGAGCTATTTACCGCCTTTAGAACCAATTGATGCTTCGCTGTATAGGATATATCCATCATCATAGGTACCCACAACACATCCTTGAGAGATAGTTGCTTCCGGTGCCTTTTCTATACTCTTCTTGTTGTACCAACAATCTTTCTTCAAGTGCCCTTCCTTGCGATAATTGTATCAAGTAAAGTTCTTCCTTCTTCGAGACTTTGATCTACCATGATTGTGACTCCCAATAGAGCCACGTTCCATTGATCTTCCTCTCATCATCGATAAAGCTTCTACTTGCGTTGAACTCTCCGTCTGATCATTCTTATTTTTCTGCCTACTTTCTTCTTCAAGAACAGCGACAACAACATCGTCAAAACGGAGGTGATCAACAATACTATTGTTGGTGATGTTGATGGTGACTTGATCATATGAATCTGGTAAAATTTGAAGTAGAAGCTCTGCACATTCATTTTCTACTATCTGACATTCCATGGCTATCAATTGCGAAAATAAGGCATTCAAATTGTTGATGTTATCTGTCACAGATGTAGATTCACTCATTCAAAGAGTATAAAGTCTCCTCTTCAAAAATATTTTGTTGTGAAATGACTTAGCCTCGTATAATTTGGTAAATGCATCACAGATCTCTTTTGTTGTCTTTTTCTTTGAAACACTTGACAATATTGAATCTACCATTGCGAGATGTAGATTCGCAACAACATTGTCATCCATCTCCTTCCACTTGTCATCAAAAATCCTTGTGGGTTTTCCTTTAATTGCATTGATCTAAGCAATTTTCTTTTCTCAAAATTGCCTTGATATTCGATTTTCATAGGGAAAAATTACTCCCACTAAGCTTCTGAATCTCAAATTTTGTTATCAACAACTTCCCAATATGCTCTTATCGGATAGTGACCAACAACTTGGCTCTGGTACTACTGTTAGGTAGCAAATATAGTTCTGTAACAATATAACACAAGTTCATAAAGGTGAAGCTGACACAAAATTTTTTGGCAAAATTAAAAAATTTATTTTACTAAGTGAAAAAATTATAATATCTCAAATACAAAAAGAGAACAACAACACTCTCTCTTATATAAGGTGTACACAAACACACTAGGAGATATACACAGAAGAGACTTAATATTTTTCTCTTTTTGAAATACTCACTCAAAGCTTCGTAGTTTTATCTCTCGAGTTCTATTTGGTCATTGTCAAAAGAATGACACTACCACCTATTTATCACGATGCAAAAGAGAAAAATAAATTTAACCTAAACTTTTCTTCATGCAAGGTGACATGAATTAAATGAAGATAGATTCAACTTGAACTTTTCTTCATGCAAGGTGGCATGAATTGGAGAAAAAACAAATTCAATTTGAACTTTTCTTCGTGCAATGTGACATGAATTAGAGGAAGATAAATTCAACTTAAACTTTTTCATCTAGCCATCAAAATTGACTTTATCTCATTCACACAGACATCGTTGAGATCAACTCATTCCCTATTGCAAAGATCTTTGTTGTAAATCCCATCAAGTTGAGGATATTTTGCAAGAAATATCACCAGAGAATGTTGCTGGAATAACAAGATTGTTGCAGGCAAAGCCACGCAAGAGAAAGTGATGGACTGTGTTTGATCTGCTTCAAAGTTCGCGGAGTTCCAGCCGGGCTTCTCGCTGATTTAAGCCGCTGTCGCCGAGTATCTTTGCTAATGGATGAGCTAGGTGATGGAACCAAGAGTGCCTGCCCAAAAAGATTCCTCATTGGTTGATTAAATGGGACCGGCAGGGAATTAATTTCAGCAAGACTGTTGAAATTGGCAAACTTCCAAAAAAAAGAGCTGAATTCTGCAAATAACTGAAGAGAATAGGCCTTACGGGTTCTACAAGGTCTTCTCTGGCCTGAACATCGAAATTGGGCTGCTGGGCCTTATCAGCCCGCAGTGCCCAACAACTTGGTCTACTGGACTTGATCTGCACTTGGGCTGGACTAGCATTGAGGCTTGCATGAAATTTCCAACAACTTGATTTGATTGTAAGTTTGTAACTTGATCAATTCAACTTAGATTTGGATCCGATAGACTCGCCTCTATCCCAATTTGAGTCATTACTCAACACAATTTTGTCAAAAGTCTCATCTTGAGATCAAATTCCTGCAACTAAAAAAAAGAGTAAATAACAAAAAATTTCTCTGAACTATGACTCATTTGTAATTACCCTCATAAAATTTTAAATTAGACAAAAAAGTACTTTTTTTAATATATATATATATATATCTTATAACATAGCTATTACAAAACATATATGTGGCAATATATGCACAAGACACATTGCAAGATGTACACCGACGTGGAAAGAGGCGCATAAAGTGCTACAAAAAGGGATCAAACTCAAGCTCTACAAGCAATATACCCGGATGTTAGTACCACTTGAGCACAAGTGAATTTACAGATAAAAAGTATTAAACTTTATGAAACTAATAGAAATACTCTCTCTATTAACTCAATGTTATTTATTTAACATAATCTTTTTTAAAATGACACGTTGCAATTTTTTATTGGTCCAAATATTAAAAAGTTAATTAATAAATTAATAAATTAGAACTTATGAAATATTAATGGCTAAAAAGTTAATTAATAAATTAATTTGTAAATTAATTTTCCTAATTTTTAATTTATTAATTTTTTCAATTAACTTTTTTATTTATCTTTTAATTAATATTTAGATCAATAAAGAACTATAATGGACCGTTTGTTTCACAAACTGCTCGTCACAAGACACCAGACAAGGACAAGGACAGAACACCAGGTGTGCTGGGACAGCATCTATACCATGTTTGTTTTGTCAAGAACAGGACATGATATCCAATCTCGTCCTGCGTTTGTTTCGCTATAACACGGTCCCGTACATGACAAAATGACCAAAATACTCGTGCATATTTTTAATGCTCAAATTCAATGTTATACAATTACAAAAAAATTGAGATAGTAATTCCATTTAAGGCACCAAACAAAGCATCAAACAAAGTAAGTTGAGAACTACAAAATCAATATAACACAACCAATTAAATAGTCAACAATGATATATTTTGATTGAAGTTCATAATATTGTTTTGTACTACAAATCTAAATTAGAAAATAGAGATTTTACATTCTTAGTCCAGAGTGAAACATAATATTTCTGCTCATTCTCGTTAATCAGCATCTTCAATTTAAGGAAGATTGTTTTCTGTTAAGGGGAAGCTTGCTTGGGTTCTCATTTAAGGATGCCTTCTTTGCAAACTTATCGACAGTATCATCCTCATTCTTATTGGATTCACTAGTAGTAGGACTCCTTCCATGAGATGTGGCAGCCCTATTACCAACTGATTTTTTTTCGCCTTCCTACCAGACAAGTAGCTACTCGAGGAGTATTCATTGCCAAAGAGGAAAAAGATATTTTTTTTCTTCTAACAAGCAATGTAAACGAAGGGGCTGCATTAGGAGCTTCAATTTTTCATTTCTTCAGAGGAAATATTTTGGCTCTCAAATCTTGCAGATTGTGATCAGCTTTGAGTTTTTCCACAGGTAGACAACACAGAGGAATATTGCATACAGGGCAACAATCTGCATCTTTCTCGTTGAGTTTCTCAAATATGCACTTCCTACAAAACGTATGGAGGCACTCGGAGATGGTGGTGGCATCACGGAGGAGCTTATTGTAGATGGGGCACGTCATACAAGCAGCTAGAAGCTCTCTCTTCACCTTCACAACCTGCGTCGACCCAGCTGCCATCGCCGCCTCCTTTGTCCCCGAGGTCGCCATCTCTGCCTTCGTCGCCAGCCGAGGACCCCTCCTCAAGTGGCCTCACTAGTAGCCTGCATGCGAACTCTCCACGGCCGGGTGTGTCATCAGGAACGGCTCCTACAGCTCAAGGCACGGCATTGATGGATGAATCACGTGTAGCAGGTGGGGCGGCGGGGATCTGACGAGAAAAATCGAGCAAGAGCTAGTATTGATGGGAAATAAGGTCGTCGGACGGGCTTGGGAGAGCCTCCAATCTCCATAGGAGATTTGGGATGGTGCGAGAGGGGTTCGAAGGGAACAAAGAGGGATCGAACGAGGACGAGGAAGGAGAACCTACGCGCGAATGTCAGCGGGGACATGCTCGAGGGCCATGACCGCGTAGGCACCGGCCTCCTCGGCAATGTAGGCTTGCTCGGGGGGTGACAACGTCCATGATGACACCGCCGCGGAGCATCTGGGTGAGCCCAACCTTGACAGAGAAGGTTGAGGACTTCTTTGGCTCCAGAGCGGCGCAGTTGTCGTAGACGAAAAGGGAGGGCATTGAGGTCATTTTCCCTCAATGTCCTGCGCCCTATTTTGGTGTACCGAGAATTTTCTGTGTACACCAAAAGGGCCCAAAATCCTATCTCGAACTGGATTTTAAATCTTGTCCCTCCCTACTTTTGCAAAACAAACGTAGGACAAGAGTTGAAATCCAGTTCAGTCCTCCGCTTTTTAACGAAACAAATGGACCCAATGAGTCATTTTAAAAATGATTCTGTTAAATAAATAATATTGAGATAATAGAGGGGATGTTTTTGTTAGTTTCAAAAAAATTATTCTCTTTTTTGTTTGATTTCAAAGTTCACGGAGGTAATTATAAATGAATCATAATCGAGAAGAAATTTTTGCTATTTACCTATTTAAAATATTATTTTACATCAAAAATTAGAGATGACTTAAATAAAAATCCAATTAGAGGACACTTACGATCAAGATAACATTGCTTAAAAATATGATCAAGATAACATTGCTTAAAAATACGATGAAGATAACTTCTAAATAGTTTGAGCTTTAAATCCTATTAAGGAGTCTCAATAATATAATTATTAGTTATTATACTTGGAGCAAGTAGGTTGGTGGAAGTTGAGTTGAGAAAAAAAAATCCCTTTTGATATTCTCTGCATATTATAATTATTAATTATATTCCCGTTGGCTTATATAAATTGGTTGAAACAAGGTTGTCATCCATTTGCTTAGGATACATGAGACATCATTGCATTTTAAATGCTGAAGTGCATGCACCTGCTCTCATGGCTAAGCTGCTGAAGGAAAACTTAAAACACTAGTAAAATTTTGCATTAATTAGTAAACATTTATGGAATAATAAAATGAATATTCCATGCATCTTACTTAAAGCATATATAAACAATTTACAATATGCATATTTAATAATTGATGTGAGGTATCAGCTACCTTTTTTTGTCTTTCATACTTTTGATTTAGGCCTAATCTAGACTTAATCAGAATGATAATCGTGCTTTATATTTAGACACGTTTGAGATTATTGAAAAGTTATATATAAAAACAAGTCAATGATGAAAATTAAATTTGCTAGTTGCCACTCCCACTTGAAACATGATTATGGAGTGCCAGACATGAAGATTTGTTGTTGGAAATTAAACAATCGTTTCATCTTTCTTGATACAAATGATTTTGTTTACATGGATAAGTTTTTTAATATTATCTCAATTAGCAAAAAAGAAATAGTACTGGGTATTACTATATAAAACTTGATCTTATTTGTTTTCCTACTACAAAATTAATTAAAGTGCATGCCCCAATGAAAGTCAAAGTTTTTATATATACTAAGTTGATATTTTATACTCGCCATTAATGTCCTGTGTGGTCCAATTTATTAGGACTAACTTTTAAGAGGTTGGATTTAAAGTATTTCGATATACTTACGATTGTATTCAATACAATTTTTTTTTTTCAAATTGCCCATTTTATTAGCGAAAAGAGATTGATATATACGAAGAGTTATAAAAAATACAAGCAAAATGCGAAGATAGTAGAAGAGAAAGGAAAAATGAAGAAGTACATGTACTACTAATGACTAAGGGTGACAACTAGGGGTGGAAATAGGTAGTCGGCCTACCCAATGGTTTGTGGCCTAGCCTATTTTTTTTAAAAAAAATTGGCTTAGACTTTGAAATAGGCTTATTTTTCTTGTCAAACCAGGTCCATACTCAATCTAAAGCCTATTGAACTTTACAGGCCAGTTTGGGTCGGTTAAGGTGATGTATATATAAATATATAATATTATTATAAACATATTTTATATTAGAAGTAAAATTTATATTGGAAGCATGCTTCATAAAATAGACCACAGGTCAGACCAAACCAATGAACAGACCAAGCTCAGACCAAAATTTAAGCCTATAACAAGCCACAGGCCAAGTTCAGATTATTTTTTTACTATACGGGCCTGGCCTGTTTCCACCCTAGTGGCAACGATTCGATTATAACCGCATTTATTGTGGTTAATTGAAATCGAAATCGAATTAAGAACTCATTAACCGAAATCGAAATCAAAATTGTTCGATTTTAAAAACTAGTATTCAAAACTGAAATCGATTAGTTCAGTCCAAATAGAATTGGTTATCAGTTTGTGGATAACCAATAATTGAAATCAAAATATGTAATCGATTTCATTTACCGATTGTCTGTAAACCGATAATCAAATTGAACTAAATTTAGTCGGTTTTTCATATTATCTAATCGAAACTGAAATTGAACCGTAAATTTACTAATTGAAACTGAATTTTACTATTCGACGCGATTAGCCGATTTCAATTGTCACCCTTAACTTCTACAAAGAAGAGAAGGTTAAGATGACAATATAAACTTTAAAAAATAGCTCCTTTCGATGCTAATTCCATGGGAGAGCAATTGACATTGTCAAGCATTTGCAATTGCGCTCATACCAGATTTTCTAATGCCACACCATTAATGCTAGGTATTTGCGAGTTTTGATTCTCATGTTTCTCTTTTCCTAATTAATCCAAGGGCGGAAGGTGAGAGGGAATGTTGGTGACTCGCTCAATTTGAGAAATAATTTCCACCCTTCTCGAGTATAACAACATTCTTCAAAAATATGTGCATGTGATTCATCTATCACAGAGTACACATTTAACATCTACTTGAATTTCCTATTATAATAATTTATCTTTTGTAAGTAGACATTATCAAATTACCAGCCAGTTCATGACAAAGATACTTGGGGACTAAGTCATGCCCAAATGAATTTTGCCTTGAAATCTCGGACTCCGCCAAAGTTAAGAAAATGATATAAAGAACTAGTACTGAACTTTCCTTGTCTAGTTCATTTCCATATAATATCATCCATTTTTACGGCGTGAATGTATGACGCTAAATCTGCTTCCAATGGCCCGATCAATTCAACAGGCACTACTAGAAAAATGGTCATCAGCAACGGCTGAGCCGTTGCAATAGCGCCGTGACAGAAAGTCGCGTTGCTGATGACTTAGCAACGGATCAGCAACGACCGCTCGGGCCGTCGCTCAAAACATTATCAGCAACGACCGCTGGGCCGTCGCTAAAAATATTATCAGCAACGGTTTTGCCACAGACCCGGAGCCGTTGCTGATACCATTAATAGCAACGGCCGCTGAGTCCGTAGCAACACCGTTAGTAAAACTCCGTCGCTAAGCCGTTGCTGTAGGTCATCAGCAACGGCTTTCGATACACTTTTAGCAACGGCTTTCCCACGGACGCCCGTGGGAAAGCCGTTGCTGATGACCTATGCCTGCAATCAGAAAATTTAAAAATTTCAAATTTCCATTGATACATTGATACATTTATCTGATACATAACTCACACACCCATACCCTCATACACACATTCATTCACACATCACAAACATCTCATACACATTCATTCACACATCACAAACACACCAAGATATACATCAAAACAATTATATTTATATTCATAATTATCCACGATAGTATAAACACAATTCAAATGTAAAATTGAAGTATCAACATCTCAATAACATAGTCAATATAAATTAAACAAATTCAATATCTGAGTAACAAAGTCAATATAAACAAAATCTCACGATGACGATGGAGGATGGCCTGGATCATATGGCGGGGTCTGGAGTGCTTGAGTGTACACCGGCGTGGACTGACTCGAGGATGATGGATTAGATGATGCCGAAGAGATGCCTGCTTCGGGGTGACCCGACAAGTTGCGTAGCATAGCTTCTATATTCGCCATCGTCTGACTCTGACGCGCCATCGTCTGACTCTGACGCTCCATCATCTCAGTCTGACGCGCGACCGTCTCCTCTAGTGTCCTTATCCTATTACTATGATCATAACTGGATCTAGAGGTGGACGGCCGCTCACCAGCGACCGGAGGGGTCGGTGCCCCAAGTGGCCCTAGTACGGCTCGCGCATGACCACTATCTGCGAAGCCATATACGCGGCCATGGTCCCAGCCACCTGCGGCCTCGACCCACGATGCTGCGTCAAAGTCCTCGGGGGTACCCCCGCGCTGCACCACCCTCCGGCTGTACGTCTCCTACTCGAGTTTGATTTTTTGTTTAATATTTATCATAAAACTTAAATTATAAATATATAATGAATAATTTAAACAAATATATAATTACCACAATGTATGCAGCGCGGTTGTCGATGTACTCCCCCGTCCCATGTGCTCGACGGTGAGTCCGCTCAAACACCGCCATCGGGGAGGGTCGCTGGACAGTCCCATCATCCGACACCGTCGTCTACATTTACAAAACAAATACATTAATTAGTACACATAATAACAAATAAAATATATAATTAAACGATATACTTACCATACGGTTTGCGTGCACTGCAAATGCAACAGAGCCGCCGGTGTGACGCGCTGCTCCCCCCGACATGCGATTTCTAGCCGCATTCTGAGAAACCTCCTGCCATCGATCCGTCGACCATATCCCCACGAGCTGGTCCCATATATCCGGAGTAATCCAACTGGGGCCGTATCCCCGAGTCTCCGCGATGTTAGTGGTCCCAGCTCGGGCCATCGCTCGGGACCGAGCCTGCCCCAGCTGCCCGTTGTACCTTGCCCGGGAAATAGACTCCCAGGCAGCGTAAATGAAGGACCTCTGGTCCTCGGCCCATGTATAGCGAGCCTGCAAAATAATAATATCAGTACCAATTCTTAATATATCATCATGCATGTAAAAAAAAAAATAATACGTGCCTCAAACTCGCGCCATAACATGTCGACGTGCTCGCTAGGCACGTGAGACCACGTAGGCCATGCCCCGTGCATGTATCGTCGAATAGTAGAAGAAATGCTCCTCGGCACTTCTTCTTGCTCGAACCTGCACAACAAAAATAAAATTTAATATTATATTATGATATAATGAATTTGTAATGATTCATAATTCATGATATATTACCGCTCCCCAATCACGCTGATCAATCTACATGACTCTGTGGCTGGTGGAGGCTGCCACCTGTTCGGCCCGCGTGGCCGCCTGCGTCTGGATGTACTAGCCTCGGCAGTATCATCCTCATGAGGATCAGCAACAGGAGGATCAGCAGCATGAGTAAGTGCTGGAGTCTCACCGATCGGAGACTCCGAAGCTCTCCTGCGTCGATAACCACGACCAGACATATCTGTCGAACAGACATATAATCAGATTATTGTATAAATAGTAGAGATATATTTAATAAAATATATATACTTTACAATTATTCCTCATCATCTGAATAATAGTCTTCGAATTCTTCTTCTTCTTCCTCTTCTTCCTCTTCGTCATCTTCTTCATCTCCAGCTTCCTCAATTTCATGATCGTCATCATCAGCATATTCAACTTCTAATTGAATTGACGTTGTGTCTGCATCCTCGAGTATTGGAATAATACGATCCACAGCAGGAAGATCATCTTCTTGATAGAAACCAGGAGGATCATTTTCTCCTACTATCGGATCAATTTTTCCTCTACCTTTTGTCTTACAGACTACACACCAATCTGCTTTATCTTTATTTCGAGCCGGATACTTCGCGTAATATACTTGTTCGGCTTGTGATGCCAATATAAATGGCTCATTTGCTGCCAATTTCGATTTGTAATTAACCTCAACAAGTTTGTATTTTTGATGAACTTTCATGCCCCTTTCTGTTGTATCGAACCAATGACATCTAAATAGGAACACTGATTTCAAGCCGAAGTAGTGTAACTCTATCACTTCTTCCACTAGTCCATAGAAATTCATATCACATTCAACATAGGTTGTCCCTTTCACGCAGACCCCAGCATTCATCGTCTTTTTTGTAGATGAATATTTAACCGTGTGAAATTTATACCCGTTAACAAAATATCCGCTATAGCACGACACAAGTCGCGACGGTCCACTAACAAACTCAAATATTTTTTCATCTATTTCAGCTCTGTGATCTTTGCTGTAAGTCTGAATCCAAGAAGGGAAATCACGATTCCGTAATGTCTCCAATTCTTGATCGTTGTGAATAGAGTATTTTTGCACCATCTCAATGTCAAATATTTCAATGAATTGTTCAATCTCTGGGCAATTGAGTAATACATACAAGTGTGCCAAATGATACTCTTCATCGCTTAAGTGTCGAGATGGACGAGAACCAAAAGCACGACCAGAGTGACAAAATATATTTAAACGTCCATCTGAATGTCGAACACCCCCATCGTCGTTACGTGGAAGACGATCAAATCTTGTTTGTACTGTCGATTCAAAGTAAAATGAGCAGAATGTTAAATTTCTTGGATGATATACGATTCAGATATTGATCCTTCAACAGCTGCGGTGTTCTTTACTTTTTTCTTCAGACGATTCATGTATCTTTCAAATAAATACATCCAACGATATTGAACGGGGCCACCAACTCGTGCCTCGTATGCCAAGTGTATCGGTAGATGCTCCATCGAGTCAAAAAATGCAGGAGGGAAAAACTGCTCCAGCTTGCATATGATTTCAATAATATTATTTTCAAGTGTTGACATATCTTCGACTCGAAGGACATTTGCACAGATGCTTCTAAAAAACATACTTAATTAATTCAGTCAACGGACCCCAAATATTATCAGGTAGAAGATCTCGAAATGCGATCGGAAGTAATCTCTGCATGAATACATGACAATCATGGCTCTTCATCCCTGATATTTTGCAATCATCGACGTTCACACATCGAGATAAGTTTGAAGCATATCCATCGGGTAATCTGAGTTCTTTTACCCATTGACAAACATCTTTGATCTGTTGTTTATTTAACACATATAGGGCCTTCGGTTTCAGATATCGTCCGTTGACCTCTTGTAACTCCAACTCTGGTCTTTTACAAAGTATTTTCATATCATGTCGGGCTTTGACATTATCTTTAGTTTTTCCAGAAATATCCATCACAGTGTTGAAAATATTATCAAACATATTTTTTTCAATGTGCATGACATCTAAATTATGTCGAATTAATAATGAACTCCAATAGGGCAATTCCCAAAAGATACTTTTTTTCACCCAGTTGTGTGTTTGGCCAAAACCTGACACTCTTTCATTGCGACCGAATACAATATCTGGAAGTGCTGAAACACGTGCTAACATTTATTCACCAGACAACATCGGTGGTGGCCCATCTCTTTCGACTCTGCCCTTAGTAAATTTATTACGATTCCTTCGATACTGGTGATGAACCGGTAGGAATCGACGATGACAATCAAAGAATGAGATTTTTCGTCCGTTCTGAAGACTGATTGATTTAGAGTGTTCCATACAATACGGGCAAGAGAGTCCCGACTTCGCGTGACTCCATAGGGATTACATTGACCGGATGAAGAAGCACCAGCAGAGGAAGATTCACCATATGTCTGAACGACAGGATTGCTCGACGTCCCGACTTCGCGTGACTCCCCGTGACAAGTCCATAGAAAATATCTCGGTGCAAATCCTTTGGTATATAGATGCAGAGTGACAGTCTCCCGATCCAAAAATCGTCCATTTGAACAAATGCGGCACGGACATCGGATTTGATCATCCATGCTAACGAAATTCAGATTCGAATAGGCGAAATTTAGGAAGTACGTTACGCCTAATCGAAACTCATTCGTTAAAGCTCCACGATTAAGACGTCGGTACATCCAACTTCGATCAGCCGACATGATTCTGTCAATCAATGACAATTTCTTTGGTTAATGTCTTTAGGTGAGATTGTCCTATTCCATTCGGGATTTATGTTATTCGTACTGCACTTACGTTTTTATTTTAACTGTTAACTAATTATTCTAAATTTCGACAGCATCTCCCTACAGTTCTCCGAATACGCATATCATCTGGGCGCGTATCGAAGAACAAGAGAGATGTTGCCGAAATTTAGAATAATTAGTTAACAGTTAAAATAAAAACGTAAGTGCAGTACAAATAACTATATTCCCAAATTGTCCAATCAGGGACAATTCAAGAATTGTACGTCGTATAAAAGATCATCTACTTCTTTTACACGAACATACAATTCCCGAACGGATCTAAGGTTTTGCTAAATCATATCCGATCGTCGATGCGTACGTGAAACATATCAACTCGTCGGAGGATGATTATTTTCTAAATGTTTCGAGACAGTTCGAGTCCATATTGGACGATTTTGGCGCGCGTCCGAAGTGGACGATTCCGGCGCGAGTCCGAATTGGACGATTCCGGCGCGCGTCCGAAGTGGACGATTCCGGTGCGAGTCTGAATTGGACGATACCGGCGCGCGTCCGAAGTGGACGATTCCGGCGCGCGTCCGAAGTGGACGATTCCGGCGCGCGTCCGAAATTAATCTAAACCCTAATAATTAATCTAACAAATTAAACAATTAATCTAAACAATTAATTAACAATTATTAAATAATTAATTAACAAATATAAAATAATATAAACTATATATATATATACTAAATTCCGGCGCCGGAGTCCACCCTCCGGTGCCGGCGTACAGTGGCCGGACACAATGTTCGGCCACTGCAGAAGGTCCGGCGGCGGCCATCGGCCGACCGCCGCCGGCCGAAACCCTAGAAATAGGGTTTCGGTCGGGTGATTTCCGCCGGCCGCAGGGAAGAGACGGCAGTAGGGGAGACTTACCTGAACAAGTCGGCAGCAGCGGTCGGCGTCGTCGGCGTCGGCAGCAGCGGCAGCGGCGGCGAGTGGCATCGGCAGGAGCGGCGGCGGCAGCAGCGAGCAACGGGAGGAAGAAGAGTCGGGCGCGAGAGCGTGCCCTATATAAACTTATCAGCAACGGCTCACTCGCCCGTTAGAACGCCGTTGCTGATAAGTTATCATCAGCAACGGCTCACTTATCCGTTAGCAAGCCGTTGCTGAAAATTAAAATATAAGCAACGGCTCGCCTTTCCGTCCGAAAGCCGTTGCTGATAATTAAAATAATCAGCAACGGCTCGGGTTTCCGTTAGAACGCCGTTGCAGATACAGTTTTCTGCAACGGCTCGGGCGGCCGTAAGAATATCGTTGCAAATAGCAACGGCTTGAGCGACCGTCGCTGATAGCCGTTGCTGAAGACGAAGTTTCTAGTAGTGAGGGGCATAATTTGTAAATTAGATATGTCATGATGGTTTCCCTATCATCGACCAATTTAGCTTTAGCTATAGTTGAGTATGGGTTAATTAGCTACCAAGCGAAGAGTTGTGGATATTTATCCATGAGTTTCCCTTGAGTATGCCATGGGTCGCACCAAAGTCTTATTCGCATTTCGGATCCGATGTATCAAGGAGTTTTCAAAGAAACTCCAACATTTCTAGATTTTCGTCCAAATAGGTGAAAGTATAAGATGATCCCTAAACGATGAAAATAAATTTGGGTTTAAAGTGTGAAATATGTCAAGCTAGGCCATCCCATTATTACGCAATAGCTTACAAATCAATGTCCCATATATAGCTTGGTTATGTCGAGCTAGTTTAAGGATATTTAGCCCCCCCTCCCCTCGTCTTTCCTGCTCGTGGATATCCCAATCGACCATACCTTTGTTGTTTAAGGAAATTGCACTAGCACCTGTCCAAAAAAATGCTTTCCTTCGTCTGTCTATCTATTTTATGAACCATCCATGTGTTTCGAAAATGGACAGGAAGTATGAATCTTGACTTGTAAGGATGTTGTTTACAATAATCAGTCGGCCCGCACGGGACATTAGCCTACCTTGCCATGAGGGCAATAGATTGTTCATTTCTACGATGACCTTAACACGATCCTCTTTAAGGAGCTTTCCTAGTCTAAGTGGTAATCCAAGGTAGTTTAGTGGAAATTGACCCGCTGAACATCCTAGGTAGTCAGTTGTATATTTTGCTATGTCATTCACTACAACACAATCGACCTATAGAGACACATAATTAAAGACAAATTAGATTTTTGTTTCTAAATCTTCACATTTAGAGACTAATAGACACAAAAATTTATTCCTAATTAGCCTCTAAAAATAGCTTTAGAATCAGATCAATTAAGTAACTATGTTGCTGGTATTTATATAGCTTAGAGTCAAATCAATTAAGTGACTCTGTTGTTGTTGTTTTTATAGATCTTTAGAGGCTAATTAGGAGCAAATTTTGTGTCTATTAGTCTCTAAATGTGAAGATCTAAAAATAAAAATATAATTTATTTTTAATTTTATGTCTCTATAAGTCAATTGTGTTGTAGTGATTGTCTTCCATGATGTGAAGTATTTTAGTTTTGGAGATATTCATTTTAAGTCCAGAGCTTAACTCGAAGCATTTCAAAAGAAGTTTCATAATTTGAATACTGTCATTTGATGTCTTATTGAGTATTTCTAAATCATTTGCATAGAAAGTATGGGTGATTTCACAAGGCAATTGGTGATGGAGGGCTCCTGAAAATTGCTCTAGTCATGTTGCTCTTTTAATTAGTTTGGAAAGTGTATTGACTGCTCGATTAAATAGTAGTGGTGAAAGTGCATTACCTTGACACAAACCACTTTTATAAGCGAATGTGCTTCCAATGATCCATTAATGGTCGGAGACTATTTAATTGTCCGGAATAGATAGTTTATCAACCGTCTCCATTTGGGAGAAAAGCCTCTAGCTCTAAGCAACTCTGACGGGAAACTCCAATCCAATGAATCGAAAGCCTTTTCAAAGTCGACCTTTATCAGGTCAACACTCTCTCCTAGTTGTCTACTAGCTCAAATTGCCTCTTGAACTATCATATAGCATTCCAAACTACTGCATCCACTTATACAACCCCCCTTGGGATTGATCAACAAGGTCACGAATGAGCGATGCAAGTTGATTTGCCAGTAATTTGGAAATTTTTTTAACAAAGCAGTCTTTGGGATGAGGGTAATAATGACTTTATTTATTCTGCCAGTTGGAGATTTGTTAAGATGCGTAGAATTTCTTCACCAATATGATCCTAGTGCTTTTTGAAGAATTCCATTGGAATTCCGTCAGGATCCGATGATTTAAAATTTTTGAAATTTTTGATCACCCCAAGTAGCTCCTCCATGGTGAAAGGATTAACAAGGTGTTGAAGTTTTGCATATTTCATTGTGTAGATATCCTCTCAATTAATCCCCATTAAGGGGGATTTTACCTTGCCAATTAGGTTATGTAATAATTTCTGAAGGTATGGTCGAATATTAGAGATCCAATTGAGTTGTCGTCTGGAAGAAGCAAAATGATGGGAAAAAAACGTGTATTTTTGTCCCCTTCCTTAATCCATAATTTTTTCGCCCTTTGTCGCCGGTAAAGATCATCCCTATTATATAGCTTATCCAATTCAATTTTAGCATACTTAAGCTCATCAAGATTGAATGGTGTCATTAACCCAGAGTTTGCTTGAGTACTAAGAGCATGTACCCCTTCCTCCAATGCTTCCCTCCCTTTAGTCCAATTCTGTTTGCTATAAGCTGATTTCATTCCCTTAAATTGCAGCGCTATCGTTTCCAATTTTGAATCAAATAGTGGAGTGTCATACTCGTAGACACATGTGCTGGTTGTGAAAATTGTAATCCAGCCTTGATGATGTTTACAAACTCTGGGGTTGCTAACCAGTTGAGCTACATCAAGAAAAGACCATTTTTACGTATCTTCTTGTTGCTCATGATGATTAAGGGGTAGTGGTCCGAAAGACATCTATTACCTCCCAATACATGCAAAGTAGAAAGAAGCTTCAGCATGGATGAATTGACTAAATCCGATCTAGTTTCACTAGAGCCGTGGTGATCTAGTTATTCGTCCAAGTGAATGTAGTTCCCGAGATTGGAATGTCAATGAGGTCATGATCCGCAATAAACTTTGAAAATCTATAGGAAACCATCCAGTTCCATCGGCAATTCATTCTTTCTCCGCCGATTTAGTCATATTGAGGTCTCCTCCGATAATTAGTAGATCAGATATGGAAGTGACCATCTGCCATCCGAGATAATTCTTGTATAAAGGAAGCTCAATTTGCTTTGGTCGGTAGGCCATAGACACCAATAACAAATATTTTGCGATTTGATTGAATATGAAGCGTGTTTAGTTGGATAATTCAATAATCCGCCCGAAGACCTGACAGCATTAATGGTGTGATGATGGTCAAGCGATAATGAAGGGAAGCTAGAAATTTGCTTCATTAATCTAACTAAAATATTATCTAGTTTTGAGTAATTGCTCGTAGCTTTTTTTTGTGTGCGCGCGCATATTCATATTTTCTATTTCTCCTCCCAATCAACTTCATATCCATCAGTTTGTATCCATTCACACCCTATCGATTAAACGGATATTACTTGAAATAAGAACTTTGACAAATGTGACATGTTCAATATGAATGTGTTGTCTCCCATTTTGTTTTAAATTTTGTTTGACTACATAAAATGATCAACTAGAGATTTTTAACTAACTTATATATGAGATCAAAAATTATACTCAAAAGTTCCTAATTAGATCATAAATTTTTTTGCTTAACTTTGAATTGTAAACACTATGAAATTTAACACAAGCAAATATTCTTAACTTGATATCCGGATATGCAAACATTATGAAATTTCATACAAAGATTAAATTTAAGACACTATAAATTAAATTAAACTAAACATAATAAGATTAATTGTCAGCTAGACATTTAAAATGAATAGTTCAATTAGAAATTTTCGTTTAAAATTGCAAACCTTATAAGTCAACCGAAGATTCACCAAAATAAGACTAGCTTTTTCCTATATTCACTCATCAGCTCTCAATATCCATTCTTTCTTTTTGATTGTCTTTATTGGTAGGGGTGGTAATTGAAATCAGTTAAATGTAAAGTTAACCGAATCGTAAAATTTAATTTCGAGTAGTAAATTTACGATACAATTTCGATTTTGGTTAGAGAATATGAAAAACCGATTAAATCTGATTCATGGATAACCGGTAACTGAAACTGATTATATATCTGTGTTACGATTACCAGTTAGCCACAAACAATCGATATCTGACACAACTATAGATAATTATTTAAATAATATTAATTTGGATATCCCATAATCTTTTTTCCTTACCGGTTATCTGTTTACTAACCGATTAACCGATCATTAAAATGGATAGTCGATTCTATCCCTTCTATCCGAACCGAACTATCCATTTTTTGTTATCCGTCTCTGGTTCCGATACTAGTTGTTCAAATTGAACGGTTTCAATTTCAATTAACAGGTTCTTAATTCGGTTTCAGTTTTAGTTAAATACAAAAAATATTGTTAATGGAATCGTTGCCACCCCTGTTTATTGATAATTTTTTCTATGAAAAGACTCAAAAGTATAATTCGTGTACTTGAGTTCCAAATCCTCTAGTGTGGGAGAATTTTTATATATTTAATAAAAGGAAAAGATCCAAAATAGTCCCTCAATTTTTTTAGAATTTTAACTTTTGTCGCTCAACTAAATTTTGGTCACATGAATTCCTAATTTTATTCTCAGTTTTCGATTATGTCCTTACCCCAACTAAGAAGTTAAATATAATCTACATGGCAAATGTTTTTGATGATGTGGATCTGATTCTTTAAAAAAGCATTGCTTATGTGTCTCGAAAATTGCTTACGTGTCTCATGAATTGGAGCTCATTTGTGAGGCTGCTGCCAACCCTTCTTCTTCTTCTTTTCTTCCTCCCGCTGCTGCCATCCTCTCTCTCTAATAGAAGCAACGCTCTCTGATCTCACTGATCATTTAGCTTCACTGCGGCTCAACATGTTCCATCTTCTTCCTGAACGAACGAGTAGGGGGAGGATGAGGACTATGATCGACTTGGGCAGCCAAAGAGGCTCCCTTTACATCATCGACATGGCCACCGCTGTCAACTGCACCAAGGACGTTCGTTTTCGCTGCTCCTTCCGCAGCCTCATTGAGTGCATGGTCCCCTGCAGCGTTCGTCAAACACCTCCGACGGTGATACCGCCGACTCTTACTACGTACTCCAGATACGGTGGCAACACCCCGACCTCAACTACCGCCCTCGTAGCCACCGCTGCTGCCACAACCACCGTCATCGACACCATTTTCGGGTTCCGTTGTGGTCGTGTTCACTTCTGTCTCCACGACGCCTCCTCCTGCCGGTCGACCACGCTGCTGCTGCTCGAGTTCACTGTGCTGATGGCCTACCTCGCCAAGGAGATGTAGCACGTGCGCTGCCATTGTTTGGGGTGCCAGTATGGTCAATGGACTGCAACGGGCGGAAGGTGACACTGCAACAAAATCCTTATATATAGATATCAAATTTTCGACGCTTACTATAAGCGTCGAAATGTAAAATTATTAAAAAAATTTATACGATAGATTTCGACGTCTCTTACAGGCGTCAAAATATTTTCGACGCCTAAGAACAGATGTCAAAACTTTTCGACTCCCGAGAACAATATAAATTTCGATGCCACAACACACCAAAAAGATTTGGCGCCAGTTGCTAGAGGCGCCGAAATGTAGGCCCCGAAACATTTCGGCGCCTGTCGGCGTGGGTAAGCGGGCGAGGCGAGAGATTTTTCGCATCCTGCTCCTTTTTAAAATAATAATAATTATATTTCTATATTTTTATATTTTTATATTTTTTCTATTTATACCTCAACCTTATTCATTTTTTTCTTCCTCTTCTTCCTCCTTATCGAGGTTTCTTTCTTCTATCTTCTCTTTATCTATTTTTTTCTATACTTATTTATTTTTTCACTAATATTTTTTTCTTCTATTTTACAGGTTATACAATTTATTCAAGATATCAATTTTTTTATCAGGTTGGTAATTTTTTTTAACTTTTATTTATATCAAAGTTCTTAAAAATTATTATTGTTATAATCTATATTTTTTTAATTTTTTAACAGTAGCATCACGCTGCTCGATTTTCGCCGTGTGGCGGAAATCGAGCGGGCGTGATTCCACTGCCGCTCGATCTCCGTCGCGCAGCGAAAATTGAGCGGGCGTGATTCCACTACCGCGCAGCGAAAATCGAGCGACATGGAGAGGCGCTGCTCTTATTCCGCCGTACGCGGAAATGGAAATCCACGTGCAGTGGAAATCGAGCGGACGCACAACCGCGACCGCTCGATGTCTGCCATGCGGTGATACCGAGCGGCGCTATCCGCTCACGCCTCGACTTCCGCCGCATAGTGGAAATCGAGCAGGCGCGTTATCCAGAATGGCGCGCCTACTCGATTTCCACTGCACGGGTTTCGTGTGCGGCGGCGACGGCTCTGAATTTTTTTTAAATATTTTTTTGCGTATCGACGCCTTAACAGATGTCGATATGCAAACTTTTATTTTTTTTAAATTTTTTTGACGTCTATCATTAGACGTCGCTATGTTCATATCGACGCTTGCTGACGCCTATCAGCAGACGTCGATATATCGAACATTTCAACGTCTAAGCAGACGTCGATATATCGAACATTTCAACGTCTAAGCAGACGTCGAAATGTTCGTTTCGGCTCTCGTTATTTTTCACTTGCTTTCGTCATTTTTTTTGACGTCAATATGTCATTTTTGACTGTTGCTGGCGTCAAAATGCTTTCTTATTTTGACGTCGAAATATAAGTGGTTTGTTGTAGTGTGAGGTTTGCGATCCGGCGGCAACTGATCGAAGGCGATGCCGTCGTATCCAAGCTGATGCAGTCCGTAAGCAATTTAGCAATGTTGTTTTTTTTAAAAAAAATATGTCATATCATAAAAAAATATTTGCCACAAGTAGATTATTTTTAAAGGAGCAGTTGGGGGTACAGACTTAACTGGAAATGAAGAATAAAATTAGGAATTTATGTGGTCAGAAATTTAGTTTAGTTGAGGGATCAGTATGAAAATTTTGAAAAAGTTGAAGGAAGATTTCAGACCTTTTCCCTATAATATATGATAGAATACATGGAAAAATAACAGAACATTTTATTTAATAAGGTCAATGATCAATTGATCATTGTGAGAATTTGACTTTGTTCTGTTGAATAAAAAATTCGTGATTATAAATTTGCAGTTTATAAAACAATTTATTTCCGGTAACTAATGAAATAATTTATTGTTTTGTTTGAAAAGAAAAAGAATGCATATCTTTTCATTTTACAAAAAAAATAGATTTTTAATTTTAATGAGGGCAATGGAGCACACCGTGACACCGGAGCGAACGTTCGTCGCGGGGCAGCTTGCGGGAGATTGTGGGGGACCCGACAGAGTCACTGACGGCGCCGCGAGATGGTGCCGACAAGGACAGGGTGTATGTGGCGTTGGAGAAGTACATTAGAGAGGCGCGGGCTAACTTGATGTGGGCACTGCTGAATACCTCCGACGAGAAGAAGATCGTCATTATGCACGTCCACCGCCTAGCCCAGAAGATCCCTACTGGTACATGCTCGCCCCCCTTTTTCTTCGCAAAAACTCTAGATTGAGAAGAAGATCGAACCTTTCGCAATGGCGGATCTTGTTTGCCATATGCTCTGTTTTTTTTAATCTGATATGTCATATGCTCTGTTTTTATTTTAAGTCTTCAATGGATATAAAAATTAGGGTAAATTAAGCAAATATTTTAGTCCACTGAGCATTACATATTAACATTAAATTACTCCCCAAAAATCAAATGTTAATTTTAATGAGTTGGGGTCTTCGTGTTCGTGGTGTCCTCTACTTGTCGCGGAGAGCTACAAAATAGCTCCTTCTTGGCTTCATGGCGACGAAAAGGCACACAGAAGAAGGAAGCGGGAGTAAAGCTCCAACCTTAACCCATGACCTCTATGAGTTCTCCGACGCTAGGACTCCCAAAGATGGACAGGAAGTCAAGCGCGAGCTCCGTGAGCAACACCAGCATCTTTTCCATGGCGAGCAGCCGGTGTAGCCTGAAGGAGGTCAAGGAGGAGCCACTGACACCGGAAGCCAAGGAGTCAAAGAAGGAAAGGGCCGACGAGGCGGAGGACGCGATTCACGTGGCGCTGGAGAAGGACTTCAAGCTGGGAAAGGCTAACCTTGTGTGGGTGCTCAAGAACACCCCTAAGAGAACGAAGATCGTCATCGTCCACGTCCATGTCGCAGCCCAAATGATACCAATGAGTAAGCCCATTGCCATTTCCTTAAAATGTCTCCTCCTTTCCATAAAGTGAGAGAATCATTTTGGGTCTGGTCTCCGTCTC
Organism: Canna indica; assembly: GCA_034359265.1. Lineage (NCBI taxonomy): Eukaryota > Viridiplantae > Streptophyta > Magnoliopsida > Zingiberales > Cannaceae > Canna > Canna indica. The sequence continues at coordinate 75,419,060 of CP136894.1, read as the reverse complement.
TAACTCTCTCGTTCCAGTTCAGTGGAAGTCTTTTTCTTTGCACATATCAGTAGTCAATATCATTGGGAAGGAAAGATTTTTTCCTTTTTCCTTTTCTTGAAAGAGGTAAAAGCTAACACCGGGAATTTTATAAGGTCCGGTACTTCGTGGTTTTTTGTTTGATTTGGTTGTTTATGGTTGATGATTGCAAACTGATTCAAAAGGGGTTTGAGATATGCAAAGAAAATTAGAAAAAGAATAAGGACAAATAATTTTTACGGCTATATGGGAATTACTTGTCAGCAATCCTTCTCTATGAAGGTTTGTGAATATTCAGCAGTTTCAGTGCATGTAACCCTAGTTTAGCATATTATCTTAACTGTGCAATTTTCACGGCTTTGATAATACAATGCATGTTGTTCACGTTATTATGCAGCAACAGTTCGTTACTCAAGTGTGCATTTTTTTATGGGTTAAGAATGAATGAGTAGCCAAAAAAAGAAAACAAAAAGGAAATGCATATTAGAGGTGGCAATGGGTCGGGCCCGCCCAGTGTTATTAATAGCGGATGGCAACTCATGGCGGAAAGCCAAAAATCTGCCATACAAATATGGCGGATGGCGTTGCGGCCAATGGCGGAAGCATGACAGCTGAAAATATTATATATATATATATAACAACTAAGCAGTAAGCATTAATAAGTAATAACATATATCAAGAACAATAAAATTAGAAACATTATAGGAAATAAAATTCACCAAATGTAACATAATTAAAGTAAATAAAATTCAAAAATATACTATAGAACAAATGAAAAGTAAAATAAAAAAGAAAGGAACATAAAAAAAAATATGACTAGAACTGTTGGTTGAAATTAAAAAATAAAAGAATAGAACAAAACACAACTACAAGCAAAAACACAAGTAAAATAAAAAAAGAAATAGAAAAAATGTGAAGGGCCGCTGGCTGAAATAAAAAAAAGAATAGAAAAGAAAATAAGTAAAAAAAGAAAGAAACAAAAAAAATTCCTTTGTTGAGTGTGTAAATGCCTAAAAAAACAAGAAAACTTAAATGAAGTGAGGGAGAGAAATACATAAAAGAAATGACAAAAACTGCTATCTTTTATGCTCTTTAGCTCTCTTGAGTCGCCGGAGTTAATCGCCGGAGTGGAGCAGTCGCCAACCTTTAGGCCTTAAGGATTAGGGTTTTTTATCCTTAACCCTTTTCAGAAAATTACAAAAACGCCCTTCCTTTAAGAAAGAAACATGTAAAAGGTGCCATTTCCGCCATGGCGCCACGGCGGATTGCAGGCTCCATAAAACGCCACGCAAAAACCGTGGCGTTCGGTTTCTGCGTGGCGGTTTCTCTAAAATCTGCCACGCGATGGCGCCATGGCGGAAATTTGACAACACTGGGCCCGCTCGTGGGCGGCACGGGCCTGGCCCGCTTGTGCCCAAGGGGCAGGCTGGGCTCACCCCTTGGGCACATGGGCCGTGCTCGGCACGTGTGCCAAGCCCAGCGCCACCCAAGCCTAGCCTGATATGCACCTAGGTTTAGCCTAGTATTCTGTGCCGGGCATGAGCAGTAGGTACTTTACTCAGTGATATTATATTTATATGTATAAAGAGCCTTGGTGTGGTGGTTAGTTCACCAAAAATGTAAGTTAAAGGTCGATGGTTGAGTCTCACCGTTGACCTTAAAAATTTAATTTTTAACATTTCGGGCCGGTCCAAGACCGAAGGGGCGGGCTCAAGCCCGGGCTGGGCCTCCCCTTTGAATTATCGGACAGGCACGGCCCATTGCCACCTCTATTGCAAATGAGAAATTGCAATTATTTGGTTGTTTTTTATTTACAAGCTTAGATTGGGCTATATAATAGAATGCATTGTGTTAATACTAATCGTTGATGATTGTCAACATTATACTAGTGGGAGCTTGGTTTCCAGCAAAACAACTAAAAGCAGAGGAGGTAAATACATTTCGTCAGAGAGAGAGAGCAAATCTGGAAGAAGCACTGAATGAGTATGTCAAGGCATGTTCTGTCATCAAGGAGGTAATTGTTTCTTCTTCTCAAGAATCTCATTGTTACCTTTTGCCCTTTTTCTCCTACAGTGTCATGAGGGTTTTAAACATCATCAATTAAATGATATATCTTGTAGCTATGATGAGATAAATTTTCTCTAACACTAGCTTCTGAAACATGAGAAAGACTAGCTATTTGCCAAACCTAGAATTATAAGTTCAGAATGGACAAAAACCAGAAATGCAAGAAAATTTACCAAAACCTAAATCTATTTTGATAGTGTAACCTAATTGCCCTTTTGTGTTGTTTTTAAAAACAAAATATTGTTGAATATTCTATTTTGGTGAAACAACATATTCAACACAATTTTTTTTCAACCCCTTTCCCTTCTCTCCTCCTTTCTCCTCCGTTGTCGTTGGTGCCTTATGAGCGCACCATCCCCACCAACCTCGATGGACAGAAATGTCCACCCCTTCTCTCTTATTCTCCGTCATCACTAGTGCCTTGAGGAACTTTGGAATCCATTCCCTCCTTCTTATAAGGTCCTAGGTGCAGTTTTAGGAATCCATGGAGGCTAGGGTTTAGTTAAAGAAGACGGGAGAAGAGACGAGAAGAGAGGAGAGAAAAATGTTGAAGAAGGGTTATGGAGTTTTATTTCGACTCCAAGTAGTCGGAAAACGACAAGGGTGGAGAAAGGGGAAGACACCAATGGGTGGATGTCGGTGCCGCCGTCTAGGCGGAGGTGAACAATTTTGTGTGTTGTATGTTGTTTTACCAAAACTAAATATTGAATAATATTTTATTTTGTTAAAATAGCTCATGAGGGCATTAAGGTACACTGTCAAAATTGGTTCCAGTTTTGGTAAATCTTTTTTACGGTTCCGGTTTTTGTCAATTCGGAACTTATAGTACTGGGTTTATAGCTAAAAAAACTGAGGATTGCATCTCATGGACAAATGACTTCCACAGGTACAAGCTGAAAAGCTAATGATTGAGGCAGGCGATGTTAGTCAAGGGCTAGTACAACTCATTGCGCAGCACAAGATTACTAACCTTGTTATGGGAGCAGCAGCAAACAAAAATTATTCGAAGTATAAGCTCATATCTATGTAAATCATGGCTTCATGAAAACAATAATCAGATTCATTGATGTCTAATCATCATATTTTTAAAAAACAAATCTATTTATTTGGTCAAATGTTATACTTTCTGATTCAAACACTGGCAGAATATAAATAGTGTGTCTGGCCTGCCAAAGTTCCACAAACAAGTTGCATCATATTTTTAAGAATGAACCACTCATTTTCCCCTAATTTTATGTTAAGTAACTTATATGGAATTGGTTAAGTTGCAACAAAATATTGCTTGCTCAATGTTTTGGTTCTTAAACTTAATAATCATGTTGGATAAGATATGAACTATATGTTCTGCTTTTTAAGAAAAAAGATAAACTGTTATTTTCAGTCAGTGCCTCCAACTTCTAATGACTCTCTGCACAAAATGTAGAACATTGCAAATGGAGAGTCATTGTAGATTAATGTTAAGCTCCATTGTTAATGTTTTTTATTTATAAGTTAATCCGAGGCTTCGACTAACAGGAAAATGAAGGAGCCAAGATCAATGAAAGCACTCCTTGTGCAGAAGCAGGCTGATCCATCATGTAATATATGGTTTGTTTGCAAAGGGAACCTGATTTGCACAAGGTATGATCAAGGTTCTTTGGAAGCAATTTATTTTTTGAACGTTGTCAGTGTATCTGCTGATGAGTGTTTTGTTTGAAAACTTTCTAATTTATTGTCTTTAAAACAGAACATCAAGCAATGTAATTGTGATTCTCCTTAGAAACTAATCACAAACAGCATCTCTCTAATAAAGTATGGACATTTGTGATTCTGTTGCAATTCATCAAGTAGTAACTTTTCGGAAGAAGAGTAGTTCTGCCGATGTCCTTGCAGTGCACCATCAAAAGTAGGAATTTTATTAGATTAGAAGTATGTTGTTCAGCTACATCATTGCCAACCTAGTTGGATGCTTATCTCATTATGAATCACACATCTTCTTATAATTTATATTATTTTTCTGGTTTTGCAAGCTGAGTTGCTTATTAGTAAACTTCTTAAACTTTTTTTAAAATAAATCTAATTTAGGATGTCATAAATAAATACTTCGTGATGTGCTAAAGTTACTTTGAGAGTTGATGACTTTGAAATGTATCAGAAGTAGATTTAGACATAGTAGCTTGAAGTATCATTACTTTTGCTCGAGTTTACTTTTCTTAAGGATTTTAAGATGTCTGTTTGTGACTGATGATAAATACATACACACCTAATTTCCATTTGTAAATAAATTTATCAGTTAATTATAAAGAATTGTGATAAATACAGAAATAACCGGAAGTGTATCATAAGCCTGTAACTATGCCTCTGAGAGTTTTTTTAAGGAAAATCATACCTATTGCCTCTGCGGTTGACTTCTTCATACTACTACCAAGTGGGAATTTCCTGAAAAATCATTGTCTATATATTATGAGTTTTTTCTTTCTGCTCTTCCCTATTACTGCTGACATGAGTTTGATTTGATCATAAACAATTCTAGTCAGTCAAGATTAGCTCTAAAAGTGTTCCTTATCAGAAACTAAATATCATGTTAAACATGATATATTTTGGCATTTAATAAATTTTGGTGGGATTAACATCCTTCCAATTCCTTAAAAAAGATATATATTGACATATATTATATTACTTCTTTAAGTGAGCCAACCATCCATTATATATCTTTAGGTTTTTTAAAGTGTGTTGCTTAATATTCTTTATGTTTATGGATTCTGTCATCAACAGGGTAAATAGTCCTACTGGAACTGATAAGATGCAAACAACCAGAGTCATTCCGAGGGCCATAACCAGCCAATCTGAAAAATCAAATTCCAAAGTATCACCCGGTTTCTTGGGCCAGATATTCGATTTCTTTCCTAGCACTTCACAAGAGGAATCCAACCATCGGTTAGTATCTGCCAGTTCTGGTTCATCAGTGCTAGATTTACCTCATGATGGCCTTGGTGAAGTAACTTCAGGGAGCAGAGACGGGATTGTCATTGATCTTTGGGATGGGATTTCGAGGAGTTCTAGGAGTTCAGAATACTCAATACGTTCGGCGAATGATGGGGTGCTAAGCAACACAAGTTCAATACGCATTATAAAGGATAAAGAAACTGAAGGATCACTAGTTTTGGCATCGGCGCATGATTCCGAAGAATGCCACCAGTCTTCAGCTTCAAATTGTAATAGAGTTAGTATTCTTTTCCTTTTTCTCTGAGCTTTTTTGTCTTTGAGAAAATATGAAATTCTAGGAGGATATGGCAAGTGAGAGAACTTGTGTATGATTGAGTGAAGCAAGCATGCATATGATTTCAAAATCTTTTATGGATTGCATGAGACAACCATATGCAGATCTTCATCTCCTTTGCCTTTTCATGACAGTTTCTGGCTAACATCCTGCACCTAAAGTTACTATTGGTCCGGGAAAGATATTGTTAATGCATTATGTAAAAGTTTATGATATCTCACCCATGGACTTGAATCTTTGTATTTTACACTTATAACTTTATAAGTACAATATCATGTTCTATAAAGATGAGGAAAAAAAGTTGATTAACTTCATGTGTCAAATGACATTCCTAGCGGTCTTCAAACTTCGGAAGAAACATTAAAAGGTTGAACTGTAATCCCTTCTTTTTTTTCCCAGGACGGTGCTGGCTTAAATGATGACTTCTACATGGATCTTCAGCATGCCATGATAGAGGCAAAGAAGACCCGTGAAGCTTATGAAGAGGCTTTTAGTTGGCAGAAAGCTGAAGGAGATTTGCATGATGCTGCACAAAAGGTAAGAGCATTTGTACATAAGCATTTAGCATAGTGTACAGTGTATCTGATGTAGACAGGAGCGGTCTGTCACAATATACTTGTAGTTAGATTTCAGCTTCAAATGACTTCTGGTTTGCAGAGCTATGCAGGTTCAATATGTATACATGTATGCTAGGAAGAGCATTTATATAATTGGTATTACCTGGCTTTTGTTTCTTCTGCTATGGTTTCTCTCACTTGGTAAGTGCTTGCAGTTTATTGAGCATTTGTAGGGTTTTTTTATTGCATGAAAAGTGGACCTTAAAGACTGGTAGGCAACTCGTACATTTCTGTATTGGTTTGTACTTTGTACACTACATGTGCATGATATGCCCATGCGGCCATGCATTTAAGGTTTTTATTCAATATACTTCTTCAATGAAAGAAAAATATATTCTTTTTGTGTTTACACAGAAATATATATATGTTCTTTTTTATTTGAAGGTGCATATTTGTTAGGTAATAAGTTTATGCACCATCAGATGAAAGAAAGTTGATCATGTATTTTTTTCTTGTTATGTTAGTCATGCATTTTATTCTTATAATGTAGGTCAAAGTAGCAGAAAATTTATATACAAAAGAGATGACACCAAGGAAAGGTATAGAAGAATTTCTTCCGAAAGAAAAACGAGAAATGGAAGATCTAAGGAAACAGAGGAATGAAATGTTTGAAGAACTACAAAAGGCACGTGAGCAAAAATCTGATTTAGAACTACAAGTTAATGATGCTAACCGCATGATCAAGGACCTTGAAAACAAACTATCAGATGCTCATTTTCTCCTCATTTCGCTCCAAAGTGAGCATGCCAAGTTGCACAGGGAGCGAGACAATGCAGTTAAACAAGCTGAAGAGCTACGTGAGAAGTTAGAAGAGATGGCTGCCAGCATTCTAGGTGCAGAGTGCTTCTCAGAATTCTCCTACTCAGAGTTGGAGCAAGCAACTAACAACTTTGATGATTCATTAAAAATCGGGGAAGGTGGATATGGAAGTGTATATAAGGGAATACTTCGCGAGAAAACAGTGGTTATTAAGAAGTTGAATTCTCAAGACATGCAAGGACAAAAGGAGTTTCATAAAGAGGTGGATCTTATCATATTTCGACCAAATATCAAGTTTTTACTATTTCTTAAAATCCATTAGGAAGATTGATCATTCATTTATAGAAGTTACACGTCTCTAAATATTTTCTCTCTATACAGATGAGTGCTCTCAGTAAACTGAGACATCCAAACCTTGTGAATCTCATAGGAACATGTTCAGAAGCATGGGCACTGATTTATGATTTCCTTCCCAACGGAACCTTGGAAGATCGCCTCACTTGCAATGACAATACCCCACCTCTCACTTGGCAAACACGCATCCGAGTTGCTGCAGAGATATGCTCCGCTCTAAACTTCCTTCACTCTAATGATTCGCTCAGTGTAGTCCATGGAGGTCTTAAGCCTACCAACATTCTACTTGATGCAAATTTCATTAGCAAGCTTAGCGACTTCGGCATTTGTCGGTTTGTCCAGTCCAACAACAGCACCACTCTCTATCGCTGCACCCATGCCATGGGGACTTTTGTATACATGGACCCTGAATTCCTTGCGTCTGGGGAGATCATACCACTCTCAGACGTTTATTCCTTTGGCATCATTCTTCTACGCCTTTTGACGGGGAGATCCCCATTCGGGATTAGTGGAGCAGTGCAGCAAGCATTTGATAACGGGTGCTTTTCTGCGATACTAGATACTTCTGCTGGAGACTGGCCATGTGTGGAGGCTGAGCAGTTGGCACACCTAGGTTTGAGATGCTGCCAGATCACAAGAAAGAGCCGTCCAGATGCTGGAGAGGCCTTGAAAGTACTTGAGACCCTGATGAAGTCTCTCTCATCACCACAGGTGTGAGCAAGGTTAGCTTCGGTTGACTTGCATAATGCACCTAATACATGCAGTTGAAAACTGTACAATTTATTTTATCTTACTACTTACTAGTTTGCTGAGAAATACATAATATGACATACATATAAAATCCCGTTAACCTTTTCCAGAGTCATGGTGTTGGTTTGTACATCATTTTTTAAGAGTATAAAACTATGTTGCCAATTTCGTCAACTTTTTTTCCCTTTAAATTTCAATTCTCAGAGAAAATTCTAAGCCCTATAATTCTCTTAGACTTCTTTTTTGACTGAGCCACTTTGATGATGTCTTAACTAGCTCTCCAGTACATACCTCATAACTAGTATTGTTACATCCGTATAGTGTACTTATAGTGTGCTCATTTTTATTGCCTCATACATCTTTAGTATTCATTACAGTGTATCTCAATTGATAACTTTTTTGGAAGTTTTGTGAGCATGTGATAGTTCGTAAGCCTTATAACTGAACTGAACCACTAGTTCAAAATGCTTAATCCAAGTTAATAAAAATCAAACCTTATAAACCAACACATTTTTCCATCAATTTTAATGGGAGCACCACAATTTCCCTACTTAAGGCTTCACGTCTTTGTTACTATAAATTCTAACAATTTCTAACACATGCTATTTCCAATTTATTATGAATTTGAAGGAGAACAAAGGAAAGAGATGAGGATAGAAAATGAGGTAGTGGCAGTGACATATCATCCTGAATGGACTCAGGATTCACCTTAGCAATGTTACTCTGAAGTTATCTTTTTCCCTGTGCATCGATCCAATTTATAGAGCCAACAAAGTCAACTTTTTCCAAACGTGTCTTCTGATGTAACTTTTAATTTGTTAATGCACATTCATCTGAAACATTTGGAATCATTGTGTATTGTATCTTGAAATTTGCATTGCCCAAAGTAAAGATTCACCATTACTTTTGCACTTATTCTTAGTGTATATGTTACTGCGTGATTTAGTTTAAGATCCGTTATCTTTACCAAAAGGCCAAAGATTTCATGGTAATAAATTGGCTGATTCTTAATTTCTTATGTGCACTTTATGATGACTGTTTTCAATTTTACTCAAGATACAACAATTTTCTTCTTGTTTTTTTTTTTTTAAATTTTACGAGGAAACTAGAGAAAAAACCACAAGGAATATATTAGAAAATGAATAAATAAATCAAACGACTCTTGGCAATTAATATCTTGGCTCTCGCATCAGCGAAGTTGCACCTGGCCGAGGGCGAGCCTACTTGGGCATCACGCCATTGGTACTCTGCCCCCACCCTTGGGTACGAATGTGGAGACTAGCCCTGACATCTTGAGGCGTAGTCGACGAATTGAGAGCCACTATGGGTTGTCGAACAAACGAGTGGTGGTGCAATTCGTACGCGACCCGAAAGTCGTGCTCAAGCGACCACCAGAGATGAGTGATGGTGCAATTCGTACGCGATCCGAAAATTATGAGCAGAACATAAGTCATGTCGTGATACATCATAACAAAAATTATGGGCAGAACATAAGTCATGTCGTGATACATCATAACAAGGTCTCCTGTTACTATAAACAAATAAAAATATCAAATGATTCATTATATTGAAATGTTTTACATATAATAATTTATACTACAATTAATTATAACGAAGGATAGCATAATCTAGTATAAATTATGATTTAATAGTATGAAACATTGACACAAATTTTAATATATAAATTAGATATCATTAATTAATATTATTTGCTGCCATTCCCAAGGGCAAGAAGTATCAGCGGAATTTCATCAAGCATGTAATATGCAGTCAATTTTATCCTAACAGGGAACTTCATCAATCATGCCGTGGGCAGTCAACCATTATAACAGGGGAGTTTCATCAAGCATGCACTTTTGTTTGTTTGTAGTGCGTCAGGACCGGGCCGGAAGTAGGTTTATTTACCTTCGCAAGTGAAGCTTATTAGTCCCATAGAATAAATTATAAACATTTTGCGCTTTTTATACTTCCAATTCGTCTGTGTAGTTGTCTCTTCGGAGACATCCGATAAAATTGGAACGATACAGAGAAGATTAGCATGGCCCCTGCGCAAGGATGACACGCACAAATCGAGAAATGGTCCATTTTTTTTTACGATTCTTCTTCCTTTATCTCCATTTTTTTCTTCTACAAGCTTAAACCCTAAACCCCTATATATTTTTCAGTGTTTCCCCTTCTTGGGGTTTAGCGGCAAGCTTAAACCCGGAATCTTTGTATAGCCTCGCTGACTTGTTTGAACTCGACCTATCTCTCGACAAAATCCCTCTCTCCGAGTGCCCTAATAGAACGAAGAGCTCTGCGCCCGAATCGTGCTGGAGATTTCTTCTACTGCTGACGGTATGCCGCTTCCTTTTAACCTCTGTCTCTTTTTCTCTCCCCTCTTCCTCCTCCGTTGCGCTTCTGGGTTTGACATGCAATTGCTAAGTTCGATACTTGACAGTATAGCTTGTGGAAAGTATGGTTTAACGCAGTATTTACTAGACTAGATTGCTGTCTTTTAAAAAACATTATTGAATAGTTGATTTGCAGATTAGATGCAGCATATAAGTGTATTGAATGAATCTATTGATATATCATGTATGAATACCTTGTATAACTAACATTTAAATTATCCGAATAATTTTATGGTTCTGTAAGATCTCACAATTCAATCCTTTTGATCCTCCACCGATCCCACGTAGGGTTCTGAGTTTGCCAACCTTGTTCATATGATTTAATAACTGTTCTAAAATTAATTTATAAACTTAATATGTTAAGTTGATATTTATATTTCAGTTGCTTTTTGAATATATTACATTTGTATATAGTTATTAGGCATTAGGCAAATAACCTAGCCATCCACTTCAGAAATTTAAGTCATTTTGAGCCAATAGATTTACTTGGAAACTCCACGAGCCCAATCACCAACACCTTTTTCTCCTAGAATTTCAGTGTTCTTGCTCTAATTGTGGTTTCACCAATACTTTTTTCTTTTCTTCAGCGTGCCAGACGAAATGGTGCAGATTCTCAACTCTCAAGAATCCCAAGAAGAGCAAGCCGAAGAACAAGGTCATCCTCAATTTCTAGAACCACTTTTTAGCTTCAATATTGATTGGATGTTAAGCATGTACCGCTGTTCATATCTTGTAGGGATAAAAAAAGGGGGAGTCTTCTTCCACTGTGCCCTTCGCACCGGTTAAGGTGAGATCAAAATTGACTTTTAAGATTTAACTCAAATCTAATTGTTAAAGTGTGGATACTTAATATATTGGTTGAGCATGTCTCAAGCTATTTTGATGTGTTTTTTATTTTGCTTAGGTATGGGAACCTGGTGTAGATAGGTTGGAAGAGTGGAAGGAGCTCCAATTTGATCCTTGAGCATACAGTTACCTATGTGCATTTAGTATAGGATGGCCGTGTTTGAGGGAAAGTTTTATTTTTATTATTATCGTGAAACATTGAAGACTACAAATTTTAATTATTATTTTTTTGCAACATTGAAAACTACAAAGTTTGAAGCAATTCTGATGTTATTTAATTTTTTCCCTGTTATTGCAGTTTTGACATAGTGCTTGGTTCTCTTGGGTTAACCGGGTCAGAGTTTCTGTATCCAATTTATGGTGTTGCAGGCACTCAGGTATTTTTCCTTTAAATTTTAAGTCTGTAGTTATGGATTATGCATATGCATGGAACTGAGGAAGTATTGGTTATCATGCAACTTAATATTGAAACTGTTGGTGAGAGAATTATTAGGCAATCGTGTTTCTTTTGGATCAGAAATGGGTAAGCTATATTGGTGCTCTTCACTACTGTGGTGTTAAGGTTTCTTATTCTGTATCTGCCAGTAACTTGATGCTTTGTGAAAAACAAAAGATACTGTTAGTTCATTGCTAATTTAATGGATATTGGAATTTAACATCTTTGCTTCGTAGTTGACAACTTGGAAGACGGGAAGACCTTTTCTCCTCAAATTTTACAAATGTTTCCTGATGATTTCACTTATAATGATTTGGTACGTAGGTGAGAGGATACCACAACTTTTTCAACATTCTTCATCTTCCTAAACAGTCATGTAGATATTTGCAGCACTGTATTCCTCTTGATTTAGATGATGTGGATGATATCAACCCAAGCTTCTCTTACACCATTACCTCTGCTCTAAGTACAATACTGCTATAGTACGTTTTTTATCCAATACTAACAAGCAAGACAATAAGAAAATGGAATTTCCTATGTGCTCATGCAGCAAACAACAACACTGATTACTACATTCCTAAAATTGTAGCGGCTGGTTGCGGCACGGGAGAAGGCTGCAGAGAGCAGTGATGTCCATGGAGATTTTTTCCCATATTATTTGTAGCACCAGGTCCTAGTACAACTGGTATAAAATACATTATGGTGACCATCTCCATTTGAAGAACTTGTCAAAATGTTCAAATGAACTACTGTACTTCCTGCGACGGGTGTTTGATCAGCATGCTTCCATGCCGAGTTTGCACTTCGAAGATATTTCTCTTATCTTATTGCTAACTTCGAACCTTTGTTGATTGATTAAAATCGTCTCTTGTTTTTTTTGGTAGATTGTTTTTTGTTCGTCTTCATTGAGAGAAGTTTAGATCAGTACATGATGCCAAGAAGTCAAGACGTTGGTCTTTTCTATTCGCTGAGATTTTTTTCTTTTTCTTTTTTCTTGTCGACTTTGCCATGCAGGGTGTTCATAAAATTTCAAAACTGGACTGACTAAAAAAAATTGAGTTTGATGTAGGCTGGGTTTTGGATGTTATTTTTTCCTTTTTATCAATAGGGCATGATTGATGAGTTAAACTTGTATTAAAATTCAGCTGTCTAAGAAACAGTGTGCATAATTATATCCCTAATGATTATTAACTTCAGATATCAATTCTCATCGTTAGAACTTATAGTTTCCTATTACAAATCATGGTAAATACTGACTTGATTTTATATAAAAGAAACAAAAGGGTGTTTAACAAAAACGGAATTTTCAAAAGTTAATTTGGGTCCAATCAATGTTAGAAGGATTCATTTATTTTATAGGATATGATATGATATACTATATTTAATAAAAAAATGATATACGATAGAATAAGAAATAAAAAACAATTATATATATATATATATATATATATTTGATGTACATTAAATATAATATTAAATTTATTTTAAAATCTAAGTATCAAATAAATAGAGAATTGATTTTTACTCCATCTATTTTTCTTTATCCCGTCAAATGATTCTTAAATACATAAATTTCTCATTCATTTTCGAGTCACGTATTTAGAATAGGATCAATCAATATTCAAAAAATTTTAAGATAGGTTTACAAGAATGTGATAAAAGATAAATTTTAATATTTATTTATTTAATATTTAAATTAAAATAGATATAAAATAGATATTATATTTAATATAGATATGTCGGATAACTTGCTTTTGAATTATTTATTTATTTATTATTATTATTATTACTATTATTATTATTATTATTCCCGTTTCAGCGTTTCTGTTCTTCGTCTTCCTTCGAGAATTCTCCATTGGTCGCCGCGTTTCTAGGGTTTCACCGCCCTGTGCCTCTTCCCTCCGCCATACCTTCTTCTGATCTTCCTGATCCCTTGCTGGTCCCCTCTTATTCTCTACGGTCGACGCCCTCTCGGGCCTCTCGGCTCTCGCCTCTCGCCCCGACGGCCGACGCCCTCTCGGCTCTCGCCTCTCGCCCCGACTGCTCTCGCCTCTCGCCTCTCGCCCCGACTGCTCTCGCCTCTCGCCCCGACGGCCGACGGCCGACGCCCTCTCGCCCCGACTGCTCTCGCCTCTCGCCCCGACGCCCTCTCGGCTCTCGCCTCTCGCCCTCTTGGCTCTCGCCGACTCGCCCGGACGGCTGACGCCCCGACGCCCCGACGCCCCGACGCCCGAGCCCTCTTCAGTCTTCTATTCTCTCTCTCGCCCTCTCCGCGACTCGTCGTCTCCGGCTCTCCGCCCCTCCGCGACTCGCCGTCTCCGCCTCTCCGCAGCTCGTCTCAGTCTTCCGATCAGTGCCGCATAGTTAACAGGTATGAATTTTCTCCTGATCTGCCATTTTTTGGTTTTGCTTACTGGAAATGTGAAATTGCTTACTGGAAATGTGGAATTGCTTACTGGAAATGTGGAATTGCATGAATTGCTTCCGATCGCGTCTCATTCTTTGGTTTTGCGAAATGTGGAATTGCTTATTATCTATTCATAAAATTATTATCTGCAATTTTTCATGCCAGTGTTGATGTTGCTGTTGCTTTAGTATTTAAATTTGAATCAATACTATGGTTAAAGGCATTCTTATCTCCAGTGTTGATGTTGCTGTTGCTTTAGTCTTTCTTATCTCCAGGTAGGAATAAATAATTTAGAAATTGATAGGTTAAAAAATTTTATTGGTTAACCGAAAATTATCGGTTAACCGAACCGAAAAAACCGAAACCGAAATAGCGGTTAACCGAAGTTAATGGACCGGTTTACGGTTAATGATTTTGAAAAACTGAAGTTAATGGACCGTTTTTTTTTTTGCTAATGGACCGGTTAACCGGTCCATGCTCACCCCTAATTTAGACCAAATTCGGGCCTTATTTTGAGATTTCAGCACCAATGTTTGTGAACACGTATTTCAACTGTTGCTATTGATTATTAATTTATGTAATAAGTTCGAGAAGTCTATTTGCTTTCGGTGTTATATTATTATGGAAACCTAGTTGTATTAGGAAGTTAATTATTCTTTGGAGTTTTTAGATTTTTCTGCAATACCTGCAAGATGGCAACATATTTGTATGCTTAGCTTTTAGCAATTGCTTTGTATATATGTTACTATGCTTTTCAATTAACATAATTAGAGTTTTTCTTTTTGCCTTGTAATTTTCTGGTTGCATGGATTATTAATACTTTTAGCTAGCTATTTATCCAACAAAAGTGAGTCTTTTCAGAAAACACCATATGTTTTTCCTCTCAGATTAAATTATGATGCAGAATTATTACAGTTCTTTCAGGTGCGAATATGGGATAATGGGAGAAGTTGTTTACTATGCTATTGCTTGTACTCTTTCTTTCATAGTACATCCAAAGGATATAACCAGAAATTATTAAACTATCCATTCTAACCAGCTAATTTTATAACTTGCACTACGTTTGGATTGAAGGTTTCGGAGGAATTTGAAGGGTTTTGGAGAGGGAGGGGTTTGGAGGAGTTTAAAATATCCTATTTGAATAATTTTTTAAAAAAGGTTTGGAGGAATTTGGAGGGATTTCAAACACCTCCAAACCCCTCATAGAACTCATTTTCAAAATCTCCCAAAATGAGAGGTTTTGGAGGAGTTTGGAGAGTTAATGAATAAAAAAAAAGTTAAATTACAAAAATATCCCTAAAATAATTTTTTTTTATTATAAACGAGGGCATAATTGTCTACCAAATCCCTCCAAACTCTTTATGAAATCTAACCAAACAAAAATTTTAAAATTCTTTCAAAAATCTCCGAACTCCCCCCCCTCCAAAACCCTCCAAAACCCTCCAAACTCTTCTCTCTCCAAACCCATTACTAAAAATTATCCAAACATAGTGTTAGTGATTAATGAGATAGAGGGATAAGGCTCCACCTTGGGCCAGATTAGATTATCGTGAATGCCTCTCTCCAATTCTCTAATCTCCAATTGAATCGGCATGAATCACCCGAAATGGGTCCATTTCTACTGATATTCTCAAATTTCATATTGCTTCCGGCTGATTTCCAAATAATACATGATGTCTGGCTTCTTGGATCAAATGATATCATCTCAGACAATGGATTAGAATTAGCTGTGTGATAACCAAAATTTGATTACATTTATTTTAGTTATATAGCAGAAAAGCATGGACTTAAATTAAGCGAGTTAGCGGAGTTTTCGGATCTAATTCAAACCTCGAGTCGAGTCCAACGGTTCGATCGGAATCCGAATCGAACTTAAAATGGATTTTTAGCAGGTCTAGCAAGCCGAGTGGTAAAAGAGGGGTAAAAATGTAAATTGGGATTTAAAATAAACCCCAATCTATTTAAGAGGGTTTTGCGGCTGGGGGAAGCCGCACGACACTCGACCTGGGCGAAGAGGCAGCGGCGACGTGTGAGGGAAAAAGGGCGGCCGGCGGCCGGAGTGGCCGAGTTCGTCGGGGGCAAGCGTTGGGGGACTTCCATTGCATCATTCCCTTTTCTTTTCCTGCAAAAAAGGTGAGTAATTTGATCCTTCTTCCCCTTGTTCAATAACCCAACAGCCGTCTCTTTCCCTTGATGGTATTTTTGTTGCTTCTTGAAATTTTGATTGGATTTTGGATTAAATTGGTGTTTCTCCTCGTTTTTTTGATCTACGCTTGAAATCATGGGAAGAGGAGGTGCGGCTGCACACCCCCAGCCGAGTTCTTGGCATGCGCCATCCCTCCTTGAAGCTTGATTCTTTTTCATTGGTTCTCGATGTATCCACTGTCAATTAGTCTCAGATTCGCATCAAATTAAGTTGAATTCTTGTGCAAAGCATGCTATCTCTCTTGGATTAATGCTCTGCTTGTGCGGATGAGGGAAGGGGCTGCTGCGGCCCTTTTCTTCCTTGAGGATTTTCCTCTTGAATATAAGCAGAATCCCTCCTCTGTTTAGTGCAGTTTTTATTCTCTATCCGCACGATAAACCTTGTATGAGATTTCCTTTTTCTTGGTTTTTAATTGCCGTTCAAGCTTGGCAAGATGGGGCTGCTGCCGGCCTCTTAGACATGTCCTTAAAGGTTAATCTAGGTAGAACTGAGATTAATGAGGGGACTAAGGAATTGGGCTGCTCATTGGTAGGTTTAGGGACATATTTCTCTAAGTATACATAAGCTACCTTAGACAAGCAAATCTAGGACATGTGTAGACATACAAACCTACTGTGCATGTAGAGAATTGTTTCCCTTAAATCCTGCACATGCTGCCCTACTTAGAATTTTCTTAAATTAGGTGTAAATAAGCTGCCCCGTTAGGGAACATGACATTTATTTTCAGTATTACTGTTCATTTCCTTGTTATACAATATATTGAATTGCTTTATAATTGATTAGATTATGATGTTATGTGCTGTGGCACGGGCCAATGTATGGCTATGGGGGCGGTATATGTGTATCATGTGGACCTTAGGGGCCTCTGTGCCCCAGGATATGCACATTGTCTTCTTGAAATGCTATGTTCACTATTGGGTTAATTACTGCTTACCATATGGTTGATTTGATGTGCTTGTGGTTGTGGACCGGGAAGCTCGTCAACCGCCACACTGACGACCGACCCGGGTGGCGTGAGCGGGAATTACACTGAGACAGAGGTGATCAGTGCCTGACTCGTAGGACCGACGGGTCCCTTGATTATTGGACCGACGGGTCCTTGGATATTGGACTAACGGGTCCTTGGACCGGGAAGCTCGTCAGCACCGCCACACTGACGACCGACCCGGGTGGCTTGATTGGATGATTGATTAATTATAGGATGTTTATATTTCGTTAAGATTTTGGATGTGTGCATTTCGGTTATCATTTACATTTATCGATGGTTACACTTGATGAATGTTATATTCCTTATGATTGGTGAGTATGCATAATTATTTCTGCACATGTTAATATACTAGTCTATAAATCATTTACTTGCTGCTTGTGTGTAGTTATCTTCGGAAAATCATGCATTGTTGTTTGGTGTTATTGTACATGGTGGATTGAGGGCTAATTGCTCACTAAGTCCTAGCGGACTTATGGTTTATATTGTTGTTGTTTTCAACTTGTGAGTGAGATCAGGGAGGTACTTGATCAGAGTAGCGCAGTTGGTGGCGGTAGGAACAACACATCTCGTGACACGTCGTTGTCGGGGGGGGGGGGGGGTACCCTAGTCGGGAGTCCTTTATATATTTTCGTGAGTCGAGTTGGTTGGGTTTTGTAATATTTTCGCACTTTGATATTGAAAATTAATATTCACATTAATGATTCTTCAAAGGACTTGATATTTTTGTTAATATTTAATATTCAGGTTGATTCATTTTTATACTTTACTCCGTTCATGTTTTCCGCATTATTTTGAGCCCCATGAGCTGTCCAGGATTTATGTCTTTTAGTTATTGGTTGAGTTAGGCTTCGGGGTACATATGATACTCTGGCCGGTCATGCCCAGATTTTGGGGTGTGACAAGCTGGTGTTAAAACATAGGTCTGGCCATGTTGTTATCATAGAGGCTGATGTTAAGTTGTTGATTAGTTGGTTGGGTGGTAACCAGTGGACCCATAAAAGGATGCTTAAATGTTGCATATGAGTACTAAAACACATTGCATTACTGTGATTTGGGTTAATGGGATCTCATACTTTATAATCTATGAGACTATGATTAAGAACCTTAAATAAGTTTTGAATTACCTTTCCTAGCATAAGGTTTTAGTACTTCTTGAACTGCTGTAAAAGCTTCACCTTCCTGACCTTTTACTGCTGTGAGTGGCAATGTTACCCAACAACAATCAAACAAGTATATTTGATGAACCAGTTCAAGACGTCACTCATGCAGTCATGCTATGGCTATTCAAGTTTCAAAAGTGTTCATTTTTAAGCATCAAATTCTTTGCCAATTGTCGGTTTTTAATTTTGAATCAGCTTGTATTGTAGTGTTACATCACTGCCTCGGCCTTCCTCTATCCTAAGCTGATTTTATTTTTTCTTTTTTTGATTGACAAGGTTGATGGGCACCGAATCGAAAGACAAGACGCCGCTGAAAGTGGTGAAGCTTGACAAAGGGCTGAAATTGGTGAGAAGCTTTTGATACCACCTTCCATTACTTGTTGCATCTAGTTGTTTCTTTTGCTTAGATGATGCTTAATTTTCTATGAAATTTCTGATTCAATTTGAAAATGGCCGTTTTGTTAATTGTCTACAATGAATTATTTTGAACCAACATAATGGGAGGATGCAGGAGATTACTGCATTGAATTTGTCATACTGATCTTAATGATAAGCTGGAAATTGACGCAGTGGAGTCAGGAAATAGACCATTTTGTTTTCTGTTGCTTTTAGGGAACTCATGGCCATTTCTGACTTGGTGCTATAGACGAAGGAACAGTTATCTCTGATCCTCTAAACATGAAAATGAATCATGCAACTAGAAAGATGGGAATTTGTGATGTATCTGAAGATTATTTTGATAATCTTTGGCCATTATTTGTTATCAAGTTTGCTTCATTTCAGGAATAACAATTGCACTTCTTTAAATATATGTAGCATGGTTATTGAGTGGGATGCACACCGAAAGTAATGGAATAAATGCCATGATTTAAAGTGTAAATTATTATCAACATAACAATAAGAACATTGAAAAGAGTAACATATCATACAATTATGTTGGCTAGAGCAGTTTATACACATAGTTATCTAGAAAAAGTATGATGGATATTGGAACTAAACAAGTCAGATAATGAAAAAATATTTTCCAAAATTAACGAGTCATAGGGACCATTTTAAGTGGAAGGATGATGTGATGTGATGTGCCTTTTGGGTAGAGTTCTCAGAACTCTATGGAAAATTAATTACAAATTAATTAAAAGATAGATACTTATTTTATGTGAAGACAATCTTTCTGCAATTTGATATCCATATATTTCAATTTTCAATCTTAGCAGCAGGTTAGGTTGGTGGCAACCAAGAAGTACTCCATTTCAGTACAATATGATTATGTTAAGACTAATGAATCTCACTCACATAGTGAGTAATTTTCAACAATTGATATCTCCATTGGAGATGGAAAATGGTTTAATTTGATCTACAGAAGCACCTGAAAAGGAATGGAGCAACTCACTATGATCCTCTTGCTTGTGTCGTGTGGCGATATAAATAGACGTCTTGAACTGTATATCTCATGTCATCTAGCTTTTTGTTGGGTGTCTATTGCATTTGTTGTCTTTTTAATGAAAATGTGGGATTGTTTAATGTTATTAATTGAAATGTTGGATGGATCGTAGTACAAGTAATTCTCTTAAGTTGGTACAAATTAAACCATAAATCTCTCTATAAAATCTAGGACATTTTGTTCTAATGGAAGCATGGTTTGTAGGCCGAAGCTTGGGTTAATAAAATGAGCGCAGCAGTTGCAAATGAGCAAGGTGAAGTAGAATTTGAGGGCCGGCCTTCAAGGTGCTTTATATGTTATATGACACTAATTTAGTTGATGAGTTTGTTCTGGCCTTCATATTAATTTGATTGATCAAATGCTTGTGTAGGTTGGGTTTGGGGGCTAAAATTGCACCAAAAGCTAAAGTAGCAGTATCAATTGACGCAGTTGAAAGGAAATTGCTTGGGAAATTGAACTCAAGGAAGAAACTATCATCTGAAGATGCAGAGAGAAACAGCCCAGTTAAAGAGAAGGCACCTAGTGAGGAGGACGAAAATGAACCAGAGAGCAGAACAAGTTCTTTTGTTAAGAAGAGACGAATTCCTCTAGCAACAAATTTGCAATCTAACCAGAAGAGAAAATGACTCTCTTACCTTTCTCATTTTTATCTCTTTGTAGGTGAAGTGTCTTACTGTCTTGCATTTTCTTAATTTTTTTATTACTGTGGATTTTTATTTTTTAGTTGTGTGGACTATCTTTCTGTCTTATGTTACTATATTTATTGAAATATTTTCTCACTCAAAACCTTTTACCGGATAAGCTCTTCATCTTTTTTGGCTACTTACTTTTTGCCTGAACTATCAAGTCCTATTCTTTCTATAATATTTTACAGAGATGATCTATAATCTTAGGTGTATGCTATATTACACTATTCATCTTTCTTGAACTTGATCTACAGGCTTTACAACATTTATGGGAAACAAATGCTGTGCAGATATATATCACCTAATGGGAGCTTTATAGCTAAGTACACCAGTTGGCAGAGAAGAGGTTGATTCATTTTTCTTGTTCGTGAGATCTTCCTGAGGATAGAGGTATTTGTTTGATTTATAAGGTGCTCCTTGCTCTAAGATCTTCCTGATGATAGAGGTTGAATCATTTTTCTTCCTTTTCCTGGAAGGGATAATAGGGAACACCAAGATTTTATAAGGTGTGGTACTTAGTGGGTTTTGTTTGATTTAGTTGTTTATAATTGATGATTGCACACTAATTTAATTAAAAGGGGTTTGAGATATGAAAAGAAAATTAGAAAGTAATAATTAGGGACATGGAATTTTTATGGCTTCGTGGGCATTATTTGTCACTAATCCAAGGTTTCCGAATATTCAGCAGCTGTGTATAGCCCTAGTTTAACAAATTATCTTAATTGTGCAATTTAGGTAGGGGTGAGAAAAAAAAAACCAATTTTTCGATTAACCGGAAAATCGGTCCGAAATCGAATCGGTTTTTTCGGGTTCGGGTTGTATTTTTGGAATTTTCGGTTTTCGGGTTCGGGTTCGATCCAAGGTTTAAAAAGTCCATCCGGTTCGATTAACCGACCAGTAGACATTTTTTAAATATATATTTATAATATATTATATCAAATAATACTTAACTTAATACTTATATATGAAAAATAAAGTAATAAAGTATGATAAGTTAAAAAATTAAAAACCCTAGATCTCAACCTCCCCCACGCTCGATGCCCCACCCTCGTTCTCGACTTCTCCCGCACGGCCGCACCCTCATCCCGCATGCTGTCGCACAGCTGCACCCTCCTCCCGCACGCCGCTGCACCTTCACCATCCTGACTTCGAGTCTCTCGCACCAGTCGGCGTCGGCGAGTCAAGTCGAACAGTGCCCAAGAGTCGAGCACTATTCTCTCTTCGCCTCTTCCCATCTTCAACAGTTCAACCAGGTATGTATTGGCGACAATAGTATGATATCATACAATCCTAGCTAAACATGGAATTTATTCTTCATCTTTTCCACATGGCACCTCACTGATTGCTTGATCAGGATCATTCAATTAAGTATTATACAGCTTTAACTTCATGTTCACGTGCATATGCTACACCCTAACCATTACTGAATCGCTACACCCAATTTCTTATTAATAGACAGAATCACAGATTATGACATATGGTGAAAGAAAGATTAAATGCTTTTCTGTTTCATTAGACATTATGTATGAACTGCAGTAAGGTAAATAGGTAATGCTTCATTAGACATTATGTAGTTATCTTTGCATCTAACTATATTGCGGCAAGAAATTGAATTAATTTATGGTTAACCGGTAATTATTGGTTAATCGAATCAAAATGTCGATTAACCGAAGTTAATGAATTTATTTATGGTTAATATTTATGAAAAATCAAAGTTAATGGACCTTTTTTTTTGCTAATGGACCGGTTAACTGGTCTATGCTCACCCCTAAATTTATGACTTTGCTAATGCAATGCTTGTAGTGCACGTTATTATGCAACAACGGTCCGTTACTCAAGTGTGCTTTTTTATGGGTTAAGAATGAATGAGTAGTCGGAAAAAAGCATTAAATATGTTCAGAGATGTTCCATCATCAAGGAGGTTCTTCTCAAGAATCTCACTGTTAGGGCTGTTTATGGGTTGGATCGGGTTTGGAGAAAAAATCGGTCTGACCCAAACAACAAGCATCCAAGTTGAGTTGGGCTAGGTTTGGAGATAAATTTTTTTAAACCTGACCCGACCCGATCGAAATTGGATTTGATCGGGTAGTCAGGTTACTTAACCAAAAAAATATTTTTTTTTCAAAAAAAAGTCGTCGGCCTCGAGAGGATGTGCGGCCCCTTAAGAAGACATGGGCTGAGAGGCGTCTTCTCGATACCGGGTTGTCTCGAGAAGATGGGGCTCGCGTCTTCTCGAGACGGAATATATTTTAAAAAGCAATAAATAAATAAAAACAATCAAGTAATTCGTGTCGAGTCTTGGGTCACCAGGTTTCAATATTTGAAACCCGAGACTCGATCCAATCCGATTACTCGACCCGACCTGGCCTGATGGGTTTGGGTTGGGTCGATTTCTCATGTTCATTGGGTCGGGTTGACCCTATGAACACCCCTACTCATGGTTACCTTTTGCCTTCTTTTCTCCTACAATATCACCAAGGGTTTAAACATCATCAATCAAATGATATATTTGGTCGGATTGATGATATATTTAGTCTTGCTTATATTATATATATGTAGTGTTGCTTATATTATATATATAGTTACGATCAGATAAATTTTCTCTAATGCTAGCTTATGAATTAGATTGTTAAGAGAAACATGAAAAAGACTTGAGCTATTTGTCAAATTCAAAATGATAAATTCGAAATGGACAAAAAATAGAATCACAACAAAATTATTAAAAGGGTAAATAGTCTCGAAATTCACGTAATTTCACAAAAATTTAAAATCTATTTTTTTTTTATTTTTGACATATAAATTCACATCGTTTGCATTTGTTATTTCATCTACCAATTCATTAAGGATCTCGTCAAATTTACTGACGTGGAAGAAAATAGTGCTCGCGTGGTTAACGAATTCATACGTGAAAGAAAATATCTAATTTTTAGGTTATTTACCAATTTTTAAAATTAATTATATAATTTAATTTTGTAATTAAACACTTTGAAGATAAATTAAAAATATGCAACGATGCCCGAAAAATATGCAATTAATTTAGAAAATATCTAAGAAAATTTTGGTTCCAACAAACATGACAACACTGAGAATGGAATTAAAATGAGTCTGATTTTTTAAAAAAAAGGGAATATCGAGTTCAAAAAATCACAACTTATTCATATGAAATTCGATTTTAGTAATTTGTATATTATTAGAACCGGCTTGAAGAGTATAATTTTCAAGGCACATGATGAAATTTTTTAAAATTCAATAATTTTTTTGAAAACAAACTATTTTTCTTCGTAAAATATCAAATACACTTTAAAATATACTCATGATATATTATTTTTTTATTTTCAAAATGAATATTGTCAATAATTTGGCTCTCACATTAGAAAATATTCAAAATATACAAAATTAATTTAAATTGCTAATTTAAACAGATATTTAAGTTGTTAAAGTCTTTTTACCAAAATTACTTAAATAACTAAATTTATATAAAAATTACATTTGACCGTGCTAATATGAAAAATATTTTAAAATTTAAATAAATTAAAATTTGAGCCCAAAAGTTTCTAATGGCAACTTAGAAATCTTCACAAATAATTTGATATATTACTTTTTATTTTGAAAATAGATTTGGTTAAATAATATGTTTATCACCTTAAAAAATATTCAAAATATAAAAAAAATAATTTAATTTAAGCAAGGATTTAAGTCTTTAGATAATCAAGTTTACGTGGAAAGTTACATCTAACCACTTAATTTAGTACAAAAATAATTTAATTTAAGCAAGGATTTAAGTCTTTAAATAATCAAGTTTACGTGGAAAGTTACATCTGACCACTTAATTAACTAGTCGAGAACCTGCGCATTGCGCAAATATATAAATAAATAAAATTTTAAAATAATAATTAAATAAATTTAATATCACATTCAAAATTTTATTTAAAAATTATAAGTAATATTTTATTCAAATATATAACATTATTATAAATTTATTATTTAAAAATTAAGAACAAAAATAGATGTTTATGAAAGATGGAGTAAAAGTTATAATCATACAAATAGTAAAATATTACATTAATATATTTAAGGAAAAATTGATTTTAATACATAAATAATGATTATATATATTTGTACGTATTTGTTTTAAAATATAGTTATTTTATAGAGTAATTTTTTAATAAAAATTATTAAAAATACAAAAATTAAGAAAAAAAACTAAATTTGCCACATCAACAAAGCTTTATTGTATGTATATATAATTTAATTATAAATATTTATTATACTAATTATTATATAGAAATAAAAAAAAAAAATATCTTACATTAATAATTAATATTTATCTATATATAAACAACATTAAAAAATTGTCGTGTTAGACTGTTAGGTGAAGACCACATGTGATAGATATAAATATAAAAGCAATATTCAAAATTACTTATATATATAAGCAACATTCAAAATTGTCTTGCATGATATGAACGTGAAAAACTTATATATGTATGCATATATGCCTTTGGTCGCTCCATTTACAGATGCAGTTTGAAGGCCGTGGATATATACCTCCAACTGAAGAGATGAATACAATGCATCCTCTTCCTAATGCTTTGAGAAGAGGGTGAGCTAGCTGGCTCAGATGGAAGGCAAAGTCCAAGCTTGCAGCTCATCAAACATTTGTAGATGGAAGGCAGGGTCCAAGTTTGAGCTCATCAAACATTTGTACTCCTCCTGTGTGAACTCCGTGGGTAGTTTTCAAAGTGTTCTTCCTGCATTATTAAACTACAAAGAGAAGTAATATGTGTTCCTACAGACTTAAATTTGCAATTAATTAATTACCAGGATGTCGAGCTTCCTGTTAAAGATGAAATTGACTGTTTCCATAAGTTTCTCCTCTATGAGCCGGAGACGATACATCGCACACAGATCTTGTGATAATGGGATTTGAATTTCTCTATTGTTGCAAGCATTTCTCAAGCTCTACTACAGTTCGAAAGCACGTATGCGCACTTGCTCCGGGCCTAGCTAGCTCTTAAACTGTGGCATACATATATGGATGTAAAGTTAAGAGAAATTTTTGTGAATATAATTTACATGCTAGCTTGTGATGAATTAATTTCCTCAAAAAAATAGAGAGATGTATACCCAATTCCTTTTGTCCAATGTGTTCTTCTCTCACGATTCCTGCTTATTCAACCTAGCTATATATAGATGTTTTGAGTCATGAGAGTAATTATACTTAATTAGTTCGAAATATATGCTGGACTTTCCAGGATATTCTTCGTTAAGTCATATTGTATTACATTAGTAATGGTAATTTGGTCGTCATTAATCGAATAAATCCATGAGACAAATATAAACTAACCATCTTTGCTTCCTTCACCATGCCATGTTGACCAAACCTAACAAGCTCCGTTACCTCCTAACACGGCCGGCTTGGGTGTGCGCAACCAGTGATCATCGCTCCACGAAACACATCACCTCGAAGAGTTTCCTTGCAACATCAACTTGCAAGTTTTGAGCATACCCTGATATCATGGTCATCATAGTCGTACAGGAGACAATATTCCAACTTGGCATCTCGTGGAACAGTTCCCTGGTCTTGGCCGTGAGGCCAGCCATGCAATACCTTGAGATCATGGTGGTCCAGGCAACAATGTCACTACAAGAAAATAGACTATCACCGACGAATTTATTATGTTGGTATTACCTACAAAATTACCAACGAATATAAAATCAGTTAGTAATTCAGCCGACTAACTTGTGAAATCTATATTTTTTCTCTTTCTCTCTTATTTTTCAACCAACCAAAACATATCCCTCCATTATTTTAGTTATACGACCAAAATAACCATTTTTCCACGCCCAATTCCTCGCTCGCATCCCTTCCCCTACTTTTCTTAGCCGACAAATCCAACTCTCCTCTTGCCTCTATTCCCTGTCGCTCCTCAACGCCTTCACCTTCTAGGGTTATCTCGCCCACTTTGTCTCCCTCATTGACATCCTCCTCCCTTAGACGGCGGACACTTTGGTTTTCTCCATCGCCAACGACCTTCGCCTCCAAAATGCCTAGGTCGAGCCCCCCCCCCCTCCCCCGACGGTGACTCCGTGCTTCTTCTCCATGGGCTCGAATGCAACTCCTTCTCCTTGCGCCGTGTCCTACCTTATCTCGCCTCGGGTGGCTTCCGCGCCGTCGCCGTTGATCTTCCTGACTTTGGCTTCTCCGATCCTTTACCAGTTTGTGATCGGAGGTAGGGCGGGCCCTTGGGTTGGATTGGGGATGTCTACAGTCACATTAGCTTGTGGAGACCGACCAGATGCATTGTGATCAAATTGGGGATAGGGTTTCCAAAAGTGGTGGTCTTATGATCTATTTTTGTCCTTGTTCCTTTTCATGCTGCATATGTTAATTTTCACAAATCCTTTTTGTAGTTCTCATTCAAAGCTATTTGTCATTTTCTCTTATAGCCGGACGTCATCCTCACAAAACTAAAGCTAGTTGGAAGTCTTAGAGAAGCTTTTATATCAGTATCAAATGACAAATCAGCTTATATACTATCTACTATAGCTTTCAATTTTTATGTTGTCTCTCCAAGGGTAATATTCGGGATCATGTTCCCAAGCATAACTTTCTGGTTATCCTCTGTTAGGGTCTCGTCTTCACACATCTACCCTTCAATCAACTTTGTGTGGGCTATTTTGCAATAGGAGGGGCATTCTTTCTAAATGATGCACAAATCGATTGCTAGCATTGGGCAGTTATTCAACTTACAGATTCACATTGAAAGATCAAAATGGATCCCACATCCCAAATTTGAATGACAGGAAGATCATTCCCGATTCTAATCCTCCTAGCATTAAAGATACTAATCTATTACACAAATTTATTGATAGGAGCTATATTTTGAATTGTTCTTTTATATGATTTAAAAATCAGTAGGATGTACATGAAAACTTTCTAAATGGCATTCTTTCTCAATGATTTTTTTCCTTTTAGTGATTACTTTCTTACTGTGCCAGGCACAAGCTCATGATGTTGACGTACTAGAGCAGGAAATAAGCACATAATCAAAATTCATGATTATAGAAGGTGTGCATGTCTGAAATTTAATTTCCAAATTCCTGAACCATTCAAGATATCAAGTCTATATTGGTTCTTTGTCTCGCCGACTAAATATGGTTTTTCCTATTTTTATAGACTAAATGGAGCTTACAGTACTGGATTTAAGCCCATTACTCATAAGGTGACATGCTGATAAAGCTTTGGGATTAGGAGAAAGGATGGATGTGCACCCAAATTTTTGAAGGATACTCACTATGTGATACAAGTCACCTTTAATCCAAAAGACACTAATACTTTAGTGCCTCATTGGACCGCACTGTCACGGACCAACTTGTTTGGGCGGAAAACGTCCGTGCGGCTTCTTCCTCGCTTCCCGTGCGAGGAATCAGCCTAGCTTAAGCCAATCTGCTTGGCCAATGTCGAAAAGTCGCGGGCTCCCACTTTGCGTGGGTCGGAACCTCTGTGTGCTTGGACGCAAAAACGTTATTCGGCCAAATGACCAAATGCATGAAAATGCTGGAAAATGCTTGAACGAAAGTTAGAACGAAAGACTAGAGTGTGCCTAGGCTATACCTGGGTACTATACTTGTGGAGCCTAACCCCCAAGTGCCACCCCCATGTGCCACCCCCAAGGTTCCCAAAAGCACGAGGAGCATGACAAAATTCTTATGTTCGCACACCCCCACCGTCCATGCCACGCCTAGGCAAACGAGGCCGTTTGCCTAGGCATGAGCAAGAGAGGTGGGCGATGCGCGGACGCGTTTTACAATGCATATTTACATGGATGCTCATGATGTAATATTTATAATGCACGTTAGGGACCGTCATGACACATACAGGACTTGACAACCCCGAAGGTCCCTAACATTCTCCCCCACTTACGAAGTCGACACCCTCGTCGACTTGGTTCTTGAAGGCATTGGGGAGCTCTTGAGTCTTGATCTTCCATTTCTTCATCTTGCGGATTGGGTACCGTCGCTCCGTGTCGTTCGGCATCCGACTCCCGAAAGCGATGGAATGTCCTTCCTGCTTGCAAGTGCCTCCAACTGCGAAGTCCGCCAACTCTGGTGGGGCCCTTATGTATGGAGGTCGATATGGGGCTTGCTCCCCAATCCTTGCTGTGGGTTTGCGCTGTGCGCGCGCTGCGTCTTATGAGCCATCTGCCCTGCGCGGGTGCCTTACGAGTCATCTGCTTTGCACGAAAATATTGTGACTTAGAGGCCATCTGCCATGCGCCCAAGCCTTGCGTCTTATGAGTCATCTGCTCTACGCACAAATATTGTGACTTAGAGGCCACCTGCTATGCGCAGTCTTGCCAGACTCCTTCCTTCACTTGTATGGCAGAAAGGAGTTTGTTCTGGCTTCTTGGTGCTGAACGCACTGTTGGAACGATACTTGGGTTGTCATCCCCCATCAAGCATATCGTGTCGAGGAAGGGCATGGATATCGCTTTTGCCGATTTGAGGAATTCCATCCCTAGAATGACTTGATAGTCATCGAGGTGTACGGCCATCAGGTTGGTCTGCCCTTTCCATGCTCCAACTTTCAACGGAACGTCTCTTGCGATGTCGTCGATCTTCCAATTAAGTTGCGGAATTCACTGCTTTGACTTGACTCGAACTTTTCCCTAGTTTGAGTCCAATTCTCTTTGCCTCTTCACTGGCAATAAAGTTGTGAGTTGCTCCCGAGTCTACCATTGCTCGGGTGGTTCTACCGTTTAGCTTGATGTCAATGAACATCAACTCATTCGTCACTTCTAGACATTTTATCGTGGGGTTCCGCTCCCCCACTTGAGTCTTGAGAGCATTGAGCAGTCGTACTGCTCCCATATTGGTTCTCCTATTATACTCATCTTCACTGGAGTGGTCGCTTGATGACCCCCCGCTGTGGCTCGCTGAGGCAACTGCTTTTCCCTTGCCCTTGTCTTTCTTCAATGAGACGTTGGACATTGTCTCCACCACAGTTTTTGCTATCAGGGCGCTCAAGGCTTATCGTTCTGGACATCCTTGGGCTGAGTGAGGCCCTTTACATAATACACAATTAGATGAAACAGTTGAATGGTTCCCTCTCGGAGGGGACCCCCTTTGAGAATGTTCTCTCGAGATATATGGTCTGTGGGTATGATTCCTCCACCTTGTATCGCCTATAGATCCCTTGCTTTGAGAGTTGTCGGGCCCCCAATACCTTGGTTTGGAGGGCGTCGCTTTAGTCGTATTCCCCTCTGAACTGTAGCCATTGGAGTTGTTGGATCCCCAAAATCTCGGCTTGTAAGGTGCCACCTTAGTCGTATTCTCCTCTGGGCTATAGTCGGAGAGTCGTTCTGCTGCGATCTTTGCTTCCGACAAACTCTGAATGTTCCTCCTGGAGAATTCCTGCTGTGCCCACGGCTGTAGTCCTTCCAGGAAGGTAAACAGTTGATCAGTCTCGGCCATGTCTGAAATGTCCAACATGATAGTCGAGAACTTCTTCACATACTCCCGAACTGAATTGTCTTGACGGAGTTGACGTAACTTTCGTCGGGCGATAAACTCCACATTCTCGGGGAAGAATTGCGCTTTCAGTTCACGCTTGAGTTCATCCCAAGTGTCAATCTTGGCTTGCCCCTTCTGAATTTCATCATACTTGGACTGCCACCAAGGTTTTGCATCTTCTGACAGATACATGGTTGCAACAGATACTTTTATATCATCATCCACCGTCCTCGTGACCTTGAAGTACTGCTCCAAGTCGAAGAGGAAGTTTTTCACCGCTTTGGCATCCCGGGCCCCATTGTAAGGCTTTGGTTCGGGTGCTCTGAGATGGTGTTGTGGAGCTTTGTTCTGCCATGAACTGCCACCACCCGAGTGTATCTCTCGGATAAGAAATTTGACTGTAGCCTTTAGCTCCGCAATCTCATCTTGCATATGTTTGACTACATCTTGAGTATCATCATGGAGTGCCTCTAGCATTGACTCCAAGTTTTCTTGCGCATCGGCTATCCTGCCGACTAGGGCCATGCCGGCCGCGTGAGCATCACAAATTCTCTCCAATTCTCCAACTCGTTGGACATTCGTTTTGGTCTGTCCAACTGGTTGTGTTCGCGTTGGCTCTTTCACCAACGCTTCCTCTGGAATGGTCGTCATCGCATCGACGACGCCACTCGTTTCACCGATTGTCTTGCGACCCATGATTGGTCACGAAAATCTCTCATGCAAGAATGCTGAGTGACCCAACGTCGTTTGTCTCAAACGACGAAGGCACGAGTCTGTTGACGGATTGCGTCAATTGCTTGCACCAAAGCCTTGCGAGCTTGCCTCGCTCTGATACCAACTGTCACAGACCAACTTGTTTGGGCGAAAAATGTCCGTGCGGCTTCCTCGCTTCCCATGCGAGAAATAAGCCTTAAGCCAATCTGCTTGGCCAATGTCGAAAAGTTGCGGGCTCCCACTTCGCGTGGGTCGAAACCTCTGTGTGCTTGGACGCAAAAATATTGTTGGGCCAAATGGCCAAATGCTGGAAAATGCTTGAATGAAAGACTAGAGTGTGCCCAGGCTATACTTGGGTACTATACTTGTGGAGCCTAACCCCCAAGTGCCACCCCAAGGTTCCCAAAAGCACGAGGAGCATGACAAAATTCATATATTCGCACACCCCCACCGTCCATATCACGCCTAGGCAAACAAGGCCGTTTGCCTAGGCGTGAGCAAGAGCGGTGGGCGGTGCGCGGACGCGTTTTACAATGCATATTTATATGGATGCTCATGATGCAAATATTTACAATGCACGTTAGGGACCATCATGACACATACAAGACTTGACAACCCCGAAGGTCCCTAACAGCACGCACAGTAAAGGTGTTTGGCCTAAGATCTTTGACATCATAACACCAATTTTATTATGGTTTATGAAAACCTCTGACTGTTTGATTAATTTTTTACCATATATGGTATCTTGGTTCTCCTGATCCAAATTTTACATTAGATGCCCATTCTAAAGGAGTAAATTGTGTTGATTATTTTACTGGTGGTGATAGGCCATATCTAATTACTGGTTCCAACGATCAAACTGCAAAGGTTTGCTGTATTTTGAATAGCAAACCTAGCTTCGTGTTCTATTCTAAAGATATCTGTTAAAAAGTTCCATGGAATCAGGTCTCAGATTATCAAACCAAGAGTTATGTTCAAACACTTGAATGTCATACACATAATGTTTCAGCTGTCTGTTTCCATCCTGAGCATCTAATTAGAATTTGGCATGCAACTACACACAGGTATTGTATTCTGTTGACACATTTAAACTCTATGTGAATTTTCTATTTGTAATTGCTCATTTGAGTTGTGAAGATTTTAAAATAGATGATGTAACAGAAAGTGTTCACTTGCTCAATATGAAATTTCATAAACTTGTTTGTTCTTGTTTATCTAGAGGATTCATAATGAATTTATAGTAAATTAAGTCTGAACATTGAATCTATAGTTGGTGAACTTTTTCCAATTTGTTCATTTAGTTATAGTGTTTTGTATTTTTTCCTTGATAGAGAAACATAAAAGTTTTTAATATCTGAACAAAAAAGTTAATTCCTTATGCTGGACTAATTTGAAAAATAAAAGCATAAGAAGAAATTTTGAAAGTTCGTATAGAAATCAAGAATATGTACTTTTGTGTTAGGAGACCCTTTTAAAGTTCCAACTAGATCTTTTTTCGTTTGGAGGAAGAAACTCCATGTGCCATATTATTACTGAATGTAAAATAAATAAATAAATAAAAGTTCAAGGTTTTTTTTCCCTACGAACGGTGAGTTTTTTGATTCTTGTTAAGTTAATTATTTCTTGCTACTGTTAATATTACTGTGTTTTCATTCATAAAATGACAAGTATGATCAAGATTTGAGATGTGTATACTTTATTGCATTGCCCTCTTTATCTTGGTAGTTGAAGTACACAACTATAGAAGAAAAATTGTACTTAGTTGAATCCATTACTTAATGAACTACTAGGATCTTAATTAATATATATTTTTATTTTTATAATTAATTTTTAGACTTTCAGTAGATATTTCTTGGCAAACAATAGAGGACTATTACTTCTTGAATATCATTTCACGACAAATACTTCCCTCTTGAATTATTGTTTGTTATACTATCAAATACTTCATTGTTTGTTCATTATTGAGTTAAGATATGCAAAGAACCATATAGTTCAAATATTAGCTGAATAATTATGTGACACCAAAATGTATCAAAGTCAATACCAAAATGTATTTTTGATAAAAGCTACATGAATTTTGCCTTTTTGTTTTTGATTTTTTCATGCAGTCATCATATCCTATGTAAAGTTATCATCTTTTAGGCTAAATTAATGTGCTTAATTATTTTTTACATGCAGTATTTTTGATAGTAATGATTTTTCTTTTCTGAGTTCCAACGCACCACCTCCACCTCCACCTCCATCAGTTGAGTTATAATTACGGGTCAATAAATTAAATTATATTCTTAATTAATCATTCGATAGTATTTAGCAATTCATTTTCAGGGATTAATTTGGTTTCCCTAGGAATACAAGGAAGAAAGTTTGCTTAGACGGTCAAATTAGCAATTCTGGTGCTTTCATGCTGGACTTGCAAAATAAGGCGGACTTTTTCTTCAAACCTACTAAAGTTCTAAATTTCCGTGGGAGCAAGGGATGGGGCAATCCACCATCCAAGTAATAGTATCAGTTATAATAATGCTGATTCCTTTCAAGATTATATTTCCATTGCTATCAACCATGCCCCACATCATAGTTTGACTACTTTATAGCATGAATTGCTGTGCATGACCTTTAAGTGGGCAATCAAATGACACTTGAGTCCAGGTTACCCTCCTTGAATTAAGGAAGCAATGAGTCCAGGTTACTCTTGACCTTCTTAATTAGAGGAATTGATATGAATCAAAATAGAAGCATAATCTAGGAATAACACAGTTAACCCGGGTCAGTAGTGGTTTTTAAATCTTAATTTGCACGTCTAATTTATAGCTAAGATCTTTTATTCATATTTCTTTTATTTTTGCATTCCGGTAAAAAAAGATGGAGGGCAAGGATACACTTTTTTAAAAAAATTATCTTATATGTATTTTTGAAATAATCTTAGGACCCGTTTGGTTCGTAAACTGCTCGTCACAGGACACCAGACAGGGACAAGGACAGGACATCAGGTGTCCTGGAACAGTAGCTATACCGTGTTTGTTTCGTCAAAAATAGGACACGATATTCCGTCCTGTCCTGCGTTTGTTTCGCTATAACAAAGTACTGTACATGATAAAATGACTAAAATACCCTTGTAAATTAGTCTTAAAACTGATTAATACGTAAAAAAATCTTAATATATAGTATCAAATATTTTTCAACTAATATATAGTTTAACTAATAAGTTTTCAACTAACCTAAAAGTATAATAATAGGATAATACTGAAAAATATAAAAATCATACCAAACGATCTCCAATCT
The DNA here is from genome assembly GCA_034359265.1 of Canna indica. Lineage (NCBI taxonomy): Eukaryota > Viridiplantae > Streptophyta > Magnoliopsida > Zingiberales > Cannaceae > Canna > Canna indica. The sequence continues at coordinate 75,385,164 of CP136894.1, read as the reverse complement.
AAAATCTGACACCACCATCGCGTTCAGCACGTGAAAATTTACAACTTTGGTATTCACCTCGACTCGATCTGACGACTCTACGATCAATTACAAAAATACCCCAATAATTCATAAATTAATCAAATTTCATATGATACAGCTCTCTTCTTTAATTACCCAATTTATTAAATAAATACCCTCTCCCTCACTCGTCTCCCTCTCCACCCGACGCCCGCCTTCCTCTGGTCCGCTCGGACCCACGCCGGCCGGTCCTCCCGGCCGCCGACGATCACTCCCGGCGACACGATCCGACTCATCGCCAGCCCCTTCTGCGTCCGATCCCGCCGCCTCCTCCCGTCCGAGCGCCGCCTTCCTCTGCTTCGCTCGGACCCACGTCGGCCGGTCCTCCCGGCCGCCGGCGATCATCCCGGCGACACGTCCGCCCTCTCCCCGACCTCCGCGACTAGTCCGACGATGGTGGCCCGGCTCCGTCGAAGGAAGGGGTAATTTTGACAATTGCAACCCTTGTCCTCCGCCCGATTTCGGTGTACCGAGAAATTTCTCGGTACACCAAAACGGGTGGAAATCCCGTCCCGGACAAGGAGAAGTCCTTGTCCCGAAGCTTCTTTTGCAAACCAAACGGGGGATATGGGCGGATGTCCAGTCCAGTCCCCCGTTTTTTAGCAAACCAAACGGGCCCTTAATGCATTAAAACTTTGAGACAATGTAAACGTTTGACTAATACAATGTATTTTGAAATCAGTTGTATACAATGGTCTCCTTAAGTTTATGTCACTACAATACAATCAACCTATAGAGACACATAATTAGAGACAAAATATATTTTTATTTTTAAATTTTCACATTTAGAGACTAATAGACACAAAATTTGTCCATAATTAGCATCTAAAAATAACTTTAGAGTCAGATCAATTAAGTAACTCTGTTGCTGGTGTTTCTATAACTTAGAGTCAAATCAATTAAGTGACTCTGTTGTTGTTATTTCTATAGATCTTTAGAGTCTAATTAGGAGCAAATTTTATATCTATTAGTATCTAAATGTAAAGATTTAAAAATAAAAATATAATTTGTCTCTAATTTTGTTTCTATACGTCAATTGTGTTGTAGTGCGTGTGTGGATTTAGAAATACAATGATTTATGTACGGTTTTAAAAATTAATTTTATGATTTCGTGTGAATTATAATGATTTTATGATTGATGGAGATACACAATAATGTATTTGTTATTAATATCAACGAAAAATATCTGTTTGTAATACCAACGGTAGTGGACACTATTGGTATTACCAACAGATATTTATATTTGTTGGTATTTACAAACAGATATTTATATTTGTTGGTAATACCAACAAAAGAAAAATTTTGTCGGTAATATAGATTTATTAAAATTCGTCGGTATTATCGAGCAGGCATTTACCAACGGATTTTCTCGACAGACACTCCGTCGGTAAGACTATTACCGATGAATTTTGAAGTATCACCGACGAATTTAGTCCGTTGGTGATACTCTATTTTCTTGTAGTGTGTCCTTCTCAGAATCTCAAGCATTCGTTCAAACAACCTCCAGTGTGACTATCGTGAATCAGACCACTAAGCATGCAGAGGAAGAGCCCCTCCGCCTCGGTGACGTGGTCGTATTGGAAGTTGTCGCAGATCATGGACCTCCATGAGACGACGGGTGGGGGATGGAGTCAAAGAGAGCACAAACAAAAAAGATAGGATATGACAGTTCAATTCGCCTCATGCATAACCGCATGATCTGCGCCGATTGCCATATATATATAACCGCATGATCTGCGTCGATTGCCATAAGAGAGTAATTTTATCAAATATAAAAACAACTGAATATGACAGATAGAGGAACATGGATTTTAATTAAGAGAGAAGTATTAAATCACATTTTTAAAAATAAATAAATTTGAAAAAAATCTAAAAATTATCATGTCAGCCAAACTTCATTTTAAAAGTGCCACGTGATAATTTTGGATGTTGCTTTTAATATATATATATATATATACAAAGCCATGTATCTTAAGTATATGATAAATGCAGTAAACTTTTTATAAATTCAGTCATTTTCCTAAAATCGAATAGGAAACTCTTTTATTCCCAAAATAAGTAAGACTATTGCTTTTTTTCCCAAAATCCGAATCAACTTTTAAAATACCACTAATGCCCTCATAGATGTTAATGAGGTTAACTTCAGGTCATTGTAAATTGCTTCGGGTCATTTTAAATCACTTCGTACCATTTTAAATTGGTTCATTTATTAGGTTATATATGCAATAAAATACATTTTAAAATTACTATAAATTCACATAAATTATATTATGCATAATGAAATGCGATCCACAACTTGAATAATCAAAATAAGTATTTAAGAGTGACATATCAATTTATTTTTATCATTTTAAACTAATTCGAGTCATTTTAATTAAACTGGTTCAGGGAAAATATTCTAAAATCATCATAAATTTACAGAAATTATATTATGCATAATGAAATATGATACACAACTTGAATCATCAAAATAAGTGTTTAAGAGTGACATATTAATTTTTTTACCATTTTAAACTAGTTCATGAAAAAGCATTCTAAAATCACCATAAATTCACAGAAATTATATTATGCGTATTGAAATATGATCCATAACTTGGATCATCAAAATAAGTGTTTAAGAGTGGCATATCAATTTATTTTTACCATTTTAAATTATTTGGGGCCATTTTAAATTGCTTGTGCCATTTTAAACTAGTTCACTTATTAGATCATATATGCAATGAAATGTATTCTAAAATCATCATAAATTATATTATGCATAATGAAATATGATTCATAACTTGGATCATCAAAATAAATGTTTAAGAGTTGCATATCAATTTAATTTTACCATTTTAAACTATTTAGACCATTTTAAACTGGTTGAGGAAAAGCATTCTAAAATCATCAGTATATGCAAAATGGTAGGGCATTTTAATATTTTTCCTGAACCAATTTAAAATGGTCCGAAATAATTTAAAATTGTAAAACTAAATTCATATGTCACTCTTAAACACTTATCTTGATGATCCAAGTTGTGGATCATATTTCTATGCATAATATAATTTATGTGAATTTATGATAATTTTAGAATGCATTTCATTGCATATATGGCATAATAAGTGAACTAGTTTAAAATTATCTCAAATAGTTTAAAATGGTAAAAAAATTGATATGTCACTCTTAAATACTTATTTTGATAATCCAAGTTGTGAATCACATTTCATTATGCATAATATTTTTTTTTGTGAATTTATGATGATTTTAGAATATTTTTCCTAAACCAATTTAAAATGGTCTCAAGTAGTTTAAAATAGTAAAAATAAATTGATATGTCATTATTAAATAATTATTTTGATGATCCAACTTGTGAATCATATTTCATTATGCATAATATAATTTTTGTGAATTTATGATGATTTTAAAATGTATTTTATTAGATATATGACCTAATAAGTAAAGTAGTTTAAAATAATTTAAAATAATTTAAAATGATTCGAAGCAATTTAAAATGATCAAAAATTGATCACGTTAATAGTAGCAAGGGCATTAATGATATTTTAAAAAATTGATTTGGAGTTTGAAAAAAAAAACAATAGCTTTTTTTTATTTTGGGAATAAAAAAATTTCCTATTCGATTTTATAAAAATATCTATTTTAAATTCACATAAAGATTTGAGCTTTCAAGACTTTGCCCCAAAACCTCGAAGGAAATTATAGAAATCCTGATAAAGAGTTTTTATTTGGGGAAAATTAAAATGATACAAAAGAAGGTAAAATTAAATTCCTACCCGGAATATTGTTGTCCTGCAGCCAACCAAATGAATTAAATATTATAATCTAGAAAAGTCAAACTTACGTTGTCGTCTTTATCTGCTTTCTTGCATGACTTCAACGCATCAAGCGACTTGGTCGAGAGCAGTATAAATACCGCCTCGAAGACCTCCTTTGCTTGCAGAATCGAAGGGAGGGCAAAGCCGCGCGTGTTGAGATCGATCGGCGCTCCGGCGTCGATGGGTTACGCGCCGTCAGTAGCAAGGAAGGAGGCGCACCTCGTCTCAAATGTCGATAGCAATCCCATCTCTGATGAGCCGCCCTCCAAACACCCTGTGAGTGCTGGTTTCCCCTTTCCCCTTTCCCCTTTCGTCTTATCTAGAAATCTGTTCGCTTGATCGGAATGAACATTTTTTAAGCTCAGTCAAAATTATACTTGTTTTGTCCCTTCTTCTTGGATTTCATTCGCGTTAGAGCGGCTATTGGTTTGGATATTCCGTGCTCTGCGGACAAGACGACGTTTTATTTGAAAGCTGTGCATCAATGCTTAAAATTGGTAGTTGTTTCTGTACAACCTGAGATGCTTGTTATGTGCAAGTTCTTGTGCAGAAAATTGCTTGAATGTGAATTTTATGATTGGCTATTTACAAGAGGGAGTTTGCTTAATTAATCATTTGCAGATGTTTAAATCTGCTAGGTTTTTCATCAACTTCCTGCATCGCTTCAGTCATTTGTCTTTAACATTGGTAGGAATAAAATTTGTGACGAGTGGAATATGTTGCATTATCTATTCAGGGTTGATCTTTTCTTTGCGAGATATTTCAGTCTTTTCATGGTTCTTTTGATCTTCATCGTCTCTCTTCTTTAGGAAGCAGAGAACCCGGAGACAAACATTCCAGAGAATGAAGATTCTCAGAGAAGTTCTAAACCTGCAGATAGTCCTGATACCATTTCTTTCGCTACATATCTCTTCTCTCGTTCAGTATCAAGGTCAAGTATTCGTCCTGGAAAAGTAAAAGAGCACCATGCAGAAGTAGAGAAAATTTCAACAACTGTACCTTGTGAAAATAGTGGAAGAAAAAGTATACTTGCAAGAGGCAAGGAATCACTCGCAAGAGCTATTCACAAGGCAGCAAACGTAAATGGATTTAGACATAGCTCAGTGCCTAAAGTTGACAGTAACATAGTGAATAATGCAGCGTCAAATGGAAGTGGACTAACACCAGTTACAGCCATAAAGGATACTGCAACACTGTTTGATCTGCCTTGCATCTCTGAGTTCTCATTACTTCTTTCAGAAAACATGCGTGCTGCTCTTCATTTTTCACTGCCAGCATTAGCCAAAGGGAAGATCTGGGTACTTCTTTATAGGTACGAGGAAGAATGTTTTACTGCATAAATCTGAGAAAGGATAATTGCTATAGTGGGAAAGGTATATTTTAGTTCTAATCACCAGTTTATTTTATGTAGCACTAGGAGAGATGGAAGATCTCTATCAAATCTTTACAGGAGAAGTGCACTTTGCCCTGGTTACTCACTGCTGGTATATTAACCTGCTCTTTATTTTTATGTCATTGTAGAATATAGTTATCCCATAGATGCTATGAAGTAAAAACTTCATTATCGTTCTTGACAGTTTACCTAAATTATTAATGTTAATAATATAAATGCATAAATTTGTCTCTTTCCTAAAACCTTAAGCTTTTGCTAAAGTTGATCATCCAATCAAATTTATCATAGTACCAGAGCGAGAGGTTCTAAGTTTGAATCCTCCTAGATCGATTCACTTGTTGGGCATGGGTCACTCTCCTCAATTAACCTAATTACTTGGCCACAAGTGAGGGGAAGTGTTAAGAACATAATTGCATAGATTGGCTTCTTTCCTAACAACTTAAGCATTTGAGGAAGTTGGTCATCCAATCAAATTTATCATTTACCAATAGTGAAATGTCATAGGTTTATACTGTCTCAGCTTGGTCACCTAGTGTAGAATATCAAGAAGGTTTGAAGGTACATAGCTTGGATACTTATTCACCCATAAAATTAAACAAGGGAAACAGCTACATATATTATGAATATTTATCTTCAAGTATTTTGATAATTAATATTAGATAAAAATAATCTATAAAACTATCAAAACTTGTTCCCAACATTGAGAATACACTTTAACAATCAATAGAATTTTAAATGGTTACTTATGTTGAATCTATGGAGCTTAATCACCACTTCACTTCACTTTTGTCATTATGCAAATTTTACACTGTTAACAATTGGTGTTTAAGTTAGATATATGGTTATTATTCCATCACCTTCTTACATTCCAATTAAGTGATTATTGATCCATTTCTTTTATGCAATAGACTATTGTGATTTTTATGCATCTTATTGCCATGAATACTCATGGGTTTTATTTGAAGATTGATGGTGAAACAATTACCAATTCAATGTTGACACTATAATTGTCCTGTTCTATGAAAATGATGTAAGACCTTGTTTTATCATGGCTGAGCCTGTATAGTTCTAGTAGTATTATAACTATATTATAGTAGTTCTACAGGGCTGAAGTTGGGTTTATTGATAAGTGGACCTCTCTTCAGTTTTTTAAAGTAGAACCCCTTTAATGAGCCGAATATATATATGAGACTCCTATTTCTATTATAAACTTGAAACATGCTAAAAGATTGTTTATCTATAGACCTAATAGTCTACAATTCGTTTGTGTTGCAACCTACTTGATTAGGATATATAATTGGTCCATCAACTTCATAGATCCAAACCACTAGGCCTAATTAAAATACTGGAGTTTAATCGTTCTCACTTGAGTCTTGATGTCACTAGCAAGACCCAAGTCCTACCAACGCATAGCACAAAACTACACACCTTAGTCAACGACATGTGAGGCCTAACTTAGTAGGAGCTCTACTCCAACCTAAGTAATAGTGACCTATCTCACACATGCTCCCTCGCCAAGTTGAGGATTAGGTTTTGCTTAATAATCTAATACTAAGTATCACTCATCAACTTCATAGGTTTTATTAACCAACACAATATCCAAAATACTCTAAATTGGGGTACTACAGTTTGACTTACAAAATGAAATGGGGAGGAATACAAATAGGCAAGAAAGAAGAATATAGGACTGAAATAGGGAGAATATAGCTATTTCGTTGTTTCATGTAATGAGAATAGACTCATAAGAACTAGCTATATATTATTTTTGTTTGGTTAAAACAAATACCACAAGGTATAGAATGGAAAAAATAGAAATTGGACCAAAATGCTCTCAAAGTGATAACACTATTGAAATGTTTATGTACAATTATGAATAATAAATATAAAAAGGGCTATCCCAGCGCATGCAAAAGGCTCCCATGTGGGATTTGGTGAGTCAATGTAGGCAACCTTATCCATGTACAATATGAAGTTTGTTATATTACTTAATTATTAATTATTAATTATAATGAATATAATAGCCTTTCATAATTTAAATATTTATAATTTAATAATGTTAATATATAATATTGACATGAATGCTAATATATGAATCAAATAATTTTAAATATCAATATTTTTTAAAATAAATAAATAAATATATATATATACTATATAATCTTTCAAAGAGCATTACAGTTCTTTTACATAGAATCTTGCCTATTGTTTTTTGGATGAGATTTACCAAAATTTGACAAGCATAATATTGAGTAAATGTTGCTTAATTCTTATGTTAATGTCTTTCACAATGGAATATCAATCACAAGTTAGTTTACAAGTCCGCTCTTTCAGGTTGTTGGGGATCAAAAAGGTGCTGTTTTTGGTGGCTTCGTTGAAGCACCATTGCAACCAGCCAATAAGTATCAGGTCTTGAAGCAGGAGCTTAATTAAACATCCTTCACTTTTCACATGTTGTTGATGTTGATCAATATTTATTCCTTACGTATAATGTTCTTCATTATTTTTCTTTGTTTTAGGGTACAAACAGCAGCTTTGTTTTCACAGATTTATCTGGAAACCCTGTGGTATTTCGCCCTACAGGTAACCTAATCTCTTTAGTTCATGGCAGATGCATCTGTACGAGCACATTGCTGTGAGTATATAGTGATAGAGGCGATCTCTATCGATATCTTGATCACAGTCCATTACAAAAATGTTCAGACTCAAAGTACCGATCCTTGACTTGACATATTTATCTACAATCCCTTATAATTTCTCCAACAATTATTTTACCAACAGTCAATTCTTAAATGTGTGTCTAAAATAATTCACTTCACAAACGAGTGCCTTTTATCTAACTGCCTGAGGCTTCCAGGTATGAATCACTATTTCACACTGTGTTCATCTCATTTCTTGGCCTTGGGTGGAGGTGGTAGCTTTGCACTCTACTTAGATGAGGACCTGTAAGCTGTTGCTCATTTTCAACTTATTTCATATTATGCATTTTTGGTGCTTGCCCAATTATCAGGTGTTAGGAAAGGTAGCTTGTTGTAGAATTAATCAGCTGGAATTTCTCTTAATTTCAAGGTTGAATGGATCTAGTTCTTGTTCCCAAACTTATGGAAATTCCTGTCTTGCCCACTCTCAAGAATTTGAAGTCAAAGAGGTTGAGGTGCGTCTTCTATCTTGTCGTCACTTTTGTTACTGGTCACTATATATTTTACTATGAAAATTATACTAATTAAATCTTCTGTATTTTTGCAGTTGTGGGGTTTTGTCTATGCTTCGAAGTTTGATGAGATGATCGATTTGTGCCAAACCAAGAACCGCGGAATTTACAGTTGGTATCATTAATCTACTTCACAGTGAGCCAATGTTTGCTTCTTGTTGGAGCATGCATGTTTCTCGAAGAGATCATTGGTTATCACTTAATACTGCAACTAGGGTTTTCTTCTTTGTGCATGTATTGACTTCGTGCACATCTCTTTCTCACTGTATGTGAATTTATAAAGACTAGGGTTATCACTGTATTGGTTATCACTTAATACTGCAACTAGAGTTCTACATGATGGAAGTATTAATGAGGCACATTCTGACAGCTATATGGTTGCCAATTCCTATCTTGTTTGCACAGTCCACTCTAATGTTTATGCTGTTGTAATTAGCAGGATTAGTCTATCATTTTTATTCCATGTGTTTTCTCTTTCTTGTAGCCATCGGCTGCGCTTATGGACCAATTCTTAACTACTATTAGGCACATTCTCTCTCCTATTTGTGTTTCTTTTTATTTTAATAAAGATAGAAAGTCACAGTAGATGATCATACTAGGGATCGAATCCTAGATTTCTAGATAACATACGATATGTTGTCACCAACTTGGCAAAGTTTGGAAGACATGAATCTCTCCTATTTGTGTTTGCCACTAATACAATGATGTTTCCCATAACTAATCTTCTACTCATGGAGTTGGCCACTACTTTTTATGGTATGTCAACCTAAAGTCCGAAGACATGTAATTATAAATTGGTGAATCTTCTCTACCTGAAACTTATCCTCTAGGTTATCACACATTTTTCTTACCGATGGCATTAGTTATGTTAGGTGAGTTTAAACGAGTTTGAAAGTCAATCAAAATATATTTCTTCAACAAAAATTGATTCGTTGACACAAGATTATTTTCCATTTCAAGGTTTCTACAACGATATTTGATGGTGAGCTTCCGAAATTGTTTAGCGCATCAGAACTCATACATGAGGAGAGGCCACCCAAGTTGTTGAAAGCCAAAATAATTATTCAGTACATGTAGGGGTGGGACCAAGTCGAATCCAGTTGGATTCTGGCCCAAATTTGATCCAATCCATAAGTTGAGTCTAAAAAAGTCATAACTCAACTAATATAAGTCTGATTCGAGTTACGTTCGAACTTCCGGATTTGTCTCGAACCAAACAACCCTTCTAAGGACTAATCAAACTTAGATAAATTAATTTCCTCTCGCGCAAAGGTCAATCTTCAATTCAAGCCCTCGAGCGTTTCATCCGGTCCATCCTAACGCGCGATTAAATTATCCTACTGAAATAATTAAATAAGCATTTAAAAAATTTTAGAGTATTACAAGAAGTGGTGGGACGTGTTTTTGCAGCACCCCTTAACCGACTAGATTTTGCAGCCGGCTGGACTACCTTATTTTTCTTTTCTTATTTTTTTTAGCTTTTTAGCTCGTTCAATTTGATGCGTGTTTTAATGGCTTGTAACTAAAAACTAGGATATATACGAACTCTATATGTTGCTCCTAATTAATTTAGGTTGTGAATATATTAGATATTACATGTTGGCAACTTAAAATTCAGCGTGACTTATTTTATTTGCCACGTAAGCAATTATTTGCTGACTTGTCAAACCGTTACAAGCAGTGATATTTTTTGCCCAAAATTTGGATGGTGATAGCATTTTTCAAAAAATAAAAAGTTTAAGGGCAAATTTGTACCTTTTCGAATACTTTAGGGGCAAATATGACCTAAAATTTGGTCGACGATCAATATTTTTCAAAAAAAAAAGTTTAAGAGCAAATTTGTACATTTTTGAATACTTCAGGGACAAATATGACCCTTATTATTGCCACGTAAACAATCGTTTGCTGACTTGTCAAACCGTTACATGCAGTGGTATTTTTGGCCCAAAATTTGGATGGCGAGAGCATTTTTGAAAAAAAAAATTGATGACACATTTGTATATTTTTGAATATTTTAAGGGCAAATATGATTCTTATTCCAAAAGTAAACCCAAACCTAAATAATTATTCAGATCATGCTTCGGGTTCAATAATTAAGATTCGAGTAACCAGGATATGAATTGGGTTAAATTGAATTCTTTTAATTTATTCTGGATCAAATTATATTAAATTTTTTAATTACATTCATTTTTTAAATAAATAAATAAATTTGAATTGAGTAAAGTCTTTCTCAATTAATTCCAGTCGAGTCAAAGAGGATTTTCCATGTCGAGTTAGATCAAACCAATTATTTTTCAACTAAATTTGATTTGTTTTATTTGTTTAAATTAATTTGCAAGTATGCGTTGGATCAAATCAAATCTCTTAACAAATACTAGAAACCTTACCTAGACTAAAAGATCCCAAAGACATTCGAAACTCGATATGATTTGGTCATGTTTCTAGATAGGTTCATATTTTGAGACAAAGATAGTCAATTTTTTTCTCATTTCTAAGTACATCAGTACATGAATCATTTTATTTTAACTTTTTACAATCGTATATGGACCGCACTAGATCCTCTGCCCTGTTTGGTGAGCCAATGAAGCCTAGCTCGACCAAGTCACTCATAAACCTAGGTCGACCCAAGTTAATCTTGGGAATATTTTCATCTTTGGCTTATATACAAAGAATTCAAATATAATCACAACGCAATTAAAAGGGTATAATTCGACAATTGATTCCCTCAATGCATATCCTTGCGATCGAGGAGAAATCTCCGTTGAATACATCTCATTAAAAATCCACCTTATAAGCCAAACCTGACATATTCAGGTACATCTTGAATCCAATTCTTACATACACCATCTAGAATATATCCTTATTTGAGTGTCTGAGTGTCTTTGTAGGTCGCCCCGGAGCTACATCCAACCAGGAACCAGGAATGCTTGCAGCATCTCCGATCTTATGCAAGAATATTTGACGTCCACCGTGTAATTAAGTAAATCTTACTTGTCCTGGCCACCATTAATGTTGATACCCCAGAGTTAAGCCAACACCGCCGCCAACAATCACCAGCAACCTAGCAACAACATTCCACCTCTACCGCACGACTCTAACGCAGCCATGAACGACGCTCCGATCGCCACCGACCCACCATGGAAGAGCTGTAGCGCATGATCAACGATCTTATAGAACAGAACCAGTGACTTGTGACCCAAGTTTGTTGGCCTAAGTTTTTCAACCTTGGTCTTAATCTCGGTTTTGATGATAACAAAAATGAAACTAATTTTTGAGCAAGAAATATTTTCAGGTTTCATATCGGTTTGCGTGCAACGTCCCCGATCGAAGAAATCGAAGAAATCGGCAAGAACACTCGTCGACGCTCGGGATTCATTAAAAAGGTTGAGTCTAGGTCTAAAGTGTCTAGATTATACGTATATCCTCTATTTTATGTCACAACAACAATAATCGTCATTAATAGGATGTCATAAACGCTATCATAGGTAGTGTATAGCATTATACGAAACACTGTCAAATCGCATGCTATCTTATGTAGGGAGGTTACAATAGCGTTTCAGAAATGCAATTGCGTATGCTATATGAATATTATTTTATAATATTTTTTATTCGTTATGATTAATTTATTATCGCATTCATAACCTGTTATTACTTCTCTCTATAATAGCATAATTAATTAGTTATCATATATATTTATATAGCATTTTCAAACCATTATCTATAACTAAAGAGAGCATTTCAAAACTATCATACAAAAGTAGGTTTAATCTCAGCTTGTTGTTGTTATTGAAATAATTTTTTTATTTTTGTAATTTATTAACAATATAAGAATATATTACATAAATCAATATTTAAAGAACATTTTTATATTAAATCAAGAGTACATTACATAAATTCAAATAACTAAAACATAACATTAATCCAAACTTAGTAAAATATCAACTAATGAACTTAAACATAGATCAATATTTGGAGAAATCGGAGAAATCGAAGAAATCGGCAAGAACACTCGTTGAAGCTCAGGATTCATTGAAAAGGTTGAGTCTAGGTCTAAAGTGTCTAGAGTATACGTATATCTTCTATTTGATGTCCTCATTGAGTTCACAATCCAAAAAAGTGAAACCCGAACCCTGAAAACTTAGAAACTAGACAAATAAGAAAACGGTCTTGAAAATTTCTAATAGGGGGCTTCTTAGAGGGCTACATAATTTAGATATTTTTTTGCCATCAAAAGTTTCAATAAATATTCCTTAGGCAAAAACAAATTAAAGACATATTTTAAAGGAATTTTTAGAAATTGTTAACCTAACAAAATAAGACTTAAAATGCTAAAAACCTCCAAACTACCCAGAAGTCCCAGAATGCCCCCAACTAGTTTTTAAAAGCTACTCAAAATTTCCAGAATGCCCCCAAATGACTTTTTTTCAAATTAGATAAGGTTTGAACGACTTTTTGCTTCCATACCCCGATACCAACTCTATAAATACACTCAAAACTTTCTTCCTAAGGCTCCCAACTATTCATTTGGGTGAGAATGGACTAGTTAGCCGGTCCATTAGCAAATTTATTAACCAATTCATTAACTTCGGTTTTTCAAAATCATTAATCGTAAATCGATCCATTAAATTCGGTTAACCGTTATTTCGATTTCGGTTAACCAATAATTTTCAATCAACCATTAAAAAAAATTAACTTACACATGGAGAAAAATCCAAATAAATACCGAATTTTCATTGGGAAAAAATAAAAAAAAATAAAACCACTTGAATCAAGATAATGTGTTGCAAAAACTAATATTTTTTTATTTTTTTATTTTTTTATTATTTTTATTATTTCTATTTTTTTATAATTTTTTATAATTTTTTATAATTTTATGTATTTTTTATAATTTATAAATCATTTTGTTAATTTTTTAAATTTTTATAATATATATATATATATATATATATTATCGAACCGGTCGGTTAACCGAAATTAGTGGACTTTTTACATCTCGGACCGAAATTGAAATCGAAAATCGAATTTTTCAAAAATATAAACATAAACCGAAACCGAAAAATCGGTTCGGTTAATCGAAAAAATTGATTCGGTTTCGGACCGATTTTTCGGTTAACTAAAAAACCGATTTTTTTTTCTCACCCTACTATTCATTGAGCTATTCTAATAATATTTGGAGCATTTCTTGAGACATTTCTCTCAAACCTTAGCTTTAAGCTTCTACCTCCTTGATTGAGCCTTCAACCTTGTGTTTCATCATCAAATGCATCAAGAGGAAGCTAGGATCTTGTGTTGGAACTAAGTATTATATTGATTGTGTTTTTGCTCCATTTATGATTGTATTTTTTTGTTATTCTCATTGTATATCAAGTTGTGAAAACCTAGGGTGCTAGGGTTGTGTGTATGGTGGTAGCCTTAGTGTAGAGGTTTAAATCCACCGGTGTAAACTTAGTTTGCTAAGGTTAGTTGTGTAGTCTTTAGAAGAAGAGGTGTTGGAGGTACTCTCGGGTGTGAGAGTAACCCTCGGTTGTGAGGGTCGGTGCCTTAGCTTGTAAATCATCTTGTATGATACACTTAATCTAGTAAAAGTAGAGTTTGGAATCCCTAGAGGGGTACTTAGGTAATGGAGTAGGCATTTGGGCCGAACAACTATAAATTTGTTTACTTGTTATTTATCTTGCTTCCGCTGGCTATTAAATTGTGATTTGCTTAAAGTAATCAAAAAATGGTTAAAATCGAATTTAGGCTAAAATTTTAGTTAACACACTATTCACCCCCCCTAGTGTATCCATTCAACTTACAAGGTTGATGCATTGACTCAATCCAAATAGCAACACCAGACTGAGCACAAGCATCTCCAGTCCAAACATGAAGCCAACACTTACCGTGGAGATGATGAAATCTCCCACACACAACATTAGAGGGAGATAACTATGACTACGGAGGCCACCCGTCGTCCTCCTGTCGATTTAGGACCATTCCAAAACACATCATGATGACCTAACAACTTCAAGCTGCTGGCCACTCTCTGTCCCTGTGATGGCACAGGCGATCCCACCACTCATGTGACGATGTTCAAGTTTATAATCCTCCTTAATGGGGCTACTTTCCTCTACCAAGCTTTTCCTACTTTCCTCGAAAATGTTGCCATCCTGTGGTTTTCCCCCCTTCTAGCAGGATCAATTTGCAATTTCTAGGAGCTCTCCTAGGCTTGCATCAACCAATTTTCCTCATCCAGAATCTACGCAATGTTTGAGGATGCGTTGAACTACATTATACATGGATGACATGAATCGATGAGAGAATACCTGACGAGGTTCAATGCAGTGGTCATGGAGATACCCAACCTCGACCCTCATGTCGAGCTATACTCGGTTAAACACGATCTGAAGCCAGGGCAATTCATAGATTAGATAGCTATCGTCAAGCCGAAGACCATGACCGAGTTCTAAGAGCGAGCAGTCGGATACATGGAGATGGAAGAGCTCAGAGAAGCAAGGAAGGTCAAAAGTCAAAAGGCCACCAAACCCGACAACAAGAAAGGAAAGTAGTCCGACAAAAAAGGGGAAGGGCGAGACCGACGAGGAAAAGACGGTGGCAAGATAAAGAGGTTGCCTCCCCCACCTCATCCCAAATACCATGAGTACACTCCACTCAATGCTAGAAGGGAGACCATCCTTCGAAAAATCTACGACACAAATTTGTAGAAGGTTCCAACGCTAGGAAGTAGAAGGTTCCAGCCAATGCACATAAGAGTAAGAAATGCAATTCCATTGCACTTATGGCCACACCACTAAGGAATGTGTAGTCCTCAAGAATCAAATTGAATGACTGATACGACAGGGCCATCACGACCGCTACGTCAACCACAAATAGGAGAAGTTGAAGCCGTAGCCACAGTCAAGATAGGCATAACCGTAGCTCCTGATGCCTAAATCGGAGCAAGGCACCCCCGAGAGAAACCAGTGGCTAGGGCTGTTCACGGGTCAGGTCGAACCAGGTCGAGTAGTCAAGTTTACCCGTTTAGGTAAAAATGAGTTTATAAAAATATTTTTTTAAAAAAATCAAAAAATAATTAAAAGTAAAAAAAAATATATTAATATTTTTAAAATAATTAAAAATATAAATAATCGGATTATCGGGTCGAGTCTTGGGTCATCAGGTTTCAAATTTTAAAACCCGAGACTTGACCCGATTATGGTGGGGTTTGGTTGGATTGTACCCAACCCGACCCAGCCCAGATAGGCCAGGTCAGGTTATCGGGTTCATTGGGTCAACATGACCCAATGAATAGCCCTACCAGTGGCCACCGAGATAACGGGAGGACAGAGCAGCCAAACCACGAGATCCAAGGCATTATAGACCACATAGCTAACGAATTCATGGGAGGAAGCGAGACGAGCTCGACTAGGAAAAGGTCTCTCCGAGCTATTATGACAATCTCATTGGGTCAACCTGGCCCAATGAACAACCCTACTAGTAGCCACCAAGATAACGGGAGGACAGAGCAGCCAAACCATGAGATCCGAGGCATTATAGACCATATAGCTGGTGAATTCGCAAGAGGAAGCGAGACGAGCTTGACCAGGATCGAAAAGGCACCTCTCCGAGCTATTATTGCAATAGATGACACAGCTTGCCCACAAAGACCTCGTATCGCAACCCTAGTAATATCTTTCTATGAATCTCATTTCCATGGGATAGATCAGAATCTACATGATCTTGTGGTGATTTTTGTAATCGCAGGAAATTTCATTATCAGGAAAGTCCTGGTTGACTAGGGGAGCTCAGCGGACATCTTGTTCTACTCCACGTTCAAAAGAATGCAACTGTTTGAAGCCTCCCTCGGCCCCTACAATGAAGACCTTGTCGGATTCTCAAGAGAACAGGTGAACGTCTGATGCCATATCTGGCTAAGGACAACGATTGGCTCCCAACCGAAGACCAGGACGGCCGAAGTACAATACTTGGTTATTGACTGTCCTAGCCCATATACCATGTGATTTTAGGGCATCCTTCACTGAACACCCTGAGAGTCGTAGTCTCGATGCCTCATTTGGCCCTCGAGTTCTCAATCTCGGAGATAGAGGTAGGAGTGGTTCATGCCGAACAAAAAGAAGCCCGCATATGTTATAACAAATGCCTAAATCAAAACTCGACCAAAATAGAAGTACCGTTGAGCTATTCATCTCCGCGAGTAAATTAGTTTTCCACATGGAACAACTACCGAAGATATCATAGTTAGACCCAAGGGGGGATGTCCAAGAAAGACCTCAACTAGCGAACTATTTGGAACCTGTGCAGATTGGCGAGTTGCTTGAACAAGTAACATTCATCAAAGCTCACTTCCTGTTGAGCTCAAAGATAACCTAAGTGCACTACTCTAGGATAACTTCGACTTGTTTGCATGGACTCTCACTGACATACCAAGGATAGATCCCAGAGTCATATGTCACAAGCTCGCCATCGACCCTCGAGTCAAGCTAGTAGCTCAGGAGAAAAAAAACTCGAAACTAAACATCAGCAAACATCTATTGCAGAAACCAAGAAGTTGTTGAAAGCAGACTTCATCAAAGAGATTAGATTCATGACGTGGCTTGCAAATGTCGTGATGGACAAGAAATACTTAGGGAAATGGGAGATGTGTGTGGACTTCACAAATCTAAATAAGACCTACTCGAAAGACTCAACCCACTCCCGAGTATAGACAACTTGGTTGATGGCTCCTCGAGATATCAGTACCTCAGTTTCATGGATGCATATTCAGGGTACAACTAAATACAAATGCACCTTGAGGACGAAGAGAAGACAATGTTCATCATAGAACACGCTCATTTATGTTACAAAATGATGTCGTTTGGGCTAAAGAATGTGGGATCAACATACCAGCCCCTAAAATGAATAAAGTCTTCGAGCAACATGTTATGACCTGCAAAGATTTAGGACCTTATTGTAAATATTTTTCTTGGAGGGTTTTTTTTTGCAAAAGTGCTTAATCCTATTTAATTAGCCCTAATCCTCTCTCTCTCTCTCTCTCTCTCTCTCTCTCTCGAATCCTATAGCAGCAACGGCCGATGGAGGAGCGTGACGTGCGGCGGTAGTAAGAAGACTCCGGTGAATCAAAGTTCGGAGGAGTTGTTAGGTAGGATCTCCATCTTGCTCCTTTCTTTTCGTGTAGGGTAATCTCAGTTTAGGATGAGATTCCACAGAGATATTTTGTTGAGTAGATTTGATAATTTTTTGAGATTTATCGTGTTCCTGCCATTGTAATTTCGGATATGAAATATTGTCGTCGAATCTCGTCGTGTTGTCGTTGTTTTCGTCGAGTTGTTGTTCTGATCGGCTCCGTTGACTGTAGCCGAAGTCGGCACTGTTCACACATTAGGCTCGGCCACGTGACAGTGCCGATCTCTGTCGTTGTGTGCGAATTCGTCGACGGGTCCGTCGTCGCTGCCAACCACGTCGTCGCAAGGCCCGACGCCACGAGTCATCCTGCGCGACCTCGCGTGAGGCGCGACGATGTGAGTCGCGACGATGTGAGTCGCCCTGCACGACCTCGCACGAGGTGTGACGATGCGAGTCCCCATGCGCGACCTCGTGTGAGGGGCGCGATCGCCCGGATCCGGGGCATCGCCCTCCCCTCATGCTCGTTGTTGCTGGTTCATAGGGGCGGCGACGGCAGGTGGTGCCGATCGGCGAATCATCGCCATCGGTCGGCAATGGCGCAGCTTATTCGTCGCCCACTCGGATCTCAGCAGCGACGGCAGCAGGTAAGGGGGTGTAGGAGGCGCAGTAAACCTAAGTGAGGGAAGAGAAGGGAGGTGTTATGTTTTAATTAGTAGCACCATTACATGTAATATAACAACGTTATATATACTATATACCTTTATATGTTGATATATATTGTTATAGTTGCTATGAGTAATATTATAGTGGTGGCGGTGATAATGGGTTCGTAGCACTGTTACGAAAGTTCGTAACAATACCTTATTAAATAACATTCATAGTATTTTCTTTGTTATTTTAAATAATTATTTAAAGGCTTTATAGTTAGTCAAATTAGGCATATTATATATGGATTTGTACCTACTCGACGCCCCGAATTCATTACTGGGGTCAGTGTTGCCGTTTTACTTTCAGATGTTGAAATCAGTTGGTGTTTATTATCTCATTTTGCGTGCCGAAGCGGAAAATATTATTTTAGTTGTTTTTATGATTTCAACCTGAGTTGTTTTGTTGTTACAATAGTTGTTAAGGTGAATCTCATCCTAGATCGAGTGTTACCCTACGTCGAAATATATCTTGTTGTTCTATTCCATTAAAAATTGATGTCTATTGCTGTTGAAACTCATTATGCATATTTGTTGAAACATGTTGCCAGCATGATGTTTTTATATGCATATTAGTTGAGGATGCTAGTATAGATGTTGCATGCTTTATGCTGTTGATTATATAATTAATCCATACATGACTACTAGCATTATACTAGTTGAGTTGTAGTATTGTAGTTGTTGACATGATGCATAGTTAATCTACTTTTGGGCGATAGCCCTGGACACTATTGATATATTGCCCAAGGTGTAGGGCAAGTGACACCGGTGATCACCTATTTACCACACGGGGCGCGTGTGCGGCGTCGAGGTGTTAGACGTCGGCGGACTACCATTTTTGGATAGTCGCATCTCTAGCTGGAGCGGCTTGAGGTGCCACTCTCGAGGTGCGAGAGTGCGGAGGAAATCCAATGTCCACTACGCTCTTGATTAGGTCTATGACCATATATTCATGTAGATAATAGTTGACATAGTTGACATGATTGTTGGTGTAGGAGCATCAAATAAACTGTTGAATCATATCTTCCATTGTATACATGGCATCATAGCATCTTGTTGCAATCCTACTAAGCCTTCTGCTGATGTTTGTTGTTTTTGCCTCAGATCCTTAGGTATGACGACATTTCCTTATGGGGTAGCTAGAGTTTTGGAGGAGGAGACGTCTTCCGCACTTTATCTTAGTTTCCTATTTTATTAGTTGAAATGATCACTCTATTAACTTTGGACTTGTTTGACTCTTTGGCTAGACTGTGGATTTCATTGTTCCTAAATGGACTGTTGAACTTTTATCATTTGTTATCTTGTTGGACCTTTGATTTGGAATCTGGTTGTAATTTAATTGCAATCCACTTAGTATGTTGTTGTTCTGTTACTAGTTGCACTTCTCCTAGGTGAGGTCCCTTATCTAGGGATATACCTAGGTGGGGCGTAACAAACAGATCAGAAGAAACCTTGAGGTGTAGGTAGACGACATGGTCATAAAGACCTCGACTGGCGAAAACCATTGTGAAGACCTCGTCGAAATATTCAGGCAACTCAGGCAATAGAATATGAGGCTCAACTCAAAGAAATGTGCCTTAATTCGGAGTTCATGGCGGCAAGTTCCTCGGTTTCATGCTCACGAACCGAGGGATCCAGGGCAGTCCCGAAAAATGTCAAGCACTACAAGAGATGTGCATATCTCAGAATGTAAAAGAAGTGCAACAGCTCACAGGGAGGATGGTTGCACTGTCAAGATTGTCCAGGTCGGCGAACTGAGCACTCCCATTCTTCAGGATCCTCAGGAAGAAGCAGGACTTTCAATGGAATGATGAGAGCAAACATGCATTCCAGGAGCTTAAGGGCTTTCTTATGAGTCCACCGATCCTAGCCAAACTTTAGCAAGGAGATATACTCTTCCTCTACATCACGGTTATAGAAAACAAACTCACACTATTAGAAAAATGGGCATCAGCAACGGCTGATGCCGTTGCTGAGCCGTTGCTGAAGAGCATCAGCAACGACCGCGCCGTTGCAATAGAGCCGTGACAGAAAGTCGCGTTGCTGATAACTTAGCAACGGATCAGCAACGGCCGCTCGAGCCGTCGCTCAAAACATTATCAGCAACGGCAGCTCGGGCCGTCGCTAAAAATATTATCAGCGACGGTTTTGCCACAGACCCGGAGCCGTTGCTGATAACATTAATAGCAACGGCCACGAGTCCGTAGCAACGCCGTTAGTAAAACCCTGTCGCTAAGCCGTTGCTGTAGGTCATCAGCAACGACTTTCGATACACTTTTAGCAACGGCTTTCCCACGGACAGCCGTGGGAAAGCCGTTGCTGATGATGTACACCTGCAAACAGAAAAATTTCAAATTTCAAATTTCCATTGATACATTGATACATTATCTGATACATAACTCACACACCCATACCCTCATACACACATTCATTCACACATCACAAACACCTCATACACACATTCATTCACACATCACAAACACACCAAGATATACATCAAAATAATTATATTTATATTGATAATTATCCACGATAGTATAAAACAATTCAAATGCAAAATTGAAGTATCAATATCCAAACAAAATAAGTTAAACAAGTTCAATATCTCAGTAACAAGTTCAATATCCAAACAAAAAGTCTCACGATCACGATGGAGGATGGTCTGGATCATATGGCGGGGTCTGGAGTGCTTGAGTGTACACCGGCGTGGACTAACTCGAGGACGATGGATTAGATGATGCCGAAGAGATGCCTGCTTCGGGATGACCTGACATGTTGCGTAGCATAGCATGCATCTCCTCCATCATCTGAGTCTGACGCGCGACCGTCTCCTCTAGAGTCCTTATTCTGCTACTATGATCATAACTGGATCTAGAGGTGGACGGCCGCTCACCAGCGACCGGAGGGGTCGGTGCCCCAAGTGGCCCTAGCACGGCTCGCGCATGACCACTATCTGCGAAGCCATATACGCGGCCATGGTCCCAGCCACCTGCGGCCTCGACCCACGATGCTGCGTCAAAGTCCTCGGGGGTACCCCCGCGCTGCACCACCGTCTGGCTGTAGGTCTCCTACTCAAGTTTGATTTTTTGTTTAATATTTATCATAAAACTTAAATTATAAATATATAATGAATAATTTAAACAAATATATAATTACCATAATGTATGCAGCGCGGTTGTCGATGTACTCCCCCGTCCCATGTGCTCGACGGTGAGTCCGCTCAAACACCGCCATCAGGGAGGGTCGCTGGACACTCCCGTCATCCGACAGTCTACATTTACAAAACAAATACATTAATTAGTACACATAATAACAAATAAAATATATAATTAAAAGATATACTTACCATACGGTTTGCGTGCATTGCAAATGCAATAGAGCCGCCGGTGTGACGCGCTGCTCCCCCCGAAATGCGATTTCTAGCCGCATTCCGAGAAACCTCCTGCCATCGATCCGTCGACCATATCCCCACGAGCTAGTCCCATATATCCGGAGTAATCCAACCGGGGCCGTATCCCCGAGTCTCCGCGATGTTAGTGGTCCCAGCTCGGGCCATCGCTTGGGACCGAGCCTGCCCCAGCTGCCCATTGTACCTTGCCCAGGAAATAGCCTCCCAGGCAGCGTAAATGAAGGGCCTCTGGTCCTCGGCCCATGTATAGCGAGCCTGCAAAATAATAATATCAGTACCAATATTAATATATCATCATGCATGTAAAAAAAAAAAAAAATACGTGCCTCAAACTCGCGCCATAACATGTCGACGTGCTCGCTAGGCACGTGAGACCACGTAGGCCATGCCCCGTGCATGTATCGTCGAATAGTAGAAGAAATGCTCCTCGGCACTTCTTCTTGCTCGAACCTGCACAACAAAAATAAATTTTAATATTATATTATGATATAATGAATTTATAATGATTCATAATTCATGATATATTACCGCTCCCCAATCACGCTAATTAATCTACGTGACTCTGTGGCTGGTGGAGGCTGCCACCTGTTCGGCCCGCGTGGCCGCCTGCGTCTGGATGTACTAGCCTCGGCAGTATCATCCTCATGAGGATCAGCAACAGGAGGATCAGCAGCATGAGTAAGTGCTGGAGTCTCACCGATCGGAGACTCCGAAGCTCTCCTGCGTCGATAACCACGACCAGACATATCTGTCGAACAGACATATAATCAGATTATTGTATAAATAGTAGAGATATATTTAATAAAATATATACTTTACAATTATTCCTCATCATCTGAATAATAGTCTTCGAATTCTTCTTCTTCTTCCTCTTCTTCCTCTTCTTCATCTTCTTCATCTCCAGCTTCCTCAATTTCATGATTGTCATCATCAGCATATTCAACTTCTAATTGAATTGACGTTGTGTCTGCATCCTCGAGTATTGGAATAATACGATCCACAGCAGGAAGATCATCTTCTTGATAGAAACCAGGAGGATCATTTTCTCCTACTATCGGATTAATTTTTCCTCTACCTTTTGTCTTACAGACTACACGCCAATCTGCTCTATCTTTATTTCGAGCCGGATACTTCGCGTAATATACTTGTTCGGCTTGTGATGCCAATATAAAAGGCTCATTTGCTGCCAATTTCGATTTGTAATTAACCTCAACAAGTTTGTATTTTGGATGAACTTTCATGCCCCTTTCTGTTGTATCGAACCAATGACATCTAAATAGGATCACTGATTTCAAGCCGAAGTAGTGCAACTCTATCACTTCTTCCACCAGTCCATAAAAATCCATATCACATTCAACATAGGTTGTCCCTTTCACGCAGACCCCAGCATTCATCGTCTTCTTTGTAAATGAATATTCAACCGTGTGAAATTTATACCCGTTAACAAAATATCCGCTATAGCACGACACAAGTCGCGACGGTCCACTAACAAACTCAAATATTCTTTCATCTATTTCAGCTCTGTGATCTTTGCTGTAAGTCTGAATCCAAGTAGGGAAATCATGATTCCGTAATCTCTCCAATTCTTGATCGTTGTGAATAGAGTATTTTTGCACCATCTCAATGTCAAATATTTCAATGAATTGTTCAATCTCTGGACAATTAAGTAATACATACAAGTGTGCCAAATGATACTCTTCATCGCTTAAGTGTCGAGATGGACGAGAACCAAAAGCACGACCAGAGTGACACAATATATTTAAACGTCCATCTGAATGTCGAACACCCCCGTCGTCGTTACGTGGAAGACGATCAAATCTTGTCTGTACTGTCGATTCAAAGTAAAATGAGCAGAATGTTGAAATTTCTTGGATGATATACGATTCAGATATTGATCCTTCAACAGCTGCGGTGTTCTTTACTTTTTTCTTCAGACGATTCATGTATTTTTCAAATAAGTACATCCAACGATATTGAACGGGGCCACCAACTCGTGCCTCGTATGCCAAGTGTATCGGTAGATGCTCCATCGAGTCAAAAAATGCAGGAGGGAAAAATTGCTCCAGCTTGCATATGATTTCAACAATATTATTTTCAAGTGTTGACATATCTTCGACTCGAAGGACATTTGCACAGATGCTTCTAAAAAACATACTTAATTCAGTCAACGGACCCCAAATATTATCAGGTAGAAGATCTTGAAATGCGATCAGAAGTAATCTCTGCATGAATACATGACAATCATGGCTCTTCATCCCTGATATTTTGCAATCATCGACGTTCACACATCGAGATAAGTTTGAAGCATATCCATCGGGTAATCTGAGTTCTTTTACCCATTGACAAACATCTTTGATCTGTTGTTTATTTAACACATATAGGGCCTTCGGTTTCAGATATCGTCCGTTGACCTCTTGTAACTCCAACTCTGGTCTTTTACAAAGTATTTTCAGATCATGTTGGGCTTTGACATTATCTTTAGTTTTTCCAGAAATATCCATCAAAGTGTTGAAAATATTATCAAACACATTTTTTTCAATGTGCATGACATCTAAATTATGTCGAATCAATAATGAACTCCAATAGGGCAATTCCAAAAAGATACTTTTTTTCACCCAGTTGTGTGTTTGGCCAAAACCTGACACTCTTTCATTGCGACCAAATACTATATCTGGAAGTGCTGAAACACGTGCTAACATTTGTTCACCAGACAACATCGGTGGTGGCCCATCTCTTTCAACTCTGCCCTTAGTAAATTTATTACGATTCATTCGATACTGATGATTAACCGGTAGGAATCGACGATGACAATCAAAGAATGAGATTTTTCGTTCGTTCTGAAGACTGATTGATTTAGAGTGTTCCATACAATACGGACAAGAGAGTCGGCCGTGAGTGCTCCAACCCGACAACATGCCGTACGCGGGGAAATCATTGATTGTCCATAAGACCGCGGCCTTTAAATTAAAGTTTTGCTTCCGATGACAATCATAAGTGACAGCTCCCTCAGTCCACAATGTTTTCAATTCATCTATCAAGGGTCTGAGAAATATGTCAATTTCTTTTCGCGGACCCTTAGGACCCGGAATAATCATCGAAAGATAAATAAATTCATCTTTCATGCACATTGACGGTGGCAAATTATAAACTGTCAGCAGCACTGGCCAAACTGAATAAGGAGTTGCAGAATGTCCAAACGGATTAAAACCATCTGTGCACAATCCCAATCTGATATTTCTAGTATCCCTAGCAAATGAAGGATAACATGTATCCAAATGTTTCCATGCTTCACTGTCAGATGGATGAGTCATTACTGTATCATCACGACTTCTTGCATGCCAACTCATGTAGGGGGCTGTCTTTTCCGACATGAATAATCTTTGAAGTCTCGGTGTTAGTGGAAAATACCGAAGCACCTTAAACGAGATATTTTTCTGTCGGACCGATTTCTTCTCCTTGTAACGAGGGTGTTGACATACAGGGCATTTATCCAACTGCACATTTTCTTTATAATATAAAATGCAGTTATTTTGGCACGCGTGTATTTTTTCGTACCCAAGCCCCAATTTTCTCATTAGCTTTTTAGTCTTATAAAAAGTAGGCTCAAACTTGTTATCAGTAGGCAGCATTCCATTAATCAATCCAGCAATCCGATCATACGCAACTCCGCTGATATTACAATCGGCCTTGATGTTTAAGAGCTGTGTCATTGCTGAAAACCTAGTGTATTTAGGACAATTCTCATACAAAGGTTCATCGGCAGCTTTCAACATCTCGTAAAATTCTGCAGCTTCTTTATTCGGTAATTCAATCTCTACCGCAGCCCCTACTTCTGTGATATCAACCGCTGTAGTATCTAGTGGGACTGATGTCTGAAGAACTGGCCGATCAACATTATCATTCAGGCGGAATTGACCCCCAAGACTATCAAGTATCATAGTTCTATAGGGATTACATTGACTGGATGAAGAAGCACCAGCAGAGGAAGATTCACCATATGTCTGAACGACAGGATTGCTCGACGTCCCGACTTCGCGTGACTCCCCGTGACAAGTCCATAGAAAATATCTTGGTGCAAATCCTTTGGTATATAGATGCAGAGTGACAGTCTCCCGATCCAAAAATCGTCCATTTGAACAAATGCGGCACGGACATCGGATTTGATCACCCGTGCTAACGAAATTCCGATTCGAATAGGCGAAATTTAGGAAGTACGTTACACCTAATCGAAACTCATTCGTTAAAGCTCCACGATCAAGACGTCGGTACATCCAACTTCGATCAGCCGACATGATTCTGTCAATCAATGACAATTTCTTTGGTTAATGTCTTTAGGTGAGATTGTCCTATTCCATTCGGGATTTATGTTATTCGTACTGCACTTACGTTTTTATTTTAACTGTTAACTAATTATTCTAAATTTTGGCAGCATCTCCCTACAGTTCTCCGAATACGCATATCATCTGGGCGCGTATCGGAGAACAAGAGAGATGTTGCCGAAATTTAGAATAATTAGTTAACAGTTAAAATAAAAACGTAAGTGCAGTACAAATAACTATATTCCCAAATTGTCCAATCAGGGACAATTCAAGAATTGTACGTCGTATAAAAGATCATCTACTTCTTTTACACGAACATACAATCCCCGAACGGATCTAAGGTTTTGCTAAATCATATCCGACTCGTCGATGCGTACGTGAAACATATCAACTCGTTGGATGGATGATTATTTTCTAAATGTTTCAAGACAGTTCGAGTCCATATTGGACGATTTCGGCGTGCGTCTGAAGTGGATGATTCCGGCGTGCGTCCGAAGTGGACGATTCCGGCGCGAGTCCGAATTGGACGATTCCGGCGCGCGTCCGAAGTGGATGATTCCGGTGCGAGTCCGAATTGGACGATTCCGGCACCCGTTCGAAGTGGACGATTCCGGCGCGCGTCCGAAGTGGACGATTCCGGCACGCGTCCGAAGTGGACGATTCCGGCGCGCGTCCGAAGTGGACAAACCGGCGCGCGTCCGAAGTGGACGATTCCGGCGCGCGTCCGAAATTAATCTAAACCCTAATAATTAATCTAACAAATTAAACAATTAATCTAAACAATTATAAAACAATTAATTAACAATTATAAAACAATATAATATATATATATATATAATTATAAATTCTGGCGCCGGAGTCCACCCTCCGGCGCCGGCGTACAGTGGCCGGACACACTGTCCGGCCACTGTACAAGGTCTGGCGGCGGCCATCGGCCGACCGCCGCCGGCCGAAACCCTAGAAATAGGGTTTCGGTCGGATTGATTCCCGCCGGCCGCAACGGGAAGAGACGGCCGGCCGGCGAGGCATACCTGAACAAGTCGGCAGCAGCGGGAGGAGGAAGAGGCGTCGTCGGCAGCAGCGGCGGCGAGAGGCGAGAGCAGCAGCGGCGGCGGCAGCAGCGGGAGGAAGAAGGGTCGGGCGCGACCGGTGCCCTATATAAACTTATCAGCAACGGCTCACTCACCAGTTAGAAAGCCGTTGCTGATAAGTTATCATCAGCAACGGCTCACTTGTCCGTTAGAACGTCATTGCTGATAATTAAAATATCAGCAACGGCTCGCCTTCCCGTCAGAAAGCCGTTGCTGATAATTAAAATAATCAGCAATGGCTCGGGTGTCCGTTAGAACGCCGTTGCAGATACAAATATCTGCAACGGCTCGAGCGGCCGTAAGAACGCCGTTGCAAATAGCAATGGCTTGAGCGGCCGTTGCTGATAGCCGTTGCTGAAGACCAAGTTTCTAGTAGTGTCAGTTCAGTATTAGTTTGAGAGGAAGGGAGGGATCATAAGCCTGTTTACTTTGTCAAAAAAGTGCTGCACGGGCCAGATGCCAGATATCATAAGCTGGAAAAGCTTGCTTTCTCCCTCGTTGTCTCGACAAGGAAGTTGAGATCCTATTTTTAGAGCCACCACATTATGGTACGGATTGAGCAGCCCATCAAAAAAGTATTGGAAAAACTCGAGCTCGCGGGAAGAATGATAGCATGGTTGGTATAGCTATCTGAATTTAGCATAAAATATCACCCATGAGGCCCCATCAAGGCCCAAGCATTGACCGACTTCGTCGTCGAACTCATAGCTGAGGCAGAAGACACTAACCAGGCAGACACGTGGACTCTATATGTGGATGGAGCCTCCAATGAAAAGGGAAGCAAGGCTAGAATAATCCTGGAAAATGGAAAATGATTCGCCATAGAACAATCACTACAATTCAAGTTTCGAGCAAGTAACAACCATGCAGAATATGAAGCATTGGCCGCCGGACTAAAGCTCGCTCATGATGTAGGGGCATGAAAAGTGCCCGTGAAAGGAGACTCTCAACTCATCATAGGCCAAGTCAATGGTAGCTTCCAAGCAAAAGACCCTTCCTTCAAAAGGTACTTGTCCTTAGTCCATCAGTTAATGGCTAACTTTGATGATTGTGTGGTCAACATATACCTCGGGAGGAAAACACCCGAGTCGACCTGTTATCCAAGCTCGCCAGTACCAAGAAGCCGCAAAACAACAGGTTAGTTATCTAGTTAGTCCTCGCCCAGCCGAGCATCTAGCCAATTGAGGTCCAAACAGTCGAAATCCAAATGGTCGAATAGGCGTCAGACTGGAGGACACAGTACCTCACCTACCTGATGAAGGGAGAGATATCCGAGCACATTACAGACCAAAGGAATTTCTGAAGGATTGCAAGTTACTATACCATGCTAGAGGACTAGCTATACAGAAGAGGACACTCTCAACCATTACTCAAGTGCATTACCTAGCCGCAAACAAATACTGTAATGGCCGAGGTGCACAAAGGTGGGAGTTGCCACGCTCGTGGAATGCTGCCTCCGTACGAATCTACTATAGCAAGTCTAGCGCCCTTAAACTACGTGTGGTCGGTGCACTCTTTTTTCTTCACTAGATTTTGTCCACAGAGTTTTTCCAATGAAGTTTTTAACGAGGCATAATCATGTGTAGGTCGAGCACTCGGATCAGTGGGATTTAATGTACAATTACATTGTTTATTCAATGAAGCTTTTGTCTTTTACATCTATTCATGTCTAGATAATTGCTTTCGCTTCGATGGCGAAAACTCCTCGTCCTACCCTATGTGTGTATTCCTTTCGACCCTAAATGTGGCCTTCGACTCTAAATGAGCTCGGCCTCTGCGTCTTCCTCTCGACCTCAAATGCGGTCATCGACCCTAAATGTGGCCTCCGACTCTAAATGAGCTCACCTCAACCCTAAATGTGGTCATCAATCCTAAATGATGCCTCTAACTCTAAATGTGATCGGTTCCAGCTCTAAACGAGTTCACCTTGACCCTAAATGTGGCCTTCAACTCTCAATGAGATCCCCCCCCACCACTTCTTAGCGTAGCTCCATTCAAGGGACATCGTTTTTGTGTGGAGCATTTCTGGTTCAGTGAGCCATCCTTCATGGACATCATCGAGAACTGCTGGACGACTCCCCTTGACTTAAGTAGTTCACGAGATTCTCCCACCTCTATCTGGATTGAGAAATGTAGGTGTCTCAGATCGATTTTTCGTTCTTGGAGCCGTAACCTCCCACTACACAAAAGGGCTCATATCATTGAAGTGGAAAAGCAACTCGAAGATCAAATCGCTCTGGGCGAAGGGATTACGGTCATTATCTCTTCTTCTACTCCCTCTATCTCATCAATTCGCACTCATCTAGGTGAGTGCTACGAAGCGGAACACATCTATTTGGAACAAAGGGCTAAGAGTCGTTAGTTAACCTACGGTAACAAAAAATACAAAATTCTTTCATTCTATGGCCTCCAGAAGAATTCTTTCAGATTGATACATCTAGATTGCAAGCAGCTAGGAAAAGAACCAGGTGTTTGTCTCGCAGACACTCCCCAAAGAACCACAGATCGTGCCATAGTCTGAAGGAAGAGCCATCTCCCACAGTAAAGGTAAGCAACTAATAGGTCTGTAATCTCTTTAATCTGATAACTTATCAATTGCTTCTAAATTGTCATTTTTCACAATTTATTCTCCAAATGTTACCAGCAAAATGGAAAGGCGTTCCCACAAGATACATAGTCGTGCAACTATATATTGACCTCGATCAGTTTTCATGTTGTCAAAAATAAAATATTCCTCGAGATGGTTTGACTGACATTGTATTGTTTTCTTCTTAATGTTATCTTCCTGGGTTACTTGAATACTACTTCCTTGGTCACTTGTTAATTAGTCAGAAAAATCAAGGGTTCACATGAATGCGAAAGAATTGGATCAACTTGTTGCAATTTGATGGCAGAACAATTGAGAATGATGGTGAAATTGTTCATGCACTTTTAACCTTCTTCAAAAGATCGCTTGGCTCGCCGTCTCCGCACCACCTATCGGCAGATTGGTCCCTTCTGTATCCCCATGATGAGCAAGACTTAACTGGCCTTGTGGTACCTTGTTTGGAGGAGGAGATTATCAAAAATATCAAATGGTTGGGCGAAGATAAGGCATTAGGTTCGGATGGGCTCACTTGCAAATTCTTCATTCAAACATGGGACATTATTGGAGATGATGTCAAAAACATGATCGATTAATTTATGTTCAGACAAGCCAACTTCAATCAGATCAACAAATCTTTCATCGTTCTTCTACTGAAGACTAAATACGCTATTTAGTCCATCCCAGTTTAGACCCATCAGCCTTACTACGAGCCTTATAAAGATATTTTCGAAGATCTTAGCTTCTAGGCCCAAATCTCGTATCGAGCACCTAGTAGATGATTCCCAATGCGCTTTTTTGAAAGGCAGGTCTACCTTGGATAGTTACATGGCCGCTTCAGAATTGATCCATGCAAGAAGACAAACTTTGAAGCACTGCTTATTAAGCTAGATATGGATAAAGCTTTTGATTGCATCAACTGGGAATTCCTTTATGAACTACTGGCTGCACGTGGCTTAATTTCCTCCATTATGGATCAGTTGTATCTCTTGCATCCTGCAATCGAGTGAATTCGTTGTCTTGGTTAACAGTAACCTAGGTCCGTGGTTTCACCACAGGAGAGGACTTCACCAGGGAGATCCTCTATCTCCTTTCCTCTTCATCTTAGTGGTCGATGTCTTCACTAAGCTCATGAATCAGGCGAGAGTGAGGGACCTCATACACGCTGTGAAGCTGAATGATAATACCAATATTGTGAATTTGGAGTTTGCTGACGACTTCCTAGTCTTCACCAAGGGGAGTGCTGATGACATTTTAAACCTAAAAATTCTGCTTATCGAATTCGAGCTTATGACTGGACTCAAAGTTAACTTTTCAAAAATCGTCGCCACTCACCTACTTGACGACTCCATCAAGGCTGGAGATGTTGCTCGATCCCTCAGGTGTCGGACAACGGACTGCCTGATTAAATATCTGGGCTACCTTTGCGCAATGGAAGATTGCTAAAGAATAATTGGTACCAAGTAGTTGAGATAATCGACAATCGTCTTGCGTGCTGGAAAGGAAGACTCCTATCACGAGGTGGCCGCCTTATTCTTATTAACAATATCATTAACAGCTTGTCTGGCTACTTTCTATCCATATTTTGTGCTCTGAAGTGGGTTATTAAGTTGATTGACAACAGAAGAAGGGCATTTTTAAGGTTAGGGTCAAAAATTAACAAAAATTTTGGAGCCCTAGTTTGTTGGAGTGATGTCACATGCCTCAAGGAGAACGGAGGTTTGGGGATTCTGGATGTGGATATGTACAACTTAGCACGATTGGCCTGCTGATGGTGGTGCATTGCCTATGGTAAATGGCTTTGTATGTGTTGGGCCAGGAAGCACAACATGAAAATTGGTCACCAATCTGTAAAGGCATCATGGTTGCAAAGAGTCCTTTCTATTTGAGCGTTGAGGCAATGATTGGAAATGGGGCCTCTATGAACTTCTGGAATGAAAGATGGATCGGCTCCCACAGCTTGGCAAACTACTTCCTAGATCTCTATGCAATCAGCCGACAAAGAAATGCTAGTGTGATCGATATGATGAACACACTAACAAATAGTTGGACCTTTCGTTGGCGAGGAACGGTCGATGCCGAGAGGGTCGCGGCGCATCAGAACTGTATTCAGGGAGTTGGGATAGGAACTTTTGAGGATCAGCTGGTATGGAGGTGGAGACGGGACAACTACTTCTAGACAACATCGCTCTTAGGGATGGCAAAAACAACCATTTAGGCGGGTATCCGCGGGTATTTACCCGTTTATGACAGGTATGGGGGGTAATATTCTATCTGCGGAGATTTTACGAGTAATTTTTATTACCCATTTAATAGTACCCGTACTTGCGGGTATCTGTTACCCGTGAGAATCAGTTAATTACATAATTACCCTTGTACATATACTAAAAAAGGTTTATACTTGACGTTGTTATCAAAATATTGTGTGCATATTTGAAGTGTGTTTAATTGTTTATATTTGAAGTTGTTAACTTGTTATCAAAATATTGTAATTTACTCTCTCTTTTTTAAAGTGTCATGGGTAATTAAATGGGTACTTGCCAATATCCGTGGGTATCCGTCCCCCCACGGGTAATTAAATGGGTACCCATTTTTGATACCCTCGGGGAATAAACGGGTAGCGGGTACCCGTTTATTTCGCGGGGCGAGTAGCGGGTAGGCACCCCCCGTACTCGCCCCGCCCCATTAACATCCCTAATCGCTCTACCACATGCTAATGGATACTGGGATTCGCTTTCACAATTCAATCTGGAAAGGGAAGGTACCCTTGAAGATGAAAGTTATTTTTTGGCTCATCATTAGGAAACAACTGCCTACAAAGAGTAGACTTCGGAGACTCGGCATGGCTCTAGATGATGTTAGGTGCGTATTTTGCGAGGTGGAAGAGGAATTTTGTGATTGTGCAACGATTCTATCTAGAAGGGTGGAATATCTTCCTTAGCCGAGCGAACCACCGCTTCTTCTCTCCACGGATGTCCCTTAACACGATACTCGCCATGTCGCGCGGGTCGAATAGGGATATAGCCATGGTCTAGTGTTGGACTGTCTGGACTTCAAGGAACAACACAATCTTCAGAAGTGCACGAAAATCTTTGGTAGATATTGTGAACTTTGGTTTGCTCTAGTGGTTGCACATCCACGCACTTGGATAAACATCTAGTTTTGTCTTTTTGTTTCGTTCTTTTTCACTTGGCTCCCATCTTATTACTATGTATCTGTAGTCCTCTGACTCTATCCAACGTAATCTGAACATTTCAACTCTATTGAAATGAATAGTGTGGTCATTTAATAAAAAAAATCTCAATGAGACCGACCTCCGACTCTAAATGAGCTCTTCGTGACCCTAAATGTGGTCGAGTTCAGAGGACTTTGAACTCATTCCAAGTGCAGCCCTATGACCAACTACCGAGTAGGTAACGTTAGCCCTAAATACGGCCTTCAACCTAAAGATGAATTCAACCTAAGTGCCTACAGGTGGCCCTCGGCTCTAGAAGCAGCTACAGGCTAGGGAATGTCGGCTAAGTAGCGACGAAACATTCCTAGGTGCGAGCGACCACCGACTAGGTGGCGTGAGCTAAACAGCTACAAACAGATCCTAAGTGCAAATGCCTAACAACTAGGTAACGTGAGGGTCCATTGAAAATGCCTAATGACTAGGTAACATGAGCCTCCATTGGACTCGACACACAAGAAGCAACACATCACAACGACAGCAAATACAAGAAAAGACAGATGGGGCAAATAATATAAACAGAAAGCAAAAACTATTGAAAGCATGCAAGAGCGTCCAAAAAAATATATTACAAGCCCGTGAGGGGCAATTGTTTCAAACCCTCAAAGGGTGCAAATTCAGTCATTGCAAATGATTGGAACATTATACTTGGTCAAATAAAACTTTCGAAGTTAGGCAGGAGGGGCGATATCCTTTGGGGCTTCCTCGGTTGCTACGGAGTCTTGAGGGGGAGTCGACTCAGCAAACATTGGCCGAGGCCTTGGCCTCCCTTTTAAAACCCGGAGTCTCCCCCTCGATGGTAAACTTCTCCACAGGAGCATTGTCGTGAACAGTCTTGGGGTAAGCCGCAGTGGAGAGATTGGATCTGGGGCAGAGTAATTTGGCTTCCTCGGTGGCTTTTCAAAACCTGCAACAAATTGAAGAACAACCTCACCTTGGTACTCATCTACCTTGCCCTCTAGTCGGCTGACCTCAGACTCCAACCAGGGCACAATCTTTGCTTTCGATTGGGCATCTGACTTTACCGCAACGTTAAGCATGAGCTGAGATACCTCTAGTTTCTTGCCCCGGACCTCGGCCTCCTTCCTGGCAGCTTTGGCCCCAGCGGGCACCCGCCAACTCCTCCCACAACAACACTGCCTCCTCGTCGACCTCAAAGAGAACTGTCTCGAGGCTGGAGATCTTCACATCCTTGCCTTTCAGATCCAACTAGTGGTGGAGCTTCAGGCTCTTGACCTCCCAAGCTTGGGTTGTTGCCTCCTCCTGAATAGGCGCCAACTTCTTCTTCACGTGCCGCACCAGCCAGGCCAAGCGGATTCCCTGGACCTCCAAGTACCTCAACAACCCAGAGAGCCCAACCCTCTCCATTAAGCGGGTGTCTTGGTCATTATGGAGGTGCTCATCGCAGAAGATGTGGAAAGGGAAATCACCGGACCATAGAGAGTCTGATTTAGCTGAGCTGTGGAAGCCATGCAAAATTAACTGGGGTTGAACAAGGTCGGCGATCTCGGGGGTGCTCAGGGATGCGAGAATGGCTCCCGCCTCCACAACCCTTTTGGGTGGACTCCACTTCCACGACGGTGGGAGCGTTGTCCCTCTCCTTTCTTTTCCTTGAGGGGACCAGGGAGGAAAATAGCGGAGGAGCCCTGGGCTTCGAAGAGCTCTTATTCTTCGAGGAAAGTGGCCTTGGCTCCATGGAAGAGTGTCGTCGATCATCACCGCCTTCCCCTTCAGCCGCTTCAACTTCTCCTGGTGGGTAGCTGGGTTCATCTTGGGAGTCATGGCGTCTGCACAGACACATCAAAAAAGCTCGGCCAAAGTCTAAAACAAAGACAACAAGAAGACAGACAATAGAAAACTCCCTAAACTTATTGACTTACTAATATACTTAATGACCTCATGCTCGTTCAGTCTCATCCTAACAGCTCCTGTAGGAGAAAGGAGCTAGTGGATGGACCGCAGTGGTCTAGGAACCTTATCACGACCTTCTCGTTCGGCACGAAGAAGTCATCCTCCACATCATGATATTTGTGGGGTCAGGTATGCAGTAGAGCTGGAACCTGTCGAAGGTCGAGACCTCGTCCAGAAAGAATTGTCAATCGCTCTCCCTAGACCTGGCCTTGAAGAATCTACTCTTGAAGCCTTTGTAAGAGCTTTTGAACAGCCCGAACAACTTCTTCCCTAGGGGGGCTACTTAGGGAGACCTACTGACCCTTGAGCATCCCCTTCGTCTGGAAGAAGCTGAAGAAGACATTGAGGCTCGGTTGGACGCCAAGAAACTCCATCAGGATCTCGAAGCACCGGATGAACGCCCAATTGTATGGGTGGAGCTGTGTGGGGGTGATGTTCACTTGGACCAGAACACCGCATTCGAAGTTGGTGAAGGGGAGCCTAACACCAAGATATTGAAAGATTGTTCCGTACATGAAGATGAACTCAGGGTCCTCCCTGGCGTGGAAGACCCTGCCCTCGATAGAGCAAGGCAGGCACTAGAAAGCCTCCTCGTCGTCTGAGCGGGACAACATCATGCTTTTGTGAAACTTTGCGGTGATTCCATAGTTGCCCATGACAGACTTCTCCCTCTTTATCTCTTCGTGGACCCAGTGGTACGAGTCCACGATCATGCCCGGCCTACTCACTACCAACTCGAGGCTAACGTATTTCCTTCCCATAACCTCAATGTAACATGTACAAGAACCTTAAACAGACGAGCTAGGGACGAGTCAATACCGACCTAGGGCCAATCACAACAAGACAAAAGGGCTAAGAACGGGAGAGTGAACTTACTAGGAACAAACAAACTCGGGAGGAAGGGAAAACGATGTATCGAGGGTGCCAGAGACTATCTCATATGTGAGAGACGAGCGACAACAGAAGTCCGATGGCAAAGAGAGCAAAATGCAAGAAGAGTTGAATCAAGAGGATGAGGAAGTTTTGAGGCATG
The DNA here is from genome assembly GCA_034359265.1 of Canna indica. NCBI lineage: Eukaryota > Viridiplantae > Streptophyta > Magnoliopsida > Zingiberales > Cannaceae > Canna > Canna indica. The sequence goes on along the minus strand of CP136894.1, from coordinate 75,349,285 downwards.
GCAGGAGGTAGCCTCCCCATCCAATGATCGACATTCGCAACCCGTTGGAAGGACACATCCTGGTCGAACACCATCAACGATGGAAGGGCAATCGTAACAAAGTTAGTAGTTGGATCTATGTATCATGATTGCTCCCTACCAGGATTAAATGCTCAAAAAGAAGATACTAACGGGGGGGGGGGGACACGTGGATAAGGCACCCCGTTTTTCTCAACCACCATACTATACACATAAACCTAAAAGCGACGAAACGCCAAAATAGAGATATGCCGAGCTCGCACACGCTTGCAGTTCGGCTTGAGGACAAAGTTTGGCGCGCAATTGCAACTCAGCACTCGATCACATGCGGCAAACAAGAAGAGCTTGACAAATAAGAAGAAGTCGGTGCATAATAAGAGCTCGACACGTAATCAACATATCACGACCAAGCTTGGGGGCTATGGATTATACTAGATCATCGGACCGATTTGATGAGCCCACGAAAGCCAGCTCGGCCAAGTCACTCGGAAACCAAAAAGGCTTGTAGCATCTCCAATCTCAGGTGAGAATAATATACTAGAATGAGCCTAATTAATTATGGGTAAAAGACAATGTATATCCTCTTTATAGAAATTTTATGGATGGGCAAACATTTGCTTTTAATGAATGAACATGAAGAATAAGTGATGAATATGGATTAGCTAGTGAACATGGATCCATCTTTATTCATTTATTCTCCTCATTCACTAGTTTTCTACTCATGTCCGCTCGTTTTTTTACATATTGTATGGAGGGATTGCTCATCGAAGTTGCACTCCTAATTATGGCCCAACCAAATAGCTAGATCATAAAATAAATAGTATAAATCAAGAAAGAGCTTAATTGATTTATATATTTGATTATTATTATTATGTTACGTTTGCTTCATTGGATAAGATAGGATTGAATTGAATAACAAATGAGGAAGGGTGCATGATATGAATTTTTTAAATCCAACGTGCATTGGATATAATATTAATTTTATATTCTTTTATTCTCATTTTTTTCTAATCAATACACTAAACAAACAATGAATATTAATCAATACCTTATCGTATCATCCATTATCCTATGAAGCAAACATGCCCTTAATATCAGAAATATATAGCTTAATTTGCATCTAAAATATCAAGGGTTGTCATACTATAACTTAAGTAATCAAAACACTCCATTTTATTTCACCATTTCAAAAAATATAACACCAACGAAGTGCAACTTATTAATTATTAAATGTCAACAAATATATGGAAGAATTAAGCTTTTTTCCAACCTCCAGGCCCTCCATAACGTAACACACAATAGGCGCCACTATTACAAGCAAAATAATCTCCATAATATTTTGGACCAAGATCATTTAATACTTGTATTTGACTGGCATCGAAATTATATTTATCTCCATTTCCCTTCATAAGAAGAAAATCACGCATCCCTGCCGCAAAAAATTTACCACTACCCATAGGCGGACTTGGCACATTAAAGGGCGAGTAGACAAGTCCATCTATTTGTACCTCAGAAGCATCTCCCATGTTGTTGAAGATTTCCCTTGGCCAATAGCCTATATCTTCATCGTCAGTATACAATTGCCAATCCCCACTGTGGTCATCCTAAAATCATAAAGAGAGGTTAATTAATTATAATAAAAATAATAATCATGACAAATATGTGATTATTGCTAAACTAAACTAAATCAAGTACAATTTTTTAAAAATAAAAATGAAAGAAAATTCTTGCCTTGAGAATATAAAATTTTATCTCTTTCGTGTTGAGAACCATGCCTGGGGTCAACCCACGGCCGGTTTGGACAAATCCCTTACAACGCAAATTATAGCAACCTGTCCTCTGATATCCATCCGACTAAATCCAAAATAATGACTGACCATGAGATCATGCAAATGAAATATATAGGATAACGTTAGATCGATCTTTAATGTATATATATATACTTACAGTCCAATATGTGAAGAAATGAACACGATTGTCCCCCTCGTGAGAGTAATCCACCTATACATATATAGATCAAAAATAAAAAGTACAAAAAAAAGCAAAAAAAAAATAGAATTAATCGTATAGTGATTTCATATATATACTTACATGCCAACCCGCTTGCAACACATTTAGATAATTCTTAGGGCCATTTCGTCCTTTAACAAAGACGAGTTGAGCGTTGCTCATTTGATTATTTGAGACACTACCTGAGATTTGATAAACGTCCATCGTAACAACTGCACCATAAATCATTCGTCCGCCGGCAGAATGTATTACTCGGCCAGCAAACTGCGCATGATCGCAGTGACGGATGCATGCAACATAGAGAAATATTAAAGATAATAAATTTGTAGTGTTCAGAATTTGATCAAGCACTAGTATTTCTTGTATATTGCAATTAATCGACAAAATTATATATCGATCTAATTAATTACATGGAAAGCACCGTCAGATGCTGCTTGAGTTTCTATGGATTGTTCTTGATGTGCCTGGATCGGTTTGTACATCTTTTCTCTTATCAAATCTTCTTTGGTAGTCCGACGAATAAGAACAGTGCCCTCCGGGCATCTTTTTGGGAACATTTGTTTTTTTGATGCCTTACTTTCAAAGACACGCGGAAGCCTTGTAGCATTCAACTGCGTTGTCATTAGGATTCATGAGCAATCGAACATATAAGTCTCTTGAAATGATATATAAATACACTCATATACATAGAGGTTGCAATCTTTTCACCTGAAGAGGAGTGTGATTTTTAAGCAAAGGGTGATCAAATGCTGGCTGCTTATAGAAATCCACACAATCGTATGTAATCCCATACTCGTCCTACAAATACACAAATTGGAGGAATGAATAGGTATAATGAAGATATCAAGATGCATGTGTCTTGATTAAAGATATAAATTATTACCTCGAAAGACGTGACAAAGGGCTTGTTGAGGGATTGGAGTTCTCTATCCAACTCCATTTCTTCCTCTTCGGTGAGAACGAATGTTTCTGCTGTTGCACGCCGCCACAAGAGAAAGCAAAGAGCCAAAAGAAGAAGAAATGATGAGGGTGATCTCCAATTATCCATGTTTATGTGTATGTGTGCTTGAAGCTTTGCTTTCTTCCAACTTTTGTAGTGTTTAAGATTTAGATCCTGAAAAATAATAATTAAATATTATCCTTGATATCATAATTATACACCATAATTAGCGGAATTAAACAATTTGATGGGATAAAAGTTCCTTATTTAGGTAAGTTAGAGTTTTATAAATCCTAATTTGGAAAACATTTAATATATAGCCTGTTATTTTTCCTTCACAATATTATTCTCTCTAATGTTATTTTGTTTCCAAACTATAAAAATTAATAAATGATGTATTGTGAGTTGAAATGTTATTAGATTTTTCATTTATTAGAAAATCTAATAAATTAATGACCTATCCTACTCCCCAATCCCACATCAATTGCTTAAATTATATCAAGGACCAAATCTTTTTTTAAGGTGATGAATTAATTAAATTAATCCACATATACTTTTCAAAACTTTAATTCATATTAACGTCAGATAATTTTTTTTGCTTAAAAAACATGATTAATCCCATATCGTTTAAATCACAACCCTAAAACAATTTTGATGTCAGCGCCTTTGATCAAAGGCGCCTGTACCCGGATACCGGCATAAGTATTATTATTTCTTTGCATATTTCTTTCAGCTTTTACTTATTTGCATTTAGAAGTACCAAAATTTAAATTTCTACACGATCTAGCATCAGTGTTATTATTTCTTCACGTCTCGGCTTCTATTTATTCACATTCAAAAGCACCAAAATTTAAATTTTGGCACAGCTCCACGCTGAATTTTTAAGCAACGTGACGTCGATTTTTCATTAAATTTCTGTAGTGCGAGATGATGAACCTCAACTATGGGAATGACCAATCTCATATTCTCATGCCATTAGAAATAAACATATACTATTCCCAACATTTAAACTTAATAAGCTAACTAAATATACAAATTATTGTCTTGTTATTATTTAATTTATTATAATTACGTTTAAAAAATATTTTATGACTTTTACTTCATAAAAAGTAATATTGACTTAATACTATTTAATATATAGTATTTTTGTGTATTATTAAGTATATTGTAGTTTACCACTTTTCGTTATGAAAACTTTATTCAATACAATAATGTGTTATGTCATTATATATATAATTAACCATTAATTAGAAGGTAGTTTTGTCCATTTATTACTTTCACCTATTCCTCGTCATGCTAATTTGCAAATCAATTAATAGAACATTAATCACATTCTTTATCTATTTTCAGTCTATTTTTTATGTAAATCAAATATATATTGAAATGAATATCTATTTTGATTTCTTCCACAAATTAACAGACCTAAAATATATTATAAGGGCATTTAATAGCCCCCTTAACTAAAGGCTTATTCATATTTTTGTTTGGAACGAATACAATGTTGTCTTCTTTTGCACTAAATGATTAATTAGTAGCTAGTCTTGAAATTAATAAAATATTTGTTCCCTATTCTATTTATTTTATATATAAGAGGGTACTATATATTATATATAAGTGTATTCCCTTCCTATCTTAATTAATTACTTCAATTTAATCTAGTATAATCTTCTTCCTTTATAAAAGAAAAAGGTTAACTGAATCTATTTTATAATTAGGATTAAAATGGTACAGGTGCAGGGGATGGAGAAGGGAAAAGAGGAAGGACTGATGATGTTTTTGCTTGTGTATAATATGTGTATGAATTAATTAGCTACCATATTTCTATCTTCAACTTTTGTCATCTATCATCTGTATATTATTATTATATAAAACATTATGGTGAATGATGACAAGTGTCCATTTTATATATGCAAAATAAATAGTATATTATCTTCAAAATCATACAAAATCAGTTCTCTAAAATAATTAGGCATTAATATATGATTAATATTATACATAGATAACGAGAGAAAGAAGAGAATTGAGAGACATAAGTTAAAAAACCTCGTGCAAATATACATGTCATTTACACGTGATTAAGAGTAGAGATGACAGTAATACCCGTTTAAGCAGGTACCCATAGATATTTACCCGTTCTTTATGGATATTGGGGCTAATATTCTATTCACGGGGATGTCGTGGATAATTTTTTTATCCGTTTATTATATGGGGTAGGTATGGATACTATAGTACCTGTTTCCGCAGGTACCCGATACCCGTGAATATAAGTATTACATATACCCTTATATACATAAACTAAAAAATCTTAAATCTCTTTTTTTCTTAGAATTGATGTTGTTGTTGGCATTTATTCATTATCGTAAGTTTGAATAATAATAAAATATTATAATTTATGATTGTAAGACTGTCATGGATACTCGTAATTATCCGTGGGGATTCGTCCCCCATGACTGGTATCTATTTCTAATACCTGCGAAAAATTAAACGGGTATGAATATCATATATCTTTCGCCAGATGGATAGTGGAGAGGCACTCTCGTACCCGCCCCGCCTCGTTGATATGGTGTAAGTCAAACAAATATGAGTGTCTTAATTGACACCACGCATGTATTAATACATCCTTAAAAAAATTTTAGGGGGTGTCTACGTACACTCCTATTTACAACATGGCTTTGCTACTAGATTCCCCTATATACAACGTGGTTTTGCCACTGGGTAGGTTCATATTTTAAGGCAAGCTAGTCATTTTTTTTACCCACCTCTAAGTACATAAATCGTTTTATTTTAACTATTTACAATTGTACATTAGAATGAGTCACTACACACATCGTTGGAATTTTGACAGCAAATTATAAAGAAATTCTGACGTCGGAGGAAGTAAAAATTTGCATACTGACGACAGTAAATTCGTCGAAAATGAGTGTCGAATAACCTCCGTCTAATTTTAAATATTGATGTCTATGCAGGCGTCAATATTTAAAATTCGACGTCTATTACCGTCAAAAAAGAGGCGTCAATATTTAAATTTTGACGCCGCGTACGGTCGAAACGAGACGTCAATATTCAAAATTTCGACGACGACGGAGGAAGGTATATTGACGCCTTTGACGTCAATATGCTAAGCATATTGACGCCAGTGAAGGCGTCAATATGGCGTTTTTTTTAAAAATAAAATTTCGTGTAATTAATATACTCGTAATTGATATATTAATTAGCTAATTAATTTAAAATTAATCAAATTACGTCTTACCATTACTCAAATTATGCATCAAAATTTATAATTTTATTTAATTAAAACAGTAATACAAAATTTGATTAAAACAATAATGCGTAATTTTATTTACAAATAAAATTAATCAAATTAATCTTCATCGTCCATTTCGTCCTGCTCCTCCTCGTCTTCTTGTTCTTCCTCGTCGTCTTCTTTATACGGATCAACATCTCTATCTATACATTTATATCAATTATAAGCATATAAATTTAAATATTATTAATTAAAATATTCAGTACGATAATATATAAATTACTTACAGTTTAGAAATGGATCTTTACTTGTACCTTCTCCGAGATTAGCCGGCGGTATTTCATGAGGATGACTTTCAGGAACATACAATCGATCCTGTTAGAAAAATATATTTAATTAATTACAATGCTAAAAATATCAACTACAAATAAATTAAATAAATACATACATAATCAATTGGCGAGGAAAACATATTAGCTTGATTAATAATTGGATTTAGCCCCTGTGACGATGAATTATCAATTTGATGTTGAAACCACATCTGCTCCATTCTGTTGAGTCTTTGTTGAACCTCCCACATCTCAGCATCATGTTTTTGCTGCATTTCTTTCATTGCAGTCTTTTGTTGTCGTCGAAGCTCGTCATATGTTGCATCGTGGGAAGATCCAACAAAAGATTGTCAATGATGTTCATAAAATTGACTTGGTGTGACTCCAATCCCTTGTAGGCGAACTCGAGAATGATGTTCGGGACCAGATATTTCCCGATATACTTGGTTCTCGAGTTGAACTCGCTCTGTTGTTGGATTAGTCTCAAGTCGTTCATTAAGTGTTCGTTCGGCGGTGGCCTACATTTCAAATAATAGATTATAAATTTTAAAAATATTAATTTAATTCATTCGTAGATGTGTTATACCATAAATTGAGCTGCTTCTTCGCGTACATATCCTCGTCCACTTCTACGAAGATGTGTTGTTCTATACACTTCAAGCTTACTGGGCTCTCTATCATGTGCACGCCGCTTCACACAATATAAATAAAAATTAATTAATTAAAAGATATTAAAAATAAAAACAAATAAATTATAAATTATTTACTAAACTACTTACAAAATCAGCACGTCTTTGAATGTATGGGGTCGCACCGCTAGTATGTAAGCAATCTTGAGTTGCACTTCTTGCCCTTCGACCCCGTTCAGATGCAGTCTGTCATATTTAATTATAATTATAAAACAAATATTGCAAGTATCAAAATATAAATTCTTACCTGACTAGCCGAAGAATGCCAATAGTCGACCATTCTTATCCATGATTCTCTACTAACATTTCGTGGTCGACGTGTAAGATTTTCCTCTTTTGACTCTTCAATTTTAAAATATTTTTTTTAATATAAGTTTATAATTTTTAAATTTTCTATCGAAGGCTGCCATAGTAATGCGAAAAATACGATCCCTGTTCTCAGTAGGGATCAAAAAATATCTCTGCATTTATAAATGATATTAGTTTGACCCCAAAATATATATTTAATATATAGTTTCACACAACTAAATAATGCAATCTAACATAAATTCATATAAATTCATAACATACCAATAATTGGTCCCATAATCCATTCTTATATATGGAATAAATTTGATTCCAAGGGTCAGGCGTCAATGGTAAGAATGTAGAATCACGCACTAGTAACCCCATAAAACGTGAGTATAATCTGTGGCCGCCATCATGACTTTGACCCCAATCAGAAAAATTGACCATAATTAACTGGTCGGGATTAAGTGTATACACAGAAGAACCTGTAAAATATGGAGACCCTTCATGTTGCATTTGTGTTGTCGTGTCTGTTTTTAAATTACATCAGAAAATATTAATATAAATTTGATTAAATAAATAATGTTCACATGTATGATGACATAAAAACTAACTCCAAATGTAGAAAGGTCTATGAATTCGTCCTTGTGACGACCCAGGACGATCACTCTCCGGACTAAGTTCCCCCTCCTCGCGGGTCTCAGCATCTGAATCTATTATTCTTGATCTTGACATCCTGTATAATAACATAATATTATATATTGATAAATACATAAAGATACCCAAATTATATAAATAATATTGATAAATAATAAGTCATTTACCGATGTCAAATAAATCTCTAGGATATACATTTATGACATGCGACCACTCATTATTCTTCGGATCTGACATGTAAAATACTTGTTTTGCTTGTGATGAAAACACATACGGGTCATCTTTTAGAAATGCACCGGTATGAAATAATCGAGAAAGATTAACTAATGTGAATCCATTCTCATCCACTCGTAAACCCCGTGAATTCCTTATATCAACCCATTCAGCACGAAAAAGAACTACCTTGAATACCCCACGATAGTCCAATTCAATTACATCCGTTAGAACTCCATAATATTGACGATTGTCAGCCTCAACCATTAAACCATTATTTTGTGTTTTACGCAATCTTTTTCGTTGCTTGGTATGAAATCTATAACCATTTATAATCAATCCATCATATTGTTTAATTACAGATACTGGACCTCGAGCTAACGCAAGTAGTGAAGCATCACAATCATTTTGTACCATTTCTGACACTTTATCTTGTAACCACAATGCGAATCTCTCTATGATCCACCTTTGTTGTTGAGCATTCGATGCAACTGATAAATTATTTATATGACATTGTTCTTCAAGAAATTGCCTGAGACAATAAAATAAAAATTACACCAATAATCTTAAAATAACTTAAAATATGGAGACATTTAATAACAATTGATACCTTTTGTATGGTTCAATCATTGGAGTATGCAACAAGATATATCTGTGCATTTGTGCATATGCATTTAAATCCAACGTACTAATGCGAGCTTTGCCAATAAATCGACCACCAGAAGAAAATAAGTAATTTTCAATATTTTCAACTTCATAATTTCTCCGCGGTCGATTGAACACCGTTTCAATATTATTAAAATATCGAGAACAAAATGTAAGACATTCATCAGCAATATATCCTTCAGCGATGGATCCCTCTGGTTGTGCTTTATTTCGAACATGAGATTTATATCTCATAAATAACCTATGAACACGAGACAAATTCATGTTGGAAGGTGAATCATGCGGACCACGAGACAAATATATAAATAAAACAAACCTTTCAATTGGGTACATCCAACGGTAATGAACAGGACCACCAAGTTTCACCTCTGTTGGAAAGTGAATCATCAAATGCACCATAATAGTGAAAATACTCGGTGGAAAAATTTGCTCCATTTTACATAAGAGCAAATGCACACGTGATTGCAAATCGTCCAGGGCACAATGGTCTAAATTGGCACTGCATAACTTTTTGAAAAATGCAGAAATCTCTTTAACAATGAGGAGAACATCTTTATGCACAATTCCTCGTAATGCATGCGGAAAAACATCTTGAAGCAGTATATGTGAATCATGACTCTTCAAGTTTTGTAATCTATGATCCTTGAGATTCACACATCTAGAAATATTTGATGAATATCCATCGGGCACTTTCATATTTTTGATACATGTCAGCATGAGATCCTTTTCAAGAGTGGACATTGAATAAATTGCCAATGGTATCTCATATCTACCATTTGGTAATAATATTGGATGTAAATGATGTCTTATATTCATGTCTTGCAAATCTAATCGTGCATTTAAATTATTTTTCCCTTTTCCATCAATATCCAATATAGTACCAATCAGATTATCACATATATTTTTCTCAATATGCATAACATCCAAATTATGGCGCAATGGATTATGCTGCCAATATGGTAATTCAAAAAATATACTTTTCTTTTTCCACAATCCATAATCTTGCCTCTGAAAATTTTGCTGAGTTTGTGTGTCTGCATTAATGCCTTCTGACTCACTACCCAAATTATTTCGAGTGCGCTTTTTACTTGTGTTGGTAGTTTTGCCATAAACATGTTTAATGTGTTGAATTTGCTCGTAAACAATTTTTGAATCAACTAACACTGGTGCATTATCATTTTCTATTGTCCCGTCAAATAATTCAGTGTCCTGACGAAACGGATGTTCTTGTGACAACCATCTACGATGGCCTAGATAATAATGTTTTTTTCCGTGATTAAGCCAACGAGAATCTGTCTTATCACCGCATATGGGACATGCATATCGTCCTTTAGTGCTCCAACCTGATAACATTGCATATGCTGGAAAATCATTAATGGTCCACATTAAAGCTGCACGCAGAGTAAAATGTTCGCCGGAGATACTATCAAATGCTGTTACTCCGCTCCACAATAGCTTCAATTCAGAAATGAGAGGTTGTAAGTACACATCAATGTCATTTCCTGGTCCCTTAGCGCCTGGAATTAACATTGATAACATTATTGAAGATCTCTTCATACATGCCCATGGTTCCATATTATAAGGTATCAATACAACAGGCCAAGTGCTATAAGTTGTGCTCATTGATCGAAATGGATTAAATCCATCACTTGCAAGACCCAATCTAACATTACGTGAATCAACAGCGAAGTCTGGATATCTTCTGTCAAATGCTTGCCAAGCTTCTGCATCAGCAGGATGTCATATGATTCCATCTTTGGTGCGTCTTTCAGAATGCCATCTCATCGAGCTTGCTGTCTTCGATGACATATATAAACGAGTCAGTCTTGGAATAAGTGGAAAATATCGTAACACTTTTGCAGGTTTTTTTTTCCGTTCTAACTGACTTGTTGATTCATCATTAGTTGAAGAGGAAGTCCATCGAGACAATCCACAAATGTTGCATGTTGATGCTTCCGCAGTTTCATCCATGTATAGAATGCAATCATTTGGACAAGCATGTACCTTTTGATAGAACAAACCCAAATCTTTCACATATTTTTTTGCTTGATAACACGTTGATGGAAGTGTATTGCCTTCTGGAAAAGCTTCTTTCAACAATTCTAACAACATTGAGAATGACTTTTCAGACCAACCATTAAGAACCTTTATATGATATAATTGAATGATAAATGATGATTTATTGTATTTTACACAATTTGGATACAGAGGAACATCAAGATCATCCATCATAGAATGTTGGGAAGATTCTTGTGGCGGTTCGAATGCATTTGACGCTTCATCAAGATTAACATTTAGTGTTTCATCATTGACATCAATTTGTGTTTCATCATTGACATCAACTGGCGTTTCACCATTATGATAATGTAGTTGATGAGATGCTTCAGCTCTGTTTGATATATCAAGTTGTGCTTCTGTTGTCGGATATAAAGGTTCACCATGGTAATACCAAATGGTATATCTCGGTAAAATTCCATTCCATATTAAGTGTCTTTCAACATCTTCTGGTTTATGATATTTCCTATTGATGCATTTTTTGCACGGACAATTCATTGTGCCATCTTCATCCAATCCATTGTCAATTGCGAACTGCATAAAATTTTTCATTCCTCTCGCATAGGCTTTAGATGATTGAGGTGCTGACATTCAAGTTTTATCCATCTTTGACTTCAAAATTGAATTTCAATGTTACTATAAAGGGTATAGTCATATAGGTGGGTTGGTCCTATCCCATTTAGTAACACATTATTATTATCGCACTTATAATCTCATTTAATCACAACAAGTCACTGAAAATTTCGGCAGCATCTCTTTTTAGTTCTCCAAGTACGCAAAACTTCTGAAGCGTACCGGAGAACAAAAGAGATGTAACCGATATTCCATTGACATGTGTGATCAAATGAAATTAAATTTGCGATATTAATAATTGTGTTACTAAACTGTCCAATAAGAGACAATTCGAGATTTATTATTTGAAAAATATAAATTTTATTGATATTATTTAGTAAAATATTAAGTAGAATACGCATTCCTCCATATCGAAATAAGTATTCAACTTAATATTACAACTAAATTTTATCAACAAAATTTATAAAATCAATAAATATTTCTCAAACGGGTCTAAGCTCTGGGTAGAAAATTATAAAAATATCAAATTGAGAAGTTTAAATAAATAAAAAGTTCATGATTGGGAGCAAGAAATTGTATTGTGGATTCTGTTTTCTCTGTAAAAGTTGCTAATCTCGTCTGAATTGTGGCTTGGTACACTTGGTTTTTGAAACTTAAAAGGTGGTGGAATTAGTATATTATTGGTACAAATCCACTTAACATGTAATATTACGTTTCCAAACATGTATATTATCATAATAAATAATAGTAATAATAATAATATAGTATTTATAATAATAATATTAATAATATAGTATTAATGTCAATAATATTAATTCAATTATAATAATAATAATACTAAATATAATAATAATAATAATAATAATAATAATAATAATAATATAGTATTTATAATAATAACAGTAATAATAATAATAATATAGAATTTATTATTATCATATTAATTAGTGATAATAATTAAATAATAATATTATTAATATAGTATTAATAATAATAACTAATATAGTAATAATACTAATAATATAGTATTTATAATAATAACAGTAATAATAATAATAATAATAATAATAATAATAATTAGTGATAATAATTAAATAATATTAATAATAATATAGTATTCATAATAATAATAATAATAATATAGTATTAATAATAATAATATTTATTCAGTTATAATAATAATAATAATAATAATAATAATAATAATAATAATAATAATAATAATAATATAGTATTAATAATAATAATAATAATATAGTTTTTATAATAATAACAGTAATAATAATAATAATATAGTATTTATAATAATAATAATTAGTAATAATAATTAAATAATAATAAAAATAATATCGTAATATTAATAATAATAATAATATAATATTAATAATAATAATAAATAATATAGTAATTATAATAATAATATAGTATTTATAATAAAAATATTAATTAGTAATAATAATTAAATAATAATAATATTATTATTATTATTAATTAGTAATACTAATTAAATAATAATATTAATTAGTAATTAATAATTAAATAATAATAATAATAATGAATATCGTAATAGTAATAATAATAATAATATAGTATTAATATTAATAATAATAATAATAATATTAATTCAGTTATAATAATAATAATAATAATAGTATTAATAATATAGTATTTATAATAATAATATTAATTAGTAATAATAATTAAATAATAGTATTAATTATTAAAAATAATTAAATAATAATATTATTATTATTATTATTATTATTATTATTATTATTATTAATTCGGTTATAATAATAAATCTGTATTTATAATAATAATAATAATAAAATATAATAATTATTCAGTTAAAGCATAAGTTGATGTATAAAACAATATTTAGCAGTATTAAATCATAACATGTATAAAGCATAAAATATGTATAGGCAGGTAAAAAAAATCTAAAGATGTATAAAATAGGTAAACATTTGATATTAAATCTAAAAATATATAGGCAGGTAAATGAAATCTAAAGCATAACATGAAATTTATACTAACTTGAGAAATAAGAGCCGGGCTGGTTCTTGAGAACGAGAAGAAAAGGCTGGATCTCGGGCTGGTTCGATGAAATAAGAGCCGGATCTCGGGCTGCTGGTTCGACGAGATGAGGAAGAAAGCAACAGTAACAGGCGATTGCTTCGTCGAGATGAAGAAAAAAAAGAAAAAAATTAGCTAATGTTTCGTCGAGATGAAGAAGAAGAAAAAAATAAAGAATCTATAAAGAATCACCGGCTGATTCGTCGAGACGGAGAAGAAAGAACAGCGGCAGCGATGAGACGAAGCAGGAGAAAGAACAGCGGCTGCTGATTCGACGAAGCAGCGGCAGCGACGAGACGAAGCAGAAGGAAGAAGAAGAAATAGACGGGAGGAAGAAGAAATAGGCGGGAGGAAGAAGAAATAAGGGGTTAAATGTGAAATTTATATACGAAATTTATATACGAAATTTATTATTAAAAAATTATAAACAACTGTAGCAGCAGATAAAAAAAATTATATATATATATAATTTCGTACAGTTCTGCAGCTGAAAAGAAAATTCAGCTGCATACCGTACGATTCGTACGCTCACGGGTTGAAATTTTCAACCCGTGATGCAGGCTTCGACGACTGCGCGGGCGTCAAAACATTTCGACGCCAGATGCGTCGAAAGAATGGCGTCGAAATGTTGAACATTTCGACGCCTTTCCATCGAAACGCTGGCGTCGAAATATTTCGACGCCAGCTGCGTCGAAAAAGTGGCGTCGAAATATTTCGACGCCAGCTACGTCGAAATAGTGGCGTCGAAATATTTCGACGCTGCCATTTCGACCGAAAAAATGCCATTTTATCGGCGGCGTTAAAATATTTTCTTTTTTGCATATCGACGTCTTTATTAGACGTCGATATTGATAAGCTTCTACTCCATCCGTCCTTAAACATTTCGACGCTTCTTCGGACGTCAAAAATTAAACGTCATTATTTCGAGATTTTCTTGTTGTGAGTCTAATTAACTATGGGAAAAAGACAACGTAAGCAACCTCTTCAAAGAAATTTGATGGATTAGTGAACATGAGTTTTGGATGTCGACTGAACTGAACAATAAGTGATATGAATATGGATTAATGAACATGAACTCATCTTCATAAATTTATTCTCCGCACTCACCGGTATTTTACTCATGTTCGCTCGCTTTCTACATCTTGTATGAAGGGATTGCTCATAGAAGTTGCACTCCTAATTAATTAGGGCCTAACCAAAATAACTAGATCATAAAATAAATAGCACAATGTATGAATCAAGAAACAGTTTGATTAATCTATATATTTAATTATTACTATTATGCAGGAAACATATTGCTAAATTTGCATCTAAAATCTCAAGGATCCTTATATTATACTTAAGTAATAAAAACCTTTATAATATTGTCATTACAAGCATACATAGGTGTGCATTTGCAAGCATACATATAGATGCAGAATTAAACGCATAAAACGCTATGAACAAGGATCGAACCCAAGACTTAGGCAATGTTTGGTTGAATGGAATAGAGGGGGATGTAATATTATTTTCTATGCCCCACTTATTTTCTTGTTTGGTTGCAACTTATAGACAAGGAATAAATGAGCCATAAGGAATAGATAAGAAATATTATTTCCTATGCAAGTATTCCTTAATTACCTTAATCCAATGAATAGTATTCTTTGTCTATTTCCTATGATATTTTTTTATATTGTCCTTCAATATTTATAATATTACATAATAATATAAAAAATTAAATTATTAAATTAATTTTAATAATTATTTATCTTAAATAGATAATTATTATTTTTTATTAAATATTATTTTAACAATTGTTTTTTTTAGATTTAGTTTTTTATGAAAATAAATAAATAATAGTTTTTATTATTTTAAATTAATATATTATTTTACATTAATTCATATTTTTATTATGCTGTTATTAGTTAAAATAAATTATAACATAATTTATTATATTTTTAGAATGATATTTTGATCATTTTTCTATATTATCATTCAATATTTATAATATGAATATAAAAATTAAATTGTTAAATTATTTTTAATAATTATATATCTTAAATAGATAATTATTATTTTATTATTAAATAATATTTTAATAGTTATTTTTTGAAGATTCAATTATTTTTTATAAAAATAAAATAAATAATAATGTTTTATTATTTTAAGTTAATAAACAAAATAAAAAATCACTCCATGTTCACCCCCGACATGACTCAGAGTGATTCTTTAATATAAAATATAAAATATTATTTTATATTATTTAATATAAATTAAAGTGATTTTTTATATTTTTTAAATAAAAAATATTATTTTAATCCACGTCAGAGCGCCACGTCATCGCCTAAGCGGTGCTGCTGACGGAGAGTTAATTGGATGATGTAATTGAGACAATGTCAAAGTTCGGAATACAATTTGGTAAAATTTTAGAATTGATTACAAATGAGATAAAGTGCATAGTTTAGGATATATTTAAGTAATTATCCTAATATTTTATACCAAGATAATTTAATACTTGTATTTGACTCATCAAAATTATAACGATCTTCCTTTCCATCCATAAGAAGAAATTGGCGCATTGCTGCCCCATAAAGTACACCACTACCCATAGGCGGACTTGGCTCATCAAAGGGCGAGTAAAAAACTCCATATATTTGCGCCTCAAAAGCATCTCCCATGTTGTTGAAGATTTCTCTTGGCCAATATCCTATATCTTCATCATTAGTATACAATAGCCAATTCCCGCACTGGTCATCCTAAAAACACAAAAAGAAAGTTATATGGTGAGGATAATTAATTATTAAAAAAAATAATCATGACATATATATATATATATATATGATTATTGCTAAACTAAACTAAATCAAATGCATTTTAAAAAAAAAAAATTCTTACCTTGAATATAAAATTTTATCTCCTTTGTGTTAACACTACAACAAATGTAATGATAACCGGCGTTCTAATCATGAAAAATCGACTCTTTTTTTTAGTCAAAAATATCATTTAGGCCCTTCTATATGCGCCAATTTGAGAGTAAAAAACGAAGGAAGAATAAAAATTAAAAACAAGCGCCCTTGATCGAGGGCACCGGTCTTTCCAAAACGGGCACCCTTGCAAGGAGCGCCAGCTTTTTGCAAGGGGCACACCTTGCAATGCGCCAGCTCGCAAAAGCTGGCGCCTTTGCAAGGGCGCCAGCTTGCAAAAGCTGGCGCATCTTGCAGGGGTGCCAACTAGCAAAAGCCGGCACCCCTGCAAGGCGCCAATTTTTTTGGTACCGGCGCCCCCTTAAAAGGGGCGCCAGATATATATTCTTTATATTATATAATTTATTTGAATATATTTAATATAAATATGAATAAATAGTTAAATTATATTAATATATTCCATATATAATTAAATAAACAATTCAATATGTTTTATGATTGTTCTAGGCCTCTTCAAAATAAACAATTATGCTCAACACAAATACTTAAAACTTGATTCAAAATTTGAAACATAAACAATTTTGCTCAAGTATAAAAATGAACAACTTTACTTAGTAAACTGTTTCAACAATAAATAATTCTGCTTAATAAATTGTCAATTAATCTAAAAATATAAGATAATTTCTAATGAAGTGTTAGCTTCTTTTTCGTTAAAAGGTGGCAAGTGACCGAAATAATGAATGCAGCCTCTGCTCCCAGGTGCCATTTCTTTTTGTTTCTTTTAGTCTTTGTTCAAGTGAGCTCCTCGAATTTCCAAATTTCTTCTTCTCCTTATTAAAATGCCTAATCTTGAATTGATCTAGCCAACATGCTCGTCCACATCAGCAACACTTGCAACTAGTTCTTCATTTACAACTTGCATAGTGTCTAAGATAACTTCTTCCTCCACTTGTACTGAAACAAAGTGTATATTTGCATGAGCATGTATATTTGAAAGGCAATGATGCCTAAACAAAACAGAATTAATAGCATATCAAAGATAGACCAAGAATAGATGGAATATTCGACTTTCAACAAAGGATAGGCTTGTTTTATTATTACATGAGGATAAAATTAATTTCTAGCATTCAATATTAAGTGTTAAATTAGTCCAGACAGATCAATTACTAAGTAGGCAAAAAAAGTTCTCATATTATGTATGGAACTGAGTTCTAAGTAGTTACCGGACTAATTTCAAAGCAATTCAATTCAACTGGATACTGAGTTCTAAGTAGTTACCAGACTTCTAAATGTTTTACAATTAAAGCATTAAAATGATGAGACACTGTGACATGTATGGAAAAGTTTGGGGACTGATCCTTCCATATGTATTTTTAGTAGTACCCAAATCAATTGGTATCTTCCTCTTGTTCTTGGAACCATGTGAAAGCTAGCAAATTATTGTTTTCCTATGGTGTTGAATGAGAATCCTTGTGTAGGGATCTCATTTAAAATTAGGAGAGAAAAAGTTAAAGAAAGTTCACGCAAAGTATATAATCACAATAAATATACAAAAGTTTTATGTTGCATATTCTTTTAATACTACCTTTTTCTCTTCAACTAATTAATAAACAACAATTTGCTAAAAATAATTACAAGACATAAGGAAATATTAGTAGAGCTATGGACATATTACAGAAACACCATTCGATGAACTAGTAAGGATCTAATAAGGCCAAGGAAATTACAAAAACCAATGTTGTTTTCTTCTAGCTTCTTCTAATACCCAATAATGGTAATTGTATGGTGTATAAACTCATTTATCCCCTAAATGCATATGAGAGTTAAAAACAATCTCCAATTCCCATAAAATAAAAGTACACATGAGATGTATAGAAGATGCTAAAAACTATGAATTTAAAAGTTACCAGAAACAATAACCTTTCATGAGGCCATCCTTAACTTGAGCAGCATTAATGTTTAGAGTTCATGACAGAAAATTACCAGTTTTATGGTTCAACAAATATGCTTTCAAACGTTAGCATTAATGTTTCTATCATTTGAATAAGACTGATGTCCACTTGGATCTCAAAGTGAAACTTTCTATCACCCGTTAAGTTCTAACCTGCAAGAAGAGGAGAGTTTAGAGTTCTCTTTAAAAATAAGGCTTAATGAAAAAGAGAGACCTATAAATATGCTGTGGCAAGAGAACGAATGATTAGTTTGTATTGAAATGGGGTGGATGACATGAATAATATCTCCCAAGGAGGAATTTGTTAAGAACCACCTCTAATATCTTTAATTTTATTCCTTCAACTCAGAAAAAATCAGCAAAGAGCTGCATATACATAGAAAGGTTATAGACAAAATCTTCACACAGTGCAATATAGAAGCAGACACATCAAATAAATTAACCAAAAAGAAGAGACTATTGAACAAAGCAAACCATATGTTAAACATGATCAATGGTTAGTATTTATAATTAACCTTGCATTAAACATGATCTTAATGCTGATTTAAATCATTGATCAAATATCAAGAACATAATTCTCCTGAAAAGCAGCAAAATGATGTGGTCAGTTCTAGTTAAATATAGCTATTTACCTATATTGGTACTAAGTCTGAGATTTTAAACCTTGGTAAAAATAGCTCAATTTAATAAACAAAGGTCAAAATGCAAACAACTACAAGTTATTAATCAAGAACAAAACAATTGAACAAACTTATGTGTTAAATTTGGAGACACCCTCTATTAATATGAAGCTAGAGAAAAGTTAATGGACCTATGGTATCCATCTTTGTTTCTCAACAAATTTTTGTTAGAACATCAATTAGATGGGAATATGATGATTCAAAAAGTTGCTTACATTTCTCAGCTCTAGGATTCTACTTTCTTGTGCAAATTCACTTTCATGCCTGGTTTGCTGTTGCACATCTAAATTGTTCAAAGCTACATAGTTGTTCATTAACTAAATAGCAAATTAACCCAATTAACTAAATAGAAAATTAACTGACCTTAATGCATTTAACTTTACAACAAGCTCATGGAAACAATATCGTTTATGTTTGGTTGGTCCCAACCCTCTAGTGCATATGAACTAGTGTGAGAAAAGTCTGAATGGAAGTAGATAAGAGAGCAAATTAATCTCAATTTTTGATGTCTCACTTTTACATTTACATTGTCAATTAAAAATTAAAATCAGAAAAGTCGGTCCATAAAACTATACCTTGAGATTGGCCAGTAGGTTATGGAGAATCAGCTTTTCATAAGAACTCCAGCTTTGCATATAGGGCTGTCCATTCGATTCGAACCGAACCGAACCGAATCGAATTTGTCCAAATCGAAATTTTTTTTATACCCGAATTCCAACCCGAACCCGAACCGAACTATACCTAAACCGATTTAACCTGAACCAAAATTATTCGGTTCGGTTCGGTTTTCAACTCGAAAACCGAAATTTTAATTATTTTAATTAAAAATTAAAAATTAAAAATAATTATTTAATATCTATTTAAGTAATTCTGTTAAAAAAATTTAAAAAAAATATTTTTTTTAATTAATTCGGTTTTCGGTTCGGGTCGGTTCCCGAATTCTGAAAACCGAATCCGAACCGAAATTTAAATTTCGGTTCGGTTCGGGTCAAAGAACCGAACCTACAATGATGACTTATTTTCTTCAATCGTCATACTTCCTCCTTTCAATTTCTTGTCTGCAAGCTGTTGAGAATTAACCCCATTTATTAAGATGGGGTATGGAAACCGAACCGAACCGAAAAATTCGGTTCGGTTTTTCGGTTCGGTTCGGTGTGAACCGAACCATGGACAACCCTATTTGCATATACACAATAGTCTATGATAAAAGTTAGAGTTCTTTGTCTGAATCAATTATAAGGATAGAATTTCATATTGCACATTCAACCATAAGCCTCTTTAGCAGAAACAAAATTAAAGCTTTTTAAATTGTGCAAGAATGAAATATTTTAAATATATGCAAGAATGATTTTAAATTGTGCGATAAATCTGGTAGCTGAAATATTTTGCTGCAAAATCTAAATAAGAGTGACAATTTAATGTAAACTTCTTGTTGAAAATTAAAGCTTTTTGAAGTAAACTAATTAATTAACTGTGTCAAAGTGAATTATCATCAAGTTGCCACAGTAGAAGAGTTCATCATATCATAAGCAACCACTATAGTCTACTTACTCTATATAGATATGGGCCCGTTTGTTTTGTTAAAAAACGGGGACTGGACTGGATTTTGGCTCTTGTCCCCCGTTTGTTTTGCAAAAAGTGGAAGGGACTGGATTTTAATTCCTGTTCGGGACAGAATTTTGGACCCTTTTGGTGTACCAAGAAAATTCTCGGTACATCAAAACAGGGCGAAGGACATTGATGCAAAAAGACCTCAATGCCCTCGCCCGCTGCTCTCGCCTCTCACCCGGCTGTCGCAAGCTCCAGGAAATATGCCGCCCACGCCGACATGGCAGCGCGTTCTCCTCGTCGGCGCCCCACTCGCCGTCGATGCCCTGATGCGGCGGCGCCAGCGAGAACAACCCCCTGACCGAAGGCGGGGCTTGGGCGGGCGTCGGGTGGAGAGGGAGATGAGTGAGGGTCCACCGCCGAGCCTACTTCCTTCACCGTCAACCATGCCTCCCGCACCACCCTCTCCTCCTCCGGTGCCGGTGCCGGATGTCGCACGCAGCGGCCGCGTGTAGTGGCTGCGGACTGCCACGTCGAGGTCAGCCAGCCGGAGGGCTGCCACGCGCAGCCATGGCGGCACCGGGCAGCCGAACGCTGTTGGCAGGCTATTCGGGCCTTCGCTCGGTCGGTCATGGGACTGGGCGAGGCCGGAGGGTCAAGGAGAGGGCGGGGCTGTGGAGTCGTCGGTCGACGACGATTAGGTGGCTGGCCGGAAGAGGAGGGGGCGGCGAGCTGTAGGTGGGGTGAGGGGTGAAGAGGGAGATTGGGAGGAGAGAGAGAGAAAGAGAGAGAGAGGGCGTCCCGCCGGCGTTGGGAGTTGCGGGAGAGGCGACGTCACCGCCGGGGTGATCGTCGGCGGCCGGGAGGGCCGGCCGACGTGGGTTCGAGCGGAGCAGGGAGGTGGCTTCGGGCGCAAGGGCAAGGGGCAGCGCGAGGGGTGAGGGGGGAGGGAGACGAGTGGGTGGGATATGAATAGTGTTTAGAGAATAGAGCTGTATCATATGAAATTGGGTTGATTTATGAATTATTGGGGTATTTTTGTAGTTGATCGTAGAATCGTCGGATCAAGTCAAGGTGAATACCAAAGTTGTAAATTTTCACGTGCTGAACGCGATGGTGGTGTCAAATTTCAGATTGGAAATCGTTTGGTATAATTTTTATATTTTTCGGTATTATCCTATTATTATACTTTTAGGTTAGTTGAAAACTTATTAGTTAAACTATATATTAGTTGAAAAATATTTGATACTATATATTAAGATTTTTTTACGTATTAATCAGTTTTAAGACTAATTTACAAGGGTATTTTAGTCATTTTATCATGTACAGTACTTTGTTATAGCGAAACAAACGCAGGACAGGACGAAATATCGTGTCATGTTCTTGACGAAACAAATACGGTATAGCTACTGTTCCAGGACACCTGATGTCCTGTCCTTGTCCCTGTCTGGTGTCCTGTGACGAGCAGTTTGTGAATCAAACGGGCCCATGGTCTCTTTAACTTCTAAAACAACTTGATGTGTGCTTTTCTTTGATCCCTTCCGTTTCCTCAAAGCTTTCCTCAAGCCCAAAACTATAAATAGGTTTGACTCTGCTCCACCGTGCAGCCAATCAACATTTGACAATGAGGTCTTGTAATGCACTTTTTATGAAAAAAATATAATTGTCAGCACCATAGTGTAATCCACGAGTAAATCCTCCTAAATGTTGCTGAGTTTCAGAATAAGAGGAAAGACTTGGGCCAGGAATTAAGTTGGAGCCCAGTATTAAGAGACAGAATGCTTAAATGCTTTGTAAGGTTTGTTAATGGTTGAGATCGTGCACTGGGTGGAGTGTAGGAAGTAAAAAAATGAATTTGGCGCAAGTATTGCTGCCACTTCTGGTGTTGCAGATGTTGTTGGTGGTGGTGTTGCTGCTGCTGAGGGTACGAAGACGCTCTGTACAGTGGTTTGGATTCAGAAAGCCGAGATGGAGAGGGATGTGGCTGTGACCACCATCTTTTACCTTCCGGATTATTTTCAGCATCTAATATTCGCTGATCAATCCTATTCAAATAGTCCTCATCCAGTGTCCAGTCCACAGTTGAAGAACCTGAAACAAAAAGGAGATTTGACCCTAATATCATCCTCTACAATAAGGAAAGACACAATTTTCTCCTAGAAACAAGAGATCAATTGAGCACATGAGTGTATCTTTAACAAGCGCCGTAAGGTATGTGAAAAGAATGCAAAACAAAACTACATAACTAGAAGTTACAATATAGCCAAACAGCAACACATTACAAAGCATTTGTATAATAAGTTTCTTTGTTTAAAATATAGCCTTAACATAATCAAATCAAAATATCAGATGACTATATTAACTATCTTGTAACGGTTGGAACACAAAAAATAATTGACCTCGCTGTCTTGTTAAAAGAAAGTGTCCACCTTTTCTCATATTAGTTTGTGCCTACAATGGTAATAAACTGATAACTATTTTAGTCTCTATACATGACATCATTCAATTTCTCATTTGCTAAAATCTCAACCGCACACCTGAGTGAATCCAAGTTATAACCATTTTTCCATATTCAAATACTATTTATCTGAGCTTAAGTTGTCACAGACCATCAGAGTTGTTCTTCCAATTGGGATAGGGCAAAGACTAAACATAAAGACCAGGCTAACCTTCAGCTCAAGAAGGAACTAGAAAGAACAGGGCAGTTACCAATTAACCAGGTCAAATTACTCTACTTATCTTTAAGTTATTATAGGATATAACTTAACATAATTATTCTATTTTTAAAGAGAATGATCGTTGTTATAGCATATTAAACATTTTAAAATTTATCAATCATACAATTTGTGTTACGTACATAAAAATTAATCTAAACTTTAAATATAAATTTGAAATGATGAAACATTCAAAGCCTTTGTACTAGAGCTTGTCACCAAAGGCAAATACTTTCATAAATAAAAAGGTGGAAGAGATCAAGAAGATACAACACGATTATTTTTATCCAATTGGTCAGACTGATTGAGACAATCCAATTCCAAGAAAGCATCTTGCTATTGGTAAGATTTCCACAATGTTGCTCATACATTGTATTTTAGAATGTCCTTTTTAAATTAAACAAATGCCATTAAAAAAGTCAGAAAAATATACTTCAAATCCTCATTTAGATAGATCTTACGCTTAAACCAAAAAATGATGACTGCATTCTTCGTTTGGCATGCGCATGGAATCTAATAATTGAATGAAAAATGCACCATTCTCAATCTTACTTGCAAAACGAAATATGCTTATCAACAAATCAAATCATATTATAAGATATTATAATTAAACTTTTCTGCATATATCAGCATATTTGCACAAAAGCACAGTTGCATAGTTCATTAGAGCAGCTGGATTATTTTAGTCTTTTAAAAGGAGGTCTTGGAAGCATTTTGCAGAAAGTTCTAAATTCCTATTGAAACTATAAGATATTATACTTAAGCAACAACAAAGAAGTAAAACAAGTAATACAAATCAGTAAAGGAAAATAATACTAACAAGTAATACAAGTAATACTCATCTCAAACTTATTGCAATCAAGCAATAAAGTAACTTCTAGGCATGGTATACATCGAACTTTTGAATTAGTTAAACAGAAATATTTACAAACTAGAAACACTTTAGAGACAAGGTTAAATAACTTTTACACACCTTTGTAGGTATGCAATTCCAAGATTTGCAAGGGAATCCAAGTAATCTAGTATAATTGTTAACAAAGATGAAAAAAAACTGATATAACACTCTGAAAAATGAGTAACAAGATCAGGTAAAGATAAAATAAAATTAGCATAATTGGCATATCCTCTTTAAACTCAATAAAAAACATGACAAAGTAAAGAAAAAACAAAATCAAACAAATGCCTACCTCCGGACGACCAGTTATAAGAAGTATCAAACCAAATGAATTCCAAAAAGCTGCCTGCCTTGCATTAGATTCAAGGAAAGAGGGATTTTTGAAAGCACCAGAATCAACAAAAAAAACAACTGCAAGTATTGACTAGTGAAGTAGAAAAGGTATAAAACAAAAGTTACCCTGTTAATGATGTATTGAACACTACTTCGCCAACTTGGGTTCTTGAAGCACCAAAAGAGTGAAGCTCTTCGATCTGTTCCAACACCCTACAGGTGGAGCTCTTCGGTCTTTCTAGGGTTTATCGAGGTCAGCGTAGACTTGGTCAGGCAAAGAGTGGTCGAATGAGGGGGAGGCAACGTAGGCGCTGAGCGTTGTGGCAGAGGCGAGCGTTCCTACGATGAAGTAGAAGGGGACAGGGCGGAGGGATCCATTGGGAAGAAGAGAAGGGGTAGGGAAGGGGCGAGTTTGGTTGATGGGAGGCGGCGGTAGAGAAGAAACTAGGGATTGTTAGTTGTTGTTGAAATGACATAGAAGAAAGTAGGATGTTGCTTGTTCCGAGTGCGATTGATCAGGAGAATGATGTTGCTTGTTTCGAGAGGAAAGGAAGGCGATCTAGGTCGGAGAATGTGGAGAAGGATGTTGCTTGTTCGGGATGAAGGGAAGGAGACTTGGATCTGCAAATGTAGAAGCGAGAATAAGAGGGAGGGAGCGGGAGAACAGATGCGACTAGATGAAGTATTTGTCTTATTTGGCTGAGACTTATCTAATCTTATCTAAGGATAGCAGAAAGGAAGTAGAAGCGGGAATAAGAGAAAGGGAGCGGGAGAACTGAGAAGCGGGAAGAAGAACAACGGAGAACAACGAAGAACAACAGTAGAGAATAGCAGGAAAAAGAAAATGAGAAGCGGGAGATGAAAACAGAACAAAAAAAGACGCAAAGTTGATGGCGCCAGTTATCAATTAACCGGCTCCAACAACCAACGCCGATTATTAATTACTCCCTAACCCTGCTTACTTTGATTAAAACCGACACTTATACTAAGCGTCGGTTTTAATCCGTCAGTAATTAAATAAATTATTATAGTGTAAGAACCATGCATGGGTTATAGCAACCTATCGTCTAATATCCATCCGACTAGATCCGAAATAATGATCTACCATGAGATCATGCAAATGAAATATATATATAGGATAATAATAGAACAATTTTTAATGCATATATACTTAGTGTCCAATATGTGAAGAAATGAACATTGTTGTCCCCCTCGTGAGAGTAATCCACCTCTCTCTCTCTCTCTCTCTCTCTCTCTCTCTCTCTATATATATATATATATATATATATATATATATATATAATATGGGAGAAATGCAAATTTGATCCTATAAGTTTTTAATTTTTTGGACTTTGATCCTATAAGTTTTATTTTTGTATGTTCGGTCCTATAAGTTTTCTTAATTTGTAGTACAGATTTGGTCCTATCTGTGATAGTCCGTTAACTCTCCGTCAGTGTGGACTAATTAACTTCATTCATACACGTTGACATATTTGGTCCTATAAGTTTTATTTCGAAATTTTTAGTCTTATATGTTTGCCCCGTAGAACAGATTTGATCTTATATGTTTGTCTCGTAGCACAAATTTAGTCATATCTGCGACGGTCCATTAACTCTTCATCCATAAAAAAATAAACGACATTATCCATGTTGACGGGGTTAATAGACCGTCATGGATAGGACCAAATCTATATAACGGACCGGATAGACAAGTTGATATTTTAACTCTGTAACATAGATTTGCTTCGTAACATATATAAGTTTGCTTCATAACATAGATTTGGTCCTATTTATGACGGTCTATTAACTCCATCAATATGGACATAACGTCGTTTATTTTTTCGTAGACGAAGAGTTAGCTGACCATCACGAATATATGATCAAATTTGTGCTATAAGGCAAATATATTGAACCAAATTTGTGCTACAGGGCAAATATATAGGACCAAATCAATGCTACGGGGCAAACATATATGACTGAAAATTTCGAAATGAAACTTATAGGACCAAACATATCGGCGTGTATAAACGACGTTAGTCTACATTGACGGAAAGTTAACGGACCGTCACAGATAAGACCAAGTCTGTACTACAGAGCAAACTTATAGGGTCGAAAATACCAAAATGAAATTTATAGAATCAAAGTCCAAAAAAATAAAAACTTATAGGACTAAATCTGCACTTCTCCCATATATATATATATATATCAAAAATAAAAAGTACAAGTAAAAGAAAAAAAGAAGAATTAATTGTATAGGGAGTTCATATATAAACTTACGTACCAACCAGCTTGCAACGCATTTAGATAATTCTTAGTGCCATTTCGTCCTTTTCTCTTATCAAATCTTCTTTGGTAGTCTGGCGAATAAGAACAGTGCCCTCCGGACATCTTTTTGGAAACATTTGTCTTTTTGATGCCTTACTTTCAAAGACACGCGAAAGCCTTGTAGCATTCAACTACATTGTCATCAATATATATATATAGAGAGAGAGAGGGGGGGGGGGGGGGAGGTTGCGATCTTTTAACCTAAAGAGGAGTGTGATTTTTAAGCTAGCTGCTTATAGAAATTCACACAATTGTATGTAATTCCATACTCGTCCTACAAACACACAAATTTGGAGGAATGAATATATATAGGTATAATGAAGATATCAAGATGAGAGAGAGAGAGGTTGCAATCTTTTCACCTAAAGAGGAGTGTGGTTTTTAAGCAAAGGGTGATCAAAAGCTGACTGCTTATAGAAATTCACACAATCGTATGTAATTCCATACTCGTCCTACGAACACACAAATTTGGAGGAATGAATAAATATAGGTATAATGAAGATATCAAGATGCATACGTATTGATTAAAGATATAGATTATTACCTTGAAAGACGTGACAAAGGGACTTGTTGAGGGATTGGAGTTCTCTCTCCAACTCCATTTCTTCCTCTTCACCTCTTTGGTGAGAACAGATATTTCTACTGTTGCACGCCCCCACAAGAGAAAGCAAATAGCCAAAAAAAGGGGAAAAAAAGAAAAAGAAATAATGAGGATGATTTCCAACCATCCATGTTTATGTGCATGTGCACGCGTGCTTGAAGTTTTACTTTCTTTCAACTTTTATAGTGTGTTTAAGATCTAGAACCTGAATAATAATAATTGATGATATTATTCACTAATTGATATCATAATTATGCACCATAATTAGCTAATTAAATTAATCATTTTGATGGAATAAAAGCTCCTTATGTAGTTAAGTTAGACTTATAAACCTTAATTTGGAAAACATTTAATATATAGATGGTCATTTTCCCTCCAAAATATCGTTCTCTCCAACGTTGTTTTGTTTCCAAAATTATAAAAATGAATAAATGATGTTTTTTGACTTGAATTAAGATTAGATATTTCATTTATTAGAAAATCTTACTTAACCCTAAGAGCCATTTCATAGCAATGAATTCTTGAGGCATGACTATTTCTGACATATATTACAAGAAAAAAAAAGTGAAGTTTGGGTGGATGGCTCAAGCGCATATATCCAAATAATTAAAAAACTGCCGCCTATATCTAGTGGCGGATCCAATGTAGGCCCAATGGGGGCCACTGCCCCCACCGAGAATTTTTAAAAACTCATAGATGTTGTACTTTTTACTATTTGCATGTAAAGTTTGCCCCACCTGCTTCTTCCTTCAGCCCGCAGACCGGCTTGAGTGCTGTCCCCATCAAGATATATATAGAAAAGTCTTCTTCTTCTTCTTCTTCTTCTTCTTCTTCTTCTTCTTCTTCTTCTTTCAGCCCGCAGACCGGCTTGAGTGCTATCCCCATCAAGATATATATAGAAAAGTCTCCAGCAGCAAGCCTTCTTAGCTTGCTGCTATCATTAGCTTCTACTTCTTCTTCCATCATTAGCAATAGAAACTGCAGACCGGCTTGAGTGCTGTCCCCATCAAGATATATATAGAAAAGTCTCCAGCAGCAAGCCTTCTTAGCTTGCTGCTATCATTAGCTTCTACTTCTTCTTCCATCATTAGCAATAGGTTTCTTCTTATTATTAATTCTTAGTAACTTGCTGTTATATATATTAGCTTCTTCTTCTTCTTAGCTTGCTGCTATCATTAGCTTCTACTTCTTTCATCGTTAACAGCTATTGCTTCTTCTTAGCTTGCTGCTATCATTAGCTTCTACTTCTTCTTCCATCGTTAGCAGCTATTGCTTCTTCTAAAGCTTCTTCTTCTTATTCGTATTAGCTTGATGCTATCATTACTCATTAGCTTCTACTTCTTCCACCATAGCTTGCTGCCACTTCTTCAGCGGCAAGCTTCTACTACTTACCTCATTAATTAGCTTCCATCATTACCTTGTTGTTGCTTCTTCTTGATTAATTTTAATTTTGTATTTGAATTTGATTGAATTTTTTACTAATTATATTTTAAGATATTTATTATAATTATGATTTTAATTAATTTTAAATTTTTTGAAAAAATATATGAAAAATTTTGAAATAAATTTGTCGAATAGATAACTAAATATATGAATATAATTCTTTTAGCAATAAAATATATGAAGCGTCGATTTGAAGTGTCGGTGCAAATTTGAAGCATCGATTTTTGAAATTTTATGTATCAATTTGCCCCCACTAGTAAAATTTTCTGGATCCGCCACTACCTATATCCAAATAATTAAGAAACTAAAATTTACATAAAAAAAATTTTGGGCGCCGCTGCACGGCGCCAATATATTTTTAATTTATCCTACTCCTTAATATCATTCATCAACCGCTTAAATATACTGTACACTATAAGACCCATTTAAATTCTAAATATATTAATTAATCCTTAATTTAGCGGTAATAAATAAAGTCTTAATTTAGCAAAAATCTAATATAATCTGATTTTTCCTTTTTTTAAAAAAAAGAAGGTTGACCGAATTTATTTCATAATTAGCATAAAAATGGTACAGGTATAGGGGAGGATGATTTCTATGTTGGTGCGAGTTCGGTACCATCTATATTTTTCTCTCTTCTCATTTAATAAAGAGATAGAAAAAAAAAAAAAAAAAAAAAAAAAAAAAAAAAAAAACAGAGTGAGATATTAGTTCATTGGACTCTAGTCCAGCATAGAATAAATCTTATATTTTTCTTTAATTTTTTATCATCTATCATGTCATCTGTATATGACAAGCGTCCATTTTATATATGCAAAATAAATAGTATATTATCTTCAAAATCATAATAAATTGATGAATCCACTAGTAGCACATAAGTGAGCTATCTTGTAAATAGCTTGTAATCTCGGATTCGATTCCCTGTTGGACTTAATGTGTTTCTTCTTCATTTGTGGTTAAGTACTAATATATGATTAATATTAGGGTTAATTGATAAATATAATTTAAACTAAGGCACTTTTTATAAATTCAGTTCAAATTTTTATTTGTATAAATTACGTTTTAAATTATCAAATTAATATTAATTCTAGTCCGACGTTAGATATCCGTCAATTTTACTATTAAATGCTGACGTGATATCTAACTCAATATATTAAAAATTATTTTTTAATAAACACGTTATCACGTCAGTATATAATTAAAAATATATTTTTTAATATCAATTTTTAACTTACCGTTTATGCCACGCGGGCTACAGGCGTCGCACGTCGAGGTCGTGCTCAAAGATAAGGACTTGGTGAAGGACGACTTCGCCGGCTTGGTCCGCTTGGATATCAACGAGATCCCAACACGTGTGCCGCCGGACAGCCCGCTGGCACCGGATCGAGTGGTACAGGCTCGAGGACAAGAACAGAGAGAAGCTTAGCAAAGGCGAGCTGATGCTGGCCGTGTGGCACGGCACGCAGGCCGACAAGTCCTTCGCCTACGCCACACACTCCGACGTCATCCCCTCCATCGATGCCCACACATTGATCAACCACATCCGCGCCAAGGTCTACCACGCGCCGCGACTATGGTACGTCCGTGTGAACATCATCGAGGCCCACGACGTGTTCCCCTCCGACAAGAGCAGAGTCCCCGACCTGTATTGCAAGGCAAGGATTGGAAACCATATGCTGAGGACGAAGCCGATCCAGTCCCGCACGGCGAACTTCTTGTGGAATGAAGAGTTCATGTTCGTGGCCGCCGAGCCCTTCGAGCACGACCTCATTCTCTCCGTGGAGGATCGCATCGCCCACAACAATGACGAGGAGATCGGCCGTGTGCATATCCCTTTGACGAGCATCGACAAGCGCATCGACGACCGAATGATCCGCTCACGGTGGTGGAACTTGCGGAGGCCGGTGGTGGTGGACTTGGACCAGCTCAAGGAAGACAAGTTCTCGAGCAAGATCCATGCCCGCATCTGCCTTGACGGCGGCTACCACGTGCTCGACGAATCGACCCAATACAGCAACGACCTGCGGCCGACGGCAAAGCAACTCTGGAAGCAACCCATCGGCCTGCTTGAGCTCGGCATCCTCAACGCCAACAACCTCCATCCAATGAAGACAAGGGATTCGCAGGGCACCTGCGATTCCTATTGCGTTGCCAAGTACGGCCACAAGTGGGTACGCACCCGCACCATCGTCGACGAGATGAACCCCAGGTTCAACTAACAGTACACCTGGGACGTCTACGACCACGCCACCGTCATCACCGTCGGCGTCTTCGATAATTGCCAGCTCGTGGAGAAGGGATCCAGTGGGGGAGACAAGGATGTCAAGATCGGCAAGGTGATGATCCGTTGATGAATTAAACCAATTGTTTTTATGCAATTCATTAGTAAGATAAAATTCTTGAATTGGAGAAAGATCTGATGAAATGTCTCTTTTTTACTTGAATCAGACCTAGGAAAGGTGCTTCTCCATCCCAGCTTTGG
This sequence comes from Canna indica, assembly GCA_034359265.1. Taxonomy (NCBI): domain Eukaryota; kingdom Viridiplantae; phylum Streptophyta; class Magnoliopsida; order Zingiberales; family Cannaceae; genus Canna; species Canna indica. The sequence continues at coordinate 75,317,652 of CP136894.1, read as the reverse complement.
GAAACTTCCACAATGGGCTGTTGTTGGTATGCCCCATCAACCTCTACTTGTTTTTCCCCTTTGAGAAAATTACTACTCAAATTACTTATAATGATATTATTACTAATAATCAATGATACACCTTTTAGGTGACACATTTCCTGTTGGCTGTGCTTTTGACAAGTGCAATGTTCATCGCAAGGTACTGACCTAAACAAAGATTATGCTTCTTGATTTGTTAAAAAAAATTAAATTAACCCATACTTTGGTGATGGAACTACTTGATTTCAACAGTACTTCAAGGAAAACCCTGACTACCTCAATCCTAAATACAACACCAAGTTAGGGATGTGGACTTGATAATTTGTTGATGTCATGGGGACATGATGACTATATGTACTTGGTATTGTATTGACATCTTTCCTATCTCTTCCTTTCTTTGATAAACCATGTGAATTGAATTTAATGATTTTCTTATACAACTTGATGTGATCTAAAATTACTGGATTCCTCAACTTCAGGTGGCTAAGGAGAACAAAACTACTTTGCCCTCAGCTAGTCTTTTTATAATCCGATACCACTCATTTTACCGTAAGTTATAAAGTTTTAATTAAGATTTGAATATCAAAACCTCATTCTTGGGCTCACCCATACTGAATTCTAAACTCCTGTGTATTTATAAAACCTCAGCTCTACATAAGCATGGTGCATATCAGCACCTCATGAATGAGGAGGATAAAGAGAACCTTAAGTGGCTTCATGTATTCAAGTAAAGTCAATCATTTCTCACCTGATTAACTCATCATTTTGGTATCTCATCAAGTAAATGAAGCATTAGGTTCTCACACTATTCCCAATCTGTTGCAGCAAATATGGCCTCTACAGCAAGAACAAAGCTAGAATAGATGTGGAGAAGGTGAAACCTTACTACCTTTCACTCATTGAAAAGGTTTGTATTACTGTTCTATCTTCTCAATCCACAGCTTTTTGCTTTGTTTTTTGGAAGCAAAACATCACTAAGTGTTGCAATGTCTGTTGCAGTATTTCCCTGCTAAGATGAAGTGGTGAGGGTTTGATGGCCGGGGATCGATTTTATAATCTTCTTCTAGCAGTGAGCATGAAAAGCAATTCTTTTCATCATACGAGCATAAATTTTGTTGTTTTGCAAAATTCATGCCACCGGTTGTCAGTTTGATTTTGTAAAAGGGAAAATTAATGAAAATGATTTGTTTTAATAATTATGATTCATTCTTTTATTTGAAACAAATATGTATTTCAACTTTTTGAAATTATAATAATTATAAACTCTCGTTATATTTTTGTTTATTTACCCGTTATGTGCTGACGTGGAATGTCACGTCAGCACAAAAAAATTATTTTTTAAATCCGGGATGCCACATCATCATTAATCCTACGTGGCAGAATTTTTTAAAAAATTAGAAAAAATTAACAAAAATGACCCAAACTTTAACGTTTTTAATAAATATGACTCATTCTTTTATTTGAAACAAATATGTATTCCAACTTTTGAAATTATAACAATTATAGACTTCCGATAAATCTCTATTTATTTACCCGTTATGTGCTGACGTAGAACGCCACGACAGCAAATAAAAATTGTTTTTTTAAATTTAGAATGTCATGTCATCATTAATCCTACGTGGCATAATTTTTAAAACAACTAAAACTAATTCACGCCACCACCATCACTTAAAAACTTCAAACCTAATATCCGACCAAATTCAAAAACTAAAACCTACCGCCCACTCGACTCGACACCCTCGACAAATCCCTCAACTAATCCTTCGACGAAGGTGTTCCTGTCATCGGTGCCTCACGTCGCCTGCTATTGTCGCCAGCGCATCACCTCGACTAGTCTTACCTCACGTCACTTATTGTCGCCACATATACTTTGTCGCTAATATTAGTATACATATCAGTATACTGAGACTGATATTTAATTAAACAAACCAATATCAAAAAATTGATATAAAAATGCATTCAAGATAAAATAATACCGGAGAGGAAGCTGATGATGTATCTCGTTGTATAAGTAAAATAGTTATCCGCTGTCGATTTGATTTACAAACAATTGTATGCAGTTAGATTTATATCTAGGTCTAGGGTTCAGGCAATAAGCTTCGGTGACAAAAAAATATGTATTTTGGGCCTGCAAGTTTTAGTTTTTTAATTTGGTCGAATATTAGGTTTGAAGTTTTTAAGTTGTGCTGGTGATGTGGATTAGCTTTAGTTTTTTAATTTTTTTTTAAATTCTGCCACATAAGATTAATGATGACGCGACATCCTGAATTTTAAAAAACAATTTTTATGTGCTGCTGTGGCGTTCCACGTCAGCACATAACAGATAAATAAATAGAGATCTAATGAGAGTCTATAATTGTTATAATTTTAAAAGTTGGAATACATATTTGTTTTAAATAAAAGAATGAGTCATATTTGTTAAAAACGTCAAAGTTCGGGCCATTTTTGTTATCTTTTTCTAAATTTTTAAAAAAATCTGCCACGTAGGATTAATGATGACGTGGCATCCCGGATTTAAAAAATAATTTTCTTGTGCTGACGTTGCGTTCCACGTCTGCACATAACGGGTAAATAAACAAAAATATAACGAGAGTCTATAATTGTTATAATTTTAAAAGTTGAAATACGTATTTGTTTCAAATAAAAAAATGAGCCATATTTGTTAAAAACGTCACAGTTCTGATCATTTTCATTCATTTTCCCTTTGTAAAACTATCCACCACCGATACTGTAATATATCCGCCTCTCTACGCTTGAGACGGGTCGCATCTACACCAACTCGTACCCCCTACTCGTCCTCCACAACTCCGATGTCAAGAAGATAGGCGAGCTCCACCTCGTGATCCGGTTCTCCTTGACGTCGATGGTGAACACCATGTTCATCTACACGAAGCCGCTGCTGCCGAAGATGCACTACGTGCGCCCGCTGCCTATAATCCAGCAGGAGTTGCTCCGCCACCAAGCATTGCAGATTGTGGCGGCGCGGTTGAGCCGGATGGAGCCGCCTCTGCGGAGAGAGGTGGTGGAGTACTTGTCTGACGCCCACTCCCACCTGTGGAGCATGCACCGGAGCAAGGCCAACTTCTTCCGGCTTATGACCGTCTTCTCCGGCTTGCTGGCGGTCGGGAAATGGTTTGGCGAAGTCTGCGCGTGGAAGAACCCCGTCACCACCGTTTTGGTCCACACCCTCTTCATTATGCTCGTTTGCTTCCCCGAGCTGATACTTCCGATGGTGTTCCTCTACATGTTCCTCATCGGGGTCTGGAATTACCGGTTCCAGCCGCAGGATCCGCCGCACATGAACATGAAGATCTCGCATGTGGAGGCGGTGCACCCCGACGAACTCGACGAGGAGTTCGACACTTATCCGACGTCGAGGAACCCAGAGATAGTGAGGATGAGGTACGACCGGCTGAGGAGCGTGGCCGAGGTTCTACTTGATGAGGCACCCGAGGTTCAGGCACAAGATGTCATCGGTGCCGGTGAATTTCTTCCGCCGATTGTCAACGAGAACAGATAGCTTGTTGTAGAGAAGAAGAAGGTTGGATTGGAAGGGATTGATGAAGTTGTAGTTGTTGGCGCTCTCTTAGTAACTTAACAGCTACGTGGCAACGTGATTATTCTTAATATTTTTGCTGTGAGTTAAAAATTGATATTAAAAAAAATATTTTTGCTGATGTGGCAACGTGATTATTTAAAAAATAATTCTTAATATGCTGAGTCAGATGTCACGTCAACATCTAATGGTGAAATTGACGAGCATCTGACGTCGGGCTAGAATTGATATCAATTTGATAGTTTGGGATATAATTGATACAAATAAAAGTTTGGGCTAGATTCGTCAATTAACCCTTAATATTATATATAGATAACATATTTATAAAATAATCTCAATAATAAAATTGTATGGAGATAATTTATTAATATGTCATCTAAATATTTCTTATATTACAATCTTTAAATTATTATAGGTTTCTATCAACAAAAAATCACTTAAACTTTTTTCTTAACAAAAATAAGGTACAAAAAAATCCTTAAGGGGGCGTTTGGTATGCAACAATCTTTCTGCAATACCGGTAATGTGACTTTTAAATTCTCATGGCCCACACATTATCATGTTTGGTTCGGACACTTTACTAATAATCCAAATTGCCTCGATAATCTACATTACCACCAAAGTGATAATATGGATAGCCTCCATGAGATGTGAGTACGTGGATTACCACCAATGGTAATCCTAATGGGCGTTTGGTATACAATGTAATCTTTCCAAATCACCGAAAATCCTGATTTAAATTACATGGGTCCACTACATTGACACGTTTGTTGGACCAGATTATCAGCAAATCACATTGTCTTGATAATCCATATTTCCACCAAACTAGTAATGTAGATAACCCATATAAAAGGTGAACTAAGTAGATTACCAATGAAGTGAGAATCTTATTTTCCATTTTTAACAATTAGAATACCTCATCTCGATCTCCCCTCTATTTTTTCTGCCATAATCATCTTCTCCTCTTCAACCTCGTCTCTTCTGCCTCAATCCCCATCTCCTCTTCTTCAACCTCACCTGCTCTCATATCCGACTCCCCCTTCTCCTTCTCCCTCGTCGCGCTTTATTATCTTGTCTGATTCTTCAACAATAAAATTTAAATTTTCTAGTATAATGGGGGCATCATTGATCACCGATCAGTGATGCCCTCAATCAATGACGATGCCCCCAACAGTCAAAGACGGGGTGTCGCCAGTCATCTGTGGTCGGATTGGGTTTCACTGGTTGGTGATGCCATCGGTCGTCGGTGACGGGGTGTCATTAGTCATTGATCACGGGGTATCGTCGATTGTTAGTGATCAGATTGGTTGTCGTGAGTATCGAATATCGTGGGGGTTATAGGTACTCAATTTTATTTGGAGGGTATTTTAGTAAAAGAATATTATTTTCATGATAATCTTATTGTTAAACTCTATGCGTACCAAACACTACAATGTGATATTACCAGTAATGTGAAAGGTGGCTATTTATATTGGTGGTAATATAGATTCATGGTAATCTGTTTGGAAATGCATTAGACGCCACCTAAAATTTGATATTATCCTTCTCTTCCATACATTCTTCTTCATATAAGGCACCATCAAATTTCAAAAAAGATTTTTTGATAATTTTTATAAAGTAAAAAAATACATAATTAGATTATTATCTATGTTGACCAAACATGCCAAACGAGGTAATATTATATTATCAACTAGCTAAGGCCAACCAAATCTATATTATTTTTAAATTTTACTAACCATTTTGCAACACACGTACAACTACTTAGCTAACATTTATGTTACGGTCTACTTGATGAGATAATTAGCTCATCATTCATAAGCCTGAATCACCGGCCTAAATTATATACTTTATTAAAGTCAACAAGCTTTATTAACCAATTCGACATATATACTTTTGATGAGCGACTAATTAAATTAGGGTATCGCAATCTAAGTCTTGATTCTGCTTATACTTTTGTAGCATAAATTGACTATTACAATTTCTAAGGATCAAATGACTTGTCTACATTAATTTACCTCCAACCTCTATGTGTGCTAATAAGAAGTATCCCTTTTATCTAGAGTGATAGTGTTTTTCTCAAACCTATTACTACGTATTGCCTATCTCAAAGTCAAGGGAAATATGAGCAACATATATTTAGTGGAGGCCGCCAAGGGCATAGAACCGAGGAATGACAATCTCAAATTTTTTAATGTAACCACTAAGTTACATATATAAAGCACTACAATCAAGGATCCAACATCAAATTTATTGACAACATAATCGAATATGTAACCACTAAGCTACTAGTTGATCAATACGAGTTTTTTGGATCGCCCCACCAAGAGGGTAAAACTCTTCCAACAATAACTTTCTCCCTTCGCAAGAGTCAAACTTGAGACCTTGCTTAAAGAGAACAAGTGTTGAACCATTTATACCAACCACCTATGGTAAACTTGAACCTTCATTAAGGACTTTACTTTCTATTATAAATATGTTCATTTATTTAAGTGTTATCCTTAGCCCTTTAATAGTATTCAATATTTGGAAATTGAAATAAATTAAAATTAGCATGTGATATGTTATTTATTTATTTTAATGTTCATTCTAGAATTACAAAATAATAGGTTTTATTAAACTAAAATTATACTTAAATGACACTACTACAAACTTGGTCTTCAGCAACGGCCGCTCAAGCCGTTGCTATTTGCAACGGCGTTCTTACGGTCGCTCGAGCCGTTGCAGATATCTGTATCTGCAACGGCGTTCTAACGGACAACCGAGCCATTGCGGATTAATTTAATTATCAGCAACGGCTTTCGGACGGAAAGGCGAGCCGTTGCTGATATTTTAATTATCAGCAACGGCTTTCTAACGGATAAGTGAGCCGTTGCTGATGATAACTTATCAGCAACGACGTTCTAACGGGCGAGTGAGCCGTTGCTGATAAGTTTATATAGGGCACGCTCTCGCGCCCGACCCTTCTTCCTCCCGCTTCTGCCGCCGCCGCTCCTGCCGACTCCTCTCGCCGCCACTGCCGCTGCTGCCGACGCCGACGCCTCTCGCCGCCGCGCCGCTGTCGGTATGTTGATCGGCCGGCCTATACAGTTTCGGCCGGAGATGCTAAAATCCGACCGAAACCCTATTTCTAGGGTTTCGGCCGGCGGCGATCGGCCTATGGCCACCGCCGAACCTTCTACAGTGGTCGGACAGTGTGTCCGGCCACTGTACGCCGGCGCCGGAGGGTGGACTCCGGCGCCGGAATATATATATATATATTTATTGTTTTGAAATTGTTAATTAATTATTTTATAAATGTTAATTAAATGTTTAGATTAATTGTTTAATTTGTTAGATTAATTATTAGGGTTTAGATTAATTTCGGACGCGCGCCAGAATCGTCCACTTCGGACGCGCGCTGGAATCGTCCAATTCGGACTCGCGCCGGAATCGTCCAATTCGGACTCGCGCCGGAATCGTCCACTTCGGACGCGCGCCGGAATCGTCCACTTCGGACGCGCGCCGGAATCGTCCACTTCGGACTCGCGCCGGAATCGTCCAATTCGGACTCGCGCCGAAATCGTCCACTTCGGACTCGCGCCGGAATCGTCCACTTCGGACGCGCGCCGAAATCGTCCAATATGGACTCGAACTGTCTCGAAACATTTAGAAAATAATCATCCATCCGACGAGTTGATATGTTTCACGTACGCATCGACGAATCAGATATGATTTAGCAAAACCTTAGATCCGTTAGAGGATTGTATGTTCGTGTAAAAGAAGTAGATGATCTTTTATACGACGTACAATTCTTGAATTGTCCCTGATTGGACAATTTGGGAATATAGTTATTTGTACTGCACTTACGTTTTTATTTTAACTGTTAACTAATTATTCTAAAATTCGACAACATCTCCCTTGTTCTCCGATACGCGCCCAGATGATATGCGTATTCGGAGAACTGTAGGGAGATGCTGTCGAAATTTAGAATAATTAGTTAACAGTTAAAATAAAAACGTAAGTGCAGTACGAATAACATAAATCCCGAATGGAATAGGACAATCTCACCTAAAGACATTAACCAAAGAAATTGTCATTGATTGACAGAATCATGTCGGCTGATCGAAGTTGGATGTACCGACGTTTTGATCGTGGAGCTTTAACGAATGAGTTTCGATTAGGCGTAACGTACTTCCTAAATTTCGCCTATTCGAATCGGAATTTCGTTAGCATGGGTGATCAAATCCGATGTCCGTGCCGCATTTGTTCGAATGGACGATTTTTGGATCGGGAGACTGTCAGATAAATGTGTGTATGAGGGTATGGGTGTGTGAGTTATGTATCAGATAAATGTATCAATGTATCAATGGAAATTTGAAATTTTCAAATTTTTTGGTTGTAGGCATAGGTCATCAGCAACGGCTTTCCCACGGGCGTCCGTGGGAAAGCCGTTGCTAAAAGTGTATCGAAAGCCGTTGCTGATGACCTACAGCAACGGCTTAGCGACAGAGTTTTACTAACGGTGTTGCTACGGACTCAGCGGCCGTTGCTATTAATGGTATCAGCAACGGCTCCGGGTTTGTGGCAAAACCGTTGCTGATAATATTTTTAGCGACGGCCCAGCGGCTGTTGCTGATAATGTTTTGAGCGACGGCCCGAGCGGCCGTTGCTGATCCGTTGCTAAGTCATCAGCAACGCGACTTTCTGTCACGGCGCTATTGCAACGGCTCAGCAACGGCATCAGCCGTTGCTGATGACCATTTTTCTAGTAGTGTGATGACAATAGCTGATAATCTTATTGTGTCATGCCCTAGGTTTTATTAAACCTAAATTATACTTAAATGATGACAATAGCTGATAATCTTATTGTGTCATGCGCCTCTTAGGATCTCCATCTAAAGGATCATATAATTTGTATTGAAAATAAAGGACTAATAAAAAAATATTAAAATATAGAACCTAAATGATAAATTATAGTTATTTTTATTATTTTTACATAATTGTAAATTAGTATATCTAGAAATATGTAATTTTTATTTAAAAAATAAAATATAAAAATATTGTAAACTAAAAGACTCAAATGCAAAATATTATTTTTAACCTATTTAAATTTGATTTTAAAATATATTATTTTATTGATAAAGGACTAAAATGTAAATTTTGTAAATTATAGTAGTTAAATGCAGAAGTATGAATTTTTTTCTTGCTAAAGGTTTAAAATATATATAAAATGTATAAATTTAAAAAAAAATGAAAAATACTGGTTGTTAGCATTTATTTACTTAAATTTACTTCATTTGAAAAATATATGATTTTATTTATAAATGACTAAAATATAATATTTGCAAAAATAGAGAACTTAAAATGAAGATTATAGTATTTGTACTTATTTTTTGGAAAATATATTTTTATTGATACAAGAATAAAATATGAGTTTTATAATAAATAAAAATATATCTTATAAATTTTGGAGGCTAAGGATTCTCTGAAACAGAGTTGGAAATGAAATCAAAAGCATTCATTTTCTCAAAAAATAAAAAACATTCATTTTCTCAAAATCCATCTAGCAAACGCCAAAAAAAAGTGTATAATTTCTCATTCCCAATTTTTAGAATCTCCAACCAAATGGTCCTGAAATGGTTAATCATGCAAAGCACAAATAATAATTATCAAAGGAAGTACAAAAAATATTTTAAAATTAATTTATATGATAACATAAAAATAATAGAATAAACAAGGCACCCTTTCCCCTTTAACAATATTTCCCCCTTCATTATCATTTCTAGATATAATCTAAAAGCAACTGTGTGCTGATACTAAAAAGAAAAATCTCCTGTTCCCTTCTCCATTATTAGTTTATTATATTCCATCCTATCTTTTGTTTCATGCAAGAAATATAAAAATTTTATTCCTTCCTTTGTGCAAAAGCAATTAGCTTTTTCCCAAATCCACCATCTGCCTCATTCTTTTTTTTTTGTCAGCCTGGCTGGGAGCTGGCATTGTCTATCTCAGCAGCAGCAAAAGCTCAAGCATCCTATTATTAAAGGCATCATTATATCAGTGCCAAACTCTGCTGCTTAAGTTAGAAGCTAATGAAATAATAATAATAATATATATTACTGATACAACTTCTTTGCATGCAAATACTACTTTTATAATATTTGTCAACGATAAGCAGCACAATTAATAATAACATTTTATATATTTTCTAAAAATTTAAAAGTCAAATCATAGTACGATGATCTATCGTAATTTTTTATATTTGTTAAAAAATTATTTTTATAATATTTGTACTTACCGGTAATCAAACGCTCCCTAAATAAATATCATAAATAAATATACAATTACTAAATAACACAAAAAATATATTACTAGTAATTAATAATTACACATAGATAAATATTTAATTATAATAAAAAATGTAACAGATTTTGGATATCAAGTATCTAGAAGCAGATGTTAAAATCAAATAGTTTAAAAACTAATTTTAAAATTATTATTCAAAACCAAATCAAACTGTAAAATTACTATCTATAGTTTTGCCTTTCAGATATATAGCCGGTTAACTGCAAATATTTAGTTCAAATTACCATTCCCAGGATGAGAAATGAATGGTGCAGATCACATGTTTAGAATTTCTAGCTTAATTTTGTGAATCCACTCTAGAATTACCGTATATTTAATTGTGAAAATTGTGAAAAAAAATAGTATTTTAATTATTACACATAAATATTTTTAGACTTAATTATATTTTTGGTCCATCAATTTTTTTCCTGTTTGATCTCTTATTTTTTTAAATTTTATGTTTAGTCTCTCAAAAATTATTTTCGTTTTCGTTTGGTCCCTTCGTTAACTTTTGATGTTAAATGCCAATATAGAATGCTGACATAGACTAAAGAGGGACCAAACGAAAAAAATAAAATATTTTTAAAAACTAAATTAAAAAAATATATTTTTTAATAACCTAAAACATAAATATATATTGGTATGCTTTAGGTTATTAAAATGTATATTATTATGTTTTAGATTATTAAAATATATATATTTTTTATTTAATTTTTTAAATATTTTATTTTTTTTTCGTTTGGTCTCTCTTTGGTCCATATCAGTCTTTCATGTTGGCATTTAACATCAAAAATTAACGGAGAGACCAAACAGAAATAAAATTAATTTTTGAGAGATTAAACGAAAAGTTTTTAAAAATGAGAAACCAAATAAAAAAAATATAATATTTTTGGGACCAAAAATATAATTAAGCCATATTTTTACCCCTCTAGTTTAATTATTACACATAAATATTTTATCTTGTTACTTTAAAAATTGTGAAAAAAAATCCTATGTATTGATCTCATCAATCTGAATCAGCTGACTACATTTAATTTCTGTTTCGTACTAATCGGCTAGTTAAAATATTTCTTCAATCAACTAACAAAAAATTAGCACTAAAAATAAATATTTAAAATGAAGAATAAATTTATATTTGACTAGTAAAAATTATAGCTAATTAAAGCTATCTGGATATTAAAATAGTGCAACAAATAAGTGTTGACTAAACTAGCTTTAGTGAGAAGATTGCCCCAATCAAACAGTATGATTACCTACCAAGGAAGAGTCAATTATTCACATAAAATTGAGATTATTCATTTATTATTTATTTTATTATATTATTAAAAATATTAGTAGGTTTGGTGGTCAAATAATAATAATATAGCAGGGTGGCAACGCTGCAAATATAACAAGAGATCCCAAAAGTGATCAAGGACGTTGAAGTGATGACATCCACCTTCCAACTTCCCACGTGCTCAAGTCCCAAAGTCCATCTGGTGGTCCCGCTGGATCCCGTCACCGCCTACCCGGCAAACTGACCCCAAGTATTGACTCTGTATCTCAGCACTACTAATTAATTTCCAACAAAATACCCCTTTATTTTAAATAATAGTATAAATAATTAAATTTTAATTTAAAATAAGAAGATAATATATTGGTAAACTCAAAAACAGATGCCGAACCTGATCTGACCTGAAGTCGAACCCGATTGAGGTGATTTTTTACGTGGAGTTCTTTTTGGATATGGAATTATGGATACAAGTTTCTTCATATAGTTTGTAAATTTTAAAGTCGGATTTGGTTTTTATCAAAACCCGATCCGACCCGTTTAGATTTTCCAACTGACGCCGTTTGTTTGGCATTTGACGGACCGGTGACCTGATCCATGTCAATAAATAAAATTTTTAATAGGAGGAGAAAAAAAAGAGCTCTCAGTCTCAATAGCACGCTTTTCGTTCGCCCCTGTTCCTTCTTTACCGCTTCACAGCTCAAGAGGAGAGGAAGAAGAGGAGGGAGGAAGAAAGGAAATGGATCGGAATCCGCCGGTGAGGAAGTCTCACACCAACACGGCCGATCTGCTCACGTGGTCCGAGACGCCGCCACCGACGACCGATCAAACGACTCCGGCCTCGCGCCGGACCCTCAAGGTAAATGCAGGCTTCAAAATGTTCCCCTTTCTCCTCTCCTTTTTTTTTTAAATTTTATTTCAGTAGATTGAGGTTTATTCTTGTGTTTCCTTGCAGCCAGCGGGAGGGATTAGCCCAGTGATGTTCGGGGCGAAGTTATCAGTGGAGGAGGCCGAGAGCTTGAACAAGAGGTGAGAAATCGGCCCCATGTGGCCGGGTTATCGTTTGATACTTGATTATTTTTCTGTTCGTCTGTGGAAGATTTTTTACTCTTTTCTTTTGTTTCTCTTCTTTTTATTTTCTCCATCAGAGCTTGGTTTTAGTTTCCTGGTGGAAAAGCTTTGTTCTTGATCTGTCTACTTTGTTTGTCTGATCAAAAGATTGGATTTTTCTTAACATTTATAAGAACTTCAGTGCATTTAAGAACTGATTTTAGATAAGCTGAGATACTAAAATGTGCTCGGTTTATGCTTTGCAGCTCTGTTCACCTTTCTCTCCAGAGAAATTTTACGAATTTAAGAACGGATTTTAGAAGCTGAGCTAGTGATTGCTTGGCTTATGCTGTGCAGCTCTATTTCCATTTCTCTTTACTTTGTTTCCGATACAATTTCGTTTTTTCAGTTTCTTATTGGTGATATATGGTAGTAGAACTGTAGAAATGGGGTATCAAGGGTTAGGTTTAGGTTTTTGTGCAATATTTATTATTAAAGATATCTTCCCACTAGTCATACTTTATCTTTTGAAATTTCTCGTATTTATTGTATTTTGGAATTTTGAACAAGAAAGCGGTATAGTAAGTGAAGCTTTGAATTCTTGGTAAATGGCAAGTGAGACACAGAACTTATTGAATGATGGATATTCAATGGAAAGTCCTCCCATCGTGTGATGTCAATTAACTAATTATTAATTAGAAAAGCACTTTCTAACTTAAATTTCTTAATTTCCAATACAAAAGAAAGGGTTGAAAGCAAAACCCGAAATAAAGGGGCTGAAAAGATCTCCTAGGATAGTGAGACATCATCTAATTTTGGTTGTCTTTATGATGGGATGTGAGAAGATTCTTCTTAAGTCTTGAGAAATTTCTTTCATGTATTATCTCTCAACTGAACATGTATAAATACTTGTTCTGAACCTTTGATGGTTAGATTGGTTATCGAATGAATTAAAATCAATTTATGAGTGTAAAAAGTGAGTCCATATTACTTTTTATATGGCTTTAAGACATTTTTACCTTTACCATTGCTTCATATTTTATCCCATTGTTTTTCCTCATAAAATGGACAAGAGAGCAGAAATTAATACGGCTTATCCTGTAATTTGGTGCTTGTTTGCTTTAGCAAAAAAGAACAAGTTTTAGATCTTTGACAACTCTGGCAGTAAAATGTCTAGAAGATTTCATATTTGTACTTTGCATGTTATGCCAAAACATGTTTGAGTTTCTTTCTTTTCCCCTTTTTTCTCTTTTCCTTTTCTATAGTTACATGCGTTGCAACCCACAATCTGTCAATCATATAGGAAACCCTGCTCAAGCTCAAAAATGCGGGAGATGGCTGGAAGTGGAATATTTGAAGCAGAGAGTGAGAATAACATGGTAGAAACTGGTAATGCTGTTTCAAATCCTAACAATAAGACAGGTGTTCGAATTTGTCAGGTAACATCTTTTGAATTAGCTTTCATGATTTTGAATTAGTTTTTCTTTTGGCCAAGTTGCTAGAAAGTTACTCTTGATATTTTCAATGTTCCAATGGAAAGTAGTTTCTGTTTTCCTCATCAGAAGTAAGCTTATTCTGGCCAATTTTTCAACTACCATACTCAATCTAAGAATGCATGCATAGCTTCATTTCGGATATGATCCTGACTAGAATATGCTTTTGATGTTGTTTCATGGAGATTAATCAATTGACTTGTGCATGGCTATCAGCAACCAGCTAGTACAATCAGCCAGATTTCATTTAGCACTGAAGAGACAGTTTCTCCTAAGAAGCCCACTTCAATTGCTGAGGTAGCCAAGCAACGAGAACTAAGTGGGACTTCTGAGAGTGAGTTGGATTCTAAAGTTAAAAAGCAGTTTTCTGAAGCAAAGTCCAAAGAGCTTAGTGGGCATGACATATTTGGTCCTCCTCCTGAAGTACAACCCAGGCCATTAGCTGCGAGGAATTTGGAACTAAGGGGTAACTTGGATTTCGTCTTGCCACAACCTCGAAGCATACATACATCAGTTAAAGTATCTAATGTGAGTGAAATGATCAGTTAGCAGGCTTTCTTGTTTCTAAACCTGCTTATATCTCCATACTGTGTAGTTTTTGCTCCTTTTAATAATTTATGTAATTATGTTATCACATTCTTCACAATTTTTTTTCTGTTGGTAGGATATAAAAAAATCAGAATGCTGAGTTTTACAAGAAAATTAAGGGAGACCCTCTAGAGAATAAAACAAAGCTGTCAAATATTATACAAGAAAGCAATACACGATAAGTAGGCTTTTCAGTTTTCATGTTCATCCGCTATATGGTTCACACAATAAGTTGCATCTCTCCTTTATGTTCTATATTGTTAAGTTTGTTCAAATGACTGCTGAGATGTTAGTCTAGACATTAGGAAATGCTAAGTAGTAAACATAATTGATGATCTGGTGCAAATATATCACAGTGATAGTGAATGGAGGTGAGAATATGATTTGTCATTGTTATGTATTTACCAATGATTTTAGCAAGGTTTTCTTGATGTCATATAGTTTTTTTACATTCTTTTTTTCATCTCTAGAGTGTTATTTATTTTCTGTTTTTGCTAATTTTATCCTTACATTAGGAGCGTGTTTTTCATTGGAATGCTTTTTTTGCTCATGACATATTCTATCATTTTTTTATTTTGCTTATCACTGTAGCCGGCTGGGGGAGTGAGTGATAGCTCGTTTAATGAGGAAACTGTTACCAAGACGCCAAGGAAGATACATACCCAGAAGTCTCAAGAGCTGACAGGCAATAACATATTCAAAGAAGATGCAACCCCTGGGTTGGCTGAGAAGTCACTGAGTGTAGCAAAGCTGAGAGAGATGAGTGGCAGCGACATTTTCGCAGATGGTAAAGCTGCATCTAGAGATTACTTTGGTGGAGTCCGCAAGCCCCCGGGCGGTGAGAGCAGCATTGCTCTGGTCTAGCCGTTCTGACCTCTATTAGCACAGTTTGGCTTTCTAATTGGAGTGTGAAACATGTTTGCGTGAACTAATTAAACAGGTCATCAGCTTGATGTTCTTAGCACTGTTTGGTTTTAACCTCTTGTATTGAGAGTGATCATGATAAAACTTACACTCGAAGGATGACTTTCTTGCATTGTTTGCGACTTTAACACCATCGACTGCTGAATGATTATGATTGTTTTTTTCCTATTGACATTTTAGGGCAACTTTGTGAAATTATAAGATTGTATTGGACTTAAAATAACAATTCACTGTAATTGTCTCAGCAACTCAATGTCATCTGCTACCAACTAAAATGATGTGCCAGCTGAATGTGAGGGACTGTTGTCATTATTACCTATACCTAGGGCCCGTTTGGTTCGTTAAAAAATGGGAGACTGGATTGGATTTTGGCTCTTGTCCCCCGTTTGTTTTGCAAAAAATGGGAGGGACTGGATTTTAATTCCTGTTCGGGACAAGATTTTGAGCCAAATTGGTGTACCGAGAATTAATTCCTGTTCGGGACAAGATTTTGAGCCAAATTGGTGTACCGAGAAAATTCTCGGTACACCAAATCTGGGCGGAGGACAACGAGGGAAAAAGACCTCGTTGCCCTCTTCGTCTCGGACGTTGCATTGTGTCCCACTTCCCTCTCCCGATACTTCTCCATGCTCCTCCTCAGCGGGCGTTGCGTCAGAGGCGGGGGTGACGGTGATCGTGGATGGGGATTATCCGACCCAAAGATCTCATCTTTGTGCACCTCCCTGTTCTCCGAAACCTTCTCGACTGTCCTTCTCCGCCTTCTCCTCGGTTGACGCTGCGACGGCTGCAATGGCGGCTGCGGTGACGACGACAAAATGGGGCTTTTTTGATTCAAAGATCCCATCAACTTCCGTCCACCTTGGATTCGGTTGCGGTGGCAGTGACGGCGGACTAGGCGGAGATCTAGATCTCGGGGAGGGGCTTCTCCGAAGAACGTACTTATCCACCGCTATCGTCTTCGACTCAAAATCAGCAAACCTTTCTCTTTCCCAGCCACCGGACTCCAACCTCCAGCGGTAGAGCTGAGCGTCATCATAGCGATGCCACTCCGCAGAGGCGGGGCTGGCGCCGGAGTTCAATGCCGCCATATCCGGCCTAATCTGAACAGGATAGGAACTGTCGCTCCGCATCCGGATAACGTCTGCCGCCGGAGTGTCCTCCGTGGAGCGGTGGGAGTAGCTAACGTGCGCACGACGACTGGCGAAGCCAAGCCACTCCTCGGAGGCCGCGTGGCGGGGGAACCCGTCGGCGTCGTCGCCGCCGGAACGACGACTGAGGACGCCGCAGAGAATGGCGAAGAGAACGAGGAGGAGGTTGAGGACATCCCATCCATTCCTCACCGCAAAGGGATAGGAACCGCGGAAGGAGAGAGGGAAAAATAGGAGTAGCAGAATGGAGAAGAGCAGAAGTAAAACCCAGGACCTAAATCCGACAGGAGAAGGAGAAGAAGCTTCTCTAGCTCTTACTCTTTCTCTTTCTCTTTCCATTTCAATGCGGAGAAGATGATGAGGTGATGTTATTGCTGATGTTATACGCTGCTAAAACTGTTCAAGACCAGTAAATAGATTCTCAAATTATAGTTACAGATGGATTATGTATTTGATTACTTCTTTCATCATATGACCGGTACAAACATCACTATTATTTGATTTTGAGCATCACCATTCAGATTCACGCTCAATAATTCTCAATAAAATATAATTATTTTTTAAAATTTAAGACTAAGTAGAAAAACTTTTATGTTTAAAATTAAATTTGAGCATTAAAAATTTATAAGGGTATTTTGGTCATATTGTCTTGTACAGGACTCTATTTTAACGAACCAAACGCAAGACGGGACTGGATATCGTATCCTGTTCTTAGCGAACCAAACACGGTATAACTACTATCCCAGGACATCTGATGTCCTGTCCTTGTCCCTGTCTGGTGTCCTGTGATGAGCAGTTTGCGAACCAAACGGGCCCCTAGGGTGTATGATGTTTTGATGCTAGTTAACAATTGTAATGGTTCAAGCTAATTTAAATAGTCCTACATCAATATTGCGTAGCATTTTGATGATATACAAGTTGGAATCAAACCCTATTTAGTGATTGCCATTTTTCAGGCTGAACTGAGCACTCATAGCTCCAGTAGTCAAACACTATCTAATCTTAAGGTTTTGTAGGGGATGTTGTCTCAATTTGGCGATGGTCAGTTATAATTTTTTTATATATGATTCGAAAAGTGTCATCTTTTTTTATTTTTGCCAAAAAACAGAACATGTTTAAACTAAAACCCTGGCAAAGCTTGGTCCAAAAAGATCAGAGTATAAAATAGTGTCCAGCTCCAGAGGTCGGATAGAGAATGAAATAAAAAGGTTTTTAGCAACTCGCGCACGCTCTGCTACCCACTAGGCAACTTCATTAGCCTCTCTATAACAAAAAGAGAAATAAGATACATTACACTTACTTCTAAAATAAAAAATATCGTCAACAATCAAAGAGATCGCTCACGGCACAGGAATAGCATTGTTGAGCGTATCAACAATGGTCTTAGAGTCGGTCTCTAGGATGACCTTAGGAACCAAGAGTCCACAACAAATTGGAGAGAAAGTTTGACCGCAAGAGCCTCGAGCTGAAGTGCACTCTCCCAAGAGTAGAAAACACCATTTGCAGCTAAGCATACACCATTCGAATTGCGGAGCACCAAACCCAAACCACCTAAGAGCCAACAAAGGAAACATCACAATTTAGGATGGTGCAGCTAAGCATACACCATTCGAATTGCGGAGCACCAAACCCAAACCACCTAAGAGCCAACAAAGGAAACATCACAATTTAGCTTAAGAAGGTCATGTGATTGGGGGGGGGGGGGGGGGACCATTTTACTAAGGAATTAATGCTACTAGAAGGTCCCCCAGACTTAAAAAGCACCCATGTACTCATGGGCGAAGATCAGAATTCTGCTTACAAGTATCGAAGGGGTAGGCTGCCTAGTCTCGTGCAACAAACTATTTCTAGCGTATCAGATGAACCAACAAGAGTTGGCAATTAGAGTTATTATGAACATCTCAACTTCCCAAAGGGGGGAAGAACAGGATAACCAATCATCCGTGTCGCGCCCTGGCCCCGGGCCCACCCCCGACCCGAGACGCGACGGCGACTCGAACACCGCGCAGCGGAAGGAAAAGCCACGAATCATAACATAAAATAAAATAACAATATTAAAACCAATAATCACAATCCATAAGTCCGATCAAATGCAAGATTTAACAAAATATAAAATAGTTCTACATATTACAACTCCAAAATAACAATATCAAGGTCAATCTATAAGACGACAAAACAAACCAAAATACAGAAGCGGTCGCCATCAGAGCTCCACATCTACGACTGACTACTAGCTGTCTAAAAACTAGCTACACATCGATCTACAAATCGATCGCTCACCCCTGTAAGTCTGAAGCAAAAACAACGGAGATCAGCGGGTGTTGAGTAGGAGAATCATAATATGATCAACGACATGAATAAGGTGTCAACTCAACAATGCACAACAACATGGCCTAAGATGTAGTCAAAGGCAATAAACACAACAAATACTCTTCATCTACTCCTAAACAATATCAACTGAATCATCTAGCGTGTTGACCATTGGGTAAAGACCCCGCACTCTACCACCCGTAGAGTGGCATCAACCGTCCGCTCCAACGATGACGCGACTACCCCATCCAGTAGGTAGCCCGACGGGCGTCGTATCCGACATCTGCACACCCGAAGGTGCCCAAAGTCACTAGTCAATATCCATACCCTCACCCATGTCTGGAGGGTACCGTAATAAAATAGTCCTGAACCGAAGTTCTCTCCAAGGCCGTAGCCTCCAGATCGACAACAACTATGCAACTCGACTCCAAGAGTGCAACAAGGTATATAGCCATGATCAACAATATAGCAACAACGCCACGTGATTACAACATGAACAACATGATAATAACAAAATATCATGATCAACAATATAACAACTCCAAGTGATTATGACATGATCAACATGATAATAACATGCTCAACAAATAACAACACCATATATAACAATATGACACTATGCACACAATGACTAATCCAATGCAATAAATGATTAGCATAACATACTATGATCAATAATACACGTCAATAAGCAACAATAAAATATAACACATGCAATTTCTCTACATGGCATGCCCAACAATAATGTGCAACGAGAGTTCAATAAATTTTAAGAAGCAAATCAAACATCGGAAGCAAAGGTATTTCCGAAATTTATCTCTAACGACAAATCAACAATAGACAAGGAACAACAGACTTGCAGGCTCAACCCATGCTCAACCCACTCTCCAAACACCCATGCTCAACCCACTTTCCAAACCACAATCATTTCACAGTAATTAATCAACTAAAATCTCAGAATAATAATTTAATATTATTTAAACACATCGATAACCTCAACAACTAACCAACTGAAAGAACATCCTAACAATATTTTCTCGGAAAACCAACCCCGCCATTGTGTTCAGCACACGAAAATGATCAAGATTGCTATTCACCTCAACTTCAACCGACAACTCGAGGCCCACCAAATAAATTAATTTCAAACACAACTATATCACTAACTTACTAAACAACATCAAAATACCGAAATATATCAAAATCATATCAAACGATCTTCAATATGAAATCCGACACCACCATCGCGTTCAGCAAGTGAAAATGATCACGATTACTATTCACCCCAACTTCAATCGATAACTCGGGGCCCACCAACTAAATTAATTTCAAACACAACTATATCACTAACTTACTAAACAACATCAAAATACCAAAATATATCAAAATCATATCAAACGATCTCCAATCTGAAATCTAACACAACCATCGCGTTCAGCACGCGAAAATCTATAATTTTGGTATTCACCTCAACTTGATCCGACGACTCTACGATCAACTATAAAAATACCCTAATAATTCACAAATCAACCTCATTTCATGCGATACAACTCTCTTCTCTAAGCACCTATTTATTAAATTAAATAAAAAACCTCTCTCCACTTGTCTCCCTCTCCCCTCACCCCTCACCCCTCGCCCCTACGCCCAACGCCACCACCTCCGCTTCGCCCGAACCCACGCCGGCCGGCCCTTCCGGTCGCCAGCGATCACCCCGGCGGCATGTCCGCCCTCTCCCCAACCTTCGCGACCGGTCCGACTCACCGTAGGCCGCCCCTTCTGTGCCCGATCTGGCTGCCTTCCAAAGAACAAGGTTCAGAGATTGAGTAGCACCAGGATGGCTTCTAAGAAATAATAAGCCGACTTAGCGGTAACTCTACCCCCGTAGTCCTTACTCCAAACGTAGGTGTCATCATAGGAGTTGATAGATAACAAAATCCTCGAAATGGACTCCCCCGTAATAGGACCAAAGTAATCATCAATATAGGCAGGCAACCAAGTTTGATTAAGCAGTAAGTTATTAACATTATATATGTACTTTGTTACAATGTTGACTAGGAGAGCCTTATTAACCAAATTCCAGTGTTGACCCAAATTGTAAAACAAGTACATGCATATATGTACTTTGTCATGGTAAAACTTTCTAGTATCCAACATCATGCTAACTTCAGCTAAGTGATGTACATGTAAATATTTAGATAATCGCCTAAAAAACACAGGGATGTATGCGCACACACAAAAGAGAAGCTGAGACAAGAAAATAATTACTATGCCTATGTCATTGGGGTTGAGAAGCAACTTCAAAATGATTTTTTTTTTTAACAATAGAAACTTGTATTCAATTCAGGAGTAGTGAATGGAGTACAAGTGATTATAGGGGAAGAAGGAGGAAAACATAAAGTAAAATAAAGTACAACAGGAAAGGAGGCCAGAGGGCTATCCAGAGCCTAGATAAGAAAGCGTAAAATCGCAAAAGCTTCTGTCGCCAGCTCTGTGAGGCAACTGCAACGGTTGTCAAAAATCATGATATTGTGCTCATGCCAAATCTTGTGTCTCCAAATCATGATCAGACGGAACCGAATTCTGTCCAGCGTAGGTCTGCTGGTGGCAAAGGCCACCCATGGCTTGTAGTCCAGGGAGAAGAGATTTGTGGAGGAAAGCCGAAGAAAAAGCTTGCATCGGCTCTATAGTAAATAGGCAAGCAAAAAAGAGATGCTCATGCGACTCCCCATTGTTATTGCACAAGACACAATTTGGACAGACTGCAATGCCTCTAACGATGAGTCTATCTCTGGTGGGCAGACGACGCCTTTCAACTAGCCAACTATGCATGGAAAATAGCGGAGGGCACTCCTTCTGCCAGAGGAAAGTTGCCTTAGGGTCTTCAACCCCTCGGTAGTTTAGCAGAAAATAGACAAGTTTGGTGGAATAGAGATGCATTTGGCCCCACCTCCACGAGATCGTTTTGACTCTCGAAGCTCGTAAGAGGGGAGTAAGGTCCACAAGAAGTCTGTGCAGTAGGTTTGAGGGAACAAGATATCTGAAGCCCAGGTTCCATTCGATAGCTAGACCAGAAGCATCTCTAACTTGCGCGTCAGCAACAAGAATATCCAAAAAAGAGGCAGCCGAGAAGAGAGACAGAAATCTTTCCCATAGACTGTAGCCACTTAAACATGGAGCATGCCATAGGCGTAGATTATACCCTTCACCCATAGTAAGAGCAGACAGGGGACACAAGACCTCAAATAGACTGTAGATTTTCCTCCAGGTCGGGGATAAGGAACGTGTATCCCCACCAGAAAGATCCAAGAGTCTGGGGTATAAAGTTGAGAGGATATCCTGCCAAGGCATTCACCCCTGCTGGAAGAGTTTCCATATCCACATACCTAAACGTGCCTTGTTGTGAGAGTGCAAGTCGAGAATACCCAGCCCTTCGGATTCCCAATTGCAGGTCAACGATTCCCAGTTAACCAGGCACTTGCCTTGAGAAGGTAAGTCCCCTCTGCCTGTCCAAAAAAAGTCCTTCTTTTGTCAATTTGCTTACAAACCCATAATGGTGCCATAAAGATAGAAAAGAAATAAGACGCTTGGCTTGTGAGGACACTGTTAACCAGGTCAGCCATCCAGCCCTGGAAAACAAGGGACCTTGCCAAGAGGCCAGAGTGGAGTTCACTTTAGAAATAAGCTGAGTCCAATCTGACTTGGTAGGACCACTAGCTCTCAAGGGAAGACCCAAATAATTAAGAGAAAAGTTTCCAACCGAATAGTCGAAGATTCCTGCGGCCAATTCTGCCTTAGTAGTATCCTCATTAAGATGAATCACTTTAGTTTTGAGGCTGTTAATCTTAAGGTCAGAGCAAAGTTCAAAACATCTAATCAGAAGTCCGAGAGAACGGAGGGAAGCTTCGTCTGCCTTGCTGAACAGAAGGAGGCCGTCTGCGAAGAATATGTGTGTAATCCCTTTGTGGAGAAAAGATTTCAGTGCCTCAAACACAAGACCCCTATTAGAAGCCTCAGAAATAATCCTAGATAGTACGTCGGTGATTAGGTTGAAAATGAGTGGGGAGAGGGGGTTTCCCTGTCTCAACCCATGCCGGTGTCTGAATGATCTCCCTTCTGACCCATTAATTAGTAGTGTGGATTCAGCTGTGTAGAAAATATGTCTAATCCAATAAACCTATCTCGGAGGAAACCCACGAGTCGTCAGAAGTTGAGTGATGAAGTCCCAGTTTACCGAGTCAAAAGCCTTTTCAAAATCGACTTTAATCATGCAGACATTCGGATCAAGGCTTTTGCAACCCCAAATGGCCTCAGAGGCAATCATAAAGCAGTCAAGGGTACTCCGCCATCGAAAGAAAGCACCTTGCTTGTTATCAATCAATCTGGGAATCAGCGGCACTAGCCTATTTGCCAATACATTGGAAAAGAGCTTGATAATGCTATTCTCCAAGCTGATGGGCCTAAAATTGGACATAATATTCGCCCCAGGGGATTTGGGGATAAGCACTATACAAGCCTTGTTGATACATGTCATAAGCTCTGGATTGTTTTGAAGCTCAAGCAGGATAGAGAAAACCCGATTACCAATCAAGGGCCAAAATTTTAGGTAGAATTCTGATGCGAGTCCGTCAGGTCCCGGTGCCTTTAGATTCTTTGCCCTCTTGATAACATCGAAAACTTCCGGCATAGTAAAAGGTGCATCCAGAATACATAGATTCGTGGGCGGCGAATGGAATAGGTTCATCCACTTAGGCCGGAGTAGTGGCGGAACCTCACAGCCCAGAAGGTTGACGTAGAAGCTTCTAAAAGCCTCTGCCACCTCCTCCTAGTCAGAGATAGTCACTCCAGATACTGAGATGGAGGAGATCTGATTGCGCCTACGTCTATTAGAGGCACGAAGGTGGAAGTATCTAGTATTTCGGTCCCCTTCCGCAAGCCATCTCTTCTTTGCATGTTGCTTCCAGTAGAGGCATTCATTGTTGTAACTTTTGTCCAAAAAAACTTTAGCGTGTTTCAGTTCCTCAAGGTCTGAGTCATTCAAGGCGCCAGTATCCACTTTCTGATTAAGGTCTTTGAGCCAATCTTCAACCTTGATTCTATTTCTGTTCTAATTCCATCTCCCGAGTTTATCCCAATCGAAAATAATGCGACGAAGGGGCTTCTATTTCAAGATCCACTGCCTCAGATGAGAAGTTGGAGGGATGCCATCAATCATGGGAGAGCAAAGGCCGGCCTTAATGATTTCTCCAAAATGGTCGCAAAGAAGCCAGTTATTCTCAATCTTGAACTGTGGCCTAGACCTGCGGCGGATAGGTGCCGTCCTAAGCAACAGGGGATTATGGTCGGAGAGTCTCCTATCACCAACTGCACTAGAGAGCTCAGGGAAAGCCAGGGCCATATCGTTGTTAATGAGGATTCTGTCCAATTTAGCGAGTGCCGGAGGGTTCTGGTTGTTAGTCCAAGTAAACGGGCTACCAGATAGCGGTAAGTCCAACAAGCTCAAGTCTGCAATAAGTCGTGAGAATCTTCTGGAGTCCATCAGTTTTCCAACGCTGTTGGTTCGCTCTCCCATGTGAACAGTAATATTAAAATCACCACCCATAATAAAAGGTCCGTTGATGTTACTGGTGAACTGAGGAACTTCCTGCAAGAACGGGCCCCGCCTAGTACGAGCCGGCGGTCCGTAAACTCCAAGAGCCACAAATGAAAAGTCAAAGTTCCGATGCTTTAGGACCACTTTAATTATCCAATGTCCAATCTGACAATCAGTACAAAGCCACACCCTAGTGTCCCAGAAAGCCAACACCCCCCGGAGAGGCCGGTTGCGTTGATGGCACGATAGTTATCATCACACGAAAATCCAAAAATTTGTTGGGCCATTCTTCTCGAGCAAACATTCAATTTAGATTCAAAAAAGAAAGCAACACTACATTTGGAGTCGCGGATTACTTGTTTCACCATGTAACATTTGGAGAGCCTACAGAGGCCTCGAACGTTCCAAAAAAGAACGCAAAAGTTGTGAAGCATAACAAAATATGACAACGCGACAAGACAAGATAACAACACAGATCAGTCAAACAGACACTAAGGCCAAGACCCTAGTCACACTGACATCAATAGCAGTCATCTTGAAGCCCAGGTCTTCAATCATCTTCATCAGAATAGAGTCAAGACTAGGGTTGTCCAGTATCCGATTCAAACCGAACCGAACTTTTCGGTTCGATTCGGTTCAAATGCTGCGGGGTTTGGTTCTTGACCCGAACCGAACCTAATTTATTATATCGGTTCGGGTCCGGTTCCCAAAATTTGGGAACCGAACCGACCCGAACCGAAAATCAAAAACCGAAAACCGAATACCCATAATATTATGTTTTTTTCGGATTCGGGTCGGGGATTGCTGGATTGGGGGTTTTTGCCCGGTTCGGCGCCGTTCGGGTTAGAGATTCATCCGTTAGGTCATTTTCTCCTATTCGGCGCCCTCCAAATCCAATACTCGATCAGTCGATCTCATCACTCATTCAATCCCGCCTCCCTGCTCTACTCCCGTCGTTCGACTCGCTCCCGACTCCCGACTCCCTGCCATTGTGTCGTCGAGCGTCTGCCACTTTGCCGTCGAGCGCCGAGCGAGCGTCAACGAGCGCCGACTCTACGACTCTCCCTCAATCTGCGACTCCCGAGTCCCGAATCTACTCGACAAATGGCGACTCCGAGCGGCGACATCTACTCCAGCACGGCAGGGCTTCATCCCCTCCCACGCGGCGACACACGCGACAGCACTTCATCTACTCTTGGCTGCATTCTTCGGTGACCAGCGCCGCTGCTGTCGCTCCTTAGCACCTCCCCTTTCAATTCTCTCTCCTTGACACCTAGGTAAGTACTAAGTAGGTAATTTCTGTGATCTATCATGATTATGTGATCTGCTCGTTGTGATCTGTTAATTTCAAATTGAAATTTCATCGTGGTGGACTTGTGGGCTGCAGCACTGGCAGTTTGATTAAGGCAATTTGATATGATTTGAAATTTTAATTAAGGCAATTAATTAATGTATTGTGGTTTGACAGTTTGATTTCATTACATTCATGGTAGATTGATATGAATTATAGTTCACTAGTTTGATATGAATTTTAGTTAGAAGTTTAGAATTGTTTTTCAATTTAGTATCATGCATTTTCTCATATCTTGCCTAGATGAACTTGATAGTATATATAATGTTGATATGAATTGAAGTTTTTCTTTATGTGTTTATTGCAATTACCAATGATTATGTAATTTTATTTTGCATAAATGACAGAAGAAATATCTCCTAATGTTGACATTGGTGTTGAGGTCCTTGATAACTCCAATAATCTCATTGAGAGTTCAGGTTCGGGTTTAGGACCAACACTAGAGAAGAGAAAAGCTATGAAACCATGGGCTGATGTGTGGAATCACTACACGAAATTTACCAATAAGGAGGGAAAGTTGAAGGGCAAGTGTAACTATTGTGGACAAGAGTATGCTTGTGACACGAAGTAGTGTGGTACTAGTACACTTAAGGCACACCTAGAGAAATGCTTTGAAAATCCTCCTAATAAGGAAAAGCAACAGAAGAAGGAAACAGAAATTGGTTATACACCAAACTTGACTGAATCAGGTCCTGGGTCAAACACAATTTGAGCACATGGAGGTTTGATCAAGCTGCAACTAGAAAATCACTTGCACGGATGATTGTTAAGGATGAATATCCCTTTTCATGTGTGGATGGTGAATGATTTAGGGATTTCTGTGCTACTGGAATGCCTAGGTTTCAAATTCCTTCTAGGCAAACTGTGAGTAGAGATTGTTATGAGCTGTATGTGGCGGAGAGGTTGAATCTGAAGAAGCTATTGCAGTTGGAGTGTCAACGTGTTTGTCTGACTACAGATACGTGGACTTCTATTCAAAGAATCAATTATATGTGCATTACAGCTCATTTTATTGATCGGAAGTGGAAGGTGCAAAAGAGAATTCTGAACTTCTGTCCGATTAGTAGCCATAGAGATGAGAACATTGGAAAGGCAATTGAGAAGTGTTTGAATGATTGGGGAATTGATAAAGTCATAACTGTAACCGTTGATAATGCAAGCTCAAATGACACTGTTATTGCTTTTTTGAAAAAGAAAATGAAAAATTGGCCTGATGGATGTGTCATAAATGGTGAGTTCTTACATGTGCGATGTTTTGCTCATTACATGAATTTGGTAGTTCAGGATGGTTTGAAGTTATCTAATATGTCGCTCACTCGTGTTCGGGAGGCCATCAGATACATTCGACAATCACCAGCTAGGCTTCAGAGATTTAAGACATGTGTTGAGAAAGAGAAAATTGAAAGTAAAGCTCTTTTGCGGCTTGATGTCCCCACGAGGTGAAATTCAACCTATCAAATGTTGGAGGTTGCTTTAAGGTTCGAAAGGGCCTTTGAGAGGTATCACGAAGAAGATCCTTGTTTTGAAAGGGATCTTCTCGAGGGGGATGGTGGGGGACGGCCTATTTATTTTGATTGGGTAATTCTAAAGGGTTTGGTTCAGATGCTTCAGATATTTTATCGAGTCACTTTAACTGTATCTGGAACGATATCTACCACTTCTAATGTCTATTTGCATGACATTAGTGAGATTACAGCTCTTCTAAATGAATGGGTGTCCGATCATTCTCCCTATCCTGAGTTTCGGGAGATGGCAATGAAGATGTAAGAGAAATGAGATAAGTATTGGTGAAATCCAGATAAATTGAACTTCCTGATATTTTTTGCCATGATCCTTGATCCTCGATGTAAGTTTGGTTTGGTCGAGTTTGCACTTGAAGAGATGTTTGGGGAGGAGAAGACTCGAATTATTTCGAGGAAGATGAAGGATAAGTTTTTTGAACTTTTCAATGAATATTCCGAGAGGTTTAATAATGGGCAATTAAAAAAGAATCCTTCTAAGATTTCAAGCTCTTCTAGTTCTCATGCTTCTAGCATGTAATCATCAAGTCTACCACGAGCACCAGTTGTGGATGTCACTTTTGGAACCAGAAGAACAATTAAAAAATATAAACAAAAGAAACAGATACTTGGTGTTGAAAGCAAGACAGAGTTAGACCGATATTGGGATGAGGATCCTGAAGTTGATGATATTGATGTTCTAAAATGGTGGAGTGTCAATAGTGGGAGGTATCCTATTCTAGCTTCGATGTCACGAGAAATACTTGCAATTCCTATCTCCACCGTGGCATCTGAATCTACTTTAGCACGGGAGGTCGAGTTCTCAATGAGTTTCGGAGTTCATTGGCTCCTTCTATGGTGGAAGGACTTATTTGTCTTCAAGATTGGATTCGACTCAGAAAAGGAAAGCAAGTTGTGGATGATTTGGAAGAGGTTGAAAAATTACAAGAATGTATATTTTGGATTAATAAGTTCCTTTAAGTTTTAATTATATTGGACTTGTTTTAATGTTTATAGTTTATACCGTATTGATGATTTCTTGTTTTATTGTAGAGTTTGCGAAGATCGATTTTGCACCGCCTATCATCGACATTCCTAATTGATCTGATCATCTTCTTAGCAAGGAGCAATGATGGTTTTGTTTTGTTGAATTTTATTTGGTTTGTTGGTTGGTAATGTACTAATGTTTTGCTACTTTATAATGTTGGTGTCTAATTGTTTTGGACTTGATTAGTGACTAGCGAGTAGTGACTTAGTGGTTGTGTGGTTATCCGGTTAATACTTGATAGTTGATATAATGTTTTGCTACTTGATAGTTGAGATAATGGTTGATAATATTTGTAATAAGTAATTAAGTATTGGTATTTGGTATAGATAATGGTTGCTAGTTGCTATTTGATAAGTTGATAATATTGTTGCCTTAAAGTGTAAATGTGCATGTGCAGGTTTATCTTCTGTTGAGGAATTATGTCAGCTTGACAGCTCGTGTAGATTTTTGTGTATAAATTTCATTGTTTGGTGTATAAATTTTCAAGGAAGAAAGTTTACAGCTTAAGCAAGAGGAAGAAAGTTTACATTATGCTCACTGTGGGTTTGCTATTTTGATCCAAGCTCATATTGGATTTGTGGAATTTTCGCACCTGTGCGGTAAAGGAATTTGATTTCATTAGAAAAAATATATTGTATTCTTTGTTAAGTTACTGGATTTGGCATTAGATTGTTTTATCAAGGCCTAACTGCAGATTTATATTGTTCGAGCAAATTTTAGTTTTTTTCGAATTGAAATCGAACCGAACCGAACAATTTCGGTTCGGGTTAAATCGGATTAGGAATTGTTCGGTTCGGGTTCGGGTTGAAGATTGGGTTTAAAAAAATTTCGGTTTGGTCTTAATCGGTTCGGTTCGGTTCGAACCGAACAGACAGGCCTAGTCAAGACTAGTGTCCATATCAATCATGGTTGAGCCCAAAGCACCAGTTCCAAAAGTAGTGTATGAAAGAGTCTCTTTCGCCATCTCCACATTGCTACCAAAGCGAGCGGCCTTTAATTTTGCAGCCTTGGCCAAAGTCGGACCAGTGAACTTCCCCGAAAGTCTGCAGCTGCGTCGAACTGGAACGGAGCCCGAGCCCTCGCCCGTCGGTTGACCCGCAGACCATTCACAAAATCAGACTCCAGTCAGGCCAATGTTGTGTCGAAAACCACATTAGTCAAACCAAGCTGGAGCAAAGTGGGCGCCGGGGGCAGTGGCCTGCATCCAAAGCTTACGGCCCGAGAAGGAGCCACCATACCCGTCTGCATCAAAGCATCCGCAGTGAGCGTTGGGCCCCGTCCAAGCCCATCAGCCCAAGGAGCAGGGTCAACAGCCCAAGCAGCAGTCATTGTGCCCCGCTCAAGGTTGACCAAGTCCACCTTGGATAGAGAATCACCCACACTCGCTGCACCCAACCCCAGGCTTGGCCAGACCGGGGATAGGGTTTGAGATAGGACACGTGTGTGAGTGAAGGGGGGCGGGAGGATTGAAGAAGCAGCTGAAACTCGCAATGTCCAAGGATCCGCATCGAATAAGTTTGAAAACATCTGCCCACAACTGTCCAACAGAAGCCCTTCCCGACTCAGCAAAACCACAAAAGCATCGCCCCCAAAGGTAGAAACCAAAAGAGGAAACTCCTGCAGCGATCAGGCCCTCGAAGGAGGCGCGATCAAGAGCTGGCAGTCCAGCGAGCACCAAAGAGGCAAAAACTCGGACCTGGCGAACAAAAGCAGTGGTTGCAGGTCCCAGGAGAGCATTCACAAAGTTGGCTGGAATATCTTGGTTGGCAGTGGCGGTACAATCCAATCCAGTGAACGGTGAAAGACCCGGCAATGTTAGCATGTAAGAGGGAGGCTTCTCATGTACCTTCGGCAACAGGTACAGCTGCATGCCCCGATTAGGAAGCTCACTGCCGAGACCACGGGGCGTGCGGAGGGGTAGGGGACGCCGGAGAGCTACGATCGGAGAGGAGCACAGGCGAGAGATCCCTGATACAGGCGCCACTGATCCATGTCTTGCCAAGGTAGTGTCAACTACTTCATGATTCCAAGTGCCGGAGGCTGGCGGAGACGAGTCGTTTCCAAAAGCGTCAGAGCTAACGAAGATGTGTCCGGAGCCGCCGTCATCAAGGAGAGAACCTTCAGAAGGATCAAGCTCGAAGCTAGCGTCCGAGCCTGATCCAAGGTCAGCATCACCGTCATCTCTCTCCGCCTGCTGGGAAGCAGTAGGACCCTCGGCTTCGACCCATTATTGCCATGTGATCCCCACCTCAACGGTGAATCTACATGTGTCAGCCTCAACCACGATGAATCGAGGTATCAGATGCAGGGCACGAACTCGAGCTTGGACTTTGCATGAGTTGAGATTAGAGTTGTCGAGTGTCGAAGTAGCCATGGCTTCAAAGCGGCCGAAGGAGCTCGTGAGAGCAATAACAGTATCGGTATTCCAACACATCAGGGGAAGACCTCTCAGTTCAAGTTCAACTTGAAGCTCCGGCGGGTGCACCAACTCAAACGAGTCCTCATGCTTCTAGTCAGCGATGAGCAAGATGACGTGGTTCCAAAGGATGCGTTTAGCACGCAACAGACGACGCTTATAGTACGAGTCGTCTGTCGCCGGCGAGGTTATGAGGAAGCGGCCATCGGCCAGGCGACGTTGCTCCCAAAGATGCAAATGCCAGCGGTAGTTGCCAAACTACCTGGCCAAGAAGCCGGCCAAGTCCGCCTGGGGGTGAAGCTGCTCTTGAACAATCACAAGCTGACATCGCTCACTCAAATAAGCAGCCCTCTCAGCAGTTGCATGTGAGTTGGGGATGAAAGCTCTGATAGTCTCAGGTCTATCAGCCATATTGCTTCTCTCAGGCAATGAACCGGACGGGGAGGAAGTGATCAGAGTAGAAGATGGCACAGTATGAGGATTTCCCACAACAACGGGCCTCGAATAAATAGCCGAACATGAGCTACCAACAGACTTTAATGCAGGGGAGGAAATATTAAAAGCAGGAGGGGTTGTGTAGGAACGGCTGACCTAGCGTGGTTTATAGATGAGTGAGGAAGACCAGAAAAACCAGTGGAAGGCCGGCGATATGCGAAACAACGTCTGCTTGAATGACCCTCGCGCTTGCAGAGAAAACACACCTGGCGACGGGAACAGCTGCGGGCTTGATGACCCAGACGGGTACAGTTAAAACAGCACACGTTCGATCGGAGAGACAAGATAATATCATTGATGGATAGAGCCTGTGTAGCAGTTGCAGGAGGGGGGGCTGCCGTAGGCAGCGGCGCCCGGGAAAGAGGCTTCATTCCAGCTTGAATAACGTCAACGAAGGAACGTCGGGATCCAATCCATGCAGCGGAGGATGGCTTGGGCGCATCGGCAAAGGACACTCGACGAGAAGGTCTGGTACGCGACACCAGCATCCACCCTAGCTCTTCTCCAGGAGGGTTCTCTATCTTTCTCCTATGGTTCCCCAAGAGTATTTTTTTGTTCCCCACGCGCTCTACCGGCTGAGCTAAGACGGCTGATATATCCAAACTGCGAATTTACTATAATCAATATATATAGCTGCCTACAACCCGATCTACAGGACACTTGACGTAATATGACAAAAAAGAAGGAATGAAGCTACTAACTACCAAAATTCATCTTTAGTGGGATGATGAAGACGGTGTGATAGCCAAAAAACGATCCAAGCTTACAGAAAGCTTCCATCGGAAATTCTTCTTTCTCGTGCTTTGCCACCTTTGACTCTTCACCAATACTTTTCATAATTTATTATGTTTTGCTTTTCATGGAAGAAGTCATTTCCTCCATCTCTATAAAGATCAACTGTGGCCTCTGATACATCAAGCCTGTACTGAAATGTCTGAACCATTCTTGTGTTTTGCCAATTTAACTTTTTTGGCTGAGCCTTTCTTTGATTTACCAGATTTTCTTTTCTTTGAGAAAGGTAATTCCTCCATCTCCATAGAGACTAGTAGTTGTAATTTTGTATCACACTCACACAACATATAGTCTGGTTGACTACCATTACTATGAGGTGCATCACATATATGTTCATGCACCATGAACGCCATTCTCGAATGGCAATGGTCGTCCATCATCGTTTGTCAACATCATATATAGGAGCTTCAGGGTCTATAACAGACATCCGAGACATAACAATGTCCAACAAAAAAGTGCTTCTAACAAACCTCTCAATCCTACTAAAATGCTTTTGTGAATAAGGTATGAGACCCTCAAGGAGTTCACTTACACCAAATATAAGGCATCACTCACGTATCATTTGTTGATGATCTGATCTTCTTCATCCATGCATCAACACCTTACCTCAACTCTTTAAAGCTCATGCTGAGATGCTTCGAACTATGCTCTGGCCTAAAAATTAACACCGAAAAAACTAGAGTCTTGCACGTCATGGGGAACAAATCCCTGCAAGCAAATCAAGAGGCCACTACTACATTGCATTGCATGTGGGTAACTTTCCCATCAACATTTTTGGACTACCTTTACGCTTGGGACAACTTCACAAAGAGGACGGGGTGAAGGTCATTATCAAATTTGATAAGGCAATTTGATAATGCACTGGCTTCCTGGCAAGGCTCTTTACTATCAAGAGCATGTAGGCTCACTCTCATAGATGTTGCCCTCACAAGTCAAGCCTCATATCTATTCTCCATTTTCGAAGCAACAGCCTCGGTCATCCAACAAATAGATAGAAGACGAAAAGCTTTCCTCTTGACCGGTTGTAGATAAGTAGGTCTTCAAGGTAAATGTCTCGTTAATTGGGAAACCATCATCGTCGGAAAAAGGGATGGGGGACATGGCTTGCTCAACCTGTCGTGTCACAATAAAACTAGGTTGGGATCTTAGCTCTAGAAGCTTCTACACAAAAAGGGCATGCCATGGATTTATCTCATCTCCTCCCGATACGTACCCTGCACTAATTAGTCTAACTGGCATACCTCAAGCAAAATTGTCTACAACTGGGAAATGTATCATGAAAGGCAGTGACATCTTCAAGATATCGTTACACTATTAGGTTAGCTCAAGCACCTCTATTCGACTTTAGCTAGACCCTTGGCTAAATGGTATAAGACTTGGCGATAAATACCCAGAGCTTTTCGCACTCTCCACCTCCCCTAATGCTTTTATGGGCGAATCCAAAGACATTAGCGACTAGGGTGAAATACTGGTATGCAATATTGCCTTCACTAATTTCATCCCTCTGGATACCCTTGCTAGGTTGGCAAACGATCTGGTCCCACTTCTCTTTCCGAGATGGGAGGATCAACTATCATGGAAATGGAACTTCGTAGGGCAATTCACCACCAATTCTCTATATAATCTGTTAACATATTGTGGTATCATGAACCCCTCTACCAAATATGTTTGGAGTAAATCTTGTCCGGAAGGCATCTCCTAATTGCACAAAATGTGCAGGTGAACCCAATCTGCTTGCTCTGTGTCGCAGCTGATGAATCCCATGATCACCTATTCTGTGCTTGCTCTTACACCAGACAAGGATGGTATGCCATGCTGAACTTCTACCAATTATCACCATTCTCTCTCAGTTTTTGCCTGTGGATCAACAAACCTCAAAGAGACACCAATGAAAGGAGGAACAATTACCAAGCTATTGTGGTTTGGAACTCGAAGATATAACGCAACAATCGCTACTTCAAAGACAAATTAAGGTCCTTTGTCGAGGTCGCCATTGAAGGGGCAAACCTGTTGAGATATTGTAGTTTGACTTGATCTCTCTCTTCCTTGTTCTCCCTTCTCACTCCCTTTGCCCACCTTCGTGAGGTCGGCAGTGAGCTTTTACTTGTTTCTTACTCTTCCCCTTTACACTTGTATTCTCAAACATTTTGATAAATATATGTATTCAATTTTTTTCAAAAAAAATTATTCTTTTGTTTAGTTAGTATAAGGAATAGAAACAAAATGACAAAAATATTCTTCTCAAAAATATTAATGTTTATACAAATTAATTTATAATTTATTTGACACATCATGTTTTATTCTAACAACATAATTATAATATTTCACTTGTCTTTCTAATGATTTTATATTTTATTTTAAAAGGACGAAAGAAGAGATAAAATGACAAAATAATAAATAACATTATAATTTATTATAATCCATAATATTAACATAATAAAGATATGAATTTTGCAGTTTTTCAAAAACAAAATATTAATTTAAAAATATAACATATTATATCTGCAACTTAAAAATATAATATAATAGGTATAATATAATATATATTATGTAATTAAGATTAATTATAATGAGCAAAAATGAAAAATATTAAGGTAAGGAATAGTTATTCCCATCCATAGGAATAGATTTTTTTTTCAAGAAATAGATATATTTCATTATCAAAATGAAAATTACAAAACATACAAGGAGACTTCAACATGTTGAAGTTTTTGCATGAGTTGAAACAACATGATATTCATCCAACTTCACTTCCAAACAAGGAAGGAAAGACTAACATATCTAAATTTGATTTGAACGATTCCACATATCGTGAGCCAATCGTGATGTATCAATGGCCGAGAAATTTGCTGGTTGAAAAATACCATCATTTCGACTCTTCCAAATGCTCCACAGAATCTATGCGCAGAGTTCCATATGAGTCAAAAAATGGAAGCTGGAAATCATGAAAACCTTCCACCATTCTTGCACATTAGTGATCACATTGGTAGAAATAAGAGCAGCAAAAGTAGATGTATTCCAACTTGGTGAGCGAATGAGCAGTGAAAGAATAAGTGCAAAACATCCTCTTGAGATTGTGTGCATGCCAGACAGGACATGTCAGTTATGAGGATGTTCCATCAGTGAATGTGTAGACTAACAAGTAGAGCATTTTGCATTAGCCTTTACATAAAATATTTCAATTTTGGGGGAGCCCTAAGCTTCCATATGTTATTCCATTGGCTGACATATTTGAAAATTTCATCTCCCCAATAGTTGATCTCGAGCTAGTTGATGACCAAACAATACTATTGTTGGGATGGGAAGAAGAATTAGCACAGCGGAAAAAATAATTTTAAAAAATACAAATCATCCCAAAACCAACGAACAACTTTAGTAATCTTTAAGGAATTCAATCTACGAGTAGAAGGACAAAATATACCTTATACCGCGGATGGTAAGACTGCTCCTATCTCCGTTTCAAGACGTCCAAACACACGTCCTCCAAGGAAGGTCCACACCAAGCGCCTCGCAACCAAGGGACAGTGAACACCAAGACCCGTTGCGGCTCAACGGAGAGGGAATCTCATCCCCGAAACGCACGAAGGTGAAGCCGGCTCTTCCACCAAGATCTGAGCACCAAAAGGAAGGAAGAGAGGATGAGAAAACCATGGAACGAGGAGGAAGATGAAGGAATACCTCGCTATCCTCCTTGGACTCATCCAAGAAGATGAAGGAGATGACACACCCAAGAGGAAGAGACCTCCAAATTGGCTTCACAAACCCGGGAAGGAGGAGCTTGATGGCCGGCCACTTATGGAGATCAAGAGGAGCTCTTTGGAGTCTTGCTCTTCAAGAAGCTTCTCAAGAATCCAAGCATTTTTCTCCTCTCCAAGATCTCTAACCAATTTACTTAACCCTTCTCAAAGGAGGTTAGGTCATCTATTTATAAGGGGAGTAGGTGGCCCCCATGTTGGACCCCCGCCTTTTAAATCCTCTCCCCGGAATTCAAAATATCGGGGTTTGCCTCCATAATAATAATTGATATTTAATGGATTTATAATTAATTCAAAATTAATTAAATCCAACTAAATATAAACTTTAATTTATCTCTATAAATTAAATTCTTATTGATTAGGATTTATCATGTGTCAATCCCTACAATTTAGGGATGCCCTACAAATTAGGATTACCGAGGAACTCCTTCCTCGCGTATTCATTCCTATATCTTTCCTATCATGTCCGTAAACAAGATATGTGATCGTATTGCAGCATGTTCATGCTAGTAGATATATAGTGCAGCATTCGGATTTTATCTCATAAGGTCTGTTACGAGGTTAGCCTGTTGTGTGTGACCCATTGGGCCCCACACTAAGTCAGCAGTGAGTTGTGCATAACGGAGAGTCGGATTCGATCGTTCGACTTCTATTCGAATCTTACGAGCCACCACTAAACCCCTTCAGTGTGGTAGTTGGAGACTCCACTCACAAGTCAAGATTGACGTCTATCAATGTGTCATGACTACCCGAATAGTGTGAGATTCAATCTACAGGGATCGAATGTCCTTCGGTGATTAGTTACCAAGTAACTAAGTCTCTCGGTTGCAACGTCCCGAAGTCGGCTAGGGTATGGAAGAAGTGACAAACTCTAATACCGATTCATATGTATTTCACCCGCCAAGATGTCGTCTCAATAATGAAACGTCATAAATATCTTCCTGAATTTCATGTCTACTCTGGCCAGAGATTCCCGAGTCGACACTTGCAGTGACACATAGGACATTATCTCCTCTCACTAGGAGTAACTGATTCCATGTTGGTTGCTCACCTACCTCCATGAATGTTTCCCCATGCCCAGTAATACCCGGCACATGACGCTGAAGACCATGTAGGGATAGAAACAAAGCAATGAGTCGTCACTCACAAAGTAACCATAACAACCTCAGGTCCAAGGACTGCTTGCACCTACTATCATCCGAGGATCATCCTATTGACACTCGTGTAAGGATTCCATTCTGTGTTCCTCGTGCAGGTCCGTTCAGTGAACTCATTCCCTAATGAACACATGCACTTGTACATTAATGATGGCTCATAGGTAACTGTGAGATCAGTTATCTCTTATTGTATAAGGGATGTACCAAGCACACCACTCTATCCGGAATCATCAATCCCCTAATTGGTGATCCTACGACTACGAATATTTAGAACATGGGCATCTAGATTCCAAGTCTCACTGGCATGATCTCATCATGGCCTTGGAATCAATTATCCAGGTTCATGGGGTTTATCACAATCTAATATATACAAAATATAGATGCAGCATATGATGAAAAATTACCTCATATTATTTATTAACCAAAAATAGTTCTATACACATCAACATGTGATTGGATCAAGAGCACTATTTTTTTCAACGATGTAATTACCTGTTTGAGTGAAATGCCAAGTTAGGAAGTTAGCCAGAATGAATCTTCATATTGAGAATAACATCTGCGATGGATTGCGGGAAAAATCTACGAACTATATCAAGTTTTCAAGTTCTGGTGTCCTTGTCAAGGAGTGCAGCTATCAAGATAGGATTATTTGGACCAAAATCTGGGCCAAAAAAGGTAAAACTTGGCTCAATTGGTAACTACGGTGTACCAATTGCAGATTGGATGGAATGAGATCCCACTTTCCAACGCATGCTAGAATGGAGCAAGTGGTGGCCTTTGGTGATGCTATGCCAACCCCAGGAAGGATTATTATCGTGTCCCGCATCAAGAAAGGTTGAATATGGATAATACTTCCCTTTGGGTACTTGATTTAATAAAGAGTGTGGCCATGAGATTAGACGCTAGGACCATTTAGCAAATAATGCAAGGTTCATTGCTCCACAATCTTTGAATTCTAGACCACTATTGCACTTATCTTAGCATAGAATTTTTCACTTAATCCAAGAAATGCCCTTTTGCTCTTGTTTATTTGCCCACCAAAATTGTTTATATGGTTGATTGATGGCCTTGCAAATAGAATCTGGAAGGAAAAAGCACGCTATAGTGTGCAAAGGAATGCAGACAAAACCGATTGAATCATAACAACTTTCCTAGCTCTGGATAAAAATTTTGATTTCCAACTATCAAGCTTCTGACGAACTCGAGATAGTAAAAAGTTGAAGGTTGATCTCTTAAACATGGAAATGATAGAAGGCAGTCCGAGATATTTATCTTGAGCCCCTACAGGTTTAATTTTCAACAAATCGCCAAGTTGAGAACGCCATCATTGGGGTGTTCCTTTAGAGAAAAAGAGAACTGACTTTTCCATATTAATTTGCAGGCCAGTTTGATGCAACTATGCTAACATATTGTTAATCATGTGTTAATCATGTGTACGTGATGAACATCCGCACGACAGAACAAAATAGCACAATCCGCAAAGAAAAGAGAAGACACCATAGGGCTATGCCTACTAATCTTCACACCTATAAAACCTTGGGAAGTTTCAACTGATTTCAAAAGAAAGCTCAATCCTTCCATACAAATAACAAATAATAGGGGGGGAAGAGGATCCCCTTGAAAGAGTCCTCTTTGTGGTGCAAAATACCCATACCGACTTCCATTGATGCTAACTGAGTATTTGACTGTAGTAATATATTGCATAATCAAATCAATGAATTTGATATCAAAGCCGAGGTGTACCATAATAGCGTGAACGAAGCCCTATTATTCCACTTTGCATAGGCTTTACTCATGTCTAATTTAAGAGCCATTTCTTGGTTAGTACGAGTAATTTTGGTCTTGAGTTGGTGCATGACCTCGTGAGCCAATAAGATATTATCAGAAATTAGACGCCCTTTAATGAAACCATTTTGATTCGGAGATATGAGAAAGTTCAAAATGTGCTGCAATTGGAACATGAGAACTTTGGAAATAATTTTGTACAAGCAATTGCATAAGTTGATTGGCCGAATTTGGCACATTTCTTGAACACATCTTGTTTTTGGAATCAAAGAAATAATGATGTTTATGTTCTGAAGTAGTTTTTGACGTCAAAAAAATGAAGAAAATGGATGTCGTAGCTAGCATTGATTGAGTAGGGTGCAGTTTTGACTTTGTCCATTGCAACCGGGCGAGTTAGCCAATTGTTCATTCGGTGAGTAACTTTTGGTTGAAGACCATGTAGAGTGGCAGAAATATTGGATGGTTGTTGAGATGTAAAGAGATATGACAAGTAGAAAATAGCGACATCAGCAATTACCGTGGGTCCTTCATGCCACTGACCGCCTGCATCTTTAATCCGAGAAAGAGTATTTTGAAGCCGATCTATGGCCTTTTACACAGGCGTGGGAATAGACAGCGTTACGATCACCCTCATCTAACCATTTAACTCTCAAATTTTGTTTCCAATAAATCTCCTCATTCTGAATTGCATGGGAGAGTTCCTCTTCAAGACGTCTAATGTGATCATAACTATCAGTAGATGTAGAGGCAGCCAAAGTCTGATTTTGGAGGTCTTTGATGTGCTGATCATAATTACAATGGTTTGTTTTTCTCCATTCCATAAGTGCCCAACGAACTGATTTCAACTTTGTGAAAGCTTGGAATTGTTTGG
This sequence comes from Canna indica, assembly GCA_034359265.1. Taxonomy (NCBI): domain Eukaryota; kingdom Viridiplantae; phylum Streptophyta; class Magnoliopsida; order Zingiberales; family Cannaceae; genus Canna; species Canna indica. Next base: position 75,278,212 of record CP136894.1, on the reverse strand, counting down.
TACCTTTCACTGAAGTTTGTCATGCATTGGTGATGATGTCTCGGATATGTTCGTTGTTAACCCACCGAGCATCAAAATGGAAATGTCATTTAGACTTTGGGAGATCATTGAGTTTTAATAGGATTGGGTTGTGGTTACTACCAATAACATCAAGATGTTCCAGAATCCAATTAGGAAAGATGTCTAACCATTCTTTGGTACCCATAAATCTATTAAGAACTTTCTCCACGAGACTAGTACCCTGTAGCCGATTATTCCAAGTAAATGCATGATCACAAGTAAGGAATTCTGTAATTCACAATCATGTTTCAAATGAGAGACAGATCAGAAGTCCATGCTTAAATGAAAAATAGAGCTCCCATCTTTCTTTTCAGCACGCAAAATTGCATTGAAATCACCCCCAAGGAGAGGGTCAGCTGCACACTACCATGCAGAATATCACAGAGTTTAATAATTTGAGCAACGATTTGGTGATTGGTTATCCGGCGATCGATTTTCCAGTGATCTCTTGATGTATAGTCGCGGATCTGTAGCCTTGTGTTGGAGTGGTTTGTCGACGGTGAGCAATCTCAGGCTCTCAGCAGTTGCACTCCCAGGAAGATGGAGCGGCGATTGTTTCCCCGTGCAAGAGGAAGCAAAAAACCGATGGAAGCAATATAATGTAGGTGGATGACACTAGAGATGGAAAACCTAATGAAATGAGAAGGGAAGACCCGATGATCGGAGAAGTTGACTACCTTGCTTGGAAGACAAAGCTACGGAATAATTATTTTGAGCAAATTAATCCCATCTATAGGAATGGATACTATTCCTTATGTTTAGAAATATTATAATCGCATTATAATATTTAAATGAAAACATTGTTAGATTATTTCTTAAACATATATACGGTAGAATAATTCCAACTCAAACAATCTCTATATATTGTTAATACACAACACAAAAAAGCAGAGAAAAACAATAACAATAACACACCAAAATATTCCACATGCGTACAATTGTACATCATATTTCACATATATCAAAAGACTCAAAAAGCTGTTCTGAAGAGGCTCCATCATCTTCTCCAGCTCCGACTCCGCGCCAGTGGATCCATGCTTCCGACCACCCACGTCTCCTTCGCGATGTCCGTCGAGATCTTGAAGAAGTCCGGAGCATAACTCATCAGCACCAACCTCTCCTCCTCCTCCTTGATCATCATCTTCGCCGGCGTCACCTCCTCACCTTCACAATCTCTTCCTCCTCCTCCTTCGTCTCCTCCGCCTCTCTTGAGCCACCCTTTTGCCGGCGCCGATCGACATCTCATCAGCAGGAGGGCATTCGGCGGTGGCCCTGAAGCAGGCGGTGCAACTGCCGATGAGCACTCATCTCTTTCTAATTCCTCTTCCTCTTCTTCTCGTTTAGTACATTCTCTACTTTGGTTCTCTTCTTCGAGCAGCATGAACCACTTGGAGAACACAGTACGAGCCGCAGTGCTGCTCTCCGCTTCCTTGTCTTCCTCTTCTTCTTCCTCCTCCTCCTCCTCTTCCTCATCGCTTGTGCAGTCCACCGCGCCGTGGAAGGCGCCGAAGCACCGCAGGTTGAAGCGGAGTCCGCGGAGGGCGCTGACGAGGTGCATGACGTCCTTCTTGAGGCTAAGAGTGTCAATCCAGTGCGCCCTCTTCCGCTCAATCTCCTCCACCACGGAGATCCAGTTCTTGTCGCCGTTAGCACCGGCGGGCCTCGGCCGAGACTTGGTCCTCACCTTGATCTGGCCGGCGCAGGTGACCTTGGGGGAGGTGGGCTCATCGGCGATGTCCGAGCTCATGGCGGTACTGTTGGACTTGGCTCTGAATAGGGGGCTAGCCTGGCGCGGCGGGTGGCGTTTGCCGCCGGCGTCGGTGTGCCGGGAGGGGCTGCATATGGGCTTGGGGAGGAGGGCGAGGCGTGCTCGGGATGGGAAGCAAATGAGAAGGTCGGCCGGAGGTCCTGATCCATGAGCAGTACTGCTTGCTCCAGCTGCTCTGCCTTTCATTTCTTGATCAAACTAAATTGTGTGTTGTAACGAAGAGGAGGTGGTTTAAAAGGAGGTGGTGTGCCAGCTTTGGTTTGTGGCTTTGGATGTTATTTTAGTGATCTGCCATGAGCTTTATCTCTTCTTTTTCTCAGCTCAGTTTGTGCTTTTGGCTGGCCATCACGGGGGAGGAGGGCTCACATCCTTTTTCCTCCGGGTAGGCAGGGGTGGCAATCCGTGTCGTGTCGTGTTTAAACGTGTCTCATATTATAAAAGACTAAATTCGAACTCGACCCGTTTATTAAACGTGTCTAAATATGCAAATCCAAACCCGACCATTTTTATTCCCGGGTTGACACGACACGACACACTTAACCCGTTTAAGTAAACGTGTCTAAATGTGTACACCTACACGATACAACACGATAAACACAATTTCAATAATGAATAAAATGAAAGCTACTGAAATTAAAAATTAAATACATTAGAAAGACTATTAATAACAAGACATACTCAATGCTCGTAACTTTTACTTTTTATTATATATATATCATTATAAACGGATAAATAGATTAAATAGGTTCAGTAACACGATTAAACACGTTTAATTAAATAGGTTTAATCGCGTTTATATGGGTTACACGGGTTCAACCCGGATTAATACGATTATTTAATCGTGTTAATCCGGATTGAACCCGTTTAATCAAAATACACGTTTAGCCAAATCCGAATCCGCGTAACTCCATGTCGTGTCGTGTCCCTACCTGTAGGCTAATGCAGTTGGCCACAGCACACTTGCTTGCATCATCCTTCGATTAAAAATACACCCACTACTACATATATTTATATAGTATGATTCATGAATTAATTACTTCTGTATTTAATTCTGATGGAGCTTGATCGAACCATCTAATGAGGCCTTGACAAGCTAGCTAGTAGCTAGTCTTTTGGTTTCCAATCACTGAGCTTGATTAATTGTTGCTCAAATAGTAGAAGAAGTGCCCTAAATTTCTAATTAAATACGCAATCCATGGACAAGAATACTGATTGAAGTAGTTCGGTAATTAACCATCGATTTAGAATTAAAGGTTGCATGTATGAAGTATATATATTTTTCTTTTTTTACTATAATTGTTTTTTACATCAATTAAAGATGTCATCCGAATTAAATTTTCATTATTAACATGATTACTTTTAAGACATTATATTAAATTAAAAAATTCAATCTCAACATTCAATTAATCATGACACAACAAACATTGATGTAATGGAAAAAAATTAAGACATTAAAATTATTATCAGAAAAAAAACATTAAGATAAATAAAGAAAAATTTAATCGACGGCTACAACAACTGAGTGGTTCGACTCGTAGGATACGACATTTCAACAACTTTGATGAATTGTATTGCTCCAACAAATAATTTGGTGAGTAAAAGATTACTATAAATACAAAATAATAAAGATAAAAGAGATAAAAGAAAAATTACCATAAACATATTATTGGAAGGCAAATTTGATTTTGAGGAGATACCGAGTTGAAGGAGAAGAGTTAAAGGAGATCTAGAGTTGAAGAAGATAAAGAAAAGAAAGACATAAGGAGAAATAGGTGTCGGAGATTAGAAGAAAAGTAATCGAGTGCGAAAAAAAGAGTGGCATTTGAAACAAAAAACAAAAGAATTATTAGCTTCAATATACCAACCTCGTCGCATGTATGTGTAATGTGTTTAATAAAAAAATTAATAATAAACTCTCATACTGATATCATCATAGATATGTATTTAATAAATTAAAATAATAATAATAAAATAAATTTGTATAGGGACACTCCCGCCAATATACAAAATGGAAAAAATATATAAAAGGGGTATTGAATCTTGGCGTCATGAAATAGCACTAATATTCAATACTGTTTTTTGGATTAAAACATACACCATATGTTGATGTCGCGATTTTAATTTGTCTGTATTTATTCGAGGTTTACATGCGGTGTTAGCAAAGTGAAACGAGAGCTACTTGTTCTTGGATACCAACGATCATGCGTCGTAACTCCATATATAGTTGAGTTGATGGCAACTGGAGTGTCTCTCCTTGCTATGTATATGTTGGCATTACGTGGCAGCGAGGGAATGTTGTTATTGGGCTATTGCCTATTATCGGCGGCATTTAATTGCTTGACTCTGGATGTCTACCATGGTGGAGCAAATAAAATTTACTTCGCCCCAAGATGGGCATCAAATGTTCTTGTCTGAGATCGATGGTGTCGCAAGTCCCCTCGCATTCTCCCATACATACAAATATATATCGTAAAAACACGACAGTAAAAAATATATATTACACACAAAATGCCAAGGGACGTCAATATTAAATACCCACGAGGGGCGAATGTTAAAAGCCCCAAAGGGCGGCAGTATTCTGAAGCCGAATGATATAGCATTACAATTTAGAGATTGAATAATATTTTGAAAATCACAAACTCAATGAGATGAAGTGGGGGGAACATCGGCAGCTACGGAAGGAGCATCACTTCCAGAGGCGTCGACAATAGTTACAAGGACGCACTAGAGGGGATCAACTCGGTAATGTTCACTGATGACTCTCCCTCCTCTTCCCTTGTCGGCGCAGGAGTCTTCTCCCCCTCCATGGCAAACTGATCAACCAAGGCATCATTCCTTACCTCTTTAAAATATTCAGCCTTCAGAAGTTGGCTTTCGGGCTAAGGAACTTGGTCTGCTCTAATGCCTTGTCAAAACATACAGTGTATTGTAGAACAACCTCACATTTGATATTAATAAATCTCGCCCTCAAGCCCGTGAACTTCCCTGTTAAGTCTTTGGACCTCGGCTTGAAGAGTGGCGACCTCGGCTTTCAATTTAATCTCTGCCTCTACCGCAGCACTAATCTTAAGATCTAAGGCCGTCAGCATTGTCTTCAGGTATTCAACTACTCCTTTGAAGGCATTGGCCTACACCCTAGCTTCATTTACTTTGCCCTACAGCTCTGCCACCTTATCCCCGATCTCGGTGAGAGTGTTAAGAAGATGTATAATTTCGTCCTCCTTCGCCTTGAGCCTCATCTCTTTCTCCTCCGGCTCTACTTGATGAGATAACTTTAGAGACTCAACCTCTCAAGTCCAAGCCTCATCCGCCTCTTGCATAAGAGATATGTCCTTCTCTAGCTGCCTTGCCAGACCAGCTAGGTGAAGTCCTTGAACTTCAACATACTTAAGCATTTCGACCGAGCCAACCCCTTTTAACACGTACACTAACAAAAGCACCAAGCAATAGATGCTGGTCGCAAGACCGAAGGGGAACTCCTCAGACCACAAGGAGCCCGCCCATGCTGAAGCATTAAGGGCATGCAACACCTTCTGAGCCTGAGGAGGTCAGCTGCAATGAGGTGCTGATGTGCGCGAGAACTCCTCGCCGCCACAGCCACCTCCAAGCGAGTGACTTCCTGGGGAAGGGATTCCTCCTCCACGATGACAACGCCCTGAACCCTATCCCTCCTCCTCCACTTTATGGGGGAGGGGGGCGAGAGGGAGAAGGAGAATGTGAGGGGACTTGCCACCATTGAGATACAAGAACATACAGTAAAAATATATAGAATATCACCTTTTTTTGCCAAAGCAAGCGAGTTCCACACAAGATAAAAATTTCATACAAGGAGATCCCACTAAGATTCGAACCTCAGACTGTTGCCACCAATTGTGCTAGTCACAGTTGGCAAAATAGAATATCACATTTAAATATAAATGATACGTATAAATTCATATTATTCATTATTGCTAAAAGAAATTAAGAAGTCCTTCAATTCGAGAAAATGTCAAAAAAAAAAAACTTAGGATTGAGGCACAAGAAAATTAAATTTAAAGAGTATCTACTGACTGAATTAAGTTGTAAATTGCCAAAGAATCTCTCTAAATAAATTTTCAATAGTATCATGATGCACCATAATATAGGGAACCTCCCTAAACGTGAGTGGTCCTAATTCAGTGAGATGCTTGAGGACAAATTCTACTATTCTTCCAAATAAAATGATGTTTGCTTGTGGAGGCTATTATAGTTATTGCTTCTTTAATTCCTTGAGCTATTTTAATTTGTTATAAGCTAATACTGATTCGATGATAAAGGTTTGGTGATGATCATTAAGGTATTTTATATGTGTAAAAGGTGAGTGATTAAAGAATAGATGCAATTATGAAAGTGGCAACGCACTTGAGAGCGTGAGAGAGAGTGGTCCTCGACACTCATAATTTTGTTGATTGATAGCAACTTTAATTTATTGGGAACCTTCTCATATATATATATATATATCTCTGCTTTTTTTAGCTCCTTATATGTGGAGGATGCAAAGCCATGGAGTTGCTATTTGTTTTCTTTGTTACTTGCATTGATCAATCGTTTTTCACTCTCTTTTATTTAAGTTTAATACTTATATTTGGGAAGAAGTGCAACGAAAGTCCTATAAATTTTAAATTTTTTGGACTTTAGTCCTATAAGTTTGATTTCAGTATTTTCAGTCCTATATGTTTGCTCCGTAGTACAGATTTGGTCATATCCGTGACAGTCCGTTAACTCTTCGTTCATGTGAAAATAACGTCATTCATACACGTTGACAGATTTGGTCCTATAAGTATCATTTCGGAATTTTCAGTCCTATAGGTTTGCTCCGTAGTGCAGATTTGGTCCTATTTGTGACGGTCCGTTAACTCTTTGTCCATAAAAAAATAAACGGCGTTATGTCTATATTGATAGAGTTAACGGACCGTCACAGATAGGATCAAATCTTTGCTACGTAACAAACATATAGAACTGAAAATACCGAAATAAAACTTATATGATTGAAGGCCAAAAAAATTAAAATTTATTTAGGACTTCATTTATACTAGGACTGTGTATGGTCGTATGGGTAGGAGTCAAAATGCACAACTAGATAGAGTAAGGGTGGGATCAAATTGGATGAAATCAGACCAATTTTCATCTAAATATGATCTAACTCAAATGTTCGAATATAATTTTTAAAATCTTCATTTTATGAAAATCATATATATTTGATACGTAAGGTTGCAGTAGCCAATGCATCATAACCGATTCCATCGCGATTCTTTTTTGCAAAAAGTAAGAAAAAATTATATTAAAGAATGATATGTACATAAGAAGTTTATTATTCAATCGCTTAAGGAAAAAGAGTCTCATAATTCACCACATTGCTATTAACAAGTCGAGACCCATAACCTAGTGATAATGGTATCACATGAAGCAAACACATCCGGTAGCCGACGATAAACAAACAAATCACATCTCCAATGTTTTAATCACTACAACGATAAACTAAAACAAGTACTGCAGCTCAAAATTGACATGTAAATTATAAAACCAAAGAATAAGCAAGCAAAATGCTTTCAGTTTGATGTCGGACGATCGTCGATAGACTAAATGGTCGGTCCAACTTCAACCTAAAACACTATGACCAAAAGTATATAAAGTAGTCATCCATCTTCATGTTGTTCTTTTAAGGCCATCTTCTTTAGAAAGAACACCGGCTACAATAGAGCTAGTCACCATCTCACATGTTGAGAAATTTTCTTCATGCATTCGTCTATTATGCTCTTACCAAATATGGTAGATGGTAGTGGTTAGAAAATGTTAATTTACGCGCAGTAGTGGATGATCCATGTAAGTGTTGTAGGAGCCAAGTCAAGTTATCGGACCATGTTTTTCCATCATATGTTAAGTGATGTTTGGTGAGTATTCCCTAGATTTTGTAAGAAAGCCACATTAATGGAAGAAAAATGTGGTCAATACTTTAATTATCACAATAGCATAGATAACATTTATTTGGGTCTTGCTTATGAAGTTGATGGGTCAATTATCTCATCGTATGACGTGATATGGCAACAAAGGCTCGTCATTCTCGTAGATCTTCAACAACAACAAAAGTTTTGAGGTAGATTTTGTATCCTTTCTTGTCATCTCGTTAATTTCAATCGTCGTACTTAGCTAGTCGAGTTGTCATGATTTGGGATGAAGGAGGCTTATGTGTGGTGATTGAAGGCTTCGATTGAGTGTCGCTTATTTGTGATGGCTCTACGAAGTCGCCCAGAGGTGGTCATTGCATCGTGCAATCACAATGTAGAGGGGAACAAACGATAGTGATCTCCTCATTGCATTTCAATCATTGTAACAGCATACTCGGTGTCGAGTTGTCATGATCAAGGATGAAAGAGGCTTATATTGGGGATGGAAGGCTTCAATGGCTCAGCGAAGTTGATGCGGAGTCTTCACAATTGTGCGATGCCTATAGGGGTGAGCATCGATCGGGTCGAGTCAAAACCTGACCCGACTAGAATAACCCAAACCTGAATAAGGAGGCTCCAAACACCACCCGACCCTATCTGAATAAGAATTAAGGGCCCGACCCGATTAATCCAAATAAGATCGGGCCCCGATCCTAATAACCCTAATAACCCTAATAACCTGAATTCCCTTTAAAAAAGTTAAAAAATTTAAAATGGTGATTTTTTAAAAAAAATATGTATACAAACATGACTCCACTAGGATTTGAATTCAAGACATTTGATTTCATTTCCAATTTTCCAACAACTAGGCCAACTATTACCTTTTACAATTGTAATATACATAATTATATATATTTCGATGTGGTTCGGGTTTTTCGAGTTTTAACCCGACCCGACCCGAACTCGAGAAATGATAAATTTCACTACCCGACTCGAGTAACCCTAATAACCCGACCCGAATGAAAATTTTGGGTCGGTTTGAGTTTGCACAACCTTAGATGTCTAGCAATGCCTTCCTTCTTACATAATGCGTTAAAATCATATCCACAAAACTCAAGCCCATCATATGTTCTCAACCTCTTCACAGCCTTTCTTGTTTGTTTCTCCAATAAGGTCTTCCAAAGCTTAAAGGTCTCAAGTACATCACTCTTGTGTGTCAGAAAGTAGACACATACCTTCTTGGAGAAACATCAATGAAGGTGAGGAGAAATCATCAATGAAGATAAGGATATATCTTCGACCTCATTTGGAAGTGACCTAAGAGGGGCCCTATAAATCTGAGTGAACCGAGCCATGCGTTCCTTTCCTCTTATGAATGACTGAACTAAAAATGAGAAGTGTTGGAGGAAGAAAGAAAGAAGAATGGGGTATATATATAAAAATTAAAATATTAATAAATTTTTTTAAAAAAAATCGTTGGGAAACAAGAACTCTCCCGCCTCCTACCTGGGTGAGAGCACTTAGCACCAGCTGGGCATGGGCTTGCGCGTCCGTGTACCTGCGCGGGCATCCGCCCGCAGACACGAGCGTGAGCACGGGCTTGTGCGCCCGTGTACCTGCGCGAGCATCCGCCCGCGGACGCGAGCGTGAGCACGAGCTTGCGCGCCCGTGTACCCGTGCGAGCGTCCATCCGCGGATGCGAGCGCGGGCTAGCACGGGCGCGTACCCGGGCTAGCACGGGCGCGTACCCGCGCCAGCTTGCATACCAGCGCCAGTGGCACCGATATGCATGCGCCGGTACTTTTCGGCCCAAGCTAGTCGCCGATATGTCATATATACATATCAACGCCTGCAACATGTACCCATATGTCATACATTATCATGTTTTTTCCTTTTTTACGTTTCGACACCTTTGGCTGGCATCGAAATTTTTCCGCCGATAAAACAAGAATTTGTTGTTGTGATTAGTTAGATAGACTTAAAGGGAGAAATGCTCTAATGCGACTTTTCTTGTATGGAACTTTTGATAGTTCTATTTTATCGTACGTTCAAACCTTAACTTAATTTATTTACTCATCATTATTGGTTCTTACAATCGAATTGAATTGACCTTGTTGAATTATTCTCTAGAATATTTGGTATTTTTTATATATGTTTAACCTTTGTAAAATTATTAATATATTTTTGCTATGAGTTAATGTTAAATATTTTTATCTTATGTGATCCTTTTTCTTGTCGTATGGATTCAAATTCATATCGATATTCCAAATTATGAATACAACTTTAATTCAAATATACAAGAATTGGCTTTGAAAAAAAAACTAAATGTTTAGGTCAAGCCACAACGGAAGAAAATCAAATTATAGAGACATATTTAAAAATAAATATGAAAATTATGTCTAAATTCGACCCAATATCTAAAAATAAATAAATTTAAACTCCCCTAAATTATATGTGTGTGGTATCAAATAACAGCCTTAACTCCATGACAATGTCCAAGATGGGCTTTCTTCTCAAGGTTAATATATCAATACCACACTTGGAGGCCCCAAAGAAAACATCTGTGATTAGGCCCAGCTATTACCAGTCCTTCTATGAGAAAATCTTATAATTAGAGAAGATATTTATTGAATAACAACATCCTTCAACATCAATATCTAGTTTAAACTGTTAGAAAAACAGCATCTTAATTTATATACATATTGCAATCTGATGACCTTTATGAAATGATTTTTTAAGAAAAAGAAACACACTTGAAATTCATCTGAACACATGAACAATCAGAAAATGCTATTATGAATTTATAAGGTCTATTTTACTAGCTTATGACAGCTATATGACAGCCAAATTAACTAGAGGGTTCAAAAGAAACACATTGGAAAAATATGGAGGGTAGTCATAGAGAAAAGATAAGTTAATTAGACTGCTAATAACAAACATATTTGTATTTGTGGATTAATTAATACTGAAAGAAAGACACATAAACCTCAAAAGATCATACTTTGTATTAAGCTTAATTTACAATGTTGTGTGCAACTAAAAAGTTCCCTTTTTTTGTGAAAATAAACTAATAAAAAAAAAAAGAATGTTTGACATATATCATGCATTTTCTTGCTTTTTGGTGCATTGAAACTAATAATGAAACAAAGAACAAACTGCAGTTCCAGCTTTTTCAACATTAACATGGATTAAATTAGATCAACTTGAAGGATATCAAATCAATTATAAAAAATAATGCATTTCTAGATCTTCTTTCTAGACAGCAAATCTGATTCAGTGGTTTTACTGCTACTAATGCTGAATCATTTGCAGACCCACAAGACAAGAATTTTATGTTATAATGCTGTTTATATTATGCAATGTAATCATGATGCAGTGACTTGATTCTGATTTTTATCATTATCTAATTAAGAAAAAACAATGATAGCAACTTGTCAGATTAAACATTTTTTTTTTGAAATATGAATCCTGCTTCTATTCAAGAGTAATGAAGAGAGACAGGAATAGGGGAGGGAGAGAGGATAAAAACATATAAAATAAGCATACAAAGGTCAAAACAACATATAATGCAATCATCAGTTATTTTATCAAAGAAGTTGTAATTTATGATCTTTTGCTTCCACTTTTGGTTGTCAAAAGAATTCACATGTAAAATTAATGCATTAAGATTCTCTTCATTTATGATGGAAACTTAAACAAGAGTGAATGATTAAGCTAATGAACAAGTATCATGATCTCTACATCCAAGCCCCACAACCCAATGCTACCATTGCTGAAGCTAAGCGTAGGAATAATTGTTAGATGTGTCTTGAATTTGTTAGAAATGTCACTACATGCATATATTTGAAGATCGTGGTTTGAAAATCGAAAATGTGGGATGAGAGAAATCATAGATGCTTTGAGAATCTAAGGTGACCCTACACCAAACTAGCAATCGAAGCGATTAATCTTTTTAGATATATGCTACCCCTTTAGATCTTCCCATAGGTTGCTCCTTCATTTTGTTTTATTTAGTTCCTTGTCACTAATTAACTTCTTGTATTTATCAAATTCCTCTTTTCAAAAGAAAAGAGTGAATGATTTAACTATAATCATGATAAAACAGTTGAAGCTTAACTGGTTCTTGAAAACTTTACCATATTGTATAATTGCAGTCTTGTTATCTTCTGGTATTCTCTATGCTTAGAAGTCTTCATTTTTATATGCTTAAAATTCTATTAGAAGAGGTGATGACAAATCTTATTTCAGTCAATTTTATCAACTTTTTTTTTGGTTGATAGAGGCCGGGCAAAAGCCCCTAACACAATTTAGGACAGACATTTCCTGGACACTCATTCAAATGGACCCACACCAAAAGTACAATTTAAAGCAGACTTAGCAAGGAAGTCTGCAACCTTATCAATTTTAAAAAAATCCAATGTCTCAACTCCTACTAAGCAACTCTTTTATCCTCATCAGCAAATTTAGATTCCAAGATAAAGCTCAGGTTTCAAAGAAGAAAATCTTTGCTGCCTAGTTCAGACAGTCATTATAATTAACATGTATATGCTGAAAACTAATGGTCAGAATGCAGACCATAACCTCAACCTATAGCAATTTGTATTTTTGAGGGGATGCTAGCAATTTATCTTGATGGGTTCTAAACCTCATGTGTTTAACTTGAGACAGAACACAATTAGTCCAGAAACCAACATAATACTATTAAGTAAACATGTCAAAAATCAAAACATGAACATAAGATGCTCTGTTAAACAAGTTACGCGACAAAACATACTTAAAATATAGATGTCATGTCAGTATGACATGGACAACTAACAGAACATGGATATAGGTACATGATTATCCAACAAGTTATAGAATCCAAATATTTAACAATGAAAAAAATTATACAGAAAATTTTAGTGGGTGATGGGGATAGCTTGTCTGAAATATCTGCCTTTGTTTATGTACTGTTTCCTCTTTACCCACTTTGTCTTATGCATTTCAAAGGTAAGTCAGGTAAGTGCATCTCTGCTTAATTTATACTATGCTGCAACTCTGTATCTTTCAGGTATCTTGAAGGTTAAAAATAGACCAATCTCCATCACTCCTCGAGATAAGTTCTGCGAGGTGATAACTCAATATTAACAAAAATTGCATACAGCACAAACTCAATCAATTATGTGAACAGACTGAGTTGATGAGATCTGATTGCATTATTGTAGAGCAAAATTGGCAGCTTGCATAACATTATGAGAGCATAAGTATAATACAATCAAGAATCCAAACTTACTACTTTGGTTCTCATCTTTGCCTCAGTTAAATAACTGCTCCAAATCCAACATCCTTCTCAGTTATCAATGTTTGTGGTGGTCCTTTTCTTTCCTCTCTTTTGCACGCAATGTGTTCAACGAATTGATGATTGGTGCAAGGCAGCACATTGGAAGCAGTACTAGCTCTGCATCACCAATAATGGGGGCTTTTTTATGTGAGTTTTGGCACCAATAATGAGCTGCATGCAGTGGACAACCTTCTTTACACACAAGAATGGCATGGAGGCATGTTACTGAGCCCATTCCGGAACCAGTTGGGCATAAAGGAGTGAGGGCTGAAGTGGAATCCAACTCCTCCTCAACTTAGATTCCTCTCTTTAAGGTTTTACATCAGTTGGTGCATCCCCTTGTTGACCAACTATGGACATCCACAGGCATTGAGCATGCAGTGTTTGTTTATTTGCCTGAGCCAATTGGTAGCATGAGATTCATCTCCCTTGTTTGAGGAGGGAACTTGGTCAGACATAAATAGGCAGGAGACTCATGGTCTCATTTATGTTCAGTAAAAATTTCTGTTGCAGTGTCACTGTCACTGCTGGCTATTCCTTGTATATGGATTATACAATTCAAGCCAATAAATCATGTTGTTGGGCTGCTAAGCAACCAAGGTCATGTGTAGTATGTCTCATGGTTGAAGAGCAATGCATGGAGTCCAACCTGTTCAACCAGAATTGCTTTCCTTATATTAATGTTGTCCCTGCACCCTATAGTGGTTTCACTCAATATTCTATTTCAAGGGGATCTTTCCTTGTACATTAGTTGAAATGGGGATCTCTAGGGGATGTTTGATACTTCAATAATTAGTCTTATTTTAACTCTGTCCTTGTGCTAAAGTGGAAGGAGAAATTTTAGTGGGATGTAAGATAAGTTGAGTTTATGGAGTTGCATCAATTTAACTTTTAATGACATTTAAATTGGAACCTATATGATGAATGTGACTTTTTTCTGTGATGATCTCCACTTGCTCTGTTTCTTGTATGCTTGTGAGGCACTGTGGTTTAAAATCTCATAGCATAGTATTTGATATTAGTGCATGGTCCACTACAAAAATATTTTAAAATTCAGCGACTATTCTAATAGAAAAATTGGCGTTGAATGAATGCCAAAATTAGAATTTAGATCGGGAGGAACTGAAGTCGGAAAGAAAGAAGGAAGAACTAGGGTACGGGCGCCTAGTATGTCTATAGTAGGCGTCGGTACCTAGGCACCAGTGCCTACCCGCAGGCGCCAGTATCAACTTGGGTAAAATTTTAAATATATATATTGAAATTAAAGCACGTGAGGTTAAATCTTAAATATTTATATTCTTAAAAAAAATTATTTAATCTTAAATGGTAAAGAAATTGAGGAATAATGAATCATCTAAACACTTAATGATGATTTAAGAATTTATAAATAATCAATATGGGATTAAACCCGATTTCCAACGTGCCCTCTCAATTTTGGCGTCGATCTCAAGTGGCATAAAATACAGATCGATTGCTTAATGGTCCGATGTTTGTTTCATAATAGACAATTTGATAGAAATGTCCTTTGTACTATTTTTTATTTGTTTATCATACAAAATCATAGTCGATAAAATCATATATTATTATTATTAAGTATTCATTTAAATTAATATAATAATTAAATAATCCAAATAATATGTTATGTTCCAATTATATCACAAGTTTATAATTAAAGACATAAAAAATGTAACCCTTTGGTCAAAGAAAGATAGCTTGATTTGTCAAATTCTACACCCGCAAAATATAAACACTCTATCATAAAATATAAATATGATATATTTATTTTTTATTAGCCATATGAAGAATGTACTATCTAAGAGTATATCTATGCCGAGCAATTAAAAAATTTCTTTTTCTTATCAACACTAGTAGAGCATATTCAAAAGGGATTCATCTATTCGGTGGGAAAGCTTCCAAAAGAATGGTAAGAAGCTCATGAACATGCTTAAAATAATTTAATTTGGTTTCATTAACTTATTTTTCTTTTTCAAAAATTAGGTTAATGGTATGGGTTTTGGAACATGTTCTTAGGAAGGTTGTGGCGTCGATGTTGCATGGGGAGGCCACAACGTCTACACGGCACGCCAAGAGATTGCGGCATTGATGTAGCGCTTTCATGGAGGTCGTGTGTCGTCATAGCTGCAGCTCTCCTGGCCACAAGTCATTGACCTCGACGTCCTTGGTCGTACGTTTTCGACGTTGGGCCTCCTTGGCATTGCATGCATGGTGAGAGGTGAGAAGAGATAACATATGGAGGTCGCCTTTTGTGGCCACACAGCCACGAACATAAGAAGGATAAATGTCGAGCAAAAAAATCTAGGTATAAGATTAATCAAAGCTATATATAGTTGTAATTTCCAAGTTTGTACCAAAGTAATAGGGTCTTGTTACTTCAATTTCAAGTAACAAGAAAATGAGCCCGGTCTACTATATCGGGACATGAGTTATGTCATATTCATGGTATTTTTTTTGCAAACGAACACCGGAGAAATGTTATACCTTAAAAACATGCAAAACCAACAGACTCATAAAGTCTATGTTCAAACATTACTTTGCTGCCCAACTGATAAATCGTGTAATCTTATCTGATTAATGTCTCAGACTAATAGTCCCAGGTACCAAATTATTCAAACTTTACTTTGTTGTCAAACTAATTTTTTCTCTCTTTTTTTTCTTGGTTTGATTAGTTTGAACTTTATTATTTGTCGTAAATTTTTATTTTGTTTCGCAAACTACACAGTACTAGACCCATATGGACAGTAGAGTATAGGACAATGCTTTTTTCCTATTTGTCTCACATAGTGCAGGACAAGGATTTTTTTTTCTGCATTTATTTTGTATTAACACAACACCACAGGACGAAACATATTGACCAAAATTATACCCTTTATGTTGTTACATGTTTGGATGGTCATAAAAAAGATATTAGACACTCTACAATACGAATCTATAATATTATAATTATATTATCAAATGCAATTTTATAAAATATAATATTATTATTATATTATATTTTGTTTAAAGGATAGGATAGTCATTTCGCATCGTTGTACTACACTCAAGGTTCATTATACCCAGCTTTTCGATACAACAAAATAGCTAATTGTCCGCTGCCAAATACCCTTGTAATCTAGTAGTGCAACTGGTTTTGCGATACAAGAGGACTTGTCTATTGCACTACCGTGCTTAAGTGTGAAACAAATGCATTAGAGTGTGTAATTAAAAGGTAAGCATCAAAGTGAGGAAAGCTAGGGGAAGATAAAAAATGATATTACAAGGGCCAACAAAAAATTCCTCTGTCGTAAGATTCAACCTATGTATTTTCTTTATTAATAAATTACGATGGCTCTGCCTACTAGTTCCTTAAAAAAAAAAACCTAAAAGTCAACTTATTATCCAAAAATTCAGATTAGGTTGAATTTTTTGAGAAAAGAAATTGACCTCACTATGTGAACACCCCTGGTTAAGAAAAGCATGATGATTGCATCAAATACTGTAAGTCCTAAATTATGAGAAAATAAGGTTGTGAGAACAATGCATGATGAAGTGGAAACATGCCATTCATCCATTATAAGCCTTGTTTGTTTGTAGGAATCCTATGTCACAGTAAAATATTTGCTAAAGTTCTCAATCATAGATGTTGTTGGCAATTGAAGGACCACCTGATGCCTACAGCTAACAGAACTTATCAACTTATCAGTCTGCCTTTTTGCCTACCAAGAATTCATCATTTTAAATTTAGATCTGTGTTTTTACTTAAGTGGAGAATCATAACACTTCTTATTTAAGACCATTCTGCTCCAGAAAAAGATGCATGACAATGTTAAGAAATTCATGTGCACTGGTACCAGTAGTTACTGCTGAAGATTTATAATAGAATCTGAGTAAGAATGTACAAAATGGTAAGAAGAATGGTGATCATTTGGGTTCTGTAATGTTTTCTTATTTCTTGTGTTCAATCAAATATTCAGGGCAAGAATATAAATGCTTGAGGAGATGTATATATACTGAACTTTTGCTCTAGCTGTAGTTTTTTGATGTACCTCAGGAAGCTTGCTTGTGGAGGTTTCTTGTTTGTTTTTATTATTACTTCTTTTATTTTCTCTCTTCCTTTCTTTTTTTCTTCTCCCACTATTATCACTTTTATTTCTCATAACTCATGATAAATAAAGTGTTCTATCTTTCAAAAAGAAACTAGAAACAAAGGGAGATGGAGATAATTAATGGTTATGTTGATACATGGAGAGTTAAAAGAATTGAAAGTGAACCAATATGGACCACAATAAGCATTCTCATAAACAAATTACATGAAACAGCAGGACCATCCACATAAATATTAAAAATCATGTTAGTGAAGAACATACACTGAATATGACAGATTTGAATAGACAGAATCGTGTGCTCATGTATCATTTGCCAATATCTACCAAAAGAAAAAGAGGCAGATCCATATATATTGCAGTAAATATTTAACCAAAGTTTGGTATATGATTGGGAATCATATATCTATGCAATCATTTGGACTTCTTCACAAATCTTGAGTGTTAATATATATATATATATAGTAGATGCACAGACAACAATTTACATGGTTCAGTGAATACTCCCATTACTAAAAGAAAGAATTTTTACTATGGCGTCAAAAATAGATTCTACAGGTCCTCTTAGAAATCTCTTTTCGAAGAAAACACAAAAAAGTTGGTAATGCAATCATAAAATACACTCAATAATCAATAAAGAGCATCAGCATTCAATACCACAATACACACCCGATTCTTTTTGTAAAAAGGAGACAGTTTCTATTTCCTTTTTTCTATACTGTAAACTGATCTAATTACAAGATTTAGACTGCTTGTATAAGAGGAAGAAAGCTTTGAGTTGCAGTGCTTTCAATCCCAAGGAAAAGGAAAACAAAAAGGGGAGGAATACAGAAGATTCTACCTCTTTAATCATGAGGTATACTCTTAATCGTAAAACAAAGGACTACATCAGCTCCAATTTGTTTCTTATTTACACCTTGGAACGAGCCTTCATCAACATGTGCTTCCACTTCACCAGCCGAGTCAAGAAGTCCTTAACCTGCATAAAATACATCAATCGAAGGCGTTGTTAGAACAGGAACACGCAATAGTGTTGCTATCAAGTGGTCCTCAAGGTATGTGAAAGAGAAGCCCACTTGCCTCAGATGGCTCTTGAAGAGAATAAGAGGCATTTGTTTCCTTGGGGAACTTTGAAACAAGAATGCCAATTCCTTGTCCCCTCTCTCTCAGAACCTAAGATATTTCAAAAATAAAAATTTAGTCTACTGTTCTCGACAAGTTGCTCTCTCATAGAATTTTGGGTAATCGCGAAGGACCTACCTTGAACGCATCTTCATCGGTGCGATCATCCCCGATGTAGATCGGCATTACATCGTCGCAGTCTGCAAATCCTGAAAGACGAAAGGTTATTTAAATGTGTAGCTCAACTCGGGCCGACATGAATAGATGGTTCTGCAATGAAAACCATCAGCCAACCAAACTGGTGAAAATTATGCGATGTAACGCATGTTTGGGTTCTTCATTTTTCTTACCAAGTGACCTTAAAAGGAACTCCAATGCCTTCCCCTTATCCCACTTAATTGTGGGACGAATCTCTAAAACCTTAAAGGCCAAGAAACAAAGACAATAAATCACAATCATGTGCAAATTTGACGTTATTGGATTGGCCAATTGAAGTGAATCAAGACTTCACCTTTCTCCCCTGTGTGAGCCGCAGTTTGGGATACTCCTTCAACACCGACCTCACTTGCTCGAACAATGCACCCCAATTCTGCATAAATTGACGCAGGATAAGTCAAACTTCATCTTCAAAAGCAGATTTTTTTCCCCGTTTCTTTCACAAAATGAGATGAAATTTAACCTTTTCCTCCACACATCTGAAATGGACAGACACACAGAACTTGTTGTTCTCCACCTTAACTCCAGGAATTGATTTGGTATTCTCCAGCAATGCTTCATTAACCTCGTCGATCATGGGGAGGAATTCGCGAGCTGGTTGAAAGAGAATGGATTTGGCCTGAACCATAGAAAATTTGAGAACAATATATTCATGCAAGAGGAGGAAAATTTGTGCTAGAAAGGGATATGGGAGGAGAAAAGGGAGGAAGCGCCAACCGTGGATTTCTCGGGGCCTTTGATGTCCATGCCATGACTACCGGCATAATATAACTCGGCTAGTTTCACAAAGCTCATCACCTGTTTCACAAGTAAGAACCATGGAGTTAAAAGAAGAGACGGAGAAGGCGAGCTTGTTGTGCTCAACAATGGCTGGCGGAAAACCCTAATGTGGTACCTTGTCGAGGCATCGCCCGCTAACGATGGCAGTGGGGAAACACCGCCCGAGCTTTCTCACCGCCTTCCTCATCTGATGTGCCCCCAAAATGAAACGAGAATACAATCAAAATTTCCATCCTGAAGCAGAGAATAATGGAACAGGGAAGAGGGGGAAGAGCAAAGTGGATTACCGCATCGGTCATGAAGGCAGAGTCGGGGTCGTCGACGATGGGGGATAGCGTGCCGTCGTAGTCCAGAAAAATCGCGACCTTCTTCCCCTTCGCGGCGCTTGCTATTTGCTCAAACTTGCTCAAAGCCGACGGATGCTTCACCTGTTGGAGAAGAAGAGAAAAAGTATTAACGCCTGACCGCAAGATGCGAACTTTACACGAAAACAAGGCGGGGGAGAAGATTTGAGATTTATCACTCACGGCCCAAACGAGCTGCTCGTCGTCGGCGGCGGCCACCGCCTTGGCGTGCGTGGGGGAGGAGGCCTTCATGGACTCTATCCACGAGGTGATCCTGCCGCCGGTGGCGATCTCTAGATGAGGGAGGAACTTCTTCCGGAGGGAGAGCGGAGGGGGATAGCTAAACATGGGAGATGAGCTCACCACTGCCTCCGCCGCCGCCACTGTGATGGTGGCGGCCACGGCCTCGACCGGCACGACACTCTGCTTCGTCATGGCGACTCGGAGGAATGCGCTCTGGATCGAGAAAAAAAAGGGGATCGATTCCGAGGGCGAGAAAATGAATTCGAGGATGGGAGGGAGGAGGAGAGATGGGGATATTGAAGGCCGCTGTTGCTGTCGGAGATTGGTGGAGGTGGCGAGGAAGGCGTGGCGGGGCGGGGCGAGATTTATAAGGTTGGAGGGCACGCTGTTCGACCTTACGCACGTGTGGCATGGTGGGCCCACGTGCTCAAGGACAGACTCCGGTTTCATCCAAACGCTCCACTTCGGCTTTGCTTAAAAACTCTTCAGTAAAATATTTTGAGTGCGTAATTTAGTTAAAAAGAACCTTCTTTTTTGCTTTTTTTATCAAATAGGGCTTATTTTATAAATTAAAAGCCCAATCTTTTTAAAACTTTCTTTCTCAGTCACTAATATATCATTTTATTACTATACCTTTAAATTTTATCAATGAAATTTTCATTGATCTCCTAACCAATAAATCAATAATGGGTTTTTATTATCTCAACCATTTTCAATTTTCCTCCAAAAACACTTTTTCCTACAGATTTGTGCATTTTGTATTTAGTATTTTTTTCAATTTTATAAATAATATATACTTATTCCTTGACAATATTAAAAATTACATTTAAATAAATTGTACGTGTATTTATATATTAATTAAAAACATATATTTTTACTATTTTCACAACACATTAAAATGGTATTTTTTATGTTTCAACTGAAATTAGAAGCTATGCTATTATATTTCTATGCATTTTTATATATGAAGCCCTGAATATGTTTAAATTTTAGTTTAAATAAATAGGGTTTTTATTTATAATTTTTGGGTCCATCCTAATTACCCCTAGTTTATGTTATATATTTTTCACGTAGACATTATCCATGACATATTAATTAGTATATTTTTTAGGACAGTAAAACTAGTTGCCAAACTTTCTTTTTTATTATTACGTGACATTTCTGGTTCCAAATTAGCCTTTAAGGAGCATTTAATTATATTATCAGACATATGATCCCATAGATAAAATTATTTTTTTAACCATAAAACATGGATAACTATATTATTAATCTCATAAAGCCCCGACCATTAAGGTCACATACAAAGATAAATATTGACTTCTTACGGACGATAGAGTAAAAAATGCTTACAAGAGCCAACATGATTTACAGAATAGGCCGCTTGATTATATTCCGAGGGAGGTTATTAGTCATAGATAAGGCAGTCAACGAGTAATTTAGAATCAGATTCCAAAATAATATTATGAAGTTGTTTTCTAACCAAATTAATAGGAAAGACCTCCAAAGAAGGCTTTAATCTCACAATGCAATGTAGACCTACTGCAATGAATCATATTCGAATAAAAAAATAATGGATCTGATAAGTGATAGATTTTAATTTCGTATTTATTTTTACTAACTACTTAGATTAGAAAGATATAAAATTGATATATTATGTTTAATTACATAATAACCCTCCTCACTTACTCAACACAATTAATAATTTCAAGGTTGGGTAACATTGAACTAAAAGGAAGTGTACTTAAATTGAGGGTCCCAAGATCAGGGGGAATCAAAAAGTTGAATGGTTTTAACTTTTAAATTAACCTTATATATACAAAATAAATCTACCCTTGCTTCCCAAAAAGTTCCTGCTAAGGGAAAGGTAAATTAAGAAGTTAATATTCAACAAGAAGCTTCTCGGTGACCACCAAATTAAGAACATGTTTTCCTTCTTCATACATTAATTAATTTGGGTACAATTAATCTTTCTGAACGTAGACTTTGTAAAACCATGCATTGCTAACCAACAAAAAACCTACCTACTTTTTTTTCGCTTTACATCTCATCAATGACTCACTCTAACTTGTTTAATTAGGACATGCAACGTGACTACATTAATATATTTTTGGTAGCTAGTGTTTTTTTCTTCTTTATTTTCGCTTTCTATGATATATATATATAGCTAATCTTTCAAAGTTTTAGGGATGTTTTGGGGGTCCTCCATTCCATCACCCCAACCCATCTTAATCTGATGCCACGTGTCCCAAAAGCTTTTCACATCCCCTCAGTCCCGGCCCCTCCTACTCATTCCTGCATGCAGCACGTACGTCCTCTCATTAGCTACATTACATGGTCTTCCTGCATGCATGCAGATGCAGGTCATTAATTAAGGAGGTGAGCAGAGATGGGACAGGCAGCCTTTTGCACGTCTTCTTCCTCAAATCAATTACCTGCTTTCTTCCCCAAAATGGGTGCATATAGCTTCTATATAATAAACATAGCTAGCTAGGACAACCTATACATCACATGCACATGGCTAGACTTTGCACGTAGAGTCGATATATACTTGCAGACTCGCATGCAGCAGCACGAGTACGCCCCATGCATGTGTGCTCGTGTTAGGGTTTCAAGCTCTACGTACGTACGTGCATGCATGGCGCCTGCAAGAAAGTGGACAAGACGCGAGCTATCATCTACGTGAGTTTTGCTGGCGAGACGCCACGTGTTTATATTATGTGAAACAAATTGATTGTTTTTTTTTTAAATAGCACGTTTAAAATATTAGCTAATAGCTTGTAAAGAGAGTGTAATTTTGTCAAGGCATATATGCATGCATGCGATAAGTCTTCCACTTCAGACTGTAAAGACAAAGATGCGCTGGAAACAGCGAATTACATTCTCTGGAATTAGGCGAATGATTTAGAAACACGTCCTCGATTACGTCACCATCTCAAGCGCGTGTAATTAAATTTGTCCGCGGAGGAGGCGCGTCCACTCCTTTAATTAATTTTGATAAATTGATGACGTCACAATTTCTACCATTTACGGGCTATGGACAGCGGTCAAAACCAGCGGCCAATCTGTCACTTGTATTGTTCAGGCTTATGGGCTAAGGAATTGATAAGACGGAGCACGTTGACCTTTGACTTGGGGCAAATCAACGTGTTCTGTTGCATGTCGACGCAATGTTGGACCCCCCTTGTAGGTATATTTTTGTACGTGTACATCATGTCGGCTTAACTCTAACTCAAGCCAGATCCTGATTCGAGTTATGCTCGATATATATAATGTATAATTAATGTAACCAAATTAAAGTCCATTGTATCAAGTCAAATCGGATATGGACTCATGCATGTATGTGTCGATTGACGGGTTTAACCGGAGAGGCTATTTGGTCACCTTGTCGGATCTTTGAGTTAGGTCAACGTCCACGGTTTTGTCTGGAATCACAACTTGTACTCTCAATCAACTTTTGACTATTTGTATGGCAAATCGCAGTCATAAGCTATAGTTGAAAAGTAAGATCACTATTCATAAAAGAAAATAAAATAAAAAACTTGGATTAAATAGAAGCTAGTTGAAGATTATACGTACAGCAGCTGCAATTTAGTTTTTCATTTTTCCTTTAGATGTGCTATATATGTAAGAGGATAGGAATAGCAATGCGAAAAAGAAAAGAAATTCTATTATAGGTACATAAGGTGGGAGCTAGTGCTCACTCTAGTTTAGGTCAAGTATAATTCCTAATTAGGTCATGAAATTGGAAAATATAAGGAAATATATTCAATTAATTAATGTTGTTCTTTAGTTCGGGTTGGAATATATATATATATATATATATAATCACGCTTGGTTGAAAAGTCAGTGGCGCGAAGCTATCGTGTGTCGAATTATGACTGAATGTCTCTAAGTCAGAATTCAAATTAGCAATCAGCGCTCCTGCTCGCTATCCGCCCCCGACCCATAGTAGGGGCATTTGCCCCCACGGGCCCGTGTCGAAGGCTTTTTTTTATCAAAGAAAAATTCAAACTTTATTGAAAACTACTCAAAGAGACTAACATAATCATCATACAAGATGGAGTCTAGCCCGGAGGGTCTAGAACTCGACCAAACATATACCTCCTTTGAAACTATAATCTTGTTTGCTGCTTAATTGGCAGCTTTATTAGTCTCACGATAACAAAAGTTTATGCTTATAAAATTATAACTATTTTGTAAGGCTTTAATATAAGAAATTATAGAATGAACATGCCAAGGCACCCTCTTGTTCTTAGTGAGTCTGTTTCGACCGCAAAAGGAGGTAAGTCTTGATCAATAGCAATTTGAAGGCTTTCTTTCTCTACTATTGTCTCCATCTGCAACACATCTTGTCATCCTAGTATATATATATTTTTTGAAAGAAAAGTGAGGCTTAAAGCCACACAGAACATTTCATTAGAATTGAAATGATAACAACGGAGATGCATACGAGTTAGCTCTAGCTTAGTAGAGCACAAAAAAAGAAAACATATAAACATAGAGAACATTTGAAAAAGTGAACTAAGAGAGCTCGGTTAACATATTTGAGAGTTCAGACAACAGCAGCGTCTACCCTTTGTCCACAAAACGGGACCAAGCCAAAGTGGCAGCGGTGATGATGTCACCGATCGATCTGGGGGAGTTCCTGGAGATGGTATAATTTTTGGCCGACCAAACGCACCAATACCAAGTCATCGAAAGGTCTTGCATGGTATTATTATAGGTGTTATCGTCAATAATTAAGGAACTCGCTGGAGAAAAGAACCAATGTCCCACTTTGCTCAAGAATTTACTCTAGCCCGTCGAGATCGACCGACAAGAGGCAAAAAGGTGGTCGCGAGATTCGTCATCCTCCATACAGAATATGCAGCGTATATCGTCCACGGTCATGCCCAAGTGATGTAAGCTTGCCTTAGTAAGAAGCATGTTACGTAGGATGGGCCAAAAAAGCATTTTGATTTTTAAAGGGAGCTTCCCCTTCCGGGTCGAGGCCAAATGCGGTTGAAGGATGCCACATTCTTCATCAGCATGTAGAGGGATGCGGTCGAGAAGCCTCCATTGGCTTCCCATTTCCATGATATACTATCCAAGTCGTGCATGTTCCTAATTACGAAGACAAGGTCGTCAACTCTGGTCTCATCCACATGATGATGCCACGAAAACCTCCAGATATTGTTTTCAGTGTTCAGTAAATAGGCCACATTAGCATTTCGCTGATTGCTAGCAGAAAACAAGTCTAGGAAGGAGGAGGCTAAGGAGCGGCAATCAGTCCAGTTATCAAGCCAAAACTTCGTACTAGCTCCATTTCCCAGAGACGATTGCACACTCATGCAGAAAGGTATTTTAGCCGCCAAAATATCCTTCCAGATTGGTGACCAAGAGGTCGTGTTGTGCTTTCCCGGCCAACTCACACGACTAAAATATTTTCTTTTAACAATATCCGCTCATATTAACTTCTTCCCAACGGCTACGGACCACCACCAACGAGCCAAGCGAGCCAAATTATGCATGTCTAGATCCAGGACACCCATACCCCCTAACTGCTTAGGCCGAGTAATGTCATTCATTTGTCAAGCCGGGAGAGTCATGAGAACCCGACCATAAGAAACTCCTCCTTCGTTTGTCAATGCGCTTAATGACCCATTTAGGCGCCCGAAAGATGAAAAGGACATAGCTAGGTAGACTACTCAGCACACTGTTAATGAGAATAAGACGTCCCCCTCTCGAAAGAAATCTGCCTTTCCAACTAGCAAGGCGAGAGTCAATTTTTTCAATGACCTCAAGCCAATTAGATTTTACAATCCTACTATTTCTAAGAGGGAGCCCCAAATACTTTATCGGGAAATCCAACTGCCTACACCCTAACTCACTGGCAGCAGTCGTCGCTTTAATCGAATCGTTTAGTAGATGGGTGATGGATGTTTTAGAGAAGTTAACTCGAAGACCAGTCATTAACTCAAAGCCAAGGAGCATGATCTTCAGGTTGAGAATGTCATCTTTGCTGCCTCTAGTGAAGACAAGGAAGTCGTCCGCGAACTCTAAGTTTGCAACTTCCAAGTGATCATTAATCTTGATACCTCGGATAGTATCTTGGGATCGGGCAAGATTGATGAATTTAGCAAAAACATCGGCCACCAGAATGAAGAGGTAGGGGGATAGTGGGTCCCCTTGTCTGAGACCCTTTTTGTGTTTGAACCATGGACCCGGATTGTCGTTAACCAGAACTGCGGATTCACTCGAAAATAGAAGCTGTGAAATCCAATCGATCCAAATAGAAGAAAAACCACAAGCTTCCAATAGACGAAGAAGAAAATCCCAGCTTATACTATCGAATGATTTTTCCATGTCAAGTTTGATTAGAAGTGCATCATAATCAATCTTCTTACAGAAGTGAACCAACTCCGATACGGCCATATAACTATCGAGAGTTGATCTCCCTTTCAAGAATGCACATTGAGATTCGTCAACGAGCATCTCAATAAAGGACTTCAAGCGCGTAGCAAGAATTTTAGAGAATATTTTGCAAATGCTAGATGTGAGCCTGATCGGCCAAAATTATGAAGGAGAGTCTGCCTCGGAAGACTTCGGAATGGGAACAATAAAGGATTTGTTTAGTCTATTTCGGTCTCCCTCCCACGCATAATTTCATTTATAATGTTATTGATGTCCACACCAATAATAGACCACGCATGGATGAAGAATTCAACGGTCAGTCCATCCGGCCCCGGCGCCTTGTCGCTGCCAAGTTCTTTAATGCATGAGAGGATTTCAGATTTTGTGCAAGTCGCAACCAGACTCGAGAGGTTTATGTCCGCAAGAGGGTAGATGCGGCTCCAATCTGGAGAGAGACGGCATTGGTTCATGGTCCCCAAAGAGCTTTTGAAGAAGGAAGATAGTGCATTAACAATATCTCTTTCATTCTCAAGTATTCTTTCGTCCAAACTCAAGGTGGAGATCCAATTTTTTCTCATTCTACCGGAGGCAATGGCATGAAAGAACTTCGTATTCTTGTCCCCGTCACGTAACCAACGGGCCTTAGTTCTTTGTCACCAGTAAATATTTTCCGCGTCGTAACATTCGTCCATGTGAGCACGCAATTGATTAATAGAAGAAGAGGAGGTGTACATACTTACCTGGTTATCTTGCACCGAAGCAATACTATTCTCAAGAAGCTTTTCCACTTCAAGGATGTGAGCTTTTTGCGCCAAGTGAATGCTCTTGCTCCAAGAACGAAGAGCCGCCCTTAGTCTTCTGCACTTGGTTATCCAAGATGAAGTAGCAGGTGATCCCGTCCTATTATATTGTGAACAAGAAGAGACTAAGAATTTCAAATAACCTCCAGGAAGGAGGGGTTCCTCAACCAAAAGTGTTCAATTCAAAATTTGTGACTCGAACAAATGGAACCCACTTAGAAGATTAAATGAGCATGGTCCGAAAGTCGCGGGTTACCAACCTTCACCCTGCATGAAGGCACCAAATCAATAACATTATTGTTGACAATGATACAATCGAGTTGCGCAGAAGCCGGGACAACATGATTGTTGCACCAAGTGTAGCGCCTTCAAGACAGCGGCAAGTCAATGAAATTAGAATCCACAATAATGCTAGAGAACCGCGTCGAATCCAACATGTTACCACGACAGTGGTGCCATTCCTCGATCGAACGAGTGACGTTAAAATCTCAACCAATAAAAGTTTCAATCGATTGGTCCCCCAGAATGCGCTCAAGTCCAATCCAAAAAGACACTCGTTCAGATCTACGAGGGGGGGCCGTAAACGTTGAAAACCCAAATTCTTCGGCCCGAGCGCCGGCAAGTAAGAATGCAACAGAGAAAATGAATGCCTCGAAATGACAACTCACCCTCCCAAAGGTCCCGATCCCATGCGATAAACTGTCCACCGGACAGTCCCACCGCGTTGCGAAAAGAATCATCGAAATTAGAGCGTCCCGTAATACGCCTCATCCAACAATCGTCAAATTGATCAATCTTCGATTCGTTCACACAGAAGATAGAGCACCAAACAGAATTGATAAGGTTCTTCACCATAACATGCTTGCTTGGCCGACAAAGGCCGCGTACATTCCAAAAGACTAAACTAGTCATAACAAAAAAAAACAACAACTCATAGCCAACCATAAATGCGGAGACAATCCGCAACAAAAGGCCAAATAACTTCATCAGTCTACGGTCCGACCGAGGCCTCCTTTGCCTTGATGAAGTCGCATGCAGCCTCATCAACGTCCTTGAAGCCCAGGTGGTTCGGGCGAGTTGACAGTTCGGCATTGCTCAGGTTTGAGATGTTCTTACCAAAAGCAGAGAGAGCAGCAACGCCCTTCTTCTTATGGAAATTGACGTCAGAGCCAGCGACGGGGGCAGGGGGACAGAGGAGCAATTCTTTCCTCTTCATGGCTCGGTCCAAAGATGTGCAGTGTCCCTCGGACAAACCTTTGAGGCGAGGGCTCCGGCGCAACACAGAGGAGAGGGGGGAGCGATGTTGTAGTGGATGCAGATTATCCTTCACTTTGACAGCGTCTGAGGCACGCATGGCCGTTAAAGGAGGAGCGGGGATCACAGTGACAATCAGGGGAACATCATCAAGGTGGGGGAAGGAGATGTCGTCCGACAATTCCACCAGGCAAGGATGACGGTGGCGAAGCGCAGGGACGCGAGGGTAGAGGCCGGGGCAGCACTCGAGGAAGGGAGTTGGAGGGGTAACGGGGGGTAACGGGTATCCCCTCCATCCAGCTCCACGACGCCGAGTCCACCGAATGCAAGATCAAGCGGGTATCCAAATGTGGGTCGAGGCTTCATCAATGGAGCTCCGATAGCCAGGTAGGCTATCGCCCAGGAAGAGGCCCCACAAGTATATGCCAAACAGCAGGAGGGCCAAGCTGCGGCAGCCCACCTAGAGCAGGTGGGCAGAGGGCCGCAGTTAGGCCCAAGGACAGAGGAGGTTGCGGATGAGTCAAGAAGGTCCGACCTTGCTCGAGCAGAGGATTCCTCATCGCGAGCACTAAGCCATCAAAATCGGGCCCCACACCCCAGCAAAAAGCCACGTCCGCCGTAGGGATATAGCGTACTGTGGAGACTGGCAGTTGCGCCGAGGATATGCCAGGTATCCACATTAGATTCGACGTCGACCCAAGATTGACAGATCTCGCTCGACATACGGATGAAATTTGAATAGCTTTAGAAGGTTCCAGAGCTGCGATCAGACAGGTCCTAGCTGACGAGGACCCACCGGACAAAAGGGCTCGCAGTGGGTGGAGCATGCCGAGGGGAAGCCTCCGAGAAGTTTGAGCCGTGGACACCCGATGGAGCAAAGGCGGTCGAGGTAGCCCCAGATGGCGCTAAGCCACTGCTGCGTCCAACAGAGCCTGTCCTTGTCTGCGAATTGGAGGGTGAGGAAGCAGCAATAGTCGCCAAGGGGGAATCATGGCGCACCGAGCTCCCGGCTCAGAGATCTTCCCCGTGGCCCGAGTTAGCGATCGTCGAGCTCGACCATCTTGACCAGCGAATATCCACCTTGAGCGTCAAAGGGCGGTCGTCAACATGCATTTCCACAAATTGTGGAATCTCGTTGAGATGGTGGAAGACCACTTGCACTCGGCGATCTTGAATGTCTGTCCAAGAAAAGTGAAGCTCTATCGACACCGACCAGAGTAGCGAATGAGCCAGTTATGACAGCTAGGTCTCGTTCAATCTAGAACTCCAAGGGAAGTCCTCGGATACTAAGCTCCACCAACAGCTGCAGAGGGTCAGGTAACCAATGTCTATTGAACTCCCAGTCTTCAAATAGGAGAACGCTAGACTGCATTGTGATGTAGTTCCATCCCAGCAACGAGGACTTAGCAAAAGATGATGGGTAGAGGAGTAGCATGCTGCCATCATCCAAGAGATTGAATGATGAAGGATTGCAAGCAGAGGGGTCGATTAGAGGCCATGTGGGACAGTGAAGGATCCGGTTCCAAGGGGACAGGTGAAGACTTTGAAGTAGAGCCGAGGGGAATTTTACCATGTGGCGAAAGACTAGATAAAGAGGGGGGCACTTGGTGGAGCGCAAGGCGTAGCAGCAGCCCAAGGATAGGCGCCACTGCGGTGTTCGAGTTTTCGACAACGGTAACATCGTGGGGCAGAGGTGCAACGCCAAGCAAAGTGATCGGATGTCAAGCATCAGAAACATTTTTGCTGCTCACACAGCTTTTGGATGAAGTCAGCATTTGATGCACGAAGCTGAGAGGAGTTTACGACAGCAGCGGGAATCCTGCGGACAGCAACAGCAGGGGGGCGAGAAGGGGAAGAATTGATTGCACCATAGTAGGTTCTCGGGCCAAACACGCTCACATAAGGTGGTCGTGAATCCCACAGAGGGACCTTGCTGGGGGATCCCTAAGGTGCAGTGGAAATCCGAATGTGACGTATTGTCGTTGGATCCCGTGAAGTTTGGGGACGCCATATGCGAGAGGGGAGGGCAGCCATCGAGTGAATCTTAGAGGAGGAGGCCTTGGGCACCAAGCGAACAGGTCGGCAAGACAGAAAACAACGAGGATGAAGTGATTGGCTAGAGCGTAGTTCGCGCGGGGCTCGAGGGGCGTTATGTGCGTGTCGTCGCCGCTGATGAACCGTGGTCCACTCACCGAGGTAATCGCCAGACGAGGGTGGAGGGAGAGCGCCGAAGTCATCGCCGCCCTCGCAGTCGCCTTCCGCATACACCATTCCAGTCACCTTTCGCAGTCGCCCCCGCATGCCTTGGCCATCCTTGTATTGACTGAATGCTAGATAGCAAACATTTGCTATGATTATTTCTAATAATGATACCTATACCACTTGCAATCACAGTTAACCTTAAGAATACCATGATTTGAAGGAATACAATTAGGGGGCGTTTGGTTGTCCGCAAGTGCAAATGCTGCAACTCTAGTTGCAGCATTTAGAAAATAAATTTGTTTGGTTGGCCGTAAAATACTTTTGCAGCATTTACTAGTTGCAACTTGTAATTCCAATATCATTTGTGGGCTGCAAATGGAATTGCAGCCTAAAAAATCTACAAGACAAGATTGCTGGCTGCAAATGCAATAATTTAAGTATTAAAAAATAATTAATTTGGGCGACTTAAAGTCATCAGATAGATACGGGATAAATATCAAAGTGGTAAATTTTCGAGCGCGGAACACGATGGTAGTGTCAAATTTTAGATCTGATGTTGTTTGATAATTTTTATATATATATTTTTTCAATATTATACAAAAATTAAAATTATTAATTTATCAGACTAGGTTTTGTAAATCGTGTCGGGCTTAAGTTTTCGGCCAGCCTGAAAAATTCGTGCAAGGCTCGGCCCAAAAAAATTCATGCTAGGCCCAACCCGAAAAAATTATGACTTGCTTTGCTCGAAAAAATTCGTAAGATGCAAGTTACAAGTTGCAAGTGTAATTGTAATTTTCATTTGCGGTCAACTAAACGCTTGCAAATAAAAATTGTAACTCTAATTACGGACAACCAAACAATATGCTGCAAAATTTATTTACGGGTATTTATTTTTGCATGCAAATAAATTTATTTACTTGTAAACTTTATTAGGATTTTCTCAAACACTTGAGGACGGCTATTTAATTTATGGTCTTTGCATGATCTTGATATATATTCTTGCTACTTTTGCCCATGATCATATTGCATTTTAAATTCAACTCGACAGTCTACATGATGCATATTAAAGAATCATGGTTTATTTTGAACCCTAGATATGTTGATATCTTAATTGATGAGTGCACTAATCGTCAATTAGAAGGACTCTTTATTAATTAGATTTCAGGCTTCGGCAATCAATTTTGAAGATGTAAGAGGAGTTGACGTCATGTCGCTTTCATCACCAACAGTGTCATCGTATATTATTTTAATTTGTGAATAATTTCCTCTCACCAATGAAACACCACTCTATCTATGGCTGCAATTTGATTAATATTTTAATGAATGGCCAATATTAATTGCAGGATGCGTCCCATGTACGAAGATGATGGTGGAGTCCACAGCTTTAGGATTTGTGCTGGCTCGATCGTGTGTATACATAATATTATATGATATGTTCGCACTGTTTTCTTATAAGATTGATTATGATTGAACTCAAGCCCACGTTTCGTCACTTCATTGGCAACAAAAGTTTGGTTTAAATAATGAAGTGTATAATTGATATATACACAACAAAATAAAAGATAAGTTTATATAGTAAAACATAAGAAATAAATTAAAAAATATATAAAATACAGATATATATGATGCATGGAAGCCTACACTATAAGAAAATATTTGGATTCTGACAGATTAATTTCAAGCGTCATAATAAGTTGCCCCAATTTCTAACAATATTTTTTATTTTTTAAATTGATGCAAATCATTTTGAAACTAATTAATTGGAATTATGACCTATGCAAACCAAACAACAACGCCACTTAGCATCCGATGGCTAAATTAATAATAGCTTTATGGTATGATGAAATTAACAAGACCTGGCTCCCTTCCTTTAGTCCCCATGGATCGTCTGTAACCTTCGGGTCACGCCTTTTTGCCCCATCTGCAACACTCAAGCTGAATCACACTCCCGCAATCTTAAGAGATTGTTCTTATACCCGAGATGGTTGGTCGTTGTTTCTTATGCTCACACGTACCTCCTTTTTCTCCCTTGATCTAAACCTTGGAAGGGGGGTACGCACTTCAAGGGGGGGTCTAGAAGCCTACGAAAGCTCTTTCGAATGGCGATGATATGGAGATCAAGGATTTGGCACGAATGAAAATTTAATGGTATGTTTTCGACAACAACAGTAGATCTCACTACGAACTCGCCTTAGAAGCTATCACCTTACTTTTCCTTTTTCATTTTTTTGTTTTTCCTTCTCCTCCCCCTACTTGTATTCCATTCGTACTTCCTGAAACGAATACAAGTTTCCTTTGTTCAAAAAAATATATTGATAGTAAAGGACCCTATTATTTGAAAATATAAGTTGAAATATGTTTAGAAAAATTCTTAAAAGTCAAGATATATCAAGCAGATAACCTTTTAAACCCTATTAAAAAAAGGTTTCATGTTGTGATATTTTTTAATTTTTTTAAATTCATTTAGGAATCATAACATAATACTATATATTGATCAATGTGAGCAATATTGTCATATTGGTATCCAAACGATAAAATTAATATTTCTTTGAGAATATGATATAATTAAAATAAATTGAAAATTGAAGTATCATATTGATACAAATAAAATGTTTGCCACAAATTTGAAAAAAAAATTCTAAAAGTTGGAACATATTTAATAATTAACCCTACTATATATATATATATATATATATATATATTACGAAGTATAAATATAATTAAACAAACGCTATGTATGAATATTACGAAGTATAAGTGCTCTATTGCTAAAAATGATAGCTAATCAATATAAAACTAAAGATACATGTGTATGTGTGCGTAAGAACTATATAATTTTAACGATTAATCAAAAATAATAATTGAAACTAGAATAATTATTTAAATATATTCTGAACTATGCGTTTTATCTTATTTGTGATTAATTTTAAAATATTATTAAATTATATTCCGAACTTTAACATTTATCTCAATTACATCCTCCTATCAATTCTCCATCAATAACACTGCTAAGGCAATGACATGTTTCTCTGACGTGAATTAAAATAATATTATTTACTTTTAAATATATAAAAATTACTTTAATTTATATTAAATAATATAAAATAATATTTTATATTTTATATTAAAGAATTACTTCGAGCCATATGATTTTTTATATAAAATATAAAATATTATTTTATATTATTTTATATTATTTAATATTTATATTTATATTTTATAAATAAAAAATATTATTTTAATGCACCAACATCTGATGCATGCATGCATATATGTGAATCAAGTAAACCTTTAAAGAATGGCACATTTCACTGTCATAAGAGATGATCTGAGTCATAAACATGTGGACTAGCAGAAGTACAACCAGGATTCCAACTATTAAATATCCCGAATAAAAGCCAATCCATGTACTATATGGATGACATGCTATCCACTAGCCACATGGTACTTAATTTGGGGGTCCATGACATACTTATAAGCACAAAGAAATCTTTATTGTAATTTGCAAAGTAGGTCACCATGTGTCCTTCTAGAACAAGGAAATCTTTATTAATTTTTTCATCAATGATTAACTCTTCCTAGTCAGATTAATTTTAAGGCTAATTGCTAATTGGAAGCTATGTACTACTTTTTCTAATCCTATTCTACCCATCATATCTTGTTAAAAAGTAAAAATTATCCCAAGAGTTTACGTTTTAAAATATAACTCTAAGATCTTTATTGCTTGGCAACATTACCGGTTGTCCCAACGACGTTAATGTTCATGGTAACGATTGGCATAGGTGGCGATGAATAAAATTTAATAATAAAGTATCAAAATATTATTTTTTTCAAAAGTAAATTATATTATCTTAATTCTTTTCTAATACCTCGTTCACTTCTTCCTCCTATCTTAAGTGATCTATTCCAATTCTAGTATCCACCTCCTTATTTTTTCACTTTCATCTCTTCCTACTCTGACGATGTCTTCCTCCTTGTTCTCCTTATTCGTTGATGATCTCTAATTCACTTTCTTTTTTTTTGTCGGTCCACCTTCTTCTTCGGCAACCTACATTTTGAATATACCTACATTTATTCCCTTTTTTTCTTATGCTAAATAAGTAAGGACCCTTTCCTTCATTTGATCTCTCTTAATACTTTGTTGTCATGATCCAAAAACCCATAATTAAAGTACTCTAATTCCCCTATCCTAAGGAAGCCAGAGGGGATCGAATGCCTCAAAGTTATTATTGTTGATGTTGTCACATCAATTGCATGTGATGATAAGGTGATAAATTTTGCCTGATAAGGAGATAAATTTGGAAGGCAAGTGGCATAAAAAAGGTATCTCATCTTTTGTTGGCCGGGATCCATTTGAGGATGTAGAGTCTATGTTTTTGCACATGATGAGGCTTGCGAATAGAGAGGTTCTTTAGGTTTGTTATTGGATGCATTTTGTAGCCTCACTAACTTTTCTGACATTATAACAATCCTGTTTGGGTTTCCGAACAGTTCTAAAGTTTGATTTGTTTTATTTTTTGATAATGTAAAAACATTAAATTGCACAAGAAAATTCAAGTTAATTATATAGTTGAATTTTAAATTTATATAATTAATTATATATTGTATACATGACTAGAATTATAGGCATCACCGACGGTTGGCACCGTTGTTGAACCGTCGGTAATGCTTATCATCGACGACCCACATCGTCGCAAAGAACTGCGATTGAAGCTTCCGTCACTAATAAGTTGCGAAAGCAGCAATGGTTGTTGAACATAATTACAATCAACGATATTCAATATATTATTAGCGACGATCGAAAGAGCCATTAGTGATGATTCAAACATTTAGCGACGACGCAACAATAGGCCTCCAACGATCTAGCCATCGCTACGCCATTGCGGAACACATCATCAACATATGCAAAGCTACACAGCCCATCAACATTTTCGATAGGCTTTTCGCGATAGCATACTGGGGCCATCGGTCGCTGATATGATATTAGCAACGGCTAGCCGGTGGCCGCCGCTAATGGATATTTCTGCACATTAAAAAATAAAATAAAATCTAAAATTCCTATTTACAATAATTTTATTTTACGATAAACATATCAAACATCACAAAACAATTAACTAACATCGCAACACACACAAAATATGAATAAATTTATATATATTAACAAAAATGTATAAATACATTGTCAATTGTAAACAAAATACAAGTATCGAGTATTAATTATCAAGTATCAAATACAAATGTAATCACAAAACGTAAACTGGACGTCACGGTTGTGGTTGAGGTTGCGGAGACTCAGGGCGGGGGATCGAAGTATAGAGCGGATGGGTCGGGAAGGGCGTCAATTGGGTCGAGGAGGCAGGCTCGAATGTAGGAGGCATTTGAATGCTTGAGTGGAGCCACGAGCTGTGTTAAGAATGTCTGCATGTTCTCAATCATCTGTCTCTATTGTACGAGCTCTGCCTTCAAGGCTGCTATATGAGTTTGGTCTTGCGTTCAAGATGTGGAGGGCCGCTCAAGAGCAACGGGACGTGGGCGCGGTGCCCCCAGTGGCTCCAACACGGAGATGCCCATCGCTCAACTAGCTAGTCTCACACATCTGTTGGAATCCACTCGGGGTCGTGCCCCTATATCTACACAATGTGCGTGGCACTGAGCTAGTCCGCGAGCCGTCTCATCGCGCTGAACGGATCAGCTTGGTTCAACTGTGCATTGTAGCGAGAGCGAACCACCGCCTCCCACACACTCGCTACAAAGGGTGTTACAACGTGCCTACAAAATAAAACAATTATGTAGTACATGTGTTTATAATTATAATTAATTTATAAATATATTATATGTACCTCAATCTCACGCGAGAGCAATTCAGTCCACATGACTGCAGGGCACATGAGATCACGTAGGCCACGCCCCCTGTATGAAACGTCGGATAGTCTCAAAGACGTACATTCTCCTGCTCGAACTTGCAGACAAAAAGTACAAGTATATATTATTATCATATTATATATATATATATATATATATATATATATATATATATATATATATATATATATATATATATATATATATATTTATTGCTTTTAAATTAACTATCTTATTATATATATCGAGCGAGTGGAGCTTGAACAAGTTATTATGTAGTGAAATAAATTGGCATGTCCAAGACTTTGGAAGGTCAAATTGAAAATGCATTCCCATTTGATCAAATGGAAAAGAGAGCTGAACTGCAGAACATCACCATTAAAACATGCATTTATTTGTAGTATGTATATTTAATTCTTGGCACAATTAAGAATCCTACAGATTAGAATCAATATCTGTGTATCAATTTGGCCTTATTTAATTAACTCAACTAGTACTAGTATATATATATATATATATTTGTGAAGGTCATCCACATGCATATGCCAAATTTAAGTATTAATAAACAAGTCAAAAAGTTTGCTAGTGTGCTTGTAAAAATACAAATTAAATACTTAATTAATCCAATTTAGAACTACATGAATGTATTAATCTCAGATATATAATTAAGTATAGCTGCTTCTTTTGACAGTGTATGTTCTCTAACACCTTCCAAGAATTGATTCTTCTGTTAGGCGATCATTCTACCAAACAACAATTGAATTCAAACAACAATTAATTATATTTATTGTTCTCCACCGTATAAATGTACACAAATTATTTGAGTCAAATGAAACCCTAAGACCAAATCAAATGTGGCGAATTAGAGCTCAAGGTAGGCATGCACTTTAATTATTCCATATTCCATGTCATGTTTATTTTTAGGCAAGTATTCCATGTCAAATTAAATGTGCTTAATTAATTTCTTTCTATGCTTCTTCCCGGAAATTTTCATTTATACTAAATTAATATTCTTGCACACTTCTGTCAATGTAATGGTGAAAATAACAGGCCAACTGTGGGTAACATAGTTGGTTGCAACATATTGAACATTGTCTAGAGATCTAGAGTTTGAACCCTAGTATAGTCATTTACTGTGACTTTCTATCTTTGTTGAAAAAAAATTGGTGAAAATAACAAAAAATTAAAGTTATACATTGTGGTGCATATATAATTTGCTAACTCAACTACTTAAGCTCAAGTTTATTAAGTAGTAGTAGTGCATGTGTTGATGCCTTGGTTTGGATCATATTCTCCATAAAGCTGATAGCCTTTTGTTTTCCATTACTTTCTTCTTCAAAATCTTCTTTTCTTAAACTAGGATTTAGTTTCCAGTGGCCAGTGGTTTAGGAACATCCACATATATTGATCCAAAGAAAACAGTCAAAAGCTATGGTGCATATGGAAAGAACCAGACAAATCTATTCAGATTACAATATTCCCAAATACTAAATTAAAGCAGATTCTCCAATACCCCACTTCTAGGAATTTAGGCTAACACTTCTCCTCCAGCATTGGATTCAATATCAGTTATTTTTAATTACTCACAAGTTGGACTATATACTATACTACTCCCAGTTCAAGCAATCCGATTTATTGAAAAGATAAGAAAAATGTATGCAATTATATATGTAATGATCATCTGATTTTAACTCGATCCAAATTTCAAAACACCACCCTGGTGAATGGTGTATTGTTCTTCATCATATATTCCAGCATGCATGCATTCATGTCCCAAAGTCAACAGGTCCCTAAAAAGAATTCCAGTTGCAGGATTTTTTCAAGAGCTAGAATACTAGTCTTTAATTTTGACAGTACGTCGTCTCATGCGAGCAGATGAAGATGCCTTCAACAACCACCACCTTACAAGCATTGATCTCTCCTTCAATTATTAATTAGGTCATCCTTCAAATCAACCCTAATGCACCTGTATGCATATGCAAGTGTGCATATATGCAGTATCGCATCTTTCATTTTCTTCACCAGAGTCAACTGAAACATGTGAAATAAGTCTGATACAATTAATTGTATTAATTAGCTAAATCATCAGATCACTGAGGTATATATGCAGGTATTCTTCATGGAAGCTTCATGAGTTTGGCATGCAAATAATCTGAAACGTGGCCCTCTTGCATGTGGAAAGATGTTAGCTTTCGGCTGCTTTAATGCTGATTAGGTTTGAGCAGAACCTTATTTTGCATATTTCTTGTCTTGTTGTGTATAACTTCTACATTTTTATACTCAAATATCTGTGGACTTAATTGACTATGCTTTCTACGTCCACATGCCTGCCATATATATTATTTGTGCATGATGACTAATTAAAGTTTCAACATGTCTCACATGTTTGAGTATATATGAAGACTCCTTAACTTTTCCTCCTTGAGTTTGGGCAAGATCATACGTGAGCTTATTGGTCTGTTAGAATTGTGGAATATATCTTGGACGTTTAAACTTTAGTATGTGCTTTAATTTGGTCTTACAAATTACAATATCTTCTTCTAGCTTGATGAAGTTAATTAGTTAACTAATTCTCTCCTGTAAAGCCCCTTCTAATGACCCAAAATTTCTATTTATAGGTTATTAACTTTTGATAATATAATTATTAATTATTTGTACCATCGATCCAAAATGGTTCATTAATTATTGCTAGTTTATATTTAACTATTCTTTGAATTGTTAAATAACAATGTCTAGTTAAAAGTTTTAATAGTTAGGATATGTGTCGGATATGATTAAAATTAGGGTAAATTACACTAACCTCCTCTCTATTTGTAATTTTATCTTATAATTTTTCTGAGTTTTGTAAAAAATTACACAAACCTCTCATATTACGAAAAAAGATTACACAAACCTCCCCTAAAAAAATTACTCGGGGGAGGTGATTGTAACATGGACAAATAGATGGGAGGTCAGTGTAATTTCACTAAATCTCAGGAGAGATCAGTATAATTTACCCTTAAAATTTACTAGGAGCACTGGAGTAGACATTACTCTTATAAAAATTAACTTTTCTCATGTTTGGATCATACCCATGATCAAAAGGAAAAAAAAAAAAAAATCCTTTAGATCTTACTATTAACTAGAGATTGAATTAGGTTGTGTAAACTCAAGACTAGCTAGATTCAATTGGGTTAATCTACCATTATATCCAATTAGGTCAAAATCATGTCAATTTGGGATAATTTTATATCAGATTGCAATAGGTTGGTTCAAATTCGATTAACTTGAGATTGAGTTCAATCGAATCAATTGGGTTGAATTTAATTCAATTCGATGGAATAAAGTGTGTGGTATCAACTTGATTTTATACCGCTTCAAGTCAATCAAAATCCAAGGTTCAATTTCATTGGATCAAATCTATTAATATAGAGTTAATGTTGAATTAGGAAGTAAGAAAATACAATATTTATATAAAGGCAAATGAGAGTGAATTAAAAAAAACACATAATAAAAATAGTCAGTAAGATTTTGGAGGAAGTTAAATTTTTAACCTAGTGATAATCTACTTCTCATCACTAGGTTAAAATTTACTCTCAGGCATTTTTAATTTATAAAAATTTAAGAGGCAAAACATATGTGAGAAGAAAACTATCCTATAACCTATTCCCACCCCCCTTGTCTCTGTCTCTAGATTTAGATCCTGAACAAATGTAGGACTTTGACCCAATGGGCCTTGGCCCATCTTGATACAATTGGGTATTGTAATAATAATAACCATTAATCATCTATTCAACTTTCAGATGTGTGTACTAATTATCTGCTTTTCATTAATTAATTAATGACAATCAATTTTGTTTTGTTTTGTTTTGTTTTCTGAGTCAGTCACTTTCAGTAGCACAGTCAACTACGACAAGTAACAACAAATAAGAACACAGCAAGTTTAGATATCAGCATTAGCAGTTTGCTGCCCCAGTTCGCGCAAAATCATACGGCATCTGTCACCAGCACAGGGGCGGGCAGGGGGCAGGCTTCGCCTTGGGTGGCCGACCCCGGCCTCTCTTTACCACAACTCCACCGGCAGCGCGCAGCAGCAGGAGCGGTAGTCACGGAACGTAACGGGCCGAGAAACCTTGGGCGGTCGGCCGCGATGCCGGAGGCAGCCTTGGGCATAGGCGGCGGCCGTCGGCCTCGCTTGAGCAGTTTAGTCCCACATGTTATACTTTTTGTACTTCCTGCGCTCTTTATAGTTCGATTTCGTCAATGGAGTTGTCTCTTCGGAGACGTCCGATAAAATTGGAACGATACAGAGAAGATTAGCATGGCCCCTGCGCAAGGATGACACGCACAAATCGAGAAATGGTCCAAAATTTTTTTCGATTCTTCTTCCTCTTATCTCCATTTTTTTTCTTCTGCAAGCTTAAACCCTAAACCTTTTTGTGTCTGTTCCGCGTGAGTACTTTCTTAAACCCCTATTTATTTTTCAGTGTTTCCCCTTCTTCTTGGGGTTTAGCGGCAAGCTTAAACCCGAAATCTTTGTATAGCCCCGCTGACTTGTTTGAACTCGACCTATCTCTCGACTAAATCCCTCTCTCCGAGTGCCCTAATAGAACCAAGAGCTCTGCGCCCGAATCGTGCTGGAGATTTCTTCTACTGCTGACGGTATGCCGCTTCCTTTTTACCTCTGTCTCTTTTTCTCCCTCCTCTTCCTCCTCCGTTGCGCTTCTGGGTTTGACATGCAATATAATTGACAGTATAGCTTGTGGAAAGTATGGTTTAACGCAGTAGTTACTACTTACTAGACTAGATTGCTGTCTTTTTAACAACATTATTGAATAGTTGATTTGCAGATTAGATGCAGCATATAAGTGTATTGAATGAATCTATTCATATATCATGTATGAATAATTGAATACCTTGTATAACTAACATTTTAATTATCTGAATAATTTTATGGTACCGTGAGATGAGATCTTACAATTCCTTTTGATCCTCCACCAGTCCCACGTAGGGTTCTGAGTTTGCCAACCTTCTTCGTATGATTTAATAACTGTTCTAAAATTAATTTATAAACTTAATATGTTAAGTTGATATTTATATTTCAGTTGCTTTTTGAATATATTACATTTGTATATAGTCATTAGGCATTAGGCAAATAACCTAGTCATCCACTTCGGAAATTCAAGTCATTTTGAGCCAATAAATGTACTTGGAAACTCCACGAGCCCAATCACCAAGCTGTTCATATCTTGTAGAGTTGTAGGGATCAAAAAAGGAGTCGTCTTCTTCGACTGCCCTCGCACCTGGTGTAGATAGCGAGATCAAAATTGACTTTGAAGATTTAATTCAAATTTAATTGTTAAAGTGTGGATACTTACTATATTGGTTGAGCATGTCTCAAGCTTTTTTTATGTGTTTTTTATTTTGCTTTGGTACGTGTTAAAGTTTTATTTTTATTATTATTGTGAAACATTGAAGGGCTACAAATTTTAACTATTATTTTTTTTGCAACATTGAAAACTACAAAGTTTGAATATATACTGAAGCAATTCTGATGTTATTTAATTCTTTCCCTGTTGTTGCAGTTTTGACATAGTGCTTGGTTCTCTTGGGTTAATCGGGTCAGAGTTTCCACACCCAATTTAATTATGGTGTTGCGGCCATGCAGGCACTCAGCTATTTTTCCTTTAAATTTTAAGTCTGTAGTTATGGATTATGCATATGCATGGATCGAACTGTGGAAGTATTGGTTATCAAGCAACTTAATATTGAAACTGTTGGTGAGAGAATTATCAGGCATTCATGTTTCTTTTGGATCAGAAATGGGTAGATATATTGGTGATCTTCACTACTTGTGGTGTTAAGATTTCTTATTCTGTATCTGCTAGTAACTTGATGCTTTGTGAAAAACAAAAGATGCTGTTAGTTCATTACTAATTTAATGGATATTGGAATTTAATAACTTTGCTTCATAGTTGACAACTTGGAAGACGGGAAGACCTTTTCTCCTGAAATTTAACAAATGTTTCCTAATAGTTTCACTTATAACGATTTGTACCTAGGTGAGAGGATACCACAACTTTTCAACATTCTTCGTCTTCCTAAACAGTCATGTAGATCTTTGCAGCACTGTATTCCTCTTGATTATATGATGTGGATAATATCAACCCAAGCTTCTCTTACACCATTACCTCTTCTCTAACTACAATACTGCGTGCTATAGTACGTTTTTTATCCAATACGAAACAAGCAAGACAATAATAAAATGGAATTTCCTATGTGCTATGCAGCAAACAACAACACTGATTATTACATCTCTGTTGTGTCCTCCTATTCTATATTGTATATTGTGATTTTTTTTTAGAGAAAATTGACAAAT
This sequence comes from Canna indica, assembly GCA_034359265.1. Classification (NCBI taxonomy): domain Eukaryota; kingdom Viridiplantae; phylum Streptophyta; class Magnoliopsida; order Zingiberales; family Cannaceae; genus Canna; species Canna indica. The sequence goes on along the minus strand of CP136894.1, from coordinate 75,235,487 downwards.
CTAACTCATATTTTGACGAAACTAACAAATTTAATCCATCTTTTAATTTGCATCAATTATAACTATAACATGTACTTATAAATTTATATCAATTCTAACCTTCCGTTTATTTATTGTTAATCGTCCTGTTAGTTGCTGATGTGGCATCCTAGTCAGCAACTTAATTTATATTTTTTTAATTTGAACTTGTCATGTCACCCTATTTTAAAAAGAAAATTGACAAATCTAATTCATACTTTGACAAAATTAACAAATCTAACTCACCTTTTGATTTGCAACAATTATAACTCGTACTTACGAATTTACATCAATTCTAACCTTCCGTCTACTTACTTTTAATCATCCCGTTAGTTGTTAACGTGACATCCTAATCATCAACTTAGTTTATATGTTTTTAACCTAAACTTGCCACGTCAGCCAATTCTAAAAGAATAATAAAATATAAACTAAGTTGATTTTTTTTTAATTCGAACTTATCACGTCAGCCTATTGGTGCGTGACCAGAGCCACCAGCACCATGACCACCCCCAGAGGTGTGTCATGGCACTTCCACTTCCCAACGCTGAAGGGCAAGATCTTGAAGTCAGGCTCATGGCTTATTTCCATTCTCTACTGCTCGCCTTCACCCTTCGTCGGGAATAGGTGTTCACTACTAGAAAAATGGGCATAAGCAACGGCTGATGCCGTTGCTGAGCCGTTGCTGAAGAGCATTAGCAACGGCCGCGCCGTTGCAATAGAGCCGTGACAGAAAGTCGCGTTGCTGATAACTTAGCTCCGGTCGAAACTCGTCAATATCGGCATTGCACGTGTTCCTCCCCAACGTGTGCGTGTTGATGAACACTGGCGTCTTGGTGGGGATGTCGTCCCTCATGACCTTGGTGGCCCTCATGGATTCGTGGGGGATGATGAACGGGCCCGTCAGGTGCATGCGAAAGGTCTCCCTGACGACACACCGGAGGTACGTTAGGCGGCCTAGGTCCGCCTCTTGCACAAGCCACGTCAACAACTAACGGGGCGATTAACAGCAAGTAGACGGGAGGTTAGAATTGATGTAAATTCGTAAGTACAGGTTATAATTGATGCAAATTAAAATATGGGTTAGATTTGTTAATTTCATCAAAGTATGGGTTAGATTTATCAATTTTCTTTTTAAAATAAGGTGACGTGGCAAGTTCAGATTAAAAAAATATAAATTAAGTTGCTGACTAGGATGCCACGTCAACAACTAACGGGACGACTAACAGTAGGTAGACGGAAGGTTAGAATTGATATAAATTCGCAAGTACAGGTTATAATTGATGCAAATTAAAAGGTGGGTTAGATTTGTTAATTTCATCAAAGTATAGGTTAGATTTGTCAATTTTCCCTTTTTTTTATACAATCTGTTCGTATTTTAAGATTTACATGTGGAGCTAATTGGTTTGGGGACTATTCTGGATCATCCCGTAAGTTTATCCTTGGGCAATTTTCTTGGATACCTCTTGTTACAACAGTGCCTTTAGGCATCAGGCATCTTGTTTATATGGCAATTCTTGTTTAATGTTTTTTCAACTACCTCTCCTAACTAGGATGGCATCCCTTACTCTTCAATATGTTTTTCCCATGACTACATCCACCACATAAAAATTGTCTCAACTTCAACCATGATCCCAAAAATTTATGGGGCCATTTTGTGATAGTATTATGTGGCCCTATTACCATACGAGTAGATGTAAGATTATTTAATGATCCTTTTGAGATCCCTACTTTGGTCTCCAACTTCAAGTCTCATAAGATAACAACATAAACAAAAGGCTGCTTCCTTAGTTATACTATACTCTAACCAATTATCGAACTCATTAAACCATTCAGGATTAAAGTGCATAAGTGAATTTTCAAATTTTCTTTTTTGAAAGTCATGCTCTCTTGGTTGACACAGACCCTTTTGAAGATAAGCTCTTCGAATTTCATCCATTTGATTAGGATGATACTCGGATATTTTCATTCGTTTAGCCGGGTCTGCAGGAAGATTTTCTAAGTCAACTTCTAAGTATGTTTTTTTGTAGGGCAAATTACACTGTATATCATGAACTTTAGGGGTATTCCCAATTTTGTCCTGAACTTTCAGTTGTATCAATTTTATACTCTGATTTTTAATTTGTTTCAATAATATTCCGTCGTCAAATCACCGTGAATTTTACCATTTGTTTGATGATGTGGCATTGCACATGTGGACCTGAAACCATATAATATGTTTAAAAATCCATCCAATGCCACATCAGCATGCCACGTCAGCAACAAAATTAAAAAAATTAAACCTGAATAAAGAAAGAATCGAAGAATACACGTAAGCTGAACTCGTTTTAAAAATCCTGAGTTTGTTGGGTGATGTCGGGTGAAAAGGACGAAAGCAAAACTAAACGCCAAAAGAGCTCACGCACAGTGACCCCATGAACGGCGACTCCATGAACGACGACCCCACGGCTGGAATCGCGTTCGGCGTTGTTGCACCAGCATATATCAATTGCTCGCTCTTCTCTGATCTCTAGATATACATATCACTCGCGACTTCACCGGACGAACACTGCCATCTCCAGAGCTCGTGTATTGACGTTGCATATTTCTTTCGTCGGCGACAGGTTAGTAATGTATTTATATATGTTGATTTGTTTTCGAACCCTAGATAGTCACGATCAAAAGTATGTTTATGGTTTTCTCATTGATTTAGGTTTTCTTTTTCTTATGGTTGTTTTCTGCCATTGTTGATGTCAATAGGTTTTCCTTTATTTATGCATTTGCATTACCATTGTTCTGTTAGTAGAATGAGTTCTGCCATTGTCGCCAGTGAAATAGGTTCTGCCATTGTCACCAGTGAAATAGGTTATATTGTTGATCTCAATAGGTTTTATTCATTAACTTGGATTACTGTATTTTCATTAACTTAGGTTTTATTCAAGTGAAATTAGTTCATTGTTGTCTTGTTAATATATTATCCAGTTGGTACATCTGAAGAATATTTGAAATGGTTCGACGATCAAATCGACGTCGAACTACCATTCTACCTCCTCGACAAATTTCGTCAGCGGCAAATCCGGTAATTACATATATGTTTAAGTACTAATTATATTTATGCTAATGATGTTTAAAGCTCACATTATCATCTTTTTGTACAGCTTAATATTAGTAGTAGCGAAGATGAAAATGATTTGCATCCTGGACATTTTCCATGCAATACAACTCCCATGCAATTACCATCCGAAAGCCTGGAACCATCCCAATTAGAGGAACCAGCCCAGTTAGAGGAACCGAAAAATTATCATGAGTTACCAACAACAAGAGCTGAAAATAGTGAGAATTCTTCATCCGAAGATGAAGACTATTGTCCAGTTGGTGAAAGTGACGATGATGTTTTGTCTAGTGAATACGAGGAATTAAGTGATGAAGAATATGTGACCATTAGAGAGTTGAAGAAGGAGAAATGTAGACTTGATGACAGTGCACCTAATCTTGAGAACTTGGACGATGTTGTACCGACCACAGTTGAATATAGACATGATGACAACTTCACTGATGAGGTGCCCATTAGAATCCACACATTAGACTCTCATGAAGATGAAGATGCAAATGCAGTTCCACTTGACAGTAATCAAAGTGTTGTACAAGAAGATGAAGATGCACTTGAAAGCTTACATGCACCCGAGATAGTAATTAGTGATTGTGAGGAAAGTGAAGATGAAATCATTACACCGGAGACTAGTCAAGAAGGTGTAGAGGAGGTGCCAAGGAAGAATGTGCACATGAGGACAAAAATTCGCAGTAAAATATATAATCCAAAATGTGATGTGAATGATGTAAATTTATCACTTGGGATGAAATTTGGGTCCAATGCCCAATTTAAAGAAGCCGTTCGAAGTTATAGTATTGCAAATGGCTATAACATTAGATGGACCAAAAGTTGTCCGCAAAAAATAGAAGCCTAAGTGTGCTATGGGTTGCCCATGGAGAATATATGGTAGTTGGATGAAGAGAGATTTGACATTCATTGTTAAAAGCTATAACGATGAGCACAAATGTTCAAGAAACATGACCAATAGACAAGCCACAACAAGATGGATCTCAAACTATTACGTGGAGAAATTTCGAAGCAATCCTAATTGGAGTGTGAAAGAAATGGAGAAAGATTTGCTAACCAAGTTTTACCTCAGTATCTCAAGAATGAAAGCTTATAGATCAAAGTGGGAGGCATTATAGGGCTAAGTAAACCAACCAATGTCATCACGTTCAAGTGGTAGAGGAAGTAGATCTGCTAGAGGGCATAGAAACTCAACTGTAAGCACTTATTAAGCTTCTTATGTAATTTTTCAGCACTTTTCTCCATGTCAATCTGAACCTGCACTGGTTCAGTCTTATCTGCCTTAAACATGACTTCCTCTTCACACTTCTCATCTTCTGTTCTTTTTTTATCCCAGATCTTAACTCTGAACAGCTATTCTATTTCCTTTTTATCACCTTCGTGTTGTTTCATAGCTTCTCCCTTAGTTTAATCAATCTCCATTGATTGCTCACCTTCCCTTTCTAAATCAAAAAACTTGTTCCTTTCCATAATGTCTTGTTTTCCTTCTTTTTTCCCCATCATTCTCCTTCTTCAATTAACTACTTTGTCATGGTCCATAGATTTCCACGTTATTCTCTCATGCTTCCTCCTGGCTTCCTTCATCTATTCCTTTCTTTTTCCTATCTGATTCATTAGTCACAGTCTCCTCATTCAATACCTTCAAATTCCATGGCCTCCAACATAGGTTGGAAATTTCATTTTACTGTTATCATTGATACTATTATCATTAATTAATTAGTTTATGTACTTTAAATGCTCACCTTCAAATGCAAAATCATCTCCTTATAGAGGGCATAGAAACTCAACTGTAAGCACTTATTAATAGTAACTTCAAATGGGTATTTTCTTTGACTCAAATGTGGTTTATGTACCAGGCATTCTATAGGGAAAGATCAATGGCCTCATAGGGTTTTGGAGTTTTCGTTGGCGAAGAAACTGGGAATACATATTTCAGAGTAAGTTATTGTGGTTTTCCTTTACTGTTATCATTGATACTTACTTATATTATGGTTTTGCTTAGATGTCTGGATCTAGTTTATCCATATGCTCCTCTCGAGGGAAATGGAGTGTTTAATTCGAGAACGTGATACGAGAGCCCGAGTACAAGGATCCCAAACCAAGCCCATGATTCAAGGATCTCAAACTTCACGCATGATTCAAGGGAGCCATAATATGAACCATGATAAAGGATGTGGTTGGCTTAAAATATTTATGTGGTGGAACAAGGATGTAAAATACTTTGAATATTGATAACTCGATTTTTGATGTATACTTTTTTTGATGTATACTGTAATGGACCAAGTTTGATGTACATTTTGATGATAACTCAGTTTGATGTATATTTTGAATACTGATAACTCAATTTCAGTGAATATAGTTTGATGTATATATGCAGTTTCATTTTGATGTGTATAGTTTCAGTTCAATTCATATGTACTATTGTGTATAGTAAACTGTAGTTTCAGTTTCATTTTGATGTGTATAGTAAACTGTAGTTTCAGTTTCATTTTGATGTGTATTGAAACTACAGTTTCAATAAGTAATTGAAACTGGAGTTTATAGTGTATTGAAACTGCAGTTTCAATTACTTATTGAAACTGCAGTTTATATCAACTTAGTATACCGCAGTTTCAATTTTAGTATCAAACTGAAACTGCAGATTGAGTTTCATACTCATGCAGTATATCAAACTGATGTGTATAGTAAACTGTAGATTTAGTTTCATTTTGATGTGTATTGAAACTTAGTGTATTGAAACTGCAATTTATATCAACTTAGTATACCGCAGTTTCAATTTTAGTATCAAACTAAAACTGCAGATTGAGTTTCATACTCATGCAGTATATCAATTTCAGTTTGATGTATAGTTTCAGTTTGAAGTATATCAGTATGTATATCAATTTGATGTATATCAACTTAGTATACCGCAATTTCAATTTTAGTATCAAACTGAAACTGCGGATTGAGTTTCATACTCATGTAGTATATCAATTTCAGTTTGATGTATAGTTGTAGTATTATATCAATTTCAGTTTGATGTATAATTTCAATTTCAGTTTGAAGTATATCAGTTTCAATTCATAGTATACTGGGCAGTATATCAACAACTATGAAACTTGAGTTTGATCATTTAATATGATACTATACTGCAGTTTATACTACAGTTTATGAGTTTGATCATTCATAAACTCAATATATCAATTCACTGAGTTTGAACATTTATCTAAATAGATGAATATATCAACTTATCACTATATCAACGGGGAATACATAATGTAATTTACAACCAAAATTCACTGATCACAATATGAATTGTCATAAGTTGCCAAAATAAATGAGTATATCACCTGCCATTGGCAGCGACAAGTTGCCAAAATAGATATATTACAACCAAACTCTCTCATTAACCATGAAAAAAAGTGGACCAAGTACCCAAGCATACAACAACACAAGCACCAAGTAAGTACATATTGTAGGTCTTCATTCTTTCATACATCAATTTCATTCCTCTATTTTTTTTCATGCAACTTCTTTTTCTCCTTTTCCAGTCTACCTATCTTTTTTCATACATCAATAGTTTCTGAATAAGAACATCATTCTTTTGCTCTAGCAATTTGACTTGATATTGGAGATTGTCTTCTTCACTCGTTAATTTTTGAAGTGTTTCCTTCACCGGACCAGAATATTCAGGATCATACCAAATGAAAAAACCACAATCATTGTCCTACATAGGAGGTCGAGTTAGTTGATATTTCAAGTAGTTATAATATTGACAGTATAGTTACCTTCCAATGCATGCATCTCCAAAAATGTCTTTCGGGATTTTTCTTGGTATGTGAAGTGAATAGGGATGTCGCAATGTTATGGTGACAACAAGGTGAAAACATTGATGAGGTTATGGTTACTTCATCAATATTGGTTGATGATGAGTTTGATGTCATTATTATTCAAAACCAATTAATCTTTAAGAACACAAACATTGATGAAAAATTATTAAAGAATATTATGAAAAATTAATCTGTAACACATTGATGAAAAATTATGTAAGAACATTTGTGAAGTACAAAACCTAAATTACAGTGAATGAAGTATATCAACTGTATATCTAAAACCCAAATGAAGTAGAAAACCCTAAACCCTAGTTTAAACAAATGTGTTATCTGGTATGAAAAAATAGCAGTGAATGAAGTTTGTTACCGACAATATGCGAGGGGTGGTGATTCGAGTAGGGAATAGTTGTCGACAGCACCGATAGTCACCCAATGAAGCCGCGAATAAGAAGATAAAACCTAGCGAGGAAGAAGATAAAGTCACGAGGAAGAAGATAAAGCCTCGACGATTTGCGAGATGAAGCTGCGAGAGAAGATGATTTGGCCTGTGAGGAAGGAGAGAAACGAGAGAAGTGCAGAAAGGGAAGCTCTTTTGTCGCAGCTGCAGCGAAAAGGGGAAGGAGACCCGACGATGAGAGGATGTATTTTCTTCGATTCTTTATTCATGATTAATTTTTTTAATTTTGTTGCTGGCGTGACATTGGATGGATTTTTAAATATATTATATAGTTTCAGGTCCACGTGTGCAATGCCACATCATCAAACAAACGGTAAAATTCACGGTGATTTGACGACGGGATATATTGAAATAAATTAAAAATCGGAGTATAAAATTGATACAACTGAAAGTTCATGACAAAATTGGGAATACCCCTAAAGTTGATGATATACAGTGTAATTTGCCCTTTTTGTATTGTGATTGTGTTTTATTTTCGGAACTAGATTCATCATTAGTGACTTTCTTTTAAGGTATTTATCCATAATTATTTTTTAAATTAAAATAATATGATAAATTAGCACACAAATTATACAATATATCCAAAAACTTCATGATAATAATTAAACAGAAAATATCTATTGAGTAAATTGATAAATGCTCAAAATTAAACTAAAATAATAAATAGTGTTGAAATAACTAATAATAAATGAATTAAAATTATCCGGCTTACCACCTGAAGAATGCGATAGAAATATCGTAGGACCACGACTAAGGCAAACGCGCAGTCAGCGACCTCCGTGGTTCCACAAGTCAGCAAGGTGAGAGGGAGTTGTCGGCTCGTCGCGGTTCGCAACTCATGCTGGACCACAGTGGCACACGCTGGATCATAAATCAAAATGAACAGATTATATCTATCTCTAGCTCATTAAAATACTAGATCTTAAAGAAATTCTAAGTTTTGAAGATTTCTTATGAATAATTTACTACTATGATCATTTCAGAAGTATTATTTTGGCCTAATTAAATGTACAAGAATAAGTCAACATTATAGACAAGCAATTTTTTATTGTAGAGTCAACATGTCAATGTAAGCATTAAGCTATTTTTTTTATTGTAAAGATAACATGTCAAAGTAAGCAGTAAGCTTCACGGACACTAATCTGCACATTCTTTTACCTATAAATGGTATTTCATTCATGGAAGAGGAATAGTGGGAGTCCGGGAGACGTTGTCTCCGTGAACTCGATGCTGTCTCCGAGCGTGGACCGTGATTCCGTGAAGACGCAGGACTGCAGGAGGAAGAGTGGAAGACGTCGAGAGGGAGATGCGCGTTGTTTCCGTGAAGCTGTCTCGGTGAAGCACTGAAGCCGCAGGATGAAGATGCCTCTGCCGCCTGCACCACAAGAGGAATAACGAAGATGGCTTTGCGCCTGCACCACAAGAGGAATAACGAAGATGGCTTTGCGCCTGCACCACAAAAGGAAGACGCTTATTCCGCGCCAACCGTCAGTCACGCAGGATTAGCCAACAATACTTGCTTTTCCGGTGAGTCTCCGTGAGTAGTCTTGGGCTGGCCGAGGGAAGACATGCCGCGTCACGAAGCCGGACTGCTTTGGAGGAAGACCTGCCACAGCGTCGGAGTCGGAACTGCGGCCTGAGGGAGGAGGAGGAAGATGACAGATTCTCTTGGCACTCAGCAGCAGTTTGCAAAGCGTGCGTCTTTCGGTTGCGAAGATGTCGAGCAGAGGGAGAATGAGAAGATGAAGGCGTAAGAGAATGATAAGATGAAGGGGTGAGATTGTGAGAAGATGTGGATCAGTGGATGGAGTGTTGAGAGATGAAGGCGTGAGGATTGAGATGCAAACGTTCGAAAATCGAAAAGCTGGGAATGGAAGCATAGAAAAAGATCAGGCAAAAAGAATTATAGGCTTTTTGCAGGATAGGAGCGGGACTCGATGCACCGTAGCAAACAATGCACAGTGCGGCTCGGTGGGGGTAAAAATCTTAATTTTTAATTTTTCTTTTCTTTTTCAGTGGGGACCACTGCCTCCCACAGTGGATCCGCCACTGCTGGGAGACGTTGTCTTAGAGAACTCGATGTTGTCTCCGTGCGTGGACCGTGATTCCGTGAAGATGCATGACTGCACGAGGAAGAGTGGAAGATGTCGGGAGGGAGATGCCCGTTGTTTCCCTTGAAGCTGTCTCGGTGAAGCACTGAAGCCACAGGAGGAAGACGCCTCTGCCGCCTGCACCGCAAGAGGAAGACCGAAGATGGCTCTGTGCCTGCACCGTAAGAGGAAGACGCCTCTTTCGCGCCAACCGCCAGTCACGCAAGATTAGCCAACAACACTTGCTTTCACTCTTCAAGTCTCCGTGAGCAGTCTCGGGCTGGCTGAGGGAAGATGCGCCGCATCGCGAAGCCGGACTGCTTTGGAGGAAGACCTGTCGCGTCGCCGAAGTCGGAATTGCTTTGGAGGAAGAATGAGAAGATGAAGGCATGAGAGAAAGAGAAGATGAAGGCATGAGATTGTGAGAAGATGTGGATCAGTGGATGAAGTGTTGAGAGATGAAGGTGTGAGGATTGAGATGCAAACGTTCAGAAATAGAAAAGCTGGGAATGGAAGCACAGGAAAAGACCAGGCAAAAAGAATTATAGGCTTTTTTGCAGGATAGGAACGTGACTCGATGCACTGTAGCGAACAGTGCACAGTGCGGCTCGGACACTATAAAGTCAACATGTCAATGTAAGCATTAAGCTATTTTTTATTGTAAATATAACATGTCAAAGTAAGCAGTAAGCTTCACGGACACTAATCTGCACATTAGTTTACCTGTAAATGTTATTTCGTTCACGGAAGAGGAAGAGTGGGAGTCTGGGAGACGTTGTCTTTGTGAACTCGATATTGTCTCCGATTGTGGACCATGATTCCATGAAGACGCGGGACTGCAGGAGGAAGAGTAGAAGACGCCGGGAGGGAGATCCGCGCTGTTTCCATGAAGCACTGAAGCCGTAGAAGGAAGACGCCTCTGCTGCTTGCACCGCAAGAGGAAGACCGAAGACGGCTTTGCGCCTGCACCGCAAGAGGAAAACGCCTCTTCCGCGCCAGCTACCAGTCACACAAGATTAGCCAACAACACTTGCTTTCACTCTCCGAGTCTCCATGAGAAGTCTCGGACTGGCCGATGGAAGACATACCGTGTCGCAAAGCCGAACTACTTTGGAGGAAGACATACTGCGTCGTTGAAGTCGAAACTGCGGCCTACGGGAGGAGGAGGAAGATGACAGATTCTCTCGGCACTCGGCAGTAGTTTGCAAAGCGTGCGTCTTGCACTTGCGGAGTTGTCGAGCAGAGGAAGAATGAGAAGATGAAGGCGTGAGAGAATGAGAAGATGAAGGCATGAGAGAATGAGAAGATGAAGGCGTGAGATTGTGAGAAGATGTGGATCATGGAGTGTTGAGAGATGAAGGCATGAGGATTGAGATGCAAACGTTCAGAAATCGAAAAGCTGGGAATGAAAGTATAGGAAAAGACCAGGCAAAATGAATTATAGGATTTTTGCAGCATAGAAGCGTGACTCGATGCACTGTAGCGAAGAGTGGACATTACGGCTCGGACACTGTAAAGTCAACATATACAAGAAATTTTTTATTGCAATGTCAACATGTCAATGTAAGCATTAAGCTAATTTTTTATTGTAAAGATAACATATCAAAGTAAGCAGTAAGCTTCATGGACACCAATCTACACATTTTTTTACCTATAAATGTTATTTCATTCATGGAAGAGGAAGAGTGGGAGTCTGGGAGACGTTGTCTCGTGAACTTGATGCTGTCTCCGATTGTGGACTATGATTCCATGAAGACGCAGGACTGCAGGAGGAAGAGTGGAAGACATCGGGAGGGAGATGCGCGCTATTTTCCGTGAAGCTGTCTCGATGAAGCACTGAAGCCGCAGGAGGAAGACGCCTCTGCCGCCTGCACCGCAAGAGGAAGATCGAAGACGGCTCTGCGCCTCCACCGCAAGAGGAAGATGCCTCTTTCGCGCCAGCCGCCAGTCACGCAAAATGAGCCAACAACAGTTTGCAAAGAGTGCGTCTTGCAGTTGCGGAGATGTCGAGTAGAGGGAGAATGAGAAGATGAAGGCGTGAGAGAATGAGAAGATGAAGGCGTGAGATTGTGAGAAGATGTGGATTAGTGGATGGAGTGTTGAGAGATGAAGGCGTGAGGATTGAGATGCAAACGTTTGGAAATCGAAAAGCTGGGAATGGAAGCAGAGGAAAAGACCAGGCAAAATTTTTTATTTTTTAATTTTTAATTTTAATTTTTGCAGGATAGGAGTGTGACAGTGCGGCTCGGTGGAGGTAAAATTCTTAACTCTTAATTTTTTTTATCTTTTTAAGTGGGGGCCACTACCCCCGCAGTAGATCCGCCCTACCTCCACAGTAGATCCGCCACTGGCTATGACCTCCTTTTCTATTTTGTGATTTTTTTGTTGAAATATGTTCGTATTTTAAGATTTATATGGGGAGCTAATTAGTTTGGGGACTATTATGGATCCTCCTGTAAGTTTATCCTGGGCAATTTTCTTGGATACCTCTTGTTACAACAGTGCCTTTATGCATCAGCCACCTTGATTATATGGCAATTCTTGTTTAATGTTTTTTCAACTACCTCCTAACTAGGATGGCATCTCTTACTCTTCAATATGTTTTTCCCGTGACTACATCCACCACATCAAAATTGTCTCTGTTAGAAGGAACAATGAGAAAGAATAACAAATATATGTTTTCTATATATAATCAGATACAATAGGGCTTTATATAGGGGACACCTTGATAGACATCAATGGTAAAATAGGCTCCCCTCAATTAATGTTTACATTAATATTCTTCTGCACATTACCAAGAATACATTAATAGCAACTCTTGCACTTAGCAAGATAGGTGTGAATGTTATATCCTAATATCCCCCCGCAAGCTTAGACGGGAGTGATTCTACTCTAAGCTTGTCCCTGAATGCAACAAAGGTGTGTTTAGAGACAGCTTTCGTAAGGGAGTCTGCAAGTTGTAGATGAGCAGGGATATGTCTTACTTCAATTGTCTTTCGCAGAACTTTCTCTCTTACAAAGTAGAGATCTAATTCAATATATTTAGTTCGAGAGTGGAGAACAGGGTTTGCAGATAACATAACTGTACTTAGATTATCACAGTAGATAATAGGAAGAGATGTTGGATCATTAAGTTCAGTGAGGAGATATTTAAGCCAAGTAAGTTCAGCGACGACATGAGCAAGACTACAATATTCAGCTTCTGTGCTGGAGCGGGAAATGGTGTGTTGCTTTTTTGATGACCAAGAAACCAAATTTCCTCCAAGAAACACACAATACCCTGAAGTAGACTTGCGATCATCGGGATCGAAACCCCAATCAGCATCACAAAAGGCAGTTAGGTTAAGGGCAGAAGGTGGAGAGCAAGAATGAGAAGCTGTTGGAGCTGCATTTCTGAAATGAAGTCCATAGTGCAACGTTCCTGCTAGATATCTCGGGATTCTTTTAGTTGTCTTCCAATGAGCTTCGCTAGGAGAATGCATAAATTGGGAAACTTTGTTTACAGTATAAGAGATGTCGGGTCTGGTTATGGTAGCATATTGAAGGGTGCCAACAACGGATTTATAAAGAGTAGGATCCTTAAATGGCTCACTGCCATAAGCGGATAACTTTAAGCCAATAGTCATGGGTGTAGAAGCAAACTTAGCATTGTCCATGTTTACTTTATGAAACAATTCGCTGATGTATTTTGCTTGAGATAGACAAAGACTCCCATTTCGTGTTCTTGTTGCTTGAATACCTAAAAGAAACTAAGCTCCCCAAGGTCCTTTAAAGCAAACTCTTGATGTAATAAGGTAATAAGAGTTCGTACTTCAGCTTGACAACTTCCGGTAATTAAAATATCATCTACATAAATCAGAATATAAAGAGAGTTAGTTCTAGAAAACTTAATAAATAGGGAGAAGTCACATTTAGCCGTTCGAAAACCAAGATTGTGAAGAGTAGATGAGTGTTTCTCAAACCAAGCCCTGGGTGCTTGTTTGATGCCATAAATAGATTTATGTAGTTTGCATACTAAGGATTTATCACTGGACTCAAAACCCTCTGGTTGGTGCATATATACGTCCTCATGAAGTATGTCATTCAAGAAGGTATCATTGATATCAATTTGATGAATGCTCCATCCTCTATTAATAGCTAAAGTAAGAACAGTTTGTATTGTGACAGGTTTCACAACCGGGCTAAAAGTTTCGGTAAAGTCAAAATAAGCTCTCTGATGAAAATCTTTAGCAACCAAACGTGCCTTATGTTTTAATAGGGAGCCATTAGGATTTTCTTTGGATCAGAACACCCATTTGGAACCTATAGCTCGTTTGCCTTCAGGTAGTTTAACTAGGCTCCATGTCTGATTTCGTTGTAGAGCATCAAATTGTTCTTGCATAGCTGCTTTCCAGATAGGGTCACATAAAGATTGTTTAACCGTGGTTGGCTCCTGGTGAACTAAGTAAAGTTTGGGCTTAAAAATTCCAGATTTCCCTCTGGTTTGCATTGGATGAGCATTAGAAGCAATAGTAATTTGATCATTTGGTGGCATTGTAGAGTTGTTGGTTCTTGGAATTTCCTCCAGAATGCTGATTAGTTTGAGGTGTTGAAGTAGTTTCAGTGCTGTTAGGAGCTGAAGTAGTTTCTGTTCTGCTAGAAAGACTTGTTGAGTTAGTGCTTCTATCAGCATCAGGAACTTCTACTTCAGTACTTGATGTGGTTTGAGACATCAGACTTGATGTTGATCATGCATGACGATTTCTTGGAATACTAGTTTTGCATAAAGTATAATTGGATGGTTCAAGAACTGGAGGAGGATTTGCAAAAAACTTGTTGAACCATTGCTCAGAAAAATTAGTAGTAACAAATTGTTTAAAAGGAAAACTATTTTCATCAAATAAAACATCTCTGGAAATATAAATATGACCTGATTTATCCATACATTTATATCCTTTGTGATTGATGTTATAGCCCATAAAGGTACAACAAGTGGAACAAAAATCAAATTTGTGTTTATTATATGGTCTTAGATTTGGGAAACAAGCACATCCAAAAACTTTGAGAACCTTATAATCAGGTTTTGAATGAAATAAAACTTCGTATGGTGACCTATTCTTGAGAACAGGAGTGGGCAGCCTGTTGATTAAATAAACAGCTGCTCTAAAAGCCTCATCCCAATATTTTTGAGGCAAAGAGGCTTGAGCCATCATGGATAAACCAGTTTCGGTAATATGACGATGTTTGCGCTCAGCAAACCCATTTTGCTCATGCGTATGGGGACACGAAATTCTATGCATGATACCATTATTCTTAAGATAGTTAGTGAAAGACCTATACTCACCTCCCCAGTCATTTTGAAGAGCTTTAATCTTGAAGCCAAGTTGAAGTTCAGCGTGCTTTTTGAAGTGTAGAAAGGTCTCAAATGCTTCTGATTTGGTTCGCAGTAAATAAATCCATGTGAATCTGCTATAAGTATCAACAAAATGGATGTATAAGACATATCCACTAGCAGACCTCAAGGGAGCGGGTCCCCAAAGATCAGAGTGGATCAATTCCAAAGGATGATTAACAGTAGATGCAAATTGAGGAAAAGGCAATTTATGAGCTTTACTAAGGCAACAAGCATTGCAAAATTCAGAAGCTTTACCTCATAGGAATAGTAGTCATATTACAACTTTGAAGCACATAAGAAATTATTTTTGCACTTGGATGACCAAGTCGTCTATACCAAAGAGTAAAAAGACCATTCAAAGTTTTATTTTCAACGGAAATATTGTTAACATAAGCATTGTTCATGGTAATATGTGAGCTTGGAGTTTGATTGGTGTTGCCTTGAATAGGGAAGCTATCAAATACATACATGTCTCTGTTAGCAGTTCCTCTCAGCAGAATTGTTTTGGTTTTCGCATCCTTCACAAGACAAAAACCATCATGAAATTCAAAGAAAACTTTATTATCTTTAGCAAATTTTGAAACACTAATCAGGTTTTTAGTAATATCGGGAACATGTAAAAGATCTTTAATGCATAATAAAGAAGAACTAAGAGATGAGACAATATTAGAATGACCAACATTAAGTATTTGCAAACCTGATCCGTCACCTATGTAGACCTTCTCCTAGCCATTGTAATTGGTCCTTTAAACAATCTTGTTGGCATCATTAGTGACGTGATTAGTTGCTCCAGAATCTGGATACCAATTGACACCCTGAAGTGTTGTTGGGGTTGTCAAGAAGGCTTGAATGTTGCGAGGCATTTGCTACTGATTTGGATTCTGAAAATTGTGATCAAATTTATACCAACATGTCCAAACTGTGTGTCCTGTTTTCCCACAAAATTGGCATGTGAGAGATGACTTGTTGTTGTTTCTTCCTTGACTTCTACCTCCATATCCTCTTCCTCAATTAAATCCTCTTCTAGAAATATTTTCAAGTTGATTTCTACTTCTTCATGATCCTCTTTGTTCAATCATTTTCTGATTTCCATTATAATGTCTTGTGCTAATAGTATTCACTGCAACACCATCAACAGATATAGTAGAACTTTTCTCTAATCTATTTTCTTGAGCTAAAAGAAGTGACTCTAGTTCCACTATATTATAGTCATCAGTTCTTGTCAATATTGAAGTAACAAATGAATCATATTCTGATGAAAGACCATCCAGTATTGCATCAATGTGCTCAGAGGTGGAGACTTTGTATCCAACTGAAATTAGAGAATCAACAATAACTTTGATTTTGGAAAGAAATTCTCTTATTGTCATATATTCTTTCTTTAGTGTTTGAAGTTGTGTCTTCAATTGCTTGACTTTTGCTCTTATGTGGAGAGTAAAACAAGATTCAATTTCATGCAACACAAGAAATGAGTGATCACAACCCACCATTCTTGCTTGCATTGAATCTGACATGGAAGACAAGAGCCATTACAGAAGTAGTTGATCCTGTTGTTCCCAGTCAAGAAAGGCATCATTCAAGTTTCCAAGAATTTCATCTTCTGTAGTTTTGTACTTTGGTGGAATGACAGGCTTGTCTTGAATGAACCCTTGCAATTTGTATCCTTTTATGGCAGCAATAATTTGTTGACACCATCTCAAAAAATTGCTATCATCCAATTTGACAAAGATAGTGTTGGTGAATTGTTATGCCTTAAAATTTTTGGACCTCTTTGTAAATATATTTCTTAGAGGGGGTGGTTTGCAAAATGCAAATCCTATTTAAATGAGCCCTAAACCTCTCTAATTCTTTCTTTTCTCTCTCGGTTCCTGTAGCAGCAGCGGTCGTCGGAAGAATTTGAGGCGTCGGCGGCGAGAAGGCTCCGGTGAATCGGAGTTCGGAGGAGATTTCCGGTAGGATCCCATTCTTCTTTACTTCTTCATCGCATAGGGTAACTCGATCGAGGTTGAGATTCGTCGTATGGTCTTCTGCCCGATTTATCGATGTTGTAGTTTTTTCGTGATTTGATGAGTTCTTCCTTATTGAAATTTTCGGATCTATCGAATCAAGTTTTGGTCGTTGTTGTTCCGTCGGCGGATTGCCTGCAGTCCGGGTAGCCGACGAGAGGAGGATTGGGTTTAGAATTTTGGCCGGCTATTGTCGTCGGATCGCGTTCGGCTGAGCATCATCCGTGCGATTGGCGATCGCACGACATCGCAGCTCATGGTCGTCGAGCGCGATGCTGCAGTCGGAGGCGTCCCCGTCGACGCTCGCAAGCGCTGCCGCCAGTGCAGTGCCGCGAGTTGCCACGCGCGACATCACGTCAAGGGTGCGTTCACCCAAAGCAGGGGGTTGCCGCCCCTCTGCCCTCGTTGTCGCCGGTTCATAGTGGCGGCGATGGTCGAAGGAGTTGATCGGCGAATCTCTATTACCGATCGGAGAGGGCGATCTAGCAGACGGCTATGCGAGGGGCGAAATCGCCGAAGCAAGCGTCAATCACCCTGTTTCTCGTCGCCGCCTGGTAGTAGGGCGGTGGCGAGTCGTCGGCGTCGGCGGCGGACTCCCCGGCGTCCCGATCGGCCAGAGTAATCGGGATGGAGGCGGTGGCGGCTGGTAGGGGTGGCGTCGGGGTGGATGCGATGCGGGTGAAGAGGAAGGGTGAGGTTATAACATGTTATATTAGTTTCATGTAGCAGTGAGTATATCAGTGTTATATTTATTATATCAGTGTTATTATCTTGTATCAATTCAGTAATTGTTTTAGTCATGTAACACTGTTATATATGAATAGATGCTGCTGTGTGTGGTATGGTGGATGTAGCAGTGATATATCAAGTTGTAGCACTGTTACGAATTTTGTAACAGTGATGTATTAAGGTGTTATTAAGGCATTATGATCGTTATCTTAAATAATTAATTTGAGGCTTTATAGTGGGTCAAAATAATCATATCATATATGAATTTGGACCTACTCGTCGCTCCGAATCCTTTGGTGGGGTCTGTTTGTCGTTTGGCTTTCGGATGTTGAAATCAGTAGGCGTTAGTGCCTCGTTTTTCTTCGTCTTGCGTGTCGGGCCGAGAATTATTATTTTATCGGTTTTTATGGTTTTTACCCGAGTTATTCTTTTGAAGTAGTTGTTGTCAAGGTGAATCTCATCCTAGATCGGTTGTTATCCTATGTCGAAATATATCTTGTTGTCTATTCCGTTGAAATTTGATATCTACTGCCGTTGGAGCTCTTGATGCATATTTTGTTGATACATGTTGCCAGCATGATATTTTTATATGCATATTAGTTGAGAATGCTAGTATAGACGTTGCATGTCTCCTGCTGTTGTTTATATATTTGATGCATACATGATGACATGACTACTAGCATTATATTAGTTGAGTTGTAGTAGATGAGTTGTTGACATATGCATAGTTGATCTACTTTTGGGCGATAGCCCTGGACACTGTTGATATATATTGCCCAAGGTGTAGGGCAAGTGACACCGGTGATCACCTATTTATCACACGGGTTGTGTGAACGGCGTCGAGGTGTTAGACGTCGGCGGACTACCAGGTTGAATAGTCGCATCTCTAGTTGGAGCGGGCTTGAGGTGCCACTCTCGAGGTGCGAGAGTGCGGGGGAAACCCAATGTCCACTACGCTCTTGATTGGGTTTATGACACATACTCATATAGATGATAGTTGACATAATTGACATAGTTGATTGGTTTAGGTGCATCGAGTAGATGGTTGAATCATATCTTCCGTTGTGAGCATGGCATCATAGCATCTTGTTGAAATCCTACTCAGCATTCTGCTGATGTTTGTTGTTTTTGCCTCAGATCCTCAGGTATGACGGCGTTATCTCCTGGGGTAGCTAGAGTTTTGGAGGAGGAGGAGATGTCTTCCGCACAGCATTTAGTTTCCTAGTTTATTAGTTGAACTTTGCACTTTTAGCCAGACTCTAGAATTTATTGTTCTCTCATGGACTGTTAAACTTTTATTATTATCTGGTTGGACATTTGATTCGAATCTGATTGTAAGTTTAAATTCAGTCCATTTGATGATTGTTGATCTGTTGCTAGTTGCGCTTCTCCTAGGTGAGGTCCCTTATATAGGGATAAACCTAGGCGGGGCGTAACAACTTGGTATCAGAGCTTAGGATCGTCCTCCTCCATAGGATTGTTGGGTGTTTAGGTCTAAGGATGAGATTTCACCTTGCTATAAGATAATAAGTTGATTTTTTTTTTAAATTGTTGGTTGTTGGTTGAATGAGAAGCCTGAGTCGTTCTTTCCTTTTAGGAAATATGGAGGCTAGAGGTAGTTCGGGTGTCAGGACGGCCTTCAGAGGTGGTCGCCGAGGTCGAGGTCAAGGTCGAGGCGGTAGACAGGCTGCTCAGACTCAGAGGGTCAGTCCTGTTCCGGCCAGAGCCGAGCCAGATTTGGCAGATGACGTCCCTTTGGCTCAGTTTCAGCGTCTGGCGCGCTCGAGCCGTAGACCCGGCCGGAGTAGCGCTCGGGGTGGCCGAGCGAGAGGACAGACCGAGCAGATGGAGCCTCAGCCTGAGTCCGATTCTGATCGAGTTCGATTCTGACTCAGCTTATAGTGAGGATTCACCTTCTGAGATGTCTGCTGGAGATGCTTCAGAGGATTCACCGGTGCAGCCGAAGCCAGTAGCTCGGCATGACGCAGTACAGCCTGAGTCTCTCGAGAGGCGGAAGATGAACCGCCTGAATCAGTTTCTGCGCCTAGGGAGAGGCAAATTCGACAGTTTTGCTGGGACCACCGACCCTGCAGTGGCTCAGTCGTGGGTTCGCGAGGTGGAGCGGGCCTTTGGTGTATTGGACTGTCCAGAGGAGGACCAGGTCGGTTTGGCGACTTACTGCTTCACTGGAGAGGCTTTGGTTTGGTGGGAGATGCAGCAGAGGCTACTGAGAGGGAAGGCGATCTCTTGGAAGAGATTCTTGAAGATATTCTTCAAGAAATATTACCCAGCTACCTATGCGAGGCAGAAGATGCAGGAGTTCCTTCAGTTGCGTCAGGGGACGAGGCGAGTGGTAGAGTATGCCCGCGAGTTTGATGCACTCACGAGGTTCGTCCCAGACTTGGTGTCTTCTGATAGCAGGAGGGCAGAGTTCTTCTTCGGTGGACTGAACAACTCCATCAAGGGATTGATGGCTAGTGTCGAGCTTGGGAGCTATGACAGAGTCCTGAGGCGGGCGCTACGGGCGGAGGCGACTCACGCCGAGATGTTCCCGGATCGTCAGCAGGTTGAGGCTAGCCAGCCATCTCAGGCTCAAAGTCAGGGTGGCGGAGGTCAAAGGCAGTCAGGACAGTCTCATTTCAGGCAGCGCAGAGGGCGCAGAGATGGTGGCAGAGGATTTGGGCAGCCGTAGGCCAAGAGGGCCAGATCCGCACCAGCCCAGTCGCAGGCATCTTCGCGACCTACTCATCAGTCGGGAGGTCAGTCGAACCGAGGTCAGTTCCACTGCTATAAGTGTGGGGATGTTTCCCACTCTGTTAGGGACTGCCCGCAGTCGCAGAGTCTTTGCTTTAGCTGTAAGCAGCCAGGCCACATCAGTAGAGATTGTCCGACCAGGCAGGAGGCCAGAGCTTTCAGCAGCACCGACAGAGGGGCCCGCAGCAGAGCACCCAGCAGTCTGCCAGAGTGTTCGCGCTGACTCAGCAGCAGGCCCAGGAGGCTTCTGGTACAGTTGTTAGAGGTATAATCCAGATTTTTAGTATTCCTGCATCATTGTTGATTGATACTGGCTCTACGCATTCTTTTATTGCTCCTCATATGCTTGAAAATTTGAATATGGAGCCTACATCTAGTGCGACGAGCCTGGCCGTGCATACACCATCTGGGGATGTGCTAGTGTCGGAGTTGCAGTTGAGTGGGTGTAGACTCGGCTTTGGTGGCCATATTTGTTTAGCTGATCTGTTGGTATTAGACTTCTCTGAGTTTGATATTATTCTGGGTATGGATTGGCTTTCTGCCAACCATGCTAAAGTTGACTGTCATGGGAAGACTGTATCAATATCACCTCCAAGATTGCCTTCATTCGAGTTCTTGGGAGTGAGAGAATTTATGACTCCCTTAATCTCAGCGCTGCAGGCCCAACGATTGCTAGCTCAGGGGTGCCTTGGCTTTATTGCATCATTGGTGGGCACTTCCGAAAGCAGTCAAAGTCGGCTTGAGGATCTACCTGTGGTATGTGATTTTCCGGATGTGTTCCCGGATGAGTTACCAGGATTACCCCCGGTGCGTCAGTCGGACTTCACCATTGACTTGCATCCTGGTACCGCTCCTATCTCGAAGGCACCGTACAGGATGGCGCCTAGGGAGTTAGAGGAGTTGAAGGAGCAGTTGCAGGAGCTATTGGATAAAGGGTTCATCCGACCCAGTGTCTCACCCTGGGGAGTTCCAGTGTTGTTTGTAAAGAAGAAGGATGGCTCTATGAGGCTTTGCATTGATTATAGGCAGCTGAACTCGGTGACTATAAAGAACCGATACCCTCTTCCCAGGATCGATGATCTGTTTGATCAGTTGCAGGGGACGAGTGTGTACTCCAAGATTGATTTGAGATCAGGCTATCATCAGCTCAGAGTTAGAGATGAGGATGTTCAGAAGACTGCATTTAGGACTCGCTATGGGCACTACGAGTTCTTGGTTATGCCGTTTGGGTTGACCAATGCACCAGCGGCATTTATGGATTTGATGAACCGTATTTTCATGGGTTTTCTTGATCGGTTCGTCGTGGTGTTCATTGACGATATTTTGGTGTACACTCGCAGTGAGGAAGAGCATGAAGAGCATTTGAGGATGGTGCTTGGTGTGCTGAGGAAAGAGCAGTTATATGCCAAATTCAGCAAGTGTGCTTTTTGGTTGAAGGAAGTTAGCTTCCTTGGTCATGTGATTTCTGGAGCCGGCATTGCGGTCGATCCTCAGAAAATTAATGCAGTGTCCGAGTGGCAAAGGCCTAGGACAGTCCACGAGATTCGGAGTTTCTTGGGACTAGCAGGCTACTATCGGCGATTTGTTGAAGGTTTCTCAAAGATCGCCTCACCCTTGTCTAGATTGACGAAGAAAGGGGTGAAATTTGTTTGGGATGACCGGTGCGAGGCGAGCTTTCATGAGCTCAAGAGGCGGCTCACTAGTGCACTTGTTTTGGTAGTTCCATCTGGATGTGACGGGTTTGTGTTGTTTACAGACGCCTCCATTCAGGGACTTGGAGCTGTGTTGATGCAGCATGAGAGAGTAGTTGCTTATGCTTCTCGTCAGTTGAAAGAGCATGAGAAGAACTACCCAGTGCATGATTTGGAGCTAGCAGCGATCATCTTTGCTCTAAAGATTTGGCGGCATTACCTGTATGGAGCGACCTTTGAGATCTTCACAAATCATAAGAGCCTGAAGTATTTGTTCACTCAGAAGGAGCTGAACATGAGGCAGCGCAGATGGATGGATTTCCTGAAGGATTATGATTGCTCTATTAACTATCATCCTGGTAAGGCTAATGTTGTCGCAGATGCCTTAAGCAGGAAATCAGTTGGGATGTTGGCTTACCTCAGAGTTGCAGCGTCTGAGCTAATTAGGTAGTTTTCAGAACTGAGTTTGGATGTGCTTCGTCCTACTGAGAGAGGAGTACTAGCCCAGCTCATTGCTCATTCGTCGATTGTTCAGCGGATTCAGGAGAGTCAGATCGAGGATCGTCACCTTCAGGCTATGATTGAGGAGATAGAGCAGGGGCGGAAGCCCGATTTCTCTAGAGATGCAGGTGGTATCATCAGATTTAGAGGCAGGTTATGTGTGCCTGAGGGGCACCCGGTAAAGGAAGAATTGTTGGCCGAAGCTCACAGATCCCGATTTGCAATACATCCTGGGAGTTCTCGGATGTATCAGGACCTCAAACGGTCATATTGGTGGCGTGGGATGAAAAAGGATGTTGCAGAGTTTGTGGCTAAGTGCTTGATTTGTCAGCAAATCAAGATAGAGCATCAGCGACCTGTTGGGAAGCTTCAGAACATTCCTATTCCAGAGTGGAAATTGGAGCATATCACGATGGATTTTATTACTGGACTTCCGAGATCGCAGAGAGGGCATGACTCGATTTGGGTGATTGTTGACCGGCTTACCAAGTCTGCCCACTTCTTGCCGATGAAGAAGACTTTCCCTCTTAGTCGATTGGCAGCCTTATATTGCAGAGAGATTGTTCGGCTTCATGGGGTGCCAGCCAGCATCATCTCGGATAGAGATCCGCGATTTACTTCGCATTTTTGGGAGAGTTTGCAGCAGGCTTTGGGTACGCAGCTCCGATTCAGTACCGCCTATCATCCGCAGACTGATGGCCAGTCGGAGCGCACGATTCAGACTCTTGAGGATCTCCTGCGTGCTTGTGTGTTGGACTTCGGAGGTAGCTGGGAGGACCACCTTCATCTGGTGGAGTTCTCATATAATAATAGCTATCACTCAGCTATTCAGATGACACCGTTTGAGGCTCTTTATGGCCGGAGATGCAGATCACCAGTGCATTGGGATGAGGTTGGTGAGCGTCGACTTTTGGGACCAGAGATGATTCAGCGGGATATAGAGCTGGTGCAGATGATCAGACAGAGGTTACTGACCGCCCAGAGTCGTCAGAAAAGTTATGCTGATCGGCGTAGGAGAGACTTGGAGTTCTCAGTTGGGGATCATGTCTTTCTTAGAGTATCTCCTACCAAAGGTGTCATGCGGTTTGGTAAGAAGGGAAAGCTCGCACCGCGTTATATTGGCTCATTCGAGATCTTGGAGAGAGTGGGAGCGGTAGCGTATCGGCTAGCATTGCCTCCTTCCTTAGCTGATGTGCACGATGTCTTCCATGTTTCCATGTTGAGGAAGTACGTGCCTGATCCTACTCATATCTTGGAGCAGCAGTCAGTTCAGCTTCAGCTTGACTTTAGCTTTGAGGAGCAGCCTGTTCGGATTCTCGACAGGAAAGAGCATCAGCTTCGCAACAAGGTAGTATCGCTCGTCAAGGTTGGGTGGCAGCATCATTCGGATTCGGAGGCCACTTGGGAGCGAGAGGAGGATATTCAAGTGCTCTACCCTTATCTCTTTGAGTCAGGTATTCAAATTTGGAGGACCAAATTTCTTTTAGGTGGGGAGGATGTTATGCCTTAAAATTTTTGGACCTCTTTGTAAATATATTTCTTAGAGGGGGTGGTTTGCAAAATGCAAATCCTATTTAAATGAGCCCTAAACCTCTCTAATTCTTTCTTTTCTCTCTCGGTTCTTGTAGCAGCAGCGGTCGTCGGAAGAATTTGAGGCGTCGGCGGCGAGAAGGCTCCGGTGAATCGGAGTTCGGAGGAGATTTCCGATAGGATCTCATTCTTCTTTACTTCTTCATCGCATAGGGTAACTCGATCGAGGTTGAGATTCGTCGTATGGTCTTCTGCCCGATTTATCGATGTTGTAGTTTTTTCGTGATTTGATGAGTTCTTCCTTATTGAAATTTTCGGATCTATCGAATCAAGTTTTGGTCGTTGTTGTTCCGTCGGCGGATTGCCTGCAGTCCGGGTAGCCGACGAGAGGAGGATTGGGTTTAGAATTTTGGCCGGCTATTGTCGTCGGATCGCGTTCGGCTGAGCGTCATCCGTGCGATTGGCGATCGCACGACATCGCAGCTCATGGTCGTGGAGCGCGATGCTACAGTCGGAGGCGTCCCCGTCGACGCTCGCAGGCGCTGCTGCCAGTGCAGTGCCGCGAGTTGCCACGCGCGACATCGCGTCAAGGGTGCGCTCACCCAAAGCAGGGGGTTGCCGCCCCTCTGCCCTCGTTGTCGCCGGTTCATAGTGGCGGCGATGGTCGAAGGAGTTGATCGGCGAGTCTCTATTATCGATCGGAGAGGGCGATCTAGCAGACGGCTATGCGAGGGGCGAAATCGCCGAAGCAAGCGTCAATCACCCTATTTCTCGTCGCCGCCTGGTAGTAGGGCGGTGGCGAGTCGTCGGCGTCGGCGGCGGACTCCCCGGCGTCCCGATCGGCCGAAGTAATCGGGATGGAGGCGGTGGCGGCTGGTAGGGGTGGCGTCGGGGTGGATGCGATGCGGGTGAAGAGGAAGGGTGAGGTTATAACATGTTATATTAGTTTCATGTAGCAGTGAGTATATCAGTGTTATATTTATTATATCAGTGTTATTATCTTGTATCAATTCAGTAATTGTTTTAGTCATGTAACACTGTTATATATGAATAGATGCTGCTGTGTGTGGTATGGTGGATGTAGCAGTGATATATCAAGTTGTAGCACTGTTACGAATTTTGTAACAGTGATGTATTAAGGTGTTATTAAGGCATTATGATCGTTATCTTAAATAATTAATTTGAGGCTTTATAGTGGGTCAAAATAATCATATCATATATGAATTTGGACCTACTCGTCGCTCCGAATCCTTTGGTGGGGTCTGTTTGTCGTTTGGCTTTCGGATGTTGAAATCAGTAGGCGTTAGTGCCTCGTTTTTCTTCGTCTTGCGTGTCGGGCCGAGAATTATTATTTTATCGGTTTTCATGGTTTTTACCCGAGTTATTCTTTTGAAGTAGTTGTTGTCAAGGTGAATCTCATCCTAGATCGGTTGTTACCCTATGTCGAAATATATCTTGTTGTTCTATTCCGTTGAAATTTGATATCTACTGCCGTTGGAGCTCTTGATGCATATTTTGTTGATACATGTTGCCAGCATGATATTTTTATATGCATATTAGTTGAGAATGCTAGTATAGACGTTGCATGTCTCCTGCTGTTGTTTATATATTTGATGCATACATGATGACATGACTACTAGCATTATATTAGTTGAGTTGTAGTAGATGAGTTGTTGACATATGCATAGTTGATCTACTTTTGGGCGATAGCCCTGGACACTGTTGATATATATTGCCCAATGTGTAGGGCAAGTGACACCGGTGATCACCTATTTATCACACGGGTTGTGTGAACGGCGTCGAGGTGTTAGACGTCGGCGGACTACCAGGTTGGATAGTCGCATCTCTAGCTGGAGCGGGCTTGAGGTGCCACTCTCGAGGTGCGAGAGTGCGGGGGAAACCCAATGTCCACTACGCTCTTGATTGGGTTTATGACACATACTCATATAGATGATAGTTGATATAATTGACATAGTTGATTGGTTTAGGTGCATCGAGTAGATGGTTGAATCATATCTTCCGTTGTGAGCATGGCATCATAGCATCTTGTTGAAATCCTACTCAGCCTTCTGCTGATGTTTGTTGTTTTTGCCTCAGATCCTCAGGTATGACGGCGTTATCTCCTGGGGTAGCTAGAGTTTTGGAGGAGGAGGAGACGTCTTCCGCACAGTATTTAGTTTCCTAGTTTATTAGTTGAACTTTGCACTTTTAGCCAGACTCTAGAATTTATTGTTCTCTCATGGACTGTTAAACTTTTATTATTATCTGGTTGGACATTTGATTCGAATCTGGTTGTAAGTTTAAATTCAGTCCATTTGATTATTGTTGATCTGTTGCTAGTTGCGCTTCTCCTAGGTGAGGTCCCTTATATAGGGATAAACCTAGGCGGGGCGTAACATGAATGTTACCGGATACTTTTTAGGATTGATTGCAGCAATTTGGTTAGTTGTATTCTCAGTGAGTTGAGCAGCACCTGTTGATGAAGAACCCTCCATATTAGTCTGGAACTTTCCTTGATTTTGATCTCTAATAGATTTGGAAGAAGAACAAAGAGGAGCACAAGATCCTTTAATAACACAAGCTTTCACGTGATCAGAGAAAGCTTTGATACCATGTTAGAAGGAACAATGAGAAAGAATAACTTATATATATTTTCTATATATAGTCAGATACAAGAGGGCTTTATATAGGGGACACCTTGATAGACATCAACGGTAAAATAGGCTCCCCTCAATTAATGTTTACATTAATATTCTTCTGCACATTACCAAGAATACATTAATAGCAACTCTTGCACTTACCAAGATAGGTATGAATGTTATATCCTAATAGTCTCAACTTCAACCATGATTCCAAAAATTTATGGGGCCATTTTGTGATGGTATTATGTGGCGCTATTACCATACTGATAGATGTAAGATTATGTAATGATCCTTTTGAGGTCCCTTCATTGGCTTAAACCACATGGATCTACTCTTTCTTAGATCCCCTTCCATCTACAGTATTTCTCACTTTGATAACATACTTCATTATCTTTTTATCTTTGTCCTGTTGTTTATATCAATGATTTGAGCCAACTTAATCATAAGCATTAATATTTTTCAAGAATATAAAGACAGAAAATTAACTTTGGTTACAACTAACACAAACACTTCTCTTAAAATATACCTTGTGATTCTGTTTGTGCTTGGTAGGCTGAACAAGTATCGCGAAACTATATTGGAGTTTTCGAACTCCAACATATCTGGGAGGAAGCGTGAAGTAGTGGCTGCTTCAATTGCCAGTGATGATGTTGATATGGATAGTGAGAATAGCAGCAACGAAGATGAAAATGAGTGATGGAACCACAACCTGTTCTTCATGTAAGCCCTCTGTCTCATGATTCTCAATTTTATTTGTTGCGGAATTCAATCTAATAATAGATCAAACGATAGTTGAGAGCAAATGATCTCTCATTTTCTATTCTCATTCAAAATGGAAATGGAGTAGGAGAATAAGAGGGAAGGAATACATTCAAATGAAAATGTTCCGACTAAAATGATTCTGTAGCTTAGAAAAACAATTTATACTGGAAGTCAAAAAAACAAGGGAAAAATAAAGTGCTGACGATTCAATCAACTTGAATGTTGACCATTGCATAATTACTTAAATGACCTTTTACTTATTAACTCCGGAACTGACACTTCGTTATTTAATACTAAAGCTTCCTTCACAGAACAAAGTATTATGCTTCAACGCCCCCTCCTCAAGCTGGAGATTGTGAAGGGGTTTTGCAATCCCAGCTTGTCCAAGATAAGATGATGTCGATCCTTTGACAATGCTTTAGTAAGTATGCCTGCTTCCTGTATTTTGCTGGGGATGAACACATGTTTCAGAAATCCTTGTTGATACTTCTCCCTGACATAATAGCAATCAGTCTCAATGTGTTTAGTGCGCTCATGAAATCCAGGATTCTCTGTGATATGAATGGCGCTTTGATTGTCGCGGAACAAGTTTATGGGCAATGCAATTTCAATTCCCATTTCAGGCACCAGTCTTGCTAACCAAACCAACTCGGCTGCTGCGCTAGACATAGCTCTAAGTTCACTTTTTGCAGAAGATCGACTTATGGTTGGTTGTTTTTTGCAGTTCCAGGATATTAGTGACTTCATGCAATACCCCGTTACTGATCTTCTGGACAATGGGCAGCTGCCCCAGTCGGCATCACATAAACCTGCAATTCTCATCTTTGATGTAGATGGATAGAATAACCCCATCCCTGGATTTCCCTTTAGATACTTCACTATTCTGATTGCTGACTTTTAATGCTCTATCAAGGGCCTTTGCACATGCTAACTTAGTGAATGCACTGCATAGGATATATCTAGGCGTGTAACTGTGATATATAATAACTTGCCTATTAGTCTTCTGAACTCCTTTTCATCAGTTGGTTTATCATCTTCAGTCGACTTCAATTAATGAGTTTTTTACTGAAGTTTGATTGAAGTGTGTTGTGGCTTGCATGATTCTAACTTCAATTCTTGAATCAAGTCCAAGATATACTTCCTTTGCCCAACTTATGATGATTTGATCATTTTGTTGTCTCAAGCATCACTGTTGCATTGCCGAAAGCCTTGTGAAACAATACTTGTTGATAACCTTGCATACCATTGTCGGCCTGCCTATTTCAGGCCATATATGGATTTTTTAACCTGCACACCTTCCCTACTTCATCCTTTTTATAACCAGGGGGCTTTTCCATGTACACTACCTCATCCAACTCACCATGCAAATAGGCATTGTTAATGTCAAGTTGAAACAATTTCTATTTCTTTGCTGAAGCAACTGAAATCAAAGCTCTAACAGTAGTGAACTTAGACACTGGTGCAAATGTGTCATGATAATCCATTCCCTCTACTTGTGAGAATCCTTTGGCAACAAGCCTAGACTTGTGCCTCTCAATTGTTCCATCAGGCTTATACTTGGTCCTATAGACCCATTTACAACCTATTAAGTTTTTGTTGTGTGGCAATTCACATAATATACATGTTTTGTTTTCTTCAAATGCCCTCAATTCTACTTGCATTGAATTAACCCATACTGGATCCATAGCAGTTGCATCATAGGTTGTAGGATCATTTTGTGAGTCTAATCTATTTAGGAAGGCTTGGTGTTGTGGACTTAGGCTTTGTGTAGAGCAACAATTGGCTAAAGGATACAAGTCAGATATTTGTTTGAGTTTATTAGATATTGGTTCAGTCACTGTGGCATTGCATTGATAGTCTTTGAATTTTTCTGGCACTCTCACGTTTCTTTTGCTTTTTCTCTGAGCTATAGGCAACTCATCATTTGCTGAAGAAGTGGAGTTCATATTGTTTGGTGCACTAAGTGTTTCAAAGGGAATGGAATCCATACTGTTTGGTGGATTTGAAATATCAGATGGCAACAGTTCTGTTTCCTGAGAATGAACAATTGGATATTGAGTTTTGGTACAATGTGGAGCTACAGGTGTTGTAGAAGGAAGAAGGAAATTGATTGAATCATCCTCATTTTCATCAATAAGAGGAATAGGAAATATAGTTTCATTCTCAGGTGCTTTATTGTATGGAAAGATGTTTTCAAAGGATATGACATCCCTGGATATTAAGAACTTATGTGTCAAGATGTTATAGAGTTTGTAGTCTTTTTGTGCATAGGGATAACCTACAAATACACATTGATCAGCCCTTGCATCAAACTTTCCTCTTCCCTGTTGATGAGTGCTAGCATAGCACAAACATCCAAAGGCTTTAAGATGATCAAGTTTGGGTTATTTTTGGTATGGTAGCTCAAAAGGGCTTTTGTTTTTTAATAGTGGACTTGGTAACCTATTAATCAAATAGGTGGCAGTTAATACACGGTCACCCCAAAACCTTAAAGGCAAATTGGATTGAAACTTTAGGCTTCTTGCCACTTGGAGAAGATGTATATGCTTCCTCTCAACTACAGAATTTTGTTGTGGGGCGAAAGGACAAAAGCTTTGGTGTACAATCCCCTTTTCAAGGAAAAAACTTTTAATTTTCAAGCTAAAGAATTCTCCACCATTATCAGTCCTAAAACACTTCACATTTTTATTGAACTGATTTTGCACAAGGCTTACAAAACTCATTAACAGACTTGACACTTGTTCTTTTGAAGACATTAAAAAAGTCCAACAACTTTTTGAAAAATCATCAACTAGTGTAAGAAAATATGAACATCCACAATTTGTTTTAACTTTGAATGGATCCCAGACATCACAATGGACTAATTCAAAAGAAGATGAAGAAGAAATGTTGCTTTGTTGAAAGAGTAATCTGCACTGCTTTGCCAAAGGACACACACTGCAGTGCATTTTTGGAGTGGACTTCACTTCAGGAATAGAGTCAACAAGGAATCTCATTCTTGACTGGGACATGTGTCCTAGTCGTAGATGCCATAGAGAAGATTTATCACTTAGAATTGAGAATGCTTTTGAACTTGGAATTTTTGTTGCTTCGGGTATCACATGCAAGCCACAGTTCTCCTTACCAATCCCCAATATCCTCTTGGTAGCTAGGTCCTGAATGTAACAATATTTTGGAGTGAATGTCACTGAACAATTTTGATTTTTTGTAATTTTGCTGACTGATGCAAGGTTATAATGAAAAGCTGGAACAGATAAAACCTGCTTAAGAACTAAGTTGTCATTGATTTGGGCATCACCTACATGTGAAACTAGTGTTTTTGAACCATCGGGTAATAACACTTGCTCTACACTACTGGGTTTAAAGGTATCTATCAAAGGAATGTTAGGTGTGGCAATGTGGTCAGTTGCACCACTGTCCAAGATCCAAGCATGGGTGTATTCATTTAACAGGAAACCAGCATGATTACCTACACAATTTGGCATTGAGTCACCTGCAATTCGAGCCACTGAAGATCCAGCCAGAGTTCTTCCTTGTGTAGTACTCACAATAGTATTAATACTTGGGGAGCTGGTATTGAACTTTCCTTGCATGATACTCATCAAAGTATTCAACTGTTCTTCAGTGAAACCACCCACTGTGCTAGCAGCTTTATCAGGTATGTTTTCTTCTTCTTTACCATTACTCTCTGTTTGTTTTTCAACTTTTTGAACCTGATAACTTGCCTTTTGCTTGTATACTGGTTCCCAAGTTTTTTGTTTGCCTTTGAATGACTTCTGGTTTGTTGGATATTCGTGATTTTTTTAGCAAACATCTCTGGTATGACCTGCCTTTCCACAGTAATCTCACTCTTTGTCCTTCTTATTGAAGTTTCCTTTGAATTTGGAATTCTGGTAAGAACTTTTTAAAGCAATTAAGTCCATGATGGTGGTGTTCTGAGATGCCAATTCTCTTTGTTTTTGCTCCTGAGTGAGCATTGAATATGCTTGGCCAATGGTCGGCAGTGGCTTCATGATCAAAATTTGACCTCGAATGGTCACAAAGTTCTCATACAACCCCATGAGGAATTGCCTTAGCCTCCTCTTTCCATTGCTACGAATTCTAGCAGCACAACAGCATTCATCTTCCAATCTAACTCATCCCATAACTCTTTAAGCTGTGTATAGTATGTGGCTATTGACATGTTTCCTTGCCGCATACTGCTTAATTGAGCTTCAATCTCGAATATACGAGGTTCATTGTTAGCTCCAAACCTCGATTTTAAATTCTTCCACATTGTTTCTGCAGATTTCGCATACAAAATGCTTTTGACCAGTTTTGGTGACAATAACCGTGTGATCCAGGATCTGACCATATCGTTGCAGCGTCTCCACAGAACGAAGTAAGGAGATTCAATTCCTGGGTTTTTGACGCTCCCATCAACAAAACCCAGTTTATTCTTTGCTGATAGAGCCATCAACATTGATTCTTTCCACGGGAGATAATTTTCATCACCACTGAGCTTAATTGATACAAGATTCGTACCTGGATTGTCACTGCTAAAGATCATTAGCGGATCATCGAGTGATGACATGATGTTGTTCTTGTCTTCAACCGACTTCTCCATACGAATAACTTGTCGATCAAGCTCTACTTAGATCTGATTTCTTTTGGAAACTTGAAGAACACTGAGATCTAGATTTGTTGGCGATGAATCGCGGATGGTTCCTCACTGATTGCAACGTGATCTGCTCCTGAGATCGATTTAGGGCTTCACTGCTCTGATACCATGTTGCGGAATTCAATCTAATAATAGATCAAACAGTAGTTGAGAGCAAAGGATCTCTCATTTTCTATTCTCATTCAAAATGGAAATGGAGTAGCAGAATAAGAGGGAAGGAATACATTCAAATGAAAATGTTCCGACTAAAATATTTATGTAGCTTAGAAAAACTATTTATACTGAAAGACAAAAAAACAAGGGAAAAATAAAGTGCGGACGATTCAATCAACTTGACCATTGACCATTGCATAATTACTTAAATGACCTTTTACTTATTAACTTCGGAATTGGCACTTCGTTATTTAATACTAAAGCTTCCTTCACATAACAGAGTATTATGCTTCAACATTATTGACAGTTGACAATTCTTGTCAACTAATGTTCATTCCGTAACAGTTGCATAAGGTAGCTCACCAAGGATGTGTAAATCACACAGTGGCGGATCCACTGCAGGCCCAGTGGGGGCCATGGCCCCCACTGAGATTTTTTTTTTTAAAAAAAAAAATCTTTGCCCCCACTCACAGAATCACGCACGGGCCAAATGAGTAATTACCACTCACATTTCCTCCTCCACGTACGCACGCCGGCCGCCTGCAGAGGAAATCTTAATAAATCTTAAGCATTTATTGTTACGTGTTTACCAAAGGTAAACAAACGACACAATGAATCATTACTTAAACATTCTCTCACTCGTCAGTCGTCACTCTCGATCTCACTCTCTCTCAAATCTCAATCGCTCACGGCTCACCAGCTCACCTCACGGCCTCACCTGCTGCTTGTCGTCGACTCGTCGGGCTGCCGCAGTGCCGCCGACCGTCGAGCGTCGCTACGTCGGCTGCGTCGAGCACTCGAGCTACCAGCCTGCCACCAGCCGTCCTGCCGCCCGCCGCCCGCCGGACTGCTCGGCTGGTCGCTGAGACGCTGACTCGCTGTTGTTGCCACCTGCCGGCTGCCGCCCTGCCGGGATTGCTCGCTGTCGGTGCAGCCTGCAGCGCTGCTGATCCCGCTCAACGGCTCAAGGCCTCAAGTGCTCAACAGCAGTCGCTACCGCTGCCAATCCCGCTCCGGCGCTCCCGCTCAACGGCAATCGCTGCCGCTCCCGCTCAACGACAGTCGCTGCCGCAGTGCCGCTCCCGCTAACTCGCTGCCGCTGCCCCTAGCTCGCTGCCGCTGCCCCTAGCTCGCTGCCGCTGCCCCTAGCTCGCTGCCGCTGCCCCTAGCTCGCTGCCGCTAGAAACTTAGAAAAAACCTCAAACTTACATCATTATCAGGTTGAGTTATTTTACCAAGTGATTGACAGACAACTCCAGGAACTCAACAATAGGTTCACAGAGACAAATATTGAATTACTTCTTTCAGTGGCATGCTTAAGTCCAAAAGATTGTTTTATTTCATTTGACAAACAAAAATTGATTCAGCTTGCAAAATTTTATCCGACTGAATTTTCCGCTCTAGATCTTATGATTTTAGATGATCAACTTGAGAATTATATTTTAGATGTCCGCTCAAATGATAAATTTTTAAATTTAAACACGATCGTTGACCTTTCTATAAAGTTAGTTGAGACAAAAAAACATATAGTCTACCCATTGATTTATTTACTTTTGAAGTTAGTATTGATTCTTCCTGTGGCAACAGCAAGTGTTGAAAGAACTTTTTCTACAATGAATTTTATAAAAAATAAACTACGCAATCGGATGGGAGATGAATGGTTAAATGATTGTTTGATTACATACATTGAGAAAGAGATATTTGACAACATTGATAATGAAAAATTTTTACAGCGTTTTCAAAACATGAAGACTCGTCGAGGTCGACTATCAAAATTAGTTTGCCCCCACTAATAAAATTTTCTGGATTCGCCACTGAAATCACATATGCTCCGTGTTTCAAAGATCATGTATATATATATATATGCTACATGGCCTGATACTAGCCATGTTCAGGTCAATCAATCCGGCCTCTACAATCCTTACTGTAATTAAATGCTACAGGTTTTTTTGCACATGTAACACCGTTATTGCATATGCTAACCATAGTTGTTTAATTGAACATTTCTCTGGGGGGGGGGGGGGGGGGGGGGGGCAAAAGGATTTGAAGGAATGAACAGGTAGGGGTGAGTAAGATTCACCGATTTACCGAACCGAACCCGAAATCGACCGAATCAAATTTTTTCGGTTTGGTTTTTGGTTATTTTTTTTTGGAATTTCAGTTTTTGGTTCGGTTCGGTTCGGTTCGATGAATTTATATAAAAAAAATTGGTTTTAACCGAATTAATCGAAAAATGACCATTTTGCCCCCAACAATTCAATTAATTACCTATGTATCCCTAAAACAATTAAACCTATGTAATACCCGATACCCAGTTACCCTATTATCCGAACCCGATTCCTAATGCTCTCAATCTCTCGCTCGAGTAGTCGAGTACCCGACACTCGCACAACCAGCCAGCCCTAACAGTGGCGAACCAAGCGAACGCAGTCGCCCCGCTCGAGTAGTCGAGTACCCAACACTCAACAACCAGCCGGCCCTAACAACGGTGAACCAAGCGAACAGGCGGGTGACGCGGAGAACCAGGCAAACACAGTCGCCCCGCTCGAGTAGTCGAGTACCCAACACTCAACAACCAGCCGGTCCTAACAGCGGCGAACCAAGCGAACAGGCGGGCGACGCTGCAAACTAGGCGAACGCAGGGGCGATGCGGCGAACCAGGCGAACGCAGCAGGCGACGCGGCGAATGTGGCGAACTCGGCGACGATAGGCACTCGCCAAGTCACCCCCCCCCCCCAAATCGACTGATCTCCTTCTCTTCTTCACACCGATTTTTTTTTTTTTCAGTCGGCAGTGTCGAAATTTTGGTTGGTTAATCGAACCGAACCGAAATTTTTTGGTTAATTCGGTCGGTTAATCGAAAGTTTTGGTTCGGAAAATGGTTAATACATTTTGTGTTAAATCGGTTCGGTTAACAGATCGGTCGGTTCGATTAATTTACCGAACCGACCGATGCACACCCCTATGATCAGGGTCAAAAGGATCTGAAGGAATTGCATCGGTACACACGGATATTGGGGATGATCATGTCTACTGCAGTTGATGGCTTCAATGTCTCGACGCATGCGAATATTGACACCGTGATTCCTCCGGCTAAATCATAATTTGTTGCCGAGAGTGGATAATTAAATCATAATTCAATCAGAAGACAGCTTTCAATCTCAGACTCACCTGATGAATAGTTTTTTCTCTTGTATCCTCGTATAAACTTTTTCATTGTCTGTGTGCAGTATTATGTCATGAAAGTTTGAAATCCAAAAATAGGACAATTTGTCAGTCTTAGGTAATGCAAAGATCTAATTTGGGTTCTTTTAATAGATTTACTCACAGACGTTCTTACCGGGCTACTTGACACAGTTAACAAGAATCATAACCGGAGATGATACTGTAGTTTGTTCTCGGTTCATGCAAGAGTGTTGCTGTATCATTCTAAAAATGTATCTAATAATTCTCCTAATTATTCACAATGATATGAATTATAATTTTATCAACGATCATGAGCATTTTATTCATGCAGATTCGGGTTGGAATTAATCAGATTTTTTTTTGAAAAAATAATAGGAGCAAATATACTGCAGGCTCTATTAGATTGATTTTTATTTCATTCTTTTTTTTTTGCAAAATGCAAGCGAATATATTATTAGTCAGGTAGTTTAGACACAGCTCACAAACAACTCAAATACAAAACCCCTATCCTTTTTTTTTTACCATCTTTCTAAATTATAGCTTCAAATATATCCTGAAATCAATTTGCAAATTATAGCGCGAAATTGAAATAATTTTGTAAATCAGAGGGCTTATAATTTAATCACATGCGACCAACATGATTAAATTATAAAACTCTAGGGGCGTATCTGAAATTAACCCTAAAAAGGAATCCAAGCGTCCAAGTATTAACAGTCCGCGCGACGCGCGCCCTTCGCTCACGCCATTATTTGAAAAGCCCGCCTGTTATCCACCCTAAATCCCGCGCTCTCCGCTTTCCTTCCTGCGCTCTCTCTCTCTCTCTCTCTCTCTCTGCGATCGATTGCCGGCGAAGGTGAGTAGCTTCTGCCTTTACTTTTCTCTGCTGGCTGATTTCAATTTACTCGAACAGAGATCTTTCCCCTCTCATTCTGGGGCAGGGTTCGGCAATTCTTGGCAAATTAGGGTTTGCTTTCGTTCATCGTATCTGTTTGTTTATGGGAATAAATTTGATTTTTTCCTTAAAAGAGCTTCTTTTATGACATAAAATTGGAGGATTGTTTGTTTTATTTATTTCATTCTCTTATGCACTTCTAAAGGTAGAAAGTCTTACAGAGTTGGAAATCACGGAACTTGAATTTGACGATTCCTGCAAGGGTTGTGGGCAATGGGTGAAGATGGTGGATCTCAAGACGCTTCTAATGCCAGGAAGGGCGCTTTGGGTGATATAACCAACGTTTATGGCAAGAGAAGTTTATCTTTGTTTTCAGTCAAGGATGTTGCAGGGCAAAATATCTGCAGGAGCGGGGAAGAAAATAGGGGTGAGAATTTTGAAAGACAATCGACTGGAGGGACCAAGAAAATGAAGGGAAAAATTGATGACGCAGATGAAACTTTGACGGATAGTAAAGGAAAAGGTCTCTTTTCTTTTGATCCTAAATTGGCATCTCAAGCTATGACTTCGGATTCTATTGTGAACTTTTCCCAGAGAAGTGTACTATCCAATATTTTTTCACAGCAGATGAACTGTGATCCATCTGCACCTGGGTCTACTGAAGCTGACAGGTTAGGACAAGGCTATGTTTCTTTCAGGTCCGGGTCTGCCCAGTGTGGTAAATCATTTGAAACCGATTCAGAAGAAGAGTCTTTAGATGATAATGAGACAGATAGTTGTGATTCTATAAAATATTCCTTTCTGAATAAGAGTTTTGATAGTAAATCTATGGCATCAAAATGTAGTGACTTGGATTTTACAGCAATAAAAGAAGGTATTGACAGTATTGAAGGCCTCAGTAATGCTCCAGTGGGTAAATCAGATGGCTTGAATTGCCTAAAGCCATCTGGTTCTTTAGATATTAATATGGATGATGGGCCAAATCCTCCTACTGGTGTTCCAAGTTGTGGAAAAACTAGCATATCAGGAAATCATTGTCAATGTTCATTTTGTCTCAAAGGTAAGTCAAAATCCCTATATTTCTGAATTCTAATGGACAAAGTATTGATGCCATATACAATTTGTAAGGATAGCTTTAACTTATAATAATTTATGGATTTGTTAAGTGTCTAATTGTGCATTTATTGTGTATGATATATAACCAGCTGCTTATATATTGACGGACCTATATTACCAGGATGCTAGAGGCAGACTTGCTGGTAAGCTTGTTGTAGATAGATATCCATGTAGTATATAAACAAGCTCTAAAGTCATTTATGGTTCTTCTATCAAATTTTTCATAAGGCAATGCATATTTGTTTTAATTTGTATTTTCTTGCATTGTTTATCCATAGCATTGAAGAAAAGCAAACGACTTGCAGTAGAAGCACGAAGTTCAAGCAATAACTTTAATATTAGAGCTACTCGTAATAGCTCAAAAAGAACTGCTGAGTTGGAATTTGAATTAACTCAACAGTGGAGGTCACTATTCCTTTATACAGAGAATACCCTTGTGCGCGAAACTGCTCAGCTTGTAAGTCACTACTTTTGGCTTCCCAATTTCTTTCTTTAGAATTTTCCTTTTAATATTATAAGTTTTTTTGGTGAAGTCAACTGTGTGATATTATAATAAATAAATTTAAAACCAGACAAATTAAAAAGCTTTGCAATGCAGTCTTGGGATTAGCAAAACAACAATACCTTTTTAAGCAAAACAAACCTTAGTCAATCAAGTAGTGAAGGAACAATGTACCTTTTGCCACAGCTTGCCTTTTAATTGAAGAAATTTGAGATGGCTTGACCTAAGATCTGTTATAAAATATTGTGCAGCTTACCTCTAAACTTGTCCTAAGATGCCTAGAACTTAAGTTGTAAATAAGCCATCCAACAGATTGATAGGTTCCTTACACTATATTGTTGATTCTCCTTGTAGTTGTTAATATCACCCTATTATGTTCTAATTTATGTAGAAAGATAATTGAAAATACTTTCTTTGTTTGCTAAATTCATTTTTAATCAGCTCTTGTTTTTTTCCCCTTAACCATATCTGTCTTCTATTGGGCTAAGATTTGCATTTAGGGATAGTTTATAAATAAAATATTTTTTTTATACATATGAATGAGCCCATCTAAGAAGTTTTCTATGGGGGAAAGCCACCATGGCCTAATGATAACTGGAAATGTTTATTCCTAAGCATCCAAATTGGCATCTTTGCTATCACACACAACAAATAAGCTGTATCTAATTTGACCACCCTTTGAAATAGAAGACAGAACACAACATAAAGGCTGCAGAAAAAGAGAGAAATGAGGTTCATTCTGAGGTCGATTTAGGTAAATGACTTCATGGGGAAGATGTGCAAGCTGACAAGAAGGTATGTAGAAGATAGTGCAGTGGAAATGTGGTATCCATTAGTCAACTGTATTTGGTTGATGTCACACATCCACACATCTTCTTTCTTACATGCCCTCTCAAATTTAGTTAATTTGAGCAAGTAACCCCTGTAAACTTCATGTGTAACCTTACAATTTAGTACTGACAAAGGGTACTGCTCATTTCACAATTCTTTGCACATTGTTATTCTGTGTAAACTTAAAGGGGATTGATGTGAGGATTTTAGGAGGGTGCCCCTCTCCAGTTCCTGCAGACTGCAGTTTGATTCACAGATTCTTTTTTCCTAACAAATTGCATTGCTGGTACAAAATATTCAAATATCATCTCTTTCTCTGCAGCATGCCAACTTTCTCAGGCTGAAAGAATTGAAGGAGAAATGCAAGAGAGAATTGGAGATGGCTAGTATGGCTCCTGCAGAAAAATGATGATCCTCATGAATTATCCCAGGTTTGGTTGGTTCAATATAATAAATGAAGTTTTTTGGGACAAAGCTGTTTATGAAAATGGTCCACCAACTGAAATTTGGCAATGAAGAACACAACTGATTCTGTAAGATTTGTCCAAAATTCATGTAGTATTTATTGAATTGCTTACTCAAGTTATGATGTATCTGTCAACATCTACTAGCTTAGACGATTAGGACAATTGGGCATATTGTGTTTGGTTGGATTCATTATATGAATATAGTGTCTTTTTTCACACGGTGGTGTTCAAAAAAGAATTTTCCTATGTTGCATAAATATTGCATAAATATTTCTGTGTTGTAAGACAAAATTTTATTGCTCCATTGAAGAATTACTGAATTAGCCACATACTCAACCAAGTAGGGTAGTATTTGTTGCAGGGAAGGTATTATGTAGCGTTTTTATCTTGTAATCACTGCCTTTAGAGCAACCTAGCATAGAACACTACTAGGTTAGCCCCCAATAATTTGTTATCTGCAGGATATTGTGTGACCTTAATATTCGACTATCAAGAGTTCGAAAATACCAAAAGCCATTGCCCTTATTATGCTAGACATGCTTAATTTGTGAATTTAATCAGGAATGTCCATTGTGGATTTCTTTTAATTTTTTGGTTCAGAAAATTTTTTATTATGAATTTTGTGTGAAAGATATTCTTGAGCTGCCATCTGTCTGTATGGTTCTTAGTTTGCTCCTTCAACATGAGCTACAATAACCTTTTTTATTTCTTATCACACTTGACAGTCCACATCAATGATCAGATGGTTCTGTACACCTCTTATATTTATTTGCTAACAATATTTTACGCTTTTATAATGATTGGTTACGACAATTATTGCAAGCATATATTATACTAACCAGTTCTTTATTCTATGACCTGAAAACTTTTTAATAGCTGACATGAGTACTTTCTTTCTTTTGTCTCTCTGTTGAAACTTTGCTCTCATACAATTCAAAAGTCAGGGTAAATTTCTTATCTTTTCATTTATTGGAACATTTTTCTCCTTGTCATAGACAGTGGCTTGGCTGCACAGTACTGTCTTCATTCTTTAGGGAAGCTTAAGATTTTTGGAACTCTCCTGGAGATTAGATTGGGTACCACCAAGTCCATGTTGTGTGGTTGGAGGGAATGTGTGGATCCATTTGGGCACTTGGAGGGGTTTAAATGTTGTTTTTATGTGCCTTTGTGGATGATGCATTACTAACAATTCTATTCACTTAAATTTGGTCTTTCTTTACATCATGGTATCACTCAATGTAATTGCATTCCGCTTACAGTCAAGTTAGTTAAAATTCAATAGAAGAAGTTGGTAAGCCTATAATTGCTTAGTAAACAACCGTGTGCATTCACATAATACCTCTTACTGTGGTTTTTTGCTCACTGTAATTAGTCAATTCATAAACACAGAAGGGAAAGAAGTTCATATATGGTGTCTATTTTAAATTTTTTTTATAGTAATCTAATCCATGGAGTGTTACAATTCATTAACGAATCTAACTTTTGAGATTGCAACTACATATATGTCATTAGTTAGAATTATTCACTATTCGAAGTTTCAAATCTCACGGTGAGTCTTATGAATTATTTTTACACGACCATTCAATGGAAAATAGAACGATACTTTTATATCAAGTTATATTGGGCCAACATTATTGATATGGGTTTTTATTTGTTTAACTATACTGGAACTCTTTGGAACTTTTGATTGATACTCTTAACTGCTCCAAGGTAATAAAACAGGTCTTGAATACAATCAAATTAGTTTTTTGTGCTTGATCTCTTAGTATATAATGTAAAATTAAGTGTGTTTAGTTGGATGAAATGGAATAGACAAGGAATAGAAATACATAAGGAGTATTATTATCTTGTTTAAAATATTATATAATATATTCTATGGTTGAGCGGATTCTGGTACTTTGTATTTTTAATGGTATTTGTATAGGACCGGTTCTAAGGTTTTGAAATCAAATCTTATCATGTTGGAACCTAAAATTGGATCATACTCGGAACACAAGTTTTGGTTTTGGGTATCATGTTGGAATTTGTTCATTTTGGTTTCGAGTTCCTTGTTGGAGCTTGTTTTGAAACTTGTAATAATGTTGGAACCTATATCCTGGAACATGTAAATGAATAGGTTCTAGGGTATAGGTTTTGAATATCGATTTCGGTTTTGGATACTCGATGTGTTGGACTTGGAATCAGAATCGATTTTAATCGGTTCCTTAATTTTATCTCGGATCCTACTCGAATTTAGGGTCTACTCGGAACCTATTCGATCAGGTAGGTTTCAACCAATTCAGAGTCTACTTGGTACCCATGCACACCTTCAATATATTCTAGGGCTATTAGATGGAAATGGTCTGAATTTTGGTCGAATTCTCAATTGTGGCTAATCCTTTGATTGGTCTCAATTATATATAAGAACTTACAAATTAGTTATAATTGTAGTCTTTCGTTTGCCTATCGTGAGTAGAGTCATTATTTCGTTGACGTAGCGATCCAAAAACGATTTTAGAATTTAAGTTGTCATATCATCTGAATACACTTGGGATAACTTTTTTTAAATGATTCTTTTAATTTGGGGGTCCCATCTCTCTCTCTCTCTCTCTCTCTCTCTCTCTCTCTCTCTCTTACGATGCAGCATATACATGCGGCAGTTCTTCTCTAAATATGCAATACTTTAAGAATCCCTCATTTTCTTCTCTAAATATGTGTTAATGCATGGGAAGCTTC
Organism: Canna indica; assembly: GCA_034359265.1. Lineage (NCBI taxonomy): Eukaryota > Viridiplantae > Streptophyta > Magnoliopsida > Zingiberales > Cannaceae > Canna > Canna indica. The sequence continues at coordinate 75,193,505 of CP136894.1, read as the reverse complement.
ATTCTTCATCATCCGACGAAGTGCTCCAATGGTGTCAATGCTTTCCCCGCTCCCCTATGGGAAGAATTTTGCATGCCTCTTATTCTTGTCTGGGACGTAGTTTGCTATGAAGGAAGCGAGATCAGCCTCGTTGATGGGCTTGTAGAGTTGTAGGCGCAGAGCTGCCCGTCGCCGAACATCACGTAGGGCTTCCCGTCCTTCATCGATTCCACTTGATGGGCTTGCAGGCACAGAGCGGCTTTTGGACACAGATGGCGGAGAGGAGGACAAAGTGGGCGGCGCCAAGGCGACGTCCTGCGAGAAGGCTGTTCCTAGACGCGCCGTAATCGACCTTCCATGAGTCACTGATGCCACCGCCCCGGCTAGCGAGGTAGCAAACGACTACATCGACTGGGCGGCCAAGGGTGTCGAGAGCGCGAGCGAGGGAGACTGGGTCGATAACGGCGGAGAAGAAAATGGTGGCGACGACGAGCTGTTGGGTGGTCTGGGCTTTATCGTCGCGGCCGCGGGTGCGGCTACGGTCACGGGCGATGGTGATCACATTGAAGCCGCGGCAGCAGAGCCCGCGGACCACGAACTTGCTGATGTAGCCAATGGTGCCGGTGACGAGGACATTGATGTCCGGTGCGCTGGAGCTGCCCAACCTCACCACCGTTTCCTTCAAGGAAGACGACGCAGGCTTGGCGGAGAAGCTCCGAGGGGGCGACAAGGAGGTTGGCCGCCGCGTCGTCTGGCCGTGCTCGGCTTCCTCGATGGACCACGTCAAAACTACTGCTGACATATGTTGTATCATCGCCACCCATGTCTTCATTTGATTCTTCCCATCTCTCTCCAGTGGCAGCAGGAGAGAGAGATGTGAGATGGGGTGGCTACATCGGGAGGAAGAAGAAGGAGAAGGAGAGAGAAGTGAGACCCTCAAATTAAAAAAGTCATCCTATGTGTATTCGAGTGCAACTTTTATAAGCAAGCTGCCTATGAATGAATGGATATGTGTTTTAAGCGACTGAACATGGATAGAAAAAGAATGGATATGAACATATTCATTCCTTTTTTTATTCATGTTCAGTTGCTTAAATACCATATCCATTCGTTCATAGAGATTTATATGGGCAAACTGCCCATATAAGTTTTATCTCATGTATCCAGATGACATGATAATTTGAATTTTTAAAATCAATTTTGGATCACCACGTCAGCAAAGTAATGGCTCTACTCACGGTTGGTAGACGACGGTCTACAATTGAAATCAATGTGTAAGTTTTTATATACAATTGAGACCAATCAAAGGATTAACCACAATTGAGAATTCGGCCAAAGTTCAGATCATTTTCGTCTAATAACCCTATATTCTATCAAACATGTCATAAGATAGTAAAAAATACTTATTGCTAGATACTTTTACATAATTATAACATCTTTTAGGTGGTAATTTGAAAAATTTTCTTTGGGGTCTTTAGTGAAATAATAGGGAGAGAAAGACATGCATACTCACTTTCGCATTTGAATATTGTGTAAACACTAAATATATGTTCTAAAATTTTCCCCTTTTTATCATAGAAACTAGTCATCGACCAGTGCATTGCGGCGGGATTTTCCAAATAATGTATATCATTGATGTAAAAAAAATTATTTTATCTTCTCTCAGAAATGCAGTGCATTACCAAATAATGCAAAAAACTCATAAAAATAGAGTTTTGCCAAATACTAGAAAAAAACATCATAATAATTGAGTAGAATCATATATAAATAAATTTTCGAAAAGACTAAATGACATCAATTAACACGTAGTTGTAAATGATTTAAATGTAAATTTGCAAATAAAATTTCTCACCAATATATTTGATCGAACGACTAATAAAAGAGGAAATGTTTTTGTAAAAAGTGCAATAAAAATTGAAAAAGATGGGATAGTATCAAATATTACATAGCCAAAAGATCCTACTATAACATTACAAATAAAAATTTTATCAATGAACTTGTTGAGTTAGTAATAAAGGGAAAAATGTCAAAAGAGAAAAGGAATGGTGAGGTGAGGAGTGTCAAATGGGTATGGTTCTCAGTGCTCAAGTCTTTACTTCTTATTTTCATTTGGAGCTTAAAAAAGTTGGACGTTGTTTGATCAAGATTTGTGCAAATGTTATGCATTTGAAAAAAAATTATACCGGTTGGGATCGGTGTAAGAAAGCTTTGTATATTTTTTTGGAAATTATTTATGAAGTTACTATGATTAAGTATTGGAAATATATGCACGATTAATTATCCCATTGGAGAAAAAAAGATTGCATATGTTTGGAGTAAGAGTGTTCAGTCTGTGATTAAAAAAATAAAACTTATATAGACATCAAATGTTTACATGTTTTTTTTTGTTTGGCTACGTAGTCTATTTTTAAATGATTTTAATTAAAAATTTGTTTGCGTTCTGATGAGAAGAAATAGTTTTTGCCATTGATTCATCTATAGCACTTTTGACGAGTTGTTTATAAGGAAGATAATTTGTATTGATGAAATTATTAGAAAACGAAATGAATGAATATGAAGAATACAAGATGTTTAAAAAGTGAGAAAAGTAAAAGGTATAATGAATTCGTTTATGCGATATTATGTCGTAAATTGATAAAATATAAAGGAATGTTGTTTTTTATATTTTGTTAAGAGGTCGTTATATATTCAAATATTTTTGATTATTTATAATCATGCTTAATAATTAATCGAGCACCACAGTATCCAAAGAAGAAAGAAGTGTGTAGTACTATTGTAATCAAGTTTGAAGATTAATATATTGATAAAACATAATAATAAATCATCAATTTCTCCAAAATGGAACAACTTTAATGATTTTTCTAATCAGGAATATATAGGTGCTAAAATTCTCATATCCAAAACCAAAAATTGATTGTACCCATTTTATCCCATCCGCAAAAATTTGTAAAACATTAGAGACTTTTACCAAAATTCAAAAAAGAACAATTTTAATTTATGAAATAAATATTTTATAATAAAAAGATGCATTATGGGTCTAAAATAAATATTTTGGATCAAAAGTTTGAAATATATTAGATTTTTTTGCCAAAGTCTATAAAACTAAATTTAAATTAAAAATAATAAAATATTTTGGTCCAAAATATCCTTTTAGATCCTATCATCTATTTTATATTACAAAAAATATTTCACGAATTATTTTTTTTTCAAAATTTTGAAGCTACCTACTCTAGGCTTTTGACAAAAGTCTTTAATGCATTAAAGACTTTTGCCCAAAGCATATAAATTATAATTAAATTTAAAATAGTGAATTATTTTGGTCCAAAATATTTTTAAGACCTATCATATGTTTCACATAATAAAAAAATATTTCATGAATTAATATTAATTTTTTAGATTTATGAAACTATTCTAGACTTTGAGCAAAAGTCTTTAATGCATTAAAGACTTTGGTCCAAAGTCTATGATAGCTTTGTACCTCTAAAATAAGACATTTTCAATTCATGAAATATAATATTTTATGATATAAAATATATGATCTAAAAAATATATTTTGGACCAAAATAATTCACTATTTTGAATATAAATTTAGGTTCATGTGCTTTGGATAAAAGTCTGTGCCCAAAGTCTAGAATAATTTCATAAATTTTTAAAAAATAATTTTAATTCATGTAATATTTTGTATGATATAAAAGTGATGCTAGGATCTAAAAAAAAATATTTTGAATTTAAAATTTTTGCCCAAAGTCTAGAATAGTTTCATGAGACTAAAATAATTAATTTTAATTTATAAAATATATCAATATATAATCCACCATCCGCACGGCTTAAAGCCGAATCCAAATTTAGGAACATTGTTTCTAAAAAGTAATAGGTCGAAGAATATTACAAAATATAATGTACATGTTAGTATGTTACCACAGAAAGAGTTATCTCTCTCAAGTTTAGGGTAGCAAACAAGTAGAGCTAACTAGAGCCAAGTTTTGACTTGTTCAAGCAGAGCTAACTAGAATGCCGCGAAAAAGTAGATCTTCCCAAGGCGATGAGTGTCTTACTGTCTGTCTTACCAAAATAGAATAAAGATGTATGGAATTCTTTACTTGCTTACTAGCATTTGATAGCCTTCAAATCCAGGACTGTTTTATGAGGCTTTTAGAATCAGGATTGCATTTACCACCATACTCACGCAGAGAATTACTTTTAGCTTAAAATTTGTAAGTATTACTATAGATAAAATTATAAAGTATAAAAAATTTAAAATTGCCACTTATGAGAAAGCTACCCTCGAGTCTTAGCCAATAAACCAAGCATTTCAACAGCTCTGTAATAAGGTTGATCAAATTGATAGATAGTGCTGAAAAAAAAAGGGAAAAGAATTGATAGATAGTGCTTCTAGCCACTGACCCTTGTCAACGATAAAGAAAAAAAGGCGACAAAGCAAAATAAACCAAAAATTAATTTGATAGCCGCTCAAATGTCAAAGCAAGTGCTACTTATACTTGTATCTTATTCATTTCTCTTGAATTGTATACAAGTTGCTTTACTTTTAAGAAAAAATGTCAAAGCAAGTGGCTTCTCATGCTTAAAAAAACAGCATAGAAGACCTCCTTCAGCATTAATCAAAGGATATGACAAATCATATGAAGTCTTTATGAAGATTCGGAAGAACAAAACCTAACTTGATTTGCATCACCTGGACATCTCATCCAACTTCTGTCTGTAGAGAGCCAAGTCCTGCATGCATGGAGAAGAATTCAGCATTATAACATGCGTAAGGATTAAATATTATATGCTAATATTTTTTAACATTCACCGAGTCTATCAGCTACACCAAATATAAAATAAAAAGCAACTAGGGAGTCTTGAAAAAGCCCCCAGTTTTCGGCAGCTACATGGATACTCATGAGAAATTAATCTCTAAGTCCAGGCTCCTGGCAATAGCGCTATAAAGATTTGTCTATCCACTGTCCAATATTCAGCTCATGATTTCAATTTTTGGATAGGGGTGAAGTGGTGAGTAAGAGAAGGGAAGAAAAGATAAATAATATGGTTAAATAGAAAAGAAAGAGTCAACATTTGCCTCGTACGTGTAGAGAAATAAGTAGATAGGAGAAGAGAAGGGAATTCCATCCAATTCAGCAAAGTAAAGAGAAGAGAAAGGAATTCTATCCAAACATATATTAAACTTCTCATTAGGTACGTACTTCATTATGTTTTCCTCTGTATATTGGCATACTTAAATACAACTTAGTACATCATAGAAGCTACATAGTAAAACAGATTGTCCACATACCATAACTGCCTGAAACATGCTTTAGTAGTAACCATAAACAGCCAATATACATGAATTTGGATTTTCTTATACTTAAGTGGCAAGGATCATAAATAAGATTTACATTTATTTTTGTATTTTCTGTTTCAAAAGAAAATAAATCTTTGCTTTCCATGATGTGTAATCAAGGTGGTCAAAATCACATTCTGCCTACCCACACATTGTATTGTGCAAGCCTATGAGTCAGAACCACAATCCTGACTACGTTGATTACAAGGTGAGATACATTCATCAACATAGTGGAGATATGGAAACAGTTAAGTCAGTAGACAAAGATGAAAATATAAGTAAAAAAATAAAAACATTACTTGAAAGATTTTTATGGATTGAGGATAAGTCATAGCTCAGACATTTCCAGAAATAGATAACTGTTAGACAGTTTCGACTTTCAAATGAAGGTGCTGGTAAAATAAGAGATTATTGAACATATGATACAAAACAAAATAATTAACCCAAATATCATTTATTTAATTATGCTAAAAATACAGTGGAAAGCTATTTGTTAAGTTACCCAGCAAATTGAACTTTGAAATGATGGTTTTGCCTTTTTCGCAGGATTAGTTAGATGGTTGGGAATTTGGAATAACAGTTACATCAATTTATAAAGTATAATAAAGCATAAATCAGCTTACAAAGTCATATATGAAGCATAAAAGTGAAATTTTCTTTATCCTTAAAAAATGGTGATTTGTCCTGAAAAGGCATGTTAGGCATAATGATAGTTAAGATGATATGTAACGAGAAGAAATGTAGAATCTTGAAAAGCAACAAATGGCGAACAGTATTGAATCCAGGTAAACATGTGTCCATTAGTAAGTGCTAACTTCAGGTACAGGCACTTAGAAATAAAGTTAGTGACGACACCATACAATATTTGAGCACATAAGTCCTATGAGGAAACTCTAAATTTGATGAGATTCAACTGTAGCAATGGGGTCCCAACTTTTGGGTTTACCAAGTACAGTGTACAAGATCCAACCAGAATTAGAATGTTACCCCTGCCTCACCTACACAGAAAAGGTACAGTTTTTCTTTTTTTTGTTCAATTGAGATCATAACTGATGATTCTTGGGTTTCCTTTGTAAAACTGAACATTTCTCTTTCATTCGCTCAATCTGATTGTTCAAAATTGGAAAAGCAAAGAGTTATCCGCTCTTCATTGCATTCTGGTTGAAAAAGTAAATGTTCCCATTGGGATGACAATTGTAGACGGATGACCGCTAGGAGAATCCTGTTATCTAACAATCCGTTAAATTCGAATATAAAATATTTAATTCCCGATTAATAATAAACAATTTTCCTTCTTTTATACATAATCAACAATTTACTTTGTTAGCACAGAATGCACTACTGAAAGTCATTCCAGGTAGGGTGGGAATTCCAATTATCTAAGAGCAAAATTGTACATCTAGGATCATGGAAATCATTGTGCTAATATACTTCAGTTTCAGAAACCAACTCACAAGAAACAGGCATACTCAATACTAGATAAAAATAAAAAAAATAAACTCAGTTGAAACATAATGCAGAGCTGTCAAAGTTGGGAATCAAAGGTACAAATGAAATAAAAATAACTTCTTCCTAACAAAAAAAAGGCAGCATGTAAAGCAATCAGCACAATAATCAATATAAAGAACAGTGAATAAATGGAAGCATTGTTCTCATTAAGTACCTTTGTATAAGCAAAAACGCCAGCCTCGGAAGGTCCTATTGGGCTCCCTCTGCGGATAAATTTGCCCTCTTTGAATATATAGAGCATTGGGACACCAGTTGACAACTCAAGGCTTATCACCTGGTGATGAAATAATATGGTTACCAATTTGTATCATTATTATATGACCAAGTATAATTGAAAGTTGAAGTTTTAAGTATATTAGTCTGCTTACTTCTTGAGAGGTTAACTTGTCCAGATACATAATGATCGATCTCAAGGAATTTCCATGTGCAGCAATCATCACATTCTTTCCAATCATAAGTTGTGGTTCAACCTGTCATGCAATCCATTTCGGTTGCCAGATGCCAGTAGATAAGAAAAGCATTAATCATACTTGAGTCATGACCACAAAACGTGATTCTTGGGCATCTCACTTTGAATAAAATACCACAAGATTACTGTCATATATTATGTAATAATTAATACAAGATCCATATATTATGACTCTAGATATAGTTTCATATTTGTCGAAGACAATTACTCAAGAAGTTATAGTTAAAGCTATTATTCAATTTCAAAATGAATCCTATACAATTGCTGAAAACCCTATGTCACTGTTGGAGAAAGGAATTATCTAAAGATATGGTCATTGAGTTGAGAAGCCAAGCCCTATATAAGAGCTTCAAATAAATAGAATACTAATAAGGAAAGATTATTTTCATAAGCATGAGAGAATGAATCATGAATGTTACAACCTACTGGATAAGATAACTATCCCATCAACTTCATAGGCTTGAACCACTTGCCTAATTAAAATGCTTAAACTGTAGTTGATGGTAGTACACCTATCAAGCCTTAGTGATCAATATAACTCCTATGGAACTCTCCATGTGAGACTAAGACGAGATATTACAATCTTCCCTAGTTGAGTCTTGACGTCCTCGTTAAACCCAACTCAAGTCTAATGCATAGCCCAAAACTAAACCCAAGTTGACGGAATGTGATGTCAAGCTTAGTATTAGCTCCACCATCAGGTAGCCATTTCTCACATAGACTCCTTCACCATGCCTAGGACTAAGTTGTGCTTTGATACCAATATTGTTATACCCCTCCTTGGATCAATCCCAAGATAGTGGATGCCACCTAGAAGACTACCTAACAAAGTAACAAGGAAACACATCCAACAACAATGACAAGTTAGAATAATACATGAGTTTACAATGGAACAACCAAGAATTTTCAAATAAAAGTATAATTCAAATTTAGTTAACATATTAGGTATAATCAAATGGGTATTTAACATATCAATGTCAAGGAGCAAGACAAGAGTATTTCATGTCTAATCATATCAAAACTATCAAAAGAGGAAGAAGTTCAACAATAAGTTTGTTAACATAACATAAAATAAAAGGCATCCTAAAAGAAGGTACGCCTTAGGTATCTCATCCTCAAAACTTTAGCGATACAAAGATTCTCCAACTACCTACTATAGCTTTGGAATTGAAGCAAACACAATAAGAATCATCGGAAAGTTGAGTAGGATATCTCAATATATCAAACGACAGTAATAGCATCATTATGCAATGATGATAATCAACTATCATGCAACCAATGAAATAATATCATAAATAAACATTTATGATGCCATACATTCAACCATTTTAAGTGGAAGTGTTCCAAACTTAGGCAATCAAAAATCAAAATTTAAATCAAAGATTCAAATTATTAGTGAATAGTTGGCTGCCACTTCAACATTTAAGACAACAAGAAAAACCATATTGTTAAAGTCCCACATTGCTTAAGGATATGGTCAAGATAGCTTTTAAAATAGTTTGAGCAGTCCTCCCCTTGAGCTAGCTTTTGGGGTGGAGCTAGGCCCACTAATTTCTTAACATGGTACAGAGCCTATGAGGCATCAGTACCCTTTCCTCTAGTCTCGCGCCCCAATGAGGCTCCCAAGTGACCGTCTAGTGATACAAACCAGCCTATATTGCAGATCCAAAACCCACAATCCAGCAGAAGCCTGCAGCTGAAGCGTTACTACATGATGCCAACTCACAATGGACTCGATAGTATGTAAGGAAGAGACAGACTCAATCAAGAGGTAGGGCTTGAGGAAGAATTCTGATCACTTTAGCAGAGTCTTAGTTGATATGGATGGAATTTAGTTATTATTAGAATGAGTCTTTGCTTGATTGAATGAATTTTTTATCATTTAAAATTCATGTTTATCTTGAGAAATAGTCCAAGGTGTAAACGTAGTGTGAGAGTTTTTGTGTATGCTTTACACTACTCAACTTTACACTGATTCCTATTGTGTATGCTTTACATTTATAAGTATAGTAGCTAGTTGGAGAGTTTTTGGATAACTAAAGTTTTGAGGAGATACCTGCCTTCTTTTGGGATGTCTTTTATTTATTTTATGCTATGTTACCAAACTTACTGTTGAACTTCTTTTTCTATTGATAGTTTTGATATGATTTGACATGAAATACTCTTGTCTAGCTTCTTGATAAATCCCGATTTGATTATCCCTAATCTGTTAACTAAATCTGAGTTATTATGTTATTTGAAATTCATTGGTTATTCCGCTGAAAACTGTGGTATTGTTTTGATATGTCTTTGTTGTTAGATTTGTTTCCTTGTTACATAGTAATGATATCCACTTTCAAGGGATCGATCCTATGAGGGGTTTAACAATGAATGTTATTTTTTTAAAAAAACTATGATTGTTATTTGAGGTTAAATGAAGGAGATCATATAGTTACAAATGAAAGTTTTGGTATGATTAAGAAGCAATAAGACTGACTTATAATGCAGAACATTCCAAACTCTTGTTCTCTCTTTTCATCATTGAATGCAAATTTTCCTCTTATAGAATTGGTAGTGAGGAGTCCAACAGCACAATTGATTATGCATGCACATGATCTGCAGGTTACAAGGAGATCAAAACTGAATGATATGGAGCTAGCAAATACAATGGTGATTCACTCCTAATGCTACCTATTGCTCTGAATGCCACCTGTATTCAAGCTAGCTGGACTAGCCATCTACTGTATGGTTCGCAGCAATTTGCAAAGTGATCATTTGAAGCAGGTGGTAGAAGATGAGACCTAAGAATATGCAATGCAGTAATGCGCATTATATATCCATTAAAGTTCTAGAAAACCACGCCTTTGTTGTTAAGTTAGTATTGCAACTGAGAATTGAACTGACTTGCGATGCTTACTAGCTCTGTTTTGGTAAAACAGAGAAGATGATGAAATAGCAAATTAGCAGATTCCAAAACGAGCTACATGGAATCATAGTTTTGACTGGGAAAAAATTGAACCATATATAAACTCTTAAAAATAAGGGTCATCTGAATTCTCGAACTCCAACTTTCATAAGATTTGAGAGAAACTTTAATAAGCCTATATATCCAAAATTGTAGTAGTGAAAACTCGTACATATAATAATGGACAGAACCATTTTGAGTTTCCTTACTTGATTCTTGAAATAATCGACAGCTCTTTCAGCACACATCTCCAAACTCTTACCATTAGGGGGAGGGATATCATAACTTCGACGCCATTCATGAACTTTCTCTTTGCCAAATCGATCAGCTGTTTCTTGCTTGTTAAGACCTTGTAATTCTCCATACCTGGATGAAAACAGTTCATAGGCAAAGTTTTGACTCAACTTTATTAAATTATACAAGAATATCCATAAATAATTACAGAACGAAATCATTACATTCTCTCATTCAATTGCCAAGCAGTTATCACAGGAATGGATTGCTTCTTTGTTTCTTCACTATAACATCGACTCCATATCTGGGCTTGTTCACTCATTGTGCACAATGATTGGAACCTGAAAAAATAAGTGAATTCAATAGCTACCTTGAGAGTTTTGTTAATTTTGGTGTTTGATATGAACTATGCTATTGACATCTGCTTAAAAGTTCTTAGCATAACGAGGAAGGTAGCTAGAAATGAAACCTTTTTGGAGAGATGCTGGGACATAGCAAGCATAGCAGTCATTTGAGAATGAATTAGAACAGATGTATATATCATGTCAACAGGTATGTTGCAAATTCTTTTACCAGCTTCAATTGCTTCCTCTGCTCCCTTTCCAGTCAAAGCCACATCAACACAACCTGTAAACAGATTTTTCTCATTCCACATTGACTGACCATGTCGAATCAATATGAGAGCAGATTCACCTGCAAAGTGATGAAACTGTCACTTCTCCACGAAGAACTAAAAGTAGTTTCAACAAATTGCTCAACAAAGTATTTAACAACTGCATGGAGACAAATATTCTCTTTCTTAAACCTGATTCAACTTAAGCTTCCCAGTGTATGGCACAATTTCATAAGAAAAATGTTAAAATTCAACAACCAATAGATCAAGTACTCCCTTTTTTTTTTGAAAATAAAGCAACTTGTATTAATTCAAAAGGCATGAATACAATACAAGGGGAGGAAGAGAGAGTTGTAAAATAAAGAAGAAGGGCCCATAACAGGATTCACAGATCCAGGAACTGAAGGTTTTTACACCTACAAGCATCCATAAATAGAGCCAAAGCTAAGAGTCGTGGTCACCAAAGATTGAACATTACTAGAACTGCCTTCGAAGCATCTTTTGTTTCTTTCGTACCTATTAAGAAATTAGTAGGCCTAACTCATCCCAAAGTGGAAGCCCCAGGTATTTCAGAGGAAAGGTCCCAGGAGAGCATCCAAACAACGATGCCAAGCTCTCCGAGGTCGTTCCATCACCTTGGATATGAATCAGGCATGTCTTATCTTGGTTTGCTCTAAGCCCAGAAGCCAAATCAAAACACCGAAGCAGGAGGCGAAGATTGAGTAAATTGGTGGATTTAGAAGGGCTAAAGAGAACAAGATCATCGGCAAAGAGAGCGTGAGTAACTCCACCACTAACATGCTGATTCAGAACACCCTCCAGAAGCCCATTTGAGACCGCCTTTTTGATAAGTCGGGGAAGGCAGTCAATTGCGAGATTGGAGAGGAAGGGGGAAAGCGGGTTTCCCTGCTGCACCCCCCTCATATGATGGAAAGGCTGCCCCATGTCGCCATTTACGAGAAGAATCGAATCAGTCTTTAAGAGATGCTCTATAACAAACTTGCATGGTAGCAAACCAGAAAATCTGCACACATAAGAAAACTTACTTGATCCTTTCCGACAATAGCTAGAATTGCTGCTCAATGGTAATTGAACTGCATCAGCGGCCAAAGATGGTGAATTTGATGCACGAGCCACACCCAGTTTCCATCTCTTCAAGTTGCAGTAACCTCTTGGAGACAGTTGCATCTCACTGCCAAAAACCATCCATACTGTTCTCAGATGAGAACTTCCTGCTGTATCCTGTAAGCCAGAACTATCATTCCATCTGTGGGCTTTGATGGAACCTACGGCATGCTGATGTGCTACTGCAGCCATTCTGAAAAAGTTTTAAAATAATGAGTATCTGCATTTGAATCTTTATATGGCTCATCAATACAAAAGAAAAAGTTGAAAAATAATCAGGAAGATATAGATACCCAAACCTCAAATTTTCACCATAAGGATCATAGATAGAAGACAATCCTGTGGGCTCAATCTATGGGATTCCTTACCAGAAAAACACAATAACATGACCTTCAGGTCAGCTGATAGTACAAGACCATTTTGCTACATAGATCATTTACAATAGTTTTCAACCCAAGATGAATGATGGGATACCTCTATTATAATTGAAGGTAAATTTAAATAAGCTCTACGCGATGTGATAATTGCACAAATGAGTAAACCCCAAAAAAGCAAAAGTTGAAAATTATGGGAAAAAATATTAAATTGCGCAAACTTTTAAAATTATGGTTTGACTGACAACATATAGAAAACAATCCCATCGTTCATCAACTTCGCATACTTTCCACATATGTTTGACTATGTGCAATCCACAGGAGTAGTTTCAAAATGATCAGAAAAAATAGCTAGCACATTTTAAATTCTTAAATTCATACGAGGGTAAGAGAAGGAAGAACTACTTCGTTCTGGAATATGCAACAGCTAATTAATATGTCAAAAAATCGTAAATCATACGAGCACGGATCCTTTGCATAAGAGAAGTTCATTCCAGGAGCTCGAGTGCATCAATCTTACAGTTTCTTCTTTCTCTAGCCCACAAAACTATCCAATTTTATCTCTAAAACACTACAGGACACAAACCTAAAACCCAGGACGAGAAAAACCGTTATCGATCAGCGGAATCGTGCGAAATCAAACATCAAAGGAAGGTCATTCTTTCCATTCCAGAGAAGAACTCCAAGAATCCAGTATAAACGCCAAAATAGGTACTTCAGTATCCTGTGGAGAGATCCGGTACAGTGAGAGCCTAGGAGGTAGCAGAGATCTCACCTTTTGCGGGTGATTGAGGCTTCCCCAGGACCAGAAAAGATTTCGATTAAGCCGAGGCGAGCCGATCAATGATTGAAGGGATCGGGGAGAATGAAGAAACGAAGTCGAATCAGAGAGGACGAGGGGATGAAAAGTTTGCTTTCGGCGGCAGTTGGTTTGAAGGTGGCGTTGGCTCTTCATGTTTATTTAGTTATATACGAAGACAAAATGTTAATTAGATGAATTAACGGGAAATATTAGAGTTAAAGAAGAAAATGACAATGATGATAACAAATAATAATAAGAATAATTAGGCAAATTAAATGGGAAAATCATACCATTCTTTATCAATCAATTAACGTTTTACTCAATTTATAATTGGGGCAATTTATTTAAATAAAATGAGTATACATTTCTAAAATTCACCCTCGACTGTTTAAGTGTCCAAAAATTATTTTATGAATACTAGTTTTTTTAAAAAAAAAATAGAAACGGAGAATAATAAAAGGGTAGTGCGAGTTTAATTATTTTTTAGATTTCATTACTGTAACTAGGAAAGGAGAATATATATAGGCCTAATTAATTGATAGGATAAATTGCATTGTAGTCCTTAAACTTTGCCTCATGTATGGTTTCCCCCTAAACTTCTTTTTAGAATCAAATCATTTTTAAAGTGTGTTTGGTAACAAAAAAAAAGAGTGATGAATGGAAATGGAAAAAATTAAGAGAAATTTGATATTTATGGTTTATTGGTAGAACTATAAATATTTTATGGTATTTGTCAAAATTAGATGCGACAATAAGGCATGCCAGGATAAATGTTAATATTACAATATTGATTTAAAAAATTATTAATTCCTAGATTTCCATCCTAAAACCTCTTAAATGAAACTCAAGATTTTAACCATTGCACTATACTAACTTATATAATATGTTTTAAATATATATACTAACTAATTATAAATTTTAATTAAATACTTTTTTTAAATTAAAATTAAAATTTTTAATCATTATGCAACAAATTTTTATTTATCTCGAATGCAAAACAATCACATATTTATAAAATAATATTTCTTATATTTTTTATAATTTATAAATATTTTTTATAATTTTTCTAATAGACTGTAGTCGAGAAATATTGTCTACCTCTATTCTATAGTTCAATTAGAACATAAAAGAATTGGGTTATAGTTTAAAAAATTATTAATATAAATCGCACCTTAAAAAGTTATCTACGTACGTTCTATAATTTAATTATAATATAAAATGATCAGACCTACATAATTCTTAATTTTTACACTTTCAATCATTGCTACTTTAACATGTACTTGGAGCAGCTTCACTTGCTTGAGTTTTTTTCTCTCCCAACGATGAAGTATTATGCCTTCATTTATCTAGTAATTTTTTTTCAACATCTAACTAGTCTTTTAAATAAATGCACGTTTCAATTGTTTTTGAACTCATTCGACTCATTCTTTCATCTAAAATTTAATTTCTTGCACTAAAATAAGAGTCAGAGGTTGTTGCAGACAAAGACACAATTAGTATATGGGGTGTCGTAATAGAAATCACAAAATAAATTTTTCTTGCAATTTCCACCTTGATAAAAGATCATTATTATTTAAAACTCCATTGCTATGATCGTGATCTAAGAAAAAAAGCCAATTCATTTAAATTAGTGGATGTGGATTTCGATGAACTTTTTACCTCACGATCATATTGAGTATTAAGACTACATCCACCTTCGGAGGATAATCTAGATAATGAAGATGTTGATTTATGTGTACCACCAAATTTTGATTCATAAAAAATTATACATATGAGATAATAAATTCAAATTTTCAAATATGGATCGATTCAATGTATGAATTTCTTGGTTTAGCTTCAATTTGCAATTAGCTGGATTCGGTTGAGAATGATTCATTGCAATTGGCTCTAGCCTTGTTCAACTTAGCTGTTAATTGGACTCGGTTTAGTCCGACTCACCAGAAAATTGAATTTGGTTCATCCAAATCAAATTTGGCTCGAACTCAAATTGAAATTCAATTGAATCAATAACTCAACAAGTATATATAATGAAAAGAAATTCAATTCAGTAATGAGCATTCAACAACCAAGTAGGAACAATGACAATCAAACCTTAAGGTGTTCGGTATGCAGCAATCTATCTGCATTATCGGTAACATGTTTTTTAAATTCTCGACCCACACATTATCATATTTGGTTCGAACACTTTACTGATAATCCATATTGTTCGCTTTAGGTTTTCAACCTTAGCATTAATCTCGGTTTTGATGATTTTGATGATAACAAACATGAGACTAATAATTTTATTGAGAATATCTTTCAGGTTCCATATCAATTAGCGTTCGATGTCCTAAATCGAAAATATCGAAAGAAATCAAAAATCAGAATGACATTGATCGTCGCGCTCGGGTTCGTTGCGGAAGTTTATCGAAGATCGACGAGTGCACCAAAGTCACTTGGATGAGTCCAAAGATCAAGTCAAAAGTTCTCCAAGATGATGTTCGTTGAAAGCCGAAACCCAGAAACCAAGCGCGGAAGAAATAGGCTGAAAAAGTTTTTTCAGCCTATGTTCGTTCGACCAGGCGGTCGACCGAATAGGGTAAGAAAGAAAGGCCCAGCCATTTCGATCGACCGGTCAATCAACCGAACACTGCCAAAAAATGGCAGTGGGCACTTCGGTCGACTAGTCGATCGATCGATAGTGGCTGGTTTTGGGCAGTAGGCTTGGCGGTCAATTGGTCGATTGACCGACCTGCTGAAAGCCGAAGATGCAAGATCCCGTCGGTCGACCGATGGGTCGATCGAAGGTCGGGGATGAATAGTCACGTCTGGGCGGTCGACCCATCGGTCGACCGACCACAGACAGAAGAGAAGCGGCCGAAAGACTGATCGACCAGTCGGTCGGTCGACTATTCGACCGACGGCCTGTAACATATAGTTTTTTATCCGTTGAACAACCATTTCTTCATGAGGGTATAAATACACCCTCGTATACTTCATTTAACCTTCTTCCTTGACTCCTACAAATTTTTTGAGCACTTTAAAAGGAGATTAAAAGCCTTCCAACGATTGATTGAAATGCGCTCTGTTTTCTTCCGCGGACATCTTCTTCAAGCGCACAAGCTGGGCTCAACTCGGGTTTTGATCAAGCTCTACATCTTGACAAGTTGAAGACTACAAGGATTGAAAAGAGTAGTTATACTTGTTTTATTATTAGCTCTTTTCATTGTAATCTTTATTGTTATTTGAACGCGTTTTAATTGAATTTGAGTGTGACAGACCTAGGATTGTTAGGTCTGATTTTGAAAGTGGTTACCTAGTGTTAGGTGTAAAGTCACTTGTGTGAACTTAGTATTTACTATGATTAGTTTAATTCTCCCTTAGGGTTGAGGTGGAAGAGGACTCTCGATAAGAATGCGGTGACTTCCGGGTGTGGAAGTGCCTTAGGTCGAGAGTGCGTCTCTTCGGTGAAAAGTTCTCTGTGTAAGGGAAATATAAATTAATCTAGTAAAACTAGTTTGGAAATCCTAAGCGGGGTGCTTAGATAGTGGAGTAAGCATTGGGGCCGAACCATTATAAATCTTGTGTTTGCATTGATTTCTTATTTGCTTTAATTTCTAAATCATTTATTGCTTCCGCATATAAAATCATCGAATTGCAAATTGCCTAAATCAATCTAAGTAAACGATTAAAAGGAATTTAGGCTCATCGAATTAGTAAACACACTATTCACCCCCCCTTCTAGTGTCGTCATTTCGTCTACATTTGGTATCAAAGCAGGTTCGTAGATTGAGATTTCATCATCTCCTCTACAAACGTCTCTTGATCGTAAAATGGCTCTAGAGTGTGTAGCGTCTATACCCCCTAGGTTCGATGAATCTAACTTTGGTCTTTGGAAGGGTAGAATGTACACATTCCTAAAGACTCAAGATTTAGATATTTTTAATATGGCTAAGATAAAATACGTTGAACCTAAGGAAAATATGAATACATGGACCCAAGAACAAATTAACATGTTTGAGTTAAATACTAAAGCAACAAATTGCATATATTATTCTTTGAGAAATAATGTACTTAAAAAAATCATGCATTGTACTTCTGCATATGATATCTGGAATACTTTGAACATGCTATATGACTATGCTAAAACTGAAGAACTTGTTACTCTAAATGAAGGAGACGATGACAATTGTCATGCTCATATATCTAATGAAGTTCTTGAAACTCTTAGTGTTTCTAGCCAAAGAAGTACAAAGAGTCGAAAGAGAACTGTGACATGTCACCTATGCAATGAGAAAGGACATGTAAAATAGAATTGCCCTTGCATGAAGAACAAGGCAAGGAAGAGGTTGAATGCTTCCGCATCATCATCCCATGAAACGTCCTCTTGCAATGATTATGAAGTTACCTCGAAAGCTTGCCCCATGAATAAAAATGATGAGGTACTCTCCTCTCCTTTTAGTCATGAGAATAAAAATGATAGTATTAACTCATCTAGTTCTCATGATTTTGATGATTTAATGGATGAGTATAAAATTATGTATGCATTGCTCTTGAAAAGGGATAAAGAGAACAAAAGAATTAAAAATGAGAATTCTAGACTTAGCTCATATGTGCATATATACTCTAGAATTAGATAATGAGAAATTGAAATCTAGCTCACTTGATCCATGCCATGATAATTTAGAATCTGAGCTTAAAGTTTTGAAACATAAAAATGACAATTTGAATAATGAAAATAGCATATTGAAAACTGCATGCTATTCAAAAATCTATGAATGATTTGAAAAGTGAAATCATTTCCTTGAGTAGGAAAGTAAACGAATTTAACAATGCCCCATCTCCTAAGAACAATAGAATAAAAAATGCTTATGTAAAAAATGAAAATGTTCATCACCACTCTCATGTTAGGCATTCTACACATAAACCTCAAGTTAAAAAGAAGAATGCTTCACTTAAGAATGCTCATGTCCATCATTTTTCTCATGTCAAATCTTCCAACATTAAATCTCATGTTCATAATGAAAAAAAGAAATTTAATGAATATTATTTTTGTTGCGGTGTATATGGGCATGCTATATATGATCGATTGTGCATTCAAGATGAACCCAAGTGGAGTTAAAATACTTTGGGTAGTTAAACCCTCTAACACTCAAGGACCCAAAATAATTTGGGTATCAAAGGTTCCATGTTCTTTTGTAGGGGGAGCAACCGCACAAGGATAAAAGAAGATAAAGAATTGAAGTTGACAATGGACATCAATAAAGAATCCTTCTTTGGTTGCAACTTCAAGTCATGAAGATGCCATAGGTATGAAAATTGACATCTAGGTATCCTTGGTATCATCTCCCATACTCACTTGCTTAAATTATAGTTGGAGTTCTGATACATGCCTAATGTTAGTAGATTTTTCATTCTTGATAAATCTTATCAAAATGATTTTTGATTTTTGATTTCCGATCTCTTCGGAGACCTATGTGGCCTATAATGGGCCTAAGCGACCTTGTGGTTCTAAATCGTAAGCCAATTGTGGCTTTCGATTTTCAACCAATAGGAAGGGTTGAAGATCTTATTTTTTAAATTTTCATATTTTGAGATCTCTAGATTCATTTTGTTATCATGAAGATTTATTTGAAAATGAATCCATGCTATTTAGTGAAGTGAAATTTTGAAAATGATATTTGGTTTTTCTCTTCACTATTTAGTTTGATGGCTTGCATGTAGAATTGGTTTTATTGTCTACTTAAGAAGTATACTTGCAAGTTATAAATATTTTAGGAAGACTAATTAGGAAGAAAAAGATTAGTTTGCCTAAATTTTCATGAATAAGATATAACTTCAATTAATTCAAAATCCTAGTGTTATACCTCATTGTTTAAGCTTAAGTATGTCTCTTTACTCATGATGGTAATTATATGTAAAATCTTTGCTTTCTCATGAGTAGGTAGAACTTTAGCACTTAGGCAAATTTCATCAAATGAAACTTGCTCTAGGTTGACACTCATCATTAGAGACATTCTTTTAAGTCCAAACTAATTAAGTATACCTAGAGATCTAATTCATTATATGTTTCACATCTTAAGATCTCTTAGATTCATTTAGATATCATGAAAACTCATTTAAAATGAATCTTTACTATCTAGCATAGGTTAAGGTTTTTAAATGAAACTTTGCATTGAACCTTGCTATGTATTATGTTGGTTTGCTAGTAGTCATATTATTTCATTATGATACTAATGAAATCTACCTGCAAGTTAAGAATTGGAAAACTATGCTATCTAAAAGAAAATGAAAAATGAAATGAAAAGTTGGGCAAATTTTCAAGAAATAAGGTATGAATTTAATTTTGCAAAAATCTTTGTAAAATAATTGAATACTCATGCTTAAATGATTTTTCTATGCTCATGATTGATTATGCATGATAAATATTTGAATCTTCGTGAGTAAGAAAATTTTTGTTGACTTAGTTCAATTTCATGATATCTTGATTGAATGAAATTTGAACTATGTTAAAATTCTTCTTTAGAGACTTCATGTTAAGTTAAACTTGAAATGAAATGAAATTTCTAAAAATAAGATATGAATTTAACTTTACAAAAATCTTAAAATGATGATTGAATATTAATGTTTTAATGATGTCTCTATATACTCATGATTGATTTTGCATGATAAATGTTTGAATTTTCACGAGTAACAAAAATTTGGATAACTTAGGCAATTTCATGATGTCTTGATTGAATGAAACGTGCTCTAGGTTAAAACTCATATTAGAGATCTTATTTTGAGTAAACATCAAACAAACATGTTTAGACACACATGATATACTCTAGATGTTCAATCTTGAAAATTCATGTGTAGATGAAAATGTGATAACTAGATCACATTAGTGGACTTAAGTTTAAAAGGTTTGACCCAAGTCAACAAATTGACTTGGACACTTGATTTTAAGTCCAAAACTTCATAAATATGCTTAGGTATAGGCATAACATATTTCCAAGCATTTAGAGTGAAAAATTCATATGGATATGAATAAAATGACATAGAGGTTAATTCATGTTTACCTCTCTTTGAACCATGTTGACCCAAGTCAACAAGTTGACTTAAAGGTCTCATCTCCAATCCATATTTGTGGAACATGTTTAGATTTACTTATCTTAAGTATTCACAAATTTAAATATGGAGAATCATGAGTAAATGTTAAGATTGAAACTCAGCAAGTTTCATAAAAACTAGTTTAGTTTTGAATGAAACCATGCTATGTTGATATCTTGAGTTAATGATATAATTTTTATTTCAAACTTGACATATACTCTTTACATGATCACATTGTGGTGTCATAAAAGTTTGAATGAAAACTAAGCAGTCTTTGAAAATAACTGAAAAATTATGGAATTGTCATTTGTTTAACAATTTGTATCACCAAGTTCAGTTATTTCTAGGAAAATATAGAAAAATCATTTTTAGATGATTCTTGAAACTACATATTCACTAAAAAAATTAGTTTTATCAGTAAAAATTTCAAAAAGTTTTGTCAAGAATCTAATTTATCATAGAATTTTGAAGTTTGATTTTGAAAACACAAAGTATCCTTATATAAAATATCAATCTTTCCGATACTTTGATTTTTCTTCGAAAACTTCATATAAAAACTCATGTACACCTTTTGGATTCCATTTCTAATATTATTCACACAATTTCATGAGTAAAATTATTCCTATGAATGATTTTGAATTCTTGAATGATAGCTAAAAATATCTAGTGTTTTTATTAAAATCAATATAGGATGCAAAATGAACTTAGAAAATTCATTTTGAGTTCAATCATGATACATGCATTTCAAATGACCATTCAATATTTAGTATCAAAATTTTCATCCAAAAATTGGTTTCAAAAGTTTTTCATCAAAAATATGATCTTGTATAAACTTAAAAGTTTGATTTTTAAAACCTTGAAGATAGGTTGACCTAAGTCAACAAAATAACTTAAAAATCTCATCTTAAGCCCAAACTAAATTCATAGACTTATATTATGTCATGTTTGATATCTAAATGCCTAAGTTTGAGAAAACATGAGTAGATAGCAAAACATTGAGACTTAGCATTTTCATAGTTTTCATGCTAAGTTCATATTTGGATCAAATGACATTAGGTTCACTTCAAACTTGATATACATGATTTAAATGACTATATCTTTGTATTTTGAAAGTTTGAATAAAATTTTAAAAAGTCATGAAAAGGAAATAATATTCATTTTGAGAACATACATGACTTATCTTGAATTCAAAAATTTAGCTTTAAACATGTATGAATTAAGTTTCATGTTAAATACTTATTTTCCATCCCTTTGGTTGAGATTTTCATGTTTCATGAAAAATCTTTAGAGTCTCAACTTCATAAAAAATTACTTGTGTTTCATCCCTTTAACTAGATAGACATGTTTTGCCCTTTTTGATTGATGTCAAAAGGGGGAGAGAAGTATAAGAAAAAAAGGGAGAAGTGTATAAGAAAAAATGGAGAGAAAAGTATAGGTAAATAGGGAGGAAAATATAGAAAATTCATGCATATAGATAGATGGAGTTTATCTCATAGATATGCATGTTGATAGGGGGAGAAATCCCTTAGTTGATATCCTATATGCTTTAATGATATATTTTCTTATGGATGTATGTCATCATCAAAAAAGGGGAGATTGTTGGCTTTAGATTTTCAACCTTAGTCTTAATCTCGGTTTTGATGGTTTTGATGATAACAAACATGGGACTAATATTTTCATTGAGAATATCTTTCTGGTTCCATATCAGTTAGCGTTCGATGTCCTAGATCAAAAATATCGAAAGAAATCAAAAATCAGAAGGACATTGATCATCGCGCTCGGGTTCATCGCGGAAGTTTATCGAAGATCGACGAGTGCACCAAAGTCGCTTGGATGAGTCCAAAGATCAAGTCAAAAGCTCTCCAAGATGATGCTCGTTGAAAGACGGAACCCGAAAACCAAGCGCGGAAGAAATAGGCCAAAAAAATAATTTTAGCCTATGTTCAATCGACTAGGCAATCGACCGACTATTCGACCGGCGGCCTATAACGGATAGTATTCTATCCGTTGAACAACTATTTCTTCACGAGGATATAAATACACCCTCATATACTTCATTTAACCTTCTTCCTTGACTCCTACAGATTTTTTGAGCACTTTAAAAGGAGATTAAAAGCCTTCCAACGATTGATTGAAGTGCGCTCTGTTTCCTTCCGCGGATATCTTCTTCAAGCGCACAAGCTGGGCTCAACTCGGGTTTTGATCAAGCTCTACATCTTGACGAGTTGAAGGCTACAAGTAGGGGTGGCAATTTTATCCGCATCCGCACCGTATCCGATCCATATCCGCAAGTAAAAATGGATATGGATACGGATACGGATTTAGAAAACTTATATCCGCATGGATATGGTGCAGATATGGATATGACGTGGATCCGCACCATATATGTGTCGTCTATCCGCGTCTCTAAATTACTATTTTGCCCATATAAGTTATTAATATATATAAGAGATCTATGATAATTTCATGTCAAGATGAATTTTGAAGTATATTATATATTTATTTTGGATCAATGAATTGGTAATTTATTAATTTTTTAAATTAAATATATTGTTTTAATATTTTTTTATTAAATACAATGCGGATATGGATGCGGTGCGGATATTCGTATTTGAAGCGGTGCAGATATGGATATCCATATTCACATCCGTAGCGGATACGGTGCGGATACGAATGGGCGAATATGGGGTGCGGTGCGGATACAGATAATCCAGTATCCGCACCATATCTGATCCGTTGCCAGCCCTAGCTACAAGGATTGAAAAGAGTAGTTATTCTTATTTTATTATTAGTTCTTTTCATTGTAGTCTTTATTGTTATTTGAACGTGTTTTAATTGAATTTGCGTGTGACAGACCTAGGATTATTAGGTCTGAATTTGGAAGTGGTTACCTGGTGTTAGGTATAAAGCCACTTGTGTAAACTTAGTGTTTACTAAGATTAATTTAATTGTCCCTTAGGGTTGAGGTGGAAGAGGACCCTCGATAAGAAGGCGGTGACTTCCGGGTGTGGAAGTGTCTTAGGTCGAGAGTGCGTCTCTTTGGTGAAAAGTCCTTTGTGTAAGGGAAACGTAAATTAATCTAGTAAAACTAGTTTGAAAATCCTAAGCGGGGTGCTTAGGTAGTGGAGTAGGCATTGGGGCCGAACCACTATAAATCTTGTGTTTGCATTGATTTCTTATTTGCTTTAATTTTTAAATCATTTATTGTTTCCGCATATAAAATCATCGAATTGCAAATTGCCTAAATCAATCTAAGTAAACGATTAAAAATGAATTTAGGCTAATCGAATTAATAAACATACTATTCAAATCCCCTCCCTCTGGTGTCGTCATTTTGCCTACACATATTTCTCCAATAATCCACACTACCACTTTGGTAGCCTCCATGGAAGATGGATATATAGATTATCATCCAATACAAGGCACCACTTTAATAATTTTTTGATAATTTTTTATAAAGTCAAAAAATATATGATTAAATTGTCATCTATGTTGATCAAACATATGTCAAACGAGATAATATTATATTACCGATAAATTAAAAGTGACAATCTATTTTGTGGTAACGTGAATTACCATTAAAATATTACCAATCAATGTATCCAATGCAACCTAAGAGACACGTGGGATTTGCATTGAAATTAAAAAAAAATAGTTAATCAAGTTTGATCAAACTAGGGTACTGGAGATGGAAGGCAAAGCATTTCCAGGATGCACATGTTATATATTTGAACAAATTAAGAAGATCATTCGTCCAAAAGAAACCTGCAAATATTGAGTCCTAGGAAAATGATAGACTTGAAACCCAGTAAAACCAAGGAAAAGCTAGTATTGTCAGTACCAACATCCATAGTAAACAATTTTACAATATGTAGGCCCAATCCACTTAAGTCATCCCACAATTAATTTGGGTTTTAGTTAAGTTGATTCCAATTATATTTAAATTAAAATTATTTGTATTATTTTTAGTTTTAAAATTATTGTATTATTTTTTTATTTGCATGCGATTAGTATACGGATCCATCGATTACACAGTAAATAATTTAATTTCAACTTAATTAATTAAAATTGGTCCTATATACGATTACAATTATTATGCAAATTAATTCTCTGGTCGGCTTAAATTTGCCCTCCAGCTGTTCCCAAAAAAATAATAAGATAAAATAATCATGCAAATTAAAAATAATAATGATTGATTAGAACAAGCACATACAGTTACTATTCAGTAGAAAGGGATATATATACCAGTATTTGGAGATTTTTTCCTCGAGTATGGAAAGCATCTACTTGTTGATGTGCCATACCACCTAAATTACTAATAGTAATGGCAGACAAGTACATTAATGTAGACAGAGAGAACGAGAAGAGAAAAAAAAAAGAGGACGGATGAAGAAGACATCCCAAGCTACCGATACCTGAAGCTTCATTTTAATTTATGGAAATGATAGATATTTATAATTTGTTTTCATTTGGGATCCAATTATAGGTCATGAATTGAGAGAGATTAAAAGAGTACTCGATCTCCTCATCTACTTCAATGAATAGGTATGTAATGCACAAACACAAGCACAAGCTGTGGTGCCTGCAAGTAGCTTTCTTCTTTCTTCTCAGAAGAACTTTTGATCTAAATGGTGACATCAGAACACAATCTAATTAACTAAAGTCTAGCTCTTATCCATGTGGTTGAGCAATATGTCATGTCTCTTAGCTTTCTACTTTTCTTTTTTCTCCCATCACACATCACTAGTGGCAATTGCAGATGCTCTAGCTGATTCCTCCGGTGCATGTAGATCTGGATATATATCCAGTACGATAGCAAAAGAGAAGGCGTCATCAATGACTTCCAAGTTTGTGGAAACAGTGAGTACATGCACGAGGGAGACTCAGACACTCCACTTGCTGGTTGCTGCCATCAGTGGCAAAGATGATGCAATAATAAAGCTAAGTCATGAGTGTGAGTGGATATCTGGAGAGGATGGTGCAAGAAAAGGAAGTCATGAGAGTGAGTGGCGATCGCATATATGATATATACAACGCCATTTGTATCACATGCCTACTTAGTGTTATCAGAAATGAATTGTATAAGAAAGAAAAAGGAAGAAAAGACAATGATGATGCAGATGAATTACTTAGTGTTATCAGAAATGAATTGTATAGGAAAGAAAAAGAAGAAAAGAGGATGAGGAGTCGTCTCTTCTCTTGTTTAGATATAAGATAACAATCTTTATATACCAGCTGTTCCTACTCTCTTCATAATTTTCTCCCAAAAGTAGAACGAAAGATTCGTTGATATGGAGGGGAAGACATTCTCTTCTATTTTCTTTTCTCGATTGACTGTCGCTCGCGTCAGCTCGGCCTCGCTCATTGCTCCGCACTTCAGTCCAATTTTGAAAAATGCAAAAATCAAACCTAAATCGTTTGAAAATATACAACTTAAGCTTGTTCTGCTACAAGTCGTAACGGCGCGGCTCGTCACTATCGTTAGCACTTGGACCTAACGCGGTCAACGTGGAGTCCACGTGGGATATTCTTTTAAAAAATTACATAAATTTTTCTATAAGTTTGCCGTTTTTTGAACTTCAATCTTTGAAAATGTAAAAGTTAGTCCTAAATCGTTTGAAAATATATAACTTAAATATGTTCCATGTATAGGATTGAAGTTGGGGGAAAATTACAGAAATGATCGGTCCTATAAGTTTGTTCCGTGTATAGGATTGACAATTAGAGAAATGATCGGTTCTCGATCTTTATTTATAGTGAAATGACCAGTCAAAAAAAATAACAAGTAGGGGTGAGTGGGTTCGGGTACCCTGTATTTTTCATGATACCCAGACCCTACCATGTTTAGACCTAGAATCGAACCCTACCAACGCGGAACCTATAATGTAGTACAAGTTCTGAGTACATTTTTGGAACATATTCATTTACATGTTCAATAGTACAAGTTTCAGGTACCTTGTTGGATTTTTTTATTTAAAGGTTTCGATTACCTTGTTGGAACTTGTTCATCCTTATTGGAACTTATTCATTTATAGGTTCAAGGATACAAGTTTTGAGTATCAATTTTGATTCCAATTCTAGGTACCCGATGTGTTGGACCGGAACCAAAATCAATTTAAACCATTCCTTAATTTTTATCTCGTACCCTACCTAAATTTAATTCGGATCTATCCAAAACCTATCCAATCAGGTAGGTTCCAATAAGTTTCGGGTCTACCTGGTACTCATGCACACCCCTAACAACAAGCATTAGAATTAAATTTATTTAATAATACTATATAGTGTGTATATACTCTTTTCATAATAGTATTAATTAAACTATAACTATAAAGTATATATTTATATGCAAGTTTTGTAAATATTTTATATAATTATTTATATTTATATAAAGATTAATTATTTAAATATTTTTATATAAATTATGTAATTAATATATAATTATGTTATGTTTATTTAAATATATAATTATATTTATATACTATTTACATATAAATTATGGTATTTAAATATGTAATTAATACATAATTACATATAACAATTAATCAACATTAATTACAAAAAAATAATCAAATCAAACTAATTAGTGATTAATCAATAGAATAATTAAAAATACATAAATAATTAATTAAAATCTAATCACACATGATTAACACAATTAATCAACAATTAACTAATTAATCAATCATTCTATTAATTTGCCAACTGTTGGTAGCATAATTGGTGGCAATATGTTGTGTGTTGTCTAGAGATTTAGGGTTTGATCACTTATTATGATATTTTATTTTTGTTATAAAAAAAAATCATTCTATTAAGTCGTATAAATTTTAGAAAAAAAAAACTCTGATCAATTGTGTACAAGCTAACAACTTTGGTAATCATCTGTGCCATCCATAATTGACTAGGAAGTTGAAACCTTAACTTTTATAGGGTTTTGAGTCCCCAAATATGTAATAAATAAATTAGACTAACGTAGTTCGATTTTCGAGGGATGGGAGGGTGACAATTGGAAGGGAACATCAGTTAGGTAAGCTTTGGTGGGCGGCTATTAAAGGAAGAAGACGAGGAGGGCATTAATATTAAAATCACTCATTAATCTACGATGGTTTACACACCCGTTGTTAAGCCATCAATTATTATGTTTTTTCTTAATATTAGCATGGCTTGTGCATCTCTCTGTAAATTATAAGAAATACACTACAACATAATTGACCTATAGAGACATAAAATTAGAGACAAATTATATTTTCGTTTCTAAATCTTTGTATTTAGAGATTAATATACACAAATTTTGTTCCTAATTAGTCTCTAAAGATCTATAGAAACAACAACAACAACAGAGTCACTTAATTGATTTGACTCTAGGCTATAGAAATATCATCAACATAGTTACTTAATTGATCTGACTTTAAAGTTATTTTTAGAGGCTAATTAGGAACATATGTTGTGTTTATTAGTTTCTAAATGTGAAGATTTAAAAACAAAAATTTAATGTCTCTAATTATGTGTATTTATAGATCGATTATATTATAATAATAGCAATGATCCCATCGCTCGTGGCCGATAGGCCGAATCAATTTGCACAAATTTTAATGGTGAAAATGGGGGATGAAGGAAATGGTAGGGAGGAGAAAACTAAGTGGAGGGATTGATGCTCAATTTATGCGCGTAATTGGTGCATTATGAAGCAAAATCGAATCAATAGTCACTAATTAATGATATCAAATTTGAGGATAACAGCTAATTAAACAACAACATAAAAGTAGGTCATTGAGCACATTTTAAGCACATGAGGTAAAATTGGTGTATATTAATGTGACATGATGCATCAAAATATATATATATATATATATATTATGAAAATAAGCAAATTTGTACTAATGAATGAATTATAATAATTTGAAGGAGGTTGTGTATTGTCTAAAGATGTAAGTTGGAATTATAATATAATCATATATTATAATTTTTTATTTATATATAAAAAAAGAATTATAACAATTTAAAGGAGTCGCACAACTGTCTTGTTCTCACTTTCTTTCTCCTTTTGAATTTGAGCACTAGAATGACCAAAAGCTATCAATTTATTGATCAAAGGACTACTGCTCTTTTCAATGAAGTTGAACTCATGCATCATCCTAATGATCGGTTCTTTGACTCTTTGCTCATCTTTATTTATTATTTCACCCTTTACACATATTTTCTAATTAATTTGTCCCTTTTAAAGAGGTTGATACATTTGACATGCATGCACCTCTAGCTAAGAGAGGTACACTCATATATATATATATATTAGGGTTATTCATTTAGTAACTTGGCATTCCATTCTTTTAAACCAACTAGTTAATTATAATTGAATTGACCTATCATTTTTTTAAGAATAGAATAATAATCGAGTAATTGAATTAAAAATATTAATATTTATTTTGGTTGGCTTTTGCGAATTTACTAATATTATGAACTTTTTGTAAACCCTTGATCCATGAGCGTCGTGGAGAGAGTGGTGATTTCATGGAGAGTGATGATAATTTTTTCATACAACATCCTAAAAAAAAATTTAGCTAGGATGAGAAAAGACATAACAAAAAATGTGAATATCTTAGGTTTTTTCTTCGAGCTAAACCTTCATGCATATTTTTTATCGCTATGGTACTGTTTAATTGATGGGTCATTCCTCCAAATATCTTGTAAAAAAAATAAATGATTGGAAGTGAGTTAACTTAATTAGAGAGAGCGAATTGTTGTTATAAACTTTCATTTTTTTTCTCAAATTATGCTCTCGTTGTCGCTTCACAAATTGTCTCCCTTGTCACATCATCGTAGAAGGCTACGATCTCAAAAGAAAATCATTCACCTATGAAAAAGAATAATAATATGAAAATTAATGACAAAGCTCACAAAGCTAGCAATTAATACCAAGACAAATAATAAAGAATATCACACTTTACATGTGTTGCTCCACACTATGGTATAGATCTAAGGACAGAAAAGATTAGGGCTGTTCATAGGATAAACCCGACCCAATAAACCCGTCAACCCGAACCGACCCAACCTATTTGGGTTGGGTTGGGTCGGGTAGTCAGGTCGGGTCGGGTCAAAATCGACCAGACCCGAACCCAGTCGGGTCGGGTAACGGGTTCCATAGTTTGGAACCCGATGACCCGATACCCGACCCGATTACCCGATTAAAATTAATTTTATATTAAATTTTATTTATTTTTACATATTAATAATCATTAACTCAATAACCCGGTTACCCACTACTTCACTTACCCATTACCTAGTTACCTCTCATTCACCATTTCTATCCCTAACCTAGCAGAACGCTACGGCGCCGCGCCCCCAACTTCTCATCGTCAAGTCGCCGACTCCCGCACGGCCTCACACCGCATCTTCCAATCGCCGACCACCCCCTCATGGCCTCACTGCATCTTCCAATCGTCGACTCCCAAGTTCTCATCGCCGAGTCGCCGGCTCCTGCACGGCCTCACTCCCAAGTTATTGTATACTCGATGATGAGCTTCCAATGGACAACAGCAAAATTCTTCTAGTTCTACTTCATCTCCTTCTTCTCCTTCCTCTACTTCACTTACTACGGAATGATGACGGTCTCTGTCACCAAATCATCAAGTTGCTGCAATCTTTGCCACAACCTTTTACTCTGTCTTCAACCTCTTCTCAGGCTTCTTCATTCCTAGACCAGTAAGTTTTTCATTATCTAAATACTTAATTGCCTCAAAAAACTTAATCTTTAAGTCAACTTGCAATTTTTCGGGTCATATTTGAAAGGTACTAAGCAAAGCCCTTCACTTTTGATCAATAAATTGAGTTTTGCCTCTGTCATGCCATATCAGTAACTTAAATTTTTTTAAATAATTAAGTCATTAAGTCTGAAGGAGTGAAGGACAGAAGGTGATCTTGAGTTGGTTCCCATTGATACATAGTTCTAAATGCATGCATACAACTACTCTTCCAAATCAGTTTATTGTCAGATTTAATTCATCATTATTTTTTTTATCAATTGTAGCTTCATGTAAAGTACATTCTTGTGGAAGTAACTGGAGCCAAAATATGCATAATCATCATGAAGTGGAGGATAACTTGATAAATTTGCATCAGGCGGTGTAGATGATGGCTTATGGCCTTATGCATTATTTTTTTCTTTAAATTTGATAGCTTTTGTCTTGTAGATATCTCAGATAGATCTTTGTAATAAAGAGTTACTAAATAAAGCATAGAGATATCTATTTAATTTTTACATAATAAATTTATTTGCTTTTTAATTTTCCTTGGTTATACTTTTAGTAATATGTTTGATTGTTCTAGTAATTTATTTATAATAAGTTTGTAATTCTTGATTGTAGTAATATGTTTTAATTAATTTCGGTTGACAGCTTCCTTGATTTAAAAAAATGCAGAAAGTATTCGGGTAAACCCGAGTACCCGACCCGACCCAATCCGACTCAAGTCAGGGTTGGTTCGGGTCGGGTTTGGAAGGCAAAAAAGTATAAACCCAACCCGATCCGACCCAGTTACTCTTGATTGGGTTGGGTATATTTTTCCTCCAAACCCGACCCAACCCGACCCGATTACAACCTTAGAGACGATGCATTATATTACTTCATGCCCTTGGTGAGCCCTAAGCAAATTAGATTTGAGCTATAATTTGATTTGTAATTTAATTACATACATATATAAATTCATTTGTGCTCAAGTGGTAGTAATATTCTGGTATATTACTTGTAGATTTAGGATTTGATTCCTAGTTGTAGCGTTTTATGCGTCTATTTTCACATCTTTGTGTACGTCTTGTAATGTGTCTTGTGTGTATATTGTCACAAATTTGTTTTGTAATAGTTATGCTATAAAGTTAAAAAAAATAATATATCACCAAATCTCTGCATACCAAATTCGAATCATCGTTTGTCCACATGTATAATAAATTGAACCTCATATCAAATGTAATTGTCCCATAGGTAAGAACAAATCCAAATAGTCAAAAATCAAGAAACATGTTAGGTTGAAGTCTTAATTAGTTCCTCCTTGGCCACTATAAGTCAAATTTTATTTTCTTCGTATCCAACAATTTCCGTGTCGATTATTCCATCACCGAATACTTGTACTTATTCGGCCAATCATTCTAGTTTGCTTATATTGTTCGAGGTTATTTTATTTTATTATTTAGTTATTTTTTAGAATTAAATTATTTTTAAGTGCTTTAAAATGATGCTATAAATTTCATATAATTATATATAGTTAACAATAATAAGCACATAGTTTGACTAGTGAGCCCAATATTTTGCAAGAAGTTCAAGTTGTGTATTAAACCTTCATAAAAGATTTTTTGTTCGGAGCAAATTAAGCGATGGAGTTGAAGGGCATTTGGTCTACATAGATATATACTATAATATGCATATGTGAATTAGAATGAGAGAAGGAACAATGACAGGTATATATATATATATATATATATATATATATAAAAGAGAAAATTAGTGTTGGAGTGGTCCAAATAATTTGGGACCAATTAATTTCCTCATCCATCACTCTTGACTAATTCAACAAACAAGATTCTTTTACTTCTTCCATTCATCTGAAATAATATATTCTTTTGTTGATGATAACATCTAATATATTATTTAGAGATTTAAAATTTAAATCCTAATATAATCATATATTATAATTTTTTGTTTTCATTTAAAAAAATGTTACATTCTTTTAAAAATTTTATTTTATTAATTTTGGTAATACGTATATGTCCATTAAAGCAAGAATCTTTTTTAAATAATAATAATAATAAATATATAAATACTTCCATGATGTGCCAATTGAATAAATACCAACTTCGGCATATAATATAATACATCCAAAGAAAAAAAATATTGTTCTTTTTTTTCTTAATTTTTTACGCTAATCAAATATGAACATTTTGTGTTTGGCCCCTAATATTTGCTATTTTACATTTGGATCCTTTTTTTTAACATGTAAGTTGTATTCCATTTTTTTTTCAAAAAAAGGAAAACGAGCAAAATGCAATGGATAAATTTCATGTTTAAATTAAATTGTTATAAGTTAAGGATTTTGAGATAATTGACGTATCAACTTTTTAATCTGGGCCATGAGACTATTTTAAGTATATAATTGAAATTCATATCAAGTCTTATTAATCAACATTAATTTAATTTATAAGGTGTGATATTAAATGTAAATGCCAAAAAAAATAATATTAAGAGTCTTTTATATATAGAAAACTATTATATTAAGAGTCAAATTGGACTGTTCCCCTTCATATTTATTTACTTAGCTGAAAGGTACTTTATAGCTAATTAACTATTCAATTAATCTTGATAGATTACGATAGCAAAGATTCTTAATAAAAACTTATTAACAAAATAATAATATTTCTTTATTTTTTGTTAGGATGTTCAAACTTTGGTTTAAAATAAAACCTTGAAACCAATTCTTATTAGGATGGGATTGACTGAATTTTTGTTGTTAATTTAAACCCCAAATTATAATTTATTTAAATCAAATAAAAAAATTTAGTTGTACGCGGTTGAATATTTAAAATAGTCTTATAATTTATTCAATTTATAAAAGATAGTTATCTCCGTTAATTTGAAGTAGTTCTTATTTTTTGAAAAAGAAAAAAAAACATCTAAATTGTATAAATATTAATCATAATAGATAACTTTATCTAAATGATTATTTTAATTAATTCTTATAGGGGGCTCCGGCTAAAAATGACAAACATATTTATTTTAACACATTTAATTTATTTTTTAAAACCTTTTAATTAATTAGACCCATTTTTAAAATAATAATATTTAACCTTGTGCCAAGTATAAAATTAGTGAAATTAATATTTAACCTTGCGCTCTAATCAATCATATTTGTTGATATGTGAAAAAAAAAGTCTAAGTACTTAGAAGATATTGTAATAAAAATAAGAATACCTGAACAATTTAAATATTATAATAAAATATACAATTTAAGTATGTTTCATTATGGACCATAATGGCTCGTCGCTGTCGTTATCACTTGTGTTAAAAAATTTAGGATAATTTTCTACAGAATCTACAAAACTCGAACCCGGCAAGAAAAACGGAAAACCAAATCTGATAATAATAATGCAGAAAAAATAAACGATACAAAGGGGTTAACGTGGTTCGGACTCGGTGAGGTGTCGATCCTACGTCCACAGGGAGAAGAGATGACTGTTTTATTAAATCCAGAAAATAACTTTTACAATAAGAGTGCAATAATCTAAATCCCCTTCAGAATACAGCAAACTGTCTTAAATTAATTAAACCTAAAATTGGTACAGAGTAGAGGTATTTTGTTTGTAAGATCTGCCTTGAAACTGAACTCCTGCTGATGTATGTCGAAAACTGAGAAAGGACATTCCTTAGAAAAAGGGTCGTAGCAGCACTCTTAATTTTTTGGATATCTGAAACTCTCATATAGGGGGATTTTCTCCCAGTGTGGGATGATGTTAAAACTGCATATTAGACCCTTATTTATAATAAAGGGGGAGAGCTGATTCATGCTTGCTTTAGTGGAGAATTTTTTTTCAAGAAATTTGCTGCTCCGTCTAATTTAATCGGATGGCTGAAATACTTCTTTTGACCAAAGAAATTTGCAAAATGTTTGGTGGCTTCACGTGATGCCTCCACCTTTTTCTCCCTTTGACTAGTGAAAAATAATATTTGATATCCACATCATCAATTTGAAAACTTTTGAAGTTATCATCAATTTGAAAACTTTTACGTGCGCTGCTGCAACATTGGCTTGAGTATCTTGAGAAGATGGTGGGCTGGGCTCCTAGGCCTATGATTAAAAAATCATAATTTATTTTGATCGAGTCCGATTCAACATGGTTCAATCAAATCGGTTCAAGCATATATATCTTGATCAAATCAACTCCGATTTGAATTCGATCGGACTCGTTGGATTCGGTTCGAATCCAATTTGAATCAATCTCTAACAACTTGGACCTAACATCGTAGGAAAAATTACAAAAATGATCATTGTCATTTTTTTGAACTCCAATCCTATAAATTTGAAAATGCAAAAGATAGTCCTAAATCATTTGAAAATATATAACTTAAATCAATTTCATTGCAGTAAGTCTAAATAATGACCATAAATGCAGCTCCAATCACATGTTCAAAGTGCTATAGCAAGTTCAAAATGCTTCAACAAGTTCAAAAAATACCAAGGCAATACACTAGACGGATCGACGACGGCCAGCACACAATCGCCCTATTGCTGTCACGACGTTGTGGCATCAACGACAACGTCATAAACGTTGCTGCTTGCCCTCTATGGTGGCTGCTATGATTTTGCCAGCATCAGAGGCCACAAGGCAGGATGGAGACGCTGCCGAACATTATCTATGTATTATTTGAATTTGCTGTAATAGAATGAACTTAGTTGTATATTTTCAAACAATTTAGAACGGGCTTTTGCATTTCCAAATTTATAGAATTGAATTTTTAAAAATGGCAAATTTATAGGATTATTTATGTAATTTTCCGGGTCAACCAAAACCTCGGTTCGGTCAATGCTGAGTCATCAGTTAATTTGTATCCATCCAATTCCGATAACCATGTAAACTTGTAAAGGATAAAAACAAAATGGTGGTGTGATCGATTGAGTCGACTCTCTCATCTTCTCCTTTGTCTCGAGTGGGCACTACATGATCCGATCCATGCCATGCACGTCCACTTGTCACATTATTAGTGAGGATGTCCGCACATCGTCAGCCACGTCACCACCTCGAGTGGGTCCCCACACGACCAGCTCTCTCTTGTGATCTTTTTTTTTTTTCTCTTACTTACAAACTGAAAGAAGAAAACAACAAGGCATGTATTCGTGGCACACAAAGCAATTGCAAGTGGGTCCCACGTCAATGATTCCCCCCCCCTCCAACGGTGGATCCCATCAGACAGGATACAGGGTTTCATCAGTCTCCACTTTGGGTCCCACCACATTGATTTTGCACCATATGTACAACATTGGCAAATCATTGAAGTGGGAAAAAGACAGAAATGGCTATTTGTGTCACAAAATAATAATGCTACTTTTTTTTTTTTAATTAGGAAGAAAACAAGGAGTTGCAATCAATCCTCACTTGCAAGTGAGTCAATCAATACGTGCACATTAATATCAATATATATTTTTATTAATTATCTTAATGAATAAATTTAATTTGAATATTTAACCTCTCTGCATATATATTTAGTCTTTCATGATTTATTATGTCGACATAGTGTCGTCGGTGATTATTCTATCATTTCGATATCAAAAAATAATTAAATCTACCTGTGACTGATATATATAATATTGATAATTAAATTTAACACAAAATAATAAAATAATGAGATGGGCTAATTCTTTATATTACCTGTCCATTTTAATGATCACTATATAAAAATATATAATATCCCTTTCGGATATTAATTAATAAGGCCCGCATATATATATTGTCGCTGCCAATTAATTAATGTGGTGATTTATTTAATTGAAGCATATGAAGGGTAGAATCACTAAAACATTAATTTATATATGTTTCAATAACTATTTAATCAAATTACAATCGTTTGGCGATATTTAAACGTAATCAATTAATGTTAATTAAAAGCTGATACAAGGTCAACCCATAATTAATTAATTTATTCTATATATATATACAAAATAAGTTTTAAGTTTATATATATGTGTGTAATATTTAATATGTGAATATTGATTTTGAAATAAAATATAAGAAGCAAAAAAATTGGAAGAATATATATCTACAATTTTTTATTACAAACATCATAAGACTGTTTTCGAACTGAATTAATTAAGAGGATGAAATCATAAAAATAGTGATATTGTTATATGTATTCACATTTTCTATTTTGTAATTAATCATCGGACGTTTGGTAAGTAATAATCTATTTACATTACCAATAATATGACTTTTAAGTTCCAAGGGACCCACAAACTACCATGTTTTGTTCAAACATGAGTCGGCCTTCGATTGGTAATGAAATGTTATTGAGCTGCGAATTGATAAAAAATTGGGCTCGGGACCTCAAGCCCAATACAGTATGAAAAGTAAACGATCGACACGACACAAGAAGTAAACAGATCCGCACAACACGACCTATTACCACGATAACAAAAAGTAAATGGGCCGGCACGAGACGACCCGTTAGCATGATAACGAAAAGTCAAAATCGAGCTTCGGGCTCGAATCGAGCTATCATAATCGGGCTATCAAGCCGATAATTGTGACAAGTTATGTCTACATATATCGTCCAGTTCGATTCGTCTCGATAATTGTTCGAGCCGACCCGATAATGGCTTGGCACGATAAGGGTTAGCCCAAGCATGATTTTATCGTGTCAGGTCCGTGCTAAGCTGAAATTTGTCAAACCTAGCTATTTTGAATGGTGTTGGGATAAGTGTGAGAATTCTAGTTTATTTTTGTGGTGGAATAAGATAAACTCTGGAGCATGTAAATAGCACAAATAAATGAGTGTTTATTTTTGCTCATAGTACCAACTCAAACACAAACTTAAACGCATAAATTAATTTGTATTTCATTTAACACACAACTATTCTAGTAACACTAATATAAAACACATCGAAATCAAATAAATTATATTTTGTCTGGGAAAATAGACCCCATTATTACGTTCGAAAACATCAAAACAAATTAATAAAATTCTTATGATATGTAAATTTGACTATCACAGAAGCTCTCAAAGCTAATTAAAATTAATACTCCAATATATTTATCTGTAATAAATAATTAGAAACAAATATAATATTGTTACATGAGTTTATAATGATGTTATAAACAAACTAAATATGATTTTTTAATAAATAGTTAAAAACAAATGTATAGCATTGTTATATACAAAATAATAGTATTTTTATATACTAAAACACATTCTGAAATTTGTTTTGAAACTCGTTGAAATATGTTCTGAAACCTAATAAGGTACCTAGAATTGAAATTGAAACTAGTTTTGAATAAGATCTGATTCCAAATTTCAACATGGTAGAGTCCAGTTCTAAAATCTAGCTAGAAATTAATTCTATACATGATAGGATCCAAATATCATAAAAAATATAGAATATTTATCCGCTCACCCCTACTCAAATCCACGATAAATTATTTACCGCTCAATGCTCACCTTCAATCACTCGATCATCCTCTCTCTCTCTTGTCTAAGATGGCTGCCACTTGACGATTCCCCTAATAAAAATAGATTTAGGCTTTATATGAGCCCTAAATAATTATTTTCACAAATAGACTCCTGTTTTATAAATACATTTCAAAAAATTAGAAAAAAAAATCAAAAACTCATAAAATAAAATAATATTTGATCTTTAGAACATAACATATTATTTACGCGAGTAGTATTGAAAATCTAAGCAAATAAAGAAATAGAAATTTTTGAATGACCACCGCTTGTAATTTTTATTAAGTTATGATCTTAATAGCTTGCAAGGTATTATACCTGAAAAAGAGAAATTCCTGTTTTTTAATAGCTTAATAGCGGTGGTCATTCAAAAAATGAGAAGACTTTAATTTTTCATTAGTTGCATGGACAAAAATTATAAGAGGTGGTCATTCAAAAATTCTCAAATGAGATAGGTTAAAATCTCAAATGATCAAGATAATTTTTAAAATAGTTTGGATAATTTTTTTCCATTGAGCTAGTTTTAATAAGGTATCAAAGTTTATCATGTAGTTAATATTGTGCCAATCATAATTTCACGCTCAAGATATTCAGAATTTGGACATGACAAGTGTGTATTAAATGCTCATATTTTTTAAGTACATGATCAAAATAGTTTTTAAAATAATTTAGATAATTTCCCACTTGAACTAGCTTTTGAGTGAAATTAATCCACTAAGGGCATGTTTAGTACCATGTATAAGCCTCCTGTATAGTCATAAGATAATACTTTACAATATTTAGAAAATGTATTAACTAATACATGCACTAAAAATAGTACATCATAAACTGTCATAAAGTGTATTAGTAATACACTCTCAAAGCTCTTTATTAGTCGGTATTAAAAAATTTAATATTTTGAGTACTCATTTTACCTCTAGTTAAAAATTTTAAAAATATTTTAAAAATAATTTTAATTTATGAAATATTTTTAGTGACAAAATATATTACATAATTTTTTATATTATATTATATTATTATAATATATTACATATAATATAATATTATAATGTATATTATTATATATTATATTATATTATTATAATATATTACATATTATATTATATTATACATGTTAGCTAATACATACTAGTACTATACATGCTAGTACATATGTGCATCAAATACTGTATAATAATAATACAATACATGCTAGTACTATACATGTTAGTCAATACAGATTAATATTATACATGCTAGTACAGTAGTACTATACGATGTACTAAACGAGCCCTTGGGGATCAATAAATTGATTACACACCACCTATAGGTAGAAATAAAATATAAGAAGACTCTATATACCCTTCATTCAAATAGTCAAATTATTATAGAATTTTTATAATATTATTATTTATCCACAATTTTTTTCTTGGGATCAATTTTCTATTTAATTTCTTTTCATCTAATTAAATTAAGGTTCTGTTTTCTTGGCAGTGGCATTTTGCAATGTTTAAGTTTGCTAAATATCAAATGAGCTATTTGGTAGAATAATTCTTAACATGTGCTAATGAAATGATGGAATTCTAAAAATTAAAATTTAGTATTTAAATAGTTAATGGAAAAAGTATTTTCTAAAG
The DNA here is from genome assembly GCA_034359265.1 of Canna indica. NCBI lineage: Eukaryota > Viridiplantae > Streptophyta > Magnoliopsida > Zingiberales > Cannaceae > Canna > Canna indica. The sequence goes on along the minus strand of CP136894.1, from coordinate 75,154,233 downwards.
AAAAGAGAAAAAGTTGAGTTGCAAGGACAGATCAACATCCAACGGTCCAGATCTGCTCTCCTCTCTTTTTATCTTCCCCCCACTTCTCTCCATCGGTTTCCAAGCCCTCCCCTTCGCTTCCTCTCTCGGTGATCTCAACCATCCGGTCACCGCCTCCTTATCACACCTTTCCTTTGCTTCGCGTCACTTCCCGGGAAGAAAGCGGAGACGACGATGTTGCTAGGGAAGCGGCCGAGACCGCCGATGAGGCGGACCACGAGCTCGCTGGAGTTCCCCGCCGGCGTCCTCTTCGACGTGGAGGCCCCCCAGCCGATCGACAAGGACGACGCGATCAGCGGCCACCCCCTCGACCCGCGGTGGGGCGCGGCGGAGGTGGCGCAAAGAGCGGCAGCATGTGGCGGGGCGGACTGGCCGGGGACTAGGTACATGGGGTCCATGCTCTCCCCCCGCGGCGGCATGCAGAGGAGGAACTCGGGCGACTTCTTTGGGATCCCGGGGGCGGCGCCCTTCTTGAGAGCTTGTGGCCTGTGCAATCGCCGCCTCGGACCCGGCCGGGATGCTTACATGTATAGGTACTTCTTTCTCTTTGGACCTTTCGCTCTAAAAGTTCCATTTTTTCGATGATATCTGGATCAAAGATCGATTTTTTCCTTGCCCTAATAAATCGATCTTTCTTTTTACTGCATGTATATGAGCTGCTGCCGGTTCATGATTTTTCGCCTCGAAGATTTGTATTTTGGTTCTATTGATTTCTTACTGCATGTTTATGAGCTGGTTCTATTTCGCCTCAAAATAATCATTTAATGCTTTTGACACGAATAATTAGGGTAACTAAGTGTTTGTTTAGTTGTTTAGCTTCAAGTTCCGATTTTTCTTGTCACCTTTGGTGATTATTGATTCTCCGTACTCATCCAGTTTTATTATTAAATGTAACATTTATGAGAACAGACCAGTTCATTGTTTTCTTAATTTATCTGTAAGATTTCTTTAAATCAAAGCGGTTGACTAATAATTTAATTTAGATATTTGTTTTTATTCTACATTTAGATCTCATCTGCCTCTATTGTCAATAACATGTTGGTTTGTATTAAGTAGATCTTTCTTCAATTCTTCTCCCCTCTTTTACTATTAGTATTAATCATGTTAGTGCTTCATTTTTGTTCTTTAACACTTGTGCTTAACTTGGATCTCTTTTTTTTATTAATTTGCAAATTTAAAGCTTCTTCATTTTGCAGGGGTGAGATTGCCTTCTGTAGCCTTGAATGCCGTCAGCAGCAAATGAACTTCGATGAGCAGAAAGAGAAAAGCTCTCTCAATTTGATGAAGAACACTTCGTCTGTTACTAATGGCTAAGGACTCTGACAGCAGTGGATTACACACTGTTTCTTAAGCTTCTTCTTCATCTTTGTTTATAGGATTTCTAAGAAAACATCACAGATGTTATGATGCAATCAAAACGGCTGCTGTGGGGTTTTGCAATTTTTCCAGCATCAAACAGTTTATTGTAAGAAAAAAATTGTAAACCTGATGCTTGTGAGAAGAGAGTTTTAGAAGACCCTGCAGCTTGTCTTTTAGGTTTCTTTGTTCTTCTGTAAAATGGTGTTTGTCTTTTCGAATGGGATGTGATTTTTGTTTAGCTTTGGAGATTGACTGGAACCAGACGAGTCAGTTTAATCAAGAAGTCCAACAGTTTTGAATGAAAATAGAATAAAGGAACATTTTTTAAAGTCTTGTTGAAGGATCTGCAACCTGTGAAATATGGTGTCACTGGAATCTCCATAAGAAAATTACTTCTTTGACTTTTGATCAGACCTCAATCATAGGTTTTAGGTGATCATTCCTGTTTAGGAATAACAGATGAACAGGTAGGGCAATTTTCAGGCATTGATGGAATTCAGCAAAATTTAGTAAAATTCAGCAGAAGTAGTAGAACATATAGTTGCTATTTATGCCCTTGTAAATTTCATTTTACTGAAGAAAATTACAAACACAACTTATGGTGCTATTGAATAATTTCCAATTAAAAAAAGTAGTGATAAATTAAAGTTGCACCTACTAAATTATTAGTGGGGTGGTGAACAAGAATCTAATGGTGGAATCAGCGTCAGCTTGCATGGTTTGGGCCCCATCTTGACGTGTGAAACTTAGGAGGGAGCATGGAGATCTCCCTCTTTGTGTTAAATAAAAGTTTGAATGGGGCCAAGCACAAGATGCAATGAAAGCAACCCTTGATACAAATTTATTTATTCTTTTTTTTTTTCTCAATATTTTAAAATTCAGATCGAATTTTGATACAAAAATTAAATACATTGTATATCTTAGTGAAAAATAGTAGAAATAAAACAAAGAGTATAGGATATAAAAGATAAAGTATAAAAGTAACAATAGATTGCCATCAAAATCCAGAATCCCAGAAATTTCATCATTTTGGTAGATTTTTTTAGTTGACACTTGGTGAAATAAATTTTTGCCAAATGATCTCAATGATCCATTTTATACATATATCAGGATCTCTATAAACAACAAAACCTTTCATCACATTGGCCAATTAACTATATATGGTCAAGATCATCTAGAAGAAAAAATAACTAAATATATATGACAGCCATTTTACAAGGTAGAACTAATCTAATGGAACAATGGAATGCTTCCAAAAACATCATTTAGTTTCCTGTAGCCTTATCAACTACAAATATTTAAATCCCTCCCATTTACAAATGGAGTTGCCTGCTTTAATTAATTAGTCTTATTTCTATGTCATCTTTAGCCCACATGAACATATTATAAATACACTATGGCCATCTCTGATTATAATCTCAGTGATCGACCAATCTCTGGCAAGCAATTCACTTGGACAGTAGTTGGACTAATAATCAAAATCTTTTGAGCCTTGTGAAACTTGATGGAGTGTTGTCGTCCTCTAATGCATCCTCTTGCTTTCCACTTGCATGCGTGATTACTAATGACAAGAAGTTGTGTGGTCATTATGTCCTTATTTTATGTTCAAACTTGTACCAAAAATCATATGAGAAATTATTCAAAATGAAGCTCTTTTGGTTCAATTATTCGATACTTGCTGATATCATTCCTAAAGGTTGGGGAAACAATCCTACGATGACTGATGGTTCAACAGTGACATAAGGAGGTGAATATATCTTTGGAGAAACATGTGGAGAATTATTTTGCAGTTGGAGAAACAAAATAGGAAACGTAGGAGAGCATTGCAACTACAACGGGAGGGATTGGTGGAGTCTTACAACTTAAAGGTTGAGATGAATAATCTAATAGTTTGGGAACTTCTTGAGTTTGTTGATAAAAAAAGCGCAGCTAGACAAATCATGCTAGGATGAGGATTTATTTTTGCGGCAAAGAACTAAATGGAGATGGGCGAAAGACGAGGACCGAAACATGCATTTTTTACATTAAGTTGCATTGGCCAAATTAATGGCGCTTAAATTGGATTATTAAGCATGGGATCCCGGTCAAGGACCTACTATGTGACTTCTGTTGTGTAGTGCTAGAATCGACAAAGCACCTCTTTACAGACAACAACAACATCAAAGCAGGTTGAAATTGCTTTCTGATCTTGGAATGCAGACTACTCCCTTTCTCCCCGCTGGCACCTAGAGCACTATCGATCTGGTCTGAGGATAGGCGACTAGCAGCATTGATATGGTGCTAGAGCCTTTGGCAAACCAGAAATAGAGATATCTTTAGAAATGCTTCTTTATCCTCAGCTAACACTGTTAGGCTCGCCTAGGGATGTCAACAGGGCGGATTCGGGACGGATAGTGCTACGCCTCGCACCCGGACATGTTTACTAAACCCGTCTCCCATATCCGCACCCACAATGGGTATCCTTCACCTATCCCCATGCGGGTAATTGATACCCGCGGATATCGCCCCATCCCCATATGCACCCCCATAAGAAATTATTTACTTTTCAAGAAAAAAGAAAAAAAAATTGTGCTTGTTAATCTCCCCCTTTTTCACATCATATATGCCTTGCCGTGGATGGGGGAGACATTTTCTGAATAACTTAATGAATCTAATACGTACTAAAACAACTTAATTATGGCGTTGAGATTGCTTATGTTTAGGGTTAGGGGACTGAAGAGAATCTCCTTCCCTATAATTTAAGCCAAAATTTACGTCACTAGTATTTGTTAATTAATGGCACACCCTCCAAAGTTTAAGTGCAAATGGATGTATAAAATTGGATATTCTTTTTTTTTTGTGCTTATTTAAGGTTGGAAATTAACCAATCATCGTATGTAGCGTATAGAATACTAAAATGATATACTTGAGATGCACTCCTTGTTTTAATTATATGTTTTGGTAGGAGATAGGGATTTGCACGAGCTTTTGTAGCCTCTATTCCTCTAATGGAGGAATAAGTTCCACAGAAGAATACATGATCAGTGGCTTTATTCAGTGAGTGGTTGAAATTGAAGGCAGATGATGAATAATCAATGTACCACTTGCATTCATAGGCTTAGGTGTGAGCAATTATAATATGTGAACAGGTTATCTATATATATGTGTTCAATTAATATATATTTAGGATATATTCAATTAATTAATAAATATATGGAAGGTATTTATGTGTCAACCTTTAAGATTACACACACTCCAAAATATTCTAGTGAGCCAATAATTTCCTTGACATAAAGTACTCGTACATGAACTCCAAAATATTTTAATTATATGGTGGATTCAAGTTAGATAGATGACAAATTAAATTTATTGTCACAAAACATTCATTTATTGCATCAGAAAATTTAATTTTGTCACCAAATATCTTCTTTTATGGCATGCTTACTTATATAATTAACAGGATGAAAAAATATCGGATAAGAGATAATTAAATTAGAAGAAAATAAAAATAAATAACGATAAAATTGATAATATATTCTGTGTATAATATTAATGGAAAAAGATCTTACATAATTATCTCTTTCATTTGTTATTTAAATTATTCTATCGTATTCTATCAAGTAAAAGAAACATACAATTTAAATTAACATTAGACAAATAGGTTATGAATTTATCATTAAATATATATTATTTATGACTAAGGCTCAGCTTGATAACAAATTGATTTGAGAGAGATACATTTAGAGTAAAATCATTTTTAGTATGTAATTACCAAACACATTTTGTTTTATGAAAGTGCTTTTTGTCCTAGAAACAATTTGACATTGCACTCCAACACGAAGTCTAAAATTCATAACTCACCGGCAAAATAAGTTGGTCACCGAATACATATTTTTTTTTGTAATTGATGATCAGGTGTAATTAATTCTTTATTAAGGAGTGATTTAATTAATTTATAGTTTGACGTACTAGTGAGGTGTTTGGTCGGACAGAATAAATAAGAAATGAAATAATATTTTTGATGCTCAACTTATTTCTTATTTGATTACAGATTTTTGATATACAATACGTGGGCAAAATGAATAGACAATAAATAATATTCTAATATAATTCATAGATAAAAAATATTATTTCTTATCTAACTCTAGTAATAATATATTTCCTAATGCTACCATTAATTCAAAGTTTATGATAATTATACTAATATATGAACACCTAATTTTTTTTTATCTTAATTAATCTACATTTAAAATTAGAAATTCTTCTTCCTAATGCTACCATTAATTCAAAGTTTATGAGAATTATAGTATACGCTGCTGCCGCTTATTCTTCTTCTTCAATTGATTTCTATGAAACAAATCATGCTAATTAATTTATAATTTTATATTATATTAAAATTAATAAATTAAGTTTAATTAATTAAAAATTGGTTGGTATTATTTATTTTAACTAGCTATCGTATCTGCGCTTTGCACGATTAACTTATAATTATAAAAAATAAAAAATAAAAATTCAAATTATTCTAACAGCATAAATTCTTTTAATTTTGAAATACTATTTTTAAATAATAAACTTAAAAAATAATATTTTAAAACCCAAAAATTAATATAAAAACTTCAATAAATAAAAATATTTATAATTATTATTCAAATAATAATAAATTAAAAATTAAAAATATCAAAATAAGTGCATATAGAGAAAATAAATAGAGTAGAAAATTGAGAGGAAAAAGGATGAAAATAAAAATATAAATGAAGTAAAAATAAAAGTAAAAAAATTGAGAGAGTGGATAAAGTTTAGACGGGAATGAATCGTTTATATATATATATATATATATATATATATATATATATATATATATATATATATATATATATATATATTTCTAATTCTTATTATTTCATTTTATCAAGCCAAACACCTCTAGGTGATTTTCAACTTGTCTTTTTCTCAAATTAATGAACAATAGACATTTTTAAATTAATTATTTATGATGGTAATTAATTCTAAAGCCCATTACCAAATTAAAATTTCATTGCAAATAATGCCATATTCTTGTCTTGTAGTGTCTGATGAAGACAGTGATTCACATCAGCTGAATTAATGGTGAGAATATGTAAACAAATTAATGAAGCTCTCAAGACAAGCTGGCGTATATATATATGACGTGCATACATGCACGTAAACAAATGAGGCCAACACTTGTACACAGGTTTGCATTCGATCACCTCCTCCTGCTCTAGAGATAAAATCATGTTGCTGTGGAGCCCTATCCATGTCTAGCTTCTCATTTAGTTTTTTTTGTCTCGTAAGCTCTTTCATCGTGCCTAAGATTAGACCCTACGCACTCGGATATTATTTATTACGATTCGCTTGATGAAATAATTGACTCATCAACTTCATACCAATCTATTGGCCTAATTAATTAAAATACTCAAGCTGAAGTTGATGCCAATACACTCATCAAGTCTTATAAATTAATATCATATCCAATATACTCCTAATGTGATATTAAACTATAGTATTACGTGAACAAAAATCAAATTGTGATTAAGGACCGATGAAACATGATATATATAGAATTAATTGATAAAGCTAGTTGAACGGATTCAATTGCATATTATATATATATAATTAAAATATTTTTTTTTTAAAACAATACAAATTAAAATGCAATGATAACTCATTAAAATAATAAAATCAAGAGAAATTGAAGACAATAATAAAATCAAGACTTTAATGAACTCATTCTTTTTTTCTAAGTGGGGGGACTGGGAGGAATTCTCGATCCTTCCATTTAGAATAGGAAATCCTCGTGGGTGAATGATGGTGCATCGATCAACGCACAAGTAGAGTCACTGAGTGCGGTGTTGACATGGCATGACTGCTGACTGCTGACTGCTGACTGCTGACTGCATACATATAACACAACTCTGTTCAATTCGTGCATCAATCTGCCAACCCACTATGTGCGTGTAGAACGGGTTAAATATATGCAGTGATGTCACGTCAAGAAAAAGACTTATCAAACCACAGATTCTCAATTCAAGTATTTAACAACTCTTCATTCATGGGAGTTGAACACAACCTTTCACTGCGTACCACCATGAGGCATATGTCATTTTGGTTCCTGTCGACCCTCAACATGATAGTTCTATCATTCTCATCCCTACCAATGGGTTCGGCATCTAATACGAAAGCCAGTGGCTCGGCCACTGATCGGCTCGCGCTCCTCTCCTTCAAATCCCTCATACATAATGATCCATCTGGGGCACTCACTTCATGGAACGAGTCATCCTTTCATTTCTGCCGATGGCGAGGCGTGACCTGCGGCAACTACAGTCATCAACTGAGGGTCACGGCTCTAGACCTGGAGTCCCTCAACTTGGCTGGGTCATTGTCTTCATCTTTGGCCAACCTCACTTTCCTTCAGAGGCTGCAACTCCCTGGGAATCGACTTCGGGGTCAGATTCCACATGATCTTGGCCTGTTGTCCCACCTTCGGCATCTTAACTTGAGCCATAGTTTCGTGGGAGGTATGTTTCCGGATCATGTGTTTCGTAATTGTTCGCATCTCCGAATAGTGAATTTGGAAGGCAACAACTTCCATGGCAAGATGGCAAGCAATCTTAGCCACTGTTCGCAGCTTAAATTCATCGCTTTAGGGCGGAATATGCTCGAAGGAGAGATCCCGGGAGATATTGGCTCCATTTCAAAGCTTGAGGTACTCTCACTCGGGTATAACAACCTTACAGGAAGAATTCCTTCTGAGATTGGGAATCTTGCCCACTTAGAGAGATTGTTTTTGAATGATAACTTGTTGATGGACACTATTCCTTTTTCAATAGGAAACCTTACCGCCATCACTCTGCTTGGACTAGCAGGTAATAAACTTGGAGGATCCATTCCATCTTCAATTTGGAATCTTTCTCTTCTCATAGGCCTTGACGTCCAAGATAATCACCTTGGTGGGTCTCTTCCACAATATTTGGGCAAAAATCTTCACCAACTTCATCTTCTTTATTTGAACGACAATGAACTTCAAGGACCACTTCCAAATTCATGGTCTGGTGCTTCAAATTTAAAAGAAATTCTGCTGCAAAACAATAACTTCGATGGCACTATTCCTCCTGCAATAGGAAACCTTAGTACGCTGACTAAACTTCATGCATCACATAACAATCTTGGAGGGGCCATCCCGCCTTCACTTTGCAACCTATCCTCACTCATATTACTTGATATCCAATTTAACCACTTTACTGGGTCTCTTCCACGAGATTTCGGTGACAATCTTCGCAGCCTTAGAAGATTTAGTGGAAATGATAATCAGCTTCATGGACCACTTCCAATTTCATGGCCTCCCAATTTAGAAGAACTTCAACTAAATGGCAACAACTTCACAGGGAAGATTCCTGAAAGTTTAGGAACCTTACAACAGTTGTTGTACTTACAGCTTAGTCGTAACCAACTAGAAGCAAAAAATGCTGCAGACTGGAGTTTTGTAGATGCATTAGCCAATTGCACTAACCTCATACGGTTAGTTATTGGGTACAATAAGCTTCAAGGTGTGTTACCAAGGTCCATAGTCAATTTATCTACAACGTTGGAACTAATAAGCTTCTACAACAACCAAATTGCTGGAAGCATCCCTGCTGAGATTGGGAATCTTCTTGGCTTGACCGTATTTGAAATAACTCGAAACCATTTAAGCGGCACCATTCCATTTGGATTGGGGAGAATTCCAGAATTAGCTGTCATTTTAATGAGTGGAAATTTATTCACTGGAAAAATTCCACCATCCCTTGGCAATCTTACTTCACTGTACGAACTTGACTTGTCCTTAAATGAACTACAAGGACCCATACCACCCAGTCTTCGAGACTGCCCCTTGCAGATATTGTACCTACAGTCCAATAAGTTAAATGGTACCCTGCCAAAAGAGATATTATCCATCCCAACTCTCACTCAGCCTCTCTCTGTTACAGACAACTTTTTATCGGGACACCTACCCTCGGAAATCGGAAATTTGAGAAACATCATAGGCTTTGGTCTCGGAAACAACCAGTTCTCAGGTGAAATCCCCAGCACTATTGGTAAATGTGAGATCTTGCAATATCTTTACATGGAGTATAACTTTTTTGAGGGATCCATTCCCTCGTCTCTCTCCCAGTTAAAAGGCCTCGAAGAGCTGGACCTATCACATAACAACTTGTCTGGGCATATACCAGAGTTTCTTGGCAAATATCTCAACATGACTTATCTTAATCTTTCCTACAACAATTTGGAAGGCGAAGTGCCTAAAGAAGGGGTCTTCAAAAATTTGAGCGCATTCTCAATACTCGGAAACCACCGTCTTTGTGGGGGTATACCGCAACTTAATTTACCTCCATGCTCCAACCAAACAACAAAGAAGAAACATAATTTGCCTGCGAAGACAATAGCAGCCATCTCCGTCGCAGGAGGAATCGCTGTCTTCATCGTTATTTTCTCTTTGTTTGCTGCTCATTGTTGGCTGCGGAAGTCAAGGAGCCAATCTTCTCCCTTCTCACTGATCAAAGAGCAACACAGGAAGGTCTCTTACGTTGAATTGCTCCAAGCAACAGATGATTTTTCTCCAACAAATCTGATCGGTATGGGAAGCTTTGGTTCGGTGTACAAGGGAATCGCCAATTGGGAAGATCACAAGGATATTGCGGTGAAGGTACTCAACCTCCAACAAGAAGGGGCATCAAGAAGCTTCATGGCTGAATGCGAAGCCTTGAGAAACATCAGACATCGAAATCTTGTCAAGATATTGACATCATGCTCAAGCATTGACTTCAAAGGGAATGATTTCAAAGCATTAATTTACGAGTACATGCCGAATGGAAGTGTGGACAATTGGCTCCATCCTCGAGTAGATGAGCAAGGTGCAATCAGAATGCTAAGCTTCATTCAAAGGCTGAACATATCTATCGACGTGGCCTCCGCGTTGAGTTATCTTCATTGCCATGGTTCGGTTGTCCACTGCGATCTAAAACCCAGCAATGTTCTTTTGGATCATGACATGGTTGCACATGTTGGTGACTTTGGATTGGCGAGGTTTCTTAAAAAAACTGCAAACAAGTCATTCCATGGATCGACAAGCTCAGTAACATTGAAGGGGTCCATTGGATATGCTGCACCAGGTGTGTTTCTGTCAGGAAATTAAATTTATATGCAATTTCCTCCATTCATTCTCTTAATTAGTTTTGGTACTTGAAGAAAATTATAAGCATAAATTTACTGAAGCAAAGGAATCTTTATTATAAAGAAAATGCAACTGATTAATGAAAAGGAAGATGCTTAATTTCCAGAATATGGGATGGCCAATAAAGTTTCAGCACAAGGGGATGTCTATAGCTACGGAATTCTACTGTTGGAGATGTTCACCGGAAGGAGGCCTACTGATGGCATATTCATGGATGGACTGAGCCTACATCAATACGTTGAGATGGCACTTGATGAACAAATTGCTGATATTGTAGATCCACAACTATTACTACAACAATTAGGAAGAGAGGAGGAAGCACATCATCTTAATGCAATGACCAACGGAGGCAGAGGAAGGACATTAGAGCACATTGCTTCGGTCCTTAGAATTGGCACAGTATGTTCCATGGAATCTCCAAAAGAGAGAATGCACATGGAAGAAGTCATCGGGGAACTGCACAAAATCAGAGATGCATTTCTGAGTGGGGCCTCAGACTCAGTGCAGGATTATGAATAGAGTTATATGCATGGTGACAGGATGATCAAAGAATTGACCTCCTTGTTAGGGACTTTTCGATGCGCCCGAGCGACGATGAATCATGACGGAATGTTCCCTACATATTTGTAAATATATTTTTGCGTTCATGTAATTTTACCTTTATTTCTAGTTCGTACTTGTAAAACCTCTTGTGCAATCCCCGGGGGACCCACAGTATGAGTTGGATGCATTTCGAGTCCATTTGACACTTGGTGCGTGCGTTACGGCTAAGCGGAGCACTTTGTGTGAATTCGTCATGGCCGTGGCCATGAAAAATCCCAATGTCGGATGGCCACGATTTTGTCATGCTCCTCGTGCCAAAAGGAACCTTGGGGTGGCACTTGGGGGTTAGGGGTCTCATGTATAATGTAGGAGAGCGTTGGCAAACTAAGCGGTTGCCTTGGGCGGAGACGAACAAGTGGCCCATATGGGCATGCGACATGTCGTTCTTCGCCCAAGACAATTGCGGAGCTCGTCCTACACCCGGTTTTATGTTTTCTTGCGTCCATAGTCCTGTAATGTTGTTTTTGCTTTATGCCTTCAAAAACCATTCGGCCAACATGGTCTTTTGGGGGCGCGGACATGGAATGCGAGGTTGGCACGTGGTCCAACGTATGCCCCGCAATGTTAAGTCGGGAAGCCCAATTCGGGACGGATTCGGAATTAAGGCTTATCCCTTGCACGGGATGCAAGGGTGCCGCACGGGTTCTTCCGCACAAAAACAATTGGCCCGTGATAGTTGGTATCAGAGCCTGCATTGATGGATCTGAAGATCATGACTTTTGCGCAGGGCGTTGTCCCCTAAGACGCAAAGTCATTCGCACGCAGAGCAGATGGCTCTTAAGTCGTGTGCGCAGAGCAGATCTCTAGTAAGACGCACATTGTGTGCATAGCAGACTGTTTCATAAGACGCCAAGTTTGTGCGCAGGGCGTTGTCCCCTAAGTCGCAGCGCATAGCCGATGGCTCGTGAGTCGCCAAGTTTGTGCGCAGAGCGTTGTCCCCTAAGTCGCAGCGCAGAGCCGATGGCTCGTGAGTCGCCAAGTATGGTGCGCAGGGTGTTGTCCCCTAAGTCGCAGCGCAGAGCCGATGGCTCGTGAGTCGCCAAGTATGGTGCGCAGGGCGTTGTCCCCTAAGTCGCAGCGCAGAGCCGATGGCTCGTGAGTCGCCAAGTTTGTGCGCAGGGCGTTGTCCCCTAAGTCGCAGCGTAGAGCCGATGGCTCGTGAGTCGCCAAGTTTGTGCGCAGGACGTTGTCCCCTAAGTCGCCGCGCAGAGCCGATGGCTTGTGAGTCGCAAGGTTGGTGCGCATGGCCGATGGCCTCTAAGACGCAAGATTTGTGCGCATGGCAAGATGTCCTTTAAGACGCAAGGTTGGTGCGCATGGCCGATGGCCTCTAAGACGCAAGATTTATGCGCATGGCAAGATGTCCTTTAAGACGCAAGGTTGGTGTGCATGGCCAGATGGCCTCCAAGACGCAAGATTTGTGCGCAGAGCAGATGGCTCCTAAGTCGCAAGATTGAAACGTCCGAACCAAGCACAAGTGAAGAACAGCTGTGGTGTGGCAGCAATGCTCTTAGTGCGGAGAGTTCGCGGACGTTGTGACCCGGTTGGAGAAAATCCCTTAAGTCGTGATCGAGGAGCAGCGTAAGACTTGAAGCTCGTTGAGATGGGCTCGGTGGAGGGCGCCATGACCTCTGCGGGGGGCGAGTGAGCAAGCAGTGATCCGTAAGACTTGAAGCTCGTTGAGATGGGCTCGGAGGAGGGCACCATGACTCCTGCGGGGGGCGAGTGAGCAAGCAGAGATCGGCTCAAAGCGGCGGTAGAGGCAAGGCTCTAGTGTGGTGCAGCCACGGAACTACTCATCACTTGGGTGTTGCACAACGGCACCCAGATGTTATCTGAGACGAGCGTTGCTCGTATGCTCCTTAAGTCTGGGACTTTTCATTGCCCAGCAAAAACGGGACTTGGTGAATTGAGTAACCATTTCTCGGGTTCTTTCACGCGGGCGTTGCTCAACGGCGCTCGCGTGCCCCACAAAGTCTGGGACCCTCATAGCCCAGCAACATCGAGACTTGGCGAACCCAGTAGCTATTTCTCGGTGTCCATTCAAGCGAGCGTTGCTCAACGATGCTGGTGCCCCTTCAAGCAAATGTTGTTCAATGACACTCGTTTGCTCCACAAAGTCTGGGACCCTCATAGCCCAGCAACATCGAGACTTGGTGAACACAGTAGCTACTTCTCGGTGTCCATTCAAGCGAGCGTTGCTCAACGACGCTGGTGCCCCTTCAAGCGAAAGTTGTTCAACATCACTCGGTTGCTCCACAAGTCTGGGACTTTCATTGCCCAGCAACGAGTTTGGGAATCTCAAAGCCCTTTCTCGCAACAACAGGAGATGATGAAACTCAAAGATGTTCCAAGTAGTCATTTCCTGGTGGCGGACTTCACACGGCGAAACTTGACATGTTGCGGCCCCACTGCGGCATGTCGTTACTCAGGCGGTGTTCCCTTCGACTACTTGTGAAGAATTCACTTCAGCAATTGCAGCCTATGCCAGAAAGGTGGTGCGGCCGAGGCGAGTTCGACGAGGACGTCGAAGCTTGAAGTGGAGGAGGATGTTAGGGACTTTTCGATGCGCCCGAGCGACGATGAATCATGACGGAATGTTCCCTACATATTTGTAAATATGTTTTCGCGTCCATGTAATTTTGCCTTTATTTCTAGTTCGTACTTGTAAAACCTCTTGTGCAATCCCCGGGGGACCCACAGTATGAGTTGGATGCATTTCGAGTCCATTCGACACTTGGTGCGTGCGTTACGGCTAAGCGGAGCACTTTGTGTGAATTCGTCATGGCCGTGGCCATGAAAAATCCCAATGTCGGATGGCCACGATTTTGTCATGCTCCTCGTGCCAAAAGGAACCTTGGGGGTGGCACTTGGGGGTTAGGGGTCTCATGTATAATGTAGGAGAGCGTTGGCAAACTAAGCGGTTGCCTTGGGCGGAGACGAACGAGTGGCCCATATGGGCATGCGACATGTCGTTCTTCGCCCAAGACAATTGCGGAGCTCGTCCTACACCCGATTTTATATTTTCTTGCGTCCATAGTCCTGTAATGTTGTTTTTGCTTTATGCCTTCAAAAACCATTCGGCCAACATGGTCTTTTGGGGGCGCGGACATGGAATGCGAGGTTGGCACGTGGTCCAACGTATGCCCCGCGATGTTAAGTCGGGAAGCCCAATTCGGTACGGATTCGAGATTAAGGTTTATCCCTTGCACGGGATGCAAGGGTGTCGCACGGGTTCTTCCGCACAAAAATAATTGGCCTGTGACATCCTGGAGTTCTCAAAGATGGATGGCAATATGGCGGGCGATCGGTTCCCGCTGCAAGGATTAAGATAGTGGGTGGAAAAGAGAATTCATTCTCGGTTGTTCATATACAGTAGTATGTGTAGTCCAAATCTGCTGCATGTGTTTGGTTCATATTGTGCACTGATATCACAAATAACTTTGCTCCATGAACCACCACGTATAATATGATCAGTAACAAGTTGAAATTAATTGATTGTCTTATCCTCTACCAAATGAGATTAACTAAATCTCATTTCCACCACATAAAAATTAAATTAACAATAATTAATAAATTACTAATTATTTATTTAAAAAACTCAAAGGTCACTCAATTAAAAAGTTATAGCATATTGTGTGCAGAGGTGGCAACGGGCCGAATCCACCCATGGGCGGCACGTAGGGGTGTTCACGGGTCAGGTCGGATTTAAGAAAAAAATAGATTCGACCCGACCAAGTATAATCGGGTCGGGTCGGGTCGAAAATTTTTCACCTCTCAAACTTGACCCGACCCAACTTGACCTAGTTCAGGTTGGGTCGAGTCAGGTAGTCGGGTTTACCCGGTTAGGTAAAAAAATGAGTTTTTAACAATATTTTGAAAATAAAAAAAAATATTTTTTAATATAAATATTTTTAAAAATAATTAAAAGTATAAATAATCGGGTCATCGGGTTTCAAATTCTAAAACCCGAGACCCGACCCGACTCGACCCAAATAGGTCAGGTCGGGTTCTCGGGTTTATTGGGTCGGGTCGATCCAATGAACGACCCTAGCGGCACGGACCCGGCCCTTGGACACGTAGGACGAGCACAGCACACGCCCATGCTGGCCCGTCTGGCGCAGGCGGACCTAGGTCTAGCGCGCTCCAGACCCACTTGGCGCACATGTAAATGAATTGAAAAAAATAATAATAATAAAGAAAAAAATGTGGGCTGGCCCAAACCCAGCTCGAGCCCGAAGGGGCAGGCCCCGTGCAGGACTGGGCCGCCCCTTTGAGCAACCGAGTTGTGCCAGGCACGATTCGAGTATTGGTCGGGTCGTGCCTAGGCAATGGCCATGCCCGGACACGACCCCTTGCTACCTCTAATTGCGTGCACCGCATGGTTGATATAAATTAAAGAAGGATATATATTAGATATATTCAAATAGATTATGATATCAATAAATGATTAATAATTAATTTCATCTATGTCACTAGTGTACTAATGTCTTGTTCGGTTGGCATGTTAAATAATTATTTCTAAAAGTTAATTAATGGAAAGTGCAACTTCCCATGAATTCTTTTTGCAATATATTTAGTTGACATAGATACTTCAAAATAAACTTCTCCAATCATAAACTTCCAATTTTCTCAGTCATAAATGACTACAGTTTCACTATTTCTTTGTTAGCACTGAAATACAAAGAATACTTTACTAGCATAGGCAGGATGCTAGGAATTAAAAGTGAAATATATTTCACCATTAAAAGTAAAAGGGAAAAGGTACAAAAATACTCGACATTTTCTCACGGGTACTAAAATATCCCTAACGTTTTTTTGGAATCAGAAATACCCCTCACATTATGAATTGGGTACAAAAATGCCCCTATAGGCAAACGGTGTTAGTTGAGAGATAACGGAGGGCCAAAACGTTTTCTCACGAGTACTAAAATGCCCCTGACGTTTTCTCACGGGTAATAAAATGCCTCACATTTTCTCACAGGTACAAAAATACCTCTAACGTTTTCTCACGAGTACTAAGATACCCCTAACGTTAGTTTTGGACCTAAATACCCATGAGGTTATTGAAAATGGTACAAAAATGACA
This sequence comes from Canna indica, assembly GCA_034359265.1. Lineage (NCBI taxonomy): Eukaryota > Viridiplantae > Streptophyta > Magnoliopsida > Zingiberales > Cannaceae > Canna > Canna indica. The sequence goes on along the minus strand of CP136894.1, from coordinate 75,137,935 downwards.
TCAGACTAACTTTTGTTAGGTAAGACTTAACGAAGATGTCATGGATGCTGATAAAGAGGTTGACTTTACACGTGACGCATATGCAGAGTAATTAGGGGTATTTTTGTACTTGTGAGAAAACTTCGGGGGCATTTTAGTACCCGTGAGAAAACGTTTTGGCCCTCTGTTATCTCTCAACTAACATTGTTTGCCTATAGGGGCATTTTTGTACCTAATTCATAACGGTTTGAAATTGAACCAAATTTTATAGTTTTCGATTTATTATGTGTCGCTTACGTGGCAAGTTGTTCTCTGCATATGCGTCACGTGTAAAGTCAACATCTTTATCAGCATCCATGACATCTCCGTTAAATCTCATCTAACAAAAGTTAGTCTGATGTCATTTTTGTACCATTTTCAATAACCTCAGGGTATTTTAGGTCCAAAACAAACGTTAAGGGTATTTTAGTACTCGTGAGAAAACGTTAAGGGTATTTTTGTACCTGTGAGAAAACGTCAGGGGCATTTTAGTACCCGTAAGAAAATGTTTTGGTCATCCGTTATCTCTCAACTAACATCATTTGCCTATAGGGGTATTTTTGTACCCAATTCATAACGTGAGGGGCATTTTTGTATCCAATTCATAACGTGAGGGGTATTTTTGATCCAAAAAAAACGTTAGGGATATTTTAGTACCCGCGAGAAAACATCAGGGGCATTTTTGTACCTTTTCCCAAAGTAAAATGAATAGCAACTCTTTTTTTTCATTTTTTCAGCATATTCTGTTTCTTGTTCTCCAACTTTTCCTGCTCATACAATTTTGAGCAATTATTACCCACCACTCTAAGATGGACACAAATTCCCAAAACACGTTGAACATCAAAAGTCCTTAAAGTTTCTCCCTTCCCTTAAATGGAAATGGTATTATGAAAGGAATGCCATGGCTATATTTTTCTTCTATCTTCTCACCAACCAACTCCTATATCTTACCGTATATGATGGAGCAACTTGACCCATCAAAGTCAAAAAGCAAAAATATTCACACTTTTAGGCATCCTCAATTAGGTAGCCTCGTTAGTCTGACTGTAAGAATAAATTTCATTCAGATTAGGAAAAAGATATTTACCTCCATCTTTTTCAGTTGTGCTTCTAAATCTGCTTTCTTTGTGTTCTCCCATGAACAAATACCTGATGACTTCTTTTGAGATCTGTTTTCGAATTATTGAAGTCAATTAACTATGGGAAGAAGACAATTATCCATTTTAACCAAAATTGTAGATTTACTAAAAATCACTCTTAGTTACAGTTATGCATAAGTAATAGATTACAACGGAAGAAAAAGAAAGTTTATGAGGTTTGAATAAGGGATATCCACATCCAGTGTTTCACAAAAACAAAAAACATATTTATAAGCATGTGCCCTAAAAGAAATCATACTTCAGTCAGCAAGTCTGCAGAGAAATAAAGCAAATGCTAGAAAGCCATTATGTCAAGAAGATGGTCAAAAAGCCATTATGTCAAAAACAGCTAAAGAAGATGCATGTAGTCCAGTTTGTAACTGAACTTGAACTTGGATCCGTTCTTCTATGATAGTAACGAAGTGCAATGAAGATGAAGGCTTACAGAATGGTTGCATCTCTCTAAGGGATATGCATTTCAAGACAGTCAGTATTATGTGATTCTGCAATGCAGGAACAGGTCAAAAGTCATCTAAGACTGTGAACCAAGTCAACCAACCATGTAGCTGTATCTCTATGTTATTTTTTCACTGCTACATTTTTTTTAATAATCGATAAAATATGTTCCTATAAATGATCCAGCCTATACTTACAGCTTCTAAATCAAACATGATTAGCAAATAAAGACTGTTGTGCCCATAGTCCATATCTTAGGTTGGAACATTATGAAAAGGGTGCACGTTTTCCATAATATTTGAGAAATATTCAGGACATGGTGGAAAAGAGAACATCATGTCATATTTTTGAACCATAATCAAAATAAATATGTTGATGTAAATTAGCTGGACTTTTAAAAACAAACAACCAGTGATATCTTACTTGTTTTCAGCTTTCGTCTTTTCACTTTCCTCCCATGCCTTGATCAAAGACATTTTCTTTTCAGTCTCAACCTGTGCCAGAGCAATATCTAGACATGCAATAGCAAGAAATTTCTTGTCATCTTCCAAGATAGTATCTCAAAAACAAAACATTCAGCTCCATTTCTAGAGTTCTTTTTGATCCTCACCTCTGTCAAGTGACTTCGCCATGCTTTTCTCTTCCGGAGGTGGCTCTGCTGCCTCTGCAATTATGCAAAACAAAGAAAATAAGTGAAGCTATTCAAAGAGGATTTTGTGATGACAGTGATGTAATGTCTGGATAATAAATAACAAGCTCTATGTGTCATCCCAGCCTCAATCTGAAGTTTCCTGCAGTTCCTAAAGCCACTTCATCAGAGTTCTTTAACTGGCATGTATGTACAAAATGATTATATCTTATAGCATCTTAGACCTCAAGATGTATAGTCTAGATCATTGTGCTAAACATAAATCAACATGCTTTCTCCTTCTCCATCAGATCATTCATGATACCACTTATAAACACTCATGGAAAATGATCTAGTAATAGACTAAGTGGAATTGGTGGATGCAATATGCTATTGTGCTTGTTCAGTTGGCCCTTTGGATATTACCACTAACCATATCGAGCATAAACTTTAGCTATTCTGTACCTTGGATTATTTTAAAGACTCAAAACCACATATCCCTGTATATAAAATCTTACTATAAGTAGGTAAACAAGAATCAACAAGTTATAAGCAAAAGGATTTCTATTTCTTACGAATACTCACGAAGATCTCCATTGCTTACATGGTTGTATGTACCAGTCCTTAAATGGTTGTAAGGACCAGCCAGAATGAGCATCGTGAATTTCGTGATATATTGTTATAGCAAGTTCAACATGTTAAAGTAATTCATGATAGCGCTTAACTACATTGAGAGATTGATTTATTCGGGAAAAAATCAAGAACAAAAATATTAACTGGGGCTCGGGCAAAAATACATCCAAATTCAGGAAAAAATCAAGAACAAAAAGATGTTGGTACAGGGGCTCGGGCAAAAATATTAACTGGCAAAGAGAAAGTGCAGATAAGCTTACTCATAAACACTGGCTTCGCATTTTATGGTGCTTGAGGCCCCTAAAACAAGAGTCGGCATGGATAGATAAAGTATATACAATGAAAACTTAGCAATAAGCAATAATTAGACAGGATAATCTATAGCAACACATAATTAGTTATATTATTGTTTCTTCAACAAGATTCCTAGTTAATTAGTCATATTTGGCATATGCATAAGCACTAGCACTCAAGAAACATGAAAGTTTGCCAAAGCTGAAGTTATGTTAGCAAATAAAACTTAAATGAGGGAACATGAACTTCTAAGTAGTGGTCAGTTCATAAGAACAATGAAACAATACAATTTAAATCATGATATTAGCAAACAAGTGATTAACTAGTTGTCATAGGAGTAAGGAAGAATAGCTGTTAGAAATTCTGTATTAATGTCTATGGTATAGAGTTCAGAGAGGTTTCAAGTACCAGATTACCCTGGTATTTCAGACTTTTATCAGAACTTGCACATGCTGTCCACACATCACTTACCCGTGAACCTTGTCACCAACACTGGCCAAAAGGAGAGAAGAGGAAGAGTGGAACACAGACCCAGATGAGATGAGAAAATAAAATAAAAAGAAACCACAAAGTAAACCTGAAAAGAAGAGGAGAAAAGAAATCAGATTTACCTGTGAGTTAGATCAGCAATAATACCAGGTAATACCAGATGATACAGCAGCTAAAGATAATACAACAATGAATTGAAAACTCTTCTCCATACTCTGCATATAACTGTATTGGAGCAACACTAAAAATCCCTGCAGATCCGTTGAGATTTGCACCTACTTCTCCTTACCAACGCTTTGGGACCTGTAGTGTTCTTCAATCCTAATCAGCATTAGCAAGGAGCTACTCTCACCTTTGTCTCATCAATCTTACTCTCGGACTCAATCAATTGGACCTGCTTATTTGTTCATCATTCAAGTACTATATCTGTTATCGATCAATATTGACATCACAGGTAACTGTGTACGTGTTGTTGGGAGGTCTCATGAGGTTGTCAAAGCGCGCGCCTTGAGAACGCCAAGAGACATCAGCGCAGAATTCTGTGCCCTAATCGCAGCGCCCAAAGCTAACGCCTTTGAGAAATAGAAGGAAGAAGAATATTTATGTGCCCTAATCTCATGGGAGAAAGAGAAATATTTGAAGAAGGCGACGAAGAACAACAACAAAAAGAAGCGAAAACATGGGGGAAGGAGAAATACCTATGCTCGCCCCCTCCGGTCCGGAAGAAGAAGAGCTCGCCGCCTCCTCTCGCTTTTTTTCTTATTTTCTCGCTTTTCTCTTTTGAGCTCCTGCTGCTTCTTAGGATAATACAACAATACAGCTAAAGATGATACAGGAGAAGGAGAAGGAGAAGGAGAAGAGCAAGAGAATGCAGCTGCTCGATCGGGAGAAGGGCAGTACGAGCGGGAAAGGGAACTGGAATCGGGAGAGAGGCGGGAAGGGGAAGAGGGAATCGGGAAATAAAAAGAAGAAAATAATGTTAATGACCGGCGCCCTTTTAATCTAATTACATATGTTTAATTAGATTAATAATCGGCGCCACTGAAGGGCGCCGGTTATATACCGCCTTTAAGTACTATTTTGGTTGTAGTGTTTCTAATAGATATCCTTTTATTTGTAATATAGATAAATTAAGATGTATATTTTAAAATTATTCCAACACATAATTATAAAAGAACACGTTATATTTTTTATAAAGTAAATATATTATTATGTCAACTATTCTAATATCTAGTTATCATTAAAAAATTATATAGAATTGTTTTTTACCCAAGGATAAAAATGTATTTCTATATAAAAATAAATGCTCCTAGGTAATTAAGTTACTTCCTAGCCTTAATTATAGGCATCGATCCTTAATTGGCCAGGTGAGTTGTGGATCATCTCCTTGTCCGTATATACTAAGAAGTACATCATTATAGTTAATTGCCGGCCAAAAATTGCACTCGTTTGGTCGATCAAAGCTATATTTATACATAATTAATTAAATATTGTTTCACGTGTTCATTAACAGATCATTATCATAATTAATTATATATTTAATGTTCATGGACGGAGACAAAGCACAATGATATTTACATCCTAGCAAATAATTAATTGATGGCCAGAACATCCAGACTATATACAGGAGTTCAACTTTACCTTGATTTCATCTGCCAGAAACACATATATTTTATATAATCATTATAGCAACGAAGGCCTCTATCGAATTCAATTTTTCAAAATTAATGGACGGAATAATTAATTTGATAGATTGGAACAAATAACCCATAATAAATTTGATACCCCTCGTGTATAGGTGGCAACGGCCCCAAATTTAATATCTCTAGAGTAAATATTATAATTTGTTTGGGAATAATTGATTTATCAACTTTATCAATTAATTTAATGATCTAATTAAAATTTTAAAATATTCAAACTAAAGTTGATAATAATACACTCCTCAATCATTATAAATCAACACCTCATCTATTATATTTTTAATATATAACTAAATTGGAGTATTATAATAGAATTGACAATGATTCCAAGTTTTGACATTGATCCATAAAATAGATATAGCAATGGCCCCTAGGTGGCAATGCTCATGCCAAAAAAGGCCCAACCTTCATTTAGCCACATCGTACTAAGCATGACTCAAATATTTTTAGGATCGGTCTAACTCGACCTGTGGCCCGAGCACTAGACTCATACTGAGCTCAAGCTAGTTCAAAAATAATTTTAAAAATAAATAATTAAGTAAAATATAATAACGGATCCGTAATGCTACTGAATAAAATAATTAGAAATTTAAAAATTAATGAAATAATTACTTTTAGAGTATTTTAATTAATCCAAATTATTAATTAAAAAAATCAAAGTACAGTTGGGGTATGAGCTCGGGACGAGCTTGGCGCGTGACTCAAGCAAAGCTCACGTTAGGATTGGCACACATGTCGAGTCAAACTTAAGTTGACCTTGGTACGCGGGTCTTGCCAAGCCCGACTCATTGACTCAACTCTAGGCAGGATCGAGCGCGCCCCCACGTAGGAATGACAATATATCAGATATAGTGTGGATACTCATTGCAGATATATGGATTTGTATCTATATATAAAAAAAGGCTTAATTATGTTATTGATCTCCAAAAATATCATATATTTTTTCGTTCGATCTTTTTTTAAAAAAAAAATTAATTTTTTTAAAAATATTTTCATTTCTATTTAATCCCTCTGTTAATTTTTCGTTAACTTTTACTGTTAAGTTAAAATCAGATATAGTATGGATTAAAAATAAAATAAGGGACCAAACAAAAAAATGAAGATATTTTAAGGGACTACATGCTATATATATATTAATAACCTAAAGCATAACTATATATATATACTTTTCTATTTTATTCACCAATATAAAATTTCATCAATTTACTTTTTATTATTTCAAAATTTTCATCTCATAAATCTATAATAAATTTACGGCTCGCGCTCGTGCCGTCCTTGTATCATCATGACTCATGCTTGCGCCACCCTGACACGCGCTCACGCCACCACGACTGGTGCCACCCCTTGCTGCTCGTGAGACTGTCCATCATCATGTAACACCACAACGACCTCGCTCTCTCCACCATAATTTTCTAAAATCAATTAATAAATAAATCGTGGGGGCAAAAAAGGATTTGGGGAATAAAAGGTGTTGACACAAAAAATGACGATGCGAGCGTGAGTCGTGGTGGCGCAAGGGCGGCGCAAGTGTGAGTCGTAAGTTTATTGTAGATTTGTGAGGTAAATGTTTTGAAATAAGAAAAAATAAATTGATAAAATTTTATATTAGTGAATAAGATGAGAAAACTTTTATATATATATATATATATATATATATATATATATATATATATATAATATTTTAGATTATTAGAATATACATTTTTTTCGTTTGGTCCATTATTTTATTTTTTTATTCATGTCAGCATTGACACTTAACAACAAAAGTTAACGAGAAGTTAACGGAGTGATCAAATAAAAACGAAAATAATTTTTGAGAGACTAAATAAAAAAAAAAAATTTAAAAAAAAGACCAAACATACTAAAAATATAATTAAGCCTCCAGAAAAAAAAAAATCAGTTTAAAATTATTGTCACAATTTTTAAAAAATATATCAAGAGCTGATGACCTCTTCTACCAAATAGATCGACCTCGGTATTTGCCATCACAAACCGCGTTCCCCAAGACATCGCATTTTGTCCCCTTCCTCCCCCTTTGCCATATATTTGTGTTTCTTGTCTCCCTCCACCATTTCATCCTCCACTTACTCTATCACAGAATAAACTATGAATTCCTCTACTGGCTTCAGTTCATCTTCTCCGACCATGATCTCATGGAACTCCAAACCGAGGTTAAGAACTCGCCACTACTGCCGAGCAATCAACTTCAGCTTCATAGATAAAGCCAACTACTATAAGGTGCTCTCGCTGGATTCGGAGACGGCTGGCATGGAGGAGATCAAGAAGGCCTACCGGAGCATGGCGCTGAGATATCACCCCGACGTCTGCCCTCCTTCCAGGAGAGAGGAATGCACGAGGATGTTCGTGGAGCTGCAGCGAGCTTACGAGACGTTGAAGCATGACATCGAGCTGAGGCAGCCCGGCGGAGAGGACGACGGGCGGTGCACGCGGCGGACGGAGTTCCCGAAGGCGGTGTGGGAGGTGCAGCTCTGCGCACTGAGGCGGCGGTCGGATCTGCGCGAGGGGCGGATGAAGTGACGAGGATGGAAGAAGAGCAGCCGTTAATTGTTGCTTCGGTTGTTCTTAATATTCATAAATATAGATTAATTTGCTGATTAAATTATTTGGGTTTGTTAAACATATACTTATAAATTCATTCATTATTCATGAATATCAAGCAATTTTATGATACATGTGATAAATTGATTAATTGTTATGCTGCGTTATACATGTAATTTATTAAATATTTGATATAAATATGATTTTTTTTTGTCAATTATCTCTTTTTTTATATTGGATCTTGACATTTTCGTACAGCCAAGCATGCTATATTTTCTTGATTGGTTTTGATTATCTGCGTCTGCATGCTATATTAAACCCCACTAATCTTTATGAAAACTTGCAAATAAGTGAAAACATTTCAATATCTTACTTTAAAAGATTGGTTTTGATTGATTTATAAAAACATGATTTTTAAATCTAACAAATCAAATTGATTTTTTTTAAATTGAAAAAATTAAAGTGAAAGTCAAAAGAAACTTGAAAAAATAAATTAAATGTGACTTTCTAAGATTTATGGATCAAAATAAAATTAATCCAGTATTTAACATATTCATATGTGTTGAAATTTAACTTAAATTAACCTAATTTAATTCAAATATATCTAATTTAATTATGCTTGGATCTTGCAAATTTATTTCAACTTAGTTAATTCGGAGTTTATCTATATTAATTCAACAACCGAGTAAACGAGTCATTAGTTAAGCTCGAATATATATATATATATATTTAAGTCGATTTCAACCTTGCAATTTCAAGCTCGAGCTCAAACTCAACCAAAGTCTGCCGAGGCAAACACTAATTACCGAGTAAGCACAAATAAAAATAAATAAAATAGCAAACCAATTTTGTTAGATTTATATAGAAAATTGTAACTTACAAATAACACATGCATCTTACTAAGCTGTGATGATAAATTGATTTTTTTTTTTCCTTGAGTACAAAGTTGACTTCCAACATGGGGATTAATTATCCATCTACTCTCAGAATAGATGAAAACCTCCAAGATATTTAAAGCATGGAAGATAGTAACTTTACAGTTTGTTATGAATCAAGCTTCTTGGGGAGAAACTGAAAGCCTTCGCCTGTTATATATGAAAGTGATGTAGATTGTTACATTCTTTTAATCAAATGTGGAATAGATGCAACATATGAAAAACCTCACCAGAGAGTCATTTTCCAATGCAAAACTTGCTGAATATGTTCGATAAGACTTCCTCAGAAATGTCTTCCCCACTTATCTCCCCAAGAGCCAAGGCCGCTTCCCTCATGTCGATGGTCCAAAAATCCATCGGCAAATCCTCAGTTATTGATGATTTAAGCCTCGATAGAGATTCTTGGGCTCTCAATAGCTGCTCAAATTGTCTCTGATAAAATGATCAAAAAAATTTAACTCGCAACCAGTTGTTGAACAGTTGCAGCAAAATCGTATAAGACACAATAATCAGATTCCATCAGCTATGTAAGTCCTAATTCTTCATTAATTTCCGAAACTACAAAACAAATTGTGGTTTTAAAATTAGCAGGGAAACACAGTTCTTTGTGATATATATAAAGTTCACAGCTTTCTCTAGGTTTACATCAATCAGTATTTAACGAGGAAGAGAAGGTGGCCCAAAACATAAGCAATACTGTCCGTATACTAACCTGATTAACAGCCCATCTCAACCCTCCTGATGGAATTGATTCAAGGCCTCTGACCTCTAGTACAGCCATCTCCAGTTCTGAAATGCCTTTACCATTGACAGCACATGTCTGAATATGCTTTAAGAAGGAGCTAGTAACCATCTCAAATTGTTGCATTGAGAAACATGGTGCACAATCTATCTTATTGATAGCAAGTATCATTGGAGTTGCTGAACCTATTGATGTCTGTTCCCAAGAGAAGAAAATAAAAAGACATTCTAATATTCAATCAACTCAAACTAGAAAAGAAACAAACATAACTAGTGAAAAAAGGGAGGCGGAAGACAAGGAATATATTAAAGCAAACTTGATAAAATTGGCGACCTAGAAAAGAAACATAAAAAAGGAGGTGATTATCAATATAACTTCTATACTTCATCATGAACAAGTGTATGACTTCATTTGATTTACATTGGAGAACTAAAATATCTACTTAGTTCTTCTTCCTCCTCTTTCAGATCTAGATCTTCAAATTCCTTCTACAATGGGATCTCGGAGTTCACATATCAAACCTCCACCCACCTTGTATTCCTTCTCATCCCCCACAAGGAACGGCTGCTGATCAGGACATGAAGCCATCGGTATATCAACCGCAAGTAGCTTCATGTCATACTGGCCCCTTTTTTCTTGCACTCAACAAAGGAGCCAAAGCTACTTGCAGTTGATATACCAATGGCTTCAGGTCCTGATCAGCACTTGTTCCTTGTGGGGGATGAGAATGAATGCAAGGTGGGTGGAGGGTTGATATCTGAACTCCGGAATCCCATTGTTAAGATCTAGATCTCAAAGAGGAGGAAGAAGAACTGAGAGAGAGGGAGGAGGCTGAAAGAAAGCAACGGGAAGAGGAGCAAAGAGTTAGCTTTTAGGATGACTACTAATTTCTTAACATGGTATCAAAGCCTATCTTGTAGGTGAGATCATCCTGCATGAAACACCATTGTCAAAATACCACTGCAATCAACTTTGGTATTAATACCATTGCATGCACATGATTCCGATGGTGGTATTAATACCATAGCATGCGGTGGTATTAATACTACCGCCAGAATCATGCACATGCAATGGTATTAATACGAGTGCATGCTGTGTTATAAATACCACCGTGTGCTGTGTTATAAATACCATCGCATGCTGTGTTATAAATACCATTGCATGTTGTGTTAGTGGTATTAATACCATCGCATGGAATGGTGATTTGTACTTAAATAGGAGATATATATACTTAAATATGATATATATAATCTACTTTAATGTTATTACATAAAGTGACTATCATATATATACTTAAATATGATATAATATATACTTAAATATAATATATAATTAAAAATTACATAAACTGAATATAATAGGTTTATCATTGAATAATATATATAATATTATATATACTTAAATATAAGCGCCTCGCTTCGCTCAGGCGAGCGCCTAGCGCCTTGGGCAATAAAAGACCTTGGCGCCTTGAGGCGCCTAATGCCTCATGACAACACTGCTTCCAATCAGGAAATACATATTTTAAAACAGTTGGTTGATGATTCTCGACATCTTTATGCCTTATCTTCTAACCTTATCTTCTACGCACCACTCAATAATTTTCATAATCTATTGGTAGGTGGTCACATAAAACAATTACATCAGCATCTTCCAAATTAACTTGATGTCAGTTGTCAGCATCAAATTTAATTCCAACACTTAATGCAGAAAGAAAAACACAAATAACTAGAAGCATCAATTTGGAGATCAGTTCATTACCGCAAAATATTGCAAGATAAATGGAGAAGATGAAGCAGATGAAAACCTGATTAGTTTGAATATGTTGAATAAGTTTCTTATCATCCTCGGTCAATCCATCAACTGCACTTGCTACCATAATTATCACATCTGCAGCCAGGGCAGCAGATTCTGATCTCTGTACACCTTCATGAATAGCAAACAAGAAATTTAGATAAAAACTAGCCTCTTCCATTCTTCAAACTGAAATCATTGCATAAATGCACCACGCTACTTTAATGTGCATCCTTCAATTAGAAAATAAAGTTCCACTTACCAATTTTTTCAACAACATCATCAGTTTCTCTGATACCAGCGGTGTCAAGAAGAGTAACTGGAATACCCTGAACAGTCACATTGGCCTCGATAACATCCCTTGTGGTTCCAGCAATATCAGTGACTATTGCTCTGTCACTCTGCATACTATTACAGAATATTAAGAAATTAAACAAAAATGAGAGCAGACAGATAACAAAGTTTTGTGGAACCATACACAGAAAAAAGCAAAAAGGCAAAAGAATAGCACTCAAGAACTATGAAACACCAAGAACTCATGCGACGAAATCAAAGGACCATGACCAATCATCACAAAGAATTCAAGCAACAACTTCAAAAAATGAAGATAGCAAGTATTTTTGATGCAGTAAAATAGGAAGTATAAAATTTTCTAACAATAATCTGTGAAAATTTTTGGTTTAATAATAGGTTACTTACAAAATTTACCTTGATGCTCTCATGTAAGTATTATATGCTACATGCATCTAAACTATGATTCATCAAAGCAGACTTCACACTAATTCTTCTTCAGAAGCTTAAATAATTCAATTTGCTTAGAAAATTTTGGTACACTTTGTTGCAGAAATTTATATTAATATATTTACCCTTAAGATAGATCTTTATTATACAAATTTTTGAGGTGGATATATACAAACCTAAGCCACTCATTAAAGCAACATACAAGGAGAACCAAATTTTCACACTTGAGTAACTCAATATTTTTCTATCTTCAAAAAAAACCTTGAAAGATTTTTCAAGAGTGGCAATGTTCACAGTTATGAGATTTATGGAAGCTAATTTGGTACAAAAATTACTAATTTAAACAACATGACATTATTATTATTATATTAGAGAAAATATTGCACCAAAACCAAAGTACAATTCTTTGCAGTCTGTTAACTAAAGATGGTCTAAATAACTTACTTTGCTCCAAGCATTCAGCAAACTAGACTTTCCAACATTTGGCCTCCCAATGATTGCTATCTGCAAATTACCATATAATAGTTATGTAAAAAGACAGAATACATGGGATTTAGAATTTAAATATGTATTCAAAGCTAATATGATAAAACATTAATATGAACAAGATTCAGTTATAGCAGGGCCTATGTACCATGGTAGGGGACTTCCAAACATATGATGACAGACATGAAGGAATTTCTATGAAAAATAAAGATTCAATACTGCATTATCAATCTAAGAAAGATCCAAGTTCAATTAGAATACAACCTACTCATATAGTTGATATGAGAACAGAACCAATTATACATATACTAAAAAAGTACCATAAATGCAAAATCTGAAACAGCATTTAAAGAAGACTATTAGTAGAGTAATTGAAGAGAGCACTCAGAGTACTGAGAGAGAAAGAAAAAAAGGTACCTGGAGCCCTGTTTGTAAAAGTTTGTCATAATTAGCAGTATCCATCGCTTGCTGAAGAATGTTCCACATATCATCTATCTGATTTATCAAAACTTTGGGGTCCAGAAGTGGCAATTCATCATCAAAATCTAGGCGAGCCTCGACTTCTGTGAGCAGTTCAATGCATTGCTTTCTCAATGATTTGACCAAAGATGAAAAGCCTCCCTGTAAAAAAAGAACAATACATATTGACTCATAGAAACCATAGTATTGCAACATAAATCTAACAAATAATCTCTCTGCTTCTACAAAATAAATTATGAAGTAAAAAAGCATAAATATACCTGCATACCAGCTATTGCAGACTCTGCAGCAGCCACAGACTTGGCTGTTATAAGCCTTCCAACATTTTCAGCCTGAGACAGGTCCAAGCGTCCATTAAGAAAAGCCCGAAGGGTGAACTCCCCTAAGTAAAGTATAATTATACTTTGATTAGCAAAACATATCATCATAAATAATTAATTGGTAAACAGAGAGAAAAGAGAGCACAAATATGAATGGAACTTCCCTGAACATGCATCTATTCTCCCAAAGAAGCTCAATTTTGTAAATTCATCTTTGAAAAAATACTGCTGCAATTGTTTAATAGATGGAAGGGCAATAATGTCCTGACCACCGCTACAGTAGGCATTTGCACATTTCTTATCATGACATACATGTTTGGAGATAGACATGACAAATTTGTGATTTTGAACAAGAAGAAGGTCTGGCACATCCAAACCATCAAGTAAAATGGAAGGCGCTAGGGTATCATTTCAGATAGAGGAGTTCAATAAGAAAATCCAACAGAAGAATAGATTTTGTGCAGTAAGGTTCAAGAACATAAGCAAGGATCAAGAATTGAAACAAAAATGTTAGTAAATAATTTCATATAGAACAAGGTAAAAAAGAAGACAGTACTTTAAGATGATCTGCACTGCGAGAGCCAACTTCAAAAGAACTTATTAACCGAGACAGAAAACTTGTAAGATTATTCTAAATATATGATCAGAAAGTTTCTGTATTGGTTGCTCATCAAAATTTGGCATTCCATTTGACATCTGCCTACAAACCAAATTCTCTTTATAATATCCATGAAATAGTTGCAAATATTCAAACACTAATATATAGGCAGCCAAGAACTGATTGCATCAATATTAGCCAATAGAAACATCAATCCTCATAAACTTATGTACTTAAGACCTTAGAAACAGCCATAGGATACAATTTCTTCATTCATGCACAATTGCTAAAACAACCTACCTTGCACTACAGTCCTAAGAACATAAATCATATAAAATAATTTTGAAAAACTATTCAAAGCAAGAAACCAACCAGGTTCTGCAAACCTTGCCCCAGCTTCTAGGCAGGCTTTCAATACTCGATTCAAACATACATCACTCCCATGACACTGAAGCTCAACCACATCTTCTCTAGTATACGATCTTGGTGCCAGCATAGGAACTGCTAGGACCTAAGAAAAAGTTTTCAAAAGTTAGAACCAGAAAGATACAAAATGGTGCAATTTAAAAAATAATAATAAATTATCGAAGAAGAAATAGGACCACTCATTTATGTTTATAATTGTGAATGTACAATAACAAGAAATCATAATAACCCAACTTTGGGGGTTATTATAATTTGTTCCTTCCACTGAGCTCTGATATGTTCTATGAGTATATTACAGGCAATTGGTATTACTTAAACACCTGAATATTTGCACAAATAAAGCACTTGCAGATTCTATTCAATTGTTTATTCTTATTAAAACAAAAAAAATCATAAACAATATATATACTCAAGTAAATTATTTAAAATGACATCTAGATAAAATTAAATATTTATTAGAGAACGAAGAAAGCAATGATTATATTGCAATAATATGTGATAGATTACTTGAAAATAGAATACATGACAAATACAGACATCATGTTCCAACTTGACAAACCTGTAGCATAAGAATACAGAAGATCTTCTGCAACTAAAAGCTGGAAATAAGGGTGATTGCTACAATACAAATTTGTTCAACTTCTCTTTATTACCTCTTTGTAGTGAATTGAATAAGCTTGTCTTCTCATCCAATAATATGAGCTTATAGTAGTATGCAGAACACATATAGTTGGCTTTCTAAAGGGTCATTTTGTCTTAGCCCTCCCACACTATTTTTTCCTACAAGAATGAAGTTAAATTATCACTTTGACAGTACCTGAGAGTGTTTATACAACTAACATGCCTAATCAACAATACATATGTACAAGCACAAGCTGATATGAATGCACTATAAACGCTGAATATAAGATGAAGGGAGTAACGGATCACTGGATATCAATAAATAAACAGGGAAAAAGGCTGAGTTTAGCAGCAGTGACCACTCCTCCCATTTCAAACAGAATAATAGAAAGAGTATAATTTAGAAGCAATTTTAAGAATGACTAGTACCTCATCAATAACATTGCCTTTTCGGTCTACGGCGAACCCATACTCCACAAAGTGGCTTCTAGGCTTCCAGGAGAACACACAAGACCCCTCCTTGGACCTCCTAGCTGGCCGGAACACCCTTGCTACTATGTCCACCGCCGTTGGACCCGACAGTCGAACGATGCCAACGGCCGCCGGACCACCACCCATGGAGGTGACAATTGCCGCGATGGTCCCCCACCCGACGGAGGTCGCATCCTTGTCCACGTCCCCGGCGGACCCGAGGCGCTGGTCTTTAGTGAGAATTAGGCTTTTATCTGATGCAAACAAACACAAAAGTGGGACAAAATCAGATTTTTAAGCGGATGGAGGGGGAGAGATGCGGAGAAGTGTGAAACCTGAGGTGGAGAGGCGAGAAACCAGGGTTTTGGAATGGGGATTTAGGGTTTTGGTGGAGAGTAAGGGCTTGGAAGGAATGGGATTTAGGAGATTTGGGAGGAAGGGAATATAATTGGGCCGCCGGAATGAAGCGAGAAGGCGGAGGAGCGTAAGAGCCATTCGTTCGAAATGGATTATGGGGGAGACGAGTATTTCATCGATGAGAGGGAAGAATTGAAGACGATTTCATGTAAAGAACGAATGGACTAATCAGCGATGTTTAAAATTAAAAACCCGGACCAGACCAGTCCTCGTTGTAAGACCGGCCCGATCGGAAAGAAACTAATAAATGACTGATTTGGATGCTGAATAGAGTTTTTTTTTTCTTTTGACAAATAATTAGTGACGTAGTGCTTACTAATTTTAATGATTTGAGAATATTTAGTTCAAAAATATTTTAATTTTTTTTTACATATTTTACTAAAATTTAGAAAAAAAACTCATTATTTCTTTTTTATGCCTCATTGATGAAGTATCATATTCTCATTATTTACTACTAGCATCATTTGTCACGTCAATTTATCGTTTCAAATAAAATATTTTTGTACTAATTTTGATAATTTAAAACTACTGAGTTCGGAAAAAATTTTAATTACTAATTATGTTATTGAAGTTTAACTTTATGTACCTTGAAAATTTTTAAGAATTTTTTATTTCTCTAAATAGTATTTAAGATTTATTTATATTAAATATTTGTAAATAAAAAATCAATCAATATTAATCCATTAAGTCGATCAAAACATTAATTATCAGCCCAATTAAAATATTACTACTTAGTTCAAATTTATCTTTATCAAATTATTTTAATCAAACTGATTTTACCGGAACAAATTAAATTAAACTGAATTCTTAGTTCAAAATTAAATATGCATTATGATAATATTGTTAAGGGAGAAGGTACAAAAAAAAAATGTCCTAACGTTTTCTCACAGGTACTAAAATATTTTTAAGATTTTTTTGAAATAAAAAATATTTCTTACATTATAGAATTGAGTACAAAAATATTTCTATAGGTAAACGACGTTAATTGAGAGATAACAGAGCTAACGTGGTTGATGACTGTGACTGATGATGTGGACATGTGACGCGCATGCAGACCAAGACGTTTTCTCATTGGTACTAAAATGCCCCTGATGTTTTCTCACGGGTACTAAAATTTCCGTAACATTTTCTCATGTGTACAAAAATATTCCCAACGTTTTCTCACAGGTATTAAAATACCTTTAACGTTTATTTTAGAGTTTAAATACTCTTAAGATTATTGAAAATGGTACAGAAATGACATCAGACTAACTTTTGTTATGTGAGACTTAACGAAAATATCATGGATACTGATAAAGATACTGATTTTACATATGGTGCATATGTAGAGAGCAATTTGCCACGCAACCGTATGAGTGAGCAAAAAAATAAAAAATTTGGTTAATTACAAAATCGGTTTGAAACCAAACCAAAATTTTCGATTAACCGATTTGATGGTTTCAGTTTCGATTTTTATTTTCTAAATTTTTAGTTTTCGATTTCTTATGTGTTGCTTACGTGATAAGTTGCTCTCTGCATATGCGCCACATGTAAAATCAATATCTTTGTCAGCATTCACGACATCTCCGTTAAATCTCACCTAACAAATATTAGTTTGGTATCATTTTTGTACTATTTTCAATAACCTCAGAGGTATTTTAGCTCCAAAATAAATATTAGAGGTATTTTAGTACCCGTGAGAAAACGTTATGAATATTTTTGTACCCGTGAAAAAATATCAGGAGCATTTTAGTACCCATGAGAAGACGTCTTAGCCTGCATGCGCGCCATATGTCCACATCATCAGTCACAATTATCAACTATGTCAGCTCCGTTATCTCTCAATTAACGCCGCTTACCTATAGGAATATTTTTGCACCCAATTTCATAATGTAAAAAATATTTTTGATCCCAAAAAAATCTTAGAGACATTTTAATACCCGTGAGGAAAAATTATGAATATTTTTTTATCTTTTCCTATTATTAATATAGTTCAAATTATACTATATTAACAATATGTATTATGATAATATTTTAATATTACTATATTATAATATATCATTAATCAAAAAATAATATAAAATTATTAGTTTTTAAATTTTTTATTAAATTTTTTATTCGAATTTAGGAACGATCTTTCTTGGACCATTCAAATTTAAGAACTACAGATTTGAAAAAGAATTTTGGATCACAAAATGTTTAAAAATTGCATCAAAAACCAAGCTTTCCATAGTCACGTTTAATTCCATAAATCAATCTGGCCGACAAAAGATTAAACCCGAACAAAATTGCAAAGATCAACTAAAAGCAAACAAAGATCCCTGGAAAGTACTTGGGCAATTACATTCAACTGGTTTTCATGATGAACATAGGGCAGTCTGAAGGCTGGGTTTCATTGGCATCGAATACCTTTCTCAGACCTCAAACACAACCACAGAAGCAATTCACTCTGGAAGAACATGCAAGGAGTTCAACCAAGATTGACATGCTGAAAGCTAATTGCAGAAGAGAATGACTTATTGTGGCAAACAAAGACAAGGGATCATAGAATATACAACCACTGTAAAATGAAATAAATAAACCAAATCTTCATATTATACCAACTGTAAAAAATTATATTTCGCTGGATAATACTTAGCAAAGCTAGAAAAATACCTCTATATGCTAGTGTCATTAGCTTACCAAAATTTAATAATGGACTAAAGAATGGTAATAACATATGTATGGGTAACAGGTTCTTGGTTGTTCACAGTATAAACTTTGCCAAATTCCCCAGAGATATATTTGCAGCAGAAGATGCTATAAGCTTTCAAGGAATGCAATATATATAAGTTAAGACTCATCTACTGCATTGCCTGCAGATTATTTTCAACAACCATTTTTCTTCTGTTCTTTCAGCTGGGATGTATGTCACTAGAGAAGATGTTCCAAAAACTTTGGCTTCAAGATCTGTAATGATCGTGTCCTTGCTAGAACAGATAAAACTCAACTCCAAACCTCTGGAGTCCAGACCAACTGAGTTGCATTTCGAAGTGTGTTTTCCCTTCTTAGATAGGACACACGTTTTGAAGAAATTCTGTGGGAAACATTGTAAAGATTGAATCAGTTTGCATGGAGAATACAAAACCAATTGTAAATAGTGAGCTGAAGTCAGAAATCCATGAACAAATTATGAACCAATGAATAATTACTTTTCAATTTTAACTTATAAGATATATTTAGCTAGTAAAATTTTCAATCTGAATCAGGGATAATTGGATCAAAGTCATTTATAGAACAATGAGATTGCCATCAAATGCTTCAGTTTTGTACTCCTCAGAAGTCAGAACTGCATGTGTATATTCTTTACCAATGAACAATAAGTTTTCAGTTTTAGCTTAAAAGAAATATCTTGTAAAATTTTCAATCAGGGATTAATACATCAAAGTCATTTATCAAATGATAATACTGCCATCAAATGCTTCAGCTTTGTACTAACTGTTTTCAGACTAGCTGAGATCTATAAGACCATGAGAGCCTATCACAGACCTGAAAGAGTAATCAGAGACAAATAGTAGCTAAACTCATGAAATGTTAAAGGATATGCAACAATATAGTGGAAGATTTTGGAACACAAATGTTTCAGTTTTTATGGCTTAGAAGGAAAACAACAATTATGGAAATGCAGGCAGGCAACTAATTTTTGCAACCATAAAATATATAAATGTATAGTTCTCCAAGTGGAGAACATCAACAAGCTCAATGAAATAAAATGAGCAAAACCAAAGTGATACATAGTAAGCAGATCTAAACTGTTCTCAAGTAAAATAAAAAGCCTTGGCTGTTCTTTGAGAAAAATGAGCAGAATTGACCTAAATAACAGATATAATTACCTAACCTTAATAAACAGATGTAGCAGTAGATACAAGCTTGAACATAATCAAAATCTTGGTGGCATTAATAGTTCCGCACTCATAGATAAGTGAAATATTAAAAAAAATACTTGTGCTTTCCTTCTCAATCATCTTCATTTATAGTGGTGCACACAGCATACACATCCATGCACAATCTCATTCTTTACTGTGAAATTTGAATGGTTACACTTGTTACTGGACAAGCATAAGAAGGTGTGGTTATGAGCAAATAAATCTCCTATCATATTATGAAAAATATGGATAATTTAGCATGAAGATAAATAAGAAGTAAGATGCAATCACTTCACGGGACGCTTAAAGTATATGGCAAGCCAAATAATTGAGCATTATAGTTGTGACAACAAATAAATTATCAAAAGGTAAATAAGACATACCAAAATAATTAGGGTAAATTACACTGACCTCCCAGAGGTTTGGTGAAATTACACTGATCTCCCCTCTATTTGTCCAGGTGACACTCACCTCCCCTGTAGCTAACGGTGTTAAATGGAGTTCGTTAGTAATGTGATTTATCTCTTATGTCCCTTGCTGAAAAATCATTAAAATACATGCATAAAATAATTGAATAAATATTTTAAAAATAAAAATTTGAAATGAATTATTTTAAAATAAAAATTTTGAGAGAAATAAAAACGACATAAGGGTATTTTTGTCATTTGAAATAAGAAAAAGCTGCAAATATTTCAAAAATATCATTAGTAAGCATGTGCAGTGCACATGACAGACACTTCACTAATAGTTTTCGTTAGTAGGGGAGGTCCGTATAATCTTTTATAAAACTCAAGGGGGTTACAAGACAAAATTATAAATATAAGAGAGATCAATGTAATTTCACTAGACCTCAGGGGAGGCCAGTGTAATTTACCCAAATAATTAAAATTCCTCCAAAAGCAAAAGACTAGCTATACAGACATGTTCTGCAAATTTATTTTCACATACCTGAACTTGCTAAAATATGCAACATTATCTCACTCTGTGATGAGTTCCAAGCAAGTTGATGCTCTATGTGACACGTATTCTGTTGTCCGCTTTTCCACAGACTGGAAAGGTGTACAACCTAAGAAGTATTATAAGGGACCTTTAGTCATTCGTTTCTGTCTCTTGATAAATCCATCCATCAAAGTGATGTAAGTTGAACTATTGACAGGTAGACCTTTCTCCATCATTTCTTCTAAAACAATCTTAGCTTCTTTAAACTGTCCACTATTGCAGAGTTCATTAATGCGTTCTAAGTAGATAGCAGAGCTGCTACCTTCTGAATCCTCTTTCACAGCTACACTGAGCATTCCCTTTTGTTTGTTGTCTGTCCCTGATAAAGATGGGACTTCAGAAGGGGGCAATTGTGAAGAAAATTGCCCTGGCAGTTTTTTCATCTCAACCATCTTAGACAGCATGTTCTGTGCTTCTTCGGATCTTCCAGCCTCAGAAAGTGCACATAGGATGACATTGTAAGAATAAGCATCGGGCTGCAGCCCATTTTCCTCCATCTCACCAAAAAGCTCCATTGCAGCATCGACTTTCCCCTCCTTGCAAAGTCCTTTTATCAGGGTATTGTATGTAACAACATCCACCTTCTTCCCTTTGGACACCCATGACTTCAAGAATCCAAGAGCCTTCTCCACCTTACCATCATTACACAGCCCATTCATAAGAATATTACAAGTAATTACATTCGGCTTGAAAGAATTCTCTATCATCTGATTATGAAACTGAAAAGCTTTCTCCAAATCACCTTCTCTACAGAAACCATTAATAATCGTATTGTACGTAGTATCATCTGGCACCAGCCTCTTCTCCATGAGCTCATTCAGCTTCTTGATTGCTTCCTCTGTTCTACCTGACCTGCACAATCCACTGATAACTGTATTATAAGTTGTGACACCTGGCAAAATGTTCTTCTCATTCATCTCTTCCCATAGCTTCATTGCCTCGTCAGGGTTCTCATCCCTAAAGTAGGCACTGATCACTGTACCATAGCTAACTTCATCAGGCATAAAACCCCGCTTGGGTGGACTTCGAAGCAGCTTGCATGCTTCATCAAATCTATTCATTTTACAGAGATTATGAAGGACAGTGTTGAGAGTGAAAGTATCCATCTTGAGGCCTCTTCCAACCATCTCATCCATCAAGCCAAAAGCTTTTCCCACCTCTCCTGCTTTGCAGTAGGCACTAATCAAAGTATTGTAGGTGATGATATCCGGTGTTAATCCCTCCACCTCCATCTTTCTCAGCGATGCAATGGCCTCGTCCCTCTTCCCTTCCCTGCACAATCCTTTGACCATAATGTTATGTGTGACCAAGCCTGGTTTCATGCCCTTCTTCCGTATCTCCTCCAACACATGGAATGCATCGGATCCCCTCCCCCATTGAAAGCAGCCATTGATGAGTGTGTTATAGGTGACAATATCAGGCGACAAGTGAAGACTTTCCATCTCATCCTTCAAACTGAAAGCTTCATTTATCCGGCCCTCACTGCACATTCCGGCCACAAGCATGTTATAGGTCCAAAGGTCAGGGAGAAAGTTTGATGCCGTCATTGCCTCGAAGAGCTTGGTAGCCTCTTTCAACCACCCTAGGCGGCAGTAGGCAGCGATGAGGGTATTATAAGTAGAGCGATCGGGAGGGATATCCTTTGCCTTCATTTCTGCAAGCAGATTACGCGCTTCTTTTAACATGCCCTTTTTGCAATAGCCGTCGAGGATGGTGTTATATGTAATGGTGTCCGGCTGCAAGCCAAATCCGGCAATTGTGGGGAAAAGGGCGAGTGCATCGGTGAATTGGGAACGGGAGCAGAAGCCATGGATGAGGATGTTGAAGGTGTTAATATTGGGGGAAACGCCGAGAGCGACCATCTCGTGGAAGATAGACAACGGAAGCGAGGATGATACGGTGGGGGAGCGGACAAGTGCGGAGAGGAGTCCGTTGGATGTAAGCAGGGAAGGGCGGAGGCGACGGCGGCGCATGGTCTGGAACAGCTGGGTAGCGAGGTGGGATAGGCGGAGGTGGGAGTAAGAGGCGATGGCGGTGTCAAGGAGTGACTTTGACGGCGGCGGGCGGCAGCGAAGGAGGTGCCGGTGGAGGAGACGGCGGCGGTCGAGGGGAATGAAGGAGAGAAGGAGGGACTTGACGTCGGCGAACTTATTGAATCGGAGAAGTTGAGGGAGGAGAGTAATGAGCGACGGGAAGAGCGCCTCGGCGGCGGCAAAGGGGTCCACGGAGGCGGAGGGTAAGCGGCAGCGAAGCAGGTGGTAGAAGGAGAGGAGGGGAACGGGGGAGGAGAACTTTGGGGAGGAAACGGCGGCAGTGAATATGGAGGCGGCGAGGGGAGGGGAGAGGCGGGGGAGGAACGGGGCGAGAGCCTGTTCGAGGGAAGGAGCGGAGGGGGATTGGTTGGCAAGGAGGACGGAGGCGACGTTCTTTATTAAGTCGCTGGTGGCTGGCCCGGCCTCCGCCGGCGGCGGAGTATTAGGAGGAGGACTTGGAGTAGGGATCGTCTCCATCGGTGCAGAGAGAACTGGGGACGGTCGAGGTCGAGGTCGAGGAGGGAAGTCTAAACGGAGATTTTTCGTGGGCTCGATATTGGGCTCATAATGGATCTCACAATATATACTTACACATTATTACCGGAGAAAATTGATAAATGGATCCCACACTATAGACTAACTAATAAATAAGAAAATAATATTTTTAGTGCCTGAAATTTACTCTCATTTTTGGTTTAGTCCCTATAATTCATTTATTTTGAATTTAATATCTGTTAAATTTTCCGCTACTAGGATTGGTCCCTACCGTTAGTTAATTATATAACACCATTAAAAATATGATAATGTGGCTAACAAACAGTTACATATATACATGTCAGACGATTACGTGTCGATTTCGATTACTAATTAATCATGGATAATCGATAATCGAAATTGAAACATATTTCGATTTCGATTACCGATTACCAGTTATCTATGACCCAATAATTGAAAATGAATTCATTTTTAATCGATTTTTGGATTTTATTAACCAAAATCAAACTGAACCATAAATCCATTATCTAAAATCAAATTTTGTGATTCAGTTAATCGATTAACCCCGATTAATAAATTTCAACTATCACCCCTACCCAAGCATTTAAAATGAAATTGTATTAAAAAAATAAGTCACCATAAGCTCATGTAGATATAGTTGAGAAGTCAATGTTTGATTTAAAACCAAGCAAAAGCCCAAACATTTGAAAAAATAAGTGCTCATGAGATTTACGAACGAAACCACAAAATAAACACAAATTTGATTAAGAAAGACCAATTCGTTTCAAGTAGGGGAGTCCATTATTCGGGTTACAACAAACCGAACCAAAAAATTAAACCGAATTTTTTGGTTTGGTTCGATTTCAACTCCACGGGGTTCAATTTTTGACTCGAATCGAACCCGATCAATTATTTCAGTTCGGATCCGGTTCCCGGAATTTGGGAACCGACCCGAACTGAAAATCGAATAATTGAAAAATATTAATTATTTTTTCCAGATATCGGGTTCAGGTCGGGGATTGGGTTAGGCCCGTTAGGTTTAATATTTGAATTTCTCCCCAATCCCTCAATTTCGGTTTTTTTCGGGTTGAAATCGAACTGAACCGAATAATTTTGATTCGGGTTAAATCGGGTTAGAAATTATTCAGTTCGGGTTCGGGTTGAAGTTTGAGTAAAGAAAAAAATTCGATTTGGCCTAAATCGATTCAGTTCGGTTCGGTTCGAACCGAACGGACAACCCTAGTTTCAAGTGAATTTTGAAAAAATAAGTGCTCATGAGATTTACGAATGAAACCACAAAACAAACACAAATTTGATTCAGAAAGACCAATTCGTTTCAAGTAGGGGTGTCCATTATTCGGGTTACAACGAACCGAACCAAAAAATCGAACCAATTTTTTTGGTTCGGTTTGATTTCAACGCCACGGGGTTCAATTCTTGACCCAAACCGAACCCGATCAATTATTTCGGTTCGGATTCGGTTCCCGAAATTTGGGAACCGACCCGAACCAAAAATCGAATAATCAAAAAATATTAATTATTTTTTCCAGATATCGGGTTCGGGTCGGGGATTGGGTTAGGCCCGTTAGGTTTAATATTTGGATTTCTCCCCAATCCCTCAATTTCGGTTTTTTTCGGGTTGAAATTGAACTGAACCGAATAATTTCGGTTCAGGTTAAATCAGATTAGGAATTATTCAGTTCGGGTTCGGGTTGAAGTTTGAGTAAAAAAAATTCGGTTTGGCCTAAATCGGTTCAGTTCGGTTCGGTTCGAACCGAACGGACAACCCTAGTTTCAAGTGAATTTTAGTAGGCAATTTATCATGAAAAAATTTTATAAGAAAACTTTTTCCTCCAAATAAGCCAGTTGGCCTAAGGTTTTTAACCTTGGCCTTAATCTTGTTTTGATGATAACAAACTCGAAACTAATATTTAAGTGAAAAATAATTTCAAGTTCCAAGTCAGGTAGCACGCGATGTCCACGCGAAAGATCCACGCGAAATTAGAAAAATTCAAGTGGACATTAATCCACGTGAAAGATCGACGCTCGAAATATATTAAAGAAAGGTTTAGATACTAGGTTTTTTTGGTCTAGAATTAATGTAATAACCACAAAATGCTTGACCATGATGAAAAACAAAGTTCAAAACCCAAAACTCGGACCGAAACCCAAACATGCGATAGTGCAATTTCGGTCGCAAGGTTGATCGATCGACCATTGATGAGACCGATCTTCGATCGGCAAGCCCAACGACTCTTTTTTCAGTCATTGCATGTAGTTGAACCCGAGCTTTACACCTTTGTCTCTATATAAATTTGGATTCTCTACCTTTCTTTGATCTGTTGGTTGATATTGAGCCATCATTTGATAAATCTTAAGCCTTACTTGAACCATTCCATGATAAACTCTAGTTTCGATACCAATCTTCTTATTTTAGCCTTTGAACTTGAATTGATTTATCATCAAGGCATCAATGGGAGCTTGGACTTCAAGTTTGGAGCTAAGTATTTTTGATTATTTGCTCTATTTTAATTGTATGTTGATTGCTTTATTGTTGTCACTTAAAACTTGTAATTGACCTAGGCTGTTAGATCAAATTTTGAATGATTGTCTTGGTGCAGAGGTATAAATTCACTTGTGTACACTAAGTTTAGGGTGTCCTTAGAGTGTAAGGTGAGAAGTTATCTTCGGAGAAAAGACATTGAATTTCCAATGTAAAAACTCATTGTTGGGATCCTAAATAATTAGTGCATTCGGTTGAAATCCTAAGTGTGATGTTTAAATAGTGGATGTATGCTTAGTTAGATTCGAACCATTAAAAATCATTATGTTAGCATTTTTTGAATGTGTGTTATGCTTGAATATTGTTTCATTGAGCTTCTACACTTTATAATTAATCTTGCCATTGGTCTAATCATAAGAATCGGTAAAATTAAAATTAAATTAAATTAATTATAACACATTATTCACCGCCTTGAATGTGGTCATTTCCTCTAACATAGTCGAAATATTCTATAAAACAAACCAAATACTTGAATTCTCGATAACAAAAGGTGATTCATAGCTTCTAAAAAAGTTATAGACATAATAAACACCATATTATTTTCTCATAGCTTTAAATTAAACCACTTAAACTTTTCATTCATACATATACCGTAATTTGTTTCACCAAATAAGAAAAGAAAAGAATAAGACACGAGAAGAAAATAAATAAGATAAAAAATGAGAAAGGAATAGATATAACTCTTTTATCCGGTGAATATATAATATTAATTTCATCCCTTAGAATCTCATCTCTTTCTAATCTAAATACGTAAAAAAAGAGAATTAACTTGTGTTGTATCCTAATCTTTTTAATCTCATGAAACAAACACAGCATTAGTATAAATACAAAATACTAGCAGTGCCATATATTACCCAAAATAATCTCACATATTAAGTAAAAAGGAAGTTGATAGACAATTGTGTCAACCATGATTGCATTGATTATATTTATATAGTTAAAAAGTACACATCATATATCCTCGTCATTTGAGATGTCCTATTGAGTTGCATCAGAATAGGATCAGCCAGGTCTATAAATTGACCTCATTAGGAAATCTATCAAGTTAGCTTCTTCCTTTTCATAATTGACCTGATTCAACCATGTCCTTTTTCTACACACTTCTTCAATCCATGGATATCATCGGGGTCAAAAGTAACCCATCATATAGCTAGCTATAAATGGCTACTTAAATCCAGCAATACAACGTTAATTTTGAGGGCCAGGTTCCTGAACAAAGTATATTGTATTAGCAAACTCCATATCAACATTCTATTCTACATGTGAAATGGGTTAGGCTCACTTTGTACTTGGACCCGCCCGCACCCACTTATCGGGTCGGTTCGGATCATATTTGAGTAGTTAAAATAAATACGTAATTTGGGTTCAAAATTGGGTAAATAGTTATTCCCATCTATTAATCCTAATGTCAACAAAATAAAAAAAAATTATTTCATTAATCATCTATTTTTATTCTTTATCTATTTCGTTTCTCTTATGTCCCATAACCAAATAGGTCTTCAAATAGTAGGTATTTTGCAATCAATAACGCCCGTGAATAATATGTGTCCTCTATATCTTGTTTTCTTTCTCTCATTTTAGTATTCTCTACTAGGGGTGCAAGTGAGCTATTCGGAATCGACTGGATGAAAACTCAAACTCAACTCGAACTTATCGAGCTCGAGCCGAGCTTTACATATGAGCGAGCCGAGCTCGAGTTATCCAATACTCGACTCGAGCAGCTCGTGAGCCTAATCGAGCTTATATATAATTATATAAATATTAATATTTCAGATCGGTCGAGTATGAACTCAAGTCGAGTCGAGCTTAAATGAGCTCGGTCAAACTTAAGAAAAATAAACGAGTCTAAATGAGCTGAGCTTGAGTTGCTCAAGTCGAGCTCGACATTTTTTAAACGAGTCGAGCTCGAGCATAGGCAAACTCGGCTCGGCTCGATTACACCCCTATTAATCTCTGCTTAACATTAGGACTGGTGTTGCACTAATCACACAATACTCGTTAGAAAGGGTATTGACCTAGTCACCCAACTCTTTTTTCCCTTACATATCTATGCATGATTTTTCATTGATAGAGTTCATGGCATAAAAAAAAGAGACGGTATCCAAACTAAATTATAGATGATACTAAGACTATGTTTGATTCAAGACATTTTTATTTTCAACGAAAATAAGATGGTGTAAAATAAATATGTTCTTATAGTCTTGACCCAAAAAATTCCAAACCAGCCGAAGCCAAGATTTTTCCAATTAAAGAGACTAAATTAATATTTTTTTGAAGAAAATATGAATTCATTTTTTTCCCAACATCACATAAATACACATCAGAAAAGGGAACAACAAAACAGAGACAGGAAGAAAGCAGAGACTACCCAAATTAACCTGTTATAGAGTAGATCCCAAATGAAAAATATTAATTCTTGATAAACATTATAAGATTTATATGTGAATAGAGAAACAAGAAAAATGAAAATAAATCAAAATAGAGACTGAAGAGGAGAAGAGAAAGCAAAGACTGTCAATCCACTGGAGTGGGTGGTGGTGGGCAGAATTGGCACTGCCATGAGTGGAGGATCATTGCAATTGTCCATGCACTGTACTACTCCTCCATGCCTTCAACCCCACCAAATTCAAAAAGCTGTCACCACCACATCAACTTGCCACACCCTCCCCTACATCTACCAACTCTACATGCTCCATCATCACCAATCTCTTCCTACTTCAGCAATATCATCATCATCATTTCTCCCTGAAGAGAACAGTAACATGTCCATCTCCTCCCCACCCTTTCAACACATATTAGGGCATTTGCATGTCTTCTGTTGGCTTCAGAATTAGAGGTGTCCAAGATATGCATCTGACCTGACCCTATCTGATTTTAATTAATTCAAAAACTCAGAAATATTCAGTCATGCAATGGTCTCATATTTGTGTTTTGATCTGGATCTATTAGCTAACAGTATATGACAAGGTGGTCCTCAAACTACAGAGAGTGACCCCTCAGAAGGACAGTAATCACACTTTGTAATTCTCAAGAACACAACTCATCAACCTGGTTCTCAATAATTATCTCAGAGTTTCAAATCCAAGGTATCCCAGAAGATACTCAAATACATCAGAGTTAGAACAAAACATGGTTCAGTTGAATAATATACATATATCATAACATAATTAATTAAGACCCAGATCATACTAACATTAAAATTGAGCTAAAATACTATCAACTCTCCAATTAATTACCAATCATTGACCTAGACTGAACATGTTCTATTAAGAACCAAACACAGACACCTAATTTAATAGCATGATGCATCTCATCCTTCCCAAAAGCTCTTGCACTTTTGAGAGTTGAAACCCATCTGATGCTAAGAAACCTTCCCAGTTCAGTATCAGCAAGGCCAGAACTCAGCCTTCTTCACCTTTGATATGCTCTCCAGGACCCCTACTGGGGACACATGTCCCATCACTGTTACTCTCTTGGATTCCAGATCTATGCTGAAGGATGTCACACCTGTCAATATTTTTGTTTGTAATTATCCAATAATTAATGGGGTGATCAAATATTATATTCGGAAGCTTAAGCCGCTAAAAAAAATAAGGTAATTTTATAGCAAGTCAAGAAATACTCTCAACAGATATGGAAAAATGGGGGAAACCTTTTTACATACCTTCCATTTTAGAGAGGTGCTTCCTCACTTTGCCTGCACACCCCTGGCAATGGATTGAAACCCTCATGACAACCACCTGGCAGCCCAACATTAAGCATTGGGGAAGAAGAGAACAAAAGGAGAATAATTGCAGTACATTAAGACAAAAGGATGCATTGGCGTTTGTAGATAAATACAGTGTGCGAGTTATCCAGGAAATAAAACATGATGGTCCACTTTATGCACTGCATTATATGTCTTGCCTTAGTTCTAACGTAGCAGATAATTAATCGAGTTTAACTAAGTGATCATTTTACATGGGAGAGGAGAGGTGATATTTTTTTGGCTTACTTGGAAGACATGGTCGCGGGGAGGAGGAAGGGAGGAAGGCGAGCGGGGCGCATCCCTGGGCGTCTTGGTGACCATTGGGAGGGTGACAGCGCGGCTGCAGCGGCCGCCGGAGTTGAGCCGGCGGGCGTCGACGAGGCGCGAGTACTTGAGGTCGACGAGGCGCGAGTGGTCCACCAGCGTCGTGGAGCGGTCCGGCCGCCGCGGCATGATCATGGAGCGGGGGTCCCCGGGGACGCAGACTGCTGTGGCGGCGTGCGAGCGGCAGAGCAAGCCATTGGCCTTCATGTGTGTTGGGCCGGGAGAGAGATGGGAGGGGGAGGAGGATGCTGAAGTCTGCAAGGAGAAGGGGAGGGACTGGTACTTAAAAGAGAGAAAAGTTATGGTGTTCCTGCTGAACTTTTAATAGGTTTGGCAGACTGAGATGGTAAGAAGTAAAACAGGAAGAGATTTATTTTATTTTATTTTATTTTATAATCGCGGTAAAAAGTTCATAGACGCGAAAATATGAGCATAATGTGCATTATACATGCACCTAAAGACTCAAATAGGAGCATAAAGTGCTACAATTAAGGATCGGATCATGATCATCCTACACACAGCAAGAGATTTATTTATTTATTATTATTAACTAAAACTCATTTTCCGAGCATTTTAAAATTGGGATCGGACTTGAAATTGATGACCTAATTGCTTCTTAGTGACACGGTCTAATTGCTTCAATTGGTTGAATCGATATGTTCATGGATTCAATCAGTTCGATTCATAGTTGAAATGGTTGACACGACTAGATTCGGGGAAGGGATCCCCCGACTATTGGGGTATCAGTTGTTAAACCAAGTCGAATATTTTATGAAATATGCATAGCATCGAGAACTATGGACAGAGCAACTATTTCACTAGTTGTATCCAAAATGCCTATACAAACTAAACTCAATTTATTATGATAGGGATATAAAATCAAACGGTATATTGATATTGAGGATGAAAAAACAACAGGAATTTTTTTTCTAAACAAAAAATATTTCTTCATTTCATTAACAATCGCTATTATTGCAAGGTAATTAATTTAAAAATAATAAAAATAATAATTTTCCACTTATTATAATTATTAATTTTAAGTTTTTGTATTATAATGTATTCATCTAGATATTGCAGAAAAGACAATTAATTTCAAAACTTAACAAAGATCCTCCCAAGGTTATGGAGAGATCCGAAAAAAGTTCCCGGCTTAAGTTCCTCGCACTCATGATATGGATGAGCGAAATTTGGTTCAAAGGGAATAATCGCTGCTTCAATGATATGGCATGATCGCCTCTCGACCTCTACCTAATTTTTATTCTCCCTCGGTGAATTTATTTTCTTTTGTATATTCTCCTCTCGATCTCCTAACATATTTTTCAACTCTTATGATAAATTAATATAATCTATTTTTTACTTTAAAAAAAAACTAAACTTTATTTCTTTTCTCAATAAAAATAACAAAAGTGTAAATTACACTTTTGTTTCCGGTTAACACTCTCCCGTGCATTTGATATATATATATATATATATATATATATATTCTTTTGATTAAACAAATCAGCTTAATTACCTACCTGCGGAACTTAGAGACGTTATCTCGTTTGGTTGATATTGAAAGAAATTTTATGTGAAAAAATATAATTCTCATAAATTAACTTCTCATGTGTATTTTTTAAAAAGTACTCAAAAAAATATTTGATTGACGAAAAATTAATTCATAGAAAGTGTAATTTTTCACATATAACATGTTTGATTGATATGAGTACTCGCTAGAAAGTACATATGAAATGATCAACATACTATTCTTTTATAAATTAATATTTAAATTTTTATATATTAGTATATATATAAAAAATAAATTTTATTTCTAAATTAATATTGTAATATATATATATATAATATTTTTTATTTATAATTAATATAAAAAATTATATATTTTATTAAAAAATTAAAATAAAATAATACGTGAAGAATTTAAAAATTATCTAATTTCATAATATTGACAATATAAATTATAAATTTCACATGATGTCAATATTGATTTTTTTCAGAAAATTATTATCTGTATTTTGCAAAAAATTATATTTTCTGAAAAAAAAAATGTCAATTAAATAAGATGTTTCTTAGCTACTCCTTTGGAATATGAAGTTTATTTCTCAAAAATATTTTTAATCCTCACCTTAATAAATAGGGGAATGTACGTACAATGGACCCGAATAAAAATAAAAATAATAACTGTAGGCGACTGTAAAGTTGCACAGTTCTCTAGGTAGAAGTGCAAAAAGGAGACATGCTTTCTTAATGGCTCAGCTAACAAAAAGAGCGGCGGGGAAGAGCTGGGGTGTTGCACGAACAGGCTTCCGAGTCATCGCTCGTCGTCCACCGAGTCGACTCTGGTACATAGTAAAACCGAACTCTTTCATGATGAAGTTTAGCAGCGAGACGCAGGCTCTGGCCATCGGATCAGAGAGGGACGGCGGAGATTCGGCGTGGGAGCAGGGAATTATGAGGAGTAGTTAGAGAAAAGAGTGGTCAAAAGCGGGTGGTAAAAGGGAAGAAGAAGAAGAACAAAGAGAGTAAGGATTCAGTTAAAGTTCAGTACAATTAATGCTGTAAACAGAGGGAAAGATTCGGCAACTGAACACTGTGCACTGCTGAGTCGTCTGACGCATCACTGTGGCCTACTAAGTTTCTAAGTCCTATTAATTAAATCTCCCTCGTCTTTTACTGCCACAATCTCAAGATAAAACGGGCATTTTTTCCCCTCCAAAAAATCTTTATTATTCTTTCTTTTATTTGGCTAGGTAGAATGAATTTATAAAAAATAAAAATAAACAAAAATCATTGTATTATTTGATTACCATAAGAAATATGCAAATACTACAAAGAAAATAAACCAAAATATCCTTATTAAAGATATTGAATATTCACACTCAAAACAATATATTTGTTTATAGTTTACTCTAAATAATAATATAATAAAATATGAATTAATTATTATAAAAAAATTTAAATGAAATATTAATTTTAAAATATAATAAATATAAATTAATTTTTTGATTAATTAAGAATAATTTATTATTTTTAAAACAATAATATTATCTTTTGGTTTTTCTTTTCATAAAAAATTAATTGAATTACCATAATAATAATAATAATAATAACTTTGAAGAATAATATATTAATATTAGAAAGAGCTATCAAATAGATCATGAATACTATTATCAGAATTGAGGTAATGAATATTATATTTCATGTATATTTCTTGTGATTTCTTATTTCTTGTTAAAAATTTATAATAAAATAATAAAATAATAAAAATTAAATATTCCTAATGCATTTCATCCCACCAAACATTCTCTTGGGTTAACAATTTAACATATACCATAATAGAGATTCGATTTGCCTCTACCTTTCTCAGGGGTGCTCCTCGTTGGTTACAGAATAGAATGAGTATATAATTAGAAATCTCAATATATCCTACTCTGCATAATTTCTTTACATAATGATTATAAATATATTTAGATTTTATTTTTTCTTGCAAAAAAGTTATAATGTTTTAATAAATTCACTAAAGTTTGATTATTATTTTTTTATACACAACATCTTTTCAGTTTATTAAACTTGTTTATATAACATCTTTAAAAAAATCATAAATGATGTTTGGTTGAACAAATTAAATAGATTAGGGATCGGATTCATGATAATTCACTTATTTTCTTTTTTGGTTACAATTTTTAATATATAAAAATGGGTCATAAAGATAGACAAGAAACACTATTTTATGGATAAAAAATATTATTATATATCTAAAATATTATTATATTCTTCATTTATCACTATGATTGTTTAAATATTACTTTTCAAGTTTCATGATAATTACACAAATCAAATATATCAGAAGTTTATTATTATTATTATTATTATTATTGAACAATCAACAATCATTTTTTATTTTTAGAATTTAATAAAATCCTTTCTATCAATTCAAAATTAACTAATCAATTTTCTACTTTCAAGTCAATAGTTAATTTTTAAAGATAATTTTACCTCAATACATATTTTTATTATAATATTATTAATTAGAATAAATTATAGTATAATATATTACTTTGAATATAAATATTCAATATTACTAACGATAGTATTTTGATTATTTTTATCACTATTATTGATCTATTCTTAGGTCTGTTCTATGTTGAATGCGAGTTTACTTTGAATTACACCCAACAGTACTATCTCTATATCGATCTCTTTAATTTTCTCACTCTTCAAGATAATTATTCAAGAGAAAAAGAGAGAGAGAGAAATAGACACAAAGCTGGGGTATGAGTCCCACAGCATAGAATGAATCATATTCTTGATGCTAATCAAATAAAGGATTGATTGATATATTATTGATTCTTTTCTATTCTAAGGTCAATCAAATAATATAATAATATTAATAATTTATTTCATTCCTGGTATGTTCTTATTTTTGTTATTTTATTTATTTAACTAAACACTTCTTCTGCTTCGTTCATCACATGAGACAATGATGGGGAATAATTTTTTTTCAATGTATTCCTTTGTTTCGGTCATTTAATATTTCACGACTTCCATGAGGATTGGATCCTTTGGGTTGATTCTTTGCTCCATTTTATTATAAAATAATCGATCTATAGAAATACATAATTAAATACAAATTAAATTTTTATTTCTAAATCTTCACATTTAGAGACTAATAGATATAATTTTTTTTTTCTAATTAGCCTCTAAAAATAACTTAGGGTCCGTTCGTTTCGCATAATTTTAAGGTACAACACTGGACAACACATGTTGTCCTATGTTCGTTTGCGAAAATATATCATGGATAGAATAAGAATGATGTTTCGGGACAGTACACCATGCACATTTTCTTGTTACTTCAATTTGGAGTAACAATGGCTTGTTACTTTGGTACAAGATTGAAAATGACAATAATAGTCTTGTTCATATTTTTAATATATCTATATTTTTTTCAAGAATGCCCAATTTTCCAAAAATAAATATATTTATATTGAAAGATAATATATTTGGATAAAAATGAGTATATAACTATATTTAGAAATAGTATATTTGGATTAAAATATAATATATATATATATATTTAAAAAGAGTATATTTGAATAAAAAAGTATATTTAGACTAAAAAATTTGATAGAAATTGAGTATATATTCATATTTAGAGAAAGTATATTTGAACTCAAATGTAGTATAATTTGGTAGAAACTGGGTATATATCCATGTTTAGATTAAATATTTGGATTAAAAGAGAATATATTTAGACTCAAAGAAAGTATATTTTGATAGAAATTGAGTATATATATATATTTAGGAAGAGTATATTTGGATTAAAATATAATATATTCAAATGAGATATATCTCTATTTATCGATATTATATTTGGATAGAAAATTGATCTTTAGTCAACACTACTGAAAAATGGGCATCAGCAACGGCTTGTAACGGCCCGACCCGTTGCAAAGTAGCCGTAGCAGAAAAGCGCGTTGCTGATAATTTAGCAACGGCGCTGCAACGGCCGATCGGGCCGTTACTAATAACATTATCAGCAACGACTTTGCCACGGACACCAGGCCGTTGCTGATAACCTTATTAGCAACGGCCCGTGAGGCCGTGGCAAGGCCGTTAGTGAAAGACCGTTACTAAGCTGTTGCTGATGTTATACAGCAACAACTTACGATACACTTTTAGTAACGGCTTTCCCACGGACGACCGTGGGAAAGTCGTTGTTGATGACTAAAACCTGGAACATAAAAAAATTTAAATTTCCAAATTTCCATTAATACATTGATACAATTTGATACATAACCCACACACTCATGCACACATCCATTCACACATCACAAATACACACAGATATATATCAAAATAATTATACTTATATTTATAATTATCTACAATCGTATAAAAACTATTCAAATGCAAAATTAAAGTATCAATATCCAAACAAAACAAAACAAAAATATATAGTATCGAAGTAACAAAGTCAATATAATAATAATAAAAAAAATCTCACGATGACGATGGAGGATGGTCTGGATCATATGACGGAGTCTGAAGTGCCTGGGTGTACACCGACGTGGACTGACTCGAGGACGATAAATCAGATGATGCTGCTCTGTGATGACTTGACAAGTTGCGTAGCATAACTTGCATATCTGCCATCATCTGACTTTGACGCTCCATCAACTCAGTCTGATGCGCAACCGTCTCCTTCAATGTCCTTATCCTGCTACTATGATCATCTCTGGACCTGGAGGTCGACGGTTGTTCACCAGCATGCGGAGGGGTCGGTGCCCCAAGTGGCCCTAGCACAGCTCGCGCATGACCACTATCTGCAAAACCAAACACGTGGCCGTGGTCCCAGCCACCTGCAGCATCGACCCACGCTATTGCGTCAAAGTCCTCGGGGGTGCCTCCGCGCTGTATCACCGTCTGACTGTAGGTCTCCTACTCAAGTTTAATTTTTTTGTTTAATATTTTTCATAAAACTTAAATTATAAATATATAATGAATAATTTAAACAAATATACTTACCATAATAAATGCAACGCGGTTGTCGACGTACTCTCCCGTCCCATGCACTCGACGGTGTGTCCGCTCAAAAACCGCCATCGGGGAGGGTTGCTGGACAGTCCCGTCGTCTAACACCGTCGTCTGCATTTACAAAACAAATACATTAATCAGTACATAGAGTAACAAATAAAATATAAAATTAAAATTAAGGTATACTTACCATACGGTTCGCGTGCACAACAAATGCAACAGAGCCGCCAATGTGACGCGCTCCTCCCCCCGACATGCGGTTTCTAGCCGCAGTCCTAGAAATCTCCTGCCATCGATCTGTCGACTATAATGCCACGAGCTGATCCCATATATCTGGAGTAATCCAATCGGGGCCGTATCCCCGAGTCTTCGCGATGTTAGTGGTCCCAGCTCGGGCCATCTCTTGGGACCGGGCCTGCCCCAGCTGCTCGTTTTACCTCCCACAGGAAATAGCCTCCCAGGCAGCATAAATGAAGGGTCTCTAGTTCTCGGCCCATGTAAAGCGAGCCTACAAAATAATAATATCACTACCAATATTAATCATCATGCATGTATAAAAAAATTTAATATATGCCTCAAACTCGCGCCATAGCATGTCGACGTGCTCACTGGGCACGTGAGACCACGTGGGCCATGCCCCGTGCATGTATCGTCGAATAGTAGAAGAAATGCTCATTGGCACTTCTTCTTGCTCGAACCTGCACAAGAAAAATAAAATTTAATATTATATTATGATATAATGAATTTATAATGATTCATAATTTATGATATATTACCCCTCCCCAATCACGCTAATGAATCTACGTGACTCTGTGGCTGGTGGAGGATGCCACTTGTTCGGCCCGCGTGGTCGTCTGCGTTTGGATGTACTAGCTTTAGCAGTATCATCGGCAAGAGGATCAACAGTAGGAGGATCAACAACATGAGTAAGTGCTGGAGTCTCACCAATCGGAGACTCCGAAGCTCTCCTACGACGATAACCACGACCAAACATATCTGTCGAATAGGTATATAATTAGATTATTATATATATATTAGAGATATATTTAACATAAGATATACTTTACAATTATTCCTCATCATCTGAGTAAAAGTCTTCGAATTCTTCCTCTTCTTCATCTTCCTCATCTTCTTCATCTTCTTCATCTTCTTCATCAATTTCATGATCGTCATCATCAGCATATTCAACTTCTAATTGAATTGACGCTGCGTCTGCATCCTCAAGTATTGGAATAATACGATCTACAGCAGGAGGATCATCTTCTTGATAGAAACCATCCGTCACATTAGGTATCGGCTCATTTTCTCCTACTATCGGATCAATTTTTCCTATACCTTTAGTCTTATAGACTACACGCCAATCTGCTCTATCTTTATTTCGAGCCGGATACTTCGCGTAATATACTTGTTCGGCTTGTGATGCCAAAATAAAAGGCTCATTTGCTGCCAATTTGAATTTATAATTAACCTCAACAAGTTTATATTTTGGATGAACTTTCATGCCCCTTTCTGTTGTATCGAACCAATGACATCTAAATATGATAACTGATTTCAAGTCGAAGTAGTGCAACTCTATCACTTCTTCCACCAGTCCATAAAAATATATATCACATTCAACATAGGTTGTCCCTTTCACGCAGACCCCAGTATTCATCGTCTTCTTTGTAAATGCATATTCCACCGTATGAAATTTGTATCAATTAACAAAATATCCGTTATAACAGGACACTAGTCGCGACGGTCCACTAACAAACTCAAATATTCTTTCATCTATTTTAGCTCAGTGATCTTTGCTGTAAGCTTGAATCCATGTAGGGAAATCACGATTTCGTAATCTCTCCAATTCTTGATCGTTGTGAATAGAGTATTTTTGCACCATCTCAATGTCAAATATTTTAATGAATTGTTCAATCTATGGACAATTGAGTAATACATACAAGTGTGCCAAATGATACTCTTCCTCGTTTAAGTGTCGAGATGGACGAGAACCAAAAGCACGACTAGAGTGACAAAATATATTTAAACGTCCATCTGAATGTCGAACTCCCCCGTCGTCGTTACGTGGAAGACGATCAAATCTTGTTTGTACTGTCGATTCAAAGTAAAATGAGGAGAATATTGAAATTTCTTGGATGATATACGATTCAGATATTGATCATTCAACCGCTGCGGTGTTCTTTACTTTTTTCTTCAGACGATTCATGTATCTTTCAAATAAGTACATCCACCGGTATTGAACGGGACCACCAACTCGTGCATCGTATGTCAAGTGTATCGGTAGATGCTCCATCGAGTCAAAAAATGCACGAGGAAAAAATTGCTCCAACTTGCATATAATTTTAACAATATTACTTTCAAGTGTTGACATATCTTCGACTCGAAGGATATTTGCACAAATGTTTCTAAAAAATATACTTAATTCAGTCAACGGACCACAAATATTATCAGGTAGAAGATCTCGAAATGCGATCGGAAGCAATCTCTGCATGAATACATGACAATCATGGCTCTTCATCGGGTAATCTGAGTTCTTTTATCCATTGACAAACATCTTTGATCCGTTGTTTATTTAACACATACGGGGCCTTCGGCTTCAAATATCGTCTGTGGACCTCTTGTAACTCCAACTCCGGCCTCTTACAAAGTATTTTCAGATCATGTCGGGCTTTGGCATTATCTTTAATTTTTCGGAAACATCCATCAAAGTGTTGAAAATATTATCAAACACATTTTTTTCAATGTGCATGACATCTAAATTATGTCGAATCAGTAATGAACTCCAATAGAGAAATTCCCAAAAGATACTTTTTTTCACCCAATTATGTGTTTGACCAAAGTCTGACACTCTTTCATTCCGACCAAATACTATCTCTAGAAGTGTTGAAACACGTGCTAATATTTGTTCACCAGACAACATCGGTGGTGGTCCATCTCTTTCAACTCTGCCCTTAGTAAATTTATTACGATTCTTTCGATACTGATGGTTAGCCGGTAGGAATCGACGATGACAATCAAAGAATGAGATTTTTCTTCCGTTCTGAAGACTGATTGATTTAGAGTGTTCCATACAATACAGACAAGAGAGTCGACCGTGAGTGCTCCAACCAGACAACACGCCGTATGCCGAAAAATAATTGATTGTCCACAAGATCACGGCCTTTAAATTGAAGTTTTGCTTCCGATGACAGTCATAAGTGACCGCTCCCTTAGTCCACAATATTTTCAATTCATCCATCAAGGGTCTGAGAAACACGTTAATTTCTTTTCGCAGACCCTTAGGACCCAAACTAATCACCGAAAGATAAATAAATTCATCTTTCATACACATTGACGGTGGTAAATTATAAACTGTCAGTAGCACTGGTCAAACTGAATAAGGAGTTGCAAAATGTCCAAACAGATTAAAACCATCTGTGCACAATCCCAATATGATATTTATAGTATCCCTAGCAAATGAAGGATAACATGTATTCAAATGTTTTCATGCTTGACTGTCGGATGAATGAGTCATTACTGTATCATCACGACTTCTTGCATGCCAACTCATGTAGGGGGGCGTCTTTTCCGACATGAATAATCTTTGAAGCATCGGTGTCAGTGGAAAATACCGAAGCACCTTAAACGGAATATTTTTCTGTCGAACCGAATTCTTCTCCTTGTAACGAGGATGTTGACATACAGACATTTATCCAACTGCACATTTTTTTTATAACATAAAATGCAGTTATTTTGGCATGCGTGTATTTTTTCGTACCCAAGCCCTAATTTTCTCATCAGCTTTTTAGTTTTATAAAAAGTTGGCTCAAACTTGTTATCAGTAGGCATCTTTCCATTAATCAATCCTGCAATCCGATCATACGCAACCCCGCTGATATTACAATCGGCCTTGATGTTTAGGAGCTGTGTCATTGCTGAAAACCTAATGTATTTAGGACAATTCTCATACAAAGGTTCAACGACAGCTTTCAATATCTCATAAAATTCTGCTGCTTTTTTATTCGACAATTCAATCTCTACCGCAGTTTGTACTTCTGTGATATCAACCGTTGTAGCATATGGTGGGACTAATGTCTGAGTAACTGGCCGATCAATATTATCATTCAAGTGGAATTGACCCCCAAGACTATCAAGTATTATAGTTCTATAGGGATTAGATTGACTGGATGAAGAAGCACCAGCAGAGAAAGATTCACCATATGTTTGAACGACAGGATTGCTCGACGTCCCGACTTCACGTGACTCCCCGTGACAAGTCCATAGAAAATATCTTGGTACAAATCATTTGCTATATAGATGCCGAGTGACAGTCTCCCGATCCAAAAATCGTCCATTCAAGCAAATGCGGCACAGACATCGAATTTTATCACCGACGCTAATGAATTTCCGATTCGAATAAGCAAAATTTAGGAAGTACGTTACGCCTAATCGAAACTCATTCATTAAAGCTCCACGATCAAGACATCGGTACATCCAACTTCGATCAGCCGACATGATTCTGTCAATCAATGATAATTTCTTTGGTTAATGCCTTTAGGTGAGATTGTCCTATTTCATTCGGGATTTATGTTATTCATATTGCACTAAGTACTTCTTTTAACCGCTAACATCATTCTAAATTTCGACAGCATCTCCCTACAGTTCTCCGAATACGCATATCATCTGGGTGTGTATTGAAGAACAAGAGATCATGCTGCCGAAATTTAGAATATGTTAACAATTAAAAGAAAAACGTAAGTGCAATACAAATAACTATATTCCCAAATTATCCAATCAGGGACAATTTAAGGATTGTACGTCGTATAAAAGATCATCTACTTCTTTTACACGAACATACAACCCCCGAACGGATCTAAGTATTTGTTAAATCATATTCGACTCGTCGATGCGTACGTGAAACATATCAACTCGTCCGATGGATGATTATTTTCTAAATGTTTTGAGTCAGTTCGAGTCCATAGTGGACAATTTCGACACGAGTCCAAATTAGATGATTCCGGCGCGAGTTCGAATTTGACGATTCCGGCGTGAGTCCGTAGTGGATGATTCCGGCGCAAGTCCAAAGTGGACGATTCTGGCGCGAGTCCACTGATGACTACTCCGGACTAATTAATAAATATTAATCTACAATATTTTAACTAATTTAAATAATTAGCTTACAATTATTAATCTAAAACATAATATTAATCTAACTAAATTGATCTAAAAATTACTCTAAACTCTAACAATTAATCTAAAAATCATAACAATTAATCTAAACCCTAAAAATTAATCTAACAAATTAAATAAATAAATAAATAATTAATCCAAACAATTAATTAAAAATTAAAAATATATAAAAATAATATTATATAAGCATTTTCGGCGCCGGAGTTCGGTGGACTCCGGCGTCGGCGTCCAGTAACCGGACATTGTGTCCGGACACTACATAAACCACCGATCACTGGCCGATGGTCATCGGCCGTCGGCCAAAACCCTATTTAAGGGTTTCGGCCAACTCTAACAAGGGGGTGGAGGTCGAATGAGAGGCGGCGAGAAATACCTCGAATCGAACGGGAGGCAGAGGTCGGAATCAAAGGTCGAGGACGGGGCGGCGGCGTCAGTAGCGATAGCTCGGCGCCGGCGTTGAAAGAGAGCAGCGGCGGCGGGCAGAGGAAGAGGAAGAAGGGGGCGGGCGCGATCGCGTGCCCTATATAAACTTATCAGCAACGGCTCACTTAGCTGTTAGAACGCCGTTGCTGATAATTTAATCATCAGCAATGACTCACGTGTTCGTTAGAACGCCGTTGCAGATATAGCATATCTACAACGGCTTGAGCGGCCGTTGCTGATGGTCGTTGCTGAAAAACAAATTTCTAGTAGTGCAAATAAAATATTATGATCATGTATACTTTCTATGCAGTCAGGTATACTCACTACATTAGCATGTATACTCAGAATGGGAGGCGGTGTGGTTGTGTTGTCGACGACGCTGGGGCCTCCATGTCGTAACATGTTAATTAATTAATCTACTTGTGATATAATTGTAATAAAATATATTAATTAGATTTATAATCGTTATGTTAATTAAGATGAATATTTTATTATAACAATATATAATATTGTCTAGTATGTTTTATATGATGAAATGAAAAAACAAATAGAACAAAGAATATTTTCGTCAAATTACCTTATCCTGTGTTGTGATAATACAAAGCGAACGCAAGATAGTACTAAATTTAATGTCTAGTACCGTGCGAAATGAACATGA
This sequence comes from Canna indica, assembly GCA_034359265.1. Taxonomy (NCBI): domain Eukaryota; kingdom Viridiplantae; phylum Streptophyta; class Magnoliopsida; order Zingiberales; family Cannaceae; genus Canna; species Canna indica. Next base: position 75,095,167 of record CP136894.1, on the reverse strand, counting down.
GACTATTTGTTATGCTATCCTATACAACCTTATACAATACCGACTAGTTTGTTCTGTACTAAAATATTTGCGAAACGAACGGACCCTTAGAGTCATATCAATTAAGTGACACTATTGCTCGTGTTTCTATAGCTTAGAGTCAAACCAATTAAGTGACTATGTTGTTGTTGTTTCTATAGATCTTTATAAGCTAATTAGGAATAAATTTTGTGTCTATTAGTCTCTAAATGTGAAGATTTAGAAATAAAAATCTAATTTATCTCTAATTTTGTGTCTCTATAGGTCAATTATGTTATAGTGAGACTACATTAGGGAGTCCTTCTTTCCCTATCTATTCATCTTGGTGGTTAATCTATTCTCCAAAATGATGTGGTAAGCGAACTCTTCGAGCCTTATTATAGGGTCTCCATTGTGAATGGTCAAAAGATGGTAAATATAAAATTTGTTAATGACTATCATTTTTACTAAAGGTAGCATTGAGGACGTTACAAATTTGAATTTATTACTTTATGGTTTTAAGCTTATGACGGGCCTTTGCGTGAATTATAACAAGATCATGGTGATGCATCTCCTAGATAATGTGGAGGTGGATAAGATTTAGCCGGTTGTATTGGATGCCAAACTGATAGGTTCCCTATCAAGTATTTGTGCCTACCACTCGGAAATGCATGTTTACAAAAAGAGGATTGGATCTAAGTTCTCCAGAAAATAGACAAGAAACTCACTAGGTGGAAGAGGACATCACAACATTTCGGATACTTCCTTGTCATTTTTATTGCCCCTAAATGGGTCATCACATAGATAGATACATATGGATGAAATTTTCTTCTAGGGAGAGTCAATGACTTCAACGATGCCAAGGCACTCATTCGATGGGAAGAAGTTACTAACCTCAAGCATAATAGGACTCTCAACATCATTTGCCTCGATGCTCATGATGCGGCTAGTTTGGAGTGCTTGTGGTGGTGTGCTGCAATCAATACGAACCAATTATGAGTAGAATTTTTTTTTAAAAAAAAAAATCACAATATGTGATTATACTAAGGTAGAAATTATTTGCTTCAAGTACTTTTGAATAAATAATTGATTCAAATCGCATAATACCAATTAACGATCTAGAGTCTAGAAAGGAATCAACGCTACTAAACACTTAATTCTTTATTGGTGCGGAGGCTATTTTTGGGAAATGGAATTTCCACTAGTTTTTGCAAGGAGGGTTGGCATTGTAATAAAAATTTCTCAAATCCCTTCCTAGATATTTACAAGGCTAGAGAAAATCGTAAAGTGCTATGACTGCATATTATTATAATGCTCAATTAGGATCATGGGCCTTCGCTTGGAGTTAATCTATAGATCGACAAGATATCACCGGGTTGATAAACTTTCCTTGGCCACTCCCAGCTATCCCCTATAGAATATTTCTTTTTCAGATTTAAATGGGAAGGATGGGGTATCTACTTGACTGTCTCTTCATATAGGGTACTTTTAGAATGGGGTGTCAAGGATGTCGTGTGCACAAAGAATTGGAAGGAGAAATGTCCACTCAAAATAAAGGTTCATATGTAGATCACCCTTAAGGGTAGGCTACAAACTTCGAACAAACAACTTAAGCACGAGTTTTAGTTGGAAGATGAGCTTTGTTATTTCTGCAATATGGGTTATGAGCTAGACTCAAGATCACCTTTTTGGTGGTATCTTGGTTGAGGGATGACATGCTTTTGTCAGAAATTGTGGTCATAAACTCTTTCCTATGACACTAATAAAAATTTGGCAATAAGCAACAGTAAAGCAACGATCGCAAATGCGACGATTATGCGATTGTTGTGAATGGGTGTCACACTGTCTCCATATTTGCGACGACATTGTTGCCGAGACTTTATCTGTCGCGAAAATAATTGATTCACAACGGCATAGTGACAGCGTGGCGACAAAGTTTTGCGATCGGTGCCCGCTGTCACAAAATCGTCTGCAAAACCAATATTTAACCCTTTTGAAACACACACACACACTCTCTCTCTCTCTGTGTGTGTGTGTCTTGTGAATGTGTGTGTGTGTGTCTTGTGAATGGGTGTCACATTGTCTCCATATTTGCGACGACATTGTTGCCGAGACTTTATTTGTCGCAAAAATAATTGATTCACAACGGCATACACTACTAGAAACTTCGTCTTCAGCAACGGCTATCAGCGACGGCCGCTCAAGCCGTTGCTATTTGCAACGGCATTCTTACGGCCGCTCGAGCCGTTGCAGAAAACTGTATCTGCAACGGCTTTCTAACGGAAAACCGAGCCGTTGCTGATTATTTTAATTATCAGCAACGGCTTTCGGACGGAAAGGTGAGCCGTTGCTGATATTTTAATATTCAGCAACGGCTTTCTAACGGATAAGTGAGCCGTCGCTGATGATAACTTATCAGCAACGGCGTTCTAACGGGCGAGTGAGCCGTTGCTGATAAGTTTATATAGGGCACGCTCTCGCGCCCGACTCTTCTTCCTCCCGCTGCTCGCTGCTGCCGCCGCCGCTGCTGCCGCCGCCGCTCGCCGCCGCTGCTGCCGCCGCCGCTCGCCGCCGCTGCCGCTGCTGCCGACGACGCCGACCGCTGCTGCCGAGTTGTTCAGGTAAGTCTCCCCTGCTCTTCCCTGCGGCCGGCGGAAATCACCCGACCGAAACCCTATTTCTAGGGTTTCGGCCGGCGGCGGTCGGCCGATGGCCGCCGCCGGACCTTCTGCAGTGGCCGGACATTGTGTCCGGCCACTGTACGCCGGCGCCGGAGGGTGGACTCCGGCGCCGGAATTTAGTATATATATATATAGTTTATATTATTTTATATTTGTTAATTAATTATTTAATAATTGTTAATTAATTGTTTAGATTAATTGTTTAATTTGTTAGATTAATTATTAGGGTTTAGATTAATTTCGGACGCGCGCCGGAATCGTCCACTTCGGACGCGCGCCCTGTATCGTCCAATTCAGACTCGCACCGGAATCGTCCACTTCGGACGCGCGCCGGTATCGTCCACTTCGGACGCGCGCCGGTATCGTCCAATTCGGACTCGCACCGGAATCGTCCACTTCGGACGCGCGCCGGAATCGTCCAATTCGGACTCGCGCTGGAATCGTCCACTTCGGACTCGCGCCGGAATCGTCCACTTCGGACGCGCGCCGAAATCGTCCAATATGGACTCGAACTGTCTCGAAACATTTAGAAAATAATCATCCTCCGACGAGTTGATATGTTTCACGTACGCATCGACGATCGGATATGATTTAGCAAAACCTTAGATCCGTTCGGGAATTGTATGTTCGTGTAAAAGAAGTAGATGATCTTTTATACGACGTACAATTCTTGAATTGTCCCTGATTGGACAATTTGGGAATATAGTTATTTGTACTGCACTTACGTTTTTATTTTAACTGTTAACTAATTATTCTAAATTTCGGCAACATCTCTCTTGTTCTCCGATACGCGCCCAGATGATATGCGTATTCGGAGAACTGTAGGGAGATGCTGTCGAAATTTAGAATAATTAGTTAACAGTTAAAATAAAAACGTAAGTGCAGTACGAATAACATAAATCCCGAATGGAATAGGACCATCTCACCTAAAGACATTAACCAAAGAAATTGTCATTGATTGACAGAATCATGTCGGCTGATCGAAGTTGGATGTACCGACGTTTTGATCATGGAGCTTTAACGAATGAGTTTCGATTAGGCGTAACGTACTTCCTAAATTTCGCCTATTCGAATCGGAATTTCGTTAGCATGGGTGATCAAATCCGATGTCCGTGCCGCATTTGTTCGAATGGCCGATTTTTGGATCGGGAGACTGTCACTCTGCATCTATATACCAAAGGATTTACACCAAGATATTTTCTATGGACTTGTCACGGGGAGTCACGCGAAGTCGGGACGTCGAGCAATCCTGTCGTTCAGACATATGGTGAATCTTCCTCTGCTGGTGCTTCTTCATCCGGTCAATGTAATCCTTATAGAACTATGATACTTGATAGTCTTGGGGGTCAATTCCACCTGAATGATAATGTTGATCGGCCAGTTCTTCAGACATCAGTCCCACCAGATACTACAGCGGTTGATATCACAGAAGTAGGGGCTGCGGTAGAGATTGAATTACCGAATAAAGAAGCTGCAGAATTTTACGAGATGTTGAAAGCTGCCGATGAACCTTTGTATGAGAATTGTCCTAAATACACTAGGTTTTCAGCAATGACACAGCTCTTAAACATCAAGGCCGATTGTAATATCAGCGGAGTTGCGTATGATCGGATTGCTGGATTGATTAATGGAATGCTGCCTACTGATAACAAGTTTGAGCCTACTTTTTATAAGACTAAAAAGCTAATGAGAAAATTGGGGCTTGGGTACGAAAAAATACACGCGTGCCAAAATAACTGCATTTTATATTATAAAGAAAATGTGCAGTTGGATAAATGCCCTGTATGTCAACACCCTCGTTACAAGGAGAAGAAATCGGTCCGACAGAAAAATATCCCGTTTAAGGTGCTTCGGTATTTTCCACTAACACCGAGGCTTCAAAGATTATTCATGTCGGAAAAGACAGCCCCCTACATGAGTTGGCATGCAAGAAGTCGTGATGATACAGTAATGACTCATCCATCTGACAGTGAAGCATGGAAACATTTGGATACATGTTATCCTTCATTTGCTATGGATACTAGAAATATCAGATTGGGATTGTGCACAGATGGTTTTAATCCGTTTGGGCATTCTGCAACTCCTTATTCAGTTTGGCCAGTGCTGTTGACAGTTTATAATTTGCCACCGTCAATGTGCATGAAAGATGAATTTATTTATCTTTCGATGATTATTCCGGGTCCTAAGGGCCCGCGAAAAGAAATTGACATATTTCTCAGACCCTTGATAGATGAATTGAAAACATTGTGGACTGAGGGAGCTGTCACTTATGATTGTCATCGGAAGCAAAACTTCAATTTAAAGGCCGCGGTCTTGTGGACAATCAATGATTTCCCCGCGTACGGCATGTTGTCGGGTTGGAGCACTCACGGCCGACTCTCTTGCCCGTATTGTATGGAACACTCTAAATCAATCAGTCTTCAGAACGGACGAAAAATCTCATTCTTTGATTGTCATCGTCGATTCCTACCGGTTCATCACCAGTATCGAAGGAATCGTAATAAATTTACTAAGGGCAGAGTCGAAAGAGATGGGCCACCACCGATGTTGTCTGGTGAACAAATGTTAGCACGTGTTTCAGCACTTCCAGATATAGTATTCGGTCGCAATGAAAGAGTGTCAGGTTTTGGCCAAACACACAACTGGGTGAAAAAAAGTATCTTTTGGGAATTGCCCTATTGGAGTTCATTATTGATTCGACATAATTTAGATGTCATGCACATTGAAAAAAATGTGTTTGATAATATTTTCAACACTGTGATGGATATTTCTGGAAAAACTAAAGATAATGTCAAAGCCCGACATGATCTGAAAATACTTTGTAAAAGACCAGAGTTGGAGTTACAAGAGGTCAACGGACGATATCTGAAACCGAAGGCCCTATATGTGTTAAATAAACAACAGATCAAAGATGTTTGTCAATGGGTAAAAGAACTCAGATTACCCGATGGATATGCTTCAAACTTATCTCGATGTGTGAACGTCGATGATTGCAAAATATCAGGGATGAAGAGCCATGATTGTCATGTATTCATGCAGAGATTACTTCCGATCGCATTTCGAGATCTTCTACCTGATAATATTTGGGGTCCGTTGACTGAATTAAGTATGTTTTTTAGAAGCATCTGTGCAAATGTCCTTCGAGTCGAAGATATGTCAACACTTGAAAATAATATTGTTGAAATCATATGCAAGCTGGAGCAGTTTTTCCCTCCTGCATTTTTTGACTCGATGGAGCATCTACCGATACACTTGGCATACGAGGCACGAGTTGGTGGCCCCGTTCAATATCGTTGGATGTACTTATTTGAAAGATACATGAATCGTCTGAAGAAAAAAGTAAAGAACACCGCAGCTGTTGAAGGATCAATATCTGAATCGTATATCATCCAAGAAATTTCAACATTCTGCTCATTTTACTTTGAATCGACAGTACAGACAAGATTTGATCGTCTTCCACGTAACGACGATGGGGGTGTTCGACATTCAGATGGACGTTTAAATATATTTTGTCACTCTGGTCGTGCTTTTGGTTCTCGTCCATCTCGACACTTAAGCGATGAAGAGTATCATTTGGCACACTTGTATGTATTACTCAATTGTCCAGAGATTGAACAATTCATTGAAATATTTGACATTGAGATGGTGCAAAAATACTCTATTCACAACGATGAAGAATTGGAGAGATTACGGAATCGTGATTTCCCTACTTGGATTCAGACTTACAGCAAAGATCACAGAGCTGAAATAGATGAAAAAATATTTGAGTTTGTTAGTGGACCGTCGCGACTTGTGTCGTGCTATAGCGGATATTTTGTTAACGGGTATAAATTTCACACGGTTGAATATTCATTTGCAAAGAAGACGATGAATGCTGGGGTCTGCGTGAAAGGGACAACCTATGTTGAATGTGATATGGATTTTTATGGACTGATTGAAGAAGTGATAGAGTTGCACTACTTCGGCTTGAAATCAGTGATCCTATTTAGATGTCATTGGTTCGATACAACAGAAAGGGGCATGAAAGTTCATCCAAAATACAAACTTGTTGAGGTTAATTATAAATCGAAATTGGCAGCAAATGAGCCTTTTATATTGGCATCACAAGCCGAACAAGTATATTACGCGAAGTATCCGGCTCGAAATAAAGATAGAGCAGATTGGCGTGTAGTCTGTAAGACAAAAGGTAGAGGAAAAATTGATCCGATAGTAGGAGAAAATGATCCTCCTGGTTTCTATCAAGAAGAAGATATTCCTGCTGTGGATCGTATTATTCCAATACTCGAGGATGCAGACACAACGTCAATTCAATTAGAAGTTGAATATGCTGATGATGACGATCATGAAATTGAGGAAGCTGAAGATGAAGAAGATGAAGAAGAGGAAGAAGAGGAAGAAGAGGAAGAAGAAGAAGAATTCGAAGACTATTATTCAGATGATGAAGAATAATTGTAAAGTATATATTTTATTAAATATATCTCTACTATTTATACAATAATCTGATTATATGTCTGTTCGACAGATATGTCTGGTCGTGGTTATCGACGCAGGAGAGTTTCGGAGTCTCCGATCGGTGAGACTCCAGCACTTACTCATGCTGCTGATCCTCCTGTTGCTGATCCTCATTCCGATGATACTGCCGAGGCTAGTACATCCAGACGTAGGCGGCCACGCGGGCCGAACAGGTGGCAGCCTCCACCAGCCACAGAGTCACGTAGATTGATTAGCGTGATTGGGGAGCGGTACGTAATATATCATGAATTATGAATCATTACAAATTCATTATATCATAATATAATATTAAAATTTATTTTTGTTGTGCAGGTTCCAGCAAGAAGAAGTGCCGAGGAGCATTTCTTCTACTATTCGACGATACATGCACGGGGCATGGCCTACGTGGTCTCACGTGCCTAGCGAGCACGTCGACATGTTATGGCGCGAGTTTGAGGCACGTATTATTATTTTTTTTACATGCATGATGATATATTAATATTGGTACTGATATTATTATTTTGCAGGCTCGCTATACATGGGCCGAGGACCAGAGGCCCTTCATTTACGCTGCCTGGGAGGCTATTTCTCGGGCAAGGTACAACGGGCAGCTGGGGCAAGCTCGGTCCCAGGCGATGGCCCGAGCTGGGACCACTAACATCGCGGAGACTCGGGGATACGGCCCCGGTTGGATTACTCCGGATATATGGGACCAGCTCGTGGGGATATGGTCGACGGATCGATGGCAGGAGGTTTCTCGGAATGCGGCTAGAAATCGCATGTCGGGAGGAGCAGCGCGTCACACCGGCGGCTCTGTTGCATTTGCAGTGCACGCAAACCGTATGGTAAGTATATCTTTTAATTATATATTTTATTTGTTATTATGTGTACTAATTAATGTATTTGTTTTGTAAATGTAGACGACGGTGTCGGATGACGGGACTGTCCAGCGACCCTCCCCGATGGCAGTGTTTGAGCGGACTCACCGTCGAGCACATGGGACTGGGGAGTACATCCACAACCGCGCTGCATACATTATGGTAATTATATATTTGTTTAAATTATTCATTATATATTTATAATTTAAGTTTTATGATAAATATTAAACAAAAAATCAAACTCGAGTAGGAGACCTACAGCCAGACGGTGGTGCAGCGCGGGGGTACCCCCGAGGACTTTGACGCAGCATCGTGGGTCGAGGCCGCAGGTGGCTGGGACCATGGCCGCGTATATGGCTTCGCAGATAGTGGTCATGCGCGAGCCGTACTAGGGCCACTTGGGGCACCGACCCCTCCGGTCGCTGGTGAGCGGCCGTCCACCTCTAGATCCAGTTATGATCATAGTAACAGAATAAGGACTCTAGAGGAGACGGTCGCGCGTCAGACTGAGATGATGGAGCGCCAGAGTCAGATGATGACAGATATACAATCTATGCTACGCAACATGTCAGGTCATCCCGAAGCAGGCATCTCTTCGGCATCATCTAATCCGTCGTCCTCGAGTCAGTCCACGCCGGTGTACACTCAAGCACTCCAGACCCCGCCATATGGTCCAGGCCATCCTCCATCGTCATCGTGAGATTTTGTTTATATTCACTTTGTTACTCAGATATTGAACTTGTTTAATTTATATTGACTATGTTACTCAGATGTTGATACTTCAATTTTACATTTGAATTGTGTTTATACTATCGTGGATAATTATGAATATAAATATAATTGTTTTGATGTATATCTTGGTGTGTTTGTGATGTGTGAATGAATGTGTATGAGATGTTTGTGATGTGTGTATGAGGGTATGGGTGTGTGAGTTATGTATCAGATAAATGTATCAATGTATCAACGGAAATTAGAAATTTGAAATATTTCTGTTTGCAGGTATGGGTCATCAGCAACGGCTTCCCCACGGCCGTCCGTGGGAAAGCCGTTGCTAAAAGTGTATCGACAACCGTTGCTGATGACCTACAGCAACGGCTTAGCGACGGGTTTTTACTAACGGCTTTGCTACGGACTCGAGGCCGTTGCTATTAATGTTATCAGCAACGGCTCCGGGTCTGTTGCAAACCCGTTGCTGATAATAGTTTTAGCGACGGCCCGAGCGGCCGTTGCTGATAATGTTTTGAGCGACGGCCCGAGCGGCCGTTGCTGATCCGTTGCGAAGTCATCAGCAACGCGACTTTCTGTCACGGCGCTATTGCAACGGCTCAGCCGTTGCTGATGCTCTTCAGCAACGGCTCAGCAACGGCATCAGCCGTTGCTGATGACCATTTTTCTAGTAGTGATAGTGACAGCGTGGCGACAGAGTTTTGCGATCGGTGCCCGCTGTCACAAAATCATCTGCAAAACCAATATTTAACCCTTTTGAAACTCTCTCTCTCTCTCTCTCTCTCTCTCGTCGCAAACCCTAGCCACCAGTAGGAGCGTCGATTGTTCCGTCCACCTTCGGCGGAAGGGATCACCTCCCTTCCGGAGATATCAAGCGAGTATTTCCAGCCTCACCGAGTTGGAGAGAGAGAGAGAGTGGTGGCCGCCGCCCAAGCCCTCAGAGCCAATCATTTTTTTGAAGTTACGGATCTATTTTATCGACTTCCCTTGCCTACATTGTTCCATGGGCCAAATGTTGTTCACCTTGGAGACCTGATCTTGTTATGAGTACGACCGAGCGTGGGCGAAATTCGGTCCTCCGGATTTTCAAGGGCTGTTGGGGGTGCATCGGACACCGCGTGACATAAAGCGCTCTTCTAGTCGCTAGACCCATCCTATATACCTCCGATGGTAGCCATTTCCAAGGTGGGCGGGTCGTTAAGCAAAAAATATAACTCTTCTCGGGGCCCCCACCAACATCTCCGGACGACCAGACTTCCTAACGTTGTCGTCTACTGCCACATCCCAACCCCCTCCTTTTTATTTTATTTTATTAATTTATTAATTATAAATTATATATAAAAAATTATATAATTGTGTATAAATAAGTTTCTATAAAATTTATATAACATCATCATCGGAACCATCATCATCATCGACGCCGAGTGATGTGCTCCCCACGCAGTCCCTCGCCTCGCCGCAGCCACCGTTTGATCCCGAGTTATGACTCTATTTTGTATTATTTGAAAGATATGTTTGTTTTTATACATTGATGCTTATTTTGATATGTTTGATGTAAAAACCTAGTGATTGATGTATATATGACATTTATTTTATGCTTCTTATGATTGGTGGTATCTCATGTTTATTTGATATTTTTAAATATTATTGTAAATAAGAAATTTTAGTTTTTAAAATTATAAAAAAAATAGAAGCAAAATTGACATCTACGATGGTCGGACCATCGCAGAAGATGTATCGACCTGTTGTATCAGCGATCGTGTGCTCCCGTATTGCTCGTTGCAAAGTAATTTGGCGACGGCTTTGTGATGACCGACGATGGTTGCGGTGTCATCACAAAGTGAACTCAATTGTGACAGTTCTTAGTCATCACTATTGCTTTGTGATCGTTCGTGTGACGGCTAGTGCGGTCGCAATTTCGACTTTTTAGCGAGGCGGAGTTGATCGTCACATATTATTTGCAACAAACTCCTTTGCAATGACCTTAGCCATCGCAAAAGGTCTTCAGCAACGATTTTGCGACCATAGAAGCCCATTTTTTTGATAGTGCGATCCTCATCACAAATTTGGATATTAACGAATGGACCAAAACTCAAACGCTAATTATCTATCATCTTCAAGGCCTCCACTAACTCAATTAAGAAAAATGATATATTCTCCTAACTCATGTGTCTAAAAATTCTCTTGCTACTCACATATAGGGCTGTCCAGTATCCGGTTCAAACCGAACCGAACCGAAAAACCGAACCGAATTTTTCGGTTCGGTTCGGTTCAAATGCTGCGGGGTTCGGTTCTTGACCCGAACCGAACCCGATTTATTATATCGGTTCGGGTCCGGTTCCCGGAATTCAAGAACCGACCCGAACCGAAAACCGAAAACCGAATACCCAATATTATGTTTTTTTGGATTCGGGTCGGGGATTGCCGGATCGGCGGTTCGGGTCAGAGATTCATCATTCATCCGTTAGGTACTTAGGTCATTTCTCCGATTCGGCGCCCTCCAAATCCAATACTCGATCAGTCGATCTCATCAATCCCGCCTCCCTGCTTTGCTCGACTGCTCCCGTCGTTCGACTCGCTCCCGACTCCCTGCCGAGCGTCTGCCAGTGACGTCGAGCGCCGAGCGAGCATCAACGGGCGCCGAGCGTCTGCCAGTGCCGTCGAGCGCCGAGATCTCATCAATCCCGCCTCCCTGCTTTGCTCGACTGCTCCCGTCGTTCGACTCACTCCCGACTCCCTGCCGAGCGTCTGCCAGTGCCGTCGAGCGCCGAGCGAGCATCAACGAGCGCCGAGCAAGCGTCAACGAGCGCCGACTCTCCCTCAATCTGCGACTCCCGAGTCCCAAATCTACTCAACAAGCGGCGACTCCGAGCGGCGACATCTACTCCAGCGCGGCAGCGCTTCATCCCCTCCCATGCAGTGACACGCGGGCACGCGGCAGCACTTCATCTACTCCTGGCTGCATTCTTCGGCGACCAGCGCTGCTGCTGCTGCGCCTTGGCACCTCCGTGACCTCTCCTTTCAATTCCCGCTCCTTGGCACCTAGGTAAGTACTAAGTAGGTAATTTCTATGATCTATCATAATTATGTGATCTGCTCGTTGTGATCTACTGATCTGTTAATTTCAAATTGAAATTTCATCGTGGTGGACTTGTGGGCTGCGGCACTGGCCGAGTGGCCATTTAATTAAGGTAATTTGATATGATTTGAAATTTTAATTAAGGCAATTAATTAATGTATTGTGGTTTGACGGTTTGATTTCATTATTCATGGTAGATTGATATGAATTATAGTTCACTAGTTTGATATGAATTATAGTTAGAAGTATAAAATTGTTTTTCAATTTAGTATCATGCATTTTTCTCATATCTTGCCTAGATGAACTTGATAGTATATATAATGTTGATATGAATTAAAGTTTTCCTTTATATGTTTATTGCAATTACCAATGATTATGTAACTTTATTTTGCATAGATGACAGAAGAAATATCTCCTAATGTTGACATTGGTGTTGATGTCCTTGATAACTCCAATAATCTCATTGAGAGTTCAAGTTCGGGTTTAGGACCAACACTAAAGAAAAGAAAAGCTATGAAACCACGGGCTGATGTGTGGAATCACTACACGAGATTTACCAATAAGGAGGGAAAGTTGAAGGGCAAGTGTAACTATTGTGGACAAGAGTATGCTTGTGACACGAAGCAGTGTGGTACTAGTACACTTAAGACACACCTAGAGAATTAAGTATTGGTATTTGGTATAGATAATGGTTGCTAGTTGCTATTTGATAAGTTGATAATATTGTTGCCTTAAAGTGTAAATAGCTTGTGTAAAGGTTCTTTGGTAATATTGTATTTGGTATTTGATAGAGATATAATAGTATTGGTATTTGGTAATATTGTTGCTAGTGTAAAGGTTCTTTTGTTGAGGAATTATGTCAGCTTGATAGAATAATAGCTTGTGTAGATTTTTGTGTATAAATTTTCATTGTTTGGTAGAGATAGAGATGGTTTTATAGAATGATAGCTTCTGTTGCTAGTTGCTAGAATGATAGCTTGATAGAATGATAGCTTCTGTTGCTAGTTGCTTGTTGCTTGATACTTGATGGAGATGGTTTTCTTGCACAGAAAGGTGGTTTGACATGGTTAATGGAGATGGTTTTGTTGCTAGGTTAATGTTTGACATGCATGGGCGAAGCTACGTCGGTCCTTGGGTCTTTGACCATGCAATGAAGGGGAGAAGTGGAGGACAGAATGTGGCAACTAGGCAAAGGATGGAGGCATTTCTTGCAATGCACATTAACATGAAATTGCTCTGCAGGGGCGAAGAATATTGGATTACTTGAGAGTTGAGACAGATATCTAAATTGTGCATGCTACATTTCTTCATGTCCAAGCATTGTAAATTTGTAATTGCTTTTCCAACCTATATTGTAAACTTGAGAGTTGAGACAGATATCTAAATTGTGCATGCTACATTTCTTCATGCTACATTTCTTGCAATGCACATTAGCTGTCTCTGGTTGAAATTTCTTCATGTCCAGCAAATTTCGATTTTTTTCGGGTTGAAACCGAACCGAACCGAACAATTTCGGTTCGGGTTAAATCGGGTTAGGAATTGTTCGGTTCGGGTTCGGGTTGAAGTTTGGGTTTAAAAAAAATTTCGGTTTGGTCTTATTCGGTTCGGTTCGGTTCGGTTCGAACCGAACGGACACCCCTACTCACATATAATAAATTGCCCATGATTATTAATAAAATTATAATTCATACCATTGTGAGTGATTATGAGAATTTTTAGGTTCATTTTTAGAAGAATATAACAATACTCCTCAATTAATCTAATGCATGTGTTTTCAATTTTGCAATATATTATTTTGATGTATATTTTCAAATGTCATTTCGGACGACTTGTTGATTATGGTTAAAACTTAAAAGTACTTCTGCTACACCAATAAAATTGATGAAAACTTTTAAAAAAATTCTTCTGAATTCTTTTTACTTTTAAAATGATCAAACTTTTTATTATTTTGTCTATTTTCGATTACCTCTTATTTATTTCATCATCAGATATTGTGTTAATTTATAAAACTTAATGAGTGTGCTATTATCAACTTCAATATAAATATTTTAATTAAGCTAATAATTTGACTCTAAGAGGTTGATGGATCGATTATCCTGTCAAATAGATCGTAACAAAATGGTATAAGAGCATTGTCTAGTCCTGATCATGGCAAGAAAATCTACGTGAGGAAAGCTGCCCGTAGATAAGGTAGAACCACTATTCGAATAGGTTTCACATATTTTTGACTTAACTATGATTGTATTTATATTGGATAAACCAATATGTGTTTTAAAATTACAATTCGATGCATATATAACCATAACCTTTATGTATGAATTAAAATGATACGTATATTTTTGATAATTTACTCTTTTTTTAAAAAATCATTAATTGTGCACTCATAATACTTTTTTTATTAATTTGTAGTAAAAAGGAAACAATATTTTAATTTGATAAGTAGCTACGGAAAAAGATAAATAAATACTTTGGCAGGTGGGTATATATATAGGTATGGATGACAATTTAAATTTGTTAATCGCGGTTAACCAATTAATCGAATCGTAAAATTCGGTTTTAGATAATGGATTTACGATTCGATTTCAATTTCGGATAGTAAAAATCATAAACCATTTTAAAACGATTTGATTTCGATTATCGGGCCGCGGCTAATCGGTAATCGAAATTGATTATATATTCGATTTCGGTTATCAGTTTTTTGCAGTTAATCGGTATCCGAAACCGATAGTAATATCATTTATACCCGAAACCCGTTACCCTTATCCACTTATCTATTTACCCATAACCCATTAAATCTTTGAACCGGTTATCCGTTTATTATCGGTTAATCGGTTCTATCTGAACAGAAAAATTCGGTTTCGGCTATCTGCGGATAATAAAAACCGAGCCGGTTTCGATTTCAGATATAGGTTTTTGAAATTGACTGATTTCGATTAGCGGATTTAGAAATCGATTTCGATTTCAATTAACTCTAAAAAATACGATTAATCGAATTGTTGCCACCCCTATAATCGAATGGTTGCCACCCCTATATATAGATTGTACTGAAACAAATTAAGACGTTACAATTCACTGCAAATATTAATATCTTAGACAGTGCTCACCAAATTAAGACACACTCTGCCCTACTAAAAGATCACTAATTTGGCGTGTAATTAATATTGGTGCCAATTTGGATCAGATTGAATTCAATATATGCCTTCCTCATCGGTCCCCCAACACGTTACCATCTTATAAATGCATTTTTTAATTAAATTATTTTTTTCTGATTTCGACCTTGAAAAAGAAAGTAAATATATCTATAAACAAAAGCTTAATTATATACATTAAATATTTTAACACCTAGATCATAAATATTTTCAAAGTGACGTTGATTCAAAATATAGGAATGATAATGAGATAAGAGTAGCTATATCACCTTAGTATATTCCGAACTTATCAGTTTGTACCAAATTAATTAATTTTTTTTTAATTGGTACCATTTGGATCTTTCCGTTTCTTGCCCATTAGCATCCATGGCAAAACATAAATATTTAATATAAAAATTAATCTTTTCGTTATCTTTATGACATGACGTACTAATTAAAATTTAAATATATTTTTATTAAAATTCGACTCTTGTGAACTTGGAAGTCATTTTTCAAATATTTTTGAATTCCAATTCAATCTAGATCGCTAATAAATTTAAGTAACAATAAAAAAATATTGTCAATTGTGTGTAACATAATTGGTGGCAACATGTTGTAAGTTGTCTAGAGATCTATGATTTGATCTCTAGTTTGGTCATCTATTTTAATTTTCATCTTTATTTTTAAAAAAAAAATCACAATAAAAAATGTTAGAAGAGGCTTAAAAATGAAATATAAAAATTGATTCCGATTACAGAGGCCTATATAACAAAAAAATGATAAAAGAGCGATAAAAATGATTTAAAATGGTTTCGGGACATGCGTTGGTTTCTATTTCGGCCAAAATTAGTAAATTTAATCCCATCAAATAAAAAAATATAAAAAATAATAAATGACATAAAAATTATTTAATTATGTTTTTGATCTCTTAAAATATTATATATTTTTTTCGTTCGGTCCCTCATTTTTAAAAACTTTTCGATTAGTTTCAAAAAAATTATTATGGAATGCTGACATGGACTAAAAATGGACCAAACGAAAAAATAAGATATTTTAATAGACTAGATAGAAAAAATATATATTTTAATAACCTAAAATACAATAATATACAATTAAATAACCTAAAGCATACCAATATATAATTATGTTTTAGGTTATTAATTTTTTTTTTCATTTAGTCCCTTAAAATATTTTATTTTTTCCGTTTAGTCCCACTTTAGTCCATGTCAGCATTCCATGTTGTCACTTAACATCAAAAGTTAACGGAGGGACCAAACGGAAACGAAAATAATTTTTCAAAAATTAAACGATTTTTTTAAAAAAATGAGGGACCAAATGGAAAAAAATATGATATTTTGGGGGACCAAAAATATAATTAAGCCTAAAAAAATTTAGTCACACATTGATTTTTTTTTTTTTTAATAATTCTTAATCATTATAAGTAGGGAAAATGTACAAAAATGTCTCTAACGTTTTCTCATGCGTACTAAAATGCTCCTAAGATTTTTTTGAGATCAAAAATAGCCTTTACGTTATGGAATTGAGTACAAAAATGCTCCTATAGGTAAACAACGTTAATTGAGAGATAACGGAGCTGACGTGACCGATGACTGGGACTGATGACGGAGACATGTGGTGCACATGCAGGCCAAGACGTTTTCTTACAGATACTCAAATGCCTCAAATATTTTCTCATGGGTACTAAAATGACCCTAACGTTTTTTCACGGGTACTAAAAAACTCATAACATTTATTTTGGAGCTAAAATACTCCTGAGATTATTAAAAATAATATAAAAATGATACTAGACTAACCTTTATTATATGAGACTTAACGGAGATGTTGTGGATACTAATAAAGATGTTGACTTTACACGCAACACACATGCAAAGAGCAACTTGTCACATAAGCGACACATAAGAAATCAAAATCGAAACTGAAATCGAAAATTAAAAATTTTGAAAATAAAAACCGAAACTGAAACCAACAAATCAGTTAATCGAAAAATTTGGTTCGGTTTCGAACCGATTTTTCGATTAACCACATTTTTGATTTTTTTGCTCACCCTACGGTTGCGTGGCAAGTTGCTCTCTACATGTGCGCTACGTGTAAAGTCAACATCTCTATCAGTATCCACGATATCTCCGTTAAGTCTCACCTAACAAAAGTTAACTTGATATCATTTTTGTACCATTTTTAATAATCTCAGGGGTATTTTAGCTTCAAAACAAACGTTAGAGGTATTTTAGTACTCGTAAGAAAACGTTAGAGATATTTTAGTAATCGTGAGGAAACATTAAGAGCATTTTACTACCTGTGAGAAAATATTATGAGCATTTTAGTACCTGGGAGAAAACGTCTTGGCCTGCATGCACGCGACATGTCCACGTCAGCAATCCCAATCATCAGCCACGTCAGCTCCGTTATATCTCCATTAACGTTGTATACCTATGAGAGTATTTTTGTACCTAATTTCATAACGTCAGAGGTATTTTTGATCCAAAAAAAATCTTAGGAGCATTTTAGCACCCGTAAAAAATGTTAGATACATTTTTGTACCTTTTTCCTTATAAGTATCATGTTTATAGTTCCACGTGAGTTAATTTTCTTTCTATTATTTTTACCTATTATAAATATCTTGTTAAACTTAAATTTTTTACCAACTTATAAAATACAAATAATATTTTTAAATATTATATATATATATATATATTTATATATATATATATATATATATAATATAAAAATGTTATATATTTTATAAAATTAATATATATATATATACATATAATTTATATTTAAATTTAAAAAACAAAAATTTTATTTAAATACCGACACCTTTTTTGGGCGTTAGTTCGATATTTTTTCACTATGTGTTATATACCCTCAAATCGACCCTTTTAAGTGCGTCCGAACTCATATTTCAAACCCCCAAGAGGGTTGATTTCTTTATTAAAATTGGTCAAAATTATATTAATTTGTTGTAGTGAGTGCACTATCAAAAAATGGTCTTCTACAACGGGTTGCGAAACCGTAGCAGAAGGTCATACCTTTTGCGATGGTAGATGTCCGTCGCAAATACTCTATGACGACTAATTTAGACATCGCAAAAACTAGTGCACATCGACCCCACATGGTCGTCACAAAATGGTTTTGTGACGACTGTTACGAGAATGGCCGTTGCAATGCCGTAGCAGTGTTGTAGGCTCGTAGCCATGTCGTCGCAAAGTTGTCGCAATCCCGTAACAAATAGTAATTTTTTAAAAAGAAATTAATATAAAGCTTGACTAATTAAAATTAATTTCATAGCAAAAACATAACACACAACAACACCTACTCACATTATCAGCAGCCCAAACCCTTAGGGTCTGTTTGGTTAGCGAAATCAAATCTGTTTTCATGGTTTCAGTTTCACTGAAATCAAAACTGCTTACGAAAACGTGTTTGGTTCAGTGTTTTCATGAAACTGAATCGAAACCAGAATGAAAACGAAACCAATTTTCTTAATAAAAATGAAAATACCAGAATGTTATTTTCTGTGATTTCGAGACTGTCGGTTTCGTTATCAAAATGCAGTGATAACTTTGTAATTATAAATATTTTTTATAAAATTAATTAATTTAAAAATAAATCAAACTATATCTAATTTTTAAAAATAAAAATAAAAAGCATCATTTTTAACTCAAACTTTTATATTAAATTTATAAAATAATTAAACCAATTTATATCTAATTGACTCAAATCCAAATTTTAAATAACTCAATTTTCTTAAAGTTTGTCTATTTATAATTTAATCAAACCTAATTTTAGATGATTGGACTTTTTTTTAAAAAAATTTTATAATAACTATTGATTAATTTTTATATCTAATTGAAAAAAAATCTTAAATTACCAATAACTTAATTAATTAAATCATATTTTGTATTTATATTAACAAATATTTTATTTTGTAAACTAACTAAATATTTAATTACTACTAAAAATGTTCAAGGAAAATTAATATTATTTTTTATAACCAAATAAATATTTACTGGTTTCAACTAACTAAAACTGATATTTTTTTTATTAACCAAACGCGTTTTCAGAAAACTGAAAATTACAAACCAAAACCAAGTTTTCGAAATCAAGTTTTCAATTTCACTGAAACCAAACCAGAAAATAATTTTCGCTAACCAAACATCACCTTAGGGTCTGTTTGGTTAGTGGAAACCAAGTCTATTTTTATGATTTTGGTTTTACTGAAACCAAAACTGCTTACAAAAACATATTTGGTTCAGCATTTTCATGAAACTGAATCGAAATTAGAATGAAAACGAAATTAGTTTTCTTAATAAAAATGAAATCACCAGAATATTATTTTTTATGATTTCGAGACTATCGATTTCGTTATCAAAATGCAGTGGTAATTTTATAATTATAATTTTTTTTATATAATTAATTAATTTAAAAATAAATTAAACCATATGTAATTTTTAAAAATAAAAATAAAAATCATCATTTTCAACTCAAACTATTATCTGAAATTTATAAATTATATAAATCAATTTATATCTAACAGACTCAAATCCAAATTTTAAATAACTCAATTTTTTTAAAGTTGATCTATTTATAATTTAATCAAAACTAATTTTAAACCGTTGGATTTATTTTTTTAAAAAAAATTATAATAACTATTAATTAATTTTTATATCTAATTGAAAAAAAAATCTTAAATTATCAATAACTTAATTAATTAAATTATATAAATATTTTATAATCATATTAGCAAATATTTAATTTTGTAGACTAACTAAATATTTAATTACTACTAAAAATATTCAAAGAAAATTAATATTATTTTTTATAACCAAATAAATATTCACTGGTTTCAACTAACTAAAACTGATGTTATTTTTATTAACTAAACGTGTTTTCAAAAAATTAAAAACTAAAAACCAAAATCAAAATTTCGAAACCAAATCAGAAAATAGTTTTCGCTAACCAAACAATACTTTATAGTATGTTTGCTTCATTAGAAATGATATGATATGATTTGATAATATATGAGGATGAATTAGATATAATTTTTTTAAATCCGGTATACATCGAATATAATATCAATTTTATACTCATTTTTTTAAAATTCATACACTAAACAATTAATGGAATTCATCCCTTGTCATATCTTTTCTTATTCTATGAAGTAAACATGCACTTCATAGGATAAGAGAGGATGAAACGATGGATGAATTAATATTTATTATTTATTTAGTGCATGAATAAAAAAATTATAATAATATAATAATATAAAATTAATATTATATTCGATGTATATTAAAATTAAAAAATTAATATCTAATTTATTATTGATTCATATCTTATTTTATCCAACAAAACCAACTTATTATTACTGTCTTGTCGAAAAGATGAAGTTACTAGTCGTGCAATGTTTGGACTGAATTGAACATCAGTTATGGTTAACGCGTGTTCTTCAAGTGTGGATGACCTTAAAAATTGACAATTAGTCCATAAAGAACAAAATACACTGTCATGTCCAATATATGTTGATGGCCTGGCATTCCAGCTAAAGAAATCAGAGGCAGAGGCTCTGGGAGTCGGTACAGAGTTCATCTCAGTCTTAATATCCTGTATTTTAAGGCTGAATCAGACCATTCCAATAAATATTAATTGTAATATTTCCCCTATATATATTTTCAGATATTAATGAAATATTGAAACAGGAAACTGGAATTGACTCCCACTTCCATGCGGTGGTCTCAACTTCTCAAACTACACAATGATGATGGCGAAGACATTGGCCGGTCAATTAGACTCGTCCACTATCGCACTGCATCGATCGACTCATCGAGTCGCCCATCACAACCTCAGCAATCATTCCATCCTTCGAAGCTTTAACTGCAGCAAGACGACGACGGCACGCAGTAGTAACAGCAACCACCAGTAATAATTTCGGTACCTACCTTAAATCGAGCCCTGACGAACTAGTAGTGGTGGCAGGGGCCCGCGCTCGTCGACATCTATGCGTGTCGCGAGCGGGTATACTATGCGGTTGAGTGCGCCCGGGGCCTTGCTGCATGCATGGCACTCGCGACTACGTCACCTATCCGGCGTTGGCAGCCTTACCCCACGCCCCGCTCGATGACGTGTCATCCATCCGATCTCTGAGAAATGAAATTTACCAAACCCCAAATTATATACGTTATAATAACGAAAAATTATATTTTTGATCTCATAGTTTCCTCCGATTTTAATTTTGATCCCTATAATTTTAAATTTTTGATTTTAATCCCCACATTTTACTTTCGTTTAGGATTTGGTCTCTATTGTTAAATAATATTTAAACGGTGCTGATGTGAATAACATGTGCTGACTAGATAATACTGACGTGGAGCCTGCAGGAATCACTTTGTAAACTACAAGGACTAAAATCAAAATTTTATAAACAATGAGGACTAAAATCAAAATTTTGTAAACTACAGAGACTAAAATCAAATTTTAAGTAATTATTTTTTCTAATAAATATAAAAAAATTATATGATATTACCTGGCCCGGCTCAACCTGGCCCGAAAAAATTCGTGCTCGATCCCGGCTCGAAAAAATTCGTGCCCGACCTGGCCTGAAAAATTTGTGCCCGACCCGATCGAAAAAATTCGTGCCCAGTCCCGACCCGATCGAGCACGAATTTTTACGAGCCGAGTCGGGCACGAATTTTTACGGGCCGGATCAGACATGAATTTTTTCAAGCTGGGTCGTGCATGATTTTTTTCATACCGGGCCGGGCACATATTTTTTCGGGCTGGGCCGGGTCGAGCACATATTTTTTCGGGCCGGGTTGGACACGAATTTTTTTCCGGCCGGGTCGGGGAACGAATTTTTCGGGCCGGGTCGGGTCAGGCACAAATTTTTTTGGGCAAGGTAATATCATATAATTGTTTATATTTATTAGGAAAAATAATTACTTAAAATTTAGTTTTAGTCCCTATAATTTATAAAATTTTGATTTTAGTTCTCATAGTTTATAAAATTTTGATTTTAGTCCATATAGTTTACAAAGTTGATCCCTGTAGGCTCCACGTCAGCATTGTTCAGTTAGCACATGTTATCCACGTCAGCACCGTTTAAATCTTATTTAACGGTAGGGATCAAATCCTAAACGGAAGTAAAGTGTGGGGACTAAAATAAAAAATTTAAAATTATAGGAACCAAAACCAAAATTGGAAAAAATTATGAGGACCAAAAGTATAATTTTTCCTTATAACAAAAAGTTAAAACTGTAAAAATATTCTTAATATACTATTTTAATAATATCCTAATATTTTGATAAAATAATATATTGAACATATTTTTTTTTTTCATCTATTTTATTTTCTCTCATCTCTTCTTCCCCACGGTTGTCGGTGCTTCACAAGCACATCTTCACCATCAATCTCAATGGACAAAAATATTTATCACTCATCTCTTATTTTCCATCATCGTTAGTGTCTTGAGTAGGGGTGAGCAAACTTCACCGATTCACCGAAATCGAACCGAAACCGATTTAACCGAACCGAATTAACCGAATTAATTTCGGTTCGATTTTCGGTTAAAAAATTTTTTGGGTTCGGTTTTCGGTTCGATTCGGTAAATTAACTGACGGTTCGGTTAATTTACCGAATTAACCGAATATATATGTATATATATATGTATATGTATATATATATATATATATAATAATAACAGATATATTAAATCTTATCATTTGTCTTGGTGGTTAAGTGTTAAGTTTAGCATTTTCGCCGGCCCGGATTTGAATCCCATGTTGTGTAATAATATTTATTTAACATTCGATATATATATAATAGGTGTTAGTTATATATAAATTGATAGTAATATTTGCTAAGATGGTTAGAAGGGTAAAAATTAAAATTAAATTCTCCATTTGGCCGAGTTTGAGTCCACATGCATGCTTTGAATTTTTTTTTTTTATCTGTTCGGTTAACCGAACCAAATTAACCGAACCGAACCGAATTAACCGAATTTTTTCGGTTCGGTAAACGGTTAATATTTTTTCTATGGTTCGATTCGGTTAACCGAATTTTCGGTTCGATTAAAAACCGAACCGAACCGATGCTCACCCCTAGTCTTGAGGATCTTCGAAATTTCTTTTCTCCTCCTTATACGATTTTAGATGCAATATTGATAATCCATGAAGACTAGGATTTGAGGAAGAAAGGAGGGAGAGAAGAGAAGATGAAAGAAAAATATTGACAAAATTTTTTGGAGTTTTATTTCAAGTTAGATTGGTCAAAAATCGATACGAAGGAGGAATACGAAGATGCACGAAGTTCAAGCAGAGACAATCAAATTTTTATTGTATTGAATATATTTTAGTAAAACAACGTGAAAGAATATTAAAAGTACACTATCAAAATTCATTTTAATTTTAATTCTTTTTTATAATTTTAATTTTTGTTATTTTGAAACTTATGATTTAGAATTCGGTAAAAAACTATATTTTATTTCATAAAAATTTTAGGCATCAATAAATTACAAAATTAGTAAATTTCAATATGACCCACTCTACTTCGTCATTATTACACGTTCATCCTTTATATTCTTTGTTTTTTTAAAATAGCAATATTATCTTATCATCTATAAGTCAAAAAATTATTTCAATAATAAATTTCACCCTATCATGATAAAATAGTGAAACGATTATTAGATATTTTTATTATAAAAATAAAAATTATTATTAAAAGTATTTTATTAAAAAGTATAAATAGTTCACGTCAATGACTAATGATGATACGGTATTACTTAATATTATTATAGATAAGAAATTTGATGACTTATAGTTGAAAGGACCATATTATTATTTTTAATGGTAAAATGATGAATAGACACAAAATAGAAAAGAACGAGAGCATAATTTAATTTCAAAATATTTGAATCAATAAATTGGTACATAAATTGAAATTTTAGAAGATCAAACTAAAAGAAGTACAAACTTAGACAAACATGAGACATTTTATAGATAATTTTCAAGGGATGGTTGATATTTTATAGATAATAATTTCTTAATTCAAAATATGGTTATTTATTTGATTAAATCCAATGATAAATTCAGATAAATTTTAAATAAAAGGATCTAAATTACGGGAACAAATTGAAATTGGGTCAAAAATTTTGCAATCCATTCGACCAATTGAATTTAATTGGACAGGCTAGGGATGTCAACGGAGCGGGACAGATACGGGAGGTGCCTACCCACTACCCGCCCTGCGAAATAAATGGGTACTCGCTATCTGTTTATTCATCGCGGGTATTAAAAATGGGACCCATTTAATTACCCGCGGGAGGACAAATACTCACGGGTATTAACGGGTACCCATGACAATTTTAAAAATATAAATTTTGATATTTTGATAAGAATTTCAAATATAAACTCTCTTCAAATAAATACACAATATTTTGATAACAACTTCAAATATAAACAATTAAACACACTTCAATGAGTAGGTAGTAGATAATGGGTATTGACTATTGAATTATGTTAGAAACTTATAATTTTTTAGTATATATATTGAGGGTAAAATAGTCATTTATTAATTCTCACGGGTAACGGATACCCGCGAGTACGGGTACTATGATACCCATACTCATCCCATTTAATAAACATGTATGAAAAATTACCCGTGAAATACTCGCGGATAGAAAATTACCTCTCATGCCCATCATAAATGGATAAATACCCGCGGGTACCCGCCTAAACGAGTTTTTTTTTCATCCCTAAACAGGGCAAAGTCCAATAAGCTCGACCATTTCTCTCCAGCACTCACATGCAAGCCACGTGCTATATTCGTTTACCTTCTAAAAGCCACACCACACCGCCCACGAATTAGCGATAGAGAGAGCAGCCATGGCCGTCTCCGTGCTATCTGTTGCGGCTTCCGCTCCTCGCCTCCCTTCCCCGCGTCCCAAACCCCACAAGACGACGCCTTCCCTCGCCAGACACTCATTCTCCCCTCTCTTCTCACTCCCCGATGGCGACTGCCGCGAGGAGGCAACCACCGCCTCCACCTCCTCTTCTTCTTCCTCCTCCTCGCTGGGATCGATATCTTACACGAGGAGAAGGCTGTTCGGCGTGGGAGCTGCCCTATTGGTGGTGGCTTCTCCATTCGCCGGCAATGCTAATGCGACCAGGATTGAGTACTACGCCACCGTGGGCGAGCCCCTCTGCGACATGAACTTCGCGAGATCTGGTCTTGGCTACTGCGATGTTGCTGTGGGGACTGGCGTCGAGGCCCCACGAGGCGAGCTCATCAATGTGAGCATTTAACCTAATCCTGGATGTTTTTGATGCTTCTCTTTTATTAGTAATCCATCAGAATGATATGCCTACTTCGTGTGCTTATCACCATTCATCATTCTCAAGCTCATTATCTTTTTTGTTACAGATTCATTATACTGCACGGTTTGCTGATGGCAGAGTGTTCGATAGCAGCTACAAGCGTGGAAGACCTCTCACAATGCGTATTGGTGCAGGAAAGGTAGGTTTTATCAACAATTGACTCTTTAAATTTTGCTACTTTTTTATACAAATTGTTTAACTCGTGATTGTATCTTGCCTATGTTCTTATCCCCATTTTTTTCCTCTTCTTCCATTAACACTTGTATTTCTCACCACTTATGATAAATACAAGTTTCTTCTTCAAAAAAACACTTGTGATTGTATCACCAAACAATTCTGTATGTTTCTGAGCTAATTATCTATCCATTGGTGTATTGACAAGTGAAACGACTGATTATATTGGTAGTGAATAAACATGTTCTACATGCAGGTGGAAAGAGTATGTGGTCATTACAAAATGATATTATGCCTATGCATTATTAGTTACAATAGAGAAGCATTTTGAAATTGATATGAAGAATAAATCACATCTAGCATGCCAAGCTTCAGAAGATAAGCTTGAAGGTTAAATAAGTGGCAGCCAATTTCATATCTGATGTTTTCATTAATTTTGTTGAAGTTCGATGGTTTGTGTTCCCCAGCATCCTCAATATTCCCATCCAACCAATACTCATGCTAAGGAGAGAAACTAAGACAGGGTAGAACATAGAAATCATAATGATGAATAAGACTCTACATATAAAAAATTATTGGATTATTGATGATGTAGGGTAGGCGGCAAGATTCAACTTAAAATAACAGCCAATGTTGGGTCAATTTTGATTTATATTGCATAATTGGGTTAGATGCAGGTGAGATATATAGGCATTGGCCTAATCTAGTTCACTCGGGGAAATTAGCAGGTGCCTCCCCCCCCCTCCTTCCCTCTCATTTTGAGTGACCAGTGATTCAACTGTTGTTATGTATTCAAATGCTTGCTTCTGTGGTTTTCTCATTTATTTTTATGATTTAAAGGTCCTACGAGGGCTTGATCAGGGAATTCTAGGTGGTGCTGGTGTGCCTCCGATGCATGTTGGTATGATATAAACTAAGACTCTTCACTTTCTTAATTAGTACACTTATGATGTTGTTCACTTTCACACTTGCATCACTAATATGCAAACTGTTCCAGGGGGGAAGCGGAAACTTCTCATTCCTCCACTGTTAGCCTATGGGCCAGAACCAGCAGGATGCTTTTCAGGTAACATGACACAATTTCATCTATATTGTCTAAAATGTTTTCATTTATTTATTAAAAATAAGACTACCAATTTGATTCTGTTTGCGTGGGGAACCTGTGCCTTAACTCTGATAAGTAGATTGTGGTCTCTGTTACCATGCTTGAACTATCTGGTAATTCCAGTTATCATATGCATCAGATATTTGCTGGAAGGCTAATATTGGGCTCAAGACCATCTCTTTCTTCACAGTTTAGTTAATCAAAAGTTTAGACTGAATTTGTTTGATCTTTTGAATTATTCCAGGGGACTGCAACGTTCCAGCCAATGCAACTCTTCTCTACGACGTTCTCTTTGTAGGGGTGTACAAGTAGACACTGTCATAGCAGTCCCTATGGCACTTGGTAATCATAGAGATAAAGACGTGGTTAGTTATGCACTGTTCTCTTCTTGTCAGTGCAAGAATCTAATATGTTAAGTTGCTACTTAGCAGGAAGGTGGAACATTTATAGTTGCGTAGCCGAGTTGAATCAGAACCGCCGGGAGCAATTTATGGGCCACAGCACTTTGCCATTCATTGTCATGATCTTCACCCAAAATGAAGGATTTTGGCAAGGAATTCAGGCTCTTGAAACAAGCATTCTTCTTCTTTCTTCGGGTTAAGTCTTCAATTTTATACAGCAGCATATCATGTGTGTACATAGAACAACATTATCCACAATCCATTTATGTGAAAGTTGTATTTATATTTTATAAGGATGTCGTGGATTATGAGAATAAAAAATCTTTGTCTATTGGTGTTGAATGTAGGAGTGGCAATTGAAACCGATTAACCACGGTTAATTGATTAACTGAATCGCAAAATCCGATTTCGGATAGTAGATTTGCGGTTCGGTTTCGATTAATAAAATCCAAAAATCGATTAAAATCGATAGGTTATCGGTTATTTGCAGTTAACTAGTAATCGAAATCGGTAATAGTCAATTATTATATATATTAATAATTATATATGTTAAGTAATTATATATATTACTAACCGGGTTAACTGGTTAAACCCGGTTAGTAAACGGATAACCAATTAGTATTTGAACCGAATTTATCGATTTCGGTTATCTGACGGGTAAACGATAATGAGCTGATTTCCATTGAAATCGAACGGTTTTGGTTAATAGTTTTTTACATCAATTTCGATTTGAGTTAACCACAAAAATGTGGTTACCGAACCATTGCTATGAGCTTATTATGCTATCTGTTCGCAGCATGAGTTTACATAATTAAGAAAATATCACGGATGTCCCTTCATGAAATTTAAGGAAATTACTAAATTACCAACAGATATCATGTTTGATACTCTATGCATGGTTTAGCCCCAAATTGAAAATTTACAGTCAAGCATATTGCATATTTGTTTGGTGGTTTGTTTTTGAATGAGCTTCCATTCATTTCAAAATCTGAAACGGTATAATAATGTAGAGGAAACATGAAGAAAATTTAATAAGAAAATGAAGATATCCCATTCCAAGAGGCGCAATGAAAATATCCATGTTATGAGATTTGTCATCATATACACTCATTGGTTTATCTTATTTCTAATCAACTAACTTAAGGCGTCATTTAACAATTGCGATATCATTTAAGAGTTGCAACTATAATGTTGATGTTTCGTCTGCTTAGATTTCCTAGGGTGATCACGTGCAAAAGCAATCCCACTTTCATGGAATCTGTGTTTAGATTTCCTAATTCTTAACACATAATTATTAATAAGAAAATGAAGATATCCCATTCCAAGGGCCGCAATGAAGATATCCATATTATGAGATTTGAAGATATCCATGTTATGAGATTCGTCATCATATACACTCATTGGTTTATCTTATTTCTAATCAACCAACTTAAGGCGTCGTTTAACAATTGCGATATCATTTAAGAGTTGCAACTATAATGTTGATGCTTCAGTCTACTTAGATTTCCTAGGGTGATCAGATGCACAAAGCAATCCCATTTTTATGGGCTGTGTTTAGATTTCCTAATTCTTGAAAAGCTAGTAAGAAAACTTTGACCTAGAAAGGGCAGACAAACTTTGTTAACTATGAAAAAAACCCAAAAATATTTGAGCAACCACTAGGTAAAAAGAAAAAGATGGTTTAGAATTACTGTATGTTAACTTATTAAATTATAAGAATCTAAGTAAACTATAGATAAAGCCCTTCACATTCTGATTTCAGAATCCAAAACTACATGATGATCTGAAAATTTTCCATGTAATAAAAGAAGATAACAGAATAACCTGTTCAATGCAAGGAAGCTTAGGTATGCAATGCATTATGCATAACCTTCCCATTTTAACTAATACCACAACATGACGTCAGTAGTAATAACCACATTCTCCCTGAGATCTCTATAGCTCTGTAAAATAGCATACTTGAGAACATTTTCCATATTTGAATAAAACTATATGACAACATTTCTTGTATTCCTACACAAATTTGCACAGTGCACAATGTTCAATTCACAAAGTTCATAAGTAAATCGATTCTACATCTCAATCAGGCTAAAAGTAATTCTAGAAACTCGGTATTCAAATGCCTGTATCAACAATTTCTTGTGTGACAGGCTGGTTTCAGAAAAATGAATTGACTCATTTGGAAACCAATACAACATTGGTTCAGAATGTGTTTGTTTACGAAATAAAAAACATTGGTTCAGAATCACTGTTTACCTAGTTTTGATAGAATCATTGTCTTTATCAGCATCCAAATAAGAGGAACTATCTCACTTCTCATTCATTTACAACTCCCAAGATGTCAAGCAGTTCGGGAACCTCATCTTTGTAACATAAAACAAACTTATCCCTAAATTTTGCATGTGATAATGAGAAAAAGGAAGATGGCTGCTGCTGTACATTCCGTAGGCCTTTTGATTTCAACATTTCCATCACATGAAACCGAGGAATTAGCCGCTTCTCCAAACTATAAGTCAAAAGCTCCGGCCGAGAAGCAATGTAAGAAGGCTTGCATCCAACTTCCTTGACCCAAAAATTCATCTTTCTAAGCAATGCTTCCTGTGAAAAACCAAGAAAGGTCGCTGATCTCTGGATTGCAGAAACAAATTCAGAATCCGACCACCCCAAGCTCTTCATAAGCTTGACCTTTGCCTCGTATCTTTCTTTGCTGACCATGCGGAGAACATAAAGAGTCCAGATTAACTTACTAGATTGCCTGGGAATCCCTAATTCCTCTGCTCTCGCAACCAAAGCCCGTAGTGAAATTGGTTTCTGTATGGCGAGGCCTGGATTCTTACTCAGAACAAGATAGACCCTTTCTTCAGGGATACCGCACTCATCCCTTAAGAACTTCAAGTTAGGAAGTACCACATTCTTAATGCTACAGGATAAAAATCGATTATACCTCTTAGTATGCTTGATGAAAAGGTCCCTAGATCCAAATATACTTTCCCAAAACTTCAATTTGGGGATGAAGGAACTTTCGAATCTGTAAAAAATGATTCCTGGTTGCGAGAGAATTACATTGACGAGGTCGCATTCTGAATAGCCAATGTCGCGTAAAGCTCGAAACTTCGGGACGAGGATCTTCTCCACATCGCTACAGAGATATCTAGGCGCGAGGTTTATCAGCTTCCTGAGATGGGTGGCTTCGAAACCCTGAGATTTCAAGAAACTGACGACAGCGTCCGGCTTTTCGGTGGATTTGAGGTGCGCGAGACACTTGGAAGCTTTGGCCGCCTCGATGGTGGAGCACCCGCAAGAGTTGACGAGGTATTTGGTGATGAAGTGGGAACCCAGAGATGCGTTACCGCCCGCAGCAGCAGACGAGGATGAGGAGAAGGTGGAGAGCTGCCGGAGACCGAGGAGAGGGAAAAGAGGGAGGAGACTGTTGCAGCGGAGGGTGGAGAATATGGCGACCATCGTTGAAGTGGCCAGAGCGCGATGCTCCGTAGTAATTAGGGTTTCTTTATATTTGACCGTAGAGTTGTTATTCAATTTCACCCATAAATTTATTTACACAAATTTGTCAAAAGAAAACATTCCTTTAATAAAAGCAAACAAGCCATCGTGAGCTACTTCATTTATAGGGTCGAGCGAATTCGAGTACTTTATATTTTTTTATGATACTCAAATCTTATTTTATATAGGATCGATTTTGAGATTTTGGACTCGGATCCTACCTTGTTGGGACCTAGAATCCGATCCTACTCGGAACCTGTGGTGTAGTACAAGTTCCGGGTACCCATATTGGAACATGTATATTTACAAGTTTTAAGTACCATGTTGAAATTTGTTCATTTACAAGTTTCAGGTAATCTATTGGGACATGTCTATGAAGCACTAACACGGACACATACACGAAAAACGACACAGACACGAACACGAGAACATACCAACTTCAAAAATTTATAGGACACAGGGACGATATATATATAAATATTAAAAATTATTTTTTAAAAAAGATCTACAATTCATATTATATATATAATGTTCAAAATTTATAATAATATTATGATATTTTTATTGATGTCGAACTTCCAATTTTTAATTTTTTTTTTAGGCCACTTTCAAAATATATGAAGTATTCTAAATAATTTTCTGTGCTAATACTTATTATTTCTATGCCCATTCCAAAAGCATGGACACAATATCTATTGACATTTCTTAAAAAAAATCATAAATTAGCATGTCTTAGTAGAATTAGTCATGTACAACCACTTGTAAATAAAAAGTTAACTAGAGTCCCACTATCTTCGAGTTACGGTGAATTGTCGCCGATTATTGTTTTATTATTATTTTTAAAAATATGCATGGCTGGCCGTGTCTAGACTTTCGGGTCGTGTCTGAGCCGTGTCCAGGCAAAAAAAAACATTTGACTTGTCAAGACACTCTTGGACACGCGTGTGGGACACGTGTGTCGGACGAGTGTTTTCGTGTGTCGGTGTCCGCGGTGTGTCGAACGCGCGGTCACGACAGTCACACGGAGTGTCTATGCTTCCTAGGGACATATTCATTTACAATGTACAGGTTCGAGTACCCTACTCCAGGGTACATATTTCGGATACCGATTTTGATTCTGATTCTAGGTACTCCATGTGTTGAATCCGAAATCGAAACCAATTTTAATTGATTCCTTAATTTTTGTCTCAGACCCTAGCTGAATTTAATTTGGATCAACTCGGAACCGACCTGATCGGGTAGGTTTCAACTTCCAACCCGTTTCGGGTCTAGCCGGTATTCATGCACACCCCTATCCATTTATACATGAAGCCAATTTGAACACAAATTTTAGGCTCAATTTAACTATCCAAGCTTGAAAGATAAACATTTAAATCAATATCAAATTTATTTAAGTTAACTTAAAAAATCTAATAATTTCATTTGACATCTATATTGTACTTTCATTGATTGAATGACAAAAAATTTAGCTCAAACTTGCTTAGCATTGTACAGATCCCAAGTTTAATTAGGTTAATTAAGCTACTTTTATAAACAAGCTCGAGTTAAAAAGAATTAGACGAACCAAATTTGAATATGATTTTTGTAATTATGATTTTTTTACTTTGTAAATATGATACATCATTCTATATTTTTATAATTTTATATTTTAATTCTCTGCAAATAAAAGAATATCTTAAATCCATTAAGTCATGTTTGCTCGTGAATCAATGAACTCAACCTACGTTAATTAACCAGATGGAAATCTGGTTAAGAGTTGGAAATTTGTACGCACATCCAAGTTAATAGGTGGATTGGGATTTCGAGACATTCATAAATTTAGTGAAGCTCTAATCGCCAAACAGGGGTGGAAATTACAAAAGAAAGTGAAATCCATTGCGTACAAGATTCTAAAGAGCAAATACTTTCCTACAATAGATTTTCTTAATGCGCCAATGGGGTCCAATCCTAGCTATCTGTGGCAAAGCTTAAGATCAAGTCAGAAGTTGGTTCACAAGAGATTACTTTGGAGAGTGGGGAACGGATAACATATTGATATTGTGAAGAATAACTGGATCATGTATGACACATCTAGGCCTGTTACTAGCATGGCAGTAGCAGTACTCGAGAATTCAAAGGTGTCCTTTTTAATAGATGAGGCCTCTATGAGGTGGAAAGAAGATTGATTCGGGAACTCTTTCACCCGGATGAACAAAATAAAATTCTTTCAATTCCCCTTAGTGCAAAAGACCACCTGATAAGATTATATGGATGTTTGAGAAACATGAACACTTCACTGTAAAATCTAGATACCGAGTACTAATCTAAGAAGAAGCTCAACAAGAGGAAGGGTCTTCTGATAACAATCAAATTTTGATTTGGAAGCAGGTTTGGAACCTTAGAATCCGAAACAAAATCCTTCTTTTTCTTTGGAGATTCCTGTAGGGTATTCTAGCAACCAAGGCAGCCCATATCAAGCGGAAAATAAATGTGGAACCGTGATATCAAAAATGCATGGAAGACCTGGAAGATGATGACCATGCCATTTTCTTATGTCCAAAATTGCAAAGGGTTTGGTTCGCTTCAAAATGAGGATTTATCTTTGCTAATAATCCTAGAGTGTCCATGAAGCAGTGGTTTGAGCAAATGGTGCCCCAGATACCAAAAGAAGATTTTGAGAAAATTGTGGGGGTAATGTGGGAAATTTGGTATAGCAGAAATAAACCGACCTTCAGAGAGGAATCTTTGAAAGAGATTGACATCTTGAATTTAGGACTGAGTACAATCTCGCAATATAGAGAGGCAAACAAAGAACTACTCTTGTGAAGGAAAAGATTCCTAGTTCACCACAGTGGATGAGACCAAAGGCTCTGAAGTTAAATTCGGATGTTGCTCTAATTCGACAAGGAGAGGCTAACATGACAGGAGCAAGTTTCTTAATCCGCAACGTCAGAGGTGTGGTGGTGATGGCAGGGGTGGGAAAACTCATGGGCGGCAATACAGTTGAGGAAGCCGAGTTTTTGGCAGTCCGCTGGACGTTACAATGTTGCAGCCATGTTATTCAAGGGATTAGGAGTGGATTTTAGGCAAAATTGTATCATGCAGGGAAGGGACTTTGGTGGAAGATCTGATTGCTTTGCTGAATCGAAATGTTCATTGCCGAGTGTTAGCTGTACCAAGGATATATTTGTAATGAAGCTGCGCATCAACTCTCGAGATGGGCTGTAAGCATGCTTGAGAAGGAGATCTTGTGGAACTGCATGGAGGAGCTGCCATATTCTGTGAAGCACGTAGTTGACAAAGAGATGGAGAATCTAAATTAGTATACTGTGCTACGTGTTTTTTTGTTTCATTTGTATCTCAAGAACGGATTGTGTAATTGGTGTTTATATCATTAATACCAATTTTTTCATTCCAAAAAAAAACATGCGTTAATTAACCAAGTTTATTACTTGGTTAATATATTACTCTCTTTAATCAGATTCAATGTGTATTCATTGATTGCATTCTGCATATTAATATGAATTCATTGGATTGTATGTTTACCAATTGCCAGTGCTTCGCAGCACAAAGCTGAGCAG
Organism: Canna indica; assembly: GCA_034359265.1. Taxonomy (NCBI): domain Eukaryota; kingdom Viridiplantae; phylum Streptophyta; class Magnoliopsida; order Zingiberales; family Cannaceae; genus Canna; species Canna indica. The sequence continues at coordinate 75,061,055 of CP136894.1, read as the reverse complement.
TAATTCACAATCATGCAAAAAAAAAAGAGAAGCTAGATATATATTATATTTATTGACTCATTTCCTCGGTGGAGCACAAGCACAAAAGCTTCAACATAATAGTGGATGCATCGTAGCCACGTGGATGCAGCGAATAATGTTAATTCTTCCACTAATGTTATAAGCGAATCTAACGTAGATGATTCTACGAATGCTATTATTTCTAATTCTAATATTAATGTTGATCAGAATGTATTTTTTTTAATCAACTCTGTGTTGATTCCTTAAAAGTTTTTGCTTCAAAAATTAATTTTGTATTTAAAAATTAATTTTGTATCGAAACCTTCTAAACCTAAAAGCTTGCTTGGTCCTAAAGGTGAAGGTTCAAACAAGTTCAAAATGCACAGACTGGTTATTTAGTCAGATGGTCCTAAAAATAAGAGCGAAGATGCACTTTTTGAATTCCAATCGCTTAATCCTTTTACTATGTTAGATGAAGGTGTTTAATTAGAATATAAGAGGGGCCGACAGTAGGCCTGCAAAAGAATTTCTAATTTCTCAAATTAGGTTAAATCATATCAATATCATTGCTTTACAAAAAAACTCACCTTGACTTTAATCAAGCTAGTAGACTTGTTAGGACATTTGAAAAAACTTGGGAGGCTGCTATTCAGCCTAGCCTATGTGCTTCTGGTGGTCTCCTCATTGCTTGGGATACCTCTTATTCTAAAGCAAAAATTATATCTGTTGATTCTCAGTTGATTCATATTGTTATTCAAATGGAAAAATTTGTACATTTTTTACTGTCTTGTATTTATGCTAGCACAGACCCTAGCTAGGATTAGATCTTTTCTCTGAAATTCTTTCTCCAATATAGATCTTAGTTGTTTTTCTTGACTTATTATGGGTGATTTTAATTGTATTCTTGATTATGTTGATAAGTGTGGAGGTCTTTTTTTAAAATTAAATAAATCTATTCAGGACTTTTCTTCTTTTATTAATCATGCTGGTTTGATTGATTTGGGCTACTCTAGTCCTAAATATACTTGGTCAAATAACCGTAAGGGTATTGCTAAAATCTTAATTAGACTTGATAGATGTTTTGCCAATGTTGTATGACTTCATTTCCATGGCAACTGTTCTATTTCTCATTTAAGTAGATATTTGTCTGATCACTGCCCCATTATTATGAATATCCCTGATTCTAAACAGTCTTGGAATATACTATTTAGATTTCAAAGCTTTTGGGTGGAATATGATGAAAGTAATAGAGTAGTTTCTAATGCTTGAAATAATATTGTTTCTCATGATATTATGTCTGCTTTTAACTCTAAGCTTAAGAACACAATTAAGGTGCTCTTTCTTCCTGGAATAAACATGACTTTGGCAAATTAGAAAACCTCCTTCACTCTGCCTCTAATGACATTTCTTTTCTTGAGTTGATGGAAGATTCCCCTTATGCCCCTCCTAACTTGGACTCTAAACTTAGAGAACTCTATAATAGAAAGCTTGCTCTTCAAAGATAAATTTATTTAAAATGGTGGTCAAAATTTAAATTTAACTGAATTGCTAATGGAGATCTTAATACGACTTATTTTCATAGAATTGTAACTATGCGTAGACGAACAAACTTCATTCATTCCATCATTACCCCTAACAATAATATCTTAACTTATGATAAAGAGATCATGGCTGAGTTTGTTAATCATTATGCTTCTTTATAGAATGCTCCTATTAATGTTTCAATTCCTATGAGTGCTTGGCCTGTCATGGACTCTATCTCTCATGATCATGCAAATTCTTTAGTTGCCCCTATCACCTTAAATGAAATTTGGGATACCATAAAATCATTTAGGAATAGTAAAAGCTCTGGTATAGATGAGTTTACTATTGAGTTTTATAAACATTATTGGAATATCATTGCTAAAACTTTCTTTCAGTCCATTAAATATTTTTTTCAGCATGCTATCCTCCATTGTAATTAGAATCAGACTTTACTTACATTTATTCCTAAAGTCAAAGATTCAAAGCCTGTAAAAGACTTTAGACCTATTGCCATATGCAATATATCATATCGTATCCTTTCTAAGATCCTTGCTAATAGACTCAAAGTTTGTCTTCCAAGTTTAATTTCTTATGAACAATCGGCTTTTAACAGTAATATTTTAATTGTTCAAGAACTTGTGAATTTTTTTTTTTGATTCTAAAAGTAAAGTGCCTTATATTATTGTCAAAATTGATGTAGAGAAGGCGTATGATCTCCTTAAGAGAGAGACTATTATTGAAGTTTTGAATAGATTGCATTTCTCAGATAAATTTATTAAATGGATTCAAGCATGTATTAATTCCCCATCCTTTGCATGTACTGTTAACTCTCAGATTTTCTCATTTTCCCCTTCTAATAGGGGAATTAGACAAGGAGATCCTATATCTCATTTTCTCTTTATTTTGATTTCTCAAGTTCTTACCGTTTCACAAAAGTATCTAATTCCTTTTAAATTCAAGAATAGATTGCATGTAAGTCATTTAATGTTTACGGATGATCTCATTCTTTCCTTCAAAAGCCTCTATATCTCATTCTTTCCTATATCTCCTTTCATTCTTTCTTTGCTACTATTAAATCCATTTTTTATTCATATGAATCTCTTACTGGCCAAAAAATTAATTATGCTAAATCTGAAATCTTCTTTCCTAAAAATATATCTTCTCATTAAAAAACTAGGATATCAAGCTTACTTGGTATGAAAGTGGGATCATTCCCATTTAAATATCTAGGTGTATTGATGTCTCCTAGAAAACCTTCTCATAATATTCATAATCATATCTTATCTCAGATAGACTCTAAACTTAGTAATTGGAAGGCTTCTTTGCTCTCTCAAGTTGGTCGGCTAGTTTTAATCAAATATGTTCTCAATTCTATTTCTACTCATACAATCTCAGTGACTTGACTAAATAAACACCTAAGTAATGAAATTGAGAAAATGATCAAAGATTTCCTTTGGAATCATGACCAAAATAAAAATAACATGCATCTCATTAATTGGGAGATAGTTACTCTTCCAAAACACTTAGGTGGTCTTGGCATTCATGATATTAAGTGTAACAACATCTCTCTTCATGCTAAAAGAGTACATCCATGTTTAAATAATTCAAATTCCTTATGGGTTAATATTGTTAAAACCAAGTACCCTAAAGTTTTTTGTATTAATGTTGCTCCTCCAGCTCGATCTTCATGGGCTTGGAGACTATTTTTGAAAGCTTTTTCTAAACTTTAGTTTGGTTTTAAATCTATTATTGGCAATAGCAATACTACTTCCTTATTGAATGATAACTGAATTTTTGATATCCCTAGCCTTGAAGCCTACTTATATTAACATGAATATTGTTGATAGCTTAAGTCATGTTCATCACTTGCTGCATGATCATAATTGGTCCTCTTTTCTAGGTCGTACATTCTGTAATGAGGATATGTGGTTGGCTATTTCTAGTATTGAGGTGCCCATATATTTCGATGATGATATAGTGGTTTGGACTGTCGAGATAGATGATAAGGCAACCACATCCTCTGCTTACCTTTTTCTTAAAACTAATGGTCTCACTTCTACTGATAGGATATCTATTTGGGAGTATGTATAAAATTTAAATGTGGCTCCTAGAGTTAAATTATTTTTATGGAAGTTCTTTCATAAAAAGTTACTTACTCGTAAAAGACTTATGAATTGGGTTTATCTGTTGAGCATTCTTGTCTTCTTTGTGATTCGGTTGAGTACTGCTGATCATTTATTCTGGTTTTGTAATTTTTCCATTTCTATTTGGCTTTTTCTCGGCAATTCTCTTAATGTAGATTTTACTAGTAGAAGTGACTAACATTTAAGTAGCTGGCTTGTCCCAGGGTCTGGCAATTCTTTGAATGCAGACTTACAAGCTATCGTTGCCAATGCCTTATAGACCATTTGGTTTGTAAGAAATAAGGTTTTGCATGGTGAAGGAAGACCTTCCACTTCCTCGATAGTTTTGAGAATTTTAAATAATTCTATGAACTATCATAAACCATTCTATCCTGAGGACTCTATATCAGTTAATCCTAATACTACTTGGCCGTGTCCTCCCCCGAGATGGCATAAAATCAATTGTGATGGTGTTTTTTCTAACCAAGATGAAGGTGCCGACATCATATTGAGAGATAATCAAGGCGAGTGTATTTTTGCTTCTGCCAATTACTTTTTATCAACATCTGCTTTACATTCGAAAGTTACTGCTATTTTTCTTGCTCTTTCTATGGCTAATTTCAGGAATTTGGACCATTTTTACTTGAAAACGGATTGTAAGCAGCTTGTGGACCTTATCAACAACAATACCGTCCCTCCGTGGAAGCATCAAATTTTATTTCGAAATATTTGTAACGTTCTTAGAAGCTTTAATAATGTTCATATTTATTTTGTAAGCCGTATGACAAATAAAATTGCCCATTGTGTAGCAAATTTTGCTAGGAGAAGAAAAAAGTCCACTGTTTGGACGTCCATCCGTCCTTCTGAGCTCGTTGTAATTTTGGGTGCGGATGTCAATCATCATGTAACCCCGAGTTAATATATCATTTTATATTTTTGGTAAAAAAATAAAATAGTAGATGCATAGCAACAAAATCATGTTTAGGAATGTCCCAAGTGCTTAAGAAACCACAGTGCGGCTTCTGCAGCATATTCTTCAGCATCTTCTCTAGGATGGTAGTTGTGATTAATTGTCTCCACAAAATTATAACTTTGCAAGGGTACCTACCAATATTGCACAAGAAATCTAAATATTGGCAATGAACTAAACTCCAAACATTCTTCTTCACTGCAATAAATTAATTAATTACAGGCGCGCGGATGTTAACTCGGTGTTAATTATAAGTGAAACCGGCGCACCCATTGGGCCCCGATTTTTTTTCTTTTAAACCCTCTTCTTCCCCTCTTATTTTTCCCCCGCTTCCTTCACCAAAACTAACCCTAAAATAAGAGACATGTAGCACGCATGAAGAGTGGTGCAAATGCATGAATTAATTATGAGGAGGTGTTGTAGGTTGCATGTTTAATAAATACCAATACCATGAAGAATACTATCAAAAAAAGATAATCATTAATGTAAGTTATTTAATGAAAAAGATGAAGGGAAAAAAGTTTTAGCTTATAATTGTTAGAAAAATAAGATAATATTTTAGTTTACCTATCATGCACCATTAGGATATTGGTGAAAACCAAATATTCAAATAAGCTTTATTGTAAAATGAGCGATACCATGAGAAATATTTATTGCATGTATCCTCACATGTAAGTTTCTCCATTGATCAATCTCGACACCACGAAGCGAGGTATTTCTCACGCCGAAGAGGTAATGCAATAAATATTTCTTAAAATTCTTTGCAGCAACCATAAAGATAGCGGCGGAGACATAGCCAAGCGTGCACTTGCATTCATGGAATTTACATGCTGCACAGGGTCTTTGCGGGAAACGAGGGAGGAAGAAGGTGTGGAATCTATACTTTGAGGGTTAGGGTTCCAACCAGGCGATCAAGGAGCAAAATATTTATGAAGATTTAATATTTTAATATAAATATAAGAATGATGTATTTAAATAATAGATAATAATGATCACAATACAGGATTTAATTATTTAATTATTTGAATCATAGACACTGAGGAAATATATTTTGAAGACTAAGGTTTTTTTTTCCTTAATCAAACTCGTTGACCAACATTCAATGGCCTCAAATTAAAGGCTTACAAAAGCTTATATGCAGGCCTTGGGTTGGGTTGGACCATAAGCCTACTAAAAAAACAAGCCCAATAATTCACAAGTAATCCAATAACAGAACATATACTACAACAAAAAAAATTAATTAATTATCAAACAATCAAACTCGAACTCTTAAAAAATTAAATATGCATGAATTAAATAGAAGAGTGGTGCATATGCATGAATTAAATAGAAGGAGATGCGATGTCGTGGGTTGCATGTTTAATAAATATGAATACCTCGAAGAATGCTAGAATAAAAAAAAGGTAATTACATGAATATATTCTAATTTTTGAACTGTCTCAAATATATCTTAAATTTTTATTTCATCAAATTATATCATGAATTATTAAATTTGTATCAATTATATTCCTCCGTTAAAATTTCGTCATCTATTATGTTAACATTGTGACGTGGCTTGCACACATGGATTTAAATATATATATTTTAAATTTTAACATTTTCTCCATCATCATCTCACCGAAAAATTGTCGGACCCGCCGAAGAAATTGTCGGACTGCGCGCAAAGAAATCGTCGGACCTCGCTGGAGAATCATTCACCATTCGAATATTGGTGGATATCTAATATTCAAATAATTATTTAATATTAGAATAATATAAACATATTACCATTGTTTAATACTTTAATGCAATGATAATATAAAATAATATAATCATATTACCATTTTTCTTAGAATAATATAATCATATGAACACCCTTTCCTGTTAAAATAATTAGTGGAACCCCTCAATTTCCAAGCGATGCTCCTAGAGCATCTGGCGTCTGAATTAATTAAAAGAAATCATGTTATCCTACTTTTAATGCTAATCACTTGTTGATCTCATCATCATCTTCTATCTGCTCTCTCAAATAAATACTAAACCTTTACCTTACTATATATAGTCAAATAGGGAACAATGAGAGCCACAATAAAAGTCATGTCCTTACAAGTGAGGAACTAATAGTAAATATGAAACCTTTATATAGGGAAATATAAGGTACAAAAACGTGCATGTTCCTGTCAAAACAAATATGTAATTACATATGCAGAGCTTTGACAACCAGACATCAGCTCACTTTGACAACCAGTAAATCAAAATCAGAAATGTACAAACAGAAGCAACAAGGGAAAGGATAATGGTGTCCATTGACTTTTTCCTTCTAATTGCTGATAGAATATGATTTACCTGCACACAATGAGTTTTAAGATGATTATGTATAAGTTGACGACTTGCGCACCATCGACGAGGTATATAATTCTGCACCTGATCATGTCAACCCAACAAAGGATACTGAATCAAAGCAAATGTAATTCACATACCGTAGGAATTCTGCTGCTAACATTGCTTATCTTTGTGCTAATGCCACCAAAAGTTGATCGCTGAAGAACAAGTGCTCCTAGAGTAGCTTGAGCTTGAGATATTACATTGTCCATCTGTAATGCCACAAATTAACATAGTAAACCACGATAAGAAGAAACCAAGATATTCCATACACAATCATTCACCATGAGTTTCATCAGAATCTACAACATGATAATTGTCAATATTCCATGACGTGAGTAGTTGTGACCAAGGTTTAAAATACCGATACCGGTCATCATCTCGGTGGATGACCCGTAGCGATACGTACCAGTACCGTACCATACCAACACGCGGTATGGTCCGGTACGAAAATTGCATACCATGCCCTTTTTTCTTTTTTTGATTTTGTTGTTAAAAATAATTCCAATAACACATCATTGATCAAGAAATACTTAAATTTAAGATTCAAATGTCAAATACATGAATACAATGTTTAAAGAGTCGTTGGGTACTGTTTGATACTGTATTAGGGTTTTTCATAAATATAAGAGACTTATTGCATTAGAGTTTATATAGGGCGACATAGGTCCACAACCCAAAGGGGTGTGGGGGCGGAGCCCCCGGAGATTTTTTGGGCCCTTTGGGTTGTGGGCTTGTGTCGCCCTATATAAGCTTCAATGTAATGATTCTCTTGTATCTATGAAAAATCCTAATAAGTATCAAACAGTACCCAAACGGCTCTTTTTAAGAGCCGTTGGATCATACCGGGCGGTATCGCCCGGTATGACAGCAAATACCACCCGGTATTTGCTAAATACCGGAGCATACTGGGCAGTATTTACCGAGATACCGGTATTTTCCAATACCCGGTATGTTGCAACAGTACACAAGGTCATACCGGGCGGTATAGCCCGGTATGATAGCAAATACCGCCCGGTATTTCATAAATACCGAGCATACCGGGCGGTATTTACCCATACCGGGTATCTCGTATACCGATTTTTTCAAAACCGGTATATACCGGGCTTACCGCCTGGTGTGGTACGAGATTTAAAACCATGGTTGTGACAATAGAAACCAATAATTTCCTGCCCATTAGTTACTTCAATGCTTTCTAAGATTGAAACATGAATCATCAATGAAGAAATTACAAAATATTATTTGGTTTCATACAGAATCACAACACGATCATTGTCAATATTGCATAACACCAGTAGTTCAACCATAAAACCAATACTTTCTTGCCCCCTCAGCTACATCAAATCATACTAAGATTGATACATTAATCATCAATAAAGACATCATAAACCATTATTTGGTATTCTAGCCTAAAATGAATTAACGAAGACACGTTCCTGGGTGAACTACAATAAAACGTGTGCCTTTCGGACTTCTATATCGCAATGAACATAAAATACTACTAAACATGGAGCGTATTATGAAGAAAAGTGGTAAACACAAACAAGGACATATAATAAGTGGTTACTATAAGATAAATTTCAGTTTGCAGCCTAAACTTTAACAATGAACATAAATACTAACATAGACGATGAATTTATTATCACGAGAAGTACAACACATAAACAAATAGATGCACAATATGTGGTTATTATATATCTCAATTTCAGTTTGGAGCCTGAATTTTAGCCATTGTCATAGTTTTGCTCAATTTTAAATATATCAATCAAGTTTGTCAACTTGAGTGTATCTTGATATGTTAACGTGTCAATTCTGCCTACTTGAGTTTTATTAATTCTCTTGTACAGGAAAATTCATGAAATGTCTCTTTATGCATTGATATGTTTGGATTTGATGTGTGAGAATCCATTAATATGATAGACTTACCTAACCCAACCTGTGATGACAGAATAATTTGGATGAATGAGGCTAAGGGGTTGTGACCAACACTCTGCTTATCCATTAATATGCCATGAATCCTCCATTTATGTAAACTCCACTGTTAAGCCCAATTTATGGAATTTAAATGTTCTGCAAGCCCAATTTATTGTCCAATGGGCAGCTTAATTAGATTTATAGAAGCGAAAAAGGAATTGTAAACTGAAATTACACTTAGCTATAAGTCTAGAAATATTTCGAACAGTGGTAAGTAGTCTCGACGGGAGGGTTGGAGCCAGTCGAGATGCTATCAATAAGGAGCTTGTATCTTGCAGTCACTCTCAATTAGAGCATTAGGCACCAGGAGAGAGATAGCAGCTAATATACTAGCATGAAGAGCTCGCAGTGAAGTGGGGAGGTGGTAGAGCAATGTTTGGCTTCAACATGAAGGCAATGTCCTCTGAGTTTCTGATGATATGGCTGATTCCAACTGTGGAATTGCCTCAGGAGCCATCACATTTTATTTTGATAAAGTTCTGATGTGGGATATTCACTTAATGGAACATAAATTTTATTAATGGAATTGTCCTTGGACAGTGATCAGTATAGGATATAGAAAATAATAAAATTTGATTCACTAGGCAATCTGGGATTGCCGCCTCACACGGTGAAGCTAGAATTTCTAGCGTGTTAGATGAACGAGCACACATTGGCGATATTAGCTCTAGAATGAGTGCTCAAGAGTTGAGCACAGTCATAATGGAGCCAATCACCAAAAGCCCATTGATCGCAAACTGAAAGATCCATGTTTAATTTATTTCCAAGCAACCAGAATACGGAAGCAAAAGAACATTGAAATAAAAACATAAGAGCCATTTGCTAAAATTCGAAGATGAGAAAGTTGAGCTTTAGTGTTCTACTGTTTGACCACTAGAATTGAACTTGCTCCTTGTTTGCGACCTTAATGTCCTCCTTTTCTTTGTTCAATAACATAGTTTCTTTCTTTTGGTTAAGAAAAGAAAAAAACAGTAAACAAAAAAGTGAACTAAGTTATATAAATTTATTAACTAAATAAATATGTTAAATTATCTAAAAAGTAACAAAATTAAGTAATTAACTGAACTATTTAATTAACCTACATTTAAACAAGTAAAGCAACAATGTAATTTTACTAAACAGTGTAATTTTAAAATAAATTTTTTAACTAAAATTAAGTGACCAAGTAAATGTGGCTTTCCAATTTTCAGACAGTGCTTGTATTAGTTCTTGAAATGGGTGACTCGGTTGGATAATGGCGAGTGCAGAGTCTACAAGTTGACTCTTACAAGTCTACCACCGTGTCAGTATGCAATCCAAATGGAATATGAATTGATTGCCCAACTAGTGATTTTGACAACCATAATCTCAATTAGCCCCTTAATAAAAATTCTGATTTGACTTATATGATCCCAGTTTGATGACATCATATGGAATTTGGTCTGCATATTACTAGACCATGTCTCTGTGAGTTGTGTTTTAAAAAAACTCAAACATTAACATTAACTTGGTTTTCAAAAAAGGCTCAAATTTTGAAGTATTTTTTAACCCGACAACCTAACTTGAATACAATTATTTCAGATAGTTATTCTAAACATTCAACCGAACAAACTAGTCATGTACAATTCACATTATAGATTTTGTTCAAAGATACTAAACAGGCATAATTCAGGTTTAATTTAAACAAAATCATTAAATAAAGGAACAGAAATTTAAGAGTTGAACTGATATTTTACCTATTATATATGTACGTGGTTAGGTAGAAATAATAAAATGCATGTGTATAAAGAAAAAGACAAAAGGTGAGAAAGGGGGGAGAGAGCTCTGGTACCTGCCCTGAACTTCTACTTATAGCTGCTTGTTCTTTCAGCAAAGCATGCTCCGTAGAATCACCATTCTCCTCTACATCCACTTTTGACCTATCAAAATCCCTGAAGTCCAGAAGCAGCGAAGAGCGTTCTTGTTTTGCTTTAAGACTAGAACGAAGCCGATAAAACTCCTACAAAAACCATAATGAAGGTAGAGTATCATTCTATATATGAACCAAACACTGAAATTGTTATAATCCATAATTCAAGAATACACTTCTTTCAAGCGATAAGAGTCTTTATCAAACATCAAAACATGTTAGCAGCATCTTATACCTGAGTAAGGTCTTGTAAAATTTCTTTATGTCGCGTAAACGTATGGGAAATAATCTGTGAGCCTCCAGACGATACCCATGTTTGCATCTGCAAATTGACTTGCTGGAGTTGCTTCAGTAAATGTTCAATTGCAGATTCCAGCTCATTTTCTGAACCATCAGGTCTTATGGAAACCAGTCTACGATATAAACAAATCTGCTCATCCAATTGAGCTTCAAGCTTCCTTGCCTACCAACAAGTGGAAAAAGGCATTTTATCAGAACAGGAGAGACCCATGATTAAGAACTGTCCTAAATACTTACCATAAGATGATTTTTTTTTTCCAAATGAAAAACATCTTGTATTCAATTCAAGAGATGTGAACAAAATACAAGCAGGAGGTAGGGAGAGCAGAAAAAGTAAAAGGAAGAAATGAGAGGAGAAGTACAAATGGCAGTCAAACTACCAACAACCATGAGGACTACAACTTATCAATCAAACATAAATAATTAAAAGCCGCCACAGTCAGGGAGGTGCAACCAGTACTAATGTCTTCAAAGCATCTTTTGTTTCTTTTGTGCCACAAGAACCAATTCTAGATAAGAATCAACCAAAATTTATGGGGCCGAGAGAGTGTCTTCCGTCATCATGTCCCCCCACAGGATCCAATTTAGGGGAAAACCCTGTACCCCAATGGAAGAAAGGAAGCGTTCCACCCTTCAATTAAAAGGGACAAGACAAAAACAAGTGCTCATGTGTATCGTGATCCCCATGGCATAGACGGTAAGATGTAGTAGTCTCAATGCCGAATGGTGAGTAGCCTACTTGGAACTCGAAGCCAACCAAAGAGGAAGAATTTTGTGGGGAACGTTGGTTGCCATAAAGAAGTGTAGTATCTATCTCGAATTCCCCTAAATGTTAGGAGTCTGTGGAGTGTACGAGTGGAGAATTCACCTAAAGGATGGAAGGGGAGATGCTCAGATCCAATCAACAGGAGATGTTGCAGAAATATGAGGATCAAGTTGTGATCCAGATTGAAAGAGATTTCTGGCGAGCCAGCTATCACAACATTTCCAATCAATTGGAGATAATTGTGCGAGTCTGAGAACTCCCAAGCTGGAGGATAGTGGGTGGCGAAGGACGCAGTCGCGTCTGGATAGCGGATAGTTGATGATGCAATCGCATATGGCAATCGTGAGTAGGGATTGGGTGGCCCACACGCACCTGGGGAAGCCATTCCACTCGGCAGTGAGGCAGTGAGGCAGTGCGGATCCCATATGAGTGTTCTCTAGCGCTTGGCGATCGAAGGAGACCAGTGAAGAGACTCACAGTGAGCATGCGATTCTTCTAGCCCTAACACCGATTTACTTCCCCGATATGTGAAGTTGGACTTTGCTAAGTTTGATGGAAAAGTAGATCCTTTGGCCTAGATATGTAGGTGTAAAAGTTACTTCCATCACCAACAAGTAGATGAGGAAACGAACGTGAATCAGGCTTCCTTCCATCTTCAAGAAGAGACTCAAATTTAGCTTTTAAAATATGATGGAATAAACCAGGATTAAACTGGGAAGAATTTAAGAATCTCTATCATCTTCAATTTGGACCCCTGGTTTACGGAAGCGAGTTGGGAGAACTTTCCAAACTTAAACAAACAAGATTAGTCTCAAATTACCCGTGCAGATTTGAACTCCTCCTTTCTAGATCTAGAAATTTGGCAGATAAACAAGAAATGGAGTTAGTCATTAGTGATGAATTGCAACTGGATCTTCATATTGAAGTAGAAGCACATCGACGGGGGGATCTATTAGAAATGTGCTTGGGTAGACTATATGAAAGAAGTGTCTTCCTGCCTAAGATGGTCAATTCAAAGCCTCTCAGTAATGCTTCCAAGACTATTGCAACTTCTGCTCCTACATTCAAAAGACTGACTAATGGAGGGGAAAGGTTCTATGTTTTAATTGTTACGAGACATTCTCTAAAGAACATAAATGTAAAAGATTGTTTTGGATTGATTGTTTATCAGAAGATGCGAATAACAAGGGGGAAGACCCACCTGAGATATCCCTAAGGGCCCTTGAGGGAATACAACAGCCTCACACATACAAGTTGAAGTCCAAATAGGGGAAATTCCACTCCAAACCTAATTCATTCTGATAGCACACATAATTTTCTGAGTGAGACCACCCTCAACATTTTCTGAGTGGAAATTTTCTGAGCGAGGAAGAAAATGAAGGCCAATAGTTGGGTATTTTGTAAAAAAATTCGAGGGTTTGTGAAAGGGTGTGTGAAAGGGTGCAATGGAAAAAGCTGGGACCAAGGTCCTAGCTTTATTTTTTGTGTAGAAGTATTTAAGAGAATCCTAATATATATAATGGTTAGAATTAACAAAAAAAATAACCGAGCCTAGTGGTGGGACCTTTATTTGTTCACCAAAAGGCTAAAGTTCAAATCCTGTTGAAAAGTTTTTTGTTTCTAATACTAGATGCGGCCTGGGAATCAGCATAGCGCCCAAATTAAGCGTTGCTTAGGCAGTGCCTCATTGAAGGCGCCAGCCTAAAGGTGTCAAGAGGAGCGCCCGAGCGCCTGATGACAACATTGTTATATTATTAATATAGACAATTAATAAAATTCATCATTTTTCAAAATTGGATCCTCAATTAAATAAAATTCATAATCATGAATGAAGTATAAGATTTTTTTATTCATTTTTCAAATATTTTCCTTGAGTACTTGATGAGCAAACTAATTATTCAATCATATATTGAATAACTCATCCACAAAAGTTCACACAACTTAATAATATGAGCATGGATATAGCATACAAAGATGTATTACAAATGAAATCAACATTGGAGCTTTAGAGGCAAAAAATTAATAGAGAAAAATTTAGATTTAGCTTAGAAATTAATAAAGAAAATTTTGGACTTAAGTTAGAAATTACTAGAGGTTTGGAGTTTTTAAACAAAAATCGGCTTTATATTCAACCATTACAAAAAAGTAAATAATGCATATAGAAGACTAAATATGATATTTAAACCTAAGATCTATAAGCAAAATACCCAAGCATCTAAGCACTAGGCTATGAATAAATTAGTTTAAAAAGTTGGACTTAATAAAATTTATGCAGTTTCATCATATATCTTTTTAAATTTAAAAATTGTCTTTAATATTTAATTTTTTGAAGAAAAAAAAATCAGGGGGTCCAATGCCCCCCTTGATCCTAATGTAGGTTTGCCCCCGACTATGTAGCACGTTGACCAATATATTTGTGTTCCTTTTGTTCAAGTGTAATGTCAGTATCCATAATACAATACTCCACTGCATAGCGCATTCACAATCATATTATGGATCAGGTATAAATATATGAACAACCTTATGTACATAATTTTCCTTAAAAAAACTTACATTCATATTCAATACTTTCTCAATTGCGTATCAAACATCTATAACTGTATCTAGAAAATATTTTATAATTTCAAGTGAACAACTCAACCCGGTGATGAGATTTCAGATCCAGATAACATGTTTCATAAATTCAAGGCATTTGGTAATTTGTCCATAATCTAGCTAATGATTGTCCAGAATATCAATTGGATATACACTAATGTCAATGACATCCCAAATACAAATCAAGACCAAGGGGAAGTCCTAATCAAGAAGAGCAGGCTAAACACCAACGGATGATACAAATGCAGTGAATTTGGGAAATCCATGGGACCGAAGAGTTAAAACAAATAGCGTAAACTTAGCTTAGTAGTAGATATTATACGCGTGCAACCTAACTCTACTGTTTGTTATCGTAAGGAATTTTGGTTATAGAACATAGCACGTCCATGTATTTCTTCCGTTTAAGAAGAACAAGCTTCGTCACCGCCATGTCGCCTAAAAAATGTTTCAAGATGTATTTAGATATCTTTTAACCAAAATTGCCGAACAATGTCCTTGTAATCAAATCAAAACAAATAGATCTTAGGAATTGTAGATTCTTGAATTCCAATCAAACCAAAATATAAAAGCTCTCGCAATTCTAAGTTCATTCGCCACCATAATTCTCCAAGAAATAGAAATCCGGCGTCGAAATTCCACCGATATCATATTAGCAGGAACAAAAAAGAAAACAAAAGTGTAATAAACATGAAACAAATCACGATTTACTCATCAGATCAACACCAAAATCCTGAAAATTTCCGCCGGAACCTGACGCTCGGCGGCGGATCAAGAAAGACGATTTCGTTGGGGATAGGAGAAGTTAGGGCACCTGTTTCCGAAGGGCGTCCCATGAGGACGCCTCCATGATCGCCCTCCGGAGATCGAGCACGAGATCGATGCGGGACGGAGATCTGTGAGGAGGCGAGGTGAAAGAGAGAGGAAGTGGCTTCACGGTTCGAGGACGAACACTTTTTAATTATGACGGAGAGTTGAAAATTGACGGGCCAACCGATGGAGACGAATCCCCAATACCTACCTCTCTTTTCGGTTTGGTTCGATTTGGTCGAATCGAACTAAGCTTAAAACCGGTTCGAACAAAGAAAGTTATTATGCCGGTTCCGTACGAAGAATAACAGCACGCTGTATAACGCAGTTCAAATGAATCAAATCAATCCCTAGCCTTATTTGCCCCCCCAAGAATCAAATTCCGTCGTCGAAGTTTCGAACTCGAATGGAAGCAAGCAGCGATTCATCCTTTCGCTGCGGCGGCGACGAGCATGGGCGGAAGGTACCATGATTTCAATGCCCTCCTACATCCTACGCTGCCGCTTACCTTCTCTCTTGATGCCATTGTAATTCTACCTTCAACCATCGTCTTCTCCTGATCTTCTGTGCTACTCAAATATCAGGTACCTTCTTTTCTTCCCATTCTGCCGGGGTGAGATCAAACTCAAGACTTCTTTTTCGTCTCAATCTAGGGGAAGGTTTCAAATCAAAACCAATTATTTGAATATGGATATTTTATTTTTTATTATTCCTAACATTCTGCTTCACCCTGTACCCTTCATTAATCTTTGAATGGAATACAGGTTTCTCCTTTTTCAAAAAAAACTCCTAACGTACTGTTTTATTCCAAGTCGGCTAGATTTCTACTAAAACTTCAGTCGGAAATATTGAACCACTCGGGAGGAAACCACGGGAAAAGATTAGGTGGGGCGAGAGTGGGGTAGAAGGGAGGTTGAGGTTTCCGATTCCATCCCATTCCATTTGGTAAAGGAGGAGGGGGTGGGAGCCGTGGGGTAACCCGAAGAAATGCTTCTTCTCTAACAATTCTTGCTGGCTTTTCATTCTTCAGTTAACTTACATCTCCATTATATAGTGTAGCACAAGATACCAAACACTCTTTCAAAATAGTAAATTGGGAAAAGAAAAATCATTCATACTCCGTTAACTAATTTATTTATTTTATTTGTGACATTTGCAGTCTTGTAATCCATAATGCAACCAAATACTTTCTGTAGGACAAACAGGCAAAGGATCTGTTTGATTGGGCTGACTTCAAATGCATTTACATAGAAACAACCTATTATTTGCAACCAAATGCTCATTTGTCACGAGCGCGGCACCTGAGGCAGCGGCAGGAGAAGACGTAAACGCCCGTCGCATCATCCCGGGTGACGCACGTGGAGCGCTAACCAAACACGATGAGGACGTTAACGCAAGTCACATCACAACGGTGACAGCTGAGTCAATTCGCGGGACCCAAGCGCGTGAGAGGAAGTGGCCACGACACTTCCAGGATTATATTACATACTAAAGCCTACTTTGCACAGTGGGATATAAATAAGGAGAGAGGTGTAAACATGAGAGCAGCTGATTAGTCTAATATGAATCCATTTTCTTAATCTTCTTCTCTCGCATTTTTTCTCGCTGCTACTCCTTCTTCCCCCCTCTCAGATCTGGTTCGGTACGATTAACATCGTACCATTGGTGCTTTCATTGAGAGCGTCAAAGGTGTCGATCGGATCGGATCGACGCGCGGCGACGAAGGCGATGGAAACTCGTGGACAAGCGATGGGCGAGTCTCTGAAGGTTCTTCATGAAGCAAGTTCGAGGCATGATCAGGTGCTGGGAAGTCTGCAAACCAGTTTGGAGGCGCAACAGCAGACCTTGGAGCTCCCGCGTCAGTCCATGGAGTCACAACAGAAGCTCCTGCAAAATGTAACGTCACAGATTTCGTTACTGAACTCGCAAATAGTTCATCTGACGAAACCCAAGAGTGAGGCGACGGGATCAGGAGGTGGATTCACAAATCGGGGAAAAGGGATCCGAGGTGATGATGATGGGGATGAATTTCCATTTCCCTCGAGGCCACCCCAGGTTGAACTGCCAATGTTTAATGGGTGCGATGCAGAGGATTGGATCGCCTCTGCCGAAGACTTTTTTGCATTCTACGCGACGGAAGATCAACACCGCGTGACGATGTCGTCCTTTCGTATGCAACGCCGGAAGCAGCTTGCCGGCTGGCGGCATCTGGTAGAGTCAATTCGTCGACGATTTGAACCGACGGATCTGGAGCCACCGGAGGGACAACTCACTAAGCTGGTTCAAATTACGACGGTGGAAGAGTATGAAGGTCGGTTTGAGGACATGGCACTCCGCACCACTCAGTTGCCGGAATCCTTTTTGATCAATTGCTTTGTATTCGGCTTACGAGCGGACATTAAAGCTGAGGTGCTAACTCGCCAGCCTGAGTCCATGCATGAGGCAGTAATTTCGGCAAAAAGACATGAGGCAAAGATACTAGCGACACGTCGGATTCAGACAATGAACACGCCTTCAAGAGCCGCAGGTATTTTGCCTACACCAACCCGAAGTTTCTCTCCATCTACATCTTTCAGTAAAGTATCACCAACAGCACAGTACGCGAACCGAACACCATCCGGTGAGTCGGAAAAAAATTCTCGATCCAGCTTGCGACGGCTTACGTCGGCGGAGGCTCAGAAGAGAAAAGAGCAAGGGTTGTGTTTCTACTGCGATGAGAAGTATACGTGGGGGTACAAATGTCAGTCTCCCCAATTATTTATGTTGGACGACGGCTCTAATTCCGAACCAGTGGAAGAAAGAGCCAAGTTGGAACCAGTTGAGGAGGGCGGTGACGTCGATTCGTCAGAACAATCGCTGATCTCATTCAATGCCTTATCCGGATGTTTCTTGCCGACCACATTGCGCTTCCGGGGTGTGGTGGTAGGAAGGGAGGTTCACATTCTATTAGACGGGGGAAGTACCCATAACTTCGTCCAGACTCGCGTCGCAAAACATTTGGGGTTGCAAGTGGAGCCTGCAGCAAATTTCGGGGTCATGGTGGGCAATGGGGCTCGGGTGCAGTGCGAAGGAGTCACCTGTCGACTAAAGCTGGTGATACAAGACACTGCAGTTGAAGCCGACTTCTACGTTTTACCAATCCAAGGGTCTGAAGTGGTGCTGGGAGTAGCCTGGATGGCTACGCTGGGACCCGTGTTGATGGACTATGCTCGGCTTCAATTTGAGTTTCAACTGCATGGGCAGAGACACATTTGGAAGGGAGAACAGAGTCCATCATTAGAACCAATAGCCTATCAAGCATTAAGGAGGTTATCGGGGACTCAATCAATAGCTGAGATGTATCGTTTGGAGCTACAACCGATGGAACCACCAAGGGAGGGCAATGCAGATGAAGAAATGTGCAAAGTATTGGAGCAGTATCCGGAAGTATTCAGGAAACCGCAAGGACTACCTCCGACCACGATTACTGACCATCAAATCCATTTGCCATTACAACAAGTGCCTATCAATGTGCGCCCCTACCGGTACCCGCACTACCAAAAGGCTGAAATTGAACGGCAAGTGCAGCAAATGCTAAAGGAGGGAATAATTCAACATAGCAGCAGTCTGTATTCTTCGCCAGTACTCTTAGTAAAAAAAAAGAATGGCACATGGCGCTTCTGTGTGGATTACAGGGCACTCAATGCCGTGACCGTGAAAGATCGGTTTCCCATTCCCACCGCCGACGAACTCTTCGATGAGTTGGGAAAGGCAACAGTGTTCACTAAGCTCGATCTCCTTTCAGGATATCATCAAATAAGAGTCGCCCCTGGTGATGTATCCAAGACGGGATTCAGAACTCACGAGGGCCATTACGAGTTCTTAGTAATGCCTTTCGGGTTAACAAATGCGCCATCAACCTTTCAAGCCACCATGAACCGCATTTTTCAACCCTACCTTCGCATATTTGTGTTGATCTTCTTCGACGATATCCTCGTCTACAGTGGTTCTTATAAAGAACATCTCAAACACGTCGAGGTGGTATTGCAGACGCTTCGACAACATAAGCTAGTAGCAAACTGCGACAAGTGTTCTTTTGGATGTGCGAAGATTGAGTATTTGGGACATTTCTTGTCCTCAGAGGGGCTGCAAGTAGACCCGGGCAAAGTAGCAGCAATTCAAGCGTGGCCGCCGCCCTCAGATATCCGAGGAGTCAGGGGCTTCCTCGGCTGGTAGGGTACTACCGACGCTTCATAAAAAACTTTGCCAGCATTGCGTCACCCCTCTCGGATCTATTACGCCGGGGAAACTTCTCGTGGACAGCGGCGGCACAGCAGGCTTTTGAATGTCTCAAAGAGTTACTGAGCAAAGCTCCTATTTTGACGCTACCCGACTTCAGTAGAGGCTTTGAAGTAGAGACAGACGCGTCAGGAGTAGGGATCGAAGCTGTCCTAACTCAAAAGGGTAAGCCAATTGCTTATTTTAGCCAGAAACTATCTCCGCGTATGCAAGGGGCGTCAGCATACCACCGCGAGATGTATGCTATCACTCAGGCTATCGGCAAATGGCGACAGTACCTGCTTGGCCGGAGGTTTACTATTATCACTGACCAACAGGCCTTGAGAGAGATGACTTCTCAAGTCATCCAAACGCCGGAGCAACAGAAGTGGCTGAGTAAGTTGCTTGGCTACGACTTCGAGGTAAAATACCGAGCTGGGAAATTAAACACGATTGCGGATGCCCTGTCCCGCAAATTTGTCAGCCAGTATATGGTGTTGCTGCAACCAGTATCCGGGGTAATGGAGATGATTAAGCAAGCAAACCTATAGGATCTTCAATTACTGAGGTTGCGGAAGGATATTAAAGAAGGAAAAGAAACGAGTGGACATTACACTATACATAACGGACTGGTGTTGTTTAAAAAGAAAGCATTGGTACCTGGAGATAAAGCAATACGAGCCACCATCTTGAAAGAATACCATGATTCGGTGTTCGGGGGACACTCCGGAATCAACTGGACATACCGGAGGATAGCGTCTAGTTTCTACTGGAAAGGTATGCGTCGAGACGTCGAGGCATTTGTTAAAGAATGTCAGGTCTGCTAGAGAATGAAGACCGAACAATTACCCCCAGCAGGATTACTACAACCACTGCCAATTCCTGAAGCAATCTTCGAAGATATTGCCATGGATTTCATCACTCACCTGCCACCATCGGAAGGGAAAACTGACATATTAGTGGTTGTCGATAGACTTACAAAATACGGCCACTTCATGGCTTTGCCGAAGAACTACACCAGTGTGAAGGTAGCAGAGATTTTGGTGGATGGAGTGATTAAACATCACGGCATTCCTCGTTCAATCATTAGTGACCGAGACTGTCACTTTGTCGGGGAGATATGGAAGGAATTAGCGCGCTTGCAAGGAACCAAACTCAAATTTAGTTCGGCATACCATCCGCAGATGGATGGTCAAACAGAGGTCCTAAACAAGTGTGTGGAGATGTATCTCTGTAGCTTTGTCGCAGACGAACCAAAGGCCTGGAGGAAGTACTTGCCATGGGCTGAGTATTGGTACAACACCGCGTATCAGTCGGCAGCGGGGATGACTCCTTTCAAAGCCGTGTATGGGCGAGAACCTCCCACCTTGTTGCGATATTCCACGGGGTCGACTACTAATGAAGTGGTAGCACAAGAAATGGAGAAACGAGAGGAGATATTGGCGCAGTTGAAGACCAATTTAATGCATTCACAACAACGTATGAAAGCTCAGGCGGATCAGCATCGGAGAGAAGTTAATTACAAGATCCATTATTTGTAAAGGAAATGCTCATTTGCTGCCTCCTTTGCTATAAATCCATTTGCCGCATGCCTAAATAGGTTCAGGCTGTAAAAGTAATGCATGATCCCCATAGGTGGATACGTATTCATACAAGTGGGTTCAACTGAATCCACTTTCTTTACCCAAAATTTTTATTATATCCTTATATGTGCCTGTATGTGAATAAATTGTTGTGTTCGCTAAGTGGTTACTTAATTTCTAATTAGTTCCACATACTAGCAGTGACATGCAGTCATGCACTACTTAACTTTATTTGGCATGTGTCTGGAGATTCGTTGTTTGATTATAATTTAATTAATTATGATCCATCTTTTTAGATATTTAGTTTAACCATTCTTCAATATCTAACTAGTTGTTGCTTGTGAGAAATTAATTCAATTCGTGAATACCCCAAGTTTATTTTTGTTATCCTTTTATTTATATCATAAGAAAATGATTCTTAAGTTATCCTTTATCACTTTATGCAATAATGCTCTGCTTCACTTGTATCCCATCATGCAATATAATAGTTTAAGCAAATTGATCAATTCAATTGAGACTCAAAAATATGAAAAGGAAAAAAAGGAAAAGTGCTAATATGAAATTAAAAAGATAAAACTAAATTGTAACAGGATTAGTATACCAATACGAAGAAAAAAGAGATAAATTTAAACTTGATGTGCAGGTATATAAGATTTGAACCCACTTTTTAAAAAAAACAAAGAACCATGCATTCAAATTCAAGAGTTATGAATAGAATACCAAGTAGAGGGAGGAGCAAGAAAAAAAGACCAAAAAGATCAAAAAATAAATAATCAAAGGTGCCAAGGAGAAAACCTCGCCACCCAAACAACCAAAAGAAAACATGGCTGAAGAAGCAGGACCCCTGATCAGGTGAGGAAAGAGAAGAAGCTAGCAACAGTTGGGGTAATTGCTGTTGAAATTCTCTCAAAGCAGTGTTTATTCCTCTCCAACCAAATAAACCAAGTCCAAGTAAGATTTAATCAGAATTTGAGGTGGTCGTTCACTCTGGGGTAGGTGGCAATGGGGCTCCAAGGCGATCGGCTAAATGGAAGTTAAGCAAGGAAAGGAAGCAGTGCCAGTCCTGAACCAAGAGCAAATACTCAGCAAAAATATGGTCATGAGGCTTGAGGCATGTGTCACAAAGCAAGCACTTACCGTTGACTTGCAAGCCCGTTTTGTTGAGCCTATCTCTGGTGAGTAACTTGTGTTTGATCCGAAGCCACCCGAATATGGAGAACTTAAGTGAAATAGTGTGATGCCAAATGAACTTATGGTATATTTGCTTTGTTGGATAGAAAATGATTGGATTGGATAATAAACGAGGGAGGATTGGATATAAATTTTTTAAATCCGGTGTATATTGGATATAAATATTCTTCTATTAACATTTTCTTCTTATTCGTGCACTAAACAAACAATGGATAGTAATCTATCCCCTATCTTATCCTCTCTTATCCTATGAAGTAAACACGTAGTTATAGTATTTGTCCTTGACTCCTCTAAAAGATAATAGCCAGTAAAGTGATTGTGTGGTGAATTGGGAGTCTTGAGTCCATAATTGAAAGAGGAGGTCATCCTCGGTAGAATCCCGAATGTAGGAGAGATCTTGATGGAGGTTGAGAAGGCCGGTAGTCTCCACAAAATAATTCAAGTGTAGGTTCCAACTAAGGAAGTAGCCTTCAGTATATTTGATTCTAACCTCAAAGATAGTAATATCAGGGTGCTTGGCCAACCGGATATGAGAGAATTTGTCAGCTAGGGTAACATCCCCATTCCGTTTATCTTTCCAAAGCTTGATGTTAGATCCTTCGCCCACTTTGTATATGATGATGCTGGCTCCGAACAAATATTGCAACTTGACGATACTTATAGGTGACAAATTTCGATGGCTTAGGGATCCAACCAAGCTCCGTGTCGGCCCATCAAGACTCTAACCACATCCACCCAAGGCTGGTTACTCTGTTGGATCAACTTCCACAACCAAGAGCCAAGACAGGCCATATTGTGATATTTCAAATCTAGAATCCCAAGACCATTGTCGGCTTTATGGCAAGTGAGGTGATTCCATTGAACATACATTTCCCCTTGGCCACGGAAACTTCCGGATCTGCCCGAAAAAATTTCTTGCGACACTTGTCGACCTGTTTGATTAACCACACTGGCGTTTTGAAAATTTAGAGCATGTGAGCCGGGAAGCTTGTGAGGGAACTGTTAATCAATATTTGAACCCACTAGTAAAAGGTTTTAGATCCGCCACGGATGATCCCTAGCTATACTCAAGCTTTATTAGTTTGGAACAAAACATCTGTTCTTTGTAACGTGTGATCCTAACTAAATAGGTTTATTCACCATTCTTGCTGTCATCTTAAATATTAGCTTGCTTGTCTCATTGGAACAAAGTTGCTCTTTCTGGTTTTAGGCATACTTCAATGCACTACCCAGATCAACTATCGGTAACAAATCAGATGCTTTTCTATGAATCAAAATAATATCTAATGCTATAATTTTGGTAGTCTAATGTGTTTTTGTTTATCTGAACAAGAGCCAATTTGGATCCATGTAACACTGGCTGCTTGATCCACCTTTACTGCATCAGGGTTTAAAAAATGATTGGACCATAATATTTAATTTTGATTAGTTGACGATTAGCATAAACTTTAATTGATATTAATACTTGTATCAATGGAAATAAATGAATGAAAATAAAATGAGAATCATCCTTCACCGTTTCCTTTCTTTCATGAAGATAATTTAGTTTACGTAGATATTAATTTGTAATAAATTTCTTTTTGAACTTTTTAGGTTTGCTAACAGTGTTATACTTATCAATGTCATTTGTCCTAATTACAATTAAATTGAAGCACATTGAGTCAAAAAATCATGCAAATAAGAAATTTAAGGAGTATGAAAGACTACAAGAAATCTTCAGCATTATTGTTTATAATAATATCAATTATGCTTGTGTCTGGTATATTACTATTGAAGTGTTATTTATTCTTTCTATTTTTTTGTTTTTTATGATATACATTATTGGATTTTAGACGTTTGGAAATTAGGAAACTCTTCATGGTGGTTGTATTTTCTTGTTTCAGATCAAGGTTTCTTTGTAGAAACGATCAGTTGAAATTTTTGACTGAGTTCAGAAGAGTTCGTCTCATTACCATGACCTTAACAAAGAGATGGATATACACACGTGTCATTACTGTATTGCCACATTTGTTGACTTATCATTAGACCAGACTCATTATTAGCCCACTCTGTGATTGAGGGCTTGAGGCTGTCCAACAGTATGCTTGACTTTCTCTCATTTCTGTTGTGCCTCATTTCTATCGTGCCGCAAGTATTAATTTTGAAATAAAATCACGTGCCAACCCGAAATCCTTTATTTTAACAAGGGGCTACTAAGTCAACCAAGTAATAGGCGCCGGCTCTTTGTCGCATCCACTGTTCGATCCATATATCTTACCGAAGAATACATGCATGCACCAAATTGTCTTGTGGTGGGAAAAATACTTGCGGAGTCCTTGTCCTTTGGACCTTGAGTCAGAGAATAATTAAATAACTTTAAATGTTTTGCATATCCCCATCTACTATATTGTCTTGTTGCGTGTTTCTCTACCTTTAAATCACTAGCACTCATCTTTAATAAGCACCCAAATATCTTCACCCATTATTTTGCACGCGCATATCAGCGTTTGTCTAATCATCCTGTATGATTACAGTAACGACGCTTTTGTTTTCTAAAAATTTAATATTAGAATAAGAATAACAAATTTATATTTTATTCAGCAATTGGTTGGAATCTCGAATAAAAAGATTTTAAAAAATAAGATTTTAAAATTTTATATTTGTGTTAGTTCCGAATAAAAAAAGTCAGACATTCATAATTTAATATTTAAAATTTAATTTTTATTATATTTTTATTTTTTAATTATAAAATTAAATTTAAATAATTATTTTAATAAAATAATAATAATAATAATAATTGATAAAATATTTTTAAATATTAAATTAAAATTAATTTATTGTAAATATTTAATTTAAATGACACGGAAAAAAAATTATGAAATTTTAATTTTCAACCCTCTCAAAAGAATATTTATATTTTATTAGAATCATATTTGAATTTGATTATATCCAACTTAAATAATATTTCATGTTCGTATCAAATGATAGATATGATTTGATAAATTATATCTACTAGTTATATCCCGTGAAACAAACTTGCTATAAGAGTATTTGATGAATTTTTAAGATATTAACTAGCTTAGTTAGTAAGAGTATTTGTTTGTGATAATAGCAAAGATTGTGAGATCAACTTAACTTCGCCTTCATCATTTACTCATTCCAAAACAATGAGAAGATAAAAAACTTGTTTGGTCTTTTCCTTCATTTCTAGCTTATCAGGTCTGACTTAAATTTGTCTCCGTTTAAAAATACTTTATATATACAAGGAGTCCATTCCCATTAATTCCTCTCTCCTTGTCATTCTTATCTCATCGCACCCATTATTGTAATGCAAATATTGAATCTTACCCATATAATTAATTAAATTTTATATTTGCTTATAGTGTTTAATGATCACTACTTTTCCTTTCCAAAGTGATGCTTGAAATTTGAAACCATGGCTGGCAGAGAACGCAACGCTATCCTGTTCTTCTCGGCCACCTTCTTCTTCACTTTCATGGCGGCTTCATCTTCTTCTGCACCAATCAAAGCAGGCTATTGGCCGACGTGGACCGTCTCCTACTCTCCCCCCTCCTCCATCGACCTCTCCCTCTTCACCCATGTTTTCTACGCCTTCGTCCAAGTCGACTCCGCCACCTTCCAGCTCAACGTCACCGCCGCCGACGACCGCTTGCTGAAGGACTTCTCCGCCGCCATCCACGCCCACGGCTCGCCCGTCAAAGCCTTGCTCTCCATCGGCGGCGGCGACAGCGACTCCGCCTTCGCCGCGCTCGCCGCCGGCCCCGACACCCGCTCCGCCTTCATCGAATCCACCATCGCCGTCGCCCGCCGGTATGGCCTCGAGGGCCTCGACCTCGACTGGGAATTCCCCAAGGACGACAAGGAGATGGCCGACTTCGGCAAGCTCCTCCTGGAGTGGAACGCCGCGGCTGCCAGCGAGGCGGCGGCCACCGGCCGCCCGCGCCTCCTCCTCACCGCGGCCGTTTATTTCGCGCCGCGGTTCTTCCTCAGCCGCACGCCACAGTCGTACCCGGCGAAGCAAATGGCAGTCGCGCTCGATTGGATCAACGCCATGTGCTACGACTTCCATGGCTCGTGGGATACGACGGCCACCGGCGAGCACGCGGCGCTGTACGACCCGCGGAGCAACATAAGCACGAGTTACGGGCTGAAATCGTGGATTGCAGCTGGAATGCCGGCAGCGAAGGTGGCTATGGGCATGCCTATGTACGGCCGGACGTGGAGGCTCAGCGACCCGAGCCAGCACGGCGTGGGGGCGCCGGCGGCAGGAGTAGGGCTGGGGGAGAAGGGAGTGCTCATTTACGCGAAGGTGGTAGAGTTCAACCGGAACAACAGCGCTACGGTGGTGCACGACGAGGCGACGGTGGCGGCGTACTCGTACGCCGGCACGAGCTGGGTCGGTTACGACGACCCGTGGTCGGTTACGAGGAAGGTGGAGTACGCGCGGCAGCTGGGGATTGGTGGGTACTTCTTCTGGGCGATTGGGTACGACGACGGCTGGAACTTAACGGGAACAGGTAATGAGTCGAATCCTTGGAAGTAGAAAATAGATATGTGAATTAATTAGTGTAGTTTGACCATCGCGTCCGAGGGAGCTGCCGACATGACGGCAGACGCTGACGTGGCAGGTAAGTAGTTTTTTTTTGAAAAATGGTTTGATAAAAATAAAATGATTTTAAAGAAATATAGCTCAACTTTTGGGTCAAATTTCAAATTTAACCTCAATTTTTTAATTTTATCAATTTGACATCACATTTTTATATCTTTATCAATTATGTTCCCATCGTTAATTTATCATCTATTATTCCATCATTTATGTGCTAACTATCCCGTTAATTAAAATATATTGGATGCAAAGCTCAAAGGAGATATTTGTTTTTATTTGGCAGCTTGGAGGGCGTGGGGATATTGACCAAATAAAGTCCTCTACCTTTGTAATGTTGTAACAGTAAAATAAGTAATTTTCTCGTCATATATGCTGGCGTGGGGATAAAATAAATATTTTTATTCAAACATGTTGTCTTTATCAAGGATTTGAAATCGAGTTGTAGTGTCATTTACGTATGAATTGTAATGTTGTTGGGTTTAAATATGATTATCTAGCATGAGAGCTGTTAATGATCATCGCAAGTCTTGTTCCAGCCAGTGAGTGAATTTGTATAAATGAATATTTATTTATTTCGAACCTGATAAGTTATCAACGAATTTTGCCCATTGAATCGTGAGATGGGTATAATATTTTGAGGTAAAAACTCTATAGAATTTGGGACGAGTTTCGAATTTTAATCTAAAACCCGTCCCAAATTCGTTTAAGTATAAAATTACTAAAATTCTCTCATATTATCCACATATATATATAGGATAATTATATCTTCTTAGAGTTTAATATAATTTATTTTTTTAATTAAAGTTAAGTATATATTATACAACGATAGCACATTTAATTACCTATATCCTATTTTCTAACATATTATATAATATAATAATACACCATCAATAGTTGAGAGGTTCAAAGAAACAGCTCGTCAGCTATTAATTTCAACTACTTTTTTATCATTTTAAATTATTTGTATAAGTCATATAATATTAGATGTTATGATAAGTACGTAGAATAATTTTTTTTTATATAAATTCTGTTAACTATTCTTAGATGTTATGATAAGTATGTATATTGTAGACCAAATTTATTTATATAAAATTTGTTAACGAGCAAAAAGCAGGTACCTAGTGGATACACGTTAAATTAGTGGGATGAATTTGAGAATTATCTTTCAAATTACTAATGGATTTCTGACAAATTTAGGATTAAATTTTCTTAATGGATTTGGGATAGAATAGATTTCGCTGTCCCAAACCCTCTCCAGTGCCATCCATAGCTGCAACAGAGTGAAAGAAAATACATATATGACAAGTTTTATCATAACTGTAGAACATCTTGAGATAAAAGGTTCGGAGTTACTAGTTATGATTCCGTTAACGATATATTCTTTCATGAAATATTTTCCTTTTAATATAGAGTGAGGTTTTGCTTTGAACGGGAGTACGTACGTAGTTACATATCAATGGAGGATATATTCTTGCATGTCTACCGTGACTCCGTGATGCCACGGAAGATTTATTTTCCTATTTATCTGTCTTCTGGACAATATTTTTGAGAAACCAGCTGGTACGGGGTTTTAATTGAAATCCTTTATAAGGGTTGAATCATTTTAAATCTGAACCAATATAAAATGGGCCAGCTAGATTTAAAAAAATCTCTGCAGCAATTTCTGGGCTTGGCTCGGCCCAAACGGGCAAAGCAGTGGGTCGTTGGGCCGAGCCCATCTCCTCGGGCCAACCGCCTCGTGCGCTGCTTTGTGCAGGGCACGCGCCTGCGTGTGAATTGCTCAGCTCCACTTCATTTTTGCAATATCTTCCCCTGCACCAGTCGTCTTCTTTGACTTTTCCAATGCTCATCAAATTAAAGATTTGCTCTCAGCCACAAGTTCTTCCACCGCCTCAAATTGAAGTGTTCTCATCCGATTTAATTGGTCAAAAATTATACTCCAGCCATCCGATTAGATTGAATGGGCGAACAGGATGCAACGTCGAATCTATCCTCTTATTATAACATTACTAGAATTATCATCATCACCGATGGCTCAGACCGTGGCTGAACCGTCAGTGATAGATATCACGGACGACGTCAACCGTAGTAAATCACCGTCACTGATGCACGCGTCTCAGATAAGTTATGACGACCGCGCTCGGTTGTCACAAGTAATCATCAGCGACAGTCGCGTGCGTTGTCGCTGAATAAAAACCATCAGTGACGGCTTTAGGCGGCTGTCACTGATACCAACCATCATCCACGGTCCAGCCCCGTCGGTGATACTATTAGCAACCGTAATATTTGGTGCTGCCGAGACCATTCGCCATTTACGATAAGCTTTCAGCCACGGCTTAGTGACGGTGAACCGTGGGTAAGCCGTGGCTAAAGGTGTATCTTGTAACTGAAAAAATTGAAAATTTTATAAATTTATGTATACAATGATATATCGACTACAAACTATTTTTAATCACATATTATAATCAGAAAATATCATACACATGCATTTGAAACCAAACATATAAGTTTTACATAAATATCATCAATATTAGCCTCAAATCGGAGGCAAACAATTATCAAAATATCATCTATATACAACCAAATATCAACATATAAACAAAATACAATTAATTAAAATCTCACGACTGCGGTGGAGGTGGTGGAGTCGACAACGACTGTGTCGGAAGCGTCGACTGGGTCGAGGAGGACGACGACTGCGACATCATCGGTAGAAGCCCAGCGTGAGACACAATCTGAGTGAGGAGTGTCTACATGTTTTGGATTGTTTGTCTCAACTCGTCATTCGCCCACCTCTACTCCTACATCTCCAGCCTCTACTGGGTGAGCTCCGACTCCATGGCCGCTATTCGGCTCTGGTCCTGCACTCAGGATGTCGAGGGCCGCTCACCCGCAGTCGGAGGGGTCAGTGCCCCAAGTGGCCCGAGCACGGCGCGTGCATGGCCACTGTCTGCAAAGCTATAAACACGGCCGTGCTCCCAAGCTCCTGCGTTGAACTCCTCCGGTGTCCCTCCACGCTCGATCACAGTCCTCGTATAAGTTTTCTGCACATGTTTATATTTTAAATATATATAAACTATAAAAATAAATTATGTAAATCAAATAGACAATATATAAATACTTACCATTATATACGATGCTCTGCTATCAACGTAGTCCCCCGCTCCTCTTCGACGACGATGGGTGCGCTCAAACACCTCCATCATCGATGGGCGTTGGACGGTGCCGTCCTCCGTCACGCGCGTCTTACATTAGAAAAAAAATACATTAGTATCATTATACATAATATATAATTTAATTAAAAATAATTAAATTATACATATCATATGACGCTCATGAATCGCAAAAGAGATGGAACTAGCAGTGTGGCGCGCGCCCGTGCCGTCCCCCCGGATATGCGGTTTCTCGACGTAGTCCGGGAGACCTTCTGCCACTCAGGTGTATCCCACCGCTCAACGAGCTGGTCCCACACAGGGCCAGGAATCCACTCGGGGACGTGTCCCCGAGTCTGCCCTATCTGTGTGGCCCCCAGCCGTCTCATCACTGTCTGACGGGCCTGCTGAAGTAGCTCGTTATAGCGAGCGCGGGCAACACGCTCTCATGCAGCCTCCATAAAAGTGGTTTGGTCCTCCGACCATGTATAATGACCCTGCAAAAAAAATTATTATTACTGATGAATATTTAATATTAACATTAATTTAATAAATATACTTACCGTGAACTCTCGCCATAATAAATCCATATGCTCACGGGGCACGTGAGACCATGTAGGTCACGCCCCGTGCATAAACTTTCGGATCGTCCCCGCTACTGTGCGGGGGACGTCCTCCTGCTCAAATTTGCACCAAATATAAATTCATATTATGATATTTTGAATTATAAATAAATTATAAGAAATAATTAATGCATATACTTACCTTCTTTTGCGCACACTAACTGCTCTGCGCAGTTCTCCCTCGGGTGACGGAGGGAGAATTCTGTTAGGCCCTCGTGGCCTACGTCTCGATGTCGACGGGCATGGATCGGCTGAAGGGATGGTGGCTGGAGGTGGGGGATGGTGTCTAGATCAGCTGGGGGAACAGTGGCTGGATCAGGTGGGGGAATGGTGGTTGGACCAAGTGGGGGGATGGTGGCTGGAGGTGGAGGATGGTGGTGGAAGGCAAAGGGTCAGTGGGTACAGGTGGGACGGGTGGTAATCGTAGAGGAGTCATACGAGGAATGCCTCCTTGAGAACTGATATCTCGAATCATAGCTGTAAAAATTTAATATAATTAGATTATATATAATAGATTAATAAATATATTTAATAATTGAATATATACTTCACATTTACAATTATTCATCATCGTCATTATCATCATTCGTGTAATACTCGTCTTCTTGTTCTTCTGTATTGGAATATTGAAATTCTTCTTCGTCTCCCTCATCATCATTCTGTCATTCCTCAACTTCATTATTGTCGTCATCAACATATTCTATTTCCAATTGAACCAACTATGTGTCATCATCCTCGAGTATTGGACTAACTCGTTCAACTTCGGAAGGATCTTCTTCTTTATAGAAGTCATATGCTGGCTCATTCTCTTTAACTATCGGGTCAATTTTTCCTCTGGCTTTAGTCTTACAGACTACATGCCAATCTGTCATATCTTTCTTTTCGAGATGGATACTGCATATAATATACTTGTTCAGCTTGAGATGCCAATATAAATGGCTCATTTGATGCCAATTTTGATTTATAATTGACCTCGACCAGTTGTTTATACTTTCGATGAACTCTCATGCCCCTATCGCTTGTATCGAACCAATGATATTTAAAAAGGGCAATTCAATGACTTCTTCCAATAGTCCGTAAAAGTGAACATCACATTCAGCATATGTTGTCCCTTTTGTAGTCGAAATGACAATACTAGAGGGGGGTGAATAGTGTGTTTACTAAATTGATTAGCCTAAATTTGATTTTAATCATTTTCTTAGATCGTTTAGGCAATTTACGATTGAATGATTTGATACGAAAGCGATAGATAATTAAGCAATTAAAACAATCGATAAATCAATGCAAACATGAAAATTTATAGTGGTTCGGCCCCAATGCCTACTCCACTACCTAAGCACCTCGTTAGGATTTCCAAATTAGATTTACTAGATTAATTCGGTTTCCCTTACACAGAGGATTTTGACTCGAAGAGTCGCACTCTCGACCTAAGACACTTCCACACCTGGAAGTCTCCGCCTTCTTACCGAGAGCACTTTTCCACCTCAACCCTAATGGACAACTAAACTAATTCTAGTAAACACTAAGTTTACACAAGTGGCTTTACACCTTCACAAACAAGGTAACCATCTTCACACAAGAAGACCTAACACCTGGTCTTCGTACAAACCCAAATCCAAGAGACAACAGTTCAAATAACATATAAAAATTACAATCAAAAGAGCTAAGAATAAAACAAAGAGTAAAAGCTCTTTTCCAAGCATTAGAACCTCCAACTCACCGAGTAGTAGGGCTCGAATCAAAAACCGAGTTGAGGAAGAAAGGTAGGTGCTTCAGATTTTCTTCACGAAAGAACATAGCGTCGTTGATCAATCATTTGAAGGCTCAAATCTCCCTTTAGAATGCTCAATCAAGTCTGTAAGAGTGGGAGAAGAAGTTTAAAGAGGTTAGATGAATGATATTTATAACCTCTCAAAAAAATGACAGCTCAACGGATAGAAAACTATTCATTGCAGACGCTAGGTCGATTGGTCGATCGACCGACCGATCGACCGCCCAAACGACCGATCGATCGACTACCCGAATGACCGCTGCCTTCCTCTCTGTGTGCGGTCGACCGATGGGTCGACCGCCAGACGCAAAACCTGCGATCCTCAATTCGGTCGACCCATCGGTCGATCGACGTAGGTCGCGTCTTTAGCGATCCACAGGTCGGTCGACCAACAGAGCTACTATCCATTTTGGGCTTCGATCGATCGGGTCGACCGAAGTAGCCTCTGTTGCTTTTTAGCACAGTTTGATCGATCGACCGGTCGATCGAAATGACTGCTACCATTTTTCTTACACTCTTCGGTCGACCGATCGGTCGACTGAACATAGGCTGATATTGATTTTTTAGCCCTCTTCTTTCGCGCTCCGATTCCGGGTTTCGGCTTTCAACTAGCATCAATTTGGAGAGCTTTTCATTTGATCTTTGGACTCGTCCAATACGACTTTGGTGCACATGTCGATCTTCGAGAATTTTTCGCGATGAACCCGAGAGCGACGATCAATGTCCTTCCGATTTTTTGATTTCTTCCAATTTTTTCGATCGAGGACATCGAGCGCTAATCAATATGGAATCTAAAAGATTTCTCGACGAAATATTAGTTTTATGTTTGTTATCATCAAAATCGAGATTAAGAGATTAAGACCAAGGTTGAAAATCTAAAGCCAACACCTTTGACGCAGACCCTGGCATTCATAGTCTTTTTTGTAGATGAATATTCAAGTGTGTGAAATTTATATTCATTGACAAAATAACCATTATAACACTGTATAAGTCGTGCCGGTCCATTAGCAAACTCAAATATTTGGTTATCTATTTCGCCTATGTGTTCTGTGCTGTAAGCTTGAAACCAATTAGGGAACTGCAGATTTCGTAATCTTTCTAATTCCTCATCGTTGTAAATTGAGTATTTGGACAACATGATTGGAAGAAGAAACACCAACAGAAGAATATTCACCATGAGTTTAGATAACATGATTGCTCAACGTCCCGACTTGACGTGACTCCCCGTGATAATTCCATACAAAATATCTTGGTGTGAATCCTTTTGTATACAGATGCAGTGCAACAGTTTCTCGATCCAAAAATCTTATGTTCAAACATTTTCGGCACGAACATCAGATTTTATCACCACTAAATTTTTTTTCATTCGAGTAGGCGAAATTTAAGAAGTAAGTTACGCCTACTCGAAATTCATCCGTTATAGCTCCACGATGAATTCGTCGGTACATCCAACTTCAATCGCCCGATATGTTCTGTCAAAAAGTTTGCAATATCTTTAGGTGAGATGGTCCTATTCTATTCGAAATTTATGTTATTTATATTGCACTTAGTATTTCTTTTAGTCATTAACTTCATTCTAAATTTCAGCAGCATATCCCTATAGTTCTTTGAATACGCATATCATCTAGGCGCGTATCGATGAACAAGGGAGATACAAGCCAAAATTTAAAAATGAATAATGACTATAAAAAAAACTAAGTGCAATATAAATAACTATATTCCCAAATTATTCAATTAGGGATAATTCAAGGATTGTATGTTGTATAAAAGATCATTTACTTCGTTTACACGAACATACAACCCCCAAACGGATCTAAGGTTTTGTAAAATTAAAACTTGACTCGTCGATGCGTACGTAAAATGTATCAACTCGTCTTGATTCCGATGCGAGTCCACCGTGGACGATTTGGCCGCGAGTCTAAAGTGGACGATTTCAGCGTGCACGAGTCCAAAGTGGACGATTCCGTAGCGCACGAGTCCAAAGTGGATGATTTCATAATTATAATTACACACAACTAAAATTAATCCTAACATTTATTCTACCATAATTAAATCTAATTAACAACTAATTAACAATAATTAAATCTAATTGAAAACTAATTAATTTTAATTAACAACTAATTAACAATAATTCAATCTAATTGAAAACTAATTAATCTAATTTTTTTAAAAAAATTAACACTAATTTACTAATTAAATCTAAAATTAACCCTAATTAATCTCTAGTAACAGTAATTAATAGTAAATAAATCTAATTAATCACTAATAACAGTAATTAACACTAATTAATTATATATATTGGTCGGTGCCGACCGGAACCCTAGGGTTTTGATCGACGCCGGACCGAAGAGGGGAGGGGGGATGAGCTCACTTGGTGGTGGCAGAGAGGGGAGAGGGATCGACGGCGAGGGCAAGGGAGCAGGCCAGCGGCGGCGCATGTGGGTGACAGAGATCGAGGGGGAGAGGCCGCGGCGGTCTGGGCGAGAGAGAGGGGGAGAGGGCCGGGGAGGCAATACGGTGAGGGCGAGGGAGCAGGCGGCATTGCGAGGGTGCGGCGCGGTGACGATCGACAGTGACAAATTGTCGGCAACGGCGGAAAGAGAAGAGAGCGGGGGAAAGAGGAACGGTCAGGTGCGAACGAAAATAAAATGTATTTTCACCCACGGCTCGCTAGTCGTCGAAAAACTGTAGATTCGTAATTTTAATATCACCGACGGCTGGCCCTCTCTAAGCCGTTGGTTTAGAGTATTTTAGTTTTCGTGTTGCGTTCGCGTCATTAATTAATAAGCGACGGCCGCTTCTAGCCATGGCTAATGACTTATTCATATCACCAACGGCTCTCGCGCCCTCGCTAAGTCGTGCATGGGTAATAACTTATTTTATTTTGCGCCCCGTGCGCGCCATCAACTGCGAGTGACGGCTCTAAGCGGTCGTATGCGAGCCGCGGTTGATTCGGTAACATCAACCACGATCGCTTCGGTCGTCGAAAAGTCGTGACTTATACTGACGGCCGAGGTGGCCGTCGGTGATTCCCGTGGCTGATGTGGTATATTCTAGTAGTGTAAATTAGAGTCTAATATGCAGTTCCAAATTATCTCGAGATTCTAGAGCATCCCATCTACTCCGTTTCTCAAGCAATGTTACTTTCCAGCGGCTCTCTTCCCCTTCACACCGTATTAGGCAGAAGCAAGAATATCAAGGACGTCGCATCCACAGTTTTTAGGTAGAAGCAGGAATTCAAATTCTGGAGTGCAGAAAAATATTCGAATACAGACAATATTTTTCTTTTGCAGTTTAGTTATCAGTTATATTCAGTATCTTTTGTATTGGTTATATTTTCTCCTCACTATAATAAAATCAAGTGTCATCTTCTCCCCGTGGAGTAAGTCCGATACCCCGTCGGGCCGAATCACGTATATAAATTTTGGTATTCTTTGTGTTTTCTGAATTTATTCATTTTGGTATTATTTTTTTTAGTGCTTGAATTTTTAAATTCTTGCCGAAAGACTTATTTTCTTCCTAACATCATTTTCTATTTATGGTATTCATTTATCTCAATACGTTCAGAGACTCCTCTCACTCTTTTACCTTTACACTTTTTTCTCTCAAACATAGCTTATGAGTCAGGCTACAATTTCCCTCACTGAAATTGGATACTGTTGTCTCTCGATCATTCGAAGGCAATCTTCTACGGTATTTTTTATCTTCAATAACAATAATTAAAATATGAGTCATCTATATTACGTCGACCATAATCATGCATGTCAACAACACCGTTATCATCTCTTTCTGGTTCTCTAACAATAACCATAATATGGTTCATAGGTCAAGGACAAGAAGATGACGTCAGACCTTTGACATTCCCAACGACATGAGGGCTTTTTAATTGGGTAAACCTGATGCATAACTTCTTGCTTTACTATGGCAATCTGTAGACTCTTTCATACGAGTAATTTTAGATGTTACTCCATTTGTGCTGAGACTTGAGAAAGAGCTCGTTGCTCGTCATTTATACACCAGTAATATATCTGGTGCTTGTGACACCATTGGAAGTCTTTCCCAACTCCGTCGTTATGACTCAAATATCACAATGCATATTGGGCGATTTCAAGCTTTGGTCATAGATTTTAGGGATCTTCTTCTGTTATCTACTAATATATATATAGGCCGTAAGATTATATTGATCAGCTTCTTACTATCATGTTATTGCATACAATACGACTTGAGTTAAAGCATGTTCGAACTCAAATTCTTGAGTGGTACATTACTTTCATCATTTACACAATGTCTATACAAGAATTATATGTCCTTCCGTTGCTCTTAATATTTCTTCATCAAAATCTTCCCTCAATCGTTCTGCCCTCGCGGTGCAACCTACTCTTACATTAGGAGGTCGTGGTGGAGGTCATCGAGGTCGGTGTGGTGATGGTAGTGGTAGTGGGCGTGCTTCATAAATTAATGGTTAGTTTGCTTTAGTGAATATGATATGATATCAAATGAGAGAGTATTGGATAATATTTTTTTAAATTCGGTATACGTCGGATATAAAATCAAATTTATATTTTTCTAATCCATGCACTAAATAAGCAAATGATATAAATCTATATATATCTAATCATATTCATCTCTATCATATGAAGCAAACATGCCCCTAATATATATATAATTTAAATTTAATTTTATACGCTTTGGACAAGATGTATAATATGTTACATATATATTTTTGTCCATAATAATTTCGTAAATTTGAAAAAAATAATTTTAATTCATCAAATATTTTTTATTATATAAAAGAGGTGCTAGGATCTTAAAGAATATTTTAAATTAAAGACTTCTACCCAAAGTCTAGAATAGCTTTGTAACACTAACAAAATTAATTTTAATTTATGAAATATAATTTTTATGATATAAAACATATGCTAGGATCTTTAAAAAAATATTTTGGACCAAAGTAATTCACTATTTTTAATATTAATTTAATTATATATGCTTTGGACAAAAGTTCGTAACATATTCTATAATATGTTACAAACTTTTGTTCAAAATCTAGAAAAATGGTATAAATTTGAATAAAATAATTTTAATTAATGAAAGTTTTTTTATGATATAAAAAATATACTACGATTTAAAAAATATTTTGGATCAAAATATTTTATTATTTTTAATTTTATAGACTTTGACAAAAGTTTCTAATTTCAGTATATTTTTAAACCCATGGCACCTCTTTTTATTATAAAAAATATTTTATAAATTAATATTATTTTTATATTTTTTATTCTGATTTTTGAACATTTTGAACATTATTTTCCTTTTAAATACTTAAGAGTTGTAATCTCCTCTCGCAGACCTCCTGAGAATGCTCATGATTTTTTTGTTGATCAACTTAATTTTAAATTAAGTTCTTGGCAGTCAAACTACCTTCCCCAAGCTGAGAGACTAACCTTGATAAAATCGATTCTTACTTATGTGTCAATTCACTCCATGTCTGTATCTTGGCTGTCTAAAAAAAATATGAACGAGATGAATTTTGTTATTAACAACTTCCTTTGGCGAAACAGTAAGGATAAAAAGGGAATGCACCTTATTTCTTAGAATACTGCTACTTTACCTAAAAACTTAGGAGGTTTAGGTATCAAGAATATTTATCTTCAAAGTTTCTCTTTACGGGCCAAAAGAATTGATGCTTACCTTAATAATCAAGACAGTCTCCGGGTAAACTTAGTTAAATCCAAGTATCCTAGGGTTACCTCTCTTAACCATTCCCCTCCTAACCATTGCTCACGGTCTTGAAAGCTTTTTCTTAAAACCTTTAAACATTTACCGTTGGGCTTTGAAAAGGTTATTAACTCTGGCATTAATTCTTCTATTCTGATTGATAATTGGTGCTTAGATATTCCTATTTGTTTGAAACCTAGTTTGGTTAATAACAATGCTATTACTTTTGATACTCCTGTTAAGTATTTAATTAATAATCAATATTGGAACAACTCTGTGGGTTTATCTGTATTTGATAAAGAACTGTGGGATCAAATTACTAAACTTGATTTGCCCCAAAATCCCTACGATAATTATTGGGTATGGAAATAAAGCTCCAAGGGCAAAGTTACCATTGTTGCGGTCTATTCATTCATAATCAACCTTTTTCCTCTTGAAAATAATATTTTCTTTAATTGGGATGCTATTTGGATGCTTGATTTGCCTGAAAAGATCAAAAAATTTCTTTGGAAGATAGCACATAGCAAGCTCCTTACTAAGGCCAGACTTTTTTCTTTAGGCCTATCTCCTAATAGTTGTTGTGTTTTTTGTGGCTTATACCCTGAAACTTCTGAACATTTTTTTTGTTATTGTACATATACGTCATGTCGCGGTCGGATCCCCGGGCCCGCCCCCGACGGCCCCGACCCGAGACGCGATGGCGACTCGAACACCGCGCAGAAGAATGAAAAAGCCACAAATCATAATATAATATAAAAGACAACATTAAAATCAATAGTTATAATCCATCAGTCAGACGGTACATATGATAAGAAACAGTCCGATCAAATACAAGATTTACAAAATATCAAATAGTTCTACATATTACAGCTCCAAAATAACAATATCAATATCAAGAGCTATAAGACGACAAAGCAAACCAAAATACAAAAGCAGTCGCCATCAGAGCTCCACATCTACGACTGCTACTAATTGTCTAAAAACTATCACCTCGATCTACAGATCGACTGCTCACCCCTGCAAGTTTGAAGAAAAAACAACGGAGATCAGCGGATGCTGAGTAGGAGAATCACAATATGATCAACGACATGAATAAGGTGTCAACTCAACAGTAAACAACAATATGGCCTAAGATGCAGTCAAAGGCAATGAACACAATAAATACTCCTCACCTACTCCTAAACAACATCAACTGAATCATCGGGCGTGTGGACCATTGGGTAAAAACCCCGCACTCTACCACCTGCAGAGTGGCATCAACCGTCCGCTCCAACGGTGATACGACTACCCCCACCAAGCAAGTAGCCCGTCAGATATCGCGTCTGACATCTCCAGACCCAAAGGTGCCCAAAGTGACTAGTCAATATCCATACCCTCTCCCATCCCTTGGGGGGTACCGCAATAAATGGTCATAGACCGAAGTCCTCTACAAGGCCATAGCCTCCAGATCAACAACAATCATGCAACTCGACTCCAAGAGTGCAATAAGGTATATCACCATGATCAACAATATAACAATAACTCAAGTGATAACGACATGAACAACATGATAATAACAAAATATCGTGATCAACAATATCACAATAACTCCAAGTGATTATGACATGATCAACATGCTACTAACATAACATCATCATGATCAACAATATAACAATTCCACGTGAGTATGACATGATCAACAGGATAATAACATGCTCAACAAATAAACAATACCACATATAACAACATGATACTATGCATACGATGACTAATCCAATGCACCAAAGGATTAGCATAACATACTATGATCAAGAATAAACACCAATGAGCAACAATAAAATGCAACACATGCAATTTCTCTACATGGCATGTCCAACAATAATGTGCAACAGGAGTTCAATAAATTTCAGGAAACAAAGCAAATACCGGAAGCAAGGGTATTTCCTTAATTGATCTCCGACGATAAATAAACATCAGACAGGAGACGACATACTTGCATGCTCAACCCACTCTCCAAACACCCATGCTCAACCCACTCTCCGAACACCCATGCTCAAGCCACTCTCCAAACACCCATGCTCAACCCATTCTCCAAACACAATTATTTCACACCAATTAATCAACTAAATTATCAGACTAATAATTTAATATTATTTAAACACCTCGACAACCTCAACCACTAACCAACTGAAAGAACATACTAAAAATGCTTTCTCAGAAAAACTGACCCCACCATCGTGCTCAGCACGTGAAAATGATTAAGATTGCTATTCACTTTAACTTCAACCGACAACTCGGGGTCCACTAAATAAATTAATTTCAAACACAATTATCTTTCACTTACTCAACAACAGCAAAATACCGAAATATATAAAAATCATGCCAAATGATCTCCAATCTAAAATACGAAACCACCATCGCGTTCAGCATGCGAAAATGATCAAGATTGCTATTCATCTCAACTTCAACCGACAACTCAGGGCTCACCAACTAAATTAATTTCAAACACAACTATCAATCACTTA
This sequence comes from Canna indica, assembly GCA_034359265.1. NCBI lineage: Eukaryota > Viridiplantae > Streptophyta > Magnoliopsida > Zingiberales > Cannaceae > Canna > Canna indica. The sequence goes on along the minus strand of CP136894.1, from coordinate 75,020,345 downwards.
CTAAACAATAGCAAAATATCGAAATATATCAGAATCATATCAAACGATCTCCAATCTAAAATCCGACACCACCATCACATTCATCACGTGAAAAAAATACAACTTTGGTATTCACCTCAACTCGATCCGACAACTCTACAATCAACTACAAAAACACCATAATAATCTACAAATCAATCTTATTTCATATAATACAGTTCTCTTCTTTAAATATCAATTTATTAAATCAAATAAATCTAAAATACCCCCTCTCCCTCACTCGTCTCCCACTCGACCTCCCTGCCCCGACGCTGCCCCCTGCTCTGCTCGGATCCACACCGGCTGGCCCTCCTGGCCGCCGGCGATCACCCCGGCGACACGACTGCTCTCTCCCCGACCTCCGCGACCGATTCAACTCACCGTTGACCGCCCCTTCTGCACCCGATCCCGTCGCCTCCTCTACCCGCCCTGAATCCACGCCGGGCGGCTCTCCAAGCCGCCGAGGACCTACTCACCGGCATCTCCATCCTCTCCTCGGCCTCCGGCAACGGCGGGACACCCTGGGAGGTTGCGACGACCTTCCCATCTCCTACACTAATCACCGCCCCTCTCCTCTCTCCCTCGCTCCTCCGGTCACCCGCAGACCCCCTCCTCACCCGGCCAACCGCCTAGCCGTCTCCGGTCGATGACTCCACGGCCCCCACACTCTCCTCGACCCTCCAGCCCCGCCCAGTCTCACGATCGATCGAGCGGCGGCCCGGATGGCCCGCCTCGGCAGTGCTCGACTACTCGGCACCCAGTCCCACGACTGCTCGGCCCGGATGGCTGCCTAGCAGCCCGCAACCATCACGCGACCGCTGCGTGCGACTTTCGCACGCGATCAGCCCGGGGTACGGCGCAGCAACCTCTTCCCCTTGTCTTCGTCGTCAGATTAGCGGAGATAACAACGAAAGTAAATGACGGAGTGGATGAGATCTCCTACCTCTATTCCGACAACGACGAGCTCCACCGACGACACACGCCAACTCCTCCTCGATCTCCTCCCTCAGCGCGTAGGCAACCTCTCTTCCTCATCTTCTTCTCTCACATCTCCTCACACATTCCATCTCTTAAAACCCCTCAACAGCACCTCTCCCTCATCTCACCCTCACCCTCACTTGCCACCTACCCATTCTACAACCATATATTATTATTATTATTATTATTATTATTATTATTATTATTATTATTATTATTATTATTATTATTATATTTTATTTTTTAAAATCCGGACATAACACGTCAACTGTCTTTAATCTCCTTTAGAGCATTATTTTACCAAACGAGCTCCCTGATAACTCCACCTGGATGCTTGATAGTAACCTTCTTTTTCTCTGTGATGATTCTATTCATCAACAGAACAGGAGATTGATTATCGTATCTTGGTGGTTTATTTGGTTCTCAAGAAATGAAATGCTGCATCAGGCGAGGCAACTCTCCCTTGGGTGCTTAATGAGAAAAAATTCTACATTTTTAAAGGCTATGGATTATACCCAATTACCTGAGGGGAATGCGATGCATAAGTCTCCCATTATTTACAGGTGGTCTGCTCCTCCTACTGATGCTATTAAAATTAATTGCAATGCTTCGGTGGATAACATTAAAACTGGTATTGGATTTGTTATTAGAAATCATATGAAAGTATGCTTATTTACTGTTTGTAAAGTTTTTAATAACAACCTGAATATACTAACTGTTGAGGCCCTAGCTGTGAAACACTACTAGAAAAATGGGCATCAGCAACGGCTGATGCCGTTGCTGAGCCGTTGCTGAAGAGCATCAGCAACGGCCGAGCCGTTGCAATAGAGCCGTGATAGAAAGTCGCGTTGTTGATAACTTAGCAACAGCTCAGCAACGACCGCTCGGGCCGTTGCAAAAAATATTATCAACAACGGTTTTGCCACGGACTCGGAGCCGTTGCTGATAACATTAATAGCAACGGCCGCTGAGTCCGTAGCAACGCCGTTAGTAAAAGCCCGTCGCTAAGCCGTTGCTGTAGGTCATCAGCAACGACTTTTGATACACTTTTAGCAACGGCTTTCCCACGGACGGCCGTGGGAAAGCCGTTGCTGATGATGTGAACTTGGTAACGAAAAAATTTTAAATTTTAAATTTTCATTGATACATTATCTGATACATAACTCACACACCCATACACTCATACACACATTCATTCATACATCACAAACACACCAAGATATACATCAAAACAATTATATTTATATTGATAATTATCCACGATAGTATAAAAATAATTCAAATGCAAAATTGAAGTATCAATATCCAAACAAAATAAGTTAAACAAGTTCAATATCTCAGTAACAAAGTCAATATAAACAAAATCTCACGATGACGATGGAGGATGGTCTGGATCATATGGCGGGGTCTGGAGTGCTTGAGTGTACACCGGCGTGGACTGACTCGCGGACGATGGATTAGATGATGCCGAAGAGATGCCTGCTTCGGGATGACCTGACATGTTGCGTAGCATAGCTTGTATATCCGCCATCATCTGACTCTGGCGCTCCATCATCTTAGTCTGGCGCGCAACCGTGTCCTCTAGAGTCCTTATTCTGCTACTATGATCATAACTGGATCTAGAGGTGGACGGTCGCTCACCAGCGACCGGAGGGGTCGGTGCCCCAAGTGGCCCTAGTACGGCTCGCGCATGACCACTATCTGCGAAGCCATATACGCGGCCATGGTCCCAGCCACCTGCGGCCTCGACCCACGATGCTGCGTCAAAGTCCTCGGGGGTACCCCCGCACTGCACCACCGTCTGGCTGTAGGTCTCCTACTCGAGTTTGATTTTTTGTTTAATATTTATCATAAAACTTAAATTATAAATATATATTGAATAATTTAAACAAATATATAGTTATCAAAATGTATGCAGCGCGGTTGTCGATGTACTCCCCCGTCCCATGTGCTCGACGGTGAGTCCGCTCAAACACCGCCATCGGGGAGGGTCGCTGGACAGTCCCGTCATCCGACACCGTCGTCTACATTTACAAAACAAATACATTAATTAGTACACATAGTAATAAATAAAATATATAATTAAAAGATATACTTACCATACGGTTCGCGTGCACTGCAAATGCAACAGAGCCGCCGGTGTGACGCGCTGCTCCCCCGACATGCGATTTCTAGCCGCATTCTGAGAAACCTCCTGCCATCGATCCGTCGACCATATTACCACGAGCTGGTCCCATATATCCGGAGTAATCCAACCGGGGCCGTATCCCCGAGTCTCCGCGATGTTAGTGGTCCCAGCTCGGGCCATCGCCTGGGACCGAGCCTGCCCCAGCTGCCCGTTGTACCTTGCCCGGGAAATAGCCTCCCAGGCAGCGTAAATGAAGGGCCTCTGGTCCTCGGCCCATGTATAGCGAGCCTGTAAAATAATAATATATATCAGTACCAATATTAATATATCATCATGCATGTAAAAAAAAAATAATACGTGCCTCAAACTCGCGCCATGACATGTCGACGTGCTCGCTAGGCACGTGAGACCACGTAGTCCATGCCCCGTGCATGTATCGTCGAATAGTAGAAGAAATGCTCCTCGACACATCTTCTTGCTCGAACCTGCACAACAAAAATAAATTTTAATATTATATTATGATATAATGAATTTGTAATGATTCATAATTCATGATATATTACCGCTCCCCAATCACGCTAATCAATCTACGTGACTCTGTGGCTGGTGGAGGCTGCCACCTGTTCGGCCCGCGTGGCCACCTGCGTTTGGATGTACTAGCCTCGGCAGTATCATCAGCATGAGGATCAGCAACAGGAGGATCAGCAGCATGAGTAAGTGCTGGAGTCTCACCGATCGGAGACTCCGAAGCTCTCCTGCGTCGATAACCACGACCAGACATATCTGTCGAACAGACATATAATCAGATTATTGTATAAATAGTAGAGATATATTTAATAAAATATATACTTTACAATTATTCCTCATCATCTGAATAATATTCTTCGAATTCTTCCTCTTCTTCCTCTTCTTCATCTCCAGCTTCCTCAATTTCATGATCGTCATCATCAGCATATTCAACTTCTAATTGAATTGACGTTGTGTCTGCATCCTCGAGTATTGGAATAATACGATCCACAGCAGGAGGATCATCTTCTTGATAAAAACCATGTGTCATATCAGGTATCAGCTCATTTTCTCCTACTATCGGATCAATTTTTCCTCTACCTTTTGTCTTACAGACTACACGCCAATCTGCTCTATCTTTATTTCGAGCCGAATACTTCGCGTAATATACTTGTTCGGCTTGTGATGCCAATATAAAAGGCTCATTTGCTGCCAATTTCGATTTGTAATTAACCTCAACAAGTTTGTATATTGGATGAACTTTCATGCCCCTTTCTGTTGTATCGAACCAATGACATCTAAATAGGATCACTGATTTCAAGCCGAAGTAGTGCAACTCTATCACTTCTTCCACCAGTCCATAAAAATCCATATCACATTCAACATAGGTTGTCCCTTTCACGCAGACCCCAGCATTCATCGTCTTCTTTGTAAATGAATATTCAACCGTGTGAAATTTATACCCGTTAACAAAATATCCGCTATAGCACGACACAAGTCACGACGGTCCACTAACAAACTCAAATATTCTTTCATCTATTTCAGCTCTGTGATCTTTGCTGTAAGTCTGAATCCAAGTAGGGAAATCACGATTCTGTAATCTCTCCAATTCTTGATCGTTGTGAATAGAGTATTTTTGCACCATCTCAATGTCAAATATTTCAATGAATTGTTCAATCTCTGGACAATTGAGTAATACATACAAGTGTGCCAAATGATACTCTTCATCGCTTAAGTATCGAGATGGACGAGAACCAAAAGCACGACCAGAGTGACAAAATATATTTAAACGTCCATCTGAACGTCGAACACCCCCGTCGTCGTTACGTGGAAGACGATCAAATCTTGTCTGTACTGTCGATTCAAAGTAAAATGAGCAGAATGTTAAAATTTCTTGGATGATATACGATTCAGATATTGATCCTTCAACAGCTGCGGTGTTCTTTACTTTTTTCTTCAGACGATTCATGTATCTTTCAAATAAGTACATCCACCGATATTGAACGGGGCCACCAACTCGTGCCTCGTATGCCAAGTGTATCGGTAGATGCTCCATCGAGTCAAAAAATGCAGGAGGGAAAAACTGCTCCAGCTTGCATATGATTTCAACAATATTATTTTCAAGTGTTGACATATCTTCGACTCGAAGGACATTTTCACAGATGTTTCTAAAAAATATACTTAATTCAGTCAACAGACCCCAAATATTATCAGGTAGAAGATCTCGAAATGCGATCGAAAGTAATCTCTGCATGAATACATGACAATCATGGCTCTTCATCCCTGATATTTTACAATCATCGACGTTCACACATCGAGATAAGTTTGAAGCATATCCATCGGGTAATCTGAGTTCTTTTACCCATTGACAAACATCTTTGATCTGTTGTTTATTTAACACATATAGGGCCTTCGGTTTCAGATATCGTCCATTGACCTATTGTAACTCCAACTCTGGTCTTTTACAAAGTATTTTCAGATTATGTCGGGCTTTGACATTATCTTTAGTTTTTCCAGAAATATCCATCAAAGTGTTGAAAATATTATCAAACACATTTTTTTCAATGTGCATGACATCTAAATTATGTCGAATCAATAATGAACTCTAATAGGGCAATTCCCAAAAGATACTTTTTTTCACCCAGTTGTGTGTTTGGCCAAAATCTGACACTCTTTCATTGCGACCAAATACTATATCTGGAAGTGCTGAAACACGTGCTAACATTTGTTCACCAGACAACATCGGTGGTGGCCCATCTCTTTCGACTCTGCCCTTAGTAAATTTATTACGATATCTTCGATACTGATGATTAACCGGTAGGAATCGACGATGACAATCAAAGAATGAGATTTTTCATCCGTTCTGAAGACTGATTGATTTAGAGTGTTCCATACAATACAGACAAGAGAGTCGGCCGTGAGTGCTCCAACCCGACAACATGCCGTACGCCGGGAAATCATTGATTGTCCATAAGACCGCGGCCTTTAAATTGAAGTTTTGCTTCCGATGACAATCATAAGTGACAGCTCCCTCAGTCCACAATATTTTTAATTCATCTATCAAGGGTTTGAGAAATATGTCAATTTCTTTTCGCGGACCCTTAGGACCCGGAATAATCATCGAAAGATAAAAAAATTCATCTTTCATGCACATTGACGGTGGCAAATTATAAACTGTCAGCAGCACTGGCCAAACTGAATAAGGAGTTGCAGAATGTCCAAACGGATTAAAATCATCTATGCACAATCCCAATCTGATATTTCTAGTATCCCTAGCAAATGAAGGATAACATGTATCCAAATATTTCCATGCTTCACTGTCAGATGGATGAGTCATTACTGTATCATCATGACTTCTTGCATGCCAACTCATGTAGGGGGCTTTCTTTTCCGACATGAATAATCTTTGAAGCCTCGGTGTTAGTGGAAAATACCGAAGCACCTTAAAAGAGATATTTTTCTGTCGGACCGATTTCTTCTCCTTGTAACGAGGGTGTTGACATACAGGGCATTTATCCAACTGCACATTTTCTTTATAATATAAAATGCAGTTATTTTGGCACGCGTGTATTTTTTCATACCCAAGCCCCAATTTTCTCATTAGCTTTTTAGTTTTATAAAAAGTTGGCTCAAACTTTTTATCAGTAGGCAACATTCCATTAATCAATCCAGCAATCCGATCATACGCAACTCCGCTGATATTACAATCGGCCTTGATGTTTAAGAGCTGTGTCATTGCTGAAAACCTAGTGTATTTAGGACAATTCTCATACAAAGGTTCATCAGCAGCTTTCAACATCTCGTAAAATTCTGCAACTTCTTTATTCGGTAATTCAATCTCTACCGCAGTTTGTACTTCTGTGATATCAACCGCTGTAGTATCTGGTGGGACTGATGTCTGAAGAACTGGCCGATCAACATTATCATTCAGGTGGAATTGACCCCCAAGACTGTCAAGTATCATAGTTATATAGGGATTACATTGACCGGATGAAGAAGCACCAGCAGAGGAAGATTCACCATATGTCTGAACGACAGGATTGCTCGACGTCCCGACTTCACGTGACTCCCCGTAACAAGTCTATAGAAAATATCTTGGTGCAAATCCTTTGGTATATAGATGCAGAGTGACAGTCTCCCGATCCAAAAATCGTCCATTCGAACAAATGCGGCACGGACATCGGATTTGATCACCCATGCTAACGAAATTCCGATTCGAATAGGTGAAATTTAGGAAGTACATTACGCCTAATCGAAACTCATTCGTTAAAGCTCCACGATCAAGACGTCGGTACATCCAACTTCGATTAGCCGACATGATTCTGTCAATCAATGACAATTTCTTTGGTTAATGTCTTTAGGTGAGATTGTCCTATTCCATTCGGGATTTATGTTATTCGTACTGCACTTACATTTTTATTTTAACTGTTAACTAATTATTCTAAATTTCGGCAGCATCTCCCTACAGTTCTCTGAATACGCATATCATTTGGGCGTGTATTAGAGAACAAGAGAGATGTTGCCGAAATTTAGAATAATTAGTTAACAGTTAAAATAAAAACATAAGTGCAGTACAAATAACTATATTCCCAAATTGTCCAATCAGGGACAATTCAAGAATTGTACGTCGTATAAAAGATCATCTACTTCTTTTACACGAACATACAATCCCCGAACGGATCTAAGGTTTTGCTAAATCATATCCGACTCGTCGATGCGTACGTGAAACATATCAACTCGTCGGATGGATGATTATTTTTTAAATATTTCGAGACAGTTCGAGTCCATATTGGACGATTCCGGTGCGCGTCCGAAGTGGACGATTTCGGCGCGCGTCCGAAGTGGACGATTCCAGCGCGCGTCCGAATTGGATAATTCCGAAATTAACCTAAACCCTAAAAATTAATCTAAACCCTAAAAATTATTCTAACAAATTAAACAATTAATCTAAATAATTAATTAACAATAAAAAAACAATAAAAAATATTATTAAACTACAAATTCTGGCGCCGGAGTCAGGTGGACTCCGGCGCCGGCGTACAGTGGCCGGACACACTGTCCGGCCAATGTACAAGGTCCGGCGGCGGCCATCTGCCGACCGTCGTCGGCCAAAACCCTATTTTTAGGGTTTCGGTCGGATTTTCTATCGGCCGCAACGGGAAGAGACGGCCGGCCGGAGGGCACATACTTGACAGTGTCGGCAGCAGCGGGAGGCGTCGTCGGCGTCGGCAGCGGCGGCGAGAGGCAGGAGAGGAGGCGGCGGCGGCAGCAGCGGGAGGAAGAAGGGGGGCGGGCACGATCTGCGACCTATATAAACTTATCAGCAACGGCTCACTCGCCCGTTAGAAAGCCGTTGCTGATAAGTTATCATCAGCAACGACTCACTTGTCCGTTAGCAAACCGTTGCTAATAAGTTATCATCTGCAACGGCTCACTTGTCCGTTAGAAAGCCGTTGCTGATAATTAACATCATCAACAACGGCTCGCATGTCCGTTAGAAAGCCGTTGCGGATACAACATATCTGCAATGGCTCGAGCGGTCGTAAGAATGTCGTTGCAAATATCAACGGCTTGAGAGGCCGTTGCTGATAGCCGTTGCTGAAGTCCAAATTTCTAGTAGTGAAAGAGGCAATTATTTATGCTTTGCAGAAAAATTAAGGAAATATCATCATTGAATCGGACTCGAAACTTCTTGTGGATGGTTTGGCCAAAAGAATATGTTCGGATTGAAGAATCCAAGCCACTGCTCATGATATTTTTGACCTTATGTCAACTTATAATTGTATTCATTTCAATTTTGTATATTGTGAATATAACAAAGTTGTCTATTGGACTGTAAACTATGCTCGACTTTATAATTCCTCTCAGATTTGGTTTACTGTCAGATCACATGAGTTGAAACAAATTCTTGTAAGAGACAACGAGGGACAAATTCTTGTAAGAGACAACGAGGGTCCTAGTTATCTTAGAGTAATATAAGTTTCAATTTTGTTGTAAAAAAATAAAGAAGAAATTTGTAACATTCTTATTTTAATTTTGGAAATTTTCTATATTTGTTTTCGTTATTTAAGAAATGCCGTTTTTATAATTTAGCCATTCAAGAATATTAGCAGGCCGTTCCCACTTCCCACTTCCCAAAAAAAAAATGATGCCCTTTTTAGTTTGTTGAAGTTTTTCGAACATTTTGCTACCGCTGCTCTCCTGTCCGCTCCGCCGCCGCAATGCTCCTCTCCGCCCGCCGCCACAATAGCCTCCTTTCCTGGTTCCAACTTAGCCGTTTCCGGTACCTATCTTCATCTACCTCCTCCTTTGCGGTTGATGTTGTCGCGGGCGGAATTCCGTCTCCTGATTCCCACTTCATCGTCGAATACCTCATGAAGTCTTGCGGGTTGTCGGCTGCTGAGGCGGCCAAGGCCTCCAAATCCCTCGCACACCTTCCATCCGCGAAAAACCCCGACGCCGTTCTCACTTTCATGAGATCTCAGGGCTTCAACGCCGCCCATCTCAGGGAGATCATATGTTTCCAACCTAAATATCTCTGCTGGAATGTGGAGAAGAACCTCTCTCCAAAACTTCAAACTTTACGGGAATTTGGATTTTCACAGTACGAAGTCGTTGATATCGTCCATTCAAGCCCTTCCATCCTCAGTCTCAGCATTCATGGCCGCCTCGTTCCTAGATTGAAGATGTGGGAAAGTCTCTTCGGGTCAAGGCATTTCATTCTCAAGCATTTCAGGAGTAAAAAAAGGTTTTTTTACTTCAACATCGAGAGGGTATTACGTCCAAACCTGAAGTTCTTACGGGATGAATGCGGAATTTCTGAAGAAAGAATCCTTGTTGTCCTAAGAGTGAACCCTGACCTCCTCTCGCTAAAACCAGATACGCTCCGTGCTTTGGTCGTGAGAGCCGATGAGCTGGGGGTTCCCCGCAAAACTGGGAAGTTCATTTGGAGCCTCAGTGCTCTCCGCATGGTTAGCAAAGAAAAGGTTGAAGCCCAACGCAAGTTCATGAAGAGTCTTGGATGGTCGGACTCGGAGTTATCTAGTTTATTCAGCAAGTCACCGACCTTGTTAGGCCTTTCTAAGGAGTTGCTGCGGAGAAAGACAAAATATTTTGTTGAGGAAGTTGGGTATACGCTTTCCTCCCTTGCTCAGAACCCGACGCTCTTGGCTCTGAGCTTGGAGAAGAGGGTAATTCCCCGACTTCGTGTGATGGAGATGCTGAGATCTAAAGGGTTATGGACCCAAGAGGGCATGCCAATTCTCTATTTCTATTTGTCCAATACAAAGTTTATGAACATGTTTGTTCACCGTTACAAAGAAGTAATTCCTGAACTGCTGGACATATTTAGTGAGTTTGAACTGGGCGAGAAGGGAAATGATGCCTCTCATTTGGATTGTGAGAATTAGAAGCGGGATCTATTCTGGTATGACTATTTTAAGCACTAGAAAAACAGTGATTCTAACTAATCTTGTAGTTGATTTTGAATTTTACTTTGCATTTGTGAAACCAATTCACTATTCATTTGGATGTGAGAATTCCGAGCTTTTTTATTTTTCAAATTCCATACAACAACCTGATTCTAGGAACTTGTGAATATTATTGTACGGCAAGTATTTAGTTGAAGGAAATCTAGGAACAGATGTCTTAGGCCGATCAGAGATGCAGTTTTTGGTTAAGGGAGTTGAGCAACTATTGATGAGTTGTAGTATAAAGCAACATGTTCAGATTGTTCAAAGATGCAATTTGTGGTCAAGTAGGTCAGTATGGAGAATAGGGCTATTCCTAATTACCTCCTGCGTGTTAATAACTTAATATTGTTGTTACTGGAAGGAATATGTTATGCGCAATACATCTTCCCTTCCTTCCATTTCTATTCAATAAAGTTTGTGGAAAGGCTTGTTTTTTTGTTACAAGAAAAAGGTACCCAAACTGCTTTGGAATATTTGATTGAGGTAGATGACCTCGTAGTTTTGGATTAAGAAATTGAAATCAGAATTCAGAAGGGATCACTTTAAGTTTGTTTAGGTATGGTCGTATGGGATTCTTATTTTTAAAGCTAAATATGGTGATTCTAAACTAGGTTGTTTGCCTTATTAATTCATTGCTCAAGTAAATTTGTGATTGTTTTTGACATAGAAAAATTTCCATTTATGTTTGCATGTAAACCACAGCTTTTGCAAGTTTTACTTAGCAACGCAATCAGAAAAACATTTTGGATCTATTTTAGGAACTAATAGATTGTGTTGGATTATTTATAATTAGTTTGGTGCTGCCTCTATACCAAGTTTGTTGTCTTACTTGCTCAAATGATTTTGTGATTGTTTTTGGCATAAGAAATTTTCCATTGGTTGTCAGCGCGTGAGTTCATTATGAACTGCATCTTTTTTCCATATTGTACGTAGCAATATAATTGGGCCCTTTTAGAATTTCTAAATTCTGCTCAAATTAATTTTGAAGTACTTTGTTGTTGGATGATCTTCACAGAATTAAGTTTCAGAATGATTTATGTTGCAGCTAGATTCTGATTGTATGTTATGACGATACGAGGTTCCCTTTCTGTCAGCTGGAAAATAAATGTTTGTACAAAATGAAACTTATATTTTTGATGATTGGCATTGTTTATGGTCTCATTCACTATTGGCTTCTTGTGGTTGTAGAATTTTTATAGATGATATAATTATGCTTCATTGTAAAAGTTGCTAGGTTATGCTTTCTAGATTCTTAGCTGTATTACTACACTCAGTAGATGTGCTCAGCAAAACTTATTTTTCATGCTAAGTAGACTATTCTCTTTGGAGTTCTTTATGCCTTGTGATATTTGCATTTAGTAATTGTTATGGAATTTTTAACTTGCTATATAAATTATTTCGTGTCAGACTTGCTGTATTGAATTTCCATGGTCTTTTGGTGCTTGCATATCATAGATTGTGGTAAAGTGATGTTTTGGAGGATCTGTTGAGGGCTGGCTTTCCTATCTAAGTTTATTCTACCTCATTTTCTCAAGGAGAGGGCATGTTATTTACTAACTATTCTAGATTTTTTCTCCTCATTTTGCGCTAAATGTTGAAGTCTTTCTTGGATGTTACTTTGCTACATGTTCCCAACCTCTGATTATTTGCTTGTGTTATATTTGTTTTCTGCTATCAAATGCTTTTTCTATCAGCTAGTTAGTGAAAATATGAAACATATGTTGCATTCAGGAAGTGTTTTCTGCTGTCTTTTGCTTGTGTTGCATTCAGGAAGTGAAGATATGCTTTTTCTATCAGCAAGCGTTCCTTTAGTGGAATATTGCATCTCCTAAGAATCCAGTGGAATATGAGGACCATATCCGCTGCATGTAATCTTCACCCACTACAGCGGAGAGAAGCTGGCGTAAGCTGTCGCTGGTTTTCTTCATGTGTTGTACCCTAAAGATGAACATTTATCAAAATAGATACCAGTCCAACAGGCAACATTTGATATATCAAATCCTTCTGGTGTGATAAATTTGCCTGTAGGTTCCTCGAAAAATTGCTTGTACGTGTTGCTGTCATTTGATGTGTCCTCATAACTCTTATGCATAAATCCTAGTTAAAGAAGCCAATTTTTTTATAAAAAAAACAAAGATAAAAAGTCACAATAGGTGATCATACTAGGATTCGAGCCATAGATCTTTAGGCGACATTCAACATATTGTCACAAACTGTACTATCCACCGTTAGGCAAAGAATTTGTTATGTCCGGGTATTTAAAAGAAAAAAGAAAAAGAATAAAATAAAAAATAGATGGGTGTAAAGGTGGCAGGTGGCAGATGAGGATGAGGATAAGTGAGGGAGAGGTGATGTTGAGGGGTTTTAAGTGAGGAGAAGTAGAGAAGAAGAGGGAGAAGAGAGGGTGCCTGCGCGAGGAGGAGAGGAGATGTTGCAGGCGGAGAAGTCAGCGCGTGTCGCCGGTGGAGCTCGTCGTCGCCGGAGTCGCGAGATCGAGGTAGGAGATCTCATCCCCTCAGTTGCTTCATTTCCATTTGTTATTTCCGACGAATTCGACGACGAAAGACAAGGGGAGGTTGTTGCGCCGTACCCACGGGCTAATCGCGTGCGGAAGTCACACGCAGCGGGCGATCGCATGAGGGTTGCGGGCTGCCAAGCGGCCATCCGGGCCGAGCAGTCGAGCACTACCGGGGTGGGCGGGGCCAGAAGGTCGAGGAGAGGGCGGGGGCTGTGGAGTCGTCGATCGGCGACGGGTAGGCAGTGGCCGAGAGGGAGAGAGGAGGGGTCCGTGGGTGAAAGGAGACGAGCATGAGAGAGAGAGAGAGAGAGAGAGAGAGAGAGAGAGAGAGTGCCCCGTCGGTGCCGGAGGCCGAGGAGAAGCGGAGATGTTGGCGAGGTGGTCGCCGGCGACTTGGGGAGCTGCCAGCGTGGATTCGGGGCGGGCAGAGGAGGCGGCGGGATCGGGTTGAGAAGGGCGGCCAGCGGTGAGTCGGACCGGTTGCGGAGGTCGAGGAGAGGGCGGGCGTACCGCTGGGGTGATCGCCGGCGGCCGGGATGGTTCGTCGGCATGGGTTCGAGCGGAGCAGGGAGGTGGCGTCGGTTGCAGGGGCAAGGGGCAGGGGATGAGGGGAGAGGGAGACGAGTGGGCGAGGAGGGATAAACAGTGTTTAGAGGAGAGAGCTGTATCGCATAAAATTGGGTTGATTTATAAATTATTAGGGTATTTTTGAAGTTGATTGTAGAGTCGTCGGATTGAGTCGAGGTGAATACCAAAGTTGCATATTTTCGCGTGCTGAATGCGATGGTGGTGTCGGATTTTAGATTGGAGATCGTTTGATATGATTTTTATATCTTTCGGTATTTTGCTGTTGTTGAGTAAGTGATTGATAGTTATGTTTGAAATTAATTTAGTTGGTGGGCCCCGAGTTGTCAGTTGCAGTTGAGGTGAATAACAATCTTGATCATTTTCGCGTGCTAAATGCGATGGTGGCGTCGGATTTTATATTGGAGATTGTTTGATATGATTTTGATATATTTCGGTATTTTGATGTTGTTGAGTAAGTGATTGATAGTTGTGTTTGTAATTAATTTAGTTGGTGGGCCCCGAGTTGTCAGTTGCAGTTGATGTGAATAGCAAATCTTGATCGTTTTCGCGTGCTGAACACGATGGTGGGGTTGGTTTTTCGTGAAAGCATTGTTAGGATGTTCTTTCAGTTGGTTAGTGGTTGAGGTTGTCGATGTGTTTAAATAATAGTAAATTATTAATCTGAGAATTTAGTTGATTGATTGGTGTGAAATAAATGTGTTAGGAGAGTGGCTTGAGCATGGGTGTTTGGAGAGTGGGTTGAGCATGAGTTGAGTCTGTAAGTCGGTTGTTCCATGTCTGTTGCTGATTTGTCGTCGGAGATAAATTTCGGAAATTCCTTTGCTTCCGTTGTTTAGTTTGTTTCCTAAAATTTATTGAACTCCCGTTGCACATTATTGTTGGACATGTCATGTAGAAAAATTGCATGTGTTGCATTTTATTGGTATTTATTCTTGATCATAGTATGTTATGTTAATTTTTTGTGCATTGGATTAGCCACCGTATGCATAGTATCATGTTGTTATATGTGGTGTTGTTTTGTTGATCATGTCATAATCAATTGGAGTTGTTATATTGATGATCATGATGATGTTATATTAGTAGCATGTTGATCATGTCATAATCACTTGGAGTTGTTGTTTTGTTGATCATGATGATGTTATATTACTATCATGTTGTTATCACTTAGAGTTGTTGCTATATTGTTGATCATGATGATATATCTTGGTGCACTCTTGGAGTCGAGTTGCATGGTTGTTGTCGATCTGGAGGCTACGGCCTTGGAGATGACTTCGATCCAGGACCATTTTATTACGGTACCCTCTAGACATGGGTGAGGGTATGGATATTGACTAGTCACTTTGGGCACCTTCGGGTGTACGGATGTCGGATACGACACCCGTCAGGCTACCTGCTTGGTGGGGGTAGTCGCGTCACCGTTGGAGCGGACGATTGATGCCACTCTACGGGTGGTAGAGTGTGGGTTTTTTATCCAATGGTCCACACGCTTGATGATTCAGTTGATGTTGTTTAGGAGTATGTGAGGAGTATTTGTTGTGTTCATTGTCATTGACTGCATCTTAGGCCATGTTATTATGCATTGTTGAGTTGACACTTGATACTTGTTAATCATATTGCGATCTTCGTTGTTTTTGCTTCAGACTTGCAGGGGTGAGCAGTCGATTTGTAGATCGAGGTATAGATAATTTTTAGTCAGCTAGTAGTCAGTCGTAGATGTGGAGCTCTGATGGCGACTGATTTCGTATTTTGTTTCATTTTGTCGCCTTATATTCTAATCATTGACATTGTTATTTGGGAACTATAATTTGTAGATCTATTTTATATTTTGATAATTCTATTTGATCGGACTTATGAATTGTAATTATTAGTTTTTATGTTGTTGTTTTATTATATGTTATGATTCGTGGCTTTTCCTTCCGCTGCGCGGTGTTCGAGTCGCCGTCGCGTCTCCGGACCGGGGGTCGGGGCGCGACAGAATTGATGTATAAATAAATACAATATACAAATAAATTCCTCAATGTCTAACTAAGATTTTTTCACTATTACTTTAACTTTTGTAAATTATTTTATTTTCTCACGCATTCTTAATAAATTATTTTGAAAATATAGTATTTTTTGTCAAAAACTTTTATGCATGTATTTTAAATCAAACATGTCTACAAATACTTGCAATAGTAAATAAACTTTAGATAAAATTGCATGGACTAACCTTCTAGGATAAGCAATTTAAAAATTGATCATATATATAATTTTTGATTAAATTTTATATGAATTAACAAAATGTCCATCTTTATCTCGTCTCATTTTTTTCGTCTCATGCTCATTTGTCTTCCTCCCTTGTTCTCCCTCTCACGCAAGATCCAACAATGGTGATCGCCCTTCGCCATTCCTCCACCTCTCCTCTCACCATCGGCTCCGCCTGAGCCCACTATCGTCGATTGGGGCTGGGATTGTCGCTCCACAATGCTGGCCAACGTGATCAGAGTGGCTGCGGCAACGCTACAGTCGACAATGGGCCATCGTGGCTAGAGCTGTAGTGCCCCGCTGCCGTGCAAGCTAGTGCTCGCTGCTTGGCCAACCTTACGTGGACAGTAGCCGCTGCCAACCTTATATGGCCAGCAGTCGCGACCAAGAAGCAACCCCGTGTCACGATTTCGTTGACCCATCTTTAGCATCCCCACAATCATCAATTTGGCATGAACAAATTTATCTCTTCCTTGCAAGTAAGTCATTTGCAACACAAACAGAAATCACACGAGCAGCAGAATGCGGAGTATTTTGTCTTTGTCCTGGATTGTTGGCTCCATTGACGAGTTGTTTCGTGTTGTCATTGGTTGTCGACATCCAAGATGAGGTGTGTTGTCATTATCCCTTGTTGTTGGCATATGAACGAGGTGTTCTCGAGTTGTCCTTGGTTGTTGACATCTAGGGCAGAGTGTATTGTCTTTGTCAATTTTTGTTGGCATATAGATAGGTTGTGCAGATTATCCTAGGTTGTCGACATCACCTGAACTTATTGATACATACACATATGTCTTTACCATACGAGTCATGTATCAATTAGGATAATTTTGTTCAAAAAATTATTCTCTTGCCTAGATTATGTTAAATTTATACAAAGGATCAATTTTTAAAATATCTATATAAAAAAACCATGTAAAAAGGGTCTCTAAACTTTAATTGGCACATATTGAAAATTGAAATAGAACAAAATTGAGTTGACACAAGAATTATATTTAAATACTTGATAAGAGCATATCAGAAGCTGAAATCATAACTTTGTAGGTCCACTTTTTTCATTGTATTTGTTAGTTATTTTAAAATTTTATTTAAAGTTGTTTATGATAAAATTAGCATATGATTTATTTAAAAAAAATATACTTATCTATATTTTTATAATATTATTATTAATTGGAATTCCTTATTTTAAAAAACTAGCTCTAAGCCATAGGCATTCTACGTAGAATTGATATTGAATCAGTCCACCAATTTGGAATGGAAGAACTATTTGGTGGTGGAAGTAGAAGTTCCGAACTGCGCCAAATGTGGGCTGCTAAGCTGCAGGAATACGTGAAGAGCTAATTGTAATTGTGCTATTCACATATTCTTGAATATTCTTGAAGAGCTAATTATATTATTTTATATTATGATAAATTATTTTTCGAGTAAAATATTATCCTGTGTAGACGAGGCCTTATTTATTCCGTAATTTTTAGAATAAATGGTGTAAAATCCTAGTTAAGCTCACTGAACATTGTGGCGGCCGTTCAACCTGTGCCCTATTGGTGGAACCGCCATGCCTCCTTACCTCCTCGCCTTATTCCGACTGCTTCGCTTCCGGTACCTCTCATCCGCCGCCGCTGCCGCCACGGGACGAGGTGCAGCTAAACCTCACTTGATGGTCGAATACCTCGTGAGTTCTTGTGGGTTCTCCGTCGCCGAGGCGTCCAAGTTCTCCAAACCCCTCGAGCACCTTCGATCCGCCGAAAAGCCCAACGCCGTTGTCGATTTCATGAGAGCCCGGGGATTCAGTGACGCCAATCTGAGGCAAATGATATCTTGGAGACCTGGATTCCTCTGCTGGAATGTGGAGACGAATCTCGCCCCAAAGTTTCGATCTTTTCGGGACTTGGGTTTATCGGAGTCCGAACTCGTCAATGTCGTCATGTTGAATCCCAGAATCCTCAATGTCAGCCTCCATGGTTCCCTCTTCACTAAATTGGAGGTGTGGGAAAGTCTCCTTGGATCAAGGGAGCTCCTTCTCAAGCATCTCAAGAAGCATACATGGTTTTTCAGCTCCAGCATTGACAAAAGGGTACGCCCTAACTTGAAGTTCTTAAAAGATGAGTGTGGTATTTCTGAAAAAAGGATCTCTCTCGTAGTGAGGAAGAACCCAAGCTTCATTGTGCAGAAAACAGATTCACTCCGGGCTTTGGTTGTCAGAGCCGATGAGATGGGACTGCCCCGGCAATCTGGAATGTTTATGTGGATACTTTATATTTTTTGCATGGTCAGCAAAGAAAAATTTAAATCGCACGTTAAATTTTTGAGGAGCTTGGGATGGTCAGACTCTGAGTTATCTGCAGCAATCAAGAAGCAACCGAGCTTTTTATGCCTTTCCCCGGAGGCGTTACAGGGAAGGATGGATTATTTTGTCAAGGATGTTGGGTGCACACCTTCCTACATTGCTCAACGCCCCAAGCTTTTGATGCTTAGTATGGAAAAGAGGGTAATTCCTCGTCTTCGTGTTATTGGAATGTTGGAATCCAAAGGACTATTGACTGGACGGCTGCATCTATCTTACATTTTAACAGTAACTGATGCAAAATTTTTGGAGAGGTTTGTTCTGCCAAACAAAGAAAAAGTTCCCAAACTGCTTGACATCTTGTCAGCTGTGATTTAAGTGAAGAGGGTTGATCCCTCTAATTTGGACTATAGGAGTGAAAACGGAGTATATTTCGGGTAATGATTTTTTTGCCATCCAAGAATCATTTAACAGCTTTTTAGTTGGTTTCTCGATATAGAAATATTTTATATAAAGGTTCATTCGTATATGAAAATGCTAAGTTTTTCCATTTGGTGACCAGATTGAGATGTAAAATGGATTTATTTTAGCAACTGCAAATTGAACAGCTAACAATTAGTGTTCCACAAATATTGTGTAGTTGGAAGCAATTTTGCTTTAGAATGTTGAAAGATGGAATTTTGCTTTATGGATGATTTCAGTATTCCTCAAGAAAGAATCTCTTTTGTGGTGC
The DNA here is from genome assembly GCA_034359265.1 of Canna indica. Lineage (NCBI taxonomy): Eukaryota > Viridiplantae > Streptophyta > Magnoliopsida > Zingiberales > Cannaceae > Canna > Canna indica. The sequence continues at coordinate 75,001,379 of CP136894.1, read as the reverse complement.
GACTGAACCCTAACTTCATCCTACAGAACCCAAAGATTCACTTGGAGCTCTGGTTCGAAGAGCTGACGAGTTGGGTATTTCACAGAAATAAAAGAAGTTCGTGCGGGTTCTTTATTTTTGCCACATGGTCAGTAAAAGAAGATTTGATGCCAAGACAAAGCTCAAGAGGACAATTCGGTGGTCGCATACTGAGCTTTTGTCTGCAGTCAAAATAATGCCAAGCTTTCTCACTCTTTCCCAGGATCTCCTGCAGATAAAGATAGAATTTTTGGTCAAGGACCTTCCTACATTACTCACCACCCTTCAATCTTGCTTTTCAGTTTGAATAGGATGATTCCTTGTTTTCGTGTTATGGATATGTTGAACTTAAATGACTATGGACGCCACAAGTCCAGCTGCCTTACTTGTTCTCATGAATTCAGAGTTTATGGAGAAGTTTGTTCTCCTTAACAGAGAAAAGGTTCCTGAATTGCTTGATATTGTGAGTTGTAACATGGTGGAATAATAGTTACTGAAGTTGGAAGGAATATGCATTTCACAATACGAGCTTCCTTCAATTGTGATTCAGTAAGGTCTGCAAAAAGGTCTGTTCTTTGTTACAAGGAAAAAATTGCTAACCTGCTTCAAAATTCAAATCTTTCAGTTTGACTGAGGTTGATAATTCTGTAGTTTGGATTATGAATTTAGGATCGAAGGTGTTATTCAAAGTTTATTCAGTTATGATATTCTTCTTATTTGATAAGATAAATTAGCAGTGATCCTGACCAATTTTGTTGTCTTTCTAATTGGTTGCTCAAGTAATTTTCTGATTCCTTTTGATATAGTAAATTTCCAATATTGAGTTACATGTGAACTGCAGATTCTCCAGATTCTGCTTAGCCAGCCAATTGAGATGACATTTTGAATCTTTTAGGAAATTGTGGATTTTTGTCCATTTTTTTCCTGATGTTTGCCTTAGTTGTTCTGTGAATTTCAAAGAGCTAAGTTTCAACTGAGCTATCCAAGTTCTACAAAAGTATGTGTTAGAATCACCAGGAAATATTTTAGGAGCTCTAGTGAATTCACTAATTCAGAGGCAATAGCTTTTAAGTTTTCATCAATATAGTTAAATGTCCAAATTCTTGTGTTTTTGACTTGTTCTAGACAACGTTTCAAAAACTGGCCTATGAGACCATATGGGTATGCAACTCCTTACTACATTGAATATCTGAGATGGATTCATAATATGCAGTACAGTCGCATATGCAGCTGCAAAGTGCATATGTGGTCTATATATCCCACAGGGATAGTTGGCCTTCAATATAACCTATTAAATGGTCATGTCTGACCCACAAATCAATTATTTTAAGCATAAATACTAGAATGTTTTGCTTAACAAGTGTTAAAACCATAATTTTCTTTGTAGATGGAAAATAATTGTTAAGTTCACATGTTTATATTTGATTATTTTTAAATTTTCCTATTACAATTAAATACTAATATACTTTATGAAAAATTGACCACCTAGGCCTTTTATAGTAATATTTGCCTCTAATAATATGTTGATTAAGTTCTTAATAATAATCTATATTATGTTTTTTTTATTAAGATAGCATCTTTTTTCTAGAAAAATCTACTACTAGGAGGGTGCTTTGGTGAAAATACTTTTCCTTTTCACATCCGGCGTTGGTAAACATATTACTTTATATTCCTTCAATGTGCATTGGCCTTTTGCTCAGAATTGGACATAGCTTGTTTATATTGGTGAAAATACATTTCATTTTTCACATCCTGCTGATGGAGGATTCCAAACATTTCAGGAATGTTATGTGTTGCTATGCAACTGGTAAGCTTATCAAAATTTTAGCTTGAGAAAAAGCTTAGTTTTGCACAAATATCTTCTGCTGATTATGACATTTATTAGGTCATTTTAAGTATCCAACATTGAATCACCATTCTAGGGAGACAAAATTTTCCCTTAGTCATCACTCCAGTAACAGAAAATTTAGGAAGTCAAATCTCTATGTTTTTATTTCTTTACTGCATTGAGAAAGTAATACTGATCATCTGCTATCCTGCATGAAAGTGAAACTGACTGCTACACAAGATATAGAACTTAGTACATAACTTAAACAACTAGTTAAAGCTTTATCTACACTCCTCGCCTACCAGTTACCTAATACAAATATGGATGACAAAACTGGCTTAGAGCTTATTAGAGATTGAGGGAGGACAAAAAATGAAAAATGACCATACAATAGCCAATTAATATCTCTACACCGAACATTTTGACTAATTATGGTTCTTGATATCGCCAGTTCAGGTATGGATGCACAAAAAGATAGTAATTTTGATTCATGGATTTGGAAATGTAGCTTAAACCAGATAGTATAATTTTCATTCTTGTATGTCTGTTGGTTTGGAGAATCCCCCTTAAGGAGATCATTCGAGATATTTTGAAAGCTGCAAACTATAAAGCTGCGAAAGTGGCTGACATGTTTGGTGGGCTCATCCTCGTTACCCTCTAACAACAATCTGAAGATTAATGGATTTCATGGACACTATATAGATAGATGATTGCTTTTATAGAAGGGGATACATGTTAGGGAAAGTCTATTACAAATTGAAATGAGCATTTGCGCACTGTGTTTTCTGCAGATTTTTTGCAGTGTCTATTGATAAACTCTTCTTGAATTTTAGATTCGCTCTGCAGGTGTTGGACTCAAGTCAACTTTTATTTAAGAAATCTTTCTAAAGTCTATTACAAATTGAAATGAGCATTTGCGCACTGTGTTTTCTGCAGATTTTTTGCAGTGTCTATTGATAAACTCTTCTTGAATTTTAGATTCGCTCTGCAGGTGTTGGACTCAAGTCAACTTTTATTTAAGAAATCTTTCTAATTCTATTGATGATTTGATTCCGGGTTCACCCAACCAATAGAAGACTCCCTCTTCTCAGATGTGGTATTGCTCTAACTTGATTGAAAGCTATTTGGTCTGAGCAGAATGAAATAATTTTTCAAAATGAGAGCTTAGTGTTCAATTCAGTAATCACCATTTTGTTGATGAAGTCTCCTTATTCAAGCCACTGCAAAAGATTACTTAACAAAACTGCTATGTTTGTGGCAAGTATGCAAGCATTTGCATTTAGCCTACTTGCTTGTACTTTCCAATTTTCTGATCCTTTCTCTTTTTTACAATTACAACTTATTCTGAGATTTATTTGCTCTTCAATTAATAGTATTTATGGAGGTGTTCACCATCCTCCTAATTTCCCTTCAAAAAAGAAAGTTGAGTGACTAAATGCCCCCACAAAGCTCTATTTTTAAATATCATTTTCTCCAGCAGGTTAAAGGCCACATCTTTTACTAGTTAATTAGCTTCTGTTTCTTTCACTTTTCACTACTCAGCTTGTTCAACTTGTTACCTATCATCTTCAGCCTACCACCAGGAAGCTCAAAGAAGCAACTAAGCAAGAGGTATACCATATATGAGATGTTTTCATCAGAGAATATTACTAATTTTCCATGGATATCATATATGAGATGTTTTTATCAGAGAATATTACTAGTTTTCCATGGATGTCTAAATCAAATCGGAAACAACTTATATCCCACTAAATTGGAAGCTCTACCTTCCTACTCTATCTCCAACTCTTATTAAATTGACTACTTCTACTGCAATGCTTTAGCCAACCTAGTATGCTCAGAAATAGAGAACATCAAAATGTGGATCCTTATGTTAGACCGCCGCAACACTCTACGCCATCTTTCTTTTGTCATTTGTCATGTGGTGAAGCTTATGCAAAAGTGATCAATGAAGTTAACACTTGAAAGTCACTACTCCATGCTAGGTGCTTGCAACTGATGAAGAGTATGGAGGGCCAATTTGATCAAGGCTTATCTTTACAAGTTGTAAGTATACTTGCTATTTTCATTTGTGATCAATCAAACGTCTGCAATTAGAAGTTACTTCTATTTGCAAGTATATTTGTGGGCAACCAGTGGTGGATCTAGAAAATTTTATTAGTGGGGACAAACTAATTTTGATAGTCGACCTCGACGAGTCTTCATATATTAAAAACGTTGCAAATTTTTTTCGTTATCAATGTTGTAAAATACTTCTTTCTCAATGTATGTAACCAAATAATCATTTAACTATTTATCTCCCATCCGATTACGTAGTTTATTTTTTATAAAATTCATTGTAGAAAAAGTTCTTTCAACACTTGCTGTTGTCACAGGAAGAATCAATATTAACTTCAAAAGTAAATAAATCAATGGGTAAACTATATATTTTTTTTGCCTCAACTAACTTTATAGAAAGGTCAACGATCGTGTTAAGTTTAAAAATTTATTATTTGAGCGGACATCTAAAATATAATTCTCAAGTTGATCATCTAAAATCATAAGATCTAGAGTGGAAAATTCAGTCGGATAAAATTTTGCAAGCTGAATCAATTTTTATTTATCAAATGAAATAAAATAATCTTTTGGACTTAAGGATGCCACTGAAAGAAGTAATTCAGTATTTGTCTCTGTGAATCTATTGTTGAGTTCCTGAAGTTATCTATTAATCACTTGGTAAAATAACTCAACTTGATAATGATGTAGGTTTGAGGTTCTTTTTAATTTTCGTCTTGGTCGTCTCGGAAGTACAAAAATATCATTCATATTTAAGATGATTATCTCATGTTTGTTACAAAAGATAAAAACTTCATCCAATAAAGTGTTCTATCATTCATCTCTCATTAATTGCAATCTTTGTTTAGATATCTTTACTAATGACATTGTGTTCTCAATGTCTTGATCTTTTCTTTGTAGCACATGGGACAAATCATTAGTAATTTCTAAAATATTTTCCATCAAGTGCAAAGTGAAACTAAATTCGAAAGATTGTATTACACTTAACAAATTACGTGCTTGACATCTTTGATCTAAATTGGTACCATCAGTTTCAATAATCTCAAGAACATCCATAGCAGAAGAAAATATATTAATCAAACTTAACAATGCTAAATAGTATGATCCCCAACGAGTATCTCCCGCTCTTTTAAGTGTTGTTTCTTGATTTAATCCACGCCCAATAGATATTTCATCATTTTTTAATCCTTCTATAAGTTTTTTTGTTTGACTATCCCAAAGAATTTCTTGTCGCTTAGGTGAAACTCCAACCATATTTGTTAAATTTGCAACTAAAGTGAAAAGACAAGAAACCTCAATTTGTTTTTTTGCAACGGCTACAAATGTCAATTGTAATTGATGAGCAAATCAATGAATATAAAAGGCACTCATTTTCTTTCAATATTAGACTTTTAAGACCATGAAATTCGTCATGCATATTACTAGCACCATCGTAGCATTGTCCACGTATTTTTGATATACTTAATTGATATTTTGCAAATAAAGATTCTAATGCATTTTTCATTGATATTGCGATGGTACTAGATATGTGAACAATACTTAGAAAACACTCAACTACATCTCATTTCTTGTTAACATAGCGTAAAACAATTGACATTTGCTCCTTAATTGAAATGTCACGCGATTCATCAATTAAAATAGCAAAAAAATCACCACCAAGATCATCAATTATCGCTTTAGTTGTCTCACTAGCAGCACAATTTACAATATCTTTTTGTATATCGGGTGCTATTAATTTTAAATTCCCACGAGCATTTTTTAATACTTGATCAAATTCTTCATTACGATTTGCAAGAAATTGAACAAGTTCAAGAAAATTTCCTTGATTATTTGAATCTTTTGACTCATCATGTCCTCGAAATGTCAATCCCTGACGTAGGAGAAATCGAATACAATCAACCATTGCTGTCAAATGAATTCGATACTCCTTATCCATTTGATCATATTGCTTACAAACGACAATTTCTATATGTTGTTTTTGGTTCATTAATGCCTCATAATTTTTCCACGCTTAATTATGAGCATTATTAGGACCAATTCCAACATGAACTCCTAATCTTTCTTTCTTTTTCCAATTTGTAAAACCTTCTACGGTAAATGCATCACCACTAGCCTGCTCTTCAGCTTGAGGCCCCATAAGATAACAACATAAATAAAAGGCTGCATCCTTAGATATATTATACTATAACCAATTACCAAACTCATTAAACCATACAGGATTAAAACGCCTAAATAAATTTCCAAATTTTTTTTTGAAAAGTTATGCTCTCTTGGCTGACACGGACCCTTTTGAAGATAAGCTCGTCGAATTTCATCCCTTTGATTAGGATGATACACAGATATTTTCATTCGTTTAGTCGACGGGAAGATTTTCTAAGTTAATTTCTAAATATTCTTTTTTATATTGAGGTTGTGTTTTATTTTCAGAACTAGAATCATTATCTATTGATTTTTTTTAAAAAAATCTTTCCATAAAATTTTTCATAATTTTGTCAATCAATTTAATTAGCAAGTAAACAAAAACTAAATATTGAAATAATTAATAATGCTGAAAATATAAAAATTAATAATGCTGAAATAAAAATTAATAATGTTGTAATAAAAATATCGGTCTTACCACCCGAAGAAAGTAAAAAAATCAATAAACAAAAAATACCGTACGATGTCGGTAGCCCGGCGGAGATTGAAGGCGATCCGACGAGCGACAATTGCAGCGAGCGTTGAGTGGCAGCGGTAGCAAAAGCGAGCGTCGAGAGGCGATGAGAGCGGCAACCGACAGCGACAGTTGCAGGCGGTAGCGTCAATTGCAGGCGGCAGCGGCAGCAGCAGGCGGCAGCAACAACGAGCAGCTAAGCAGTGGCAGCTCGAGTGCTCGACAACAAGTGGCAGCCGGCAGGTGGTAGCTCGAGTGCTCGACAGTTGGCGGCAGCCGATAGTCGGCGGGCGTTGCAACCTGCAGTCAGACGACGGTAGGCAGTAGGAGGCAGGCGACAACCCAGCGGACAGCAGTAGGCGGCAGCCCGGCGACAAGCGGCAGGGGGCATCCCGACGACAAGTAGCAGGTGAGGCGAGCGATTGAGATATGAGAGAGAGATCGAGAGAGGAATGACGAGCGAGACTGCGAGAGAGAGGAATGACGAGCGAGAGCCGAGAGAGAAGGCGGGAGGAGTGAAATTTTAGCCAGGTTAATAGCTATTAAATAATAATTAATTATACCATTTGTTTACTAAAGTTAAACACGCAACATTAAATGCCAAGATTTGTTTAGATTTCGCTGGGTACGCTACGCGGCGTGCGCGGTGCGCTTGTGCCATTGTGCGTGACGTGCGTCAAACCATCTGCAGCTGTGCGTGTGATTTGTGAGTGGGGGCTAATAATTTTTTTTTCAAAAAAAAAAACTTTCTCAGTGGGGGCCACGACCCCCACTGGGCCTGCAGTGGATCCGCCACTGTGGGCAACCAAATGATATGCTGCAAATTCTATTGACTTTTGAATGCAAATGCTTTTTGCAGTACTTGCACATCCAGACAATCAAATACCCTCTATGAACAGGGGCAAGGCTAAGCAGAAGATCGGGAATCTCCAGGTCAAAGATATGCTCAAAGGTTGGTTGAAGAGGGGAGGGGGTGTTTGTTCAAAGCAAAGTGATATGCTTCTTCACCTCGCTCGAGGAGTCAATGTGTTCTAAGTGAAATGATCACATTTAAATGAAAGGACTAAATATGTTATAAATTACAATAATTTTAAAAAATCTAGATTTTGGGTGTGAAAATTTTCGAATCCTGAACGTAATATTTAGAATATCCATTTTATCCTTGGCCAAAATCTCTAAATCATTTAGAGACTTTGGCTGAAATATATATAAATTTTAAAAAATAATTTTAATTTATAAAATAATTTTATGATAAAAAATGTTAGAGTTTAAAAAAATATTTGCAAACTCTCTAATGCATTAGACTTTTGCACAAAGATTATAAAATTAAATTTATATTAAAAATAAAAAAATATTTGTTTTATAGACTCTAGCATATCTTTTATATTATATATATATATATATATATATATAATTAAATTTTATTTTTTATAATTATAAACAAAAGTCTCTAACTCATTAGAAATTTTTGCCCAAAGCTTATAGAATTGATTTTAAATTAGAAATAATAAAATATTTTTTTATTCAAAATATTTTTATAGACTCTAGCACATCTTTTTATATTATATATAATTAATTAAATTTTATTTTTTTAATTATAAAATTATTATAAACAAACGTTTCTAATTCACTATGGACATTTGCCCAAAACATATAAAATTAAAAATAATAAAATATTTTTTTTATAGACTCTAGCACGTCTTTTATATCATATATATATATATATATATATATATATATATTATGAATTAAATTTTATTTTTTATAATTATAAAATTATTAGGCTTAATTATCTTTTTAGTCTCCCAAAATATCATATTTTTTTCGTTTGATTTCTCATTTTAAAAAAAAATCATTTGGTTCATCAAAAATTATTTTCGTTTTCATTTGGTCCATCCGTCAACTTTTGCTGTTAAGTGCCAATATGGCAATGGTGATATGGATAAAAGACAAAATGAATGACTAAATGAAAAAATATATTTTAATGGACTATATGAAAAAAAAATGTATAATTTAATAATCTAAAACATAATTATATATATAATTTTCTCATCTTATCCACCAATATAAAATCTCATTAATTATTTTTTCTTATTTTAAAATTTTTACCTCACAAATCTACAATAAATTTACGAATGATACTAATGACCCAATGTAATACAAAAATAATATTTGTATTGTGCCCAAATCTCTTTTTTTTTCTCAAAATATTGTGAATGCATTATGTTTATCAATCTTTATTATAGATCAAGAGTATATGTATGATTATATTTTTTATTCTTGAGATTTTATATTGGTGAATAAGATGAGAAATATTTTTTATATAATTATAATTATGCTTTAGGTTTTTAAAATATATATATATATTTATCTAGTCCTTTAAAATATCTCTCTTTTTCTGTTTGGTCCTTTATTTTGTCTTTAATCTATGTCAGCATTGTCATGTTGGCATTTAACATCTGAAGTTAACGGAGGGACCAAATGAAAACGAAAATAATTTTTGATGGACTAAATGGAAAGTTTTTTAAAAAGGGGGACAAAACGAAAAATATATATGATATTTTGAGCAGGGATGACAACGGTTCGATTAACCACACTTTTGGGGATTAACCGAAACTGAAATCGATTTCCAAACTTGCTAATCAAAACCGAAATCGGTCGGTTTCAAAAGCCTATATTCGAAACCGAAACCGACTTTTTCGGTTCGGATAGAACTGGTTATCCGTTTACTAATCGGTTAACCGGTAGTAAACAGATAATCGATTCAAAGATTAATACAAAACTGGTTTCGGATACCTGTTAACCGTAAAAAATCCGATAGTAAACGGATAATCGGTTTAAAGATTAATAACAAAATTAGTTTCGGATATCGGTTAATCGCAAAAAATGGTAATCAAAATCGAATATATAACCGGTTTCGATTACCGGTTAACCGCGACCCGATAACCGAAATCAAATCGATTTTAAACGGATTTTAGTTTTTAGTTTTTTTTTACCAGAAAATAGAGATAGCTATATTAAAGCGCGACAAATGCCACGACAGAAATGTCGGACAACAAAATATCCTCCAACTCCGAAGGACGGATGGAGGACCACACCATCTCATCTTTACATAAAACGATTTTTAGTTTTTACTATCTGAAATCGAAATCGAACCGCAAATTCACTATCCAAAATTGAATTTTGCGGTTCAGTTAATCGGTTAACCGGTTTGAATTGTCATCCCTAATTTTGAGGGACCATGAACATAATTAAGTCAAACTATTATAAATAAAAGTCTCTATTGCTTTACAAACTTTTGTCAAAATCCTATAATAGCTTAGTAACTTAAAAAAAAATTAATTTATGAAACAATTTTTTATGATACAAAAATAGGTATTATGATAAAAAAATTATTTTACATCAAAATATTTTATAATTTTTAATTTAAATTTAAATTTATAAATTTTGTGAAAAAATCTCTATTGCATTATCGAGTTTGAAAATATTTTTTTTTTACTCTAAAATCTTTTTTATTATAAAAATTATTCATAAATTAAAATTATATATATATTTTCTTTGGTGAGTTAGAGTTTGGTCTAGGTAAAATGAATATTCTAAATATTAAGTTGTTTGAGAATTTTTACGCTCAAAATCCGAATACCATAATTCCAACGTTCTAATATCTGATTTTAGGAAATTGGCCTATAAATTATAGGATTATTTGTAGTTTTATAGTTTGAGGCTTAAAATTGATGACTAAACTAAAATTTCAAAGAAATTATAGAACCTGAAGTGAAACTAACCCTATATAATATCCTGCAGAAGCTGCGGCTAACTTGTACCCTACCGACGAGCCGCAATGGTTTCCTTCCTTCGCCACCGCGATAGCCTCCTCCCCCTGTTCAAGTTCCTCCGCGTCCGATATTTGTCCTCCTCCGCCTCCGTTGCCACCGGAGATGGAACTGCTTCGTGCAATCCCAACTTCATGGTCGACTACCTTGTGAAATCTTGTGGGTTCTCCATTGACGAGGCGTCCAAGGTCTCCAAACCCCTTGACTACGTCCAATCTACCGAGAAACCGGACGCCGTCGTCAATTTCATGAGAGTGCACGGATTTCGTGACCCCCATCTCCGGAAGATAATATCCGTCAAACCCAGATTACTCTGCTGGGATGTGGAGAAGAATCTCGCCCCAAAGTTTCAATCTTTACGTGAGCTGGGCTTATCGGAGTCGGAACTTGTCGATGTCATTTGGTTGAATCCCTGCATTCTCAACCTTAGCCTCCGTGGTTCCCTCTTCTCCAAATTGAAACTATGGGAAAGTCTCTTGGGTTCGAGGGAGCACCTCCTCAAGCTTATTAAGAGGAAAACATGGGTTTTTGGTAACAGCATTGAGAACAAGGTACTTCCTAACCTGAAGTTCTTGAAGGATGAGTGTGGCATTCCTGAAGATAGGGTCGCTCTCGTCCTTAGAATGAAGCCAGATTTCATCACACAGAAACTAGATTCACTCCGAGCTTTGGTAGTGAGAGCCGAGGAGATGGGGGTGCCCCGGCGATCTAGGATGTTCATGTGGGTTCTTCATGTCCTCCATATGGTAAGCAAGGAAAAAGTTGAGGACCAGTTCAAGCTCTTGAGAAACTTCGGCTGCTTAGACTCTGAGTTATCTTCTGCAGTCAAGAAGCAGCCGAGCTTTTTAGGCCTTTCCCGGGAAGCATTGCACAGAAAGATGAATTTTCTGGTCAACGATGTAGGCTGCACACCATCCTACATTGCTCAACGGCCAAAGCTTTTGATGCTTAGTTTCGAGAAGAGGATGAATCCTCGGTTCTGTGTGATGGAAATCTTGAAATCCAGAGGGTTATGGACTGCAGAATACCAAGTACTTCACTTTTTCTCAGTACCGAATGCAAAATTTTTAGAGAAGTTTGTTCTCCCTTACAAAGATGACGTCCCTGAACTTCTCAAAATCTTGTGAGCTGTAACCCAGTAAGGAACAAGACTAACTTTCTCACTTGGACTATGGGGACCAGAAGGGGCTCTACTCAGGTATTACACTTTTCAAGACTAGTCAAGCAATGATTCTAAACCGATATCATAGTAGCTTGATTATATTTAATATTTGAAACCAGTTGACATACAAGAATCTGTTCATTTGGATGTGAACAAGTCAAGTTGTTCAAATTCCTGATGAGATACAGGGTGCATTTGTTTTAGGACTTGTGAATTGAATTGCACCGAAATTCAAATTAATGTCTAGCCAGTAATGAGTATCAGAGGAGTACTAAAGCAGTTGTCTATTAGATTGATCAAAAATAGTGTTCTCTTTTTGGCCAAGTTGGGTGTTAACTGTCCTTCATGCCCCCTAGGCAAGCTGACGGGTGTACAGGTTAGACTTTGGATTTGTAATTTCCTTTCCTGCAATAGTATTGTTTAAATTGGAACTAATATGCAATTTATAATACGTGCTTGTTTCAATATATAATACCTCGTTTTAGTCCCACGTCCAAAGTATATTGAATATTGTGTTGATTTATAAGGCTTGATGAGTATGCTATTATCAATTTCCACTTATGCATTTTAATTAGATCAATGGTGGGTCTATGTGAAGTTGATGAGATAGTTATCCCATCAAGCTAGTCGTAACACAATAAGTATGTTCTTTTCTATAACAAACAATGACCTAGTCTCTGAAATCTGTCTGATTAAGGTTTTTGAATTTAGTTGGGTGGATGAAGCCCTCTCAAATTTTCTGGGCATGCATGACTCGGGAAGCTAGGCCTATTGCCACAATGCACTATGGCCTGTGGATTTGGCATGACCTACTGAGGCCATGTTATATTTCCAAATACTAATGAGTCTTTAAACCTATCAAGCTATTGATGGACATATGGCTACTGGTACTATTGACTGGTTGGACACATAGCTGCAAAAGTTTATTTATTGCTGATCAGCTGATCAACATATTTTTTGAGTCTTTTGACCCATGTTTATTTATTGACACTCACTGATTGATGATTCAACTTGTACTGAGAAATGAAAAGAGAAATGCCAACTATAATATGGGGATGTCCTGGCACAACAAGATTAAAATCCATCCAGCCATGCTTTGCCAGGCCCACTACAGAACACACTTTCTCAGGATCAGCTTTTTTGCTGGTATAAAACCATCTAGATTTGCTTGTTTGAAGTCCATTATATAGTTCTTATTTAGTAAGCTAGATTTGCTGTATTTGATGTCCTGTCTGACTAATTGGTTTCTCAAATAATTATCTGATTCCTTTTGGGTTTTGAATTGTATATTCTCCATTATTGGTTTGCTTCTGAACCACATTGTCAGGCTATGCTGGCAATATCTACAAATATTTTCATGTTAGCTGCAAAATCACCTGAAGATGTTGAGTACTAGTTCTCTAGTGAAGTTAGGACCTTTCACCAAAATACTTAAATCCAAAAGTCTTGGTTTTTAATTTGTCTTAATTGAGTCCTTATTTGGTTATGGATTTGAATCTCTATAGGCACTCAGGTTCATGATAGAATTGTTTTCTCTAGTCAAATGAGCATCTCGATGGACTTTATTGATTTGTTGATTATTGCATAAATAGTCTATTTGATGTTCTTCTGTGCAGTAGCTCATAGGGAATTTGTGATATCACTTGTTCTATGGCTGATCATGACTGACCTCAGTGCTAATATAGTTATCCATTTTTTTTTTTGCATCCAAGATGTTGTCTATTGTTTGAAGTTGCAAGTACTTTCCTCTAAGCATTTAGTTTTGATTTTCCTAGGTCTCAATATTCTCAGCCCTAACAAAACATTTTTTTCCATCAACCCAACACGCAACTAACATGATGATGAGAATTTTTTAGAAAGTATAAGTATCGAGGCCTTGTTGTATTTCAAATATTTGCAGAATAACCCTTGAGGCCTTGTTGTAGACCTAATGATTGTTTAATCACTAGGGACTTTTATGATTGTGCTCATTAATTCCACAAATTTTCAACTACTTGGTTCTCTATCACCATGTCATTGTTATGCACATAATATTCATGTTCCATATTATGAAGTTACATTTGTCTTTATCAATGCGAGGAATGCGTTTTGAATATTGAATTCTGTTTTCTGACTTTTCAGAGAATTTGCATCTAACACCGATGTTCTTATGTCTTGATAGCATTCAACCATCATTCTTGCATATTGCAGTTCTCTTCTTTTGTGCATGACTATTGACTAGACCATTCAATAGAACTTCCAGACAACTATGCTCATCGTCAGTCAACTTGATTGTGTTTACTTTACGACTTTACCTTCTGCTTGAAGTCTAGAATTGCTTGTTTCCAGAGTGATGTTACAAGCAGTTCTTATGTCTTCGTATCACCCAGAGCTGTGGCATGAGCGTTGTCGATCAACCTGGCAATTATTGCTCCAAGAAAACTGAAAGAAATCAGATGTAAGGCAAAAGTATTTTATTTTCAGAAAGCACTTTAAGCAGAGGGTTGAGTTGAAGGCAAAAATATGATAAAGTATGAGATTCTTTCATTTTAAGAAGACTGTCTGCCAATCCGTGTGATGTACCATGAGACTAGAGAAGAATCAGATTCATATTCCCATCTTATGGGTAGAAGTTTTGCAGAACACACTATACGGATTTCTTACAGGCATTACTAAAGCTGCCTATTCGAGTAATCGAGTTGGAGTCAGCTCAATTCAATTCAATTTGAGTTAGATCTGATTTAATTTTTTTTATTAAAATTATGATTTAAACCACAATGCATGCAATATACTTTCAGAGGATGGATCTGTAGGAGATCTTCCTTTGAAGAAGGGTGGATCTGGAGTAAATCTAGGTCCATGAACGAGAGGGGGACTAGCAAGGGAGGAGACTTGCAAAGAAGGGGATAGTGCATAGTAGGTAAAAAGGGAGAGAGTGACGATAAGAGGACTAGATCAGTGAGAGAGGAGCAAGTGGTGGAAGAGGGGATAGCAACGAGATTGAATGGAAAGGGAGAGCAGTTCGAGGGTGAAGTAGGTGGCGGATGGCGGTTCTAGATAAATAAATAAGGAAAAATACTTAAATATAGTATGAATTTTTAGATTTTTCTCATGACATGTATTTTTTTTTAAATTCAGGCATATATTACGACATTTGTGTTAATTGTGTCATGCGTCTAATTTTCGACGGCAGCTTGTTAAATTGATGATGTGGCATATTGATGTGTAATAAAAAATATTAAAATTTATAAATTAAAAAGTGGGTTCACCTCTCTCTCTCTCTCTCTCTCTCTCTGGTTTTTCCATCGCCTTCTTTGTCTCTTCTCAGTTCTCCTTTCTTCTGCTCGTAGCCTTATTTTGTCGCTTCTTGTACTCTATCAGTCTATAAGGAGCGCAGAGGGAAGCGAGGCGCAAGCAATCAAGATGCCCTTGAGCAAGCGGACGCGGTCTAGCTCCTTCATGCGGCGGACGACGAGTATGACGATGTTCGCTGCTGCTGACGATTGCCCCTTCGCACAACTCCAACCCCTCTGCACAACTACAACTCCTCCATCGGCATTGGGACTAGCGTCGGGTGGTGGAGTTGGATGTGGCGACGATGGGGAAGAAGGGCGGCATCGGGGGGAGGAGGATCTCCGGTGATTTTTTGTGTGTCAGATATGGCCCATTTTGATGGCCTACGACCTCTTCAAACGTCGCCTTGGTCTTGGCTGCAATACGTTCATCTATAAGTATTGCTTTTGTCGATCGATCCATTATATTTTGCTTAAATAAAAAAAAAAAATTTTTATTACACGTCAACACACCACATCATCGGTTTAACGAATTGTGGATATAAATTAGACGATATATCACAATTGACACAAATGTCGTAGTATATGTTTGAAATTGAGAAAAGAAAAATACAGATCATATTGAAAAAAATATGAAAGTATAAACTATATTTAGATATTTTCTTAATAAACAATGAAATATTTTGTAAATGGTTAGAATAATTCTCCAATATAATATCTATTTATGTATGCAGATGATTAAAATAATACGGGTTGTGATATATATATTTCAAGTGGATATATATTAGTAAATACAAAAGTAACATATAAGTGGATAAATTTGTAATTTAGTTCAGATTCGCTTAGTGACTCAATTTCTAGAATTCCAGTTCAATAACACACGTGGTAGGGTTCCAACTCTTGTTGCACCATCGCCGTGGCCGCCATGCCCCTCTCCCTCCGCCGCAACAGCCTCTTTCCCTTTATCCGACTCCTCCGCCTCCGGTATCTCTCCTCTTCCTCCTCTTCGGACGCTGCGGCGGCCGCTAATGGCGGCACCTCTCCTCCTAATCGCCACTCCACGATCGATTACCTCGTCAACTTTACTGGGCTCACCGACGCCCAGGCGGCCAAAGCCTCCAAACACCTGGCCCTCAAGACCTCCGAGAAACTCGACGCCGTCCTTACCTTCATGAGATCTCAGGGCTTCCGTGAAGACAAACTCAAGAAGCTGGTATCTTTGGAGCCTAGAGTTCTCCGTCGGGATGTCGAGAAAGACCTCGCCCCAAAGTTTCGA
Source organism: Canna indica (assembly GCA_034359265.1). Lineage (NCBI taxonomy): Eukaryota > Viridiplantae > Streptophyta > Magnoliopsida > Zingiberales > Cannaceae > Canna > Canna indica. The sequence continues at coordinate 74,985,282 of CP136894.1, read as the reverse complement.
TTTTTACGTGACCTGGGGTTTTCAAAATCGGGCCTCGTCGATGCCATTTTGGCGCACCCCTCTATTCTTATCCTAAATGTCGACCGTTGCCTCCTCCCAAAATTGAAGATGTGGGAAAGTCTTTTTGGATCGAGGGAGCTCCTCCTCGCGCATTTGAAGGGGAAATGTTGGTTTTTAAGCAGTAGCATTGAGAATGTAATACGTCCTAATTTGAAGTTCTTAGTGAATGAATGCGGTATTCCTGAAGAAAGGGTCTCTGTAATTGTGAAAATAGACCCAAGTATTTTAACAAAGAATTCTAATTCACTCCGAGCTTTGGTTGTAAGGGCCGAGGAGCTGGGTGTTCCTCGGGAATCAAGTATGTTCATATGGACACTTAATGTTCTCTCCAGGGTCAGTAAAGATAAAGTTCAGGCCCATGCCAAGCTCACGAGGAGCTTCGGGTGGTCAGAAACTGATTTCTATTCTGCAATCAGGAAGGTGCCGTTCATTCTAGGGTCTTCACAAGAGATATTGCGGAAAAAGTTTGATTTTTATGTCAATAAAGTTGGGTACACGCCTTCCTTCATTGCTGAACGGCCAATCCTTTTAAAATTTAGTATGGAGAAGAGGGTGATTCCACGGTTTCGTGTGATGGAGAAGTTGAAATCTGAAGATTTATGGACTCCAAAGCACCAGCGTCTTTCCTTTTTCATGTTATCAAGTACCAAATTTGTGGAGAAGTTTGTGATTCCCTACAAACACAAAGTTCCTGAACTGCTTGATCTTGTGAATTGAACTCTGTGCAAATCATTATATAGCAACTGGCAAGTATTGAGTAATTGGTAGAGCAACTACTTGGTATATTGTTTGAAGCGGTATGTTGTCCTACATTGCCCATGAGGAATGACTATAGTCTACAGAGATGCATTCTGCACAGTAGGCTTATTCATTTTTGAAATTGAAAGAAATAGGCGATGCAGAATACAAGCTTCCTTTATCTATTAACCATTAAGGTCCGTGGAAAAAATGGTTCTTTGTAACAATGATTAAGTCACCTAACTAGCTGGAATTTTCCTGATTGACTGAGGTAGACAATTTGGTTTCTTAAATTAGAATCAAATTAGCCAGCTTCTTCTAAGTTTACTTTGATATGAGTTTACTTATTATGCTAGAATACAGTGATTGTAAATCAATTTTGCTCTATCTGATTAGCTTGTTTCTCAAATAATTTTGTTTCAATTTGGTACAATAACATTTCCATCACCAGTCCACATGCGAACTGCATCTTGCATTTTGATCTAATTGAAATGGCATTTTGGATATTCTTTAGGAACTTAGGATTGTGGAAAGTTGATTATGATGGGTACTTAGTTGTTATGTCTGAGGCCTAGCCCGTTAGTCTAACTGGGAAAAGAAGAAGAAGAGCAGTTCCCTTATGCAGTGGCTAAGATTGAAAGGGAGAAGAAGATAAAGGAAGAAAAGTAAAAAAAGGGAGAATGAGTAGAAGACAAAAAATGAAAGGAGTTATGTAGCATTGTAATTCTGTGGTTGAAAAGGAGGAATAAAGAAAAGGAACAAGAAGTTCTACAACAAGATTGAGGAGAAGAGTTGTATTAGTTTTAATTTCACAGTCTCAATGTCTTTTGGTAACTTTGCTAAATGAAATATTAATCTGTATTGTTATACACCATTTGTATATTGGTTAATACATTATTTGGAAATTTTAAACTATTGTTATTAACTTATTAATAAGATGACTATATCTGTGTGATGATTTTTATAACTTCGATTCTTCTATTTCTGTTTTTTATATGCCTTTATAGTAAATTTGGTTTGTGCTTTGAGCGTGTTTCTAGTTATTTGTGCTTCATGCCTTATGCATGTCTGTAAATTAGTTGATTGTTATTTTGTCCTTTATGTACATCTATAGCTATGCTTTGCAGACAGTAATTATTTCTGCTTTCGAAAGATATTGAATATTACTTGAGTGACATTAAATTAGTATATTAGTCCATGATTAACCTTCATTGAAAAAATAGTTTAGTGTGTTACTGTGTATCTTAATATACTAATTATGCAGTTCTTTAAAAAATTTAGATCCAATGCCTAATATGTTGCAGGTTACCAAGTGTATTGTATGAACTTTAGATTCACTTTGTATTAGATATGCGCATGAATAGTATGTTGCCTTATGTATGCGTGAGATTCATTCTTGTAGGTACTTTGCATCAGATTTTTGGGGTGACATTGTGTTTCATATAATTGAATTTCAAACTGAACCATGCTATGTTTACAAAGAACAGCCTTGTGATATATAAAATTACAAGCAAACTTGAATAGTCTGTCCCCATTGAAGTAAGCCCTCACCTGATTTATAGGCTCCAATCTCTTTATGTAGAACTGCAGATGGTGCATACTTAGGTGTTTTATAGAATTATTACTAAAGGTTCCAGTAGCATGTACTTCCAATAATGTTGGTAAAGTGGAATTTCCTAAGTGTTGAGGTGAACTATTCTAAGCCTTACTACGGAAGTTGTGGAATTGCTTAGGTGTTTGCTTCATCAACAAAACCTCAAACATAAAAACTAACATGGCATAGAAAATATGAAAGCAGATAAGCTCAAAAAGTTCAAAATTGACACATAAAAGTATACATCTATTTTCAGCGGTTACCTTTCATTCTTGTTGCTGATCTAACAATCATTTACATCACAAGTGAGTTCTGTTGTACAATTTTCATGGTTCACTATGCTGACTTCTTAAAGTAGAAATGATAATCGTCATAGACTTCATAGTGCTCATGCTTTACCATGTTCAACTATTTTATTCAGCCTCTCATGTAATTACTATGCTTATCAAGTTATTATTTTCACAGCATTCACATTTCATTACTTTTATGGAGGTTTGAACATGTTGGTACACCAATAATGGAAGCTCTTTGTGTCATCACTCAATGAGACTGTATTTACCATGCATATTGTGACAAACTTAATTAGGACTATCCATTTTTTGGTTGAAACTGCAGATCCAGACAAAAAAAACTGGTTTAGTTCCAGGTGATATATTGTTTTTATTATTTTATTGATTTATAACCTTATAGGTTGTATCTTTTTTTTTTTTCAGATCAAATGTAGCCCCATTCTGAGGAGCAAGCCACAAGCTTTTGAAAGGACAAGTGAATATTTGATGATACCTCTGGAACTAAGTTTTTATTGTTGAAACTGATGTAGAAGAACAGCTTATTTTGTAACTGGTGTTGGTTGAAACTGCATATAATCGTAAGACATGGTTGGTCGGTACATGTACTTCAGAAATTTTACCTAAATATTTGTTCAGATTTTTAATTAAACAGCTTCGATGTTGCAGTTCTGGTCATGTAATTTCTCAGTGTCAATGATGATTGTGCAAATTTTTTATTGTGAAGCTTAATTATGTAGTTTTCAGTTTTAAAGAAAAATTGTGCTCACTAGCATCAAAGTAATGGAATATATATAAAATCTACTTTCAAGCCTAAAGCATATTTTTGATCTGACACTTCACCCAAAACATTGTACAGTTCTCAAGGTTGGGAATTATGCCAAATTGTCAAATGTTTATAAATGCCATAAAAATTAGGTTCTACAACAGGAGGGTACAAAATATGGTGTTCTTTGATAAAAAGATTGCAGGGTAGTAATTAGTAACCAATTAAAAATTAAGATATAATGAAATATCTAAACTCTTAATCCCATCAAAGTCCAAATGACTCTCGATACACCAATCTTCAACCTCATCCTTATTTGACACGTGTCAATCCCTCGTTCACTCAAGGACTTCCCAGTTCAGCTGCTTTGTTTCGTCCAACTCATCGCTACTCCATAGACCGGCACTCATCCACCGTTGGATCACCATATATCACGAAACTCATCCGTCCAAATTCCCCCTTTCATCATTACCTATATTTCTCGTCATCGATCACTACTTCGCTGGAAGGAAAAAAAAGGAGTCGAGAGCGGAAATGGCCGCCCTCCGCCTGTCTCCCTTCGCCCTCCGCCGCGACACTGCCCCTTCCTCCTCTGTTCCCTCCGTCGCCGTTCCTGTCTCCTCGTCTCTCCGCATACTCTCTTCCATCCCGCGCCGCCTCCGCTCCCTCAGGCCGGCCTCCCGCTCCTCACGCCGCCCCCGCCGCGGCGCGGCCGGCGCCGCCATGATGGACACCGCCGCCTCGAGCTACGCCAACGCCCTCTGCGACGTCGCCCAGTCTAATGACTCCCTCGAGGCCACGGTCACTGACATGGAGAAGGTGGAGAAGGTGTTCGCCGACCCGGCGGTTCAGTCCTTCTTCTCCAACCCTGTCTTAGCCCCAGAGAGAAAGGCAGAGGTGGTGAAGGAGATCTGCGCCTCCTGCGAGCTCCAGCCCCACACTGCGAATTTCCTCAACATCCTCGTCGACATGCGGCGGACCGACATTATCAAGGAGATAGCCAAGGAGTTCGAGGCGTCCTACAACCGGATCACCAACACAGAGGTCGCCGTCGTGTCATCGGTGGTGGCCCTGGAATCGCAGGACCTCGCCCAGATCGCGCAGGCAGTGCAGAAGCTCACCGGCGCCAAGAACGTGAGGATCAAGACGGTGCTTGATCCTTCCCTCATCGCTGGGTTCACGATCCGGTACGGACCGTCGGGGTCCAAGTTCATCGACATGAGCGTTAAGAAGCAGCTCGATGAGATTGCTTCGCAGCTTGATTTCTCCTCCATCTCCCTCGTCCAATGAACAGGTCGACCCATTTGGACTTCCTCCTCTTCTCTCTCTTCCTTCTTCAATCTTCTTATGAACCGTAAGCTATTGTATGTAATATGATGGAGGTTTTCTTTGAATCTCTATGAAAGATTGCTTTTCAGCAATCAGTTAGCTCTGATTTTTCGAAGTCTTCCTCAATACTGCTCCTTAGTCTTCATCCTCGTCCAATTGTTAGTCTTGGAGGTGTTCTCATCATATGTAGCTATCATGTATAATGAACTACAACTGTGCATCTTATTTTGTGTAGTATCTTGCAATAATCAAAATGTTTCTTCAACTGTGATGAAGAGTGTTCAAGCTGAAGTTTTGCTGAGTCATTTATTCTTAGTTGTTTTTAGTTAGAGTATGTAATCAAGGCCTTTTTTTGGGAGCTTCTTAGTAAGACAGACGAAAGGAGAGGAGAAAAAAGCATGGGAAAGGAATTTTCCCAATTTGGGATCAATCGATAAATACACAGGAATACGTGTTGTGTGAATGTTGCAAACTTGTGATATGGAATCATACAACTTTGCTGATTATTAAATTCTGTAATTATTCTGTCACCTTAACTGAGTTCTGTTGTTCTAATATAAGTGTTTAGCTGTGAGTTTATTTATAGTTTGACTGAGTTCTGTGTTTGTGTTCTTTCAAGCATATTTGTGCTAATATAAATGTTTAGCTGTGAGTTTTCTTATTTAGAGCTATATGTGTTAATTTCTTTTCCACCTCCAACTGCTAGTTTTGGAGGTGTTGTCGTCATCATGTGTAGCAATAATATAAGATGGAAGGTAATTTTGTGTCTATATTAATATTTTTATTTCTTTCAAGGATCTCAACTGTCCTTCCATTTCTTGTGATACTTTAAGTATATGCATTATCTTACTGTTTCTTTAGATCTCTATTAATAATCAAAGAATTCAATAATCAGAGTATTTCAATTAAAAAAAAGTATTTCAATAACATTGATGATGGATTTTTGCTGTTAAGTACTTGATTTTGCTTCGCTATATTTCTTGCTTGCTTATCACAATATTGACGGAAATGGATTTCTAGTCTATGTTCACTGGAGCACGTGTGCAAAAGTAAGCAATAAGAAAAAAAAATGATGAATATTGTTCATATCTTCTCAAAAGAACAAATGGGTTTGCTGTTCATCAACAAAGACTCTATGGCTTGTTGGAAATGAATGTCATGCTAAATGTCTCTAGCTGTCTTTTGGATATTGATCTATGTGTAAAAATACTTCTTGTATTTTTTAATAAGTAGTGCAGTTATATAAAATGACAGTATCGAAAGAGATCAGCATGTATGACAGGTATATTTAATAAACTTTACTGATGTAAATGAAGTTAACATGTATGAAGGTGTGTTAAGTTTTGCTTAGGTAAATAAAGACTTCAATTACGAAATAGCCTCTTGCAAAAACCAGAGGAATGCTGTGTACAACAACCCTCCTCAGAGCCCACAAAAGTGGGATTGCTCGTGCACTGGGTCACCCTTTAAATAAAGACTTTAGTTGAGTGCATATAACTGTTGGTACATAGTACTAGATGAAAGTTAAAGAAGATTAGATAGAAATAAGAGATTAAGATTACATGGTTTATGGAAACACAAGTATTTTTTTTTCCTATATGAAGATAGCTGGAGTAACATCAGTAACCGAGTTCCAGATTTATGGATGTTGATTGTTGTTAAGGCAGCTGCGGAATTTGTATGTTCTTCAAGTTTAACTGTTTTTCTGTGTGATAGTGTTTCTTTCCATTTCACTTGCTTACGCTATTTCTAATTGCATTATGCCATTGTCCATGATCTAAACTAGTTCATTTTTTGCCCGTCATAATTTTTACTATAACTGACCTGTATCTAAATAGAGGGAAAATTAGTATCTTGTTTTGCCCGAACCAGGAAAGATTTTATCGTCTGTCAGGTTACCACTATTTAAAATATACTCAATGTGCTTGGAAATCTCTATAAAAATTGGCAAAAGATGACTTTGTAACTTCGTAACTTCAGCAACTAAACTAATCTTGTTCTGGAATAGCACTCAGATCTTTTTAGTCCAGGGATTATCCTAATAGCTGATTGTGTATTCTTATGTGTCAATTGTTTGAAAGAGGAACAACATTGTATGCCTTCTATTAGTTGATAGAGCATTCTTTCAGGTATAAATTCAAAAGCATGGTATTACTATTAAATCAAGATGAGACTGAACCTGTCTGAAATAGTGGCACTTGTCTCCTTGTACATACCAATACAAATGGAAACACCCATTTGCCTAGAAGATGCTTGTGCTGCATGAAACAAAGTATCGACACTTCAAGGTAAAGAGAATTCTTTTGGAGTTATGGAGTTGTCAGAAAGAGACTAAATTGCAAGCTTATGCTTTTTGTCTCAAGGTTAAGAAATTGTTTTGCTAATTATATCTTTGTAATAAACTCTTTCGGGCTCTCTTTGCACATGAGATCTAATCACTTGGTATAAATTAGCTTCTCGTATACAGTAAAAGCTAATTATATTTTGTAAATAATGACTGAGTTCATATCTTTCACTTATTAAAGGGATGTTCTTAACTTATTATCTGGTATGAGTAGTGCTGTTCATTGGGTCGACCTGACCCAATGAACCCGAGAACCCGACCCGACCCGACCTATTTGGGTTGGGTCGGGTCGGGTTGGGTTCAACCAAACCCGATCATAATCGAGTCGGGTCTCGGGTTTTAGATTTGAAACCCGATGACCCGAGGCCTGACCAAATGATCCGATTATTTATATATATATTTTTTATCATTTTTAAAATATTTATATTAAAAAAAATTCATTTTTACCTAAATGGGTAAACCTAATTACCCGACCCGATCCGAACCAGGTCGGGTTGGGTTGGGTCAGGTTTAAGAGATGAAAAATTTTCAACCCGATCCGACCCGACCCGTGAACAGCCCTGGTACAAGGTTCTTGAAGCTTTATTAGTTTCACTTATTAAAATCACATAGGTACAATTGCAATGAGCAGGTGAGGATGTGGTATTGTAATTTACTAATTTTGTCAATAAACAAAGGTATCTTAATATTTGCAATGCCAGTGATGAATGTAGTAATTGTTGGAACCATGAAACTACTATATACTAATTGATGAATAGAATGGTTGCAATCCGAAAGATTTTGAAAATTTAAAATTATTACAGATAAAGCCCTGAATATTTATTACCTCCAGATATATTCAATTGGCTTCTAATATATTTAGGTATCCTGTAAAGTACCAATGTTTTTAACAAGTAAACACCAACAGGATCCGTGGCGCAATGGTAGCGCGTCTGACTCCAGATCAGAAGGTTGCGTGTTCGATTCACGTCGGGTTCAATTCCCCAATTTATATTAATTTTACAATTATACATTTTCTCTTACGAAAGACGGGTCAGCAATAATAATATTTTCGTACATAACCTTCCCGTTATATATATATCACTACATCTCTTTTTAAGAAAAAGAAAGTCTCTCCTAATAATTTTACTTTTAAATATGATTGCTCAACAGACCCTTTTCTATCCGATCCAAATTTTTGGAAAAGATGATTAACTAATCAAATCTAATTACAAGAAAAAATATATACTCATCATCCTTCCGTATACCCCAAAATAAAAAATTCTTATGATTTCTTTAATTTTCATTTGATTGCTTAAATATTACTGTGGTATATTTACTAATTAAAATACATTTTTTTAGTATAAGATCATTCGTCATATAGATTTTATGAATTATTTTTTTATTTTTTTCGAGCGATCATATTGATATGTTAACAAATATTATCAACTTAGTAACTTATTTTTATTTTCATGATTAATACATTTATTCATGAGTTAATAGGTTCACCTAAAATAAATAAAAATGAAATAATATTTATATAGAAGATGATGTTAATAAGCAAATACATGATAATGTTCAAAAGAGCAAGCTGAAGTTGAAGGGTACGTTAAATTCTTGAAACAAAAAAATTAGGCAAACTATTTAGATTTTAGAGGGATAGTGCTTATATTTTTTCGGCAACATACTAGGATAATAATGTTAGCTTTTTTTTGTTGGTGATATAAAGTCAAGGTTCTAAATGAATAAATATCATTATTACTCTTCAAAATGTGGATTTTAACCATTGATTTCTCTTATTAAAAAATAAAAAATAATACAGCTTATAAATATTGAAATTAAATAGAACTGGAATTATATATAGCAAATTAACAGAATATTATTTAGTTGTCATGAGAAAATGCTATGCATTAGTTAATTCACGCCATAATAAACAAAAGACACATAGTGGAACAAGTGGATCCGTGGCGCAATGGTAGCGCGTCTGACTCCAGATCAGAAGGTTGCGTGTTCGATTCACGTCGGGTTCAAATCCCAAATTTTTTTCCTAATTAATCATTTTCTTTCCTGCTAAACAACTTTGACCAAAACAAACAGGAAGTTTCTAATCTCCATGTCAACTAACTTGATTTATTCGACTTTTTTATCAGGAGTAGTCAAAATTGGTAAAGTTGGACGAATCAGGCATCCATTATATATTTTGTGATAAATTTAATCATAAACTTATGCAGTTCTAACCAATCAAATTTAATTTGGTGTGCCGGGTCGAGGGCACGAAATTTGACAGTGTTTGAAAACAAATTCTGAAACTCCGAGTCTATTGTTTGTGTGGGCTTGTGCCTACCGACTCAGGCTCTCAGGATTCAGGAGTGTCTTGTGCTCTTTAGATGAGTATTCTTCAGCTTAGCCGAGATTCTTGGGGCCTCTTGCTTGGGAGCGTGTCGTACTTTTTTAATTTAACTTTTTATTTTCCTTTCTTCTGAAGTGTGTGAAAAAGTTTTTTATTTTCCTTTCTTTCGTTTTTCTCTTGTAATTTTTTTTTATTTTGAACCTCTTAAAATAAATTGAAGTGTGTGGCCTGACCTCACTTTATTGTTAAAAAAAAGACAAATCAAATTGAATTGAATTGATAGTAATTATTATTTGTGTTACTAAGTAATTCATTTTTTTTTAAGGATATACATTGGATAGAGACATCTTAAGAATCTTATCGATTTATCAATCATTTATGAACAAATTTCAAACTTCTAAAAATCCTTAACCATGTTTCCGAAGTAGCAACTTTAGATGTGTTTTATACCTATACCTATTCAACTAGTTTAAGTTGATTTTATATATATATATATATATATATAATCATCCTATGTTGATTGAATTGAGTTGAAAAAAGGGATAATCTTCTTCCTCTAATGATTAAGTTAATCTTTGAGGTGAATTAAGCTTGTGAGGCCTAATTTCCTCTATTGAATCTATCATCATTGTTGGACTATGAGATGGTTTCGGGGTATAGAGTTCCTAGTTTCCTACCACTTAATGCCTTATGACTATTAATGGGTACTTGACTAACCAAGGATGTGATGTTTTGGTTGGCTTTGAGGCTTTGAGATGGTACTCTCTTGAACTCACGATGGATGCTGCACCACAACATAACAAACAAGATGTTCCCAATGAGTTACTATGAATATACTACCCTTCATAGATCTGCTAACAATATTGGCCTCTAATAACGAGTCCAATCATATGCAAATCTAGTCATGAATTTAAATTAATATCGTCATTTGACGTCTGTTTTTATTCGTTAATCATCTTAATTTAGGGTAAATTCCGCATTGACTGCAAAATTCGAAAGTTTGCTCTCCTGATCTGCTCATCTCTTCACTAATCATCTTTTCACCTTCATTTTGATCCTAAAATTTAGACGTCGATTTTTATTTGTTAATTACCCCGATTTAGGATGAATTCTGCAGTGGTTGCAGAATTCAAAAAATTGCTCTCCCGATTTGCTAATCTTTTCATTGATCACTTCCTTACCTCCATTTTGATCCTAAAATTTAGACGTCGATTTTTATCTGTTAATTACCTCGATTTAGGGTGAATTTCGCAATGACTGCAGAATTTGAAAATCTACTCTTCTAATGACAGCGTCGATTTAAATCAACACAAATTAACGTAAATTACTATAGTGTGTTCAATTGTAATATTTTTAAATATTATAATTATTTATAAATAAATTTAAAAAAAATATTATGTGATTTTTTAGGAAAAATAATAATTTTGGTTCTCATAATTTACTCGAATTTTAATTTTTGTCTCCATAGTTTACTCGAATTTTGGTTTTAGTCCATATAGTTTATAAAATTTTAATTTTAATCCTCATAGTTTACAAAATTGGTGACTGCAGACTCCACGTCAGCAATGTCTAGTTAGTACCTATTATTCACGTCAGCTCTGTTTAGGCGTCATATGATGGTAGGGACCAAATCCTAAATGAAAATAAAATGTGAAAACTAAAATTAAAATTTTAAAATTATGAAAATTAAAATTAAAATGAAAGTAAATCGTGAGAATCAAAAGTATGATTTTTCATGATATTGTATTTCTTTTTTTTCCTCTATATATTCCACATATTTTATCATGATAGTATAGCTGATGTTTCTAGCGATTTTCTAGGGTTTTGACTTTCGATGTCGTCGACGAATTTTGGCTTCCACCATCAGAAAACTTGTGGATGTTCTCATTTTTCTTCCACCAGAAATATTATTGCGATGCACGTCAACTTACCTGCTTGCTTGTTGCTATTTATAAATAACCCAATCATCATCAGCCTCCCAAGAATCATGCATCTAACCATTGTGATTGCAAGTTTACAGTTTGAAGCAAAGGTTCACGACCTAACACAACACTCATAAGGTAATCAGCATTAATTAATGTCTGAAAATGTTGTATCGATTCATAGAACAAAATTTATAAATTGTAATTACCAAATTTTCCTATTTGAGTTGTTATTTACTTAAAAACTTGAGGCTGCATTCAAGTTAATCTATGTATATATTGTCATACCCATGTACCAGCTTTTGGAAACAAACCCATTGCTCACATGAATAGAATTACATTGTGAAATGAATCATTAAACTATACCAACTTCGCAGTAAAGAAGCAACAAATGAACTTGTTTCAGACTCCAACTTATACAAACTCAAATGTTCCTTTTTACAACAGATTCTTACCCGAAATTTCCCCAATCTGTCAATGAGACTACAGCGGGTGGAAACAATCTAAGCAGTATGTAGGTTCTTCCAAGTAACTGTAAAAAAAAATAGCTAGCTATTAAATTTAATTTCACATCGAGATAAAGATTAATGTATAATTTGAACTTACAAAAGAGAAATCTGATCACAATATAACTGCAATTTGTTATCAGAGGATTGAGCATTCACATCTGTTATGCTTGTGGTCTTTAGCTTGTTGCTTCTCTGTAAAGAAATATCGTATTATTAGTAAGGAACCACAGATGTGATAAAAGAGCATGATCACGTCTATGTGTGAGCAAGTTTACATTTAAAAAATATGAAATGGCAACAGCCTTGACTAAAGTTATAAATCCTAAGAATTAAGGTGTTGTTCTGTTTTTTCTTTTTTGAGTGAGACCAAAGACCCCACGATCTATTTCAAAAGGCTTGAAATGTCGTACAAAGTTTTTAAGACTTGCCTAGACAAACTTCATGAGAAGAGAGAAAAAGAAACATGACTCCCCTAAGCATGAAATAAAGGTTACAGCCTAGATCAGTATGTGTTACTAGCCCTAATAGTTTGATCTATCGTAAATTTATTTTGCCTTAAAGATAAAGTGTTGTTCCGTTGCAAGGAAGTAACGTGAGAAGTTGTACTTTCCAAAAAGTAGAATTCTCCCCACTTGTTTAATTGACAGCAAGTGGGGAAATTGTAGGAAATTGCAGTTCCTCAGATTTACACAAATACTTCTTGAGGAAGTGCAACTTCTTGCGTTTTGCAAGAAGTCACTTATCAATCCCCCAAGTTATACTTTCTGCATATTGTATGAGAAAAAAATATGGCCTCGTTTGATTGATATGAGAAGTAACTTCGTACTTCCCATATAAATTTCCTAGGAAGTAACAAAAAATAAAAGTTTGATTGACAAGAACAATATATCCTTCCCACAACAAGTTTGGTTGACATAGGTACTACCCTCAAAGTACACATCAAATGACCAATATATCCTTTATTTGTGAATTAATATTTTTTACTTTTTGTGATATATATTTTAAATATAAAATTAATATAATTTTTCATATATATATATCAGTCTATATGAAAAATTAACTTTTATTTGAGGAGTCAAGCGAGACGAGTGATGACGTGACGCATCATGAGAAGGAAAACCAAAGTGGGAAAAAAATGACAACAAAAATAGCTTTTTACTTCAAGTATAATGCTGGAAATGGTTGTAGGACTTCCCGACGAAGTTGTACTTCCAAGTGTGTCAACCAAAGGAGATCGCAATTGTCTACTTCCTAAAGTTGTACTTTGTGCAGGAGTTGTGTCAACGAAACGACACTTTTACTCATGTTTTTAGTTAAGTGACAATTTATGATATCTTGTAGTCATTTGGATCCATAGCATATGTTCCTATTATAATATTATTAGTTATTAGTTATAATTTTATATTTGATTAATATGATATTTACAAATCAAATTAGTTGTATAATTATTGCTTATATCATTAATTATATTGATTATAAAATTATATATTATTATAAAAGTATATAATAGTTACAAATTGAGGGGAGGGCATATTAAACCAAATAAGACGTGGGAAGTTGTAATTCCCTTAGTACCAACGAAACATGTATTTGTACTTCTAATGAAATTCATGTGGAAAGTAGTTCATGGAAAGTACAACTTTTTGCAAAAAGCTAATTCCCATGTGAATCAAACATGCCCTAAATATACTTAGACTAACTAAAGCAATTATGTGCAACAAGAAAAGCTATCATTATACTCTTGGAGCATGATCTGAGAAACAAAGTGATTAGTTTTCCTATTAGACAAATTGGAAGATAATGAAAAGAATGCGAGTGGTATTCCAGATATCTGAGGTGTGTCAATTTTCTCAACTAGTGTCAAATGAAATGCTCTATGGTACCTATGCCAAAAATTATTGAAAAAGCGTATGTACACCACAAAAAAAAGAACCCAATAAGGTTTATTACAAGTTCGTTAAATATTCATGATGCATACTTCTTTTTCAAAAAAAAAAAGGCTTTATAAGGTAGTCATTGCAAAGCATTCACAAATGTTACAAGTAAAGGAAAATATACATACAAGATGTTACAGTTAGGTATTGAACTCATAATCTCAGGTAATGTGCCTAAATGTGTAACCACCAAAGTTAGTAGTGGATTGACATTTTAGAATGCATACTTAGTACTAGCAATCCAAGACATAATGGCTTTGTTTCATTTTACAATCACCACTACTGAAAGTGAAAATGCTTGATAAGATTTTAGTGCTCATCATTCCTCAAATTATTCTTCTTTTATGTTTTAAGACTGGAAATAATGGACCAAGTATTCATCAGAAGTGACATAACTAATTAGAGCTTTAGTTATGTGTATCTTGACCCATCCGTATGTATTAATGTAAGTACTTGTAAGTAATATTAATCAACTGCTTTATTGTGTCGCAATATTTATGATCCCTGCACAAATTCGAAAGGAACTAAAACTAGCTTAGATCCTGGGGCAAGCCATTTTACATGGCATACTTAGTAAGCTGAATTTGCTCATCTTTCATTTTGGATACAAGACTTGACTGCCTGAATCATAGGTGACCAAACAAAAAAAAACTGTTTCATCCTAGAAGTTCAAATCTCAATGTCCACCAGAGTCAAACATGCTTAAACCTACAACTTACAAGATTTCAGTTGAAGAAAACTGAGTATCAATGAGTTAAATAGACCAAATTGTTTAATACTGAAAGAGCCAAGTATCTTGGCTTCTCAAATCTCAGTTATACAAATCTTGATATTAATCTTGATATTTTAAAAGTTAAAAGGGTTGCGAGGTTTTCTAGCACAACTTGCACTAAAATATATTACAAGTAAGAATCATCTAACAATAGGTGTTCCTTTACAATTAATCAAGTCCAAAACTACTGGAAAATCTTTTCAACCTTAGCTGCAAAGAACCAACTCGTCTATGATAAATGGAAGCAATAAGTATAACATAGTATCTGATCAACATTTTTGCTTGTCCAAAATGCACTAAAGAGAGGGGTGGGCAGAAAACCCAACCAAGTAGAACTGACCTGAAACCTGGACTGAAAATCAGATTTGTTTATATCTTCAGTCAGGTCTGGTGTTTTTTAGAATTTTGATATATGGACTTGGGCCAGTCTCAGCTTTTGTTGTTTCCAACACGACCCGACACAAATACCCCATTGGATTCAGCATCTCCAATTTGTTAAACATATATATTTTTACCCACCTAACCCAATCTATAAACTCATTTCACCAAAACCTAACTTGACCTCACTAACGTGGATCATGTTTTCATCAAGTCAAGTCAGGTCTTAGATTTGAGTCAAAACCCAACTGAAGTACACAGTTACCCAAGAAGGGTACATATAAAAATGTCAACTGCATGAATGGCTAGATAACTATTACGACAATTTTACCTAGTCAAGAAAATTGTACATACATCGCATATGTGCAAATTAGTTTATATCAGCTTTGACTTATTTAGTGCTTTTATATCATAGAACTAGAAACTTCATATAAAACATGGTAAGTTTCTCCAAAAAAACAGAATACTCACCATTCATAGATATGTTAGGTCCTATTTAAGTATGTCAACTAAACTGCCAGAGCTACCAAAAATTTAAGGCTTCCGTCACAGAAGATTATCTTTGAAGAACAAATGAATGCGATCTAACTGGTTGTTGTCCAAGTATTATGATTCTTTGACACTGGTGGAGCATTTTAATAATTGCACACGTTGAATTTGTGTGCCTAACAATGGATTACAAACTCATATGAACATGTCACTGTTGCTCAATCCTGCTTACAATAGGTAAATGCAAAAATAAGACAAGTTAACCATGTGAATAACTATTACTCTTTCCACTTCTTTGCCTTGACTAGATGCACTTTGCCAGAATTCTATTGTCCGAGTTGTAGCCTTTTGTTTCAAACTATGAGTCAATTTTTCCTTTGGGTGATAGGCAAGACTGCTGATATCTTGCTTACCCAAACAACGGATAGCAATTGGAATTTTTATTTAAAAAGATAGCATAATAGTTAAATTTCCAAATGCATAGCTAAAAGAAAGAGCAAAATGCAAAAGTCAGAACTTGACCTGATGCGAAGGCTAAGGAGACTTGAATTAGTTATTTTGCACTTTTTTGACAGCTTAAGTTAGTAAGTAGTAAGTTTATCAACTGTGATGGCACAAACAGCACAATAATTCGCAATAAAAAACCATACTATGAGATAAGATAACAACCTCAACTATAAGATCCAATTACTATAAAAGTGTTATTTTAGAAAAAATACCAATTTGTACTACCCATTAGATCAATCAATAGATCAAATTACCTACAAGGCTACACCAAACATAGTGTGAACAGATCCCTACAGACTGTGAAGTAGTTCCATATGATATGATGAAATTTTAGAATGAAGCAAAGAAGAAAATGGCATACCATTCTTTTTGTCAACTACAGGAGGCCGAACTACAACGTGCATAGTAATCAAACCACCAGGCAGCTCACCAACTGGTACTCTGGACTCAGCAATCGTCCTGTGGTTCTCCAATATTTTACCCCCATTTATGAGCTTCACATCATTTATTGTTTTTGGAGCAATCTCTTTGTCTAAAAGTAAAAAACAGCGCAAGAATTACCACCTAATCAATTACAAATCATGCAGGAAAAGCTTAGAATTGAAGTCATGCAGGAAAAATTACTATACACAAGAAAATTTCATGCTATTGAGGTAAAAACTGGAGCAATGTAAAGAACACAGCATAAGCATTCATCTATTAACAATTTCAAATGTGTCAATGATTAGTTCCGTGTAGTTTAGTTAACTACAAATATCAATGCAAAATTGATCTATACAATATTTTTCTCAACTATGAGTCCCAAAACATTCAAAATACACATGTTTTTGGACCTTTGAAATAGATTTGCTATAACATATGCATAATGTTATATTAAATAGTACGTGCAAGTTATTTTTCATGCTTAAATTATCCTTTTCTCATTTGTCCAAGATTCCAAAAGGTTGTCTTTGCATCAGATGGTTATGAAGAATCAAGCATCCTATTAATTATCAATTGTTGGATCTTAAACGGATGAACAAATAAGCAGCTCCTTGCATGATGGAACACAAGTATTACAAAAAAATCACGAGATCTGGACTTATCCTAGTGATTAAAAAATAAGTTAACTCTATATTTATTAGAAATGGACAAAGCTAAATGTAAAGTAGTATCTAAGGTCAGTAAAGTGACACACAAGAGCATGCCTTCGAAGATAAGAAATGTTAAATTAAAGATGACGGCTGCACACGGCAAACATGAGAAGTATGCTACAAGAGAAATATCCAATAAAGAAAGGCAAATAATTACCGGAAACAATTAATCAGTACTTGTCCAGAATCAGAAAGCTATTGAACTTAAGCCGGAGAAAGGGGGAAAGGGGACCAAAAAAAGAGAGTGCAATCCTTCTCCAGAATGATCAATCTCTTACCTTGAGGCCATCGAGAGACTACGAATTCCTTTAGAGACGCCACGGTGGTGGAAGGTTTGTACTTGTTTGGCCCGATGTCGGTGCCATCGAAGAGCCTAAACTTCAGCTCAATCAAATCTTCGTCAGCCATTTCAAAACACTTCAACGACAACGAGACACACCTAGGTTCACTTTCGCATAGCCTCTTCGTCCGGAAAAAAATCAAATCCCCCAAGAAGAAAAGTAGAACTTGGAACAATTCGGTATCCACAAAATAAATCAAATAGCACCGTCAAGCAATACCGGAACTTTACAGAAAACCCAAAAGACACTTATCTCGCAGCGATCAGAACTCCGAACTCAGCAGTAGAAAACCCCTCCTCGACGAGTATATCCCAATCGAATATCGAAGAACAAGGGTTGTCCCAGCGATCAGCCAGATCGAAATATTGGCACTCCAGTCTTCAGCCGAAGAAGAAGGGTCGAATCCTCTCCTTGCTTAAGAATTAGATCTTGATGAGTTTGCGCATCTCAAAGGGGGATATCCCCAAACGGGAGCCTCCCCTGTTGACAGCAGGCCGAGGAGGAGGAGCCGAAGGAGACGACTTTGAAAGTATGCCTCTCCTTTTTCTTCTTTTGCCAAATTCCAATCCGCCTTTATTTAATAATATTATTTATTACAATTACAAATGCGTGTAAGTAAAACCAAAAGCAGATTCAAACTCCAATAAAGGTTTTGATTTGAGCGAAATTTTTGTAATGAATTAACTCAATATTTGAAGGAAAAATAAAAAGTAAAAACATTCTAGATATTTTGAAAAATTCCGGAAAATTGCTCATATGAAATTAACCGTCCAAAAAGAAAAATAAATATTATATGTTCAATTGTCAATGTGAGTGCAACAACCAGAATTAATTTTAGAGATTTGATCGAGTCACAAGCTGATCAAATCCAATAGGCCTAATTCCATCGATTTTGAGATAAAATAGCATTATTAATTTTTTTGGTTTAATAATATTAAAAGTTAATTTGGTCAAAATATATCAAATTCGATCAGAGTTGGGTCAAACTTAATCTTATATCCACAAATTTGGTAAAAAGTACTAAAGTTGTAGTTGAACTAATTTTTTAAGAATCATTTTTGGTATTTTTTAGATGTTCAAAATTAAATAATCTAATTATAGTAAATATATTTAACTCGAACCAAAAGATCCAATTACTTTGTAAGTGCAAAACAGGGTGGCGAACATAAAATTGATATTACGTGCATCAGTTAGTTCTCAATTTCTCATCTATAGCATTATATCCAGAGATCAATTTGATTAAGACCTAATCAAAACAACTATAAAATATTCCATCCTGAGGAGATGGAACTTTGACCGATTAGGAAACGTCCAACACCAATCCATCGCAATTTTGACCAGCTTGTCCGCATTTTTGCCCCACCCATTCAACCGCAGGGGGCAGAAGGTGGTACCCGTCCTCATCCCTATCTAGGATTGTCCACTGTTCAGATTACACCGAATTGAACCAAAGTGAAAAGCGAATCGAATTATTCGGTTCGATTCGGTTACAAAGTTGCCAAGTTCAATTCTTGATCCGAATCGAATCCGAATATGTTATTCGGTTCAGATTCGATTCTCGAAATTCGGGAACCGACCTGAACCGGAAATCGAATTTAAAAAAAAAAAAACTTTTAATTTTAGTATTATTGTATCGGTAGGTAATAAGTTAGGATTTATTATGGTAATTTAGGTTTTATTAGTTCAGGAATTTGAGTGGAGTTTTATTAATTAATTTTTTCAAATTTTTTATACCGAAGATAGACTATTTGAAAGATTAATGTGTCGAAAATATTTTATTAATCTGTTGCCAAGACTGAATTCGATTTTCGATTTGGAAATTGAACCGAACCGAATTATACCGAAATAATTCGGTTCGAATTCGAGTTGAAATACCATAGAAGAAAAAAATCGGTTTAACATATTTTGATTCAATTCGGTTCGGATTGAATCGAATGGACAGCCCTTGACCCTGTCCAACTCTCTGTCCCTGTTCAATGATTATTAAGCAACAAGCATCGGTGATTACTAAGAAATCAAGCTCAGAAAGCTAAATTGGTCCATGAAAGCAAGGTAATAATATGTATTAGACTTCTTTCTATGCTAAAACAATTGTTTGGAAGGACTCTGGATTTCTCCATAGTTTTCACTTCATAGTTCAACGAAGCAAAAAGAAACTTGAAAACTATCAATAGTTAAGCTCCTTTAGTTAGTAGTAAACTATGTGTGATTTATGAGCATCTTTACCAACCCACTTTGTCCAACTATGGGATCATGTTGAACCGACCTCACCGCCTCAAAGAGAGAGATTCTGTGAGCACTATATTGCACCTATGTGTTCGCCAAATCCTCAATACCACACCTTAGAGCTCTTGTTGCACCAACAATTAGAGATCGTATCGAAAAACTAAAGAGCTTATCTGCTTCGGACATGTCTTAGACATCAAACATCGTTGTCGATAACTATTTCACATACTCTTTGATAAAAGAAGTGTGTTTAAGGTACCACAACTTCCTCCTTGCCATGAAGTTCACATTCTCTGGCATGAATTGTGTCTTTGGCTATTTCTTTAAGTCCGTCTAAGTATTGATAGTACTCTGCCCACTTTGCACCTCTGGAATCAAGTTCACCACCATAATTTGGCATCACTTGTGAGGTACATCATGGAGATCGACACCTTCATCTCCTCTAACTCGCGTTGTATTGCTCGAAAATATTAAGCCATGCCGAACAAGAAGTTCTCCATCCTTTAGCATCTTGAGCACTACAATGACATCGTGGTTCCGGTGTCTTCACCATGATCCCATAGTGTGGATGAACACAAGCACCTCTATCACTCATGGACAGCCTTCATAAGCAATGAGACCCCTACCGTGAGCGGATCTACCCTTGTTGTTCTTGCAGGATTGCATGATTGCTGAACTGTTTGCTCCTAATTGCTCCACCTTTGCATCAAATAAAGCTTGAACTACCTCCATCTTCGTCAAGCGATCACTGCGCAACATGAGCCCAATCAAGTTGGAGTAAATAACATCTAAGCTGACATCCATCTCTGTGGGCCGAAGTTTTCGCCATCGTGTTTGAATATTCTCCACGAGTGTTTTAATGATAACAAACCTAAGTCTAATTATGTGTTTGAGCATAAAAAATTCAAGTCGAAGTCGACGACGATACTTGCATGCAATACTAATCAGATACTTCGAAAGATTAATTTATTTTATTTGAAGAGAATAGGTTTATAGTAATGTTGTAACTTGTTTGGATAGGTTTCTAAGGGCTAAGCACTTCATTCTGATCAAAATCGAAATGAAAAATCGAGATTTATAAAAATCAGCCATGAACTTGAGTTTCGACCAATCTTTGATCGACCGGAGGCTACTAGAATTTTTCAATAGAGTTCAATCGAAGCTCAATTGATCCTTGGTCGACCAACATTAGACCAAAGATCGACTAGCGTTGTAACAACTACTTTTCCCATCAATCTCCGCCATTCATTCTTGATATGCTCCCAAGTTAAGCTTCACTAGGGCCTCCTCAAGGATGGAGAGCTTCGCCTCGAGCACATTCGTTTACTACATGTTGCTTCTATGTTGTCTTCGATGTGGTTGGCACCACTCCGTCAAGTGTGGTCGATCCCCACCAAGAACACTACTAATTGTATCATTGCTCCCACGAGCCATCTGAATGATTCATGATCTCGTCATAGGATTGTCGAACAATCGCATCAAAAGATTATTAGAAGACACTGTCAAGTGTGGTCGATCCCCACCAAGAACACTACTAATTGTATCATTGCTCCCACGAGCCATCTGAATGATTCATGATCTCGCCATAGGATTGTTGAACAATCGCATCAAAAGATTATTAAATGTCTATGTTGTTCACCTACAACAATGACTGCGGATATCACTTGTCAAGGGGCTAGCCTATACAAACCAGTTAGCTTGTGCATCTCTCTTGCAACAAAAAGAAATGAGTCTTCTTAAAGGATCGTCATGCCCTGATCATAATCTACAGGCAAAAACATTCACCGCACAAGCAACCATGTGCCCCTTGTAGGCAAAAGGCCGACCACAATCAGCCTTTGATTGCATTAACGATTATTATTCGAGGACATGAAAATCGACAATACCAATTAGTGGAAAGCTTTCATGAGACACACTTGTCCAAAACGAGTTGTTATACACCTATATAAGCCCCAAACAACTCTTGGACAAAACTAGCTCAATAAATGAATGCAACTTGCCACCAATATTATACACAGGTCCTTCCCCTCTTGGCCACTCAAGTGGCTCTCTAAGACTGAAATGATTGGCATTTGCAATACATGTCTGCCACTCTACACATTACACAAGATTGGACTAGAAAAACATGACTGATACAAGAAAGATAAGCAATCTACAATCTACATAAGTCATGACATTATATTTACTCTTATTCAAGGCACTGCTCAACACTCATGGCTAGGATTTGTACGCAATTTTGCCTAATTTTGTCGTGTGCCTAATTTTGTCGTGCCATGAGTTAAGATGGTGCAGGATGGACGACATAAGGAATTCCACCTATTTAATTGCATAATTTCCACCATGTCATATCCAAGCACTGAATAAAGCCCAAACATTCTGATTTCGGCGTGAAAATTCCTCGAAGACAGAAGGGCTATATAAGACTCCTAAGTCTACCGAAGAAAGGCAAAATTACATGAATTCAATTTTAAAAAATGTACAAACACCTAGGGAGCTTCTCTACAATATTTCTACATTACATGAACTGCTAGAGAAGTCCCTAAACAAGTGTCGGTATGTCAATAGTAAGAAGTTCCTTCAACCAATGCACATGTTGAACAATTTAAGGAGAGCCACAAACAAATCACACCTAGATAAACTTAAGTAGATTTCATTGGCTGCATTGGAGTGAATAGTCAAGCATTTCTTATCTTAACTTTGCTGAAGACTCTTCCACCCAGAATTATCTAAAGATTACAAAAACAAAAATAGTTAAGAGAGGATAAGCCACTACATATCTATCTCCATAGAGTGAATTAATATGGTGCATAAATGTGGTTTTCAAGATTAATGATTCACTGAAAATACGCACGATTAATACGCACCATAGTAATTATGTCATGGTGCCACATCTATTCTACACATAATATCTTCTACAACTCAACAATTATAAATACTGGACACATGTATATTGAGTCTGAATTCCAATTTCAGTGGTAACCTGTTAAAGAAAACCAAGTAATTATAAAATGGCAATTGAAACCTTATGAAATCTTAACAAACTAATGAAAAACGACACAAGAACAAAACAACAGGTACAATGTGCTAAAAATTGGATATTGCTGGAGGTACGAGGTACCCAGTGCTCACTGTGAAAGACATTCATGTAAAGCAATGGGTACTGCGCCAATCCATTGGCTATTATTTTCAATGTAAATATTATTTGATTGATTAAGATATGAAACAAAAGATATGCATGCAGCGCGTAGAAGAGTGGGATGTGTCTTGACCTTTTAGTGATTGTTGCCAATGTAGACTGTATTTGATTTATTATGATCTAGAATGGAACTTATACTATTAAGAAATGAAATTTCAATGCACCAATGTAATAACAAACACTTGCAAAATGATCATCCAAATTCCAGAAACAATAAGTAAAAAACAACATACTCAATTATGTATATACTCACTTGATCAGTAGACAGCAATTAGAGTTTCTTCATTCATGAGAAATCTTACTTGTGTTGCAAAAGTGCAAATCTAAGGTTGTACTTCTTGTCCTTTCACATGTTCAAAATTCAAACCCTGAAAGGACCTCACTATGCCAAGAAGGTTTTTGTATCTAAATTCTAACACAATGAAAAATTATTTTATTGGAAAAAAAAAGATGTTCTACTCTAAAGTTTAAACTAACTTAAAAGCATGAAGATAGAAAAATAAATATAGCCAAATGAATCTATGAAACAACGATGTGATAAGATGTATAATGAATTAAATTAAGTCAAAGATCTTTAAGTGATGAAGAATAATAAACAAGTAAGCACAAAATGAAGCCTTACATGCATCATCCTCATATTAGCCTCACACATGCAATTGACTGTGATAAGGGCCTGAAAGGTGGCAACTTAGCAATCAACTGTCTGAAACTGGTGGCAAGAGCTCCTAGAATTTGCCTGGTTATTGTAGGTAACACTGGCAACATGTATCAGCTTCCAAGAAGATGTCGCCTGTAAGTCTACTTCAGAAATTATCAGTGCATAATTGGTAAGACTAATCATTTCAATTGTCACAGTTGAAAAAAGATTTCCTGATGACCATAGTAGACCAAACAAATATCTAAAAGAACATAAAAATTGAAATCACCAATATTGGAATGATTTATACAGGATGCACATCCCAAGGGATATACTAGTAAGTATGAATTGTCAATGGTGGAAAAGACTGCAAATATAATAGCTCCTGCTGCGAATCTACAAGCGTTAAAAAACTAATCTTTGCACTAGGAACATTGCCAATTGTCATTGAAACAGCACAGAAAATTCAAAAGACCAAATCAAGCATGGGCTTCAGCCTCTTGACTATATGTTGTTCTTAAAATATTACACAGAATTAGATTCAATTAGATAGATGGCAATCATCAACTCCAGAGGATTATTTAAATTCATTGTAGCAATTGTCATCATGGAGATTAGATAGATGGCAATCATCAACTCCAGAGGATTATTTAAATTCATTGTAGCAATTGTCATCATGGAGATTAGTCAAAGGTGTCTATTTTAACCCAGAAACTAGCTTTTTAAGCCTTTTGATAATAACATGTTAGAAACTAGAAAATGAGATTTTCAGTACTCATGTTTTATTTGCAATCAGATTTCTATCCTTTGCAGAATCTGATAGAACTGTTCTGCTTTGCATCCAGGTTTCACAAATACTTAGTGCACTAGATGCCAGATGGGATCCTTAAAATGTTGCAATAATAAGGAGCATGTCTTAAAGTGTAAAAACTTTTATACATATTACTCGGAAAATGAGTTCAAAGAGAATTATTACTGGACTCCACTCTAAAGAAATATTACAGATTCTTTTCAAAATTCATGAGCTTTCTTTTTGCAATGTCTTCCATAATAATATTCACACGAAAGAGAAGAAATTACATAGTTGGAAGCAACTTTACTTAAAATAAAGAAAAATGTAATGTACCCAGGGTTGCATGTTGTATTAACAAAAATTAAGGGTTGATACTTGACATTGACATTTATCACTAAATTGAATATCATGGCAGTTGCACTAAGGGAAAAGGTTATACTGGCTTGATCAGCATTAGTCAAATCGGCCACCAAATTTCAATGTGACTCCTTGTGATTGAATATCAATCCTGCTTATAACAAGACCCCAAATTTTCCATTAAGATGTACAGGCCTAAAGGCGTATTTACTTTGAGTGGATCTTGATGTGCAATTTTTATATATCAATAAATTCTCACTCCATCCTGATGTTTCCCCCAAAAATTGGTAGATTCCCATTTCCAAATAGGTCAAAGATCAAGGACTTGACAGTTTACAAGTTCCGCTGTTCCAAAATCCTTAGCAGCAATAACCTTCCAAAATTCAGGCTCTTCCTCTACCGGTGAAACTGGGTTGTCAGTCATGGAGTCCGCTGGAGCTGCTGAAGTTGAAGCGCTTGAGCTTATATGTCTCTGTAAATCAGCCTCCAATATCGCAATATGATCATTGGCATCTTTCGTAATAACATGGAGATTCCCAAGAAAACCAGCAAGCAGATATGGAGATTCAGAATCAGTTAAGTAATTAACTGGAACCTTTTCTATAACAACTCGCCAAACATCCTCCTGATTGTCGTATATCTTTATCTTTCCACTATCCAAATAACTAGAAGGATCCAAGGCATATAAATCACCATTGACTACAGCGCCCAACTTTGTCCCCGCCTGCTTTGCAGGCCAACCATCACCCATACCAGGCGGCATTTCCACCCATGAACCTGTCTCTGGGTCATAGATTTCACCTCCAATATCAAAGAAGAAGGGCCAAGAATATAAGCTCTGAGGCACACATAACCTTCCCCTATATGAAGCCATTCCTGTTGCAATAGGCTTCAGCATATCAGTTAAAAAAGCAGTTGGTAACACTTGTGTTTTCAAGAAAGGCATGCCTGGCAGCTCTGTCCAAAGACCTGTTATGGGATCGAAAACTTCAGCAGTGCGTAATGGCGTTAAGCCATTTCTTCCCCTGATGACTCCACCAGCAACATAAAGTTTGTTGTTTAACAAACCAGTCTTACAAAAAGCCCTAGCACTGGTCATTGAACAAACTTCCTGCCATACGTTAAGGCATGGATCATATTTCCATACACAATTAATCGCAGAGGCTCGAGAGAATCCCCCTAACACATAAAGGCAACCATCAACAGCTCCAACTGCACAGCCACAAAAGGGCATCTGATCCAAATTATCCCTCCGCCTCATCCAACCTCTTATGAAATCAGCAAGTTTGATGGTAGAACCCACCACACTCCACATCCAAAATCCGGGCAACCCATTCCATGGCTTCTCCTCATCCACAACATGAGGCATTGGCGGCAACCGTTGCCACATTCTCGAACAAGGGTCCAATGCATGCCATGAAAACTTGTCAGCTTCAGTCTTTGTCATCACATATAGCCATTCTTCAGTCACTCCAAGTTCTTTCCTAAGCTGAAACAGATCATCACTCATAATAGCTGCCTTCCAACTCCGAGAAACCAATTTCACATTCAAGTAGTAAATTCTGGGCAATCTTGCGAGGATTTGCATTGATACCTCATCCGGAAGACTGCTGATCAGTCTAGGCTTGTCATCCCAATAGCATGGCATTCTCAGTCTCTTGTTTGAATCACCATGGGATGATTCACCACTCTGGCCTATGCGAGACTTACCAACAGAAACGCTTAAGAACGACCCCATCAAGATCTTCCAAATTCCTGTCACTCTTTGGAAGAATGAGAAGCTATGCAACCGAACTCCAACAACCCTTGACCCTTCCCTTGTTACCGAAAAAGGAAATGTTCAAAAAAAATTATTTGACAGAAGCTTGAAACTAAATAGAGAAATCAACATATCAGGCTAAGATATAATCGTAAAATTATGCGAAAAACATAAACAAATCAAAATCCCTCTTTTGGCTCCCTTGAGATGGCCATAAAAATCTAATCTTTTATAGTAAATAACGAAGGGGACAAACAACCTAAATTGTTCCAGGCCTAACAATCGCAGAAAAGAAAACGTCAGATTGTACAGCACAACCAAAATCCAACAGCAATTTTAAAGTATTCATCAGAAAGCAAAGAACAAGAGTAAATCGGAAGGATAACCAATACAGAAATCATCAAATTAACAACAGATTCACCTATTTAAGTTGGAGATCCGGAAGACGAAACCCTCGTTGTGTTCCTCAATTTTCTTCCACTTTTAGTTACTTTTTTCCCTTGGCGATAATAAATTAACAATAGCTTTAACTGCCCGCTTAGGCGCTTACGGTCCCTCACTGATACAAAGCCAAGGGCGTCTAATTCTTATGGCCTTATGGGCGACGCTTTGTCTCCCGACTTAATATACGACTTAAGGAACGATGGAATGGCGTAGCTTGACGTCCCAAGTAATGCTCTTCTTGATACGTTCGGCCGGCATTTCTTTTGTCGCGACTTGGGTCGTATCGTGAAACGATTGTGTCATTTAACATATACCAGCAGTATATTCAATATCTATATTATAAGGTATTATTATTAAAATAATATTATCTTTTATGCCATTTATATATATTCAATTATATTTTTATAAAAATAAAATAAATTATTGTTATTATTATAAATTAATACA
This sequence comes from Canna indica, assembly GCA_034359265.1. NCBI lineage: Eukaryota > Viridiplantae > Streptophyta > Magnoliopsida > Zingiberales > Cannaceae > Canna > Canna indica. The sequence continues at coordinate 74,957,991 of CP136894.1, read as the reverse complement.
TCTTGATTGAGTTAGTCAAGACTCAGTTTTCCTCAATAACTAATGTCATTTAATCATACCATATCATATCATCCTCCCAAATAAGATAATAAATTTTACAGTATCATACAATATAATACTATATCATACCATAAATTATTAAATCATGATTCATCTCATCCAAACAAGATCTTAACATCACCTAGGCCGACAGCCAAGGGCGGAGGCACTTGGAAGGGAAGAGGGATAATTGCCCCTCATCAATTTTGAAATTTCATTATCAGAGGCACTTGAAAAGGAAGGGGGTAATTCCTCCCCCCCCAATCGAAAATAAGTTTAATGCTAACGAACAAAAATTTATAGTAGTTCGGCAAAATCGCCTATGCTACTATCTAAGCACATCGCTCAGGGGCGAAGGCACTTGGAAGTGAAGGGAGGTAATTGCCCTCGTCAATTTTGAAATTTTATTATTTATACATGGTGAATGATGATTTTGCTTTTTTTTCATAGAATTATCCTTATATTACTAAGATTTATCCTCATTTATCTCTTATAAAATTTTAAAAAAAATCTCTATATCCCAAACTTTATCACTCTACCCTTCATTAATTTTAAAATTATCGCATATTTTAAAATTATATTTATTTTTTTTCTTTCTTTCTCTTATCTTCTGATCTTGATCTTTAGTCGGGTATCATTTTTTTCATTTTTCTTTATTCATTTGAAAGTCTTTTCTCTCTTCAATTTAATTTTTCACTCCACGAGATGGAATCCATGACGTTGTGGAGCCGTCGAACGGCTGCACCACGTACAGGAACACTCGTGGGAATCGATTGAGTGTTTTTATGGATGACAGTGACCTCCGTTGGAATATTAACCTAATTATAATCATATATTATATATATCGTCAACTTGAGCTGAACCCAATTTGAGCCTTATTTCATCATATTCAAATCTAATCTGAATTAGTTTAATGGGCATCAAATTCGTGGGGGCTTGTATACGAGAGTACATAAAAAAAATAAAAGTAAACTTTGATAAGAAAAAATAAAATTATGGGTTCTTATATGTGAGAGTGTGTTTAATGGGCAATAAAATAGGACTAGAGTAAGGAGTAGCTAGGTACTCTTGAATTATTTTACAAGTGAAAAATTAAATAAGATAAATTTGATAAACCAATTTGGGCCTAATAAAATTGAACTTAACTATGCTCGATGGAAACAAAATTACAATAGTATCATAACTAGTGAGAATTAGCAGAAATAAAATGAATATCATAAGATTTAGATGTAAGTTAGGAGGATGTATATAGTAGACCTAATGCATTCCGAACATCACAATAGTTTTTGTTTTTATTAAAATCAAATCAAAAAATAATTTTCACTAACCAAATAATACTTTAATTTCAAATAAACTCAATATAGATGCAAAATGATTTAGTCAAATGATGCAACTCGAAGATGGGCAGCTCGATTAGGTGACATAGTCTCGTGACATATTGGTTTTAGTGGCTCACATAAATTGACAAAGTTGACATTGAGCTTGAGCTTGCATCTTGATTTCTATCGTGCATGTCTCTCAACTTTAGTTTAGGGAGATTCTTGTCATAGTGAAAGGAATTATATAATACCTATAGAGAGGGGAACATGTCGTCAAGAAGGTGTGGCGAGTGCATGCACTCCCTTCTCCAACGCGCATGCAAGTACATACATTTGGATGTGCATGGGACTCGAGTCCAAAGGTAGGGCTGAGCACGTTCGAGTTATGGTTTCATCGACGGCTAGCATCATTGTTGTTGTCAGTGATAACCATCACCGACGGCAACAAATCGTTGCAATAGTCCGTACATGTACGTAGCAACCATTGTTAATAAGTGAATTACAGCAGCGATCGTCGCAACTAAAGTTATCAACGACGGTCGCTATGGCATGATGCATGTGGTTTATGCGTAGCCCTAGCAACTAAAGTTATCAGCGGTTGAGTTTTAATCTAGTCATGTCAGATCTAACTTGAAAACGAGTAGAATTCATGCTGCACGAGGGGTGACTGGGTCCTTTATCACCTCTAGCATCATGATTTTTGGGGGCAAAAAGCAATATTAGTGACACTAAGGGCTAAATTTTAAACTATCTTTTGTTTGATAGTAGGGATGACAATGGTTCGGTTAACTACAATTTTTGTGGTTAATCAAAATCAAAACAAAAATAAAAACATGTTAACCAAAATAATATGGCATCGTCTTGACCAGGTGGCGAGGAGGGTGTCGGGTGCCTGCCTTACTTCTGAGGGCCGAGACTTCTTCTTATGGTTCGATGATTCGATCTTCCCCCATTTTGTTAACCACAGTTCATGGTTAGTATGATCAGGTGAAATAATATAAGGGGGATAAAGTAACTCTACTGGTTGGGCTTCAACTTCTTTGTTCTCAGTGGCATTAGAAGTGGTATGACTAGAGAAATGCTATTGTAATGACGAAATATCTTCCCTCGAATAGTTGTCCCTTGTGAGCTCATGAATGCATGTCTAGCTACCCTTTATGGGCTTGTGAATGTATGTTCATTTTTCTACGATGCTTATATTTTGATGCCTTTGCACGCTCTTCATGATGTTTTTCTAGTTGTGAGCCGAGTGTTTGGAAGATGCCGACGTTATTTGGTCGGCCAAATCTTCTAGATCCAAGTGTGACACTTAGAGCCGCTTTGCCTTAACTAACGTTGTCTAACTAGTAGTCGTTCGAGTCGAAAAGAATTTTGACGCTTCTTTGGTTGGCATTAGCCAGTCGGTAGTTGTTCCTTAGGATCGTCGACCACCTTTAGGTATTTAGGTTGAGACCAAATTCCTGTCAAAGGTAGACTTAGGATTGAGGTTATATGTTTGGATGTGTCGCTCATAGGGTTGTTGGCCCTTCAGGTTCAACCTTCATCAAAGTTGTTCGTGTCAATACGTTGGAAGCCGTCCTTGAGGCCAAGAGCCACATTCGGGGTTTTAGAGGACGTTGATGACGCCGCAGTTCATCCCACTTGTAGTTGGAGGCCATGTTCTGGGTTGAGGAAGACGCTAAGGGTGCCGAGATCTTTAAGGGAGCTAAGGTCGTAAGTAGTGCGCTGAAGTCGAGGATCGCGCTTGGGGTCAAGTCGAGCTCGCTAAGAGCGAAAGCCAAGACCATGCCTAATGTCATGCTCATTTAGAGTGGGGCCGCAATTCGGGCCCGGTCTTCAAGGGCGCTGAGGTCATAAGTAGTGTCACTAAGGTTGAGGACCACGCTTGGGGTCAAGCCGAGCTCGCAAGGAGCGTACGACAAGACCACACCTTGGGCCATGCTCATTTTAGAGTGGGGCCAAAATTCGAGTCTAGACTTAAAGAGCATTGAGGCTATAAGTGATGGTGCTAAGGCCGAGGACCGCCCTTGGAGTGAAGCCGAGCTCGCGGGGGGAGTGTAAGGCAAGACCACGCTTGGGGTCGTGCTTGTAGTTGTGCTCATTTAGAGCGGGCACTACAACACAACTGACCGATAGAGGCACATAATTAGAGACAAATTAAATTTTTATTTTTAAAATTTCACATTTAGAGACTAATAGACATAAAATTTATCCCTAATTAGTCTCTAAAAATAACTTTAGAGTCATATCAATTAAGTGACTATGTTGCTGGTGTTTCTATAGCTTAGAGTCAAATCAATTAAGTGACTATGTTGTTGTTGTTTCTATAAAAATTTAGAGGCTAATTAGAAGCAAATTTTGTGTCTATTAGTCTCTAAATGTGAAGATTTAGAAGCAAAAATATATTTTATCTCTAATTTTGTGTCTTTATAGGCCAAGGTCAAGGACCACACTTGGAGTCAAGCGGAGCTCGCGGGGAGCGTAAGGTATGACCATGCCTGGGTCGAGAAGGATGGATGTGTCATGCAAGAGAGAGGTTGCTACAGTCGTGGGGTGGCGTTCCTATCGCGAGATCGTAGGAATTACTTCCTCATGTGTTATGAGATAGTTGTAGATTAATTACCTCGATGCATACACAGATGTGGAAAAAGAAAATAATCTTTTTTGAATGAAAGAAGATTGATAGTATATTGGGTCTCACCGAGCGGGGGCGCTCGACCTACACATGGTTATGCCTTATTAAAACCTTCAAAGGGAAAAACCACATAGGAAAAAACCGCATTGAAGGGAAAAGAGTGCACTGGTCATTTGTAGTTAAAAGGGGGTTGCTTCTTCCCTAACTCGGGCGAGCTTTCGTTCTTCTTCAACGAGGCCAAGTCCGCCCTCACAGGCTTCTGGGTTGTTTTGCTCATCGAGGGTTGTCCTCAAGAGGCTGGGCTCCACAGTCTTTCCTGGGAACATGGCTTCGGCTCCGAAGGTAAGCCCATATGGAGTTTTTGACTGTGTGGATGCTTTATAGTCCCTTAGCTCTCCGAGCTAGTGTTCTTTAGCTTGGTTTCTTGATGCCGATGAATTTGGATAACATGTCGGCTCGGGTTAATTATTTCCTCCTGAGGTATATGCTGAATTACACAGTTATCAGCGTTGGGTATGGACTAATGGACTAAGGATATGTACCTTTCTAGGGAGCGGTCCCTACGACGGGGTAGGAGTCCTTTAGGTTGGCTCGTTTTAGGCTGGTGAAGCTCACGCGCAGTTGGCACCTGCCCGAATTTTCTCTGACCAACACGACGTTCGTGAGCCATGTGGCCACTATGATTTCCCTGGTGAACTTCGCTTTCAGTGGTTCTTTGGTTTCTTATAGGGACGTTTGTTGGTACTCGGCTCTGAGCCTTCTTTCTTTCTGTGCCACAGATTTGACCCGAGGGTCGATGACGAGCTCTTAGCAAATGACTTTGGGGTCTATCTTCGACATGTCGACATGCGTCCATGCGAGCGGGTCGACGTTGTTTCTTAGCAGAGCGCTGAGTCGAGTTTTGAACTCGATTGGGAGGCAAGCTCTAATGAATGTCACCTGCTCGGGCAACGCTCCAATCTGCATAGGCTCTAAGTCGTTGGCGGGCTAGGGCCGCTCATGGACATCTCTGTTAGGTCCAACTTGGATATTCTCGGCTACTACTCTGTGTGAGACACTGAGAGCACTTGCTGGGGTGGAGTGCTCGACACTTCCCTTAGTTTAGTCGACTTATGTTTTAAACATTCGTTTGTAGCACCAACGAGTTTCTTACTAGTCGACGTGGATCACTCCCACTTCTATCTCCTAAATAGGGAATTTGAGCGCCAAGTGGGGAGTTGATACGATGATGACTCCCAGGTTGTTCAGTGAATGTCTCCCCAGAATCAAGTGATATAGGCTAGGACGTCAATGACCAGATAGTGCACGTCGATTATCTTAGCTTTCGACTGTGAATCAAATGTCGTCCTTAGCCACACATATCCTCGGATATTGACTCACTCTTCTGAGAACCCAACAAGGCCTTCGTTGTAGGGGTGGAGTGAGGTTTCAGTCAGTTACATCTTCTTAAATGTTGAGTGAAACATAATGTCGATCGAGCTTCCCTAGTCTACCAAGAGTTTCGCCGATTTACAAAAATGATGACAAAGTCGTGTAGATTTTATCAAGTCCATGGAAATCATATTCATAAAATGATATTACCAGAGCTTTGGCATGAGATCTCTGCGGGGGTGAGTGGTGTCGTCAACCGCCATAATTGTTGGATGAAATTGCAACACTATAGGGGGGATGAATAGTATGTTATCTAAAACTTATTGCCTAATTTCAGTTTTAATCGTTTCTTAGACTATTTAGGCAAATCACAATTTATCGATTAGATGCGAAAGCAAAAGTAAACTAATTAAGTACAAAAAAGATACAATGCAAACACAAGGATTTATAGTGGTTCGACCCCAATGCCTACTCCACTACCTAAGCACCCCGCTTAAGATTTTCAAACTAAACTTTACTAGATTACTCTTGTTTCCCTTACACAGAGGACTTTGACCCGAAGAGTCTTACTCTCAACCTAAGGCACTTCCACACCCGGAAGTCTCTGTCTTCTTACCGAGAGCACTCTTCCACCTCAACCCTAAGGGACAACTCAACTAATCCTAGTAAACTAAGTTTACACAAGTGGTTTTACACCTTCTACACCAAGGATACCACTCAATCACAAGACCTAACACTAGGTCTTCTACAAACTCAAATACAAAAAAGTAAACAAGAAAATATACAAGTAATGGAGCAAAAAATACAATAATACAAATACTTAACTCCAACACAATGAATCCTAGCTCCTCTTGATGCCTTGATAATGAATCAAATCAAACTTGAAGGCAAAATCTAGGAATGAAAACTCAAACTAGCTAGGATTTCTCTAAGAAATGGCTCAATGAAAGCTTAGAATTGATTAATGATGGCTCAATAAAGGTTAAGAGTGATCAAAAAGTGTTTAAGGAAGGCTTAGGTTTGGGTATTTATAGAGCCAAGAAGAAATGGAATGAAACGGGCGACTCAACGGGCGGAAAACTAGTCGCTACAATCATTCAGTCGCTTGTCGGTCGATCATTGGTCGACCGACCGATCAATTGCCTGCGACCGCTACCCTTTCTGTGCTTTACTCGCGTTGTCCGGTCGACCGGCGAGTCGACCGAATGGATCTTGACTTCATCGATCCACAATCCGATCGACCGATCGGTCGACCGAAGCACCTACTGCCAATTTTTGGCCGCATTCGGTCGACCGACCGGTCGACCGAAACTGGGCAGACTGCACTAGTTTTTTTTGCTTTGTTTGCTCGATTGGGTTCTGTCTTCGCTAAGCTTACTTATATAACATTTATTAACTTTAAAACACAAATGTTATATAAGAATTACCTCCCATTTTGATTCAATAAAAATATCTTAAAAAACAAAATCCTTAATAATCAAAATCTAGTTTTTGGGGTCTAGTACAAATTTTTCGAAAACGAAAATTTTCTAATCTCCCGGGTCAAATATGGGTATGCTAAAGGCTTCCAAAAATTCTTTAAAAATACCTCGTTATCTAGTTTTGACCCAAGGAATAATTATCGTAATTTTTTATGTAAAGTAAATGTCTAGGTTATATAGCCCTCCAAGGAGCTCCTTAGGCTTAGAGAATTTCAAGGCGATTTTCGAGTTTTCTTGTTTTGGGGTTCGGGTTTGGTTTTCTTCGATATTTCCGATCGAGGATGTCGTGCGCTAACTGATATGAAACCTGAAAGATATCTCAATGAAACATTAGTTTCATGTTTGTTATCATCAAAACTAAGATTAAGACCAATGTAGAAAACCTTAGGCCAACAATAATGGCTCGAATAAACCTCTTTGTGGCCGAGCTTGTCTCGTCTTCTCCTTGAATCCTCGTCTATGTGATCGATGACTCCACGAATTTCATTGTTCAGCTAATTTGTTCTATCGCTGTCTCGACCGCCCCTGGTGTTGCTAAGGGGTGTTCTACTCCGATTTCTGCATTGGTGATTGTGGTTGTTTTGATCCCGACTAAGGCTCCTTCTGCGATTGGTGTAGCAAGCGAGCCATCACTCCCGTATCAAATTCTACATGAAAGACCAACTTAAAGATATAGGAGGCTTTCTTTGACGAGTGTGAGCGCAATGGTTAGGATTGTTGTAATGAATTCAAAAGTCTAAGATAGATTTAAAAGTTGCATGGTTGCTGACAAATAAAGGTGGCAAATGGGTCGATCTGCTATCTGCGTGGGTCGAAAATCTGCGGCCCAGCACGATCCACACAATTTTACGAGCCGCTCGACACGATGCGCGAGCCCATAAATACTATTATATTTTTTAATATTATATATTCTCAAATAGCATTACACACCAACCTCATTGTTAATAAGAAGTAATGACGGGCCCACACCAATCTCATTGTTATCTTCTCAAATAACAATACACACACCAATCTTCTCAAATGACAAATTCAATTCAATTTTTTAAAATAATTAGCAGGCCAACGGGTTGCCCCGACACGACACGATAAGGGCCGGCCCACTTCAGCACACAATTTTGTCATGCCGGCTCGGCACGGCCCTCATAAATTTATCGGGCTAAACTCCCTGACCTAAGCACGCAATTACAGTGTTGTGCTCGTGTCGTATCCATTTCTGCCGCTCTTACTTGCAAATAGGCTTACAACATTTATATTTGAAATATTTGATCAATTAAACTATTTGGTTAGCTCCAATTAAGCTAATTAGACTTTTACGTATGTCAATGGTAGGAAACTATTAAACATGTTCACATGTCACTCAAAATATGTTCTAAAATTCTAAATGAAAGTCAGTAATTCATAAAATCATTCTTATAAATAAAAAATATAAGGATGATTAATGGAAACCACTACTAGAATATACCACATAAGCAACGGGGATCAGCAACGGTTGAAAGAGCCGTCAGAATAAGTCACGGCTTTGCGTCGGCCCAGTCGGTCGTGGCTGATGTAACTAAATCAGTCGCGGCTCTCATACGACCGTACAAAGCCATCGCTCATAGATCATGGCACGCACGACGTGCAAATTAAAATGGGTTAGTAGCCACGGTTTAGCGGGGGCCTCATAGCCGTTGGTGATGAGAGTAACCGGACACGTGAAATAAAATAGGTTAGTAGCGATGGCTCCTCTACGCCGTTGGTGATATGCGAAGTCATTAGCCACGGCTAACTGCGACCATCGCTTATTATTTAATGCCACGAACGCAACACGAATATATAACTCTCTTAACCGACGTCTCGCAGAGAGTTATATCCACGGTGTTCCGACGGCCAATGCGTCATCGGTGAAAATCCTTTTTATTTGCGTTCACGCCCGATCCTTTCTCTTTCTTCCTCTTCCATCTCTACTCGTCGTTGTCGCCGTTGTCGCCGCCGTCCGTCGCTGCCGGGGAGTCGTTGCCTGTTGCCGCCGCTGTCAATCACCGCCGGTGAACCCTTCAGTATGCTCGCTTTCTCTCCTCCTCCGTTAAATCCCCACAGCGTCGTCGCCGCCCTTTTCGCCCACGCTGCCTCTCTGCGCCTGCGTCGACCAGACCGGCCCTCTTCGCGCCGACGTCGACCCGGCGTTCATCTCAGCGTCGGCCTCAACTCGGCCAGCGTCGCATTAGGGCAGATTACCATCGGCCCTAATGCCGACGAGCAGTACCCGACAGTGATGTCAGCTACTGCTTGATTAGGGTTTAATTACCCTAATCAATTACTTGATTAGGATAATTAACCCCTAATCAAACTAAACCCTAATCACAATTTGATTAGTTTTTTTAAAATTATTTATTGTTAATTTTTAGAAATTAATTATTAATAATTAGAAATTAATTATTAATTAGGTTAATTATTAGTTTAATATTAATTAATTAGTCATGCGAAATCATCCACTAAGGACTCGCGTCAGAATCGTCCACTTTGGACTCGCAGTCAAATCGTCCTTGGTGGACTCGTGCCGGAATCGTCCACTTTGGACTCGCGTAGAATCGTCCACAATGGATGGACTCGTGCCGAAATCATCCACTTTGGACTCGCGGTCAAATCGTCCTTGGTGGACTCGTGCAGGAATCGTCCACTTTGGACTCGCGCGGAATCGTCCACAATGGATGGACTCGTGCCGAAATCGTCCACTTTGGACTCGCGCGGAATCGTCCACAATGGATGGACTCGTGCCGAAATCGTCCACTTTGGACTCGCGCAGAATCGTCCACTATGGACTCGCACCGGCATCCATAAAGTTAGAAAAAAAAATCAAGACGAGTTGATACGTTTCACGTACGATCGACGAGTCAAGTTTTAATTTTGCAAAACCTTAGATCCGTTCGGGGGTTGTATGTTCGTGTAAACGAACTTAATGATCTTTTATACAACGTACAACCCTTGAATTGTCCCTAATTGGATAATTTGGGAGCATAGTTATTTATATTGCACTTAGTTTTTTTTTTTTTAGTCATTAACTTCATTTTTAAATTTTGGCTTGTATCTCCCTTGTTCTCCGATACATGCCCAGATGATATGCATATTCGGAGAACTATAGGGAGATGCTGCCGAAATTTAGAATGAAGTTAATGACTAAAAAAATACTAAGTTCAATATGAATAACATGAATCCCGAATGGAATGAGACCATCCCACCTAAAGACATTACCTAAAGATATTGCAAACTTTTTGACAGAACATGTCGAGCGATCAAAGTTGGATGTACCGACGAATTCATCATGAAGCTATAATGGATGAATTTCGAGTAGGCGTAACTTCTTAAATTTCGCCTACTCGAATGAAAAATTTCTTAGTGGTGATAAAATCCGATGTCCGTGCCGGAAATGTTCAAACATAAGATTTTTGGACCGAGAAACTGTCACACTGCATCTGTATACAAAAGGATTCACACCAATATATTTTATATGGAATTGTCACGGGGAGTCACGTCAAGTCGGGACGTCGAGCAATCATGTTGTCCAAACACATGGTGAATCTTCTTCTGCAAATGTTTCTTCTTCCAATCCACCTAATCCTTATAGAACAATGATTCTGGATAGTCTTAGAGGACAATTCCATTTAAATAATAATATTGAGTCAGTTACTGAGATGGTAGTGCCACCAGATACTATGACAGTTGAAGTCACTGAAGAACAACCCGAGATACAGATTGAATTGCCGAATAAGAAGGCTGTAAAATTTTACGAGATGTTGAAAGCTGCCGATGAACCTTTGTATGAGAATTGTCCTAATTATACAAGATTTTTGGCAATGACACAACTCCTGAACATCAAGTCCGATTGTAATATCAGCGGGGTTGCGTTTGATCGGATTGAAGGCTTTATCAATGGTATGCTACCTCCAAATAACAAGTTTGAGCCAACCTTTTATAAGATAAAAAAGTTGATGAGAAAATTAGGGCTTTGGTACGAAAAGATACACGCGTGCCCAAATAACTGTATTTTATATTATAAAAAAAATGCACAGTTAGAACAATGCCCGATATGTGAACATCCTCGTTATAAGGAGAAAAAATCGGTCTGACGAAAAAATATTCCCTTTAAGGTGCTTCGGTATTTTCCACTGACACCGAGGCTTCAAAGGTTATTCATGTCGGAAAAGACTGCCCCCTATATGAGTTGGCATGCAAGAAGTCGTGATGATACAGTAATGACTCATCCATCCGACAATGAAGCATGGAAACATTTGGAGAGGTGTTATCCATCATTTGCTGGGGAGACTAGAAATATCATGTTGGAATTGTGCACAGATGATTTTAATCCGTTTGGTAATTTGGCAACTCCATATTTAGTATGGCCAGTGCTGTTAACAGTTTATAATTTGTCGCCCTCAGTGTGTATGAAAGATGAATTTATCTATCTTTCGATGATTATTCCGGGTCCTAGGGATCCTCGCAATGAAATTGATATATTTCTCCGTCCCCTAAATGATGAACTCAAAATATTGTGGGCTGAGGGAGTTGTCACTTATGATTATTACCGGAAGCAAAATTTTACTTTACGAGCTGCTATATTGTAGACAATCAATGATTTCCCGGCCTATGACATATTGTCTGGTTGGAGCACGCATGGTCGACTCTCTTGCCCGTATTGCATGGAACACTCAAAATCCTTCAGTCTTGAGAATGGTCGGAAAATTTCTTGATTGTCATCGCCGATTCCTACCGATTAACCATCAACATCGAAGGAATCGTGACAAATTTATCAAAGGTAGAGTCGAAAGAGATGAGCCACCGCCAATGTTATCTGGTGAACAGATGTTAGCACGTGTTCAATTACTTTCATATATTACTTTTGGTCGGAATGTAACAATCTCAGGCTTTGGTCAAACACATAACTGGGTGAAGAAAATTATTTTTTGGGAATTGATGTATTGGAGTTCATTACTGATTTGGCATAATTTGGATGTCGTGCACATTGAAAAAAATGTGTTTGATAATATTTTTAACACAATGATGGATATTTTCGGCAAAACTAAAGATAATATGAAGGCCCGACATGATGTAAAAATACTTTGTAAGAGACCTGAGTTAGAGTTGCAAGAGGTCAACGGACGATTTCATAAGCCAAGGGCGTCGTATGTGTTAAATAAATAACAGGCAAAAGATGTGTATCAATGGATCAAAGAACTCAAATTACCCGATGGATATGCCTCAAACTTATCTTGATGTGTAAACGTCGATGAATGCAAAATATTGGGGATGAAGAGCCACGATTGTCATGTATTCATGCAGAGATTGCTTCCGGTTGCGTTTCAAGATCATCTACATGATAAGATTTGGGGTCCGTTGACAGAGTTAAGTATGTTTTTCAGAAATATTTGTGCAAATGTACTTCGAGTCGAAGATATGACAACACTTGAAAATAATATTGTTGAAATCATATGCAAGCCGGAGCAATTTTTCCTTCCTGTATTTTTGACTCGATGGAGCATCTACCGATACATGATAAGATTTGGGATCCGTTGACAGAGTTAAGTATGTTTTTTAGAAATATTTGTGCAAATGTACTTCGAGTCGAAGATATGACAACACTTGAAAATAATATTATTGAAATCATATGCAAGTCAGAGCAGTTTTTCCCTTCTGTATTTTTTGACTCGATGGAGCATCTACCGATACATTTGGCATACGAGGCACGAGTTGGTGGCCTCATTTAATACCGGTGGATGTACTTATTTGAAAGATACATGAATCGTTTGAAAAAAAAAGTAAAGAACACCGTCGTAAATTGAAGGTTCCATATCAGAAGCATATATAATTCAAGAAATTTCAACTTTCTGCTCATTTTATTTTGAATCAACCATCAAGACAATACTTAATCGTCTTCCACGGAACGATGACGGGGGAGCTGGACCATCAGATGGTTGTTTAAATATCTTTTGTTACCCCGGTCGTGCTTTGGGTTCTCGTTCGTCTCGATTCTTAAACGATAAAGAGTAGCATTAATTTGGCCTACTTGTACATTTTACAAAACTGTCTAGAGATTGAGAAGTTCATTGAAATATTTGACATTGAAATGGTGACAAGATACTCAATTTACAACGATATTGAGAAATTAGAAAAATTACGGAATCATGAGTTCCCTAATTCATTTTAAGCTTACAGCACAGAACACAGAGGCAAAATAGATAACCAAATCTTTGAGTTTGCTAGCAGACCGGCATGACTTGTACAGTGTTATAATGGTTATTTTGTCAATGGATATAAATTTCACACACTTGAATATTCATCTACAAAAAAGACTATGAATGTCGGGGTCTGCGTCAAAGGGACAACGTATGCTGAATGTGATGTTGACTTTGACGGACTATTGGAAGAAGTCATTGAATTATAATTTTTCGGATGTAATCAGTTGCCCTTTTTAAATGTCATTGGTTCGATACAAGCGATAGGGGCATGAGAGTTCATCCAAAGTATAAACAGCTGGTCGAGGTCAATTACAAATCAAAATTGGCTTCAAATGAGCAATTTATATTGGCATCTCAAGCTAAACAAGTATATTATATGCAATATTCATCTCGAAAGAAAGACATGGCAGGTTGGCGTGTAGTCTGTAAGACTAAAGCCAGAGGAAAAATTGACCCAATAGTTGGAGATAATGAGCCAGCATATGACTTCTATCAAGAAGAGGATCCTTCCGAAGTGGAACGAGTTACTCCAATACTCGAGGATGATGACACTGAGTTAGTTCAATTGGAAATAGAATACGTTGATGAGGACGATAATGAAGTTGAGGAATGACAGAATGAAGATGAGAGAGACGAAGAAGAATTTCAAGATTCAGATACAGAAGAACAAGAAGAAGAGTATTACACGAATGATGATAATGACGATGATGAATAATTATAAATGTGAAGTATATATTTAATTATTAAATATATCTATTATATATAATCTAATTATATTAAATTTTTACAGCTATGGTTCGAGATATTAGTTCTCGATGAGACATTCCTCGTAGAACCCCCCGACGATTACCCCCCGCCCCACTTGTACCCACTGACCCTTCGTCTTCCACCACCATGCCCCCACCTCCTGCCACCATCCCCCCACCATCCCCCCACCTGGTCCGATCACCATTCCCCCACCTGATCCATCCACTATTCCCCCAACTGATATGGTCACCATCCCCCCACCTCCAGCCACCATCCCTTCAGTCGATCCAGGCCCGTCGACATTGAGACGTAGGCCACGAGAGCCTAACAGAATTCTCCCTCCGTCACCCGACGGACAACTGCGCAGAGCAGTTACTGTACGCGGAAGAAGGTAAGTATATGCATTAATTATTTCTTATAATTTATTTATAATTCAAAATATCATAATATGAATTTATATATGGTGCAGATTTGAGCAGGAGGACGTCCCCCACACGATAGCGAGGACGATCCCGAAGTTTATGCACGGGCGCGTGGCCTACATGGTCTCACGTGCCCTTAGGGGTGAGCATCGGTTCGGTTCGGTTAAAAACTAAACCGAAAATTTGATTAACCGAACCGAACCAAAGAATATTTTTTAACCGTTTACCGAACCAAAAAAATCGGTTAATTTGGTTCGATTAATCGAATTTTTGGTTCGGTTCGGTTAATTTGGTTTGGTTAACCGAAAAAATTTAAAAAAAAACAATTTTTTTTCAAAAATATACATGTGCAAAATCAAACCCGAGCTTGGCAACCAAACTTAATTTATTTTCTTCCTCTCTAACCATCTTAGCAACGTTTATTATCGATTCATTTCTAACTAACACTTATTATATATATAATCGAATGTAAAATAAATAATATTACACAACACTAAGATTCGAACCTGGCGGATGGAAAGCTGAACATCACACTTAACTACCAAGACAATTACAAACATTTGATATAATTGTTATTATATATATATATATATATATGGTTAATTCGATAAATTAACCGAATCGTCGGTTAATTTACCGAACCGAACCGAAAACCGAACCGAAATTAATTCAGTTCAATTAAATTGGTTTCGGTTCAATCGGTTTCGGTGAATCGGAAAATTTTGCTCACCCCTATGTGCCCTGTGAGCATATAGATTTATTGTGGCGAGAGTTCACGGTAAGTATATTTATTAAATTAATGTTAATGTTAAATATTGATCGGTAATAATAAATTTTTTTTGTATGGTCATTATACATTGCTAGAGGACCATACCACTTTTATGGAGGTTGCATGGGAGCGTGTTGCCTGTGCTCGCTATAACGGGCTGCTTCAGCAGGCCCATCAGACCGTGAAAAGACGGCTGGGGGGTCACACAGATAGGGCAGACTCGGGGACACGCCCCCCGAGTGGATTCCTGGCCCCGTGTGAGACCAACTCATTGAGCGGTGGGATACTCCTGAGTGGCAGGAGGTCTCCCGGACTGCATCGAGAAACTGCATGTCCGGGGGGGACGGCACGGGGGGCGCGCCACACTAGTGGTTCCATATCTTTTGCGGTGTATGAGCGTCGTATGGTATGTATAATTTCCTTACTTTTAATTAAATTATATATTATGTATAATGATACTAATGTATTTATTTTCTAATGTAAGACACGCGTGACGGAGGGCGGCACCGTCCGACGCCAGTCGATGATGGAGGTGTTTGAGCGCACCCACCGTCGTCGAAGAGGAGCGGGGGACTACGTTGATAGCAAAGCCTCGTATATAATGGTAAGTATTTATATATGTCTATTTGATTTACATAATTTTTATTTATAGTTTATATATATTTAAAATATAAACACGTGTAGAAAACTTATTCAAGGATTGTGATCGAGCGTGGAGGGACACCGAAGGAGTTTGACGCAGGAGCTTGGGTGGAGGCAGCAGGTGGTTGGGAGCACGACCGTATTTATGGCTTTGCATATAGTGGCCATGCACGTGCCATGCTTGGGCCACTTGGGGCACCGACCCCTCCGACTGCGGGTGAGCGACCCTCGTCATCCCGAGCGTAGACCAGAGTCGGATAGCAGCCATGGAGTTGGAGCTCACCCAATAGAGACAGACGATGGAGGAGTAGAGGCACGCGATGGAGGAGAGGATGCAAGAGCAGAGGCTGACGATGGAGGAGCAAATGCAGGAGCAGAGACGGTCGAATGACGAGTTGAGACAGACGATCCAGAACATGCAAACACTCTTCACTCAGATTGCGTCTCAGTCCGGCCTTCTACCTATGATGTCGCAACCGTCGTCCTCCTCGACCCAATCGATGCTACCGACCTAGTCGTTGTCGACTCCACCGCCTCCACCGCCGCCACCGTCGTCGTGAGATTTTGATTAATTGTATTTTGTTTATATTTTGATACTTGATATAGATGATATTTTGATACTTGGATATATTTTGATTCTTGGATATATATATGATATTTTGATAATTGTTTGCCTCCGGTTTGAGGTTGAGATTGATGATATTTATGTAAAACATGTATGTTTGGTTTCAAATGCATGTGTATGATGTTTTCTGATTGTAATATGTGACTGAAAATATGTTGTAGTTGATATATCATTGTATACATGAATTTACAATTTTTTTAGTTTTTTCAGTTACAGGATAACATCTTTAGCCACGGTTTACCCACGGTTAACCGTCACTAAGCCGTGGTTGAAAGCCTATCGTAAATAGCTGATGGCCACGGCAGGACCAAATATCACAGTTGCTAATAGTATCACCGACGGCTGTGAGCCGAGGCTGTTGTGTTGGTATCAGTGACAATGCCCAGAGCCGTCACTGATGATTTTAAATCAGCGACAGTTCACGAGGTTGTCGCTGATGATTATGTGTGACGGCCGTGTGCGGCCGTCACAAAACATTTGAGACGAATTTTTGCCACGATTGACGTCGTCCGTGATATTCATCACCGACGGTTCAGCCACAGTATCAGTCGTCGCTGATGACCACAATTTTAATAGTGAACGACAAATGATGAGATAATCACATTTTCAAGATTTTTGGGCAAAACTCTTGAACAAGAAATTATCAGTCATTCGTGTCTCATAAGCCTCATTATATAATTGTTAGGTGCCTAGGAATAATTTTGTGAATTATACAATTTTTAAATTGAAATTTTATTTTTATTGAGATAGTCTCATGTTCAAGAGTTTGCATGAAACTCTTTAGAGTTTTACCGTAAGTCTTGAACAAGAAATTATATAATCATTAGCAAGTCCCACAATAAACTTTCGTGTATTTTTTGAAGTTCCTAAGGACAATTTGATAAATTATAGTTTTTTTTAGAATTTTAAAACATATTCTTTACGGCTGAGCGGATCCGAGTACCCTGTATTTTTTCATAATACCCGGGCTCTATTCTGTATAGGACCGATTCATAGGTTTTGGAACTGGAGTGATTGCTTTCTTCACGCCATGAGCGATAGCGTTCGTGGTCAGCCCGAGAGTTGTCCATGGGTTCGTGTGAGCATCTTAAGCTGGCTGCTAATCGTTGCTTCTTCGCCTCTAAATCATTTATCCGACGCCGGGCTCTTCAGGGGGAGGATGGGCTGGTGACGGAGCGTCATTCCTCGTTGTTTTACTGTCACTATGCTGTGGTCGATGGTTGCCGTCGGGTACCGATTTCAGTTCTGATTTTGGGTACCCTATTGAAACTTATTTTGAAACCTATTCCACGGTATATGTTTCGGGTACGTTTTGATTTTGATTCTGGGTACCTGATGTGTTGGACCCGGAATCAGAACTAATTTTATCCAGTTTCTTAATTTTGTACCGAATCCTACCCGAATTTAATTCGAATCTACTCGAAACCTACCTGATTGGGTAGGTTCTAATCGGTTCTAGGTCTACTCGGTACCCATGCACATGCACCCATAATATTCTCAATGAGATTTGATTTTGTTTAAGAGTTTTGCTGAAACCTTGAACAATAAATTATCTATCATTTGTGGATCTCATAAGTTTTGTCGTATTCTTTTTGTTCCTAGAAACAATTCTATGAACAATATAATTTTGTTGGAATTTTAAAACACATTTTCAATGAGATTTGAATATGTTGGAAAATTTTGTTCAAACTCTTGAACATGATAATATATTAATATTTATACGCTTCATTAGTATTCTCATATTATTTTAGGTGCTTAGGATTATTTTTATGAATTATATAATTTTTTAAAAATATGAAAAAATATTTTTAATGAGATAATATCATATTTAAGAGTCTTGGGGCAAAACTCTTAAAATGCATCCAAGAGTTGTGCTGAAACTCCTAAACAAAAAATTATATCATCATATGCGGGGCTTATAGGTCTCGTAATATATTTTTTTGACTTCTAAAAATAATTTTGAGAACTATATAATTTTATTTGAATATTTAAAACACATTTTCAGAGTGATTTGGACATGTTCAGATAGTTTTGTTGAAACTCATAAAAAGAAAATTATATCTCATCTGTAAGTCTCATAAGTTATATATTTTGTTCTTAGTAACAATTTTTTGAATTGTATAATTTTTAAAAAAAAATTAAAATATATTTCCAAAAATATTTGGACCAGTTCCGAGTTTCTGTATCCCAATTTGTACGAGAGGATAAAATAGGAATATTCACTTCTTGATTCCTGTTCTGCTGGTTTTGGAAAAATGCTCTGATTAATTTCAGGTATTAGGTGGGGTCTACTAAGAATTAATTGTTTTTTTTCAAAAAAAAATCATTTATTCAAAATTGAAATAGACTCGATTTATTTATATCCAAAATCAAAATATCTGATCTGAGAATTCGAGTATCCGGCTCGGGGATTCGGCGTGCCACGTGTAGGGTTTGGTACTTCGGGCGAATCGCGCGTCGGGGAGGAGACGAGGCGAATGGGGAATCGGCGATTAATTTCCCATAAAAATTACGTCATTCGTTGCATGCGCCTCCCAGCTCGCCCACATTAAAACCGTCGTAGCTGGCACTGCCTTCATCTATCTGTCTCTCTCTCTCTTCCCTATAAGTACCTTTCGAAGCCCTAATTCATCTCGTGCTTCGGCACACAATGCTCTCATCCTTCATCTTTGGGAAAAAGAGCGACTTCGCGGCCCCTGTAAACGCGATGCAAACTCCGGTACCTCCTCTCACCGCCAAGTACTTGCTCGGCCTCAAGACCATCGCCGATTCCACCTTCGACAGCCCGCAGAAGTCCAACTGCGTCAAGCGAACCTTTGTCGCTTCTCCGTCCCCTTCGTCCGCGGAGGACTGCTTCGGTCAGAAGAAAGACGACGTGCGGGTCTTGGATGATGATCCAGAATACGACGACGACAACGCGTGCTGGGCCACGTACGGCCGGAGGAGCAGCCAATGCAGGCGGAAATTTCCGCCTCCGATCCCTCTTCTCGCCCGGACGGGGAACCTCGCCGGGCACATGCCGTGGGTGCTGCAGCGGATCTACCGGGAGGACGGCCGGCTCGAGATCCGTGAGGTCCGAGTCAAGCACCACGAGTACTTCCGTGCTCGCCGGATCGGTGGGCGGCTGATTCTCCAGCTAGTGGAGTTGGATTCTTCTTCTCTTCCGGAGAAGAATACGGAGAAGATCTCTGAGTCTGGTGATTTTGAGAGTGTATTGGATCTGGCGAGGAGACCGGCGCGGTTGCAAGTTTCGTTGCCGGAGAAGATGAAGGTTTCTTCATTGCCAGATCGTCAATGGTGTGAGGGTGAAAGAAGATTGATTTTGAGCTCTGCATAATTAGTTCATCATCCATCCATGTTGTCAATAATTAATAATTATTTTCTCGCTTATTTTTGAATGAAGGATCCAAGAGGAATTAAATACGATCATGGCGATCTTTTACATCTCTAGGATTTATTACTGTCTTCTTTTGTCACGAAAGAAACCGAGTTTTGTCCGTAGTAATTCTTCTCGACGGCTCTATCTGTTATATTCAATTTTTGGATAGGTTATTCGGTGTGGAAAAAAATAATGCATTTTTTTTTTTGGAATTTGAGAAGTGGTTTTGTTTTTTTGAAACGAAACTAGCCCAAAGATTAGAATATTTAATTTGCCATCAAGTATTCAGGCACAAATTTTATAGTATATTATGGAACACAGGTAAATTCTGGTGCCGTTTTCCTCTCATCCCCCATTGCCATCCTCTCCCTCACACCTTTAACTCCCCCCCTCCCCCGCTTTTGTTATGGATGCCGCGCGGCCTCTTCGTGATCGGGTTTATATCCCGATCATGCCTGCAACCTCCGAAGCGATGAGCCTCCTCAGGCTTAACGGTGTTAAAGTCTACGTTTCTTGAGCTTGTTGCTCTGTCGGCAATGTGGTCCGGCAGCTGGCCTCCTCCTTCGAAGGGCTCAATGGTGATTACCTTTTGTGGAAGTCCAAGCCCCTAGATGACGGCTGCCTCTTGCTTCTATGCCGTCGACGGCAGTGAAGGCTGAGCTGCTAGATTGGAAGTATATCTGCCTCCAATCTGCGGTTCTTGATCGAGTTCAGAGAATGGGACTTCGGAACCAATTCAATCACAGTTCCTCCTCAATTCAAGCCCATGGATGGTAGGCCTTATAAAGTTAGCCCTTGAATGGGGTAAGGAGTCTGCTTTTAGGGGTTCGATATCATGGTATTCTACGATGAGTATAATGTCAAGAGGGTTGACAAGTCTAACTACGCTATCTCTCTAAAAATCATCTGTTTACAATGTGAGCTATTTTATTTAGATGTGAATTTTTCTTATCCATTTTTGTCTTTCAACTAATAATCTTGCATTGTTAAATTAGATAATTGAGATGAAAAAAATCTATCTTAAGAGAACAAAAGCTTTAATTATTTTTATTTTGAAGACTCTTACAATATTTTCAAAATATGTTAAACGGTTGTAATAATATCTACTAGATTTTTCATATTCTAAATTGACTTCCACTTAGTTAAATATATGCATTCATCATTTTCAACTTCTTCACTGACCAGTTACATTAATAATATATACTATGAAATGCTCTAATATAAAATTTATGGATACTTAATTTATTACAACATGTTTGGTTCGGATTGGATTTTAAAAATATGATCTGTTGTTTATTGTAGTAGGAGAGGAGAAGAAATGAGATGGATATGTTTCGCCACGATTGTTTCTAAGAACATCGCTTGCCTACACGCTAAAATTTCATTTTGCTATTATATTATTTTTGTTATGTACGAAATTAAAATTCAATAGAAGATCCAAAACAATTCTAACAAGCAACGACTTTAATGGATATGATTTCTTTAATTTAAGTTATGCTTTCAAAATTATTATTTTGCAATTTATTTGTTAATAATGTTATTATCCGATTTCGTTATCTTGTTCAAAACAAACACAAGAATTGGTTTTTGTATCTTATCCATGCTTCTTATCTAAACAAACACAAGATGTGATATCAAGAAATCATCTTCGACTTCTATCATATTCTTATCCACTTCAAATCTTGTCTTATCAAAATCATATCCTACAAAGCAAACATTATCTTAGTGTTTAACAAAATGGATAGAATAGCAATTGGTTGTGTTTATTTGATCGGCCTACTCAATTTGTCATCAAATTTGTGGTAGTACCTAGGGATGAAAACAGTTCAGTACATTTATGGATAATTGAAATCGAAATCATTTACAACATCGCTATTCGAAACCAAAACTGAAACTAATTGGTTTTTAGTATTGCTATTCAAAACCAAAACCAAACCAAACTGTTTAGTCATCAGATATCCAACGATTAACCAAATTGTTTTCAGATAGATGCGGTTAACTAATTATTAAAAGGTTAACCGATTGCTAAATAGATAACTATTACTATATAAAAAAATAAAAATAAAATATTTGTAATTATATTTATGTATACTATATAATAAAAACTGTCAATTAGTAACCAAAAATCGAATTGAATTAAATCGATTTTTTAATTCATTAACTAAAATCAGAACTAAATCATAAAATCACTATTTAAAATCAAATTTTATGATTCAATTAATCAATTAATCACGATTAATCGATTCCAATTGTCAACCATAGTGGTACCCAACTCTATTGTGTATTGATTATAGTACATTTGTATATAGTATTTGTGTGGGGCGCCCGTAGATTAAAATAACAATCACTAATTATTTGGGCAAAATTATGATAGAGTTGGATGTTCACTTGATTGAGCTCTGAATTATGTTAATAAGTCGAATAGTTAATTGGGTTTGAGAATTCGAGTTGCTCATGGATTCAAAAGAAGCTCCAAACATTGAATGGATTCATGACCCTTAATTACAGAAGCATAAAAAAATTAATGTATTTCCTATATATCACTTTTAAGCATTGGGGGGTAATTATGTTAAAAAGATATTAGAAATATATACCTATATATAGGGATGTGAACTAGAACGAGTACGAGTATGCCCGACATGAGTAGGTGAGAATAGATTCTAGCTAGGTAGATCCCAACAAAATTTGAGTAGGATCCGAATAAGAGAATTAGGAATCAATCCGATTTCAATTTTAGGGTATATGATAACTAGAATTGGAACCAGAATATGAATTGAGAACCAAAACTTGATGAGTAATATTACTCTTTATTTTGGTGGATGAGATGTAGCTTCTGTTCTAATTGATCAGATGTCATTTATTCGGTATGAACATGATCGAACTTTATTTGTAATCCACCATATTTGCATGGACATGAAGCTTTACTTTTAGATTTTTAATCCTATTTATTTATTGAAATATGATATATGAAGAACGAGAAAATTAAGTAACAAATGAACATGTTTTAAACATATACCCAAAACTTGTGGTATAATATAGGTTGTGTACATCCCATTCCAAGTCTCATGCAATAAGGTAAAGGTTAGAACAGGGGCGTATCCAGGATTTAAAAAATGAGGGATATAGAAAAATTTAAAATTGAAATTATGATGTTCAGTTATAATTTGGGGGTGCGGGGGCTTGCCCTCGCGGTACAGTACAATATAATTGTGTAAAAATATACAAAATATATAATTCTATAAAAAAATCAAAAAAATAATTGATTAAAAACTGAATTACATAATTTAATGAATGAGAAGCGATCTACTATATCTCACAATTATCTTCTACAGTTTCTCATATTTTGAAAACAACTAATGATAACATCATTAGTAAACTTTGACTACATTTCAATCTCTATAAAAGTTACTAAAATAATCATTCATGGCTCATATTATTGCGTGTTTTATTCTTTACAAATTTTATTACTAAAAAATCTCTATAAAATTTACTAATGACTTTTTTTAAAAAAGAAGAGAGACATTTATAGAATTAATGACTTTTTTTGAAAAAAAATAAGGGACAAAATGTCCCCCATTTGTCAACGTGGATACGCCACTGGGTTAGAGTCAAAACCTTGGAATTGATCATATACAAGATAGTAGGGATGTTCGTTGGGTCGATCCGACCCAATGAACCAGACCCGATCCGAACTAATCAAGCCGAGTCGAGTTGGGTAATCGAGCAAAGTCGGGTTTAATTTAGTCAAACCCGACCATAATCGGATTGGGTATCATGTTTCAATATTTGAAACCCAATGACCCGAAATCCGACCCAAATGACCCAAATATTTTTTATTTTTTAAAAAAAAATATATTAAAAAACTCTAGAAGACGTGCCCGCGCGTCTTCTCGAGATGCAGCGACACCTTTTTTTAAAAAAAAAAAAATTGTTAATGGGTAACCCGACTACCCGACCCGATTCGATTTCGGACGAGTCAAGTCAAACTAAGTTCAATTTTTTTTACCTCCAAACCTTGATCCAACCCAGTTGCTTATTAATCATGTTGGGATGATTTTTTTCTCCAATCCCGACCCGGTCAAACTCGTGAACAACCCTACAAAATAGGATTCGAGTACAATAAAAAGTATAGAGTACTCGATCTCGCTCACCTTATCTATATATATACTCAACTTGTCATCCTGTGGTGGTTACTATATTTTTAAGTGTTATGAAATCAACATTTTTTATTAAATTAAAAAATAAACAAAAAAGTCAAAATTAATTTTCTTACATCATTACATGCCAATATTAAAATTAATTTTCCAGCATTAATATATATAATCTTACCTAGTCGTCTTAATTATTTTTCTTGACAGTTTTTTTACTGTCATGTAGCTTACACATCTTTTTTTTCTAGCTTAATTAAATATACATAATACATCCCATGCAATAAATTAAAGTGAGTGTAAATATCTACAAGTAACACTAATATTCTATGGTGGTTGTTGTGCGATCTCTCCACAATGCCAAGTCATGTGTCACGAGCTAGTGCACCTTTCTCCATTATAATGCCATGCGTGTCACTACAAATCATATATAAAGTTATAAACACCTGTGAAACGATTTAAGGAGTATAGGTCGACCTGTTATCATGCAATATATATATATATATATATTTAATTACCAGCTCACCAACATTGAATCATTGATGTGTTCGTGTATATTGCACGCGCTCGAGACGTTAACGTCGACGATGTAATTGTCCTCTTATATCATTGACTAATTAATTATAGCATGCATATATGACATACATACACGTAAAAACTACGACACGTGGACGTGTGTGCAGTCATGCCGCGTGGCATGAAGCTGAAGTCTCTCACCTGTGCACGTGTGTGACAGCCGGAGCCATGCACGAAGGGTAACCCAGCCAATCACAAGATGCCATTGCATGTCCTTCTTTGAAAGATAAGACACGCTCCATTGGGTAAAGTGGTGATTAGGTATTTAGGTGTTGCCTTTTGGTCAGCTGGATGTACGTGTATACGTGACTAGGTGTCAGCTCTCGTGATCTCAATCCTGAGAAGGGTTATTCTATGCTATGAGTGGACTCGCACATCACATCACATGTGTTTTTTTTTTCTAACTTCTTTTTCTTCGTTTAATGAAAAAATTTAATAAAAATCACATAATATGATGCGAGTCCAATTAACTCACACCTAATATAAAATAAACTCCCGAGAAATCAACTGCCCCCCATTTAAGTATGAACGGAGACTCAGAAGAGATTTTGACTTTTAGAGGCACGGCGCCAACGAGATGCATGCTTATCTTAATAGTTTTTTGTTGTTATTAAATTTGGATTTAAAGATTTATTTATTTATTTATTTATTTCAATCAAGTATGTATCTATTAATTTGTCTATTAGAAAATTTTTCAATTTTTTTTTGCTCAAAATCAACAAATCAAAATCAAAACGAAAAACAAAACTAAAAATGAACACGTACAATTAAAGAGTTATATAACGTGATTCGGAGACGACGAAAAGTCGTTCTTACATCCACGGGGAGGAGGAGACAATATTCTTATTATATCAAAACAATATTTACAAATGAGCCACACCCAGGTACATGCAATATCACCTTAGCAATGCACTCAAATCCCTATAAGCATAAGTGATGAAAAGAATAGAGTTGTCTGTTGAAGTTGCGGGGGGAATTTAATTGCATGTACTTATTCTTTTGGCTCTACATGTAGAATAAAAAATATTGCACCCTATCAAGCCTCTAAACCTCTCTCCCTATAGCTCTCTCAATTGCCGTCGCACCCTCAAGGAGTCTAGTAGACTACTGATGTTTACAAGGGAGCAGAAACATGCCTTCTTGAGTTCTGATCTCAGAAATTTTTCTGTGATTGTGCACAACTGAAACTTTAGGCAATGAAAGTGTTTAAACTTGAGGTAAACTTCAGGCGATATCCTCGCGGTCTGGGACCCCTCTATCTAGACATGTTTAGGCTACTCCTACGGCAATTGGCACATTAAGTTGATTCTCAAGCTGCTCTCTTCGAATTTTTCATTCGTAGCTATTGGTGTTTATAGCCTGTCTTCTCGGCCCCTGAGGCCAGCTTTCCTTCAGGAGCTCAGGTCTCTCACTGACAGTTGTTCTGGGCATCTGTTTCTGGGAGTTCTGGGTGGAGATTTCAACATGACCGTTCATAATGGGGAACGCTCCAACTGCATTGGCAACAGGGTGGACTCTCGGAATTTCTCCAGGCTCATTGCGGATCTGGGCCTTATTGATATTCCCCTTTCAGGCAATCCTTTCACCTGGAACAACAATCAGAGCCCCCTGCCCTCGCCAAGTTAGATCGGATTCTGATCAACAGCTCTCTGGCCCTGGCTTTTCCAAAATTATTCGGTTCGGTGATTGATAGAAGGCTCTCAGACCATAATCCATTGATCCTCCGGATGGCTCCAAACTGTCATAGTGGGCCTCCTCGATTCAGGATTGAGAACAATTGGCTTACCTGTGAGCAATTCAAAGAAATTATCAAGATTGGTCTTTGCCCGACCACACCAGTCTCGGCTGGCCTCATCCAAGCATCCCCTCTGAAGTCCTGGCTCGCCTTATGGAAGCCTCTTAGGCGAATTATCCTCGGCTGGGATAAAGATCGGAAACGCAAATGGAAGCACAACAGGATTTCTGCTGAAGAGCACCTTCATAGTTTACATGTCAAGGCTGATGCTGCTTCCCTCTAGGCTGAGGAGTTCAATGAGCTTAAGCAAACAAAAGCCTTCCTAGACCAATGCTACAACAATGAGTATCTCTACTGGAGATAGAGGGCAAAGCAACGGTGGTTACGTGAAGGCTAGGGGACAGAAACACTAGATATTTTCATCTTTGTGCATCAAATAGATGTAAGCATAACCTGATCTCTGGCCTCTTAGTATTAGGGGTTAGTGTATCAGATCGACCAGGAGGATATGGCGTCGGCTTTTCGCGACTTCTATATTAGCATTTTAGGCAGCAGCATCATGCCTCTTCTGCAGCCCAGATGGCATGAGCTCTTTCCTCCTCAGCATTCGGAGTTTCACTTCTTGGACGCTCCCTTTTCCATGGAGGAGGTATACAATGTTATAAAAAGCGCTAAGCATTCCAAATCCCCATGTCCTGATGGTCTCACAATGGAATTCTACCTGCACTTCTGGCCGCTTATTGGGACCCAAGTCCTTAGCATTCTATTGGAGCTCCAGAAAAAACATGATCTCATGGATCGCATCAATAAAGCATGCATTGTTTTGATCCCCAAATCCCCAGGTGCTAACACTGTATCAAACTTTAGGCCTATCAGCTTGGAGAACAGCATCATCAAAATCTTTTCTAAGCTCTTGGCTAACCGTTTAGCTCCCTTTCTTCCGGATCTAGTGGACCGTAATCAAGGAGCGTTTATCAAAGGAAGGAGCACGTTGGACTGCTTTATGACGGCTTCCGAGACCGTTTGGGGATGCAAGAAGGTGGACCAGGATATGTGCTTAATTAAAGTAGACTTCCAGAAGGCATTCGACTCGGTGAGCTGGAATTTTATCACCCAACTTCTAGTCGCTTGGGGCTTTCCCCCCAAATGGTTTTCTTGGATAAATCATATTCTGTGTACTGCTGAGTCCATCCTTCTGATCAACGGGGTGGAAGGAAGGCCTTTTCGGCACAAAAGAGGGTTCGGCAAGGGAATCCCATATCTCCTCTCCTATTCAATCTGGTAATTGACTCCCTCTCGCGCCTCATTACCAGAGCAGCAGATCAGGGCATGATATCGAGGGCCCTAGACTCCATCCTGCAGAGAAGCATTACTCACATCTTTTTTGCAGATGACCTTCTCCTTTTCTGTAAGGCGGATATGGACTCCATTCGCTCTCTGAATCTTATTATCAGATGTTTCAGCTTGAGTTCTGAACTAAAGTTAAACCCCTCCAAAACTAAAGTGATTCACATCGGAGGTGATATTGCGAAGGCAGCTATGGTGGCCAATACCTTTGGATGTTCAAAAGGTATTTTCCCCATTACATACCTTGGTCTGCGCCATTGAGAGACGGTAGACCTTCTAAGACTGATTGGTCTAAGATCCTAGCAAAAGTGGACTCCACCTTGGCATCCTAGCAGGGGCCCCTCCTCTCCAGAGCGGGAAGGTTGACCTTGGTTAATAGCGTCCTTACTAGTCAGGCTGCATATTTTTGCTCCATCTTTTTGGCCCCTAGGTGGGTATGCAAACAAATTGACAAAAGGAGAAGGACCTTCTTCTAGACAGGCAGAGGAGATGCTCCCCCTCAAGGGAAATGTTTGGTTTCTTGGGACTCCCTCACCTGTGGCCGAGAGGCCGGGGGTCTTAGGATTTTAGATCTCCCTTCCCACAATAGAGCAAGATTGGGCAAATGGATATGGAAATTCTTTCAGCCAGGGGGTATGCCTTGGCAGGATATTCTCGTCGCTCTCTATTCCAGACTATCTGAAATCAGCAGGAGTGACCACATATATATGTCCCCGACACTACTAGAAAAATTGGCATCAGCAACGGTTGGCACCGTTGCAATGGAGTCGTGGCAGAAAATCGCGTTGCTGATAACATAGCAACGGATCAGCAACGGCCGCTCGGGCCGTTGCTAAAAATATTATTAGCAACAGTTTTGCCACAGACACGGAGCCGTTGCTGATAATATTAATAGCAACGACTGGTGAGCCCGTAGCAACGTCGTTAGTAAAAGCCCGTTGCTAAGCTGTTGTTGTAGGTCATCAGCAATGACTTTCGATAAACTTTTGGCAACGGCTTTCCCACGGACGACCGTGGGAAAGCCGTTGCTGATGATGTGAACCTGGTAACGAAAAAAATTAAAATTTCAAATTTTCATTGATACATTGATACATTATCTGATACATAACTCATACACCCATACACTCATACACACATTCATTCACACATCACAAATACACCAAGATATACATCAAAACAATTATATTTATATTTATAATTATCCACAATAGTATAAAAATTATTCAAATGCAAAATTAAAGTATCAATATCCAAACAAAATAAATTAAACAAGTATAATATCTCAGTAACAAAGTCAATATAAAAAAATCTCACGATGACGATGGAGGATGGCCTGGATAATTTGGCAGGGTCTGGAGTGCTTGAGTGTACACCGGCGTGGATTGACTCGAGGACGATGGATGAGATGATGCCGAAGAGATGCCTGCTTCGGGATGACCTGACATGTTGTGTAGCATAGCATGCATCTCCGCCATCATCTGAATCTGGCGCTCTATCATCTCAGTCTGACGCGCGACCGTCTTCTCTAGAGTCCTTATTCTGCTACTATGATCATAACTGGATCTAAAGGTGGACGGCCGCTCACCAGCGACCAGAGGGGTCGGTGCCCCAAGTGGCCCTAGTACGGCTCGCGCATGACTACTATCTGCAAAGTCATATACGCGGCCATGGTCCCAGCCACCTGCGGCCTCGACCCACGTTGCTGCGTCAAAGTCCTCGGGGGTGCCCCCGCGCTGCACCACCGTCTGGCTGTAGGTCTCCTACTCGGGTTTGATTTTTTGTTTAATATTTATCATAAAACTTAAATTATAAATATATAATGAATAATTTAAACAAATATATAGTTACCATAATGTATGCAGCGCGGTTGTCGATGTACTCCCCCATCCCATGTGCTCGACGGTGAGTCCGCTCAAACACCGCCATCGGGGAGGGTCGCTGGACAGTCCCGTCATCCCACACCGCCGTCTACATTTACAAAACAAATATATTAATTAGTACACCTAGTAATAAATAAAATATATAATTAAAAGGTATACTTACCATACGGTTCGCGTGCACTGCAAATGCAATAGAGCCGCAGGTGTGACGCGCTGCTCCCCCCGACATGCAATTTCTAGCCGCATTCCTAGAAACCTCCTGCCATCGATCCGTCGACCATATTCCCACGAGCTAGTCCCATATATCCGGAGTAATCCAATCGGGGTCGTATCCCCGAGTCTCTGCGATGTTAGTAGTCCCAGCTCGTGCCATCCCCTGGGACCGGGCTTGCCCCAGCTGCCCGTTGTATTTTGCCCAGGAAATAGCCTCCCAGACAGCGTAAATGAAGGGCCTTTGGTCCTCAACCCATGTATAGCGAGCCTGCAGAATAATAATATCAGTACCAATATTAATCATCATGCATGTAAAAAAAATAATATGTGCCTCAAACTCGCGCCATAACATGTCGACGTGCTCGCTAGGCACGTGAGACCACGTAGGCCATGCCCTGTGCATGTATCGTCGAATAGTAGAAGAAATGCTCCTCGACACTTCTTCTTGCTCGAACCTACACAACAAAAATAAATTTTAATATTATATTATGATAAAATGAATTTGTAATGATTCATAATTCATGATATATTATCGCTCCACAATCACGCTAATAAATCTACGTGACTCTGTGGCTGGTGGAGGCTGCCACCTGTTCGACCCGCGTGGCCGCCTGCGTCTGGATGTACTAGCTTCGGCAGTATCATCGGCATGAGAATTAACAACAGGAGGATCAGCAGCATGAGTAAGTGTAGGAGTCTCACCGATCGGAGACTCCGAAGCTCTCCTGCAACGATAACCACGACCAGACATATCTGTCGAATAGACATATAATCAGATTATTGTATAAATAGTAGATATATTTAATAAAATATATACTTTACAATTATTCATCATCATCTGAATAATAGTCTTCGAATTCTTCCTCTTCTTCATCTTCTTCATCTCTAGCTTTCTCAATTTCATGATCGTCATCATCAGCATATTCAACTTCTAATTGAATTGACGTTGTGTCTGCATCCTCGAGTATTAGAATAATACGATCTACAGCAGGAGGATCATCTTCTTGATGATAACGATCTGTCATATCAGGTATCAGCTCATTTTCTCCTACTATCGGATCAATTTTTCCTCTACCTTTTGTCTTATAGACTACACGCCAATCTGCTATATCTTTATTTCGAGCCGAATACTTCGCGTAATATACTTATTCGGCTTGTGATGCCAATATAAAAGGCTCATTTGCTGCCAATTTAGATTTGTAATTAACCTCAACAAATTTATATTTTGGATGAACTTTCATGCCCCTTTCTGTTGTATCGAACCAATGACATCTAAATAGAATAACTGATTTCAAGCCGAAGTAGTGCAACTCTATCACTTCTTCCACCAGTCCATAAAAATCCATATCACATTCAACATAGGTTGTCCCTTTCACACAGACCCCAGCATTCATCGTCTTCTTTGTAAATGCATATTCAACCGTGTGAAATTTATATCCATTAACAAAATATCCGTTATAGCACGACACAAGTCGCGATGGTCCACAAACAAACTCAAATATTCTTTCATCTATTTCAGCTATGTGATCTTTGCTGTAAGTCTGAATCCAAGTAGGGAAATCACGATTCCGTAATCTCTCCAATTCTTGATCGTTGTGAATAGAGTATTTTTGCACCATCTCAATGTCAAATATTTCAATGAATTGTTCAATCTCTAGATAATTGAGTAATACATACAAGTGTGTCAAATGATACTCTTCCTCGCTTAAGTGTCAAGATGGACGAGAACCAAAAGCACGACCAGAGTGACAAAATATATTTAAACGTCCATCTGAATGTCGAACACCCTCGTCGTCGTTACGTGGAAGACGATCAAATCTTGTATGTACTGTCGATTCAAAGTAAAATGAGCAGAATGTTGAAATTTCTTGGACGATATACGATTCAGATATTGATCCTTCAACAGTTGCGGTGTTCTTTATTTTTTTCTTCAGACGATTCATGTATCTTTCAAATAAGTACATCCACTGATATTGAACGGGGCCACCAACTCGTGCCTCGTATGCCAAGTGTATCGGTAGATGCTCCATCGAGTCAAAAAATGCATGAGGGAAAAACTGCTCCAGCTTGCATATGATTTCAACAATATTATTTTCAAGTGTTGACATATCTTCGACTCGAAGGACATTTGCACAGATGTTTCTAAAAAACATACTTAATTCAGTCAACGGACCCTAAATATTATCAGGTAGAAGATCTTGAAATGCGATCGGAAGTAATCTCTGTATGAATACATGATAATCATGGCTCTTCATCCCTGATATTTTGCAATCATCGACGTTCACACATCGAGATAAGTTTGAAGCATATCCATCGGGTAATCTGAGTTCTTTTATCCATTGACAAACTTCTTTGATCTGTTATTTATTTAACACATATGGGGCCTTCGGTTTCAGATATATCGTCCGTTGACCTCTTGTAACTCGTCGATGCGTATGTGAAATATATCAACTCGTCGGATGGATGATTATTTTCTAAATATTTTGAGTCAGTTCGAGTCCATATTGGACAATTCCGACACGAGTCCAAATTAGACGATTCCGGCAGGAGTCCAAAATGAACTATTCCGACGCGCGTCCGAATTGGACGATTCCGGCGCGCGTCCGAAGTGGACGATTCCGGCACAATGCCGAAGTGGACAATTCCGACGCGGGTCCACTGAGGACAACTTTGGACTAATTAACAATATTTTAACTAATTAATTAATATTAATCTATATCATTTTCATTAATTTAAATAATTAACCTACCATTATTAAATATTAATCTAACTAAATTAAACTAAAAATTAATATAAACTCTAAAAATTAATCTAAACCTTAAAAATTAATCTAACAAATTAAACAATTAATCTAAATAATTAATTAACAAATAAATAAATAAAAATTAATCTACAAATTTCAGCGCCGGATTTCTCGTCGGCCGCAACGGGAAGAGATGGTCGGGCGACGATGAATACCTGAAATCGGCGGTCGAGGATGGACGGCAGCGTCGACAGCGGCAGCTCGGCGGCGTCGGCGAGAGGCGGGAGGAGGAGGCGGCGGCAGCAGCGGGAGGAAGAAGGGGCGGGCGCGATCTGCGACCTATATAAACTTATCAGCAACAGCTCACTCGCGCGTTAGAAAGCCGTTGCTAATAAGTTATCATCAGTAACGGCTCACTTGTCCGTTAGAAAGCCGTTGTTGATAATTAAAATCATCAACAACGGCTCGCGTGTCCGTTAGAAAATCATTGCAGATACAACATATCTGCAATGGCTTGAGCGGCCGTAAGAATACCGTTGCTGAAGACTCAATTTCTAGTAGTGCGATCTCGAGGAGCATCAGCAGTTTACTGATGGTCCTCAGACCCTCCCTGACCCTCACGATGGGAGAGGGCTCCTCTGTTCGGCTATGGTACTCACCTTTCCTTGAGGGATCTTGTTTGAAGGATCGTTACCCTTCCCTGTTCTCAGCCTCAACTGCTATGCAAATCAGTGTCGCAAATGCGAGGCTTCGGCATGCTTCGAGGGATGTGATTGGATGGAATCTGAGCTTTCTACACCTTGTCCTAGTTGATCTCCTCAACAATCTAAATTCTGACCTCGAGTCCCTTCTCTTTGTGGCATTGGGGTAAAAACGGAGAATTCTCTTTCAAGGAGTTCTACAATATCCTCAACTTTCGAGGTCTCAGAGATCAAAAAGCATCCTATCTCTGGCAGAAAGAGTGTCCCCCAGCATGCTCTATGCATAGTTGGTTGGTGGAGAGACGAATGCTTCTCACAAAAGATAGACTTACTGCTTGGAATATGCCGGTTTGCCCCAATTGCATTCTTTGCAATAACAATATGGAGACTCACATACATCTCTTCATGGAATGCCCTTTCACTAAGGAAGGGTCGGGCCACCTCCTTAGATTGCTTTGCAACCCCTTCCCTCTGACCTATAGACCCTGGGAGGATCGGGCGCTGCACAGGTCTGTTGACAAACTAAAGTGTTTCAGACTCATAATGATATGGAGGCATAGGATTTGGCATGAGCGCAATATCAAAATATTTGATAATCAGAGTAGATCTTGCACCCAGCTGGCCTTAGACGTCGCGACATTCATTCTTCTTTTATCTGGCTCCCCCGCTGCTTTGTAGTGTAATCGTATTTTATGTTTGTAAATTTTTTTCTCCCCCCTACTTGTATTCATTTCTCATCTCTTGAATTGAATACAAATTTTTTTTTTTCAAAAAAAATCTTCACGATCGGCTGATTGAAACTAGAATAATAGGTCCAAACAATTCATTGTAAGATCGATGTGATTATTGCTGTTGAAAAATATGCTCATGCTTGTTCGTCAATTGCATTTGATTCGTCAAGGAATTAATTGGCCAAATAGAGAGACAAGAGGCTAGGCAGAAGGTTCGATGTTTGCTCCTTCGAGTGCAAGAGTGTTGGAATTATGTTCATCCATATTTCCTGGTTTGAAATCTGCTCCGATAGTTTTGGTCCAAAGAGGAGATCGTGGTATGTCAAGAACATGGTGAAGAAGGATGCAATAAACCCCCGATTTGAGCTGAGTTGTGCGAGCGAGGAGATCAGCTACAACTATTCCACTATTTTGGGGCAGAGGGAGGAGACAAATTAAGTTCCTTTTTCTGTAAAGAAGAAAGCCGTGATTGGTTAATTCAATGGTACCTGCCACTATAGAAAGCTTCCTGCATGCGTGCACATTAAGTCCAAAACTTCCAGCAAATTTAATAAAAAAATGCTTAATGGCCTATGTACCCAATTAAGGCCCATTCCAGGCCACGCCAGGCCTTATTAGTCCTTGAGCATAAAGCTGATTCAATCTACACCAGTTCAATATTATTGGTTCAATTGTATCTCAATTAATTTAACTCTGATTTGGGTTTGATTAGGCCTGTCGGATTTGATTCAGATTCAATTTAAGTAATCTCTTAACAATATTCTCCTTTGATAAAAATTAAAATCGATGTAGTCCTCAGTCCTCTCCTATAAACCTCACACGAGATAGTTTTATAATATATATATATATATATCACGAGTATTGTCAATATATTTTACTATGATATAAAAACTTAGTTGATAACTTTTTAGTGAAACATTGAAAGACTTTTGATAAATTAAAAGATTTATAAAAAAATGTATAATGTTTTTTCACACTGCTAGCATGGATCATATTTACATTGCCTTATGAAATCATTTTATCTCATGAAATTTTGCCAAGATTTTATCATTAAAGATGTTGTGCTTTATTACCTCAATGAACATTTATGTTATAACTTTTAAAGGCTATATTATTCTTTTTGTGATGTTTATATTTTTAAATAAATAAAAAATTTCGGATTAGCAGCTCTCTCTGTATATATGGCATCTCTAATTTTGTAGCTTTTTTCAGTAGGATTAGAAAATATGAATAAACTAAAAATAGAAAATGAGAAAATAAATAATGAATGACTATTTCATTCTTTGATTTGCATTAAAAGTAAACTAGGGTAGCGTGAAAAAATAGTAAACGAATTAGAATATTCTTGCAGTATATTTATTGACATATATATTTATATGTACTACAAATATAATAATATTATTAACTAATCATAATATAAATAGTACAATAAAGTACATATATCTAATAATATATAATATGTTAGATAACACCAATATTAATATATTAAATTAAGAATATTATTAATTTTAAATGATAAAACGTAGAAATTAATTTTAAAGTAATAAATATAATGGATTAATCCAAATTAGTCTTAATTTAATGCAATTATATTAGAAATTAGGGGATAATAGTAAAGAATATATAATTTTTTTCAAAAAAAAATATTAATCAGCAAAAAAAAGTCTACAACGTCAAGAGGTTGCCAACTATGTATAGCACAATTGATGGCAATATATTATAAGTTGCCTAGAGGTCTAAGATTTGATCCCTAGTATAATCACCTATTGTGATTTTTTATTTTTGTTAAATAAAAAAAATCAAGAGGTCAATCATCGACCCAGTCTTGACGAAGGGGTTATTTGGTAATGCATGTTTGGTTACCTCTAATTAACACAATTGTAGGATTTAGATTTTGCATCTTGCAAATACAGATTGTAAAATCGGTTGCAAGCTTTTGAGTAGGGGTGAGCATGGACTAGTTAATCGGTCCATTAGCAATTTTAAAAAGCAGTTCATTAACTTCGGTTTTTCAAAATTATTAATCGTAAATCGGTCCATTAACTTCAGTTAACCATTATTTCGATTTCAATTTTTTCGATTCGGTAAACCAATAATTATCGATTAACCAATAAAATTTTTTGACCTACCAAATTCTATGTTCTCTCCCACCAATAAAATTTGTTCCAAGTCTAGTTAATTAACCATGCATGAATTGAAATGCCAAAAAAACTACTTTCTAACGAGGCTAAATGTTATTTTAATTAATGAGTGGCTCAAAATAAAAAGTTGAGAAATTTTTTTGTGTAATATGCATTCAAAGCCTCAAAGGTCAAATAACATATTATTCCATTCAAGTCCATTAATTTACTCTATATAACTAAAAAAATATAGAACATCAAAAATAATTTTTCAAAAGAACAAATACCAATACAGCCTAAACCTGCATCAGAAAATAGTGAAACAACCAAAATTTTCATAATTTTAAGAAAATGAATCTGCTCTCAATAAACTGAAATGATCCTAATTTAACAAGTAGTTCTGATGAATTAATTCTTGGCAATTTTTAATAGAGATGTGACCACTTGTTCCAAGTTTTAAAGTTTGTTCCACAATTTTGAGGAACTAATTGATTTCGCCGGTTGAAGATGAAGACCACTCTGTACGTGGTCTGAACAGGACACTAGTGAAGACCAAATAAGAGGACAAGATCTAGCAAATGGAATCAGGTTGAAGCTCCAAAAGTAGGGACAGTGGAGATGCTATATATACCTAATGTCGCCGGTTGAAGATGGGGAGAGAAGGTGCAGTGCGCCGACTCGTCGGTGTACGAGAGTGTGCGGGGGACTCAGGACAGTGAAGGCCGGCGACTCGAGTGGGAATGATAGTCGTGTCATGCGGAAGAACGAGAGAGG
The DNA here is from genome assembly GCA_034359265.1 of Canna indica. Classification (NCBI taxonomy): domain Eukaryota; kingdom Viridiplantae; phylum Streptophyta; class Magnoliopsida; order Zingiberales; family Cannaceae; genus Canna; species Canna indica. Next base: position 74,921,382 of record CP136894.1, on the reverse strand, counting down.
AGAAGGGTGCGAGTGAGAAGTTAGAAGTGTGGGTATATGGCATTGACGGCCTGAGAAAAGTAGAAAACTTAGGGTTTCTTAAGTGTTCACATGTATTTTTATGTATTTTTAAGTTATTTATTATTTATAAATTATTATTTAATATAATATAATATATATTAAAAAATATGTTGATCTAGTCGGTTAATCGAAACTGATGAACTTTTTAAATCGTGGATTAAACCTGAAACCGAAAATATAATTTTTCAAAAATATAACCCGAAATCGAAAACCAATTCGGTTAACCGAAAAAATCTGTTCGATTTTGGACCGGTTTTTTGGTTAACCAAAAAACCATTTTTTTTTCTCACCCCTACTTTTGACCCTACAATCCCATATTGCATACTACATTAAGGGGCTCGCCCCGACTCCCTTAAGCCCTCGACTCCCCCTGCTCGCTCCTGGCTTCTTCTACTCGCCCCCGACTCCCCTTACTCGCCCCAACTTCCCCTACTCGCCTATATATGGAGAAGAAGACCCTCCACACTTCTGAATTTTTTCGCCCGAGTCATCTGAAGTTACGCTTTGCTATATGTTAGTTGATTCGGAATGATAAGATACTTCACATCCGGTAAGATTCTTGGCTTTATCCATATCATTGTTTTTCTATGCCTCCAAGTACCTCCAAGTCTATAATGTAAGTTTTATACTCCAGTCAAGGGACTCCAAAGTTCGCGTGCTTCTTGGCTACTATATATATTGCCTTCAAGTGAGGGAGAGCCATGGCATGACCACAGTATAAGTTATGTAAATAATATTTAGCTTACAATCGTAAGTCATATACAGTATCTCTACTCAAGATTGATTTTAGACAGGCCTGTCTAAATTCTAATGAATTCTCAAGATTACATCAGATATTATATATATTTCTAGTGAAAAATGCACCTATCTTTTTATCTCTCATCTTTCCCTATAGAAGACCGAGAGACTAATTTGCAGGAGTGTCCCAAGAGATATTGTGGCCTAAGGCAAAATATTAAGATGAGGTCTTTTGGGCCTAATGGACGATCGCCCTTGGACCGTTGATCTTAATTGAAGATGGCATGAACGATGTCACTTAATTGAATATTTGTATGTAATTTAGGGGTGTGCATGAGTACCGAGTTGACCCGAAACCGATTGGAACCTACCCGATCGGGTAGATTGCGGGTAGACCTGAATTAAATTTGAGTAGGGATCTGAGACAAAACTTAAGGAATTGGTTAAAACCAGTTCTGATTCTAGGTCCAACACATCAGGTATCCGAAATCGAAACTTGTATCGTGAAACTTGTAAATGAATAGGTTCCAACAAGGTGCTCGAAACTTGTACACTGGAAATCATTTACAAGTTCCAATCGAGTATGCGGAACCTGTATTACACCACAAGTTCCGGATAGGGTTTGATTTCAGGTTCCAACAAGGTGGGGTCCATGTTCAAAACAAAGGAACCGATCCTATATAGGATAGAGTCCGATCGTTCGGGTATCATAAAAAATACAAGGTACTTGGATCCGCTCACCCTTAGCATGTAATTGCTCATCCGACTCTTTTTTTTTGTCAATTGATGAAAGTAACAATATGTCAAAATTCAAATGTCTATTTAATTTATTTGACAAGAAGATGCGTGTATGCGTTTGTTTTGCCTAATTAACTTTAATTGATCGTTAATGTTCAATTAGTCAAGAGAATTTTTTTTGATAAAATTAATTAAAAAAAATTAGTTATGATTACTTTTTAGTTGATAGGGGAATTAAGTAATGAGGTATTACGAAAAAATGAGTAAGGAATTAGATTGATCGAGAGAAAATATAGGAAGATGAGAAATTGATAAAATAATAGTGAACTAATTAATGAAAATGAGAGAAAGATGATTATAAAATTAAGATTAAATGACTTATTTGATGTCTTAATTTATAATAAAATAAATATAATATTCAGTAATCGTACTTAGAGGCCTAAAATTTTGGGGGCCCAAGACAATAGGCCTTTATGGCCAAAAGGTAGGGCTGCCCTGCTAATTTGTGTGATTAATTATAGTATAACACAGGTAACGGGTTACTCAGTGGAAAATTCAAGAGTAGCTGCTCTTCCTATATCAGCCTCTCCATTTTCTGTTAATTGATTGATTGAAGTCCCATTGGTATTTCTTTATTGCTGCTTACTGCATGATATAGAAGGTGTCAAAATTATGAGTTTGTAATTGATAGAATTGAATCTATGTATGTGCTTAGTTAGTCTGGCACACTCTAATTGGAACAAGAGCTAGCATTATCCTTGTCATTTCAGATGGTACGGACAAGGTATTTTGACACGTCGCCATTGACGGTGGAGGAGGCAAAGGAGCAGTTAAAGAATGTTGATCACAATTTCTTTATGCTTTCAGGAAAGATGAAACTGGTAATTATATATCATGCAACTCTTTGAATGAGTTATTGTGTTAATTTTCTCATATTCCCTCCTCACATTTTGTACAAGAAAAAAGAGTGGATATGGCCTGATAATCCCCAAAGATGATAAAATAGGTGATCTTGGACCATGCTCATGAGTCCGCTGTAAAAATGTGATGGTTTGTTAGAGAGCTGATTACGAGACAATTGTGGAATGGTCTGACACCAGCCTGTTATCCAACCACTGTTGAGAGTGGGGAGTAGTCGCTGCTCTGTGAAGCCAGCCTGACGCGGTGCCTCCCTCTCTAGGAGCCTATTGGTCCGAACCTTTGCCCAAATCAATTGGCTCGACTACCCAACTTGGAACGGGCAGGCCAGAAATCTACACAAACATTCTCATCTCGCAAACTGATCTCAACATTCCAATCACACAATGCCCCCGCTCGGGTTATAAGCTAACGCTTCTCAGCTCGGCGATCACATCTATCCCAGTTTCGACTTTTATGCAACAATAAAATTTGGACATCTACGGATATGGGACTAAATTTCTTGCTTTCTCTCCCACCTGAATCGCCTGCAAAAACTGAATAGAAAATCACTGCTATTGTGAAAGATTTTAGACCAAATCTTATGTTTTATAGAGACAGGACCCCATTCATAACATGTTAATTTTTAATATGTATAGGAAGAAGGGATCGTGACAAAATGGAGTGTTTATATTTTCAGCAAACATGTCACTTCATTTGGAAGAACAACATTCAGTTTATTAGAGATGCAGAACTCTGGTGTCATTAACTAGAAGAAAAGATCAAGCACATCTCATCAAGTGATGAGCCATACCAGTGAATTAATGAACAGGTGAGACGTAGCGAGAAGAGAACACAGCCCCTATTACGAGACCAGAGTACCCCAAGCTTAGAAGAAGAGAAAGGTAAGATACTCCGATCGGGCAGATGAGGAAGTTCGCCAATTGTCGCAAGAGCTTGAGAGACTTCGATTGGAGGAAGTGGTGAAGACGGCGAGGAGCGGGAGATGAACGGGTGCATGCAGGTGCAAGAGTTCTGGTGAGGTGCAAGAGCGGAGACAGGAGGAAGGACGTGGTGGCGAGATGGAAGCTAGACTACTTGTTCCGTCTTATACGCATTTGTGACAAAATGAATAACCTAAAAATACAAATTTATTATCTTCAACATTAATGTCATACTCCACTAAATTAAGAACATAACTAGCAACTTTTTTTCCTACAAATATGGAATTTTTTTCTCGGTACGGATCATCTACACCTTTTGGCACTGTACTAATTTGAGACGAAGGCTGAGAAGAGAGGGAGAGTAGAGTAGGATTAGTATATATATTTATGGTAGAACACGGTAGTAGATTTAATCAATATTGTTCTGTGATATTTGGCACTCCTCGCTCCGTGTCGTGGGCAAGCGGCGAGGTGGCCATCTATGGTGGACGCACTACTAAAATTATCGTCATCGTCGACGGTTCAAGCCATGGATGAACCGTCGGTGACAACTATCACGGACGGCGTTAGCCGTGGTAAAACGCTGTCACTAATGTGCGCGTCTCAGATAAGTTGTGATGGTTTCTCCCAGCCGTCACAAGTAATCATCAGCGACAACGCAAACACATCAGTGACGAATGTAGGTGGCTGTCACTATTACAAACACATAAGCTATGACTTCGGATCGTCGGTGATACTATTAGCAACCGTGGTATTTGGTGTTGTCCAGACCATCAGTCATTTACGATAAGCTTTCAGCCACGGCTTAGTGATAGTCGACCGTGGGTAAGCCGTGGCTGAAGGTATATCCTATAATTGAAAAAAATAAAAATTTTGTAAATTCCTTATACTATGATATTTATAGATTACAATCTATTTTCAATCACATATTACAACCAGAAAACATACACATGCATTTGAAATCAAACACACAAGTTTTACATAAGTCCGATCAATCTAAGCCTCAAACCATATGCAAATAATTACCAAAATATCATATGTATACAACCATAAGTATATAAACAACTATTAGTATACAAACAAGCATCAAAATATAAACAAAATATAATAAACTAAAATCTCACGGCTGCGGTGGAGTCAACAGCGACTAGGTCGGGAGCGTCGACTGGGTCGAGGAGGAGGACGACTGCGACATCATCGGTAGAAGGCCAGAGTGAGACACAATCTGAGTGAGGAGTGTTTGCATGTTCTGCAACGTTGGTCTCAACTCTTCATTTATCTGTCTCTGCTCCTCCATCGCCAGCCTCTGCTCCTCCATCGCATGTCTCTACGCTCGGGATGTCGAGGGACGCTCACCCGCAGCTAAAGGGGTCGGTGCCCCAAGTGGTCCGAGCATGGCACGTGCATGACCACTATCTGCAAAGCCATAAATACGACCATGCTCTCAGCCACCTGCGGCCTCCACCCAAGCTCCTACATTGAACTCCTCTAGTGTGCCTCCACGCTCGATCATAGTCCTTGTGTATGTTTCCTACACGTGTTTATATTTTAAATATATATAAACTATAAATAAAAATTGTGTAAATCAAATAGACATAAATACTTACCATTATGATCGAGGCTCTATTATCAACGTAGTCCCCCGCTCCTCGTCGACGACGGTGAGTGCGCTCAAACACCTCCATCATCGACGGGCATTGGACGGTGTCGTCCTCCGCCACACACGTATCATTATACATAATATATAATTTAATTAAAAATAATTAAATTATACATACCATACGACGCTCATGAACTACAAAAGACACGGAGCCACCAGTGTGGCGCGCTCCCGTGTCATCCCCCTGGACATGCGATTTCTCGACGCAATCCGATAGACCTCCTGCCACTCAGGCGTGGCCCACCGCTCAACGAGTTGATCACACACAGGGCTATGAATCCACTCGAGGGCTTGTCCCCGAGTCTGCCCTATCTGTGTGGCTCCCAGCCGTCTCATCACGGTCTGATGGGCCTGCTGAAGCAACCCGTTATAGCGAACGCGGGCAACACGCTCTCATGCAGCCTCAACATAAGTTGTATGGTTCTTCGGCCATGTGTAATGAGCCTGCAAAAAAAAATTATTATTACCGATCAATATTTAACATTAACATTAATTTAATAAATATACTTACCGAGAACTCTCATCACAATAAATTCATATGCTCACAGGGTACGTGAGACCATGTAGGCCACGCCCCGTGCATAAACTTCTGGATCGTCTCCGCTATCGTGCGAGGGACGTCCTCCTGCTCAAATTTGCACCAAATATAAATTCATATTATGATATTTTGAATTATAAATAAATTATTAAAAATAATTAATGCATATACTTATCGTCTTCTACGCACACTAACTACGGTTGGTGGAGGGAGAATTCGGTTAGGCCCTCATGGCCTACGTCTGGAAGATGATGGTCTTGGATCTGCGGAGGGTGGCAGAGGGATATATGGTAAGGTGAGGGGATGGTGGCCAGATCAGGTGGGGGAACGATGGACAGATCAGGTGGGGGGATGGTGTCCGGAGGTGAGGGGATGGTGGTGGAAGGCGAAGGGTCAATGGACACAGGTGGGTGGGGCGCGCGGGTGATAATCGTCGGGGGGGGGGGGGGGGGGGGGGGGGGGTCCTACGAGGAATGCCTCCTCGGGAACTGATATCTCAAACCATAGCTATAAAAAATTAATATAATTAGATGATATATAATAGATTAATAGATATATTTAATAATTGAATATATATTTCACATTACAATTATTCGTCATCGTCATTATCATCATCCGTGTAATACTCTTCTTCTTGTTCTTCTGTATCGAAATCTTGAAATTCTTCTTCTTCTCCCTCATCATCATTCTGTCCTTCCTCAACTTCATTATCGTCGTCATCAACGTATTCTATTTCCAATTGAACTAACTTTGTGTTATCATCATCGAGTATTTGACTAACTCGTTTCACTTCGAAAGGATTCTCTTCTTAATAGAAGTCATATGCTGGCTCATTCTCTCCAACTACCGAGTCAATTTTTTCTCTGACTTTAGTCTTACGGACTACACGCCAATCTGTCATATCTTTCTTTCGAGACAGATACTGCATATAATATAATTGTTCAGCTTGAGATGCCAATATAAATGACTCATTTGAAGCCAATTTGATTTGTAATTGACCTCGACGAGCTGTTTATGCTTTGGATGAACTCTCATGCCCCTATCGCTTGTATCGAACCAATGATATTTAAAAAGGGCAACTGATTTTACATTCGAAAAATTGCAATTTTATGACTTCTTCCAATAGTCCGTAAAAGTCAACATCACATTCAGCATACGTTGTCCATTTGACACAGACCCCAATAACAAAAGATATTTAAACAATCATATGATGGTCGAGCTCCCCTGTCGTCGTTCCGTGGAAGACGATTAAGTCTTGTCTTGATGATTTCGCGCGAGTCCAATGTGGACGATTCCGTGCGAGTCCAATGTGGACGATTCCTTGCGAGTCCAATGTGGACGATTCCGCGCAAGTCTGAGTCTAAAGTGGACGATTTTAAAATCTACAATTAACATTTAAAATCTACGATTAATCTACAACTAACATATAAAATCTACAATTAATTTATAATTAACATATAAAATCTACAAAAACTAAACCTAGTTAGATTAGGGGTTAAACCCCTAATAAAACATTAGCCAGCAGTGTAGCTGTCGACTACTGTTCATGTTGTTGGGGCTGAGGAATTCGGCCCCAAATCAGATGCCGGCGCCTACAGCCGGCGTCGTTGGCCAATGTTGACGTCCACACCGAATGCCGACCCTAGGGGTGGTTGGAGGAAATCAAAAGGGGGCGGGATGCCAGGGCGGCGGGGATGGAGGACTCATCGAGAAGAAGGGGGCGGCGGAGGGTCGGAACACATGCGGCGACGGGCGGCGGTGAGGCGCGGCAGCGGCGACACCGGGAGAGAAGAAGAGAAGCAGAAGAGGAAGGGTCAGGCGCGAACACAAATAAAAGATTTATCACCGACGACTTTCAAGCCGTCGGTAAACTGCACGTGCATCATTATTTACTATCTCACCGACGGCCCACGCGGCCCTCTCTGCGTTGTCAGTGATTAGTTTTTTATTTTCGCGTCGAGTGCGCGTCATGATTTTATCACCGATGGCCGCTCCTAGCCGCGGCTAAATACTAATTAATATCACCGACGGCCTACCTCGTCCACTCTAAGCCGTGGCTGATGACTTTTTTAGTTTCGCGCGCTGTGCGCACCATTGGCTATAAGCGACGGTCTGAGGCAGCCATATGAGAGTCGTGACTGATGGGGTCACATCAGCCGCGGCTTGTGCGGTCGTCGAAAAACCGTGGATGTTTCCAACAACTTGGGCGGCCGTGGGTGAGCCCCGTCGGTGAAAACCACTATTCTAGTAGTGATGGGGACGTCACCATAAGCACGAGGAACATGATGTACATGGTGTGGGAGACGGGGGACCTCGCCATTCTGGACATTATCGCTCCGGCGGCTACGACATGGTGTAGGAGACGTAGGAGACGAGGATCCGTGTGTGGGCTAATTCCATCAACTGAAAAGCTTAAGATTCTGCACTTCCATAATAACATGACTGGAGATGAGGGTATGTGCAATTGCTTTTTATGAGGTCCTGAAATGTTCTCTTGTACTTGAGGATTTCAAGTGCTCGTCAACCCGGGTGGGCTCAGAGGGTGGCATTGAATCGGCCAATTAATTAGGCCTTGGATGCATGAATAGCCCTGAACAAGACACTTGAAAAGCTAGCTAGGTTACATTATATGAAGTGTATCTTAGCTATCTTAGTCTGGAGCATGAGGCAACCATTGCCATTGCCAATTCCTTAAAGAAATCTCTTCCATCTCTTGAAGTCTTGGACATTGGTGTGAACGAATCACATCAAAATCTGCTCTAACATTGGCAGAGTTGCGTATTACCATCAAGCAATCGTGAGAATGAGCTGAAAAATGAGGGTGCAGTGCTGATTGGAAAAGCATTGGGAAGAGAATTGTCCACATCTCGAGGAACTTCATCTAAGTATCAGTTGAGCTTCCATATATAGATATATATAGATCAGAGATGGAAGCTCGCCATTCTCGCCCGCCGCGCCCCTCGGTCTCCATCGTACCCATGGAAGCTCGAAGGAAGTGGAAGACTCAAGAAGGAGGCGGGAGGCCGCTATGCACTGCCAGAGGAGGAGCCCCCTACGCCGAGGGTGACATGCATGGGCCAAATCAAGCTCTAGAAGATCATCACCGTCGCCACCATCATCGCCGAGGAAAATGGAACTATGGCATTCGTGTTGATCATCTACGCGATGTGCCGGCGACGCCAAGGGGGGAGCCAGTGTATTGTCTCTCTCCTGACATTGCCCCTCCTGACATTGGTCTCCCTCTTAAACTTATATAGTAATATATATTATATGTATTAGTATTTAGTTATATTTATCCCCTAAAAATATTTTTTTATCATATAATTGTCTTTCTGATATGCGATTTTATATTTTGCCCCTCCTGAGATAATTTTTTGGCTTCACCCCTGGGCGACGCAAGGGCACGGGGACCAATGGCGGCAGCCGATGTGAGAGCTGGCACGGTTGAGAGCAACAGCTCAGAGGCGCAGGTGCTGCATGTAAACTAATTAAAAGAAAAGAAGTAATCTGCCCTTCAGTGTGATTTTTTAAAGTAGCAAACTGTTCGCGTTTTAAACTTTGTCCAATCTAAAAAAATGTGATGGTTTATTAGAGATTGGAAAAGCATTGGGAAGAGAATTGTCCACATCTCGAGGAACTTCATCTAAGTATCAGTTGAGCTTCCATATATAGATATATATAGATCAGAGATGGAAGCTCGCCATTCTCGCCCGCCGCGCCCCTCGGTCTCCATCGTACCCATGGAAGCTCGAAGGAAGTGGAAGACTCAAGAAGGAGGCGGGAGGCCGCTATGCACTGCCAGAGGAGGAGCCCCCTACGCCGAGGGTGACATGCATGGGCCAAATCAAGCTCTAGAAGATCATCACCGTCGCCACCATCATCGCCGAGGAAAATGGAACTATGGCATTCGTGTTGATCATCTACGCGATGTGCCGGCGACGCCAAGGGCGGAGCCAGTGTATTGTCTCCCTCATGACATTGCCCCTCCTGACATTGGTCTCCCTCTTAAACTTATATAGTAATATATATTATATGTATTAGTATTTAGTTATATTTATCCCCTAAAAATATTTTTTTATCATATAATTGTCTTTCTGATATGCGATTTTATATTTTGCCCCTCCTGAGATAATTTTTTGGCTTCACCCCTGGGCGACGCAAGGGCACAGGGACCAATGGCGGCAGCCGATGTGAGAGCTGGCACGGTTGAGAGCAACAACTCAGAGGCGCAGGTGCTGCATGTAAACTAATTAAAAGAAAAGAAGTAATCTGCCATTCAGTGTGATTTTTTAAAGTAGCAAACTGTTCGCGTTTTAAACTTTGTCCAATCTAAAAAAATGTGATGGTTTATTAGAGATCCGATTGTGAGACCATTATAGAATGGTCTGGCACCAGCCTGTTATCCTTCCACCGTTGAGAGCAAGGAGTAGTCGCTGCTCTGTGAAGCCAGCCTGACGCAGTGCCTCCCTCTTTAGGAGCCAATTGGTTTGGACCTTCGCCCAAATCACTTGGTTCGACTGCCCAACTTGGAACGGGCAAGCTAGAAACCTGCACAGCCATTCCCACCTTACAAACTGATCCCAACATTCCAACCACACACTGCCCCCGCTCGGGTTACAAGCTATCGCTACTCAGCTCGGCGATCAACTCAACCCCAGTTTCGACTTTTATGTGACAAACAAACTAGAAATCTACCAATATGGGACTAAATTTCTTGCTTTCTCTCCCATCTGACCCGCCTGCAAAAACAAGTAATAATTAATCATGCGTATGAAATAGCAATTATCTGAGTGAAACAACAATTCCAATGTTGAGCAAAGACACTGAAACGATTGAGAAATTACCTGAGTGAAACAACAATTCAACAGAGACGCAACGACTCTTGAAAGATTTAGACATTTTTAGAACAATGTTCAGAAAGGAAAATTCGCAGGAGGTAACTTTCGAAACCTTACAGAGTTGGGAAATTTGGAGGCGGATGTAACGGATGTAACTTTCGAAACCACTCCCTATATACCACCTTAGTCACTTCATTCTCAACTTTCAAAAACTTTAAAAACATTATATATATATATATATATATAATTTAGGAATTTCTATCAACTGGCCATGTCAGCAAATTTGGCTTGTGAAGATGTCACATGGCTTATCTGTATTTTGCTATAGACTATATATACATATATATTACATGCATGTAGGTGAGGATTTATCCTTCGTAAAAACTTTATAACTCTAACTAAAAAATCTACTGAAAATTAAATTAAAAATCGGGGATTAAAGTTTAGGTATAATAAGAAAAGACTATGTCCATGCATGAAGAAGAGATTGAGAGAGTGAATTAGAAAATTACATAAGGGCATTGACTCATTAAGATTTTTCACGTGGATCGTAATTTTAAGAGAGTAAAACATATAAATATATGATAAAATATATAAGTAAAGGAATAAAATTTTAAAAAGAACATTTTTGCCCTCCATCCCATGTCACCTTAGCTAGTCATCCATGTGGAGATCCTTAAGAACCTATTTGATTGCCGGTAGGGATGTGCATGGATACCGGATAGATTTGAAATTATTGGAATCGATCCGATTGGATAGATTCCGGGTAGACCCGAATTAAATTTGGGTAGTGTCCGGGATAAAAATTTAAGAACATATTAAAATCGATTTCAGGTCCGGGTCCAACACATCGAGTATACGGAACCGGAACCAATACCCAGAACCTGTACTCTGGAACATGTTCATTTACAGATTCTAGGGTACAGGTTCCAACATGGTACCCTGTTGGACCATGTACATTTACATGTTCCAGAATATGTTTCAACAGAGTACCCTGTTAGAACATGTTCATTTATAGATTTCAGGATAAATTTCAATAGGGTATTCGAAATCTGTACCCTGAACCTGTATATAAATAGATTCCAATAGGGTATTCGGAATCAGAACCGGAACCTATGATTCCGGGTAGAGTTTGGTTCCAAGTTCCAACAGGGTAGGGTTCGGTTCTAAAACTTAAGAATCAGTCCTATACAGGGTAAGATTCGGGTATCATAAAACATACAGGGATACGTGAACTCACTCACCCCTAATTGCCGGAAAAGATGGGGAATAAAATAAACGTTGAATATGAATACTTGAATAGACCAAAAAATAGGAAGTAAAGTAACTATATGCCCTTATTTTTATTGACATCAATAATAAACTACGTAGCTATTCTATTATTTTGTTAGCATAAGGAACATCCAAAGAATAAAAATAAAACAACAAAAATGATCTTATGATATAAATATATGTTTATACTATTTTATAATTTATTCACACATTATATTTTACTCTAATAATATTATAATATTTTATTTTTATTTCTAATAATATTATAATTTATTTTAAAATGAAAAATATATATTAAATATTATAGTTTATTATGATTTATAATAATAGAATAAAAAAATGTAATTTTTTATAGTCAAATTTTTAAAATAAAATATTAACTAACATACATTTCAATTAATTAAATATTTTTAAATTGAATATGATGTTATTATAACATAATAGATTCAAAATTAGTTGAGGTTATTTATATATTTCGCATTTGATAATATGAGTAATTGGGCTGACGGGTCTGCCAACCCATTAAGCTTCAATCAAATTGAATCATGAGTAAATTATTTGGGCTTAGTAATTGGATCTGCCTGTTGCTCAATTGAAAATGGCTTAGGATATTCAATCAAATTGAATAATTGGTTCAACTATAATTTGATCAAATGAACTTTGATTTGGATTCAATTCGAACTCAATTTGAGTCAAAACTCAACATACATATTTTTCCTATATAAATATATAATATGCCAATGTAATTATAATTTATTATAATAGGTAAATTTTTAAAAAACCACAATTAGAAATAGACAAAGAATAGTGAATAGATTAGGAATAGGAATAACCATCCATTTATTGTCCTTAAAATCGGGAGGAGTCTGGTGTATAAATGAATATATAGGAGTCAAAATCTCTATGCCTATTTTTATAACATACAATGTGCATTTTAGGTTTTGTTAATACAACTGTAGTGATCACTGTCACCGATTGGCTGTGTCCACATGTGTGGCTTACAAGGGTTTCTATGCACATATTATTTTAGTAGAAGAATGGCTATGGCGTCCAAATCATACAGCTAATAAAGTCCATTGCTCGTTGCCTTGTCTTTGTCTATACGATCACACTTCCAGTGGAAAGTAATCATGGACAATGTTTTTCTTTTAATACTAACCTATACAAAAATAATAAAAATACAATTAAATTGAATTACTTCTTTATATTGAATTAGTTTGATCCGATTGAGACTAATTATTTATAAGATGGGTGGATACACCAAAATTAGGCAATTTTTTTGCATTTAGAGAAAATGAAAATAATTGGGTGAAAAAATTGACAGCGGAGATGTTGACGTTACATTTGTTATTCGACAGCTGCGTCTCAACCGCAAGGGTGGAAACTGGAAAGCATCGCCACCTTAATTAGTGAGCCGTTTGGTGAGAGATGACATGTGTCATTATCATCTAATCAAAGTGAAGTCTCACTAATTATTATTGTTATTATTTCTAACCATATATAAATTACATATGCCAGCTGTTTTTTTATACGTAGAATTTGAGTGAGAGGGAGAGAGAGAGGTTTTGGCGGCTTCGGCTTCGGCTTCGCAGCTGGCTCCAAGTTAATCATTCAAGCAATCTTGTTTAGTAAATAAAAGAGACAATTAATCTACTTTTTTTATGGATAAGATATTTATTTTTATTCGGCTAAATTATAATAATATGAATTCCTGTTAAAACCAGAATAGTTCTTAAAAATACCCAAATCTAAATTTATTTGTTCACGAGTGAACCCGTTTGTGTTTAAGTGGTAGTAACATCCGGATATATTATCTATAAGTCTTGAGTTCAATTTTTAGTTATAGTGCTCTATGCGTTTTCTCCACGTCTTGTGCGTATATTATCATATTTACGTTTTGCAATAATAATTATATTATAAAATCAAATTTTTTAATTAATTAAATTTATTTTTTTATTCTCCTCAATTTTCGTTACTCATTTCTTATTCCTTTTCTCTTGCTAGATTAACCATTATTTTTTATAAATAATTAGTTTTATAATATAATTATTATAAATCATACATAAATGTGAAAATATACGCATAAAATACTACAACTAAGAATCGAACTCATAATTCATTGACAATAAAATCAAATGTCTTACAACTAAGTTATTAGTGAGTCAACAACAAATCATTAATTCATTGTCTTTTTTTATTAGAATTTTATAAATAGTAAAGATTTAATTACTATGTAATAAATTCATATTCAATTGAAAATTATTAGTACGTTGAGGTACTTTATTCATTGTACAATTTTTTATTGATGTTTAATAAATCAATATACCGAAAGATAATAACTTTTATAGTACACTTCGATTTAATTTTATTTTGTATCAATTATATCATGACATCAATCGACAATGAACTTTGACGTTAAAGAGCTGACATGACGTTGTCGACGTGTATTAGTACTCCACTCAAGCACATGAAAATAAATTTTTTTTATCACGTCATCTAACTTTATAATAATCAAATTAACTTTTATATTATAATACTAATACAAATTAAGATTAATAAAATGATTAAAATCTTTCTACATTAGCACTAAAAAAAGTCAACAACCATGTTAGCACTTAAAATATATGTACCTAATGGAGTATTGTGCTAGTACACTGTCAATGTCACAACGTCAGCTCTTTAATGATATAACTAACGATTAATTGACGGCGAAATATAATTGATATAAAATAAAAATTAAAGTATATTATTGATATAAATAAAAATTAAGATATAATTAAAAAACTTTCAAAGTTTGAAATATAACACGTAAACGTTGAAATAAAAAGTCTCAAAGTTAGACAAGGTCATCAACATGAAAGCATTCTCTTAAGGAATTTTTGTAGAAACAGTGAGCAAACAAACTATATATTTGGTTTCAGCGTCACATCTTTCTTCACTGGATTCTTATTTGCGTCCACCCAAATCAATCATCATTTCCTATTTCTCTTCATTTTACTCCACTGCATGCATAGTTATCAAAATAGGATGAGATTGTGCTTTGGGTCATTTGTTCTTTAATGGTGGACTCTGATCGGATTAGTTATTGTTGAATAGTGTATACAAGTATAAAAAAATTAATTAATTGATTTAATAGGAAATATTTTACTGTAATATTAATTTCCACCCATCATTGAATCACATATTCCACGATGATGTATAGTCTATTTCAGTAATAAGAAAAAAATGAAAAGGAATATATGTATTTTTTAACCCACTCTCTTACTTGACTCTTATAAATGTTTTATCTTCCTTATTATGTTCTTGTTTTGAGTGTTGACTTGATCTGATTAGACTTGACTTAATTTAACTCAATCTTAATTAATTTGATTTGATCGTGATTCAGCCCAAAGCTCATAGGTTCAAACCCCATGGCTAACTTGACTTGATTGAACTCCACTTGAGTTGGCCTGATATTGGCCTTATTCGTATGCTCATAATTTCAATTTAGTCTAATCTGATTGAATTTAATCATGAGTTAGCGCTAAAATTGGATAGGATTGAATCAAATCCTAAGTTAGTTACATCAATTAGCAGTAAACTATGTGTGATTTACCCACTTTGCCCAACTATGGCTATACAGGTCATGGACTACTTAAGAGATCTTATTTGTTGTTTGATTAGCAAAAAATTATTTTCTAATTTGATTTGAGTGAAACTAATCATTTGGTTTCGAAAATTTAGTTTTGATTTTTAATTTTTAATATTTTAAAAATATGTTTGGTCAATGAAAACAATATCAATTTTAATTGGTTGAAACTAATGAATATTTATTTAGTTATAAAAAATAATATTAATTTTTCTTGAATAATTTTAGTAGTAATTTGATCTTTGATTAAATAATAAATTAATTCATATGAAAAGAGTTCATAAAATTTAATATGGTCGTAGAGGAATGTCGCATATTATATTTGTAATTAGTTTACAAAATTAAATATTTGCTAATATGATTATAAAATATTCGTAAGATTTAACTAATTATTAAGTTATTGATAATTTATTTATTTTTTTCAACTAGATATAAATTAATTAATAGTTACTATAAAATTTCAAAAATAATATTTCTAATGGTCTAAAATTAATTTTGATTTAATTATAAATAGATTGACTTTAAGAAAATTGAGTTATTTTAAAAATTAGATTTGAGTCAATCAAATATAAATTGGTTTAATTAATTGATAAATTTAAGATAATTGTTTGAGGTTAAAAGGATGATTTTTATTTTTATTTTTATAAATTAGATATAATTTGATTTATTTTTAAATTAATTAATTTTATAAAAATATTTATAATTATAAAATTGTCACTGAATTTTGATAACAAAATCGATAGTCTCGAAATCACAGAAGATAATTTTATGATATTTTTCATTTTTATTAAGAAAAATTAGTTTCGTTGAAATTTATTTTCATTCTGGTTTCGATTCAATTTTATGAAAATACTGAACCAAACACGTTTTCGTAAGCAAATTTAATTTTAGTGAAATCAAAATCATGAAAACACATTTGATATCCTACTTATCGTGGTGTAATATTTGTTCGCACAAAGTACTTTAATTTGAGGACATTTATTTTCGTTCCTCCCATTAAAAGTTCTTAGAGCCAAAAATTAATTATTTGGAAATTAAGTAATCTACCGTGGTAGGGGCAATCAGGGCTCCGGTGATTAATTGGCTCTCCCTCTTTGTCAGATGCCCAAATTTGTAGACGCCTACTAGAGTCCTTATTGTCAATTCCTACCAATCCATCTAGCACAATAAGAATAGTTTGCTGCACAAGACTAGATAGTCTATCGTCGAGTCCTTGTGAATCAAATCAGGGGTGGCTCAAGAGATATTATGACCTAAGGCTAAATCTTAAGATAAGACTTTTTGGGCCTAATGGATGGATCACCCCTGAATCGTTGATCTTAATTGAAGGTGACATGAGCGTTGTCATTTAATTGAAGATGTGTATGTATTAAGGATGTGCATGGGTATCGAGTTGACCCGGAATCAGTTAAAACTTACTTGATCGGGTAGGTTGCGGGTAGACCCGAATTAAATTCGTGTAGGATCCAGGACAAAACTTAAGGAACGAATTAAAATCGGTTTTGGTTCTAGGTCCAATGCATCGAGTATTCGGAATCGGAACCAGAACGAATTAAGTAATGAGGTATTACGAAAAAATAAGTAAAAAATTAGATTGATCGAGAGAAAATATTAAAAAATAAAATATTAATAAAATAATAGTGGACTAATTAATGAAAATGAGATAAAGATGATTATAAAAAATTAAAGATCTTATTTGATGTCTTAATTTATAATAAAATAAATATAATATTCAATCATCTATTTAAGTACTTGGAGGCCTAAAATTTTGGAGGGAAGACACTGACCTTTTTGGCCAAAGGGTAGAGCCATCCCGAATCAAATCTTGGTCTTTTCCGATGACTATATATCACGTACTAATCCAAAACTTCTAAAGAGTGTCGGATTTGGTCCTGGATTCGGCCACCTGAGCTAGAACTCATCGTGTGTAACGACTGGTATGGTCTAAAGCTATAATCTTTTTGTTTGGTAAAAAGAAATCCAACCTCAATTATGTGGTAATTCGATCAAACTCATCAAACTCAACCAGGTGGGTCAAAAATATTTAAAAATTATCACTAATATGTCCGATTAAATTTTACAAATAACATTTTTGAAATGTTATTTTTTTGTAAATTTTTTATCTTAACGTAAATAAAAATCTATATACAGTCGAACGTACGCTACTACACTCGTTGCATATTAGGATTTCCCACCGAGACAATTCTTGTTAGATTCTGGTCAATTTGAGTCAAATTTTTATCCATAATTGACTAAATCATTGAACGCCTATTTAAAAGGAATAAAAAGGAAAGTGCAGAAGAAGTCTCGTTTTACTATTACATCTTAATGTTCTTAACGACGGTGTCGGCTGGCGCCGATCCGCTACGAGCCGCCGCTACTTCCCCTCGCTGTTATTAACTGTCGGCGGAAGTTGGCAGAGCGATGGAGAGGGCGAACTCACTATAAATACTTATTAATTCGATTCCGGTGGGGAGTAATAATCAGCCGGAGTTCTTTTTACCTCTCCGCTCGATCGGAAGCGGAGGAGGAAGAGCAGAACTCTGATTGCGTCTCAGGAGAATCTGCACTGGGTTTCAAGCCATTCTTCTGCTGAATCTGTCCACAGGTCACTCTCCTCTTTGAGTTTTCCCCTTTTCTTCTATTGCGTGTCATCAGTTGGTGAAAATGTTGATTATTGAAGAAATCGGGCGAGTATCGGGTTTCATTTGGGCAATTTGACACGGGGCGATCTTTTTCTCACTGGTTTTCGGCTAAAGATGCAATCTCGGTGACTTCTGTTTGGTTATGGACTCGTTTCTCTGTTTTTTTCCTTGGGAGGTGGCATGGATTTTCAGATTAGTATGTGATTCGAATGAGTGAGATGAATTTCGAGATTCTTGGTTTGCGTTAGGTTTAATCTTTTAGAACATTGTGGAAACAGCGACAAATCGCCAGATCTGAGAAAGGCGACTGCGTTATCAGTGGACTTTGGCTTGAAGAAAGTACCATGTTTTTCAATTTAACGCTGTGTGTGTTTGTTGAGTCTTTTCTCGAGTAGATTGTGCTGCTAAAATGCCATTTATTTGTCTAGGTTTTCCCTTGAATTCGGTTCCGTATATACTTTATTTTTGTGAAATGCGGATCTTGATTATCGTCTTTCTTCTAAATAAATATGGGCGCAGGTTGTGGCAGAGTGAGCAGCTAGATCTACGTAGTAAAGCGGTCTCTCCAGTCCATTGTAAAGATGGCAGCAACACTTGCTTGGCAGTATAGTAGCAGCAATGGTGGAAGCTATGGAGCTTCAGATCTGGTAGTGCGTATTTTCATTATTTCTTTCTCTCATCTGTAAATGAGATCGACTTTCTTTACCCGATGCCATTGGTAAAAACAATCCAGATGTATATATTTAAGATAAAGTTGGATGCACGAAGTTATTACCTTTTGAATTTGATCTTATTAATCATTGTTTCCTAAGACTTGCTGTTTGAGATATGAGATTTGATGGACTTGTATGTTAATGTTGGGATAATGGTATCTGTGTATGACATAACATTTATTTTTCCATCATCTGGGACCAGGCATTTGTACAAGGCCTTGACTAAGAAAACCCACTTAATATTCTATTAAAATCTAAAAGGTCTTGTTATGATCCGGAAGCAAAGTGGGTATTTGTTGATCATGTTGTCATCATACTTCTGTGTGCATTGTTTCTCATTGACATCACCATCATTATTGAATAATGATCTAATTCACAACCCAGTCAGATTTACAACATTAGCAAAATCACAGCACACTAATTCGCTTTATTAGTTTATGCATTACATCAAACTAAGCTGGTCCATGTTCTCTGAATATGTCTCTTAGCAGCTTTCATATTAATATTGCAGTATGTCTATTGAATTTATTTTTCATTGTTGCTTGCAATAGCATGATAAGGCATTGTGATTGTTAAAATCTCTCTGATTTTCCTACAGTTGTATAATTTTTTGACACATACTCAAATTAATTTGAAACTGGAGCATCAAATAGTACTTCATTAATACAATAGGAGCTACTAAATATTTATGCTTTTAGAAATCACTTGACCCATTAATCTCTTTATCTAGACAATACAAGCACTGGTAGACGTGCTGCCTAAGGAGTTCAAAATTAGTAATTCATTTTATTTGATGTATCATCAAGGATTTACATTGTTTATATTATTACAGGAGAGGAAGCTGGATGGTAAGGTCCAAGAATTGGAGCCGCCAACCCCAGTTTCAGTTACAAAAATGGGGTTGAGGTGAGTCTTCTTTTGTGCTTTTGGTTCTAGAGCTCTCATTGTCTAATATGTGTACTGTGAGAAGGTGTATCTATTGCCAGAATGCATATGACTCAGATCTGTGAATAACCATCAGCTTGATAGAAACATTGCCCTTTGAAGCCTTTCACCAAGTTTGCACATGTCATGCACAAGCAAAAGAGAGATAATGTTTCAACATTATGTAATCAAGCATACTAAGCTAATTAAGTAGTCGGGGTTCTATTGATTTCAACATTTTTTTCCAAGTAACTGGGCACCCAAAAGACCACCCTGATCATTTAGAGATGAAAAGAGCCTACAAGAATAGATATTGATTTGGACATATGATTTCTTATTATTTACATATTTGATGCATATTCCCATCCTCTCTTGCATAATATCAAAGTTATATTTTTTTATGTTTTCTCCTTTGTTCATGAGTAGTGTGCATTCCTGTACAGGTAGACGAGGTTGCAGTTCGTATTTGATTTCATTGGAGATGATGACAGTGTAGTACTAGTTTCTATTTCGAATGCTTGATTTAGATACATTAAAAATGTTACAATCATGCAATAAAAGAACCATCAGGACAATTAGTAATTAATGTGTAATATTAAGTTCTTATCTGTTATGCTTCATTGGAATGTTTTATATGGAAGGTTGTTGTCCGTTGCCAATATTTGATATGACTTGTACATGACAGTTGTCATGCTAGAACTGAGTAAATTGCATTGAAATACAATGGAAAACATTTATATTAGTATATATGTGTGTTTGGCGGCTATGTTAGCACAGTTAAACATGATGTTAAAAATATAAATGAATAGATTGAACTGCTTCCTAATAGCTTAAGCTTTTGGGGAAACTAGTCACCCAATCAAATTTTGCATGGTGATTTTCAATCCTAATAGTGGTAGTAATTTTTGAAAAAATATACCCCAATTAAATTAATTTGTCCTTGTGTTGGGCTTGAGCTAGTCTAGCTTTACCCGCTCACACATGAGAGGGAGTGTTAAAAATATAAATGAATAGATTGAGCATTAACACAAGTAACATACTGGACACGGAGGATATCAACCACTCATATGCCTCAATCCTTTACTGTACCTTGTATTCTGTTGGTGAACAAAGAAGAGTTTTTCATTTATAGCATCTGCATCTCATATATTGTCCAGATAAGAAGCTGGTATATTGAAATGAGATAGAGGGACAATAGTACATTGAAATTATAATATAATAAGATAGGCTGCCAAAAGGTGCTACGGAAGATGAATAAGTTAAATATACAGTTCACTCAATTTGTATTTTAGTTTATTCCACTGATGGAAAAATATAGATAATAGGATAGGCGGATAGCAAAATGACATGGTAATAAAAGATTTTTATTCTATTTCAATCAGGACATCAGGTAGCATGAGCAAAACATAGCTATATCCTCTAGGTAAGTAGATATTATATTGTGCAAAGAAGACAACGTTAAAAATAAAGCTTCAGCCAATTTTGCATTTTGATTAAGTCTAGTGGTCAGAAAATGCTAATATAAGTCTAGTATATAGCTTATATGGGTAGTGATATGGTCTGTTCAAAGAAAATTATAGACAACTTCTTCACATGTATGTTATAATTATATATTTTTTGTAGTAAAAAGAAGTACAGGAATCACCAAAACTGAGAAACAAAGAAAAACAGGAAGAACTGGTGAGACTATTTATTGTTCATTATAGCTAGTATTTGTGTTATAAACATCTCAATATGCTAAAGACATTATTTATGTTACTGATAAGACATCATAAAGTGTTGAAAAGTGTAGCAAATTTGATGGTTGAAGTTGAACAAGGCAAAATCTTGTTTATTTGTTTGTTTGTTTAAAAGCAAATTGAAATAACTGCCAAATTATGCAACCTTGTTAATGTGTTTAATTGTTTATAACATTTAAAGAGATAGGGCATTCGAAACATTTAAACTAAAAGAAAAATCCGGAATTGCTTTTGACATCATTTATCATCATGAGCTTTACATTTAAGCCTCTTCAAAGAGTATCTGAGTATGTCTTACCTCAGTGAAGAAAAATGCATATCTTAGCACCACTAATGAAATGTAATTGTAGCTATGAGCCTATGAGTACCAATAATCTCAATTTGATGTACACTTGAAAAGAACATATTTGTATTTTACTGTGTTAAAGGCCAAATTGAGTCCTAGGAACACTGTGTCATAGCTCCATTTGAATGATGGTAGTATGATTGGCATAAAATATCTTAATATGTCACCTATGACATTTTTCATGTACTAATTTCCTTTTTGCTCTGTGTTAAAGTCCCACATTGCTTCAGAATATGGTCAATATAGTCTTTAAAATAGCTTAGACAATCCTTCCCCCTTGAGCTAGCTTTTGGTGTGGAGTTAGGCCCACTAATTTCTTAACATGGTATCAGAGAGCCTATCTATGGTTGATATTGTGCCACCCGCAGATGTCTAATCCACGGGGATGTTTAATCCCTCCAGATGTCCAATCTATGAGGGGATGTGTTAAAGTCTCATATTGCTTAAGGATATGGTCAATATAGCCTTTAAAATAGCTTGGGCAGTCCTCCCCCCTTGAGTTAGCTTTTGGGGTCGAGTTAGGCCCACTAATTTCTTTACACTATGGAAGTGCAACATAACATAGATTAGCAAGCTAAAGTAAAAGAGTACATAGCATTGATATCTAACTTGAGAAGTTATGTCTTGTTGCTGCTGGCTGTCAGTGCGGTACTATTACTTTCTTGCCATCATACATATAAATCGAAAGGTTGCATAGGCAATAGTTCTCTAAATGCATGTGTATATAGGTATGCACATATAAATCAAGAGTTAGTGGTGATCCATCTAAACATGTGTAATTCCATATTTGCCATTAGCATGAATGCTTCTACTTTTTAGGAGTCTTAATTCATTTAGATACTGTGCCAGTCAAGGGTTGCTTGTGGTGGTGGGCACGTTGGCGAGGTATTCTTGTCTACATGTTTCTGTCCATGTATAATGCCCATGCACAAAAATGTCCAAGTGCATGAGCTCTTCTAGAATGGCAGTGCAGACATTATGACATGTGTTACTAATGGGCCAACCCATTGTGCAATCTCTACCATACAGTGTAGACATGTATATTGAGCACTGTGTTCAGGTTATCTAAAATGTTATTCTAGGCAACAACAGAGTCTAGTTACCAGTTTTCTAAGCATATAGTTAACAAGTTGCTCCTTTAGGAGCATGCCAACATTTAGTAACATTTTGCTTACATTATTTTATACATTTTATATTATGTTATATGCTTTACATTTAGTAATTCTAAAAGAATACTTAAACTTTGACCTCATAAACTTACTAACATATTGCTTCCAGGGATCGTGGTAATTTGGAGGACTCAGATGGAACTGTTTCGAGTGTTGCTCAATGTATAGAGAAATTGCGTCAAATTTATTCAACAGATCAAGAGAAAGAGAACTCTTTGAAGGAGTTACTAGATCTTATCACGACTCGCGATAGTGCTTTTGGGGCTGTTGGCTCTCATTCCCAGGCAGTTCCAGTTCTTGTTTCTCTCCTCAGATCAGGGTCATCAGGTGTGAAGATTCTGGCTGCCACTGTTTTAGGATCACTTTGCAAGGAGGAAGAACTAAGAGTGAAAGTACTTCTTGGTGGTTGTATTCCTCCTTTGCTTTCTCTCCTTAGGTCTACCTCAACTGAGGGCCAAACTGCAGCTGCAAAATCTATTTATGCTGTTTCACAAGGTGGGGCAAAGGACCATGTTGGTTCCAAGATTTTCTCAACTGAAGGCGTGGTTCCTGTCCTATGGGACCAATTAAGGAACTCTCCTAGAAATGGAAGCACAGTTGATGGTTTGCTTACTGCTGCATTAAAAAACTTATCCAAGAACACTGAGGGATTTTGGTCAGCAACTGTAGAATTTGGTGGAGTAGACATACTCATAAAGCTGATTGCTTCTGGACAAACAAGTGCCTTGGCAAATGCTTGCTATCTTCTTGGTTGTGTAATGATAGAAGATGCTTCAGTTTGTTCTCGAGTGTTGGATGTAGAAGCCACCAAGCAACTCCTCAAGTTGATTGGACCTGGTAATGAAGCCTCTGTGAGAGCTGAGGCTGCAGGCACTCTTAAATCTCTTTCTGCACAGTGTAAGGAAGCCAGGCGTGAAATTGTTAATTTAAATGGGATTCCTGCATTAATAAATGCAACTATAGCCCCATCAAAAGAATTTATGCAAGGGGAATCTGCTCAAGCATTGCAGGAAAATGCCATGTGTGCATTGGCAAATATATCTGGTGGGTTATCATACGTCATTTCTAGTCTTGGTGAGAGCCTTGAATCGTGTACCTCACCTGCACAGATTGCTGACACATTGGGTGCCTTAGCTTCAGCTTTAATGATATATGACTCAAATGCTGACTCTATCAGGGCATCCAACCCTTTGGTTATTGAGAAAATATTAGTTAAGCAGTTTAAATCAAAGTCATCATTTCTTGTGCAGGAGCGCACTATTGAAGCCTTAGCCAGTTTGTATGGGAATACCATTCTCTCAAGGACACTCAACAATCCTGATGCAAAGCGCATGCTTGTTAATTTGATAACCATTACAACAAATGAGGCACAAGAGGAGCTAGTCAAGTCTTTGATAGTTCTGAGCAACAAAGAATGTAGTTTATGGCATGCATTGCGAGGTCGTGATGGTGTTCAGTTGTTGATATCTCTTCTTGGCCTCTCTTCAGAACAACAGCAGGAATGTGCAGTTGCTTTGCTTTGCCTTTTGTCAAATGAGAATGATGAAAGCAAGTGGGCCATAACTGCTGCCGGGGGCATACCTCCTCTTGTTCAAATCTTAGAAACAGGATCTTCAAAAGCAAAAGAAGATTCTGCAACAATCCTTGGCAACCTTTGTAACCACAGTGAAGATATAAGAGCATGTGTTGAAAGTGCTGATGCTGTTCCTGCTTTACTATGGCTGCTAAAAAATGGAAGTGATAATGGTAAGGAAATTGCATCAAGAACAATAAACTATCTCATCCAAAAGTCAGATACCGGAACTATCAGCCAGTTGTCAGCTCTGTTAACCAGTGACCAGCCCGAGTCTAAAATTCATGTATTGGATGCACTAAAAAGTTTGCTTTCAGTTGTACCCCTGAATGACATTTTGCGTGAAGGAAGTGCTTCAAATGATGCTGTTGAGACCATGATAAAAATCTTGAACTCTTCAACAGAAGAGACTCAAGCTAACTCAGCATCAGCCCTTGCAGCACTGTTTCATTGTCGCAAAGACTTAAGGGAAACTCATGTTGCTCTGAAGACACTCTTGTCTATAATGAAGCTCTTTAATGTAGAGTCTGAAAAACTTATGAGAGAGGCTTCACGGTGCCTTGCTACTATTTTTCTTTCCATTACACAAAACAAGGAGGTTGCTGCAGTTGCTAGGGATGCATTGACTCCGTTAATTCTGCTTTCCAAATCCCCAGTTCTTGGAGTGGCTGAGCAGGCAGTACATGCTTTAGCTAATCTTTTTCTTGATTTTGAGGTTGCTGCACAAGCATTTCCAGATGATTTTATTTTTCCTGTTACGCGTGTCGTGCGAGATGGAACTGTGGAAGGAAAAACTCATGCTTCTGTAGCAATTGCTCGTTTCCTTCAGTGTCACTCTGTTGATCAGACAATGGCTGACATTGTAAACCGTGCTGGGACAGTTCTTGCACTCACTTCCATTCTCGAGTCTACTAGTATTCAAGATGCTGCTACCACAGAAGTTCTTGATGCACTTGTGATGTTGTCAAGATCAAAAGGATCAGTGAACCTTATAAATCCTCCATGGTCAGTTCTTGCTGCAAATCCCGACAAGATTTCTCCTTTAGTTTCTTGTATATCAGAAGGAACGCCTGTGTTGCAAGATAAAGCTATAGAAATAGTGTCAAGACTTTGTTATGATCAGCATACTACACTTGGTATTCTAGTATCTGAAGCCTCTGCATGTATGTCATCAATTGCAAGGCGAGTTATTGAGTCAAACAGTTTAAAGGTTAAAGTCGGGGGAAGTGCTCTTCTTATTTGTGCTGCAAAGGAGCAAAGCCAGAAGCTCGTAGAAGCCTTGCATGAATCAAACTTATGCATTCATCTTATTCATTCTCTTGTAGGTATGCTACAATATAGAGATTTTTCAATTGACCACAGAGATGAGTATTGGCCAATGGGTATAAGGATTAACAGGAATCCTACAGCAGAACCTATTTCTAGAGAAACTGAGTGTAGCACAACCTCCATATCTAGTAACATGATTGCTACTTGGCTACTCTCTAAACTTACTTTTCATGATAATTCTACGAAGGCAACCATAATGGAGGCTGGGGCAGTTGAAATCCTCACAAACAAGATATCCCAACATGGATACCTTTCTATACAGGTAATTTGACAATTTATTTTGCTATTTATTGCTAAAGGGACATATATATATATTAGCTGAAATTTTTTTCTCACTATTATTGATTTCCAAGGCTTTATTTCTGTCCATAATGTCTATAGCACTATGGTTATAGCTTATTTCCATTTTATGATCGTGAAACTTGCAGAGTGACTTTAAAGAAGATAACAGTATATGGGTTTCTGCTTTGCTCCTAGCATTACTCTTTCAAGACAGAGATATTATACGATCAAATGCAACAACGCGATCTGTTCCAGTGCTTTCAAGTTTGTTGAGATCAGAGCAGTCTGTAAACCGATACTTTGCTGCACAAGCATTAGCAAGTCTGGTCTGTAGTGGTAGCAGAGGAACTTTGCTTTCTGTTGCTAATTCTGGGGCATCCAGTGGGCTTATATCTATGCTTGGTTTTGCTGACAAGGATATAGCTGACCTACTAGAATTGGCAGAAGAGTTTTCTTTGGTGCCAAATCCACAACAAGTTTCATTGGATAGGTTGTTTAGGGTTGATGACATTAAGGTCAGTGCAACTTCACGGAAAGCTATACCTGCTCTTGTTGATCTACTCAAACCAATTCCAGATCGTCCAGGTGCACCTTTTCTGGCCTTGGGCCTTTTAGCGCAGCTAGCAGCAGATTGCCCATCAAACATGCTGGTAATGGTTGAATCAGGGGCTTTGGAGGCTCTAAATAAGTATCTCTCACTTGGCCCACAAGATAGAACAGAAGAAGCTGCCACAGATTTAATGGGTATTCTGTTTAGCACGCCTGAAGTAAGGCGTTATGAATCAGCACATAATGCTGTAAACCAACTTGTTGCAGTCTTACGTTTGGGAGGAAGAAATTCCAGGTACAGTGCAGCTAAAGCACTTGAGAGTTTGTTTTCATCAGACCATATCAGGCTTGGAGAGTCAGCTCGGCAAGCTATTCAACCGCTGGTGGAGATTCTGCATACTGGTTCCGGAAAGGAGCAACATGCAGCTATTGCTGCTCTTGTTAGGTTACTCCATGACAATCCTTCAAGAACCTTTACTGCCATGGATGTTGAGTTGAACGCAGTGGATGTTCTCTTCCAAATTCTTTCGTCAAACAGTTCTCTGGAACTGAAGGGGGATGCTGCAGAATTATGTGCTGTCCTTTTTGGGAATTCAAGAATCCGATCTACTGCAGCTGCTGTACGTTGTGTGGAACCTATGATATCCTTACTAATAGGTGAGGTTAGCCCTGCTCAACACTCAGCAGTTAGAGCATTGGATAAGCTTTTGGATGATGAGCAGTTGGCAGATATAGTTGCTGCACATGGGGCTCTTGTCCCACTGGTTGGTTTGCTATCTGGTAAAAGTTATAGCCTTCATGAGGTAGCTGCTAGAACATTGGTAAAATTAGGCAAAAACAAGCCAGATTATAAGATGGAAATGGTGAAGTGCGGAGTAATAGACAACATACTGAAAATCCTGCGAGAAGCTCCAGATTTTCTCTGTGTTGCATTTGCAGAACTACTTCGTATCTTGACTAATAATGCTAGCATCGCTACGGGTTCATCAGCAGCCAAAGTTGTGGAACCGCTTCTCCTTTTACTTTCAAAACCTGTATTTAGTGCTGATGGACAGCATAGTACATTAAAGGTTCTTGTTAATATTTTGGAGCAACCTCAATGTCGAACTAAATATAATCTGACAGCCCAACAGGCTATTGAACCAGTTATCACTTTACTGGATTCACCTACTCAAGCAGTACAACAGTTAGCTGCTGAACTTTTGTCAGTTCTTCTTTTGGAGGAACACCTGCAGAAGGATCCAGTCACTGAGAAAGCAATTGTTCCTCTCATTCAACTTCTTGGATCAGGTATATACATTTTACAGCAGAAAGCAATAAATGCTCTTGTTCAAGTTGTTATGATTTGGCCAAACACAATTGCAAAAGAAGGTGGCGTCCAGGAGTTATCTAAGGTCATACTGCAATCTGATATTCCGTTGCCTTACTCTATATGGGAATGTGCTGCTTCTATCTTATCCAGCATCTTGCAGTATAGCTCTGAATACTTTCTGGAGGTGCCTGTGGCTGTTCTAGTGCAACTGCTCCATTCTGGAATAGAAAGCACAGTTGTTGGTGCTCTAAATGCCCTCCTCGTCTTGGAAAGCGATGATTCAACTAGTGCAGAAGCAATGGCTGAAAGCGGTGCTGTAGAGGCTTTATTGGAACTCATCAGGAGTCATCAGTGTGAGGAATCTGCAGCCAGATTATTGGAATCATTGTTGAACAATGTGAAGATTAGAGAAACAAAAGCAGCAAAATCTGTAATATCACCACTATCAATGTACCTTCTAGATCCTCAGACACAGTCCCAGCAGGGGAAGATGCTTGCAGCTCTTGCTCTAGGTGATCTTTTCCAGAATGAAAATCTTGCACGAACCACAGATGCTGTTTCAGCATGCCGTGCTCTTATAAATCTTCTTGAAGATCAACCAACTGAAGAAATGAAGGTTGTAGCCCTCTGTGCACTGCAAAACCTTGTAACTTACAGCAGAGCAAATAAGAGAGCTGTTGCAGAAGCTGGTGGCGTACAAGTTGTGCTAGAGATGATTAACTCCAGTAACCCAGATACATCAATTCAGGCAGCAATGTTTGTCAAGCTTCTATTTTCTACTCAAACTGTTCAAGAATATGCTTCTAGTGAAACAGTTACAGCAATTACTGGTATAATCTCATGACCCGTGGAGCTGATTATCTCATGAAAATTGGAATGCACAACCACAACATACATTCCACTTTTCTTTGTGATTATTATACTTGATAGTGAATAATTTAGCTGTTTAATTTCTTTTCATTAAACATATAGCTCCCGAATCATGCTCTTAGTGCTTTGTGCCTTTATTTGCACGAATTGACGTGCTAGATATTATAGATTAAACCCTGATATTTTGTTCTTTAAATCCTTGAGTTATTATCACATTGACATGCACTCATTTGATATAAATTCCAATCAAGCCTTTTCAGATGTATTAGAAGCTCTGAGTGGTAGGGCTAGTCATTAGCACCATATCTAAAGCAAAGACCTATGAGTTTTACCTGGTATTATCACTCTATATAGTAATTGTTTTAGCTTGATTATCAGTATTTTGTCAATAGAATATCATAATAATATGCAACATGTGACTGGCATGTGGATGCATGCCCATACTCTCTTACCTTTTTGATACTACCATCGATGTCCAATGGACTTGAGGTGAAATTTGAAAGATTAATGTTATCATTTTAAAAATCCTCTTTTATAGCTTGTTTCATTCCATTCTGCTTTTATAAACACTTTTGAGATTTTGCATTTGTTATATCGATTTCCAGAAATCTAAAGGATCTGATACTTGTGACAGCTGCAATTGAAAAGGATTTATTGGCCTCTGGAAGTGTGAACGAGGAGTATTTAAAAGCATTGAGTGCATTGCTAAGCAACTTCCCTCGCCTGAGAGCCACTGAACCTGCTACATTGAGTATTCCTATTCTTGTAAAAGCTCTCAAGACTGGGTCAGAGGTATCTCAAGAAGCAGCATTAGATACACTATTTCTTCTCAGGCAGGCATGGTCAGTGTGCCCACTTGAAGTTTTCAAAGCTCAATCGGTTGCTGCTTCAGAGGCTATTCCTTTACTACAATACTTGATTCAGTCTGGTCCACCACGGTTTCAGGAGAAAACCGAGCTTCTGTTACAGAGTTTGCCAGGCACACTTACTGTTATAATAAAACGTGGGAATAATTTAAAACAATCAGTGGGGAACCCAAGTGTCTACTGCAAACTTAGGCTTGGCAATGACTCACCTAGACAAACCAAGGTAAAACAGTGTTTTTGTTATTAATTTAGACATTAATAAGTCCACATTCATGATAAATTATTTAAGATTTCGTTCTTCATTACTCGTATTTGTGCATTAATAAATCAATCAGTTCCCAACAACTAATTGTTTAAATTATTTGAACTCTTTTGCTTGAAAAGCTGAAATAGGTATGAAAAAATAGTGACCGGAAAACTACCATTATCTTTCTCTTGTCCAACATTGTCTCTTTCATAAGCAAGTTTGTCTAATACGGTTTGTTTA
The DNA here is from genome assembly GCA_034359265.1 of Canna indica. NCBI lineage: Eukaryota > Viridiplantae > Streptophyta > Magnoliopsida > Zingiberales > Cannaceae > Canna > Canna indica. The sequence goes on along the minus strand of CP136894.1, from coordinate 74,891,265 downwards.
TATAAGGTTTGTTTTGTAATATTTGTCTAATTTATTTTTCTCTTTGACATATATTTCTTGGACTTATTTAGCACGGAGTAGTGGACTTAGGTTCCTCACTCACACACAAATACACACTTTTGCCTCTAGTCTCATAATTAATATATTATCGTAGGCAGCATGATAACACATTAACACCTATTTCAGAAAAAATAATAGTCTTATAATAGTGTTCTTTTCTGTTAAGGTCATAAGAAAAGAATTCAGTTAAGCCAGGCATCAATGTCTTGAATCAGATATTCTCCTTGAAATCCAAAAGTCAAAATAAGCATTTTTCAAGTTGTTGTGAAAGCTTCTAAGTGTTTTTATTTAACAATTGCAATAATAGTACACCATTGACTGATTGAGTGATTTATCATTTATCCAATTGATTCATGCCGAAAATTTTACTTCAATGATGGATATAAGAAAGATAAGCTATTTCTTTGTGCTTATCTCGAATTGCCAACTCTTGGGCTTCTCAAAATCTAACAATGTAGTAGATGTTAGATATCTCAATCTGTCCACATGTCCTTTGCTTTGGGCTATTGATTCTACTTTTCCCTTCATTAGGTAGCGTTCAGCTCCATGATCCGAGTGAAACAATGAGTGAGCTCATACTCAATCCCTTTGAAGACATCACTTATAATTAGTTGCCTTATTTTGTTTCTGGTTCAGTCATCAAGCACGTTAGATTCTGAATCTATTTAACACAGCTTAACTCTCCAAATGTTATCTGAATGTCTTCACTCTTTTCTCCTAATACTATCTGCTATTGAACAGATATTATCAACTGGTCCTACACCTGAATGGGATGAAAGCTTCGTGTGGGCATTTGATAGTCCTCCGAAGGGTCAAAAGTTTCATATATCATGCAAAAACAAGAGCAAATTTGGAAAGGTTGCCAATCCAACAATTCAAATCTACAGATTGTCAAACTTAGCAATGTTTATTTGGGTCTTTTAATTCCTTTTTCAAAATTAACACATTTTTTTTGTCTACAGAAATCATTTGGAAAAGTGACGATTCAGATTGATCAGGTGGTTGTGCTAGGATCAGCCGCGGGAGAGTATGTCCTACTTCCTGAAAGCAAAAGCGGACCCCCTCGGAACTTGGAAATTGAATTCCAATGGTCAAACAAATAGCATCCTCCCCCCTAGTTTTGCTATCTTTGTAATTTAATTTAAAAGAATTAAAATTTCTTACATCCCTCCTCTTAATCATGCTTCACTGTGGTATCATTAGGTAGAATTGGCTAGGTTTTATTCTTTTTCTTGTTGTTCTTGCTTTGATAGAAAAAAAGAGTGGCATTTGGTCCTATTGCATGTGATGAATTATACTTCTTACTTTTTATTTTATTTTTTTTATTTTTTTTTATTTTTGGTCTTTGAACATATTCAAAGTTGGAGAAGATGTATTTGGAGTTCTTCCACATTTTTGTGTAAGAAATGTGCTCAAGTATTATAAATAAGTAGTGATTGTGAAACTTGTTTGAATATGAATAATACATTTTGGTAGTCTATGTCCATTCTTATGTGAACCAGCCCACGGTGGATAGAGTGGGTTGGGGATGACAGCGTACGAGAGCACGTGGCAATGAATACATATTTGTTAGAATATATTGTGCCATAATTAATGTTAGAATATAATATATTCTGCTATAATTAGATAATATTGTGTTATAATTAAAGAATTAAGTGCTATAATCAGGAAATTGATTGTTAACTTGATTATAGGGATTCATTATATTTATTGTTTCCTAAATGAAAGAGACCTAGGTTGTATAAATAGGAAGTCTCTCATTGTGAATAATATGGAAGATTATTCTTTCTCTTACGTGTCTTTCTACGTGGTATCAGAGCATGCCATTCTTTCATTCTTCCGCTGCTTGAAGAGGTAGAAATCATGATAAGAAGGATCGTGTCTTCGTGATCAGGAGAAATCGTGTATCCCCTGCCCGCCAACGTTTGTCCTCATCGCCGAGCTCAAGAGGTTGCCCAGTCCTTGATCTACGGATCTGCAGATTACGAGCGTGTGCCTGATCTTCTTATTAGAGGTTTTGTTCTTTGTTGGTTACTTGCCTGATATCACTCTTGTTGGATTTTTTTGGTCATTAACATTGAAGATGACAAAATTTGGGGTAGATAATAAGTTTTTGGTAGTGACTAATATGGTTCCAGTAATTTCAAGGGTTACAAAGCATAAACTTAATGGTTCCAATTATTTTGATTGGATCAAAATAGTTCGAATTTATGTCAGGAGCATGGATAAGGATGATCATCTCACCAATGAACCTCCTACTGATCATACTAGGCAGACTTGGCTTAAAGATGATGCACGACTGATCTTGCAGATTCGTAACTCCATTGACAATGAGATAGTAAGTTTGATCAATCACTATAAGTTTGTTAAAGAATTAATGAATTATTTAGATTGTTTGTACTCTAGTAAAGGGAATATTTCTCGTATCTATGAAGTCTGTAAGACGTTCTATCGTACCGAGAAACAGGATAAGTCTCTAACACCCTATTTTATGAATTTTATAAGTATTTATAAGGAACATAATATTTTGTTGCCTTTTAGTCCTGATGCGAGGGTTCAACAGGCCCAACGGGAACATATGATTGTTATAAGTTTTCTTGCACGACTTCCTCCAAAACTTGAGAGTGTTCAGTCTCAAATTCTTTCTGGATCTAAAATATTATCTTTACAAGATACATTTTCAAGACTTTTTCGTACAGAATCCTCACATGTGTCTCAAATCCATACTAGTGCTCTTGTTAGTCGTCACAATGGTCGAGGAGGTTATCGAGGAGGAGGGACAAGTAATCGTAACAAAGATGATTCTCGTAGATAAGAGTCAAACATTGTTTGTTATTATTGTCATGAGCCAGGCCACACGAAGTATACCTGCAAGAAATTACAAAGTAAGTCTCAACGTGATCCATCTACTCATGTTGCGACTTCTTCTAACAAGACCATTCTAGTCTCTGAAGATGAGTATGCCAAGTTTACCCAGTACCAGCAATCATTGAAATCCATTGCTTCTTCTACCACTACTCTTGCTGAGTCAGATAACTCCAATGCATGCCTTGCTTCGCCATCCTCCAAATGGATCATTGTTTCTGGTGTCATAGATCATATGACATGTAATAAAAAACTTTGTATCTCTTTTGAACAAAAATCAATTCCTTCTGGTGTTATAATAGAAAATGGGTCTACATCTTCTATCCTTGGTTCAGGAAATATTAGTCTCACTTCATCTATTTCTTCGACTGATGTTTTAATTTACCAAACTTTGCCTTCAATTTACTCTCTGTGAGTAAACTTACTTGTGCCTTGAATTATTTTATCTCATTTTATTCCGACATTTGTCTCTTTCAGGATCTTATGATAAAGCGGATTATTGGTAAAGGTCATGAGTCCGGAGGTCTCTACTACCTGGATCCAGAGGTGTCACGGTCTATTGCTTATTCGAGTGTTTCCACCCCTTTTGAGGTACACTGTCAAGTGTGACATCCTTCTTTGTCTTCCCTAAAGAAATTATATCCTCAGTTTCAGAGTTTGTTTTCATTAGACTGTGAATCATGTCAGTTTACCAAACACCATTGTCTTCCCTCTTGTCCTAGAGTCAATAAATGGGTTATTTCTCCTTTTGAGTTAGTTCATTCTGATGTTTTGGGTCCTTGTCCAACTATGTCCAAAATTGGTTTCAAGTATTTTGTTATCTTTGTTTATGACTATTCTCGTGTTACTTGGTTATATTTAATGAAGAATCGTTCTGAATTGTTCTCCATTTTTTGTACCTTTTGTGCTGAAATAAAGACTCGATTTAATGTTCATGTACGTACATTAAGAAGTGATAATGCCAAAGAATATGTTTCAGAAAAATTTCAATCCTACATGACTCAGAATGACATTCTCCACCAAACTTCTTGTGTCGATACACCTTCTCAAAATGGAGTGACCGAAAGAAAAAATAGACATCTTCTTGAAGTTGCTCGGGCACTTCTCTTCCAAATGAAAGTTCCTAAGGAGTTTTTGGCTGATGTTGTTTCAACAATTTATTTCTTAATCAACCGTATGCCCGCCTCTGTCCTTAATGGTGATATCCCTTACATTGTGTTCTTTCCTTCTAAATCTTTGTTTCCCGTTGAACCCAAGATATTCGGTTGTACATACTTTGTTCGTGATGTTCGTCCTCAAGTCACTAAATTAGATCCTAAAACTCTCAAGTGTATTTTTCTTGGCTACTCTCATCTCCAAAAAGGATACATATGTTATTCTCCCACTCTCAATCATTATCTTGTATCCACTACTGTCACATTTCATGAAAACACTCATTTCTTTCTTTCATCTTCTACTTATGACAGTCAGGCGGAGGAAGATGATCTACTCATTTATACCGTGGCTCAGTCTATTCCTCTTCCTACACCTACTAGGCCTCCTATTGTTCATATGTATTCCAGAAGGTCAAATTAAGACTCAGGACACATGTCCTTTAGCAGCTTCTTCGACATCAGATCCAGTGGCAAATAATCGTGATCCTAGTCTTGATCTACCCATTGCCCTTCGAAAAGGTAAACATTAGTGTAATTATCCTATTTCACCGTTTGTTTCATACGCTGATATGTTTTCTTCCTCTAGCTCTTTTATTGCATCCTTAGATTCTGAGTATATTCCTAAAACTATTAAAGAAGCCTTGTCTCATCTTAGCTGACGTGCTGCAATGGTAGACAAAATGATGGCACTAGATGATAATGGTACTTGGAACTTGGTGGACTTACCTGAAGGGAAGATAACTATTGGGTGTAAATGGTGAAGTGGATTGTTTGAAAGCTCGTCTGGTTGCTAAGGGGTATGCTCGGGTGTATTATGTTGACTATTTTGACACTTTCCCTCCGGTTGCTAAGCTTTCAATTCGACTATTCATTTCTATGGCGGCTACTTTCAACTGGCCATTACATCAGTTGAATATCAAGAATGTTTTTTTGTATGGTGATCTCCAAGAAGAAATTTATATGGAGCAACCACTTGGATTTGTTACTCACGGGGAGTATGAGAAGGTTTGTCGTTTTCGAAAATTCTTGTATGGCTTGAAACAAAGTCCTCGTGCTTGGTTTGAGAAATTCAGTGAGGCAATTCAGGAGTTTGGAATGCAAATGTGTAAGTGTGGTCACTCTGTATTTTATAAACGATCTCAAGTTGGCATAATTCTACTAGTTGTGTATGTAGATGATATTGTTATTATTGGGAGTGCAATGTATTTCATCTCTTAAATCCTTTCTTCATAGTCGATTTAAGACAAGATTTGGGGCTGTTGAAGTATTTCTTGGGTGTTGAGGTTACAAGAAGTAAGAAAGGAATGTTCTTATCTCAAAGGAAGTATGTTCTTGACTTGTTGACAGAAATAGGAAAATTGGGTGCTAAGCTAAGTAGTACACCAATGACTCCTAGTTTGCAACTAAGGAAAGTGAACAATTTGAATACTCAAAGAGATACATAAGACTTGTTGGAAAGCTAAATTATCTTACAGTGACTCATCCAGACATTACTTACCCAGTTAGCTAGTGTCGTTAGTCAGTTTATGTCTTCTCCAACAATAGAACATTGGGTTGCTTTAGAACAAATCTTGTGTTACTTGAAGGGGGCTCTAGGACGTAGCCTTTTTTTATGGAAATCATGGACATACTCATATTGAATGTTTTTTAGATGTAGATTGGGCAGAATCCAAGATAGATAGAAGGTCAACTACGGGATATTGTGTTTTTATTGGAGGAAATTCGATTTCATGGAAAATTAAGAAACAAAATATAGTATCTCGGTCTAGTGCAGAATTAGAATATAGAGATGTGACACAAACTGTGTGTGAGATAGTATAGATATATTAGCTATTAAGTGAAGTTGGACTGAAGACTACTCTACCAGCAAAGTTGTGGTGTGATAATCGAGCTGTTATTCATATTGCTTCCAATCTCATGTTTCATGAAAGAACCAAGCATATTAAAATCGATTGTCACTTTGTTCATGACAAGATTCAACAGAAGTTCATCTCTACAGAACATGTTAAGTCTGAAGATCAACTTGGAGATATCTTTACAAAGGCGTTGAATGGGGTTCGACTTGATTACATCTGTAACAAGTTGGGCATGATTAACATCTATGCTTCAGCTTGAGGGGGAGTGTTAAAATATATTGTGCTATAATTAATGTTAGAATATATTCTGCTATAATTAGATAATATTGTGTTATAATTAGATAATTAAGTGTTATAATCAGGGAATTGATTGTTAGCTTGATTATAGGGATTCATTGTATTTATTGTTTCCTAAATGAAGGAGGCCTAGGTTGTTTAAATAGGAGGTCTCTCATTGTGAATAATATAAAAGATTATTCTTTCTCCTACATGTTTTTCTACATGTTAGAAAATCAGCCTTGGACCTAACTTCATCCCGAAATCTAGCTCATAGGGGGAGGATTGTCCAATCTATTTAAAAGCTATCTAGACCACAACCACAACCAATGTGGGACTTTAACACACCCTCATCACGTCCAGAATCCACATATGGAGCGTGAAGTTCTGCAGGTGACCCACTCTCAACCATAGATTTGGTTCTGATACCATGTTAGAAAATCAATATTGAACCTAACTCCACCCTAAAAACTAGCTCATAGAGGGAGGATTGCCTAATCTATTTAAATATTATATAGACCGCAACATCAACCAATATGGAAAGAGAGCATTGTTTACTTGATTCAAGAAGTCAAATCGAACTAGAGAATTAATGTTACACCTTATTAGAGATTAAAATTTCATATTGCAGTCTGCTTAGTTATCTTCAAAAAAAAACTACTAACATAATAAGAATAGCATATGGAAGGATGAAATTCAAACAATTTATACATTTGAATATCGGATAGAAAAAAAATCAAGAAATAATATTCCTCTTAAAATTAAAATATTTCCCCTCTTTCCCATTCCTTTTCTCTTCTTGTCCATCTTCTCCTCCTAAAATATAATGCATTAGAATATTTTGCCCAAAATCTATAATAATAAATTTAAATTTAAAATAGTGAAATATTTTGGTCCAAAATCTTTTATATCATACAAATTACATTTTATGGACTAAAATTAATTTTCTAAAAGTTATGAAAGTTGTTCTAGACTTTAAGCAAAAATATCTAATGTGTTATAGACTTTTGCCTAAAGTCTAAACCACAAAATTTAAATTGAAAACAATGGCATATATATATTTTGATCCAAGATATTTTTTAGACCCTATGAACTAATTTATATCATATAAAATATACTTCATGAATTAATTTATTTTTTTAGAGTTTTCTAGAATTTAGACAAAAGCCTCTAAAGTATTAGAGACTTTTACTTAAACTCTATAACACAATTTAAATTGACAACGGTGAAATGTTTTGGTCAAAAAAATTTAGATCATAATGTCTCTTTTATATTATATGAAATATATTTCATGGACTAAATATATTTTTTAATTATAAAGTTGTTCTAGACTTTGGGCAAAAATCTCTAACACGTTAAACTTAAATTGAAAATAGTGAAATATTTACTTAAATTAAAAATAGTAAAATATTTTAGTCCAAAATATTTTCTTAAGACCTAGCGCATCTTTTATATATATAACATAAAACATATTTTGTGGATTTTAGAGTTACATAATTATTTTAGACTTTGAATAAAATTCTCTAATGCATTAGAAATTTTTGTGGAGGGGTAAAATATGTATTATGAATTTTAGGTTTTGGTTTCGAGAATTATACTATTTTGAATCCGAGAATTTTTCAATAAAGCAATTTCTCATTTAGAAAAATTGCCAAATTTATTTTAAAGAGAGAATTTTCGATTCACACCATTAAATGAAATTATTATAATTGATCTTTTTTTATAATTAGTCTTTCCAAAAATATTACTTCCACATTTATTTTTCAATTATTTAAAAGCTTAACATATATTAAGATTTTAAAACATTGCATATTATATTAAATGCATATAACATATAATTTTTTATATTGTTAAAAAAAATCAGGATTAATATAATTTTGAAGTCTTTCAAAAATTTATTACAACATTAGTTTTTCAATTTTTATTGAGCAATTTACCAAAACCATAAAATGGAGGGCAGCAATTCTTGGATCCATAATAAGGATCCGAAAATTTCCAAAACCATAACTAAAGATGTAGCATACCATAAATGCCCCCGAAATTTGAATTCTCTTCCATTATTTTAGTCTACGTGGGTTTTTTATCCCCTCCATTAGTTCTGGTTCGGCCTAAACATAAAAATACCAATTCAATGGTTGAACCGAAACCACTAAAATAACCTTGTTTTGCATCGGTTCGGGCTTTTACTATTCACTACAACATTGTTACCAAAATTGTACCTTTTTACTGCTTCGTTCTCCCCCGCTACTACTCGTTCTATCGTTGCACTACATGTCTGAGGACCTCTTGTTTCATCGCTACGGTAGTCATCGCTCCCCATGAGTCACCACTGCTCGAGATCGTTGTTGTTGTTGTGCCTCTCGTTTCGTTATTGTGGTATCCTCAAGGTAACTACAAAGTAAGCTAAGGTTTCGATTTTCCCTCTCCTTCGTCTCGCTTTTCACTAAATTCCAAACATGCACTCATGCATTTTCAAGATCGTGGTGCAATTTCCGATGCTTGTGGTTCGTCTTGCTCCTTCGACTTGCTTCCAACTCCTAGGTTCATCGTCCCTTTGCCCTAATAACTAGGACATATATACGACAATAACTATACAAAATACTAATAACTATATAAAATCACTTCTAGCTTGTGCTTTTTTTCCGACGTTGTGCATGTGTGCCCTAATTTTGCTGATAGTAGAAATTATTTTCAAACTTATTTAAAAGGATATATGTAATTGGCCTGATTATGTAGTTATTGTGATGTATTCGACATATGGTGTGTATAACTTCTAGTTATGAGTCGATGTGTGAGTGTATTTAACAACTGACAGACTTTTCCAATGTATATAAGTGTATTTGAGTTAAAGTGTACTATTTATCTCAAAGTGCGAGGTACTTTGAGACTTGTCCAAAAGTATGTAATGTGCATAATCTACATCCCGTGTCTTATATACTTTTGAAAAAGTCTCAATCAAAGTGACTGTATCTATCGTGTGTGGAAATTCTTGGATGTATTTGAGTTAAAGTATAGTCCTCATCTCAAAGTGTGAGGTACTTTCAGACTTATCCCAAAGTATGTATATGCAAAATGTATATCACGTGTCTTACATATTTTTGAAAAAGTCTAGAAGTGGATGTATCTGTCATGTGTGGAAATTCCCGAATATATTTAAGTTAAACTATAGTAATCTCTGTTTGATGTACTTCCAGACTTTTGGAATAACTATTGTGATATATTACACGCCTTACAAACTTTTGGAAAATTTTGAATCGAAGTGCCTCTATTTGTTTCACTTGTTGTATATCGATAACGTGTGCTCCTTATTTTCTTCGTTAGTCTTCTAGCTCCCGATCTACCGCAACGGTCTCCTCATTAAATTTGAAGCATGAAATATGTTTGACTTCGTATAGAATTTTTTGCTCCTATGTCGTTAGAGATTGAAGTCGTCACTTTGAAGCAGAAATTGTGTTGACAAAATTGTTCCAACTTAATTGGTGGTCCTCTTCACCTTTGAGTATATTGCATCCTTATTTGAGAATCCTCCAAACCCCAACCATTCAAATTTAGTGTTTGGTTGGATACACCCATTGGAAATTTGGGTTTGGTTTCACTACTAGAAATGTGTTAATCAGCAATGGCCGCCCACGCCATTACAATGACTAACGACGTTCTTACGGTCGCTCGGGCCGTTGCAGATGTGATATATTTGCAACGACATTTTTATAGCCGCTCGGGCCGTGGCTAACAAGTGGATGACGCGAACGCGACACACAAAGGAAATAATTTATCATCAACGGCTTACTAAAGGCTGCGTCGACCGTTGCTAATGATATTATCACATTAGCAACAGTCTACTTATGATTTCTGCATCGTTGCTCATTAGTCGATGGAACGCTCGTGGCGCGAAAATGAAATACTTATCAACAACGGCTCTGCAACGGATGAGCGGTCGTTGTTGATGATATGTATTTATTAACAACGACTCTACAATGGATAAGTGAGCCGTTGTTGATTAGTTTATTTAACTCGCGATCACACCCGACCCCTTTCTTTCCCGCTCCTTCTTCTCTGCCGACGCCACCGACACTGCCCACCGACGCCGCCTGCCGACGCCGCCCACCGCGCCCTTCAACGCCGAACTATTTCCAGGTATTAGCTCCCCCCTTCTCTTCTCTTTTACTAGGGCCAGCCGAAACCCTAAACATTAGGGTTTCGACCAGCCGTCGGATGCTGGACAAATGTCTAGTGTCCAATGTCGGACACTGGACGCTGAAGTCCATTGTGGACTCCGGCGTCGGAATGTTGGTTAGGGTTTTATTAAACCCTAATAAAATTTGATTAGGGTTTAATTATCTATGTTAATTGTTTACTGTTTAGATAATTTTTTTATATTTTAGATAAATTTTTCATGTTTAGATTAATCTAGGTTAAATGTTTAGATTATAATGTTGAATGTTTTTTTAATGTTAATTAGATTTAGTTTTAGTTTTAGGTTATATCTATTAATTAATTTTAGTTTAGATTAATTTTAATTTTAATCTTTAAATTTAGATTAATTAGAATCGTCCACTTTGGACACACGCTAGAATTGTCCACTTTGGACTCGTGCTGAAATCGTCCACTGTGGACTCGAACCAGCATCAAAATATTTAGAAAATAATCATCCATCCGACGAGTTGATACGTTTCACATACGCATCGACGAGTCGAATATGATTTAGCACAACCTTAGATCTGTTCGGGTGTTGTATGTTCGTGTAAAAGAAGTCGATGATCTTTTATACAACATACAACCCTTGAATTGTCCCTAATTGAACAATTTGGGAACATATTATTTGTATTGTACTTAGTTTTTTCTTTTAACCGTTAACTCATTCTTAAATTTTTGACTATTGTATCTCTTTTGTTCTCTGATATGCGCCCAAATGATATGCGTATTCGGAGAACTCTAGGAAGATGCTGCCGAAATTGAGAATGAAGTTAATGGTTAAAAGAAATACTTAGTGCAATATGAATAATATGAATTTTGAATGGAATAGGACCATCTCACCTAAAGATATTAACTGAAGATATTGTTCTCCGATACGCGCCCAGATGATATGCGTATTCGGAGAACTCTAGGAAGATGCTGCCGAAATTGAGAATGAAGTTAACGGTTAAAAGAAATACTTAGTGCAATATGAATAATATGAATCTTGAATGGAATAGGACCATCTCACCTAAAGATATTAACTGAAGATATTGTCATTGATTGACAGAATCATGTCGGGCGATATATCGAAATTGGATGTACCAACGTCTTGATCGTGGAGCTTTAACGAATGAGTTTCAATTAGGCGTAACTTACTCCCTAAATTTTGCCTATTCGAATAAAAAATTCGTTAGCGCCGGTGAAAAATTCAATGTCCGTGTCGCATTTGCTTGAATGCACAATTTTTGGATCGGGAAACTATCACTATGCATCTGTATAGCAAAAGATTTGCACCAAGATATTTTATATGGACTTTCACGGGGAGTCATGTGAAGTCGGAATGTCAAGCAATCATGTCGTTCAGACACATGGTGAATCTTCCCCTGCTGGTGTTTCTTCATCCAGTCCATATAATCCATATAGAACTATGATACTTAATAGTCTTGGGGGTTAATTCTAGCTGAATGATAATGTCGATCGGCCAGTTAGTAAGACGTCAGTGCCACCAGATACTATGAGTGTTGATGTCACAGAATTGTCACCAGAAGTACAACCTGCGATAGAGATTGAATTACCGGATAAAGAAGCCGCATAATTTTACGAGATGTTGAAAGCTACCGATGAACCTTTGTATGAGAATTGTCCTAAATACACTAGGTTTTCGGCAATGACGCAACTCTTGAACATCAAGGCCGATTGTAATATCAGCGGGGTTGCATTTGATCGGATTGCGGGATTGATTAATGGATTGTTGCCTACTGATAACAAGTTTGAGCCAACTTTTTATAAGACTAAAAAGTTGATAAGAAAATTAGGGTTTGGATACGAAAAAATACATGCGTGCCAAAATAACTACATTTTATATTATAAGAAAATGCATAGTTGGATAAATGCCCTGTATGTGAACATCCTCGTTACAAGGAGAAGAAATCAGTCCGACAGAAAAATATCTTATTTAAGGTGCTTCGGTATTTTCCACTAACACCGAGGCTTCAAAGATTATTCATGTCGGAAAAGACGGCTCCCTACATGAGTTGGCATGCAAGAAGTTGTGATGATACAGTAATGACTCATCCATCCGACAGTGAAGCATGTAAACTTTTGGATACATGTTATCCTTCATTTGCTAGGGATACTAAAAATATTATATTGGGATTGTGCATGGATTATTTTAATTCGTTTGGTCATTCTACAACTTTTAATTCAGTTTGGCCAGTACTGCTAATAGTTTATAATTTGTCGCCGTCAATGTGTATGAAAGATTAATTTATTTAACTTTCGATGATTATTTCGGGTCCTAAGGGTCCGCGAAAAGAAATTGACGTGTTTCTCAAACCCTTAATAGATGAATTAAAAATATTGTAGACTGAGGGAGTTGTCACTTATGATTGTCATCAGAAGCAAAACTTCAATTTAAAGGTCGTGGTCTTGTGGACAATCAATGATTTCCTAGCCTACAATATGTTGTTTGGTTGGAGCACTCATGGCCGACTCTCTTGTCCGTATTGTATGGAACACAACATGCTCTAGCGCGACTTTGAGGTACGTATTTAAAAATTTTATATGCATGTATTTAAATATTTTTAATCAGCTTGATTATTATTGGTATTGATATTATTGTTTTACAAGCTCGCTATACTTGGCCAGAGGAGCAGAGGTCATTTATTTACAATGTGTGGTAGGTCATTTCCCAACAGAGGTATAACTGCTAGCTGGGGGCAAGCCCAGGCACAAGCGATGGCCCGAGCTGGGGCCACAACCATAGCAGAGACTCGGGAATACGACTCCGATTGGATTACTCCAAATATTTGGGATCAGCTCGTGTCGATATGGTTGACTGAGCGATGGCAGGATCGAGGTATCACGGACCGCGGCTAGAAATCGCATGTCGGGAGATCCATCGTCATCGACCTAGTCCACGTCGGTGTACACTCAAGCACTCCAGACCCCGACGTATGATCCCGACCTTCCCCCACCATCGTAGTGAGCTTTTATTGTTTTATGACTTGATTGTCTTGTTATATACTTGTTACTTGGATAGAGTTACTTATTTTGTGACTTGATATATTGATTCGTATCGTGTTGATACAATACTTTTGATTTTGTATACTTTTTATACGATTGTGGATAATTATAATTATAAGTATAATTATTTTGATATATATCTGTGTGTATCTGTGATGTGTGTGTGTGAATGTATATGTATTTGAATGAATGTGTTTATGAGTGTGCGAGTTATGTATCAGGTTATAAATGTATCAATGGAAATTTTTAATTTTGAAATTTCTCAGTTACAAGTTAACATCATCAATGACGATCTTTCCACGATCATCCGTGTGAAAGCCATTGCTGAAAGTATTTCGTAATACCTGGGCCGCAAACTTCAAACTGTTGTTGATGAACAACAACAACAGCTTAGCAACAACCTTTCAACAAAGGCTTTTCAACGACGTAACGGCTGTTGCTGATGGCAATATCTGCAATAGTCGATGCGTCGTTGCTGATAAAAGTAGTAGCAATAGTCACGCCTCATTGTCGAGTCGTGGTTGATGATGTATCAACAACGGGTAAAACTCGTTGTGGAATCGTTGCTGATAATATCATTAACAACGATGTGAGCGGCCGTTGCAGATCCGTTGTTAAGTTATCAAGTACATGATCTTCTACAACGACTGTGTTGCAACGGGAGCAATCATTGCTGGCCGTTGCTGATGGTCTTTAACAACGACGTAGCAACGGATCGAGCCATTGCTGATGCTCGTTATTCCAGTAGTGTTTCCAGTATCTGAGCATGCACTCAACCCCAACCAATTGTTTGGATTATAGTGGAGGCACAAATACTGGAAATCGAACCTAGATTTCTAGTGGTTGCAGCCAGCCAAACACATAATTCGAATGGTTGGGGTTTGGAGGATTCTGAAGTAAGCACTTAATCTACTCCAAGGCTAGATTAAATTATTCGAATGGTTGTACTAAATTATTCGCTGGGCGGTTGACCGACGATCAACCGGTCGGTGTCCAACTGGCAAAAAAATGCATGTTGGAGTGTTGTTCCATTGAAGGGTTATAAATAGCCCTCACCAACCTTCATTAAACTCTCTTAACCATTGATTAAAGCTTTCAAAGATAGATTTGGGCCTTCAAATTAAGCTTGATTCGCTCGCGCTTGCTTCTCCGATCGACGATTACTCTCAAGCGCTCATCTTCTCTCGATTCCGGCTTCTATTCGACCTCAACATCTTGTGGGGTTGAAGGCATTGAAGACTTGGAAAAGAGCTCTTACTTGTGATTTAATCTTTAGCTCTTTTCATTGTAATTTTACTTGTTGCTTGAACTTGTTTTTCATTGATTAGCTTGCTAGGTGTGCTAGTATAAACACTTAGGATTTACTTTGTAGAATTATGTTTTGTCTAGGTGAATATTTTTTAGGAGTTCTCAAAGGGTTGAGAACCGAGTCCTCGGTTGTATTCAAAGGGAAACACAAGGTTTATAAAGGATTTGGTTAGAAATCCTTGGTAAGGAGCCAAGATAGTGGAGTAGGCGGTTGGCCGAACCACTATAATTTCTTGAGTTTGCATTGCCTTGTGTAATTCCTTATAATTGTGTTTTATACTCGCTAATGAACATCATGTAGTTGCACTTACTTTCGTTTGAAGTTGAAATTGACTTAAAAGAAATTGAAGTACATTGTTAAAAGTCACCCAACACTATTCAACCCCCCCCCTCCCCTTCTAGTGTGGGTATTCACTCAACAATTGGTATCAGAGCAAGATTGTAGGATTAGGTTTAACCATCTACCCTACTATTTAGAATGACTAGTAAAATCCAACTAGCTCAAGGGTCCTCTACTAACACTCCATCATTGTTCGATGAAAACAACTATGCCTATTGGAAGATACGCACGAATGGCTTCCTACAATAACTAGGCATGGTCGATCGTTGGGGTTTGGAGGATTCTGACATGTAGGGTCAGTTCGTTTCGCAAATAATTTAGTACAAAATAGACTAGTCAGTACTGTATAAGGTTGTACGGGACAGCATAATAAATAGTCCCATGTTTATTTCACACGGTACTGGATACCAAATTTAGTATTATTTTGCATTCGCTTTGTATTATCACAATATAGAATAAGACAATTTGACGAAAATACCCTTTGTACTATTTCTTTTTCATTTCATCGTATAAATCATACTAGATAATATTATATATTATAAATCTAATTAATATATTTTATTACAATTATATCACAAGTATATTAATTAATTAACTAACTTGTTGCGACATGGAGGCCTCGGCGTCGTCGACGATGCAGCCACACCGCCTCCAATACTAAGTATACATGCTAATATAGTGAGTATACCTGACTGCATAGAAAGTATACATGATCATAATATTTTATTTGATTAAAGATCAATTTTCGATACAAATATACTCTTGATAAATAGAGATATATCTCATTTGAATATATTATATTTTAATCCAAATATACTCTTCCTAAATATAGATACATACTCAATTTCTATCAAAATATACTCGATCTCTTTGAGTCTAAATATATTCTCTTTTAATCCAAATATTTAATCTAAACATGGATATATACACAGTTTCTACCAAATTATACTATATTTGAGTTCAAATATACTTTATCTAAATATAGATATATACTCAATTTATATCAATTTTGTTTTGAGTCTAAATATATTTTCTTTTGATTCAAATATACTCTCTTTATATATATATACTCATTTTTATCAAAATATACTCTCTTTTAATTCAAATATATTATCTTTAAATATAAATATATTCATTTTAAAAAAATTGGACATTCTTGAAAAAATTTTACATATATTGAAAATATAAACAAGACTATTGTTGTCATTTCTAACATTGTACCAAAGTAACAAGCCCATGTTACTCCAAATTAGAGTAACAAGAAAATGGGCATGGTGTACCGTCCTGAGACATCATTCTTATCATGTCAATGATACGTTTTCGCAAACGAACATGGGATAATATGTGTTGTCCGATGTTGTACCTTAAAATTATGCGAAATGAACGGACCCGTAGTATATTATTTTTGTGTATATATTTATAACATGCTTGTGACATAAATTAATTGTTATAATAACTATTGTGTATATTTTGTTTGTGACATGTCATGAAGGTGTTTTTAAAGTTACAGTGAGATAAAAATATGATGTGGACATTTGTAATGTGGTATATTACGAGGGAAATATGATATATTTGTATTTTTTCCGGCAACTTTCAATATTTTGGGAAAGCTCGTAAGTAGCATTTATTTATTTTTTAAATAACTAGCATTTGTTTTTACAATTATATGTTCTACTGTTAAAAGGTATTTATTACATATTAATATATTGTTAATCTTTTATATATTGTTATTTTAGGCATTTACATACTTTTAAAAAAGTCCGTGAGATATGTAATTTATCGAATTTGTCATTTGGGAGTTGCTTTTGAGTAGTAGTGACAAGTAAATATGATGTATGACAAGTAACCATGAGGCATTTGTAATTTGAGCTACTTCCAATGTTTCAACAGCATGTAAGTAGCATAAATAGGCATAAATGTGTTTTGAGCGCGAGTGGAAGAGGTACCAAGAGAGTATGAAAAAACAATGACCGAGGTGTTATTCCTCAAGTAGAAGATGATGTGATTGATAATGATGTAGACCGGCAGTTGCAGTTAGAACAGACAGATAATCTACCTAGAAGGTCCAATAAAGTAAAACAACTTTCTAGAAGATTGTGCTGCTAACCAACGGGGGAGAACTTGAGTGATATGATGAAGCTATTTCACATGAGAACAAAGAGCAGTGGTTGAAGGTAATGAATGATGAAATAAACTCATTGTCTGAGAATCACACGTATGACCTAGTGAAACTACTGCAGTGTGGGAGAGCATTAAATAACAAATGGGTCTACAGGTTTAAGACTATAAATTTACGACCTCGATACAAAGCATGGTTAGTGGTGAAAGTCTTCAACAAGGAGAAAGGTGTTGACTTCAAAGAGATATTCTCACCCGTGGTGAAGATGCCATCTATTCAGGTTGTTCTTGCATTGGCAGCTAGTCTGAATTTGGAAATCGAGCAGTTCGATGTTAAAACAACCTTTCTATATGGTGACTTGAAGGAAGAGATATATATGGAGCAACTTGAAGGGTTTAGAGTTAAAGGTAAGGAGCATCCGGTAGGATTGTCCACTATTCGGGTCACACCGAATTGAACCGAAGAACCAAACCAAAATTTTTGATTTGGTTCGGTTTCAATGGTAGCAGGTTCGGTTCTTGACCCGAACCGAAAATCGAACAAAATTAAAAAAAAGAAATCTTTTTTTTATTACACTGTGTAATTAGTAAGTTCGGCTATTAGGGTTCCTTAGTAAAATTAATTAGTTTATTAATTAATTTTACTAAGGTAATTAATTTACTTCAGTAAAATTAATTTTGAATTGAACAATATAGCTATGAAGTTTTCTTTCACATTATGAAATATGAATTGAAGTATAATGTTGGATTGAGGTTTCTTTCATTCTTTCACAGTATGAAAATTTTAGTTTTTTCGGTTTGGAAATCGAATCGAATAATTTCGGTTCGGGTTAAATCGGTTTAGGACCTATTTGGTTCAAGTTTGGGTTAGAATTTCAGGAAGAAAAAATTTTAGTTTGGTTTAATTTGGTTCAGTTTGAACTGAATGGACAACCCTAGCATTCGGTGTGCGGGCCGAGAAAGAGCTTGTACATGCTTAAGCAAGCACCTCAGTAGTGGTATAAAAAGTTTGACTCTTTTATGTTGAGCCATGGTTATACACATACTACCTCTGATCACTGCATGTTTGTGAAACAATTCTCTGATGGAGATTTTATCATTCTATTGTTATATGTGGATGATATGTTGCTTGTTGATCATGGTATAAGTAAGATTGCATATTTGAAGAAAGTGCTCAACAAGTCCTTGCCATGACGGACTTGGGACTGACAAAGCATATCCTTGGGATGCATATCTCTAATGACATATCAAGCGGGAAACTTCGGCTTTCTCAAGAGAAGTATATCAAGAGGATTCTAGATCGGTTCAATATGGGCAATGCAAAGCCAGTCTCATCACCACTTGCTTCTCACTTCAAACTTTGCTCGAAGCAATGCCCTACAAGTGAAAAAGAGAAAAAAAAGATGAAGAAATTAAGTCACTTACTCAAAGTCACTTACTCATGAGTTGTAGGGATGAAGAAACTAAGTACACCATGGTCTGCACAAGATCAGATATTGCTCATTTTCTCTCCAATTCAGGGAAAGAGTATTGGAATATTGTCAAGTGGATCCTAAGGTATCTCAGAGGAACTTTCAAGAAATGTTTATGCTTTGGCGAGGGTAAACCATAGTTAGTGGGCTACACAGATGCATATATGGTTGGAAATATCGATTCCTGAAAATCTACCTTGGGATGCTTAATGACGTTTGTAGGGGGAGCTATTTCATGACAGTCAAGGCTTCAAAAGTGTATCGCTTTATCTACCACGAAAGTTGAATACATTGCAGTAACCAAAGGGTGTAAGGAGATGTTATGACTGCAAAAGTTTTTGCAGGAGTTGAACTTAAAGCAAGAGAGGTACGCTCTATATTGTGATAGTCAAATTGTTATTCATCTTTGCAAGAATCCCACTTTTCATTTGAGATCAAAGCATATCGATATTAAGTTTCACTAGATTAGATATGTGTTAGAGTCTAAGTTGGTGAAACTAGACAAAATGAACACTGATGAGAATGAAGTTGATATGATGACAAAACCTCTAGCTAAGGAGAAGCGATTTGTCGAAGTATAGCCGACATGTTCAAAGTCTCCAAGTAGTTGGGAAGGAGAGTTTGTTGGGTTATCCCTCTAATTTGGAGGAAGAACCATACTCGAATTTGTTAGGCTTTTATCGGGCGTTAATAGGCCCAAGACCCACCTTTATGATGGTTTTATTTCAGCCAAAAGGAGCAACCAAAAATGAGTAGATCAGATAGGAAAGAAGGTGGCAGCAACTAGAATTGGGGCAAAATTTCTGTGCGACCAGAGCAAGATAGAACCTTGATTAGGAGATCAAATCAACTTCGAACATGACAAAATTTTGACAGTGGCTCCAACACTCTTGGGACTAAATTTTGAATAGTTAGAATTTCTGTAGATCCTATTTTGGTTGTGTTTGTAATTTGTCCTTCTCAGGTGACAAAATTCGGTTTGGTGATTCAAGAGATTATTGTCTCTTGAGTTGGTTGATCCAAGGGTTTGTTCTTGATGAAAAACAATATGTAATCTCCATTGGCAATGGAAAGTTACTCTAAGTCCCGTGATTTTCCCCACATCTGAGTTTTCCATGTAAAATTCTTGGTGTCCCTTTCTTGATTGTCAATTTATTTGCTTGATTCATATCTTGATTGCACTAATAGGGAAGGGAAATAATCGTCGCGTTATTGATGATTTAAGCACCATTTCCCAACAAGTCTACTGTAGACATGTAAAAGTTTGATTGGTGCCACTTTTTTTTTGAAAAATAATTATTAATGCTATGATATTAAACTATAATATGAAAATTGATGAATATATCCCAAACCAGAAGCTAATTAATAAATCCATCTCAATTTTTTATTTACACTCAATCTCTTCAAAATTTTTAAATTCATATCAATTATATCCCCGGTCACATGTCTATTAGGGGGCGTTTAGTATGAGGTAATCTAAATGGATTACTGGTAATCTTAGTTAAAATTATCTGGGCCCCATCAGATTATCTTGTTTGGTTGAAATCGATTACTGATAATCTGGGTCCCATGGTAATCTACATTACTACTCAAGTGCTAATCCAAATTACCAAGGGAGGGGATGGCTATGTGGATTACTAGTAAGGTGATAATATTATTTTTTATTTTTGACAAAAATACCCTCAACTAAAATATCCTCTATCGACATAAAAAAAATCTCCGCCTCATCTCACTTGCCTCGTCTTATAGTAAAATGGTAATCCCTATTTTTTATTTTATTTTTATGTTTTTATTTTATTTTATTTTATTTTATTTAGTTTATTTTTTATTTGAAGGTATTTTAGTTAAAGATATAAGTTTCATAATATTTTTTTTTATACCAAATAAGGTATTGTGGATTACTAGCGAGATTACCAGTACATACCAAATAGACCTGGCAATTATCGGCCCAGCTCGATAGCTCAACCAGGCCCCGGCCCGATAGCTCGACCAGGCCCCGGCCCGATAAAATTTGGTTTGGGCCGGTTCTTATCGGGTTCGGGCCAATTTTGAGCCGGCCCGATATGGTATGAACACTTAACAGGCCAGGTCGAGCCTAGTGATATCGGGTCGTGCCGGCCCGATAGTCCGATAACCAATATGGGTTAGCATTTTTTTTTGACTTGTTAATAATACTCATTAAGTTATCTGCTCAAAATTGCAATTCTAATAACCCAATTTTAAAATCCTAATCCAATTTTATTTACCTGCATCGTCATCGGGCCGGGCCGGCAACGTTTTTTGTGTCGTTCTAATAACCCAATACTCATTAAGTTAATAACTCATTAAGTTTTCGGGCTAATGGGTCGTGCAGGCCCGACACGTTATTTTTTCGTGTCGGGCGGGGCTGTCGACTTTGGGCCCGAACCGTTATCAGGGCGGGCTGATCAAAAAAAAAATTGGGCCGAGCCGGTCCGGCACGATTTGCCAGGTATAATACCAAACATCGTAATGTAACATTATCGATAATTTTAATAATAATAATAATATATCTAGATGATAATCTAGATTCTCAGTAATCTGAAGTGATAATGTACCAAACGTTCCCTTAATGTAACTGTTAATTACTGATGTAGTAGTCCACTCGACATCAAAAAATATATTTTTTATTATTAAGGTTTGCCGCGTGAACAAATGTATATTAATGATTTTTAAAAAAACCTTAAAACCTTCCGTTCTCCCCTTTCACTCGATATTGCATTATCAAATTTTAAATTTTTTTAAATTTTTTTTCATTAATATATGTTGGTATTTGTTGATGAAACATATCTTAATTAAGAGAATTTTTTTATATATATATTGACTACGCTCTCATATTAACAAATAACAATTATATTAAGAGACAATTGAGATATAACTGATATAAATTTAAAAATTAGGATAAATTATGTGTAAATAAAAAAATTAGAATATATTTGTTAATTAACCTATAATTTGATATATTCATCGGTTTTCTCTTACTTAATTAATATAAAATAATTTAAAATTTTATAAATGAATAAATTGCAATACAAAAATTATTTCAATTTTCACATCAAAATAAATGCTCTTTTACTAATATATGTATATCACGCAATCCACTCCAATTGATCATAAGATTGGAATCAAAATCAAAGTAAAAAATAATAATGGTTGATTCTTAAATTAGCTTGAAATTATATAGGTATGTTTGCTTTATTGGATAAGAAAGAATTAAATTAAATAATAAATAATGGAGGATTGAATATGATTTTTTAAATTCAATATATATCAAATATAAATATTATTTTATTCATATTTTATTTTAATTTATGTACTAAATAAATAATAAATATTAATTTAATTTTTATTATATTCTTCTTTTATCCTACCGAAGCAAATATGTTTACTAACTTTTAAGAGTTTACATGGAATTTATCTACCAACGTTTAATATAATTGGAATCTAATCGTTATTGTAGTCATGATTCCTTCCAGTTAGGCACTTGTTCATCTGACTTATATTAAATCATCAAATGCTTAAAAGAAACTCATTCTAGTCGGATTTATTTTATTTTTCTTTATTATTTCATTTTAATTTTTTCCCAATTCACCTTGGTTTAGAATTGCATTCCTTTTAAAAATTTAAATCATATTACCGAGAATTATTTACTAGGATAAAATAAATAAATAAATGATGAATTAATCAATTAATATCTATTATTTATTTAGTGCATAGATTAAAAAAAATAAGAAAAAAAATAATATAAATTTAATATTATATCTGATGTACACAAAATATAAAAAATTTATATCTAATCATCTATCATTTGTTATCTAATCTAATTATATTCTATTCAATGAAATAAATATACTATTATGTTACCTGTTCGATGTAGTTAATTAAATTAAAGCTAAATTAATCAATATAGACTGATTGTCATTTGACACATTGAAAATTTAATTATAATATTAAATGTTGCCTCATAAATTCGTTTCATTAGGGACGACAACGGTTAAGTTAACCGCACCTTTGGTGGTTAACCGAAACCGAAATTGTTTTCCAATCTCGCTAACCGAAACCGAAACCGGTCGGTTTCAAAAACATATATCCGAAATCGAAATCGGCTCGGTTTCGATTATTCGCGAATAACCGGAATCGAATTATTCGGTTCGGACAGAATCGATTATCCGTTTACTACCAGTTAACCGATTAGTAAATAGATAACCGATTGAATCATATCTAAATTGTACAATATTTTAAATTTTTAATCAAATAAAAAAATCCATATACAAACCTATACAAACATCAACTGATTTATTCATATACAAGCTGCCTACATATATCATTCCATCAGATAACAAGTAGATGAAGAACTAAATAACACCATAAATTAATTTATGAAGCAATATACCATCACAAGTTTACAACTGCTAATCTAATTACTAAACTCATCTACTCACAGTAGATGTCAGCTTCTACACCATTAGATTATATCAAAATAAAAATTAATTTGCAAAAAGATTAACCATTGAGTCGGCTGGAGGTAGTGTCAGCTGGAGATTAATATGTTAAGGAGGTAGTGTCGGCTGGAGGCGGTGGCGACCGATAGCGATTGAGTCGATGGAGGGCCGAGGCAGCAGCGATTGAGTCGATGGAGGGTCGAGGCGGCGGCGACTTGGAGAGTGATTAATCGAGGATCTGATGGGGAGTCGATGGAGGGGGCGACTGCGAGGGACGGGTGTCGAGTGAAGGTGGGAGTCGGCGGCTATCGCCTGTCGGGACTGGTAGACTGGGAGTGTCGGCTGAGGAAAAATTAGGGTTAGGTTAAAGTTTTATACATAAGATAATGGGTAGATAGGTTAGTGGATAGTAATAACGGGTTTCGGATTTAAATAATTTAATAACTTATATTTTAACGATTTTGGGTACCGGTTAATCGGGAATAATCGGTAACCAAAACAAAAAATTATAATCAATTTCGATTACCGATTATCCGCGATCCGATAACCGAAACCGAACCGTTTTAAAATGATTTTTGAGTTTCACTAACCGAAATCGAAACCGAACCGCAAAATCATTATCCAAAACCGAATTTTACGATTCGATTAATCGATTAACCACGGTTAACCGATTCCAATTGCCACCCCTACGTTTCATGTGATGTCATACGAGGGGTGCATGTGATTACGCTTAAATAGGGAAGGCCCACGTGTAATTTCATATTTTTAAAAGGGGATAATAATATTACCTTTTCATTGCAAAAGTTCCAACTTCCCGTACAAGTGTTTGGCATTTGAGCAATTGAGTACTCTTCACACGTCAGCTTACACTGAGTCATAACTCAAAATGTCTGGTCTAATCCGAATATAAAATATGATTAATTACTAAATATGTTTTCACTTTGATGATTTTCCTAATATTTTTAATTTTTCTTTATAATATACTTCGCCTTTCGATTTTTTTCAATTATATCCCACATTCAATATAATATTAAATTTACCATTTGGATGATGACGTATCACCGCTGACATGGATCAATATTATTACGTCACCGTCTCTAAATGAATAAAAAATTTAAAAAATATAACGTCATCAAATATTTTTTAATAAGGTTTAAATGATTATATCTAATGTATCTCGACTTTTAATTTTTTTCAAATATATCACAACTTTTTATTTTCAACTAGAAGGGTCTCGTACTTCCAATTTTTTCAATTATATCATACTATCAAACTATTATCACTTTTACATTAAAATATTGAGTAACATCGCCGATATGGATCTAAAGTTCATCTAATATTCCTAAATATATTTAAAAATAATAAATTCATTTCAACAAATATTTTTAAAAAATTATGAAAAATATATCCTCCTACATTCTCAATATATACTCATCCTGTCTCTTTGCATCACTATAGCCCGGAGATAGCATCGTGATCACTCTCATCAATAATCGACTATATTATTTTTAACAATTGTTGGTGAGAATGACCACGGTTCTATCTATGGGACACAGGTAATCATTTAAATCTTATTAAAAATATCTGATGACATGGTATTTTTTTGAATTTTTTTATCCATTTAGAGATATTGACGTGACAATTGATCTACGTCAGCAGTGCCACATCAGCATCCAAACGATAAATATAATACTATATTGACGATGAGATATAATTGAAAGAAATCAAAAGATGAAATATATTATTGGAAAAAATTAAAAGTTGTGATATATTAGAGAAAATCAATAACACTATGTTTAGATTGAAGATTTTGGAGGGATTTGGAGGGGTTCAAAATATTCTATTTGGATAACTTTTTTGAGCAAATACCCAAAATCATAACTTTTTCTCCTCTTTTTCCCAAATTCATAACTTTCAATTGGATATTCCCAAAACCATAACTTAAAGTTGATTTTTCCAATTTTGCCCCCGGTTGTTGGTTTGGACGTTGGCCGACCGGTTCAACAAAATTTGAACCGATTCAACAGGGTTTAATGAAAAAAACTAATTCATAGGGTTTCCCGCTCATCTCTACTACTTTTTACGTTTTTACTGATCGACCTTACTTTTTACCTTTTTACCGATCACCCTTTCGTCTTCCTTTATCGCCGTTGTCGCCGCTTGAATCGTCGGAAGGAAATCGCAGTCTTTTGTTGTCTTCTCTGGTCGAATCCTTGGAAGGAAACCGCGACCCTGTGTTCTCGCATCCCGCACAAAGCCTTTGAAGCAAACCGCCACCCTAAGTTCTCGCGTCCTCCGTTGCCTCCCAAATCGCTCCAATCGTCGCATCATATCTCAGTGTTACCGCCCCATTCTTCGGACAAGTTCTTTAAAGCTCCTAACCCCGTAGGTAAGCTCCTCACTGTAACTTTTGATGGTTTGCCCTAATTTTCCAAATCCAAGTGGTATAAATTCCAACTTTTATATGAACTACTTAGTTTTTATTTATTACATTTAATTGTTACACATTACACATTTTGTTGTTTACTATTTAAGAATAGCTCATCTAATTTTAATGCAATTTCATACTTCTGCAAAAGTATGAAATACTATTTTATTGAATACTATTTGATTATATTTGAGTCTTTTATGAGCTTGTGCCCTAATTTCAAATTTTCAAGATTTATATAAATTAAATAGTATGATTTTAATGCGATTTCATACTTTGCAAAAATATGAATTTGTCAATAATTAGGGTAATATTGCATTAATTAGTTATATATAGACTTATATATGCATGTATATATTGATTTCATTTTTTGAATGAAATCTATTTTTTTTTTGTTAGTTATAGACTTTTAAAGAAGTATGATATATTATTTTATTGAGTATTATTTGATTTTATTTGAGTCCAAGTACTATTTGGTTTTATATGACCCTATTACAGACATATATGTTGATAAACTTATGAAATAGTATAATGTAAATGCAATTTAATACTTTTGCGAAAGTATGGAATTACCATAAATTAGGATAATATTCATTAATTAGCTTAATATTGACTTCTATGTATCGTTTATTGACAAATTTATTGAAATACTTTTGAAATATTATAAATTCAGTTCCTTTCCACACTTATGGAAAAGTATGGAATGGTCGTATATGAGTCATAAATTAGTCCAATATTGAAATATTAAGGCTTATATAGACTTCTATATGTCATTGATCCAATGATTCATTTATTTTTAATGAAATATGATGCTTAGTTTTTTTAGAATTACATTTGGAAAATGAGGACCCGACACAACACTCGCAAGGTTAGCTTTGTAGGTATGAGTTTGTTGTTTTATTTATTTATTAACGATTAGATCTTATCTTATTTTTTAAACAACAAACTACTTATGTTGCAGACCCAATTGATGATAGAAGTCAGCAAGCTCCAAATCAACAAGATGAAGGTTGTGGAACAGAGTTAGCAGAACCCTCTTATGCACCACCCTCAAGAGTGGTAAAAGGACATGGACATGTCCTTCAATGGACTTGCTATGTAGACAGATTCAGAAGGTTCATTTGACTAGGTTCATAGCACAATTGGGGCAACCTGCAAAGCATTCACATAAGTGCACAAGAGAAAACTCTGATACAAACCACCATTTTTGGAATATTCCTGGACATAGGAGAATTCCCGATGTTTAGGAATTTGCTTCTCTTAATTATGAAGCAGTGGGTGAAAGACCTAGTTTTTAATTTCAAAGAAAAGGAGGTGACATTTTCAGAATCTGACATGGCACTCCTCTTAGGCTTGCCTAATCATGGAGAAATAATTCCAACTCTAGAGGCAAGTGAAGCCACTTGCGAGGGCTATATGATGGCCAATTTTTTTTCGGATGGAGCAGCACCTAGTACGACACAAATTGAAGACCTAATGATTCAAGTGCATGACTCCAACAATCCTCAAGATATAGAGGATTTTTGTCATTTGAACATTTTATATGTATTTTTCTGTATATTATTTTGTACTCTCGTATATCGTGTACCGGGTTATTTGTTGTGTTATGTAGATAACCTGAATGACATTAGTAAGTACAATTGGTCCAATTGTATATATTCATTCGTAGTCGGACAAATCCCCTCTATTGGGGAAAGAATCAGATTAATAGTTGAACAACAACAGGTTAACCTACTTGTCACTTACATGCGTGGTTGTGTTATTCTTTTGCTGGTCAGTATGATATTTTTTATGTCAATATTTTATTTTATATTGTTAATAACCTATTTTATGGATTATATTTTCTTTGACATGGTTGGTTTTTTGAATATATTCCTATTTTGGTTCCCAGAGCCATACCAAATAAGCCCAGATTGTGGAAATGTGTTATTATAAACGGGCAAACAAGGACCCTCGAGTCCAAATGGGAGGTTGTGACCCATTTTGAAGTTGTTGAAAATCTTATTCCTTCAGCCGAAGAACAACTTTTATTCCAGCCACACACTAGGGTATGAAGTTACATATCTATTCTAGTTCAATAGTATTTTCTCTAATTTCATATTTTCACCAAACTATGAAATGACTTTTTATTATGTAATTTTTTTTCAAACGGCCGAAGATTTGTTGATTGATTTTGTAACGAAATACTGCCAATAACACATAAATAGATATTTGCGAAGGGAAATGAAGGAAAAAATAAGGCAGAAGAAGAGATCTACTGTTGATGCATGTCCTCTCACCCCAGCATTGTATATATGACTATTGTTAGGAGGGCATCAATTCATAAGAATAAATATAATCTGAGGGAAAGGAGGGGAACCCCCCTGGGCAAAAAATAAATAGCAAAAAAGCCAAAAGATTTCAGAAGAAGGTTGAAGAAATTATTGTCCCAAGCCCGGAACCAACCAAAGTTGTTGTTGCAAGTTTGGAACCAACCATCATTACTGTTACAAGCCCGGAGCCAAGCAAAAGAAAGAAAAAAGCTGTTGCAAAGAGATACACTAAGAGGTCCAAACAAGAGACAAAAGATATCACATCAATTTTTTCATTGAATTTAAGTCTGGATGATGAAGATGAGGAGAAAAAAAAAGAGAAAACTAAAGTTATTAAAAAGCATGCAGCCGCAAAAGGAAAAATTCTTCGGAAGGTAAAAATTGAATTCTTCGAAGTGTATAAGGATGCAGCAAAATAACTATAATGACAATAACTCTCTTCTTATTTTTGGTGCAGATAATAAATGAATTCAAAGATGCGGAGGAGGGCATTGTCAATTTACTTCTAACTTTGAATAAATTAAAGTGAGTGCTATTACAATTTAAATTATTATTGTTGGACAATAATTGTATTTATGAGTGAATACATTAGGAATTAGAGTGAGTATGCTGGAATAGTGTAGTAGACTGAATACTTATTAGTATTTTTTATTTGATTATGTTGAGCAATGATTATATTTGAAGATGTGGGGCACTACTTTTTAAACTTGGAATGTTTATGGAATATACTAGACTTCGATGCGCTCATAGACGACGACACGATTGATGGCTATGCGTTAATCTTATTAAGGAATGCTTGTAGAAGCCCAACTAATCATATATATTTGGGCATAATTTTCGAGTTAAATTTATCTTTTATTTTGCAAAATTTTAAAATTTCAGAGTTTTCTCAAAGTATGGAATCATTACTTTTGCACTTTCAGAATATGAAAGTTGGGTTTTTCTGTGTATTAATGACATTCTATAGTTTTGATAAAGTGTGAAATTTGATTAATGGATTATTTCTTGGAATTCTAGAGTTTTCTCAAAGTATAGAATCATTATTTTTGCACTTCCAGAGTATGAAAGTTGGATTTTTCTGTGTATTAATGACATTCTATAGTTTTGATAAAGTGTGGAATTTAGTTAATGGATTATTTCTTGAAATTCTAAAGTTTCTCAAAGTATGAAATCATTACTTTTGCACTTCCAGAGTATGAAAGTTGAGTTTTTCTGTGTATTAACGACATTTTATAATTTTGATAAAGTATGAATTCATTACTTTTGCACTCTTAGACTAAAAAAAGTTGTTTCTTTTTCCAGAGATATTATAGAAGACATAGGGCTGCTGCATTGAATTCCATTCAAAGGTCATCAGTCGTGTCTTCTATTCCTAAATATATTTTTTTTGCCCATTAATAGTAGTCGCCTCCGTCATTCAAATCAAGAAAAAGATTCCGGAGGACATTGGCATCTCCTTGTGGTGGACATTGAGCAAAAATTATTCTTTCATCTAAATTCTATGTGGTCCTACCATGGCTCATCCCAAGATTTCGAGGATATTGTTTCAATGCTTCAATCCATGTCAAATGAACATTTGGATGCCATATGCCCCAACCTTAGCATCCAGATGAAATCGGAAGGTTGGAGAAAAGAAATGTTTGAATGTCCTCAACAAAATATGAGTGTTGGTTGTGGTATCTTTCTAATGAAGTATATTGAATATTTGATCAAATCAGAACCAATGGACTAGAATCAACAGAATATGAAAAGGTTTCGGCTGGAGCTTGCAACAACTTTCTTATATGACTCTTATTCAAATGTCAAGTTGTAAGGTACGATCACAGTTTGAAAAAATATATATTTATAATCCCCTATTTGATAGAGGATTATCACAGTGTAATATAATTGTACAGAGTTTAATTTGTATTTTATCATACTCCAAAATTTTGAAGTATGGAATGCCTTCTTTAATTGTACAGTGTTTAATTTGTATTTTATCATACTCAAATGTCAAGTTCCATACTTTCATGAAAGTATGTAATGCATTCTTCTGAGCTCAACTCATACAAAATTCAACTTACATACTTTAGAAGAATATGCAATCATATATTAACATATAGTAATTGTGATACAGAGTCAAAAAGTAGTATTTTCACCAGTTCCACACTTTCATGAAAGTATGAAATATCTTCTTCTGAGCTCAACTCATACAGAATTTGACTTACAAACTTTAGAAAGGATCTCATATCTATCCAATCATATATTAACAGATAGTAATTGTGATACAGAGTCAAAAACTAGTATCCTTACCAGTTTCATACTTTCATGAAAGTATGAAAGTATGTAATGCCTTCTTCTGAGCTCAACTTATATAGAATTCAACTTCCAAACTTTAAAAAGAATATCCAATATGGCTATTTGGCATTTTGACAGAAAAAAATTAGTATTTTCACCAGTTCCATACTTTCATGAAAGTATGGAATGCCTTCTTCTGAGCTCAACTCATACAGATTTCAACTTACATACTTTAGAAAGGATATGCAATCATATATTAATAGATAGTAATTGTGATACATAGTCAAGAAGTAGTATTTTCACCAGTTCCACACTTTCATGAAAGTATGGAATGCCTTCTTCTGAGCTCAACTCATACAGAATTCAACTTACAGAATTCAACTCATATATTAACAGATAGTAATTGTGATATAGAGTCCAAAATTAGTACTTTCACATCTTCATTCTGTATGATTTAAGCTCAGAAAAGTATGAAATGTCTTCTTCTAAGCTTAACTCATACAGAATTCAAAAATGAAGTATAGCTAATTGGCTATACATCAAATGGTATCCAAAATATGATACATACCCTCAAAATTTTATCCAACAAAAATATTATCAGAAATGAAGTATGTTGTCAGTTGGGTGGGGGAGCTCTGCATGAACGTTTGTTGTGCCCTACTTGCTTGCATCTTGAGCACTTCCTCTAAAGTCTGCCACTATGTCTTGATTTTCTTATATTTTTTCTTTTTCTACCAGGTTGTGCTAAAGATTGGGGTGGTTTCACTTCGGTATCATAAGGTTCTCTATGCCAATATTGCTTGCTTCTTGTCGGATAAATTTTATTCTCATATATTTTTTTATAAGTCTCAACAGTGAAATAACGCTCACAATACTCATAAGGGTCAAGACTACAATAACCGATAGCAGCCATGACATATGAACAAGGAATACCATAAAGTTGAAACTTTCTACAAGAGCATGATCTATTAGCTAAATCAACAATAACTGTTTGGTATGATATTTGTACCTGGTAGCAATGGTCCCAATGTGGATGCACAATATGCCAACGACATTTGTGGCGATTCTCTGCTAAAATTGTTTTCATTTTTCTAGTCAAAGTAGTGGTCAATGTAAGAGAAACTTTACGTCTCCTGAAAAATCACTTCGAGACCTTACGTCTTGTCATCTCAATCAATGTTGTGATTGACAACCCACGAACTTCCCTAAATAATGCATTTAAGCATTCCACAGAATTAGTTGTTATGATATCATACCTCCTACTAGGGAAAAAGAAATTAGCTCATTTGTCTTTCTCCAATTGAGATATTCATTGGTAACTTTGCTCATGAATAGCCAATATCTTTTGCATACATTTATTAAATGAATATTTCGTGGTTGATCTTGCAGCTGCCCAAAATAAGGGCACAACATCTTTTGAACGAACATCATGTACTAAATTTTTTGCAAGATGAACCATACAATATCCATGCGCAGTATCCGAAAAGACATTTCTCACAACAGCTATAATGTTTGGGTTTCGATCACTCATAATACTTAATCCCCTATAACCGAGGATGCATCTAAAAAGTTCATCCAAAAACTACTCCTATGTTTCTGTTTTTTCAATTTCAATCACAGCAAATGCCACGGGAAAAAGCCTAGTTTCTACATCAATAGAAATTGCAATCATAAGAACACATAGGTATTTACCTCTCAGATGTGTTGCATCAATACATAATATATGA
Source organism: Canna indica (assembly GCA_034359265.1). Classification (NCBI taxonomy): domain Eukaryota; kingdom Viridiplantae; phylum Streptophyta; class Magnoliopsida; order Zingiberales; family Cannaceae; genus Canna; species Canna indica. The sequence goes on along the minus strand of CP136894.1, from coordinate 74,859,412 downwards.
CGCATATATTCTCTAAATCCACGCAAGTTTGCACCGAAAGCCCAGAAGACACGTTGAAAACGGTGGGTCGAGGAACAACTCATCAATTTAACTTTTGATTCAAAGTCATGAATCCTTAATTTCCTAAGATATGCTGGCAAATCTTTGTAGCACTGATCATAGTCACCACGAACGGAAATGAGAGCAATTTGGAGTGCATTGTATGCTTTCTTATAAGATATACACACTCCAAATACTTTTCTTATCTCAGAGATAACGAAACTACTATTAATTTTTTCATTGCCCAAAAGATGCTCCTTTATGTGATTCGCAACAAAAGTGGCAGTGCATTATCGATGGTCCAAGTTCAGTCTTGCAACAGTACAATTGTGCTCATTGACAAAAGTCACTATTTAAAATTTACCCCTGCCGATTGCTGACAACGTCAATAACAATTGGGCTCTTTGCATCTGACTTTGATATAGTGACTATTGCTTTGGATGTGTCTCAATTCAAAATTTCGTTTGATGCAATAAGTGCTAAGTGCTCTCCTGAAACTATCTCTATCAAAAAATACCTGAAATTAATACAAGACTGGTATTTATTAGACTGATATCCAATAAATGATAACCGGACCGATATTTTATATAATTACATACTTTCACAAAAGTATGAAATGTTTATCAACGAATACAACTATTATATGGACTCATACATAATTCAAATATAATCATTACAAATTGTATCTATTAGACTGATATAAAAAAAATGATACCTAAAATGATATTTTCTCAAGTTATATACTTTGGTGAAAGTATGGAATACCTTATATTGGTATGATTATTGTAGTTTTTCACAGGGTAACATATACAAGTATACATTATAGACAACAAAACTACTATTTCCTTTAGTTAAATACTTTCAAAAAAGTATGGAAGATACCTTATTATTTTCAAATGAATTACCTGATGTAGATACAACTCTGAAGTCTGTGAATTATCATCAATTGGATAAACATTCATGTAGTTTACCAGGGTGTCATCTTCTTCTTCTTCGACTTGACAATCATGATCCCCTATGTCATACTGATCGTCAGTGAAGTCAAAATTAATGCAATTCACATCTTCAGAAGTAAAAACATCATAGGATTCAGAAGGAATGACATCTTCATCATTGTTCACATATGTTTCAGTCTCCTCATCGCTTGTGTGGATATTCTCCACACCCTCACCTGTTCCATTATTCTCGTACATATGTTCCTCTAATGGAAAATATCTTCCAATTACATCACTAGAAGTAAAAATTAAATTTAGGAATTCCTCAATTACCTCCACTTCTTCTCTTATCCTCTCCTCAGCAAGCTCTTCCTCAATGTAGTCATACTCATCATCATCAAATGTCAAAGGGAAGTTCAGAGCTAAAAATGCTTGACTTGTATTTTCTTGAACCTCTTGAGCTACAATGACAGTGTCAGTTATAGTTTCAACCTGGTTTGACGCTTGTTGTGTAGAAGTTTGTACATTGACATATGTATTAGGCACAATAAAATCATCATTGTCAAGATGTTGCGACCTACAATGATATAAGTTGATAATTATTTGTTTATCCGTAGTTAACAATAAGTGAGGATGAATGACATATAATTCAATAACTCACAAGATATTATCAATATCAGAATCTTGCACCACAAAACTATGTGCATCAGCCATCACACATACACCTATAATCAAATTAAATCAGAATGAGTATGGAATGGATTATAGAATTTCATAATTTCACAAAAGTATGGAATTGATCAAAAAAGATAATATCATTATTTTTATCATTACTAATATAGAATGATTCTACTAAATTAAACAAAAAACTAAGGACACTGATGATACAAACCTGGGCGGATGTACTTACAGACTTTTGCGAAAGTCTTGAAACAACTCTCAAGTTACAACTATGGTTTCTGTTAAATAGAGTGTAACAACCATTCTTGTTTGAGAAGTGGCTAATAATGAAGAAACTTTACTAATGGAACTGTATGTGTATGAAATGCCGCTAAGTATTCAAAAACTAGGGCATTAGATACTTTCATAAAAGTATTGAATCAAGCAAAAAAGAGTACATCATTAGAGATTTAATTACTAATATGAAATGTTTCTACATAATAAACCAAATAATAAGTGAAACGGTAGATACAAACTTGTGACTTTGCCGAAAGTATATAACCGCCAAAGTATTAGTCGAGGTCGTGGAGGAATGAAGAGAAAACCTCGACGTCAACAAAGGAAGCCGCCAGTAGCAACAAGGTCGAGCTAGCTAATATGGGGAAGAGCACGAGGAAGAGCAAACGATTGAGCGGAAGTTGAGCAAACGATACGTCCGAGCACGTGGAAGAGCAAATGCGACGTCAACAAAGCAAGGCGCCGAAGAAAACCTTGAGTCTCCAGAAGTTCTAACGCCGACCGGAGAAGAAGTGAAAGTGCTTCAGTTCCACGTCCATCATTACTTAAAACCTTGTTGAATCAGTTTTTTTCATTAAATCCTGTTGAACCGGTTCAAATTTTGTTGAACCGGTCGGCCAGCGTCCAAACCAATAGCCAGGGGCAAAATTAGAAAAATCAACTTTAAGTTATGATTTTGGGAATATCCAATTGAAAGTTATGAATTTGAGAAAAAAAAGAAGAAGAAAATTATGATTTTGGATATTTGCTCAATTTTTTTTAAAGGATTTGAAGGGATTTGAAATCCCTCCAAACTCTTTAGAACTCATTTCCAAAATCTCTCGTTTTGGAGGGATTTGGATGTTAATGAATAAAAAAAGTTAAATTACAAAATTATTCTTGAAATAAAAAAAATATTTTTATTATAAATGAGGGCATAATGGTCTATCAAATCTTTTCGAACCCTTATGAAGTTTAACCAAACAAATTTTTTAAAATTATTTTAAAAACCTCAAAATCTCTCTCCTCTAAATTCCTCTAAATTTTTTAAAAATGTTTTAGATTCTTTACTCAAATTTATCCTAACATAATTTAAAAGTGAGAATATATTTAATAATTAATCCTACTAAATAAACAGTCAATTCCAACAATCTATACCTCTGGTTCCTTAGCTCCTGTCGGAGACCCTCCCTGTTGTTAGAGATAATCGTACGGACTAAAGATAAACTAATACAAAGAAGGGTAAAATGTAGGGTAGATCTAACTTGGTGGCAGATACTGTGTTCTCTGACTCATATCGCGTGATCTGACCATTTTGGCAACGAAGCGAGTTACGAATTAACTACCGATAGACAGAGCGACTTGCGAGGCAAGACACTAGTCGGCGTAGTCGCCACGGTGGACAGGTTCGGCTTTTTAAAGGAATTGATTCGGGTCGACTAGAATGAGGAATTATCTAGTCGTCAAAGAGTGCTCACTAGTCTCCAGAGTTCCCCTTCCCATTGCTTCTCCGCTTCTCTTCTCCGAGTCCACAGCCGTTCGCCGGAACTTTGAAACCTTCTTTTCGCAGGAAGAACCTGGGCAATCTTATTCGTTTCTTCACCTCTGTGTTTCGGAATCAGAATCTTCTTCCGTTCTTTCCATTGACATCTGTTCTCGAGGTAAGGGTAGCGATGGCGGTCTTCTTATTTATTATCTTCCGTTTTTGCAATCGAATGCTTGTACTCCAGAGAATAATCTCGTATTATACTTGAAACGAATTAATCTTCTCACTTCCGGCTTAGTGCCTTTTTACTCATTTTCTTATATTTTTTATTTTTGGTTCTTCGAAAATTAAGATTAACATCGTCCTTGATTGAGCTTCTGCCTCACCGGGTTAACATCACATCCAGACCAGAAAGCGAAGGCTCTGATCTGTGAGTAAGATGTAGGATCTGATAGGTGACGGCCTGTCACGGATAAGTTCTTAACCAGAGCCAAACGTTCAAGACTTTGGTATATCTCGTTTTGTTAATCCTTAAATTAAAATCGGTTTATTTTAGATCTTTGAGCCCCTAAACCTACGCTTCATATTTGCATGTCTCCTTTTTTTTTAACTCGATGATCAATGGAGATCATTGTGTAAAATTACTTGGTATAATGCATATTAATTGAATGAACAAGAAATAAGATACTCCTCTAAGAACAACAGAAAGGATGAATTTTTTTAAATGACAATGAAATTGCTTAGTTCCCCATCTCTTCTTTACTTCTCTGGTGGTGGCAACTCGTCAAAATTTAAGAATGTAAGAGAAAGCTAATATTTCATCTTAGATCAATTACTTTGGAGTTCAGAACATTACATGTATGATACATGGTAAGAAAGGCTGATTTAGCCGTAGAAATAGTTTATGATTTATGTAGAATGGCCTAACCTAAATTCTTATTCATTTCTGCAATTTGATTTATGTACCCTGGGTGGAATCTAAGCTAAGAGTGTAGATGAGAACATGATTAAGGACGAGTAAGGGAGCCATTCTTCTCATCTAGCTTTTGGAACATTGAACAGAGAAAAAATTAAGCATGGAAGGTCAGAGTAGATAAACGGAACTAAAAAGCAGCTTTTGAGACCTTTCAATGTAATGCAAGCCATTGGTAGAATTAGAAACCCTATTCCCTGTAGCTTTTGAAGACAGTCCTCAAGTTGAAGGAAAGTGGAGAAAGAAGATTAAAAAGTTTGATCTTCTATATTCCCTATTCCCTGACTCCCTGTAGCCTCAAGTTGAAGGAAACTGGATAAGGAAGATTAAAAAGTTTGACCTTGTATCATCTTCTTATGTAGCTTTTGGATAAATCAGTCTGGTAGATAAACCGAACTAAGAAGAAGAATGATGCCTAAAGTAGTTTTACAAATAAATCAGTGTGGCAGATAAACCGAACAAAGAAAATAAATCAGTCTGGTAGATAAACGGAAGAAGACCTAAACCCATGGAGGAGAAGAGCAGTGGTAGCTGTGCGGAGCTGCTGCAGTTCGCGGTAGATAAACCGAATTAAGAAGAAGAAGCCACTGCCACCCTTAGATGGTCTTATTGCTTTTTCGGGTAGTAGTTACCTTGGTTCTCTCTGGTTTCTAGAAGGGACATTCGGAAAGTAGTTAGTTACCTGAATTCTATTGCATTCAGAATTATCCAATCATTCATCTTTAGTAAGGAAAATAATTAAAGAAAACAATATTTGCAGCATGATGTAACAGCCGCCAGCACCCTTATCCATCCAAGCAAACATGGCCTTATTGATTTTTTGGAAAGTAGTTACCTTGGTGGCTTGGTTCTCTCTGGTTTCTAGAAGGGACATTTGGTTGTTTGATTGTACGCAGTTATAGCTTCATGCCACAAAAAAAAACAGAAATCCTGAATTCTATTGCATTCAGAATTATCTAATCATTCATCTTGAGTAAGGAAAATAATTAAAGAAAACAATATTTGCAGCAATCATGTGAGAATAAGCAATGTATGGTACTCAAATCCCAAAATTCAATTCATGTTACCACTTACCATAAGACTTCATTATGACTGCTTTGTATCCTTAACCTTCATAAGTACTATTTATGTTAGAACATGATTTCACTAATGTTGATTTACATGATGCACCTTCTCATGTACATACATTCTTGAGGATATAGCTGCTGAACATGATTGTGAAACTAGAAACTCAAAACATTTGTTTCAGTATCTTGGCTTATTGTAATGTTTCCTAATTCAATTCTTTTATGGAAGTTTACATGCTACAGGTTTGGCTAATGAAGGATATTAGAGTTATTATTGTCCTTTAGTGCCTAAACTTCATGGTGTTTGGTGCTTCAGTTTAATCTGATACCAAGACCATGCTGCTTTTTAATTTTTCTCTCAGTTATTCAATCCAATTATATGGTCATTCAAAGTTTCCAATTACATGGCCATGCAAAGTTTCCATCTATCTGTTTTGGGAAGACTGTATTGGCCCTATTTTAGAACTGAGATAGGTTAGCCATAGTACGTGAGACTGTGTATATAGTACATCTGTGATCTTATCATCGATTCTTGGTCTGTTCATAAAATATGCCTTATTGCAGTTGACAATTTTAATTTCTCTCCTGTGCAGGAGCCTGAAGAGTCTTTGATTTTTTAGCTGGTTTTCAGCTTAACTTCTTCATTACAACATCCTAGTTCTATAGATGGATGTATCACATTAGTTAGCACTTAGCAGCTTGTTGTCTTCATGGTGCATGACATACAAGATGTTTGATTGTGGTTACAAAACACAACATATTTATGGTAAAAAAAATAATTTGTGAGGTTTGTTTATTTGTTGCCTAACTTCTCAAATTCATTTTTTTTTTCCAGTTAACATCTAATTTAGTATCACCCAGGCCTGAGAAAACTATTTTATTATTTATTTGTCAAAAGTGGAACCTATATATAGTTTCTGATACCAGAATATGATTTTGTGGCTAAATTCATTGAGGATTTAAAAGGCTTTGCTTACGCTTCAGTACCACATGATTGTTTGCAAATAAGTATTTAAAATTGGATATAGCTGAGTTGCCTATCTATCTAGATACATTGATAGGCAAATGTTAATATAAGCTTAATGCAAGTTTTAATGGATACACTACATTTTCTTTGATATTTTATTTTCCTGTTCTACTTGTCTTAGTATATAATATCTACAGTTTATGTGCTTTTTAGTTAGTTCTATTCCTCACATGTATGACAATTCTTGTTTTTGTTTAGAAAACTAAGTGTGCTTGTTAATCTTCATTATATGCGGTTAAACTTTTTAACACTTAGAATGATATATCATAATAAGTGTTGTACCCAATTGAGTCACCGCTGACTAAATCCGAACTAGCTCATTTATAAATGACTTGACTTGCTCTGTGATCACCAACCTCAGTGGCCTCCCAAGAATCAAGATCCTTCAAGTGGTAGCAAATGTGACATTTTCCTAGGCCAATTGGCCTCTTATTGCTCATTGAGGTGTTTCAAGAAACATTTAGCATGCAGTTGACCTAGGGGTGCAAAGAACCAATATACTCAATAAACAACTTGTGAACATACTTGATTTCAAATCATTTATGTTTGTTATTTATTAAAAAACGAGTATGAACAAAAAATTTAGGCTTGTTTATTAAATAAGCCGATGTCAAACATAAGCACTCATCTAAGTACTCATTGAATACTCTAATTGCTTGTCTAAGTACTCGTCAAATACTCATCTTAGCAACTTGTTAAAAGCTTGTTTCTTAGGTTTATATAATTATAGTTAAATAACTTTACTCATTTTATGAGCTTAGTGAACACTCATCCAAAGTTCATTAATAGTTTGTTTAAGAGCTTGAATAAGCTAAAACTTAAATGAGCTGAGTTCATGTAAAAAAGTTAAAGCTCAAATCAAGCTCATAAATAAACATGTGGAGCTCAAACAATCCAATACCTTGGCTCAGCTCTTTTACACCCCTAGCAGTACCCCACCTATCCAACTGAGGATCAGTGACACCAAATTAAGCTCCAAGAAATACAAACATTGAAGTTAATGTGGTTTGGCTTGCACCTAATTCACAGAGAGCTAAGCCGTAGATTAATTGAACAGAATACAATGTTGCTCAATCTCTCAATATACCCAAAAGACTTCTTAGAAGAAACCCTAGGAAGATGACCCTTCATCTTCCTTCTTGGATTTCCCCCCAGCATTTTTGAAGTCCCTCAGTCAAAATATCGAGACCCTTTTAATACTAAATGAATCAATTAAACCAGAGCAAGCTGAACGGGACAGGCCCAATGCACCAACTGGTCAGACATAAGATGTCTGGTCCAACCAACTGTCGGCACACTGGATGTCTGATGTCTAGCATCAGATCTCTCCCAGGTTGGTTTTAGCTTGCTCTCTTGGCTATTCATTTCAATGGCCAATCGACCCCAAGGACTAGTGGATGTTGGGTTTAAGCCAACACATCAAACAAAAAGGCTCGCCCATGTACTAGGATGCTTTCTTTCAATAAAGGAATAGATTTAGATAAACCCAAGAGTTTCTGTGCCACTATGGCAATCTGGCTGTCCAAGAACCATGTCATATTTATGAACAATGAATTCTAAAATTATCCAAATTCCATTATTCTTGTAGTGTGGAAATTGATAATGAAAATAAATGACAATAGATTGACCTGTTATAGAGGAGCCAACATTTTTGTATATGCATTTCTTTTGCATAAGGATTTATTCAAGCAAATCATGTTTTTTCTCCTGGACCTAACAACATAACATGTTAGAAAATGAAATAACTCTTTTTCCTTCTCTTCTCCTATTGAATGCACTTTAATACCTGTACATGTTATGATTATGATTTATAGGCTGCAAGAATCAAGTCCTAGATCATCACCCTTTGCCTCTAACGTGGATAGAATGAATGGACGAACATTCAATGTTGAGGGGCTTGGTCATGGATCAAAGAGCACATCACAATCTTTAAAGGGAGGAGTGAGAAAGGGATCTGAAAGACTTAAATTTCTTGGTCGATCACTTCGGTTTGGTGCTTCCAAGGAAGTTTTTCCAGAAGATCTGAAGGTTTCTGAAAAGAAGATTTTTGATCCTCAAGATAAATTTCTGATACTAATGAACAGGCTTTTTGTTATATCATGTATTCTTGCAGTATCAGTGGATCCTTTGTTTTTTTATCTTCCCATAAAAGATGAAAATGAAAAATCAGCTTGCCTTGGAATAGATCGGAATTTAGCAGTTGCATCAACTACAGTACGAACAGTCATAGATTGTTTCTACCTTATTCGTATGGCTCTTCAATTTCGTACTGCTTACATTGCTCCATCAACTCGAGTTTTTGGCAGAGGTGAACTTGTTATTGACCCAGCACAGATTGCAAAACAATACTTGAGAAGCAACTTTATTATTGACTTTGTGTCGATCCTACCACTTCCACAGGTCTTCTGAACTCTTATATTATGTATTCATCTGGTATATTTATTTTTTACAAGTCAGAGATCATTTAGAACTACCATGAAAAACAGATCATCTCTCTATTTGATTAATTTAGTGATCCTAGATTGTGTAATTGTTTACCGTGTAGAGATATTTGTGTCATAGCCTATAGGCCCTATACTTTAATGTAACTCTCGAATGCCTAGTCCTTTTTTATTTTGGCAAGTGCATATAGCTCAAGAATTTTGGACTTAATAATCATACTTACCCAACTATAAGGACTTCTTAATAATTTATGGGCTCTGTTTGCCTGATTTTCTTCATCTTTATGGAATCATCTTCACATTTGCATATGCTAATGTCAATTATTCATATTAATTGCGGAATGACCTGAAATCTTACACTTGCATGTTGCATTTAAAGTATACAATAAATATTGGAAAAAAGAAATATGTGAAGCTAAAATAGGAAAACAAAAAAGTTTTTATTTTATCTTAGTTGCAATCAGATGAACCTGACTTTTTGTATGATGTAAAATAAATAATGAAGATGGGCGGGCCTGGGTACAAGAGGAAGGTTACTCTAATTTACTCTAAAGTTAGTTGAAACTTATATTCACATTATACATCAATATGCTTATGTCTACGTGCTAATTTATGTATTTAATGAACTCTTCTAGTCACTGCTTTCCTCTTATTTTAACCAATAATATTTTGAATTCTTCTAATTTATGAAAGATGAAATTAATCTCAGTAAACAATAATTGTATGCAGATTGTAGTTTGGAGGTACCTTCAAAGGTCTAATGGTTCAGATGTATTGGCTACAAAAAATGCATTAATTTACATTGTTCTGCTTCAGTACATTCCTAGATTATTCCGCATTCTTCCTTTAACATCAGAATTGAAAAGGACTGCTGGTGTCTTTGCGGAAAGTGCTTGGGCTGGTGCTGCATATTATCTATTGTGGTATATGCTAGCTTGCCATGTAAGTATTCAGATTTAGTTTACCTACCTGATTAATTAATGACATTGTTAAATTTTTCTGTAGATTAACTGTGATCATGCATAAAGGAGCTTAAATATGATTATGATGTCCCAACAATTGACTTTTTCACTCCTTTGAATATCCACTTTTAACCAATAATTGGCATGGGAAGAGACTAAATAAACAAAAGAGTTTGACAATAGTTTCAGATCTCGTTGTATGTTGATCATGATATATTTATCTTATATCTAGGATGTTGTTTCATTATGATTGATATAAAGCATATAATGCAGGTTCAATATAGGCCTTGTCAATTTTCTTATTGTTTTAATATTAGCGGATGTAAATTTTCACCGTCCTATTTTAGGTATAGAGTTGGTTATAGTAGTCCTTGAGTTAGTTTTTTAACAGGTGCCTCTTCAGGCAGATCGCATAATGCCATAATGAACAAATATTTGATTGTTATAAGTAGTATATTATAGTAAGAGGGTGGCTTTGGTGTAATGGTAAAGTTACCTAACTTGTGACGTGGAGTCATGGGTTCGAGGCTCGGAAACAGAAAAGCAGGGGATCAACCCTCCCCAGAGCCCACAAAAGTGGGATTGCTTTGTGCATTGGTCCACCTTTTTTTAGAAGTAGTATATTGCAGTGAGAAAGATGGAGATGAATGCACTGGTTGAAGTTCTAATTAGTGAAGTTTTGGGATGAAATGACATTGGGATAGACCTACATTGTAGTAGTGGTCTCCTGCACTTTATTGAGTATCCTGTCAGTTGGCCAGAAGGCTGCATGGAGGCTTCATCAGGCAGCAGAATTATTCTCACTTGGCTGAATTTAACAAAAAAGTGGTATTTATGGCCATTGTTGTCAAGGAGCTTTGCCTAGGTGCTAAGGTGAGTTAGTTTAGAAATAACGCCTCAGCCTAGTGAGGCGAGGTGCATTCAACCAGGTGAATGCTTTTGGGGCTTAAGCGCTCACCTGGATCAAGGTGAGAGGCGGCCAAAGCCATTTGTGTTGTAAGTTATATTTTTTTCTCGCGTCCACTCAAGTTTTACTTATATTATAATTTAATTTATTTTTTTTAGTTGTAAGTTGGTTTTAACAAATACTAAAGATACTAAATATTATTAGGACAAACATTTATTTGTTTATTATCAACAAATAAATAATTTTAGGATCTAATGATGAGTTTAAAATTTAGAATAGGTTACTAGGTCTAATAGGACGATGAGTACCATCATAAGCAAGAATTAAGATAGGGTTGTGGTATAGTGAAACTTTAGAAATAATCAATTTATGTTAAATATTATAAAATTATTTCATAAATACATAATTTTGTTATTGCTATCATATATTTGTGGTTTGTGCTAATATTTAAGAAGTTGCCTTGCTTCAATCATGCTAGAACTTATTTACCACCTAATGCTTTAAGCGATTTTAGGGGTGTGTTGCCTTGAGGACGCCTTTCATGTTTGACAACCTTGTATTTTTCTGTACATTAATTTTTCATTGTTATATCACTTTATGCATTTCAAACCAAAAAAAAGAGTTCATCATTCACCCAAAAATGTTAATCTTGAGGGCAAACGGGGCAATTGTACATTTTATGCGATGACAATCTAATGATGTTATGATGGCATCATGCATAATTGTCCCTTATTGTTCTATGGAAATGGTAATTGATGAGGATCAGGCAGGTTGTGTGGTTGTAGCATGGAGATGATACTTTGCCAGGCTATGTAGGTTATGGAACTCATGTCCCTGGTTATTCCATGTTGATTGTGGACCTATATCCTAAGAACTTTAATGTGTCAGGGAGTGTGGATCACAATGAAAAATCAGAAAACTGAATCTTGCATGGTTTGAGCTGTTGGTCTCTACCAAGTGTCAGCCAATATGGGCTATGGCTATAATACCAAACAACTACTTGACCAACTGGTCTATACTAGTTGGTACCAATTATTAATTTTTTGTAATCCTAGGCAGTATGACTCGGCATGCTGCTATGCTGTTACTAAATTTTTATGACAAAACACCTTAGAGTAGCATCAGAGCTTAATTTAAAACCTCCAATGCTTATCTTTGAACATCTTATTATGTTAGTTGACTTTTTCAGATTGCTAAATTTGGAGAAGAACATTTACTGGACAGAAAACATTAAATCAATCACATATTATTATCATAATTTATTTGTTGGGATAATCTTTTGTAATTCTTTTCAGTATTCTTTCTTACTTCTGCTGCCAAGCTTTGTTGCATTTTTTTCTTTTCCATATTTTTTTTCTTCCGTTAGGCTTGTTGAACATTGGTTTTTCACATTTGATACCATGAAAACATATAATTTTGACAACAAAATGCTACCTCTTTAGTATTTCTTGTTAACATTGCCTCGATCGTGCTTGAAAGTAAATAGCTAGGTTAGAAACCGACCAGCTTGATAAATTTGAAGTATCACCTTGTGCAAATTTATATGAACTAGTACTGTATGCATAATACTGCTCTCATAGTACTAGCTGGTATTTGGACAGATAGTGGGTGCTTTCTGGTACTTGATGTCTGTTGAGCGTGAAGATGATTGTTGGCAGTCAGCTTGTAAGAAAAATGATTTATGTAAGATGGATTACCTGTATTGTGGTAATGAGCGTCTGAGTGGTTATGATAAATGGCAGAATGTCAGTGCACAAGTTCTAGAGGAGTTTTGTAAACCTGATGACAGCAATAACTTCTTCAGCTTTGGGATCTTCGAGCAGTCCTTGAAGTCTGGTATTATTTCGTCAAAAAAATTTGTTTTGAAGCTCGCTTATTGTTTCTGGTGGGGTTTGCAGAATCTAAGGTAACAGTGAATACTTTTCCTTGTTAAAATTTTTGCAATATAATAGGGTTGTCTCAAGTCTCACCATTACTCACTATGATTGATTTCATACTTGGTACATGATAGATCATCAAATTGCATCCTTTACTAAAAGGTACAAACTATTGCACTGAATATTGGACTGAGTAACGAGGTTGATGGTCAAAGCTGTAACCTGATTGTTATCATCAATTTCAGAAACACATTCTATTGTTTTGTTTAACAACTTCTAACATTCGATTGCCTGCTCAAAGTGATGCAAATCCTGGTTGGCAACAAGCTTTTGTTTTTGTACATAAATTATAGCATTGTTTTCAGACACTATATATTACTTCATCTTGAAATAAGGTATATAACACCAGTATCTTCCTTTTTGCATCTTGTTTTCTGTTTCAGGTTTGGGTCACAAATGTTCTCAGATGAAGCATATAGATGTAGATCAGATGGTACTACAATGTAAATAGTTATAAGAAAGGTTCTTGAAATAGGTTTGAAGTTTCAGTCTGCACCATCTGGTATGTGCCTGGTACGCGCAGAACTGTACTACTGTGAGCCTTTGCTGAGACCTAGACAAGTCCCCAATTCAAAAATATCCTAACCTGGCGTACCAGGCAATCCACCTGCATACTGAACAATACCTTGTTTTGGTATGAGTGTACTGAATGGTTCAGCTTGGTGCAATCTGTTGGGGCACTGTTAAAATGTTTCAAAAATTCTCATGATTAGGATTTATATTTTTGTCCATTCTATTTTCATCATTCCTAACCCCTTCACTCTCTAAAACTCTCTTAATTCCTCTCAATTGTCTCTCTCTAGTCTGCTTTAAAAAAGCTTGAAGAAGGTTAATTTACTTCAGTGGGAGTATAGAATTTCTCTAATGTATCATGTCGTTAGGGCAATATAGAGCCCTTCAAGGTGCAATGAGATGTAATAAGCAAAACCAAACAATAAGGAGAAGAATAAAACACTAGATTAGTGGGCTCTAGACTCTTATAGCATATGCATTTTTCTTTGGTGTGTGTGGAGTGTCAATCTGGCTCAGTACGGTATCTATACGGGTTGAGAGGCGACCAAGGCAGGTGTTGAGAGAGAGACTTCAAAGCTTGCTTGAAAGAATGAAACAATGTGGTTATTCCCTTACCTATTTACTGAACAACGATCTCCCTAGAAGGGAATAAGAAATGCTTTTATTCCCAAAAGCAGAAGCCATGTTCATTTTTTCCCTAAACCAGAAAGTAAATATCCATATACCCAGATTACCCTTTGTAGATCATTTTCAACTGATTTGGCTAATTTTAAACAGGTTCGGAAAATTCATCTTAAATTCACAATAAAATCGTAAAAAATCTATTATTCATAGATAAATCACTTCCACAACTTGTATCAGTAAAATAAGTTTTTTAGAGTTGAAAATTATTTTTTTTTCACCATTTTCAACTGATTCGAATTGGCCGAACCCGTTGAAAATGGTGAAAAAAATTGATTTTCAATTCTAAAAAACTTATTTTGCCGATACAAGTTATGGAAGTGATTTACCTATGAATAATAGATTTTTTGTGATTTTATTGTGAATTTAGAACCTGTTTAAAATTGGTCGAACTAGTTGACAATGACGAAAAAAAATTGATTTTCAACTCTAAAAAATTTATTTTGCTGATACAAGTTATGGAAGTGATTTACCTATGAATAATAGATTTTTTGTGATTTTATTTTGAATTTAGGATGAATTTCCCGAACCTGTTTAAAATTGGCCGAACCAGTTGAAAATGGTCTGCAGAGGGTAATCTGGGTATATGAATATTTACTTTTTGGTTTAGGCAAAAAATGAACATGGGTTCTACTTTTTGGAATAAAAGCATTTCTTATTCCCTTCTAGGGAAATCGCTGTTTACTGAAACAAATGACCCACTTTAGAGGTACATAGCAAAGAACTATAGATAGAGAAACATTACATTGAACTGTAGATAGTTGAAGAAACATGGCATAGAACTATAGTGTTGATAGAACTATCTGAAGCTCTAGGATTACTAACTTGATCAAAAGTAGTATAGTTGATGTTACTTGCTAGTGATCTGTCTTGCTAAGTTGATGTCCATCCTGATCTCATTTTAAGTCTTAGCCCATGTTTATATGATTATTTTGGAAACTTTCTCCTGAGCAATGGTCAACGTGATGTCTGTCTGCCTTAGGAGGATACAATAATATTAAGATTCCATGTTTCTCTAGGGGATATGTTTACCAAACAGCTTAACTCTATAAGCATTAATGCATTATGCAGATAATGCTGGCTTGTTAAGGCAAAAGCCATACAAGATTTCAGTTTTAATATTAGAATATGTTAAGAATATAAATGTATAGAGTGGTCTCTTTCCCAACAGCTTAAGCTTTTGGGAAAGTTGGTCATCCAATCAAATTTAGCATGGTAGTTTGAATCCTCCTAGCGTTGGTGTTTTTTTAAAAAATTACCCCTCACCCCAATTAAGTCGATCCACTTGTTGGGGCTTGGATCAGTCTTCTCAAGTTTACTCGCTGACAAGTCAGAGGGAGTTTTAAGAATATAAATCCATAGACTGGTTTGTTCCTAACAGCTTAAGCTTTTGGGAAGTTGGTCATAACAAGAAAAGGTGGGGGAAGACAACGAGTGGGAGAGACTAGAAAGGGAGATTAATGGAGGGAGGAGTAGAGGAGAAGCCTAAGGCGGATTGTGGAGGCTTTTGAGGGCTTGGATGAGGTGGTTGGCTTAAAGAAGGTATCCATGGAGGTTGCCCCCTTCTCCCGCACCTGCTCTCATGTCTCTGTCCTCTTCTCCTGCTTGGGCATCGCGTTCAAGTTCTCGGAGATGGATTATGTTGCAAAGGTTGAAGATCTATGTGAGGCATCAAAATCAATCTCTACTTTACACAATGTGCTTCGAGTGAAATGTGGGCTTGACATGGATAAAGTACTGTTTGAGCAAATTCTTCTAACAGACGGAAATTCCTGAGGGACCCAACATCAATTGCTTATGCAAAGGTGTTTGCACCTCACCATGGATGCACCATAAGGAAAGCAGTTGCTGCAGGAATGTATGCCCTTCCTACAAAGGCACAGTTATTGAAGAAGCTAAATGAAGATGAGGCATCAGCGAAGATTCAGATGCAGACATACATAAGAGCTTTTGGTCCCATCGTTCTCTACATTGAAGATTTATTTAATTCGAGGCAGTTGGGCATAGATTGGTGAGCAATGATTAGCTTCACTTATTCAGCTTCTCAAGGATACATCCTCCCTCTTCTCAAAATGCTGTCTAAACATGCATTTATCTTATTAGCTACTTGTCATGCTCAATGTCTTCTAACCATCTAGGCCAACTTATTAGTTATGAAAGAAGAATGTGGAATGTGGAATGTGAAACGTCTCAAGATGGACGAAAAACATGAGGTTTAAACTTTGCATTCAACAGACTAGTTCACATATTGATCATCCAATCAAATTTAATATGGTAGCAGAGCGGGAGCGGGAGGTTGAGGTTCTGAGTTCAAATCCTCCTAACGTCAGTATTTTTAAAAAAATACCTCTGACCTCAATTACGTCGATCCACTTGTTAGGCCTGGGTTAGTCTATTTAAAGTTTACTCGCCCACAAGTGAGGGGTGTTAAGAATATAAATGTATAGATTGGTCTATTTCCTAAAAGTTTAAACTTTTGGGAATGTTAGTCATCCAATCAAATTTAACAGAATATAATGGGTTGGTAACAACATTGTAATATAGTTTTAGCAACCCTTAGTGGCTAGAATATGAATGTTGCCATCAGTGTTATCATCTCGTCGAGATATCGACGAGATATCGTTGTCTCGGCAGAAATCCTATCTCGTCTGGACGAGATGAATATTCTCGAGATTTCTTCCATCTCGTCGAGATCTCGTCCATGGATGGACGAGATATGGACGATATGGACGAGATATCGACGAGATATGGAGAAAACCCTAACTTCAAAAAAAAAACCCAACTCCCTTTCGAGATTCGCAGATTTCTTTATTTTCTTCTTCGTTTCTTTTCTTTTCTTTCTTTTCTTCTTCTTTTCTTTCTTCTTTTCTTTCTTCTGGTCTACGAGTCTTCTTTTCTTTCTTCTTATTGTCTTCTTTTTCTTTTCTTCTTCATTTTCTGTTGTGGTCTTCTTCTTCATTTTGTGCTTAGTAGTTTTTCTTCCTCCAAGGAGTGTTGACTGTTGACTGTTGACTGTTGACTGGTACAAGTAATACTTAAATATTCATTAGCTTTGCTTCTCAATTCATGTCGTTTAACTAGGTGAAACATTAGCTTGTTGCCTTGTTCAATTGATTTATGGAGACATTTTATATTGTTTTAAATTATTTCCATTTTTTAAAACATGTCTTATATTATAAGGTGTTTGCTGATTGCTCTGCTATGTCCCTCCTAAACTATTTTACTTAATTAGTTATTAGCCATTTGATTTCTATTGTTTCAAGCGAATGCCCCTGATAAATGATTTATGTTTGCTATTATATATATATATATATATATATATATATATATATATAATTTTATAATATATATTATATTGTCGATATGTCGCGAAGTGGACGATATATCGGTCGCGAAACGATATATCGATATCAAGGTTCGCTACCGCGAAATTCTTTTGGTCGCGATAATAAGCTTGGTTGCCATTAATGGAGACTTTGAAAACATTTTATGTTGTATAATATGAGATATGCTACCGAAAGCTTCTTTTAATGATAGGATCCAATTATATCATATGCATGAACTATTGTTAATATGTTATGGATATACAAGGAGATTCTTGTCTGAAGCAACAGAAATTGGGTGCCAAAAGATTAACTGGATGGGCAGCTGTAATTAAACCATTGCAAGAACCTATCCAATTACCAGCCCCTTTCTATATAACTGCTTGTTGATGTTACAGATGGATTCTTCTTTTTTATAATTTCTCTTCTTCATCTCATGCTTTCCTTTTACTTATGATGCAAACTGTTGAGCTCTAGCAGGATAAATTATTACTTGAGAGTTGAGTCCTTAACCAAATTGTCATGTTATCAAATTTTTCCTGCCTTAACACATTTTGATGCTTAAGACATTTGTTTGGGGAACACACACATGAGAAAATGATCTTCTTCCCTGATTTTTTAAGGAAAAGAAAACCTCTGAAATGTTACTGATGGTCCTGGGTTCTTTCAACAAAAAGTTGTAGGTATAATTTCATATACCAAAGCTTGCCCCATAAATTAATCAAAGCAATAGTTGAAACCTCAGTATATCAGGACCTTTCTCAATAGCACTTTTTATGCTTCTTCGTAATTTTCACAAACATTTGCTATATCGTAAATTCATGTCAAACTCGCGTCATTATTTGATTGATCGGATTGTACATCCATTTTATTATTTTGTAAGTGTTCATGATTTTCTTAATGTGAACATTCTTACTATTCTTTACCACCCATGTTGGCTACTAATTCGTTTCATGAATCATGATGAACTGCTTGCAACCTTGTTATTCTGCTGTCTTCAATCAGGGAAGGTGGAAGAAATTTTCAGCAAAGTGCTTTGATATGCATTACTGAATTCTAGATTACTGTGGAGAAAAGATTTAACTCTTGTGTATATCTTTAACTGCTATATACAAAGTTTCCTAGAATTCTACTGGACTGACTATTTACCTTTTCACATCATTGTTGCAACAGTACCCTTGGCCAAGGGCTGCAAACAAGTACTTATATTCAGGAGGTTATCTTCTCAATTACAATTGCTGTTCTCGGACTCGTTCTCTTTGCCCTCCTTATCGGTAACATGCAGGTAAAGATGGTGACCTGGTATTTTCTTTGGCCTTTTTGTTTGCCACAATAATCAGTGACCTTTTCACTAAAATAGAGGTTTCTTTAATATTCGTATTATTGTCTCAGACATATCTTCAGTCAATGACAATTCGACTTGAAGAGATGAGAATTAAGAGACGCGACTCGGAGCAATGGATGCATCATCGGATGTTACCTCCAGAACTCAGAGAGCGTGTGCGACGGTATGATCAATACAAGTGGTTGGAGACAAGAGGAGCGGATGAAGAAGGTTTGGTTCTGAGCCTTCCCAAGGACCTTCGCCGGGATATCAAACGTCATCTCTGTTTAACTTTGGTTAGGAGGGTAAGATTCTTCAGACTTTTCATCTATACTTGTTATCAGATATCCATAATCTGTAGCCTTGAGATCCTTTTTTGGTCTGCACTCTGCAGGTCCCACTGTTTGAGAAGTTGGATGAACGACTGCTAGATGCAATTTGCGAGCGCCTAAAACCTAGTCTCTACACAGAGAATACATATATTTTGAGGGAGGGAGACCCTGTTGATGAGATGCTTTTCATAATTCGTGGACGCTTGGAAAGTATAACCACTGACGGTGGAAGAAGTGGCTTCTTCAATCGAACTTTACTACAAGAGCGTGATTTCTGTGGTGAGGAGTTATTGACGTGGGCTTTGGATCCAAAGTCTGGTGGCAATCTTCCAACTTCCACTAGAACAGTGAAGGCTTTGAATGAGGTTGAAGCATTCGCTCTAAATGCTGATGAATTAAGATTTGTCGCCAGCCAGTTCAGGCGACTCCATAGCAGGCAAGTTCAGCATACATTCCGTTTTTATTCACAGCAATGGAGGACATGGGCTGCTTGCTTTATCCAAGCAGCATGGCGCCGCTACACCAAGAGGAAAATGGCAGAACTTCAACAGAAGGAAGAAGAGAAGGGACTCAGAAAGAATTTGGTCAAAGGCACAACAAGCCTTGGTGCAGCCATCTATGCATCACGGTTTGCAGCAAATGCACTCCGAGGTGTTCATCGACTGCGGAATAGAAGTGTTATGGAGCTGGTGAGATTGCAAAAACCGCCTGAGCCGGATTTCACTGCAGAAGATGCTGATTAATCCAAATCCTAAACAGTCCGGAAATGAATTAGGTTAGAAACTGGTGATGCATACCAATATTAGTTTCTTCATATGTGATAATTTTATTCTTGGACACAGATGGATAGAGTGCCTATTTTTAATCTGTCTTTGATCATCCCTATCATGGACTAAATGTTTATGACATAATTGTGAATATTAATTTGTGGTGAAAAGATTAACGGAGCCAGCTCCAAATAATTGGGACCATACAACTTGTACTAGTTCAAGAATGTTAATTTGTGGCGGAAAAGATTCATGTGTCTGGTCCCTAATAATCAGGATTATACAGCTTCCTGTTATATTGATATGGCAACAGGTGTCAACTGGGAACCTGTGGATGACATGGCGTCTAAAGATGCCACATCATCTGGGAAGTTGATGAAGACTTGTGCACAGAAGTAGAGAGCTGCTGCAGAAGTGCAAATCTGATATCTTTGATTGAATCTACCTGAAGCAGTTCTTAGAGTAGTGGAGTATAATTTAATGGAGTCATGGTCCTGTGGATACAGTTGTGGTCATTTGGTAGAGTTATGGTTATTTGGCGTTTATCTTGTTTAGTGAACTGAGTTAGTGGATTAATGTAATGACTATTAGAGTTATGGTTATTTGGTGTTTATCTTGTTTAGTGAGCTGATCGAGTTACTGCACTAATGTAATGACTATTTCAATTCAATTCATGTACACGTGCTAACATGTATTTATTTGTTGATGAAATGAAATGGAATAGCATTCAGTGCCTAATGTGCCCAGTAATAATGCGCCTAATGTGCCCAATATCATGATTATCAATATCATCACTTGTGCTTAATGTGCCTAGTAATAATATCCACAAGTTAAAACTCCCAATAATGTAACATGCACACTCAAACCTGACAACCATAAAAAAAAACATTTGCCATAATGATGTCAACAATCATTTCTATTGGAATACGTAATATACCCAACAATGGAGAATAATAATAAATAATCATATCATGTAATTAATTAATTAGCACCAATCAACTTATATGACTATTAATGTCATGTCCAAAAATAAATGCGACGCGAGTACAACCGGAATTTGTATCAACACAAGCAAAAGAGACAAAAAAAGTATTTTCGCATTTTATCCATTAAGAACTCATCGACTACAATGGAATCCATTCGCAAGTTCAAACCACTACTTTATGATCAAATTCTAACTTAATTCAAATAAGTAATACCTAACCATTAAATAATTAAATAAATCATTTTACTAATCATATGATAATCAAAGAAAATATAAAATCCTGGCCAATGATCTCTGATCAACAAACCGACTTCACCTTGAGTGTGGAATGACAAGAAGAATAAAAATCATATATAATATGTCAAAATTAATTTCAAAAGAAGCTCTAATTTATTTTTAGAAGCACCTGAATCAATTTAATTATCAATTAAACCTAGTTATTCATTCATTTATTGAAATATGAAAATATAATAATTTGAATGAATTCATATCAAATTTAATGAGTTGACATCTTGTCCAAATCCTCAATTCAATTCCATGCTCAAGATAAGTACAAGAAGAATCATAATTATATAAAATCTGCCTAATTAAACCATACTATTATATATATATATATATATATATATATATTCTTTCTCTTCGGCACCTCACACCTCAACACTGCATAGTAGCACATGTGTGTATAATCATGATTACAAGTATCATCACTCGCTTAATGTGCCCAATAATAATACCGGTGTGCTAAAGCCTCCAATACGCCTGCATTTAACGAACTTGTAATAATGTTGAGGACTACTGCCCAATAATATATCATATCATCTAACATGTACACCCAAATCGGACAACTATAATGAATAACATATAGGGATGACAACGATTCGATTAATCGCACTTTTGATGATTAATCGAAATCGAAATCGATTTCTAAACCTGCTAACTGAAATCGAAACCATTCGGTGCTGTTTGGTTAGCGAAGACTATTTTCTGGTTTGGTTTTAGTGAAACTGAAAATTTGATTTTGAAAACTAGTTTTCAATTTTCTGAAAACACGTTTGGTTAAAAAAAATAATATCAGTTTTAGTCAGTTGAAACAAGTGAATATTTATTTGGTTATAAAAAATAATATTATTTTTTCTTGAACATTTTTAGTAGTAATTAAATATTTAGTTAGTTTACAAAATTGATTTAAGTAAAATCGAAATCATGAAAACAGACTTGGTTTCACTAACCAAACATAACCTTCGATTTCAAAATCTAGTATTCGAAACCGAAATCGGTTCATTATCGATTATCCGACGGATAACCAAAACCGGTAAATTCTATTTGGATACTAATCAATTATTCGTTTACTAACCAATTAATAAATTTCAAATGGTAAAGGGCAAAAAGCCCTATGAACTTTAGCTTAATTAGAAAAAAAACTCACGAACTTTAAAAACATGCAAAAAAACCCACGGACTATTAAAAAACTAGTAAAAATGCCCATGTCGTTATCTCTCCATTAACTTTTTAACAGAATTCCACATCAGCGCCACGTGTCGACACCTCATTCGTCCACGTATAAATTTTTTTCCATATCATATTTAATATAATATTTTTTAAAAAATTAAAAAAAATATATAAATATTTCAAATATATATATATATATATATATTAAATTTTCTCTCAACTTGTAGTGCTATGCAAAAAAACTCCATAAACTTTAATTGCGATGCAAAAAACATCATGAACTTTGATTGTGATGCAAAAAAATCCCATGAACTTTGATTGTAATGTAAAAAACCATATTTTTAATTATAAAATTAACGGAGAGATAACATGAGCATTTTTGCTAGTTTTTTAATAGTCCGTGGGTTTTTTTGCATATTTTTAAAGTTCGTGGGGTCTTTTGCTAATTAGGCTAAAGTTCATGGGCTTTTTTGCCTTTTACCCAAATTTTAAATATCTATAATTACTTAACATATATAATTATTAATATATATAATAATTAATTATTATCGGGTTTGATTATCGGTTAACCACAGATAATCGATAATCGAAACCGAAATATATAATCGGTTTTGACTACCGGTTATTCGCGACTAGATAATCGAAACCGAACCGATTTTAATCGATTTTTAGATTTTACTAACCGAAATCGAACAGTAAAATCGCTATCCAAAACCGAATTTTGCAATTTGGTTAACCAATTTCAATTGCCACCCTTAATTACATGTGCCAATATTTCAACAATAATACCATTCAAATGCAATGCAACATATCCCGCAATGAAGAATAATAATAAAACAATCGTACAATGCAATTAATTAATAACCACCAATTAACTTATATGACTATCAATATGTTATGTTCAAGAATAAAATGCAACACGAGTACAACTGAATTCGAAGTAAGCAACACAAGCAAAAGAGACAAAAGGGTATTTTCATCATTTTACCCATCAAGAATTCATCAGCTCCAATAGAATCGATCCACAAGTCCAAACCACTACTTTATGACCATATTCTGAGCGGGTAGTCGCTGCCCCCATCAAGCAACCACTTGGCAGCGATTGTTGCAGTCGTTGCCGCGCAACCAACTCAGTGAGCAGTTTGTCGACATTCTCAACAGCCTTGCTTTCCTTTTGGGGTATTTCGTCGGAAGAACTCCAAAAAATTAGGATTTCGTCAAAAAATTCCAAGAACATTGAAAAACCTGAAAGTAAATCCTCTCAAAACTTACCCCACACCAAGGACTTGTAAGAAAAGTTAGGAGAAAAATCCTACCCCGGGACACAAAATCCCTCTTGACACGCAATCACTCGGCATCCACCTCCTCGCTTTACAATCGCCAATCCCTAATAAAAGATGTGAGCGCCATAATGAGGCGAGGGTTGTATTTATAGATGATAAGTTGTACATTTTTTACAAAAAGTTCCTCGATTTAAAACTTTAAAAAATAACTCCTAAAATATTGAAAATTCGAATAATAATTAAGTTCCTAAAATTGGGAGAAAAATATATGGGCATAACACCTCGAGGTCCATGAATTATGCAATAGAAAATTAAGAATAGTGCAACCGAGAATAATGTAGTTGATTGTCGGTGATACCGAAGGTGGTTCTAGCTCTAAGCGACAACAACACATAGAGGTAAGAGTGCGTAGAGAATGCAAGGGAGCAAAATAAAAAAAAATAATTACAATATATATATTAAAATTTTGGTAAAATAATATTTTATTATTTTTATTTGTATTTAGCGATACTAACTAGACTTTTCATATATGCAATATCACTCGGCATCATAAATAGTTAACTTGATTGTAACATATAATTGAAACAAATTAAAAGTACAATATCTTTATTGGTTAGAAATAAAAAGTTACGATGGATTTAAAAAATTCTTAAAAGTCGAAATATATAACACAATTAATTATTTAAACTCTATTAAAAAGACTTGGGATGTGATATTATTTTAAAATTTTTATTTATTTAAGGATGTTGATATTGCTGTTCGTCGTTAGCTATGTCACGTCATCATTCAAACGGTGGAGTTAACATCTCTTTATAGTAAAATATAATTGAAGCAAATTAGAGATTGGAGTGCTATGTTTGTACAAATAGTATATTAAGATAGATTTGAAAAAAATTATAAAAAGTTGAAATATATTTTATAATATTATCCTAAAACTAAATAATTTTTTTTTACATTTAATTTCATTAAATTCCGGTTGAGTCGATTTTTTTTTTTTTTCTTAACACACGAATCGTTCGGGTTTTTGTTTTCTTTCGCTAAGCGCAAAAACTCACTAAAATTAGAAAGCATCTCGGCATCTGATCCTTCCGTCGCCGCCGGCCCGCCTCGCCCTCCGCCACAACTCGCATTTACTCGGGCAGCTCATCCCCAAGGAAAGCCATGGTTGTTGCCTTCTCGAGTCTCCGGTTTTCTCCTTCAACCTTATCCCCTTTTCTCAGTCCATCGCCTTCTTCCAACCCATCCAAAGTGAGGGTGACGCGGAAGAGCGGCCACTCTCTGATCGTATGCGCCGTCCGCTTCCGTCCCTGCATCGACATCCACAAGGTACCGTTCGTATCTTCTCTCGTCCTCTCCCCGACTTTTATTGCTTCTGCTGAGTAGATTGAGACGCGGAAGCGTTAGGGCAAGGTGAAACAAATTGTCGGATCAACGCTTCGTGATTTGGACGCGGAAGGTGGCGCCGCGACCCTCGTGACCAATTTCGAGTCGGACAAGTCGCCAGCGGAGTACGCCAGTCTGTACAAGCAGGACGGGCTCACTGGAGGCCATGTCATAATGCTCGGCGCTGATGCTGCCAGCCAGACTGCGGCCATGCAAGCCTTGCGTGCGTACCCAGGTAATATGTGATAATCCACGTATATTTATTTCGTTTATAGGTGCAACTTTATTGTGCTATACATCGTTTTGGCATAATATTTGGCGCTGATGTTGTCAGCCAGTTTACTACCACTAAGACCCTGCATGCTTACCCTGGTAATTTTATGACATCCACAGATGTATTATCTTTTGATTCCGGTGCAAATTTTGTTGTGTTCATCATTCGATTTGGTTCATTAAGAAGTTAAAAATATGTGAATTTGTATTTATTAAATATCGTGACTAGTTTAAGTTTATCAATTTGACAATTCTTCCTTAGTTATTCATATGCGTAGTTTGATTGGGTGCAAATGGTTGCAAATGGGCCTAAAAGTTGAGCATTCTCGTTGTATATTCTGCCCCTCTCTCCTCTTCATATACATTCTTAACTTGTATCTTCTATTCTCAATAAACAAGTGTCGGCCAACTTCATCTTTCCTTTTCTTTCTTGAACAAAGCTGAATGGTGATCTTTACCTAGTTGATACTCTATACCGACCATGGTTTAAAATCTCGTATGCGTATTGTATCATACACATTCAAGTTACAATCAGGTAGAGATTCACTGATCCAGTGTGTGTTTTTTCAAGGAGAAGTTGATTAAATGCTTGAAACATGCATAAAAAAGCATAGTGTGATTACAAATCAAAATACAGCATTTTGATAGATTTGGAGAAATTATAGATAGTCTGAGAGTTTTGCGAAAGTAAGAGGGTGCACCGACACATGATATGGTTTGACACACAATGAGTAGTGGGGTACCATCTGGTATGCTGATTCATGGGGATTATTGTGTTGGGGGAGGGGGTTGAACTTGTTCGGTTTGGCTGGTACTAGACACAAAAGAAAATTTAAAACCTTGAAACTAGTCTTCTTGCTGTTATTGTCATCTAGTGGACCACCAGCATCAGCTCCTCATTTTTCTTCTTGCTAGTGTTGTTGTTGTTGTCATTCCAACTTGTCCACCATCTCCTCCTTCACAATTCTATTAAACCCTCCATTAAGAAATGTAATGTTAAAATTCACCTGTTTCGTCTTGGTTAAAATGTATTTGATGTCTACAAAACTTTCATAAGACTAGAGGAAATAATGGAAAATTTTGAGTTTCCAGAACTGAATGCTAACTGTGAACTTCCTATTGACTACCTTTTGTTTGACTAATGTTTCCACTTTATTAATTCTTAGTAATTAACTTCTATTGTATCATTTTTTTCTATTAAATTATAACTGTAGGCGGTATGCAAGTTGGAGGTGGGATCAATGCAGAGAATGCCACAACTTATCTTGAGGAAGGGGCTAGTCATGTGATTGTTACATCGGTATATACTATATTTATTTACCTGTCATATATTGTTTATCTTGGCTCTCTGTTCTCACCTTAATATTTTATGTTTTCATTCTTTACATAACAATCCCATTACTATTTCTATTTTATGCTTAGATTTGTTGAATTCTAATATAACAATAATTGCTTTCTTCACTGCAACATTTTTCTTAGCATATGCAAATGATGATGAGCTAAAATTTAAATGAAACATTTGAAGGTCAATCTCAACTTTCTGATTCTTTAATGAACTTAAGAATTAAGTAGCAAGTATATAATTACTGTAGGCACCTATTAATTAAAAGTTGTGATCTGGTTCATCCCCATTTGCTTTGTCTAAACTGCTGATTGTTTCTGTATACTTCCATTTCATTAACAAAATTTTGTTCAATAGTGTTTCTTTGTTGTAGTATGTTTTCAGTGATGGAAAGATGGACCTTGTACGACTTAAGCATATTGTGGATAAGGTCACCAAGAGTAGGCTCGTGCTGGACCTTAGTTGTCGAAAGAAGGTATATGTATATCTGTAGAGCTTCATCTTTTGGTTGTATTCTTTGTAGTGTTGGCTTGTATGTATTGGACAATGGCTACAGAGAAGTTTGATTTGGTGATGTTAAGCTATCATGTGTAGGGTGTAAAACTCGTTGCCAGCTGACTTATTTTCCAACTAATTGCCTAGACAGATAATATGTTAGACTACTGCTTCTTTCTTTGTTGATCGAATTTGTCCAGCACATCCTTTCTGTTAGCACTTCACTATTATAATCCATCATTTGCCCCTACATTTACAGTTTATAGCACTGCCACAAATTTTATATCTGCTGAATGTTAATAATATTTGTGAGAGGTAAAAAAGTTGTCTTATTTCTTGTTCTTCTCTAGAATAAAAGAGAAGAGAGAGAGAGAGAGGATACAATATTGTGTAGGAATAAAATAACAAAGCCTACACCGATACCAAAAAGGCAACTACATTAACAAGGTAACTACTAATAATTCTAATAATATTAATTAATCAATCTTGTTTCATCTAATTGAAGAGCTTTTAGGGTACGCTTACTTCGAAGGAAAGACGAAGAAAGTGGGAGGAGGGAAAGGAAACTAAATTTTTTCTCTTCCTCCAACTTCCCTTCCTCCTTCCTTTCCTTCCACTTCCCTTCTTACTTAGAAGGAAGGGAAAAATTAGTTTCCATTCCTCCAAAACTTTCCACCCAAATGTTGGGGGGAATGGAATAAAAGTCAAAAGTGAGCAATTTCTATTAGCTCGATGTCCTTTCTTTTAAACAAGTCTTCCTTCATTTTTTTCCTTTTTTTTTTCCTGTCGCTCCTATTTTTCATCCTTCCAAGTAAACAAACCCTTAGATAGGGATGGCATTGATTAAAATTTAAGATGATTAATTAGAGGCCTCAAGTCAGGATCTTATCTAGGCAACACGTTAAAAATAAATTATCTCCAAGCAATCCATGTTTGATGTTCCAGGCTTTTGCTAGTCTTGCTTGCCTACATGTGAGTGTTAAGACTTTGAAAGATCATGTCTCATCTAATAGAGTAATAGCTGGAATCACATCGATAAAAAACGTAGACTTATATGTGCATAGCACTTCAATTGCTGCTTATTTGCTAGCGTTATTTCTTCCTTCAACAGGACACATCATTGAATATAATTTTGTTATGTTCTTGCATTTTGGTGTAATCACAGCAAGCATGCTAATCTTAACTGGTCTTGGCTTCAAAACTTCCCATTTCTATCTTTTCAATCTTCAAGACCAAGTTGCTATTTCTTGAAATGGTTGAAGCTGTAAAAGCTTTAGCACCCAATCCATCAAGGATTTCTTTGATAAATTTACAGAACAGTGCATTTGAGGTGCTTCTAGTATTCTTTAGATGGATAGATGGATGAGATAATGTAGTTTGCTACAATCATGAAAGTTCTATAGTATCTTGTTTAGTAGGTTATAATTGTGTTAGAGAAAGCTGCAAATTGATGACTAGAATAAGTCAGTTTGAAAATAACACTTCTATTGTGGTTTGTATGTTATTATACTTCTTGATTCAACAAGACAACATCAATTGAAGTTACTTTTATTATGCTCATGCTAGCTCGTTTACTTATACCAAACATGTTAGTCTTAAATGGTTCTGCTTTCAAACAAGCTATAATACCAGCTCTCAAACTTAGACAATACTATTTTTCTTGAAAAAAATAGCCAACGCTGCAAAAGGCACCTTTGTTATCGATTAAGCATATAAGTTTCATTACATACTGCCCTGATACAAAAAGAAGCGGGAATTGCTATATTCAGGGATACACATTTATCGTTGTTGTTATTATTTGGTATTGCGCTAGATGGCTTGGTTTACCATCCTAGTGACCAAATAGTATACTAGTTTAATCCAGAGCTGATATTAATACATCTACTTGAGATCTTAATCTTGGGTATACTGTAGAAGAAAGGTATATTAGAGGCATTGGTTATGTTCTGATGAAGAAAAAGACCAAAACCCCTTCTTGACTTTTTTTACCAAAAAAGCTGGTTTTAGTCTAAATGTAATTCAAATACAACACTTAAAACTACAAAACATCTAGAAATAAAGTTCAAATACATGAATTACAATATCATAAAACTAGTCAATATTCATAGTTTCCTATTACAAGTCAAGCATTTGGATGGGATATTCTTTGATCAAATGCTTCTTTAATCGGTTGATCCCTCCGTGAGTAGCCAAATCTCAAAGCATTGCCAAGTCTTGTGTTTCTCTATCCAATGGGCACGTTGTCAAGTCGGGTTATTGAGGATTTCAGCAACATGCCAAGAGATTAAGAGAGATTGAGTGTTTTAGGGGTTTCTAAGGGATATGATGCAATTATAACAATTAGATGAGGGGTTTGAGGTGTTTATATAGCTTCAAAAATCAAAACACAACCAAAACAGCCTGGAACCTTCATAATGGCCACAGGAGACCACTGGAATAGTGTTCCGAACTACTTTTTAGACTATTGGGCATGTACTGCTCGGTATTCAGTAGTATTATTCAGTAATAGTTACAAGGTCTGTATTATTGAAATATCAGTAGTATTTACTGTACAACCTGTTTCAATATGGAATTTAGAATCAAGATTGGAAGTGCTTGTGCCATATTTTGTATATTGGCCAGTTGGCACATGCATGAGGTGTTGTGTGGTGTGCCACATCAAAAGTTCCATATAATTAACAAATGTTTAGTAGGTTATGATTTACCTGAACAATCAGTAGCACAACGAGAATACAAAGTCAGATTGACTTCAATAATGAGGTGTGATGTGGACATGGGGCATGAAATTCAGCTGGTAGCTATCCAATACATTGATAATATTTAAAGAACTCATTTATATTTGATATTGTTGTATGTTTCCCACAAATCATTGACACTAAACACTCTTTAACCAACCTTGATCCAATAGTCATGTTCCATTTTTGACCATTAATCTATGGACAGTACGTACATATTGGGTTAGTATATACCATGAGGCTTTCAACAGTCAATTGAATTAAAAGATTAAACTTAATTTAACTGGATTTCATGTTGTTGAATTAACAATGAGTCATGTGTGACTGTGTGTTAGTTTTGAGGATCATATAGTTTGTAGTAGGATTATTTAATGGTTGCCGGCCCATTAAACTGACTCAAGTTGTGAACTTACTGTTTGATGAGTGAAGTGGTTATTGATTAAATATTATCTTTTATGTCGGAGAATTTCCTACTCTATTTCTGTCCATTGACTGAAATCTTCCTTGATGTTGATGTTGGAAGAAATATCTGGGTAATCATGCTCTTCTGATCACTGTTCACCCCTCTATATTTATTGTTTCTTCTACTTTTGCTTTTACTTATTCAGTTTTGTAGACATATTCTCTCTTTCATATGCTTCTACTCTATAAAATCTAAACATTTATACATATTATTTAACTAATTACCCTAGACATATAGTATCTTCCATCATTGTCTTTTCTGCTGGTTGAATACCTGCAAGATCTCCTTGCCAATTATCCTTGTATTTCCAAATTATAACAATGCTGTAATCTTTCATGTTGCTTAAATACATTGTAATTCTTTACCTGCTTGTTGTTGTTTGTTAATAATTCTTATTCACCATAAGCTCCATGAATTCTAATGTCCATGCATGCTGGTCTACACCAAGCATGCTAATCTTATATAGTCATGCTTTCAAATTTGCCATCTCAACTAGTGCTGCTTCAAACTTCAAAACCTGACATTTTACTTATTTTCCAACTTACTGCACTAGAAAAATAGTATGGTTGGCTGCTCCCTCTTTTTCTGATTGAATGCCTGCAACATCTTTTTCTAATTGCAAATTACCATTATAATCTGTTAGCCATCTATTTTATTCCTTTATTTGCAGTTTATAGCAAAGCCATAGCCTTTCATGTTATTTACACAATGAGTCAATGATGCTTGTGTTGATGTTTGTTATTTCTCCTCCAACAAATGTACAAAAGATAACATCAATTGGATAAATTTTGTTGTTGTTTGTAACATTGTTTTGCTTACACCAAGCATGCTAATCTTAACTGGTCTTGCTTTCAGACTTACCATATGATAGATTGATCAGGTAGGTTTGTTTGTCTTATTGTTTGAAATTTGTGGGTTCATTTGAATATTATTTTTCTTCATTAGTTCGTTTATTGGGTAAATAATTTTTCCCATCTACCCGAATTGTTCTTTTTATGAATAATTCTTTCAGTTCTTATCTATCTTTGCTCTTGCCCTTTTCTCTGCTGCAGAATGGGAAGTATGTTATTGTTACTGATAGATGGCAGAAGTTCACTGATGTTTCTGTTGACAAGGAAACTTTGGAGTTTCTTGCCACATATGCAGATGAATTTTTAGTTCATGGAGTTGATGTTGAGGGGAAAAGGTGACTTCTCAGCCTTTTATTTTTCTTTCTAGAAATGCAAATTTTCATGTATGTCTATTAAGTTTAGGCTTCTGATTGGTCGTATTATGCAGTGACTGGCATATTCTTTCTAGCATGTCCTTATAAAGTTTTGATCTGTCATTCAAAATTGTCTTCCTGGTCGTTCGTATTATGCAGTGAGTCAGTGACTGACATATTCTTTCTAGCATGTCCTTATAAAGTTTTGATCTGTCATTCAAAATTGTCTCTAGGCCATGTCATGCTTGTCAAAATCCTTAATGTCTTTTTGCTCTGTCATTTCTGTTGGCATATACTTCCTTCAGCAAGCCATGCTTGATGATTCAGTCTTTGAATAGTTGATATTTAAATTTGAGCTTGGATTCTGAAAAAGACCAATATCTTTGACCAAATTGAATTGAACAAAGATGTTTTCAATGGAAGCATCAAAAATGCCACAAGCTATCTGTAGGATGTGTGCCTTGAAGAGTTTGTTCTATCAAATAGAAGTAAGCAACTGTTTCCAAAATAATTGAGAAGGAAATTTTTACCAATGAGCTTCTATAAATCTGGCAACTGTTTCCAAAATAATTGACAAGGAAAATTTTTACCAATGAGCTTCCATAAATCTGGAGCTTCCAGTTTACCAGCCATACCAATGAGGACCCTCCTATAATATTTGTACATCAGAAAATTGTAAGCATTTTTACCAATGCTAGTAGTACCTTCTTGGTGAGGGATCCATACCCGGGCATCATCATTAGAACTCCATGGGTTGTGAATAGAGTGGACTTTCTTTGTAAGTTTCGGTTGAACTGACTAAAGTAGGCCAACTTCCAAGTTCCTTCATGATTCAAGTCAACAACACTGTAGAAATTGATCATTGTTTCAAAATTAATAAAGCTGGTTGCTTTTTGAAGGGAGTGTTTTTGAGTCATGGTTCCTCCCAAGTGTTTACAGACCTTCAATTGCCTATTCTACTAAGGAATCCCAATTTTAATTATACTCATCATAGAACAAAGGTTCTCCAAGACTAGGAGGATCATGTTGACTTATTTATACAACATGAATGATGTGATATTGAGCAAAAGAATTATAGCCTACAGAGAATTTGAGATGTTTAGGAAAAGGAAGAGTTCTTTTAGCACTTATAATCTTATGTTATTATTATTATTAGAATATTATTAATTATTATTATAATATTTATATTTATATTTATATTTATTTATTTATTTTCTATTGCCCGACTACAAGTTCACCAAACTAAATGTTCTGTTGGTTTAGCATGCATGTATGAGGATATTTTTGCATGCTAATATTTCATTGCTTTATGCTTCAAGATGTCACTCTTCCTTTAAAATGTCAAATATTCATAGATTATATAACTGATAACGTATCTTGAATTTCACTTGTTCCATGAAGTCATGATTATATGATTAAATGCTTAAACAGGATAATTAGGTATTTTAAATTTGAAGCGATTTTGGCTTACATAAGATATTTATTATAGGAATGCATGTCATTTGATGAAATTGCAAATGCCCTTAAATTCTCATAGCTAATAAGTTATAATCTATCATGCTGTCCAATCTCTTAAATTTCATGATTTTCTACTAGTTCTCAATTTCTTGTTTGAGTAACAGTGGCCCAACTCCAATTTTTGGGTATTTAACTCTACTTTGAATTTACTAATCTGGAACATATTAATATATTGTTTTGTGATCTCCAAAGTTGCTGCTAGGCACTTTTGTGATTTATAGGTATTTGTTCTATGTGATTGGTGCTATTTTCAGCTTAAGCTAAATTGCAGGTATGACATTTCCTATTTCTATTCTGGCAGGCTTGGAATTGATGAGGACCTTGTGATGTTACTCGGCCAACATTCACCTGTATGTAACACCTAAAAAATCTCATTCTTCCAATATAACTTTCTCCCTACGTTCTAATGATAATTTTGGTTTAGTCGACACGTGAGTTAGCTATCCGACATGGTTCCTTGCTTTATTTTGATAAACAACATATTTTCGTAATGTCTTCTTTCTTTGATTCTTATATATTCCTCTGCAATAGCCAAAAGTAGTATGATGGACTATTTTGCACTTCAACAGGCATTATTGAAAAGTTTTTGTTGACGTAAATGGATTTTCTACACTTCAGTAGTTACATGGTTTTTCTACATAAGTACTATAGAATATAGATAG
The DNA here is from genome assembly GCA_034359265.1 of Canna indica. Lineage (NCBI taxonomy): Eukaryota > Viridiplantae > Streptophyta > Magnoliopsida > Zingiberales > Cannaceae > Canna > Canna indica. The sequence continues at coordinate 74,825,970 of CP136894.1, read as the reverse complement.
AATATTCCCTCGTATACTCTAAAATCAGGTGGTTTGATCCTAGAGCAACAATATATATGAGTTTAAATTAAGTGCGATTGCATGATATTTGGTTGACTGCTCATTATTGGTTATCCTTGATGACAAATCGTTGGTCCATTTAATTATTTTTTTGCTAACTGGAGTAATATTGTTGTCTTCATAGATTCCAGTAACTTATGCTGGTGGAGTCACAACCATGGCAGACCTAGAGCGGATAAAAACAGCAGGCAATGAACATGTTGATGCCACGGTTGGTAGTGCTTTGGATATTTTCGGAGGCGATCTGGCTTATAGGGATGTTGTTGCTTGGCATAACAAACAAGTGATCTGCCAATGTCCTTCATAAGAGTCTGCATGGAAAGTAATCTTTTAATCCAGAATCTACAAGAAATTTGGTTCAACTTTTAAGTTTATGCACTTCATTTTGCAGAGTAGTAGTGTTTAAATCATCATTTCATTTTTGTTGGTAGTGGGAATGAATATGGTCTACGTAATTCAGGCTCTACTACACTTTGAAAGCATTTTGCTGTGCGATTAGAAATACGTACAAATATTACTTGTATGCAAATATAAATGCTTGGTGTAACACTTGCAGTTAATTTGTTTGAATGCTTGCGTCTGTAACTGTAGCCTACATCATAATCGCTATAGTAGTAAACATTAAATAGTTGTAAATATATGTATTACCAGTTTACATTTTTTTTAAAAAAATAATATTAATATTTTTTAAATTTAATTTAATCCATATTTTAAGAATTTCTAATACGGTTTGTGTGCTGCTAGTGCAACATATGGCCTTTTCAAACTAAAATTTACAACTTTCAAGGTCTACATGCAAGTAAGCTATGCTGCAAATGCATTTTCGACGAACTGAAATGTTTCTTCTGTATGTTGACATCATTCCATGCGATTTAGGTCCATTTCACAATTATGGTGGCCGATGTCATTTTCTTTAGTGCAAACAAGACCAATTTGCTAGAAATATCTGCTGCGTGTTACACGTCTTCCCATAAAGCTAACTAGTTTAATAACCCGTGATTTTAATTCATATTAGATCTAATAATTTTATTAGTAATATATATTAATATTAAAAAAATAATATTATGTAGATATAAAAAATAAAATAAAAAATATATTTTTATAAAAATTACGAAAAATTTCTTGTTATATAATATATGTAATTTCTTTTTCAATATGATTTTCTGAATTATAAATTAAAGTCTGATATATGGATCTAATCCAACAACTCCCTCCAGAATTTGATTTAAAGTCTGGTATATGGATCTGATCCAACAAACTCCCTCCAGAATTTGATAAGCACGTATTATTTGAGCTCAAAAATATTATTGACTCTTTTTAATTTAGAAAAACTCATATAATTATTAATCGTTTCAATCATATTCAAAGTGGGAGCTAATATAGCTATTTGTTGCAAATATTAGCATTTGTTATAAGTCCAATATAAATTGCATCAACAATCGCAACAATATGGTCATGCTTGCATCCAAAATTAAGTTACCATCTAAAATTCAGACTATCCCATAACCATCACCAAGTCACTTATAAGTAAGACGAATTAAGTGTAGCATTGATAATATTTTGTCTGCTTCCCATAGGAATGACAAATAAAATTTGTCTGAAGTCTCCCCCAAATACTACAGTCTTACCTTCAAAAGAATTGTCATTGTTGTTTGGATTTTTAAAACGCATAACATCATATAATATTTTATCAAGTGCTTCAAAATAATATCTAAAATTAATAGAATCAGACTATTAGATTTGTATTTAATAAAATTTAATAGATATATAAATTAAATAGATAACTGCATAATATCTATTCATCATTGGAGCTTCGTCCAAAATAATTAAACTTGTTCTGACCAATAAATCAGTCAGCAGAGAATCTTATTTAATATTATAAGTATAATCCTCATCCAGATTAAGAGGGATTGCAAATCGAGAATGTGTTGTTCTTCCATCATGTAATAGTAAAGATGTTATCCCACCGGACGCAATTGTTAAAACAATTTCCTCTTTGGACCGAAGTGCATATGCAAGAGTTACCAATAACTGTCTTTTCGGTTCCACCATAACCGTAGACAAAAAAAATATCTTTCTTTTTTCTTTTAACATCATCCAATATTTTACCATAAACTTGTCTATGTTATGAAGTTAGGTGTTAAACTTCTTCTTGATTTTTCTTTGTCAATCTCCTTTGATTGTAGTGCGACTTTCCAGCAATTAAACGATTATTAATATTTGTAGATGCTCCTAGAAGATGATTTTGGCATTGTAGGAAAGTCATCAAAACACTTGCCACATGCTTGTAGAATTAAATCAATTTTCTCCAAACAATCATCTTTGAGTTCATCATCAGTAATGACAACATCTGAAATTCAAAAATATATAAATTTAATATATTACTTGATAAGAAAAAATAATACATTATAAAACATACTAATCATAACAAATATATATAACAAAAATATAGCTCTCGTACCTTCCGTTGTAACACTTGCTTTATCAAATAAGGTATGTCTTCAATTAATAATTTCCAAGTATCATCTCAAACGGATTCTAGTTTAGACATCGAGATTGATAATAATAATAATGTAGCAAACAATTTTCAAAGAGAAAAACATGATTCCGGTGCACTTGCTTCTTTAATTGCATCTATATAATTTTTGTCACCGTCAATCAACCCTAAATTATAACATGTATCTGTGAAAATTGTGTAAACTTTGCCATTGACAGTTCTAATATCCTTGAAAGATGTGAACCCCTAACCATGTTCAGTAGAATTCTCAAATAGTATAACTCATTCATTCCTGGGGAACAAATTAAGAATATTCTTTCAATCGAAAATTGTCTTGTCTTTCTTCGAGTCCAACGTCTAATGTCTTGCTTTCATGCAAACAACAAAGGAAAATCAACACATGTTAAGCTTATTGCCTTTGGGAAATATTTCTTAGCTTCGAACCAAGCTAAAAATCGAGACTCATTAATTGTTGGTCGATTTGCCACTTCAGGTATTGGATCGTCATCATTAAAGACTATAGTTTATTTATTTGGAAAATGAAATGACAATCGTAGCACAGATGAATATTTGTAATGAATGTCGAAATTGAAAATTCTTCAAATCGCTTCACACGGTGAGATATACCTGCAATCATAAAACATTTTGATCTCATCAATAGGAGCTTGTATTTTAGACTGAGATGTTGAGTCAACAAATGTGGCAGTGACACTATCATGATCTTTATTCACATATTTTAAAAAATATTTAATTGATCTCGATTTGTTGTAGCATTCGACATTAATGTGTGCATCATATTTCAACAACATGTATCTATTATGAGGGACAACAAAACAGTTGTCCAAATCAATCTTCCCATTTTTAATTGTTCAGTCATTATCTCTTCTTTTATAAACTGGATATCCATCATCAAGGATATCTGTCTACAAACTTATTTGAAAAATGTTGTATACATCTACCATCTTGCATGCAATGAGAATTTTTTTATGCAGTACCACATGGGCCATGCATCATTAAATCTATGACTGATTCATAGTAATGAGGATCAGTCGATTTCGGAGAGACCCTTTGGGTGATTTTTAAGTTTTTCTTTTTTCTTCTCCAGATTCTTCTAGGACCGCCCTTGATATGCTACCTCTCCACTTTCAATGTTATTTGGAATTTGTATGAGAGAATTTAAAGAAACATGATATATGAAGATAGATATAGAGTTAAAGAGACGAGATATTAGAATTTGATCTGCTACCTCTAGACCTCTATACCAATTTTTAGCTTGGTTCTAATATCCTCAAAAGATGTGGACCCCTGACCACGTTCAGTAGAATTCTCAAATAGTATAACTCAACCATTCCTCGGGAAACAAATTAAGAATATTCTTCCAATCGAAAATTGACTTATCTCTCTTTGAGTCCAACGTTTAATGTCTTGCTTTCATGCAAACAACAAAGGAAATTCAACACATGTTAATCTTATTGCATTTGGGAAATATTTGTTAGCTTCGAACCAAGCTAATGTCACGCCCCAAATACAAGATTACGTGATCGGCCAGGATATATGTGCCTATACCCCGTAGCCTAACTCATGCACATGCCAACATCATAAGATAGCAGAATAAACAACAGTTTTTAATAATAAAAAGAACCAAAATAGATTTTCATTTTAAAACAACAAGGTTTTAAATAAATATCTCAAGTGCGAAAATAAATAAATCGAAGAGCAACAGTTCTTTTAATAACTAAAAACCGAATAAAATATGAATGTCCTTACGGGACTACAACTCCGAATGCCAAAACAAAAGTGCATGACAACCTACATATATACAGACTCGACTACGACCCCTATCTAGGACTTCTATGAGATCATGTGGCTCATCTGCCCTCCAGTTGCGCCAAGTGCTCCAGCCCACCTCACCGATCAGGCTCTGCAAAACAAAACAACGACAACGAGTGAGTTCAAAGAACTTAGTGAGCGATTCTACCGACCCCCATAATAAAATAACACAGAGATAAGCAATAGCATAACATCCAACTCTACAAGAATGAGGTAACGAAAGTATGACTAGCTATCAAGCCATCTGGCCACTACCTGCTCAAAGGCAACCAACACCCATATGGTGAAGAACAACAGGTCTAAGCCTACCATGCCCTAAGACAACAATATATACTAGGATAATTGGGAAGGCCCTCCGAACTTATCCTAGTATAAATTAACTCAGGAGCAATCGGGAAAGGCCCTCCGAACTTGCTCGACGATATGCACACGGACAATCGAGATTCTCCCGTCCGAACTTGCCCCTTTAAGATATCATAGGTGTAATCGGGTAGGCTCTCCGAACTTACTCCTCTGAGATATCCCAGGAATAATCGGGTAAGCCCTCCGAACTTATCCCTTAACAAACCACCTCGGGAATAATCGAGTAGGCCCTCCGAACTTATCCCACGATGCCAAATTAGAACAATCGGGAAAGACCCTCCGAACTTATTCTGCAGGTTGGGAATTAGTTATCCAACCTCCCGGGCTTAGCCCGCAATCCGGCTCCTCTACGAGCCCGAAATTAGTCATCCAAAACTTCACAGTCGTCCCATAAGTAAGACGAATTAAGTGTAGCATTGACAATATTTTGTCTGCTTTCATTAAGAATGATAGATAAAATTTATCTAAAATCTCCCCCAAATACTACAGTCTTACATCCAAAATTTAATATCTAAAATTAATAGAATCAGACTATTAGATTTGTATTTAATGAAATTTAATAAATATATAAATTAAACATATAATTAACTACATAATACCTATTCATCATTGGAGCTTCATCCCAAATAATTAAACTTGTTCTGACTAGAACCTTGTTTAATATTGCAAGAATAATCCTCATCCAGATTAAGAGGGATTGCAAATCGAGAATGTGTTGTTCTTCCACCGTGTAATAGTAAAGATGTTATCCCACTGGACGCAACTGTTAAAATAATTTTTCTTTTGGACCGAAGTGCATATGCAAGAGTTACCAAATAAATGTCTTTTCGGTTACACCATAACCGTAAACAAAAAAACACATCCTTTTTTTCTTTTAACACCATCCAATATTTTATCATAAACTTGTCTATGTTCCAAAGTTAGGTGTTGAACTTCTTCTTGATTTTCCTTTGTCAATCTCCTCTGATAGTAGCGTGACTCCCCAGCAATTAAGCGATTGTTAGTATGTAGATGCTCCTAAAAGATGATTTTGGCATTGTAGGAAAGTCATCCAAACTCTTGTCACTTGCTCGTAGAATTAAATCAATTTTCTCCAAACAATCATCTTTGAGTTCATCATCAGTAATGACAACATCTAAAATTCAAAAATATATGAATTTAATATATGAATTGGTAAGAAAAAATAATACATTGTGAAACATACTAATCATAATAAATATATATAACATAGATATAGCTTTCATACTTTTCGTTGTAACACTTGCTTTATCAAATGATGTATGTCTTCAGTTAATAATTTTCAAGTATCCTCCCAAACGAATTTTAGTCTAGAGATCGAGTTTGATAATAATAATGTAGCAAACAATTTTCTAAGAGAAAAATATGATTCTCGTGCACTTGCTTCTTTAATTGCATCTACATAATTTTTGTCATAGTCAATCAATGTCATCGTCAATATATTTATAGTTTATATATATTTAAAATATAAACACGTGTAGGATACTTACACGAGGATTGTGATCGAGCATGGAGGGACACTGGAGGAGTTCGATGCAGGAGCTTGGGTGGAGGCCGCAAGTGACTGGGAGTACGATCGTGTTTATGGCTTTACAGATAGTGGCCATGCATGCGCCGTGCTCGGGCCAGTTGGGGCACCGACCCCTTCGACTGCGGGTGAGCGGCCCTCGACATCCCGAGCGCAGGACCAGAGCCGGATAGCGGCCATGGAGTCAGAGCTCACCCAACAGAGACATGCAATGCAGGAGCAGAGGCAGGCGATGGAGGAGCAGAGACAAATGATGGAGGGGCAGAGACTAACGATGGAGGAGCAAATGCAGGAGCAGAGACGGGCGAATGACGAGTTGAGACAGACGATCCAGAACATGCAGACACTCCTCACTCAGATTGCGTCTCACTCTGGCCTTCTACCGATGATATCGCAGTTGTCGTCCTCCTCGACCCAATCGACGCTCCCGACCCAGTCGTTGTTGACTCCACCGCCTCCACTACAGCCGTGAGATTTTGATTAATTGTATTTTGTTTATATTTTGATACTTGGATGCACGAGTTGATATTTTGATAATTGTTTGCCTCTGGTTTGAGGCTGATATTGATGATATTTATGTAAAACTTGTATGTTTGGTTTCTAATGCATGTGTATGATGTTTTCTGATTGTAATATGTAATTGAAAATAGTTTGTAGTCGATATATCATTGCATACATGAATTTACAAATTTTTTAGTTTTTTCAGTTACAGGATACACCTTTAGCCATGGATTACCCATGATTCACCGTCACTAAGCGGTGGCTGAAAGCTTATCGTAAATGGCTGATGGCCTAGGCAGCACCAAATATCACGGTTGCTAATATATAATATCACCGACGGGCTAGGGCAGTGGCTGATGGGTTGGTATCAATGACAACACCTCGAGCCATCATTGATGTTTTTTAATCAGCGACAGCGCACGAGGCTGTCGCTGATGATTACGTGTGATGGCCGCGCTCGGCCGTCACAACTTATCTGAGACGCGCTCATCAGTGACGGTTTTTGCCACGGTTGACGCCGTTCGTGATATCTATCACCGACGATTCAACCACGAATATAGCCGTTGCTGATGACCACAATTCTAGTAGTGAACCCTAAAGTATAACATGTATATGTGAAAGTTGGGTAAACTTTACCATTAACAGTTCTAATATCCTCGAAAGATGTGGACTCGAACCACGTTCAGTAAAATTCTCAAATAGTATAACTCACTCATTCCCGAGGGAACAAATTAAGAATATTCTTCCAATCGAAAATTGTCTTGTCTTTTCTCGAGTCCAATGTCTAATGTCTTGCTTTCATGTAAACAACAAAGGAAATTCAACACATGTTAAACTTATTGCCTTTGAGAAATATTTGTTAGCTTCGAACCAAGCTAAAAATTGAGACTCATTAATTGTTGGTTGATTTGCCACTTCAGATATTAGATCGTCATCATTGAAAACTATAGTATATTTATTTGAAAAATGAAACGTCAATCGTTGCACAGATGGATATTTGTAATGAATGTCGAAACTGAAAATTTTTCAGATCACTTCACACGATGATATATACCTGCAATCATAAAATATTTTGATCTCATCAACAAGAGCTTGTATTTTAGACTGTGATGCTGAGTCAACAAATGTGGCAGTGACACGATCATGACCTTTATTCACATATTTGAAAAGATATTTAATTGATCTCGATTTGTTGCAGCATTCAGCATTAATGTGTGCACCATATTTCAACAACAAGTATCTATTATGAGGGATAACAAAACAGTTGTCGAAATCAATCTTCCCATTTTTAATTGTTCAGCCATTATCTCTTCTTCTATAAACTGGATATCCATCCTCAAGAATATCTGTTTACAAACTTATTTGAAAAATTTTATATACATCTACCATCTTGCATGCAATGAGAATTTTTTTTGTGCAGCACCACACGAGCCATGCATCATTAAATTCATGACCGATTCATAGTAATGAGGATCAGTCGATTTCGGAGAAACACACACTGACCTTTTTGGTGATTTTTAAGTTTTTCTTTTTTCTTCTCTAAATTCTTCTAGGACCGTCCTTGATATGCTACCTCTCTACTTTTAATGTTATTTGGAATTTGTATGTGGGAATTTAAAGAAACGAGATATATGAATATAGATATAGAGTTAAAGAGACGGGATATTGAAAGTTGATCTGCTACATCTACACCTATATATTGTGTATATGTTAATAAATATTTAACTAAAATTTAAAACAAACTAAACACTACAATAAATAGATAAATCATTAATTATTTCATATTTTTATAAAATAATAATTTTATGACAGTTTGATAATATTTTCATAAGATATATATTATCTATGATATATATAAGCAACATCTTGTATGTTTTCTAGAGGTCTAGGGTTCAAATCCTAGTATGATCACTTATTGTGACTTTCTATCTTTGTCAAATATATATATATATATATATATATATATATATTGATAGAGACAGTCATATTTCTTGCAATCCGTATTTTGATGAAATAATATTTTTTTGATATTTAATAATATTTTTTTAAAATAGATTTGTTTGATAATTTGTCAGTATTTTCTAAGATATATTGTGTAGGAATTAAAAATAATAAAATAAAATGTTACACATTTTAATAAATATTTTTATAAAATAACATATTTCTAAAATAAATTAATCATGTTATCATAAGATATATTATGAATAAGGAGAATCTAAAATATATTTAGGTTTGATGGTGTATACCAACAAGTTTTTCGCAATTAAATCATTTTTATTTTTATAAAATAACATAATTCTAAATCGAATTTAATTTTTTTATAAAAAATACAACATAAATAATGTTATAAATTTAATTTTATAATAAATCCAATTTTTTATGCTTAGTTGTTATATGCGTAGTTGAGAATTTATTTTTATGATTAATATATGTTTTAATTATTTGTTACTATATGTAATCATATTTTGATAAAATAATATTTTTATCATAATTTATTAAAAAGTTATTATATGTACGCGATTTACTGGACTAAATGTTAATATATATAATCGTATAAAAATAAAATAATATTTTTATCAGCTTTATTAATTGCTCCATGCAGTTTCTTAAATTTTAATCTATCTTTTGATTTTTAATTTTTAATCAATGTACTCTTAATCAGGTCTGCTGCTATTTTTGAATTTATTTTTATTTTTTTCGAAAAAAAACTCTTTCTCCCTTTTAATTAAATACTCATTTTTTCTCTCCCCTCTAATTAAAAATGATTTAATTAAATATCATCATCTCTCTATCTAAGGAAATATATGAGTTTGTTACTAATATACTATTTAATACTTTTGTATTGCTAAATATGAAGAGTACAAATTGCCACTTGATATAGTTCTTATCATGACACTTGGCATGATAAGAATGCCAAAGTCCTTTCTTTTATATATATATAGAGATGTAATCATATTTTGATAAAATAATATTTTTATCATAATTTATTAAAAAGTTACTATATGTACGCGATTTACTGGACTAAATGTTAATATATATAATCGTATAAAAATAAAATAATATTTTTATCAGCTTTATTAATGGCTCCATGTAGTTTCTTAAATTTTAATCTATCTTTTGATATTTAATTTTTAATCAATGTACTCTTAATCAGGCCTGCTGCTATTTTTGAATTTATTTTTATTTTTTTCGAAAAAAAACTCTTTCTCCCTTCTAATTAAATACCCATTTTTTCTCTCCCCTCTAATTAAAAATGATTTAATTAAATATCATCATCTCTCTATCTAAGGAAATATACGAGTTTGTTACTAATGTACTATTTAATACTTTTGTATTGCTAAATATGAAGAGTACAAATTGTCACTTGATATAATTATTATCATGACACTTGGCACGATAAGAAGGTCAAATGCTTTCTTTTATATATATATATAGATATAGATATAGATATATAGATACGTGGAACAAAAGGAATTTAAAGAATTAAATGCCCATGGAAATATTTTGGAAACTTAACATATTCCTAAAACTAATATGTGGAACATAAGGAATTAAAGGAGATTATCATTATTATTAGAGTATCATAACATTTTGCTTCTTTTCGGTTCCTTCTGTTTATACCCAGTTTGTTTTGGACAATTGCATGTAGTTTTCGTTCTTTGCTCTGAATTATTTTCAGATGAGGCATCCTGTCACAGTTTTTTTGTGGTTTGCTCCAGAGTTGACTTTGAAGTTTTTCCCCATCCCCAAAAGTTATGCTAACATGTTTAAGGTTGAGCCAGTCAGAATGCTAGTAAGAGAAAGTAATAGTGCACAAGAAGGTATTTTAGTATCGTCTATCGTTCAAATTGAACAAAATTGAAGCGTTCTGTTTGGTTTTTTTCCTTGATAAAAAAAGAACACTGAAACTGAATTGAATTCACTTCTAAATTTTAGCCAAATTTATTAGCTTCTGCTTGTTTTGATTGGAGTTGAAAATTTATAATATTATATGTAACTATTTTTTCATTAAAATAAATAATTATCTCTTAAATATTTGACTTCACTAACTATAATGTAATATGACATCCAAAGTTCAAAGGGTTAAGTTATAGATATGTTGTTTATTAAAGCTCCAATTTAACATGAGCAAAAAAAATCAAAATTAATCATCACAAACCAAATTGAACTAAAAAATATTCATCCTAGTCGATTTGAAAGAAAATTAGTTAATTCCCTTCAACAAATTAAGATTTAATTTTGGTTCAGTCTGAATCACTTGGACTATGCAGAAACAGTGACAACTATGATTGGCATGGACAATGGTGGGTCTCCACATGATCTGTCCCTAGGATTCTTATATATATACCACAGGCCACCAACAATCTTTCAAGAGAAAATCTTCACTCCATCCATCAACAACAGCCACTACATTATTGAGCTACATCCAGGTTAGCCATCCAATGAAAATGAAATCTACCACAGTATCAGTATATGCAAGTTTGGCCCTGCTGTAGGGAAAGGTGGGGCACACAAATAATGGCAGATTGGTCTTCCCCTCATTGCACGAACCTTCCAAGAAAGCTCCTTCTCCTTGTCTCCCATAGCCTATGGAATCTCTCTCCCCTTCATCTCCTGCTCTAATCCCATATGCCACACGAGTTCCCTCCTCTTGAGCATGCAGTTTAGTTCTTGATATTAATGAACACATGCGGCTAGTATTCAGTTTTTCTTCTTCGAGCTCAAGCTGTGATATGGCCGGAATGCTCCCTGGCGTTGAATGCGCCCGCCGGAGGCGCTGCAGCAGTTCAACGGATTCGCCAGCGAGTTCAAGGAGATCATCCTTCTGCTTGTACACAGCAGGGCACGAGACACATCTGAGTAGTATTTCCAAGGTACTCAATTATGACTTGTTGAATTGCTCACTGCTTTATTTTACCTAACATGTGTTGTATACATACAGCATCAGAAAAGAAGCAGCTTGAACAAAGAATTCCATGAACTTGGACATATTGCCAGGGAAGCCAAGGATAGGTTGGATGCCAGACTACGGATCAAGAGGTCAGAATCCAAAGCTTTGAATTGCTTGCTTTTGCTGCTTCTTTCTTGCTTACATAATTAAGCTTGATTTGTAGGAATAATAGCCTGGAGAGCCTGAAGGAGAGCAAGATCCTTGGGTGTGTGCAGACGGAGGTGTTCACTTCCAAGAAGAGCAGAAAGAGGTTTAGCTGGAGCAAGCTGGGGTGGACATTATCAGAGGAAATGGATTGTGCAGTGTGCTTGGAAGAGTTCAAGACAGGGGATACTTTAATTCACTTGCCATGTGCTCACAGGTTCCACTCGAATTGTGTGCTGCCATGGCTGGAGAGCAGCTCTAGCTGCCCATGTTGCAGAATGACATTATTGTCTCAGTGATTATATATGGTTGTCAGCAAGTATGAATCAGTATCAATTTATAAATTAATGGTTTGATCTACTACTTTCTTCTTTAGTTTTTGGTCTGCTAGTACTACTTAATACTAATTGAGGTTTCATCATCATTAATTTTAACATACTTCCAATTTACATATTTGGTTGATTCTGATGTCCAAAAGGATTAAATTACCCATTTGGTCCCTTGACAATGCCGCTTCAAAATGGGGTACTAATTTGCATCTATATATATACTTAAAAGCAAGATACAAAATTACCATATGTCACTCTAATACTCAAGATTGGCTGACATGGCAATTTGAGAATTTTTCAATTTTTTTAAAAAAATTAACTTTCTCTCCCTCACTTTTCCTCTCTCACTTAATTATCTCCTTTAATGATTTCTCTTTCTCTCTTTTTGTTGATAATTTCTTTCTCTTTCTTCCCCCTCTCTCAATTCTCTCTCTTTTTAATGATTTTTCTCTCTCTCTCTCTCTAATATTTAATTAATGCATACTCTCTCTCCTCCTCTCTCTCTCAGAGGTTCGGTATTTTTCTCCTCTCTCTTAATTCTATCTTTTAATGATTTCTTTTTCTTTTCTTTTAATATCTCTCTTCCCCTTCTCTCAACTCTCTCTTTTAATGATTTCTCTCTCAACTATTACTTATTATTTTATTCGTTTTATATTTATTCCATAAATAATAATTAAATATTAGGATATTTAATTATTATTATTATTTAGTATTAGTTATTGTTTTATTTATTATTTTTCCAATATGCTTATTTAGATTGTATTTGAGGGAGTGTTTTTATGAAGTTATTATTATATTTAATTATTCATTATTATCTAAGTAAGATATATTTATTTATATTTATTCTTTTCTAATTACTATTACTTATTGTTTTAATTTTAACTTCAATTGATTTTTAATATTTATTTAATTCAGAGCATTCATTTTCATTATTATTTGTATAAATTTTTATTTTATGTAATCAATGCTAATTATCTTATTTATGCACAGTAACCCAATCGTTGTGCATTTATGTAAATGTGTATCTTTTAATTAATTTAAAATGTGCACAGTAATCAAATGTGCATTTATGCAAGCGTTCTGCATAAAATTATTCCTTTTAGAGGTAGGCAGCCTTTATGAAAATAAAAATTTAATTAAAATAGTAATTGTCACTCCTTTATTATTGGAGTGTGGCCCCTGGAATAATTAATTTAAAATGTGCACAGTAATCAAATGTGCATTTATGCAAGCGTTTTGCATAAAATTATTCCTTTTAGATGTAAGCAGCATTCATGTAAATAAAAATTTAATCGATTAAGTGTATCTTTTATTAAAATAGTAACTGTCACTCCTTTATTATTGGAGTGTGGCCTGTGGAAATTGAATCGATCAAATGTGCACAGTTCATTCGATGACACTTACTATATGAGTACTGTGGCCTGTTTGTAGGAGCGAACTGTAAATTTAATCATCCTTCGAGAATAAAATGAAATCAACATTTAGGTTTTTTTTTTTTTGCTTTTTTGATACATGTCTTATGGTTAAAATTATTTTATGTATATTATTTTTCCTTTAGTAGTTAGTGACCGAGAGTTTATTGTCCTCATTATTTTGACATTTTTAAGTTGCACAATTAGATTCTTTAGAATCAAATTAGGCGAGGTGAGTTACCAACTTATTGTTGTACTCCTCATTTCTATTTTTTATTAATCATTACAATGTTTCTGAATTATATTCTATATATTCTCAGGACGTCCTTAAGGAGCAATCAACTTTTGCATATTTTAAGTACCCACAATTTTATTTAACGTTGATTTTATTTTGGGACTGATTATTTTACTTTCAAGTACCAACTATAATTTTTTGATAGAGTTTTTGTTCCCTATGAAGCACCCCATTAATTAAATTTTTGATTTATTAAATATATGTTATATTTAGAAGAAATTTTTCGTGTTGGATTGATTATTTTTTATTTTTCTTATATATTTTCATTGTTGAAATTTACTAAACTCATGTTTACTATCTATATTCGTAATTTTACAAAATTGATAAATTTATACTATATAAATTTATTTGATTAAGATTCAAAATTGTCATGGCAAATTTAGAATCAAGCTTTGCTTAATTAATTCTAATGTATATTTTAAGATTCAAAATTGCCACATGACAAATTTAGAATCAAGCTTTGCTTAATTAAATCTAATTTATATTTTATTTCATAATTAATTTCGATCAATTATATTTCATATTGCTGCAAATTAATTATAATTTATATTTTATCCTCATTATATAGACATTATATTGTTAATTGCACAAATTATAGTCATGAATTTAATTGGAGGGAGCCATTGAAATTAATTGTGTATTAATCTAATAAAATTGAAATAATTATTGCGCAACAAATTAGATGTAGGTGTTGTATACCATAATCAATTATATTAATTAAATTTGGCTGACGTAGCAAATCTAAACCTTTTAAATTTTAAAATTTTAATATCCTTTTTTATCTCTTCTGCAATTAATGTCACATGCACAATTTCACTCTATTTTGAAATGCCAATTAATGTCGCATTCTAATTTTTTGTAAGTAGAACATGTTCTTTAACTAGAGACGTATTATCTAATTTTTTTTGTATATTTTAATTTTTGAAACCTATATAAATTTATTATAATTGTTTTGATTTTTTCATCCAAAATATCATTATCACAAATATTTTTTATTAAAAATTACTATCCAAAAATAAATATATTTTTTTGTATATTTTAATCTTTGAAATTTATATGAAGTTATTATAATTGCTTTGATTTTTTTAATGCAAAATATCATTACTATGAATATTTTTATTAAAAATTACTCTCCAAAAATAAATATATTATTAAATAAATATATACAATAATATAGAAGCTTTTTTATGTATTGAGGTTAAAAAAATTTCTCTTAAAAATATTAGTGTTGATTCTTGATTTATATTTTTATTAATACTTATTTATTATTATAAATTTTAATATATATATATATTTGAACCTATATTTTTGTGGTAATAATTATAAATTTACTGAATAATTATTGAAAATATTTTTTAATATTAGAATTATTATATAATTATTTTTTTTCATTAGTTATCTATACTTATGCAAATTTGATTGGTATAGTTTATTTATATTTGTGTTATATTCAATGTTTACCCTTAAAATTATTTATATTTTTCAATTTTATTTTTATATATTTTTTCTTAAAGTTTTTCATAACTTATTATATGTTTTGAAATATTTTTTTACTTTTTTATTCAAAAATTAATTAGTGTTTTATTTTTTATATTTAAAAATACTCTGAATTTGACAAAAAAATAGAAATAATATATACGAGCAATTGATGTCCATAATTGATTCGCCTAATTAATTAAAATTTACAATAATTTTTTATTAAAATAAAATTGAATTTTAATTCATAATAGAAAATATTTAATTTATAGCATTTTTTAAAAGATTAATTTTTCAACTAAATGCATGATAAATTAGTTATCTCAGAATAATTTAAATTAACCTCCAATATTTTGGGAATTTTTTATTTTTGAATAATTGATTAATTTAGTGATTCATACAACAAATAAGCATTTAATTCTTCGATATAGTATTCTTTATTACCAAAATTAAAATATTGGGCATCGCAAATAAGAAAATATCGTTATTGGAATTTGATCGATTAAGTTAGTTTGAGAAATTGGAGTCTT
The DNA here is from genome assembly GCA_034359265.1 of Canna indica. NCBI lineage: Eukaryota > Viridiplantae > Streptophyta > Magnoliopsida > Zingiberales > Cannaceae > Canna > Canna indica. The sequence continues at coordinate 74,810,036 of CP136894.1, read as the reverse complement.
TCTTAATAACTCTACGTTGAGAGCTTAAATTCGAGTTAATGTGAGAAGAAACACAATATATATATATATATATATATAATAAATTAATAATTCAATTACCAAATATTATAATTATCACATTCAAAAATAGTATATATATATATAAATAATAAATTAATAATTCAATTACCAAACATTATAATTATCACATTCAAAAATAGTAATTAATTATGATGAGTTTAATTTAGATATTTTTTTTACATTTTATGCATATATTCGTGTATTTGGTTAATTTTAATTTCTAATTTAAGTTAAAAAAAATACAAATTTTTTAAAAATATATATATGATTTTATAATTATATACAATAAATTAAATTTATATATTCTTTTTCTCTACATTTATATGTTTTAATATATGATATTTGTTATTATTTTTAATTATTCAGGTATGAATATTATAATTTAAATTAACTTAATTTTAATTTGTTATCATAATTTTTAAAATGATTTAAATTTAAATAATATGTATATATAATTACGTGTGAGTTTACGACTAATTTATTATGCACCAATTCATCCCCCAAATTATTGATTTTTCAAAATGGGTCACTTGGTCAGCTTCTACCCAAAATAGCTGATAGAAGAGATTGCGTGGCGTGTTTGAACAAATAACCCAATTTTTATTTAATATACGAAAACAAACAATCACTTGTGTACATGTCTTTGCGTGTGATCTGCATGTTGCTGCATTCATCAACACAAAATAATGAAAATCTCTTGAGTTTTTTGAAAGCCTAGAAAAGTTAAAATACTTGATGTTAATAGGGGTAGACCATTTCTCCTTGTTTGGACTGATATAAAAAGTATTATTCTCAGTTTGGTATCATAACATTTTTTTTTCTTTAAGTTGTTTATTTTGTCAGTAGAATGGCTATATGCACAATAAGTATGACTAGTTGTAAATAAATTTGTTAAAAAAAAGAATGAATAAATGTTATCGAAGATGTCTCCTATAAAAAGCTCGCTATTTGGTTGCCTGCAAATAGGCTTTTGGCATTTATATTTACAACATTTGATCAATTAAATTATTTGATTAGCTAATTATAGTGTTACTTTTACATATTTCAAGATAGGCTACAAATTGGCTTGTAGTCCGAAAAGCTCGCAAGTCTAATTCGCAGCGTACAATGATAGAGCTTCATGTCTTCTTTCGCTCGCGACAACCTCTATCTTCGCTCGTGACTCTTGCGATAGCCTCCTCTTACTCGTGACCACTACAGCCTGCTCGCAACAACCTCCCTCTTCCTCTTGCACTACTAGAAATTGAGTCTTCAACAACGGCTATTAGCAACGGCCGCTCAAGCCGTTGCTATTTGCAACGACATTCTTACGGCCGCTCAAGCCGTTGCAGATATGTTGTATCTGCAACGGCTTTCTAACGGACACACAAGCCGTTGCTGGTGATTTTAATTATCAACAACGGCTTTCTAACGGACAAGTGAGCCGTTGCTGATGATAACTTATTAGCAACAGCTTTCTAACGGGCGAGTGAGCCGTTGCTGATAAGTTTATATAGGTCGCAGATCGCGCCCGACCCTTCTTCCTCCCGCTGCTGCCGCCGCCGCCTCCTCCTCCCGCCTCTCGCCGCCGCTGCCGACGCCGACGACGCCGAGCTGCCGCTGCCGACGCTGCCGTCCGTCCTCGACCGCCGATTTCAGGTAATCATCACCGTCCGGCCGTCTCTCCCCGTTGCGGCCGGCGGGAAATTCGACCGAAATTGCAGATTTATAGTTTTTTAATTTTTTTATATATGTTAATTAATTATTTAGATTAATTGTTTAATTTGTTAGATTAATTATTAGGGTTTAGATTAATTTTTAGGATTTAGATTAATTTCGGAATTGTCCACTTCGGACGCGCGCCGGAATCGTCCACTTCGGACTCTACCAATTATCGTCGAATTTGGACTCGTGTCGGAATTGTCAAATATGGACTCGAACTGTCTCGAAACATTTAGAAAATAATCATCCATCCGACGAGTTGATATATATGTTTCACGTACGCATCGACGAGTCGGATATGATTTAGCAAAACCTTAGATCCGTTCGGGGATTGTATGTTTGTGTAAAAGAAGTAGATGATCTTTTATACGACGTACAATTCTTGAATTGTCCCTGATTGGATAATTTGGGAATATAGTTATTTGTACTGCACTTACGTTCTTAATTATTTTAACTGTTAACTAATTATTCTAAATTTCAGCAACATCTCTCTTGTTCTCCGATACGCGCCCAAATTATATGCGTATTCGGAGAACTGTAGGGAGATGCTGTCGAAATTTAGAATGAAGTTAGCGGTTAAAATAAGTACTTAGTGCAATATAAATAACATAAATCCCGAATGGAATAGGACAATCTCACCTAAAGACATTAACCAAAGAAATTGTCATTGATTGACAGAATCTTGTCAGCTGATCGAAGTTGGATGTACCGACGTCTTCATCGTGGAGCTTTAACGAATGAGTTTCGATTAGGCGTAACGTACTTCCTAAATTTCGCCTATTCGAATCGGAATTTCGTTAGCATCGGTGATCAAATCCGATGTTCGTGCCGTATTTGTTTGAATGGATGATTTTTGGATCAGGAGACTGTCACTCTGCATCTATATACCAAAGGATTTGCACCAAGATATTTTCTATGGACTTGTCACGGGGAGTCACGCGAAGTCGGGACGTCGAGCAATCCTGTCATTTAGACATATGGTGAATCTTCCTCTGCTGGTGCTTCTTCATCTAGTCAATGTAATCCCTATAGAACTATAATACTTGATAGTCTTGGGGGTCAATTCCACCTGAATGATAATGTTGATCGGCCAGTTCTTCAGACATCAGTCGCACCAGATACTACAGCGATTGATATCACAGAAGTACAAACTGCGGTAGAGATTGAATTACCGAATAAAGAAGCTGCAGAATTTTATATGGGACCAGCTCGTGGGAATATGGTCGACGGATCGATGGCAGGAGGTTTCTCGGAATGCGGCTAGAAATCGCATGTCGGGGAGAGCAACGCGTCACACCGGCGGCTCTGTTGCATTTGCAGTGCACGCGAACCGTATGGTAAGTATATATTTTATTTGTTACTATGTGTACTAATTAATGTATTTGTTTTGTAAATATAGACGACGGTGTCGGATGACGGGACTGTCCAGCGACCCTCCCCGATGGTGGTGTTTGAGCGGACTCACCGTCGAGCACATGGGACGGGGGAGTACATCGACAACCGCGCTGCATACATTATGGTAACTATATATTTGTTTAAATTATTCATTATATATTCATAATTTAAGTTTTATGATAAATATTAAACAAAAAATCAAACTCGAGTAGGAGACCTACAGCCAGACGGTGGTGCAGCGCGGGGGTACCCCCGAGGACTTTGACGCAGCAACGTGGGTCGAGGCCGCAGGTGGCTGGGACCATGGCCGCGTATATGGCTTCGCAGATAGTGGTCATGCGCGAGCCGTACTAGGGCCACTTGGGGCACCGACCCCTCCGGTCGCTGGTGAGCAGCCGTCCACCTCTAGATCCAGTTATGATCATGGTAGCAGAATAAGGACTCTAGAGGACACGGTCGCGCGTCAGACTGAGATAATGGAGCGCCAAAGTCATATGATGGCGGATATACAAGCTATGCTATGCAACATGTCAGGTCATCCCGAAGCAGGCATCTCTTTGGCATCATCTAATCCATCGTCCTCGAGTCGGTCCATGCCGGTGTACACTCAAGCACTCCAGACCCCGCCATATGATCCAGACCATCCTCCATCGTTATCGTGAGATTTTTTTATATTGACTTTGTTACTGAGATATTGGACTTGTTTAATTTATTTTGTTTGGATATTGATACTTCAATTTTGCATTTGAATAGTTTTTATACTATTGTGGATAATTATCAATATAAATATAATTGTTTTGATGTATATCTTGGTGTATTTGTGATGTGTGAATGAATGTGTGTATGAGTGTATGGGTGTGTGAGTTATGTATCAGATAATGTATCAATGTATCAATGGAAATTTTAAATTTTAAATTTTTTCGTTACCAGGTTCACATCATCAGCAACGGCTTTCCCACGGCCGTCCGTGGGAACGCCGTTGCTACGGACTCAGCGGCCGTTGCTATTAATGTTATCTGCAACGGCTCCGGGTCCGTGGCAAAACCGTTGCAGATAATATTTTTAGCAACGGCCCGAGCGGTCGTTGCTGATCCATTGCTAAGTTATCAGCAACGCGATTTTCTGCCACGGCTCCATTGCAACGTACGGCTCGGCCGTTGCTGATGCTCTTCAGCAACGGCTCAGCAACGGCATCAGCCGTTGCTGATGCCCATTTTTCTAGTAGTGTTGGTGACAATCTCCCTCTTCCTCTCTCTCACACAATAGTTTTCCTCCCGCACGCAACAACCTCTCTTTTGCTCGCAACAACCTTCTTTTTTATTTGCGACCAACCAAACACTTGCAAATATAAATTATAAGTCTACTTGCGAGCAATCAAACAGTATGCTCCTATTCGCGAGCATTTACTTTTGAATGCAAATGCTTTTTTGCAACACTTGCATTTGCAGGGAACCAAACGATCCCAAAGCTTTACCCTTGGTTGCAGTTGTAGGGAAACCAAACCCACCCCTTGGCCCTGAGATTGAAATCAAGGCCATACACCAAATCCACTCTACTATATATCTTTAAGTTACTTTAAGGGGCAATCCAAGAGGCCTAAGACGAAATTTTAAGATGAGGTCTTTCAATTATTCAATAAAATTAATATGAACCTTTTATGTAAATTTTGTTTTTCTAACTTGGCACCTTGGCGGCAACCGCGAGAGACGAGAGTTGGGACTGCTTTGGAAGAACAGGGGTGAGAGACGGAGAGGAAGAAGATGAGCATTTAAGGTCAAACATTGCTGTAAAAACTAGATTTTATCTAAACTTGTGGAGTGTGGACAACTGACCGTTGGAGAGGCTTGGAGCTCGACGGAGATGGAGAAGACGAAGAGTCCGAACTCCGATTTTGTTAGTGTAAGATCTGAAATTATTTTCAGATCTGATGGGGAGGCTCGATGCGTGAGAGGTGAGGCTGTGATCAAAGTATATACCAAGAGGTGAGCCCCGGGTGGAAAGTCAAGGAGTCAAAGAGTCAATATGGATTTTATAATTTTATCTGCTTGATGTAATGATGTTGATGCAATCTGGACGCTTGATGTTGATGCAATCTGGATGCAGCAACATGGTGAGACTGTGAGAGTACCCGGGCTTAATGTTGATCCATCAATTTGAGACCTAAGACAATGGTCTTTTGAGCCTAATTAATGGATGGACCGGCTCTGGTTGCTTAATGTAGAGTGTTCTAGTTATATATCCTTCCTTAGAACTATTGATCGGTAAAAATTTGTTTTATCACGATGAATGAAATTCAAAACTTTATTATCTTAAAAAAATCCTAAATTAGGAATTGTATGAATCCATAGATGGTGTAAATTATATATGTTAATTTGCTAATATATATATTAAAAGAAAGTTTCTAATGAATAGTTTTACATGGCTAATCATGTTTTAGTAATAACCAATAGTTTCAAATTGTAAATTGGACAGATTGGATCAATATAATTGATCTTACTAGTTTATTCGATATAAATAAAATATGATTGAAAAATCAAAAGATTTTGTTCAAATGAATTAACTTTCGTCTGATTGATGAATTTTTGTTTGCATTTTAGTAGATCCAACAAGCACCCACGTGATACCAAATCATCAATAATCTTTATTTGTCAGCTTAATTAGAATAATTGATAAGTGATCAATAATATTTGTTTTTTTCTAACAGCACTTGGAATAATTTACGGGATTTATTAATATGGACATGCGATCTGGTTGTTAGGTCGCATTTTGGTCCCTTTTTTTTTTTGTTAATGAGGAGTTGAGGACTACTATTTCTATTTATTATAGCAAAGCCTTCTGTGATATATATATGTTCTAAACAGATAAAATTATTGTTTGCTGTAATGACTTTAAAAATTTAAAATTGAAAAAGGTCTAAAAAATCTAAAATCTTTTAATCATAAAAAAAATTACATAATTTTCATAAGAGCTCGTTTTGATTTCCTGCTTTATATATATATATATATATAGATATAGAGAGAGAGAGAGAAAATACGATGGTACTTATATATATATATATATATATCTTAATTTTTAAGTACCATCTTATTTTTTTTAAGGTCCGTTGTTGTAAAAATAAAATAAGGACCTTTCCGTATAAATAGAAGCATCGTGATCTCTTAACGGTAATGTACCATTAACGGTGAGATAGACAGAATTTTATTGGAGTGACATATGTGGGGCAGAATTATTGAGGTTTGATTGTCTCCTGATTTTTCAGCAATTTTCTTAAAAGAGATTAAAGAGTTTTTTTTTCAAATCTTGAATTCATGTTTAATTTTTTTCAAAATCAGAAAGTAACTAACTTAATATGCAGATTACCCTCATACTTCAACAAGTTGAGCTCATTTTCAACAGGTTCGATCAATCCATCTTAAATTCATCAAAAATTTATAAAAAAATCTACTATTTATAGATAAATCACTTTCATAGCTTGTATCAGTAAAATAAATTTTTTAGAGTTGAAAAATAATTTCTATTACCATTTTCAATATGTTGGGCTTATTTTAAACAAGTTCGGTCAATCCATCCATTTTAAATTCATCAAAAATCACAAAAAAAAACTACTATTCATATGTAAATTACTTCCATAAGTACCATGACTTGTATCAGTAAAATAAGTTTTTTAGAATTGAAAAATATTTTTTTTTCACCATTTTAAACAGGTTTGACCATATATGCCATATATGAAAAAAATACATCTAAAAATCAACATAAAATCTATATTAACTAACTATATGTGATCCATAACTTGGATAATCAAAATAATTTTTTTAGAGTTGAAAAATAATTTTTTTTACTATTTTCAACAGGCTGGGTCCATTTTAAATAGGTTTGATCAATTCATCCTAAATTCACAAAAAAATCACAAAAATTCTACTATTCATAGGTAAATCACTTTCATAACTTGTATCAATAAAATTAATATTTTTAGAGTTGAAAAACAATTTTTTTTACCATTTTAAACAAATTCAGCCAATCCATCCTGAGAGTAATTTGGGTATTAAGCTAGTTACTTTCTGATTTTGGGAAAAACCAAACATGGATTCGGGATTTGGGAAAAAAAAAGACTCCTTATTCTCTTCTACGGAAATCCGAATTATATGAAGCCAGTAAGCAAACAAAAAATCCATGGGTATTTGAACCTGAATATCCTAGAAAAAGCAAAATATTTGATGGAAGAACATGAAATCCTTTTGAACAACCTGTTCTAATAGGAAAGTCCTATATTTTAAAATTAATTCATCAAGTTGATGATAAAATCCATGGACGTTCTAGTGGACATTACGCACTTGTTACACAACAACCCCTTAGAGGAAGGGCGAAGCAAGGGGGACAACGAGTAGGAGAAATGGAAATCGTTGTTGATTTTTTGTATGAAGTCACACCTACGGTGAATCTAGTACTTTTAAGAGTAAACTTAGCATACCCAAACTTGTTAGGTTCATTTTTTTGCAACACTAAATTCACTCTTATTTTTTTTGTTCAATTTTAATCATATTAGCTTCAATTAAGCTAAATTCACTTTTATAAGGGACTCCGTAGAAATCCATACATAATATGCCTCCATAGAAAATCAACCTCCATGAAAGCAAATGGACTGGATCGGCTTCATTGATCCCAATCGAATCAGACCCGATTACGCCCACACTCATGAACCAGACTCAGATATGGCCAACTACAACCTAGCTCGGGGGCTTCACCTGGCCAACAAGGACACTCACATCCTTCATTAATTACTCGGGATCCTATAATAATGATCACACCTTCTCCGGGATAAGCATCGACCCTTTCTGGATATATCCCTCCAATTATACGAGATATCTTTGCCCAACCTGCACTATAAACAGACATGATGCATATCAGGTATACTATCGATTTCAATTCCATGCCCATTATCTGGATTCCTTCTAATTTTAACGTCAGAGTGTCTTTGCGGGTCCCCCCCCACAGGAGCCGCATCGGACTAGGAGACGTGAAAACCCACATCACCCTGACTCCATGCGAGAACAGTTGGCGACCCACATTACCGCACCGGGCTGAGTAGAACTTACCTACCCCATCATGCATGGTAGGCACCCGGAGTTAGGCAAACTCCACTACACATAGGCAACAACCTAGCAGCAGTGTTCCCACACAACCGTGAGATACTAATACGACGAGGAGTGATGCTCTAGTGCCAGCTGACCCAGCACCGGAACAGCTATAAACGCTTGATTGACGGCCTCCAAGCGCAGAATCAGAGGTTTGGTCGAGACGTTGACACGGTCAAGGGAGCGGCACTCGACCGAGCGCAAGCATCGCCATTCGGAACATGATAAGGATAGTCACCTCGAAAGAACCAGGAGGCCGACCTCAGTCTTCCAAGATGAGGTCTCCCACACACACCACCAGAGAGAAGAAGAAGGAACCAAGGCCACAAAGGTCGTTCCTCCCCTCGTCGTCGACTCGAGACCTTTAGTCGATCACATCATGGTAGTCTGTCTCCTTGGCAACTTCAAACTGCTGACCACTCTCCAACCTTATGACGACACGGGTGATTCGACCACCCACCTGACGATGTTTAGGTCAATAATGCTCCTCAATGATGCAACCGACACCATATTGTGCCGAGCTTTCCCTAACTTCTTGGAAAATATCGCACTGTTATGGTTCTCCACCCTTCTGTCAGGGTCATTACACACTTTCCAAGAGCTCTCCAGAGCCTTTACCAACCAATTCTCCTCGTCTCAGATAGGGATGCCAACGGGGCGAATTCAGGGCGGATAGTGCTACACCCGCACTCGTTTACTAAACTCGTCTCCCATACCCACATCCACACCCACACCCACACCCGCGACAGGTATCCATCACCCATCCCATCACGGTAATTGATACCTGAGGATATCCGTGGATACTCATTTAATATATGACAAAAATTCATTTTATTTTAATAGTATACCATCAACCATTTTGATTTCACCCCTATTAATAACTTGATTGAGAAACTTAATCCATAAAATAAACTATTTAACAATTAAATTCTAAATCATAAAATTGTCTTAATAAATAGTAATAACAATTTATACAACATTAAATTTAAAATCAAAGTACTTCCAACTAAAATTGAGAATTGATATAATATATAAAAATATATTATATTTAGACAAATGAAATCTAATGAATATATCATTTAGATTTATATTTAAACTTTTCATTATATATTAATATATAAAACTATAAATTTAACATTTCATATACATTGGCGGGTAGCGGGGGTATCTACGGGTGTGGATGGTATAGTATATGTACTCGTACCTATTTATTAAATGGGTAAAAATTTATACCCGTACTCATACATGTGGTTATAATATGTTCCCCATACCCGACCCATGTCGGATAAATATCCGCAGGTATCCACGGGTACGAGTAATATTGTCATCCCTAGTCTCCGTTCTACTCTGAGATCGAGGATTCCCTCCATTACATCAAACAAGGACAACACAAGTCGCTGAGGGAGTACTTGAAATAATTCCACGTCGTGGCTATGGAAATTCCCAATCTTGATCCTCATGTCGAGTTGTATTCTATTAAGTATAGCCAAAAGCCTGGACAGTTCGCGGACCAGATCGCCCTATCCAAATCAATGAGTATGGCTGAGTTTCGAGAATGAGAAGTATGTTATATGGAGATGGAAGAACTCTGAGAAGCTAGAAAGGTTGATCGGCAAAGACGGTGCCGAAGATAAGAGGGCCAAGAAGCCCAATAAAAAGGATAAAGACTGAAATCGCCGCAAGCAAGATAAGAACAAAAGAGGGAGGTTGTCCTCCGACCTAGCCCTAGATATGACGAATACACCCCGTTGAACGTACATCAAGAGGAAAACCATTCTCTGAGTGATTTACAACTTGCAACTGCATGCTCAAGTATCCTAGCAACACGGGAAAGCAAAAACTCCCGCCTAATGTTGACAGAAGTAAGAAGTGCAAGTTAATTTCACCCCACCTACGGGCACACCACCGAAGAGTGTGTGATGCTCAAGGATCAGATCGAGCACCTGATACGGTCGAGAAGGCTGCCTTGACTACTACATCAGTCGTATAAGAAGCCGTTAACCAAGATTGGTAGAACTACGTCTCCTAGAGCCAAAGTCCAACCAGAACGCTACCCCCAAGGAATGTTGGGGGCAACCAAGATGGTAGTAGAGCTAGCCAGTCGAGCACTGAAATTCGCAAAGTTGTAGTCCACATAGCCGGAGGATTCGCCAGATGAGGCAAGACGAGCTCAGCCAGAAAGATGTCACTCTAAGCCATCATGGACGCGACATGCCCGCAGAGGACTTACATCCGAACTCCGATAATATCGTTTGTTGAATCTGACTTCCAGATGATTGATAAAATTTTACATGATCTTATCATCATTTTTGTAATTGCTGGCGGTTCCCTTGTGAGGAAAGTGGTGTTTGGCAAGCTGCTCGCCTGTCCTAGCGCTGGCGGGGGCGTTGGCCCTCTGGCAGTGCCTTTGTTACGATCCGCTTGATGGAATAGCTAACCCATCAACTTCATAGACCAACCTATTGGCCTAATTAAAATGCTTAAGCTGAAGTTGGTAGCACACCCATCAAGCCTTATAAGTCAATACCACATCCAACATACTCCCGATGTGGAATTAAACTGAGGTATTACAACCTTTATGCTACCATAATATTAGTGAAGGTGTTACCCAAAGCTCCTAAATATCTTAAGCAATAATACTACAAATACTGTGAACATCTCAAGCTTTAAGTCTTTCCTTTTCTCTAACGAGAAGTGATCGTCTTTTCACATATCTTCTTCGCAAGGAGCACTTTGTGGTCAGAAGTGACGTTAACATTACAAAAATTCAACTTAAGTCAGCGTCATATTTAATTAAAAAAATTGATGCCGAATAAGTACCTAAATGCTAAATAGAACTAAATACAGATGCATGTGGTACTAGTGCCAGTATTAAAAAATTTCTTTTGATGCTTTAATTGACAATGTTGGATTAAACAATCGATTAGAAAAAAATATTTTATTTTAAATTAGATTAATATTTGATCTCATATGTAAACTTATTTATAAAAATTTGATTTTGCTGAAAGAATTGATCTATTCTATATGAGATTACTAAAAAGAATTCAAAAACAGGCACTAGCTAGAGCGTCATTTCCAACGCTGGTTTCTCATTAGAGATCGGCTTGGGCTTCTGCTAATCCTGACCCCAAGCTAAAGCATATTCAATGTCCAACTCAGATTCCAAAACATATATAATTATTGGATATCAATTCTGTTTCCGAAAAGGGCCACACTGTACCCTTGTATTGGCACTTGATTGGCCACAACAGTAGGATTTCCAAAGCACAGCTTCCCAGTCAAGACTTAAATGTGTGACAGATTAGGACAGACAGGAAATTAACCTGCAACTTGTATAAGGGACCACTGTGCTCATCTTCCATATGTGGTCTTAGTTTCAGTCTTGAAGAAAGTACTGCAGCAACTTGCACCAGAACTAGACTACTCTTATGCATTCCATTTAATGAGTGTTATTGGTGCTAAAAGAGCCTCGTATTGTACGTAGTAAATTTTCCATGGTTTGCATATATGACACCTTTTTGGTTCATCTACTTTTCATATTAGTTTACTGCCATGAGTCCAGCAGAGCCATCAACTTTTGACTCTGCCAACTCTCTCTTCTTCCAACTGTGGTAAATGGTAATGTCGTAATTGGAGTATTCTCTGTTGTATAGTCTTTCAAGCTTCAACAACATCCATAAAGCAGTAGGTATATAACATACTGATCTGGTGGATTCAGACTGATTTGGTTGGAAATCTCCTCTGAATTATGGCTCAGATTAATCTTAATTAAGATCAGCTTCACTCAACTTAATTAAGATCCAATCCAAGTCCAGTGAAAACCAATCATTAATCAATCTAATTAGATTATAATTGTTTTATATATTTTATTTTAGTTGATTTAGACTGATTGATCAAACTGGAAATCAGTGACCAAGATTCAGAAACACTTTTAATAGTATGTTCAATTTCAAATGTTAAGTCTCAGTCACTCACGACTAACTTGTGAAATCTATTAAATTATAAGATTTTCCTGACATATTAAACGTAAAAAGAGAATATAATTTTTTTAGCATTTAATGTAAATATAATTGCTGTTACCCGTTTTTAGATTTTTATGGTTTATTCACCACGTAATGACAAAACATGTCTATTTCTTCCTTATAAAACCTCAAGTTTACTACCAGAAGATAGCATATCCAATCTTCACAGACAATGGCCGCAAGAGCCAAATCTAGGAGGCTGTCCTTGGACCTCTTCCAGAGGGCGGTCTCCGACCTCTCCGCCAACGCCGGCATCCTTGGGTACATGGACCTGAGGGCCCCTTCTCGGCCGTCCGGCGACGTGAGCGAAGTCCGCTGCGAGTGCTGCGGCCTCTCGGAGGACTGCACCCACGCGTACGTGAGCCGGATTAGGGACCGGTTCTGCGGGCGGTGGGTCTGCGGCTTGTGCTCGGAGGCCGTCAAGGAGGAGCACGGCCGTCTCGGGCTCGCACGCCACATAGTGAGGGAGGAGGCGCTTACTGCGCACATGGACGTCTGCCGGAGGTATAACAAGTTCGTGAGGACGAACCCCGCCATGTCCTTGGCCGGCACCATGTCTGAGATCCTTAAGAAAAGCTGCAAAAAGATTAATGATGATCATGGTGGGCGTGGGAGAGGAGGTAATTGATTGCAAAGTCTTGATAAGTTACAGTGACGACGAGGCTTCTCACGGTGCATGATCTGATGCATATATCAGTGCATGCATAAAAAGGGTATAATTAAGTTGGTGGTTGAGGAAGAAAGTTATCGTAAGGTAATATTTCACGGGTTTATGTGTAATATGGAATTACTGTGAGTTGTTGTTAGTTAATTAATATGGAATTACTGTGAGTTGCTGTTGATTAAATCTCGATTGTTTGTAAACAGCTGATTTGCAATTAATTTAATCTCGATCGTTTGGAATAATCTCGATCGTTGTAAACAGATTTGCGATTAATTACCGATATCGGAAATGGTATAATTTATCGTTATGAAGGTTGTATATATCATGCATGATTGTTACTGTAGCATGCAGGAATGAATATGAACGAATGAACAATGTATTGATGTGTACAGTGATATATATTTATACAACAGTTTCTAAGTTTCTACCCTGAGAAAAAGGCATGTGAAACAAATCGTATCAAGGTAATGGGCATCAGTATATTAAAAATCCAAATTCGTCTTGATCGAATTTTCTGTAACGCCACGTGGATTCACTTTTTTGAGGAGCCTTCGGTTCGTCATCTTAATCGTGGTATATCGGATCATTGCCCGATTCTATTTTCCTTTGATAAAAATTCATATCGATCCAAGCTGTTTAAATTCCAAAATTTTTGGATTGATTATCCTGAATCTACTGATGTGGTTCGTAATGCTTGGGGGGAAACCCCTATAGACTTATTGTCATATCCGAAATTTTCGACTGCTTTAAGTTTTACTAGAAAAGCCCTCTCTGTGTGGAATAAACATTCTTTGGGTGTGCTGGAAAATATTCTTCATGATACTGTTGTTGCTATTTCTACCATTGAGAGACTTGATGCGATTTCGGGTCTAAACTTTGATGATGAAAATAAACTTAAAACTCTCAATAATAAGGCCATTGCTTTAAGGAGACAAATCTCCCTAAAGTGGTGGGCTAAAGCTAAAAGTAATTGGATCAAGGATGGTGATAATAACTCAGCATATTTCCATCGTATAGCATGTATAAGAAGAAGAAAAAATAAAATTTATAAAACTAACTCTGCTTTGGGTTTATCGTTAGTCACTGATGATGATATTTTGAAAGTTTTCTCTGATTTTTATATGGATCTGTGGTTGGATACTTCCCATTCTTTTGTTGATATCTCTCGGGATTTAGTGGTCAATATTATTGATAATTCCAATCTTGCTGAAATTATTTGCCCTTTTTCTGTATTGGAAGTCACTAATGTGGTTAAGGCTATGCCCAATGGCAAAAGTCCAGGGCTTGATGGATTCACTAGCGAATTCTATAAGCATTATTGGCCCATTATTGCTTCTGATTTGATGTTGTATCTTGAAAATTTTTATAATAATGCTTATTTACCAATTGATTGGAATAAAATCATTTTGAGTTTTTTCCCCAAGTGTCCCAATCCATCTTGTGTTAAAGATTATCGTCACATTGCTTTATGCAATTTAAGTTATAGAATCTTAGCTAAGCTCCTAGCCAACCGAATTCAATCTGTTGCTCCGAAGCTAGTAGCCAAAAACCAATCGGCTTTTATTAATGGTAGATCCATCCAGGATAATATCCTGATTGCCCAAGAAATTGTCCATTCAATGTATGGCTCCAAGAGCAAAGATCCATTGGTTATGGTCAAAATTGACCTTGAGAAGACTTATGATAAAGTTTCTTGGGCTGCTATCATTGCTATGCTCAAGGCGTAAAAATTCCCGGATAAGTTTATTGATTGGATTAAGATTTGCCTTTCTTCGGTTAGCTTTGTCTGTCTGGTTAATGGTTGCTTATCTTCATTCTTTCATTCCAATAGGGGTATCCGTCAAGGGGATCCTTTACCCCCTTATTTGTTTTAACTGCCCAAGTGTTGACTTGCCTAATTGATAAAGTTGTTCAAAGTGGCAAGCTTACTCCATTTAAAATTAGAAACGCTGCCCTTGTTAGCCACTTGCTTTTTGCCGATGACATCCTTCTTATGTTTAGAGCTAATCCTAAGAGTTTAGATTCGGTCAAAAAAAATTTTAAAGATTTCGAAAAATTCACTGGTCTTTATGTAAACTTTGAGAAGTCTTCAATTTTTTATCCTAAATCCACTTTTAGGGAATGCATTGCTCATATTAGTAGTATCATGAACATTCGAGCGGGCTCCTTTCACTTTAAGTACTTAGGTACTCAAATCTCTCCTAGAAGACCCCCTGATTAGATTCAAAAGCAATTGGTTGATTCCATTAATGCTAAGTTATCCACTTGGCAAGCTAAGTTTTTATCCCAAGCAGGTAGACTAGTTCTCATCAAATCGGTTCTTAGCTCTATGCCTCTCCATATATTCTCTTGCGGTCACTTGGGCCTCCTCTTCAACCATTGATAACATTGAGATGTGTATGAGAAAATTTCTCTGGTCGGGTAAGGGGGATAAAAAAGGGCTACATCTTGTTAAGTGGGATGTGGTTACCTTACCCAAAGAACTTGGTGGCCATGGCATTCATGATCTTCATGATAAATGCATCTCTTTTCAAGCTAAACGTGTTCAGCTTTATTTAAATAATGTCCTTCTATCTTGAATGATCTCGTTTATGCTAAGTATAAAGACTTGCGGCTTTTTAATTGTTTTGACGCCAACTGCTCGTGGAGTTGGAAACTATTTCGGAATTCATTTAATGAATTCCGCCCTATTTTTTTTAACATTATTAATTCGGGTGTTAACACATCGATCATGTTGGACTCCTGGCTTGGTGATTTGCCCCTAATTCTTAAGCCGTCATTTGTGGCTCCTTGCTTGATATCGAATGTTGCCTCGGTTGATAGCCTGATTATAAATCAGGATTAGAATGCGGATCTATCACTACTAGAATTGTCGTCATCACCGACGGCTCAAACCGTGGCTGAACCGTCGGTGATAGATATCACGGACGACGCAAATTGTGGCAAAAAGCCGTCATTGATGAGCGCGTCTCAGATAAGTTGTGACAACCGAGCGAGGCCGTCACACGTAATCATCAGCGACAGCCGCGTTCGTTGTCACTGATTAAAAAACATCAGTGACGGCTCCAATAGTTGTCACTAATACCAACCATCAGCCACGGCCCAGTCCCGTCGATGATACTATTAGCAACCGTGATATTTGGTGCTGCCTAGACCACCCGTTATTTACGGTAAGCTTTCAGCCATGGCTAAGTGACGGTGAACCGTGGGTAAGCCGTGGCTAAAGGTGTACAATGATATATATCGACTACAAACTATTTTCAATCACATATTACAATCAGAAAACATCATACACATGCATTTGAAACCAAACATACAAGTTTTACATAAATGTCATCAATATCAGCCTCAAACCGGAGGCAAACAATTATCAAAATATTATCTATATACAACCAAGTACCAAAATATAAACAAAATACAATTAATAAAAATCTCACGGCTGCGGTGGAGGCGGTGGAGTCGACAACTACTGAGTCGAGAGCGTCAACTGGGTCGAGGACGACGACGATTGCGACATCATCGGTAGAAGCCCAGCGTGAGACGCAATCTGAGTGAGGAGTGTCTGCATGTTCTGGATTGTCTGTCTCAACTTGTCATTCGCCCGCCTCTGCTCCTGCATCTCTAGCCTCTGCTGGGTGAGCTCCGACTCCATGCCCTATCTGGCTTTGGTCCTATGCTCGGGATGTCGAGGGTCGCTCACCCGCAGTCGGAGGGGTCGGTGCCCCAAGTGGCCCGAGCACAGCAGATGCCGGCAGGGGGTCAAACTGTGATTAGGGTAATTAAACCCTAATCGAGCAGTAGCCAGTAGTGATGCTGGCTATTGCTCGTCGAAGCTTGGGGCTGATGGTAATCGGCCCTAATGCGGCGCTAGTCGGGTTGAGGCCGGTGCGGAGATGAACGCCGGGTCGGCGCCATCGCGGAGAGGGCAGCGCGGGCGGAAATAGAGGGCGGTGCACAGTTGAATGAACGAAGGAGGAGAGGAAGAATACTAGAAAGGGGAGGTTCACCGACGGCAATTGACGGCGGCGGCAACAAGCAACGACTCCGCGGCAACTCAGCAGCGACAGCGGCGAGCAGAGAAGGAAGAGGGAGAAAGAGGAAGGGTCAAGCGCGAATGCAAATATAAAGGATTTTCACCGACGGCGCATCGGCCATCGGAAAACCGTGGATAAGTAATTTAATTATCACCGACGGCTCCGCTAGTCGTTGGTTAAGAGTGTTTTATATTCGCGCTGCGTTCGTGACATTAAATAATAAGCGACGGTCGCAGCCAGCCGTGGCTAATGACTTACTCATATCATCGACGGGGTTGTGTAGCCGTCGTTGCTAACCTATTTTATTTCGCGCGCTCGGTTACTCTCATCACCAACGGCTCCAGCGCCCCCACTAAGCCGTGGCTAATAACTTATTTTATTTCGCGCGCCCTGCGCGCCATGGTCTATGAGCGACGGCTATGGTCGGCCGTATGCGAGCCGCGGCTGATTTTGTTACATCAACCACGACCGACGAGGCCGACGCAAAGCCGTGAATGATTCTGACGGCTCTGGCTGCCGTCGCTGATCCCCGTTCACTACTAGAAATTGAGTCTTCAGCAACGGCTATCAGCAACGGCCGCTCAAGCCGTTGCTATTTGCAACGACATTCTTACGGCCGCCCGAGCCGTTGCAGATATGTTGTATCTGCAACGGCGTTCTAACGGACACGCGAGCCGTTGCGGATTATTTTAATTATCCGCAACGGCTTTCTAACGGACATGCGAGCCGTTGCTGATGAATTAATTATCAGCAACGGCTTTCTAACGGACAAGTGAGCCGTTGCGGATGATAACTTATTAGCAACGGCTTTCTAACGGGCGAGTGAGCCGTTGCTGATAAGTTTATATAGGGCACGCAGTTGCGCCCGACCCTTCTTCCTCCCGCTGCTGCCGCCGCCACCTCCTGCTCCCGCCTGTCGCCGCCACTGCCAACGCCGACGACGCCTCTTCCTCCTCCAGCTGCTGCCGATATTTTCAGGTATACCTCGCCGGCCGGCCGTCTCTTCCCGTTGCGGCCGGCGGCGGTCGGCCGATGGCCACCGTCGAACCTTGTACAGTGGCCGGACAGTGTGTCCGGCCACTGTACGCCGGCGCCGGAGTCCACCTGACTCCGGCGCCGGAATTTGTAGTTTAATATATAATTTTTTATTGTTTTTTTATTGTTAATTAATTATTTAGATTAATTGTTTAATTTGTTAGATTAATTATTAGGGTTTAGATTAATTTCGAAATTGTCCACTTTGGACGCGCGCCGGAATCGTCCGCTTCGGACGCGCGCCGGAATCGTCAGCTTCGATCAGACGCGCGCCGGAATCGTCCACTTCGGACGCGCGCCGGAATCGTCCAATATGGACTCGAACTGTCATGAAACATTTAGAAAATAATCATGCATCCGACGAGTTCATATGTTTCACGTACGCATTGACGAGTCGGATATGATTTAGCAAAACCTTAGATCCGTTCGGGGATTGTATGTTCGTGTAAAAGAAGTAGATGATCTTTTATACGACGTACAATTCTTGAATTGTCCCTGATTGGATAATTTGGGAATATAGTTATTTGTACTGCACTTACATTTTTATTTTAACTGTTAACTAATTATTCTAAATTTCGGCAACATCTCTCTTGTTCTCCGATACGCGCCCAGATGATATGCGTATTCGGAGAACTGTAGGGAGATGCTGCTGAAATTTAGAATGAAGTTAACGGTTAAAATAAGTACTTAGTGCAATATAAATAACATAAATCCCGAATGGAATAGGACAATCTCACCTAAAGACATTAACCGAAGAAATTGTCATTGATTGACAGAATCATGTCGGCTGATCGAAGTTGGATGTACCGACGTCTTGATCGTGGAGCTTTAACGAATGAGTTTCGATTAGGCGTAACGTACTTATTCCTAAATTTCGCCTATTCGAATCGGAATTTCGTTAGCATGGGTGATCAAATCCGATGTCCATGCCGCATTTGTTCAAATGGACGATTTTTGGATCGGGAGACTGTCACTCTGCATCTATATATATAGCAAAAGATTTGCACCAAGATATTTTCTATGAACTTGTCACGGGGAGTCACGCGAAGTCGGGACGTCAAGCAATCCTGTCGTTCAGATATATGGTGAATCTTCCTCTGCTGGTGCTTCTTCATCTAGTCAATGTAATCCCTATAGAACTATGATACTTGATAGTCTTGGGGGTCAATTTCACCTGAATGATAATGTTGATCGGCCAGTTCTTCAGACATCAGTCCCACTAGATACTACAACGGTTGATATCACAGAAGTACAAACTGCGGTAGAGATTGAATTACCGAATAAAGAAGCTGTAGAATTTTACGAGATGTTGAAAGCTGCCGATAAACCTTTGTATGAGAATTGTCCTAAATACACTAGGTTTTCAGCAATGACACAGCTCTTAAACATCAAGGCCGATTGTAATATCAACGGAGTTGCGTATGATCGGATTGCTGGATTGATTAATGGAATGCTGTCTACTGATAACAAGTTTGAGCCAACTTTTTATAAGACTAAAAAGCTAATGAGAAAATTGGGGCTTGGGTACGAAAAAATACACGCGTGCCAAAATAATTGCATTTTATATTATAAAGAAAATGTGCAGTTGGATAAATGTCATGTATGTCAACATCCTCGTTACAAGGAGAAGAAATCGGTCCGACAGAAAAATATCCCGTTTAAGGTGCTTCGGTATTTTCCACTAACACCGAGACTTCAAAGATTATTCATGTCGGAAAAGACAACCCCCTACATGAGTTGGCATGCAAGAAGGCATGATGATACAGTAATGACTCATCCATCTGACAGTGAAGCATGGAAACATTTGGATACATGTTATCCTTCATTTGCTAGGGATACTAAAAATATCAGATTGGGATTGTGCACAGATGGTTTTAATCCGTTTGGACATTCTGCAACTCCTTATTCAGTTTGGCCAGTGCTGCTGACAGTTTATAATTTGCCATCGTCAATGTGCATGAAAGATGAATTTATTTATCTTTCGATGATTATTCCGGGTCCTAAGGGTCCGCGAAAAGAAATTGACATATTTCTCAGACCCTTGATAGATGAATTGAAAACATTGTGGACTGAGGGAGCTGTCACTTATGATTATCATCGGAAGCAAAACTTCAATTTAAAGGCCGCGGTCTTGTGGACAATCAATGATTTCCCGGCGTACGGCATGTTGTCGGGTTGGAGCACTCACGGCCGACTCTCTTGTTCGTATTGTATGGAACACTCTAAATCAATCAGTCTTCAGAACGGACGAAAAATCTCATTCTTTGATTGTCATCGTCGATTCCTATCGGTTAATCATCAGTATTGAAGGAATCGTAATAAATTTACTAAGGGCAGAGTCGAAAGAGATGGGCCACCACCGATGTTGTCTGGTGAACAAATGTTAGCACGTTGTTCAGCACTTTCAGATATAGTATTTGGTCGCAATGAAAGAGTGTCAGGTTTTGGCTAAACACATAACTGGGTGAAAAAAAGTATCTTTTGGGAATTGCCCTATTCGAGTTCATTATTGATTCGACATAATTTAGATGTCATGCACATTGAAAAAAATGTGTTTGATAATATTTTCAACACTTTGATGGATATTTCCGGAAAAACTAAAGATAATGTCAAAGCCCGACATGATATGAAAATACTTTGTAAAAGACCAGAGTTGGAGTTACAAGAGGTCAACGGACGATATCTGAAACCGAAGGCCCTATATGTGTTAAATAAACAACAGATCAAAGATGTTTGTCAATGGGTAAAAGAACTCAAATTACCCGATGGATATGCTTCAAACTTATCTCGATGTGTGAACGTCGATGATTGCAAAATATCAGGGATGAAGAGGCATGATTGTCATGTATTCATGCAGAGATTACTTCCGATCGCATTTCGAGATCTTCTACCTGATAATATTTGGGGTCTGTTGACTGAATTAAGTATGTTTTTTAGAAACATCTGTGCAAATGTCCTTCGAGTCGAAGATATGTCAACACTTGAAAATAATATTGTTGAAATCATATGCAAGCTGGAGCAGTTTTTTCCTCCTGCATTTTTTGACTCAATGGAGCATCTACCGATACACTTGGCATACGAGGCACGAGTTGGTGGCCCCATTCAATATCGGTGGATGTACTTATTTGAAAGATACATGAATCGTCTGAAGAAAAAAGTAAAGAACACCGCAGCTGTTGAAGGATCAATATCTGAATCGTATATCATCTAAGAAATTTCAACATTCTGCTCATTTTACTTTGAATCGATAGTACAGACAAGATTTGATCGTCTTCCACGTAACGACGACGGGGGTGTTCGACATTCAGATGGACGTTTAAATATATTTTATCACTCTGGTCGTGCTTTTGGTTCTCGTCCATCTCGACACTTAAGCGAGGAAGAGTATCATTTGGCACACTTGTATGTATTACTCAATTGTCCAGAGATTGAACAATTCATTGAAATATTTGACATTGAGATGGTGCAAAAATACTCTATTCACAACGATCAAGAATTGGAGAGATTACGGAATCGTGATTTCCCTACTTGGATTCAGACTTACAGCAAAGATCACAGAGCTGAAATAGATGAAAGAATATTTGAGTTTGTTAGTGGACCGTCGCGACTTGTGTCGTGCTATAGCGGATATTTTGTTAATGGGTATAAATTTCACACGGTTGAATATTCATTTACAAAGAAGACGATGAATGTTGTGGTCTGCGTGAAAGGGACAACCTATGTTGAATGTGATATGGATTTTTATGGACTGGTGGAAGAAGTGATAGAGTTGCACTACTTCGGCTTAAAATCAGTGATCCTATTTAGATGTCATTGGTTCGATACAACAGAAAGGGGCATGAAAGTTCATCCAAAATACAAACTTGTTGAGGTTAATTACAAATCGAAATTGGCAGCAAATGAGCCTTTTATATTGGCATCACAAGCCGAACAAGTATATTACGCGAAGTATCCGGCTCGAAATAAAGATAGAGCAGCTTGGCGTGTAGTCTGTAAGACAATAGGTAGAGGAAAAATTGATCCGATAGTAGGAGAAAATGAGCTGATACCTGATATGACACATGGTTTCTATCAAGAAGATGATCCTCCTACTGTAGATCGTATTATTCCAATACTCGAGGATGCAGACACAACGTCAATTCAATTAGAAGTTGAATATGCTGATGATGACGATCATGAAATTGAGGAAGCTGGAGATGAAGAAGATGAAGAAGAGGAAGAAGAGGAAGAAGAGGAAGAATTCGAAGACTATTATTCAGATGATGAGGAATAATTGTAAAGTATATATTTAATTAAATTTATCTTTACTATTTATACAATAATCTGATTATATGTCTGTTCGACAGATATGTCTGATCGTGGTTATCGACGCAGGAGAGCTTCGGAGTCTCCGATCGGTGAGACTCCAGCACTTACTCATGCTGCTGATCCTCCTGTTGTTGATCCTCATGCTGATGATACTCTCGAGGCTAGTACATCCAGATGCAGGCGGCCACGCGGGCCGAACAGGTGGCAGCCTCCACCAGCCACAGAGTCACGTAGATTTATTAGCGTGATTGGGGAGCGGTAATATATCATGAATTATGAATCATTACAAATTCATTATATCATAATATAATATTAAAATTTATTTTTGTTGTGCAGGTTCGAGCAAGAAGAAGTGCCGAGGAGCATTTCTTCTACTATTCGACGATATATGCACGGGGCATGGCCTACGTGGTCTTACGTGCCTAGCGAGCACGTCGACATGTTATGGCGCGAGTTTGAGGCAAGTATTATTTTTTTTTTACATGCATGATGATTAATATTAGTACTGATATTATTATTTTGCAGGCTCGCTATACATGGGCCGAGGACCAAAGGCCCTTCATTTACGCTGCCTGGGAGGCTATTTCCCGGGCAAGGTACAACGGGCAGCTGGGGCAGGCTCGGTCCCAGGCGATGGCCCGAGCTGGGACCACTAACATCGCGGAGACTCGGGGATATGGCCCCGATTGGATTACTCCGGATATATGGGACCAACTCATGGGAATATGGTCGACGGATCGATGGCAGGAGGTTTCTCGGAATGCAGCTAGAAATCGCATGTCGGGGGGAGCAGCGCATCACATCGGCGGCTATGTTGCATTTGCAGTGCACGCGAATCGTATGGTAAGTATACCTTTTAATTATATATTTTATTTATTACTATGTGTACTAATTAATGTATTTGTTTTGTAAATGTAGATGACGGTGTCGGATGACGGGACTATCCAGCGACCCTCCCCGATGGTGGTGTTTGAGCGGACTCACCGTCGAGCACATGGGACGGGGGAGTACATCGACAACCGCGCTGCATACATTATGGTAACTATATATTTGTTTAAATTATTCATTATATATTCATAATTTAAGTTTTATGATAAATATTAAACAAAAAATCAAACTCGAGTAGGAGACCTACAGCCAGACGGTGGTGCAGCGCGGGGGTACCCCCGAGGATTTTGACGCAGCAACGTGGGTCGAGGCCGCAGGTGGCTGGGACCATGGCCGCGTATATGGCTTCGCAGATAGTGGTCATGCGCGAGCCGTACTAGGGCCACTTGGGGCACCGACCCCTCCGGTCACTGGTGAGCGGCCATCCACCTCTAGATCCAGTTATGATCATAGTAGCAGAATAAGGACTCTAGAGGAGACGGTCGCACGTCAGAGTCAGATGATAGCGGAGATGCATGCTATGCTACGCAACATGTCAGGTCATCCCGAAGCAGGCATCTCTTCGGCATCATCTAATCCATCGTCCTCGAGTCAGTCTACGTCGGTGTACACTCAAGCACTCCAGACCCCGCCATATGATTCAGGCCATCCTCCATCGTCATCGTGAGATTTTTTTATATTAACTTTGTTACTGAAATATTGGACTTGTTTAATTTATTTTGTTTGGATATTGATACTTCAATTTTGCATTTGAATAGTTTTTATACTATTGTGGATAATTATCACTATAAATATAATTATTTTGATGTATATCTTGGTGTATTTGTGATGTGTGAATGAATGTGTGGATGTGTGTATGAGTGTGTGAGTTATGTATCAGAATGTATCAATGTATCAATGGAAATTTGAAATTTTAAAATTTTTCGTTACCAGGTTCACATTATCAGCAACGGCTTTCCCACGGCCGTCCGTGGGAAAGCCGTTGCTAAAAGTGTATCGAAAGTCGTTGCTGATGACCTACAGCAACGGCTTAGCGACGGGGTTTTACTAACGGCGTTGCTACGGACTCAGCGGTCGTTGCTATTAATGTCATCCGCAACGGCTCCGGATCCGTGGCAAAACCGTTGTTGATAATATTTGTAGCAACGGCCCGAGCGGCCGTTGCTGATCTGTTGCTAAGTTATCAGCAACGCGAGTTTCTGTCACGGCTCCATTGCAACGGCTCCGGCCGTTGCTGATGATCTTCAGCAACGGAATCAACCGTTGCTGATGCCCATTTTTCTAGTAGTGGTTGCTGATGTGGTATATTCTAGTAGTGTATGTAACACTTTATTCGGTTCGATGCTGGGGGAATCCATTTGCAAGATTCGATTGCCTTTACAGCCCAATGAGGATAAATATATTTGGAGGGATAGTCATGGGGGTAATGTTACCGCCAACTTAGTTTTAAGGTTTCTACGAAACCATAACCAGCGTGAGTTGGCAGTACCTATTTCGTGGAAACACCTCTGGAAATTAAAATTGGCTCATAAGGTTATTAGTTTTTGTTGGAAAGTTTTTCATAAAAAAATTGCCTACTAGATGTAGGCTTCTCCACATTGGCATTTCTACCCCGATCTACTGTCCTATGTGCAATATTTCTCCTGAAACCTATGACCATTTGTTTTTTGCCTATGATTATGCGCGCTATGTTTGGAAACTTATTTTTGTTAAAACTGCTCTGTCTCTTACCAATCACCAGAACTGGTTATCAGGTGCGTGGTTAGGCATCCCTATTAGATCGAACCGCAATATGGAATTTTTTAATACCCTTATTGCTAACTCATGCTGGTTCTTTTGGTACGCTAGGAACCTTAAGCTTCATGAGGCTAGGCAGCTTACCCCTCAGTGCTTAATGATTAAAATATT
Source organism: Canna indica (assembly GCA_034359265.1). Lineage (NCBI taxonomy): Eukaryota > Viridiplantae > Streptophyta > Magnoliopsida > Zingiberales > Cannaceae > Canna > Canna indica. The sequence continues at coordinate 74,784,889 of CP136894.1, read as the reverse complement.
AAGCTTCACCAATAGTTATTGGTCAAGCACTCCACCTGAGGGCAATAGTTTAGCTAATCAATTCTTAGTCAAATGAATTCCACCTTCACCAAATTATCTCAAAATTAATTGTGATGCTTCGTTATCTGATTGTGCAGGGGTCTGGGTATTATTGTTAGAGATTAGAAGGGATCGTGTCTTGGTGCAATTGGCATAAATCAGAAAGCTGATAATATCCTTATCTTGGAAGCTCTGGCAGCTTGGGAGGCTCTGAATCTAGCTTCGGCTAAAAATTTGTAAAATTTTGTCTTGAAATCAGATTCAAAAATTCTGGTAGATGCTGTATGTAATTATATTAATCCTCCGTGGATGATTAGTACTATTGTAAAAGACATCCAGTTTTTTATGAGAGCTTGTAACTATGAAAGCTTCTCATTTTGTTTAAGGGAAGGAAACAAAGCTGCCCATTGGGCAGCAAATGGAGCTAGGAGAGAGAGAGAGATTTTGTAATTTGGTCATCTGTCCGTCCTCCTGATCTCGAGGACATCTTGTATGGTGACGGTTTTTGCTCTGGCTCTACCGAGTTTAATTAATGCAATTTCTATTTCGGTTTTAAAAAAAAGGTAATGGGTATCATGGTGACATGTGTGCGTGGATAAAGATGAGTAAGGAGTCTGTGTTTATAGAGAAGGTGCTCCAATATGAAATGGGAGACGCTGCTTCATGTATACAGGGAATGGCATCGTGCTGCTCTATGTACGTAGAGGTTTATGGAGACGAAGTTTAATTGCTGATTGCATCACTAGTTGTTAATTGCTTCATTAATCATTTAGAATAATTTATTGTTTGTAAACAGCTGCTACAACATACTTTCGATACCGAAAATGGTATCGGACCGTACCGTGTGTCCGTACGTACTAACTTGTACCAGTACCGAAACTTTAGACCTTGAATTGAATAGAAAATAAGAGTGAACCTATACTATTGTGAAAGAATGAGTCTGACACTTTAATTACCGGTCTTAGTTATTCTAGGTTTCCTCTTAACAATACTAGATTCACACTAGCTACTAGAAGAAAAAAAATGTAATTTGCGACGACAGATGTAGTGGTCGCAGGTGCGACGATTCTACGACCGTTATGATTGGTCGTCGCATTTTCGCAATAGTTGCGACAGCACAACAGTTGTTGCATTTGTCGTCACAACGTAAGGCGACCTCCTCGCGGAGGCTGCTTGTCGTCGCAATGTAATTAAGGTGACCGCCTCGCTACCGCTGCTTGATGTTGCAAAACTGTTAGGGATCACATATATTAACCCTCATGCGCAATCCCTTTTCTTCCTTGCTTCATCTCTCTCTCTCTCTCTCTCTCTCTCTCTCTCTCTCTCTCTCTCTCTCTCGGCCTGTCTGGCTAGGGTTTCGGAGGTAGGAGGGTCGGGCGACCCTCCCTTCCACTTGCCACAGATTCGCGGCAGGTGAGAGGGCCGCCGACCCTCCCTAATTCAGTGAGAGGCTGAGATATCGGCCTCTACATGCGACGATGGCAGAGCTTACTATGAGCTGGATTAGGCCGGGGGTGACCGCCGACTAGAGCTGACGGCAGCCCTTTTTTATAATTTTTCTTATATGAAATTATATATTGTATATAAATATATTTATAATACATATAAATTTGTAATTATATATTTATAAACTCTATAAATAAATTATAATTATAATTATAATTATAATTTAAATATAAATATATTTAAATTATATTTCAATATAATTTAAATATCTTGAGAGCCTCCGAGCACAAGCCGTAGATCCATCGTCCGCAGAACCGGTCGCTGAACCACCTCATGTATGCGTGGGTGCAGTCATCCGAGAGGCCACAACACTCGCAGCGAACTTCGCTCACGTCATCGGTGCACTACTAGATTTAGTCTAACTGCTACAGGCTAATAGCAACGACCGATGATGTTGTCGCTACTAACAACGGCTTAGCCAAGGCCGTTGCGGCTATTGCTAATGTAACATCATTAGCAACGGCTTAGTGAGGGCCGATTGGGCCATCACGGATAATATACTCATCCATCACAGCCTGGCAAGGGCCGATGTTGTCGTTGCATGATACCTTAGCATCAGCAACGGCCGCTGTATATAAGGCCGAATTCGATCGAATTCTCTCATTTGCTCTATTTCTTTCTCTCACTTCTCCTCCTCTCTCACTTTCTCTTCCATCTTCCAGTTGATTGTTGTCGTTTTTATGTCGCTCTTCGAGGTAAGCTCTAAATCATAACTTTTAAATTTATAATTATTTGTTAGTTAGAAATTAATTAATGTTTATTGTGTGACGTCATATTAGTATGCTAATTTCTATTAATTATACGGTTGATACATGTTATTTGATAAATATATGATTCCATGCATGTTTAGATTAATTAGTTAGTTAGATAATTAATTGAATTAATTAATGTAATTTATTTATATTAATTATTGTTATTTAATTAGTAGAATTAATGTTAATTATCTAGCTGGGTGGATTGATTTATAATTTTAACATGAAATTAATCGTGTAACAACGAGTTCATACATGCATGTCACGTACGTATCGACGAGATAGGCATGATTACCCAATATCTTAGATCCATTCAAGGGTTGTATATTTGTGTAAACGAAGTAAATAATCTTTTACACGATATACAACTCTTAATTATTCCTAATTTCGAATAGTTTGAGAACATTGTTATTTGTATCGCACTTACTTTTCTTTTTAGCCTATATATCTTCATTCTAAATTTTGGCTAGTTAATCTATCTTGTTCTCCGATATACGTTCAGATGATATGCATGCATTAGGGAGATGCTGCAGAAATTTAGAAGAAGTTAACAGCTAAAAGGAATACTTAATACGTGTGATATGAATAACATGAATCCCGAATGAAATAGGATCATACTACCTAAAGACATTAACTGAAGATGTGATTGATTGATAGAATTATGTCAGACGATCGAAGTTGGATGTACCGACGATTTGATCGTTGAGCTATAACGAATGAGTTTCAAGTAGGCGTAACTTATTTCTTGAATTTTGCTTATTCGAATAGAAAATTCGTTAAGCGTAGCTTATTTCTTGAATTTCACTTTAAGGGACGTTGTCTTGTGGAAATATATCAATGATTTTCCTGCTTATTTCTTGAATTTCACTAGGACCGATGTCTTGAATTTCACCTTATTTTTTTATATTACTGCGGCCATTGTTAATAACATTGTCGGCCATTGATGATAACATTATTAGCAACGGCTCTGGCGACCATTGCTAATTATCAACGACGGCTGCGTTAGCCATGCCATTTAGCAACAGTGTGGGCCGTCGATGATAGCCTTCATCGACGGCTTAGCAACGACAAGAGCTGCCAATGATGGTGCATATTACAATAGTGGCGGCTGCCTTCGATCGCCGAGAAGGGACCCTCAGGTCCATGTACCCAAGGATGCCGGCGTTGGCGGAGAGGTCGGAGACCGCCCTCTGGAAGAGGTCCAAGGATAGCCTCCTAGATTTGGCTCTTGCGGCCATTGTCTGTGAAGATTGGATATGCTATCTTCTGGTAGTAAATTTGAGGTTTTATAAGGAAGAAATAGACATGTTTTGTCATTACGTGGTGAATAAACCATAAAAATTTAAAAAAAGTAACAGCAATTATATTTACATTAAATGCTAAAAAATTTATACTCTCTTTTTACGTTTAATATGTCAGGAAAATCTTATAATTTAATAGATTTCACAAGTTAGTCGTGAGTGACTGAGACTTAACATTTGAAATTGAACATGCTATTAAAAGTGTTTCTGAATCTTGGTCACTGATTTCCAGTTTGATCAATCAGTCTAAATCAACTAAAATAAAATATATAAAACAATTATAATCTAATTTGATTGATTAATGATTGGTTTTCACTGGACTTGGATTGGATCTTAATTAAGTTGAGTGAAGCTGATCTTAATTAAGATTAACCTGAGCCATAATTCAGAGGAGATTTCCAACCAAATCAGTCTGAATCCACCAGATCAGTATGTTATATACCTACTGCTTTATGGATGTTGTTGAAGCTTGAAAGACTATACAACAGAGAATACTCCAATTACGACATTACCATTTACCACAGTTGGAAGAAGAGAGAGTTGGCAGAGTCAAAAGTTGATGGCTCTGCTGGACTCATGGCAGTAAACTAATATGAAAAGTAGATGAACCAAAAAGGTGTCATATATGCAAACCATGGAAAATTTACTACGTACAATACGAGGCTCTTTCAGCACCAATAACACTCATTAAATGGAATGCATAAGAGTAGTCTAGTTCTGGTGCAAGTTGCTGCAGTACTTTCTTCAAGACTGAAACTAAGACCACATATGGAAGATGAGCACAGTGGTCCCTTATACAAGTTGCAGGTTAATTTCCTGTCTGTCCTAATCTGTCACACATTTAAGTCTTGACTGGGAAGCTGTGCTTTGGAAATCCTACTGTTGTGGCCAATCAAGTGCCAATACAAGGGTACAGTGTGGCCCTTTTCGGAAACAGAATTGATATCCAATAATTATATATGTTTTGGAATCTGAGTTGGACATTGAATATGCTTTAGCTTGGGGTCAGGATTAGCAGAAGCCCAAGCCGATCTCTAATGAGAAACCAGCGTTGGAAATGACGCTCTAGCTAGTGCCTGTTTTTGAATTCTTTTTAGTAATCTCATATAGAATAGATCAATTCTTTCAGCAAAATCAAATTTTTATAAATAAGTTTAAATATGAGATCAAATATTAATCTAATTTAAAATAAAATATTTTTTTCTAGTCGATTGTTTAATCCAACATTGTCAATTAAAGCATCAAAAGAAATTTTTTAATACTGGCACTAGTACCACATGCGTTGGTATTTAGTTCTAACAAAAAAAAAACTTAGATACTGAGTGTTGATATCCTAATCTTTTCACTAAAGCGTTTATACTCGAATTTATTCGCATTAGAAAGTGTCTAAACTTCAATTTAAGTACTTATTTGTTATCAATTTTTTAACTAAATATAACACCGATTTGTAATTAAATTTTTATAATGTTAACATTACGGCTGACCACAGATTGTTCCTTGCGTACTAACTTGTGTATGAGAAGAAGATATGTGCAAAAGACATCACTTCTCGTTAGAGAAAAAGAAAGACTTATTATGTGCAAAAGATCCTCAAAGTTTATTCTATGCTAGACTCTCGCACAACGGACTCGCACCTCAAAATGTGTCTATCTCTTTCTATCTTTTCATTGAATAAAAAAAGAGAAAGTTAGAGAGAAATAGACACATCATGGGGTGCGAGTCCAGTGGACTTGCACCTGGCATAGAATTAATCGATGTTCATAATATTTATAGTATTATTGTTAAAGATATTCAGGAGCTTTTGTGTAACTACACTAATATTCTAGTGGCATAAATGCACTAGTCTCTCCGAGCGCCCTCTCCGAGTGTCTGTTGTTTGCCACGACCAATCTTCGTTGTCTCCATGTGCGGCCTATGTCTTTCTCCTCGTGCGTGCCACCCACTACAGCCGACCAGTTAATAACATTGATAAAAACTAATTCATACATAAATATTTTTTCAAAAATACGTGCTCGTAGCATTAAAGTGAAGACAAGTTAGAAATTTTGGAGCAAACTTCGGAACTTCAACTCATTTTATGGTTAGAGAAAAATTAGGAACATATTGGGGCTTTCTTTCAAAGCGGTAAAGTTTTGTCGAATATCAAATATGTGTGATTATTTTGTCAAAATAATCATAAAAGTAGTTGTTTGGAAAAATATCTTTGGGAAATCCAGTGTATCTTTGATAAATAAAAAAATTGAGTAAATTGTATGTCCACCCTCTACACTTTTTTTGTCCAAAATTTAAAATTTTTCATTGGTCACAACAAGAAAATTTCGAAATAATGACGTTTAATTTTTGACGTCCGAAGAAGCGTCAAAATATTTAAGAACGGATGAGAAAAAGTTTATAAATATCGACATCTATATTAGACGTCGATATGTAAAAAAAGAAATATTTTGACGCCGCCGATAAAATGGCGTTTTTTTCGCCGAAAAGATAGCGTCGAAATATTTTGACGCCAGCTTTTCGACGCATTTGGCGTCGAAATATTTCGACGCCATATGCGTCGAAATCATGGCGTCGAAATATTTCGACGCCAGATGCGTCGAAACGCTGGCGTCGAAATATTTCGACGCCAGATTTTCGATGGAAAGGCGTCGAAATGCTCAGCATTTCGACGCATCCGGCGTCGAAATGTTTTCCCGCGCGGTCGTCGAAGTATGCATCATAGGTTGAAAATTTCAACCCGTGAGCGTACGATTCGTACGGTATGCAGCTGAAATTTCTTTTCAGCTGCATAACCGTACGAAATTATATATATATATAATTTTTTTAACTGCTGCTACGGTATTTTATTGCATTTTTTAATAATAAATTTCGCCTATAAATTTCGCATTTACCCCGTAAATTTCTTCCTCCTGCCTATTTCTTCTTCTTCCTCCTTCGTCTCGTCGCTGCCGCTGCTTCTTCCTCCGATTTCTTCCATCGTCGAATCAGCAGCCGCTGCTAGCAGGTGATTTCTTTCTTTCTTCTTTCTTTCTTTTTTTTCTTCTTCTTCATCTCGACGAATCCGTAGTTAATTTTTTTCTTTCCTCTTCATCTCGACGAAGCAACCGCCTGCCCGTCGAACCAGCCCGAGATCCAGCCCGAGATCTGACTCTTATTCTGTCGAATCAGCCCGAGATCCAGTATAAATTTTTCTCAGGTTAGTATAAATTTTATGTTATACTTTAGATTTTATTTACCTGCATATATATCTTTAGATTTAATATCAAATGTTTAGATTTTTTTTTAACTATGATTTAATACTGCATGTTATGCTTTAACTGCATGTTATGTTTACCTATTTTATACATCTTTAGATTTTTTTTTTAACTATGATTTAATACTGCATGTTATGCTTTAACTGCATGTTATGTTATGCTTTATATTTTAAATTATGATTTAATAATGCTAATTACGATTATGCTTTAACAGTTATGCTTTAACTGATTTAAATTATGCTTTAACAGTTATGCTTTAACTGATTTAATTATTTATACTAATTAATATTATTATTTAATTATTATTACGAATTAATAAATACTATATTATTATTATTATTATTATTATTATTATTATTATTATTATTATTATTATTATTATTATTATTATTATTATTATTATTATAACTTAATTAATAATATTATTATTATTAATATTAATACTATATTATTATTATTACTATTACGATATTAATTTTTATTATTATTATTACTGTTATTATTATAAATACTATATTATTATTATTATTATTATTACTACTACTATATTATTTATTATTATTATTATTATAACTGAATTAATAATATTATTATTAATACTATATTATTATTATTATTATTATTATTTAATTATTATCACTAATTAATATTATTATTATTATTACTGTTATTATTATTATTATTATTATTATTATTATTATTATTATAACTGAATTATTATTATTATTACTATATTATTATTATTACTGTTATTATTATCACTAATTAATATTATTATTATAAATACTATATTATTATTATTATTTTATTATTATTATTATTATTATTACTGTTATTATTATAAATACTATATTATTATTATTATTATTACTATTACTATATTATTTATTATTAATATTATTATAACTGAATTAATATTATTGACATTAATACTATATTATTAATATTATTATTTAATTATTATTACTAATTAATATTATTATTATTATTATTATTTAAATTTATATTAGAGTATAATTAATTAGAATAATTAAATTTAGAATTCATTAATCTTGTCCCAACTTATATTAGAGTATAATTAATTAGACTAAATTTCTTGCTCCCAACAATGAACTTTTTATTTAAACTTCTCAATTTAATATTTTTATAATTTTCTACCCAGAGCTTAGACCCGTTCGAGAAATATTTATTGATTTTATAAATTTTGTTGATAAAATTTAGTTGTAATATTAAGTTGAATACTTATTTCGATATGGAGGAATGCGTATTCTACTTAATATTTTACTAAATAATATCAATAAAATTTATATTTTTCAAATAATAAATCTCGAATTGTCCCTTATTGGACAGTTTAGTAACACAATTATTAATATCGTAAATTTAATTTCATTTGATCACACATGTCAATGGAATATCGGTTGCATCTCTTTTATTCTCTGGTACGCTTCAGAAGTTTTGCGTACTTGGATAACTAAAAAGAGATGCTGCCGAAATTTTCAGTGACTTGTTGTGATTAAATGATATTATAAGTGCGATATTAATAATGTGTTGCTGAATGGGATAGGACCAACCCACCTATATGACTATACTCTTTATAGTAACATTGAAATTCAATTTTGAAGTCAAAGATGGATAAAACTTGGATGTCAGCACCTCAATCATCTAAAGCCTATGCGAGAGGAATGAAAAATTTTATGCAGTTCGCAATTGACGATTGGATGAAGATGACACAATGAATTGTCCGTGCAAAAGATGCATCAATAGGAAATATCATAAACCAGAAGATGTTGAAAGGCACTTAATATGGAATGGAATTTTACCGAGATATACCATTTGGTATTACCATGGTGAACCTTTATATCCGACAACAGAAGCACAACTTGATATATCAAACAGAGCTGAAGCATCCCATCAACTACATTATCATAATGATGAAACGCCAATTGATGTCAATGATGAAACATCAATTGATGTCAATGATGAAACATCAATTGATGTCAATGATGAAACACTAAATGTTAATCTTGATGAAGCTCCAAATGCATTCGAACCGCCACAAGAATCTTCCCAACATTCTATGATGGATGATCTTGATGTTCCTCTGTATCCAAATTGTGTAAAATACAGTAAATCATCATTTATCATTCAATTATATCATATAAAGGTTCTTAATGGTTGGTCTGGAAAGTCATTCTCAATGTTGTTAGAATTGTTGAAAGAAGCTTTTCCAGAAGGCAATACACTTCCATTAACGTGTTATCAAGCAAAAAAATATGTGAAAGATTTGAGTTTATTCTATCAAAAGATACATGCTTGTCCAAATGATTGCATTCTATACATGGATGAAACTGCGGAAGCATCAACATGCAACATTTGTGGATTGTCTCGATGGACTTCCTCTTCAACTAATGATGAATCAACAAGTCAGTTAGAACGGAAAAAAAACCCTGCAAAAGTGTTACGATATTTTCCACTTATTCCAAGACTGACTCGTTTATATATGTCATCGAAGACAGCAAGCTCGATGAGATGACATTCTGAAAGACGCACCAAAGATGGAATCATACGACATCCTGCTGATGCAGAAGCTTGGCAAGCTTTTGACAGAAGATATCCAGACTTCGCTGTTGATTCACGTAATGTTAGATTGGGTCTTGCAAGTGATGGATTTAATCCATTTCGATCGATGAGCACAACTTATAGCACTTGGCCTGTTGTATTGATACCTTATAATATGGACCCTTGGGCATGTATGAAGAGATCTTCAATAATGTTATCAATATTAATTCCAGGCGCTAAGGGACCAGGAAATGACATTGATGTGTACTTACAACCTCTCATTTCTGAAATGAAGCTATTGTGGAGCGGAGTAACAACATTTGATAGTATCTCCAGTGAACAATTTACTCTGCGTGCAGATTTAATGTGGATCATTGATAATTTTCCAGCATATGCAATGTTATCAGGTTGGAGCACTAAAGGACGATATGCATGTCCCATATGCGGTGATAAGACAGATTCTCGTTGGCTTAATCACAGAAAAAAACATTGTTATCTAGGCCATCGTAGATGGTTGTCACAAGAACATCTGTTTCGTCAGGACACTGAATTATTTGACGGGACAATAGAAAATGATAATGCACCAGTGTCAGTTGATTCAAAAATTGTTTACGAGCAGATTCAACACATTAAACATGTTTATGACAAAACTACCAACACAAGTAAAAAGCGCACTCGAAATAATTTGGGTAGTGAGTCAGAAAGCATTAATGCAGACACACAAACTCAGCAAAGTTTTCAGAGGCAAGATTATGGATTGTGGAAAAAGAAAAGTATATTTTTTGAATTACCATATTGGCAGCATAATCCATTGCGCCATAATTTGGGTGTTATGCATATTGAGAAAAATATATGTGATAATCTGATTGGTACTATATTGGATATTGATGGAAAAGGGAAAGATAATTTAAATACACGATTAGATTTGCAAGACATGAATATAAGACATCATTTACATCCAATATTATTACCAAATGGTAGATATGATATACCCTTGGCAATTTATTCAATGTCCACTCTTGAAAAGGATCTCATGCTGACATGTATCAAAAATATGAAAGTGCCCGATGGATATTCATCAAATATTTCTAGATGTGTGAATCTCAAGGATCATAGATTACAAAACTTGAAGAGTCATGATTCACATATACTGCTTCAAGATGTTTTTCCGCATGCATTACGAGGAATTGTGCATAAAGATGTTCTCCTCATTGTTAAAGAGATTTTTGCATTTTTCAAAAAGTTATGCAGTGTCAATTTAGACCATTGTGCCCTCGACGATTTGCAATCACGTGTGCCTTTGCTCTTATGTAAAATGGAGCAAATTTTTCCACCGAGTTTTTTCACTATTATGGTGCATTTGATGATTCACCTTCCAACAGAGGTGAAACTTGGTGGTCCTGTTCATTACCGTTGGATGTACCCAATTGAAAGGTTTGTTTTATTTATATTTGTCTCGTGGTCCGCATGATTCACATTCCAACATGAATTTGTCTCGTGTTCATAGGTTATTTATGAGATATAAATCTCATGTTCGAAATAAAGCACAACCAGAGGGATCCATCGCTGAAGGATATATTGCTGATGAATGTCTTACATTTTGTTCTCGATATTTTAATAATATTGAAATGGTGTTCAATCGACCGCAGAGAAATTATGAAGTTGAAAATATTGAAAACTACTTATTTTCTTCTGGTGGTCGATTTATTGGCAAAGCTCGTGTTAGTACGTTGGATTTAAATGCATATGCACAAATGCACAGATATGTCTTGTTGCATACTCCAATGATTGAACCATACAAAAGGTATCAATTGTTATTAAATGTCTCCATATTTTAAGTTATTTTAAGATTATTGGTGTAATTTTTATTTTATTGTCTCAGGCAATTTCTTGAAGAACAATGTCATATAAATAATTTATCTGTTGCATCGAATGCTCAACAACAAAGGTGGATCATAGAGAGATTCGCATTGTGGTTACAAGATAAAGTGTCGGAAATGGTACAAAATGATTGTGATGCTTCACTACTTGCGTTAGCTCGAGGTCCAGTATATGTAATTAAAAAATATGATGGATTGATTATAAATGGTTATAGATTTCATACCAAGCAACGAGAAAGATTGCGTAAAACACAAAATAATGGTTTAATGGTTGAGGCTGACAATCGTCAATATTATGGAGTTCTAACGGATGTAATTGAATTGGACTATCTTGGGGTATTCAAGGTAGTTCTTTTTCGTGCTGAATGGGTTGATATAAGGAATTCACGGGGTTTACGAGTGGATGAGAATGGATTCACATTAGTTAATCTTTCTCGATTATTTCATACTGGTGCATTTCTAAAAGATGACACGTATGTGTTTTCATCACAAGCAAAACAAGTATTTTACATGTCAGATCCGAAGAATAATGAGTGGTCGCATGTCATAAATGTATATCCTAGAGATTTATATGACATCGGTAAATGACTTATTATTTATCAATATTATTTATATAATTTGTTAATCTTTATGTATTTATCAATATATAATATTATGTTATTATACAGGATGTCAAGATCAAGAATAATAGATTCAGATGCTGAGACCCGCGAGGATGGGGAACTTAGTCCCGAGAGTGATCGTCCTGGGTCGTCACAAGGATGAATTCATAGACCTTTCTACATTTGGAGTTAGTTTTTATGTCATCATACATGTGAACATTATTTATTTAATCAAGCGTTTATATTAATGTTTTCTGATGTAATTTAAAAACAGATACGACAACACAAATGCAACATGAAGGGTCTCCACATTTTACAGCTTCTTCTGTCTATACACTTAATCCCGACCAGTTAATTATGGTCAATTTTTCTGATTGGGGTCAAAGTCATGATGGCGGCCACAGATTATACTCACGTTTTATGGGGTTACTAGTGCGTGATTCTACATTCTTATCATTGACGCCTGACCCTTGGAATCAAATTTCTTCCATATATAAAAATGGATTATGGGACCAATTATTGGTATGTTATGAATTTATGTTAGATTGCATTATTTAGTTGTGTGAAACTATATATTAAATATATATTTTGGGGTCAAACTAATATCATTTATAAATGCAGAGATATTTTTTGATCCCTACAGAGAACAGGGATCGTATTTTCCGCACTACTATGGCAGCCTTCGACAGAAAATTTAAAAATTATAAACTTATATTAAAAAATATATATTTTAAAATTGAAGAGTCAAAAGAGGAAAATCTTACACGTCGACCACGAAATGTTAGTAGAGAATCATGGATAAGAATGGTCGACTATTGGCATTCTTCGGCTAGTCAGGTAAGAATTTATATTTTGATACTTGCAATATTTATTTTATAATTATAATTAAATATGACAGGCTGCATCTGAACGGGGTCGAAGGGTAAGAAGTGCAACTCAAGATTGCATACATACTAGCGGTGCGACCCCTTACATTCAAAGACGTGCTGATTTTGTAAGTTGTTTAGTAAATAATTTATAATTTATTTGTTTTTATTTTTAATATTTTTTAAATAATTAATTTTTATTTATATTGTGTGAAGCGGCGTGCACATGATAGAGAGCCCAGTGAGCTTGAAGTGTATAGAACAACACATCTTCGTAGAAGTGGACGAGGATATGTACGCGAAGAAGTAGCTCAATTTATGGTATAACACATCTACGAATGAATTAAATTAATATTTTTTAAATTTATAATCTATTTTTTGAAATGTAGGCCACCGCCGAACGAACACTTAATGAACGACTTGAGACTAATCCAACAACAGAGCGAGTTCAACTCGAGAACCAAGTATATCGGGAAATATCTGGTCCCGAACATCATTCTCGAGTTCGCCTACAAGGGATTGGAGTCACACCAAGTCAATTTTATGAACATCATCGACAATCTTTTGTTGCATCTTCCCACGATGCAACATATGACGAGCTTCGACGGCAACAAGAGGCTGCAATGAAAGAAATGCAGCAAAAACATGATGCTGAGATGATGGAGGTTCAGTAAAGACTGAACAGAATGGAGCAGATGTGGTTTCAACATCAAGTTAATAATTCATCGTCACAGGGGTTAAATCCAATTATTAATCAAGCTAATATGTTTTCCTCGCCAATTGATTATGTATGTATTTATTTAATTTATTTGTAGTTGATATTTTTAGCATTGTAATTAATTAAATATGTTTTTTAACAGGATCGATTGTATGTTCCTGAAAGTCTTCCTCATGAAATACCGCCAGCTAATCTCGGAGAAGGTACAAGTAAAGATCCATTTCTAAACTGTAAGTAATTTATATATTGTCATACTTAATATTTTAATTAATAATATTTAAATTTATATGCTTATAATTGATATAAATGTATATATAGAGATGTTGATCCGTATAAAGAAGACGACGAGGAAGAACAAGAAGACGAGGAGGAGCAGGAGGAAATGGACGATGAAGATTAAATTATTTAATTTTATTTGTAAATAAAATTACGAATTATTGTTTTAATCAAATTTTGTATTACTATTCCAATTAAATAAAATTATGAATTTTGATGCTAATTTGATTAATTTTAAATTAATTAGCTAATTAATATATTAATTATTTATTACGAGTAAATTTTATTTAAAAAAATAAAAAAACGCTATATTGACGCCTTCACTGGCGTCAATATGCTAAGCATATTGACACCTCTTTTTTGACTGTAGGAGGCGTCGAAATTTAAATATTGACGCCTCTTTTTTGACTGTAGGAGGCGTCGAAATTTAAATATTGACGCCTGCATAGACGTCAATATTTAAAATTAAGCGGAGGATTTTTGACATGCGTTTTCGACGAATTCACTATCGTCAGAATGCAAATATTTACTTCCTCCGATGTCAAAATTTCTTTATAATTTACCGTCAGAATTCCAACGATGTGTTGTAGTGGGTCTTCTCTACTTTCATGAAGTATTATATAGATAAAATTAAGTTGATGTTTTTAGTAAATAATTTTGTGAAATTAGAACTTATCATTTTTAAAAAAATAAAAGAAGATTTATTGCTTAGTAAGCAAACAACAACTTTCCAATAAGTAGAATAATATCATCTAAACTTATGTTACTTTTTTAAAAAAATGCTTAATTATGTTTTTGGTCATTCAAAATATCACGTTTTTTCGTTTAGTCCTCCATTTAAAAAAAAAATTCATTTAGTCCCTCAAAAAATATTTTCATTTCTATTTGGTCCCTTCGTTAATTTTCCGTTAACTTTTGTCGTTAAGTGCCAACATGGCAATGCTAACATAGATTAATGAGGGACCAAATGAAAAAAAAGAAGATATTTTAAGGGATTAGATGAAAAAAATATATTTTTTAATAACTTAAAGTATAATTATATATATATATATATATATATATAACCTAAGCATAATTTTAAGAGACTAGATGAAAAAATGACCTCTTGCGCCACCAAGACCAGTGCTCGCATCGCCCTTGCGCCATCACGACGCGCGCTCGCGCTGCCCTTGCGCCAGAGCGGCGCGTGAACGGGTCGTGATGGCGCAAGGGGTCATTTTTACATCTAGTCTCTTAAAATTATGCTTATGTTATTAAAATATACATATATATAAATATATAATTATAATTTAAATTATTAAAATATATATTTTTTTCCATCTAGTCCCTTAAAATATCTTCTTCTTTTTTCATTTGGTCCCTCATTAATTCATGTCAGCATTGCCATATTGGCATTTAACGGTAAAAGTTAACGGAGAAACTAAACGAAAATGAAAATAATTTTTGAGGATCTAAGTGAAAATTTTTAAAAAATAAGGGATCAAACGAAAAAGACATGATATTTTGAGGGACCAAAAACATAATTTAGTCAACAAAAAAAAAAAACTTTTGTTACTTTTATAATGATTATCAACTACATTTAAAGACATATCACCATTTACTTTAAAGACAAAATAAATCAAGAGAAGAGATTACTCCAACCAACATTGTGTTACACTATAAGAGAATGTTTGGTTAGCTACAAACACACTTGCAGGATTAAAGCGCCCCCCAAATTACTTTCTTGAAATGTAGATTTACCTTAATCGTAGTAGAAGCCAAGGAATAAGTTGCTAAATTGAAATAAGCGCAAACTTGAACATTCAAAAGGTTATACAACTTTCATATATCAACGATAGTATTTACAAGACTCTAGAGAAACATATTTATTCAGAGCATCACAATTTTCGGTCATCATCAAAATTTTATTTGTAGCTACGTAGTATATGTATAATCCACTTTAAATTCAATCATAATAATTAAATTTGGTTAAAAATTATATTTAATTTTGAATTGATATAATTTATATTAACAAAAAAAATTTAAAATCGAATTTTTGGAGAGAGATTTATCTAAATTCAGATTTTGAGAGTCAAGATTATCAAAATCGGAACCTAGTACTTTGGATATCTATTTTATCTCTAGATCAAAATATCTAATCAGTTAGAGGTTTTGGTCACTTTATATATATATATATATATATATATATATATATATATATATATATATATATATATATATATATATATATAAATTTTTAAAAAGATAATTTTAATTTATAAATATTTTTTATAATAAAAATAAAATGTTATAGTCTAAAAAATATTTTTTCAAACTCTCTAACGTATTAGAGACTTTTGCACAAAGTCTATAAAATTAAATTTAAATTAAAAATTATAAAATATTTTGAGGAAAAATATTTTTTTAACCACACACCTTTTTTGTATTTTAAAAATATATTTCATTAATTAAAATTATTTTTTAAAAAATAAATTAAAATTATTTTTTTAAATTATAAACTATTATAAACTTTGGGCAAAAGTCTCTCATGCATCGGAGACTTTTGCCCAAAGTCTATAAAATTAAATTTAAAATAAAAATACTGAAATATTTTTTATCCAAAATATTTTATAGACTCTATCACATCTTTTATATCACAGATTATGAATTAAATATTTTTTTAATAATTATAAAATTATTATAAACAAAAGTCTCTAACTCTTAGAGACTTTTGTCCAAAACTTATAAAACTAATTTTTAATTAAAAATAGTGAAATATTTTTTGTCCAGATTATTTCGATAGACTCTACCGCATCTTTTATATTATATATATATTTTTTATAAATCAAATTTTATTTTTTTATAATTATAAAACTATTATAAACAAAAATCTCTGACTCATTAGACTTTTGCGCACAGTATATGATAGCTTCATAATTAAAAATATATATTTTAATTCATAAAATAAAATTTTAATGATACAAAAAATGTACTACAATCCAAATGAATATTTTACGTTAAAATATTTTATAAATTTAAATTTAAATTTAAATTTATAGACTCCATGCAAAAATCATAATAGAATTTGAAAGTATATTTTTTTAAACTATAATATCTCATTTTTATTATAAAAAATATTTCATAAATTTAAATTATTATTTAAAATTATATACATTTTTTTAAAAAAAACGGACTTTGGTTGAGAGTAAAACGAAAACTTTAAAATTTTTGAAATATTCAAATTCGAATTTAAAGATTTTGAATTTTAAAATTCGAATTTGAAAATTTTGAACTTCAAATTCGGATTTAAAAATTTATCTTTTCCAAAATTAGAAAATTAATGTTAGATTAATGTAAAGTGACAGATTTTAATATTTACATTAACCCAAAAACATTACAGCCCTATACGGCTATACATCATTTTCTCGAAAACAAAATAGGTCTATACTATAAACGTTACTAGGGTTCTCGGTGCGCACTGAGAAGGCCCGATGCTGCCGTCGATTGTCCGCCGGAATAGCCTCCTCGCCTACTTCCAAGTCCCGCGGCTCAAGTTCCTCTTCTCTTCCTCCACGGTCGCCGACACCGCCTACGCGGGCGGCGGCCCCTTTCCAGTACCACTTTCCATGGTCGAATATCTCGTGAACTCATGGGGTTTATCCACGGCTGAGGCTTCCAAGGCCTCCAAATCCCTCGCGCACCTCAAATCCACCGAGAAACCCGATGCCGTCCTCAAGTTTTTGAGATCCCAGGGATTTAACGGCTCACACCTCAAGAAGATCGCCCCTGTTCGAACTACAGTTCTGTGCTGCGACGTCGACAAGAATCTCGCCCCAAAGTTCCGATCTTTTCGCAATGCCGGCTTCTCGGAGGCCGAGCTTGTTGAGATTGTCGCATCAAACCCTAAGATTATCAACCTCGCTGTTCCCACCATCTTCTCCAAATTGCAGGTTTGGGAGAGACTCTTTGGATCTAGGGATCTCCTCATCAAACGCTTGAAGCGGCCAAATATCTTTTTGAGCTACAGCATTGAGAAGAGGGTAAATCCTAACCTGGAGTTCTTAAGGGATGGCTGCGGCATTTCTGAGGAAAGGTTGTCTCTTGTAGTTAGAAAGAACCCAAATTTCATCGTACGGAAACTAGATTCGCTCCATGCTTTAGTCAGTAGATCCGACGAGCTGGGAATGGACCGTAAATCTAAGATGTTTCTTTGGACGCTTTATTGTCTCCACGGACTCAAAAAAGAAGGATTTGATGCCAAGTGCAAGCTCATGATGAGACTTGGGTGGTCGCAGTCAGATTTATCTACTGCAGTTAGGAAGGCGCCAAACATTTTCCGTATTTCTAAAGTGGAGCTCCAGAAGAAGATGGATTTTTTGGTCAATGAAGGTGGGTATACACCTTCTTGTGTTGCCAAGCAGCCAATGCTTCTGTTTTTTAATTTGGAGAAGAGGGTGATTCCTCGTTTTCGTCTGATAGAAGCCTTGAAGTCTAAAGGGTTGTGGCCGGCAAAACGCAAACTGCTTTCCATTTTGAAGTTGCCAGATAAGAAGCTCATGGAGAAGTTTGTTCTCCCATTCAAAGAAAAGTCTCCTGAACTGCTCGATATACTGTGACTGTTCTGTTGTTTTGGATTCATGGGTTTAGTTGATGACACATTCAGGTTTGGGATTCTTCTCATATATACACCCCAATCTCCTGCAATTCTAAACCAATCTTACTGTAGACTTCAAAGTGATTACTCTGTCTCAATTTCTTTTCTCTGGATACAATTTGTAACAAAATGTTTTTTATGACTAGTGAGAACTCCCACCAATCATTCAATTATGAGGAACTTGTTATCCCTATTTAGTACAGTGTATTTGAATCTAGTTAATTTGTTTTCTAATTGGAAGGTTAATTTTATTACAACCAACTTCTATGGCTGATCATAAATTGTGTAAAATTGTCTTTTGCACTTACATATCAACTTGCTTTAGAATTGGAAGGCATATGCAATAACATGGATGCATGAGATAGTGAATAAAACCCTTTTTCTATTTCAGGTTAATGCACCTTTCAGTAAGTGCTAAAATTAAAATGTCCTATTTTGAAATATCATAACCTACAGCATGGAGTTTACCAAAATGTTTGTTCTATTGACAAACACTAAAGAGCTACTTGAATATGAAAGAAAGATAAATCATGACAATCTAAACTGAGAGAAAATTTAGTTAATTTTTCTGCAATCGCATTGACACTTCAAATTTTGTTATGTTATTTGAAATATATGAAGAGTTCATTTTGTTGTTTATGATATAGAACTAGGAGTGTAGAAGTTCCATATATGTATAACCACTTATGGTTAGTTTGCTTTATTGGATAAGATAGCATAGGAAAGGATATCAAATGAGAGAGTATTGGATATATATTTTTTTAATCTGGTGTACATTGGATATAATATCAATTTTATATTATTCTAATCCATGCACTAAATGAATAATGGATATAAATCCATTTTTATCCTATCTGCCTTTATGTATTATAGTTATTTTCTACATAAAAGGTGCATTAAATAACTCCAGTTGAAGTGGTTGTGCTTGTTAATTTGTCTATGTTTTCTACATGCACAAAATACAGTTGAACTATCAGTAGTTGGGCTGGCCTATTTTTGACTTGTATACTTGTGAATGAACCAAATTACAAGTGGGTAAGCTGAATTTTTTCTACATATGTTATATCCATTGCCATGAAATTGCTATCAGTATCTTTATTCTCTAATGAAACGATGCTTGGAAAAATTTGTCATTTGTTTTTGCCAATATGATATGTTGAATATAAGGTCAGTAGTACTATCTTCGTACATACATTTATTACCCAAATAAGATTTGCATTTTGGAAGCTTTAGCAGTACATTTGGCAAAATCTGATGCCATAAAGAATGAAGGGAAAACCAACTTTTAAAATGCAGTTGCTTTGTGATGCCCTTTTTGGTTCCAGAAATTCTTTACGTGATTCAGATGTTTTAGGTGTTACCTTCTTGATTTATTTAGTTATCTAGTTATGTTTTTGCATATGCAATGTTTGTAGTTAATGTTTGTTCATAATCAATCCTTTACCTATTGTATTGGTAGGGAGAGCGTTCTGCCCTAATTCATGTAGCAGATAATCCCACACTCTTAATGGTTTCTTGTATTTATCGTACAAGGAAAAGGTCTACATATATGCAAAACCCATCCAGATCTACCATGAGTTTGATACCAACTAGAATGCCATGGAGTTGGTTCCTGTTGATGTTTTGCTTGTCTGGAAATAACTGTATGTTTGCTTGTCATTATTAATTTGACATACTTGCCATGTTAGTTCTGGAACAACTTATTTTATATTTATAGTTTGATACTGACCAAGTTGTATCGGTTGGCTTTGACTGGCATCCCACAATATCATAATATCAGTGGAAGAGTATTGATGGACTGCAGCCGGTTAGAAAGAATTTTTTTGAAAAATTATTTTAGAGGAGAGAAAGGAAAAAAACTTTAATTTTCTTTCCGCTCAAATTGTTCTGTTGCCCAATTCATGTGAAAATTTCGACGAAAAACTCGTCAATGTAACATTATGATTTTTTGTCAATATATATATATATATATATATATTCATCTTTTCTTCTAAAGAAACAATAATTCTTCTTTTTTTAATTTTTTATTTCATATTTTGAAGCAATATATTTTTCCTCCACCCTTTTTTCCTCACATTATTTAAACCAAACCAAATGATATTCAATTCAGCATGTAAAGGATTATCTGCTAATTCAATACCAAAACCTTTCAATCTAACTTGCTTATCATCATAAAGAACAAAGCTAGAACCTGCTCTATACCCTTCCTTCCATGCAGCATCAACACAAAAAAAATTATTTCCCTTCTCAATGACTGCTGCTTCTCCATTTTTATACTTATATCCTGATTCATTTTCCTTCCCCTCATATCTACTTGTGTAGCTTATTGTTTCTGTAAATGCATTGTTAAAAATTGACTCCACTTCTCATCCTTTCTCTCCATATCTCACTCTATTGCCGTTCTTCCAAAATAACCATAGAGAATTTGCAATAAAAGCACTCGATCTCTCTGCCAAAGTTCTCTCATAAGCTTCAGATTCCTCCAGCTATTTTCCTTTATCCCAGTCAGATTTATTTCTGAATTTAATCCCCAGCTTTGTTTCTGCATACTACCAATACTTTTTTTACAAACATGCAAATATGCAATTAAACAATATATGACTTTGCCCATCTTTTCCTCTTTTACAAATATGGCAATCCTCAACTTCTTTCCTGAAAATTTGTAGAACCATTCAGATGTTGGAAGTTTTCCCAGATTAGTTTCCAAATAAATATCTTGATTCTTTCAGTCATCTTCAGTCCCCACATCTTTTTCTAGCTAAAGTCCAATCCAGAATCAGCTTATCAAGAAAGAAATTTTCAGATTTCTCAAAGTTGATACACTGCTATGTAATGTTGCAATAAAATTCCAATGCTTCCAATAGACGTTTACTTGACTTCGCACTCCCCTTTATAACAAAAACTAAGTCTTTCACAAAACAAAGATGACTTAGACTCAAATCCTTCAATTCAAAAGGTTATATTTTTTACCTCTTGAAAAAATCTCTTGTAATTGTGGAGAGGATTTCTACCATTGTAAATAGGTAAGGTGAAATAGGATCACATTGTCTAACACTTTTGAATCTCACATCTTCTGTACACCATTTGATCCAATGTATAAATTCTTGAGAGAAGCTCATAGACTTCATCACTGCATATAAATCATACCAGTTCACTCTATCATAGGTTTTTGTGAGTCTAATTTCAACAACAAATATGGTTTTCTTGCTCTTGAATTATGGAAGGAATTTATAATTTATGCCACAATAAAAATGTTATCCTAAATCTATCTTTTTGGCACAAATGCAGACTGGTCAGGACTAATAAGCTTTTCTAAATGGGGCATTAATTTATTGGAAATCACATTTGCTAAAATTTTATAAAGGATATTGCAAAGAGCTATTGGGCAAAAATTCACAATTTTATTTGCCAGTGCTTCCTTTGGTATCATCACCAATAGAGTATCACTCCAGCCTTCGGGTAATTTAGTTGTTCTATGAAAATTCACAAACTTCCTTTATTCTATTCATAACAATCTCCCACCATGCAAGTAAAATTCTAAAATAAATCCATCAATGCCTGGGTTTTTCTCTTCCCATACCATCTGTAGCTCTTTAATCTCGTCCATAGAAATTTTTTTCTTCAAATCATTTGCCTCCTCATGAGTTAAGCAACACCAACTATACTCCTCTAACTTCTAATTATCAATGCAAAGTCCCCTTCTTTGTTTCCATAATTGTCTGAACCATTCAGCAAAACAGTCCCCCATGTCTCTTCCCTCAATAACCAGACTACCAATCACTTCTAGGTTCTCAATAGTATTTCTTCTTCTTGTTTTTATAAAATACGAAGATATCACCGCCCTCAATCCATTTTTGTCTTGACTTAGACCACCATTTTATTTTTATTTGTTTTGTCAAAGCCATCAATTTCATTGCCTTTTTAATTTTTTGGTTCAAAAAATTAAATATAAATTTTCAACTCATTTACAAATTCATAATCAAGTGAAAGTGAATCATTTTTATAAACAATACTATTTTCTTTAAAACTATTTTCAATATCTTAATCACTTCTAAAAATATTTTACAGTACTAATTTTGAACTCATTATCTAATTCACAATTAAACAGAAGAAAACAATTATATTTTTGAAAAAATATTTTCTTGAAACAAAGATAATCTTATTATTTTATTATTCGGGTCAACTAATCGAAGAATGATATGAATTGAACAGCGCACGCAAACCCTAATGTTACTGAGATGCTCTCCGCTGTCCGCCGCAATGGCATCCTCGCCAACATCCAACCCTGTCGCCTCGCGTTCCTGTTCTCCTCAACCGCCAATGCGGCCGCCGCCACCAACACCGCTGCCCCCTTGCCGGAGCTCCATTCCCTGGTTGAATACCTCGTTAACTCTTGCGGGTTATCCACCGGCGAAGCCACCAAGGCCTCCAAATACCTAACCCATCTCAAGACCACAAAGAAACCCGATGCAGTCCTTGATTTCTTGAGATCGCAGGGCTTCAACCGCTCCCACTTCAAGAAGATCGTTCCCATGTATCCGAAATGCCTCTGTTGGACCGTCGAGAAGACTCTTGCTCCAAAGTTTCGAACTTTACGCAGCAGGGGTTTCTCTGAGTCTGAGCTCTTCGATATCATTTTGTCGTATCCCTTCATTATCAATTGTGGAATCAAGGCCATCTCCCTCAAATTGGATATGTGGGAAAGTCTTATTGGCTCAAGGCAGCTCCTCATCCGACATATCAAGCATACAAATTGGTTTCTCGGCTGTAGCGTTGAGAAGGTGATACGACCCAATCTGAAGCTTTTAATGGATGAATGCTGTATTTCTGTAGAAAGGGCATCTCGCATAGTGAGAATACACCCACTTTTCATCACACAGAAACTAGATTCACTCCATTCTTTGATCCGTAGAGCGGACGAGCTGGGGGTGCCCCGGAAATCTGGAACGTTTCTGTGGACCCTCGATGTTCTCTACACGCTCAGCAAAAGAAATCTGGAGGGCAAGAAGAAGTTCATGATAACCCTTGGGTGGTCGGAGTCAGACTTCTTAATAGCAGTTAGGAAGACCCCAACCGTGATACGCATTTCACAAAATGAGCTTCGGAGGAAGATGGAATTTTTGGTCAATGAAGTTGGGTACACGCCTTCCTTCATTGCTCATCGTTCGTTACTTCTAATATATAGTTTGGAAAAGAGGGTGATTCCTCGGTTTCGAGTGATACAGATGTTGCATTCAAAAGGGCTATTGTCTGAAAAACCCAAGCTTCTTACCTTTTTAGTTTTACCACAAGGGAAGTTCATGGAGAAGTTTGTCCTCCCGCATAAAGAAAACATCCCTGAGCTGCTCGGCGTTGTGACTGGCTCATAAGGAAGATATCCCTCAAGTTCAGAATTCAGTATATAGAACATCAAAAGATCATTACTTGAGATTATTTTTAAGGTAAACAGCTAATCAGTAGTGGTTCTGAACCAATATTATCTGAAGCATCAGAATCAATTATTATGAGCTTGAAATCTGAATTTCTTATGTTGTACTAATAATAGGATTTTCATAGCTAGCAATAAATCCCATCAAACACTTCAAGTGACTCGGGTAAGGCAAGTCCTATCGCTGCTTATACCTTTGGACTCTTTATGCAAAAGTTATATATGCAGGTGATTATGTGATTGTTATACCATGTTGTTAGAGCATCTCTACAATGTTTATTCATTTGTTTGCTAATTGTAAGGTAATTTAATGTTATTGTAAAATGGCTGCATACTCTCTTGGCATTCCCCACATTGGAGAATTATCATGAGTCGTATCATCAACATAGTTGATTGCAACTACCAAGTTGATCTGCTGTTTTTAGGATGGAAATGCATTTAAATATAAACACAGATGCATTATGAAAAAGGTGTGTTGAAACTATTCTCTGAGAAGTGATTTATGGGAAGTCTGGAATCATTCGTGTATCGTATATGGTTGTTTGAACCATATTTCTCTGACTTTATGAATATGTTGACATCTTATGTTAAAAATGCACTTTGTCATAATAGTCATTAATAGTCTGATGGAAATTATTGTTGCAGGAATTTGTACTGATGAGTAATAAGGTGTATAGATAAGCTACAGTTATGCTGAAATGTTTTTTTCGCTTGATGGAATTGCAAGTTCAACATCTTGTTTTAGTGACTTGTGTAAAGTGAGTCCTTGTACAGACTCTTTTGGATCTTTTATGTATAAGACATGCAGGTGAGTATGAGATTGAAAGTCATAGTTATTAGATTATCTAATAACTACATTGTTTTCTAATTGGAAGGTTAATTTTATTTGATTTTATTCTAATACCATTTGTATGCTCTATTGGTATTCTTAACATCTGTGGTTGATCATGAACTTCATCATCAGTCCTTTGCACCTAACATGTTAGTAATCTGCTTCCTTTAACATGTAAAAGCATGTATGTTGTGCACATAAGTATATGATAAAAACCTTCCTTTTTGTTCTTTGTGTACATTTTGTTTCAAGTGTCACAATCGACTTATTACCTTGAGATGCCCTAACCCACACAGTGAAGCTGCTGCGCTCGCCGTATTGACGAACTAAGACATGCAAATTAGAATATGTAACATAGACAAGTTGATAGAATTCGAATCTTTTACCTCAAATAATTTGGATGACATTCTTATTCTGTAAGTTACTAGCTAGGTCAGTAACAATTTATTTTGTTGCTTTGACACCGAATTGAGATTGGTCATTGCTCTTATTAACATGGGCATGTTTTCAGCATATTTATTCTTCCGATAATCCCTATGCTTGAAAGGATCATGGACAGAGGGACGGATTGTTATGTTCGGGTATTTAAATTTTTTTTAAAAAAGTTGGTTGTGGAAGTAGAGAAGTGCCAGGTGGCGGTGAGGGTGAGGATAAGTGAGGGAGAGGTGCTGTTGAAGGGTTTTAAGTGAGGAGAAGTAGAGAAGAGGAGGAAGGAGATGCTGCAGGCGGAGGAGTCGGCGCGTGTCGCCGGTGGAGCTCGTCGTAGCCAGAGCCGCGGAATCGAGGTAGGAGATCTCTCCCTTCTCCTTTACCTCCGTAATTGTTTTCAGACGACATCAACGAGGCAAGGATCAGCCGAGCCCGAATGGTGACGATCGGCCAAGCCGCGGGCGGCCATGTCGCGCGCAGGCCGGCGGCCACCATTCAGTGGGAGGTGGGTTGGATCGGTCGCGGAGGTCGAGGAGAGGGTGCGGATCGTGGAGTCGTCGGTCGGTGACGGGTAGGCGGCTGGCTGAGAGGAGGAGATGGGTCTGTGGGTGATTGGAGAAGAAGAGGGAGATTGGGAGAAGAAGAAGAAGGAGAGAGAGAGAGAGGTGGTGGTTGTCCCGCCGGCGCCGGGAGCCGCTGGAGAGGCCCGGCGAGACCAGCAAGACCGCCGGCGTCCGGGAGGTCGGTCGACGTGGGTTCGACGGAGCAAGGAGGTGGCGTCGGGCGCAAGGGCAAGGGGCAGGGGTGAGGGGAGAGGGAGACGAGCGGGTGAGGAGGATATGAACATTGTTTTATAGAATAGAGCTGTATCATTTAAAATTGAGTTGATTTATGAATTATTGAGGTATTTTTGTAGTTGATCGTAGAGTCGTCGGATCGAGTTGAGGTTAACACCAAAGTTGTAGATTTTCGCGTGCTGAACGCGATGGTGGTGTCGGATTTTAGATTGGAGATCGTTTGGTATGATTTTGATATTATTTCAGTATTATGCTGTGTGTGTTTGAAATTAATTTAGTTGGTGGACCCCGAGTTATCGGTTGAAGTTGAGGTGAATATGAATCTTGATCATTTTCGCGTGTTGAATGCAATGGTGGGGTTAGTTTTTCGAGAAAATATTGTTAGAATATTCTTTCAGGTTGTTAGTTGTTGAGGTTGTCGATGTGTTTAAATAATAGTAAATTATTAGTATGTGAAATTAGTTGATTGATCGGTGTGAAATAATTGTGGTTTGGAGAGTTGGTTGATCACGGTGTTTGGAGAGTGGGTTGAGCATGAGTTGAGCCTGCAAGTCTGTTGTTTATTTGTCGTCGGAGATAAATTACGGAAATACATTTGCTTCTATTGTTTGCTTTGCTTCCTGAAATTTATTGAACTCCTGTTGCACATTATTGTTGGACATGCCATGTAGAGAAATTGCATGTGTTGCTTTTTATTGTTGCTTATTGGTGTTGTTTATTTGTTGAGTATGTTATTATCTTGTTGATCATGTCATAATCTAAGTCATAATCACTTAAAATTATTATATTGTTGATCATGATGATGTTATATTAGTAGCATGTTGATCATGTCATAATCACTTGGAGTTGTTGCTATGTTGATCATGGTGATATATCTTGTTGCACTCTTGGAGTCGAGTTGCATGGTTGCTGTCGATCTGGAGGCTACGGCCTCAGAGAGGACTTCGGTCCAGGATCATTTTATTGCGGTACCCTCCAGACATGGGTGAGGGTATGGATATTGACTAGTCACTTTGGGCACCTTCGGGTGTGCGGATGTCGGATACGACGCCCGTCGGGCTACCTGCTTGGTGGGGGTAGTCGCATCTCTGTTGGAGCGGACGGTTGATGCCACTCTACGGGTGGTAGAGTGTGGGATTTTTACCCAATGGTCCACACGCTCGATGATTCAGTTGATGTTGTTTAGGAGTAGGTGATGTGTATTTGTTGTGTTCATCGTCTTTGACTGCATCTTAGGCCATGTTGTTATTCATTGTCGAGTTGACACTTGATACTTGTTGATCATATTGTGATTCTCCTACTCAGCATTCGCTGATCTCCGTTGTTTTGCTTCAGACTTGCAGGGGTGAGCGGTCGATCTGTAGATCGAGGTGTAGATAGCTTTTAGACAGCTAGTAGTCGGTCGTAGATGTGGAGCTCTGATGGCGATTGCTTTCGTATTTTGTTTCATTTTGTCGTCTTATAATGTTGATAATTGATATTGTTATTTTGGAACTATAATTTGTAGATTTATTTTATATTTGGATAATTGTATTTGATCTGACTGATGGATTTTAATTATTGGTTTTTATGTTGTTGTTTTCTTTTACGTTGATTCGTGGCTTTTCATTCCGCTGCGCGGTGTCTGAGTCGCCGTCGCTTCCCGGGCCAAGGGCCGGGGCGCGACACGGATGGAAGTTGATACAGACAGAATGACTAACCAAAGTTAGTTCAGTTTCATCATCCGAGCTGCATATTTGTTTATGTTGTTGTTTTCTTTTTCGTTGATTCGTGGCTTTTCAATCCGCTGCGCGGTGTTCGAGTCGCCGTCGCTTCCCGGGCCGAGGGCCGGGGCGCGACACGGATGGAAGTTGATACAGACAGAATGACTAACCAAAGTTAGTTCAGTTTCATCATCCGGGCTGCATATTTGTTGATGCCAGCGTTGTAGTGAATCTTCTGCCCTGGCTGAACAATGAACCATCAAAATGAAGCTCAAACTATTTGAATATAGTAGTCGTAGAGATATCTAAAAGAGCAAGACCCGGAGAGCTATTGAATGACATGAAGCTCAAACTATTTGAATATAGTAGTAGTAGTAGTAAAGAGTGTTGAATATAATGCAACACCACTTCACGTAGATGGGCAAGGCTTGGTTGACTAAGCCTTGTAGTTATCCTTTAATTATTAGATATTTATCTTGTTAGAATAGTGGGTAATTATCAGTTAATTACCAAGTCTTTAGGAGTTATCGAAATGTCTTGTAAAGCCTATAAAAGGCTACTTCATTTAGCGAATTAATGCATCTCTCGTTTCAAGTTCAACAATTGGTATCAGAGCCAGGGATGAGAGATCGCCATAAGTAAGAGCCGAGGAGAGGGAGAGAGGCAAACACTCGTCGCTGCAAGAGGTTCGGATTGTCCGCGAAAGAAGGCGAAAGAAGACTTCGTCGGGTCCCCGTGAAGAGCATAAGGGGCGGTTCCAGTGGAGAGAGGAACAAACGGACAAACGAGACGAAGCCGAATTCATCCGACGACAGCTATATCCATAAGAGGGAGAAGCATCGCAGCGAAGAAGAAAGTCCTCTGTTTGAACAGAGGTGAAGGAGTGAAGTTTGCTCACTCGTCCGTCTCCTCGGGTGGTGCAACAACATCGACATCGGATCTGTTCCGAGCAAGGCATCAGCGAGGCCGACGCCGACAGATCATCATCAAACTAAAGTTCCGAAGGGTTTCAACGCCGCTCCATCGCTTCGACTCCCATTTTGATTTTGGGGATAAATCACGTTGATCACCACATAGGGGAGACCGCAATCGTGGAAGAAGCACCGACCGACCCCCGCTTCTTCGACAATAGTAGGTCTCTGAAGTGGGTTTTCACAAGTAGTCGTCGCCCAAAGAAAGTGAGAGAGAGATAAAAAGGACAATATCGCTCGGTCCCGGTGAAGAGCACAAGGGACAGTCTCGTTGGGTCCCCGTGGAGAGCACAGGAGACAACCTCGTCCGGTCCTCGTGGAGAGCACAAAGGACAAGTCTCGCCAGATCCTCGTGGAGAGCACAGAGGATGAAAGAAGTCTTGTTGGGTCTTCGTGAAGTGCACAGGAGACGAAAAGAGAAAGACAAAAGAGACAAAAAAAAGATGTAGGCGAGGAAAGAGACACATGTGTGCGACGTCAGACGGAGGATGATGATCGAAAGCTTGAGATGATGAAGCTGGTGTTGAGGGGGAGTGTTGAATATAATGCAACACCACTTCACGTAGATGGGCAAGGCTTGGTTGACTAAGCCTTGTAGTTATCCTTTAATTATTAGATATTTATCTTGTTAGAATAGTGGGTAATTATCAGTTAATTACCAAGTCTTTAGGAGTTATCGAAATGTCTTGTAAAGCCTATAAAAGGCTACTTCATTTAGCGAATTAATGCATCTCTCGTTTCAAGTTCAACAAAGAGATCTAAAAGAGCAAGACCTGGAGAGCTATTGAATGATGGAGACCCATGCCATTGCTACAATCCAATGGACCCTGCCTAATCTTGAAGAAATGGTAGTGCAGTAGCAAATCCCTAACCAGCTCCATACCAGGAGAGAGTTTGAACTTAATGCACCATTTGTACGTACTTTAGAAAGCTTGTTTAGATAGAAAGGAGTGCTCAGCTAAAGTATTTGAGAGGGCTCATTCCTTAGAGCAAGGAGAAGATTCGAGCATTAAGGAGACTCTTGCGATGGCAGGGTTCAACAGGCACAGATGTCCCTGCGGCTACCTTGTTACAAATGACAAAGAGAGGAACTTTGAAACACTCTTAAGAAAGAGATCACACATACAACTTCGTCGAGACTACTTAATATAAAGTAAGGTGTGTTGTGATGAATGTGGAACATCTTCTATAAGCCGAGGGCTTGAATTACTCAGAATCAAGTGTAGACTCCACGATCGCACTATGAAAGTACGGGTTAATTGAATAGAGTTGGTTAGATATTCGCTTTGGGTAAGCGTCATTTCGATCAGGAAGAGTGAATAAGGAGGCTAATCATACTAGAATGTCTCTAATCCCCAAGATTGAGACTATTGATAAGATTGGAACATTTTAGACTTATTTCTCTTTTTCACTTGACTAACAATATCATTTCTATCTTCAATCTTTACTATGTGCTTGCAGGTTGTCATCCCTGAGATCATCTCCGAAAGCCAATCAACGTTCATTAAGGGTCGAAGAATCACTCACAACATTTGTGCTGGGATGCTTTTGAGCAAGGTAGCCACATCATACACTCCGAGTCCTTCGCTGCATACTCAATAAGTAGGGTCACTCATCAACTGATCTCAATGTTTACCTCAATACTATTGTTTCACCAATAACTTGGGCCAAGTCGGAGTCGGAAGATTCGCATTGCCCAAGAGTTAGCTACGCTTGGTCTTAGTGTTCCTATCTATCGTCAGAGTGAATCAAGGTTTTTGATATTGTGTTCGAATGGACTCTGATTCAGTTGACATTGAATGAATAATTAGGAGTCTATTTTGATGCTTAATTTAGTTATCCAAATGAGTGTTTGGGTTGGAGTTGCACTTGGTAGGAAGACTATGCACATATATAGGCCAAGTCGATGGCTGGCTTGCAGAAGTTGTTTGGTGCTTTACCGGGTAGTTTTATATGATAATCCGAATTAGCTTTTAGATTTTTAACAAAAATATATAAAAACTGTTATTCAAATTATTTAATTTAAGTAATAGAATAAATTAATTAAAGTTTTATTTGAATATGTGTTGACATAAAAATTAATAACAACAACAAATTAGATACTAACCTCTTAAAAAATTGTGACTCCAATGAGTTCACTACAATATTTTTGATCTATAGGAACGGTTAAAAAGTGTTACCAAAACATGCAAAATCGTGGTCATAGACTTATGGGAACGGTTTCCCTATGTGTACTAAAATCAGTCATTCGCTAGGCTATAAGAACGGTTTTCCCTACCTATGGCCACGCAGCCAAAAAAATCATTCCCATAGGTTAAGCTTATGGGAATGATTTCAAAAATTATTCCTGTAGGCCAAGCTTATAGGAACGGTTTTCAAACTGTTCCTATAGGCTAAGGCTTATAGGAACGGTTTTCGAACCGTTCCTATAGGTCAATCTTTATAGGAATGATTTGGAATCATTCCTATAAGCTTGGCCTACGGGAACAGTTTTTGGACCGTTCCTATAGTTGGCGTTTCTGGAAACTATATGTAAAACCGTTTCTATAGGTCGTGTTCCTATAATAGAAATAGTCGTAAAATTTCATAAACGTAAATAATATAAATTTCATTCACATAAATTCCATTCATAAACTTAGATTCCAAAACATAAATTTCATTCATAAACGTAAAATATATTTATTGTTGACTCAAAATAACAAACTTCCCAATTATGGTACTACGACCAAGCCTAATAACAAAGTTCTCAAATAACATGTGAAATTAATCTATCAAGTCTGGTCTTCCCTTCCAAATTAGTCAAGTCCTCTTGATGATCATCTCCTCCGTGAAATTCATCTTTCATCTGATTTTTTCTGCACAAATCAATTAATAATTAAAAACGATCAATAGACTTGGTAATCATATATTAAACTAAAATTACTTGATTTTGTGGATGATGTGTGGAAGTGGAAGATTCAAAGATGCTATTGGTATCCCACTATCCCTTGGAGTAGTTGGTGGTGCTTATCCATTGATTTCACTTAACTACGAAAAGAAAAAAATTCAAAGGGTAAGGAAAAACCAAAGTGAATGTGATTGCCCTATGCTGAAGCTTACAATAGTAATAAAATTCAAAAGTATTTCATCCTTAACTTATAACCAACTCAATATGATACGCAAATTCTTCACTTCTTAAACATTGTTATTCTTCGTTGCTTATGTTCATATGACAAGTGCACCTGAACCTTTCAAGTATGCACTGTGATTGTCTTTTACTTATATGCCAACAAGACAATTAGGCTAATTATCAATGTGTGCAAAAACTTGAGCTTCAGGTTCTAAACAACCTAGAAATATTATGAAGTACTTTCTTGGTTGCTATTTGTCAAAGGCGCAGGTGCATGATTTAATCGATCATAAAGAGTTAACTATGTTCATGGTCCAAAATGGCATGTTTGAGGTGTTATACTCACCCAATGGTGGATGTGTCCTGTTCTTTCTTTGACAAAGTTACACTTATCATAGAGAGATGTTTGGTAGTCTCAAGCCTGAAAAGAAAAATAAATGAGCATTTCCAGAGCTACATAAAATGGTTATGATAACTAAGTTACACTTACACTTATCATAAATGAGCATTTCCAGAGCATAGTTGGATAGCTTAAGCTACATAAAAGAACATAACAATGTACAAGCATCTGAATAGCTCACCTGTCAAATATGAATGCTATGCCTTTCCTTTACCTAACAGGTCATCTATCAAATAGCTCATAAGGATCACACAAGTTTTAAGGTACGTGGCATCCAGAAGCCTATATGTAATATCATCTTGCAATATGTCTCCGAACATCAATTTCTAAACTAATGTGGAGAACACAGATGATAAATAGATGAATTCTATCAAATTACTCAGAGGGGAAGGGGAAAATTAAGGGAGAGGGGAGAGGGGAGAGGGAGAGAGGAGGGTTTATCGGTCGGCGGAAGACGATGACTGATTCGAGCGGAGAAGACGGCAGGAGGGATCGAGCGGAGAAGACGGCAAGAGGGATCGTCGAGCGGAGAAGATGACAGGAGGGATCGTTGAGCGGAGAAGACGACATGAGGGATCGAGCGGAGAAGACGACAGGAGGGATCGTCGAGCTGAGAAGACGGCAGGAGAGGAGAAGACGACAGGAGCGAAGATGATTTGAGCGGAGAGATCGTCGGCGGCGGATTCGACATAGTACGCAGGAGGAATGGTCGGCGGTAGATGATTCGACAGAATACTTAGGGCGGAAGGATCGCTCGAGAGTGTTCAGGGCGGAAGGAAAGTTTGAGCGAGAGGAAAATATTTCGATGGTACGAGGAAATTCATCCATTGTCTTTAAATTATTTGAACCTCATGTATTATTTTATTTGATAATCTAAATTATCATCAAAATAATAATTCAGATTATTTAACGGAGAAGTATCTGAATTATTTAACGAAGAAGTATCCACGTGAATTACTTCTGAAGTAATAATCTTGAATTAATTTTAGGACAAAATTATTTTCCTTAAACTTTAGCTTTTTTACGAATTCTTTGCTCTTCCCACGACTTCTCCCATGACATAATATTATAATAATATTATAATATAATATTATATATATATATATATTATATATATATATATATATATATATTATATTATATATATTATATTATATATATTTTTATTTTATTTTATATTATATATTTTATATTATATTATATTATATTAGTGAATTCTTTGCTCCTTCCACGATTTCTTTCTTGACATAATATTATAATATTATAATATAATATTATAATATTATAATATAATATTATAATATTATAATATAATATTATAATATTATAATATAATATTATAATATAATATAATATTATATTATATAATAATATAATGTTATATTATTATTATAATATAATATTATTATTATAATATAATAATATTATACTATAATATTATATTATATTATATTATATTATATATATTATATAATATGATTAATTATAATATTATAATATATTTGTGAAAATTATATTTTCGAAAAGTATATCTAATTACTTAATAATGTATTTATTATACCAAATATGTCTATGTGAATTCTAGCAATCTTATCATAACATTACTTGTGTATACCAAACACTATATTCTACATTACCGATAATTTTTTTAGTGGTATAATCTAAATTATTTAATAATCTGAAAAATAATACATCAAACGTCATCTTAATGTATAGATCGAGTTTTTTTAGGAACGATCATGCATAGTATAAAATATATTATGAGAAAAAAATTAGTACGAAAAATCATGTGCAACGAGGTGCACATAATTGTATTTTTCAACTATTCAAGGGAACGTTTTTGAAGTACATGTCTATGCCATAAAATTATTTAGGCACACATGTGCAGCATATATTAATTTTAAGGGAACGGTTTTGAGGTGCACATACGCGCCACCTGCTATATTAATTTTATTGGATTGTATATTGGATTGTCTATTTAGACGTGTTGTCTATTTCATTGTCTATATATTTCATACTAAACTCTATAGCTGAATAAAATTATTGTGAAGAGTCTGGTCCACTGTATATTGGATTGTTTATTCAGGCATAGTATAAAATCCAATATTAGAGCGTGGTATAGTATATATTTGATTTTGCTTAGCAAAGAAATAATTTTTAGGTATAGTATAGCAAAAATATTTTTAATGAAAAATATTTTTGTTGCAAAGAAAGAAAAATAAATTACAGATTATTTTTTTTGTTTTATTTTTTATATAAGTTTTAATTAAAAGGGAATGATTTTTTGATATTCCCATAGTACATAGGCTAAAGGAACAATTTCTTTATGTTCTCATAGTAAATAGGCTAAGGGAACAATTTTTAAAACTATTCCTATAGTATATAAGCTAAGAGAACGGTTTTAAAATTGTTTTCATATATTGACTACGGGAACTATTTCCAAAACTATTCCTATAAGTGATATATGAGAATATTTTTTCAACCGTTCTCAAAAGTGACGTGGCCACATAGTTAAAATGTAGTAGTGGTTCTAGTGAAGTCCATGATTTCGATGGTTTAAGAAACTAGAAGGAAGAGGAAGAAGGAAGAAAAAAATGGAGAAGATGGAAAGAAGGAAGAAAAAGACGTAGAAGAAAGAAAGATGGAAGAAGAAGAAAAAGATGGAGGAGGAAGAAACAAAAGGATAAGAGAGAAAAGAGAAGAAAAAAAAGTACTAAGGATGAAAAGAATATATATATATATATATATATATATATATATATATATATATATATATATATATATATATATATGAAGGCCGGTACATAGGAAAAAGAGGGATTTTAAAAAAAAAATGGAGGTGCGCGGAAAATTTTTCGCCTCCCTATGCTAGTTATTCGAGCTAGGGTGCTATCCGCCCGAGTGGAGGCGCACGGTGCATTTGAATTGCAATGCATACGGGCGCCAAGCCCGCTACTCACAAATGCAGCCCAAACAGCCCCAAGTGCCAAGCACTGGAATTACCTTTTTAATTTTTTTTTAAAAAGAAAGATAATACTACATATGGGCATATGTGGTACTAAAATTATTATTTTTTAAATTTATATACTGGTGTCATTTACTAGGTTGGTACGTAGATATTTAATTAATTTAAATTTTATAATATATTGACGCTTTTTATTGGGGTCGATTCATATTCTTCGATTTTTTTTTAATTTTGTTGTAGTACAAATGTATGTGTGCATGACGAAGACTTTTATTGTCTTCTTCGATAATCAAATAAAGGAAATGCCATCTTCTTTGATAAATACTATATTATTATTATTATTATAACTAAATTATTATTACTGTTATTATTATTATTATAACTGAATTATTATTATTATTATTATTATTACTATATTATTATTATTATTATAAATATTATTATTATTTAATTATTATTATTATTTAATTATTATTATTATTATTATTATTACTATATTATTTATTATTATTATTATTATTATTATTATTATTATTATTTAATTATTTCTAATAATTAATATTATTATTTAATTATTATTACTAATTAATAAATACTATATTATTATTATTATTATTATAACTGAATTAATAACAATATTATTAATACTATATTATTATTATTATTTAATTATTATCATTAATTAATATTATTATTATTATTACTGTTATTATTATTATTATTATTATTATTATTATTATTATTATTATAACTGAATTATTATTATTATTATAAATACTATATTTTTATTATTATAATTACTGTTATTATTATAAATTTTTATTATTATTATTTATTATTATTACTGTTATTATTATAAATACTATATTATTATTATTATTATTATAACTGAATTATTATTACTGTTATTATTATTATTATTATTATTATTATTATTATTGAATTATTATTATTATTATTATTGAATTATTATTATTATTATTATTATTACTATATTATTATTATTACTTTTATTATTATCACTAATTAATATTATTATTATAAATACTATATTATTATTATTATTATTTAATTATTATTATTCTTAATTACTGTTATTATTATACATTATTATTATTATTATTTATTATTATTATAAATACTATATTATTATTATTATTATAACTGAATTATTATTACTGTTATTATTATTATTATTATTATAACTGAATTATTATTATTATTATTATTTTTATTACTATATTATTATTATTATAAATATTATTATTATTTAATTATTATTATTATTATTTAATTATTATTATTATTATTATTATTATTACTATATTATTTATTATTATTATTATTATAACTGAAATAATATTATTGACATTAATACTATATTATTAATATTATTATTATAAATACTATATTATTATTATTAATATTATTTAATTATTATTACTAATTAATATTAATATTATTACTTATTATTATTATTATTATAATTATCTATATTATTATTATTAAATATATTACTAATTAATATTAATATTATTATTATTTAAACTTATATTAGAGTATAATTAATTAGAATAATTAAATTTAGAATTCTACCCCAATCTTGTCTTGATGGACTAAATTTCTTGTTCTCAATAATGAACTTTTTATTTAAACTTCTCAATTTGATATTTTACCAATTTTTTACCCAGAGCTTAGACCCGTTTGAGAAATATTTATTAATTTTATAAATTTTATTGATAAAATTTAGTTGTAATATTAAGTTGAATACTTATTTCGATATGGAGGAATGCGTATTCTACTTAATATTTTACTAAATAATATCAATAAAATTTATATTTTTCAAATAATAAATCTCGAATTGTCCCTTATTGGACAATTTAGTAACACAATTATTAATATCGCAAATTTAATTTCATTTGATCACACATGTCAATGGAATATCGGTTGCATCTCTTTTGTTCTCCGGTACGCTTCAGAAGTTTTGCGTACTTGGAGAACTAAAAAGAGATGCTGCCGAAATTTTCAGTGACTTGTTGTGATTAAATGAGATTATATGTGCGATATTAATAATGTGTTGCTGAATGGGATAGGACCAACCCACCTATATGACTATACCCTTTATAGTAACATTGAAATTCAATTTTGAAGTCAAAGATAGATAAAACTTGGATGTCAGCACCTCAATCATCTAAAGCCTATGCGAGAGGAATGAAAAATTTTATGCAGTTCGCAATTGATAATGGATTGGATGAAGATGGCACAATGAATTATCTGTGCAAAAAATGCATCAATAGGAAATATCATAAACCAGAAAATGTTGAAAGACACTTAATATGGAATGGAATTTTACCGAGATATACCATTTGGTATTACAATGGCGAACCTTTATATCCGACAACAGAAGCACAACTTGATATATCAAACAGAGCTGAAGCATCCCATCAACTACATTCTCATAATGATGAAACGCCAATTGATGTCAATGATGAAACGCCAATTGATGTCAATGATGAAACACCAATTGATGTCAATGATGAAACACTAAATGTTAATCTTGATGAAGCTCCAAATGCATTCGAACCGCCACAAGAATCTTCCCAACATTCTATGATGGATGATCTTGATGTTCCTCTGTATCCAAATTGTGTAAAATACAGTAAATCATCATTTATCATTCAATTATATCATATAAAGGTTCTTAATGGTTGGTCTGGAAAGTCATTCTCAATGTTGTTAGAATTGTTGAAAGAAGTTTTTCCAGAAGGCAATACACTTCCATCAACGTGTTATCAAGCAAAAAAATATGTGAAAGATTTGGGTTTATTCTATCAAAAGATACATGCTTGTCCAAATGATTGCATTCTATACATGGATGAAACTGCGGAAGCATCAACATGCAACATTTGTGGATTGTCTCGATGGACTTCCTCTTCAACTAATGATGAATCAACAAGTCAGTTAGAACGGAAAAAAAACCCTGCAAAAGTGTTACGATATTTTCCACTTATTCCAAGACTGACTCGTTTATATATGTCATCGAAGACAGCAAGCTCGATGAGATGGCATTCTGAAAGACGCACCAAAGATGGAATCATACGACATCCTACTGATGCAGAAGCTTGGCAAGCTTTTGACAGAAGATATCCAGACTTCGTTGTTGATTCACGTAATGTTAGATTGGGTCTTGCAAGTGATGGATTTAATCCATTTCGATCAATGAGCACAACTTATAGCACTTGGCCTGTTATATTGATACCTTATAATATGGAACCATGGGCATGTATGAAGAGATCTTCAATAATGTTATCAATGTTAATTCCAGGCGCTAAGGGACCAGGAAATGACATTGATGTGTACTTACAACCTCTCATTTCTGAGTTGAAGCTATTGTGGAGCGGAGTAACAACATTTGATAGTATCTCCGGCGAACAATTTACTCTGCGTGCAGCTTTAATGTGGACCATTAATGATTTTTCAGCATATGCAATGTTATCAGGTTGGAGCACTAAAGGACGATATGCATGTCCCATATGCGGTGATAAGACAGATTCTCGTTGGCTTAATCACGGAAAAAAACATTGTTATCTAGGCCATCGTAGATGGTTGTCACAAGAACATCTGTTTCGTCAGGACACTGAATTATTTGACGGGACAATAGAAAATGATAATGCACCAGTGTCAGTTGATTCAAAAATTGTTTACGAGCAGATTCAACACATTAAACATGTTTATGGCAAAACTACCAACACAAGTAAAAAGCGCACTCGAAATAATTTGGGTAGTGAGTCAGAAAGCATTAATGCAGACACACAAACTCAACAAAGTTTTCAGAGGCAAGATTATGGATTGTGGAAAAAGAAAAGTATATTTTTTGAATTACCATATTGGCAGCATAATCCATTGCGCCATAATTTGGATGTTATGCATATTGAGAAAAATATATGTGATAATCTGATTGGTACTATATTGGATATTGATGGAAAAGGGAAAAATAATTTAAATGCACGATTAGATTTGCAAGACATGAATATAAGACATCATTTACATCCAATATTATTACCAAATGGCAGATATGATATACCCTTGGCAATTTATTCAATGTCCACTATTGAAAAGGATCTCATGCTGACATGTATCAAAAATATGAAAGTTCCCGATGGATATTCATCAAATATTTCTAGATGTGTGAATCTCAAGGATCATAGATTACAAAACTTAAAGAGTCATGATTCACATATACTGCTTCAAGATATTTTCCGCATGCATTACGAGGAATTGTGCATAAAGATGTTTTCCTCATTGTTAAAGAGATTTCTGCATTTTTCAAAAAGTTATGCAGTGCCAATTTAGACCATTGTGCCCTGGACGATTTGCAATCACGTGTGTCTTTGCTCTTATGTAAAATGGAGCAAATTTTTCCACCGAGTTTTTTCACTATTATG
Source organism: Canna indica (assembly GCA_034359265.1). Lineage (NCBI taxonomy): Eukaryota > Viridiplantae > Streptophyta > Magnoliopsida > Zingiberales > Cannaceae > Canna > Canna indica. The sequence goes on along the minus strand of CP136894.1, from coordinate 74,745,430 downwards.
GTGCATTTGATGATTCACCTTCCAACAGAGGTGAAACTTGGTGGTCTTGTTCATTACCGTTGGATGTACCCAATTAAAAGGTTTGTTTTATTTATATTTGTCTCGTGGTCCGCATGATTCACCTTCCAACGTGAATTTGTCTCGTGTTCATAGGTTATTTATGAGATATAAATCTCATGTTCGAAATAAAGCACAACCAGAGGGATCCATCGCTGAAGGATATATTACTGATGAATGTCTTACATTTTGTTCTCGATATTTTAATAATATTGAAACGGTGTTCAATCGACCGCAGAGAAATTATGAAGTTGAAAATATTGACAACTACTTATTTTCTTCTGGTGGTCGATTTATTGGCAAAGCTCGCATTAGTACGTTGGATTTAAATGCATATGCACAAATGCACAGATATGTCCTGTTGCATACTCCAATGATTGAACTATACAAAAGGTATCAATTGTTATTAAATGTCTCCATATTTTAAGTTATTTTAAGATTATTGGTGTAATTTTTATTTTATTGTCTCAGGCAATTTCTTGAAGAACAATGTCATATAAATAATTTATCAGTTGCATCGAATGCTCAACAACAAAGGTGGATCATAGAGAGATTCGTATTGTGGTTACAAGATAAAGTGTCGAAAATGATTGCGTTAGCTCGAGGTCCAGTATCTGTAATTAAAAAATATGATGGATTGATTATAAATGGTTATAGATTTCATACCAAGCAACGAGAAAGATTGCGTAAAACACAAAATAATGGTTTAATGATTGAGGCTGACAATCGTCAATATTATAGAGTTCTAACGGATGTAATTGAATTGGACTATCGTGGGGTATTCAAGGTAGTTCTTTTTCGTGCTGAATGGGTTGATATAAGAAATTCACGAGGTTTACGAGTGGATGAGAATGGATTCACATTAGTTAATCTTTCTCGATTATTTCATACCGGTGCATTTTTAAAAGATGACCCGTATGTGTTTTCATCACAAGCAAAACAAGTATTTTACATGTCAGATCCGAAGAATAATGAGTGGTCGCATGTCATAAATGTATATCCTAGAGATTTATATGATATCGGTAAATGACTTATTATTTATCTATATTATTTATATAATTTGTTAATCTTTATGTATTTATCAATATATAATATTATGTTATTATACAGGATGTCAAGATCAAGAATAATTGATTCAGATACTGAGACCCGCGAGGAGGGTGAGCTTAGCCCCGAGAGTGATCGTCCTGGGTCGTCACAAGGACGAATTCATGGACCTTTCTACATTTGGAGTTAGTTTTTATATCATCATACATGTGAATATTATTTATTTAATCAAATTTATATTAATGTTTTCTGATGTAATTTAAAAACAGACACTACAACACAAATGCAACATGAAGGGTCTCCACATTTTACAGCTTCTTCTGTGTATACACTTAATCCCGACCAGTTAATTATGGTCAATTTTTCTGATTGGGGTCAAAGTCATGATGGCGGCCATCGATTATACTCACGTTTTATGGGGTTACTAGTGCGTGATTCTACATTCTTACCATTGACGCCTGACCCTTGGAATCAAATTTCTTCCATATATAAGAATGGATTATGGGAGCAATTATTGGTATGTTATAAATTTATGTTAGATTGCATTATTTAGTTGTGTGAAATTATATATTAAATATATATTTTGGGGTCAAACTAATATCATTTATAAATGCAGAGATATTTTTTGATCCCTACTCAGAACAGGGATCGTATTTTTCGCACTACTATGGCAGCCTTCGACAGAAAATTTAAAAATTATAAACTTATATTAAAAAAAAATATTTTAAAATTGAAGAGTCAAAAGAGGAAAATCTTACACGTCGACCACGAAATGTTAGTAGAGAATCATGGATAAGAATGGTCGACTATTGGCATTCTTCGGCTAGTCAGGTAAGAATTTATATTTTGATACTTGCAATATTTGTTTTATAATTATAATTAAATATGACAGGCTGCATCTGAATGGGGTCGAAGGGCAAGAAGTGCAACTCAAGATTGCATACATACTAGCGGTACGACCCCTTACATTCAAAGACGCGTTGATTTTGTAAGTAGTTTAGTAAATAATTTATAATTTATTTGTTTTTATTTTTAATATCTTTTAAATAATTAATTTTTATTTATATTGTGTGAAGCGGCGTGCACATGATAAAGAGCCCAGTGAGCTTGAAGTGTATAGAACAACACATCTTCGTAGAAGTGGACGAGGATATTTACGCGAAGAAGCTGCTCAATTTATGGTATAACACATCTACGAATGAATTAAATTAATATTTTAAAAATTTATAATCTATTTTTTAAAATGTAGGCCACCGCCGAACAAACACTTAATGAACGACTTGAGACTAATCCAACAATAGAGCGAGTTCAACTCGAGAACCAAGTATATCGGGAAATATCTGGTCCCGAACATCATTCTCGAGTTCGCCTACAAGGGATTGGAGTCACACCAAGTCAATTTTATGAACATCATCGACAATCTTTTGTTGCATCTTCCCACGATGCAACATATGACGAGCTTCGACGGCAACAAGAGGCTGCAATGAAAGAAATGCAGCAAAAACATGATGCTGAGATGAGGGAGGTTCAGCAAAGACTGAACAGAATGGAGCAGATGTGGTTTCAACAATAATTTAATAATTCATCGTCACAGGGACTAAATCCAATTATTAATCAAGCTAATATGTTTTCCTCGTCAATTGATTATGTATGTATTTATTTAATTTATTTGTAGTTGATATTTTTAGCATTGTAATTAATTAAATATGTTTTTTAACAGGATCGATTCTATGTTCCTGAAAGTCTTCCTCATGAAATACCGCCGGCTAATCTCGGAGAAGGTACAAGTAAAGATCCATTTTTAAACTGTAAGTAATTTATATATTGTCATACTGAATATTTTAATTAATAATATTTAAATTTATATGCTTATAATTGATATAAATGTATAGATAGAAATGTTGATCCGTATAGAGAAGACGACGAGGAAGAACAAGAAGACGAGGAGGAGCAGGAGGAAATGGACGATGAAGATTAAATTATTTAATTTTATTTGTAAATAAAATTACACAGTATTGTTTTAATCCAATTTTGTATTACTGTTCCAATTAAATAAAATTATGAATTTTGATGCTAATTTGATTAATTTTAAATTAATTAGCTAATTAATCTATTAATTATTTATTACGAGTAAAATTTATTTTAAAAAAACAAGAAAACGCTATATTGACGCCTGTATAGACGTCAATATGCTCAGCATAACGACTCGTTTTGAATACTGACGTCTCTTTTCGACCGTACGCGTCGTCGAAATGTAAATATTGATGCCTGTATAGACGTCAATATTTAAATTTAAGCGGAGGTTATTTGACACGCGTTTTCGACGAATTCACTGCCGTCAGAATGCAAATTTTTACTTCCTTCGACGTCAAAATTTCTTTATAATTGGCCGTCAGAATTCCAACAATGTGTTGTAGTGCTAGAACTAGCAGATTTGAAGATGAAGGCTGTCAGTCAAGGATGCCGGCGTTGGCGGAGAGGTCGGAGACCGCCCTCTGGAAGAGGTCCAAGGACAGCCTCCTAGATTTGGCTCTTGCGGCCATTGTCTGTGAAGATTGGATATGCTATCTTCTGGTAGTAAACTTGAGGTTTTATAAGGAAGAAATAGACATGTTTTGTCATTACGTGGTGAATAAACCATAAAAAATCTAAAAACGGGTAACAGCAATTATATTTACATTAAATGCTAAAAAAATTATATTCTCTTTTTACGTTTAATATGTCAGGAAAATCTTATAATTTAATAGATTTCACAAGTTAGTCGTGAGTGACTGAGACTTAACATTTGAAATTGAACATACTATTAAAAGTGTTTCTGAATCTTGGTCACTGATTTCCAGTTTGATCAATCAGTCTAAATCAACTAAAATAAAATATATAAAACAATTATAATCTAATTAGATTGATTAATGATTGGTTTTCACTGGACTTGGATTGGATCTTAATTAAGTTGAGTGAAGCTGATCTTAATTAAGATTAATCTGAGCCATAATTCAGAGGAGATTTCCAACCAAATCAGTCTGAATCCACCAGATCAGTATGTTATATACCTACTGCTTTATGGATGTTGTTGAAGCTTGAAAGACTATACAACAGAGAATACTCCAATTACGACATTACCATTTACCACAGTTGGAAGAAGAGAGAGTTGGCAGAGTCAAAAGTTGATGGCTCTGCTGGACTCATGGCAGTAAACTAATATGAAAAGTAGATGAACCAAAAAGGTGTCATATATGCAAACCATGGAAAATTTACTACGTACAATACGAGGCTCTTTTAGCACCAATAACACTCATTAAATGGAATGCATAAGAGTAGTCTAGTTCTGGTGCAAGTTGCTGCAGTACTTTCTTCAAGACTGAAACTAAGACCACATATGGAAGATGAGCACAGTGGTCCCTTATACAAGTTGCAGGTTAATTTCCTGTCTGTCCTAATCTGTCACACATTTAAGTCTTGACTGGGAAGCTGTGCTTTGGAAATCCTACTGTTGTGGCCAATCAAGTGCCAATACAAGGGTACAGTGTGGCCCTTTTCGGAAACAGAATTGATATCCAATAATTATATATGTTTTGGAATCTGAGTTGGACATTGAATATGCTTTAGCTTGGGGTCAGGATTAGCAGAAGCCCAAGCCGATCTCTAATGAGAAACCAGCGTTGGAAATGACGCTCTAGCTAGTGCCTGTTTTTGAATTCTTTTTAGTAATCTCATATAGAATAGATCAATTCTTTCAGCAAAATCAAATTTTTATAAATAAGTTTACATATGAGATCAAATATTAATCTAATTTAAAATAAAATATTTTTTTCTAATCGATTGTTTAATCCAACATTGTCAATTAAAGCATCAAAAGAAAATTTTTAATACTGGCACTAGTACCACATGCGTTGGTATTTAGTTCTAACAAAAAAAAAAACTTAGATACCGAGCGTTGATATCCTAATTTTTTCACTAAAGCGTTTATACTCGAATTTATTCGCATTAGAAAGTGTCTAAACTTCAATTTAAGTACTTATTTGTTATCAATTTTTTAACTAAATATAACACCGATTTGTAATTAAATTTTTATAATGTTAACATTACGGCTGACCACATATTGTTCCTTGCGTACTAACTTGCGTATGAGAAGAAGATATGTGCAAAAGACATCACTTCTCGTTAGAGAAAAAGAAAGACTTATTATGTGCAAAAGATCCTCAAAGTTTATTCTATGCTAGACTCAAGTCCAACCACCTCAAAATGTGTTTATTTTTTTCTATCTTTTCATTAAATAAAAAAAGAGAAATAGACACGTCATGGGGTGCGAGTCCAGTGGACTTGCACCTTGCATAAAATTAATCGATGTTCACAGTATTTGTAGTATTATTGTTAAAGATATTCAGGAGCTTTTGTGTAACTACTTCACTAATATTCTAGTGGCATAAATGCACTAGTCTCCCCGAGCGCCCTCTCCGAGTCTATGTTGTTTGCCCGAGGCCCCTTGCCAGGGCCAGGAAAGGCGAGCAGCTCGCCAGACGCCGTCGCCCTGCTAGACTGCTGAAGGGCAGAGCGGAGACCATGCACGGTGGTAACGACCAATCTTCGTTGTCTCCATGTGCAGCCTATGTCCTTCTCCCCGTGCGTGCCACCCACTACAGCCGACCAGTTAATAACATTGATAAAAACTAATTCATACATAAATATTTTTTCAAAAATACGTGCTCGTAGCATTAAAGTGAAGCCAAGTTAGAAATTTTGGAGCAAACTTCGGAACTTCAACTCATTTTATGGTTAGAGAAAAATTAGGAACATATTGGGGCTTTCTTTCAAAGCGGTAAAGTTTTGTCGAATATCAAATATGTGTGATTATTTTGTCAAAATAATCATAAAAGTAGTTGTTTGGAAAAATATCTTTGGGAATTCCAGTGTATCTTTGATAAATAAAAAAATTGAGTAAATTCTATGTCCACCCTCTACACTTTTTTTGTCCAAAATTTAAAATTTTTCATTGGTCTTCTCTACTTTCATGAAGTATTATATAGTTAAAATTAAGATGATGTTTTTAGTAAATAATTTTGTGAAATTAGAACTTATCATTTTTTAAAAATAAAAGAAGATTTATTGCTTAGTAAGCAAACAACAACTTTCCAATAAGTAGAATAATATCATCTAAACTTATGTTACTTTTTTTTTAAAATGCTTAATTATGTTTTTGGTCTTTCAAAATATTACGTTTTTTTTCGTTTGGTCCTCCATTTTTAAAAAATTTTCATTTAGTCCCTCAAAAAATATTTTCATTTCTGTTTGGTCCATCCGTTAACTTTTGTCGTTAAGTGCCAACATGGCAATGCTGACATAGATTAATGAGGGACCAAATGAAAAAAAAAAAGATATTTTAAGGGATTAGATGAAAAAAATATATTTTTTAATAACTTAAAGTATAATTTTATATATATATATATATATATATATATATATATATATATATATATATTAATAACCTAAGCATAATTTTAAGAGACTAGATGAAAAAATGACCTCTTGCGCCACCAAGACCAGTGCTCGCATCGCCCTTGCGCCATCACGACGCGCGCTCGCGCTGCCCTTGCGCCAGAGCGGCGCGTGAACGGGTCGTGATGGCGCAAGGGGTCATTTTTACATCTAGTCTCTTAAAATTATGCTTATGTTATTAAAATATACATATATATATATATAATTATAATTTAAATTATTAAAATATATTTTTTTTTTCCATCTAGTCCCTTAAAATATCTTCTTCTTTTTTCATTTGGTCCCTCATTAATTCATGTCAGCATTGCCATATTGGCATTTAACGGTAAAAGTTAACGGAGAAACTAAACGAAAATGAAAATAATTTTTGAGGATCTAAGTGAAAATTTTTAAAAAATAAGGGATCAAACGAAAAAGACATGATATTTTGAGGGACCAAAAACATAATTTAGTCAAAAAAAAAAAAAACTTTTGTTACTTTTATAATGATTATCAACTACATTTAAAGACATATCACCATTTACTTTAAAGACAAAATAAATCAAGAGAAGAGATTACTCCAACCAACATTGTGTTACACTATAAGAGAATGTTTGGTTAGCTACAAACACACTTGCAGGATTAAAGCGCCCCCCAAATTACTTTCTTGAAATGTAGATTTACCTTAATCGTAGTAGAAGCCAAGGAATAAGTTGCTAAATTGAAATAAGCGCAAACTTGAACATTCAAAAGGTTATACAACTTTCATATATCAACGATAGTATTTACAAGACTCTAGAGAAACATATTTATTCAGAGCATCACAATTTTCGGTCATCAACAAAATTTTATTTGTAGCTACGTAGTATATGTATAATCCACTTTAACCAAATATCATATTGGTTTAAATTCAATCATAATAATTAAATTTGGTTAAAAATTATATTTAATTTTGAATTGATATAATTTAGATTAACATAAATTTTCCAAAACCGAATTTTTGTAGAGAGAAATATCTAAATTCAGATAATGAGAGTCAAGATTATCAAAATCGGAACCTAGTACTTTGGATACATATTTTACTCCTGGACCAAAATCTCTAATCAGTTAGAGACTTTGATCATTATATATATATATATATATATATATATATATATATATATATATATATATATATATATATAAAGATAATTTTAATTTATAAATATTTTTTATAATAAAAATAAAATGTTATAGTCTAAAAAATATATTTTCAAACTCTCTAACGTATTAGAGACTTTTGCACAAAGTCTATAAAATTAAATTTAAATTAAAAATTATGAAATATTTTGATGAAAAATATTTTTTTAACCACAACACCTCTTTTGTATTTTAAAAATATATTTCATTAATTAAAATTATTTTTAAAAAAGTAAATTAAAATTATTTTTTTTAAATTATAAAACTATTATAAACTTTAGGCAAAAGTCTCTCATGCATTGGAGACTTTTGCCCAAAGTCTATAAAATTAAATTTAAAATAAAAATATAAAAATATTTTTTATCCAAAATATTTTATAGACTCTATCACATCTTTTATATCACATATTATGAATTAAATATTTTTTTTAATAATTATAAAATTATTATAAACAAAAGTCTCTAACTCTCAGAGACTTTTGTCCAAAATTTATAAAACTAATTTTTAATTAAAAATAGTGAAATATTTTTGTCTAGATTATTTCGATAGACTCTACCGCATCTTTTATATCACATATATATATTTTATATATTTTATTTTATTTTTTATAATTATAAAATTATTATAAACAAAAGTCTCTAACTCATTAGATTTTTGCGCACAGTCTATGATAGCTTCATAATTAAAAAAATATATTTTAATTCATAATATAAATTTTTAATGATACAAAAGAGGAACTACGATCCAAATGAATATTTTACATCAAAATATTTTATAAATTTAAATTTAAATTTATAGACTCTGCAAAAATCATAATAGAGTTTGAAAATATATATTTTTAAATTATAATATCTTATTTTTATTATAAAAAATATTTTATAACTTTAAATTATTATTTAAAAGTATATACATTTTTTTTTAAATTTGACGGACTTTGGTTGAGAGTAAAAGGAAAACTTTAGAAATTTTGAATATTCAAATCCGAATTGAAAGATTTTGAATTTTAAAATACGAATTTGAAATTTTTGAACTTCAAATTCGGATTTAAAAATTTATCTTTCCCAAAATTAAAATTTGGAAAATTAATGTTAGATTAATGTAAAGTGACAGATTTTAATATTTACATTAACCCAAAAACATTACAGCCCTATACGGCTATACATCATTTTCTCGAAAACAAAATAGGTCTATACTATAAACGTTACTAGGGTTCTCGGTGCGCACTGAGAAGGCCCGATGCTGCCGTCGATTGTCCGCCGGAATAGCCTCCTCGCCTACTTCCAAGTCCCGCGGCTCAAGTTCCTCTTCTCTTCCTCCACCGTCGCCGACACCGCCTACGCGGGCGGCGGCCCCTTTCCAGTACCACTTTCCATGGTCGAATATCTCGTGAACTCATGGGGTTTATCCACGGCTGAGGCTTCCAAGGCCTCCAAATCCCTCACGCACCTCAAATCCACCGAGAAACCCGATGCCGTCCTCAAGTTTTTGAGATCCCAGGGATTTAACGGCTCACACCTCAAGAAGATCGCCCCTGTTCGAACTACAGTTCTGTGCTGCGACGTCGACAAGAATCTCGCCCCAAAGTTCCGATCTTTACGCAATGCCGGCTTCTCGGAGGCCGAGCTTGTTGAGATTGTCGCATCAAACCCTATGATTATCAACCTCGCTGTTCCCGCCATCTTCTCCAAATTGCAGGTTTGGGAGAGACTCTTTGGATCTAGGGATCTCCTCATCAAACGCTTGAAGCGGCCAAATAGCTTTTTTGGCTACAGCATTGAGAAGAGGGTAAATCCTAACCTGGAGTTCTTAAGGGATGGCTGCGGCATTTCTGAGGAAAGGTTGTCTCTTGTAGTTAGAAAGAACCCAAGATTCATCATACGGAAACTAGATTCGCTCCATGCTTTAGTCAGTAGATCCGACGAGCTGGGAATGGACCGTAAATCTAAGATGTTTCTTTGGACGCTTTATTGTCTCCACGGACTCAAAAAAGAAGGATTTGATGCCAAGTGCAAGCTCATGATGAGACTTGGGTGGTCGCAGTCAGATTTATCTACTGCAGTTAGGAAGGCGCCAAACATTTTCTGTATTTCTAAAGTGGAGCTCCAGAAGAAGATGGATTTTTTGGTCAATGAAGGTGGGTATACACCTTCTTGTGTTGCCAAGCAGCCAATGCTTCTGTTTTTTAATTTGGAGAAGAGGGTGATTCCTCGTTTTCGTCTGATAGAAGCCTTGAAGTCTAAAGGGTTGTGGCCGGCAAAACGCAAACTGCTTTCCATTTTGACGTTGCCAGATAAGAAGCTCATGGAGAAGTTTGTTCTCCCATTCAAAGAAAAGGCTCCTGAACTGCTCGATATACTGTGACTGTTCTGTTGTTTTGGATTCATGGGTTTAGTTGATGACACATTCAGGTTTGGGATTCTTCTCATATATACACCCCAATCTCCTGCAATTCTAAACCAATCTTACTGTAGACTTCAAAGTGATTACTCTTTGTCTCAATTTCTTTTCTCTGGATACAATTTGTAACAAAATGTTTTTTATGACTAGTGAGAACTCCCACCAATCATTCAATTATGAGGAACTTGTTATCCCTATTTAGTACAGTGTATTTCAATCTAGTTAATTTGTTTTCTAATTGGAAGGTTAATTTTATTACAACCAACTTGTATGGCTGATCATAAATTTTGTAAAATTGTCTTTTGCACTTGCATATCAACTTGCTTTAGAATTGGAAGGCATATGCAATAACATGGATGCATGAGATAGTGAATAAAACCCTTTTTCTATTTCAGGTTAATGCACCTTTCAGTAAGTGCTAAAATTAAAATGTCCTATTTTGAAATATCATAACATACAGCATGGAGTTTACCAAAATGTTTGTTCTATTGACAAGCACTAAAGAGCTACTTGAATATGAAAGAAAGATAAATCATGACAATCTAAACTGAGAGAAAATTTAGTTAATTTTTCTGCAATCGCATTGACACTTCAAATTTTGTTATGTTATTTGAAATATATGAAGAGTTCATTTTGTTGTTTATGATATAGAACTAGGAGTGTAGAAGTTCCATATATGTATAACCACTTATGGTTAGTTTGCTTTATTGGATAAGATAGCATAGGAAAGGATATCAAATGAGAGAGTATTGGATATTTTTTTTTTTAATCTGGTGTACATTGGATATAATATCAATTTTATATTATTCTAATCCATGCACTAAATGAATAATGGATATAAATCCATTTTTATCCTATCTGCCTTTATGTATTCTAGTTATTTTCTACATAAAAGGTGCATTAAATAACTCCAGTTGAAGTGGTTGTGCTTGTTAATTTGTCTATGTTTTCTACATGCACAAAATACAGTTGAACTATCAGTAGTTGGGTTGGCCTATTTTCGACTTGTATACTTGTGAATGAACCAAATTACAAGTGGGTAAGCTGAATTTTTTCTACATATGTTATATCCATTGCCATGGAATTGCTATCAGTATCTTTATTCTCTAATGAAACGATGCTTGGAAAAATTTGTCATTTGTTTTTGCCAATATGATATGTTGAATATAAGGTCAGTAGTACTATCTTCGTACATACATTTATTACCCAAATAAGATTTGCATTTTGGAAGCTTTAGCAGTACATTTGGCAAAATCTGATGCCATAAAGAATGAAGGGAAAACCAACTTTTAAAATGCAGTTGCTTTGTGATGCCCTTTTTGGTTCCAGAAATTCTTTACGTGATTCAGATTTTTAGGTGTTACCTTCTTGATTTATTTAGTTATCTAGTTATGTTTTTGCATATGCAACGTTTGTAGTTAATGTTTGTTCATAATCAATCCTTTACCTATTGTATTGGTAGGGAGAGCGTTCTGCCCTAATTCATGTTGCAGATAATCCCACACTCTTAATGGTTTCTTGTATTTATCGTACAAGGAAAAGGTCTACATATATGCAAAACCCATCCAGATCTACCATGAGTTTGATACCAACTAGAATGCCATGGAGTTGGTTCCTGTTGATGTTTTGCTTGTCTGGAAATAACTGTATGTTTGCCTGTCATTATTAATTTGACATACTTGCCATGTTAGTTCTGGAACAACTTATTTTATATTTATAGTTTGATACTGACCAAGTTTTATCGGTTGGCTTTGACTGGCATCCCACAATATCATAATATCAGTGGAAGAGTACTGATGGACTGCAGTCGGTTAGTGGGGGTGTATTTCAAATGAATTCATCCTTCATGTGTTCGGTTGAAAGTTAGAAGAAAAATGGTGGAGAAAGAATTTTTTTGAAAAATTATTTTAGAGGAGAGAAAGGAAAAAAACTTTAATTTTCTTTCCGCTCAAATTGTTCTGCCCAATTCATGTGAAAATTTCGACGAAAAACTCGTCAATGTAACATTATGATTTTTTGTCAATATATTTTTCCTTTTTTTTCATCTTTTCTTCTAAAGAAACAATAATTCTTCTATTTTTAATTTTTTAATTTGTATTTTTTATTTCATATTTTGAAGCAATATATTTTTCCTCCATCCTTTTTTCCTCACATTATTTAAACCAAACCAAATGATCTTCAATTCAGCATGTAAAGGATTATCTGCTAATTCAATACCAAAACCTTTCAATCTAACTTGCTTATCATCATAAAGAACAAAGCTAAAACCTGCTCTATACCCTTCCTTCCATGCAGCATTAACACAAAAAAAAATTATTTCCCTTCTCAATGACTGCTGCTTCTCCATTTTTATACTTATATCCTGATTCATTTTCCTTCCCCTCATATCTACTTGTGTAGCTTATTGTTTCTGTAAATGCATTGTTAAAAATTGACTCCACTTCTCATCCTTTCTCTCCATATCTCACTCTATTGCCGTTCTTCCAAAATAACCATAGAGAATTTGCAATAAAAGCACTCGATCTCTCTGCCGAAGTTCTCTCATAAGCTTCAGATTCCTCCAGCTATTTTCCTTTATCCCAGTCAGATTTATTTCTGAATTTAATCCCCAGCTTTATTTCTGCATACTACCAATACTTTTTTTACAAACATGCAAATATGCAATTAAACAATATATGACTTCGCCCATCTTTTCCTCTTTTACAAATATGGCAATCATCAACTTCTTTCCTGAAAATTTGTAGAACCATTCAGATGTTGGAAGTTTTCACAGATTAGTTTCCAAATAAATATCTTGATTCTTTCAGTCATCTTCAGTCCCCACATCTTTTTCTAGCTAAAGTCCAATCCAGAATCAGCTTATCAGGAAAGAAAATTTTAGATTTCTCAAAATTGATACACTGCTATGTAATGTTGCAATAAAATTCCAATGCTTCCAATAGACGTTTACTTGACTTCGCACTCCCCTTTATAACAAAAACTAAGTCTTTCACAAAACAAAGATGACTTAGACTCAAATCCTTCAATTCAAAAGGTTATATTTTTTACCTCTTGAAAAAATCTCTTGTAATTGTGGAGAGGATTTCTTCCATTGTAAATAGGTAAGGTGAAATAGGATCACATTGTCTAACACTTTTGAATCTCACATCTTCTATACACCATTTGATCCAATGTATAAATTTTTGAGAGAAGCTCATAGACTTCATCACTGCATATAAATCATACCAGTTCACTCTATCATAGGTTTTTTGTGAGTCTAATTTCAACAACAAATATGGTTTTCTTGCTCTTGAATTATGGAAGGAATTTATAATTTATGCCACAATAAAAATGTTATCCTAAATCTATCTTTTTGGCACAAATGCAGACTGGTCAGGACTTATAAGCTTTTCTAAATGGGGCATTAATTTATTGGAAATCACATTTGCTAAAATTTTATAAAGGATATTGCAAAGAGCTATTGGGCAAAAATTCACAATTTTATTTGCCAGTCCTTCCTTTGGTATCATCACCAATAGAGTATCACTCCAGCCTTCGGGTAATTTAGTTGTTCTATGAAAATTCACAAACTTCCTTTATTCTATTCATAACAATCTCCCACCATGCAAGTAAAATTCTAAAATAAATCCATCAATGCCTGGGTTTTTCTCTTCCCATACCATCTGTAGCTCTTTAATCTCGTCCATAGAAAATTTTTTCTTCAAATCATTTGCCTCTTCATGAGTTAAGCAACACCAACTATACTCCTCTAACTTCTAATTATCAATGCAAAGTCCCCTTCTTTGTTTCCATAATTGTCTGAACCATTCAGCAAAACAGTCCCCCATGTCTCTTCCCTCAATAACCAGACTACCAATCACTTCTAGGTTCTCAATAGTATTTCTTCTTCTTGTTTTTATAAAATATGAAGAAATCACCGCCCTCAATTCATTTTTGTCTTGACTTAGACCACCATTTTATTTTTATTTGTTTTGTCAAAGCCATCAATTTCATTGCCATTTTAATTTTTTGGTTCAAAAAATTAAATATAAATTTTCAACTCATTTACAAATTCATAATCAAGTGAAAGTGAATCATTTTTATAAACAATACTATTTTCTTTAAAACTATTTTCAATATCTTAATCACTTCTAAAAATATTTTACAGTACTAATTTTGAACTCATTATCTAATTCACAATTAAACAGAAGAAAACAATTATATTTTTGAAAAAATATTTTCTTGAAACAAAGACAATCTTATTATTTTATTATTCGGGTCAACTAATCGAAGAATGATATGAATTGAACAGCGCACGCAAACCCTAATGTTACTGAGATGCTCTCCGCTGTCCGCCGCAATGGCATCCTCGCCAACATCCAACCCTTCCTTTTTGTTCTTTGTGTACATTTTGTTTCAAGTGTCACAATCGACTTATTACCTTGAGATGCCCTAACCCACACAGTGAAGCTGCTGCGCTCGCCGTATTGACGAACTAAGACATGAAAATTAGAATATGTAACATAGACAAGTTGATAGAATTCGAATCTTTTACCTCAAATAATTTGGATGACATTCTTATTCTGTAAGTTACTAGCTAGGTCAGTAACAATTTATTTTGTTGCTTTGACACCGAAGTGATGATGGTCATTGCTCTTATTAACATGGGCATGTTTTCAGCATATTTATTCTTCCGATAATCCCTATGCTTGAAAGGATCATGGACAGAGGGACGGATTGTTATGTTCGGGTATTTAATTTTTTTTAAAAAAAGTTGGCTGTGGAAGTAGAGAAGTGTCAGGTGGCGGTGAGGGTGAGGATAAGTGAGGGAGAGGTGCTGTTGAAGGGTTTTAATTGAGGAGAAGTAGAGAAGAGGAGGAAGGAGATGCTGCAGGCGGAGGAGTCGGCGCGTGTCGCCGGTGGAGCTCGTCGTAGCCAGAGCCGCGGAATCGAGGTAGGAGATCTCTCCCTTCTCCTTTACCTCCGTAATTGCTTTCCGACGACGTCAACGAGGCAAGGATCAGCCGAGCCCGAATGGTAACGATCGGCCAAGCCGTGGGCGGCCATGTCGCGCGCAGGCCGGCAGCCACCATTCAGTGGGAGGTGGGTTGGATTGGTCGCGGAGGTCGAGGAGAGGGCGCGGATCGTGGAGTCGTCGGTCAGTGATGGGTAGGCAGCTGGCTGAGAGAAGGAGATGGGTCTGCGGGTGATTGGAGAAGAAGAGGGAGATTGGGAGGAGGAGGAGAAGAAGAAGGAGAGAGAGAGAGAGAGAGAGAGAGAGAGAGAGAGAGAGAGAGAGAGAGAGAGAGAGGTGGTGGTTGTCCCGCTGGCGCCGGGAGCCGCGAGAGAGGCCCGGCGAGACCAGCAATACCGCCGGCGTGCGGGAGGTCGGTCGACGTGGGTTCGACGGAGCAAGGAGGTGGCGTCGGGCGCAAGGGCAAGGGGCAGGGGTGAGGGGAGAGGGAGACGAGCGGGTGAGGAGGATATGAACATTGTTTTATAGAATAGAGTTGTATCATATAAAATTGAGTTGATTTATGAATTATTGAGGTATTTTTGTAGTTGATTGTAAAGTCGTCGGATCAGTTGAGGTTACTACCAAAGTTGTAGATTTTCGCGTGTTGAACGCGATGGTGGTGTCGGATTTTAGATTGGAGATCGTTTGGTATGATTTTGATATTATTTCAGTATTATGCTGTGTGTGTTTGAAATTAATTTAGTTGGTGGACCCCGAGTTATCGGTTGAAGTTGAGGTGAATATGAATCTTGATCATTTTCGCGTGTTGAATGCAATGGTGGGGTTAGTTTTTCGAGAAAATATTGTTAGAATATTCTTTCAGGTGGTTAGTTGTTGAGGTTGTCGATGTGTTTAAACAATAGTAAATTATTAGTTTGTGAAATTAGTTGATTGATCGGTGTGAAATAATTGTGGTTTGGAGAGTTGGTTGATCATGGGTGTTTGGAGAGTGAGTTGAGCATGAGTTGAGCCTGCAAGTCTGTTGTTGATTTGTCGTCGGAGATAAATTACGGAAATACCTTTGCTTCTATTGTTTGCTTTGCTTCCTGAAATTTATTGAACTCCTGTTGCACATTATTGTTGGACATGCCATGTAGAGAAATTGCATGTGTTGCATTTTATTGTTGCTTATTAGTATTGTTTATTTGTTGAGTATGTTATTATCCTGTTGATCATGTCATAATCTAAGTCATAATCACTTAGAATTATTATATTGTTGATCATGATGATGTTATATTAGTAGCATGTTGATCATGTCATAATCACTTGGAGTTGTTGCTATGTTGATCATGGTGATATATCTTGTTGCACTCTTGGAGTCGAGTTGCATGGTTGCTGTCGATCTGGAGGCTACGGCCTCAGAGAGGACTTCGGTCCAGGATCATTTTATTGCGGTACCCTCCAGACATGGGTGAGGGTATGGATATTGACTAGTCACTTTGGGCACCTTCGGGTGTGCGGATGTCGGATACGACGCCCGTCGGGCTACCTGCTTGGTGGGGGTAGTCGCATCTCCGTTGGATCGGACGGTTGATGCCACTCTACGGGTGGTAGAGTGTGGGGTTTTTACCCAATGGTCCACACGCTCGATGATTCAGTTGATGTTGTTTAGGAGTAGGTGATGTGTATTTGTTGTGTTCATCGTCTTTGACTGCATCTTAGGCCATGTTGTTATTCATTGTCGAGTTGACACTTGATACTTGTTGATCATATTGTGATTCTCCTACTCAGCATTCGCTGATCTCCGTTGTTTTGCTTCAGACTTGCAGGGGTGAGCGGTCGATCTGTAGATCGAGGTGTAGATAGCTTTTAGACAGCTAGTAGTCGGTCGTAGATGTGGAGCTCTGATGGCGATTGCTTTCGTATTTTGTTTCATTTTGTCGTCTTATAATGTTGATAATTGATATTGTTATTTTGGAATTGTAATTTGTAGATTTATTTTATTTTTGGATAATTGTATTTGATCTGACTGATGGATTTTAATTATTGGTTTTTATGTTGTTGTTTTCTTTTACGTTGATTCGTGGCTTTTCATTCCGCTGCGCGGTGTCCGAGTCGCCGTCGCTTCCCGGGCCGAGGGCCGGGGCGCGACACGGATGGAAGTTGATACAGACAGAATGACTAACCAAAGTTAGTTCAGTTTCATCATCCGGGCTGCATATTTGTTGATGCCGGCGTTGTAGTGAATCTTCTGCCCTGGCTGAACAACGAACCATCAAAATGAAGCTCAAACTATTTGAATATAGTAGTAGTAGAGATATCTAAAAGAGCAAGACCTGGAGAGCTATTGAATGACATGAAGCTCAAACTATTTGAATATAGTAGTAGTAGTAGTAGTAAAGAGATCTAAAAGAGCAAGACCTGGAGAGCTATTGAATGATGGAGACCCATGCCATTGCTACAATCCAATGGACCCTGCCTAATCTTGAAGAAATGGTAGTGCAGTAGCAGATCCCTAACCAGCTCCATACCAGGAGAGAGTTTGAACTTAATGCACCATTTGTACGTACTTTAGAAAGCTTGTTTAGATAGAAAGGAGTGCTCAGCTAAAGTATTTGAGAGGGCTCATTCCTTAGAGCAAGGAGAAGATTCGAGCATTAAGGAGACTCCTGCGATGGCAGGGTTCAACAGGCACAGATGTCCCTGCGGCTACCTTGTTACAAATGACAAAGAGAGGAACTTTGAAACACTCTTAAGAAAGAGATCACACATACAGCGGCTACCTTGTTACAAATGACAAAGAGAGGAACTTTGAAACACTCTTAAGAAAGAGATCACACATACAACTTCGTCGAGACTACTTAATATAAAGTAAGGTGTGTTGTGATGAATGTGGAACATCTTCTATAAGCCGAGGGCTTGAATTACTCAGAATCAAGTGTAGACTCCACGATCGCACTATGAAAGTACGGGTTAATTGAATAGAGTTGGTTAGATATTCGCTTTGGGTAAGCGTCATTTCGATCAAGAAGAGTGAATAAGGAGGCTAATCATACTAGAATGTCTCTAATCCCCAAGATTGAGACTATTGATAAGATTGGAACATTTTAGACTTATTTCTCTTTTTCACTTGACTAACAATATCATTTCTATCTTCAATCTTCACTATGTGCTTGCAGGTTGTCATCCCTGAGATCATCTCCGAAAGCCAATCAACGTTCATTAAGGGTCGAAGAATCACTCACAACATTTGTGCTGGGATGCTTTTGAGCAAGGTAGCCACATCATACACTCCGAGTCCTTCGCTGCATACTCAATAAGTAGGGTCACTCATCAACTGATCTCAATGTTTACCTCAATACTATTGTTTCACCAATAACTTGGGCCAAGTCGGAGTCAGAAGATTTGCATTGCCCAAGAGTTAGCTACGCTTGGTCTTAGTGTTCCTATCTATCCTCAGAGTGAATCAAGGTTTTTGATATTGTGTTCGAATGGACTCTGATTCAGTTGACATTGAATGAATAATTAGGAGTCTATTTTGATGCTTAATTTAGTTATCCAAATGAGTGTTTGGGTTGGAGTTGCACTTGGTAGGAAGACTATGCACATATATAGGCCAAGTCGATGGCTGGCTTGCAGAAGTTGTTTGGTGCTTTACCGGGTAGTTTTATATGATAATCCGAATTAGCTTTTAGATTTTTAACAAAAATATATAAAAACTGTTATTCAAATTATTTAATTTAAGTAATAGAAAAAATTAATTAAAGTTTTATTTGAATATGTGTTGACATAAAAATTAATAACAACAACAAATTAGATACTAACCTCTTAAAAAATTGTGACTCCAATGAGTTCACTACAATATTTTTGATCTATAGGAACGGCTAAAAAGTGTTACCAAAACATGCAAAATCGTGGTCATAGACTTATGGGAACGATTTCCCTATGTGTACTAAAATCAGTCATTCCGCTAGACTATAAGAACGGTTTTCCCTACCTATGGCCACGCAGCCAAAAAAATCATTCTCATAGGTTAAGCTTATGGGAATGATTTCAAAAATTATTCCTGTAGGCCAAGCTTATAGGAACGGTTTTCAAACTGTTCCTATAGGTTAAGGCTTATAGGAACGGTTTTCGAACCGTTCCTATAGGTCAATCTTTATAGGAACGATTTGGAATCATTCCTATAAGCTTGGCCTACGTGAACAGTTTTTGGACCGTTCCTATAGTTGGCGTTTCTGGAAACTATATGTAAAACCGTTTCTATAGGTCGTGTTCCTATAATAGAAATAGTCGTAAAATTTCATAAACGTAAATAATATAAATTTCATTCACATAAATTCTATTCATAAACTTAGATTCCAAAATATAAATTTCATTCATAAACGTAAAATATATTTATTGTTGACTCAAAATAACAAACTTCCCAATTAAGGTACTACGACCAAGCCTAATAACAAAGTTCTTAAATAACATATGAAATTAATCTATCAAGCACGGTCTTCCCCTTACAAATTAGTCAAGTCCTCTTGATGATCATCTCCTCCGTGAAATTCATCTTTCATCTGATTTTTTCTGCACAAATCAATTAATAATTAAAAACGATCAATAGACTTGGTAATCATATATTAAACTAAAATTACTTGATTTTGTGGATGATGTGTGGAAGTGGAAGATTCAAAGATGCTATTGGTATCCCACTATCCCTTGGAGTAGTTGGTGGTGCTTATCCATTGATTTCACTTAACTACGAAAAGAAAAAAATTCAAAGGGTAAGGAAAAACCAAAGTGAATGTGATTGCCCTATGCTGAAGCTTACAATAGTAATAAAATTCAAAAGTATTTCATCCTTAACTTATAACCAACTCAATATGATACGCAAATTCTTCACTTCTTAAACATTGTTATTCTTCGTTGCTTATGTTCATATGACAAGTGCACCTGAACCTTTCAAGTATGCACTGTGATTGTCTTTTACTTATATGCCAACAAGACAATTAGGCTAATTATCAATGTGTGCAAAAACTTGAGCTTCAGGTTCTAAACAACCTAGAAATATTATGAAGTACTTTCTTGGTTGCTATTTGTCAAAGGCGCAGGTGCATGATTTAATCGATCATAAAGAGTTAACTATGTTCATGGTCCAAAATGGCATGTTTGAGGTGTTATACTCACCCAATGGTGGATGTGTCCTGTTCTTTCTTTGACAAAGTTACACTTATCATAGAGAGATGTTTGGTAGTCTCAAGCCTGAAAAGAAAAATAAATGAGCATTTCCAGAGCTACATAAAATGGTTATGATAACTAAGTTACACTTACACTTATCATAAATGAGCATTTCCAGAGCATAGTTGGATAGCTTAAGCTACATAAAAGAACATAACAATGTACAAGCATCTGAATAGCTCACCTGTCAAATATGAATGCTATGCCTTTCCTTTACCTAACAGGTCATCTATCAAATAGCTCATAAGGATCACACAAGTTTTAAGGTACGTGGCATCCAGAAGCCTATATGTAATATCATCTTGCAATATGTCTCCGAACATCAATTTCTAAACTAATGAGGAACTCCCGAACATCAATTTCATCTCTTCAAATTGTTGTGGTATGCAAAACCCAGATCACAAATATGTTTCAGAGATACTAATGACAGCAGGGCTTCTAAACAAGGAGTGTGTTAACACACCATTTCGTCTAATCCTGATTTATTTGGTGTTCATGGAGAAGAGACAAGAAGACACTCTGCAGCACAAGCGCATTGTGGAGAAGAATCACAAGAAGCTTGTTTTTGATGTTATAAATGAGATTCTAGTTCATAAGGGGGAATCGATATCTCAAGGGAATGGCCATGAGATTTTGCTGTAGAAGAGAAGAAAATTAGGTGGTCAGCATTTACTGGAAGAAGTGTGCTGTAAGATCAAACAACTTCAAGTTGGATACACAAGGTCAACCAACTCAGAGGATGATGCTGAATTCATATTTAGGGAGGTCTTTCTTGGCCAATGTGAAGGATGGGAATACTTCAGCATGGATAAAACAAGGGATTGCAGATTGAGAGGCTGATGACTAAAGGACTTGATCAATGAAGTAGTAGGTGAGGTTACTGGTTGGTAAGCAGGCAACACATTTTGATTGAAATAATGGATTCAGCTTCCCGAAATCTGCTTCTTTTAATTCCTATTGGTGTAACATTTGTCTACATAGTAAATGATAAATAAATAGCAAAATAGCATTAATTAGAAATCAACTCAATTTGCCGAAAATTCTGAGAAAAAGACGCAAAAGGACCTCAGGATTTACATCAGGACCTGAAGTACCTTTTCATTACTGGTAAATTTTGAGTGAAGCAGATTGTAACAGTATTGGAAGGTCTTACATTTGCATTCTTGATGACTAGCTAAACAGCTGATGATTATGTCAGCAGAGTGAGTAAACATAGGATTTTTCACAATCACATGTCTGTATTTACTTGAACCTATTCCTTGAGCATCTTCAGCTGTTGTGGGTCCAAATGGCAAAACACCACTACTTTCTTTTTCTTTAGCATTGCAAAACATATTGAGTACCATAAGATGTATGGAGAACATCTAGTGGAAATGTAGATATGGATGTGTTTACCAGTAGATATGGAGAGGGGAAGGGGAAGGGGAACACAGACGATAAGATGTATGGAGACAAACACATTCAAATTACCGCGGAGAACACAGATGATAAATAGATGAATTCTATCAAATTACTCAGAGGGGAAGGGGAAAATTAAGGGAGAGGGGAGAGGGGAGAGGGAGAGAGGAGGGTTTATCGGTCGGCGGAAGACGATGACTGATTCGAGCGGAGAAGACGGCAGGAGGGATCGAGCGGAGAAGACGGCAAGAGGGATCGTCGAGCGGAGAAGATGACAGGAGGGATCGTTGAGCGGAGAAGACGACATGAGGGATCGAGCGGAGAAGACGACAGGAGGGATCGTCGAGCTGAGAAGACGGCAGGAGAGGAGAAGACGACAGGAGCGAAGATGATTTGAGCGGAGAGATCGTCGGCGGCGGATTCGACATAGTACGCAGGAGGAATGGTCGGCGGTAGATGATTCGACAGAATACTTAGGGCGGAAGGATCGCTCGAGAGTGTTCAGCGATGGTACGAGGAAATTCATCCATTGTCTTTAAATTATTTGAACCTCATGTATTATTTTATTTGATAATCTAAATTATCATCAAAATAATAATTCAGATTGTTTAACGAAGAAGTATCTACGTGAATTACTTCTGAAATGATAATCTTGAATTAATTTTAGGACAAAATTATTTTTCTTAAATTTTAGCTTTTTTATAAATTCTTTGCTCTTCCCACGACTTCTCCGTGACATAATATTATAATAATATTATAATATAATATAAAATATAATTTTTTTTATTTTTTTATTTTTTTTATTTTATATTATATTAGTAAATTCTTTGTTCCTCTCACCACTTCTTTTTTGACATAATATTATAATATAATATTATAATATTATATTATATTATATTATATATATTATATTATATTATATTATATTACATTATTTTAATATTATATAATATTATATAATATAATAATATAATGTTA
The DNA here is from genome assembly GCA_034359265.1 of Canna indica. NCBI lineage: Eukaryota > Viridiplantae > Streptophyta > Magnoliopsida > Zingiberales > Cannaceae > Canna > Canna indica. Next base: position 74,722,740 of record CP136894.1, on the reverse strand, counting down.
TATTATTATTATAATATAATAATATTATACTATAATATTATATTATATTATATTATATTATATTATATTATATATTATATAATATGATTAATTATAATATTATTATATATTTGTGAAAATTATATTTTCGAAAAATATATTTTATTACTTAATAATGTATTTATTATACCAAATATGTCTATGCGAATTCTAGCAATCTTATCGTAACATTACTTGTGTATACCAAACACTATATTCTATATTATCGATAATTTTTTTAATGATAATTTATCTAAAAAATAATCTAAATTATTTAATAATCTAAAAAATAATGCATCAAACGTTATCTTACTGTATAGATCGAGTTTTTTTAGGAATGATCATGCATAGTATAAAATATATTATGAGAAAAAAATTAGTACGAAAGGTCATGTTCAACGAGGTGCACATAATTGTATTTTTCAACTATTCAAGGGAACGGTTTTGAAGTACATGTCTATGCCATAAAATTATTTAGGCACACATGTGCAGCATATATTAATTTTAAGGGAACGGTTTTGAGGTGCACATACGCGCCACCTGCTATATTAATTTTATTGGATTGTATATTGGATTGTCTATTTAGACGTGTTGTCTATTTCATTGTCTATATATTTCATACTAAACTCTATAGTTGAATAAAATTATTGTGAAGAGTCTGGTCCACTGTATATTGGATTGTTTATTCAGGCATAGTATAAAATCCAATATTAGAGTGTGGTATAGTATATATTTGATTTTGCTTAGGAAAGAAATATTTTTTAGGTATAGTATAGCAAAAATATTTTTAATGAAAAATATTTTTGTTGCAAAGAAAGAAAAATAAATTACAGATTATTTGTTTTTGTTTTATTTTTTATATAAGTTTTAATTAAAAGGAAACGATTTTTTGATATTCCCATAGTATATAGGCTAAAGGAACGATTTCTTTATGTTCCCATAGTAAATAGGCTAAGGGAACAATTTTTAAAACTGTTCCTTTAGTATATAAGCTAAGGGAATGGTTTTAAAATCGTTTCCATATATTGACTACGGGAACTATTTCCAAAATTATTCCTATAAGTGATGTATGAGAATATTTTTTCAACCGTTCTCAAAAGTGACGTGGTCACATAGTTAAAATGTAGTAGTGGTTCTAGTAAAGTCCATGATTTCGACGGTTTAAGAAACTAGAAGGAAGAGGAAGAAGGAAGAAAAAAATGGAGAAGACAGAAAGAAGGAAGAAAAAGACGTACGTAGAAGAAAGAAAGATGGAAGAAGAAGAAAAAGATGGAGGAAGAAACAAAAGGATAAGAGAGAAAAGAGAAGAAAAAAGAGTACTAAGGATGAAAAGAATATATATATATATAGGAAAAAGAGGGATTTTTTAAAAATGGAGGTGCGCGGAAAACTTTCCGCCTCCCTATGCTAGTTATTCGAGCTAGGGTGCTATCCGCCCGAGTGGAGGCGCACGGTGCATTTGAATTGCAATGCATACAGGCGCCAAGCCCGCTACTCACAAATGCAGCCCAAACAGCCCCAAGTGCCAAGCACTTGAATTACCTTTTTATTTTTTTTAAAAAAAAGAAAGATAATACTACATATGGGCATATGTGGTACTAAAATTATTATTTTTTAAATTTATATACTGGTGTCATTTACTAGGTTGGTACGTAGATATTTAATTAATTTAAATTTTATAATATATTGACGCTTTTTGTTGGGGTCGATTCATATTCATCGATTTTTTTTTAATTTTGTTGTAGTACAAATGTATGTGTGCATGACGAAGACTTTTATTGTCTTCTTTGATAATCAAATAAAGGAAATGCCAACAACAAACTGGCAATCCAAAGACTATATCTGGCCATCGATCACCACCTGATTGTTAATGACCAAAATATTAGTGATATATTTATTTTATTGGATAGGATAAAATAGGATTGAATAATAAATGAAAGATGATTAGATATGAATTTTTTAAATTCAGTATATATTAAATATCATATTAATTTTATATTATTCTAATCATATTCTTTTCTAATCAATACACTAAATAAATAATAGATTCAAATTCATATTTTATTTTATCTCTTTTAATCCTAAGAAGCAAACTAGAACTAGCGGATTTGAAGATGAAGGCAGTCATGACTTGGTTCAAATATATATGTACACAAGAAAACAAAGACCAGGTACTGAGCTGCTCCATATCATCCCCATGTGAGAGGATGAAAGATGTCAGTACTGTGCAGGTTTTTGACCATTAATATATATCCTGCTGATATTGCTAGCTTTGATGATGCAATGCAAAGCAGCAGTGTGAATATTGTCCACTTCCTTTCTACGTTTCTGAAGGACTTCTCATGTTGGCCGAAGAGGTTCATATAAATACTTTGTTGTCATCTTTCTCGCGTTAACTGAACCATGTAAGTAGGGAATTAAAGATTATACCTTTACAATATTTTCATGTTAATATTGTAAGTCAAGCATGACTTCAATTGAATTTAATAATGAGTCGAACTATCTCAAAACTCACAACGTACACTAGTTCACATGGGCACTTAATTAAGCCATTTGTACGATGTGATGACCTTAAGTAAAAAGATTGTCAATGAGAGATCCATCTACCGGTGAGTAGTAATCCACGTGGTATCATTATGTTCTTGGGGCTTCTTCGACTATTAAGCACGAAAACTTTGGATGAACTGTCATTTTCGTCTTTGAATTAATGTTTCGGACATGGAAATTCAAAAACTTTGAGGAAACATGTTGAAAACTATTGAGAGAGTATCTGACCTAGCTAGTTGAAGAGGAATAAGGGTTTCTAATCGTGTCACATCGAAGAAGATGAAGGAAGTTGTGTAGGAATTAAAGAATATATCGAAGGAGGAGAGGAAGAAGAAGAGACTGTATTGATAAAGTTAATTAAATACTATATTTTTTAGTATTTTATACATTATTATATTGTATTACCTTAATTATAAAATATTTTTAAATCTTTTTTTTAATGTTTTGGTGTCCTATATATATCTTAATATTTTTGTGTCCTATATAGTTTTAGATTGGTGTTTTCCCATTTCATCGCGTTTTTTGTTTCATGTTCATGCTACACGATGAATACATATACCGCAAACCAGCCTTATTTCTACATATGATATTTTTCCGAACAAGCTTTCATTGGATATAACCTCTATATCACCTTAACATAAGTGCGTGCATGGCTATCGCCAAGTAAAGAAGACACAGAAACCAATTAAATTGAGTAAAGTAATGTGATATCCAGGTGATACTCAAATCTAAATTGGACCAAATTAATCCAAACCCTAAGGATACTCAAACCTATGGTTTCATTTTTCTGCTTCAACGTGCCCTATAATTCAACCACTAAGACAAACATAACCTTAAGACTAACTCTCAGTGGCTGCCCATGTTCTTGATTAGACTTTTTCCATAAACTAATGATTTTTCAACCATCATTTTCCGTCTCTAACTCAATCAAGAGGACAAGACTAAAGTAGAAAGATACTAAGGTCTTGTTAAACGAGATGAAATGTGATTTAATAATATATGATATAGTATGATATTATATGATACGATATTATAAAAATTATTATTTTATTTAAATAATAGTACGATATCATATCATATGATTAAATGACAATAGTTATGGAGAAGGACGATGTCTTGACTTAGCCGATCAAGAATGATAAATAAAAGTTTAATACGATATGAATATATAAAGAATATAAAAGAAAATATAAATTTTGATTGATGATATTTTAAAAATAAAATTTTATAAAATTATGAAAAATTATTAAATTTATGGTTTAAAAATTTAATCAAAATTTATAATTTTCAAATCATAAATTATACCATATCATGATCATTTATTAAAAAAAAATTCAAACATAAAATTAAATTATATCATACCGTAATAAATTATATTTTATCAATAAAACAAATAAGGCATAATGAAACTGTTCAAAATCTCATATCGATAGGATTTCCCCTTTGGGGGGCATGGGCATGAACTCAACTCTGGAATCCGCATCACAAGGTTCCAAAGCAGAGCAGTAAGCCAGTAATGGCCTGCAGCAATCAGCAGAACAGAAGCAGCCAAATGCATGGCATATTTGGGGATGGTGCATTGCACCTGGTTAATGGCTTCACTCACTCTTCCCAATAAAGAAATGATCTTTGAGAACATGGGAGCAGGGGATACACCTATTGCTAGGATACATATGCCTATGTACCAGGAATCATTATCCTATACTGTCATATTTTGTCCCTGAAATCATTCAACTTATTATATAATGTTTGACCTAACTCGATGCCTTAGGGAAGAAGGTTAGATCAGATTGTCTGCCCTTGAAAACAGGTGATTGGAGAAGTTCATGAACTTGCCTAAATAATTAATTAATGTAAAGTGTGAACTGAAGATGACAATGGTAGATTTATCTGATAGTCTTTGAAAGTTATTAAAAGATCACATTATGGGTAATTTAATTATAAATTTTTTATATTAAAAATTAGATTATTAAATAAGCATCTTAATATTTATGCCAAAATCTAAAAAAATATTTATTATGAAATAAAGGGAGTACTCCATCTACTTATATATTATATTTTCTTTAACAAACTTAAACATTTGAAATTAATGACAAATCAATTAATAATGGAGAAAGTAAGTTCCCCCGTGAAATGAGGCATGTAACAGAAGTTTCGGGAATTATGAAGGAAGTCTCGGACTCATATTGTTCAAATGAATATAATTGATCAATCTTTTGCTGAAACCAACCCTTGTCAAAAGAATGTGTATTGTTGACCAGATACGAGATGTGAAAAAGAAAAATTCGTGCTTCGCTTACATGTTTTTTTTATGAGTTGACTATTCCATTGGGTATTCTCTTTGATTTTCATTGCATATAATTAATACGAGACTCCCCCCAATGAAAGTTACGATAGTTGGGGAGTTTCAAGAATACTACTGAGCACCCACTTTTGCGAAGTTTACCCTGCTCAATCAAGTCAAAAATCGAGTCAAGTGTTTGAGGTCGGGTTAGAGCCCCCATTGAGTCAAGTCGATAAGGTTGCCAACAAGGAACATCCCCCATGAGGGCCTGAGGGGACTAACCAATTCAACTAGTTGGTGTTTGAGGGTTGCCATGTCCGAGTCCCTTGTTTGAGGGTTGTCATGCCCGAATCAAGTGTTTGAGGAAAGGTTCATAGGCCTGTGCTCTTCAAGTATGTTTGTTCCCCCTCTCTCAAAGACGTGATTGAATTGGTCTTAGTTACTCTTCGTAACAAACTCTGATATCTAGTGGACCTCTCAATAGGATTCAAACCCAAAGGTCTGATCATACGTAAAAAAAAGGATTGAGTTATTTTAGAAAATACATTCAACTTCCAAATGTACTAAGCACTCTGTAAAATAGTAAAGTGGAAACATAAGCATAATAAGACTAAGAAGAACCTACTGTTTTGGTGCCCGCTCATCTTGTCATTTTGTCGTTGGAAATGGTAACACAATACATAGTTCGTTAAAAGGAATTCTAATAAGCATATAGGATTTCATAGAACTATTTTTAAGCGTATTAGCCAACCCGGTTTACAAATTTATTCCAACTATCAACAAATTCCTAAGATTTTAAGTTCTTACCGCGCAATTCATTGACCTTTTGAGGGAATGGCACTGGTCTTTGAATAATGAGTTTTTACCTACTTTTTCATAGGAATGACAAAGAAATCCCTTTAATTATCGTAGAAAAATTCAATAAGGTTTCTAGTCTTACCAACCGAATCATTTGAATTGTTAATATTAAAATGAATCGAGATTGATAAGAAGTTAGTCAACGATGTTCGAGATGAAGTATTTTTACGTAGATAATAAGTAAAAAAAGTATTAGGAATTAGAATGAACAGTGCATTAGCGATAAGTTTTGTTTGTTCAAGTAGAAACTTAACTTTGTTAGTTTCAGAATAAAAAGTTACAAAAGAAAAATAGTATAATTAAGTTTTATCTAAATCTATTTATGTGATATAGCTTCGGAGCTAAATTTGAGACCAATGATAATTCAGTCAATTCTAATATCTAAGAATTAAAAATTTTACTATCTAATTATTACACTGTTCATAATTAAACTAGCTTAAAATCGAGTGCAGTTTTTATGAGCAAAATATTCGTAGAAAATATATGAACGAATAAATATAGACAAAAAATAAATGAATAAAGAGGAAAAAAAAGAAATGAATATGAATTTAATTCATTCATTTTTTATTCACTTTCGTTGAATCAAAATATGCCCACTGGTTAGTAGAAACTTCTGCGGCCGGACCGGACTGCACGTATAAATCTTTTACCTTGTAACCCGAAGCTTTCACTGTCCAATTCCCAGGCGCAAAACAAGGAACTGAAATGGACCATAAAAGATTAATGATGACCAAGCACTGTAGCTCTCATGATCCCATTTGATTACAGGTTGCTTGTAGAAGGTCCCACCTCTCAGAAAAGCTAAATAGAGCCCACTTCCCTTCAAGAACAGAGAACTCTGCCTCCCTCCCAAGTTTCCCACCACCTTCCACTTCATCTCACTACATTGCACACAGAAGAGAAGCTCTTCTCAGGCCGCCATGGTCCGGCCGCAGCAGCGATTTCGAGGCGTGCGGCAGCGGCACTGGGGTTCCTGGGTTTCGGAAATTCGACATCCTTTGCTGTAAACATCTGATAGTCTTGTCGCTTTAGAAGTTTTCTTTTCTTTTTCTTGATCTTAGGAAAGGAAATTTCTCTCAAGTTCAATTCGAAGGAGAGAGAATAGTAAACAAAAATTGAACAAGAGAATTAAAAAGATTCTTTCAACTGTATAATTGAATTTTAGAAGTGGACACTGATGCAGGAAGACGAGGATCTGGCTGGGCACATTCGAGACGGCCGAGGACGCGGCCAGAGCCTACGACGAAGCATGCCGGCTCATGTGCGGCGTGAGAGCGAGGACCAACTTCCCCTTCAATCATGGCAGCGGCGGCGCCGCCTCCTCGAAGACCAACTACTTGTCTGCGGCGCTCACTGCGAAGCTGCACCGCTGCAACTTGGCGTCGTCGCTTCAGGCGCCTGCCGCCACTCGACCAGAAGTCATCCCGAAGGAGGCGTCCGGAGAGACGGCGCCATTTGCCACCGGCGAGCAGACGTCGGTCCCCCTTGACAACCAACAGAAGAATAGTATCTTAAAAGAGAGTGAGCATGGCGAGGATCAGCAGATAGAGCAGATGATAGAGGAGCTGCTTGACTCCAACCTCTGCATGGAGATCTGCTATACTGCTCTGTGATCAGCGCTCCCCTGAGCTGGTGTGGTTGATGCTGATTGCTGAGGCCTTATTTTTGTTTAGAAATAAATTGCCTTTGAGGATTAGGTTCATTACCAAGGCTTGTTTGATTCCTTAAGTGCAGTGTCACTCAGATTAGTTGATGTACAGTAATGCTCACAAAGAACATCTAGTTTATAGAGTATATTGGTTGGTTGAAGTTTATATCTTTTTCCTTCAAAATGCTTGACTTATAGTTATAGAGTATATTGGTTGAAGTTTATATATTTTTCCTTCAAAATGCTTGACTTTATGTTTTAAGAGACTAGCTCATTTGTGTTTTGTGAGCTTACTTAATATTATTTTATTTATGGTATATCATATGACTTGTATATAAGTAATTTTTCGTGCTCTCTGCATATACGTCATGTATAAAATCAATATCTCTATCAGTATCCACGACATTCCCGTTAAGTCTCACCTAACAGAAGTTAGCTTAATTGGTGTCATTTTTGTACCATATTTTTAATAATCTTAGAGGTATTTTAGTTCCAAAATAAACATTAGGAATATTTTAGTACTCGTGAAAAAATATTAGAGGTATTTTTGTACTCGTGAAAAAACGTCAGGAACATTTTAGTACCCATGAGAAAACGTTTTGACTTGCATGCCGTCAAATGTCCACGTCATCAGTCTCAGTCATCAGTCACATCGACTCTGTTATCTCTCAATTAACGTCGTTTATTTATAGGGGCATTTTTGTACCCAATTCCATAACGTAAAGGGTATTTTCGATCTCAAATTTTTTTTAAGGAACATTTTAGTACTCGAGAAGACATTTTTATACATTTTCATATATATATATATATATATTCATGGGTATTACAAGCCTTCCACACTACTGGAATAATGGGTATCAGTAACGGCGTGCACCCCCCCCCCCGCGTTGCAACGGAGCCGTGGCAGAAACACGTGTTGCTGATAACTTAGCAACGGCCGCTCGGGCCGTTGCTAATAATGTTATCAGCAACGTGTTTGCCACGGACACGGGGCCGTGGCAAGGCCATTAGTGAAAAATCGTTGCTAAGCCGTTGCTGTAGGTCATCAACAACGACTTACGATACATTTTTAGTAACGACTTTCCCACGGACGATCGTGGAAAAGCCGTTGCTGATGATGTAGAACTGCAATCGAAATTTTTTTAAAATTTCAAAATTTTCTATTAATACATTGATACATTATCTGATACATAACTCACACACCCATACACCCATACATATATTCATTCACACATCACAAATACACCCAGATATACATCAAAATAATTATTATATTTATAATTATCCACAATCGTATAAAAACTATTCAAATTCAAAATTGAAGTATCAATATCCAAACAAAACAAATTAATCAAGTATAGTATCTAAGTAACAAAGTCAATAAAAAAAATAATAAATCTCACGATGACGATGGAGGATGGTTTGGATCATATGGCGGAGTCTGGAGTGCTTGGGTGTACACCGATGTGGACTGACTCGAGGATGATGGATCAGATGATGCCGAGGGGATGCCTGCTCCGGTATGCATGAGCTGAGATGTTGCATAGCATATCATGCATCTCCGCCATCATCTGACTCTGACGCTCCATCATCTCACTTTGACACGCGACCATCTCCTCCAGTGTCCTTATCCTGCTACTCTGATCATAACTGGACCTGGAGGTGGACGGTCGCTCACCAGTGACCAGAGGGGTCGGTGCCCCAAGTGGCCCTAGCACGGCTCGCGCATGACCACTATCTGCAAAGGCATATACGCGGCCATGGTCCCAACTACCTGCAGCCTCGACCCACGCTCCTGCGTCAAAGTCCTCGGGGGTGCCCCCGCGCTGCACCACCGTCTGAGTGTATATTTCCTACTCGAGTTTGATTTTTTGTTTCATATTTTTCTTAAAACGTAAATTATAAATAAATAATGAATAATTTAAATAAATATACTTACCATAATGTATGCAGCGCGGTTGTCAATGTACTCCCCCGTCCCATGTACTCGACGGTGAGTCCGCTCAAACACCGCCATCGGGGAGGGTCACTGGACAGTTCCGTCGTCCAACACCATCGTCTACATTTACAAAACAAATACATTAATTAGTACACATAGTAATAAATAAAATATATAATTAAAAGTAAGGTATACTTATCATACGGTTCGCGTGCACTACAAATGCAATAGAGCAGCCAGTGTGACGCACTCCTCCCCCTGACATGCGATTTCTAGCCGCAATCCTAGAAACCTCCTGCCATCGATCCGTCAACCATATTGCAACGAGATGGTCTCATATATCCGGAGTAATCCAATCGGGGTCGTATCCCCGAGTCTCCGTGATGTTAGTGGTCCCAGCTCGGGTCATCGCCTGGGACCGGGCCTGCCCCAGCTGCCCGTTGTACCTCTGTCGAGAAATAGCCTCCTAGGCAACGTAAATGAATGACCTCTGGTCCTCAGCCCTTGTATAGCGAGCATGCAAAATAATAATATCAGTACCAATATTAATCATCATGCATATATAATTTTTTTTTTAATACATGCCTCAAACTCGTGCCATAGCATGTCGACGTGCTTACTGGGCACGTGAGACCACGTGGGCCATGCCCCGTGCATGTATCGTCGAATGGTAGAAGATATGCTCCTTGACACTTCTTCTTGCTCGAACCTGCACAACAAAAATAAAATTTAATATTATATTATGATATAATGAATTTGTAATGATTCATAATTCATGATATATTACCGCTCCCCAATCACATTAATGAATCTACGTGACTCTGTGGCAGATGGAGGCTGCCACCTGTTCGGCCCGCGTGGCCGCCTGCGTTTGGATGTACTAGCCTCAGCAGTATCATCGGCAGGAGGATCAGCAGCATGAGTAAGTGCTGGAGTCTCATCGATCGGAGACTCTGAAGCTCTCCTGCGACGATAACCACGACCAGACATATCTGTCGAATAGGCATATAATTAGATTATTATATATATAGTAGAGATATATTTAATATAAGATATACTTTACAATTATTCCTCATCATCTGAGTAATAGTCTTCGAATTCTTCCTCTTCTTCATCTTCTTCATATTCTTCATCTCCAGCTTCCTCGATTTCATAATCGTTATCATCAGCATATTCAACTTCTAATTGAATTGACGTTGTGTCTGCATCCTCGAGTATTGGAACAATACGATCTACAACAGGATGATCATCTTCTTGATAGAAACCATCTATCACATCAGGTATCGACTCATTTTCTTGTGCTATCGTATCAATTCTTTCTCTACCTTTAGTCTTACAGACTACACGCCAATTTACTCTATCTTTATTTCGAGCTGGATACTTCGCGTAATATACTTATTCGGCTTGTGATGCCAATATAAAAGGCTCATTTGCTGTCAATTTAGATTTGTAATTAACCTCAACGAGTTTGTATTTTGGATGAACTTTCATGCCTCTTTTTGTTGTATCGAGCCAATGATATCTAAATAGGATAACTGATTTCAAGCTGAAGTAGTGCAACTCTATCACTTCTTCCACCAGTCCATAAAAATTCATATCACATTCAACATAGGTTGTCCCTTTCGCGTAGACCCCGGCATTCATCGTCTTCTTTGTAAATGCATATTCAACCGTGTGAAATTTATACCCATTAACAAAATATCTGCTACAACACGACACTAGTCGCGACGGTCCACTAACAAACTCAAATATTCTTTCATCTATTTCAGCTCTGTGATCTTTGCTGTAAGCCTGAATCCAAGTAGGGAAATCACGATTCCGTAATCTCTCTAATTCTTGATCATTGTGAATAGAGTATTTTTGCACCATCTCAATGTCAAAAATTTCAATGAATTGTTCAATCTCTGGACAATTGAGTAATACGTACAAGTGTGCCAAATAATATTCTTCGTCGCTTAAGTGTCAAGATGAACGAGAACCAAAAGCACGACCAGAGTGACAAAATATATTTAAGCGTCCATCTGAATGTCGAACTCCCCCGTCGTCGTTATGTGGAAGACGATCAAATCTTGTATGTACTGTCAATTCAAAGTAAAATGAGCAGAATGTTGAAATTTCTTGGATGATATACGATTCAAATATTGATCCTTCAACAGCTTCAGTGTTCTTTACTCTTTTTTTTTCAAGTATCTTTTAAATAAGTACATCCACCGGTATTGAACGGGGCCACCAACTCGTGCCTCGTATGCCAAGTGTATCGGTAGATGCTCCATCGAGTCAAAAAAGACAAGAGAAAAAAACTACTCCAGCTTGCATATAATTTCAACAATATTACTTTCAAGTGTTGATATATCTTCGACTCGAAGGACATTTGGACAAATGTTTCTAAAAAATATACTTAACTCAGTCAACGGACCTCAAATATTATCAGGTAGAAGATCTCGGAATGCGATCAGAAGCAATCTCTACATGAATACATGATAATCATGGCTCTTCATCCCTGATATTTTGCAATCATCGACGTTCACACATCGAGATAAGTTTGAAGCATATCCATCGGGTAATCTGAGTTCTTTTATCCATTGACAAACATCTTTGATCTGTTGTTTATTTAACACATACGGGGCATTCAGCTTCAGATATCGTCCGTTGACCTCTTGTAACTCCAACTCCGATCTCTTACAAAGTATTTTCAGATCATGTCAGGCTTTGACATTATGTTTAGTTTTTTCGGAAATATCCGTCAAAGTGTTAAAAATATTATCAAACATATTTTTTTCAATGTGCATGACATCCAAATTATGTCGAATCAGTAATGAACTCCAATAGGGCAATTCCCAAAAGATACTTTTTTTCATCCAGTTATGTGTTTAACCAAAGCCCAACACTCTTTCATTTCGATCAAACACTATCTCTGGAAGTGCTGAAACACGTGCTAATATTTGTTCACCAGACAACATCGGTGGTGGCTCATCTATTTCAAATCTGCCCTTAGTAAATTTATTACGATTTCTTCGATACTAATGGTTAGCCGGTAGGAATCGACGATGACAATCAAAGAATGAGATTTTCCATCCGTTCTGAATACTGATTGATTTAGAGTGTTCCATACAATATGGATAAGAGAGTCAACCATGAGTGCTCCAACCAAACAACATGTCGTACGCCGAGAAATCATTAATTGTCCACAAGACCGCGACCTTTAAATTGAAGTTTTGCTTCCGATGACAATCATAAGTGACAGCTCCCCCAGTCCATAATGTTTTGAATTCATTTATCAAGGGTCTGAGAAACATATCAATTTCTTTTCGCGAACCCTTAGGACTCGAAATAATCATCGAAAGATAAATAAATTCATATTTCATACACATTGACAGTGTCAAATTATAAACTATCAACAACACTGGCCAAACTGAATAAGGAGTTGCAGAATGTCCAAACGGATTAAAACCATCTGTGCACAATCCCAATCTGATATTTCTAGTATCTCTACCAAATGAAGGAAAACATGTATCCAAATGTTTCCATGCTTCACTGTCGGATGGATGAGTCATTACTGTATCATCATGACTTCTTGCATGTCAACTCATGTAGGTGGCCGTCTTTTCCGACATGAATAATCTTTGAAGCCTCGGTGTTAGTGGAAAATACCGAAGCACCTTAAACGAGATATTTTTCTGACGGACCGATTTCTTCTCCTTATAACGAGGATGTTGACATACATGACATTTATCCAACTGCACATTTTCTTTATAATATAAAATGCAGTTATTTTGGCACGCATGTATTTTTTGTACTCAAGCTCTAATTTTTTCATCAACTTTTTAGTCATATAAAAAATTAGCTCAAACTTGTTATCAGTAGGCAGCATTCCATTAATCAATCATGCAATTTGATCATACGCAAACTCCGCTGATATTACAATCAGTATTGATGTTTAGGAGCTGTGTCATTGCCAAAAACCTAGTGTATTTAGGACAATTCTCATACAAAGGTTCATCAACAACTTTCAACATCTCGTAAAATTCTACAGTTTCTTTATTCGGCAATTCAATCTCTATCGCAGTTTGTACTTCTGTGATATCAACACCTGTAGTATCTGGTGGCACTAATGTCTCAGTAACTGGCCGATCGACATTATCATTCAGGTGGAATTGACCCCCAAGACTATCAAGTATCATATTTCTATAGGAATTAGATTGACTGGATGAAGAAACACCAGCAAAGAAAGATTCACCATGTGTCTGAACGACAGGATTGCTCGACGTCCCGACTTCACGTGACTCATCGTGACAAGTCCATAGAAAATATCTTGGTGCAAATCCTTTGCTATATAGATGCAGAGTGACAGTTTCTCGATCCAAAAATCGTTCATTCAAACAATTGTGGCACAAACATCGGATTTTATCACCGACGCTAACGAATTTCCTATTCGAATAGGCAAAATTTAGAAAGTAAGTTACGCCTAATCGAAACTCATTCGTTAAAGCTCCACGATCAATGTTGGTTTTAGGTTTTCAACCTTGGTCTTAATCTCTCAATCTTGGTTTTGATGATAACAAACATAGAACTAATATTTCGTCGAGAAATCTTTCAGGTTCCTTATCGATTAGCGTTCGATGTCCTCGATCGGAAAAATCGGAAGAAATCAGAAAATAGGAAGGACATTGATCATCGCGCTCAGGTTCATCGCGAAACATCTCAAAGATCGACGAGTGCACCAAAGTCGCTTTGGACGAGTCCAAAGATCAAATGGAAAGCTCTCCAAGTTGATGCTCGTTGAAAGCCGGAACCAAGAAATGAAGCACTCAAGAAAAATGGCTGACAAATCAATATCAGCCTTTGTTCGATCGATCGATCGGTCGATCGAAGAGTGTAAGAAAAAAAGGCAGTAGCCCTTTCGGTCGATCGGTCGGTCGATCGACAGAGGCCAGAAATGGGCAGTAGCCCTAGCGATCAATCGATCGATCGACCGTATTGAGGATCGTGCAGTCGCGCGACCCTGGCTCCACTGAATTAGTCAACCGATTGATCGATTGAATGTGGGATCGGGTATTTTGCGTGACGGGTCGACCGCATAGAGTGAAGATGCAGCGGTCGGTGTGATCGGTCGATCGGTCGGTCGACCGATCAATCGACCGAGCGACTGCAATAGATAGTTTTCTATCCGTTGAGCTGCCGTTAATCGAGAGGGTATAAATATACCTCATCTATCTGATTTAACCTCTCTCTCTCTCACCGTTTACAGATCTAATTAAGTATTACAAAGAGAGATTTGAGTCTTCAAAGATCGATTAAAGCGCGCTCTGCTATTCCGCAAACATTTTCTCAAGCACCCAGTATTCTTCCTCAACTCGGGATCTAATACGAGTTCTACCTCTTGACGAGTTGAAGGCGCCGAAGACTTGGAAAATAGCTGTGGTTCTTCTCTCATTTCTTAAGCTCTTTTGATTGTAATTTTAACTATTTATTTAAACCTATTTTTTCTTGGATTTGAGTCCTTGTGTTAGGTCTTGCGTATAAGTGGTATCCTTGGTGTAGAAGGAGTAAAGCCACTTGTGTAAATGTAGTTTTACTAGGATTAGTCGAGTTGTCCCTTAGGGTTGAGGTGGAAGAGTGCTATTGATAAGAAGGCAGAGACTTCTAGGTGTGGAAGTGCCTTAGGTCGAGAGTGAGACTCTTCGAGTCAAAGTCCTCTGTGTAAGGGAAACGATAATTAATCTAGTAAAACTAGTTTGGAAATCCTAAGCAGAGTGCTTAGGTAGTGGAGTAGGCATTGGGGCCGAACCACTATAAATTCTTGTGTTTGCATTGATTTATTGACTGTTTTAATTGCTTTACTATTTATCGCTTCCGCATCTAATCATTCCATCATAAATTATCTAAACAATCTAAGTAAATGATTAAAATCGAATTTAGGTTAATTGATTTAGTAAACACACTATTCCCCCCCTTCTAGTATTGCCATTTCAACTACAACCAAGACGTCGGTACATCCAACTTCGATCAGCCGACATGATTATGTCAATCAATGACAATTTTTTCGATTAATGCCTTTAGGTGAGATGGTCCTATTCCATTCGGGATTTATGTTATTCATATTGCACTAAGTATTTTTTTTAACCGCTAACTTCATTCTAAATTTCGGCAGCATTTTCCTACAGTTCTCCGAATACGCAGATCATCTGGGCGCGTATCGAAGAACAAGAGAGATGCTGCCGAAATTTGTAATAAGTTAACGATTAAAAGAAAAAACTAAGTGCAATACAAATAACTATATTTCCAAATTATTTAATCAAGAATAATTCAAGGGTTGTACGTCGTATAAAAGATCATCTACTTCTTTTACACGAACATACAACCCCCGAACGGATCTAAGGTTTTGCTAAATCATATCCAACTCATCGATGCGTACGTGAAACGTATCAACTCGTCGGATGATGATTATTTTCTAAATGTTTCGAGTCAGTTCGAATCCATAGTGGACAATTCCGACATGAGTCCAAAGTGGATGATTCCGGCACGAGTCCGAATGGACGATTCCGGCGCGTGTCCACTGAGGACGACTCCGGACTAATTAACATTTTAAATAACTAATTAATATTAATCTAAAATATTTTAACTAATTTAAATAATTAACATACCATTATTAATCTAAAACATAATATTAATTAAAATAGATTAATCTAAAAATTAATCCAAACTCTAACAATTAATCTAACAATCAATCTATAAATTAAACAATTAATTAAAAATTAAATAAATAATTAAAAAATCAATAATTAATGGATTTTCGGTGCTGGAGTGACAATGATCCGGCCGCGGCCATCGGTCGAAACCCTATATTTAGGGTTTCAGCCGGATCTAGGTTGAATGAGAAGGAAGGCGGGGCGGCGAGGAATACTTGGAACAGACGGGGCGGCGGCGTTGGCAACGGCAGCAAGCGGCGGCAACAGAAGAAGAAGAAGGAGGAAGGGGCGGGCGCGGGTGCGTGCCCTATATAAACTCATCAGCAACGGCTCACGTGTCCGTTAGAAAGTCGTTTCTAAGGTAATTAACATATGCAATGGCTCGAGCGGCCGTAAGAACGGCGTTGCAGATACAGCATATCTGCAACAGCTTGAGTGGTCGTAAGAACGCCGTTGCAAATTACAACGACTTGAGCGACCGTTGCTGAAGAACCAATTTTTAGTAGTGCCATCAAGTGACGTAGCCATAGATTGCTAGGATGCATCCAAGTTTGACCATTCAAATTGTTTGATAAGAACACACATAGTTTGCCTTTGTGGTGAGGGTTGTAGACTTAGTTCAATAGTGTGCTATTACGCCAAACAATTGAGATGATTCACAGAAGTAGACCTACTTTAGCCCATTATACTAACTTTCAGGTAAAATGTGGTTCCACTCTTTTCTCGATAAGAACCTTCTTTCGAGGCTCTAACATAAATACCATAGCTCTGACTCCATAGAGAGCATACAAGTCTAGCCATGAATGTAATTTGCGAATAGAAGACCAAACTAGTCTGGCCACTTCTATGAGCAATGGGGTGCAAAATAGACGTTCACACTCTACTCACAATTAATGTGATCTCTATCAAATGTTATAGCCTTCCCTCCTTAGAAATGCATTCAAGTTTTACCATTAAGATGGTTCAATATATATGACACTACAAAAATCAAATAAGAAATCGACACCATTTGAAATGAAAATATAGGCATTAGATGGGTGTCAGAATTGCAATTCTGACTCCTCTAAATGTGACTATATTGGAGCCAATAATGAATGGAGAAAGAACGTAGATATCGACGCCTATTATAGGAGTCGGTATTTGGATACCAACACCTATAATAGGTGTCAGAATTAGAATTCTGACTCTTCAAAATGCAGGCACTGATTCATGTGATTAAGAAAAAATAATACAATATTATTATATTTTTATTTTACAATGTTTTTTTTTTAAATTATGTAAAGATCAATTTTAAGAATTGATGAATTAGAAAAAAATGTATGATTATCTATCATTAAGGAGAGGTATTTATAGTAGTTAATGATGATTAAGAAATAAAAGTTATTTGATGTGAGATTAATTAAGAATGTATTTATAGTAGTTAATAGTTGTTAAAAAATAAAAATTATTCACGGTTAGGGAGCCGGTTTCCAACAAGAACCTCACATATGGGAATAGGTGCCCATGCGTTAGTTCTAAGTTGAAATCAGCGATAGATTAGGTGTTGTTTCTTTTTTTTTCTTTTGAAACCAATGCCTGACAGTTAGGCGCCAGTTTACCTAAAATTGACACCAGATTAGGCACCATTTTTTTGAAATCAGCGCTCAACAAGCGTCCATTTCATAGTATGATATTTGCTTTTTTTTGTAGTGTGAGCACCATGGGTATGGATTGAATGTTTGGTTTTTGGTGTCTACCCTAGCTGGATACCTATCTTTCATCCACCCAATTTTCATCTGGGATGATTGTCAATCTTAATTACTACTTAAGCATTTTTATCCTTGAAATTATACATGTGTAATTTTCTTCGTAGTTAACATATATTTTTGGATTGCTTTGAAGAAATAAGATTATTCCTTTAAAAACTTATGTGAGGATTTATAAACCATGTTATAAGGAACTATGGTGAACTCACTTGTGTATATTATCTAGGTCTTGGGTTCAATCCTTAGTTTTAGCATTTTGTGTGTCTTTTTCACGTCTTTGTATGTCTTGTAATACGTCTTGTATGTATATTATTGCGTTTACGTTTTATAATGACTGCGTTATAAAATTATTTTTGAAAAAAAAATATATTATAAGGAACTATGTGTCTAAATTCTTTAATATCACAATGTCTTTTAATTAAATGCTAACTTAGGGCTAATTTGATTGACATGTTATTAAAAGTAGCATGAAATAGATTTTTTTTCTTCCCTTAGTTGGTTGACATAAAAAGAGTAACATGGAAGAAGTTCTACTTTATTCAGAAGTTATATTTCCCATAAAGCAAAGGAAGTAACTTACCCACCCCCAATGTAAGTTGTAGTTCTTGAATTTTTGGAATGTAAAAGTATAATGATATTGAAGGTTTTTTAATCGTGATATTATGATATTATAATTATAACTTATAACTTATATAATATAGGTAACAAGCATAATAGAATATTATTATATTAATTATAAAATAATATTGTACTAATATGATATCATTATAGCTAATAATTATAAATTGAGGACAAATTAGTTATTTGATATACACTTTTTGGAAAGGTGTAGATGAACCAAACAAGAGGTAGAAAGTTAATTTATGAAAAATTTTAATTTTAGAACTCGTTTGACCTTACTTTCGTAGTACAATTAAGTTCTAGAGGAATTTTTCTAAATTGTCATACAAGAGTAGAATCCTCTTTCAATTTTTTCTAAGTTGCCGTACAAGTGAGGCAATTTTTTAAAGTTGCCTTACTTTCAAATTTCAATTTTCGGTTCGATTTAGTAAATTAACTAAATGATTCGATTAATTTATCAAATTAATTAAAATTTAATTTAAGTTAAAACAAAATACAAACTTATATTGAAAAATATGGTTTATTTAGGTGGTTAAGATGATATAAAAATAGATAGGTTTATATTCATTGTTTATTTAGTTGTTTAGTACGATTAGAAAAAAAATATGATTAGAACAATATAAAATTGGTATCTCATCCGATGTACACCGGATTAAAAAAATCTTATCCTATTTTATCATACACAGTGAAGCAAACGAATCAATAATCTATATAATTACTTGATTATTTAACGACGGGAGCTACGTAGAAAGAGTTAACTTCGAGGGAGATTTCAAGGACTACAATAGAATTTTAAAAAAGTTGGAGGCTAATATCCATATTTATTTATAGTTGTTGTTAATGATTTTTTTTTTTTGACAATTTTGAAAGATGTTAACTACTCAGATGGTTATTTTTGAAACTAAGACTGCCTTTTTGTATTTTCTTCTAGAAAATATCACAAAAAATTAGGGATTTATTTTTTTCCTCTTTTGTTTGTTATCCAAATATCCCTGAGAGTCAATATTGCTAAAGAAGAGGGTTTTTTCATTAATATTAAAAATAATTAAATAAGATGGTTTTTTTCTTATTATTAGTTAACAAAATTAAAGGAGGGGATTTTCTTTTTAATTAATAATAAAAAGAACTGAAGAACAGGTGTTACTGTGTTAGTAAAATTATTATTAATTACTAATAAATATATAACTTTCTTCCCTTCCGTTCCCTCTCTCTCTCTTTGGGGGATTGGAAAGAGTTCAAAATCGATAAAGTGGAACCTAATTCGGCTATTCCCATCCGATTCGATTCGAATCCCCAAAAGGGCACGCCTCTGCTTTGCATCCTCTTCTCCTTCCCCGGCGCGGCGCCCTCTCTCGATCCCCCCTCCGAGGGAGATGAGGCGCTCCTCTACCCGGAAGTCCGGCTCCGCCGCCCCCGCCAACCCATCGGGCTCCTCCGATGCCTACCGCTCTGGTGAGTGCCAAGCTAGATCCATCCCTGCCTTTGTCTGAAACCTGACGAATCTTGATTGTTTTACGTTTTTCTTTGAGTGAGATTAGTTTCTTTTGCGAATTTGATTAGCCATCTGCTGGCGATGATGATGGTTCGATGATCATGAAGAACTGGGAAAGTTTCAAATTTTCGGTGTTTATTGATGATATTTACAGATTTTGATATCGTCTGTGAGCGCAATTAGTGTTCTTCGCCAAATTGCTTGTTATGCTTGCACATGGAGACAAGAGGTTTTCTTGCTAGGATAGTGATTGTCTACTCACAATCTTAGGATTTTTACAGTGCTCGATTTGAGGTATTGAATCAAATAGTAGAACGTCGTCTCTACATCTGCATCCCCTGCTTGGGAGGGAGCGAAGAATAGTTAAAGAAATAATAATTCATAGTTCATTGTGAGTTCCGATCAAAATTACTTTTTCTAGGTAGTTTATGGTCAAATTTTAAGTCTGCATGTCTGTTATAGTTTAGTTGCCTATAGGTTGCATTTTCAAAAAAATAAGTGAAAGAAGACAAATTGATATAATGAGGGCAAACAATTAGAAATCAGTGTTTGAGGATCAAAACCAAGCTGTAAAACTAGCAATCTAGGAATGTGTAATATTGGCGAAACTATCCAAACTCTAAAGTTATCTGAAATAGTGGCATCATAGGAATTAGTTGGAGACTAGTCATTATTTTCTGCAGTTGATTTTGTGAGTACATTAATTGTCAAGAGTTCCTTGAAACATGTAGGGACTATTTGAGATTTGGGAATTCGCTGAACTACTCATCCTAGTTGAAAGTATTTCAAAATAATGAGACATTATGGTTAATTTTTATTGGTAGTATGAAATTGATCAACCATGGTGAAGACATGAAATAAGGTCAATATTTTCTAGGAAAGTAGTTTTGCTGGTTGTGTTACTATGAATCAGGATCATGCTGCTCAATCATGGATTCAAGCAGTATCTATTGGTCCTATCAGATACGAATATTCAACCAAATAAGTATTATTTAATACTTTTTTCTAGGAATACCTTGCATATGTCTTAGTATAGCATAGCTGCCTTCTCCGGAAACCATCATTTTATCTTTATTTCAATCCTTGTTTTTTTAGCATTAATATTCTGTTGGCCGTTGCTTCTAGAGTCTCAGTAGTTGATTTTTATTTCCTATTAGCCTATATATGGAACACTTGAAATCTTATATAAGTGCGAAAAAAAAAGTAATACATGGTGGAAACAGTTGAGATTTTTGGTTTTTTAGTCAAGTACATGGTTTTGTTGTCAATCAACCTACTTGTGGGTTTTCAAATACGATTTTGAGCCAACTTGGATATCTATTTAACTAAAAGAAGTGGAGACCCTAAAGATCTAAACCTTAAAGTAATACAAAGAAGTGGAGAAATCTAAAGAATGAAGGTTGATAAGATTCTAGTAGTTTTTGATAAAAATAAAGATGGGTGCTGTTGTTTTTTGTTGTTTCTAATTGTATAATAGGCTTTCTTGGATATAATATATTTTTGGTGGGGGTCTTCCACTCTAGTTTCCTATAAAAAATTGTATACTAGGTTGATTACCATTAGATACTTTGCCAAGTTTGAAATCTTGTATCCTAATGTCTTCAACCTGGTTTGAATTTTGGATAGATGTTACATTCATGGACAACTTAATGTGACCATTTTATCTTAATCTTTGTTTATTCCTTGCTGTTTAGCATCTAGTAAAGCTGTTTCAAAGGAAGTGGAACGGATTGACAGCCTGTTCTATGCATATGCTGATGCATCTTCTGGCATGATCGAGTGAGTCTACATTGTTCTTGCTGCTACTAGTACTACCACTGTATTTCTTTCTACATAAACCAAGTCAGATCGCCTTCAACTTTTATGTTCTTTCCTGTTATTTGCATTTCTTTTGTCACAATATTGTAAATATGTTAAGAATTTCAATCCATCCTCGGGCAATTGTGGACCAGAAGTTGCTTCAAGTTAGATACTATGTATACTATTATATGTACCATCTGAGTAAGAAAACAGGCAAGAAAACATATTTTCCAAGGATTCAAGTGTAGAGTGTAGACCCTTAGGGCCTGTTTGGTTAGCGAAATTAAGTCTGTTTTTATGGTTTCGGTTTCACTGAAACCAAAACTGCTTACAAAAACGTGTTTGGTTGAGTGTTTTCATGAAACTGAATTGAAAACAGAATGAAAACGAAACCAGTTTTCTTAATAAAAATGAAAACACCAGAATGTTGTTTTCCGTGGTTTCGAGACTGTCGGTTTCGTTATCAAAATGCAGTGGTAATTTTGTAATTATAAATATTTTTTTTATAAAATTAATTAATTTAAAAATAAATCAAACTATATCTAATTTTTAAAAATAAAAATAAAAATCATCATTTTTAACTCAAACAATTATCTTAAATTTATAAATTAATTAAACCAATTTATATCTAATTGACTCAAACCAAAATTTTATAATAATTCAATTTTCTTAAAGTTAATCTATTTATAATTTAATCAAAACTAATTCTAGACCATTGGATTTTTTTTTGAAATTTTATAATAACTATTAATTAATTTTTATATCTAATTGAACATAAAAAATCTTAAATTATCAATAACTTAATTAATTAAATCTTACCAATATTTTATAACCATATTAGCAAATATTTAATTTTGGAAACTAGCTAAACATTTAATTACTATTAAAAATGTTCAAGGAAAATTAATATTATTTTTTATAATCAAATAAATATTCACTGGTTTCAACTAACTAAAATTGATCTTGTTTTCATTAACCAAACGCGTTTTCAGAAAACTGAAAACTAGAAACCAAAACCAAGTTTTCGAAATCAAGTTTTCAGTTTCACTGAAACCAAACCAGAAAATAATTTTCGCTAACCAACAACACCTTATTGTTTATATCGGCAGTGTGTACCAGTCCCCTCATTTCTCGTATTAACTTTTTTATTTCTTTCTAAGGGAGAAGATAATCACAAACATAAAAGAAAATTGTGAAGAGACACAAGAGAGAGAGAAGCTTAAAAATCTTTCTCCTTTATTTATCACAAACTATATCCTCAAGCTGCTTAGTAACAACGACATCTCTTCTTCTTTGTTTATGTTAAAACCAGTAATCTGCCTTCTCTTCTCCACAAGCTGTATCTCATTATCAAGCTGTTGTGGTAGCAGCAATATGCTCCTCAAAGCAAGCCAAAGCAATATCTCTCCTGTTCCAATGGTTTAGGGGGTGTAGTCACTGTCTGATTTTCATGATATCCTACTTTATATGGTATTGCAGTAAATTATATCAATGTATGAACAATAAGGGTTTGCCAATTCACATATAGGAATATTTTAAGAAACAAAAGTTATCTTAACAAAAATGTAATATATTTCTTCGAAAATGTGAAAATATTTGTACTAATATATGTGAAACGAATTACAAATGCACTCAAAAAGAGAATTTTCATTTTTTTTGTGAGAGCATCGAGATCATCTAAGCTTCAGATCATATGGATTCTATTATCTGCGAGGCAGTTATGATGATCTACACCTCCACAGTGCCTTGAATCTATGATTAGCTAAATGGTGGTGTACTTATTGATCAGGTATTAAACATTACTTGTGTGAGACTAAAAGATAAATATACATCTGTTGTGATCAATAATCATCTTAGTCCAACTCAACTACTCATTGTAAATTAAAATATAGTAAGTAGTTGACATTTTAGGATCATGTTGTGGTAATTTTCATTAGTTTGGTTTATTGAATATCCCCATGGTTTTTGGATACCACCTCACTAGGATTTGATGTTTGATCACAGTAAGTTTGCTCCTTTGCAACCTTAGGTGCTGTTTGGTTGGTTAGCAAAACTATTTTCTAATTTGGATTAAGTGAAAATGAAACTTGGTTTTCAAAATCTAGTTTCAGTCTCTAGTTTTCAGTTTGAAAACACATTTGGTTAATGAAAACAACATTAATTTTAGTTGGTTGAAACCAGTGTTGTCAAATAGCGGCCATGGCTTGGCGGATTTTGCTAAATCCGCCACATTGCGGTTTCTGTGTGGCGCTGTGTGCGCGCGCCATCCGCCATGGCAGAAATGGCGCCAATAGCGGAAATGGCGCTACTTCACCTTTTGTTTAAATTTTTTTTAATAAAGTAAGGGTGTTTGTGTAATTTTTTTAGAAGGGTTAAAATTAAAACTTTAAACTTCTTCATATGGCTGGCGGCTGCTCCCACTTGAAAAAATTTCCACCAGCAGCTGCTCCATTCCGGCGATGAAATCCGGGGATGAGCTCCGGCGGCAAAATACCAGTTTTCAGTGTTTTTTAAGGTATTTCTCTCCCATTCACTTCTCTTCTTCATATCATTAATTTTTTCTTGTTTTTTAGGTTATTTCCTCTCTCTTTTCTCTCCCATACATATGTGCAGATTTTTTTTCCGATTTCTTTCGATTTTACTTCTGTTTTCTTTTCTTTTTTCTTGTTTCTGTTTTCTTTTTTTTTCCTCTTTCTCTTTTGTTTTTTACTTTTGTTTTTTACTTCTGTTTTTTCTTTCTTTCTTTCTTATTTGCGGCTCCTGTTTTTTTTACTTCTGTTCAATTCTTTTTTTTCACGTCTGTTTTTTTTTCTTTATGTTTCTTTCTTTCATACTTTTGTTTTTTTCCTGTTTCTCTTCTGTTTTTTAGTTCTATACTTCTGTTTTTGTTTCTTTCTTTCATTTTATTCATTTTTTCATTTATGTTTTTTTACTTCAGTGGGTATTTTTTTTTCTCCTGTTTTTTTTCTTTCATTTGATCATTTGATCATTTCAGTTTCCTTTTTTGTACTTATGTTTTTTTTTTTCCTGTTTCTTTCATTTCAGTTTTCATTTGATCATTTGAATGAGAGCTTCTCATTCAACTTTTTTTAAAAAAATGTCTGAAAATGTTGATGTTCTTATTAGTGCTTACTGCTTAGTTATAGTTAATTAGTTATATGTATGTATGTATATATATCCGCCATATATGTATGTATATATATATATCCGCCATGCTTCCGCCATTGGCCGCAACACCATCCGCCATATATGTATGGCGGATTTTCTTTCCACCATGAGCCGCCATCCGCCATTAATAACACTGGTTGAAACTCATGAATACTTGTTTGGTTATAGAAAATAATATTAATTTTGATTTAACAGTTTTAGAAGTAAATCTGATATTGAATAAATAGTAAACTAATTCATGTGAAACAGTTGTATCAACTTAATATGATTGTAAAGAAAGTCCCATATTGATAAAAGTAAGAGGAATGACTATAACACTATAATTTGGATTACAAGCAACTAAGATAAATTTGCTGAAAATCAAAATATGAAAATTTCCGTATCCATTTTTAAAAGAAGTTGAAATTTAATCCTTTCAAAAATAATGAATAACTCTAGAATGTTATTAGCTTCTTAAAATAATTATCAATTTTATTTTTTTACTTAAATTATTATAAAGATGAAAAGAGAGCTTTGTAAGTTTATAAAATATTACGTAGTTGTTGTTAGTTTATAAAATTACAGTTTGCTAATATGGTTGGAAAATATTTGAAAATTTTAATTAAGTTATTGGTAATTTAAGACTTTTTGCAACTGGATATAAAATCAATTAATAAATATTATATATATATATTTTTAAAATAAGTTGGTTTAAAATTAGCTTTGATTAAATTATAAATAGATCAACTTTAAGTAAATTGAGTTATTTTAAAACTTAGGTTAGGTTTAATTAGATATATTGGTTTAATTAATTTGTTAATTTAAGATAATAGTTTGATCTGAAAATGATGATTTTAATTTCTATAGATTAGATATATAGTTTGATTTATTTGTAATTTAATCGATTTTATAAAATGTATTTATAATTACAAAATTGTCACAATATTTTTGATATTGAATTGATAGTCTCGAAACCATAAAAAACAACCTTATGGTTTTTTTCATTTTTATTAAGAAAAGTGATTTCATTGAAACCCATTTTCATTCTGTTTCAATTCAATTTCATTAAAATGTTGAATCAAACATGTTTTCGTAAACAATTTTGGTTTCAATTAAACCGAAACCATGAAAACAAACTTGGTTTCGCTAATCAAATATGCCCTAGTGTCTACGGTTCCACTTGTGAAATGAGCTTTTCTGCTCACTAGGGTATGATTGTGTTTGAAAATTCTTTGTAGACCATGCATAGCAGGAGTGTTGCACATTGGTTAACCTTTTCTATCCATGCAGTAGATTTCTATGCATACAAAAAGATTGCCATCGAGAAACTTAAAATTGTAATTGTTGTATTTTTAATTAGATTACATAAATGACAACAAACTGAATTTTGCAATATATTTTTTCAAAATCTGTAAAAGATTGACAGTGATTAATCTTACTAAGATGGCACAAGAATAGATGTTATCCGTATAAATTGATGTGGATTTGGTGAGTGCCAATTTTTTTATGAAAGGACATTATACAAAATTTACTTCGTGTGCAGTATTTAAAATGATATTATGATATTAATTAGAGTGCGAAATGTTTTTAAATAAAGTATTCTTGATATAATTCAAACAAACAAGCTACTAGTGGCAATATAATTGTCTGAAGTCAGTCCAGGTTTATAGAATTCCAAAATGAAAATATTAAAAATCAAATTAACATTATAATTATTATAAGAATTTCCATGTTTAAGTTAGGTCATATCAAATAACACAAGAAAACTGTTATTTCCATCTTGTTGGTAATTAAAAGATAAACATTGAATGAAAGCTAATACAACTAAGCCTTCACAATTGAATGTCAATTTTTAGTAATTTTGTTGCTGATTTTAATTTTCTATTGTCAACAGTCCTGAAGGCATCGAGTCTTTCTGTTCAGATCTGGAAGTTGACTATACTGATGTCAGGATACTTATGCTTGCCTGGTACTAACCAATTCTTTCATCATTAATAGTCCTAACTTGTTGATGAGCAATATTTTCTCTAACTAGGCATTGATTCTGATTTTTTTCAGGAAAATGAAAGCTGAAAAACAAGGGTATTTCACTCTGGTATGTGCAATAATTTTCTTAATAAAACTCAATAACTTACTTATAGTACTATTAAATTCTTTTTGGCTGACATGTTTACTTCATCCAACAGGAAGAGTGGCGGAGAGGCTTAAAAGCACTACATGCTGATACCATCAGCAAATTGAAAAAATCACTATCGGAATTGGAGAAAGAGGTTTTTACATAGCTATCTCACTTTCTATGATCTCCTTCTCTTCATTGTTAAAGTGTATAGGATAAGATCAGAATGTCAGCAAATTATACACATATGCACTTGAGTATAAAAATTTCAGTATGAATATTGGACGGACATTGTAGACCATATTTTTGTAAGATGAAAAACATACATGCCCTTAATTTTTACTGCTGATGCTGATTGAAATAGGATTTAATCCTGAACCTGATGTAACAAAGAATATGTTAATATACTATATCAAAACCTAACAAACATAATGCAAAGTGAAATTGGTTTGCAAATACGATAAAGAAACTCACAGTTCTGCCTGAGTTGATATCAAATAAAGGACATCTTTTCTAGGTTCATACTGGCAATTGTGCAAAAATATATTTTAATATTGAGGCAGATGAAACCATATACTTCCCCCATTTTTTCTAGCTTTTGTTGATGGATTATGGGAATGTGCTGATACATGATGTATGCAACATTCTACAGGTGGCAAGACCATCAAATTTCTCAGATTTCTTTTCATATTCATTCCGCTATTGCCTGACAGGTAAACCAGGTTCCAGACTTTTGGTTTGGTAAATTATTTTCTGAAATATAAATAGTTTGGTTAGCTGACATTCTCGACTGTGTATGATTGTGTATTCTTTTTAGAGGACAAACAGAAGTGCATTGATATTGAGAGTGCCTGTGAACTGCTTGAGCTTGTACTTGGCTCCCAATTCCGACTTCAAGTTAACAAAGTCATTGAATATCTTAAGGTAAGTAATGCTTTTGGCTTTTGCTTGCTCTCTCTTAAAATCCTAGTCTAAATGCTTGTTATTTCTGCCCTGTCATTTGACAAGCCTTTTTGTGCCAATTTCATTTCTTGTTTCAATCTGAGATCTGATGCTTCTAAACTTGCAAAATTGCAGTGCCAGCGTGATTACAAGGTCATAAACATGGATCAGTGGACAAGCTTTCTCAGATTTTGTAATGAGGTGAAAATTAAGTATGCTTTGAGTGTCTTTTATTCTATATTTTCCTGCTAATTTTTGGATGTTGAAATTTGGCCAAATTTTGTAGATAAACTTCCCATCCCTAGACAATTATGACGAGGAACTTGCTTGGCCCTTAATTTTGGACAATTTTGTTGAGTGGATGCAAGGAAAACAAAGTTAATTCTTTTAGCTGGTGTAGATGGTTCTGCAGTACATTTATCAAAGGTACTTTAACAATCTTTCCTTGCCTTTCTTCTTGCTTTTCTAAAGTTGTTACAAAGCTCATAAACAGAATTAAACCTTCAATTTTCTTCCAAAATGCAGGGCTTGCTATAGATCTCTAAACAACTGCAGAAAAGTATTTGTGAAGAATGAATGGCTTCTTTCCTGATGCCGGGAGTTAGAAACATCATCAACACCATCAACACCATTTTCTTAGAAATTATTCCATCTATGCATGCTATCACATTGGGATTAATTAGATAGCTAAGCTTGTTTCTGTTTCCTCTTCAAATTTAACTTGTCTCGTTATTGATATGCAATAATTATGCTAAAACTTCTCCATACTACCTGGAAAACTGCTACCTGTGAGCTGATTGGTGCAATCAACCGGGATTAATGTACGAGGTGATAGGTGCTGAATCCATGACATCCTGATGTGAAGAAGTCATTGTGCTTCAGCATTTTCCTCGTCAAATTGGAACTTGCTCCAATTTGCTCTGAAACTGATGATAACGGGTGAAATGCAGAAATCAGTTCCAGGTAGATGGGTGAATCTTTTCTGAAGTTTATGCTTGTGTTTGAACATTAGAACAGATGGAAAATGAATACTATTTAGTTCATCGGGAGAAGTGCAACAGAAGTCTTATAAGTTTTAAATTTTTTAGACTTTAGTGCTATAAGTTTCATTTTGATATTTTCAGTCATATATGTTTATTTCGTAACACAGATTTGGTTCTATCCGTGACTATCCGTTAACTCTCCGTTCACATGGACATAACGCCGTTCATACATGTTGAAAAATTTGGTCCAATTATGTCCATATTGATAGAGTTAACGAATTGTTATGGATATGATCAATTATGTACTACGTAGCAAACGTATATGATTGAAAATATTAAAATGAAACTTATGACTGAAGTCAAAAAAATTTAAAACTTTATTTTGATTGCACTTCTCCGTTAGCTCATCTATTGTCCATGAAACTATTATGGTCTTAAACTTTGCATTGGAATTGATAACCAATAATAATTGAAATCAGAATGCCAATGATTGTTTTGACTAGAACCAAAATTTAAGTGTTACATTTTACAACAATTTATTAACTTTGAAATGGCAATTAAATTTAAATTCAATGATGAGTGAATATAATATTAATTTTATATTTTTAATTTTTTTTAAAACTCATGTATTAAATAAATAATATATTAAAGTTAATCTCTTATCCTATGAAGCACCTTATAGTTTATTGATTTCTTATGAACTGATCTAAAGTATTTTCAATATTCAATGGTTCTTCAAGGTAATTATCCTTTTAAAAAATAAAAATAAATAAGCGCATATTGTAAGGCAAGAAACAACTCAAGTGTGCAACATGATGCAACGAAGGAGAATGTAAACAAAATAGGCAATCAAGAATATTTGAGAAAAATAATAAATGAAAGAAAGAGTAGTGCACTGGACCAATCAATAATGCATAAAAAATAAATAATATGATCGTATATTGCAATATATATTATAGTGTAACTATATATTATAACGATAAAGTTATACTATAACATTTACAGAAATATTCTATATAATTATCTTATTGTAATTATATAAGTTTATCATTAATTGTAAAATACATAATTACATGTATAATTATATATAGTGTAATAATACATTGTGATTATATTGTAAGTGCATAAGTGCATGTTTGTTTGGTTGGATTTGGAGGATGGATAAGATTTGGAAAATCCTATTCGCTGTATGTGTGTGTCGGACATCAAATTTTTAGAAGGATGTCTATAGCCATATTTAATTCTGAGTAGACTGGAATATAGATATCGCATGGGGTGAAAAATTGAAATCCAAAAAACGGTTGCGAATTAAACTGATTTAATATTAAGCCCTGTGAGTGTTCTCTCTTGATGTTGCTTGCATGTGTCTTCTGCATTCTCTGTCGATGTCACCAATCGCGTCTTCTTACTCATGCTCATTAACTCTTCTTTCTCATTTTTCTCTCTCTATCTCTTCTTCTTTTCCTTTACGAAGAAATGTGGTATCTCCTCTCATTTTGCTCTCCCTTTCCCCTGTGAACACACATCGCTTCTCCTCCTTCCTTTTCCTTTGATTATTTATTTATTCCAAAAAGAAACTACAATAAGAGTGATAAAAAATCCGAATCCCCTACAAAACAAAACACACGTCAGAATAAACTAAAACTAAAACCCTTTTGGAATAAGGCAACTATCTTCGTGTTTCAACCTTGAAATCTTTGCCACGTGTTGGGATATGGGAAGGGGGACACTCCTTAAAAGGGGTGATGGTGGCTCACTCTTAATTTTCTGATTGTCTTTCTGTTCAGAAGAACTGACCATATTTATACTTGAGGAGGAGAAACTGATAACAATGTTTGTCAATGATAATGTTAATCCGAAGAGAGAATATCTCGGGCAAGAGATTGTTGACGAAAAAGGTGGCTAAAAAATTCGGGCATCAATAGTAATTTTGATTGGCCAAAGATTACAAAAGAAGATGAGCTCACTGACAACTAAAATTTCAAAAGATAATGATATCAAAGAATTAATGGTTGGTTGAAAGACTAGTCAAAATTTCAAAGGATAATAATGATAATAGTATTTACAAGCATACATGTTTTACAATTATATAATTTTATATTTAAAATCAATATTTCTACGAACTATATATATTTAAAAATTAATATGCAAAAGTTATATAATTATAAAATTTCAATCAATTGTATCAGCATTGATCACTTCAACAAGTTATTAAGCGGTTTGGTACTACTTCAAAATTGGTAAAGTTGTCGGTCATAACCAACACCGACTATACTGCATACATGAAACTAACACTTTGTTTGAATATTAAGGGGAAGGGAAGGGAAGGGAAGGGACGGGAGGGGACGGGAGGGGAGGGAAAGAGTGGGTAAAAAATAATTTTGCGTAGATATAGCTTAATAAGAAGAAGGGGAGACAAGAAAAAAATTTAATGTACATTGTAAGGGAATGGAAAAATCTATTATTTTATAGACAATTATACTCTTTTTATTTTTGTGTTATATGTGATACTTCGAGGTAAGACTGAAATTGATCGTAGAAGACTAACATCAACCATAAAATGTCAAAAACATGTGTTGTACTAAAAATATTATATAAGTTATGTGTGTGTGTTTTCTTTTTTGCCATATTTATTCCTACATATAGTAGGAGTTTTTTTTTCTTTAGCCCAACTACAAATATTAGGACTCGGTGGAAGAAACTAGAGGAGGGAAAATTGAGAACATGAGCATTGTGCAGAACCTATAAATTCTAATTGATATAGAAAATAAAATCCAAAAATTCATAAAAATTTGCAAAGAAATTTTACGTCAAATTGAAATTTACAAGATGATCGTCAAGTAAGGTAAGACAGTATCTTCCTCTTCTATTTTTGTCATTTGTTTTCAATAAGGATAGAAAGAGGACACTGGGGTTTAATGACTATATAATAAATTTATGAAAAAAATAACAATAATTTTGTAAATTTATTTTGAACATTTTTTTATAATTTTCTTCAAAGCATTTCAACCTCAAATCGGTTTAAAAAAATTAAGATTTAAAGAGAAATCAAGTAAATAATTTCATTCTCTTCTCCCTTCGTTAAACTCATAAAATCAATTTATTTTCATCCCTTCCCTTCCCCTTTATTCCCATCATTTACATTGTGTTTGGATAACTTTGAGTAAGGAATTTGGATGATAAAGAATTTTAAAGTTTTTGAAAGGATTTAAAAAAATTTATTTGGTTAAACTTCATAAAGGATTTGAAGGAATTTGAAGGGATTTGATAGATCGTTGTGTCATCGTTTATAATAATATATATTTTTATTCTAAGAATACTTTTGTAATTTAATTATTTTTAATTCATTAACTCTTCAAACTCTTCCAAAATTTTTCATTTTGAGGGTTTTAAAAATAAGTTCTAGGAGGAATTTGAAGGGGTTTGAAACTCCTCCAAATCTCTTCAAAAAATTATCCAAATAGAATATTTTAAACAACTTTAAAACTCTTTTCCTTTAAACATAGCGTTAATCCTATCCAAGCTGGCAAAAGTATAACCCTAATAGGGATTGCTGCTGCGACGGTTCTTCTTGTTTCTCTGGCAATGGCCGCCATCCCATCCCCCCTCCGCCGCGGTGGCCTCCTCCCCATGTTTCCAACTCATCCGCCTCCGGTATCTCTTCATTTCACCCTCACTCTCCTCTTCTTATGCGGCCGCCTCCACAGGAGGCACTGCATCTTCGGATCCCCACTTTATGGTCGAATACCTCACGTCTTGGGGGTTGCCTGCCACCAAGGCGGCCAAGGCCTACGAGCAAATTGCACACCTACAATCTACTAAGAGACCCGATGCCGTTCTCAGTTTCATGGAATCTCAGGGCTTCGGTTCCGCCCATCTAAGGAAGTTGATATCTTTACGACCTAGGTTTCTCTGCTGCGATGTGGAGAAAAACCTCGCTCCAAAGCTTCAATCTTTACGCGATATAGGGTTTTCAAGGTCCGACCTCGTCGATATAATTGTGGCGCAACCCGGTATCCTTTTCTTGAACTTCAACCGCTCAGTTCTCCCAAGATTGAAGACGTGGGAAAGTATATTCGGATCGAGAGAGCTCCTCATCAAGCATATAAAGAGCAAAACTCGGTTTTTTTCCTGTAACATTGAGAAAGTGGTAAGTCGTAACCTGAAGTTCTTAGCGGATGAGTGTGGTATTCCTGAAGAAAGGGCTTGTCTTGCCATCAGAATGAATCCAAGCTTCATTGTACAGAAACTAGATTCACTCCGCACTTTGGTCGTAAGAGCCGAGGAGATCGGGAAGCCCCGGACATCCAGGATGTTCC
Source organism: Canna indica (assembly GCA_034359265.1). Lineage (NCBI taxonomy): Eukaryota > Viridiplantae > Streptophyta > Magnoliopsida > Zingiberales > Cannaceae > Canna > Canna indica. The sequence goes on along the minus strand of CP136894.1, from coordinate 74,689,592 downwards.
TCTGGACTCTTTATGCTCTCCGCATGGTCAGCAAAGAAAGATATGATGCCAAGGTCAAGTTCATGAAGATCTTTGGGTGGTCAGAATCTGACTTCGCTTCTGCATTTGTGAAAGCACCGAACATTGTATGTTCTTCCCAGGAAGCATTGCAGAGAAAGATGGATTTTTTGATCAAAGAAGTTGGGTGCACGCCCTCCTACATTGCTCATCATCCACATATTTTATTGCTGAGTTTGGAGAAGAGGATAATTCCTCGGTTTCGTGTGCTGGAGATGTTGAAATCGAAAGGTTTATGGACTTCAAAATACCAGCCCTCATCATTTTTCAATTTGTCAAACATAAAATTTCGGGAGAAGTATGTGCTCTGTTACAAGGATGAGGTTCCCGAACTTCTTGACGTCCTGAGAGTTTAACTGGTCGTGAAGGAGATGATTCCTCCCATTTGAATTTGAGAATGAGAGGGGGTCTAATCTGGCATGCAGTTTCCCAAACAGATAAGTTATGTTTATGAACTAATCTTGTACTGGCTTCCAAATAGTTTAATTGATTTTTCTGAATTAGTGAAAGCAATTTGCTATTCAAGAAAATTTTATGAGCATGAGGACTGAGTGAGCTCCTCAAGGATATTTAGCCTGCCTAGGTAAATTCCTAGGCAACCGCGTATCGTTGATTCGTTCTTGGGCTTCTCGTCTCTAGTCGGATTATAATTTTCTCAATGCAAACATTATTGAAGGTGGTTTTGATGTGTTTCGATTCTCTACTATTGATCGTGTTGTTAATGTTTTAATTAGAGGTCCCTATTCCTTTAGAGGCAAAGTTATTTGTTTAATGCTATGGAAACCCTTATTTCGCTCATGGTGTGTGCATTTTTTTTGGCCCCGATGTGGATTTGTATCCACGATGTTAGGGACTTTTCGAATTACTCGAGCAACATGGAGGCATTCAATGTGAACTTGGGAGGCACTCATTTTCATCCAAAACCAAGGAGCATGTGAGGGGTCATTATGATGACGCCAACATGGAGGGCGTGGGTGCACTCAAGCTTCAAGTGGGAGAGCTCTCGATGCGAACACAACCGACATACATTTCGTTTGTGGCGATCGAGGAGCCGATGTAGTGGAACCAGCCGATGGATATTTCGATTGCGACATTTGAGGAAGCATGTGTTCGACTGATCGACGCAATTGTTGTGACTTGTGCACAGTACAGACCCAGTGATGCGGAACTAGCCGATGGACATTTCAGTTGTGGCATTTGAGGAGGCACGCGTTCGATAGATCAGTGCAATTGTTGTGACTTGTGCATAGTATATACCCTGTGATGCAGAACTAGCTGATGGACATACCGACTGCGGTATTTGAGGAGGCAAGCATTCGATAGATCGATGCAAATGTTGCGACTTGTGCGTAGTACAGACCCTTGATGCGGAACTAGCCAATGGGCATTCTGATGGCAACATTTAAGGAGTGGAGGCAAGCGTTCGACAGATCGAAGCAAATGCTGTGACTTGTGCGCAGTACAGACCCACGATGCGGAACCAACCAATGGACATTCCAACGGTAACATTTAAGGAGTGGAGGCAAGTGTCTGATGGATCGATGCGAGGGCCGCAACTTGTGCATAGAGAAGATGAGCTCCTAAGATGCAAAGTTATTTGTGCGCGGAGCAGATGGCTCCTAAGTAGCATGCGCATAGCAGATGGCTCATAAGACGCAAGGTTTGTGCACGGGGTAGATGACCCCTAAGACGCAAGGTTGGTGCGTAGAGCAGATGGCTCTTAAGATGCGTGGATGTTCGTGTGGAGCGGATAAGCTTGTAAGACGCAAGGTTGACGGGGACCGAAGCAGGTCCGAAGCAAGCACTAGTAAGAACAACTGTGATGTTGCAGCAATGCTCTTAGTGTAGAGAGTTGACATACGTCGTGGCTAGGTTGGAGCATAATTTTAGTGTTAAAAATATCATTTCTATTGTAAATATGTAGTTCTACCAAAGTGTCTAACTAGTTAGATACTTTTGCGGGGTAAAATTGGTATTATGATAATATTATTCTGAATTTGAGAATTTTGTCATCGTAATCCTAATATGGGAATTTCCCTTCACCATAATTCGATTTTGGAAAATTATTGTTTTATATTTTGTATATATTTTTATTTTGAATGACTTTCAACAATTAAAATGGACTTTGCAATTTGTATAATTTTATTATTTTTATATATTAAAAAAATTTATTGGTTAATTGAAAACTATTGGTTAACCAACCCGCAAAAACTAAAATCGAAGTACCGATTAATCAAAATTAATGGATCGATTTATGATTAATGATTTTGATAAATTGATGTTAATGGATCGGTTAACTAGTCCATGCTCACCCCTAGTTTTACCATTTGCGGGTTTATTAAGAAAGAATACCTTCCCATCATCATGTTATTAATATATAATCCAAGTATGTGAAACTCGAATCTCAAAAGCCGTCCTTATTTAGGAATCATTGATTGAAGGGGTGTCGGACCGGGAAGGGGGGAATGACGGAGTGGTCAAAAGCGGCAAGCTGAAAATCTGTTGAAGGTTTTCTGTGTAGGTTCGGATCACGACAATATATATTATTTTTCACTAACTTTTTCCTAAAGCTAAATTCATTATTGTAAACATGACATTCTTTAATTACGAATGACCAACATATTAAATTAATAAAATTAAAATACTTAATATTTACTTAATATTTTGAGAATATATAATATTTTGTTGATAAAAAGAAAACCCCAACCAAACTGCTACTTACACTACAATACATTCTTATTATACCAACAGAATAATTTCGACGCCAACCAATGACATCGAAATGTAAAAAGAAGAAAAAATTATAATGATTTGCATCTTGGCGCCTGAAGCAAGCGTCGGTATGTATGTACGACAAGTCGGGGCCAGAATATCAGCGCTTCTAGCGCTGGTATGCACGCGGGCGCGCTAGACCACACCCGCACCGGACCACATTGGTACGCAGGCGTGCGAGCTGGCGCCAGCGACGTGTCGTGCAGGTAAACAAGCACGAGCTCGCGCCCGCGATGCACCTTGCGGGTATTGCGAGTGCGCGAGCCTGCGACACGACGTGCGAGTACGCGAGCGCTTTGCCCGCGCTAGCTGTGCGCACTGGTCTAGGTGCACTTGCCTAGGCATGCGGATCCACGCCTAGACCCGGAGCACAGGGAGGCGGGAAATCTCCTGCCTCTTGCAGTATTTAAAAAAATATTTTATTTTTTTACTTATATATATATTCTTTCTTCCTTCTCACTTTTTTCTCTCTTCTTTCTGTCCTCTCTTCTTTGTTTATCCTCTCTTCGTTGATTTCTTATTCCTCTATTTCTTCTCCTTTATTCTTTTCTTTTTTTCTTCTCCTCTTATTTGCTATATATGCTAATAATATTTCTTCATTTGGTAAGGTAAGTTTTTCATTTTTACACTTAATTTTTTCAGTATTTTTTCTAGATATTTATAATGATTCATTCAAAAAAATTTAAGGTCACCAGAGTTGTCGAAGTCATCAAAATAGTTGGAAATATAAATTTTTTAAAAAGATAGTGTATAATTGGTTTTAATTGACGATTTGAATAAGTTGAATGTGTATTATAGATAAACACGATTATTTATAATAAATTTTGCAATTTTTAAATTTTTAGTGTATGAATTTGCATAAATATTATTTGCATCAATTAAACTTATTACTTGCAATTGATTTGTATGATTTTTGGTAATTAATTTTGATATATAAATTCAATAGATATATTAAGTAATAGATATAAATAAATATATATTAATACTGTTATATATACAAATAAATTTTTTATATTATATTTACACTAAATATTTAATTATTTTTTAACTTAAATTTTGAATTCAATTGAATTGAATTTAGTAGGCACACGAAATTCGAGGTGATTTTTTAAAAAATAAACTTGTATATAGGTGACATTTAAGATATTTCTTTTTTAATTCTTATTTACCGGCGCTAGTAACATGCGCCGGTATGTCAAATATTATGGCGCCTAGTCAGGCACTAGTGTATTAGATTCAGCTCTTGCAATTACCAACTAATTTTCATCGCCTTTGGAGCCGTAATATTTTGACAGACATAGCATCAGAATTTTAGGCATGTCAGATTCGGCTCCCGCGATTATTAACTAATTTTCGACGTCTTTGCATACGTCCATGTTAATATTTTGACTGACATGTGCGCTAAAATTTTATACGCGATTGGCTCAAGCATTTCAACTTTGTTCGGTCGTCTAAAGTAAACCTAATAATTTATACGGCCCGCTGCTCCGGCAATACTTGTCTTGTTCGACCATGGCCGCCGTTCTGCCCTCCCTCAACTACAGTCGCCTCCCCGTGTTCCAGCTCGTCCGCCTCCGGTTCATCTCCATCTTCCCCTCGTTCTCCTTTTCCTCGTCCGTATCTCGGGATTCCCACTCTATGATCGAATACCTCGTGAACACTTGCGGGTTGTCCGCCGCCGAGGCGGCCAAGGCCTCCAAACACCTATCACACCTTCGATCCACCAAGAAACCTGACGCCGTCCTCACTTTCATGAAATCTCAGGGCTTCGGTGCCGCCCATCTCAGGAGGATGATATGTTTGCACCCTACATTTCTTTGCTCGGATGTGGAGAAAACTCTCGCCCCAAAGTTGCAATCATTGCGCGACTTCGGATTTTCAGAGTCCCATCTCGTTGATTTCCTTTCATCGGAACCCGGCGCCATAAACTTCAACGTCCACCGTGGCCTTCTCCCCAAATTGAAGTTTTGGGAAAGTATCCTCGGGTCGAGAGAGCGCTTCCTCAAGCATGCTAAGAGGAAATGGCGTTTTTTAAGCTTTAGCATTGAGAAGGTGGTACGTCCAAACCTGACTTTTTTAAGGGATGAGTGCGGTATCCCCGAAGAAAGGGTCTCTCTTGTCCTGCGAATGAACACTAGCTTCATCGTGCTGAGACCAGATTCACTCCGGACTTTGGTCCTAAGAGCCGATGCCCTCGGGATTCCCCGGCAATCTAAGATGTTTCTCTGGATTCTTAATTTTCTCCACCTGGTCAATGAAGAAAGGTATGAGGCCAAGGTCAAGTTCATGAAGAACTTTGGGTGGTCAGATTCTGAATTCTCTGCTGCAGTCGTGAAGTTTCCGAGCTTTCTTTGTCTTTCTGAAGGGATGTTGCGGAGAAAGATGGATTTCTTGGTCAACCAAATTGGGTTCACACCTCTCTACATCGCTCACCGACCAGCTCTTTTGATGTACAGTTTGGAGAAGAGGGTAATCCCTCGATTTCATGTTATTGAGATGTTGAAATCAAAAGGAATATGGACCCCAAAACAGCAGTTGTACTCCTTTTACTCAATGTCAAATGCAAAATTCATGGAGAGGTTTGTTACTCCTTACAAAGAAAAAGTTCCTCAACTGCTTGGCATCATGTGAGTTGTGTGATTTGGGTTGCGAGAATGAGATGGGGATCTATTTGGATGCCATTGTTTTCAATGCTAGAGAATGACTCTAATGCATTGCGGTTAGCTTTCAACCTTTTACATGATATTTTATAAAAAAATTGAATAAGGAAAGTTTCCATGCAGAGGTTTATGGACTCCAATTTGACAGCTACTTGGCATTTTGGTTGCCAGATTCAAATTTTTTAAATAAGTGTCATGTTCTTACAAAGAAACAATGCTGAATTGCTTGACATCTTGTGATGTAAGTGAGACTCTTCTTTGTCATTTTGTATCCTGAGTATAAGTCCATACATGATTATCTATTCAGATATAGATCTTATTTGTTAAAACTAGATAATTTGGTTTCTCTGTCATGAATTCTATTTTCCATGCAGAGAGTTATTTTACTTGGATGTCAGACCACCAAGTTCTTAAATTCCTTAAAACAAATTGATTGAGATGTAAGATTAATCTATTTCAGGAACTTGAAAATTGAGCCCATGTCCAAATTGTTGTCTTGCAAGTAAATAATTGGCTAGTAGCCTAATATCAATTACGGAATCTTTTGTTCAAGGGAGTGCATATTGTGCCATCGCCTACCAGTTAAGGCTATAGAAGCTTATTTTGCTATAGAAGTTCCTGCTCTGCTTGAAATCTTCTTGGGCCACTAAGATAGATAATCGTCTAGTTTTTTATCCTGAATCTAGAATGGTAAGGCTGATAAGCTAGATCAGCATACCAATTTTGTTTCTTAATTTGTGGCTCAAACAAATCATTGGTGGTTTGCATCTGAACTACAACTTCTCCACATCTTCTCATAGAAATCCAACTGAGATATCGTTTTTGATTTATTATAGGAATTTCTGAATTCTACATTAAATTATTTTTTAGCACTGAGCTCTTGGTTGAATTACATAGTTAAATTTCATGGTAAGTTATGTAAATATCTATACAATATTTTTATTAGTAAATGTTTGAGTAAGGTGCTCTATTGAGCTAGTTTCCAATGACCTTTCAACTATAATCCTAAACATTAAACTCTTTTGTTTATCTTGCCTTGAGTGAGTTCTTCTCACCCAATTGTGTGGGTTTGTGATTTACTCTTGGGCAACTGAAGAACAATACTTCAGGTCACACTATAATTGATGTAAGTGGATCTGAAACCTACAATCTGCAATTTGTAATGTTCTACTCATGATTTGATTATTTTAATCAATTTGCTTCTCTCAAGAAGGTATATAGGTGTACAATTTGAATGTCTCTGCAAATTTATTCATTTGTCTTGATCTGAAGATTCTTCTGTGCATAATGATACTGGCACACATTTGTTCCTGTAGTGTTTGTATGACCAGTTGTTATGTGTGGTTGATCATGAGTTACCGATCATGAGTTACCTCCGTAGCCACCATACTTGCGACTCTTTTATGTTCAAGGTGTCTATCTTTTGCAGGTTGTGAGGAATTTTCTCCAAGTCTTTCGTTATGATTTGCTCCTAGCATGATGGAACAGAATATGAAAGAAGGGTCAGCGGAAAAAGTTCAAAATTGACACAAAAAACCATGTGTTAGCCCTCATTGTAAACCTAATGAATGAAGTTGTTCTCACTTTTTAATGCAGAAATAACAAACTAGTTTACTCTGTCGTGGACATGTGTTGTTATGCATATATCCCTCTCAGATAATAGAATACTATTCATCTTTCTCTGCCCTTGAAATATGGTTTGTCTGTCTTGCAACTTATTACCTTCACCTTCGATGTTTGGATGTCTTGGTTTCACTGCATCACCATTCTTGCACATTCCTGTTTGCTTCTTTGTTCAGAGTAAGCCAAAAAATTTAACTTTGGTTGTCACTTGTTCTTTCGCGAAGGAATCATTTAAACTGATGGCCTACAAACCTTTTGTTATACTAAATTGATTTCAAATTATTTAAATGAAAGGCTGAGTATCAAAAGATAAACTATATTTCTTTCTTTTGGCAGAAAAATATATATACATGTATATGTTGCAAATAATTGTTAAGGAAAATAAAAAATATAATCTTAAAGAGATCTAACAATAGGAAAATCATCAGAAGAACTTGTTGAATGGTGTTCCTGAGCATGATAAAATATGTTAACTAAATTTTGAATGGTTCTACGGCATAAAAGTCCTAAGGTGTTCTTCGACGAAATAGCATATAAGTTAGCAACACCATCTTCAAATGATTTGAAATATAACAATCTTTGTCAGGAAGGATTCGCGGGGAGGCGGCAAGAGAAGTGATGCATTACCTGCAGTTTGAATGAGAAGATCTCATAATTGTTAAAGATTAGTGGGGAGGAGGCAAGAGAAATTCATAATGCTCTCACAATCTTCTATGTCAATCTATTAGGGACAAAATTCACACCATTGTTCAGGCTGCGTTGGGACATGATAGATTTAGGGAAATTGTGGTCCGGACTTGGCCTTGCAGATCCGCTCCCATACGGGTTGTTTGGAGTGTGGGCTCCTATAAGGCCCCGGGGTAGATGGATTGTCCATGGAATTCTTCAAGACTTTTTGAGAACTCTTGGGGCCCAACCTTTTGCACATCCTCAATGAAATTTTTGATAGGTCGGGTGAGCTAAGCATAGTCAACAAAGCTTTTATCAATCTAATCCCTAAGCACCCAAGTGCAATAGAGCTCAAGGACTTCAGCTCGATCAACCTTGAGAACAACCTGATCAGACTTATGGGGAAAATATTGGCACGACTCATCTCCCCCTTCATGGATCATTTGATTGACAATTATCAAGGGGCATTTCTTGGAGGACGTAGTACACTAGACTGTTTCATGCTGGTGTACGAATTGTATGGGGATGAAAACGACGCAATGAGGACGAATTTCTCATCAAAATTGACTTCGAAAAGACGTTTGACTCACTCAAATGTGATTTCTTGTATAGTATGCTAGAGCAAAAGATCTTTCCTATCAAGTGGCTAACCTGGATCAAGGCTTATCTCAGTTCCTCGGAATCATCACTCATCATAAATGGCAAGGTGGGCAATTCCTTCCGCCATAGGCGTGGGGTGAGGCAGGGCAACCCTCTATCACCCTTCTTCTTCAACTTGGTTATTGATTGTCTATCCGGTCTACTAAAAATAGTAGTGGAGAATGGCCATGTTAGGGGTGTTTGCAGCATTTGACAGCTGAGGAGTCGCACACAGCCGTTAATCGGATGATCTAATCATCTTTTGTACCAATGGTGGACACAATGTGCAGAACCAAGTGTTCCATCCTTCACCTTGGAGGCTCCGCGGAGGTCTCCTGCCACTTAATTATTTGGTGTTGCCGCTTAGAGATGGCCCGCCACAAAAGGATAACTAAAGGAAGATAATCACTAGGCTCGACAACAAGATGAATAGCTAGCAAGAAAGAACTCTCTCTCTCTCTCTCTCTCTCTCTCTCTCTCTCTCTAGCTGGTCATCTCACATTGATCAACAACGTCGTTACAAGCACCAGGGACCTTCTTCTAGAGTGGAAATGATGAGAGAAGTGTGTTAAAGGAAAATGTCTCATCACTTGGAATTTGGCTACTTGCCCCAAGGGCGACGGGGTGCTCGGCATCCTAGATCTACAAAATCATAATTTGGCTCGACTTGGAAAATGGTTGTGGAAATTTCTAATAGGCGCTCACCTACCTTGGGTTGAGGTGGTCAGAAGCTCGATTGGACTTAGAGGTGGTAACGGGCTGGGACAGCCCATGGGCGGCACGGGCCTGGCCTGGCCCAGCACGGCTGTACCCAGAAGACGGGCCGGGCTGGCCTTCTGGGCACGCGGGCCGAGCATGGCACGCGCACCGTGCTAGCCCGAGCACGGGAGGCCTGGCGTGCGCCAAGCCTAGGTCGGCCCGAGCCAGACTTGGCTCGGGCTGAATATTATATATATATATATATATACCCCCTCCCCTTCTTCATTTTTTCTATCTTCATCTTCAACTCTTTCTCTCAATCCTCAACTCTCAACTCTCATTTCTCAACTCTCTTACTCTCAACGATCAACAACATTTTAAGCTCATCAAGAAGCCAAGGATTCAAGATTATTGTTAAATTTTTTTAATCTCTTCAATTTGTTTCATTGATTAATATAATATTTATACTTTTTATATTTTTAATTTTTACTAATGGTGGATGGAGATTTTTCAGGTTATACTCCATAAACTGGATCAAATATGTTAGAAGAAATGTCTCATGCTATCCTACCACTCCTACTACTCAACAAAATCAAAACATAGAGATAAGTTCATCTATTAATTTATGTCCATCAGGTAGAAAAAAAAGTATGGTTTGGGAATATTTTGAGAAAATTATTGAACCTGATGGCACCATAACAAAAGCCCGGTGCAAAAAATGTCAAAAAATTCTTTCGGCTTCAACAACCAGATGAACTGGTCATTTATTACGTCATGCAAAGGGTCATGACACTAAGGTTACACAAGCTCAACAAATTCTTAATTTATCTTCTTTTGGTTTAACAGCTTTTTTGTATGATCATGATTTTCAACGTCGAGAACTTGCAAAATTAATTGTTCAAAGTGAATCTCCTTTTAGTTTTGTTGATCAACCAAGATTTTCTAGTTTGATTCAAAATACTTTACAACCAAAATATAAAAAAATTACTCGAAATACAATGAAAAGTGATGCTTTAAAATTATTTTTTACATATAGAGAAAATATAATGACTAGTTTTCCAAATAATAAATCAAAAATTTCTTTAACATCTGATGTTTGGTCTAGTCAACGTACTACTAATTCTTACATTTGTGTTACTGCACAATGGATTGATGAAAATTTTATTTTGCAAAAAAGAATAATTAGTTTTAAAGTTTTTGAATATCCACACACTTCTGTTGTCATTTTTTCTGCTATTAGATTTGTAATATCTTTTTATAATATAAATGATAAAAAAATTTCGATTAGTTTTGATAATGCTAGTAATAATGATGCTGTTATCCCTCCCCTTATACAGTTATTTAAACTAGTATTAGAAGGTGAATTATTTCATGTTCGTTGTGTTTGTCATGTTCTTAATTTATGTGTACAAGATAGTTTAAAACAAGTAAATATACATGTAGAAAAAATAAGAGATGTTATTAGATATATGCGTTCTTCAAAAGCAAGAACACAAGAATTTAAAAAATTATGTCAATCTTTTAATAAACCATTTAAAAAATTTAATGGTAATGTTATCACTAGATGGAATTCAACATATCATATGCTTATGTCTACAATAAGATATCAAGATATCCTTACAATGTTTTACAATCAAAATATGCCTGGTGATCCAATTAATAATAATGATTGGTTAGTTGTTGGGCATATTACTCAAATTTTAGAACTTTTTAATAAAGCTACCGAACAACTTTCCGGTGTTTATTATCCTACATGTAATTAAACTCTTTCACATATAGTTCGTATTAGTGAAGTATTTTCTTCATATAGACACTATCCTTTATTTGCACAAATTATTTCTTTAATGGAATCTAAATTTTAAAAGTATTGGTCAGATATACTTACTTTATTTTGTTTAGCAATATGTTTAGATCCTAGAATGAAAATTGATGGTTTAAATATGTTGTTAGATGATTATTATAACAATATGAAATTAGATAATGTTGAAGAAAAAAAAATTAAAATTTCGAATTTATTGAATTCTATGTTTGTATTTTACGCTTCAAAATTTGGTGATACAATTACAAATAAGACAACATCTTCTTCTTTTAGATTAAGAGATGATGATGGAAATATTATTAATTCTCAACTTGGTCGTAGAATAAATAAAAAAAACTAAATCTACTCATTTTAATGAATTACTTTTTTTTCTAGATCATAATCATTCTGAAGAAATAGATGATAATGAAATTTTAGCATGGTGGTAAAAACAAGAAAATACGTATCCTATTATTTCCATCATGGCACGTGATATACTAACTGTTCATGTATTTACAGTAGCTTCTGAGTCTTGTTTTAGTGCAGGAAATAGAATTCTCGACGAAAAAAGAAGCCGAATGAGTGAAGAAACGGTTGAAATGTGCATTTACTTAAAAGACTGGTTGGATGCTGAAGATAGATTACAAGATAAGGGAGGACACGACACTTCATCATCGGGAGAGGTGGGAGCTCAAACAAGCGAAGCTAGTGCTGCTGGTCCTAGTACAAGTTAAATCACCGGGACTACGGGTAATTAAAAATGTAAAAAGAACTACGTAGACCTAATCCTTCTATAGTTAATCATTGGAGAGTACAATTTTAGCTATAGAAGGTACGTAGGCAACCTTTTAAGGTGCGGTCTATTATAATATTAAAAAAATATATTTTATCATTGAATGAATATTTTTGTATTAAAGATAAATAAAAATTTAATTATAATTTAATTTTTTTAAAAATCTTTTCATTAATTTGTACTGCGTTACAATGTTACATATAAAAAATGTGTTAAAAAATATATAATAAAGTTTAGTACAATGATTAAGCTATCTCAAATAAAATTAAAGATCCAAGTTTAAAACTCACCCGTAACCATTAATTTTTAAAATTAAATTTTAAATATTTAAAAAATTAAATAATTAAATTAAATAATTTAAATTAAATAATTATTTTTCGGGCGGGCTCGGGCTCGGGCTGGGCTTGGTTGCCACACATTCGGGCCGTGCCAGGCACGGCCCGTTGCCACCTCTAATTGGACTAAACATACATGCACTTGGACCTTGGTCATGGCATGGACTCTCGTCAATTTGGAGAGATATTGCAAAACTCGTACACATCTTTAAAATCGGCCTAACCTACAAGATAGGTCATGGAAGCAACATCAGATTGTAGAAGGGCATATGGTAGGAAGGTGCGAGCTTTGAGGAGAAATATTCGTACCTCTATCAGGCAGCCAATGACCCAAACATTTCCATCGCCGAGGCTCGAGTTTCAAACTCAACAGGGTGCTTCTAGTATTGGAATGACCACTTCAACAACTATGTTGATCCGTTGGCGCTGCAACACCTGCTAACTGATTTGGTGGTTGTGCAAGACACTTCGAGTGACAATGAGGTGCAATGGAGGTGGATAGCCAACGCCCACTTCTCTACCGGCTCGCTCTACTGACTACTTTCTTTTAGAGGGATTAAAGACAAACACAACGAGTTTACGTGGCTAGCGGAGCTTCCTCCAAAGATCTCCATCTTAGGGTGGTTGAAAGTTAGGCAGAAGCTACGCACTAAGGATAGCCTTCTCAAAATCGGGATTCAGATAAATGACATTTGTCAGCTTTTCAGAGCCAATCTTGAATCCCGTGATCACATCTTTGTAAGTTGCCCCTTCTCTTTGGACGAATAGTATCATTTCTTGTTTCTAGTGCAACAAGGTGATTTTCCCCTGACATGGATACTGTGGGACACACCGCCAAGCATGGCTAAGACAGCTTGCAAACATATATTTTGTATGTGCTTAATTTGGAACATATATTTTGTATGTGCTTAATTTGGAACTAATTCACTAGGTTTGAGAGGAACCAACGTTGCTTCAAAGTTTCCAACTCGAGCTCCACTTCGTGCTGCCACCTACCTCTCCACCAAAGGTATTATGGCCGGAAGAAAAAAAAGAGAGACCTCATTGTAAATATATTTTTTTGAAGGATTTTTTTAGTGAAAGAGCTAATCACTTATCTAACCTAATCCAAACCCTAATCTCGTTCTTGTTGGTGGCAGTTGAGTTGGAGTTGAGGGATCAGAGCGACGGTGAAAACTCCGACGGAAAATCGGAATTTGATGGACCGTTGTGGTAGGATTCTTTCTTTGATTTCTTGTTCTTCATTTAGGGTTGTTGAATCTGTTAGGGATGAGATTGCGATCGAGTATTCCTGACGTGGTTTTGAATTGAAATTGTGCTGTGATTTATTTTGGAGTTTTTTATTCGAGTCATGTTGTTCGTCGGCGTCGGCCTTGGCTGCCGGCCAGCAGGCGGCCGACTGTCCTGTGCGGCGCTACCGGGTCGAGGCGCTGCCGGTGCAGCAGCACCGAGGCGAAGCGATGTCGCGCGGCGGCACCACTTGGGTGGAGGTGTCGCTCGCGTAGCAGTCGTGGGTCGTCGCTGCCTGGCGCTGCTGCGCCTGGCACGACCCTACCGAGCTTCGTCGCGGCCTCGTGTGCCGCGACTGGCCAGCCCTGTTGGGGCAGCGCCCGGCGAGGCGCCGCCGCTTCGCGTGGAGGGAGCAGCGGAGGTCGGGAGGAGTAGTCAGGAGCGCCGACTCCTCAATGTCACGTCAAAATCAGGCGCCGCCTGTTGCTTGGCGGCGGCGGTGAGTCTTGTCCGGGTGTCGCTGGTGGCCGGCGATGGCTCCGGTGCGAGCTCCGGCCGGAGTTAGTGGTGGCGGCGGTGGTTAGATGGGTTTGGGGCGGAGAAACCCTAGGTGGAAGGTAGAAGGTTAAGGGTTAAGGTTATATATGTATTATTTTCATGTAACAGCGTTACATTTATTGCAACACTGTTATATAGTTGTATATTATGTATAGCAGTGTTATGATAGTCTTTAAATGAGGTGATGATACGTGGAAGTGTAGCGGTGTCATTTAGTTTATATCGACTTTTATAATTTGGTGACGGTGTTATAGGGTTGGAGCAGTCATGTTAATTATTTATGTATTTAATTAGGTAAATTGATATTTTCTTGCGGAATTATGTTGAGGGTCTTGTGGTTATCGGATCCATACATATCTTATATGAATTTTTACCTAAACTGCGTTCCAAATTTATTGATGATGTCGGCTTCTCCAAAAGATGGTCGGATTTCGAAAATAATATTTGGTGGATTGCCTCGATTTGCGTGTCTTGCCTTAAATAATATTTTAAGCATTTTATAAAGATGGCACAGTTGGGTATGATTTTAAAGGTGATTGATTCTTGTTGACTCTCGTTGATTATCATCCCAACACATGTTGAATTACCCTAAACTGAAGTATTTATCTTGTTATTCCTTCTGTTGATCTTGATATCTGTTATTGTTGAAATTCTTGTTGCATGCTGTTGGCTCATATACATGTTAATATTATACTATGTTGCATGAATTGCATCTGTAGTGATTATGATGATTAGGAAGCATGTATAGGTGTTAATGAGTTGCATAATGTTAGATTCAGATAGTTGGTTGGTCGCATTATTGATGTAGTTGTTGTAGTATGCATTATATTGTCGACATCAGGCTTATAGCATTTTATGCATGTTGCTTCTATAGTGGTGAGAGTTATATTGGCATGTTGTGCATTATGATCGTTGTTGGGCGTAAGCCCGAACACAATTGATTTATTGCCCGAGGTGTATGGGCAAGTGACACTAGTGATCACCAAATATCCACACAGGTGTGTGCGCGGCGTCAAGGTGTTAGACGCTAGCGGGCTATCTTTTAGATAGTCGCATCTCCAGTTGGAGCGGGCTTGAGGTGACACTCTAGATGTACGAGAGTGTAGGGGAAACCCAATTGTCCACTACGCTCTTGATTGTGTGATTATTATGCATGTACGCATTGTCAGTAGGATATGTATGATTTGATGTTGTGCTAGTTGACATGAGTATATGATGATAGTTATGAGGTGCATACATGATTATACATGTATATAGTGATTGTTAAATGCATAAGTAATTATCTAAGGATGACATCGCATTGGTTGGTACGAGCATATAATGTTGGTAGTGGTATGCATATAGTTGAATATCATGTCATCATGGCATCATGGATGATCATCTTTACCTCTTGACATATTGTGATATCTTACTCAGTTTTCCACTGTGTTTGTTATTTTTGCCTTAGATTTGCAGGTTCGAGTGGTAGCTGTGAATGTCTAGTTAGATAGAGTAGAGGAGGCAGACTCTGACATTGATTTTCATAGAGATGTATAAAGTTTCTTGAATAATATTTTATTATTGTAATAGATATTATTCTAATGCAAGTGGTTGAGGTTCATGTTGCAAGTTGTTCATGAAAATTTTGGTGTGTTAGTTGATAGTTGATTGCGCTTCTCCTAGGCAGTGTTCCTTATTTAGGAATGAATCTAGGCGGGGCATAACAAAAGGGCTAAAAGTTCAACGCACTGTGTAGTAGGTGTTTAGAGTCAGGGTTTTTCCCTCTAGTATTCCTACCTCTTCTTTTTACATTTGTTTTGCTCTCTCGACTCTTCTCATCTCTCACTTGCACTCAATTCACACCCTATGAATGAATACAAGATTCACCTTTTGGGGAAGAAAAATATACAAGTTATGTCTACTGGTTAAGTGGTAAATTCTTATTTATTTTAAAAGATATGCATGAAAGAATTAAGTTCAAACCATGGCTCTAGACAATCTAAGTCGAGTATTAGATTAGTCTCAATTGTTAAGCCTCCACGCACTTGCGATCATTTGGTAAGGGGAGATGCTACACTTTTGAAAGATAAGCTATCTCTTAGAAACAAAGTTGCAATCCTTGAATATATAAGTGATATGTTAAAAGTTTGTGTTAATTGTTGACGTGGCGTGCTTACATTATGAGGGCTCATCTTCTTCGTAGGTCGATTTGAAATTTAACCTTATCATATTAGTGTTACTATCAACAGGCACCAACATGTTAGTTTGAATTTTAATCAAATTCAACTTGTTCATAAAATTTCAGGTTGAAGATTTTAATATCCGAAAATAGATCAAAAGTACAAAATTTCAAGTCGATTTCAGTTTAAATTTAATTGAGTCTTTTTCTTTTCACCCCTAATCTTACAATAAGCATGTGAGGGATACCAAAAGTGTGCTTGCCACATGCAAGAGAATTATAATAGCATTATCAATCTTTATGCTTTGCTGCTAGGGAATCAATATTAAATCATAGCATTTGGCCAGAGCTTGTTATTTTCCAAAAATTAGAAGAATACAATATATCAGAAGGGAATGGTAAATCATAGCATATCATGCTAAACATATCTTAGGGGTTGTATCCCCCATCCCCGTCACCTATTAGCATTCCCTTCTGATATATTGTATTCTTCTATAAAGAAAATAAAAAGGCAAAGACTACAAAGAATTAGCTATATTATTAGCAGGCTGAAAAAATGCAAGTCCTCAGCTCATTTGAGTTTCTTCCCGCCGGCAAGGATACGTGATATTTGCAGCCCTCGGCTGAAGGCCTGGTTGAAGAGTAGTCGTGTCTGGAACTCGTAGGAGAAGGGGAACCAGGCAAGGACGGCAACTGGCAGAAAGATCAATACCCCCATCACGTACTCGTATACCCTGGACAAGGCCTTCACTGAGGCCCACATGCCCAGCGCTTTCACCAGTGGCCTCAAAGCTTGTGATATCTGCTCCAGTGACATGAAAACAGCAGTTCTTGGTTAGAATAAAATGCTTAAACAACTAGCTTTCTCAGCACCAACACTTTGATAAACTTGGTTGGATTTTTTTCTCTTTAATAATTATTGATCTGAGCATGATTTGAACTTTCCCAACTGAACTATTAAATTTGATTAGGTGATCAAATTTTCCAAAGTTATTAGGAAGGGGCTCAGTCTATACATATCAATTATACTCTTAACACACTTTACCTGCAGAAGGGCCCATCCAGTTGGCACGAAAGCAAGGATGCTGGCAAAGATGTCACCAATGGTCAGATTGAGAATGCTGAAGAGGATGCCAAAAGTTCCAATAAAGCCAATGAATAGGAACAGTTTCATGAGCCGGAATAAGAGCTGGAAATCGGCACTAAAATTCTTCCTGCCCATTGACACCACCTGCACACAGGACATCTAACTCAGCCAAAGCAAGTCAAAGTAGGATCCAGCATGCATGTATGGGGATGTGATCGATATTTACAGACCTTCAGAATCAACACTACTGCAACGATCACCAGCCAGGACAGTCCATAAACCTGATCAATGCAAGAACATTTAAGTATTATGTGTTTTTTTCGTTCTTGTAGCAAATTTGGAAGTTGTCTGAGTCTCTGAGATACTTACCATGATGCTTTTGTTGCCATTAGCAACATTCAGGTGATACACAATGCCATATTGGAAGAGAAAGAAGCGCAGAGAGAGAACAACCTCACAGAAACACCCTATGAACCCAGTGGACTGCAAATGTTCTTGTTCTTCGTCCCACCAAGATTCCCAACTTTTGTTTGCTGGCACACCAATTCCTCCCCGGCTGTTTATCCATTTGGACCAGTCATCCCAGTCTTCAACTATCTTCTGCCATTCAAAGCCTGATGGATTGAATAGGAATGGTGCAAATAGCCATGTAATCACTAGGAACCACATGGATGAAGTGAGAAGAAAGTAGGTCTTGGAATCATTTGCGGCATCTCCATAGATGTCGTAAGCTATCAGAAGTACCATCAATTCCAACCCTTTAACAAAGTGGCTCCTGGAATACATTCTGTAGTTCTCTGCGAACTTCACATGCATCACCACAAAACCTCTTCCAGTTGCTCTATATTTTGCGCCACCATGCAATATTGTACGTCCAAAATAGTGTGACTTCGTTCCAAGGGAGAATGTGAAGAAAACTGCACAAAGCTGAAGCTGCATTATGATGAAGTCACCAAGAGCAACTCTGAACCCTCTTTCGAGGCCAAGCTCCATGACCATCGGCAAGGCCATCAGCAGACCTAACTGAACCACAGACTGAGATGCCATTGCCGACTCCAGACCAATGTTTCCTCTCATTCTTGCCTGCTTCATAATTGCAAACTCCAGTCCGCTTAATGACAAGTATAGTCTTCCATATAAGTAGGCATAAACTATAATTACAACCACCTGCATATTGTGCAAAGGATGAGGATAGAAAAATGCTGAGAAAATAACAAAAGTAAAAGTATACTTCTATAAAAAGAAGAATTGTGTTGTTTGATGAAATAAAAATTGATAACTGAACGTATACTTCACTGACCATGCAATGAATATTTTCCTCCTCTCTCTTTATTTTTAACTCATAGGGCCAGCATTTACTTGGAAGGATGAAAATAGGAAGAGAAGGAAAAAGGAAAGACAAAAGGAAGATAATTGAAAGGAAAATAGGAAACAAAGATGACTTGTTTACTTGAGAGGAAAGAAGGAGAGAAAAAAGGAGCTAATACAAATGGACCACTGTTAGGTTTCCTTCCATTTCCACCCACTTTTCAACTGAAAGTGTTGGAAGGAAGGGAAACTAAAACAGAGAAATTTTAGTTCTCATTCGCTCCTCCCTCCTTTATTTCCAACATGCGCTTATTACAGATCATTACCCCAAGAAAAAATCCATCTTGCTAGTAAGCAAAGAAATAGAGATTACCAGTGAGCTCACGTAAAACCCCACAGTAGTGAAGTAACATGATAGCATACGGAAGAAGTCAAAACGATGGCCCAAGCGATAGATGTCTCTGCTAAGTACTTGCTCTCCATTGCCACAAGCAACTTTTGCTTCAAAGAGTGAGATTTGGTTAAGTCCAACATCACGGCCTTTACCAACCTGAATGTACTCATGATGGGTGATGTTTCCACTTCTAAGGGTTGAATTAAAGCCTGAGTGAAAAATCACTGAGAATAAGGAATAACAGATAACATATACTGGAGCTAAGTGAAATAATTTGAAAACCACCAGCAAATATGTCCTCGCTTAAATTGATTCCACAAGAGGCCTTGCTAATGCCTCCTCTAGTGATATGAAAAATTCTGTCAAATACATCTGGGTGGCCATAATGAAACCGGACTCTGTAGTCAAAATAGAAGTCAGAAAATAAATCAATGTTAGTCTTTTCCTGGATGTACAACCAATTGGAATGAATGATTCAGGGTTATGTTATATTCTCACATATCCAACATTTTTAACAAAGTAGGCCAGATTTGCTAGAATATCAGACGACAAATCTATCAATGTACTGTTGATCTAACCACAATCCTTATTTGATCATTATGTCATAACACGTTTTGAGAAAAATCTTACAGCTACTCGTTGTTTCAAAAAGTTTTGATATGTGGATGCATATGATATGTAACCCTCTATTTTGTCACATATAGAGTATGTAGTTGGTATATGTAGTTGGGCCACTTATGTGGACACATAATGCTTATGCAACCACTTATGCAGTTTGGAGTTTGGACTAATAATTTGTTTGATTACAACCAATCTTTGAACCAAACCTCCTAACTGACCCAGCAATAGTCCTAATACTTTATCTACAAATGATGTTTATGAAAATGATGGCATAATGTTAGATAAGTCTCTTCCTAGAGAACATTAGCATATCTGAAACTCTGGGGTCAATAAGCTTTTTGCTAATCAAGTATTAGGGTATTAGATTTTGGTTTACATATGCAAAATAGTTGATGTATTTACTTGTTAATATCTCCATTTTGAATTGTACTATTAGTATTGCAATTGCATACTAAATTATGCATGATAAATTTGTCTCTTGAATTATACTGACAAGTTATTATATATTATTAGTATAATAATTTTAAAATGTACACCACATGCATCATCACATGCTCCCACATATTATGCATGCACTCAGTGCCCAACAGCATACAGTGTGTATTTGCTTTTTCAAATCATGCAGCTAAATACTTACGGATATGCTTTGACCTCCAGACCTACATAGACCAAAAAATAAGATCTGGCTATATACCTGAACTAAAGCCAGAGCGAAAAACTTTCCTATATTACCCATAAAATCTCAAGAAGAAAGGTTTCATGTATAAGAACAAATTGATCACATATCATACTAGAAAATTAATTTAAATTTGATTCTACTTTTGAGGACATAAACAAAGCTCACTTCCTGAAACATTACTGATCATGACTAATAATCAGAATATAGCAAGAAGCAAAGATAATCATCAATAGGCACATGGTATAATCTTTTCTTCAAAACTTGTCTCCTTATGCTTATATATATACATGGTATAATCTTATGCTTATTATTATTATTATTATTATTATTATATAACTCTAATATATTTCTCCTTTTGCATAACAAATTCCAAATGTTTCCTTCCAGATTGATGGGTCTAGGAAAGGAACTGCACTCAGGCATGTTTGATATCATGGTAAGCACTAAGCAATCTCCATGACATCATGTTCAATCTTCAACGGGAAAGTGCATGAATTCATATTACAAAACATGAAAGGTCAAAACGCATGATTCCTAGCCAATCTGTATGGAAAATGGCGTAATAGATGAATGAGGATGGTATACAAAGAGAACAAAGAAGTTCAATAACTTGAAACATGAGGGTACAAGGAAAAAGGAAAGCAAGGACTTCAATGCATTCTTATACAATAGGCATGTAGCTGTTTGTGGCAGAAAAATCTAAATGAGATATACCAATAAAAGAATACAGAAATGAGCAATAAGATTATAAATAAACATATACTATATCTAATATATATATGTAAATACTATATACTGCAACCAACGAGTTACCTTCATGGTACAAAGTATGCATGTTTGAAATAAGTTTTTTTTTCATAATGAAGCTTATTAGCAGCATTGGTTATAAATATAACATATCGGAGAACCACCTACGATACCATATGGCATGCTGGAACTGGAAGTATTGCAAAAAACCAAACCTAAGGGATAACTTAGAAGCATATTTAAGGGGAAAACAACTTACTTCAATGGGCTTGCAAGGACTCTTTGCCCTATTGTTACAAAACTTGTTTCCTGATTTGACATAAACCATGCCAAAGAGGATACACTACAAGACAAATTTTATTTTATCAAAAGATAAGCGGATATTTCCATGTTGGTGGACAATTAGAGAAAAATTCCCTTTATTATACTAATCAAGTAATTTGTCACCTTCCTGTGAAAATATGCTCCCTTACACCAAGAATAGTAGGTTGACGCAATCCATGGTCTTCGTTGAATTCTTCAAGAAGGTTTCGCATTTTAAGTGCCTCTTCCAAATAGTTATCCTAAAAGAATAAATAAATTGTAACCTGATTCATTATTACCTGATTCATATCAATTATTACCGGCTCTCAAGTCTTATTAATTATTACCTGATTCATATCAATTGTCTGAAGAGCTTCACCACGAGTGAAGATTATTGCATGATTTTGATTTTCTGGTTTTCCTTCACCTATTTTTGCTGACCCTGGGAGTTTTATACGGTATATTTCCTTAACAAAAAAAAAAGATTAAACATGTTATTACTTTACAATCTTGCTCCATCAGCTGAAACTGCTTCTTTAGATTATACCTGGTCACGGTTATCAACAGCTTTTACTAGCACAGAGTAATAGACCTTATTAACTTTGTCACCATCTCGCTCTTCAACTTCATCAATGTATGCTACACGTAGAGAAGGATAGCTGCATTTATGCAAAATTATAAACTTCTAGGACAATATTTTTATATGATGGGGATTACAGTTATAACTGCACAAATTGCATACTTTACATGAGTCCATGATAAGTCTGTAGAAATTAATGTGAATGCCCTTTAACTGCAGAGTTCTTTTGACCAAAGCTGCTATAAATTCTGATTCCAACTAAATCTAATGTTGAAGTCTACATTTAGTTAAGAAACCTGAGATTTCAGCCAAGAAAGAAACAACCCTTCCCTTTTGGGGTCTCCTACAACTTCAAATACTCCTTTTCTTCAAACAAAGAACAAGAACAATAACTTGATGTTGCTGAAAACAATTTATGGTGGAAAAGAAAAGAAAAAAGGGAGTACAAGAGGAAAAAGAACAAACAGAAACAGAATTATAATTAAATCAGCTAGATTGCATGAGAAAAGATCTCCATTCTGTCTATCTATTGTACACATCTACAAGCATTATGGTAGACACAAACATTTATTTGCATAAAATGCCTGCAAATAGAAATTTTCTTTTATGTGAGTAGTCCAGTGGAAAAAAAGTTTTGATTTTGCCTTTTCTGAAAAGGGACAGAGAAAAAGTATCCACTTTAGTTTCCATTGGGCATTGATCAGTAAAAGTTCCCATCTATATATGTCTTCTTTTAGGTATAAATTAGGCATCAGAATAATTTCAGGGATAAAAACACATAGAACATTTATTCCAATAATTTCCTCTACGGAAATATGATTAAACTTACATCTTTTCATTTAAATTAAAAATTCAGATAACAATATACATACACTTGCAACACTATAAAAGTAAAGAGCTTCAAATTGATTTCTCCATACACAGACTAGTTCCATGTGTAAACTAATTGGATTTTGTCAATAATAAATGTCTTCTAAAAAATAGGATATGTTGATCCTGATGGCAAAAGTATAGATATTAAGTATCACAAAGAACTACTAGTGGCTATATGATATTGGTTGGGAAAAAAGGACATACTTAACCATCAAGTTCAAAATGTCTGTAGCACGGCGATCTCCTGATTGTTTCTGATTCCCGTAGATTTGGCAAGTGGCAACATATGTGAATTTCATGTCCACTATAGCCTCAAGTTGAGAATATAATGATCTTTGGTTCTTTTCTTTCTCTGTTAGATCAGTAACTGCTTTATATCCTTCTAGTAAATCTGGAGGCACAAAGGATGATGAGAAGTTTGAGAAAAATCCAAAAAGCAAAGACATTATTTCCTCAGATACAAGTAAAAGAAAAAAGAAGGAAATACTTACCGCTTTCCTGAGCCATGTCAAGAAAAGCTTGAAGTTTCAAAGCTCTTCGGTAGTACATCATACCTCTAACTGCAACATGTCTGTCATATGAAAAACTGCAGAAAGTGCTACTCAACAAAAATAATTTGGCATTTTATGAAGCAGTTACCAGTTCTACAAAGTGTTTGTCCCCTATGAGAAGCCCAATGACGTAGTTGTAAAACATTCTCCTCGTTTGACCAAACTTCACTTTCTCGTTTGCAGTTGATTCGCTCCATGAAGTTGTTCCATTCATCTATCAAAAGCCATCAATTGCATCGATCCAATTAATTCATTAACTGTGGGAAAAGACTAGTTAATTATATCCAGAAAAGAAGAAAATATTAAAAACCTGGATAGATCTTTTGCAGATAAAATAAGATGGATATGCCATCTTCATTCTCCAAATCAAGATCATTTTTGGGAAATACAGTTTCCTCGCTGTAGTAAGGGGTCAATACACTGCCAAAAATTGAATTCCATAATATGGTATAAGATTTTGGAAAAATATAAAACTGTGGTGATCTCAACTTTGGCAAATTATCATTGATCCAGAATATTACAGATTCAAAGAAGACTTGGATTATATACATTCATGATTCAACAATTTGTTTACCATTGCCCTGGCAATTTTTTTAATAAAAAATATTCCAGTGGGGACTCCCCTCCGTCTTTCCCGTCAAAAAGGATCATTGCCCTGACAACTAAAACAACTGACTGATGGCATTTAAAGCTTGTTAATGACGTCCAAGTATATTAGTCATTGTTTCACCATCTTTCCAGTTCCATCCATTTGCTTATATGATGAAGATCAAGAGATCTAAAGCCAAACACTGGCATTACTTTGGGAGCAAGTAAACGTCTTGTCTTTGATATTTAATTTGGTAACAAGAATCACTTAGCAATTCATTTGTATGCATTAGACTGCACCATGATTAATCTATAATAAAGCCCTTTCTTGATGGATGCCCCAAGAAAATTTCAGGTGAAATGAAAAATTTATACATAGAACTAACACCTCATTCTGAAAAACTATATACCACAAGAACTAGTTCTACTACAGATGATATCATGATAATGATTTAATATGAGAATTTGGAATATATGTGGTTAGTTTGGCCTTCATAGTGAACAATAAATATAAATATGATATCTGAGAAACACCTAGATGCAAGTTTTATCGAATAGTTAATTTTTTAAATTTCTTTTAGAGCTTTCTAATCAGTAGCATAAGTAAGAATCCTGGACCTGCAGGTACCTGCCAAAAAGCTAACTAAAATAGAAATAGCATTTAATCTATCATAAGAAAATAGTCTTACTCCCTAAATGATGCTTAGTTTCTTATACTGTTCCATGTTTCCTGCTAGTAATTTGAGAACAAGAGAGTAGCGAGTGAGTTTTCTCTTCTTATTTGCAGGGAAAGAAAGAAAGAAAGTAGGGTCCCATTCATGAAATGTTATCCATATTCCAGAATATCCAATAAGATTTCTGCAGTATATATTATATAACATAAACAATTAAATCTATTAATGCTACTTATTGCAAATTCTAATATCAAGAGCCAAACCTGAATGACATCATTTTGCGAACTTGAGGTGCACATGGCATGTCCATAAATAAGGAATTTGTAAAAAATGCTATTCTTCTGCGAGCTTCAAGGTTTGTAGGTACATCTATTGCAGATTCTCTTACCGTCAATAGGAGGTACAATCGCCTAATCTGCAATATAATAGAATATCTATAGTTTGTCTTCAAATAAATAAATTCTCAAATGAAAATGAGAACATTTATTATATTGATATTCACCTGCTCTTCCCAATGTGGTGTAATTACAGGTGGAAACACTATAGCGGGTTTTGAACCAGTTCCAGCAAAAAGCTGCCTTCGAGGTACTGAATCTTTATTACCATGGCCAAGCTCAACCAACTCACTGAAAGATCACTATCAAATGTTAAATAGCAAGCTATGGACTCTTATATCCAAAAAAACATGACTTGTGAAGTCCATTCAAGAACAATGTGTTATATATCACAAACCCAATCTGATGAACCATCATATCTCGGGTAACCACTTCTAACATGTCTTGCAGCAATAACACAAGTATGTCGAGCTTAGATGCATCACCTACTTTCTGCAAGATGGAAAGAAATATACATATCCTAATTTCAAGCTAAAAAAATTTGAAAATATAACTCGAATTTCAGTTGATGATCTAACTTACCAAGATACCTAGAAGCTCCACAAACTTTCTACACAGTGTTGGTAGAGCACTCATTCTGAAGTTGCTTAGAAATGCATTCTTTGCGATACTTGTTTCAATTTCATTAATAATAATGCCAATGATCCTATTACAAAATATACAAGGTAAGTTTGACAAGATCATGACACCAGATGGAGATAAATTTCACAAGAAGAAATGTGAGAATAGTATTATCTAGGCATGAACCATCTTTCTTAATTAAAACCACCACCAACCTTTGCACCTTTCTTTAGACAAGCACGATACAGTAGGAGGGCCATTAAATAAAGATCAAGTCAAAGTGGATAGGTCAGAGCATATATTCAAATTTCATCGGTAATTGGACAAGTTGCTACCTATCAAAATAATCTATGTCACAGAACTACACCCATCAGTATTCACATAGTTATGGTTATGATAGCAAAGTTCTGTTATGATCCTCATCATTATATAAGAAGAAAATGTCACAATTTAAGTTTCCTATATTCCTAGTGCCATGATGTTAAGAATATAAATACACATATTGGTCTCTTTCCTAACAACTTGAGCTTTTAGAAAAATTGATCATCCAATCAAATTTAACATGGTATCAATGCAGAAGGTACTCAGTTCAAATCCTCCTAGCACCAATATTAAAAATTAAATACTTGTCACTTCAATTAAGTCGATCGACTTGTTGGGCTTGGGTTAGCCTCCTCAAGTTACCCGCCCACAAGTAGGGGGGTTGTTAAGAATATTAATGCATATTGGTATCTTTCCTAAGAGTTTAAGCTTTTCGAAAAGTTGATCATCCAATCAAATTTAACACATGACAATCTTGAAACAGTTCCCCCAATCCTAGTAACATTGTACTCAATTAGCTCAGTTCATGGCTGCTTGAAAATCCAGGAGTAAGCACAAAAGACGCAGATTTCTTCTTAAAATAGACTATGACACACTTAGGCAGTATAGGGAAATTATGTGATTAATGATCATTAGAGGGTGGGTTTAGTGTAATACTAAATAATCCCACTTGTGACCTATGGAGGTCATGGGTTCGAGCCAACCGCCTCTCTTCTCTACAAAAAAGTACGGAGAAGGCTACGTACATCAACCCTCCTAGAGCCCACAAATGTGGATTACTTCGTGCACTGGATCACCCTTTTTAATGATCTTAATGATCTACAGCAAAATATGTGTCTTCTTCAATCATGGAAAATATCAAAAAGCTTAAGGCTCCAAACAAGTAATGACTGAAAATGGACTTAAAACCAGGAAAAACATTTAAATTTCAAAATAATCAGTTAGTGGTACAAGGATTTGTAGCAACCTTTTCTCATTCTCTCCAACGACCAGAAGGTCAAGAACAAGTTTAAACGACTCATAGCATTCAATGACAGCACATTTCATATACTCATCTGCACAAATCCGTCTCCATAGATCAGAGTCCCTAGATTGAAAGTGGGCAGCCATATCCAATGCTATTGGTATCTGTGTCATATGTTGATAAATTAACAAAATAACAGGAGGAAAAGTAGTAAAAAAAAATAGAAGAAGCATCAGATGAGTGTTGATAAAGACCTTGCTAGCGAGCAGGAATGGAGGCCATTGTAATATCTTCAGGTTGGGATTTAATGAGTAAGGAACTAGCAAAAGGTCCATTTCTCTGAATTACAGAAGATGAGAAATCTGAGTCTTCCAAGGAAATTGACCAACAGATGATGCATGAAACATGGTTTGAAATTTCGTACTATACCACCCAGTATGGGCGGTACGTACCGGTTTTTCGAAAAACCGGTATACAGCGGTACCAGGTGTACCGCTACATATCAGGCGTACTGCCCGGTATGCTCATACCTTGATGTATTTGACTACTTAAGAATTTTATTGATATTTTACATCATTTCTTGGTCAAGTATGGTGTTTTATAGCTTGAAACTCTATTTTAAACTTCAAATTTGAAGATCAAAGTGAAATTTAACAATATTTGAGTTTTTAAAAAAAAAAAAAAAAAAAAGTACCCCTTTTCGGTACCGGACCGTACCATATGCCTGTATGGTACCGGTACCAGTACGAAATCCGATATTTTGAACCTTGGCATGAAACAAAGAAATACATCAGTCCGCAACATTAAGGCCTTACCTATCACTTATAAGGTCTTCTTCTCGGAAGCTACATATTACTTCGTTCCATAGCTGAGCAAACTTTGCTGCCTCAGTTCTCTTGCTTGTGGATACCTAAATTTTGCTAGGTGTTAGGTCTACAGGATAAAAAATGTCAGTATTTATGAGCCTATATTATATAATTCCAAGAGAACCTCAGCAAAGCGCTTGGAAAATGAGAATCCCTTGTTACGTGTGCTCCCAGAAGGTGCAAGATATGCATTGAAAGCTCCAGGCATAGAGTGGAACCTTGATCTCAGCATCCCCAGTGTCCGTATCTATTAGAATATACAGGATTTCGGATATAACACACTCAATTACCATAACAGATGTAGAAAGTAGCTTTTAGGTTTGTGTCAGCTATCACCATGAACGATTTTGAGTTTTTTTTTCGTTTACCAGGCTATTATAGTTTCCATTTATGATGAAAAGAAAATAACATGTCTATGGAGACAAATTACATTCTCAATGCTTTTAAGGTGAAAATTTGCTTAGAAAACATATGCATTTACGAACCTATAAATTGCTCCAAATAATAATGATTACTTGAATGTTCTTACCTCTCCTAGTCGACCAAATGCTCCAGAAATGCCTCCACATATGGTGGAGAAAATTGCATACCATATTTGAGTGTCCATAAAGTACACCTAAAAAACACTTTTAAAATGTTACTTATAATTTTCAAGCAATGATCATACTAGAAATGTTAAAGATTAAACATGTAGACATGTGAAATACAGAAATGAGAAGCAATGATCATTATACACTTGATATCTTCAAAAAGAGAAAAAAAGCTCTAATCATACCAGAATGACCGGTGCCCATAATGAGGCAACAGCACCAAGATTTCCACGAGCTGCATAAACCAGATGCTCAACAGTTTGAACCATTTCAATTTTCAAGTGAACAAATTCTATATGAAAACTTGGAATAAATGCACTTTTACCATCCGGGAAAAACTCATGCCATTCGTAGTGTATGTTATGAACATTCATTATATCCTTTGTGGGCTCCACAAGAGGTTGAATCTACCATAAAGTAAAACAATTAAGGACTAAAAAATGTCCTCAAAATATATATTGTTTCCACTTTGCACTATAATATATTAGAGGGTTTACACACATGGAGACAATACCTGCAAGTAAAAACTGAAGGCAAACTTGGAAGCTAACAGCAACACCCAAAATAAAGTATACCTGCAGAGAAAAAATCAGATAAACAAATTCAACGGGTGTCCATATGTCAAAGCATAGTTTTAAATACCGTATCATACTAGGCGGTACAGTAGTATTTAATGATCTTTGAAAAAACTGTATGTACACCTCACTATAGCTAGGTACCGGGGTGTATCAGATGTACCGCCCGTATAGAGCCTGAGATGAGCGGTACATGCCCAACGGCTAGTTTTGTACCAGCCCCAAGCGGCTCTATTTTTTATAGTTTTGAGGGCTATATAAAGCTCCCGAACCTCTCGTTTACGTCTATCACTCACTCATAGTCTCTCAAACTCTCTCAAATCTCATATTTGTATTGTAACTTGAAGATCAAAATCATCTTTTTAATGTGTTGGACCATGATTGAAAATTTTATGTGTTTTCTCATCATCTATTAGTGTATTATGTTGGCTTTCATCATTTCAATATAAAATAATGTGTTTACAGCTTAAAATTATGTTTTGGAGCTTACTTCTTAAAGAAAAAACAAAAAAAAGTCCAATACAAGCCAGTATAGGCCTATTTGTACCGGACTGTACCCTCTGTTGGTATGGTACAGTACATATACGTACAAAGTACGGATCATTCACCGAGATCGGTACCGGTACAAGATTTTAAACCTTGTGTCGAAGCAAAATGATTCTTCAAGATAAACTCACTTGAAAAGCGTAAACTGACTTTCATGCATACCACGTCCCACATAAATACTTGGCTGAGAGAAAAAAAAAGGCAGGTTTAGCTGATGAATATGCATAGTATAGAAGAATGGCATAATCATCATATCCAACTCTATTCACAGTATTTAACATCAGCTTATGTAACAGATGTACAGTAACAAAAGTTGGCATGACATAGTCCCAAAGTTAAAATCATATAGAGAAATTACTGCAACAGCAATTTCCAGTGGTGCAGGAAAAAACTGAGAGAGGAAACAGCAGAGAAAAATAAGAGAAAGGAGAGAAGTAGAGAAGGAAAGCACAGTTTAATCCATTATCCATTGCATACCTAAGGCCTCAAGGGCTACAATATTTGCAAACTCTAACCAACTTTTCATGCAAAGTATCAAAAGGAAACTTAAATTCAAGTAAACATATCAAATAACTTAGAAAACTAAAATTAGGACCTAAATTAAGGAGTCTCCTAAAATGTGAATTCACTCTGGTATTACCAGTTAAATAAACTTTTATACTCATCTATGTCATATGCACATACCATGTCAACCTCTACTAGCTTAGATTGTTAAGACATTCAGGCATATTCACTATGGTCAAGGGTCTGACCTCCAGTAGCATGTTTGTATGGATCATATCTCTTACTTGTAGTGCCTCTGCTTGCATGAATTTTAATGCAATGCTTTCAAATTTTCAATATAATCAATTTTTTAAAATAAAATATGCAGGTAGCATGAAAAGATGGTGATAAAATAGGTTCCATGTCGTAGTCTTCACACATTTTTGTCAAGAATCCTGTACCATACAGCATCTACCTGTTGGCAAGCATGTAGTATCACGGTATGCCAGCATATTACCATCACAGATCATGGTAGTGAAGCTGAAATCATTGCGCATGTTTGCACATATATGTCTAATGGAGTCTTGATCATTAGGACATTCAGCATTCATCTTTCTACCTGTTTTATACTAATAGTGCTTGGTATTTTGTCATGATTTGACAAGCTATCCAATCTAATTACTTTCATAGATAGTCTTGCCTTGATGACATATATGTAAATAGATTTGTTGTTGTTATCATTGTCGTTGATTTTAAAGTTAAAAAAATTATTTGTTGTCCAATAGATAAATTACCCAGGTAAAGAGCTAAATTTATCTATACGTACACAGCACTTGAAAAAATATAGCAAAGTATCAGCATACTGGATAGGTACAATAAAAATGCAATTTAATGAGACAGAATCTAACGAGAGACTATCACATTGTTGCTCAAACATTGTTCACAAGCGAAGTATTTAATAGCAAACACTAATATGAAGCATTCTCCTGCTCTACATTCTGTGTATCTATGTTATTTCTTTTTAATAAAATGTGCCTGCCTTCCCATGAATACTTAATATGTGGCAATGGCTTCAGAAAAGAAAAGAAATAACCAGAAATACCATCTCTAAAAAATTTGTAACCTTTACATAGTAAAGTTCTCATGCAAGTCAAGCTATGAAGACACATGGGACTCAATGCATAATTGTCAAACTTTTTTTTAGTAAATCAAGCTTGGATATTGTAACAAAAAGGGAAGCAAAAAATCATCTGTAGATTTTGTGTCCATGCATTAGTAGTTAATTAAATACATTAGAGTTGCTATTCGTTTGCAGCTCAGCTCCTATATCAAAAAGATCAAGGACACAACTGCAGAATTGACAATGTGTCAGGGCCCAGTCAAAATGTGATCGAGAGGGAGGTGGAAAGGGGCTAAGAACTTATTAAAGGTATGAGTATGGCAGATGGAAAAAGAAGAAGATGGAGGAGGAAAAGAAATGATGACTAGAGAGCTGTGGAGTGATAATAAGAGCTGAATGAGAATTTTATATTGTAATTTGTTGTTCTTTCTTTTGTAATTCTGAGACTACTTGTAATTGGAGCGAGGGAGAGGATCACTACATGTCTTTTGCTTTTTAGTAAAAGGGTATTTTTGTAACAGCACATCTTTGAATCTGCAATGGGGAACATGATGTATAAATACCATTTATTTCAATTTGAATAAAAAATGTCTCATTCCTTTAATTGTTAGTTATACTGGTTGTCTTCCCCAAATCAAGATCTGTGAGTTCTCTCAAGTTACCCTGAGCTCACCATCCTCCAGCCAGAAAAGGCCAGAAGTAGAACAGAGACTTCCTCCAGCACTACGCTGCGGAGGAGGCCTCTCTGCATTTGCCTCTGACCCACCAGGCTGCATCACTGTCTCACCCGTGGACTGAATCTCTTTCTCAGGCCTCTGACACAATGGTTTTCCAAGGAAGGTTTGGTATAAGTAGGAAAGCAACCCAAATGATTTATGGTATACTGAACAAGATACCTATCTAGATTTCACACAACAAAAAAAAATATAATGAATGAATGGTGTCTTGTACCTGTGACCACCATAAGAGAAACCGAGTAATACGCCAATCTGAATTCTCTATCCATCTTCGAAGCATAGGAAATATGAAAAGGGCTACTGCTAACAAGTTTGGGAGCAGGTACAACAACACAGCCATGATATATAAAGGTGGCACCCCTTTTACTTGATGAAGCCACTGCGTCAGGTTATCCCAGGGCAAATTTATCCTTGGTGATGAATCAATATAAAAAAGAGGAAGAATGATACACCATGCAAGGCTAACTAATATCTTAAGAAAATTTCTGAAGACATCAGTGAATTTCCATCTGTGGAACCCAGGGAAATTTAGGACAAGGTCAAGAACACCTGAAATGAAAAGGGGAACAGTGAGCTCCGCCAAATAATTTAAAGAGGAAACCTCATGAGTGCATATGAAGAAAATTTGCAAGGTACTGATTTGCTAAGCATCTCTATAACTGAAAAATTGATAAACAAGAGCATGAAAAATATAATGCCATATATCTTTCTATTACAACAAAATTGGCAAGGCATAAATAAAGATCAAGGAATAAGAAAACAAGGAAAAGGTGCTACTAGCTTTTCCTACAATTTTAGGTAAATAGGTGAAGATGATATCCATAATACAGGAGTTTTCACATACAAGTTGCGGAAACTTTTTTATCGGTTATTGTGACACTCAACTAAACATCACAACATTTGTATCGAAAACCTAGCAGTCTCAGAGCGGGAGGTATAGTTTAGTGCCTTTAACTTAAGATTCACTAGCAATCCTAGTGCATTTTATGAGAGGCTACGAACCACCTAGATGTTATCTTTCTCCCATTTGGATATAGCAACTGAACTAGTTCAATTATGGCATGCAGAAATTATATCAAACAAGCAATGAAGCTCCACCTGATAACATACACTTCTAAAGCAATGAGAATAAATGCATCTATCTTTACATTTAGGTCTTTTAAAGAAAATTTGGAGCTTCTAAAGCAAAAAAATGCATCTCAGTTCTATTAAAGAAGTCTGCACTAGTCATTCTAAATGGACATTATGTTGCAAATTAGGAAATTCTATATGCAATAGCCTAATCACACACTCAAATCTATGAGTACCCTTAAATGCTAATTGGATTAGAATTGTTAAATTTGATTAGGTAACCAACATTTCCGAAAGCTTAAGTTATCATGAAAGAAACCAATCTACTCATTTATGTTATTAACACTCCCCCTCACATGTGAGTGAGCAAAGTGAACTGGATTTGCCCAAGCCTAAAACTTGAGTGACTTTACTGGAGGTATTTTTAAACTTATTAGCACTAGCAGGACTGGTTCAAAACCTTATATGTTAAATTTGATTGGACGACCAACTTTCTCAAAAGCTTATTATTAGGAAAAGACCAATCTATTTATTTATATTCTTCAGAAAATTCATAAACACTAATGCATTTTAAGAACAAGGGCATCTATGTTGCTAGAATATGAAAAAGTTTCAAAGATGTCATACTTTGGAGGAAGCGTAGAATTGCTGCTGTAATGAAAATGCTAGATATCGAGTATAAAATATCTTTCTGAAATATCTCTGTCACTGAATAACCACTCCAGGCTACGATTAGCATTGCCTGAATAAGTTCCAAATTTGTAATATTTACCAGAGATGGAAACAGACAATAATATATAGCCTTGAATCCCTTGATAATACCTGTAGCGCAAGAATGTAGAAGGTCCACATGCGATCAAAACTTCGAAAAATATTCCAGTATGTTCTGGTCTCAACAAAGTTTGATTTCCCTAAGCTTTTAGTAGAAACTTTTTTAGATGAGTGTCGCTCCTGTAAATAGATCTTATCATTATTTGGATAAATTGATTTGATGGTTATGATCATGACAAGTTCGCATCATACCGAAACTGTAGGCCTTGTTTTCTGTAAGGAACTGAAGAAATTCCCATCATCCTTCATTGGCCACCCCAAGGAAAAACAATCAGAAGACCTGATGATTATGTAATTCAATTTCAGGAAAGAGAAGATACAAACCATAGTGGTGACATCTCATATATTAATGTAACGAATCTCAAAACGAACCAAAAGTATTCATTCAGA
The DNA here is from genome assembly GCA_034359265.1 of Canna indica. NCBI lineage: Eukaryota > Viridiplantae > Streptophyta > Magnoliopsida > Zingiberales > Cannaceae > Canna > Canna indica. Next base: position 74,655,746 of record CP136894.1, on the reverse strand, counting down.
TCATCATAATTGCACCAAGATGAATGTGGAGCTTTTCCATTCTTGCTTCTTTTAGCTTCCTGGCATATATCACACAATCATCAGTCAATTATTTAACAGTGTACAACTGATTGTTTTTATACCAACTTCTCAAGGAAGTTATTTAACAATGTACAATTGACTATAACATATATGAACTTTTCAGTGAAGCATACCTTTTCGATGACACAATAAATTGGACTTATTACTTTATTCAAGAATGCTTCATCGTCACCTCCATATGACGGCATGATATTCTCTCCAGTTACAACACTGATATTCCCAGATAATAGACCATGAAGCTCATATGCCATCTGATATCCATCACGATTTATTTATGAAATAACAATATTGACAATATAAGTAAAAAAAGTTATCTTTCAGAACAGAGATATCACATTATGAAATATATAGGCAAGGCATTCTGGCATAAACCGAATATTGGCAGCTTCACCCCAAATAAGAAGATACAGGCCCATATAAAGGGTTTTCCTTTGCTGAATTTGTTGTGGTTGTGCACCTTGTGGAAGCCTGAAATTGAAAATGTTCTCAATTTTTTTTAAAAGTGACAAAAAGCATCAGAACAACTGAAGAAATGGGACCAATAGATGTACATAATAATACCGTAAACTATGTTTGCGACCCAAGAATTTACACCATTGTTTGTAGTTCTTGAATAGTTTATTCATCACTGCATTGATAGCTCGCTCATCCAGCTGTACCAGGAAAGTGATAAAATTGAAAGAAGGGTTATAATGTTAAAATATTTTTTGCAGCTGCAATGTAAGAAGAGAGATGAAATTTTCCAACTTGCACAACTAATAAACTTAGAAATTGATTTGATGACTTCTAAAACTAACAGATGAATCAGATAACAGCACACTGTGCAAATAGTTAACCTGGTAGTCTGGTACTACCATATAACAATTGGTTTTTTTTTAATTTTAATACACAATTATGGTAATGAAGTTAAATAAAATATGGATTTTATAAACACAGATTACTTGCTACCTATATAATGGAACATGTCACTGCAACATGGTTCCATAGCAAAACTAATGCCATGAGTTTTTGTAGCATCAAACCAGAACTTGCATGTGCTAGGACTCTAGGAGATGCCACTATATGGCATGTCTGCTACACAGAGATTAAAATCTCATACCGGTATCGATCTCGGTGAATGACCATTATCGGTGCATGCTACTACTGTACCATAACAGCACTTGATACTTATCATTAGACTGTATCGAGTATGTTTTTAATAGTTTTTTTTCATTTCACACTTTAAACCTTGTTTTTTCAGCACTTGATACTCTGATAAGAATTAGACCATATCGAGTATATTTTTTATTTTTTTTCATTTCACACTCTAAACCTTGTTTTTTCATTAAAAAATTGATTAAAATTTTGAAACATGTATAATAAATTATAGTTCGTTAACGTATTATAATTGAGAGGTTGAGACCTTTATATAAGCTAAAAACACTCTAAAAATCAACTCCAAAACAGTAAAAAGTGTTTGCACATGCATCGGACAGTAAGGTGGTTGTACCACCTACATTGAACTGGTACCGCTTAGTACAGTTGGTACAGGTGGTATTTTCATGTATCACCCAATACTAATCTCAGCGGGTGAAAAAAGATGTGTATGCTATGAGCCTATGATATTCTAAACCATACTGCTACATACTCCATAACGGTGTGGTCTTCTGAACGAGCAAATTTTATCTTCTTGATCTCCATATACTTTAAAAAAATTCCTTCACATGCATCATTTTGATGTTAAGCAAATTTACATTCATATCTAAACTGAATTCCTTCTATTTAAATCCATTAACCAGAAGAATTTTTGTCACTCTCAAATGGACGAAATATTCTGAGATCCACTGATACATATGCTTTATCTTTAATTCATCATAAAACCCAAAGCCTTTCCACAATGAAGATTTAGAGCAAATGCAGCTAAAGAACCATAGAATCCACAACCCGCCCATATTATCTAGTATCTAAAATCAAAAAATATGATACATGATGAGCCCTCCAAATAGTTTAATTTCTTTTAAAAAAAATACCCTGGTTAAAATATATTGAACTAAGCAGAAGTAAGAAATATCTCTTGCATAAGTTGATCATCTGACCATTTCAAATATCAATAACCTTCAACTATTACCTTGTTCTGAAGACCCAGAAAGAACCTCATATGGAAGAAATGCATGCTACATATTGCTCATAAAAAAAGATGTATTGTTGAGAGATATACAGTAAAACAAATCTCTGATACACAGAACTAACTTTGGCTTTTGCCTCAATTTATGAAATTAAATGCTGTATGGAGCTATACAACTACTAACAAGCAATGGAGATATTATTTTTTGATACAAAATTTTCTCTTTTCAAAATCGTCAATGAACACACCACACACATGTTCCATTTGTTTAAATCATAATGTTTTTTTCTCCAATAGTAAACAAGAACCAATACATTGCAATTAGAAAGAAAGCAGTTGCGTGCCTTGTGAAATGGTTCGGGCTTGGGTGAAAGCCTTGTGTGTACATTGGCAAGGAGTAAGATGAGATGCTCTCTTTGATTCCTTACACTGTCTCTCTGGAAACAAAAAGGTACAAGTGATAATGAGGAAAACAATGTTATCCACAAAGATAAAACAACAAACGTTTGCTTAGGTATATGAATACCATACCTGAAAACCAAACATGGCCCTTAACCAATCAAGTAGATCCAAGTCTCCAGTTTTCTGTTTTTGCTGATCACAAGAAGGCCAACTCAAACCCCCAGTGTTCCTCAGGGCAGCCACGGCTGCTTTAATCTGTCAAAAGTTGAAGGTACATTATTAATTTGTTTAAATATAGCACAACAGAGTATCTCTTCGTAGGTTACCAACAATGCAGATACAAGCATGGGAGATGACTGCAATACCACACCTCCTCGACTTGCATGATACTCTGTGATGCGCCAGCAGCATCTAGGGGAAGGATGTTGTATGGGACATAAATTTCCGTCTTTTCTTGCACATCTTTTGCAGCAGCAATAATCTGTTCAGATAACACAACAAGGCATCTAAGACAATTTTGTGCACGGGTATAGAATATAAACAATACGAATTGAACATTTTTTTGCAAATTGTTAACTTGACAAACCTCTGGAGCAACTTCTTCCACTTTTTCATTCTTATTAACAGCACAGAGAACTTCAAACAGGACACCCGCTGTTTGATAAGCTTTTCCAAGTTGAGCTCTGCCAGTAGGAAGAACAGGAAACTACTAATTAAAAACCCCAAAAAAATGCCACAACAGTCATAAATGAATAGATGTGAATCAGGCTTACCTATCTGCTTTCTCGCCCTGGTCCAGAGCACGGACATAGTTCTGGTAATATTGCTGATAGAAGCTCTCAATTTCTCGCGCATCACTTTTTTTCACTCTTTTAGCAAGACTCGGTGTATTCTCCTGGAATGTTTGACTCAAATTATCTAGATTGTCATAGGAAATTCATATTTCATCTTCTCCACGCACTATTGACAAATTAACAAGTAAAGAAACACACGTGCCTTCATAAAAGAGAAACTGTGGAAGTAAATAAAACATCAAGAAAATAAATTATTTCAAGTAGAAGAATCTCGGTGGGCGAGCTTACTTAAATATCATTACACTGTCTGCCAAGCTTTGCAGGTGCCCAACTCATCGTGCAATCTCTATAGGTAGTCCCAAGATTGCTAATTTTTTTGGGATTGGCCGAAAGCGGCCGACTAGGGATGAATGTCTAGCAAAAAGCAATAAGTTCTCGAGGTTGAAAGTGCTAATCCTCTTGGTTTCCTTTTATGCATTCCACATTATCATTTTCAAATCAACAATAACCTTTAACTAGCGCGGGCCATCCAATTATACAAAACTTAAGAGAAAAATCTTTGCATTGTAGATGAACAAACGACAAATTAAAACTCTAAACTAGAAACTATTCCGTTAGCTGGAAACGCCAGTATCGCTTCCGAATGAAACGGACATGGAGCACACAACTTCAATCAAACCAAAATCCAGTCAAAAGAGGGTCAGAGAATAACCTACCTAGGCAATGGTCTTGCACTAGTTTTAACATTCGCAACCACAAAATCCCCCTTTTGTTCTTTCCAGTCCGGCAGTCCACGTCCACCGACTATTGAGTTGTAACGGCAATTTGACCTGCTCGGCTGCTTCATCCCGTCCCCAAATCAGGCCATTACCCTGTAGCCGTATAGGGTGGAACCGGGCGGATCGAATTCGGTTTATATCAAGATTCTACCCGATCCGAAATTTTTGGATCAAATAAATTCGGTTTATCCGAACTTGGCATCCATCCACCCACACTCTAGAAACCGATTCATTTGGGTCAGGTATCGGGTCTGAACATATTAAATATAAAATAAACAGAAACAAAAACTCAAATTTCATGCATTAAATTGAAATATAAAATCAACCATTATTGCATAATTTATAAATTAAGCTAAAAAATAAATTGTAATTAGATTAGGATTTTATTTTTATTTTTAACATATATTTATATAATGCATCAAGTCAGGTGGATAAATCATATTTTTTTTATATAATGCTCTCTGCCTCACAATTCATAGACTAGCACACTACATAATTACAAATATACTCAACTTCTATTGTATATTATCATTAATGATATTATAAACTTTCAAATACACTTAAAAAATTTATATATAATATGTTAAAATTTTATTAGAAGATTCAATTATCATTCTTGTTATAAGTTTGTTGCTGTCATCTTTGAGATCCGTGCGATAAATTTAGCGAATTTTAAAGCGTGTGAGGAACCAGGAGATGGAGAGCTTACCCGCTCAAGCCGTTGTAGAAGGGATGTTTTAAATTGGCGAACTCCGCGACCGCTAGAAGTAGGATCAAGTCTATGTGCCTTCTCGAATGCATGAAATCGACCTACATTGCAAACAAATTAAAGGGGAGCACAGAGGGAAAGAACCATCATCATTCATCTTTTTTATATAATATAGAGGAAATGACAAAGGAGGACACACAAAGGTAGGCAACGCGGGGGCGCTCAGCGTCGATCTCAGCCGCGACTCGAAGGATGGGGGCAATGGGGGCGAGTGACGATGGCACCACCTCATTATCGAACACCTCCATCGAGAAGGTCGCCAAAGTCGTGCCAGCCCTCGTTAACGACCTCCGAAGCCCTTGAGGCCCTGACATCGCCCCCATCACTGTTGAGGTAGACGACGGTGGATCTTCGATTGTCATCTCGTTGTATTCCCTCAATGCACACTATTCAAGAAGAATTTATCATGCTAGCTTGTGGGAGAAGGAGAAGCGGATTAAGACACAATCACTCAAAAAAGAAAAACAAATAGGAGATCGGGAAGAAGAGTGTACGAAGGGGAGAGAAATAACACTAAGAAATAAGAAGAACAAGGTGATGAAGGAAGAAATAAAAGAAGGGCGTTTAGAGAGGTTGACGTTGTTGGTTCGGGTTTGCTCCGTTCTTTGTGTAAAAGAACGATAAAGCGGGGACTTTTCATTGTACAAGGAGAGCCTCTAGTAGATTGGACATTGGGTGTTTGTGTGGAGGACATGCATAGAAATACACAACTTACAAGGAGAACCTCTGGTAGATTGTGCTATCACAGGCACACAATAATTTACAATTAAAGTACTAGGTAGATAGAAGTTATTTTTGCTCTCTCGGAACACCATAGAGCCGCCTTCCTATTCATTAACAAAAATATTAAATCCTTCTAATTGATGTGCCTAATAATCCTCCTAATACTCACATTTAATAAAGTGCTCGCGAGTATTAATGAAATTACAACTCATGTCATTGTAAGTGGTTAGAAAGATTATTAGACACATTTTTATGATGATATATATAGCAACACTCGTTCAGTAATGTGAAATTAGGTATAGTAGTATAGTTTTTGTTTAGTTTTGGTTCAATAGGGTCAAGGAAAGGTAAGACTAGCTAGGTTGTTGACGAGAATGAATTGGCTATTGTGGATGATTTATGCTTCAATTAAATCTACTAATTACATATATACATATATATATATATATATATATATATATATATATATATATATCCACGGTTCTTTTATAACCCATTCAATTATACTTATAAATTTATGAGTATTCTTTGAGACATAATTTTATTTTATTTTTAAAAATGTTTTAATCTTATATCTATTTACATTCACATTGAATATTTACTAGTGAACATATAATTAATTCGATTAACTAAGCCAAGTCCAATTGAAACTCATCTGGTTATGAAAACTTTCACTGATGAATTAAAAAATTTATAGTTTATGAGATTAATAGATGAACTATCTACTCAAATCTATAACTTTTTTTTCCAAGAAAAAGAAAGCTACTTCATATTAATGAAGGTACGTAATTGGACCGTAAAAATCTTGTACAGAGATACGTTGGAGCTCGGATGGTCTCACTTGGGACCAAACCTGCAAGACACCATTGCAACGCGCAAAGTTTGCAGCTCAATTGGCTGCTTGATTACATTGCCTAAATACAAAATCGAAACGAATTGAATTACAAGCTAAAGCAAAGGAGCTGATATCATAAAAAATGTGTTGAATTCTTCAATCTGGATTTTTCTTTAATCTCAAGTGTCCATCAAGAGTTTGGAATCGGATTCAATAACAACTCTATCGTAATGTTCCTGCAAAACCAGCACAAGGGCATGTCTTACAACTAAGGCTTCGACCATTAGAGCAGAGGAAACAATAATAATAGAGCTTTCGACTAAAATAATGTGACCATTACAGTCACGAGCAATAATCCAAACTAGAACCTTCATTAGAATATGCATCACACTTCAATTTAATACAACCAAAGATTAGGGGATTCCATTTATACATGATATGGTTTTTTGCTTTGTCATTTCCCTCTAGAATTAAATTAAAGCCGACCAAACCGAGATAGGAAATAATTGTTCTCATAAGGCACATAGGGGAAAGCTGTTGCGCCTGGTGCAACGTCTCATTTCTCCTGTACCAAATGAACCACCCGTAGATGACAACCAACTTTTTTATTGAGCAACAAACAATCATGCCGCTCAAGATAAGCAAGTCGTTACCACGAATCCAAGTCATCCAGTTTGGCAACACAATTTTAAAATAATTATGAAGCAATTTCCAGATATTTACAGTGAAAGAACAGTTACAGAAAATATGCTCAAGAGTTTCAGAAGCCAAGTGACATAAAACACAAAATCAATCATAAGTCATTTTTAAGTCGAATAAACGAGCCCGAGTAAGCAAGTGGCCATGTCTCAGTTTCCAAAGAAATAGCTTAATTTTTTTCGGAATATTCAAAGACCAAATACTATTCCAATTACGATCAACATCAAAAATAATCGATAAAGAATTGTGTTGAAAGAGAAAAAGATAAGCTGACGCAATGACAAAACTATAACTTGAACGTTTGCAAGTTAATTAGCTCCTATATATGTATATATATTCATGTTATTGTGCTATTAATTAAAATCATTAATTGCGTGCACTCTCATTATTGCATGAAGGATCAATCCTGCCATTTGATCCAATGAACTTTGGACATGAACTCAATGCAGTGGTGGTTCTTTCATAAAATATTAAGTTTTGTTGGATTGACACAATTTAATGCATGAAGTTGCATTTCTCAAGAAGTACGCAAAAAAAAGGTTTTATTTGGTTGACACTTTCGTTTTGCAAAAAGTACAACATTATCAAAAAGTGCAATTTCCTGAAAAACACATAGGACATAAGTAAGTTGCATTGCTTTGTATTTACAACAAAAACATCATTTTATTCTCATATTTGCATTTAATGTTGAATTTATACATTATGTTATCAGTATTATGATATTAGATAATTCATGAATTCTTGATGTATCTATTTTATTTTAAGTTACTTTGGGGCAAAATATGTAGTTTTTTCATATTAACTAAACTAAAAATTATTTTTTCATTTATAATAATTTATATATTATATTAATTATATATGAAAAATATATAATATTTTACATATATGTTAAAATATTAATTTAAAATTAAATTAAATTTTTTCATATATACTAATATATATTAATATATGTATATATTAAATTTTAAAATATTAATTTTTAAACAAGAAAGAGGTCACTCACTGTACTTCCTCAGAAGTACTTATGTCAGAATTAATTTTTCATCAATCAAATATTTTTTCAATACTTTCTGACAAATACATGTGGAAAGCTATTTCATGTGAATTATATTTTTTTAAGAAAAATTATTTTTCATGTCAACCAAACAATGTCTTCATATTATCGAGAAAGATTTTAATGTTGTCATGCATTCATTAAGAGAATAATTAAATTGTTATATTGCATTATATTATCTGTATTAATTGTACCAACTTTATTTGTCACCGAGTGCATCTTCTGAAGCTATTTGTCCACTTGCTTTGTTTGATTATATATATATATATATATAATCACGAAAAAACTTATCGACTACACCTAAATTTCGCCATTAGATTTCTACGTCTTATTAAGTTAAATTTCAAATAAATATCTCTTCTTTCTATTACTACACGATAAAATTAGATGGGAAGGAGGAAACTTATATATGCAGTCTGCTCATAAAAAATCCTATGAACAACTAGACATGAATTTTGAGTGAATGAGCATGAATAATAAGAGAATGAATATGGTTAAATGAATAAAAATTCATATCCATTCTTTTTCTACTCATGTTTACTCGTTCATATATTTTCTATGAGTGGCGTGCCAATAGAAGTTGCACTCAAGGGAGGGGGACAAACTAAACATATGGTTAATAGTTGACATATATATATATATATATACTTTTACATTATACACAAAAGTTAATATTATTCATACATAATTCATAGGTATAAACATAACTTAGGATCCGCTCGTTTCATAAACTATATAGGACACTACAATGTTGGTCAGCATAGTATAAGGTTGTACATAGACCTGACAAGTCGTTCTAGGCTGGCCCAGTCCGGGCCGATAAAAGTTCGGATTTGAGACCCTCGAGCTCAGCATGACATGAAAAGTAAACGGGTCAGCACGACACGACTCGTTAACACAATAACAAAATGTCAGAATCATGCTATCAAGCCCGATTCGTGCTATCGAGCTCGAATCAGACTATCTATCTCAATTCGTACAATAACACAATAACTTGTCGTATTAATGATTTTTTCAAATAAAATTTCTTATCGAGCCGAGCTAGGCCTACATCGTTTGGTCTAGCACGACATTATAACTGTTCAGGCCTTATCGGGCTAGCCCAATAGTGGCCTTGCACAATAAAGGTTGGTCCAAGCACGATTTTATCGTGTCGGACCCGTGCCGAGCTATCGAATCAAGCTAAAATTTATCAGGCCTAGTTGTTCAGAATAGTACAAGAATGATCTCTCGTTCGTTTTCGTGCATCACTAAACAATAAATTTAGTGTTATATATCCTATGTTTGTTGATGCTTTATAATCATAGACAAGACACGAGACCAGAGGTGTTGTGTGAAAACAATGAGTCGTTTAGGGTGTGTTTGTTTGACGAAATTTATTTCGTTGTTTCGTTTCGTGAAAAATGAAATCTAATTTAATATTTCAGTTTAGGTTTTCCTGTTTGTCGAGAACACGTTTGCTTGGTGTGTTCAATTTTCAAGTTTCGTAAAACAAAAACAATCAAAACTTATTCGGTTGGTGTTAATTTTGATGTCAATTTTTAGTGTGAAAACTAAAAACACATTTGGTTAACTAAAATGGTCTCAAATTTATTTATTTATTTTTTATTTATAAAAAATATGTTTTAGTATATTTAATTAGAAAATAATTCATAAACTTATATTTGAATATATTTGAATTCATAAACTGATATAAAATGCATTATACAGCTGAAACAATAATAAAGATGTTATGTGCACTCATTACCTTGTCAATAGAAGAGATTCATAGTACAAATATTACAAATTCATAATTCATATGCAGCCACAAAGTCGCGACCGCACGGAAACAAAAAAATTGGATTACTTCAATAAGCAACAATGGAAGCCATGCGGAGTTGCAGCATGAGATACAACATATATGCCTCAACTTCTTCTGAGAATCACTGGGATCGGAACACACACCGCAAATCTCACCAATTTGGGAAAGATTTTAAGGGCCATTAAATTATTCGGCCGTGACAAGGTGTCGGGCCAGACGATCTCACATCGAAAATTTTCATAAAAGCAGGGAACGTCGTGGGTAAAGACTTTCAAGTAATTAACTTTGGAGGACATGTTTGACAATGCTGATTGGTGTCAGTTGAATCAAGCTTTTATTGCTTTAATACAAAAACCGGAGGGAGCGGAAGAAATTAGTGACTTCAGGCCAATAAGCCTCACATCTGGAGTGATTCGCATCTTGTGAAAAAACCTTATGCTATGCTTGAAGCCATTGATGTCGAACCTAGTGGGAGACTCGCAATGCGCATTTTTGCCAGGCATATCTACTCATGAGTGCTTCATGGCGGCAAACGAAATAATCCATCATTGCAAATGCTCAAGTACGGACGCCTACCTTATTAAACTTGTTATGGCAAAAGTATTTGATTCTATTAGTTGAAACTTCTTACTTGAGCTACGGGAGAAGAGAGGGTTCCCGAAAATCTAGATCAAATGGATAAGACTATTGTCGAAATCGAGTGAATCGACAGTTTTATTAAACAGGAAACCATGTAAATGGTTTAGGCATAGGAAGGGTTTACGTCAAGGGGACCCTTTATCGCCATATCTATATCTACTTGTCGCAGACATCTTTGCGAGACTTATGAACAGCGCAAACACAGAGGGAATGATAAAAGGAATTGGCCAAGGTGGGGGCCGCGAAGTTCCAAATCTTGAATTTGTGGATGATTTCATCATTTTCATCGTGGGAGGTATGAAAGACATCACCAACATTAAATTGCTTCTAAAAGCTTTTGAGTTGATGACATGACTAAAGGTAAATTTAAATAAGACATCAATCACACCTCCAGAATGATGTCTCCAAGGCAATACGTGTGGCACAATCCCTAGGTTGGCAATCCACGACCTTCTTGTTGAAATATATGGGGCTACCTCTACAAAATGGGCATTTAGTGCGGGAGGATTGGATGCAGGTTATCGCACGAACAGACATGAAATTGGCAACATGGAAGGGACGTTTGTTGTCGAGAGGAGGAAGACTAACTTTGATAAATAGCGTCCTCACTGGCCTAAGTGGTCATTTCCTTACAATATTCAAGGCACCAAAGTGGGTGATCAAACAAATTGACAAAAGACGAAGAAATTTCCTCCGAAATAGGGGCGATGAGGGAAAGTGTAAGCCTTTAGTGTGCTGGGAAGATGTGACCACCCGAGACATAATGGAAGGTTAGGAATCATCCATTTGGAGAAACATAACACCGCACGCCTAAGGCAATGGTGGTGGGGAATCGCCACGAAAAGGAACTTGCTATGGGTCTACATCGTGAAGCAATCATACTTTTGAAGGAATCAATGGCACGACAATCACAACACGACATCATGGTCAGGTGTATGGAAAGGGATTTATGGAGCAAAACTTTTCTTCTTAATGGGAATGGAAACAGTCGTGGGAAGGGGAGACGATACAATATTTTGGAAGGATCGATGGGCCTTAAACTACCATTTGGCAGATTCTTTCCCGCATCTATACTCCCAGAGTCAAACGAAAAATGCGAAAATAAATGAGCTATGGGATGGAGGATCAAACCATTAGAACTTAAGGTGGAGAGGAGCAATGGATCAAAATGAACTGGAAAGGCTTATTGCCTTCGTAATAGGGTAGAATTTGGAAACAATGATGATGACTTTTTGGCAATGGGATCCCATGAGAAACTTTACAATAGCTTCGATGTATAGACACTTGGTGGAGCGAGGTGTATGTGTCGCCCGCAGCAAAAATATGGAAGTGTTAGGGACCGTTGAAAATGAAATTTATTCTATGGCTCACACTCAAACAATGACTCCAAACAAAGGAAAGACTCGTCAAACATGGAAGTACTGAGATTGACCCGAAATGTGTTTTTTGCAACAGTGAAAATGAATCTATTGACCATCTAATCTCAAAATGTCGAGCAACAAGGACATGATGGGACATCTTTCTAAGCAAGATAAGGGAAAGCATATTCACGGTAATTCTCGGAAACAAAGGGGGATGATGAAAGGTGGAAAACTAAGCATGTTTGCATTACGATGCTATGGTGTTGGAGCCTATGGACAATAAGAAATCGAGTGATTTTCAAGGCGCGCGATTAAAGCTGATTGGAAGGACATAACAATGTTAGGGCTATCTTTCTAGCAACAGATAAATGGTTCATAATTATAAATCCTTTTATTATCAAAAAAAGATATTGTAGCTATTTTTTCTTGAGGCTGAGGCTTCATAGAGCCTGGAGCTTGGAGCCTTTTGAGGATACTAGTAAGGGTGGCAATTTTATCCGCATCCGCTAACTAAAAATCGCATCTGCACCGAATCTGATCCATATCCGCAAGTAAAAATAAATATGGATATAGAAAACTTATATCCGCGCGAATACGGTGCAGATATGAATATGACTGTAGATCTGCACTGTATCCGCACCGCTTATCCGCGTCTTTGAATTACTATTTTGCTCATGTAAGTTATTAATATATATAAGAGCTATATGGCAATTTCATGTCAAGATAAATTTGAAGTATATTATATATTTGTTTTGGATCAATGAATTTGTAATTTATTGATTTTTTTAATTAAATATATTTTTTTGTTAAATACAATGCAAATACGAATGCAGTGCGGATATCTGCATTTGAAGCGATGCAGATACGAATGTACGGATATGAAGTGCGGTGCGAATACGAATAATACAGTATCCGCACCGTATCTGATCCATTGCCAGCCCTAGATATTGGGTGTGAGGTGTGGGTCTAGTGTCCATGTGAACATCTTGTACATTTCACTATCTCATGTAATACATTGTGTGGCACTTCGCCTCACTTTTACTAAAAAAAATATGCAAATTAAGAGAAATTTCTCCGCAAAATTTGTGCTCTCTAAAGTGCATGAAACCATGTCCCAAACTCCATGGAAGTACAAGATAATCAAAATTGGAGAAGCATCAGAAATTTGCTCACTCATTGAATTGTCAATACTAGAAAACAAAAGCTGAAACACATCCAAAATCAGTGTAAACATCATGGAATACACAACTCTTATATAGTAAAAGATATGAAGGGAGGTTTCTCTGATAGACTCTAGGTGGAATACACAAACTCATGTACGGTAAACAAGTAGAATGTATATATTGATTAAGGACCTAGTTGTAAATATATATTATCTCTATGTACTTATTTATAAAGATGGTATATAAATACTGGTAGAGAGGGCTCTATTAGGAATCTTCCTTTTTCCAAATCACATGGTATCAGAGCCTCTTTGAATCCCTAAAACCCTTTTTTTCTCTCATCTTCTTTTCTATCCGGCTACTGTTCACGTGGCACTGTTCATCCGAGGCTTTTTTGTCCACAAACCTTCTGCCTGCACGCATATCGCTTCTCTATTTTGGTTTCATCTCCAATCTCCAACAGTATTTTTAGATCAATACTTGCTGCAATTCCTAACTAACAACTCCATGTCCTCCCCATTAGATGTCTCTGCTATGTCAATTCCATCGTCCATGTATCATGGATCTGATAGAGGACGACTCAAATGTACTCATTGTGAAAAGAGAGATCTAGCACATTTGCAATAGTTATCTTCTTCTTATGGTAGTTTGGGCAACTGGCCTCTTCCTTCTAGGGCTATCGTCAATACTAATATTCCTCCTGTAAATGAGCATTCTCGATTTCTTAAGTATCAGTTTGCACAAAGCTCTCAATCAAAGCAATCAGTCTCTACTTTTGCTCCTCAAGGTACTTCTACTGCGTGTTTGACACATACTACTGGTGCACACCCTTGGATTCTAGACTCAAGTGCATCTTATCATATGTCTAGTAACTTGTCAAGTTTCTCCAATTTAATCACCCCTACCTCATCTCCTAGTGTCACCCTTGCTGATGGTTCCTCTTCAGCAGTAAAGGGCATTGGTCATGTTTCACCCACACCATCCATACCACTTACGTATGTGCTTTATATACCTCAATTTCCTTTGAGTTTGCTCTCTGTTAGCAAACTAACTCGGGATTTACATTGTTCTGTCACATTTACCTCTGATTCTATTTTTATCCAAGACTCTCGTACTGGCAAGGTGATTGGCACAAGACATGAGTCTTGGGGGTTGTATCACCTGGTTGTACCATCTTCATCTGCCTTGGTGGTCGATTCAACTCCACTACAGATACACAGTCGATTGGGGCACCCTCATTTGCAAAATTTGAAGAAGATGTGTCCTAGTCTTTCTTCCATTTCGAGTCTTAAGTGTGCGTCTTGTCAACTGGGTAAACATTTTCGATCTTCTTTCCCACGTAGTGTCAATAAACGTGCTTCAACACCTTTCTCTCTTATTCATTCAAATGTATGGGAGCCTAGTCGTATTTCCTCCAAATTGGGATTTAGATACTTTGTCACCTTCATAGACGACTATTCTTGTATGACATGATTATTCCTCATGAATGATCGCTCTGAACTCTTTCATATATTTACTATGTTTTATGCCGAAATAAAAATCCAATTTGGTATTTCTATTCATGTGCTAAGAAGTGACAATGCAAAAGAATACTTTTCACATGCATTTCAATCTTTTTTCTCCATGCATGATCTCCTTTACCAATCTTCATGTCCTCATACACCTCAGTAGAATGGGATTGCGGAACGAAAGAATCGACATCTAGTTGAGATTGCTCACACCCTTCTACTGCATATGGGTGTCCCATTGCAGTTTTGGGATGATGCAGTTCTCACTGCCTATTACCTTATTAACATGATGTCTTCTTCCGTTCTCCATGACTAGATTCCCTTTTCTATTCTCTTCCCACGGGACCCTCTATATCGTCTTCCACCTCGTGTATTTGGGTGTACTTGCTTTGTTCATTATCTTTCCCCAAGCAAAGACAAGTTGTCCCCCAAGTCTATGAAGTATCTTTCTTGGTTATTCTTGTTTCCAGAAAGGGTACCGTTGTTACTCACCTGAGTTGCATCGTTCCTTTGTCTTTGCCAACGTTACTTTCTTCGAGTCCACACCATTCTTCTCATATCAGTCTACTACACCTATATCAATTGTTAAGGTCCTCCTTATTCCCATTCCATTATCCATTCATGAGTCCAAATCTTCTCAAATTACCGATGACTCATTGTCGCCCCGATAAGAACCCACTAAGTTCTTTACTCGACGTATTCCTCCTGTGATTACTCAGGTCGCCCCTTCTGACTCTACTATTTGTGCCGATGCTTTACCAATCTCAGATCCTCCTGTACCATCAAATCTTGACCTTCCTATTGCTTTAAGGAAGGGAGTGCGTAAATGTTCTACTTCTTATCATATCTCCCACTTCGTTTGCTATGATGTCTTATCACCTGAATATTATGCCTTTCTTTCTTCCATTTTAGTTGTTTTTATTCCTAAGACTATTTCAGGTGCTCTATCTGATTCGGGGTAATGCCAGGCCATGATTGATGACGACATTGCATTCTAATGGGACATGGGAGCTTGTTCCTCTTCCCTCAAAAAAATGTACTGTCGATTACAAGTGGGCGTTCACTGTTAAGACAGCTCTTGACAGTTCTATTGACCGGCTCAAAGCCCGATTAGTTGTCAAATGATATACACAACAATATGGAGTTAATTATTTGGATACATTCTTCCCGATTGCTAAGATTGCCTCTGTTCAATTACTTTTCACCCTTGCCGCATTTTTTGATTAGCGAACGCATCAACTTGACATCAAGAATGCATTTCTGTATGGTGATCTTGGTGATGAGATTTATATAAAACAACCTCTAAGATTTGTTGCTTGGGAGAAGTCTACCTTAGTCTGCAAACTAAAGAGATCTCTTTATGGTTTGAAACAGTCCCCTCGTGCATGGTTCAACAAGTTTAGCTCTATTATTACTCAGTTTAGCATGATAAGAAGTATTTCAAATCACTCGATCTTCTTTTCCACCTCCTTTACTGGAAAACGAGTCATTCTTATTATTTATGTGGACGATATTATTATTATTGGGAATGATACAGATGAGACACAGAAGTTAAAATCTCACTTGCATCAACATTTTCAAACCAAAGATCTAGGTAACTTAAAATACTTCCTTAGCATTGATGTAGCTCGATCAGGAGGAGCTATTTATATATCTCAAAGAAAGTATGTCCTTGACATGCTACAGAAGACAAGCATGCTGGGAGTCCGATCGATAAACACTCCCATGGATTCAAATATAAAATTGTTACCAAGACAAAGGGAGTCCTTAGTTGATTCGAGTCCATACCACAAATTGGTAGGCAAATATAATTACCTAACAATCACAAAGCTTGATATTTCATTCGTTGTAAGCGTAGTCAATCAGTTTCTTGAATCACCTTGTGAGAGTCATTAAGAAGTTGCATTAAGAATTCTTCATTATTTCAAAATAGCTCTAAGGAAAAGGCTTCTCTATCATGACAAGGGTAATCTACAAGTGACAAGCTATTCTAATGCTGATTGGGCAAGTTCACCCACTGATCGTAGATCGACTACAAAATATTGTGTTATGTTTGATGATAATCTGATCTCATGGAAAAGCAAGAAACAAACTATTGTGGCTAGATCTAATGCTGAGACAAAATATAGGACTATAGCCCTTGTTACATGTGAATTAATTTAGCTTAAGCAATTGCTCGAAGAACTTAGAATCACTCAAAGAGAACCAATGAAATTATTTTGTGACAATCAAACAACCATGCATATTGCCTCTAATCCTATTTTCCATGAGGACAAAACATATAAAGATTGAGTATCACTTCATCAAAAAAAAAGAGTAAAATTCAAAGAAATAGTTATGTCATTTGTGAGTTCTAATGATCAGTTGACTAATATGCTAACTAAATCATTAAGATGTCCTAGAATAACTTACATTTGTAAGAAGTTAAGCTTATATAATATCTTTGCTCCAATTTGAGGGAGAGTATTGATTAAGAACCTAGTTGTAAATATATATTATCTTTATGTACTTATTTGTAAAAATAGTATATAAATACTGATAGAGGACTCTATCAGGAATCTTCTTTTTTCCAAATCACAATATATGAACCTGTTATAAACAGTTAATTTTCTTGCCTAATTTGTGATCTCACTGGGTGCATGAAAAGTTCTTCCCTGGCAAATAGCTTCAAGATTCTCCCCGACGTATGAGCAAAGTGGGGAGATTTCAACACCTGCAAGAAAAAATATCCATCAACTTCACCTTATTATGCAGCCTAATCTTTACCTTTAAAATAAAGATGATATATCATTCAAAAAGTTGTAATGATAAATGGACGATTACCAGTTAAGTACAAAGGCACAAAATGCGTTAAGAAGCCACTTGCAACAACCACCCAACGGCTGTGGAGGCGGAGAAGCATAAGCCGAGCACTCTCAGGCATATCATAACTTGCCCCATTGGCATTCTTGACAGGTGCAAATTCCTCCTCCCTCAAAACCTATTTTAACATATTGATTCCAATATACTATACATTATTCATCCAAGATATTCCTATTCAATAAGCAACGATGTAAATAAAAAATAGTTCAGGATATCAATTAATGGTAAACTAACCTCAAAAAGTGTCATTGGTGGGGCATATGCAAATGCATCAAAAATGAATGGTGTACTGAACTATTTTTTAGTTACATATGCATATGCAAATTGTTCAGTTATGATATCCTGAACTATTTTTTATTTACATCAAAAATGTAAATAAAAAAGTACACTGTCAGAGACATAAAGTGTCATTCAATAAGCAAGGTGATAAATGCATTTTAAATGCAACTTTATGTCTCTGACAGTGTACTTTTTAAGTAGTTTATCTGATTAAATGAAGGTACCACTGAATCAAGTTAATCCAAACAAACTGATTTGAAAATTGCTAAATAGCAATAGTGCAAACCTAGACAAAACATGTGTTGTATAGATAAATATGGAATGTATAAACAAGTGATGGCCAAACTAAATCTTAAGAAAAAAAACACAGTATCATATATGGCATTTATATGTGACACATCTAATTATTGGTTCCTCCACCAATGACTTTCCTGATGGATCAACAACTTATGAATGTCCATGAAAAACAGCACAAGCCTAAATGTCTTTGAAGTGTCAAAAGAGGTTGTTCATTGATTTAATATTGAGACACCACCTCTAAGATAAGAGTTTCATACAAGCAATAAGTGTTAAGTTAATTGGCTTCAACTTTAAGCTAGTTGAATATCTAAAGGTCCAACTAGTTATGACAAGAAAACAGAATTTATAGAACAAATATAACATAATCAATAGAACAGCATGAAGGCGTTGACATCATGTACAAATTGAACTATTAAGTTCTTACATGTGTCCTCAAGGTTGCTTGCTACTTGATTCAAGAAATCCAGTGTGAACATATGTAGTCATACCTAATACACGTGCAAAAGTCAAAACATGAGAATGTCAACATACTTTAAAAGAGCACTACAACAATGAAAGTGAGACATCATAAAAACTAAATAAGAAGGTGACGGTTTAAACATAAGAAAAAGCAAACAACACTCAACTCACATCAGAATGTTATTATTTTATAAAAATACAAGAAAAAAAAAAATTGATAGATTGGGACAAAAATCTATACTTGGATCCATAATTTGTTATCTCATAGTTCATTCAGATTTCAAAACAACTTTTATTTCCTTTGACTAACAAAAATTAATGCACCATAAGTCACCACATATATTAGTTCAAGATAGACTAACTGTACAATAGAAATTGCTTGATGGAGGATCTGTACAAAGTCAAATTCATTTTTGATCTATAAGTTGTCATCAAATTCATTTTTGTTCCAAAGATGGTTGAGTGTTCTGTGTTAGTAGGCATTCTTTTGGAATTGGCAGACAAGATATGAAGGTGACTCAAGTTGGCAAATTTTAGTGGTCAGTTAAATGCAAAAATAAAGTGCTTGCCTGAATCTGCGCCTTTGAATAACAATTCAATTAGAGCATCTCTAAGATATGGATTTGGATCCGTTAGAAGTCTTTTTAGCAAAATATGGATATGAAGCAGCAAGCACCTTAAGTTTGGATCAGCATATAAAGAGTGATGCCTTCTAGCACAGTGAGTGACCTCAATATTAACGCGTAATAAGCTGGAACTGCAACCATGTAGACCATAAATTAAAACATTTGTCCATGTCAATAGCATGCTATTTATCTTAAACAATTTCTAAATGGCTACAGGAGGGCTAGGAGGATACTGCAATTCCAAACTAAAACAAAATTTGCAACTGGCAACTTATGGTTTGACACCTGATGGTGTAAATAGGAATTAGCTAACATCTTACCAAGATGAACCTGAGATTGTATGGTGAGGTGAAGATGGTCAGCCTTGAGCAGCAGCCCTTTTGCATCAACACAGGCAACATAATGAAGCTTTATGCCCTTCTGAGCCTGCCTAACTAGTTTTGTGAAATTTCCTTCTCCTGATGCAAGAGCAACCTATACAACATCATGTGATAGCAGGAATAATACTGTAATAGAAAAAAGGGAACATGTATTGATGTTAATTTGTACCAACAATGCTTCCCCTTTCAATTAACCTACTTACGAGGAATTCAAAATAAAATGTGCACCCCTCTCTAAATAAATCTCTCTTTTTCCTCCATCGTCATCAACAGCTCACCTGAATCAGAAGCAGCTCCGGCAAGCCAAGATTCGTTCGCAGATCGCGTATCAGCCTCTCCAGCCGCCCCTGTACACCTCGGCGTCCTCACGCAAAGCTGTATCGCTCTACCCTTAGTATCAGCCTCTCCATCCGCCCCCTGTTTTCGCCAGTTTCAATCAATTTCACGAAACGGCGAAAACAGCTCGGAGTAGAACTCCTACTCCTATACAAAAGTGGGTTTCGGAAAATCCAAATCCGAAACCAACGCACGAATGTGCTGCCAAATGTTGTTTCGGGCTCAGTTTCGGTTTCAAGCGAAAATGAAACTTGAAACCGAGGCAAACAAACAAGCCCAAGATCTAGTTTTGGTATAACTACCTCAAAACTTGTTTCTATCAAGCATCATGGAGAAAGCTGAGAATATCTATCCTTTACTGAATAAGATTGGATAGGATGAAATACTAAATGAAAATATTGGATAAATTTTTTTTGATCCAGTAAGCATCAAATATAATATTAAATTTATATTCTTCTAATCCTATTTTTTTATAATCCATGCACTAAACAAAAAATGATATAAATCTATTCCATATCTTATAGTTCTCTATTCTATGAAGCAAACATGCTCTAAACGTTTAAATTTTCATGGTGTCATAGAGATTAGGAATTTAGAATATACTCTGTCTCAAGATCTGGCAATACAAACTCAATAGCATTTTACCATTAAAAAATCACTATTACATTATCTTAGAATGGCCATTAAGTAGATGGAACCAGCGATCCAGCCGGAGTTGCTTCGTCGGAGGGCCCATGTCGGCTTTGGCCCTGCGAGGGCATTGCCATTTCCCAGGAATTTCTGATGTTGCTGCCGCAGTTTGGTAATTAGTTCTGTCTCTTAAAGGATTTCTGTTTGTTCCAATAACTTGCTCCTTCCCTTTGAGAGCTCCACTTTTCTCTTGTAACCTCATGGTTTCACGTGTATCTTCGCTTGTTATTGCAGCCTTAGATGCCATGTCTTCAAACTTCGCCTTCCGAATCAAATTTAGTCCGCTAACTTGTTCTTCTTGAATGCATTTTTCCTTGTTCATTGTGGTGATAAAACCACTTGTGTCTTTGGCATTCTCAGCATTATCATGAAGAGATGAATTCCAATGGCCTTCATCTTCTTCCTTCGTGTTTATGTCACGGGCATTGCTATGGATCCTCCCACATCCCTTGTTCTCCTCAAGATGTCCTGCTATGTCAAACTGTGAATACTTAGCCGGACATCTATCCAAAGATGATGAAGACAGAGAGCTACCATTTTCCTCCCCATGGCTTCCGTGTAGTTCCTCGCCTAGCAGCTTCTTTAAGCTCACTTTTCTTTTTGACTGTACAAAATTCGCTTCTCTAAACTCTTTTGGTTCTTTCCCAGTTTGCTTGTTCCTAGTTGAAAGTTTATCCTTTTCAGTCACTGGTATTTGTGGGATGTCACTCAAATCCCTCCTATACATCCATTTGCTTGATATTCTTTGATCATTCCTTCTCAAATCTTCTTCATTCTTAACAGAAATTAAGCCATCCCACTCTACATTTGCTCTTAAATAATTGACATTTTCTTGCACAAGAGAATTGAGCCCGCTCAGTCTCTCTTGCCGCGACACATCTTTGCATTTACTCCTCAGAGGCACCCTTCCAGGAGATGGATCAGAACAAGAATTGTTGTAAGCGCCCAAGAAATCACCATTTTCTCTATGAGTTCTTCCTCCAAATTTCAGCACAAAAGAATCAGCATTTTGGATACTGTGATTCAAATTCTTCTCATGTGTAGGAAAATCAATCAAAATTTTATCCTATACAAAATTAATGATCAAAATAAAGACCCAAAAATCTTTTTTTGGGATCAAAAGAAGGGCACGGAATATAATAAGTACCTTCTTCCTCGATCTGTGGACTGGATCCTGGGTTTCATTCTCTTCTTCTGTTTCGTGAGGAAGCGCAGGGCTGCCGACGCCATCGGGAAGACCCAAAGAATCCGGCGACTCGTACACATAGCTGGAGAACCAATCCCTGACGTCCGGCGGCTCTGAATCTCGCCGGAAAACATCACATCAATAAACAAACAGTAATGCCGGACCAAGCAAAAAGAAGAAAACCTAGAACAGGATAACTCACGGGACGGCAACGAGAGCAGAAAAGAACGACCATCCCAATCCTACACAAAAGATTAAGAAGGTGAGGAGATGGGAGAAAGATTTCAGCTTTGAATCAACTGAGGAGAGAGGATGTTCTTCTTCTACCTGGGAATAGCGGAGAGCGAAATCGCGCTCCGCTGCTGCGCCTTCGCCTTCATCTCCGGTTGATTGCGCCATGGCTGCGGGCATGCCGTATCCGAAATTTTCCAACCCATTTTAGTAGATATATTTCCCTCCTCCTCTGTTCAGAATTTTTCCCGCTGCGAGTTCCCGCGACTTTTTTGAATCAATTTACGACCTCAAAATTCGTGCAAGGGGAGCGGGCGAACGGCAGACAAATCTGTCGATTCTCACTTCTTCAAACCATGGTTATTTAAAGGTATTCAGGTAACAATAAAAAGGGGAAAACCTTCATGTAGATTACGACTGAAGAAAGAATCTATGAAAATTAAACATTACAATAGAACTTTGAGCCTTTTAGGGCGAGTTTCATTGTTAGAGGACATTTCATTAAACACATAGAGGGATTATCCAAGGAATATTAGTTGGTGTTTTTACCCATTTAGATGCTCAAATGCTTAGGGTGATCTAGCAATACAGTAAGCAAATTTGGCGTTGCTTGTATTTATATAGTTCAAATTTGGCAATACAGTATGCTTGAGACATCCACCATGTAGATGATCTCTCTAGTTATGTGTGCTATTATTTTTTAAGGGACTTTCTATATTATTTATCTACTTTGATTCTATGGATAATCACCTTTCTCTCCTGAATTTATTCTATGGATAATCACCTTTTGTCTCCTGAATTTTGTTGATATAGAATGGTTATCATAAAACAGAGTTTAGAATGAGAACTTTGCTTGTTTTGATAAAATATATAGAGGTATTCATCTTCAATAAATATATGTAGGTATTTTTTTATATAGTTTTAAGTAATCATAAAGCTATACGATCATTGCAGTTATTTAAGTAATCATTGCTTAGCTAACGGATTAATAGAGGTTTAAGCAATCAATTTTGCTGCATGTTGATGTCATGGTAGATATTGGTGCTAACGAAGACATTGAAAGTTTGAAACACTGCAATGCTTTTCTGTAATAAGTTTACTATTTGTTCATGGTATAATTTACTTTAGTTCCATATTGGTCAGCACACAATTTGGTTTTCTCATAGCTTAACACGTGGATGATACATTCTATAAATACTCTTACTCTGCTTCTATTTCGGTAGCTTTTGATTTATATGAAATACTTCTTCTTCATTTGCTTTTCCACTTGAGTGTGAGATCTGAGATTGCCGAGCTTGTGTGTGTGATTGAGCATTGGTGTTCACCTGGAGTGATTTCCTCCATCAGTATATGCAGTATGTTAATTTGCAATAACTCATTGACACCAATTGAAGCTAAGCAGATGATTTCTTCTTGGATATTTTTTGTAGCTATTAAAGTCTAGTTGTTGCATAGTATCCATCTAGGAAGAGCTTAACTGAAGTTAATGTTTTGCACTGAAGGCGAAACATAGAAATAGCTAAAATGCTCTACTCTCAAGAACCAAGTATTCTGACTGTCTACTAGCTCTTTCCGCCAGTGGTATCTTTAGCACGGATATAGTCCAGGAAGTCATGGAAGCTGCTTTCTTTGTATTTTTTAGGCCATTGCTCATCCACCAGCTCTTTTGGAGTTGCAACCTTCTCATCCATGGAAAGACCATGTGTGCTAGATATGGATATCCGATTGTGAGAATTGATAACAGCCCTATGCACCAGGCTCTTGTATCTTCCATTGCTTAGTACCTCGAGATGATCTCCTATATGCACATGCAGACTGTCCGGAACTCGTGCAAGGACTTTTTTCCATGATTTACCATTGCCATCAATGTCATTGAGAATCTGAAGGCCATCGCAGTCCTGGATCAGGATGGTAATGAATCCATGATCAGTATGAGGAGCTAGTCCAACTGTTGAATCTGATCCTGAAATATTGGAGTAGCTGTTTGTGGCAATGAATTGTATACCGTCATCAAGTTTTTCCCCCATGTAAGCTTTGCCCAGCCCCAAGCTTTCCAGTATGGCATCCATCAGTTGCAGAGCTACTCTCCTGACTTCCATTGCATAATTTCCCATTTTTTCCCTGGTCATGCAACAAAGATACAGCACTCTAGTCATACCTTACAAAGAAAATTGAATAGTAGCCACCGTGTGTGCTAGGATCTTTTAGAGAGTTGAGCTGCAGAGGTAGTATATTATATGACTGGGCAGCGCTTCACCTGTAGTGCACTGGTGTTAGGGGCCAAAATTGAATCCAGTGGCTAAGTGGATGAGCATAGAGTTTTAGCAATGCTCTCTTCTTGTTGTTGTTGTGCATGAAACCTTCACTAAATCTTACTGGCTTCCTTACATCTTCTGATGCAAGTCCTGCTTTTACCGATGGCAACTCGAAGAAACCTGCTGCTGCTTCTAGTGCAGAGCTGATAATTGACCCCTGAATTCCGTGGTTGACAACCTGCAGTTGGCAAGGTGAAAGAAAGTCTATTTATCATATATATTAATTCAAATGTCAAGAAGTTGAAAATATCAATAACTTGATACTGATCATTTATATTGTCCCAACTCCAGTCAAGGCTTCACTGCAGTGGCACACTCTTTGGCTGACTAACACTCGCAAGTAGCAGGATTTAAATCAATAAATTACATGGCTAGCATTCTTACCTGAAAGCAGCCCATTTTTTTGCATGCTCTGCCAATGTCTTCTACCGCCAGAGGTCTGCTCGTTGAACAGTTCAGCCGACTGAAGTCTAACACAGGAACAGTAAGAGGTTCCACATTCACAAGGGTGAAAGCCATGGTTGCGCGAACTACGAAAGAACAAGTATTAGGAAGAAGAGATTGCTATGAAACAAAGTGGTTGGATATGGTATTTATAAGCATCTTGTTAGCCTCATACATATAATGGAGACACTCCCTTGAGTAACCCAGCATATTCAAAGTTTTCTATAATGATCTTGCCTCCCCAATGGGACCTCGAAATATTGATTAGTGACAAGGATCACCTTTTTTCCCCAACCTCAAGAGTAGAGGTGGCAATGGGCCGTGCCTGACCCGGTCCGAAAAATTACGGGCCAGGCAGGCACAACCCGTTTGTGCCCAAGAGACGGGCTGGGCTCGTCCCTTGGGCGCGGTCCAAGCATGGCACGCGATCGTGCTGGCCCATCTGGCACAGGCGGACCTAGGCCTGGTCGTGCCAAATCTAGGTCTGGCTCGACCCAGCTAGCGCGCGCCAGACCAGTAAAAATATTGAAAAAAAATAAAATAAAGACAAAAATTGTGGGTCGGCCCGAGCCCGAACGGGCGGGCCCCGTGCCGGGTTGGGTTGCCCCTTTGAGCAACCAGGCCGTGCCAGGCACGGCCCATTGCCACCTCTACCCAAGACTAGATCTCATTGATGAGTGCCAATGAAAACCGAAAAGGTAATACTTATCAGTGTCTGAAGTGCTAGAGGAGACTTCGACTCCTTCATTGAATCTGTTGCAGTTGCAATTGCATATGGCGGTAGAACCAAGTTAACAACTTGGGCATTAGCTTAGCTCTTCCATAAATACAGAGCAGCAGTAGTCAATGGGCATGCTAAAAAACAAGCATGGATGATGCAACGGATCTTAAAGGCTCTTAAAAGCCAGGACACCAATAAATGCCACTATGCCAGTAACATCATATCGTTGCCTTGTCTCGTGCTTGCATTAGAAAACCGGTGGGCGCAGAGGTTTATTTTATGTTTTTTATTTCATGACAGTTCTAGTGATGGGGATGGGGTGGATACATATATTATTAAGTGACTTAGAAAGATCTGGTTTTGGTACAACTACCTCAAAATTTAGTAAAAGTGTATATTGAACATACCCATGCCATACCTTATATTTGGCCATTGTCTCAGACAAAGCCTAACTAATTGATGCTAGCAGTTGTTGCTAGATAGATTCTTATAAAATAAACTTGTTGTAATAAGTTCATTAAGTGTTCATATATTTATGCTAAAATGTCACATAAATTCAGTATGTATCTGTGCATAGAAGGTTATCAATGCTTATTTGAATGGACATGAAAGTTATGGGCATGGGCATGCACTTGAGCAGTTTACTTACCCCATCTCCAATAGCAAACAATTTGTCAGGTTATAAACTTTAAACTAACTGCCTCTAAATGGCTTTTCGACTTGATTTTACGATCAAATGTATAGAGCGCATGTAGTTATGTGCCTAGAAGTGGAGTGGATTGTAATGCATACATGAGATAAGCCATGTTATAGTCTTGTAGATAATATACTTAGGTTTCAAATAATTAAAAAGGAAAAGATATCATAAATATAAAAGGTAAATAAAATTTAGCAACTCAATAATGAAGTTAAGGAAGTGATATAACATCAGATGTTTCAAAAGGGGGACTCTTGGAATTGTGAAAATTAAAATAAACTGAGATAGTGAGATGTGATAATTTAAAGAAAAAATAGCACCCAGGCCAGATAATCAATGTACAAAAGGTCAGCATGTGGTCATAAAATTTCCAAAGAAATGTACGTTTAACAGTGATAATATGTTCTAATCATCTAGTTCTGCAAACGACAAGCCTACAAAAAAATTGAAAGAAATGGAGAAAACTGGCAATAACTTATCTAAGATCTAAAAACCAAATATAGTTAGGTCTTTGAGTAAAGAGAGTAATTGAAGTTAGCAGGGCCTAGAATGTCCAGGGGTATCAACTCTTAAGTGTTCGAACAGAATCTAAGTGCTAGAGACCTAAAATAACAGAACCAGCTTAGAAGACTTCAGTGGATACCATCAACAGTACACCACTTTGTACTTGATAAACCAGCTAGGAAATGTTAATTAAACAAACAAAAGAAAACTCTTATATTTAGTCCCAACGAAGTCCTGCCTTCATATAAGCACCAAATTAATCCTTTTACAGAAATCTTTCAGAATATACATGATAATATCATAGTGAATAGGTTCAAGATCTAAGAAACATGAATCCCCTAAGAAACAAATTGAAAATCTTAAAAAAACATAAAAGAAAAGAAAAACATAGAGCAGAAAGTTATAAAATAAAATCAAGTATTTACAACTTAGGTAATTAATGATCATCGTATATGTAATTTTATAACAACCACTCACAACGGTACTCTCATCCAATGCATTGACTGCTATTTTTTTCTTCTTTGCTCCTGGTCTTTTTTAAGAAATAAATAAAATATCAATTCATCTTAAAATGGCAATCTCAGCCTCAATCTTGGAACCAAACATCTTCTCATATATGAGCAACTCAAAATTTAGTTTCTAAGCTGAATTCCATTACACTGCATACCCTTTTTTATTTAAAGGAGAAAAACAGCAAAAGCTTATGGAAGAGAAGAGTCTTCTTTTATGTACTCGATGTTAGAAAACAAGGGAATTAGAAAACAAGCAAAAGCTCTCACCAACGTTAAGTATGGCAATGATCAAAACCATGATACATGTTTGATTACCATCGTGAAGACGAAGGATACATGTTTGAACCCATTCCAAGCCTTCGACCCGTCTCCTTAGCTTTTGCAAGCTGGTCCCCTGATGAACAATGAGAGTGTTAGAAAGGGGGAAAGATTTAATGCATATGTTGGTCAAACATACAAGCAAAAGGACAATTACCGGTGATCATCTTCACATTGACACCCAGATTGAGAGCCCTGCGAATCGTTTCAGCAATGTCATGCCTTGGAGGATCGAAGAGAGGGAGCTCTAAAAGTTTATGAAGGGACAGCGAGAGTACTCAAAAGAGCTTGTCTCGGCGGCGAGATGCGGCAAGGAGCAGTAAGGGGCAGTGAGAGCAGCAAGATCCGGCGAGAGGCGACGATGAGCAGCGAGATCCGGCAATATCGACAAGGGGAAGCAAGGGGCAGTAAGGGGCGGTGAGAAGCAAGATCCGGTTGTCGGAGAAGTTGTGGCCTGTTGTGGCCGAAGAAAGATGGTTTTTTCTATGCCGGCGTTGAGTCCACTAGACTCACAGCACTCTGCATATGACATGTGTTGTTATATCCGGGTATTAAAATAAATAAATAAATAAGTTGGCTGCGGAAGTGGAGAAGTGTCAGGTGACGGTGAGGGTGAGGATAAGTGTTGTTGAGGGGTTTTAAGTGAGGAGAAGTAGAGAAGAAGAGGAAGAAGCGAGGGCGTCGGCAGGCGGCGGATGAGTCGGCGCGTGTCACCGGTGGAGCTCGTCGTCGCCGGAGTCGCGGGATTGAGGTAGGAGATCTCTCCCTTCTCCTTTACCTCCGTATTTGTTTTTCGACGACGTCGACGAGGCGAGGATCAGCCGAGCCCGAATGGTGGCGATCGGCCAAGCCGCGGGCGGCCATGTCGCGCGCAGGCCGGCGGCCACCATTCAGTGGGAGGTGGGTTGGGTCGGTCGCGGAGGTCGTGGAGTTGCCGGTCGGCGACGGGTAGGCGGCTGGCCGAGAGGAGGAGATGGGTCTGCGGGTGATCGGAGGAGAAGAGGGAGATTGGGAGAAGAAGAAGAAAAAAAAGAAGAAGGAGAGAGAGAGAGAGGTGGTGGTTGTCCCGCCGGCGCCGGGAGCCGCGGGAGAGGCCCGGCGAGGCCGGCGAGACCGCCGAGGTGATCGTCGGCGTCCGGGAGGTCAGTCGGCGTGGGTTCAAGCGGAGTAGGGAGGTGGCGTCGGGTGCAGGGGCGGGGGTGAGGGGAGAGGGAGAGAGTGGGTTGGATAAATAGTATTTTAGAGAATAGAGCTGTATCATATGAAATTGGATTGATTTATGAATTATTAGGGTATTTTTATAATTGATCGTATAGTCGTCGGATTGAGTTGAGTTGAATACCAAAGTTGTAGATTTTCACATGCTGAACGCGATGGTGGTGTTGGATTTCAAATTGGAGATCGTTTGATATAATTTTGATATTTTGTTGTTGTTGAGTAAGTGATTGATAGTTGTATTTGAAATTAATTTAGTTGGTGGGCCCCGAGTTATCGGTTGAAGTTGAGGTGAATAGAAATCTTGATCATTTTCGCGTGCTGAACGCGATGGTGGGGTTAGTTTTCCGAGAAAGCATTGTTAGGTTGTTCTTTCAGTTGGTTAGTGATTGAGGTTGTCGATGTGTTTAAATAATAGTAAATTATTAGTCTGAGAATTTAGTCGATTGATTGGTGTGAAATAATTGTGTTTTGGAGAATGAGTTGAGCATGGGGTTTGGAGAGTGAGTTGAGTTGAGCATGGGTGTTTGGAGAGTGTGCCGAGGGTGGGTTGAGCCTGCAAGTCTGTTGTTAATTTGTCGTCGGAGATAAATTACGGAAATACCTTTGCTTCCATTGTTTGGTTTGTTTCCTGAAATTATTGAACTCCTGTTGCATATTATCGTTGGACATGCCATGTAGAGAAATTGCATGTGTTGCATTTTATTATTGCTTATTGGTGTTTATTCTTGATCATAGTATGTTGTACTAATCCTACAGTGCATTGGATTAGTCATTGTATGCATAGTGCCATGTTGATATATGTGGTATTGTTTACTTGTTGATCATGTTCTTATCTTGTTGATCATGTCATAATCAATTGGAGTTGTTATATTGTTGATCATGATGATGTTATGTTAGTAGCATGTTGATCATGTCATAATCACTTGGAGTTGTTGCTATGTTGTTGATCATGGTGATATACCTTGTTGCACTCTTGGAGTCGAGTTGCATGGTTGCTGTCGATCTGGAGGCTACGGCCTCGGAGAGGACTTCGGTCCATGACCATTTTATTGCGGTACCCTCCAGACATGGGTGAGGGTATGGATATTGACTAGTCACTTTGGGCACCTTCGGGTGTGCGGATGTCGGATACGACGCTCGTCGGGCTACCTGCTTGGTGGGGGTAGTCGCGTCACCGTTGGAGCGGACGGTTGATGCCACTCTACGGGTGGTAGAGTGTGGGGTTTTTACCCAATGGTCCACACACTCGATGATTCAGTTGATGTTGTTTAGGAGTAGGTGAGGTGTATTTGTTGTGTTCATCGCCTTTGACTGCATCTTAGGTCATGTTGTTATTCATTGTCGAGTTGACACTTGATACTTGTTGATCATATTGTGATTCTCCTACTCAGCATTCGCTGATCTCCGTTGTTTTTGCTTCAGACTTGCAGGGGTGAGCTGTTGATCTATATATCGAGGTGTAGATAGTTTTTAGACACCTAGTAGTCAGTCGTAGATGTGGAGCTCTGATGGCGTCTGCTTTTGTATTTTGGTTTGTTTTGTCGTCTTATAGCTCGGCTTTGATATTGTTATTTTGGAGCTGTAATTTGCAAATCTATTTTATATTTTGATAATTGTATTTGATCGGACTTATGAATTGTAGTTATTGGTTTTTATGTTGTTGTTTTCTTTTATGTTGATTCGTGGTTTTTCATTCCGCTGCGCGATGTTCGAGTCACCGTCGCTTCCCGGGCCCGGGGCCGAGGCGCGACATGTGTCACAGCTGAGTCGACTAATTTTTCTTAGTAATTTCATTTTTAAATAATGCACCGTAGCTGCATGGTCCCCTGCTGCGCCTTCCAACTTTGTCAAACACCTCCGACGATGATACCATCGACTTTGACTGCTTTAGCTATGGTGGCAACACCCCGACCTCTGTCGCCGCCCACGCAACCGCCATTGCCACAACCACCGTCATCGGCACCTTCTTCGGGTACCGTCGCGGCCGCGTTCGCTTCTGCCTGCACGACGCCTCCTCCTCCCGGCCGACCGCGTCACTGCTGCTGCTCGAGTTCACCGTGCCGACGGCCTACCTCGCCAGAGAGATGCAGCAATTGCTGTTGTGCATCACACTCGAGTGCAGCGGCGGAGGCGCCCGCGCGTACTGCCACCACGCGCCACTGTTCGGGGTGTCGGTTTGGTCGATGTACTACAACGGGCGGAAGGTGGGGTTCGCGATCCAACGACAGACGAACGAACGCGACATCGCTGTATTCAAGCTGATGTAGTTCGTATCGGTCGGCACCGGAGTTCTCGAGTGACAAACTCCAATGCTCGCCACCACCAACATCATCAAATCCGTCTCTCTCTTATAAATGTCAACTCCACTACCACTACTAAAAACCGGCTTATCTGCGACGGTATTGCCGGTCGCTAAAGACCTTCTGTGACGGAACTAAGCGGTCGCAAAGAGCGATAGCAAAAGACATCGTCGCGGAAACATTACGACGGCACAAGCAGCAGTTGCAAAAGATAAAATTCTGCGACCGTAGAGCGACGGTGCACGGCGGTCGCAGAATGTGGTCGCGTAATATCTGCGACCTTATTTGACCGTCGCAGAAATTACATAGGCGACGGTACGACGACCGCTTTCTCCGTCACAAAATATCATATCTGCGACTGTGGTGCGACCATGCTTGCCATCGCATAAACTACAATTGTGACCGCTTTGATGACTAGTTTGGTATATGTTTTGCGACGGTGATGGCGGTCGCAAATTTGTATTTTTTTAAAAAATAATATTTTATAATAATATTTTTATGTCTGTTTACATTTAACATCAACATCAAATTATATCAAAATGCAATGCCACAACCAAAGAATATACAAAATATCAAATTATATCAAAATGTTGCCACAACGTGAGGGGTACATCAAATTATAATGTTTATACATATTTATATCAAAATGTAATATTTACATCGTATCAAAACATGTTTACATCAAAATAGAAAATAAAATACATCAATCATGAAGCGCATCATGTGGCGGCGACGGATGCGGCGATAAGAGGGGCTGCATCGGGACGGCATCAGCTGGCGTCGCGTCGAATGACGGGGGAGGCGGAGGGGCCGGAGCACCAGGCATGGAAGAAGCAATACGTGTCATGTACTCCCTCATAGCGGCCACCTCACTGATGAGGCGTGCATGAGAAACCTGTAATTCTGCGTGCGAAGCCTCTAAGGCTGCAAATCGATCCTGGCCCGCATGTGAAGTTGATGGACCAGCGGTGGAAGAGGTGAAGGCAGACAACCCCGCACCATGTGGCTGCAACAACGTCCGTGCATGGGCCGTTGTGCCAATGTCATATACACGGCCGTGGTCGACTCCTGTCACCTGCATCCATGCGTCAACATCAAGCTGATGCTGCGCAGGATCACCTCCCCGCTGGGTCACCAACTCAGAATACGTGGTGGCCTTTAAAGATTGATTAATTAAATTAATTTTACATAATTGAACTAATATAATTTTTTTAAAATATAAACTTTATTAAATATTAACTTACCAGGATCGTCTTCGGCCTCTCGTTGATGAACTCACCCCGGCGAGGACCATGTTTATATCTATGTGTCTCCTCGAAGACCCTCAAAGGATCAGCCGGATTGAGCGTCCCCTGCTCGTCTCGCGTCCCCTGCAATAAAATAAATATAATTAGTTTTTCTATGATAAATAATAAAAATTATTATTAAATTACTTACCATGCGATGCTTGTGACTAGTAAATGGGATGGACCCACCGGTATGTCGGGCCACGGATCCCTCTACTAGCGTCATCTGGTTCCGGTGCGCCGTTCGGGAGGCACCCTGCCACTCCTCGGACGCCCAGATGTCGCATAGTCGATCCCATTTGTGGCTCGTTATCCAATTGGGCTCATTTCCCTTCAGCGCATTCATAGGCGTATCCCGATTACCGCCTACATTTGCCCGCGCCTCATCCCGCGCACGGTGGAGGATATCCTTGAAAAGCTTCTTATTGTAAGCTTCCCAAGCATCCTCCACCTAAACCTGAATGGCAGGATCCCAAGTGTATCGGGCCTACAAAAAGAAAACATTAATACAATCATTTTAATAAACACATGATTCAAATTGACTTGCACCAATTAGGATTCAATTGAATATAAAAATATTGAGATAAATAAACACATGATTCCACAACAGGAAAGTTAACAAATGGGTAGCTAATTCAAGACTTAGATAAAACTGTTTTTGAAACCAAAAGCAAATCATGAAACGACCAATTTGCTTGTAGTCAACATGCATACAGTGACAGCAAGTGATTGATAGATCATCCTAAGATTCGTATCAATTATATTAATAGGCTTAAACTAAGTTTTATAATACCTACCACCATTAATCTATCACTCAGCTAGAGTCTCAGACCTAAGCTTGAGCAGAATACCAAGGTATATAACTTGCAGGAATTAGAGACCCACTTTGTCTTTGATTTCAAGACATTGAATCTGCTCTATATATTCAGAATTATAAAGAATTCAGCATGCCCATGCTGAATAATTCAGTAGTTAAAAAACTGGTATGACTACATAATACTAGTAGATAACATATTTTGATTTTAAATTGATTAATTAAAACCAGGAAGCTGAGAATAATGTTTGATAACATATTTTGATACTGATCAGTATCTGTTACTTATACTGATACTGATCAGTATCAGTTATACTGAATGGAGTAACAGCTGACAGTCACCTATCAAGCTCCAGCACTGAATGGAGCCAATTCCATGCGGTCTCACTAGTGCCATGACACAGTGAGACTTATTAGATGCATAAGTTGCAGCACTGAATGGTGCCATTACCTATGATAACTAACAGACTGTCACCAGACTCACCATTATGATAATTGATAACTCCATTCAGTGCCATGATACCTTTAGACCTATCAAGAACCCATTACATAAGCTATCAACTCCCCAATCAACCAATCTCTCCCTCTATTCCATGCGGCTGCAAAAGAGAAGGAATGATGTAATCGTTTAGGTAATTTTCATCTACTGAACTTATGACTAGGAAGCTGCACATTATTGAACTTATTGAACCTCATCTCTTGCAGTTTGTAGATTCAAGATGATGCCTATTATAACCTTTTCCATAGTTATCATAATGATGCTATTGCTAGCTAGCTAAGCCATGCTTCCTATGGCATGGGGCTACTAAACTGCTTGCTGCCCCAGTCAGGGCAAGTAGAGTTGATCAGTATCAGTAAACTGATACTGATCAGTATGCTGAATTAATTCAGTCAGGGCAAGTAGAGTTGATCGGTATCAGTAAACTGATACTGACTGATACTGATCAGTATCAGTATCTGATGCTGAGAATTCTCTGCATGCTGAATTCAGAGATTTTAATTCATGACTGCATGCTGCATGCTGAATTCAGCATGACTGATACTGATCAGTATCAGTTACATAACACACCTACCAAGTCAACCTAATCTGCCCTGAAATTTTAATTGATTATAAACATCAAAGGGGGAGAAACAATGATAATATGGAAATTTAGCCAAAATGACAAAGTGCTGTCTTAACAAGTTAACCAGTACACCAGCAACAGCTGAACTTCACACCAGCAACAGCAAAAGTTTTGGTTTCAAGAGAATTCAGCATGCTATGTTCACTCATGCTGAATTCAGCATGAGTGATATGGATATTTGCAGTTTGTTAGTGCTATACTGCTATGTTGAATAATTCAGTATCAGTTTGTTACTGATACTGAATTCACATGGCTTGTGGTGAATTCACATGCTATATTCAGTATCAGTTTAAACTGATACTGATCAGCATCAGAGTATCAGTTTAAACTGATACTGACAGTATCAGTTACTACTGATACTGATCAGTATACTCAATTCAAAAAAGAAGACTTTGCCACAGTCAAGTCTCATATTCAACTGATATATAGCTGATTCTTTTTCTATACTAAGTTGTTTTAAATAGAATCATCTGGTGATATTTTGCTTAGTACTGGTAGCACTTGTTATGGCACAATGCTCAGATCTGTTTGGTATTTATACTGAGATAGCTGACTGCTATGAGTCTATTGGTTGAACCATTGGACTCAGTAATCTATTACTGAAATCTCTGACCTTATTCTTAAAGCATCCACTTGCAAACTCAGTTGACTCAAATACTACTCAAATTACAACTCAATAAACTCTACAATTGACTCAAAAACAAAGCATCCCTTGTCTTCTAAGTATCGCAAATTTCATACAAGTATTTTAACCTAACAGAAACTCAAGTGGACTCAAAACAAGGATAAACCTCAATATTGATGCTTGGATATAATTATATATTCTTATCTTCTTTTCCTACTTGCATGGATGCTTGGAATGAAGTAATTGAAACTTTTCCTTATAGATCTTGATGCTAATTTTAGGTGGCAGCATGTTTTGGAGTATAGTAGCAGCATAAGTGAGCTTCCTGTGACTCGGAGGATTCCTTCTAACATAAATGATTGTACAAGTTACTAATTTAATGATCTCATTTGGACTTCTTTATCCTCTTTCTAATCTATTAGAGTATCTTTTGTTTAAAAAAAAAAATCTATTAGAGTATCTTCTTTTCTGATTAGTGCAATCAAGGTTCAAGTTAAAGAAGCACCTCTTTTATGGTCATTGCTTACATGCACAATTATTGAATATAAGTTCAGAGTATTAAAATAAAATCATAGCCATCTTTGAAGTTTGAGTTCAGCTAACATAGGTTTAGTTTGCCGAACCAGGTCTTGAACTAGTCTAAAGCTACATGGATATGTCTAAAGCTCAAAAGCAATGCTATCAGTAAAACTAATAACAACAAAAATCCTTATTGAATAAAAGATTGCTGCCTCTCACAAGCTTTGCCATCCTTCCCAAAGAAGATGTGCCATGTTCTGCTATGCTGGCTTTCACAACTCAAGCTTGTGACAAGCCATTTAAGATTGGAAAGTTGTTGAAAGGATAACAGGGAGTTGCAATTGAACTCAAAGAATATGATTTAGTGCAGGCATCAGATGCTCCACAGGCGGAGAGAAGAGAACATAAGTGAAATTATATAAACATAAGTGAAACCAACCAGTCATGAAAGATAAAAATATGAGAAATTGACTTGCACCAATAAGATTGAGCACATGAAACAAACTCGAACTCATTAAAAGATAGGAAGTACAGAAGAACAAATTATGTGCAATCTTATGAATAAGAACAACTATTGGTGACATTAAAAGACTACTTGCTCTTCAAATGTTTGTAGTTTTCGAATTGAAGATAAATACTATATGGAGATGGAAAAAACTAGCAGATTAAAGTAACTTGAACTACGTACCTCGAACTCATTCCATAATAAATTATAATAATGGTTCGACACCCTGGTCCATGAAGTCCACGGCTCATGAAAGAAACTCTTGAGCATAACGGTCATGGTGCGGGCGACATCATCCTGCTCAAATC
Source organism: Canna indica (assembly GCA_034359265.1). NCBI lineage: Eukaryota > Viridiplantae > Streptophyta > Magnoliopsida > Zingiberales > Cannaceae > Canna > Canna indica. The sequence continues at coordinate 74,619,475 of CP136894.1, read as the reverse complement.
TACAACTCAAGTATAATAACATAAGAACCTTATTAGTCGTCGCATCTGCGACCACATCCTCTGCCGTCGCATCTGCAACCGCATCCTCTACCGTCGCAAAAGACCATTTTTTTAGTAGTGTACTATTATCCCCTAATTCCTCTCTAAAACAAAGTCAGTGCCTCTCTTCCCTAATGGGAAACAGAGAGCAATGTGGAAGAAGAAGAAAAGTATTCATTCAAAATTGATTCCCCCATTACAAGCAGCATATGTATTTATAGGAAAAGGCTATAGTATGGAAGCGAATAATAACAGCTCTAACAGCGAATCAGAAGAGGTGCGGTAGTGGAAATATAATGGATGACGTGGCAAGTGATGTGACCACGTCCGGTTCACATAAGAACCTTATTAATACTATTTACGCTAATATCCCCCCGCAAGATGGGCCGTCGGATGACGCCCATCTTGATCCTGTGATCCAGAAATAAAACAGAGTTGTTAGCTTTGGTAAGAGAGTTGGCGAGTTGCAACGAAGCTGGTATATGACAAACTTGGATGTTGCATTGTTCAACCTGTTCGCGAACAAAATGGAAGTCTATTTCCACATGTTTCATTCTGTTGTATCTAGTAGGATGCTTGGTCAATTAAGTAGCACCAAGGTTGTCGCAAAGTAGTGTCGGAGGCAAGTTTCGAAAGCAGTTTATTTCTTTAAGGAGGCTAGTGATCCAGAGCACCTCCGTTGTTGTATTCGCCAAGGATTTGTACTCGGCTTCTGTAGAAGACCGAGCTATTATTTTTTGTTTTTTGAGCTCCAGCTAACTAGAGAGTCACCCATGAATATTAAATAGGCACCAATAGATCGCATGTCGTCCTGATCACTGCCCCAATCGGAGTCTGAGTATGCTTTTATTTCAAGATTCTGACTTGAGTTTAACATAATGCCAAAGTCTACCGTTCCTTTTAAATAACGTAGCAGTCTTTTGCAGCACTACCAATGGAACTCCGAAGGTTGGTGCATGTATTGCGAGAGCTTATTAACAGTGAACGCTATATCCGGTCGAGTAAAGGATAAGTACTGAAGAGCATCGATGGCTTGCTTGAACAGTTTCAGATTAGCCATTGATGTGCCATCATGCAACAGAAATTTTGTGGAGGAAGCAACTAGTGTTTTGACCGGATTTGCATCTTGCATTTCAAACCTCTCAAGAAGATCAAATATGTATTTGCGCTGAGATAGAAACAAACCTTCTTCAGTTCGAAGAACCTCAATTCCCAAAAAATAAGTGAGCGGCTGTATGTCTTTGAGAGAGAATCGAGTGGCCAATTTTGAATTGATCTCAAGGAATTTGGAATTAGAATTCCCAGTTAATATTATGTCGTCGACATAGAGTAACAGTAGGGTCACACATTGTGAATCTTGCAGGATGAACAGTGAGGTATCTGATTTGGAGTTGTAAAAACCCAGTGAACATAGGAACTTTCTGAGTTCTTGGTACCACACCTGCGGTGCTTGCTTCAAGCCATATATGGCTTTGTTGAGTTTGCATACAAAATTCAGACGTGTGGGATCAGCAAAACCAGGTGGCTGTTGTATATAGATTTCTTCATGTAAGCTTCCTTGAAGAAACACATTATTGACGTCCAGTTGATATAGGCTCCAATTGAATTTGGCTGCTAATGTAAGTATAATTCGGATCGAAGCTTGTTTGATTAGGACTGAATGTGCTGAAGTAGTCAATTCCTTGCCTCTAATGAAAGTCTTTGGCAACTAATCTTCCTTTGAACCTGTCAATGGAGCCATTAGATTTATATTTAGTGCGAAAGATCCATTTGCACCCAATGACGTTTTGACTGGATGAAGCATGAACCAAGGTCCATGTATTACTTCTGATCAATGCATCATACTCTTGCTGCATCGCATTCCTCCACTCTGGGATTTTACTGGCCTGCTTGTATGTATTAGGAATAGGAATAGAAGTAGCAGTGGTGAGTAGAGCTGAGTAGTCAATGGGTTTTTTTGCTTTAAAAATGTTGGACTGTGACCTGGTAACCATGCGTCGAGGTTGAGGTGAGGGAGGTAGTGTGGTAATGGAGATGTCTTCGGGTGGGAGTGTGGTTTCTGTGACTGCTTCGTCTGTAGGCGATAATGAAGGCGATCTTGTAGAGGGAATGAAAGCATTTTGTGGTGGCTGAATTAGAATTGAACTTGAAGTAGGAGGGCAGATATCTGATATTGTCAAAATGTGTTGTTGTAACGGGATAGGTGTAGAAAGAATGGAGTCGAAGTTAGGCATGACATCTAACCATGTATCAATAATGGATTCTTCGACTCGGGTCAAGCTCAAAGAAGTATAAAGAAAAGGAAATTTGTCTTCAACAAACGTAACATGACGAGAAATATAGACTTTGTGTGTTTCCGGATCTAAACACTTGTAGCAGTGGTGTTTTGTTGAATACCCAACAAAAACACACAGTTTTGACTTTGAATCCATTTTGTGACTAGAATAGGGCCTCAACCAAGGATAGCAGAGACACCCAAAGATTTTTAAGTGGAGGTAATTTGGCTTGTCATTGAAGAGGCAGTGATAAAGGGACTTGTTTTTTAGTGTAGAGGTAGGCATACGATTTATCAAATACACTGATGTTAAACACGCATGCTGCCAGTATTGTAAGGGAACAGAAGCAGAAGATAATAATGTAAGACACGTCTCCATGATGTATTTGTGTTTTCGTTCAGCCAAACTTACACGTTGAGGTGTATATGGCGGAGAACACAGATGTTGTATGTCGTTCTGAGAAAGAAATGAAGTGAGAGCAGTATATTCACCTCCTCCATCAGTGTAAAGACTCTTGATAGAGAGGTTAAAATACTTTTCAACCAAAGATTTGAACGAAGAGAAAATGTTGACAACATCCGACTTTTGTTTAATTGGAAATAGCTAGGTATTTGGAATTGATGATCAACAAAAAATACATAGAACCTGTGCCCCTCACTTGAAGTGATTGGAGCAGGCCCCCATACATCCGAAAAAATAATTTTTAAGGGTCTGCTGGTCTTGATAGAAGAAGTAGCAAATGGAAGATGATGACTTTTATTACAGTGTTCAAATTTAGAGGAAATTGACGAAAGTTTAAAGCTCGACAAAACTGAATGAAGAATTTTACGTTGTGGATGACCCAAGCGTTAATGCCAAGTTTAATATTGGTAGATGAAACAGAAGCATTGTATGCAGTTGGTTTAAGATGGTTCCAAGGATAGAGATCACCTTCACTCCGGCCTTGAGCGAGAATAGTACCAATTACCAGATCCTTAACATAGAAAGAATTCAATCGACGCATTATTTTGACTACAAAATTTGGCTATTGAATTCAAATTCTTTTTGATCAAAGAAGCATATAGAACATTTCTAAGCTGAAAATTAGGACTTAGGAAAGCCTTACCAGAGTGGGGAGCAGAGATTAGATTACCATCACCCAACAAGATGTTTTGATCACCATTAAACGAAGATACTGACTGTAGCGTGTATGAATCCGATGTCACATAATGCGTAGCTCCCGAGTCTAATAACCAGGGAGCAGGAGGCCTCTGTTGTTGCTCGAAAAAATGCAATTGTGGGGGAAACTGTGGAGGCCGAGCACTGATTGCATTATCAGAAACAAACCTTGCGCGACAAATTTTTGCCGAGTGACCAATCCTGTCACAGATCTGGCACTGTATTCTTGGTCTGTTTTGGAAATTATTGAACTTATGTGGTCTTGGATTGTTAGGAAAAGGAGGTCTAAATGAGTTGTTCTGAAAAGGAACCTTTCTTTTTCCCAGTTTTGTTGCTTATTGGGAAACTGTTGACGCTGGACATATTGAACAGAAACATCTGAACTGTTGTCATTTCAAAATTTTAAGAAGGTTTCGTGTCCAGCTAATTTATCATATAACTCTTCAATAGAGATCAGAGTATCTCTCGATCTTATAGCAGTGCTAATATCATTGAATTCCAAACCCAGTCCGCACAAAATTTTTATTATCAAAGCAACATTATTAATGGGAGAGTCTGCCATCGCCAGTTCATTTGTGATAGTTTTGATCTCGTTAAAATATTTTGCTATTGATTTTGTTCCTTTTTTTAACTTGGTAAGTTTGTCTTGAAGCCCAAAGATGCGAGACTGAGACTTATTGGCGTACTGAGACGTAAGTTTTAGCCAAGCATCATGAGATGATGAAACAATAGCTATTGTGGAGACTATAGTTTGATCCACCGATGCCATGATGGCATGACGAATCATGTTATCTTGCCGCTGCCACTGATGCCGAAGGGAATCATCAACAGACGGACAGATTGAAGTGCCATTAATGAAGGCTAATAGATCATACACATGAAGTAGAAGTTCGATCTGAGTTCTCCAGATGACATAGTTGCTGCTACCGACGAGTTTGATAGGAAGTTGAGCGGCGGGATTGATGGTAATGATCTATCCTCCACTGGTGGCAGGATTAACGACCTCGACAGCTTGAGTTTCTCTGGTATTCATGATGAAGATGAGAAGGAGAATACGCGGAAGAAGGGATGACGAGTCTATCTAAGACAATGGTGGCTCTGATACCATATTGGGAAACAGAGAACAATGTGGAAGAAGAAGAAAAGTATTCATTCAAAATTGATTCCCCCATTACAAGCAGCATATGTATTTATAGGAAAAGGCTATAGTATGGAAGCGAATAATAACAGCTCCAACAGCGAATCAGAAGAGGTGCGGTAGTGAAAATATAATGGATGACGTGGCAAGTGATGTGACCACGTCCGGTTCACATAAGAACCTTATTAATACTGTTTACGCTAATATTCCCCTCTCCCCTTTTCCGACCTCATCTCTCCTTCTCCTCCCCTTGCCTCCTTTGTCAACGCTATCGGTGCCACGCGTTTCGGCTTGACCATTATATATAGTGGCGGAGGCCGCTTCGAGCTGCAGTAGGGGTGCGTCGAGTATGTGTTGGCTCTCGGCAGCGGCCATGGACGACGATAATTGGGACCTGAGCGCGATGGTGCGGAGCTGCCGCCCTTCGGGAGTATTGGCCACGAGGGAGACCTCGTGGTTGTTTCCTCCTCCCTCGGGGCCGCTCCGCGCATTGGAGGGCGAAAGGTGGCACATTTATGCGTTGACAGATGTGTTCGAGGGCCGCATGTACAGGGCTCATGGAGATGGGAGAGCTCAACGAATCCTATTTCTCCAAAGCACAACTTCTATGTTGGCATTAGCTCGAAGAAGAAGGAAAGGGAAAATGGTAGGTATTAACTGTCGTGAGAAAAGAAATGACAAAGATTGGTTTAATGAACTATACATACCTGGGTAAATAAGAAGGGCATAATTGTAATTTTAGTTTCTTTTAAATTGCTGAGTCATATAAATAAATCAATGAGATAGCTGTGCGGATAACTCTCTTTGACCAATTTGTTTCGAACCCTTTTCCCACCTTTTGATTGCTTCTTCACATTTTGATTACAATGAATTAACCCGCAGTCGAGCTGGGTTTTGGATTCATTATATTCTGCATTATGTTCATTTTGTCGAGATGGTATCAGAGCAGGCGATTTAGGCGAGATCGCAAATCGGCCGGATCGTGTTCTTTCTTAAATCACAATGGCAAGGAATCATAGATCTCAATCAGCTCGATTCGTCGTTGCTAAGTCTGCGAACCAAGAGGAGATCAAGACTACCTCAAATGCAATCGGATATGACAACGATCCATTTCTTGTTCAAGTTAGCGATACTCTAGGTATTTTCCTTGTTTCCATGAAATTGAGTGGGCAAGAGAATTATCTCCCGTGGAGGGAGTCTATGATGATATCTTTATCTGCAAAAAACAAGTTAGGTTTTATTGATGGGTCGATCCAAGTTGAAGTACCTGAGACCAGTTCTCCCATGTATGGTATTTGGAGAAGATGTAATGACCTAGTTAGGTCATGGATCATGCAATCTATTGTTCCTGAGCTTACTAGTAGTGTCATATACGCAAAGACAACCAACAAAATGTGGATGGACCTGGAAAATAGGTTCGGGAAGAGTAATGAACCTCGTATTTTTGAGCTGGAGGTTCAGATATACACCATGAGACAAGGAAATTTATCCATTGCAGCATACTTTACCAAGTTGAAATCCTTATGGGATGAGCTCGATGCAGTGGATATTGATCCAGATTGTGATACTACAAATGGAAGGAACATGTTAGAAAAAATGAGGCTGAGGCCGTTCCTGATGGGCCTCAGTGATTCATACATACATGTGAGGGGACAAATCCTTCTGATGAAGCCCGACCTCAATCAGGCCTACTCCCTACTCAGTCAGGAAGAATCACAGAGAAAGGTTGGTATGCATAACAATGTATCAGTGGACAGTGTTGCTCTGAGCAGCTTTAAGCAGTCATAAAACCAGAATTTTAGAAATGAAAAAGGAAATGAAACAAGCCAACTGAGAAAATTATGTGACTATTGTATGAAACCAGGGCATATCCTAGATAACTGTTTCAAGTTACATGGGTACCCATCTAGAAACAAGAACTACAAAGGCAAGCAGAAGCATCCAAGTCAATATAAATGAAAGACATGCTAACAATGCAGTGACTAATACTGGTGAAATGAGAATTGAGGAGAAAGCTGAAAGCTCAAATGGTAGGAAGGAGGAAATGAATCATGGTGGCTTCACAAGAGAACAATATCAGACATTGCTGGATATGTTCAATAACAGAGGAACTAAAGCAGTTGTTAATATGGCTGGTGAGTCTCTCGACGGTAGTTTAAATTCCAATGAAATCAAGTGGATATTGGATAGTGGGGCAACGAATCACATTGACTCAAAGAAAAATGACATGTTAAAGACGGTTAAACCAGCTTTCAATGACAGGTTTCACTACCCAATGGCACTTCAGTACCCATAAGTGACATTGGTACAATGCTTGTGAATGAGCATATACAACTACAAAATGTCTTAGCAGTGTCATCATTCAAATGCAATTTAATGTCTATTAGTAGACTGACAAAAGAGCTGAAATGTTCTATAATTTTTAACCCATCAAACTTCATTATACAGGACCTTGTTTCGAAGGAGCTGATGGGGATTGGTGAAGAAGAAAATGGACTCTACATACTGAAGAAGTAGAAGGATTACAGTCAAAGATCTGAGACTAAGGCCATGAATGTGAGACTTTATACTTTATCTTTATGGCACCTTAGGCTAGGGCACTTGCCTGCTGAAAGAATGAAACTTTTGTCTAGACACATACATGAGTTGAATTGTACATCATATTTGTTTTTGCAATATCTGCCCTATGGCAAAACTATGTAGGCTTCCTTTCACACAAAGTATGAATAAAGCATCCAGTTGTTTTGAACTAATACACCTTGATGTCAGGGTCACATAGGGTGAAAACCCATGATGATTGCTCATATTTCTTGACTATGGTAGATGATCATTCAAGAGCTGTTTGGACTTTTTTTTTTCATTTAAAAGTCAAGTTCCAAGCATACTGATTAATTTCATTAATTAAGATGATTAAAAATCAGTATAACAGCAGTGTCCGCAGTGTCAAAGTGATGAGAACTGACAATGGCACAAAATTTTTCAATGCCACTGTAAAGGATTTTCTATCTGATCAAGGTATTGTGCATCACAGCTCATGCGTGGAAACACCTCAGCAGAATGCAATGGTAGAAAGGAAACATAAGCATTTATTGAAGGTAGCAAGGAGCCTAAGGTCTCAAGCTCAATTACCTGAAGAGTTTTGGGGAGATTGCATTCAGACTGCAACATACCTAATAAATAGAATGTCCAGCATAAAATTGCAAAACAAAACTCCCTATGAAGTACTCTACAAGTCTCCACCCAAACTAGACCACTTAAGAAATTTCGGATGTTTATGTTATGTAAGCACTATAAAACAAGGGAGGTCCAAGTTTGACAACAGAGGCAGTGAATCAGTTTTCATTAGGTATCCTCAAGGCAAGAAGGGTTATAGGGTTTATGACCTAAGAACCCAAGTCATTTCGGTCTCCATAGATGTGTTTTTTGTTGAACACATTTTTCCATTTAACAGAAAATACATACAAAAAATAATATACCTAGTACCTTTGAATTGCAGTGAAGGAGAAACTGAAGAGTACACTAGAATCCTAGAAGATAGCATAGAAGTTCACAGTCCCGATCACAAGGATCAAAGCTTACCTGATCAGATATTTCATCAAGATGAAGAAGCTAACAAAGAAATTGTAGAAGCAAACATAAATGAACCATCAAAAGCCAGTGATTCTGATAAAAATGATGGCATGAACATAAAGGAAGATGCATATCAATTACCCCTCAGAAGAGACAAAAGAGAAATCAAAAGACCAGACAGGTTGCAAGATTACATTTGTAATCAGCTTACAAATGAATCGAGACAGAGAAATTTGCAAGCTCAAATTACAACACCACATCACTTAAGTAAATATGTGGATCTTTCATACATATCAAATGCTCACAAGAGGTTCATAGCCGCTATAGATGTGCAACATAAACCAACTTCATATGAAGAAGCCATGACAAGTCCTACTTGGAGGAAATCAATGAAAGAGGAACTAGATGCACTTGAGCTAAATAACACTTGGAGTTTATGCCAGTTACCAGAAGGCGAGAATCCCGTGGCATGCAAATGGGTATACAAAATAAAATATAACCAAGATGGCACTGTGGATAGACACAAGTCTAGATTGGTTGCCAAGGGTTATACGCAGGTTGAGGGAGTTGACTATTCTGATGAGTTTATGCTAGTTACCAGAAGGCGAGAATCCTGTGGCATGCAAATGGGTATACAAAATAAAATATAACCAAGATGGCACTGTGGATAGACACAAGTCTAGATTGGTTGCCAAGGGTTATACGCAGGTTGAGGGAGTTGACTATTCTGATACATTTGCACCTGTATCCAAGATGGGCTACAATGAGGATAGCCTTAGCAACTGCATCCGCTTCAAAGTGGCCCCTTCAACAACTGGATGTGAATAATGCATATTTACATGATGAGTTGGATGAAGAGGTGTACATGAGTTTGCCACCAGGATATGGAACAGCAGGAGACAGAAGAGTATGCAAGCTGAATAAATCCATATATGGATTAAAGCAAGCTGGTAGACAATGGTTTTCAAAACTGTCTACCATCATAAAAGAGTAGGGATACACTCAAAGCTCTAGTAATCCCTGCCTGTTCATTAGAAGGAAAGGAAATAAGATAGTCTTGGATCTCATTTATGTGGATGATATAATACTTACTGGTTCAGACAGTGAAGGCATAGAAGAACTGAAAAGTTACCTGAATGAAATGTTCAAGATAAAAGATCTGGGTTGCTTGAAGTACTTTCTAGGTCTTGAAGTACAAAAGAACAATAGAGGTATCCACATCTGCCAACGCAAATATATCATGGATTTGCTGTTAGATATGAAACTAAGTGACTGCAAGCCCAAGTCTACTCCAATGGCATTGAGTAGAAAACATAACAAAGAGATAACTGAGAATGAGGAACCTTACAAGGATAATTCAGCCTACAGGACTCTTATTGGAAAATTATTGTACATTACTGTCACTAGGCCTGACATAATGCATAGTGTACATAAGCTTAGCCAGCATGTACAAGACCCAATGATGATACATTATCAAGCAGCTATGAGGATCTTAAAGTACCTGAAGGGAACTATAGGAATGAGATTGTTTCTCTTCAGATACTGAATTAACCCTAACTGGTTTTCCGAACGCAGATTGGGGAAGTTGTATCCACAGCAGGAAGTCAATAACTGGATACATTATCAAACTAGGCCCATCAGTGGTAAATTGGAAATGCAAAAAGCAGGCCACAGTCAGCCGCTCTAGTGCAGAAAGCGAGCTGAGAGCATTATCAAGTACCACAACCGAGCTTGTATGGGTCAAAAATCTTATGGCAGAGATAGGGATTGATCAAGTGAAAGCTATACCATTGTATTGTGACTCGCATAGTGACTTACACATCACTCACAATCATGTATTCCATGAGCGGACAAAGCATCTAGAAATAGATTGCTACTTTATCCAGGAGAAGTATCATGCCAAAATGATTGAGCCAATGTACATGTCGAGTGAGGAACAACCTACCTAACGTTCTCACCAAGGCATTATCATCTCCTCACCATCTGAAATTATGCTCCAAGTTGGGAATGGAAAACCCTTTTTCCATTCAATCGACTTGCCAAGGCGTGTTGGCATTAACTCGAAGAAGGAAAGGGAAATGGTAGGTATTAAATGTCAAGAGAAAAGAAATGACAGACATGGGTTTAATGAACTGTACATACATGGGTAAATAAGAAGAGCATAATTGTAATTTTAGTTTCTTTTAAATTGCTGAGTCATAAATAAGTCAATGAGAGAGCTTTGCGGGTAACTCTCTTTGACCAATTTGTTTCGAACACTTTTCCCACCTTTTCCCCCTCTTCTTCTGAAATGGCTTCCAGAGAACTTTAATTAGGGCTGTTCATTTGGTTCAAATCGAATCGAACTGAATCGAATTAAACCAAACCAAAAAAAATTTCATACCAAAATTTCAACCCGAACCCGAACCGAATTATGCCTAAACCGATCTAACCTGAACCGAAATTATTCGGTTCGGTTCGGTTTCCAACCCGAAAACCTAAATTTTAATTAATTTGGTTAAAAATTAAAATTTAAAAATATTATTTTTTAATTAATTCGGTTTTCGGTTTGGATCGGTTCCCAAAATCTGAGAATCGAATCCGAACCAAAACCCAAAATTCGGGTTCAATTCGAGTCAAGAACTGAACATGCAACCATTGAAACCGAACCGAACTAAAAAATTTGGTTCGGTGTGAACCGAACAATGGACACCCCTAACTTTGATTGCTTCTTCACATTTTGATTACAATGAATTAACCAGCAGTCGAGCTGGGTTTTGGATTCAATATATTCTACACTCTGTTCATTTTCCCAAATGATCGAACTGCCGACGCGCCGAAAAGCCGATCGAACTGCCTCCCAAACTCCTCGCTCTGAGCGAAGATATAAGTGATCGTTCATTTTCCTACTCTTTAGTAGCACAGGAAGGGAAAAGTTGACCTGAAAATTAGATCTTTTGTGGCGATTACAAGAAGAACCAGCAGAAGGTGGTGCGCCACGTCGCTGCCAACGAGCTCTCCTCTGATGTGTTTGACGAAAGTGGTAAGCCGCATCAGGGGACCATGCAACTACAATGCATTAATTTAAAAACAAAAAAAATACTAAAATGGCCTTCAATGTTTTAAGAAAAATTAGTTGGGGCTTAGCTGTGACACGTGTCATATGCAGAGCATGTGAGTCCAGTGGACTCAATGCCGACATAGAATAAACCAATAAAGAGATCGAGTCAGGGTGTCGTGCGTGGAGATGCCTAACCGAGATCTCGGGTTTTGTTCGATTTCAGGCGAAACTGACAAAAATTGTAAAATATATACAATTAATGCCACAATCAGTTTTGCCCATTTCTCGAGACTGCGAAAATTTATTGGAGTAGAACTCTGAATTCAATAAAAAAGCATATTTCTCAAAAATTGAGTTTCGTGAAATCGAACCCGAAATCGGCCCCTAATTCAATCACCAAACGTTGTTTCGGGGCCGGTTTCGGTTTCGAACCCGAAACTAGCCCTAACAAATAGACCCTTAAATTTTGAGATAGATTGAGAGCATTGTGGTAATTTTTCAAGTTGTACCAACCCTTTGTTACTCCATAGGGCTATGTTGTACTGTCTTAAGGCATAGTTTTTGTCCTCTTCGTAATATTTTTTTTTCAAACAAACAATGGACAACAACTATTGTCCAATTCTATACTTCAAAATAATGCTAAAGAAACAAACCTACAAGTTTTAAACTTCAAAAGATTACAATTCTTTCTACGAGTTTTCATGTGTTAATAATAGGGTTAATTAATGTATCTAGCCGAAATTATGACTCTTTTCATAAATCTAGCAATCTTTAATTTGTATCAATTGCATCTCAAACTATCAAATTGATATTAATTCTAGCCCGACGTCAAATGACCGTCAATACAACCGTTAGGTGCTGACGTGGCATCTGACTCAGCAAATTAAAAAATATTTTTTTTTTATCACTTGTGCCACATCATCATATAATAAAAATATTATAATATTATATAAATAGAGAAAATTGATGTATCTATCCAAAACTTTGGTCCTTGTAATAAATCTATCTCAACCTTTAATATTTCTCCTTAATCTATTTCAAACTTTGAGATTAACAATAATTGTCTCATTTGAAATTGAACTGAAATTTAGATTAAATTACAGTTAATTAAATTATATTTCTCCCTGTTGAATTACATTACTATTACATTTTAAAAAAATAAAACTTGAAATAAAACTCTTAACTTTTTCATATATTCTTATTATTTATTAAATGTTTAAAATTTTAAAAATAATTTTATAATTATCTATAGAAATTGTATTTTTAAAAATTTGATTCTCTTGTTAATTTTTTATTTAATTATATTATTGCATTAAACCAATAACTTTCTATATAGTACTATTATTTATCAAAATTTTATTTTTTTATTCAACGGCTATTGCATTTTATAAAAAATCAAAATTTTCAATCAAACCAAGACTGTTTTGTTTATATTATTATTTATTAAATATTTAACATTATGATTATATTTTATTTAGTGACTAACAAAATTTGATATTTTAAGTTTTGTATAGAGTTTTTTATTCAATTCGATTATAGAATTTTAGGAAAAAAAATAAAAATTTGAATTGAATCAATATATTTTACTGATAATATTATTATATATCATACATTTAACATTATTTATATTGTATTTAATTTGTTTTAGTATTTAATTTTCTTCATAAATTTTTTTTTTACTACAAATTTTTATTTTTTAAAAATACAAAATCTGAAATGAAATTTATATATAACGACTATAAATTAATTTTGGTAAAATTAGGCGTGGAATTCTTCGAGGTGTTAAAAGGTTTTTCGCGTAATTTTTTTAAAGGAAAAAAATTTGGTGAAATCGGATACGATAAAGTGAGAGTTTTAATATATTTTTTTAAAAAATATTTGTTTTCAATGATTATAATTATTGTCAATCCCAAAGTTTGTGATAGATTATGGAAAATAAATAAATATTATGATAGATTTGTTACAAGAACTAAAGTTTGAGATAGATACATTAATTTTCCTATTTATATAATATTATAATATTTTTATTATATGCTGACGTGACACAATTGATAATAAAAAATATTTTTTAATTTGCTAAGTCAGATGTCACATCAACACTTAATTGTTGCATTGATAGACATCTGACGTCGGGCTAGAATTGATATCAATTTGATAGTTCGGGATGTAATTGATACAAATTAAAGATCAGACTAGATCGGGCTAGATTTATGAAAAGTATCATAGTTTGAGCTAGATACATTAATTATCTATTAATTATCATAGTCTATTCTCAACGGTATTGAAAATATTTTTTTTAAAAAAAGTACACTGAGAGTTGGCACGCAAGTTGCAAGGTAGACTCTAAGCCCGGGATCATGGTCTTATGTGAGCAACGAAAGAGATTGTGCATTAGGGGGACCAAGGTGTGAGGACAACAACACATGCGCGACGTGAGCGCAAGAATAACAACTCAAACATTGTCCGGAGAAGGAGAAAAGAAATGAAAAATAATAAAAAGAATATTAGGAATTGAGTTTAATAATTTTAGTTATTAATTTTTAAATTATTTTGCACATTAATAAAATAATAGTAATATGAAATATTTTTGTTTTAGAGTGAAAAACATAAAATATAATATGGCGGGATATGTCTTTTCTTCTATAATGCCTCCGGTGCAACTTGCCCTCTTTCTCCGATATCATTCCCTATAATCCTATATTTTGCAAAACAAACAATGTACGAGCCATCCGATCCACTTCTGGTTCGAGAAGCAAGAACCAGGTCTTCTTTCACCAGCTCGGACCATTCTGGTTCGAGAAGAAACAGATCGACCTCAGATTATTGGGTCGGTTCACCAAATCAGACCGACCGACCATACCAATGAACCGCCTTACCGGCTACCGCTGACGGCTGCCCTTTTCTTGCTGCAGTAACAGCATTGCGAGGATTTGGAAATTGGAATTGGCAGGTAAACAGAGACGCGGCATACTTTTAATTAAATGCTACGCGCATGGGCATCGAGACCAAACGGTCACCCCTCGGCAATTTCCCATCCTCTCCTCTTCTCCTTCGCTTCCCCTCTCTCCGCCACCGCCTCCGCTGCTCTCCCTCCGTCTTCCGCTGCTTCCTCCGCTCGAGGTCACTTCTCCATGTCGCGCCCCCTCAGAATCGCGGTCGTCGGAGACGTGGTGAGTGTTGTGTCTCTAAATCTCCCTGTCGTCCCCTAACTGGTTGACTTTACTCTGATTTCTGGCTTCAAGGGATTCGCGTGCTTTGATTTGTCCAATTTGGGCTTTCTGCTTGTTGTTTCTGTCGTTTTCGATTGGACTAGTCAGTCACTTGGTTCCTTAGATAGGAGAAGTTAGTTTTTTGCCGTTCTTGTTGAACTGGAAACATTGGCTTTTGAGGGTTCAGGTTCACCTGAAAGAGGTCATTGGAAGTGCTGTTGGATGAAAAGAGTATCTTGTTTTCTTAACCTGTATAAGTAGAATATCAAGCAGGACAGCTGAAAGAGTGGCATCCGAGAACATGATGTTGATCATCCTCATTTCATTTCATTATCCACTGACCTGGACTTTTGATTATGAGAGTTTTTAATATCAACTTTAGAAGTTAAGTCCTGTTGGTAACATTTCTTTGGCAATTTGATATTGAAGCATGATGACTGGGATTTGGAACAAGACTCCAGAGCTCTTCACTTTCTACAGGTACTTCCAAAATTTATATTTTCTAACTTTCCATTTAGTAATTTCAAGATATAAATTCAGATGAATAGTTCGCTAATTTACATTTAATTGTTCTCAATTGTTTATATCAAGGGCAGCCATAGAATGTGGTTAATTTTTTTTAAAAAAAGTATGTGGTTCATATATGTAGGGAAATTTGACTTGGAAAAGTTGAAATATGTTTCACTCTGGTGAAATTTGACTTTAGCTTATAATGTTGATGATCACTTGAATATATGGAATAGTTGAGCATCTAAGAAAGAAAAGGTTTAATAAAAGAATCTCAACCTATTTTGTATTTGACATTTGAGGTGATACTGACAACAATTTGTATATGAGTTAGCTTGAGGAACGTGTATTGGATGGATGTAGTCTTACGGTCTTACCCTGAATTTGTTGAGTCAAAAAGAGATGGTGGAAGACGAGATAATGGAAGGAAGAACCAGGGAATCTCTTTTTTCACTGCTATACTGCTGAGATTATATTTTTCTTCAAAGTTGCTGATTCCTTGTCCACCCCCTTTTAATTAGTACTTTCCAACATTTTTTAAAATTTTTGGAATCATTATCCAAGTACAATACATTCTTCAGCTCACTAATTTGGACACTTGACTTTGCATTTATATCACTATGGAGCTGTTTCCAAACAAATCTCAAAATTTCAATTTTCAGTATGTTGGATAAGAGTGAAGGTCAGACATTAGACTATCAGAGTGCCTTTTTATCTCCTGCATGCTGCCAGAGCATTGCTTACTTCTGTTTGTATGCCTACACAGTTCTGGTGCGATAAGTTATGATTCAGTCTAATATATATTATCATAAGGCATAACTCTCTCCATTCAATACTTCACTCTACAATGCCCCTACCCAGTTAGTATGCATTTTTATCTTTAAGACCAGAACTCTTCAATCTTTTCTGTCAGCATGCTGAGTAGATTTCACTCTCATGTTCAAAATTTGTTGGTCATGTTCATGCACTGAGAAGTTGAGGATTTAGTTCAATTCCTAAGAATAAGTGAAAATGTTTTGTATATAATGAAACATTATAATGAAACATGTATGACAAGTTTATTTTTTCTGTTTTAGTTCTCTTTTGTACTTTGTATATTTCCTCTTATACAAAGCAATTTTCGAAAAAAATATCCGATGAGTTGATTGAGAAGAATATTTAGTCAAAAACAAAATATTGTAGTTAGAAATTTTTTTTTCTAAAAGAACTAATGCAATTGTTTAATTTTTGACCTATCATCTTGGTACTATATAACAGGAAATTACTCATACCAACTCTCACATTATAATTTAGATTTTTCATTCCTTCAGATCGCCGTCTTTCTTATTGTCATTTTCCTTTAACTTAAAGTGCAGCTATAAGCAGAATTTGGAATTTAAATGCATGTTATGTTTCTGATAAATAAAGGATTTTTTTTTTTGAGAAAGCTAGATGGAAACTGCATCGTGTTACACTTATTAGGCAATTATTGCAACTATGAATTTGATGTCCTTTACATGTGACATGCAGGCAGATCTAGTTCTCTTTACAGGCACGTCCTTTTCCCTTTCCGTCTATTTCCAAATGATGTAATTTGCACATCTGTTGACTTTGATCTGTATGGCGAGATTCTCAGGAAGCTGCATATTTCCTTATTTCAGGTGATTATGGTAATGAGAACGTTGAACTTGTTAGAAGCATTTCAAACCTTAAATTTCCCAAAGCAGCAATTCTAGGAAACCATGATTGCTGGACTACTCAAAAGTTTTCAGAGAAGTAAGCTCTTAATAGTCTAGTTATATCCTCGCTACTATAGATCTCAATCAGCTAATGCAGGAAAAAGTGTGTTAATTGTTTTCTTCACTTGGCCTTCAGGAAGACTGATCGAGTCCATCTTCAGCTAGAGTGGTAATTCTCTAGCATGTGGTATCCTAACACTTCTTTTTTCAATTTCCAGTACATTAAACTTTCAGTTGCTTTTGTACATTGTTATCATATCAAGGTCAATTAGTAGGACTGCCTTACGATTTTGCTCTCTGTTAAAATTCTGTACTTTCTTTGAAGCTTAAATTTACAATCTTATATAAGCTGTCATTAATTGCCTTAAGACAAAATATATTTAGAGACCTAGAGGCTTGATATAACTCGTTTTGATTGTTTGGAAAAGGTGATATTGTACTAAGGTTTACCATAACAATTCAAGTTCTTCTTCCTAGTCTAGAATACACTGATATGTTCTAGCAAAGTTCTTTCCCTGCCTCCTTTCAGCAAAAAATGACCTTAAGCTCAAAAGTCTGTTTAGTAATGCTCAAATTTTATGTTTCGATGCCTGTAACTTATCAAATTTTTTGTGGAAAAATTGTCAAAAGGTAGCCTTGGGATTGGTTTCTTACCCGTAATTGCACCTAATCAGACACTTAGGCTTGTACATTGAAAGTATGCTCTACTGTGAAGGTATCTGTAGTTTATGAGAACATGTATGTTCACCAATTCAGGAATATCCGCCAATTATGACTCTGACATGAACATATTCTACAATATTGAAGCCGTATAGTTAAAAAAATCCATGAAAAGGTTTATGCACTAATATGGACTAAATAATTACCTTTGCATCTTGGAATTTGTTCCAGTCCTTTTATCCTGTATGGTAGTGTAGTCTAATATAATCACATGAATAGGAGAAAAAAATAATAAAGGAAGCTGAAATTTCATATATACATTTTATGTTGAGTATTCACCTTTTTCATCCTCCAATATAAGACGAGTAACTGATCAGTGGTGTAGCCAAGATTTAAAGTCAATGTAGCAGACATTAATCAACATATGACCAATGACATTACAATTTCCAAAAGATAATTCGTTGTAATACATTTAAACATATATAGGATGTACTTACTAGGTTTTCTTCTTGAGCTTTCTCATTCACTTCTTTGACAGACGAAGATGATGGTCTGACTTTGGGCATTTATTTTCTTCTGAAATAAGTTTTCATATCTACAAAATAGCAAACAAAGAAGTCCACAACAACAAGAATCATTGATTCACTAATGTATATTTTGATGACACAACAAATCAACAATGATTCAATGAACAAATAATCACCAATTTGAGGTCTCGTTGAGGTGATTGAGGTCATGGGCGAGGAAGAGGATCGAACCACCTGTCGGCCTAGCAAAGAAGAAAGGGCTGGGCGGACTGTGGAGAGGGGCCGCAACACTGCTATTGATCGATAGATTGAGGATAGCGTCGCAAGCAGGGCGGCGGCGTTGTGGCAGCTTGGGCATGAGCGAGGAGAGGACCGCTATCGCTAGGCATGGGCATGAGTGCTGTCATGGGAGTAGGTTAGTCGACGGCGACTGCTGCCGCAAGTGAAGAGGATGGGCTGGAAAGCCAGGGTGGTCTCACACTCTCACGAGTCACGAGGGTGAGGCGGGCGGCCATAGAGGCGCAGACCAATAAGAGCGTCAAGTGCCATTGGATTCGTGTCAGGAGAGAAGGGACATTGAGCATCAAGCATCGGGAGATTTTGACTTTTCCTATATATAAATGGATTTTTCTTCTATGCCCCTGTCAGTTATCGTCTTCATATTTGATAGATGATCTATTGATAAGATCTGCATTGCTAATGACATTGCCAAATGGCCCAAATTTGAATGGCATTATTGTTTTTTTCCCTTTAGTTGTGGTCTTACTAGAATCTTGATAGATGAAAAGGGATCACAGTAGTGTATGGAGAGCATACCTTGGCAATTGGCATATGGTATGAGAGAAACCTTTATAAGTACAATTGGAGGAAAGCATATCATTCGAACTTTTGATTGTGATATTATACCATATTCAGATTTCATAAGGACTTGCTTAGCTGTTTACCCTGCATGATATCTCTAAGTCTCACGGAGAAAGTACTATCATACTAAAATGTGTTGTTGTTATGTGTGTCTGATAGCATAGATTTTATATGTTTAGCGTAGGTCTAAGTTGGTCTAGTATTAGCTTATCTATTGATTAAACAATACAACTCTAATTAATCAACCATTACCACATGAATTCAGGCTTTTCTTTACAATCTTTGAAAAAGAGCATTCACAGCTGAAAGTCGTTAGTTGCTAAACTAGTGGGATATGGTTTGGGTTAGCTTTTCCACTTGATGAGGTCCATTTCCGCAACAATTCAAAGCGAGGCTCGTCTCAACTGAGCCAGTTGGGCAGGGTTGAGCCGAAGTGGAATCCGATTGTCACCTGCAAAAATGTCCCTTCAGGCTTGGGCCCTCGGAAACTGTTACACCCCGCCTAGGTTTATCCCTATATAAGGGACCTCACCTAGGAGAAACGCAACTAGCAACAGAACAACAACATAATAGGTGGACTGAAATTTAAATTACAACCAGATTCCAAGGCAATTGTTCAACAAGGTAATAAATAATGAAAATTCAACAATCCATATGAACAAAGGAATCCCAAAGTCTAGCCAAAGAGTCTAAACAGTCCAAAGTGGATAGAGTGAACAGTTCAACTAGTAAAATAGGAAACTATATACTGTGCGGAAGACGTCTCCTCCTCCAAAACTCTAGGTACCCCATAAGGAAATGCCGTCATACCTGAGGATCTGAGGCAAAAATAACAAACATCAGCAGAAGGCCGAGTAGGATTGCAACAAGATGCTATGATGCCATGAATACAACGAAAGATATTGTTCAACGATTCATTTAATGCATCTACACCAAACACTATGTCAACTAGGTCAACTATTATCTACATGAATATATAGTCATAGACTCAATCAAGAGCGTAGTGGACATTGGGTTTCCCCGGCACTCTTGCACCCCGAGAGTGGCACTCTCGCACCCCGCACTCTCGCACTCCAGCTAGAGATGCGACTATCCAAAAATGGTAGTCCGCCGACGTCTAACACCTCGACGCCGCACACGCACCCCGTGTGGTAAATAGGTGATCACCGGTGTCACTTGCCCTACACCTTGGGCAATATATCAACAGTGTCCAGGGCTATCGCCCAACAGTAGGTCAACTATGCATCATGTCAACAACTACTCTACTACAACTCAACTAATATAATGCTAGTAGTCATGTCATCATGTATGAATTAAATATATAAACAACAACATAAGACATGCAACGTCTATACTAGCATACTCAACTAATATGCATATAAAAACATCATGCTGGCAACATGTATCAACAAAATATGCATAAAGAGCTCCAACGGTAGTAGATATCAATTTTCAACGGAATAGAACAAGTTATATATTTCGACATAGGATAACAACCGATCTAGGATGAGATTCACCTTGACAACAACTACAACAACAGAACAACTCGGGTAGGAACCACAAAAACGAATAAAATAATATTTTTCGACTCGGCACGCAAAACGAGGCAACAAACACTCACTGTTTTCAACATCTGAAAGCCAAACAGAGAAACTGACCCCACCAATGAATCCGGGGCGCCGAGTAGATACAAATTCATATATAATATGAATATTTTTGATCAACTATAAGACTTCCAAATAATTGTTTAAAGTAATAAGAAAATACCATAAGTGCTACTTATTAAGGTACTGTTACCAACTTTCGTAACAGTGATACAACCTATATATCACAGCTACCCATCACACTACTCACAGCAACACATAACAATTTATAACAGTGTTATAAACCTCTGCCACAGTTACTAACTCAAGCAACAACATAACACTACACTTAAATACTATAACACTGCTACAAAGAATATGACGCCGATATATCATATATAACACTGATATAATTTAAAAAAAATAAAACATTGATATAATCTACTCCTTCACCTCTTCACCCAAAATAGGGTTCACCCGACACCTCATATCTGCCGCCACCCCTACTCGCCGCCACCTCCGACCACCACGCTCGATCGGGTCGCCGGAGAAGCCCGACGCCATCAGCATCGCCGTCGCCGACGATGACTCGCCGTCACCAACACGCGGCGGTGGCCGCCCATCCGCCTCGCATGACGGCCCACAATGGGCTGTCGCGCCTGGCGGTGGTCGCCCGCGTGCCTGGCAGCGACGCCTCGCCGGGCGCCGCAGCCCGCTGCGGTCGGCACCGACCAAGACTCAACCACGGCAGCCGACCCTATTGTCGACGGCAACAAGCCGAGCGTGAAGAAGACAACGCCAAAAACGATGAAGAAACGACGCGATTCAACCACCAAATAACAAATCCGATCGTATACTGTGATCGTCTCCTCGCCGACGGCTCGGACTGAGAGTAATCCGCCGGAAAGTTCATCGGAAACACAAGATTCGAAAACAATATTTTTAAATCCGAAATTTACAAAAAAAAACAAGCACGCGTCAGATCTCGAAAAAAACACAAAATGATTTGAGGTCCACAAATCGACAAAAGATCTACGCGAATCTCATCCTAAATCGAGGTTATCCTACACGAAACAGAAAAGAGTAGGAACAAAATCCTACCTGAAAACTCCTCCAAACTCCGATCGGAGTCTTCTTACAGCCGCCGCACGTCACACTCCTCCGCCGGTCACCGCTGCTACAGGAATCGAGAGAGAAAAAAATTAGAGAGGGGATTAGGGCTAATTAAATAGGATTAGCACTTTTGCAAAAGGTCCCCTCCAAGAAAAATATTTACAATGAGGTCCTCCATTTGCAGGTTATAACAGAAACACCCTCTGATGGTCAAGTCAGTTAGGGCTGTCCATTCCGTTCGAACCGAACCGAACCGAACCGAACAAGCCCAAACCGAAATTTTTTTATACCCGAATTCCAACCCGAACCCGAACCGAACTATACCTAAACCGATTTAACCCGAACCGAAATTATTCGGTTCGGTTCGGTTTTCAACCCGAAAACCGAAATTTTAATTATTTTAATTAAAAATTAAAAATTAAAAATTCAAAATAATTACTTAATACCTATTTAAGTAATTCTGTTAAAAATTAAAAAAAAAATTATTTTTTTAATTAATTCGGTTTTCGGTTCGGGTCGGTTCCCGAATTCCGAAAACCGAATCCGAACCGATATTCAAATTTCGGTTCGGTTCGGGTCAAAGAACCGAACCCACATGGTTGAAACCGAACCGAACCAAAAAATTCAGTTCGGTTTTTCGGTTCGGTTTGGTTTGAACCGAACCATGGACAGCCCTAAAGTCAGTATGGGCTAGAGAAGGGGGGTTGAAAGGTGGGCCCATCTCGATCTATAGAAAAAGGAGAAAAGCCTAGAATCGAGATGTGGGGCAAGGTGCCCCACCAAGGGGGTGAGGATCTACCCTTCATAGGCGCTATGAAGTGCAATTCAATCATTTCCTCCGAACACGTTTTTTTCGTTTAGTGATGCGTAGTGCAGTCGGGCACATATTTCCTGTGTGTCCGACAGGGTGTGATGGGTCGGGCCTTTGGTTTGGGCCAACCCGTCAGGCCTAGCAGGTCTGCTAGGGATCTATAATCCCCCATCACCAGTTTTTGACATAAACTCCAGAATTTGTTACTCACATCTTTGCCTTCTTATGCTCTATGCTGTACAAAAACATTTCTCAGAAGATGGATTAGAAGCCATAAGCATAATTATTATAGGCCATGAGATGGACATTTAGTGTCACCAATATTTCTTGTACTTTCTCCTATGTATTGATCAAACTTCCTCACAGTCGGATTTGTTAGCTGTTAATGCTGCCCCTCAAACTTTAAATTACACAGGTAACAATCAACTGTGAATACTTAGCTCTTTAATTTTTTTAACTCCATATTCTGAATTCATCTTCTTCTTTTTTGTGATCAATGGTCTCGTCTTCAATTTTCAGTTTGGGGGAAGAGCATGTTGGCTATTGTCGCTTGGACTTTCCAACGTTAAAGCTCTGTGTTCTTGGAGGACGTCCATTTTCTTGTGGTGGTAACAAGTTATTCCGACCCAGACTTCTTTCGTCCAGGTTGGTAAGATATGAACCAATGCCGAAAACTAAAATATACTTCCCCACTTGTTTTCCAATTATCTCTATCTGCTATTATGTTTTCTTGTTCAATTTCTTTATTTTTTCTTTGCAATTCCACATTCATAAATAGATTTAACTATTCTATGTTGCTGGACCGATGAAATTATTTAAACCAAATTGAGATGGGAGAATGAGGCAATTGAAAAGGAGTGGACCCGAGAGAGCATTGTGAGAGAGGAAAAAGAGAATGAAGCTATTGGATAGAGAAATTTGTAGATTACAACGGCGAAGTTCTTGAGAATGTCCTTGCTAGCATAGCTGATGATGATGATGACAGAGAAATTTGGTTATTTGAAGGGTTTTAGTGGTTCTGATGAGAGCTGTTCATTTGTAGGCAACGTAGCAGAATTAGGTCTTTATTACAAATAGCGTACAATTGTCTACATAGCAGTATACAACTGTGCGGTGGCTATAAACCAAAACTTGACTACTAAAATTTTTATAATATCAAAAAAATCAAGTAATTTAATATTGAAGATATAAAGATCAACCATTGATATAATTTAAAACATAAGTTGATGTTTTAGATTCTATTTGTTTATGTTTTTATCTTGCTATGAACCTGGAACTTGCTTTCATACAATCAAAAGAAATTGTGTTGAAACTTGAAAGTTGAAACACTTTTTTACATAGGTATTCCATAAAAGACTTAAAGTAAGGCTAATGCTTCATTAGGGCATCTTGTATTTTGCTGTTGGAATTGGAAGATTAATGAATTTCTGTGTTCTCTAGAATGCCTTGTCTAAATGATAGTCAAATAACAGAGTAAACTTCATGCTTGAAATTAGTAATAATTTATATAGAGCAACTGTTTTTTTTTCAAGTATTTGACAAAAATCTTCATGTTTTCATCCTCAATTTGATGGGCAAATTACAGATTACCTATCAATAATTTTAGGCCATACTCAACTAGGATACATGTGCTCGCCCTTCTATTGTTTTATCGCATGTGGTTAACATAGATAAGCATGTTACCTACATTATTAATCACCTGTATTCTAAATGGTAAAATTATGATCTCATAGAGGAACTACGTAGATCACCTGTGTTCTCAAGAGTAAAATTATAATTTGATACAAGAAACTCTGTAGATAATAACGAAATAATGTTTTAATATCATTAATCAAAACTGAGCAAAGTGATTTTAAAAACCTGTCACGTAGATAATCTTAAAAATCAATCTCGTGATTGGAATTAAACAAGTCAGGAATTAAACCATGACAATAAACTGTTAGTAATCATATTGGATCATCTTCAACAGAACTAATCAACTTTTGTACTCGGATTACTAAAGTCAGCTTAGTTGAATGCATCTGTGTTAAATTTAGTCAACGAGCTAAACCGATATCTAACCTCTCTGTTCTAAAATTTGGACTACCATAAGAATGCACACTCATGAAATCTAATTTTACAGACCAATCTGTTTGCAATGATTTTATCATTCAGCAATTTGTTTACCAAGTAGATTTACAAAACGAAGTTAGCAATGTTATCTTTCTTTGCTATAAATAGCCAACTGATACATGTATTTTCTATTCAGGTATGGGGTCAATGATATGGAGGAAAGTGCGAAGAAAATCTATGAAGCTGCTGCAGGGACCCCCGAAGGACATTGTGTTGTGATGCTTGCACACAATGGTCCTACTGGTTTGTTAGCTGCGAAATCAAACTCGTCAAATTTTGATGAGCAATTCCTTGTTTGATTATCGTCAGTCAACCATCAACGTCCATCTTTTATTTGCAGGATTAGGATCAAACACAAGTGACATATGTGGTAGAGATTGGATTTTCGATGGTGGTGACCATGGTGACCCAGGTTCTTGCTTTGCTTTCCTTTTAAAAGGCTAATAGAGGGGCATTTGCCCACTAGTTTATTATGGTAAAGAAACACTTGACATGGTAAAGTCACGAAATGCCTCCGTGAAGGCATAGGAAAAGTACATTATTTGCCACATCAAAAAATGTGATTGATCCTTTCCTTCCTAATGTGCACAAGAAACTCAAGAATAAGGCTGCTAGCCTTATCATTATGCATGTTGAACTCGCTGCTTCCCTCGATGTTTAGAAGGACAGTGGCTAGGTCATGAGGAATGTCAGGTGAAGTAGTCAGCAGCAGTAGAAGGTCCCACCCATAACTCGTAAATTGGTAACCCAAGAATAGTGCTTCATAGTCTCATTAGCTCTTTGTGAAGGCAACTCTCAGGGTCCACATACTTCCAATTCGTAGTGAGAAGTCTTTAGTGTGGAGCCTTTGCTTGAGTAACCATCCAATGAATTTAACGTTCAAGGAAATTATAGGTTCTTGCTTTACTGATATTAATAATTAAAAGAAAATGTTTTCTGCATGCGTTTTTCTTTCCTTTTTGCCCATCAGTGTCCTTGTGCAGTCATATCGCATTGGTCTACTATATGTGTTCACATGTAGTTGGAGAATGGAACCTGCATTATGCAGTTATCCCTTTTGCCATTTTGAATATGTTTTTTTTTTAAATGCAGATCTTGCTCAAGCAATATCATATTTGCAAAGAGATTCACAAATTCCCATCCCTTTAGTTGTATTCGGCCACATGCATAAAGCACTGGCATGTGGAAACAGCCTTCGGAAAATGATCGTGGTCGGCGCCGACATCATATATCTGAATGCTGCTATTGTGCCAAGAGTGAAACATAAGCAAGAAACTATCCTTGGATGCTCAACAGAAGACAAAAATCTGTTCCAAACTCCCAAAAACAGAACCTTGCGTGCATTCACAGTAGTTGAGATGATGGACGGGCATGTTGAAAAAATTGCAGAGACCTGGGTTTTAGTTGCTGACTGTAAGGTCGAAATTGAGCAGGAAATTGTACTTTTTCAAAAACAGTAAGCAGGTTACTTTGCATACAGAAGGCTTATAAATCTATTTTGATTGTAAATCCCCACCTTTGATCTATTTGGATGTTGAATATTTATGGGGAACTTAAATAGTTGTATATGTGAACATCTACACCAATCTATGCAAATCATATGTTCTTGTAGTTCTTTTTTTTCCAAGGGTTTGTATGTCATTTTCTAATAACTTAAATTTTCTGAATAAATGATTATTCAATCAAATACAGACATGATTATGGAGCATGAGCTTGAGATATATTTTCCTATCATTTTTTGTTTAATTATCTCTATGCAAGCTTATTTGCACAAGTGCACCTACTTTCTCCACTTCAATCGAATATTAAATACAAATTGGATCTTATTCCGCTATTATTATGTCATGGTTTGATTTGCATGATTTACAATGTTAATAATCCAAAAAATGGATAAGACATATCTATCCAATTTTTGGTTGGAAAAAATGGATAAGATATGATTTAGAATTATCAATTTCATAGGTTCAAATCATTTATCTAATTAAAATGCTTTAAGCGAATGTTGATGATAGCATATTCACCAAGTCTTGTAAATCAAGACAATATGCAATATACTCTTACACGAGACTAATCACTAAATTTGGGTATAACAATATTAGAGGCATTGTTTATATGTTTAGGGCTTGATAAATATGAACAAAGATGGATGGCATAGATTTATTACAATGGGAAAAGATTGCTGAAGTTGGAAAGGCTGCTTCAAAAATGTCTTAATTCAGTCTCTTTATTTAATTATTTTGTTTTGATCCATTTTTTGTTAATTCATTGGCGATATTAATATGGAATTTGGATAAAATGTGTTGTGTTATTTGCTGTTGGCACATAACTTATTTGAGATTTTGAGTGTTCAAATGTATCAAAAAAGTTTTACTATAAAAAGAACTATATTGAGTTTGAAACATATAATTATTTGAGCTTAACAATTCTATCAGTTAAGATGTTATTAAAAAATGTCAGTCTTGTCTAGAATAAATTGATATCAAATTTGACTTCACAAACTAATATGTCACATGATATTTCTTTAATCAAAATTATATGGTAATGAATAGAAAATTTAGATAAAAGACCAAAATAAAAGTATTAAATTAGGGAGATAAGTAAGTTCTTCACAAGCATATATCCTAATTCCCAAGTGTTACTATAAGAAATATATGACTTGGAAATAGTATATAGTGGAATATAAATAAATTTTATATAATTTTCTCATTCCCCACTGAAATAATTTTCTTACCAAACAAGAAAACAAATTTTGCTGACTACTAGAATCAATTAAAATCATTGTCTAAAATTTATTGATACACAAAAGTCTTGAGGTACATGTCCTCCCAAGCAAAAGGCATTGTGATTATGCTTTGAGTAATATTTTCATTCTTCCTGTGTATTCTTTGAAAAGAAATTACAAGTTCAAAAATATTTATAAGGAAATAAAGTTTGGAAGAAATCAATTTATTAATATTTCTTTTGTCAATCCTATTATAAAAAGTCAAATATATAGTCTGGTTGAGGCGCCTATAACAATTTAAAGATTTAGACATCCTTAATTAATTTTATATATTTTATATATTATATTTATTTTATTTTAAAAAGTTAATTATAATTTTTTTATTTTAAATTAGGGGATAACGTACAATTTGATCTTTCAAATATATCCGAATTTTTATAGTGATCCCTCAAAAAGAATCCGATCAATGTGGTCCCTCTAAAATGTGACTCGGCCAAAATAATTCCTAACTTGGGCAAAATGGCTTATAAAAATGCCAAAATAGCTTATAACTTGGCCAAGATTATAAAATATATTGTCTCTAAAACATGACTCAGATAAAATAGTCTCTGACTTGGGCAATAATAAATGTCAACAAGTATCAAAATTCGATTATTTTGTCTGAGTCATGTTTTAGAGGGACCACATTGATCGGATTTTTTTTAGGGACCACTATGAAAATCCGACTATATTTGAGGGATCAAATTATACGTTATACCTTTTAAATTATTATGACATGCTTGATGAGATAATTGACTTATCAACTTTATAGGTTAATCTATTTACCTAATTAAAATACTCAAACTAAATTTGATGATAGCACATACAGTCTTATAAACTAACATCACATCCAACATACTTTTAATGCAGAACTAAACTAGCATTACATAGATCAAATCCCAAATTGCCCAAATTATTATTCATTTTATACTCAATAGCACCCAACAAGGATGAGTATTAGGTAAAAATCACACAAGTGACTTCAAGAGACTTCATCATCATCAAATTAAGAGACGAAATCCGACATGATCATATCAACATGGAATCTAATTATCCAATCTAATGATGATAAGGTAATCATTAATTATAATTAGGACAGATTTAATGGGACACTTATTATGGTTTCCACAAATATTTGCACATAAAGCTGCTTGTCGCCATCCTGACCCTACTTTGATTCCTCCAGGAGTTTGCTTATTTTTGAGCTAATTAATTCCCATCAGTTTGTATAATGGTTGAGTTTCTATAATTTTGGGCCCAATTGAGTTTAAAAGTTTGGTTCAGCTTCAAGTTTGTAATAAAATCAAACCACAATTTTCTATTAATTTTATTTATTTAATATTGTGTGATTAATTGTGTATATGTGATGTTATATTCAAAATAGTAGCAACAATGGATTAAAAAGATGATGTATCAAGGTTCACATATTAGTGATTTTGGTCAGATTTCAATTGAAATTTATTCCAACTTAATTTTTAAAATTAAAATAAAATAAAATATTGATTAGTACCTGGACCAAACTAATATTATTGGGCCCGATCGAATTAGACTCAGCAATGTCCTACACTCTTAAATCCAACTCGAGCTAGACCAGATGACTTCGCTCAGAAGCTCCACTCGGTCATACAAGGACATTCACGTCCTTTCTTATTACGAGGGATACGTCATTACAAGTTCACTATCTTCGGGATCAGCCTCGATCTATTCTAAGTAATATCCTCGTGAGATTGATGAGCATCGTCATCACATTCACCTGTAATAAATACAAACACGACACGTCTTAGGTAACATAAATTCTAATTATATTATCTCCACCTTGAATTGGAGACCTACTATAACTTAAGCGAGAGTATTTTTTGCAGATCCTTCTGAAGTTATACTTGACCGAAAGAGATACCGAACCAAATCGAACTATTTCGATCCTCGGGTAGGAATTAACTGTATCTAATTTAGTTCAGGGCAAAAGCAAAGGTTATTATTGCATGCTCAAAAAACGCCAGATTATTTGGTACAAGAAGAAAACTGTCATGGAAAATAAATAATTTCTATTGGCCCAGCATCTTTTTCAGGTCCCAAGTTTCTCATAATTGCTGCTGCAGAAAATTATTGCTTGGACAATAAATGAACAATAAAACCCTAAGAGGAATCAAGAGTACATCCAAAATTTCTTTATCCATTGCTGATATAATTATTGCTTTTGTACTAAATAAACCTATTGAGTACGATGATATCATATAAATTATAAAAGAAAATAATACTCTCTAATTTCATCATTCTCTCAATCCTAACTTAATTAATTATTTCACCATTTTAATCTGAATATTTGCTTAAGTTAGTACAACATTCTTTGTTTTTCTTACTTATTATCAATCAAATAAGGGGAAAAAATCCTACTTGCTAGAAAGTAGAATCTTTCACATCACTTGCTATCAACCAAAAAAGGTTTTAATTTTAATTTTGTTTTTTCGTAACTAATAATATTACAATTTTGCATGGAGATGCATTTTATGATAAAAGGGGCCTTGAGTTATGTTTTTACAAAATACGGTCTCTATTTCTACTCATTGCAATAGTCGCTCCTTCTATATAATTTATTTTCTAAAGGATTCTTGAAAACTATTAAAATAATATATATTCTAAAAAGTCAAAATTTTAGGGTGAGTGTCACACCCCTTCCATACGTATGAGTCGGGAATAGAGACACAACGATTCAATTATTCGTTAATCAGAATCGAATATAAAATTCGCTAATCGAAATCGAAACTATTCAATTTCAAAAATTAATATCCGAAACTAAAATCGATTCATTATCATCGGATAATCGAAACTAGGGATGTTAATGATTCGATTAACCGCATTTTTTATGATTAATCGAAATTGAAATCGATTAAAAATCCACTAACTGAAACCGATCGGTTTAAAAAACTAGTATCTGAAATCGAAACCGATTAGTTGGGTTCGAATAGAATCGGTTACCCATTTACTAATCGGTTAACTGGTTAGTAAAATAAATTTTGAAATATATAAAAATTATTAAATAATTATTATTATCGGTTTCGGTTACTAGTTATACCGCGGATAATCGGTAATCAAAATTGAAACATATAACCAGTTTCAGTTACGGTTATTTGCGACCCAATAAATCGAAACCGAACTGCTTTTAATCAGTTTTTTATTTTACTAACCGAAATTGAACTGCAAAATTGATATTTGATATCGAATTTTGCGATTCGGTTAACCAGTTTCAATTGTCATCCCTAATCGAAACTGGATTTTGGGTAAACAGATTTCAGATAACAGATTTAGAGTTTTTGGGTTAAGAATATATATAAGCGGATAAACGGGTAGTATGTTTAGGGTTTTTGGGTTAAGAATAGGGATAATAGACTAAAAAATCATAATATTTGCAGAAATTTTACGTTCTACCCGCGTTTTCAAAATTCGCCTATAAATGCACAACCTTTACATCGATCCGTTGATGTCATCTATCAAATCGTTAAGCGTCATCTCAACTTAGTTGATGTGGAGGTAAACGACGCTCGCCTGGCCTGGCGACTTCATATGTGGATGATGACCCTCTCCCTCTCTCTCTCTCTCTCTCTCTCTCTCTCTCTCTCTCTCTCTCTCCCATTTGCTACTGCTAGCTTTTTCTATTTCTTCTTCTTCTCCTCCTCCTCTGCCTCGCCTCCAATTACTCCCCGTTTCTGGCTGCCATCAAGCGCCTCGGCGTCGCCCGTCTCTACCGCAACATGGACTCCGTCGTTGACCTCATTCTCGTCGACGAAGTGCTGAAGTAAGCGCGCCTAACTGCCGTCCTGCTCGATTGGTACCTCACAGGCACCGGCGGCGGCGCACGGGCCCACAGTGGCATTTGCGGCAGCGGGGCCTTGGACGACTGTCGCACAACAGGGCCTTGCTAATTTGAGAAGTTGAGCTTTCTCCTTGCCATATTTTCCAACCACCATTGATTTCTTGACCTTAATAATGGAGTTCAACTCAACTCGTGTTCGGCCATGTAGTGACTTCACAGCTTCCCTGAAGCTACCATTGACTGTAGGTATCTCAGTGAACGATCCCGAGTCATTTTGTCCCACAAGCTTCGACCCAAACAATAGTACCTTCATGTCGCTTGCCACTTCGGTCCCATCCTTCATCGAGAATCCGTCGCTAGAGCCAAACAAATCAAATGCAGAGACATCGACACGAGCAACGTACTTCACAAGATAATGCTGCCATGACATCGATCCGCCACCTGCTCACGCAGTCATTGAGGAAGTCGACGCCATTGATGCTTGAGGAAGCCGAGCAAAAATGTCGCGGAAGAAGAGGGCGAGCTCTGCGTGGGAGGCGGAGGGGCCGGGAACCGGGAACCGAGAGGACGATGGCGGCGAAGTCATCAGCTGGGGATGCGAGAGAGGCGTCCCGGTGGAGGAGGCCAGAGCGATGGAGGAGGTGGAGGTCGTGGAGGTGAAGCGAGAGGGTCGAGGTAGCGATGTCTAGGTCGCTTTGAGCCGGAGCTTGGAATGGAGGAGGCGCCACCGACCAACGAGCAATCGGGCGAAGAGGGCGGCGCCGAGGAGAAAGGGAAGGATGTGATGCAAAATGAGGTCGAGGCTCTTAGTTGGAGATGAGGGGGACTCTCCGCTGTCGTCATCTGGGGCAGCTGCACCGACGGTGGGAGAGGAAGCTGGGGAGGTCATGGGCGATCTCACCGACCTCATCGAGTGCCTTCTCGCCAAGGACCCTGCCCGCCGCCTGGGGTCTCCTCTCCAACGTCACACGATCGCCATTCCTGTCGCCGCCGTTGAACGACCTCGAGGAGGCAGTGGCGACGACGCTCGGTGAGGGACGTTCGGCGCCGCTGCTTCCGATGAGAAAGGACATAGCAGATGTGGGAGGAGAGAAGAAGTATAACCATGGCGGCATCTCCTTCATCCACGGGGCCCACAGTCTTAGTCTTAATATTTCATTCACACTTCATTTCATTTATGTGGAGCCCACAGTCTAAGTTGTACATGGCAAGCCTAATATGAAACCGTTATGTCATACAAGCACCGTTTACCTCCACGTTAGCTAAGTTGAGACGACGCGTAACTATTTGGTAAATGACATAAACAAAAGTAAAGATTGTGTATTTACCGGCTAAGTTTGAAAACGCGCATAAAACGTAAAATTTTTGTAAACCTTATGATTTAAGACGACGCATGACTATTTAAGTCACCGTTTATGATTTGGTTAACCACAGATAATCGTAACCGAAACCGAAATATATAATCGGTTTCGGTTACTGATTATCCATGACCCGATAATCGAAATCAAACTGATTAAAATCGGTTTTTGAATTTTACTAACTGAAACTAAAATCGAGATCGAATCACAAATTCATTATTCGAAACCGAATTTTAATTAACAAGTTCCAATTGTCATCACTGTTACGAGTCAATCCCCTACCAATGGTATAGGAGATTCCCCAAGCGTTAAAACACTCGGAGATAAATAAAGGGAAGGATATCAAAATCTTTAACTCAAATTTTTTACATCCAATAAACACTTTAAATAATAACTAAATGTCAAGCTCAATCTAGGGAAGGTAAATGACATCAAAAGATGATAACACATGGATCTCGTTTGGTTGGCGAGAAGTAATTTTTTATAAAAAATTACAATTCACATGAATTAACTTTCTATATGTATTTTTCGGAAAGTATTCAAAAAATGTTTGGTTGACAAGAAGTTAATTCATAGGAAGTGCAACTTCTCCCTTACAACATATTTGGTTGACACGAGTATTTCCTAGGAAGTACATATCAAATGACCAATATATTCTTTTTAAAATTACTTTATAAAATAATATTTTAATTTATATACACTAGTATATATATGGAAAAATAAATTTATCTATAAATTAATATTTTAATATATATATATATAATATAATTTTTGCATATATAATTAATATAATATATACTTTATCATATATGAAAAATTAATTTTTATTTATAGTTAATAGGAAAAAATTACATATTTTTATTAAAAATAAATTAAAATAAAATAAATATGTAAAGAATTCAAGAATTATCTAATCTATAATGTTGAGAATATAAATGATAAATTATGTACTAAATACAAATATGAGGGTAAAATTAACTTTTTCTTTCAAATACAATGTAGGCAGTACAACTTACCTAGGGGGGCCTAGGTAAGTTACTTCCTGCATTTTGCAGAAAGTTGCACTTACTTAGAAAGTTATACTTTCTGCAAAATGCAAAAAGTGTGTCAATCAAACATGAGCTCTTTTTGCTATTTTCTGAAAAGTACAATTTCTTGCATAAAGTAGTGTCAACTAAACTAGATCATAAAACTCCAAGAAGTAAGTGACACATTAAAGCTACATGTTTCTGACTGTAGTTAGCTACTTCATTATTCTTACTATGGATTATAGACCCTCTAATTTGTGATCGTGCCTGACCTAGCCCAACTCGATAAAAGTTTGGGCCTGGGGTCCCAAGCCTAGCACAAGACGAACAGTAAACGGGCCAGCACGACCCAACGTGTTAGCTCGATTATAAAAAATTTAGAATCAGACTATCGGGGTCGAACCGTGCTATTGGGCTAGATTTGGGCTCAAGTCGTGTTATCGAGCCCAAATCGAGTTATCAAAGCCGGACTATTAGGCATAAATCGGGCTATTGGGCCCAATTCGGGCTGATTCAAGCCCGATAGCTCGATATTCTAATATTGAATAAACAAATTTATCGGGTCAGGCCTACACCGCTGGCTCGACCCGATTGATATTTGTTCGGGCCTTATCAGGTCGGCCCCATAATGGCCCAAGTACGATAAGAATCATTATGAGCCTGATTTTATTGTGTCGGACCGAGCCGGGCTAAAAATTGCCAACTCTACTATGGATCTTGAACTTGTAAATCTGAGGCAAACACAAGAGTATTAATGGAAGGCCGGATAGAATTTTATCAAAGATGTCAAGCACTAGATCAATAATTCAAGGGTAAATTACACTAACCTCCCCTGAGGTTTAGTAAAATTACACTGATCCCCCTCTATTTGTCCAGGTTATAATCACCACCCTTGAGTAATCTTTGAGTAATTTTTTAGGGGAGGTTTGTGTAATCTTATTTCGTAATACAGGAGATTTGTGTAATCTTTTACAAAACTCAGGAGGATTATAAGATAAAATTATAAATAGAGGAGAAGTCAGTGTAATTTCACTAAATCTCAGGAGAGGTCAGTGTAATTTACCATATAGCATGAATGTTATTATATATATATATAATTTTATATTTAACTCGTGTAATTCTTAGCATGACACTATTAATGCAATTAACACAATATGACTAACACTAAATAATCGAGAGCAAGAGTAAATAATAATTCAATGGCTTCTCTCCTGCAATCTCAGACCCGAGAGTGATTCACCTCGCTCGCTCATGCAAGGTGGATTATTTGAGAATACCTCGCGAGCATTGCGCATATGGCTCATGTCGTAATGTATATGGATCACTTGTGTGATTGTGTCCCAGGCCACCTAACAATTTTCTCATGTTCAATGGGCTGTAAAAATGCTCCTGCCTAAAGTTGAGGCTAATTAATAGGCCAAAATTAGATCACCTTTGGGCATGCATAATATGTTACTGTAGAGAGAGAGAGAGAGAGAGAGAGAGAGGTGATATTGCATTGTGAGCGCATGGTGTTCCTGTGAATGGCTCAGTCGTTGCTTTCCCCGTTTGATTCCCTCTCTCAGTGAGTCTCAAGTCTCAAACGCCACTCCACATTCCTTTCATCGATCAAACCCTTTCCATCTCTGCACTCCGTCGAGTGCCAACCCGTCCTTCCTCCTCTGCTTGCTTCTTCAATAGCCAAACCCCCCTTCCCCCTCTCCATTTTGTCAGCAGCGCCTCCCTTTCTTTTATTTTGGTTCTTCGGTGGAAGGCAGTGCACAAGTTTGCTGTTTGTGAACGCTCAAGCAGCTCTTCACAAGTCCCCGTATGCTTACCTGGGTTATATTCTAGTAGGTTTTGGCTTTTGATGCACTCCCGGAGACTTACGGTGGAAGAGAGGAAGGGGAGCAGGATGCGGGGGGAAGGTGGGGAAAATGACCAGTTCCCTGTTGGCATGCGGGTCCTAGCGGTGGACGACGACCCGACTTGCCTCAAGGTGTTGGAGGCCATGCTGATTCGATGCCGATACAATGGTTCTTTATTCGACACTTCTTTCTCTTCCATGTTGTAAAGTTGTCTCCTTTTTCTCAATGGAAATGGGATTTTATTGATATGTTATCTCTGGATTGAATCATGTCATGTATGGTTCGTGCCTTTGTTTTGTTTTTCCTAATGGGGCCGAAGTCTGGATTTTTGTGAATCAAGTTATGATTTGTTTAAGAACAAGTTAAACTTTGATTATTTTGTGCCAGTAACGGTGACGAATCAGGCAACTATAGCTTTGCGGTTGCTGAGGGAGAGCAGGAACAAGTTTGATCTGGTTATCAGTGATGTGCATATGCCGGACATGGACGGTTTCAAGCTTCTGGAACTTGTCGGCCTCGAGATGGACCTTCCTGTCATCAGTAAGCAAAGGACGCTATCTGAATATCTGCATTTAATTTTCTGGTCTTTTACGAGTATTACTCGATTTCTCGAAAATTTACTGTAGTACACAAAAACTTAAAGGGAACAGGAAGAGCACATTGGTCCTCTACATGGGTGTTTTAGCTGTTAGATCGCTATAAGTCTTACTGCATTATTAAATTAGAGATGGTTAAGGCAAGTATTGTTTCAATGTAGTGCTGTCAGTGAATGGTGAGACCAAAACTGTGATGAAAGGCATAAAACATGGTGCCTGCGACTACCTGCTGAAACCTGTCCGAATTGAGGAGCTCAAGAATATATGGCAGCATGTTGTTAGGAGGAAGAAGCTATGCCATAAAGATTATAGCTATTATGATAATGAGGAGGACTCGGAGAAGCACCCAACAGTTATTAGTGAAGGTAGGCAAGGTCTGAACACTTGTGACTCACCCAATCACGATGGGGAGTTAAGTAGGAAGAGGAAGGACCAAACCGAGGAAGATGCAGATGATTTTTACGAGAACATGCATGAGAATGAAGATGCAAATGCAACCACTCAGAAAAAGCCGAGGGTTGTGTGGTCTATTGATCTACACCGGAAGTTTGTAGCTGCTGTTAACATGTTGGGAATTGACAGTAAGAATTAGAACTCCCTTTTAACGATCAACTTAAACTTCATACCTGTTATATAATGCCACTCATATATTATGAATTTTTCAATGCAGAGGCTGTTCCTAAGAGGATACTTGAGATCATGAATGTCCATAAGCTTACTAGAGAAAATGTTGCAAGCCATCTACAGGCATGCATTTAGATGTCTGTTTTTTCCTTCTTGTTTGACTAGAGGATAATTATTGTTATGTTTAAAAGAAAAAATATGGCATTGCCACAATAATCCTTTATGGGATGGTAAAACAATCAACAAAAGTTCTGCAGAATGCATATGATCTTGAACATCAAGGAGCAGTTTTTCTGACTGTCATTAGCCACTTTAGAGCTACAGGAAATGTTATGTTTTTATTTAATCTGACATTTCCTGTTTGAGTTCTTTCCCCTATATGTGGTTCTATGGAGCTGAGTACCTTATTTTGTGATTACAGAAGTATAGACTTTACCTGAAAAGACTCAGTGCTGCAACAAGCCAACAGGTTAACATGGTTGCTGCATTTGGAAGTTGGGACCCTTCCAGTCTACATATGAGTTCATTGGATGGATTTGGGAGCTTTCATGCATTGGCTGCTCCAGGAAAGTTACCAGCCATTACATTACTCCAGCCAAGTGCAGTGTTTGGTAAAGCAGATAACAGTAGCCTGGAACTCCATGGCCTTACTTCTTCAAGAATAGTTCAAGTTGTTGACAGCCAAACAACAATTCCTTCCAATGATCTAAATAAACTCCAACAGAATTATCCCAGCCATCAACGTGAAAGGTTGTTGCAAGGGATTCTGACATCATTGGAACCTGAGCAACTGCAACCAAAAAGAATTCTGGAACCAAAAAGACAACAGCAGCAGATGCATTCAAGGGGGCTTGTCACTCAATCTTCAATTAGATCACCGTCCGTAAGTTCAGATCCTTTCCTTGCTAGTACTAGAATTTCTTCCCATTTGATTAATCTTGGTCGGATGTACAGACACCTGGCAATCTTCGCATACAACCAATACTTTGTCCACTGATTTCCTTGCTAGTAATGATGATTTCACCAAGTTCATAGGCAGTTTCCCCATTTCACAAAGGGACAGCAGTCCTCAAAGTATTTCTTCAACTATTACCATGGTGTCACCTCTGGAGGATTCTTCAATAGGAAGAGATAGACAATGCCAGTCTAACTCTTCTAGTGACCGGACAATGCTAATGCCTACAACTACGGATAAAGAGACAAATTTTGTAAATTTCAGCAGTATAAGCAATTCTAAACCAAGACTCAAATCTAAGGAGGATTACTTAAGCAACCATCATATCCTAGTCAATTCTTTCTCAAGTTCTACTGTCTCCACTGATATTTTCGTCCATCCTGATTCTGGGAATCAAACAATGATCAACAGTCATCAAAACAGAAGGATGGGTAAAAATACCAAATCATATGAAAATGCTAGTTCTTCAGTTGTTCCACAAAATTGTGAGATTAGTAGGTCAATGGGTGATAGTTGGCATGGCAGAAAGACAAGAATAATTTTCAGAAAACAAAATTGCAGGAAGTAGTCTCAAGCCATTGCAGTCCCAATGATCTACACAGTTCCATTATCAAACAAGTAAGGTTAATTATGTCTGATTACATGAATAGGTTTAACTTTTCATCGAAAAATTACAATCCACTACCAATGAAGCTTGTTCCTCGTGAATATCTGATTAAGAGGGGTGGACCGGGAAGATGCTTGCTGACAGTACTTTTGATCAAATAAATGGATGTTAATTTAGTACAAATGTGATGATGCTTCAGGTGCTTTGTCATGAGGTTGACAATAAGGATACAAAAATTGTTGACCTGAATATAAGAAAATATAATGGAAGCCAAAAAAGATGCTCACTATCTAATGCATGCATATAGGGGCGGACAAAAAATCTGATCGACCCTTTGAGTTTTTTGAGATCATGGGTCACTTTCTTCTTTTTCTTTTTAAAATACAATATTTGTTTCACAGGTTACTGGAGGCCCAACCTGACCTGATACCTAAAATTTGATAAACATATATGTTTTTGAGTAAAACATGAGTAACCCAACTTGACTGGTCTCTGGTTAGTATTTTTAATTGTAAGTTGCTTTGGAAACCCATCCTGATCTACTGATTTATAAACACACTTGATCCAAACCCAACCTCGTGTCAGGTCATGTTTTCACCAAGTGAGGTTAGATCTAGAATTCAAGTTAGAAAATATGACCCAAAAACTTTGGATTGGGTCATATTTTTGTCAAAACTTCTATAGTTTTGGGCATAGACAAGATATGCCACTATTTGCAGATCTCATTTTCTGTTTCATGTTTTCCAGTTTCGAAATTACAGTATTCTTGTGGAACTTCTATAGTTTTGGTCTATAATTCCATAGCTTAATTCCATAGCTTTTGCAGTATACTTCTTCATAACTTCATCTATGTTTCCATCAGTTTAGTGTATGGAATTCTTTAGTTTGTCTATTTTCTTAATCCTATTGCTGTGAAGATAATCTTTTCTATTACAGATCCACTATCGTGTTGTACCAGAAGATAAACCTGTATGCTTCCTGAAACAACAAATTTTCACATGTAGCCTTTTGAGTTAATATCAAATTGTTCTTTTTCCAGAATAGCTTTAAACACCTTCGACGACCCAGTGCTAAAAACTTAAGAGATCCAAAGCAGTGGGCCAGCAATTCCTACTCAGATTTACAGCTCCTAAGTGGTATTTCGATACCCTCATTAACACAAACAATCCAAAAATATGTTGTTTTAAGTGACTACATAGTGGCATAATATTACGTTAATTCATTTTTGCACTTGATTATAAAGAGAATAAGTTTAAGACAGTTCGATCACTATAATTGACCCTTTTAGCCTATAGAAAAAACAATTATATGATTCTGGGTGATCACTATATGATTTTGGGTGGTCAAAAAGTGTAACTCTAGAATTCGCCCCAAAAGTTGTTATCACTGGGATATTTGACTAATAATATATACTCAGTTTGTTAAAGATAATGCAACACCACTTCACGTAGATGGGCAAGGCTTGATTGACTAAGCCTTGTAGTTATCCTTTAATTATTAGATATTTATCTTGTTAGAATAGTGAGTAATTATTAGTTAATTACCAAGTTTTTAGGAGTTATCAAAACGTCCTGTAAAGTCTATATAAGGCTACTTCATTTAGTGAATTAATACATCTCTCGTTTCAAGTTCAACAATTGGTATCAGAGCCAGGGACGAGAGATCGCCATAAGTGAGAGTCGAGGAGAGGGAGAGAGACAACACTCGTCGCTGCAAGAGGTTCGGATTGTCCGCGAAAGAAGGCGAAAGAAGACTTCGCCGGGTCCCCGTGAAGAGCACAGGGGACGGTTCCAGTGGAGAGAGGAACAAACGGACAAATGAGATGAAGCCGAATTCGTCCGACGACAACTATATCCATAAGAGGGAGAAGCATCGCAGCGAAGAAGAAAGTTCTCTGTTTGAACAAAGTTGAAGGAGTGAAGTTTGCTCACTTGTCCGTCTCCTCGGGTGGTTCAACAACATCGACATCGGATCCGTTCCGAGCAAGGCATCGGCGAGGCCGACGCCGACAGCCCGCAGCGCGGCTCACGCAAGAAATAGATAACGTTCCTGTCGCCGTTGAAAGAGAAGAAAAGTCGCATCGGATCTCGCAGAGGAGATCGAGAGGACTGCCGAGTTGCACCAAATCTCGCAGAAGAGATCGAGAGGACTGCCGAGCTGCACCAGATACCAGAGAGGAGATCGAGAAGCCGGTTGTCTTTTGGATTCAGTGGAAGTGCATTTTGGGAATCAAATTCCAGCTACAAAGAGGACAAAAGAACGGGCCGCCGGCATTGCCGCATGGAAGATTGTCGACGATCTCCTCCCTTGCAGCGATCGCACCATGCCTAAGTATTCGACCTTTGACAGCAGCAGAGTCATCTATTTATTTGACGATGAAGAAGAATACGAGAAGAGAAGAACAGAGCGACTGCTGGGTTCCCACGCAATCCGTGTCTCCGACAAGAAATCCACAGCGTGCTGAAGCAAGTTCTGCACGGAAGAGATTGTCAGCCAAGACAAGGAAGAAGAAAACAATTTAATAGGGGACCCACCTTAAAAAAATTGCAGCAAAGAAAGGAAAGAATTAATTCCAACTGGCCCCACCTATTTTGATTAATTTGTGAAGCAACAGAGAGGAAAGAATTAATTCAGCTGGGCCTCCATTGTTTATCTTCGATCTCGGCAACAAGAAGAAGCATCATGCACACTCCATTTCTATTTTGACTTTGGTCAAAATAAGGAAGAAGATTATCTCCAGCAAGATCATCATCAAACTAAAGTTCCGGAGGGTTTCAACGCCGCTCCATCGCATCAACTCCCACTCTGATTTTGGGGATAAGTCACGTTGATCACCACATAGGGGAGACCGCAATCGTGGAAGAAGCATCGATCGACCCCTGCTTCTTCAACAATAGTAGGTCTTTGACGTGGGTTTTTAGAAGCAATCATCGCCCAAATGAAGAGAGAGGGAGATAAAAATGACAATATCGCTCGGTCCTTGTAAAGAGCACAAGGGACAGTTTCGTTGGGTTCCCGTGGAGAACACAGGAGACAACCTTGCCGGGTCCTCGTGGAGAGCACAGAGGACAAGTCTCGCCGGATCCTCATGGAGAGCACAGAGGATGGAAGAAGTCTTGTCGAGTCTTCGTGAAGAGCACAGGAGACGAAAAAGAGAAAGACAAAGGAGATGAAAGAGATGTATGCGAGGAAAGAGACACGTGTGGGACGTCAGACGAAGGATGATGATCGAAAGCTTGAGATGGTGAAGCTGGTGTTGAGGGGGAGTGTTAAAGATAATGCAACACCACTTCACGTAGATGGGCAAGGCTTGATTGACTAAGCATTGTAGTTATCCTTTAATTATTAGATATTTATCTTGTTAGAATAGTGAGTAATTATTAGTTAATTACCAAGTTTTTAGGAGTTATCAAAACGTCCCGTAAAGCCTATATAAGGCTACTTCATTTAGTGAATTAATGCATCTCTCGTTTCAAGTTCAACACAGTTATCATCTCTATTCAACTCTTGAAATCGAGAGGAAAGCTCCCGGGTAAGAAGAGTTAGTGAATACCTTCCTTCCCTTCCCATACAAAACCTTGAATCCAAACAAGACCTTATATCCTAGGAATTATGCTGCAAATGTCTCAATGCTCTATTTTTCATCACTCAATTTTCTTGATTTGTCTTATTAGTGATTACTATACTGTTTCTTTTCAGGAAGGGAAATGCAATATCTTTACAGTTGGCAATAGTGGATCCGCTTGAATGTGAAATCTTTGTTTGTTGGGCTTCAAGATGCTCTCCAGTTGATGAGATGGTATCATTATGTTCTTAGCTCCAAAGGTTTATGGTTGCTTCTGGCTCTGATTAGCTGGTGGAGACTTGAAATTTTGTTGAATCACAACCCTTGGAATAAGAGTTGTAAATTAAATCCATAATCGTGAAGTAGTGTATAGCTCAGGTTTGTGTCCTGGTCGCAGAAGTATATGTAAAAAGGAAAGTGCGCACTTGTTAGAGCTACTAGTTTGGTATATGTTTATGCTTTTTATTGTATAATAAGATCAGAGAGGAGGCCCTTTGTGTTATGCCTGGAAAAATTACTAAATAATTAATATTATTAATTGCGGGGCAATTTGTAATTAATTGATAGTTCGGGGGTATTTTCGCAAAGTGAGCGATTAATTGCTTATTTAAGCTGCTCTAACCCCTTTTTGTATCGTAGTTGTTGCCGACGTGTACCCCCGGAGATCGAGAGCACGTGGTGAATCGTAGCGGCGGTGTGCGACTTTGAAGAATCCGAAAAATTATCCGGAGTTGGTGGACCTTGAGGTAAGATTCCCGTCCTACTCCTTTCTTTTTGTGTAGGGTAACCTCGTTTTAGGATGAGATTCACGTAGATCTTTTGTCGATTTGTAGATCTGAAATTATTTTGTGGTTTTTCGAGATCTGACGCGTGCTTGCTTTTGTAAGTTTCAGATTTAAAAATATTATTGTCGAATCTTGTGTTTTTCGACGAATTTTTTGGCGGATTACTCGCAATCCGAGCCGCCGGCGAGGAGACGATCATAGTACTCGACCAGATCTGTCGTTTCGTGATTAAATCTGGTCGTTTATCGTCATTTTTGGTGCCGTCTTCTTCGTGCTCGACTCGTTGCCGTCGGCAATAGTGCCGACCGGCACTGTTTTGAGAAGTTCCGCCAAGTTGCGTCGCAGCTCGTGGTCGGGTCTTGGTTGGCGCCGGCCGCGACGGGCTGCGGCGCTCGACGAGGTGCCGCGGCGAGGCGTCGCTGCCACGCGAGTAGACGGCCATCGCCAGGCGCGACAGCTGTTGAGGGCCGTCATGTGAGGCGGGTGGGCTGCCACTGCCGCGTGGTGGCGACGGCGAGTCGTCGGCGTCGACGACGGGCTCCCCGGACGACCCGATCGACTGGAGTAGTTGAGGATGGGGCGGTGGCGGCGGGTAGAGAGAAACCCTAGATCTAGGTATAAGAGAAGATGATTAATGGGTAGAATATAACAGTGTTATAATTGTTGAGTTGTAGCAGTGTTATATTCGACATATCAGTGTTATAATGATTTATGAGTTGTTGGTAGCACTGTAGTTGTAGCAGTGACATATGTATTGTAGCACTGTTATATATACTTCGTAGCAGTGGCTTATTAAGTGGTATTTAAGGTATTCTTTTGTTATTTAAATAGTTGTTTAAAGGTTTTATAGTTGGTCAAAATAGTCATATTATATATGGATTTGTACCTACTCGACGCCTCGAATTCATTGGTGGGAGTCTGTTTCGCCATCTGACTTTTAGATTTTGAAAACAGTAGGCGTTTATTGTCATGTTTTGCATGCCGAGTCGGAAAACATTATTTTAATCGTTTTTATGGTTTCAACCTGTTACAACCCGCTTGATGGGATAACTTACCCATCAACTTCATAGACCAACCTATTGGCCTAATTAAAATGCTTAAGCTGAAGTTGATGGTAGCACACCCATCAAGCCTTATAAGCCAACACCACATCCAACATACTCCCGATGTGGGACTAAATCGGGGTATTACACAACTTGAGTTGTTTCATTGTTATAATAGTTGTTAAGGTGAATCTCATCCTAGATCGGTTGTTATCCTATGTCGAAATATGATCTTGTTGTTCTATTCCGTTGAATTTGATATCTATTATCGTTAAAGTTCTCTATGCATATTTATTGGTACATGTTGGGAGCATGAGATTTGCATATGCTTAGTATTTCAGAATGCTAGTATAGATGTTGCATGTCTTAATTGTTGATAACATCATTATGCAGTTGTTTATATATTAATTCATACATGATGTCATGATTACTAGCATTTTATATTAGTTGAGTTGTACTAGTGTAGTTGTTGACATGATGCATAATTGATCTACTATTGGGCGATGGCCCTAGACAATATTATTGCCCGAGGTGTAGGGCAAGTGACACCGGTGATCACCTATTTACCACATAGGTGTGTGTACGGCGTCGCGGTGTGTGTACGGCGTCGGGCTATCTTTTAGATAGTCGCGTCTCTAGTTGGAGCAGGCTGGATGTGCCACTCTCGGAGGTGTGAGAGTGCGGGGGAAACCCATGTCCACTACGCTCTCGATTGGGTCTATGATCGTGCACGCATGTAGATAATAGTTGACATAGTTGATTGGTATAGGAGCATTAAATAAATTGTTGAACTATATCTCCCGTTGTATACATGACATCATAACATATTGTTGAAATCCTACTCAGCCTTCTGCTGATGTTTGTTGTTTTTGCCTCAAATCCTCAGGTATGACGGTAGATTCACATGAGGTAGCTAGAGTTTTGGAGGAGGAGACGCCTTTCGTATATTATCTTAGTTTCCTATTTTCGTAGTTGAACTGTTTACTCATATTAACTTTTGGTATTATTTAAGACTTTTGGACTGAATTTTGATCTCTTTTTTTCTAGATGAACTGTTGAACTTTCATTGTTTGTTATCATGTTGGATTGTACTTTGGTTTTGAGTTGTAAATCTTGTTGAAATTCAAATTATGTCTACTTGTTGCTTGTTGTTCTGTTGTCGGTTGCGCTTCTCCTAGGCGGTGTTCCTTATTTAGGGATGAACCTAGGCGGGGCGTAACACTGTCTACGGAGTTTTTCGTGAGATGATTTAAATCAATTGATTCAATCAGGAATGATATGTTCTCTTATCTTTAAATGTCAAGAATGCGGATATATATATAAACAAAACATAATGGCCTGTTCAAGAATGTTTGGTGGAGTTTTTTTGTTTTACGGAAGCTAGATGTATATATACAAGGGAAAATTAATGAAAATGGTCTGAACTTTGACGTTTTTAACAAATATGATCCATTCTTTTATTTGAAATAAATATGTATTTCAACTTTTAAAATTATAACAATTATAGACTCTCGTTAGATCTCTGTTTATTTTTCCGTTATGTGCTGATATGGAACGTCACGTTAACACATGAAAATTATTTTTTAAATCCAAGATGCCACGTCATCATTAATCCTATGTGACAGATTTTTTTTAAAAAAGAAAAATTAATGAAAATG
Organism: Canna indica; assembly: GCA_034359265.1. NCBI lineage: Eukaryota > Viridiplantae > Streptophyta > Magnoliopsida > Zingiberales > Cannaceae > Canna > Canna indica. The sequence continues at coordinate 74,574,515 of CP136894.1, read as the reverse complement.
ACCCGAACTTTGACGTTTTTAACAAATATGGTCTATTCTTTTATTTGAAATAAATATGTATTCTAATTTTTAAAATTATAACAATTATAGACTCCTGTTAGATTTCTCTTTATTTACCCGTTATGTTATGCGCTGAGGTGGAACGTCACGTCAGCACATAAAAATTATTTTTTAAATTTAGGATGTCACATCATCATGAATCCTATGTGGTGGATTTTTTTTAAAATATATTAAAAAACTAAAATTAATCTACGTCACCACCACAATTTAAAAACTTCAAACCTAATATCCGACCAAATAAAAAAACTAAAATTGCCGCCCACTCAACTCGACACCCTCCACAAATCCCTCGACGAAGGTGTTCTTATTGCCGGCGCCTCATGTCGCCCGCTATTGTCGCCAGCGCATCACCTCGACTGGTCTCGCCTCACGTCACTTATTGTCGACAATGTATACTTATTGTCGTCGCTAATATCAGTATACATATTAGTATACTGATACTGATATTTAATTAAATGAACTGATATAAAAATGCATTCAAGATAAAATATACCGGAGAGGAAGCTGATGATGTATCTCGTCGTGTAGATAAAATAGTCATCCGTTGTCGATTTGATCTACGAACCATGGTATGCAATTAGATTGATATATATAGGTTTAGGGTTCAGGCAACAAGCTTCGGTGACAAAAAAATAGGTATCTCGGGTCTGCAAGAAAGGTTAGGCGAAAGATTACCTTTCGGGTGAGGTGCCGCGCGAGACCATGCAAGAAATAAGAAAAAAAAACCTTCGGGGTGAGGCGCTGACGATGGCAGGCGACGTGAGGCGCCAACGACATGAACACCTCCGTCGAGAGATTTGTCGAGGGTGTCGAGTCGAGTGGGCGGCAGTTTTAGTTTTTTAATTTGGTCGGATATTAGGTTTGAAGTTTTTAAATTGTGCTGGTGACGTGGATTAGTTTTAGTTTTTTAATATTTTTTAAAAAATTCTGCCACGTAGGACTAATGATGACGTGACATCCTGAATTAAAAAAATAATTTTTATGTGCTGACATGACGTTCCACGTCAGCACATAACGGGTAAATAAATAGAAATCTAACGGGAGTATATAATTGTTATAATTTCAAAAGTTGAAATACATATTTATTTCAAATAAAAAATGAGATATATTTGTTTAAAATGTCAAAGTTCGAATTATTTTTATTAATTTTTCTTATATACATCGTAAGATCATGTAATATTATTACCAAAATTGGCGGGAAAAAAAATCTGACTTGAATCAACTAGGGTTTCATATTTTTTGAATAGAGTTGGATTGAAGTCCATTTTAGCTTTAAGTCAATGTAAAATGTATTGGATTGTTTTTCAATATTGTATGCACATATTTTCATACTTCTTTGCAAGTTTCTTTTACTAAAAACCCAACCGGAAAAGCAAGCCTCATCTGGGTTTTCCAGACACAGTGAACGGGCATCCAGTTAATTAAATGTTCGCATTAAAGTGCGCATACATTATTTTTTTCTCTACAGAAAAATACGTGTTGAAAATAGATGGATTATTTTATCAGTTATCTATCACTTGTGGATTTGTGATCAACCATATTAAATGTTCTCCTTCATTCCACAGCGAGTAAACATTTGTATGAGGCTTAAATATGATCCAGGACGTAATGTGTGGTAATGAATATCATGATTTATACCGAATATTGTTGTGCATTTGACGTTAGTTAATCATTTCTAGTAAAGAATTTGAATGTTCAATCCTATTAGTTTAGGGTTCTACTGCATCGGCAAGCCTAATGATCTAAAAACAGTTACTTTGATGATGAAGATAATATACAAGGCCTCAAACTATGGCAAGATTTCATATAGATCTATCACATCGAATTGCATATAAGCCTAATCTTTTATATATTGTTACAAAAAAAATCATCATTCAAATAAAACAATACAATCATCATGAATGTGTAAGTTGAAAGTGATGTGATAATAAGTTGATTTTGCAGCATTTTCAGAATATAAGAGCAATAGAGGACAATTATATAAAAAAAAGTTTATATATATATTTTTATCATCAAGTATCTTTTTACATAATAAAAATTTGATTTATATTTAACATCATTTGATAAATATTTTTTTTAAAAATATATATGCCATTAATATTTTGATACAAATTTAAAAATATTACACCCCTTAACCGGGATAGGCCTTCGTCACTAATCAAGATTAAACATTATCACCTATTATCATCTTGTACAACTCTTAAAATAAATCAACAACTAAAAAACTAGAGCAATCTCCATCTTACTTATTTTACTCGATAAGTTAGCGATAGCAATGTCGAGTTAGCCTGACTTCTTGTGTTAATTAATTACTTGATAAAGAAAGAAAACTAGACTCCACGTTGGCGTAGCCTATAGCAATTTGAAACCAAACATGGATTCTCTACACTATGGACTCAATCAAATAAGTCACCTGCTGTCCCAACCTAGCAAAAAGCAAGAAAGACAAACCTTCGTATGGAAATAAATTTGCTTGCAATATGACTAAAATAAGTGAGAATCTGTTCGAGAGGGTTGGCTGTGGCATATCAACTCCGATACAGAATAATTAAACTCTACACATTCTGCACATTTGCAATGGTGAACACTCACTTTCACTTTCATATACTAGAGGCACTACCTTTTCTTAGTTTTGAATTGTCACGATTGAATAATTTCTATATGATAATCTGCAATGAGTTATGAGTTAAGCATCTCGCCAGCCTTGTTGACGGGCGCGTCGCTCCCAAACTATTGTCATCTTCTTCTCCTTTCTCAGGGCTGCCTCAGCTCGTTCTCTTGCCTCCTCACAGATCTCAGTTGCAGCAATGCACTTGTCAGCCTCTTTTTGGTATTGGGAAGCCAATCTTTTTGCATCAACAAGGGTTGCATTCATGTGGTGGGCATGTTCCTCGGCAACTGCCTCTTGTAGCTTTAGTTCCTCAGTAAGGAGATCTACAAACTGCTTCTCCATCTCCTTGCTAAGCTCAGGATCATTTTTTCCACAGTCTGCCATGTTATATATGATATTATGGTGTATTTAAATTAGAACAGATGAGCTCAGAACAGTGGATCAATGAAGTAAACAAGTTCAACAATTATGAGGTGTGGTGCAGAAACTATGATATTAAGTGATGGCCTAGCTAAATTATTCGAGGAGCTAGCTTTTTATTTGTGTTCTATCTCATCCATAGAAGCTTGGAAGAACTCCAAACTCTAGGAGCTAGTTTTTTATTTGTGGTCTATCTCATGCATGGAAAGCTTGGGAGGACTCCAAACTCTACCAAGCAGACGTGGAAATCCTGGTGGATGCTTCTTGGGATGGAAACTGACCAAACCCAAGCAAGTTGGAAGAGTGAAAGAGACTTAGAGGGGGATTTTTCAAATTTTAAGCTAGAATTTTGTTTAAAATATTGTGGATCTCCATATCATTGGGACAAAGAAAATTGATACGAACAAAATTGTAAAATACATAACAATATGTGCTAGGCCTCTTGCAACGCTAAGTGATATTTGAAAATGTTTTGTAAATGCTGGCAATACATTTACTGGTATTCATAACATTACATGTTTTATTGTCCTATGGTGTGAAAGGAAATAGTCAGGGCCTCTGAAATATAGTGTTTCAGTGATAATTTGCCCATACTGCTTTGCTTTCCAAACAGATATGTCACAAGTTATGAATATTTGAAGAACTACCATGATGGCTTAACTTATGGGAGGAATAAAAAGCTCCATATGAATGACTAAAATCATTCTTCCAATAAAGAGTTATTGAAAATTCCAGAACCATACTACAGAGTCAGAAACTCTTGTACCTGTGACAGAGAGGTTCAACAAACCTGAAAAAGAGGGGAAAGATAAACATTTTAGTATCAAGAGAGAATGCAAAAAGGAATTAGAGTAAACAATATAAGCAGAAGAATAATAAGAATGATCCAAAATAACATCAGCATTAAGCCATGAAGTATGATAAATTTTTTGATAAAGCTTCTTAAAATATTTGATAATTCAGTCATCTAGAAGAAGAGGGAAACCACAAGCTCTACTATAAAGTGCATTGTTTACCACACAGGACATCAAGAACTAATGGAACTGGAACACAACCACAAAGTAAATTTGTCACATAAGACAAGCCTAAAAAAGAATACATTAAAAAGTTAAATATGCAATTCAATTAAGTCACAATATCACATTTGATAAGCAAATAAAACTATCATAACAAATGCCACTCACACAAAAAAGTACAGCGTGTTTAATTGCAAAATTAAGATATCAAACTACTAATTGAAACACTGTAGCTTGCTTCTTTTTGTTGCATTCACATGATAGTAACCAATAGACAGATTAACAAGAAGAAATGAAATAGCACTCTCCAAAATCCTTAAAAGATACGAGTGAAAGGAAGGTACGAGGTTTAAGTTTATAGGGCTATAAGACAGATGATAATCCACAATATTCATTCTTTCACTTCTACTTCTGACATCACATGGGTAAAAGAGATCTTTATCTCCTAGGATCAAGATTTGCTTCAGCTGGAACCTAAGCATCATATTTAATCCAGATTTCTCTTCAATTTAACTAGATTTATCAAATGAAAATTGTAGGATCAAATGCACACCAAAAAGAAAAACTTACGTAAGTTTGAAAACCTACAAGTTCCTGAAATTATATACAATGCAACCTACATGTCCTTCCATTCGGCATGACAAAGGTATCAACGATGACTAGGTAACCTGTTTGTACTCTCAATAAATAAAATGCAACCACTGTAGTTGTTCGATCAAGAGATCCGATTGTATAATTTGCATGATGGTACAACAATAACACATAATTCCCAAAACTACCGGGAACCGTTATAGGATAGTACAACATCACCTAGAAGGAAGCACAGAACATCTATACGAGCTTTCCATTAACTACAATTCCAAAGCGTAAATCTAGTCAATTCACATGACCAAATCTCCCTCGATAGAGATTCAACTAAGTACGAAAAACGTAAGTTCTCCATCAGATCCACCCCTTCATTCAAAACAAGGGGACGACCGTTCGGCCCCAAGACCCAGATCGGAGTTAGAGCAAGAGAAATCGAGAGCAGAATCGAAGAAAGAGAGATCACCAGGGGCGATGGCGTCAAGGGAGAGCGGGGGCGGGCAGTCGCAGACGCAGGGGGCGCAGCCGGAAGGGGAAGCAGAAGAGGCGGAGGAGGTTGAGAGAGATCGGGCGGTGGCGAAGCCCTTTTTGTAGCGCCAGTACAGGGCGGGGCCGGAGACGCAGAGCGCCGAGGCCACCGCAAAGACCACCAACAGGCACTTGAGGCAAGCCCCCGACGGCCGCCCCGCGCTCGACATCGTCCTGCGCTTTGGCTCTCGCCGCAGCTTCCTCCTCTGTCGTCGTCTTATTCAAGGGAACGAGAGAGTCGGTTTTAGCTTCGCAGTTAGCACTTCGCGAGTTAGCAGTAGCAGCAGCTCATTTATGCCTTCGTTACTCGATCGGTTACTCTGCTTCCTACCCATGCTAGTAGGACCGGGCAACATTCACCCAATAGAAGAAGAGGTGGCCTGACGGGTAGCATATGCGTTTGATACTGAGGAATGAGGATTATTAGGTGAACCTACTAGCTGGACCTGCGCGGTCTCCTGCAATTACAAGAGAGGTGAGTGAGTGGGTACAATATTAACGCGTACTAAAAGCGTGAGTGAGTGGGTACAATATTAACGCGTACTAAAAGCGTCAATATCATCGTCGATCGTATTTATCTGGTGCGTTGGTGGTGGAATGGGTTTGTGTTTTCCTGCCTGATTCATGTCGGTGGAAGATGTATTTGGATAAGTAGTATTTAGTATTAGTCAAATGCTAATATTGTTGGTATTCATTCAAAGTGCATTTGGAATTGCATATAAGTGCAAAAGTACCTAATACATTAAACAGCACTAGCTAGCAATCATGTGTTTTGACTTTTAAGGCGAAAGTGGGTTCACAAACCACATCTTAATAGCATTTATTTACTCATCAACACAGGCATTAAAAGGCATGAATTACACATTTTTGTCCAGAGACTATGACATAAACATTTTCACACATTTTATGTAATTAATTTTGAAGCATGTAAATATGAAGAATGAAATGACTGTTTTGTTCTTTCGAACCTCTTGAAATGAAATGATGTGGGGTCTCGACCTCACTTCACTTTAAGAAAATACATGGATCTTTTTAAGTTAACAGAAATTATGAAATTATGTGTATCAAAAGAAATGAGAAAATTCTCTAGAATAGGATAAATTTATAACAAAATTAGTTCAGAAGAAGAAATAATAGAAATGCATTACAAATATACCTATCAATGGAGGGGATGAATTGACATTTGTGCCAAAACTATGAAAGGAGAATCGTGAGATATAACTCAATACTTTTTGATTCAAAAGAAACCACAAAGATCTCTAGGATCTCTAGGATAAATTTAAAAACAAAACTAGATAAGAACATGATAAAATAAATAGGTTTCATATTTACATCTTCATGGAGGGGATGAATTGACATTTGCGTGGACATAATAAGGACAATCACAAGAGAAAATCGATACTTTTTCTATAAAAAGAAACCACAAAGTCTCGAGAATAGGACAAATTTGAAATTTCAAAACAGAAACTGATCAGAATTAAAAATGATGAGAGGCATACCTTCAAATTTACCTTCAAGGGAAGGGATACATTGACATGTGATAGTTAATAGCAAAGTATAGACACTCCAAGAAAATACAGGTGGTTCACATAGAAAATGCATGTGTGCGCTTTAAAGCAAGGAAGATAGTAACGTTCAGACTATCCAATTGCAACACCAATCTCAAATAGAACAAGTGATGATAGTCGATGGAAACTTATGGATGCAATGAAGAATAAGAGTGACATACAACATGACAACCCAACTTCTAAAAAGCATACAGCCACTCCTGTATAAGCAATTATAGAACTTTAGCAAGTGCTCATTATTGCACCAACAAGTCAGATATTAGCATAACACTAAGATTAATTTAAAAAACAATGTAGGCATCTGTTAAGATTCATGAATCATGCATTGGTGGAACGTGCATTAGAATAGGACATTCAAGTGCGCAAACTTTTGAGCAAGAACTTAGAGGATATCAAAGTAATATCCACTATGAAAAACAATCTAATAGATAAGAAAGATGCATACGAGCTTAGGCTTGCTCAAGCAACGATCGTAAAGTAATTCTTGGGTTGGGAATTGGAGGGAGACTTCTAACAGAAAGGAACCAAGAAAGCTAATAAAGTCAAGTGGAAACAATTGGTGCTGGTTGGGGGGTATGATACAAAGAATAATCATTGTTCTTGGAGTAGATGAAATAAGAGACCCTAGTGCATAAGACTTCCCGACTATACCGACTTGGGAAGGTCAATATATGCATCCCTACCCATGGATAGCAAAAAGAGATTCTTCACATTTACAATACTCCATATACTCAAATCATTCTATGTCCTGCATGGCATGATCATTTCAATAGTACCCTTTTTACAACCATAACCTTCTTGAACAAGAGGGCATGAATTTTATTATTCTACCCCCATGACTAACTATCATTAGTACAAACACATGGCATTATTAAAAAATTACAAGATGAAAAGAGAAATAGCAGCCTCTAAACAAATAGTAACTCAAAGATAATCCAGCTAGGACTTCCCATGACCAGATATTGCTCAACTTGACTATTTATATGTAGGATAACAAAATCTTGAAAACATAGATTGCAGTCAAGACATGCACATAAACACACATGTACAGACAACAACTAAAAGAAACCTTACAGCATAAAGTCCATTAAATCAATTGTATTCCATAGTTTAGGATCACAGTATGTTTTAGTTGAGTAAAATATTTAGTTTATTGAACCTTACAAACTTCAGTATCCATATATCTGAAGTCTTAACTGCTCTGCTGCTCATACAATGAAAGAGGTCAAAATGCTGAACAGATCCTCAAGGCAATTCAAATTAGCACTCAAGATCCATCTTGTACAAAACTGATTAAAAGTGAGATGTGAATCGAAAATTTATAACAGAAGGATTTTTTTTGAGAAAAAAAAATCTAGTATCCTTAGAAATAATGAACAACTCTATGGGTATAACCTTATGGGACTTCATGAGTCAGCCAGATCATCGGAAAGCACATACAAAATTAGACCATAAAATAAACTATTTTCATCGCGAACAAATTTGATCTAAGTTATCAGTAACAAATAAGTTGAATGGTTTTCTTAAGTAAAGAAAAAAGGAATATCAGAATTTGGAGTTGTACAAATGGTTCAGGTATCTCAAAAATGTAGTTCGACTAGAATTCCTGACTTCAATTTTTTATTCACAAACTAGTGATGTAAGTCAACGCTATTCACAAGAACCATCAGAAAGACCAAAGCAGCAATTCAGCCAGATTCAAAGCTAATGCTCAAATCACACATGAGTAGACAAAATATCCACATTCCAAGAAATACTTTTAACATAGATCAACTACAATTCTTGAGTTCTGAAAGGAAAAAAGAAAAAAAACTTAAATATAGAATCACACGGAAACTTCTAGGCCAAAATTAAAATTTGTTTTGCTTAACTTCTTTCCAATACATATTTGACAAAAGACAGCCGTAAACATATGCTTCTCGTAAAGTTTGTGAAAGAAAAAGTATATCATCAATAATTGCATTTGATACCAAGAGTATATGATACCCAAATCTTCCATAAAGTTTCATCCAATGAATTTATATGATATCTCAACATCCCATGAGTTAAAGTCCTAAACATAATGGATATGGGGAGACACCAGGATCTAGTTGGATGAAGCAGTAGCTGATGAATTACACATTAACCAGATAGTATGATACAAGGAATAACCTTTTGAATTGAAGGAACTAATGATCCCATCTAGATCAGTTCCTGCCCAGGGGAAGTGATCTGCAACTGTAAGTCTCCTTAAAGTCTGATTTTTTTGAGGAAGTAAAAATAGACGCATAAACTTCCTTTGTTGCGTTGGCAGGAAGCATATCTACAGCCTTGAACCTTTTTGCACCTCGATCCTTCCTTCCATTCTCCAAAATCCCACTATCCCCGTCACCAGCATGCTTAGAGCCACTTAGGCATCCACCAATCTTCTTCTCCTTCCTTTCTTTCGGTTTTCCCCTCCCTTCCTCCATCCTCTCCCTCAATGCTGCTACCTCCTCTGCAGTTCCATTGATGACAAGCTTATCTGAATCAGAAAACTCCTTGTGGCATACCAAGCAAGCAGAAGTCTTGACTTCTTTGAGAGCCTTCACGCTTAAAGCATGCCCACAGCCACGCAAAACAAAGAAGCCATATTTGCCATTAAATTCAAGGCCAGTGATTGGGCACTCAAACTTTGTCTCAGAGTTGGCTGCGCTTGGATTTGGAGACAGATGGATCTGGATCATGTCCTTCAAACCCCTAATATGACCAAACTCCTTTGGAATCTTCTTGTGGATGAGAGCCTCAACGAGCGCTTCCTTGTTGAAGAGGTTCCCGAGTCGATCAACGACCACGGGCGGAGCGAGGGGCTCACCAGAGAGCGAGCAGGTCGTCCACTTGGAGAGCCGGGTCTCGTTGGGATCCACCTTGTCGGGCTTTTTGACGGCATACATGTTAAGGTAGCAGTCGCGGGACTCGGCGCCGGTGGCGCCGCCATCGCCACCACCACCACGGAGTCGGAAGCGGAGGGTAAGGAGCGCAGAAGATCCGGGTACAACGCCGGCTGAGGCGAGGGTGGAGAAGTCCTGCAGCAGCCTGCCACCGAGGTCGAAGTAAAGAGAACCATGGTCGAGGGTCGGGGGAAGGAAAGCTAGTTTCAGGCGGCGGAGAGTGACATCAGGGGAGAGGGTCAGCGATCGTGTGGGGAGACCGAGATCCGGAGATCGGACGAAGACTTGAGATTCCATCGTTAGGGTTTCGAGGGAGAAAACCGCACGTAATTGGGGAAAGAAGAGAGATTATATCGCTTAGGTACCGGCGTGCCATGCCTGCCTCGAGCCAAGTCAAGTACGATCCTTTTCGGATCGGGTCCGTGCCGTCCATAGGCTAATCGCCTGACCCGGCCTATTGAGATCTCTACCCATTGATGACTCATTTGAATATATTTTTAAATTTTAGATTTTAGAGCAAACTACAACTAAAATTAAACGGGCGGTAAAAGTGACATATGCAGCCAAAGTACCAAACATAACAAAATAATATAATTAGAATAAGCGTAGCAACGTACTCATCAGTGCGCATAAAGTCAACTATGCGGCGCGAATCGCGCCACCTCATCCTCACGTGCCCCCCCCAATGACATGCATTGCACGTGAGGGAAACCCGTTGCGGACTTCAACCCCTCTCGGTGAATCCGATTTCATAAAAGGGGCACCGACGGGTCCGCTTTCGCCCTTCGCCGAGTTCGCTCCGCCCAAACCCACCTCTCTCTCTCTCTCTCTCATTTTGCGCTTTCGTCCGCTCCCCCGCTCTCCTCACAGCTGCCCCGCCCAACTCATCACTCTCATCTTCAACGCTCGGGACCCGGCGGCGGCGATTGAATCGAGGCGAGATAAATCATTCCGAGAACAAGAGCGAAGGTAAGAATCAAAACCCTAATTTTTTTTCTCGATTGTTTGAGCCAAGGAACCCTGGGTTATGATCTATTCCTTGTTCCTTTTCCTTAACCATTTGGTCGTCAATCGGCTTCTTGTCTCTTTTAGAGTTTCGATGGCCTAAGGCCTTGGGGAGATCGAGGGGGTTCTGGATCTGAAGCTTGGAGCGATGGTCAGCAAGGTGAGAGAGCTGGAGGATCGGCTCCGGGAGGTTGGGAGCAGGCTTGAGTCTCCGCCATCCTCTGTCGATGAACTCCTTACCATTCTCGATGTAAGCGCTAAACATCATTATTATTTTCCTGTGAACAGTAACATTTTATGAACTTACGCCGCAATGAGGCTGTAATGGTTTCGCTTTATTTTTTTTCTTGCAACATATTTTATTCAAAATGCATATTTTTTCTTTATATGCATTTTGATTGCTCTTTTGTAAAATGTTCACTTGTAATTTAAGCTCGCCCATGCTGGGTTGCCCATTTGCGTTCTGTTGGTGCAGGTATCATAGCGTATTCTTTTTGTAAGTTACAATGGTTTTGAATTTGGTCTAGGCAGTGTTGCCATTTCATTTATCATTTACTATGAACTATAATTTAGTCTATTTCATCAATGAACCATGAAACTTTTCTGTTCAAGTAGGGTTGGTTCAAGTAGAAAGGTGGTTTTGCATACTCGCTGATGTCGTAAGAGGTGCTTTTGATATGATGAATTTGCCATAGTAAAATTGTCAAAGTCATTCCAGAAGTCATTTCTTGTATTGTGAGCTTGATGAATGATGATAAGGAGTTGTTCCTTGGCTTTGAGAATTATCCAAATGGTTGATCATAAATTGAACTGTCATATCATGATGTTTTATACCATTAAAGATGTTAAGGCAAACCAACCTTTTTTGTTGTGGAGACAGGTGAAACTAGTGTACTTTGTCAATTACCAGTTATGCTTAGTATGTTTGAAGACAGGTGAAACTAATGGTATTTAGTTAGGTGCCACTTATGCTTCATATCTTGATCCCATAAGATGAGGTCATGGTTTTCCAAAGTACGCCTCACGGCCTCAGTACATCTCGGCACGAGAGTGTACTGGGTGCACCGGACAGTACAAGCCCGGTACCAGCCTGGTACAAGGCCAGCGGCTATTTTTATAGTCGTGGGCTTTGCTTTTAACCGGTCCTAGATGGCTAATTTAGTCATTGGGGCCGGTTTTTTTTAAGGCTTTGAGGGCTATATAAAGCCCTTAAACCTATCATTTACCACTCACTCTACTCACCGAGATTATGCATGTTTAAGCCCTTAAACTCTCTCCATCTCTCATTTTGTATATTTTTTCATCATTTATTAGTAGATTATGCGTGTTTAGAGATTAAAACTATGTACCCGACCATACCGTGTGTCGGTATGGTATGGTGCCGCTATGGACTCGTACCGGTCTAACACCGAGATTGGTGCCGGTACGAGATTTTAAACCATGGATGAGGTTACAAGTTAGATTCTTATATACACACATAACCACCCTATAATTAGCAAAACAAGCATGTTTTGACAAGTTGTCAACCATACTCACATAAGCCTATTTCGTTTTGCAGCAAATTTACCTGATTTTCTTGAAACTTGTTACTGCTTATCTTCTTTAATAATATGCTTGTATTGAACTAGCTATCATATTATTGTAAGCAATGAAATTTGTCTAGTGGAAGATGTACTTTGAACTAGCTATCAGTTTATTGGTATTTGAATGATGCTATAAGCGAGACAGTATGGCCTAATTTTCTTTGTTTCAATGATTTGCCCAATATTTCAAATATGAGAAGAGTATCCCCACTTCTCAGAAGGCAATGAACCAGCATATATATCTTTTACCAAACTTTCTTATGATTCATATTGATGTGGTTATGGTCAAAATAAAACCTATATGTGTTGTCCATTTGTTACCTGTATTGGGTACTGTAGAAGATGACTCTTTTGGTTTTGCCATGAAAAAAATTATTTCTTAACTCCTTTCACTGATTTATAAAGTCAGTCTATAGTGACAGAATAGGTCAATGCTATCATCTTTAAAAGATCATTGGATATTGAGGATATTGACCTTGGAACTTACATTTTTCATGTTAATTTTAATGTGGTGTGTTGCTCACATGACTCTGATCCTTCATTTTGAAGCACACTGAGAGTTTGTTATCAAAAGTGGATCAATCGCCAACACAATCAATGTCAAATGCACTTAGGCCTTCTATGAGAGCATTGGTGGCTAAGGAGCTGTTGGGACATTCAGATATGGACGTGAAAGTAGCTGTTGCGTCATGCTTTAGTGAAATCACAAGAATAACAGCTCCAGAAACTCCATATGAAGATAATCTAATGAAGGTTATGTAGCCATAACACATTCTACATTAATTTTACTTGTAAGTTTGGAATTGTTTATTTTTAGTAACATCTTCACACTTGAATTGTTCAGGAAATATTTCAGAGCATTGTTCAAGCCTTTGAAAATTTGGACGATATGTCAAGTCGCTCGTTTCCCAAGAGAGTTGCAATACTTGAAACTGTTGCAAAAGTTAGGTCATGTGTTGTGATGTTGGATCTAGAATGTGATGCTTTAATTCTAGAAATGTTTCGTCATTTCCTGAAGACAATAAGGTAATGTAGTTAATTTATTTTTCTCTGTGATTATTTCCCTATAATCTGATGAAATTTGCAACCATTACTCTTCTGTTTTAATACGTTCTCTTATATTTTAATCAATATTGACATGGGGCAGATCAAGTGATGTGATGCCTGACCATGTAAGAATTTTGATCAAGTGTCCAGACAAAACTGGATGTTCTATATCCTAATTACCAGTATAGGCCTTTATCTAGGTGGAGAAGGATAAAATTTGTTGGTGACCCATAGTTCCCCTTATTATTAAAGGGTAACACATTCTACATAATTGCTTAGGTATTTCTAGTCTAATTAAACATACTTCATATTATTATTAATATCACAGCATTCCTATGTAGAGCAATAAAAGAGTAAAAAGGCCAAATTTTGTTGGTGACCGATAGTTACCCTTATTATTAAAGGGTAACACATTCTACATAATTGCCTAGGTATTTCTAGTCTTATTAAACAAACTTCATATTATTATTACTAATATCATAGAATTCCTATATATGTAGAGCAATAACAGAGTAAAAAGCTTCCCCAGCCTTGTTTGCAGGATTTATTATTGTGTGGTAATCCACTAGAGGAGTAGAGGGCGATATTGACAATATGGGTAGAAATTTAGGATTGTTTTGGCAATAGTAGAATCATCCAAAAACATAATCTCAAAAACTAAAAATATCAAATATCAAATTATGAGAAAAAAATACACGATAGAAATTTTATGAAATTAGTATTAATATTTTAAATTTTATGTTTTTGTAATATACAACAAACTTCTCTTACAGTGATAAATTAAAATTTAGAAGATATGTAACTTTGCATAATGACAACATGTAAATATGGAGTAGAGTTCTTTGAAGTTATTACATATTTATTGGTGTATTGATTAAACCCTTCATACAGGGATATTTGAGTAGCAACAGCATATTTTGTATCATTAAAGTGGGCTGAAATTATTTGCTTGCTTCTTTTGAAGATAGTGATGAACTATATTGTAAATTTGTTACTATAATTTGTGAGTAAAGAAAATTTTATTCAAAGCGAGTTCTCACAAGTTAGAAACTAATCATGAATTCTATAACATCCCCTTTCTCTAATATGATAGATACCTTTTAAAATTGGCTGATCCAAATTGGGTTTCTAATTAGCCCCTTTTAGTGATAACTTTTCACATTTGATATGGGAAATCTTGATATATTGGTAGAATGTCGTATTTGTCAATTTTGATTAAAAAATCTTGTTGGTTTTTCTTTCATTACTCTGTTTCTTCTTCTGCCATGGTTTCTTTTCGGCACATTCTGCTCGTTTTCTCTTGTTTCCATTCTTTTCAGGATGCCATGTAGTGTAGAATGGAATCAACCAAAATTAGCCTAATCTGGTTGTGTTTGATTGCTTCTAGCTAATTTTCATAATTCTAGGTTATATGACCAAGAAATTCGCCTAAATAGGGCTGGTCTCAGAGGTTTTCACAGTGCCAGGAAATTGAATTAGTACCACAAACCTTGTCTATAGCATATAATTCTTTTCTTAATAAATTAGTCCATGTCATGTTATGTTGTTCGCAAACATTGTCTTTGCTCTATTGCAAGCAAGTAATAAATGTTCTCTCTGTTTGAAAGGTAGGACTGCATATGCTGACTTTCATTAGATTCCATATTGGCAGGAGCCTTGTTCATTGTGTCACCCTTTCTTTTAACATAATATATTGTTTCAAGTGTCATTCATTAAAACTAAATTTTACTAGTAGATGAAACACTTTGATTAAGCTACCTGTTTTATTATTCTTTATTATTGCATTTAATACCTTTGTTCTTGTTGTATGTTGTTCATGATCATTAGCTCAATCTGGTGAGCATGATGTAAATAAATAATATCAATTGGATTTTCATGAATCTATATCCGTGGCTTATGTATGCATTATCTATTTTACTTCTATGGTATATAAACTATGCATATTTCATTTGTTCAACAATACTTAGTCAAGACTTTTTATGGCTTTTTAAATTGAAGACATAATGGATGATATAAATAATTTAGTGCCATGTTCCAATGCTCATTTGGTTAAAGACTGGTGTTCTTGAAAGCAGTGTTATCATCTCATCGCTATCTCGTCGAGATAGCGTCATCTCGCCCAGAAATCTCATAGCGTCTGGACGAGATGACTTGTAGCGAGATATCTGCCATCTCGTCGGGAAGTTAGGAGAAAACCTAACTTTAAAAAAATGCCTCAGAGACAAAAAAAAACCCGCTAGACTGTTGCGACTCGACGTAGAAGAAAACGCCGATCGCGCTCGCTGCTCATCGCTCAAAACCCACCATTGCGCTCGAAGCTCGCTGCTAGCCAAGACGCCGCTCGCTGCTTGCCAAGACGCCGCTCGATCGCTGCTCGCCAAGACGCCACACTCGCTACAGGTTCTTCACTTCTTCTTCTTTCTTTTCTTCCCATCGCTCGAAACCCACCATTGCGCTCGAAGCTCGCTGCTCGCCAAGACGCCGCTCGATCGCTGCTCACCAAGACGCCAACACTTGCTGACTCGCTACAGCTTCTTCACTTCTTCTTTCTTCTTTTCTTTCGTTTCTTTCTTTTCCTTCTTTTCCTTCTTCCAGTCCACTGGTCTTCTTTTCTTTTCTTCTTTTTTTTCTTCTTCGCACAGTGGTCTTTTTTGATTGCTGTAGGTTTTAAATTTATAATTAGTTATATGTAATGTAAATTTAAACTGTGCACAGTGGTTTTAAATTTTAAACTCTCTACAGCTGTAGGTTTAATGTAAATAACATATAATTAGTGGTGTTTTTATGCTTTGGTCTTCTGCATATAATTTAAATTTTACTGCAGTGGTCTTTTTTGTGCGCAGTGGTCTTCTCTTCATTAGGTTTCAATATAACTCTTAATTTGGTATTATATGTTTTACCTATTATTAGTTTAAACTGTAGCTAAATTTTGATTGCTGTTGTGGTCTATATTTTAAAGTTTAAATTGATTGCTCATCTATATTTTAATTTATTGCCTATTATTGTTGTGGTAGTGTGCTATAGTGTCCATTTTTTAAATTGATTTCCATGTCCATTTTAATTGATTGCTCATCTAACATCTATATTTTATGGTTCATGGCTATGTGAATTTAATTGGATTTATGTTTGATATTATATATATTTATAATATATTATATTTGTCGATATGTCGCGAAATGGACGATATATCGATCGCGAACGATATATTGATGTCAAGGTTCGCTACCGCGAATTTTTTTTGGTCGCGACAATAAGCTTGCTTGAAAGAAAACTGATGCATAGTTGCAATTCTCATTCATTTAACTCTTTCAACACTTTTCTAATCTACCTTATAATGGGCAATATAGTTTTGAGTCTTTGTTGATTTTGAAACAATCGTGTTGAATTAACTGGAATTGTAAATTTGATATTTTGAACTGGTCTTATTTTATTGTTACATTCTCTTAAATATCATATCTGCTTTTCTTTGATATAACTTTGCTGTCAAGGTTTCTGATATTATGAATTCCTATTTAGTGTAGAAGTTTCTCTTTTTATAGACTTAATTATTCTCTTTTAGCTAGTTTTGTGATTCCAGTTAGTTAACTTATCATCCTTTGCATTCATTCTTATCTCCCTTGCATGTAATGATGCAATGAGACTTCTTTACGCCCTTTTTCCTATGAACTGGTTAGTTTTTACTGCTATCATTCCAAGATAATGCTTATAAATTTATTTGTGTTGGTTTTTTCAGGCCCAATCATTCAGATAAGATATTCTCTTCAATGGAGATGATTATGACACTTGTTTTAGAGGAGAGTGAAGACATTTCATCCGAACTAATCCTATGCCTCCTGGATAGCATAAAGAATGATAATAAAGTAACTGCCTGTCTCCTAATATTTACTAATCATAATGAGCTTAACAATTCTCTAATCTAGCTTAATGTTTGCCCTCAGGATATCTTGCCTGTTGCACGTAGGCTTGGGGAGAAAGTGATTAGTAATTGTGATGCAAAATTAAAACCTTATCTTCTTGAATTATCCCAATCTGCCGGCATATCTCTAAATGATTATGGTAAAGTTGTAGCCTCCATATGCCAAGAAAGACCTGGTGGTATGCAGCAACTTGACATAAATGCGTCGGATGAAGATATGGTGTGTGTTTAATATTTTGCGTGCTCTGTGAATTTGAGATTTATTTTTTCCTTACATTTTAAAGTGCAAGCTTGAATATGCATGACAAAACTGTGAGAAATTGCTGAGAATACTTATTTTAGCTTATAAACTGAAAGTTACTGTTAATATTCGAAATTCTAATCTTGATATCTGTATGTGTAGATTTGGTTTAATTCACATTTGTTTTCTACCAAGAAAAAGGAAGTTGATTTATTGTATCATATCCTTTCTTGATTTATTTGTTTTAAATATTGGTGTAGTTCATGTTCTGTGATCTGCTATGTTGTCTCTATTTTCTGCTAATTATCATCTATTTTAATTTGCCCTTTGGGCATCGCGTGGTTCATCTGAAGGTATTACTTTGTTGCTATTGATATTGAATATTGCTAATACCACTTTGATGATTTCATTTAAACTTGATATGAGATGCTTAGTTTTCATTTGATACCGTTTGGTTATTGATTTATTATTCTTTCAGGCAGATGAGAGCAAACAGTCTGAAAGGGCTACTTCTGATGAGTTGCTTCAGGTGCATGATTGGATCTTGTTCCTTATTGCTCTCTGTGGTTAATATAATTTCATGCAATCTAACTTATTTTCCCCTCTAATTCCAGGGATCTTCAAAGATGGAGCCACAAGTAGGTCGTCCTGAAACTCCTGAGAAATCACCTAAGTCAATGATGAGTAATGGTACAATGCAGATGGGTAATGGTGAATCAGTAGCGGAGCCATCTTCTCCAGAACAGAAGCCTGAATCTTCTGTTGATGGTGATCAAGCAAAAATGGGTGCTGCAGCTGATAGAGAAGTTTCAGACAACATGGAGTCTGCATCTTTACAGCCAGAAGCTGTTCCAGATCCTGTAGCCAAGAAAATTAGGGGTAAGCAAGCTAGTTCTCTGGATTATCTCAAATGATTTGTAAATCATTTTTTGATGGACAGCCCTTGTAAACAAAGAACCATGGAGTTAACATGTCTCCTTCTGAGCAGATAGTGGAACTGAAAAGGATCCATCACCCCAAGCAGAGGTTCCTAGTGCAACGCGACAAAAACGAGGCAGATCTAGATCAAAGGTAGGTACAACTGGACATGAAGACACTGCAGTAACTGGGGAATCTGTTTCAGCTTTGCATAAAAAGAAATCTCAGATGGGTGATAATCTGTCCTCTAAAGATTCTGACTTTAAGGAATCTGATGGTATTGGAGATTCTGGTAACATTGAAAAACCAGCAATTGTCACAAGAGTCTCTGAAGAAAAATCACAAAGGAAAACAAGTAGAAAGAGTTTGAGAAGTAAGACTAATAATGAAGGTATATCCCCAAAACTGCAGTCACCCAAAACTGAACAGCAGGACAATCTCAAATTAAAAAAAGAAAGGCCTGGAGAATCCGCTTCTAAGGTGATTTTATTACGACTTGTATTCTCTGTTATGATGATTCTGCTGATAGTTTTGGCCTCCTGTAAACATCTAAAATTGCTGTTCTTCTCAAAAATAAAAATCAACCATGATGTAAATTTGAGCAAATCTCTTCTTCTTCTTCTTCTTGGCTAATAGCATTACTTAAAATCAGCAAAGCTTCTTGAAAATTTAATTTTTGACGAAAAAATATTCAACCATGGTGTAAATTTGAGCAAATCTGTTGCACTTGTGCCCTACATTTAGACATGTCGGATCTATAAATAAGAAACCCGCAAGTTGACAAGTGGAACATTCTACTTTTTTGAGTTGCCATATGAACTTTTGCAATCAAGTAGCAACTTTTGAAATGGGAATAACATTTTCTCTATTGTGAGTGAATCAAATGTACATGATGCTTGGACATTGTATTACCTCTACTACTGTTTTTGAATTTTGCAGCGTAAAATTCCTTTTTGTCTCAAATCTGTACCTTCTTGCTTGGTCTAGGTATAAATACTGCTTGGCTGATGTCCTTTATGTTAAGAAATAATGTATAAGATGAATGACCTTCTTGTTTCTTTATAACATGTCTTCCAACATGTTGGACTTTTAAGCAACTATCAATTTCTTTGATTTCCTTATAGGAGGTGCTTTCCACAAAGAAGACCGCTGCAAAAGTATCTAAAGCTCAATGCAATCCAGAAGAAAGTGCTACAATAAAATCTGGAAGGAAGCGTGGTCATGGTGCCAAAGAGGTGCATGCATATAGATATTTTTTATTCTGTTTTCTGATTAAAAAGGAAACAATTGAAGTTGGATAATAAATTAAAGAGTATAATTTGGTATCACATGACCTATTTATTTTTCTTAAGTCAACATTAGACTGCTCAGTTTTAATGATACATATGTATGAGGACAGATATACTATTTTATGCAGGATCATGCTGACATTGGCACGGTTCTTTTATTGCTCTCTTTGCAGGCTAAAGTTATTGAGAAGTTGCTTTAACTCTTAACTCTGTAGCACCGTTTCATTCTGCAGCGTGAGCAAAATCTTGTGAAAAAAGAATAATTGGCATTCTTACGGATGCATTTTGATATATCCATGCTAATTTGTAAATTACTATGTTTGCAGGTTGCATTTTCTTGTGCTTAATCTTTTCTAAACATAGTTGGTGGGAGTAGTTAGGAGAGGTGTTAAGTTGGTGTCTAAGCATATCTTCTGGAGTGTATTTGTTTTGAAATGCATTGCTACTAGTTAGTATGCAGACCTGGGAACTAGGTCTAAAGATGGGGTACCAAAAGGCTGTCAATGCTGCCTGTACAATTTCATCAATAACTCAGATTTTGTTTATTCCGGCGAAGTTGCAGATATTATGGTTTTGGTCTTCCTAAATATGCTGCAATATGGAATTACATGTACTTGGAGAGGTTAAGTTAAACTCTGTGGAATATTGTTTAAATTTGCAGGACATGACACTTATTTGGGTGCTAAAATTTATAGGTTTTGTAACATAAATAGAGATATATTTTTATCTGCCGGTTGGGTCATGAGTGAGTGAACTGCAGAAATTTTCACATTTTTCAATCAAGAGAATGAGAGGGAGAGGGTAGTTGAGTTTTCCCTCCCTTGTATGTCTTTCCTCTAGTGTTTGTTGTCTGTTAGACTAATATAGAGATGCACGGATAACCATTATTTAGTTTACCATATAACTCTTCATTGACTAATTGGGTCAACTTGACAGATTGGACTGGAGATTGGTTCTTGATACAACTGCTAATTGATTCATCTAATAGGTGCTTAGGATTTGTTGTATATCACAATTGATTGGAATTGATCTTCCATTGGTTTGGAATGAAATCTGGTCCATTTGTAGATACTTGTTGCATTAAGCTAATTGTAAATGATTCCTTGAATTGATTTTTCTGAGTTAGCCCTCAAACCCGTGTTATGTGAGTTTATATTGTTACATTCTCTAGGTTCTCTTTCTTGACAATTTGACATTTGTGTCTCAACTCTGAAGTTCAAAGCAGTCCTTGGATTGTCTATACCACATGTAAAGTAGATTGGTCTGTTAGATTTAAGTTTTCCACTGTCTTCGAAGTAGATTAGACTATGGTTTAAAATCTCGGTCGGTACGGTACGGTAAGTCCGGTATTTACCGGTTTTTTAGGTTTCCGGTGTACGATATACCCGGTATTTGAAAAAACCGGGTATATTGTGTATACCGGGCGGTATATGGCGGTATGTCACGAAAAAAAAAAAAACGGCCGGTATGCATTTTATACCGGTCCGTACCGTGTGTCGGTACGGTACGGTACCGGTACCGGGACCGAGATTTTAAACCATGGGTTAGACACCCAAAGACAAAAGTATGTTTATCTTCTTTGTGGTTGTTGATTTGAGTAGTTTCTCCTTGGTTCTTCTAGATTAGTTTGCTTGGCATTTCAATTATTTTCCGTAACACTATTACAGTAGATAATATAAGACAGTTTTTGCTGTACTATGTTGGTATTTTGATTGTTTTTCTATTGCCAATGTTTATTGTCATGATATATTGCTAGTTTGGTGTTAGCTCATAGTTTTGTTTTCTTTTTTGCTTCTATTGATGGTAGGTTTCTGAAACACCAACTTCTGATAATAATCTTGATGAGAGCCTTGTTGGTTCCCGCATCAGGGTATGGTGGCCAATGGATAAGAAGTGAGTATGATTTGATTTATAATCCAAACTGTTTATACATGGTCTGATTTGCTATTAGCTGATAGCCTGATACAGCTGCATTGATTTAAGATTTGCTTTGTAAAGTACTTGCTTCTTGTAAAATTTTAAAATTCTCACTTGTGACTATAATTTGCAGCAAGAAGACTTTCTTTAATTTAATTATTTTGCAAAAGAATAATATGGACATGCTTTTAGTGCTTATGCATTATCTGACTGCAACATACATGTCTTCTAAATCTAGTTCTTTACTTCTTTAAGTGGTGCATGTCTGTAATACGATCCTTCCTTGCATTTCCTACACATTGATGGTGGTTGGATTACATGGATGTATTTTTTTCTTATAATTTCTGGTTTTCAATTTCTTAATTGGATCTCTAAAGTGATTTCGGTGTCATTCATTATTATCTACTAGCAGGCCATCTATATTTTTATTTTCTACAGATATATCATTTGGTCTGTTGCCTGATATATCTATTTGTCATAACATAGCAAAGGTAGTTGATACTCATGGACCATGGTTAACTATCTCTTGCTTAGATATTCTGTGCTTGCAAAATAGAACTCGTGATTTATTGTGATCATGTGTAGCAATATCAATTGCTAGCTTCCATCTGACAAATGCCTCCAACAAAGAGTGTCAAGCAATTGGACAATGATGTATAATTATTTAGGTGTGCTTTCCTCACCTGATAAATTAGTATTTTTACGGGAAATCATCAGGATATGTTTATGCACCTGGTAATCATGTTACAAGTCTGATTTGTTGACCATAACAAACTATTGTCAAGGATATCATAGAAATGGAAAATAGGATTATTGCTTGGGTAATTCAGAAGCTGCTTCACATTTTTGTCATAAGCTGAACTGATTCTGTATAGTAGTGCAACCTGTGAGCCTGAGCTTGTTCTTTCCAAAAGTTCAATATGCTATTGCTTCAGATACTTTTTTTTTCCACTTATTTGACAACTTTATTTTGTTTGTATTAAGTAAATATTTATTGAGTCTGCAGGTTTTATCATGGTGTTGTTGAATCTTATGATCACATTTCAATGAAACACAAGGTAGATAGTCATTTGTTTTAAATTCTATAGGTAATTTTTGTTCTTGCTATCAATTTAACATGTGATTTTTATTTACTGTGCATGGTTTTATGCTGTGCAGATCCATTACAGTGATGGTGATGTCGAGGTATTATTGTTGAAGAAAGAACGCTGGGAATTGATTAAAGATGACAATAAACAGGACAAGGTTAGTATATTGTGGCGGAACTTCTGAATAACTTTTTGTATATTGTGTATTCATGCTAGCTTTTTTCTGATTTGAGCTGCAGAAGCAAACCAAAGACTCTAATGATCCTGATGCTTCTTCGGAGGAGTAAGTCTTTTGAATTGAACAAAATCATGTTACTAATACTATTCTAATTTTGTTAATTTTTCTATTTACAAGTTACAACAAAACCTCATCTTGAAAGTACAACAAAATTATAGCTTCATTTTTTTGAAACTGGTCTTCAGCAAGTTTCTCAAGCTATATTTGTTAGTGATCTCATTTTTACTCATTAATTCTGTTACTCATCATTTGTTAGACACTTGTGCTGCCTAGTTTTTTCTCTCATTGTCAGTTTTCTAAGACCTCCCATCACCAGTGTCTACTTATTGCTGAAGTAATCATGGATGTCAGTAGGCATACTTGATAACTATGTGGAGAAGCCTACTTAGCATATAGACAATAGAGCGGTTTGCCCTAAGGCTTTACTACTGTTCATTCTTGTTCATTCTTCCTGTTTGGCTGTTTTAGAATCATGCATGTATATAGAGCTCGACGTAACTTTAGCATTCTAGTCTGCTATATTATTTTCTGCTCCTGTTTGTGCTTCATTTTTTGTTTGTATATGACAAAAAATTATAATTTTCTTTGCATTATCCTCGGTCAAACATTTGTTTTCAGAAATTAGCTCTTCTAAATCCTGATTTTTTTTTTGTCTTTATCCTTGAAATATGTTTCATAATGAAGCAGTTTGCAATTTGAATTGCATTATGCAACAGAAGACTGCTAGTTGAGTGCTATCATCTTACATCTTGATTTTGATTGATAGATGAAACTATGAAAGCATAAAGGTTTTCTGAGGTTGGACACTGTAAATCTGTAAAATAATTTGTGCTTTTGATGTTAAAGAGTGCTTGTGTCGTGATAATGAGCTGTGATATTGATCTATGTCAAACAACTTTGGTGTTTGATATTCAGTTTTTTGCATTGTGAACCAGGCCAAAGAGTGAGCCTGCAAAATCAAGTCCAAGTCCCATATTGGATGAAACAAATAAAGATACGCCGAAAAGGTTGATCAAATAAAGATGATAATAAATCAGGCTTGATCTAGTGTGTTATCTATTAAAGGTCCTGATTTTTTCTGTTTGCTTTCAGTGGTGCAGCATCCAACAGTCATCGCAAAGGTAGACCACCTAAAGCTGCAGCTTCAAATATTGATGATATCCCCAGTTCAAGTAAACTAAAAGAAAGGGCAACAAGTAAATCCAAAGATGATAGTTCTAAATCTGGCACTAAACTTAAGAAGGATAATGCCAAGTCCAAGGATGATAATTCGGATGCAGTTAAATCTACCTCTAAAACTGGAAGTAAGTTGGAGGATAATGCCCATAAGGCCAGCAAGAAATCAGTTGATGACACTCCTAGGTCTACCAGCAGCAAAGTCAGAAAGGATGCACTAAAAAATAAATCAAGCGAGGACAGCCCAAGGACAGGCTTGAAGTCCAGGGGAAGCACCATTACAAAAACTGGTGCTGAACCAAAGGCTAACACTTCCAATGAGAAGGGTAAAGCAAAGGTTTGGGGATCTGAAACATCTGGAAAGGTGCATCCAAAGACAACACCCAAGGCACCAGACAATGATGCTTCAGTTGGGAAGAAACGCAAGAGAAAGGGCTAAATGAGGCATTGGAGAATGAAGCTCTTATGTGGGGATGAAATGGAAGAGGCAGGGCAAAAACTAAGTTTCTTATGTAGTTAATACTTAAAATCACTTACTCCTAGGGTAAATATTTTCACTTTCATTTTTTCAACTACTGTCACTTTGGTGGATCTAGCCTGGCACCAGTGTATTTTTACCATTTATCTTTCGCCCCTTGGTGGGTGACTGCAGATTGGGTGTAGGAATCATGTATTCCGGGCTTGTAATGTTTGGTTGTACCTTGACTCCCTGGCAATAGGGACGGCAGATACAAGCCCTTGGATAGCTTTAACTTTCTGCAGATTGTAATTTAGTTACTAGTTGTCTATCTGTATAGTTGGCACGCAAAATGAACTTAGTTCTGACTAGGCCATTGTAGACCAAAACATGCTCATGTGAGCTGCTGCTGTTGGTGGTGGTCATTTTGTGGCCTCTGTTGTGCCTTTTTAGAGGTGGTCTTCGTGCTGGATAGGCGGTGATGAGTAGTGGGCAGTAGTAGTAGTAAACATGATGTAACATCAATACTACACATGAATTTGTTCTATTCCCTGCTGTCAAGTTTGTATGTTGTGGGCAATTAATTTGCCAATGCAGTTTATTTAACTATTGACAAAACATGACAGTTTTCATACTTGAGTTTCCAACGTGTTATCTCCTTGGAGAAATTGTTCAACCAAATTTGCAGACTTTTTGTCATTCTAAAATGTAAAGGGTTGTCAAACGTTAACTCTACAACATGTTTGGCTAGGGAAGACTTAAGGCTATGAAAGAACATGTTTGAACATAAGTGAATTCAGCTTGTTAGGATTTGCAATCTTCTTTTTTGTTTGGAAGTGTTATTTATTAAGTTTACTCTTAAAAGCTAAAAGTTCGTGTCGATTATAAGCTGACTGTTGGGCTCAACAAAGTTCTATTTTGATAAATAATCTCGAACAATTGTTTTACAGCTTGATAAGCGATTGAACTTGACAATCTTTTAAATAAACAAGTTTGAACATCTGTTTTCAAGTTTGGCAAGAAATTGAACTTCACTAGCTTTTTAAATAAACTAGCAGGATCGTTACATGTTGCAGCGCTTGCACAATGTTACTTGATTATATAGGAAAATATTGTATCTGTGTTTAGCTGATAAAGAAGAGTTTGTACAATTTTTATGATTTTTTTTTTGAAATTAAGATGATTAAGAATTGAGGAAGTATCTTAAAAATTATGATAACTAAAAAAATTGTATGTGTCGGAGAATAATATGATTTATAATGAACATCAATTGTGCTACTTATAAGAAAACGTGATACAAAGATGTGATATTTCAATCATTTTAGTAGTTCGTTTGGTTAGACGATTTGTTTGCAAATTAATAGAAAAATCGCTAGTTTTACTATGAGAAGAAGCGTTCTTGCCATTGATTTATTTATATTGTTTTTGATAATTTATTAGCCAAATAATTTTCATAAAAATGAATAGAATTTAAATCGAATGAATGGAGATGAAGACCTAAAAATAAAAAAGAGGTTGAAGTGATTGTTTTCATCATTTTTGTTGGAGCAAATTAAATTTCATGGTGTGTTATAGTTTAGTAACTACGATCCAAAAGGATTGTGAATTGAAAATAAACCACTAATTCTTGTAGTTTGTCAATATTCTAACTATGCTCGTGAACATAATCTTGCAGTTGCTAAATCAAACATTAATTTAGCATGCAAAAGGGATTAGCTAGTGACCTATTATTTAAATTAACCTTTCCAAATTAGGGGATAGATTCAGTTTATTTGTTATTGAAAATTTATTGCAATCAATTTTTAAAACCACACCTTCTAAAGAATTACTAACATTTTCAAAGAAGACCTTCTCAAGCAAATCAAATTTGGTATGGCCGGATGGTTGTATATGCATATATATATAGCTGGTTACTTTTGTTAGGATTCAGGAGAACAAAACTTTCTGTACTAGTAAATTCTAATCTAATTAATCAATCATTCTAAAGCAAGAGATGTCCTTCTTAGGTTTCTAAACCCTTATTTAAATAGATAGCTTCAGTTGGAGACAATTAATGCAGATTAATTATGTAATGTATCTCCTTCAATTACGCACGTCGAGACAAAATTGGCACAGCCTAATATATATTATTTGCACACCATCTTTCTTCATCTTAATCTTAATTTTGCCGGATATATAGCCAAGAAGATTCATGTTTGCAAGTAATGCCAATTAATATATTATCCTAATTTTGGTAAAGGTTTGGATTTATTTGAGAGTTGAAATTGCAAATTTAATTATAATGAAGCATATTTTTATAATAAGGGGCAGAAATTAAAACAACAACAAAGTGAAGACCCACGGCATCTCCCTCCTCGAGTACCCACTAGTGAGAGTGCAACATGTGGCTCTAGGGTTAGGGTTAGTGGAGGTAGGACAACATGTCGCTTGATTTGCTTCACTAGAAATCATTTTGTATGCTATATTCTTGTCCCTCCTTCATATATATGAGACAACTAATTTCAAGTCCCACAAATGAGAGTATAAGTTGAATATAAAAGCCTCATTAATTTGGTGCATCATTGTACGTTGAGTATGCTAATTAAGATAATAATGTGGACTACCATCGGTTTTGTGCATCATCGCGTTGGACTTATAGTGCATGTTTACTTCATAGGATAAGAAAGAATATGATAGAGAGTGAATATATTAATATCTATTGTTTATTCAGAACTTTTGGAATGCAATTTTTTTTTTCAGACAAAATTGATGTATTTTACCTTTAATTAGGGTTTCAAGATTTTAAAACCGGTTCCAATTATATTTTCGTCCAAAATGATAAAATACGATCGTTTTTTAAAAACCTTATATAGGGTCAGATTTTAAAACCCCTATCTCAAAAGGGTCATTCTCCTTAATTTTCTCATTTGTTAATTAGCCTATATAGTTTGAGATAGATTAATCAATTAAATTTCCCAAAATTAAACATAAATAGTTGCATACTAATCTAATACCATATAAGATACGATTACATATATAATCTCTTTTTATTCTCCACGTAGGTCATATGATGTGTCAATATTGGGCCAAATTAAATCTTTTACTTTGATATCGCATTTTACTTAATTCAGTGATCAAATCTCCCTAAAATGACATGTTATTAGGAAATTACGTCCACTTTTGACTTCTATATTATAAGAAATGAAGTTTTGGTTTGAAGAACGCAACAATTCATTAACATTTTAATGTGCAGCGAGCTGAAAATAAACTTTGTTCAACTCCACGCTCATGTCTTAATTAATGCATGCTTACAATTCTTCAATTTATTACCACTCTTCAAGCATGTTGTGCTGCTGACTTCTTTATTATGCGTTTGACTTTTGTGGCCATTAATTCTTCTCTTAATTTGCTACTCGACTCCTTTCCTTTTTGACTTTTTATAATTCACCAGATAATGCAAGTTCATGCAGTTTGTTAGGAAGAAATTAGATTTTCGATAAGAATTCAAAAATTCAAACGCAAAAAAATAATAATCAAAATGAGTAAATTCAAAAAATATAAAGAATACCAAAATTTACGTGATTCAGTCTGGCGGGGTACCGGACCTACTCCACGGGGAGAAGAGGGCACTTGATTTTATTAGAAGGGAGGAGAAAATACGGTCAATACAAGAGCGGAATACAACTGATTAATAAATTGTAAAAGAAAAATACTGCATGTACTCAGATATTTTTTTGCACCCCGGAATCTGAATTCCTGCTTCTGCCTGAAAATTATGGATGCGGCGTCCTTTGATTTTCTTGCTTCTGCCTGAGACGGTGTGAAAGGAAAGAGAGCAGCTGGAAAGGAATCCTGCTTGAGAAACGAAGTAGATGAGATGCTCTTAGAATTATTTGGATCATTAAAACTGCATATTAGGTCACTATTTATACTAAAGGGGGAGAGTCAATTCATGCCTAATTTGGTGGAGAAAAAATCTCCAAGGATTTTGCTTCTCCGTCTGATTTAATCGGATGGCTGAAATACTTCTTTTGACCCAGAAAATTAGCTTGTGTTGATCAAGCCCAATTTCATAATGGATTCGGGTCTAAAATAATTCAACCCTCACAATTTCCTCCTTTGATGAATTTTAAGCCCGATGTAGTCTTCTCTTCTTCTCCCAAGAGCCCTATAGGACTAACCTGCACCATGAATCAATCTTACCAAATTCAGACAGTGTTCAAATTTGGTCGTTGGTAGTACTTTATTCAGCATATCTGCAGGATTGTGAGTCGTGTCAATTTTCTGAAGCTTTATTTCTCCTTTTGAAATAATATCCCTAATAAAATGAAATCTGACGTCGATGTACTTCGTCCTTTCATGGAATATTTGATCTTTTGATAGGTGGATTGCACTTTGACTGTCACTATACACGACTATGTCCCCATTTTGAGAAGTCAATTCTTTTATCAAGTTTCCGATCCATATTGCTTCTTTAATCGCTTATGTAATAGCCATGTACCCCGCTTCAGTGGTAGAGAGGGCGATAGTGGGTGGTAGACCGGCTTTCCAACTTACTGTAGTTCCACCTATAGTGAAGATATAGGCGGTGATTGATCTCCTCTTATCAAGGTCACCGGCATAGTCCGAGTCTGAGTATCCTGTAAACGATTCATTAGTTCCACCGAAAATAAGGCTGGCTTTAGAAGTACCTTGTAAGTAGCGCATGATCCATTTGACTGCCTTCCAATGTGCTTTTTCCGAATTTGTCATGTACCGGCTGACAACACTTACTGCATGTGCTATGTCTGGGCGGGTACAGATCATGGCGTACATAAGACTGACAACTGCACTTGCATAGGGTACTTGTGACATGCTAACTCTTTCTTTTTCATCTTTTGGGCATAGTAACTCTGACAATTTGAAGTGTGCGGCAAGAGATGTCTTGACAGGTTTTGCTTCTTGCATGCCAAAGCGCTCAACCACCTGCTTTAAATAACTCTCCTGTGTTATGTACAATTTTCTTTTTTACGGTCTCGCTTTATCTTCATCCCAAGGATTTTTCTTGCAGCCCCAAGGTCCTTCATGTCAAATTCACCCTTAGGGTGTGTCTTTAGCCTCTTATACCATTGTTTGGGAGATTGCTTGAGGCCATAGAGTGACTTCTTTAGGAGACAGACATGATCAACTTTATTTTTCTCTTCAAACCCTTCTGGTTGTGCCATGTAGATCTGTTCTTCTAAGTCACCGTGTAGGAAAGCTACCTTTACGTCAAGTTGTTCTAACTCCAAGTCTTGCATGACTACTAATGCTAGAAGAACACGAATAGAGGTATGCTTAATCACATGAGAGAAAATATCTTTGTAGTCAATACCTTCCTTTTGATTGTATCCCTTTGCTACCAGCCGAGCTTTATAGATATCGTCTTCTTTGAGTTTGTAGATCCACTTGCACCCAACAAGTTTCTTGTGCGGTGGAGGCTTCATAAGTTCCCAAGTATTATTTTTCTGCAGGGATTTAAATTCTTTTACCATAGTTTCACGTCACTTTCTTGAATTTGTCATATTTAGGGCTTCTTTATAGGAGGTTGGTTCTTCAGTGCATGGAGTTTCTTCAGCCACTGCTAGAGCATATGTAGTGATATTTGTATACCTAGGATTAGGACGTGGTGCTCGCCCAGGTTGGTTGAGGGCGATGGAATAAGGATTCTCCTCCTCAATTTGATATTGCTCCTCCTGGACCCTGTGTGGCTCCTCCTAAACCCGGTGTGGCTCTTCTTGGACCTGAACATGTTCTTCGGTGGTCTGTTCTGAAGCAGTGTCATTGGCTTCTATGGAAGGCGGTCTAGATGCAGATGTAGAGAACCAGAATTCTTTGGTAGTAGGCTGAGGTGGTGTTTCTTCTGGTGGCACTGTAGGTTCCTGTGAGTCCTCCTCTTCTTGGTTCTCCTTTTTCATTTTCAAGAGTACTTGTTCATCAAAAATTACATCTCTATGAATTTTTGTTTTACAATTATTTATGCACCACACTTTATAGTCT
Organism: Canna indica; assembly: GCA_034359265.1. Taxonomy (NCBI): domain Eukaryota; kingdom Viridiplantae; phylum Streptophyta; class Magnoliopsida; order Zingiberales; family Cannaceae; genus Canna; species Canna indica. The sequence continues at coordinate 74,543,946 of CP136894.1, read as the reverse complement.
TTCACTCCGCTAGGATATCCTAAGAAAATACATTTCTTTGATCTAGGTTCTAATTTTTCCTTATTCACTCTGACATAAACAATGCACCCAAAAAATTTTAGATGGTCATAAGAGGCTGGCGACTCGGTCCATTTTTCCTCGGGCGTTTTGAATTCAATGGATGAAGAAGGAGATCGATTTATCAGGTAGCAAGTGGTGGATGCAGCCTCTGCCCAAAAAATTTTAGAAAGGTTAGCATTATAAAGCATACTTCTTACCCTTTCTATGATGGTGCGGTTCATCCTTTCGGCTACTCCATTCTGCTGAGGTGTGTAGGGAACTGTGTGATGTCTTATGATCCCTTCTCTGGAGCAAAAAATTTTAAATTCTCCACTATAAAATTCTAGGCCATTGTCGGTTCGCAGGGTCCGAACATGTCTACCGGTTTGCTTCTCAATCATTGCCTTCTAAGACTAAAATTTAGAGAAGACAACAGATTTATTTTTAATAAAATAAGCTCATACATTCCTGGAGTAATCATCAATAAAAGTGAGCATGTATCGAGCTCCTCCTTGAGATTCAACCGGTGATGATCCCCATAGATCATAGTGGATGTAGTCCAATTTTTCTTTTGCATAGTGTTGCCTTGTGGAGAATGAGACTCTTTTCTGTTTGCCATAGATGTAATATTCACATAAGTCTAGCTTAGCAAATTTTTGTTTTTCAAGTAGCCCCTTTTGTTCAAGTATTAGCATGCTCCTTTCATTAATATGCTCTAATCTCATATGCCATAATTTAGCAATATCATCATCAGAGTGTTCAGAAGTTACCATAGTCGTACCACTTGTTACCGTTGTGCCTTGCAGGATGTAGAGTTGGTTTACTTTTAGTGCTTTCATTACTGTTAATGACCCATTTGTGACTCTGAAAATTCCATCTTGGCCTGAATACTTTTATCCAAGTGCATCTAGAGAAGATAAAGAAATTAAATTTCTTTTAAGACCTGAAACGTGCCATACCTGAGTTAGAGTCTTTGTAATGTCATCGTGCATTTTAATTTTTACTGAGCCAACGTCTGCTATTTGACATGATGAGTCATTTCCCATTAGCACTTTCTTACCATCAGCATATTCATATGTGTCAAACCATTCTCGGTGTGGTGTCATATGATAAGAGCAACTTGAATCTAAAATTCATTCATCTTGAGATCTAGCATAACAAGCAGAAACAGTAAGTACCTCTACTTTTTCATCCTCATCAGCATAGGATGCTTCCCCGTTCTGATTTTGTTCCTCCAGTCTCCGTTTCAGCTTACGACATTCTGATTTGATGTCTCCCATTTTTTTACAATAATAGCACTGCACGTTTTTGGATCTGGATTTATATCTGAACTTACCCCGGCTTTTGTCCCGTGACTTGTTTCGTCCTCTAGTGTTTAGGGCTTCTCCACGACTTCTAGAGGATCTTGTGGTAAGTTGAGAGTCGACAACCTCCTTGGATACTAGCATTGTTGTCACTTCATCCAGAGTTATAGTATTCTTGTCATATAATAAACTTTCACAAAAAATTTTAAAAGAAGCAGGGAGAGTAATTAGAAGCATAAAAGCTTTATCTTCTCCCTCAAATTTAACTTCCATATCCTCAAGATCAGCAAGAATAGAACGAAAAGTGCTAATATGATTTTTAACAGAAGTGTCATCAGTCATGCGTAAAAAATATAATTTCTGTCTAAGCGTCATCTTACTTGTAAGAGTTTTATACTAGTAGATTGTGGTAAGCTTTTTCCATACATCTGCGACAGACTTTTCTGATGCAACTTCTCGTAGTGCCTCGTCGCAGACACTCATGTACAAGGTGGCTTTAGCACTTTCATCGGCCTGGTCTTTTTCTCTTTCAGTGTCTTCCATTGCATCTCGCCCGCGAATAGTGTCCTGAAGGTTCTCTTTGATCAAAATTGCTTTCATCTTCAAAGCCCACAATGAGTAGTTGACATTGTGGTCCAATTTTTGGATTTCATATTTTGCCATTGACATTGTGGATTATTGGCTCTGGTACCACAACTGTTAGGAAGAAATTGGGTCTTCCCGCAAGGATCCAAAAATTCAAACGCCAAAAGGAAAAGTACCAAAACGAGTAAATTCAAAAAATATAAAGAACACCAAAATTTACGTGGTTCAGCCCGGCGAGGTACCGGGCCTACTCCACGGGGAGAAGAGGGCACTTGATTTTATTAGAAGGGAGGAGAAAACACGACCAATACAAGAGCTGAATACAACTGATTAATAAACTGTAAAAGAAAAATACTGCATGTACTCGAATATTTTTCTGCACCCTGGAATCTGAATTCCTGCTTTTGCCTGAAAACTGTGGATGCGTCTTTGATCTTCTTGCTTCTGCCTGAGATGGTGTGAAAGGAAAGAGAGCCGTTGGAAAAAAATCCTGCCTGAGAAACAAAGTAGATGAGATGCTCTTAAAATTATTTGGATCATTAAAATTGTATATTAGGTCATTATTTATACTACAGGGAAAGAGCCAATTCATGCCTAATTTGGTGGAGAAAAAATCTCTAAGAATTTTGCTGCTCTATCTGATTTAATCGGATGACTGAAATACTTTTTTTGACTCAAAAAATTAACTGGGTTGATAAGCCTAATTTCATAATGAATTCTAATTTAAAATGATTCAACCGTCGGACAGTTAAGTTAATTATAGAGTAATTAACAAGATCGTGTCATCATCTAGTTTGTATCGTAACAGGATCGTACAAGCGTACGCGATTTTGGATCGTAACAAGCTGATACGACCACAACTCGTGTCGCGGTTTTGATCGTCATATTTTGAGTAGTATTACGTTTCTTGCGATTAACACGTTAACAGATAACGGAGGCGAGCGCACGTGCCTCACAAGGTAACAAAAGCATGTCACTGCGATCGCAGACGTCCAGTGGCATTAATTTAGTTGCTAATTACTTCATTAGCTATATAATTAGCTTAACTGCACTACTGCTTATAAACGTTCTTCTCTTCTTCCACATCTATCTATCTCTCTCTCTCTCTCTCTCTCTCTCGCGATCGAGAGAGGCGAAGCAACAGAGCGCGCAAACCCTAAGTTTGGCGGCGGAGGCGATGCAGCCAAGCAGCAAGGAGATGCAAGGAATGGCGGCGTCTCTGAGCGGAATGGCGCCGCCGGCCGTTGCGGCCCACATGTCGCTCCAGGAGCTCCAGAACGGTAGCGCCGCCGGACACGACGAGTTCTTCGATCAGATGATGTCCGGCTTCGGTTCCTCCTGGACGCCGGGGCTCGGAAGGTCGCTCTTCAGGACCGGTCTCGCCGGAAAGTCGCCCGAGGAGCAGGCGTCCGACGAGGGGATGCAGTATCAGCCACCGCCCTACGATGAGTCATCGCTGCTCGCTTCGCGGCTACGGCAGCACCAGGACGCCGCTGGTGGGACCTTGCCGACGGGGAATTCGATGTTGCAGCAGATGCTCCTCCAGTCGATGGGTCAGCAGCCGGGGAGCGGTGTCGGAGAGACGGGGATTTTTCTACCGCTGCCGCCGCTCTCCCTCGGGAACGGTGGGGCGGAGAACTCCAGTCTTCTCGTCGACAGATCTCGAGACGAACTCGATGCGTCATTCAAATCGCTTGATCCCACGGTGTGCTTTCCAGTTCACTCTTTTCGCTCCTTTTCCACTTTCCTTTTTCTTGCAGTTAAAGAAAACAATACAAGTTTCTTTTTCTGGGCTAAAAATTCGATTTTAAATCCAATCAAAGGAAGCCGATGCGCTCTACAGCAATGGATTACGAGGATCATTTCTGCGGATAGCTCAAGCGCCAAATCAGCAGCAGCATTTCCATCATCCCCAACCCCAGGTTTCAAAACCCTCATTTCCATCTCTTCTAAAGTCCTACAGAAACAAACAAAAAAGGTATTTTGACGCTGTACCTAAAGTTTCCACACCAATGCCGCCAGAACTACGGAGGAGCGTCGCCGGCGGCTACCGGGGTAGGGCGAGCATCTTCCGCCGCGGCAGCTTCGGCTTCCGCCGCGGGCGTCACAGCGCCTCCAAGGCCGAGGGTAAGGGCGAGGAGAGGGCAAGCGACGGATCCACATAGCATTGCCGAAAGAGTAAGCCATGTGTAAAAATGAATAAGAATGCTCGATTTTTTCATCTTTGTGCCATAAATGGATCTATGTATTTGGGTATCAAGCGGCTTTTGCTTTGTCTCAATTAACCTCTGTTCTTCTCTCTCTCTCTCTCTCTAAATTTTAATAGCTTTTGTCTTCATCTGTGATACTGTACACAGCTACGGAGGGAGAGAATAGCAGAGAGGATGAAAGCCCTGCAGGAGTTGGTGCCCAACACCAACAAGGTCATTTTCTTCGGACTTTCTTCTTCCTGATCACCCCTTAATAGCTCTTACTTTAATGTCTCTAAACTCTTTCACGGTAATTAGTTTGTTCAATCTCGATAGGTTTGATCTTGTCATTTAACTATTATCCCTCTTTGCTGGAAAATATGTACATCATAAAAGCAGTACAGCTTGAACCTGAAGACAATGCATAGGCAAATTGAAATTAGAAGTAATTGGTTTCTATTAGGAGTAATTGGGAGGACCACTTGATAGAGATAATTAAAATAGACCAAAGTCCTCTCTTTTTGCCCCTTTTAGTTATGAGTGCCATGTGTCGCAAGTTAATAATGATTCAAAACTAGTTAAAATATAGGAATATTTATGGAATATCCACATCTTTGTATAGTATTAATTTTTAAAAAAAATCTCTGCACAACAATTTGCTTTAAATTTCGTGAGAGAGAGCATATATAGAGTTTAAAACAAGTGGTCCTCACCACAAAAGAAACTAGAACAGGAGAAGTTTATTCAGCACACTTGAATATATATAAAGTGCAACTTTTACACTCTTTTTGCCGTTCTATCAGAAATGTGTCGCATTAAAGTGGCTTTGCATTTTTAGGATATTTCTACAAGCGGTAAAGCCATTTATTAATTGTAACTCCACTTTGCGCTGTTTATATGACTTTGTTTTAACTTGTACTGCAGACTGACAAGGCATCGATGCTTGATGAGATCATCGACTACGTTAAGTTCCTGCAGCTCCAAGTGAAGGCAAAGCTTCTTCTTCTTCTTGTATACCTTAATGACTATGGAATTGAGCTAGCTGATGTCTCATTAATGGCTTCACATGGTTCATGGGACCATTTATTCTAGGGTTTACGTTCAGATAAATCTTTAATTGAAAGCATAATGATGCAGGGGTCGTATTAATATATTGATCGATTAATTAATACTCCACACGCAGGTCCTTAGCATGAGCAGGTTGGGCGGAGCAGCTGCCGTTGCGCCGCTCATGGCCGATATGCCTTCAGAGGTACGTGTTCATGAATAAGAGGCCGGCACTCGTGCAAGCACTTGGCTTATGATTACTCATCGCAATGTCGTCTTTTGGCAGAGCGGAGCAGCTACCGAAGCAGGCAACAACGACGGCCTGACGGCTGCGGAGCACCAGGTGGCGAAGTTGATGGGGGAGGACATGGGGTCGGCAATGCAGTACCTCCAAGGGAAGGGCCTCTGCCTCATGCCCATCTCCCTCGCCTCCGCCATCTCATCCGCCAGCTGCCGCCCCCCGCGCCCGCTCGGCGGCTTCGGCCACCTCAACCGCCGCCCGGCTCCCCCTCCGCCTCCGCCTCCGCACGGTGATGCGCCCTCGTCTCCCAGCATGTCGGCGCTGACGGTGCAGTCCACCAACGGCTGCGGCGCTGATGCCGACGTCTCCCGGTAGGACGGAGAAAGGAAGAGAGAGAGAGAGAGAATGCTTTCGAGACGTGAAGCACAAGTCTAGAGGAATAATTAGGGCGCTTATTAATTAATTATTATTGAGGGTTCATTCCTTCTTTTTCCTCGATCGTCGTCAATTATTCCTCTGCCCTACTTGTTTGAACTTTACGTTGCTCTCTTTTCTTCCTTCCATTAATTATTCTACAATATAGCATGCTTTTGTTTTGCCTTTAATCTCATTAGAAGCTTGTCTTTATTATCCAATAGTTGGATGGCTTCTCAATTACTTAATTTGCATATTTTGATTAATTAAAGCTATATATCAATGTATGAGGTGATATATAGACAGTTTGAGGAGGCAAATGCTTTTTAATTCAAATAGATTGTTAAATCAGTTAAGCCACCTATCTCATTAAAATTGGTTCAATAAAATATTATTTATATATATATAACCTAGCTAGATCATTTGTGGTACTAGTTTGCAATATCGAACTAGTTGAACAAATCGGTTCGATTGATTTTAAAAATGTAGGGTATCTTGGAACCATTTCGGAGACATGTATTAGAAAAAAAATAAAATTATATATTAAGCTTTTTTCTAATAGTTTAAGTTTTTTTTAAAAAAATAAATCCTTCAATCGAAATTAATAAGGTCCGGTGGTCGCTCGAGTTTTTAACTAAGGAAAACCTAGCATAAAACGTAATTAAAATTTTAAAGGAAAAAAAGCTTGATCTGACTTAGGCCAGGTGATTGGATTGGATATCTTGGTTTCAATATTTTTGAATTTTTATTTTTTTACATGTTATTGTAATGTATTTTCTATTTTTAATGATGTGTTAGTGGATTGTCTTGAGCCAAATTATTTTGATTTTTTTTAAAAAAAAAGAGTTTATGCACATGTTTTTAATTTTATTTAAATAGTCGTCAATTGGGTTGTGCTTCCATTGAAAAATTCAATATCCATCCATTTTTTGTTTTAAGGAAAATAAAAAAAAAGTCGAGGTTTTGTTTTTAATTATAGTAGGTCAAATTGATCATTTATTTTGAAGACTCCTTTCATTATTCTAGGTAAAGTGGTGGGGTTGGAGGAGGCAAGGAATGATGGAACTTGTGATAAACTATAGGCAACAAGAAGAGAAAAATAAAGCATTGATCTCCGGAGTGTATAATAATTGAAGTGCTTGAGATTATTCTTTTCTGAGTGCAAAGTGCATGATAGTGGGAGGGTGGTACAGAAGTCTATTATTGGATTGGGTGACAACATTGTGTCATCAAATCATTGGGATTAGTGAAGGTTTTTTAATTAAATTAAATAGAGGGATTATAAAGTTAAGGAGAAGTCAACAGGTGGTCATGTGATGCTTATTGCTTAATTATAGGGCATACTCAATTAATTAAGTTAGAAAGTGATATGGTAGTGATGGGAAGACATTAATTAATGTTATTTTAGAGGTGGAAGAAGAGATGTGCATCCAAGTTGGATTAGGGTTTTTTTAAAAAAAGAAAAAGAAAAAGTAAGGATTAGGGTTTGGAAAAGGATTAGGGCTTTTCAATTTATTTTTTAAAAAGAAAAAGAAAAAGAAAAATTGGGGCTTGCAAAAAGGAAGAGAAAAAAAAAAGGATTAGCTAGGTTTGCTTTGTTTTTTTTCTTGTTCAATTAATTGTCTCCTCGTTGCTTAGAATTTAATGCTGCTAACACTCAAAAGGGAAAAGGCGAAAAGGGTATTAACTTTCAAGTAGGGAGAGGAGTGTGGAGTCAAAAGAATTTGATTCCAAAATTTACTTCATTTGGAACTTTCGGATTATGTATTTATGTATAGAGAAAAAAAATATCAATTATTTGAATTGATTATTAGATTTATTGTTTCCATCTGAATTTTATATATATATATATATATATATATATATATATATATATATATATATATATATATACATAAAGTGTTAATATCATTAATAACTACCGTGCACAAATTTTAAAATTAAATCAAAGGTTAAATGAACAAGAATTCTTATCCATTTAAGAGAATATGACATTGAGGTCTTATCAATTGAAAAGATCACCTCCACATATATATGAAAATCCAACCTTCACTATAACGAAGGAAAAATAAATCAGCGCCACTTATATATAATATGCCTACGGCAGTCGTACATTAAAATCGACGCTCACAAAAATGACAAAATTTAGTTAGAATGGATAGAGAGAGAGAGAGAGATTTTTCTATTTTTTGATTATTTATATTATTTTAACATTCGTTTATTTACGATGATAAATTAGATTTTTCATAAAATATTTTATATTCACTTAATAGAGAGAGAGAGAAAGAATTTTGGCAATAAAATTAGAGATGTCAATGGGTTGGGTGGCTGGTGCCCGAGGATCCGGTTGGGCACACCGTGCCTTCCCAATATTATTTGAAAGGTGCATCATGTAGTGGGCCGCATGTCGTACATAGGAAGCACAAGTTGTGCCTAGTTAGCCTGCGCCCAACGTAGTAGTTGAGCATTCATCTAAGCTGGCTCAAGCCTACCTCAAGCTCAAAGGGGTGGGCGCGTCCCGTGTTGTGTCACCCCTTCAGGAATTGGGATCTTACTTGGCACGGCTCGACATGCAATGAGTTTGCCCAAATTTGAACTTGGGCAGAACGGGCATGGCCCATTGCCACATTTAGTTGGAATTTCAACAATACCAATGTGGGCATCGGGCCATGTATCTTATTACTAGTGTTGGTAATTAAGTATAATGTTATATATTATATATTTAAATATTATAACATTAATTATATTTATAAATTAATGAATTAAAATAAAAATTTAATTATTACAAATGTACAATTGATTTTATAATAATTATCTTATACAATCAATTATTAATTATTAATGACTCATTAATTATTATATACTTAATATTGTATATTTAATAATACATATTATTTATTATAATTAGTCATTTTGATATTACAATTATCATAATTATAATTACATATTTATAATTAATAGTCACATATATAAGATCATTCTTTATCCATAACCTCAAAATTAAATAGTAAGAACAATATTTTGACTAAGTAGAATGTTAATTAGTTATTAGATCATGCTGAACATGATCAATTCATTTTCATGTTAGATTAAATTATATAAGATGGAATATATTCCCATAGAAAAAAGGAAATAAGTTGTCTTTAGAGTTTTATTTTTCACAAATACACTATTTTCTCTCTCTTTCTTGTGCTTCATTGATCTTCTCTTGCCACTACCAAATGAAGAAATATGATAACTTTAAAGTACATATCCAATTTATTGATTTTATAATTTGTAAGTACATATCCATCTCCTTATTTTCTACACTAGAATAAAACTCAGCTGCATGTTGTGACCATGAGTTATTAGATCATTAGTCATAATAGCAATTGTAGGGAAATATTTTTATTGTTATATCCACCATAACAAAAGATCAAAAATTCCTAATATATTGACTATCATCAACTGTAATCATAGAGATATTCTAAATAGCATGCTAATGTTAAATATATATAGTTGAGACCAAATTTAAAACCATATACTGTCTACATGATTGTCATGAAATAGAGATGATCAAGAACATCCCCCTTGAAAACTCTTGTTTAATAACTTGTCTTTGATATCACTGTTCTTGAAGGAACACTGCAATGACAAATACAATTCCACACAACTAAAAAGTCAGCAAACAGATATTATTTCTAATAATAACACAAGTCCTGAAAATTAAGATAAAAATGTTGGCATCTATTTGCACGAGTCAAAAATTTCAGAAGCATTTCTCTTCTGTATAAATTCAACAGAAGTGATCACACCAAACACATGTATTGCATCTTTCCTACATTTTTTATTGATATAAATGAAAAAGATATAAAAAATTGTCTTCTTGAGTATCATGCGTAATCAGGCATGAATTTCTTGAGAAATTTGATTGGGTATATCTCATCATCAGAAGCAGTCTCTTCGAATGACACATAAAATCTCTCCTTGTCATATACATGGCACATAGTCATTATTGTCTTCATCAGACGCCAATTCCAATTGGCTTCGTTGAGATACTGTCAATTTAAATGTCCAAAAAATGGTAATGAGAATGCTTCCAGATTAAAGCAGATAATATAAAAAATTCACAAATGCAACATTTTTCTGTTTACAAAAATGAATAATTCAGGGTAGTCAAAAGAATTAATTTGACACACCTTTCCCCAATTCTCTTGGAGTGACTTGTGAGCTGCTTTGAGGTTGTAGCTTGGAATCCTAGAAGAAATATGATGTGGGATGTGCACATTGATGTCATGACATAAGATCTCAATCCTGTCACAAAGAAAAAACAGATGTCCTTATCTACATATATACATAGAGACACTAGGTTATAAAAACTATAAGCATTATCCTGCAATGAAAGAAAATGCTTACAGTTTGTGTAATCTTTTAGAAAGAATCTACTGGCATTACAGGAGGCAAGCAAAAATTTGTAAGAAGCAAATAGTTTGTGTATCACAAGTGACTTAGTAGTCTAGAGCACCCAGAGCTACGCACAAGTAAACCAAATGCTTCCATTTGTGCTAGTTGGATACCATGCAACTGCATGAATTGGTGAGTTCTCTTAATGGACGTTCTTTTATCTCAAGTACTTTTATGAAAGTAAGGTGTCCAACTTGACTGCACTTATGGTGTTTCACTGTTTAAATTTGGATAAACCATTGGCAAAAACAATATGCCAATGGCTGATCCTAATATTCAAGAACAATCAAGTTAAACATAAAACTAGTATGTGATTTGCACACATATCTAACAAGTGAATTCTGCTCAAGATGATTAATAGAGAACGAAGTTTTTAATTAAAATAAGGTGCTGTTACATGCGGGCATCATAGGAGTTGCGTGTTGTAGCATACTCGATCACTTAGTTCCATGAAATATGAGATCAGTATAAAGTGCAAAAATGAATCATTTTGATCTAATTTATCTGTAATTGGTGAAGAGGGTGGCATTGGTCTAAAGGTAAAGTTACCCACTTGTGACCACGGAGGTCATGGGTTTGAGCCATGGAAATAGCCTCTCTGCAAAAAAGCAAAGGGAAAGCTGCGTACATCAACCCTCCTCCATCCGGAGATCATGGGTTTGAGCCATGCAACCTCTCTGCAAAAAAACATAGGGAAAGCTGCGTACATCAACCCTCCTCCCTAGAGCCCAAAAAAGTGGGATTGCTTCGTGCACTCGGTCACCATTTTTTAATCTATAATTGGTGAACGTTGAATTTTTTTGTTTTCACCAAGAACCTGTTTACTCCTTTCGCTTGTTTTTTCTTTATTCTCCAATTGTTCTCTTTTCTTTAGTATCTTTTGTTTATTGTTTGACTTTTGAAGTCACACATGTAACACAAAACACCATCTTCTTGCACCCTGTTTCAATAGCAACTATATTTCTATGGATATTCCAATACAGCGGCAATTCATTAGTTTTCAACATTCTCTAAGAGATAGAACCCTAATACTCTCTCTGACCTCCAATTATTTACTCCTATAAAAACTATTATAGACAAAATGAGACAGTTTTTATTTCTAAGTAGTTACTTAAGCCTGAATATCAAGAAAAATATAAAGCATCATTGAAGGATTTTATGAAGTTGGATTATACAAATAGGTTTGCACTTGGAAGTGTTTGCAAACTCAGACCTTGCAGGCTTGCACTAGAGGATGTAAAGGCACCCTTTCTGTTTAGATATTTGAGTTGGTTGCCAACCAAAACCCTAACCCAATTTTATTCAGATCAAGCAAAAGCAGTAACAAACAACTGTTAATTATTTTATTTGTCCTATAATCTATTCTTAGACCATAGACAACAGAAAAGCAGGAAGGAGGCAAGAAATCTACAATCACATATAAATTGCTCGAGCACATACAATTACTGCTTATCATAAAATTGTTAGAGAAAAAATGCAAATAGAGCTGCTTGCCTGCTTGGTAACTTCAATTTGCACATGTTTCTTGGAGCTTGCTATCATATTTACAATGACTCGAGCAAAAAATTATACTATGACTTAGCGTACCAGGTAATTGTTCTAAGCAAGGATTATTTCGGGCAGAAATGTGCATGCTGGTATCCTGGCAGCATTATGCTGTGTGTGTAGTTACAAGACAGTCACTTGACCAGAAGGCATACCATCTATATCATCAGACATTGGTGATTGCTCAATTCTTTTTGCAGAACATTTGTCATTTTCTGTAGATTTCTTTTAAGTTAAGAAGTTGTGTGAAAAATTCATCTATCAGCACAATTTCAGACTAAAGTTCAGTACGTGTATAGTGTGAAGAGGGAAACCAAATTTTCCTTGTACAGACCATGCAACCATCACAACCATTGCCATGCTTCGAAACTTTTACTTGTAGAAGTACTGAAGCACCACAAAGGGAATGGGAAATACATTTGAATAAAGATGAACTACCAACAATGTCATTGAGAAAAAAATAGATATGCAGGGTTAATAGCATACCAACGATGATAGTTACAGTGAACCGTGCCATTTAGTTGTGCCTGAGCAGCATTCCACTCTTCTGAAGCTTTGAAAGGTATGTGAGGAGCAGTATGATGGACCATTGTGAAGGTACTCATCTAGCAAATTACGCAAAACTAATTAACAGAAATTTTGAGAGGTGTTTCATAAGAAAGAAAAATTCTGCTTAAGTAAGAGATGAGTGTATTCTAAGCTGTACACCTTAATGGAGACTGAATCATGGGTTAGATAATCAATAAGTAGACAAAACTAAAGAGAGTAACTACCCAAAAGTGATATCCCAACCATGGCATAAGCCAAAACTTGATCCATCCAATGACCCCAGCCTTATAAACAATCAATGGCCATCCAATTGCCATAAATGCAAACACGCATGACAAGCTTATCTTCACCCTTCCAATTTCAGAAGGTCTGAACTTCTTCAAATCAAAGTGCCAGATCAACCTATAAGAAGCTTGATAATATTAGGAAAATTAGCATCATTGTGTTATGAAGTTTAATAATTTGGGGAAAGCTTGACATTAACTTCTATACTAACATTAATTGAGTCCACTGCTGAAATTAAAATATCAAGGTGGCAGCTGAATACTATACCAGTGACCAATCGACATCCAAGGCCTGAATGGTCCATAACCAAATACTATTGCCTTCCTCATGAGAGGTTTAGAGTCAAACTCCTCTCTCCATACAGGATGCCAAGCAGTATCTTCTGACAACCTAAATTTTGGGAGGAAACATAGAAAACAAAAGCAAGATTTATGAAAATTTCCCTTATTTCACTTTTCAAACCATGCATGCCAGTGTTTACTTGCAAAAGAAAATATGCAAAACCACAATTTGAAACGAGATAACAAGCAAAGAAATTGATCTTTTTTTCATGTCTTAGTCAATGTATAGTTACAAACTTTCAACATTGGATCTACATTGGAAGTATGGTGAATTCCAATTAGGATATAAGCTAATATACACCAAGATGTGTGTGTGTGTGTGCGCGCGCGCGTCACTAAAATTTAAAATAAAAATATAGCAGAAACTATTATATTGAGTGTATATGATGACTGATGAGATAGACTATGGAACTTGAAGACTTTATGATCTACGCAGAGTATGCAAGACTAAAATATCAAATATAAGAAAAACAGAAGAAGCAGGTCATCAGATACCAACATGTTTGTTTTAGCGTGATGCCTATCATGCTTAAACCGCCAAGGCTCATAAGGGTATATTAGAGGCAAAAATGCTAGAGTTCCCACGATATCTTCAACCAATTTGTTCCTCGAAAATGACTTGTGAGCGCAATCATGACCTATCACAAAAAACTTTAAAACAGAAATGTTAGTGAGGTAAAAGAATGATCATCCAACATGAAAGAAATTGAACACACATAGGAAATCAGTAGTAGCATTCAATTGTAAACTAAAGTATAAGGATGTTGTAGAGTTGAAGAAGAAACTAACCCCTGTCACTGCAGTTCCAGTCCATGCCCACGCCAAAGGAAGCAAATACCATGGAGCTTTTGCAATCATTAAAATTCCCAATGCATACGAAGTTACAGATATTAGAACCGACCTCCATGCTTTCATGTCATCAATTTCAAATAGCTTAAATAAAATTATCACAAATTAGTCATGTTAGACATAAACAATAAAAACAGAATCCACAACAATTGATTTGGTACCTTTTTAGGCAGGGTATCCATGATATCTTTCATTGTGATGTTATCTGGAAGTGGTTCCCCAATTTGTGTAAAGCCGTATCGTTCAGACATCTTCTTTCTTTCCTCTGCATTATCTAGAAATGGGCATGAAGCAGGCACCACTGCAGCCTGAACGATAAAGGCAGACTTTTTGTACGATAAAAATTGATAGGAGAATTTTCTTCCCACTCCCAGGCAGTTCAAATCTGACCAAAGCATCAAGAAATGAATAAGAATTAATATGGGCCAGTTTAATACCCCAAATGTTTATATTTTTGTTTTGCTTTCATGGCAAAGATCCATTTGTGATGAACAATTGAAGATTCAAAACTCAATAATGCCATATTATTTTACAAGACATGGAGCAAGTAACTAAGCTGATAGCTGAGATGGAAGATGATAAGAAAAAGCAAAAAACTCCATGATGGATATGAGTTACATTGACTGTTGATGTCTAACAAAATTGGAGACAAAAAGCCATAGTATTTCAAGGAAATGGACATATAAAGAACTTCACATCCCTATCCTCAGCCACTAAGGATACATGATCTGATAGGTCATCGAGAGAAACAGTAACGGATTCTTCTTTACAAAATATCTATATCTATTGATCACCAAATGAACTTGATTATGGCTTTCTCCTAGTATTTCCATATGAAGTTTAGAGATTTTCAAAATGATTTTTTTTTTCCAAAGAAAAATAACTTATCTTATTTGTCTAGCAAAGGGGGACCAAAATGATCTCTTATTAGACAGGACTCGAGTTCAGACAGTCTAATAGTAGACCAAACCTGTGACCGTTTATGGATGTGAGCCAGTTTGCTGCCTGATTGGGCAGCTTGGTTGCAAGAAAGATATTCAACTTTATAGAAACTCGTTACACAGTTCAAGGAACAAGAGCATTATCCAACACAAAGTACAAAAGAGCTTACAGAAACATGAACTAACAAATCAAGTAACAGCATAATGGAACTCTTCTCCAGCGCCATATAAACTACAATTTCCATACAACGTAGGTGAGCCTGGCACAATTCAATTCTGATGCTAAGCACAAACATGATTAAATCAAACTTTGTTGTGTAGAATTACGTCCCAGGTAGGTGAATGGAGATGATAGCTAGTAATGTTCAAGCAGTGTCAAAAATGCAACAAATTACCCCTCCTTAGCTCTTGGGTTACAACCAATACGCAAACTCCGACTTTAATCACTGGGGGCAATAAATAGGTGACTTGATGCCTTAACCAGGTGATTTAGAGGAAATATGAACTATAAAAAGAGAAAATCTATTTCATTACAATAGAGGGAGCATCTGGTTCATATCTGAAGTTTTACTTTTCTTATTGATTCTGTTTATTGTTCGGCCGAAGTTGAGAACACAGCATATACACCGAAAATAAGAACTGCATTAACAGTATGCATTCACATAAATTTGCCAAAAAGATTTAAAAAAGGAGGGTTCAACACGCAAGCAAACAAGAAAACAAATTTCCAACGTGTCCCTAACGGGGATTCAGAGAATTACACACATAAAAGGAAGAAAAAGGAAAAAAAGGCACTCTGCATCAGTATGCATTGTCCTAAAATTTCAACTTCGTGGTAATTAACCCTACAGTCTTCCAAAATGCCCTTGATTTCTTCAATTGAAAAAGAAAAAAATGACGGTGGAACACAAGAAAACAAATTTCCAACGCATCCCTGGCGGGGACTATGAGAGCTACCTCGACATGATCCCAACCTCGCGCCGCTCGATACTCTTCGAGAAGACGTCGCCTAAAATCAAAAACACAATCCATAAGAGAAAAAAACATTATTTTTCCAAAAAGAAGAAACAACTAAGACCTAAGCGGAGCGCAAGAGGATTGTCAGCGGCAAACCTGGAGGCGAAGAATAGGGGTGGAGAGCGAGCATGCCATCCGCACGGAGGAGGAAGTACTCGCCCAGGGCGGACGCGCTCGCGCCTCGGCGGCCGCAGGTGGGCTTGGAAGAGGAGTGGCTGTGGAACTCGTGGGGCGTCAATCTGGGCGGGTTTATGTAGTAGCGGATAGGGAGAGCACACGGACTGCCAACCCATGGCGAGCGGGTCGGCGGACATTGTGGCCATGGTTGAGCGAGGCCGTAGAAAGCGATGTGTTTGACTGTTTGGTCCGCTGCCAATCCCTAAGCGAGGCCATATCGCCCCCTCACGGGGGTGGGTGTGCATGAGTACGGTTAGATTCAGAATCGATTAGAATGTATTCAATTGGATAGATTTCAGATGGACTCTATATCAAATTTAAGTAAAATTCAAGATAAAATTTAAGGAGTCGAATAAAATTAATTTTTATTCTAGATCCATACATCTAATGCATAGAATTAGAATCGGTACCCGAAATATATTTTGGACACTCGCATTATTTGATTCATTAAAATCAAGTTTGAATGCCCGTTAAGACTATATTTCAATTTAGGGCTTATTAATTAGAGTAATTTCAATTTACTCCTTAGTATTCATTAACATAAACTCACTGGTCGAACTACAATCACCAATGGAAAAAAATACATTAAATGGAACATTTGGTTATCCCCAAGTTCAAAAATTACAATATGTTGATGACAACATATTGTATATTATCTAAAAATTTAGGATCTGATCCCTAGTATGATCATCTATTGTGATTTTTTATTTTTGTTAAAAAAAATTCAAAAATTACAATAATTTATTTGCAATAAATAGACAAATCAATTTATTTAATTGAACCTTTAATATTTATAAATTATATTTCTAATATTATTTGTAGGTTACAAAGGCAACTGCAGCTCAAAAAATTTGTAATATAAGATTATGAATTTTAAATACAATAATTTATATCAACCAAACGCCTCCCAGTGTCTTCACCAGATTTATTGACAATTAATATGCCCCTCAGTGTCTTCACCGGATTTATTGACAATTAAAATGCTCAATAAATTTTTTTAACTTTTTTTGTGTTTCTTATTGCATCTCATCATATATATATATATATACACGATAAATGTACAACTCATATATGAATTCTGATAAGATAAGAAAAAGTAATAACGTCTGACTTGTAGCTTAGATTGAAATTAAATTTTAAATTTAAGGGACTAATTTGTAAAACTCTAGTGACTAAATTAAAACTTACATCAAAATTTGGAACTAAATTAAAATTAACCCAAATTTTTAATAGTCACGTGGATAGAGATAAGAATTGTATATGGCATTGTATCTATGTACATGTGCTCAACCTGCAATATTGAATTGTTTTGATAAATTACAAGTTGGTCCTTTAAAATATCCTCTATTTATTTATGCACCTCTTAAAATTCATGTGACAATTTTTTATTAGAATAATATTTCTTAAGTTCTTAAGTATACATTTTTCAACTAAAAAATTAATGAGCAAGACACAATAGCACAGCAGAAGCACGATACGATAATTATACGATAATTATAGGCCGGACTAGAAAATTTAGCTAGGTAAACTTATCGAGCCGGCCTGGCACGACACGATAACATTGCGAACTGACGCAGGCCAACTTTTATCGTGTCGGCCCGGCCCGTTTGATCCGCTAAGTATTAAGAAAAATTGAATTAAATAATTCTAAAACCCTAAGACTAAGGCCTCGTTTGGTTGACATTGAAAGTAAATTTTTGTGAAAAATTATAATTCTCATGAATTAATTTTCGACCTATATTTCTCGAAAAGTACAAAAAAAAATATGTTTGGTTGACAAAAAATTACTTGATATAAAGTGTAATTTTTCATTTGTAACATGTTTGGTTGACATGAGTAATTCCTAAGAAGTATACATGATCAATATATCATTCTTTTTATAAATTAATATTTTAATTTTTATATATTAGAATATATATATATATATATATATATATATATATATATATATATATATATTAAAAATTATTTATAAATTATTATTTTAACACGTATACGTAAAATATAATATTTTTTATATATAACTAATATAATATATAATTTATTATATATAAAAATTAATTTTTATTTTGAGTTAATATTAAAAAAATTACATATTTTGTTAAAAATAAATTAAAGTAAAATAAACAAATCAATAATTTATAAATTGTCTAAATTCATAATATTAAAAACATAAATTAAAGTCTAGCATTAACATTATGTTTGGATTGAGGTTTCGGAGGATTTTGAAGGAATTTGGAAGGGTGAGTTTGGAGGGATTTAAAACATCATGTCTGAATAATTTTTTTAAGGGGTTTGAAATGATTTGGAGGGATTTCAAATCTCTCTTAGAACTCATTTTTAAAATCCTCAAAATAAAATATTTTGGAGGGATTCAAAGAGCTAATGAATTTTTAAAAAATTAAATTACAAAAATATCTCTAAAATAAAAAAAAAATATTATAAACGATAATATAATGGTCTACAAATCCCTCCAACTCTCTCCAAACTCCTTATGAAGTCTAACTGTCTAACCAAATAATATTTGTAAAACCATTTTAAAAACCTTCAAACCCCTCCCCCTCCCCCTCCAAAATCCTTTCCCCCTTCAAACCCCTTACTCAAAGTTATCCAAACATAATGTAAATGTATTAAAAAAATCTAACGTTAAATACAAACGTGAGTATACAATTGTCTTTTTCTTTTAAATACAATATAAGAAGTGCAACTTACCTAGGTCCCCCTAAGTAAGTTACTTCCTGCATTTTGTACGAAGTCACACTTCATAAGAAAGTTGTACTTCCTACAAAATACAGGAAGTGTGTCAACCAAACAAGACCAAAAATATATACAACTTTCTGAAAAATACAACTTCCCGCACAAACGAAACCTAAGTGTCTACTACCAAAAAAATTTAGTTTGGTTTGGTTTGACATTAAGTACTGATGTTAAGTAGAATTCTGTAAAATTCTGTAAAAAAATATAATTCTGCAAAATTATGTGGGCTCGCAGGCCGTGTTGGGTTGTCGATTTTTGGCCCACCGAGTTAGCGGGTCGGCCGGGCCCAACATGCTACCTTATCATGTTGGGCCACCCGGCCTGCTAACTGTGCGTAGGTCGGCCCATTTTGCCACCCCTACTTTTTTATCTAATCCTTTATATATTAAATTTAATTAGGGGCGAATTTCATATATGGTCCATTTGGACAAGACTTTTTAAAAAATGACCTACAATATAAGCTTAATAAAAAATAATCAAGTGAATTATTATTTTGACAACATTGTCACTATATGTTAAAATGGTCAAGTCAGTATCTCGTCCACTCTCACAACACCTCGCACGTAATTATAACATTTAGTTCATTCTCAGAACAACACTCCACTACAGGGAAATTGAGTGATACATGCGCTTACTATAGAAGAAACATACACTTTTTTGAGGTCTAAATACAAATTTAGACGCATCTAAACGAGTCAATTTTAGGGTAAATGGTGAAGAAGTTTAATATCCAACACTTGCGAAATTATCAGATTCATCCGAACAAAATGAAACCGGCGCCCCAAATAGGGTGCCAATTATTTAATAACCGATGCCCCAAATTGGGGCACCGTAAATAACTAGTGTCCCAATCTGGGGCGCCAATTAATTAATTACATGCATCCCAAATTGGGGCGCCCGTAATTAAACAACGGTGCCCCAGATTGGGAAGCCCATGTTTAATTAACCAACTCCCCAATATAAGGCATCGATTTTTTTTTTTAAAAAATAAATTATAAATTTTATTTATTTAATTTATAATATATTAATATATTATAACATTTTAATTAATTATATAAACTACTATTAATTATATGACCCGATAATATTTGGCCTGACCCGATGGCCCGACTGGCCCGACACGATAAAATCGTGCTCGGGCTGATCCTTATTGTGCCTGGACCATTATCGACTTGACCCAATAAGGCCCAGAAAAAAAAATCGGGCTGGGCCAAGCTAGGCGATGTAGGCCCAGCCCGCTAGTCCAATAAGGAAAATTATTAATATAAAAAAATATATCGGGCTAGCGAGCCCGAATCGGCTTGATAGCCTGATATGGGCTCAAATCGACTGAATAGTCAGATATGGGCCCGATATCCCGGTTCGAATCGGCCCGATAGCTTGACATGAGTTCAAAATTGGCCCGATACTCGATATGGGCCCGATAGCCTGATTACAATGGCTCGATTCAGGCCCAATAGTATGATTTGGGCTCGGTAGTACGATTTTGATTTTTTATTATCGTGTTAACGGTCTGGGCCGAGGGTCCCAAGTCCCCAAACTTTTATCGGTTGGACCAAACACAATTTTTGTTCGAGCCAGGCCGACCCGGTCTGTTATCTTTGGTCCGACACAAATTATTTTTTTTTCCTAAAAAAATTACTAGCCTGGGTCTGTTATCCATCCTAAATTCATCAGAAAATCACAAAAAAAATTACTAGCCCGAGTCTAATAAAAATCCATATACACAAAGTGGTTATGAACAATACGTAGTTTGCAGCCATTTGCATGACTCTACGTTCAGAGGAGACATTAGTAATTAAGACCGATCACATTAGGCCAAAGAACACTCACAAGTCGCTGTAATGCCTCAATACATGCTAGGAGGATCCTCACATGCCAATATTTTCCTTTCAGACGGTCGAAACCATACCTAATTTTCATACAACTATTAGATCAAGAATATAAATTCTAAGCAATATCAAAATTTGAATTCTTAATTTGAATAATAAAATAGGAGGTAAGGATACTATTAACTCATGTTCAGAGGCGAAGCTGGAAATTAAAATAAGAGGAGACAAATATAATATATATATATATATATATATATATATATATATATATATATATATATATATATATATATAACTTTTCTTTTTATATAAATAAGATAAGGTGAGATAAGAGGACAAGAGAGGCAAATATTATATATAGGGTGTAAAGTAGACTTTTTTTCCTGTATAAATAAGATAAATTGAAATGGGAGAGCAAACAAAGTTTATAACCACTGTCCATGAAATGTCAGAAGTCAAAACACATGCAACATGCCTTCTCCTTGTGTCACATTTGCTCCCTCCAATCCATGTAGCTAACCAACAAGAGATGGATAATAGAGACCATAGAGTATAGTTGCTGAAGACAAATTCAGGCAACTTCTATAATCAATAAATCTAATTCAGCGATTTGTGTAGAAGAGAATAAGTTCTTTTTTACCCAAATTCAAAATTCATGTTTGGTTTTTTCCAAAATTAGAAAGTAGCTCAACACTGGATGAATTCAGTCTAACAGAAGAAGAGTATTACTTAGAAGTATTAAGTGCAACTGCCTGTGAGGAATTCAAGGAATCAGAAAGATTTCAGAGAAGATTCAGACCACTGCTACAAAAGCTGAAGGACCAGGGGTTCATCGGAGATAACCCTGTCGCTCACTGGATTAAGAATCAAGTTACGTGTAAAATTAATATAATCAACCCAGACATTACTATTCAAGATAAGCCATTAAAACACATTACTATTCAAGACAACTGCCTGTGAGGAATTCAAGGAATCAGAAAGATTTCATAGAAGATTCAGACCACTGCTACAAAAGCTGAAGGACCAGGGGTTCATCGGAGATAACCCTGTCGCTCACTGGATTAAGAATCAAGTTACGTGTAAAATTGATATAATCAACCCAGACATTACTATACAAGACAAGCCATTAAAACACGTGACTCCTGCGATGAAGGACCAGTTTAGCAAGCATATTAAAAGTCTGCTGCAAATGGGTGTGATCAGACCAAGTACTAGCAGACATAGGACTATGGCTATGATAGTCTATTCGGGTAGCTTAATACCCAAATTACCCTTAGGATGAATTGATCGAACCTGTTTAAAATGAGCTCAACTTGTTGAAAATGGTAAAAGTTATGAAAGTGATTCACCCATGAATAGTAATTCTTTTTTTGTGATTTTTTGATGAATTTAGGATGGATTGATCGAACTTGTTTAAAATGGATCTAACCTGTTGAAAAAAAAAATAAAATATTTTTCGACTCTAAAAAAATTATTTTGATTATCCAAGTTATTAATCACATATACTTAGTCATTATAAATTTTTTAAGATTTTATGTTGATTTTTAGATACATTTTTTTAATAATGACATACATGACCAAACTAGTTAAAAATAGCTCGAACCTATTTAAAATGGAGAAAAAAAATATTTTTCAACTCTGACAAATTTATCTTACTAATACAAGTAATGAAAGTGATTTACCTATGAATAGTAGTTTTTTGTGATTTTTTGGTGAATTAAAAATGGATTGGCCGAACATATTGAAAATGGTAAAAAAAAAATTGTTTTTCAACTCTTAAAAAAAATATTATACTGATATAAGTTATGGAAGTGATTTACCTATAAATAGTAGATTTTTTATGATTTTTTGATGAATTAAGAATGGATTGGCCAAAGGGTGATGAGGACCCTAGATATGTTAGGGATAAGGAAAATATCCTTTCTATTTCCTAATGAAATTACTATCTTAGAATATAAGAGTAGCACAAAAAAAGGAGGCACGGGCAGTACTATGGTATATGATCAGAAGTTAAAATATAGACATGGTCATATTACAAGAAACTCATTTAATAAAGGAGGAGGCTGAGGCTTTTATCTTCACAATAAAAAGAATATGGAGGGGAATCGTCTATCCAAGCAATGGGAGGTCAGGTGATATTATGATGATGTGGAAGATTGATAGCATGGATGTAAGATGCATTTATATGAATGAACAATGTATAAATTGCATTGCTAAACAAGGGGATGGTGTACCTTTTCTAATTTCAGGTATCTATGCGAGCACAAATTATAAAAAAGGAAGAGTTTATGGAATCTTCTCAGTGAGCTGAACATTAAGGGAATGCTATGGACATGAATTGTATAAGAAGTGGGAGAGATAAAGTTGGTGGAAGGCCTTTTAAGTATTCTAAAGCAATAACAAATTTTAGTAAATTCATTGACAAAGCTGCATTGATGGAAGCTGATACCTCAGGTCCTCATTTCACATGGGTGAACAATAGGAAAGATGAAGCCAGAATCAAAGCAAAATTGGACTGGGTACTCTATAATGGAGTTTGGCTAAACAACAATTTTGTAATGAAAGTAAAACATTTGTAGAGATTAGAATCATACCATTACCCTTTGATGTTGATTTCTGAAAAGGATAAAAGAATTAAAACAGATGAGAAGTCCTTTACATTTGAACATTTCTGGTTTGAGCAGTATCAATTCAATGAATTGATGAAAGAATGCTGGAATGAAGTGGGGATTCTAAACGAAACAGTGGTGGAAAAATAGAAAAGGCTGGCATAGGCATTAACACACTGGAATAAAAATAGTATTGGAAGTTTAGAGAAAAATCTAAACGAAGCTCTAAGGAGGCTGCATGAACTTGAAAAAAAAGATGCTAAGGAATGACTGACAGAGAATGAAATGAAACACATGAAAATTCTTGCTAGAAAAGCTAGAGCATTGTCAAGACAGATTCATTTGAAATGGTGGTCAAAGTCAAGATGTAAATGGGTTGAAGAAGGAGAAAAAAATACCAAATTTTTTCATAATTTGGTAAAGTTCAAGAGAAGGAAGAACAGAGTTGAGGAGATAAGTGTGAAAGGGAATTCAATTACATACAGTAAAGAAATTGCAGATTATTTTGCTAACTGGTACGAGGACTTATGGTCTATATTAGGTATTCAAAACAGTCATAAAGAATATATTAACAAGTTTGATTGGTCCAAGATAAATGAGAAGGAAAGTAAAATGCTTGAAAGAAGGTTCAATGAAGCAGAGGTTTGGAAGGCTATAACTTCATTGGGAAAAGGGAAAAGTCCAAGGAAGGATGTCTATATCTTGGAGTTTTATATCAATTGTTGGAAGGAAATAAAGGAGTCAATAATGGCTGAGATGAATAGAATTTATGAAACTGGATATGTCCCTAAGGAGTGGGAAGAGACCATGCTGATAATGATACCTAAGACTGAGAAACCAAAAGAAATTACTGATTTCAGACCAATAGTTTTGTGTAATGTTATTTATAAAATTTTTGCAAAGCTACTAGTTAATAGGTTAAGACCTCCTTTGAATACAGTAATTGGGTGTGAGCAATGCACATTCTTACCAGGGAAATGTCTTCATGGTTGTGTCTTGTTGCTGAATGAGATAGTGTACAGAAGCAGTAAATCAAAAGCTAAGTCTCCTCCCATAATCATTAAAGTAGACCTTGAAAAGGCCTATGACAGGGCTGATGGGAGAATAATCATGGATATTATGGAAAATATGGGTTATTATGAGAAAGTTAGAATGTGGTATTAGCTCTAGGATCTTTAGAAGTAATAAAGATTTGAGGCAAGGTGATCCCTTATCTCCATACCTCTTTATAATGCTTGAGCAGCTCTTATCAGAAATGATAAATAATGCAGTGATGGATAATAAGATTGATTGTTTTAAAAGTGGAGATGTGGTCATCAGTCATACTCTATATGCTGATGATATAGTGTTCTTTATAAGAAGCAATAAAAAGTCTTGTAAAAATATGAAGATGTTGCTAGCCGAGTACTGTGCTATTTCTGGGCAAAAGATAAATTTAAAAAAGTCAGAAGTTTACTTCCTAGAAAAAGGTTGTATTCAAACTAAGCATATGGTTGAGGAAATTCTGAATTTCAAGGAAGAAAAATACCCAATGAAGTACTTGGGTACATTTATTGCTCCAAAAAGACTTGATAAAAATTGTCAAATGAAAATGGTGAAAAAAGCAAAAGAGAAGATTATCTCTTGGTCAGGAAGCATGCTTTCACAAGCTGAAAGAGTCACTATGATTAACTCAGTCCTGAATTCAATGCATGTACACACACTAATGACTTCTTGGGTGAACATTGGAGCAGTGGATGAGCCGTAAAAGATTCAAAGGAATTATTTTTGGGCTGGAAATGACAATAAGAAATCAACAAATATGATAGGTTGGGAGGAGATAACAAGATGCAAAGGTAGTGAAGGTTTAGGTATAAGGGATTTAAGGATTCTGACAAAGACTGCAATGGCTAAAAGGCTACTTCCTCTACTGAATAAGGAACAAGATACATGGTGTAGAATGTTGAATTCTCAATCAGATAGGTGGCATCCTTCAATGGAAAAATCAAATAAGTCTTTTTCTTGGACAAGCAAGGCAATTGCTGACAATTTGAAAGAGCTAAGAGAATGACTAAAGCTAAATGTTGGGAATGGAAAAGATGCAGAAGTATGGAATGATCCATGGATTGAAAATATTCCATTAAAACTATGGCCAACTTTCATTAATGTGGAAGAATCAGAAAAAATAGGAAAAGTTTCTGAATTAATAGAGAATGTGAATTGGAAGGTGGAAATATTAGAAAAATATTTTGGTCCTTGTTTAGTTGACAAAATAATGAACATCTGTCTATCAAAGGTGAATGACAATGATAAATGGGTGTGGAGTTTCAGTAAAGATGGCAGATTATCTACCAAAAATGCATATTATTAGTTAAAAAGAAATGGGAACAAGGAAGAAGAACCTGATTTCAATTGGAAATCAATTTGGAAACTGAAAACTGCTGAAAAAGTTAAAATATTTGTGTGGAAACTGATTAAAAATAGACTCCCTACTGCTAGTTGGTTTAGCAAGTTCTCAGGAGTAGAGATTGAAAATTGTCATGTTTGCAAAGATGGAGAGGATGATTGTAAATATATCCTTTTTGAGTGTATGGTTGCAAAAAAATATTGGACTCTAGCTGAGAATAAATTGGGTATCAAATTTAAACTTCGAGAGGATTGGAAGAAGAAGTATTCGCTAAAGGAAGGGGAGTCTTATGATAAAGTTTCTGGGGAACTTCTAAATAGTTTTATTGATGTTTCCCTATGGATGTTGTCGCACCCCGGCCCCGGGCCCGAGACGCGACAGCGACCCGAACACCGCGCAGCGGAAGGAAAAGCCACGAATCCGAATCATAAATCATAATCAAGCATATTTAATAATATATATTTACAAAACTCCAAAATCATCAACATTAAAATCAGAATAAAAAAACGACAAGGTAGGACAAAAATACAAAAGCTATCGCCATATCAGAGCTCCAAATCTACATGGTGTCTATCAACTATCTACACCTCGATATATAGATCAACAGCTTACCCCTGCAAGTCTGAAGCAATAACAATAGGAGTCAGCGGATGCTGAGTAGGAGAATCACAATATGATCAACAACATGAATAAGATGTCAACTTAACAATAAACAACAATATGGCCTAAGATGCAGTCAAAGGCGATAGATGTACAACAAATGCTCCACACCTACTCCTAATCAATGTCGACCAAATCATCGAGCGTATTGTCACGGACTAATTGTTTGGGCGGAAAATGTCCGTGCGGCTTCCCCGCTTCCCGTGCGAGGAATCAGCCTTAAGCCAATCTGCTTGGCCAATGTCGAAAAGTCGCGGGCTCCCACTTCGCGTGGGTCAAAACCTCTGAGTGCTTGGACGCAAAAACGTTGTTGGGCCAAATGGCCGATTGCATGAAAATGCTGGAAAATGCTTGAACGAAAGCTAGTACGAAAGCTAGAACGAAAGATTGGCTTAAGGCTGATTCCTCGCATGGGAAGCGGGGAAGCCGCACGGACATTTTCCGCCCAAACAGTTAGTCCGTGACAGTTGGTATCAGAGCCTGCACTGATGGATCTGAAGATCATGACTTTTGCACAGGGCGTTGTCCCCTAAGACGCAAAGTCATTTGCACGCAGAGCAGATGGCTCTTAAGTCATGTGCATGCGTAGAGCAGATCTCTAGTAAGACGCACATTGTGCGCATAGCAGACTATTTCATAAGACGCGAAGATTGTGCGCAGGGAGTTGCCCCCTAAGTCGCAGCGCAGAGCCGATGGCTTATGAGTGCCAAGGATGGTGCGCAGGGCATTGTCCCCTAAGTCGCAGTGCAGGGCCGATGGCTCGTGAATTACCAAAGTTTGTGCGCAGGGCGTTGTCCCCTAAGTCGCAGCGCAGAGCCGATGGCTCGTGAGTCGCCAAGTATGGTGCGCAGGGCGTTGTCCCCTAAGTCGCAGCGCAGAGCCGATGACTCGTGAGTCGCCAAGTTTGTGCGCAGGGCATTGTCCCCTAAGTCGCAGCGCAGAGCCGATGGCTCGTGAGTCGCCAAGTATGGTGCGCAGGGTGTTGCCCCCTAAGTCGCTGGGCAGAGCCGATGGCCTGTGAGTCACAAGGTTGGTGCGCATGGCCGATGGCCTCTAAGACGCAAGATTTGTGCGCATGGCAAGATGTCCTTTAAGACGCAAGGTTGGTGCGCATGGCCGATGGCCTCTAAGACGCAAGATTTGTGCGCATGGCAAGATGTCCTTTAAGATGCAAGGTTGGTGCGCATGGCCAGATGGCCTCTAAGACGCAAGATTTGTGCGCAGAGCAGATGGCTCTTAAGTCGCAAGATTGAAACGTTTGAACCAAGCACAAGTGAAGAACAGTTGTGGTGTGACAACAATGCTCTTAGTGCGGAGAGTTTGCGGACGTTGTGACCCGATTGGAGAAAATCCCTCAAGTCGTGATCGAGGAGCAGTGTAAGACTTGAAGCTCATTGAGATGGGCTCGATGGAGGGCGCCATGACCTCTGCGGGGGGGCGAGTGAGCAAGCAGTGATCCGTAAGACTTGAAGCTCGTTGAGATGGGCTCGGAGGAGGGCACCATGACTCCTGCGGGGGGCGAGTGAGCAAGCAGAGATCGGCTCAAAGCGGCGGTGGAGGCAAGGCTCTAGTGTGGTACAGCCACAGAACTACTCATCACTTGGGTGTTGCACAACGACACCCAGATGTTATCTGAGACGAGCGTTGCTCGTATGCTCCTTAAGTCTGGGACTTTTCATTGCCCAGCAAAAACGGGACTTGGTGAATTGAGTAACCATTTCTCGGGTTCCTTCACACGGGCGTTGCTCAACGGCGCTCGTGTGTCCCACAAAGTCTGGGACCCTCATAGCCTAGCAACATCGAGACATGGTGAACACAGTAGCTACTTCTCGGTGTCCATTCAAGTGAGCGTTGCTCAACGACGCTGGTGCCCCTTCAAGCGAAAGTTGTTCAACATCACTCGGTTGCTCCACAAGTCTGGGACTTTCATTGCCCAGCAACGAGTTTGGGAATCTCAAAGCCCTTTCTCGCAACAACAGGAGATGATGAAACTCAAAGATGTTCCAAGTAGTCATTTCCTGATGGCGGACTTCACACGGCGAAACTTGACATGTTGCGGCGCCACTGCGACATGTCGTTACTCAGGCGGTGTTCCCTTCGACTACTTGTGAAGAATTCACTTTAGCAATTGCAGCCTATGCCAGAAAGGCGGTGCGGCCAAGGCGAGTTCGACGAGGACGTCGAAGCTTGAAGTGGGGGAGGATGTTAGGGACTTTTCGATGCGCCCGAGCGACGATGAATCATGACGGAATGTTCCCTACATATTTGTAAATATGTTTTCGCGTCCATGTAATTTTGCCTTTATTTCTAGTTCGTACTTGTAAAACCTCTTGTGCAATCCCCGGGGGACCCACGGTATGAGTTGGATGCATTTCGAGTCCATTCGACACTTGGTGCGTGCGTTACGGCTTAGCGAAGCACTTTGTGTGAATTCATCATGGCCGTGGCCATGGAAAATCCCAATGTCGGATGGCCACGATTTTGTCATGCTCCTCGTGCCAAAAGGAACCTTGGGGGTGGCACTTGGGGGTTTGGGGTCTCATGTATAATGTAGGAGAGCGTTGGCAAACAAAGCGGTTGCCTTGGGCGGAGACGAACGAGTGGCCCATATGGGCATGCGACATGTTGTTCTTCGCCCAAGACAATTGCGGAGCTCGTCCTACACCCGGTTTTATGTTTTCTTGCGTCCATAGTCCTGTAATGTTGTTTTTGCTTTATGCCTTCAAAAACCATTCGACCAACATGGTCTTTTGGGGGCGCGGACATGGCATGCGAGGTTGGCACGTGGTCCAACGTATGCCCCACGATGTTAAGTCGGGAAGCCCAATTCGGGACGGATTCGGGATTAAGGCTTATCCCTTGCGCGGGATGCAAGGGTGCCGCACGGGTTTTTCCGCACAAAAACAATTGGTCCGTGACAGTATGGACCGTTGGGTAAAAACCCCACACTCTACCACTCGTACAGTGGCATCAACCGTCCGCTCCAACGGTGACGCGACTACCCCCACCAAGCAGGTAGCCCGACGGGCGACGTATCCGACATCCGCACACCCGAAGGTGCCCAAAGTGACTAGTCAATATCCATACCCTCACCCATGTCTGGAGGGTACCGCAATAAAATGGTCCTGGACCGAAGTCCTCTCCGAGGTCATAGCCTCTAGGTCGACAACTCAACTCCAACAATGCAACAAAGTGTATCACCATGATCAATGGATAACAAATAACATCACCGATATCAACAATATAACAACTCCGAATGATAACGATATGATCAAAAGAATAACACCATAAGTAACAACATAATATCATGCATGGCATATCATGATCAAATATCAACATCAATAATGTACATCACCATGATCAACAATAACACATGCAATTATCTACATGACATGTCCAACAATAATATGCAACATGAGTTCAACGGAATTAGAAGCAATATCAAACAGATCGAGGCAAAAAGATAAATCCGTCATTTCACCCAACAACAATTCATCGGCTACGACGGGAATCAAACTCAAGCTCGCACCAACCAATTACCCCTAATAAAAATACCTCAAATAATCTACAAATTGATCCTATTTCACACCATACAGCTCTCTTCCCTCACTATTCATATCTACACCCGCGCCCCCCACCCGGACGCCCGACGCCTGCGCCCAACACTCCGCTGCCCGCTCGACCCACGCCGGGCAGCCCCCTGGCCGCCGGCGACCACTCACCGGTCCACTCGCCGGTCTCCTTTGCGGCCTCCGGCGCCGGCGAGGCGCCAAATCATGGCCGGGAGGCCACGACGACCTCCCCTTCCCCTTCGCACCCGACACCCGCGCCCTACAACCTCCTGCCCCGCCCGACCCACGCCGGGCGGCCCTCCTGGCCGCCGGAGATTGCTCGCCGCCCCCACCGGCCTCCTCCGCGGCCTCCGGTGTCGGCAAAGCACCGAGCCGTGGCTAGGAGGCCAAGGTGGCCTCCCCTGCAACGGCAGCGACTGCTGCAAGGAGAATTCCCTGGTGGACTACAGTGAAGCTCATAACCAAGGGGAGCAAGTCATGGCTTCTCTAGTTGCTAGTTCTGAAGAGTTACTTGAGACTTCAAAGAGGAAGGAACTTGTAAAGATAAAATAAATATGATTGATTCTAGATATGATGTAAATGATAGAGGAGTATGTGTGTGTAGTAGTAATGCAGTAGACATGAGTGTTTTAGTTTTGGATAAAGATTTTAATGATGTTTTGAGGGGAAATGTATCTGAAGTGTCTATTATGAATAAAGTTGATCCTATTAAGGAGGAATATGGGGGGGGGGGGTGCTTAGTCAGTTGGCGAGGAGTGCAAGACTATGGGTCCACTGCCTTTTCTACCCAGTCCTGGGCACACTGACCTCCTGAGTAGGAATTTTCCTTTTATATATAAAAAAAGAGAATGAATTGGCTAAATCAGTTTAAAATGAGCCCAACCTGTTAAAGTATGAGGATAATTTAGGTATTAAGCTAGTTACTTTCTAATTTTGAAAAAATCAAACATAGATTCTTACCAAGAAATCGCCGAATCTAATTCTATAAGTATATATTAGCATTAACGAAACTAAAAGACCAGGTACCTTTTTAGTTATAGATAGCAATCAACAAAACCTTTGATTGTACTTTGTGTTTAGAGCACTAGTATACCATTTGTACATGAAGTGGAAGATGGTAAAATTACTAAAGTAGACTAAAATGAGATAACAAAAAAAATCCTAGGATGCATATTAATTTTGAGAATTCAAGACTAATAGGAGCCCTATCACCTTCCGTAGATCCCAAGCTTCAACTGATCTATTTTAGTAGATTCCAAAATTTAGAATGTATTTTCATGATTAAATAACTATTTGCAAGAGTTTCACGCAAAACTCTCTAAATGGTTAAATAGTTATACTTGAAATTCTTTAAAATAATCATTTGACTATAAAAATGCATCTTAAAATTAAAAAAAAATCGTAAAATACTAAATTAGTGAATGATTTTTTATAATTTTTTTGAAATTTTTAGGATGTGCTTTCAAAATATTTTTTAATTTAAATTTAGTGTTATATACTTTGGATAAAAATTTCTAGTATTTCTCATATTTTCGATCTAAATTTTTTTTAGACCCCTTAAATATATTTTTCTTATAAGAAATATTATATATATATATATATGTTTTTAGTTTTTTGCAAAAGTTATAGACTTTTGCGGGGTAGGATTGGTATTATTAAAACTTGATTCGATATCCGAAAGTTTCAACATGTACATTTCAATTTGGGGGAATTCCAATAAAATTGTCCTGATTTTAAAAATTCTCATTAATCTAAATGTTTATCAATATTTTATTATTAAAATAATATATTAAATTATGTGATAATTTCACGCGACTACAAATGTTGAAGGGAAGGGCATCTAAGAAATTCTAAGTAAATTGATTTTGATTGTGGTCAATCTTGAATGTAGTTTGAGGTTTGATTAATTTGAATGATTATTTTTCAATTTTGATAGTTTGCTAATTTTTTAAAAAGAATATAGTAAAACTGGAAGTCAAAAGATCGTCTCTTCTCTGTATCCTAATCTCCCACATTACTCCTTTCTTTTTAAAGTGTTTCCGCTTGAAGTCGGTTGCTGCGAGCCTCTGAATCTCCTAATTCAGCACGACCCGAGTGGTGATTAATAAAGATACTCCGACGTTTAAGTGAAAAAGAATTCAAGACGAGTGTAAGGAATTTTGACAAAGAGTATACTTATGATGCATCGTGTCTATTTTATGAGGCATGTCTGTGTACTTGATGAGGATGTCTCCGATAATTTCATGAGGATATGTCCTGAATAGGTTGATTGTTATCTATGTGATCACGGATTTATTATTGCCAAATTATTGAGGATAAATGTCGGATACTAATATCCTTATTTGCCCGAGTGGAGTTTTCAAACTAAATTTAATAGTTGATGAGAACGGCTGTCTCTAGAACCTGTCCAAACTAGGGTTGTTCACGGGTCGGGTCGGGTCGGGTCGGGTTTGGAGAAAAATCGGCCCAACCCAACTAACAACAATCGGGTCGGGTCGGGTTTGAAAATAAAAATTTTTTGATCCCGATTCGACCTGACCCGCCCGAAATCGGATCGGGTAGTCAGGGTTACCCGTTAAAAATTATATATATATATATATTAAAAAATTGTCTTCACGCGCCAGACACGCGTCTGGCGCGTGAAGACACGCTTGACAATTTGGGAAGATGCGTCTTCCCAAGACAAGAAGCAATGTCCAGCGTTTGGCGCGTGAAGACACGCTTGACAATTTGGGAAGACGCGTCTTCCCATTGCGTCGTCTTGGGAAGATGCGTCTTCCCAAGACAAGAAGCAGCGTCCTGCGTGGACGCTGCTTCTTCGAAAGAGGCGGGTTGCATGGCTGCACCTCTTGGGAAGACGCGGCCACGCGGGCCGCTGCGCCTCGGGAAGACGCGGCCCTACGCGGCCCATGTCTTCCCGAATCTATAATTAATAATAATATATATATATATATTTAAATAATAATAATAAATATAATTAATCGGGTAATCGGATCGGATCTCGGATAATCGGGTTTCGAACCTTAAAACCCGAAACCCGACCCGATTATAGTCGGGTTTGAAAAAATTGAATCCGACCCGGCCCGATTAGTTCGGGTCGGATTAAATTTTAGAATTTATTAGGTCGAATTTGACCCATGAACAGTCCTAGTCCGAACGAGCTCACGGAGCCGGTCCAGTCTACTGACTTTTTGGAAACAAAGTTTATAACCATAAACCACTCCATGAAATGTCAGAAGTCAAAACACATGCAACATGCCTTCTCCTTGTGTCACCTATGTGTGGATTCGTAGGTTTAATTCGATGCGGGTTCAACATTCTTTTTGCATTTTTAAATAATATGACTCGGTAAAATCAATACAATATAATCTTTGCAAGCAACCATTTAATTAGTGTTATCGTGTTTCATTCTCCTTCGCTCGCAAGAAATAGAATTGTCTTCGTCTTCGTCTTCCATCTAATTTATATTAAGCCACTAATTTATGCTTCTTCTTTAGTTTATTTGGTTCTTCCATTGGTAAGTGTGAGCCCATTAACTTCTAATCAGAGCTTGGCAGCAGCTCTCGTGCTCTTTTCGCTCGTTGTAACTTCTAATTAGGCTTCGCTGCAGTGCGCTAAGGCGATGGATTTGTCCGAGAAGTCGTTCTACGACCATAAGCGGCCGCCGGGAGAGCTCCTCGAAATCTGTCCGAGGGAATACGGTACGCCGCCGATTCCGTTCATCTCGATAGGAATTTTTTTGTTTGGTAGTCGGAAGGCGTGACTCTCGTGTTCCTGTTGGTGGATCGTACGACTCACATTGTCTTAGAAGATATCGTCTTTTTTGATCGAAGATTGCATCTTTTGGGGCAGAACGCGTTCGCGTGACTATTTTCATGATTGCGCTTTTTTGTTAGGAATTTTCGCTCTTCTTTGATAGCAATTTATTGTTTGGCAAGTAAGACTTTGATGCTTCGAAGACTGTTGCTTGGTCCTCGTCGTCAAAGATTTCTTCTGTTTATTGAAGATGGCCTTTTGGGCCGACTGTGATGCTTGTTTGCGTGAGTTGATGTCTTCTCGTATTATCTCTATGATCCAAGATTGCAGCTTGTGGAAGAAATCGTACATAGATATTTTAATCTTCGACTTTGTAGTTTAGCATTTAATTTCTACACACTATACTGACTTTGCTTTTACATCGTTAAGGAAACTTAGTGAAAACATCGAGATGCTGCACAGGTATTCTCAATCAGAAGCACATTGCAATAGCTTAGTTTTCACCTCAACTTGTACTTAAAGCATAGACGTTGCTGATATGAACTACAGGAATGAGTATGAATTTGTAAGTGCATCTTAAGCATTTGATTGATAGACCCATGATTCACTAGAAGTGGTTACCTGAATTCTAAAACTATAGATTTGGATACTAAAATCTACGCCTTTGCTTTTCCCTTTAGATTTTTGGGAAAATACTTTATTTGCTAGTATAAATATTGCAAGGAGCAATTTCGAGGAACTACGAAATCTACTGTTGCTTTTTTCTGGCTCTATCATAATACTTACCGGTAATCCTGACTATTCTTACTGGAATTGCTCCAAAGTTACTCTTGTGCTACCGTTAATACACAATATTTTCTTCTCTGAAGATTTTTTTTCAGGAGTCAATGCAACTTCATCAGTCACTCTGGGACTGCCCCGTAATGAGGAGAAAATAAGCCTTCAAGTTCACATTCACCAAGATACATCAGCAGATGCATCAGGACAGAACTCAAACAAAATTAAACAGAACATACAAATTGACAAAATACTGCAGTCATCAGAACTGCAATATGGTGAGGATGTTCGTTCTGTATCAAAAAGCTCTGTTGGTAAAGGTGCATCTGCAGCTACATCAAATATTTCAACTACTGCTGTTTCTGGGTTACATAAACTCACTGCACACATTCTAACACCAGAATTATTGCAAGAATCACCACATTTAGAACTGAGATCTAGCAAAAACATTTTGGTAAACCCTTCCCCTTCTCCCTATCCTGCTCAAAGTGTTTGTACATCTATAATAGATTCTATACCACCATCATCACTGCCACCAATGCGATCTAGTCCAGCACCATCACCACTAGTACTCCAGCCAGTAATACCAGAGATATCCTCATTGTTGTCACTCCAACCTTCACGAGCAGCAACTTCAGAATCACTTACTATGCCAAGTCCTGTTCTTGAAATATCTCCACAATTTGTCTCGCCATACTCTGCAAAACAAAATCCTCCAAATGTGGATACACAACATTTAGATAATACCTCTGTATCAACTCCTCAGTCCTCTTCTACAATGCCAGATATTCTAATAACTTGTGCTCCTACTTCCTTGTCTATCAAAAAGGCAGCATGTTTAGAAGGTAGCCTTCCATCATCACTCTCTCCATCATGTTCTGGGCCAACACTCCCTAATGTACATTCTGCATCTACCCTACCATTGTCAAGTCATCATGCACGTGTTCAAGCTACTTTGGGTTCTTCACCAGGATCTTTGCCTCGTCGACCCACTCCACCTCCTACTCATTCATCAATTGGAACGGCACAAAATGGTAAACCATCTGCAACATCGCCGCCACCAGGATCTTTGCCTCTTCCAACTGTTAAACCTTCTACTCAGTCATCACAGAGAACTGTACAAACTGGTAAACCATCTGCACCGCCACCACCACTACCACCTGGTTTGGGCAACCGGACATCATCTAGGAGGATTCCTCTCAGGCCATTTTACTGGACTAAAGTGACAAGAGCAATGAAAGGAAGCTTATGGGAAGAAGCAAAGAAATATAAAGAAGTCTTAAAGTACCAAAAGCTGCATTAGCTGAATTTGTTTTATAGTTAATGAGCTTCAAACTGTTACTTATGTTACTTTTCTACAATTTCTTTCCATGCTAGGGTACCTGAGGTTGATACGTCAGAACTCGAGAGGCTTTTCTATGTTCCACCGAACACTGAACGCCATCAGTCGGTTGGTGGAAAATCTAAAAAAGTTCATCTGGTATTTAACATTTTTTTTTGTCACATCTAACCAATTTTTTCAATGTATATTTCTGATCTAAATATATTTGACATTTTCCTTAGCTAAGATTTACCTTAGTGTCCTTTTACCTATTTACCTACTCTCTTGGTTAAAAATGCTGGAGCACCTTTTAAAAAAAGCATATCTTGCTATCGCTGAAGACCCTTAACGTATTACCGTCTGATTAATTACTTTTTTTTTCTGAATATTTTTGTGATGACATGAGAATAAATCATAATACTAAGTAGTTTGAGAAAATAATATATTCTGAAACAGTGGGTTACTTCATACTTTGGGAAAAATTAACTGGTTACTAGTTTAAGGGTTTGCTGGGCAGCTGCCGAAAAAAACATCTTTTGCAAAAAAAGTACCTTTACTTTTTTGGCAAAAAGTCATTTGGTTTAAGCTGCTAAAGCTTCTTTAAAGTCCATTTACTTATAGTTCCAGGAAGCAGAGGCCTTGACCAAAGTTCTCTATTGGAACTTTGGAAGGCATGTTTCAGTTGTCTAAGGATAGTTTTACCCTTTACAATTTCATAACACCTATATCCTATTTAAATAATGAAATTCCACCATTAATGATTTGTA
Organism: Canna indica; assembly: GCA_034359265.1. Lineage (NCBI taxonomy): Eukaryota > Viridiplantae > Streptophyta > Magnoliopsida > Zingiberales > Cannaceae > Canna > Canna indica. The sequence goes on along the minus strand of CP136894.1, from coordinate 74,507,543 downwards.
GTCTAATGGTGATTAATTTCAAATTAAATATTTTACTTTAAATTTTCATAAAAAATTCGGGTTATGTTTGAAATAAGGACTAAGGAATGACATCAATATATCATTTTTGAAGGACGGAAAGACGGAGGGAGTGCCACTGCCAATTTATTTAGAAAATAAATGTACATTGAAGAGCTAATTACAAGGAGAAGAAAGGAGTAACATATATATATTTATACAATTATTTCACATTAAATAAATTGTGTCATTATTTATATTTTATAAAATTAATCAACATTTACAAATTAAATAGTTATATGAAATAAAATAATTGCATACTGTACAACAAAATCGTTTTCATAATCTACATCCTTTGTGATAATTTGAACTCTTACTAACTTACACCAGAGTTACAAATCAGTTTTTTGTGGTAACCTCTCCAAACACATTTTAAATTTTTCTATAGATTCTATTTTTTGTGCTGCAAATGTTTTTAACAAACTAAGACAACTGGTGAGTTTTACCATGTTTCTCAATATGGAAATCATGATTAAAGAGCTCTTGTTTTATATTTGTGAGTATTATTCGTCTTCCTTTTCCATTCTTAGTTCCTTGGTTCTTTGATGGAATAGACCTGATGGTATTGCATTTAAAGATAATAACATCATAACCATATTAATACCCGATGAAAAAATGTTAGTACCCTTTGAAATATTCTGAAAGCTATTCTTGGATGATCTTTAGTGCTTTTATAGGAACTATTAGTTTTTAGGTATTCTGCTTCTTGCGTCCTACGGTTCCATTGGTATCCAGCAAGAGATAATATTTAATAACTCCTTGAATGATTCAACCATGATAGGTTGCAGTAGCACCTTGGAATCAATGATCTGGCAGAAAATGATTGATATCCTTGATTGTTGAATTTTAGTTTAAATTATGTCTTAGGCTTTTTCACTTGATACAAATGTGAAGCTGACAAGCCAAGTATACTTAGCTGCTTACAATAAATATTAGATTTGGGGACTGCATGGAGTTCTTTTCATTTGGAAACATAAACTTTATATAAGTAGTAAATTTGATGACTTGCATGGTTTATGTTATCATAACTTACATCAAGTTGACTCATGTGCTTATCTTTTTGAAGATTCCATTTCAAAGGGCTCAAGTATATGAAATGCTTCTAAAGGGAAATACAATACCTAATTTCATGGTAAGCAGCAGTAATACTTACCAAGTCTTACACTAGAAGCATGCAAATAGATGTTGTGAGTTTGAACTCCAACACTAAAAAGGTTGTTGTCGGTCTTTTTCTTCACTCATGAAAACATTTTTCATTTTAAGAAGGTTATGCTGATCCACTGTCCTGTTCAACATGATAGAGTTGTATACTAGGTTATTATTAGTTATGAAATAGAGGCTTTGTAAGTTATAATGCCTTGTTATTTCAACCTCTGTCTCATGTGTAATTGTTTAAATGTTTCTATGAAGTTGTCCTATCTCTTAAACATGCTTAGTTCCAAAATTTGTGCCTGTTAATTGCATTAGTAGAAGTTATCCTATCTGTTAATCTTTTGCCCTTGTTATTTTGTGTTCTGTTAGAATGCACTGCTTGCCTTTGATGATTCATTGTTGGGTGTCAAAGCGGAAGTGGACTTCACCAAGTTATATCCAAAGGATGATGAATGCAAATTGCTACAGGTTTCCTTATGTAAATACTAAATAGTGACTTCATCTGCTCCTTGTTTTTTTGTCTCTTTTGATTGTTTCCTTTCAGAGATACAATGGTGATAAAGAAAGCTTAGGGATGTGCGAACAGGTCAGTCAATTTCTTTCTTTTAATTTACTTCTATCATTTGGTGTTTGTAGTTATTAAAAAACTAAGTAATAGGAAAACAATAATTTTTTGTTGCAGCATCTCCTTAATGGAGGATGCAAAAGAAGCATTATAAATTCAACTGAAAAGAAGAAGTTTCAGGAAAAATTCCAACTTGTTTAATCAGTGTCTAAAGTGGAAAAAGATTCATTGTTCCTAGGTCCCAAACAAGTTAGGGAATCTGTTCAAATCATAACCAGAAAACCTTTTTTTTCACATGCCTATTGGATTACAATTTTCTTTGATTTATCATTTCACCATTTATGATAATGTTGTTTAGAAGTCATGCTGATGACTTCTTCCTTCCATTTTTTTTCAAACTAATCTTGTTATAGTAAGGGTGATCCCCTCAAAGTTTATGGTGACATCCAATCTTGTACCCCAACACAAGCCTGCTTGTGTTGTTCGTCTTGAGACTGAGTCCAAGTCAAGTTGAGTCAGAGAAGACAAATAATCAAATATGAGGCATGAGAGGCCCACATCCACAAAACTTATAGAAGTAATTCTTGATTAATTGTATACATTTATTCATTATTGTTGTTGTTATTTCATATTTTTCATATTATATATCTATTATTAGATCAAATCTGTATGCATATATACACGTGGGACCATTAAATAAAAGGTATGTATACGTTAAGCTATATATGTAAGGGAATATATCCTTATGGTAATATATACACATTGGCCTGGTTAAGATACTTATGCATGATTATTGTCTTCTTTCGTTTTTTAATTTTCCTGACACCCAATTACCCTTTTCACCCACCTTCCATCTTTTGGTGTACAAGTTTCTTTCCTCATGCTACGTCGTGACAACTATCAACTTGATAGGTTTTAAATGCCCTTGGTAGAACAAGAGATTTGGCCTTACGTAAAGGTCAATGGTGGGAAAAGATCCATGTACCATGTAACCAACCACAAGTAGTTGGGACTTTACAGCTTGTTGTTGTTGTTGTTGTAAATAAAAAGATTGGCATGTCCCAGTGTATGTTGACCTAAATCTGATTATATGTTCAATCAAATTTTGTGTGCTTGATGTTCCTCTATTATTCAATCTATTTGCTAGTTGATTACTAAAACATTGTTATCACTATATTGAATATCTCAGAAAACTAAGCAATTTGTCAAAAGTTCCCTGACCTTAATTCTCAATATGCACACCTGTTTGTTTTCATATTCGCTACCAGTTCTTGTTAGAGTTGATGAAAATCCCGGAGGCGAAGTCCAAACTGAGGGCCTTATCTGTTAAGATACGCTTCCATACCAAGGTCAGTAGGACAATAGTCTATTTAGCTTTTCTATGTAATACATTATATTGGAATGAACTATTTTCAATATGTAGTGAATTTTTCAGGTTTTAGATGTAAGAAATGACTTGAACACAGTAAACTCTGCAGCAAGTGAGGTGCAGTTTGTTCCTTCCCAGCCTCACATTTACATCATATAAATTTTTCCAACCACTTAACCTTTCTACTTTTTGAGCTAACAGATCATAAGTTCTTCAAAATTGAAGATAATCATGCTGGTAGTTCTTTCTTTGGGAAATGCATTGAACCAAGGAACTTCTAGGGGTAAGTTAGAGTTTCCAAATTTTTTTTTGTGTTAAGGAGGTGTATTCCCTTAATGATAGAAACTAGTATTCATGTTAATTTGGTTAGCAACATGAGTCTGTGACTTGACTTAGGCATCGATTTGTTGTAGGGATATGATATGGTCTTAGATATAATATATCTGTATATATTCATTTATGTATTAGAATAGATGAGCCTACCAGTTCATTGTTTCCTCGTCTTTATCCATTCTCTGCCAGCCTGACTTGAACTCAACTCGAACCCAACTTCCTAATTCAACTAATTTAAAACAATTTCCTCGCACGTAAGGGCCACATCTCTAGTCACGCCCTTCGGCGATACACCCGGCCCGCTCCGACGCGCATCTCGGCTTCCCCGTTGAGACCAAATTAAAATTAATTAATTTTTAATTTTTTTTTCGTGGGTATTACAGGGTCTCGGTAGCACATGCGCAAACCATCTCAAACGATCTTTTCTTATTTTGTCTCCAATATGTGCTACATGCATCTTCTGTGGAATGTATTCATTTTTAATTTTGTCAAATCTTGTATGACCACTCATCCACCTTAACATCCGCATTTCTGCCACATTCAACTTGTGTATATGTTTTTTTTGAAACGTGAAAACTGTATACCATTCATGAGAAATGATAGGTTACAGCAATAGTTGAGGAAGGAGAATAGAAAACAAGGTTCGAAAATAAAACATAAAAGGACAGGCAACCCCAACATAGGTTATCCCACACAACAACCGAAACAGAACCAGCTCCTAAGGAGAAGTACAGAATGAATAGAAGTTAGCCGCAGAGGCAACCAAAACAGACAAAGAGGATCGCCGGTCCTGAAAAATGCGAGAGTTGCGCTCAAACCAGATGAACCAACTCCATATCAGAATTAATCTCAAGCGGGCCAGCCAATAACTAGTAGATTCATTTGAAGATTGCGAAATGCAGAGCGAAGCGAAAGGCAGCTTGAGCATCGAGAGGAAGGAACGCCATCCGTCCGACACAAAAGGACATGCAAGGAATAAGTGACGGTGAGACTCCTTGCCCCCGGAACAAAATAGACACGCATCCTCAAAGGCAACGCCCCAGCGCATGAGTCGATCTCGAGTAAGCAAGCGCTTTCGAAATCGAAGCCAACCGAAGATGGAGATCTTAGGTGGCAGATGGTTCCTCCAAAGTGCTTGAAAAAAAGAGCATGACACCCCTCTAAACATGAGAAGCCGATAAGCGCTTTGTGTAGAGAAGGAACCATCGCATCCCCACTTCCAACCCAAAACATCTTCACCGGAGGTGCGTCGGATGACCTCCAACTCAGATTCCAGAGAGACCAACTGATCAACATCTATCAAAGCCGAGAAAGGAATATTCCACCCAATGCATTCCCCAGAAGGCCCGACCAATCGAGCTTCATAAATCGAGCAGTTCGGAAGCTGGGCACGAAGGAATAAAGAAGGAAAAAGATCGGCTAGCCTCAATCCATTCACCCACTTATCAATCCAAAGCTTGGTTCGCTTGCCATCACCAACAGAGAATGAAACCCCCGAAGAAAACAGCTCAAAGAGAGTCGAGAGGTCCTTCCAGATAGGAGAGGCCCGCCGATGGAAGGAAGCTCTAGACCACATCCGAAAGCCCCCATACAACCTCTCCATAATCTTCACCCAATACACATCCCGCCCCTGCAAGGCCTTCCATAGCCATCCTCCCCGACGAGCCAAACCATGAGACCGGAGATCAAGAACACCTAGACCTCCATCCTCCTTAGGACAAGCAATAAAATCCCAACCAACCAGACTTTTACCATTAATAGAGGACCCCTCCACACCGGACCAGAAGAAACTTCTTCTCTTCCTATCAATCGTTTTAATCACCCATCCAGGGGCTTTGAACATGGAAAGAAGGTAGGCGACGGAACTAGTAATAGTGCTATTTATGAGCACTAATCTACCAGCCCGGGATAATAATCTTCCTTGCCATGAGGAGAGACGGGCATCAATTTTTGCAATAAGACCAAGCCAATCAGCCCTGCATAATCTTCCTATCCTGAGAGGAAGTCCCAAATATTTTAAAGGAAAAGACGAAGCCTTACAACCGATCATCCTCGCCACCTGCTCCGCTTGAGATCGATCATCCTTTAAGCTCACAACCTCAGATTTGCCTAGGTTGATTTTAAGACCAGACGCAAGCTCAAAGCACTTCAAGAGAAGGAGCATGTTTCTCAAACAATCCTCCTTATGGCTGCTGAAGAGGATTAAATCATCCGCGAATAAAAAGTGAGAAACTCCTCCTTCTATGCGCGAAGCAAGAGCCCCTTCAATAAAATGATCCCGGGAAGCCTTAAATAGCAGGCGCGAAAGGCAGTCCAACGCGAGATTAAAAATATATGGGGAGAGGGGGTTCCCTTGCCTAACACCCCTCTTGTGACGGATAGGAATACCCAAGGAACCATTAAGCAGAATAGATGATTCGGTGTCAAGCAGAAAATGAATCCAAGCAATCCATACATCCGAAAAACCCCTAGCCTCCAACATCCGCAAGATGAAGCTCCAATCCAAGGAGTCGAATGCTTTTTCAAAGTCGATCTTTAAAAGAAGAGCATCCTCCTGATCCCGATGACACGCCCAAACCGTCTCATGGACTCCCATAAAACAGTCCAAGGTACTTCTGCCTGACAAGAAAGCGTTCTGGCTACTGCAAATCAGGTCGCCCATGAGAGGTCTAAGCCGAAGGGCAAGCATCTTGGAGAAAATACGAATCAAGCTGTTCTCCAAGCTAATAGGTCTGAAGTCCCTGATCCTGGAGGCTCCGTCGATCTTCGGAAGCATGATTAAGTGACCATAGTTGAATCTCCTCAAGGCCTCAGGACTCGAAAATAAATCATTGAAGATCTGAAGCAAGTCCTCTTTCACCGTATCCCAATAATAACGAAAGAACTCAGAATTGAATCCATCCGGACCCGGCGCTTTGCAAAGACCCAAATCCCAAATAGCTGACTTTATTTCCTCCAAAGAGAAAGGGGAGTCAAGGCCGACCCCAGAAGGGAGACACGGAAGATCCAAACTGGGCCAATCCAAAGTAAGCAAAGGCCTTCGAGAGGTGCCCAGCAGCTTGAGATAGACCTCCCTGAAACCCCGCAAAATGTCATCACTGTCGGAAAGCAGTCCAGAATTTGAGGTTAGAGAGTGAATCCAATTATTTCGCTTCCGAACCGAGGCCCATTGGTGAAAGAATTTTGAATTTTGATCACCCTCTTTCAACCACTTCCGCTTTGCGCGCTGTCTCCAAAAGGAGACCTCATCGCGGTACAGGGAGTCCAACTCTGCCTTTTTACACCTCAACACATCCATCTTAGACTCTGAGAGGCTGCTCAAATCTGCCTTAGAACATAATCCATCAATCGAAGATTCCAAGGAAGACTACCTGATCGAGCAATCCTTTCTATAAGATGCAGCCCAAAGCGGGATGGACTTCCGGAGCTTCCTCCAGCGAAGGAGCCAGGAAGAAGCAGCGGAAGAAGAAAAGATAGGCTCACTCCAAGTGGATTCAATAAGATACCTGAAACCATTTTTAGCGAGCCAAAAATTCTCCAATCGGAAGGGCTTACAACGATGCGGCGCCCCCAAACCGGAGCGAAGAATAAGGGCATTGTGATCCGATAATCTCCGCTCCCCACCAGACACTACCGCCAGAGGAAGGGCCAGCGAGGAGCATAAAGAAAATAGGACTCGGTCGAGCCGAGCAAGACGAGGAGGCAGGCGGTTATCAGACCAGGTGAATTTTCGACCCTTAATGGGCAGGTCCAATAGCTCGCAGTCATGAATAAGGGAAGAAAGCAAGGAGGAGTCCGAAGCGCTACCAATACAGTTGCTCCTCTCGAAGTCAAAACGGGTGACATTAAAATCACCACCGATAATGAAGTTCTCATCCCTGCCGGCCAAGACACTCTCAAGCTCCAAGAAGAAGGCGGCTCTATCAATACGTCGAGGAGGACCATATACCCCTACAACCGTGAAGGACTTCAATGAGTCCCTTTGCTCCAGCTTTGCCAAAAGAAGATGATTTCCCACAAAAGAGTTCAAACAGTTCCAAATGGAACAGTCCCACAAGATTGCCTGCCCGCCCGCAGTTCCCACCGCATCCAAGACGATGAATCCAGGATCCCGAAAGCCGGAGATTTGCTTGGCACAAGCGGAAGAAAATTCCGACAACTTGGTCTCCTGCAAAGCCAAAACTGAACAACAAGCCTCACGAGCATATCTTCTAACCATAAATCTCTTGGAGTCACGATTCAACCCCCGAACATTCCAAAAAAGCATCGAAATTTTTTTAATGATCATAGAAAATAAACCACTATCCAGCTAAGAAGCAGAGAATAGAAGATTATGATCAATTCATACCACCACCGCCACGAAAAGAGGCCAACTCGGAAGCCACTGATTCCGCACTAGCGCAATAATTGAATCCCAACAAACGGGCCTGATCCCGAAGAGGAAGCTCTGCGAGAGAAGAGGCCATCGACATGAAAATAAGACCACGCGCAGGAGAGGCTTCGGGAGAGACACTAGAAGACGAGGCGAGATGATTCCCCGAAGGCTGGACCTGCGAGCAGCAATTTAAAACGGAAGATGGCTGCACATCGCCGTTGAGCACGGCTTTCCGAGCGACCGCCCTCTGCATACATGAAGATGAAGAGCTCCTCGAGCCAAGCAAACGCGAGCTCCTGCGGACAAGAATCCCTGGTCGACGTCGAGCCCGCCGAGAGTAAGTGTAAACTAGTCTCGGAGCCTGATCGACCATAAGTCGCCCAGGATCCGAGCTAATCCGACCCATTTCAATAGACAAAGAGGCAACCCCCCCAATCGGAACCCCACAAGGAGGGGAAAAAGAGTCTTGACGGACCCCATTATTAATACCCTGGTCAGCATGCAGCCCAAGGCCCACCAGGCGAGGGAGACCCATAGCCCATAATTGCCTCAAGAGAGAAACCACCTCCTCAGCCAGCAAGGAGGGCACCAAATGATCGTCAAACCTAGCAGGAGTCAGATCGCCAACTGGAAAAAGAGCACTGCCAGCGCCGATACCCAACGCAGGTCGAGCAAGAGAAAGGCAAGGGGCAGACTCCACTGCCAGCAGGCCATCCTGCGTAAGCTTAGAATGGAAAGTGTCAGGAGGTGAAGGTACCTCCTTACTGTCAGCAGCATCTCCCGAACGATCTACACTGGCGACAGCAGGCAGAACCATCGGAGACCCCTTCGGAGAAGGCACCACCTCCAAAGCAGGATCACACCGGACCTCAACCGCCTCTGGCGAGGAGAGATTCACACCTCCGGGAGAGGGCATACTCTCATAGAAAGGAGGCAGGGAAGCAAGAGATGAAGCTGACTCAAGAACAGCAGACACGCCAAATTGGGAATCATCAGGAGGGCGAAAAGAAGGCGCCGATCCAAGCGGCACCGGCTGGGAAGGCACCCTACCATCAACAAGATCCTCATTCCTGCCTGGACCCCTAACTTCCAAGTCGGGAACCCCATCAGCCGAATCAAGATATATCCAACGGAACCACGCGATCTGAACTGAAACCTTGAAGCGACACCCCTCAGATATAGCGGAAATTGATCTCGGGATCGAATTCAAAGAGCGCACCCGCAGACGGATTTTGCAGGAAGAGAGCTCTGACCAACTTAACGAACGAGCGTCGAGGGATTCGAATGCCCCGAAAGAGCATACCAGGATTGATAGAGCCTCCTCGCTCCAGAACCTAATAGGGAGACCATCCAACTCTAGCCCGACGGAAAGCTCGAAGCTCGGGACGACATCAATAGCCCCCTCGTCCTCCCAGCCAGCAACTCGGAGATTCATCTCACCCCATCGAAAACAGGATCTCCGAATTAAGGTCCGCTTAAAGTAAGAGTCGGAACCCGCCGGAGTGGAGACCAAAAATCGACCATCCGGAAGAGCGCGCTGGCGCCAGAGGTGCAAATGCGACGAGCTATCCTGGAAGCAGGAAGCCAAAAAGCCAGCCACATTGATATCCTTTGAAGGTTGCCTGGTCAGAGAGACCACCACACATCGCTCGGCGAGAAAGCCACCCCGTTTCAAAGAGGCCTCAGATGGCGGCAAAAACAATTCCACCGACTCTGGCCGACCATCAGGATCACAAGAAGGCGCGTCAGCAGGCGGAACACCCGAAGCGTAAGACATAACAGGAGCAGGAGCATGGAGACCCGAAGCACCAGCAGGGGGACCAGAATGCAGGTTCACAATCGAGGTCTTCGGAGCGCGCGAAGGCAGCGCCGATCTCCCATCACTTGATCTCACCGAGGAGCAAGAAGCAGCGCGGTGACCGCTATCATGGCACAAATAACAAACCGCCACCTTCTTGCAGAAACGGCTATGGTGACCCCTCCCGCAACAGTTGAAGCAACGACCAGCCCGACGGAGATGAGCAAGAAGAGCCGAAAGGTCCTGATAACCCACCCTCGCCTGGGAAGAAGCCATGGGAGAGCACCGAAGGTTTCCAGACACCCCAGGGGGAGGCTGAAAAGCCCGAACGGCATCCGCAAACGATCTCCCAGGAACCCAACGAGAGGAGGAAGGGCGAGGCGCATCCGCGAACTGAACATGCTTGCCCCGGCTTCTCCTAGACACCACAGTCCAGCTATCTCCCGCGACCTCAGAAGATGATGCCCGCCCCTCCGAAGTGCCGAGAGGAGCTGAAGGAACGCCTACCAAAGGGGCAGGAGAGGGAGGCAAGGAGCTCACCCTACGAGATGACGAAACTCCAGAGCAGCCGGACGAACCGACACTTACCAACGAAACCCTCACCATCGATGGTTCCAATCTGACGAGATGATAGAATACCTGGATGCGATCGAAGGGGTTGGAGGCTAGAAGAGACGCTGCCGCCGGAACAAGAGCGCCGTCAATGGAAGGGAAGGAGCGGCGTCGTCGCGTCGTCGCCTCGTCGCCTCGTCTGTAGCAGAAAAAGTTTGATGTCCTATGATGCTTCCAACTTGTGTATATGTTGAACCTTGGTTGCCCAACGGTCACTCCCATATATCATGGCTGGTCTAACTCCACTTATGTGAGCATATGTGAGCATAGCCGGTCTCAAGCCCCGATAAAGAAGGGTTGTGGTAGATTGACGACCATCGTAAAACTAGTCAACCTCTATGATATGGATTCTTTGTTAACATGAGAAGGAAATAAAGTAAATTCCTTATTGGGGTGTTGAGTGCATTAATACAGTTCACTAACAATTTTATATCATATTGGTGATGATCAAATTGAAAGAATTTGAGATTAGAGAAAAAGAATACCTAACGTTGCCAATGGACCTAACCCTTGCAAGTAAATGAACTATTTTCATTTGGTTAGAACTTTCTTCTGCTGACGAGATATTTTGCATGCTGACCCAACTGTTGCAGGTTCTGCAATTGGATTCAAGTTAGATAGCCTTCTCAAACTCACTGATACACGTGCTAGCAACAAAAAGATGACTCTCATGCATTACTTGTGCAAGGTACATTCTTATCTTCTCTGGTAATTTCTCCTCTAAGTTTCATGTATTTACTTTAATATAATAACTTCTTAGATAATAGTTTCTAAAAAGAATTTCCTAGTATCTTTGCAATCTATATTTCAGGAACTTGTTTGCTAACACCTATTTCTCTCTTGAGTCTGTCTCCTTTTGTCATTGTCCTCACTATTAGCACATAGAGGGCAATTTGTAACAAGATTGAAGAGGAACACATTTGATCTCATCTTACAGATTTCGTTGGGTGTTAATAGATTTGGATTAGACAAACAAGCGGTGGTTTTTCAATGAAATTTGAAGGTTCCAGATTCTCTCCAGACCCTTTTTCCAAATACCCTAGTCTGCCATCAAGGAATAGATGGGCGGTCCTCATGAGCAAAACATAAGACAACAATAACATAGTATCTCTAACACTTAGGTGCTCCCATTGAATTTTCTCATATGTACTCCGAGGTTGTACATTGGGTAACTAACTTTTTATTTGTACTTCAGCTTTAATCACCGTTCTTCCTTTGTACATTCTACCTCATTAATAAAATTTGACATAAGCCTTCCATTATCCTCCAAAAAACAAGTAACATAATGTCTTGGTGGTTGCCGCGGTCCTCATGAACGCAGTTTCTATTGCCAATTAATGGCACCAATGATGTTATACAAGCATCGTTTTAATGCATAATGTAGTGCTTAATCTCTTATAAACTTATAACTAAAAACATTTGCTTTGGCTTTTCCTATGAGTTTATTCATATACTATTTATGTTCTCACTATTTTCTCCAGAATTTGGCATCATGAAGACCTAAATTTTAGTTGAGTGATCCCTTCCTTTTCATTTATTCCCAGGTTCTTGCAGATAATTTTCCTGTAGCTTTTGACTTGGACAAGGATCTTGTTAGCTTGGAATCTGCATCAAAGGTATTTTAGTATTTTGTTATTATTTTTCTAGTTCCTAATGATTAGAATCTTGGTAATGAATTTGGTAAGTTAACTCTGCTATTCTTTTTAAATAATGGTGGGCATTTAACCTATTTTTCATTTTACAAGACTAATAAAAGAGAAACAAAAAACATCTGACAAATGGTTTTATTTTCATACAGATAGATCCAAAAGTATTGGCAGATGATATTGAAGAGATATGCAAAGGACTCGAAGATGTTGAACATGAAATGAAATCTCCTCAAGCAGATGGTTCTGAAATGTTTTTCAAGGTACTTATGGATCATCGATTTTTGTTAGTTAGTTTTACTGAATACATGCGTAATGGCAGTTCCCTTTCTGACATGATGTTACTTGAAATTCTTGAAGATAGTTTCCCTGGTCGCATTGCTATAAACCACATATTCGTGCTTCTTCCTTCTTAGATTTTCATTTCATTAATACTGATGCCTTTAGGAACTATGCCCATGTATTTTGAAGTCTAAGAATTATCTTGTGACACACCCCAGAAGAAAATACTCAACTCATTGCTATAAACCATATATTAATGTAAACATAAAAGGGAAACCATATTAAATTAATCAATCTCTTTGACACTGACTATAAGGACCAATCAACCATGAGTTATTAATCTACTAACTAATAATACCATAAATAGCCATGCTAACTGCGGTCTTGCTGTAATCATTTACATAGATTTAGGAATTTGGCTAATATGACAAGTACTTGCATAACCCCAGAACAGCTCCTTTAGAATATAAATAGCTCCTTTAGAATTTGGCATTGACAGATATTAGCAAGAACAAATCTCCGAATGGTTTCTTTACAAGAAACATTTTCCAAGGAAAAAAGAAAATTGGAAGACTTGTCTAGTGCACGTATAAACAATCTCTGAAACCACAATCTCTAATGCTAAAATTGTAGAAAGTAGGACCCCTTACATAGTAAATTATACCTAACTTGAATTGTTTTTTGACCAAAATTAGGACTAGTTAATTAGTCTGGATAGAAGGAAAGAAACTCTCTTTCCAAATAAACAGTATCATGTATGAAGGTGCACATAATCATAATGTCATGAAATAACTGGACAAAATACATATTTTTTTTTTGAATAGAGCATTGTATTCAATTCATGAGTAAGAATAGAATACAAGAGGGGGAGAGAGAGATGAAAAAATGAAAACACAAAGACAGGAACAGGAAAGAACTAGACACTACTTAGTTTAGAGAATTGTGTACAGATCAGTGAAAAACATCATGGAGGAGGTGAGGTCCTGCATACTCTTCGGGTTACCCTTGAAACATCTCCGATTACGTTCGCACCAATTGAACCAGCACCACACTAGTAGAACCTGAGCCCTTTGAAGATTTGATTGAATATCCTGGTTCCACCTGTCATCATCTGGATCCCAACTATTGTCAAAGAAAGGGACCTTTAGTAGGTTAGATAAGCCTCTTTTTCCCTTGATTACTTGGGTTATTAAACGAAACTAAAAAGACATCTTCACAGAATAGGAAACATACTAAAGCTTCTAGTTGATAGTTTATGCCACATGTCTAACATATTGTTGCTTCCAAAATATTTCAACTTGCTTGACTCATTTTGTAGCCAACTATAGTTGCAAGTTAGTTTAAAGACATACGAGATTGCCTTGGTCAAGGATTAGGGGCGGCAAAAATAGGCACGGCACGAGCACGGCACGATAACTGCGGGCCGGGCCGAAAAATTTGGCCCGATAAGCTTATCGGCCCGGCCCGATAACATTGCGGGCCGACGCGGGCCGGCTCTTATCGGGCCGGCCCGGCCCGTTTGGCCCGCTAAACATAAAAAAAATAATTAAGTCTAGATTAGGGCTTGTTTAGTGCTTTAAAATTGAATGTGAAGTTAATCTATGGAGTTTTTTATGTGAAATGTCATATTTGATGCTTATTTAGTCTCTTAAATATTTTAAATTATTTTTTTACAATTTTTTTAGAAATTTTTTAGTTAATAAGAGGGCTCACGGGCCGTGCCGGGCGGCCCGCAATATTTTGCGGGCCGGGCCGGGCCGGCACGCCACCTTATCGTGCCGGGCCGGCCCGTTTTGCCACCCCTATCAAGGATAATTGGTAGTGTACAATTTTTTTTTGTCATCCAATAGAAAGATAGAAGAAATATTGCGTCAGTATATGTTGCTCTACTAGCTTCAAAGCATAAATTATACAAGTATCACGATATTGAGAACATTGTGATTAACAATGAGAAATCTCTGGATATAACAAGAGTCACAAGACTAGGTTTTAAAATCCTAAAAAAGGTATATAAGATTCATATTCATTTCCCTTTATCAATATTGGAATATAAAACTGTTGCTCAATGCTTCACACCAAAACAAGACGATTGAAAGAGATAATGAACTCCTGATTATGCATTCATTCAGTCACTCTGGTTCAGAACATTTGAGTTGCATATATGTATGGTTTAAAATCTCGGTCGGTACGGTACGGTAAGTCCGGTATTTATCGGTTTTTTAGGTTTTCGGTATACGATATACCTGGTATTTGAAAAAACCGGGTATATTGTGTATACCGGGCAGTATATGACGGTATGATGCTATATACCGCCCGGTATGGGCGGTGTATGGCTCATACCGCTCGGTATGAGCGGTATATGGCGGTATGTCACGAAAAAAAAAAAACCGGCCGGTATGCATTTTCATACCGGTTCGTACCGTGTGTCGGTACGGTACGGTACCGGTATATACCGGTATCGGTACCGAGATTTTAAACCATGGTTGCATGATTTACTGGTGGTCAAGTTGATCAAGTGAAGAATGTAGCTTAGCCTAGATTTGTTTTCTTTCTTGAGAACTCTTTTGCTGATATTGATAATTTCATTTCAGAACTTGGAGGAGTTTCTTGTCATTGCTCGAGCTGAAGTTAGTTCTTTAACTTCACTGCACTCTGAAGTGGTATGCTTTTGAGCTAATATTCTTCATGTTATACATAGCATGAAACATCTGCATATGATATTATCATTTATTTCCCACAGCTTAGAAATGTGGATGCAATGGCTATTTACTTTGGAGAGGATCCTGCACGGTGTCAACGTAAAGAAGGTAAACCTTGTCCAAATGCAAAAAAACTTTTAGCAAAATCTCATAATTTGTTAATACCCGATTTTATGGTTATCCAAAACTTCAGTATATGTCTGTTATGGGTATCAATGCGTAATCGAAGGCCTATTAAATTAGGAAAATAGGTTTGCCATTATTTAGGAGGTTCCACTTGTGGTTTTTGAAGAGGTTTGCTATTATTTAGGAAGTTTGCATTATCAAGGAGGTTAATTAGGAGATCTTTTATCTTTTGAATGGCGCCCAAGTTTGGAGCCAATATTTATAATTTGGATGTAATCTCCTAATTTACAAATAGGTGAAATCTATTAATAAAAGGACAAATTGCATCTTATGATATATACTCTTTCTCGCCATGGTTTAAAATCTCGTACTGCTATCGACCTCGATCTTGGTGTTATGCCCCGCCTAGGATTATCCCTATATAAGGGACCTCACCTAGGAGAAGCGCAACTAGCAACAGAACAACAACATAATAGGTGGACTGAAATTTAAATTACAACCAAATTCCAAGGCAATTGTTCAACAATGTAATAAATAATAAAAGTTCAACAGTCCATATGAACAAAGGAATCCCAAAGTCTAACCAAAGAGTCTAAACAGTTCAAAGTGGATAGAGTGAACAGTTCAACTAGTAAAATAGGAAACTAAATACTGTGCGGAAGACGTCTCCTCCAAAACTCTAGCTACCCCATAAGAAAATGCCGTCATACCTGAGGATCTGAGGCAAAAACAACAAACATCAGCAGAAGGCTGAGTAGGATTGCAACAAGATGCTATGATGCCATGAATACAACGAAAGATATTGTTCAACGATTCATTTAATGCATCTACACCAAACAACTATGTCAACTAGGTCAACTATTATCTACATGAATATATAGTGACTCAATCAAGAGCGTAGTGGACATTGGGTTTCCCCCGCACTCTCACACCCCGAGAGTGGCACCTCAAGCCCGCTCCAGCTAGAGATGCGACTATCCAAAAATGGTAGTCCGCCGACGTCTAACACCTCGACGCCGTGCACACACCCCGTGTGGTAAATAGGTGATCACCGGTGTCACTTGCCATACACCTTGGGCAATATATCAACAGTGTCTAGGGCTATCGCCCAGCAAAAGATCAACTATGCATCATGTCAACAACTACAATACTACAACTCAACTAATATAATGCTAGTAGTCATGTCATCATGTATGAATTAAATATATAAACAACAACATAAGGCATGCAACGTCTATACTAGCATACTCAACTAATATGCATATAAAAACATCATGCTGGCAACATGTATCAACAAAATATGCATAAAGAGCTCCAACGGTAGTAGATATCAATTTTCAACGGAATAGAACAACAAGTTATATATTTCGACATAGGATAACAATCGATCTAGGATGAGATTCACCTTGACAACAACTACAACAACAGAACAACTCGGGTAGGAACCACAAAAACGAATAAAATAATATTTTCCGACTCGGCACGCAAAACGAGGCAACAAACACTCACTGTTTTCAACATCTGAAAGCCAAACAGCGAAACTGACCCCACCAATGAATTCGGGGCGCCGAGTAGGTACAAAATCATATATAATATGACTAATTATACTAACTTAAGGGCCTCCGAATAATCTATTTAATTTAATAAGAAAACACCTAAGTATTATTTAATAACATATTGATATAAACTTTCTTAACAGTGATACAACTTATATATCACAGCTGCCAACTCAAGCAGCAACACTTAATTATATAACACTGCCATAAGAAGATAACACTGATATATATATTATGTGTATAATACCGTTACAACTCAAAGAAAAATAACACATTAATAAAACCACCCCTTCACCTCTTCGCCCAGTTCACCCGACGCTTCGCATCCGC
Organism: Canna indica; assembly: GCA_034359265.1. NCBI lineage: Eukaryota > Viridiplantae > Streptophyta > Magnoliopsida > Zingiberales > Cannaceae > Canna > Canna indica. The sequence goes on along the minus strand of CP136894.1, from coordinate 74,490,643 downwards.
CGCCACCTCCGACTACCTCAGCCGATCGGATCGCCAGAGAGGCCCAACGCCGGCGTCCTCGACTTCGCCGCCGCTCTGCGAACCGGCGACGACGAACACAAGGTGCGGCGGTCCAGATCGGGGGCGATCGCGCCCCCCCCCCCCCCCCACCCCGCGCGACGCTACGCCCTCGCGCGCTGTCGCCCTGGCGACTCGCGGCGCTGCATCTGACGATGACGACAGTGCCCGCTGACGGCGACACACCCAACGGCGGTATCTTGCCCGACGACTATGCGCCGCGCTGCCGTGCGGTCGCCAATCGCACGAGCAACGCTCAATCGAGCGCGATCCGACTCTGTCGAGGTTGACGGAGCCGATCGGATCTTCAAATCCCTATCCGCCGATTCGACAATAACATCACAGATTCAGAATTTCAACACAAAAAAAACAACGCCAAATCTCGAAGGAACGACAAGAGATTTTAAATTTGGAAATCTACAAAATATCCACGGCAAATCTCATCCCAACCAAAGTTACTCTACACGAAACGAAGGAGGAGGACGGGGATCCTACCTTACAACTCCTCCAAACTCCGATTCACCGGAGCCTTCAACTGCCGACGCCTCACGCTCCTCCGCCGGCTGCCTCTGCTACAGGGTTCGGGAGAGAAAAGATTAGAGGGGGGATTAGACTAATTATATAAGATTAGGTACTTTTGCAAAAATACCCTTCTAAGAAAAATATTTACAATTAAGTCCTCCTTTTTCAAGCTATAACACTTGGTCTAAGGCTTAGTACTAGTACGTACCGGTATCGTATCGTACTCACACTCAGGGCCGGCATAGTCAAGCTGGTACCTGCCTATCTTGAGATTTTTATTCTATTTGTTTCTATTTTTTTTTTTTCAAATGTAGTCTCCAAAATATAGTTTTAAGCTTCAAAACATACTCAATCTACTAAAAGTCTCAAATTCGATATAGACAGGCTAGTACCGGGTCGGTATTGGCTCGGTACCAGTTGGTACTGGCTTGGTATCATTGTACCAGGCCGGTACCACCCTGTACCTTTGGTTTACCGATATCGATTTTCAAAAAATTATAAATACCGACCGTACCAGGCAGTACAGTGCAGTATTTAAACCATATTTCTCACTACCTATATTTATCTTCCTAATTAAAGATCTAATGATCCTATTTGCCTGTGATCAATCTTGTGTTTATAACAATGTCATTCCATGTCATTTTATAAAAAAACTATGTCATTCCATAGTTAAAGTTATTTTGGCTTAATCACAAAGTTTAAGTTTATTTTAGTAACAAATCCAATGTCATTTTGTTGTTAGCCATTTCTTAATCTCTAAGTACTTGATAACTTTTTTTTGCTGTTCTTCATACAAGTGATATGACTCTTAAGGGTGTCTTTGAATGGAGGGTTATGAAAAGAGGGGGAGGGAAAGAGAAAAGCAAGATCTTGTTTGAAAATTCACATTAAATGAGAGAAGACAAAATCTATATCCCTCCATCTTCTCCCACCTTTATAAATTTGCAAACCCTTCAAATTGGAGGAATTAAGAGTGTTTAGTTATTGTTTAGTTATATAACATAACATTTCACAATTTTACCATTTTAATATCAAAACTAACTACATAAAAAATTGTGACCTCCCCCATCCTTTATTGATAACTCCCGAACAAGAATAGTTATCCTTCTCTACCGCCCCTCTTCCTCCCCTCCCATTCCTCTCCCTTGGTTAAAATCTCCCAAACTTGGCCTTACAGGGGAATACATATTATGATTGCTCATTAATAATTAAATCGTGCTTAATATGTGATTGGCATCACATCTCCCTTATGTTCACATCTAAGATCTTAATAGGTCTTCTAGGTGCAAATCTTCAAACAGTTGTCTCGCAAAATTTAATATTTGCATATTGAAACTCAATTCATCCTGCACTCCATTCTAGCAAACAAGTGTTAACTAATTCATTTCTAATGTTTTATGCAGTGCTCTCTAAGCTTTTTGAATTTACTAGAATGCTTCAACGCGCCGCTAGGGAAAACTGCCAACGAGTGGAGATGGAGAGAAACCAAAGTCTTAAGAAAACACAGCTGAAAGACAAAATTGTTCTTCCTCGTAAAAAGAACGAGTCATCCGACTCGCTACAAGGCCCCTTAACTAAAGTATAATCTCCATGTTGAAGATGGAAGAATTGTTGTCCATAGTCAGTTACAAATAATTACCCTTGAGAACAATTTCTTTCTTTCTTTCTTTCATCACTCAGCTTTTGCAAAAGAGAAAAAAATGACCCCAGAAAATTATTGTAGATGAAAAAGAAGAGAAATACAAGGAAAGCTTCAGCATGTATATAATAAGGTGATAATGATAAGTTATGAAGACAAACTCTCTTCTTCTTGCACTGTAAACCAGGTTGTTTCTGATTAATTTGGGGCTTATTGATTATTTCATGTGCCTTCATATAAATATATAGCATTTGGTAGCTAGAGAAGGTAGTTCAATGGTATGATTAATTGTATAGATAACTGATCCTCCATTGCAATAAAAGTTGTACTGTAACATTAACAAAGCTGAGAATCCATGGTTTGGATATTTATTTAATTAAGTTGCAAAATATAGCAAGGACTATATATATTAAGTTTAGGCGCACAGTTCATACTAATGTTTGTGTAATTGGATTAGACTTGGATTCCACTTGAAACAAGTTTTGGATTTTAATCCAAAACAAAATACAAATGATCAGACGAAGCGAAGAATTCGTCAAGTTGGGTGAAAACTTGATAGATTAAAATTCGTCAAGTTGGATATTTTCATTTATTACTTTTTAAAATTTAAAGATCTTACAACTTAAAAAACTAAGGATATGAGGACGGAATCATTTTTTTAAAAACATCACAATAATTTATTATTATTAGCAACCAAATCAAATCAAATTATTTAGTCGCTATAAATGCAAAAGTTGATTGCTAAAAATATTGCTTTTTTTTTTTTTACTTCAGTAGTCGTAGATCCGACAACAATCATAATTGGTCGTTGAATCGTATATATGGTTATTATTAATTTTTGATCTATTTATTAACTTAATTAATTCTTATTTGGGTTCGGTTCGATTCAAAAGTTGAACATGCTAGGGTCTAAATCGAATCAGACCAAAAATTTTGATTTAATTTTTCAGTTCGATTCGGTGTGACCTGAATATCGGACAACCCTATATGTAATTCCATTTTCCATCTTATAGGTTGGGCTATCATAAAAGACATGAAAAAGATTTCAATCGTCTGACAAGTAGAATACTTCATCCACGAGGTCATTCTTTTTTATTCAGGAGTTTTTCTATAAAGGAAAATGATGGAAAGAAAAAGAAAGAAAAAGAGCAAACGAAAGAGATAGGGCTGTCCACATTTCGGTTTACATTGAACCAAACTGAAAAACCGAACCGAATTATTCGGTTCGGTTCATTTTGAACATTGCCGGGTTCGGTTCTTGACCCGAACCAAACCTGAACATTGGTATTCGGTTCGGATTCGATTCCCGAAATTTGGGAACTTATCCGAACCGAAAATCGAACTAATTTTTTAAAAATAATTGTTTTTAATTTTTAACTTAATATTTAATACACCCGAACCCGACAATTCACTCGGACCCGGTTAATTTTTTCATAAATCTTCATGTAAATGAAATTTTGGTTTTTTCGGATATGAAACCGAACTGAACCAAATTATTTCGGTTAGGGTTTATTCGGTTTTTGGGTAATTTGGTTCGGGTTCGGGTTCGGGTTGAATTTTCAATTTTTTTTTTTTGATTTTGGGTATTTCTGTTCGGTTCAATTCGGGTTGAATCGAATGGACAAGCCTAGAAAGAGAAATGATTGGAAAAGTACTCCTTGTTTTGATACCATGAGCAAAGAGGGAGCAGTGTTTGTTTAATGCTTATTACTGGATTTGATATAATGAATTATTGAAAGTGAAAAATCCAAATGAGGATTTCCTCCAGAGAAAAAAACTTATTTATTTCTCTTCTATTTTTGCTTCTTTTTTTTTTGTTATTTTCTTTATTTTTTACCATCTCTAGGAAAGAAGTTATTAGTGAACTTTGCAAATAAATTATTCAAAGATATGAAGATAACAAAGAAGAGGACAATTGGATTTGGTGCCCTGATAATAAAAATTTAATTTGTTCAAAATCAGCTTATAAATTTCTTACTCGGTTAGATAATACCAAATTGTGTAATTTTCCTAGGTGGAATTTCATTTGGAATGCTAAAGTTGGCCCTAAGGTTAAACTCTTTATGTGGAAATTTTTTCATAAGAAACTTTCCACTGCGGAATGATTACACATATTTGGTATCATTAACTCCCCCAGTTGTGTCCTGTGCGGCAGCCATTTAGAAGATATTTAACATATCTTCCTGGATTGTGAGGTAGCCAGGATCCTCTGGGAGTCAATGGAAAGTCGATTTGTTGTCCCTCAGTTGTTGGCTTGGAATTTAAGTATGAGCGATGATGCTAATCAGAGGGATTTGAGTTCTATTCATCCTTCTAGGTTGGCTCTTTGTTTCAATACTTTATATTCCATTTGGTTGGCTCATAATAAAGTAGTCTTTGAACATCTTAAGTCTTCTATTCAAACAACTATTGCTAAAATAATAGCTTTAACAATTGATTATGCTGAGAATATTTTGTACGAGGGAAGTCCCTTAATCAAAAATCCTAGTTACTCTTGGAGTCCGTTTGATAGGGACTTTTTAAAATGGAATGTGGATGCATCGATTTCTCTAGATAATGGTAAAGGTGCTTTTTGCTGCTATATGTAGAAATCACTTTGGTAAAATTATTCATGCTAAAATGGTTTTTGTTTCAGATATTTCTATTCTTAAGGGTGAAGTTCTTGCTATTAATCTAACGATTAATCTAGCTGTTAGCTTCAATCATGACAATGTTATCTTAGAGTCTGATGCAAAAAATATTGTTGATATGTGCAATAATTCTGTTCATGCAGATTGGTTGATGATCCGAAATCTTATTAAGGATATTCAAGTTGATATGAGGAAGTTTAAAGTCTGCAAACTCACTTTCATTGGTATAGATGCCAATAAAGCCGCTGATTGGCTCGCAAACTACGCGAGGAGAATGGAACGAAGCTTTACCTGGGATCAAAGCTGGCCCCGGATCTTATAAATGTTACTAATTTAGATTGTACTTAGTTTGTTATTTGTAGACTCTTTGTATTAGTTTTTCTTAAGTTTGAATATACATCTAAAAAATTGGGTAAATTATACAAAACCCTCATCGACTATAGTCGATATGCGCAGAGACTACCTAAACTACCTAGTGTGCACAGAATCCCCCGCGACTGCACTTTTAGTTCAAATAATCCCAATCCGTTAGTAACTTAGCGATAAAACTCTCACGTGCTCAAAACCCCCCTCTCTAGTGCCACGTGGCAGCAATCTCCATCCCTCATCTCATCCGACGATCATTCCTTCTTCTTCTACCCATCCCTCACCTACCTACACTCCTCCCCTTGCCCTAGACTCCACCGCCGACGGCGGTGGCAACGATCCTCCTCCTCCTCAAGAATCCTCCCCTTTAGAAGAAGAAGAGGCTCCCCTCTTCTTCTTCTAAAGGGGAGGATTCTTGAGCTCCCCTCTTCTTCTTCTAAAGGGGAGGATTCTTGAGGAGGAGGAGGAGGCCGCGATGATAAAGTCTACGATAAGGGGAGGAGTGTAGGTAGGTGAGGGATTGGTAGAAAAAAAAGCGATGATCGTTGGATGAGATGGAGGATGAAGATTGCTGCCACGTGGCACTGGAGAGGGAGGTTTTGTGCACGTGAGAGTTTTACTGTTAAGTTACTAACAAGCGGGCTAACGAAAGAGGGTTATTTGAAGAAAAAATATAGTTGTGAGGGGTTTAGTGCACACTTGGTAGTTTAGGTAGTCTTTGCGTACATCGACTATAATGGGGGGGGGGGTTTTTCGTGTAATTTACCAAAAAAATATATATAAAATTTTTATGCATTTTATTCCATTTTTTTTAAAAAAACAAAGAATTCAAATCGCTCCATGGCAAGTACAAAAAAAGTGTTGGCTCATTTTAGAGAAAAAGTTGAGCTATCGATAAAATTTATGTGCATTAATAAAATTCTTTTTGATAAGATTGATTAATGTTGGATTTCGCAATGACAAGATTAAGCATAAGCATTTGATATGATTCGTAAATAAGAAAATAATATGGAATCAGACATTTCAAAGATTGGAGAACATATGGATTTTATGGCAAATAAAATGGGAGGTATAGCTGAAAATTTAGTAGTGTTGTCCAACTAATTTGGTCAAGACAAAGAGTTAGGAAAGATGAAAAAAGAAATTCATGATGAGTTGAAGAAACTTTCAATTAGAGATCGAATGGATGTCATTTTTCTTACTCGCTACTTGGGGACACGTGATGATGATCTTCTGATTTTTAATGGGATGCAAAATGTGGAAGATAAGCTTCAATATTTAAATTTTATTCTAGATAATGAGCGTCGTTAGCACCAAAAATAATAAATTTTGAGTTATATTTTTCGATATGAGATTGATATTGTTACATTTCTTGTTATAGATTTGATAAACTTATATATTTTTAATTATGGATTAATATTTAGTATTTTGGCACGTAATAGATAATTATTTATGGTGCACAATAAATTTTGAGTTATATTTTTGGACATGAGATTGATATTGTTGCATTTATTGTTATAAATTTGATAAACTTATTTTTAATTATGGATTAATATTTATTATTTTGGCATGTAATAGACAATTATTTATGGTGCACGCTCATTATATTCTTATATATATTTATATAAATTTATATTCTTTCCACGAATACATATTGTGATAAGTCAATTTTAATTCAATTTTTAAGAATATTTTATCAATTTTTTTTATTATTGAGATAATTATTTAACTTTAATTTTGAAAATGATAAGTTGGTAAAATCAAATTTAAATATTAAGTTATTAATATCTGACTCCTTTATCGGGAGCTAACACAAACATAGGATATAAAAATCTTGCCCTATCCAATCTTCTTATCCGAGATTTCAACAAATGCCGAATAGGATATAAGCTTATCCCACGAGATTATTATCCTGGTTAATTCCAACTGAAATCCTATTATGTGAAACAAACGCGCTTATGGTAAGAATTATATATTTATTGACAAACAAATATATTTCATCATCAAATTAAACATATTTTACTCCACAAATGTTAACGGAAAAATATTTTTTTTTGTCGATTTTGTTACAATGATAAAGTTAATTTTGCGAGTAGTTGTTTAATTAAATGTTGACTTAATTAATTACTTGACATAATTCTAGTGGTATGATTTTGTGATTGTTATCTCTTGTTTAATCTCACATCGAAAGTATATTTGATGTTGTATGGTTAATAAGACTCCATGAGTGTATTAGTATCAACTTCAACTTAAATATTAATTTAATGATTAAATCAACATATAAGTTAGTGGTTAATATTTATGAAGTTGTAATATGATTAGGAATTAATATAAGAAATATTAGTTCTTCTTACTTATCTATATAAATGTTTTTATAATTGTTGGGGCTATGTGGTTCTTATATAATTTAGCAAGATTAAAAAAATAAAATATAAGCTTTTCTTTTTTTTAAGCAAAGACAGTGTATACTGGAGTTTAAATTTCAAATTTCTAAAAAATATTCAAGATGATGTCATCAACTATGCTACTCACGGTTAACAAATATAAACTTTTCTTACATGAGATTTATATTGCACTTGAATACCGTTCATTATTCAAATAAATTAAAAAGATATGTTAATTACTCGAAATAATTCTAATAGCCGGCACATAATTAGTTTAATAATATATTTGATTACTACTGGAGCAAGAAAAGAAGAAGCAAATTAAGCAATTTCTCCTTTTAATTTATAAATTATGCTTACAAATCTATAAATTAAAGAAGTGAGCACAAGAAATCTACAGAATTAACATTATTTACTCATCCAATACACATCCTTAAACCATCATTAATTAAGCGCCGCCGGAAACTGCATAATCCTCTCAGATATGGCCGCTGCGATCGCAGCTGTAAAGTTGGGGTCTTTGGTCAACGATGCCGCCATTTGCTCCACGAGCAGGCTCTGAAACTTCGGCAACTCGATCAATCTCAGAACCCTATCCACGTACGCCTGCAAATCACCTCTCTTCGTGGCGTCGAGGTCGATCGATGGAGAATTAGACGAAGCGACATTAATGGAAGGTGGAGCTGCGAGTTCTACTGCTCCATTGTTGCAGACTTCTTCCAGCGCCGGGAGTTTGTGGTTGTGTTGGCCTTCGTATGTGGCCACCAACACCGATCTGTCTTGAGCACTTCTTTGCACCTAATTATCCATCAAATTGTCATGGCTGATTAATTGATTCTGAGTTGTTCTTCGATAAAATTTCAATGTTTTGTTTAATAATGCAATTAATTGATTACCTTCTTCTTCACGGGACACGAAGGCGCAAACGAGCATCTAAAATAAGCCCGAGGGAATGGGTTGTCTCTCGTGACCTTTTGCCCATATTTCCTCCATTGATAGCCATCTTGCACCACCTGCAGTGTTCCCACACGTACTAAATTAGACACAAACCTGCTTTGATCAAATATGCATCGATCGATCCATCTTCTCTCAAAGATTACTAAACTAACCAAGCTCGAATCGCCCGGATCGGTGCGGACAAAAATCTTGGAGCTGGTGTTGCCCATGGGATCTCCTGATCTCACTCTCTTGCATGCTTCTTCGTCGACGTCTTCGTAGTCGACCCTCTTCCTCTTGGGCGAAACCGACCCCTTTTCGCGGGGCGAAAGACTGCTCGAGTGGTCGAAGAAATGGCCGCCGGCGGCGAGAACGGAGCTGAGCATCTCGGTCAGCCGCTTGTTCTCTTCGCTGATCTGGTTCAGCTTGGCTTCTATAGCTCCGACCTGCGTGCACGCATGCAGCTGTTAGAGGACTGTCGATCGAGCCTAATTCCGACTGTTTCTGTGAAATTAAAGAAATGAAACGAATAATTAATTGATCACCTCTTGTTTTCTTGAGAAGCACTGTTCAAGAAACGAAGGACATGTTTGTGGTTCTGTCTGCAAATAATTAATTAACACACGAAGGCAATTACTCAGTATACCTGATCGATTCAGTGAAACTAATATATATATATGATGAGAATTTGAAGCTTGATCAGCTCACCGGAGATCGGCCGGGGTCGGGAGAGGGACGGCGGCCGCTGATGCAGAGGTCGAGGTCGAGGCTGAGGGAGGACTGGCCGGTCCAGTCTAACCCCATTAAAGCTTGAGCAGAATTAGTATTGTGGAGTTGGGAAGAAGGATCGGGAAGAGTTGTTATATAGAATTAAAGAAGATTGACTTTGGATGGTATCAGTCTTCATCGAGAGACTAATTATAAGAAAACTGGAGATGGGAAATTTGCGTGGAAGGGAGCAAGGAGACATCGTATGAAGTATAATAAGCACACGTCATGTGCTGACGTGAAGTGATCTGATGTCAGGATGACGTTGGCACTCTTTGTCGAAAGAGTGTTGCTCTATGTTTTCCTAATAATCTTACTGTCCATTCGTATTAGAAGAATTATTAGGCACACAAGTTAAATTTTTTTTTTAGCATTTCTATTATATAAATTAGGGAGATTGAGTTGGGATGTCAATTCGGTGGGTTGGGGACGGATAGTGCTTCCCCATCTATGTTGGCCCCACGAAAAAAAATTAATACCCGTCCTTGCCCATATCCGTGATAGGTACTCGAGACGGATACCCGTTGCAGGTAATTGTTTCATGCAGTGTCCGTGAGTACCCATTAATTTAATAAAAAATAATATATATATATATATTAATGATATAATTATATACTTTTAATTTTTCTAAATATATAAAATAAAAGTTTTATATTATATTAATGTAATATTATTTAAAAAATTATTATATTATATATAATATATTACTTTATATTTTTTCATTATTTTAGCCGGTATCGAGTACCCACAAGTATAGATTGTATGATATATGTTCTCGTCTCGTTTATTAAACGAGTAGAAATTTGTACTCGTCCCCATACTCAGTGGAGGAATTTTTCCTCCAAACTTGTCCCGTAATGGGTAAATATCTGCATGTACCCATCTCCGTGCTAGTAAATTTGACATACATTTGGTATATAACAAATAATATGCATCATCGGTAATGTGACTTTTAAATTTCCAAAGCCCACTCATTATCATGTTTGGTTCAGACACTTTATCCATAATTCAGATTGCTCCAGTAATCCACATAATTACCACTTGCTTAAGACAAAGCTGTTGGCTTTAGATTTTCAACCTTAGTCTTAATCTCGATCTTGATGGTTTTGATGATAACAAACATGAAACTAATGATTTCATTGAGAATATCTTTCAGGTTCCATATCGACAAGCGTTCGATGTCCTCGATCAGATAAATCAAAGAAATCATGAAATCAGAAGGACATTGATCGTCGCGAAATTTCTCGAAGATCGACGAGTGCACGAAAGTCGCTTGGACGAGTTCAAAGATCAAGTCAAAAGCTCTCTAAGATGATGCTCGTTGAAAGCCAGAACCCAGAAACGAAGCGCGAAAGAAATAGGTTGAAGAAATAACATTCAACCTAGGTTCGATCGACCGATCGGTCGACCGACCGAAGGTAAAGATAGAAGCATAGCTAATTCTGTCGACCGATGGAAGCCCAAAATGGGCAGTAGCTCGGGCGGTCGACCGACCTACTGATACCCGCGACAAAAGATCGCGTCGGTCGACCAACGGGTCGACCGAATGGAGGCAGAATCTGCTCGAAGCTGGCGATCGACCAGTCGGTCGACCGACCTGCATATAAGCACGACACGTGATCACGTCGGTCGACCGACCATAGGGTAAATAGAAGCGGTTGAATGATCGGTCGACCGATGCTTCGACCGGCGCTTCGACCGGCGGTCTGTAACGGATAGTTTTCTACCCATTGAACAGTCGTTGCTTCGCGAGGGTATAAATACACCATCAGATACTTCATTTAATTTTCTTCCCTTGATGTTACAAAATTTATTGAGCATTTAAAGAGGGATTTAAAGCCTTCCGAACGATCAATTGCGCGCGCTCTGGTTCTCCAGCGAGTTCCACTTCAAGCGCAAGTTCTTCCTCAACTCGAGAATTAAATCGAGCAGTTCGTCTTGACGAGTTGGAGGCATTGAAGGCTGTGAAAGGAGCTTGCAAACATTGGTTTTATCTTAAGCTCTTTCAATTGTAATTTTATTATTATTTCAACTGTGTTTTTATTTGTGTCTGTGTAAAGACTTAGAGTGTAGGTCTTGTTGATTGTGAAGTGGTATCCTTGGTGAAGAGGAGTAAAGCCACTTGTGTAAACGTAGTGTTTACTATGATTAGTTTAGTTGTCCCTTAGGGTTGAGGTGGGATAAATGCTCTCGACAAGAAGGCAGAGACTTCCGGGTGTGGAAGTACCTTAGGTCGAGAGTGAGACTTTTCGGTGAAAAATCCTCGTGTGTAAGGGATATATAAATTAATCTAGTAAAACTAGTTTGAAAATCCTAAGCGGGGTGCTTAGGTAGTGGAGTAGGCACTGGGGCCGAACCACTATAAATCTGTGCGTTTGCATTGCCTTATTATTTTGTGTTAATTGCTTTATCTTTATATCGATTCCGCATTCATTCATCGAATTGCAAATCGTCTAAGTTAATCTAAGAAACGATTAAAAGTGAAATTAGGTGAATCATATAGTAAACACACTATTCACCCCCCCCCCTCTAGTGTAGGACATTTCGTCTTCAATTGGTATCAGAGCGGGTTCGTAGCTTAAGATTTCACCATCTCTTCTACACCTTGTCTCGATCTTGAAATGGCTCTAGAGTCGGTAGCGTCTAGACCTCCTAGGTTCGATGAGTTAAATTTTGATCTTTGGAAAGGAAGAATGTATACATTCTTAAAGACGTACTCAAGGTTTAAGTGTTTTTAATATGATAAAATCAAAATACATAGAACCTAAAGAAAAAATAGATGCATGGACCAAGAACAAATTAGCATGTTTGAGTTAAATGCTAAAACTACAAATTACTTATTTTGTTCTTTGGATGATAAGATTTTTGAAAAGATCATGCATTGCACTTCCGCTTTCGATATTTGGGCTACTTTAAATATGCTTTATAATTATGCAAAAACCGAAGAGCTCAAAACATTTGATGAGAGGAGTGATGACAAGTGTCATCCACCCAATACTAACATGATTTTTGAAGCTCATAGTGTCTCCAGTCATAGGAGCACCAAGAGCCGGAAAAGGAAGGTAGTGTGTCATGCATGTAAAGAGAAATGACATGTAAGGAAAAATTGCCCTTTCATGAAGAACAAGGCAAAGAAGAGGTCAAACGCTTCCACATCATCATCATACTCAAATGAAGCATCCTCTTCCCATGGCTATGAAGCTAATTCAAAAAATTGTCTCATGAATGATGAGGTACACTCTTCTTCCTCTAATCATAATAACAAAAAGTGTAGTACTAGTTCATCTAATTCTCATGATATGCTTTATGATGAATTGATGGATGAATACAAAAACATGTATGCCTTGTTAATTAGAAAAGATAAAAAAAATAAAAAATTGAAGAAAGAAAACTCAAATCTTAGCTCTCAATTGCATGATGTAAAATTAGAAAATGAGAAGCTAAGAATTAGTGTCAACAATCCATGTCATGATGCTTTAAGTATTGACACTAAGGATTTGAAAAATGAAAATGACATATTAAAGAATGAAATAGGATGTTGAAAACTCAATTGCATGTTATTCACAAATTAATGAATGATTTGAAAAATGAGGTTATTTTTCTAAACAAAAAGGTTAGTAATGTATCTAGTAATTCTTCATTTAAGAATTCTAGTAAAAAAAATGCTCATGCTAATGTTAAATCCCATACTAAGCATTCTACAATTAAACCTCATATTCAAAAGAAAAATGCTTATGTAAAGAATGCTCATGCTCATCCTAGTTCAAATGACAAATACTCAAAAAATAGATCTCATGTACATGCTAAAAATGAAAAGAAAAAATTTCATGGACATTGCTTTTGTTGTGGTATCTATGGCCATACAATTATTGATTGTGCATTTAAAAGAAATCCAAGTGTTGTTAAGACACTTTGGATTCGTAGGCCAATTCACCCCCAAAGACCCAAAGCCATTTGAGTACTAAAGATTTCATCTTCTTTTGTAGGGGGAGCTACCACACAAAGATGAATGAGAAGTGGTGTATTGAAGTTGACCTTGGATCTAAATGTGAAATCTCCAAAAGGTTGCAACTTCGAATCTTCATGATGCATAAAGTATGGAAATTGGCATCTAGGTATATTTTGTATCATCTCCTTCTTTAGTTGTTCTATTCAAGTTGGAGTGTTGATATATGCTTAAATTGATTAATTTTCCCCGCTCTTAACATTTTTCAAAAATGTTTTTTGATTTTTAATTTCTCGGTCTCTTCGGAGACCCCGGTGGCCTGTAATGGGCCTAAGCGACCTTGCGGTTTTAAATCGTAGGCTAATTGTGGCCTTATGATTTTCAACCAATAGGAAGGATTGGAGATCTTATTTTTTCAAACCTCATATCGTGATATCTCTTAATTCGTTTCGAATTCATGATAATTTATTTTGAAACAGATTTCAAATCATTTAGCAAAGTGATTTTTGATAATGATAATTGATGTTTCTCTTTGCTTTTTGGTTTGACTAGCTTGCTAAGTAGCTATGTTTTCACCAAAACATTAGTGTAGCTTACTTGCAAGTTATAAGGTTTTAGGAAGACTAATTAGGAAGAAAAAGATTAGTTTGACAAATTATCATGAATTAGGTGTAACTTCAATTAACTCAAATCTTAGTGTTATATCTAAATGTTTAAGCTTAACTTATGTCTCAATACTCATGATTACAATTACATGTTAAATCCTTGAGTTCTCATAAGTATGTAGAATTTTAGTACTTAGGCAAATTTCATTAGTTGAAACTTGCTCTAGGTAAATATCTATTAGAGACATCCTTTTAAGTCCAAACTAGTTAACCATGCGTAGAGATCTTACTCTTCAAATATTTCACATATTAAGATCTCCTAGATTCATTTTGATATCATGGTAAAAAAAAAAAAAAAATCTTTAAAATGAATATTAACTATCTAGCATAGGTTAAGGTTTTAAATGAAACATTGCTTTGAACCTTTGCTATTTAGTATGTTATCTTGCTAAGTTGGCATATTATTTCATCATGCTACTAATGAAGCCTTCTTGCAAGTAAACAAAGTGATAAGAATTGGAAAGGTATGCTATCTAAAAGAAAATGAAAAATGATATGAAAAGTTGGGCAAAATTTCTAAGAAAAATGTATGTTTTAATTTTGCAAAAATATTTGTAAAATGATTGAATATTCATGTTTAATGATGTCTCTATATACTCATGATTGATTATGCATGATGAATATTTGATTTTTCATGAGTAGAAAATAATTTGATAACTTAGGCAAATTTCATGATAATCTTGATTAAATGAAAGTTGCTCTAGGTTAAAATTCTTGTTAGAGACCTCATTTTAAGTTAAAATTTGATGAACATGTTTAAGATACACATATCACATAAGTCTAGAAAGTTAAAATTGAAAATTCATTTCTAGATGAACAATGTGATATCTATATCAGTTTAGGGGACTTAAGCTTGAAAAGCTTAGTCCAAGTCAACAAATCACAATTGGTATCAATTGACTTGGTCACTTCATTTTAAGTCCAAAACTTCATAAATATGTTTAGGATTAGGTATGACATGTTTCCATACTCTTAGAGTGAAAATTGTTATGGATATGAATAAAATGACAATTGAGGTTAATTCATGCTTACCTCTCTTGAACCTAGTCGACCCAAGTCAACAAGTTGACTTAAAGGTCTCATTTCCAATCCATATTTAGGGAACATGTTTAGATTTACTCATGTTAGATATCCATAGGGTTAAATTTGAAAAATCATGAGTAAATCTTAAGATTGAAACTTGGCAAGTTTCATGAAAACTAGTTTAGTTTTGAATGAAACCATGCTAGGTTGATATCTTGACTTAATGATAAAATTTTTATTTCAAACTTACATATACTCTTGACATGACCATCATGTGGTGTCATGAAAGTTTGAATGAAAATTAATTTTTTTTAAGAAAAACTGAGATTTACAAAAATACCATTTCAACCCACATTTAATATAAATTTTAATTATTTCTAGGAAAATATAGAAAAATCTTTTTGTGAAGTTATTTATGTTGATCAAACATGCCAAACATAATTTTATATATATATATATATAAGAGTCTTCTTATCATGCCAAGTGTCATGATAAAAACTATGTCAAGTGGCATCAATCTAAGAACTCTAATAGTTTCTATAAATATTTAGTGAGAATAAGGAGTCTTTTTTTCTCAAATCCCAAATCCATATTTGGTTTTTCTCAAAACCAGAAAGTAACTAGCTTAATACCAAGATTGCCCTCATACTTCAACAGGTTGGGTTCATTTTAAATAGGTTCGGCCAATCCATCCTAAATTCATCAAAAAATCATAAAAAATTTATTATTCATAGGTAAATTACTTCCATAACTTGTATTAGTAAAATAAGTTTTTTAGAGTTGAAAAATATTTTTTTTTTACAATTTTCAACAGGTTGGCCCATTTTAAACAGGTTTGACCAATTCATTTTAAATTTACCAAAAAATCATTAAAAAAATGATATTTATAGGTAAATCACTTCTATAACTTGTATTAGTAAAAGAAGTTTTTTAAAGTTGAAAAATATTTTTTTTCCACTATTTTAAACAGGTTCGGCCCATTTTTAACTGATTTGACCATGTATGTTATTTATGAAAAAAATGCATCTAAAAAATTATCATAAAATCTCAAAAAATCTATAATGACCAAGTATATATGATTCGTAACTTGGATAATCAAAATAATTTTTTTAGAGTTGAAAAATAATTTTTTTTTACTATTTTCAATAGGTTGGGCCCATCTTAATTAAACAGGTTCGACCAATCCATCCTAAATTTATCAAAAAATTATTTAAAAATCTACTATTCATATGTAAATCACTTCCATAACTTGTATTAGTAAAATAAGTTTTTTAGAGATGAAAAACATTTTTTTTATCATTTTCAATAGGTTGGGCTCATTTTAAACAGGTTCGGTCAATCCATCCTGAGGGTAATCTGGGTATTAAGCTAGTTATTTTTTGAATTTGAAAAAAACCAAACATGGATTTGGGATTTGCGAAAAAAAGGACTACTTATTCTCTTCCAGGGAAATTGTTGATCCAAAAATGAATTTTGAATATTAATATATAATACTTATAATATTAATATGGGTTAATTACTCTATATATCCCAACTTTTACTCTCTCTCCCTAATATATCCCAACATTTTATTTGAATCAAATGGGGTCTCCAATTTTGATTTCATTTCTAATCTATCCCGCGATTAAACTCACGTTAATTGTCCCGTTAGAATGCTGACTAGGATCAACAGTACGTGAATTCGTCGGCAAGCCACGCTCATCCACCTCGTCCGCGACCTCTGCTCCC
This sequence comes from Canna indica, assembly GCA_034359265.1. Classification (NCBI taxonomy): domain Eukaryota; kingdom Viridiplantae; phylum Streptophyta; class Magnoliopsida; order Zingiberales; family Cannaceae; genus Canna; species Canna indica. The sequence goes on along the minus strand of CP136894.1, from coordinate 74,473,979 downwards.
CCTGCGGCCCCATCTTCACCCTCCGCAAGGGCGCGCACACGCTCATCGTGGTCACCAACCTGGAGCTCGCCCACGAGGCCCTCATTGAGAAGGGGCAGCTCTTCGCCTCGCGCCCTGCCGAGACCACCATCCGCGCAGTCTTCATCTGTGACAAGTTCACCGTCAACTCCGTCGTCTATGGCCCCCGATGACGCTCCCTCTGTCATAACATGGTCTCCAGGATGCTCAGCGCCTCCCGCCTCCGGGATTTCCACCCGACTCGCGTGGCGACCTTGGACCGCTTGATCACACGGATCCGCGCCGAGGCCCTCGCCAGCGACGATGGTGTCTGGATCCTCCCCAATGTCTGCTTCGCCTTCTTCAGCATCCTGCTCTCCATCACCTTCGGCATCAACCTCGACAAGAAATCCATCATCCGCGTTGATGAGGTGATGAAGCGAATCTTACTGACCATCCGACCAGGATGGACGACTACATCCCCTTCCTCCGCCCGTTCTTCGCCAATAACCAGAAGAAGGTCCTCCAAGTCTGGCAGCAGCAGATCCCTCTCATCAACAAACGTCGCTCCACCCTCAAGAACCCCAACCTCAAGCCCAATGTCATGCCCTTCTCCTACATCAACTCCCTCCTCGACCTCAAAGTCGACGGTCGCAACTCCGTCCCCACCGATTCTGAGCTCGTCACCCTCTGCTCCGAGTTGATCAACGGCGGAACCAACACCACCTCCACCGCCATCGAGTGGGCCATGGCGCACATCATCGACAACTCGTACATCTAGGACAAGCTCTACTAGGACATCGTCTCGGTGCTTGGCGACCGCCCAGTGGATGACTTCGACCTCGAGAAGATGCCCTACCTGCAAGCCTTCGTCAAGGAGCTACTGCAAAAGCATCCGCTGACATACTTCTCGCTGACCCACGCGTCGGTGGAGGCGATGAAGCTCGACGTCCCACCAGATGCCAACTTGGAGTTGTTCCTGCCGACGATCGCCGAGGACGAGAGGCTATGGTTGAAGTCGCTGGAGTTCAACCCGGAGCGGTTCATAAGCAGCGGGGAGATGACGGACATCACGGGGTTGGCGGGGATAAGGATGATACTGTTCGGGGCGGGGCGGAGGATATGCCCGAGCTTGGCGATGGGGACGACGCACATAAGCTTAATGGTGGCGTGGATGGTGCAGGCGTTCGAGTGGCGGCTACACCCGGCGGAGCCCAAGTTAGACTTTCAGGACACGGTGGAGTGGACCGTCGTCATGAAACGGTACAGCAGAGAGGGTTAAGTTGAATGCTGACGTGGACTGTTTATCCTAGTCAGCATGTCCACGTCAACATTCTAACGGGACAATTAACGTGAGTTTAACTGCGGGATAGATTAGAAATGAAATCAAAATCGGAGACCTCATTTGATTCAAATGTAATGTTGGGATATATTAGGGAGAGAGAGTAAAAGTTGGGATATATAAAGTAATTAACCCTATTAATATAGATGTTTTGAGAAAAGAAACATGTATTCATTGCATTGATTTTTTATGACATGTAATATTATCTCTTTTAATATTAGCTCTTTTGGATGACATGTAATATTACCTCTTTTAATTATGTAATATTACCTTTCTTAAGTATTTAATATTTAATTGACCAAGATTCACGTCATCCTTAAGATTGAAGAAATGTAATTGAAATATATTGAATTTAATTGAAATGTATTGATATATAGATATTGGATTTAATTTAATATTAAATTTTTTGTTATTCACGTTACCTTGCAATACATTAGAAAAATATAAGATTTTTTTGAATGTGGGTCCACCACATTTAATAACAACATTTATTAGTTTCTAATACTCTCTCTCTTAATTATGTAATATTAAATTTCTTAAATATTTAATTTTTAGTAGTTAATCACGTCATCCTATTTTAGTAGTTAATCACGTCATCCTATTTTAGTAGTTAATAACAATATTCTTGACATTTGACCAAGAATCATGTATTGGTGAAATGTGTTAATTTAATTAAAATGTATTGATATAACAAAATTGGATTTAATTGAAATGTATTGATATAACAACATTGGATTTAATTGAAATACTAAATTAATTTTTTTGCTAGTCGTGTTTATCTTGTCTAACATTGTAATATTACTAACATTGAATTTAATATTACTAATATAGATACATTAGAATGAAAAGATATTTTGAATGTGTGTTCATCACATTTAATATCAATATTTATTAATTTCTAACACGGTGCACGTAATTATATCAATTTAATAAAATACAAAGAATGTGTGCATGTGGTAATATTAGAAATCCACTAATCATTTGTTTGCCTAAAGTAATAGAATAAAATGACAAGAATGTGTGCATGTGGTAATATTAGAAATCCACTAATCATTTGTTTACCTAAAGTAATAGACATTGTTCTTTTTTAATATCAACGGCTTCTTATGGGAAGTTTGATATGATTGATAGTATTAAGAATAATATATTAAATTATGTTTTGAAGGTGATTGTGGACGGATCTTGGGACAATGCCTACGAAAGACTCGATAGCTAATTTTTCTACCAAAATTTCAGAGGACAACTATAGTGTAAGTTAAATCTATGATCAAAATATATATTAACTGCTAATTGTATATGACAAGTCTGATACGTATACATTTATTTTAGGGTAATTACCTGAATATATCATGAAATTTGGACTTTGTCTCAAATGTATCCTAAACTTTTACTTCATCAAATTTTATCCTGAATTATTAAATTTGTATCAATTGTATCACTCTGTTAAAATTCTGTCACCTACTCTGTTAACAATGTGACGTGGCTTGCACACGTGGATTAAAATATAATTTTTTTATATTTTAACACTTTCTCCATCACCACCTCGGTGGAGAAACTATCGGACCTCGTCGGAGAATCCTTTTCTATTGGAATTGTTTACGAACGAGGTCCGACGATTTCTCTGACGTGGTCCGACGGTTTCTCCTGCGCGGTCCGACGGTATCTCCAGCGAGGTTCGGCGTTTTCTCGAACGAGGTGGTGACGGAGAAAGTGTTAAAATAGAAAAAAATTATATTTTAATCCACGTGTGTAAGCAACGTCACACTGTTAATAGAGTAGGTGATGAAATTTTAACGGAGTAATACAATTGATATAAATTTAATAGTTCAAATATTAATTTGTGATTTAACTTAATATTTGGTATTAAGTTATTTGTGATTTATGCATAATATTATTTTTTAAATATTGATATATATTAATAGCAAATTTATTTGATCTCATGTGAATTAAGATCGCTGCGCATCACGCGGGTCTTATACTAATTATCGATAAATTGAAGATAATAATCTATTTTATGATAATACATATTATGATTATGATATTATTAAATAATATAACCAAACACAACCTAATTAAGATTGAAGAAGGCAATTCTTGAGAAAAAGAAAGACGTGGACAACGTGACACTAATTAAATTTAACCTGTCTTATCCGGAAGAGGTTGCAAAATTAAAGATGAATTGAGGGGAGAATGGAAAAAAGATACGTTGTCAATGTTGACTTTGAGTCAAGATATTTTGGAAGTATACACGTTATCGACAATATTAATTCGAAAGCGATTTAAATATAATTTAATTAAATCCAAGTCAATAAAGTAATATGAACAACATATTGGATTTCAAGCTTGATATATCTATTTGGGTGCAACGTGTGCAAGATTAATCCTTAATTAATTCAATGTTAAACAATGACTTAGCTGCAGGTTACTAATATTCTTTGCATTCTGGTCAAGTTTTCACTAGTTTTTATATATAACAATAATCACATAATAAAAATAAGAAAAAGGGATATTTATTATAAAAAATAATTGTATAGAAGGTGTTTAATCCACAAAAGAGTGAGATGAAAATTATAATTGAAATTAAATCATAAAATAAGCAAGCAAATAATTGGATTCAAAAAATAATTAATTGCAAGCAAGTATTATAGGTCAAGTTTAGGGTTTTGAAGTTGTCAAGGGAGGACTTTTCAGGCGCATTTCAAAATGCAAGTCTTTTTCTTGGTTCTAATCGATCTTCCACCGCAACGTGATTGGTGTTTCATGACGTAAGCGTTATGAGGTCATCTTGCTCACGTCACTCTATTATTACCCACATTAATTAATTTTGTAATTATGTTGACATACATGATTGACTTAATTTCGTATTTTTAATTAAAAGATATTCCTTTGGAACGTATCATGAAATTGCATATTATTTATTAATTGTATAATTAATTGATAATGAAATGACTCATAATTATTTCAATTTGGTCATTTTTATATGTTTATTGCAAGTAATGTTTGCTTGCACACGTAATGGAGGTGATGTCATGTAAGAAAATCTTCTCCATCCACAATTAATTTTAATTAATTTCATTCGAAGGAGAAAATATCTTTTATCGTGAACTCTAAATTAAAGTTTCAAAAAAATTATAAGTAATTTACGTTGATTATTAAATAAAACCTCTTTGTGTGATTTTATAACATGTCATGTTTTAAATTTTTTTATAATATTTTAAAATCATAATACTATTTTATAATAATTATGAAAATATAGCTCATTTAAATTTGTTTACTTCCTTTATTTGAATAGAAAATTCAAACCAAATAATTTAGTTCAGTTTGGTTCGATTTTTATGATATAAACCAAATCAAAAAAATTATAAAATAATATATTTTAATATAAATAGTTATCAATAGTTAGATGTTTAGATGATTAAAACGTAAAAATATTGTGTATAAGGCAAATGATGTTCGATTCCCGTTATTAATATTTCTTTATGAATATAATTTAACGACGACAAATGTTGAAAAAAAAGTAATAAAGACAATTGCTAATGCCTCTGGAGAGTACTTCTGTGCAGGAAACAAGAAGAAATGTGCAATGTGACTAAGCTGGAACAAGGTTACAGCAAGTAGATCGAAAGGTGATTTGGGCATAAAGGATCTTAATGTGATGAAAAGAATTATGCTTGGAAAGAGAGTCCTTCCATTTTTTAAATGAGGAGAATAGCTGCTGGTGTAAACTTTTTAAAGTTAAATATGAAAATCCATGTAATGACAGAATTATGAGGAGGAAGTCAACTCAATGCAATGCAATTCTGAAATGTATGGGACAGATAAAAGAAGGATTGCATATACGAATAAATGATGGGAAGAATACTGATGTATGGATGGATTCATGGATAGAAACTTTGCTTTTTAACAAATGGCTTACTTTTGTAAATGTATCACAACTGGGAAAATACAAAAGGTTTGCTGACTTCGCTGATTGCAGAAAATTGGAATGAAAATATTTTAGAAAGTTATTTTGGCAATGAACTGAAAAAAAAGAATTGAAGATAAAAATGTGAATGTAGATGGAGGTAAGGATGAATGGGTCTGAAACACAGTGTGGATAGAAAGATCAAAATAAAAGAAGCATATTGTTTTCTGAAAAAAAGGAAATTGAAACTTTGAAATGTGATTTCAATTGGAGGAAGATGTAGGCAATAAAAAATAAGAGAAAATATAGATTTTTATCTGGAAATTAGTATAGAAAAGGCTCCCAACTTCCAGATGATTTACAAAGTTTACTAGAACTGTAACAAATAAATGTTATGTGTGAGGAGGATGAAGATGAGTCTGAACACATCTTTTTTAGATATAAATTTGTGGAGGAATATTGAAAAATGGTTGAAGAGAAAATGAACTTGAAATTTAAATATCACGAAACATGGAATGATGAAGACAGGATAAAGGAAGCTGAAAAATTTGAATGGACATCTGCTCAATGCATAAAGGCTTTTTTGGCAAATTCACTTTAGTACATATGGAAGAGTAGAAATAAAATGAAATTCGAAGGAAAAAAATGGTCAATGTCTATGATCTTCAACAAAGCCTAGAATGACAATATGTTATTTGTTTCCAAAAGAAAGAGAAAATGTACATTAAAGAAGAAAGAAGATCACGATGAATTGAGAGAGGAAGATGGAAACTCGTTGTGCCATGCTTCTAGAAAGAAGATGGAAACTTTTTTTTTTTTTTTTTTTTTTTTGACAAAAGTGAGGCATAATCACATATGCATTTCATGAAATACGGAATGGAAGTTACAAGCTAGCTAACTTGTAAAAAGTAAAATAGAAGATGAAAACTCTGGTTGTGGTTATATCCTAATCAAAGATGGTAGATGTATAGCCGAAGGAGGAAAGATATTGTGATCAATCAATCCTCTACAAGTTGAACTAAACTCCATATGGTTTGAACTTGGTAATGTTAGAATGAAAGGATTAAAAAGGATTGGGTGGTCTCGGATTGCAAAAGAGCAGTGAGAATTATGAGAGGAGAAGAAAGGTGTCCATGCGATATTGCTGGATTAGTTGACAGAATTAAGAATCCGATGAAAGTTTTTGAAGAGTATGAATTTTTTCATATCAGGAGAGAAAGAAATGTGGAAGCTACAATGTTGCTAGGAAGGCTATGACGACTAAAGGTTTATTTTTTGTTAATGAAACTGTGGATTAGGTCTAGTAATTTCTGAAACGACACGATAACCCGACACGACATGACACGTAGTTACGCGGGTTCAGATTTGGCTAAACATGTGTTTTGATTAAACGGGTTCAACCCGGATTAACACGATTAAATAATCATGTTAATCCGGGTTGAACCCGTGTAACCCGTATAAATACGATTAAACATATTTAACTAAACACGTTTAATCGTGTTACTGAACCTATTTAATTCATTTACCCATTTATAAGGATATATATATAATAAAAAGTAAAAAGTTATAGAGATTGGGTATGTCTTGTTATTAATAGTCTTTCTATTGTGTTTAATTTTTAATTTCAGTAGCTTTCATTTAGTTCACTATTGAAATTGTGTTTATTGTGTTGTATTGTGTAAGTGTACACATGTACACGTTTAGACACATTTACTTAAACGGGTTAAGTGTGTCGTATCGTGTCAACCCGGAAATAAAAATGTCGGGTTCGAGTTTGCATATTCAAACACGTTTAATAAACGGGTCGGGTTCGGATTTAGCATTTTACAACATAATACATGTTTAGATACGACACGTCACGGATTGTCACCCATGTTGTGGATGTAATGAAATATAGTTCTCTTACTTTATTTGACTTTTGCAAAGGTGTAAAAGTTTGGAACAAAATAAAGTGATGAATTGTCTTTTTTTTTAAAAAAATATTTCTTTATAAATAAATTACAAGACAATAGTTGATTATAATGATTTTTAAGAAATATTTAAAATATTTTAATAATTAATATTGTAAATAAATTTTTACATTAATTGTAGTTTGTACCAGATTCGAATATTTAATTTGGGTTTGAATTGATTTAATTTCGGTTCAATTTTAAATGAATAGATAACCCCAGAATTAATGATATATACTCAATTGAATCATTAATAATTGTTTTAATGAATTCATTGCTTGAAATAATTTATTAAAGTGAGTAGTGTATTTTTGGGAGCACAAAAATCAACATATAATTAATATCTAAATAATAATTATTTAAACACAAAATGCCAATCATATATGCATGGATAGGGGTGCAAGTGAGCTCATCTATTCGAGATCGACTCGATGAAAATTCGAACTTGACTTGATCTTATCGAGCTCGATCCCAGCTTTACATATGAGTGAGCCGAGCTCGAGCTAACCAATACTCGGCTCGAGTGGCTCGCGAGCCTGATCAAGCTTATATATAATTATATAAATATTAATATTTTAGATCGGGCGAGCATAAACCCGAGTCAAGTCGAGCTTAATTAATCGAGCTTAAACGAGTTCGGTCAAGCTCACGAAAAATAAACGAGTCTAAATGAGCTGAGCTCGAGCCTAGAGATTAAAGCTCGATTGAGTTCGAGCTCGAGCTTAACATTTCTTAGACGAGCCAAGCTCGAGTACAGGTAAGCTCGGCTCGGCTGGGTTACACCCCTTTCTTTCAGCATGGATGCTTGCAGTATTATATTTATTTAGCAAAAAAGTCATTACTGTAGTTTAAGATGAGAACTAAAATATTGATGAAGCATATAATAAATTAAAAACTTCTACAAATATTTTTGTAATGTTTTTTCATCGTTTAAAAATTCTTTCAATTTGATATTAATAAGTAAAAATAAAATAAAATTAATGACAAAGAACAAATAAATATCATATTGATAGAAAATAATACTATCATATTTGGTTGATAGTAAGCAGAGAAAATGTGAAAAGGAAGTACAGTTTCCTACAAAAATTTATCGAGCCCCTAAGTAAATTATATAGGGTAAATTATACTAACCTGATCATTTGAGGTTTAGTGAAATTACACTGACCTCCCATCTATTTGTAATTTTATCTTGTAATTCGCCTGAGTTTTGTAAAAGATTACATGAATCTCTCATACTAACGAAAACTGTTAGTGGAGTGTTTGTCATGTGCACTGTACATGCTTACTAATGATATTTTTAAAATATTTGCAGCTTTTTTTTATTTTAAATGATAAAAATACTCCTATGTCGTTTTTATTTCTCTTAAAAATTTTATTTTAAAAATATTTTTTAAATAAAACAATTCATTTCAAATTTTTATTTTTAAAATTTTTATTCAATTATTTTACACATGTATTTTAATAATTTTTCAGCAAGTAGCATAAGAGTGAAATCACATTACTAGCGGACTCTATTTAACATCATTAGTTATAGGGGAGGTGAGTGTCACCTGGACAAAAGAGGTCAGTGTAATTTACCCAATTATATAACTTCTTAGGAAAATTAATTTTTCTCTTTTATTTTGTTGATAGTAAGTAGCTAGAGAAAATATGAAAATGAAGTACAATTTCTGCAAAAATTAACTTGGAAATTCAGTTTTCATCTCTTGGAAAGAAAATGTCAAAATGGCATGAATTGTAATTTCATTAATGATCATGGGTAATTTATTATATGTGAGTATTAGAAGAATTTTTAAGCACGTACAGGAGTTAGAAGAATATATATATATATACACACGTGAGTATTATGAGAATTACTAAACACATGAGCTAGGAGGATTTAACATTTATGTTGTATAAATTGGGGAGATTGAGTTGGGGTGTCAATGGGATGAGTTTGGGGTGGATAGTGTGCGCTTCCCCATCCCCATAAGCCCTACGAAGAAAAATTAAAATTTGTCCTCGCCCAAATCTGTGATAGGTACTCGCGATGGATACTCGTTGCGAGTAATTGTTCCACGTGGTATCATTGAGTACCAATTAACTTAATAAAAAAACTTTTTAAAATTATATATATATATATATATAAAGTATTTTAATGATATATATAATTATATACTTTTAATTTGTCTAAATATATAAAATAAAACTTTTTTATTATACTAATGGAATATTATTTAAAAATTATTATATTATATATTATATATAATATATTACTCTATATGTTTTTATTATTTTAGCGAGTAACAAGTACCCACGAGTACAAGTTGTATGATATCTGTTCTCGTCTTGTTTATTAAATGGGTAGAAAACTTGTACTCATCCCCGTACTTAATATTATGGGAGGAATTTTTCTCAAAACCTGTCCCATAATGGGTAAATATCTGCATGTACTCGTCTCCGCCGGTAAATTTGACATCCGTTTGGTATACAACAATCTATATACATCATCAATAATGTGATTTTTAAATTTTCAGATCTCACACATTATCATATTTGGTTCGGACACTTTATCCATAATTCAGATTGCTCCAGTAATCCACATAATTATCACTTTCTTAAGACAAAGTGAGCTATGAAGTCAATTCCCCAATCACTCAATCAGTTGACTCTTTATACTGCCTATCATGGGGTCAACCAGCGGGCATCAAGATCTATGGGTTCGACCATGCAAGATATGCGTCCAGAGGTAAGGCATCCAGGCTAGTAGAGGGAAGAGCAACCACCTTTGTTAAGAGAATCATTCAAATAAATATTTCAGATGTTGTGCCCTCATGGGATGTGGGTACGTGATTATCACCAAATGGTAATTCTAAATTTTAATATTGTCATCTTCTTTCATACATTCTTCTTCATGTAAGGCACCGTCAAATTTTGATATTTTTAGTAATTTTTGATGAAATCATTTATGTCGATCAAACATGTCAAACAGAATAATATTATATTATCGATAAATTAAAGATAATAATCTATCTTATGGTAGTACAGATTATATAATCAAATAATGTACCAAATACAACCTAACCTAAGATTGAGCGCAGATAATCTTAGGTGGACAATTATGGAGAAAAAGAAAGATGTAGACAATATGACACTAATGAAATAATCTAAATTTAACCTGTCTTATTCGGAAGAGGTTGCAAAATTAATGATGAATGGAGAATGGAAGAAGATAAGTTTACTTTGACTCAAGATACTTTGGAAGTATACACATGACAATATTAATTCGATTTAAATCTAATTTAATTAAATCCAAGTCAACAAAGTAATATAAACAACATGTTGGATTTCAAGCTTGATATATCTATAATTGAATATACTCCTTGTCACATGCGTTAAATTTAATGTTAAACAATGACTTAGCTGGTCACTAATATTCTTTGCAAGCTAGTATTGAGATGAAGGTTAATTGTATAGAAGGTGTTTAATCCACAAAATATTGAGATGAAAATTATAATTGAAATTAAATCATAAAATAAGCAAGCAAATAATTGGATTGAAAATAATAATAAAATTAATTGCAAGCTAGTATATTATAGGTCTAGTTTAAGGTTTTGAAGTTGTCAAGTCAAGGGAAGACTTTTCAGGCGCATTTCAAAATGCAAGTCTTTTTCTTGATCCTAATCGATCTTCCACCACAACGTGATTCGTGTTTCATGACGTAAGCGTTATGCGGTCATCTTGCTGACGTCACTCTATTATTACCCACATTAATTAATTTTGTAATTATGTGGACATACAGGACTTGACTTAATTATTAGATTGACTTAATTTCGTCTTCTTAAAAGATCTTCCTTTGGAACGTATCATGATATTGTTAGGATGAGAATGATGCATTTGTCTTGTGTATAAAATTGCATATTATTTATTTATTAATTATATAATTAATTGATAATGACGAGGCTCATAATTGTTTAACTTAGCTCAGCATGTTTCAATTTGGTCATTTTTATATGCTTATTGCAAGTAATGGAGGCGACGTCATGTAAGAAAATCTTCTCCATGCGCAATTAATATGAACTCTTACAATATCTTCTCATATGAACTAACAGATTCTAAGTAATTTAAATTGATGATTAAATATAACATCTTTGTGTGATTTCATAACATGCATGTTATGTTTTAACATTTTTATAATATTTTTAAATTCATAGTACTATTTTATTATGATGAAAATTTAATTAGCTTATTTGAATTTGTTTGCTTCATTTATTTGAATTGAAAAACCAAATCAAATAATTTAGTTTAGTTTGGTTCGGTTTCATTTCCATAATATAAACCAAATCGAACCAAACAAAAAAAAATTAAAATAGTTATATATTTAGATGGTTAAAACATATAAATATTGTGTATAAGACAAATGTTTGATATCCGCTATTAATATTTTTTTACTAATAGATTATCACACAATAGTATATTATAATTAATTTTGAAAAATAGTATAAAAATAAAATAATAGAATAATAAAATTATATATGTCCATCTATTAATTATATTATACACATATAATTTATTATATAAACATGAATAAATTATATTAATTAATTATTCAAAATATATGATAAATACACATATTAGTTAATAAATAAAAAATATTTTGATCGAAGGATATTTCTTACAGAGTATCTATATCAATTAAATATTTTATGGTATCATAAGTAACTTTTCATGTCGTTACTTCGTGTTAATCAAAAATATTTTAGATAAGATGTTCATAAACTTGACCCATTAGTAGAGGTGTCAATGAGTCAGATTCGCCCATGGGTAGCACGACCTTGACCCAAAAATGTCGATCCAAAAAAATTTCGATTACGCCACGCTTGACACGTAGTGCCCCAAGGGACGATCTGGGCTCATTCCTTTGGCATGTGGGTTGTGCTCAGCAAGGCTTTGCATGCATGCTCTGCATGCCTGGCACGGTCACCGGTCTATACGTCGGCCTAGCGTCAATATAGGTTGGAGCTGGGCTGGCCCGAGACCGTGCTCGAGCCTGAAGGGACGGCCCCGTGCTGAGTTGGGCCGCGCGCCCTTTTGAGTAACTGACTTGTTCTAGGCACGACCCAAACTATACTCAGATCGTGCCTGGCACGGCCTAGCAGACAATGGGCCGGCCCAGGCCCGAGCATGGCCCATTGTCATCTCTGTTCATTAGTAGCTAATGATGAGACATAAGAGTATGTTACAATTGTGGCACTAATTTTTACGTATGGGTATGTTTTGTAATATTTTTTATAGGCATATTGTTATGTTCGTGTATATTTTCAAACTATTATGTTATAAAATTAATTTTTTAAACAAACTAATAGAAAGTAAAATTTACATAAACTTCAAAACTACAACAGTCATCGTTGACCAAATAGAATGTACCTACGTGGCGACCCGAGATTGGCTGAACTTGGTGGGCAGACAGAAAAATTCTCTTTGTCGTCTTTTCATGAATTCTACCACTACGGCCATGATGATATATTCTAATACAATTTATGTTTGTACCGTTACGTGTAAGTTTGCAAACACGTCATATGTAGTACGTAACGCTTCACGAGATAGAATGACGTAGTCCTGTATTCGAATTTCGAAAGCTTTAATCGTTTTATTGGGAGGTAAAGTTCTTGGAAGCTTCCTGTGTTTAAAATTCTTTTATTTGTTCATTTTAATGATAGCGAAGGAAAGACTTGTCTCTTGACTTGGCAGGTCAATCTTTTAATTAATTCTTTCTTCAGAAAACCTATGGTTATGAAGTTATGACATTGGTATAAAAAATAAAAAATAAAAATTGAAGTTATTCATGCTAGTCTTTAATGACGGGAAATTTGCACACGATCGTTAATTGGAAATAGTACAATTGATGATAATATCTTAAATACCTTTTAGGAATTTAATATTTAATTTTTTTTATTAAAAGTTATTAACTTTGCACAAAATCAAAATTCCGCTGATATATGGTTCGGTTGGTGCACTAATTGGAGGAATTATCCCACTTAGGGACCACAAAAATGAACATTCTATTGGTCTAGTTATTTGAAAGTTATTTGAAAGATGAAAAATAATAATTGAAAAAAATATACTGATAACATATTTTCCTTCTAGGTAACAAATAAGTGAAGACTTCTTTATTAATTATTGGCAAATGAATTTCAATAAAAAATGAAAAAGATATTATTTTTAAATATATATATATATATATATAAAAGAAAAGACCTCTCGTCTAAACTCCTCTCACTCCCTCAAATTTTTACCTTTATTTTATTTAACTTATATTTTTATTTTTACCCATCTCCTCAAACTTTTTCCACTTTTTTCACCTAAATTTTTTCTTCCAAATTTTTACCCCACTTATTTTCTCTATATGCACTTATTTTGATATTTTTAATTTTGTATTTAATATTTTTGAATAATAATTGTAAATATATTTTTTCTATAATATGATAATAATATTGTAACTTATTTATGAAAATATAGGTATAGAAATTTTTAATTTTTAATTTTAATTATTATGAATATTAAATTGTTGTTAAATTTTAATTTAAAATTAATTTATAATTGAAATTTAAAATAATTATTTTTCTAAAAATATAAAAAAATAGTTTTAAATTCAAATTTATAAAATTTCAAATTAAAATTATGTTACAAAATGTGAAATTTTCAAAAAATCTATAGACTATTCTATTTATATATAATAATATATTAAAAATACAAAATTCAATTTCAAACTTTTTTTTTTGTAAAATGTTAATAATATAGTAACTTATTCTTGAAAAATTTAGGCATATAATTATTTAATTTAAATTTTTTGTTTAAATTATTAAGAATATTAAATTACATATAAAATTTAATTTAAAATTTAAATTGTAAATTAATTTACAATTTAAGTTGTAAATAATCATTTTCTAAAATTATAAAAATTAGTTCTAAATTTAAATTTATGTAATTTCAACTTAAATTTATATTACAAAATATCAAAAATATTATTATTTTTTGATAAACTATTCTATTTGTATATAAACATATATTAAAATATAACTTTCAATTTCAATTTTTTTTTTAAATTACAAGTTAACCGTGCAAAGCGCGGATACTACAGCTAGTTATATATAAAAAAGTATTTGGTTATACAACACTAGAACATCATAATTAACTAGCAAGTAGAAGAATGCTATATATATATATAAGCCCTATATTTTTTCAATTTTCTAAAACCAAGAATCAATTACTGATTGTATATATACTTGATTTAATTTTTATCAAAAAAGTAAAATAAATAAATTAATTAAAACTCAGCATTTTTCTGAACCAATATTTATAGGTTTAATATAGAATTATTCACATCTTGAAGTTGAACAAGAGATTGCACATTCATGAAATATATATGTACTTGATCGGATCCATTGCTTCAATTTACCAAGCATTCTTTAAGTTGACCCCTTTTGATCAAGTTAATTAATTAGTCCTTGTACTTGTAGGCAATTTATTATGATAGAATATTTTCAGCTCCAAGTGAATGTATAAATGCCAAAATTAGGCACAAAAAACTTTCGGGTAGGGGGGGCTGCACGATGAACGTGCAGGCCCAATGCAGTGACGCCATGCTTCCCGCCGCATGAAGCTGTCTGGTCCACGAGAAACGAGACATATTAAATAGAGGTGGCAATGGGTCGTGCTTAGGTCGGCCTAGGCCCGGGCCCAGGCATGGCCGGCCACCGTCGGGTCGTGCTAGGCACGGCGACTACTCAAAGGGGCAGCCCAACCCGGGCCTGAACAGCTCAGGCCGGGTTTGGATCGACCCAAATTTTTTTTAAAATGAAATATAAAGTTCGACGGTGAGACTCAAATCACCGACCTTCATTGTTTCTTTTGGTGAACTAACCACCACACCAAGACTTATTATTTATTTTTATATAATTTGACTAAGTATAATATATTATGCTCAAGCATATCACAAAAAATCAGGCTTGACCAGGCTAGGCCTGGGTGGCACCAGGCCTAGTCGAGCCTGGCCGGGCTCGTGTCGTGCGACGGCCCGCTTTCGGGCCGTGCCGAGCACGGCCCACGTGCCCAGCCCTCCCCTTGAGCACAGTCGGGCCGGGCATGGTACAGCCCAGAACCGGGCCAGGCCCGAGCAACAATACTGGAATAATGGGCATCAGCAACGGCGTGCAACGGCCCCACCTGTTGCAACGAAGCCGTGGCAGAAAAATGTGTTGCTGATAATTTAGCAACGGATTAGCCACGGCCGCTGGGGTCGTTGCTAATAATATTATCAGCAACGGCTTTGCCATGGACACGAGGTCGTTGCTGATAAAATTATTAGCAACGGCCCTGGAGGCCGTGGCAAGGCCGATAGTGAAAGACCGTTGCTAAGTCGTTGCTGTATGACATCAGCAACGTCATACGATACACTTTTAGTAACGGTTTTTCGACGGACGGTCGTGGAAAAACCATTGCTGATGACTAAAACCTGCAACCGATAAAATTTAAAATTCCAAATTTCCATTAATACATTGATACATTATTTGATACATAACTCACACACCCATACACTCATACATACATCCATTCACATATCATAAATACATCCAGATATACATGAAAACAATTATACTTATATTTATAATTATCCACAATCGTATACAAACTATTCAAATTCAAAATTGAAGTATCAATATCCAAACAAAATAAATTAATCAAGTATAGTATCTAAGTAACAAAGTTAATATAAAAATAATAATAAATCTCACGATGACGATGGAGGATGGTCTGGATCATATGGCGGGGTCTGGAGTGCGTGGGTGTACACCGGCGTGGACTGACTCGAGAACGATGGATCAGAAGATGCCGAGGGGATGCCTGCTCCGGTATGAGCTGAGATGTTGCATAACATAGCATGCATCTCCGCCATCATTTGACTCTGATGTGCGACCGTCTCCTCTAGTGTCCTTATCCTAGTACTATGATCATAATTGGACCTGGAGGTGGACGGTCGCTCACCAGCGACCGGAGGGGTCGGTGCCCGAACCGGGCCTAGCACGACTCGCGCATGACCACTATCAGCAAAGCCATATACGCGGTCGTGGTCCCAGCCAACTATAGCCCCGACCCACGCTCCTGCGTTAAAGTCCTCGGGGGTGCCCCCGCGCTGCACCACCGTCTGAGTGTAGGTCTCCTACTCGAGTTTGATTTTTTGTTTCATATTTTTCTTAAAACTTAAATTATAAATAAATAATGAATAATTTAAACAAATATACTTACCATAATGTATGCAGCGCGGTTGTCAATGTACTCCCCTTTCCCATGTACTCGACGGTGAGTCTGCTCAAACACCGCCATCGGGGAGGGTCGCTGGACAGTCCCGTCGTCGAACACCGTCGTCTACATTTACAAAACAAAAATATTAATTAGTACACAGAGTAACAAATAAAATATATAATTAAAAGTATGGTATACTTATCATACGGTTCGCGTGCACTGCAAATGCAATAGAGCCTCCAGTGTGACGCGCTGCTCCCCTCGACATGCGGTTTCTAGTCGCAATCCTAGAAACCTCCTGCCATAGATCCGTCGACCATATTGCCACAAACAGGTCCCATATATCCTGAGTAATCCAATCGGAGCCATATCCTTGAGTCTCCGCGATGTTAGTTGTCCCAGCTCGGGCCAACGCCTGGGATCGGGCCTGCCCCAGCTGCCCGTTGTACCTCGCCCGAGAAATAGCCTCCTAGGCAGCGTAAATGAAGGATCTCTGGTCCTCAACCCATGTATAGCGAGCCTGTAAAATAATAATATCAGTACCAATATTAATCATCATGCATGTATAAAAAAAAATTAATACGTGACTCAAACTCGTGTCATAGCATATCGACATGCTCACTGGGCACATGAGACCACGTGGGTCATGCCCCGTGCATGTATCGTCGAATGGTAGAAGATATGCTCCTTAACACTTCTTCTTGCTCGAACCTGCACAACAAAAATAAAATTTAATATTATATTATGATACAATGAATTTTTAATGATTCATAATTCATGATATATTATCGCTCTCCAATCACGCTAATGAATCAACGTGACTCTGTGGCTGGTGGAGGTTGCCACCTGTTCGGCCCGCGTGGCCGTCTGCATTTAGATGTACTAGCCTCAGCAGTATCATCGGTAGGAGAATCAACAACAGGAGTAAGTGCTGGAGTCTCACCGATCGGAGACTCTGAAGCTCTCCTGCGACGATAATCACGACCAAACATATATGTCGAATAGGCATATAATTAGATTATTATATATATATATATATAATAGAAATATATTTAATATAAGATATACTTTACAATTATTCCTCATCATATGAGTAATAGACTTCGAATTCTTCCACTTGTTCATCTTCTTCATCTCCAGCTTCCTCAATTTCATGATCGTCATAATCAGCATATTCAACTTCTAATTGAATTGACGCTATGTCTGCATCCTCGAGTATTGGAATAATACGATCTACAGTATGAGGATCATCTTCTTGGTAGAACCAATGACATCTAAATAGGATCACTGATTTCAAGCCGAAGTAGTGCAACTCAATCACTTCTTCCACCAATCCATATCACATTCAACATAGGTTGTCCCTTTCACGCAGACCCCGACATTCATCGTCTTCTTTGTAAATGCATATTCAATCGTGTGAAATTTATACCCATTAACAAAATATTCGCTATAACACGACACTAGTCGCGACGGTCCACTAACAAACTCAAATATTCTTTCATCTATTTTAGCTCTGTGATCTTTGCTATAAGCCTGAATCCAAGAAGGGAAATCATGATTCCGTAATCTCTCTAATTCTTGATCGTTGTGAATAGAGTATTTTTGCATCATCTCAATGTCAAATATTTCAATGAATTGTTCAATCTCTGGACAATTGAGTAATACATACAAGTGTGTCAAATGATACTCTTCGTCGCTTAAGTGTGAAGATGGACGAGAACTAAAAGCACGACCAGAGTGACAAAATATATTTAAACGCCCATCTGAATGTCGAACTCCCCCGTCGTCGTTACGTGGAAGACGATCAAATCTTGCATGTACTGTCGATTCAAAGTAAAATGAGCAGAATATTGAAATTTCTTGGATGATATACGATTCAGATATTGATCCTTCAACCGTTACGGTGTTCTTTACTTTTTTCTTCAAACGATTCATGTATCTTTCAAATAAGTACATCCACCAGTATTGAACGGGGCCACCAACTCGTGCCTCGTATGCCAAGAGTATCAGTAGATGCTCCATCGATTCAAAAAAGGCAGGAGGGAAAAAATTGCTTCAGCTTGCATATAATTTCAACAATATTACTTTCAAGTGTTGACATATCTTCGACTCGAAGGACATTTGCACAAATGTTTCTAAAAAACATACTTAATTCAGTCAACGAACCCCAAATATTATCAGGTAGAAGATCTCGGAATGCGATCAGAAGCAATCTCTGCATGAATACATGACAATCATGGCTCTTCATCCTTGATATTTTGCAATCATCGACGTTCACACATCGAGATAAGTTTGAGGCATATCCATCGGATAATCTGAGTTCTTTTGTCTATTGACAAACATCTTTGATCTGTTGTTTATTTAACACATATGGGGCCTTCGGCTTCATATATCGTCCGTTGATCTCTTGTAACTCCAACTCCGGCCTCTTACAAAATATTTTTAGATTATGTCGGGCTTTGACATTATCTTTAGTTTTTTCGGAAACATCAATCAAAGTGTTGAAAATATTATCAAACACATTTTTTTCAATGTGCATGACATCCAAATTATGTCGAATCAGTAATGAACTTCAATAGGACAATTCCCAAAAGATACTTTTTTTCACCCAGTTATGTGTTTGACCAAAGCAAGATATTCTTTCATTCCGATCAAATACTATCTCTGGAAGTGCTGAAACACGTGCTAACATTTGTTCACCAAACAACATCGGTGGTGGCTCATCTCTTTCGACTATGCCCTTAGTAAATTTATTACGATTCCTTCGATACTGATGGTTACCCGGTAGGAATCGACGATGACAGTCAAAGAATGAGATTTTTCGTCCATTCTGCAGACTGATTGATTTAGAGTGTTCCATGAAGGACAAATGGCGACACTAGAGGGGGGGTGAATAGTGTGTTTACTATACGATTCGCCTAATTTCACTTTTAATCGATTACTTAATTTGTTTATGTGAATTACACTTATGCGATGCAGAAGCAAGATAAATGATAAAGAAATTAACACAAAACAATAAGGCAATGCAAATACGCAATTTATAGTGGTTCGGCTCCAATGCCTACTCCACTACCTAAGCACCCCGCTTAGGATTTACAAACTAGTTTTACTAGATTAATTTGAGTTTTCCTTATACACGAGGACTTTTCACCGGAAAGTCTCACTCTCGACGTAAGGTACTTCCACAACCGGAAGTCTCCGCCTTCTTGTCGAGAGCACTTATCCCACCTCAACCCTAAGAGACAACTAAACTAATCATAGTAACAACTACGTTTACACAAGTGGCTTTACTCCTACACCAAGGATACCACTTCACACAACAAGACCTAACACCGAGGTCTTCACAAACACAAATTTAAGAAACAATTAACAATTAAAAATACAACGGAAAGAGCTAAAAATGAAACCAAGTGTTCGTGCTCTTTTCCAAGCCTTGAATCCTCCAACTCGTCAAGTCGTGAAGCTTGAACAATTTCCGAGTTGAGGTAACAGCATGTGGCTCTTGAAGAAGAACTCGATGAAGAACATGGCGCGCTTTGATTAATCTTTTGGAAGGCTTTAAATCTTCCTTTTGATGACTCAATGAAATCTATAAGAATGAAGGAAGAAGAATTAAAACAAGTTGTAGAGGGTATATTTATACCCAGGAGAAGAAACGGTGCTCAACGGATAGAAAACTATCCGCTGCAGATCGCCGATCGAAGCGTCGGTCGAAGTAACGATCAATCGGTCCTTCGACCGCTCATTTTTTTCTTGTGGTCGGTCGACCGTCGGGTCGACCGCCAGACGCAGATCGCGCGATCCGCGATCTTCGGTCGACCCGTTGGTCGACCGACGCAATTCGCGTCTATGCCTTTCAGCAGGTCGGTCGACCGATTGGTCGACCGCTGCTCTCTGCCTATTTTTGTCGCCATTCGGTCGACCAATCGGTCGATCGAAATTGGTCTGGACTGGGCAGACTGGGTCTTTGCTTGGGTTTTCTGCTAAATAACTCGATAACATGATAACTTTAAAACATAAATGTTATATAAGGATTATACCCCATTTGAGTTCAATAAAAATATCTAAAAAATCAAAATCCCTAAGGATCAAAATCTAATTCTTGGGATGTAGTATAAAATAGAATTTTTCTAATTTTTCGGGTCAAGTATGGGTATGCTAGAGGCTTCCAAAAATTCTTTAAAAATATCTCGTAATCTAGTTTTGACCCAAGGAATAATTACCGCCATTTTTTATCTCAAGAAACTATCTAAGTCATATAGCTCTCCAATGAGCTCCCTAGTCTTAGTGAATTTCAGGGCGGTCTCGGAATTTCATGATCTGGGATTCGGGATAGGTTTTTGGGTTCTTATGCATTATGATGAGGAATTACAACATATCTAGACACCTTAAAACCTAAACTCCCTTTCTTGAAGATTCTCGAGCGCCGACGAGCATCCTTGTCGATTTATTCGATTTCTCTGATCGCGGACGTCGCGCACTAACCGATATGGAACCTGAATGATATTCTCAATGAAATCATAAGTCCCATATTTGTTATCATCAAAACCATCAAAATCGAGATTAAGGTTAAGGTTGAAACCCAAAGCCAACATTCCATACAATTCGGACAAGAGAGTCGGCCGTGAGTGCTCCAACCAAACAACATGCCGTACGCGGGGTAATCATTGATTAGCCACAAGATCGCGGCCTTTAAATTGAAGTTTTACTTCCGATGGCAATCATAAGTGACAGCTCTCTCAGTCCATAATGTTTTCAATTCATATATCAAGGGTCTGAGGAACACGTCAATTTCTTTTCGCGGACCCTTATGACCCGGAATAATCATCGAAAGATAAATAAATTCATCTTTCATACACATTGACGGTGGCAAATTATAAACTGTCAACAGCATTGGCCAAACTGAATAAGGAGTTGCAGAATGTCCAAACGAATTAAAACCATCTGTGCACAATCCCAATATGATATTTCTAGTATCCCTAGCAAATGAAGGATAACATGTATCCAAATGTTTCCATGCTTCACTATCGGATGGATGAGTCATTACTGTATCATCACGACTTCTTGCATGCCAACTCATGTAGGGGGTCGTCTTCTCCGACATGAATAATCTTTGAAGCCTCGGTGTTAATGGAAAATACCGAAGCACCTTAAACATGATATTTTTCTGTCGGACCGATTTTTTCTCCTTGTAACGAGGATGTTCACATACAAGGCATTTATCCAACTGCACATTTTCTTTATAATATAAAATGTAGTTATTTTGGCACGCGTGTATTTTTTCGTACCCAAACCCTAATTTTATCATCAACTTTTTTGTCTTATAGAAAGTTGGCTCAAACTTGTTATCAGTAGACAACATTCCATTAATCAATCATGCAATCCGATCATATGCAACCCCGCTGATATTACAATCGGCTTTGATGTTTAGGAGCAGCATCATTGCCGAAAACCTAGTGTATTTAGGACAATTCTCATACAAAGGTTCATCGGCAACTTTCAACATCTCATAAAATTCTGCAGCTTCTTTATTCGACAATTCAATCTCTACCGCAGTTTGTACTTCTGTGATATCAACACCTGTAGTATCTGGTGGCACTGACGTCTCAGTAATTGGCCGATCGATATTATCATTCAAGTGGAGTTGACCCCCAAGACTATCAAGTATCATAGTTCTATAGGGATTAGATGGATTGGATGAAGAAACACCAGCAGAGAAAGATTCACCATGTGTCTGAACAATAGGATTGCTCGACATCCTGACTTCACGTGACTCCCCGTGACAAGT
Organism: Canna indica; assembly: GCA_034359265.1. NCBI lineage: Eukaryota > Viridiplantae > Streptophyta > Magnoliopsida > Zingiberales > Cannaceae > Canna > Canna indica. The sequence goes on along the minus strand of CP136894.1, from coordinate 74,451,717 downwards.
CCATAGAAAATATCTTGGTGCAAATCTTTTGCTATATAGATGCAGAGTGATAGTTTTTCGATCCAAAAATCGTCCATTCAAGCAAATGCGGCACAGACATCGGATTTTATCACCAATGCTAGCGAATTTCTGATTCGAATAGGCGAAATTTAGGAAGTAAGTTACGCCTAATCGAAACTCATTCGTTAAAGCTCCACGATCAAGACGTCGGTACATCCAACTTCGATCAGCCGACATGATTATGTCAATCAATGTCAATTTCTTCGGTTAATGTCGTTAGGTGATATGGTCCTATTCCATTCGGGATTTATGTTATTCATATTGCACTAAGTATTTCTTTTAACCGCTAACTTCGTTATAAATTTTCACTACTAGAAACATGATCTTCAGCAACGGCTATCAGCAACGGCCGCTCAAGCCGTTGCTATTTGCAACGGCGTTCTTACGGCCGCTCAAGCCGTTGCAAATATTTGTATCTGCAACGGCGTTCTAACGGAAACCCAAGCCGTTGCTGATTATTTTAATTATCAGCAACGACTTTCGGACGGAAAGGCGAGCCGTTGCTTATATTTTAATTTTCAGCAACGGCTTGCTAACGGATAAGTGAGCCGTTGCTGATGATAACTTATCAGCAACGACGTTCTAACGGGCGAGTGAGCCGTTGCTGATAAGTTTATATAGGGCACGCTCTCGTGCCCGACTCTTCTTCCTCCCGCTGCTCGCTGCTGCCGCCGCCGCTCCTGCCGACGCCACTCGCCGCCACTGCCGCTGCTGCCGACGCCGCCGACGCCGCCGACGTCGACCGCTGCTGCCGACTTGTTCAGGTAAGTCTCCCCTACTGCCGTCTCTTCCCTGCGGCCGGCGGAAATCACCCGACCGAAACCCTATTTCTAGGGTTTCGGCCGGCGGCGGTCGGCCGATGGCCGCCGCCGGACCTTCTGCAGTGGCCGGACATTGTGTCCGGCCACTGTACGCCGGCGCCGGAGGGTGGACTCCGGCGCCGGAATTTAGTATATATATATAGTTTATATTATTTTATATTTGTTAATTAATTAATTAATAATTGTTAATTAATTGTTTAGATTAATTGTTTAATTTGTTAGATTAATTATTAGGGTTTAGATTAATTTCGGACGCGCGCCGGAATAGTCCACTTCGGACGCGCACCGGAATCGGACACTTCGGACGCGCGCCGGTATCGTCCACTTCGGACGTGCGCCGGTATCGTCCAATTCGGACTCGCACCGGAATCGTCCACTTCGGACGCACGCCGGAATCGTCCACTTCGGACGCGCGCCGGAATTGTCCACTTCGGACGTGCGTCGAAATCGTCCAATATGGACTCGAACTGTCTCGAAACATTTAGAAAATAATCATCCTCCGACGAGTTGATATGTTTCACGTACGCATCGACGATCGGATATGATTTAGCAAAACCTTAGATTCGTTCGGGAATTGTATGTTCGTGTAAAAGAAGTAGATGATCTTTTATACGACGTGGCAGCAAATGAGCCATTTATATTGGCATCAAATGAGCCATCTTTTCTACAAACTTGTTGAGGTTAATTACAAATCGAAATTGGCAGCAAATGAGCCATTTATATTGGCATCACAAGCCGAACAAGTATATTACGCGAAGTATCCGGCTCGAAATAAAGATAGAGCAGATTGGCGTGTAGTCTGTAAGATAAAAGATAGAGGAAAAATTGATCCGATAGTAGGAGAAAATGATCCTCCTGGTTTCTATCAAGAAGATGATCTTCTTGCTGTGGATCGTATTATTCCGATACTCGAGGATGCAGACACAACGTCAATTCAATTAGAAGTTGAATATGCTGATGATGACGATCATGAAATTGAGGAAGCTGGAGATGAAGAAGATGACGAAGAGGAAGAAGAGGAAGAAGAAGAAGAATTCGAAGACTATTATTCAGATGATGAGGAATAATTGTAAAGTATATATATTTTATTAAATATATCTCTACTATTTATACAATAATCTGATTATATGTCTGTTCGACAGATATGTCTGGTCGTGGTTATCGACGCAGGAGAGCTTCGGAGTCTCCGATCGGTGAGACTCCAGCACTTACTCATGCTGCTGATCCTCCTGTTGCTGATCCTCATGAGGATGATACTGCCGAGGCTAGTACATCCAGACGCAGGCGGCCACGCGGGCCGAACAGGTGGCAGCCTCCACCAGCCACAGAGTCACGTAGATTGATCAGCGTGATTGGGGAGCGGTAATATATCATGAATTATGAATCATTACAAATTCATTATATCATAATATAATATTAAAATTTATTTTTGTTGTGCATGTTCGAGCAAGAAGAAGTGCCGAGGAGCATTTCTTCTACTATTCGACGATACATGCACGGGGCATGGCCTACGTGGTCTCACGTGCCTAGCGAGCACGTCGACATGTTATGGCGCGAGTTTGAGGCACGTATTTTTTTTTTTTTACATGCATGATGATATATTAAGAATTGGTACTGATATTATTATTTTGCAGGCTCGCTATACATGGGACGAGGACCAGAGGTCCTTCATTTACGCTGCCTGGGAGTCTATTTCCCGGGCAATGTACAACGGGCAGCTGGGGCAGGCTCGGTCCCGAGCGATGGCCCAAGCTGGGACCACTAACATCGCGGAGACTCGGGGATACGGCCCCAGTTGGATTACTCCGGATATATGGGACCAACTCGTGGGGATATGGTCGACGGATCGATGGCAGGAGGTTTCTCAGAATGCGGCTAGAAATCGCGTGTCGGGGGGAGCAGCGCGTCACACCGGCGGCTCTGTTGCATTTGCAGTGCACGCAAACCGTATGGTAAGTATATCGTTTAATTATATATTTTATTTGTTATTATGTGTACTAATTAATGTATTTGTTTTGTAAATGTAGACGACGGTGTCGGATGACGGGACTGTCCAGCGACCCTCCCCGATGGCGGTGTTTGAGCGGACTCACCGTCGAGCACATGGGACGGGGGAGTACATCGACAACCGCGCTGCATACATTGTGGTAATTATATATTTGTTTAAATTATTCATTATATATTTATAATTTAAGTTTTATGATAAATATTAAACAAAAAATCAAACTCGAGTAGGAGACGTACAGCCGGAGGGTGGTGCAGCGCGGGGGTACCCCCGATGACTTTGACGCAGCATCGTGGGTCGAGGCCGCAGGTGGCTGGGACCATGGCCGCGTATATGGCTTCGCAGATAGTAGTCATGCGCGATTCGTACTAGGGCCACTTGGGGCACCGACCCCTCCGGTCGCTGGTGAGCGGCCGTCCACCTCTAGATCCAGTTATGATCATAGTAATAGGATAAGGACACTAGAGGAGACGGTCGCACGTCAGACTGAGATGATGGAGCGTCAGAGTCAGACGATGGCGCGTCAGAGTCAGACGATGGCGAATATAGAAGCTATGCTACGCAACTTGTCGGGTCATCCCGAAGTAGGCATCTCTTCGGCATCATCTAATCCATCATCCTCGAGTCAGTCCACGCCGGTGTACACTCAAGCACTCCAGACCCCGCCATATGATCCAGGCCATCCTCCATCGTCATCGTGAGATTTTGTTTATATTGACTTTGTTACTCAGATATTGAACTTGTTTAATTTATATTGACTATGTTATTGAGATGTTGATACTTCAATTTTACATTTGAATTGTGTTTATACTATCGTGGATAATTATGAATATAAATATAATTGTTTTGATGTATATCTTGGTGTGTTTGTGATGTGTGAATGAATGTGTATGAGATGTTTGTGATGTGTGAATGAATGTGTGTATCAGGGTATGGGTGTGTGAGTTATGTATCAGATAAATGTATCAATGTATCAATGGAAATTTGAAATTTTCAAATTTTCTGGTTGCAGGCATAGGTCATCAGCAACGGCTTTCCCACGGGCGTCCGTGGGAAAGCCGTTGCTAAAAGTGTATCGAAAGCCGTTGCTGATGACCTACAGCAACGGCTTAGCGACGGAGTTTTACTAACGGTGTTGCTACGGACTCAGCGGCCGTTGCTATTAATGGTATCAGCAACGGCTCCGGGTCTGTGGCAAAACCGTTGCTGATAATATTTTTAGCGACGGCCCAGCGGCCGTTGCTGATAATGTTTTGAGCGACGACCCGAGCGGTCGTTGCTGATCCGTTGCTAAGTCATCAGCAACGCGACTTTCTGTCACGGCGCTATTGCAACGGCTCAGCAACGGCATCAGCCGTTGCTGATGACCATTTTTCTAGTAGTGTTTGGCAGTATCTCTCTACAGTTTTCCGAATACGCATATCATTTGGGCGCGTATCGGAGAACAAGAGAGATGTTGCCGAAATTTAGAATAAGTTAATGGTTAAAAGAAAAACGTAAGTGCAATACAAATAACTATATTCCCAAATTATGCAATCAGGGATAATTCAAATGTTGTACGTCGTATAAAAGATCATCTACTTCTTTTACACAAACATACAACTCTCGAACGGATCTAAGGTTTTGCTAAATCATATCCGACTCGTCGATGTGTACGTGAAACGTATCAACTCGTCGGATGGATGATTATTTTCTAAATATTTTGAGTCGGTTCGAGTCCATAGTGGATAATTCCGACACGAGTCCAAATTGGACAATTCCGGTGGGACTCCGAAATGGACGATTCCGGCGTGAGTCCGAAGTCGACGATTCTGGCGCAAGTCTGAAGTGGACGATTCCGACGCGAGTCCGAAGTGGACAATTCCGGCGCGAGTCCACTGAGGACTACTCCGGACTAATTAATATTTTAACTAATTAATTAATATTAATCTACAACATTTTAACTAATTTAAATAATTAATCTACTATTATTAATCTAAAACATAATATTAATCTAACTAAATTAATCTAAAAATTAATCTAAATCATAACAATTAATCTAAACCCTAAAAATTAATCTAACAAATTATACAATTAATTAAATAATTAATCTAAATAATTAATTAAAAATTAAAAAAATAAAATAAATCAATATTATTGTATTTCCGGCGCCGGAGTCCAATGTCCGGACACTATATAACCTTCCGACCGCGGCCACCGACCGTCGATCGAAACCCTATTTTAAGGGTTTCGGGCGGATCTACCTAGAACGAATGGGGAGGTGGTAGGAGGCAGCGAGGAATAACTAGAATAGACCCGGAGGTGGCGGTCGGAATCGGTGGTCGAGGATAGGGCGGCAACAACAGCAGGTTTCGACGGCATCGTAAGATCTCACAGGCGGCGGCAGAGGAAGAAGAATGAGGAAGGCGCGGGCGCGGGTGGGTGTCCTATATAAACTTATCAGCAACTGCTCACTTAGCCGTTAGAAAATCGTTGCTAATAAGTTAATCATCAGCAATGGCTCACGTGTTCGTTAGAACGCCGTTGCAGATATAGCACATCTACAACGACTTGAGCGATCGTAAGAACGTCGTTACAAATTGCAACGACTTGAGCGGCCGTTGCTGATAACCGTTGCTGAAGTACCAATTTCTAGTAGTGCCATTGCCACCTCTTGGTTCCCGCCGGTTACAAGAAATTTTATTTCCTTTTTTACCCTTTTGATTATATCCTTGAAGCCAAAATACACGAAAAAAAAAAATCTCATACGGTACCTTATAAAATACACATACTCTTGCTACCAAAATACACGAAAAAAAATCACACGGTACCGTATACAGTACACAACCTCAAGTTGAGTTCTCTGTACTCGAGTACAGCCGCCCATGGTATCAAATACCGTACTGTACCGGGCGGTATGGTCAGTATTTATCAGTTTTTGAAAAAATTGATATATGAGATACCCGGTATTGGGCGATATCGGGTATCTCGGTAAATACCGCTCATACCGAATGGTATTTGATGTCATACCGGGCGATACCGCCCGGTATGACCCAACGACTCTTAAAAAGTGCAGTTGGGTATTATTTGGTACTGTAGCAAAACGATCCCTAGCTGTTTGGGACCCAATTTGACCTATTTTGAGGTCTATATAAATCCTCCAAAACATACATTTCATCCCCACTCACTCATCTACCCATCTAAATTCTCAATCTTTCTCAAACTCTCTCTCTCTCTCTCTAATCTTTTTTTTCTTAATTTCCACGTTGTAACTCTGCTGAAATGGTACCGAAATCTCAAGCTGACCCCGCATGACAGCACAGTGACATGGGATCATTTCCAGATATGGGCATTGGAGACTTACGATGTTGGGAATATATCTAGCGTAATAGACGAGAAACAAGAGAAAAATAGGCAATTCAGTCGCCACACATCCCAACATACGGTGTTAACCTTAGTCGTGTATGCGCGCCCCCAAGATATGTACGAGTACGACGTACGTCATTCGTCTGCATTTTAAACATTGTATTCATGTATTTGATATTTGAATCTTAAATTTAAGTATTTCTTGATCAATTATATGTTATTGGAGTCATTTTTAACAGTAAAATAAAAAAAACTGTTCGGTATGTATTTTTCATATCGGACCGTACCGTGTGTCGATATGGTACGGTACCGATACATAACGGTACCGATCAAAGACCGATATCAGTATTTTAAACCATACAGCCGCCATCTCTCCAAGGCTCCTACCCACGGAACACATATTTCCGCATCCCGGTAATAGTATCCGCCAGATGTTATTACAAGCCCCGAGATGTTATAAGTTTGTGTAGACGAATGAAGCAAAAAGAACAAACGGGCACCCGAATAAGTCGTCTGATCAAAGGGGGGAAATCTAACGAGTTGTGCCGAAAAAAGGGGAGAATCTGTAACCTAGGCGGAGCTGCTACCACACCCCATAACACATGCTTCCACATCCCGATAATAATATCTGTCGGAATGTTATTGCATGCCCCGGGATGTTACGTTGGTCTAGACGATCGAAGCAAAAACCACAAACGAGCGCTCGGATAAGCCGTCCGATCAAAGGGACGAATTTGTAACAAAATAGGGGGCTAGAGGGATATGTTGACTTCCGTAGGAAAAGGGGGGAATCTATAACCCAAGGGGGGGAGCTGCTACCATATATCAAAACACATGCTTCCACATCCCGGTAATAGTCTCTGCTGGGATGTTATTGCATGCCCTGGGATGTTATGTTGGTCTAGACGATGCCGGGATGTGCACAAGCCGACAGATCCCCCCTCCCTTTTCTGCACAAGCCGACAGATTTTCCTCCTTTAATTTGATCTCACAGCTTATCCAGGCGCTCGTTTGTTGTTTTAGTTTCGATCATCTAGACCAACATAAAATCCCGAGGCAGCCGATGCGGTGGGATGCGTGGCCACACCGTATTGGGGTTGCATGTTTTTCTTGTAGCCCACGACTGCACCGAAGTTTTGTAGCATTGTACAACTTCCATTGCATCCGCTACCACCTTGTACTTCGAATATGAGTTCTAATATATATTTTCACTGTAACATGACACATGCGTGCGAAGACAAATTTGCTAGTCAAGTTCTCATTCTCATTTAATTGCTCTTTTCAAAAATTGGTTTAATTATGTTCTTGCATGAAATTAGGGTGATGCAAGCCTATGCGGCTCCTTGGTCCAACATGGCTCCGATGATGATCCGCAAAGACACTCCGACATTGTTCAAGTAAAAGAGAATCATAGATAATGAGTATATAATTGGAATCGAGTATATCTGATGTGCGTCGTGTCTGTTTTATGAGACATGCAATTGATGTTTCGATGATGATGCATCCCAAAATTTTGCGAGGATATACCCTGAATGAGTCAAAATTTATTTCGAAAATAACGTGCTTATTACTGTCGAATCCTTGATAATTAACGAATGATGTCAATATCATTGTTTGGTCGGGTGTAGCCCTCGACCGGACTAAGTTGTGGTTGGCTTGTTCTGAGTTTGATTCATGAGTATGAGCACATTTGGACCTGATTCGGCTGGATCCAAAGAGCTAGTTCAGTCCATATATCACGTGTATTTATAAATCTAAAACATATTATATAAAAAATAATAGTAAAGTATATAGGCTGAATGAGACAATTATTGCACATTTAAGCTTCAAATCACATGTATATGAAGTGGCGGGGTAGGTCTCAGAAATTTTATAGGTTTTCATTTGCATATCTATATATCCCATTATAAAATGGAGTAAGGTGAGGTGACACTATCGGCGGTGGGCTAGATTATCATTCATTTATTTATTTATAATTTAAATTATATTAGTTTATAGTATTGATAGACATTCAATTATTATTTTAGTAACACTACAGTAAATTATTTTTAATTTTGACTGTATCAAAAATAGATTATGTTAATCATAATAACAATTTCTTAGTTAATTTTATCATGAAAAAACATCAGCAAATACTTAATCAATTAACCCAGCTTCAATTTTTTTGAAGAACATATATACGCTAAACTTAAATAAATATTTCATATATATGCTAAACTTAAATAAATATTTTACTTTTGACGAATTTATAAAGGTATATATATCTACTAAATTAAAATATAAGGGTAAATAGTCTAAAAATTCATATAATTTCATAAAAATTTAAGATCTATAATTTTTTTTAATTTTGGCATGTAAATTCACATAGTTTGCGACCGTTATTACATCTACCAACTTATCAAGAAACTCGTCAATTTTACTTACATGGAAGAAAACGTCCAGCTAGTTGTGGGAGATCAACCACATGAATTCGCCAGCCACTCGAGCATTGCTTTCTTCCATGTCAGCAAATTTGACACGAGACGCTTGATTAATTGGTAGATATAATAACGAAAACAAACTATGTGAATTTACATGCCAAAATTAAAAAAAATTAATACATCTTAAATTTTTATGAAATCATATAAATTTTTAAGCTATTTACCCAAAATATAATTAGGTGAATACATATATCATTATATTAGGCTGACATGGAGGTTCAATTTTAAGGTAAATTTGATACGGTAATCATATTGATATCAATGGTTGCTCATATCAATATACTATCACTACTAGAAAAATGGACATCAGCAACGGCTGATGCCGTTGTTGAGCCGTTGTTGAAGAGCATCAGCAACGACCGAGCCGTTGCAATGGAGCCATGGCAGAAAATCGCGTTGCTGATAATTTAGCAACGGATCCGCAACGGTCGCTCGGGCTGTTGCTAACAATATTATCAGCAACGGTTTTGCCACGGACCCGGAGCCGTTGCTGATAACATTAATAGCAACGGCCACTGAGTCCGTAGCAACGCCGTTAGTAAAATCCCGTCGCTAAGCCGTTGCTGTAGGTCATCAGCAACGGCTTTCGATACACTTTTAGCAACGGCTTTCCCACGGACGGTCGTGGGAAAGCCGTTGCTGATGATGTGAACCTGGTAACGAAAAAATTTCAAATTTCAAATTTTCATTGATACATTGATACATTATCTGATACATAACTCACACACCCATACACTCATACACACATTCATTCACACATCACAAATACACCAAGACATACATCAAAATAATTATATTTATATTGATAATTATCCACGATAGTATAAAAACTATTCAAATGCAAAATTGAAGTATCAATATCCAAATAAAATAAATTAAACAAGTCCAATATCTCAGTAACAAAGTCAATATAAAAAAAATCTCACGATGACGATGGAGAATGGCCTGGATCATATGGCGGGGTCTGGAGTGCTTGAGTATACACCGACGTGGACTGACTCGAGGACGATGGATTAGATGATGCCGAAGAGATGCCTGCTTCGGGATGACCTGACATATTGTGTAGCATAGCTTGTATATCCGCCATCATCTGACTCTGGCGCTCCATTATCTCAGTCTGACGTGTGACCGTATCCTCTAGAGTCCTTATTCTGCTACTATGATCATAACTGGATCTAGAGGTGGACGGCCGCTCACCAGCGACCGGAGGGGTCGGTGCCCCAAGTGGCCCTAGTACGGCTCGCGCATGACCACTATCTGCGAAGCCATATACGCGGCCATGGTCCCAGCCACCTGCGGCCTCGACCCACGTTGCTGCGTCAAAATCCTCGGGGGTACCCCCGCGCTGCACCACCGTTTGGCTGTAGGACTCCTACTCGAGTTTGATTTTTTGTTTAATATTGATCATAAAACTTAAATTATAAATATATAATGAATAATTTAAACAAATATATAGTTACCATAATGTATGCAGCACGGTTGGCGATGTACTCCCCCGTCCCATGTGCTCGACGGTGAGTTCGCTCAAACACCGCCATCGGGGAGGGTCGCTGGACAGTCCCGTCATCCGACACCGTTGTCTACATTTACAAAACAAATACATTAATTAGTACACATAGTAATAAATAAAATATATAATTAAAAAATATACTTACCATACGGTTCGCGTGCACTGCAAATACAACAGAGCCGCCGGTGTGACGCGCTGCTCCCCCCGACATGCGATTTCTAGCCGCATTCCGTCGACCATATCCCCGAGTCTCCGCGATGTTAGTGGTCCCAGCTCGGACTATCGCCTGGGACCGAGCCTGCCTCAGCTGCCCGTTGTACCTTGCCCGGGAAATAGCCTCCCAGGCAATGTAAATGAAGGGCCTTTGGTCCTCGGCCCATGTATAGCGAGCCTGCAAAATAATAATATCAGTACCAATATTAATCATCATGCATGTAAAAATAATAATAATACGTGCCTCAAACTCGCGCCATAACATATCGACGTGCTCGTTAGGCACGTGAGACCACGTAGGCCATGCCCCGTGCATATATCGTCGAATAGTAGAAGAAATGCTCCTCGGCACTTCTTCTTGCTCGACCCTGCACAACAAAAATAAATTTTAATATTATATTATGATATAATGAATTTGTAATGATTTATAATTCATGATATATTACCGCTCCCCAATCACACTAATCAATCTACGTGACTCTGTGGCTGGTGGAGTCTGCCACCTGTTCGGCCCGCATGGCCGCCTGCGTCTGGATGTACTAGCCTCGGCAGTATCATCGGCATAAGGATCAGCAACAGGAGGATCAGCAGCATGAGTAAGTGCTAGAGTCTCACCGATCGGAGACTCCGAAGCTCTCCTGCGTCGAGAACCACGACCAGACATATAATCAGATTATTGTATAAATAGTAGGGATATATTTAATAAAATATATACTTTATAATTATTCCTCATCATCTGAATAATAGTCTTCGAATTCTTCCTCTTCTTCCTCTTCTTCATCTTCTTCATCTCTAGCTTCCTCAATTCCATGATCATCATCAGCAGCATATTCAACTTCTAATTGAATTGACGTTGTGTCTGCATCCTCGAGTATTAGAATAATACGATCTACAGCAGGAGGATCATCTTCTTGATAGAAACCATGTGTCATATCAGGTATCAGCTCATTTTCTCCTACTATCGGATCAATTTTTCCTCTACCTTTTGTCTTACAGACTACACGCCAATCTGCTCTATCTTTATTTCGAGCAGGATACTTCGTGTAATATACTTGTTCGGCTTGTGATGCCAATATAAAAGGCTCATTTGCTGTCAATTTAGATTTGTAATTAACCTCAACAAGTTTGTATTTTGGATGAACTTTCATGCCCCTTTCTGTTGTATCGAACCAATGACATCTAAATAGAATAATTGATTTCAAGCCGAAGTAGTGCAACTCTATCACTTCTTCCACCAGTCCATAAAAATCCATATCACATTCAACATACATTGTCCCTTTCACACAGACCCCAGCATTCATTGTCTTCTTTGTAAATGAATATTCAACCGTGTGAAATTTATACCCATTAACAAAATATCCGCTATAGCACGACACAAGTCGCGACGGTCCACTAACAAACTCAAATATTCTTTCATCTATTTTAGCTCTGTGATCTTCGCTGTAAGTCTGAATCCAAGTAGGGAAATCACGATTCCGTAATCTCTCCAATTCTTCATCCTTGTGAATAGAGTATTTTTGCACCATCTCAATGTCAAATATTTCAATGAATTGTTCAATCTCTGGACAATTGAGTAATACATACAAGTGTGTCAAATGATACTCTTCCTCGCTTAAGTGTCGAGATGGACGAGAACCAAAAGCACGACCAGAGTGACAAAATATATTTAAACGTCCATCTGAATGTCGAACACCCCCGTCGTCGTTACGTGGAAGACGATCAAATCTTGTCTGTACTGTCGATTCAAAGTAAAATGAGCAGAATGTTGAAATTTCTTGGATGATATACGATTCAGATATTGATCCTTCAACAGCTGCGGTGTTCTTTACTTTTTTCTTCAGACGATTCATGTATCTTTCAAATAAGTACATCCACCGATATTGAACGGGGCCACCAACTCGTGCCTCGTATGCCAAGTGTATCGGTAGATGCTCCATCGAGTCAAAAAATGCAGGAGGGAAAAACTGCTCCAACTTGCATATGATTTCAACAATATTATTTTCAAGTGTTGACATATCTTTGACTCGAAGGACATTTGCACAGATGTTTCTAAAAAACATACTTAATTCAGTCACCGGACCCCAAATATTATCAGGTAGAAGATCTCGAAATGCGATCGAAAGTAATCTCCGCATGAATACATGACAATCATGGCTCTTCATCCCTGATATTTTGCAATCATCGACGTTCACACATCGAGATAAGTTTGAAGCATATCCATCGGGTAATCTGAGTTCTTTTACCCATTGACAAACATCTTTGATCTGTTGTTTATTTAACACATATAGGGCCTTCGGTTTCAGATATCGTCTGTTGACCTCTTGTAACTCCAACTCTGGTATTTTACAAAGTATTTTCAGATCATGTCGGGCTTTGATATTATCTTTAGTTTTTCCAGAAATATCCATCAAAGTGTTGAAAATATTATCAAACACATTTTTTTCAATGTGCATGACATCTAAATTATGTCGAATCAATAATGAACTCCAATAGGGCAATTCCCAAAAGATAATTTTTTTCACCCAGTTGTGTGTTTGGCCAAAACCTGACACTCTTTCATTGCGACCAAATACTATATCTGGAAGTGCTGAAACACGTGCTAATATTTGTTTACCAGACAACATCGGTGGTGGCCCATCTCTTTCGACTCTGCCCTTAGTAAATTTATTACGATTCCTTCGATACTGATGATTAGCCGGTAGGAATCGACGATGACAATCAAAGAATGAGATTTTTCGTTCGTTCTGAAGACTGATTGATTTAGAGTGTTCCATACAATACGGACAACAGAGTCGGCCGTGAGTGCTCCAACCCGACAACATGCCGTACGCGGGGAAATCATTGATTGTCCACAAGACCGCGGCCTTTAAATTGAAGTTTTGCTTCCGATGACAATCATAAGTGACAGCTCCCTCAGTCCACAATGTTTTCAATTCATCTATCAAGGGTCTGAGAAATATGTCAATTTCTTTTCGCAGACCCTTAGGACCCGGAATAATCATCGAAAGATAAATAAATTCATCTTTCATGCACATTGACGGTAGCAAATTATAAACTGTCAGCAGCACTGACCAAACTGAATAAGGAGTTGCAGAATGTCCAAACGGATTAAAATCATCTGTGCACAATCCCAATCTGATATTTCTAGTATCCCTAGCAAATGAAGGATAACATGTATCCAAATATTTCCATGCTTCACTGTCAAATGGATGAGTCATTACTGTATCATCACGACTTCTTGCATGCCAACTTATGTAGGGGGCTATCTTTTTCGACATGAATAATCTTTGAAGCCTCGGTGTTAGTGGAAAATACCGAAGCACCTTAAACGGGATATTTTTCTGTCGGACCGATTTCTTCTCCTTGTAACGAGGATGTTGACATACAGGGCATTTATCCAACTGCACATTTTCTTTATAATATAAAATACAGTTATTTTGGCACGTGTGTATTTTTTCGTACCCAAGCCCCAATTTTCTCATTAGCTTTTTAGTCTTATAAAAAGTTGGCTCAAACTTGTTATCAGTAGGCACCATTCCATTAATCAATCCAGCAATCCGATCATACGCAACTCCGCTGATATTACAATCGACCTTGATGTTTAAGAGTTGTGTCATTGCTGAAAACCTAGTGTATTTAGGACAATCCTCATACAAAGGTTCATCGGCAGCTTTCAACATCTCGTAAAATTCTGCAGCTTCTTTATTCGGTAATTCAATCTCTACCGCAGTTTGTACTTGTGTGATATCAACCGCTGTAGTATCTGGTGGGACTGATGTCTGAAGAACTGGCCGATCAATATTATCATTCAGGTGGAATTGACCCCCAAGACTATCAAGTATCATAGTTCTATAAGGATTACATTGACTGGATGAAGAAGCACCAGCAGAGGAAGATTCACCATATGTCTGAACGACAAGATTGCTCGACGTCCCGACTTCGCGTGACTCCCCGTGACAAGTCCATAGAAAATATCTTGGTGCAAATCCTTTACTATATAGATGCAGAGTGACAGTCTCCCGATCCAAAAATCGTCCATTCGAACAAATGCGGCACGAACATCGGATTTGATCACCGATGCTAACGAAATTTCGATTCGAATAGGCAAAATTTAGGAAGTAAGTTACGCCTAGTCAAAACTCATTCGTTAAAGCTCCACGATCAAGACGTCGGTACATCCAACTTCGATCAGCCGACATGATTCTGTCAATCAATGACAATTTTTTTGGTTAATGTCTTTAGGTGAGATTGTCCTTTTCCATTAGGGATTTATGTTATTTATATTGCACTAAGTACTTATTTTAACCGTTAACTTCATTCTAAATTTCGGCAGCATCTCCTTACAGTTCTCCGAATACTCATATCATCTGGGCGCATATCGGAGAACAAGAGAGATGTTGCCGAAATTTAGAATAATTAGTTAACAGTTAAAATAAAAATATAAGTGCAGTACAAATAACTATATTCCCAAATTGTCCAATCAGGGACAATTCAAGAATTGTACGTCGTATAAAAGATCATCTACTTCTTTTACACGAACATACAATCCCCGAACGGATCTAAGATTTTGCTAAATCATATCCGACTCGTCGATGCGTACGTGAAACATATCAACTCGTCGGATGGATGATTATTTTCTAAATGTTTCGAGACAGTTCGAGTCCATATTGGACAATTCCGACACGAGTCCAAATTCGACGATTTCGGCAAGAGTCCGAAGTGGACGATTTCGGCGCGCGTCCGAAGTGGACGATTCCGGCGCGCGTCCGAAGTGGACAATTCCAAAATTAATCTAAACCCTAATAATTAATCTAACAAATTAAACAATTAATCTAAATAATTAATTAAATAATTAATTAACAATTAAAAAATATATATTAATCTACAAATTCCGGTGCCGGAGTCAGGTGGACTCCGGCGCCGGCGTACAGTGGCCGGACACACTGTCCGACCACTGTACAAGGTCCGGTGACGGCCATCGACCGATCGCCGCCAACCGAAACCCTATTTTTAGGGTTTCGGTTGGATTTCCCGCCGGTCGCAACGGGAAGAGACAGTCGACCGACGATATATACCTGACAGTGTCAGCAGCAGCGGGAGGAGGAAGAGGCGGGAGGAGGAGGAGGCGGCGGCAGCAGCGGGAGGAAGAAGGGTCGGGCGCGATCGCGTGCCCTATATAAACTTATCAGCAACGGCTCACTCACCCGTTAGAAAGCTGTTGCAAATAAGTTATCATCAGCAACGGCTCACTTGTCCGTTAGAAAGTCGTTGCTGATAATTAAAATCATCAGCAACGGCTCGCGTGTTCGTTAGAAAGCCGTTGCAGATACAACATATCTGCAACGGCTCGGGCGGCCGTAAGAATGTCGTTGCAAATAGCAACGGCTTGAGCGGCCGTTGCTGATAGCCGTTGCTGAAGACTCAATTTCTAGTAGTGTATCAATTTGAAAAATGATTGCATTGATGCAACGTGAATATTTATCCGTCAGGGTCGGGTATGGGGAATATATTTTACCCACGAGTACGAGTATGGGTATAAATTTTTACTCATTTAATAAAAGGATATGGGTATGTGTATGGGTATACAATACTATCCACACCCACAAATATCCGTTACTCGTCAATATATATTAAATATTAATTTTATATTTTTATATATTAATATCTAATGGAAAGTTTAAAAATAAATCTAAATCATCTATTCATCATATTTCATATATATATATATATAATCAATATCCATTTTTAGTTGAAAATGCTTTGGTTTTAAATTTTAAGTTGCATGAATGAATATTGATATTTCTTAAGAAAATTTAGAGATTTAATATTAAATTGTTATTTAGTTTGTTTTATGGTTTACTATTTCTCAATCAAATTATTAGTATTTTGGAACGAGAATAGCTGATAATATACTATTAAAACAAAATCAATTATTTTGTAATAGCTTAAATGAGTATCTACAATTACCCGCAGGGGGACGGGTTACAGATACCCGTCGTGGGTGTGGGTGCGGGTAGGGGTGAGCATGGACCGATTAACTAGTCCATCAGTAATTTTATTAACCAATTCATTAACTTCGAATTTTCAAAACCATTAATCGTAAATCGATCCATTAACTTTGGTTAACCATCATTTCAGTTTCGATTTCTTCGGTTCAGTTAACTAATTAATTTTTTTAACCTATAAACATAATAATATTATATAATTTATATATGGAGAAAAATTCAAATAAATACTAAATTCCATTGAGAAAAAAAGGAAAAAAAGTGAAATCACTTTAACCAAGATAACGTGCTTTTTATAACTTTTATTTTTATTTTTATTTTTATTTTTTGTAATTTTTTAATAATTTTTTTTGTAACTTTTATAATTTTTTATATTTTTTTATAATTTATAAATTATTCAATTATTTTTTAATTTTTTAATAATTTATAAATCATTTGATTATTTTTTAATTTTTTTATAATTTATAAATCATTATTATTATATATATATATAATATAATATTAAAAATTAATAAATTATATTGAACCGGTCGGTTAATCGAAATTGATAAATTTTTTACACATGTGTGACGTATGCTTGCATGCGTCACCAAGCACGAGTCACGTGTTCCCTCGCTGTCAAAGATTTGTCACGTGATGGCGACGTAGCAATATGATAGAGTGGATCAAAATGTTGGCTTGACTTGACGACGCTTTGAAGTCCATTTTTAAAGGCCACGACATCACCATGAGAAACGTTGCGTAAATCTTAAGGCAATATGATCAAATAAAGATGGAGCTCTGAATAATACACGTCATCCATTCAGCTTATATATCGCATCGTGGCATGTTTTTCAACAAATTATTGTTATTATATTTGATCTCCCACAACTATAAATAAAATGAGTCAATCAATGAAATTATTTTCTTAATTAGGCACATGTTTTCCCACCGTTCTACCCTTCTAGTTGGTGACATATTTTTTTCAAGCAAATTGTTGTTATTACATGGCCTATATATAAACTCAAATTATTATTATTATTAATGGATGATATTTCCTTTCTCAGAGGGTCTCGCATCTGCGCTCTGGGTTAATCCTCCTATTACGTGTTTGGTTACGTTTTTAATTTCCTTTATTTCTTATGGTCTTTTTGTTTTAACATCTCTGATTTTGTATATCTTGTAGTCCTTTGACTACCTTTACGATGTATGTCTACAATTTCAAATATATTTAAATGCTTATGTGATCTTTTCACCTCACAATTTCATCCCAAAAAAAATGGATAAAAATTTTAGATTCATAGAGAACTCAAAATTCTCAAATTCACGGCACACCTTCTAAAATATTCAAAATGTTTTCGAAATCAAAATTTTCTTCTTTTCTAAGTATGATTCCCTCCATATTAATTATTACTTAAAGACTTTCTCTTTAATGGTATCGAAATGAAATATTTTTCTAAGTCGTGTCAATATTTTTAATATTTTTTAATAACTAAAATTATTGTTTTCTTAATTTTTAGTCATTTAGATACTTTTGCAAAAAAAACTTTAAGTGCCTAATTAAATTGTATTATTTTTTATTAAGTGTAGCATAAATTGATTATTGGCAGTCTTATATTATTTTTTAATGACTAAACTTATTATTTTCTTGATTTTTTAATTATTTAAAGACTTTTACAAATATGCTTTTTGTTAAAAATAGCATGAATATTTTTTTTGGCAATTCTTACTATACTTTTAGTGGCTAAAATTACCTTTTTATTGGTTTTTAATCACTTAAAGGATTTGGACTAAATTTTTTAAAAAATAATAATTTTAACCACTAAAATAGTATTTCACTACTAAAATACACTATAATTATTGCTAAAAATAAATTCATGCTATACTTAACAAAAAAAATAACAATAATTTTAGCTACTTTTTTATAGTTTTAGCTACTAAAAGTGTTTAGCCACTAAACTAAAGATATGAATTACCAAAAATAAATTCATATTATGCATAATAGAAATGTTTCGTTTGTTTTACATTTTTTCATGGTACTGCATTGGACATGAGGGCTTGTACCTCGTTTGTTTTGCAAAAATATACGAGGTATTTTGGTGTACTAAGAAAAGTTTTGGTACTTTTTCAATTGAATCAAAATTTGAATACAATATATGTTATTTAATAATCCAATATTAATCTTATAATAATATATGATCTTATCTAGTGTATTGGATGATGAAACAAACAAAAAACATTACAGATGATATTTCTATCAAATCATCCTCATGTGATGTTATAATGCGAAGCAAATGTAAGATAACACTACATATGATGCCCATTGTTGTGCGAAAAGCTCGATAAGATAATTGGTCCAGAATTACATCCAAGTCAATAGCATGTGAGATCCAGTAGGAAAGCTATTCCACTTCATCTCTTAAATTAATTTTTGCTTTATTATTATCCAAATATAATATAGTCGTATATTCCATGAAAGTTTCACTTGTCTAAATATGTTTTATTAATTAAGAGACTCATGCACTCGTATTTATACATTAGTGACAATGTTTGATGCTTGTTATTAGAGGTGGCAATGGGCCATGCCCGGGCCAGGGCAGGCTCGGCCACCTTCGGGTCGTGCCTAGCACGGCCCGACTGTTCTTGGGGCAAGCCCAGCCTAGGCCTGAGCTCGCCCCTTTGGGCTCGGGCTGGCCTGAAACTTAGTTTTTTTTTATAAAAAAATTGGTCGAGCTAGACCTGGGTTTGAACGGGCCAGCATAGCACGCGTGCCATGGTCGAGCCAGCACGGTGCACATGTCGTGCTTGGCCCGTGGGCCGTGCCTGGCATGGCCCACGTGCCCAGGGGGCGAGCCCAGCCCGCCCCTTGGGCACTAATGGTCCGGGTCAAGCACGAGCTAGAACTGGGCCCGGCCCGGCCCATTGCCACCTCTACTTGTTTTGACTAGAATTACATTTTATTTTTTTTGCTTGGACATGCAATTTAAAATTAAACCCATCAATTTAGTCATTTTTAATTTAATATGCCAAAAAAAAATTTCCTTACAAAATGAAATCAATAGCAAACTTATATAGTGTCAAAATAAAAAAAAAATGAACTTTAAGAACCAATATAGAATTAAAAATAAATTTCATGAATTAAAATGTGATATTTATTATTTTAAGATTAATATTTATTACAACGTGCTTGATGAGATAATTGACTCATCAATTTATGTGTAAATCAATTGGCTTAATTAAAATGATCAAGCTGAAGTTGATTATAACACACTCATCTAGTCTTATAAGTCAACACCACATCCATATACTCTCGATGTGAGTCTAAATTAAGGTATTACAATCTTCCCACTTATGTCTTGACGTTCTCATCAAGATCCAACTTGAGTTTAACACGGTTCGGAATCACACCCAAGTCGAAGGCAAGTGAGGCCTAGTCGAGTAGCGACTCCACCATAACTTTTGGACAATCCTTTCTCACATGAACTCTCTCACCATACCTTGGATCGACTAGGTCCTACTCAAATATCATTTGTTACAATTCGCTTGATGAGATAATTGATCCATCCACTTCATAAATTAACTTATTAGTCTAATTAAAATGTTAAGTTGTAGTTAATGATAGTATATTCATCAAATTTTATAAGTGAACATCACATTCAATATACTTTCGGAGTAAATGAAAGTAAAAATCGAAGTAGGAGTAAAATAAAGCCATTAGTTAAGATAATATTTTTGATTGAATTTGCATGGGTGACTTATATACGTTGCAATCGTGATCTCATCTCCCCCGGGTCATTCTTTATTTTAATTAATATTCTTTTTTTTAGAAAAACATGTGAGCCATTTTCCTTTCAGTAATTATTATTATTATTATTACTTTAATTGGAACACAACTACTTTAGTTGACTTCGCATCGATATACACATTTTGTATACGAGCGAGTAATTTAGATATTTTCCATATTTAGTCTCTCTTGACTTGAACAAAAAAGTATATTTACTCTCTTGACTCAAAGCCAATGTTTCCTATTCTCGCTTCACTTGGAAATTAGGGCCATATAATTTGTACAAAAAGTCCATGCGCTGCATTCAGTGTTTTCGAAATTGAATATAATTTGTACAGAAAATTCTTGTTTGGTTGACTTAAAATATAATTTTTAGAGGTAAGCGGGTTCGAATACCCTGTAATTTTTAGAATATTCAGACCCTATCCTATAAGGGACTGGTTCCTAAATTTTGGACCCGGACTCTACTCGGAACTTGTGGTTCCGGTTTCGATTTCGAATACCCTATTAAAATTTGTAGTACAAATTCCAAGTTCCAAATTCCAATCGAAACCTGTTGGA
Organism: Canna indica; assembly: GCA_034359265.1. NCBI lineage: Eukaryota > Viridiplantae > Streptophyta > Magnoliopsida > Zingiberales > Cannaceae > Canna > Canna indica. Next base: position 74,430,954 of record CP136894.1, on the reverse strand, counting down.
ACCGGAATGAAAATGCTGCGCAAGCCACCACAATAAAATAAGCTATCAAATAAGGCAAGCTATCAAATAAGCTATCCAAATGGTAGCTATCAAATAAGCTTCAACATTACTATGCTCAAGCTTGTTTTTTTTGCTGCTTTTGAGTCAATAACTAGATAGGAAACTACTTAAGCATGCTTTCCCCACTTGATGAGGGAGTTTTGACTGCCACCGTAAGGCAAGAGGTGCCACCATAAGGGTTCAAGCATGAAACAAGTCAACAACTCAAAGAAGATGCGCGCGCAGTGTACCAGGCGAAAGGGAGGAGGTGCGGTGGTTGTGGATCTCCGCCAGGATGTGGATGTCTGCCGGGATGTGGATCTTTGGTTCGCCGCCCGCCAAGATGCAGTGGAGACGGGAGAGACCCGATGGCGGTTGGTTCGCCGCCCGTCGAGATGCAGTGGAGACGGGAGAGAAGCGACGACGCGTGCGTGAGGGAGGTGAGAGAGATGGCTGGCGAAAGGGAGGGGGTGTTGGTGAGGGCGTGAGGCGGCTGTGGAATGTGGAGACGTTGAGACGGGAGAGAGCCGAGAGGCGACGAGTGCGTGAGGGAGGTGAGAGAGATGGGAAGTTAGGGTTACTGGGTTAGTAATTTAGAGGGTTAATGGGTTTGGGTTAATGGGTTTTAAATAATATCTACTTTATTAATACTGGATCAAAGTTTTATATATATAACATTAAAAAATTAGTTTCGGATATTGATTTCAGTTTCGATTCTGGATATCCGGAATTATGGAACCGGAACCGGAATCGGATTTAATCGATTCCAAAATTCGTTACCCGCACTATTGGAATAATGGGCATCAGCAACGACGTGCAACGGCCCCACCCGTTGCAACGGAGCCGTGGCAGAAAAATGTGTTGCTGATAATTTAGCAACAGGTCAGCAACGATCCCTCGAGCCGTTGCTAATAATATTATCAGCAACAGCTTTGCCACGGACACGAGGCTGTTGCTGATAATATTATTAGCAACGGCCCGAGAGGCCATGGCAAAGCCGTTAGTGAAAAACTATTTCTAAGTCATTGATGTAGGTCATCAGCAATGACTTACGATACACTTTTAGTAACGGCTTTCACACGGGTGGCCGTGGGAAAGCCGTTGTTGATGATGTAGATCTGAAATCGAATTTTTTTTTTTTTTTCCAAATTTCCATTAATACATTGATACAGTATCTGATACATAACTCACACACCCATACACCCATACATACACATCACAAATACACCAAGATATACATCAAAACAATTATACTTATATTTATAATTATCCACAATCTTATAAAAACTATTCAAATTCAAAATTGAAGTATCAATATCCAAACAAAACAAATTAATCAAGTATAATATCTAAGTAATAAAGTCAATATAAAAAATAATAATAAATCCCACGATGACGATGGAGGATGGTCTGGATCATATAGCGGGGTCTGGAGTGTTTGGGTGTACACCGGCGTCGACTAACTCGAGGACGATGGATCGATGCCTGCTCCAGGATAACCTGACATGTTGCGTAGAATAGCATGCATCTCCTCCATCATCTGACTCTGACGCTCCATCATCTTAGTCTGACGCGCGACTTTCTCCTCCAGTGTCCTTATCCTACTACTCTGATCATAATTGGATCTGGAAGTGGACGGCCACTCACTAGCGATCGGAGGGGTCGGTGCCCCAAGTGGGCCTAGCACGGCTCGCGCATGACCACAATCTGCAAAACCATATATACGTACGTGGTCCCAGCCACCTACAGTCTCCACCCATGCTCCTGCGTCAAAGTCCTCGGGGGTGCCCCCGCGCTGCACCACCGTCTGAGTGTAGGTCTCCTACTCGAGTTTGATTTTTTGTTTCATATTTTTCTTAAAACTCAAATTATAAATAAATAATGAATAATTTAAACAAATATATTTACCATAATGGATGCAGCGCGGTTGTCAATGTACTCCCTTGTCCCATGTACTTGACGGTGAGTTCGCTCAAACACCGCCATCGGGGAGGGTTGCTGGACAGTCCCGTCGTCCAACATCGTCGTCTACATTTATAAAATAAATACATTAATTAGTACACAGAGTAACAAATAAAATATATAATTAAAAGTAAGGTATACTTAACCATACGGTTCGCGTGCACTGCAAATGCAATAGAGCCGCCAATGTGACGCGCTGCTCCCCCCGATATGTGATTTCTAACCGCAATCCTAGAAACCTCATGCCATCGATCCGTCGACCATATTGCTATGAGCTGGTCCCATATATCCGGAGTAATCCAATCAGGGCCGTATCCCCGAGTCTCCGTGATGTTAGTGGTCCCAGCTCGGGCCATCGCCTGGGATCGGGCCTGCCCCAGCTGCCCGTTGTACCTCGCCCGGGAAATAGTCTCCCAGGCAGCATAAATGAAGGATCTCTGATCCTCAACCCATGTATAGCGAGCCTGTAAAATAATAATATCAGTACCAATATTAATCATCATGCATGTATAAAAAAAACAATTAATACGTGCCTAAAACTCGCGCCATAGCATGTCAACGTGCTCACTGGGCACGTGAGACCACGTGGGCCATGCCCCGTGCATGTATCGTGGAATGGTAGAAGATATGCTCCTTGGCACTTCTTCTTGCTCGAACCTGCACAACAAAAATAAATTTAATATTATATTATGATATAATGAAATTTTTAATGATTCATAATTCATGATATATTACCGCTCTCCAATCACGCTTAAGAATCTATGTGACTCTGTGGCAGGCGGAAACTGCCACCTGTTCGGCCCGCATGGCCGCCTGCGTTTAGATGTACTAGCCTCAGCAGTATCATCGGCACGAGGATCAGAAACAGGAGAATCAGCAGCATGAGTAAGTGTTGGAGTCTCACCGATCAGAGACTTCGAAGCTCTCCTGCGATGATAACCACGACCAAACATATCTGTCGAATAGGCATATAATTAGATTATTATATATATAGTAGAGATATATTTAATATAAGATATACTTTACAATTATTCCTCATCATCTGAGTAATAGTCTTCGAATTCTTCCTCTTCTTCATCTCCAGCTTCCTTAATTTCATGATCGTCATAATCAGCCTATTCAACTTCTAATTGAATTAATGCTGTGTCTGTATCCTCGAGCATTAGAATAATACGATCTACAGCAGGAGGATCATCTTCTTGATAGAAACCATCTGTCACATCAGGTATCGGCTCATTTTCTCCTACTATCGGATTAATTTTTCATCTACCTTTAGTCTTACAGACTACACGCCAATCAGCTCTATATTTATTTCGAGCCAAATACTTCATGAAATATACATGTTCGGCTTGTGATGCCAATATAAAAGGCTCATTTACTGCCAATTTGGATTTGTAATTAACATCAACAAGTTTGTATTTTGGATAAACTTTCATGCCCCTTCTGTTGTATCGAACCAATGACATCTAAATAGGATCACTGATTTCAAGCCGGAGTAGTGCAACTCTATCACTTCTTTCACCAATCCATAAAAATTTATATCACATTCAACATAGGTTGTCCCTTTCACACAGACCCTGACATTCATCGTCTTCTTTGTAAATACATATTCAACCTTGTGAAATTTGTATCTATTAACAAAATATCCACTATAACACGACACTAGTCGTGACGGTCCACTAACAAACTCAAATATTCTTTCATCTATTTCAGCTCTGTGATCTTTGCTGTAAGTCTGAATCCAAGTAGGGAAATCACGATTCCGTAATCTCTCCAATTCTTCATCGTTGTGAATAGAGTATTTTTGCACAATCTCAATGTCAAATATTTCAATGAATTGTTCAATCTCTGGACAATTGAGTAATACATACAAGTGTGTCAAATGATACTCTTCCTCGCTTAAGTGTCGAGATGGACGAGAACCAAAAGCACGATCAGAGTGACAAAATATATTTAAACGTCCATCTGAATGTCGAACACCCCCGTCGTCGTTATGTGGAAGACGATCAAATCTTGTCTGTACTGTCAATTCAAAGTAAAATGAGCAGAATGTTGAAATTTCTTGGATGATATACGATTCAGATATTGATCATTCAATAGCTGCTGTGTTCTTTACTTTTTTCTTCAGACGATTCATGTATCTTTCAAATAAGTACATCCATCGATATTGAATGGGGCCACCAACTCGTGCCTCGTATGCCAAGTGTATCGGTAGATGCTCCATCGAGTCAAAAAATGCAGGAGGGAAAAACTGCTCCAGCTTGCATATGATTTCAACAATATTATTTTCAAGTGTTGACATATCTTCGACTCGAAGGACATTTGCACAGATGTTTCTAAAAAACATACTTAATTCAGTCAACGGACCCCAAATATTATCAGGTAGAAGATCTCGAAATGCGATCGGAAGTAATCTCTGCATGAATACATGACAATCATGGCTCTTCATCCCTGATATTTTGCAATCATCGACGTTCACACATCGAGATAAGTTTGAAGCATATCCATCGGGTAATCTGAGTTCTTTTATCCATTGACAAACATCTTTGATCCGTTGCTTCTTTAACACATACGGAGCCTTCGGCTTTAGATATCGTCCGTTGACCTCTTGTAACTCCAACTCCGGTCTCTTACAAAGTATTTTCAGATCATATCGGGCTTTGACATTATCTTTAGTTTTTCTGAAAATATCCATCAAAGTGTTAAAAATATTATCAAACATATTTTTTTCAATGTGCATGACATCCAAATTATGTCGAATCAGTAATGTACTCCAATAGGAAAATTCCCAAAAGATACTTTTTTTCACCCAGTTATGCGTTTGATCAAAGTCTGACACTCTTTCATTCCGACCAAATACTATCTCTGGAAGTGCTGAAATGTGTGCTAACATTTGTTCACCTGACAACATCGGTGGTGGCTCATCTATTTCGACTCTGCCCTTAGTAAATTTACTACGATTCCTTCGATATTGATGGTTAATCGGTAGGAATCGATGATGACAATCAAACAATGAGATTTTTCGTCCATTCTAAAGACTGATTGATTTAGAGTGCTCCAACCAGACAACATATCGTACGCCGGAAAATAATTGATTGTCCACAAGACCGCGACCTTTAAATTGAAGTTTTGCTTCCGATGACAATCATAAGTGACAGCTCCCTCAGTCCACAATGTTTTCAATTCATCTATCAAATGTTTGAGAAACACGTCAATTTTTTTTCGCTGACCCTTAGGACCCGGAATAATCATCGAAAGATAAATAAATTCATCTTTCATACACATTGACGGTGACAAATTATAAACTATCAGCAGCACTGGCCAAACTGAATAAGGGGTTGAAGAATGTCCAAACGGATTAAAATTATCTGTGTACAATCCCAATCTGATATTTCTAGTATCCATAGCAAATGAAGGATAACATGTATCCAAATTTTTTCATGATTCACTGCCGGATGGATGAGTCATTACTGTATCATCACGACTTCTTGCATGCCAACTCATGTAGGGGGCCGTCTTTTCCCGACATGAATAATCTTTGAAGCCTCGGTGTTAGTGGAAAATACCGAAGCACCTTAAAACGGGATATATTTCTATCGTACCGACTTCTTCTCCTTGTAATGAGAATGTTGACATACAGGGCATTTATCCAACTACACATTTTATTTATAATATAAAATGCAATTATTTTGACACGCGTGTATTTTTTCGTACCCAAGCCCTAATTTTCTCATCAACTTTTTAGTCTTATAAAAAGTTGGCTCAAACTTGTTATCAGTAGGCAGCATTCCATTAATCACGCGTGCAATCCGATCATACGCAACCCCGTTGATATTACAATCGATCTTGATGTCTAGGAGTTGCGTCATTACCGAAAACCTAGTGTATTTAGGATAATTCTCATACAAAGGTTCATCGGCAGCTTTCAACATCTCAAAAAATTCTACAGATTCATTATTCGGCAATTCAATCTCCACTGCAATTTGTACTTCTGTGATATCAACACCTGTAGTATCTGGTGGCACTGACGTCTCAGTAATTGGCCGATTGACATTATCATTCAGGTGGAATTGACCCCCAAGACTATCAAGTATCATAGTTCTATAGAGATTAGATTGACTGGATGAAGAAAAACCATCAAAGGAAGATTCACCATGTGTCTGAACGACAAAATTGCTCGACGTCCCGACTTCACGTGACTCCTCGTGACAAGTCTATAGAAAATATCTTGGTGCAAATCATTTGCTATATAGATGCAGAGTGACTGTTTCTCAATCTAAAAATCATCCATTCAAGCAAATACGGCACGGACATCAGATTTTATCACCGACGTTAACGATAAGTTAATCATCAGCAACGGCTCATGTGTCCGTTAGAAAGCCGTTGCTAAGGTAATTAATATATGCAACGGCTCACATGTCCGTTAGAAAGCCGTTGCAGATATGACATATCTGCAACGGCTTGAGCGGCCGTAAGAATACCGTTGCAAATAACAACAGCTTGAGCAGCCGTTGCTGAAGAACCAATTTTTAGTAGTGCCGGACTCTACCCGAATTTTTTTAGGTCTACCCGGTACCCGTGTACACCCCTAGTAATTTTTTATATAAAAAATTATACTTTTTCCTGAATTAACTTCTCACTTATATTAATTCCACGATGAGTATTAATTAAAAATATGATTGATTGATAAAAAATAACTACAAAAGACAATTGCAATTGCATAATACATTTGGTTGACACGAGTAATACTTAAAAAGTACCCTTCAAATAACAAAAATACCTTCACTTAAAATTTAGTATATTTATTATTTGATTAATCATCGAAGTATATTATTGAAATATTATTTATGAAAACAAAATTAAATGTTCCAAGAATTAATAATTTCAAAATTCAACTATGAATAGTACAGTTTGTGGCAACATGTTGAACGTTGTCTAGATATTTAGGTGATGTTTGGTTAGCGAAGATTATTTTTTGGATTAGTTTCAATGAAACTGAAAACTTGATTTCGAAAATTTGATTTTGGTTTCTAATTTTCAGTTTTCTGAAAATGCGTTTAGTTAATGAAAATAATATCAATTTTAGTTTGTTGAAATCGGTTAATATTTATTCGGTTATAAAAATAATATTAATTTTTCTTGAATATTTTTACTAGTAATTAAATATTTAGTTAGTTTACAAAATTCAATGCTTGCTAATATTACTATAAAATATTTATATGATTTAATTAATTAAGTTATTGATATTTTAAGATTTTTTTGTTCAATCAGATATAAAAGTTAATTAATAGTTATTATAAAATTTCAAAAAAAATAAGTCAAATGGTCTAAAATTAGATTTGATTAAATTATAAATAAATTAACTTTAAGAAAACTGAGTTATTTAAAATTTAGAATTGAGTCAATTAGATATAAATTGATTTAATTAATTTGTAAATTTGGGATAATAGTTTGAGTTGAAAATTATGACTTTTATTTTTATTTTTAAAAATTAGATATAATTTGATTTATTTTTTAATTAATTAATTTTATAAAAAATATTTATAATTATAAAGTTGTCACTGCATTTTGATAATAAAATCGACAGTCTCGAAACCACAGAAAATAATATTTTGGTGTTTTTATTTTTATTAGAAAAATTAATTTTATTTTCGTTCTAGTTTCGATTTAGTTTCATGAAATCGCTGAACCAAACACGTTTTCATAAGTAGTTTTGATTTAAGTGAAATCGAAATCATGAAAATAGACTTGAGTTTGTTAACCAAATAGGCTCTTAAGATTCGAACCATAATGTGATCATCTATTATGATTTAATTTTTATCTTTGTTAAAAAAAATTAATGATTTCAATATCACACTTAACTCCAACGGGGACATGTTTCGGTTTCACATTTTGATAAGTAAACAATTCAAAATTTCAAGTATGATTCACATATTTGAAAACACGTCACTTTTTTTGGATAAGATTTGACCTTTCATGCAACACATGCTGTCTTTTTAATATGTTAAAAGGCTATGACGTCATTATACTGACATCAGCATCCATCCGTTTGTAATTGAAGTCAGTCCATTAGATAGTAGATACAAATCCAAAGTCTTCCTCTTTGCCTTCACACTGACCAAACCCTAATCCTTTTTGTATCTATAAAGCAATTAACGCTTCCCATCTCCCTTCTTCCCAGCTTTTAATGGATTCCAACCGGACCAATCACTCCTCTCTCGGTCTCGATCTCACCGTCGGCGGCCTCCCTCCCTCTCCCGAACGTTCTCCGGTGAGCTCAAGCTTCTAATACTTGGTTCCCACTGAATCAATATTCTTGTATTGAGGAATATAATTGCCTTGTGCGTTCGTTTTGCAGAGAGGGCCACAAAGTTGCCCATTGCTTCTTGAAGAGAGCTTCTCAAGAAAACAAAAGGTGATGAATTGTTTGTTTTATTCCCTTAATTTCATGAGAATCAATGCAGTGCAGATCTAGAGTTAACACTTGCATGCACACAGGATATAGTCGAAGCCCAGCTGAACCAGATCAGCGAAGAGAACAAGTGGCTGACTGAGATGCTCAGAAATGTGCTCACGAATCGTTTGCTCGACCACTCGAGCAGTCCCAAGATGAAGAGGGTCGATTGTGAAGACGACGACGAGGCATGCAAGAGAGTGAGATCAGGATATCACATGTGCAACACCTCCAAGGTTTATGCCAAGTCCGATCCGACCAATTCGACCTCGGTTAGTTTAGTGATCTTTGAGAGAAGATGGATGCATATTTGACCAAAGTAGGTTTGTGTCTAATTTAGTGTGGGTACATTGCAGGTGGTGCAAGATGGATATCAATGGAGGAAATGTGGGCAAAAGGTCACGAGAGACAACCCATTCCCTAGGGCTTACTTTAGATGCTCTTTTGCTCCTTCGTGTCCTGTGAAGAAGAAGGTAATTAATTCATTGAAATTTTATCAAAGAACTCAGAATCAATTAATTAATCATGACAATTTGATGGGATTAGGTCCAAAGAAGTGCAGAAGACAGGTCCCTGTTGGTGGCCACATACGAAGGCCAACACAACCACAAACTCCCGTCGCAGGAAGAAGTCTGCGGCAATGCAGCAGCAGCTCCATCTTCCATTAATGTTTCTTCGTCTTCTCCATCGATGGAAAGGATTGAGTTGCCGAAGCTAAAGAGCTTGCTCGTGGAGAAAATGGCCTCTTCGTTGACCAAAGACCCAAACTTCATAGCTGGAATCGCATCTGCCATATCTGAGTGAGCTCATCATCAGCATCCCCCAGCTTGATTAGTTAGGAGTTAGCATCCTGTCAATTGCAACATGGAGAAGGATATTTTGTCAGCATTATTTGGAAGTGAGCAAACATATATAGCTGATGAATAAGGATTGTTTTCATTAATCAAACTCGTTGACCAAACATTTGATGGCCTTAGATGAAAGGCTTACAAAAGCTTATATGCAGGCTTGGGTTAGGTTGGACCATAAGCCTACTAAAAAACTAAGCCCAACAATTCACAAGTAAATCCAATATCAAAACATATACTAAAAAACAACAAATTAATGATCAAAGTCAGACTCTTGGCCATTATGGAGGTCACAACTCCATTAGGTTGGCAATTTATAGTCAAGTTCATAATGATTTAATTATGAAGTATAACTTTTTAATATGTAAAACATAAATTTAGATTATTCTTTAAAATACAAGATAAATGTATGTAAATAATTATAAAAATAATATATTTTACTAATATCATATACAACAATGATATTACAATATTGTTTATTCTTATTTATATTCCTTAGAAATAAGTTATCAAATGAAAAAAACAATAAATAGTATAAATTTATTCCTAAAATTTATTATTTATAACTGATAACATTGGAAAATATAGTATATTAAATGAACATTTCAATAATTATTGGATAATAATTTAATTAAAAATTTTCATATAATTTAATTAATTAAAATCACGTGCATGTTTTTAAAATCAACCCCACACAAGGGACATGCAACACGCGTGAAGAGTCTGCATATGCATGAGTTAATTATGAGAAGTTGTAGGTTGCATGTATAATAAATGTCAATACCACGAAGAATACTAGAAAAAAGCAAGATAATCATTAATGTAAATTATTTAATGGAAAAAATGAAGGGAAAAAAGTCTCAGCTTATATATACTTGTTAGAAAAATAAGACAGTGTTTTAGTTTACCTATCATGCACCCTTAGGATATATATCGGTGGAAATCAAATATTCAAATAAGCTTTGTAGGGAAGAGGATGATCACACAATGAGAAGTATTTATTGCCTATAATATATAACTTCGATGTATGCTTCTCTATTGATTGATCTCAATGCCACGAAGTGAGGTAATTTGCAGGCGTATGTGGATTGAGTTATGAGAGGATTCGAGTTGCAGAAACCATCATCTAAACTTTCATATTCGCTCTCCTTTGCCACGGGGAAGGAGAGGGAGGAAAAGAGAGGCGACAGACGAGGGATGAGGGAAACTTGGAAAGGCACGGCAGAATAGATGAGAAAGAGATTTCACTCATGGAAAAAAAAAAGAAAAAGATTTCACTCATGAGGTTTAAATTTATAGTATATTAATTAATAGATTTCACGGTAAAGTTGCTCACCTATAATGACCGGTAATTACAATTGCGAATTAATAAAATTTATAGCATGTATTAATTCGATTTAATTGCTCCGCATAGAGAGATGCAAAAAAGAAAAAATTTTGTTAAGATTTTTAAAATTACCATGTCAACTTTATTGGATTGTAAAAGTGACACGTGACACTTTTGAATCTTTTATATATATATATTACGACTTATGAACTTCTCACTTCTTTAAGAATAAATTCTAAATTAAAAGAAGAAATTACGCAATTTTCTCTTTTCTGAATAAAAAAGACTTGTATTTATCGGGATAATTGAGAAATACAAGTAAAGAAATACAAAGGGGGAAAATAAATAAAATAAGACCGGAGACATGACCAGTACAAAAGGGGGAAGAGAAGCACAATCCTAGGTGGCACGAATATGATTGAGAAGTATATAGGCGCAACTGTAGTGTCCATTCTTGAGAGATTTCTTGAGGTTTTCACGATGCTTAATTAAAGATGGTTTAAGAATGCTGTATTGGATGAATACATAATGTTAATTATACGATAGTAGATAGTAGTGTTAGGAGTTGAGTTAATATGCATACGATAGTAGTGTTAGGAGTTAAGTTAATATGCATACGATAGTCGTGTTAGGAGTTAAGTTAATATGCATATGTAAATCATTATGCATCATTCATATTGAACTATTTAAGTGTTTGATCATATTGGCATTTATCCTACGTATACTCAGCCTTATGTTGAACTATTTATCCTACGTACACTACTAGAAATTGAGTTTTCAGCAACGGCTATCAGCAACGGCCGCTCAAGCCGTTGCAGATATGTTGTATCTGCAACGACTTTCTAACGGACACGCGAGCCATTGCTGATGATTTTAATTATCAGCAACGGCTTTCTAACGGACAAGTGAGCCGTTGCTGATGATAACTTATTAGCAACGACTTTCTAACGGGCGAGTGAGACATTGCTGATAAGTTTATATAGGTCGCAGATCGCGCCCGACCCTTCTTCCTCCCGCTGCTGTCGCCACCGCCTCCTCCTCCCGCCTCTCGCCGACGCCGACGACGCCGAGCTGCCGCTGCCGACGCTGTCGTCCATCCTCGACCGCCGATTTCAGGTATTCATCGTCGCCCGACCATCTCTTCCCATTGAAACCGGCAGGAAATCCGACCGAAACCCTATTTTTAGGGTTTCGACCGGCGGCGGTCGGCCGATGGCCACCGCCGGATCTTGTACACTATTCGGACACACTGGACTCCGGCGCCGGAAAGAGTAGATTAATTATTTTTTTATTTTTTTATTTATATGTTAATTAATTATTTAGATTAATTGTTTAATTTGTTAGATTAATTTTTCGGGTTTAGATTAATTTCGGAATTGTCCACTTCAGACGCGCGCTGGAATCATCCACTTCGGACGCGCATCGGAATCGTCCACTTCGGACTCCTACCGGAATCGTCTAATTTGGACTCGTGTCGGAAATGTCCAATATGGACTCGAACTGTCTCGAAACATTTAGAAAATAATCATCCATCCGACGAGTTGATATGTTTCACGTACGCATCGACGAGTCGGATATGATTTAGCAAAACCTTAGATCCATTCGGGGATTATATGTTCGTGTAAAAGAAGTAGATGATCTTTTATACGACGTACAATTCTTGAATGATCCCTGATTGGATAATTTGGGAATATAGTTATTTGTACTGCACTTACGTTTTTCTTTTAACTGTTAACTAATTATTCTAAATTTCGGCAATATCTCTCTTGTTCTCCGATACGCGCCCAGATGATATGCGTATTCGGAGAACTGTAGGGAGATACTGTCAAAATTTAGAATGAAGTTAGCGGTTAAAATAAGTACTTAGTGCGATATAAATAACATAAATCCCGAATGGAATAGGACAATCTCACCTAAAGACATTAACCAAAGAAATTGTCATTGATTGACAGAATCATGTCGGCTGATCGAAGTTTGATGTACCGACGTCTTGATCGTGGAGCTTTAACGAATGAGTTTCGATTAGGCGTAACGTACTTCCTAAATTTCGTCTATTCGAATCGGAATTTCGTTAGCATCGGTGATCAAATCCGATGTCTGTGCCGCATTTGTTTGAATGGACGATTTTTGGATCGGGAGAATGTCACTCTGCATCTATAGAGCAAAGGATTTGTCACAGGGAGTCACGTGAAGTCGGGATGACGAGTAATCCTATCGTTCAGACATATGGTGAATCTTTCTCTACTGGTGCTTCTTCATCTAGTCAATCTAATCCCTATAGAACTATGATACTTGATAGTCTTGGGGGTCAATTCCACCTGAATGATAATATTGATCGGCCAGTTCTTCAGACATCAGTCCCACCAGATACTACAGCGGTTGATATCACAGAAGTACAAACTGCGATAGAGATTGAATTACCGAATAAAGAAGCTGCATAATTTTACGAGATGTTAAAGCTGCCGATGAACCTTTGTATGAGAATTATCCTAAATACACTAGGTTTTCAACAATGACACAGCTCCTAAACATCAAGGTCGATTGTAATATCAGCGGGGTTGCGTATGATCGGATTGCAGGATTGATTAATGGAATGCTGCCTATTGATAATAAGTTTGAGCCAACTTTTTATAAGACTAAAAAGATAATGAGAAAATTGGGACTTGGGTACGAAAAAATACACGCGTGCCAAAATAACTGCATTTTATATTATAAAGAAAATGTGCAATTGGATAAATGCCCTGTATGTCAACATCCTCGTTACAAGGAGAAGAAATCGGCCCGACAGAAAAATATCCCGTTTAAGGTGCTTCAGTATTTTCCACTAACACTGAGGCTTCAAAGATTATTCATGTCGGAAAAGACAGCCCCCTACATGAGTTGGCATGCAAGAAGCCTGATGATACAGTAATGACTCATCCATCCGACAGTGAAGCATGGAAACATTTGGATACATATTATCATTCATTTGCTAGGGATACTAGAAATATAAGATTGGGATTGTGCACATATGGTTTTAATCCGTTTGGACATTCTGCAACTCCTTATTCAGTTTAGCCAGTGCTGCTGACAATTTATAATTTGCCACCGTCAATGTGTATGAAAGATGAATTTATTTATCTTTCGATGATTATTCCGGGTCTTAAGGGTCCGCGAAAAGAAATTAACATATTTCTCAGACCCTTGATAGATGAATTAAAAACATTGTGGACTGAGGGAGTTGTCACTTATGATTGTCATCGGAAGCAAAACTTCAATTTAAAGGTCGCGGTCTTGTGGACAATCAATGATTTCCCGGCATACGGCATGTTGTCTGGTTGGAGCACTCACGGCCGACTCTCTTGTCCGTATTGTATGGAACACTCTAAATCAATCAGTCTTCAGAACGGACAAAAAATCTCATTCTTTGATTGTCATCGTCGATTCCTACCGGCTAATCATCAGTATTGAAGGAATCGTAATAAATTTACTAAGGGCAGAGTCGAAAGAGATGGGCCACCACCGATGTTGTCTGGTGAACAAATGTTAGCACGTGTTTCAGCACTTCCAGATATAGTATTTGGTCGCAATGAAAGAGTGTCAGGTTTTGGCCAAACACATAACTGGGTGAAAAAAAGTATCTTTTGTGAATTGCCCTATTGGAGTTCATTATTGATTCGACATAATTTAGATGTCATGCACATTGAAAAAAATGTGTTTGATAATATTTTCAACACTTTGATGGATATTTCCGAAAAAACTAAAGATAATGATATGAAAATACTTTGTAAAAGACCAGAGTTGGAGTTACAAGAGGTCAACGGACGATATCTGAAACCGAAGGCCCTATATGTGTTAAATAAATAACATATCAAAGATGTTTGTCAATGGGTAAAAGAACTCAGATTACCCGATGGATATGCTTCAAACTTATCTCGATGTGTGAACGTCGATGATTGCAAAATATCAGGGATGAAGAGCCATGATGCAAACTTAACTCAAATTAAGTATGTTTTTTTAGAAACATCTGTGCAAATGTCCTTCGAGTCGAAGATATGTCAACACTTGAAAATAATATTGTTGAAATCATATGCAAGCTGGAGCAGTTTTTCCTTCCTGCATTTTTTGACTCGATGGAGCATCTACCGGTACACTCGGCATACGAGGCACGAGTTGGTGGCCCCGTTCAATATCGATGGATGTACTTATTTGAAAGATACATGAATCGTCTGAAGAAAAAAGTAAAGAACACCGCAACGGTTGAAGGATCAATATCTGAATCGTATATCATCCAAGAAATTTCAACATTCTGCTCATTTTACTTTGAATCGACAGTACATACAAGATTTGATCGTCTTCCACATAACGACGACGGGGGTGTTCGACATTCAAATGGACGTTTAAATATATTTTGTCACTCTGGTCGTGCTTTTGGTTCTCGTCCATCTCGACACTTAAGCGAGGAAGAGTATCATTTTGCACACTTGTATGTATTACTCAATTGTCCAGAGATTGAAAAATTTATTGAAATATTTGATATTGAGATGGTACAAAAATACTTTATTCACAACGATGAAGAATTGGAGAGATTACGGAATCATGATTTCCCTACTTGGATTCAGACTTAAAGCAAAGATCACAGAGCTGAAATAGATGAAAGAATATTTGAGTTTGTTAGTGGACCGTCGCGACTTGTATCGTGCTATAGCGGATATTTTGTTAATGGGTATAAATTTCACACGATTGAATATGTATTTACAAAGAAGACGATGAATGCTGGGGTCTGTGTGAAAGGGACAACCTATGTTGAATGTGATATGGATGTTTATGGACTGGTGGAAGAAGTGATAGAGTTGCACTACTTCGACTTGAAATAAGTTATTCTATTTAGATGTCAGTGGTTCGATACAACAGAAAGGGGCATGAAAGTTCATCCAAAATACAAACTTATTGAGGTTAATTACAAATCTAAATTGGCAGCAAATGAGCCTTTTATATTGGCATCACAAGCCGAACAAGTATATTACGCGAAGTATCTGACTCGAAATAAAGATAGAGCAGATTGGCGTGTAGTCTGTAAGACAAAAGGTAGAGGAAAAATTGATCCGATAGTAGGAGAAAATGAGCTGATACCTGATATGACACATGGTTTCTATCAAGAAGATGATCCTCCTGCTGTAGATCGTATTATTCCAATACTCGAGGATGCAGACACAACGTCAATTCAATTAGAAGTTGAATATGCTGATGATGACGATCATGAAATTAAGGAAGCTGGAGATGAAGAAGATGAAGAAGAGGAAGAAGAGGAAGAATTCGAAGACTATTATTCAGATGATGAGGAATAATTGTAAAGTATATATTTTATTAAATATATATCTACTATTTATACAATAATCTGATTATATGTCTATTCGACAGATATGTCTGGTCGTGTTTATCGTCGCAGGAGAGCTTCGGAGTCTCCGATCGGTGAGACTCCTACACTTACTTATGCTGCTGATCCTCCTATTGCTGATCCTCATGAGGATGATACTACTGAGGCTAGTACATCCAGACGCAGGCGGCCACGCGGGCCGAACAGGTGGCAACCTCCACCAGCCACAGAGTCACGTAGATTTATTAGCGTGATTGAGGAGCGGTAATATATCATGAATTATGAATCATTACAAATTCATTATATCATAATATAATATTAAAATTTATTTTTGTTGTGCAGGTTCGAGCAAGAAGAAGTGTCGAGTAGCATTTCTTCTACTATTCGGCGATACATGCACAGGGCATGGCCTACGTGGTCTCACGTGCCTAGCGAGAACGTCGACATGTTATGGCGCGAGTTTGAGGCACGTATTATTATTATTTTTACATGCATGATGATTAATATTGGTACTGATATTATTATTCTGCAGGCTCGCTATACATGGGTTGACCACCAAAGACCCTTCATTTACGCTGCCTGGGAGGCTATTTCCCGGGCAAGGTACAACGGGTAGTTGGGGCAGGCCCGGTCCCAGGCGATGGCACGAGCTGGGACTACTAACATCTCAGAGACTCGGGGATACGGCCCCGATTGGATTACTCCGGATATATGGGAGCAGCTCGTGGGAATATGGTCGACGGATCGTTGGCAGGAGGTTTCTCGAAATGCGGCTAGAAATCGCATGTCGTGGGGAGCAGCGCGTCACAACGACGGCTCTGTTGCATTTGCAGTGCACGCACGCGAACCGTATGGTAAGTATACCTTTTAATTATATATTTTATTTGTTACTATGTGTACTAATTAATGTATTTATTTTGTAAATGTAGACGACGGTGTCGGATGACGGGACTATCCAGCGACCCTCCCCGATTGCGGTGTTTGAGCGGACTCACCGTCGAGCACATGGGACGGGAGAGTACATCGACAACCGCGCTGCATACATTATGGTAACTATATATTTATTTAAATTATTCATTATATATTTATAATTTAAGTTTTATGATAAATATTAAACAAAAAATCAAACTCGAGTAGGAGACCTATAGCCAGATGGTGGTACAGCGCGGGGGCTCCCTCGAGGACTTTGACGCAGCAACGTGGGTTGAGGCCGCAGGTGGCTAGGACCATGGCCGCGTATATAGATTTGCAGATAGTGGTCATGCGCGAGCCGTACTAGGGCCACTTGGGGCACTGACCCCTCCGGTCGCTGGTGAGCGGTCGTCCACCTCCAGATCCAGTTATGATCATAGTAGTAGAATAAGGACTCTAGAGGAGACGGTCGCGCGTCAGAGTCAGATGATGGCGGAGATGCATGCTATGCTACGCAACATGTCTGGTCATCCCAAAGCAGGCATCTCTTTGGCATCATCTCATCCATCGTCCTCGAGTCAGTCCACGTCGGTGTACACTCAAGCACTCCAGACCCAGCCAAATGATCCAGGCCATCCTCCATCGTCATCGTGAGATTTTTTTATATTGACTTTGTTACTGAGATATTGGACTTGTTTAATTTATTTTGTTTGGATATTGATACTTTAATTTTGCATTTGAATAGTTCTTATACTATTGTGGATAATTATCAATATAAATATAATTGTTTTGATGTATATATCTTGGTGTATTTGTGATGTGTGAATGAATGTATGTATGAGTGTATAGGTGTATAAGTTATGTATCAGATAATGTATCAATGTATTAATGGAAATTTTAAATTTTAAATTTTTTCGTTACCAGGTTCACATCATCAGCAACGGCTATCCCACGACTATCTGTGGGAAAGTCGTTGCTAAAAGTTTATCGAAAGCCGTTGCTGATGACCTACAGCAACGGCTTAGCAACGAGCTTTTACTAACGGTGTTGCTACGGGCTCACCGGTCGTTGCTATTAATGTTATCAGCAACGGCTCTGCGTCCGTGGCAAAACTGTTGCTGATAATATTTTTAGCAACGGCCGCGTTGCTGATGCCCATTTTTCTAGTAGTGGTACCCACCTTGATCATATTGATCATATTGAATTATTTACCTTGGTCCTTGATCAAATTGGCATAATTCATATTGAACTATTTACCTAGGAGTTGTCACTTTTCTCCTTGTCATCATTTGTTCCCCCCTTCTATCATTTCTCCACCACCCGTCAGCCCTCTCTCTCTCTCTCTCTCTCTCATATGTGTCGGCCCTCTCTGTTCCAATCGGAGAGAGAGAGAGAGAGAGGAGAGAGAGAGAGAGAGAAAACCAGCTAGGGGCGTCGCAAACGCTGATAGGCGGCAGAGATGAGAGAGAGAGAGAGAGAGGGAGAGGTCGAGTGGGCTGGGGGAAGAAAAAAATATCGTGTGTGAGCTAAATACTAAGTCAGTGACAATTTTGCGATGATAAATTGACATAGTAAAAAGCAATTGCTACGTAGTAGCCATGCTGTCGCAGAGTTATGAACTTTCACTACTAGAAATATATTCTTCAGCAACGGTCCTCAAGCCATTGCAATTTCCAATGGCTTTCTTACGGTCGCTCGAGTCGTTGCAGATATATTATCAAATTAACAATGACTTAGTTATGGCTACGACATCCGTCACTCTTGAGCCGATCGCGCGCTCGCGTCGCGAAAATAAAATACTTATTAGCAACAGCGTTCTAACGGACGAGTGAGCTTTGATGATGATGTTACTTATCAACAACGGCTTTCTA
Source organism: Canna indica (assembly GCA_034359265.1). Taxonomy (NCBI): domain Eukaryota; kingdom Viridiplantae; phylum Streptophyta; class Magnoliopsida; order Zingiberales; family Cannaceae; genus Canna; species Canna indica. The sequence continues at coordinate 74,412,185 of CP136894.1, read as the reverse complement.
ACAGATGAGTGAGCCATTGCTGATAAGTTTATATAGGTCGAAGAATCGATCCCGCCCCTTCCTCCTTCTTCTCCCACTTCCACTCGGGGACCTCGAGGTTCTGTAGCAGCCTCGAAGGCTTCAGGTGTTCGGCCTTCACCTGTTGGCAGACCAGACACTTGGATACAACCTCTGCTACCTCTCTCTTCATGCCCTTCCACTAGTAGTATTGCCTTAAGTCTTGGTATATTTTGGTGGCTCCCAGGTACATCGTGTAAGTGGAACGGTGACTCATTTCCAAAATCTGTCGACGTACCTCTGTCATATCAGGCACCACGATTCGGTCTCGAAACCATAGAACATCATCTGAGTCGACCCTGAACCCGTCATCTGCGTCATCTCTCTGGTCCAGATCCCTTGTCGGAGAACAAAATGTGTCCTCCTCCTGCGCGGAACGCAACATGTCCACCAAGATGGACTGTACCCGAAACTGACACAATCAGGGTTGCTCCCCCATCCAGGCACAGTGCTAGCTCTCGTGCTAGGGGCCTTCTCCTGATTTCCAAATGAGCCAAACTGCCAAAGGATTTTCTGCTCAAAGCATCCACTACTACATTGGCTTTCCCCGAATGATACATAATAGTGCAGTCATAGTCCTTTAGGAGCTCCAACCACCTCCTCTGCCTGAGGTTCAGCTCTCTTTGGGTAAGCAAGTACTAGAGGCTCTTATGATCTGTATAAATCTCACAAGTCTCCCCGTACAGGTAATGACGCCAGAGCTTTAGTGCAAAACCCACTGCTGTCAGCTCTAGATCGTGCGTCGGATAGTTCTTTTCATGAACCTTCAGCTGGCAGGACGCATAGGCTATGACTCTGCCAAACTGCATCAGAACACAGCCCAGGCCAACCCGAGAGGCATCACAGAAGACTACAAATCCTCCTGAACCAGAAGGGACAGCCAACACAGGCGCTGACGTCAAGCATTCTTTGAGCTTCAGAAAGCTCGCCTCACACTTGCCACCCCAATCAAATTTGATCTTTTTCTGAGTCAACCGAGTAAAAGGGGCCGCAACCTGAAGAAGTTTCCTACAAACTTTCGGTAGTACCCGACCAACCCAAGAAAGCTGCAGATCTCAGTCACGCTGGTTGGCTGTCTCCAGTTCTGCACAGCCTCCACCTTTGTAGGATCCACCCTTATCCCCTCATTGGACACAACATGGTCGAGGAACCTTACACTTTCTAACCAGAATTCACTCTTAGAGAATTTAGCAAACAACCGGTGCTCCCTGAGGGTTCCCAGGACCATCCGCAAGTGTTCGGAGTGCTCCTCCTCACTCTTGGAGTATACTAAGATGTCGTCAATGAAGACGATCACAAAACTGTCAAGGTACTCCTTAAACACCCGGTTCATCAAGTCCATGAAAGACGCATGTGCGTTGGTCAGACCAAAAGACATCACTAGGAACTCGTAGTGGCCATAGCGAGTCCTAAAGGCAGTCTTAGGCACATCGCAGTCCCAGATTCTCAGCTGATGGTATCCGGACCTCAAGTCGATCTTCGAAAACCATCGTGACCCCTGCAATTGGTCAAACAAATCATCTATCCTCGGTAGTGGGTAACAATTCTTGATCGTTACTTTATTCAACTGCCTATAGTCAATACACATGCGCATAGACTCATCATTCTTCTTCACGAAGAGTACCGGAGCACCCCATGGTGACACGCTCGGCCGGATGAAGCCCAGGTCCAGTATCTCATGCAATTGCACTTATAACTCCCTGAGTTCGGCCGACGCCATCCTATAGGGTGGGATGGAGATCGGCTTCACTTCGGGCTGCAAATCAATGCAGAAATCAACCTCTCTCCTGGGCGGCAATCCCGCAACTCTTCGAGAAACACATCGGGAAACTCGGAGACTACCTGAGTTCCACCGACATCCCTTGCCGCACCCCCCTTTTCTTCAGCCATGGATAAGAAGGCCAGGAAGGACTAGCAGCCGCCCTGAAGTAGTTTACAAGCTTTAAGGGTTGAGATGACCCCAATCGACTCACACCTTCCTTCCCCTTGGAAGGTGAACTGCGGCAACCCGGGCTTTCTGAACATGACAGTCTTAGCCCTATAATCCAGCAACGCAATGTGCTCTGCCAGCCAATCCATGCTGAGAATGACATCGAGTTCAAGCATGGGCAGGAGTGTCAAATCTGCCCTCAATGCATGGCCGCAGATGAGCACTTCGCAGTCTCGAAAAATTAATTTAGATATAATTGCATCACCCGTAGGCGTTGATGCCACAAATGGCCAGTCAAGCAAGGTAGGTGTCATAGGTAACTCGACAGCAAATTTGGCAGATACAAACGATTGTGTGGCACCCGGATCGAACAGAACATAAGCGGCAGATGAACAGACTAAAATAGTATATGTTAGCACTGCTCAAGATGACTCTGCCCCATCACGGTTCATGGCGTAAACTCGAGCAGACGGTTTCTCAGAGTGACTAGCCTGCGGCCTTCTACTCTGCATCTAACCCTTCTGTGCCACTGACCCCACTGACATCAGCGTCTTTCCTTTTGGCAGCTCAGATCTCTGGCCACCTCTATCCGGGAAATCCTTCCTAAAGTGCCCAACCTGCCCACATCTGAAGCATGCATCTGTGCGGTCATAGCAAGCCCCCCAGGAACTCGATGACTTCCACTTGCCGATCTGTACCGATGAATACTAGCGGCCTAAACTTGACGAAGTCTGCGTATGTAGGTGCTCCTGGGACCCTGGTCTGCAGTGCTACCTGCTCAGCCACCTCCGGTACCATAGTGGCCACGGGTACCTGCTGGGGCAACTGTTGCTGCTGCTGCATTTGCTGTGTCAACTCCTATTCCCTACGGAGCGCTTCTGTTAACTGAGCTACCCGAGCTTGTAGCTGCACAACCACACAATCCTGACCCTCTTCCTCTGACTGTTCTCTTCCACGGCCCCGGCCCCGGCCTCGGCCCCGGCGTTCGGTGGAATTGCTACCGCTACCACTCAAGGCAGCATTACGGGTCTCCATCATATTTACATAAAATTAATTTCACCATTAATATCATCCAACTCATTCAATTATAATTTAAGTTACTAGCCGTTTGGTGCGCTGAGTGTAGTCGTGGTTGCCTGATCTCGTAGCATAACTATACCGTACGTAGACATGCTAGCATATGCCTCATTCGGTACCCAACTCCTAGTCATAGTCAAGACCTAACCAAAAGCTCTGATATCAACTTTGTCACGCCCCAACTCAGGGTCGCGTGATCGGCCATTGTAAGTGTCGATACCCTGAAGCCTACCACATACATTTAACCAATCATAAAAGAACAACACTGAACCAATGAAAAAGCCATAAAATAAACGACGATCAAACTTTATTAATTTCAAAACAGTTTTAAGTTTAAAGAAATAACTCAGCTTTTCAAATAACAGTTCAAGTTTTAAAACAGTAATGTTTTTACAAACGACCACTCAATCCATGATTATTAACCCTAAGTAACACGACTACGACTCTATGGACGCCTGCTACGAGATATGTGCCTCCACCTGCACTCCAGCTGCACCAGACCACTAAGTCGTACCTCACTGGTCGGGCTCTACAAAAGAACAATAAATAAAACCATGAGTTCACGAGAAACTCAGTGAGCGATTCTTCTGAACCTCCACTTAAATCCTCGGCGAGGTAACATATACAAGGTATGATACAAATAAGAAATTTAAGCTGATCACACCATGATAACCAACCAGTTTGCCATGTCAAGAGAGTAAGTACATCGGCCTCTTTGACTCTTATCAAACTCGGTGTCATTCGGCCGCTATAGGCCTTAACATATGTAAGGGGGGTTTGGCGCTACTGGGCTCCCCCTCTCTACATAAACCAGGCCAGACCGACCCCCACAATCAACCCAATAAGGCACACATAATGTAAACAATTAAATTACCGAGTCCGTCGACTAGGATGGCCACTAGTCTCAGGAACCCTCCGGGTTAGCGATAGCTAGTCCCACCCAACTCGGGTCTACCGTCAGTGTGGCCCACTTACAAAATCTCAAGACCCTCCGCCACTCGGGTTTAACACCTAGCGGGCCCGTTGGTGCAATCTCAAGACCCTAATCACCGCTGAGTAGTGTGATAGCCTTGCGGCTAATAACACTCCTCAGTAGACCATCTAAATCACAGTACACAAGCAAAGTGCTATACAGTTTTCCTCTTTAAACCTCGGGCCTTCACCCGTACCCACCATCAGCCGCACATCGGGCCTTCACAACATACTAATTCTATTGACTTTATTTTACAGCTAATTGCATAAACTACACGCGATAGCAACATTTAAAGCAATTAAATTTTGCATTTATAGAGAAATTTTAGCAAGGTAATAATGTACTAACATGGAAATCTCCAACAAACTTCAATAGTGCGGTAAAGGAAAATTAATGAATTACATGATACCTCATGAATTTCTCTACTAATATGCAACCTTATCGTGTGATCTTTCCTAATATTTCAAAATCACCTAAGATGACCATGAACGACTCGGCAAGCGCCAAGATCTACATTCAAGTTATCGAATATGAAATCTAGCATAAAGAAATCGATTGATCCTTCTATCTCATCCTCTCCCTTGCTCGGCCGGATCTTGAGCAGGGTAATCCCTTGCTCGGTCGAGCCTTCTAGACTGGAAGGGCATGCTCTCAACTATCATCCCTACATATCGATGTAATGATCTATTCTTTAACTAAAAGAAGACGATCTAAGAGTTTTAAGCCGCTCGAGGAAATCAAGGGAAATTTTGGCATCCCAACCCGGATCGAGCCCCGACTCGATCCACGAACCCGATCTCAACCCAACTTGAGTCAATCTAACACATAAGTCATACGACATGCTTCACGAATCAACAAATTAAGTTATACCTTCCATTAGTGTCGATTCTCGCAACTCAACCCAGCTATTCCCCAATCTCGTGCACTGCACCACATAAAACTTATATGTTAGGAAATCCCAGGTATTACAATTGTCCAATGCCCGACATTTGTCGGACACTGGACTCCTGCGCCGAAAATAGGGTTTAATTTTAATTAGTGTTTAATTTTTAGATTAGTTAGGGTTTAATTAGTTCATTATTTGTTTAGATTAGTTAGGGTGTAGATTAATTTTTAGATTAATCTGTCTAAATTAATGTTATGTTTTAGATTAATTTTATGTTTTAGATTAATGCTATGTTAATTAGTTAATTAAAATAGATGCTATGTTTTAGATTAATATTAATTAGTTAAAATGTTAATTAGTCCGGAGTTGTCCTCAGTGGACTCGCGCCAGAATTGTCCACTATGGACTCGAACTGACTCAAAACATTTAGAAAATAATCATTCATCCGACGAGTTGATACGTTTCACGTATGCATCAACGAGTCAGATATGATTTAGCAAAATCTTAGATCCGTTCGGGGGTTGTATGTTCGTGTAAAAGAAGTAGATGGTCTTTTATACGACGTACAACCCTTGAATTGTCCATGATTGGATAATTTGAGAATATAGTTATTTGTATTGCACTTAATTTTTTTTTTTAACCGTTAACTCATTCTAAATTTCGGCAGCGTCTCACTTGTTCTCCGATATGCGCCCACATGAAATGCATATTCGGAGAACTGTAGGGAGATGCTGTCGAAATTTAGAATGAAGTTAGCAGTTAAAAGAAATACTTGTGCAATATGAATAACATGAATCCTGAATAGAATAGGACCATCTCACCTAATGACATTAACTGAAGAAATTGTCATTGATTGACAGAATCATGTTGGGCGATCGAAGTTGGATGTATCGACGTTTTGATCATGGAACTTTAACGAATGAGTTTCGATTATGCGCAACTTACTTTCTAAATTTTGCCTATTCCAATCGAAAATTCGTTAGCGTCGGTGATAAAATCCGATGTTCGTGCCGCATTTGCTTGAATGGACGATTTCCCTACTTGGATTCGGGCTTACAGCAAAGATCACAGAGCTGAAATAGATAAAAGAATATTTTAGTTTGTTAGTGGACCGTCGCAACTAGTGTCGTGTTATAGCGGATATTTGTTAATGGGTATAAATTTCACACGGTTGAATATGCATTTACAAAGAATAGGATGAATGTAGATTCATTAGTGTGATTGGAGAGCGATAATATAGACTGGTATGTTGAATATGATATGGATTTTTATAGACAGGTGGAAGAAGTGATAGAGTTACACTACTTCGGCTTGAAATCGATTATCATATTTAGATGTCATTGGTTCGATACAACAGAAAGGGGCATGAAAGTTCATCTAAAATATAAACTTATTGAAGTTAATTACAAATCAAAATTGGCAGCAAATGAGCCCTTTATATTGGCATCACAAGCCGAACAAGTATATTACGCGAAGTATATGGCTCAAAATAAAGATAGAATAGATTGGCGTGTAGTCTGTAAGACTAAAGATAGAGAAAGAATTGATCCGATAGAGGGAGAAAATGAGCTCATACTTGATGTGACAGATGATTTCTATCAAGAAGATGATCCTCCTGCTGTAGACCGTATTATTCCAATACTTCAGGATGTAGACACAGCGTTAGTTCAATTAGAAGTTGAATATGTTGATGATGACGATCATGAAGCTGAGGAAGCTGGAGATGAAGAAGATGAAGAGGAAGAAGAGGAAGAATTCGAAGACTATTACTTAGATGATGATGAATAATTGTAAAGTATATCTTATATTAAATATATCTCTACTATATATATAATCTAATTATATGTTTATTCGATAGATATGTCGGGTCGTGGTTATCGTCAGACGAGAGCTTCGGAGTCTCCGATCGGAATCTCCTGCTGCTGATCCTCCTACCGATGATACTCCTGTCGTTGATCCTCATGCCGCCGAGGCTAGTGCCTTGAGACGCAGGCGTCCACGTAGGCCGAACAGGTGGTAGCCTCCACCAGCCACAGAGTCACGTAGATTCATTAGTGTGATTGGGGAGCGATAATATATCATGAATTATGAATTATTACAAATTTATTATATCATAATATAGTATTGAACTCTATTTTTGTTGTGCAGGTTCGAGCAAGAGGATGTGCCCAGGACGATATCTTCTACAATCCGACGATACGTGCATGGGGCATGGCCCACATGGTCTCACGTGCCTAGTGAGCACGTCGACTTGCTATGGCGTGAGTTTGAGGCACTTATTAAATTTTTTTGTATACATTATGATTAATATTGGTACTGATATTATTATTTTGCAGGCTCGCTATACATGAGCTGAGGACCAGAGGTCCTTCATTTACAGTGCTTGGGAGGCTATTTCCCGACAGAGATACAATGGTCAGCTGGGGCAGGCCCGGTCCCAGGCAATGGCCCAAGCTGGGACCACAAACATCGCGGAGACTCGGGGATACGACCCCGATTAGATTACTCCGGATATATGGGACCAGCTCGTGGCATTATGGTCGACTGATCGATGGCAAGAGGTTTCTAGGACTGCGGCTAGAAACCGCATGTCGGGGGAGAAGCGCGTCACACTGGCGGCTCTATTTCATTTGTAGTGCACGCGAGTCGTATGGTAAGTATTATACCTTATTTTTAATTATATATTTTATTTGTTACTCTGTGTACTAATTAATGTATTTATTTTGTAAATATAGACGATGGTGATGGACGATGGGACTGTCCAGCGACCCTCCCCGATGGAGGTGTTTGAGCGGACTCACCGTCGAGTACATAGGACGAGGGAGTACATTGACAACCGTGCTGCAATCATTATGGTAAGTATATTTGTTTAAATTATTCATTATTTATTTATAATTTAAGTTTTAAAAAAATATGAAATAAAAAATCAAACTCGAGTAGGAGACCTACACTCAGACGGTGATGCAGCGCGGGGGCACCCCCGAGGACTTTGACATAGGACCGTGGGTGGAGGCTATAGGTAGGGATGGCAATTTGTTTGTATAAATAGGTATTTACCCGTCCCAAACCCTGATAGGTCATTAGCGGTTTTTGCTTGTTGGGTCGTGGGACGAGTATAGGATTTTAAGGTAAAAACCCTGTAGGGTTTGGGACGGATCCAGGATTTTAGTCTAAAACCCGTCTCAAACCCGTTAAGGGTAAAATTACTTAAATATCCTTAATATTATCTAATATATAGGGATAATTATGTCTTTTTACATATACCCTAATTTTTAACCCATTATATAATATAAATAATGTAATAATATATTATAACCTTTAATTTTTAACATATACCCTAATCTTTACTCTTTACTTATGTACTCACCCGATTCACCCAGTCACCCGCTCGACTGCCCTCACGCTCGCTCGCTGCCTCACTGCCTCTGCGATTTGCCCGACTACCTCACTACCCTCACGCTCGCTCGCCGCCTCACTGCCTCTGCGATCTCCCGACTGTCTCATTGCCCTCACGCCCGCTCGCCGCCTCACAGCCCTCACGCCAACTCGCTGCCCTGCCGCTCAATCTCGACGCCTCTCAACAACAGCCGATCACCTCTCAACAGAGCCGGCCACCAATCGATCTACTTCTCCCGACGGACCCAACGCCACGATCTGCTCTGACGACTGCTTCTCCCGACTGACCCGTCACCCGACGCCACGATCTGTTCTCCTAACGCTGCAACGCGGACGCCGGATGCCCCTTATCTAATTCTTAGGTTTTTTTTTCTATTTTTTTTACTTTTTTTCTTAACTGCCGCTGCAATTAGTTACTGATGATTTTTGCATGATCTACCGCCAACTATTTTTCTTGCATTATTTTCTAATTCTTACCCGCCGCCTGCATGATTTGTGTTTAAACTATTTGTGTCTAGCTCAGATAATTGATATCATTGTTTAAATTAGCTTACTATCTGCATGCTTTGTGTTTAAATGTTTAGAGGTAAATGTATTTATGAAATGTTCACAGAGATGTCTGAGCATGATGACAATATAAGACATGAAACTTCAGGACCATCTTCAGCTCAGGAGACTCCCACGCCTACATCTACACCTACCCCCGCCTCATTGTCGAGTCCATCACCAGCTGAAAGTGCTAAGGTTGTGGAGAAGCAAATCTCGTTGCTTGATCAATCTCACAATCAGAGTGAGAATCCTAAAAAGCGTAAGCTTACTTCAGCGGTATGGAATGATTTTATTAAGAAAACAGTTAACGGGGACGAGATCACTGTTTGTACTCATTGTGAACGTAAGTTTAAGGCGGGCTCTAAGTATGGGACAAAGCATTTGCATAGTCACTTAGGCACTTGTTTCAAACGGAATCAAGTGGATATAAGGCAAAGCATGATGAAAGTGGAGAAAAAGAATGATGGAAAGTTCAAGCTTGGCAACTTCACTTTCGACCAAGGCGTGTCAAGGAACGACATTGCAAGAGCTATTATTATGCATGAATATCCTTTTTTCCATAGTCGAGCATGTGGGGTTTAAAAAATTTGTGGCCGGCCTTCAACCTCTTTTCAAGCATGTTTGTCGAAATACCATCAAGAAGGATATCATTCAAATATATAACTCAGAAAAGCAAAAGTTGTATAAAATGCTAGGGAATCTTAAATGTCGAGTTGCAGTGACCACGGATATGTGGAGTTCTAATCAGAAGAGAGGCTACATGTCCATTACTGCACATTTTATTGATGACTCTTGGAGCCTCCAAAGTCGAATTTTGAGGTGAGTTATTAAAATCTGCATGTAAGATCTGATTATTTAAATTAAGTCATATTAGCATATGTTTAATGTGCTTGGTTATTCTCATCATGCAGGTTCGCCTATGTCCCCACTCCTCACACAAAAGACGTCCTAGCTGATTACTTGTTTGATGCTCTGATGGATTGGAATTTGGATAGGAGAGTGTCGACTATCACTGTTGATCATAATTGTAGTACTAATGATGCTATGCTTGAAAATGTTAGCTTAAGGATGCAATCAATGGACATGCTCATGGGTGGAAGAATCCTCCACATGCGATGCTCCGCGCACATCCTCAATCTTGTGGTGAAAGATGGGATGAGTGTGATAGAGAAATCTATCAAAAAAGTTCGTGATAGCGTGGCTTTTTGGTCAGCAACACCATCAAGAGTTGAGAGGTTCGAAGAAGCAGCTCGTCAACTATTAATTCCAATCACTAAGAAGCTTTCTTTGGATTGTAAGACTCTGAAACTCTACTTATTTGATGCTTGTTAGTGCAATTGAATACAAAGATATTTTTCCAAGATTGAGACAAAGGGAGAGATTATATACAAGTTTGCCCTCAGAAGATGATTGGGAGATGGCTAGTAAGATATGTGAGAAGTTAAAGATATTTTATGAAGTTACAAAGCTATTTTCTGGTTCAAAATATCCTACTATGAATTGCTACTTTGAAAAAATCAATGACATTAGAGAGGCATTAGTTGATTGGAGAAGATCTTTGGATGATGTGATAAGTAGAATGGCTGAAAATATGCTTGTGAAATTTGAGAAATATTGGGGAGATGTGCATCTTGTTATGTCTCTAGCAACTATCTTGGACCCTCGTTTCAAAATGAAGGCAATTGAATTTATTTTACCATGTGTTTATGGGCTGCATGCTTCTTCAGAAATAGCCAAGGTTCGTGGTAGTTGCTATGATTTATTGCAGAAATATCAACATAGAGCTAAGTCTAAGACTTCTAAGAGTTATAGTGGATCTACTATGGATAGTTCACACACCACTACTGGGGAATCATCATTAAAGTCTAAGTTAGTTCAATTTCTTTCTATTCATTCTTCAGATGGACTGGTGAATCTAAATTAGATCATTACTTGGAAGAAAAGAACTTGCCATGGACTGAAGACTTTGATATATTAAATTGGTGGAGAACAAATGGGATCAAGTATCTAACGTTATAACTTATAGCTCGTGATATTCTTGCAATTCCTATATCAACTGCATGTATCATCTGAGTCAGCCTTTAGCACTAGTGGAAGAGTTGTAAGTTTTATCCGAAGTCGACTTCGACCCGATACAATAGAAGCATTAATGTGTTCTCAAAGTTGGTTGTCTATTGACTCAGGAGGTAGTGTCACTTATTTCTTTTTATTGTCGTTATTATATATGTTTATATAATCAAGTCTTATTACCCTTATTATGTTTGTCAAAATATACTCAAACAAGATCAATTTTCTTGTGAATTGAGTGGTTCTGTTCACCTTTGAAGCATTCATATTTGGTTAAATATACAGGTATTGATTTATATATATTTGGTTAAATATTTAGTTCTGCTCACCTTAGATTACCATGTCTAGTCAATACACATCTTTAATAGAGTTAATTAACACTAACCAATCTCAGATCACTTCAACCCAGTAATTATAAACATAAGACTAACAACCAACACTGAATTTGATTTATAGTCCTACACCTACATGCAATGCTAGTAGTGTTTGCTACCTGTTGCGAGCTTCACTATACTATACTCACTATACATATGGTTTTCACAAGGAGACTAAGGCTTCATCTACAGAAATGAAAAGTTCTTTGCTCATTTGATTGATATTTTCTTTGGTTGTGTTTGTTATAGCTGCAGGACTTTTGGATGACTTTGATGCACCGGATGAGGACGTGGATGATGACTTGGAGATTGTAGATGATTAGGACTTTTCATATTCAGAGATTTAGCTACTTTCTTGTATTTGAAAGTTAAGTATGTGTGTCACTTGTTTTAATGTAATGAAGTAATGAATTATGCGTCATATTTTGAAACTTGTATGTGTGCCACTTGTATTTGGAAGCTTAATGAATTATGAATTAAGTGTTGTATTATGTGTGTTAGTTAAATACTAAATAGGGTTCATCTCGAATTTGCTCAGGTAATTCTATTTTTCTTCTATTAATTTGATACATGTTAATTCTAATGTACTACTTTTTAATCAATTTCTTTTTTTTGAAAAGTATGTAAATTGTAAATATATATACTAACAGGTTTGGGACGGGTTCCCAGTGGGTACCTGTTAAATTAGTAGGATGGGTTTGGGAATTACCCTTTAAAATACTAACGGGTTTGGGACGAATTTAGGATTGAATTTTCTTAATGGGTTTGGGATAGGGATTGGCTTTGCCGTCCCAAACCCGCCCCAGTGCCATCCCTAGCTATAGGTGGCTGGGACCACGGTCGTGTATATGACTTTGCAGATAGTGCTCATGCGCGAGCCGTGCTAGGGCCACTTGGGGCACCGACCCTTCCGGTCTTTGGTCAGCGGTCGTCCACCTCCAGGACTAGTTATGATTAGAGTAGCAGGATAAGGACACTAGAGGAGACGGTCACGCATTAGAGTGAGATGATGGAACGTCAAAGTCAGATGATAACGGAGATCCATGCTATGCTACACAACATCTCGGGTCATACCGGAGCAGGCATCCCTTCGACATCATCATATCCATCTTCCTCGAGTCAGTCCACGTCGGTGTACACCCAAGCACTCCAGACCCCGCCATATTATGATCCAGATCTTCCTTCACCGTCATCATGAGATTTATTATTTTGTTTAGGTATTGACTTTGTTACTTGGATACTATACTTGATTGACTTATTTTGTTTGGATATTGGTACGATAGTTTTGAATTTGAATAGTTTTTATATGATTATGGATAATTATGAATATAAGTATAACTATTTTGATATATATCTGGGTGTATCTGTGATGTGTATGTGAATGGATGTATGTATGGGTGTTTGAGTTATGTATCAGATTAAATGTATCAATGTATTAATGGAAATTAAAATTTTTAAAATTTTCCAATTACAGGCTAACATCATCAACAACGGCTTTCCCACGGTTGTTCGTGGGAAAGCCGTTACTGAAAGTGTATCATATTTTCTGGGCCGCAACCTTAAAGCCGTTGCTAATGACCTACAACAACAGCTTAGCAACGGGCTTTCACTAACGGCCTTGCCACGGCCGCAAGGCTATTGCTGATATACATATCTACAACGGTCCCGCAGTCGTGGCCGAACCATTGTTGATAATGTTATTAGCAACAGCCGCTCGGGCCGTTGCTGATCCATTGCTAAGCAACGCGTGTTTCTGCCACGGTTGCGTTGCAATGGGCTGGGCCGTTGCAAGTCGTTGCAAGCGATTGTTGATGCTTATTTTTCCAGTAGTGTTTGCGACGTCTGAGGTGACGGTTGCAATGCCATCGCAAATTTAAAGACTCTACGATCCATGTTTGCAGTAGTCGTAGAACCGTTGCATATGCGACCGCCACCTAGACGTCGCATATTGCTTGATTTCTAGTAGTGTTGACTCTATTTGTGTTTGGTTTAGTTTTGCAGGTGCGAGTTGATAGACTAGAATACATCTAGTTAGATAGAGTAGAGAAGACATGCTCTAACGTTGATTTCTTTCTATAATGTTGTATCAACATATTCTTGTATATTCAGTCTTTGTATAAAGTTTGACTTTTGTTTCTGCTACTAGTGTTAATTCATCGTTGATTCTTAGTGTTTCGTGCTATATAGTGCTTTCATCGTGCACTCTCCTAGGTGGTATTTGCCTTAATGGGAATGACCATAGGAGGGGCATGACAATATAAATGATAGGGGTGTGCATGAGTACCGGGTAGATCCGGAACCGTTGGAACTTACCCAATCAGGTATATTTCGAGTAGGCTCGAATAAAATTCAGGTAGGATCCGGAACAAAAATTAAAGAACAAGTTAAAAATGGGTTCCGATTTTGGGTCCAACACATCGAGTACCCAGAATCAGAATCGGAATTAGTACTCAGAACTTGTACCTTGGAACTTGTAAATTAATAGATTCCAACAGGGTACCCCGAACATGTACTCCTAGAACCTATAAATGAACAAGTTCTAACAGGATATTTGGAACCTGTAAATGAACAAGTTCTAGTAGGATAATCGACACATGTATCTTGGGGTGAGTTCGGGACGCGACGGGTCGAGATTTGGTATGTCCCCGTCCCGTCCTGATTTTGTCCCGTCCCAAATTTGGGGTGAGTTCGGGACGCGACGGGTCGAGATTTGGTATGTCCCCGTCCCGTCCTGATTTTGTCCCGTCCCAAAAAATTTGGGACAGGATTAGGATGGAATCGGGACGTTTCGAATTTGTTAATATTATTTTTTCCTAAAAAAAACAATATCTACATTAAATAATTAATAAATCATTGTATTACGTCACCCAAAAAATTAATATTATTTATACCATAAACCGGGTCGGGCCGGACCGGGACAATCCCGACTTTTCTTATGTCATCTCGATCCCGTCCTAGTTTTTAATCGGGACGAACATAATTGTCCCGGTCCCATCCCGATTTTGAACCGAGACGAAATTTTTCCTGAATTTTCGAGTAGGGTCGGACCAGGACGTCCCGACCCGTGCTCACCCCTACCTGTATCTTGGAAATATAAATGGACATGATTCGAACATGATACCCGAAACTTGTACTTCACCATAAGTTCCGAGTATGATTTGGGTCCAGATCCCAACTAGGTAGTTTCCAAGTTCAAAACCTAGTGATTGACAGATCCTATACAGTATAGGATTCGAGTATCATAAAAAATATAGGGTACCCAAATTTGCTCAATCCTAGTGAATGATTTTATCATTAAGTTGAATGCTTAATTTTGATTATTTTAATTCAGACAATTTCAGTTAATCGAATTATTTTATTAGAACACAACATCATTACATAAGCATTTCTTTTGTGAAATCATCATTTACATCAATGACCAAATGATAACTTTTTATCATCTTTTTTTTTACTTTCTCTTTAGTTTTTCAGCGATTTTCATAGAATAAAATAAGACATACTTTTATTCTCAAAAATAGAATCCTTATTTTTTTTCCTCATCAAAAGTAAATAGCGATATACCCAGATTACCCTCCGCATACTATTTTCAATTGATTTGGCCAAATTTAAACATGTTCGGAAAATTCATCCTAAATTCATAATAAAATCATAAAAAATTTATTATTCATAGGTAAATCACTTCCATAATTTGTATCAGTAAAATAAATTTTTTAGAGTTGAAAATCAATTTTTTTTTCACCATTTTTAATTGGTTCAAAATTGGTCGAACCAGTTGAAAATTGGTCGAACCAGTTGAAAATGGTGAAAAAAAATGATTTTTAATTCTAAAAAATTTAGTTTGTTAATATATAGAAGTGATTTATCTATGAATAATAGATTTTTTATGATTTTATTATGAATTTAGGATAAATTTCTGGAACCTATTTAAAATTGGCCGAATTAGTTAAAAATGATGAAAAAAAATTGATTTTTAATTTTTAAAAAAATTATTTTGCTGATACAAGTTATGATAGTGATTTATTTATGAATAATAGATTTTTTGTGATTTTATTGAATAATGGATTTTTTGTGATTTTATTATGAATTTTTTAAACTTATTTAAAATTGTTTGAATTAGTTAAAAATAATTTGCAGAAGATAATCTGAGTATATGAATATTTATTTTTTTAATTTATAAAAAAAATGATTAGAAATTTTACTTTTGGAAATAAAAATATTTCTTATTTCTTTTTATGAAAATCATGGTTAGTTTTTTACTTGTATTATTTTCTCTTTTTCTTTTCTTTTTTCTTTTTTTTTGAATTCCACTGTCCAATCATTAACGTAAAAAGGAAAAGAAAAAGTTATTCTACTCAATGAATCAACTACACCTGTCAAGTTTATATGACCACGACTCAAACAAGCATAAAATTTTCTATAAAGCAGTCTTTTTATTAACAAGAATACAATCACTGTAAAAAAAAAGAGAAAATATACACAATTTTATAGACAAACCAAAACTTCGTACTGCTTATTCTAAAAAATTACAATCTGATCTCTAATTTACTCCTCTCTAAACGTACAATTACACAATCCTTTGCAAAAAAAAAAAACATGAACTATTGTCTTGTTAATAAATACACCAACTGCAATAATAATCAGACTAATACATAAAGCATGGTCCAAGTCTGCTCACCTCCGGTCAACGTTGTCTATTCCACACCAGCCTCTGTGTCAGCGGTTCCGCCGCCATGGTCGCCTTGCCACGCCCAGACGATGTCCTTCAGCCCCGGACGCACCTCCTCCTCACAGAACTTGGCGTACTCCGAAGCCTCACCAGATGACTTGGAAAACTCCACCACCGCCACCCCGGCCGCCACCTCGAACACCTCCGCCGCCACACCTAGCCGACCCTTCCACCCCTCGACGTCCTTCCTCTCCATCATTACCTTGAACGGCTTTGTCCTCTCCGTCCTCAACCCCAGCGCCCGCCCCACCTCCTCCAGCCTCTCCACGACGGCCGCCGCCGGCAAGCGCGACGTGAACACCGTCCCCGCCGGCGGCCGGCTCTCAAACAGACTCGACAGGTCGAAGCCGGACGATAAGGAGGAGATCAGCTCGAACGCGTTGTAGAACTTCGGCGCCCCTGGCTTCTGCTCCTCTTCTTCCACCGCCGGCGCCGGCTCCGTCACAAGGGGAGGAGCGACGGGGATGGGATCCGGGGAGCAAGATTCCGCTTTCAACCATTGGTGTCGCATGATTGCCGGAACGGACATGCGCTTCTCGGGGTCAGCAACGAGGAGGCGGGAGATGAGGCGGCGAGCGTCGTTGGAGAACCAGGGCGGGATTTGGTACTCCGCCTTGAGCACTTTGCAGTACATCCGCATCAAGCTTTCATCTTGGAAGGGCAGGAAGCCAGCTAGTAGGACGTAGAGGATGACGCCGCAGGACCAGAGGTCAGCTTTGGCGCCATCGTAGCCGCGTCGGCGGAGGACCTCCGGCGCAACGTACGTCGGGGTACCGCACTGGGTATGCAGTAGCCCGTCCTGGCGCAGCTGCTCGGGGAGTGCGGAAAGGCCGAAGTCGGAGACCTTGAGATCGCCATTATGGTCTAGGAGGAGGTTCTCCGGCTTGAGGTCGCGATGGGAGACGCCGCGGCTGTGGCAGAAGTCGACGGCGGAGATGAGCTGGCGGAAGTAGCGGCGGGCCTGGTCCTCAGAGAGGGGGCCGCGGGCTACGTGCGCAAAGAGCTCACCGCCGCGGACGTACTCCATGACGAAGAAGATGCGGGACTTGGTGGCCATCACCTCCCGAAGCTCCACCACGTTGGGATGGCGGACGAGGTGCAGCACCGAGATCTCCCGCTTGATCTGGTCCATCATTCTGGCTTCCCGGCGGATCTGGTCCTTGTGGATGACCTTAATGGCGACGCTCTCGCCAGTGCGGAGGTCGCGGCCGTAGTACACCTTGGCGAAGGTGCCCTTCCCCAGGAGGCGCCCCATCTCGTACTTCCCCAATACCAGACTCCTTAAATCCTCTCCCCCCGTCGTCTCTTTCCCCATTGCTCTTCACGTCCTCCTCCTCTTTCCTTCCTCCGTCCTTAACTAAAAGCTCAAGGTAGGCATCGCCATGGACCAACTCTCGTCAATTTCTCTCTTCTTCTCAACTATGAATCAAAGGAGACAACTTGAAGCAAAAATCCTGCATAAAGGAGGAACATTTATTCTTACTCTACGCTGTCCTTCTCTGACAACATCTACAAACAAAGAAGTCAGAATCGCCATCTTACTTCACTGTCGTCGGAAAGGTCGTGGAGAGGTTTTCAAGTGTATGCAGCAAAAAAATTCAGTGAGAGAAAAATCACTTAAAAAGAGGAGAAATCATTGAAGAGGCGAACGGTGGGCGGGAGAAGGAGAATGAAGAGCGGAATTGGGAGGGTGAATTGGAGTCGAAGCACCTGGTTTTGGCGTGGGGAAGACGATGAGAGCACACGGGAAACCAAAAGAAAACCGAGACACGGGAGAGGCAGAGACAACCGCCAAAAGAATGAAGAGCCGAGCCGAGTATTTAATGGGAAAGGGAGCTACGACCAATGGGAAAAGGGCACGTCGGCAGGTTGCAGCAGAAGTGGGACCCTATGTGGCAAGCTGGCGAAACAACACACCTTCTTATGTTTTGGGTAATTAATTTGTGTCCAAATTAGGTGCGTTTGGGTTGCAATTGGTAGGGGTGGCAAAACGAGCCGGCCCGCTAACTCAGTGGACCGGAAATTCCCGGTCCGGCCCGTAAAATATTGCGGCCCGCCTAGCACGGCCCGTGAGCCCTCTTATTAACTAAAAAATTTCTTAAAAAATTATAAAAAAATAATTTAAAATATTTAAGAGACTAAATAAGCATCAAATATGACATTTCACATAAAAAAAACTTCATAGATTAACTTCACATTCAATTTTAAAGCACTAAACAAGCCCTAATCTAGACTTAATTTTTTTTTTATGTTTAGCGAGCCAAACGGGCCGGGCCGGCCCGATAAGAGCCGGCCCGCATCGGCCCGCAATGTTATCGGGCCGGGACGGCCCAGCCCGATAAGCTTATCGGGCCAAATTTTTCGGCCCGGCCCGCAATTATCGTGCCGTGCTATCGTGCCGTGCCTATTTTTGCCGCCCCTAGCAATTGGGAACTGTTTTGAAGCATCAGGTGTCTGTGGAAGTATCAGAGGGGATTCCATTGTATCAGAGGGGAAGTATCAACGGCTTTCTAACGGACAAGTGAGCCGTTGTTGATGACAACTTATTAGCAACGGCTTTCTAACGGGCGACTGAGCCGTTGCTGATAAGTTTATAAAGGTTACATATCGCGCTCGTCCCCTCTTCCTCCCGCTGCTGCCGCCGCCTCCTCCTCCTCCAGCCTCTCGCCGTCGCCGCTGACGCCGACGACGCCGAGCTGCTGCTGCCGACGCTGCCCTCCGTCCTCGACCGTCGATTTTAGGTATTCATCGCCGCCCGGTCGTCTCTTCCCGTTGCGGTCGGCGGGAAATCCGACTGAAACCCTATGTTTAGGGTTTCGACCGGCGGCGGTCGGCCGATGGCCGCCGCCGGATCTTGTACAGTGTCCGGACACAATGTCCGGACACTGTACTCCGGCGCCGAAAATAGTAGATTAATTTTTTTTATTTGTTAATTAATTATTTGGATTAATTATTTAATTTGTTAGATTAATTTTTACGGTTTAGATTAATTTTTAGAGTTTATATTAATTTTTAGTTTAATTTAGTTAGATTAATATTTAATAATGGTAGGTTAATTATTTAAATTAATGAAAATGATATAGATTAATATTAATTCATTAGTTAAAATATTGTTAATTAGTCCAAAGTTGTCCTCAGTGGACTCGCGTCGGCATTGTGCCGGAATCGTCCACTTCGGACGCGCGTCGGAATAGTTCGTTTTGGACTCCTGCCGGAATCGTCTAATTTGGACTCGTGTCGGAATTGTCCAATATGGACTCGAACTATCTCGAAATATTTAGAAAATAAGCATCCATCCGACGAGTTGATATGTTTCACGTACGCATCGACGAGTCGGATATGATTTAGCAAAATCTTATATCCATTCGGGGATTGTATGTTCGTGTAAAAGAAGTAGATGATCTTTGATACGACGTACAATTCTTGAATTGTCCCTGATTGGACAATTTGGGAATATAGTTATTTGTACTGCACTTACATTTTTTTTTAACTGTTAACTAATTATTCTAAATTTCGGCAACATCTCTCTTGTTCTCCGATACGCGCCCAGGTGGTATGCGTATTCGGAGAACTGTAGGGAGATGCTGCCGAAATTTAGAATGAAGTTAGCGGTTAAAATAAGTACTTAGTGCAATATAAATAACATAAATCCCGAATGGAATAGGACAATCTCACCTAAAGACATTAACCAAAGAAATTGTCATTGATTGACAGAATCATGTCGGATGATCGAAGTTGGATGTACCGACGTATTGATCGTGGAGCTTTAACGAATGAATTTCGATTAGGCGTAACGTACTTCCTAAATTTCCCCTATTCGAATCGGAATTTTGTTAGCATCGGTGATCAAATCCGATGTCCGTGCCGCATTTGTTTGAATGGACGATTTTTGGATCGGGAGACTGTCACTCTGCATCTATATAGCAAAGGATTTGCACCAAGATATTTTCTATGGACTTGTCACGGGGAGTCACGTGAAGTCGGGATGTTGAGTAATCCTGTCGTTCAGACATATGGTGAATCTTCTTATGCTGGTGATTCTTCATCTAGTCAATCTAATCCCTATAGAACTATGATACTTGATAGTCTTGGGGGTCAATTCCACCTGAATGATAATATTGATTGGTCAGTTCTTCAGACATCAGTCCCACCAAATACTACAGCGGTTGATATCACAGAAGTACAAACTGCGGTAGAGATTGAATTACCGAATAAAGAAGCTGCAGAATTTTACGATATGTTGAAAGCTGCCGATGAACCTTTATATGAGAATTGTCCTAAATACACTAGGTTTTCAGCAATGACACGGCTCCTAAACATCAAGGCCGATTGTAATATTAGCGGGGTTGCGTATGATCGGATTGCAGGATTGATTAATGGAATGCTGCCTACTGATAATAAGTTTGAGCCAACTTTTTATAAGACTAAAAAGCTA
Source organism: Canna indica (assembly GCA_034359265.1). Taxonomy (NCBI): domain Eukaryota; kingdom Viridiplantae; phylum Streptophyta; class Magnoliopsida; order Zingiberales; family Cannaceae; genus Canna; species Canna indica. The sequence goes on along the minus strand of CP136894.1, from coordinate 74,391,715 downwards.
ATGAGAAAATTGGGTCTTGGGTACGAAAAAATACACGCGTGCCAAAATAACTGCATTTTATATTATAAAGAAAATGTGCAGTTGGATAAATGCCCTGTATGTCAACATCCACGTTACAAGGAGAAGAAATCGATACGACAGAAAAATATCTCGTTTAAGGTGCTTCAGTATTTTCCACTAACACCGAGGCTTCAAAGATTATTCATGTCGGAAAAGACAGCCCACTACATGAGTTGGCAAGCAAGAAGTCGTGATGATACAGTAATGACTCATCCATCCGACAGTGAAGCATGGAAACATTTGGATACATATTATCCTTCATTTGCTAGGGATACTAGAAATATAAGATTGGGATTGTGCACAGATGATTTTAATCCGTTTGGACATTCTGCAACTCCATATTCAGTTTGACCAGTGCTGCTGACAGTTTATAATTTGCCACCGTCAATGTGTATGAAAGATGAATTTATTTATCTTTCGATGATTATTCCGGGTCCTAAGGGTTCGCGAAAAGAAATTGACATATTTCTCAGATCCTTGATAGATGAATTAAAAACATTGTGGACTGAGGGAGCTGTCACTTATGATTATCATCGGAAGCAAAACTTCAATTTAAATGTCGCGGTCTTATGGACAATCAATGATTTCCCGACGTACGGCATGTTGTCTGGTTGGAGCACTCACGGCCGACTCTCTTGTCTGTATTGTATGGAACACTCTAAATCAATAAGTCTTCAGAACGGACGAAAAATCTCATTCTTTGATTGTCATCGTCGATTCCTACCGGCTAATCATCAGTATCGAAGGAATCGTAATAAATTTACTAAGGGCAGAGTCGAAAGAGATGGGCCACCACCGATGTTGTCTGGTGAACAAATATTAGCACGTGTTTCAGCACTTCCAGATATAATATTTGGTCGCAATGAAAAAGTGTCAGGTTTTGGCCAAACACATAACTGGGTGAAAAAAAATATCTTTTGGCAATTGCCCTATTGGGGTTCATTATTGATTTGACATAATTTATATGCCATGCACATTGAAAAAAATGTGTTTGATAATATTTTCAACACTTTGATAGATATTTCCGGAAAAACTAAAGATAATATCGAAGCCCGACATGATATGAAAATACTTTGTAAAAGACCAGAGTTGGAGTTACAAGAGGTCAACGGACGATGTCGGAAACCGAATGCCCTATATGTGTTAAATAAACAACATATCAAATATGTTTGTTAATGGGTAAAAGAACTCAGATTACCCGATGGATATGCTTCAAAATTATCTCGATGTGTGAACGTCGATGATTGCAAAATATCAGGGATGAAGAGTCATGATTGTCATGTATTCATGCAGAGATTACTTCCGATCGCATTTCGAGATCTTCTACCTAATAATATTTGGGGTCCGTTGACTGAATTAAGTATGTTTTTTAGAAACATCTGTGCAAATATCCTTCGAGTCGAAGATATGTCAACACTTGAAAATAATATTGTTGAAATCATATGCAAGCTGGAGCAGTTTTTCCCTCATGCATTTTTTGACTCGATGGAGCATCTACCGATACACTTGGCATACGAGGCACGAGTTGGTGGCCCCGTTCAATATCGATGGATGTACTTATTTGAAAGATACATGAATCGTCTGAAGAAAAAAGTAAAGAACACCGTAGCTGTTGAAGGATCAATATCTGAATCGTATATCATCCAAGAAATTTCAATATTCTGCTCATTTTACTTTGAATCGACAGCAAAGACAAGATTTGATCGTCTTCCACGTAACGACGACGGGGGTGTTCGACATTCAGATGGACGTTTAAATATATTTTGTCACTCTGGTCATGCTTTTGGTTCTCGTCCATCTCGACACTTAAGCGAGGAAGAGTATCATTTGGCACACTTGTATGTATTACTCAATTGTCCATAGATTGAACAATTCATTGAAATATTTGACATTGAGATGGAGCAAAAATACTCTATTCACAACGATGAAGAATTGGAGAGATTACGGAATCGTGATTTTCCTACTTGGATTCAGACTTACAGCAAAGATCACAAGGTTGAATATGCATTTACAAAGAAGACGATGAATGCCAGGGTCTGTGTGAAAGGGACAACCTATGTTGAATGTGATATAAATTTTTATGGATTGGTGGAAGAAGTGATAGAGTTGCACTACTCCGGCTTGAAATCGGCGATCCTATTTAGATGTCATTGGTTCGATACAACAGAAGGGGCATGAAAGTTTATCCAAAATACAAACTTGTTGAGGTTAATTACAAATCCAAATTAGTAGTAAATGAGCCTTTTATATTGGCATCACAAGCCGAACATATATATTACGCGAAGTATCCGGCTCGAAATAAATATAGAGCAGATTGGCGTGTAGTTTGTAAGACAAAAGGTAGAGGAAAAATTAATCCGATAGTAGGAGAAAATGAGCTGATACCTGATATGACACATGGTTTCTATCAAGAAGATGATCCTCCTGCTGTAGATCGTATTATTCCAATAATCGAGGATGCAAACACAACGTCAGTTCAATTAGAAGTTGAATATGCTGATGATGACGATCATGAAATTGAGGAAGCTGGAGATGAAGAAGATGAAGAAGAGGAAGAAGATGAAGAATTCGAAGACTATTATTCAGATGATGAGGAATAATTATAAAGTATATATATTTTATTAAATATATCTCTACTATTTATACAATAATCTGATTATATGTCTATTCGACAGATATGTTTGGTCGTGGTTATCGACGCAGGAGAGCTTCGGAGTCTCCGATCGGTGAGACTCCTACACTTACTCATGCTGCTGATCCTCCTGTTGCTGATCCTCATGCCGATGATACTGTCGAGGCTAGTACATCCAGACGCAGGCGGCCACGCGGGCCGAACAGGTGGCAGCCTCCACCAGCCACAGAGTCACGTAGATTTATTAGCGTGATTGGGGAGCGATAATATATCATGAATTATGAATCATTACAAATTCATTATATCATAATATAATATTAAAATTTATTTTTGTTGTGCAGGTTCGAACAAGAAGAAGTGCCGAGGAGCATTTCTTCTACTATTCGACGATACATGCACGGGGCATGGCTTACGTGGTCTCACGTGCCTAGCGAGCACGTCGACATATTATGGCGTGAGTTTGAGGCACGTATTATTATTATTATTACATGCATGATGATTAATATTGGTACTGATATTATTATTCTGCATGCTCGCTATAAATGGCCTGAGCACCAAAGGCCCTTCATTTATGCTGCCTGGGAGGCTATTTCCCGGGCAAGGTACAATGGGCAGCTGGGGCAGGCCCGGTCCCAGGCGATGGCACGTGCTGGGACTACTAACATCGCGGAGACTTGGGGATACGGCCCCGATTGGATTACTCCGGATATATGGGACTAGCTCGTGGGAATATGGTCGACGGATCGATGGCAGGAGGTTTTTCGGAATGCAACTAGAAATCGCATGTCGGGGGGAGCAGCACGTCACACCGGCGGCTCTATTGCATTTGCAGTGCACGCGAACCGTATGGTAAGTATTCCTTTTAATTATATATTTTATTTATAATTACTATGTGTACTAATTAATGTATTTGTTTTGTAAATGTAGACGACGGTGTCAGATGACAGGACTGTCCAGCGACCCTCCCCGATGGCGGTGTTTGAGCGGACTCACCGTCGAGCACATGGGACGGGGGAGTACATCGACAACCGCGCTGCATACATTATGGTAACTATATATTTGTTTAAATTATTCATTATATATTTATAATTTAAGTTTTATGATAAATATTAAACAAAAAATCAAACTCGAGTATGAGACCTATAGCCAGACGATGGTGCAGCGCGGGGGCACCCCCGAGGACTTTGACGCAGCAACGTGGGTTGAGGCTGCAGGTGGCTGGGACCTTGGCCGCGTATATGGCTTCGTAGATAGTGGTCATGAGCGAGCCGTACTAGGGTCACTTGGGGCACCGACCCCTCCGGTCGCTGGTGAGCGGTCGTCCACCTCCAGATCCAGTTATGATCATAGTAGCAGAATAAGGACTCTAGAGGAGACGGTCGCGCGTCAGAGTCAGATGATGGAGCGCCAGAGTCAGATGATGGCGGAGATACATGCTATGCTACGCAACATGTTAGGTCATCCCGAAGCAGGCATCTCTTCGGCATCATCTCATCCATCGTCCTCGAGTCAATCCACGCTGGTGTACACTCAAGCACTCCAGACCCCGCCAAATGATCCAGGCCATCCTCCATCGTCATCGTGAGATTTTTTTATATTGACTTTGTTACTGAGATATTATACTTGTTTAATTTATTTTGTTTGGATATTGATACTTCAATTTTGCATTTGAATAATTTTTATACTTTTGTGGATAATTATCAATATAAATATAATTGTTTTGGTGTATATCTTGGTGTATTTGTGATTAATGAATGAATGTGTGTATGAGTGTATGGGTGTGTGAGTTATGTATCAGATAATGTATCAATGTATTAATGGAAATTTAAAATTTTAATTTTTTTCGTTATCAGGTTCACATCATCATCAACGGCTTTCCCACGACCATCCGTGGGAAAGCCGTTGCTAAAAGTTTATCGAAAGTCATTGCTGATGACCTACCGCAACGGCTTAGCAACGGGCTTTTACTAACGGCGTTGCTACGGGCTCACCAACTGTTGCTATTAATGTTATCAGCAACGGCTCTGCGTCCGTGGTAAAACCGTTGCTGATAATATTTTTAGTCGGGCCGTTGCTAATCCATTGCTAAGTTATCAACAACGCGATTTTCTGTCACGGCTCCATTGCAACGGCGCCAGCGTTGCTGATGATTTTTAGCAACGGCATCAACCGTTGCTGATGCTCATTTTTTTAGTAGTGAACTAAACGAGATCTTAATCGTAACTAGCAGCCATATCTTCAAATCCAGATAATTTCCTCGACATTGAAATGCCTAACGTCATTTTTTATTTATCCACCGTATAAGATTCAATATTGATCCGCAAATGTTTGAATGGCTGTGGAATCTTATCATGTATCAGACATTATCCTCCGCTCCTTTTTACTGATCGAGATTTATGTCAAGTTCAAGTTTGAATTAGTTGTTCTAGATATTGATTTAAATTATAAAGACAAGGCATCTAATTGCAGTCTCCATCATACGTCAATGAAAACACTCAATAATGCATTTGAAGTCAGATTCAAATCAACAAGAGAATAATACACTCAACCACCTAAAACAAGTGATGAAGACGGCCAGTTCATCATATTGCATCTGCTGGCAAAAGGCTTGTGGTTTTGACTTTTGAGCATTGCTTGACATATGAAGGAAGGAAAGCAGTAATGCCTAAGAAGCCAACATGTTATCATGGAGTCCAGTACCAGCGTTATTAATAATTGAAGTGGTAGGTCCCATTTGGATGACCATTTTGCAATTTTGTTTTATTACTTGCGTGTATCTAGAGATAGCAGCAAATTAGATACTGTATTATCTACGTTCGCACCGCGCAAATATAATTTATATTTGCCGTGAATATAAATATTCATATTTGCATCACATGAGGTAGATATCCACATCTCATTTATATATGCATCGTATTTAATAAATAATATATTTAATTAAAAATAATAATTTATATTATTAAAGTTTATAATAATTAATGATTTACTGGAATTAATCATGCAATTATTGTTTTTATGAACTTAATCAAGTATGATAGCTATCATTATATATCAACTTCATCAAGTACTTTTGTGAATTTTTCAACGACCAACATAAATTAAGAACATAATCAATTCAACGTCATTTCTTCGTATTATAGTGATGGATTTGACATTAAACCATCCTTACCAATTTAAATTAGTGTTTTGAAAATTAATTAGATGATACCAATATGATCAAGGAGATAGTTGATGGTAACACGTTGAACGTTGCCTAAAAATTTAATGTTCAAATTTTAGTATGATCACATTTTGTGATTTTCTATCTTTGTTATAAAAAATAATTATTGTAAATTTAATTCAACTTATTCTAATTAATTAATAAAATAAGTTGCTAAGAACAATAGTGTTGTCAAATAAAAATAACTGAACTTAAAACCACTCAAACCTATTTATAAAATTTGATGAAATATGTATTATAATCAGCTGACTAATTTATTTTTTCTTTATATATTTTTTTACATTAAGCTAAGAAATCCAAATGGAATAATTTTTATACTATAAAATATTATATTAAATTAATTATTGTCTTTATGACCTTAAAAACTATTGAAAAAATTAAAACCTAATGACAACCAAAGCATTTCATAATACTGTGGACTTTGCATTAATTAAGCAATCATATACGTTTAATATTTTAGAATAGAGATAGAAATTCAAGGCTTCACTAAATTTTTTTACCAGATTCTCGAATTCATAATAAAAAATTTAAAAATTTTAGATCCATAACATTTTTTTTTTTAAAATACCTAAATATAATACTTCAGTTTAATTCCACGTCAAAAGTATATTAAACATAGTGTTAGTTTAATTCTAAGACTTGATAAATGTATTATTATCAACTCATGCTTAAGTATTAGACATAGGAAGTTGATAGGTGTTAAATGGTATTAGAGCTGGATCTAATCCTAAACATGACGAGGGAGCTTAGCTATATATGTGAGAAAGGATTAAAAGATGTGGTGGAACTGTTATTATGTTAGGCTTCACATCCGTACCTGCCTTCGATTTGGGAGAGATTATAATATTTTAATTTAGCTCTACATTGAGAATATATTAAATATGGTATTAATTTATAAGATTTGATGAATGTATTATACCATCAATTTTAACTTAAATATTATGTCAAGACTTAAGTGGTACAATAATACTAGAATGCCCACCAAACTAAATTTCTCTTGAATTTTTAAATATAATTTTCTTTGTTTTGAGAATTTTTAAAAAGCATGATATATATATATGAATTTAAAAATATTAAACTCTTTATCAATTGCTCTGATGTTATTTGCTTTTATATTAGACAATCATTACAACTTTGACTAGTTGAGAGACTTGCATGTAAGCCTACTAACCAATCAACACTTGTATCTCAAAAGGGTTAAAGGATACCGACAAAAAGATTCTGAATGAATAATTGAAGTCTTTGTCTTTCTTTTTCCTTAATTGTCCCACTCAAGTTCTTAACATAATGTCTGAGTTGAAGTGTTGTTCATTGAATCTATAAAGTGCTCCTGATGGAACAGTTGATATATACTCCTCCAATTTAATTTATTAGTTTATTCTTTAAGATAGGGGTATGTGATTGCATAAATTAATAGGGCTTGAAAGTTTTTTATTTTTATTTTTCTTTAATTTGGAGCCACTTCAATTTTTATTTAATTTGATGTTTCTTCTTGGATACTAATAAATAAGCCTCGATCATCTTGTCAGAGTTCAACTCTTGGCTGAATTCGAATTACGTTAACTCCGCATGTTCATTGAATTACTTGTTATTATTTTTATTTTTCATTTCAATTTTATTGTGTTGATTTTGGGCGCGCAGGGAATTCCAGTAATTTTCCAACACGACTAATCAAAGAAATAGTTAAATATCAAAATCTAATCAAACAAATAATATTCTAAGTGAAGCAAGAAACAAAGATATATACGAAGGGAACGTAATCAACGAGGGATGAAATGAAATAATGAACCCAATAATAATTGATGAGTCACTTGTGGTGAGCCAGCCGTCCAAATCGGGCGCGTGGGCATTGCCGCATAAATGGAGGACAATATTTGATAGATGCGCCCGTGAAAGGTTTCATCCCCATATACCGACATATGCGCATTATTCGCCCATGCCTGTTCAAACCATGAATGATTGACATGGTGGGCCCACCTAATGCTTGCTCCGTGAACCCATTAAGGATTATATTTTGATGGTTTATTATTACACTTGTCAAGAGTAAATTCCATCAATATATAGTTGAGTGGAAGCATTAATTTTTGATGCACATTAAATTGGTCGGATAATTAATTAGATGGAAATCTATGATTTGATTAATTAGAAACCTTGTCATTCAGTTTTATAAACATAAATTGATACAATCACGTGTTGCAGTTTAAATTAGGTTTTTCAAACAGTACGTGCATGCATCGAGTATTACATAATATATGTGAAATGTACCCAATTAATCAATTAATGCTCCATGAGTCCATGACAGATACTGAGCATCTATCGGTTCGATTAATTCGAATTTTCAGTCAACCTAACTGACATGCGTAATTTTTCATTAATCATTTACTAAACTAAAATTTAAGTGCATGTAATTTTCATGGTGTCTTCGTCATCCTCCTTGCACCGATCTACGACCATATTATATTATTGTGCCCATTACACATCAAGCGGCGTGATCAACATGACATGAAAGATAGATAGCGATGCCGACAGGACGGTGAATTAGTGAAAGGTGATCACACGTTGATATGAAGGATATTTTAATCAAAATTTAACACATCGGATATCACATCAATATCGTTAACGATATATGAATATCGTTTTAGAAATATGATAATTTTGTATAATTTTTCGCTACTATATGAGTGTTTTTGCTCAAAAAAAAATTATGAGGCAAAATAGAGTCAGACAAACATAAGAGGCAAAATAGTACATTTGGCAGATGATGTGTCGGCCAATTGTATTAGTGAATGACATGCCACTTGACACATCATGCTCCGGCATTCCAACATCATTGGCGGTATAATATTAATGATTTAAAAAAATTAGGTAATTTTGAGCCAAAATAATATAGACGGCAAATAAGTTCTTTCTAATTATAAAAGTGGGATTAAATGAGTACTTTTTTCCTTTTATGTGCAGATAATTTGATTATTTGAAATAAATAAAAAATAATTTACGTGCTTTTTATACGTGGTATTCATCCAAGGTGAAGTAGTTGATTTGTTATTTCCTTGTAATTTAGGTATGTGGGATATTCTTGTGTTTTCAATAATTTTTGTTATAAAAGTACAAACGCTTAACTCATACGCGCGCACACACGAAAAAAAACTTATATGCACACATTTTTATCTTTTTTTTCTTCTAAGATGTACATAATGTCTACATTTATAATATACTATATATCTTTTAAATATAATATGTTAAAACAATTATAATTGTTATTTTCTAATTATAATAACATTGGTATAGTGCTCTTTTTTAATGAAACGAATAAAGAATAACAAAAGTTACATTTAGTCAATTTATCTTATCATGTATCGTAATAATACTAAAAAAAAATTGTATAACATCAATTTTGTTGTTCAATGCTACACAAAATGAACATAGAACAAGTCCTTATCCATTATTGTTATGTTTTATCTACTATTATCCAATCTTGTTTTATCGCGCTAATTTTATAACGTAATCATTTCATTTGGTTGACAACAACAGACATATATAAAAAGTTTCAATGATTTTCTTAAAAGAAAATAAGATGTACTTTTAATTTTAAAAATAAATTTTTTATTCATTTTTTTAAAAAATAAGAAAGTAAATATTTATATACTAGTATTATCTTCTGCGGATCATTTTTAATTGATTTCGTCAATTTTAAACAAATTCAAGAAATTCATTCTAGATTCATAATAAAATTATAAAAAATTTATTATTCATAGGTAAATCACTCTCATAACTTATATTAGTAAAATATATTTTTTTAGAATTAAAAATCTTTTTTTTTCACAATTTTTAACTGGTTCGAAATTGGCCGAATCATTTTAAAATTGGCCGAACAAATTGAAAATTGGCCGAATCAATTGACAATGGTAAAAAAAATAATTTTCAATTCTAAAAAATTTATTTTGTCGATACAAGTTATGAAAGTGATTTACCTATGAATAATAATTTTTTAATAATTTTATTATAAATTTTAGATGAATTTTTCGAACCTATTTAAAATTAGTCGAGCCAGTTGAAAATGGTGAAAAAAATTGATTTTCAACTCTAAAAAATTATGTTGATACAAGTTATGAAAGTGATTTACCTATGAATAATAGATTTTTTATAATTTTATTATGAATTTAGGATGAATTTTTTGAACTTATTTAAAATTGGTTGAACCAATTGAAAATGGTCGGTGGATGATAATCTAGGCATATAGATATTTACTTTTTAGTTTAGAAAAAAAATAAATAAGAATTCTATTTTTAAAAATAAAAATATGTCTTACTCTGTTTTAAGAAAATCGTTGAAGAAGTTTTACACTTCCTATAAAGTAAAATTTTTATCACTTATTTGGTTGACAATAAATGAGTAAAAGACACGAAGTTCTGTTCGTCCTAGACTTCCCATGAAATGCAAAACTTAGCTTATCTGGTCTCCAAGTAAATTCTACTTCTTACATCATATATATATATATGGAATGTAAAAGTATATTTTTAGCATCTATTATTTTTTTTCATATTTTTTGGTATTATATAATAATTAAAAATTATTCATTTTCTTTAATAAATAATTAAAATTTAATAATTTTTTGATAAATAATTAAATAATATAAAATAATATTGTACTAAACTAAATGATGATTTAGAGTATAAAATAATATTATTCTGGGTCGGATCGATTTCGTTGTAGTCGATGAATTATTATTAGGTAAAATGACAAATATATCATTTTGCCTCTATTTATTTATTATTATTTCTAAATTCCGTTGAACTACGTATTATTGGACCTGGTAGTTCGTACTGGGCTGGAGATATCGAGCCGAGCTAGTCCAACCCGAACAAAAATTATGCTCGGTCCGATAAAAGTTAGGGCTCGAGACCCTTGGTCCGGCATGACACGAACAGTAAACGGGTCAGCCCGACCCATTAGCACGATATAAAAAAATCAAAATCAGGATATATGGCTCGAATCGGGCCACTGAAACCAAGCTATCGGGTCAATTTGGGTCCAATAGCCCAATATTTTCGATAATGAATAAAATTATTATCGGGCTATAAGGCCGGCCCTAGACTGGGTAGGCTCGGTCGGACCCGATATTTGTTTGGGCCTTATTGGGCCGACCTAATAAGGACCTAGGCACGATAATGGGCGATTCAAGCACGATTTTATTATGTCGGGCTATCAGGCATAGTCAAAATTATCAAACCTAGATATATATGCATATGCTAGTTGCAGATGTAATTGTAACTTTCATTTGCGATTAATCAATCGCTTGCAAATAAAAATTGCAACTCTAGTTGCAGTCAACAAAATATTAGGCTATAAGTTTTATACGCAGGCATTTACTTTTACGCATGCAAATACTATAAAAAATATTTGTACTCGTGATCAATCAAACGCATCTTTAGTTGAACGTTGCATTTTAATCTTTGGCTTATTAAAAAACTCTTTCCCATTTAGAACGAAAATCTCAGGAAATTAAAGGAGAAAAAGAAAACATTATATAGAAAAGACTATTCGTGACTCATGCAAGCAAATTTAATATTAAATAAACAAGTTAATTTGTGACATTCACTAGTTCACGTTCTACTTAATGCATATATATATATATATATATATATATATATATATATATATATATATATGATAATTTTTTAATAAGAGATCAGAGGCCTTCCGAATACAATCAAGATAAATTCAAATTCATGCTATATATCCAAAAATAGAAAAATGAGTCCACAATAATTGCATTAAATAAAGTACTTCTTTCAATCACCGTCTTACCCTATCGAATTAGAACACCACAATGATTGCATTAAACAAAGCAATCCAATTGCCAATTCCCGAAGCTTTCAAATGTTTAATCATATTAATTAAATTTAAGTACCTTTCATATTAATTATATTAAAAATATCTTATCTTATAATCATAGAAACCCTTTCAAATGTACGTGTTCCAAAACATAACAATATATATTAATAATATCAATATATAAGATACTAAGTCCAAAAACTACTACAGCTCAAATGATAATAATTAACTTTGTCCAAGTCTTCAAGAATTTCGTGGTAAAACACAAATTAATAATTAATACAAAGAACGAATTTGAGTTGTAACTTGTAAACTTAACCACCTAATAATAAAACTTGAATAAATTAGAACTAATGAAGAATAAATAACAAATCCAAAATGGGTGACGGTAATGAAATATCAAAAGTTAAATGACAATATTTATTTTTTGATTAGTTCGATCAAAATTGAATTTTTATAAAAAAATTTATCGAATCGAATCGAAAACCGAATTTCAGAAATAGATTAGCCATTAATCGAACTGAAATTGAAATGATTAAATTGATTCAATTAATTCGATTTCGATTTGATCGATTAATCAATTTCTTTTTATGAATTAAAAAATTTTGCTCACCCCTCAACCTAGCTTAAGCGCTACTCAAATTTAATCAAACCTAAATTGACTTGATTATTTCTTAATATTTTATAATTTAATTAATCTTTAATAGTTTAATGAGTTTATTTATTTATTTATCAATATCCAATATCATAGTTACCTTATTATTTACTTGCTAATATTTTAATTTTGAGATAGTTTACATATGTGTCCAGTCTAATTTAATTAAACTAAGTAATTATGAAAATACCTCATGGGCCCGGGTTTGGGCTGAATATTATTGTGCTTGGGCCGTTATTGTGCCAGGTCGAACCAAGTGCTATCGGGCCGGCCCGACCGGTCCGATAGCTCGATAAATATTATTGGGTTGGATATTAACGGGTTTATAACCCGTTAGTTATCAGATGTAAGCCAATTCAACTCGATTTTTATCTTTTTTTCGTGTTATCGAGCTAAATGAGTTGGTGAATCCAAGCCCGAAATTTTTATGGGTCGGGCTAGACTGGACACGAATTTTTTTTTTTGGATCAAGTTGGACCGAATATAAATTTTTTTCGAATTGACTCGACTAGATAACTTAGGCCCGACGCAATTTGCTAGGCTTGTTAACACCCCTTCCAAATACACTCGCTCCCCTTCCAAGTTTGATGTCAATGACCTTCAAATGGAAAGAAATTAATCATCATTTAATCTTTGATCATATATTCACTTGAATAGATTTAAAACTAAAATTTCCCTAAATCCTTAAACAATAGAGTTAAATATATATTATGGATTGGACTAAAATTATTGGGTCTATTGAACTAGACCCATCAGCGTCCCGTCATTCACCCCGAACCAAATCACACGGCCCGGCCCATGGGGCTCTGCTCAATTTACACTCTTGAGCCAGACTCAAGTTAGGCCAAATGACCTTATCCAGGGAACCCACTTGGTCATACATGGACTCTCACATCCTTTCTTATCATGAGGAATATACCATTGGACTCTCACATCCTTTCTTATCATGAAGAATATACCATTATAAATTCGTCATCTCAAAGATTAGTCTCAATCCATTTTGGCCCAACAATCCTTGCGAGGTTGTCAGACAATATGATCACCCACACCCGCAATATATACAGACACAACACATCCAAATAATCCTAAATTTTAATTTTATAAATCTCCACCTTAGAGTCTCCCTAACTTGGGCGTCAGAATATCTTTTGCATGTTCCCCCACCGGTATTGAACCAGATAAGAAGAGACACCGAACTGAGAGGCCTCGACTCTCAGACAGTATGGTTAATTTAATTTAAAAAATAAAAATTAGTCATACTTTAAAATCATCCACAAATGTATTGGCCAAATGATAAATAATGTAGATTTTTTTTTTTCATTTAAAAACTATCTATAGTCTATAGATGCCATATGTATACAGTAGAGATATTTCTTTAGTACGAAGCAATGCATGATTAGTTTAGTCAAGTAAAGAAGGTGCATAAATACATTATAAATTATAATTAACTTATTAAAATTAATTATTTAATTATATTTTGAATTTTAAAAATATATATTATGGATCAACCTAAAATCCAATTGGAGCCTATGTAGTTGGATTACGGTCCAACAAACGACCGCTTGACAGCATTACCATTCACCTACCCTATAGCTTTGGAGGATATAATTTGAATGAGATAAGATTTAAGATGAATAAAAATGAGATGAAAATTTAAGAGAAATTTTTAAAATTTTATTCTATATTTATTTTGACGTAGGATAAAAAATATGAATAAGATATGAAATTCATATGGATCACATCTTGTGATTTGGGTCATAAATTTATTCCCTTCCTAGGATTTTTAAATCATGCCAGTAGTAAATTTGAATTAAAATAAATTCACTTAATTTTTGATTCAATTCTTATCCATTGTTGTAATAAACCGTGGACATATTTTTAATCCGGCGAAGCAAACAAGTCTTAACATCTAAAATTATGAAAATAAATGCAAGAGTGTTTTGAAGTGAAAATGTATATATATATTACAGATTTAATTAAAACTAAATGCATCGTGTTAAATGCAAAATAAATTTTACAATACCTCGTAAGGAGAAAAAATATTAATCAAAATAATAAAACTAAACGCATGCCTTCTCAAAAATCGTTCGCAAACGTACAATCTGATTGACTTGCTCTTTTTATATAATATAATGATATTAAATTCAACAATTAAAATAGCTACTTTAAATAAGTTTAGTACAAAATATTTTGAGTATTTTTAAATTCTGATTTTGAAAATTTCAGATAAATACTATATTAGTTTTTAAAAGAAATTTTGAGCTTTAATGTAGGAAAAAACCTATATTAAATTTTACTTGGATTGAACTTTGATATATATGATACGGACTGATTGAACTTTTGACCTTGTAAAAAAGAGTAAATTGCCTATAATTCCATCGCCAAAGGCTCTCAATCTTTATATTATATAATATTTTTATGAACTGATCCCCGAAAATCTCACTGCACTCCTGTTCTCCACGACTCCACGAGACTGAGACCACCAGGGAATGCCGCAGCGCCATCGCCATGATGAGGAGATCAAGCCCTGATCTCGCCGGCAAGCTGCAAGCAGCACACCGACCGGAAGCACGTCGAAGAAGGGTAGCCACTCGTTCTTCTTCTTCTCCTCCTTCCTTTTTTGTTCTGTCTCTGTTTTCGAAGTTTAAATCTAACTGTAAGAGGAAGCGAGAGAGAACATTGCATCCATGGAGGAATTGCCTCCAGCATCGACCGAGGGGAAGGGCGCGCTCCATGGGCGGTACGAGCTCGGGCGCGTCCTCGGCCATGGCACCTTCTCCAAGGTGTACCTCGCCCGCGATCTCCGCTCCGGCGAGAACGTTGCCATGAAGGTGGTCGCCAAGGACAAGGTGCTCCGCGCCGGGATGGCAGAGCAAGTGAAGCGGGAGATCGCCGTCATGCGCCTGGTCCGCCACCCCAACATTGTCGAGCTCCACGAGGTGATGGCCACCCGCTCCCGAATCTTCTTCGCCATGGAGTTTGTCCGCGGCGGCGAGCTCTTTGCCCGCATCGCCAGCTCCGGCCGCCTCCGTGAGGACGCCGCGCGCCGCTACTTCCGCCAGCTTGTCTCGGCCGTCGACTTTTGCCACGGCCGCGGCGTCTACCACCGGGACCTCAAGCCCGAGAACCTTCTCCTGGACGACGCCGGTGATCTCAAAGTCGGGGACTTTGGTCTTAGCGCCTTCGCCGACCACGCCAGTGCCGACGGCCTTCTCCACACTGCGTGCGGCACGCCGGCCTATGTCGCGCCGGAGGTCATCGGGAAGAGGGGCTACGAAGGCGCCAAGGCTGATCTTTGGTCCTGCGGCGTCATCCTCTTCGTCCTGCTCTCCGGTTATCTTCCCTTCCAAGACGACAACCTCGTCACCATGTACCGGAAGATACACCGCGGCGACTTCCGTTGCCCGCCGTGGTTCTCATCTGACGCCCGCCGGGTTGTCATGAAGCTCCTCGACCCCAACCCGAGCACGCGGATCACGGTGGCGAAGCTGGTGGAGATGCCCTGGTTCAAGAAGACGCCCATCACGCGGATGGTGTCAGCGGCGAAGGACACCGAGGAGAAGGGCAAGAAGCAGGAGCCTGCGGCGGCGGATGAGCCGGAGATACTGAACGCGTTCCACCTGATCTCGCTGTCTAAGGGGTTCGACCTGTCACCGTTGTTCGAGAAGGAGGCGGCGCGGGGGCGCAGGGATGACGGGATACAGTTCGGCACGCGGGAGACGGCGGAGGGGGTGGTGGCGCGGCTGGAGGGGGTGGCGGCGCGGTTGGAGGGAGAGGAAAACGGGCGGAAAGGGAGGCTGGCGGTGGCACCGTCGGTGCTGGTGGTAGAGGTGAGAAAAGGCGGCGGCGACGCTCTGGAGTCAGTTGAGGTTTTGGTGCGACCAGCTTCGCCCGTCGCTCAAGGACATTGAGCGGGCGGCAGCCTCCGATCCCCTGCCGGCCGCCAGCTTGATAGGTGGGCCAGCGTGTAGATCTTCCTAGATATTGGGCGTTGTTTGTCTACTTGTAAAAAGTTCCTTGTAGATATTGGCATCATCATTTATCAACTACTTTATGAGCTCTCTGTTTCAGCTTTTGTTCAATCTAAATTGCTTAGAATAAATCTCATATTAATTAAGAAGAGAATCTTGAAATAATGTGGCGACGACATAATAATGAATGTACCAGAGCTACAGTGTCCAGGAATGAATGCTCTGACTCTCTGAGAAAGAAACACAAGGTAGAGTGTCACTTTCATCTCTCCCTCTTGTTACTTTCACAACCTCACACCAATAATTGCTGCGTTGGTATCATCCTTCTCAAGAGTGCAACTTCTATGGACATTCTGTCCATAAAAAAAACTTATGAACTTTGTTTCTTTTCACTCACCCCATCAGTTTGGAGCAGATCACCACATCCACACACGAAAGTAAGAAAACAAATCACAAGTCACAACCCGAATAATTAACGAAGAAAATTACTTTGGGGCGTTTGGTTGACCACCGCACAAAAAAAAAAAAATTTGACTACAAAAGCAAAAGTGAGCGAATAGAATGAGTTTCAACTAGGAGATGTAGGTTCGGCCGGTTTGATAGTCTGACAATTAGAGTTAAGAAAGAGATAACTCGTTTAATTTTTCGTAATTATATTAACAGACCGAATTGTTAGGACCCATTTAGTTTTTGTCTTGTGCCGAACTTAACCTGATGGTGTGATCTAAAATTCGTCTCGAACATAAAATCGATCCACGAATCACCGGAGGATCTGAAGTCAAGGTCTGAAGTCAAGGTCCTACACTTATTAGCACTAAACCCTATCATTACAACAACAAAAAAACATCAATGGGCCTCCATTACTTTTTAGTTTTTATTTCGTTTTTTTGCATTCGGCATGAACCCCAAGTTTTAGCGGTTGCCGACCTCGTGTGCTCATCAAATTTCCCATCTCAGCTTGTGGTTTGGTGTGTGCAGGCCTGCAGGGGGGAAAAAGTTGTAGCCATCACTCTCCTTCGGGTGCTCATGGAGCCCACTTGAACGAGCTCAGCAGCAGTTTTGGCATGTATTTGATGCTTGGACTTTTCTGTGCTTGTCAATGTCTGATAGGTTTGCTCGTCTGTGTTCTGTGTCACAAAGCACAGCTATTTTTCAATTAAAGATGGGCACGTTATGATTATTCCTTTCCTATATTTTTTTAGATTCTAAAAGTATAAATTTCGGATATATGAGATGATGTCTACTCATCAATTGCTTCGTGGATTATTTGGATATATTGTCTCCACAAGCCCACTTATGGGCTTAATCGGGCTCAATTCACACGTGATTATTTATTGTAGAGCCGCAACATCAAAAGGTCAATCCTCACTGTTGATTCAATACAAGTTAGACAGCATATAGTTAGTTTATATTTTAGTAAAAACATATTATATAATACTTTGACACACTTATTTGTTAATATGTGTATTTTTTCCTTGTCTTTTTAGTTATGGTAAATAATTTAGGTTTTAATTAAATTAAATTACATCAATTAATTTTAATAAAATTATATCACTCATGTCAGTCTTTTTTAAATTAAATTTATTATATTAAACTTAACTTAATTTAAATGACTTAATTTTTTTAATGATAATGATATAGAGCAAAACTTGTGTTAATTTTAGTTATGCTAAATTTCTTATATATATTATATAAATTAAATTACTTAGGTAAAATAGATAATTATAAAAGCAATTAATTTGTAGTATTTATAATTTTCTTATTTATTACAAAATATTTTATTTTGGATTACTAAAGCTTTGATTTGTATTTAAAGATTATTTAATAAATTTTTATTTAAATCAATCATTTGATCATATTTTACTAATACAAATAATTTTTTTATAAAACCTTAGTTGCATTCAAAATTAGTGCGGCACATGCCCATCAGTAGCAAATTTTGTATCTCGAAGTTTCTTTTTTACTTTCTCTCCCTCGAATTAATTGTTAGTCTAAGGTTTTCAATCTTGATCTCATTTTTAATTTTGAAGATAACAAACATATTATAATGTGTTTATCAAGTGTTGGTTTGATCAGGTTGACGAACGATAAGTGCACCAAGTTCGGTTTCGGATTTCAAGAATGAATTTCCCGAAAAAATTGATGCTCAGTTCCAAGGCGTATCAAGAATTAGGTTTAGATTTTAATTTTTTATGTAAAATTCTTTAAGACCTTATTTGTGATGAATCTTAGTGTTTTACCCATTTAAACTCAACCCAAATATTAATTTAAGCCCTAATCTGCAATCTCCATCGTACTTAAGTATTCCTTTCTCCTTCTAGTCATTTAACCTCACAAGAATAAGCAATTTGAGGTCTTAGAAGGATTAGGAGGAAGTAAGGAAGAGCTCCAATAGCGTTTTCACACTCTTGAGCTATTGTTTTTTCATTTTATAATTTTTTCTTGTTCTCATTTGTATGCATGACCCGATGTTTGGTGTATGGGACACATCTAGTTTGAAAGTGTACTTATGTTTCCTTTGGGATAGAGGTAGATGGTGAAATGGTCACACTAGAGGGGGGATGAATAGTATGTTAACTAAATTTTATTACCTAAATCCGATTTTAATAGTTTCTTAAGTTACTTAGACAATTCACAATTGACGACTAAATACGGAAGCGAGTAATAAAGATAAGTAATGCAATACACAAAGAAAATAATGCTAACATAAGTATTTATAATGGTTCGGCCCCAATGTTTACTCCATTACCTAAGCATCCCACTTAGGATTTTCAAACTTAGTTTTACTAGATTATATCGTTTCCCTTACAAAGAGGACTTTACATCGAAAAGTCTCTGCTCTCAAACTGAAGACACTTTCACACCCAGAAGTATCTCGCCTTCATACCGAGAGCACTCTCCCACCTCAACCTAAAAGACAACTCAACTAATCCTAGTAAACTAAGTTTACAATAGTGGATTTAAACCTTAACATCAAGGCAACCACCAACTCAATCAACCTAGCACTCTAGGTTTACACAAACTCACATACAATGAAATAATAAGAAAATACAACACAAAATGAAGCAATAAATCAAACAATAAAGTACTTAGCTCCACAACAAGATTTCTAGCTTCCTCTTGATATCTTTGATGATGAAACAATGAAGGTAAGACTCAATCAAAGAGATGAAAGGTTCAAGCTAGAGTTTTCACAAGATTGACTCAATGAGGGCTTAGAATTGATCAAAAGAATATCTCAAAGATAGTAGAAGTGATTAAGATGAGGGAGGAAGGCTCTCATGACCTTATAAATATAAGGCCATGAAGAGAAGAGAAACACCTCTATTCTCAATGCGAATTTTTGCCCGTTACCATCGCTTGTCCGATCGAACATTGGTAGACTGACCAAGCGATCGGAGCATTCTTCCAATTCTGGGCAACGTTCAGTCGATTGAAATGTCGCCGATCGATCAGTCGATCGACCGAACCTGGGCAGGGCAGTTTGGTTAGGCTGGATTTTTTGCTCGTTTGGGTTCCGTCTTGGTTAAGTCTACTTATATAATATTTACTAACTTTAAGATAATAATTTTAAAATATAAATGTTATATAAGAATTATCCCTCGTTTGGATTCAATAAAAATATCTAAAAAATTAAAATCCTTAAGAATCAAAATTTAGTTTTTGGGGTCTAGTACAAATTTTCGGAAAACAAATTTTTTTTAATCTCTCGGGTCAAATATGGGTACGCTAAAGGCTTCCAAAAATTGTTTAAAAATACCCCGTTATCTAGTTTTTACCCAAGGAATAATTACCATCATTTTTTGTGTCAAGAAAATGTCTAGGTCATATAGCCATCTAAGGAGCTCCCTAGGCTTAGTAAATTTCAGGATAGTTTTCGGATTTTCATGTTTTGGGGTTCAAATTTGGCTTTTGGATTCTTTGCATCATAAAGAGAATTACATCATATGCTAGACACCCTAAACCTAAACTCTAACTTCCCGAAGAATCCCGAGCGTCGACGAGCGTCCTTGTCGATTTCTCCGATTTTTTCGATCAGGGACGTCATACGCTAACCGACTTGGAATCTGAAAGATTTCTCAATGACATATTAGTTTCATATTTATTATCATCAAAACCGAGATTAAGACCAAGGTAAAAAATCTTAGGCCAACAGTAAAGACATTCTAAGGGTTGAAGAATAAGTTCTTGGTGTACCATCTTAGGAGAAAAACATTATAATATAGTAGGGGTGAGAAAAAAAAACCGGTTTTCCGGTTAACCGAACCAGTTTTTTCAATTTCGGTTTTTTTTTGGAAAAATTAGTTTTCGGTTTCGGTTTTGGTCCGAGAGGTAAAAAGTCCACCGGTTTCGATTAACCGACCGGTTGGATATAATTTATTAAATTTTAATTATATATATATATAAATAATAATAATAATAATAATAATAATAATTTATAAATTATGAAAAATTATAAAAAATTACAAAAAATTATAAAAAATTATTTAAAATAAAAATATTTAAAATAAAAACTATTAAAAAAATATTAAAAAAATATTAAAAAAATATTAAAAAAATATTAAATTTTTTTAAAAAAAATCAAAAAATATTTTATAAAATAAAAATAAAAATAATAGTTTTTATAGAACATTATCTTGGTTCAATGGTTTCACTTTTTTCTTCTTTTTTCTCAATGAGAATTTGCTATTTATTTAGATTTTTCTCCATGATTTGCATAATATTATTATGTTTATATGTTAAAAAAATTTATTGGTTAATCAAAAATTATCGGTTAACCGAACCGAAAAAACCGAAATCGAAATAGCGGTTAACCGAAGTTAATGGACCGGTTTACGGTTAATGATTTTGAAAAACCGAAATTAATGGACCGGTTTTTTTTTTGCTAATGGGCTGGTTAATCGGTACATGCTCACCCCTATAATATAGTGAATTGGTGAAAATCAAAAGCGATGAGCTTAGGTAGTGGGTGTAAGCTTGGTTAGAAGCCGAACCACTCTAAAATTATTGTGTTAGCATTGTGATCCATTGTGTGCATGCTTAGCATTTGATTCCTTAATATATTCTTACTTTGGTACCCCTGGTGTGATATTTCAATAATACTAATTTTATCAAATGGGTAGGACCATCACGTATAGTTATGTCCATGTGAAAGGAGAGTTAACAGACCGTCACAGATATGATCAAATCTGTGCTACGGAGCAAACATATAAGATTGAAAATATCAAAATGAAACTTATACGACTGAAGTCCAAAAAAATTAAAATTTATAAGACTTCTGTTGCACTTCTCCCATAAAATTTATTATTCTTTATATTTGAGTTCTCAATTAAATAAAATTGACAATCATGAATGAAGTATAAATTTTTTATTCATTATCCAAAATTTTTCTTGAATGCTTATAAAGAAATTAATTATTCAAACATTGGATAACTCATCCACAAAAATGTACATAACTTTATAATATGAGAATGGATGATGTATTAAAACTAAAACCAACGTGAGAGTTTAGATGTAAAAAAACTAATGGAGGACTTAAAGTTAGAAATTAATAGATAAAGATTTAAAGTTTTTTATTAAAAAATAAACTTATATATTTAGCCATTACGAAAATAAATAAATAATGCATATAAAATACTAGAGATGAGATTCGAACCTAAGATCTATAAACAAAAAAATAAAACAACTAACCATAAGGTTATGTTTACGTTAGTGTAAAAATTTAAACTTAATAATATTCATATAATATTTATTACATATATTAAAATTATCAAATTATATTTAATATTTTATATTTAAAAAAAATTCAGTGGGGTCCGCCCCTGATTTTGATTGTCATCGTGAATAGATAAGAAATATTTATTCCCTTATTTAGTTAGCTTAAGGAATAGAGACAAAATGATAAAAATATTCTTATTAATAATATTAATTATTATGCTAATTTATAATTTATTAATATATCATAAGTTATTCTAATGATATTATAATATTTTACTTACTTTTCTAACCATATTATAAATTCTTTTAGAATGATAAAAATATAGTAAAAATAATAAAAATAATAAATGATATTATAATTTATTATAAGTCATAATACCATGATAAAGATAATTTAAAAAAGTAAAAATATTAAAATATTAATTTTTAATATAACAAGTATAATATTTTAATTAGTTATATAGTTTATTATGTAATCTAAAAATAAAATAAATAAGTCCAATATAATATAGATTATATATGTAATTAAGATTATTACAATAAACGAAATTGAAAAACATTATTAGGCAAGGAATGAAATAATAATAATTACTCATTGTCCTTAATTAAAATCCAAATAAAAATGGCAATAATGAATGAAATATCACTCACAAAGGCTATAGGAAATATCTACTGATCTCCAATAATCAATGTATTATCGATGATTCTTTTATTGTTGATGTGATGCCTCACAAAAGATACAGGAAGCTCTTTACTGCATACAAATGTACTTTGTGAGCCATCCACCTTTTACTTTTCCAGTCTCAGTCTCTCAGACTCTCATTGCACGGCCTATCTCCTGCCACGTGTACTCCTTCCTGCCCTTATCCATATTTTAATCGTTTCAATTTCGACCTCATTTGGACGGCTTCTAACAGGATAATAGGAGCAACCAAAAACCGACCATAAATCAACAAGTTTGCTTGAACCTCTGGATGACCCATTCACAGATGAAGTGACGAATGTTATAAAATACTTGAATGCTCATAAATGGCGAAATTTTATAAATCATTACGGTATTCTTTTGAAAGTTACTTTATAAGACTCCTAAATGACCTGCAGATCAGGAACCCGACGTACCTTCATAAGATCAACAAGGCTTTAACCATCTTGGTTCCAAAGTTACAGGCGCATATCAGATAAAAAATTTCAGACTAATTAGCCTTGAAAATAGTATATCATGGAGCTTTCACCGGAGGACACATCACCTTGGACTGCTGCATGACATTTTATGTGACTATCTGGCCCAGTAAGAAGAGACATCAGAATGTTTGTCTGATCAAAATTGACTTTGATCGAAAAATTCTTTTGATTCAGTCAACCAGAGCTTCATTCCGGAATTACAAGAGGCTAGAGATTTTCCAAGCAATTTGAGACAATGGATTTCTATCATACTCTCCTCTTTAGAGTCCTTCGTATTAGTAAAGAATAATTACCCAAAATCATAATTTAGATATGAGATTTTCTTAAATCCATAATATGGATTCCGATTTTTCCACGTCCATAACTAAATAGCCAAAGTTTCGAATTTACATTCGTTTCAAAATATGATTTTCTTTTTACTAATTAAAGACTTTTTTAAAAGTCTTGAAGTGGTTCAAAATAAAATATTTTTTATTATTATTCATAATAATTTTCTTCAGTAATTCATATTAATATTATAGTAGATATCAATTTATTTTAGTGACTAATAATAATAATATTTTATAAATTTATGCACTTAAAGACTTTTTCACTAAAAGAATAAAAATAATAATAATTTTGGCTACTAAAAATTTTTTAGATACTAAAAAAATACTACAATGATTGTTAAAAAATTAATTCACGTTGCATTTTACTTAACAAGTGTATAATTTAATCATTTAAAGATTTTTATTTTTATTTTAAAATATTTTAAAATAAAATAATAATATTATGAGCCACTAAAATAATTTTTTATCTACTATAATATTAATATGAATTACTAAAATATATATATTATGAATAATAATAAAAATATTTTATTATGAATATGAGAAAATCTCATATCCAAGTTATGATTTTGGGTAATTTGGCAAGATAGGATCTCCTTTTAGACAAATGAGGTTTGCAACAAGCTAACCCATTTTTCCTACTAATATTCAATCTGATTGTTGACTCCCTCTCTTATCTCATCACTAGAGTTGTCGAGTGAGACCTTATAAAAAGGTCCCCTCCATGATTGGATTTCGAGAGGGGTCACGTAGATGCTTTTTGCGGATGATCTAATACTATTTAGTGACACCTCTAATTCAAGCCCGAGATGCTTACAACTTCTACTGCATTGTTCTCAACAAGACTCAAACTCCACACAAGCAAAAGTAAGGTCATCCATCTACCCGAGGACACAAATACCTCTAAAAGAGTTGCACCTTATTTGGTTGTACTTGGGGAGCTTTCCAATTATGTACCTTGGACTACCCTTACATATCAGGCGACTCCTGAAAGAGGATTGGAGCAAAGTTATTGATAAAGTTGACACCAAATTGGCCTCGATCGTAGCAAGGAAGCATCTCTTCTAGAGTTGACAAACTTATACTACTAAATATTGTGCTTACTAGTCATGTGGCGTACATTTTCTCGATTTTTAAGGCTCCGACCATCCTGGGTGTGCATGCAAATTTATAGGAGGCAAAGAAACTTCTTTTGGGTAGGAAAAAAGTGTTGAATCTGATTAGTTGGGATCTTCTAATTAACTTGCTCTTTGGATGGGGGGGGGGGATATCATTAATATATATCTCTTCTCATAACCAAGCTAGACTAGGTAAATGTATCTAGAAATACATAAGGAAACGAAGGTATGCTCGGTGCTCTATACTTGACATGCATGCTCTATCTTAAGCTGATCCGAGTGGCAAACAAACTTTTTCGCCAGTGTGGAAAGGTATCTTGAAGTTAGCTAAGATTCTTGAGATATTTATTTTTATCCAGGTGGGTACGAGAGATACAACGCGACTTTGGCAGGACCCGAATTGGCTCAACGGAGCAAAATTGCACGACAAATTTCCTGAGCTTTATTCTACCACCGCTTTTCCTTGGATCTCTATAGATTCTGGCCGGGTTGGAACATTCCTTTTAACCATTTGGTTCATTTGGACGAAATCCTGCAACTTGCTTTAGATGTAGAACCTTATCTCCACCGCTTTGGTCCAGACTTCCTAACTTGGAAGTGGACTACGAGAGGAGTATTTAACACCAACTCGTTCTATGTACGCCAACTCGCAAAAATGTAGATCTTTTGTGGAGCCGACTTTCTAGAGTTGCTTGTTTTTGAGCTTTTAAGGAGCCACTTTCGTATTTTGTATTTTCTTTTTCTTTTCTCGCTTTCTCCTAACTTGTATTTCTTGTACACTTGATAAATATATGTCTTCTTTTCTAAAAAAAATAAACACGGCAAATAACTGAAATACAAAACAATATTTATTTTCAGACTCATGAAAATCCAATATTATCACGTACTCTTCCACTTCATCCTAATTAATTAACACCATGTCATTTTATATATATATATAGCCGGATCATAATCAAGATTAATGTAAAACTTGATCAATTTAATTTGAAGCGATAATCTGAAATTTTTTTAACAAGTAGAATAAAAAAGAAGCGATAATTTGAAACTTGATAGAATCTGTCAAGGTTGGTTTTGTATGGGTGCATCTTTGAAGCATATGGTGATCATTAATGGAGCATAAGAATCGATGTCTTCAACAAGAGGACAAGATAAGAGAGAGAGATGCCATGCTGTGCGTCATCCGTTCCTTTATGGGTCGCCATACTTTGCCACTTGTCTCTCTACCATTATTTGCCACTTGCATCCATCGATCCTTAACTTTTTCTAGGTCGTCGATCTCACTATATATTCCATATTCACTGATCATAATATCATATATATCAACCTTTGCAAATTAGTGAAATAGACCGGCCGAATTTGTCCGGTTCGACTAAGACTATCTGAATTCTGAAGAAGGGATCAAATATATATCCTTGTTTTTTATACTTTTCATACATTAATTAAGTTATATATCTT
Source organism: Canna indica (assembly GCA_034359265.1). Lineage (NCBI taxonomy): Eukaryota > Viridiplantae > Streptophyta > Magnoliopsida > Zingiberales > Cannaceae > Canna > Canna indica. The sequence continues at coordinate 74,365,540 of CP136894.1, read as the reverse complement.
CAAAAAAGAGAGAGTTATATATCTTTCATGCCAATCAATCGATACTTCAATATGTAGAGCACATATATGCACCCTCACCACCAACAACATGAACATGACCACATGCACCAATAATTCCAACCACTTGTTATAAGACTCTATGCGGTGAAGAATGCATATATTAATAGCATGCATATCTGCAAACAATTAATTAATCTTCTTTGGTCATTATATAATTATTATATGTATATGGTCCCCATATCTAATAATTAATAATGCTTAAGCCTGAAGCCAAAGTAAAAGTTTTTGCTTTGGAGAATGGAGCTGGTAAATTAATGGAATAATTACCTTGCACACTCATGGCATGGGATTCTGTAAGCACTGAAATTTATTTATTTATTTATTTATTTTATAAAAAAATTTACAAACAAAGAGTAAAAGAATATATGCATGCATGCGTAGATAATTAGATATAGATCGGTACAACATTCGAGAGAAAATATTACTCGATTAAAAAAATTATTTAGTAGCCTAATTTTTAGTAAAAAATTTATTTTGACTAAATTACCCAGATGTGTGACTCTTAATATTCTCAATGAAGGCTTTATTGGTTGACCTTCAATATTTTCTTGTATTGTACATCATTGATGGGAGAAACTTTTATTAGAAGTTAAAATTGGTAAAAAAAAAATACTATATTGAAAGTTTAAAATGTCACGTAATATGAAATTTTTAAAAAAACCTAAAAAATCACTTATTGTGGAACGGAAGGAGTATATACTATGCAGGGGCGTATGCAGCATAGCAAATGAGGGATATTTTGTCCCCTTCAAAAAATAATTAAAAAATAATTTTATATTTTAATTTTTGTTGTTAAGCTTTATTTTGTAATTATTCTAAGATTGATAAAATTTAATTTTTTATGTATAAATCATTGAATTTGTGTTGTTACTTATTTTAAAGAAAATAATACATGTTATTTCTTTGTTAACAGGTAGCTTCAATTGGTTTAAATAATCGTATAGTTCTTGATTGGATGAATACAACTCCAATTTTATAAGGTAAATAATTTTGCTCAAAATTAAATATTACTTTGATTATTGATTTTTATTTATCATAAAATACTAATTTTATTTGCTTCTCATTTGTTGATCTATATATTTTGATTATCTTATGTTAAAATTATTTTTATACAATTATATTATACCGTATCGCAGGGGTAAATCCCCGCACACCAAATTATAACTGAACATATTAATTTTAAATTTTAAATTTTTTTATATCATTCATTTTTAAAATTATGCGTACGCCCTAGGGCTATGCTATGCATGCTTAGGTGAAAGACTCGAGAGAAAAAAAATAATGAAAATTGAACTCAACATCACATTGGAATGGGACCATCTATTAGTTAACATTTGCTTAATTATGGCATCATCGTATTAAATTATTAATGGACCTGTAGATTGGGTAGGTCAGCATCTCAAAGTCAAATTAGATCAATTTATACATTGTGGGCCTGTGGCTCAAGAGCTTATCTATATAAGCTAATTTAAGTCCTTATAACTTCATTAGAGTTTCACTTTACTCATCACTTTTTACAAAACTACGTACGTAATAGTCTTTGTAGCTTATAACCTAGTTTCACTTTAATCCTTTTGTTTATAGTGTCATCGATCGGTTTACTTGAATATAACACATGTGCAGTTTATATATATTTTTTCTAATATGCAAAAATTTGAGGAATATCAAATTTCACAATCAATATCGAATAGAATTAGTCATTCAATGTTATTTTGAGTGAGAATATTCAATATTCAATAAAATTACTCACGAGTAAAATTTTGATCATTTCACTCTTTATTCATTATCTATTCTTTATACTAATCAAATAAGATATTAATTAATTATATATATTTTTTTCAAAAAAATTAATTTTGTAGCATAGACATTATAAAGCGTATATAAACGTGAAAATATACACACAATGCGTATTACAAGATGTAGATAAATATGAAAATAAGCGTATAAAGCGCTACAATTAGGGATCAAACCCATGACTAATTGATAATATAACCAGATGTGTAACCACTAAACTACTAGTGGGTCTAGGGATGATAACGGTTCGGTTACATGCATTTTTTTTTGTTATAATTGAAATCAAAACCGATTAAAAATTCGTTAATAAAAAATAAAATCGTTCGATTTCGAAAACCACTATTTGAAACTGAAATCGAGCGAACCGATTAGTTTAGTTCAAATAGAATCGTTTACCCATTTGCTAATCAATAGTAAACAGATAAATGATTAGTAAACTAAATTTTAAAATATCTAAAAATAAATAAATAAATAAATAATTATAGTGTTTTTGGATCCGAATATCATAAATAATCAATAACTGAAACTGAAATATGAAATATATAACTGATTATCCATGAATCATAAATCGAAATCGAACTGAATTTAATCGGTTTATCATATTGATCTCTAACTGAAATCAAACCACAATTTCAATATCCAAAGCCAAATTTTACGGTTCAGTTAATCGGTTAATCGTGATTAACCAATTTCAATTGTCACCCTAAGTTACTCCACTTTTTGGTTTATTCTTAAAGCCAACCAAATAAGATAATGTGATTCCGTATTTTTTTCATCTCTTGTCTATATTTCTCATTCTTGTCTATACCTATTCCTATTCATATTTCATATGATTTCATTCCATTAAACACACCCTTGTATATATATATATAATATAATAGTATTATATTTGTGGATCTTGGCATGCCTCGCAGACATATATGAGTACCAAATTAATCAGTATGATGATGTGATCTACATTCATGGATAAATTATATATCCATGGTTGGGGACCAACTCAATCAAAGTGAGGGAGGCACATGCACTTTTTCCCAAAGACACCTGTTGACATCCAATTAGGAGTGGCATTTCCCCAATGGAACAGTTTAAGCTGCCCACATTAATTAATACAAATGTCATTTCTTTGTGCCACACATTACCTCAATCAAACACCTAAACAATGTCCTAAATATTGTACTAATTAATACTGTAGAGATTCTATAACATGGAAAGGGATCCCCATCTAGCTTTACTTAATTTCTCAAATAACATATGCCATTAAAAATATATTTAACTTTTCTCTCGTGCATCATAAATGTCAGTGATTAATTTATAATTTAGTTAGTGCTTGATTCCCTTTCTCACACTCACCTGAGAGAGCTTTTGCATATGGTCCCTCCCTCGTGATTATTTCACTACTTAATTAGGTCCTTTTAATATTTGGTTGAGAAAAAGATTAATTAATTAATTATGCATAGTCTCATTATACTTTTTCAGGTAGTGGGAAATGATGAACCCTAAAAATCCCTTGGCATGCAACCCAATCAGGGCTAGCTACATGATCAAGGTTTTTTAATATATATATATAAATGATTTCAAGAGGGAGGAAGAATGCAAGGTTTGATAAAAAAAAAAGAGAGGAGAGAGATGAGTCCATCAGGTTGGCAATATGTGGTCCTTGTTTTAAATTTAATTGGTTGCTGGATGCCATCAAGTGCCCCTATAAGAACTACCTAGAAATTGATTAGATTATTTCTCATCACCTGAAAACAAGGATTTGTCAAAAAGGAGTTGGATTTGCTCATTATATAACAATTTGTTTTAAAAAAAGGTTAATTATTGAATATGATCCTATCCAAAACTTATTAATTAATAGTAATTATATTTTTTAATTATATCTAACTATAAAAACAAATCTTTTAATTTATATCAATTATATATGTCCCATCATTAATTAATCTTATTTTTATTATTTCAATTAATTAAAATTGCTGACCTTTTTAGAGGAAGTGAGGCTGAAAGGACCAATATTGCATTATAAGAAATTTGAAATCGCCAAATTACATAGTTACATCTAGGGCTGTTCATGGTTCGGTTCACACCGAACCGAATCGAATTTTTCGGTTCATTGTAGGTTCGGTTCTCTGACCCGAACCGAAAACCGAATTAATTTAAAAAATATATTTTTTTTTAATTTTTTAAATAGAATTACTTAAATAGGTATTAAGTAATTATTTTGAATTTTGAATTTTTAATTAAAATAATTAAAAATTTGATTTTCGGGTTGAAATCCGAACCGAACTGAATAATTTCGGTTCGGGTTAAATCGATTTAGGTATAGTTCGGTTCGGGTTCGGGTTGGAATTCGGGTATAAAAAAAATTCGGTTTGGACAAATTCGGTTCAGTTCGAACCGAACGGACAGCCCTAGTTACATCATTTAGATAAGAGGTTACTTGGAGAGTCAAAAGTCCGATACAAGATGCCTAAAATCATCCTCGGCTATATTAGAAGATGTTCTTGTCGGAAGGTCGGAGCGATGTGATCCGGTTCAATGTGTCTCTTGGTTAGGTGTAACTCTAGCGAGGGGGGGGGGACTTGCAAAAGACACACTGACGCCCAATTCAGAATATGTTCGAGGTGAAGATAATAGAAATTGGAACCTAGGTTACATGAGGCGTATTGTGTCTGTATATATTGCATGATGATGGATGATTGACGATAATGCCGTCTGGTAATCTCATAAGAATATTGCTCATAATGGGTCGAGGTTGATCTCAAAGATGTGGGGCTCGTGATGACGAATTTCTCATAGTTAATGAGGACGTGGATGTTTTTGTATGATCAAGTGGATCGGAGCCCCCAGGTTAAGTTCATGAGTGTGAGTGCTTCAATTTTGTGCCTAATAATGCCGAGCCCAAAGTGTTGGTCCAATCCTGAAGCTTTTAAAAACGGGGATAGATAATAGGTAACCTTAACTAGTATAGGAAGGGAGATAGTATTGTCAATAATCAGGAAATAGGTCCGAGAGCTTGCAATTCTTGCATCAACTTTCATTGAAAAAGCTTGTAGAGTCTCCCCCACATAACTCAACCTCTATACTAATGAAAAATAAACATTTAGACGAGTAAATGTCTTTCCATATAATACTAGACTAATGCATAGTATTATGCTTTTTGAATGAAGCATTTCGTGAGAAGTAATTGTAATGAACAAGCTTGACCTACAGTTGACATTTGTTTATAGCTAGGCACCACCACCACTGCAAGTTTGGCTAGGTTATGTGCTTCTTCAAGGTCTAGCTCCCAGGTCTCTGTTATGGGCGAGACTAGCTAGCACATTGTCCTAATGTACCAATATTGGTGTAGATCCATTACCCTCCTAATTATGATTCCATATATAGGAAGTGTCATCTAGCTCTCAATTTGGGTAATAACCATTTGGGCGTTTTGAAGATAGATATGAAATATCATAGAAGAATACTAAGTATATACATTGTTGGTGAGGGTTAATTGACTGCCCCTTCACAATGGCTAACCCTAATGGTTAGCCAATTTTCTATCACCAACTCTTGATTCCAATTGCTCCTTTGTAGTTTCTATTTTTTAGGGGTAGTCCAACGTATTGGATATGAAAGCTTTTTTCTTGGCACCCCAATTGTTTGGTTGCTTCCATATTTTTGAACCACCATTGTAATTTTCTCATAAATGATATTTAGTCCCATCATGAGTTCAAAATCATACATGAGTAATTTCACATTTATCAAGTCTTCAGTGCTTTCCTTTCATAAATTAATATGATAAAGTCATCGGCAAATAAAAGATAAATGATTTCTTGGTCATGAAACTTTTATGGGGCAAATTAATCTGATCTAGTTTATGTTATGTGCATTTGGATTTCTTAAACATACTTATATAAATAATTTACTATAAAATTGGCTAATTCATTTATCACTGCTAAAATTTAATTTATCGAAATAATATAGTAATTAACAAAAAGTTTTGGTCACAAATGTTTAGTTGTAATTAAGCTCTATTCCCATATTTTAGGTTTGGCTTCATGAATTTATAAGATTTACTTATAGCCGCGCTATTTGATGACAACAAATAGCACACATTTCTTCCCCTAATGAATTTTGTCATGATATATATATTGATCAGCTCAACTTGAAAACCAAATAGTAGAGATGAATTCAAAGAAGTGGAAGACATGGGGTTACAAGTATTGTAAGCTGCTTCAAGCTACTGGAAGAACAGGTAGATTCTAGGGAATGGAATTAAAATAAGGAAGCATCAGACCACCAATAATGGAACTGGCTGCAAAAGGGGCAACATTCTTCTGCTGTTACTGTCATATTTTTATTTACAAATACAAATTGATTGCTGTAAAATATAATACTGCTGTAAATTAATGGAATACCACAGTAGTTTGAATAATGTATATCTGACCTCCATAAGGGGAGGCAGTTTTCATTAATTTCTGTTATGTATAGGGATTAAATTCTTGATTAAGTACATACATTAATGGCTAGGGATGGAGCATTAATATACTTAATCTAACTAATTTATGTGAGGTTGATCTACTGTGAAAACATTTCTTAATTATACAGAATATAATATTTGATCTCATTCTCGGTGGCTTCTAAATTAATTATTGGTGCAAAAAAATATATAAAAACATGCAATATATTGTGTTTTTTTAAAAAGAATCCTTCTGCTATATATATAAAACTAGACAGCTTTAATTCAATCAATATTTCCCTTAGATTAGATAGTTATTTGTGATAATATATAATAATTTTATATATGTAACCAATATATGCTTATTTCACTTCCACGAAATTTATGAATTGTTATTTATCCTATTTGTTAATTAAGAAAGAAAATGGACATTCTACACATCAGATATGTTTTTTGGCATTTTAATTGTCAAATAGTGATTTAGCTTTTCAAGGCTGTTTAGTGAAAAAAACTTTGACAAATTTACAAAAGCATAAACTATCCCAATTATAAAGCTGAACCATGCAAACACTTCAATCTGGTACTCATATATATGTTCTATTAGTATTTTTTTTGGGTCTAATCCCTATAGAAAAAAACAATATTAGGGCCTTTGATTTGTCTATATAACCTTCTACTTGGCAGTCTATATTTTTCCAGCCATCATAATAACATGCTCATCATATATCACATTTAGACAATTTCACATGAAGCAATTATATTGTTTAAGCTAGTTATAAATTCATAAGAATCAATACAGTCCCGGGCACAAAAACCATCATTAATTCAATTGCGAGAAAAGGAATTAGGGATGAGCATATTCGGGTATCTTGTATTTTTCATGATATTCGAACTCTGTCCTGTATAGGATCGGTTCCTAGGTTTTGGAATCGTACCCCTATCGTGTTGGAATTTGGAACTTGGAACCGGACCCTACTTGGAACCACAAGTTTTGATTTCGGTTCTGGGTACCCTGTTGGAACCTGTTCATTTACAGGTTCCAAGGTACAAGTTCCGAATACCCTGTTGGAACATGTACATTTACAGGTTCTAACATGGTACGATACATGTTTTGGAACCTATAAATGAACAGGTTCCATGTACCGATTTCGATTTCGGTTCTAGATACCCGATGTGTTAGATTCGGAATTGGAACCGATTTTAATTAGGTCTTTAATTTTTGTCTCGGACTTTACTCGAATTTAATTCGGATCTATCCGAAACCTACCCGATCAGATAGATTCTAACCGATTCTGGATCTACTCGGTACTCATGCACACCCCTAGCTAGAAGGAATGAGATACCAATTTTGTAACGGTACCTAATAGGTAACCTTGAAATTAGCCTAGTAAATATCTAATTAATTAATTAATCTAGAAAGTAGAATTTAAAATTAGGATCCACGTCATTCTCCAGAGGTGAGAGGACCACTGACTTTAATTAATCAGGTCCATAGAGTGCTTATCAATGTAACATTTCCTTAATCTAACCCAAAGCAAAACAATAATTAATAATGTTAATGTCCTCGATCACACGCATCTAAGCAGGCGAATTAAACGACAAATTAACGAGAGAGAAAACTGTGTACGGTGGAGATAACAAGAGAGGACTGTCCCTCTCGTACGTGGTCCAATCACGAGCACGAGACAGCCCCAGTCAAATCAAACGGCCGTGATTGGTTCTCCCGATAATGCACACCTCTTCCCAAGAATCCAAGTACCGCGGACCCGCTCCAGATGTCCCCAAATCTATCTCTTCCCACGTCGCAGCCCCGCTCGGTCAAGAAGTAAGATTTGGGGCAGGATATCGTGGCGCGCGAAGAAATATGTTATATGTCCGCCCTTCTCCCGAAGCAGCGGCCGATCATGCGTACAAATGTACTGCCGCGTTTTGCGTACAACAAAGGACCAATCAGCGCCCGCCAAAACAGCTTCGTAGAATCTTATCGTATATTTTTCCCTCTCTTTTTTTATTTCCTTCCAATTTCATGGCAAGTTACCAAATAAGCTACCCAAATTGCCTAATACCCGTCAGCTAAGTGTACAAATTTGGAAGAGAGAGAGAGAGAGGGTACATCCTATACGCCTCCCATCTTTACCTTTTCCATTCATGATTGAGGGCTCGAGAGGCGACACGTGCGACCCCGTGGAGTGGGGCTTGATGGGGTGGGAACTGGAAACCCTAGATGGAAGCTGCTCTATATAAACAGCAGCAGGAGGATGGAGGCAGAAGCAAAGAGAAGAAAGGAGTAGATCTGATATGATCTATCTCTTCTTCTTCAATTCCTGGATCTTCTTCACCATCGTCAGATCTGTAGTCATCTTCCTGTCTTCCCATATGTCTCTCTATATGAGAATTAATGGTATGTAGGCTGACAGAAGAGAGTGAGCACACAGCGGCAATTGCATCAATTTGATGCCGTCTCTGTTGCGTGCTCACTTCTCTGTCTGTCAGCTCGCTCTATCTTTGTCTCACAGAAGCACAACATCAAACACCTGTAGGGCATGCAGGAGAAGTAGTAGTAGTATTTTAAGCACTTGAGTTATTGATGGGAAAGGCGGTGGAACAAGGACACGCGTGTCGGGTAGAGTTCTTTTTTCTCTGCAGACTGATCCTGTTCTCACTGTTCTTTTGCCTACTGATACACTTATACACGTACTGATTTATTATTATTACTATTATTATTGTAGTTATTGTTATTTGTACATATGTCGTCTTTGTTTCTTTCTGTTTCTGGACATCGCTACACCTGTCGATCGATGGGGTTTCCGAGGAGGAGAGAGCAAGTGCTGGGTGCAATATGGATTATTGTGGTAAGTTAGAGAAATATTGGTTAATTTGGTTCTGATTTGGGTATATGATTTTAAGTAACTCTTGTGGGCTTGGCGTCCAGTGAATCGAGATGGGTTAACAGGGAGTAAGAGAACATAATGATACGGGCGTGGTAGAGCGTGACTTTTGAGATGGTGTGCCTGCGTCTGCTTATCTTTGGGGAGTGGATAAGTTTTAACGGAAATCACTGTTTGACTAGTCCTCTATCTTTCGCTTCCACTTTGTTGTCTTCTCTCTTTCTCTATCGCTTTGCTCGTGCTTCCTCTCTCTCTCTCTCTCCGAAACTTATCCATTTTTATATCTTTAGATATATCCATGTTTTTTTTTTGAGTATCACAAATCTTAGGGCATGATATGTTTTTTACAGAAGTGTATGCGTGTATTATTCTTGGTGGAAGTTGACCCTTGAGTTCTTGAAGCTGAGCTTTTTGTTCTTCTTCAGAAACGGTTGGAGAAGAAGGGGATCAAATATCTAGACATATATGCGTTACATTTCAGGCTAGTTTTTTGGCTATTCTTATATCAGCTAGCTTTAGATATGTCCAGTTGGAATTTAATATTGCAATATTAATTTTATTAATCCATGATGGATATGTATATAAATTTTGTGGTGTTTCATTGATCTGCATGCTTATCTTATATAGATCTGCTGCTACTAAAGTATTTCTGTTCTTATTATTTCTGTTATTGAATTATATCCTATTTATAATTGAAATATTTCTCAAAAGACTGGTCTAATTAAATCCACTTTTTGTTGGAATTTTTATTTTTTCACATTCAGTAATTCTTAGGGAGACAACAAAAGAATACTTGTTTTATTGCCTCTCTCATCATGATATATGTTGCTAACTACTTACTAACTTGTGAATCTTTAGCCTAAAGATACTACCCACAACCAGCATAGGTTTCTCACCTTCTTTGCTTCTTAGCATTAGTAGATCTTCCATTTTTAGGGGTTTGTTTGATATATAATAAAGTTTTAATTTATTACTAATTATTCGCCTTGTTTCTTCAATTGGAGGTTCAAAATTCAGGTACAGTTCTGGAATGTGTAATTATATATCTTGATTTTGAACTTTCTTTTCAGTTTTCAATTTGTGGATATATATTTGTCGTAAAATTCATCCCCAAGAACTTTAATATATCATTTCTTTTGTACACAGAATCTTCTTTAGAGATAGCTAGGGCATTTGATTCAAATTCTGAAAAAAAAGAATTTATGGGATGCATGCCAGTGATTTAAGGAGAAAGGAATTAGGGCTTTTAGAAGAGGAAGAAACTTGTGGTTGGGGTTATGTCTTTCCACACCCTTTGCCTTAGAATGGTCCCCCTATTTCTAGGTGTGGACAATACTTCTAAGTACATTCTTCAACACTCCTTAAAATTATCATTTATTGAACATTCTTGAACTATACATGACACAATATAGATTCTTCTTTCATCGAGTATTCTAGAAACTAGAAAATTGAGTTGTTTCTTGCTAATTCTTGATTTTTGTAGTAAGTTCAATGCATCTTAATTAAAAAATAATGTCATAATTTCATCAGAGTTCAATCTTTTTCTGGGAAGATCATGATTTCAAGGTTAGAGGAGTATTTTGTCAACATGCAGTCACTTTTATTTGCAAGTTTGGAAATGGTTACAAGAACAAATTGTGAATTATAATATTGAAATTTAATATGATTCTTGATTTATTTAGCTTCAATCTTGGTTCTAGTTAATTTAGAGAATTATTTGAGCATGCTTTTACTTTGGTGTAAAAGATAGGTTTTGGTTACAAATTCATATTCTGAATGACAAAGAAATATATATAACCGGTTCCCTCGATTGGTCTCAAATCTTGATTTCTAGGTTAGAGGATTTATTTTGTAAACATACTTGATATGCAAATTAGGAATTAGTTACAATCAAATACAGATTTTAAATGATATAGACATTTACTAGAATATCCTTAATTTTATACACCAATCTTCATAGTTTGAAGCAAATTTGAAGCTAGGTTGTATATATCTTAATTTATGCAATGTGCTATAATGAGTTATCCCTATGTTGCTAAACTTGAGAAGTTTCCAATTTGATAATAATTACTTAAAGAAGATTGGATGTACCAATTTGATTTGAAATTTCTTATTTTGTAGGATTAATTTGCATTAGATTGCTAATATTTTATTTTCTTATAGTAATTGATTTCTTGTTCTGACTTAGTTAATTTTGTTGCTAAAACTATGATGAGTCATCCCTAACATAACTAGCTTGATTTGTAGCTGAGTATCATCTTAAGATTATTGCTTATTTCTTGTGAACTTCGGTTTCCAAGATGAAGATTACAAGTTCGTCTTCTTAGAGATGGCAACACTACTAGAAAAATGGTCATCAGCAACGGCTGATGCCGTTGCTGAGCCGTTGCTGAAGAGCATCAGCAACGGCTGAGCCGTTGCAATAGCGCCGTGACAGAAAGTCGCGTTGCTGATGACTTCGCAACGGATCAGCAACGGCCGCTCGGGCCGTCGCTCAAAACATTATCAGCAACGGCCGCTCGGGCCGTCGCTAAAACTATTATCAGCAACGGGTTTGCAACAGACCCGGAGCCGTTGCTGATAACATTAATAGCAACGGCCTCGAGTCCGTAGCAAAGCCGTTAGTAAAAACCCGTCGCTAAGCCGTTGCTGTAGGTCATCAGCAACGGTTGTCGATACACTTTTAGCAACGGCTTTCCCACGGACGGCCGTGGGGAAGCCGTTGCTGATGACCCATACCTGCAAACAGAAATATTTCAAATTTCTAATTTCCGTTGATACATTGATACATTTATCTGATACATAACTCACACACCCATACCCTCATACACACATCACAAACATCTCATACACATTCATTCACACATCACAAACACACCAAGATATACATCAAAACAATTATATTTATATTCATAATTATCCACGATAGTATAAACACAATTCAAATGTAAAATTGAAGTATCAACATCTGAGTAACATAGTCAATATAAATTAAACAAGTTCAATATCTGAGTAACAAAGTGAATATAAACAAAATCTCACGATGACGATGGAGGATGGCCTGGACCATATGGCGGGGTCTGGAGTGCTTGAGTGTACACCGGCGTGGACTGACTCGAGGACGACGGATTAGATGATGCCGAAGAGATGCCTGCTTCGGGATGACCTGACATGTTGCGTAGCATAGATTGTATATCTGTCATCATCTGACTCTGGCGCTCCATCATCTCAGTCTGACGCGCGACCGTCTCCTCTAGAGTCCTTATTCTGTTACTATGATCATAACTGGATCTAGAGGTGGACGGCCGCTCACCAGCGACCGGAGGGGTCGGTGCCCCAAGTGGCCCTAGTACGGCTCGCGCATGACCACTATCTGCGAAGCCATATACGCGGCCATGGTCCCAGCCACCTGCGGCCTCGACCCACGATGCTGCGTCAAAGTCCTCGGGGGTACCCCCGCGCTGCACCACCGTCTGGCTGTAGGTCTCCTACTCGAGTTTGATTTTTTGTTTAATATTTATCATAAAACTTAAATTATAAATATATAATGAATAATTTAAACAAATATATAATTACCATAATGTATGCAGCGCAGTTGTGGATGTACTCCCCAGTCCCATGTGCTCGACGGTGAGTCCGCTCAAACACTGCCATCGGGGAGGGTCGCTGGACAGTCCCGTCATCCGACACCGTCGTCTACATTTACAAAACAAATACATTAATTAGTACACATAATAACAAATAAAATATATAATTAAAAGATATACTTACCATACGGTTTGCGTGCACTGCAAATGCAACAGAGCCGCCGGTGTGACGCGCTGCTCCTCCCGACATGCGATTTCTAGCCGCATTCCGAGAAACCTCCTGCCATCGATCCGTCGACCATATCCCCACGAGCTGGTCCCATATATCCGGAGTAATCCAACCGGGGCCGTATCCCCGAGTCTCCGCGATGTTAGTGGTCCCAGCTCGGGCCATCGCCTGGGACCGAGCTTGCCCCAGCTGCCCGTTGTACCTTGCCCGAGAAATAGCCTCCCAGGCAGCGTAAATGAAGGGCCTCTGGTCCTCGGCCCATGTATAGCGAGCCTGCAAAATAATAATATCAGTACCAATATTAATATATCATCATGCATGTAAAAAAAATAATAATACGTGCCTCAAACTCGCGCCATAACATGTCGACGTGCTCGCTAGGCACGTGAGACCACGTAGGCCATGCCCCGTGCATGTATCGTCGAATAGTAGAAGAAATGCTCCTCGGCACTTCTTCTTGCTGGAACCTGCACAACAAAAATAAATTTTAATATTATATTATGATATAATGAATTTGTAATGATTCATAATTCATGATATATTACGTACCGCTCCCCAATCACGCTAATCAATCTACGTGACTCTGTGGCTGGTGGAGGCTGCCACCTGTTCGGCCCGCGTGGCCGCCTACGTCTGGATGTACTAGCCTCGGCAGTATCATCGGAATGAGGATCAGCAACAGGAGGATCAGCAGCATGAGTAAGTGCTGGAGTCTCACCGATCGGAGACTCCGAAACTCTCCTGCGTCGATAACCACGACCAGACATATCTGTCGAACAGACATATAATCAGATTATTGTATAAATAGTAGAGATATATTTAATAAAATATATACTTTACAATTATTCTTCATCATCTGAATAATAGTCTTCGAATTCTTCTTCTTCTTCCTCTTCTTCCTCTTCTTCCTCTTCTTCATCTTCTTCATCTTCAGCTTCCTCAATTTCATGATCGTCATCATCAGCATATTCAACTTCTAATTGAATTGACGTTGTGTCTGCATCCTCGAGTATTGGAATAATACGATCCACAGCAGGAATATCTTCTTCTTGATAGAAACCAGGAGGATCATTTTCTCCTACTATCGGATCAATTTTTCCTCTACCTTTTGTCTTACAGACTACACGCCAATCTGCTCTATCTTTATTTCGAGCCGGATACTTCGCGTAATATACTTGTTCGGCTTGTGATGCCAATATAAAAGGCTCATTTGCTGCCAATTTCGATTTATAATTAACCTCAACAAGTTTGTATTTTGGATGAACTTTCATGCCCCTTTCTGTTGTATCGAACCAATGACATCTAAATAGGATCACTGATTTCAAGCCGGAGTAGTGCAACTCTATCACTTCTTCAATCAGTCCATAAAAATCCATATCACATTCAACATAGGTTGTCCCTTTCACGCAGACCCCAGCATTCATCGTCTTCTTTGCAAATGAATATTCAACCGTGTGAAATTTATACCCGTTAACAAAATATCCGCTATAGCACGACACAAGTCGCGACGGTCCACTAACAAACTCAAATATTTTTTCATCTATTTCAGCTCTGTGATCTTTGCTGTAAGTCTGAATCCAAGTAGGGAAATCACGATTCCGTAATCTCTCCAATTCTTGATCGTTGTGAATAGAGTATTTTTGCACCATCTCAATGTCAAATATTTCAATGAATTGTTCAATCTCTGGACAATTGAGTAATACATACAAGTGTGCCAAATGATACTCTTCATCGCTTAAGTGTCGAGATGGACGAGAACCAAAAGCACGACCAGAGTGACAAAATATATTTAAACGTCCATCTGAATGTCGAACACCCCCATCGTCGTTACGTGGAAGACGATCAAATCTTGTCTGTACTGTCGATTCAAAGTAAAATGAGCAGAATGTTGAAATTTCTTGGATGATATACGATTCAGATATTGATCCTTCAACAGCTGCGGTGTTCTTTACTTTTTTCTTCAGACGATTCATGTATCTTTCAAATAAGTACATCCAACGATATTGAACGGGGCCACCAACTCGTGCCTCGTATGCCAAGTGTATCGGTAGATGCTCCATCGAGTCAAAAAATGCAGGAGGGAAAAACTGCTCCAGCTTGCATATGATTTCAACAATATTATTTTCAAGTGTTGACATATCTTCGACTCGAAGGACATTTGCACAGATGCTTCTAAAAAACATACTTAATTCAGTCAACGGACCCCAAATATTATCAGGTAGAAGATCTCGAAATGCGATCGGAAGTAATCTCTGCATGAATACATGACAATCATGGCTCTTCATCCCTGATATTTTGCAATCATCGACGTTCACACATCGAGATAAGTTTGAAGCATATCCATCGGGTAATCTGAGTTCTTTTACCCATTGACAAACATCTTTGATCTGTTGTTTATTTAACACATATAGGGCCTTCGGTTTCAGATATCGTCCGTTGACCTCTTGTAACTCCAACTCTGGTCTTTTACAAAGTATTTTCAGATCATGTCGGGCTTTGACATTATCTTTAGTTTTTCCAGAAATATCCATCACAGTGTTGAAAATATTATCAAACACATTTTTTTCAATGTGCATGACATCTAAATTATGTCGAATCAATAATGAACTCCAATAGGGCAATTCCCAAAAGATACTTTTTTTCACCCAGTTGTGTGTTTGGCCAAAACCTGACACTCTTTCATTGCGACCGAATACTATATCTGGAAGTGCTGAAACACGTGCTAACATTTGTTCACCAGACAACATCGGTGGTGGCCCATCTCTTTCGACTCTGCCCTTAGTAAATTTATTACGATTCCTTCGATACTGGTGATGAACCGGTAGGAATCGACGATGACAATCAAAGAATGAGATTTTTCGTCCGTTCTGAAGACTGATTGATTTAGAGTGTTCCATACAATACGGGCAAGAGAGTCGGCCGTGAGTGCTCCAACCCGACAACATGCCGTACGCGGGGAAATCATTGATTGTCCACAAGACCGCGGCCTTTAAATTGAAGTTTTGCTTCCGATGACAATCATAAGTGACAGCTCCCTCAGTCCACAATGTTTTCAATTCATCTATCAAGGGTCTGAGAAATATGTCAATTTCTTTTCGCGGGCCCTTAGGACCCGGAATAATCATCGAAAGATAAATAAATTCATCTTTCATGCACATTGACGGTGGCAAATTATAAACTGTCAACAGCACTGGCCAAACTGAATAAGGAGTTGCAGAATGCCCAAACGGATTAAAACCATCTGTGCACAATCCCAATCTGATATTTCTAGTATCCATAGCAAATGAAGGATAACATGTATCCAAATGTTTCCATGCTTCACTGTCAGATGGATGAGTCATTACTGTATCATCACGACTTCTTGCATGCCAACTCATGTAGGGGGCTGTCTTTTCCGACATGAATAATCTTTGAAGCCTCGGTGTTAGTGGAAAATACCGAAGCACCTTAAACGGGATATTTTTCTGTCGGACCGATTTCTTCTCCTTGTAACGAGGGTGTTGACATACAGGGCATTTATCCAACTGCACATTTTCTTTATAATATAAAATGCAGTTATTTTGGCACGCGTGTATTTTTTCGTACCCAAGCCCCAATTTTCTCATTAGCTTTTTAGTCTTATAAAAAGTAGGCTCAAACTTGTTATCAGTAGGCAGCATTCCATTAATCAATCCAGCAATCCGATCATACGCAACTCCGCTGATATTACAATCGGCCTTGATGTTTAAGAGCTGTGTCATTGCTGAAAACCTAGTGTATTTAGGACAATTCTCATACAAAGGTTCATCGGCAGCTTTCAACATCTCGTAAAATTCTGCAGCTTCTTTATTCGGTAATTCAATCTCTACCGCAGCCCCTACTTCTGTGATATCAACCGCTGTAGTATCTGGTGGGACTGATGTCTGAAGAACTGGCCGATCAACATTATCATTCAGGTGGAATTGACCCCCAAGACTATCAAGTATCATAGTTCTATAAGGATTACATTGACCGGATGAAGAAGCACCAGCAGAGGAAGATTCACCATATGTCTGAACGACAGGATTGCTCGACGTCCCGACTTCGCGTGACTCCCCGTGACAAGTCCATAGAAAATATCTTGGTGTAAATCCTTTGGTATATAGATGCAGAGTGACAGTCTCCCGATCCAAAAATCGGCCATTCGAACAAATGCGGCACGGACATCGGATTTGATCACCCATGCTAACGAAATTCCGATTCGAATAGGCGAAATTTAGGAAGTACGTTACGCCTAATCGAAACTCATTCGTTAAAGCTCCATGATCAAAACGTCGGTACATCCAACTTCGATCAGCCGACATGATTCTGTCAATCAATGACAATTTCTTTGGTTAATGTCTTTAGGTGAGATGGTCCTATTCCATTCGGGATTTATGTTATTCGTACTGCACTTACGTTTTTATTTTAACTGTTAACTAATTATTCTAAATTTCGACAGCATCTCCCTACAGTTCTCCGAATACGCATATCATCTGGGCGCGTATCGGAGAACAAGAGAGATGTTGCCGAAATTTAGAATAATTAGTTAACAGTTAAAATAAAAACGTAAGTGCAGTACAAATAACTATATTCCCAAATTGTCCAATCAGGGACAATTCAAGAATTGTACGTCGTATAAAAGATCATCTACTTCTTTTACACGAACATACAATTCCCGAACGGATCTAAGGTTTTGCTAAATCATATCCGATCGTCGATGCGTACGTGAAACATATCAACTCGTCGGAGGATGATTATTTTCTAAATGTTTCGAGACAGTTCGAGTCCATATTGGACGATTTCGGCGCGCGTCCGAAGTGGACGATTCCGGCGCGAGTCCGAAGTGGACGATTCCAGCGCGAGTCCGAATTGGACGATTCCGGCGCGCGTCCGAAGTGGACGATTCCGGTGCGAGTCCGAATTGGACGATACCGGCGCGCGTCCGAAGTGGACGATACCGGCGCGCGTCCGAAGTGGACGATTCCGGTGCGAGTCTGAATTGGACGATACAGGGCGCGCGTCCGAAGTGGACGATTCCGGCGCGCGTCCGAAATTAATCTAAACCCTAATAATTAATCTAACAAATTAAACAATTAATCTAAACAATTAATTAACAATTATTAAATAATTAATTAACAAATATAAAATAATATAAACTATATATATATATACTAAATTCCGGCGCCGGAGTCCACCCTCCGGCGCCGGCGTACAGTGGCCGGACACAATGTCCGGCCACTGCAGAAGGTCCGGCGGCGGCCATCGGCCGACCGCCGCCGGCCGAAACCCTAGAAATAGGGTTTCGGTCGGGTGATTTCCGCCGGCCGCAGGGAAGAGCAGGGGAGACTTACCTGAACAACTCGGCAGCAGCGGTCGGCGTCGTCGGCAGCAGCGGCAGCGGCGGCGAGCGGCGGCGGCAGCAGCGGCGGCGAGCGGCGGCGGCAGCAGCGGCGGCGGCAGCAGCGAGCAGCGGGAGGAAGAAGAGTCGGGCGCGAGAGCGTGCCCTATATAAACTTATCAGCAACGGCTCACTCGCCCGTTAGAACGCCGTTGCTGATAAGTTATCATCAGCGACGGCTCACTTATCCGTTAGAAAGCCGTTGCTGAATATTAAAATATCAGCAACGGCTCACCTTTCCGTCCGAAAGCCGTTGCTGATAATTAAAATAATCAGCAACGGCTCGGTTTTCCGTTAGAAAGCCGTTGCAGATACAGTTTTCTGCAACGGCTCGAGCGGCCGTAAGAATGCCGTTGCAAATAGCAACGGCTTGAGCGGCCGTCGCTGATAGCCGTTGCTGAAGACGAAGTTTCTAGTAGTGCAATACTAATGTCGAGCATTTGTTATTTTGAGATGAAACAAGTGGTATTTGTTAATTAGACTCCCAAATTAGGTACTTGAATTGCTCTAGATATGCGCTGATTAACATGGAAAACATTGAGCATTTGGTGTCTTTATCCACTTCAAATCAATCTCTTGTATCCAGTTAGTGTTCTTTGCTTCAAGTTAATGGTGATTCCTTCATTATTAGCTATAGTAACTGTAACATTATTAGCTATAATCTTTTCTAGAGGTTGAAATATATAACTGCATGTCAAATAACTATGTATCAAGTTCATAGCTTTTTTATCCAATATAATTATATTCTAAAAGACAAGTTGATTTTACTTCAGCAATTAACGTGCTTGAAGTGATCTTACAATGTCAACAAGGATTAATTGTAGCAGGTTTATAAAAGAAGTTGATTTTACAATGTTTATAATTGTAGCAGGTTTATAAAAGACATGTTGATTTTACAATATCACCTTTGGAGACTTTTAACAGGAAAAAATTCTTTTCAATTTAGGCATAATATGAAATTCTGTATAACTCAATAATTATATATAACTCATGAGTTTTGTCAGTAAATTCTGACATCTTTTAGGTACATATAATGTGATATTATATATTCCTGCATATATAGCTGATATATATATATAGTCATACTTGCTATATGTAGGAAGAGAGCATATAAACGTTGGAAACTAATTTTCTTATGTAAGAGCAGTGAACAATTGGGCATCAAATAACATCATACATTTTTCTATTAATTCCTATTACCGAGAACATATACATACAAGGTTCACTTTGTCCATATATTATTAGTTATTCATTGATATATAACTTGTATTAATGAAATATATACAAGGCCCACGTCGTTGAAGAATTTATTCTTATCTATATTAATGTGATATTCTTCGATTGATGGGTCTATTTGATTTCTTATAATTTTCTTATGTTTGTAATATATTAGTATGAGGGCTTTTATAACTTTTAGTTTGTCATTAATATTTGAGGAATCAGCGGAATTTATAGTAAGTAAGATATCAAATATACATATATTTTCTTTAAAGATGTGGATTTTTATTTCTCAAACTACAGCAGCAATCAGCTAATACAATTGCTGCTTTAAACTTGGTGGTTTTCAATCTCTGCAACACCACATTTAATGGTTTATTCAATGTACTCAATCGATTTAAGAATTGATCTTATATGATTGTGATATATCCTTTAAGTTCCTGACAATATCGATCAGCCATGTTGAATAAAATTTAAATTTAGGTATTTGATTAATTAGTGACCAGTTTGAGATTTAATGTGATGTGAGATTCATTGTTAACATCATTTGATAATAATTGACTTTGTCATTAATTTCTTTCTCTGTGTCATCGTCATCCAAATTGTTATCTTTGCTTGTTTCTAATTCATCATTTCCCCTTTTATCTCCTTTGTCATCATGTGCAGCCAACAAAGAGATCGTCAAGTTGGAATTATAATTTCTTTGTGAGCCCTCTTGTGTATATTTATTTCTTTAAAACAATTAAAGAATTATTCATTGTTGCCATGTGGTTAAAATTAAGTCAAAGTTAGAGAGATCATGCAAACAAATTCTAACTTTTCAACCAAGTGCCCTAATTTTGATTTCACTCCCAAATCCTAACTTTGACTTTGAGAGGTACAAAATAGCTCACTTTTCAACCAAGTGCCCTAATTTTGATTTCAGTCCCAAATTCTAACTTCTAGTCAACCAAACTAACAAATGGTAAAAGAATAACTATTGTGAAACGACTTCAGCTATCATGTCATGGTAAAGTGACATCCATATATATTTATATATACTTAACCCTAATAGTAGATTTTTTTATACGTCTATATGCTCAAGGTGGGAATGGGGTGCCTTAACATGAGTTTAGGGTTCCCTGCTCATATTGAAACAAGTTTATACTTAGTTTTGCATAGACTTGGATGCCGCTTATCATGAGAAGGAGCTGAGATGACTCTATCAATTTTTCATTTGCTCTCTATTAGTTTGATTGCAAAGTAGGCATTTGGAACCAAAATCAAAATTGATGTGTGTTAATTAGTGTTTTCGGGCATATATAGTCCTTAATGAAACAATCCTAGGATGTAAGATGCATGTGTATTTATTGAGATTTACTTAAGTTGTTAATTTGAACTGTTGTGATATTGGCTTAGTGTTCATCCTATGTGTCATTATTTTTAGCATGATAGGATAGTTGATTAATGTCACATTATTTCTCTAGACGTGTGTTAGATGGTAAGGAGAGTGGATTGAGGTGCTTGAATTTGGATGATCCAATATATATAGTAACTTTGAAGCTGAACTTTGATCTCCCATGATATGTAAGTAGTAACTTTGTTTTCGCGATGTTAATTTTTAGACCGGAGCTTAGTTCGTAGCATTTCAGCAAAACTCTAAGTGATTCAATATATGTTTTTCATGGTGCATCAAGTAGATACTCGATGTCACCACCATTTGTATGATAATACTCAGTGGTGGAGATGAAGGTTAATAATTCTAAATGGATATGTGCCCTCCCTTTTTGAGCAACAAATCTACTTTAGGATACCTTGCACTAAGCTTGAAGCGAGCATGGTCTTCTCAACTCCAAAGGAATCCACTATGGATCTTCTAAGTTCTCTCAAAAATCCATTTTCATAATCTTAATTAAGGGGCATGTAGTTAAGGGTAGAACATTATTGACAAAGAATCAATCACCAAGGGGTATGTAGGAAAATTAAGGGAAATTTCTTGTAGGGTGACAAAATTCAAACCCGGCAAGAGAAACGAAAATCCAAATCTGAAATCAAGAATGTGAAAAATAAGAAACACAGGGGGTTAACATGGTTCGGACTCGATTGGGTGTTAGTCCTACGTCCACGAGGAGAAGAAGAGATTGTTTCATTAATTTTAGAAAAGAACTAATAAGAGTGATAATAAACTAAATCCCCTTTAGAATACAACCAACAGTCTCAAATAAATTGAACATGAAATTGGTATAGAGTGGAGGCACTATCTTTGCAATCTCTGCCTTGAAATTGAACTCTGTTGTTGTATGTCAGAACCTGACAAGACACTCCTTAGAAAAGGATGGTACACTACTAGAAAAATGAGCATCAGCAACGGCCGAGCCGTTACAATGGAGCCGTGGCAGAAAATCGCGTTGCTGATAACTTAGCAACGGATCAGCAACGGCCGCTCGGGCCGTTGCTAAAAATATTATCAGCAACGGTTTTGCCACGGACCCGGAGCCGTTGCGGATAACATTAATAGCAACGGCCGCTGAGTCTGTAGCAACGCTGTTAGTAAAATCCCGTCGCTAAGCCGTTGCTGTAGGTCATCAGCAACGACTTTCGATACACTTTTAGCAACGGCTTTCCCACGGACGGCCGTGGGAAAGCCGTTGCTGATGATGTGAGCCTGCTAACGAAAAAATTTAAAATTTAAAATTTCCATTGATACATTGATACATAACTCACACACCCATACACTCATACACACATTCATTCACACATCACAAATACACCAAGATATACATCAAA
Source organism: Canna indica (assembly GCA_034359265.1). NCBI lineage: Eukaryota > Viridiplantae > Streptophyta > Magnoliopsida > Zingiberales > Cannaceae > Canna > Canna indica. The sequence goes on along the minus strand of CP136894.1, from coordinate 74,343,162 downwards.
ACAATTATATTTATATTGATAATTATCCACAATAGTATAAAAACTATTCAAATGCAAAATTGAAGTATCAATATCCAAACAAAATAAATTAAACAAGTCCAATATCTCAGTAACAAAGTCAATATAAAAAAATCTGACGATGACGATGGAGGATGGTCTGGATCATATGGCGGGGTCTGGAGCGCTTGAGTGTACATCGACGTGGACTGACTCGAGGACGATGGATTAGATGATGCCGAAGAGATGCTTGGTTCGGGATGACCTGACATGTTGCGTAGCATAGCTTGTATATCCGCCATCATCTGACTCTGGCGCTCCATTATCTCAGTCTGACGCGCGATCGTGTCCTCTAGAGTCCTTATTCTGCTACTATGATCATAACTGGATCTAGAGGTGGACGGCCGCTCACCAGCGACCGGAGGGGTCGGTGCCCCAAGTGGCCCTAGTACGGCTCGCGCATGACCACTATCTGCGAAGCCATATACGCGGCCATGGTCCCAGCCACCTGCAGCCTCGACCCACGTTGCTGCGTCAAAGTCCTCGGGGGTACCCCCGCGCTGCACCACCGTCTAGCTGTAGGTCTTTTACTCGAGTTTGATTTTTTGTTTAATATTTATCATAAAACTTAAATTATAAATATATAATGAATAATTTAAACAAATATATAGTTACCATAATGTATGCAGCGCGGTTGTCGATGTACTCCCCCGTCCCATGTGCTCGACGGTGAGTCCGCTCAAACACCGCCATCGGGGAGGGTCACTGGACAATCCCGTCATCCGACACCGTCGTCTATATTTACAAAATAAATACATTAATTAGTACATATAGTAACAAATAAAATATATAATTAAAAGGTATACTTACCATACGGTTCGCGTGCACTATAAATGCAACAGAGCCGCCGGTGTGACGCGCTGCTCCTCCGACATGCGATTTCTAGCCGTATTCCGAGAAATCTCCTGCCATCGATCCATCGACCATATTCCCACGAGCTCGTCCCATATATCCGGAGTAATCAAATCGGGGCTATATCCACGAGTCTCCGCAATGTTAGTGGTCTCAGCTCGGGCCATCGCCTGGGACCGAGCCTGCCCCAGCTGCTCGTTGTACCTTGCCTGGGAAATAGCCTCCCAGACAGCGTAAATGAAGGGCCTTTGGTCCTCGGCCCATGTATAGCGAGCCTGCAAAATAATAATATCAGTACCAATATTAATCATCATGCATGTAAAAATAATAATAATACGTGCCTCAAACTCGCGCCATAACATGTCGACATGCTCGCTAGGCACGTGAGACCACGTAGGTCATCCCCCGTGCATGTATCGTCGAATAGTAGAAGAAATGCTCCTCAACACTTCTTCTTGCTCGAACCTGCACAACAAAAATAAATTTTAATATTATATTATGATATAATGAATTTGTAATGATTCATAATTCATGATATATTACCGCTCCCCAATCACACTAATAAATCTACGTGACTCTGTGGCTGGTGGAGGCTGCCACCTGTTCGGCTTGCGTGGCCGCCTGCGTCTGAATGTACTAGCCTAGCTCGGCAGTATCATCGGCATGAGTAAGTGTAGGAGTCTCACCGATCGGAGACTCCGGAGCTCTCTTGCGACGATAACCACGACCAGACATATCTGTCGAATAGACATATAATCAGATTATTGTATAAATAGTAGAGATATATTTAATAAAATATATACTTTACAATTATTCATCATCATCTGAATAATAGTCTTTGAATTTTTCCTCTTCTTCCTCTTCTTCATATTCTTCATCTTTTTCATCTCCAGCTTCCTCAATTTCATGATCACCATCATCAGCATATTCAACTTCTAATTGAATTGACGTTGTGTCTGCATTCTCGAGTATTGGAATAATACGATCTACAGCAGGAGGATCATCTTCTTGATAGAAACCATGTGTTATATCAGGTATCAGCTCATTTTCTCCTACTATCGGATCAATTTTTTCTCTACCTTTTTATCTTACAGACTACACGCCAATCTGCTCTATCTTTATTTCGAGCCGGATACTTCGCGTAATATACTTGTTCGGCTTGTGATGCCAATATAAAAGGCTTATTTGCTGCCAATTTAGATTTGTAATTAACCTCAACATTTTGTATTTCGGATGAACTTTCATGCCCCTTTCTGTTGTATCGAACCAATGACATCTAAATAGAATAACTGATTTCAAGCCGAAGTAGTGCAACTCTATCACTTCTTCCACCAGTCCATAAAAATCCATATCACATTCAACATAGGTTGTCCCTTTCACACAGACCCCAACATTCATCGTCTTCTTTGTAAATGCTTATTCAACCGTGTGAAATTTATACACATTAACAAAATATCCGCTATAGCACGACACAAGTCGCGACGGTCCACTAACAAACTCAAATATTCTTTCATCTATTTCAGCTTTGTGATCTTTGCTGTAAGTCTGAATCCAAGTAGGGAAATCACGATTCCGTAATCTCTCCAATTCTTCATCGTTGTGAATAGAGTATTTTTGCACCATCTCAATGTCAAATATTTCAATGAATTGTTCAATCTTTGGACAATTGAGTAATACATACAAGTGTGCCAAATGATACTCTTCCTCGCTTAAGTGTCGAGATGGACGAGAACCAAAAGCACGACCAGAGTGACAAAATATATTTAAACATCCATCTGAATGTCGAACACCCCCGTCGTCGTTATGTGGAAGACGATCAAATCTTGTCTGTACTGTCGATTCAAAGTAAAATGAGCAGAATGTTGAAATTTCTTGGATGATATACGATTCAGATACTGATCCTTCAACAGCCGCGGTGTTCTTTACATTTTTCTTCAGACGATTCATGTATCTTTCAAATAAGTACATCCACCGATATTGAACGGGGCCACCAACTCGTGCCTCGTATGCCAAGTGTATCGATAGATGCTCCGTCGAGTCAAAAAATGCAGGAGGGAAAAACTGCTCCAGCTTGCATATGATTTCAATAATATTATTTTCAAGTGTTGACATATCTTCGACTCGAAGGACATTTGCACAGATGTTTCTAAAAAATATACTTAATTCAGTCAACTGACCCCAAATATTATCAGGTAGAAGATCTCGAAATGCGATCGGAAGTAATCTATGCTTGAATACATGACAATCATGGCTCTTCATCCCTGATATTTTGCAATCATCGACGTTCACACATCGAGATGAGATAAGTTCGAAGCATATCCATCGGGTAATCTGAGTTCTTTTACCCATTGACAAACATCTTTGATCTGTTATTTATTTCACGCATATAGGGCCTTCGGTTTCAGATATCGTCCGTTGACCTCTTGTAACTCCAACTCTGGTCTTTTACAAAGTATTTTTATATCATGTCGGGCTTTGACATTATCTTTAGTTTTTTCGGAAATATTCATCAAAGTGTTGAAAATGTTATCAAACACATTTTTTTCTATGTGCATGACATCTAAATTATGTCGAATCAATAATGAACTCCAATAGGGCAATTCCCAAAAGATACTTTTTTTCACTCAGTTATGTGTTTGGCCAAAACTTGACACTCTTTCATTGCGACAAAATACTATATCTGAAAGTGCTGAAACACGTGCTAACATTTGTTCACCAGATAACATCAGTGGTGGCCCATCTCTTTCGACTCTGCACTTAGTAAATTTACTACAATTCCTTCGATACTGATGGTTAACCGATAGGAATCGACGATGATAATCAAAGAATGAGATTTTTCGTCCGTTCTGAAGACTGATTGATTTAGAGTGTTCCATACAATACGGACAAGAGAGTCGGTCGTGAGTGCTCCAACCAGACAACATGCCGTACGCCGAGAAATCATTGATTGTCCACAAGACCGCGGCCTTTAAATTGATGTTTTGCTTCCGATGACAATCATAAGTGACAGCTCCCTCAGTCCACAATGTTTTCAATTCATCTATCAAGGCCGGGTTTGAGAAATATGTCAATTTCTTTTCGCGGACCCTTAGGACCCGGAATAATCATCGAAAGATAAATAAATTCATCTTTCATACACATTGACGGTGGCAAATTATAAACTGTCAGCAGCACTGGCCAAACTGAATAAGGAGTTGCAGAATGTCCAAACGGATTAAAACCATCTGTGCACAATCACAATATGATATTTCTAGTATCCATAGCAAATGAAGGATAACATGTATCCAAATGTTTCCATGCTTCACTGTCAGATGGATGAGTCATTACTGTATCATCACGACTTCTTGCATGCCAACTCATGTAGGGGGCTATCTTTTCTGACATGAATAATCTTTGAAGCCTCGATGTTAGTGGAAAATACCGAAGCACCTTAAACGGGATATTTTTTTGTCGGACCGATTTTTTCTCCTTGTAACGAGGATGTTGACATACAGGGCATTTATCCAACTGCACATTTTCTTTATAATATAAAATGCAGTTATTTTGGCATGCGTGTATTTTTTCGTACCCATGCCCCAATTTTCTCATCAGCTTTTTAGTTTTATAAAAAGTAGGCTCAAACTTGTTATCAGTAGGCAACATTTCATTAATCAATCCTGCAATCCGATCATACGCAACTCCGCTGATATTACAATCGGCCTTGATGTTTAGGAGCTGTGTCATTGCTGAAAACCTAATGTATTTAGGACAATTCTCATACAAAGGTTCATCGGCAGCTTTCAACATCTCGTAAAATTTTGCAGCTTCTTTATTCGGTAATTCAATCTCTACTGCAATTTGTACTTCTGTGATATCAACCGTTGTAGTATCATTCAGGTGGAATTGACCCCCAAGACTATCAAGTATCATAGTTCTATAGGGATTAGATTGATTGGATGAAGAAGCACCAACAGAGGAAGATTCACCATATGTCTGAACGACAGGATTGCTCGACGTCCCAACTTCGCGTGACTCCCCGTGACAAGCACATAGAAAATATCTTGGTGCAAATCCTTTGCTATATAGATGTAGAGTGACAGTCTCCCAATCCAAAAATCGTCCATTCGAACAAATGTGGCATGGACATCGGATTTGATCACCGATGCTAACGAAATTCCGATTCGAATAGGCGAAATTTAGGAAGTACGTTACGCCTAATCGAAACTCATTCGTTAAAGCTCCACGATCAAGACGTCGGTACATCCAACTTCGATCAGCCGACATGATTCTGTCAATCAATGATAATTTCTTTGGTTAATGTTTTTAGGTGAGATTGTCCTATTTCATTCGGGATTTATGTTATTTATATTGCACTCAGTACTTATTTTAACCGCTAACTTTATTCTAAATTTCGGCAGTATCTCCCTACAGTTCTCCGAATACGCATATCATCTGGGCGCGTATCGGAGAACAAGAGAGATGTTGCCGAAATTTAGAATAATTAGTTAACAGCTAAAATAAAAACGTAAGTGCAGTACAAATAACTATATTCTCAAATTATCCTATCAGGGACAATTCAAGAATTGTACGTCGTATAAAAGATCATCTACTTCTTTTACACTAACATACAATCCCCGAACGGATCTAAGGTTTTGCTAAATCATATCCGACTCGTCGATGCGTACGTGAAACATATCAACTCGTCGGATGGATGATTATTTTCTAAATGTTTCGAGACAGTTCGAGTCCATATTGGATAATTCCGACACGAGTCCAAATTTGACGATTTCGGCAAGAGTCCGAAGTCGACGATTCCAGCGCGCGTCCGAAGTGGACAATTCCGAAATTAATCTAAACCCTAAAAATTAATCTAAACCCTAATAATTAATCTAACAAATCAAACAATTAATCTAAACAATTAATTAACATATAAATAAAAAAATAAAAAAATATAAATCTACTATTTCTGGCGCCGAAGTCCGGTGGCGGCCATCGGTCGATCGCCGCCGACCGAAACCCTAAAAATAGGGTTTCGATCGGATTTCCCACCGGCCGCAACAGGAAGAGACGGCCGGACGACGATCAATACCTGAAATCGGCGGTCGAGGACGGACGGCAGCGTCGGCAACGGCAGCGGCAGCTCGGCGTCGTCGGCGTCGGCATCGGCGGCGAGATGCGAGAGGAGGAGGCGGCGGCGGCAGCGGAAGGAAGAAGGGTCGGGCGCGATCTGTGACCTATATAAACTTATCAGCAACAGCTCACTTGTCCGTTAAGATGCCGTTGCTAATAAGTTATCATCAGCAACGGCTCACTTGTCCGTTAGAAAGCCGTTGCAGATACAACATATATGCAATGGCTTGCGCGACCGTAAGAATGCCGTTGCAAATAGCAACGGCTTGAGCGGCCGTTGCTGATAGCCGTTGCTGAAGACTCAATTTCTAGTAGTGGTAGCGACACTCTTAATTTTTTGAATATCTAAATCTCTCACAATATTTCCTCTCTAATTTTCTCAAGGAGACTCTACTCGTAATCAAAATTTTGAAGATGATTGAAACCTTGTATTTGACCTTTTTTTATAGTGAAAAGAGTCGACATATTCTTCTAAACATTGAGGCAGAAAATAAACTGATGCATCCAAATTAAATCCAACGGTCAAGCATCAATTTTGATCGAAGATTTTGGTGCAATTGATCGAATAATGTGTTGTTGAGGTGGCATCAATCTCAAATTGATTTCGAATTGTGTGCAAGGATGGAGAAGATCGGGCGGCAAGCATTCCTTGCGTGCTTCACGTGTGCTTCATGCGATGAATTTATTTATTTATTTTGAAAACTTCAAATTGAGGTAGCCTAGAATTTCTTCGTCCGCTACAATTGCAGCTTCCTCCTCAATTTTGACTTGGTCAAGTCAAAATTGATCAATTGCACCGCCTGCACTGCTGGTGCTTGCCACTATCGCTAGCCAGCCTGGGTGCTGATGCCCGCAAGCCCGGTTGGCTCGCTTGGTTGACATTGAGATTAACTTCTCGATATCAAATTTGATGCTCGTCATGGTTAGGAAAGTAGGCTCTAATCCTAACTGTTAAAACATAACAAAATCAGACACCGAGTCAGGTATAAATTTTATTTTCAGGACAAACTCTCCTTAGAGATACACGATGAAAGAGGAGACATAAAGGACTATATGGGTTTCGGAGGAGACTCGAAGGACTATATGGATTCCTAAGTTCAAGTAGGAAGCTTATTTGGCCCACTTAAGCACTTATTCGACATAGGCCTCGTACGAGTCTAGTGGGAGAGAAAGACGACTTCTGAGGACTGCATCGATCCTAATTTTTATCAAATGAGAAACTGTTAATTGTTGACTCAAATTGAGTCTGAACTGAATCCAACGAGCTCGTCCAAACTTAAATCGAAGTTTATTTGATCAAAATATGCTTGAACCAATTTGCTGAATCAAACTATGTTGAACCAGACTGAACCTACTCATTTGGGTCTGCTAGGCGGACCATGTAGGCCAAGTGAGCCAACCGGGCTGGCGGGCACCGACGCACGGGCTGGCTAGCGGCCTAGCGCTGCAATTGATCAATTTTGACTCGGCCAAGTCAACATTAAGGAGAAAGCTGCAATTGCAGTGCACAAAATTCTAGGCTATCTCAATTTGAAGTTTTCAAAGTGAATGAATAAATTCATCACATGAATCACACGTGAAGCCGCAAGGAATGCTAGCCACTCGATCTCCTCAATCCTTGCACAAAATTTGAAATTGAATTGAGATTGCTGCCACATCAACTGCACATTATTCGGTCAACTGCTCCAAAATCTTCGGTCAGAATTAATGATAGACCGTTGGATTTAATTTGGACGCCTCAGCTTATTTTTTTGCCTTAATTTTTGGAAGAACACGTCGGCTCTTTTAACTATAAAAAGAGGCCGAATATAAAGTTTCAAACATCCTAAAATTTTGATTTTGAGTAGAGTCACCTTGAGAAAATTAGAGAGCGAAATATTGTGAGAGATTTTGATTTTCAGAAAATTAAGAGTGTCGCTACTATTCTTTTTCAAGGAGTGCTTATTTTCAGGTTCCGACATACAACAGAGCTCAGTTTCAAAGCAGAGATTACATAGACAGTGCCTCTACTTAATACTGATTTCACTACTATAATTTAGTTTTTTAGCGGTGATTGTTACGACGTTTGCTAGCAATTGTAAATATTGCAAAAACTTTTACCAGCAATTAATGAATTCTCATTAGATCCATTATCGTTAAAGGCTTTAGAAATAATTTATACAATTGCTAGTAAAAATAAAAATAATCACCACTAAATATATACATATATATTGAAATCCATAAATTTTTTTTGCAGAGTTTTTAATAATGGTTGCTAAATGATGTACATCTAAGTTATTTAGCAGCAATTATTTTATTGCTACAAATTAATTGTCACTAAAGAAATAATCTCTTGTAGTGTTTCAAGTTCCTCTTATTGTATATAGTTCTTTTATGAAATTAATAAATCAGTCTATTCTTCTCCCCATGGACGTTGTTCCAACACCTCGCCGAGTTCGAACCACGTTAATCTTTTGTGTCTCTTTCTTTTCGCATTCTTGATTTCAGATTCAGATTTTGTCAATCCGGTAGAAAATTTTCTCTTAATTTCCTAACCTGGCAAGTTGGGATCTTAAAACTTTATTCATTTATTGTAAAAAAAAAATCGCCCCAAATTGACTATATCTTTGATACCTAATCTACTAGTAGCAAAGGCAAAAACTTGTATGAGCGACCTGTTCATACAAGTTTATATGAGCAGGCCGCTCATCTTCCGTCACGTCAGGCTGCTCAAACATTTAAAGCTAAAAACAAAGCTTCATATATTCAATCTTTCAATGAAACTTTTTATCAAACTAATTTTGAAGATATAATAAATAAACTTACTCGATAAACCCATTAGTTACTATTGAGTTTATTATATATCATCAAAAATATATACCATATCACGGAAGAAGACCTCGAAGGGAAAAACCAACAGTAACTCATGAATTAATATGTTTTTGTCATTGGAAGCAAAGGTTTCTGGTTAATTTTATATCTTAACAACCACAATATCTTTGGGATGTGTATTTTAATTAGATATTTAATTTATATAGTTAATTTGCTTGATCTTTGGAATACAATCTGATGGTACCATGAGAAAATCTTGTATAGTGCATGCGGAGGATTAAAATAACTCATATAAAACATCAATTATATGAAAAATTTGGCATGAAAAAAATAGGCGATGCTTTGAAAACTTGTCGCACCCCTTTGTGGAGCTGGCCATAGAAGGAGCGACCATCTTCGAGCTAATTACTTTCTCATAATTAAATGTGGATAATATTGTATCTGTTTAGTTTGTGTTTTACTTCTTTCTTGTTTTTCTAATTTGTTTTTCTCAAAACTCCTAATAAATTAAGTAGTATTCCCTAAAAAAAAGTTAAGACATTTTATTTCTTCTAAATAGAATTTCTACCAAGTCATGCTTTTACTATATATGGTCAATTAATGCTCTCGCAATGTCATATCAAAATCAAATTATTAAGTATGCAATTTATAAAGTGTTTTTGGATTTCTTAATTCTTTTACTGCAAGAAATTATTAAAGACCAATTGATTAACTGTTATAAATTAAAATTTGATGAAAAATTATTTTTCAGTATTTCATTTTAGTCGTTATCACTACAACAAACCATTTATGTTTTGACGTCAAAATAAGAAAGTATTTTGACACCGGCAACCGTCAAAAATAACATATTGACGTCAAAAAAAATGACGAAAGCGAGTAGAAAATAACGAGAGCTAAAACGAACATTTCAACGTCTGCTTAGACGTCAAAATGTTCGACATATCGACGCCTGCTGATAAACGTCAGCAAGCGTCGATATGAACATAGCAACGTATAATGATCACTACTAGAAATTGAGTCTTCAGCAACGGCTATCAGCAACGGCCGCTCAAGCCGTTGCTATTTGCAATGGCATTCTTACGGTCGTTCAAGCCGTTGCAGATATATTGTATCTGCAACGGCTTTCTAACGGACACGCTCGCCGTTGCTGATGATTTTAATTAACAGCAACGGCTTTTTAACGGACAAGTGAGCCGTTGTTGATGATAACTTATTAGCAACGGTTTTCTAACGGGCGAGTGAGCCGTTGCTGATAAGTTTATATAGGTCGCAGATCGCGCCCGACCCTTCTTCCTCCCGCTGCTGCCGCCGTCGCCTCCTCCTCCCGCCTCTCGCCGCTGCTGCCAACGCCGACGACGCCGAGCTGTCTTTGCCGACGCCGACGACGCCAAGCTATCGCTGCCGATGCTGCCGTCCGTCCTCGACCGCCGATTTCAGGTATTCATCGCCGTCCGGCATCTCTCCCCGTTGCGGCCGGTGGGAAATCCGACCGAAACCCTATTTTTAGGGTTTCGGCCGGCGGCGGTCGGCCGATGGCCGCCGCCGGAGCTTCTACAGTGTCCGACCACACTGTCCGGACACTGTACGCCGGCACCGAAGTCCACCGGACTCCGGCGATGGAAAGAGTATATTTATATTTTTTTATTTTTTTATTTATATGTTAATTAATTATTTAGATTAATTGTTTAATTTGTTAGATTAACTATTAGGGTTTAGATTAATTTTTAGAGTTTAGATTAATTTTGAAATTGTCCACTTCGGACGTGCGCCGGAATCGTCTACTTCGGACGCGCGCCGGAATCGTCGACTTCGGACTCTTGCCGAAATCGTCGAATTTGGACTCGTGTCGGAATTGTCCAATATGGACTCGAACTGTCTCGAAATATTTAGAAAATAATCATCCATCCGACGAGTTGATATGTTTCACGTACGCATCGACGAGTCGGATATGATTTAGCAAAACCTTAGATCTGTTCGGGGATTGTATGTTCGTGTAAAAGAAGTAGATGATCTTTTATACGACGTACAATTCTTAAATTGTCCCTGATTGGACAATTTGGGAATATAGTTATTTGTACTGTACTTACGTTCTTATTTTAACTGTTAACTAATTATTCTAAATTTCGGCAACATCTCTCTTGTTCTCCGATACGCGCTCAGATGATATGCATATTCGGAGAACTGTAGGGAGATGCTGTCGAAATTTAGAATGAAGTTAGCGGTTAAAATAAGTACTTAGTGCAATATAAATAACATAAATCCCGAATGGAATAGGACAATCTCACCTAGAGACATTAACCAAAGAAATTGTCATTGATTGACAGAATCATGTCAGCCGATCGAAGTTGGATGTACCGACGTCTTGATCGTGGAGCTTTAACAAATGAGTTTCGATAAGGCGTAACATACTTCCTAAATTTTGCCTATTCGAATCAGAATTTCGTTAGCATCGGTGATCAAATCCGATGTCCGTGCCGCATTTGTTCGAATGGTTTCTCGGAATACGGCTAGAAATCGCATGTCGGGGGGAGCAGCGCGTCACACCGACGACTTTGTTGCATTTGCAGTGCACGCGAACCGTATGGTAAGTATACCTTTTAATTATATATTTTATTTATTACTATGTGTACTAATTAATGTATTTATTTTGTAAATGTAGACGATGGTGTCGGATGACGGGACTGTCCAGCGACCCTCCCCGATGGCGATGTTTGAGCGGACTCACCGTCGAGCACATGGGACGGGGGAGTACATCGACAACCGCGCTGCATACATTATGGTAACTATATATTTGTTTAAATTATTCATTATATATTTATAATTTAAGTTTTATGATAAATATTAAACAAAAAATCAAACTCGAGTAGGAGACCTACAACCAGACGGTGGTGCAGCGAGGGGGCACCCCCGAGGACTTTGACGCAGCAACGTGGGTCGAGGCCGCAGGTGGCTGGGACCATGGCCGCGTATATAGCTTTGCAGATAGTGGTCATGCGCGAGCCGTACTAGGGCCACTTGAGGCACCGACCCCTCCGGTCGCTGGTGAGCGGTCGTCCACCTCTAGATCCAGTTATGATCATAGTAGCAGAATAAGGACTCTAGAGGAGACGGTCGCGCGTCAGAGTCAGATGATGGCGGAGATGCATGCTATGCTACGCAACATGTCAGGTCATCCCGAAGCAGGCATCTCTTCGGCATCATCTAATCCTTCGTCCTCGAGCCAGTCCACGCCGGTGTACACTCAAGCACTCTAGACCCCGCCATATGATCCAGACCATCCTCCATCGTTATCGTGAGATTTTTTTATATTGACTTTGTTACTGAGATATTGGACTTATTTAATTTATTTTGTTTGGATATTGATACTTTAATTTTGCATTTGAATAGTTTTTATACTATTGTGGATAATTATCAATATAAATATAATTGTTTTGATGTATATCTTGGTGTGTTTGTGATGTGTGAATGAATGTGTGTATGAGGGTATGGGTGTGTGAGTTATGTATCAGATAATGTATTAATGTATCAATGAAAATTTTAAATTTTAAATTTTTTCGTTACCAGGTTCACATCATCAGCAACGGCTTAGCGACGGTCGTTTACTAACGGCGTTGCTACGGGCTCACCGGCCGTTGCTATTAATGTTATCCGCAACGGCTCCGAGTCCGTGGCAAAACCGTTGCTGATAATATTTTTAGCAACGGCCTGAGCGGCCGTTGCTGATCCGTTGCTAAGTTATCAGCAACGCGAGTTTCTGCCACGGCTCCATTGCAACGGCTCAGGCCGTTGTTGATGATCTTCAGCAATAGCTCAGCAACGGCATCAGCCGTTGCTGATGCCCATTTTTCTAGTAGTGGATAGACGTCGAAATATTTTTTTTAAAAGTAAAAGTTTGCATATCGACGTTTGTTAAGGCGTCGGTATGCAAAAAATATATATAAAAAAAATTCAGAGCTGCCGCTGCCGCATCACCAGCCGTGTACGTCCCACATCACGTCGACCGTCGACCCATCCATCCTATGCACGTACACCACCTTCTTCTCATCCACAGAGATGCTCAGCTTCGAGCCCTCCCCGCTCGTGTCGTTCCCTCCCGCCACTGCCTAGCACGGCCTTGGTGGCGTACGGGTTGACGCCGCACCGCACACGCTCCATCTTGCTCATCGTCGAGCACTCCGCGGGGACGGGAGGTGGCACAGCGCCCTCGAACGTCCTCCTCATGAACTTCGTGCACATGTCGCCGAGCAATAGGCCGAGCTGCGCGTCGGCGACCACCACGAGGTAGAACCCCTTGGTGGGCTCGGGACCCGAGCCGTAGGACACGGCAGAGACGTCCTAGTAGAGGCTGACGAATGAGTCACCGACGAGGAAACACCAGTTGCCTTTCTTCTTCCACAGGATGTGGGAGTGCGTCTTCGAGGTGTTCGACGGAGTGCTGCTCTCGGCCTTGATGGAGAGGGATGTGCCGGTATGGTTCTGGGACCAAGTGAGCCTCAGCATGGTGAGCGAAGCACCTGGCGAGATTTCTCATTCGGAGAAGAAGAAGAAGAAGAAGAGGAGGTGGTGAAGAAGAAATATGTAGATGTATTTTATTATAATTAAATATAAAAATATAATTATTTTTTGAAAAAAAAGGAGCAGGAGGCGGGCGAGCGCACCATGCGCGCTTACCCATGATGTGGCCCCGAAATATTTCGGCGCCTCTGGCAGCAGGCGCCAAAAATTTTTTGGCGTCTGCTGCGGTGTCGAAATTTGCACTGTTCTCAGACGTCGAAATTTATCGTATTAAAATATTTTAATTGTTTGACGTCAGAATAGACATCGAAAAATTTCGACGTCTGTTCTCAGGCGTCGAAAAAATTTCGACGCCTTTAAGAGACGTCGAAATTTATCATATTAAAATATTTTAATTGCTTTACATTTCGGCGCTTATAATAAGCGTAGAAAATTTAACGTCGATATATAAGAATTTTATTGTAGTGTATATATAAACCTAATGCTAAAAGTTAGAAGATAAGTGAGTTGCTGGCTAAAAACATATGTTATTGTAAAATATAATTGATCTTGTAGTAAAGCTTAATATATAATAAATAAATAATAATTTAAATAGAAATTTTGTAAGTTGCACTTTTTTATGTTGTATTTTAAATAATAGTAACTATATCCTTTTATTTGCAACTAATGTTAAATTTATACTTTATGTTGTCAACATGTATTAGATAATTCTTGAGTTTTTTTATCTATTTAATTTATTTTTGGAACAAAATATGTGCATATTAATTATAAATAAAAATTAATTTATCATATATAATAATATATTATATTAATTATATATGAAATATTATGTTATAGTTTAACATATATATGTTATGATATTAATATCCAAAATAAAATTAATTTTTAATATACTAATAAATATTATATATATGTGTGTGTGAAAACTAAAAAAATATTGGATTGATTATATTTTTGGTCTCTCAAAATATTATGTTTTTTTTTTCGTTCGATCCCTCATTTTCAAAAAGTTTCCGTTTAGTCTGTCAAAAATTATTTTCGTTTTCTTTTCGTCTATTCGTTAACTTTTCATTAACTTTTGCTGTTAAGTACCAACATGGCAATGATGACATGAATTTAAAAAATAAAATAAAGGATCACAAGAAAAAAATGAGATATTAATTTAAGGGTCTAGATGTAATATATATATATATATATATATATATATATATATATATATATATATATATTAATAACCTAAAACATATAATTTTAGTCCTTTACAATATTTTTTTCTTTTCCTTTTCGTTTGATCACTTATTTTGTCTCTAATCCATGTCAACATTGTCATGTTGGCACTTAACATCAAAAGGTAACGAAGTGTTAACGGAGGGACCAAACGAAAACAAAAATAATTTTTGAGAGACTAAATGAAAACTTTTTAAAAAGGAGGGACCAAACGAAAAAATATGATATTTTGGATGATCAAAAATATAATTAAGCTAAGAATATTTATAAAAGAATAATATTTTGGCCATTAGATGTGTACTGCTTGAGAAGTACCTATGTGAATACAATTTTTCATAGGTTACTTGTCAACGAAATAATATCATAAATATTTAGCAAAAATTAATTAACTTTAATTCTAATTATTTAAAATATTCAATTTGGTTTTAATTTAATTTGATTTATAAAAAATATAAATTATTTTATTTTATTTAATTATATATCAAACAAAATTGTGAATTCAAATTGATATAATTTTCTTGATGTTCTAAATTAATTATGTGTATAAAATTTTGACAAAGTTTAATTAGTTCAGTATGGCCACTCAAAATTTGATTCAATATTTGAATTGGTCAAATTGAACAGTTATAAATCGAGTTGAATTTAAATTATAAAATTTGATATGTAGGATCAACTAGCTACAGTACTCGCGTTTTGCACGATTAACTTATAATTTTAAAAATTAAAATAATTAAAATTGAAGGTTATATTTTAATATATATTTATATACAAATAGAATAGTCTATTAAAAAAACTATGATATATTTCATATTCTGTAATATAAATTTAATTTAGAACTAATTTTTATAATTTTAGACAATAGTTATTTAAAATTTTAATTGTAAATTAAATTATAAATTAAAATTTATCTATAATTTAATATTATTAATAATTTAAATAAAAAATCTAGAATTAAATACTTGTATACCTAGTTTTTTCAAGAATAAATTATTATATTAATAATATTTTACAAAAAAAGTTTGAAATTAAATTTTGTATTTTTAATATATTGTTATATATAAATAGAATAGTCTATCGATTTTTTTTTGATATTTTTACATTTTGTAAAATAATTTTAATTTGAATTATATAAATCTAAATTTAAAACTATTTTTATATTTTTAGGAAAACAATTATTTTAAACTTAAATTATAGATTAATTTTTAATTGTAATTTTAAATTAAATTTGTAACAATAATTTAATATTCATAAGAACGAAAACTAAAATTTTGAAAATTAAATATTTCTATACCCATATTTTCATAAATAAATTACAATATTATTATCATATTATTAAAAAAATTATTCTTGATAATAAAAACCAATAGCAAGATATTTAAATTAAATCAAAATTTTAAATAATAATATATAAGCATACCACAAATTAATATATATTAATTTATTTTTGATTTATATAATTATAAAAGTGTGCACATATATTTTTTATTTATATTTATAAAAGTGTGCACAAATATATTTATACAAGTAATAATTAAATTTTAAATAAAAATAAGAATTAAAAAGATAAAAGATGAATTGTGTTAGATTATTGATTAATAATTATTTTTAATGCTTAAAACAATATATTCATATAGAAAAAATATAAAAATAAAATAAAATTTCATATAAATAAATTTATAACCTAGTGTGACATACAAAATAAAATATTAAGAAGATATAAATCTAAAAGCGGTAAAAAAATTCGATACTATGATATTAATTTATTTCAAAATGTATACATCTTCAAAGTAAAAGTTTCTGAATAAAAATTTAAACCAATAATTTTAAAAATAGAAAAAAATCAAAACTATTTCAAAACAAATAATACTATATAGGTTTTTAACAAAATAATATATAGAAAAAATAAAATGGAAAACTATTAATAATTTTATGGTAAACATCAAATATAATGCAAATATAAAGTAAGGCATATCAATTAAAAATTTATAAGTATAGATAATTAATTCAAAAATAAGAAATTTGAAATAATTTATTTTTTTCAAAAATTAAGAAAAAATGATATTTCATAAATACAAAAATAATATAAAAAATAACTATATACATTAAAAGTTAATTTATATAAATTTCAATGATCAAAAATTAAAAAATATAAAAATAATAGTATTTTTATGGATAAAATCAAATATAATATAAATATAAGATAACATAATGAAAAAAATAGAAAAAAAATATATTTAAATTATTCTAAGCTACATAAATTTCTTTCGTTTTGAAATACTATTTTTCATTAACAACCCCCAAAAAATGATATTTCAAAACCCTAAAACTAATATAAAAAATTTCAATAAATAAAAAATATTTATATTTATTATTAGAAAAACAATTATTACAAAATAAAAATATCAAAATAGGTGCATATAAAGAAAATAAGTGGGGTAAAAACTTTTATTCTAAATTTAAGAGGGATAAAAATTTGGGAGGAAAAAAATTTAGGTGAGAAAAGTGACAAAAATTTGATGGTAGAGTGTTTAGGTGAGAATTATATGTTAGCTTATATATATAAGAAATTTAAAATTAAAGTTCTTTCAAAAAAAAAATTCATAAACACAAAAGTAATATAAAAAATTCTTATATATATAAAAAATTTATTTATATGAATTTTGATCATAAAAAAAATTAACATTGCAAAAATAATAAAATTTTTCTGAATAAAAATCAAATATAATATAAGTATAAGATAATAAGTTGAAAAAAAATAAAAAATCAGATATTTAAATTAATCTAAACTGCATAATTTTTTTTGGTTTTGAAATACTATTTTTTCAATCACAAACTCAAAAAATAATATTTCAAAATCAAAAAACTAATATAAAAGAACTTCAATAAATAAAAAGTATTTATAATTATTATTCAAAAAATAATAAATACAAAATTAAAAATATCAAAATAGGTGCATATAGAAAAAATAAGTGGAGTAAAAAATTTTATTACGAATTTACGTGGGGTAAAAATTTGGGAGGGAAAATTTAGGTGAAGAAAGTGGGAAAAGTTTGAAGGGGGTGGGGGTAAAAATTAAAATATAAGTGTGGTATAAATAAAGATAAAAATTTGAGAGAGTAGAGGGAGTTTAGACGGGAAGGAGCGGTTTCTTGTTTATATATATATAGATTTCTAAAAATAGTATGTAGTTCCATCAATAGTTCAAACTAAAAATTAAGTATATATGGGTATGCTTATAATTTTAGCCCAAATAAGTTTATAACATGCTTTGTTATCTACTATTTTGAAACTACGTACGTGGTGGAAGCACTGTAGGCTTCTTCATCCTTTCGTTTCTTTGGGCTCAAGAAGTATTTGGGCTTCTTCTCGAAATCTTCTAGTTCCTCGTGCTTTGCTCGTGATTTCTTGGTGGCGTGTGGAGCAAGTTAGGGCTCTGATATCTCTGCCTGTTTGGTGTTTCCTCCTGTTTATTACCATTGACAGCAAAGGAGCACCCGATGGCTCATCTCCTGCTGCGATCTACTTCCAATCCGTGTTCCTGCTTGGATGCTCGGAGTTTTGGTAAAACTCTTTGCCCTACTTCGATTCAGGTTATGTTCTAGGGTTTCTCTGGTTTGTTCTTTCCGGATTTGTGTGGTGCATCTGGTCTCTTGTGTCCCTTCTCCTCGCGGTTTCAAGTGCTTTCTTTGGTGTCCTGTTTGTTCTTGGTGTTCTTCGTGTTTGTCGTGATTTTTCTCGATCTCTTCCGATCTTCCTGGTTCTTCGTTTGAGCTCGCTGGTTTTTTTCTATTCTGTTCTTTGCGACGTCCTCTGTGTCTCTTCCTCTTCTATTCTCTCTGTTTGTTGGTCTTGTCGATCTTTGTTTTTGCCTTTATCTGTTGATTCGGTCGATTCTCGTCTTTGGTGATTCTTGTTTTTTTTTTCCATCCTTCGTTTTCTTATTGCGAATGTTTCATCTTCATTCTATTTTCCCCTTGGTTTCTTTTCCATCTTCCTCAGTTGCTGATATTTCGTTTTCCTTTCTTCTCTGGTGTCTCCTTTGGGGTTCGTTTCTCTGGTCTCCTGTTCCTGTTTTGGTAGCTTGGGTGCTTGTCTTGGTGGCTTTTGTTGATCTCCCTTTGTATTGGTGTTGTTTGTGGTTGTTGTCTTCCTGTTTATGTTCCTTTTGCTTTTGCCCTTACTGGACCCGTTTCTTTTCTTCGTATTTTGTCTGCTCTATTCTGTCCGATCGTCTGTTCCTTTTGGCTATCTCCTGATTTGTGCTTGCGATCCCATCGGATGAAGAAGCAGGGAACTACCCTGATCTAATTACACTACTAGAAATTAGGTCTTCAGCAACGGCTATCAACAACGGCCGCTTAAGCCGTTGCTATTTGCAACGGCTTTCTTACGGCCGCCCGAGCCGTTGCAAATATTTGTATCTGCAACGGCGTTCTAACGGATACGCGAGCCGTTGCGGATTATTTTAATTATCCGCAACGGCTTTCTGACGGAAAGGCGAGCCGTTGCTGATATTTTAATTATCAGCAATGACTTTCTAACGGGCGAGTGAGCCATTGCTGATAAGTTTATATAGGGCACCAGTCGCGCCCGACCCTTCTTCCTCCAGCTGCTGCCGCCGCCACTGCTGCTCTCGCCTCTCGCCGCCGCTGCCGCTGCTGCCGACGCCGACGACGCCTCTTCCTCCTCCCGCTGCTGCCGACTTGTTCAGGTATGCCTCGCCAGCCGCCCGTCTCTTCCCGTTGCGGCCGACGGGAATCAATCCGACCGAAACCCTATTTCTAGGGTTTCGGCCGGCGACGGTCGGCCGATGGCCGCCGCCGGACCTTGTACAATGGTCGGACAGTGTGTCCGGCCACTGTACGCCGGCGCCGGAGTCCACCTGACTCCGGCGCCGAAATTTATAATTTTATATATAATTTATATTGTTTTATAATTGTTAATTAATTATTTAGATTAATTGTTTAATTTGTTAGATTAATTATTAGGGTTTAGATTAATTTCGGACGCGCGCCGGAATCGTTCACTTCGGACGCGCGCCGGAATCGTCCACTTCGGACGCGCGCCGAAATCGTCCAATATGGACTCGAACGGTCTCGAAACATTTAGAAAATAATCATGCATCCGACGAGTTCATATGTTTCACGTACGCATCGATGAGTCGGATATGATTTAGCAAAACCTTAGATCCGTTCGGGGATTGTATGTTCGTGTAAAAGAAGTAGATAATCTTTTATACGATGTACAATTCTTGAATTGTCCCTGATTGGACAGTTAGGGAATATAGTTATTTGTACTGCACTTACATTTTTATTTTAACTGTTATCTAATTATTCTAAATTTCGGCAACATCTCTCTTGTTCTCCGATACGCGCCCAGATGATATGCGTATTCGGAGAACTATAGGGAGATACTGCCGAAATTTAGAATAATTAGTTAACAGTTAAAATAAAAACGTAAGTGCAGTTCAAATAACATAAATCCCGAATGGAATAGGACAATCTCACCTAAAGACATTAACCAAAGAAATTGTCATTGATTGACAGAATCATGTCGGCTGATCGAAGTTGGATGTACCGACGTCTTGATCGTGGAGCTTTAACGAATGAGTTTTGACTAGGCGTAACTTACTTCCTAAATTTTGCCTATTCGAATCGAAATTTCGTTAGCATCGGTGATCAAATCCGATGTTCGTGCCGCATTTGTTCAAATGGACGATTTTTGGATCGGGAGACTGTCACTCTGCATCTATATACCAAAGGATTTGCACCAAGATATTTTCTATGGACTTGTCACGGGGAGTCACGCGAAGTCGGGACGTCGAGCAATCCTGTCGTTCAGACATATGGTGAATCTTCCTCTGCTGGTGCTTCTTCATCCAGTCAATGTAATTCCTATAGAACTATGATACTTGATAGTCTTGGGGGTCAATTCCACCTGAATGATAATGTTGATCGGCCAGTTCTTCAGACATTAATCCCACCATATACTACAACGGTTGATATCACAGAAGTAGGGGCTGCGGTAGAGATTGAATTACCGAATAAAGAAGCTGCAGAATTTTACGAGATGTTGAAAGCTGCCGATGAACCTTTGTATGAGAATTGTCCTAAATACACTAGGTTATCGAAGACTATTATTCAGATGATGAGGAATAATTGTAAAGTATATATTTTATTAAATATATCTCTACTATTTATACAATAATCTGATTATATGTCTATTCGACAGATATGTCTGGTCGTGGTTATCGACGCAGGAGAGCTTCGGAGTCTCCGATCGGTGAGACTCCAGCACTTACTCATGCTGCTGATCCTCTTGTTGCTGATCCTCATGAGGATGATACTGCCGAGGCTAGTACATCCAGACGCAGGCGGCCACGCGGGCCGAACAGGTGGCAGCCTCCACCAGCCACAGAGTCACGTAGATTGATTAGCATGATTGGGGAGCGGTAATATATCATGAATTATGAATCATTACAAATTCATTATATCATAATATAATATTAAAATTTATTTTTGTTGTGCAGGTTCGAGCAAGAAGAAGTGCCGAGGAGCATTTCTTTTACTATTCGACGATACATGCACGGGGCATGGCCTACGAGGTCTCACGTGCCTAGCGAGCACATCGACATGTTCTGGCGCGAGTTTGAGGCACGTATTATTATTATTTTTACATGCATGATGATATATTAATATTGATACTGATATTATTATTTTGCAGGCTCGCTATACATGGGCCGAGGACCAGAGGCCCTTCATTTACGCTGCCTGGGAGGCTATTTCTCGGGCAAGGTACAACGGGCAGCTGGGGCAGGCTCGGTCCCAAGCGATGGCCCGAGCTGGGACCACTAACATCGCGGAGACTCGGGGATACGGCCCCGGTTGGATTACTCCGGATATATGGGACCAGCTTGTGGGGATATGGTCGACGGATCGATGGCAGGAGGTTTCTCGGAATGCGGCTAGAAATCGCATGTCGGGGGAGCAGCGCGTCACACCGGCGGCTCTGTTGCATTTGCAGTGCACGCGAACCGTATGGTAAGTATATCTTTTAATTATATATTTTATTTGTTACTATGTGTACTAATTAATGTATTTGTTTTGTAAATGTAGACGACGGTGTCGGATGACGGGACTGTCCAGCGACCCTCCCCGATGGCGGTGTTTGAGCGGACTCACCGTCGAGCACATGGGACGGGGGAGTACATCGACAACCGCGCTGCATACATTATGGTAATTATATATTTGTTTAAATTATTCATTATATATTTATAATTTAAGTTTTATGATAAATATTAAACAAAAAATCAAACTCGAGTATGAGACGTAGAGCCAGACGGTGGTGCAGCGCGGGGGTACCCCCGAGGACTTTGATGCAACATCGTGGGTCGAGGCCGTAGGTGGCTGGGACCATGGCCGCGTATATGGCTTCGCAGATAGTGGTCATGCGCGAGCCGTGCTAGGGCCACTTGGGGCACCGACCCCCCCGGTCGCTGGTGAGCGGCCGTCCACCTCTAGATCCAGTTATGATCATAGTAGCAGAATAAGGACTCTAGAGGAGACGGTCGCGTGTCAGACTCAGATGATGAAGGAGATGCATGCTATGCTACGCAACATGTGAGGTCATCCTGAAGCAGACATCTCTTCGGCATCATCTAATCCATCGTCTTCGAGTCAGTCCACGCCGGTGTACACTCAAGCACTCCAGACCCCGCCATATGATCCAGACCATCCTCCATCGTGATCGTGAGATTTTTTGTTTGGATATTGAACTTGTTACTGAGATATTGAACTTGTTTAACTTATTTTGTTTGGATATTGATACTTCAATTTTGCATTTGAATTGTTTTTATACTATCGTGGATAATTATCAATATAAATATAATTGTTTTGATGTATATCTTGGTGTGTTTGTGATGTGTGAATGAATGTGTGTATGAGGGTATGGGTGTGTGAGTTATGTATCAGATAATGTATCAATGTATCAATGGAAATTTTCAATTTTCAATTTTTCTGTTTCCAGGTATACGTCATCAGCAACGGCTTTCCCACGGCCGTCCGTGGGAAAGCCGTTGCTAAAAGTGTATCGAAAGCCATTGCTGATGACCTACAGCAACGGCTTAGCGACGGGGTTTTACTAACGGCGTTGCTACGGACTCAGCGCCCGTTGCTATTAATGTTATCAGCAACGGCTCCGGGTCTGTGGCAAAACCGTTGCTGATAATGTTTTTAGCGATGACCCGAGCGACCGTTGCTGATAATGTTTTGAGCGACGGCCCGAGCGGCCGTTGCTGATCCGTTGCTAAGTTATCAGCAACGCGACTTTCTGTCACGGCTCTATTGCAACGGCGCGGCCGTTGCTGATGCTCTTCAGCAACGGCTCAGCAACGGCACCAGCCGTTGCTGATGCCCATTTTTCTAGTAGTGTTAGTCATCCGTTTGGATCTCTGTCTCAAATCCCGAAGATGGCCTCCGGGTTGGCTAGTACTGCTAATGATCATCTTAATACTAATGTTTCTGCTCCTAAATCTGGTTTAGGAGGTGTAACGTCCCAGGAAAATACTACTTGTAAGATCCCTGATGCTCCACCTTCTTCGGGTCTTACTTCCTCTAGATCAGGTAATTTTTTGCATTCCTGGGCTAGTCTTTTTAAAAATAAGAATTCTGATGGTGATACCTTTCTTCTGTTGAGACTCTTTCAAATATCAAAGCTTCTGTTAATGATTTTATTGAATTTGAAGATTCTAAACTTCAGGAAATTCGCAAACCGTGATTTTCTTCTCTTATTGGCCGGTTTTTGCACAAGCCTCCTGCTCATTTTCACCTTAGGAATTGGGCCTTTAATATCTAGTCGGATTTTAATTTGATGAATGTTATTGACTTAGAGAATGGATTTTTTCTGTTTCGCTTTGATTCTGAAGATAATGCCATTAAGGCCTTAGCTGGGGGCCCCTGGGCCTTTCGGAGTAACCTGATAAACCTTAGACCTTGGAAACCCAACTTTAAGACCCTTGGTGAGGAAATTGTGTTTACCCTTAGTTGGGTCCAGTTTTCTGACCTCCATATGGAGTATTAGTCAAATAACATCCTCTTTAAGATCGCCTCTCTCATTGAGAAGCCTATTAAGGTTGATGACCAATCTTTCAATTAGGAAAGGGGAAGATTTGTTAGAATCTGCATTGAAATTGATTTTACTAAGCCTATTAAACAGGGTATCTAGATTGGTAAGCCCAATGTGGGCCTTTTTCAGGCGGTCAGATATGAAAGGTTGCCTAACTTCTGTTTTAAATGCAGTATGATTGGTCATATAGTTAATGAATGTTCCTCTGTCATTGCTAATGATTTGATGAATTTAGATATTAATCGCCATGATACTGATATGAATGTTTCTACTACTAAGAATGCTGATAGTAATGTGATGAATGCTTCTGTTAATAGCTCTAAGACTTTGTATGGTCCTTGGGTCAGAATTACTCGTAAGCCTAAGAATAGGTCCTTTCTGAATCAATCCTACCCTGCTGATAAAGGATACTTGCATGATAATCTGGATGATTCTCATGATAATTCTATGCTAAATTATGTGATCAATCATACTACTGATGTTGAGAATGTTGTTTCTACTAAATCTAGTGCCCATATTGCTCCTTTTACTTTTAACACTCTTGTAGAGAAAGTTTCTCCTGAACTTCTTGAAATCAAAGAAACTCCTAATCTGAAACCTATTGCTAAGACTAGTAAGGATAAGGGGGAACCTTCCAAAACTATTTTTGGCAAGGGGAAATCTCCCAAGACTAGGATTAAGGAGGATACTCTTACCCTTGACAGTCTGCTCCAATCAAAGAAAAAGAGGGTTTGGAAAGAGGATAATCTCTTTGATACTTGTTTGGATTCTATAGATTCTGTGTTAGCTTCTTCTTCTAAATCTGCCTCCAATTTGGATGGCATGATTATTCTTGAGAATATTCCTGTTCATGAGGGTTCTGGAACTGATTTCCATAGTTAACTGTCTTTTTGCTTGATTTGTTTCTCCATGATTATTATCAATTGGAATGTTAGGGGCCTTCGAAGGAGGCCTGTTCAAGATTTCCTTCGTACTTCTATTTCTACTAAGTCGGTTAGTTTGATTTTTTTGCAAGAAACTCATCTTCCTGAAACTGATTCTTTAAATTTTGTCACAACTCTTGGTAATGATTGGTCTGGTTCTTCTGTTGGCTCTAATGGCAATTTTGGTGGTCTCCTCTTAGCTTGGAAAAACTCCTTTGTTAAACTTCAAGTTTCGTCAAAATCCTTCTCTATGATTAATGCTGTTGTGCAATATTTTCAAAATAGTCCTTGGCTGTTCTCTAGTATCTATGCTATTGTTAATCCTCATATTAGAAACTCTTTTTGGAATGATATTGGTAATCTGGATTTATTTGACATTTCCTGGTTCATGGTTGGTGACTTTAATTGTGTTGTCAATGATACTAATAAGTTGGGTGGCTCCCCTTTTATGCTTAACAGAAATGTTCTTGCTTTAAGGAACTGTCTTACTAAATGTGATTTTATGGATCTAGGTTTTAATGGATCTAAATTTACTTGGTGCGACAATAGAAAGAATATTCATAGGATCTTAATTAGGCTTGACAAGGCTTTTGGTAATGCTTGTTGGCTTAGCTTGTTTGGTCATTCTATTGTCACTCATCTTCCTAGAGCTGATTTTGATAATTCTCCTTTATTAATTGAGATTAGGAGCTGTTCTCATATTAATTCTAGGAGTTTTAAATTTCAAAACTTTTGGGTAGATTACCCTCAGGTTAGGGATATCATTAAGGATCATTGGAATTGTTCCCATATTGGCTCCCCCTTAGCCTCTATCTCCTCTAACCTTAGTATCCTTAGGAGTAAACTTAGCTTTTGGAATAGGAATTACCTTGGTAGAATTGAGGATCTTATTGATAAGACTAACAATGACATTAGAGCCCTTGAAGTCAAAGACTGCAATGGGGACCTTTCCCATCATGAGATCACCTCTCTTAACTGTCTTTACAAGAAAATTTAGGCTTTAAATAGGCAGTTGTCAATTAAGTGGTGGACCTTAGCTAAAACTAAGTGGGTCAATCAGGGTGAGAAGAATACCAAGTATTACCAGAATATTGTTAAGCTGAAGAAGAGAAGGAATTTTATTTCTTGTATCAAAATGGATGATGTTATTTTTTCTTCTAATGAGGATATCTGTGATGTTTTTATTAAGTTTTACTCTAATCCTTGGTCTTACAATGATCCAAATGTCTTTCAAAGCACTTATATTCCTATATTAAATTAGATTTCTAATGATAATGCTGAGTCTTTGACTGCTTTATTTTCCGTTGATGAAATTCAAACTATTGTTAAGTCCCTTGGGTTAGGTAAAAGTCCTGGCCTTGATGGGTACACTGGGGAATTTTACAGAACCTATTGGGATATTATTTTTGATGATTTTTTAGCAACCTTTAACTATTTTCATGAGCATGCTGTTCTTCCTGCTGATTGGAACAATACTAGTTTAGTTTTCATCCCAAAGATTGAAAATCTTATTTTTGTCAAAGATTTTAGACCCATTGCTTTATGTAATGTTAATTACAAAATTTTGGCTAAGGTTATTGCTAACCGCATTAAACCTTTACGGCATGATATTGTTTCTATTAATCAATCTGCCTTCATTTTTGGTAGATCTATTCATGACAACATCTTAATTGCCCAGGAAGTCATCCACTCTATTCATAGAACTAAAGGCAAGAACCCTATTGTAATGATTAAGATTGACTTGGAAAAAGCCTATGATATGATTTATTGGAGCTCTATTCTTAATATGCTGAGTATTTTAAATTTTTCCGATAAATTCATTGCTTGGATAAATTATTGCATCTCCACTGCTACCTTTTCAACTTGTATTATTGGCAAAACTTCTAAGAGTTTTAAGAATTCATGTGGTATCAAACAGGGTCACCCCCTGTCTCCTTATTTGTATATTTTGGTCAGCAATCTTTTTTCTATGATGTTAAATAATGCTCCAAATTATGGTAAGATTTCTTCTGTTAAGATTAGGAATTCTGTGGATATTAATCACTTGATGTATGTTGATGACATTCTTTTGTTCTTTAGAGCTAACCCTAAATCTTCTAAAACTATCATTGATATTTTCAGTCACTTTGAAAAAATTACGAATCAAAAAATAAACTTTGCAAAATCTGAAATTTATTTCCCTCTTAATACTAGTGCTTCTGTTAAGAATAGAATTTGCATTTTAGCAATTTTTATTTTCTCATAGATAAACTCAACTCTAAATTGAGCAATTGGAAGAGGAACCAGCTTTCCCAAGCTGGTAGGATTGTTCTCATCAATTATGTGTTAAATTTTGTTACCTTCCATGCTATTTGTATTGGGCTCCTTCTTGTATTTTAGATAAGATTAGCTCTATCATTAAGAATTTTTTATGGAGCTCTCTTAATGATAAGAAAGGTCTCCATTTAATTGCTTGGAACAAGGTTTTGCTTTCCAAAAAAAGATGGTGGTCTTGGTATTAAAGATTTAGACTCAATGAGATTTCCTCTGGTCAGTAAGAAAATTTCTCAATTACTCAATAATGATAATTCCCTTTGGATTTCTGTGGTTAAAGCTAAGTATAATAACTTGAATATTTGGCATTCTACTTCTTATAAAAATTGTTCTGGTGCTTAGAAGCTAATTTGTTCTACTGCTAATGTCCTTAAATATGGTTTTATAAAATTAGTTTCATCTAGTGATGATATTAATCTTGTTGATGATCCATGGATTTTTAAAATGTCTTTCTCTTTAAAACCTACTTATCTAAATGTTAATGCTCTTGTTTCCTACTCTTCTGTCTCTGATTTGATCATTAATGGTTGTCAGAAATCAAATACTTTGAATTTGTTATTTGGCCCCTCTCTATCGGACAAGATTACTAGGTTGCCCCTCCCGAAACATCCCAATGAGGACAAGTGGATTTGGTGGTCCGATAATAAAGGTTTAATTTGTTCAAAGTCTGCGTACAAATTTATAACTCGGCTAAATAATATCGAACCGTGCAATCTTCCTAAGTGGGATATCATTTGGAATGCTAAAGTTGGTCCCAAGGTAAAACTCTTTATTTGGAAATTTCTCCATAGGAAACTTCCCACTGCAGAAAGATTACACAGATTCGGTATCATTAACTCCCCCCGCTGTGTCTTATGCGGCAGCCATTCAGAAGATATTAAACATATCTTTCTGGATTGTGAGGTAGCACGGACCCTTTGGGAGCCAATGGAAACTCGGTTCGCTGCCCCTCAGATGTTGGTTTGGGATTTAAGTTTGAATGAAGATGCCAATTTGAGCAGTTTGACCTCAATTCATCCTACTCGATTGGCACTTTGTTTCAACACTTTATATTCCATTTGGTTGGCTCGTAATAAAGCAGTCTTTGAATATTTTAAGCCTTCTATTCAGACAACTGTAGCTAAAATAGTAGCCTTAACAGATGACTATGCTGAAAATAACCTGTCTGAGGGAAAATCTTCAATCAAAAATCATGGTACTTCTTGGTCTCCTCCGGATAAGGGTTCTTTTAAATGGAACGTTGATGCTTCTGTTGCTTTAGACAATAATAATGGTGCTTTTGCTGCTATTTGTAGAGATCATTATGGTAAAATTATCTATGCTGAATGTATCTTTGTTCATGATATTTCGATCATTAGAGGTGAAGCCCTCGCTATTAACTTAGCTCTTAATCTAGCTAGTAATTTCAAGCATGACAATATTATTCTGGAGTCTGATGCTAAGAATGTGATTGATATGTGTAGCAACTCTGCTCCTGCAGATTGGATAATTCGTAATCTTGTTAGGGATATCCAGGTGGAGATAAGGAAATTTACTGTTTGCAAACTTAACTTCATTGGCAGGGATGCTAACAAAGCTGCTGACTGGCTTGCCAACTACGCAAGGAGAATGGAGCGTAATTTTACTTGGGGTCAAACTTGGCCCCTGATCTTATTAGTATTGTCAATTTAGATTGTACTTAGGATTTTTTTTCTTTGACATTCGTATTAGTTTCTTTTGTTTGAATAAATAATAATAATAATTTTGGCCCAAGGTTGAATTTTATTTGGTTTTCTATTAATTAGTTCATAATCAAGAGATTATATTTTTACATACAACCCATCTAAAGTCATGTTCCGCTTCAGTTTATTATTTGGTTCGAGTTGAATTAAGTTCCCAAAATATTAAAAAATTTACCCTGAAATTGTAAAGCCTCTTAAGCCACAACAACTTAGGAAAATTGTAAGTCTCATCTATTCATTTGTTTGATTGCACATGATTAATTCAAAATAGATAAGGCACTCGAAAAATATAAGGAATGTTATTCCTTATGTATAAAGAATACTATTCCCCACGTTTACATGGGGAATAGTATTCCTGATGTATTCTGAATGCAACATTACATTTTTTTCCTCCTTCCCTTCTGCGTGCCTATACTCCGATCGTCTCGCTCGCAGGCGGTGTTTGTGCAAGAGGAGAGGCCGGAGACGATATAATTTATTTATTTTTGCAAAAAAGGAGCACGTACAAAAAATTGAAATCAAGTTCTATTTATGGGAATGCAGCTAAAATCTCGTTTAGGTGAGTTTTTTGGTTCACTAAGAGTGGATGATTATTTGTTCGGATTACAATGAGTCAATGATGAAAACGAATAATTTTTTTATCAAAATTTAATCAATCCTGCTTAAGAAATAAATATTTAATGAATTTTAAAAAAATTAAATACAAAATATGTTACTTCTCCACTCATTTATATTTCATTATCTCTAACTTTATTTTTCTTATTTTAAAATATATATAATTTTTTATTCACAAATGACAAAATTACAAATTAATCATATTTTCAGAAAGAAGAAAATAATGTGTAACTTAAAAATCTAAATGCAAAATATGCTATTTTCACTAATTTTTATTTACTATTTTGTAATTAATTATTTTCATAAACATTTAATAAATTGCAAAAATATTGTATTTCTAAAGGTGTTACCTAATTTTATTATTATTTATTTATTTTATTGATAAAAGGCTTGAATATAACATTTAAAAATTAAAGAACCTTATTATAAAATATATTATTAAAAAAATATAATTGAAAGTAAGACAAATGTTGGATTTCAAATTTATGAATGAATTTTATTTCATATTTCTTACTAAGATGAGCAAAACTCAAGATATTGGCTTGGATACTCGTACTCAATTTGTCAAAATAGCCCCTAAATTGCTCAAGCAGTTCTGCGGAAAGGAAATTGGTGCATTTAACAGAGATCATATTATCAGATAATCTATGTAATCCAATCTCCTGAGTTGCCCTAATAATAACACAAAACAAGAAGCTCCACAACTTCAAAATGTAGCAAATCACAAAATTGTTTTGCTAAAGTGAGCATGACTGGAAAAAAATTAATTCCTAGCTTCTAGAATCACAATTCACATACAAAATTGCAGAACGTAATTGAATTTGTAGATCTTATTCAGTATCCTCATCTTCAATGTTTTCACTTTCCTCACCATGCTCATCAACCACCACATTATCATCTGCACCCTTTTCTGGGCCTGGTCCTGCAGAGACTTTAACCATTGATGGACGCAGGAGCCTCTCCCCGAGTTGGAAACCTTTACGGAATTCTTGAATTACGATGCCCTCTTCAAACTCCGTTGATTCCCCGCGCATTATTGCCTCATGAAGCTGCAAGCATGAATCATAAGACAGTAAGAAAAGGTAAAAACATAACCAACCAGAAACAAAATAATCAAAACATGTCTTTTCCAGGCATATATTTTTCCCACCCACGAAGTCAGGCTTTTAGGTGGAGGTTGTATTTGAAACAAGGGATTTGTAAATTTGTACATGCATGATGAATCATCATAACATGTAATCATTTTCTATCTTTAAAATAATGTAACAGAAATGGTGTCTACATCATTGCTAATTACGCTAAATCCTTGTTAAAAATCCCCTCGGTTTCAGTCAGTTCTGGATACAACTAATGTTGTTTAATTAGGTCATGTTTGCTTTAAGAGATAAAGGTGGATAGCTTCAATCGCTTATTTGTTTGATGTTTGGTTTAGTTGACGTTAGGATTAGAAGAATATAAAATTGGAGTTATATTAGTGTACACAGGATAAAAATCATATCTAATTTTTTCTCTCATTTATTATCTTATCCTATCTGTACTCTATTAGGGCATGTTTGCTTCATAGGATAAAGGAGGATATGATAGGGGATGGATTAATATCCATTGTTTGTTTAGTGGATGAATTAGAATAAAATGTGAATAGAAGAATATTTATATCCGATGTACACCGGATTTAAAAAATTCATATCCAATCATCCCTTGTTTTTTATCCAATCCAACCCTTTCCTATCCAACAAAGCAAACATACCATTATACTACTGCAGCATCATATACAATGGTTTAATGATTTAATTGCACTAAGTTTCATAATAAGTTTAAGCAGGGAAATGAAGCCTCTGAAGTAAGAAGCACACAGCAGGCCCAGCATCACTGCTAACATCTATACAATGAAAAGCAAAAGAATTTACCTGAGGATCAAAGGTTCTCCCAACGGTTTCCACAGCTTCCACACCAAGGGAGGTAAGGATCTCCAGAAACTGTTTATAAATGCTCTGATAGCTGTTGTTAATTTTTTCTTCTCCTTCTGTCTCCACCTTTATCTGAGTTTTAGCTCTTTCAAAGTTGTCTAGAACAGGCAATAAGCTCTCTATAACTTCACCTTGCACATTTGTCATCAAAGAAAGCCTTTCTCTCTCTGTCCTTTTCCTAAAATTATCAAAATCAGCACTTATCCTAAGAACACGGTCCTGTTCTATCGTTAATTCTTCAGACAAAGAAGCAACTTTTGTTAAAAGAGAATTCTTCTCATCTTCAATAGATTGAAGAAAGGATTCTATTTCAGCAACTTTAGATTTGTCATCATTTGTCAAAGCTTCTTTATATGACTGCAGTGACAGCAATACAGTTGAAATAGCTGTTTCTTGAGCATCAACAGTACTACCATCCGTTGCTCCATCGTCTAAAGAGATTTCTTCATCAGAATCCTCCTGCAATATAGTTTCTTTAGCATGTCAATGCAAGGCATTCCTGACAACCTAGATAAACTGAGAAAAATTGTAATTTAAGTGAAGTAAATGACATCAAAAGTAGAATAAATCTATAACAATAATCATAAATCTAGGCTCTAGTTATCAAATAAACCATTTCAAAATTGTTAAGATATTAGTAGGCCTAACTCACCCCAAAAGCTAGCTCATGGGGAGAGGATTGCCCAAACTATTTAAAGACTATCTTGGCCATATTTTAACCAATGTGGGACTTTAACACACCCCCTCACGCCCAGGATTGGACATCTGGAGCATGGAGTTTTGCAGGACTAGACATCTGCGGGTGGCACAATATCAACCACAGGATAGACTCTGATACCATGTTAAGAAATTAGTAGGCCTAACTCACCCCAAAAGCTAGCTCATGGGGAGAGGATTGCCCAAACTATTTAAAGGCTATCTTGGCCATATTTTAACCAATGTGAGACTTTAACAAAAATTACACAAAATTAGTTTTAAATCTCCATATAGCCATTTTGGAATTTTAGGAAAAGAAAAACAAAAAAAAAGCATAATGATTGTCAAGAAGTTGTCATAAGAAAACTAAAGAGATACGCGAGAAGATTTAGACAAAATAGAGTTTGGCTTCAAATATGGATTTGAAGTCCAAAAAATTCAAAGAGGACATGAAGAGATAATGCAGATGATAACATATAGAAAATTAAGCTCCAAAGATTGTTAATTTGACATGAAACGTAAAAATGCACCAAAACATAAAAATGCACCAACTATGTTCCATCTGGTCATAAACAAGTTTCTCTTCCATGCTTTTGAAAAAGTTATTATAGAGTAATAAAAGTAAAGTACAATGTATTCTTCAATTTCTTTAGCAGTATTTTGAATGGATACTCCATTATTTTTGTTCCTTGTATAAAGATTTCATCGGACTAGTTTCGCTCCTAGCAAGTTTCCAACAAAAGATAGTCTTAGAGGAGAATACAAACAACTTACAGCAATACAAGATGCCAACATCTAAAGAAAATAGGAATATTCCTAGCAAAATAAGAAAAGAGAATGTAAACAAGTAGCTAACTCCACCGTAACATGCTTTTTTGAAAAGGGAGTTGATATTTTTACTGAGAATCAACATTGAATCTCTTTATTCGACATTAAATTGTGACAATAAGTATCCAATTACAATGGATTTTCCAACTCCTATTTTGGCATCTTTGTTTCATGGGATGGAGGATAAGATAAGGGATCCATTCTAATTCTTTGTCTATTTGATGTTTGAATTAGAAGAAAATAGGATTAGAAGAATATAAAATTTATTTTATATGAGAGAAAAATCCTATTAACTCTCTCTCTCTCTCTCATATTTGTTATCCTATCCAATGAAAGAAATGGATCCTTAAGGTACAGATGAAGTATACCAAGAACAATTAGACTTCTTATATTGTTATGCAAAGAATGACATGCTTTAACTAATTATCTCAAGTATATTTCCACTAGTCATTTCTTACTGAAAAATGCAGATGAGCATATGCACATATACACAAGAGCGGATGAACATAAAAAATGACTAATTTGGTCAATTAGAACTTGCTGATTTTAAAAATATGAAAACAGCAGCTATCTCATTTTACCATCAGCCTCATTTTTGGGCATCCAGGTTTACATGCCTACAGTTATGGAAAATGATAAGAAACAATATATAGCAAAAAGAAAATTAAAGTGAAATATGAAAATTTCTGAAATCAAAGTACCTTCCAATCGTCACAATGAACATGGTCGATTGAAGTTAACCTAGAATGATTTGGAGCCAATGATCTAATATATTACATTATATGAATATATCCACAAATTTACACCCGAAAACTATTCTTCAAACATAAGATATCATCAAGTCATCAATAAAATTAGCAATAGTCCGTGGAGGCTGTTGTTGCTTATGGCTAATGGGGAGGTCCTATTTACAGGTGAAAAAAGCATGGCATGTTTACAGGTCAATGTTGCGAGGCAGATCAAAAGGCAGAAAAGCATAATATTTATGTTAATGAGATTGCTTGAGTTCCATATATTATCTAGTAATTAATTGTGCCACCCAAAAATAAATAAACAAGGTATTATATCAATCTTTAATAACCAAAACGTAGAGCATTCCGTCATATCTGTAAGCAAAATATGTTCTTGGAAAACACAATATATTACTATAACTAATTTCTTGGATGTTACAAATTTAGAAGTCTCAAAATGTCCCCATTGCAATGTAAAACAGAATGCTCAATCATGAAGTAGTGATAAAAAATAATCCTAAAAGCTACAGTTTGATGTTGTTAACTTATCCAAAAAATACCAAACAAGACAGCCTTACGTTCCACTCACATAACCACAAAGATAATTGTCCTAATACCTGTTGATTCCCTATGATTTCAGTTTCCTGTGGTTAGTATCAAAATACAGCTGTTTAGGCCAACTAAATTCAGGAAAAGCTTAGAAACGCAGCCTCAGAAACTCCAATCAGTATACACTTTACACACCCACCAATAATCGAGTATTCAGTATCTGGAAAATACAAGTAAAGCTGCAAAACATCAGTAACAAGTAACCCCCTTAAACGGTACTGTTTATCCTCCAAATTAAGGGGAAACCAATTTGATCAGCAACTCGCCACATAATTCCTAATGAAGCAACTAAAAATTAATAAAACCTGATGATGAATCGAACGATTCAATTCGTGTTTGTAACCCCGCAAAAGTAAAGTCAAATTGGGCTACAAGCCTACCAGATGATGCCTCTGCACCTAAACGGAAAAGAACAAAAATGGCGATACCTTCTCCACCGTCTCCGCAGTCTCTTCAGCCTCGGTGGTGTCCCCATAGGCGGCGAAGACTCCATACTTTGAGGAACGGAGAGGTCTATAGGCAAGAGGGGACAGGTTTAGCTTTAAAGGCCACGATATCCTCTGCCTCGGAGAGAAGCTGGAGATTCGCCTCGGCGGCTCCAAAGAAGGCGAGCGAGCTGCCGCCTCGGCCGGTGGAGAGAGGATTAGCGCCGGCGCTCTTAGGATTATCGCCATTGGCGAGAGAGCAAAAGGAGGAAGGTAGAAGCGAGAGAACGGCGAGTTTTGGTCGAGAAGATTCCTGAAAAATCCAGTTTTTATCCGGAGTCGGTACTCGGTAACATGTTATACGAGCCAAATCGAACCACACGGTCCGCCGGTCCGTTCGGTCTTTTTTTTTTCTTTTCTTTTGATACTGAAAAAACATGGGTTAATAAATATCTAAATTACTAATAATGTTTCTTATGCATTCTTACGCAGGGATAATTCAGGTTCTTAATACCGGCGTAGTCAAACTAATACCGACCTGGTCAAACTTGATGACTTCCTCGGGTAGCTGGATTCAACATAATACTGACAAACTAGTCTTGGTTTTTATGCTTTCTTATGTAGGGATAATTCAGGAAACTTTCTTTTTTTTAAAAAATCTAAATTAATAATTATCGCATACTTAATAACTTTCTTCCACTTTATCCCTTATTTATTTAAAAAAATCGGAATGCCGAATGTGAACCTCTATTAGCTTTTTTAAATTCAATTATTAATCACGACCTATCATAATATATTCTCGCTTGAGATAGGAAACGTTGCAAGTCCTGCAAAGACACTATAATGCTCAAGTATTCGAGATGTGTCCGTAAAAAAGTGGATTCGAATTGGTTTATAAGGCATGTCTTTGAGGAAAGCTATTCAGCGAGAATTTCTCCTCAATTATCGCGGGGATATACCTTGAGTGAATCAATTACCGATTGTGCCCCTTAATTGTGTTGTGATTATGTTTGAATTCTTCAAGTACATACCAAAGACAAAAATACCCTTGGGATGATTGGGTGAAGCCCTCAGGCCTGACTTGGATTGGACCGGCCTCTGGATCCCTGAATGACTAGGTCGATCTGTGCTTTGTGAGCTTATCAGACGGGCTTCGAGGAATTAGTTCGATCCATAGTATCATCGGTTGGATGAGTCAAATCACCTCATTGTGGCACGGTCAATTTCACATGGTATACAAAATCTAATTCCAGTTTCTTTCTTTATTTCTTTATTTTAACTTTCAAGACAATAGATATTGATGGTAGATTTGAAACAAAACTTTAAATTTCGGGATTTGTTAAATAAAGTATAAGATAAATTTAAAACAAATAACAAAGAATAGTGGAAAATATTGAGATGTATTGTATTTCGGATCCAAATTAAAATTTGCTCCGCTAAATGTTTCATACAGTTTAAATTGGGAGAAAAAATGAGCTTTAGTTTGTGAAGCGGAGGGTTGGGCCTATCTTGACTTGGAGCTTCGACCCGGTATGGTGCCCATATATATATATATATATTTTAGATTGCAGTTAGGGTTAGAAAGATAGGAAGAGTTGTGGAGGCGAAATTATCAGCCGGAGATGATTTGTGAGAAACTCCGTAACATCTCTGTAATCTTCAACATATAGTGGATTCATTGTCTTCACTCGTGGATGTAGGCACACTGCCGAACCACGTAATTTCTTGTATTTGTTTGTTATCGTTCTTGTTTATTTCTATTATTTTGTCTCGGATTTGCGTTCTATCATAATAGAAAAGATAAAGTGCAAAACAAGAGTTTGTATTTGCCTGTCATCCAATTCAAACACATGCAACCATTTGAAACACATTTGTCATCGATCATAGAACATAATTGTCCACATGGTTCCATTGAAGATTTAAGTATAAGCAGAGTTTCTCCTCATTTGTGTTATAATTAGTAAGCAATACAAAAAGTTCCAATAATAGAATCTTTTCCAGCACCAGACATAAGAATAGTTGAAGATGAAGAGGAATACAAATTAAAGAAGACATAAGACGATTGTGATTAATCTAAAAATTGAAGCAGACATATCATATATGCAGGAGTCATAACATTGAAGATATTTTCAGTAAAACTGTAAAAGTCAATGAAGATACAAAGATAAGGTTCACTGTGAAATTGAGAATTAAATAGAAATTGTCTATAAATTTTACCACTAAACATCCAGTGGAGATACTTAAGTAGTTAACAATATTGACCCACTTCAAGGAGATATGAATGGAAAAATTACATACACGTTCTAGTTTGATAAATAATGTCACATGATTTATTCTTAGATCAAGAAGAAAACACAGTTTACATATAGAAGTATAGTGAAAAAAATGAAAATGTTAGATCAACTTTATGATACAAGGAAGATCATTGGCTATGATATAGTTTTTTTTGTTAGTTGTCATCAATATTTTTCCTCCAAAATTGTAGAAAACAAAATGAGATACATATAGACAATTCTAACTTGCCTCAAGAATCAAAATAAATTCGGGAGGTGTTCAAATGTTCCTGAATTAGGTTTGCACCCTCCAAGTAATATCTTCTTATATATAGCATAAGCATGATCTGCATCACCTGATGTGCTATAACCTCGAATAAGAGCATTATATGTGAAAACATTAGGTCGCAAACCTTTTTCTTGGAGTACTTCATACATCTTTCCAGCTTCAGTGACCATCCCAGACTTTCCGAAGTAGAGAATCAAGAAATTGTAAGTATATAAGTCAGGGGATATTCCTTTATATTGCATTTCATTAAAGAGAGAAATAGCTTCCTGCAGTCTCTGAGACTTTCCAAGGCCATTAATCATCAAATTGTAGGTGATCAAATCAGGTTCAAGTCCAGTTAGCCTCAATTCTTCAAAATAGTGGAGAGCATCTTCTG
Organism: Canna indica; assembly: GCA_034359265.1. NCBI lineage: Eukaryota > Viridiplantae > Streptophyta > Magnoliopsida > Zingiberales > Cannaceae > Canna > Canna indica. The sequence continues at coordinate 74,305,702 of CP136894.1, read as the reverse complement.
TTCTATCGGCCATGCAGAGAGTGTCTGAAGGGCTTCACATCTGGCTTAACTCCCTCTCTAACCATCTTTTCAAATGTCTGAAGGGCCTTTTCCACTTCAACAAACTTTCCAAACACATTTATAAGAATATTATATATGGCACAGTTAGGTTTGCATCCATATTCAGTCATCTCGTTGAACATATTTATAGCATCAGACAGCCTTCCTGATTTTAGGAGTCCATCGATAAGAGGATCATATGTACACGGAGTAGGAGAAAAGTCATCTCTGGATATCAGATCATAATATAAATAAATTGCCTTATCCAAAATATTTGATTTGACAAGGCCTGATATGATTATATTGTGTGTTATGTTGTTTGGTTTGCAGCCCCTAGAGTGCATCTCTTCTTGCAACTTAAAAACTTCCTCAACTCTGAATGACTTTCCATATGCATCCAGAAAAGAATTGTAGGTAAAAACATCTAGAGAACAACCAACTCTTTTCATTTCAGCAAAAAGTCTTTCAGCTACTTTGACTAAATTGATTTGAAGGAGCCCATCAATAAGAGGGTTATATGTTTCAATTGTTGGTGAAATTCCATAACCTTTGAACTTCTCAAAAAGATTATATGCATCCCATACACTTTTAGACTCACAAAGAAACTTAATTAGAGGACACAAGAAGTAGTCATTCTGGAACATTACATCTGTGGACATTCTTTCAGCAAATTTAACTGATTTATTAATTCCAGATTCCTTTAATATTCCTTATGCTAGAGATAACCAGGAATACCTATCTGTTACAGCACCAGGCTGACAAGTATATGCCTTGGTAATATAGACAGCATCCTCCAGCAGTCCATTCCTCAAAAGCATTGGCAAGATGCTACATAAAGTTGCAAAATCAGGAAACAGAACTTTCTTCATTTGATGAAAGAGCCATATTGCTTCACTAACCCTACCCTCCTTCATCAAACCATAAATTACAGTTTTGTAAGATAAAGAATCAGACATGCATTCCCCCTCTGTCATCTCATAGAGCATGTTCAATGCACAATCTACCTTGCCATTTTTGGAAAGACAGTCCAAGATAGTGTTATAACTTGTTGTATTTGGAGGACAACCATGGTAGCTCATATCCTGAAATAACTTGAGGGCTTTTCCAAGTTTTCCCTCTTTTCCTAGTTCTGCTAGTAATGTGTTGTATGTTACTATAGTGGGCTCAAGCTTCATTGCCTTCATAGTGTGAAATTTTTTCCAAGCTTCATACGCTCTACCAGCTTTATACAGTGCATCAATTAGAGAATTAACTGTAATTTCATCTGGGTTGCAGACTCTTCGTTTCATTTCTTTGAACATCTTTAGAGCTTCATCGACTTTGCCAGCCTTTTTGCAACACTTAATCATCATATTATATGTGATAGCATCTGGAGAAATTCCAACAACCTTTAATTCACGAAAAACTTCTTTTGCCATTTCAAGGCTTCCAGACTCAGCAAGGCCATACAAACATGCATTGCAAGCAACAATATCGGGAACTACTCCCTTTTTCTTCATAACCTCATAAGTATGAAAAGATTTCTCAAAATCTCCAAATTTTCCAAAGTAATCAATGAAAAGGATATAGGTGTAAGTAGTTGGGGTAGGACCATTAATATCTATGTGGTTGAAGAGTTCCTGGGCATCATCCAATCTACGAGCTCTTAGAAGTCCACCAATTAAAGCATTGTATGTGTGTGAATTGGGAGATATTCCATTGTCTTCCATTACATCAAACATTTCAAAAGCTTCTCCAGTTCTACCTTCTTTGTTCAAAGTATTTATCATCATAGTATAAACAACCACATCAGCATGATAGCCATCTTTTTCCATTTCTTTCCAAAATTCTTGTAGTGAATGCAAATCACCACGTTTACCAAATTTGTCCATCAATGTGATGTAAGTCACTCTATCCGGCTTCTGATCACTAACCTTCATCTGCCAGAAAAGTTTTTTTGCTTCGTCAAGCCTTCCTGCTTCACAAAGAACCTCTATTAGCACTGTGTAAGTTACAACATCAGGTGGACACCATTGTTCTTCCATTTGTCGTAGAAGATCGTACGCTTCATCTATTCTTCCTGCTTGGCCAAGTGCCCTTATGCATATGGTGAAGGTGTACACATTTGGTTTCAGTCCTTGCACTTCCATGTCAACCAAAAGTCCCATCACACTTTCTATCTCCCTCCGCTTCCCCAAAGCCACCATGAGAGCTGAATAAGTCCTGATACTTGGTGTAAGTTCTTCCATTATCATCTTTATGTAAACCTCCACTGCCTCTCTACAAAAATTAGACCGGAGGAGAAAATGAATCAGCCCATTGTATGAGAAAGCATTCATCACAAATCTGGCCTCCTTCATCTTCAAAAGTGCAAATGGGGCACTCCGTAGACCCCCATGAATACCAAGGGCCTTGAATATAATCAAGAAAGTTTCAAGGTTTCGTTTCACAATCTGCCTTTGCATTAGATCAAAAACAAGAGCCATATCCTTCACCCTCCCATGAACCCTCAAGAACTCAAGCATGTGGTTGATGGACTTAATTGTGTGGATGACAACTGGCTGTTGTGCGACAGTCATAAAAGAAGACAACACCTGAAGTGGGTCGGAAATGGATTTTAGAACATCCATTATATTGGCAGAGCTCATGCTACTATCAAAAATGGAAAGAAAAAATACTGCACCAACAATTAACTTTTAGAAACATACTTTTTCCATCCTAAACTATCAATACACTATGGAAGAAATAGCAACCTTTAGCTAACAAAAATGAATTCCATACAAAAAAGAGATATAGAAATGTTAAGTAGAACAAAATCTATAAGACATAAAAGGATAAGTTGACGGAGAATGCTCATAATAGATGTGGAGAAAATGCTTATGGAATCTCAAACAACTGCCAGAGACTTAGATCAATGACCATTTGAGAATATGAACTACAGCTGCCTTACATCCAACAAGCTAAGATGTCAAAGACTAAGAATTGCTTCGAAAAATAGAGATTCTTGATATTTTCTTGAAGATTTAAAAGACTACTACAGATTTAAATATGCATTAGTACTAGAGAACAGTTGTAGAAATTAAGGAGAAAATCAAAATTATCCATTCAAGTAACCCCAAATATTGACTTACTATTTAACTCTTTTAGGTTAAAGATTAAAAATTACCATGTGCCTCTTGAATCCCTTGTACATAAAATAGAGTTCAGACTCACGATAAGCAGTGGTAGAATGATTTTTAGGGTGCCTTGAATTGTTATCAGCCTTCACAAATCCTAGCAAATAATGTGAACCCCAGCAAGTGCACAACAACTAAAAACTAATGGCAACACTAAAAAATTAATTACTGTTATCATGTTATGGTATTCCCGTTTTTCCTACTGAATTCTGGAAATATATCATCAAAATTTGATAGCGTTCAACTTACAATCCCACTGCAGGTGGGAGTCCCAGCTAAGTATGAAACAGGAAACATCACAAGATGGTACTGCGGATAACCAAATTAAGCGAAAAATCAAATAAAATGTATGCAATAACTAAAGTAAGACGTGCCTCTCCACCTAAAACGAGAACAGAGGAAGAAAAAGACGTACCTTATCCATGGAATCTGCAGTCTCCTCGACCTCTGTGGTTTCCCCATCGGCGCCGGCGACTCTGAGCTCTGCGAAGCGGAGAGGTCTATAGGCGAGAGGGAACATCCTTAGCTTCGAAGGATGTGGGGTTATCTGCCGTGCGGATAAGCAGTGAAGGCTCCCTAGAGAGTCCGGAGCCAGGCGGACCGCCGCCTCGGCTGATGGAGAGAGGAAGAGCACCGGGGTTGAAGGTCATCCCATGGCATCCCATAATTTTGGATAAGCTTTCATTTCCAACCTCCAAGTCTTGCTTTGTTGTGCTATTGAAGGTCAAGAATTCCAAGACCTCCTTCTTTCTTTGAGGCAGTAACCATATTTCAATTGACGTGACATTTACCCTGAAGGTATACGTTTCTTGCTCTCATCCACAAGAACATTTCCCTTCTCTTATCAACTTGCTTGATAACCCAAGAAGGTGCTTTGAAAATTGAAAAAACATAGGATACCTGACTGGTCAGGACGCTATTGATTAGAGTGATTCTTCCGGTTCTCGAGAGGAGAGGCCCTTGCCATGCGATCATTACCATGTCTATTTTGCCGATGGTTTGCATCCAGTCCTCTTTTAACGATCTTCCTAGGCGGAGAGTCAACCCAAGATACTTAATGTGGAAGGTAGCAGGTGAACATTGAAGAATTGATGTTGCTTGCCCTGCGACAGCCAAATCCCTATAGTACTTAAGGCTCTGGTTTTGAGGTTGTTGATTTTTAAGCCAGTGCACAACTCAAAGCATACTAACAAAAGCCGCAAATTGTTGAGGTGTGAATTGGAATCCTTGCTAAAAATGATCAAATCATCAGCAAAAGAAATTTGAGTGATACCTTCCGGTAGGTGGTCCGCTAGAGCCCCCTTGATGAGCCCCTATGAGGAGGCTTTGAAAAGTAATCTGGAGAGGGTGTCAGTAACCAGGTTGAATAGAAGGGGAGAGAGGGGATTCCCTTGTCGTAGTCCGCTCTTGTGAACAAAAGGACAATCCAATTTATCGTTAACCAAAATCGAGGAAGAAGCAGAGCAAAGTAAAGAAGAAATCCAAGAAATCCATTTCTGAGGGAAGCCCCGAGCCTAAAGAAGTTCTTCAATGAAGGTCCAATTAATAGAGTCAAACGTCTTTTCGAAATGAACTTTAACTAGATATCCATTGTCATTCTTCTGTCTACAGGCCCAGATGATTTCATGAACTGTCATAAAACACTCAAGGCTACTCCTTCCAGTAGTAAAAGCACCCTGGTTTTTATCAATCAAACTTGGCATAAGGGGAGCAAGTCTGTCGGAAAGTAGCTTGGAAAATATTTTAATAATACAGTTCTCCAGACTAATCGGGCGGAAGTCCCCAGTAGAGTCAGCACCTTCACGCTTAGGAATGAGCGTAATAATGGTATGATTGATCCGCTTCATATCCATAGGGTTCCGTTGAAGATCATTCAAGATACGGATGACATAATCCCCTATATTCTGCCAGAATTTTTTAAAGATGTCCATTGTTATGTCATCTGATCCAGAGGACTTAGTAATTCTTTAACCCACAAATGACAGACGATTCTTCTTTAGTGAAAGACACATCTAGTTCATGGAGTAAAGAGTGCGAGGGAATATAAAGATCATTCCAGTTGATCCCCAACAAGGATGAGGAATTTCGGCCAAGAAGGTTTGCATAAAAGCCTCTAAATTCCTCGGCAATGCCAAAATCATCTGCTACCATACCCCTTGAAGTGTTGATACAATGGATCTAGTTCCTGTTACGTCGCAAGGTCGCACACTGATGAAAGAATCTAGTATTTCAGTCCCCGTCTTTTATCCACCTTTTTTTAGCTTGTTGTCTCCAGTAAGTATCCTCATTAGATTAAACTTTGTCCAAATCTGCTTTAAGATTTATGAAATTAATGAGCTCAGAGGGTGTCAAGATACCTGAATCCTCTTTATCCGAAGCGGCTTTAACCTGGGCTTCAAGAGCATTCCATTTTTCCGAACATTTCTTCTTCTTACAATAATCCCAGTCTCTAAGAATGGCCCGCAAAGATTTCCAAGCTTGAATCCAAGTGCACAAGATCGAACCACATAAGCTATAGGAGGTTCGCTGTTCGAGGGCTACCACTAGGGCTTCATGAATAATGTAGGGGAATTCAAGAGCATTAAACCAGGAGGCTTCCAACATGAATCGATGAGACTTATTGTTATAACTGGATAACTGCTTGAGGGTCAAGGGAGAATGATCAGAAAGTCTCCTTGAACTGTTAAGGACGCAACTGTTCGGAAACAGAGACATGAAGCTAGAGTTCACCAAAATTCTATCTAATTTTGCCAAAGTCGGCCTTATCTGGTTATTGGTCCAGGTAAATGGATCCCCAATAAAGTTGAGTTCTAGCAGATTAGAATCCGCAATAAATTTTGAGAAACATTTGGAGTCACTACCATTACCAACACAATTGAGACGTTCACCATTGTGCCTTGTCATATTAAAGTCTCCCCCAATTACTAAGGCATCAATGGAATTGTTAGTAAGGAGATACAGTTCAAGGAGAAAATTCTGCCTCCTATTGCGGGATGGGGGGCCATACACCCCTAGGAACCAGATGGCATGATTACTTCTCAAGTGACGAAGCCTTAATTTGATTATGAAACTCCCCAAGATAACATCAAGACAAACTCATTCACAAGGATTCCAAAAAGCAATCAAAACCCCCGAGGAGCCTACAACATCAATAGTGTGAAAATGGGGGTGCGAACAATGACGAAAACCAGATAATTGTTTAATAGTACGAAAAGATACTTGGTCAAGCTTAATTTCAAAAAGAAAGGTAGCATAGCATTTAAGATCCTGAACCGTCTTCTTAATCATGTAGCACTTGGATAAGCGGTTAAGACCGCGAACATTCCAAAATATAACATTGAAATTGCAAGCAATAGAAGCAAAATTCATATTAAGAGTACTAACAACCAACAAGACCAGAGTAAAAAAAAAGTACTACTGGATCGACCTCAAGTTACACTTCAACGGCTACAAGGGCGTTGATAACTTCAGGGGAATTAGCTTTGAGCACGAACCCCATGTTCAAGATGCTTTGAATAGTTTCCGCATTAAGTCGGTCAACCATATCAATGACGGAAGATCCCAAATCAGAGCTAGAGTTCCGAGTCGGCAACGAAGTTCCTTCCATAAGCGTTGCTTTCCGAGCTTCAACTTGCTTACAAACCGGGGTGGCAGATTTGTTGAGAAGTCGTTGACTTCTGCGGACATGGATAATATTAGTAGGATCTCGGATAGTAGTAGGTGCAACATGATTGGAATTTAAGTCGTCAGGAGGCTGCCCAATTGAAAAGTCCAGCTTGGCGTCAAGATGATCCCCACGAAAACTTTTCAAAGAGAGAAGAATAACTTTACGTAAGCCTCGACCGCTGATCTCGCCTAGAGAAGCAGTAGGCGACAAAAAACCATTCAAAAGCGGGCTTTTGGTGTCGGAAACAAGTGCAGAACCATGCAACTCATCATACATCATCAACCAATCCGAGCCAAGGGAGAATAGAGCAACAAGAACTCGCCCATCAAAGACGATCCGAGGCAGAGATAACCTGGGTCTCCAACAAAGAGGACGAGGAGACTGCTCTAATGAGACGAGAGATGACGCCTCTCTGGAGAGGCCAAACTGCAGGCAGTCGGGAGTACAAAGGCAAGGTCGTCCAAAATCGACAAAAGAAACGACTTTAGCAGGAAGAAGAGCCCCAGCTGTCACCACTTTGTCGCCATGCGCAGAGACACCGGCCACGGTAGCTGACGACATGTTAAGCTACGGCTCCAGGGTGGTCGTCCGGTGTTGAAGATGATCAGAGCAGTTCGGAGGTGACAACGACCCACGATCCGGCAACCCAGCATTTGGAAGAGGATTCGGGGGGTGATGTAAGTTAATCGACAGCTTCACATTATCAGGGAACTCCTCCGGATCATAGTCTGGGTCATTCCTGTCATCATCCTCATGATGATCCTCTTGAGCAGGATCAGCACCAGAAGGCACGAAGCAGGTTTCGTGTCATGCAATAGCGACGTCAATGGTGAAGCGATTGTCCTCAGCGTCAGCAATAATGGAGAGGGGAATGGAGAGCAGCGAGTCCACCCGGATCTTGACACGACAAGCTGAGAGCTCAGACCACTGCACACAATGCTCATCAATAGCTTCAAATGCAGCGAAAGAGCTTACCAAGGCGATGACGACATCAGTATTCCAAAAAATCATAGGGAGCCCTCGCAGCTCAATCTCGACTCGGACCTCAGGAGGAGAGATGGTGGTAAACAGCTAGTCTTGACTCCAATCTTTGAACCATAGAAAGAGATGGCCTCAATGCATCTTCTCCATCTCAATTAGGCGCCGCTTGAAACGTACATCTTCTCCAGGAGGTGTAGTGACGAGAAAGCGACCATCAGGTAATCGTCGTTGACGCCACGAGCCTGCATGCTCGCGAGGGTTGTTGAAGCAGCTCGCAAGGTGTCCCACCAAGTCGACATTAGGGTGCAGTTGGCCACGTACCGTAATGATTACACAACAGTTGAAGAGATATCGAGTCTTGTCAGCCGTTTGAGCAGTGTGTGGGAACACACACGAGTCGATGGAGGGCGACCTGGAGGCGAAGGAGGCGGGGGAGACACATTTGAGGCGCAAGAAGAAGGAGAGCTCGGATGCACACCATTCAAACGAAAAGACATGGTGGACGACAAAGAAGAAGGATCAGCGGGGTTGGTGACACCAGGAGAAGCGGGAGGTGATGAAGAAATAGAAGCTGGAGGTGAAGATAAATAGTGACGTCGTCGAACATAAAAAGGGCAATGCTGACGAACGTGCCCAGGTTTAGAACATGCAAAGCAGCACACTCGACTCCTACATGATCTGGCAAAGTGGCCTGGGCTCAAACAACAAAAATAACGTCGTTGGGCTCGGAGAGAGTCCACCAAGGCCGAAACAGGCGAAGAAGTCGTCGGATGACGGAAGGAAGAAGACGAGGAAGGGGGAATGACTGAGGTTGGAACACGAGCAGGAGGGGGAGCAGGACGCCCCACCTGGATCACTTTAGCAAAGAAAAGACCAGTCCCTAGCCAATGAGCGGAAGATGATTTCGGGACGTCAGTGAACGTAATCTTACGAGGTCAGAACGACGAGAGACAAGATGCCAACCGTCGGAAGGCGGACCTGGAGCAGGGGAAATGAAAGGAAGACAGAGAGAGGGACGAGGGAGGGGAGGAGCGGGGAGGGAGAGAGGAAAAGGGGCGGCGGAGGCAACATGAAGAGGAGAAGCAGAGGAGGAACAAGACGCCATCCCGGCCACTGTCCCTCAACATTTCAAGAGTTTTGGTAAATAGCATATTGTGGATTTTTTGAATTCGGTTCTGCTTTCAAAAATTTCGAAGATCACGTTCGGTTTTGGATAATTTCAGAGATTCATATTCGGATTTAGAGAAATTTTTATTTTTAACTTTACCTATCTTCTAGTTTTTATATTCTCATTTTGTTCATTTTTGTGTAAGCATTATTATTTTTCAATCAAAACTCAAAAGTGACTTTGAAAGAAAATTTATAGGTGAGAAAAAATCTTTTAAATTTATAGGTGTAATTCATCTTATTTTTAAAATTTTAAAATATTTTATATGATATTTTTTATTGTGCAATTTTTTTGAGAAAAAACTCATAAAAGATTAGTACAGTTATAAATTCTAAATTTTCTTGAGCTAAACTCATTGTTCAACAATGAGTTCAGCTCAACTAAATTATAAATTCTTTATCTTAATAGCCTTGATTCTAGATTTTTTTTTTCCCGCAAAAATAGGCCAATTGTATTGTTATTATTTGAAATTTAATTTATAATATAAGGAAGCTTTTAATCCTACATTCATGGTCTACTTATTCTCTTGTTTGATTATAACTTATTGACAAGAAATAAATGGACAATAGAAAATAAATAAGGAATACTATACTCCATGCATGGAAAATACTATTCCTTATTTTAACCCAATGAATGTTATTTCTCATTACATTTTTCAACATTGTCTTTCAATATTTATAATATTACATAAGAATATAAATACTGAATTATTAAATTAATTTTAATAATTACATATCTTAAATAAATAATTATTTTTTTATTTTTAAATACTATTTTAAATATTATTTTATATAGATTCAATTACTTTTTATGAAAATAAAATAAATAATAATTTTTATTATTTTAAATTAATAAACTATTTTACATTTGTATATATTTTTATTATGTTATTATTAATTAGAATAATTAGAATACTTTATTATATTTTTTGGAAGAATATTTTAGTCATTTTCTTCTCAATTCTCTATCTATTATTAATATCAATCAAACAAGGTAGATATTATTCACTATCTATTTCATTACTTATCTATTCATATTTCTTATCTATTCTTATTCATTATGATTGCATTCTATCCAACCAAATACACTATATTATACACTTCTCTACTTACTTTGCACAATAGTTCACCGCCTAGAGATAATTTTTTTAGTAGGGATCTTGAGTAGGGATAAATATCATTTTTAATAAAATTATCTCATATTCATGCTTTAAATCCAATCTAGCAAATGAAGATAATTCCAAAAGCTATTTTTCATTTTACTGTCTTTTTTTGTTTTTGTTTGTAGCTCTTTCCTTGTAACTTTGCTGTATTTTACTTTTATTTTTCTTTCTTCAATTCTTTTGAATTCAATGAAAAGTTTTCTTCTAAAAGTCGATACAAAGTTACTTTTCGAATGAAAAGTTTTTTTTTCCTAGAGTATTTTTTAAAGAAAATATTCATTCAAAGATATTTTTAAAAAAACATATATCAATGTTACATACAAAAGTTCACTATATTAGGTGATGTCATATAAATTTAAATATATATTAAGAGAAATTTTGAATTATTAATTAAATAAAAACTCATCTAAATAATATTTATAATTTTTTGCTTCCCTACTTTTCCAAAACGTGATCCGTTAATGAAATTTTGGCAACTAAAGCTTGAAATTCATAAAATTGATCTGGCCCGAACGAACTGCAGCCTTTTCAACCAAGATTCTCTTCGGCTACTTGATAAATTTAGCTCGGCATGAAGGTAATATATAGAAGTGCTTACTCAACAAGTTTCCTCGTGTTCAAAGAAGGTTATGCATAGGGGTGAGCGGAATTATCCGATTTACCGAAACCGAACCGAAACCGACCGAACCGAACCCGAATTAACCGAACCGAATTTACCGAATTAATTTCGGTTCGGTTTTCGGTTAATTTTTTCTGAGATTTCGATTTTCGGTTCGGTTCGGTTAATTTACCGTAAAAAATCAGTTTTAACCGAATTAATCGAAATTTAAAAAATTACCATTTTACCCCCCAACAATTCAATTAATTACATATGTATCCCAAACACTAATACCTTAAACGGTTAAATCTGATACCCACTTACCCTGTACTCGCCCCGCCGCCCGACCCGATTCCTAACCTAATGTTCTCAGTCTCTGTCTCTCGATAGACTCGACTCTCTCGCACTCGACAAGTCGACATCCTCATCAGCCGGCCCTAACTACACAGGCGGGCGATGCCGGGGCGAACGCAGCGTCGGCAGCCCGACTCCCCCACTCGGCTTCTCGATCGGTCGGCAACGCAGCACTCTGCCACTCCGGCCGGTCGGCACTCGCCAAGTTGCCTCCTCACTCCCAAATCGCACTCGCCAAGTCGCCTCCCCCCCAAATCGGCTCTCGCCAAATCGCAAACTCTTCTTTTCATCCGGCGTCCAGGACTCCAGGCTAGCGGCAGTAGGGGTGAGCATCTACTTCCCGGGGCATCCGACATCCGACATCCTCATCATCCGACAGCCGGTCTTCAATCTTAATCAAGGTTAAATTTTTAAAATACCTAGTTGATTTATATTTTTAAGCATATAATAGTAGATTACTAGATTTGATAGTGCCGACCGGCCGGAGTGGCTGTGTAGAATTGTAGATTTAATAAATCTACTTGATAGTGTAGATTTTAAGTCGGATAGTAGTCTGTGTAGATTTAATAAGTCTACTTGATAGTGTAGATATAATGAAACAAATCTACAAGATAGTAGTCTGTGTAGAATGTAGATTTGCAAGTGGTTATAAGTCTACTTGATAGTGTAGATTTGTTTCATTATAACAGTAGATTTGTTTCATTATAACAGTAGCTTGCTTTTACTATTTATATCAAGTTTTGTATTGAATGGAAATAAATGTTAGATGTCCAACTCTCAAGAAGAGGCAGATTCAAATACAGTAGCAATAGTAGCACAACCAATATCTACACCCGCAAGTGATGAAAGTGGCAATGAAATCGGAAAAGCAACATTGCCGCCAAAAGGCCCAAAACAAAGGTCAAAAGTGTGGGAATACTTTGAAGTTTATGTTGATAAAGAGAAAGGGGATATCAAAGGCAAGTGCAAGTATTGTCAGAAAGAATATGCTGCAGATACAAAGAAAAATGGGACAAGTGCACTCAATTACCATGTGAAAACGTGTAAGAAGATACCGGGGAATGAAGATAAAACACAATCACAGTTGTCTTTGCAACCATCGGGAGATGATGAAAGTACGGGTATGTTATCTACTTGGAAGTTTGATCAAGCTGCTATTAGAAAAAGTCTTGCACGCATGATAATTGTTGATGAGTTGCCATTTAAATTTGTTGAATGTGAAGGCTTTAAAGAGTTTATGCATAATGCATGTCCTAGATTTAAATTCCCTTCAAGATGGACTGTATCACATGATTGTTTTCGGTTATATACGGATGAGAGGTTGAAGCTGAAACATTATTTGAAAAAGAATGATCAACGAATTTCCATAACAACTGACACATGGACATCCATTCAACAAATCAATTACATATGCATCACAGCTCATTTCATTGATAGGGATTGGAAGCTGCATAATTTTTTTTTAAATTTTTGTCCAATTTCTAGTCATAAGGGTGAATCTATTGGCAGGGCAATAGAGACATGCTTACTAGAGTGGAGGATAGATAAAGTGTTCACTATTACAGTAGACAATGCCAGTTCAAATGATGTGGCTGTTGAGCACTTGAAGCGAAAATTTATTAACTGGGGGACTACTATTGCAAATGGCAAGTACTTACACATAAGGTGCATAGCTCATATAATTAACTTGATTGTGCAAGATGACTTAAAGGACTTGGATCCTGCAATTAGGTGGGTCAGGGAGGCAGTGAAATATATTAGAAGTTCTCCAGCCAGGCTTAAGAAATTCAAGGAGTGTGCTGATTCAGTGCAAGTTGAATGTAAGAGTACATTGTGTTTAGATGTGTGCACTAGATGGAATTCCACTTACTTGATGTTGAGTGTAGCTGAGAAGTATGAGAAGACATTTGAAAGATTTGAATTAGAAGATCTATACTTCGGAGTTGAGGTGGATGCAAATTCAAAGGGTTTCGTGGATTGGGATGTCGTGAGGAGAACGATCACTATGCTAGGGTTTTTTTATGATACCACAATACGTGTTTCTGGTTCATTATATGTTACATCTAACACATTTTGGACTGAAATTAGTGACCTACTCAGCGCAATCCTAGAATGGACTCGAAGCGATGATTCAAATGTGAAGGGAATGGGTACAAAGACGAAGACAAAGTTTGACAAATATTGGGGAAACATTGATCAAATGAATAAAATCATTTTCTTCGCTGTTGTACTTGATCCTCATGAGAAATTCATGGCAATGGAAGTTTCTTTTTGTGATATATATGGTGAAAATGAAGGGACTGAAGTATTTGAAAGAGTGAAGATGTCACTTTATGACATTTTCAAGGAGTACAAGAATATGTTACAAATTGAGAGTGGTCATTCAAGTGAAACAAGTCCATCAAGCACTACTTCAAGTAATGAATCGGTTGGTAATAGACCAAGAGGACATTACAAGTTAATTGCCAAGAAACGAAGAATTGAGAGTGGACATGTTCATGCAAAGTAGGTCAAATATATATATATATATATATATATATATATTTGAGGCTGCAGTTATGGTTAGAGAGATAGGAAGAGTTGTGGAGGCGAAATTATCAGCCGGAGATGATTTGTGAGAAACTCCGTAACATCTCTGTAATCTTCAACATATAGTGGATTCATTGTCTTCACTCGTGGATGTAGGCACACTGCCGAACCACGTAATTTCTTGTATTTGTTTGTTATCGTTCTTGTTTATTTCTATTATTTTGTCTCAGATTTGCGTTCTGTCATAACAGAAAAAGATAAAGTGCAAAACAAGATTTTGTATTTGCTTGTCATCCAATTCAAACACATGCAAGCATTTGGAACACATTTGTCATCGATCATAGAACATAATTGTCCACAGGGTTCCACTGAAGATTCAAGTATAAGCAGAGTTTCTCCTCATTTGTGTTATAATTAGTAAGCAATACAAAAAGTTCCAATAATAGAATCTTTTCCAACACCAGACATAAGAATAGTTGAAGATGAAGAGGAATACAAATTAAATAAGACATAAGACGATTGTGATTAATCTAAAAATTGAAGCTAACTCTTTGTATGTCGAGCCATGAAATTACATAGAGGTGTACACATTTGGTTTCAGTCCTTGCACTTCCATGTCAACCAAAAGTCCCATCACACTTTCTATCTCCCTCCGCTTCCCCAAAGCCACCATGAGAGCTGAATAAGTCCTGATACTTGGTGTAAGTTCTTCCATTATCATCTTTCTGTAAACCTCCACTGCCTCTCTACAAAAATTAGACTGGAGGAGAAAATGAATCAGCCCGTTGTATGAGAAAGCATTCATCACAAATCTGGCCTCCTTCATCTTCAAAAGTGCAAATGGGGCACTCCGTAGACCCCCATGAATACCAAGGGCCTTGAATATAATCAAGAAAGTTTCAGGGTTCCGTTTCACAATCTGCCTTTGCATTAGATCAAAAGGGTTTCGTGGATTGGGATGTCGTGAGGAGAACGATCACTATGCTATGGTTTTTTTATGATACCACAATACGTGTTTCTGGTTCATTATATGTTACATCTAACACATTTTGGACTGAAATTAATGACCTACTCAGCGCAATCCTAGAATGGACTCGAAGCGATGATTCAAATGTGAAGGGAATGGGTACAAAGATGAAGACAAAGTTTGACAAATATTGGGGAAACGTTGATCGAATGAATAAAATCATTTTCTTCGCTGTTGTACTTGATCCTCGTGAGAAATTCATGACAATGGAAGTTTCTTTTTGTGATATATATGGTGAAAATGAAGGGACTGAACTATTTGAAAGAGTGAAGATGTCACTTTATGACATTTTCAAGGAGTAAAAGAATATGTTACAAATTGAGAGTGGTCATTCAAGTAAAACAAGTCCATCAAGCACTACTTCAAGTAATGAATCGGTTGGTAATAGACCAAGAGGACATTACAAGTTAATTGCCAAGAAACGAAGAATTGAGAGTGGACATGTTCATGCAAAGTCTGAACTTGATATGTACTTAGATGAGGCACTGCAGGAAGATAAGGATGATTTTGATATTCTGAAGTGGTGGAAGCTTAATTCCGAGAGATTTTCGATCCTCTCACACATGGCTCGAGATATCTTGGTTGTTCCTATATCCATAGTGGCTTCCGAATCTACCTTTAGTGCTGGCGGGAGGGTCCTTGATCCATTTAGAAGTTCTTTGACTTCGAAGGTGGTTGAGTCTTTGATATGTGCACAAGATTGGATTCGAAAGTCTAATGGATTGAATGTTGAAGAAGATATCACAGAAGTTGAGAAGTTTGAAAATGGTACTCTATTTTTATATATATTCTTTTATATATTCTGTTTAATTTTATGTGCATATTATTAATTGAATATGTTTGTCTATTTAAAAAAATTAGATTTGCCAATTATTAGATTGAGTATAGTTGGCCCGAGTGCGGTTACAAGTTGAAGAGTTTTAACTCGATGACTCAGTGAGTTTTTGTTTAAGTGTATAGCTTGTGGTTAATCGAAATTAATTAATTAATTTTTATAAAATCTTGCTGTTTATAAAATTAATTTTTAAATAGTTGGTTACAGGTTACTTGGTTAGGTTGCTGAGATGACTGAGAATGGTTGGTTACTTGGTTGGTATTTGGTAACATTTCTAATTTACTTGGTTGGAAATTTAAATTGTGTTTCATTTTGTTTAGCAATGGTAGGTTTAGCAATTTATACATTGATTTTGTTTGAAACCTTAGGTGAGAAGTTAAGATAACTGGCTGCCTAGCTGAGGGAACAGTGAAGTGTTTATTGATGCTGCAACAAAATTTTGATGTGTTATGTTTATGTGGAAACAGTGAAGTGTTTATTTTGCTGGATAATATTTATGTGAAAATGTTGTTGCACTGTACTAGAATCTCCATATAAAATTTTGTTGGAACATTGAGTTTTCTGGTTCATCTTGTGTATTCTGTAATTATTTGACTTGATTAGGGTATTTTCTTAAAGTACAACATCTCAATTTTATGTTTTCTATACACTTTCATTCTCTGTTTTATGTATTAGCTTACAACATCTCAAATTTTTTTCATATGAAACATATTTCGGTTAATTCGGTCGGTTAACCAAACCGAACCGAAATTTTTCGGTTAATTCGGTCGGTTAACCGAAATATTCGGTTCGGTAAACGGTAAAATTTTCTGTGAAATTTCGGTTCGGTTAATTTACCGAACCGACCGATGCTCACCCCTAGTTATGCATCCCTAACTGTAAAATCCAACGAGTTTAATCCAAAATTATTTTTGCCTACAAATTACAATGAATAATCAATAAAATCTAGTGAAAATCGATCACATCAACCAAACCCAAATGGTGACCCATATTTTGCACTTATTTAAAACCAAAACTGGATGAACCGATCATATTGTTCGGCAATCAATAAGTCAACTGGTTTGAACTTTGAAGCCTAGCCCAAGTTAATAAACATTCATCATAAATGGGAAATCTTGCGGTCGCAAACCTCACCATCTTCTCCCTGAATGCATGTCATAGTTGCCAAGTAGTTAAACTAAAAAACATTATACAGACTGTGGAAGAATCGGAGATAATGGTTACACAAATAAGATAACAGTTAACAAGATAAAATAGCGAACATAGCTCACCATATACTAGATATATTTGGCAGCTAAAATTATTGAAGGTACATGAATGGTGAGTGGACATGCTTGTTCTGGAAGATGCATGATTAGGGCATCCCAAATAGCACACTAATAAATCTTAACATTCATGGATTTTGACCACCATATGATGACAAATCCATGTTTCTATACTAATAACCTTGAAGAGGTTATATGTTTTTTTATGTATAGCATTTCCAATCTAAAGGAGAAAGATCGCCAAGAGACCCTAGTATCAACCTACATAGTCATTAGATATGAGAAACATTCGATTGGATTGGCTTCACAAATTGCACCAGTATCATGGTCATGTTGTCGCATCCTTCTCCAGTAAGAGTGCTTGGAGCCAAGCATCGGTCCAATCTCTTTCGCATACTGCAGACAGGCAGCTTTCCTGCAGTTCGGCAAAAGAGACGTCAAAAGTATCAGTATATACAAAAAGAAAGAAAGAATTCAGCCAGTGAAACTACTCTTTTCAATTAGGATATAACACCTGTGATATTCATTGTCAATAAAACAATTTCATTTGCAACCTCAAAGCATTATGACTGTTACAACTTTAATCATATATAGCAGCAAAGTCTGTCTTTGTAACTTTGGGTAGTAGTTATTCGCTGGATACAATGGATAAACAAGATTTGCTTAAAGGTGATCAAAGAATAAGCATAGAGTAGGATACTCACATTTCTTAGTTGCTCATTGACAAAATCCACAAGTTCTTCGTTTGACATGCAATCCCTTGTGAAAGTTTAAGAAAAAAACATCAACAACTATAATAGTTTCAAAAGAGTTCTACTATTATCCTATTTGAAAACCTTCTTGTGAGAATAATTATGCTACATTTGGTTATATAGAAATTAGAATAGCTGATAAGGCTTACCAGATTCCATCACATGCTAGTATGAGAAAGTCATCATCATCAGTCAACTCCACCTAAGATGAATACCCACAAATTACATCCACACTTATGGAACTCGTGAAAGACTACAGATCATTGTTAAAAGAGCCTTAAGTTCAATAACTAGTATACATATATCTGTCAAATACTCACATCAGTTATGTCTGGATTGCATGTCACAATTTGCTTTTCAGCTGACAAAAATTTGTTTTGCTTGAATTCCACATCACCTGCCACAAAGTTGTTGCTTAAAAGAACAACAGATTATAAGACCATACAAATTCCATTAATAGTACACATTCAAACTACCAATTGCTCTAGCAAGATTTAAGCTTCCATTTACTCTTCCTGCATAAATAATCCCTCCTGCTTTTAGGATCCTTTCCTTCTCCTCAGCAAGATCTGGTTTGTGATCCCTTGACAAACTGATTGCCTATGGAAGAACAAGAAAGAATGTTATCATGCACATAAAAGCATATCTTTATCTCTTGCACTACTTGATCTAATCCCAACATAAACTATTTTCTTTCTTTTCTATTTTCCCTTTTTTACCTTCTCCTTTCATCATTGTAAATTTTTTAAATAAAAATTTCTCAACGGAGCCTCCCCTCTGTTTTTTTTTTCAAAAAGAATATTTGCAGAATACACACATAAGAGGATCTCTTAGTGACAAACCTGACCCCTCCTTGATAGTACACAACGAGAATCTCCAGCATTCGCTACGATGAGTTGGTTGTTTCTAATAACTGCCACACAAGCTGTGCTACCAGATGCAGGTCCAGAAAAATCAGAATGTGGTCCCTGATATAGAAGCCTACCGAATATTAAGTTTCACAGTGGAATTGTGGAATAATAGAACTTATAAATATGCTTTTGCTCAGGATTCTAACTAGTAATAATTAGAACAAAGCAGGTATGAAAAGTTTACAAGGTGAAATGACAAATCTTTATAAAATAAAATATGATAATTGATATGGACATGTTTTATGCCTACCTCAAATATGCATACTAAGATACCGAATGTACAATGTAGAAATATTCAGCACATATGAAACATATGACAGCCACAAAAATCATCTCCTTAAATACTCAACCTCATTTGCTAAATGTTGAAAATAGTGTATATTATAGACCACAATACATGCAGCTATTGCCTCCTTTCAATATGTATAAATTCCTCAAAGAAGTATCCCTTGCAAAGTCATAAATGAGATAAATAATGTGACAACCATGGTGTATCACCCAAATGGTAGCATCACCTTTAGGAAAAAAATGATTATAGTTTGATTTGTGCTTATATGCAGTTTACCATAATGGCAACATTGACCACAACTTTTGATCGCAATGAAACTAAAATTTAACTTACACTTCAATGTGTAAAACAGAATGGTTTAGTAGCATAAGTAAGCATTTCCTATGATATATTTTTGAACCACCAGTTTATTTGGAAGATTAGGCAATTTCAATGTATAATGAAGACATGACAGCATGGTTTAAAATTTCGCCCGAAATGGTACGGTAAGCCCGGTATTTACCGGTTTTTCAGGTTTCTGGTATTCGATATACCCGGTATTTGAAAAAATCGGGTATATTGTGTATACCGGGCGGTATCAAGCAGTAATGCCGTTGGCCGTTGGCAATGGGTGGCCGACAACCCTACAGGGCTGTTGGCCACATGTTTCGGAATAATACCGCCCGGTTTGGGCGGTATATATCAAATACCGCCCAAACCGGGCGGTATTACATGCATACCGGGCGGTATTACATGCATACCGGGCGGTATACCGCCCGATATGATCAACAGTGACCCCAAACGGCTATAGAGCCGTTTGGGGCCGGGTTTGGGTTATTTTGGGGGCTATATAAAACCCCCATTGGGTACTGTATGTATTAGGGTTTTTCACAGAGACAAGAGAATCATTAGATTAGAATTAATATAGGGCGACACAGGCCCACAACCCAAAGGGCCCACTAGGTCTTATGTTGCGCTACGCAGAGTTTTCGGCTAGCGGGACCGCCGAAGACTCTGCATAGCGCAACATAAGACGTAGTACAACATAAGACCGTACCAACACATGGTATTCATCATCTCAGTTGATGTTGCGCTACGAGGGTTGTGGGCCTGTGTCGCCCTATATTAATTCTAATATAATGATTCTTTTGTATCCGTGAAAAATCCTAATACAATACCAAATGGCTTTTAAACATTGTATTCATTTATTTGACATTTGAATATTGATTTTAAGCATTTCTTTATCAATTATATGATTATTGGATATTTGAAGTTATTTCTTAAATAAATAATATTAAAAAAACAAAAAAAAAAACCCACCGATATGCAATTTCCGTACCGGACCGTACCGTGTGTCGGTACGGTACCGGTACCAAGATTTTAA
Organism: Canna indica; assembly: GCA_034359265.1. Lineage (NCBI taxonomy): Eukaryota > Viridiplantae > Streptophyta > Magnoliopsida > Zingiberales > Cannaceae > Canna > Canna indica. The sequence continues at coordinate 74,285,607 of CP136894.1, read as the reverse complement.
ACCATGCTTGACAGTCTTTTCTAAAATGGCCAAGTAAGACATATTGTGCATTTTAGAAAAAGAAATAGGTCAATTATCTCCTTGGCATGCTTCTTTGTACTTATCCTCTTGTAAACCCTCCTTCCAAGTTCTGTGGCTCCTTCCTTCACTTTCATATTCTGTTTCCCTTTTGTCATAATTTCCATTAAAGCACACTTAACCGCTGGTCACCCAAAATCCAAAAAATCCTAATATTTTGTCATCCCTCTACAGCTTTAACTTCTGGAGATTAGCTCGAATAGTTCAATTACAATAAAGAATATTTGTCTTTTGGAACAACCCAGCCATTATATAGAATAGGTCTAAAATGGGTAAGAAACAAAAGTTCATTTGTATCATCATAAAGCCATAGCAAGAACCAACATGACAGCATCAAGGAGATCCAGACCCAAATAACGTAAATGAAAAGAACTAGCTCTAAAAAACAACAAACAGAAAGGACTCAGGAGATGGAATTCTAAAGAATAAAATGCAACAACAGGAGATCCTAAACAGATAGAACATCACTGAACTGAATATACTACCTCCTCATAAGCCCATTCATCTGCATGGCCATCAGAATTACCACCCCTTGGGGACCATATCAAGCCTTCAATCAAGCCAGTGAATCTGTCCATCTTGTCTCCCAGTACAGCTAACTCCCTCCACCCTCTCTGGCCCCGCATCATCTCATCCATTCTATATCGAAACAATTATCATATACATTAATCTAGACATTTCTCTTCTCATCTGCCATGAGTTATGATATGGCACATATTACCCATAAATTTGAGAAAAACAAAATAAATATTGGAGGCTGAAATAGAATTATACCTAAAAAATGCTTTTCGTATTGCAGCAGTCAAATCACCGAGATCATGATCATACTTGAGAACCTGAGTATGTAGGTATTTTGCACAGAATTTTGACACTACTTTTCCTGAAACAAGATTTTGCCCAATTAACATTTGTGTTAACTATATAAAGACATATAGCTGTCCCAGCAGTTAACACAGCAGCAGCTGGAAAAAAAATGTTTTAAGATGCTTAAGGATGTGGACCTAAATAGATAGAATATAATTTCAAATAAAAATCCACAAGAAAGAGAAACAAAATTTCAAATTGAAAGGAGCACGGGCAGAATACAGGAAGGAGACATCAAAAGGCGGAGAATGAAAATGCAGAAAAAGAGAAGAGCAGATAACTGAGTTCTTTCTTTTTCAGAATATGTCGTATCTCAAAAGTTATTGCTTTAGATGTGATGTAGCTATAGGTCACATGCCTAGATATTGAACTCTCCTAAATATGTCCCGGACCACAACCACTATATCAGACACTTTATTCACTTTATTCACTTTAGTCCAAGGAGTTTCCATCAGCCCTTCTTATTCAGAAACTCTTTAATGGTCTACTGCAGTCAGTTCCATTTTCTAATTCTGAATTGGTTGTTTTAGTCTTCCAACGTAAGAGGGAAACATGCATTTAAAGGAATTTTGCAATTCATATTCCTTGATAGAATCAGATTTTGAATGCCTCCACCACCATCATATTTTTATGAAAAATTTGCAAGAGGCAAAAGGCATGTCAAATTTAGATATAATGATAGAGAACTGAAATGCTCTGTCCTACACACTTTTAAGAAATACCATCATTCATGCATCACTCAATGATATCTCCAAAATACTTCTTGAAACATTTTTATCTGGCTCACTTGTTTATTTCTATTGTTTTGTCTCGGATTTGCGTTCTGTCATAACAGAAAAGATAAAGTGCAAAACAAGAGTTTGTATTTGCTTGTCATCCAATTCAAACACATGCAAGCATTTGAAACACATTTGTCATCGATCATAGAACATTTTTCCACAGGGTTCCATTGAAGATTTAAGTATAAGCATTCTATAAACTAAATATAACTTAAAAATTGTATTTACCATGAAAACAATTTATTGCCAAAATCAGCAACAGAGTTTCTCCTCATTTGTGTTATAATTAGTAAGCAATACAAAAAGTTCCAATAATAGAATCTTTTCCAGCACCAGACATAAGAATAGTTGAAGATGAAGAGGAATACAAATTAAAGCAGACATAAGACGATTGTGATTGATCTAAAAATTGAAGCAGACATATCATATATGTAGGAGTCATAACATTGAAGATATTTTCAGTAAAACTGTAAAAGTCAATGAAGATACAAAGATAAGGTTCACTGTGAAATTGAGAATCAAATAGAAATTGCCTATAAGTTTTACCACTAAACATCCAGTGGAGATACTTAACAGCATTGACCCACTTCAAGGAGATATGAATGGAAAAATTATATGCACATTCTAGTTTGATAAATAATGTCACATGACTTGTTCTTAGATCAAGAAGAAAACACAGTTTACATATAGAAGTATAGTGAAAAAAATGAAAATGTTAGATCAACTTTAAGATACAAGGAAGATCATTGGCTATGATATAGTTTTTTTTGTTAGTTGTCATCAATATTTTTCCTCCAAAACTGTAGAAAACAAAATGAGATACATATAGACAATTCTAACTTGCCTCAAGAATCAAAATAAATTCGGGAGGTGTTCAAATGTTCCTGAATTAGGTCTGCACCCTCCAAGTAACATCTTCTTATATACAGTATAAGCATGATCTGCATCACCTGATGTGCTATAACCTCGAATAAGAGCATTATATGTGAAAACATTAGGCCGCAAACCTTTTTCTTGGAGTACTTCATACATCTTTCCAGCTTCAATGACCATCCCAGACTTCCCGAAGTAGAGAATCAAGGAATTGTAAGTATATAAGTCAGGAGATATTCCTTTATATTGCATTTCATTAAAGAGAGAAATAGCTTCCTGCAGTCTCTGAGACTTTCCAAGGCCATTAATCATCAAATTGTAGGTGATCAAATCAGGTTCAAGTCCAGTTAGCCTCAATTCTTCAAAATAGTGGAGAGCATCTTCTGTTCTATCGGCCATGCAGAGTGTGTCTATAAGAATGGTGTAGGACTTCACATCTGGCTTAACTCCCTCTCTAACCATCTTTTCAAATGTCTGAAGAGCCTTTTCCACATCACCGGCCTTTCCAAACCCATTTATAAGAATATTATATATGGCACAGTTAGGTTTGCATCCATACTCAGCCATCTCGTTGAACATATTTATAGCATCAGACAGCCTTCCTGATTTTAGGAGTCCATCGATAAGAGGACCATATGTACACGGAGTAGGAGAAAAGTCATCTCTGGATATCAGATCATAATACAAATCAATTGCCTTATCCAACATATTTGATTTGACAAGGCCTGATATGATTATATTGTGTGTTATGTTGTTTGGTTTGCAGCCTCTAGAGTGCATCTCTTCTTGCAACTTAAAAATTTCCTCAACTCTGGATGACTTTCCATATGCATCCAGAAAAGAATTGTAGGTAAAAACATCTGGAGAACAGCCAACTCTTTTCATTTCAGCAAAAAGCCTTTCAGCTACTTTGACTAAATTGATTTGAAGGAGCCCATCAATAAGAGGGTTATATGTTTCAATTGTTGGTGAAATTCCATAACCTTTGAACTTCTCAAAAAGATTATATGCATCCCATGCTCTTTTAGACTCACAAAGAAACTTAATTAGAGGGCACAACAAGTAGTCATTCTGGAACATTACATCTGTGGTCATTCTTTCAGCAAATTTAATTGATTTATCAATTCGAGATTCCTTTAATATTCCTTCTGCTAGAGCTAACCAGGAATACCTATCTGTTACAGCACCAGGCTGACAAGTATATGCCTTGGTGATATAGACAGCATCCTCCAGTAGTCCATTCCTCAAAAGCATTGGCAAGATGCTACATAAAGTTGCAAAATCAGGAAACATAACTTTCTTCATTTGATGAAAGAGCCATATTGCTTCACTAACCCTACCCTCCTTCATTAAACCATAAATTACAGTGTTGTAAGATAAAGAATCAGGCATGCATTCCCCCTCTGTCATCTCATAGAGCATGTTCAATGCACAATCTACCTTGCCATTTTTGGAAAGACAGTCCAAGACAGTGTTATAACTTGTTGTATTTGGAGGACAACCATGGTAGCTCATATCCTGAAACAACTTGAGGGCTTTTCCAAGTTTTCCCTCTTTTCCTAGTCCTGCTAGTAATGTGTTGTATGTTACTATAGTGGGCTCAAGCTTCATTGCCTTCATAGTGTGAAACATTTTCCAAGCTTCATACGCTCTACCAGCCTTATACAGTGCATCAATTAGAGAATTAACTGTAATTTCATCTGGGTTGCAGACTCTTCGTTTCATTTCTTTGAACATCTTTAGAGCTTCATCGACTTTGCCAGCCTTTTTGCAACACTTAATCATCATATTATATGTGATAGCATCTGGAGAAATTCCAACAGCCTTTAGTTCACAAAAAACTTCTTTTGCCATTTCAAGGCTTCCAGACTCAGCAAGGCCATACAAACATGCATTGCAAGCAACAATATCGGGAACTACTCCCTTTTTCTTCATAACCTCATAAGTATGAAAAGATTTCTCAAAATCTCCAAATTTTCCCAAGTAATCAATGAAAAGGATATAGGTGTAAGCAGTTGGGGTAGGACCATTAATATCCATGTGGTTGAAGAGTTCCTGGGCATCATCCAATCTACCAGCTCTGAGAAGTCCACCAATTAAAGCATTGTATGTGTGTGAATTGGGAGATATTCCATTTTCTTCCATTACATCAAACATTTCAAAAGCTTCTCCAATTCTACCTTCTTTGTTCAAAGTATTTATCATCATAGTATAAACAACCACATCGGCATGATAGCCATCTTTTTCCATTTCTTTCCAAAATTCTTGTAGTGAATGCAAATCACCACGTTTACCAAATTTGTCCATCAATGTGATGTAAGTCACTCTATCCGGCTTCTGATCACTAACCTTCATCTGCCAGAAAAGTTTTTTTGCTTCGTCAAGCCTTCCTGCTTCACAAAGAACCTCTATTAGCACTGTGTAAGTTACAACATCAGGTGGACACCCTTGTTCTTCCATTTGTCGTAGAAGATCGTACGCTTCATCTATTCTTCCTGCTTGGCCAAGTGCCCTTATGCATATGGTGAAGGTGTACACATTTGGTTTCAGTCCTTGCACTTCCATGTCAACCAAAAGTCCCATCACACTTTCTATCTCCCTCCGCTTCCCCAAAGCCACCATGAGAGCTGAATAAGTCCTGATACTTGGTGTAAGTTCTTCCATTATCATCTTTCTGTAAACCTCCACTGCCTCTCTACAAAAATTAGACCGGAGGAGAAAATGAATTAGCCCGTTGTATGAGAAAGCATTCATCACAAATCTGGCCTCCTTCATCTTCAAAAGTGCAAATGGGGCACTCCGTAGACCCCCATGAATACCAAGGGCCTTGAATATAATCAAGAAAGTTTCAGGGTTCCGTTTCACAATCTGCCTTTGCATTAGATCAAAAACAAGAGCCATATCCTTCACCCTCCCATGAACCCTCAAGAACTCAAGCATGTGGTTGAAGGACTCAGTTGTGTGGATGACAACTGGCTGTTGTGCGACAGTCATAAAAGAAGACAACACCTGAAGTGGGTCGGAAATGGATTTTAGAACATCCATTATATTGGCAGAGCTCATGCTACTATCAAAAATGGAAAGAAAAAATACTGCACCAACAATTAACTTTCAGAAACATACTTCTTCCATCCTAAACTATCAATACACTATGGAAGAAATAGCAACCTTTAGCAAACAAAAATGAATTCCATACAAAAAAGAGATATAGAAATGTTAAGTAGAACAAAATCTATAAGACATAAAAGGATAAGTTGACGGAGAATGCTCATAATAGATGTGGAGAAAATGATTATGGAATCTCAAACAACTGCCAGAGACAGCACCTTCACACTTACGAATGAGCGTAATAATGGCATGATTGATCCGCTTCATATCCATAGGGTTCCATTGAAGATCATTCAAGATGCGGACGATATAATCCCCAATATTCTGGCAGAATTTTTTAAAGAAGTCCATTGTTATGTCATCCGGTCCAGAGGACTTAGTAATTCTTTAACCCACAAATGTCAGAGAAACTTCCTTCTTTATTGAAAGACACGTCTAGTTCATGGAGTAAAGAGTGTGAGGGAATATAAAAATCATTCTAATTGATCCCCAACAAGGATGGGGAATTTCGGCCAAGAAGGTTTGCATAAAAGCCTCTAAATTCCTCAGCAATGCCAAAATCATCTGCTACCATAGTCCGTGGAGGCTGTTGTTGCTTATGGCTAATGGGGAGGTCCTATTTACAGGTGAAAAAAGCATGGCATGTTTACAGGTCAATGTTGCGAGGCAGATCAAAAGGCAGAAAAGCATAATATTTATGTTAATGAGATTGCTTGAGTTCCATATATTATCTAGTAATTAATTGTGCCACCCAAAAATAAATAAACAAGGTATTATATCAATCTTTAATAACCAAAACGTAGAGCATTCCGTCATATCTGTAAGCAAAATATGTTCTTGGAAAACACAATATATTACTAGAACTAATTTCTTGGATGTTACAGATTTAGAAGTCTCAAAATGTCCCCATTGCAATGTAAAACAGAATGCTCAATCATGAAGTAGTGATAAAAAATAATCCTAAAAGGTACAGTTTGATGTTGTCAACTTATCCAAAAAATACCAAACAAGACAGCCTTACGTTCCACTCACATAACCACAAAGATAATTGTCCTAATACCTGTTGATTCCCTATGATTTCAGTTTCCTGTGGTTAGTATCAAAATACAGCTGTTTAGGCCAACTAAATTCAGGAAAAGCTTAGAAACGCAGCCTCAGAAACTCCAATCAGTATACACTTTACACACCCACCAATAATCGAGTATTCAGTATCTGGAAAATACAAGTAAAGCTGCAAAACATCAGTAACAAGTAACCCCCTTAAACGGTACTGTTTATCCTCCAAATTAAGGGGAAACCAATTTGATCAGCAACTCGCCACATAATTCCTAATGAAGCAACTAAAAATTAATAAAACTTGATGATGAATCGAACGATTCAATTCGTGTTTGTAACCCCGCAAAAGTAAAGTCAAATTGGGCTACAAGCCTACCAGATGATGCCTCTGCACCTAAACGGAAAAGAACAAAAATGGCGATACCTTCTCCACCGTCTCCGCAGTCTCTTCAGCCTCGGTGGTGTCCCCATAGGCGGCGAAGACTCCATACTTTGAGGAACGGAGAGGTCTATAGGCAAGAGGGGACAGGTTTAGCTTTAAAGGCCACGATATCCTCTGCCTCGGAGAGAAGCAGGAGATTCGCCTCGGCGGCTCCAAAGAAGGCGAGCGAGCTGCCGCCTCGGCCGGTGGAGAGAGGATTAGCGCCGGCGCTCTTAGGATTAGCGCCATTGGCGAGAGAGCAAAAGGAGGAAGGTAGAAGCGAGAGAACGGCGAGTTTTGGTCGAGAAGATTCCTGAAAAATCCAGTTTTTATCCGGAGTCGGTACTCGTTAGCATGTTATACGAGCCAAATCGAACCACACGGTCCGCCGGTCCGTTCGGTCTTTTTTTTTTCTTTTGATACTGAAAAAACATGGGTTAATAAATATCTAAATTACTAATAATGTTTCTTACGCATTCTTACGCAGGGATAATTCAGGTTCTTAATACCGGCGTAGTCAAACTAATACCGACGCTGGTCAAACTTGATGACTTCCTCGGGTAGCTGGATTCAACATAATACTGACAAACTAGTCTTGGTTTTTATGCTTTCTTATGTAGGGATAATTCAGGAAACTTTCTTTTTTTAAAAAAATCTAAATTAATAATTATCGCATACTTAATAACTTTCTTCCACTTTATCCCTTATTTATTTAAAAAAATCGGAATGCCGAACGTGAACCTCTATTAGCTTTTTTAAATTCAATTATTAATCACGACGTATCATAATATATTCTCGCTTGAGATAGGAAACGTTGCAAGTCCTGCAAAGACACTATAACGCTCAAGTATTCGAGATGTGTCCGTAAAAAAGTGGATTCGAATTGTTTTATAAGGCATGTCTTTGAGGAAAGCTATTCAGCGAGAATTTCTCCTCAATTATCGCGGGGATATACCTTGAGTGAATCAATTACCGATTGTTCCCCTTAATTGTGTTGTGATTATGTTTGAATTCTTCAAGTACATACCAAAGACAAAAATGCCCTTGGGATGATTGGGCGAAGCCCTCGGGCTTGACTTGGATTGGGCCGGCCTCTGGATCCCTGAATGACTAGGTCGATCTGTGCTTTGTGAGCTCATCAGACGGGCTTCGAGGAATTAGTTCGGTCCATAGTATCATCGGTTGGATGAGTCAAATCACCTCATTGTGGCACGGTCAATTTCACATGGTATACAAAATCTAATTCCAGTTTCTTTCTTTATTTCTTTATTTTTAAATTTCAAGACAATAGATATTGATGGTAGATTTGAAACAAAACTTCAAATTTCGGGATTTGTTAAATAAAGTATAAGATAAATTTAAAACAAATAACAAAGAATAGTAGAAAATATTGAGATGTATTATATTTCGGATCCAAATTAAAATCTGCTCCGCTAAATATTTCACACAGTTTAAATTGGGAGAAAAAATGAGCTTTAGTTTGTGAAGCGGAGGGTTGGGCCTATCTTGACTTGGAGCTTCGACCCGGTATGGTACCCATATATATATATATATATATATATATTTGAGGCTGCAGTTAGGGTTAGAGAGATAGGAAGAGTTGTGGAAGCGAAATTATCAGCCGAAGATGATTTGTGAGAAACTCTGTAACATCTCTGTAATCTTCAACATATAATAGATTCATTATCTTCGCTCGTGGATGTAGGCACACTGCCGAACCACGTAACTTCTTGTATTTGTTTGTTATCGTTCTTGTTTATTTCTATTATTTTGTCTCGGATTTGCGTTCTAACATAATAGAAAAGATAAAGTGCAAAACAAGAGTTTGTATTTGTCTGTCATCCAATTCAAACACATGCAAGCATTTGAAACACATTTGTCATCGATCATAGAACATAATTGTCCACAGGGTTCCATTGAAGATTTAAGTATAAGCAGAGTTTCTCCTCATTTGTGTTATAATTAGTAAGCAATACAAAAAGTTCCAATAATAGAATCTTTTCCAGCACCAGACATAAGAATAGTTGAAGATGAAGAGGAATACAAATTAAAGCAAACATAAGACGATTGTGATTAATCTAAAAATTGAAGCAGACATATCATATATGTAGGAGTCATAACATTGAAGATATTTTCAGTAAAACAGTAAAAGTCAATGAAGATACAAAGATAAGGTTCACTGTGAAATTGAGAATCAAATAGAAATTGTCCATAAGTTTTACCACTAAACATCCAGTAGAGATACTTAAGTAGTTAACAGCATTGACCCACTTCAAGAAGATATGAATGGAAAAATTATATACACATTTTAGTTTGATAAATAATGTCACATGATTTATTCTTAGATCAAGAAGAAAACACAGTTTACATATAGAAGTATAGTGAAAAAAATAAAAATGTTAGATCAAGTTTATGATACAAGGAAGATCATTGGCTATGATATCGTTTTTTTGTTAGTTGTCATCAATATTTTTCCTCCAAAATTGTAGAAAACAAAATGAGATACATATAGACAATTCTAACTTGCCTCAAGAATCAAAATAAATTCGGGAGGTGTTCAAATGTTCCTGAATTAGGTCTGCACCCTCCAAGTAATATCTTCTTATATAGCATAAGCATGATTTGCATCACCTGATGTGCTATAACCTCGAATAAGAGCATTATATGTGAAAACATTAGGCCGCAAACCTTTTTCTTGGAGTACTTCATACATCTTTCCAGGTTCAATGACCATCCCAGACTTTTCGAAGTAGAGAATCAAGGAATTGTAAGTATATAAGTCAGGAGATATTCCTTTATATTGCATTTCATTAAAGAGAGAAATAGCTTCCTGCAGTCTCTGAGACTTTCCAAGGCCATTAATCATCAAATTGTAGGTGATCAAATCATGTTCAAGTCCAGTTAGCCTCAATTCTTCAAAATAGTGGAGAGCATCTTCTGTTCTATCGGCCATGCAGAGTGTGTTTATAAGAATGGTGTAGGACTTCACATCTGGCTTAACTCCCTCTCTAACCATCTTTTCAAATGTCTGAAGAGCCTTTTCCACTTCACCAGACTTTCCAAACCCATTTATAAGAATATTATATATGGCACAGTTAGGTTTGCATCCATATTCAGTCATCTCGTTGAACATATTTATAGCATCAGACAGCCTTCCTGATTTTAGGAGTCCATCGATAAGAGGACCATATGTACACGGAGTAGGAGAAAAGTCATCTCTGGATATCAGATCATAATATAAATAAATTGCCTTATCCAACATATTTGGTTTGACAAGGCCTGATATGATTATATTGTGTGTTATGTTGTTTGGTTTGCAGCCCCTAGAGTGCATCTCTTCTTGCAACTTAAAAACTTCCTCAACTCTGGATGACTTTCCATATGCATCCACAAAAGAATTGTAGGTAAAAACATCTAGAGAACATCCAACTCTTTTCATTTCAGCAAAAAGTCTTTCAGCTACTTTGACTAAATTGATTTGAAGGAGCCCATCAATAAGAGGGTTATATGTTTCAATTGTTGGTGAAATTCCATAACCTTTGAACTTCTCAAAAAGATTATATGCATCCCATGCTCTTTTAGACTCGGAAAGAAACTTAATTAGAGGGCACAACAAGTAGTCATTCTGGAACATTACATTTGTGGTCATTCTTTCAGCAAATTTAATTAATTTATCAATTCCAGATTCCTTTAATATTCTTTCTGCTTGAGCTAACTAGGAATACCTATCTGTTACAGCACCAGGCTGACAAGTATATGCCTTGGTGATATAGACAGCATCCTCCAGCAGTCCATTCCTCAAAAGCATTGGCAAGATGCTACATAAAGTTGCAAAATCAGGAAACAGAACTTTCTTCATTTGATGAAAGAGCCATATTGCTTCACTAAACCTACCCTCCTTCATCAAACCATAAATTACAGTGTTGTAAGATAAAGAATCAGGCATGCATTCCCCCTCTGTCATCTCATAGAGCATGTTCAATGCACAATCTACCTTGCCATTTTTGGAAAGACAGTCCAAGACAGTGTTATAACTTGTTGTATTTGGAGGACAACCATGGTAGCTCATATCCTGAAATAACTTGAGGGCTTTTCCAAGTTTTCCCTCTTTTCCTAGTCCTGCTAGTAATGTGTTGTATGTTACTATAGTGGGCTCAAGCTTCATTGCCTTCATAGTGTGAAACATTTTCCAAGCTTCATACGCTCTACCAGCCTTATACAGTGCATCAATTAGAGAATTAACTGTAATTTCATCTGGGTTGCAAACTCTTCGTTTCATTTCTTTGAACATCTTTAGAGCTTCATCGACTTTGCCAGCCTTTTTGCAACACTTAATCATCATATTATATGTGATAGCATCTGGAGAAATTCCAACAGCCTTTAGTTCACAAAAAACTTCTTTTGCCATTTCAAGGCTTCCAGACTCAGCAAGGCCATACAAACATGCATTGCAAGCAACAATATCAGGAACTACTCCCTTTTTCTTCATAACCTCATAAGTATGAAAAGATTTCTTAAAATCTCCAAATTTTCCAAAGTAATCAATGAAAAGACTATAGGTGTAAGCAGTTGGGGTAGGACCATTAATATCCGTGTGGTTGAAGAGTTCCTGGGCATCATCCAATCTACCAGCTCTGAGAAGTCCACCAATTAAAGCATTGTATGTGTGTGAATTGGGAGATATTCCATTTTCTTCCATTACATCAAATATTTCAAAAGCTTCTCCAATTCTACCTTCTTTGTTCAAAGTATTTATCATCATAGTATAAACAACCACATCGGCATGATAGCCATCTTTTTCCATTTCTTTCCAAAATTCTTGTAGTGAATGCAAATCACCACGTTTACCAAATTTGTCCATCAATGTGATGTAAGTCACTCTATTCGGCTTCTGATCACTAACCTTCATCTGCCAGAAAAGTTTTTTTGCTTCGTCAAGCCTTCCTGCTTCACAAAGAACCTCTATTAGCACTGTGTAAGTTACAACATCAGGTGGACACCCTTGTTCTTCCATTTGTCGTAGAAGATCGTACGCTTCATCTATTCTTCCTGCTTGGCCAAGTGCCCTTATGCATATGGTGAAGGTGTACACATTTGGTTTCAGTCCTTGCACTTCCATGTCAACCAAAAGTCCCATCACACTTTCTATCTCCCTCCGCTTCCCCAAAGCCACCATGAGAGCTGAATAAGTCCTGATACTTGGTGTAAGTTCTTCCATTATCATCTTTCTGTAAACCTCCACTGCCTCTCTACAAAAATTAGACCGGAGGAGAAAATGAATTAGCCCGTTGTATGAGAAAGCATTCATCACAAATCTGGCCTCCTTCATCTTCAAAAGTGCAAATGGGGCACTCCGTAGACCCCCATGAATACCAAGGGCCTTGAATATAATCAAGAAAGTTTCAGGGTTTCGTTTCACAATCTGCCTTTGCATTAGATCAAAAACAAGAGCCATATCCTTCACCCTCCCATGAACCCTCAAGAACTCAAGCATGTGGTTGAAGGACTCAGTTGTGTGGATGACAACTAGCTGTTGTGCGACAGTCATAAAAGAAGACAACACCTGAAGTGGGTCGGAAATGGATTTTAGAACATCCATTATATTGGCAGAGCTCATGCTACTATCAAAAATGGAAAGAAAAAATACTACACCAACAATTAACTTTCAGAAACATACTTCTTCCATCCTAAACTATCAATACACTATGGAAGAAATAGCAACCTTTAGCTAACAAAAATGAATTCCATACAAAAAAAGAGATATAGAAATATTAAGTAGAACAAAATCTATAAGACATAAAAGGATAAGTTGACGGAGAATACTCATAATAGATGTGGAGAAAATGATTATGGAATCTCAAACAACTGCCAGAGGCATAGATCAATGACCATTTGAGAATATGAACTACAGCTGCCTTACATCCAACTATCTAAGATGTCAAAGACCAAGAATTGCTTCGAAAAATAGAGATTCTTGATATTTTTTTGAAGATTTAAAAGACTACTGCATATTTAAATATGCATTAGTACTAGAGAACAGTTGTAGAAATTAAGGAGAAAATCAAAATTATCCATTCAAGTAATCCCAAATATTGACTTACTATTTAACTCTTTTAGGTTAAAGATTAAAAATTACCATGTGCCTCTTGACTCCCTCGTACGTAAAATAGAGTTCAGACTCACGATAAGCAGTGGTAGAATGATTTTTAGGGTGCCTTGAATTGTTATCAGCCTTCACAAATCCTAGCAAATAATGTGAACCCCAGGAAGTGCACAACAACTAAAAACTAATGGCAACACTGAAAAATTAATTATTGTTATCATGTTATGGTATTTCCGTTTTCCCTACTAAATTCTGAAAATATATCATCAAAATTTGATAGTGTTCAACTTACAATCCCACTGCAGGTGGGAGTCTCAGCTAAGTATGAAATAGGCAACATCACAAGATGGTACTGCGGACAACAAAATTAAGCGAGAAATCAAATAAAATGTATGCAATAACTAAAATAAGACGTGCCTCTCCATCTAAAACGAGAACAGAGGAAGAAAAAGGCATACCTTATCCACGGAATCTGCAGTCTCCTCGACCTCTGTGGTTTCCCCATCGGCGTCGGCGACTCTGAGCTCTGCGAAGCGGAGAGGCCTATAGGCGAGGTGGAACAGCCTTAGCTTCGAAGGATGTGGGGTTATCTGCCGTGCGGATAAGCAGTGAAGGCTCCCTAGAGAGTCCGGAGCGAGGCGAACCGCCGCCTTGGTCGGTGGAGAGAGGAAGAGCACCGGGGTCGCTTGTATTGCGACCATTAATGGCCTGCGAAACTGAGAAGAAGAGATAGAGGGAAAGAGGGAAAGGATGAAAGTTATCTATCCGTGACTACGATGGACCCGATAAGGTTGGATCGGGTTTCGACCCAAATCCGACTACCTTATAAAAATCTGCTCTATCCTTGATCGGTTTATTCACGAGCAAATTCGTCTTCGAATTCAGATAAATAAAACTGACCCAATCGAATAGTTTTTAGTTAATTTTATATTTTAAATTAATGAATAAGTTTTTTAGTAATTTTTTTAAAAAAAAATAAAAATATATTTTTATAATCAAATAATTATTTTCAAGAATATCACTTTCTCCATGAAAATACATAGTAAATTTTTTATTAAAAAAATCAAAAAAAAATCTAAATTAGTAAATGATATATATATATATATATATATATATATTAGAATTTATTTCCATGATCATTTTTCAAGAATTTCAAGTGAAATATTTCAAGAGTTTTTTGTTTTTTTGAAAAGATGAATACTTGTATTGATCAAAAAGCTTGAGAATACAAGTTAAGGAGAGGGGAGAGAGAAAATATATATACATAATTACAAACACAAATTAGTAAGATTAAATGCTTCTATAGCAAGCTCAGTCGAGGATTTGGAGGAATTAGAGAAGCAACGATTATTTCTTTCATGCCAAAGTTTTCAGCTCCAAATCATGTTGATACAAAAAATCTTCTTGGATGTTCTTGTTGTGGTCCCAGTAGGCGGTTGCCATGGCTTAAGACCGAGTGGGATATGAGCTATGGCGCGGGAATTTAGAAGTGATGCCCATCCTTGTTTAGAAAACTCACAGTTTGAGAACAGGTGGTCATGAGATTCATCTTCCACATTGCAAAGGAAACATCTTGGGTGCAGTTGTATTTGTCTTCTTATGAGGTGATCCTTGGTTGGTAATCTATTCTTATTTATAAGCCAGTTGGCAACTAGTGATACTCCAGTAGGAAGTTTGTTATCCCAAATAAAATCAACAACGGTGTCAAAAATACCTCAAAAAGTAAGGATGTTGTAGAGGGATTTAGTGTTGAAGATACCATGCGAGCACCATTTCCAAGAAATAGAGTCTTCTCCGGTGGAAAGTAGAATAGGTGCCAGATCATAAGCCAAGGAAGAGATTAATTGAATATCAATGTAGTTGTTGAAGTGAATGTTCCATCCCAAAATTTCTCCATGATCGTTCAGTTCCTTGGAATCAACAATAAGTGCATTGGGTAATGAGGCAATCTGAAAGAGACCTAGATATTTGTCACAAAGTCTATTTCCATTGAGCCAAGGATCATTCCAAAGTCGAGTGGAAGCGCCCGAACCCACATGATAACTCGGGGAAGATCTCAAGATGTCTTTCCAAATGATAAAAATATTGTCTCGGACGTTATGAGATAAAGATGAGAGGGATGGGTAGAACGACCTGATGATATCAACCCATGACATCCCATGATTTTGGATAAGCTTCCATGTCCAACCTCAAAGTCTTGCTTTGTTGTGTTGTTGAAGGTCAACAATCCCAAGACCTCCTTCTTTCTTTGACACAGTAACCATATTTCAATTGACGTGACATTTACCATGAATGTCTACGTTTCTTGCTCCCGTCCACAAGAATAATGTGAACCCCAGCAAGTGCACAACAACTAAAAACTAATGGCAACACTGAAAAATTAATTACTGTTATCATGTTATGGTATTTCCGTTTTCCCTACTGAAATCTAAAAATATATCATCAAAATTTGATAGCGTTCAACTTACAATCCCACTGCAGGTGGGAGTCCCAGCTAAGTATGAAATAGGCAACATCACAAGATGGTACTACGGATAACCAAATTAAGCGAGAAATCAAATAAAATGTATGCAATAACTAAAGTAAGACGTGCCTCTCCACCAAAAACGAGAACAGAGGAAGAAAAAGACGTACCTTATCCACGAAATCTGCAGTCTCCTCGACCTCTGTGGTTTCCACATCAGCGCCGGTGACTCTGAGCTCTGCAAAGCGGAGAGGCCTATAGGCGACAGGGAACAACCTTATCTTCGAAGGATGTGGGGTCATCTGCCGTGCGAATAAGCAGTGAAGGCTACGTAGAGAGTCCGGGGCCAGGTGGGCCGCCGCCTCGGCCAGTCGAGAGAGGAAGAGCATCGGGGTTGAAGGTCATCCCATGATTTTGGATAAGCTTTCATTTCCAACCTCCAAGTGTTGCTTTGTTGTGCTGTTGAAGGTCAAGAATTCCAAGACCTCCTTCTTTCTTTGAGGCAGTAACCATATTATAATTGATGTGACATTTACCCTGAAGGTCTACGTTTCTTGCTCCCCTCCACAAGAATAATGTGAACCCCAGCAAGTGCACAACAACTAAAAACTAATGGCAACATTGAAAAATTAATTACTATTATCATGTTATGGTATTTCCGTTTACCCTACTGAATTCTGGAAATATATCATCAAAATTTGATAGCGTTCAACTTACAATCCCACTGCAGGTGGGAGTCCCAGCTAAGTATGAAATAGGCAACATCACAAGATGGTACTGCGGATAACCAAATTAAGGGAGAAATCAAATAAAATGTATGCAATAACTAAAGTAAGACGTGCCTCTCCAACTAAAACGGGAACAGAGGAAGAAAAAGACGTACCTTATCCACGAAATCTGCAGTCTCCTCTACCTCTGTTGTTTCCCCATCGGCGCCGGTGACTCTGAGCTCTGCAAAGTGGAGAGGCCTATAGGCGAGAGGGAACAACCTTAGCTTCGAAGGATGTGGGGTTATCTGCCGTGCGAATAAGCAGTGAAGGCTCCCTAGAGAGTCCGGAGCCAGGCGGACCGCCGCCTCGGCCGGTGGAGAGAGGAAGAACACCGGGGTTGAAGGTCATCCCATGGCATCCCATGATTTTGGATAAGCTTTCATTTCCAACCTCCAAGTCTTGCTTTGTCGTGCTGTTGAAGGTGAAGAATTCCAAGACCTCCTTCTTTCTTTGAGACAGTAACCATATTTCAATTGACGTGACATTTACCCTGAAGGTCTACGTTTCTTGCTCCCGTCCACAAGAATAATGTGAACCTCAGCAAGTGCACAACAACTAAAAACTAATGGCAATAATGAAAAATTAACTACTATTATCATGTTATGGTATTTCCGTTTTCCCTACTGAATTCTGGAAATATATCATCAAAATTTGATAGCGTTCAACTTACAATCCCACTGCAGGTGGGAGTCCCAGCTAAGTATGAAATAGGCAACATCACAAGATGGTACTGCGGATAATCAAATTAAGCGAGAAATCAAATAAAATGTATGCAATAACTTAAGTAAGACGTGTCTCTCCACCTAAAACGAGAACAGAGGAAGAAAAAGACGTACCTTATCCACGGAATCTGTAGTCTCCTCGACCTCTGTGGTTTCCCCATCGGCGCCGGTGACTCTGAGCTCTGCAAAGCAGAGAGGACTATAGGCGAGAGGGAACAGCCGTAGCTTCGAAGGATGTGGGGTTATCTGTCGTGCACATAAGCAGTGAAGGCTTCCTAGAGAGTCTGGAGCCAGGCGGACCGCCGCCTCGGCCGGTGGAGAGAGGAAGAGCACCGGGGTTGAAGGTCATCCCATGGCATCCCATGATTTTGGATAAGCTTTCATTTCCAACCTCCAAGTCTTGCTTTGTTGTGCTGTTGAAGGTCAAGAATTCCAAGACCTCCTTCTTTCTTTGAGGCAGTAACCATATTTCAATTGACGTGATATTTACCCTGAAGGTCTATGTTTCTTGCTCCCGTCCACTAGAATAATGTGGACCCCAGCAAGTGCACAACAACTAAAAACTAATGGCAACACTGAAAAATTAATTACAGTTATCATGTTATGGTATTTCCGTTTTCCCTACTAAATTCTGGAAATATATCATTAAAATTTGATAGCGTTCAACTTACAATCCCACTGCAGGTGGGAGTCCCAGCGAAGTATGAAATAGACAACTTCACAAGATGGTACTACGGATAACCAAATTAGGCGATAAATCAAATAAAATATACGCAATAACTAAAGTAAGACGTGCCTCTCCACCTAAAACGAGAACAGCGGAAGAAAAAGACGTACCTTATCCACGGAATCTGCAGTCTCCTCGACCTCTGTCGTTTCCCCATCGGCGCCGGTGACTCTGAGCTCTGCAAAGTGGAGAGGCCTATAGGCGAGGGGGAACTGCCTTAGCTTCGAAGGATGTGGGGTTATCTGTCGTGCGAATAAGCAGTGAAGGCTCCCTAGAGAGTCCGGAGCCAGGCGGACCGCCGCCTCGGCCGGTGGAGAGAGGAAGAGCACCGGGGTTGAAGGTCATCCCATGGCATCCCATGATTTTGGATAAGCTTTCATTTCCAACCTCCAAGCCTTGCTTTGTTGTGCTGTTGAAGGTCTAGAATTCCAAGACATTCTTCTTTCTTTGAGACAGTAACTATATTTCAATTTACGTGACATTTACCCTGAAGGTCTACATTTTTTGCTCCCGTCCACAAAAATAATGTGAACCCCAGCAAGTGCACAACAACTAAAAACTAATGGCAATACTGAAAAATTAATTACTGTTATCATGTTATGGTATTTCCATTTTCCCTACTGAATTCTGGAAATATATCATCAAAATTTGATAGCGTTCAACTTACAATCCCACTGCAGGTGGGAGTCCCTGCTAAGTATGAAATAGGCAACATCACAAGATGGTACTGCGGATAATCAAATTAAGCGAGAAATCAAATAAAATATATGCAATAACTTAAGTAAGACGTGTCTCTCCACCTAAAACGAGAACAGAGGAAGAAAAAGACGTACCTTATCCACGGAATCTGTAGTCTCCTCGACCTCTGTGGTTTCCCCATCGGCGCCGATGACTCTGAGCTCTGCAAAGCAGAGAGGACTATAGGCGAGAGGGAACAGCCGTAGCTTCGAAGGATGTGGGGTTATCTGCCGTGCACATAAGCAGTGAAGGCTCCCTAGAGAGTCTGGAGCCAGCCGGACCGCCGCCTCGGCCGGTGGAGAGAGGAAGAGCACCGGGGTTGAAGGTCATCCCATGGCATCCCATGATTTTGGATAAGCTTTCATTTCCAACCTCCAAGTCTTGCTTTGTTGTGCTGTTGAAGGTCAAGAATTCCAAGACCTCCTTCTTTCTTTGAGGCAGTAACCATATTTCAATTGACGTGACATTTACCCTGAAGGTCTACGTTTCTTGCTCCCGTCCACAAGAATAATGTGAACCTCAGAAAGTGTACCACAACTAAAAACTAATGGCAATAATGAAAAATTAACTACTATTATCATGTAATGGTATTTCCGTTTTCCCTACTGAATTCTGGAAATATATCATCAAAATTTGATAGCGTTCAACTTACAATCCCACTGCAGGTGGGAGTCCCAGCTAAGTATGAAATAGGCAACATCACAAGATGGTACTGCGGATAATCAAATTAAGCGAGAAATCAAATAAAATGTATGCAATAACTTAAGTAAGACGTGTCTCTCCACCTAAAACGAGAACAGAGGAAGAAAAAGACGTACCTTATCCACGGAATCTGTAGTCTCCTCGACCTCTGTGGTTTCCCCATCGGCGCCGGTGACTCTGAGCTCTGCAAAGCGGAGAGGACTATAGGCGAGAGGGAACTGCCTTAGCTTCGAAGGATGTGGGGTTATCTGCCGTGCACATAAGCAGTGAAGGCTCCCTAGAGAGTCCGGAGCCAGGCGGACCGCCGCCTCGGTCGGTGGAGAGAGGAAGAGCACCGGGGTTGAAGGTCATCCCATGGCATCCCATGATTTTGGATAAGTTTTCATTTCCAACCTCCAAGTCTTGCTTTATTGAGCTGTTTAAGGTCAAGAATTCCAAGACCTCCTTCTTTCTTTGAGACAGTAACCATATTTCAATTGACGTGACATTTACCCTGAAGGTCTACATTTCTTGCTCCCGTCCACAAGAATAATGTGAACCTCAGCAAGTGCACAACAATTAAAAACTAATGGCAATAATGAAAAATTAACTACTATTATCATGTTATGGTATTTCCGTTTTCCCTACTGAATTCTGGAAATATATCATCAAAATTTGATAGCGTTCAACTTACAATCCCACTGCAGGTGGGAGTCCCTGCTAAGTATGAAATAGGCAACATCACAAGATGGTACTGCGGATAATCAAATTAAGCGAGAAATCAAATAAAATGTATGCAATAACTTAAGTAAGACGTGTCTCTCCACCTAAAACGAGAACAGAGGAAGAAAAAGACGTACCTTATCCACGGAATCTGTAGTCTCCTCGACCTCTGTGGTTTCCCCATCGACGCCGGTGACTCTGAGCTCTGCAAAGCAGAGAGGACTATAGGCGACAGGGAACAGCCGTAGCTTCGAAGGATGTGGGGTTATCTGCCGTGCACATAAGCAGTGAAGGCTCCCTAGAGAGTCCAGAGCCAGGCGGACCGCCACCTCGGCCGGTGGAGAGAGGAAGAGCACCGGGGTTGAAGGTCATCCCATGGCATCCCATGATTTCGGATAAGCTTTTATTTACAACCTCCAAGTCTTGCTTTGTTGTGCTATTGAAGGTCAAGAATTCCAAGACCTCCTTCTTTCTTTGAGGCAGTAACCATATTTCAATTGATGTGACATTTACCCTGAAGGTCTACGTTTCTTGCTCCCGTCCACTAGAATAATGTGAACCCCAGCAAGTGCACAACAACTAAAAACTAATGGCAACACTGAAAAATTAATTACAGTTATCATGTTATGGTATTTCCGTTTTCCCTACTAAATTCTGGAAATATATCATTAAAATTTGATAGCGTTCAACTTACAATCCCACTGCAGGTGGGAGTCCCAGCGAAGTATGAAATAGACAACTTCACAAGATGGTACTACGGATAACCAAATTAGGCGAGAAATCAAATAAAATATACGCAATAACTAAAGTAAGACGTGCCTCTCCACCTAAAACGAGAACAGCGGAAGAAAAAGACGTACCTTATCCACGGAATCTGCAGTCTCCTCGACCTCTGTCGTTTCCCCATCGGCGCCGGTGACTCTGAGCTCTGCAAAGCGGAGAGGCCTATAGGCGAGGGGGAACTGCCTTAGCTTCGAAGGATGTGGGGTTATCTGTCGTGCGAATAAGCAGTGAAGGCTCCCTAGAGAGTCCGGAGCCAGGCGGACCGCCGCCTCGGCCGGTGGAGAGAGGAAGAGCACCGGGGTTGAAGGTCATCCCATGGCATCCCATGATTTTGGATAACTTTCATTTCCAACCTCCAAGTCTTGCTTTGTTGTGCTGTTGAAGGTTAAGAATTCCAAGACCTCCTTCTTTCTTTGAGGCAGTAACCATATTTCAATTGAGGTGACATTCACTACTACAAACATGATCTTCAGCAACGGCTATCAGCAACGGCCGCTCAAGTCGTTGCTATTTGCAACGGCATTCTTACGGCCGCCCGAGCCGTTGCAGATATCTGTATCTGCAACGGCGTTCTAACGGAAAATCGAGCCGTTGCGGATTATTTTAATTATCAGCAACGGCTTTCTGACGGAAAGGCGAGCCATTGCTGATTTTTTAATCTTCAGCAACGTCTTGCTAACGGATAAGTGAGCCGTTGCTGATGATAACTTATCAGCAACGGCTTTCTAACGGGTGAGTGAGCCGTTGCTGATAAGTTTATATAGGGCACGCTCTCGCGCCCGACCCTTCTTCCTCCCGCTGCTGCCGCCGCCGCTCCTGCCGACGCTTCTCGCCGCTGCTGCCGCTGCTGCCGACGCTGACGCCTCTCGCCGACGCCTCTCGTCGCCACTGCCGCTGCTGCCGGTATGTTGATCGGCCGGAGTATTGGTTAAAATCCGACCGAAACCCTATTTCTAGAGTTTCGGCCGGCAGCGGTCGGCCTATGGCCGCCGCCGGACCTTCTACAGTGGCCGGATAGTGTGTCAGGCCACTGTACGCCGGCGCCGGAGGGTGGACTCCAGCGCCAGAATTTATATATATATATATTATTGTTTTGAAATTGTCAATTAATTCTTTTATAATTGTTAATTAATTGTTTAGATTAATTGTTTAATTTGTTAGATTAATTATTAGTGTTTAGATTAATTTCGGACGCGCGCCGAAATCATCCACTTCGGACGCGCGCCGGAATCGTCCAATTCGGACTCGCGCCGGAATCGTCCAATTCGGACTCGCACCGGAATCGTCCACTTCGGACTCGCGCCGGAATCGTCCACTTCGGACGCGCGCCGAAATCATCCAATATGGACTCGAACTGTCTCGAAACATTTAGAAAATAATCATCCATCCGACGAGTTGATATGTTTCACGTACGCATCGACGAATCGGATATGATTTAGCAAAACCTTAGATCCGTTCGGGAATTGTATGTTCGTATAAAAGAAGTAGATGATCTTTTATACGACGTACAATTCTTGAATTATCCCTGATTGGACAATTTGGGAATATAGTTATTTGTACTGCACTTACGTTTTTATTTTAACTGTTAACTAATTATTCTAAAATTCGGCAACATCTCTCTTGTTCTCCGATACGCGCCCAGATGATATGCGTATTCGGAGAACTGTAGGGAGATGCTGTCAAAATTTAGAATAATTAGTTAACAGTTAAAATAAAAATGTAAGTGCAGTACGAATAACATAAATCCCGAATGGAATAGGACAATCTCACCTAAAGACATTAACCAAAGAAATTGTCATTGATTGACAGAATCATGTCGGCTGATCGAAGTTGGATGTACCGACGTCTTGATCGTGGAGCTTTAACGAATGAGTTTCGATTAGGCGTAACGTACTTCCTAAATTTCGCCTATTCGAATCGGAATTTCGTTAGCATGGGTGATCAAATCCAATGTCCGTGCCGCATTTGTTCAAATGGACGATTTTTGGATCGGGAGACTGTCACTCTGCATCTATATAGCAAAGGATTTGCACCAAGATATTTTCTATGGACTTGTCACGGGGAGTCACGCGAAGTCGGGACGTCGAGCAATCCTGTCGTTCAGACATATGGTGAATCTTCCTCTGCTGGTGCTTCTTCATCCGGTCAATGTAATCCCTATAGAACTATGATACTTGATAGTCTTGGGGGTCAATTCCGCCTGAATGATAATATTGATCGGCCAGATCTTCAGACATCAGTCCCACCAGATACTACAGCGGTTGATATCACAGAAGTAGGGGCTGTGGTAGAGATTGAATTATCGAATAAAGAAGGTGCAGAATTTTACGAGATGTTGAAAGCTGCCGATGAACCTTTGTATGAGAATTGTCCTAAATACACTAGGTTTTCAGCAATGACACAGCTCTTAAACATCAAGGCCGATTGTAATATCAGCGGAGTTGCGTATGATCGGATTGTTGGATTGATTAATGGAATGCTGCCTACTGATAACAAGTTTGAGCCTACTTTTTATAAGACTAAAAAGCTAATGAGAAAATTGGGGCTTGGGTACGAAAAAATACACGCGTGCCAAAATAACTGTATTTTATATTATAAAGAAAATGTGCAGTTGGATAAATGCCCTGTATGTCAACACCCTCGTTACAAGGAGAAGAAATCGGTCCGACAGAAAAATATCCCGTTTAAGGTGCTTCGGTATTTTCCACTAACACCGAGGCTTCAAAGATTATTCATGTCGGAAAAGACAGCCCCCTATATGAGTTGGCATGCAAGAAGTCGTGATGATACAGTAATGACTCATCCATCTGACAGTGAAGCATGGAAACATTTGGATACATGTTATCCTTCATTTGCTATGGATACTAGAAATATCAGATTGGGATTGTGCACAGATGGTTTTAATCCGTTTGGACATTCTGCAACTCCTTATTCAGTTTGGCCAGTGCTGCTGATAGTTTATAATTTGCCACCGTCAATGTGCATGAAAGATGAATTTTTTTATCTTTCGATGATTATTCCGGGTCCTAAGGGCGAAAAGAAATTGACATATTTCTCAGACCCTTGATAGATGAATTGAAAACATTGTGGATTGAGGGAGCTGTCACTTATGATTGTCATTGGAAGCAAAACTTCAATTTAAAGGCCGCGGTCTTGTGGACAATCAATGATTTCCCCGCGTACGGCATGTTGTCGGGTTGGAGCACTCACGGCCGACTCTCTTGCCCGTATTGTATGGAACACTCTAAATCAATCAGTCTTCAGAACGGACGAAAAATCTCATTCTTTGATTGTCATCATCGATTCCTACCGGTTAATCACCAGTATCGAAGGAATCGTAATAAATTTACTAAGGGCAGAGTCGAAAGAGATGGGCCACCACCGATGTTGTCTGGTGAACAAATGTTAGCACGTGTTTCAGCACTTCCAGCTATAGTATTTGGTCGCAATCAAAGAGTGTCAGGTTTTGGCCAAACACACAACTGGGTGAAAAAAAGTATCTTTTGGGAATTGCCCTATTGGAGTTCATTATTGATTCGACATAATTTAGATGTCATGCACATTGAAAAAAATGTGTTTGATAATATTTTCAACACTTTGATGGATATTTCTGGAAAAACTAAAGATAATGTCAAAGCCCGACATGATCTGAAAATACTTTGTAAAAGACCAGAGTTGGAGTTACAAGAGGTCAACGGACGATATCTGAAACCGAAGGCCCTATATGTGTTAAATAAACAACAGATCAAAAATGTTTGTCAATGGGTAAAAGAACTCAGATTACCCGATGGATATGCTTCAAACTTATCTCGATGTGTGAACGTCGATGATTGCAAAATATCAGGGATGAAGAGCCATGATTGTCATGTATTCATGCAGAGATTACTTCTGATCGCATTTCGAGATCTTCTACCTGATAATATTTGGGGTCCGTTGACTGAATTAAGTATGCTTTTTAGAAGCATCTGTGCAAATGTCCTTCGAGTCGAAGATATGTCAACACTTGAAAATAATATTGTTGAAATCATATGCAAGCTGGAGCAGTTTTTCCCTCCTGCATTTTTTGACTCGATGGAGCATCTACCGATACACTTGGCATACGAGGCACGAGTTGGTGGCCTCGTTCAATATCGTTGGATGTACTTATTTGAAAGATACATGAATCGTCTGAAGAAAAAAAGTAAAGAACACCGCAGCTGTTGAAGGATCAATATCTGAATCGTATATCATTCAAGAAATTTCAACATTCTGCTCATTTTACTTTGAATCGACAGTACAGACAAGATTTGATCGTCTTCCACGTAACGACGACGGGGGTGTTCGACATTCAGATGGACGTTTAAATATATTTTGTCACTCTGGTCGTGCTTTTGGTTCTCGTCCATCTCGACACTTAAGCGATGAAGAGTATCATTTGGCACACTTGTATGTATTACTCAATTGTCCAGAGATTGAACAATTCATTGAAATATTTGACATTGAGATGGTGCAAAAATACTCTATTCACAATGATCAAGAATTGGAGAGATTACGGAATCGTGATTTCCCTACTTGGATTCAGATTTACAGCAAAGATCACAGAGCTGAAAAAGATGAAAAAATATTTGAGTTTGTTAGTGGACCGTCGCGACTTGTGTCGTGCTATAGCGGATATTTTGTTAACGGGTATAAATTTCACACGGTTAAATATTCATTTGCAAAGAAGACGATGAATGCTGGGGTCTGCGTGAAAGGGACAACCTATGTTGAATGTGATATGGATTTTTATGAACTGGTGGAAGAAGTGATAGAGTTGCACTACTTCGGCTTGAAATCAGTGATCCTATTTAGATGTCATTGGTTCGATACAACAGAAAGGGGCATGAAAGTTCATCCAAAATACAAACTTGTTGAGGTTAATTACAAATCGAAATTGGCAGCAAATGAGCCTTTTATATTGGCATCACAAGCCGAACAAGTATATTACGCGAAGTATCCGGCTCGAAATAAAGATAGAGCAGATTGGCGTGTAGTCTGTAAGACAAAAGGTAGAGGAAAAATTGATCCGATAGTAGGAGAAAATGATCCTCCTGGTTTCTATCAAGAAGATGATCTTCCTGCTGTGGATCGTATTATTCCAATACTCGAGGATGCAGACACAACGTCAATTCAATTAGAAGTTGAATATACTGATGATGACGATCATGAAATTGAGGAAGCTGGAGATGAAGAAGAGGAAGAAGAGGAAGAAGAGGAAGAAGAAGAAGAATTTGAAGACTATTATTCAGATGATGAAGAATAATTGTAAAGTATATATTTTATTAAATATATCTCTACTATTTATACAATAATCTGATTATATGTCTATTCGACAGATATGTCTGGTCGTGGTTATCGACGCAGGAGAGTTTCGGAGTCTCCGATCGGTGAGACTCCAGCACTTACTCATGCTGCTGATCCTCCTGTTGCTGATCCTCATTCCGATGATACTGCCGAGGCTAGTACATCCAGACGTAGGCGGCCACGCGGGCCGAACAGGTGGCAGCCTCCACCAGCCACAAAGTCACGTAGATTTATTAGCGTGATTGGGGAGCGGTAATATATCATGAATTATGAATCATTACAAATTCATTATATCATAATATAATATTAAAATTTATTTTTGTTGTGCAGGTTCGAGCAAGAAGAAGTGCCGAGGAGCATTTCTTCTACTATTCGACGATACATGCACGGGGCATGGCCTACGTGGTCTCACGTGCCTAGCGAGCACGTCGACATGTTATGACGCGAGTTTGAGGCACGTATTATTATTATTTTTTACATGCATGATGATATATTAATATTGGTACTGATATTATTATTTTGCAGACTCACTATACATGGGCCGAGGACCAGAGGCCCTTCATTTACGCTGCCTGGGAGGCTATTTCCCGGGCAAGGTACAACGGGCAGCTGGGGCAGGCTCGGTCCCAAGCGATGACCCGAGCTGGGACCACTAACATCGCGGAGACTCGGGGATACGGCCCCGGTTGGATTACTCCGGATATATGAGACCAGCTCGTGGGGATATGGTCGACGGATCGATGGCAGGAGGTTTCTCGGAATGCGGCTAGAAATCGCATGTCGGGAGGAGCAGCGCGTCACACCGGCGGCTCTGTTGCATTTGCAGTGCACGCAAACCGTATGGTAAGTATATCTTTTAATTATATATTTTATTTGTTATTATGTGTACTAATTAATGTATTTGTTTTGTAAATGTAGACGACGATGTCGGATGACGGGACTGTCCAGCGACCCTCCCCGATGGCGGTGTTTGAGCGGACTCACCGTCGAGCACATGGGACGGGGGAGTACATCGACAACCGCGCTGCATACATTATGGTAATTATATATTTGTTTAAATTATTCATTATATATTTATAATTTAAGTTTCATGATAAATATTAAACAAAAAATCAAACTCGAGTAGGAGACCTACAGCCAGACGGTGGTGCAGCGCGGGGGTACCCCCGAGGACTTTGACGCAGCATCGTGGGTCGAGGCCGCAGGTGGCTGGGACCATGGCCGCGTATATGGCTTCGCAGATAGTGGTCATGCGCGAGCCGTACTAGGGCCACTTGGGGCACCGACCCCTCCGGTCGCTGGTGAGCGGCCGTCCACCTCTAGATCCAGTTATGATCATAGTAATAGGATAAGGACACTAGAGGAGACGGTCGCGCGTCAGACTGAGATGATGGAGCGTCAGAGTCAGACGATGGCGAATATAGAAGCTATGCTACGCAACTTGTCAGGTCATCCCGAAGCAGTCATCTCTTCGGCATCATCTAATCCATCGTCCTCGAGTCAGTCCACGCCGGTGTACACTCAAGCGCTCCAGACCCCTCCATATAATCCAGACCATCCTCCATCGTGATCGTGAGATTTTTTGTTTAGATATTGAACTTGTTTAACTTATTTTGTTTGGATATTGATACTTCAATTTTGCATTTGAATTATTTTTATACTATCGTGGATAATTATCAATATAAATATAATTGTTTTGATGTATATATGTTGGTGTGTTTGTGATGTGTGAATGAATGTGTATGAGGTGTTTGTGATGTGTGAATGAATGTGTGTATGAGGGTATGGGTGTGTGAGTTATGTATCAGATAAATGTATCAATGTATCAATGGAAATTTGAAATTTTCAAATTTTCTGGTTGCAGGTATACGTCATCAGCAACGGCTTTACCACGGGCGTCCGTGGGAAAGCCGTTGCTAAAAGTGTATCGAAAGCCGTTGCTGATGACCTACAGCAACGGCTTAGCGACGGAGTTTTACTAACGGCGTTGCTACGGACTCAGCGGCCGTTGCTATTAATGTTATCAGCAACGGCTCCGAGTCTGTGGCAAAACCGTCGCTGATAATAGTTTTAGCGACGGCCCGAGCGGCCGTTGCTGATAATGTTTTGAGCGACGGCCCGAGCGGCCGTTGCTGATTCGTTGCTAAGTCATCAGCAACGCGACTTTCTGTCACGGCTCTATTGCAACGGCTCGCCCGTTGCTGATTCTCTTCAGCAACGGCTCAGCAACGGCATCAGCCGTTGCTGATGACCATTTTTCTAGTAGTGATTTACCCTGAAGGTCTACGTTTCTTGCTCCCGTCCACTAGAATAATGTGAACTCCAGCAAGTGCACAACAACTAAAAACTAATGGTAACACTGAAAAATTAATTACTGTTATCATGTTATGGTATTTCCGTTTTCCCTACTGAATTCTGGAAATATATCATCAAAATTTGATAGCGTTCAACTTACAATACCACTGTAGGTGGGAGTCCCAGCTAAGTATGAAATAGGCAACATCACAAGATGGTACTGCGGATAACCAAATTAAGCGAGAAATCAAATAAAATGTATGCAATAACTTAAGTAAGACGTTCCTCTCCACCTAAAACGAGAACAGAGGAAGAAAAAGACGTACCTTATCCACGGAATCTGTAGTCTCCTCGACCTCTATGGTTTCCCCATCGGCGCCGGTGACTCTGAGCTCTGCAAAGCGGAGAGGCCTATAGGCGACAGGGAACTGCCTTAGCTTCGAAGGATGTGGGGTTATCTGTCGTGCGGATAAGCAGTGAAGGCTCCCTAGATAGTCCGGAGCCAGGTGGACCGCCGCCTCGGCCGGTAGAGAGAGGAAGAGCACCGGGGTTGAAGGTCATCCCATGGCATCCCATGATTTTGGATAAGCTATCATTTCCAACCTCCAAGTCTTGCTTTGTTGTGCTGTTGAAGGTCAAGAATTCCAAGACCTCCTTTCTTTGAGGTAGTAACCATATTTCAATTGACGTGACATTTACGCTGAAGGTCTACAATTCTTGCTCCCGTCCACAAGAATAATGTGAACCCCAGCAAGTGCACAACAACTAAAAACTAATGGCAACACTGAAAAATTAATTATTGTTATCATGTTATGGTATTTCCGTTTTCCCTACTGAATTCTAGAAATATATCATCAAAATTTGATAGGATTCAACTTACAATCCCACTGCAGGTGGGAGTCCCAGCTAAGTATTAAATAGTCTACATCACAAGATTGTACTGCGGATAACCAAATTAAGCGAGAAATCAAATAAAATGTATGCAATAACTAAAGTAAGACGTGCCTCTCCACCTAAAACGAGAACATAGGAAGAAAAAGACGTACCTTATCCACGGAATCTGAAGTCTCCTAGACCTCTGTGGTTTCTCCATCGACGTCGGTGACTCTGAGCTCTGCAAAGCGGAGAGGCCTATAGGCGAGAGGGAACAGCCTTAGCTTCGAAGGATGTGGGGTTATCTATCGTGCGGATAAGCAGTGAAGGATCCCTAGAGAGTCCGGAGCCAGGCGGACCGCCGCCTCGGCCGGTAGAGAGTGGAAGAGCACCGGGGTTGAAGGTCATCCCATGGCATCCCATGATTTTGGATAAGCTATCATTTCCAACCTCCAAGTCTTGCTTTGTTGTGCTGTTGAAGGTCAAGAATTCCAAGACCTCCTTTCTTTGAGGTAGTAACCATATTTCAATTGACGTGACATTTACGCTGAAGGTCTACATTTCTTGCTCCCGTCCACAAGAATAATGTGAACCCCAGCAAGTGCACAACAACTAAAAACTAATGGCAGCACTGAAAAATTAATTATTGTTATCATGTTATGGTATTTCCGTTTTCCCTACTGAATTCTAGAAATATATCATCAAAATTTGATAGGATTCAACTTACAATCCCACTGCAGGTGGGAGTCCCAGCTAAGTATTAAATAGTCTACATCACAAGATTGTACTGCGGATAACCAAATTAAGCGAGAAATCAAATAAAATGTATGCAATAACTAAAGTAAGACGTGCCTCTCCACCTAAAACGAGAACAGAGGAAGAAAAAGACGTACCTTATCCACGGAATCTGAAGTCTCCTAGACCTCTGTGGTTTCTCCATCGGCGTCGGTGACTCTGAGCTCTGCAAAGCGGAGAGGCCTATAGGCGAGAGGGAACAGCCTTAGCTTCGAAGGATGTGGGGTTATCTGACGTGCGAATAAGCAGTGAAGGCTCCCTAGAGAGTCCGGAGCTAGGCGGACCGCCGCCTCGGCCAGTGGAGAGAGGAAGAGCACCGGGGTTGAAGGTCATCCCATCGCATCCCATGATTTTGGATAAGCTTTCATTTCCAACCTCCAAGTCTTGCTTTGTTGTGCTGTTGAAGGTCAAGAATTCCAAGACCTCCTTCTTTCTTTGAGGCAGTAACCATATTTCAATTGACGTGACATTTACCCTGAAGGTCTAAGTTTCTTGCTCCCGTCCACAAGAATAATGTGAACCCCAGCAAGTGCACAACAACTAAAAACTAATGGCAACACTGAAAAATTAATTACTGTTATCAGGTTATGGTATTTCCGTTTTCCCTACTGAATTCTGGAAATATATCATCAAAATTTGATAGCGTTCAACTTACAATCCCACTGCAGGTGGGAGTCCCAGCTAAGTATGAAATAGGCAACATCACAAGATGGTACTGCGGATAACCAAATTAAGCGAGAAATCAAATAAAATGTATGCAATAACTTAAGTAAGACGTGCCTCTCCACCTAAAACGAGAACAGAGGTAGAAAAAGACGTACCTTATCCACGGAATCTGTAGTCTCCTCGACCTATGTGGTTTCCCCATCGGCGTCGGTGACTCTGAGCTCTGCAAAGCGGAGAGGCCTATAGGCGACAGGGAACTGCCTTAGCTTCGAAGGATGTGGGGTTATCTGCCGTGCGAATAAGCAGTGAAGGCTCCCTAGAGAGTCCGGAGCCAGGCGGACCACCGCCTCGGCTGGTGGAGAGAGGAAGAGCACCGGGGTTGAAGGTTATCCCATGGCATCCCATGATTTTGGATAAGCTTTCATTTCCAACCTCCAAGTCTTGCTTTGTTGTGCTGTTGAAGGTCAAGAATTCCAAGACCTCCTTCTTTCTTTGAGGCAGTAACCATATTTCAATTGATGTGACATTTACCCTGAAGGTCTACGTTTCTTGCTCCCGTACACAAGAATAATGTGAACCCCAGCAAGTGCACAACAACTAAAAACTAATGGCAACACTGAAAAATTAATTACTGTTATCATGTTATGGTATTTCTGTTTTCCCTACTGAATTCTGGAAATATATCATCAAAATTTGATAGCGTTCAACTTACAATCCCACTGCAGGTGGGAGTCCCAGCTAAGTATGAAATAGGCAACATCACAAGATGGTACTGCGGATAACCAAATTAAGCGAGAAATCAAATAAAATGTATGCAATAACTTAAGTAAGACGTGCCTCTCCACCTAAAACGAGAACAGAGGAAGAAAAAGACGTACTTTATCCACAGAATCTGCAGTCTCCTCGACCTCTGTTGTTTCCCCATCGGCGCCGGTGACTCTGAGCTCTGCAAAGCGGAGAGGCCTATAGGCGAGAGGGAACAGCCTTAGCTTCGAAGGATGTGGGGTTATCTGCCGTGCGGATAAGCAGTGAAGGATCCCTAGAGAGTCCGTAATCAGGCGGACCGCCGCCTCGGCCGGTGGAGAGAGGAAGAGCACCGGGGTTGAATGTCATCGCATGGCATCCCATGATTTTGGATAAGCTTTCATTTCCAACCTCCAAGTCTTGTATTGTTGTGTTGTTGAAGGTCAAGAATTCCAAGACCTCCTTCTTTCTTTGAGGCAGTAATCATATTTCAATTGACGTGACATTTATCCTGAAGGTGTACGTTTCATGCTCCCGTCCACAAGAACATTTTGCTTCTCTTATCAACTTGCTTGATAACCCAAGAAGGTGCTTTGAAAATTGAAAAAACATAGGATACCTGACTGGTCAGGACGCTATTGATTAGAGTGATTCTTTCGGCTCTCGAGAGGAGAGGCCCTTGCCATGCGACCATTACCGTGTCTATTTTGCCGATGGTCTGCATCCAATCCTCTTTTAACGATCTTCCTAGGCGGAGAGTCAACCCAAGATACTTAATGTGGAAGGTAGCAGGAGAACATTGAAGAATTGATGTTGCTTGCCCTGTGACAGCCAAATCTCTGTAGTACTTAAGGCTCTGGTTTTGAGGTTGTTGATTTTTAAGCCAGTGCATAACTCAAAGCATACTAATAGAAGCCGCAAATTGTTGAGGTGTGAATTGGAATCCTTCCAGAAAATGATCAAATCATCAGCAAAAGAAATTTGAGTGATACCTTCTGGTAGGTGGTCCACTAGAGCCCCCTTGATGAGCCCCTATGAGGAGGCTTTGGAAAGTAATCCGGAGAGGGTGTCAGTAACCAGGTTGAATAGAAGGGGAGAGAGGGGATTCCCTTGTCGTAGTCCCTCTTGTGAACAAAGGACAATCCAATTTACCGTTAACCAAAATCGAGGAAGAAGCAGAGCAAAGTAGAGAAGTAATCCAAGATATCCATTTCTGAGGGAAGCCCCGAGCCTAAAGAAGTTCTTCAATGAAGGTCCAATTAACAGAGTCAAACGTCTTTTCGAAATCAACTTTAACTAGATATCCATTGTCATTCTTCTGTCTACAGGCCCAGATGATTTCATGAACTGTCATAAAGCACTCAAGGCTACTCCTTCCAGTAGTAAAAGCACCCTGGTTTTTATCAATCAAACTTGGCATAAGGGGAGCAAGTCTGTTGGAAAGTAGCTTTGAAAATATTTTAATAATACAGTTCTCCAGACTAATCGGGCGGAAGTCCCCAGTAGAGTCAGCACCTTCACGCTTAGGAATGAGCGTAATAATGGTATGATTGATCCGCTTCATATCCATAGGGTTCCGTTGAAGATCATTCAAGATGCAGACGACATAATCCCCAATATTCTGCCAAAAATTTTTAAAGATGTCCATTGTTATGTCATCTGGTCCAGAGGACTTAGTAATTCTTTAACCCACAAATGACAGACGATTCTTCTTTAGTGAAAGACACATCTAGTTCATGGAGTAAAGTGTGCGAGGGAATATAAAGATCATTTCGGTTGATCCCCAACAAGGATGGGGAATTTCGGCCAAGAAGGTTTGCATAAAAGCCTCTAAATTCCTTGGCAATGCCAAAATCATCTACTACCAAACCTCTTGAAGTGTTGATACAATGGATCCAGTTCCTGTTACGTCGCAAGGTGGCACACTGATGAAAGAATCTAGTATTTCGGTCCCCATCTTTTATCCACCTTTTTTTAGCCTATTGTCTCCAGTAAGTATCCTTATTAGATTAAACTTTGTCCAAATCTGGTTTAAGATTTATGAAATTAATGAGCTCAGAGGGTGTCAAGATACCTGAATCCTCTTTATCCGAAGCGGCTTTAACTTGGGCTTCAAGAGCATTCCGTTTTTCCGAACATTTCTTCTTCTTACAATAATCCCAGTCTCTAAGAATGGCCCGCAAAGATTTCCAAGCTTGAATCCAAGTGCACAAGATCGAACCACATAAGCTATAGGAGGTTCACTGTTCGAGGGGTACCACTAGGGCTTCATGAATAATGGAGGGGAATTCAAGAGCATTAAACCAGGAGGCTTCCAACATGAATCGATGAGACTTATTGTTATAACTGGATAACTGCTTGAGGGTCAAGGGAGAATGATCAAAAAGTCTCCTTGAACTGTTAAGGATGCAACTGTTCGAAAACAGAGACATGAAGCTAGAGTTCACCAAAATTCTATCTAATTTTGCCAAAGTCGGCCTTATCTAGTTATTGGTCCAGGTAAATGGATCCCCAATAAAGTTGAGTTCCAGAAGATTAGAATTCGCAATAAATTTTGTGAAACATCTGGAGTCACTACCATTACCAACACAATTGAGACGTTCACCATTGTTCCTTGTCATATTAAAGTCTCCCCCAATTACTAAGGCATCAATGGAATTGTTAGTAAGGTGATACAGTTCATGGAGAAAATTTTGCCTCCTATTGCGGGATGGGGGGCCATACACCCCTAGGAACCGGATGACATGATTACTTCTCAAGTGACGAAGCCTTAATTTGATTATGAAACTCTCCAAGATAACATCAAGACAAACTCATTCACAAGGATTCCAAAAAGCAATCAAACCCCCCGAGGAGCCTACAGCATCAATAGTGTGAAAATGGGGGTGCGAACAATGACGAAAACCAGATAATTGTTTCATAGTACGAAAGGATACTTGGTCAAGCTTAATTTCAAAAAGAAAGGTAACATAGCATTTATGATCCTGAACCGTCTTCTTAATCATGTAGCGCTTGGATAAGCGGTTAAGACCGCGAACATTCCAAAACATAACATTGAAATTGCAAGCAGTAGAAGCAAAATTCATATTAAGAGTACTAACAACCAACAAGACCAGAGTAAAAAATAAGTACTACTGGTCGACCTCGTGTTACACTTCAACGGCTACAAGGGCGTTGATAACTTCAGGGGAATTAGCTTTGAGCACGAACCCCATGTTCAAGATGCTTTGAATAGTTTCCGCATTAAGTCGGTCAACCATATCAACGACGGAAGATCCCAAATCAAAGCTAGAGTTCCAAGTCGGCAACGAAGTTCCTTCCATAAGCGTTGCTTTCCGAGCTTCAACTTGCTTACAAACCGGGGTGGCGGATTTGTTGAGAAGTCGCTGACTTCTGCGGACATGGATAATATTAGTAGGATCTTGGATAGTGGTAGGTGCAACATGATTGGAATTTAAGTCATCAGGAGGCTGCCCAATTGAAAAGTCCAGCTTGGCCTCAAGATGATCCACAACCGGATCATGGTCTGGGCCAACGATGCCATCCAACATAGGCCCAAACAAAGTGGAAGAAGATGCAATAGCAGTACAACATAAAGATCCCGTCTCCAAGAGATCCAAAGGAGTAAGGACACGTGCATTGAAAGCCTGGATGCCACATGTCACTACAATTGAATTTGCAGATAGGCCAACTTCAGGGGCATGTCATGTGGTATAAGTGAGGGTCCCAGTCGGCCCCTTACAATCCGCAACTAAAGTGAAAGGAGAACCTGACAGAGAGAGGCCCCCACGGAAACTTTTCAAAGAGAGAAGAATAACTTTACGTAAGCCTCGGCCGCTGATCTCACCCAGAGAAGCAGTAGGCCACAAAAAACCATTCAAAAGCAAGCTTTTGGTGTCGGAAACAAGTGCAGAACCATGCAACTCATCATACATCATCAACCAATCCGAGCCAAGGGAGAATAGAGCAACAAGAACTCGCCCATCAAAGACGATCCAAGGCAGAGATAACCTGGGACTCCAGCAGAGAGGACAAGGAGACTGCTCCAATGAGACAAGAGATGACGCCTCTCTAGAGAGGCCAAACTGCAGGCAGTCGGGAGTACAAAGGCAAGGTTGTCCAAAACTGACAAAAGAAACGACTTTAGCAGGAAGAAGAGCCCCAGCTGTCACCACTTTGTCGCCATGCGCAGAGACACCGGCCACGGTAGTCGACGACAGGTTAAGCTATGGCTCCAGGGTGGTCGTCTGGTGTTGAAGATGATCAGAGCAGTTCGGAGATGACGACGACCCACGATCCGGCAACCCAGCATTTGGAAGAGGATCCGGGGGGTGATGTAAGTTAATCGACAGCTTCACATTATCAGGGAACTCCTCCGGATCATAGTCTGGGTCATTCCTGTCATCATCCTCATGATGATCCTCTTGAGCAGGATTAGCACCATAAGGCACGAAGCAGGTTTCGTGTCATGCAATAGCGACGTCAATGGTGAAGCGATTGTCCTCAGCGTCATCAATAATGGAGAGGGGGGTGGAGAGCAGCGAGTACCCCCGGATCTTGACACGACAAGCTAAGAGCTCAGACCACTGCACACAATGCTCATCAATAGCTTCAAACGTAGCGAAAGAGCTTACCAAGGCGATGACGGCATCAGTATTCCAAAAAATCATAGGGAGCCCTCGCAGCTCAATCTCGACTTGGACCTCAGGAGGAGAGATGGTGGTAAACAACTAGTCTTGACTCCAATCTTTGAACCATAGAAAGAGATGGTCTCAACGCATCTTCTCCATCTCAATTAGGCGCCGCTTGAAACGTACATCTTCTCCAGGAGGTGTAGTGACGAGAAAGCGACCATCAGGTAATCGTCGTTGACGCCACGAGCCTGCATGCTCGCGAGGGTTGTTGAAGCAGCTCGCAAGGTGTCCCACCAAGTCGACATTAGGGTGCATTTGGCCACGTACCGTAATGATTACACAGCGGTTGAAGAGATATCGAATCTTGTCAGCCGTTTGAGTAGTGTGTGGGAGACACACACGAGTCGACGGAGGGCGACCTAGAGGCGAAGGAGGCGGGGGAGACACATTGGAGGCGCGAGAAGAAGGAGAGCTCGGATGCACACCATTCAAACGAAAAGACATGGTGGACGACAAAGAAGAAGGATCGGCGGGGTTGGTGACACCAGGAGAAGCGGGAGGTGATGAAGAAATAGAAGTTGGAGGTGAAGATAAATAGTGACGTCGTCGAACATAAAAAGGGCAATGCTGACGAACGTGCCCAGGTTTAGAACATGCAAAGCAGCACACTCGACTCCTACATGATCTGGCAAAGTGGCCTGGGCTCAAACAACAAAAATAACGTCGTTGGGCTCGGAGAGAGTCCACCAAGGCCGAAACAGGCGAAGAAGTCGTCGGATGACGAAAGGAAGAAGATGAGGAAGGGGGAATGACTGAGGTGGGAACACGACCAAGAGGGGGAGCAGGACGCCCCACCTGGATCACTTTAGCAAAGAAAAGACCAGTCCCTAGGCAATGAGAGGAAGATGATTTCGGGACGTCAGTGAACGTAACCTTACAAGGTCGGAACGACGAGAGACAAGATGCCAACCGTCGGAAGGCGGACCCGGAGCAGGGGAAATGAAAGGAAGACAGAGAGAGGGACGAGGGAGGGGAGGAGCGGGGAGGGAGAGAGGAAAAGGGGCGGCGGAGGCAACATGAAGAGGAGAAGCGGAGGAGGAACAAATCGCCATCCCGGCCACTATCGCTCAATATTTCAAGAGTTTTAGTAAATAGCATATTGTGGATTTTTTGAATTCGGTTCTGCTTTCAAAAATTTCGAAGATCACGTTCGATTTTGGATAATTTCATAGATTCATATTCGAATTTAGAGAAATTTTTATTTTTAACTTTACCTATCTTCTAGTTTTTATATTCTCATTTTGTTCATTTTTGTGTAAGCATTATTATTTTTCAATCAAAACTCAAAAGTGACTTTGAAAGAAAATTTATAGGTGAGAAAAAATCTTTTAAATTTATAGGTGTAATTCATCATATTTTTAAATTTTTAAAATATTTTATATGATATTTTTTATTGTGCAATTTTTTTGAGAAAAAACTCATAAAAGATTAGTACAGTTATAAATTCTAAATTTTCTTGAGCTGAGTTCAGCTCAACTAAATTATAAATTCTTTATCTTAATAGCCTTGATTCTAGATTTTTTTTTCCAGCAAAAATAGGCCATTTGTACGGTTATTATTAGAAATTTTATTTATAATATAAGGAAGCTTTTAATCCTACATTCATGGTCTACTTATTCTCTTGTTTGATTATAACTTATTGACAAGAAATAAATGGACAATAGAAAATAAATAAGGAATACTATACTCCATGCATGGAAAATACTATTCTTTATCTTAACCCAATGAATGTTATTTCTCATTACATTTTTCAACATTGTCTTTCAATATTTATAATATTACATAAGAATATAAATACTGAATTATTAAATTAATTTTAATAATTGCATATATTAAATAAATAATTATTTTTTTATTTTTAAATACTATTTTAAATATTATTTTATGTAGATTCAATTACTTTTTATGAAAATAAAATAAATAATAATTTTTATTATTTTAAATTAATAAACTATTTACATTTGTATATATTTTTATTATGTTGTTATTAATTAGAATAATTAGAATACTTTATTATATTTTTTGAAAGAATATTTTAGTCATTTTCTTCTCAATTCTCTATCTATTATTAATATCAATCAAACAAGGTAGATATTATTCACTATCTATTTCATTCCTTATCTATTCATATTTCTTATCTATTCTTATTCATTATGATTGCATTCTATCCAACCAAATACACTATATTATACACTTCTCTACGTACTTGCACAATAGTTCACCGCGTAGAGATAATTTTTTTAGTAGGGATCTTGAGTAGGGATAAATATCATTTTTAATAAAATTATCTCATATTCATGCTTTAAATCCAATCTAGCAAATGAAGATAATTCCAAAAGCTATTTTTCATTTTACTGTCTTTTTTTGTTTTTGTTTGTAGCTCTTTCCTTGTAACTCTGCTGTATTTTACTTTTATTTCTCTTTCTTCAATTCTTTTGAATTCAATGAAAAGTTTTCTTCTAAAAGTCGATACAAAGTTACTTTTCGAATGAAAAGTTTTTTTTTCCTAGAGTATTTTTTAAAGAAAATATTCATTCAAATATATTTTTTAAAAAACATATATCAATGTTACATACAAAAGTTCACTATATTAGGTGATGTCATATAAATTTAAATATATATTAAGAGAAATTATTAATTATTAATTAAATAAAAACTCATCTAAATAATATTTATAATTTTTTGCTTCCCTACTTTTCCAAAACGTGATCCGTTAATGAAATTTTGGCAACTAAAGCTTGAAATTCATAAAATTGATCTGGTCCGAACGAACTGCAGTCTTATCAACCAAGATTCTCTTCGGCTACTTGATATATAGAAGTGCTTACTCAACAAGTTTCCTCGTGTTCAAAGAAGGTTATGCATCCCTAACTGTAAAATCCAACGAGTTTAATCCAAAATTGTTTTTGCCTACAAATTACAATGAATAATCAATAAAATCTAGTGAAAATCGATCACATCAACCAAACCCAAATGGTGACCCATATTTTGCACTTATTTAAAACCAAAACTGGATGAACCGATCATATTGTTCGGCAATCAATAAGTCAACTGGTTTGAACTTTGAAGCCTAGCCCAAGTTAATAAACATTCATCATAAATGGTAAATCTTGCGGTCGCAAACCTCACCATCTTCTCCCTGAATGCATGTCATAGTTGCCAAGTAGTTAAACTAAAAAACATTATACAGACTGTGGAAGAATCGGAGATAATGGTTACACAAATAAGATAACAGTTAACGAGATAAAATAGCGAACATAGCTTCACCATATACTAGATATATTTGGCAGCTAAAATTATTGAAGGTACATGAATGGTGAGTGGACATGCTTGTTCTGGAAGATGCATGATTTGGGCATCCCAAATAGCACACTAATAAATCTTAACATTCATGGATTTTGACCACCATATGATGACAAATCCATGTTTCTATACTAATAACCTTGAAGAGGTTATATGGTTTTTTATGTATATAGCATTTCCAATCTAAAGGAGAAAGATTGCCAAGAGACCCTAGTATCAACCTACATAGTCATTAGATATGAGAAACATTCGATTGGATTGGCTTCACAAATTGCACCAGTATCATGGTCATGTTGTCGCATCCTTCTCCAGTAAGAGTGCTTGGAGCCAAGCATCGGTCCAATACTCTTTCGCATACTGCAGACAGGCAGCTTTCCTGCAGTTCGGCAAAAGAGACGTCAAAAGTATCAGTATATACAAAAAGAAAGAAAGAATTCAGCCAGTGAAACTACTCTTTTCAATTAGGATATAACACCTGTGATATTCATTGTCAATAAAACAATTTCATTTGCAACCTCAAAGCATTATGACTGTTACAACTTTAATCATATATAGCAGCAAAGTCTGTCTTTGTAACTTTGGGTAGTAGTTATTCGCTGGATACAATGGATAAACAAGATTTGCTTAAAGGTGATCAAAGAATAAGCATAGAGTAGGATACTCACATTTCTTAGTTGCTCATTGACAAAATCCACAAGTTCTTCGTTTGACATGCAATCCCTTGTGAAAGTTTAAGAAAAAAACATCAACAACTATAATAGTTTCAAAAGAGTTCTACTATTATCCTATTTGAAAACCTTCTTGTGAGAATAATTATACTACATTTGGTTATATAGAAATTAGAATAGATGATAAGGCTTACCAGATTCCATCACATGCTAGTATGAGAAAGTCATCATCATCAGTCAACTCCACCTAAGATGAATACCCACAAATTACATCCACACTTATGGAACTCGTGAAAGACTACAGATCATTGTTAAAAGAGCCTTAAGTTCAATAACTAGTATACATATATCTGTCAAATACTCACATCAGTTATGTCTGGATTGCATGTCACAATTTGCTTTTCAGCTGACAAAAATTTGTTTTGCTTGAATTCCACATCACCTGCCACAAAGTTGTTGCTTAAAAGAACAACAGATTATAAGACCACACAAATTCCATTAATAGTACACATTCAAACTACCAATTGCTCTAGCAAGATTTAAGCTTCCATTTACTCTTCCTGCATAAATAATCCCTCCTGCTTTTAGGATCCTTTCCTTCTCCTCAGCAAGATCTGGTTTGTGATCCCTTGACAAACTGATTGCCTATGGAAGAACAAGAAAGAATGTTATCATGCACATAAAAGCATATCTTTATCTCTTGCACTACTTGATCTAA
This sequence comes from Canna indica, assembly GCA_034359265.1. NCBI lineage: Eukaryota > Viridiplantae > Streptophyta > Magnoliopsida > Zingiberales > Cannaceae > Canna > Canna indica. The sequence goes on along the minus strand of CP136894.1, from coordinate 74,244,639 downwards.
TCCCAACATAAACTATTTTCTTTCTTTTCTATTTTCCCTTTTTTACCTTTTCCTTTCATCATTGTAAATTTTTTAAATAAAAATATCTCAACGGAGCCTCCCCTCTGTTTTTTTTTTCAAAAAGAATATTTGCAGGATACACACATAAGAGGATCTCTTAGTGACAAACCTGACCCCTCCTTGATAGTACACAACGAGAATCTCCAGAATTCGCTACGATGAGTTGGTTGTTTCTAATAACTGCCACACAAGCTGTGCTACCAGATGCAGGTCCAGAAAAATCAGAATGTGGTCCCTGATATAGAAGCCTACCGAATATTAAGTTTCACAGTGGAATTGTGGAATAATAGAACTTATAAAGATACTTTTGCTCAGGATTCTAACTAGTAATAATTAGAACAAAGCAGGTATGAAAAGTTTACAAGGTGAAATGACAAATCTTTATAAAATAAAATATGATAATTGATATGGACATGTTTTATGCCTATCTCAAATATGCATACTAAGATACCGAATGTACAATGTAGAAATATTCAGCACATATGAAACATATGACAGCCACAAAAATCATCTCCTTAAATACTCAACCTCATTTGCTAAATGTTGAAAATAGTGTATATTATAGACCACAATACATGCAGCTATTGCCTCCTTTCAATATGTATAAATTCATCAAAGAAGTATCCCTTGCAAAGTCATAAATGAGATAAATAATGTGACAACCATGGTGTATCACCCAAATGGTAGCATCACCTTTAGGAAAAAAATGATTATAGTTTGATTTGTGCTTATATGCAGTTTACCATAATGGCAACATTGACCACAACTTTTGATCGCAATGAAACTAAAATTTAACTTACACTTTCAATGTGTAAAACAGAATGGTGTAGTAGCATAAGTAAGCATTTCCTATGATATATTTTTGAACCACCAGTTTATTTGGAAGATTAGGCAATTTCAATGTATAATGAAGACATGACTGCATGGTTTAAAATTTCGCCCGTAACGGTACGTTAAGCCCGGTATTTTCCGGTTTTTCAGGTTTCTAGTATTCGATATAACCGGTATTTGAAAAAACCGGGTATATTGTGTATACCGGGCGATATCAAGCGGTAATGCCGTTGGCCGTTGGCAACGGGTGGCCGACAGCCCTACAGGACTGTTGGCCACATGTTTCGGAATAATACCGCCCAAATCGGGCGGTATTACATGCATACCGGGCGGTATACCGCCCGGTATGATCAACAGTGACCCCAAACGGCTATAGAGCCGTTTAGGGCCGGATTTGGGTTGTTTTGGGGGCTATATAAAGCCCCCATTGAGTACTGTATGTATTAGGGTTTCTCACAGATACAAGAGAATCATTATATTAGAATTAATATAGGGCGACACAGGCCCACAACCCAAAGGGCCCACTACGTCTTATGTTGCGCTACACGGAGTCTTCGGCTAGCGGGACCGCCAAAGACTCTGCATAGCGCAACATAAGACGTAGTGCAACATAAGACCGTACCAACACATGGTATTCATCATCTCAGTTGATGTTGCGCTACGTCTTATGTTGCGCTACGCGGGTTGTGGGTCTGTGTCCCCCTATATTAATTCTAATATAATGATTCTTTTGTATCCGTGAAAAACCCTAATACAATACCAAATGGCTTTTAAACATTGTATTCATTTATTTGACATTTGAATATTGATTTTAAGCATTTCTTTATCAATTATATGATTATTGGATATTTGAAGTTATTTCTTAAATAAATAATATAAAAAAAATATAAAAAAAACCCACCGGTATGCAATTTCCGTACCGGACCGTACCGTGTGTCGGTACGGTACAGTACGGTACCGGTACCGAGATTTTAAACCATGCATGACAGTCTTTTCTAAAATGGCCAAGTGAGATATATTGTGCATTTTAGAAAAAGAAATAGGTCAATTATCTCCTTGGCATGCTTCTTTGTACTTATCCTCTTGTAAACCCTCCTTCCAAGTTCTGTGGTTCCTTCCTTCACTTTCATATTCTGTTTCCCTTTTGTCATAATTTCCATTAAAGCACACTTAACCGCTGGTCACCCAAAATCCAAAAAATCCTAATATTTTGTCATCCCTCTACAGCTTTAACTTCTGGAGATTAGCTCGAATAGTTCAATTACAATAAAGAATATTTGTCTTTTGGAACAACCCAGCCATTATATAGAATAGGTCTAAAATGGGTAAGATACAAAAGTTAATTTGTATCATCATAAAGCCATAGCAAGAACCAACATGACAGCATCAAGGAGATCCAGACCCAAATAACGTAAATGAAAAGAACTAGCTCTAAAAAACAACAAACAGAAAGGACTCAGGAGATGGAATTCTAAAGAATAAAATGCAACAACAGGAGATCCTAAACAGATAGAACATCACTGAACTGAATATACTACCTCCTCATAAGCCCATTCATCTGCATGGCCATCAGAATTACCACCCCTTGGGGACCATATCAAGCCTTCAATCAAGCCAGTGAATCTGTCCATCTTGTCTCCCAGTACAGCTAACTCCCTCCACCCTCTCTGGCCCCGCATCATCTCATCCATTCTATATCGAAACAATTATCATATACATTAATCTAGACATTTCTCTTCTCATCTGCCATGAGTTATGATATAGCACATATTACCCATAAATTTGAGAAAAACAAAATAAATATTGGAGGCTGAAATAGAATTATACCTAAAAAATGCTTTTCGTATTGCAGCAGTCAAATCACCGAGATCATGATCATACTTGAGAACCTGAGTATGTAGGTATTTTGCACAGAATTTTGACACTACTTTTCCTGAAACAAGATTTTGCCCAATTAACATTTGTGTTAACTATATAAAGACATATAGCTGTCCCAGCAGTTAACACAGCAGCAGCTGGAAAAAAAATGTTTTAAGATGCTTAAGGATGTGGACCTAAATAGATAGAATATAATTTCAAATAAAAATCCACAAGAAAGAGAAACAAAATTTCAAATTGAAAGGAGCACGGGCAGAATACAGGAAGGAGACATCAAAAGGCGGAGAATGAAAATGCAGAAAAAGAGAAGAGCACATAACTGAGTTCTTTCTTTTTCAGAATATGTCGTATCTCAAAAGTTATGCTTTAGATGTGATGTAGCTATAGGTCACATGCCTAGATATTGAACTCTCCTAAATATGTCCCGGACCACAACCACTAAATCAGACACTTTATTCACTTTAGTCCAAGGAGTTTTCATCAGCCCTTCTTATTCAGAAACTCTTTAATGGTCTACTGCAATCAGTTCCATTTTCTAATTCTGAATTGGTTGTTTTAGTCTTCCAACGTAAGAGGGAAACATGCATTTATAGGAATTTTGCAATTCATATTCCTTGATAGAATCAGATTTCAAATGCCTCCACCACCATCATATTTTTATGAAAAATTTGCAAGAGGCAAAAAGCATGTCAAATTTAGATATAATGATAGAGACCTGAAATGCTCTGTCCTACGCACTTTTAAGAAATACCATCATTCATGCATCACTCAATGATATCTCCAAAATACTTCTTGAAACATTTTTATGCTTTGACTATGTTACTGTAGTAAGATGCTTTTGCTCTACTTAACACTAAAGCATAAAAATAAACCTCACCCATAACAGTTCTGGAATTCAAAAATGTTAACAGTAAAAATGGCTCAAGAATCAACAATAAAAAAATTTGAATAGTAGCTTTAAATTCTGGGAAGCACCAAATTCAAAGTATTACCTCCATGACCATCATAAACACCAAAGAATGATGTGCAATTGTCAAGATCTGGCAGAGCAGCATGCTGGGAAAGGTAATGTGAGAGAAATAAGTGGCATGCAGATGAGCAGAAACCAAATTACTGTAACAATATATTACATCAAAATCATTGTGCAAGTCAATACTATAAGTAAACAAAAAAACAGATATGAAATGACCAAGTGCAAATGTAAGAAAAGCCACTCCACAGATGCAGTGTATCATATCATATGGACAATATTTAGTACATTAAGCCACAAACTAACAAGTCATTTTCTTGTACACACAGAGAGATGAGCTAGTCCCACAAATTTCCCTCTCAAATTTGGAAATATTCTATTTCTTACATAAGCATGTGCAATTAAGTAATGTATAATTCAAATGTGCAATTTATTAGTTTCAGGGAGAAACAGTAACCTTCCCACATTCTCAATACTTTATGGTTTATATGCTATAAAGTGAATAAGTGCTTTTGTCAGTTTACCTGTAAGATATACCTAACTACTACAGATCAGTAATGTGAAATGGAGTCCGAATAACAATGCTGGAAGAAATTAAGATTTTGACAGAAAGAAGAATGTAAAAAACAGATTGAACCTAATGTTCAATTTATTGTTATCCTTCTACAGAACATCACACAATAATTTGAGTAAAATCTCCACTTAGAAATAAGTGTTAAAGAAAATATAACTCAACATTAGAAACTTTAATTTAAGATGACATGTTAAAATGGATAGTCATAATGGTTAGATCAAAGTTATATGATAAGTTTTGCTCCAACTTAACAGTGAGCAAAGATTTGAAAGTAATACCGCATCTTCCATATTTGCTCGCCAACCTTGCATTGATGACAAACCAAATCTAAGTCTAGCATTGCCACCATCTTCAGAAAATTTCTCAGTTTTTGGACTGCTAAGGTAGATTCCCATTCTGAACAACAGGTAAATTGATAAAAAGGTTCATGTCCTAATAGCACATTATAGAAAGAAAAATGCAAAGTAATCACACCATACAAGTAATTTTACCTTAAATTGTTGGCACTCCTCTCAATACAATTTCTTGCTACTGCTATGGGAAGAAAAGAAAGAAATAAGCTATGAAAATGAAGATAGTTATTTTAGCTATAGCTATATAGCATGGATGAAATATTAATCAAGCATCAACAAAGTCTCATTTCTTGTTTCCGCTAGAAGATTGAAACATCAACTGGACCCTATTTTTCTAGCCAATGGAAATCAATAATCAGTAACACTCTGTCATACTTAAGTGTGACAAAGCTGTGCACCTTCAACATATTCTCTTGTTTCTGTAGGAGTATTTTGGTATCACACCTTCTGTTGTATTAGATTCGAATTAAGGTACATAAGATGATTATCTAAGCAACATCAAATTCAATCTGATGCCTCAACATGTGTACTCAATTGTTGAATATGTTATATATGATTTTCAAGCATGCAGTGTGGGTTACCAGGCCATGCACCACCAAAGACAGAAATAAATGATGATTTGTCCTGTAAGATGAGAGGCTATCTTCTGATTGAGAACTGAACTTGCAGTACATCTAACATACTTTGGACCTTTGATAAAGATGATATTGCTGACTTAATATTCTCACATTATTTCTCGAAAATACCTTGTAGAAATGGAAACTCATTAATGTCTTAGGTTAGCTATGATCACTCAGAGACAAGTGTCAGCTCCAAAATGGTGGATATTTATCAGTGTGACTTCACAATGTGTTATCTTTTCCCTTTCTACTATTTATATTCCCTTACGTTTACAAATTACAATAAACAAGAAAATAACACTAACTGAACATTCAAACACATAATAAGTACTATCCTCACAAAATGGACACAAGATTCTTGACCAATCATTCATGTTTGACAATTCAAAACAGTTAATAGTACGTCATCATTAGCTTAATTTTACAACTAAAACGGAATTAAATATAGCAAACCCCACAAGCATAATTTGACATTCTTCATGTTTATCTAAATGCATCGTCTGTAATAAAATTCACTCATTCGCCATTGTGCGTGCTAGACCATTTAAAAAAAACCAATGTTTAGCAGCCATAGAAACATTACTTCCGAAAAATCTTTTCAGCAGCAAAAACACCACCACGATCGTCAACATCACGAAAAAAAATTGGTCAAACGAAAGAAAGTCTCGGTAAATACTAAATAGGCGCAAACTTGATCTCAAGAAAAGAAACGCAGAAAAAAGAATGAAGAAGAACATTTAAACAATTGCATAGTTAACCAGAAAACACAGATCAAGAGGAGGAGGGGAACCATGCCAGCAAGCAAGGGATGGATTCCAGGAACAACCAACGCAAGCAAAAGGAGATGCGATAGAGATTTACTCACGAGGTGGAGTACGATCGGAGCGGACAGCGGATTGGAATGGCGAGCAGATTGGAAGCGGAGGTGGTTTTGGTGCGGGAGAAGGAGAAGAAAAGAAGAAGACCGACAGAAGTAAAACCACCGGGGGATTTATTGTAGCTCGAGATATTTTTGCCGATCTTTTTCCTAATTTTTGTGCCTCCTTTCCTTGACTTTTTGGACATGGTTGGAATTTTTAAATACTTTATTAGCTTTCACATCTTCAACACTTCAACGACGGATATACGTGGATCTGGACCCCACAATTCAGAGGGCAAATTAAGGACTCACAAAGTCACAAATCGCAATTAAAATATGTTGACGCTTCTTTAAGGCATTATTAGAGAAAAGTATTTTCAAGACATAATTACCAAATGGCCCACTAATTCGTGTAGGATTAGTTTGATTAATCTGATATGATTTTTCGATCTTATCTCATCCACTGCTTGTACACATCCTCCTCTCTAATTAAAGAAAATAAATCCACTAGAAGGAAATATTGGGTCTTCCATGGAGATTGCAATCCCACGGCATGTCATGGAATATTCAAGAACACATAAGTTGAACTGCATGGTCAATGGAATTCCACGTGGCATATTCATGTCGCCTGGATTACTTAAACAAATTCACGAGGTCTAGAATTCAAATAAAGTTTATTTTAGAGAAAATTATTTCTAAAAATGATAAACAAATATGCTTGACAAATTTAAAAAGGAATGTAGTCAAAAGTAGCTATAATTTTATTCTCCTATATTATAGAAAATTGAATTAAACGTTTCGGATTGAGATTTTTCTAACTAATTTCATGTTGTTCCATTTGGTCAAAATTTACTTTTTTTCTCACCCCAGAAAAATTCTCAATAATATATATCATTGCCAATTATGAGCATTATTATTTCTGCCCGCATACATAATTTGGCCATATGTACGGACTGACAATTATTCATATACTGATATAAGTGATCTGATGATGATCTAGAAATGTCGCTATCTATTAATCAAATCACAATTAAACTAGAATGAGCCAAATTTGATTGAGGGGTCCAGCAATAGTCTTAATTAATTCTACTGGTTACGAATCAAAGTCTGTTTTCCCCTCTCTAACGTGATGTTGACATTGTACTGTTTCCTTGTACTGATAGGATAGTATCCACTTTGGGGGTGGGGGGGTTTCCCTAAACTGAAGGACAGGTCTATATTGAACTTGTAGACTAAGAAGACATTTATTTGAATAAACTTGTAGACCAATTTTAAGATTTGTTTTATCGTTAAATTCCACTTAAGTCTCTCTTATTTGAGCTAACCAATCACGAGTTCCGTAATTATATATATAATTAAATTTAAATAAAATTTGAAATTTATAACAAACAAATCAAAATTAGATTTTTTTAATAATAATATTCATATCAAAATGATTAAGAACAATAATAAATATCATATGCATAAAAAATTATAAATATACACAAAATAGAAAATACTAGTTATATTTAATTTATATAATTGTAACGGTACAAAATATACATATCTCTTTTAAAATATAATTTGTGTTTATTACTTAAAATTCATCAAGTACACTAATATATTCATTATATATATAAATGAATTAAAATTTATTGTAATTAATTTTTATATTAAAAATAACATAATTCTAGTATTGATAATTGATTTTTTTATTCCAATATTTTTAATTAAACTAATCATTTATTCATCAACCATTATTTTATTATAATATTTGATTTTTTTATATTATACTAAATATGAGTAAATTAAAAATAAAATAAAATATATGATCAAATATGTAATTAAAAATAATAAAATAATAAGACTACTTCTAGGGTATATAAAATAAAGATTCAATTGTGTAATAAATAATTAACTATAGAAATTTAAAATATTATCTTCTAATATTCAATTATAAACTTTTGTTTCACTACCAAATTAAAAAATTATTCTTTATCTATACATCACTTGATTAAAATCATATATGTGATTTTTTAATACTCTTAATTATTTTTGTATGAATATTATTATTTAAAACTATAAATTAATTTAAACAAAGTTTGATAGTTTTGTTTGTTATAATTTTTAAAATTTATATAAAAGTAAGAATTTTCATGGGTAAACATCAAATAACAAAAGTAAATTATACCGATTAAAATTGCATATAGTGTAGATAACTAATTTAAACAATTGAAAATTGAAAATTATATAAATTTTCTAAAAAATAAATTAAAAATGATATTTCAATAATATAAATATAAATATATAAATATATAAAAAATAGGTTCAAAGAATAAATTAAAAATAAATTTATACATTAAAAGTATCTCTAACATTTAATGTTACCATAAAAAATAGGTTCAAAGAATAAATATATAAAAAATATAAAAATAGTGTAAAATTTATAATAATAAAAAATAAATTAATAATAAAATATAAATTACTATCTAAAAATGACTTCAATACATAAATAATGCTTCTATATAAATGTTTGGATTTGTTTTAAAATATATGTATTCTTCAGAATATTTTTTGTAAAAAATATTCATGGTAATGATATTTTATATGAAAAAACACAGAAATTAAAATAAATTTATATAAATTTCAACAACTAAAATAAATAAAAAAGAAAAATTACAATATAGTTATCTTTTTATGGATAAAAATTAAATATGATAAAGATATATTGGAACAAAATAGACAATAAAAATTTGAATAAATAAAGTTCTTTGGGTTTGAAATATTACTATAAACAAATTCAATAAATGATATTTCAATAACTCAAAAAAAATTAAAAAAAAATTATCAATACATTAATATGTTTTCATTAATTTTTCAAAATAATAATAAATCCAAAATTAAATAAATTAAAAAAATAGGTTAATATAGAAAAGTAGTAAAAGTTCAATTTAAATAGAATACATTCTATAATTTTAAAAGACTAAGATTCTTTGGTATCAAAAAAAATATATAAATCTAAAAATAAACATTAATCTTTTTATATAAAAAATGGAAACTCCTGAAGCATATATTAACAAAACGTTGGGAAGTTGGGAGAATTCCATGAGAAAACAAAACGTGTCATTGACCACATTCGTATGATTTCTTAGTCAGCAAATATCAGTGGATGTAGGAGGCAGCGACAAGGGTGATGAAGGAGCAGAGGGAGTGACCATTGTCATCCTGGATGTCGACAACGACGACTCGAGCTAGCGCCATGGCGAGTGAAGAGCTTTGTCGTGCTCGATCTGGTTGATGCACCCCTCTGATAAAAAAAAAACGCCGATATATATAATATAGAGAGAGAGAAAAAATTGATTTAATTGCACGTGGGAGAGAGAGGTATTAGTTTTGTTTAATTGCAATGATTAATTGCATAGGGGAGAGATAAAGAGAGAGAGTTATTATTTTAGTTTAATTCCACCGAGGAGAGAGAGAGATGGGTATTAATTGCACGAGAGAGAGAAAGAGAAAAGTAAGTATTTATTTGAATAATTGAACCAAAAGGAGAGAAAGAGATAGAAGTGAATATTTATTTGGATAATAGAACCGATGAGAGAAAGAAATGAGTGTTTATTTGGGTAACTGAACCGATGAGAGAGAAATGGAGAGAAGTGGATATTTATTTGGGTAATTGAACCGATGATAAAGAGAAATGAGTATTTATTGGGTAACTGAACAGATGAGAGAGAGTTAGTGTATATGATTAAATGTAGTTTAAATCTACATTTAATATAAATTTTGGCAGATTAAAATTCGAAAAAATGTCATATTAATACAGAAGATAAAGAGAAATGAGTATTTATTTAGGTAACTGAACCGATGAGAGAGAGTTAGTGTATAGGATTAAATGTTGATTAAATCTACATTTAATATAAATTTTGGCATATTAAAAATCAAAAAATATCATATTAGAGTACATTTATTGTAGATTTCAATAGTAATTTATTTTTAAAAAATCATTAGAGTTAAATGTGTATATAATTTAAAAATTGTAACATACTTACTAAATGTGTATAAAAATAAAATAATTTAACATACATATTAAATGTGTATAAAAATAAAAAAATAGAATTTTTTTAAAAATTATAGAAAATGCAACATCAACAAACATGACTTTTGAAGGTGCCAAGTGGTTTTTTTGAATCTTGCTTTTAATTTTATATATATATATATATATATATATATATATATTACATATTTTTTCTCATTATTTTAAAATATTTGGGCTTCTTAAAAATTTCAATAATTACATCACTAAATCACTTAAAATATATGTATTTTTAAAAAAAGAAAACAAATTGTATATTTAAAGATTTAAACAATATCATCATATCTCATCACGTATCATAAATTAAAAATCACAAGTACTTAGGATTGTTCACGGGTCGGATCGAATTCAAAAAATTTCACCTCTCAAACCTAACTTAGTTGACGGAACTATGAAATTGATGTGACAATTATCTCATCAAGCTGATTATAACAAATTATAGCATAGTAGAACCTAGTCCAACACATGATGGGAGAGTTTATGTGAGAAATGATTAGCATCGTGAGTAGGGGTGAGCAAAACCCGAACTGGCTCAAATAACTCGTAAAAATCGACCCGACAATTCAATTCGGGTTGGGTTGGTAAGTCAGGCCAGGTCTGATTTTTGAGAATTTCATATCCCTTATTCGAGTCTGGTCGGATCGAGTGAAAACCTTGATACATCCGACCTGACCCGAAATATACATTACATATATATACTATACCATAGTTATAAAATATGTTGTTGGCTTGGTGGTTACAAGGTTTGTAATGAAACTAAGAGGTTTTGAGTTCAACTCTTTGTAGTCATATTTTTATTATTTCTTACATTATTTTCTAAAATTCTTGCCTTTTACCATTATGAATTTTGATTTTTCTCCCCTATTTTTAAAGGAAATTCGGGTTATTTGAGTTAATCCCGATTTTATTCGGATTAATCGGGTCGGGCCCCAAAATATTATTCAGGTAAGGTCAGATGGTGTAGGAGCCTCCTTATTCGGGTTCAAGTTATTCGGGTCGATGCTCACCCATACTCGTGAGTATGTGTTGGTTTATATAAGGTTGGGAGGGTGTATTATTATCAACTTCAACTGAAGCATTAGGTTAATGAATAAGATCAATGAAGTTGATAAGTGATAATTGATAGCAAAGTAAGACCTAGTGCTTGACTTGTTGATGGAGCTTATGTGAGCCTACGAGACATCAAGACTCGAGTAAAAATAATTAACTAGTCGATTGTAAATTTGTAACATTAATGACTTATTTGTCTTTGACATAGATTGATGTACTAAGGTATTATTCAATTACAAGAAAGTAATGTGAGAAATTATACTTTTTAGAAAGTAGAATTTTTTTTGTCCCTCTGATGTGGTTGTTAATAAGTGATAAAGTATAGCTTCTTACAAAATGCTGGGTATCGTTTACTAACCTCTCTAGGTAAGTTGTACTTCTTGCATTTCTTAGGAGGTAAAAATATAGTTTTTTCAATAACTTTTTTCTATACTTATTTTTAACCGACACTATTGGAATAACGAGCTTCACCGATGACTCGATTCGTTGGTAAGTCGTTGCTGAAGACCATCAGCGACGACAAGCAACGTGCCTGTGGCAGAAGAGCACGTCGTTGATAACTTAGCAACGAATCAATAATGGTCGCGTCGGCCGTTGCTAATATGGTATCAGTCACGGCGCAACAACGACCCACTACTTTGTTGATATCATTATCAGTCACGGCTCAGTAGCGGCGCGCTCCTGTTGCTGATATTGTTATCAGCCATAGTTCCACAATGGATGCCCGATTGTTGTGGATATTGATATCAGCAACGGCCCCACAATCGAGGTAAAGTCGCTACTGAAAGACTGTTGCTAATTAAGTCGTTGTTGTAGGTCATCAACAACGTACGACTTTGAGGTTGCGAGACTACATTTACAAAACAAGTACATTAATTAGTACAAAGAGTATAATACTTAAGGTATAATATATACTTACCATACGTATCGCGTGCACTACAAATGAAATAGACCCGCTAGTGCGACGCGCCACTACTAGAAACTTCGTCTTCAGCAACGGCTATCAGCGACGGCCGCTCAAGCCGTTGCTATTTGCAACGGCATTCTTACGGCCGCTCGAGCCGTTGCAGAAAACCGTATCTGCAACGGCGTTCTAACAGAAAACCGAGCCGTTGCTGATTATTTTAATTATCAGCAACGGCTTTCTGACGGAAAGGCTAGCCGTTGCTGATTTTTTAATCTTCAGCAACGGCTTGCTAACGGATAAGTGAGCCGTCGCTGATGATAACTTATCAGCAACGGCGTTCTAACGGTCGAGTGAGCCGTTGCTGATAAGTTTATATAGGGCACGCTCTCGCGCCCGACTCTTCTTCCTCCCGCTGCTCGCTGCTGCCGCCGCCGCTCGCCGCCGCTGCCGCTGACGCCGACGACGCCGACCGCTGCTGCTGAGTTGTTCAGGTAAGTCTCCCCTGCTGCCGTCTCTTCCCTGCGGCCGGCGGAAATCACCCGACCGAAACCCTATTTCTAGGGTTTCGGCCGGCGGCGATCGGCCGATGGCCGCCGTCGGACCTTCTGCAGTGGCCGGACATTGTGTCCGGCCACTGTACGCCGGCGCCGGAGGGTGGACTCTGGCGCCGGAATTTAGTATATATATATATAGTTTATATTATTTTATATTTGTTAATTAATTATTTAATAATTGTTAATTAATTGTTTAGATTAATTGTTTAATTTGTTAGATTAATTATTAGGGTTTAGATTAATTTCAGACGCGCGCCGGAATCGTCCACTTCGGACGCGCGCCGGTATCGTCCACTTCAGACGCGCGCTGGTATCGTCCAATTTGGACTCGCACCGGAATCGTCCACTTCGGACGCGCGCCGGAATCGTCCAATTCGGACTCGCGCCGGAATCGTCCACTTCGGACTCGCGCCGGAATCGTCCACTTCGGACGCGCGCCGAAATCATCCAATATGGACTCGAACTGTCTCGAAACATTTAGAAAATAATCATCCTCCGACGAGTTGATATGTTTCACGTACGCATCGACGATCGGATATGATTTAGCAAAACCTTAGATCCGTTCGGGAATTGTATGTTCGTGTAAAAGAAGTAGATGATCTTTTATACGACGTACAATTCTTGAATTGTCCCTGATTGGACAATTTGGGAATATAGTTATTTGTACTGCACTTACGTTTTTATTTTAACTGTTAACTAATTATTCTAAATTTCGGCAACATCTCTCTTGTTCTCCGATACGCGCCCAGATGATATGCGTATTCGGAGAACTGTAGGGAGATGCTGTCGAAATTTAGAATAATTAGTTAACAGTTAAAATAAAAACGTAAGTGCAGTACGAATAACATAAATCCCGAATGGAATAGGACAATCTCACCTAAAGACATTAACCAAAGAAATTGTCATTGATTGACAGAATCATGTCGGCTGATCGAAGTTGGATGTACCGACGTCTTAATCGTGGAGCTTTAACGAATGAGTTTCGATTAGGCGTAACGTACTTCCTAAATTTCGCCTATTCGAATCGGAATTTCGTTAGCATGGGTGATCAAATCCGATGTCCGTGCCGCATTTGTTCAAATGGACGATTTTTGGATCGGGAGACTGTCACTCTGCATCTATATACCAAAGGATTTGCACCGAGATATTTTCTATGGACTTGTCACGGGGAGTCACGCGAAGTCGGGACGTCGAGCAATCCTGTCGTTCAGACATATGGTGAATCTTCCTCTGCTGGTGCTTCTTCATCCGGTCAATGTAATCCCTATAGAACTATGATACTTGATAGTCTTGGGGGTCAATTCCGCCTGAATGATAATGTTGATCGGCCAGTTCTTCAGACATCAGTCCCACCAGATACTACAGCGGTTGATATCACAGAAGTAGGGGCTGCGGTAGAGATTGAATTACCGAATAAAGAAGCTGCAGAATTTTACGAGATGTTGAAAGCTGCCGATGAACCTTTGTATGAGAATTGTCCTAAATACACTACGTTTTCAGCAATGACACAGCTCTTAAGCATCAAGGCCGATTGTAATATCAGCGGAGTTGCGTATGATCGGATTGCTGGATTGATTAATGGAATGCTGCCTACTGATAACAAGTTTGAGCCTACTTTTTATAAGACTAAAAAGCTAATGAGAAAATTGGGGCTTGGGTACGAAAAAATACACGCGTGCCAAAATAACTGCATTTTATATTATAAAGAAAATATGCAGTTGGATAAATGCCCTGTATGTCAACACCCTCGTTACAAGGAGAAGAAATCGGTCCGACAGAAAAATATCCCGTTTAAGGTGCTTCGGTATTTTCCACTAACACCGAGGCTTCAAAGGTTATTCATGTCGGAAAAGACAGCCCCCTACATGAGTTGGCATGCAAGAAGTCGTGATGATACAGTAATGACTCATCCATCTGACAGTGAAGCATGGAAACATTTGGATACATGTTATCCTTCATTTGCTATGGATACTAGAAATATCAGATTGGGATTGTGCACAGATGGTTTTAATCCGTTTGGACATTCTGCAACTCCTTATTCAGTTTGGCCAGTGCTGCTGACAGTTTATAATTTGCCACCGTCAATGTGCATGAAAGATGAATTTATTTATCTTTCGATGATTATTCCGGGTCCTAAGGGTCCGCGAAAAGAAATTGACATATTTCTCAGACCCTTGATAGATGAATTGAAAACATTGTGGACTGAGGGAGCTGTCACTTATGATTGTCATCGGAAGCAAAACTTCAATTTAAAGGCCGCGGTCTTGTGGACAATCAATGATTTCCCCGCGTACGGCATGTTGTCGGGTTGGAGCACTCACGGCCGACTCTCTTGCCCGTATTGTATGGAACACTCTAAATCAATCAGTCTTCAGAACGGACGAAAAATCTCATTCTTTGATTGTCATCGTCGATTCCTACCGGTTCATCACCAGTATCGAAGGAATCGTAATAAATTTACCAAGGGCAGAGTCGAAAGAGATGGGCCACCACCGATGTTGTCTGGTGAACAAATGTTAGCACGTGTTTCAGCACTTCCAGATATTGTATTCGGTCGCAATGAAAGAGTGTCAGGTTTTGGCCAAACACACAACTGGGTGAAAAAAAGTATCTTTTGGGAATTGCCCTATTGGAGTTCATTATTGATTCGACATAATTTAGATGTCATGCACATTGAAAAAAATGTGTTTGATAATATTTTCAACACTGTGATGGATATTTCTGGAAAAACTAAAGATAATGTCAAAGCCCGACATGATCTGAAAATACTTTGTAAAAGACCAGAGTTGGAGTTACAAGAGGTCAACGGACGATATCTGAAACCGAAGGCCCTATATGTGTTAAATAAACAACAGATCAAAGATGTTTGTCAATGGGTAAAAGAACTCAGATTACCCGATGGATATGCTTCAAACTTATCTCGATGTGTGAACGTCGATGATTGCAAAATATCAGGGATGAAGAGCCATGATTGTCATGTATTCATGCAGAGATTACTTCCGATCGCATTTCGAGATCTTCTACCTGATAATATTTGGGGTCCGTTGACTGAATTAAGTATGTTTTTTAGAAGCATCTGTGCATTTCGAGATCTTCTACCTGATAATACGAGGCACGAGTTGGTGGCCCCGTTCAATATCGTTGGATGTACTTATTTGAAAGATACATGAATCGTCTGAAGAAAAAAATAAAGAACACCGCAGCTGTTGAAGGATCAATATCTGAATCGTATATCATCCAAGAAATTTCAACATTCTGCTCATTTTACTTTGAATCGACAGTACAGACAAGATTTGATCGTCTTCCACGTAACGACGACGGGGGTGTTCGACATTCAGATGGACGTTTAAATATATTTTGTCACTCTGGTCGTGCTTTTGGTTCTCGTCCATCTCGACACTTAAGCGATGAAGAGTATCATTTGGCACACTTGTATGTATTACTCAATTGCCCAGAGATTGAACAATTCATTGAAATATTTGACATTGAGATGGTGCAAAAATACTCTATTCACAACGATCAAGAATTGGAGACATTACGGAATCGTGATTTCCCTTCTTGGATTCAGACTTACAGCAAAGATCACAGAGCTGAAATAGATGAAAAAATATTTGAGTTTGTTAGTGGACCGTCGCGACTTGTGTCGTGCTATAGCGGATATTTTGTTAACGGGTATAAATTTCACACGGTTGAATATTCATCTACAAAAAAGACGATGAATGCTGGGGTCTGCGTGAAAGGGACAACCTATGTTGAATGTGATATGGATTTCTATGGACTAGTGGAAGAAGTGATAGAGTTGCACTACTTCGGCTTGAAATCAGTGTTCCTATTTAGATGTCATTGGTTCGATACAACAGAAAGGGGCATGAAAGTTCATCAAAAATACAAACTTGTTGAGGTTAATTACAAATCGAAATTGGCAGCAAATGAGCCATTTATATTGGCATCACAAGCCGAACAAGTATATTACGCGAAGTATCCGGCTCGAAATAAAGATAGAGCAGATTGGCGTGTAGTCTGTAAGACAAAAGGTAGAGGAAAAATTGATCCGATAGTAGAAGAAAATGATCCTCCTGGTTTCTATCAAGAAGATGATCTTCCTGCTGTGGATCGTATTATTCCAATACTCGAGGATGCAGACACAACGTCAATTCAATTAGAAGTTGAATATGCTGATGATGACGATCATGAAATTGAGGAAGCTGGAGATGAAGAAGATGACGAAGAGGAAGAAGAGGAAGAAGAAGAAGAATTCGAAGACTATTATTCAGATGATGAGGAATAATTGTAAAGTATATATATTTTATTAAATATATCTCTACTATTTATACAATAATCTGATTATATGTCTGTTCGACAGATATGTCTGGTCGTGGTTATCGACGCAGGAGAGTTTCGGAGTCTCCGATCGGTGAGACTCCAGCACTTACTCATGTTGTTGATCCTCCTGTTGCTGATCCTCATGAGGATGATACTGCCGAGGCTAGTACATCCAGACGCAGGCGGCCACGCGGGCCGAACAGGTGGCAGCCTCCACCAGCCACAGAGTCACGTAGATTGATCAGCGTGATTGGGGAGCGGTAATATATCATGAATTATGAATCATTACAAATTCATTATATCATAATATAATATTAAAATTTATTTTTGTTGTGCAGGTTCGAGCAAGAAGAAGTGCCGATGAGCATTTCTTCTACTATTCGACGATACATGCACGGGGCATGGCCTACGTGGTCTCACGTGCCTAGCGAGCACGTCGACATGTTATGGCGCGAGTTTGAGGCACGTATTATTTTTATTTTTACATGCATGATGATATATTAAGAATTGGTACTGATATTATTATTTTGCAGGCTCGCTATACATGGGCCGAGGACCAGAGGTCCTTCATTTACGCTGCCTGGGAGTCTATTTCCCGGGCAAGGTACAACGGGCAGCTGGGCCAGGCTCGGTCCCGAGCGATGGCCCGAGCTGGGACCACTAACATCGCGGAGACTCGGGGATACGGCCCCAGTTGGATTACTCCGGATATATAGGACCAGCTCGTGGGGATATGGTCAACGGATCGATGGCAGGAGGTTTCTCAGAATGCGGCTAGAAATCGCATGTCGGGGGGAGCAGCGCGTCACACCGGCGGCTCTGTTGCATTTGCAGTGCACGCAAATCGTATGGTAAGTATATCGTTTAATTATATATTTTATTTGTTATTATGTGTACTAATTAATGTATTTGTTTTGTAAATGTAGACGACGGTGTCGGATGACGGGACTGTCCAGCGACCCTCCCCGATGGCGGTGTTTGAGCGGACTCACCGTCGAGCACATGGGACGGGGGAGTACATCGACAACCGCGCTGCATACATTGTGGTAATTATATATTTGTTTAAATTATTCATTATATATTTATAATTTAAGTTTTATGATAAATATTAAACAAAAAATCAAACTCGAGTAGGAGACGTACAGCCGGAGGGTGGTGCAGCGCGGGGGTACCCCCGAGGACTTTGACGCAGCATCGTGGGTCGAGGCCGCAGGTGGCTGGGACCATGGCCGCGTATATGGCTTCGCAGATAGTGGTCATGCGCGAGCCGTACTAGGGCCACTTGGGGCACCGACCCCTCCGGTCGCTGGTGAGCGACCGTCCACCTCTAGATCCAGTTATGATCATAGTAATAGGATAAGGACACTAGAGGAGACGGTCGCGCGTCAGACTGAGATGATGGAGCGTCAGAGTCAGACGATGGCGCGTCAGAGTCAGACGATGGCGAATATAGAAGCTATGCTACGCAACTTGTCGGGTCATCCCGAAGTAGGCATCTCTTCGGCATCATCTAATCCATCATCCTCGAGTCAGTCCACGCCGGTGTACACTCAAGCACTCCAGACCCCGCCATATGATCCAGGCCATCCTCCATCGTCATCGTGAGATTTTGTTTATATTGACTTTGTTATTCAGATATTGAACTTGTTTAATTTATATTGACTATGTTATTGAGATGTTGATACTTCAATTTTACATTTGAATTATGTTTATACTATCGTGGATAATTATGAATATAAATATAATTGTTTTGATGTATATCTTGGTGTGTTTGTGATGTGTGAATGAATGTGTATGAGATGTTTGTGATGTGTGAATGAATGTGTGTATGAGGGTATGGGTGTGTGAGTTATGTATCAGATAAATGTATCAATGTATCAATGGAAATTTGAAATTTTCAAATTTTCTGGTCGCAGGTATTCGTCATCAGCAACGGCTTTCCCACGGGCGCCCGTGGGAAAGCCGTTGCTAAAAGTGTATCGAGAGCCGTTGCTGATGACCTACAGCAACGGCTTAGCGACGGAGTTTTACTAACGGCGTTGCTACGGACGCAGCGGCCGTTGCTATTAATGGTATCAGCAACGGCTCCGGGTCTGTGGCAAAACCGTTGCTGATAATATTTTTAGCGACGGCCCAGCGGCCGTTGCTGATAATGTTTTGAGCGACGGCCCGAGCGGCCGTTGCTGATCCGTTGCTAAGTCATCAGCAACGCGACTTTCTGTCACGGCGCTATTGCAACGGCTCAGCAACGGCATCAGCCGTTGCTGATGACCATTTTTCTAGTAGTGCGCTCCTCCCCCGGACATGCGGTTTCTAGCCGCATTCTCGAATACCTCCTGCCACCACTCCGTCGACCATATCGCCACGAGCTGATCCCAGATATCCGGAGTAATCCAATCGAGGCCATATCCCCGAGTCTCCGCGATGTTTGTGATCTCATCTCAGGCCATCGTCTGGCTCCGGGCCTACCCCAGCTGGTTGTTGTACCTCTCTTGGGAAATGGTCTCCCACGCAGTGTAAATGAAGGACATTTGATCCTCTTGCCATGTATAGCGAGTCTATAAAATAATAATATCAGTACCAATATTAATCATCATGTATATAACAATTTTAAATATGTATCTCAAACTCGCGCCAGAGCATGTCCACGTGTTCACGGGGCACGTGAGACCACGTGGGTCATGCCTCATGCATGTACCGTTGGATTGTCCCTGATATAGTCCTAGGGACATCCTCCTGGTTGAACTTGCATAACAAAATAAAGTACAATATTATATTATAATATAATGAATTATATATAATTAATAATTCATAATATATTACCGCTACCCGATCACACTAATAAGCCTACGTTGTTCCGCGACTAACGGAGGCTAAATCCTGTTCGGCCCGCGTGGCCACCTGCGTCTGGATGAACTAGCCTCAGTGGCAAGAGGATCAACGGCGGAGCAAGGGCGGCAGAATCTGGAGTCTCACTGATCGGAGACTGAAATTCTTGTCCGACGATAACCTCGACTCACCATAGTTGTCGAATAAACATATAATTGGGTTATATAAATAGTAGAGATAGATTTAATAGAAGATATACTTTATAATTTATTCCTCATCGTTTGAGTAATAGTCTTCGAAGTCTTCATCTTCATCTTCATCTTCTTCAAATTCCACTTCTTCACCTTCACCTTCCTCAACTTCATGATCGTCATCATCAACATATTCAACTCCAAGGGTTAAAAGAAATAACTTAATGCAATACAAATAACTATGTTACTAAATTATCCAATTAGGGGCAATTCAAGGGTTGTATATATGTCGTATAAAAAATCATATACTTCGTTTACACGAATATACAACCCCCGAACGGATCTAAGAATTTGCAAAATCATATCCGACTCGTCGATGCATACGAGAAACCTATCAACTCGTTATGCATTATTATTTTCTAAATTTGTGTTCATCGGCTCGAGTCCACAATAGACGATGCCGCCGGCCTGAGTCCATAGTGAACGTCGGCGCAATTCCTTAACCCAAATATACTAATTAACCTAGGATTTAACTAAGTTAGGATTGACCTAAACTAAATTAATTAATATTATTACTTAACCCTAATTAACAAAATAATACTAATTAACAAACAATTAAATAACAAAACATACTAATTAAAAACATGTTAATTAAAAAAAACCCTAACAATTTAATCAATTAACAAAACTCTAATTAACACATATTAATCAATTAACATATATTAATAAAACCCTAATTAACAAAAAATAAAACCCTAATAATTAACACATTATTTATTCAACATAATAATTAACTGGTAAAAAAATGATGCCGACAGGGTCGAAACCTAGGGTTTCAGCCATAGCCGGCCGGAGAGCGGAGGAAGACGATTACATGAAGGGTGGCAATGATTGGCAGCAGAGATCGACGGCGAGAAGGGCAGCAGTGAACGACGACAGAGAGAAGGGAGGCAGTGCCGTGTGGCTAAGAATAAATCGGCGAAGGGAATGACGACGGTGGCGCGCAGCAGCGTGGATGCGAGATCGGGCGATCGATGATCGACAACAGCACCTGGCGGCGATTCGGTGACGACTAGAGATGAAGGAGCAACGACGGCAGCGATTCAGCGACAACAACAGTGGAGAAGAAGAGAGCAGAGAAGAAAGAGGGGAACACAGAGATAAAAACACTTATCACCAACGACTGTCTCATCCGTTGGTAAGCCATTGTTGATAAGTATTTTATTTTTGCACCACAAGCGCGCCATCGACTAAAGAGCGAAAGATATAGAAGTCGTACGTAAGTCGTTGCTAATGTAATAATATCATCAACAACGACCAACGCGGCTTGCGTAAAGTCGTTGCTGATAAATTATTTCATTTATGCACCGAGTTCGCGCCATCGATTTGTGAGCAATGACCACAACAGTCATAAAGAAGTCGTTGTAGATATAGCACATCTGCAACGACCCGAGCGGTCGTATGAACGTCGTTGGTCATTTCAACGGCATGGATGGCCGTCGGTGATTCTAACATTTCTAGTAGTGCGAGTGACAATTTATGATTTTTTATGACCATCCATTACACTTATTGCTATCATAATATATATTATTAAATTATAAAATTAAAATGTTTAAGAAAAGTATATAATAGTTATAAATGAAGGAGATGTTGTATTAGTCATTTTAAGTACTTCATGCAAGGTACATATATTAGGGGTGAGCGGGTCCGGATACCCTGTAATTTTTATGATACTCGAACCTTACCCTATATAGGATCGGTTTCTATATTTTGGACCCGACCCCTACCCTATTGGAATCTAGCTAGAACCGGACCCTACCCGAAACCACCGGTTTCGATTCCAAGTACCATATTGGATCACCTATTTAATTTTATTAGTGTGAATAAAAAATAATGAATTAATGAATGAAATGGTTTGTTAATGTTCACTATAATTTCTATTATTGTTTTGTGGCAAAAATAATAATATATGTAGTGTAACCAATAAATTATATTAAGAAATTGCAAATAAGCTCCTAATTAAATACATCTATTATCTAATATATCGGATTCGAGTTAAATAATTAAATATATATAACTTGGTACCGGTTCCGGTTCCGATTTCGGGTCCTGACGTGTTGGACCCGGAACCGAAACCGATTTTAACCGGTTCCTTGATTTGTTACTCGGACCCTATCCGAATTTAATTTGAGTCTCCCCGGAACCTATCCGATCGGGTCGGTTCCAACCGATTCCGGGTCTATTCGGTACCCGTGCACACCCCTAACATATATAGCTAATAAAACATATAAAATATAAGATATTAATTGATGGGAAGTTGCGATTCACTTGATATAAACCAAAGATATCTTTTACTTTCCATGTGAATTAAAGAGGTCATAATAGCAAAATCGACACCAAATTTTGTTTTGTTTTCAAAATATATTGATTTATGTAATTTGAAACCTAAAAGATAAATTAAATTAAAATTATTTATTAATCAGCTATATATTTGTCGTTCTAACAAAAATAAATTTAAAGGATAAACATCAAATAGTCTTATTTTATGTATGTAGGCTATTAGATAATTTAGCTAACATGGATCATTTTCTTGTATTTAACGAAAACATGGACATTTTTTTATAAAAAAATAATTTTATAATATAATTATTAAAAAATATACACATATTTGAAAATAAGTGCACAAGGTACATTATAAGATGTACATGTAAACGCGAAAATAAGAACATAAGCACTATAATTTGGAATCGAACCAATGCAATAAGTATGTATTGCTGCACGCCACGAAAATAGGTGTAAAAATATGTACATTTAAATTTCTAATATTTGTTGCTGAAAATTTTTAGAAGCATATCATTTTGCTAAAATTTCTTTAGTAATTTTTTATTTATCTTATTTAATAATACACTAATACAGAAAAATAAAAATGTAAAGTACCAATAATTAAGCACTATATATACTGTTTAATTTCTTAACAATATTAAACGCGTTTCTTTAAAAATAGCAATAAGTATTATATGTACATATTGATTTTTTTTTCATTATTTATATGTAGAAATTGAAACAATTTTTTAAAAAATTAGATTATTATTTATAAAATTTATGAAAATTAGTAAAATTATAGTAATTTTAAAAAGTACCAAAAGAGTATAAATGGAACTTTTATTTACTTCATGTAATAATATTAAAAATATGTCCACAGGTAAAAATATGATGTAAAAAAATATTAAAAATATTTCATATATACTGGAATAATTTTATGATATCACATGTAAATTTAACTATTTTGAGCAATAATTACCATAAAAATTATATAAGTTGATGTTTATTATAGCATGCGTTAAAAAAAAAAATGTTTACTATAGCATTCAATATGTGCTGTTTTATTTTTTAAAATTGTTAGAAACTAATTTTGTCTATAATTTTAAGGGTAATTTTCCAGATCCAATTTTTGGGAATAAAAAATTTTCAAATCCGAATATGAAGATTGATAATTCCCATATTCGAAATTGAGTGAATTCAATACTCATTTAGTCCATGGCCAAAGTCTCTAATCAGTTAGAGATTTTAGTCAAAAATTAAAATATATATATATAAGATATATAAAAATAATTTTAATTTATAAAATATTTTTTATGATAAAAGTAAGAGATTAGATAATAAAAAATATATTTTTCAAACTCTTTAATGTATTAAAGATTTTTGTACAAAGTTTATAAATTTATATTTAAATTAAAAATTATAAAATATTTTGATATAAAATATTTTTCTAGATCATAATACCTCTTTTTATATTATTAAAAAATTATTTTATGAATTCAAATATTTTTTTAAAAAATTTATGAAATATATTATTATAGACTTTTCAAAAAAAACTCTAATGAATTAAACACTTTTGTTTATAATAATTTTATAATTATAAAAATAAAATTTAATTCAAAAAAAAATGTGATATAAAAAATGTGCTAGAGTCTACCAAAATATATTGGATAAAAAATATTTCACTAACATCATAATTAAAATTTAGTTTTATAAAATTTGGACAAAAATCTCTAATGCATTAAAGATTTTTGTCCAAAGTCTATAAAATCAAAAAAATTTAATAATTTTTAATTTAAATTTGAATTTATAGACTTTTTACAAAATTCTCTAATGATTTAGAGTGTTTCAAAATATATATTTTAGACTCTAACACATCATTTTTATATTATTATAAAGTTTGAAAATATATTTTTTTAATCTAATATATCATTTTTATTATATTTTTTATATAAATTAATATTTTTTTAATATTTTTTAAAATAATTTTTAATTAAAATCTTAGATACTTTGACGTAAAATTACTGTAATTTTAATCGATGAGGGTGAATATTTATTAGAGCGTCGTCAAGTCAATTACCCAAACAAATAAAATACAAAATCATGCATCGAACGGCTCTCATCAAGTGTCGGCAAAAACGGACGGCGGATGGCCGCAGTCTTGACCTGTCACATCACTGACCGGCCACTCCCACAAGACGTGGTGCCCGCACGTTCCTTAGCCCTCATTGTCTCTCCAAAATCTGATCCCTCAATACTGTATACATCAGATCCAAGATCCAAATAAGTATAGAGAGGAAGTAAACAAATATAACAAGATCGCAGTACATCAAGAAGAAGAAAAGAAGGAGAAGAAAAGACGATGGGGATGTGCATGAGATTTCTGGAGATCCTGTGCGCCATTGTTCTTCCTCCTCTCGGCGTCTTCTTCCGGTATGGCTGCTGCAAGGTACGTATATATACACCTCTCTCTCTCTCTCTTTGATCTTTTATATATCTCTTTGATTCATGGCGATTACAGTTGGAGTTTTGGGTCTGCGTGCTGTTGACCGTCCTGGGTTACCTCCCCGGCATAATCTACGCTGTGTACGTGATCATCACCGATCCCGAGCGTCACTATGACGACGACTACACCCCGGTCTAGGAGATCGGTGAAGGAGACAGATTAGTTCGATCTCCTTAATTGATTTGTTTCAGATCTGTGTTTAATTGTTGGTGAGAATGAGAAATAATTTGGCATTGATGGCATGGATTCGATCGATTTTATCTTTCATTGCTTCGCTGTATTTGAGTTCATGGTTTGGGAATTGAGATTTGAGTGTAGAGGTTGGTTTATGGTTCTTTGTAAAGATTAATTATTTAAGGATGCATGTTTGCTCTATAGAGTGATTAATTAATCTTCCTTTTATGCATTGCTATTAATTGCGTGAATAATGGTTGCTTGTTTGGGACTGAAAATTAATTGTGGAATTAAAATTTAGTTGTCATAGTTTTAGTGAATACTAGTATAGGACCGGCCCGATCTTAATTCATATTAAATCTAATAAATTTATTATTAAATATTAATATTTAAAAAATAATATTATGTAAAAATCATAAATAATTTTTCTAATAAAATAATTTTAAATAATATTATGAAAAAATCATAAAATATTTTTTATAAATTACGAAAAAAACTTTTTGAAATTTCTAACATGACATTCTCAATTACAAATTAAAATATTTAAAATTTTCTTATTTATCATCCTAGACACTACGACGTAAAGTTGTTCATAAGTGAATACAATTTTTTTTAAAAAAAATATCGACATTTATTAGTGGTTGGCTTCGACTTTTATTGATAGTCATCGCATAAGAAATCATAATAGAAAATTATCTCCTTTAAAATTTAGTTGTCATGATTTTAGTGAATATTATATATTTGTAATACGAGGATCAAATTAATGAATTTCACAACTCACAAGGCCGGGCATGTGTGCTTTGTAGGATAAAGAGGATAAGATAAGAGATAGATTTATATTCATTTTATTTAGTTCATGGATTAAAAATAAAATAAAATAAAAATAATATTATATTCATTGTACATCAGATTTAAAAAAATATATATTCAAAACTCTCTCATTTATTATCATATATTATCCTATTTAATAAAACAATAACAAACCATTATATATATAGTTTGTTTGCTTCACTAGATATGATATGATATGGTAGAATAACATGTCAAAGATATATAATATTGAATATGATTTTTTAAATTTGATTTTCATCGGATATAATTTTAATTTTATATTCTTCTAATTATATTATTTTTTTAATATATATATATAATAAATAAATAATAACGTTGATCATCTCTTATTCTTTCCTCTTTTATCTTATAAATCAAATTGAGTCATTAGGACATAGAAATTTCAAAATATTAGATAAACAATTTCTTAAAGGATGGTGTAAAGGTGTAAAACATAATTTTGATTAATTAATTAATTGATGCTGCTATGTAAGGTTAAAGAGTGCAGTTACCATGGCAACTTTTGAACCTTTTCGTGAAGGAGATGGCAGTAGAAATAGTTACTAACCAGTCTTATATTACGTTCATGTCGAATCTTGCATCTTCAAATCATAATCAAACGGAGAAGCTTTCGAGCTTCAAGTGAGCCCCTTGAAGCTAGAAGTCGCCTCCCAAGGTTTGAAATCTAGAGAAAACGACGTTAAATATAGAAGCCTGATGAACTGTGTCCTATTATGGTGTAGGTATCTCTTTGATCTTATTATTGGCGTAGCTATTAGAGCCGCAGATATTACATTTCCAAATATTGGGGCGGAAAATCAAATAGCAATCTTCTTTAACGCAACTTGGCTTTTTGATTCTGACATATATAACAGGGATTAGATTTATTTTATAATTTGATGATAACATGAAACGAATCAACTATGAATGGATTTGAAGAATGCTGCAAATGTTCTCTATGCATAATTATAGGCCAGCTTGTCTAGTCTCAAAAAGGCGAGAGGTATGAACATAAAACACTTGGGACTTAGTTTACTTCGTATGATATAATAGAGGAGATAAGATACACTATAATAAAATAATACAATATCAATCCATTTTAACAAAAAAAAAATTGACTTTTTTTGGGTTCCAAATATGAGTTCATAAGCACTTAAAAAATGGTCGGTTAGTGCTTCTATTTAGGTGCGCCAATTTATTGAATATCGGCGCCTAAAATATATAGGCGTTGGTATTCAAATTATTAATAATATATATTAATTTATAAAATATAATAATTTTAAACTGGTTTGAAATTGGTCGAACCAGTTTAAAATTGATCAAATCAGTTGAAAATAAAAAAAAATTGATTTTCAACTTTAAAAAACTTATTTTGCTGATACAAATTATGAAAGTGATTTATCTATGAATAATAGATTTTTTATGATTTTATTATGAATTTAGGATGAATTTCTCGAACATGTACATTTAAAATTGGCCGAACTAGTTGAAAATGATGAAAAAATAATAATTTTCAATTTTAAAAACTTATTTTTGCTGATACAAGTTATGAAAGTGATTTACCTATGAATAATAGATTTTTTATGATTTTATTTATGATTTTATGATGAATTTTTCGAACCTGTACGTTTAAAATTGGTCAAATCAATTGAAAATGATCTGCGGAGGGTAATATGGATATTTACTTTCTGATTTAGGGATTCGAGATTTGGGAATAAAAGTATTTCTTTATCTAGTTTAGGGAATTAACTGTTATTAAATATGTTTTCATTAAACATGTCAGATTTAATTTTTCAATTAGTTGTTTCAGTGTTTTTTTAGTATTATTAAATATGTATTTTCATTATCATATTGTTGTAGGATTAATCCTTCAAAAATATTCCCACGTTGAACTCGTGCCTAGAGAGTCAATTTTTTTTTTTTGAGTTTTGTAATCCTATATTAAATGAATTTACCATAAAATTAACAAACATGGCACAAAATGAATGAATGAATATATATATATATACTATGAGCCTAGTTACAGAATTAATGAGTAAAATTGTAAAGAGAATGAACTTGGTCCTACATTAGGTGAAGATTTATGTCTATTAGAGTATTAGTATATAAATATGAAAATTTATATAAATAAAAATTTAATTTATTTTTAATTATGTATTCCTATAGGTGGCCTGTGTTATAATCACATCGGCAAGAAAAAAAAAAAAAACCCTAAAATCCATATATCAAGTAATATCGAAGTACTGATACCATTACCAATGCATTTCATGAAGCCGGGAACAATACGCTGGAATGATTTAGTAAATAGTTTCCAAGACCAGGTACTTCTTCTAGGCATATTCAAAGTTCAAACCAAATATAGTAAATTAAAATACTTTCCTTAATAGTAATTATTATTATTATTATTATTATTATATCATCCAGTATTAATCACGAAAGCTATATATATATATATCTTCATTTTTTGGATCCCTAATATTAAGCTTCCATGAGACCTCCCAAATCCTCGTAGAACACCTTCTTGAACTGCTGTATATTCGGCTCCTCCAGCCACACCAACAGTTTCATGGCCCCATCACCTTGCGTGCTGCGCATGATGCACGAGAATCCTTTGATGTCGAGATGTGCCCTCCCCATGAACGCCGGCTTCCCCCATCCAAAATCTGCGCTCGACATCGGTAGATTGCTCCAGCTGTTAACCAATAGATCATTCTGCGTAATCTGCTCCCCACTAAAGAAAAACTCCGTCGCGTCGCCCTTCAACTCCAAGGCGTCGATGACCGACCTCACATACTCGTCGTCCACACGAGCAATCGCTTCATTTATTTTCCGGACGATCAAAGGCAACGGAGCTGAGAGTATCTCGCCGGCTACTGCGGACACGTATGTCCAAACAATGGCGTTTCCGAAGTAGCCCGAGGGAAGCGGCGGATTGACGCGACTGCGAACGTCGACGACCACTTGAAGCCTCGTCACTTGATCCGCTTCGAGTTTACGCGCCTTGCAAGCGCACCGCCACGCGTACGCGGCGATTGCTTCGAAGGCGGAGACGCGCCTCGTTCCGCCACCGCCGTCGTTCTTGAGCGACGTCAGCTGGTCCTTGGATATCTCGACAAGGGCGGAAGCAGGAGCCGCGGCGGGGGTGGTGGAGGGCTGATGCCTTGGCTTCGACGGATTGTTACCGGCGGCCTGCGGCCGTGCGCGGAGGGGAGTGCGGTCGAGGGACAACACGATTCTGGGCTCTCCTCGAGCAATGTCGGACCAGGTGTTGAGGAAGTTGAGCGCGCTTATGCCATCCATGACCACATGACTGGCCGCCATGCCCAGGCACACTCCGCCGCATCTGAAGAAGGTCACCTAGTACTTATGAAACACATATAGACTCTAGTTAAATGCACAGTGATGAAGATGATAACTATTAAACTTTGGCAGAATAATTGTCGACCTGAATCACGAGGCATGATCTGGAGTCACTTTTGGGCACCAAAAGGTCCCCTATTTCTGTGCATGGAGTGAATTTGCTGAGGAGCGCATCAACGGTGGAGGCGGAGCGAGCCACCACAAAGAGGACGTCCTCGCCGGTGCATTGGATCTCAAGCCGGCCATCTTCGCTGACACCAAGCCGACCGGCCAAGGGGTAGAAATGGACAAGGGTCTTGGCCAAGGCTGCTTTCAGGATATCCACGGAGAAGAAGTTAGGGTCGCCGTTGGCCTGCATGGTAGATGGTGGCAGTAGGCGTGTAAACTGATGGGGGGAAGAAGAGATCCAGGTTTGAGAGCCAAACATTATTCTTGGGAGTCTCTTCGCTGGGAAAGACGAAGCTGGATTCCACTATCTCTATCTCCATTTTCTAGTATCACTCTCTTTGATCGATATGCCAGTCGAATTCTCCGTTATATAAAATTTTATTCGATGATTGATCCGACAAAATTAAATTAAGGATTCCTGTCCGCTTTCCACCCATTTCAAAACAGGATAAATAAAAATTGATTAGGTGGACGCAGTTCCAGCCATTTCCACGATGTTGCAGTAGGAAGCCATGTGAACCTAAAAGAAATTTTAAGGAGCCGGAGTCCATAGAAATTCTATAGAGCACCTCCTACCAGTAGGGGCGGCAAAAAAAGGCACAGCACGATAACTGCGGGCCGGGCCGAAAAATTCGGCCCGATAAGCTTATCGGGCCGGCCCGGCCCGTTTGGCCCGCTAAATATATATAAAAAAATTAAGTCTAGATTAGGGCTTGTTTAGTGCTTTAAAATTGAATGTGAAGTTAATCTATGGAGTTTTTCATGTGAAATGTCATATTTAATGCTTATTTAGTCTCTTAAATATTTTAAATTATTTTTTTTTACATTATTTTAGAAATTTTTTAGTTAATAAGAGGGCTCGCGGGTCGGGCCGGGGCCGGGAATTTCCGGCCCACTGAGTTAGCGGGCCGGGCTGGGTCGGCATGCCACCTTATCGTGACGGGCCGGCTCGTTTTGCCACCCCTACCTACGAGTGAATCTAATTTTTTTAATATTGAATCTAGAATCATTAATATTGAACATTAAGTGAAAATGATAGATTCACTCATTTACAACATAGGTTCAGTATAAATTATACTACGTACGTTCAATGTTAGTAAACCTAGATTCACTCATAGGAGGGACTCCATAGAAATTTTATCCACGTGAACACCATTCGTCCAAGGTATGGTGCTTTATGTTTCCACTAGATTTGGATTTTTAGTTTAACACTGATCGCATACACTACTAGAAATTGAGTCTTCAGCAACGGCTATCAGCAACAGCCGCTAAAGCCGTTGCAGCTATATTGTATCTGCAATGGCTTTCTAACTGACACGCGAGCCGCTACTGATGATTTTAATTATCAGCAACGACTTTCTAACGGACAAATGAGCCGTTGCTGATGATAACTTATTAGCAACGACTTTCTAACGGGCGAGTGAGTCGTTGCTGATAAATTTATATAGGTCGCAGATCACGCCCGCCCCTTCTTCCTCCCGCTGCTGCCGCCGCCGCCTCCTCCTCCAGCCTCTCGCCGCCGCTGCCGACGCCGACGACGCCGAGCTGCCGCTGCCGTCCGTCCTCGACCGCCGATTTTAGGTATTCATCGCCGCCTGGTCGTCTCTTCCCGTTGCGGCCGGCGGGAAATCCGACCGAAACCTTATTTTTAGGGTTTCGGCCGGCGGCGGTCGGCCGATGGCCGCCGCCGGATCTTGTACAGAGTCCGGACACTGTACTCCGACGCCGAAAATAGTAGATTAATTTTATTTATTTATTTGTTAATTAATTATTTAGATTAATTGTTTAATTTGTTAGATTAATTTTTAGGGTTTAGATTAATTTCGGCATTGTCCCAGAATCGTCCACTTCGGACGCGCGTCAGAATCGTCCACTTCGGATGCGCGCCGGAATCGTCCACCTCGGACTCCTGCCGAAATCGTCTAATTTGGACTCGTGTCAGAATTGTCCAGTATGGACTCGAACTATCTCGAAACATTTAGAAAATAATCATCCATCCGACGAGTTGATATGTTTCACGTACGCATCGACGAGTCGGATATGATTTAGCAAAACCTTAGATCCGTTCGGGGATTGTATGTTCGTGTAAAAGAAGTAGATGATTTTTTATACGACGTACAATTCTTGAATTGTCCCTGATTGAATAATTTGGGAATATAGTTATTTGTACTGCACTTATGTTTTTCTTTTAACTATTAACTAATTATTCTAAATTTCGGCAACATCTCTCTTGTTCTCCGATACGCGCCCAGATGATATGCGTATTCGGAGAACTGTAGGGAGATGCTGCCGAAATTTAGAATGAAGTTAGCGGTTAAAATAAGTACTTAGTGCAATATAAATAACATAAATCCCGAATGGAATATGACAATCTCACCTAAAGACATTAACCAAAGAAATTGTCATTGATTGACAGAATCATGTCGGCTGATCGAAGTTGGATGTACCGACGTCTTGATCGTGGAGCTTTAATGAATGAGTTTCGATTAGGCGTAACGTACTTCCTAAATTTCGCCTATTCGAATCGGAATTTCATTAACATCGGTGATCAAATCCGATATTCGTGCCGCATTTGTTTGAATGGACGATTTTTGGATCAGGAGACTATCACTCTGCGTCTATATAGCAAAGGATTTGCACCAAGATATTTTTTGTGGACTTGTCACGGGGAGTCACGTGAAGTCGGGATGTCGAGTAATCCTGTCGTTCAGACATATGGTGAATCTTCCTCTAGTCAATCTAATCCCTATAGAACTATGATACTTGATAGTCTTGGGGGTCAATTCCACCCGAATGATAATGTTGATCGACCAGTTCTTCAGACATCAGTCCCACCAGATACTACAGCGGTTGATATCACAAAAGTACAAACTGCGGTAGAGATTGAATTACCGAATAAAGAAGCTGCAGAATTTTACGAGATGTTGAAAGCTGCCGATGAACCTTTGTATGAGAATTGTCCTAAATACACTAGGTTTTTAGCAATGACACAGCTCCTAAACATCAAGGCCGATTGTAATATCAGCGGGGTTGCGTATGATCGGATTGCTGGATTGATTAATGGAATGCTGCCTACTGATAACAAGTTTGAGCCAACTTTTTATAAGACTAAAAAGCTAATGAGAAAATTGGGGCTTGGGTACGAAAAAATACACGCGTGCCAAAATAACTACATTTTATATTATAAAGAAAATGTGAAGTTGGATAAATGCCCTGTATGTCAACATCCTCGTTACAAGGAGAAGAAATCGGTCCGACAGAAAAATATCCTGTTTAAGGTGCTTCGGTATTTTCCACTAACACCGAGGCTTCAAAGATTATTCATGTCGGAAAAGACAGCCCCCTACATGAGTTGGCATGGAAGAAGTCGTGATGATACAGTAATGACTCATCCATCCGACAGTGAAGCATGGAAATATTTGGATACATGTTATCCTTCATTTGCTAGGGATACTAGCTAGAAATATAAGATTGAGATTGTGCACAGATGGTTTTAATCCGTTTGGACATTCTGCAACATCTTATTCAGTTTGGCCAGTGCTGCTCACAGTTTATAATTTGCCATCGTCAATGTGTATGAAAGATGAATTTATTTATCTTTCGATGATTATTCCGGGTCCTAAGGGTCCGCGAAAAGAAATTGACATATTTCTCAGACCCTTGATAGATGAATTGAAAACATTATGGACTGAGGGAGCTGTCACTTATGATTGTCATCGGAAGCAAAACTTCAATTTAAAGGCCGCGGTCTTGTGGACAATCAATGATTTCCCGGCGTACGACATGTTGTCTGGTTGGAGCACTCACGGTCTACTCTCTTGTCCGTATTGTATGGAACATTCTAAATATATCAATTAGTCTTCAGAACGGACGAAAAATCTCATTCTTTGCTTGTCATTGTCGATTCCGACCGGCTAATCATCAGTATCGAATGAATCGTAATAAATTTACTGAGGGCAAAGTCGAAAGAGATGGGCCACCACCGATGTTGTCTGGTGAAGAAATGTTAGCACGTGTTTCAGCACTTCCAGATATAATATTTGGTCGCAATAAAAAGGTGTCAGGTTTTGGCCAAACACATAACTGGGTGAAAAAAATATCTTTTGGGAATTGCCCTATTGGAGTTCATTATTGATTCGACATAATTTAGATATCATGCACATTGAAAAAAATGTGTTTGATAATATTTTCAACACTTTGATGGATATTTCTGGAAAAACTAAAGATAATGTCAAAGCCCGACATGATATGAAAATACTTTGAAAAAGACCAGAGTTGGAGTTACAAGAGGTCAACGGACGATATCTGAAACCGAAGGCCCCGTATGTGTTAAATAAACAACAGATCAAAGATGTTTGTCAATGAGTAAAAGAACTCGGATTACTCGATGGATATGCTTCAAACTTATCTCGACGTGTGAACGTCGATGATTGCAAAATATCAGGGATGAAGAGCCATGATTGTCATGTATTCATGCAGAGATTACTTTCGATCGCATTTTGATATCTTCTACCTGATAATATTTGGGGTTCGTTGACTGAATTAAGTATATTTTTTAGAAACATATATGCAAATGTCCTTCGAGTCGAAGATATGTCAACACTTGAAAATAATATTGTTGAAATCATATGCAAGCTGGAGCAGTTTTTCCCTCCTGCATTTTTTTAACTCGATGGAGCATCTACCGATACACCTGGCATACGAGGCACGAGTTGATGGCCCCGTTCAATATCGGTGGATGTACTTATTTGAAAGATACATGAATCGTCTGAAGAAAAAAGTAAAGAACACCGCAGCTGTTGAAGGATCAATATCTGAATCGTATATCATCCATGAAATTTCAACATTCTGCTCATTTTACTTTGAATCGATAGTACATACAAGATTAGATCGTCTTCCACGTAACGACAACGGGGGTGTTCGACATTCAGATGGACGTTTAAATATATTTTGTCACTCTGGTCGTGCTTTTGGTTCTCGTCCATATCAACACTTAAGCGAGGAAGAGTATCATTTGACACACTTGTATGTATTACTCAATTGTCCAGAGATTGAACAATTCATTGAAATATTTGACATTGAGATGGTGCAAAAATACTCTATTCACAACGATGAAGAATTAGAGAGATTACGGAATCATGATTTCCCTACTTGGATTCAGACTTATAGGAAAGATCACAGAGCTGAAATAGATGAAAGAATATTTGAGTTTGTTAGTGGACCGTCGCGACTTGTGTCGTGCTATAGCGGATATTTTGTTAATGGGTATAAATTTCACACGATTGAATATGCATTTACCAAGAAGACGATGAATGCTGGGGTCTGTATGAAAGGGACAATCTATGTTGAATGTGATATGAATTTTTATGGACTGGTGGAAGAAGTGATAGAGTTGCACTACTTCGGCTTGAAATCAATTATTCTATTTAGATGTCATTGGTTCGATACAACAGAAAGGGGCATGAAAGTTCATCCAAAATACAAACTTGTTGAGGTTAATTATAAATCTAAATTGGCAGCAAATGAGCCTTTTATATTGGAATCACAAGTCGAACAAGTATATTACGCGAAGTATCCGGCTCGAAATAAAGATAGAGCAGATTGGTGTGTAGTCTGTAAGACAAAAGGTAGAGGATAAATTGATCCGATAGTAGGAGAAAATGAGCCGATACCTGATATGACACATGGTTTCTATCAAGAAGATAATCCTCCTATTGTAGATCATATTATTCCAATACTCGAAGATGCAGACACAACGTCAATTCAATTAGAAGTTGAATATGCTGATAATGACGATCATGAAATTGAGGAAGCTGGAGATGAAGAAGATGAAGAAGAGGAAGAAGAGGAAGAATTCGAAGACTATTATTCAGATGATGAGGAATAATTGTAAAGTATATATTTTATTAAATATATCTCTATTATTTAAACAGTAATCTGATTATATGTCTATTCGACAGATATGTCTGGTCGTGGTTATCGTCGCAGGAGAGCTTCGGAGTCTCCGATCGGTGAGACTCCTACACTTACTCATGCTGTTGATCCTCATGTCGATGATACTGCCGAGGCTAGTACATCCAGACGCAGGCGGCCACGTGGGCCGACAGGTGGCAGCCTCCACCAGCCACAGAGTCACGTAGATTTATTAGCGTGATTGAGGAGGGGTAATATATCATGAATTATGAATCATTACAAATTCATTATATCATAATATAATATTAAAATTTATTTTTGTTGTGTAGGTTCGAGCAAGAAGAAGTGCCGAGGAGCATTTCTTCTACTATTCGACGATACATGCACGGGGCATGGCCTACGTGGTCTCACGTGCCTAGCGAGCACGTCGACATGTTATGGCGCGAGTTTGAGGCACGTATTATTTTTTTTTTACATGCATGATGATTAATATTGGTACTGATATTATTATTCTGCAAGCTCGCTATACATGGGCTGAGCACCAAAGGCCCTTCATTTACGCTGCCTGGGAGGCTATTTCTCGAGCAAGGTACAACGGGCAGCTGAGGCAGGCCCGGTCCCTGCAGGCGATGGCACAAGCTGAGACTACTAACATCGCGAAGACTCGAGGATACGGCCCCGATTGGATTACTCCGGATATATGGGACCAGATCGTGGGAATATGGTCGACGGATCGATGGCAGGAGGTTTTTCGGAATGCGACTAGAAATCGCATGTCGGGAGGAGCAGCGCGTCACACCGGCGGCTCTATAGCATTTGCAGTGCACGCGAACCGTATGGTAAGTATACCTTTTAATTATATATTTTATTTGTTACTATGTGTACTAATTAATGTATTTGTTTTGTAAATATAGACGACGGTGTCGGATGACGGGACTGTCCAGCGACCCTCCCCGATGGCGGTGTTTGAGCGGACTCACCGTCGAGCACATGGGACGGGGGAGTACATCGACAACCGCGCTGCACACATTATAGTAACTATATATTTGTTTAAATTATTCATTATATATTTATAATTTAAGTTTTATGATAAATATTAAACAAAAAATCAAACTCAAGTAGGAGACCTACAGCCAGACGCGGTGGTGCAGCGTGGGGGCACCCCCGAGGACTTTGACGCAGCAACGTAGGTCGAGGCCGCAGGTGGCTGGGACCATGGCTGCGTATATGACTTTGCAGATAGTGGTCATGCGCGAGCCGTACTAGGGCCACTTGGGGCACCGACCCCTCTGGTCACTGGTGAGCGGTCGTCCACCTCCAGATCCAGTTATGATCATAGTAGCAGAATAAGAACTCTAGAGGAGACAATCGCGCGTCAGAGTCATATGATGGCGGAGATGCATGCTATGCTACGCAACATGTCAGGTCATCCCGAAGCAGGCATCTCTTCGGCATCATCTCATCCATCGTCCTCGAGACAATCCACGCCAGTGTACACTCAAGCACTCCAGACCCCGCCAAATGATCCAGGCCATCCTCCATCATCATTGTGAGATTTTTTTAATATTGACTTTGTTACTGAGATATTATACTTGTTTAATTTATTTTGTTTGGATATTGATACTTCAATTTTGCATTTGAATAGTTTTTATACTATTGTGAATAATTATCAATATAAATATAATTATTTTGATGTATATCTTGGTGTATTTGTGATGTGTGAATGAATGTGTGTATGAGTGTATGAGTGTGTGAGTTATGTATCAGATAATGTATCAATGTATCAATGAAAATTTGAAATTTTAATTTTTTTCGTTACCAGTTCACATCATCAACAACGGCTTTCCCACGGCCATCCGTGGGAAAGCCGTTGCTAAAAGTTTATAGAAAGCCGTTGCTGATTACCTACAGCAACGGCTTAACAACGGCTTAGCAACGGGCTTTTACTAACGGCGTTGCTACGGGCTCACCGGCCGTTGCTATTAATGTTATCAGCAACGGCTCCACGTCCGTGGCAAAACCGTTGCTGATAATATTTTTAGCAACGGCCTGAGCGGCCGTTGCTGATCTGTTGCTAAGTTATCAGCAACGCGATTTTTTGCCACGACTCTATTGCAACGGCGCCAGCCGTTGCTGATGATTTTCAGCAACGACTCAACAACGGCATCAGCCGTTGCTGATGCCCATTTTTGTAATAGTGATAGGTCATTTTTATTATTATCATGTTATTTGAGGTTTTAGGTCTCGCTTCTATAATATATATTATTAATAATTTTAGTAAAATCATAAAAATTTTATAATTTATCGCCAACATCAACATCTATAAATATTTTATGAAATTTCTTAAAATCATAATTTTTTTTATGATATACTAATTCTATTCATTTACTTAATTATAATTATATTAATTGCATATATGTGCATTTTATTACATAGACAAATTTAAATTTGGCATATTTATAAAATTTGATAAACATAATAACCTAAAATAAGATATTTCTTCAAATTATGGTTGGATCAAAATAAACTGTAACGCCATTGCAGGGTCAAATGATATATCAGCTATTGGGCTTATTATTGTTAGAAGACAAGATGACAACTTTGTTTATGCAGAAATAAGGACTATCCAGGCCCATTCACCTTTTCAGACGGAGGTAACAATATGCAGTTATTCTTAGAAGACAAGATGGTAACAATATTTATGCATAAACAAGGACTATTCGGGTAGACTCACCTCTTGAGGCAGAGGTTGCAGCTAGCTAGTCTAAAATATGCTAGCAATATCCAATTTCCTTTTGTCTAAAATATGGAGAGGTCACCGTGACAAATTCCATCTTCTCTTGGAATATTGCTGAGAAATGTCATTCGATTATATATCTTTATGTGATCGATGTAATCAAGCTTCGCATTGGGCAACGCACTATGAAAAAAGGTTCCATAAATTACGGAGCTGGCCCACAATAAGAGCCTAGACCTTGTTGATCATGATCATTTTGGTTATGATCCCACTTAATTAACAAAGTTCTTTCTTTTCTTGGGAAAAAAAATGCATGAATAGATATCAGAAAAGAAAAGAAAAGAAAAAGCTGAAAATAACTAAAAATTTATTTATCATGTAGTCAATCTTAAATCAAACGATGCATCGATCCCCCCGGATACTTCAAAAAGAGAAATGAAACAACTCAAGAACTAGTCAACCTTGACACAAGTGGCTTCAACATTAGGCAAAGATCCATTGGTTTTAGCTTCCACCTGACGCAGAGATCCGTTGGTCTTTGCTTCTACCGTGGCCGGGACTTCCAAGCCCTCGTAGAACACCTTAATGAACTCCTCCATGTTCTCCTTCTCCAGCGTCAGCAAGATCGTGACGCCGCCTTCTTCCGGGCCGCGCAAGACGTAGAACATCGCGTACGAGTTCACCTGCGCTCGCCCCATGAAGACCGACTTCCCCCACCCGAAGTCCGCGTAGATTGGCAGCGTCAGCCAGCTCAGAACCCAGACGTCGTTCTTCCCGTACGAGTTCTTGCCCAGGTAGAAGTCCGTCTTGTCCTCCATCGTCTCGAGGATGTCGATCACCGACCGCACGAACTCGTCGTCCACGTGGGCGACCGTGTCGCGTATCTTTTGGATGGTCGACGGCAGCGGCTCGGAGAGGATGCTCCCGACCTCCGACGACATGTGCGTCCGCAGCGTGGCGTTGCCGAAGAAGCCCGCGGGCAGCGGCGGCTTGAGGCGGGTGCGCGCGTCGGCGGTCAGGTGCAGCCGGGTCTCTTCCTCCGGCCCGAGCTTGCGCGCCTTGCACACGCACTGCCACGCGTAGGCGGCCAGGGACTCGAAGGTGGAGACGCGCCGGCCGGTCGCGGCGCCGCAGATGTTCTTGAGGGAGTTCACTTGGTCCTTGGAGAGCTTGAGCATGGCGGAGGCGGGCGGCTCGGTGAAGGAGGTTTTGGCGAGCTCCACTTTGGCCTCCTGACTCTGCTGCTCGAGGTACTCAGGAGGGACGATCGGCGGGGACCGCGCGCGGAGGAGGGTGCGGTCGAGCCACAGCACGACGTTGGGCTCCTCTCCTCGGGCGATGTCCCCCCATGTGTTGATGAAGCCGAGCGCGCTGAGGCCGTCCATCACCGCATGGTTGGTCGCAATCCCCAGGCACACTCCGCCGCACTTGAAGAAAGTTACCTACATAGATATATCACAAAGTAATTTTTAGACCTCTCAGTTCTCACAAAAGCTTTTGGGGATGACAACAGCGAAGCTACAAATAAGGAATAGAAATAAATGAAAGACCTGCAGCATGATGAGCCTGGATTCGCTATGGGGGATCAACAGCTCCTTCATCTTCTGGGAAGGCTTGAACTCGTGGAGGAGCGGGTCCATGGTGGAGGACGAGCGAGCGACGACGAAGAGGACGCCTTCGCCAGTGCAGAGGAGCTCAACCCGGCCTTCATCGTTGGCGGCGAGGTGGCCGGCCAAGGGGTAGTAGGGGACCAGGGTCTTGGCCAAGGCGGCTTTGAGGTGTTGGATGTTGAAGAAGTCGGGGTCGCCATTGAAGGGGAAGAGGTTGATGGTGGGAGTGTAGAGTTCGGTCGGGAACATGAGATCCATGTTGGAGAGCCATATGGTGTGCTTGGGGGTCTCCTCGCTGGGAGCTACGAGGCCGGACTCCTCGATCTCTATCTCCATCATTCCCTACCTCACCTCGCTCTGTGTCTTCCATCTCAGTAGGCTGAATAAATAGCGTGGCAATTGAGGTGGAGGGTAGATTAATCTATGATTAGATAAGTCCATTTTGTAAGGCTTAAACAATACCGAGTAAATAGTAGATCAATTGAATTACGCAATTTAATAATAAATATATAAATAAATAATATGTGTACCAACTACCACGCAATTATCATCAGAGGCGGGCCAGGCGGCAAGGCGGCAGCAAATTTGTGGATCTCAATCAGGCACCGAGGCACGCCATGTGCAGCATGACAGCTAGCACGACCACGTGCTCGTGAGTCGTGAGTCGTGACCCTGTGCATATAACTGAGGTTATATATTAATCAGATTCGAATCGGACGGATACAAAAAAATCATTTGTAGCATCAGATATATTATATTTATTTAGCTAATTCCGATAATATTTGCACAGACAGACAAAAATTGTTCAAGTCAAATTCTCGATCTTTTTTATAAGAAAAATATTTATGAAGGATTTATGCAAATTGGAGATAATTAAAAGGCAGAAAGGACATGATTCATGGTGGTAGGTAGCATGCAAATCATGCGGAATTTTATATTGAATCCGTACGTTAAACATAATCTTGCGTTGCATATAATTATGCAGAGATTAATTATACAAAATACCAAACATTCACGTCATTTTCTTTTGTTCATTTTCTCGTTCACTTAATTAATTTCCTTCGTTGACGTTTATTTTCTAATTTATGGGTTTCCCTATAAAGTATAACCTTACAACTGACTTGGAGTAGGTGTATACTGTGTAGTCTCACTACAGAAAATTAATTATAAATCGCCATTGTATAGAGCTAAAATATAAATTTCTGCCTTTTGTATGAGAAACAAAGCAGGTTATTTTCAAATTGGTCAAAATTGGTCAAAATTATATTTGAGCTAAAATATAATCTCATAGGGATTATTTTTGTTTCTGTAAATCTCGAGGGGCTTTTATGAAAAAACCCTAACTCCTAGCCTATAAAGATTGCCCCGGCCCAACTCATTTGTCGTCATAATATTCTTTATAGACTTGTAATTGCAGAGAAATGAAATGCATGGCGTGTGGAGGCCTGAGTGCTTGCATCTTTCCTATCATTAATTCAAGGTAACTCGTAAGATATGAATGATGATTTTTTAAAGTGAAAATTTAGATTTCTTCTTTTGAAGCGGTTCGTCTTCGTCGGATTGCCAAGCTCTTCGTGAACATATATAGCCCACCATGGTTGGAGCCAACAGTGCTAGGACCGAGGCAAAGCAGCATCCTTTTCGAAAAAAGGGGGGTTGGCGATGCTGGCCACCCTGACCCGAAGTGTCAACCCAAGGTAGATAAGCTTTAATTAGATTTAGGTCATTCTTCGAAAAATAATAATTTAATAGTGCTTTATTCGAATATAATATATTGTGGAATTTCTCAGATTCGAAATTGGGAAAGGAGAAATTTTTAAATTCAGATATGAAAATTGGTAATTCCCAGGTTCGAATTTGAGTGGATCCAATATCAATTTTGCCCCGGTTCAAAATCTCTAAGTAGGGTTAAAAATTAATATATATATATATATATATA
Organism: Canna indica; assembly: GCA_034359265.1. Classification (NCBI taxonomy): domain Eukaryota; kingdom Viridiplantae; phylum Streptophyta; class Magnoliopsida; order Zingiberales; family Cannaceae; genus Canna; species Canna indica. The sequence goes on along the minus strand of CP136894.1, from coordinate 74,203,011 downwards.
ATATAAAAAATAATTTTAATTTATATATAAAAAATGTATAATAGAAATGATGTGTTATATTTTAAAATATATATATATATTCAAACTTTATAAATAGTTAGAGACTTTGGTTAAAAATAAATAAATAAATATATATATATATAAAATAATTTTAATTTATATAAAAAAAGAGGTATAGTATAAATGAGGTGTTAGATTCTAAAAAATATATTTTCAAACTCTCTAATGATATAGAAATGAGGTGTTAGAGTTTAAAAAATATATTTTCAAATTCTCTAAATCATTAGAGAGTTTTGCACAAAGTCTATAAATTCAAATTTAAATTAAAAATTATAAAATATTTTTGATATTATAGACTTTGGGCAAAAGTCTCTAATGCATTAAATTTTATTTAAAGACTTTTGTCCAAAGTCTATAGAACTAATTTTTAATTATGATGTTAGTGAAATATTTTTTGTTCAAAATATTTTGATAGACTCTAGCATATCTTTTATATCACATATATTTTTTTGTGAATTAAATTTTATTTTTTATAATTATAAAATTACTATAAACAAAAGTCTCTAACTCATTAGAGACTTTTGTGTAAAGTCTATAATAGCTTCATAATTTTTTTAAAAAAATATTTGAATTCATATAATAATTTTTTAATGATACAAAAGAGGAATTATGATCTAGAAAAATATTTTACATCAAAATATTTTATAATTTTTAATTTAAATTTAAATTTATAGACTTTGTACAACAGTCTTTTATACATTAGAGAGTTTGAAAAATATATTTTTTATTCTCTAATATCTTATTTTTATCACAAAAAGTATTTTATAAATTAAAATTATTTTTTATATTATATATATATATTTTAATTTTTGACCAAAGTCTTTAACTAGAGACTTTGGCCAAGAAAAAAATCGGTATTGGATCCACTCAAATTCGGATTGGGGAATTAACCATCTTCAGATCCGGATTTGGAAATTTCTCATTTCCCAAATCCGAATCTGGAAAATTACCGATATATTGTTATGCTCATGTAATTGTATAATAGTGACATATTATATATATCAATGATTTTTATACTTAATAGTAATTATACTTTTTATAACAATGTTTTCAGTGTTATATACTATATGTTAGTGTTACATGTGTGTTATTATATATAAGGGAGAAGTGAAAATTTGATCCTATAAATTTTTAATTTTTTGGAATTTAATCCTATAAGTTTTATTTTAGTATTTTCAATATTCTAATTAAGTTTGCTCCGTAGCATAGATTGGTCATATCCGTAACGGTCCGTTAACTCTTCGTCAATGTGGACTAACGTCGTTCATATACGTCGACAGATTTAGTTTTATAAGTTTCATTTCGAAATTTTCAGTCCTATATATTTGCCCCGTGACACATATTTGGTCCTATATGTTTGTCCTATAACATAGATTTGGTCATATCCGCAACGGTCTGTTAACTCTTCGTCTACGAAAAAATAAACGACGTTATGTCCATGTTGACGTAGTTAACACATCGTTATGGATAGAACCAAATCTATATGACGACCAGCATATAGATAAGTCGGTGTGTTAATTCTGTAACATAGATTTGCTTCGTAACATAGATTTGGTCATATTCATGACGGTTTGTTAACTCCGTCAACATGGGCATAACGTCGTTTACTTTTTCGTTGACGGAGAATTAACAGACCATCACGGATATGATCAAATTTGTACTATGGGGCAAATATATTAGACCAAATTTATGTTACAAAGCAAATATATATGACCAAATATGTGCTACAGGATAAACGTATAGGACTGAAAATTTCGAAATAAAATTTATAGGACCAAACATGTCAACGTGTACGAATGGCGTTAGTCCACATTGGCGGAGAGTTAACGGATCGTCACGGATATGACCAAATTTGTACTACGAAGCAAACTTATAGGACTTAAAATATCTAAATGAATTTTATTCGATTAAAATCCAAACAATTAAAAATTTATTGGACCAAATTTGCACTTCTCTCTTATATATAATGAAATGAATTTAAGGTAGTTATTTTCAAAATTATTTTTAGGGCTTTTATAAGACAGATATTTTGTAATATAGATGAATTTTTTATGTAAACGACAGTCAATTTTCATAAATGAGATTTGAATTGTTCGAAATATGCTCAAATATGGTGCTTCGATTTTCGTATTTATTGTAAATAGTGCTTTAAAAATCATTTTGTATTATTTAGAACTATAGACAGAGTTATCAAAATGGGGTAAATCCTCACCTAGATTGATGTGAATCCTATACTAAGTGATATTTCATTATAGCTAGCTCTTGTTCTTTGAGTTTACATATATGATTTTCATTGAAAATTCCTACATGTTTATATTTATTCATATATGTCATGTAGTGATCTCAGTAATAGTATACATTTGCTCATTTTTAGTATTATATATGTTACATAATCGTATTCATCCTATCATGTAATATTTCATGTGTTTATAAGAATTCAGTGGAATATATTTTATAAATACTATTATTTAGTAGTACGTATGATCTATTTGTGATTTGTTAATCTCGGTGTTTAATTCGTGGGGAGACATATTATAGTCTAATGGATCCTAGGGAGCACACAACTAAAAAACTAATATTGAGTAGATACGATACGACTTAAGGGCATTGCATAGTGCCTGTGGATTATTTTTAATTAGTTGTTCTTTCTATATGAGCAAACATGAAGAACAATTCAGGTGCGAGAGTACACAAAGGTAATTCAAAGAGCTATTGTACATAAAGCTCTTAATTTATTAACATAAAATATACAAGATTGTATTAATGCAAGTAAAGTTACTAGGGGTCAATCGTGACTAGGACGGGTAACAGATCAGATACGGTACGGATATTGAATTATTCATATTCGCACCGCACCCCATATTCGCTCATCCGTATCCGCACCATATCCGCTACAGATGTGAATATGGATATCCATATCCGCACCGCTTCAAATACGGATATTCGCACCGCATTCGTATCCGCACCGTATTTAATAAAAAATATTAAAAAAATATATTTAAATTAAAAAAATCAATAAATTACCAATTCATTGATCCAAAATAAATATATAATATACTTCAAAATTTATCTTGACATAAAATTACCATAGAACTCTTATATATATTAATAACTTATATAAGCAAAATAGTAATTCAGAGACGCGAATAGGAGGTGCGGATACGGTGCGGATCCACAGTCATATTCGTATCCGCACCATATCCGCGCAGATATAAGTTTTTTAAATTCATATCCGTATTCATATTCATTTTTACTTGCGGATATGGATCGGATACGGTGCAGATGCGGTTTTTAGTTAGTGGATGCGGATAAAATTATCATCCCTAACCGTGACTAGCACAGTTGGTGGCAACAGTTTATAAATTGTCTAAAGGTTTGAGGTTCCAATCTCAATGGAGATTTTTCTGTATGAATTTTTTTATTTGTGTGAAACAAGCTTGTTTTGGGAAAGAAAAAGAAAAAAAGAAAAGAAAAGTAAGTTACTCTGGCTGTTCATAGAGTTATAACTTATATACACTAGTGTCCATAATATTTTGAGGTATTATATATCTTGGTATTTATGATCTTGACCTTAGCCATATTCGATTTTACGTGGACTCCTTTTTGTTTTTTTATGAGATTCATAAGTGCAACATGGCTCGAGTTGGCAAAACACTACTACTATTTGTGACAATTTTGGAGATATAAAAGTATTATTACGATTTGTAATTTCGATGATCAATTATTGACGTTCACTATTGCAGGCAAAATCCAATGAGTACAGTATCGATGTAACAAGTCATGTTATGATTTTTGTATGCCATCAACTTAACTTTATACATTGAATGATGTGATGATAACAACACAGGAAGCCCACCTAATACATATATACTGTCAGATTCTTGCATTAACGATCTCACATAATTTGGCTGATATGATCAATCCTAAAATATCATTTTAAATATTTAGAGGCAAAATAATAAATAAAAAAATTCAGTAATATAATATATATATAGAGAGAGATGATAAATTAAAATAGCATATTTAATATAGAGACGATCATTGAGGGCAGGAAAATATTCCATTCCTCTTTTATGTAGTGATGGATGTTGTCTTCATCCACATTGGCCCCTAGGAAGATCATTGTTAATTACTGTTGTTTTTTATTTTTCTCGGCATTGCCATTGATCTAGCGCACTATGACGTTTTTCATAAATTCAAAACCCATTTTCATATTTAACATTTATATTTTAATGAATAAATTGTTCGGTGAATCGTTGATCGCTACACTACAAAAATGAATTAGAACTGCGACGCCATTTAAAAGGATAATCTAGATATTAGATAAATGTCAAAATTAGAATTTTGATTCCTCTAAATGAGACTAAACCAAAGTTAAAAATGAACAGAGAAAGAACGTGGATACCGACACCTACAAAAATAAAGTAGAATTAATTTTAACTCTTATAAATGCATACATTGGTATATGTTTAATAAATGTGATTAAGAAAAAATATATATAAAAAGTAATATAAGATTAATAAGAAAAAATTACATATCAAAATTATTTTTTTAAAATCGAATAGGAACTCTTTTATTCCCAAAATAAGAAAGACTATTTTTTTTTCCAAAACTAGAATCAACCTTTCAAAGGATAACGTACAACATGGCCCCCCAAATATACGCCGATTTTCAAAGTGATCCCCTAAAGAAAAAATTGATCATAGTTGTTCCTCAAATATTTTTCGTTATCAAATCAGTCCCTGTCGTCACCTAGCTGGCATAACATCGTTAGTTCCGTCTTATGTGGCAAACCGAAATCTGACATGGTCAGATTAATGCCACCTCATATCAGCAAACGAAATATGATGTAGGATAACTAATTCCACATCATATTTACGTTAACCCACCCACTTCCACCCATTCCGTAAATATAACACTCGAATATAAATCATAACCAGCGATTTCCCCAATTTCCGCCTAAGCGACGAAGATGAGACTGACGAAGAACTCCTTGGGATGGAGGCGAGCGATGAAGACGATTGTAAAGTTAAAGAAATCCAGGAAACACAAGGCTCCACCACCTCCACCTTTCGAACCGCACGTGGAGGATTGTAAGTTCTACTTCTTTATAGTCTGTTTAGAGTTTTTTGCGATCTTTGATTTTTGTAATTTGTTTAGGGTTTTTTGCGAGTTTTTTTTCTTGTAATATGTTTAGGGTTTTAATTCGATTACTAAGGGTTTCATTGAATGTTCAATATTGTAATGTAGTTTGAAATTTGAATTTTGAAAGGTTTTGTTTGAATGTTCAATGCTGTAATATAGCTTCAAATTTGAATTTTAAAAGCTTTAGTTTGAATGTTCAATGATGTAACGTAGCTTCAAATTTGAATTTTGAAAGCTTTTGTTCCACGCATGCTAGTGGTGTATTTAGCTTAAATAGTTGAATGTTCTTAGTAGGTGATTTGGATAAGCCTTTTACTGTTGAGCTATACCATAGAGGTTGTTTTATAGGAGAGGAGATTTTGAATTATGTTGGGGGGTCAATGTACAAAATATCAAATTGTGAGTTGGATATGTGGTCTTTACAAGAGTTGATAACTGTTTTAAATGAGCTTGAATATAATGGGATCACTAAGTTATACTTCTATAGACCTGAACAGTCTTTAGAGGTAGGATTAGAAGATGTTCTTACTGATGAAGATGCAACTATGTTGGCTAAAGCTGCTTTGAGTGCACCTGAAAAGAAAGTTAAAGTTTATGTAATTAGTGGAGATGGTGAAGATAGTGTACATGTTGGTAGAGATGGTGAAGACACTGCTATTGTTGGTGAACATAGTGTTAATTTTGGTGAACACAGTGTTGGTGAGTCCAATGCTAATGCTAATGTAGATGAGTCCAATGTTAATGTTGGTGGAGATGTACATAATGACAGTGATGATGAAGATTCAAATGAAGATTTTTACATTGCAAGTAATATCCACTTGTGGTTCAGATGATGAAAGTGATGATGATGACTTTGTTGATTATGTTGATGATCTGCCTTCCAATATAGATGCACTGTCACAAGATATTGTTGATTCACATGTAGTCCCACCAGTAACTCAACACCCTAGTGTGGGTGAAAATGAATGGATGACTTCTGATGCTGAATCTGAGTAGTTGTATTCAGATGATGGAAGTTCTGATGCTGATGCTGAGGGACCAAAGGTAAAGACTCGCAGATACAATGTTAATGAGATGAGTCCTAATTTCAGTTTCAAGCTAGGTATGCAGTTTAGATCAACCGAAGAGTTCAAAAATTCAATCAGAGAATATGTAGGTTTGAATGACAATGGGTTAAGATTCAAGAAAAATGGTGGTATCCTACTAGTAGTTGTTGGAAGGGATCCAAATGATCAGTATTTTCCATTGACAGTTGCTGTTGTTGAATGTGAGAATAAATATTCATGAGAATGGTTCATTGAGTTACTACTTAATTAATGATATTGGCATTGAAAGGAAATGAGTCATAATTTCAGACCAACAAGTATGTAACTTAGATGTTATTTAAGAACTTTTACATAATTTCACTAAGCTACATATATGATATCTTACATTGTATGTTATTTACAACTTTTTACATTGTATACAGGGTATTGTTCAAGTGTTGAAGAAATATCCAAGAATTGAACACATGTACAAGGGAAAGAGTATGATATGCCCAAAATCAAGGAAGATGCTTGACAAGCATATGCTGGAATTTGCAAAATGGAAGGCTTCATGGGTTGGAGGCACCAAATATAAGGTAAGAAACTTCGATGGAGCTAGAGCAGTTTACTGTTGAAAATTGGTATCAAATATTGTTCATGTAGGTTATAGGCACTATGTGATCTGCCTTGTGCACATGTTGTTTGTGTTATTTATGCACATTCCGGAGACCCTCACGAGTTTGTTGATTCTTGCTATTGGATCACAACTTATGAGACTTGTTATTCTCCAACAATAAACCATATCAATGGTGAAAATACGTGGGTATCGATCATAACCTAAAGTGTCAATAATACTTCCACCAGTTTATAGGGTCCCTATTAGGAGACCCAAAAAAGCTAGAAGGAGGGAGAAAGATGAACTTGAGAATTTATAATGATTTCATAATATTTTTCCTAAATAAGTTTAAAATGACTAAAGTAGTTGAAAAAGATAAAAATAAATTGATATGTCACTATTAAACACTTATTTTGATTATCCAAATTATGGATCACATTCATTATACATAATATAATTTATGTGAATTTATAGTAATTTTAGAATGCATTTCATTGCATATATGACACAATAAATGAACCAGTTTAAAATGATCCGAAGTACGTAGTTTAAAATTATAAAAATAAATTGATATGTCACTCTTAAACACTTGTTTTGATTATCCAAGTTGTGGATTATATTTCATTATGCATAATATATATTCTGTGAATTTATGATGATTTTAGAATATTTTTCCTGAATAAGTTTAAAATGACCTCAAGTAGTTTAAAATGGTAAAAATAAATTGATATATCACTCTTAAATATTTATTTTGATGATCCAAGTTATAGATCACATTTCATTATGCATAATATAATTTCTTTGAATTTATGATGATTTTAAAATGATTTTATTGCATATATATATATATATATGACATAATAAATGAACCAGTTTAAAATGACCTGAATGTGTTTAAAAGTCATGGGCGGGATAAAAAAATGTTTCGACGGTAGTTTTCAACGGGGTTAACTTTTGCTTTAATCCCGTTAACAACTATGAGGGCATTAGTGGTATTTTAAAAGATTGATTCAGGTTTTGGGACAAAAGCAATAGCCTTTTTTGTTTTGGGAATAAAATATTTTCCTATTTTGTTTTAGAAAAATCGTTGTTCTTTTTTTTGGAAAAAAAAAGGTATGAATAGATATTAAAAAAAATAAAAATAACTAAAAATTTATTTATCATGTAGTCAATCATAAATCAAACGATGCATCGATCCTCCTAGATACTAAAATGAATAGTGTCATTGAGTCAATCACATGTCGATGTGTTTAAGGACTATTCAAGGGTACTCAACTTAATGAGGTAACTTTTTCATCATATGTTGTATCATTACTCATAAAGATTGTGATGAATCCCATGAACCCGAGCAAATGATTCTGAGGACATGATGAGATCATGTCAATGAGGCTTGGGATCCAGATGCTCATGTTTTAAATCTTAATTAATAAGAATTTGAGTTATGAAGATAAATTATAAAATTAATAGATATATGATTTATGAGGATAAATCATAATTCTATTAGTTAATAATTATTTAAATAAATATCTTTGCTATTATTTAGGGGATTGATTTATTTAGATAATTATCATTCTTGTTTATATGCTCTTAATTTTTGAAGATAAATTAAAATTTATATTTAAATAGATTTAATTAATTTCGAATTAATTATGAAACGATTAAAATATAAATTATTTTTGGATGCAAACTCCGAAATTTTAAATTTCAGAAAGATGGTGTTTTAGGGGCGGGTCTACTCTTGTAGCCGTCCCCCTTCTCTATAAATAGTGGCTAAACACCCCATAGGAGGGGTTGGTTAATTAGTTTTTGATCTTCTCGAAGAAGATTAAGAACTTGATTCTTTAGAGGCTTCTTGAAGAGAAAGACTCCAAATAACTCTTCCTCCTCTCCATTGGTGGCCGGCTATCTACATCCTCCTTCCCTGGTTTTCGCGAAGCCAAATTGAATGTGTTCTCTTCTTGGGTGTGTCGCAATCTTTTTCTTCTTAGAGGAGTCCAAGAGAACAATGAGGTATCTTCACCTCTTCTTTTTCGTTCCGGTGTTTTCTTATCCTCTCTCATTCCCTCTTAATTTGGTGCCTAATTCTTGGTGGTAGGGCTGATCTTGCCTAGATGGATTTCGAGATTGAAAAAACTTCTCTGTTGAGCCACAACGAACCCTGATGTTCGTTGCCCCTATTCTTGTGAAGTGCTTAGTGTGAACTATATATCGTTGGAGGACTTGCATGTGTGCTTCTCAAGACAAGGATAGGATCAGTCGTACCTATAGATTTGAGGTATATCTTCTCATTCTTTTTCTAAGTTGAATTCCTTAGTATTACTAGAATAGATTAGTGTTTTCCGCTGCTTTTTTGAATTCCCCCAACGGGTACTTCAAAAAGAAAATGAAACAACTCAAGAACTAGTCAACCTTGACACAAGTGGCTTTAGCATTAGGCAAAGATCCGTTGGGTCTTTGCTTCTACCTTGGACGGGACTTCCAAGCCCTTGTAGAACACCTTGATCAACTCCTCCATGTTCTCCTTTTCCATTGTCAGCAAGATCGTGACCCCGTCTTCTTCCGGGCCGCGCAAGATGTAGAACATCGCGTACACGTTCACCTGCGCTCGCCCCATGAAGACCGACTTCCCCCACCCGAAGTCCGCGTAGATTGGCAGCGTCAGCCAGCTCAGAACCCAGACGTCGTTCTTCCCGTACGAGTTCTTGCCCAGGTAGAAGTCCGTCTTGTCCTCCATCGTCTCGAGGATGTCGATCACCGACCGCACGAACTCGTCGTCCACGTGGGCGACCGTGTCGCGAATCTTTTAAATGGTCGACGGCAGCGGCTCGGAGAGGATGATCCCGACCTCCGACGACGTGTGCGTTCGCAGCGTAGCGTTGCCGAAGAAGCCCGGGGCCAGCGGCGGGTTGAGGCGGGTGCGCGCATCGGCGGTCAGGTGCAGCCGGGTCTCTTCCTCCGGCCCGAGCTTGCGCGCCTTGCACACACACTGCCACGCGTAGGCGGCCAGCAGGGACTCGAAGGTGGAGACGCGCGCGCCGGCCGGTCTCGGCGCCGCAGATGTTCTTGAGGGAGTTCACTTGGTCCTTGGATAGCTTGATCATGGCGGACGCGGGCGGCTCGGTGAAGGACGTTTTGGCGAGCTCCACTTTGACCTCCTGATTCTGCTGTTCGAGGTACTCACTACTCAGGAGGGACGTTCGGCGGGGACCGCGCGCGGAGGAGGGTGCGGTCGAGCCACAGCACGACGTTGGGCTCCTCTCCTCGGGAGATGTCCCCCCATGTGTTGATGAAGCCGAGCGCGCTGAGGCCGTCCATCACCGCGTGGTTGGTCGCAATACTCAGGCACACTCCGCCGCACTTGAAGAAAGTTACCTACATAGATATATCACAAAGTAATTTTTAGACTTCCCGCAGAAGCTTTTGGGGATGCCTAACAGCGGAAATACAATTGAGGAATAGAAATAAATGAAAGACCTGTAGCATGATGAGCCTGGATTCGCTATGGGGGATCAACAGCTCCTTCATCTTCTGGGAAGGCTTGGGATCGTGGCGGAGCGGGTCCATGGTGGAGGACGAGCGAGCGACGACGAAGAGGACGCCTTCGCCGGTGCAGAGGAGCTCAACCCGGCCTTCGTCGTGGACGGCGAGGTGGCCGGCCAAGGGGTAATAGTGGACCAGGGTCTTGGCCAAGGCGGCTTAATTTGAGGTGTTGGATGTCGAAGAAGTCGGGGTCTCCATTGAAGGGGAAGAGGTTGATGGTGGGAGTGTAGAGTTCGGTCGACGGCCGGGAACATGATCAGATCCATGTTGGAGAGCCTTATGGTGTGCTTGGGGGTCTCCGCGCTGGGAGCTACGGGGCCGGACTCCTCGATCTCTATCTCCATCGTTCCCCACCTCACCTCGCTCTGTATCTTTGTTACGGTGCGATCAACCGTAACTGACTGAGATGGGGTGAGAAAGAGAGAAGGAGATAATAAAAGCTGGAGGAACAACAGATCTTATTCATATGTTTCAAATGTTTACATCGTCGATTTATAAACGACGTTACTCACACGACACGTGGCCCTCTAATACAACACGAAGTCACTAAGGTGATGTGGCGCTCCCCTCTCGCGTCGTTGCTGGTCAGCTAGCTGGCGCTGTGGGACCCCCCGCATGGAGGTGACACTCGTCTACCTCCTCGTCTGCTACCTTGTTCTCATCACGTGCTCTTTGCGTGACTTTTCTCCCCGGTTCGAGATGAACATTTTCTGCAAGGTTGGTACCAGCGGCCACTTGCCCATCGGCCCCATCTGTCTTCCCTTGCCTTGTCGATCACCGACTTGTCTTGGCAAAGGGATCACGGTGACTTGCAGCTCTAGCTGCCCCATAAATAGGGGTGAGCAAACTTCATCGATTCACCGAAATCGAATCGAAATCGATCGAACCAAAACCGATTTAACCGAATCGAATTAACCGGTAAAAGAAATTTTTGGATTCGGTTTTCGGTTTGATTCGGTTCGGTTAATTTACCGAATTAACCGAATATATATATATAATAACAGATATATTAGATTTTGGCATTTGTTTTGGTGGTTAAATGTTATGTTTAGCCTTCCGCCGCCCGGGTTCGAATCCCATGTTGTGCAATAATATTTATTTAACATTCAATATATATATAATAGGTGTTAGTTATATATAAATTGATAGTAATATTTGCTAAGATGGTTAATTAGATGGGTAAAAATTAAAATCTAATTCTCAGTTGGGCCGAGTTCGAGTTCACATGCATTCTTTGAATATTTTTTTTGTTTATCTTTTCGGTTAATCGAACCGAATTAACCGAATTTTTTCGGTTCGGTAAACGGTTAAAAAAATTTCTTTGGTTCGGTTCGGTTAACCGAATTTTTGATTCGGTTTTTAACCGAACCGAACCAATGCTCACCCCTATCCATAAAGACTTGTTTTATACAACCTATAGTATTAATTTGTAGAGTACTCATTTACATTGACTAGTCTATATTGTATTATTATTATACAATATTTGATGAACACATGGACTTATATATATATATATAGTATTAGTATGTTTTGACTAACCTGTACAATATAATATAATATAAAAAATTATATAATATATTTTATCATTAAAAATATTTTATAAATTAAAATTGTTTTTTAAATATTTTTTAATTTTTGGCCGGAGGTAAAATGAATATTCAAAATATTAAAAAATTTAGTGCAGGCTAATGAAGAGCTTTGAGAGTGTATTACTAATATACCTTATAATAACTTATGAGGTACTATTTTTAGTGCATGTATTAGTTAATATTCTTCCCAAATACTATATAGTATTGTTCTAATACTGTACAAGAGACTTATACAAGGTACCAAACAGGCCCTAAATGCACTACGAAAAATGAGCATGAATGATAAAAAATTTATGACGGTTAAAATTCATCACAAATTGACGGCGTCAAATGATCTTTCTTTTTACAAAACAATGACAAATTTGTGATGAAAAATTCGACATAAAAAGATTATGTCATAAATCAGTTACAGAATTTTTGATCAATTTGGCCTAAATTTTTTAATAAATAACATGCGATAGAATAGTGATCGATTTCATTTTCGTCATTAATATTTCGACACTAATCCGTCATTATTTTTTTTTCATATCCGTCACAGATCCATCACTGAGCCACCACATAACAATGACAGAAGTAGAAATCCGATACAAAATTAATCTAAATTTTATTAAAATAAATTTTGTTTTGTTTAGTCCCACGTGGGCTAAAATTATTATTTTACTTATTCTTAACCTATGAAGCACCCATACGGACACGAACAAGGGGACATACCAATTTCAAAAATTTACAAGACACAGACACGACATATATAGCATGATATTTTCATTGATATCAAACTTCCAATTTTCAATTTTTCCTAGACCGCTTTCAAAATATACGAAACATTCTAGATAATTTTTTGTGTTAATACTTACTATTTTTAAGCTCATTCCAAAGCATAGGGCACAATATATATTGATATCTCTAAAAAAAATTCTAAATTAGCATGTCTTAGTAGAACTAGTCATGTACAACCACATGTAAATAAAAAGTTAAGTAGAGTCCCACTATCATCTTCATCAATCATTTTTGTTATCTTATTCATTGGAAAATATTACTCCCTCCAACTCTGGTTCATCAAGAGAAAGACTGGCAACTTCAAAGATTCCATTATCTTCATCAATAGGTAAAAACTCATATTCTACAATATCTCACGTCATTGTTTCTCCTTTATTGTATTGGGGAGTTTTCCTTGAAATGATACAAAGATTATAATGGACAAATACTAAATTATCCGCACGTTCAGACTTCATCTTGTTCCTTTTAAGGGAATGGATAAAAGAGTAAGTGTTTCAATTTCTTTCACAACAACAAGAAGATAAAATACTAAATTTTCTTGATTGTTTTATTTTTTTAAAAAAAAGATGCATGGTTGACCATGTCCGGGCAAAAAAAAAGACTAGTCAAGACACTCTTGGACATGTGGGACACGTGTGTCGGACGAGTGTCTTCGTGTGTCGGTGTCTGCGGCGTGTCGGACACGCGGACACGGCATTCCCATGGAGTGTCCGTGCTTCCTAGTTCTTAACCATCATAAATATAACCTTTTTAGTCTCATATGGATTAATTTTTTCTCCTAAATTTTTTAAATTTTATAAATTGATACCTCATGAGACCTAAAAGTTTAATATCATACTATCTTTTATAAATTTCTTAAAAATATTATAAAAATATAAATAATAATATATTATTATAATATTGTAATAATTTATAATAATTTATAATACAATAATATAATTGACGAATTTTGTGATGGAAAAATATTTGTCACAAATTTTTGTGATGCACACATCCGTCATAGAAGGACAAATATTTGAGCATTAGCGACGAGGCTTAACAACGACAGACTTTGTGACTGAAATTTCCATCACTGATACTTATTTTTCTTGTGGTGATGACTTCAGCCTTGAGACATGAAAGACAGGATGCAGGAGTGCGGACGCCGGCAAGTCGAGTTTGTAGGCTACAACGCTGATCCTCTTTATAACTTGGAAGGGTTCGAAAATTTTCGAACACAACTTTTGTTGCTTTTGGAGTTGTAGGGATAGTTGTCGGTAAGGTTGTAACTTAATGAAGACCCAATCGCCGAAGTTGTACTTGACTTCACGACGATGTCGATACGCAATAGTCTTCATGCGGTGTTGCGCTCTTACCAAATTATCTTTGAGTTGCCTCAAGATTTCATCCCTTCTTCCCAACTCCTTGTCGACGGTGGGGTTGTTGGTCGAGCCAGCAGCGTAACACAATAGTGTAGGTGCCTCGCGGTATTCGGCCGCCGACTAATATGACATACTATACCAGTATTTGGCCCAAGGCAGGAATCTTCTCCAAGACTTTGGCTCATCTGATGCAAAGCTACGGAGATACATTGGTAGGCAACGGTTGAGAACTTATGTTTGACCATCTGTCTGTGGGTGGTAGGATGAGCTGAACTTGAGCTCAGTTCCCTGCAGTCGGTCCAATTCTCACCAAACTTCTCCGATGAAATGGCTGTCACGATCGCTCACAATCGATCTTGGAGCCTCATGTAATTTAATTATTCTCTCCACCAGAACCTCTGTCACCTTCTCACTGGTATAACTCCTCGGCAATGAGAGGAAATGTCGATACTTGGTTAATCGGTCAATCATCACAAATATGTCTGTCTTCCCGTCGGATGGTGGCGGGTTGGTGAGGAAGTCCATAGAAATATCTTCGAAATCCTCCTCATAGACCGGCAAAGGTTGTAGGAGGCTTGCCGGAGATAGTTGCTCAAACTTCATTCTTTGGCAAATTTGACATTCCTTGACAAAGACTTCAACATCCTTGCGTATGGTCTTCTAGTAAAAATTTAAGGCCAATCGACGATAGGTGCGATCAATTCCTGAGTATCCCCCCATCAATGAGCTGTGATACTCTATCATGATCATGTTTCACAATGTTTAGTCTTTAGGTATGGCATCCTTATCTGGTACAGCACCAAACCGTCTTGTATCATGAAGCGATTATCATCAACCTGTCCGGCAGCTATCTTCGCTTGTAAATCTCGCATTTTTTGGTTGTCTCGACTTGCTCTTCGTATATCGTCCAATAACCCAAACATAGGTTGTATTAAAGCCTTGCATTGGCTCGCGAATTGTCGCAACAAGGTGTCCACTGTCACGTTTAATCTTCCTGCTCAGTATTTTACTTCAAAATCATACCCGAGCAGTTTACTCAATCACTTTTACTGCTCAGGTGTTTGGATGACTTGCGTTGTCATCTCTTCCAGAGCCTGTTGGTCGGTGATAATGGTGAACCTCCGACCCATTAAATACTGCTGCCACTTCCCAATGGCTTGCGTAATCACAAACATCTCCCGCACATAAGTGGAGGCGGCCTGCATTCTAGGAGATAGCTTCCGACTGTAATAAGCTATTGGTCGGTCATTTTGAGTCAACACGACACCAATGCCAGTTCCAAAGGCGTCCGTCTCTACCTCGAACTACTTGCTGAAGTCGGGCAAGGATAGAACTGGAGCCTGACTTAACTTGTCCTTGGGCTGGTTGATGGCGAACTGAGCTCTATCTGTCCATTCAAATGCTTTCTTTAGTAGGAGATCAAAAAGGGGAGCTGCAATGCTAGCGGACCCTTTTATAAATCGACGGTAATAGCCCGCCAGCCCAAGGAATCCTCTTACCCCTTTCAAGTCAATTGGCCGTAGCCACGCCTGCACTACCGCCACCTTGTTTGGATCAACCTGAAGCCCATCCTTTGATAGGAAATACCCCAAGTATTCGACGGTGGCACACCCGAAGGAGCACTTAGCTCGATTGGCAACCAGTCCATGCTATTGAAGTAGATTCGACACAATGTCCAAGTGTTTTAGGTGTTCCTCATGACTATCGCTATAAATTAATATGTCATCGAAGAAGGCTAACACAAATTTTCTCAGATGAGGCTGAAAGATGCTATTCATTGTTGCCTCGAAGGTGGAGGGGGCATTCATCAACCCAAACAGCATCACTAGGAACTCGTAGTGGCCGTCATGAGTTCGAAATGAAGTTTTTGTCACATATGCATCCTTTACTCGTATCTGATGGTAACCAGAAAGCAAGTCCAACTTTGAAAATAACTTGGTGGCTCCCAACTCATTAAAGAGCTCGTCGGCAATAGGGATTGGGAAGCGGTCCTTCACAGTCACCACATTTAGTGCCCGGTAGTTGATGCAGAAGCGCCATGTACTGTCCTGCTTCTTCAATAACAGCACAGGAGAAGAGAACGGACTACTACTATGTTGTATGATTCCCTCCCTGGGCATTTCCTGAATCTGTCGCTCTATCTCCGCCTTTTGATAGTGTAGGTATTTGTATGGCCGCACATTGATCGAAGCTTGTAGAGGTGGTAAATGGATGCCGTGATCAGTGGCTCTGATGGGCGGGAGTCCTTGAGGCTTAGTGAAAACTCGCGAATATTTGTTCAGCAATTCGTGCAATTCTTCTCCGACGACATTTGTATTCGATTGTTCTACTAGCCGTAATTCTAGGTGGTAAAGTTCTACAATAGATTGCGTCACGCAGAGCCTTCGCAAGGCATGCTATTGTATCTGTTCAATTCCATTGCCTTGCTCACCTTTCCAAATGTGCTTTCGACCCTGCAATTGAAACTCGAACTTGAGCTGCGCGTAATCCATGATTACAGACCCGAGAATAGCCATCCAGGCCACTCCCAGAACTACATCGAACCCCTTCATTGGCAAAACATAGAAGTCAGTCACCAGAACAATCTCTTGTACTACCAACTTCGACTGGCATATGACACCTTTACACTTCACACGAACTCTATTGCCAACCATGACGCCAAAGTGAGGAGCTGGCTCAATGCATAATTCCAAGTGTCGGGCAACGCGGGTCTGAATGAAATTATGTGTACTTCCTTGATCCAGGAGAATTGTACATCTCGCCCCTCCACCGCTCCTAGAAATTATAGGGTCATGGGTAAGAAACACCCCGATAAAGCATTGAATGAGATGAGGGACTGCTCGGAGGATTCAGTCTCCCTCGTTTCTTCCAGGTGTTCAAGCTTTTCTCCTTCTTCATTGGTGTTCGCACCTGGCCCGTCGTCTAACATGAACATTTGCGATGTTTTGCATTTGTGACCCCAGGTAAACTTCTCATCACAATAGTAACATAACCCCTGCTCTTTCCTCTTTTGCGCTTCTGAAGAAGTCAGGCATCGCAAGTTCGGGTGGTTGCTCCTCGCCTAGGTGACTAAGGAAGATCGAATCACCGAAGGAGTTGAAGTGATCATCTTATCAGTGACCCCCGATGGCGATAAACTTTGGCTTGGCGTAGGCAAAAAATTGGCATTTCTCGATCCTATGATTGATCCCTCAAATCTTCGGGCAGCCATGATCTTAGCTTCATACCTTTTAGTAAGGGAAATTGCTTCGTGCATCGAACATGGCTTCTAGGTCAACACTTCGGCCTTAATGTCCTGCCGCAAACCCGAAATGAAGCAATTGATTAGGAATATTTTTAGGCAATAAGGTGGTTCGCATAGCCATGTCTTCGAATCGTCCCTCGTACTCTTCGACAATAGAGATTTGGACAAGCTTTGTCAGCTGACCTTCAGGAGGCTCTAAATCAGTCGGTTCAAACCTCCGACGAATCGCATCCACCAAGTGTTGTCACCTTGCGAGCTGTTTCCGGCGTTGCATCCACCAGAACCACTTCTTGGTGGTGTCCTTCCATTCGAAAAGATGTCATCATCACCCGATGCTGACCCTCTGTGGCATAGAACTCAAAAAAATCCTCCGCCGATGCGATACAATCCTCAGCATCGCTTCTATTGAAGATGGGTAGTTCCACCTGGGGAGGTCGCAGAGGAAAAGGAAAATCATCCTCCTCTCCGTCCCCCGTGATGCGGTCGCCCGCGGATTGCATAACCCCCTCCGCCCATATTGGGGATCTCGGATTTGGGCGTAACAAGCTGAACTAGTTTAGAATTCAAAAGGGAGATTTGGGATGTTACATTTTGTAGCAGCTTCGATTGGGTCTTCATAGACTGTCGTTGAAGCTCTAGCATATGTTGTTGGGCCTTGAGGTTCGCCTGGAGCATGCCTAACACATGTAGAACTTTCAATGACTCCGCCATCGCCTGTCCTTGCGTCTCCATGGCCGAGTTCCTAATCTGTCGTCGACGATGAAGCGTGAACGAGCTCTCAATGAAAGCACCATTGTTACGGTGCGATCAACCGTAACTGACTGAGATCGGGTGAGAAAGAGAGAAAGAGGAAGAAGAAAGAACTCAGATCTTATCCATATGTTTCAAATGTTTGCATCGTCGATTTATATACGATGTTACTCACATGACACGTGGCCCTCTAATACAACACAAAGTCACTAAGGTGACGTGGCGCTCTCCTCTCGCGTCGTTGCTGCTCAGGTGGCGTTGTGGGACCCTCCGCATGGACGTGACACTCGTCTACGTCCTCGTCTGCTACCTCGTTCTCATCACACGCTCTCTATGTGACAATCTTCCATCTCAGTAGGTTGAATAAATAGTGTGGCAATTCTAGTGGGTAGATTAATTTATGATTAGATAAGTCCATTTTGTATGGCTTAAATAATACCAAGTAAATAGTAGATCAATTGAATTACTATATATATATATATATATATATATCACCAACCACCACGCAATTATCATCAGAAGCGGCAGCAAATTTGTGGATCTCAATCAGGCACGCTATGCTTTTTTGAGGCTCACCCGCATCGACCCTTTCACCCTCGACTTTAAGCCTTGGGATCAGGTCTCTCCTTCGACGACAACTGAGTCTCGCCAGCTCTACCGGTTGATTATGTTTTGGAGATCATGGATTTGGTTCAAACGCAACTTGAGGGTGTTTGATGCTAAGTGCATATTCTTCCTGGAGCTCGCATCGGAGGCGGCAGGGTCATTTGTAGTGTTTTTCGTTGGTTACTCTAGTTCTTGGTCTACTATTCGAACTCCTTTACTCATTCTTTTCTTCTTCCTTGTATCTCCGTTCAATACTCTTGAATCGAATACAAGTCTTCTTAATTTGTAAATAAAAAAAAAAATCAGGGACGGCATGCGCAGCATGCCATCTAGCACGACCACGTGCTGGTGCCCCGTGCCCCTGTGCATATAACTGAGGTTATATATTAATCAGATTCGAATCAGACGAAAAGAACAAAATCATTTGTAGCATCAGATATATTATATTTATTTAGCTAATTCCGATAATATTTGCACAGACAGACAAAAAATGTTCAAGTCAAATTCTGATCTTTTTTTCTGTTAGAAAAATATTTACGAAGGATTTATGCTAATTAAATATAATTAAAAGGCTGCCTACTTTCTAAAGGGCATGATTCATGGTGGTAGGTAGCATGTAAATCATGCGGAATTTTATATTGTATCCGTAAGTTAAATATAATATTGGGCTGCATATAATTATGCAGAGATTAATTATACAAAATTCCAAACATTCACGTCTTCTTCTCTTTGTTCATTTTTTCTCATTCACTTAATTAATTTCCTTCGTTGATATTTATTTCCTAATTTATGGTTTCCCTATAAAATATAACCTCACAACTGACTTGGAGTAGGTGTACGTATAGTCTCACTGCAAAAAAATTAATTATAAATCGGCATCGTATAGAGCTAAAATATAAATTTCGACCCTTTTGAATGAGAAACAAAGCAGGTTATTTTCAAATTGGTCAAAATTTATATTTGAGCTAAAATATAATCTTACGGTGGTTACTTTTGTTTTTATAAATCTCGATGGGTTTTTACGAAAAAACCCTAACTCCTAGCCTATAAATACTATTCCACCTCATTTATCGTCCTCATATTCTTTATAAATACTTTTTATACACTTGCAATTGCATATAAATGAAATGCATGGAGTGTAGAGGTCGAGTGGTTGTACGTCAAAAATGAAATTTTCATTTCTAATTGAGATTTTTTCCCTCTAATATCTTTCCTGTCATTAATGTAGGGTTACTCGTAAAATATAGGAGATTTATTAGTGCTCGATTTGGGGCTTTATTTTGAGATTTTCATTCATCGATTCGTCTTCTTCTGATGTTTCTTGAAGTAATTCGTCTTTTGTTTAAATAAAAAAATCTTCGCATTGGATTCATACACACACTACCAGCTGCTTGCCTGCTTGGTTAGTTGATTCCATTACCTACTGGAATATTTTAGGAATACTACTTAATTAGAAGTTTTATGTAGTACAAATTCTTTTCGAAACATTTTTTAAATAAAAATTATAATACATACCTTAATCAGATTTCTGGAGAAATAAAGGCCTTAAACGTAAATTTTAAGTGTACCTGATCTCCTCTCCATTAACATTGTGGGATCCCATCCAAGTCCTTGTTATCAATTTCATTAATGTTGTCTTGCTTTACAAAAACAAAGGCTGCAGCTCCATAATTATTGCTATAAATCGCAATCACAATTAATCCGTCGCTCTCAACGCTATTCTATTCATGTGCCAATTTTGCCCCTCCCTTCATCACGTGATTCACGTGCGACATCAGAACTATGCAATGAATTATGAGTAATAAAAATCGTCATCGTGCATTCATGCCCCACGTGTTGTGTCCTATTCAAATCTTACTTCACCAAACTAAAGTACATTCATTATAATGATTAAACGTTGAAAAATTTTAAATCCTCTAAATCCTTCTAACTTATACACGTAATAATTCTTTTAATACTCACACGTACAATTAAGTGCTCATAATTATTAATAAAATTATCAATCATATTATTGTGAATAATTAGGAAAATTATTAAACTAATTTTTAGAAGAATATAAAAAACTCAATATTAATTAATATTATCATCAGATAATAATTTAATCATTAAAAAAATGATGAAAATGTATAATTTCTTATTTTATATAATGTTCTCCTTCAAAAACAAACATGCCTAAAATAAAATATAAAATGTGTACGTGGAATTGAATGCATTGATTGATTTGTACCATCTGCGGATTCAAAATGTCATACCTACTTTGATAATAATAATAATAATAATAATAATATCAACACAGGACATATTATATTGGTAGAAAATTATGAAATTAATGTACGTTTGGAGTAAGGTCTCTAGGGGTAAGCTTCCCACCAAGTCAACGTTCTTAATCCTACTTCACGTCTCAACTCTAATTTATAGAAGATTTTCTAGAAATTACAAATTGCTCTTAGAGTTAAATTTTTTTTTGGAAACTTTTAAACCAACACACCCCTACTTGCTTCAGGCTAGCGCACCTTAAGATCCTGATTTCTAATATATGTCCTCTGTGCTCAGTCCTCTGTGAACAAAATTCTTGCCTTCACCCATCATTGCCTTCGCTCATCATTGTCCGAGGGCTTTTCAAGCATCGTTAATTCCATGGTTAAATGGTTGCCCCACCTTAGGACATTCTTAAATTTAACTACGAGGTTTTCTTTGCTTGTTTTATATATGATTTTGATTTATCCTACGCAATCCTGGAGGCATTTATTTGGCTGTGGAAGCTCTTTTTTTTTTCAAGTGAAAATATTCTTTAGATGGAGGCTTTGGTGATTAAACATGCTCTTCAATTATTTGTGCACCATTCTGTATCCTATTTTATCCCGAAGACTAACTCTAAAACTATGATGGATGTCATCAACAACTTGATTGTTACGCCGTGGGCAATTTCTTCTATTGTTGATGATATTTTTTTTTAAAAAAACTCATTGTAACTTAGTTTCAACAAAAAGGGGCATGCGGAATGCTTTTGAAAAAAAAATTAACTCAATTATTATTGAGTCAGATTTCAAAATTATCATCGATGTTCTAAATCTGACTATGCCAATTTCGTGGGCCATTTTCGACTATTAGGGATAATATTAATTTTTTTAGAGTTAGGTGTAAGGTGTATTTCTTATTCTGTCTTGGAGAAGCAAATGAAGCTGTCCACTGGGTAGCAAAATATATTTGTTATTCTCAGAATTATTCTGTCTAGTCCTCAGTTCAGTCTCCTGATCTGAACTCAATATTATATTTCGATATATTTGATTATGATTATATGAGAATTCAATAAATAAATGTTTTACTTTTTTGGAAAAAAAATTCAACAAAAAGAGGCAAAGTATCAAGGAATGCTTTATTTGGTCCTCCGATCAGTCTTCGAAGTTGGAAGGTATTATATACTTTGATTTTTTTGACCGGACTCTTGCCGGCTAATAAATTAATTAAGTAGCTTTATTTTTTATTAAAGAAAAATAAAAGGTGGATGCCAAGTTCCAACCACTTGCCTTGGGCCCACCATTTTTGCCAATCACATCAGCTTGATAGCTATAATTTGTCCGACGTTAATTAATGTTTAGTGTATTATTAAAAAATTAATGTTCATATATATTATTTCCTATTATTGAATTTATGTCCAATCACATCATAAATTGAAATATTAATCCAGTCAACAGTATCCAATATTAATTTGAGAAATTTTATTTAAATATTAACGGATATAAAGTGATGGTGAAACTTGACCAAAAAATGACTTTTATCAACTAGCAATAATTAACTTCAATAAAATATAGAGAAAATTAATTATCGCTCACCTTTTTATTATAAATATTAATTCTTCTAGATTTTTTAGAAGATTTTTTACTATATTACCAGTTGTGGTTTTAATTAAAATTTTAAAATTAAATGATCAAAATAATATTATAAAAATTTTATATTTTAAATTGAGTTTTTCTTGGTTAAATTTTTGGGTATCACCCAACCTTCTCTTTAATTTTCATTCAGCACATGTTACGTGCTGACATGTCTTTGTAATTTATTTGATTTGGATCCGTGTTTGACCCGTATACGAATATATTATATCTCACATTCACATGGACTTTGTATATACGAATCAACGTTCCATCAATACAGTTAAAACTAGTCACAATACATTAATTATACCTTGATTTAATTTATTTTTTGCAAAAAAAATTAATAATATTCTACCTTAATGTATCCCTTAGTTATTATTATTAATTAATTCACATGCGCACACTTCTTAATTAAAAATCATAGTGAGCTCAATCCAAGTGAACTTAGATTTTATGCGATCAACCAATTATATTAACGAGAGATCTGGCTCGACAGAAGGGCCTCGACATATCGATGGGTTTCGTCTCTTTGTTTTGCATTGACCCCTTCGTTATTTATAATTTAGTTGCATGTTTTTTTAACATTTTTTTTAAAAATATTTAAGACTATATAAAAATTCAATCAACACGTTTGAGTCTTTTAAGATAACTAATCTGAATAAAATTATATGCAAAAACTAAAATATACACCTTATAGGAGATGAAGATCAAGTTCTTCCTCTATTTTTAAAAATTGATGTTGAAGATAAATAAATATCAAGAAAAAATAGGATTAAACTTTTTTAAACAATAAATGAATTGTATGTCTACATCATATGCTTAAAAAATATATAATAAAATGTAAAATCACATGATCTCTATAGAATCACTCAATACTCAATTTGCATAAAAGGATAATGAATTAATAGAGTAAGTTATTTAGAGATGTTTAGTGGTACAAAAACTATTGTAAGAAAGCAAAAATATAAAAACAATTAACTAAGTGTAAATTTAAAATTTTTCTAATTTTTGCCCCTTTCTATAAAAGCCTTTGGAATTTTCATTTTTTAAGTATGTGATGCCCGACATTGGTAGATTAGATGATACTTATCACAATGCTATTATTGCTAAGTTTTCAATTGATGAAATTTTCATGGTTAGATAGGAATTTTATGAAGTTTTATTCTTCGTACTACGGCGATTTGGAACTTTCCTACCAAATTTATTAACTAAGTCGCGACTTGTATTACTTCGACTACTTTCTGTTGCAATATTAATGGTTTCTTTTCATCTAAATTTAAATCTACTTGTGCTATTAGGCGGGGGATCCATTATCCCCTTAAATTTACATAATTGTTAATCATATTCTGTCTTGCATGCTCAATACACTACAACACATTCGATCAATAGAGACATATAATTAGAGATAAATTAGAATTTTATTTCTAAATCTTAACATTTAGATATTAATAAACACAAAATTTATTTCTAATTAGCATCTAAAAATAATTTTAGAGTCAGATCAATTAAGTGACTATGTTGCTGGTGTTTCTATAGCTTAGCGTCAAATCTATTAAGTGACTCTATTATTGTTGTTTCTATAGATCTTTAAAGGTTAATTAAGAATAAATTTTTTATCTATTAGTCTCTACATGTAAAAATTTAAAAATAAAAATATAATTTGTCTCTAATTTTGTATCTCTATAGGTCAATTGTGTTGTAGTGATAAGACTGTTGACTTAGGCAAAATTTCTTTTGTTAATATTAAAGGTGGCTATAAACTCGGTCATTTAATATATGCTGATGATATTCTTTCGCTCTTTACAGCTAATGATAAGTCCATTAAATTTATTTTGAATGTTTTGCTGATATAGGTAACCAAAAGATTAACTTTCGTAAATAAGTTATTTTCTTTTTAAGCAAGACATTAACTACAGCTAGAAATATCATTTGCAATAAATTTGGTATGAAATGTGGCAAGTTTCACACAAAATACTAAGGCATTTTTTATTTCCCCTAAATAACATTCGTCAAGAGATTTGAATTTTATTATTGAGAAGGTCGAAGCTAAACTTAATAATTGAAATATAAAATATCTATATCGAAATGGTAAAATTACCCTTATAAATGTTGTTTTGAATTCGATGGATCTCTGCATGCTCATTGTTATTTGGTTCCCTATAAAGTTGCTAAATAAAATCTCATCTATTATTAAAAAAATTCTTTGAAACTAGGAGAAAAACAAAAAAGGTATGCACTTAATTGCTTGAGATCATGTTATTAAGCCTACAGCTCTTGGTGGCCGAGGGGGAAAATTTAAAAATTATTTTAGGAGGGATAAAATATAAAATCGCATCTTACGAGGATAATTATATGATAAAATAATATTCTTAAGAGAGATAAATATAATTAAATATTAATATATATTATATATATATAATAGTATATATGTAACGGTGGACCAATGCATTGGCTCCGCCCTTGGGCCTTGGTATTAAAAATTTGTTTATTATGAGTTATTCTCTTTGCTAAAAGGGTTGCTACGAGGGTTTCTGGTAATGATACTTTATTATATGATGTGGTTAATGCTAAGTACATTCTTTTAGTTTTTGACACGTACCTATTTTTTTCTAAACAAAGTTGTTGTTGGAGAATTGTTTGTGATATTGCTTCTCTCCATAAGTGTGATTTTAAGAAATTTATCTCTTCTAATTTGAATACAAATGTTTTTCTTTGATCCATGAATTTTTGATACACCAATTGTTTTAAACCTACTTATGTTGATATGAACATTGTTAATCTGAATTTGCATGCAGTTAATCTTATGTCTGATCATTGTTAGAATTTTGATTTGTTGCATCAAATGTTTGGTTTTGAGCTATAGCCCTAAACATTTTCAAACGTCTGATACTTGATTTTGGTGGCTAGAGAATAGTGAATTTGTTAATTTAAAATCTGCATATAATTTTATTGTGTGATTTTCTTCATCGCATCTGAGCAATTCTCCTAATTGGTTTGTCATCTGGAAAGCATTTTGCATGGAAATTTTTCTACGATAGGTTGCCAAGTACGAATAGATTATCTAGATTCAACGTCGTTAGGGCTCCTATGTGTTTCAATTACGATAGCTAGGCTTAAATTAATATAATTAATTATCCTATGTGTTTCAATTACGATAGCCAATGTTAAAATATTACTCATGCTCTTCTAGAAACCAACTTCATTACGGTATCCCATCTCTCGAGTCTCGAGTACATCCAAACACAGAGACGGGCACTAAGCCACTAAGACCACATTTAATTAAGAAATAAGAAACCTCCACGTGGCCCATCTACATTTATAAATCCTATACATGATTTGACATGTTTGAATGGTCCAACAAGAAAAGCCAAAGTTTTGCGCCGGGAGGTGCTTCAAATAATTGCAAGTGTACAAAGGTTCCTCCTTTTTCTATCGATAATTCACACCCTCGTGTTTCACGTGTTTTGAATTTTCATGAAATTACGAAAGTACTTTTCAACCTTTTCAAATATATCATAGTTAATGTTTGGCGTTTTCCCAAATACTTGTCAATAAAAACATGGATTTCAATTAAAAAATGTTTTGACCTTTATAACAGATGAGTATTCAAATTGTTTAATCTAATCTAAATCTAGCTGTCTTTAATTAGATTTAGATTTTAAACAATACTTGCACTAAATTAATATCTTTTCTTAATTTATCATTTTTTTTAAGAAAATGAGACAAGAGACAAGATTTCAAATTCACATCAAATACTGTCACCTTTGCTATTGGGGTCGGTGTCAAATTTTTTTGATTATATATATTTTTTTCTACAACGTGGGGTTTAAATCATTTATTAGCAAAAGAAAATATTATTTAACTTCAATTTGAATTAATCTACCAAAATCTAACTTAACAAATTAGTTGATATATGATAATATTTATAAATTTTGATTAGGGAAAAAAAATTGATTATCAACGTGGGATTAACGAAGAAAACTAGCGCTAGTTAGCTAAGCGATGCAAATTTTGTAAAAATGAGTGCTCGAATTGGCTGACATCAACAATCTTTTGATGTTAGTTTCTCCGGTATTTTGCCGAGGAAAATTGTTTTGGAAACCGTTAATTTCCATGTGTCTTTCCTTAAAAAGGTCTTTTTGCGGTGTGCCGATTCTTCAGCTAGTCTCTGAAGCTCTCGTGTTATTTTCATTCTTAATACATTTTTGTATGTTATCATCTATATTAATATTATTAAGTTGTACGAATTTTTATAGATGAATTATTCAATATATGCTAGGTTTGGAATCGAGCTCGTTCACGAGCTTAATAGAATTCGAGCTCACCTCAGCAAGATCTCGAACCGAGCTTAATCAAGCTCGATTCGAGAAAAATAGACGAGCCTAACGAGCTAAGCTCAAGTTGCTCGAGTATAACTCGAGCTAAGATCACGCCTAGAGATCGAAGCTCGCTTGAGCTCAACATTTCTTAAACGAGCCGAGCTCGAGCACATGCAAGCTCGACTTGGGCCCCCCTCGATTAAAATTATGCGTTCGCCAATGTTTATAGTGTTTGCTAAATCCAAATATTTGATCTTAAAATGAATTAATAGCATTTAGATTAAATTGAAAGAAAATCTAAGACTAAATTAAGGGTATTAAAATTGAGAGACTATAAGGAAAGCTAAATTTATTAAGTTATATTAAAATTTATAATCTTAATTTATTAGTAATAACTAATAAGCTAAAGTTTTATATGCTTTTTGTTGAATTAATTGTTGGTGAGATTATTTATTTGTTTATTTTTTTGAAAAAAAATATTAGATCAAATGTGACTTGCAATCAATAGATAAGAGAGACAAATTTATATATATATATATATAACAAAGATAGAAAATCATGATAAATGATTATACTAAAGATCGAATTCTAGATCTCTAGATAATATACAACATGTTATCATCAACTGTGCTACCCACGGTTGACCAATATCTGGTTAAATGATAGGGACAAAAGTCCTTAAAACGTGTATCCTCCGCTATCTACCTGAGCAATAAGTGAGTTTGTCTATTAATTAATGGGTCAATGCACTCGTAATGATATCTAGATTCTAAATAATATATTAAGGGCATGTTTGCTTCATAGAATAAGGTATGATAGAATAAGAGATGAATTAATATCTATTATTTGTTTAGTGTATGAATTAGAAAAAAAATATGAATAGAAGAATATAAAATTTGATATTATATTCGATTTATACCGGGTTTAAAAAATTCATATCAAATTCTTCATCAATTATTATTCAATTCAATCATATCCTATCCAATGAAGCAAATATACCATAAGCTCATTTTTCATGATTACTACTGCAATCAAAATGCAAACTATAGGTTGCAAATTGTAAAGTTGTTTTCTTTCTGTAATTTATCATTAATTTTATGATTAAAAAGATATATAAACTAAATTATCAAAAGTTTTATGATTAATCAGCATAACTTGAATTAACCCGGTCCGTATTGGGCCCAGCCCGGACCGGGTTCTCCCGGGACGGCCCGCTGCTATGTTACAATCATCGTCATCATGAGCCTGCGATAGATGAAGCCATTGATCTTGGTTTGAATCAGCGCACAGCGGCGCAGGATTTCTGGAGTTCCACCAAAAACCATCAGCTCGTGAATTGGCTCCTTCACAGTACATGAAGGTAGATCGCAAATGAAACTATTTGAGGGTTCTTCACAGTGTCTGAGGCAAAGAAATCAATGAACTTGCTAAATGCGCTTGCTGCTTGAGATTGTCTTGCATATCTTTTTCCCATGCAAAATTCCATTTTGATTTCACTCTCCGCCACTGATGCTTTGCAGAATGAAATCGTTCTGTGTTCTAAGGAGCCACAAATCCCCCCCTCATGCCAAAACCCTTCATCCAATCCATGCAATTCTGCCCGTAAGCCCAGCATACCAATGCAGAAGATCTCTTTCCAATCAATCCATCTCACGAACCCCATTTCTCCCCCTGCTTTCTTCCTGCGCTGACATTCTCACCCTCAGGAAAATTCATACCCTCATTGTTGTCCGTGGGTTCAACCTGCACCTCCCTTGCCAAACCAAGTTGTTCAGCTGCTACGGATCCTTGGGGGACGTCGAGTCCGCCCGTATGGTGTTTGATAGAATTCCTGACCCAGATCTTTATTCATGGAAAGTGATGCTTAGATGGTACATTTTGAATGAGAAATACATTGATGGTATTAGGTGTTACTCGCAGATGAGGTGCCATTTCTGTGAGCATGATAACACCATCTTCTCTCTTATGTTGAAGGCCTGCTGCAAATTGCTTGATCTCAATGAGGGCAAGAAACTACATGGCCACATAACCATGGTTGGAAGTCCTGATTGTTTCGTCCTCAATTCTCTAATTGATATGTATGCAAAATGCGGTGACATGGATTCTTGTAAGAGATTGTTTGATGGAATTCAAGACAGAAATGTGGTTTCATGGACTTCGGTCATATCTGGGTATGCTCAAAATGGTTGTGGGACAGAAGCATTGCAAGTGTTCAATCAGATGCAACGAGCCAACATCGAGGTCAACGAATACACAGTGGGGAGCTTATTGAGTGCTTGTTCAATGCTTGATGCATTGCATCAAGGCAAATGGGTGCATGGCTGCTTGATTAAGCGAGGACTGCGGATAAATCCCTTTGTTGGTAGTGCACTACTAGATATGTATGTCAAGTGTGGGGAAGTTACAGACGCCCGTTTTGTGTTCCATGAGCTCAAGGATGTGGATGTGATCTCATGGACTGCAATGATTGTGGGATATGCACAGAGAAGCTGCCCTCTTGAAGCATTGAAGCTATTTTTAGATAGAAAATGGGTGGTACTATCTCCTAATTCTGTGACTATAGCTAGCATTTTATCTGCTTCTGCACAGTTGAGGGACTTGAAATTGGGTAGTTCAATTCATGCACTGGGGTTGAAATTAGGAGTATCAGACTGTTCTGCAGTGATGAATGCTCTTGTTGATATGTATGCAAAATGTTCTATGCATGCGGAGGCTAATTATTTATTTGAAAGAGTTCATCAGAAGGATGTTGTTACCTGGAACGCCATGGTTGCAGGGTACTCTCAGAATGACCAATGCCTAGAAGCTTTGTCACTCTTCAACAAGATGAGATTGGATGGCTGTTCACCGGATGCCACTACGGTGGTCTGCGTTCTTTCATCTTGCACCTTTTTAGGGGATTTACTCATTGGCAGTTCCTTCCATGCATATGCCATCAAGTTTGGATTTCTATCCAATATATATGTTGGTACTGCTCTTCTCAACTTCTATAATAAGTACGGGGATGTTGTACTGGCTAATAAAGTCTTCGATGAGATGAGAAATAGAAATACCGTGACATGGTGTGCAATGATGAGTGGATATGGAATGCAAGGTGATTCTGCTGGCTCTATGGATCTTTTCGAAAAAATGATGAAAGAAAACTTGCAGCCAAATGATGTAACCTTCACTAGCATTCTGTCAACTTGTAGCCATACGGGGATGGTGGATCAAGGGCACGAGTATTTTAATCGTATGTCTAAGCATTACAACATAACTCCCTCAATGAAGCATTATGCCTGTATGGTTGACATGCTAGCCCGAGCTGGAAAGCTAGAGGAAGCACTGGAATTCACAGACAAAATGCCGATGCAAGCTGGCATCAGTGTTTGGGGAGCTTTGCTTCATGGTTGCAGAATGCATTCGAGGATTGAGCTTGGCGAAGTGGTGATGGGGAGGATGAGGGCATTGCTACCAGATACATCAGATTATTATGTGCTTATGTCTAATTTGTATGCTTCAGATGGGAGGTGGGATGAAGCTCTTAACGTGAGGAAACAGATGAAGGAAAGAGGCCTAGTGAAGATGCCAGGATGCAGCTCCTTAGAAATAGACAACCAGTTCAATTATGTTGGTATCAAGTGTTGACACCATCAGATGTAAATATATGGGGAACAAACTACAATATATCATTTATGCAGAGATTAAGAAGTTAATGAAAGATCAGGTGTGTTTAAGCTACCTGGGTATAATCCCTTGGGATCTACTGCATAAAGTTGGATGGAATGAGGTAGTAGGAAAAATGAATAAAAAGCTCTTACCTGGGTCATCGGACAGACTCGGCACATGGTAAATGTCTCGTCGATTGGGATAAACTACTAGGTAATAAAGGGGAAGGCAAATTAAGTACCATTAATCTAGCTTGCCACAACAAAGCTCGGCGGGGAACTTGGATTTGGAAATTCCTGAAAAAGGACAGCATGAAATGGGCCGATATCCTAGAATCAATATACCCTCAACTATTGTACACTCCGTAGGGGAATCGGTATGCTCAATCTCTGGTTTGGAGAAAGGTTGTTAACATCTATGATATATTTGAAGGTCCTTATCCTTCCACATGGGATCCAAGGTGAGAAGCTTATGGAAAGATATCCCAACTTATACCGATAAGATCTCGGGCCCTACCTATGGAATTCAATCTTGTGGAAATGGACCTCCAACGTGTGTTCTCTGCAAATTCACTCTACAAACTTTTAAATTTTAGAGGAATCAAAGACCCATCGGCAAGTAGTATCGGTGATGAATTGGATAGCTGTGAGAGGCATGCTCCTTATGAAAGACAGGCTTTGCAGTTGGAACACACAAGTTGATCATATGTGCTTGCTCTGCTATAGCGACCAAGATGTTGAATCATTGCAATGTCTTGCCTTCCCCCCTTAACTTCCAACCATGGAGCACTGACTTGCTAGGCTCAACCAAGCACAAACGTTGTTGCTACTTCTTCTTCTTCTTCTTCTTCTTTTTTTTCTTTTTTTTTTTATATAGGAAAGAATACTTGTATTGGTCATAAGATTTGATGAATGCGAGTTAGGGGAGGGAGATAGAGCAATATTTACATGAAAAACAAAAATGAACAAGACATGAGAAACAACTTATAAGGAGCTACAGGATTTGACTAGAGCCGCTCCGTCAAAGGCCAATTCCAATGAGGTGCAAGAATTATTGTTGAAGATCCTGTTATTACGTTCCCTCCAGATGCAGGAGAGTCAAATCATGATAGCTTTGTAAATCAAGCCACAATCAAGTATCACATCCTGTCCCAAATGAATCCAAGGTAATCAAGAGGGGAGGTATGAAGATGACAGAGGGTCAATCAAGATGACACTCCGGCCAGTCCTCCTTCGTGTAGCTGCAGTCACGAAATATGTAGTCATGAGTTTCATTTGCCTCGGAGCATAAGACACATGTAGAATCCACCACCATGTTTTTGGCCTGAAGGCGCTCCCTTGTTGGCAATTTGTTTCTATTTAATAGCCAATTAGTAATAAAGAAATGTTGTCGCTACTTGCTCATTATGATTTAGAGATGAAAAATATGTCATGAATGTAAAATCATGTGCTTTGAAGGCGTTAGATGCTTGGAAATAGAACTTGCGCGCCATTGAAGCAACCTTAGTTTTCAACATGCTACGAAAAGTTATTATGTAAATATGTGTCCATTTGTTCAGGCACTAATAGCTAGGTTTGTGAGTTCCTCTCTTTGTAATTCTCTACTCCCCAACTTTCATGCCCTCTCCATGATTTGTATTTCTCATTTATCTTCATAAATACAAGGCTCTTCTTTTAAAAAAAAAATGAAATAGACAAGGAATAATAATATATTATTTGGTTGACACTGGGAATGGACTAACAAGTAACAATAGCCATTCCTTTATTTAATTAGCATCCTAGACGCAAAATGGTGAGAAAAATAATCAAAATGCCATGGTTAATAATGTTAAAATATCTATACTCAAAATAATATATTGTATTATAATTTATCTTAATTATAACAACATAATAAAAATATAGTGTAAAATAATATTTACAATTAAATATTAATTTGAAAATATAACATATACAAATTAACATTAAATTAATTAAAAAAGACTTTATTGATTTTCAAATGATAAAGAAAAAATTATTATTTTTCCATGATAATAATCAACATTAGACACTATTATTAAAAAACACAAATAATTAATTTCTTTTTAATCTAACAATATGGCATATATGTTAATTGATATGTTGATTAGGTTAGCATGCATAAAAAAATCATCAAAAATAGATTTTATATAAGTGTCCGAAAATTGGCGCCAATTGATTAATTGATATCAATTTTATGAAAACTAACAATGGTGTTGTTTTTTAATAAATTGGCGCCTCCCAAAATAGGCGCCAAATAATGGTGTTGATTTCCCCAATCTTGGGCAAAGTTGGAAGGTTCTCAAAGGACTTTTCCCATTTTAAAAGTAAATGTATAATTCTTTTTCATGTATATATTGATATATAATTATTTTCTTACTATTTTAAATTAAAATTAAAATTTTATTTCTCAAGTAACCCATGTCCTGTGCATGACCTAGTCCAATAACTAGTAACCTGCTAACAGGTACTTCGTAAATTTTAAAATTCATTATTATCATAAAGCCTATATTTCATTTTAAAAGGATTTTACATAGGTGGAGCCTTCTCAATTAATACACTAGTGGCTTTGTTTTAGCAATGGCTAATTTTAGGATACAATATACTTTAGATAAGGTCATCTCACCATAATTTACTATTTAATGAAAGGGTGATTCCATGTATAAAGCAATCCCATTTTTATAGACTCTAAGAGGATTGATGTATGCATACTTCCCCATACTTTTTGTAGAGAGGCTATTTCTATATCTCGAACCCATAACTTCCCGATCACAAGTGAGTAATTAACTATTTCATGATTTACTTAAATAGAAAATAGTCTCTAGACTTCTATCCAAATCATAGAGAAAAAAAGAGAAAGAAAACTTAAATATTACGTTATCAAGAATACTATCATTCTAAATAAAAATACTAATATAAAAAATAATTATTATTGGCTTTAGGTTTTCAACCTTAGCCTTAATCTCGGTTTTGATGGTTTTGATGATAACAAACATGGAACTAATGATTTCATTGAGAATATCTTTCAGGTTCCATATTAATTAGCGTTCGATGTCCTCGATCGGAAAAATCGAAGAAATCGGAAATAGGAAGGACATTGATCGTCGCGCTCGGGTTCATCGCGAAAACTTCTCGAAGAGCGACGCGTGCACCAAAGACGTATTGGACGGGCTCAAAGATCATTTGAAAGCTCTCCAAGTTGATGGTCGTTGAAAGCCGGAACCCGAAAACGAAGCGCGAAAGAAATAGGCTGAAGAAATAAACTTCAGCCTAGGTTCGGTCGACCGGGCGATCGACCGAATGAAGGTAAAAAGTAGCAGAGCTACTTCGGTCGACCGGGCGGTCGACCGATGGAAGCCCAAAATGGGTAGTAGCTCGGGCGGTCGATCGACCTGCTGATACCCGAAGACGCAGATCGCATCGGTCGATCAAAGATCGGGATTGATGTTTTTGTGTCTGGGCGGTCGACCCGTCGGTCGACCGACCATAGGGAAAAAGGAAGCGATCGAATGATCGATCGATCGACCATTCGACTGACGGTCTACAACAGATAGTTTTCTATCCGTTGAGCAACCGTTTCTTCACGAGGGTATAAATACACCCTCATATACATCATTTAACCTTCTTCCTTGATTCTAACAGAGTTCATTGAGTATTCAAAAGGAAGATTTAGAGCATTTCAAAAGATAAAAAGCTTGCGCTCTACTTCTCCGTCGAGTTCATTCTTCAAGCGCCAGCTGCTGCCTCAACTCGAAAACTGACTTGAGCTCATCCCCTTGGCGAGTTGGAGGTTCCAAGGCTGTGAAAGGAGCTTGCAAATATTGGTTTTATTATTTAGCTCTTTTGATTGTATTTTATATGTTATTTTAACTGTTTGTTTAATTTGAGTTTGTAAGACCAAGTGTTAGCTCTTGAATTGGGTGAAGTGGTATCCTTGGTGTAGAAGGAGTAAAGCCACTTGTGCAAACGAAGTATTACTAGGATTAGTTCTAGTTGTCCCTTAGGTTGAGGTGGGAAAGTGCTCTCGGTAGGAAGGCGAGATACTTCTGGGTGTGGAAGTGCCTTCGGTTGGAGAGCAGAGACTTTTCGGTGCAAAGTCCTCGTTGTAAGGGAAACTCTAATTAATCTAGCAAAACCTAGTTTGGAAATCCTAAGCGGGGTGCTTAGGTAGTGGAGTAGGCATTGGGGTCGAACCATTATAAAATCTCAGTGTTTGCATTGATTCTTAATTTCATGCTTAATTGTTTTATTATTTATCTTGCTTCCGCATTCAATTGTAAATTGCCTAACTAATCTAAGGAAACGACTAAAAGTGAATTTAGACTAATCGAATTAGTAAACACACTATTCACCTCCCATCTAGTGTCGCTATTTCAGCCTTCAATAATGTCATGTTCTTTATATAAATTCTTTTATATTTTCTTCCTGCTAACAAAGAGAAGAAAAGGCAAAAAAAAGTCGCGTCTCGCCTCATGGTAAATAAAGAATAGAAGGTTTGTCATTTTTTCGCGAGAGAGTTGTGATGTCTGGCGAAAAGCTATCGCATTCTCCCCCAAATTGCTCCTCTCAACGTCCTCCACTGGATCCCCCTGACTAGGGGTGAGCTCGGGACGGACCGGGATTTGGTATGTCCCTGTCCTGTCCCGATTTTGAGTCGGGATGCAAATATGCGTCTCGGTCCCGAATACGAAGCATCCCGATTTTGTCCCGTCCCAAAAAATTCGGGACGGGACCGGGACGTCCCAAATTTATTAATATTGGTTTTTTATAAAATAAAAATAATATCTCCATTAAAATAATTAATATTTTTTTCCAAAAAAATAATATTATATATTTAATATTACTTATATTATAAACCGGGTCGGGACGGGACAATCCCGATTTTTTTTGTATCGTCCCGGTCCCGTCCCAGTTTTTAATCGGGACAGACATATTTATCCCGGTCTCGTCCCGATTTTGAACCGAGACGGGATTTGTCCCTACTTTTCGGGTCGGGCCGAGACGACCGGGACATCCCGACCCGTGCTCACCCCTACCCCCGACGGTCAATGCTCATCATCTGGTACTCCTCCTTCTTAACCCACTCTATTCCTCAAAAGGACTCTCGTTCACAAAATCTTTCTTGAGCACAGATTCTAAAAGAGAGCAAATCCTAAATCTTCGTCTCTTCAAGCTCTGCATCTACTCTTCACCATATCCAAGCCCAATCTACAGGCTGGGTACACTTCACCTGAATAACTCCAAAATTAGTCACAACCTTGGGAGGCTAGTCTCATCAGCAAATTCCTCGGTAAGCCCCCTCCTATCTTCACTGTTCGCCATTAGGTTGAACATCTCTGGTTGAATTATGGTATGTATGGTTATTCGTCCTTGATATCGAAGATGGTTATTCGTCTTCTGATTTCACAATATCGAATCGTCTACCCAAGTTCTTACTGCCAGACCTTGGTTACTTCGTGGTGACATTATTCAGTTGATTCCTTTGTGTCCATTCTTTCGTCCTTGGTTTGAAAAGATTACTACGACGCTAGTGTGGATTCGCCTACAAGGTCTTCTATTGGAATTTTGGAATTCCGATTCTATACAAATTATTTCCTTTGGTTTGGGCCGAGTATTGAAAATTGATGATCTATATATGGATATGGAGAGAGGCTGATATGTTCGAGTTTGTATCGAGATTGACCTCTCATCCCCTATTCGACGAGGGATTTTTGTCGGTCTTCCTGATGCTGAATTCTTCCAATCTGTTATACATGAGAATTTGTCTTCTTTATGCTTTGTGTGTGGTTTAGTTGGACAGCTTTAAAACCAACTTTATAAATATCCAAGACATGGATCTACATACATTTGTTGATATTTTGATACATGAACAATCTTGGAATCATAACTTGGGCATGCTTCATTTCGGTCAGGCCATGTGGGAGTTCATCTGTTCTATAGATTTACCCTCACAACCTAATGATGACTTATGGATCTGGGTAGGGCTGAGCAAAACCCGATCCGAAAATTCATTTCGGGTCGGGTTATTCGAGTATATCGGGTCGGGTCTTATTTTTGAAAATTTTGTCTACTATTTCGGGTCGGGTCGGGTTCGGGTGAAAACTCTGTTTAATCCGACCCGACCCAATTTTAAATTAAATACATGATTATATTATATATATTGATAAAAGATGATGTTGGCTTTGTGGTTAGAAGGATGAAGATAAAGTTTAGGAAATTTTGAGTTCAAATCCTACTTTGGTTATAATTTTAATACAATTGTTCATCTTTTTTATCATCATTTTCAAGATGATTTTTTTTTTCTAAACCAAATTCAGGTTAATCGGGTTGGGCCCGATTTTTTCGAGTTATTCGGGTCGAGTATATTTTTTTTGAAAATTTCGAGTTAATACCCAATCGAGATCCAATCGGGTCGGGTCGGGACCCGACCCGCCCGATGCTCAGTCCTAGATTTGGGTTAAAGAGACAAAAGGGATAGTTACCACTCAATCATTGTATCGTTACCTAAGAAGCCGTGAACTCCCCTATACTGAGAAGTCCACAATGTGGTCTAATATATGTAAATTAAATGTTCCTTCGAAAATTAAAAGTTTCATTTGGTTCACTTGTGTTTCCTTTGCATGGGAAATTGCCAACTACTTATTTGATTCAAATTGGTCTTTCGTACTCACAAATGTGTTTTTTTGTAATAATTTTTTGAAAACTATTCCTCATTTATTTTTGGAATGTACCTTTACAAGTTTGCTTTGGAATCGATTGGCTTTTAAATTGGGGATGGGCTTCTCTTGCAGAGGTGGATGGAAAAATGGTACTTAGATTAATGCAAGATTGATATCTCAATCTCAGATATCTTATCGGGTTGCTCTTGTCATAACTCTTTGGTTCAGTGTGGATTCTATTATTTAAAGGTACTATGAGGAATCAATCTGAAAATAACAAATGGACTCCCCCTGGCTGGAATACTAATAAGATCAATATTAATGGTGCCAAAGATGGTGACTCGATTAGAGCTGGGTTTATTGTTCGGGACCATGATGGAGTATGTATACATGCAAAAGGAAAGCAGTCAAGCACCTGCACTCTTCTTCCCCCTTGCACAGTTAGGCCTTGGCTTTTCGCATGGCTGCTCAATGGGCGGCTCAACAACAGTATCCCTCAATTTGTTTTGAATCGAATTGCAAAGTCCTTGATGTTCTTCAAGCAAACGAACCTATCAGGGATATTCAGCAATGTCTATGTAAAATTCAACATGTTCAATTTTCATTTGTATATAGACAAGCCAATAAAATTGCCTATTGGGTAGCGACAAGGGCAAGAGTTTATTTGGAATCTAGAATATGGATTCCACCTCGTCCTCCGAAATTAGAAACTCTCCTTGTACAAGATCTTGTTGATCCTAATACTTCATCGGCAATGAATTAGGACTTATAAGCCCATTTTTGTAAATAAATAAATAAATAAATAATCATTTCATATTTCTTCACCCATTCTTTCTTTTATTAGTTCATTACTCTCTTATTTATTTTTTTTGTCATGGTAAATTCTTATCAATGAAGAATTTTCATTTTGGTATATTTAGTAATATTTTGCTAAAAAAAAATTACTACTTATATTTCATTTATCAAAGAAGGGACTCCTAATGTTAAATATACTTGAACACAAAATATTATTGAATATAACAATTTCAAGAATATCATAAGAAAATGAAAATGAATCTATTTTAAAACTTCTAGAGTGATAATTTTATTGCCTTTTAAATTGTTCATTTGAACAAGATTAAAGCATTTCCCATTTCATACTATAAAAATACTTTATGAAGATTATAATTAAAATCAATTCTTGCATGGTAAAGATCCCTAGAAACTAGGGACACAACAAATAACATTTGGCATCACTACAAAAAAAATTGACATGAGAAGTGCAACTTCCCATAAGGTTACTTCATGTCAACTATACATATTTTTGATACTTCTTAAGAGATGCATGTGAAAAATTACTTAATGAAAAGTAAAAAAATTTGAAAAAATATATTTCATATATCAACCAAACAAAATCTAATTCAAAAGACGAAAGAAAGAGTTCCAGCATCCTGTCTTTTCCTGGCTTTTCCTGCCTTTAATTTGAAGCTTTTTAAAGTTCATACCTAGTCTTGCTTAAGGGTGATGCAAAAACCATTTCTTTTTTTGATCAAACTTAGCTTGGACTATCAATATTCCCTACCTCAGATGAATCAAAGAAGCTCATTAAGTGATACCTATTCAGTAGAAAACGGAACTGAAAGCTTCAAAATTGATCAAGCATAAGATCTTTTCAATAGATTCAAGTTTCAGTTAACTTAAATACACTTCTACATTGTCCTTATAACAAGGCAAAAAAAATTCCAAGGCAAATTTCTGCCGATAAAGTTAATATGCATCTTGGATCACATTAGTGTTTACATAAATACATCAGTAAACTACATTTTACAAGACACTCCCCAAACCGCTTTTTAGTGAGTATTAAGTACCCAAGTAATGTTTTTCACAGTGAAATCTGAAATGAGCTGGGCAGGACTGCTTTCTCTCGCTTTCTCTCCTCTCTGCTTCTTTAACTACTCTTTCTGCGAGCCCTATGTTCCAAGAGCAGGAAAGTGCAATCGCCTATTTTGGAAAGCAAAGAGGTCTTTCTCTATCCTTTATCTGATCTTGGCTCTGCTCAAAGGTAGAAGTTCTTCTCAAACAAAAGCTATAGGGGAAAGAGAACCCACAACCTGTGATTCTTGATCTTTACAGTTAATCATATTCTGTAAAGTTCTTACTATATATGTACATATAAAAAACTCAGTTTTCATGACTCCTTGGCTTTCTTTCATTTAGTACTTTCTGCTTTTGTGAGTAATAATACTAGGAATACGTTGCAAAAAAAAAAAATACAGCTTAGCTTCAGGAGAGGAAAAAAAATAATGACAAAAGACAATTTTATAAGTGTGCATAATCAGAAAAAAATAACCAAGGAAACCTAGTACGTGTTGTTATCTCCTCCACCATAGAGCCAAGCGGAGCCGCTGAACGAGAAACTTGGTTATCATCTAGTAACTCTTTATACTTGAACACACTTTCTCTAATATAGCTTACAGGTACCATTTCTAAGTTGCATCACCTGTGTTCTAAGGCTGGACTCATGCACCTGCTTCAGATAAAGGATAAGAGTAAGCCAGTGGACAAGCACGTTGGTTATATAATAAAATCTTGTTATATCTGATTAGATGGCCACTTATCCCAAAACATTAAGCTATTATAAGGGTATTATATATACTTTTTATATTCATAGCAACCCCAAGCTCAACAAGGTCAATGCAAGATCAATTGAAAAAGATGCATGTTCGAAGAAACTATTTGGTATATGTTTCTTTCTGACTTATTTCAAAGAAAATCTCACCAACTTTCTGAGAGATTCAATATGATAAAATTTTCCTACATACAGGGGAAAAAGAAGGGCCTGCATGCTAACCTTCTCAAACTAATTATCCAATCTACGGCTTCCGGAGCCTTATCTGCACTGGTTGCTTGGAGAACATTCGTGCATGAATTTTGCCCATAAATCTACTTCATATTTTGAACACCATGCAATTAAATTATTTAATTCCTTTCACTTTCTTCTTTTTCTGCATCTTATTATAGAAATTTCTTAAGTATTGATTCCTAAGTTTAGATGGAGAACAATTCAAGAACTTCAAGATATTTGTGCTTTGTAGTTCACAGTTTTAGTTCAAAGACAAGCATGCAAAAAACTTAAATAGGAAAGTTTACACAAGGTAGAAATGAATTTTTTTTTTCATATGTAAAGATAATATATTACTCTGTTTGAATAAGCATTTATCATGGCAAACCTGCATTGCTGCGGTAGAAGCTAGTAACTCTCTGTACTCATTAAGCATTGATTTTTCTATTGCTGCAACAGCTGAGAGCTCAGAGACCAGAGACTTTGCACCTTTTACCTGGTATTAATAGAAGGCCAAATCTCATCTCAAATACGGAAGAACCAGAATGGTTAACATAAAATAAAAAATCACAAATTTCAGACCCAACTAACAAATAAGTTCAAGCAGCTACATAATTGTTTCTTTTTTCATAATTATATAATAAATATTTTTATTCACATCATGCATTGCAGCACTGGATAACCATTAATTTGTACTATTACATACTTTTGTAGTATTGTTAATTGTAGAACACTTTATATAGTTACTGCATAATAGTTATATATAAATACCTATTACCTTATTGGCTTTTTATATTACTTTATACCCTAAAATAAAAGCCAACGACCTTAAAAAAGATGAAGCAAAGGAAGAGGTGGAAAAAAATGACGGAAGAAAAATCGTGAAAGAAAGAAAAGCAAATAAAAGAAAAATGCAACTTGTGGAAGAAGAAGAAGCTGTCACACATTGGGAATATGCAATGTATTTCTTTTTTGCATTATCATTGAAAGAACTTAATATGAGTATGTGCATGACACGAGGTTGTATCTAGTTATTACTAAAGAGCAACTAAAACTTTAAGGAGCACCAACAAAAGTATCTTAGGTATTAAGAAATCCATGTTATTTAAAGACACAGATGGCATTTGTTATGCTTGAAGGTAAATTATCATGCATTGATTTTTTAACATTCTCCTCGAACAGGGTTTTCTGGAACTAATCTGTTCTCCAACCTAGTACAAGATAAACATGACAAAATAACCACTAGGTTATCCAACAATAAAATAAATGTCCAATTGTATCAAAGGTGATAATAACACCAAGAATATTTTTAAATACTCGGATATTTAATATACAACCATAATCCATGATAAACACCAATGTAATTAGGATCAATACATGAAAGAAAGAAGGGAAAAATAGGAGATAGGTTAAATTGAGAAGAGAACTTCAAATCTGTAGGTTCTATTACAAGGAAGCCTAATATCTCGTAGAGAAGAACTATAAAATTTGGGATAATACTCACTCCTTCATTTATTACATTCATCTTTCTTTATATAGAGAGATACAAAACTAAAAGTAAAAAGACCCAATTACCCCTATTAGAAGCCTCCTTAACCAATACACTAACCCACAAGCCAAACAACTCAATAACCATCTAACAACCCACTGATAACAACCCAAACCACCCATTAACACCTCACTATTGAAAAAGTACAAATAGAGGTAAAAAATTTGATGTGGCAGACATGGCAACACTGATGATGTGACATAGCCTATAACAACTAATCTCTAGAACATTCTGACGTCCTTCCAAATGGTATGCAAATACTGGGACTGCTTTGTGTAAATAGTAGAACAGAGTATCTGATTAATCATTAACCAGTTAAATTTGTTATCTGTTTATTATCATTAGAAGGATAGAAATGCATATGATGTCTTTGTTCATCGTTTGCTGCAGATAGATATTGTATGCTTCAATTTCCAAAGGAAGACACCTCCAATTCATGTTATAACAAGCTAAAGACAGAACTCTCCTATGAAGTTTATATCTGCTATCATTTTATATTTTGGAATGTCTAATGCAGCTGATGTTCATTCTTTATGTTATAAGAAATTCAAGACAAATATAATTTTTGAATTGAAATTTAAGCACTTCCAAGACAATATGATGCCAGGGCACAACTATGTTCCTATTCATTAGGTTATGCAGATGAGTTCGGTACTCCGAAGTCCAAACAAATAAGGAACTGGATTTGGAACTAGACCATAGAAGAGTTAAATTTTGAAAAAAAAATGATCCTTCACTAAAAGAAGTGCATTACTTATGTCTGATGTATTGCAATTTTCATCAATGAAAGATGTTTCATACAGAAATCTATCACAATCAAAATGTGCATTTAATTCAAAATTTCCTCAACAACAAAAACACTCCCAAAATATAACCAGACCTATAGGTTCATATAGTATGCAATCGTCCAGCTTATAGAGTGCCAGTTTAAAAAAAAAATGGTATATCTATTTATGTTCTTTTCTAAAGTATATTCAGAGGGAAGGAAAGTGACATGTTGGTCCAATTTAAGGTCCATAATCTTGATCATGAACATAGAAGTGGATCAAATAATGTTTGAGCCTTTGAGGTATATTGTAATAATCTCACCTTAAAGAGTAATTGACAAATGGAGGAACCCATAGCCTGCATAACATCAACCGCTGAACTAACAGCATTCTTGACATCAGTTACATCTGCCTGAAACATAGACATAACCAAGTATCTAAATAATACATTTTTGACTAAAACTTTTTTTTTTTTTACATAGTAGAATTAACACATAACGATCATTGAGGATTAAACTAGAAGTACTTAGATACCTTTGCCCCTTCCGTAACAGGAAGGCGTAGAATGCTGGAATGTAAAGCTTCCACTGCCCCAGACAAAGAGCTAGAATGTTCCTTTTCTAATGCTGCCCAATGTTCAAGGAATGCCATCTACAAAATTTCCCAAAAAATCCTTCAAAAAATAACTATCCAAGGAACCAATTCATATGGTGTCTTAACAGATTGTTACCAATGTCTAAGAGGAATTAAATAGCATGTTGAATATGCTCAAAACTAACTGAATAGATGAAACAAGCTTTAGAAATTTAATAATCTAAAAGAGAGTTTCACTGTAGATTTGCAAAGGATTACCATCAAAACCACATTTCACGTCTGAGACGAACTCACACTAGCTCAGTATTCACATTACATTTATATATCTAAACAGTTCTTTAGAATCTTTTTTTTTTATCTTAACAGTTTGGAAAACAACATTAGGCTCATGAAACTTCAGTAAGATATGCAAAATTACAAAACATACCATTAGCAATGTTCCTATATAAGGGTGTTCAAGAGATCGTAAACTATTAGAAGATCAAATGGAGGTGTAAAAGCCAAACTATTTGATTAGAAAATGTAGACACATGAATTTAAAATAAGATGAATTACCAAGTAGGAGTAGAAAAATTCATTTCATCCTTATGTTTGAATCTCAAAAGATATCAAAAATAAAATTTATTGCAGTCGTACAATGTCATTAGCTTCTGCAGAGAAAGCATTAGGAAATAAATTAAGTGGTTATCTACTCTATTTAATTTATTTTCTCATTTACTGATCGTGCTTGATTAAGTACCATAAATAGCAAAGTTACATAAATTTCCTTGCAAATTCATGTGGTGATCAGGAGAGGCCATGTTTGCATCTAATGCCACTTATTCATTTTTCTCAAACATCAAGGTTCACCAAACTTTCCATTTATTTTTCAAAATTGAGTTTCTAAAAATTAAAAAGACAGAAATCTTGTACCGCCAGTACGCCATTTGTAAGAAAAAGTAAATAGCAAATAAAGGAACTCATTGATGATAGAAATGAATGAACCATTCATACCTGTCCTTTCAGAATAAAACCCAATTTCATCTCTTGCTGCAAATTCTGAACATGTATCTTTTTTGTGATGATAATATCACTCAACTCTGATATATTACTCCACATACTGTGAAGAATGCTCTGCTTGATATGATAAAAAATAAGTAATCAGGTTAGCCAAGAGACTGCTCACTGCTAAGCTAAATCGTATATAATTATTTTGGTGGAAAAGATAAGGTTTAAAAGGGTAATTTAAAGCTCACAATAATTTTTTTTTGCATCGTCTCAGTAAATGTTAATTTCAGTTAATAATCACCAAAAAAGCCAACAAGAATGAAAACCTGTAGCAAATAGAAAGAAAGAATGCTAAAAGAATAATGATGTGACATTCTATGTTATAGATCTACATGACAAATAAAATAGTAATTTTGCATTAGACAGTTATAAAAGTATAAATATTATGTAACGCAAAACATATATGAAAACTTAGAAACAAGATTTATGTGTTCTATCATGCGGCACTTTGTATTTCATCCTTACAAATATCTCTTCACTATATAGAACTAACAAAGATTACTAAAAGAAAGCAATGAAAATATTTAAAGATGGATTTAGACCTTCAACCGATCTCATTTATCATGAAATCAATTGTCCAGTGTGTTTATATTATGATCAGGAAACTCTTACCTCTGTCCTCAATTTCTGAATTGATAATGCCTTGTGTGCTCGTGCATTGACAAAGTGCCATTGCAAACTTGCACTATAGAGAAGCTTTAGCTGATGAACATCATCTATACGACTTGCACTTTGCTTTTCTCTTTGCATATCAACATTGTACTTAAGG
This sequence comes from Canna indica, assembly GCA_034359265.1. Taxonomy (NCBI): domain Eukaryota; kingdom Viridiplantae; phylum Streptophyta; class Magnoliopsida; order Zingiberales; family Cannaceae; genus Canna; species Canna indica. The sequence continues at coordinate 74,158,239 of CP136894.1, read as the reverse complement.
ATAGAGCTTGTACCAAGCACTCTGCTAGTAACATTACTTGATAATGACATTGTAGTAGATAGTCTTGTCCTTGAAGGGCTTAATACACCCCTAGAAGAAGATGATGAAGTCGACAAAACCTTACTTGGTGATGATGGTCGACGCAAGCCTAAGATTTTTGATGTCTGAGTATTACTTGGGCGTGTAACAGAAGTATATCTCAAAGAAGTTTGTGATGAAGACATATGCTCTACTCTTCCACCTCCATTAACTAATTGCTCACTGGCACCATTCAATGATAATTGAGGAGCTTTGCATGCAATATCAGATGAAAGATTAGCTCTCTTGGGGGAGACTCCTCTTGATGAAACTGTTGTAGAAGATCTACTAATTTTATCAGAGAAATCTACACTTCTTGACATGGCATTAGTGGTCAGCCTCACACCCATCATACCAGGCCATCGATGTTGATCTATGACCCTTGTATTTAAGCTTGCTAGTGGCCTAGAATTCTCTGATTGCTCAGATGTATTCCTTCCTCTCAGAGGAGTCCTCTTCCTTTCGGCTACAACATTGCCTGGAGACTTAATTGATTTATCTAAGGAATTTGCAATCAATTTGTCTTTTTTACTGACAGGAACAACAAGAGATTCTGACTGGAAAGAAGAAGACAGGCTCCTCATCGAAGGCCACAATCCATCAGGAACCTTGCTGTTGAGTACGCGTCGTGTAGTATTGTTCACTTCCTTCACAGTATCACGTACTGGAGTTTTTGATCTAGAAGATGGGGATGAGGGAGTAGAAGGCCTAGATGGAGATGAGGGAGTAGAAGGCCTAGATGGGGATGAGGGAGTAGAAGGCCTAGATGGGGATGACCTTGACAAAGGGGTAGCTGGTCTTCTCCTATCAGCAGATTGGGATCTCTTTGGCACTGATGCTCGAGGTATGGGGGATGTATGACTGGCAATTGGAGAGGAGCATCGTTTAGGTATACTAGGTGCTGAAGAACACATGACATCAGACTTGTTTCTAGAACCAACATTTCGGGGTTTGCAGCTGGTAGGGATGCAATTTTTCTTCCCAGAAGATGGCAAAGATGGCCTAGGATTTTCTTCTGTTGGAGCTGATTTCGACCGTGTTCTAGCTCCAGGAAACTCAACTACACATGTATCCATTCAATGCTGTCTTGAAATGCAACCACATTGGTGAGTACAACACCATCACAACCATAAATCTGCCACAAAAAGACTACCGCTAGTTAAGCAGACAAAACATTAAGCAAAATATTGTCTCGAGCAAAGTTAATTACAAAGTGAAAAAAGAATCTGTCTAGTGAAAAACCATGTAAAGTTATCAAAACAAAAAGCTTGTGTCGAGAATCAAACGATGAAGCTTTAAAGTTAGTTCCAAATCAAAATTCATCTCAAGCAGTTAAAGCAAAATTAGGCCAAATTTTTAGGTCGCAGACCAAAAGTGTAGAGAACGGGAATCCTGTAATAAGATAGTTGAGTGATGTTTGTAGAATAAAAATTGACAGAGTACCAGCAAAAGACAAAGGGACAAGCCAAGAATCCATGCCGGACATGGAGGACCATGTGTCCTAGTCACTCCTTACTACAAACTAGAAAACCAAAAAATTCATACTTTGGCCATTTCTCTTCTATCAGGTTCTCTCCAAACAATAAGTGAAACTAAACAAAGATATCTTTTTGAGGAAGAAAGTATAGATGAAAGAGAGGAAAATAATGGAAACGAAGTAAGAAGTTCGAAAGAGAAGAAAGAGTTGCATTTCTAAAGAGAGATCGTGATTCGAGAAATCCAATTATAGGCATGGATTCTTCGAAACGTCCAATAAAATTAGGTTCTGGAAGTCTGGAACCACTATCCACTGGTAGAAGTAGAAAAGTTGAAAGTTCTATAAAACATATTGCAGAATGCAAAATTATGACTTACTCTTAGATTCGTAATATACCTCTAGCCTTTCTCTTCTTTGTCCATGTTTTATTCTCAACATTTAAGGCATCTCATAATTCTACTTAATAAAAATAAACCAGAAACTTCATGGCAGAATTAGATAGAAGGCTTCAATTTCTCCGCTGGAAACCGATGTGTTGTCAAATCCAAGGCCGCAATAACTAAGAGTGGCAAAAAAGGGCATCCAAAAATCGTTGCCAATTAAAAAAAAGTCCTTCGGAATTCACACCCGAAGACTTTGAGATCATCAAAGTTGTAGAAACAAAGCATCTCACCTTGGAAATCGTGCACTCTATCTCGAAGAAACCCCAAGGGCGAACAGGCACGAAAACATAACCCTAATCCGCCGTCGGGATGCCGCCGCCGACCGGTATTCCCCGAGAATATTAAAAAGATAACCGTGAAAACAAATATCACGAAATATCCAAAAGCTTATTGAGAAACAAGAAAAGAAGGAACTTGTTGGCCCTCGTCGTGGAATTCGCCGGAGGAAAAAGAGAACGCAGAGGGCGCAACTCAAAAGACAGATGTTTCAGTTGGGAAAAAGGCGTCGAAGGGAAAGCGTTGGGTTTTATCGTTTTCTTTTCTATATTAGTACATTTTGCATCTAATAAGTTCAACTATAAAGTTTGACGGCCCTTTTTCGTACCGTTTTAGACGTAGATCCGATCACCACTTGTGAACTCACCTAACCAGTTCATAACTTCATTATGCTATTTGTCGATTTTTTCCTAATTTTTTTATATGATTTTTTTATCCCTTGTTTTCAAAAACAAACAATTATTTTAATATGTACGTATCGATAACTCTAACGTCCAGAAATTCCACATTTTCTTGTCAAAATTCCACATTTTTTATAAGCCGCCAATTAAGGAGAAGTAGTTTTACATCGATTTCAGGAAGAGGAAAATTCTAAGGTCACAGCAGGTGAGCGGTGCGAGTTAATTTCACACGCAAACGTAATGCCATCGTCCTCACCTGAGAAACGCGTTACGGGTTACAGGCTTACAGCTGGGCCCCGTCGTCCCTGTAAGCAACCACATACTCCTCGGGCTCAATGTAACTAAACTATTGCTCACAGATATCCTGCCACGTGGTGCCGTCCTCCTCCACGTGTCATCCGGCGAGTTGACAGGAGCATTCAACGACGACAAATATAACTTTTCAGCACCTGTTAAGTTACCTGTCTATTTACTGGGTGAAACAAATGGGTCTCTTTTTCGACTAGGTATCACCACCGGTGATTCACCAGATGTGAGCTGGGAGGAAATATTTAGCGACTAGGACGGGAGTGTTCATCTACCCATCTATTCATAGGATAAAACAACTGGGTCCACCACGAAGTATGAGGAAACAGGTCACGGTTGTGCTGCGTAGTGAGTACTCTTCGTACCATAAACTTTTGCCGGGTCGCCAAGTGTACGGCCTCGAGTATCGTCTTGCAGCGGAACAAGATGACCCTGACCGCTCGATCATTTATTCTCGCTCTTGATTTTTACGTGGTACTTGATCGAAGGGGACGAACGCACGACGCGAGCCTAACGAGCAAGTGGTAATTATCTGGTAGATAAATGAAATGTCCACGTCAACTGAGTCCCAGTTAGTGAGGTCGACGCGTTCGCCTGTATCAGTGCCTTGAGGATAGGGCAATTAGCACTTTACAGGAAACAGGATTTCATCCTTAAAAACCCAAAATTTAAATAGAAGTTTTTTTTTTCACATTAGTCTTGATGAACATCAATTTAAAATAATATTTATCTCTTGTCCAAATATATAACCAATAGATGGAACACGCCAAAAGTATTATTTTATTCTCAAGTCATTCTTTTCACCTAAACATGTACCATATGAAACATTGAGCATAAAATATTTTATTAGAGATAAAAATGTTGCCATGTTGGAGATCATACCATGATGTTTAAAAACCACATGGTGGTGTATATAGAGTGTTGGAGAACATGTGAGCTTGATAATTCTTTATATTATATTTTAATATATATATACATATATACTCCTTTAATTAAGGGACGAGTTAGGAAAAGCCATTAATTAGTATGATGCACGATCAAGTATGCATGCATCTTGAGATCATATGTGTTCTTCATGGTAGAGACAGCGCATCATTGTTTTCCCTATGTTCAATACAAAGCCCATAAGAAAGAAAATTACATAATAGCCTGTTGCGGCTACTAGCAAGACAATGATGCAGACATGTGCAGAGCATCTCCGGCCTCAGTTCTCTCATTGTCATTTTATTGGCTGGGAAACAAATACTAATAAATTAGCTCTACATGACATGTGCTTGTGATATAATCAACCAAAAATTGTTTATCTAGGATGGTGCAGGTTTTTAGCTTTAAACACTCCTACAATTACATGTGTATTTAGTTAACATTATACTAATTAATGCATTTAATTTAGTTAATAACAAATTATACCATTTGTCTAACAAATTGGTACATGTATCGCACTACTATCGCATAACGCATATTTAGCTATTGATTTTTATATAAAAAAATAGAATCTTGTATATTCATAAGGAACGAGTTATATATCATAAGGAATAAGTTATATAAGTGGTACCTAAGGAGAGAAGGGATAACATAGTGCCATCTCCTCCAAAGGCAAGGGAGAAGGAGAAGAAATAAAAAGATAAAAGGATAATTATGAGTTAGTCATTACACTATTAGAAATTGAGTCTTCAACAACGACTATCAGCAACGATCGCTCAAGCCGTTGCTATTTGCAACGACATTCTTACGGCCGCTCAAGCTGTTGCAGATATGTTGTATCTGCAATGGCTTTCTAACGGACACGCGCCGTTGCTGATGATTTTAATTATCAGCAACGGCTTTCTAACAGACAAGTGAGTCGTTGTTGATGATAACTTATTAGCAACGGCTTTCTAACGGGCGAGTGAGTCGTTGCTGATAAGTTTATATAAGTCATAGATCGCGCCCGCCCCTTCTTCCTCCTGCTACTGCCGCCGCCTCCTCCTCCCGCCTCTCGCCGCCGCTGCCGACGACGCCGAGCTGCCGTTGCCGTCCGTTCTCGACCGCCGATTTCAGGTATTCATCGTCGCCCGACCATCTCTTCCCGTTGCGACCGGCGGAAAATTCGACTGAAACCCTATTTTTAGGGTTTCGGTCGACGACGGGCGGCCGATGGCCGCCGCTGGATCTTGTACAGTATCCGGACACACTGTTCGGACACTGTACGCCAGCGCGGACTCCGGCACTGGAAATTATAGATTAATTTTTATTTATTTATTTATTTATTTGTTAATTAATTATTTAGATTAATTGTTTAATTTGTTAGATTAATTTTTAGAGTTTATATTAATTTTTAGTTTAATTTAGTTAGATTAATATTTAATAATGGTAGGTTAATTATTTAAATTAATAAAAATGATGTAGATTAATATTAATTAATTAGTTAAAAATATTGTTAATTAGTCCAAAGTTGTCCTCAGTGGACTCGCGTCAGAATTGTCCACTTCGGCATTGTGCCGAAATCGTCCACTTTGGACGCGTGCCAGAATAGTTCATTTTGGACTCCTGCCGGAATCGTCTAATTTGGACTCGTGTCGGAATTGTCCAATATGGACTCGAACTGTCTCGAAACATTTAGAAAATAATCATCCATCCGACAAGTTGATATGTTTCACGTACGCATCGACGAGTCGGATATGATTTAGCAAATCCTTAGATCTGTTCGGGGATTGTATGTTCGTGTAAAAGAAGTAGATGATCTTTTATACGACGTACAATTATTGAATTGTCCCTGATTGGATAATTTGGGAATATAGTTATTTGTACTGCACTTACGTTTTTCTTTTAACTGTTAACTAATTATTCTAAATTTCGACAACATCTCTCTTGTTCTCCGATACGCGCCCAGATGATATGCGTATTCGGAGAACTGTAGAAGTTAGCGGTTAAAATAAGTACTTAGTGCAATATAAATAACATAAATCCTGAATGGAATAGGACAATCTCACCTAAAGACATTAACCAAAGAAATTGTCATTGATTGACAGAATCATGTCGGCTGATCGAAGTTGGATGTACCGACATCTTGATCGTGGAGCTTTAACGAATGAGTTTCGATTAGGCGTAACGTACTTCCTAAATTTCGCCTATTCGAATCGGAATTTCGTTAGCATCGATGATCAAATCCGATGTTCGTGCCGCATTTGTTTGAATGGATGATTTTTAGATCGGGAGACTGTCACTCTGCATCTATATAGCAAAAGATTTGCACTAAGATATTTTTTATGGACTTGTCACGGGGAGTCACGTGAAGTCGGGATGTCGAGTAATCCTGTCGTTCAGACATATGGTGAATCTTAATTCCTCTGCTGGTGCTTCTTCATCTAGTCAATCTAATCCCTATAGAACTATGATACTTGATAGTCTTGGAGGTCAATTTCACCTGAATGATAATGTTGATCGGCCAGTTCTTCAGACATCAGTCCCACCAGATACTACAACGGTTGATATCACAGAAGTACAAACTGCGGTAGAGATTGAATTATCGAATAAAGAAGCTGCAGAATTTTACAAGATGTTGAAAGCTGCCGATGAACTTTTGTATGAGAATTGTCCTAAATACACTAGGTTTTCAGTAATGACACATCTCCTAAACATCAAGGCCGATTGTAATATCAGCGGGGTTGCGTATGATCGAATTGCGGGATTGATTAATGGAATGCTGTCTACTGATAACAAGTTTGAGTCAACTTTTTATAAGACTAAAAAGTTAATGAGAAAATTGGGGCTTGGGTACGAAAAAATACACGCGTGCCAAAATAACTGCATTTTATATTATAAAAAAAATGTGCAATTGGATAAATGCCCTGTATATCAACATCCTCGTTACAAGGAGAAGTAATCGGTCCGACAGAAAAATATCCCGTTTAAGGTGCTTCGGTATTTTCCACTAACACCTAGGCTTCAAAGATTATTTATGTCGAAAAAGACAGCCCCCTACATGAGTTGGCATGCAAGAAGTCGTGATGATACAGTAATGACTCATCCATCCGACAGTGAAGCATGGAAACATTTGGATACATATTATCCATCATTTGCTAGGGATACTAGAAATATAAGATTGAGATTGTGCACAGATGGTTTTAATCCGTTTGAACATTTTGCAACTCCTTATTCAGTTTGACCAGTGCTGCTGACAGTTTATAATTTGCCACCGTCAATGTGTATGAAAGATGAATTTATTTATCTTTCGATGATTATTCCGGGTCCTAAGGGTCCGCGAAAAGAAATTGACATATTTCTCAGACTCTTGATAGATGAATTGAAAATATTGTAGACTGAGGGAGCTGTCACTTATGATTGTCATCGGAAGCAAAACTTCAATTTAAAGGCCGCGGTCTTGTGGACAATCAATGATTTCCCGGCGTACGACATGTTGTCTGGTTGGAGCACTCACGGTCGACTCTCTTGTCCGTATTGTATGGAACATTCTAAATCAATCAGTCTTCAGAACGGACGAAAAATCTCATTCTTTGATTGTCATCGTCGATTCCTACTGGCTAATCATCAGTATCGAAGGAATCATAATAAATTTACTAAGGGCAGAGTCGAAAGAGATGGGCCACCACCGATGTTGTCTGGTGAACAAATATTAGCACGTGTTTCAGCACTTCCAGATATAGTATTTGGTCGCAATAAAAGAGTGTCAGGTTTTGGCCAAACACATAACTGGGTGAAAAAAAGTATCTTTTGGGAATTGCCCTATTGGAGTTCATTATTGATTCGACATAATTTAGATGTCATGCACATTGAAAAAAATGTGTTTGATAATATTTTCAACACTTTGATGGATATTTTCGGAAAAACTAAAGATAATGTCAAAGCCCGACATGATATGAAAATACTTTGTAAAAGACCAGAGTTGGAGTTACAAGAGGTCAACGGACGATATCTGAAACCGAAGGCCCTATATGTGTTAAATAAACAACAGATCAAAGATCTTTGTCAATGGGTAAAAGAACTCAGATTACCCGATGGATATGCTTCAAACTTATCTCGATGTGTGAACGTCGATGATTGCAAAATATCAGGGATGAAGAGCCATGATTGTCATGTATTCATGCAGAGATTACTTTCGATCGCATTTCGAGATCTTCTACCTGATAATATTTGGGGTCCGTTGACTGAATTAAGTATGTTTTTTAGAAACATCTGTGCAAATGTCCTTCGAGTCGAAGATATGTCAACACTTGAAAATAATATTGTTGAAATCATATGCAAGCTGGAGCAGTTTTTCCCTCCTGCATTTTTTGACTCGATGGAGCATCTACCGATACACTTGGCATACGAGGCACGAGTTGGTGGCCCCGTTCAATATCGGTGGATGTACTTATTTGAAAGATACATGAATCGTCTGAAGAAAAAAGTAAAGAACACCGCAGCTGTTGAAGGATCAATATTTGAATCGTATATCATCCAAGAAATTTCAACATTCTGCTCATTTTACTTTAAATCGACAGTACAGACAAGATTTAATCGTCTTTCACGTAACGACGACGGGGGTGTTCGACATTCAGATGGACGTTTAAATATATTTTATCACTCTGGTCGTACTTTTGGTTCTCGTCCATCTCGACACTTAAGCGAGGAAGAGTATCATTTGGCACACTTATATGTATTACTCAATTGTCCAGATATTGAACAATTCATTGAAATATTTGACATTGAGATGGTGCAAAAATACTCTATTCACAACGATGAAAAATTAGAGAGATTACGGAATCGTGATTTCCCTACTTGGATTCAGACTTACAACAAAGATCACAGAGCTGAAATAGATGAAAGAATATTTGAGTTTGTTAGTGGACCATCACGACTTGTGTCGTGCTATAGCGGATATTTTGTTAATGGGTATAAATTTCACACGGTTGAATATGCATTTACAAAGAAGACGATGAATGCTGGGGTCTGTGTGAAAGGGACAACCTATGTTGAATGTGATATGGATTTTTATGGACTGGTGGAAGAAGTGATAGAGTTGCACTACTTCGGCTTGAAATCAGTTATTCTATTTAGATGTCATTGGTTCGATACAACAGAAAGGGGCATGAAAGTTCATCCAAAATACAAACTTGTTGAGGTTAATTACAAATCTAAATTGGCAGCAAATGAGCCTTTTATATTGGTATCACAAGCCGAATAAGTATATTACGCAAAGTATCCGACTCGAAATAAAGATAGAGCAGATTGGCGTGTAGTTTGTAAGACAAAAGGTAGAGAAAAAATTGATCCGATAGTAGGAGAAAATAAGCTGATACCTGATATGACAGATGGTTTCTATCAAGAAGATGATCCTCCTGCTATAGATCGTATTATTCCAATACTCGAGGATGCAGACACAACGTCAATTCAATTAGAAGTTGAATATGCTGATGATGACGATCATGAAATTGAGGAAGCTGGAGATGAAGAAGATGAAGAAGAGGAAGAATTCGAAAACTATTATTCAGATGATGAGGAATAATTGTAAAGTATATATTTTATTAAATATATCTCTACTATTTATACAATAATCTGATTATATGTCTATTCGACATATATGTCTGGTCGTGGTTATCGTCGCAGGAGAGCTTCGGAGTCTTCGATCGATGAGACTCCTACACTTACTCATGTTGCTGATCCTCCTGTTGCTGATCCTCATGCCGATGATACTGCCGAGGCTAGTACATCTAGACGCAGGCGGCCACGCGGGCCGAACAGGTGGCAGCCTCCACCAGCCACAAAGTCACGTAGATTTATTAGCGTGATTGGGGAGCGGTAATATATCATGACTTATGAATCATTATAAATTCATTATATCATAATATAATATTAAAATTTATTTTTGTTGTGCAGGTTCAAGCAAGAAGAAGTGCCGAGGAGCATTTCTTCTACTATTCGACGATACATGCACGGGGCATGGCCTACGTGGTCTCACGTGCCTAGCGAGCACGTCGACATGTTATGGCGCGAGTTTGAGGCACGTATTATCATTTTTTTTACATGCATGATGATTAATATTGGTACTGATATTATTATTCTGCAGGCTCGCTATACATGGGTTGAGGGCCAAAGGCCCTTTATTTACGCTGCCTGGGAGGCTATTTCCCGGGCAAAGTACAACGGGCAGCTGGGGCAGGCCCGGTCCCAGGCGATGGCACGAGCTGGGACTACTAACATCGCGGAGACTCGGGGATACGGCCCCGATTGGATTACTCCGGATATATGGGACCAGCTCGTGGGAATATGGTCGACGGATCGATGGCAGGAGGTTTCTAGGAATGCGGCTAGAAATCGCATGTCGGGGGGAGCAGCGTGTCACACCGGCGGCTTTATTGCATTTGCAGTGCACGCGAACCGTATGGTAAGTATACCTTTTAATTATATATTTTATTTATTACTATGTGTACTAATTAATGTATTTTTTTGTAAATGTAGACGACGGTGTCGGATAACGGGACTGTCCAGCGACCCTCCCCGATGGCGTGTTTAAGCGGACTCACCGTCGAGCACATGGGACGGGGGAGTACATCGACAACCGCGCTGCATACATTATGGTAACTATATATTTATTTAAATTATTCATTATATATATTTATAATTTAAGTTTTATGATAAATATTAAACAAAAAATCAAACTCGAGTAGGAGACCTACAACCATACGGTGGTGTAGAGCGGGGGCACCCCCGAGGACTTTGACGCAGCAACGTGGGTCGAGGCTGCAGGTGGCTGGGACCATGGCCGCGTATATGGCTTTGCAGATAATAGTCATGCGCGAGCCGTACTAGGGCCACTTGGGGCACCGACCCCTCCGGTCACTGGTGAGCGACCGTCCACCTCCAGATCCAGTTATGATCATAGTAGCAGAATAAGGACTCTAGAGGAGACGGTCGCGCGTCAGACTGAGATGATGGAGCGCCAGAGTCAGATGATGGCGGAGTTGCATGCTATGCTACGCAACATGTTAGGTCATCCCGAAGCAGACATCTCTTCGGCATCATCTCATCCATCGTCCTCGAGTCAATCCACGCCGGTGTACACTCAAGTACTCCAGACCCCGCCAAATGATCCAGGCCATCCTCCATCGTCATCGTGAGATTTTTTTTATATTGACTTTGTTACTGAGATATTATACTTGTTTAATTTATTTTGTTTGGATATTGATACTTCAATTTTGCATTTGAATAATTTTTATACTATTGTGGATAATTATTAATATAAATATAATTGTTTTGATGTATATCTTGGTGTATTTGTGATGTGTGAATGAATGTGTGTATGAGTGTATGGGTGTGTGAGTTATGTATCAGATAATGTATCAATGTATCAATGGAAATTTGAAATTTTAATTTTTTTCGTTACCTGGTTCACATCATCGTTGCTAAAAGTTTATCGAAAGCCGTTGCTGATAACCTACAGCAACGGCTTAGCAACGAGCTTTTACTAACGGCGTTGCTACGAGCTCACCAACCGTTGCTATTAATGTTATCAGCAACGGCTCCACGTCTGTGGCAAAACCGTTGCTGATAATATTTTTAGCAACGGCCCTAGCGACCGTTACTGATCTATTGCTAAGTTATCAGCAACGCGATTTTCTGCCACGGCTCTATTGCAACGGTGTCTGCCGTTGCTGATGCCCATTTTTCTAGTAGTGTTATCAGACACAAACGACTGTTTAAGAAGGATAACTCCCTCAACTGCCACCTCAAGAAAGGACTTTGGAATATGATTGAAACAACGATTGTTTCGTTCCTGTCAAATTTTTCAATTCCAAATTATAATTGTTTTATATTATAGTTTTTAAGCATAGAGATTAGCACGAGTCGAGTTAATCCACAGACAATAACTGAGTTGCAGAGCTGGAAGGTGACAAAGCTGAAGCATAGTCTACCAACCACTGTAAGTATAGGTGCAATGTTGGAAGAGATGATCATGAGACACATCCGCAAGTGCTCAAAGTGGACAAAGTGGGTCTACTTGTAAATGTCAAACGATCTTTAGTGAGAAGCCTCCATCGATGAACAATTCAATTCATGATAGAAATGCATTCAGGACATGTAGATCCCCAAACAAAAGAGAGAGAATGATCAGATATCCATGCCACAAAAATTTAGCAAGTTGTATAAGGAAGAAATGTTGAAATTCTCATCAGCCATCAATTTCCAAGAGATACAATCCTCCCTTGAGGCCTGAGCACAATAAAAATGGGGCAAGATCTGCAGCCAAGCTAGTAAGAAGAGAAACAAGTACCAAATCCGTGAAGGAGATGTTCCATCCTAAAATATTTTCGTCGACTAATAGTTGCTTAATTAGAGTGATAGACAGAAGCGTCGGGCAGTGTGGCAAGAGGAAAGAGCTCATGATATTTTTCCTTTAAACTAACATTGTTTAACCAATGATCAAGCTAGAGACAAAAAAATATGCCCAAGCCCACCTCTTGTAGTAAAGCGAGAGTTGAAAGATGTCTTTGTTTTTTAGGATACCTTTCTAAATACAAGAAAGATTGTGGCGAGAAGAGTTACTCCAAAAAAAGATTCCTTGGTAGATGATAGCCACAATGTTTTCCCAACTCATTCCATTTCTACACAACAAATCTCTAGAGTCAAGAACCCAATTGTGCCAAATTATGTGTGGAAAGACTGAGCAACCCTAGACCACCATCGACTTTCTTTGCAGTTAGAGTGTCCCACTTCATTAAGCATTTCCCTTGGGTGCCATTAATTGCCAATGTTGCATGTCCAAAAGAACATTCTACAATGTTTATCAGTTGTTTGATAACCCACCTTGTTGCCTTGAAGATAGACAACATATATGAGGCTTGACTTGTGAGCTCACTATTAATTCAAGACCCGAGCTCAACTCAAAATACTTGAGTAGTAACCTGATAAAGAAGAACTGTTATTTTATTTTAATTTTTAAATACATTAATACAAAAAGTATATTACTAAAAATATTAGTGAATATAGTTAATTTTGAGCAGCGAATTGATTGTACTTTGTGTAAATTAAAAGAAAAAATATCTTTTTAAATTTTAAGTCTAAACATTTCTTCTATAAAGAGTTTTTTTATTATTAATTTTTAGATAGTTGATTATCAAAATTTCTCATTAACTTTTTGACTCAATTATATATCTAAAATAACTTTAAGAAGCTACGAGGTTTTAAAGAATTCCTTTGCCAAACATAATAATAGTCAACAATCTAATGTGCATTAGCTATCCATTCTTCTCACACTTAGATGAAATTATTATCATTAAATTGGGATATTGTCATATTCCCTCGTACACTATGCAAATCATGGGTTATTCCCTTCGTACTCATGTGAATTATTCCCTTAAATACTATGCAATTCACGGGTTAACAAATTAGTGGGCCTAACTCACCCCAAAAGCTAGCTCATGGGGAGAGGATTGCCTACACCATTTAAAGGCTATATTGGTCATATTTTAACTAATGTGAGACTTTAACACACCTCCATCACGCCCAGGATTGGACATTTGGAGTGTAGTTTTGCAGGACTAGACATTTGCGAATGATACAATATCAACAACGAGATAGGCTCTGATACCATGTTAACAAATTAGTAAGCCTAACTCATCCCAAAAGCTAGCTCATGGAGAGAGGATTGCCTACACTATTTAAAGACTATCTTGACCATATTTTAACTAATGTGATATATATATATATATAGTGAGACACACTGCCACACAATTCATTTCATGAATCACACACCGAAGATAGGCCTCTAGGAAATAAAATTCAACCTTAGAGCCACATTATAATTCACCTACAATAGCAGAGCCACAAAACTAAGAATAGATATCCAAATTAAGGACAAGGACCCCAAAAACCCTAGCTAGCCATCCGAAGCGTGTTAAGGATATTATTGTTTGGCCTTTTGAAGATGATGGAGTTCTTGGTGATCCACAGACACCAACACCACATAACCGATGCAAGTCTTTAGCACTTGGACCGGGAATGATGGTCAGGTTCAAGGATGGGTATCAAACAAAATGTAGGGAAGGCTCACAATGACAAAGGAAGCTAGGTAGCTCACATGGGAGTGATCACAGAGCACTCACCATAGAGATGATACACGCTTTTGGCTGCTAAGTTGTAAAAGACGCATAATAGGTTATTGATCGACGTGACGTGCTTGAAAAGCCTATCCTTAGTTTGGAGTCTTCCTCTTAGAGCAATTCATAGATGAATTTTCATCTTTGGTGGGCCTAATAATCCAAATCTTTGTGTATGTATGGTTCCTTTTACTCCACATTCCTTGTGAACCTTGTACATTGAGGCAACCGAGAAGATCCCATCCCATTGTCGCTCCATCGCCAGGAGCAATGGTCATCATTACTCCTAAAAAAGATAGGCCCTACGAAGTTTTTTAGGCTCTCGATCGAGTTCTTATCCATGTTTCTTCTCCAACAAAGGCACCATCTATTTTGAGTAGGGTCGAAACAACCGCTACCTTAGCTCTCAAGCTTCTGCGGGCCATGTAAAGCTCAGGAAAGGTCGTGGAGAGTTTGCAATTTCTTAACCACCCTTCATTCTAGAAAGTGGTCTTGTTGCCATTTCCAAGCTTCACCTTGAGGCCTAGATAGAAGAGGTGCTTGGTTGCGAGAATACCTTTCCACACATTGGATAAGAGGGCAATGTTAAGGCTCTCAAGCCACGGGTTTGTAGCGAAATACTTGTAACACATAATTCACATTTGATCCTTCTTTGTCGCTAAACACCACCACCAACTTTCAAGTCTGGCCATGTTAATTATGATATTCTAAATCCAAAATGCCTATTCCCCATTGTGTTTGAGGGATGTGAAGCCCTCCTAGTTGATAAGGTCAATGACCAATGGATTTTAAGTCCTCTTGGTTGGCATGTCATAAGAAGTTTCATCGTCGTTGGTCGATTTGGGATATCAACATCCTATGCAGGGCTTTGAAAATTGAAAGGAAATAATCCAAGAGGTTACTAAGGATATTGTTGATAAGGGTAACTCGCCCCCCTCTTGAAAGAAGACGGCTCTTCCAACTTGCAAGCTTTCAGACCACTTTTTCAATAATCAAGTGCCAATTTTCCCTATGAAGTCGACCAATTCTCAATGGAAAAAATCATATTTACAACACAAAACTTTTTTTTTTCTCTATATTGACACAACCAGTATTCGCATAAGCAAAATTTTAAAAATAATATTAACCATTTACAAACATTATCATTTAAATTTAATGATCATGGTAGATTCATATATCAATTTTTGTAGTTAACCGTTGTGATGATTAATTCATAAATATATTTATTTGATTTAAATGCACAATTTTCATATACGGGATTTTATTTTCTTTTAAATCACCAAAGATAACAACATCTGTCGGTAACACTAACGACAAAACTTCAATACAAGCATTACTAACGAATATGGCATGCATGCATCTATACGGTAGCCATAATTGACATAATTTGCAGTCAATTATATATATATATATATATATATATATATATATATATATATATATATATATATATATATATATATATAATGCGTTCAGAGTGATACCAATCGAAACAATCATCGATTAATACTGACAACGGGAAATCAAGCACCACATATTAAATATTTTGTGAGTAAAGCTCAAAATTTCTGTAGCTGAATATTCATTGAGTAGTCCATTAAATATCCCAACTACAAATATTAGTCATAATTTTTACATACATCCCCGTTCATTTGATCGATATAGTTGATAACTGATAATCCTATTTGAATTTTGGAGGGTGTTTCTATTCATTCATGAATATTGTGATTCACATGTCTTACATATATTACTTCATGTTTAAGCTTTGGTGAAAATTTCAACGTATATCATTGTACTCGGAGAACAAATGAGATATTGACAAAAGCTCCATTTGAATTGAATATTAATAAATGAATATATGGTGAACTATATGAATATATTACATTCCCATACTATTCACTTAGGGGACGTTTGGTTGTCTGCAAGTGCAAATGCTGCAACTCTAGTTGCAGCATTTAGACAACAAATTTATTTGGTTGGTTGCAAAAGTATTTTGTAATATTTATTAGTTGCAACTTGTATTTTTAATATCATTTGTAGGTCGTAAATAAAATTACAGTCCAAAAAATCTGCAATACAAGATTGCGGGCTACAAATGTAATAATTTAAGAATTAAAAAATAATTAATTTTGGCGGCTTAGAGTCGTCGGATTGAGACGAGATGAATATCAAAGTTGTAGGTTTTCGCGTGCTGAACGTGATGGTAGTGTCAGATTTTAGATCTGATATTGTTTGATAGATTTTTAAAATATATTTTTAGTATTATATAAAATTTAAAAATTATTAATTTATATTGATAAATAATTAAATAATGTAAAACATATTTTATCCCAACCCGGAACGGGGTCGTCGCTTTGGGCTCGGGCCGGTCTTAGGCTACAAGGTCGGGTCGAACCTATATCCCTTAGCCCAATACGATAATGGGTGCCCTAATCATAATTTTATATCGTAAATTTGAAAACATACTAAATTAACATTATATTAACAAACAAATTAGATCATACATTCATACATGAATGCTAAGTGCAGTAGGGAGTTGCTAGCCACAAGGGAAAGAGATGTATGCATGCTAAGTGCAGTATAGGGGGTTTGAGATGTATGCTAAGTGCAGTATATATGGAGTTGCTAGGCCACAATGGAGAGAGATGTGTATATATGCTAGACAGTATATATAGAGGGTTGCTAGGGCACATGGGATGTAGCTACAGGACATAACTACAAAGCTCCCACAAGCATGATACATCATAACTACACTAGGGTTATATATGTTTTACTTAGAATTTGGATATATGGTAATATGGCTTTATCAGACGCACCTTGACAGTTGAGATGATGCACACAGGTGTATAGTCAACGAGGATAATGGTCATAATCAAAAGGAAGAGGAGAGGAAGGTTTGAGAGCAAGCGTGATAAATTAACGAGGAAAATGAAACTTTTTGTAGAGAGTATTTTACTACCCCAAAACTTTCAACTAGCTAGGGTTTTCGACGTTAATTAGATCCAACTATAAATAAAAGCTTTGATATAAACCATTGCAAATCCATGAAAGCTTCTGCTATGTGGATATAAAAAGAACTGGCCGTTAAAAAAAAAAAGCCCAAATACTAATTTGTAACCAGAATTAAGATAAGAACAAAAAGTTTTACCTTAAAAAAAGATATGAAAACAAGTAGTTTGTGATAATCCAACGGGTGGATGCAAATAGTCTAGAATCGAAATTTGTTTTGGATAAATAACAACTTGACACGTGTTAGGAATGATATGATTTGAAGTAGGATTAGGATTCGATCTCCCCATATGCATGGACTCAGTTCTTCCAGTGATTCTATGTATCAACTCAGTCATAATCATGGAATATTAATTAAATAATTAATTAGTTTCAGAAAATGAGGATGAAACTTTAATGAGAAAAAGACCAAACATTACTAGAAGGTGTAAGAAACGAATTAAATTTGTCTTCTCTCGCCAACCCTATACCTATCTAGCTAGTTATATTAGATTTATATATAATTGGATTGGGTAACTTTTAGATCAATTGGAAGCGAGGAAACGAATGATGATTTTTCAATTGAAGAAATTAAATCGATAAAAGTTCAATTAAAATTTTGATAAATGGGGATGAACCGGAATAGTTCGAAGAAAATTCAGTATTTTTTAATTGGCAATATATTCTTTTTCCTATTTTGAATTTTTAGACAATTATAACGAGTCAGACACGTGGCTGTTCTCTATTGATTCCACTGGATCCCAAAGAGTTGGCCACTACCACATATTAGTCTGGAAAGCCCCGCGCGAGTGGATCACATAAACTCTGCCAGTGAGGCCACGTGGATCCACCAGCTGCCAACAGAGAACGTAGCGAATAAATTCACGATATTAGGAACGAAAGGCGGAGACCCGAGACCAAACAGCGCTACTGCGCTAGCGCCAACTTCGCGTCTCGTGTCTCGAATCGTAACTTGAAATAGCGGGTGCGGGACGACGATCCAACCCCACGGCAACCCTTTATTTAGGGATCGCTACCTTCTTCTTCCAACTCAAAAACCGTCTTCCCGAGTTCTATCTGCTCACCTCGCCACTTCCCCAGGCCCCCCACTATGGCTTTCGCCCCTGCTGCCGCCGCGTCGGCCATCTTCTACACCAAGCCCTCCCTTCAAGGTTTCTCCCGGGCGAGGAGGGCCACGTCGCCGTCGGCGCCGTTCATCCATCTCTCCGCCAAATTCTCTGGGGGGATGCCCCTGTTCGCCTTTGACGTCCTCAAGAATACCTCCTCCTTCCTCCCGGCTAAACCGAGGAGGAATCCTGGCGTGGCTTATGCCACCGCTGCCACGGAGAAGAGCATCCATAATTTCACCGTAAAGGTAAGATCTCGGTGCGTTCTAGGATTTAAAGCTTCCAATTTTGTTTCTCCAGATGTGTTTTCAGTTTGGCGGAATATGAATGTGTTTGGAGAAGTAGAGTTGCTGATTCAAATAAGTCTTTATGAGCTTCGATTCAATCTAGTTTCTCTATCTCCAATCTCTATTTGTCTTCTTGAAATTGTCTTTATCATGGTGCAGGATGTTGATGGAAAGGATGTTTCTCTTAGCAAATTCAAAGGGAAAGTTCTCTTGATCGTTAACGTTGCTTCACAATGGTAACTTTTTGTTCCTTTTTTAATTGAAATTTGCACATAGAGTTTTCAAATCTGTTGACAATATTTCTTTCCCTAATTTCCAGTGGGTTGACAACATCCAATTACTCTGAACTTTCTCACCTATACGAGAAGTACAAGACACAAGGTATGCTAAATTCAGAAGCTAGCGAACAAGCTTTCTTCTTCTTTTTTTCAATCTCGAAGTTCTTTTGAACTACCCAGTGTTAGTGACTTGATTCAAGATGGTTTGGAGTATCATTCGCACTGGGCTGTGGAAATTGTCACTTGATTATTTTTTTCTTTGTCTTGATTTATTGTACAAGGAATATCAGAGTAGAACATGATCAGTTCATTCTAGTAGACCTGAATATGTCTTGAGTGAGAGGGAGCAGGAATGAGAAACTCAATTGAGAACCCTAGCCATAACAGAAATTACTATCATACTGTGTTTTAACTTATAGGAGGGATTTCATTCAGTTTGGCTACTCATGGTGACCTGTTTATGGCATTCATTTTGAATAAGCGGATGACATATGACATACAACTAATTGCCAACCGTACACTTGTTACAAACCTCCTATATATATTATATAACAAAAGGAATAGGCTTATTGAACCATATGACCTCAACCGATCTCATCACCACATTGGATCATTCTGCTTATGTATATAATTCTAGTCCTGGTGATTTCTCTCAACCACTTGCAATGGTATCAAATTCATCTACCTGAGATTGTGTCTATCTTGTAAAATGCAATGGTAGCAATTCTGTGAATGGGATGTGGATGCTTTGGTCTTTGGGTATAATTAGTCCTCCACTATAGAATTGTGGAGTATAGCAAGCTGTTATATCAGATTTTTTCATTAGGTTACTTGTGCACCTTTAAACTTTATGCAAAGGAAGAATTTTATTACTTTGTCTTTCAAATGCAGATACCTAAAGAACTAGGTGTAGAATGTGGCCCCGTTAATGTATATTATAGTCATGAGAATTCTACTATTTTATGTACAATACTACAATAGCTTACCAAATTGTTTTGAAGATGACATTCTGAAACTAAAAAACTTCTGCAGTAAACAAATAAATGTTTGCTGTGTTATGCAATTGTCAGTATGATTTTTGGCTAATTGTTCAAAAAATTAAATGTAGGATTTGAAATTTTAGCATTCCCTTGCAATCAATTTGGGGGGCAAGAACCTGGATCTAATTCTGATATCAAACAGTTTGCTTGTACAAGGTTCAAAGCGGAGTTCCCTATTTTTGAAAAGGTACTAAAAAAAAAAGTTATCATTCATTTACTGTCCTTCAACCAACACAATACATGGATACGAATAAAATTTTCTTTGCATTTCATTCTTGACAGGTTGATGTTAATGGGCCAAATACTGCACCAATCTATAAGTTCCTCAAGTCAAGTGCTGGTGGATTTCTTGGAGATCTTATAAAGTGGAATTTTGAAAAGTTCTTGGTAGATAAGAATGGAAAGGTCGTGGAGAGATATCCACCAACAACATCTCCTTTCCAGATTGAGGTGAGCCAGATAGATTAGGACTATCTCAAAACTAGATTCATCTTGTGCTTTGGCTATATATTAAATTATGCTGCTTATACCTTATATCAAATCATATAGTTTCTGAAAAAACACAAATATCATAGAAATACTGATATAAATGCTTAAGTTACACTAAATCTGTTTTATAGATCCTTAGCAATAATTTTCCTCAATTCCCCCCCCCCCCTCTCAAAACAGACCCTTAATAATAACAGCAGCAGAAGAATATCTGTGAATGACATCTACTCCTGACTACATGAATAAAAGTAATAAATGGGTATCACTAATAAGATTGTGTTTTTGGCTTAAATATGAAGAAAATAATTGTATAAGTTAGCTTTAATAAGGAATGAAGCTGATTTAGATAATTTTGAAGATAATCTTTGGTTTAGTGGTGTTGATTGAATATAGTTGCAACGGTTTTCTCTTTGCATATTTACATGATATTAATATCTATGCTTTAGGCACAAAATAAAGTTGTTTTGGCATTGAAGAGACATATGTAAGGCTATGCTGATAAATTAAAATGTCAAGAGGGTTTCAAACTAATAAGAGATATAACAGTAGTTGCTTGTACAAGTCTTTAGGATGCTCACTCTAGAGATCAATGGTTTATTTCACTGATAAACCATTTTCTTCATATCTCCAACTAACATGTATTTGGTTTGCTTTTTGTTGAGTTCGGTATTGAAATTAAAGTATGGGGAAAAAGAAAAACGAGTGTATTTTGCATGTTCTGGGTACATTGTTATCTATCTCCAACATGATTTTCTATGTTTGAAAATTCAATGAAGGTTTCTCTTTCTTCAAACTCTAGCTTATATGAACAAATCCAAGGTTTTCTACAAACACTGGAATCACTCTGAAATCTCAGGAATGACATTAAAATTGCATTAGCCTTAATTCCAAGTTGTACTTCTCTAGAATTATGTTTTCAAATCTAAGGAACTAAGAAGTTGTACTTCTGCACTTCATCTTGGTGAAGAATAAATAGCATCTTTATTGATTCTGTTCATCACAATTTTTCCAAATTTTCGCCTGAAGATCAAATCAAGGAACCATCTAGTTGGTTGTGCCCATTTGCAGCATAATTTTTGTATGATGCACCAGCACTTCATGTTTTAGTTTAAAGGTTATTAATCATTCATTCACTAATTGGAAGGACATCTAAATTATTGTGACTTGAGGTGGCCTTACCACAATAGGGACAGAGATAATGCCTTTTGTGGACCACTTGCTTGCTCATTTCAGTAAACATCTTTTCACAGTTCTCATTAATTCTATGAATCTGCATCTCATACAAGTCTACTTTGTCTTGCAGAAGGATATCCAGAAACTCCTGGCGGCGTAGTACTCTGGTCTAAGATGAATGTGAATAGCAGATAAAGAGGATCTTTTCTCTTGTATACTCACCTTCATGACTTTTAGTTTCATGATTTACGCCAAAGTCAAGCAGATGGTTCCCTAGTTTAGCTTTCAGAAAGCTTTCTCTATTAATTATTTGATTGATTTTGTGCAAGTTTCTTCCACATATTACTCAGAATAGCCGAATTCTTTGAGTTCCTAGTGATTAGTAAAGGAAATGTGGCACTGCAATATAATAGTAAGGTTGTCTCTCAACAAATTAAGGACACTAGTAAATGTATAGTCGCGAGAAACCGATAGCTGCAAGTCTTGATTTAATTTTTTAGGATAAATTATACTGACCTACTCACCTCTCTTATAACTAACGATATTAAATGGAGTCCGTTAGTAATGTAATTTTTCTCTTATGTTATTTGTTGAAAAATTATTAAAATACATGCATGAAATAATTGAATAAATATTTTTAAAATAAAAAATTAAAATGAATTATTTTATTTTAAAAATATTTTTTAAATACAAATTTTGAAAGAAATAAAATAACATAAGAATATTTTTATCATTTAAAATAAGAAAAAATTATAAATATTTTAAAAATATCATTAGTAAGCATGTCCAGATACTCTACTAATAATTTTTGTTAGTAGGGAAGATCTGTGTAATCTTTTATAAAATTCAGGGAATTTTAAAATAAAGTTACAAATAGAGAAAATATCAGTGTAATTTTATTAAATTTCAGGGGAGCCGATGTAATTTACCTTTTTTTTTTAATTGCATTTTCCTTTTCTTTTCTGTTTTTTTGCAAAGGGTAGATTCTAAGACTTTGTTATTAATTAACTGCCAATGTTTTTTAAGTGCTAACATAATGGACACTTTGAAGTAACTAATCAACCCTAACAGATACAAAATTATATTGTTATTAAATTATATAATGTTTTATTACCGCAAATTTATGACCATATATTAGAATAATTAATACATATTATATTTCTCTTTACTCCAGTATTGGTAAAATATATATTATATTGAAATGGTAAGAATGGCTCATTTTTATATTATCTCTATTTTTTCTTTAAAAGTAAAGAAAATCATACATACGAAAATATTACTAGTGGAAATTAAACCTTGACCTTAGGCAATAAGCTTGAATATCTTAATCAACTAAGTTTTTTTTATTTTTAAATGTGACTTTGTAATATAATCATTACAAAGTGTTAACGCGATAATATACACACAAAACATATTACAAGACGTACAAAAACGTGAAAAAGATGCACAAAACGTTACAACTAATGATTGAATCTAAGACCTAAGTAACATACCCGGATGCTACTAACACTTGAGCACAAATGGATTCACTCTTAATCAACTAAGTTAGTTGTTAATTTTTCACTTACTATTTTCATTTTTTTATCATTATAGTATTTTAAAATTTTAATTTTTAGCATAAATTAAAAAGTTAATCATATTTAGCTTGTAGTACAGATGCAGTGTAGATGTGATCATAATTTTTGCCCATTGTAATTTTTTGTTAGATTTTTTTCTCAATTCGATGGTGTGACGTATTGACTAAGATTAAAATATCATTATTTTATTAAACACGGACTTTCTAAATTAAATAATAATTTTTTTACATATTTTTAAAATCTAAATTCAATTTTTTTAAAATAAAAATAAAAAATCACAATAAGTAATCATACTAGAGATCGAATCCTAAATCTTTAGGTAATGTACAATATGTTATCATCAATATGCTACTCACGGTTGGCAAAATCTAAATTCAACTTGATTGAATAATAAACTAAAGTTAATTTTGAGTTTAAATAAGTGAGATCTCAATAAAAATAAATTCTTTTAATCATATTTAACATGCCATGTGATCAAAGTTAAGGAAAAATCTAACTTGTTAAATTTGTAATGATACGTACACTGGGGATAAATATAGTAAAAAATTTAGTTCGAATTAAAATTGAAAAATTATTGAAAGTATGCATTATTTTTAGCAATTGATTCAAATTATTATAATCCACTAAAAACTACAATACGCTGTCTATTTTGAAAATTAAGTATTACTTATGGATTGTTTGGTTATATTTGGTTTAAAAAAAATTAACTAAATTAGTGTGAGTATGATTCCTAAATTTACTCTTGATTCCAACCCCAAACCTCTCTCTCACGGAGTCATTCCTATTTTAAAAATCTATTTTGGACTTTTAAGCCCCCCCCCCCTGTATGAAATAAATTTTATTATTTTGAATTTTACATTCTATTCCTGTATTGATACAAAAATATAGTAAAAAAATATAATTGTTAAAATCTTTGTTGAGATTCTATTCCTGTATTGATACAAAAATATAGTAAAAAAATATAATTGTTAAAATCTTTGTTGAGATGATATTTTATTATTTTTAAATATATTTAGGAATGCTGATTATATTTCTAACCCAGATTACCAATGTCACTCAGCATCTTAGCGACCAAATTGATGACAACTTGAAGATAAATTATAGTTAAAACGAATCAAAAGTACAAGACTGGATGACAACGGTTCGATTAATCGTATTTTTGGGGAATAATCGAAATCGAAACCGATTTTCAAACCCGCTAATCGAAATCGAAATCGAAACCGTTCGATTTCAAAAACCTATATCTGAAGTTGAAACTGAATTTTTTGGTTCGAATAGAATCGATTATTCGTTTACTAAATAGTTAACCGATAATAAACGAATAATTGATTCAAAGATTGAAGTAAACAATTTATAATTCGAAATTCGAATGACAAAGAAACAAAGATGGTGAGCATCAGTGCATGATCTAAAGCCTTCACAAATCAAGTCAAACTAAGTAATGCAGATAATGCTCAATCAATCATATATTATGCACGGTGAATTAGGAAGTGCAACTGCCTAGTTCTTTTATTGTTAAGAAATTAGTGGATCTAACTCATCCCAAAAGCTAACTCATGAGGAGAGGATTGCTCAAACTATTTAAAGGCTACATTGACCATATTTTTAACTAATGTAGGACTTTAACACACTCCCATCATGCCCAGGATTGAACATGTGGAGCATGGAGTTTTGCAGGACTGGACATCTACGGGTGGCACAATATCAATCACACAATTGGCTCTGATACCATGTTAAAAAATTAGTGGATCTAACTTACCCCAAAAGCTAGCTCATGAGGAGAGGATTACCCGAACTATTTAAAGACTACTTTGACCATATTTTTAACTAATGTGAGACTTTAACATTTATTCTTGTTGGCTAAAAAAGATAAATAACATCGGAATTTACAAAATAAATATAACATATACATGCTGTTCAAAAATACAAGCACACCCATAAAAAAAGGAGGAAATAGGATATTAACAAGCACAATGGATCTAGTGGATCTTCTTTACCAGCTAATGACGAAGCTGCAGAGCTTGCTTTTACCTGATATAATGGAATTGCGGGGAAACTCCTCTCGATGAAATTTAGCTGTTGAACGATAACCTACCACAAGAACCGGTCTAAAGCTTAGAGACCACAAATAAACATAAACACGATTGCATGAAGAGATCAAAATGACACCTTGTAAAAGACCCACCGCTTCTCTTGCCGAGTCTAGGACGAAAGGGAGAGCAACCGAGTCGGGGACAATAGGGAGAGGAGTCAGCGTCACCGAGTCTAGGACGAGAGGCAGAGGAGTCGGCCTCGAGTCTAGGACGAGAGGCAGAGGAGTCGACCTCGAGTCTAGGACGAGAGGGAGGAGTCATGCGTCGAGTGGGACGAGAGAGGAGAGGAGGCGGTAGAAGTGTGAGGAGCATAAACTAGGTTTGGGATTAAATTTTTTAGGGTTTGAATATATATAATTGGGTTAACGGGTTGTGGGTTTCGGGTATTGAAATTATTAATATATAAAAATATATTATTATATAATAAAATAGTATCCGATTCCGATTATCGATTAACCACGGATAATCGATAATCGAAACCGAAAATTAGAGGTGGCAATGGGCCGGGCCCGCTCGTGGGCGGCACGGGCCCGGCCCGACTCTGGGCCGTGCCTGACCCGACTTGAAGAATTTCGGGCCGGGCACGGCCCGCATGTGCCCAAAGGGCGAGCTGGGCTCACCCCTTGGGCACGTGGGCCGTGCTCGACACGGGCCCGGGCCTGTCCCTGCACCCGCAAGCTAGGCTTGGCGCCACCCAGGCCTAGCTTGGTCTCCACCTAGATTTAGCTTAGTATTCTGTGCCGGGCATGAGCAGTAAGTATTTTACTCAGTGATATTAAATATATACATATAAAGAGCCTTGGTGTGGTGGTTAGTTCACCAAAAATGAAGCTAAAGGTTGGTGGTTCAAGTCTCATTGTCGGCCTTTATAATTTTTATTTTTAATATTTCGGCCCGGCCCGAACCTAGCCCGAGCCCGACCCCGAGTGGTGTAACCGGTTTTCGTTATCAGGTATTGATAATCGAAACCGAACCGATTTAAAATAGTTTTTGAAATTTACTAATCGAACCACAAATCCACTATCCGAAATCGAGTTTTGCGGTTCGGTTAACCATTGTCACCCCTATACAAGACCCTTATTGGTTGAAAATAAAATGTTACAATAGATTTGAAAAAAAAATCATTAAAAACTAGGATATATTAAGTAGTAACCATTTAAATCTATTTATGGATGCTAGATGGACTATTGATCTACACCATCAACCAAACAATAAAATTGACAATTTTTTGACGGTAGAATATAATTAAAATAAATTTATTCTAATAAATTAAAAATTGAAGTATTGTATTTGTACAACGAGATTATATGATACATTTGAGAAAATTCTTTAAAGTCATGATATATTTAGTATTTTTTTAAAAAAATAGACTTTGTAATATAGTCATTACAAAATATAAAAAAATGTGAGAATATAGTCATTACAACTAGGTATATATTTAGTAATTAACCCATAAAATTATTATATTTTCATTAATTCATTTGTTTTTATAATTTTATATATAGTCTTTATCAATAAAAATCATATAAAATTAAATACATATAATACTTAAATAATATATATTGCATTTATTTTATTTTATTAAATTTCATGTTCTAATAATAAGTTGGCCCATGTATAAAAAATATTTTAAATAATATAATTTATTTAATTTGGTAGCTAGGAAGGTTATTTTTTTTATTAAAAAAAAATCTAATTTTTAATTTTTGTTGCTTTCGACAATCCAAACATATTTAAAAATGATTTCATTATACTATAACCAAATAACTTTTCACTAGAAATCTGGTATGGTTTCCAGTAGATTCATTTTGTTTCTGACTACAAACCAAAATACACGTACTATAATAATGGTCCATTTGCTTCACCACGTGGGATAAAATAAAATAATAAATAAGGAGAATGATATATATGATTTTTAAATTTGATGTGCACCAAATATAAAATTGGTGTATCTTTTAGTCTTAATATCTTTTAATCCAAACATCAAATAAACAAACAAGATATTAAAATATATTATGTGATGGTTGATTCAATTTGAACTCGATCATGATCCGAATTAGGGTTCAGTCTATGCTGATGCAATACTATTGGACTCACACCTAGTGGACTCGCACCAGCATAAATATACCCCGAATTAAATTTATGATTTATTTTTATTTTTATTTGTAAAAAAAGAAAAGAAAAGAGAAAATAAAGAAGGGAAAGGCGGGCCAAGCCTGCTGCAAATGGGTGCCCGCCTATCCCTCCCCCCTCCCAAGTGCAATGCACGCAAGTAGACCCAGCTCCCAACGCTCGCGTGCACCGCACACAAGGCTGACAAAATTTGTGGTGCGCCTAATTTTGACCACCCGCTGAGCAATCTGAATGTTTCGAAGCTTATCCTTTCATATCAGACCCATGGAGCTAATCAATAGTCAAGATTTTTCCAACAATTACAAATTTTTCGATTCTATCCCAAAATTTCCTTTTCCCAGATCGCCTTCACCAACTGTTATCAATTCATCTCCCCTCAAGTATAAATATGGGCAGTTCTTCCTTAATACGATATTAGAAGAAATCTAAGATAGCCACCAAGAAATTCTGAGGGATTCAAAAAATTAAGAGTGAACTGTTGGAGTGTCCCCCTTCCATATTCAAGCACACAACAAATGAGTTCAATTTCAAGGCCGAGATGCGGACACAATTGCCTTACTCAAAAGGGTTTCAGGTTTAGTTTATTTTCAGACAATGTGCTTTATTTTTGAAAGGGATTCAAGCTTTTGTCACTCTTATTGTAGTTTATTTTCTAGAATATAAAAAGAAGCCTCTTCTCTGTGTGGATGTAGGATCGACACCTTGTTGAATCTGAACCATGTTAATCTCTTGTGTCTCTTATTTTTTCGCAATTCTGTATTCAAATTTGGTTTTCTATTTCTCTCGTTGGGTGTAGGTTTTATCGATCTTGCAAGAAATTCCATAATTTCCTAACAGCTAGTATCATAGCCTACTTCCCAACCATGGTGAGCACCAAATTCGATATCGAGAAGTTAGTTCACAATATCAATTATGCACTTCTTGGTACCTTAGCCTTTCAAACGAGGCACTTCAAGAAATTGCATCTTAAAGTATAGCTAAAGGTATTTGGGATAAGCTTGCATCCTTGTATCAGGACACTACCCTCACTGGCACATCTATCAAAGGGCACATCAAGACCTTTTACACAATCATCATGGACTTGAAGAATACGAATGTCAAAATTGAAGAGGAAGATAAAATTCTATTTTTTTTTATGTTCACTTCCTTCCTCTTTTGGAGTAAAGACTACTATTACTCAAGAACATGTGATCACTACTCTTGTGTCTAAGGAGCTAATAGACACACATCTCACACTGGATTCCTCTTGCGGGGGAAAGGTGAGGCCTTGCACTCTAGGGGGGAATTTGAGAAAAAATGAGGAGCTCCATCAAAGAATGTGATATGTCATTATTGCAAAAATAAGGAACATTGTAAAGCTGTTAAGAACAAGCCACAGCAGGAAACATGCAATGGCATGGAGTCTTCTTTTGCAGATGACATATTTGAAATCGAGGTTTTGATCGCAATTTAAAATTTAGGTAGTTTACAGACCAATCGTGTACAAAAGAAGGTATCAAAAGCGACACCACACCTTGGGTAATACTTATCATGTTCAGCTTAATCCAAGCTTGCAGATGA
This sequence comes from Canna indica, assembly GCA_034359265.1. Classification (NCBI taxonomy): domain Eukaryota; kingdom Viridiplantae; phylum Streptophyta; class Magnoliopsida; order Zingiberales; family Cannaceae; genus Canna; species Canna indica. Next base: position 74,129,435 of record CP136894.1, on the reverse strand, counting down.
ACAGATCAACCAATAGTAGTATCAATAAGTGGTTTCTAGATTCCGAGTGTCATATCACTTGATTCCACATCATATACTTTTTTTAGATTATCAGCGCATCAATGGTGGAGTAGTTCACGTCGGCAATAACTCATTGCAACATGTAAATTCATTATTGGTTGGAGAGATAAATTGTAAATTCAATATATTAGGATTTTAGAATAACACGCAGAATAAAAGTGAGAAAGAGAGTGGGACAAAATGATGGAAAAGTGAATATGGGCATTATAGAGTTGTGGAAACTCTGATTCATGTTGCGGGTATTATGTAAAGTTTTTTTTGTTTAATTGAATAATTTATTTTTTAGCAATTTTTCAATATCGGATTTTAAGAGAGGAAAATTTTCAAATTTAGATTTTGAGGATCAAAATTCTCAAAATCGAAATCTAGTGGATTCGATACCCATTTTACCCCGTTAGAGACTTTGATCAAAAATATATATATATATATATATATAATTTAAATTTATAAAATATTTTTTTTGATAAAAATGAGATATTAAAGTATAAAAAATATATTTTCAAACTCTCTAATGCATTAAAGACTTTTGCACAAAGTCTATAAATTTAAATTTAAACTAAAAATTATAAAATATTTTGATGTAAAATATTTTTTTGGATCATAGTACATCTTTTGTATCATTAAAAAATTATTTCATGAATTCAAGTATTTTTTTTAAAAAAATATGAAGCTATTATAGACTTTTGTTTATAATAATTTTTAATTATAAAAAATAAAATTTAATTCAAAAAATATATATGTGATATAAAAGATGTGCTAGAGTCTATCAAAATATTTTGGACAAAAAATATTTTCATATTTTTATTTTAAATTTAATTTTATAGACTTTGGGCGAAAGTCTCTAATGTATTAGAGACTTTTGCCCAAAGTCTATAATAGTTTTATAATTCAAATAATAATAATTTTAATTAATGAAATATATTTTTTTAAAAATACAAAAGATGTGTTGTGGTTCAAAAAAATATTTTTCATCAAAATATTTCACAATTTTAATTTTAATTTAATTTTATAAACTGTCTAAAAATCTCTAATGAATTAAAGAATGAAAATATATATATTAGACTTAATACATTAATTTTATTATAATTTTTTTTATAAACTAAAATTATAACCAATTAGAGATTTTGATGAAAAATTAATATATATATATATATATATATATTTCACCAAAGTTGTTAGAGACTTTGGCCAATAGGTAAAGTGGGTATTAAATTAATTAGATTTCGATTTTAAAAATTTTGAACCCAAAAATTCGGATCTAAAAATTTTCCTCTATCAAAATCTAATTTTAAAAAATTCTTGATTTATTAAAAAATAATTATATTAAAGTACGGCAAATGCCAGTAGCCAAAAGATCAAACAACAAAATATCTTTCAGCTCTGGGATGAAGGACCAAATCAATTCATCCTTGTATATACGATTTCTATTTGATGTCCAACCAGCAATTTTGTTACAATCTCGCAAAAAAAGAAAAAACTAAATAATTACGGTCCAATCCATAAATAAAATATCGGAGACAACAGAATCGGTCTCCCAAGGCAGGGGAATTTTGATGTTCCTTAAATCATGGAATTTATGTCCTTTTATTTTCTCCGAAGCAACATGCTCTGAGACAACTAATTTGCTGTTGATTACAGACAGCAAACACCTTGTAATGTGTTATAAGGAGTCAAGGACGGTTGGGCCGGTTGGCTAAGGCTTTATCTATCAAATCTGTATCAGTGTATCATCATCTGAAACATCATAGCACGTGTTCCCTGTCTGGTCCGAGACAGCCAAGCTGTGCGACCAGTGCCTCTCGCCATGATCATGAGAATCGATCTACCGCACGCGACCCATCATTCCGACCTACGCCCGACACAGCCTGAGCCTCTTCTTCAATCCCCATTGTGTTGTGTCCCCCCATTCCCATCCACAGATGAAAGGAAGGAGAAAGGAGCGGTGCTCCGTGGCCAATGGAGAAAGAGACCCTACTTTGGACCTTCTCCCAACCGCCCCTTCCTTGGCGAGGAGACATGCATGCAGCAGAGGAAGTAGAATCCTTTTGTGCCATGCATTGGATGCTCCTCTTTCTTATCATCTCTTCCTTGGAGGGGTAATCTCTAAAGGAAATGCTTGCTCCCATAGAAGCCAATAAGGTCAGCTCATCATGGAATAGAGCAATTTCTTGTTATTCGGATAGCGACCTTTCATGGTTTTTGTTGTTATTGTCGTTGTTGTTGTATGATTTGGTATTACATGAGAAAAATTAGCTAGGAGCGACAAACTTCCAGTGCCCGAAAAATTAGGGTGATTAGGTAACTTCGGGAAGTGAACTCGCTGCCTGTCATCTAGAGTCTGATTTCTTTCATTTTTCCTATTCGTTTATGTTCAACTTTAGGGCATGTTTGTTTTTCCTTTAAGATGAGTATTTTGTGTTCACCTTTCTTGATGGGTAATGTTCATTTATTTTTTCACATTATAATTATTAGTGGATAGAGGAACATTTAGGTATAAGTTCGCACATCTAGTTTTAGAACAAACCGGATATATGAGCAAAGTGCTCAAATCTTGTGTTAATAAGATTCTACTATGGGCACTTGTTTTCTCAAATGCAAATGATCCCCATACAAAATAATGCCCTTCTCCTCTTCTGTATAAGTGAATGGATGTCAGGACTATTAGGGAAAAACTTAAGCTGGTTTTACAAGTCTAAAGGTGAAAGAAGAAGTGGTCGAAACATTATGACACAATTAAATTCCTACATTATTGACCTGTTCATTTTCTTGAAATTTTATGTAAGAAAATGTATAATGTTATGGCACTTTAACGTTTGGTCTATATGATCCATAATTGTTGTCATAGAAGACTATATAAAAGGCATATGGGTACTTAATTCTTTAACTTTATCAAGCCATAAGTTAACTGGTACATATATAAGGCTGGAAATTTTCACTTAGCACATTCAAAAAAGTCAACTTTTACATGTTCCTAATTTTCTACTTTTTCTTGATCAATAGAAAAAAAGTTATTAGAAGTAAAATCGTGAAACCTTATGTAAAAGCTACACCATTCATTCTCTCAACAAATTTGGCTTTATAGTTTATACATATAGGACAGATTACAAGACAACAACAATAGGCTAAAAACATGTGTTGAATCTCTAATATGTGTTGTTTCATTGAAGGCATATTAATACTAGTATTTTGTGGCTAATTATCTCTTGCATAAGCAAAGGTTTACTGTTAGTGGTCTCTAACGTATTATCCTTTATCTTCTTTCTTCCCCCTTATTTTTTTTCACCATGCATTTATGCATACAAACAATGACACACATGTACATATATATGGCCTTTTCATTTATATGCAACCACCTCCTTATTTTTTTTCGACCTCTTCATCATAACTGCCTTACTACCTTATTTTTCTTATCATGAAATACATACTTATACATATTACTCATGTCCTTTCCTCCTTCCTAGCTGCCCAGTACCAATTCCTTCTTGCAAATCGCTGCTTGTTACATTACTGGTGATTGCCAGCTTTGTATTTTCTGACTGCCTGTGTTGATACCTATTCGTATATACAACATTTTTCCATGATCATCGAATATTAATTTGACCTATATTATAGGTGATCAACCTTCACTTTTAGACACTTATATTAACTACTAAACTTCTGTTTCTTACTTTCTTTCTATTAGTTTTTGTTTTTTTCTGAACTTACTAGTTATTAATATTTTATGCATCTACTCTATGAAGTATACACGTAGTGGAGTGATAACAATTACAATAAAAAATGTTTTAACCAGAGGAATTCCTTTTTAATTCTTGTGGCATGTCAGAAGGCCATTTCTATAATACATGGCCTTAGAAATCACAAAATAGGAACTCATGACTTGTTGACATAGAGCAAGTTGTTTCTTCATGGACTGAAATGGAACTTCCTGGAACTTTGATAATCATAGTAGACATATTCTTCTTCACATGCACATAGGCTTGTATTTCTCAAAAATGTAGATCACTGATCAGCTAACATTAGTTTGATGATTGATCTGGATTTCCTTAAAAATCCATTTCTTATACTCAGAAAAATTAAGTAATTCATGCATAATGCAGTTCTTGCAGGTTTGGAAGAATTAACAGGCGTCTATAGCACATTATGGCCTCTTAATCTAATTTGCATGGATGAAAGGAAGGTTGCAATTGCAAAGGAAGTCACTCACCACTATATCATCATGAGAAATCTTTATATGGAGCTAGAGAAGGAAAGAGAAGCCTCAGCAACTGCAGCAAGTGAAGCTTTATCCATGATCCTGAAGCTTCAAAATGAAAAAGCAGCAGAGAAAATGGAAGCATGCCAGTACAAGAGAATGGCAGAGGAAAAAATGCAATATGCACAACAATGTTTGACTACTCTTCAGGAAGCAATGCAAGAGAAAGAATTTGAGAATTCAATCCTTAAGCATGAGATTCAGTTATACAAGACAAAGTTATTGAGTAATGGTATTAGTGATGTTGATCATGGAGACTGTACAACAAGTGAAGACTTATCTTCATATGAAGATAGTACTTTAATGGAAAAAATCAGCCTTCATGACCATGAAAAAAGGAACATTCCATTGCCTTCAATAGGATTATGTAGGCTGCATTCTGAGGTTGGTAGCGATGAGAACAGTCATTTGCCATCTTCAGTGCAAACAAACTGGAAAATAATTGGTGAGTATACAGACCTGCTAAATGACAAAAACAAAGAAGTTACAGACTTGTTTCTGGAATCTGAAGAAGTAAATGGAAAAGTGAGATATGGATTAACTCCAGGTAGAGATGAAGGTCAAACAGCCAGAAGTAACAGCTCACTCATTTCAGGAGAAGTATCTTCATGTTGTTCACTGCATTCAGCTCTGACTAGTGAAGTATTGTATCGATCAAAACATGGCACTCGAAGCCATCTATGTAATGGAAGTGCTTCAAATTTGTCTTCCCATAATCAAATTGAATATAGGAGAAATTCACTTCAGGTATGCGTCCATGACATATTTGAAGTCCCAGAAAGTGATAAATATTGCACCAGCAGCGAACCCAGCAACCATTTATTGGAAAAGTCCAAATTAGAAACTAAGACCTCTGTTGCCACTAAAGACCTGGTGCCACAAGAGACAGCAGGATTCATTTTCAGAGATAATGGTTTTTCAGACAGGGTATTCACTTCTACAGAGATTGATAGTGGAATTTCTTCACCAATTACGGCGGTGTCTTCTCCACAACCTGACAAGTTGTCCACCACCAGGAAAGGTGAAATGTTGAAGAATAATCCGGTTCATGTGGATACTGTAAGTGGAACCAGCATACTGCAGAATGATTTTGAAAATATAAAATGCCAACTTCAGAAAATGGAATGTGGAAAGATGATGAAAATGGAAGATTATGATTGGAATGTTGACCAGTTAAAGTTGTTGAGGGGCATTTATGAACAGCTGAACACAATAGAAGGCCACCTGAACAATGATAAATCCAAGAAATGCTCTCAGCATGATGAATCTCAGTTAGTTTCAGTTATGGAGGTAAGCTTTTGCTGCTTTTTTTAGTTCATGTTGATAGATATCTCAAGGTAGGAAAAGAGTTTGTTGCTGCTGCTGCTCTTACGTGCCATTTTAAGTTACTTAATGAACTAATGGATAATGTTCAGAAAACCAATATATGCTTAGTATTTAAGATTGAGAACTTATACTACTATCTTTTCTGCAATTTGCATGACATTATCACTATTTTTAGTTGAAGTTCCAGTACCAAGTTTATATTTTTCTTGTGCAAATCTTTCAATGCACAATAATACTCACTTTTTTCTAGTAGCTGTTTGTATTGTCATAATGTAATAAAATGTTTATTTATTTATTTATCTTTCTTTTTAACAGGCATTTCTATCATTTTCAATTTAATTAGATCAAGGTGGTGGATATTCACAAGAAATACTCATTCTTCTAGTCAGATCTAAATTCTTGTATAAGAACCGCCAGATTACATGGTTCTATAGAATGCTGCCGCTCATGCCCCCTGGTGTTAAGAGAAATAACTAGTAGGCTCATACTTTTTTTTGTATCATTAGTGAGTTTTGGAGCTTGAATTGCAAACTATATTGGAATGGTATATTTTACATCAAAATTGATATCCTAAAATTTTTATAATTCCTCGACTTCATGGAGATTAAAGATTTTGCTTCACAATTTTCAACAATTCATTGGCAAACTAATGTGAAAATTTTTAGGTGGTATCTTCTGTTATATTATGCATTCATGAATTAGAAAAATAAAAATATTAAATAAGAAACTAGAATTTGTAAAACAAGATATATAAGTAGATCTAGTAGGACGTAAAATTGGGATATTATTTCTCTTCATTTTTTCTTCCCCTCTTTCCGTGTGATGCTTTTTAGCATTCTTTCTTCTACATATTTCCTTAAGTAGATCTAGCACGTCATTCTTTTTAAAGTTAAACGGTAGGAAAGCTTCACTTCTTCCCGTTATCGTTGTTGATTATAGCTAGGGGAGCAATTGAGATTAGATATCCAAGTAGTCCTAGTCATAAATGATGGACACTAGGCACTATGTATCAACCCGTGTAGTGTTGTAGCTGATGGTGTAAGTATCACGCCTGGGAATAAAGCATCATGCCTGGGGAGTACTCCCACAAGAATGAAACTCAAAGGAATTGATGAGGACCTACACAAGTGGTGGATCATGTGGTTTATTCGATGCGAAGCGAAGAACTTTACCGGGGCTTGACATGCTGCAGATCATGTTGAAAGAGAGGGGTGCCTTCAGGAACGCGGACATAGGTGGTGAATGGCTGTTGTCATCAGCTCGTGTCCTAAGTTGTTGGGCTAAGTCCCGTAACGAGCGCAACCCTCGTGTTTAGTTGCCACCATTGAGTTGTGAACCCTTAAGTTTGGAACCGTGATCAAATTGCTGGTGATAAGCCGAAGGAAGGTAAGGATGACGTTAGGTCATCATGTCACGACATTTAATTGAAATATCTTTAAGAAGCTTGAATTATTTGTTTCAAACTCTTCTGATTGTTCTTCTCTTTTAAATGTAACTAAAGAATTCTGTCCTAAAGTAGGGAGAATAAGGATAAATGCTATAGATGAAAGAGTTTGGATGTCTAACTCTCCTTTTCTTCTTTGCATAGAGTTCAATGGATGTTAAATTACTACCATTATTTCCCAGAGATGTCTCTTTGTCATGATATACTATTCTATCTGACCCCAACTCTTTTAAGAATTTTTAAGGAATGAACAAATCATTATATGTATAGTAAATTTGGCATTTTTTTGTAAAGTTTTATATCCAACAGTCAGCTCCTTGGATGCATATGCACGATGGACTATGTATGTTCACCAATCACCATACAAATAATCCAAGCTGTTGATCTAGGTTTCATGATTATTAGAATATAAAGTATAGATTGAGTCATTTCTTCATAGCTTAAGATTTTGGGTTAAGTGAGCATAGGATATAGATATGAGTTTGAGACCTTCATTTATTCTTATTTCATTGCTTAATTGCTCGTCTTCACGCTTATTTCGACATAATCCTATGGATCCTTGGCCAGCTTCCTCTTATAATTTATCTATCTTCAATCCTCTTTCAGCTTGACCAAATCATCAAGAGGATATTTTCTTTATTTGTACGTAATATCCCTTGACTCATTTTAACTCCCTTGGGAACTTACATGCATGATGCAATTTCTCTGGAAAGTTTCCCTTGATACAGAATTGCAGATTTTGTATTTAACTATGATAGAATCTCTCTTTCCTTCAACTATGGTTAGCAATTTGAGTTTAGTTATAACCATATTATTATCTGATGACATAAAATGTGGCACAATTGATGCAAACATGACAATTAATTGATCATAATACAAATTGAAACATGAACATGTATTAGGTATTTGGTATGATATGACGCCAATAGTCTTTTGATATATATAATATTTTATAGAAATATTAATATTTTTTGCCATTTTTTTGTGTTAGTCAGAGTAAATAAAATTAATGTGGTTTGTACGAATTTGGTATATTCTTAACTGATATCAAAAATAGGGGAATTAAGAATGATTGAAGCAAAACTTATTTAACATTTTACCCCAAGAAGAGAAGTTTTTTTAGATTGGATGGTTAATGACATATAGAGATGCATGTTTTTAACAAACATGTCATAACACTGTCACATAAGGTTAAGGACGTGAATTTTGCATATCTTAAATGGTTGAAACGGAACACGTACTTAATTTTTTTTCTTAGGTTGTGTCATGTAAATGGTTTTTATGTACATACATAAGTATAAAAATAACTAAATAAATTCAGAGATAACTAGTCAACTAGATTGAAGTTTGATTAAAAATTAATAAAAATGATAAAAATCTCAAAAAAAATCATAAAACCAAAACTTAACCCAACTCCCCAAATTGAAATTCAACTCGAACTTGAATCGGGTTGGATTTCCTCTCTAAATCTGAGTTAAATTTCAGTTCATTTTCCCTCCTAACTTGAAAACTTGGTTAGTCGAGTTCTGCTGTTTCATTTTTTCCCCTAACTGGAAAACTTGGTTAGTCAGCTCTCCTCAAAGTTCAACTTAACCCAACTGAACTTGTTTTTTCCCCTACCTCAAATTGTCAAGGTTTGACTGCTTTGAACATAATATCTGCACCTAAATGCTAACACTTTAAATATCACATTAAACTATACTTAGTTGCATCCAGATCAATGAAATGACCAATTTATTACCACTTAGTGATCACAATCCAGACACCTGATTCAAAGTGATCTCTGCATCAGCAGCAGCAGCAGCTTGAACTGTCAACTGAGGCTGTTTCCCACTCAAGGTGGTAGTCTTTGTAACCCATCCTCCCTTATCTCTAGTTTTTGTCAGGTTCCCTGTCATTGACATTCCAATGAATTTGAATGGCCCATCAAAAGGCAGCCACTAAAATAATTATTGGCTTGAACAAAGTTTTATGTACCCCACTTACTCTTCATCACAGAATGCATGAGATGAGAGGCTGCTTCATTTTATTTTAAGCTCCAGCTGATGCAATCTATAACGGAAAAGAAGAAAGGATGTTCAGCATTCCTTCTTTAGTCCTCCCACTAGAGGAAGAAATTTACCACCTCACATAATTGTCCAAATCTGCAAGGAATTAGGCAATTCTAGTGCTCCATCTCTTTCTTCATTTCTTGCAAAGACTGCTTATGTTATTGATGAGCTCATGTTATGATGGTTGTTATCTATGTGATTAAATTAATTTAAGCATGCCATGAATAAATGTATTTGAGGAGTTTGGTTGGTTTGAAGTCCCTTGTGTAGGTACTAGGCCTTTTGCCACCCACCCAGGGGTGGTCTATCATTGAATGAGTTAGAGTCTTATTTTTTCTCTGGTCTGAGTTGTCGTAAACTCATTTTTGTTTAGAAATAAATATCGTATTTTTTTAAACTAACATTTGACACTTTAGCCTTGTGGAAGATGGTTGGGATAAATCTTTTAAGAACATGCAGAAAGTTAAATCATATTATTCCTATAGTTTTGAAACATATGTAACAGAAGAACGAGAACAAGGAAAACGAGAAAAAAACAAACCTGTGAAGTCCAAAAAGTGAAAATAAAGAAAAAAAACAAAATATGCTACTGTATTGATTGTTTTTTTATCATTGTTGAAGATAAGAACATGTATCTCGTTCTTTAGAAATCATGCCCACGCCATCGCTGCTTCTAGCATAACAATTTTGTTATGCTCATCTCATTTGAGCGAATAACAATTTCTAAGGAGTTGTTCTTTATCTTCCTTGGAATTGTTAAATAATAATTATAATAAATGAATGCATTGGAGATTTGAATCCGTCGTAGCTGCAAAATAAAGCGAGCTTGTTATCAAATAAGTAGGGATGACAGCGGATCCGGTGCGAATACTGTATTATTTGCATTCGCACCGTACAATTGCATTCTCACACCGCATCCGCTATGGATATGAATATCCATATTCGCATCGCATGCAGATATTCGCACCTCATTTGATAAAAATTAATAAATAATATATTTAATAAAAAACAATAACTTACATTATTAAAATTCATAACAATTAGTAAGCTACTAGGGTTTCATATGTAATTTACCATAAAACCTATCTATATAAATTATATAATATATATTAACTTATATATGGGTAAAATGATAATTTTTAGTATGCGAATATGTTGTGCGGATACGCATCCATATTCGTTTTTATTTGCGGATATGAATCGGATATGGTGCGGAAGCGGTTTTTAGTTGGCGGATCCCTACAAATAAGAGCCAATAAAAAGAAAGTCTTTATCTTGAGTGGTCTCACTTAACTTTTAGAAGACTTATCCCTTGCGCACACTGGCATAATAGCCGAAAGGGCTTGCTAGTGCGAAAAAGCTAGCCCCATGAAATTTTTTCAAGTTAAAAGGAACTGTATCATAGTGAATCACAACTCATAACTGGGTTGAGAACATATTTAGTTAGTTTTGGAATTATGGTGGAATATGCTTGAGCAAGTGATAGAAATGTGCAGATGTTCTATCTGCAATTGGTTTTGCAAATTAATGACAGCTATTAATTTGTTGGCATTTTACCTAACAAATGGTGGTAGAAGTCCCACTGCAGCTTAAATTTTATGCCAGTGGAGCTCACAATGACGTTCCTCTTCAGTAATGCTCATTGTTAAGTTAGCAAAAGAATTCAGGTTTGAGTAATTAATTGCAATTTTTTGTGGTTTACATGATGAATATGTAGACCTTTTGATGTTATAATAGAAACTAAATATTTTTTCTTAGTTCATGTGCAATGAGGTTATTCTGAACAGTTTTGGTTGGGTTCTTGTGTATTCTTTGTGTGATTTCTATTTTCTATTTCCCAACTTGGATACATGGAGATTAAATAAAAGAGTAATTAAACCAATATACCAACGCCCAACCGGTAACCTTTCTTCCTAAGTTCATGTACAGACTTGAAACTAAGCAGGATTTATGAAGCATTCCCATGAATTTAGTCACCCAGGATTGACAAGCTTGTCTCTCCGAAAGTTGAGGATGACATGCCAAGAGAAGAGGCGAAAGTGGCAGTCGTGTCGCCGGATAGATAGTTCTTCAGTCGATCCAAGTCACCGGCAGCCTCTGCCATTGTCGGCCTGGAATTTGGACTATCCTGTGTGCATATCAAACCTATCTCGAGCAACTCCCCAATGGCAACCTCCCACATCTTCTTCACTTCCGGCACCTGGCTCCTCATTTCACTCGCTAACAAGGGATCGACCACCGTTTCCACCTGATCATGGTGGTGTTTCTTCACCCAGTTGTGTAAGCTCATTCCTTCGTCGAACATGTCGTCAGTCGGTCTCTTTCTCGTCACCATTTCGAGCATGAGAACGCCGAAGCTGTAGACGTCCCCTTTTGTTGATGCATTTGAGCCATATCCATATTCTGCAAAAGTGATGCTTATCATCAGGACTTCTCCGATTTATCATTTCAAATTAGCACATTGATAGTCAAACATCCAGATTTTACGTGATTCAACGCAATGGAATATGTACCTGGTGCTATGTATCCAATAGAGCCACAAAGCATGTTTGCTGTAGAACTCCCCATATTTTCAACCGGGCTCCCAACTCCAGCATTGATAACCAATCTCGCGATCCCAAAATCGGAGACCAGAGCAGTCATCTCATCGTTGAGAAGCACATTGCTGGGCTTCAAATCACAGTGTATGACCTTCACCGGCGAGTGGTGGTGCAAGTAGGCCATTCCTTCAGCTACATCACTGCAAATATTCACCCTCTGCACCAAGCTCAGTTCACACAAATCCCTTGAATAAAGGTAGTCGTCGAGGCTGCCATTCGCCATGAAAGGGAGAACCAGAGCTTTGAAGTCCGGCAGGCTGCAAGCTGTAATGATCCTCATCAGGTTTCGATGCCGAATTCGCTTCAAAACTTGGCATTCCCTCTTGAAGCTCCTCATTGAGTTACCATTTTGAAGTTTAAGTACTTTTACTGCAACAATGGCTCCATCTCTAAGAGTTCCTCTATAAACACTTCCGAAGCTGCCGGAGCCAATTAGTCTTACTTGGTTAAACTCCTCAGTTGCCGCCAAAAGTTCTAGATAGGTAATTCGAGGGTGGCTCGAGTACATGGGTGATGAGGTACCAAAAGTGTCCCCTCTACTGATGATTCTCATTCCTTTGATCTTTCTAATTAATGAAACACAACATATAGTCAGTATAAATGCTGCTAGCGAGGCACCAACAGAAACTGTGATCAAGAACTTGCGAGAATGCAACCACCGTAGTCCATGAGGGCAGGTCTTGTTCATCACTAATCCACAGAGGTGCTGATTTCCAAGATAGGAAAGACTATTGAATGATGCCAAGACACCTCCGACCGGTACTGGTCCATAGAAGTCATTATAAGAGAGATTCAGATAAGTGAGGCTTGGGCACTTGATAAGGCTCAATGGAACCTCCCCAGTCAAGCCATTGAAAGAAACATCAAGCGTCTCAAGATTATTGAGATCGCCAAATGCTGTTGGAAGATGCCCTTCGAGTTGGTTATGTGAAAGGTTTATGAGCCTTAGCGCAACACATGCCGACAACTGAGGGATGATTTTGCCAGTTAAGTTGTTTGCAGAGAGATCAATCTCTTGGACTTGATCCATCTTGCTGAGCTCGAGAGGAAGCAGTCCTTGGAGCTGATTGTTGGAGAGGTTGAAGAATATATTTGCAATGCCAGATACTTCTGGTGGTAAAATCCCTGTCAATCTGTTGTATGACAGGTCTAGTTTGTTCAAACTCAAGCATCGTCCAAGAGTGGCAGGAACTGATCCAGAGAGCTGGTTTTTTTGAAGATACAATTCAGACAATCTAACAAGATTCCCGATGCTTCTTGGAATCTCACCGAATAAATTGTTACTTGATAAATCAAGCAAACCCATCGCCATGATGCTCCCGATCTCTGAAGGAATAAGACCAGCCAAAAAATTGTTCGACAATATCAGCTGCTCCAACTTTGCTAGTTTGCAAAAGTCTCTTGGAATTGATCCATTTAGTAGATTGTTTGACAAGTTCAACAAGGTCAACTTTGAAAAGTTTGCCATATGGGGAGGGAGTTGACCTGAAATCCTGTTGTCTTCAAGGTTGATGATGGACAAGTTTGTTGTGCCCCTACCAAAACTATAAGGCAATGACCCCCCAACTCCTAAACCTGCCATTTTAAGCTCTTTCAGTCTTGAGCAATTTGAGAGAGTCAAGAAGAATGGCTCAAGGTTGGTGTTATTGTCATGGCTGGAGAGTGGGTTATGAGATAAATGAAGAACTTCAAGGTAGCTCTTATCCTGTATTACTTTGGTGGGCAATTCTCCGAAAAGATCATTACTTCCGACATCCAATTGAATTAGGAACGATGAGTTAGAAAGCCAGTTGGGTAATCTTCCAGTGAAATGATTCAGATAAAGATTGAGGACGAGCAGATATGGAAGAGCAATCCCCAATCTTGATGGTATTTGGCCTGAGAGAACGTTGTCTGAGAGATCTATTACTTCTAACACAGTGCAATTCTGGAAGATGGAGTCTGGAATCTGACCTACTAGGGAATTGTTGCTGAGGTCAAGAAAGCCAAGGTTTGTGATGTAGGCAAGTGATATAGGAATTGCACCACTGAGATAGTTTCCCGAGAGATCAAGGATGTTGAGATGCCTTAACTTCGAGAATTCTTTCGGTATTCCCCCAGAGAGTTGATTCTCGGATAAGTCTAGCTCGTGAAGACTGGTGAGATTGGCGAGGACCGGCGAGAGGGGGCCAGCGATGAGCTTGCGATTGAGCTCAAGACGGAGGATATGGAGGTTGGATCTGCTGCAGCCAACACCCACAAATTCACAGACTTCAGTTGTCTCATTCCAGTTTGTAAGAGCCACTTGACTTTGCAGTGTCAGTGTGCTCTTGAAGGCCAAAAGAGCAGCTTTTTCATGAAGAATTTGTCTCGGCCAAAGAGAAAAGTTTGGGAGGTCTTGAGCTATGACAACTTGGAGAAGGAAGAGGAGGAGAAAGATGGCACATTTAGCAACCATGAAAGATAGCATGCTTCCTAGTAGAAGATAGTAAAGAAGCCAAGTGATAAATTTGCCCATGATATGGTGCTTTGCATGAGACCTCTTCACTTCATCAAATTCTAGTTTCTCCTCAGGGAGGATTATTTATGTATAAGATTAAAACAAAACAAAAAAAGGAGTCACTGAGTGGAAGAGTTAGAATAATAAGAAAGGAGAACGTTGTGAAAGAGTGACAGGAGTGATTGTGGAGGGTGATATTTAGTGTAAACCTTTTTTTTTTCAAGTGGTAATGATTATATTATCTAAGATTCTTATATGTGTGGATTCAGCTTTAGTGGCAGTTCAATCATATAAGATGAGAATGATGAGGTTTGGAAGATATTGCAGTAATTTGCTGGCTTTGGGGAGAAAAAGGTGTGACAACCAGAGAAGTCAGTGCCATCTGATCTGTGGTGTCTAATTGGTGCTTGTGATGATCATCAACATGATATACTTTCATGAGATAAGTGACATTAAATCAATTATTTCAACCCTCGATATATCAAATAAATGTTAATTAGGTTTTGTCACTTATTTGGTTCAGTTTAGCCCAGAATTGTGCAGAGTCGTGATAACATCCCTTTTTTTTATTTCCTTGGCCATCAAATTAGATATCTTCACTAGCTTTTTTATATATTTTTTCTCACTAAATTGACTCCTATTAACTCTATAGAAAAAAGGAGTAGATGCAATTTTTGAGGCACACCTTGTTGACCAAGGGTGCAAGACTGAGATAATTTGATTTTATATATATATAGATGATATATAATGTTGCTCCATTGCGACCTAAAAGATTAGAGTTGGAGCATAAAATAATCTTTTTGCTAGGCAAGAATAAGGTTGTTTACATTGATCTCCCCCATCCTTCATATTGGTGGAAGCCTCATGCATTAGGATCACCCTTTTATATTTTTGTGTTGGTTCTTGAGCAAGAGTATACTTCTAAGGCTCGTTTGGTACGTTGTATTGTATTAACATATATAGTACTAGCCTAATGATGGAGTCTCCCTATATTGGGAATTAGGGAATTTCTACTCCATTTTTATTTTTCTAATACAGCCTAAAGATGGAGTCTCATTGTGTATTATTAGTACATCATTTGATGAACTATTTCTAATTCATGTATTAGTTAATATCCTTTTAAGAGTTCTCAAATACTATATAGTATTATGGATACCAAACGGCCCCCTAACGTGTTCTTCACTTATGTATGGATTAGTTTTGGTATTTTAGCATTCGCTTGGTTGGAGATACTGCAAGTTGATTTGTAGTAAATGACTCATTTTCTTTATAAATTGTGAATAATTTCTAATTATTTTGCAGTAAATGATGAGATCCAATTAAACATTCCCTTTGTGAAAATCTCTCCTTCTATAGACGTAGGCCATAAGGCCCAATCACATAAATCTCTCCCAGTTTCCAATATGCTGTGCTCACCCATGCTTAACTCTTTGTGATATTCAGCTTGTATCTGAGGTTACAATGTTTCTAAAGATTCTGGCAAATAGATAGCTTTTTTCACTGTATTATGCTTATCAAATCATATCACATGCTCCGTAACATCAGAAGCGGAGTCTTCTTTAATTTGTTGTTAGCAGAAAAGTTCAGGACTTGACTTCAAAAATAATGAAATGTACAAAACAAAAAAATGCAAGAAAAAATAAATAGAAAAACAAATAACAAAACCTTCAACCCTCGGAGTATTTGAAGCAATAATTCTAAAGTGAGAAGCTTTTGTTAACCATTGTCTCATCATTGAAAATCTACTGGTACATCTCACAAACCTATTTTCTAATTAAATAATCAAGCTCAAGGCCTAACATTATCCTCTATATATTAAAAAAATCAGCTAAGAGTTTGATGTACAGGATTGTGATCCAGTTGATCATCTTTACGAAAGAAAGATAAGAGATTTGTCAGTGATTAAGATCCCCAACTTCATTAAAGTGGACACTTTTCAGATTGAAATATATATTCTTGGTAGAAACCTACATGCTGAGTTCATTATCTCTAGGGAGTGTTTTGGCCACCACCTACACTTAGTGATTGCCTTTTGTAGGCTAATATATATCCAAATAAGGATTTGAGTGCTAATTACTGTGATGTTTTTAACATATTAAGACAAAAATTAAAATAGAAAAATAGTCATATTTATATAAGGATTCACATCTATGCTCCTTTAACATTAGTGTGATAAAAGATGTCTTTAGTCTTTCATAAAGCACAATGAGATACTGGAACCACTGCCTTTCAGATATACAAATGATTCATGACTATTATTCTACAAGCAAATAAGCCCATAGTTGATGTTAAACAATGTGCCACCCATCCATTTATGCCTCTGACTTACACTCAATATAGAATTCTGACATTTATATATGTAAATTCTCACTTTACAACTGTGTAAAATACTTACATCTAATCAATAGTTGTTATACCTGCAGAATTGTCTCTCCTGAAAACAGTCCCTTTACATATTTGAGCAGAGAATTTAAAAAAAAACCACCCTCGTCCTCCTCACTCTCTTCCCCAGAAATAGAATCACGTAGATAATTATTGTGTTCTTTTAGGTACGTGCTTCGTGTTTTATGACAATACATATGGATTTCAAATGGACATATTTGACAATGTTAGGGATGAAATATCCCTCCACCCATGGCAGTATGCAAAATCAAAGAAAAATGAGGAAAAAAATAAAAAGAAATCAACGTAAAAGATGCATAAGTTTGCTTAATTGGTAAGGGTTTTGCCTATTTATATATCCTGCATCCACAATAGAACGAAGATTCACTCATTTAATTTCTTTTTTTCAAGAATACTACAGTAAAAATATCATAACCACAAAATGAAAAATAAATATCTACTTATATTAATCCAAAATTAAACCCGAGTCATCAGACTCTAAATTTCTATCTAGATTTAGCTGCATTTGTCTGTGACAACCCAATAGTATTAGTAGCAGCCATGATTTGAAATTTCGTACTGCACCGTTTGATACAAGCGGTACGTACCGGTTTTTGAAACAACCGGTATATGATACACTAGGTACGAGTCGGTACCGAGTATACTGATAGATACCAGTCAATATGCTCGATATTGGGAATGTATCGCCCATACCAAACGGTACCGTCCAATATGCTCATACCTTGATGTATTTGACTACTTAAGTTAAAATTTTATGAATATTTTTCATCATTTCTTAGTCAAGTATGTGTTTTATAGTTTTAAATTCTATTTTAAACTTCAAATTTGAAGATCAAAGTGAAACTTAACAATATATTTGAGTTCAAAATTATATTTTCTAGCTTAAAAATAATAATAATAAATATCAATACCCCTTTTTGGTATCGGGTCATACCGTGTGTCAGTACGTACGGTACTAGTACGAAATTCGAGATTTTAAACCTTGGTAGTAGCTACCCTTGCACTCACAACGAGCTCACGTAAAGTGACATATAATGTAAATTAGGTTTCACAATCCTCTAGTGTCATGTGTAGTACCCCGATTTAGTTTCACATAAAGAGTTTGTGGGAGATGTCTTGAATTAATAGCGCTTGATGGGTTTATTATCATCTTTAGTTTAAGCATTCTAATTAGGCAATTAGTTTGTGTCTATAAAATTGATGAGAGTTAATAATCTCATCAAACAGGCCGTAGCAATTGGTGCCAAATTAATTAATCTTAACTTAATCTTAAGCATGATGGGGAGCAAATGTGACAAAGAATTAATTATCCAAAGCAATTGGTGCCAAATTAATCTTAACTTAATTATTCAAATATACGATGGAGTTGTTACTAAGCTAGTTCTTATATGTCATCGACTAAGGTGTGATTTTAGACTGTGTTTAACTTAAGTTTGACTTTAATGCGGATGTCAATAAGATATGAAATACGAAGGGGGCTAAGAAGTTGAAAAGCGAAAGAAATAAAAAGAAATACGGCGAGAACTATCCAACATCACATGCATCAACTCATGTCTTTGGAGGATATATCCTTTTTTTAAGTATATTATCCACAAACAATCATCATTTAATTAGCATGCTGAAGCATTCTATTCCCTTTTTTTTTTCAATAAAAATTTATTAGACCATTAGGCCAGAAGAAACTAAATCATTATACAAAATGTTATCAAGCTCTGGAGGCCGAATAGGATTGCACACAATGGAACATTTATTTAGCCGAGCTGCATTTGCTGCCCAATGGGCAGCTTTGTTTGCGGATCTAGAAACAAAATTACAAATGATATTAGTACATTTACTAATTAACTCTAACATATTTAGATATAAATTTCTACATCTCCAAGGGGTTTGAGCTTTTGCATTCATAAGATCCACCAAAACTTTACAATCACTCTCCAAAATAATGAAGTCCAACTGATTTGAAATTGCATGAAATAGTGCATGATAAGCAACTATAATTTCACAAAAGAAAGCAGAATCAAATTTAAAGTAAAATGATGCAGCAAAGGAACACTTCCCTAGATGATTCCTTATCACAAATGCAGCTCGACTTTCACTGTTTAAAAAAGATCCATCACAGTTTATTTTAATCCAATCTTGGGGAGGACGATGCCAATTGATAGAATCCTGGATAATACTTATATTCCCCTCAGATACGCTCTGTTTATGAAAATGAGTAGAGTAGGCTAAAATACGCATCATAGAATTGAAGATAGTGGGTTTCTGTTCACCATGAAGCAAATCATTTCTAAAAAATCAGATAAATCAGATAGTATTAGCAACAATGGCTCTGGTTTCATGATTTAAAACTAAACCAGGACTCGACAGAAGCTAGCTAATAGAATATCATCTAGTCATATTGGTAAAATCCACATTGAGCTTATGACCAATGGCCGACCAAATATCGGAAGCAAAAGAGCATACAAAAAACAAATGTTGAATAGATTCATTTTTCAAACCACAACAAACACAGTCTTTTGAGTTTGAAATACCCAATCGAAAAAGCCGAAGTCTAGTTAAAAGTTTGTTATGAAGAAATTTCCACATAAATAACTTTACCTTGGAGGAAGTGGTCAGCTTTCAAATTTCAGCCCAATGGAAAAAATTACCAACAGGATGTTCATCCAGATTTTTCAAAAAAGGTAAGCTGAAGATGAAGAAACCTCACCTTTCAAATCAGATTTCCAAACAAAGTAATCATCACAGGGGGTCTTTGGCAACTCAATCTGCTCAATGGCCCTCCATAAGTCCCTACTGCAATAGGTTAGTCCAAAAAAAGTAGACCAATAATAATTATACATAAAGTCATGCATTTTATTTATATTTTGAATTAAATTAGAGTTTATCATAGAAGATTTTAGAGCCAATGGAATATCAAAGACCTAATGATCATCAAGGATAGAAGTGTTACTACAATTTCCTATAATGCTAGTGAAACCAGATTTAAGGTTAGAAAAAGCCTCTAAGAAAAGCTTCCAACACCAAGAAGAGTGTTTAGGAGGAGTTTGGTTAATAAAAGAGAGGGAAGGGTATTTATTTTTAACTAATTTTACCCAAATGGAATCATTGTTATTTAGGTAAGTTTGAATTCTTCTAGCTTGTAAAGCAATACTTTTGGCTTTGATATTTTGGATACCTAGACCTCCGAAATTTTTAGGAAAGGTGACAATATCCCAATTAACTAACTAAATGAATACTATGCTTATCATCCTTACTATCCCAAAGAAAATTTCTAATGATTTTCTCTAGCTTATCAATAATACCATTATTTAGCCAGATTATAGATATGGTATGAGTAGGGATAGAATTTAGAACATACTTGATTAAAACAAGCTTACCCGCTTGAGAAAGAAGAGAAGATTTCCAATTACTTAACTTGGACTCAAACTGAAAGATAATATAATCATGAGCATTAAAAGTGGGTCTTCTAGGAGAAATCATCGTACCTAGATATTTAAAAGGAAAATTCTCAGAGTTCATTCCTAATTTATGACAAATATGATTCCTAATATTAATAGGAACAGCTTTGGGAAAAAAATCTCAAATTTAGCAAGATTTACTTTTTGACCGATGAGAAGATTATACTTATTGAAGATGTTTATAATAGAATTAATACATTTATCCGAAGCTTTAAAGATCAAAATGATGTCATCAGCAAACATTAAGTGGCTCATAACAACATTATTGATTTTAAAGGGACAAATCTTATTATTTTCCACAGCTTCATTAATAAGCAAAGTAAGAGTATTAGCAACTAAGACATATAAGAAAGGGGAGATGGGATCCCCTTGTCTAATACCTCTACTAGATTTAAAGAAATCAGAATGTTGAGCATTAATAAGACAAGAAAACAAAGGGGTGGATATGTAAGTATTTATCCATTGAATGAACTTGGGAGGAAATTTGCAAAGAGTAAGCACTTTAAGAATAGCATCCCAGCTAATGAGATCATATGCTTTTTCTAGATCAATTTTAACTAAAATGAAAGGATGCTTACTTTTAGAGTTATGGAAAGAGTGAGATAATTCTTGAACAATTAGGATATTATCTTGAATACTCCTTCCTTTTATGAAATCTGATTGCTCAGGGGAGACTAAATTAGGCAGAAGCACCTTAAGTCTATTAGCCAAAATTTTAGAAAGAATTCTATAGTTTAGATTACATAAAGCAATTGGGCGAAATTCTCTAACATGAGTAGGAGATTTGCATTTTGGAATAAAAGATAACATAGTTTGATTCCAATCTTTGAGTAAAATAGCATAATTATAAAAAAGATTGATGTTGTCCATATAAGAGGTAGAAATAATATGTCAATAGTATTTATAAAATTCTGCAGTAAAACCATCAAAACCATGACTTTTGCAATTCCCTAAAAATTTAATGGTATTCCAAACTTCAAGCATAGTGAAAGGAGCTATAAGATGATTACTATCAGTATAACTTATAGAGTTAAAAGCAGGCCAATGCAACATATGAAAATTTGGATCAGGAATAAAATTCCAAAGAGATTTATAATGATCCACAAACTGATGAAGAATGAGCTTGTCATCAGTAATAGAGTTGTTATAGCTATCAGTAATTGAAGTAATGAAGTTTTTCCTTCTCCTTAAGGTAACAATCCTATGGTAAAACATTTCCACATTCCTCATACTCCAACCAAAAGTTTTGAAACTTAAATAATCTATTTTTATGCTGATTAGCCTTAGGTAACATAATTAGAAAAGGTCTATGGTCAGAAGTTAATCTAATAAGATGCTTAACCGATGAATTACCAAAAAAATGAAGCCACGAAGCATTTGCAAAAGCTCTATCTAACCTAACCAAAATTTTAGCTAGACCAAACCTATTATTTGACCAAGTATAATGATTTCCATCAAAACCTAAGTCCATCAAACCACAATGATGAATAAAAGCACGAAAATCAGAGACAAGTTTATTAACATGAAAAGGAGAGCCTCCACATTTATCATATTGATCCAAAATGCAATTAAAATCTCCAGTAATTAGCCGAGGATAAGAATCCAGAGAAATATTAGAAAATGAAGACCATAGATTAGCACGCACGCATAGATTTGTCCTCGCATAAACATTAGAAAATAAGAAAGGCTTTAAATTATCAATTTGAATTACAACATTTATAATTTAAGACGAGCTAGAAATAAATTGCGATTTGACAAAATTAGAGTTCCAAGCTATAAGAATGCCACCAGAGGCACCCTCGCTAGGAAGAATAAAACCAATCCAATCTCTACCAAAAGATCTAATTAAATTTTTAGAACGGATTTCAGATAAGTGAGTCTCTTGAAGAGCAATAAGTTTAATATTAGAATTTCTAATTAAGTCATGAATAAAGTCCCTAACCGGACGTCTCCATGCTCCCCACACATTCCAATTAAGTATGTTCGTCATTAATATTGGACTGAGCAGGGGAATCACAGATCATGAGAAGCTGAGAATTTTCAGTAGAGATAGAAATTTCCTCCGAAGTAGATCTAGGCCTTTTAGATTTACTATGGCCTCCCGGAAGAAAGGTGTTAAAAGTAGCCTTCTTCACAGGCTTGGGGGGGGGGGTTCTTACGAGAGGATTTTGAACTAGTATTAGCATCAGAAACCACATGATTTGCATTAAAAATAATGGCAAGTTCAGAAGCTAATTCCTTAATATTCCTAGATGGGGTATGAGAAGAAGAATCCATAGCCATAGATTCAACTCCAATCTCTACATTATTCTCCTTAGAAATATTTGACATAATCTCATAACGAGGAGTCTCATAAAAAGAAACTAACTTAGAAGCTTTAACAACATTGTTATTAATAGAAGCATCATTATTAAGAACATGCTTACTCAGATTAGGGGATGCCGCACCAAAATTTGGAGCAGCAGTAAAGGGGGAGGATTTACCTCGAGGAGCAGTTTTACCAGATTTGTTACTTCTAACATCAGAAGAGCCACCAATTACATTTCTGATCGAAGAGGCGCGCCTAGCAGAGGCAGGGCTTAGGTATGGCAATATTACTCGTACCCGTGGATACCCGCGGATATTTACCTGACACGGGTCGGGTATGATAAACATATTATACCCACGGGTATGGTACAGGTATAAATTTTTACCCATTTAATAAACGGGTACGAGTATGGATACTATACTATCCACACCCGCGGATACCTGCTACCCGCCAATATATATGAAAAATTAAATTTATAATTTTATATATTAATATCTAATGAAAAATTTAAAAATAAATCTAAATATAATATATTTTTAGGGACATCAATTTTCAATTTTAGTTGAAAGTACTTTGATTTTAAATTTAATGTTGCATAAATGATTATTGCTATTTGTTAAGATAATTTTATGATTTATAATTTAATTGTTACGTAGTTTATTTTATGGATTAATGTTTCTCAATCAAGTTATTAATATTGGTAAAATGAAAATCATTGGTGGTATACTATTATAATAAAATAAAAATTCTTGTCATATATTAAATGGGTATCCGCGGGTATCAATTACCCGCGAGGGTATGGGTGACGGATACCCATCGCGGGTGCGGGTGTGGGTACGTGAGACGGGTTTAGTAAACGGGTGCAGGTGCGGGTGTGGCACTATCCACCCCGAACCCGCTCCGTTGACATCCCTAGCAGGGTTCAAGGAAGATTTAAGAGCCGCAGGCACTTTATCACCATGGTTGGCTATCTCATTCCTCACCCTACTGTGATCATGTGGATCATTTGAGGCATCCCGAACCCGAGCACGACCCTCCCTCATTTCTGAGTTAGGATTTGCGCTTCTAGGGTTTCGCCGATGATTTTGTCGGCGTTGTACTTGGATCCACGGACCACAGTTTGGTTCCGGCAGAGAGTCCGATATAGGATGAACATGAGCATTCAAAGAATCAACCGAATTCGAAGTAACAGAATCCATAACATCCATAGGAGAAGCCGATGGTAAATCATTTGAAACTTTCGAATTAACACCAATTGAAGCAGAATTCGCAGAAACATTTTTATTAATTAAACTCGGACACGAATTTTCTTGATGGCCAATAATTCCGCATTGGAAACACACGAAAGGTAAACTTTCATACACAATCGGTTGACAAAAATTAACGCCATCAATATCAATCCAAATCCCTTGATGCAAGGGTAGGGAAAGATTAATTTCCACACAGGCGCGGACATAGCGTCCACGAACATACTCAAAAGATCGATCGTCGATACGAAGTAATTTACCAAAACTACCAGCAATGGTAGCAACAGAATCCACGTTCCAAAATTCCAGCGGAATAGATAATAAACGGATCCAAATAGGGGCAGTCGTGAAAGATTCATCCCACGGTTGAAAGAGTGGTTTCCAGGGTATTAACCGTAGAACATCACCACGGAAAGACCATGGTCCTTCAGTGAGGACCAAGTTGGCACATTCGACCGATTGAAATCAGAAAACGAAAAAATATTCGTCAAGATCCATAACAGATTTGAAACCATGGAGAAACCAGATGCGAGAAGCCCAAAGACGGAGGGATTCAAGAAACGGAGGTTTACCTAGAAACTTTCCGATAAGGCTACACTGCCAAGGTTCACACAAAGCTTGGGCCTGCTCCGCCGAAAAGGTTATACGATCAGTAGTCGATGCTTGAATCTTTGAAAGAGTTGCCGCCGGAGACTTTGAAGCCCCAATCGGATGATTAGGGTTTGAACTCTTAAGTATTTGGGCCCAGGAGAGCGGCTTTAGAGAAATACCTTCCTTTCTTTGGGAGGATGAAGTTTCGGTGACCACCGGAGGTGTCTTGGAAGCCGTTGGAGGATCGAAAATATTAGGGTGGTTGGGGGGTTGAGGAGGAGGACGAAGAGAGGGGGCGGGGGAGGGGGGAGGGGGGGGTGGCGACAGAGTCACCTTGGGGAAAGGAGAGCGAGACATCCCTTGATGCTCTAACACTCGCAACAACTTGTCTCCCCGGTAGTTGCATGCTGAAGTATTATATTCTATTATTCAATTTCTCTTGTAAGATACTAGAAGCAATAAATAACTTCTTTTTTTAATTTTTCTTCATTATATATTTTCATCTTAATTAGTCCCTTGGCAAAATCATACAGAGATCTTATATAACCAATAAATAATAGATGGGCCCTGTGCGAGGGTCACATTCAAGTATTAATGACATCGACCATTGTAACACAGCTATGCAATGATATGCACTGCAGCAGATATTATATCAGCCATGATTCTTGCCACAAGCAACACTGTACGTAGCTGATTTAATTTCATTAACTACGGCTAATACTCTTTCATGAACTAAGTCTGGCGAATGGTTCTAAATACTTACGGCCATGGATGGTAAAGTCATGGCGAAGGCAATATTTTAAAAAGTATATCACTAGAATATAATTGACCTATAAAGATACAAAATTAAAGATAAATTAGATTTTTTTTTTCTAAATCTTCATGATTAGAGCCTAATAGACAAAAAATTTATTCCTAATTAATCTCTAAAGATTTATAAAAACAACAATAGCATATAGTCACTTAATTGATTTGACTCTAAATTATAGGAACATCAATAACATAGTCACTTAATTGATCTGACTCTAAAGCTAATTAGGGATAAATTTTATATCTATTAGTCTATAAATATGAAGATTTAGAAATAAAGATCTAATTTGTGTCTTATTAATTTGTCTCTATAGGTCAATTGTGTTGTAGTGTATATCTAAAAAATTTTAGTAACACGGTCATCTGATCATGATAAATACGAGTTTTTTATTTCAAAAAAAAATACTTTATTGATCACATAGTATCTAAAATTTCAAAGAGACCAACCAATATATATAATCAGAAATGTATGGTGCATGAATCTTCATGTGCTTGTTTTACAGTATGGTGGAGGTGTTTTTTTAAGGCAATGGTGGAGGGAGTGTTAATAACTTTACAAATCAGTGGCTACATACAATTAATCATCAGGATTCAGGATTGGTTGGTATTCCCCTTCAAAAAACTCAACCAGCTGAGTGCTCACCGAACTATATATGGATTCTCTGTTTCCATAGTTTAATTAAATTTGAATTCACAATTAATCTGTACCAAACTTGAAAGTGCTGCCTCCATACACAAGATTAGTTTCCCATTAAATCAATACAAAATTATTCTAAATGCTGCAGTCATCATCATTCACAGACCTCAAACTCAAACTCCATCTTTTTCTTGATCAAGTGCTCTCCCTTTAATTAGCTTATATTAATTAATCTCAGAAAGATGGCGAGTTTGGTGTTGAACAGGATTCAGCATCGACCTCGCCGCCGTGTCGGGCGAGATCTTGCTTCAAAATAGAGATCTCGTTAGCGACGTCCGCCATCGTCGGCCTCATCGACGGCGATAATTGCGTGCAAACAAGGCCGAGCTCGATCAACTCCACCATCACATCTCTCCTCAGCTTCTTGTAGTACAATGACGACTCTGCCAATAGTACTGATGAGTGATCCTTCAATGGTGCCTGCAAAGTAATAGTCTCTACGTTGTGCGGGTAATGGCCTTTCACCCAATCGTGCAGGGTGAGTCCTTCGTCGAAGATCACGCCGGTCGGCCTCTTCCCCGTTATCATCTCCAAAAGAATAACTCCAAAGCTATATACATCGCCTTGTGTCGAAGGTTGACCTCCCAATCCATATTCTGGACGCATGAATTTAGAAAAGTTAGATAACACAACAAACAAGGCTAAGTAATAAGAAATAAGAAATCCGCTCTAAACTTGTAAAATAAATAAATTGAGACAAAATAATCCTCCTAATTGACTAGTACATACCTGGTGCAATATACCCAACCGAGCCTTGCAATAGCCCAGTGATGGAATTGAATGCAGATGATTCATGAACGTTGTTGCTTTCTTCTTCATTAATCCCCCTCATCAATTTTGATATACCAAAATCTGATACCAACGCTGTCATATCTTCATCTAAGAGAATGTTGCTGGGCTTGAGATCGCAATGTATAACCCTAAAAGGAGCATAGTGATGCAGATAAGCCACTCCTTCAGCTACATCGCTTAAGATGCTCACCAGCTGACGCAACTCTAAGCCGGGACTCGACTCATCGTTGGGAGGATACAAGAACTTTTCGAGGCTCCCGTTCGGCATCAATGGAAGCACGAGAGCCTTGAAGTCAGGCTTGCTGCAAGCCGTGATGACTCTGATAAGATTTCTGTGCCTCGTCCTCTTGAGCACCTGGCATTCTCTCTTGAAGCTCCCCGAGATCTCCACGCCGCACCTTGGGTCGAGCACCTTGACTGCTATCGGCGTTTCGTCTTGCAAAGTTCCCTTGTAAACGTTCCCGAAACTGCCTCCGCCGACCAAGTTCGAGTCCGCGAAGCCGCCGGTGGCTTCGACGAGCTGCCGGTAGGAGATCCTCGGGTGGTGCTGCGGATTCTCTCCTTCTACTGTGGCTATCAGCCCTTGGCGATGGAAGGTCGGCAAGCGTGCGCAGGGTCTTGATCTCCTGACGATGGAGCACACCAAGACGAAGATGGTGCAAATCGTGCCAACTACGGCGAGGAGTATCGGCAAGGGTGTGGGCCTGCGAGTACGTTTCGTTTCACAGGAGGATACGCCGGGGATCGACCCGCAGAGACCTTCATTGCCTAGGAAGGAGTCTGCCGAAAGAGAAGCAAATATTCCATCGGTTGGTATCGCTCCAGAGAAGTTGTTGAAGGAGACGTTGAACTGCTTCAGTGAGACGGAAGCTCGTAATGAATCCGGCATGGCGCCGGACAATCTGTTCGACGAAATGTCGAGCACTTGGAGATAAGGCAGAGCTCCGACAGAGCTTGGAAGAGGACCCTGCAAGTTGTTCCCGGAAAGGTTGAGATACTCGAGTGCGACGCAGCTGCCGAGTTGAGGTGGTATTGCGCCGGACAAGTTGTTGGAGGACAAATCCAATGCCAAGATCATGTCCATCTTGCTGAGCTCCAATGGCAGTGGCCCCTCCAGGAGATTGCTCGACAAGTTCAGGTATAGCTTCAAGCTTCCCAGGGCTGCCACATCGCTCGGAATTCTCCCAGTCAATCTGTTGTGTGAAAGATCCAGAATCTCCAAGTTTACGCAGTTTCCAAGGCTTGCCGGTATCGTGCCGGAGAGCCAGTTCTGGTGAAGCATCAGGGTTCTCAGCTGCGACAGGTTGGAGAGAGTATCGGGAACGAAACCTGTAAGCCGGTTTGCTGATATATCAAGAAGACCCAGGTGCGGAATTTCTCCGAGGGACACTGGGATTTCGCCGGAGAGCAAGTTGTGTGACAAATACACTCTCTCGAGCTTCCTCAACCGGGATAAGTCCGGCGGTATTGATCCATTCAAGTAATTGTAGGAAAGATTCAAGTAGGTTAAGTTAACAAGATTGGATATGTTTGGAGGGATTGGACCTGAGATGGCATTCTCATCAAGATGAAGTTGAACGAGGTTGATGGAGAGATCACCAATGAGTGGTGGAATACTGCCGCCGAGGTTATTCCCGGCGAGCTCGAGCTCTTGCAAGTGAGAACAGTTCCTCAATGAAGCAAAGAATGGAGTGAGATTGGTGTTGTCGTCATGGCTTGAGAGGTTATTGTATGATAGATACAAGAATTGGAGAAATGGCATCTTGTCAAAAATCCCAGATGGCAAAACTCCACTTAGATGATTGGATTCGAAGTCAATCCATGAGAGCTTTGACGAGTTCGATAACGCCGCTGGAATGGAACCTTCAAAGTTGTTCGACCACAGCAGGAGGAATCTCAAGTCAGGAAGCCGGCATTCGTCGGCGAGAGGGACTTCTCCAGCGAGAGAATTGTTCGAAAGATCAACGTACTGGAGAGAAGTGCAGTTACAGAAGAGAGTCCTCGGCGAGGGGCCGGAGAGCTGGTTACTATCCAAATCGAGATAAATTAGCTGGTGGAGGGACCCTAACTCGACAGGGATGGAGCCGGTGAGAAGGTTCTTCGACAGGCTCAACTGCTCCAAGCGGGAAAGGTAGCCGATCACCGGCGGAATGGTGCCCGAGAAGAAGTTATCGGAGAGGTCGAGAACGACGAGGAAGGAAAGGTTGCCGACCGCCGGCGAAATCACACCACGGAGGCCCCGCCCACTGAGAATGAGTTGCACCACGCGATGCTTGACGCGGTGGCACGTCACGCCGGTCCAGTTGCAGGCGTCAGAGCCGGGGGCGCCCCAGCCGGCAAGTGCGCCGCCGGGATCAGAGGATATGGCGGAGGCGAAGGAGAGGAGGGCGGCGCGGTCCCTGGAGGCGCCTTGGATGGGGTCCACGGTGGTGTTTGCCGCAGTTACGACGAGGTCAAGCTGGGATAAGATAAGGGCTAGCAAGAGGAGCGCTGCCATGGCTGGCGGTGGAGGAGATGGATCATGGATGGGGTTCGAGAGCTAACTTTGCTACACCGCCGGGGTTTTAAGAGGAGAGGGGGAGTTTGAAAGGCGCGGCACAAGGGTGGCTGCCTAATTGCCGTTGACTGCCGCCGTTAAATTTAGCTCCAGGAGTTTTGACTTTCATGATAAAAAAAGGAACCATGTCTTTCCGACCCCGTTTCTTCCCCGCTAAAACAACCAGTCTGCTGTTTGGCTGAACCTGTTCAATGATTGGACCTCACAAGTTTCGACGAATCAAGAGACGAGTAATCAAACAGGTATTAAAAGAACGTGTGAGAAGACTACTGCTCGTCGTGTGAACCGTTAATCTTGTAAAGGTGGCGTACACGTATTCTGGGATTTGGGTGGAATAATAGTGTATTAAGGTAATAATTTACCCACTCACGAACCCGCATGGTGATTGGAGAACAAGATGGATCCACATGTGTGTCCCACATGAATTCTCATTTAACACACCTGTGTAAGATTTTTTAAGGGTAATTATGTCTGATGGTGGATTACAGTGGGTATTATTATAAGTACGTATTAGTGAGGGTTGGTGACGGCAGTATTTTAATGACAGATGAGGAAGTATGACGTGGAACTCTTCTTTCGGGCGCTGGGTTGGGGATCTTTGTCGGACGCGGGGGCGCGTGAGGGTGGCTCGATGTCACGTGAGTTGAAAAGTCAACTGCAGTTAGCTGTTGCCAATTCACATTTCACACCGCCCGCAGTCAACGCATCGAGGTAGATAATAATATCGCAGTGTAGAAGCTATCTTGACGTAGAAACGGATGACTAAGTTTGTCTTCTTTATCTTTAATTCTCTATCTTTCTTTCTGTCTTTCTCATCTGTTGATTGAGCTCATTATATAAACAACGAGCAAAAGTAGAATGTGTGATCGATTTTGTACCACATTGAATTGAATTGATCTCGTGGGAAATAATAATGGGGTTTTACCTAAATCATATTTTTCATTACGTATGTTAATGTGGGTACGTGTCATAATTGAGCGGTGCGCATGAGGTGATGGAATCCAAATCATACCCCAATTAAGGGATTAAGTCTTGGTTGATGCATGATAGGTAGTGTACAATTAGGGTTCATGAACAAATTTGGCGGATTAACATTGGATATGGTTTTTAAATGCAAGGTAGTGTCGCCAAATTATAATCGAGTGATTAATAATTATTTTTTTGTTATTATTTTAGAAAGCAAAATTAGTGCATGTGGTGACAATATGTCTAATTTTGTAGGCTCCACTTAATTAATGGCACCTAAATTTAAAATTAAATATCATTATTTCATAATATTTAAATTGTTAATTGCAAAATCATTTAAATTTTAAAGTAATTAGAATAGTTTGTGTTCCCAAATAGGGTTTCACTTGTATATTCACATTTGTAACTATAAACTTTTAAATTGCATATTTATTCTTATATATATATATATAATTATATTAAATCTATGATGTTAATTTCTGTCAAATAAATTCAACTAGTTATACTAAAACATGAATATAAATAATTAATTTTTTCTCTCTTATTGAATCCATAAAATACTTGAGATATAATAATTGATTTAGATCATTTTGTTTTTTTTGTTTTTTAAAATTCATTTATTGTAAATTTTATATTTCATGAATAATTCATCTTGATTTATGCATGACAATTATTAGCAAATATGATGATGGAAGCCTTAAACGACGACATCCACTCATGTTAAACTCTTTAATTTTAAGTCATGTTGACATTCTCGTTTGTCATATGAACTCCCTTTTTCTAACTTGTGTTAAAACCTCTTTTATAAAATGCAGTACTCCACATTTGGTTTCACGTGGGGAGTGCATTAAATTAAAGCTGATATAATGTACTATTAGCAGGCTTGTATATAGCTTAAGCATTTTAATTAAGCTATTAATTTTCAGACCTATGAAATTAGCAAATCATTTATCTTATCGGTCGAATGTCTCGTAATAATTGATAGCAAAGCAACCTAACCTAGGGTATAATGATGGAGTTTATATGAGAAATCATTATCCAAAGATGAGGTGAAATCATTACTAGGCTAAAAGCCCTCACATGAGCCTATGTTAGATTTAACTTGGGTCTTGATGAAGACGTCAAGAGTTAAGTAGGGGATTCTAGTCCATCTTGAGTCTATGAGGGAGTTTGTTGAAAATTATATTTGTTAATAAAATTTGATGAACATATTATTATTAGCTTTAGTTTAAGTTTTTTAACTAGTCTAGTTATTTGGGCCAATAAAATTGATAAACTAGTTATTTCATCCCGTGAGTCGTCACATAAGATTTGTTATGAGAATATTTGCATAGTAGTTTTATCCTAGATTTATCTAAACAAAAATATTTGTAAAATATTGAGAACATTAGGATAAAAAATCTTTCAAATATTTTTTAATAAATAAAATCATAATTAAATTATTTCTTTAATTGAGTTATTGATTTGAGTTTATGAAATTGATGTGTCAATTATTATGTAGAGTTGAGTAGTAACGGAAGATCTATTATGAAAATGTTTGCATAGTAATTTTATCCTTGATTTATCTAAATAAAAATCTATATAAAAAACTTATTATTTTGTTTCTTTAATTAGGGGTGATAATTATATCTATATCTGTCGACTAAAAATCGCATTTGCACCGTATCTGATCCATATTCACAAATAAAAATAAATATGGATGCGGATATGAATTTTAAAAAATTATAATACGGACATGGATGTGGATCCACACCGCATAGTCGCATATGAAAAATTATCATTTTATTCATATATAAGTTACTTTATATATATATATACTAATAGGTTACTAATGGTTATGAATAATGTAAGTTATTTTTTTTATTAAATATATTATTTATTAATTTTTAAAAATGTGGTGTAGATGCGGTTGCAAATGTCCGCAACTGAATGCGATGTGGATCCATATTCGTATAGCGGATGCAGATAAGTGTCGATTTCGTATTTAATCTATTGTCATTCCTAATTATAACGCAGGCAAATGAACTATAAAGTTAATATAAGAATATATCAAAAATATAAGAAAACAATATTGAATAAGTTAATTATGCATTAACCACGTCAATTTGCATATATATATATCACAAAAGTATGGTGATGAGACAACACGATTGTGATCCGAGCTAAAGAGTCATCTCTGCTTCCATTTTAGAATACAACAACGTATACGTGTAATTAGCAATCACTGTCATTAATCGAAAACTAATTACTTTTGACATATGTTGAGCACGCAAAGTTGAATTACGCCACATCGCCTAATAAAGCATGCATGCGATGCCAGCACTGCATGTATATACTGACACGACGTAACATGAACATACATACTCGGTTTCGTATGTATTCATCATTCTCCGTCCAAGTCAAAATTGCATCAAATTTGTTCTTAACATGAAACTTGAGGAGAATACAAAGAAATTATTATTATTATTACTCTGTGAACTAAGGCTAATTTTTCTTTTTAAAACACATGCATATCTTTCTCAAAACCCCAAGATTTAGATCACTTTCACAGTTTCACACAATCACACATTTTGTTCTATTAGTTCCCCCTGTATATATTATTTAATTAATACAACTGGCATCTGATTTGAATTGACTAAGAAGTCTTGGTCAAATGGCTATATGTATGCATCCTAAATAAATTTGACTGATGAGATATGATTGAAACTATTAAGATAAGGGAACGAAAAGTAAGTATGGAATCAGCGGAAAAAATTAGAGATCCTTCTGGATGATGGAAGCATGACGTGTTGTAGGACGTCACATGAACGTGAAGATTTGCTCCCAGTAATCTTAACAAGGGTGGAGATGAGGAGATCTTCGCAATCCTGCTTTAAGATTGCGAAGATGGGTTTGGTTTACTGCTGAAACTAATGATTTACTGAGCAATTACTGTTTTTAGATTTCCTTACTGCCCGAAATCTG
Organism: Canna indica; assembly: GCA_034359265.1. Classification (NCBI taxonomy): domain Eukaryota; kingdom Viridiplantae; phylum Streptophyta; class Magnoliopsida; order Zingiberales; family Cannaceae; genus Canna; species Canna indica. The sequence goes on along the minus strand of CP136894.1, from coordinate 74,096,433 downwards.
AACTAAATTCGCTGAAAATGAACTCCAAATCAACCCAGAATTCCAGATCGAGATAGGGAAGATAATCTCGAAAACATAGGGAGATGGGGTAAATGGGCCATACAAAAAGAACCACACAAAAAACAGCAAATAAACAAAGAAAAAGAAATTTGTGAGTTAAATATTTCTAGACATCAAAATTGTCATTCCTAATCTCTCCCCCTACTTGTTCGCAAGTTTTTTCTGCTATCCCCAAATTTTTTATCCCTGATTTTTAATTTACATTTCAGGAAAAAAAAAAAATTCAAATTTTTAGGAGCTATTTTGTGACGGTATTTTCTTGAGGAGCTTTATGCAACGTAGTTCAAGTGTTCACTTATAAATAACGCTCCACCTCATTGTTTATCCTCACCTCGCACTCGCACTCGCAGAGCGCGAGGTATTGTGATGCGTGGAGGTGGAGAACTTGCATGGAAGAAAAGAGAATTTTGCAATTAGAGATAAGATTCTCTCTACCTTTTATCCTTCGTACTTCCTTTGTATAGGATAACTTATAAATATGGAGGATTCACCAAAGATGTTTGATTTAAGACTTTCTTGTTATTTTCGTTTGTGGATTCATTTTCTGTGGAGTTTGATTATGATCGACAAGTTTTTCAAATCTAAATTAGACTTCTATTTTGCAGACGGACCGCTGTACCCTATATTTTTCATGATACTCGGACTCTATCCTGTATAGGATCGGTTCTTGAATTTTGGACCAAGACCCTACCCGAAACCTGTGGTGTGGTACAAGTTCTAGGGAACCAGGATACATATTTCAAATTTCGGGTATCTTGTTGAAACATATTCATTTACAGGTTCCAAGGTACAGATTCAGGGTATCTTGTTGGGACATATACTTTGGAACTTATAAATTAACAGATTCTAAGTACAAATTTTGGGTACCATATGTGTTGGACCCGGAATCGGAATCGGTTTTAATTGATTCCTTAAGTTTTGTCTCGAACCCTATCCGAATTTAATTCGGATCTACTCAGAACCTACCTGATCAGATAGGTTCCAACACAGCCCTAGGTGAAGAAAGAGCTTTCCGAAAAAAAATGAATATACTGCATCTCAGTTTTTTCCTTCTCAAATTTCTTTACCTCTCTATTTCTTCATCTCTCACTCTCTCTATCTCCTGACTCTCTAGACTCTACTCTCTATTTTCTATCTATCTATTCTTTATCTCCCCACCCCTTTTCAATCGCCTATGAATATGATCTAATACCTAGGTCCACAATAAAATCATTGTCTTAGGAGAGTTTCTGAAAGATCTGAACCTAACAGACAAACATAAGCCAATTAGCGAGAGAAAATTGATCACTCAGCACTCAGCAGTATGCGAGTGGATAAAAAGTAGAGATAAGAGGACAAGATCACGGAAACCTGAATCAGAGACTTAGCCAAGTTCTTCTCTCCATATGCATAGATCAATCAGTTCATAATACTTTACAATTTACATAGCCAATAATATCATTAAATCTGTTCAAATTATGTTCCATTTCATAAGAAATCATCTGCATATCCTACCTCCCAAGAAAGATATTCATACGAAGTTTCAAGTCACTTATCTGTACATAAATTATAAAACCTAATAAATTGTAGCTTTTCACTTGTAAGGCATGGTTGAACAAATGGATAGAACAGGAATAGCAAACCATTATCTTTATAGGTTCATATTGCCTTAATCTAATTTCAACTAATAAACCTTGCATAAATAGCAAATTATGATAACAGGAAATTTATGTAAGGGACTCGGGAAATTTAGGAAACATTTTTAGAGGAAGAGAAAGAGGGGAAATGACAATTGCGACACTTACTCCAACTCCTAGGCATTTTTAGAAATGAGGAACTAGCCTCACACTATCCATGCTCACACATGGACAAAGGCATGGTGCCCACTAAGAAATGTGACCTCAAGCCACCATATATTGTGCTTAGAGAAAACTTTCATTGAATCAGTCATTTGCCCATTATCTCATCTCATACAACCATTTCCTTCTTTATATAGTCCCTCCAATACACACAGAAAGAAAATCTGAAAATCATATTCTTTAATTCAAGACTTTTATCTTTCAAAAAAAGAATCTTCACTTTCAATTTTGGTTTGAGAGATAAGTCTCATTATCAATCAAATACTTCATTAGGATTCCTTTTTTAATCTTTACAATAATTTTCCAACAAGCATATTTTCTCAAACAATTTCCATTTGAACTCCTTTTTTTCCCTTGAGTAAACTCATTAACTAGCCAGCAAAAATAAATGTTGCCATGTGACAACTGACAACTTATTAATTTTTAAGAAATTCTAAAAAATAAAATTTAAAAATAAAGATAAAATGAATGTGCTCTTGTCTTGTATGCTTCCGTTTTTTAGGAACTCAAGCCCGAGTTCAAGACAGTAACACTATTATTGAGCCTTGATCATAGAACATATTGGCTAATCACAATGCTCTATTGCCAAATCTAATGATGAGTGATGCCAGAAATTATTTTTCTTTCTTTTTGGCTCTTAATCCATTATATATAGTTTGTCCTACATCACATTTCAATCTCAAACATGTAAGAACTAAGCACATACGATAATATTTGTGATAAAGAGGATAAGAAAATGTCTTATTGAAACCATACAATCTTCATTTATTTACACAAAGAAAACTATGAGGTCAAATGCTCAGTAATCCGATTCAACATAACTCTCAATTCAATTTCAAATAGTAAATCATATATTAGTGGAAGTGTGGAACTGCCCAAGCAAAAAAATATGTTCATATAATGCCTTTCCTTGTTTCTTAATAAATCCAGGACAACAAATCTGCAGTAAGGGCTAGTCAGTACTTGGTTCGGATGTCATCTCATTTAGGAATCAAAGAAGCATGTGAAGTAGCTGAACTCGCAGATTCTTCACCATTTGCCTAAATAGAGTGAAATTAAATGTCCAAACATTGTAATGGAAATCAAGCTTATATTTCATTTAAGTCATTTTCAAGAGCATAAAATGATCTACTCAAGGAATTGAAAATGCAAAGAAACATATTACTAACCTTGTGCAATTTTGACTTATTTCGTTCAGTACACATAGGAAAATAACCAACCCAATCACTATCAGTGAAAAATCTAATCTTTAAGACTCAGGATGACCTATTAGAGGGAATGTCTGCGAAATTCTACTAGCGAATTAGGCATTTACGCACTTCAGATTCACATATAAAATTCACATGAGCATGCAAATCAATCTCGACGAGCATGATAATTTTCAATTTATCATAATTAGATGGGTTTTTCAGTAACAGGAGGCAAACCAGTATCTTACAAACCTTCATCAGTCTACATATTATTTAGTTCACTCCACAAGGGCAATATAATGGATGGAACCAGTAAAGAGCATAAAGTTGCCAATTTTTCCGACATGAAGCAAGGAATAATAGAAGAAGGGGGTATAGTAGATTCTAAGAGGCGAGGCGACCAACGATGGGGTACTTAGCTTGGAACTTCTTCTCCCAGTCGGCAAGGACGCCGAGCTCCTTGTCGGAGAGGCCTCCGAGATTTCCGCAGACGTCTTCTTCTTCCTTGCTCATTTTGGCGAGCGCACGGCTGGCCTCGCGGCCGGCGAAGATAGCGTAGGGGCCGCCGGGGCCGTAGAAGCCCTTGCCGGAGGACACGTCGTAGATCGCCCCTCGAACAGCGACATAGATAGGCTTGCTCGCGTCGGAGCCATCGAAGCCCCTCAGCTGCTGCACCGTGAGCTCCATTGCCGCCGGAAGAAGTGAGCTTGCGAGGTTTTGTGATAGAGAGCGAGGAATGGACGAAACAGAGGCAGCCGTTTTTTCAATACCATGTGCCGTGCTCCTCCACATCTTTATGAATGATTAAGGGGGAAAAGTAGATGGTGAAGGGAATGGTTGGATTTTGTCACTCATGATATTTACAAGATTAACGGTTAGGATCATCTTGCATATTTTTATATTGGGAATGGTTGAGGGTAGGGGTGTAAGCAAGTCAAACCGCTCGTGAGCTACTCGAGATCGATTCAGTATAAACTCGAACTCGACTCGAACTTATCGAGCTCGAGCCGAGCTGAGCCGAGCCAGACATACGAGCGAGCCGAGTTCGAGCTAACCTATACTCAGCTCGAGCGGCTCGCGAGCCTAATGGAGCCTTCTATATATATTATATACCGGGTTTGATTTTTAAATTTTATAAACCCGTTACCCTCTAAAAAGAACCCGAGCTTAGTCGAGCTCGAGCTCGGCTCGTGCGGCTCGACTCGTGCAGCTTGATTTTTTTCCCGAGCCGAGCTCGAGTGGCTTGAATGTAGCTTGAGCCGATAGACCAAAGCTCGATAGAGCTCGAGCCGAGCTAAGCTCGGCTCGGCTCGGCTCGATTACACCCCTAGTTGAGGGAATGGTTGGATTTTGTCACTCATTGTTGATTCCAAAAAAAAAATCATCTATTGTCGACGAGGGAAAGTCGCCTTTGCCGGAGAAACGAGCGCACAAGGGAGACGCGGGGATGAATATAGAAAATGAGTGAAAACTCGTTGTTGGACTCTAGCTAGGGTTTCAAATGAAAAAAGAGCGAAACCTAAGTGCTAGAACCTAGAAGTTTGGAACTAGATCAGAGTTGTCACCTATCGCTGGAGTCGAGACGAGTCATCGGATGAATATAGAGGTGACAATGGGCCGTGCCAGCCCAACAACTCAAAGGGCAGGCACAGAAGACCAGGCTAGCCTAGGTGCAGACCAAGCTAGGCCTGGATGGCGCCAGATCTAGCCTGTGTCGCAAGAGTAAGCCTGGCCCGACCTGATCAGGCCCGTGCCGAGCACGGCCCACGTGCCCAAGGGGTGAGCCCAACCCGCCCTTGGGCACAGGCGAGCCGTGCTCAGCCAGGCCCAAATTCTTCGGGCTGGGTCAAGCACAGCCGAGAGCCACCTCTAGGTGAATGAAGTCGAGGGAGAGAGAGTGTGTGTTTTATTTTATGGTTAACATAGTGCCAGTTCGCATTGCTCATGACTTTTGGTTTGGCTTATTTGCCCTAAGAAAATTTTCAGGAAAATCAAAACTTTGGTCCCAATTCTTGTAATTTCTGTACAGTTCCTGTCTGTGTATTTATCGAAACCAAAGTTCTGATTTTGGTATATAACTGATATATGAATACAAATATAGGTATAATTTATTTAGCTTTCAAGCGGAAACAAAGAGCTTCTCAAAATTTTAGTTCCTAGGATGTCAATTATTATTAGGCGCAACAAGACTGACAAAGAAGGTGATCGACACACTATCATTCAGTGATGTATTTTTGTTTTTAACTACATCAAGATCTTCACTTAATTGTCTTAACTGATTTGCTAAGCTTATCTGATGGCACTTTTATTAGACACTGATGTATTATCTTCTAAATGTCCTGTGATTGTCTTATGCCTGACAAACAAACCTTCATAATTTATTTTCAGTTTTTTACCCTAGTGAATTGTTTATATCAATATAGATAAAATACAATTTTAAATAGAATGCCCTAAATAATGCAAGTTTAATTGAAGAAGATTAGCATCAGCTAGAGCAACTCGCTTAGTTATGACTAGGGATCAATTGGGCTTACTTCAGCATTTGGCTTTCGTCTGAACGTCTCACAAGTCAAAAGGCAATCCAATTGGCATGTATTCTTCTAGTTAACATCTGTAGGTCAGCAGAATCATACCTAGGAACTCGCATCACCGCTGCAAATTTCCCCAAGAAAGCAAAACTGTTATGAGTTTGTTGATAATATACTACAATGTAATGAGTTATCAAGAAAATATCATATTTGCTTCATTCATAGAGTTTGAGAAAACTGTGACGAACTTCCACATAGTTTCAAGTTTTCATCACTTACAGCTACAGAGTTAAAGACTATAAAAAAAACATCTTTGTTTATAAATTTATAATTACAGAACTTCGATAGAGATTTAAAAACATATTTTTGCATCCTTATTGCTTCCCTCTTGTTGCCATCAAATTGAAATTAGTAGTGCCAATCTACTGAGTGGAGAATCACGTTCCACAAACTAGACTTATCAATGTATCTTCTCCAACAATTTCTCTGCAACGCCAAAAATTGGAGCAATATCAACAGGTACCTGTAGAATATATGAAAATGCATAAGCAAGAACAATTTGCTACCAAAACAAATGTTTTCAAAACCAGATTAGTATAATAAATGTTTGCACAAAATCCCAAAAGGACATAGAAATTTCCATACATGCCATAAGTCTCAATATAACCCCTTAGATATACTCAAAATACCCTTATTCTAAGAGGCTATCAGGACTCTTCTACACACTTAGAATCTTCATACATCTCTTAAAATTCCTTGTCAAGCCCATAAGGTTCAATATAAATCACTGTCTAAAATGAATGAAAACCTAAAAGCCCAAAGAAGTGAGAGAAGGATATACCTGAATTCTTTCTAGCTTTTCTAAAGCAATATGTAATGGTTGTGTCATTTGTGCATATTGCTGAAGAAGCAACTTTGCAGAAGCTTTATCACCTTTTGCTTGGATTGTTAGGACCTCCTTACTCAAGCTTTCAACAGATTCTTCGACCTGAAAAAACAAATTGCAAGTCAAATTCTGACTTCCTATAGTTAAAGGAATATAATTAGAGAGGAACCTTCGTAAAATCAACAGAAAATGTTCCGTCTGAATGCATGAGAAAGGCGCCCTTTTCATATAACCAGTTGAATTGCAATGCTTGTCCTTTTCTGAACACCAATGTCAATCACTTCTCAGTCATGTTAAACTCTGTACATTTACACTACTGTAAAAGAAAAGAATCATACCCATGGGATTCTTGTAGACCAAAGCGTATTGATCGGAAGCAACCAGCCAGAAAAGATACATACATGGACTTCAGAAAAGATTTTGGGAGTAGTTCCTGATGGCATTAGAGAAAAGGAAGTCCATAAGACCATAAATGTAACTATATTGTAAGCCTCAGTTAAAGATCATTGTATTCATTTCTCAAAAATGGTATCCCATACATTCACAAGCTAGAACAGTGGAAGATCCTCACAAGTATTCAGGTAATGAATGTAATATCTGCACCAGTGATCATGTAATCTAAAAATCTCATTCATAACCAATTAACCGTAGTTTCAAAAAGCATGTCAATGCAGTCACATATGCCTATGCAGACAGAGACCAAATTGCATAAACAATATATAGTCTGAGTATGCAAACTGGTCACAGTTGTGGTCATATACATCCTCACTACCTGCTTAGGTGGCCACATATCCCGCATACTGACCACATAATCAACATGGACCAACTAATAGTCTATCTCGAGCCCAGTTAAATTGGTTATGACCAACCTATTACTCAAATTATTTTTTACCTAATTCTAATTTATTTCTTCCTGTGACAGCTCTAATATGTTGGATTGTATTGAGTACCTAACAACTACTTAAATTATAATTTTATGAATATAAAAATTGTCAAATAGAGACTGCATGTACGGCCACGTGCATCTGTATGTGGTATATGTGCAATGAAGTGATTCGAGCTTTTTAAACATAGCTCATAACAGCTATATATATACTTTTTTTTTTAGTAAAAAGCACCTTGCATTTCATTCAAGAGAAATGAATGAAATACAAGTATAACAGCTATATATACTGGCAATTACAAAATATAAGTTCACCTTTAGTCATAGATTCTAACTTCAACATACAGAACACTGGAATCATGAAAAAAGCCTTACCATTTATCAGCATCATCTTCTTCAATATAAACATCATGTCATAGACTCACAATGAAGATTTAGATGTTTGATTTACATGTCAGTCATATTAAATTATTAACACTTCAGATGAATAACAAGGCACTTTAAAACACCATCCTAATTCTTAAATGCATATTACTTTATATAATGAGCAATTATAGCAGGTTTATGAGTTGGGGATTAGCAATTGAAGATGCAAGTTGCCATTAGGAGAATAATATTATCTCGTCAATGGACTTAACAAATTACATCGGAGAAGAGTGTAAATGACTAAACTATTTAAGAAATTGACATGAATTTACAGCATATAGTAAGGTTAAGTAAATAACAAACCCAACATGTACAGCAAGACACCCAGATAGATAATTGACCTGATCGATAAGGAACTTCAATGCCCAAAGTCCAACGATATCTGCTTTTGCTTCCTCCAATGCTGAGTGGAGTTCTTGAAGTTCCTTAATCATAAATCCAAAAGACATTGATAATTCAATATTCAGGACAAAGTAAGCCATATTTTTCGAGATGAGATCAAGTATATGAACCTCAAAACATGAAGATGTGCATATATTAGACATCGTTGAATAAGACCATATTTGGTTTATTACTGAAAAGAAGCATTTTCTCACAAGAAAGAAACAATGGAGCAACAAAAAAAACACGATGAAAAATTTTATTGTAAAAATGTCCAAGTTTGTATGTCATGACAGATCCTTTTGAAAATAACTACCCATCAACCTCATACATTTAACCACTAGCCCAAAATGCTTAAGTTGAAGTTGATGATAGTACACTCATTAAGCCTTATAATTAACACATTTGTGATGAACTCCTAATCATGGTTTAAATTCTCGGTACCGGTACCGATTTCGGTCACCGGCCGGTACCGGTACCGGTATCGTACCGACACACGGTACGGTCCAGTACAGAAATTGCATACCGGTGGGTTTTTTTTTTAAGAAATAACTTCAAATCTCCAATAACCATATAATTGATGAAGAAATGCTTAAAATCAATATTCAAATGTCAAATATATGAATACAATGTTTAAAAGTCATTTGGTATTGTATTAGGGTTTTTCACGGATACAAGAGAATCATTATATTAGAATCAATATAGGGCGACACAGACCCACAACCCAAAGGGTCTACGCAGAGTCTTAGGCGGTCCCGCTAGCCGGTTAGCTGGCGGGGGTCAAGGGGGCAGCGCCCCTTGCCAGGGGCGTGGGGGCAGAGCCCCCGGAGATTTTTTAGACCTTTTGGGTTGTGGGTCTATGTCGCCCTATATTAATTCTAATGTAATGATTCTCTTGTATCTATGAAAAACCCTAATACAGTATCGAACAGTACCCAATGGGGGCTTTATATAGCCCCCAAAACAACCCAAACCCGGCCCCAAACGGCTCTATAGCTGTTTGGGGTCACGGTATGCATGTAATACCGCCCAAACCGAGCGGTATTATTCCGAAACATGTGGCCAACAGCCCTGTCGGGCTGTCGGCCAACGGCATTACCGCTTGATACCGCCCGGTATCGCCCATACCGAGCGGTACGAGCCATATACCGCCCAGTATACACAATATACCCGGTTTTTTCAAATACCGGGTATATTGAATATCGGAAACCTAAAAAACCGGTAAATACCGGGCTTACTGTACCGTTTCAGGCGAAATTTTAAACCATGCTCCTAATACGGGATAAGATTGGGGTGTTACAATAATCTCCCCCACTTAACACTTGACGTCCTAAACGGTGCCACATCCAACATGCATGTCCACCGCCGCAAGGATAGATAGAGCAAGGCATGAGAGGCCAAAGGTCATAATATCCCAATTTAACCCCATATTGGGAGTTCATGACAAGTAATGTTGATTAATAAGACTTGATGGCTATCTTATCATCAACTTCAGCTTATTTAGCCAATGATTGAGCCTACGAGGATAATGGGCAAGTTATCCATGACAGTACATAATATGTATGTATTTATTGTCAGATTTCTTTGCACACTAGATGGACTGTCTAGATGGCACATTAGTTCATAAATGGATTTTTTTTTAAATGCAAAAGTAAACAACTCCAGAGTTATTTTCTTGTCTCGTGGAAACAATGCACATGAAAACAAATTAGTTTTGTCAAGATAAGAATAATAAGAATGCTGGAAAAGGGATGTCTTATTGATATCATTAGGTTGTTTGCACTATTCAATCTATTGTAAGTCATACAAAATCATCAAAATATAGATGGTTTTATGAGGGAACATCTTTCTAAACATTGCAGGATGTTCATTAAACAATCTTAAGTTCATCTAGTTACATATGAATTTTAAAATTTTAATAGTACATAATACATACTAATCTCACTGTTGACTTGTCACCACTTGGAAGGGTAATGGTATGTGGCCCAATTCCATGGCAGCACTCATGGCAAATTGTGTGTGTGTAGAAGGACTCAAAATCAATAAATTCCTTCTGGTCCTCTTTGATACACACATCAGCTATTGGTTGTAGGATGTGTTTGAACCTGACAGAATAATCAACAATATATCACATCAACAGCATCACTAAAAAAAGAGACATGAATCAAGTGATCATGCACAGGAATTTTTTGAAGCTCGTGTACAGAAAATGAATTATTATAGGTACAAGATGAGAGTAATGTACTTGGCCGCTGATACATTCTTCAGCAAGACCATAGATGTTCCACGTTCATTCACTATGCGTTCATCATTTGGCAAATTAAAAGCAATAGTTTGGGGACCTTTGACATCCTGAAAAGTTACATGATTCAAATGTAACCATATGTAATAAGCTAGCATATGTATTATATCATTTATCTTAAGAACACAGTTGCAAGTGTCAAAGTAGTATTTGCCAAATTCACAAAAAAGTGAAGCAAAGTAGCTGCTAGCAGGCCCTAATTTCTATGTAATTTCTTCTTCATAACTGTATAGATGATAAGGAACAGGAGGTACCAGAATAAAGAAGTAATTATTTACAAGCTAGTGACCACGAATCATGAATTAGCAGCTAACATTTCATAATTGCATTGGAAATTAAAATAAAACTGACTGTGGCATATATATCATAGAACTATCATATAGGAGGAAATATAGATAAGAGGCTTCGAATCCAAGAAAAGAAGGTCCAATATCTGCCAATTTCAAGCAGAATCAACCAATTTCATAAGAAATCAATATGAAGCATGGTTTGAAATTTTGTACCTTATCACCCGGTACGGGCAATACGTACTGGTTTTTGAAAAAAAAAACAGTATAAGGTACACCAGGTACCAGCCGTTACCGGGTGTACCGATCCAATATCGAGCGATACCGCCCTGTCACGGGCCAAATGTTTTGGAGCGGAAGAACCCGTGCGGCACCCTTGCATCGCATGCAAGGGATAAGCCTTGATATGAAATCCGTCCCGAATGGGCTTCCCGACTTAACATCGCGGGGCATATTTCGGACCACGTGCCAACCTCGTAGTCCATGTCCGCGCCTTCAATGACCATGTTGGCCGAATGGTATTGAAGGCGTAAAGTAAAATACAACATTTACAGGACTATGGACACAAGAAAATGCAAAAACGGATGTAGGGTGAGTTCCGCAATCGCCTTGGGCGAATTCGACATGGTGCATGCCCATGTGGGCTGCTCGTTCGTTATTCGCACAAGGCAACCGTTTTGTAAGCCAACACTCCCCTACACTATACATGAGGCCTCTAACCCCCATGTGCCACCCCCAAGGTTCCGCAAAGCACGAGGAGCATGACAAAATTTGGGCCACCCGACGGGGTGATTTTCCGTGGCCACGGCCATGACGAATGAACACAAGGTTTTCCGCTTAGCCGGAACGGATGAATCAAATGTCGAATGACCCCAAAACGCATACCACTCGTACCACGGGCCCATGGGGATCGCACAACGGGGTTTCTCATGAACGAATACGAATAGAATGAAAATTTACATGGACACAAGTCCATATTTACAAATATGAAAGGGACATTTCGTCATGAGACGACGTCGCTCGGTCGCTTCGAAAAAGTCCCTAACAGCCCGGTATGCCCATACCTTGATGTATTTGACTACTTAAGTTAAGAATTTTACGAATGTTTTTCATCATTTCTTGGTCAAGCATCGTATTTTATAGCTTTAAAGTTTAAACTCTAATTTAAACTTCAAATTTGAAGATCAAAGTGAAATTTAACAATATGAGTTCAAAACTATGTTTTCCGAATTAAAAAATGCCGGTACCGAAAAACCGTCTGTCGGTACTCGGTACGGTACTGGTATGTACCGGTAACGGCCAAACACCGGTTCCAGTACAAAACCTGATTTTTTGACCTTGATATGAAGTTCAAACAAAACTTAGTAATTTTATTAGGCAGAAGTCCACAATATAGAATTAAGGAGCAAATATGCCTATTCAAAAGACATTAAGATATTAACAAAAACAAATAAAACTCACCCCTGCATTGTAGATAAGTTGAATCACACGGATTGGTGCTGCAACTACATCTTTTGATTTATAAATACTGTCCATTGGAAGATTTTGTTCCAAGTCCTAGTCAATATTGTTCATGTTATAAGAAGTGTCAAATTTTAAGATACCTTTCCAATTACCAAAAGTACCTGAAGATGATCTCCAAAAAGTTTGACTTGGGATGTTGCTACATCATCTCGTATTCCAACAAATGCCTCAAATGTTGCCTTCACAATATTTGGGAAACTTGTAAGAGCCAGTCAAGTTTCATAAAAATTATAAAGAACATAACCACAATACAAAATTACAAATTACAAAGTATAAACACATTGTTCAAACAACTAGAAGAAAGAAAACTACATCTTTATCGAATGACTAAAAATTCCTAGATAATCAATATTCGTAATGTTTTTTTTTTCAGAATGAGATTTAAACAAAAGAAGCATATTGATGACGTTAATCATCTTATTAAGCATAAATGATATTGTTAAAATTTAATGAATTACTTAGCAAAATTTACAATTTCACTAAGATTATTAAAATTGATATATGTATATGCAGGGATTTGAAAACATGCTTGACGTACCTACATGATAACTTGCAAGTAACATCAGTGGCGAAGTCAAGGATATAAATGAGAAGATGGAGGAGTGGAAAGAGAGGCATATGCATCTTACTGGTAGTTAAGAAGATTAGGCAGATATGTTACTGGAGCCTGTAATTTTTGGCAACTATATGGCACATATTCAATCTCATTTGCAAGTGGATACTGGCCAAGGTAAACACAACTGTCAGCTGCCAAGTGCAGACAGAGTGGTGATAAAGTTGAAATGATATAAATGAAATGACAAGAAGATTGGAAGGAGAGGCAAATCCATCTTGCAGGTAATTTATGAAGATTAGGTGGATATGATACTGCAGCTTGTAACTTATGGCGTCTATATGAAACATATTCAATCACATTTGCAAGCAGATACTGGTCCACCAAGTAACCACAATTGTTGGCTGACAAATGCAGCGAGGATGGCGAAGGTATAGGTCGCTTTGTGATCTTAACTTTTTAAAGTGAAAAGAATGCTCACTGTTGCAATCTTACATTGAATGTGAGAGTAAAATATAGTTGATCTTTAGCAGTTCAGCTATGCACAAGATTATATGTTCAAAATTTGAGGAACAAAATAAATGCTAGTCAATCTTGAAATATTTAAAATTTCTTCATGAATTGCATCAGAAGAGTCCAACAAAAATGATGGAAAATGTGCCAACTGAGAAGTTCTTGTATTAATAAAGGAAATGGAACAGAGATAAGAAGTAGATTCTCCAATATTTGTAATGGTCAGGTCAAAAAAAATTTGCTTATCCTTTAAAACTAGCAACTCAATATCCTTAAAATATTTGGTGAAAGCAGGAGGAACAATGTCAAAGCAGTGGCAGCTCAAAATTGCTCCAAACAATCATAAATCGCATCTGTATAAACTACCATGATATTAGATCAGGTTTACCAACTTGCACTTGACATCACAAACTGAATAGAGAAAAAATGCATGATATACCAAGTTTCACTACCAAGTTTGACCATCTGCTGGAATAGTTAATGTAAATATAGTCTACCAACTTGTAGCGCATGATATCACTGAGAAAATTCTTTAAAAAAAATTAAAATACATGGTAGAGAAAGTTCCAGTTCCAGTGCTTGGTTACATAGGTAAAAACAAGTGATTCATACTAGTCTGGGTGGTATTCAAATCGATGGTTCAATATAGAAATTGCTTCTGTTAAGAAAACGTTAGCAACAAAAATGCAACTTATGTCAATTTTAAGAGATGTGAAGATTAGTGTGCTTTTATGGATTGTTATTATTTACCTTATACCCAAAAAGTGTATCTTCATATGTTTCATAAGGACCAATGGTCACATCCAGCTTGGAGTCCTGCAAAGGTAATTAAATATAACATTGCCAAAAATAGTAGTATAAAGAAATAAAGAGTATTGAGTCTTTAGATGTTCAAAAAGTGATCTTACTGAACTAGAAAATTATATAAGACAACATCTCTCTAGTCCTTATATGTAAAGAACAATCATTCATAGCCAACTGTGAGTAGCATAGTTGGTGGCAACATATTGTATGTTGTCTAGAGGTCTAGGATTCAAACCCTAGTATGACACCTATTGTGACTTTCTATCTTTGTTAAAAATAAAAAAAACAATCATTCATTACTTCTCAGAAGTCCAATGAACCCATACGAGACTTTAAACCTTGATCTGGGATATATAACACCACATATGGCACCGTTGCCCAAGACATTGGTTGCCTAAGATATTTGTTAACAATTGTACATCTTGCGGAAGCAAGGTATAGAAACATGGATTGTAAGTTTGTAACATCCACCATGTTCTTGTCCCGGTAATGAAACGAAAAATCAACCACGCTAGATATAAGTGTCAATGGGTTGTGCTTGGTTTGAGCACCTAGGGCTGTCCAAATTTCGGGTTACACCGAACCGAACCGAAAAACCAAACCGAAATATTCAGTTCGGTTCGGTTTCAACAGTGTGAGGTTCGGTTCTTGACCTGAACCGGACCCGAATACTAGATTTCAGTTCGGATTCGGTTTCCGAATTCCGGGAACCGACCCAAACCGAAAACCGAACTAAATAAAAAATAATATTTTTTTATTTTTTATTACACATTTACACTACACAGTTGGGTTGGAAGATTAGAAAATTAGTATAATGTTGGAAAATTTCAGCATTGTAATTAGAATTTCGGTTTTTGGTTTGGAAACCGAACCGAAATAATTCGGTTCGGGTCTATTCGGTTTTTGTTGAATTCGGTTGGGTTCGGGTTGAAATTCCCAAGAAGAAAAAAAATCAATTTTGTATATTTCAATTTGGTTCAGTTCGGGTTGAACCGAATGGACAGCCCTATGAGCACCGCACAAGCCCATTATGCATGTCATGCCATACATGCCCGAGTGCAGCTGAAATCCTAGCCCATAACCCATGGACTCTTGCCTGTCACGTGGGAGGTGTGCACCATGTTCTTGTCCTGGTAATGAAACGGAAAATCAACCACGCTAGCTACAAGTGTCAATGGGTTGTGCTTGGTCTGAGCACCACACAAGCCCGTTATGCATGTGGCTAATCATGTCATGCCATACATGCCTGAGTGCAGCTGAAATCCTAGCCCATAACCCATGGACTCTTGCCTATGTCACGTGGAGGTGTGGTCTTTGATTGGAGAAATATTATTTTTAAAACCATATATAACTGATGTTTCTGATGATATTTATCATCAGTCGAGTAAAAATGTTATTTTAATTTTTCTAAAAAAACTATTATATTATGTGGACAATGCTGACCGGTCAAATTAATTAACTTGATAATATATGGCCATGTGTTGTTTAAGCCAGCACACATGTAGGCTTCGTGCTAGGCTGGGCATATACCAGTGGGTCTCATGCTAGGCCAGGCCATGAGAGGCCTGACCCATTTGACACCCCTAACTATAGTTTGACTTTACCACCATGCACATAATGTCATGGTGTAGCTCCAGGTACCATCCCATATCAGGTGTAGCCTAATAGCCATATGCTTTCTTAATTGCAATTGTTAGGGAACAACAATCATGAAATTGTGTCGGTGCATGCTAACCAGTGCACCTTGTTACTTACCATCCTATTGTTTATACAAAAAGTAGTAGATCTTTCATGAAATTTTAAAGGGATATTTTATGAAACAGCCCTCGCATTTTAGCCCCTCAAATGAAATAACCCCTCAAAAATATTTAATTTATGAAATTTCTCAAGTATTTTCACGTGGCACCCCGCATGTGGACAAAAAAAAATTAATTAATATATTTTCATTATTTTTATTTCAACTCAGCAGGCTAAGTCAACAACCTCATTAAGCCTTAAAATAATCCCATTAAAACCCACTCTTACCACATTCCACATTTCTTTTCTTTGTAGTTGCTTTCCGTCCCTCACAGTGAATACCAACTCCACCACCATCTTCCCCAAGGTTGCTCCACCGTAGGAGGGCTGTTGGGATAATCCAAGTTCAAAGCAACAGCGACAAAGTAGGAGAACAGAATCCATGGAGCGAGACAAACGCAAAAGGAGGTCGAGAGGTGGGGATAAGGTTTACATTATGAAAGGGGGTTTGAGGCTCAAACACGGTGGAGGTTGGTGTGGCGGCAGAGGAAATGGTGATGGTGGTGCTCAAGAGAGGTTACCGCCACAACGACAATGGGGGAGGAGCTGCGGCGGAGGGTGGTAGTTCCACTCCACGACCATGGGCGGACAAGTGATGTAGCGTCACGTCCACGATAGTGTCGCTTCCGCTAGGATCAAGACGTCGGCGACCTAGCGCCATGCTAAGTCAGACACACAGAAGACAACGTTGGACCTGCCAACAAGCTCGAGGACGACCATTTGTTCAGCTCTAGGGCATGAGCACACCGTGTAGTCCTCATCGCCGAAGGGGGCGTCATTGGCTAGGAGAGGGCGATCATGGTGACGCCCGTGGCGCAAACGAAATCGAAATGGTGGACACTAAACAACACCTCCTCCGAGGTGAACATCCTCAAGTTCTACCTCGAGCAATTCCTCCCCTTTGAAAGATTGGTTGTCGCTAAGAGGGAGGGAAAGCAGTGGAAAAGAAAAGAAATAGGGGATTTTGCTGACTCAACCCACTTAGTTAGAAAAGAAATAATATAAAATATACATTATTTTAATCACGGTTTTATCCATATATGCACCTAAGGGTGCCACGTAAAAATACAGGAGTTTCATATATTAAAAAAATTTGAGGGAGTATTCCATTCAAGGAGCTAAAATTCAGGCGGTGTTTCATAAAATATTCCAATTTAAAAACTTCATCATTACACAACCTTCACAATTAGTATTATAGCTATATGGCAGGACTAGTTCTATAGGAATTAGGAAATGTTGCAGTTTGTATGCACTAATGCAGATATTTTGCAAACAAGATGCAGAAAATTACTCTGAAATATGATGGAGATGCCGTTACAAACTAAAATGACCATGCAGATATAGAAACAGATTAATGTACCCATATATTGCAAATTAAATAACTAAAATGGTTATAGAAAAACAACATATGAAAACACTTGTAGAATAATTTACACAATCATGATGAGAAATGGAAACATACTAACCAATTCCATCCAAGCTATGTCAGACTCATAGTAATTGTTAGAGAGAAAAGCATCTGCTTTAGTTTTCAGTAACTTCTTCAGGCTATCCAAAGATGCAAACAAACATGTGGCATAAGTGGAATAAACCACAAGGTTTTGATTTAAATAAATAAAAGAAACAAGACAGTTGAGGGGTAAGATGTAATTTACCTAGAAGAGTCACACAATTCTGCTGCATGAAAAAGATGCTCAGCTGCTTTCTTAAGAAGAGATTCATACTCTTTGGAGAATGGAACTATAGTCAAACAATCTGGATCTGAACTTTGCTTAGATCCAGTTTGGTCAGTCATAACTGAGGATAGGGTATCATCTTGTCTTCTGATGACACTAAAAAAACCAGTTGCAGCCTCTAGCTCACTAGCACTTAGATTGCCTTTCCACAGCTCAAATTCCTAGTAGAGCAGCTGATTAGCCCAAAATAGAGGTTTTGAACCCAACTCAAATTTGTTGCAGAAGAAGAAACAGACACATCTTATATAATCAAACTAATTAAAAGCTAATCAAATTTGAAACTAAATCATGATTCTTTCGGTCTGCATTACAGAAGATCCAATTGGCTTCTGGGTTACATCATGTTGTCACAAGAAGAAATTATGGGGTGAGGATGCATGTGTAACTCTGATATCCAAGATAAGAAAGCGGCATTTTAACTGCAGTAACTGCAAGGTCTTTGCTTTCAGCTTCTTGAGTGCACAAGCTGAGTTTGTTTCTTGAAAGCACCAGCCACCAATAAGTAGACTTTGATCCAAGTCACAAAATTTGAAGGCATAGATCAAGTTTGAAGACAGTGAATTGAAGAACATCTGAGTGGACAGTAGCAGAAAAGGGTAGTAGCACCTAATGCAATGTCGAAACCAAGTTCGTATTTAAATGTATACAAATTAGGATAAATTGCACAGACACCCCACATACTAAGGGTTAATTGCATATGTGCACCTTCAAAGTTTCAAAGCTACATAATCATCCCCTCTATTTTCAATCAACTACGAAGCCTATGTGGCTAAATTTTTATTGTAAGAATCTTTTTTTCAAATTAAACACATACATATATCAAACTGGTTTAATTCAACATTTCCATGGAACTGACCTTAGATCTATAATTACATCAAACACATTTTCAAGAGTGACAAAAAGAAAGAAGCAATTGAGAATAATTAAACTAGACAAAAAGAAAAAGGCAAAAGAGAAACTTCAGACTTCGTTTGGTTTGAGGGTGGAATATAAATATATAGACTTGTAACAATTCCATCTTTGTTTGTTGTCCATTGCATACCCATAGGTTCCTCTAGAAAGAATGTGCTTCAACTGCCTGTCCATGAAAACTATTTAGCAACTGATTACTTTCAGTTTTAAGTGACCAAACTTCCATTGCACCTGTTTTTATAAGTACAAGAGGAAACCCTAACCTTTACTAAGCTATATTTTCATCATTTTGACTCATAAAGAGAAGCCTTCACAGAAATTTCAATTTGAGGGCCAACTGACCTGATATTTGAATAACTCTTTATATAATCACTAAGGAGAACTATTATTATAAACTGACACCAAATATGAGTAAAATAAGAATTAATCAATCATCTCAAGTTCTCAACATTATATGTTCAATGGACTTCAAGAAGTATGAAACAATTACAAACCAAATTGCAATTGCATAGCAGTAACGTTAGGAAGTTACTAAAAAGGTTTGTGTTTTATTGTACCTTTTTATCCATGTCAGGAGGATAGAAATTTGCACCAGGGGGCTTCACCAAAGGAAAAGCAACTCTATATTCAATTCCTTTCCAGCCTGCAACAGGCTTGGTAGATTCTTCAAGCAGCTTTAAAGGGGAATCTGCCGTTGATAGAAATGCCTCGTTTTCATCAAGGCATGACCTGTTATTTCCATATAACCTTCAGTTCTATGTGGTGCAAATGTAAGGATCCAAGTCTACAGTGTCAATCTCATTACTTATTGAACACGCCAAAACAAAACCCCAAGCAAAAATACAAAATTTATTCTGGAAAGTGATCTCTAAACTGTACAAGTCTTATGCTTTTTAAACTGTACAGTTAACACAATTTATGTAACCAGACAGAATATTGGTAAAAAAAAGGAAACTTCAGTTTGAAAATAGTAACTCAGATGAAGAGATATGGTAAACTATCTTTTGATGCAACAGGATCAGCTTTTTTTTCGATCTTTATTTGCATTTTCTATGTGAAAAGAGAGAATCATCAGCATTGGACAAAAGTATATAGCCTGAGAAACATCCTTATTATACACAAAACATACAATTTTAGAGATGAATACTAAATCACTGTGAAGGATAGTTGAACTATAATCAATTTAAATTGCCTGTTATAAGAAATAATGATTGTTGAGGAAAAAAATTAAATATACAAAGTAATGGTTATGTTACAGAAAATTACCATGGGCTCTTATTTATGGAGTAATACATCCATTTTAGCCGATCTAAGCCAGATGCATTAGAACACTCCTTCAACCAATCTCTTAACATTGGATTGCTATACCAAACCTGCAGTCAGATTCCAATACTTTCAACATAACCATATATTCTCCATGCATGAGAACAATAATAAAAGCAGAAAATGTAAATACAGGTTGTATCCTGTAATCCTATTCCTAGAGGACATAACTTCTTAGAACTATGATGAAATCAAACCTGTATATAGAAAATTTCATCAAGAACAGTTGCTGCTCTAAGTATGTGTGGTAAAGCTTCCTTGTCTGCTTCTGAAAGTCCTGTTAACTGCAATAAAGGAAAAGGAACAGAACAGAGAAATGTTTAAATCCCTACCAGATTGAAGTACCCAAATTAAGTTTAAAGCACAAAACAATCACATCCGTATCTCCTCAGGAAAGGGAACTATTATGTGGGTAGCTTGGTAATAGATAAGGAGAAACCAAACACCACTGCTACACAGAAGAAAAAAACACCAATGAATAGGCATGTTTAGCATTGTCTCTGCTTGTCGTTCTTTTAAAAGAAAAAACACATTACAAAAGAAAAAGTTAAGACAAAATTTTCCTTCCTCTGTATACCATCAATAAACATTGTTTAATTTAAGTCTATCATCTACCCAAAGCTCTTGTTGCTACCATACTCCAGCATAGATCAAGGTACTGATTCTGCTGAACTGCTGAATATACCTCTATTGCATAATGACTTCTTCAGGTCCTATCAGTAACTGATAAATCTTGGGTGCGCCTAACTTCATCATAAAAGAGAATAATCCACCTTGTCCAAGGATGTAAACGAACCAATAAACTATGAATAGCTCATTAACATACTTGATTCTGGCTCATTTATGTTTGTTATTATTAAACAAATGAGTATGAGTCAAAAATTCAGGCTTGCTTATTAAATGAGCCCTACTCAAACATAAACGAGCTCAACTCGTTTACGTTCACAAACAAGCTCATTTAGCTCGTTTAAGTACTTATTAAGTGTTCATTTAAGTACTCATTAATGAGTTAGTTTCTTAGGTGTATATATACTTAAAGTTGGTTAATCTTAATCCTTCTTTTATGAGCTTGGTTAATACTCATTCAAAGCTCATTTAAAGCTCGCTAATAACTCGTTTAAAAGTTTGATTAAGCTTATCAAGTAGAGCTCAAATCGAGCTGGAACAAACTAAAACTTAAGAACCAAGCTTGAACACGAAAATTAAAGCTTGAACTGAGTTCAAGCTAAGTTCGAAGGAGCTCATAAATAAACAAGCTGAGCTCAAACAACCAAACTCTCAATTCGGCTCTGCTCGGCTCGGCTAGTGTACACCCCTACACCTTCTGATATATAGCAAAGTAAGCCACCCTTCCATGCATTCTTCAAAGTCTAGATAAAAAGCAAAGGTTCACCAAGGACTCATTTTGGTCAATACTTGTTCCTCCGACCGCAACCCGCCTCAATAGTGCAAGTTTGTATAGTTGTATTTGATATCGCTTAGTTCAAGCAAATATTAGCAACTGCTAAGTGAGAGCAAATACAAGTGTTAAGAGTATAAATGAATAAATCTTGGTATTAAAAATATAAAAAAATATTTAAAAAATCTTGTCTTATCTAATGGCCTAAGCTTTCAGATGGAATGGCATATCAAAAATTTAAGATGGTATATGAGGTTTGCTGCTCCAGTTTGTCCAGGTCACACTTTAAATAAATATACGCCTAATTAAATCAATCAAGCCCAATTGTTGGGCTTGGGCCAGTCCTATAGTGTTTCATCGTTAATGTGTGAGGGAGAGTGCTGAGAGTATAAATGAATAGATCATGTCTTGTCTAATGACTTGAGCATGGATCAAAAGTTTAAGAAAGTATAGAGCACTTTGAAGCATTTAACAAATAGGTTAAAAAAGAACATCAACATAAATAATAGGTATAATGAAACATGCTGTAAAACTTAAAAGTAAAACAATGCAACAATGTTCAGAATATAAAGATGAGGAATTTGTTTCACGGGACAAAGGAGCATAGGATAAGCAATGGATATTAATCTTCTCTTTTGTTGGTGCCTACATTAAAAGAAGATGAGATTTAGGTGACGTTTGGTTGACACAACTTCTTGAATACTTCCCGCAAAGTTGTACTTCCCACTAAGGTTTAAAATACCGCCCGAAACGGTATATACCGGCCGGTATATACCGGTTTTTGAGATTTCCGGTATTCGATATACCCGGTTTTGAAAAAACCGGGTATATTGTGTATACCGCCCGGTATGGGCGGTATATTCCGGTATACCGCCCGGTATGGGCAGTATATGGTGGTATGTCACGAAAACAAAAAAAACAAAAAAAAACCCGGCCGGTATGCATTTTCATACCGGTCTGTGCCGTGTGTACAAGAGAATTACATTAGAATTAATATAGGGCGACATAAGCACACAGCCCAAAGGGTCTGAAAAATTTTCGGGAGGGGGCTCCGCTTATGTCGCATTTATTAGACCCTTTGGGTTGTGTGCTTATGTCGCCCTATATTAATTCTAATGTAATTCTCTTGTATCTGTGAAAAATCCTAATACAGTACCAAATGACTTTTAATATTCATGTATTTGACATTGGAATATTGATTTTAAGCATTTATTCATCAATTATGTATTGTTTAGAGTTATATCTAACTCTTTAAAAAAAAAAAAAAAAAAAAAAAAACGGTATGCTATTCCCCGTACCGGACCATACCGTGTGTCGGTACGGTATGGTACCGGTACCGAGATTTTAAACCTTGCTTCCCACGAAGTTGAGGAATTTGTTTCACGGGACAAAGGAGAATAGGATAAGCAATGGATATTAATCTCCTCTTTTGTTGGTGCCTACATTAAAAGAAGATGAGATTTAGGTGTCGTTTGGTTGACACAACTTCTTGAATACTTCCGGCAAAGTTGTACTTCCCACGAAGTTGCACTTCCCATGGTTGTTAAACTCGAGAGTTTAAGTAAACTCGTGGAGCCTCCGTAAACTCGTAAGAGTTTACCTGATATTAAAAAAATATTTTAAAAAAATATTATGCTACAAAAATATAATCTAATATAACCTGAAATTGTTTAACTCCATAATAAAGCATACATAAAGATAAAATATAAGAGTACAAGTCTAATCCATACATAATGAAGCATTCTAAGTCCATAATAAAGCACACACAATAACTCAAAGATAAAATATAAAAGTACAAGTTGAATCCATAATAATTATCATCAAACCGAGCTCACTCGAATTTACTCGCGAGTTTGATCGAGTTTATGCGAGCTTGATCGAGTTTATGCGAGTTTACCCAAGTTTACCTGAGTTCACCCAGAAACGAGTTTGGGTGCGAGTCAGCTCGATTTTGATACCTGGGATCGTAAAATCTTCCGAGTTTATGAGTTGACTCGCGATTTTAATAACCATGGCACTTCCCACGAAGTTGTGTTTTTTTGTCATATTTGGTTGACACACTTCCTGCATTTTGAAGTGCAACTTTCTACAAAATGTAGGAAGTAGCTTACTTAGGGGACCTAGGTAAGTTCCACTTCCTGCATTATATTTGAATGAAAAGGCAATTTTATCCTCATATTTGCATTTAATGCTAAATTTATAATTTATATTGTTAACATTATGAGAGTAGATAATTCATGAATTCTGATTTATTTATTTATTTTTATTTATATTTGAGCAAAATATGTAATTCTTTCATATAACTACAAATAAAAATTAAATTTTCCTATATAATAAATTATATATAGTAATTATATATGAAAATTTTATATTATATTTTACATATATATGTTAAAATATTAATTTACAAATTAAATTAAATTTTTCCATATATACGAATATATATAATATTAATTTATAAAAAGAAGGGTATATGAATCATTTGATGTGTACTTCGTGGGAAGTACCCATGTCAACCAAACATATTGTTGGTGGTATTAACTTCTTGCCAACCAAATACTTTTTTGGTACTGCCCGGGAATGTGGGAAGTTAATTCATGAGAATTACAATTTTCTACATAAAGTTACTTCTCATGTCAACCAAACGAGGCCTAAATTTAACAATAGCAGCTATGGGCGTAATAGATTTTCAACTTGACCAATGAATTATTCGCCGTTCTTCTTTGCAGTCCAAGTTAAAATGACTTTGCTGACTCTATTTGTACATAAAATGAACCATATAGTATATGTTAGGATGTGCATACAACATATTCAAATTATCTGTAGTCACCATTGTATATGCAGATATCCAACTTCAACGATAAATGGCTATCAATCTGGCAATTTGAAAAGTAGAGTTGTTAAATACCTCTGGTTCCATATGAATAGGAGCATATCGGTTAAGCTTCTTTTGCAAAGTTACGCTATGAGCCTCCATATTCTCTTTATACCTATAGCAAAAGCACAAGGATCTAATAACCAAACTACTACTTGGAAGTTCAGACTTCAGAAACAAAGCCAACTAAGATAGCCCATTTACATCCAAAATGAATGAACAAAAGATAGTTTAAATGTATCAAATGGAAGAGTACCACTATAAGGCAAAAATGAATTAAGCAACAGTAGCTTATCTTTAAGGGCAGAAAGCCAGAAAACATAACCTATCATAAGAATATACATGTGTAAGATTTACCTTAAACCAAGTTAAAATCAAAATGATGCAATCAACAATAGAAATTAGAATATTTTTCAATCACCTTTACTTTCTCTTAATTTTTTATTCAGTGAAGTCATTACTTGGGCCATAATTATAGGTCAATTAATGTTGTCTTCCATTAGTTGTGTTTCCTTTTGTTTCAACTTATTCCTACTATATGTAAGAATTCTAGCTTATATAACTCTAGCCGTTGAGGTATTATAGAACAATTTGAGTTGGATTTGGTATATAATTATTTATTTCCTATATTTTTATCTATTCTTCTTGCATGGTTTAAAAAATCGGCCGAAACGGTACGGTAAGCCTGGTATTTACCGGTTTTTGGGGATTCCGGTATTCGATATACCCGGTATTTGAAAATACCGAGTATATATGGTATACCGGGCGGTATATGTATCATACCGCCCGGTATGACGCGATATCGGTTTTTTTTTTAGAGTTAGATATAACTCTAATAATACATAATTGATTAATAAATGCTTAAAATCAATATTCAAATGTCAAATACATGAATACAATGTTTAAAAGCTATTTTGTACTGTATTAGGATTTTTCACATATACAAGAGAATTACATTAGAATTAGTATAGGGCGACACAATCCCACAACCCAAAGGGTCTAAAAAATTTCCCGGGGCCGAAGACTCTGCGTAGCGCAACATAAGACGTAGTGCAACATCAACTAAGATGATGAATACCATGTGTCGCCCTATATTAATTCTCTTGTATCTGTGAAAAATCCTAATACAGTACCAAATAACTTTTAAACATTGTATTCATATATTTGACATTTGAATATTAATTTTAAGCATTTATTCATCAATTATGTATTATTAGAGTTATATCTAACTCTTTAATAAATAAATAACGGTATGGTGTTTTCCGTACCGGACCGTACCGACACTCGGTACGGTACTGGTTTCGGCCAGGTACCGAAACCGAGATTTTAAACCATGTCTTCCTGTTCTCTCATGTGTTCCCTCTTTCTCCTTTCTCTCTCTCCTTGTTCGGTGATGCATCACAAAGCTACCTAACCCTATACTTCCATTTGGAACTTCACTCCCTAGTAAATAACATTTGTTTTCTTTGTTCAATTCTAGTATATCAAATCTCTCGTCAGCTAATTTGATTAGGAGTTACATTACATAAGAATTTTTATATTGCTATGCCATTAGGTCTATAACGTTTGTTAATATCCAACATATCATACAAGCAGCAGAGCACAGATAGACAAAAAAGATGGTATTTTACATTAACAAAAGCAATTCCAATCATCAAACTAAAAATCAACCCATATCTAGATGATCCTGATGAAACCAGTGTGTTCCAGATTGTAAAACCACCAGGACATACAATCCAAAAAATTCTTGGCTGAGGCATGATTATGATACTCTTCTCTTTTCTATAAGACTTACCAAGTAAGATAATCTCCATAGAAACATTTGATTGCTCAAGATTTATATCCTCAAGATAGACCATCCACATAACTTGTGACCCTTTATTGGAAAAATGATATTTTAATGTTTTAAAAAATTGCCAATGGTTGGACTATATTTTTGCTAATTTATTCATTATAACTAAAAAATTAAATTCAACATATACTAATTAGGCTTCCAGTATATGATAAGCCATAAGAGGCCCCTATTATAAAAAATAGTTTTTTACCAAACCTGGAACTATAAGTTCCAAAATGACAAAAATCGGAACTGCATAATAAAATTACCAAAACAGGAACCAATTTTGATAGTGTACTCTTAATGCCCTTGTATCTAATATTCTATTTTGGTAAAACAACATATTGAACTCAAAAGAAAATCCAGCCCTTTTCTCTTCTCTCCTCTCTTCTTCCTCGCTCCCATTGGTGCCTTGTGAGCGCACCATCGCCAACCAACCTTAATGGACAGAAACACCCACCCCTCATACCTTATTTTTCCGTTGTCACTAGTACCTTAAGGACCTTCAAAATTTCTTTCCTCTTAGGCATCCATGGAGGCTAGGATTTGGAGAAGGAAGAAGAGAGAAGATGAGAGGAGAGAAAAATGTTGAAGAAAGATTTTGGAGTTTCATTTTGACTCGAATTGGCCGGAAATCAACGAGGAGGAAGGAGAAGATGTCAAGGGTGGATGTTGGCGCAATCCAAGCAGAGACTATTATGAAAAAAATTATGTTCTGTATGTTCTTTCACCAAAAGAAAATATTGAATAATATTCTGTTTTGTTAAAAAAAACATATGAGGACATTAAGGGTACGCTATCAAAATTGATTCTTGTTTTGGTAAAAAAAAAATTGCAGTTTTGGTTTTTGTCATTTTGGAACTTATAGTTCCGGGTTTGGTAAAAAGCTGGAGAAGAAAAAAAGCCTTTCAAGTTACAACACTATAAAACAAAGACAGGAGAGAATATTAAACCAAATTTATGAAACCTCCCTTCATACTATTTTCAGCATGTGCAAAACATACCTTTTCTCCAGAATAATAAATAGCTGGCCATACTGACCAGTTAAATCATATGGTACATATTGTTCATCTCCTTGTTCAAGAATATGCTTATAATCTTTCCAATGTAAGTACTTGACAGAAGAGACCTCTGAATCCTAGAAAAGAAGTGAAAGTGAAATCAATGGTATCATCATAGCTCCTTTTTCTTTAAAGTCCAGAAATGCTTATGCAGTTAAAAAATTTATTGGATATCATAGAATATGAATGGAGAAGTGTAATTAGTTTCAAACATGCTAAGTTTACTCACTTTCTGCAACATGAATGAACAAGTAACCACCATGATCACAATCACATAATGTAAATTGCTTCAGAAGAGAAAATGAAGTATCAGATTTTCAGTTTTTGAATTACTTTAGATTCCTTTAACACAAATGATATTTTTTGTTGTGCCTGCAACATGCCAAACTAGATGAAGTATTAACGCAAAAATATCCAAGGAAACAACTATATAGTTAAAATGACTGATCATTCTGATTAGCCATAGCACCAAAATATTGATGAGACCCAAATAAGCAGTTTGATTTCAAGACCATGGGGCTTGAGCAAGATGTAGCTGGCATCATCCCTACTGGGCTAACACATTGTTGGGTCCACGGCTTGCCCATTGGTTGAGGGCCCCAACAATGTCATGGATCAATTACTTCCACTAAGGACTCCATTACCAGCAACCGCTGATAAGAAGGTTCAGAGACCAGACAGCTTTGTAGCAGAGCTCCTAATCAAAACTATAGTCCAACTAGAGCTGCAGCAATATTTTGCCTAGTCTGACTCAATCTAACACTTGTTTGGAGAGACCTACTTGCAGGCCATTAAAGTGATAGAACTCACATCAGCCATATAAGTGCGTCAAAGCTTAGAGCCTTAGACAAAGAACAAGTAGGGAGGGATCCCACCAAAAGAAAACTCCAAAACCAAGGAATCTCACTAGCCTTATTTCATTTAGAAGGTAACAGATATACCATTAGTAACACCAGCAATAGCTATAGCAGTACTAGTAGTTGTAAGCCTAAAGAAACTTAAAGAACAAGTAGGGAGGGATCCCACCAAAAGAAAACTCCAAAACCAAGGAATGCTCACTAGCCTTATTCCATTTAGAAGGTAACAGATTACCATTAGTAACACCAGCAATAGCAATAGCAAAACTAGTAGTTGTAAGCCTAAAGAACTTAAAGAGGAATGATACGTTTTATCTAAACCACTAATGAGACTAGCTATCCTGGTCAAGTCCCCACCATCTATCCTGAAAAATAAGGAAACAACCTTAACCTCTAATTTTCTGCCTTGAAAAAGAGAAGCCCTGGTTAGAGGAAGTTGTAACTAATATTAAGTTAGGAAAAAGATCAATTTATGCATTTGTATTCTTAAGTCTTAACACCCCCTTCACTTGTGAGCGGATAAATTTAAAGAGACTGACCCAAGCCCAACAAGTGAATCGACTTAAATAAGATGAGAGGTGATTTTTTAAAAAATACTAATGCTAAGAGGATGCCTCCTTGTAACGCACCACCCAACGGTGGTTCGCGTACATCATCTACCAAGACTAGAGAGGTTGTGTCTTCTCTAGAATGTTCTACCATTTTTCTGCATTTTTGACTAAGTATAGAACATTGTAGAAGATTGTACTCAAGAGGTGCTTCCCCAAGGCAACTCTAGGGAATCTCCCCACCGTTAGATGGAATTAATCTCAACCATCCATTTGAGGGAGTAGTAGTATAAATAGGGGCAGGGTTTTCACTTGTGATCATCAAGTTGTAAACTTCAACTTTGAGTGAATATATATTTGAGAGATTTTCCCTCTAAACTTTCTCTTGGGTGTTTTTGTCTTGGAGGTTGACTTGGCCAATCTTGCGAGGGGCAAGTGAGAGGCTAAGTGCTGCACTGGTGTTTGAAGGAGTCAAGTCCGTGACATCGTGCTCTCATACCATGTTAAAGTTGATTGGATGACCAATTTTTCAAAAAGTTTAAGTTGTTAGGAAAGAAACCAATCTATGTATTTATATTCTTAACATTGGAATCTACCATGTGTCACATTTTCGTAGCTTATTTTTCCGCCAAAATATCACCATTAATACATGCAAATTTTGAATTCAAATACATTATATAAAACTTAAATTAAATTTCAAATTTAACCATAATTGCAATTAGTTTTACAAATACTTCAATTTATAAACTATTATATATTGTGACCCAAAGGTCATGGGCTAGAGCCATGGTTTCAAATACCGTACCGTACCGCCCGGTACGGCCGGTATTTATCGGTTTTTTGAAAAACTTGTATACGAGATACTCGATATTGGGCGATATCGGGTATCTCGGTAAATACCGCCGCGGTATGAGCGGTATTTATCAAATACCGCCCATACCGGGAGGTATTGCCCGGTATGACGTAACAGCTCTTAAAAAGAGTCGTTGCTACAGTGGCATATAGCCGTTTGGGGCCGGATTTAAAATATTTTATTCATGTATTTGATATTATAATCTTAAATTTAAGTATTTCTTGATCAATTATGTGTTATTGGAATTATTTTTAACAGCAAAAAAAAATGGCCGATATGCTTTTTTCGTACCGGCCCGTACCGTGTGTCGGTACGGTACCGGTACCGGTCACTGATCGAGATCGGTACCGGTAGCGGTATTCTAAAGCATGGCTAGAGCCACGGAAACAACCACTCTACAAAAAGCATAGGGAAGCCTACGTAGTGCGTACATCAACCTTTCCCAGAGCCCACAAAAGTGGGATTGCTTCGTGCACTGGGTCACCCTTTTCCTTCCTTTATAAATTATTATACATCTTAATACTTTAATATATAATTTAAAATATTTTCATTACAATTTTATTAATTTTCATAACTCAAATTGCATTCATATTTATTTAGATGTATGCTATTATAAGTGAAATTTTATTTGAGAATTTAAAATAATCAACAAGTTAGTAATTTATGACTAAATAATTTGAATTGTTTTTATTTATTTAGATGCATTGAATTATAAAGTTAAAATTTATTTGTTGAAAATAATTATTATTTCAGTTATTTACTGCTAAATGTCATTATCTCTAAATGGCTATTAGAATTCTAAAAAAATTGTATTTCAATACCATATATTACATATTAAGTTTAAATTGATTTTTAGTCATAATTGCAATTAAATATAAATATTCCAACTCATAAAATAGTTTGTATCTTAAATTTTCAGTGTTTAACATAAAATACTTTAATTATAATTGTATAATTTACAACTAATACATAAATTTTCTTCCACCTGCAAATAGTGAAATTTATGACTAAATAATTTGCTTTTGTTTTTGTTTTCCACCAAAGTTTCGCTATACTAAGTGTGAATTTTGGATTCAAATACTGTATAGAAATATTAATTTAGATTTCACATTCAGCCATAATAGTATAAATACTTAAATTTGTAAATTATTATTTATCTAAAAATTCTAGTATTAACTGAAAACATTTTAATTATAACTGCAATTAATAGTATAATTGTTTATTTGTAGTGCAAGATGCAAAAGTATAACAAAAATAATAATTTGTGATGAAAAGCAACATTTATCTAATACTACAAAGTACAAACAATATTGTATTAAAATATCTTTTGAAAATGACATGTGTAGTAAGTCAAAATATCCTAATTGATCTAATATGTAAGTCATATTAGATGATATCCAAGCTTATTATCGCGACCAAAAAAATTTCGCGGTAGCGAACCTTGATATCGATAATCATTTCGCGACCGATATATCGTCCGCGTCGCGACATATTGACAATATAATATATATTATAAATATAAAATATATATATAATAGCATTATAGCAAACATAGAATATACAAAAATCCAATTCACATAGCATGAACCATAAAACATCAAGTCGCTAAAGTCATCACAATCATGAGTAAACAAGTCTTAACAATTAACATAGAATTGGCAAGTAGCTAAGTCTAGTTTTTCCAATTCATCACAAATGAAAACAAGTCTTAAGTCTTAACAAATTAACTCCAAATCTCCAATTTAAAAAAGATTATCAAAATCATCTTCAATGTCTTCATTAGGGGTATTATCCATTGGAGTAGTTTGTTAGAGCCCAAAATCATCTTCAATGTCTTCATCATCATTTGGAAATATCTCTTCTTCTCCTTCATCACTTGAATGTTCATCCACCAATCTTGAAGTAGAACCACGATAACGTCGATTATAAGTAACAAGCTCATTAACTCCACGACTCCTTGGAAAATTACAACCCTCAACGGCATTTGAAGCACCAATGGCTTCATCAACAAGCTCAAAAGGAATTCTATCATCCTCTCCATCATCATTGTTGAACCACGCATTTGTCCCCCAATCAAAATCATCAAGTACTAGTGGATTTTTTTGCCACATTCACGAATTTTTAGGAATCTCGTGACAATCTTTCGTTTGTATTGGACATACACCAAATCATTCAATCTTTGGTGCAACAATCTATTCTTTTTTTTCTTGGTGTGAATCTATACAAAAGAAAAGTAATTAACATAAAAATAATAACTACTAAGAAAACACTAAGAAAGCATTAAATATTTAGTTACTTACAAACTCAAAAGTGCTCCAATTTCGTTCACACCCGGAGAACGAACAACAAAGACTAACAATGCGCTTTGCAAACTTTGAAAACTCGAGAGTACGTCCACCGAAAGATTTCCACCATTCAACTAACATTAAAAATATAAAATATTAAAATTCAAAAATATGTAAAGACAATAAATATTAATAATACACAATATACTTACGAAAAATCCTATTTGAGTGTTCTCTAATCACCATCTCTCTTGCAAAAGGCCCTCAATCTTCATCATACATATCGGCATCTAGAAGTATCTTGGATCGCATTGTATCATCCAACACTAATTTCTCAAAGACATCATTGAAGTCTTCACGTAGCTTCCCCGAGTACACGTCATCATTTTTCTTGATGTCAAAATACTTGCCCGGATTGAGAAATAGAGCCGCACCATATAATGGTGTTTCCATTTGACGCTCCCATCGACTTTCAATGATATCAATGACTTTCTTGCACAATGTGGATTTATGGGCCAAGACTTGTTTGATCCTCCTCTTAGCTTCACTCGTTGCCGTGGCTAATTCTGTCATAGCGGGTTTTTCATCGCCATCTGTTATCCTCAAAACCACAAGTAGAGGTTGTGATGCTCTAATGCAATCTTCAACTGCCTCCCAAAATTTAACCGCATGGATTAAGTCATAAATTTTCTTTCCCGCTTCGGTCTTGCACAATTTTGAATCAAACCAATCTTGACTTACAAACAACCGCTGCAACTCTTGTTTAAATTTTCTCAAACATGACAATGTTAGAAATGCAGTGGCAAATCTAGTAGCCCCGGGTCTAACACGATCATGTCCGTTGGTGTGCTCCCTCATCGCATCAAGAAGACGACCATATCTGTAAATGAATGTGGTCAAGGATCTTGCTCTTGTGATTGTAGGCTTGAATTCTTTCATCTTTCCCACGTCTTCCAACATAAGGTCCAAGCAATATGCGGCATAAGGGGTCCAAATCAGTGTAGACAACATTTGCTCCAACAATCTCCCCGCTGCCTTATAGTTGGCGCCATTATTTGTAATAACTTGAACAACATTACTTGGGTCAATTTCTTCAATCTTGGTCTCAAGTAAGTCAACCAACATATGAGCATCATGACACTGACGGGAAGCATCAACAGAGCCAAGAAAGATAGTCCCTTGCGGACTATTTACAAGAAAATTTATCAATTGTCTCCCTCTTCTGTCCGTCCACCCATCTGACATAAGAGTGCACCCATCCCTTTCCCAAACCTCTTCATGTTTGCGCTTTAACTCTTCTGTTTGTTCTTTTGCCTTTTTCAATAAAAGAACCTGCAACTCATGATATGTGGATGGTTTGTAGCTCGATCCAATTTGTGTTATCCCTTCAACCATGAACCATAGCTTCTTGAATTTGCCGCATTGAGAGGAATGACATTCTCATAAAAGAAGTTGGCTACATACATGTTAACTTTTTCAATAGCCTCTTTTGTCTTCAAAGACCTTTCAATGGTCTATTGGCTAGGACCTTTGGAGTGCCTTTTATCCACAATTTCTTCTGGAGTTCTCTATAGCAATCCACCAATCTTGGTTTGTGATGTGGATCGTGACACTTGTGACATTGCTGCAAACTGGATAGTAGCCTCTCTTTTTTTTCTTATAAATTGTTCCTTAGCTTGGCACAGTACTTGGCACGGAATTGGAAGCTGTAGAATGGTCTACTGGTGCCATTGCTTCTTCTTCATCATCCAAATTGAATGGTGTCTTCCTCATAGCTACAAGGGCACTATGCATTTCTCTCATTATCAGCGTTGGTTTTATCACACTTTTTCACGTCTCCATAGCCACCCGCCAAATGTTGTTTAAGTCTTGTGATTCCCCCATTCAATTGGTTGCCGCAAAGTGAACATACAATCAATTGTCTTTTGTTTAAATCCGGCCAATATCCGTATTTTCATCCAATATCCTTCGAGTTCGGATTCCGTTTAGGATCTTTAGAAGGATCATAAGGCGTTTCACCAGAATTTCCCTCCATAATTTATTGCACAATATAAACAATGTTGCACACAATACAAAATGAACACAACATGTAATACCCAAACAATCATGATTCATGAATTCAAATATTCAATACTGTTAAAGTCCCACATTGGTTAAAAATATGGTCAAAGTAGCCTTTAAATAGTTTGGGCAATCCTCTCCCATGAGCTAACTTTTGGGGTGAGTTAGGCCCACTAATTTCTTAACATAGTATCAGAGCAAACCTATGGTTGATATTGTGCCACCTGCAGATGTCTAGTCCTGCAAAACTCCACGCTTCAGATGTCCAATCCTGGGCGTGAGGGGGGGTGTGTTAAAGGCTCACATTGGTTAAAAATATGGTCAAAGTAGCCTTTAAATAGTTTGGGCAATCCTCTCCTCTTGAGCTAGCTTTTGGGGTGAGTTAGGTCAACTAATTTCTTAACAAATATAATATTGTCAAGTGTCAATACATGTAATACCCATACTCATACATGAATTAAATTAAATATTCAATTCAAATACCCAATACCCATACATGATTCCAATGCCCAATGAACAAATTCTGGAATTTGATTCCAGAACAAATTCTGGAATTTGATTCCAGAACTTATTCTGGAATTTGATTCCAGAACAATTCTGGAATTTGATTCCAGAACAATTCTGGAATTTGATTCCAGAACTTGTTCTGGAATTTGACTCCAGAACTTGTTCTGGAATTTCCAGAACAAGTTCGCCGGGCCCGAAAAACAGCGGCCGGAAAAAGAAAACAGTTGTGATGGAAAACAGCGGATGAAAACAGCAAAAAGAAGAATCGTCGGAAGTGACGCCGAGGAAAATACCTGGCTGCCGGAAAATAGTTCGCCGGAAGTGATCCGACTCGCCGAGGAAGCCGAGGAAGTGACAGCCGAGGATGCGCCGACGGGATGCAAGGAAGAAAAGAAGATGAGGAAGAGTGGAGTAGCGTCGGGCAGGGTTTAAGTTAGGTCTCCTTTTTTTAAAAGCTATGATGTAGATATCATTTATCTACAAGTTGGATGAAAATTTTACAAAAAATAAACCCTGGCCTAACGGTGGAACCTTTCCTGGTCCACCATGAGGGCCAGGGTTCGAAGACTCACTCGAGTTTTTTTTTTCACAATGCGTCCATCTCGTCGGGATCTAGTCCAAGACCCGATGAGATGTGGGAAATAGCGGGATCGCCCATCTCGTCCGGACGATCCACTATTTCCCACCGAGACGACGATATCTCGTCGCTATCTCGACGAGATGATAAGTTTGCTGATATCTATTTATTTTCTAAATAATTTAACAAAATGATACATTAGTCAATAGGAATTGATGGTTTAAGCACCAAGAAAATGTGGTGCACAAATATTAGTAGATGAATTGCATTAAGAGATAATATGCAAAATAGTTGTTTAAACTAACTATTCAAAGAGGTATTTCCAGCTATGTTTTGGAATCTACTTATAACAAAACTTGTCATCGTGAAATTTTTGTTGGTTAACTTCAATCTTGAATATTTTTTATATAAAATAAGTTTTAGTAATTATTCTTTTGGTAATTGTAATTATAATTAATTAAATCAATTATCAAATTATATATTTAGTGAATTAATTATATTAATCATATAATAATTTATTCATGTAATTAACTATAGATGATTAACAATAATAAGTATATATTATTAAGATCACTTTTATATTAAATTGATATAATTTCATATATCAATAAATATTTTAATTTTGTTACAAAACTATGTTTATGCAATGCACAAGTAGAAAGCTAGTTAATCCTAAAACAACAGAAAAAAAGTTACAAATCCAGGCCTTAAATTTTGTATAGTTTACATTTTGTACCCAATATGTTTAAAGTTAGTAAATGTTGGATGAAAGTATAAATGCAATTAACAGCAGGAATTCCAGTGATCTTTGAAGCATCAGTTCCTATTGTAGTCAGTTCTAGAAGTAGCTCTAACGAACTGTCAAGTTTTTACTAATAAAAGAAACTTTTGCAAGAAATGATTAAAACAAGTCACTCCTATTCATGGAAGCTTATACCAAAATAAAGGCTGAAATCCTTAGCAAATGAAAAACAAGATTTAATAATCCATGTTAGACTGATCGTGCGAAATGATTAAAACAACTCTATAAGAAGAATAGCATTGGTTCTGAATGAGCTCATGAAAAAGCGCAGAGCAGAAACATCTTTTGTTTTTTTCATAGTTTTTAATACTTATTAAATGCAGATAAAACTAGAAAGCATACTTCTAACTGAAGCATCCTGATCGACAAAATAGAATATTAATTCTTTACCTGAAGGGTGAATGCCTCCATGGGAATAGGGCCCATAGTTGTCACGAGATATACATCATCGATTTCATTGTCGATATAGGTACCATTGTTTAGAACACTACATGATGTAATACAAATAAGTTCTGTTAGTTTCAAAATCAATTATAGGTATTCATGAAATAAACTAAATCTTAAAGCCTTAAACACTTCCTCAGGATCTAAATATCTATGTTCTTCATCTTCTCTTGACACATCAGCTATGAACTTATTCCCATTTATTAGATATAAAACATAGTTATCTTCCTTGAGCAAGTCTACATCACCAACAAATATACTAACATCCAGCTTATTATGTCTATTAAGTCATTTTCTATTCTATGTGACCTAGGCAAATTTCTCTCAACATCATAAGTTTTTTGACAACTGCCCCACATTTTCACATTATTTTTACTACAAGACAAGTACTTTAGAACCAAACAGCCTGACGGTAGTATTGGAAGAGAGTTTCCATTACAGAATGTAATGGCTCATTCCATCCAATTCTGAATGGAATGAAAATAGCGGGTTTGGAATCAAAATTCATTACATTGTGATGATTATTCCAAGCACTGTCATATACCAAACGATCTAATGAAGGTAGAGGCCATAATCGTCATTCTATTATAGATTAGAATGAAAATAGGGGGTTTGGAATCAAATTCCATTACATTGTAATGATTATTCCAAGCACTGTCATATACCAAACGATCTAATGAAGGTAGAGGCCATAATCATCTTTCTGTTATAGGGTTGATTACAACATACCAAACATGCAGTAAGGGAAGTGCATACATCATGTCACCATCCTTTTAAAATATATATTTTGAATGAAAAAGGAGCAAAGAAATCAAATGTAAAATTAGAAGTAGAAAAGGAACTGCTACCCACCACTGGTAAAGAAAAGGAAATAACAACTCGAATGCATCTTTTGGAAGTTCTATGCCTAGCTCTTCATGGAGTTCCCTCCTGAAATAGGATGCCTTTAGTAAGCATGTTTCAAATCAACACTAATAAAGGAATCAAACTTTAGTACAGTGCAATTATAAAAATAAATTTGGATTGTTCTATTGGTCATCACAAAGAGAAACTGTTAAGGAAACTAAAGCATAGTTCAATTGCAACTTAAGTATATGGCATCTATATAACTGAACCTTGGAAAATGACTGGCACGCATGAAATTGAGGAGAGTAATACAGCATAATGTTTCTCATAAATGTATGACAAAATAATGTGAATTTTCAATAACACTGAAAATAAGAATATCAATAGCAAAAAGAATCTGATTTCTGATGAGATAGTCATTCCAGGATATGTAAAAATGAACAAATCCACAATGTTGAATAAAACTACAATGTTGAAGGTCCAAATCTCTCCAAACACCAATTTGGCAATTTCATCTTCCAATCCTGTCTGCAATAACTGAATGTATGTTTAACCGGATATCATGCTAACTACCAGTATAAAATTTAATCAATCAAATACAAACATGACATGATCTTCATTAGTCGAATAAAAAATCACAACATATTTGATGCCCATCTGTGCAAGCAATCATAACCCTATGCAGTATGCGCAGAAGAAGTAAATTACTACTAACCAGTATGCGCAAGATTTCAAGAAATATGGCAAAACCTGAGGTTTGAACAACATAGCACCCAGTAGATACCAAGTAAACAAAAGACACTTTTTACAAATACATTCTACTCATGTACTTAATTTCGGTTTAGAACGTTTTTAGCTATTGCAAACTGCTTTGAAAAAACAACTTTAGAAAAGACTCCTGCTTCGGAAATATAATTACAAGATACCATTGTTCTTTGTAAATTGCTTTAGGAATGCAATGGAGCACATCAAATAACTCAGTTTTCGAACTACCTAGCGGTAAGGAGCGAGGATTCACCAGCCGATATATGGCCGGCGCTGGAAATGTCCCACCTCCCGGGCCAAGAAGCCTTGCAATCAGCACGCTTCTGCAGCAGGAGTTCCTGCGTGCTCTCGGAGTATATCCAGACATGGACGGCGCGGTGGTAGTCGCCATCTCGATGAACCAGTCTCCTGCATCGTATTCAAGCATCGATCTCTTTTGAGTAGTTGGTATGTAAGAATTCCAAGAGAATGGAGAAACGAGAGTCTGTAATCGATCTATTGATCGAGGGAACATGCCTTGGCTTGGAGACGCCAGTCTTTTCTCCAGTTTTCGTCAGGACGTCCAGGTGCTCTTCTTTTTGGAGGTGAGACTCCGCCATGGTCGTCGAGGAGGGGAGGACGGACTGGCGTTCGATCGGCGTGTTCGGCGATGGGGTTTCTTCAGCGTTGGGAACTAATATTTTAGTGACGTAATGACGTTGAACCCCTTCAAATCTAAAATATCACATATTCCCTGGAGCGAGTACTAGAATTTAAGCCCATTCGGGGTTGTAATTAAACAGAACTAGCACGTCAAATTTTGAGATACGTCCTGAAATCGCGCACACGGTTTGTTTCTTTCGGAGGTTGTTTCGGAATTGGGATAAAATGGAAATTGGAAAGTATTGAATTGTAACGGTGAACTTGCTGTAACAAACCGTTAGTTGGCTTTGGGCAGTCTAACTTTTGTTTGAGCGGACTTGAGTTATCATTCTCGAAGCACAAGAGCGTGGGAAAATTTAGTGCCGGAGCCAGAAATTATATTGGAGGAGGGCAATACTCTCAAATGAACAACGGGAGATGCGAAAAGGACACACGACTAGGGATCGAGATCAGAAGATAAGGAAAAGGAAGAGAAAAATTAAATATAATTTTAGAAAATTAGATAGTTTTAAAAATTATGGATGGCAAAATGTGATAAAGTCCAAAATATAGAGAGAAATTTTTTAATTTTGTAGAAGACAAATGAGGATAAATCTTAGAAACATAAAAATAATTCTATAAAAAAAATGCAAAATCGTCATTCATCATGTATAAATAATGAAATTTCAAAATTGATGGAGGGCAATTACCCCCCTACCCTTCCAAGTGTCTCCGCCCCGGGGGAAACTCAATTGTCCACTACGCTCTCAATTGAGTGATTATTATGCATATATGTATTAGTCAATATGACAAGATGCATATATTATTATACATGTATATATTGGTTGATGGGTGCACGAGTGTTGATCTAAGGTTGACATCTCATTACAGGGGTGATCCAAGAGATGTTGTGGTCTAAGGCAGAATTTTAAGATGATACCTTTTATTTATTCAATAAAATTAATACAAAATTTTTATGTAAATTTTATTTTTTAATTTGTTTGAAATGCAAAATTATTCACTATTATCACTTAAATTCTTACTTGAGTCCTCAATTTTATTCACTGTTGTCACTTGAATCCTCACCGTCAACTCTCGTTATAATGTCGCTAAAATTATATAATGTGTCAAGGTTTACATGTATTAAAATGCTATCGCATTTTTTGTTGAGGGACCAAAGTGAAAAAGACGTGATAGTTGAGGGACTAAATAAGATTTTTTCCTTAAAACTATTTTATATTCCATTCAAAATTTAACGGTGTTATAACGATTGGTTGACAACAAGGGTTAAATTGCTAACGATTGAAAATTTGAGAACTCAAGTGATTGAATTTTTAGTTGATGGACCAAAATGAAAAAGATGTGATGGTTGAGGGATCGAATATGACTTTTTCCTTCTTTTTATTACTTGTAAAAAATTTATCAAGAGCTCATTGCTAATATTTTATTAAAATTTCAAGTTTCTCTTTTTAGAAGTTCTGAATAACATATTCATATTTTCTATTATATATATTTATTTATTTTATCAATAATAAAAACTAATATATTTCCACTCGCTATAGTATAAATTAAAAAGTAATAGAAATATAAGATGTATCTACTGAGAGACAATTACCAGGAGTGAGCATCGGTTCGGTTCGTAACCGAACGAATCATTGGTTAATCGAACCGAACAAAAAGAAATCTTTTAACTGTTTACCGAATCGAAAAAATTCGGTTAATTTGGTTCGGTTAACCGAATTTTTAGTTCGGTTCGATTAATTTGATTCGGTTAACCGAAAAGATTAATAATAAAAAAATTTAAAAAATACATTTGCTAAGACTCAAACCCAAACAAGTAGGCAATCGAACTCTAACTTTATACATCTTTAACGATCTTAGCAAATTTCACTATCAATTTATTTCTAACTAACCCATATTATATATATAATCGAATATAAAATAAATAATATTCATATACTAGGATTTGAATCGGGACGAGCGGGAGGCTTAAAGTTACACTTAAGCACCAAGACAAATATCAATATATAATGTAACTTTTATTCTCTCTCTCTCTATATATATTCGGTTAATTTGATAAATTAATCGAACCGTCGATTAATTTATCGAACCGAATCGAAAATCAAAATTTGAATTTTTTAAACTGAAAACCGAACCAAAATTAATTCGGTTCGATCGATTTCGGTTCGATTTCGATGAATTGGAGAATTTTGCTCGTCCCTAATAATTACAGAACTTGGATGTTGGATTTGGATATTGGAATGTATAATTAATGACACAAATCTTTTATGGCTACTATTACGAGTTTGAACTATGTATAAGACACGCTATATATTGCAAGAAGGCCCGTTAATTAATACTTACTATAAATGTGTTTTTTTTAAAATATAACAATTGAATGAATTATCATAATTAGTTGGGTCTTGGAGGCCTAAGGTAAATTGGGAAGCCTAAGGCAAAAGCCTTAATGACCTAATGGGTGGGTCGATCATGTTTCATTAGTTGGCATGGGCACATGATAAGAGTCACAAATGCTCATATAATCATGTATAAAATCAGCATGGCATAAATGTTCATCTTCTATGTTAATATATTGAGAATTTTTACTCAGTTTTCTCGTTGATTTTTGTTATTTTTATCTCAGATTTGCTTATACGAGTTAATAGCTGAGAAGGTATGTTAGATATAATAGAGGAGACATGCTCTGATATCAATTTTCGTAGTGTTGGATAATTTTTTTCATTATTGTATAATTTTTTTCCGCTACAAGTGATTTTAACTTCATGTTGTGTTTTATTGGATTTTAGTTGCGCGATTCCTACGTGGCACTTTTTATTTGTGAATAATTCTAGAGGGGCGTAACAATAGGTATTTCTTTTTTTTGTATTTATAGTGTATTTAAATTAATTACTATTAATTTTGACTTCTTATAGAGTATAAATAACGGTTGATTGATTGAAGTCAATTTTTTGCGCAAAAAAAGACAGATTAAAGTCAATTTGTAACATCAAAATTTTATAATGGTAAATATGTTATTTTTGTATTTTCAATATATGCATTATGAAAACCCACGATGTATTAATTAATTAATATGATGCCACGACTTATGCGGAGCATAGAAATGTTATTTTTTACTCTCCAACACCGGAATAAATTAAAAGTCAATAGTCAAAGAAGCACCAAAGCAAACCTATCAAGTTCTCTTTTAAAAGATAAATCTCTTTCTCACGTTTATAAATATCTTAGTCCTTTATCAGTTGGATTTTTCTTTAAAAAACCTATTTTCGTTGATCGTTATACCAAATATCAACCGATAAGACGAGGCGCGGGAGAATCTCATTTCCTCTTTTGCAATCACGGTTGGATCGATCAATTTTGTGCTTCTTCGCCCCGACCGAGCGAGTTGATCGCTCACGTGACATATTAAACCACAATGCTACGGCGCCCGTTAATGATCCACCCACCCGCTCCAAGGTTCCAAGGACCTCTCCGTAAAGGCGTAAACGGCTGCAAGGTTCCAAGGAGGTGAGGACTCCACGCCTGAGCAACTCGTGGACCCTCACCTTCAGACGAATAAACGAGCAGGTACGTGATGCGTGTAAGAGAAGATAGGTAAAAATCTCCCACCGGACACGGAACCCCTCGGTAAACTTAGATAAGGTACTTTATATGACTACTGTGGGCTCCACGTGTACCCCACATCCATTGTTCCCAATCAGCGCACGGGTAACGTTTACGGTGTCAGCCTTGTACAACAATTGAAGAAACATTTTCTCTACGTCCAAGGATGATTACTCTCTTCACCAAACGGTAATCAATTTGTAGCCGTGAATGGTTCCGGGCCTGCAGTCTTATCCAATGAAATGGAAGGTACAGCTATGAAAAATAAATACACGGGTAGAATATGATGTGAGACTCCACTGTTTCGTGCTGAATCCAAGTCTCCCTGCACAGCTTTTTTTTCATCTTCTTGAATGTTTTCTCCTCTTTTAATTTTCCCGCCCACGTCGACTAAGTTTATTTTTCCACTTTCCCCCTCATCCCTTTCTCTTTTTTTTCTCCTCTCGTTCTCTCACTCAACCAGAGAAATAAAACAAACGACTGAGAGTCTGAAACGCAAACCCCTTACCCCTCTCTTCTGGCTCCTTCCCCCTCCCTCGATGCTCCAGTCCTATTTCTAGGGTTCCGCCATGCTGGATCTCGGTAATCTCCTCCTCCCAGCTGCCACCGCGGCAATCCAGCTCGGCGATCCCTCATGCTCATCCTCCTCGTCCTCATCTCGCCCGGAAACCCTAGATGCGGACCCCGACCTCGACGGAAAGTGGAGCCGCCGCCTTCGGTTTGCCGTCTCAACGCGCGGCACCTGCTCAGTTCTCAAGAGGGAGCGCAAGGTGGGGAAGAAGGT
This sequence comes from Canna indica, assembly GCA_034359265.1. Lineage (NCBI taxonomy): Eukaryota > Viridiplantae > Streptophyta > Magnoliopsida > Zingiberales > Cannaceae > Canna > Canna indica. The sequence continues at coordinate 74,053,750 of CP136894.1, read as the reverse complement.
CGCCGACGGAAAGGCCCCGCTGGAGGATCACGTGCAGGCTTGGAAGGAGAAGAAGATTTCGGCTGGGTTTTCTGAAGAGGAGTGTTTCTTGCCTTTCCTCACAAATGCTCCAAGAATGGTGATTTCTACTTGATTTCGGTTTTTTGATGTATTGTGATATTCTTATATCGAAACTGTGTTCTGTATAGTATTATTCCGAATTTTCTTGGACTGGAGTTGAAAGTCAACTTTACATCTATAAAAGAGGAGGAATTTTGGGAAAAGTTTCAAAGATAGTAGCATATTTAAACTTTTGACAGAAAGAACTGATTGAAAAATGACATTTTATTTATTGTTATAATTAGTTGGAAATAATAACCTTGGGAATTTGGTATGATGGTGATGACAAGAACTGGGATAGCTGCAAAAAGTTCTCTTTGATATTTTCAAGAGAGAATGACCATTTTAATTTGGTATTTCTTATATTTTTTTTTTCTTTTTGAAGCTCACTGCTCTCTTGTACTAGGCACATTTGTTTGTTTATTTTTCAGGCTTCAAATTGATTATGCTCTTGTACTCTTGATGCAATATTATAAGATCAAACGGAGCTGTTTAAAATATCAATTTAATTTGAGCTATTTAAAATATGGGAATGACAAAACACATGAAAATTGGTACGTCATATATATATATATATATATTCTTTTTGTAACTTTTTTCCTTATAGAGGAATGGCTTGGTGATTCAAGTTTTAGACTTGACTGTTTGCAATTGAGTACCATACTATCATTGGGTCTGGGAGAGGTAAAATCAACAATAATTTGGAGTTCTAGAGACTGTTTCTTCTTATTACTACACAATATATATATATATATATATATATATATATATATATATATATATATATATATATAGTACCTCATTTCTTAAGTATTAATTATATTTGCCATCCACAAGTCTGAATGGATGGCATCTCATTTATTTTTTTAAAATTACCAACCACCAATTGCTAGCTCACTATATTGCATTTAAGCAATTAATGTACTTGAGTGAGGTCCATGATAATTCTAGATGAAACATACAACACGAGCATGTTGAAATTTGTTACAAGCATGATGATATATTTTGTTTTCTATAAATTATGTGTAATCATGGCAGGGAGATAATCTAAAACAATATAACAAATTATTTGGCCAGTGAGTTTTGACTTATCTTTTGCACGTTTGTATTCTGCATCTATTTTCCTTTAGATTTATGAGATCAGTGGAATTTCTTGATTAACATGAAGTTCAAGCTTCTTATGTGTGGGAACTTTTTTTAGGTTGATTGCCGCATATGCAATAGATGTATCTACCCTGGAGAAGAAGTGCGGTGCTTAGTTACTGGTTGTCGAGAGGGCTATCATTCAACATGTGTTAAGCATATGATTGGATCTTCTACATTAAAGCCTTTCAAGTGCCCTCAACATGTAAAATTCTGTATAATGCTTGGTTTACTTTTATGCTGTGTTATTTGAATGTATAACCTTACTTTTCTAAATATTTTTCTAAATATTTTAATATATTTACATTTTATTGATTTTCCATGTTCTAGTTGATTTTTTTGGGTCTAATTGTTCCTTTTAGTTTTATCTTTTTGCTTATGATGTTTTCCTTAACTATATCCTTTCATGTCTGGTATCCATTGCAATGCCATACAATCCACAATACAATAAGTTCAAGAATCGGACGGTACCATCCATTTCTAAATTAATGGGCTTAATCTCATTATCTAATTTTGGCCCATTTCTAACCGTATCATTATCAAATTTTACTAGATTTGTTGTTTTTCACCAATTCTAGTTTATTTGATAACTTCATAAGAAACAAATGTTAAGAATATAAATGTATAGATTGGGCTCCTTCCTAATTGCTTAGACTTTTGGGAAAGATGGTCATCTAATCAAATTCAACATGGTGGGAGAGTAGGAGGTCTTGAGTTCAAATCTTACAAGCGTCATTATTTTTTTTAATACCCCCAGTTAAGTTACGTCAGTCAATGTGATAGGCTTGGACTAGTCTAATGAAGTTTTCTCTCCCACACGTGATGGGGAGTATGAAGAATGTATACGTATCTATTGGGCCTTTTTCAAATCAATGTGATGGGGAGGCTTGGACTAGTCAATGTGATCTCCTATCTAATGAAGTTTTCTCACTGTAAAAATGTTCACTACCCACTGTCCGCTTAGAGTATTTACAATGCTTTTTAACCTTTTAAAGTAAGAGTGACATCATGCCCGAAAGATAGATGAGATGGGACTTGGGTAATCTACAAAGCTATAACTAGACAGTTTTTTATTTGTTAAATAAATGCTAGTTCTTTACTAAATAAGATCTTGTATAAAGTTATTATTACTTAAAAATTTCTCCATTGTTTTTTTTCATAGATTTTTTTAGAACAAACTTTTTTAATTTTTTTTTGAAATTCTAGATATCTTATGAAATCTGAAGTTAAGACTATATTTTATCATATAATGCCTTTTTTTAGTAAGGATTAAATTTTGTTTATAGTATGATTTCCTTATGGCATCTAAAGCGCTGCCTGCTTCATGACAATGATTTTGGGCATGACAAACATGAATCTGAATGACTTCTTTTAATGTTTACTTAATTATATCCAGTTTTTGTTGCTCCTTTTCTGGTGGATGGTTTAAATTTCCTTAGAAGTTATGTTTAGCCCCTGTTAAGAGTAAAATATCATAATATACAGCTTTACAAGTTTTTCCTTTTATCAAGAGATTTGTATCTTATTAATAATCTTTTTATCCATTTTTTTTGTGCAATGAAGATGAATTTCTGGATCAAAGTGCTTGAGTCACATTTCTTTTTCTGCAGAGTTGCTTTGTTTGCAAACAGAAAGCATTTTGGCGCTGTGTGAGATGCGAAGTGGCAGCGCATCCAAAGTGTGCACCATGGCCAATGGATGTTATCTACCTGAAAAATCGACCAGGACGAGCAGTTTGTTGGAGGCATCCTTCTGATTGGCGTCTAGAGAAGGAGGTCAATCTTTTCTTTTCCCAACAGAACAGATATGCCATTATCTCGATAACTCTTTCTTTCTTTCTTTATACTATTCTTTAAATGCGAATACAAAATCTTTGTCTGGAGATTTATAATTGTAAATTATGTGATTAATTATCAACTTTTAGCTTTCCGTTTATGTTTGTTCTGTCGTAAAATTCTTCTCCCCTGTTACATATTTCTTAGAATCATATTTGTAATCAGGAAAATGTATTTTAGAAGTATTTATTACATTTGAAGTTACATCTTTTCTGTCTCATTTTCTGAATGATATTGAGTTCACTTGGATGGTTGATGAAGCAAAATTTTTGATGTTGACCCTGTTTGTGATGGAAGATTTAGGCATCTTTCTTGTTCATGAATGCACGAGTCCCAACTGTACCATTGACTTCTGTATTAAATAGGTGAAGTTAAATTTTATTTGGTTGGATTAGGAATTGCAACGGGGCAAAATGGGGCGTATAGTTCAATATCTTTCCCCGCCCCGCGCCACTCAGATCCGCCCCCGCCCTGCCCCGCGGGGTGGATTTAATCTGCCCCGCTCTGTGCTTCCGAAATCAACTTATTTGGAGCAATTAAAACATGACTAAAAGGAGAGTGAATTCACACACACACACACACACACACCTTGATTAATCCCAACACCATCACACACATACTAATTAATTCCAAATCCAAAGTTAAGCAATAGTCATCACAAACAAACTCACAAAGTTCGTGTAGCTCGAGCTCGGCTTCAACATCAAACTCAAATGAGTTAAATTAATTTTTTATATTATATTTTTTTAACACTTATGCGTCCGCCCATCCCCCCCTTGTTTTAGCCTTGGGGCGGGGCGGAGCGGTATCCGCGGTTCGGGGCAAAATTGCCATCCCTAGGTTGGATACTACGACACTTGTTTGATAATATTATTTCTTAGTGCATTGTGGATCCATCAAACTTTGTCTGTACTAGTTCTTATGTGATATATATTGCAAACAGTGTATTGTAGGACTTTAAGTTAGTCATCATGTAGTTTTGAGCTTTGCTTAGAGTTTATATATGGCAGCTTGATAGAAGGAAACCTTTATTTTGGACACTTGTGGAGTATGTTGAAGTTCGGAAAAGGCCATGAAATTGATAGTGTGAAGTCTGAACTATATGGATTGGCTATTACTTTGGTAGGACAATAGGAAATTGGAAGATTGCAAATCAATAAGCAATTTCTTTTTGAGCAGCTTATTTGGTGGTATTTGTAACTTATAAGTGATCTTTGGTTATTCTGGAAGAATAAGAGTGCTCTTATGGGGTGGAAAGGGAGTATTGGAAGGAACCTTATATTGATATTATGGAATGCAATTTGTGGTTAGGTGTGCAAATAGAATCTTAGTCTCTTTTGTCAAATCAAGTGTGATGACCTGATAATGGATTCCCCCCCCTTTTTTGTAGGTTCAACTATCTTATTCCTACGGTATATTGTACCTCTTTCTCTTCTCTTTTGTTCTAGAGAAGACTTAGCAATAAGACCAGTCTCTTTTACCTCTCATACAACCAATACCTTCTTAGTCCATTGAGTAATCCATTCATTCCCTCTATAAGATTCAACTTGAAAAAGAAAAGGAAAACCAAAGAGAGATGCTTACCTTAGAGCCTAACAAAGATTTGCCAAGATCCTTTGAACTAACTGTTGCAATGACCACTAAGGAGGACACATTTGATGCTTTATGCACAAATTAAGTATGTTAGAGACAATAAATGACAACCTTATAAATATAAGTACACTATTACCATAACTATTTTCAAATAAAAACAAGCATAATGGTCTAGAACAAGAAGACATTTTTGCTAGTCTAATCCCACTTGCCACCACTACTACCATTGAATATTTGAATTACCACCCAATCCCAATAAGATTTTCTTGAAAGCATCGAGTAAACCATTCGAGTCACACCCTAACCAACTGGTTTCTAATTATCCACACCACCTACCCCTTGATTATACTCAATTGTCTAATCTCTCTCCTCCCTCTATGCATGTTAAGAATGTTGTATAGTGCATTCAAATTTTTTTGGCTAAAGTTAGACATAATTTTTCATTAAGAGATGAATCTTATAATTGGCATGTGAATCTTCATTGCAAACCAAATGAGCATGATGAAAATTTTGCTAATGCTTGTGTGCATTATGAGTGCCCTATTAGAAGTTCCTCTGAGAGCTTTTGTGATTTTATTTGTATTTTTAGCCTTTTAGGGAGATCGTTTCTATTTTATATTATTCAATTTGCCAATAAAATTCATTTCTAGTCCAATTTTCGAAACAAGACATTTGCAATTTCATCGGGAGACTCTCGAACTTTCATTTATGTTTGTCCATTTTTCTACAGGGAAATTGTAGTTGTAATCTTACTTGTTCGAAGAGTCAACCTAGATGATGTGTGGCTCAATGCATTTCTCGAACTCACTAGGAGTTGTTCTTCCAAGTGGGGGAGAATAATGCAGCCAACAAAACAAATTAGGAAACATTTATTACTTTATTTTCTCATTTTGTTAATTATTAATAAGGGTTTAGGGTGGCTTGGCCTAACGGTAAAGTTATCCACTTGTGACCTAGAGGTCATGGGTTCAAGCCACAGAAACAACCTCTTTGCAAAAAGCAAAGGGAAGGGAGAGCCCACAAAAGTGGGATTGCTTTGTGCACTAGTTCACCCTTTCCTTTTATTAATAAGGCCTTAATTTTAGGCCAATTAATGTTGCTTTCAGTTTATTTGATGTTTCCTTTATTTCTTATTGCCATTAGGGTTATGATTGTAAGCTATATATAATTCTAGCCAATGGGGAATTGAGGGGAACTTGAAGGAACTGAAACAATTGATTTCCTCTCAACTTCTCTATACTGTGTTACAAATCGTAGGAGACTTATTCCTAATTACCTCTACGTTACTTGATGTGTTATAGTATTTGCATGTCATAGTCCAATTGCACATTGTATGTGCAACACAGTTCTTTTCACTCATTTATAGTTAACTGTTAAGAAATTAGTGGGCCTAATTCACCCTAAAAGCTAGCTCATGAGGATGGGGTTGCCCAACCTATAAAGGCTATCTTAACCATATTTTTAACCAATGTGAGACTTTAACACCCCCTCTCATGCAGGTGGCATAATATCAACCACGAAACCTGACTCTGATACCATGTTAAGAAATTAGTAGGCCTAACTCACCCCAAAAGCTAGCTCATGAGGAGAGGGTTGCCCAAACTATTTAAAGACCATCTTGGCCATATTTTTAACCAATGTGGGAGTTTAACATTAACATATGCAAATAATATACTAGTTTATGGGAGCATGCCCTCTTGTTCTTCACAGGTCAAACAAATTAAGTATCTCTTTGCTTGATGCTAAAAGGCAAAGCTTGCTAGATAGTCAATTTCCAATATTTTAGTATGATTCTCAGGATGATTGTACTTGTTTCTTTGTGTTTATTGTAGCTTCTTGTGTCTTCATCCTCTAAAAGGAGTCAGAATTTTTAAATAATTATCAATATCCTACCTCCAATTTGTATGATATTTGACTACCATTTTCTTTGTTTATTGAAACTCAACACAATATCCTCCTGTGAGTGCGGATTTTTTTTCCACAATGATGACTAATCATTTTTCACAAGTATATGATTGTGCTTATTTGTTACTTGAATCTTTTGGTTCTCTTCCAGCAATTATTTAGAGTAGCTTTTCGTTGTTCTTAACGTTTATTGATCAGGTTGGCTGACAGGACTGATTCTTTTGGGTGAATAACAGCATGCAGATCTCACAAGTGATGTTGGGGTACCTTTTTACCTTGAATCCCTTGCATGCTTTATGCTCTGCTTCATTGTCATGATACAAGTTATTTTGATCACAGGAAGCATTTTTGCGCTTGCCTCTTCCATATGCTGATCAAGAGTTTAAGATGGGCTCTATCTTGAAAGATTTTGTGGAGAACAAAACTGAGCCTGCTCCATATGTACATATCCGGCGTAGTATCCTGAATGAAAACTGGTGTAGCACTGGAGAAGTTCAAATATATGCTGAAACATAACATTTTTTTGTACTAAGATAATCTAAACAATCTTCAGCATTTTGCATGGTACATACTACATAGTTTATTCTTCAATTATGAAATATCTCAATGATCTCTGACTAGATCCTTAACAAGAAAAGATGTTTACTTGATCAAGAAGAAGCGGGATGGCACTGAAACTGGTGGTGGATGCACAAACTGCGATGCTAATTCCACATGTAATGAGAATTGTGAATGCAGGTAATGACATTTTTCAGTTCCTTATCCTTTGTCTTTTATATTGCACTGGAAAAATTAAGAATGACCATTGAACTTGTCTACTTTGAACTGATTTTTCTTGTTGATTTAGTCAGGTTCACCCTTTCTTGTTATGAATGCCATGTTGCTTAGAATGTTGTTGTTTATCTTGATCTTCAGTTTGCATAATGTCTAATCTTCATACAAACTTTTGTCTTTTAAGTTATCTAAAGTCACAAAAAATGAGGATATTAGGTAGAAAATGATGTAATTGAGGAGGTCATTTAATATCTTTTCCTATTAGATATTAGGTTTCTCTTTATTATTTCCTACTTCAGTGTTTCCATTGAGGTGCTTCCTTAGGTAGTTGCTATGCTTTGCCTATATAATAGGCTTATGTAATGGCTTCTTTGATTATCTATCTATGATATATTTCTCCTGATTTTCCTAACTTGGTATTAGACCATGTTTTGAGATCTTTTCTCCCTCCTTCCTTTCTCTATTTTCTTCTTTATTCTCCTTCCATTTTCTTGTAACTTGCATTTGAACCACGCCACATGTATGGGCCGTATGGCACTATGCACCTTGTCCACTGTTCAGCGAGTTAAGTAGTAGAGTTTAGGCAAGTGCATTTGGTTAATAGCGTATCAAATTTAATTCAATTATTGGAAATGATTACCGAATTACACTATATACTGAACTAGTACCTATCAAAACTATTTTGGTTAATGTGGTAACTGACTGAATTAACCAAAATTTTTTAAACTTGATTACTATGGTTTCTATTTTATTTTTTGTACGCAGTTATATGTTATACCATTGATTTTAAATTTTAAATTGCGGCCTGTACCAAGCAGTATGTTCCATATCAAACTGGAACTAGAGTGGTCTGAGTCTCAAACTACCCAAATTGTTCGAAATATTTTGAAAGGATCTAAATGAGCTGAAAAATGAGATTAAAGTGTGTTAAGGACCTAATTATATATATCATTTCTCTACATACTTATATGCAAAAATGAATAATAATGTATTGGTAGTATGGGGGCTGCCAAAGGTAGCAAGTGATTTCCCCAAACTTTCTCTTTTTTTCTACCTGATTACTGTTCATCGTGCAGTACTCTTCATCATCTCCTGTTCTCTCCATCTAATTTTGAGATCCAGATCTGAGATCCAAAGTTGGGAAAGGTTCCTCCCTAGATCTGTGCTCAGATCCAAAGTTGCCGCTTCGAGGAAATCTACGACAAGAGTACAAGACTACGAATCAAAGGGTTTATGCTTATCAGTTATCACTATAAAAAAAAATGAATGGATGTAGAGGGGGACGCAGTGGACGCACTCAGAGCTCTCAACCTTAGGCACAATCTGTTGTCTCTACCTGTGTTCATGGAGGTACTCCTACTGCGCGTCTGACTCATAACTCTGGTGCCCACTCTTGGATTCTAGACTCTGGCGCATATGATCATATGTCTGGTAACTTTTTCGCTTTCTCCAGTTTAGTCACTCCTGCCTCATCCACTACCATCACTCTTGCTGATGGGTCCACCTCATCAATAAAGGGTATTGGTCTAGCCTCGCCTACACCATCCTTACCACTTAATAATGTTTTTTTACATTCCTCAATTTCCCTTGAGTTTACTTTCTATTAGTAAACTCACTCGAGATTTACATTGCTCAGTGACATTTACCTTTGACTCTGTTATTATTTAGGATTCTCGGACCGGTAAAGTGATTGGCACAGGGCATGAGTCTCGGGGTTTGTATCAATTGGTGATGCCATCCTCTGCCTTGGTGGTTGATTCTTCTCTTAAGATGCATAGCCGGTTGGGGCATCCTCACCTGCAGGATCTAAAGAAGATGTGTCATAGTCTTTCTTTACTTTCGAGTCTTGAGTGTGAATCGTGTCAACTTGGTAAACATTCCCGGTCTTCTTTTCCAAGTAGCGTTAATAAACGTGCTTCATCACCTTTTTCCCTTGTCCATTCTTGATGTTTGGGGTCCTAGTCGCGTCTCTTCTAAACTAGGGTTCAGATATTGTCACTTTCATAGATGACTACTCTCGTATGACCTGGTTATTCTTGATGAAGGATCGATCTGAGCTCTTTCACATTTTCTCCACATTCTATGTTGAAATAAAAACTCAATTTGATGTTTCCATTCGCATGTTACGAAGTGATAATGCAAAAGAATATTTTTCTACTGCCTTTCGGTCTTTCTTTTCCACTCATGGTCTTCTCCATCAATCTTCATGTCCTCATACACGACAATAGAATGGTGTTGCAGATCGAAAAAATCGTCATCTTGTAGAAACGACACGTACTCTCCTATTGCATATGAATGTACCATTGAGATACTGAGATGATGCCATTCTCACTGCTTATTACCTCATTAACGGGATGCCCTCCTTTGTTCATCACAAAATTCCCTTCATTGTTCTCTTTCCACATGACCCTATATATAGTCTTCCACGCGTGTTTGGGTGTACCTGTTTTGTCCATCAACTTTCTTCCGGGAAGGATAAGTTATCTCCAAAATCTATTAAATGTGTCTTCCTTGGTTACTCTCGTCTTCAAAAAGGATACTGTTGCTACTCATTCGAGTTGGGTCGTGCTTTTGTCTCAGCAGATGTTACCTTTTTTGAGACCACACCATTCTTTTCCCGTCAGTCCACTACACTAGGTCCTTCCTATTCCGATTCCATTATCCACTCTTGAGGACACATCTTCTCGGATGACTAATGATTCGCTGCCACCCCGACGGGAACCCACCAAGTTCTTTACTCGACGTGTTTTGCCGAGACATCGCCAGCTTCCCCGCCCGACTCTGCTGCCCCCATAGCTGCCTTGCCGGTCTCAAATCCTTCTCCACCATCCAACCTTGATCTTCCTATTGCCTTGAGGAAAGATGTTTGTAAATGTTTTACTTCTCATCCTATCTCTCATTATGTCTCTTACGATACTTTATTCCTCAGTATTATGCTTTTATCACTTCTCTTTCTACTGTTTCTATCCCTTAGACCGTTTCAGGTGCCTTATCTGATTCGGGGTGGCGCCAAGCCATGGTTGATGAGATGACTACATTACATTCTAATGACACGTGGGAGCTTGTTCCTCTTCCCTTGGGAAAATCTATTATAGGATGCAAGTGGGTGTTCAATATTAAAACAACTCGCTCTTGATGGATCTATTGATAGGCTCAAGGCTCGTTTGGTAACCAAGGGATATATACATCGATATGGAGTGGATTATTTGGATACATTCTCTCCCGTAACTAAGCTTGCCTCTGTTCGCCTCTTTCTTACGCTAGCAACAATTTCTAGTTGGCTACTTCATCAACTTGACATCAAAAATGCCTTTTTACATGGTGATCTTGATGAGGAGGTGTATATGGAGCAACCTCCTGGATTTGTTGCTCAGGGGGAGTCCACATTAGTCTGCAAATTAAAAAAGTCTCTTTATGGTCTGAAACAGTCTCCACGTGCCTGGTTTAGCAAGTTTAGCTCTACTATCACTCAGTTTGGTATGATGAGATGCACCTCCAATCATTCAGTCTTCTTTTGCACCTCTCCTTCTGGAAAGCGAGTGCTCCTCATTGTTTATGTAGATGACATTATTATAACGAGAGATGATACAAATGTGATACAAAAATTAAAGTCTTATTTACATTATCAATTTCAGACCAAGGACTTAGGTGATTTGAAATACTTCCTTGGTATTGAAGTAGCTTGATTAGGGGGAGCAATCTATATTTCTCAAAGGAAGTATGTACTTGATATGCTACAGGAGGCAAGTATGTTGGGAGCTCGACCAGTTGACACTCATATGGAGTCAAATATAAAGCTATTACCGAAGCAAGGTGAATCCTTGGTTTATTCGGGTTCATATTGTAGATTGATAGGCAAGTTAAACTATCTTACAGTCACGAGATTTGATATCTCTTTCATTGTTAGTGTACTCAGTCAATTCCTTGAGTCACCTTGTGACGGACATTGAGAAGCTGCATTGAGGGTCCTTCGTTATCTCAAGAAAGCTCTAGGAAAGGGACTTTTATAGTGTGACAGGGGTCACCTGTAGGGGTGGCAATCTGTGTCGTGTCGTGTTTAAATGTGTCATGTCTAAACGTGTCTCGTGTTGTAAAAGGCTAAACCCGAACTCGACCCGTTCATTAAATGTGTTGGAATATGCAAACTCGAATCTGACCCTTTTATTTCTTGGTTGACACGACACGACACACTTAACCCGTTTAAGTAAACGTGTCAAAATGTGTACATGTGTACACCTACACTATACAACACGATAAACACAATTTTAATAGTGAACAAAATTAAAGCTACTGAAATTAAAAATTAAGAACAATATAAAGACTATTAATAACAAGACATATCCAACATTCGTAACTTTTTACTTATTATTATTATTATAATATATATATATATATATCCTTATAAACAGGTAAATGGATTAAATAGGTTCGGCAACACGATTACACACGTTTAGTTAAATGGGTTTAATTGTGTTAATCCGGGTTGAACCCGTTTAATCAAAACACACATTTAGCCAAACCCGAGCCCGCGTAACTCCGTGTCGTGTCGTGTCGGGTTTTCGTGTTGTGTCAGAAATTGCCAGCTCTAGTCACCTGCAATAGCCTGATGTGGATTGGGCATGTTCACCTACTGATCGCCGATCTACTTCAGGATATTGTGTGATGCTTGGCGGTAATTTGATATCATGGAAAAGTAAGAAACAAAGTATGACGGCTAGATCTAGTGCTGAGGCAGAATTCAAGGCTATGACTCTTTTGACTTGTGAATTGATATGGCTAAAGCAGTTAATGGGAGAACTCGGAATTATCCATAAAGAACCAATGAAACTGCTTTATGATAATCTGGCTGCTTTTTATATTGCCTCTAATTCGGTTTTTCATGAAAGAACAAAGTACATAGAAATTGATTGAAATAGTCATATCATTTGTAAGTTCAAATGAACAGTTGGCTGATATACTAACTAAATCTTTAAGAGGTCCTAGAATATTTTATATTTGTAACAAGTTGGGCTTACATGACATATTTGCTCTAACTTGAGGGGGAGTGTTAAGGACCTAATTATATATATAATTTCTCGATGTACTTATATGCAAAAATGAAAAATAATATATTGGTAGTGTGGGGGCTGCCAAAGGTAGCAAGCGATTTCCCCAAACTTCTCGGTGGCTTTAGACTGGTTAATGAAACAAAACATAACATATAATAATAGATGATTATAATTTGTCTTTTTGTAATTACTTGGTGCCTACTTTTGCAACAGCTGTAGCTTTTCAGCTATATACTTTTGCAGCTACAACTGAACTTTAGCTATGATTAATTGCTAGCCCCATTGTCTCCTCAAGCACATGCAGGGTAGTTCTAGTCAGACCATTTTTAAGTCTTGATGTTTTAATCTCACACCATTTTACTTGTTGCACAACATCCCGATCACAAATAAGGTCTCTATCTTTTATAGATTTTGTTTCCAAACTCAAATGATATGTGTTCGCTAAGGTTGCTCAAGGCAACAATAAGGTTGCTCTGTTGCAACTTGCAATCTTGAAGACTAGAGTCGAGTGCGAAGATAGTCTTTTTGTCATTCAAGGCTGATGTTGTGTACATTAACCAGCCTCTCCCGAGACTTGCATCAGTGGAAGGCTCATCCATTAGGAATGCCCTTTTTCTCTCTCTATATGGATTTGACTTAAGTTACATTTAATGTGGTGGCATCTCTTTTTCCCTATTTATTAAATATGGTCTAGTATCCTCAGTGGTTTTGAATGTAATTGCTATTATTAGCAAATATTAGATCTTTTGATATGAGATAAAGATATTCATAACAAGATAAGCCATTTGAAAACAATAATATTGTGGATATGATTCTTTTATTTCAGTTCATTCAGGATCAAAGATTTTCTGTCAACATTTTGTTATTCCTCTAGTTGTAGCCTTGTAGGTCTGAAATTGAGGGTTTTGCTTAATGTTGATGCTGCATGATATATTCTGTTTAACAACATTCATGGTTGCTTGGTGAACTAAAGTTCTTTCTAGATGCTTTTTTGTATTTTTCTTCTGTGCCATTCTATCTACTTAGAAAGCCTCAATCAATTGTTCGTGTGGTGAATTTTCCAACAGGGGTCTTTCAATCAGCTGTTCCAAGGCTTGCCATTGTTCTGATATGTGCAGAAACAGACCTTTTCGCAAAGACAAGAAGATTAAAGTTGTGAAGGTAATTCTTCATCCAATATGTGCTTGGTACGCAAACAGTGTTATTTTCATAACTTTAGAATGTGGTTTTCCCATGTCCTCTGTCTTTGTTTGTAATTGTAGTTTCAAAATCCACATGTGTTAGCTCCATCATTTGTTAAAATTCTGAGTTAATCAAACTTCTGAATTCTCTTTTCTCAACCAGCCACAGAGGGAATATCTAATTACATATAAGTGAGAACTTTTATTAGACAGGTTATCATCCAGCATTCCTCATGCTTTTTGTACAAAACTCACTGAAGTAGTTATTTTTTGTACAGACCTCACATGCATTGTATGCACGTGCCAAGTTACCAATTATATAGTGCTTTTGAAGCCTAAAAGACTTGTATTGAGACAGACCCCCATAGACCAGTTTTATGATAAACCATACAAAGTAAAAGTTCTAGTTTGCACTTACCGCAACAATGTTTGTCAGTGAGATGTGGCTGATGCTATTGTTTTTCATATGATTAAACCATTTTACTTGGCTCTTGTTTTGCTCTTTCAGACTGAATATTGTGGATGGGGGGTTGTGGCATTAGAGGTAATGGAGAAGGGAGACTTTGTCATTGAATATATTGGAGAAGGTATATTTAATTACTATTCTAGTTAATTTTTATGCTTAATTAATTCTCTTCAGAATTTCTCGTTGTTAAATTTATTTTGATACTAGTGCAAAATTCTCCCTTCTTAGTTTTGTCATTCTTCTTCTTACTTTTTATTTATTATTTTTTAAAAGAGAAACCACAGTGAAATGTACACCTAGAAAAAGTAATGCTAGAAACACTTATCATACTTTTTTGGACTAAAATAATCCCATAATAATGGGAATCCAATTTGCTGATAGCCTGATACTATGTTGTAATGAGCATATTCCATATACTATATGCAATATACAAATATTGGCTCAATCATAGTTCAGAATTAGTTGGTAGTTGGTACTAGGCTACTAGCATGGCATTCTTTAGCACTTTGAGAGGTAAAAGAATTGAAATCTTCAGTACTAAGCCTCCCAAGAATAGAAGGGGAGAAAAGCGAGAAAGGTAAAATAAAAAGTAGGAAGACAATAAGCAAACCTACACTTCCCTTCAAGTTGGAGCATATATGTCAATTATGTTCAACTTGTCATATAGATTGTTGAATAGAGTAGGTCCAAGAGCCTTGGTGAAGACATCAATGGTTTGCTCATAAGAAGTGTATGGTGTGATAATCTTCCCACATAGCACGACTTCAGGAATGAAATCACAATCAATCTCAATGTGCTTTATTCTCCCATGAGTCATGAGACAAATTGCTTGCAATGTAGATGACAAACGATTATTACAATACATTTCCATATGCTTGGTAGAAGTAAATCCAAACTCAAGAAGTGTTTTAATTCATACCATTTCACAAGTAGTGTGTGCCATTACTTTTATATTATACCTTAGTACTAGATTTGGACCATTTATCATTGATAAAGCCAATATAATCAACATCAGAATAACATTTAATACAGGGATGTTCATTCTTGTCTTACCACTGATTCCTGTCACAAGAATTTTTAATACAATGTAGAATCTTTTTCCTTTCTTCAATATTTGGCCAACTTCTCTACCTCCCTTCAATGTGAAATTGTGAATAGAAATCCTCAACAAGTCCACTTCCTTCAATTTCTGATTGAAGATTTCAAACTACAAAGAATAGATTCTCAAGATGTTTTCGTCATGGAAATAATTATGCTTGAGCGCATCCCACATGGATAAGATAGAAGATAAAAGTTGAGACAATGTGACGCTCAAGCTTGTTTGAACATCCACGAGAGAACAGTACACTCATTGACCTACCAATTTATATATTTCTCAATATTTGCTGCATCGGATGGCTTATTATGAGGATGTTTAGTCTTCTATTCTGATCCATATAGAAGGAAGAAGGCCCTATACTAGAGGAGATAGTTTAGACTATTAGATTTAATGGAGGTGCAAATTGCCATGGAGGAAGAAGTAGCCATTCGAGGAGCATGCGACCTTAAGAGGAGACAATTGGCAGCCCTGAGAGGAAATCTACACCATCAAGGAGGGCTGTCGGACATGGCAAGGAAGGCTTGGAGAAGCTCTAAAAAGTGTTGTTGAAGCAGTTCCTGACGATGTTTATTGTTGGCAACTACTGCTGTTGGCGATGGCCGTTGGAGCAATGATTGCTGCCGAACCTACTGGCGTTTGTTGTTGCCGGCAGCAATTGGAGCAGCGACTAATGTGGTTGTTGGCATTTTGTTGCTGGCGACGACGCCTAAACCAGTGGCTGTTGATGGTGCTTGTCATTGGCGTTGGTGCCTGGTGCTATGATTGTTGTGATGTTGATGGCGCCTGCTACTGGTGGCAACAGTTGCTATGGCCTTTGTTGGCGCTTATGCCTCAAGCCTACTGTGGCCCCTGCAGGAACCGAGGGCAACAGCTGCTGCCCTAGGTAGCGCCTGTGATTGCTGCTGCCTTAGGGACCGACTGTGGTCACTGCTGCCCTAGGGGGCGGCAGATGTGGCTGCTGCTCTAGAGAAGAAAAGAGAAGATGGAAGAAGAAGAGGAACAAAGATTAGGGAAACCTAACCTTAGCCTTGCTTTGATACCAATTGAGAGGTAAAAGAGCTCAAGTCTTTCTCGCTAAACCTCCCAAGAATAGAAGGGGAGAAAAGAGAGAAAAGTACAATATAAGGTAGGAAGATAATAAGCAAACCTACACTAACAACTAAAACAACTAAATAGGTAAGTACAAATGCATTCTATCTTGGTACTTGATCTCTGGAACCTTGCATTTCCCACTAAAATATATTTCCTTAATTCCTTTTGCTCTCAGTAATATGCATGGGACAATAATTTTTAGCCCTTTTATTTAGTTTACTACTTTATATGTTGTTTAATATCCTTAGTCTATATGGATTATAAGTAAATGTTTGGATTAATCTCTTTTGTACAGGCAACATTTGATATAAAAGTGCATATTCTAAGAGAAGTGATGCAGGGAGGTTATTCTCATACATATGATCCCAAGAATATTGATTAAACATGTTTGAATGCCTTGGTGTGAAAATGTTGAAAAACCCATTACCAAGATTGGAATTTGGCACATGTTCAGATTGTGATGTTTTTATTTAACATGCGACTGAAATATTATTTTTGAAGTAACTATAAATAATTTGGAATAGTAATAAGTTGTTGAATGTTACTAAAGTTATAGCAAACTAATAAAATCTCTTCTTTTGGCAAAAAAAAAAATATCTCAAAAGATTAGGAAAAACTTAATTAGACAATTGGATTTTAGTTAGGAATATACAGGAATTCTTAAATAATATTAACAATAATATACGATCTTGCTAAGCCAAATATGTAACGCCATCATGCTAAATCAGAAATATCCATAGTTCTGTGGCCTAAAAGATGAAATATACTAATAGAAAACAAGGATACTAATAATCTATTACCACCAAGTTGGTGAATAGAATCTCAAAAAATTCACCACCTTGGTGGATTTTTAATTCACATCTAAAAACCCAAATAGAAACCTGCCACTTGTGAATTAAAATCCCAATCTAAGTTAACCAAACATGTGTTTTATCTATTTATATGGGAATTAAATGTATGCAATGCATTTTAGCTATCTATATGTAGCTTGATTTGCTTTCTTAGTTATCCATGTTTTCTAAATGTGTGCACTTTAGGTTATCATGCATTGGCATCTATTTGTTAAATGTTGACAGGAAGGGAGCTCTCCATGACTTGTAAAAGATAGAACCAAATGAGAATTTTAATTTTATCAGTTACACAATTTCACACTTCCATGCCAACTGTAAACAGAATCAACAAATCAAATGTAGTCTTTATTCAAGCAACTACATAAAAGCTAATTACTATACTGTACTGTGGACAGAAATTAGAAGATGATATTATAAGAAACTTATATTCCATATGTTAAGAATGCTTGGTAATGCACATAAAATAGTATTCAATGCTTATTTCAACAATTCATTCATTGTAAGGCTCTTATTCTTACTTTTGCTGTTTGTTGGTTTAGTTATTGATGATGCTTTGTGCGAACAAAGACTATGGGATATGAAACGTCGAGGTGATCAGAACTTCTACATGTGTGAACTTCATAAAGATTTCACAATAGATGCAACTTTTAAAGGAAATGCTTCTCGATTTCTAAACCACAGTTGTGATCCAAACTGTAAATTAGAGAAATGGTGAGCACTTAGTTTCCTATCATAAATCACTGCAAATCCCTAACCTGTTCCCTTCTCAAAATCCTTTATGTGAAAAGTTATTATATACTGTAAAATGAAATTTACCTTGACGAATTTTAGTCAGTGACCTTTTTTGTGGTTCAGGCAAGTTGATGGGGAGACACGTGTGGGTGTCTTTGCTTCTCGTTCAATAGACATTGGAGAGCCTCTAACATATGATTACAGGTAACTAGTAGATTACCTTTTTTTTTTAAAAAAATAAGAAATCATCAGAACTTCATAGAGTAAATATAACTTGAGACTGCCTACCACAGCTTGATGTTGAGAAAAGTTCCTTGTAATTTTATCTCAAACAGTTGAGACTTTAAGTTTGTTATTGTTGTAGATAAAATATAGCCATTGTAACTAAAATATAGCCAAAACACAGAGATGCAGAAACAACAATAGAACATAAGGATACAGTATAGCTAAGTGGAAAAGAATAAAGGCAGAGAGATTGGCAACCAATGTTAACTTTTAAACATTTGCATTGGACCAAGTTTTTTCAACTACCATATGCTTCTTCACATCCAATCACAAAGGCACATAATGCATGGCAACTAAAGCTTACAGAATATCTAATATTGAAGCGGGTTTCAGTGCTTCTTGATTTTGAAAGTTTATGTTACCAAATAACCCGTTTATTATGTATTGCTAGGCTCCACTTTCTAAAATGTACTTTGGTTCATTCTATCGCTTGAAAATATTCATTAGCTTTTTTATTACTATTGCGAACAGTAATACTAAATCTTGTTCATAGATTTGTGCATTTTGGACCCATGGTTAAATGTCACTGTGGAGCTTCCAACTGCCAAGGATATTTGGGAAGTAAAAAAAAGATAAACCCGATACCGCTTTGCTGGGGATGCAAAAGAAAGAGATCTTTTATGGTTCCTCGTGCCAAAACATTCAGTTGAAGGTACACGAATTTGTTAATTCTTTTTAATGTGGGGTGATGAAATGCTCATTTTCTATCAGTCTCTTGTATACTTACGTCCTGCAGCCTCCCATTTGGCTAATGTAGCATTCTTGAGTTATGTAACATTTCTATCCGTTGTCCTGCGGCACAGTTGTACTCATAATGGCGAAATGCCTTCTTCCTGAGGTCAAGAGAATTTCTGATATTTAGACATTCATATGAGAGAAGATTCAAGTTTGTCCCCCCATTTTTGCCCTTTTAGCTACGTCGCTGATGGTGTTACTGAACACTTGTGTTTTAGCTTTCTTTCAAAACACTGATTACTTGTATATCAAGTGGTAGGTAATAAGATGTGTTGGAAAAGACTTGAAAAGCACTTGTATGAGGTTCATTTCTGGTTTTCATGATCTGATCTACAAGGCTTATATTTTGACATAGTTTGCCTAGGTTGAGATGAAAAAAAAGCTAGTATGAGAATAATTTCCATAGTATATTTTATGAAGTGATTAGACATGTTCACCACTTTCATGTTAACTTGTCTCATAAAATTTATAATGGAGGTTGTCACTGGTTTTATTCGCTGAAATTACTGAACAAAAAGCTTAAATACTTGTTTAATAGATTTCGAAGCACTGTAAGTAGTAAATATAACTTAAGGAACAAAGCTTGTGAACTCTAGATGGACATGATTATGTTGGGCTGCCTGAATTTGTAAATCATCTATGCAAAGATTAAAATATGAGGTAAAAAATAAAAATATGAAATATTATACATTTATGCGAGTGAAGGGTTGGAGATAATCTTCTCCATTCCCATTCTCGATTTTGTTTGTTTATCTTCAATACGATGATCAGAATGTACGTTATACCAACTCCAAGTATGGCCTCTCTCAGTCTCTCTATCGATGTAATTATTCATTTGGTTCAAATTATATAATAATAGAAAAAAGGGATACGCATTTTTGCCCTGCTCCTTGCAATTCTAAATTATTTCTTTTATGAAATCTTGCGAGTTTCTTCCAACATCGTTTTCTGCCTTAAATCTTTTCCTTAATATACATCATACAAATTGTCCTCGGCATCTCACAATCTCCTATGCGTTCTGATGAAGTTCGTCGTGATGAGGGAAATCACAAAAGAGCAAGCGAAGGATCCAGCCAAGAACAACGCCGCCGAGGCCAACAGAACCACCTTCCATTGCTGTGCCGACGCCACAATTGCCGAAGCAACAGCCGCCATGGAGAGCAAGACCAATGTCTTCTTCCACGTTTCGAACCTCTTGAGATCGCTTCTGCACCCCTTGCAGTGCACCACATGGCGGTAATATCGATTCGCCGGGTTGGGAGCGTGCTGCGTGCCGATCCCTCCTTTCGCCGGGAACGAAGCAGAGATCCCTGCCACCACCCCCACCGGCGCTTGCTCGACCACAGCTGGCTCCTTAGGCGGCGAGATGGTGCTGTGCCCGAAGTAGTATGGCATTCCATGCCCGGCCTTGTCCATCCACTTCCTGTACTCCGCAACCCAAGTGTCGGAAGACCGCAGGTTGAGGTAGAGATCCTTGGTTGGCACCTTCGCCTTCACCAGCACCTCGTTCTGCGACGAGAGGAACCCCATGTCCTGCTCGAACACCTTGCACTGGTTCTGGTGGATGAACCAATCCGGGATCAGGTTGAACAGGGTCGATCTCGCGGTGGCGCCGAACCGGACGATGAGCATCGACTTTCCCTGCCCTGTCGGCCTGCAGAGGAACAGCGCCGAGAAGCACTGCTTCACCCCCTTCTTGTCAACGAACTCGAGATCGTTGGAGAGGACGCAAGGCGCTTGGAAGCGGAGGAAGTGTTGCAGCGCCGGGGTCCGCGAACGGCCCCAGCGGCCGGCGAAGCCGCGGCCGGTCCGCTCGGTGACTTCGAAGACCAGCGGCTGTGCGTCCTCCCGCTTGGCGGTCCAGTCGGTGCGGTCGTGGGAGATTGGGACGTGAGCCGGATCCATGAGATTTTCGAGGAGGATGGAGTGGTCGTAGGGGAGCTCGTGCACGGTGGAGGTGTCGAGGAAGCCTGGCAGCGCGTAGTACTTGAACCAGGGGAGCTTCTCGGTGTTGGGCGGGTTCTTCTCCGACATCCACACCCACACCACGCCCTGTGAGTCCCGCACTTCGTACGTCCGGACGCAGGCGGCCCGCGGTATCTTTGCTCCCTCTTGCAGCTGCAGCGGCATCATGAAGAACAACAAGTAAAGTAATCATCACGATTCGCATTGCATCGGCCAAATTCAGTTGGAGCTAGAGGAAGAAGAAGATGAAAATGTTTATCCGAGTACCTGTGGGATCTTGACGCATTCGCCTTCACCTTTGAATTGCCATCCATGGTAAAGACACTCCAATCTCCCATCCACCAGCTGCCCTTCCGATAGCTTTGCTAATCTGCATAGATAGATCATTTCCTTACGCATCACATCACCAAAATCTCATTTTTGACTTCGATTTCGATCTCGATGAGGAAGTTCCTGAAGGAGAGTTAAGGGGATGACTTGTCTGCAAGAACAAATTTGCATCATACCGGTGGGGGCATCGGTCCTCGTAGCAGCGGAGGGCGCCGTCGCCGTCGCGGAAGAGGACGACCTGCTTGTCGAAGACGGTGAGGCCGAGCGGGGCGTCATCGGGGACTTGCTCCGTCAAGTAAAGCGGGTACCACTCCTCTCTCCAGTCGTACTCCGCGGCCGCTTCGGGCGCCTCTGCTTCCGTCGGCACCAACACCTCCTTGTCCACATCCTCTACCACCGCAGCCCGGCATTCCACTGTCGACCCTCGGCCTCTTCTGCTTTTAATTCTCGGCGGTGTTCTTTTTCTGCAACCCGCAGGGGAAGAAATCAAAGGAAGGACAGCCGAAGCGGAGGTCTCGAGTGCTTTGTGAACCGAGAGGAGGCAGAGTGACGAGAGCTGAAACAGCGCCATCGTGACAGATGAATCCTCTGCAGAAAATGGGAACGATGGATGAAAAGAGGACGGGAGGAGATCCGTCGTGTGGAACTTCGGTTGCTTCTACTGATTTCCTTGGGCAATAATTTTCAGTTGATTCCTGACCACATAAAATTAAACTAGCAATCAGCAGTTTGGATTTCTCTGAAAGAAAAGTAGTAAATTGTTGTGATTGGAATGGCGAAGAAGAAACATTGAGAGGTGGGCAATCTTCAACCAGACAGGTAATGGATAATGACTTCGGAATTGGAACTCAAGTTACGTGGGAGTGGAGTGGAACTTGAGCTGCTGTGAGCTGATTATGGATCCTTTCCAATTAGATTGTGTAAATTGTTCAACCATGTTGGATCTGCAGAACAAAGGAAATAAAATTGCCACAACCTCTCAGCAATGAAAATTTTATACAGATTTGCAACAAAAACACTATTTACTTTGGAAAAATTACATGTTTACCTCTTTATCTATAAGCGACACCTTATCTAATAGTTGACAAGCATATAAATTATAAGTTAGATTTTTTAAAATCGAAATCTTAGTCTACCTATTTTGCTTGCTCAATCGACCGACACTCAAGTCAAGTCAGACGGCTAGGTCAGAGGATTCCACCCAGCCACACAAGGACACTCGTCATTATGAACCCGACATCTTCAGGATCAGCCTCGACTCATATCTGAGCAACATCCCTACAAGATTTTCGGACGACATCATCGCCAATCAACCCTCATCTTGCGATATATACAAACGCCACTCCCCAAGTACACTAGATTCTAATTTTCATTACACCCATTTGGAACATATTTTTACTCAAGCGTTGGAGTGTCTTTTGCAGGTCCCCGCCGGAGTTGCACCTGACCGGACCACATCGCTACGATTTTGGGCAAGAACATTTGGCACCCACTGTTGGGCCGAGTAAATCTTAGCTGCCCCCGCAATGGTTGGTACCCGGAGTCAGACGAACGTCGCCGCACGCAGGTAACACCCTGTTAGAAAATCAGCCTTAGACCTAACTCCACCACAAAAGCTAGCTCTTGAGGGGAGGATTGCCAAATCTATTTAAAGGCTATCTACACCACAACCTCTATGTGGGACTTTAACACACCCCCTCACGCCTAGGATCCATATCTAGAGTGTGAAGTTCTATAGGTGGTCCACTCTCAACCATATATTTTGCTCTGATACCATGTTAGAAAATCAGTCTTGGACCTAACTCCACCCTAAAAGCTAGCTCTTGAGGGGAGGATTGCCAATCTATTTAAAGGCTATCTAGACCATAACTTCAACCAATGTGGGACTCTAACACACCCTAGCGGCGACGTCCCCCTACTACCTTGAGGAAACAAAGTCCAATGTCAGAAAGACAATGACCGAGTCAACCGCTTAGGAAACGAAGTCTGAGGAATCATCGACTACATAGCCGACGGGTTCGCAGGAGGAGACGAATCGAGCTCGACCAGAAAGAGATTCCTCCGAGCAATCATGACAGTCGATGGCACTAGTCGCCCGTAGGGGCCCATCTCTAGAACCCCGATAATATCATTATATGAATATGATTTCTAGCAGATTGACAAAAACCTGCACGACCCAGTCATTATTTCTGTGATCGCACAGAACTTTATCGTTAGGAAAGTTTTGGTGGATCAAGGTAGTTCGACCGACACCCTCCCCCGCTCTACATTTGAGAAAATGCAACTAGTCGAAGCCTTGCTATCGCCATGCAAGGGAGACTTGGTGGATTTCTCAAGGGAGCGAGTCAACGTCCGAGGCTCCATATGGCTAAGAACGATGTTCAATTCCCAGCCAAGAGCGAAGACAATCGACGTGCAGTACCTGGTCACCGACATCCCTAGTTCCTACCACATAATCTTGGAATAACCTTTATTGAATAGCCTGGGAGCCGTCGTATCAACCCCCCACATGGCGTTGAAATTCCCTATTTTCAAAACAGAAGTAGGCGTGCTCCACGCTGACCAGAAAGAAGCTCGTCGATGTTACATCGAATGCCCCAGACAAAGGACAACTAGACCAAAGAAGGAGTCGGATGCTCTACCTCATCAGACGCTCTCAACGCTCGTGGGCGAATAGTCGGTGGGAACCCCCGAGCGAGACCCAAGCAGAGGCGCTCAGAAATGACCCGACCCAACGTAACTTGAAAACCGACCACCACTCGGAGTAAAGACATGAGCCTGAGTCCATCTAGGCTCGGAGCAAACCATAGACAATCACCGGTTTCTTCTCTCCTCTCTCTTTTGCCTTGACAGACACAACCACGCTCGGACCGAGCACCTCATCTTTGATAACTCTATTGTATAAACAATTTCTTTTTGCATTAATAAAGATCACGTCTTTCACATTTCTGTGTGTGCCCAAGAATTTCATGGCCATCTCGCTGTTTGAGCGAATGTCTAACAACCCGAGACAAGAACGTCGCCGCCTTGTCTTACGCTCCTCGGCGAGCTCGGCTTGACCCCAAGCGCGGTCATCGACCTCAGCGCCGCTACTTTCGGCCTCAGAGCTCTTACGAACCCCGAGCACGGTCTTGCCTTACGCTCCTCGTTGAGCTCGGCTCGACCCTAAGTGCGGCCCTCCTCCTCAGTGTTGCTACTTTCGGCCTCAGAGCCCTTACTCGGTCTCAGCGCCGTTACTTCCGACCTCGGAGCCCTTACGGATCTCAAGCACGGTCTTGCATTACACTCCTCGGCGAGCTCTGGTCGACCCCAAGCGCGGTACTCGACCTCAGCGATGCTACTTCTGGCCTCAGAAGCCTTACTACTTTCGGCCTCAGAAGCCTTACTACTTCCGGCCTCAGAGCCCTTACGGACTCGAGCGCGGTCTTTCCATACGCTCCTCGACGAGCTCGGCTCGACCTCAAGCGCGGTCCTCGACCTTAGCGCTGCTACTTCCGACCTTAGAGCCCTTACAGACGCTGAGCGCGATCTTGCCTTACGCTCCTCGGCGAGCTCGAATAAACCCCAAGTGTGGTCCTCGGCCTTAGTGTCAATAGTTTCGGCCTCAGAGCCCTTACGGATCTCGAGCGTGGTCTTGTCTTACGCTCCTCGACTAGGGATGACAACGGTTCGGTTAACCACACTTTTGGGGGTTAACCGAAACTGAAACCGATTTCCAAACCCGCTAACCGAAATCGGCCGGTTTCAAAAGCCTATATCTGAAACCAAAATTTTCGGTTCGGATAAAACTAGTTATTCGTTTACTAATCGGTTAACCAGTAGTAAACGGATAACCGATTCAATGATTAATAACAAAATCAGTTTCGGATACCGGTTAACCGTAAAAAACCGGTAGTAAACAAATAATCGATTCAAAGATTAATAACAAAATCGGTTTCGAATATCGGTAACCAAAACCGAATATATAACAGGTTTTGGTTACCGATTAATCATAGTCCGATAATCGAAATCAAACCGATTTCAAATAGTTTTTGGTTTTTACTATCTGAAACCAAAATCGAACCGCAAATCCACTATCCAAAATCAGATTTTGCGATTTGGTTAACCGGTTAACCACGATTAACTGGTTTGAATTGCCATCCCTATCCTCGACGAGCTCGACTCGACCCCAAGCGCGATCCTCGACCTTAGTGTCGCTACTTCCGACCTTAGAGCCCCTATTACTTTCAGCCTTAGAGTCTTTACTTGGCCTTAACGCCGCTACTTCTGGCCTTAGAAGCCTTACTACTTTTGGTCTCAGAACCCTTACAGACCCCGAGCGTAGTCTTGCCATACGCTCCTCGGCGAGCTTGGTTCGACACCAAGCGGTCCTCGGCCCTTAGTGCCGCTACTTCTAGCCTTAGAGCCCTTACTCGGCCTCAGCGCTGCTACTTCCAACCTCAGAGCCCTTATGGATGCTGAGCACGATCTTGCCTTACGCTCATTGGCGAGCTCGGCTCGACCCCAAGGGCGGTCCTTGTCCTCAGCGCCGCTACTTCCGACCTCAGCCCTTACTTGGTCTCAACGCCGTTACTTCCAGCCTCAGAGTCCTTACGGATCCCGAGCGCGGTCTTGCCTTACGCTCCTCGGCGAGCTCGGCTCGACCCCAAGTTCGATCATCGAACTCAGCACTGCTACTTTCGACCTGAGAGCCCTTACTCGGCCTCAGTGCCGCTACTTCCGGCTTGAGAGCCCTTACTATTTCTTGCCTCAGAGCTTTTACTCGGCCTCAACGCCGCTACTTCCGACCCTAGAGCTCTTACTCGGCTTCAGCGACACTACTTTCGGCCTTAGAGCCCTTACTACTTTTGGTCTCAAAGCCCTTACGAACCCCGAGTACAACATTGTCTTACGCTCTTTGACGAGCTCCACTTGACCCAGACACGATCCTCGATCTTAGCATCGCCACATCCGACCTCAAAGCCCTCGCTACCTCAGGCCTCGACGCCCCAACTATCACTCTTGAGCCCTCACACGCACCCCAGCTTCCATGATCGCCAGGTACAATAGAGATTTAACCTCAGGCACAATCCTCGGCTCTAGTCGCTGCTATCGAGCTCCCACACTCTATAGGCACTTCACCTCATATCCCTTGACAAAGAAATTTTGCTGCGACCAACAACCCCGGCCAAAAAGCGCAAGGATACTTATGCAGAGAGAAACATGGCGATAACCATAAAAGGGTAAATATCCAAAAAAAAAACATGAACTTCGGACATTTTCCCATTTTTAGCATAAACTTTTTTCGTTAGCAAAAAAATACACAAACTTTCATTCTGTTATCCCGTTTAGCACGCACCATCATTTTTGACGGTTTTTGCTGATGTGTCACTTAACAGTGACGACGTGACATAAAAAGAAGTCATGTAAAACACGTCGAGTAAAGAACTTAGACCTTTTCTCATTTTTAGCATAAACTTTTTCCATTAGCAAAAAAATACACCAACTTTCATTCCGTTACTCCATTTAGCACACACCGTCATTTTTGACGGTTTTTGCTGATGTGTCACTTAACAGTGACGACGTGTCACACGCGGCCTCTCTGCCTCCGCCTCTCTAGTAGAGAGGCCGCGCATGGCAGAGACGTCGCACATCCTCTCTGGCAAAGAGGTCGCGCGATCATACGCGGCCTCTCTGCCTCTGCCTCCTCTCCGCCTCCTCCTCTCCGTCACCGTTAAGTGACACATCAGCAAAAATCGTCAAAAATGACGGTGTGTGCTAAACGGAGTAACGAAATGAAAGTTGGTATATTTTTTGCTAATGGAAAAAGTTTATGCTAAAAATGGGAAAAAGGTCTAAGTTCTTTACTCGACGTGTTCCTCCTGCAGTTACCCAGGTCGCCCCTTTTGACTCCGCTGTTTGTGCCGATGCTTTACCAGTCCTAGATCCTCCTGTACTATCGGATCTTGACCTTTCTATTGCTTTAAGGAAGGGAGTGCGTAAGTGTTCTACTTCTTATCCTATCTCCCACTTCGTTTGCCATGTTGCCTTATCACCTGAATATTACACATTTCTTTCTTCCATTTCTGTTGTTTCTATTCCTAAGACTATTTCAGGTGCTCTATCTGATCCGGGGTGGCGCCAGGCCATGATTGATGAGATGACGACATTGCATTCTAATGGGACATGGGAGCTTGTTCCTCTTCCCTCAGGAAAGTCCACTGTCGGTTGCAAGTGAGTGTTCACTGTTAAGATAGCTCATGACGGTTCTGTTGACCGGCTCAAAGCCCAATTAGTTGCCAAACGATATACACAACAATATGAAGTTGATTATTTGGATACATTCTCCCCTGTTGCCAAGATTGCCTATGTTCGATTACTTTTCACCCTTGCGGTATTTTTTGGTTGGCGAATGCATCAGCTTGACATCAAGAATGCATTTAATTTTTGCATGGTGATCTAGGTGAGGATATTTATATGGAGCAACCTCCAGGATTTGTTGCTCAGGGGGGGAGTATACCTTAGTCTGCAAGCTGAAGAGATCTCTTTATGGTTTGAAACAATCTCCTCGTGCATAATTCAACAAGTTTAGCTATGTTATTACTCAGTTTGGCATGATGAGAAGTATTTCAGATCATTCAGTCTTCTTTTCCACCTCCTCTACTGGGAAACGAGTTATTCTTATTATTTATGTGGACGATATTATTATTACTAGGGATGATACAGATGGGATACAGAAGTTAAAATCTCACTTGCATCAATATTTTCAGACCAAAGATCTAGGTGACTTAAAATACTTCATTGGCACTGAAGTAGCTTGGTCAGGAGGAGCTATTTATATTTCTCAGAGGAAGTATATCCTTGACATGCTACAGGAGAGAGGCGTGCTGGGAGTCCGACCGGTAGACACTCCTATGGATCCAAATATAAAGTTGCTATCAAGACAGGGGGAGTCCTTAGCTGATCCCGGTCCATACCGCAGATTGATAGGCAAGTTGAATTACCTAACATTCACAAGGCTTGATATTTCATTTGCTGTAAGCGTAGTTAGTCAGTTTCTTGAGTCACCTTGTGAGAGTCATTGGGAAGCTGTATTAAGAATTCATCATTATCTCAAGACAGCTCCAGGAAAGGGGCTTCTCTATCATGACAGGGGTTATCTACAGGTGACAGACTATTCTGATGCTGATTGGACAAGTTCACCCACTGATCGTAGATCGATTTCAGGATATTGTGTTATGCTTGGTGGTAATCTGATCTCATGGAAAAGCAAGAAACAGACTGTTGTGGCTATCTAGTGCCGAGGTAGAATATAGAGCTATGACCCTTGTTACATGTGAATTAATTTGACTTAAGCAATTGCTCGGAGAACTTGGAATCACTCAAAGAGAACCAATGAAGTTATTTTGTGACAATCAGGCTGCCATGCATATTGCCTCTAATCTTATTTTCCATGAGAGGACAAAGTATATAAAGATTGATTGTCACTTCATTAGAGAAAAAGTAAAATCCAAGGAGATAGTTATGTTATTTGTGAGTTCTAATGATCAGTTGACTGATATGCTAACTAAATCATTAAGAGGTCCTAGAATAACTTACCTTTGTAACAAGTTGAGCTTATATAATATCTTTGCTCCAACTTGAGGAAGAGTATTGATTAATGACCTAATTATAAATATATATTATATCTATGTACTTATTTGTAAATATGATATATAAATATTGGTAGAGAGGGCTCTATCAAGAATCTTTTTTTCCAAATCACAAAATGAAAATATAAAAGGAAACAAATTAATTGTTCGTTTTAATGAATTTTAAATTAAGTGTGGTAGATAATTTATAATTTACTTTTTAGAATGAAATTTTAGGATGCTCTTTAGGACATTAAGAACAAGAAGAAAAAATGACATTGTCTTAGTAAAACGTGCATCATTACAAGGCTCCTACGTGAAAGTTATCTCCAAGGACACTCTCTTTTGTTTTTTTAATAATGGTGCATCATGGAGTAAAGTTCCGTTGTAAATTAAGGCTATTGCATATACAACGAGTTTGATTCTTCAACTGCTCAGTTTGGTTTAAGAAAAAAATTATTTATATTATTGATATTTTCATTTTTAATTTTAACTTTATTGTTTTTTGAAGTGCATTCGGTATATGTAAATTAAAACATCATTATATTACAAGCATGTCATTGCCTTCCTATTCGGATCAACGCCCTGTCACGAATATATTATTTTGAATACTAAATTGTTCGTGCGGTTCCCTTTCCCTTGCTCCCCTATACAAGGGATAAGACTTTCCTCAAGATCGCTCTTTCCAATTGTATATTGCTGGACATGCACTCACAACCAAAAAATCATGTTGACCGATTGACCTTTGATTGCATTGAATAAAGGGGCATCCAGGTATGTAGGCCAAAAAGTCATGCTATGGAGTGCAAAGATGTATCTCTTCCAGTGAATATGGGGCTTCCAGATTGTGTGGGGATGAATGATGTTGGAGGTTTAGGTTTGTCCACGAAGCGAGTCTGAGTGTTGACCAAGAAGATCGATGTAAAAGGTTCAAAATTCCCTCTTGATGCTAGTTGAATTAAAAATCGGTCCATGAGGGGAGTCAATGGTGTGAATCCAATTGTACTTCTTGGATATTGACGTGCATGGGTGGAAGAAACATGTGTTCTTGTCTCCGTGATGAACGCAACGTTTCTTAGCTCGCTATCGCCAATAGGTGTTTTCATCGTGGTATAGCTCATCAAGTTGATTTTTGGCCTCCTATCTATTATGCTTGAATAGAAATTTAACAATGCTTAATTAGATCTCTAACATCCAATCCATCATAGCTTTTATTTTTGCAGTAACTCTTTCCCAACTTATCAAGTGGAAGTTCTTTTTGCTCTTTTTACCAGAACTTCAAAGATAATTCCTTAAGATTTGTTATTTAACAACCTTGTTATCCAACCAAGTTCTAGAAAGGGTATGAACAAGAATGGAGTTGGCAATCAAATTCAAAAGTACAACTTTCACAGCTTGAGACACATTATTGTTAGCCCAATTCTACACTCACGAGCTCTTGATTGCTATTCTGAAGTCTCTTCGGATCAGTTAGAATCCCAAGATGCTTCGTTGGAAGGCACTTCATGCATATTAAACATCTGATATATATTAGCTTTCCATCTTCCGAACAGGAGGAGCTTGAAAACATATCTCATATTTTCTCTTGTTGATCTTTTTGATTAGTTATCTCACAATAAAAGTTTAAAGCCTCAACCATATGCTTACAAGAGCTTCCACTTCGTCCTTTAAAGTGATGAGGATATCATCAACAAAGAAAAATGTGGCTGATAGATGTCACTTTGTGCTTCAAAGTCCAGATTTTGCCCATGGAAACAAATTCATGGAAAATCACATATAAAAGTTCTTGCATTTTTATAAAGATATAAGGAATAAAGAGTCGCATTGTCTAATCCCTTTGGAACTTGAAATTCCTCATATTGCAACCCCACCCACCCCCAGCAACTTTTATAATGAATTGGCTTGCGGAACGACGAAAACTATTAACTAAGAACAAGCTAATCCATTGGAAAACACATATACATCTATTTAAAAATTGTCCCGTCTCCTTGACTGGCTGGATGATCTTCCTTGACCTTTGTCACCTTCCATCTTTTCTGCTTACTATGCGTCCTTGGGAATCGAATTGTCTGAGCAGAATGAAAACGAAAATGTAGAAATACAAAGCTATAATAATGTGGAGATCCAAAATTTGGCATGAGCGTAGCTCCAGATGTTTTGAAAGCAACAACGAGTCATATCTTGAGCGAGCAATTGTAGTTTTCCCCTCTTCTCACTGCATGTTATTCATTTGTTCTCTCTAAACCTAGCTTGTATTTCTCGGCCCTCTTTAAAATACAAGTTTTTTTTTTTTTCAAAAAAAAAAAGAGAGAAAGAAAGAAGAATAGCTGTGTCACTATGATGTAGAGAATGAATTGAAGGTTGGAGGACTTTTTA
Organism: Canna indica; assembly: GCA_034359265.1. Lineage (NCBI taxonomy): Eukaryota > Viridiplantae > Streptophyta > Magnoliopsida > Zingiberales > Cannaceae > Canna > Canna indica. The sequence continues at coordinate 74,022,631 of CP136894.1, read as the reverse complement.
ATAAAAAATGTTATATTATTTATTTTTTACTTAGGTGACAATTCAAATTATCATCTATTGTCGAAATAATATATTTTGTGATAATTTAGACTGAGAGCACAAAATGAATTATGAATTATCATTTTAAACATAAATTAAACAGGATAATATAAATTATCACTCCGAGAATTACTAATACGCCACCCAGAGGTTGTTCGTATATTTTCCAATTAGCGGCACTATTTTCTTTTGTTATATGAGAGATCGTGACACTATCTTGCATTTTTAGTAAAGGGCGTATGTTCTTAACGAAACAGCGGATTACCCATGGTAAGTATATCACACATTAATAATGCAATCAACCACCTAGTAATATAGTATCAGATATTACTAGTATCAGAAATGCTAAATCCTACTCATATATAATAAAGTGCTCAGGGTTATTAATAAAATTATAACTCATGTCATTATGAGTAATTAGGAAGATTATTAGGCACATTTTTAAAAAAATTATTTGTGCTTGTTTACTTCATAAGATTAAAGGAGATAGAATAAAATATGAATTTGAATTCATTATTTATTTAGTACATTGATTAGAAAAAAATAAAATTAAAATAATATAAAATTAATATGATATATGATGTACATCAAATTTAAAAAATTCATATCTAATTCTCTCACGTTTATTATCCAATCATATTCTATTCTATCCAATGAAATAAATATACCAATAATATAGTATTCGTATGCCTAGAGATAGTGCAGTTTGCAGATATATTATTTTCACCTAGTAATATACATGGATGATCTTATTTAACGGATCTATGCCCATAGAATACATCACAAGTATCTTTCAACCACCATCTTATTCGAATATTAATTACACTTGTGTGCAGCTGGTTTCTTGCATCTTATTATAAAATCCAATAAAACTCGGCATTCTTTCTCAGAACCTTTTTGATACAGTGCTACGTATTATTCCAGCCATCTTAATTTAACTGTAAATAACGTAAAATAAACAAAGTGTACCAGCGTGTGTAGCAGCAATTAACTTACATATACGAAGCTCATGCCCTTGATAGTTCTTATTGCAACTCTTTGACCTTATTATTCTTTGGAGCGGATATTTTTCTACCGCGTTATTTTCCCCATTTAATAATGCATAAGATGTAGAAAAGGAAAAAGAAAAGAGAGGGCAGCAGCGTATATTTTAACCTTCATCTGAATCCTGTTTTGTTATTTGTTTTATCTTGTTTTGCTAGGGCAGCATTGCATATTGGCAAGTCGAGGTTGCAGCAGCAATCACCTGAACTCATACCTGCATGAAGAAATAATAATTATTACTTTTTTTTTTTTTGAACAAAAGAAGACTTGTATTGATCAAAGGAACTTTGAAATTACAGGTACGAGGTCAAGTGGAGGAAAAAAAGAATAAAAAGGAAAATGTACAAGTAAGAAAAGCTAATTACATAGTTTAAATAGATTAGCCCATTAGATGGCAAGCTCGAGTGGGGACTTGCACACACCATCAAAGATTCTTAAGTTTCTCTCGTACCATAGTTTCCAATTCCAAATCATTGTGATGAGATATTTCCGCTTTTTTGAATATGAGCTGTCAACCCCAGAGGACAGCCAAGGTCTAAATCCAAACTGAAATTGTGTATTGTTGCAATTACTTAGCAAAATGTTCCATCCCTGGATGAAAAAACACACGTAGAGAAGAGGTGGTCATGTGTTTTGTCATCCATATTGCAAAAAGACATTTTGGGTCCACATGAATAGATCTTTTCAATAGACGATCTTTGGTGGGAAGCCTTTTCAGGTTGATGAGCCAATTATTGATCGAAACACCTTTGGGGCAATTAGACAACCACACATAATCTGCTGAGGGATCAAGTATTCCCCTGAAAGAGAGTAAGTTATATAACGATTTGGTGGAGAAAATTCCATGACTGTTCCATTTCAAGAGTAAGTTATATAACGATTATTATTACCTTTATATTTGTGTAATCATATTCGCGCCATAACAAGCCAACGCGATTACAATACGACAAGCTTTGTTCATGAACGACTGACTTGCATAACCAATGTATGGCATGTTGACCGCACAAAGATTAAATAGATTAATTGAATTGTGTATTCAAATTTTATTAATCATTTCATCTAAAATTGAATTGTGTATTCATAATTTTATTAATAATTTCATCTAAAATGAGAGATCAGTTGTATTCATATCATCATTTTTCCTTTTTTAAAGTGAGGTGCAAGGTCACACGATTCATTTCAAAAGGCTTGAAATACCCAAGGAGTGTACAAAGAACAATAGAAAGGGAGAAGATAGAAAGGGTGAGCCAAGGGGGGAGGGGGAGGGGGGGGCATCCGAGGAGGAGACAAAATGACCCCACATGGAAGAAGCGAAGGAAACAACATTATTGATAAACTTTAGGCAACCCTTCAAGATAATCTCATTATGATTTTCCAAAAGCACCAACACCTGGTAGCAAAGATGGTCGACTGAGTGACAGACCAAGAAGAAGACCCCCTCATACTCGCCCGACAAAACTAGGGCTGGGGGCTAGCCTGACGACTCGTAGATCCGAGTCCAACCATGCTTGAGGATATGGCAGGCATGCAGGAGGTGCTATTGCATTTCTTGGGTGGAGTTGCAGAATACGCAATTTAGATCATCGAGGGGAGTTCCATGTCGGGAGAGTCGGTCTTTTTTTTAAGCTGATTTTTAAGGATGATCCATAAAAGGATTTTCATCTTTAACGGATACTTGCCCCTCCAAAGGACCTTACAAAAACGGTTAGTGGTGCTACGCTCTTTCAGACACCAATACAACGAGGCGGTGGAAAACATACCATTTGTGTTCTGTTGGGGGTGTGGTGGGGTGGGGGTCCTCTAGGAGAACCTCCATTGGTGATCGGACAGAGCATAAACATCAACAAGCATAGCTCTGCGCGCTGGGAACTGGCCCCGAAGAGATCTGAAAGCAATCAGCAAGAGCATGTTGAGGTTCCAACGATCATTCCAAAAGCTAGTGTTGTCACCTTTACCCACATCATTTCCGAGCCGAAGGAGAATAAGTGATACCGTTCCAAATGTGTGACTAGGAGGTGATTGATCTTCCCACTAGGCCTTACGGGAGAAGTAGAGTTGATTGGTGATATCCACCCAAAGATGATTTTCGTTTCTAGCCAAACACCACCAGCCAAGTCTGGTGAGGTTGTGGCCCTCGTGAACAAAGATACCCGGGCCCCCATTGTACTTAAGGCAGAGAACGTCCTCCCAATGAACCAAGGCCTTCGTATAGCGATCGTCCGATTGTCGTTACACAATAAATTTATGCACCTTCAAACAATATGGTGATCACCCATCCGGGTACTTTGAAAATGGAGAGGAAATGTTCGGTAAGACCACTGAGAATGTTATTGATCAGAGCAAGCTGCCCCCCTTGGCAGCATGCACTCTTTCCAACATGCTAGTTTTCTATTTTAAACAACCTTGTTCCAATCTTCCATTTTCAGTCTTATGTTTTCTAGTGGCAAACCGAGGTATTCGACACAGAAGGAATTAGCTTGGCACCCAGGATAGCCACCGCCTTAGCAATAGGTCGGTTATCAAGCTAGGAGGTGGATGACCATGGTCTCTGAGTACTTAACCTTGAGACCGCTCATGACAAGCATAGCTCAAAGGAGGATTTTGATGTTAGTTAGATCGCCAATGCTTCCCGTGGTGAAGATCATCAAATCTTCCGCAAACTCCAAATTGGTGATGTCATGGAAGACTTATACGGTAATGGAACTAGTTTTTGAGAACCCCATTAATGACCATAAGGGGAAAGAGGATCTCCTTGTCGAAGACTTATACGGTAATGGAACTAGTTTTTGAGAACCCTATTGATGACCATCGCAGACTCACTGGACCATAGCAAACTATCAATCCAGGCCACCCAGATCTCAAGAAAACCCCGCTTGTGGAGAAGTTGAAGAAGTCTCAAGGCACACTGTCGAAAGCCTTAGCCATGTCAAGCTTGATGAGAAGGGTATCAGTGGAAGATCGTTTGCATAAGTGAATAATCTTGTTAGCCACTATGTAGCTATCATGCATGGATCTACCAGGGAGGAAAGCACACTAAGATTTATCCATAAGTCTGAGCATCCAAGGTTTGAGGCGTAGGGCCAGGGCCTTGGAGAGAATTTTTAGCACGCATGAGGCCAGGCTGTTCAATCTATAGTGGGAAATGCCCTCATGATGTCTTGACCAATGGAAGATGTACTGAGCTTGCTCCAATTGGCGTGACCGAACATAAGGTCATCCAAAAGCTTCATGATGTATTGACCAATGAAATCCCAAGCAACAAGTGATTAGCCCATTTGGGTCGGAGTCCTTGTCCTTTCCCATGAGACAAATGGTTTTGTAGATCTCTTCATTGTTGAGAGGGGCAACTATGGGGAAAGGTTCAGATTATCCTCATGGTAGAATCTATCTCAATCAGGGAACAATCCTTGCATGACCTCGGTGCCAAGGTTAGACTTGAAGAAGTTCAAAGAGGCTTGTTGAATGCTAGCAGGATTATCGACCCTTCTCCCGTTGACAAAAGTAGAACTAATCCAATTTCTTTGTTTTAGGGAGGAGGCAACCTGGTGGAAGAATTTTGTGTTCCTATTGTTGTCCTTTAGGCAACGCACTTTGGCCCATTGCCACCAGTATGAGTTTTTTGCATTGTAGCAGCTGTCCAAGTATCGTTTAGACTCACGAAGGTCCAAGGGATTGATATTGGTACCTTGAAGGTTCTCCATAAGTGCGATCAGGGCGGACACCAGATTCTCGGCTTCGTCAATGTGGCTATGCTTCGCTAAGAGAATATCTTTGCTCCAAGTCCTAAGCCTAGACTGAAGCCTTCTACACTTTATGAGTTAAGAATCCATGCTCGAGGAAGAGGGGGGCACTGACGCACTCTCTGATAGTGTCCAAGGAGGGTTCTTGGAGCCAAAAATGTTCGAATCTAAACGGGCGTGGACCGCTCGAGCAGAAAGGGTGGAGGGTTAAGAGAGAGTAATCAAATATATTGGCATTGCCTACCTGCTCAGCCCAGTTGGGAGATCACGGAAGGACATCATCATTTAGGAAAATATAGTCCAACCTTGCTATCGCGAGAAGATGATTATTGCTCTAGGTGAATCACCTTCTCGTGATGGGCATCTTCAAGAATTCAGAGTCCACAATGATTTTAGAAAGGTGAGCTAAGTCTAGCGGGTTCCCTCTGTAGTTGAGGCGCTTATCCAACATTGGCATTAAAGTTTTCTTCCATAACGGATGCGGATTTTGAGTGAGAGGATTTTGTGGAGATTATTCCAATATGATTCCTTTCCTGTCTTGGCAGGAGACTGGCCATGTTTGCTTTATATGATAAGGGAGAATAGGATAAAAGATGATTTGATATCCATTGTTTGTTTAGTGCATGGATTTGAAGAAAATGAGAATAGAAGAATATAAAATTGATATTATATCCGATGTCCACCGGATTTAACAAAATCATATCCAATCCAGCCTCATTTATTATCCAATCCAATCGTATTCTATCTAATGAAGCAAACAAACCATAAATGTTAACCACTCGCAAAACCCAATTAGTAGGGCGATGTCAAAGAAGACAACCCAGGTGGTGTGGTCCGATAAAAGAGGAAATACTTTCCCAAACAGTACAGTCCCAAGTCACGAGGATCTCCCTAGAAAGGCCACTTGAGTTCTCGAAACTAGCATCCAAGCGTGAACAACCTGTAATCTATTTCAACCACATCATTTTTTGCAACATGCAAAAAATTCAAAAATTCAATTTTTCTTCACTGCGTCTCAATAAATAAATTATAAGAATATAGATAATAGAATATTATTATTAAAAATATAGAATTGATCAATTAATTGCATTATATGATTCATTCGACAAACATGCCTTATTCAAATTTGATTTTTGACAAGATTAATTGTGATCCATCAAAACCTCAATTGCTAGCCTGCGTTGATTCAAGCAATATAAAAGAAAACATAAATACGTACCTGAGCATTTCTTGATTTGAGCTGTTGTAGTTCATCTTGCACGCATGATAGCCTGCGTTGACCAGTCGAACCATCTTAAGAAATAACAATTTCATAATCATTTAGAAGTAAAAAAGAAATCATAGTGCACGAGGGCTCCCGCCAAGATGGAAATTGGGGTGGACTAATTTAGATAGCCTTACGTTTGTATAAGGGTTTTTTTTTCTGTAATATTCATTCACAATTACAAGCATAATTATTACCTCCACTGCATTTCGGCAATCTCCTGCATCAATTCCTTTTCCCTCTCATGAGCTGCTTCTAGCTGATAAAATATACATTCATCAGTTCAGGAAGAGACAATATACTTTGATGAAAAAAAAAATACATTCATCAGTGCAGGAAGAGACAATATACTATGCTCAAACCTCAAATGGTATAAATAGAAATGGATTAGAATTTCCCCCAAAAGCAAATGGATTCAATTCCGAATTAGTCAGTATAAGATTAAGCATCGCAACTGAGTCAGTACTAACTGAGATTATTCAGTATTGAAAGACTAAGACTATTCATCTATGAAGAGTAATTAGTGTTGAGAACATTCGTAAACTTCTTAAGGGAAAATTACAAATGTCGCTGTATAGGCTAATTGTAATCAAGTCCCTTCCCACCTCCTAAATGACAAGTCAACAACTAAGTAGACTAAAAAATAATATTATTTTAATCAATTGAAGATGATGTGGCTTTGTAACTTTTCTTAACAGTATTTTAATACTAATTTTACAAGTTATATATTATTATATTATTATATTACATATTTTCATTTTCATAACCCTATAAAACAAATTAATATATTATTATTTGGTTCCTATTTAACTATTGACTTGTCATTTAAGGGTGAGAGGATGTTGTAAACTCAGAGGGGCCCTGATTTGATAATACAAAGAGTGATACTACCAATTAACCCTTTTCTTAGAGGTGAAATAAGGATTCCAACAGGAGAATAACTTAACTGGTCTTACATCCAAAGAATTAGCTAGAATAATGGCAAATCCATCAGCTAAGTGATCAATTCTTCATAAAAAATATTTAGAAGTTCTAGATGAATGTTAAATTTGATTGGATGACTAATACATTTATATTCTTAACACTCCCCCTCACATGTGGGAGTAAACTTTATTAGATTGGCCCAAGCCCAACTTAACTTAGATGAAGTCCAACCAATATGATCTAACTTACAATTATGTTAAATTGAAGAATAAGTTGACAAGATCTATCAAACTCAATCCAAATTGATATGATCTCAACCTTAATTGAATATAATTATAATCTTAACTCAATCTGACTAACCCAATTGAATTCAATTTCAAGTTTACATAACCCAATTCGATAAATCTAATCTTGAGGTAATCCAATCAAATCTAATAAGAACTAATTAGTTAAGCTTCAGCATAGGCTCACCCAATTGATATTGATTTTGGAGATGCAAAAATAATAAAATTTACCCCTGTGGACTGTGGTCATTGATATATCTAAACAAAGGAAAGGTTAATTTTTACAAGAGTGATGTTTACCCCTTAAATGTTACCCTTGTAATTTTAAACCTTCAAAATTTCAACCCCATCTCATACATATTCCTTAGTCTTGACATTGAATCAAGAACAGTAATGTATGTTAGGGATATAATTGATTGGGGAAGGCTTTGAGATGTGTATTTAATACACTTTCTTAAAGGAAGTATTGTCCATCTTTCAAACGACAAGTCTCCTTTGAAGATATAATAAAATCCAAAATATTCTCAATAAACCAATTTACTCAGTTGAAAAATAAAATGGAAATCTAAAGTATTTACATATTGATATGAGTCCTTCCAAATTGGGACACAACTCCTCAAAGAGACATGACTTTTGAAAAGATAATGTATCCATCAAAAATGTTAATTATTTTCGAAATTAATAAAATAAATAAATATTAATTTACCTCGCCCACCGTGCTTGCACCAAGTGCCCAAGTGTCATTTCAAGAGATATATATATTTCCATGCACCATGTGTGCATTAATCTATTTCAATTGATGTCTTATCTCATACTTATATAAGTCTTTATCTAAATTTGTGATGTGAGACTAATGTTTATTACAACTACTTGTTCAACATATATTACATTTTTCATGTACGTTAAATATAAACCATGGTATTGAAGAACTTGGCTTTTTCCGACGTGAAATTTGTTAGAATATATCTATATTTATTTCCTATTTTGCTTCTCTATATATTTGGTAGATCTCCTATTTTTTAGGAGTTCATTTAGGCTCCTACTTATTAGGAGTTTATATAGGTAATTTTTTTCCATGTTTTTCTCCCACTCTAATATTATAAATAGAGGGTGTGGCACTCAAAAATATCATGGTTTTCAGTTTTTCTCTCAACTCGGTATCAAATCAGGGATCCTAGGATTTTTCTCTCTCAAGTGTGCCATCTCTCTTCTATCCTTCCTCCCCATCACCACATAAAGTTGTTGCCCTAGGCAGCCGCCTTTCAACCACTTGCAGCTTCTATTTTAGTAACAAGGGACAAAAATTCAGAATTTCCAAAACTTTAGAAATTACATAATTTAAAAATTCCAAAATTCCAAAATTCTAGATCTCCAAAATTTTCAGAATTTCCAAATATCCATAATTTCAGAAATTCGAATTTCTAGAATTCAGAATTTCTGAATAATCCAAAATTCCAGAATTCCAATTTTGAGCAGCCCATTTTTTTATATCAGCCATGGGCCTTTTCAAATAAGCAATCATTATTGAGAATCTCTCTTTTATTTATTTATTGGATCGACTTGACCATGGCGTCCTTTCTTCCAAACGACTCGAAAACCACTCTCGGTACTACCCAAGGTTTAAAAAATCGTACCGTATCGGGCGGTAGGCCACATACAGGGTTTTTAACTTTACAATATTCGGTACACCCGGTACCAATTGGTATAGGATGTACTAGTAAGTACCGGGCATGTACCGCCCTTATCGGGCGGTACACTAACCCATACCAGGTGGTACCGCCCGGTATGAGAGCCGCACGACATGTTGTGTGACAAGGTTGTCAAAGGCGCTAGGCGTACTCGAGGCGCAAATGTCCCATAATCGCCTGAGGCGCAAGGGGCAAAAAAAGCGCGCGTCTGATCGAAACAAGGCACACATTTAAAAAAATACTATTTGTACTTTTCTCAAATAATAAGAATATGATATGCAATGTAAGAATTAAATTATATGCACAATTGCACCTATAACATCAACAGTTCCAACGAAGAATTAAAACATCGCATCTCTAGTTAAAGTGACAAGCAATAAAAAATTCTAAAGACTAAGAGTTTTTGAAGACAAACATAAATGTTTCACAATCCAAATGTTACCTAACATGAAAAACACCAAAACTTTTAAGTTTTAAGTTTTAATACAAAGTTAGTGCCTCCTCATCCCTACTCCCTACACATCATCCCCGGAGTCGCCATCACTAAAATTATTATCAATTTCATCATCCTCGAAGTCCCCGAAAAAAAATGTGATGCACACAATTGAAGCCCTAAATGGTTTTTTTATAATTTTTTTACTATTACATTAAGTGGTAGGCCTCGGTGGCCCCCACTTAAGAAAAAAACCTAGGACTTCACCCAGGCGCGCGCCTAGGGCTTTATAAAAAAGCCCCCAGGCACGGCCAAGGCGCGCGCCTGGGTGAAGGCGTTGCGCCTTGGCTTGGCCAAGGCGCTTGACCCATTTAGCGCCTCGCCTGGTGCGCCTAGGCGCCCAGGCGAGCGCTTTTGACAACAACCTCTGTCGACACAAGCAGCAGCAGCCTGTGATGTTGCTGTGTCGTGTATAGCATGGTATGATGTGTCGTGCTGCACACGACACAACAGTTAACAACAAAATAAAAATAAAAATAATAAAAATTTCACTTGGTACCATTTTTGATACCGAGCCGTACCAAGTGTCGATACGGTACGGTACTGGTAGGTACCAGTACCGGTCAAGCACCGGTACCGATACCGAAACCAGCATTTTAAACCTTACTACTACCATCAGATTTTATGGTACCAATTATCTTCTTTGTGCTCGAGCATTTCGATCAATTCACAAGAAGACTCAATACCATGATAAATATCCAACCAAATGAGACTGATCCATCATTTGACAATTAGAAGGCGGATGATTGCATTGTTCTCACATGGATGCTGAATAGTTTAAAGCCCACTATTGTCTCTATTGTTCTCTATCAGAAACCGCCAAAGAGACGTGGAATTTCTAGTTTTCTTCCTATGGTGATTCATTGTGATAATAAGACTGCTATCTATATTGCGAGTAATACGATATGAAAATCATAAGCGTACTAAATATATTGAGGTGGATTTTCATTTTATCAGAGATGCATTGTTATCCAAGAAAATTATGACACCCCACGAATCCTCTAAGGATCAGCTTGCACAAAAGTTTCCAGAAAGACCTTGGGAACTTCTTGTTTTTCAGAATTATGTGACAAGCTAGGCATGATTGATATCTATGCTCCAACTTGAGGGGGAGTCTTAGAATATATCTTTGTTTATTTCCTACTTTGTTTCTCTACATATTTGGTAGATCTCTTATTTATTAGGAGTTTATTAAGGCTCCTACTTATTAGGAGTTTATTTAGGCTAATTTTTCTCCCACTCTCATACTATAAATAGAGGGTGTGACACTCAATGATATCATGGTTTTTTATTTTTCTCTCAACTATATTAGCACTACATAAATACTATGGTCTAAGGGAGCAATGGCCTTGAATTTCTTCATATAATATCTTGCTTAGCCAAAGAAAATTCCATAACAACAATAAATAAAATATTAAAAATTTAGATGTTGTGGGCCTGTGGCAAAGCATGAATCATAGATAATTATATGGGCCACAGAAATCACATACCAAGGATTTCTCACTCATAATAGTATGTCCTCCTGACAAGGACACTCCTTCAATAAAACGATTGGAAATACTAGAAATTGGCAGAGAGTCACCAGTGCTTAGTTGTCTCATCATACTAAGTATATTATCCTGCAAAAGAATAAGGCATAATATTAAAGGTACAACAAGACATACAAGGATAACCAAAAATAGTAGAGTATTAAAATCTTCCTATTACTAATATAATTTACTTGATCATACCCTTTGAACTATATTTGTCTGCAAGATACAATGTAATCGTGGCAGCATAGAACAACCAAAAGAATCAGCTGATGATACCCTAGATGGTGATAGAAGCGGAGTAAAAACCTACATAGATCGGCTTCTATTAGCTTTATATAAAAGAAAACATCTCATGACTAGTGAGAGATAGCTAGAAAGGTCCTCTTAGCTAAATTAACGTCCTGTGAAGTGTTAACACCTGTGAACAATAACGATGATATGATGATATAATATGCGATTGAGTTTTACTCATTTTTCTTAAAGCAAGTGTACCTTAAGGACATGTTTGTTTCATAAGATAAAGAAGGATAGTATAAGAGATGAATTTTAATCCATTGTTTGTTGAGCACATGGATTAAAATAAAAAAATCCGATCCAATACTTTGTTACATTTGTTATCCTATTCTATCCTATCTTATCTACTGAAGCAAACGAACCATAAATAGATATCAAACCAAAATTAATTGAAAATTAAACTTCCATAATTATTAATTTTTAACAAAAATTAATACTTCAATTGATAACTAATACTTCAATTAATTTTTAACAAATGAGCATTATTTTTAGAAATGAAATGTGTTATAAAACATTTATTTTTTTTTAAAAAAAAAAACTTTATTTTTCAGTTTGGTTGTATTTGTAACTGAAAAAACCAAACCACACCACTAAAATAGAAACTTCACATGCAAATTTATTTAGGGAAAAAAGAAAATTTAATTGGAAAAAGACATTCTAAAGTTCTGTTTGATTATTTGATTTAAACCGCAAAATGGACAGCTCTAACCTCAAGAACCTTTTTGGCCTTTTTATGATTAACTAGTACCTATTGCATACATTTGTGTCAAACATGTATAAAAAAACTAGACATATTATACATGCTTCATCTTTCCTAGAAATAAGTAACTTTATACCATCAGGAAGTGCAGTTTATCAGTATTACTATTTTATAGAGAGATCCAGGCAATAGGAAGAATCAATGTTTTACTGCGATACAGATGGAAAATATTATGTGTTAAGCATCATATTATATATGTACAACTAATCAATATCTATTTGAGACTAACTTTTTCGTGAAGAAACTATAACATAGCGCATGAGAAAACACAACAGTTTGGCTAATTAAAGTGTAGATGAAAATGAGAGTTGCTAACACAAACAAACAACCCATAGAAAAAAACCTAAAGTTGTTCTGAAAATATAGGATGAAGTGCTTCACAGTATGGCCATTTTTCTTATTGCAAATATTTAAACAATACTTGAAGAACTTATCTAACATTTTTTGTTATTAATTATGTCAAATTTTCAGAACAATGAATAAATTGCACCACATACTTTTTGAGACTTTATAGCACTTAAATGAGTTTATAATCCATGAAACAACAGGGAATAATAGCAATCTATTGTCACGTTTTCTAGCATAGACTCAGAAATCCTAAGAGATATTAGTTGTGTAAGGACAGATTGGCTGTAAATTGTTCACTTTATTAGCACCAATTGCTTAAATCCAACTTGAACCATAGTTTTTCTTCAAAATTTCTACACTGAGTCAAACCAAAGTTCATTCTAGATCAAATTAAACTAAGTTAAAATTTATCAGTTTGGTTCAATTTATGTGGATTGAATCCAAACGATCATAACAATTAATTTTCATTAAATGGTTACTAATTTTCATAATTATACCAAATACAAATATTAAAAAAATAAAACTTCGATTTCAATTATGTTCAATACTTCAATTGATAACTAAGAGTCTAAGACAACCAGTGAATTTCTTTTCCGAAATTCTAATGAAACATTTGAACTGAATTGAATATTTTGATTTGATCTGGTTCAATTTTGAGGGTTGAATGAAAAAAACACAGATCCTTAGCAGTTACCCAGAAAGATACTGACGAGACACTGACCTGCATACTGTGACTCTTCTGAAGCACAAGAGGAGAAGGAGCCTAAGAAAAAGAAATGGCCATCATTTTAGGTTGCAGAAGTTCAGATATTAAATATGTGTGTGAGGTGTGTGTGTGTGTGTTACAGATCAGAAGTTCAAATATTATATATATGTATGGGATGGCAGACATTAAAAACATAAGTATACAACTCACTTTGTCTAAATCAACATTCTCAGATGTCACTTTAAAACGACCCTTTTGCTGCACAATTGGAGGCTTAGTCTTGTCATCAAGATCATCAATTGATGATGCTGTGCCACAAAAGCTCAATTTAAAAATAAAAACTGACAACTATATAATGCAGGATTGAGAAGCTCAATTATGATTGCTGTGCATGCCTGTTGACTTAGCTGAATCAATCATTAAAGGCGCTATGCCTCCATTACAGCTTCCCGAGCTTTGGTGTAGACTTTGAAGTTTCACATTTAGACTGAAAATATGCTGTGGATTCTAAGATCAAAGTCTCAAGGGAAGTCATTAAATAACCAAAAAACATGAAACAAACTTAAGGTACATATTATGTGATTCATGTTGAGGTACTCATAAAATTCTCCAAAAACAACCCTGCATAAGTCTTAACCTCTACCTCCATCTCCATCCTTTTTTACCGCCCTTACCTATCCCATCTTTTCTTGTCTTATAAGCATGCTTAACTTTTATTTTGTTTGTTAAGAAATTAGTAGGCCTAACTCACCCCAAAAGCTAGCTCATGGGGAGAGGATTGCCCGAACTATTTAAAGGCTATCTTGGCCATATTTTTAACCAATGTGGGACTTTAACACACCCCCCTCACGCCCAGGATTGGACATCTGAAGCGTGGAGTTTTGTAGGACTGAACATCTGCGGGTGGCACACTATCAACCACAGGATAGGCTCTGATACCATGTTAAGAAATTAGTAGGCCTAACTCACCCCAAAAGCTAGCTCATGGGGAGAGGATTGCCCAAACTATTTAAAGCTATCTTGGCCATATTTTTAACCAATGTGGGACTTTAACAATGTTAAAATATATGTGAAGGATCTGGATTCCATTTTGAACATGGCAAATGGAAGAAGAATTAGGAAAGGATAGAAATAAGGAATTCAGATTTCAAATTCATTCTTTCTTATTACATTTTCACTTTTTTACTAGAGATGCAATAACTAATATCGTGAGGGGTTTATTGTCATTTTTGTGAGGGGTTTCTAGGTAACTGAAATAGGTATATAAGATGAAGAGAGAGTCATGTAGAAGCTAAGCAAGAATCCTATTCAAATAAAGATCTCTTTTCTTTCTCTCTTAATCTTCTTCTTCTCTTGTGTTCCTCTCTTAATCTTCTTCTTCTTCTCTTCTTGTGTTCTCTACTATTGTTCTTCTTCTTCTTTCATTCAAGAACTCTTCAAATAAAGATCCCAATTCAGTTCAAGAACTATGATAAATTGGTATCAGAGCCTCATATGGCGGAAGCATTTTTCAAGAGATTTGATGAATTCCTGCACCGCTACGAGGAAGATCAAGTTGCTGCTAGGATGGAGCGGAAGATGTTGAAGGGTAGCCAACAGGAAATGTTGCAGAAATACGAAGAGAATCAAGCTGCGATCAGATATGAATGAGAGGTTTTGTGGGCTAGTTACGGAGATATCTCCAATCGCCTGGAGATGATTGTGGCTGAAACTTCTAGGACAGGCCGACTGCAATCTGAAGAAGAATTGGGAGCCGTTGGGTCCTAGAATTCAACCGAAGCAGGATTATTACCCACTCCAAAGGATCGGGAGTTCAGATCCTTGAAATTGCCACCCCTTAAGGATCCTGTTCTGATCAAAGGAGTGGATGGAAGGTCTATATCAGATGGTTATTGAAGATGACAGAAAAAGGGAGGAATTCAGGAGAAGAAAACTACATGCGGATCATGGAAGAAACCTCTCCTAACCCTTGTCTCCTTCCTTAGTATGTCAAGCTGGATTTTCCCAAATTTGATGGTAAGGGGAACCCATTAGCATGTACCTTCCCGATTACAAGGCAACTCAATGGCTGCTGAGGATATAGCTGACTTCTTCGGGTTTACTGCAGGTACCTTCCCGATTGTTTACCTTGGTCTTCCTTTTCGTATAGGAAATCTTCATAACGCAGATTGGCTTCCTCTGATCAGCTGGATTGACAAGCGCCTCAGTAGTAGCTGGAAAGGGAAGCTCCTCTCTCGTGCAGGGTGTCTCACTCTAATCAATAGCACAATTTCTAGCGGTCCCAGTTAAATGTTTTCGACATTCAAAGCCCCATCGTGGGTTATCAAAAAGATCAACTGCCGCCGTAGAAATTTTTTTTGGATAGGGGCTGAAAATATTTCCCCTAAAGGCAAATGTCTCATTAGTTGGGATTCAATCACATGCTCTCGCTCCGAAGGAGGCTTGGGAATCATTAATTTACACAACCACAACCTTGCACGTCTTGGTTTGTGGCTCTGGAAGTTTCTCACGCGCTCAGACCTCCAATGGATAGACATATTATGAGCAACCTCAGGAGGGAATGTGGGCTGGTACATGATTTCAAATACCGTACCGTACTGGGCGGTATAGCCGGTATTTACCGGTTTTTGGAAAAGCCGATATTTACCGATTTTTGGAAAAACCGATATATGAGATACCCGGCATTGGGCGATACCGAGTATCTCGGTAAATACCGCCCGGTATGACATAACGGCTACAACGGCCCCAAACGGCTATATAGTCATTTGGGGCCGGTTTTGGCTGGTTTTAGGGGCTATATAAAGCCCCCAAAACACCTCTTTTACTCCCATTCACCCCTCTACTCATCTAAACCCTCTAAACTCTCAATCTCTCTCAATCTTTCTCAAACACTCTCTCTCTAATCTCTACTTTCTTAATTTCCACGCTGAAATGGCGCCGAAATCTCAAGCCGACCCCGCATGGCAGCACGGTGTTCGGTTGGAGAAGGCTAACAACTGGCAATGCATCCACTGTAATATGATTTGTCGTGATGGTGGCATCGCTCGATTGAAGGCACACTTGGCCGTAACATCCGGCAACGTCGTCAAATGCACCAAAGCACTGCCGAAAGTCCGACAGATGTTCAAAGATATGCTCACCAACAAGGAGCAGCGTCTTAAGAATACAGCTCAACAAGTTGAGTTCGACCGACGAGCTACCCAAGAAGTCGGCGGTGGCCATTACGAGGCTCGGGGTGGCGGTGATGACGAGGATCCAGAACTTGAAGCCGGCATCCGAGCTTCATTGGAGCACGCTGCATTCGAACGAGATCGGATGTACTATCCCGAATCTCATTTTGAGTATGGCGGCGGCAGTGGCAGCAGTGGCACAAGCAGTGCCGGCTCGACTTCGGCTGCCGGATCAATGGACCTAAGTGGTTCAATTCCCTCCGATCCTCAAATTGGCCGGAGTTCTAGCATGGGGGTACCTCAAAGCAGAGGAGGCATTCGTGGATTCTTCACAAACCTCGGAGCAAGTGGTAGGAAAACTAATGTTGATGTTTCTGATCTTGATCCCAGGGCATTTCCTCCATCGGCAAAGCAACCGCGCATAAACGATGCTTGGGGCAAGACGAAGAAGTGGGAGTTGGGGAGAGCCATCTCCAAATGGTTCCACTTCAGCCGGATTCCCGCAAATGCAGCTAACAATCCATACAATCGAACCATGGTGTCTACCATCCAAAAGGTAGGCCTAGATATTGCCCCTCCAACTCCCTATGAAATTTCAGGTTCTTACCTTGAAGCGGAGGTCGATGAAATAAAGCAATGGATCGACGGAATCAAGCGGCAATGGGAGGAGTACAGATGCAGTTCGATGTGCGATAGCTGGACCGGGCCAACCCGAATGAGCATCATCAACTTCCTCATCTATTGCAACAGGAGGGTTGTTTATCACAAGTCGGTGAACTCGTCCGATGAAATCCATGACGCTTACTACACCTCGAAGCTAATGACGGAGGTGATCGAGGAGATTGGACCCCAGAACGTTGTTCAAGTTATAACCGACAACGGAGCCAATTTCAAAAGGGCAGGAGAATAATTGAACAAGATTATCCTCACATATGTTCGACTCCATGTGCAGCCCATTGTATAGACCTAATGATGAAAGATATTGGTGATATATCGATGGTGAAGTCGACGGTAAAGAAGGCGCAACAAATTACCCGCTTCATCTACAACCACACATGGGTACATGCCCTAATGAAAAAATTTACAGAAGGTAATTTATTAATTTTTAAATAATTTATAATATTTATTTATTAATTAGTTTATCATAAATAATTACTAATGATAATTCCATATTTTAGGTGAAATATTTCGACTGGGAGCGACTCGTTCTGCAACCAACTTCATCGCATTAAGGTCGCTCCAACAAAAAAAGGCGGTCTTAGAACCATGTTTACAAGTGAGGAATGGACTTTATCAAGATATACTGGAAAAATCGATGGAAAACAAACAAAGAAGTACATCCTCAACACGCGCTTTTGGGATTGCATCGTAGAAATAATCATCGCCGTAGAACCTTTGTACAAGGTTCTACGACAAGTGGATATGGAAAAGACGCCTCAAATGAGTAATCTCTACCACTACATCCACCAAGCACAAGAAGAAATCAAGAGAGTTATGATTTCTCCTGCCAAGTATGAGCACTTCATCAAAATTATCTCCCGGAGATGGGATAATCAAATAGGCCGTGACATACACATCGCAGGTATTTTTTATTTAATATTCGGAAATTATTTAAATTTAATTCATTATGCTTAATTTTTTATAGGTATTATTTAAATGCTGCATACCAATACAAATATAATATTGGAACGGTCGATAGTTTGTTATATCCCCTCCGCAAGGTCATACAACGAATGTCGGGATCCAACCGAGAAGCGGCACAAGCTCTCAATGAATCAAAATGGTTTTGAGATGCAACTGACACTTTCGGAGATTCATTTGCAATCTCCATCCGAGATACTATGGATTCAGGTAGATAGAATTTTTTTGTCAATTTATTTATCAAAGATAAAATCTCGTTACTAATATTAATTTTAAATTTGTTGCAGTTGAATGGTGGTTGCAATTTGGAACCGAAACTCCAACTCTTCGAAAGATTGCAACACGCATCCTCTCGCAAACCACATCATCAAGTGGATGCGAGAGGAATTGGTCGACCTTTGCCTTGATTCATACGAAGCCGCGCAACCGCCTTTCGTATGCCCGATTAGAGAAGCTCGTATATGTTCATTACAACATACGACTTCGAATGCGGACGTTACATAACGAAGATAGAGATATTCCATATGTAGATCTGTTCGATGTCGAGTTCGTCCAAGGCGATGCGGACCCAATGATTGATTGGTGGAGTGCAATGGAGACTAACCCGCCTCTTCTTGATGAACCAGGCGAACCACCTCGGCCTTCATCAATTATATCCGATGTTGTTGAGTCTGAGAGCCAACCAGAAGACACAGACAGTCAAGCTCTTGAGAGGGATATGATCTTTGCTCCCTTGGACTCTCAACGAGTTCGACAAGTAAGACGACGATCCACGTCCGACTCTCCATCTTCACAATCAAAGGGAAGGAAGAAGGTGACACCTTCACCTTCAAAGGCAAAAGGCAAAGGGAAACGACCAATTGATCCCTTGGACGCGATTGCAGAAGCGGAAGAGGACGAAAAAGACGAGCCCTCGGTTCATAGCAGTAGCAGCACATAAGACGGAGGAGATGATGGAGCTGGGGGAGAAGACATCGTCGTGCCATCAACACCGGCACCTACCGATCTGTGGACGAATGAGCAATACTTCGACCACTCCACCCAAGATCAAGATCACGGTGCTAGAACCAGAGGAACAACTCGGGTGTACGAGAAGAGAGGCCGGCGTCGATGAGGTGGACCGACAGCTTTGCAAGATTACCACCATGATATGATGAGTAGTTTGCAAGAAGTTTCTGAATCAACCTACTCTGTATCAAGTACCTACTCAACTGATGATACAAGGACTTGTTCTTGGACTGCCAACAAAGAAACACTAATGGGTATGTGGTGTAATGGATACCAAGGCATGATGACATGGGATCATTTCCAGATATGGGCATCGGAAACATACGGTGTTGATCTTAGTCGTGTATGTCCTCAAGATATGTACAAGTATGACATACGTCATTCGTCCGCATTTTAAACATTGTATTCATGTATTTGACATTTGAATCTTAAATTTAAGTATTTCTTAATCAATTATGTGTTATTGGAGTTATTTTTAACAACAAAATCAAAAAAAAAAATGTCCGGTATGCATTTTTCGTACCGAACCGTACCGTGTGTCGATACGGTACGGTACGGTACCGGTACCAGTATTTTAAACCATGGGCTGGTATGACAATTGGAATGGACAGCAAGCTTCACCTATCTGGTGGCACATCATTAAGCTCCAAAAAAATTTTAAATGTGCCATGAGTTATTCTGTGGGTCTCAAGATAAGGATAAAACTTTGGTTGGAACCTTGGTGCGACAGTGACTACTTGGCTGTTCGTTTCCCACACCTATTCAAATTCGCAACTGACTCGAACATTCATATTATGGATGCCAGAATCCTGGATGAACATAGGAGATTTGTTGGCGGAAACATAAGAACATTGCTTTCACTACTTTCTTGAATCCTGATCTCTTTCTTGCCTTGATCCATACTCTTGAAACAATTCAGTCTCCAGTCGGAGAGGACACTTTATATTGGAAGTGGTCGGTCAACAAGCTATTCTCTACCAAGTCTCTCTACTGTGTGCTCAATTTCCGGGGCATAGATGATCCCTCCTACAAGATTATTTGGCAAGCTAAAATTCCTCCAAAAGTATCCATCTTCGGATGGATCTGGGTTCGGAAGCGACTATTAACTCGAGATAGGCTGGTTCGTTGGGGCATGAGTATCACCAATACTTGCCTGTTTTGTGAGACCGAATTAGAGTCCCATGACCATATCTTCAAGCACTGTCAATACTCCCAAGTTACGTGGAGCAGATTTCTCAACTTATTAAAGGTTCCTTTCTTTGACAATAGTTGGAATCTGGAGGATGATAGGTGGTACCAGGATACTCAAGCAAATCTTCAAAAGGCTCGGGTAATATTAGTGTGGTGTTGGTTCATTTGGTGCGAACGTAATCGGAGATGTTTCGAGGGTAAAACAAGGAGAATGCAAGATCTCACCTCCTCCATGCTGTTTTTCACTGATCTGTACAAAATTCTCTAACTTTGTGGTGTCTAGTTCTTTACTGTTATTGCTTTTGTGTTTTCTTTTTATCTCTCTCCCCCTCTTGTATTCTATTCTAACACATGAATTGAATACAATGCTTTATTTCAAAAAAAATAATCTTAGCAGGGTAAAGCAAGAGTCAGCATCTGAGCATAAATTGTTTGTGTAATTTAAATAAGCAAACCTTTCTGCTCTTGATGTGAGTAGAACTTCTGGCGGGCATGAAATTGAAGAAACCCTTCGTTCATGGCAAACATGTAGAGAATTTTCTGAATGGTTTTCATCAGAGTCAGGTCCACTATTTCCACTAGAACTATTTCCTGTCTCATTTTGATGGAAATGTGAACCATTTTGAAGAACACTCTGTTCAATTGTCCCAGCAATAAGTTCGTAGTCAGACCCATCAGATTTAGTTCTGAAAGAAAGAACACTAAATTTGTTATGATTCAAAAGATCTTAGAAAAGTGTCCTCTAGTAGTAAAAGAAATAAATTTAATAAACAAGTAATTGTCATGAATAGTTTTTAAGCAATTCACCTATTAAGGGGTCCTCTTTTGTTTTTACCTCAGACTACAGAGGGTCCTTGTTTTCTAAATTTTTTATTATTACATTTAGGCCCTTTACTACAGAAATTTTTTTAAATAAAATTTAAAATTTAAAATTTAATTATACTATTTATTTATAAGTATATCACCTATTTATTATTAAAAATATGTATTTCGTTGTTTAATTTTTATTTTTATTTTTTAAGTTACTACAATGAAAGAGCAATTCATCAAATAAAATTTTTAACTACAGGGACCCTCTGCAGCAATCAATGAAAACAACTACCTTCTGCTGTAAAAATATATTTTGAAGAAGACCTATTAGTGAAAAGAGCACTGGCTTTGACAATAGCAGGATAAATAAATGTGCTAATCGAGTTTCCTTCATGAAAGAATATGAAAAAAATTTAAGCATTCTTCCCAAATATTACCTCTGATAGCAAGCAGTTATATCAGGTGAGGAGATATTTGATTTATTATGTGACAGTGCATCTTCCTGATAGTGTCATGATGTCAGAAAGAAGCTTAAACATGAGCAACTTAGCACAAAATATCAATGAATTCATCGATATATAAATGAATTTACACATACAAATTCCTCATCATCCTTCAGTGAAAAACTTGAAGTAGCCATAGCTTCTGGAATTCTGTCTTGCAAATTATCAATCTCAAACAAAGAATTCGGGTATCCATTTGAATATTTGTTATCCTCAGTGTCTGGAATCTGACATATAATCTTCGAATATTAAATGACAACATTTTGAAAAAGTAACAACAGAAAATGATGACAAGGTTTAAATTTTACCAAGGAGGCCTGAGCTTTCAAGTCCTCAGTATCAAAATTCCAACCACTGATTCCTCTTTTGTATTCATTCTATGCACAGGGGAAAAATAACAAATCAAAAGTTTTTTTCTCAAGCATTGGCACAAGACTAATTTAACATCATCTCCAGATCAGCATTTACTTGAAGTAATGGGATTCTAGTATGATACTAGCATTCACTTATAGCAATATGTATATAAGATTCTTAAAATGAAGACAGAAATGTGAACACTAACTTCCATTATTATTATCTAATTATGGCAATTTCATCCTGATTCTCATTCCCAAGTAAAAAGAAGATTTCTTAATTGACAGGAAAATCACTTGCACCTTTCTAGTGGGAATTACTTTACCTACCCCAAGGAATCAATTGTTCCATTATATGTTAAATGATTTATATTTACAAAATAGGATAATGTTTATTATTAATATAAATCTATAGATATTATAATCTATTAAATTTGATTGGATACAACTTTTCCAAAAGCTTAAGCTATTAGGAAATACACCAATTTATGAATTTATATTATTAACACTCCCCTCGCATGTTGGCGGGTAAACTTGAGAATGATTGACTTAATTTAAGTGGGTGTATTTTTAAAAAAAATACTAACACTAGGAGGATTCTAGCTCAAAACCGTTGCTTTGATACCATGTTAAATTTAATCGGATGATCAACTTTCCCAAAAGCTTAGGCTTTAGGAAAGAGACCAATCTATGTATTTATATTCTTAAAATAATCATCAACTTTTTTGTAAAATCATAAAATATAATATATTATATAAACAATAATGAGAGTAATATCATTTTTGCAAATAAGATAAATAAACAACAATAATAAGAGTAATGTCACTTATTAACAATATCAGCTGTCATATGAACAACAAGAAGATAAATATGTAAATATAGATTATATAAAAATAAAAAAACTACTCCAGTATTTAAGAATAATAAAATATGAAATATATATAATTACAAAAAATAATATATTCAAAGATATTATTATAAAACCACTATACCATAAATATTTTTGTGTTAAATTTTAAAGGTGATCTAATGTTCTTGGTATAACTAGACATCAGTCTCCTAGAGCTCAAGGCAAGAAAAAATCCATGTAGCCAATCCCAAAGAGTTGAGTTTTTTGCCTTGTTATTGTTAAAATTATTAAAAATATATATAGATAATTTAAAATATTTTAAATTAATAGCATATTTTAATTTTATTTAATACTAAGATTAAAAATTAAATAAAAGATTTGGTCAATCCAATTTGGATTTCAGTTATTTGGTACATGAGCCAAACATGTTAATGTACTCGGTTAATTCCAGTTTTATTTCCATTGAGTTTTTAATTCTGATAAAGGTTTCACCAATAAACCAAACACTGCCAAATTTGTTCAAATGATATTTAAAATTAAGTTTGGAAAGTCCTTGAAATCCAGACCTGTGAGATCTCTTCCTTCTTGCCGTAAGGCATTTTCTTTTGTGCAAGCAAGTCCTCTTCCTTTTCCTATAAAAACCACAATTCCACCATACTGCATATTGAAGGTAAAAAAACCATTTGCATGCCACAATTGTAGAAGCAAAAAATCATAATTAGTACCTTCAACGCTTGATGGCGATCACCAAGGGTAGGCAAGCCTTCCAAAATCTTCCTAACAATGTAATCTTGGGACCTGGCTTGCTTGAAGAAAGGTTGTTTTAGTAGCTTTTGTGCAGTAGGTCTTTTTAAAGGATTTTTTACCAAGCATGTACCAATCATATGTTTGAAAGCCTGACAAAATGTACACTACATATGAAAAAAGTCGAACATATAGTCATCATATATTCATATAGGAAGAACATAGTGTAAAAATACAACTGTTATGGTACCCTCGAGAATTTCTTGTCTCTTTCATAGTCAAGGCTTGGAGGAGCATTTTGTAAGGTCATGAGAAGAACCTGAAAAAAAAAAGATTTACGAAATACGCTGACTGGAAAAATATATATATATATTTTCTTTCTAGAAAGGAACTTGTGCATGAGAACTCTTAACTTGCCCACATCATGTACAACTAGGGCTGGCAAAATGGGACATACTCATTCAAACAGCATGATTCATCACGAATTTAAGCGAGTTCGTGTTGGCATGTAATCATTCTTGTATCATAAAGGAATCGACCCATTAATGACATGCCAAATTCATGTGCGTGAAAGACTTGACCTGCTTAACTTGTTTATGGCATTGATTATGTTTGACACATTTATTAGCAGGACAGATGTGTTGGCATGTTGTCCTCACAGTTGAGTGGTTAGCGGGTTGTACGAGGTTAAAAACACAACGAAACGCGACAGAAGAGAGGAAGGGCAGACAGGTAAAAAAAATTGGATTCTGTTCCTGAGTTTTAAACAAAAACTTCCTTAGTATACAAGAAGTTTAAAGTTGATAGTGTAAATACATAGAAACAGATACCTTCATTGGAGGGTATTTGGAGAATGGAGCATGACCATGAGCAAGTTCCAGTGCAGTAATTCCAAAAGACCATATGTCAGCTCTGCCAATAGTTTGTTAGAAGTACTTGCAGTGAGAACATTCCCAGCAAAAAGACTAATTAATTCAAACTAAAAAAAGTGTTGGTTTACCAACATGAAATTATGAAACACTGATAAATTGTATGGAATCACTTGCAGCAAAAAATTCTCATGCAAAAAAAGATTAATTCAAATTAACAAAAAAGTCTATAGACCAACTTGAAGTCATAACCATGCAGTTGTTCCATCACCTCAGGTGCCATCCTATTTAACAAAAAATAAACAGGATTTCAAATTTTTTTTAAAACTGTTTCAGTTCATTTTTATGTAAAGACTAATAACAAAGCATATGCACCAGCAAGGTGTTCCGACGAATGTATTCCTTGTGCGCTGTCGATCACCTGATTCAAAAAGGCATGCAGAAACACCAAAATCTCCCAGTTTAATTCCTCCTCGTGAATCAACTAAAATATTTCCCGCCTACATAACAGAAAGCAAATCATAATGATATGTATTGAGCACTCATAAATTTAAACTAACAAGGTAATGAATTCTGTAATGAAGAGCATAATTGAAAAAACTGTCATGATTGTTAGTGCACAAAAACAACCTCAACCAATATTGTATAAGCAAAACAGCTAGTATCAAAACCTGTCAGGAAAACATATTTGCTGATCTATACATCAATATAATTTACATAACTTATATAGTCACTGGGACGAGTATTTGTGGATAATAGGCTCATTTGTCACAACAACTAAACATCATGATTATTTAATATGATTTTTCTTTATGCTAAAGGGACATTAAGCATTGTTTATTTTTCTATATTTTAGCTTCAATATATTTTAGGCAAACATCAATTTTCTAGTTGAAGTACTAGATAATTTATATGAGAGCATGTTAGAGATATTGGGATTTTTTTCACGATACATTTTAATTGGTATTTCAATTTGGTAAGTGAATTTTTTTTCAGACACAGTTGATGACCTTATGGGGCCATTCACTTGTAAGTAAAATACACATTGCATAGAAGGCATGGATCATTTATCCTTCCTCATTTATTTTTCTTATCTGTTCCTTGGAAAAGCTATTAATGAGTGGTGAGGCCTGACATGGTCTAGGATAGACCTGAATCTAGTAGGTTGAGGCCAAGACAACCTAATGGCAAAAAAGATTTCCAACAGAATCCAACTCTAGGGCTGTCCATTCGGTTCGAACCGAACCGAACCGAACCGAATTTGTCCAAACCGAATTTTTTTTATACCCGAATTCCAACCCGAACCCGAACCGAACTATACCTAAACAGATTTAACCCGAACCGAAATTATTCGGTTCGGTTCGGTTTTCAACCCGAAAACCAAAATTTTAATTATTTTAATTAAAAATTCAAAATTCAAAATAATTACTTAGTATCTATTTAAGTAATTCTGTTAAAAAAAATTTAAAAAAATATATTTTTAATTAATTCGGTTTTCGGTTCGGGTCGGTTCCCGAGTTCCGAAAACCGAATCCGAACCGAAATTCAAATTTCGGTTCGGTTCGGGTCAAAGAACCGAACCTACAATGATTGAAACCGAACCGAACCGAAAAATTCGGTTCGGTTTTTCGGTTCGGTTCGGTGTGAACCGAACCATGGACAGCCCTATCCAACTCTAGTCCATGGGTTAGAGTATGCATTGTCTAGACATTTGAGCTAGCCTATATCTAAAAAATGTAAATGTAAACAATTAAAAATTATTATTTTTTAGGAAAAACTAAAAATATAATTAAAATATAACATCTAAAATGTAATATGTAATAAATTTAAAATAATCATATTATAAAAAATTTAAAAATACGCATGCTTGAAATGACTTGAGATTACGTGGTGGTTAGTCTATGTATGAACCATGGTTTAAAAAATCGCCCGAAATGGTACGGTAAGGGCGGTATATATTGGTTTTTGAGATTTCCGGTATACGATATACCCGGTATTTGAAAATACTGGGTATATCATGTATACCGGGCGGTATTTTGCCATATACCGCCCGGTAAGGGCGGTATATGTATCATACCGCCCGGTATGATAACTTTTAAACGTTGGCGACAACCCACATGTGTCGACATATATCGCCCGGTTTGGGCGGTATATATCAAATACCGCCCAAACCGGGCGGTATTATGTGCATACCGGGCGGTAACCGCCCGGTATGATGAACAGTAACCCAAACGACTCTATAGCCATTTGGGGCCGGGTTTTCACAGATACAAGAGAATCATTACATTGGAGTTTATATAGGACGACACAAGTCCACAACCCAAAGGGTCTAAAAAATCTCCGGGGGCTCCGCCCCCACACCCCTGGTAGGGGGCGCTGCCCCCTTGACCCCCGCCCGCTAACATAAGACGTAGCGCAACATCAACGATGAATACCATGTTTTGGGTTGTGGACTTGTGTCGTCCTATATAAACTCCAATGTAATGATTCTCTTGTATTTATGAAAAACCCTAATACAGTACCAAATGGCTTTTAAACATTGTATTCATGTATTTGACATTTGAATATTGATTTTAAGTATTTATTCATTAATTATGTATTATTGGAGTTATATCTAACCTTCTCAAAAAAAAAAAAGCCGGCCGATATGCAATTTTCGTACCGGACCGTACCGTGTGTCGGTACAGTACGGTACCGGTCGGTGACCGAAAACGGTACCGGTACCGAGATTTTAAACCATGGTATGAACCATGGTTTAAAAAATCGGCCGAAACGGTACGGTAAGCCCGATCTTTACCGGTTTTTGGGGATTCCGGTATTCGATATACTCGGTATTTGAAAATACCGAGTATATATGGTATACCGGGCGGTATATAGCGGTATTTCGCTATATACCGCCCGGTATGACGCGATATCGGTTTTTTTTTTTTAGAGTTAGATATAACTCTAATAATACATAATTGATGAATAAATGTTTAAAATCAATATTCAAATGTCAAATACATTAATACAATGTTTAAAAACTATTTGGTACTGTTTCACATATACAAGAGAATTACATTAGAATTAATATAGGGCGACACAATCCCACAACCCAAAGGGACCACCAAAGACTATGCGTAGCGCAACATAAACGTAGCGCAACATCAACTAAGATGATGAATACCATGTGTCACCCTATATTAATTCTAATGTAATTCTCTTGTATCTGTGAAAAATCCTAATACAGTACCAAATAGCTTTTAAACATTGTATTCATGTATTTGACATTTGAATATTAATTTTAAGCATTTATTCATCAATTATGTATTATTAGAGTTATATCTAACTCTTTTAAAAAAAAAAATGGTATGCTATTTTCCGTACCGCACCGTACCGTGTGTCGGTACGGTAAGGTACTGGTTTCGGCCGGTGACCGAAATCAGTACCGGTACCGAGATTTTAAACCTTGGTATGAACAACCAACCCTTTTAACATGTAGATTCATGTCCTCCATCCTTGCATGTGTTAGGGTAGAACTCTCAAAAATCAACCCATTAAGGAGTCTTCTTCCAAGTACATTAAGGGAGAGAAATAAAAACAATACAATAGCATGAGGAATAACTCAACTTAACTTACACCAACAAGCCGGAGAGTCATGAATGAAATGATAATCAACCTCAATATGTTTGGTTCTCCCACGAAACACTGGATTACTTGCAATATGGATGGCAGACTAATTGTCACAATGCATCATCATAGGCTTAGTGGAAGCAAACCCAAATTCTTCCGATTGAGTCTTCATCCACATCATTTCACAAGCGGTGTGTGTCATAACTCTATATTCTATATTCTACTTCAGTACTAGATCTAGCAATGATATATCATTGCTTCTTTGTTTTTTCAAGTAACGAGGTTTCCTCTAACATAGGTGCAACAAAGGTGCAACAACAAGAGGTAGACCTTTTATCAGGGATAGAACGTGCATAGTCAGCATCTAGAAGCCCTCAACATAAAGATGACCATTCCTCCGGAGGCTGTTTGGCAGGTGGTCTCTCGTCGGGATAAGGGGAAGCGTGTGAATTTCGCGGACGCCCCTCGTCCATCTTCGTCGCGTTGGGTTCTTGTCAATGCTCCCGCCCGTTCTTCTTCTAGTTCGTTTGCTGATGTAGTTCGTTGCTTCCGCCCGCCTCCTAGGCCGTCGAGCGCTCGCCTTGCTTCTTCTTCGGCGGGTCCGCGTGTCATTTCGGGTCCTTCCCTGCTCTCTGCTTACTTGGGCCATCTTCGGCGTTCTAGACGTTGTTTTAATTGTTGCGGTAAAGGCCACTGCTGCAGGGATTGTCGGGTTGCTTCGAGTTGTTTCTTTTGCCGAGGTAGCGAGCACCATGCGAGTGGTGTCTGTCAATGCTTCGGCTGGGTTGCGTCCGGGTGCTGCTTCCATGAGGATGTCCTTTGTTGTGGCCCAACCCCCTGTCTCGGTGGTTGGCCCTGTATCGGCGGTGGTTCCTGAGGGTTGCGAGGAGGGGTCTCTGCAATGTGGACTCGCGGCCGAACTCCGTGGAACTTTTCTTGTCGCCGTTAGACTCTACGCTCAATCGCGGAGGTTATCTTACGGAAAGGTGCGTTGTGGTCTCAATCTCTGGAGAGCTCCCACGGAATGCGGATGTCGTCGGCTTCTTGGCGTCTTGTTTCTGTGACGAGTCGGTGCACCGCCATCTGTGGAAGCAGTGAGCTCTTGATGCCTACAACAAGCGAATGCTAATCAAGAGGTGCTCGTTTCGTTGGGGAGCAGCTTCTCTCCGGATTGCCGACTAGGTTGATGAAGGCGTTCTTGATATTGTTCCCTCCTTTGAGCTTTGCGTGGGTTTAGAGCTTTCTAGATTACCCATTCGGTTCTGGAATGCAGCTGTTGTCGCCATTTTGGTATGTTCCTTTGGTGCTTTTGACGCGCTAGATGTGCGCTCTCTGCGTTGGGATGAACTTTCCACTTGCAAGGTGCGTCTTTGGGTGTGATCCTTGCAAGCGATTCCGCGTGTGATTTATGCGATCTCGGAGGGGTGTAGATATCGCGTTACTATTGGGATTTCCTGGTATCGCTGGTTTTTTCTCGGACTCTCCTCGGGGATCGCCTGATTTTGATGTTGGTGGTTAGGGGTGGAAACAGGCCAGGCCAGGCCTATATGGTAGAAAATTGGCCTGGGCCTGGCCTGTGGCCTGTTATAGGCTTAAATTTTGGCCTGAGCCTGGCCGCCTGTGGCCTGTTAACGAAGCCTGCTTCCAAATATTGGTCTGGCTTGTGGCTTGTGGACTGTGTTTTATTAAATTAAAATAATATTAGTTATTACATTAAAATAATTTTAATGTAAATATATAATAAAATAATATTTTATATTTTATATATTTATATATACATCACCTTAACAGGTCCAGGTCGGCCTATCAGACTCAATAGGCTTTAAATTGAGAAAACAGGCCCATTTCAAAGCCTTGGTCTGGTTTATTTTTTAAATTAGCCAGGCCAGGCCACAGGCCCCTGACAAGCCGCTTGGCCTATTTCCACCCCTATTGGTGGTTCCGATGCGGGAGGTAGCTTGGATGAGGATTCGTCGGCGGATATGACCCCGCCTCCTCCGTCGAGTGTTTCTTCATCTTCTGCATCTGTGAGGTCTTCCCTGCTTGGTTTGGATGGCGCTAGTTCTGGCTCTTCTTGCAGGGCGGGTCTCCCCGTTGTTTCTGGTCGGGAGTCCGGCACGGCACTAGTTGGCTCTATGGTGGATGTTGTCTCTGATGTTGGCGGCGACCCCTCTGGCCATCGGTCGCCGGCGGGCGGCTTGATGGTGGTCATTCCAGAGGGGAAGATAGGGGGTACGGCCCCTACTCTGGTTCCTGATCTTGGTGTCAGTAAAGATCGCACAGCTGATTCGCCCCATGTCCTCATTTCGCCAACTTGCTTCCTGATGACAGCGTCTGTTTGCTTTCGGCGGAGCCCTGCGAAACTTTCCCTTCCCTCGCTTCCCTGCATGGGGAACGAGGGTCGCTTGTGTTGCGTTGTCGCCGACCTCTCATCCTTTGTTGACCGCGCCTGTCAGCTCTGCAGGAGCCGAGGCTTCCTCTTGTGTTAGTGGGGTTTCTGCCGAGGCGGTAGCCTTGCTTTTAAAGGCTCTTTCGACGACTGGGCTTCCGAGCCTTTTGGACCGTGGGCGGTGGGCCTGGTGTGGTGCCGGTAAGGTGCGAGGATAGGGAATTTAGCGGGTCGGGTTTTCTTGGACCTATTTTGGATTTATCCGCCCCGATTTTGGGACCCGTTTTAGCATTGGCGGATCCTGGTGTTAAGTCAATTGGAGCTCTATTTTTGGAGTCGGTGGTTCGGGACTGTCCTAGTGATTCCGACGGGCGATGTCTCCTCACTTATAAGCGGCGGTCTCAGCGTGTAAGTCGCCTTCTAGTTCGCCGGAGTGCTCGACTCCGTGTTTCTCGCGAGTTGCCAAGGAACTCTCTACAGCAGGCGGTTGCAAGGAAGGCCCTGTTATATGGTGGTTCGGCGCCGATGGCTAGTGGTGGTTCCTCCTCTTTGCATTCTGCGGCTGGGCCCAGTGTTCTTCTGAAGAATTTTTGGTCTTCAGCTCTGTCCCACGGCTTCGACCCTTGCAGATCTTCATTTGTGTGAGCAGTTGGGTGCTCTGGGATTCTCCTGCCTTGCTCCGGTCTCGACCATCACTCGGGAATTGCCTTCAATCTGGCGTAGCTCTTCGGAGGATTGATCGGGGATGCTTGGTTTTCTGGGTGTCTATTCGTGGTGTATCTTCTGTTTTTTTATGAATGCTAGAAAATTCTCGGTGATGTTTTGGAATGTGAGAGGATTGAACAGAGATTCAAAACGCTTTATGGTTAAGTCCTATGCTTGTGAGTTTAATTGTTCGGTTTTGGCTCTTCAAGAGACAAAACTGCCGTGTATATCTACCTCTTGCGCTAAACAATTATCTGGTTTCTCTGATCCGGGCTTCATTGTGTTGGATGCGGTCGGGTTGGCCGGCGGGCAGGTGCTCATTTGGGAGCGCAGGCTTTGGGACATGTGTTCATACCTCTATTGGTGATCATTTCTTATTAGCTAAGTTGGAACAGTGCTGCTCTCGCACTGTCTTTACCTTTGTAGGGGTGTTTGGGCCGCCAAGGCGCGCTGGGCGTAGGGATTTTTTTCATGAGCTTGATGGTATTTTGGATGTTGCTGACGAGCGCTTTATCATCGGGGGTGATTTTAACGTCACCCGGTTTGATTTCAAGCGAAGAAACTGCTCGAGAAATGCCGCGGACTGGGCCATGCTTTCTTCTCTTCTTGCGGACCGGGAGCTTGTGAACTTGCCGATTAAAAGACGTGTGTTTACATAAAGGTAGAGCAATAAAAAGAATACAATAGCATGAGGAATAACTTAAGTTAACCTACAACAACAAGAGATTATTTACAACTCTAATAACTAACAACATGGAAGGCCTTTTTGTTCTATGATACCTATGATGTTGTTATTAATTTGAGAACTCAAAGTTAGGGATGACAACGGGACGTGAGCAGGGATTACCTATGTTGACCTCACTTTGCATCTAATGAAGGGTGGGGAGGAAGGTGGCAAAGAGGAATTTCCTCTATCCTACCCCTGCCTTGCACATCAATTGGATTAAGGCAGGGTTGGATGCAAGTTGTGCAATCTGTAAAATTTATACATATTTGTATGCAGGGTCAATCAGATTAAACATTAAAAGATAACATATCTGCATTGGTGGAGTCACAGAGGACAAAAATCAATGAGTACTGCTTGTCTACTTTCTATGTAGAATAGAGAGGAGGAATACAATGAGCTAAGCGAACAAATAAATAAAATAAACCAGCACAAGTAAACATAACTCTAATACTCTTGAAATAGGTAATCAAATTGATTGATAAGTGACGTAGGAACTTCTTCCAGGTTGGTACGAGGATCAGCCGGTTTAGGGGAAATACCTCACCTGCTCAAGAGCTGAGGGGGGTCTCGACATTTTGGATCTTCGGCTGTAGAGGAGGCAATGAGCCATGCCCAGGGAAAGCCCATTGCCTATTGAGCCAGGACTGGCACGACCCGAGTATAAGCCGAGCTATGCCTAGTCCAGGTTGCCGAAAGGGCGGCCCAACCCGGCACGAGGCCAGCCCCTTCTGGCTCGGCAAGGGCCTAGTGCAGTGCCAGGTCGAGGCCTAGCCTAGTGCGGCGCTAGACCCAGGCCTAGCCTAGCGCGGCCAAACTAGGCCTGCGGGATGGCGCTAGCCCCAAGGGACGAGCCCAGCCCATGCCTTAGGCACCTGCGTGCTCGACCCAAAATTTTTTGGGCCGGATCCGTGCCGCCCATGGGCAGACTCGGCCCATTTGATACCTCTATTCGGCTGCACAATCTAGCCGGCCTTGGGATTTGGCTTTCAGGGGAGTGATCTACCATGGGTTCAAATAGTAGGACACATGATTGATAGGGACACGAATTGGTTGAATCCTTGGCCCCAAAGACGTATCTCACCCAATAGAAGGACATCGTAAAGATTCAAGACATATTTAGAGTAGGCATTGTTTTTGAGGTGTGAGAAGGGCTTCGGGTCAAATTCTGGAAGGATAAATGAAAGGGGGGGACAAAGCTTGGCAGATAAATATAAGCACCTCTTTCACATGACAACTAACCCAAACATTATGATTTCTAAGGCTCAGATTAAACATGCTGATTGGAGGTTGACAGTTGGAACCTACACTTTTCAGTTTTGTGGATGCAACAGCCCTTAGGAACCTCCTTGGGGACATTGATGAAATTAAAAAATACCTCGGGACGGACACACTTTTGTGGAGATAGCATCAGCAAACAATTCTCTACTAGCTGCTAAATTAGTTCATGTGGCAACCAATATACCACCAAAGGTTTCTATCTTTGGATAAATGTGCATCAGAGGAAGATTATTTAGAATCAAGATTTTAAATACTGGCACCGGTACGGTCCAGTACCATTTGGTACCGGTACTGTTTACAGTACCGTGTATGGTGTAAATTTGCACAGTATGATGTAAATCTGCAGCATATTGAGCCTCAGCATAGTGTAAATCTTCACCATACTGAGGCTCAGTGGCTCAGTATGGTGCGCACCATACTGAGCCTCGGTACCCGTACCGGGCATACCGCCCGGTATGGGTAAGTGTACCGCTTGGTAAGGATGGTATAGAGTAAATATCAGGCGGTATGCCCGGTATACCCGGTACTGACTGGTATCGGGTGTACTAAATACCGGAAAGTTAAATTTCCGATACGTACCGCCTGTACCGGGCGGTACGGTATGAATTTCAAACCCATGCTTAATCAAGAGGGAAGGGGTGAAATTTTGGATATAATCCAGATGTAAGTTAGGGGAAATATTAGAGTTATTCTAAATTTAATATTTATAGTTAGGGTTAGGAACTTAGGGTGAGGATTGCATATATACATTCACATATACATGGGTTATAAGCAGATTGAATCATGTAAGACACAACACAATGCAACAAGAGTTCTATCAAATCATAATTGTTTTTGACATGATTATGACACCAAATATGGAACAATTAACTTCATGTTTTATCATGCTAACTTTTGACAGTCCTACTTGTAGCTACGTAACATTTGACAATATACAATAATGTAAGTAAATTAGTCTTAAAAATGGGTATCCACTTACCTTCACATCACGGTGTATATGCCCATGGTGGTGAAGATATTCCAAACCTTTCAGTACTTCACGTAACACACTTGCAATCGCAGCTTCCTCAAAACCATTAGGATAAGCAGACTTCATTATATGAAGGCAAGATCCACCAGCCATGTAAGGCATAACAACCCATAAGTTATGATCGTTTACAAATGAACAGTGTGCCCGCAAAACATTTGGGTGGTCTATCAAGATCATAGTTTGCGCCTCTCGAGAGACATTATTCTGAAAAAAATATAAAAAGATAACAAGAAATTTGACTAGGACAAAATATCGAATATAAATGATATAATATGCATTGCTCTTTTAGCTCACTCAAGAACTTTAAATACTTTAATCTCTCCTAAAAAGTAAACACTTTGATCTATGTCCATCCAGCACTTGATCATAGAAAATAGGTTTATGATATTTAAAACATATTTAATTCACACATTCAATTGCAACAACTTATAGAATAACTTGAGGAATCAAATATGTTAAGAATATAAATACATGAATTGGTCTCTTTGCTAACAGCTTAAGCTTTCGGGAAAGTTGGTCATTCAAAGTAGCAGAGTAGGAGGTCTTAAGTTTAAATCCTCCTAGAATCAATTAAAAAAAATACCCCCACTTCGGTTAAGTCGATCCACGTGTTACGCTTGGGTCAGTTTCCTCAAGTTTACCTCTCAACACGTGAGGGGGAGTGTTAAGAATATAAATGCATGTATTGGTCTCCCTTTCCTAATAGCTTAAGCTTTTGGGATAGTTGATCATCCAATCAAATTTATCAAAATGCAATGTTGGCTGCAATTTCATTTCTTGAATACCTATGTGAGCAACTCCCTACAAGGAAGTGAGACCAAATTAACAACCAAGACCTTAGTATAGTAGACTTGTGCTGGTGATATGGTCATATAAACAAAAAATGAATATTAACTTATGAATCAGCGGATGTCATTAGCTAAAGTATAATTCATGAAAAGCTTGCATATTATATGTGATGTACCAAATGCCAAATGCCTAAACCTAGATTTCCTAGAAAGTTAAAATTCATGTACTACTTGTGCATCATTGTATTATGTTAAGAAAGAATAAAATTATATTTTCAAGTGAACGCATAATTTTCTATTGAATTTGTTGTCCTACATGTTCTTGTAATCTTCTAAATTCATCATGTTATGTATGATGCTAGAGCTAATAAGAAATTGTTATGCTGTGGTTACTAGCATTTTGCAAGTAAATAACTATATACTATTTTGGTTATAAAAGAATCAAAATTAACAGGAAAGGAGAATATGTTATATGAAGAAATAAAGAGGAAAAGTTAATTTAGTTTATCATATAAGAAGAACATAATGATTTCAGGACAGTTTTGAGTTAGAGACGTTTGCATGACATGCTGCATGCATCTCTTTGACTTTTCATCACATATTTAAGCGATTCTATATGAAAATTTTTAATTAAGTAAACTAATCAAGCATCTTTCCAGCAAAGATATTGCCCACCTATTTTTTACAGAACCTCCTGAAAAGAATTTTCTAACTATTGCATTTCTTGTTGAAGTGACTTGTTAATACAATTGGAAAATATCTCCCTCAGGTGAATCTCAAATTTAAAACCTCTCTGTCTCAAACGAAAAAGAGAACTTTAAAAAGTGAATTCAATTAATAGCATAATTATTAATGGACGGGGTGGGGCCGGGTCCTGAGGGGAGCCCACATGGCTTTGCTTCGTCGACACGTGAAATGCTCGTGTGCGATATGGTGCAGTCCTCGCTGTTGGCTGGAGAGGTGACTGTTAACGGGCTCGACTTTGGGCCTGAAGAGGGGGCCAAATTAGATGCTGCTGATGGTTCGCCTGGCCACAGGCTCTTCGGGCTTGGGCTGGAACAAATCAATTCTAGTGGCCCTATTTCGCTTTCTCAGTCGCCTGCTATGCCGCAAATGCCCTCGATCTCAGCGGAGCGTCGGGTGCGACGTAGTGCTCGAATTAAGGCAATTGGTTCGGGTTCGGGTGGATCTTGAAGAGGGCCATGTGTCGTAAAGCCAAATTTCTTCAGGTTAGCCCGCGGAGCGGAAAATCAAAATCAGCTCGCAGGCTGGCCTTCACCGGCCTCTCGGCAAACTCGGGCTCCTCTGATGCAGTTCAGCGCGACTTTCATGGGCCAGGACCGGATGCAGCCTGCTTGGGCGTAGATGGCGATTTTTGTGACCCAACAACAGGGGGTATTGCTGTTTCAGACCTGGAGGATGGCAAGATCAATGCTCGTCCGCATGGCTTCGGTTTTGGCTCAGACTGCCCGAAGGTGTGTGACCTTTTGCGTGGCAGGGGGCCCAAGCCCGTTATGGAGGCTTGATGACTTTCCGCTCTAGCTTCGGAAAGTGTCTTTTGTCACTTTTGAATGTTAGGAATCATGTTTTTGAATGTTAGGGGTGCTCGTCGCGTTAGCAAGCACATGATGATTAGGAAGTTTCTTAAGTCCTGTAATAGTACCATTTTGTGTGTTCAAGAAACAAAAATTGAGGACTTCAATGATATTTGGCTTCGTAAAATCACTGGCTCGGCGAAATTTCGGTGCTCGTTTCAAAACTCTGATGGGCTCTCGGGGGTCTCTTGACGACTTTGAACTCGGATTTTTGGGACCCCGTCTACTCGTCTTCGGGTCAATTTCACTTAGGGTGCTTGCTCCTTCACCATCCGACGGGTTGGGAAATTCGTGTGTTCAATGTTTACGGACCGCCTCGTAGGAGTGGTAGGGTTGACTTTTGGGGAGAATTGGAGCGTATTCTTGTGGACTCGGATGTAGCTTCTGCGATTGGCGGGGATTTCAATGTCACTCTGGGCCTGACGAAAGGCTTAATTGTAGAGGCGTTCCTTTGGACGATGAGCGTTTCTCGGATATTATTGCGGACGCGGCAGTTATGGATCTTCCTCTTTTGAGGCGCCGTTTCACATGGTGCAATAACCAACAAAACCAATGTATGGCAAAACTAGATAGGATTTTAATTTACAGTGTTTTGAATAGTTGGTCCCCCTCATAGCTTGTGAGGGTGGGGGGCCAGGCCTTTCAGACCATTCGCCTTTAAGCCTTGAGGGGTGTCGATCACGTCCTTCAAGCATCTTCCGTGTGGAACATTTTTGGTTGGGGATCCCTTCATTTTTGGACAAGGTTCACGACACTTGGAATGTGAGTGTGTCGGATTTGTCCGGCTCAACTGTGGACACTTGGATACTTAAAACCAGGAGGCTTAGGGGATCCCTAAAACTATGGAATCGGGATCTCAAGCTCACCTCTCAACATCACATTGACAACCTGGAAAAGGAAATCGGCTTGAGGCTTAGAGCGGCTGAGACCTCGACTCCTTTGGATGGGGTGTTGGGGGATGTTAATTCTCCTGGATTGAGACTCTCTCTTTGCGGAGGAACATCTTAGCTTGCAGGGACTGTGTGCCTGCCTCTCGGAGTCCGAAGTTGTGGTGGCCATTAAAGTGCTGGGGAAAGATAAGGCCTCGGGTCCTGACGGGCTGGCGACGGAGTTCTTCCTTGCGGCCTGGGGCATTATTGGCCAGGATTTGATGGCTTTGCTACATGAGTTGTTGTTCAGCCATGGGGATTGGGCTCAGTTGAACAAGGGTTTCATTGCGATGATTCCGAAGCTTGAGGGGGCAGAGGACATTGGGCAATTCAGGCCTATCTCCCTCACCTCGGGCATTACGAGGGTCCTCTCGAAGATCCCGACCCTGAGGCTGCGATTTTTTATGCCTTCATTAATTGGGGATTCTCAGTGTGCTTTTTTGAAGGGTCGTTCCGCGCATGATAGCTCCATGGCTGCAAATGAGCTCATCCACTTCTGCAAGAAATCTAACTTGGACGCTCTCCTCATAAAACTAGACATGACCAAAGCTTTCGACTCTATTAGATGGGATTTTCTTCTAGAGATCCTCCGGCATAGAGGCTTCCCAAGCAACTGGGTCTCTTGGATCAACCTCTTAATGCGCTCGGGTGAATCCTCTGTCCTGATCAATGGTCGTCCAGGGAAGTGGTTCCGGCACAAAAAAGGTCTTCGTCAAGGCAACCCTTTATCGTTGTACCTTTTCTTGCTTGTTGCTAATGTCTTCGCGAGAATGATGCACAGGGCCAATGCTACGGGTCTCATCTGTGGGATCAACCCGGGTGGGGGCAGGGAAATTACAAACTTGGAATTTGCAGACGACTTCATCACCTTCACTCGTGGTAGTGGAGAATACCTCCAAAACACCAAGCTGCTGCTCCGGGCCTTTGAACTGATGAGTGGCCTTCAAGTTAACTTGGAAAAGACGACGGTGATTCATCTCCTTGGCGACTCCCTTAAAGCCAGCCAAGCGGCCGACTTCCAGGGGTGTAAAGCGAAAAATTTCCCCATCCAATATCTTGGCCTTCCCCTGAGCAGTGGTCGCCTCACTAGGGATGACTAGAGCAAGGTTATCGCTAAAACTGATCGGAAGCTGACTTCTTGGCACGGGCGCTTGCTATCTCGCGGAGGGAGGCTAACCGTGATAAACAGTGTTCTCTCCGGGTTATGTGACCAGTACCTTGCTATCTTTCAGGCTCCAAGATGGGTTCTCAGGCAAATTGACAAAAGGAGAATGAACTTTCTTTGGAATGGGGGAGCCGAGGGAAAAGTTAAGGCGAATGTTTATTGGGAGGATGTTATTTCACCTAGAGAAAACGGGGGTCTTGGCATTATTGATCTAAATAAGCATAACATCGTCAGGCTCGGTTGGTGGTGGTGGGGCATTTCCACTAGCTTTGGCCCGCTTTGGGTTCATATTGTGACCCATCGATGCTTTGCTCGGAAATGTTGGCAGGCTGACCATAACACGGTTTCTTGGTCGGCTGTGTGGAGGGGTATTTATGGGGTCAAGCAGCTTTTCAGCATGGGTATGGAGTGCAACATTGGCAATGGGGCTTCTACCCTCTTCTGGCTTGATCATGGACTCATAACTGCCGGCCGACGGATCTGTTTCCGGATCTCTACGTTCTCTCCCGCCTCCGACAAGGTTGTATCGTGCAGTTCACTGCTGGGCTACATCCTGGTTGAAGGTTTCGTTGGCGTGGAGTTGTAGACCAAGGGGTTGTCGGCCGACTGGAAGCCTTCGTTGGTAGCCTAACTCTGAACTCGGAGGACTCCATGGGTTGGCGTTGGTGCTCCTCGAGTATTTTCTCGACCGCCTCGATGTATAAGCTTCTTGTGGATAGGTGTATTCGCGACTAGAGATGCATCCGCATTTGGAAGTGTCGCAGGCCCCTGAAAATGAAATTTGTCCTCTGGCTAGCTATCAGGAACCGTCTCCAGACCAACGATCGTCTGATCAAACATGGCTCGCATTTGGATGACCCTAGGTGTGTTTTCTGCCTTTCAGAGGTGGAATCAGTGGATCACCAGTTCTTTAGGTGTCGTCCTTGCGGCCTTGGCTGGAGTATCCTCCTTCGGATGGTCGGGGAACAATCATTTGAGGTTTTCCCTAGCTCAATGGGTTCGACTAAATCTTGGGGTACGGGTCGGATCACACTAGCAATGTTATGGTGCTGGAGTGTTTGGACGGTTCGGAACCACTCCATCTTCCAAGGGGGTCGAGTGGAATGGAATGAAGCGGTTCGATTGAGTGCCTCCTTTTGGCGCCGTATCATGGAGACCCCTCAATAAGCATGTTTTAGGAGTTCTCAAATGGCCTGCTTCAGCCTCTTTTAGTTATTCTGTTGTACTATTTTAAATTTTCTCTATCTTCTTCTCTCTGTCTTTGTCTAAGTCTGTAACCTTTGCACTTGGGCTCTTGTTGGAGAAGTTTTTTCTCTGACTACCCCGTTGTTTGTTTCAACGCTCTTGAAATGCATGGTGTGGCCTAGGTCTCACTTTTTTCAAAAAGAAAAAAAAATAGCATAATTATTTGGATGAGGTTCATCAAGATGCAAAAGGTAGTAGCAGTGCATTTTCTTATTAAATATATTCAAACGATTGAACTAGTAACCAGAAGTACTACTTATTTGGTCTATCTATAAATAAAATCTACAGAAAAAACTAAATCATATAACTCATATTCTTTTGGAATAAACACCATTCTAAACTTTTCGAAAGGGTTGAAAAGGTGGAAAGGTGTCAATAAGAAAGAAAAAGTTAATATACCCATCATGGGGAGGAAAAAGAAGAGGAAGAAATGCACTAATATTAACTCATCCTTAAATTAAATCATGTCAAAAAAACAAATTCCACTTCTATTAAAAACAACCGGACATACCAAATCGCAGTTATTCCTCTCGAAGTCAATAATCTTGATCGCCACAGTCTCATTGAGAGGAATGCAAAGCGCCCGATAAACCTGCGCGCTGACCCCCTGCCCCACGACCTCGAACAGCTCATAATCTTCCGCACGGATTGGGTATTTCTTCTTCTCCATCCTCCAGCAGATCACCACCACCAACAACAACAACAGGAATTCAAACCCTAAGGAAATCGGACAATGAAAACAAAAAGCCGATTGTTCGAGAGCTGAAATCGGATGGAGGAAGAAAGGAAAGAGAAGATGTTGTCGAAAGGAGAAGGATGAGAAAAGAACGAGGGACGGAGGAGGGTTTCTCGTGAGGGAGTGAGCGACCGCGAGATTTGGGCGCCTCTCTTTCTTCAACATCCCCAAGTCGGTTTCGCAAAAGCGCGCCACATGGGTGCGATTGGCAGTCCCTCTCTCACCCCTCCTACGTCAATTTTACCGAGATGTGTAATATCAACGTTGGGCCCCAGTGTATAATCTTCAACAAGTGCACGGGTATAAGCGCGAGTAAGTATTTGATTGGTAAAACTATTTTTTCTGTGCTTACAAGTCACAACTGTCTAGTTTTTGAATTACATGCAAATCTATTTAGAATTTGTGGCTCCACGGGCCCACCTGCCTTGTGATTGCAGCACCATCGGGTCCCAGAGGTCGAAGTAGTTTGAACTTTAAATGTGGTTTTGCCAAAAGTTTCCCATATAAATAGATATATATTATCGTCCATTCTTTGTCCCGAGCAATCAACGAACACATAAGAAAGCTGAAAGCGATTGAGTTGGTTGGAAATGGAGCGCTAGAGATGGCAAAGCTTGGGTAGATCAAGCTTGCCCCGTGCTATTCAAATGATCAGGCTGAGCGGATGACCAATGTTTTCATACATACCTCAATTCGAGGTCTGGGTCATGTTAGGCACAACACAAACCTCTCGACAGTCCAACCATTGCTAGTGAGCTATAGTGCAGCAATTGCACAATAGTCTAGTATAGTGAGAGGGATCCAATTGAGCAATTGAGTCATGTCGAGTGTAGTGTCTAGCTCAACCCAAGGACTCGGCCATATCAAGCACAATAGGAACTCCTGGAGCTGCCCAATCACTTGTTGGTCCGTTGTAGCTAGGGGTGAATATCAGTCGGGTCAGATCAAAATTTGATCCGACTTGAATAATCTGAACCCGAATAAGGAGGCTCTTACACCAACCGATCCTACCTGAATAAGATCGGGGCCCAACCCGATTAATCCAATTTTTTAAAAAAATCAAAATCAAAAAATCAAAATTCATAATAATAAAAGACAAAGAATTCTCCAATTGTGAAGTTGGTGAAAAAAATAAATAGATATATATTACCGTCCATTCTTTGTCCCGGGCAATCTACGAACGCATAATAAAACTGAAAGCGAATGAGTTGGTTGGAAATGGCGCGCTAGAGATGGCAAAGCTCGGGTAGATCAAGCTTGACCCATGCTATTCGAATGATCAGGCTGAGTGAATGACCAATATTTTCGTACCTGCCTCAATTCAATGTCTATGTCATGTTGGGCACAGCACAAACCCCTCGACTGTCCAACCATTGCTAGTGAGCTATAGTGCAGTAATTAAGCAATAGTCTAGAGTAATGAGAGGGACCCAGTTGAGCAATTGAGTCATGTCGAGTGTAGTGCCTAGCTCGACCCAAGGACTCGGCCATGCTAAGCACAATATGAACTCCTGGAGCTGCCCAACCATTGTTGGTCCGTTGTAGCTAGGGGTGAGCATCAGTCGGGTCAGATCAAAACTCGACCTGACTCGAATAACTCGAACTCGAATAAGGTGGTTCTTACACCAACCGATCCTACCCGAATAAGAACGGGCCCTGACCCGATTAACCCGAATTAGAAAAAAATCAAAATTTATAATAATAAAAGACAAAGAATTCACCAATTGTGAAGATAGTGAAAAAATAAGATGAAAATGGTATTATAAATATGACCCAAGTAGGAGTTAAATTTATGGCCTTTTGGGCATGTTTGGTACCTTGTATAAGCCTCATGTATATTATTATGATAATACTATACAGTGTTTGAGAATGGTATAACTAATACCTGCATAAAAATAGTACATTATAAGCTGTCATAAGCAACTGTATTAGTAATACACTCTCAAAGCTCTTCATTAGTCTGCACTATAATTTTCAATATTTTGGATACTCATTTTACATATGGCCAAAAATTAAAAAATATTAAAAATATTAAAAAATAATTTTAATTTATGAAATAATTTTAATGAAAAAATATATTATATAATTTATATTATTATATATATATATATAACAAAGATAGAAAGTTACAATATGTGATAATATAGAGATCGAACCCTTGATCTCTAGACAACATACAATAAGTTGCCACCAACTATGTTACCCACAATTGTCATATTATTATCATTAAAAATATTTCATCCATTAAAATTATTTTTTTAATATTTTTATATATTTTTAATATTATATATATAATATAATATAATATAATATATATATATATATATATATATATAACAAAAATAGGAAGTCACAATATGTGATCATACTAAGGATCGAACCCCAAATCTCTAAGCAACATACAATAAGTTGCCACCAACTATGCTACCCATAATTATCATATTATTATAATATATTGCATATAATATAATATTATAGTGTATATTATTATATATTATATTACATTATAT
This sequence comes from Canna indica, assembly GCA_034359265.1. Classification (NCBI taxonomy): domain Eukaryota; kingdom Viridiplantae; phylum Streptophyta; class Magnoliopsida; order Zingiberales; family Cannaceae; genus Canna; species Canna indica. The sequence continues at coordinate 73,979,668 of CP136894.1, read as the reverse complement.
AATATATAATATAATATAATATAAAAATTATATAATATATTTTATCATTAAAAATATTTCATCCATTAAAATTATTTTTTAATATTTTTTAATATTTTTAATATTTTATATATTATATTATATATATATAATAATATAATATAATATAAAAATTCTATAATATATTTTATCATTAAAATTATTTCATAAATTAAAATTATTTATATATATATATATATATATATATAATTTGTTATGTATTATATTATATTATATTATATTATATTATAGGGAAATTAGACTAAAATATCACAAGGTTTGCAGAAATTTTACGTTATACCTAGGATTTTAAAATTCGTTTGTAAATGCACAACATTTACTTCTGTTTATGTCATCTACCAAATCATCAAGCGTCGTCTCAACTTAGCTGACGTTGAGGTAAACGACGCTTGCGTGGCTGACGAATTCATAAACACATATTTTAAAAAAAATAGCTATATATGACCCCACCTTTTTCTCGATCTCTCTTCTCTTCTTCCTCCCCACATTTCTCCTTCTTCTTCCCAACTGCTATAACCTTTCTTCTTCTTATTCTTCTTCTCAGCTGCTGCAACCTTTCTTCTTCTTCCACGATGAAGAAGCGGAGTCCGGTGACTAGCACGGGACGCTGCTGGCTGCCAACACCATCGGTGTCTACCACGACCACTTCGTCTCAACAGCAAGCACTACCATGTCGTGATTGACTACTGTGACCATGGCTTAGACCTTCATAGGCCCATCCTTGAGGACCTTGGTGAAGGCGGAGTAGACGCCAGCGTTGACGAGGTAGTCAACTCTCTCGGGATCGCGCCCGAGGAGATCGAGGGCACGAGCGACGTTCTCCTTGCCCGGCCTCCTTGAGAAGGCGGAGGAGGGCACGACGCCATCCTCCTCGATGATGAGCTTAGAGAAGTGTACGTTGATTGTCTTGGGCGAGTGAAACGAGCGCTGCGGTTAGGGCTGTTCATGGGTCAAACCCGACCCAATGAACCCGAGAAACTGACCCGACCCGAACCAATTGGGCCGGGTCGGGTCGGGTCCGGGTTTCAATATTTAAAACACGAGACTCGACCCGATTACCTGAATTTTTTAATATATTTTTAATTATTTTTAAAATAATTATATTAAAAAATAATTATTTTTATTTAAAAAAAATATTGTTAAAAACTCAATTTTTTCCTAAACGGGTAAACCCGACTACCCGACCCGACCTAGGTCAGGTCGGGTTTGAGAGGTGAAAAATTTTCAACCCGACCCGACCCAACCCAATTATACTTAGTCGGGTCGGATCAATTTTTTCCCTAAACCCGACGCGACCCGACCCTTGAACACTAGGGCTGTCCATTCGGTTCGAACCGAACCGAACCGAACCGAATAAGTCCAAACCGAAATTTTTTTATACCTGAATTCCAACCCGAACCCGAACCGAACTATACCTAAACCGATTTAACCCGAACCAAAATTATTCGGTTCAGTTCGGTTTTCAACCCGAAAACCGAAATTTTAATTATTTTAATTAAAAATTAAAAATTCAAAATAATTACTTAATACCTATTTAAGTAATTCTGTTAAAAATTAAAAAAAAATATTTTTTTAATTAATTCGGTTTTCGGTTCGGGTCGGTTCCCGAATTCCGAAAACCGAATCTGAACCGAAATTCAAATTTCGGTTCGGTTCGGGTCAAAGAACCGAACCCACAATGGTTGAAATCGAACCAAACCGAAAAATTCGGTTCGGTTTTTCGATTCGGTTCGGTTTGAACCGAACCATGGACAGCCCTATTGAACACCCCTAACTATGGTGCCCCCGGAGTGGGCAGGAGCGGAGACACATAGGAGCCAGGAGACGTCGGAGATGGAGTTGTCAATCTTGGTGGAGATCTTGGCAAAGGCGACGGTTGTGGTGATACTAAATAGACGATGAAAGAAGCTTCGGTTGCAGCACTTGTCCACGAGGGCGAGGGCCTTGCTAAGAACCTGCTCGGTGTTGTCCATGATGCGACGAGCGAGGCCATTTGGGAGGAAAAAAAGAAGAGAGAGAGAGAGAGAGAGAGAGAGAGAGAGAGAGAGAGAGAGAGAGAGAGAGAGAGAGAGAGAGAAAAAAGTAGGGTCATCAGCCACATATGATGCCGTCTGCAGGCCAAAGCGTCGTTTACCTCCATGTCAGCTAAGTTGAGACGGTGCGTGACGATTTGGTAGATGGCATAAACGGAAGTAAATGTTGTGCATTTACAGATAAATTTTCAAATCCTAAATAGAACGTAAAATTTTTGCAAACCTTGTGATTTTTTATTCTAATTCCCCTATTATATTATATTATATTATATTATATTATACTATACTACACTATACTATACTATACTATACTATATTGTATTATATTATATTATATTATATTATATTATACAAGTTAATTAGTCAATACAGACTAGTCCATACATACTAATACTATATAGGCTAGTACATGTGTACACCAAACACTGCATAATAATAGTATAATCCAAGCTAGTACTATACACGTTAGTCAATATAAACTAGTACTATACGGGCTAATACTATACAATGTACCAAAAGGGCAAAAAATACAATAAAAATTTAATTTATAGAATAATTTTAATGATAAAATATATTATATTATATTATATTATATTTATTATATTATATTTATTATATTATATTAGATAGACTAGCCCATAATGACTAGTACTATATAGGCTAGTACATGTCTGCATCAAACACTGTATAATAATAGTACAATACAAGCTAGTAATACACTCCTGTTTGGTACCCTGTATAAGTCTCATGTATAGTATTAGGATAATACAATACAGTGTTTGGGAAGTGTATTAACTAATACTTGCACTAAAAATAGTATCTCATAAGTTGTCAATGTGTATTAGTAATACACTCTCAAAGCTCTTCATTAGCCTGCACTAAATTTTTTAATATTTTGGATACTCATTTACCTCCGGTCAAAATTAAAAAATATTTAAAAAATAATTTTAATTTTAAAAATAATTTTAATTTAAAAAATAATTTTAATTTAAAAAATAATTTTAATTTAAAAAATAATTTTAATTTATAAAATATTTTCAATGACAAAATATACTATAAAATTTTTATATTATAATATATAATATAATATTACATTATATAATATAATATATAATATTATATTATATTATATTTTATATATATTACATTATAATATAATATAATATAATATAATATAATATAATATAATATAATATAATATAATATAATATAATATAGTATAATATAATGTATTATATATATATATATATATATTTTCGGGTAAAACGCATTCATTCATTGAATGAGATAAAATTATTCAACTTACAAAATCTTGTAAGCGATAGAACCATCAGCATACTACTTATAGTAGCTTACAAAATCTAATAAAACGAGAGAGAAGATTGTTGACGATTCAGTTCTCGTTAGCCGACTTCCGATAGTTTTCCCATGTAGAGAGAGCCATCAGAACCGTGTCATTTGGATCCGAAGGAACGTTGTTAAAGGTGCGAGCGTTCCTCGAATGCCATAGACTCCATAGCAATGAGCAGGACTTTGAGAGATCGTCCATGTCAAGGTTCTTTCTTGCGTGCGTCCACCAAATGGGTACTGAGGAGACGTTGTTTGTTAGTGGTATTCTGATTGCGAGACGACGCTAGGATTCTTTAGCAAGAGGGCATGTTAGGAATAAATGGAGTGCATCTTCAGGACTGTTTTGACAGAAGGTGCAATTAACATCTTGTACAGGGACCTGCTTGCGATGGAGAGTTATCTTCGTTGGCAATGAGTCATGCATGAGGCGCCAAATAAAAACCTTTTGTTTCGGTGGTAGCTTAATTTTCCATATGCTCGTCCACGGCATTGGTGTTGGTTTGGTGGCATGATATGCTGAGGTTGAGCAAGCAATCCTATAGCCAGATGAGACAATGTATTGGTTGTTTGAGTTGTAGTGCCGGTATGGTTTATCTGCACCCTGGATAATCTCAGTTGAGAGGATTACATCAGCCAGTGAACTTGGAAAGGAGGTGCGGATGAGAGGTGCGTTCCACATGTATGTTTCTAGATAAAAAAACTCCGAGATCAGAAGTTGACGGTGGGGAGCATGTTGCGGCTCGTTGATTGCAAATGATGGAGTACAAGGGAGCCATGGAATGGTATGGATTGGTTGAGTTGTAGAGGAGCCTATCTGCCATCTGAAGCCAGCTCGAAGTAATTCTCAACCTCGAATGATGCTTCGCCAGCCCCACGATGGGTTACAACCTGCAGAAGAGTCCATGAAAGTACAATATGGATAGTATTTACCCTTCATAGTGAGACTTAGAAGTGAGGTTGGCTGTTGCATGAGACGCCAGCCTTGCTTAGCTAGTAGAGATAGATTTTGAGCCCTACAGTCTTTGAAACCCATGCCACATTCTGCAAAGCTTTTGCTTAAAACTTTCCAATTAATCCAATGTATACTTTTCTTCCTCACTCTTGAGGACCACCAGTATGATGCACACAGCTTATTGATTCTGTCACATATGGCGTCGGAGATGAAGAAACTTGACATTGCATATGTTGGGATGGCATTTAGTACTGACTTTACAAGCACTGCTTTACCAACCCTCGACAGAAGCTTCGAAGACCAGGATTGGATTTTCTTTTCTATTATATGAATGATGAACTCAAAGGTAGTTTTCTTTGATTTATTTATCAACGCTAGGAGACCCAAATACTTGTCCTGGGAGTCGATGTTTGAGATGCCCAAGGTACTGCATATCTCCGAGCATAGCTGAGGTGGACAAAACTTGGAGAAACAAACCGCAGATTTCCTGACATTGAGTTGTTGGCCGCTTAACTCTTCAAACCTGTTAAGTAGGAGTTTGAGGGTACCTGCATGATGCACGTCAACCTTACTGAATAACATAATGTCATCTGCAAATAAAAGAGAATTAATTTTCGGACATCTTCGATTTATTTGCACCCCTCTAAGATTCTGTTGTGTACGTGCTTTCTCTATTAGATGATTGAATCCTTCCATGGCAATAATAAATAGAAAGGGTGAGAGTGGATCGCCTTGATGGAGTCCACGAGTTGGGGTGAAAGATCCATACGCCTTGCCACTTACAAGAACTAAATAGGAAATAGTTTGGGTGCATTGCTTTATGATCCCAATGAAGTTTGCATGGAATCCCACAGCTTGAAGTATGGCAATTAGGTAGGGCCATTCCAGTCGATCGAAAGCCTTACTCATATCAAGATTTATAATCATGTCGCGAGAGAGACTTTCTGCTTTGTCTTTAAATGATGCATCAACTCATGAGCAAGGAGAATGTTGTAAGAGATTAGTCTATCCTTTATGAATGCACATTAATTTTTTGAGATGATTTTTTGCATGAGAGGCTGAATGCGGTTGACAAGGATCTTTGAAAATGCCTTGTAAATAAAATTACTTAGATTGATAGGCCTTATCTGATTCATGTTTTGCAGGACTTTTGTTTTTGGAATGAGTGCAATGGAGGTTCTATTCAAAACTTGTAGTATTCACCTACTTCTGAAGAATGAAGAAGCCGCTGCAGTGATGTCATCTTCTATTAGAGACCAGAAGTGTTTGAAGAAATGGCCTGTGAAACCAACAGGGCCTGGTGCACTATCTAATTAAGTTGAGAGAGAAGATCGCTTGTTTAGTTTCTTCTTTTGAGACTGGCCGAAGCAGCCAGCTATTCATGCGCCTGGTAATTTTTTTGGAGGGGAATCTAAAATCATTCTTTGAGATGATCGATTTGTTTGATGAATAAATATTGGAGAAGTATTCTTGTGCAATCGTTGCAACACCCTCGAAACCTTCAACCCATGAACCATCTTCATCTTGCAATATGTAGATGGTATTATAGCTTCTACAAATCTTTGTTGTCGCATGAAAAAAAGAGGAATTTTTATCACCTTTCTTCAACCATTTAATACGAGATTTTTGTCTTCAATAAATTTCTTGTTTTTGAATTTTATATTATTATATTATATTATATTATTATAATATAATATAAATTAGTCAATACAGATTAGTACTATACAGGCTAGTACATATGTGCACCAAATATTGTATAATAATAGTACAATACAAGCTAGTCAATACAGACTAGTACTATACAAGCTAGTCAATACAGACTAGTACTATACAAGCTAGTACGATATGATGTACCAAACGAGCATGCACTAAATTTTTTAATATTTTAAATACTCATTTTACCTCCGACCAAAATTAAAAAATATATAAAAATATTAGAAAAATATTTTTAATTTATAAAATATTTTTAATGACAAAATACAATATATATAATTTTTATATTATATTATATTATTATTTATATATTATATTATACTATACAAATTAATCAATACAGATTAGTACTATACAGGCTAGTACATGTGTGCATCAAACACTGTATAATACTAGTACAATACAGGCTAGTCAATACAGACTAGTACTATACAAGCTAGTACTATACGATATACCAAACGAGCCCACGTTAGTCAATACAAACTAGTACTATACGGGCTAGTACTATACAATGTACCAAACGGACTCTCAAAGCTCTTCATTAGTATGCACTAGAACCTTCAATATTTTGGATGCTCGTTTTACCCACGATCAAAAATTAAAAAAATATATCTAATTTATGAAATAATTTTAATGATAAAATATATTATATTATATTAATTATATTATATTATATTATATTATATAGACTAGTCCATAATGACTAGTACTATATACACTACTAGAAACATGATCTTCAGCAACGGCTATCAGCAACGGCCGCTCAAGCCGTTGCTATTTGCAACGGCGTTCTAACGGAAAACCGAGCCGTTGCGGATTATTTTAATTATCAGCAACGGCTTTCTGACGGAAAGGCGAGCCGTTGCTGATTTTTTAATCTTCAGCAACGACTTGCTAACAGATAAGTGAGCCGTTGCTGATGATAACTTATCAACAATGGCTTTCTAACGGGCGAGTGAGCCGTTGCTGATAAGTTTATATAGGGCACCAGTCGCGCCCGACCCTTCTTCCTCCCGTTGCTGCCGCCGCCGCTCCTGCCGATGCTTCTCGCCGCTGCTGCCGACGCCGACGCCTCTCGCCGCCACTGCCGCTGCTGCTGGTATGTTGATCGGCCCGAGTATTGGTTAAAATCCGGCCGAAACCCTATTTCTAAGGTTTCGGCCGGCGGCGGTCGGCCTATGGCCGCCGCCGGACCTTCTATAGTGGCCGGACAGTGTGTCCGGCCACTGTACGCCGGCGTCGGAGGGTGGACTCCGGCGCCAGAATTTTTTATTGTTAATTATTGTTTATTGTTTTTATTGTTTTGAAATTGTTAATTAATTATTTTATAATTGTTAATTAATTGTTTAATTTGTTAGATTAATTATTAGTGTTTAGATTAATTTTGGACGCGCGCCGGAATCGTCCACTTCGGACGCGCGCCGAAATCATCCAATATGGACTCGAACTGTCTCGAAACATTTAGAAAATAATCATCCATCCGACGAGTTGATATGTTTCACGTACGCATCGACGAATCGGATATGATTTAGCAAAACTTTAGATCCGTTCGGGAATTGTATGTTCGTGTAAAAGAAGTAGATGATCTTTTATACGACGTACAATTCTTGAATTGTCCCTGATTGGACAATTTGGGAATATAGTTATTTGTACTGCACTTACGTTTTTATTTTAACTGTTAACTAATTATTCTAAAATTCGGCAACATCCAAAGAATTTGAAGACTATTATTCAGATGATGAAAAATAATTGTAAAGTATATATTTTATTAAATATATCTCTACTATTTATACAATAATCTGATTATATGTCTGTTCGACAGATATGTCTGGTCGTGGTTATCGACGCAGGAGAGTTTCGGAGTCTCCGATCGGTGAGACTCCAGCACTTACTCATGCTGCTGGTCCTCCTATTGCTGATCCTCATTCCGATGATACTGCCGAGGCTAGTACATCCAGACGTAGGCGGCCACGCGGGCCGAACAGGTGGCAGCCTCCACCAGCCACAGAGTCACATAGATTGATTAGCGTGATTGGGGAGCGGTAATATATCATGAATTATGAATCATTACAAATTCATTATATCATAATATAATATTAAAATTTATTTTTGTTGTGCAGGTTCGAGCAAGAAGAAGTGCCGAGGAGCATTTCTTCTACTATTCGACGATACATGCACGGGGCATGGCCTACGTGGTCTCACGTGCCTAGCGAGCACGTCGACATGTTATGGCGCGAGTTTGAGACACGTATTATTATTATTTTTTACATGCATGATGATATATTAATATTGGTACTGATATTATTATTTTGCAGGCTCGCTATACATGGGCCGAGGACCAGAGGCCCTTCATTTACGCTGTCTGGGAGGCTATTTCCCGGGCAATGTACAACGGGCAGCTAGGGCAGGCTCGGTCCCAAGCGATGGCCCGAGCTGGGACCACTAACATCGCGGAGACTCGGGGATACGGCCCCGGTTGGATTACTCCAGATATATGGGACCAGCTCGTGGGGATATGGTCGACGGATCGATGGCAGGAGGTTTCTCGGAATGCGGCTAGAAATCGCATGTCGAGAGGAGTAGCGCATCACACCGGCGGCTCTGTTGCATTTGCAGTGCACGCAAACCGTATGGTAAGTATATCTTTTAATTATATATTTTATTTGTTATTATGTGTACTAATTAATATATTTGTTTTGTAAATGTAGACGACGGTGTCGGATGACGGGACTGTCCAGCGACCCTCCCCGATGGCGGTGTTCGAGCGGACTCACCGTCGAGCACATGGGACGGGGGAGTACATCGACAACCGCGCTGCATACATTATGGTAATTATATATTTGTTTAAATTATTCATTATATATTTATAATTTAAGTTTTATGATAAATATTAAACAAAAAATCAAACTCGAGTAGGAGACCTACAGCCAGACTGTGGTGCAGCGCGGGAGTACCCCCGAGGACTTTGACGCAACATCGTGGGTCGAGGCCGCAGGTGGCTGGGACCATGGCCGCGTATATGGCTTCGCAGATAGTGGTCATGCGCGAGCCGTACTAGGGCCACTTGGGGCACCGACCCCTCCGGTCGCTGGTGAGCGGCCGTCCACCTCTAGATCCAGTTATGATCATAGTAATAGGATAAGGACACTAGAGGAGACGATCGCGCGTCAGACTGAGATGATGGAGCGTCAGAGTCAGACGATGGCGAATATAGAAGCTATGCTACGCAACTTGTCAGGTCATCCCGAACCAGTCATCTCTTCGGCATCATCTAATCCATCGTCCTCGAGTCAGTCCACGCCGGTGTACACTCAAGCGCTCCAGACCCCGCCATATAATCCAGACCATCCTCCACCGTGATCGTGAGATTTTTTGTTTGGATATTGAACTTGTTTAACTTATTTTGTTTGGATATTGATACTTCAATTTTGCATTTGAATTGTTTTTATACTATCGTGGATAATTATCAATATAAATATAATTGTTTTGATGTATATATGTTGGTGTGTTTGTGATGTGTGAATGAATGTGTATGAGGTGTTTGTGATGTGTGAATGAATGTGTGTATGAGGGTATGGGTGTGTGAGTTATGTATCAGATAAATGTATCAATGTATCAATGGAAATTTGAAATTTTCAAATTTTCTGGTTGCAGGTATTCGTCATCAGCAACGGCTTTCCCACGGGCGTCCGTGGGAAAGCCGTTGCTAAAAGTGTATCGAAAGCCGTTGCTGATGACCTACAGCAACGGCTTAGCGACGACGTTTTACTAACGGCGTTGCTACGGACTCAGCGGCCATTGCTATTAATGTTATCAGCAACGGCTCCAGGTCTGTGGCAAAACCGTTGCTGATAATAGTTTTAGCGACGGCCCGAGCGGCCGTTGCTGATAATGTTTTGAGCGACGGCCCGAGCGACCGTTGCTGATCCGTTGCTAAGTCATCAGCAACGCGACTTTTTGTCACGGCTCTATTGCAACGGCTCAGCCGTTGCTGATGCTCTTCAGCAACGGCTCAGCAACGGCATCAGCCGTTGCTGATGACCATTTTTCTAGTAGTGATAGGCTAGTACATGTCTGCATCAAATACTGTATAATAATAGTACAATACAAACTAGTACTATACAGGTTAGTCAATACAGACTAGTACCGTACAATGTACCAAACGAGCTCTTTAAGTTTCATATCCAACCTTCTAACCACTAGGTCAACATCATTTTTTTTACCTGTAATATATATAAATATATATTTAACTTCATTTTGGATCGGGTCGGGTATATCAAGGTTTTCATCTGACCCGACCCGACCCGAATAAGGAGTATGAAATATCTAAAATTCAAACCCGACCCGACCTGATGTACCCGAATAACTCGATCTAAATTGAATTTTCGGATCGATTTTTTGGAGTTATTCGAGTAGATTCAAGTTTTGTTCACCCCTAGTTGTAGCATATCAACCAAGCAAAAGTAGAGTGTAATAAGAAGTATTTTTTTATTTTAATCTCCCCAAGATATATACTAAGGATTAAATTGTCTAATTTATTTTTTTTATCAATTTAAACTTCTCAACAACTATAAAATGACTAGTTTTGAGGGCAATTCAATCTTTGCTGCCAATCCCTCTCATATGAATATTAATCTTTATCTCTTATTTTTTACCTACAAAACACTCTCTAATATCTTTTAAATCCTCAAAAATCTCTTTAGGCTCTCTAAAGTGTTCATTCCGGCTCATTAATTTATCTATGTTCTATCTTATTATTTAATCACAAAATTATGATTTTTGATAAATATTTTTAAAATTATAATTTGGACAAATTCATCAAATATATTATGTTTTTGACAAATTTATCTTTAATTTACACGAGCTCTTGTGTTTGGCTTTAACTTAAAATCTTGTTTGGACGATGTGCAACATGACTTAATAATGTATGATATAATATGATACCGTAATTATAATTATATTAGTTAGGAAAATAGTATGATATTATTAAATAATTTATTTTTATTTGATTTGATGGTATGATATAATTTCACAAACAATAAAATGATTAAAATTCATATCAAAATAAAATAGAAAGAAAAATAAATAAAATAAAATAAAATAAAATAGAAAGATAAAAAAATTATTTGATCACATGAAAAAGATGACGAGGATAGAAGATGATAATATTTATGGAGGAGAATAAAATTTTGACTGGGTTGATGAAGAACGATAAAAAAACCTAATCCGATAAGGATATAGAAATGTCAGAAGATTAAATTATAAAATTTAATTAATGATATTTTAAAAATAAAATTTTATTAAATTATAAAAAATTATTAAATTCATAATTTAAAAGTTAGTAAAGAATTATGATTTTCAAATTATAATATCACCGATTTAGTGATTTACCACAGTAAATTATGATTATTTAATACCGTATCATGAAACAAAACAAGTGGCTAGGAACAACCAAGTAGAATTGCGCCTTCCAATTAATAACTCTCGTCCCAAACGACCCAGCTACCAACATCGTGATTGGCGAATATGTGGCCCACACAGGACACGTGGAGACTGTAAAAATCCAACCCAGGAAGGTAACAGCCTGTGCCATATATCCGGGTGATTTTTAAGAGTGATTTTTGTATGTGTTACTTAAATTTAACGCGTTCACGCGGTGGCCATATCTCGGTTGTCTCCCCTTCCTCTGGCGTCCGCACCCTTCCCTATTTATGCAACCAACTGGCTCTCTTTTCTCCTTAGCAGGTGGAGTAAAAAAATACATAAAAAATAATTTAAAAAATCTCATTTGCCTGCTTCCTGGCTTCCTTCTCACTTCGATCTCTCTCTTCTCCTCGATCCATCATATTTTTATTTTTCTTGCAGAAATTGATAAAAGTGTAGAAGAAAGGAGGTTGCCTGGATCGATCGGAGGAAGATGATGATGAGGGTGCTAGAGGACGAGCTGTTCCCGTCCACGCCAGGAAAGGTGAAGATAGAGCGGACTCACGCTGCAAGCCGGCAGCTCCACCGATGCTTTGCCTCCACTAGCACGCTTTTCCTGTGGACGCTCCTTCTCATCGCCCTCACCGCCTCCTACCTCAGCTTCCAGAGCTTCGTTAGCACCTCCTCCCGCTACTTCACCGCCTCCTGGGGCGGACTCCACTGGGAGCGCCAGATCCGCGCCTCCGCCGCCGTGCGGCGCTCCGACGGCCTCACCGTCCTCGTCACTGGTGCTGCGGGATTTGTCGGCACGCACGTCTCGCTTGCCCTCCGCAGGCGGGGGGACGGAGTCGTTGGCCTTGATAACTTCAACGCCTACTATGATCCTTCCCTGAAGAAGGCCCGCAAGGCTCTGCTCTCCTCACATGGGGTATTCGTCGTCGAGGGTGACGTCAACGACGCCGGCCTCCTTGCCAAGCTTTTCGACACCGTGCCCTTCACCCATGTAATGCACCTCGCCGCCCAGGCCGGCGTCCGCTACGCCATCGAGAATCCTGCCTCATACGTCCACAGCAATGTCGCCGGCCTTGTCACTCTCTTGGAATCCTGCAAGTCCGCCGATCCCCAGCCGGCCGTTGTCTGGGCCTCCTCTTCCTCCGTCTACGGCCTCAATGATGAGGTCCCCTTCTCGGAGTCGCACCGAACGGATCGGCCGGCCTCCCTCTACGCCGCCACTAAGAAGGCCGGTGAGGAGATCACCCATGTGTACAACCACATCTACGGCCTCTCCATCACCGGGCTCCGCTTCTTCACCGTTTACGGGCCCTGGGGCCGCCCGGACATGGCCTACTTCTCCTTCACCCGCAACATCCTCCAGGGCAAGCCCATTACCGTCTACCGCGGCCGCGACGGCACCAATCTTGCCCGCGACTTCACCTACATTGACGACATCGTCAAGGGATGCGTGGCGGCGCTAGACACGGCAGAGGCGAGTACAGGGAGTGGGGGAAAAAAGAAGCGGCCGGCGCAGTACCGGATCTTCAACCTGGGCAACACGTCGCCGGTGACGGTGCCGGTGCTGGTGGAGATCCTGGAGCGGCACCTGAAGACGAGGGCGAAGAAGAACATGGTAGAGATGCCGGGCAATGGCGACGTGCCGTTCACTCACGCCAACATCAGCTCAGCGCGAGCCGAGCTCGGCTATAAGCCGACCACCAACTTGGAGACTGGGCTCAAAAAGTTTGTAAAATGGTATCTTTCTTACTACGGGTACAGCCGAAGATTAGGAGGCAAGAGCTCGTAGAATAATTATTATCCTCGTGTTTTAGTTTCAATTATTTAGTTTTTTAAAACAATTCTAATTATTATGACATAAGAAAACTTATTATTGTTATTCTTATAATTATTATTCGTCGGAGATGATTCCCTCATGCCGTGAATTTTGTGATGATAAATTATTTCTCTTTTTTACTACTGACTGGTGACCATTCTGGCGCATGGTTCCCTCCCTCGAGATGCGGTCAGCGGGTGTGAAGTTTGATCAGAACACCAGTTGTGATGCAACATTTGACAATCGACAGCCTGTCATTGCGGACTCTAGATGATTAATTTGATTTTGAATATGTATTTGTTATTGAAAAATTTAAGAAAATCATAGAAAATCTATCCAAATCATAAATAGATACGAGAAATTAGAAAAATTATATATTTTTTTTAATACAATCTCAAAATTACATATCAAACCAATTGATTCATCTAACCAAATCAGTTCACTGAGAAGTGGGTTCTGGTTTTTTTAAAAATAGATTTAATTTCAAATTAATTTAAATTAATTTGAACTCAGTTTGTGCCTGAGATGTGGAGGCTAGCGTTGGTGACCATTGAAATTCAAAGAAATAAATAAATAAATTTGATTTCTGAGGTGAAATGATTGGCTTATAAAATTTGGGCAATGTAACATCTTGACCGCTCGTCGTCTTCGAAAACCCTAGATGGACGACGCTGAAGGCGATTCCCCCCCCCCATCCCGCCTCTTCCCGACCCTCTCGACGGCCCTCTTCCTCTTCGGTGCCGGCTAAAAGCAATTTTTCCCCTTCTGCGAAGATTGCATCAGCGGATGTCCCTAGCGGCCCGACGCGACCCCTCTCATGGGTTCAGATCCTCAAGGGGTTGAACCCTAATTCTTCGTCCACCATTCCGACGACCACGCTCTCCAAGATCACTGCTTCTACCACTGACAAAATCGTCTTCTCGCCCGATCAAACTGCGGCTTGGCGTCGACCATGGGAGAAATCCCTAATTGGCAAATTTTTAGGGAAACCTCCCCCCTAGATGTAATTAAATGATGGGTTTTCCGATCGTGATCTAAATATGGTTTTCAAACGATTTTAGATCTTGATGAGCAATGCTTTGTTTTTTATTTTGAATCAATCGATTCTGCTAATTTTGCTATCTCTTCTGGTCCATGGACGCTCATGGGAGACGTCCTCTGTCTCATATTCTGGAAGTCCCTTTTTAGGCCTTGGGAAGAATCATTCAAAACAACCCCCATTTAGATTCGGCTTCAAGCCCTTCCGATTGAATTCTGGAATTCCATTTCGGTTTCCCTTATTGCTTCGCATTTTGGCCGATTTATTAAAATTGATTAACGCTCTTTCTCCTTTTGAACGGGGACGATACATTAGGGTTTGTATTGAAATTGATCTTTCCACTCCCATTCGACAAGGGGTTTGGCTTACTGGTGATGGCTTTGAATTTTTTCAATCGATGGTTTATGAAAACATCCTGATTCTTTGCTTTCAATGCGGCCTTGTTGGTCATTTGGATTCGGCATGCCAGACTCTTTGTTCCCTCAAAAACTTCGATTATGATATGTTGCCCGGATCCTTTGTTGGTAATTTTGATGCTAATGTTATGAATGATGTTGACACTGATATGAATGATGCTCATGTTTCTTGTGATTCGGTTTCTATTAATGTTAATGTTGTTCCTCCCCCTCCGAATCCCTCTTGTAGTCCTTAGGTGCAAGTTTAACGCCGGCCTCAACGTCGACGAGACCCTGGAAGCGCGACCACTTCCCCTATCGTGGGAACTGACCGTGCTTAGGTTACTCAGAACACCTTCGCATCCCCAGCCCCTGTGGCTTCCAAGGAACCGACTTTAACCCCTGCTAGAAACAATCAAATAATCCCTCCAAGCAAAGATTCTTCCCTGATTAATGTTCCTATTACAACATCCAATATTAACACCACTGTTACCCCTATACCTAACTTCCCTAGTTTCCAAAACTTAAAGGAAAAATATATTTCAACAAAAACCTCACCTATCAACCCTACTCCCCCCCAAATCCCTCGAAGAAATGACTTCTGAATTGAATAACCTTCTCAATCCCAACAATTCAGAACCAGCTTCTTCTTCTTACTCTTGGGTTAGCCGTAGGAAGAAAGCTAAGCCTCCTAAGCCACATTCTTACAAGCTGAACCCTGTTGGTGCAACTCTTAAGCATAGAAAACTCAAAAACTCTTCAAATGTTTCCCCTCCCCCTAGGGACAACTATAATACCTTAGTAGATTTAAACTCTCCCAACCCCTTTACTGTTTTAAATGAAGATACTCAATTGAAACACTATGGGTGCTTGGAGGAGACCTGTGTGTGACTTTCTTATTGCACGGATTAGAAACTCTCACATTAACATCATTACTCTTCAAGAAACTCACTTAAATGATGTGTATTCTAATAAACTTGTTCACTCCTTTGGCCGATCCTGGAAGGCCGCAATTCAGCCAAGCTCAGGAGCCTCTGGTTGTATTCTGATTGCTTGGAATTCAAATTTTGTTAATGCTAAAATTATTTCTATGAATGCTCAGGTTATTCATGTGATTATGCAATTTGATGATTGTAATCCTTTTCTTTTATATTCTATTTATGCAAGTATTGATCCTTTAATCAGAGTTAATATCTGGTCCTCTTTAATGATGCATGACTTATCTTCTTATCATTGGGTAATATTTGATCCTTTAATCAGAGTTAATCTCTGATCCTCTTTAATATTTGCCTCAAGTGGTGGTTTAAATTCAAAATAAAATAGATCTCGGAAGGGGACAAGAATACTGCATTTTGTCATCGTTTGGTCACCATTAGAAGGCGCATCAACCATGTCTCTTCCATCCAAAATTCTAATCAAGATACTATTAGTGATGATCAGCTCGTTCTTGATGAGTTTGTGACCCACTATACCAATCTTTGAAACAATCTTGCCTCCCATAACTCAAACTCTAATAGCTGGCCCGATCTCCCTACCCATTCCAATCACTTAATAGAACCCCTCACTTATCCCTTCATTGATAATGAAATTAGAGCCACAATAAATTCACTTGGCAATGGAAAAAGCCCAAACCATGATGGATTTACTGTGAAATTCTATAAACACTACTGGGATATCATCTCTTCTTCTATTAAGCATGATTTCAACTCTTTTTACAACTCTTCCATCATTCCTCCCTCTTAGAACCAAACAATGCTCACATTTATCCCAAAATTAAACATCATAAACTTGTTAAGGACTTTAGGCTCATTGCCCTCTGTAACTTGTCTTATAGGATCCTTTCCAAGCTCCTTGCAAACAGGATTAAACTTTGTTTGCCTCTTCTCATTAGCAAAGAGCAATCGGCTTTTGTTAAAGGTAGAAATATACAGAACATTATCATTATTGTTCAAGAGCTTGTTCACTCATTCTTTGATACCAAAGGTAAGAATCCCTACATCATAATAAAAATTGATATTGAGAAAACTTTTGACCTTCTTAGTAGTGAAGCAATATATTCTTAAAGTCCTTAACCTCTACAACTCCCCCCCCCCCCCCCCCCCCCCCTCAAATTCATTGATTGGATGAAAGCTTGTATTAGCTCCCACCTTTGCCTGCCTTATTAACTCTCATCTCTCTTCCTTCTTTCCTTCCAATAGAGGGGTTAGGCAGGGAGATCCTCTCTCCCCTTTCCTCTTTATTCTTGTTGCTCAGGTTCTCACCCAACTTATTTACAAAGAGGTAGATCAAAGCAAGTATACTCCTTTTAAATTAAAGAACAATTTTTTTATCTCTCACCTTATGTTTGCTGATGATTTAATTCTTGTCCTTAGAGCAAACAACAAGAATCTTTCTTTTGTTAAGAAAATCTTCTCTACCTACAATGAGTTAACTGGTCAAAAAGTTAACTTCTCCAAATCCAATATTTTCTTTCCTAAATCCACTTCTCAAGTTACTAGACAGAGAATCTGCACTTCCCTTGGTATGAAAAAAAAGAAATTTCCCTTTTAAATATCTTGGAGTCATGATCTCTCCTAAAAGGCCTCCACATAAAACTCATGACCACATTCTTGCTTCTATTGACTCCAAGCTTAGCAACTGGAAAGATAGTCTCCTCTCCCAAACTAGCAAAATTGTCCTGGTCAATTCTGTTTTGAATTATATTCCCACTTATTCCCTCTTTGTTACTTGGATCAATTCTGATCTCTCTAATGAGATTGAGTCTAGAAGCAGGCACTTCCTTTGGAGTCACCCCCCTGACAAGAGAGGCATAGACATGATTAACTGGGACATTGTTACTCTGCCTAAGGATCAGGGGGGTTAGGAATCCAAGATCTGAAAACTAAAAGTCTATCTCTTCAAGCTACTAGAATCCTGAAATACCTTAACAACCAAGATTCCATCTGGGTCAATATGGTCAAAATTAAATATCCCACCGCTTGTTTTTTCCATAACAGTCATATTCCTAAGTCTTCCTGTACTTGGAAGTTTTTTCTTTCAGCTTTTAATAAATTACACATTGGTTTCAAATCTGTTATTGGACTGGTGACTCTACTTCTTTCTTGAATAATAGTTGGACTCTTGATATGCCTATTGCTATCAAACCAACTTATATTAACATGAATTTGGTTAATCATGTTACTGAGGTACATCATTTATTGCATGACCATAACTGGTCAGACTTTATTGGCTCTACTATGTGCGGCAAAACTTTATGGGAAACTATCACTAGCATTTGGTTGTCTGAACAACCCAATGATGATAGGGTAATTTGGGCGTTTGAAAGCAATGGTTTGGCCTCAGCTGCATCTGCATATAGATTTCTTATGTCTTCAAATAATCCTTATATTGGTTTTAATGCTGCTTAGAAGCTGATTTGGAATTTGAAAACTGCCCCTAAAGTTAAATTACTTGTTTGGAAATTCTTTCACAAAAAGCTTCCTACAAAAGCCCGACTATTTTCATTGGGAATTTTTGATGATGATATTTGCTGTTTTTGTAATTCAAATACTGAAACTCTTAAACACTTGTTTTTTGAATACTCTTTTGCGAATGATATTTGGAACTCTCTTAGTCTTCACTTTAATATAGACTTCACTTGTAGAAGTGGTTGGCAGTCTAGCTCTTGATTTCTCTTAAACTCTGGTTTAAACTTAAACTCAGATTTGAAAATCACAATTGCAAATACTATTTGGTTTATTTGGTTCTTTAGGAACTCTATCATGCATGGTGAATTGAGACCTTCCATTATCAAGGCAATGACCCAAATTTTGGCTTTCTCAAGCCATTATACAGATACATACACTCCTGAGGGTAATATTTTTTGGTTAACTAATGCTAGTGGTTGGTCTCTCCCCCCACCCCCTCCCTCCCTCTTGGCTAAAATTTAATTGTGATGACTCTTACACAAACAATGGTGGCGGTGCTTGACTAGTTCTCCTTACACATACAAGGGAGTGTGTCTCTGCCTCCGGTAATTATTTCTCTTCTTTAAATGTATTTTATTCAGAAGCTACTACAATTTATCTCACTTTGTCTTATGCTTGTGACAGGAAACTAAACAATGTTAATTATCATCAAGACAGACTGCAAACAAATTGTGGATTCCATTAACAACAATATAGACCAGATTCCAAGTTTAGGCAATTTATACTCGTATATCAAAACTCTTTTAGTTTCCTTCTCGAATGTTATCATCTCTTATATTGGTAGAGATCAGAACAAAGCTACCCATTGGGCAGCAAACTCGACTCGGGGTCGTAAACAGTCCACATGTTGGACTTCTACTTGTTCTCAAGAGCTCGAGATAATTTTGTATCATGACTCACTTGCCGTTGGCTAAAGCCTAATATAATTTTTATTTTTTGCAAAAAGAAATATTTGAGCAACGTACGAATTTCGTTATAAAAATTATGATTTTTCTAATTTCTCAAATTTATTTATGATTTGATAAATTTAGGGCGGGGGGAATATGACTTTCCTAAATTTCCCTTTGTTATTCTTTATTTTTTATATTCAAAAAATTCTCAAAATCAGAATAAAGTTTTTGAAATTCTCAAAACCGAAAAGTAATTCAAAAACTCATCAAAATATCCTCCATCTCGTTAACGGTAGTTGTTCCATTTCCCTGACGAGTTTTGTACGTTCTTTCATATTTCATATAATCCTAACTTTCCAATATGACTATTTCTCATTAAAACACATCAAAAAATTATAATAATTTCTAAATAATACAATAAATAGCCTATATCACTTGGATCATCATTTACGATAACATACGAGTGTTCCACATGTTCAAGAGTTTCACTATTGTCATTTCTCACTAAAAATACATTAAAAAAGCATAAAAACCCATAATAATTTAAAAAAATATAGCAAATGAGGTGTACCACTTGGATCATCATTTACGATAGTGTACGATTGTCACATCAAAACTCTTGAATATAGTTATTTCTTACTAAAAAACATCAAAAAATTACCAAAAATCATAGTAATTCTAAAATAATGTAGTAAATGAGGTACAAAATTTGGATAGTCGATTACGATAGCATACGAGTGTCTCACCTAAACTCTTGAGCTACGTTTAACTATTTCATTGAAACTACTGAATATAGTCATTTTTCACTAAAAAAATGATAAATTTAGTTTTAAAAATACAACAATTCATGTTGTTGCTTCAAGGACCTAGAAAAAATATTTATAACTTTAATAATCCTCCTAATTCATTGCATCTTTAATTTTGTGTTCAAGAGTTTCATTGAAACTCTTAGACCCAGTCCAAGAGTTGGGTCTAAGAGTTTCATCGAAACATGGACCTAGAATTATTGTGGTTTTCTAATGATCTAATTTTGATGTGTTTTTAGTGAGAAATAACTATATTCAAGACTTTAGGCGGGACGCTTGTACACTATTGTAACTGATGCTCCAAGTGGTGCATCCCATTTTACTATATTATTTAGGATTTTTTTTGATAATTTTTAATGTATTTTAAGTGATAAATGATCATATTCAAAAGTTCCACGTAAACTCTTGAACACGATTTACGAGTTTCGATGAGACACTCACACATAATCGTAAATGATGATCCAAGTGATGTAAATCATTTACTATATTATTTTGTTTTTTTTGTGATTTTTTGAAGTATTTTTAGTGAGAAATTACCATATTTGAGAGTTCGAGTGAAACCAACTTCAAGAGTTTATGTGGGACACTTGTATGCTATCATAATTGATGACCCAAGCGGTGCATCTCATTTACTATATTATTTTATAATTATTATGGTTTTTGTTATTTTTATACTTTTTTAGTGAGAAATTATCACATTCAGAAGTTTTGGTGGGATACTCGTACACTGTCGTAATTGATGATCCAAGCGGTGCACCTAATTTACTACGTTGTTTTGAAATTGTTGTGTTTTTTGGTAAATTTTTTGATGCTTTTTTAGTGAGAAATGCCCATATATATATATTCAAAAGTTTCAAAACCTAATTTAAGAGTTTCGGTGGGGGCACTTGTATGCTATCATAAATGATTATCCAAATGATGCACCTCATTTACTACATTATTTTGGAATTAGTGTGGATTTTTGGTAATTTTTAATATATTTTTAATGAAAAATGATAATATTCAAGAGTTGTGAAATTCTTGAACCCAATTCAACAGTTTCGGTGGGACACTCGTACACTAGCGTAATTGATGATCCATGTGGTGCACCTCATTTACTATGTTATTTTAGAATTATTATAATTGTTTGATAATTCTTTGAAGCATTTTAAGTAAGAAATGATTATATTCATTATTCAATAGTTTTGATGGGACACTCACACTTTGTCGTAAATGATAATCCATATTTGAGAACTATTATGATTTTTTGATGTATTTTTACTGAGAAATGATCATATTCAGTAATTGAGATTAACGAAGGATGTACATATCTTGTTGGGGAGGTGGAACGATTATCATTAACGGTGTTAACGACTGTTGTTGGCAATAGCTGGAATGAGAGGGTATTTTGAAGTGTTTATGAGTTACTTTTTGGTTTCGAGAATTTCAAGTATCCATGGCCGACCGATCCACTAGGCCACTAAGGCAATGGCTTTGGGCCTCCAATTTGATGGGAGCATGAAAAAGCCTAAGTAATGTGGGGCCATCAAATAATTAATGGGGGCACTGCCCCACCGGCCACTAAGCCAAGCGAATGAAATGTGTGCCCCACTGGTCATTGGCCAATAATTTATGGGGGCACTGTCATTAAGCCAAGCGAATGAAATGTGTGCCCCAATCACTGCCCCTTCATCTTCTCCATTTCATAATCTCCACCGACTCCAATGTATGCCCTTCGTCCTCTCCATCTCCTCATCTCCGCCGGCTCCAAGCCTCCTAGCTCCAACGGTCGGCCATCTTCAGTCTTCTTCATCTTCGGACAGCGAACTCTTTGTCTTCTTCATCTCCGCCGGCTCCAACGGGCGGCTTTATCTTGTTTTAGAGCAATCTCCGACCTCATCTTCTCCCTACTCCCTCTTCATCTTTCACTAATATGAAATAGTCTCAAATCTGAAATCTTCGCCTCTTCGCCAGCTCACCTTCTCCGCCTCTCCGTAATGCTCCGCCTCCTGTCAACTCACCCTCTCCACCTCTATGTGCTGCAAGCCTGCAACCTGGTAGTAGCAAATCTCCACTGCAAATTTGAAGTCTCCGCGACTCCGCCCCTCACTTCTTGAAATCAGGTGTGTTATCTGTTCATTCTCTAATTTCTGATTTGTAAGATGAAATTCAGAATTCAGAATTTGGTATAAATTTTAAAATTCAGATTTTAGCTTCAATCAATTCAAAAAATATATAATGTAACAAAAGTCAAACTATCAAAGATTGTGTTAGGGCGTTACAAAGTTCAAAAGGGTCAAATTTGAGGTTTTTAAAATCATTTTAGTCTTTACTGTAATCATACATCAATCATTCATTTACGTGCATGCCTATTTACATAGAGAAATTTGATCTATTATGTCACATTTACAAGATCCAGAAACTATGTTTGCTCTAATGTGAAATTTCTATCTGTCTTATTTTTTTTCTCAGGTATTACACACTTCAAGCAAAATTAAATTTATATTAATTTTATTGAATAAGAAAGGTTTTATCTTAATATTTCGCCTTAGGCCACGCTATTTCTAGGGCCGCCCCTGCAAATATCCTATTTAGATTTCGAGAATTTTTCAAAAATTAATTCGATTTTGAAAAATTTCTCTTTTATATTTGTTCATCATATGTAACTCTCGTGTTTATAACTCCAAGCGGCGACTCCAAAGGAGCAGATAAGTAAATAATTAAGTAAATTTCACGTATGGTTCCTCAATTTGACACCTCTTAACTATTATATTCTTCATCTTCATTTTATAAACCAAAACCCCTTAAACTTTGTAAAATATATCTGATAAATCCCTGTGATCGGCTAACGCATGTTTCATGACGTGGAAGCCACGTCATCTTTGAAAATTTTCATAGATGGTTCATGAACTTGGCATTTCTTAAGTATTATATCATTCATCTTCACTTTACAAGTCAAAATCGAAAAAATTCACAAAATATACATAACATATACAAATAAAAATATCATAACAACTACACATTTGGACTGAAAAAGTCCGTGCCTGGCCCGTCCCAAAAAAATTTGTGCCCAACCTGGCTCGAAAAAATTCTTGTCCAGCCAGGCCAGAAAAAAATCGTGCTCGGCCCGGCCCAAAAAAATCTGTGCCTGGCCCGACCCGAAAAATTTCGTGCATTGCCCAGCCTGTCCTGGCCCGACTCGGGCCAACCTGAAAAAATTTGTGCCCCGGCCCGACCCAAAATATTTTTGTGCCTGGTCTAACATTGCCTGGAAAAATTCGTGCATTGCCTAGCCTATCCCGACCCGGCTTGGGCCGACCCGAAAAAATTCGTGCCCGACCCTAGGGATCGCAATGGTTCGGTTAACTATATTTTTGGGGGTTAATCGAAACCGAAACCAAAACCGATTTTCAAACCTGCTAACCGAAACCGAAGCCGATCGATTTCAAAAGCTTATATCCGAAATCGAAACCGAATTTTTTGGTTTGGATAGAATCGGTTATTCGTTTACTAATCGGTTAACCGGTAGTAAATGGATAACTGATTCAAAGATTAATAAAAAAACCGATTTCGAATACCGGTTGACCGTAAAAACCCGATAGTAAATGAATAATCGGTTCAAAGATTAATAACAAAGCCAGTTTCGGATACCGATTAACCATAAAAAACCGGTAACCAAAACCGAATATATAATCGGTTTCGGTTACCGGTTAGCTGCGACTCGATAAACGAAATCGAACCAATTTTAAACGATTTTTGGTTTTTACTATCCGAAACTGAAATCGAACCGCAAATCCACTATCCAAAACTCGATTTTGTGGTTCGATTAATTGTTAACCGATTAACCGTGGTTAATCGATTTGAATTGCTATCCCTACCCGACCCGACCCAAAAAAATCCGTGCACGACCCGACCCGAAAAGTTCGTGTCCGGCTTTGCCCGAAAAAGTTCATGCTCGACCCGGCCCAAAAAAATTTGTGCCCAGCCAGACCGAAAAAAGTTCGTGCATTGCCCAACTTGTCCCGACTTGAAAAACTTCGTGCCCGGCCCGGCCCAAAAAATTTCGTGCCCGGCCTGGCCCAAAAATATTCATGCTCGGCCCAACCTGAAAAAATTTGTGCATTGCCCAGGTTGTCCCGGCCCGGCTCGGGCCGACCCGAAAAAAAATTCGTGCCGAGCCCAAAAAAAATCGTGCCCGGCCCAACCTTGCCCGAAAAAATTTGTGCATTGCCCAGCCCGTCCCAACCCGGCCCAAAAAAAATTCGTGCATGACCCGACCTGAAAAGTTCGTGCCCGGCCCTGCCCGACGCAAAAAAAATTTGTGTCCGGCCTAGCCTGAAAAAATTCATGCCTGACCAGGTCGAAAAAAATTTGTGCTTGGCTCGGCTCGAAAATATTCGTGCATTGCCCAGCTTGTCCCGGCCCGACCCAAAAGAATTTGTGCCCAACCCGGCCCAAAAAATTTCGTGCCCGACATGGCCCGAAAAAATTCTTGCCCAACCAGGCCAGGGAAAATTAATGCTCGGCCCGGCTCCAAAAAATTTGTGCATTGCCCTTTGTGATATTTTTTCGGGCCGGGCGGAGCAAGAATTTTTTCGGTCCAAATGTGTAGATATTGTGAAATTTTTATTTGTATATGTTGTGTATATTTTGTGAATTTTTTTCGGTTTTGACTTATAAAGTGAAGATGAAAGATATAGTACTTAAGAAATGCCAAGTTCATGGACCATCTATAAAAATTTTCAAAGATGATGTGGTTGTCACGTCATAAAACTTGTGTTAGCCGGTCATCGGGAGTTATCAGATATATTTTATCAAGTTTAAAAAGTTTTGATTTATAAGATGAAGATGAAAAATATAATAATTAAGATTTGTCAAGTTGAAGATCATACTTAAAATTTACTTGTAAATAATTTGTCGATATAGGGTGCAACAGGAAATGTGTGCTACACAACTGGAGATAGAGTTAAACATTGGGTGGATAGAAGGTGTGCCAGTTGGACATCGGGGAATAATGACTTGCCGGCGCAACAGGTGGACGAATCGAGGGATCTCATGTTATCTCGTGGACACGCAACAGAATACGAATAACTCTCCTTTCTTGTGAAGGGCAGAGAGGTGCTTCCTGTCAACGGACGGAGAGAGATGCGTAGACGGGCGCGACGGGAACCGTTTTGAGATTTGATGTCCGATGATCCAGCTGTAACGCGAGGTAATTTTACTTCTTAAAGAGCAACAGTGAAGTAGGCTTCAGCAAAGAGTACGGTAGGAGAAGACCCATTTGTTTCTTGGGGCCCACAATGATGTTTTGGACTATTCGATCATCGGCTCCCCAATCGTACAATTCAAAGAAGCCAGTAGAGTCGTCACCATGTGATTGCAGCACGTAAAGCGACGGTTCTGATCTGATGCGGGAAGATTGTGAGGATTGATTTAATTTAATTCGATTCGAATTTAAAATTGATCAAAATTACAAGATTGAGACAGATCTATTTGTGGGCTCAACTTGGCCCAAGTGGGCTAAGCCCATTCTTCCTCTCAAATGGCACCAATTGCACATGGAGTCAATAGTTGTGGTTGACTGGTCAAGGCATCAAAAAAATATTGATGAAGATTTTTTGCTTTGCACGCGATTCGAAAAGAAATTGCATTTAAAATTTCAAGCATTATGTAGCACCGACTCATTTGCAATATTTTCGCTCAAACACCATATTTTTTGATCAAATCAAATGTAGCTCACCGTTGGATCAGATTGGACGGCTCTAAATGTTTTCCGCAAAAGATTTCTTCAAATCTTTCACCGAACCCGGCAATAATTTATACAATATTTCGGCTCTCGTTACACTATAAATAGAGATCTAATATGCGGTTTCAAATCATCCCAATAATTCTCAGAGCCTCTCATCTACTCCATTTATCAGACAATATTCTTTTTCAGTGGCTCTCTTCCCTTTCACACCGTCTCAGGCAGAAGAAAAAAGATCAAGGACATCGCATCCATAGTTTTCAGACAGAAGCAAGAATTTAAATACCGGGGTGCAGAAAAATATCTGAGTACAGAGAGTATTTTTTTTTACAGTTTATTAATCAATTGTACTCAGCTCTTGCATTGGCCGTGTTTTCTCATCCTTCTAATAAAATCAAGTGTCATCTTCTCCCCATGGAGTAGGGCCGGTACCCCACTGGGCTGAACCACGTAAATATTAGTGTTCTTTATATTTTCTGAATTTACTCATTTTGGTATTTTTCCTTTTGGCGTTTTGGATTTTTAGATCCTTGCAGGAAGACCTAATTTTTTCCTAACAGTTGTGGTATCAAAGCCAACAATCCACAATGTCAGGGGCAAAATATAAAATTCAGAAATTGGACTACAATGTCAACTACTCATTGCGGGCTTTGAAGATGAAAGCAATTTTGATTAAAGATAACCTTCAGGACACTATTCGTGGGCGAGATGCAATGGAAGACACTGAAAGGGAAAAGGACCGGACCGATGAAAGTGCTAAAGCCACCTTGTACATGAGCGTCTGCGACGAGACACTACGAGAAGTTGCATCAGAAAAGACCGCTGCAGATGTATGGAAAAAGTTTGCTACAATCTACCAAGATAAAACTCTTACAAGTAAGATGTCAATTAGACACAAATTATATTTTTTATGCATGACTGATGACACTTTTGTTAAAAATCATATTAGCACTTTACGTTCTATTCTTGCTAATCTTGAGAATATGAGTGTTACATTTGAGGAAGAAGATAAAGCTTTTATGCTTCTAATTACTCTCCCTGTTTCATTTAAAAAATTTCGTGAAAGTTTATTGTATGACAAGAATACTATTACACTGGATGAGGTGACAACAATGCTAGTATCCAAGGAGGTTGTCGATTCCCAACTTTCCACAGGATCCTCTAGAAGCCGTGGAGAAGCCTTGAACACTAGAGGACGAAACTGGTCACGGGACAAAAGCCGGGGTAAGTTCAGATCTAAATTCAGGTCCAAAAATGTGCAGTGTTATTATTGCAAAAAGATGAGATACATCAAATCAGAATGTCGTAAGCTGAAACGGAGATTGGAGGAACAAAATTAGAACGGAGAAGCATCCTATGCAGATGAGGATGAAAAAGTAGAGGTACTTACAATTTCTGTTTGTTATGCTAGATCTCAAGATGAGTGGATTTTAGATTCAGGTTGCTCTTATCATATGACACCGCACCGAGAATGGTTTACCACATACGAACATGCTGATGGTAAGGAAGTGCTAATGGGAAATGACTCATTATGTCAAGTAGCAGATGTTGGCTCAGTAAAAATCAAAAGGGAAAATGGTCAAATTTGCCCCTGAAGTATTGAAAAAGATGCAAATTTGTCCATCAACTATGTTTTTTAATCAAAATTGCCCTTAACGTTACATAATTGGATCATTTTTGCCCTTCTCGTTAACGGAAGTCCACGTCAGCAAATAAAATCCCACGTGGCAAGTGCAACTCAGCCACATAAGATGCCGATGGAAAATGACATGTGGCAATTATGTAGTGACAAGGACAATTTTGGCCAAAAACATATTTAAATGGGCAAATATGAATCTTTTTCAATACTTTAGAGGCAAATTTAATCATTTTTTTTAATATATATTATTATCATTAATATGATTCTAATTAACACTATAAGAATGATGTTGATATCATCTTTACCAAAATCAAGAAAATATAAGCTTGACAATTATATTTTGTATTGTAAATGAAGTGTTTACTGAAAGATATGAACAACTTTAGTCACTTATCATTGTAATAAGAAACCAACCAACATAGTAGGGGTTAGTTCAGGTCGGATGGGTCGAGATTTGGTATATCTCGATCCCGTCCCAATTTTAAATCGGGACGCAAATATGTGTCACGGTCTTAGTCCCGAATATGAAGCATCGCAATTTTGTCCGATCTCGTCCCGATTTTGAATTGGGACGGGATTATCCCCAAACTTTCGGGTCGGGCCGGACCAGTTACTAATAATTAAATTTAATCAAATTTTTATTTTAGTAATTAAGAAATATCTTTTTGAATATTATTTTTGTTTCATCTTTAAAATTTATATTTCTAAAAAAATTTACTAAAGTATTTGTTCAAATTCTAAGATAGAAACCAAACTTGCAGAAATCGTGAAATAAACATAAAACACATTGTTTGGGCACTATATATATTTTATTCAAGGGAAATGAGCAAAATTTGCCTCTAAAGTATTGAAAAATGTGCAAATTTATCTCTGAAGTATTAAAAAGAGTGCAAATTTACCCCTAAAGTATTGAAGAAGGTTTAAATTTGCCCCTAAAATATTGAAAAAGGTTTAGATTTGCTCCTTTAAATATATTTTGGGCCAAAATTGCCCTTGTCGCTATATAAATTCACATATCATTTTTTATCGTGGCATCTTATGTGGTAGAGCTGCACTTGCCACATGGGATTTCGTTTGCTGACGTGGACTTCCGTTAACGAGAAGGGCAAAAATAATACTATTATGTAACGTCGATGACAATTTTGGTAAAAAATATAGTTGATGAGCAAAATTGTACCTTTTTCAATACTTCATGGGCAAATTTGGTCATTTTCCCGCATGATGAAATTACAAGGACTCTAACTCAAGTATGACACGTTCCAAGTCTTAAAAAAAAAATAATTTCTTTATCTTCTCTAGATGCACTTGGATACAAGTATTCAGGCAAAGACGAAGTTTTCAGAGTCACAAAGGGGCCCTTAACAGTAATGAAAGCACTAAAAGTAAACTAACTCTACATCCTGCAAGGCACAACGGTAACAAGTGGTGCATCTATGGTAACTTCTGAACACTCTAATGATATTGCTAAATTATGGCATATGAGATTATGGCATATTAATGAAATGAGCATGCTAATTCTTGAACAAAGGGGACTACTTGGAAAACATAAATTTGCTAAGTTAGATTTATGTGAACATTGCATATATGACAAACATAAAAGAGTTTCATTCTCCACAGGGCAACATTATGCAAAAGAAAAATTGAACTACATCCACTCTGATTTATGGGGGCCATCACTGGTTGAATCCCAAGGAGGAGCTCGATACATGCTCACATTTATTGATGATTACTCCAGGAAGGTATGAGCTTATTTTATTAAAAATAAATCTGATATTTTCTCTAGATTTCAGTTTTGGAAGACAATGATTGAGAAGCAAACCGGTAGATATGTTCAGACCATGCGAGCCGACAATGGCCTAGAATTTTGTAGTGGAGAATTTAAAGATTTTTGCTCTAGAGAAGAGATCATAAGACATCACACAGTTCCCTACTCACCTCAGCAGAATGGAGTGGCAGAAAAGATGAACTGCACCATCATAGAAAGGGTAAGAAGTATGCTTTCTAATGCTAACATTTCTAAAAGTTTTTGGGCAGAAGCTGCATCCACCGCTTGCTACCTGATAAATAGATCACCTTCTTCATCCATTGAATTCAAGACGCATGAGGAAAAATGGACTGGGTCGCCAGCCTCTTATGACCACCTTAAAATTTTTGGGAGCACTGTCTATGTCAGAGTGAATGAAGGAAAATTAGAACTTAGATTAAAGAAATGTATTTTCTTAGGATATCTTAGTGGAGTGAAAGACTATAAAGTGTGGTGTCTAAATAATTGTAAAGCAAAAATCCATAGAGATGTAATTTTTGATGAACAAGTACTCTTGAAATTGAAAAAAAAGAACCAAGAAGAGGAGGACTCATAGGAAACTATAGTGCCACCAGAAGAAACACCACCTCAGCCTGCTACAAAAGAATTTTGGTTTCCTACATCTGTGCCTCGATCGCCTTCCATAGAAGCCAATGACACTGCTCCATTAGAATATGCCACTGAAGAACATGTTCGGATCCAGGAGGAGCCACACGGGGTCCAGGAGGAGCAATATCAAGTTGAGGAGGAGAATCCTTATTCCATCGCCCTCAACCGACCTAGGCGAGCACCACATCCTAATCATAGGTATGCAAATATTGCTACATATGCTCTAGCAGTGGCTGAAGAAACTCCATGCACTGAAGAATCAGCCTCCTACAAAGAAGCACTAAATCGGACAGATTCAAGAAAGTGACGTGAAGCTATGGCGGAAGAATTCAAGTCCCTAAAGAAAAATAATACTTGGGAGCTTGTGAAGCCTCCACCGCACAAGAAACTTGTTGGGTGCAAGTGGATCTACAAACTCAAAGAAGGCGGCATCTATAAAGCTCGGCTTGTGGCAAAGGGATACAGTCAAAAGGAAGGTATTGACTACAAAGATATTTTTCTCCTATGGTTAAGCATACCACTATTTGTGTTCTTCTAACATTAGTAGCCATGCAAGACTTGGAGTTAGAACAGCTTGACGTCAAGACAGCTTTCCTACACGGTGACTTAGAAGAATAGATCTACATGGCACAACCAGAAGGGTTTGAAGAGAAAAATAAAGTTGATCATGTCTGCCTCCTAAAGAAGTCACTCTATGGCATCAAGCAATCTCCTAGACAATTGTACAAGAGGTTTGATCAGTTTATGTTTGATATTAATTTCAGTAGATCATCTTTTGACAGCTGTGTTTATTTAAAGAAAATAACTAGTTCTATGATTTATCTGCTTCTTTATGTTGATGATATGCTTATTACGGAAAAAGATATTACTGAAATAGACAGGCTTAAGAAATACCTTAAAGGCGAATTTGACATGAAGGACCTTGGGGCTGCAAGAAAAATCCTTGGGATGAAGATAAAGCGAGATCGCAAAGCAAGAAAGTTGTACCTAACTCAGGAGAGTTATGTAAAGCGGGTGGTTGAGCGCTTTGACATGCAAGAAGCAAAATTCGTCAAGACACCTCTTGTCGCACACTTCAAATTATCAGAGTTACTGTGCCCTAAAGATAAAAAAGAAAGAGTTAGCATGTCACAGGTACCCTATGCAAATGCAGTTGGCAGTCTTATGTACACCATGATCTGTACCCGCCCAAATATAGCACATGCAATCAGTGTTATCAGTCGGTACATGACAAATCCAGGAAAAGCACATTGGGAGGCAGTCAAATGGATCCTGCACTACTTACAAGGTATTTCTAAAGCTAGTCTCATTTTCGGTGGAACTGATGAATCGTTTGCAGGATACTCAAACTCAAATTGTACCGGTGATATTGATAAGAGAAGATCGATTGCTGCCTACATTTTCACTATAGGCGAAACTGCAGTAAGTTGGAAAGCT
The DNA here is from genome assembly GCA_034359265.1 of Canna indica. Lineage (NCBI taxonomy): Eukaryota > Viridiplantae > Streptophyta > Magnoliopsida > Zingiberales > Cannaceae > Canna > Canna indica. The sequence continues at coordinate 73,948,518 of CP136894.1, read as the reverse complement.
GGCCTATAACTCATTGTCGCTCTCTCTACCACTGAAGCAGAGTACATGGCTATTACAGAAGCGATTAAAGAAGTAATCTGGCTTGGAAACCTGATAAAAAAACTAACTTCTCAAAATTAGAACATAATCGTGCATAGTGATAGTCAGAGTGCAATTCATCTATCAAAAGATCAGATGTTCCACGGAAGGACGAAGCACATCGACGTCAGATTCCATTTCATTAGGGATATAATTTCAAAAGGAGAAATACAACTTCAAAAAATTGACACGACTCACAATCCTGCAGATATGCTGACTAAAGTACTACCGACGGCCAAATTTAAACACTGTCTGAACTTGGTAAGATTGATTCAAGGTGTAGGTTAGCCCTACATGGCTCTTGAGAGAAGAGGAGATGACTACATCGGGCTTAAATCTCATCAAAGGAGAAAATTGTGAGGATTGATTTAATTTAATCCGATTCGAATTTAAAATCGGTCAAATATACAAGATTGGATCCGATCTACTTATGGGCTCAACTTGGCCCAAGTGGGCCAAGCCCATTCTTCCTCTCAAATGGCACCAATTGCACATGGAGCCAATAGTTGTGGTTGACTGGTCAAGGCATCAAAGAGATATTGATGAAAGTTTTTTGCTTTGCACGCAATTCGAAAAGAAATTGCATTTAAAATTTCAAGCATTACGCATCACCACCTCATTTGCAATATTTTCGATCAAACACCATATTTTTTGATCAAATCAAATGCAGCTCACCGTTGGATCAGATTGGACGGCTCTAAATATTTTCCGCAAAAGATTTCTTCAAATCTTTCACCGAACCAGGCAATAATTTAGGCAATATTTCGACTCTCGTTGCACTATAACTAAGGGTATAATATGCAGTTTCAAATCATCCTAATAATTCTCAGAGCCTCTCATCTACTCTGTTTCTCAGACAGGATTCTTTTTCAGCGGCTCTCTTCCCCTTCACACCATCTCAGGCAGAAGCAAGAAGATCAAGGACACCGCATCCACAATTTTCAAGCAGAAGCAGAAATTTAAATTTCGGGGTGCAGAAAAATATTCGAGTACAATGAATATTTTTCTTTTACAGTTTATTAATCAGTTGTATTCAGCTCTTGGATTGGCCGTGTTTTCTCATCCTTCTAATAAAATCAAGTGTCATCTTCTCCCCGTGGAGTAGGTCCGATATCCCGCCGGGCTGAACCACGTAAATTTTAGTGTTCTTTATATTTTCAGAATTTACTCGTTTTGGTATTTTTCCTTTTGACGTTTTGGATTTTTGGATCCTTACAGGAAGATTCAATTTCTTTCTAACAGTTATGGTATCAGAACCAACAATCCACAATGTCAGGGGCAAAAATATGAAATTCAAAAATTGGACCACAATGTCAATTACTCATTGTGGGCTTTGAAGATGAACACAATTTTGATTAAAAAGAAACCTTCAGGATACTATTCGTGGCGCGAGATGCAATGGAATGCATCGAAAGGAAAAAAGGACCGGACCGATGAAAGTGTTAAAGCCAGCTTGTACATGAGTGTCTGCGACGAGGCACTACGAGAAGTTGCATCCGAAAAGATCGTCGCATATGTATGAAAAAAGCTTGCTACAATCTACCAGGATAAAACTTTTATAAGTAATATGCCACTTAAACAGAAATTATATTGGAAGATGTGAAAATGCAAGAGAAATGTGAAAATTTGATTGGAAGATGTATAAAAGTCGATTTGAACAATGAAGCAGCGGGCTATCAATATTGTTAGTCGATTCTCATAATTCAAATAGAAATTGACTAGTTATTTTCAACACGTGTGAGATCATATTATTTAACATAATGGATAACGTATAATTTTATCTCTCAAATATAGTCGATATTTTAGAATGATCCTTCAAAAAAACTCGAATGACTTAGGCAAAATAGCCAGATTGACTCGGGCAAAATAGGGACAAAAAAGCTCTTGAATTGAACTATTTTGCTCGAGTAATATTTTAGAATGATCATATTGACCGAGTTTTTTTTTAGAGACCATTTTAAAAATTTGACTATATTTGAGAGACGATATTATAAGTTATCCCTTAACATAATAATATTTTATTTTACATTATATTTTTAACACATATTTTATGCAAGTAAAATAGTTAGATACTCGTAAAACTAGAAAGCATATCATTAATACTTCCTAATGCGTGACACTATAATTAACAAAAACATAATATTCAAATATAGGATCACCCTCTAATTAATTAGCGACTAATCAAGAGAGACACAAAAGGTTGTAGTTTATTGTTTATCCCTAGCTATTTGGTGGGTAGGCATTAAAAATATGAAAATATCAATGAGAGTTAATTCTAGAAAGTTTATTATTTTTTTTAAGAAAATAATAATTAATTGGGGAAAAGATATAAAAATGCCCTCGATATTTTTTCGCGGGTACTAAAATACTCATAATATTTTTTTGGAATAAAAAATATCCCTCACGTTATGAATTGAGTACAAAAATGTTCATCACGTTATGAATTTGGTACAAAAATATTTCTATAGGCAAACAGTGTTAGTTGAGAGCCAAAATATTTTTTCACGGGTACTAAAATGCCCCTGACATTTTCTCACGGGTACTAAAATGCTCATAACATTTTCTCATAGGTACAAAAATACCTCTAACGTTTTCTCACGAGTACTAAAATATCCTTAATGTTTGTTTTGGACCTAAAATACCCCTGAGGTTATTGAAAATGGTACAAAAATGACATTAGACTAACTTTTGGTATGTGAGACTTAACAGAGATATCATGAATGCTGATAAAAATGTTGACTTTACACATGACGCATATGCAGAGAACAACTTGCCACGTAAGCGACACATAATAAATCGAAAACTATAAATTTTGATTCGATTTCAAACCGGTTTTTTAATTAACCAAATTTTTGATTTCAAACCGTTATGAATTGGGTACAAAAATGCCCTATAGGCAAACAATGTTAGTTGAGAGATAACGGATGGCCAAAATATTTTCTCACAGGTACTAAAATGCCCCTGGCGTTTTCTCACGGGTACTAAAATGCTCCTAACATTTTTTCACAGGTATAAAAATACCCCTATTATTTTCTCACGAGTAAACTAACGTTAGGGGTATTTTAGTACTCGTGAGAAAACGTTAGAGGTATTTTTGTACCGGTGAGAAAAAGTTAGGGGCATTTTAGTACCCGTGAGAAAACGTCAAGGGCATTTTAGTACCCGTGAGAAAATATTTTGACCCTCCGTTATTTCTCAACTAACACCGTTTGCCTATAGAGGTATTTTTGTACCCAATTCATAACGTGATGTGTATTTTTTACCCAATTCATAACGTGAGGGGTATTTTTTATCCCAAAAAAATGTTAGGAATATTTTAGTACCCTAGAGAAAATATCGAAAATATTTTTGTACCTTTTCCCTAACTAATTGTGAAAATAATATGATGTTTATTGCTGCTCTTTATTACAAATTATTTTAAAATCATACTTGTAAATTAAGTAGCACGTCTAGTTGTATTTACTTAATGTTTGAACGATATTCCTAAAAGTATTTTAGGTATTAAATAATTTTATATTCTTGAATTAATAGACCAATTGATATTACATGATATATGTTGAATTTTAAGGATTTTCTAAATTATATGCCAACTTTTTTATTTGTATCAATTATATCTTAAAATTTTATTTTATATCAATTATATTTTAACATCAACAAACGGTTAACTTTGTTATTAGAACATTAATGTGACATTGCTGACATGTATCAACAAAAATAAAAAATTCGTTAATGTTACATCATCAATTTGGTTAATTGCATAGTATATCTCAAACTTTGGATGTTTTTCCATTGCATCCAAACGTTTTTATTTATATCAATTGTATATTTCAATTTTTATTTTATTTCAATTATATTCCGAAGTCAATCAATAGTTATTTGTCATTAGAATGCTGACGTGTCGTTACTGACATGTATCGATAATTTTTTTTTTAAAAATTGTTAGTGTCATGTACGTTATCAATTTTATATTATAATCAAGTACTGATGTAGATTAATAAAACGATCCACCTTAACACTTAAGAAGTCGGATCATTATCTCCTAATAATTAACTCGACATAACCCAACATTCAAACACTTAAGAAACTCGATTTCTTAAGTGCCTACGTGGATATTTTTATTTCATAAACAAACACACCCTTAAGAGTTTTGGCCAAAAGTTTCTAGACAAGTTCAAGTCTTTTGCCTACTTTTGAACATAGAAAAGATTTTATTTTTTTAGGCTACATATATTGTAGCTTAAGAATAATTTTGACATATAAAACATATATTGAGAATTAAAAACACAATTTTGATGAGTTCTAAGCTTGTTCAAGACTTTTGCCAATGTCTTGAATAAGAAAAAAAATACAGTGATTAACCGGAATCGAAACTTTGGTTCCGATAATTACGAGATCCAAAACTTGGTTTTGAATATTACGAGATTCAGAACCAAATATTTCAGTCTCTTCAAAATATCCCTATCCAGCTTTTGATGCAGAGCGCGAACATTTAATGCAAGCGATTCAAACCCAACAACAGCCATATCGAAATTTAGAAGCTGAGTCCGATTCAATATGTTGTTATGATGAAACAACATATTGAACACAATTTTTTTGGTAAAAAAAAATATTGAATAAAAAAAATTGATGAACACAAAATAAAAATGCATTAAGCTATTTCATAAAAAAATTATATTCATTATGTTATTTTACCAAAATAGCATAATATTCAATATGGTGTTTCAAAAGTTATTTTGGTAAAACAACATAATGAACACAATTCTTTTTGGATGAAACGACTTACTCTTTTTTGTTTTGTGTTCATCATTTTTTTTAATGTTCACTGTGTTGTTTGATCAAAAAAAATTTATGTTCAATATGTTGTTTGGGTAAAACAACAAATTGAATTGAATTCAATTTTTGATTTGATTATTGTTGATTTCTAGCTAGTGGCATTAAATGCTTTTGCTTTGCAATAAATAATTTATTCGGGAGACGGCAAATTGGGGAGACTATAATATTTGATTTTGAATCTCATAACTACCAAAATCAAGTTTAGGATCTCGTCATAGATTATATATGATTGCTTAAGAATAATTTTATGATAGTTTTTTTAGAATTAAACAACTTAAACACTTTTGCCTAAAAGTCTTTAAGAGCCTAAAAAATTCATTAATGAGTAAATAAATAATATTATATAAAAAATGTTTAGTATTAAATACTTTTGGCAAAAATTTTCAAGGTACTTATAAACTTTTGTAAAAAAGTCATTAAAAATATCAAGAAAAATAATATTTTTTAATAAATAAATAAAGTTCATATTATACATTTATAAAAAATAATAAGACACTATTAAAAAAAAGTTTTAGTATTAAAGACTTCCAAAAGTCTTAAACGGTTTAAAGGAGTAAAAATATCAAAGGATATAATTAAAATTTTAATTTCTGGCTTCAGTTTTAAAAATTTATGCATCCTTATTACTTCGAAAGTTTTTCATAAAATTATTTCACTTTTGAAATAAAACTATGAATATGATTTGGTAGATATTATAACCGATGGTATAATTTAGATTTGTAAATGTAACTTTAAAATTTTAAGATAATAAAGAGCAAATATATGAAAAAGAAAAAAAGAATCTAAAATAATCGTATTTAAAAATGTGTCATGCGTTCAATGAGCAGTTGCCACAAATTTTCCTTAAAACACTTTGCACGATTAATTTATAATTTTAAAAGTAACAAAAAATTAAAAATTAAAATTATATTTAAATTATGTTTATATACAAATAGAATAGTTTATAATTTTTTTCGATATTTTTTATACTTTTTAAGATAAATTTAATGTGAAATTATATAAATTTAAATTTGGACTAATTTTTATAATTTTAAAAAATAGTTATTTAAAATTTTAATTATAAATTATTTTACAATTTAAATTGTAAATTAGATTTTATCTATGATTTAATATTTTTAATAATTTAAATACAAATTTAGAATTAAATAATTGTATATTTAGAATTTTCAAGAATAAGTTACTATATTATTAACATTTTACAAAAAATCATTTGAAATTGAATTTTTTATATTTGAAATATATTATATTTTACAAATAGAATAGTCTTGATATTTTATATTATATACAAAAATTTGAAATTGAATTTTATATTATAAATATATTTTTGATATTTTCACAATTTATAACAAAATTTTAATTTAAAATATATAAATATAAATGTAAAATAATTATTTCATACTTTAATAATAAATTAATTTTTAAGTTTAATTTTAAATTAAATTTGTAACAATAATTTAATATTCATAATTATTAAAACTAAAATTTTAAAACTAAAATTTAAAATTTAAATATTTCTATACCAATATTTTCATAAATAAGTTATAATGTTATTATCAAATTATAAAAAAATATTTTTGATAATAAAAATCAATAGAAAGATATTTAAATTAAATTACAATTTTAAATAATAATATATAAACATACCAAAAGTATTATATATATAAATTTATTTAATTTAATTTATATAATTATTAAAATTTTAAAATTAAATATTTCTATACCAATATTTTCATAAATAAGTTACAATGTTATTATCAAATTATAAAAAATATTTTTGATAATAAAAATCAATAGTAAGATATTCTAATTAAATTATAATTTTAAATAATAATATATAAACATACCAAAAGTATTATATATATATATATAATTATTTTATATAATTATAAAAATGTGCACATATATTTATATGATTTAATTTAAAATAAATATAATTAATAATTAAATTTAAATAAAAATAAGAGTTAAAAAAGTTAAAAAATGAATTATCTTATATTAGTGATTAATAATTATTTTAGCGCTTAAAAATAATATGAACATTTAGAAAAAAATATAACAAAATAAAAATTCATATAAATGAATTTATAATCTAGTGTGACATACAAAATAAAATATCAATAAAATATAAATCTAAAAGTAGTAATAATCTTTTTATATAATGATATTAATTTCTTTAAATATTTGTTTTGTTTAAAAATTCCGAATAAAAATTTAAACTATTAATTTTAAAGGTAGAATAAAAATCAAAACTATTTCAAAACAAATAATACTATATAGATTTTTAACAAAAAAATATATAGAAAAAGTACAATAAAAAACTATTAATAATTTTAAGAGTAAACATCCAATTTAATGCAAAAATAAAGTAAGTGTATCAATTAAAAATTTATAAGTATTGATAATTAATTCTAAAATAAGAAATTTGAAATAATTTATTTTTTTTCAAAAATAAAAGAAAAATGATATTTCATAAATATAAAATTAACATAAAAATAATTATGTACATTAAAAAATTAATTTATATAGATTTGATCAAATATTTAAAAATATAAAAATAATAATATTTTTATGGATAAAATCAAATATAATATAAATATAAGATAACATAATGAAAAAAATAAAAAATAAAAAATTTAAATTATTCTATGCTACATAAATTTTTTTGATTTTGAAATACTATTTTTCATTAATAAACCCAAAAAATTATATTTCAAAATCCAAAAATTAATATAAAGAACTTTAATAAATAAAAAATATTTACAATTATTATTTAAAAAATAATAAATATAAAATTAAAAATATTAAAATATGTGCATATAGAGAAAATAAGTGGGGTAAAAACTTTTATTCCAAATTTAAGTGAGATAAATAATTGGGAGGAAAATATTTAGATAAAAAAAATGGCAAAAATTCGAGGGGAGAAAATTTAGACGAGAATGATATGTTGCTTATATATATATATAAGAAATTAAAATTATTTATGTTTTTGAAAAAAATAAAGAAAAAACTAATATTTCATAAACATAAAAATTATATATATATTTAAAAATTAATTTATAAGAATTTTAATGATAAAAAATTTAAAATGAAAAAATAATAAAATTATATATATATATATATATATATATAATAATTATATATATATTTAAAAATTAATTTATAAGAATTTTAATGATAAAAAATTTAAAATGAAAAAATAATAAAATTTTTATCATTAAAAATCAAATATAATATAAGTATAAAATAATAAGTTGAAAAAAACTAGAAAATAAAATATTTAAATGATGCTAAACTGCATGATTTTTTTTTGTTTTGAAATTCTATTTTTCAATAATAAATTCAAAAAATAATATTTCAAAACAAAAAAAATAATATAAAACTTTTAGTAAATAAAAAATATTTATAATTATTATTCAAAAAATAATAAATATAACATTAAAAATATTAAAATAGATGCATATAAAAAAAATAAATGGGATAAAAAAATTTATTACGAATAGCAAGCTTTGCCTACAAGCATATCTTACGTTTTTTAAAAAGGAATCTTGACTTATTGTTATTTGTTAATTGAATAATTAATATAATTCAAAAATATTTTAAATATATTATTATATATAAATAGAATAGTTTATCGATTTTATTATGATATTTTCACATTTTGTAACAATTTTAATTTTAATTATATAAATTTAAATGTAAACTATTTTTTTTATATTTTTCAAAAAATAATTATTTCAAACTTTAATAATGAATTAATTTTTAAGTTTAATTTTTAATTAAATTTGTAATAATAATTTAATATTCATAATTATTAAAATTAAAATTTTAAATTTATATATTTATATACCAATATTTTCATAAATAAGTTACAATGTTATTATCAAATTATAAAAAAAAATATTTTTGTTAATAATAATCAATAGTAAGAAATTTAAATTAAATTATAATTTTAAATAATAATATATAAACATACCAAAAGTATTATATATATAAATTTATTTAATTTAATTTATATAATTATTAAAATTTTAAAATTAAATATTTTTATACTAATATTTTCATAAATAAGTTACAATGTTATTATCAAATTACAAAAAATATTTCTGATAATAAAAATCAATAGTAAGACATTTGAATTAAATTACATTTTTAAATAATAATATATAAATATACCAAGAGTAATATATATATATATATAAAATTTAATTTAAAATAAATATAATTAATAATTAAATTTAAAATAAAAATAAGAATTAAAAAAAGATAAAAAATGAATTATCTTATATTAGTGATTAATAATTATTTTAGCGCTTAAAATAATATGTTAATTTAGAAAAAATATAAGAAAATATAAATTCATATAAATAAATTTATAACCTAGTGTGACATACAAAATAAAATATCAATAAAATACAAATCTAAAAGTAGTAATAATTTTTTTATATAATGATATTAATTTGTTTTAAAATGAATACATCTTCAAAGTAAAAAATTTAGAATAAAAATTTAAACTATTAATTTTATAAGTATAGATAATTAATAGTAAAAAATTTAAACTATTAATAGATAATTTTATAAGTATAGATAATTATAGATAATTAATAGTAAAATTTCGAATAAAAATTTAAACTATTAATAGTAAAAAATTTATAAGTATAGATAATTAATTCAAAAATAAGAAATTTAAAATAATATATTTTTTTTTTCAAAAATAAAAGAAAAATAATATTTCATAAATATAAAATTAATATAAAAAAATTATGTACATTAAAAAATTAATTTATATAGATTTGATCAAATATTTAAAAATACAAAAATAATAATATTTTTATGGATAAAATCAAATATAATATAAATATAAGATAACATAATGAAAAAAATAAAAAATTTAAATTATTCTATGCTACATAAATTTTTTTGGTTTTGAAATACTATTTTTCATTAATAAACCCAAAAAAAAATATTTCAAAATCCAAAAATTAATATAAAGAACTTTAATAAATAAACAATATTTACAATTATTATTCAAAAAATATTAAATATTAAATTAAAAATATTAAAATATGTGCATATAGAGAAAATAAGTGGGGTACAAATTTTTTTTCCAAATTTTAGTGAGATAAATATTTGGGAGAAAAATATTTAGATAGAAAAAATGGTAAAAATTCGAGGGAGAAAATTTAGACGAAAATGATAGGTTGCTTATATATATATAAGAAATTAAAATTATTTATATTTTTAAAAAAATAATATTTCATAAACATAAATATAATTTAAATAATAATAATATATATTTAAAAATTAATTTATATGAATTTTAATGATAAAAAATTTAAAATGGAAAAATAATAAAAATTTTATGATTAAAAATCAAATATAATATAAGTATAAGATAATAAGTTGAAAAAAATAGAAAATAAAATATTTAAATGACGGTAAACTGCATGATTTTTTTTGGTTTTGAAATTTTATTTTGCAATAATAAATTCAAAAACTAATATTTTCAAAAAAAACTAATATAAAAAGTTTAATAAATAAAAAATATTTATAATTATTATTCAAAAAATAATAAATATAACATTAAAAATATTAAAAATAAATGCATAAAAAAATATAAGTGGAATAAAAAAAATTATTACGAATTTAAGTGGGATAAAAATTTGAGAGAAAAAATTTAGGTGAGAAAAGTAAAAAAAATTTGAGGAGAAAGATAAAAATAATAATATGTGGGATAAAAATGAAAATAAAAATTTAAGTAAATGAAAGGAGTTTAGACGATAAAGAGTCGTTTATATATATATATATTACCATTGGAGCGGACAAGTCAATATATATTTTACGTCAAATGTGGGTTGGACGGTCGCTTTGTTGGAGCACGAAGCGTGCGGCTGCAGGATCATGTCGACCGGACGGCTGCGATGGCTGTGCAATTTTGGTGGCGTGGAGTGCAATTCAAAATTGCATTCAACTGTATTAGTTTCCATCCGAAGACAACTCAATATTCCATTCAACGGTATAATTTTCATAGAAAATATCAGAAGCTTTGCCTGCAAGCATAGCTTACGTTTTTTAAAAAAGAATCTTGACTTATTGTTATTTGTTAATTGAATAATTAATATAATACAAAAATATTAAACATTTGTCATCATGCTAAGCAGTGGCGGAGCAAAAGATCATACAGGAGGGGTAGACTTTCAAATGAATATATACCAAATTATTAACGATATTATACATAAAAAAATAAATATTTTTTATAAAAAAATAATTCATCACATCATATATAAAAGTAATTATAGACATATCTACTAAATACAAATTAATTCTCCATATACACTAAATAAAAATTAATTGAAATCAAACAATCAAACAATAAAATCAACTCAAGCAATCAAGCAATCAAATAAAAATTAATCAAGCAATCAAGCAATCAAGCAATTAAATAAAAATTACTCCATATTTATTTGCTAAGTTTGAAATCTAAATAAAATGAATTCAAGCAATGAAACATGGAAATTATGGAATCAATTTAAAGCTAAACATGAAACACTAAAATGAAACAGTGAAATTAAAACAATCGACCCATATGGAATCAAACTAATTAATTAAATAAAATCAAGCAATTTGTAATCCTTACCTCCGGACGACGGGACGACATGCGACATCAGATGGGGAGCTGCCGGACGCAGGACGCCGGAGACGAGTCCAGGACGTCGACTGGGTGGATGAGTTGAGGACATCGACTGGCGATTGGGCGGACGAGTCTAGGGCTTCAACGAAGATGCACCCACGCCGGAGACGCCGAAGGCTTCAGCCGAGGCGAGTGGGCGGACGCGGACGGCAACCGGTGGCCGATAGGAGATCGCCGAATAGACGGAATGATTGCCTGGACGCTAGAGCACGCGGCTGAGCGGCAAGCGATCAACACGACAGGAGATGGGGACTGGGGAGCGATCGGCAGCAATGAGATTGGGAGGGTTAGGTATCGGGAAAGAGAAAAAAAACTTAAAGGTAATTTAAGGATTGATGAATAATTTTTAAAATAGAGGAGGTAAAATCGTCAATATATATATATATATATAAAAGAAAAAAAAATTGAATGGGATATATATATATATATATATAAAAGAAAAAAAAGAAAAATTGAACGGGGGCAGCTCCCCCACCCATCCTTCTGCGGTAGCTCCGCCCATGATGCTAAGTCAATTCATCCTGAACTGTCTCGATATAGGTCTGTTTCCTTGATGGCTCATTTCTTAATTTGTTTCCCTTTCGCCGTTGCTGTAGACTTGTAAGTCCTTGGTTAATGATGTTGACCTTATAAGTAGCTACTCTGATGTTGAATTTTAATTGGACTTCTTATGAATAGCTCGTTGTTGGTGGGTCAAAAAATTAATTTAGGAGGGACAAAATATAAAATCGCATCTTATGAAGACAATTACATGATAAAAATATATTTTTAGAGGAGACAAATATAATTAAATATTAATGTATATTATATATATAGTAATATATATGTAATGGAGGGATCAATGTGAGGGAGGGCAATTGCCCCTCCTGCCAAAACATTGGCTCCGCCCCCGTTGGTGATGTTATTTGTTCTTGCTCTTTATTTGATTATTGATGAATGATGTTAATATTTAACTAGAACGGCCCACTCGAGAGCAGGTTTAAAATATCAAAATTTAAGATTATTTTAAAAATATATCATAAAATCTAACTAATTAAAAGTGAAAATGCAGCACTGATCTCAACGCTGCCCTTTGTTTTTGTTTTTATTTTTCTTTAATCTTACACGGGAGTGCCGCTACATTTTAATATTTTAGCTTTTCAATTTTCCAAAAAAATATTTTTCTTTATTTGTTTTTCTTTATTTTTGAAAATTTCATTTGTGTTTTTTATTTTTTTATTTTCAGTTTTATTTTTATTTATATATCATCTTTTTCAAATTTTATTTGTTCCTAGTTTTAATTTTTAGTATTTTCGAATTATATGATTTAAATAATATGATTATATTATATTTATTGTTGATCAAATTTTAGATTTTTAAAACATGGTTCAAATTTCTAAAATTTTTCAAAATTTTAAAATTATATTAGAATATCAGCAATTTTCCGGAATTGGAATTTCCTCAATAAAAATTCCCGATTCCGGATAAGGGAATCCTAAATTTCTAGAACTGGAATTCATCTTTTTAAAACCCCAAAATACCATCAATTTAATCGGTAAGCAGCAGGTAGTAATAAAATGAACAGTTAAAAATAAAACTGGGCAACCCGATTAATTACCCAGTCACAGAAGCATGTAATATTTCCACCACCTCCTCTCTCATCGTTGCATTTGGTATACTTCCCTAGTTCTATTTTTACTTCCCTAGTTCTATTTTCGTCACGAAAGCATGCCGATTAACATCCCGTCATCTGTTCGACAGTGAATGTTCCTGTGCTTCTGGTGAAATTGTAGAAGCCCTCCGTCATCTAGAGGCCCTCCGTCATCTGCACTCTCTCCGTCATTGATAGAAAGTACCGCCCCGTCATCTGTTCGACGATGAATGTTCCTGTGCTTCTAGTGAAATTATAGAAGCCCTCCGTCATCTGCACTCTCTCCGTCATCGATAGAAAGTACCGCCCTGTCATCTATTCGACGGTGAATGTTCATGTGCTTCTGGTGAAATTGTAGAAGCCCTCCGTCATCTGCACTCTCCCCGTCATTGACAGGAAGTACCGCCCCATCATCTGTTCGACGATGAATGTTCCTGTGCTTCTGGTGCTTCTGGTGAAATTATAGAAGCCTCCTGTCATCTGCACTCTCTTTGTCATCTGCACTCTATCCGTCATCGACAGGAAGCTCCTTGTTGATTACCGCCCCAAGTCGTTGTTGTTCTTAGTGATCGACTTCAGATTGCAGAATCCTATACAACCCTATCTCATTCCTCTTCCTACGGTGTGAGTAATTTAATTACAGAGTAGATAATAATGTTTGATTAATTATTGTTTCTTAAAATCTCATTTTTTTTTCTTTTTTTGATATTGTAAAACATGTGGTATGGCTGAGAAAGGAACCATTAGAGACTGTAATAAGCAGCAGGATAAATTTTGCAAAAGTCTCTAATCCATTATAGAGTTTGTATAAAATCTATAATTGCATTACCTGATGGAAGAAATATAATTACTACGTCACAATAAATTTACTAACATACACGTCACAATAAATCTTAGATTTCTTGCGTTTTGATAAAAGTCTCTAAGCTGTCATAGACTTTTGACCGAAAGCACTGAATATGCACTTTAGTGTGAAAAATTTGTATTAGAGGCATGATATGTATATTATACGATCAAATAGAGGTCGTATGGTCCCTAAATAATAATTATTAGTAAAAATAATCACCTTATGTAAAAATCTCTAACCAGTTAGAGACTTTGCCCATATGTGTGTAAGAGGTACTTTACTGTAAAGATGATCCATGATATCTATTTTATACCATAAAATAAAGGTCCTAAAGTCTCCACAAATATTTTTTTTTGTAAAATGTTACAACCTTTTTGAAAGTTTCTAATCAGTTAGAGACTTTGTCCAAATATTTTGAATAGCTACTTTTGTTACAGTCAATATGAAAATCTCTAGTAATTCTGACTATTTATCTCTTTTATATACTTTATTTAGGTTTATGATTTGAAAGTTATGACAGTTGACAAAATGAAGTAGATGACTACTGATAGTGTTACTGAAAATATTATGTCAGAGCCTATTCCTGAAGAAGTCCTTGAGAGTAATATTTCATCTATATCAACACAATATGATTCTAATGTAGTTGACAATGGAGATAGAATTCATTTTCCGTTTGACCTTAATATGTCACTTATATTTGAGGATGATACATATGATATAGTGGAGGAGGAATTGACTAATGAGAGGATTAGAGAAGAAGTAAAACAAGTCGAGAATTTGCCATTTAATATGTTCACTTTATATGATGTAGTTGGATGTACAATTACATTAAATTAATCTATGTATGAAGCTCATCACACAGAGGTTGGTTATTGCAGTGATGAAGAGAATGAAACTATTGTTAACAATGATGACCTTAATAGCCTGCTTGATTTCACTCCAAAAGACCAAAGAGACATAAACAATGATTTAAATGAAGATATGTATGACAACAGAGCATCTTCATCAGGGGATGAAGAAGATGATACTATCATTATTGCCCCGAATACATTTCATTGTAATCAAACGCAAAATAGTGAATTGTATCTTCATTAGGTATAACATAAGATATGAAACACTTATTTATGATCAAATGTATTGATACTAATTTATTTTTCTAATGACTATGTAATTCATGTATTTGATGATAGAGAGGAATTTAGGAGAGCTCTAAGATCATATTGCATCAAGCGTAACTTTGAGCTGAGACACACCGAAAGTAGACTACGTTATATCAAAGTTGGATGTAAACATGATGATTGTCTATGGATGTTGTCTGCAAGTGGCAGAGGAAGATTTACTATTGTCAACTTTCTGAACAAGCATACATGCACAGTGTCGAGACTTAATTTAGATCACAAAGACTGCAGTGCAAAGTTTGTTGCAAATCATATCAAGGATCACCTGGTAAGGAATCAAAAGTACACACCCGCTATGATTGTGATCGAAATTCAAAAAGCATTTGGGGTTCGTATTTCATATAAGAAAGCATACAATGCACTTCAATTAGCTCTTATATCAGTTCGTGGGGACTTTGATGAGTGCTACAAAGATCTACCTGCTTACCTTAGAGAATTGGAGATACATGGTAATGAAACAATGGTTAAATTGTTGAGATGTTCCGTATCTTCTCGTTTTCTTCGAGTATTTTGGGCATTTGGTGCATGCTTGCGTGGGTTTAGAGAATATCTACGGCACATTATATGTATTGATGTCACACACTTGAGGGAAAAATATCCTGGAGCTCTAATGATAGCGACGACTATTGACGCTGAGAGTAGACTTTTTTCGGTGGCATTTGGAGTTTGTGAGATTGAAAAAAAAGACACATGGGAATGGTTTTTGGATGAATTTGCACATTGTATACCTAGCTTCCGCGGTTTGAGCATTATGAGTGATAGAAATCCTAGTATTTTAGCAGCAGTGAGAAAGGTATTCCCAGAAGCATCGCATGGATATTGTATGGTGCACTTAGCCAAAAACCTAATACACTATGTGAAAACAAATGTTGATTGCCCTTTATTTTGGTCTACTGCAAGAGCCACTACGGAACATAACTTCAATGAATGTATGCAAAAGTTGCCGAATGGTTCTATAAGCACCGTAAAGTGTCACTCGAATTGTTTGGAATTCTAACAAAAAGAGTTGAAGATATCCTTGTTGAAAATAGGAGCAAGTGCCGTTGGTATTCAGTCCATCCTCATACAGACCATTGCTACCAAGTACACATATCAAATCAAATTGTCAGTGTTGATTTACCCCACCGATCGTGTTCTTGCAATAAGTTTCAAATATTTGGCATTCCATGCTCGCATGTTATGGCGGTTATTGGTTATCGTAGTCTAGATCCTTATCCTTTTTGTGAGTATTACTTTACCGTCGAAATGTATAAGAAAATATATGAAGACAAAATATTTCCTACCAGAAGCAAGCAATATTGGCGTCGAGAATCTTTTAATCCTTTGGTAAAACCACCACAAGCCGTGGCACAAGCAGGTCAGAAGAGGAAGAATCGAAGAGAATCTCGTCATAATGGTAAAGTGCCAAAAAAGTGTGGTATATGCAAACAATTTGGTCATAACAAACGGTCATGTAAAGCTCCCCCCTACTTCTTGATATGACAGTTTAGCCATAACAAATAGTTAGATAACATTTGGTATATTTTGTAAGGAACCCTTTTTTGTATATTATATATAGAACCCCGATTTTGTATATTATAAACAATTTGGCAGTTTGGCCCCCCTACTTCTTTTATGTATATTATATTTTGGTTGTATATCCTAGATGATGTTAATTCATGTCCACAAATATTATATTTGAAATTGGAATAATATAGATCACCATATCAATTTTTTTGTTCAAGAACTACAAAAGTCTCTAATCGATTAGAGACTTTCATATAACCCACTATTTTGGTTGAAATAAAATAATATTTTTGGCCGAATAGATCACAGATGATGTTAATTCATGCCCAAAAATATTAAGTTTGAAATTAGAATAATATACATCACCGTATCAATTTTTTTGTTCAAGAACTGCAAAAGTCTCCAACCGGTTAGAGACTTTCGTATAACCCGCTATTTTGGTTGAATTAAAATAATATTTTTGGTCGAATGGATCCCAGCTGATGTTAATTCATGTCCACAAATATTATCTTTAAAATTAGAATAATATAGATCACCATATCAATTTTTTTGTTCAAGAACTACAAAAGTCTCTAACCGATTAGAGATTTTCGTATAACCCGCTATTTTGGTTGAATTAAAATAATATTTTCGGTTGAATGGATCCCAGCTGATGTTAATTCACGTCCACAAATATTATGTTTGAAATTAAAATAATATAGATCGCCATATCAATTTTTTTGTTCAAGAACTACAAAAGTCTCTAACCGGTTAGAGACTTTCGTATAACCCGCTATTTTGGTTGAAATAAAATAATATTTTCGATCGAATAGATCCCATATATTAATTCATGTCCAAAAATATTAAGTTTGAAATTGAAAAAATATACATCACCATATCAATTTTTTTGTTCAAGAACTGCGAAAGTCTCTAACCGGTTAGAGGCTTTCGTATAACCCGCTATTTTGGTTGAATTAAAATAATATTTTCGGTCGAATGGATCCCAGCTGATGTTAATTCATGTCCACAAACATTATGTTTGAAATTGGAATAATATAGATCACCATATCAATTTTTTTGTTCAAGAACTACAAAAGTCTCTAACCGATTAGAGACTTTCATATAACCCGCTATTTTGGTTGAAATAAAATAATATTTTCGGTCGAATAGATCCCAGATGATGTTAATTTATGTCCAAAAATATTAAGTTTGAAATTGGAAAAATATACATCATTGTATCAATTTTTTTGTTCAAGAACTGCGAAAGTCTCTAAATGGTTAGAGACTTTCGTATAACCCGCTATTTTGGTTGAATTAAAATAATATTTTCGGTCGAATGGATCCCAGCTGATGTTAATTCATGTCCACAAACATTATGTTTGAAATTGAAATAATATAAATCACCATATCAATTTTTTTGTTCAAGAACTACAAAAGTCTCTAACCGGTTAGAGACTTTCGTATAACCCGCTATTTTGGTTGAAATAAAATAATATTTTTGGTCTAATAGATCCCAGATGATGTTAATTCATGTCCAAAAATATTAAGTTTGAAATTGGAATAATATACATCACCGTATCAATTTTTTTGTTCAAGAATTGCGAAAGTCTCTAAATGGTTAGAGACTTTCGTATAGCACGCTATTTTGGTTGAATTAAAATAATATTTTCGATCGAATAGATCCCAGATGATGTTAATTCATGTCCAGAAATATTAAGTTTGAAATTGGAAAAATATACATCACCGTATCAATTTTTTTGTTCAAGAACTGCGAAAATCTCTAACCGGTTAGAGATTTTCGTATAACCCGCTATTTTGGTTGAAAAGTCTATAACCTCCATATAAATGACACCATATGGATAAACTACACCAGATGATGTTAATATCTCAACATTTATTCTAAGTCAGTATATTAACAGCAAATAATAGCTTAATATAATACATCAACATTAGTAAACTACCAAATATGAATAAACTACATCAGATTATGTTGTTACCATAACATTAGTTTAACCACACAACATTAGTCAGCAGTAGCATATCTCCATTCATTGTTTAACAAGAGAATAAATGTCATCCATGAAGCGATGCCCAATATCTATTCTAAATTTTTTCATGTCTGCCTAGGACCAATTCATTCGTCTATCTTCCAATAGGTATTCCATGTATTTCATTATGAATATTCCACAATCTACAGAAGGACCCTGTTCAGGACAATTTACCACAACTCGACTCCAACTGGGGCTCTTGAAGTTTAAGCCTGGGCTGATCATATTCAAGTCCTCGGGTTCCATCGTCTCCATTAGCAAGCACGTACTGTATGAAAAATGGATATTGGATCATAACATTATTAAAGCTCAATATCAAAAAATTAAATTTCAAACACTTACAGCCTCCTCAAAGTCTCTTTTGGAGTTTACATAGGTACTGAATGAATTACAATGGAATAATATTTTTTGCTTAATGTCAATCATCATCAAATGCCAATGTCCACCCGTGTCATTTCGAGGATTGGTATGTCTCATCCTACTACTAGAAATTGGAACGAAAATATATTTGATCTCCAATGCAACAAGGGATGACTTCCTTAATTGCATTAACACAGATTTCCCCATCGTTCGATAGTGTCTCTACAAACAATTTAAAAACATCACTTGCATAAAAATATTATCTAAATTTAAAAGCATCACTTGCATAGATAATTTACCTCAAATATTATTCCCATGTAGATGTAGTTTGGGGTAGACTGACTTGCTTTTCTCAATAAAATAGACGCATATGCATCAATTGAATTATTCTCAGTTAATGCGTCAAAGTCAAAAATGTTCAACAAATTTCTCACCGGTAAAGATATCAGCCCATCATACCACAAATACTCCATGGTTAGGCTACAAAATTAAACAAAACAAAGTTAGTATATTTATAAATTCTTTAAAGATTTAAAGACTTTTAAAAGTCTCTAAAAGTTTATAGACTAAAAAATTCTATAAATGTTTATAGACTTTTCACCCAAAACTCTTGAAGGGGTTAGACTATTTTCCAAACCGAGGTCAAGTCTTCATTGGTTGAAAAACTTCAATCGAAATGGTTAAATTCGCTTTTAGAACTATTGAAAATATTGGCTCAACAACATTGGATGCTATAATCAAACATCAATACAATAAATCCGTTTAAATAATATGTTTTATAGTTGTCGAGAGTAATTCATAAAATAAGTTAACACACTCACTCACTCTTATTGAGAGACATTATTATGGCTGCTGCATCAAGCTCAGGTGAAGATTTAACCTGCATCAAAACAAATCACATTAATTTCCATGTATTGCAAGTATAAGAAACTCTATTTGATTTAGTAAAAAAAATATCTTGTGAATTATTTGATTCATTTTACCCTTGTTTTCTTTCAACAACAATTCATTCCTCTTTTGAATTGCTATTTTTTTTCGTTCTTCTCTTTATTTATCATGTACAGGCAAATCTTCAATTTGTTTTTCTTGCTTTAAATGTTTCACACGTCCTGATCTTCTGCTTTTGTAAGTTGTTAGAGGCTCATAATCCCGAAGTCTCAAATCTTCAAGTAGTTTCTTCTCCTTCTCTTTCTCTTTCTCCTTCTCTTTCTTTTTCTTCTTTTTCTCTTTTTCATTCTCTTTCTCTTGGTCATTGTCTTCCTCTATTTATTTCAAGTATTTGATTTTCTCCTTTTGAACTTGTTTCCTGGGCCTTCTATCGTTCTTTTTCTTAATTTTTTCTCGCTGCCGTAAATCTTCAGCGACTATGCGTTGAATTTTTTTCTTCTTTTTCTTATTTTTCATATAAACTTTCATCCATAATGGAGTACTTATTCAGTCCCTCAATGCATACATGTGGTTAGGTTTCTTAACACAATGTCTTACAGTTGAAATAGAGGATCTGATAATACTTCTCGCAATACTCTTTAGAATAAGAGGTGAAAAAATATTTACAACAGGGGAAGGACAATACTCCTGATATATAGGAGTAGAGACATTGACAAGGGGGGTGTCATTTTCAGAAAGTTCCATTTGAAGACATTCTTCAACATGTTTATTAATATATACAGCAACAAAATCATCAAGAACTCTAAAAATATCAGATTTATCCTGAAGATAAGGAAAATAAATCTTAGTTGGCTAACATTATCAAATCAATTAATAAAAAACTGAAATTACAAACCTTTGCAAGATCATTTCTAGGGTCATATTGCTTTAACTCCTCTTCACCCTCCTGTGAATCTAAATATTTGATAACCTACACAACAAAATCATATGTATTGGGAATCTATATATTTAATAATTAATACAAGTCTACTTATAAAGTTTTGGTCCAAGGATTTCCATAGGGCTTGAAGGGTCTTGCTCTGCCAATTTTTTAACTCCCACCTAAGGATTCGAGGGAGAGTTTCTGGCTTCTTAGGTTCTATAATATGAACATGTTTGAAGAACCATCCCTACAAATTATGAAGTATAAAATACAATAAAATATTTTAAATTTTAAACATAAAATAAATTTGATAGTATAATACTTACAATTAGTAGAATGATGCAACCTCTCATGTAGATTGCTGACTGAATTTATCCTGGATTCTTCCTGGCAGCTCTCATTTTCTCCCCAATTGAGGGGAGTTGCGCAGAGAAGTAAGAATATATACATATTGTCTAATTATAATTACATATGTTTTCTAAGTTGTCCACATAAGGCAACGAAAATAATGGAACAGTGTAGGCTGAGGAAAAAACAAAAAAAACAAAAAACATACAATATGAATAATCTGCAGAAGTCCATAATGTCCTCCGGATCATTTGATGTGTGTAACGACAACATATGATCTTCGATTGTAGATCGGTTGCATGGATTACCATCATATTTTTTTTTTGATTTAATGTAGCTTTCTCCACTTGGTTCAACAGCAGATGAGGGCATTGGTATAATAATTCCATTATCTGGAATGCCAAGCAGCAGTGAAACAACGTTTGGCAAAAAAAATACCCTAACACCTTTAAATCTGAAAGTGGTTTCCCTAACCCAGTGATTCATGATCAAACAAATCACATTTCTTAGGGCAAGGAAGTCTTGCATTCTCAGGAATACTCCAAATGGAGTTTTCTCAATTATCTCTCTTTGGGTATTTTGAATGTGAACCGATTGTAAAAATCCACCCCAAATTTTATCTACTCCAATGGAAATAATCTTGCGAAAGCGATGGACAAAACATGTCCATTGAACCAACTGGGACTTGTCATCTTTATATGATTTTTCCCCCTTTTTTTCTGGCTTAGCTGTAATATATAAATAAGGGGACTTATTACATTTAACATCCAAAAAATAAAATTAAAGCAAATGCACACAATATAAACATCAAACCTGAACGCTTCCTTTTTCTACCCATGACGATATATCAAGCTTTCACACTGCTAAATCAATTTTAATGTTTCAATCATCAAGATATAATATATGATAACTACAATAATGATAAAGATACACACTGGTTAGTTATCAAAAAAAGAACTAGAGAGTTTTGATAAATTCTCTAACTCATTATAGACTTTTTCAAATAGTCTCCAGCACAGAATTTACTTGCTATTATGGTGAAAATACTATGCACATTATGTTTACAACACTAATAAGATAGAAAAACTCACTTTAAACAGTGTTGGAAAAAGTCTCTAATGAGTTAGAGAGTTTCCACATTACGCTATAAAACTATTAAAATTATACTACTAAATAATTATTTTTTGTGCACAATATATACTATAGACTGCCAATGATACATGTTTTAAAAATTAGACTACTAACAGACAATTTTGACCAAAGTCTCTAACTCATTAGAGAGTTTGACCATAACTCTCAAACACATACTAATCTACTGTCAAACACTACACAAATAGTCTACTATCCAAATAGTCTATTCAATGAACAACTACATAAAAATTTTAGCAAGTATTGAACTCAATGAACAACTATAGTCTACTCAAGAAAACATCATTACTAGGGTTCCTAATGCTAGGGGCATTGAAGGAGAGAGCACCCGAACCTGTCGTCGAGAGGAGGAAGTTGGCCGACGAGAGTGTCACAGGGCCGTCGGTGGCGAGTGTAATGGAAAGCAGTAACTTCTAGGGCTCGAGTATAATGGAGAGCTTCGAACCTGTCATCGAGCTGAGGAAGTTGGCCAAGGGGAGGAGTGTCGGATGAGAACTGCGACGTCCGCCGGTGGCGAATAAAATCGCGGTAAAATCTAGGGCTCGGTGTAAAAAGGTAAGAAGGGGAGGGGAAAAAAATTTTGACCGAGTGGGGAGCGGGGGAAAATTGGTAACCGGCTGGGAAGGTGCAACCGGGGAGCTGGCGGTGGAACCAATTTAGTTGAGGGTATTTTGGGGTTTTGAAAAGATGCATTCCGGTTTTTGGAATTTAGGATTCCCTTATCCGGAACTGGGAATTTCCATGGAGGAAATTCCGGTTCCGAAAAATTGCTATTAGAATATCAAATTTAGAGGAATTTAAAAATATGAAGTGAATAGTTTTTCTACTTATAATATTATTATTTAATACATATTTAACGGTATTATATTTTATTTATTACATATTAAAATTTGATTAAGGTTGATTTTTTTTATTCGATTCAACTTAATACATTTCAAAAAATATATTCCAAAATGACGATTTCTACTTGATTTAATTTTTAAGGTTTATTTTAGTTATTGCATTAAGATAATCTAAAACTTCTAATTAAACTTATATCTTTCACATCATTTTAATTTTTAATAAGTTTGATTATCATATTTCGAATAAAAGTTTAAATTTTGAACTAAAGTAAATTGATATTTGTTCTTATATTATTATTTTTTAATTTTTTTAATTTATTTTAGTTTCTTAGGTTTTTCATGAATACCTTCTTTTGTTTTGCATTTTCCTAATTTTTTTTTCAAAACCTCAAATTCAATGGAAATAAATTATATATGTTACATATGATTTTAAGTTAAATGATATTGTATTATGCGTATACCTACTATATAAAGTTATATATTCAGTTTGGTTCAAATAGAAAAGTTTATGTTTCAAATTAATTTGAAATTTAATCAGATTTTATTTAAATTAATTCAAATTTTTATAAACCTAGGTGGACTCAATAGTGTTTTTGGGCCTCGATCGAATTAGGCTCGGAAGCGTCCACACTCATAAATCAAACTCAAGTCAAGCCAAACGGCTAAGTCGGAGGCTCCATCCGATCATACAAGGACACATACGTCCTCATTAATTACAAGGGATTCGTCATTACAAGCTCGATATCTCCGAGATCAACCTCGGCTCATTTTGAGCAACATTCCTACAATATTACCAGACAACATCATCGTAAAACATCCCTCATCCTACACTATATACAGACACGACACATCACAGGTACTCGAGATTCCAATTTTCATTAATCCATCTTGAAAATATTTTTACTTGAGCGTCGGAGTGTGTTTAGCATCCCCCCATCTCGCCGGAGTTGCACCTGACCAGGAGATGCACCGGATCGGACCGCATCGCTCTGACTTAAGGCAAGAACATTTGACACCCACCATGGGGTCGAGTAAATCTTACCTGACCCCAATGGTTGGCACCCTAGCACTAGGGTGCCCCCCCCCTACTTGGATACGATAAAACAGTGATGAGTAACACTCCGGCACCAGTCAATCCCTCACCAGAAGAATCCCAACGTCTGATAAATGACCTTCAGGCGTAGAGTCAACGGTTAGTAACCCAGGTCGAGATACTAACGTGTCCCGAGAACAACACTTGGCCAAACATGAGCGCCACCGCTCAGAACGCAATGAATACAATCATTCGAAAAGAAAGGGACCAATTTTTGTCCTTCAGATGAGGTCTCACACACACATCACCAAAGAGAAAAGAATGACACTAGGGTCACAGAGGACACCCCTCCTCTCCTCATCGACTCGGGACCTTCGTCGAGCGCATCATGGCAGTCCGCCTTACCCCAGATTTAAACTGCCAACTACACTCCTGTCCTATGACGACATAAGCGACCCGACCACATACCTGACGCTGTTCAGGTCCATGGTGCTCCTTAACGGAGCAATCGAATCGTTAAGAGACTCCAGGCCATGATGGGGAGACCCCGAATCTTGACCCACACGTTGAGCTATTTTTCTATCAAGCACGGTCTACAGCCCAAACACTTCATGGGTTAGATCACCCTAGCAAAGTTGAAGGACATGACCGAGTTTTAGGAGAAGGCTGCAAATCATATAGAGATGGAGGAACTCCGAGAGGCCAAAAAGGCCAATAGACAGAACGCCAAAGATGTCAACTGACATGCCAGGGATAGACCCCCTTGAGTCATCTTCCATAGATTGACCATCGATTCCTGATGTTTAACCCATGGCCCAGAAAAGAAAACTCAGAACTGAGCATCAACTAACATCCCTCGAGGAAATAAGAAAGCAATAGAAAGCAAGATTTATTAGAGAAATCAAATTCATCACATGGCTCGCAAATGTCGTGATGGGCAAAAAACAATCAAGAAAGTGGCGGATGTGCGTCGACTTCGTCGACCTTAACAAAGAATGTCCAAAAGACTCCTACCCATTGTCGAGGATAGATAAACTTGTCGATGGCTCTTTGGGATATCAATACTCGAGTTTCGTGGATGCCTATTCAGGCTACAACATGATTCAGATGCACCCGAAGGATGAAAAGAAGACGACTTTCATCACCGAACACACCAACTTCTACTACAAAGCTATGCCCTTCGAGCTCAAAAATGCAGGAGCTACCTACCAACGTTTAATGAACAAAGTCTTCAAGAAACGAATTGACCAGAACATGGAAGTGTACGTAGACGACATGGTCACCAAAACATCGCTCACCGGAGACCACTACAGTGATCTCATCGAGATCTTCAGCCAGCTCAAACGCTATAATGTGATACTAAACTCAAAGAAGTGTGCCTTCCGAGTTCATGGTGGCAAATTTGTTGGTTTCATGCTCATGAACTGAGGGATCAGAGTCAATCCCGAAAAATGCCGAGTCATCTAAGAAATGTGGAGCCCACACAACATTAATGAAGTACAACAACTCACCGAAAGAATGACCAATTGTCTAGATTCCTCTCTAGGTTGGCCGACAGCGTCGCTCCCTTCTTTAAAATCTTGTGAAAGAAAAAAAACTTTCAATGGGACGAGAAGTGCAAACAAGCCTTCGAAGAGCTCAAACACTTGCTCACCAACCTGCCAGTATTGGGCAAACCACAATCGAGAGAAACACTCTTCCTCTACCTCAGAGTCATGGAGAATGCCCTTAGCTCAATGCTGGTCTGAGAACAAGAAAAGGATCAAAAACCGATTTACTTTGTTAGCTGGGTCCTCCAAGGGCTTGAAACCAGATACTAGAGGCTAGAGAAGCTCGCCCAAAATCTTGTGAAAGAAACAAAACTTTCAATGGGACGAGAAGTGCAAACAAGCCTTCGAAGAACTCAAACACTTGCTCACCAGCTGCCAGTATTGGGCAAACCACAATCGAGAGAAACACTCTTCCTCTACCTCAGAGTCATGGAGAACGCCCTCAGCTCAATGCTGGTCTGAGAACAAGAAAAGGATCAAAAACCGATTTACTTTGTTAGCAGGGTCCTCCAAGGGCTTGAAACCAGATACTAGAGGCTAGAGAAGCTCGCCTTCGCCCTAGTTATCTCGACCAGAAGGTTAAGGCTGTATTTCCAAAGTCACCACATCAAAGTACACATATTACATCCAATTAGGCAGGTTTTGGCCAAGCTCGGGCTATGAGCAAATGATATCTTGGTCAGTAGAACTCTTAGAGTTCAGCATCGAATACTAGCCCAGATGTCCCATCAAGGCCTAGACAGTAGCAGACTTCGTCGTCGAATTAACCATCTAGGAAGGCATCCCCAACTAGGTCGAAACTTAGACATTGTTCATGGATGACGCCTCCAATGAAAAAGGAAGTGGAGTAGACATCATTTTGGAGAATGGCTAGGGAATCACCCTAGAGCAATCCCTTCAATTCCAGTTCAAAGCCAACAATAATCAAGCAGAATATGAAGCTCTAATTGTCGGGCTGAAGATTGTCCAATACGTGAAAAGCCCGAGACGTGGTCATGAAAAGCGACTCACAACTTGTCGTAGGATAAGTCAATGACACATGCCAAGCAAGGGACCCCTCCCTCGAAAGGTACCTCTCACTAGTATATTTTTTAATGACTTACTTTGATAGTTATGTGATTCAGCACATACCTCGGGAGAAAAATACCCGACCCGACCTTTTATCAAGCTAGTTAGCACCATGAATCCTTAAAATAATAGGTCGGTTATTCAACAAATCCTCGAATAATCCAAGTGGTCAACACCTCGACTGATGTCTAAACAGTCGAACAAGGCACAGATTGGAGACCTCATACATAATCTACCTCATTCGAGGAGAGATTCTGAAGCATACCTCAAACCCAAACAAAATTAGGAGGATAGCTAGCTACGACACCCTCCTTGATGATCAACTCTACAAAAGAGGATATTCTTGTCCGCTACTCAAATGCAATAGTCGACCTCGAACAAATGCGAAAATGGCAGATGTACACGACGATATCTGTGGCAATCACATCGGAGGAAGATCCTTGGCAGCCAAGATCCTCCAAGTCAGATACTTTTGGCTAACCACGAAGAGAGATTGCAGCCTTTACGTCAAAAGATGCGACAAATACCGAAGATTCTCGGAAGTCTCGCAACAACATCTTGAGCCGCTGCATAGCTTAGAAGTTAGTTGGTTGTTCCACAAGTGGGGCATCAACCTCCTCGGCCCATTTCCTCAAGCGCCATGACAGATCAAATTTTTGGTAGTAGCGATCAACTACTTTACCAAATGGATAAAGGTCGGACCCCTATCCTCAATTGCAACCGAGAAGGTCCAAAAGTTCGTATAGAGGAACATCATTTGCAGGTACGACATACCTTGCGAACTCGATAAGAGGACGCAATTCACATATCGATAGTTCCGAGAATTTTGCTCGGCCCTCGACATTTGACAACTCTTCTCATTAGTAGAGCACCCGCAGACCAATGGTCTGGCTGAAGCAGCCAACAAGGTCATCCTCGCGGGGCTCAAAAAGAAACTTGACTAGGTCAAGGGGCATTGGGCCGAAGAACTGCTCAATGTGCTATGGAGCTACAACACAACTGCTCAATCTTCTACATTGAAAACTCCCTACACACTCGTTTGTGGAGCAAGGGTCATGATCCCTATCGAGATCGCATAGCTCAACCTTCGTAGAATGACCTCCGAGGTGTTGGCGGAATGGCGACACTAGAGTGGGGATGAATAGTATGTTTACTAATTCAATTAGCCTAAATCCAATTTTAAATGATTACTTAGATCGATTAGGCGATTTGCAATTCGATGATTAGATGCGGAAGCTTATAAATGATAAAGCAATTAAGCGCAACAATAAACCAATGCAAACACAAAATTTATAGTGGTTCGGCCCCAATGCCTACTCCACTACCTAAGCACCCCGCTTAGGATTTTTAAACTACTTTTACTAGATTAATTTATGTTTCCCTTACACATGAGGACTTTTCACCGAAGAGACGCACTCTCGACCTAAGACACTTCCACACCCGAAAGTCACCACCTTCTTATCAAGAGTCCTCTTCCACCTCAACCCTAAGGGACAACTAAACTAATCCTAGTAAACACTACGTTTACACAAGTGACTTTACACCTAACACCAGGTAACCACTTTCAAATTCAGACCTAACAATCCTAGGTCTGTCGCACGTAAATTAAACAAACGGTTAAAATAATAGATAAAATACAATCAAAAGAGCTAAATAATAAAACCAATGGAAATAGCTCTTTTGCAAGCCTTTGGCGCCTTCAACTCTTCAAGGGATGAGCTTGATCAAAACCCGAGTTGAAGCAGCAGCTGGCGCTTGAAGAATGAACTCGACGGAGAACAGAGCGCAAGCTTTAAATCTTTTGGAAGGCTTAATTCTTCCTCTTAATGGCTCAATAAACTCTATAAGAATGAGAGAAGAAGATTAAATGAAGTATATGAGGGTGTATTTATACCCCCATGAAGAAACGACAGCTCAACAGATAGTTTTCTATTCGTTGCAGGCCGTCGATCGAATGGTCGGTCGATCGACTGGTTGATCGATTCTTCGATCGTTACAATTCTCCCTATGGTCGGTCAACCGACGGGTCGACCGCCCAGACGCAAATTTCACGATCCGCCATCCGATCGACCCGTCAGTCGACCGACACGATCTTGCATCTTTACCTATACGCAGGTCGATCGCCAAGCTACTGCCCATTTTGGGCTTTGGTCGGTCGACCGCCCGATGCAAGAAACTTGCGATTTCATTTTCGGTCGACCGACGCAAGCTGCCCATTTCTTACCCTATTCGATCGACCGACCGGTGGACCGAACTTAGGCTGAGTTTGTTTTTCAGCCAATTTCTTCCGCACTTCATTTTTGGGTTTCGGCTTTCAACGCGCATCATCTTGGAGAGCTCTCATGTGAACTTTGAGCCCGTCCAATATGACTTTGGTGCACGCATCGCTCTTCGAGAAGTTTTCGCGAAGAACTCGAGCGTGATGATCAATGTACTTCTGATATCCGATTTCTCTGATATTTCCGATCGAGGACATCGAACGCTAATTGATATGGAACCTGGAAGATATTCTTAATGAAATCATTAGTTCCATGTTTGTTATCATCAAAACCATCAAAATCGAGATTAAGGCTAAGGTTGAAAATCTAAAGTCAACAATCTCCCCTTTTTTGATGATGACAAACATCCTTAAGAAAATATTTATACATTAAAGTATTAGGATATCAACTTAGGGATTTCTCCCCCTATCAACATGCATATCTATAAGAATAAACTCTCCCTATCTATATGCATAGATTTTCTATATTTTTCTCCCCTTTACCTATACTTATCTCCCCATTTTAACTATACATTTCTCCCCCTTTATACCTAAACTCTTCTCTCCCCCTTTTGACATCAATCAAAAAGGGCAGATACTGATAGAGATGTTGACTTTACACGTGGTGCACATACAGAGAGCAACTTGCCACGCAACCGTAGGGGTGAGCAAAAAATCGAAAATTCGATTAATTGAAAAATCGATTTGAAACCGAACCAAAATTTTCAATTAACCAATTTGATGGTTTCAGTTTTGGTTTTTATTTCCTAAATTTTTAGTTTTCGATTTCTTATGTGTCGCTTACGTGACAAGTTGCACTCTGCATATGCGCCACGTGTAAAGTCAATATCTTTGTCAGCATCCACGACATCTTCGTTAAGTCTCACATAATAAAAGTTAGTCTGGTGTCATTTTTGTACCATTTTCAATAAGCTCAGGAGTATTTTAGCTCCAGCCAAAATAAATATTATGGGTATTTTAGTACCCGTGAGAAAATATTAGGGGTATTTTTGTACCCGTGAGAAAATATTAGGAGCATTTTAGTACTTGTGAAAAAATATCAGGGGCATTTTAGTACCCATAAAAAAACGTCTTGGCTTGTTTGCGCGCCACATGTCCACGTCATCAATCCAATCATTAGCCACATCAGCTCCGTTATCTCTCAATTAATGTTGTTTACCTATATGAATATTTTTGTACCCAATTACATAACGTAAGGGGTATTTTTGATCCCAATTTTTTTTTAAAGGGCATTTTAGTACCCGTGAGGAAACGTTAGGAGTATTTTTGTACATTTTCCCAAAAATATTCCATTGATGCAACTCTTGAAGACCATAAGAGGGAACGGAAGGAGCATACAATCAACACCAGTTGGCAAACACGACATCGACGCCGTTCGACATATTGGCCGAAAAATGGTCAGACAACCTAGTAAACACCAAAGAACAACCAAGGAAAGGCGGAAAAGCATTCTATTTATTCATGAAGCCCCACAAATGGGATATTTGTATTTACAAACCAGCAAAAGGCAATTTTACAAAGATAAAAATAAGTTACAAAAATTCCTACATACACAATTACTGGAGGAAAAACATTCCATCGATGCAACTCTTGAAGACCATAAGAGGGAAAGGAAGGATGTACTCTTCTTCGAAGCCACATCGATGCTCGACCGTAAGCAGATGTCGGCGTTGCTCGCGAATCACAAAACAATAGCCTCGATTCGGAGCAACCAGGCCCTGTTGTTGAGAGGGATGGGACGCAAGGTGGCCAAGCGGTTCCAGGAGCATGCCGACCAACCAAGGAGAATGATCTTCTACTCGTAAGCCCTACGGTGCGAACTCACCACGGTTAGCCGTACATAAGTCTTCAGCCACCTTCGCCGCCAAGGCCAACCTCGCGTCTCCCACCTTCCTCTTAAGCCCAATGGTGCGAACCAACGATAGTCTATGATCTATTCACCACCAGCCCAAGGTTGGCACTGGGAGGAATAATAATCTCTAACAATTTCCACTCAATGACAAACTCAAGCATGTAGAAGACAGAATGCATGAGACTATTTATAGGTCTGAGAAGAACCGTCAATCTAACGGTCATTCGCCACCTACCCACTAACGGGACCACGACCATCAGTCAATAATCGACATTTAAGGAACCTCAAAAAATGCCGATCGTATATTTGGTAATAATGATTAATTCTTGTCAGAATTAATGATTATACAAGTGGAGGCACATGAAAAGACATCCTTTTCCCCGCTCAACCGTCGTATCAAGTCTAAAATCCTAATCCTCACCAAGGTCTCATAATCAGCATACCGATCTAGTTAATGTCTACCTATCGAGTTGAGATCAAAAGCTAACACTACTTTGAGCTCGACATGAAGTCCTCGGACTCCGACCAAGCTTAGGGGATGTGGACTGGATTAGTATCTTAATTTGGGTCCGACCAGATTAGCCCATAAGCACCCACATACATGAACCAAACTCAAGTCAAGCCAGATGACTTAGCTCGGGGCTCCACCGGGCCATACAAGGATACTTCTATCCTCATTAATTACGATGGATTTGTCATTCACAAGCCCGACATCTCTAGGACCAGCCTCGACCCATTTTGAGCAATATTCCTACGAGATTACCAGGTGGCATCATTGTCAATCATCCCTCATCGAGCATTATATACAGACACAACACGCCTAAGGTAGGCAGATTCTAATTTCTATTACCTCCACATCGAACATATTCTAAATTGAGAGTCAGAGTATCTTTTGCAGCCCCCCACCCCCCACCCCCCGGGTCGGACCACATTCAGGCAAGAACAGTTACAACGGGCAAAATCAAAAAAATATTACCATAAATATGTAGGAATGACTATTCGTTGCCTCAAGACGAGGAAAATATGAATAGTTATTCCTTGACTTCAACACCTAAACAAATAAGGTAAAAGGAATAGATGAGGAATAGTTATTACATTCCTTATCTATTTCTACAACCAAACATGCTATAAGTTTTAATCTTTTACTATTTTTTTTGAAATTTTAAAATAAGTTTAATGTTAAGATGGATTAATGTATGAATTAATCCACTATTAATGAATCATGTATTAATAATTTGCAACCATTAATGTTGTTTTGAAAAGTAACTGATATGAGATTAATCAATCGGTTTTCAATTGGAAATTGCTTAGCGCCAAAAAAGGTGGCAGTTTCTAAAAATCGATGCCATAAATAGGAGTCGATTTATAAAAACTGACACCATGTGGCGCCAGCACTGATTTTTTAGAAACCGGCGCCTAATGCAATTATGGGGCAAGAAACAGACGCCTAAACACCATTATAGTGTCAGTTTCGAAGGTGCCAATTAATTGTCCATAACATGTTTTCATTATATTTATTGTAGTGGGTTCAAAATCCTGTTCTTATTTCGTGAAACGATGAATTGGAATCTCAAAAACAATGAATTATATATATATATATAAAGAAATGACTCCTTCCCGCCTAATCCCAACCCCCCCCCCCCCCACCCCCACCCCCACCCCCCACTCCCCACTCCCTTAAATATTTACTTTTATTTGTATCATATTTATATTTTTATTCCTCCCCTCAAACTTTTTCTACTTTCCTCACATAAATTTTTCCTCCAAAATTTTCACCCCAATTAAATTAGTAATAAATTTTTTTTACCCCACTTATTTTCTCTATATGAATCTATTTTGATACTTTTAATTTTGTATTTATTGTTTTTTGAATAATAATTATAAATATTTTTTTATTTATTGAAGTTTTTTATATTAGTTTTTGGGTTTTGAAATATTATTTTTTGAGGTTGTTATTGAAAAATAGTATTTCAAAACCAAAATTTTTTATGAAGTTTAGAATAATTTAAATATCTTATTTTCTATTTATTTCAACTTATTATCTTATACTTATATTATATTTGATTTTTATCCATAAAAATCTTATTATTTTTGTATTTTTAAATTTCTTTATCATTGAAATTCCTATAAATTAATTTTTTAATGTATATAATTATTTTTTATATTATTTTTGTGTTTATGAAATATCACTTTTTCTTTATTTTTGAAAAAAACTTAAATAATTTCAAATTTCATTTATATATATAAGCAACATATTATTTCCGCCTAAATTTCCTCACCTAAATTTTTTTCACCTAATTTTTTTTTCCCAAATTTTTATCCCACTTAAATTTGAAATGAAAGTTTTTAGCCCGCTTATTTTCTCTATATGCACATATTTTGATATTTTTAATTTTATATTTATTATTTTTTGAATAATAATTGTAAATATTTTTTATTTATTGAAGTTTTTTATATTAGTTTTTGGATTTTCAAATATCATTTTTTTGGATTTGTTAATGAAAAATTGTATTTCAAATTTCAAATTTCAAATTTCAAAACCAAAGAAATTTATGTAACTTAGGATAATTTAAATATTTTATTTTCTATTTTTTCATTATGTTAATTTATATTTATATTATAATTGATTTTATTCATAAATATATTATTATTATTGTATTTTTTTAATTTTTGATCATTGAAATATATAAAAGTTAATATATATTACCCTGTGGTATGTTTATATATTATTATTTAAAATTGTAATTTTTTAAAAATATCTTACTATTGATTTTTATCGTCAAAAATATTTTTTTATAATATGATAATAATATTTTAACTTATTATGAAAATATAGGTATAGAAATATTTAATTTTAATTATTATTACAAATTTAATTTAAAACTAAAACTAACAATTAATTTATAATCGAAGTTTAAAATAATTATTTTTCTAATAATATAAAAAATATTTTTAAATTTAAATTTATATAATTTCAAATTAATATTATGTTACAAAATGTAAAAATATCAAAAACAAATCGATAGACTATTCTATTTATATATAATAATATATTAAAAATTCAAAATTAAATTTTAATTTTTTTGTAAAATATTAATAATATAGTAACTTATTCTTGAAAAATATAGGTATACAATTATTTAATTCTAATTTTTTTCTTTAAATTATTAAGAATATTAAAATTTAATTTACAATTAAAATTGTAAATTATTTACAATTAAAATATTAAATAACCAATTTCTAAAATTATAAAAATTAGTTCTAAATTTAAATTTATATTACAAAATATGAAATATATCGGATTTTTTTTGATAAACTATTCTATTTGTATATAAACATATATTAAAATATAACATTCAATTTCAAATTTTTTTATTTTTAAAATTATAAGTTAACCGTGGAAAGTACGGGTACTGCAGCTAGTTGTTACAATATATATATATATATATATATATATATATATATATATATATATATTTTGAGAACACATAAAAATGATATACAACGTTTTTAAAACCAACGAAAATGTGATGACATTCTTGCAATTTCAAAATAAAAGAATCGCTACATTAATTGTGTATATTAGGGGCGAACAAAACCCAAACCGACACGCATAATCCGAAAAAATCAATTCAAAAATTCAATTCGGGTCGGATTATTTAGATAATTCGAGCCGAACAAGTCTGATTTTTAGAGGGGTTTATTCCCATAATCTGGGTCAGTTTGGGTCGGGTGAAAACATTGATATATATACTTGACCCAACCCGGATTCCATTTAAAAACATATTAAGTAATAATGTTTAATTTCTGTACAATTTGATTTGATTTTGTGTTCTGTTGTATTAGAAATCTTAAGTAATATTGTACTTTGAACTATTTGACAAAATGGTTAACTTATGGGAATTAGAGTTATAAGGGTTGGGGCCCGATCTTATTCAAGCCAATCGGGTCGGGCCCCTAGTTCTTATTTGGATAGAGTCGATAGGTCTTGGAGTCTCCTTATTTAGGTTTGAGTTATTCAAGTTGTGTCGGGTTTTGACTCGACCCACCGATGCTCATGAATAAATGAGGAATAGTTATTCCATTTCTTATCTATTTCGACAACCAAACATGCTATACGTTTTAATTTTTTACTCTTTTTTTTTGAAATTTTAAAATAAGTTTAATGTTAGGATGGATTAACGTAAGAATTAATCCATGATTAATGAATCATGTATTAATAATTTGCAACTATTAATGTTGTTTAAAAAAGTAACTGATATGAGATTAATCAATCGGTTTTCATTTGAAAATTGATTAGCGCCAAAAAAGGTGGCAGTTTATAAAATTTGATGCCATAAATAGGAGTCGATTTATAAAAATTGACACCATGTGGCGCCAACACTGATTTCTTAGAAATCAGCGCCTAATGCAATTATGGGGCAAGAAACAGGTGCCTAAACACCATTGTAGTGTCGGTTTCGAAGGTGCCAATTAATTGTCCATAGCATGTTTTCATTATATTTATTGTAGTGGGTTCAAAAACATGTTCTTATTTCATGAAGACTGACGAATTCGAATGTCAAAAACAAGGGAATTGTTACAATATCTATTTTTGAATTCTTATTTAGAACACATAAAAATGATATACAACGTTTTCAAAACCAACGAAAATGTGATGACAATCTGGCAATTTCAAAAATGAAAGAATTGCTACATTAATTATGTATATTTGGGGAGAGCAAAACCCGAACCGACACGAATAATCCGAAAAAACCAATCCAAAATTAAATTCAATTCGGGTCAGATTATTTGGGTAATTCGGTTCGACCGAGTCTGATTTTTAGAGGGGTTTATACCCATAATCTGGGTCGATTTGGGTCGGGTGAAAATATTGATATACTTGACCCGACCCGATTTCCATTTAAAAACATATTAAGTAATAATGTTTAATTTGTGTACAATTTGATTTTATTTTGTGTTCGATTGTATTAGAAATCTTAAGTAATATTGTACTTTGAACTATTTGACAAAATGGTTAACTTATGGGAATTAGAGTTATTAGGGTCGGGGCCCGATCTTATTCGAGTTAATCGGATTGGACCTGTAATTCTTATTTGGATAGGGTCGAGGGGTCTTGGAGTCTCCTTATTTGGGTTTGAGTTATTCAAGTTGTGTCGGATTGATTCAACCCACCGATGCTCACCCCTAGTGTATATGTTTTCAATGAAAACAAAATCAACCACACTTCTTTTGGTACTATTTTTAGAGATGGCAAAATGGGTTGGCCTGTAACTACGTGGGCCTAAAATTCATGGCCCAGCACAGCCCACATAATTTTACGGCCATCCGGCATGACCGCGAGCCCATAAATACTATTATATATATATTTAATATTATATCTTCTCAAATAACAGTACACGTCAATCCCATTGTTAATGAGAAGTAATCTTTTATCAATCTCCATAAGAGAGAGAGATCGAGTGAGAGGATTTGGGTATACAATTGCAATTTGACTTGATCACTTGTCCTCCCCACCACCAAATAGAAAGTTACCCCTAGCAAAAGAGTTGAATTGGAATAGGACATTTGCATAATGCATAAATATTGTGTACTGCTCCTCATTTTGCATTTTATAAGATAATTATATGAATTTAGATAGTAGATTGCAAGAAATTAACTTCAAGTTCTACTAGTTCGATAAACATGCAAAGTGTAAACCAAACACCAAACACTAAACACCAAACACCAAACACCATACACCAAACACTAATAATTAACGGGTCGATGGGCCAATCCTCTTCAATATGCAATTTTATCGTGCCGGGCTAGCCCGACGCGATAAGCTTATCAAGCTGAACTCTCTAGTCCAAGAACGCAATTATCATGTCGTGCTATCGTTCCATGCTCATTTTTGCCGTCCATAACTATTTTTCTTTCTTAAAAGCACATAAATTATAATTATTTTTAATCAAATTCCGTAACCAAAGGTAAAGTGTTTAATAAATAAATTTTAGAATAACTTTCTAAAGCACTTTTTATACAGAAGTGTATTTAATTTGGGAAAATCAACACAAACCAATATTCTATGATTCAATTTGGTTCAGTTCAACTTTAATTATATATCTATAAATCAATTTATTCAATTATTACTATTATTTAAAATGTCAAAGGGAGATAGTGCTAAGATAACAAATCCTATTTTTTGGAATCCCTCAACCTTTGGATATCTAAAGATCAACTCAGATGGTGAATGGGTTGTTGGACTCATCTTAAGTCATAGCCCTAGGCTTCCATATTTTCTTCCCCGTATGCACTTCAAATTGAAGCTAAAAGTCTACGTGTTGCTGTTAATTAGTTGAAGTATTAGTTAAGGGGGATAATTTTATTAGATTCCGTCAACTAAAAACCGCATTGACATCGTATCCGATTCATATCCTCAAATAAAAATGAATATAGATGCGAATATATATTAAAAAAAATTATATCCGTGCCGAAGCGGTGCGAATACGAATATGGATGTAGGTCCGCACCGTATCCGCATATAAAAAGGGTAAAAGGGTCAAATTTACCCGTGAAGTATTGAAAAATGTGCAAATTTGTCCACCAACTATATTTTTTATCAAAATTGTCATCAACGTTACATAATTGGATCATTTTTGGCCTTCTCGTTAACGGAAGTCCACGTTAGCAAACGGAATCCCACGTGGCAAGTGCAGCTCGGCCACATAAGATGCTGATGGAAAATGACATGTGACAATTATGTAGTGATAAGGGCAATTTTGGCCCAAAACATATTTAAAGTGAGAAATATGAATATTTTTCAATACTTTAGGGGCAAATTTGCACCCTTTTCAATACTTCACCGGCAAATTTAATCATTTTTTCTTTTATATATTATTATCATTAATGTGATTCTAATTAACACTATAAGAATGATGTTGATATCATCTTTACCAAAATCAAGAAAATATAAGCTTGACAATTATACTTTTTATTGTAACTGAAGTGTTTACTCAGGATATGAACAACTTTAGTCACTTATCATTGTAATAAGAAACCAACTAACATAGTAAGGATTAGTTCAGGTCGGATGGGTCGATATTTGGTATGTCTCGATCCCGTCCCAATTTTGAGTCGGGACGCAAATATGTGTCCCAGTCTTAGTCCCGAATATGAAACATCATAATTTTGTCCCGGTCTCGTCCCGATTTTGAATAGGGACGAAATTATCCCCGAACTTTCGGGTCGGGCCGGACCAGTTACTAATAATTAAATTTAACCAAGTTTTTATTTTAGTAATTAAGAAATATCTTTTTGAATATTATTTTTATTTCACGTTTAAAATTTATATTTCTCAAAAAATTTACTAAAGTATTTGTTCAAATTTTAAGATAGAAACCAAACTTGCAGAAATCATGCAATGAACATAAAACACGTTGTTTGGACACTATATATATTTTATTCAAGGGAAACGAGCAAAATTTGCCCATAAAGTATTGAAAAATGTGCAAATTTGCCCCTGAAGTATTAAAAAGGGTGCAAATTTGCCCCTAAAGTATTGAAAAAGATTTAGATTTACCCCTTTAAATATGTTTTGGGCCAAAATTACCCTTATCACTACATAAATGACCACATGTTATTTTCCATCGTGACATCTTATGTGGCCGAGCTGCACTTGCCACGTGGGATTCCATTTGCTGACGTGGACTTCCGTTAACAAGAAGATTAAAAATGATCCAATTATGTAACGTCGATGATAATTTTGGTAAAAAATATAGTTGAGGGGCAAATTTGCACATTTTTCAATACTTCAGAAGCAAATTTGGCCCTTTTCCCATAAAAAAATTACCATTTTATCCATATATAAGTTACTTAATGTACATTGTATAGATAATTTTATGATAAATTATATATGAAACCATAGTAAATTATTATTTGTTATGAATTTTAATAATACAAGTTTTTTTTTTACTAAATATATTATTTATTAATTTTTATTAAATATGGTGCAGATATTTGTATTTGAATGTCTTGCAAATATGAATATAAATACACATATCCCCATTAAATGTGAATGTGCAATGCAAATGCAAATAATATAATATCCGTTGCCATCTCTAGTATTAGTAACATAAATTTTGAAACAAATGCTAACATCATCGTATGGACACATTCAATTCAATTCAATCCAATATCCTCACCAGCAAATTGCAAATCTTGTTCGGGACATTAAAAATGTAAGTTAAATGCTTTTCTACTGTTATTTTCTTTTATGTTTTAAGATAGACAAACAAAAACAATCCTACTGTAAAGTCAATATAGCTAGAATATGTATAGGGGTAGCAGTTGATTTATGTAAATGAGTATTTTATTCGTCCCAAATCTTAATGGGTCATTAGCGAATTTTGCCTGTTGGGTCGTGGGACAGGTATAGAATTTTGAGATAAAAACTTTGTAGGATTTGGGATGAGTTCAAGATTTTAGTCTAAAATTCGTCCCAAATTCGTCAAGTATAAAATTATTAAAATACCCCTCATATTATTCATGTATATATATGATAATTATATCTTTTTAATTAGACTTCAATATAATTTATTTTTTAAAATTAAAACTAAGTGTACATTATACAACAATAACATATTTAATTACCACTCGTTGTAATCTTGAATTTGTAGTTTATATTTGTCATTTGAGCACTTTTTATAATTTAAAACTATTCGTATAAGTTATATAATAGTAGATGCTATGATAAGTATGTAGAATAATTTTTAATATAAATTTTGTTAACTATTCTTAGATGGTATGATAAGTATGTAGATTATAAACTATTTTTTATATATATATAAAATTTATCAACAGACGAAAAATGGGTACCCAATAGGTACCCGTTAAATTAGTGGGATGAGTTTGAAAATTACCCTTCAAAATAGTAACGGGTTTGAGACGAATTTAGAATTGAATTTTCTTAATGAATTTAGGATATGATTAACTTCGCCGTCCCAAACCCTTCTCAGTGTCATCCTTAGATATGTAAAGAATCCTTCATTTGGACATTGCTCGTGAATTAGAGAAAATACTTGTAAGAGATCATAATACTCTCGTTGTCCCCTGTTTAACTTTACTGTTGGCCAAAATAGTTTTAATTTTTTTTAAAATTTTAAAATATATTTATGATTTTACAAATTTGCAAACTTCTTTTAAAATGATTTTTCTAAAAAATTCATTTTGGTAAAAAAAAATTACAGCACCAAAGTGGAATCCACTAAAACTATCGGGCCAAAATAGTAACATCCTAAATCCTAACAAATTTCCCAGATCCCGTTATAAATGAGATTCTCAAATCCTAACTAATTTCTTAAATCGCGTTATAAAGGACATTAATTGAATTACAGCAGGATTTGGGAAGTTGGTTATGATTTGAGAGGACATTTTTGTCTTTTTACCTTCTATGGAGAGACTTTTTAAGGAAAAATAGAAATTTAATACCATATACATGGATTGCCTAAAAAGAATTTTCATGAGTACAAAATCTAAACATAAAAAACCCTTAAGTATTTGCGCCCAAAAATTTACCCGCAAGACTTTGAGTGCCAAGGGTTTTGCCATTCATTAATCTGATAAATAGTAAATGAAACCTTATTCGAATCCTAATTTTTATATTTAAGAGAAGGTAGAATATTCAACCGCTTGGGGACGATTAGGGTTTGTACCACTAAGTATTTGCGCCCATGTCAAAGACAAAGCATTACTTGTCTTTTTGACACTCAAATCATGTGAATCTGTTGCCAAAGATGAAGAGCGGCCGAGAAGTTTTTCCCAAATTTTAAACACTATTCGAGCGAATAGGGTTTTCATCCCTACTTGAATCAC
The DNA here is from genome assembly GCA_034359265.1 of Canna indica. Lineage (NCBI taxonomy): Eukaryota > Viridiplantae > Streptophyta > Magnoliopsida > Zingiberales > Cannaceae > Canna > Canna indica. Next base: position 73,907,589 of record CP136894.1, on the reverse strand, counting down.
AGAGATAGTAGGAATACTTGTAGAGAATGTCGGAGTAGACAATGAAGGGGATCTTTGCCCTAAGTTCTGGTTGACCGTCGAACATTTAGGGTTTACACCATAACTCCTCACCTCAGGATCTTACGAAGCCTCTGCCATCGGGCCGAACATCTGAAGACATCAAAGAAGGTGGAGGCTATTGAGTAGATGGAGGAGGATCACCAGGACTCGAAACATTATCGTTGTCGACCGCATCGGTCGATTTCGTAGAGGGAGTCGCCTCTTTCGCCAGAGAAGACACCATCACATCAATTATTATCCATTTTTAGATATATTAATACATGATTTTATATTCAAATCATAGTATTTAATTTAATTTATTTATGATATATTTTAATATATAATCAATCTCATAATTTTTTTATTAATTTTTTTACTCCAAAAACTGTAGTATTTTTTTCTATTTTTAGTTGTACTTTCTTCAACCATGATTATTTGTAATTAACAAGTAAATTGTTTTGATTTACAAAAGTAAATTGTTTTGATTGATTTCACTTATTATTAATTTTTCTTCTGATTTTTATTATTGTATTTCTTTTTTACGTACTATATCCATCTTTGTTATATTTTTCACTAACTTTCTTATTTAGAATATTGAAAATTTACTTTCGTGGTTGAATTTAAGTTCGATTATTGTAAGATTAATATTTATGTTTATATCTATTAATATGTGTTCTTATTTTAGTATCTTTATTTATTTTGTATTAATAATGTATAATTAATTCATTATCATTATTAATTAAAAATATTTTATAATTTTATTTAATATCCCATCACGAATTCTTCTAGTTATATATATATATTTAGTGAAACATGCTTTTGAAACACCACATTTTGACACCATAATCAAAAATATTTTACAAAAGGGCATGTTTGGTTGCTGGACAAACAAAACAATTAATGCTTTTCTACTGTTCTTTTCTTTTTTGTTTAAGATAGAAAACAAAACAATCCAATTGGACAGCCAAAAGGCCCAAAATAACTAGATTCTAGAATATGTAAAGGGTTCTTCCTTCGTTTGGACATTGCCTAAGCCCGTGAATTAGAGGAAATACTTGTAAGAGAATAACAGTCTCATTATCCTCTGCTTATTTTATGATTGGCCAAAATAGTTATGATTTTTCTCAAATTCTGAAACATATTTATAATTTTTACAAATATGCAAAAAAACTTTATGATATTCCTAAATTTTTTATTTTGGTAAAAAAAAAATTACCGGACCAAAGTAGAATCCACTAAAACTATATGGTCAAAATAGTATCCTCTAAAATCCCAACAAATTTCCCAAATTTCGTTATAAATGAGATTCTGAATTCCTAACAATTTTCCTAAATCCCGTTATAAATGTCATTGATTGATTTATAACGGGATTAGGGAAGATGGTTAGGATTTGAGAGGATGTTTTGTCTTTTTTACCTTTTATGGAGAGATTTTTTAAGGAAAAATAAAAATTCAATACCATATATATAAATTGCCTAAAAAGAAAATGCCCAAATATTTTAGCGGGCAAACATTAAAAAGGCATTTGAAAATATAATTTCGGCGTCTATATATATGGGAATTCGAAAAGTCGAGGCGGCACCAATACCTAAATAGCGGAGTGGGGTTCCTAATTCCAGGAAACAAATATGGGGCTGCTTCGTTGGAAAATAAAAATAGGTTACCTTCTCGTTATCTTGTTAGTGCGAGAGAGTTTGATGCGATACAAGCAATTGTTTTAGACTTTTAGGGTTGATATTATGTTTTGTAAACAGATTGATGCTTCCCAAGGGTTGAAGATGGAGATGAAAAAGGAAGCTGCGACAGCAGGCTACTTCTCTCCACCGAAAACCCGATCGATGGAAAGCTTTCACTGATTTGTCTGCTTCAGCTGGTAAGTCATGGCTGTAGTTTATTGCTATTGTTGCTATACTGCTGTATGATTTTGTTCTTGCTTTCTTTCCCCTTGCTTTATTTATTTTCTTCCGCATCTCAAACAATCCATCTGTTCGTAGTCGATCAAGTTAACCAGAATCTTCAATCTATCTGTTTAATCTAGTCAGCCATCCGGCACACAGCCTGCAAGCAAAGGCAACAGTTTTGTACGACGACAAACCGATAAAGGTTTGCCTTGTCTTTGCGAATGCAATTTCCTTCAACTACTAAAAGTTTCAACTTACAATAAATAAATAAATCAGAATACACCTGAGCCTGGAACTACACGTCAATTGGACTAAAAAAATATATAGATCAGACTAGGAGAAATGCATTTCTCGTAGTGAAACAATTAACAATTGACCATCTTGGCCCGAGAAATTGTTGTATGGCCAGCCTTATGTATCGAGCCCTTAATCAATTAAATGGATGGGAAAAGAATACTCTAATGTACATGTCTGGAATCTCTCATTATGTGGCTTTGAGCATGCTGAAATAACAATTTGGTCCACCAGTTATTCTCCATCCTTGTGACTTTTCAGAATAGCTCAATTTTTTAGCACGGGATCCATTATTTTTGGTTAATCCTGGTGTTAGTGAGATGTTACAGATGCAGAACTGCAGATTTTATGGTCTGATGTAATCTTTATGATTTGTATTATTAGGTTTCCTTTTGGCTGGACTACCTTTCTCCTGTTGCTTACTTTTGGTTACCTTGCTTGCTGGAAAGTGCAATCTGGCATAGAGAGGCCTTGGCGCCCTTGTTTTCCTATCAAACCCTCTCACACAAACAAATCCTGCAAAAATTTAGCCTCTTAGGATAAGTATGCATTTAAGATGTGGTGTCATCACCACTGCACGAGAAAATTAATTTAACAATCAATTCTTAGATAAATTTTAGAACTGCAAGAAATCCCAATCTTTTTTTGGTACATACAAATGTTTTTACCGTGAAAATAGAAGATGCTATTCTTTTTTCTGGTGTATTAGACAGATCCATTATGAGTGGTGTATAATCAATAAAACTACATAGTAGACAACATAGCTGCAGGTTAGCCTTAAAAAAGTCTATTAGTGAATTTTCAGGTAATCATCTTTATGATGTATATTGACCAACAGGCAATTCTAATATCAATTACTTTCTAGGTCTCTTAAGGGTCATGAGATTAAACCAATCCAACCACTGTATGTATTTTTCACAGAATGAAAATTTCCTCATTTTATTTGGAATGGAAGATTTCTTATTCTTGTTCAGACTAAGTTTTCAGATATGCGTACCTCCTTTAGATTAATGTAAAACACAATCTTACAATGTTGAAGTTTTGCTAGAATACTTGTCATGGTAAATATATTTTCCTTTTCTTTTATCTCGATTATCTATAATTGATTGTCCTTTGTATGTGGCCTCCATAGGTTATAGAGAACTTTGAATTAGAAAACTAGTTTAATAGGCCTAAAAGCAGAAACAAAAATTGATAATTATCATTACATACCTCTCCAAAAGCAAAATTGAATCTCCTCTGTGTTTAGACCTAACAAATATAGATAATTAGAAAAAATATTAGAATACTAATTCATTTATTTTAGTATCTTGACCATGAATGTAGAATGACAATGCATATATACCTTTAAATATTGATGTTACCGACGTCCCAAAGTAAACCGTTCTCCTAGGCAGGTTCCATATCCACTCCCTGGGTACGTCAATTGGGTTACAGCTAGAATCATGGTCTGCAAATAGCTGCATTGATGCATTTTCTCTGAGCATCCATGATTATGCATAAGCAATGGGCCATATGGCCCACATCTACTCAAGGACATGGTTTTTTCATAAGCCGGCTTTGCTCTGAAGAGCATTGGGCAAATGTGATTGATTCTTGATTCTATCATAAAAATGGTTAAATTACCTCATTAACTTGAAAATAGGTTCCGTTCAGTGGGAAACTTCCTCTCATTGCTGTTCGACAGGGTATCTGTTTGTGCAAAATTGCAGAGGAACAATAATCTGTCAGTATCTGGTAGAAATGCAGTAGTTAATTCATGGTATCTTGTTTCTTCTCTTTTCCTTAGTGCCTTTGGAGGGGTCCTTTAACAGGAGAGTAATCAATGATGAAAAGAACAAGGATCGGAAAACATTACCAATATTGTTCCTCTGACAATTTGTGCTTGTGCTTCTCGTCTACTATTGCAGGCGAAGCATGTTGCCATGTTGCAAAATGCACCAGTTTCTTGTGACTTGCAATATTCATTTGGTGGTTCTGTTGATTGTGCAGTCTCACCTAATAACATTTTGCAAAAGGGCATAAGATCAAGGGCATCTCCAACCATAGCCATTAGTTATAAGAAAATATTCTTGCCTGGGGTCCATATGGCCAGAAGATATGAGGAAGGATCATCTGGTTCTCTTGGGTCAAACTGTGACACATATCAGAATCAAATATTAATAGTAGAGGATTACCATTATTAGGGGTGGGCAAAACCAGATTGACCCAACCTGACCTGAAAACCCAACCAACCTTACTTAAAGAGTTCATTTTTTTTTTTCAGATTTGGGGTCACATTTTGAGTTTCTTATTATTGAATTATGAGTTGAGGCCAGGTTTGGGTTTTTTCATTTCTGACTTGATCTGATGTAACTGGAGGAACGTAACCTTCATAAACCTAACAGGAACTGACCTCATATTTAATAAGCACATGTTTTTGACTGAAAAATTTACTTGACTGGACTTGGGCCGATCCTATCTAATTAGCAGATTTAAAAGCCAACCTATAAAATTCATATGCTCAAAATCCAACCCAACTCGAGTTAATTCTCAGGTTTGCATAGGTTGTATCAGATCCAAAACTCCACTTGACCCACCCTGACTATACACCCCTAACAATTATAAATTAAACCATAGTTTAATGAGACAACTTACTCCTTCCAAGAGAGGGTGTGAGTCTGGAAGTTCATACCTGTGATGAGGAAAACTGGATAAGTTAACTATATAATTCAACATTAACATATAACCTCAGATAGAGTTTGACAACTTAGGAACAATTCAATTTTGGGGTATTAGCTCTTAGACTATGTACTTACACAAGATGCTCTGTTCGTAGGCGGCTCACATTCTTGAGCTTGGGCATGGGAATTGAAGCAGCCTCTGGATTGATAGCAACTAAGGCCTTTGACATGTCAACATCTTGAATCTCCATGTTTGATTGCATAAAATCTTGTAAGTTTTGAGTGAATTCTTCAATATTTAGTTTAATTGTTGGAATTTCATCTGGATCCTCATAAAAGGCATCCTCAATTTCTCTTTCTTCTATCTGTATGCATTCAGCTTCTGGTGATGCAGGTTCTTCAATGATAGGTTCACAGTTTTCCAAAACACTCCCTGTCAAGTTACTATTTCCCTCAAGCTGATATATATGTTGTGTTGGATTGAGAAGTCGAGCATGGTTTTCTTCAGAAGCAATGAACATGTTTGAGCTCACTAAACTCTTCTCCTCTGGTCCTGTGAGTTTCAATCTTGAACTGCAACATGGATTACTGCATTAGTAAGTTGCCTTTTCGATATTATAATAGAGAAATGTTGCAGATCTAGCTCAAAACGTTGAATACTGTCCTACTGCCTGCCGGATAATATAATGCATGCCTATAAACTGAATTTTAAACAATAGTGCATTTTCAATTTGACAATTTCTAGGTGCTCAAAACTAAGGTCTCATGTTGTATCTACTTCATCCTCCAAACATATTTTTGCTCAAGAAAAAAATTTGAAAAATTTAATTCTGTTGTATTTCCATATGACTAGGATAATATAATAATAAGCATTTCTTATGCAGAGTTGAAGACAGAATTACACCACTGACAATTTAATAATTCTTACTATATTTCCAGATTGTTGCAATTGCAATGCTTCTTGTTGCTGTGTCAAGATTTTATTTAGTTACACATACATCAAAACTTCTGTATGGTTTAAACCCTTTTAATAATCTTGTAGGTTCTAGTAAACCGCTAGCTATGTGAAGATATAAGTTGCTGTTCCAATAACTGACCTGGCAAATGCACTTGCAAAATGTTTGCATTCTCCTCTCATTGGGCATGCATTGCAGTTTGGTTTACTTTTTGTGCAAAAAACCTGCATTAATCACACTATTATTTTGCATATCTAAACCGAACAAATACAAGTGTAAATAAATATGGATTTTGTTTTAACTACTTTACACCAGCATTACCTTTCCAAAAGTAATCAATTGATAATGTAACTCGTACCTGCATGTCCAAGTACATAGTTTTTAGTTAATCTAGAGTTGAGTACATCGTTAAAAGAATAGTGAAATTGCGGTATTCTAAAAATCTATGCTGTAAAGCTAATTCCAACATAAAAAATTTGACCTCCAAATTTTTTTAAATGCCAGTTGATTATTGTGTTTAATGACTTCCTGCCGATTAATACAGAGTAGGTTTCAGAACTTACAGAGTCCGCTGGTCAAGCTTACAGAGCCGTGGCCAAAGGTACTTTTGAATAGTCTCCAACATTGGGTAGCTTTGGAAGAGGATAAAGGCTAAGAATTATTTTGGTATTTGATGAATGTTACCAAGAAATGGTAAGCGTTAACTTACAGTTCTAGCAAATGCAACTGAAGGGACTCAGGCAATGGTTGTAGTGGAACCCACCCCAATCTTACGCATATACGACCAACATTTGTATCAACCTGCAGAAATGGTACATGGATGAAGTCATAGATGTGTGCATCTAAAACCTGTTAAATGCTGGATGAAGATAAAAGTCTTACTGGGAAAGCTAAATGATGAAGTGTTAAAAGTCGCACACATTCCACACTCTTGAGTCCCAGTCCTCGTATGCTCAGGAGGTAGTCTCTGGGAGCAGAAAAAGGTTATAAGTGGTATTATGTTATTATCAAGCAGCCATCATAGAAAGCACAGTAATCTTACTTCGCTTTGCCTGGTTCAATTTTCCTTATCCATTCCAGGTCAATACTTCCATGATCTCTGACCAGTCTGTTAAGAAATTCCTGCAGACAAGAAAAACCAGTATAAATACACTCCTGATGTCCAAGTACCTAAAAAAAGTTTCATAATTTCTTTTTTCATTTAACCTTTATCCGCTCTGCCAGCATGTTATTCATTCCCCTCTCTTTAATGGTCTGTGATATTTCTTTTACTTCAGCAGACCTCACTGCTTCCCAATCAACTGAATCCATTGCATCTTGGCTTCTTTCCTCCTTTCTGCCATCTAGCTCTAACTCTTTTCGCATACTGTCCCAGTCATAAATCTTGTTTCTTTCATTCTCATTCTTTACCTTCTTTCCCTTTGTTTTTCCTTTTGGTATTTCTGCTGATACCTTTTCTGAGATGTAAGCATTATCCTCAAAGTCTAATCTAATGATCTCAGAGGTTTCCAATGGATTCACATTATGCAAATTTGGAGGATCGTGCCGGTTATCAAAATTTTGCTTCTGTAGTTGGGATTGATCTGCCTGTTTGGTGCTTTGAACTCTAGACACTCTCTCTTCCTGCTGGAATTTTGCTGTACAGCTATTTGATAAAAGTGAGCATTTCTGGGAAAGAGATTCTGCTACTGGGACTTCATTTAAGTCTGGTTGAAGCGTGCTAGGACTGCAATACTGATTTCCAGGGTAAAATTCTGCCTCTGGACTTATTATTTCAGAAAAAATGCTTGTATGCTCACTTGATGATCTCATTTTTTCAAATTGGTTTACTTTTCTCCTTTCAGGAAAACCAAGATATATATGGTCTGAGACATTCAAGACAGAGTTTAAAAGCTCTGTGAATGAAGTTGAATTGTCAATACCTGGGCACACAGTTGGAATTGTTAAATCTTCTACTCTGTTTGACAATGAGCTTATCCCAATCTGACCAGGATTTTCTGAAGAGTTTTGAGATGAACCAGCATCCTCCACTGACCATCTCTCTTCAGCCTCTGCTATACATATACTTCTTGTCAGCGTAACTTGGGTGCTTGACTCACTATCAGGTGAGTCATGACTGATGCCCATTGCTTTTTCTTTTAAGTCCACACACTTGTTTTTTAAATATTTAGCTTCTATGACACTAGAATTGCTTCCAAATGATTCGTTACTGTTTGCAGTTTCATTCTCTAAAATTACCAAATCACTTGAGCCATGCAACTCTTGGTATGATATATGTTCTTGCCATTTTCTGGTGCCCTCAAGTATTAGTATGCTTCTATCTTCATTCTTGATGCACAAATCCCTTCCTTCCGCACCGGATCCAGAGTTATTGCATCTTGTCTTCCGAGGGAATCTTGCAGCAAGTGCCATGAAGGCGGAGCTGTGAAGGTGAGAGATTGTCAAAGGAGCCAAAGATGAAAGGAAAAATGGTAACCAACTTTTAACAATGTCTCCAATTTCTTTCTGAATGTTTTTATTGTTAATCCACTCAAGATATTATAGTATACCTGGAAAGATGATCAGAAACATTCTGGGTAAGAAAAACACCAACAACTGAGTCCACAACAGAACCTTTCCATTTAGAGAAACGTCTATCCCCTGCAGGAAGAAATCATACAGGAAGTAAATTTGATTAAGTTACAAAATTAGTAATCTATACATAAGAAATTCACCATAATTTGTCTCAATTTGATATACTGTCATTTTTTGTACTTTCAAAATTTTGATGAATTTGAACCAATATATAGTGAACTTGTGTAGGATAAAATCAGTTAAAATACCCTCTAACTTCATATAATTTTATTAAACCATAACTATTTGAATTTCTTTTTGCTGCACATAAAATGCTTTGTATTGTTGCAACTTATACAGAGTTCATGATTCACCCTTTGTCAAACATTATGTTTGCGGTGCCACACCTTTAGTGGTATTTGTAGAGAAGAAACTTAAACTATAAACATTTAGCAAGTTTGCATCTGCTTAAGTATATTAACCCCTCAATGCAGCAAAAAATTCATGAACCTATAAAATTAATAGTTCATGTTGAAGAATGATACCTTGGACAAGATGCATTCGAGCAATGAATGAATCAACACGTCCACGGAAAACTCGTCTTTCTTCTTCCCACCACTTCTCTTTATCGGCATCTGTTCCTTGATCCCCTTCACTTTCCATGCCCATCAAAAGGTTCCAGACCCTATTTGTCTCAGGATCTAAATCAACCTTTGCTCGAGGACGCCGTTTCTTGGTGAGATCAAATGTGCCTTGATATGGAACCATTGGACCATCTCCACTATAAGGGACGATGGCATTCTGTGCTCCAGCTATTTCACCTTTGCATGGTTCATTTACTGTCAGATGCCTTAGCTTATGCATGACTTCATCCAAGGAATCTTGATATGGTACTGATACTCCTGAATTCAAACTTAAGGGATGCCCATATGGTAATAATGTTCCTAAATTCAAACTTGTAGTAGTCGAAACTTCTCTAGATTCTCGTGACGCCAATGTGGTTGCCTTTGTAGTCTTTTGACGAGGGCGGCACACATTGTTGCATGAAGAAGCCCTTTTCCCTTGCAAATCTACTTGGTTGGTGTTTGTCATGAATGTTTGAGATTTGTCCTTTCTCGGTGTGGTCCTTACAACTTGGGTTTCCATGCATCTAATGGCCTCATGATTGTTACTAGCTTGAATGTAATTACCTGAAATTTGTTGTAGAATATCTGATCGCTTGTTTTGTTCTATAGCTTTTTGTTTGGAATGGTAACCATGTTTTGTGATATGGTTATTTTCCACTCTAGAACTCACAGATGTATGAGAAAACGGTACAAGAGCTAGGCATGACCTTTTTACTCTGATGTTCTCAGGTTGATCAGGTTCCAGCATGCCTTTTGAAGCTTGCTGGTTTTGCACGTTGTCTGAAGTAAAAGCTTCAGCACTATCCAAAGTTATTTGGCATCTTAGCCAACCATCAGAAGGCATGCACATCAAGGAAGGAGTGTTCAGTGCATTCACATCCTCATGGTCCCTCCCCTGCTTTTTGTAAACCTGAGATAAATATGCAGATTTATTGTGTTTCTCAATCCTGTCAGCTTCTTGCATTAAATTTTCATTCATCATAATCTGAGCATTATTATTAAGGACGTGATCAGTTCTTCTCCTTTTCGTCAGCAAATTTGATGCTTCGAGTGAGTTAAGCTGGATAGTATCAGGTTTTAAGCTGGAATCCATACTAAGGAACCTTTTCCTTGCCAGTTTTTTCAAGTTTTCCCTTTTGGATGGCTGAGGAGGTTCAGCTGGATTTTCTGGTATTTTTCTACTTCTAATTTCATCCAAAATATGGTCAGTTCTCATTGTTTCTGTTCTACAAGGTTGAGAATGTGAGATTGAATATTTCTCTGCGAATCTAATATGCTCATTTGGAACTTGCTTTGTCGAAGTGTAAATGCCAAATGGAACCTCTGGTACTTGGTTGCCTGCTGCTTGCTGAACCCCATTAAGATACACACTTGCTGCTGCATCTATCCTTATGGCGTTGCTTGCACAGCATGCATTCTGAGCTAGAGCATTTGTAGTGTTCGGAATATCAGATTTAAAGTCAAGTCGGCGTCTAACTGACTTATTCCCACATCTACTCCCTGATTCAGCTGTTCCTCCAGCATTGCTGGATGGTCCATGTGGCAAGTTTTCATCTTTTTTCTTCTGCACATATGCCCTTTTTTGAGGTGAGCCTTCTCTCTTCCAATTGCTACTGCCTGGTTCAGAAGTTTCACCTGGTACACTGGAGGGGGCCTCCACAGAGACTTGTGGTTTGTTCCTTCTCACATACTTCCTTTTACCAGATGGGTTTGCAGGCTTGGGAGTAGCTGGCTTCGGTGTTCTTGCCAGCTTATCTTCTCGAATGACCTTGGGTCTGTGCTTCTTCCTCTTAGGCTTCTGCCGTGGTGTATTGTTTAGGTCGATGCCATTATTTTCTAGTGCATCTGGTGTTGCAGCATTCACTGTTTGATCAATGGCTTCTGCAGATGAAACAACTTTTTCTGTATAACTTTGTTGTTGTTCCACAAGGGCTGCTCCAAATGGCAATGCTGTTCCCTGAGAAACTGGAACTGTTGGAGCCAGAGGAGATGTTGCTAGGGGCTCCAAATAGCATAGATTGCCCTGCTTTGCCATTGAGGCTTGTGACTTCCATGCCGCCTCCCAGTTTCTTTTGTCATTTGAGCTATCATCTACCAAGTCAATGAATTCAGGTTGTGAAAAATTATGCACAGGCTTATTTTTCTCCAGATTGGCTGGTGTTGAAGGATATTGAGGCATCAAATCTTTATTTCCCATATTAATTGTTTCTACCAACAATGATGTAAGAGTTGGAGTGGAATTGTTGGCTAATCCATCTGCAAGGATCCAAACGAATCAGTCTATTTTTCTTCTAAGAGAAATGAATATCAGGTATGAGGAAAGAAAGACTTACTTTCTGGTTTTAGATTAAGGTCAAAATTGGTAAGACTTGAGCTGAGCAACATGTTACCATTCATCAACGACTGATCTGGAGCAAATGCCATTCTGGAGCCATAATCAATCTGTGAATGAATGACCTTATTCTGCACAGGAGAATGAATTTGGACAGCTTTATTTTTCTGCAGATTTGCTGTCGTGGATGGATATTGAGGCATCAAATCTCTATTGCCCATGTTAATTGTTTCCTCCAACAATGATGTATGAGCTGGAATGGAATTGTTGGCTAATCCATCTGCAATGGTCCAAAAGAATCAATTTGTTTCACTTAAGAGAAGTGGATATGAGGCACGGGGAAAGAAATACTTACTTTGTGGTGTTAAATTAAGGCTCAAGTTGAGCAACTTGTTTCCGTTCATTAAATACTGATCCGGAGAAAATGCCATCGTGGAGCCACCATCAATATGGGAAAGCATGAGGTTATTATGCATTTGAGGTGAATGATTCTGCACAGGCTTATTTTTCTCCAAACTTGCTAGAGTCCATGGATATTGAGGTACAGGCATCAAATCTCTATTTCCTCTTGTAATTTTTTCCTCCAACAGTGAAGCACGAGTTGGAGTGGGACTATTGGCTACTCCATCTGCGTTGATCCAAGATAATCACTCTAATTTTCACTTATAAGTTGGCAACATGCAGGGAAAAATAAACACTTACTTTGTGTTCTCAGATTTAAATCAAAATTGTTAAGGCTTGAGTTGAGCAACATTTTTCCGTTCATCAAGGACTGATCTGGAGTAAATGCCACCATGGTGCTATCATTAATCTGGGAAAGAATGCCCTTATTTTGCACAGGAGGTGAATGAATTTGGACAGGCTTAATTTTCTGCAGACTTGCTGGCGTGGATGGATATTGAGGCATCAAATCTCTATTGCCCATGTTAATTGTTTCCTCCAACAATGATGTATGGGTTGATGTGAAACTGCTTGCTAATCCATCTGCGATGCTCCAAGATAAGCCATCTATTTTCGCATAAACATGAATTATATGAAGGCAAAGAAAGACTTACTTTGTGTCCTCAGATTAAGATTAAAATTACTAAGGCTTGAGTTTAGCAACATGTTTCCATCCATCAATGTCTGATCTGGAGTAAACTCTATCCTGGAGCTGCTGGAGCCGCCATCAATCTGGGAAAGCATCAGCGGAGTGAAAAATGGTGTATTGTTTGCAACAGCTGTTGCATCCGCATAGGCCATCAGGTTATTGTGAGTCGTCTGCTGCCAACCATCAGTGGAATCTGTGAAAGCAGCCATGCCTGATGCTGATGCTAAATTGTGACTGACTGGTGGACCATGGGCATAGCCGTAATGATTCATGCCCAACTGGTCAGCGTTAACTAGCACAACTGAAGGAATTTGATTCTGGAAAAAGGATGTACTTGTTAAACATAAGGGCTAATCAGAATATGGCATTCACAAACAAATATAAATGACTATGGTACTCTGGGAAGTAATGAACACAAGTTATAGAACACATGATTGTGCTTCAATCAAATAACTACTGATTTACTCTATCAATGCTTGTGATTAATTGTAAACTGGTGGTTTGTAAGCAAGGTTATTGGGAGTCTAACCTACCTAGTAAAATACTATAATAGTATAATTATTATTAAGATATCATTAACTTTAGTAAAAGCATTAAATACTATTTATAAAATGCATGATTATTATTAATGTGAACTCAGATTGAAAACAATGTTGAATGCATCATGCATAGATAGAAAAATTTGGCAATTCCATTTTTGTTGAGGAATCAATGGTCTCAACAGAAAGAGGCGGGAAATAAGGGCAACCAACTGGAAGTGGTGCTAACTCAATATGAATTGACCAAAATCATTGAGAAAATCAAAGAAAATCCATGGACCGACCCCATCGTCTCCACCCCGTAAGAACTACGAGATCACCCCAAGGACGCCTTCGGCATCCAGGGGTCACGGACCGACCATAGACCCTGTTCAATAAGTGGAACGCATTAGCTGTCCGCTCTCCGGTTGGGCAGTAAGGGTCGGAGAAGGCAATCACTCGTTCTTAAAACCAGCATTCTTAAGACCAAAGAGTCGGAATGAGGAATCAAGGTTTAAAAGAGGGGATGGGAAAATGAGAAATAAAAAATGGAGTAGAGAAAAAAAAGATAAGATGGTTCCTCACTCATCGATATTTGCATGTGGATCATCTATAATAGGATGTCACTCAAGACACTATCGGGTCCTGCAGTAACATGAGGTTTTGTCGCATAACTGCGACCACTCACACAAGTTTTCTTCTTTCTTTTGCCTAAGGTGAGGTTTCTTAAATTACCCACTTATCCCAAGTAGTCAATTAACAACTCAACTATGCACCTATATGCATAATTTTAAAACCTCGACTAGTAATCAACTTGATCAAGCTCTAGTTCATGAACTACTGGTTGGGCTACTGGATCCATTGCTCGGGCTATTGGATTTTAAAAAATATTATATATTTTTAAATGTATATTGAAAATCCTAAATAATTTAAAAATTCTACAAAAATGCAAAAAAATCTTTCTATATCCCTACTTAATATTTTGAAATCCCTACTACAAATGGAATAATAAAGTATAATAAGCATCTTTTTAAAAAGAAATTCCTACTACAAACGAAATAATAATAAACATCTTTTTAAAAAGAAATTCCTCCTACAAACGAAATAATAGTATACTAAACAACTTTTTTTTTGTGCCAAAAAACAAAGTGAACTACTTAATTAGAAAGAATGTAAGTAGGACCGCCGAGATCTGCATGAAGTAAAAAGAAATTCCTACTACAAACGAAATAATAAAGTATAATAAACAACTTTTTTTTGTGCCAAAAAACAAAGTGAACTACTTAATTAGAACAAATGTAAGTAGGATCGCCGAGATCTGCATGAAGGACCGTTTATGTTCATCCCAATCTTACTTGGATTAGTTTTTAGGTGTGAGTTTATATTTTGTCTGTAGTATTGGTGGCAGGAGCCAGTAAGTATCACACAACCATCTCATTTTTCTTCTGTTGAACACTACCAAACAACCATCTTTCTTGTTTTGCTTGTTTCTTTTTTTCTCGATGAAAATTCTATTAGCATGTTTGATGGCTTTATGCAGATCTTAAATTACTTAGTATGCTTTGATTGAAAGAATAACTGTTCACGGTCCTGATTACATTATTTTTTCAACCAAAGCATACTAAGTAATCTAAGATTTGCATGACGCCATCAAACATGACAATAGAATTTTTATCAAGAAAAAAAAAACAGAACATAAAATATGGTTGGTTGGTAGTGTTCATGAAGTGTTCAACCGAAGAAAAATGAGACGTTGTGTGATACTTACTGGCTCCTGCCACCAATACTACTGACAAAATATAAACTCACACCTCAAAACTAATCCAAGTAAAGATTTGAGTGAACATATCAAAAGAGAACAAATGAAAAATACATCATTGATAACATGAAATGTAATTGATGTGGCCCTGCAAGAACATTTAGTCTAACAAATCTTATTGCCCAGCCCCCCACAGCTGCAGCGGGCCGGCGGCTGCTCAGGCCGGAAGTGAGAAATTGAGAACGAAAGAGAGTGGAGGAAGTTTGACGGCTGCTCAGGCCCGCTGCGGCCGGCACAGTGAGAACAAAAGAAAGGGGGGGGGGATGCCGGTGTTGTTAATTTAGAGAAAGAAAAAGAGGGTAGAAAGGAGGAAAACTAGCTACCAACCACTAGGAGACAGTGAGCCGAGGCGCCGGAGAGGGATCCCGCCGCTGGTGAGGTAGATCCGGTGAGGCAGCGCCGATGAAACCGTCGGTACTGTGAGGTGGATTCCTTTGTGTGGGAAAGATGGAGAGGAGACACGGTGGGTGAGGAAGGAAAAGGGAAATGAAAATTAGATTTAGGTTAGAAATAAATATAATTACCAATTTCCATTTCTATTTAATATATTAGTTATTTATTAGATTCGGACAGTTATGACTTACGAGATTTCCAACTTACTTACCAAACAGGACCCGGAAAAGTACATGCACTCAGCTGAGAGGAAGAAACTCCGGTAGACGAAACGATGACTCTCTCTTGTGATTCACTGCCACTGTGAATCGAAGGAAGGCATTGAAACCTCGATTTGGCGACCGATCGAGGTGCAAATCGGGTCGTGGAGTAGAGGGATTGGTTAGGTTCAGATCTATTTTAGGTTTTCATCGTAGAAGAAATCAAAACAATATCTTCAGTCGTAGTTTATATTTAATGTTTAGTGACAGTTCGAACTAAAACTTTTCCGCACTTTTCTATCAGATCGCAAATATTTTTGGATATCTAAATATCTAAAACGATAAGTACCACTGTGAAGGTGTTTTATTGGATTCTTGGTACGACAGATTAATAGTTTGCTGAAGAAAAAATCAACTTGAGGATAAATGTAATTGAAATAAATTTCTAGTTTGGTAAATCTAAAATTAAAACATTTAGAACAAATTAAACCCGATCGTTTTTTTACTTTTGTAGGAACCCACAATTAAAGTGAAGATCTCTCATTGATGGTTCATCACACTTGAGGTCGATGCATGAATGGTCAACATTAAAACTGATGAGAATGTGATGGCAATTAAGGAATCGGCATTAATTGAATCGTGTAATTTGGCAAACTTGATCATGTCAAAAATGGCCGACATAATAGATATTTGAGGTCGGAATATTTCCAAAACAATTAGCATGGCTGGCTTCATTGCGTCTGGAATTACTAACTTAGCAGCAATTAATTACAATGACTTCAATGTAAAAAAGTAACTATATATGTAATAATGGGATTAGTTCAATCCTTATAAGTTAATTAGAATGTAATTAAAGGTCAAAGAGTTATTTTGGACCGTGAAATATTTGACAATTTCAAATGTTTATGTGGCAAGATTTTTGGATCGACTAAAAAAGTAAGTTTTTTTCTCTTTCTTTTATTGCTGCATTCCAAGTGTTCTCCGACATCCAAAAAGCATATTTTTTATTGGGAGGTAAAATTGGTTATTAGGTAATTAAATATAAAAATCATACAAGATTATTTAGAAAAATATTTTATAGCGGTGATGATACAATTATGACGTTACAGCTGTGACTAGGTAAATATAGGAAGCAGACCAGATTCAAGAAATTTCTTCTTGGTAAAATTACGGGACGTAAAATTGACGACTAAGTAAACATAGGAATCATACAAGACGATTTAGAAAAATATATTCTTGTGGTGATGATACAGTTATGACGTTACAACTGTGACTAGGTAAATATATGAAACATACAAGACGATTTAGAAAAATACTTTCTAGTAGTGATGATACAATTATGATGTTACAATTGTGATTAGATAAATGTAGGAAGCATACAAGATGATTTAGAAAAATACTTTCTCGCAATGACGATGCAATTATAACGTTACAGTTGTAACTAGGTAAAAATAGGAAGTATACAAGATGATTTAAAAAAACTTTCTGGCGGCGATGATACAATTAGGACATTACAACTGTGACCAGATAAATGTAGGAAAAATACAAGATGATTTGGAAAAATACTTTCTCGCAGTGATGATACAATTATAACGTTACAGCTGTAACTAAGTAAATATAGGAAGCATACAAGACAGATTTCAAAAAATACATTCTTGCGGTGATGGTACATTTATGACGTTATAACTGTGATTAGGCAAATGTAGGAAGCATACAAGATTATTTAGAAAAATACTTTCTCGTAGTAATGATATAATTATAACGTTACAGTTGTGACTATGTAAATATAGGAAGCATACAAGACGATTTAGAAAAATACTTTCTGGTGGTGATGATACAATTATGACGTTACAATTAATTGTGACTACGTAAACATAGGAAGCATACAAGACGATTTAAAAAAAAATACTTTCTGCCAGTGATGATACAATTATGACATTACGATTGTGACTAGGTAATTATAGGAAGCATACAAGACGATTTAGAAAAATACTTTCTAACGATGATGGTACAATTATGGCGTTACAACTGTGCCTAGGTAAATGTAGGAAGTATACAAGATGATTTAGAAAAATACTCTGACGGTGATGGTACAATTATGACGTTATAATTGTGACTAGGTAATCATACAAGACGATTTAGAAAAATACTTTTGGATGGTAATGATACAATTATGACGTTACGATCGTGACTGGGTAATTATAGGAAGCATACAAAATGATTCAGAAAAATACATTCTGATGGTGATGGTATGATTATGGTGTTACAATTGTGACTAGGTAAATATAGGAAGCATACAAGACGATTTAGAAAAATACTCTCTCACGGTGACGGTACAATTATGTTGTTACAACTGTGACTAGGTAAATGTAGGAAGCATACAAGACGATTTAGAAAAATATTTTCTCACAGTGATGATACAATTATAACGTTATAACTATGACTAGGTAAATATAGGAAGCATAAAAGACGATTTAGAAAAATACTTTCTTGCGGTGATGATACAATTTTGACGTGACAATTGTAACTAGGTAAATATATGAAGCATACAAGACGATTTAGAAAAATACTTTCTAGCGGTGATGATACAATTATGACGTTACGATTGTGACTAGGTAATTATAGAAAGCATACAAGACAATTTAGGGAAATACTTTCTAGCGGTGATGGTGCAATTATAGCGTTAGCACTGTGACTAGGAAAATATATGAAGCATGAAAGACGATTTAGAAAAACACTCTCTGACGGTGATGGTACAATTATGACGTTACAATTGTGACTAGGTAAATGTATGAAGTATATAAGAAGATTTAGAAAAAATATTTTCTGGCAGTGATAATACAATTATGACATTATGATTGTGACATGGTAATTATAGGACGCATACAAGATAATTTAGAAAAATACTTTTTGACGGTGATGGTACGATTATGACATTACAACTGTGACTAGGCAAATATCGGAAGCATACAAGACGATTTAGAAAAATATTCTCTGACAATGATGGTATAATTATGACGTTACAACTGTGACTAGGTAAATGTAGGAAGCATACAAGACGATTTAAAAAAATACTTTTCGGCGGTGATGATACAATTATGACGTTACGATTAAGACTAGATAATTATAGGAATCACACAAGACGATTTATAAGAATAATTTCTAGTAGTGATGGTACGATTATAGTGTTACAACTATGACTAGATAAATATAGGAAGCATACAAGACGATTTAGAAAAATACTCTTTGACGGTGATGGTACGATTATGGCATTATAATTGTGACTAGGTAAATATAGGAAGCATACAAGACGATTTTAAAAAAATATTCTCTGATGGTGATAGTACAATAATGACGTTACAATTGTGACTAGGAAAATGTAGGGAGCATACAAGACGATTTAGAAAAATATTTTCTCGCAGTGATGATACAATTATAACGTTACAGCTGTGAGTAGGTAAATATAGGAAGCATACAAGACGATTTAGAAAAATACTTTTTGGCGGTGATGGTACGATTATGGCATTACAACTGCGACTAGGTAAATATAGGAAGCATAGAAGACGATTTAGAAAAATACTCTCTCACGGTGACGGTACAATTATGACGTTACAATTGTGACTAAGTAAATGTAGGAAGCATACAAGACGATTTAGAAAAATAGTTTCTCGCAGTGATGATACAATTATAATGTTACAACTGTGACTAGGTAAATATATGAAGCATATAAGACGATTTAGAAAAATACTTTCTGGCGGTGATGGAACAATTATGACGTTATAATTGTAACTAGGTAAATATAGGAAGCATACAAGACGATTTAGAAAAATACTTTCTAACGGTGATGATACAATTATGACTTTACGATTGTGACTAGGTAATTATAGAAAACATACAAGACGATTTAGAAAAATACTTTCTGGCGGTGATGGTGCAATTATAGCGTTAGCACCGTGACTAGGAAAATATAGGAAGCATGAAAGACGATTTAGAAAAATACTCTCTGACGGTGATGGTACAATTATGACTTTACAACTGTGACTAGGTAAATGTATGAAGTATATAAGAAGATTTAGAAAAAATATTTTCTGGCAATGATAATACAATTATGATGTTACGATTGTGACATGGTAATTATAGGACACATACAAGATAATTTAGAAAAATACTTTCTGACGATGATGGTACGATTATGGCATTATAACTGTGACTAGGTAAATATAGGAAGCATACAAGATGATTTAGAAAAATACTCTCTCAGGATGACGGTACAATTATGACGTTACAACTGTGACTAAGTAAATGTAGGAAGCATACAAGACGATTTAGAAAAATAGTTTCTCGCAGTGATGATACAATTATAATGTTACAACTGTGACTAGGTAAATATAGGAAGCATACAAGATGATTTAGAAAAAAATACTTTCTGGCGGTGATGATACAATTATAACATTACATCCGTGACTAGGCAAATATAGAAAGCATACAAGATAATTTAGAAAAATAGTTTCTAACGGTCATGGTACAATTAAAACGTTACAACTGTGACCTAAATATAGGAAGTAGATGAGACTTCCTAGTGATGATGGTACAATTGTGACTACGTAAATATAGAAAGAAAAAATGAATCAAAGAAAAGTACTATCTAATAGTGATTATACATCTATACAATATAGTTAATTATGACTAGGTAAATATACGAAGCAAATTAAAAAAGAACAAAAAAAGTACTTTCTAACAATGATTATACATCTATACAATATAGTTGAGACTAGGTAAATATAGGAAGCATACAAGATGATTTAAGAAATACTTTCTCGTGGTGATGATACAATTATAACGTTACAACTGTTACTAGGTAAATATAGGATGCATACAAAATTCAAAAAATTACGTTCTTAGTAGGGTTGGCAATTCAAACTGGTTAATTGCGGTTAATCGATTAACCAAACTACAAAATTCGGTTTCAGATAGTGAATTTGTAGTTCAGCTTTGGTTTCGGTTAAAGAATATGAAAAATCGATTAAATTCGGTTTGGTTTCGATTATTGGCTCGTGGATAATCGGTACCCGAAACCGATTATATATTTTGGTTTCGGTTACTAGTTGTCTGTGGATAACTGGATCTGAAACTTCTATAATTAATTATTTTGATAATATTTAAATATTTTAAAATCTAGTTTACTAACTGGTTACTCGTTTACTAACCGGTTAATCATTTACTAAACGATTAACCAATTAGTAAACGACTAACCAGTTCTATTCGAACCGAACTAATCGGTTACGATTTCAGATACTAGTTTTCAAAATCGAATATTTTTGGTTTCAGTTTCGATTAACAGGTTTTTAATCGATTTCGGTTAACTATAAAAAATGCGATTAACCAAACTGTTACCATCACTACTTCCTAGTGACGATGGTACAGTTGTGACTAGAAGCATAGGAAGCAAAAAAAGAATAAAAAAAAGTACATCCTAACCGTGCAAGGATGACAATAATACTCGTTAAAGCGGGTACCCACATGTATTTACCTATTTATGACGGGTGTGGGGATTAATATCCTATCCGCGGGGATTTCGTGGGTAATTTTCTTACATGTTTATTATATGGGGTGAGTACGAATATTATAGTACTCGTACCCGCGAGTACCCATTATCCGCGAAAATAAGTAAACTAAAAAAAATACTCCTTATACATATACTAAAAGTACCCCTTATGTTTTAAGACCTTATATTGATGTTGATAAATTTTTATAATTTATATTTGAATACCTTGTGTTTATATTTGAAGACATTGTGTTTATATTTGAAGACCTTAATAAAATATTGTAATTTATTAATGGGTACCCCGCCAATATTCGTGGGCCCCCCTGCGGGAAATTAAATGGGTACCCATTTTTGATACCCGCGGGGAATTAAACGGGTAGCGAGTACCCATATATTTCGCGAGGCGGATAGCGAATAGGCATCCCATGTACTTGCCCCGCCCCGTTGATATCCCTAACCGTGATTATACAGCTATACAATATAGCTGTGATTAGGTAAATATAGGAAGCAAAAAAGAATTGGAAAAGTAATTTCTAAAAGTGATTATACAAATATACAATATAGTTTGACTAGGTAAATATAGGAAGCATATAAGACGATTTAGAAAAATGCTTTCTGACGGTGATGATACAATTATGACGTTACAATTGTGACTAAGTAAATATAGGATGTAGATGAGATTTCCTAGTGACGATGGTACAATTGTGACTAGTTAAATATAGGAAGAAAAAAATCAAAGAAAAATACTTTCTAAAATTGATTATACAAGTATACAATAGAGTTATGACTAGGTAAATATACGAAGCAAATTAAAAAAGAATAAAAAAGTACTTTCTAACATTGATTATACAACTATACAATACAATTAACACTAGGTAAATATAGGAAGAATACAAGATGATTTAAAAAATACTTTCTCGTGGTGATGATACAATTATGACGTTACAACTGTTACTAGGTACATAAAGGAAGCATACAAAATTAAGAAAATTACTTCTTAGTAGGGGTGACAATTGAAACTGGTTAACTGAACTGCAAAATTCAATTTCGGATAGCGAATTTACGGTTTGGTTTTGATTTTGGTTAAAGAATATGAAAAATCGATTAAATTCGGTTCGATTTCGATTATTGGTTCGCGAATAACTTGTACCCAAAATCGGTTATATATTTCAGTTTCGATTATTAGTTATCTGCCAATAATTGGATGCGAAACTGTTATAATTAATTATTTTGACAATTTTTAAATATTCCAAAGTCTAGTTACTAACTGGTTACCTGTTTACTAATCGGTTGACCGTTTACTAAACGGTTAACCGGTTAGTAAACGATTAACCAGTTAGTAAATGATTAATCGGTTAGTAAACGGGTAACCAGTTCTATGCGAATCGAACCAACCAGTTATAGTTTCAAATATTAGTTTTTGAAATCGAACGATTTCGATTAACGGGTTTTTAATCGTTTTTGGTTTCAATTAACCATACAAAATGCAGTTAACCGAACCGTTATCATCACTACTTCCTAGTGATGATGGTACCGTTGTGACTAGGTAAATATGCGATGCAAAAAAGAATAAAAAAACTACATCCTAACCGTGATTATACAGCTATACAATACAATTGTGATAAGGTAAATATATGAAGCTAGTAAAAAAGAATCGGAAAAGTACTTTCTAACAATGATTATACAAATATACAATTCAATTTGACTAGGTAAATATAGGAAGCATACAAGATGATTTAGAAAAAATACTTTCTGGCGATATAAAGAACTCGAAAAAAAAATTAGAAAAGTGAAAAATATTTTTTTTCTAGCTTTAAAAGTTGCAAAAGAAAAAAAAAAGAGAAAAAAGAAAATAATAAGATTATTCCCGAATCGACCATTCGAATTCAATCCATGAATTGGACAAATCATTTACTCATAGAAAATCAAATGAAAGATCTTGCTGATAAAACAATCACAATCAGGAATCAAATAGAAGGAATCACAAAAGACAAGAAGAAAATAGTTCCATCCTATGATGATAAAAGATCGAAATTACGAAAATGATACAATTATGACATTACAACTATGACTACGTAAATATAGGAAGTAGACGAGACTTTATAGTGACAATGGTACAATTGTGACTAGGTAAATGTACGAAGAAAAAAGAATCAGAGGAAAGTACTTTCTAATAGTGATTATACAACTATATAATATAATTATGAATAGGTAAATATATGAAGCAAAAAAGAATCAGAAAAGTACTTTCTAACCGTGATAATACATCTATACAATACAATTGAGACTAGGTAAATATAGGAAGCATACAAGATGATTTAAAAAATACTTTCTCACTGTGATGATACAATTACGACGTTACAATTGTTACTAGGTAAATATAGGAAACGAACAAAATTTGAAAAATTACTTCCTAGTGACGATGGTGCAGTTGTGACTAGGTAAACATAAGAAGCAAAAAAGAATAAGAAAAGTACATTCTATTCGTGATTATACAACTATACAATACAGTTGTGACTAGAAAAATCAGAAAAGTACTTTCTAACTTTGATGATACAACTATAGAATATAGTTTGACTAAGCAAATATAGGAAGCATACAAGATGATTTAGAAAAATACTTTATGACAGTAATGATACAATTATAATGTTATAACTACAACTAGGTAAATATAGGAAGCAAATAAGATTCAAAGAATTACTTCTAGTGATGACGGTACAGTTTGTGACTAGGTAAATATAGGAAGCAAAAAAAAATGAGAAAAGTACTTTCTAACGGTGATTATACAACTATATGATACAATTGTGACTCGGTAAATATAGGAAGTAGACAATATTTAGAAAATTACATTTTGGTGGCGATGATACAACTACCTTTTGACCGTGATGATACAACTGTGAGAATACATCTGTGACTAGGTAAATATAGGAAGCAACAAAGAATCAGAAAAGTACTTCCTAAGTGAGTCGGACCAGCTCATGGTCGGCCCCCATTGATTTTTTGAGCCATGGACTTTGTCTCAAATCTATTCTGAACTTTGACTTCTCCAAATTGCATCCTTAACTATCAGATTTGTATCAATTGTATCCATCCGTTAAAATTCCGTCAGCTATCCCGTTAACCGTATGACGTGACAAAAACACGTGGATTAAATTTTTTTATTTATTTGAAATTGATTAAAAAATTATTATTTTTTTAAAAGTTATTTGATGTCCACGTGCACCAAATCTATTTGTATATAACCTTCGGCCCACCCAACTAATGTAGCCCCCACTATTCTTTTGACCTTTGACCTTTCTCTTCTTCTTCTTCTTCTTCTTCTTCTTCTTCTTCTTCTTCTTCTTCTTCTTCTTCTTCTTCTTCTTCTTCCTTTCACCGTCGGTTAGGAGCAGCTCGCCATCGGTGACGACGCGATGCACGGCGAGGAGACGTACGCGCTGTCATCTTCCTCCTCATCACCAACTCGCACGACGGCTTCCATGGTGGCAGCGGTGACATACAGGTCGCCAAGCAGTTCGTCGGCGCACTGTTCATCGTCTCATAGAATGTGGTCGTCACCTCCATCATCTGCGTCGCCATCTGCTTGGTGATGCCATGCGCATGCCGAAGGAGCAGCTCGCCATCGGTGACAACGCGATGCACGGCGAGGAGGCGTACGCGCTGTGGGGCGACGACGAGAAGTACACCTCCAAAAGGCATCCTCTACGGCATCTTCCTCCCCGTCACCAACTCGCACGACGACTTCTACGGCGGCAGCGACGACATGCAGGTCGCCAAGCAGTTCGTCCGCGCACTATTCATCATCTCATAGAACGTGGTCGTCACTTCCATCATCTGCGTCGTCATCCGCTTGGTGATGCCATGAGCATGTCGGAGGAGCAGCTCGCCATCGGTGACGACGTGGTGCACGGTGAGGAGGCGTACGCGCTGTGGGGCGACGACGAGAAGTACGACTCCAAAAGGTGTCCTCTACGACATCTTCCTCCCCATCACCAACTCGCACAGCGGCTTCTATGGCGGCAGTGGTTACATGCAGGTTGCCAAGCAATTCGTCAGCGCACTATTCGTCGTCTCATGGAACGTGGTCATCACCTCCATCATCTGCGTCGTCATCCGCTTGGTGATGCCATGCGCATGACGGAGGAGGAGCTCGCCATCGGTGACGACGCGCTGTGCGGCGACGACGAGAAGTACGACTCCAAAAGGCGTCCTATACGGAATCTTCCTCCCCATCACCAACTCGCACGACGGCTTCTACGGCGGCAACGGCGACATGCTGGTCACCAAGCAGTTCGTCGGTGCACTGTTCATCGTCTCATGGAACGTGGTCGTCACCTCCATCATATGCGTCATCATCCGCTTGGTGATGCCATGCGCATGCCAAAGGAGCAGCTCGCCATCGATGATGATGCAGTGCACGGCGAGGAGGCGTACGCACTGTTGGGCGATGACGAGAAGTACGACTCCAAAAGGCATCCTCTACGACATCTTCCTCCCCGTCACCAACTCGCACGGTGACTTCTACGGCGGCAGCAGCGACATGTAGGTCGCCAAGCAGTTCGTCGGCTCACTATTCATATCATAGAACGTGGTCGTCACCTCCATCATCTGCGTCGTCATCCGCTTGGTGATGCCACGTGCATGCTGGAGGAGCAGCTCGCCATCGGTGACGACGTGCTATGCGGTAATGACGAGAAGTACGATTCCAAAAGGCATCCTCTACGACATCTTCCTCCCCGTCACCAACTTGCACGACGACTTTTACGGCGGCAGTGGCGACATGCAGGTCACCAAGCAGTTCATCGGCGCATTGTTCATCATATCATGGAACGTGGTCGTCACCTCCATCATATGCGTCGTCATCTGCTTGGTGATGCCATGCGCATGCTGGAGGAGAAGCTCGCCATCGGTGACGACGCGGTGCACGGCGAGGAGGCGTACGCGCTGTGGGGCGATGATGAGAAGTACGACTCCAAAAGGCATCCTCTACGGCATCTTCCTCCCCGTCACCAACTCGCACGGCGGCTTCTATGGTGGCAGCGGCGACATGCAGGTCGCCAAGCAGTTCGTCGGCGCACTGCTCATCGTCTTATAGAATGTGGTCGTCACCTCCATCATCTGCGTCGTCATCCACTTGGTGATGTCGTGCGCATGCCGGAGGAGCAGCTCACCATCGGTGATGACGCGTTGCACGACGAGGAGGCGTACGCGCTGTGGGGCGACAACGAGAAGTACGACCCCAAAAGGCGTCCTCTACGGCATCTTCCTCCCCATCACCAACTCGCACGACGACAGCGGCGACATGCACGCAGGTCGCCAAGTAGTTCGTCGACGCACTGTTCATCGTCTCATAGAACGTGGTCATCACCTCCATCATCTGTGTCGTCATCCGCTTGGTGATGCCATGCGCATGCTGGAGGAGTAGCTCGCCATCGGTGATGACGCGGTGCACGGCGAGGAGGCGTATGCGCTGTGGGGCGACGACAAGAAGTACGACTCCTAAAGGCGTCCTCTACGACATCTTTATCCATGTCACCAACTCGCGCGACGGCTTCTACGGCGGCAGCGGCGACATGCATGCCACGACATGATGTATTTTAATTAAAATAAATTTGGATATCAATTTTTTTTTTTAATCCACGTATGCATGCAACGTCGTACGGTTAACGGGGTAGTTGACAGAATTTTGACAGAGGGATACAATTGATACAAATCTGATAGTTAATGTTGCATTTTGGAGAAGTCAAAATTCAGAATAAATTTGAGACAAAGTCCATAGTTCAAGATATATTTAGGTAATTACCTTTGAAAATATTTCAAATTCATGAATAATCATTTTGGACGATCGTAAATAGGGAATCCCCCCGTTTGATTTTTATTTATGGCTCCGCCGCTATTCGGGAGGTAGGAGGAATTAGATAAATTGGTTGATATTCAAATAAGTACTCCATATTACAAAACCCTTAACTAGATCAAGCCAACAGCAGAAATCAAATATAGTATAAGAGAATGCTCCAATACTCCATGGCAGAGCTTTTGGGGCACAGTAGAAATGTACTTTTCAATTTAATTGGAAAGGAAAAGGGTCAAAGCAGTAGTTGTATTTAGCATGGGGGTGTAACTGAGCCGAGCTTATCTGTGCTCGAGCTCGATTGAGCTTTAATCTCTATGCTCGAGTGTGGCTCGAGTTATACTCGAGCAATGTGAGCTAGGCTCGTTTAGGCTCGATCATTTATTTTTTATCGAACTTGACCGAGCTCGTTCAAGCTCGACTCAACTCGGGTTTATCTTTGACCGATCTAAAATATTAATATTTATATAATTATATATAAGCTCGATTAGGCTCGTGAACCGCTCGAGCCGAGTATGGATTAGCTCGAGCTCGATAAGATCGAGTCGAATTCGAGTTTTTATTGAGTTGATCCCGAGTAGCTCACGACCGGGTAAACTCACTTGCATCCCTAGTTTTAAGCCACAAAAATTGCCCTATAGTAAGGATTTTTAGGAGGCAAAATAGTGACTACTCTGTGTATGCTTAAGGAGTCCTCCGATGGCAAAAGTGATTGTAGCACCCACTTCGCTTGTGTGTACATAATTTGGCACACAAGTTTAAGTTTGATTATTTTGGTAGAATAATTCAAATAATTATATATATATATATATATCAAGATGATTTCAGTTAATTCAATTCGATTGATTGTCAGATGTTTAAATTTTTTATTAGTATAATCAAAATACATAATAAATAAATATTATATATAATTTTACATAATTTCAAGTAACACCTATGTTATATATTATAACTTTTCTTATCACTTATATATGTTAGTTAAGTTATATAATGTTGTATAACTTATTAATTTAACTTATTAGATACATTTTAAAAAAAATTAGAAGTTATTTAATTTGATTAATTACCTAGTTAATCATAATAATTTCAATAGGTATTAATTCAATATAATATAATTTGATAGACTAATGGGTTATTAGACCAAAATGCTCAAACATTCGTGAATTTCTCAATTTTAATCAATCCTTTGATTGGTCTCAATTATATATAAGAAGTTTAACATTAGTTCCAATAATGCCCCCTTGTCAGCTAGCTGTGATGTCACTAGTTAACTTGCTGACATGGCGATCCAAAAATAATTTTTAAATATTATCACGTCAAAAGTGATCCACATAGATTTAAGGGTTATTAGACGAAAATGGTTTCAACTTTCGCGAATATCTCAATTTTAGCCAATTCTTTGATTGGTCTCAATTGTATATAAGAAGTTAAACATTGGTTCTAATAATGACCTCATATATGTACCATCAAACATCACACTGTACACTGATATATATATGTAACATCAAACACCACACTGCACACGTACTGATATATACACCACACTGAACTATAATGATATCAGCAGTATCAAAAAGAAAAAGAACACTCTAATTTGATAACATCAAAAATACTGAAACATCATACTATACTGCAACATACACCCTCAAAAATACAACACTATAATGATGTTTTCAGTATGATATATTAGTTTCAAAAGATACTTCATTTTTTGTGGTGTTTGATAGTATTTGATGATATTTTTGAAACTGATGTATTTGATGTTTCAGTATAGTGTTGTATTTTTGATGGTGTATTTTTGATGGTGTATATTTCAATATTGTATGATGTTTTAGTATTTTTCGATGATGTATTTGATGTTATTAGATTGGAGTTTTTTTTTTCTTTTTGATATTGTTGATATCAGTATAGTGTAGTGTGATGTATATACCAGTGTGCAGTGTGGTATTTGTGGTACATATATATCAGTATGCTGTTTGATTATACATATATATCAGTGTGCACTATAGTATTTGATGGTACATAAATATGAGGTTAGTATTGGAACCAATGTTAAACTTTTTATATACAATTGAGAATCAAAGGATTGACCAAAATTGAGAAATTCACGAAAGTTGTGGTCATTTTCGTCTAATAACCTTTAAATCTATGTGGATTCCTTCTGACGTGGCAATGTTTAAAAATTGAGTAAATTAATGAATAATATATCATGACTTTTACCGAAATTCCCAAATATATCACGACTTTTTATTTGTTTCAAATGCATGCATCAACTCCTGATTCGTTTCAATTATATCACACTGTCAGAATTGGGTTACCTATCCCGTTAAAAAGCTGACTTGACATCGATGACGTGTCATTAGCTATTTATTTAATCTAAAAAAAATAAAGAGTGGCTGACGAGGCATCGATGATGTGGCATCAGCTATTTATTTAATATAAAAAAATAAAGACTAGCCGACGTGTCATCGATGATGTGTCATCAGTTATCGATGCCACGTCAGCTACTCTTTATTTTTTAGATTAAATAAATAGCTAATGACACGTCAGCTTTTTAACGGGATAGTTAACCCAATTTTGACGGAGTGATATAATTGAAACGAATCAGGAGTACGTTGATGCCTGCATTTGAAACAAATGAAAAGTCATGATAGATTTGGGAATTTCGATAAAAATCGTGATATATTCATTAATTTACCCATAAAAATTATTTCTGGATCGTCATGTCAACAAGTTAACAGGCGATATCACGGCCAGCTGATGGGGAGTCATTATTGGAACCAATGTTAAACTTCTTATATACAATTGAGATCAATCAAAGTATTGACCAAAATTGAGAATTTCGCGAAAGTTGAGACCATTTTCTTCTAATAACCCTAGACTAATTCAGTATAATAATGCTCATCCCTACACTACTTCCTAATAAAATATCGAGTAGAGTCTAACACAATGTTAGCACAGATAGGGTTGTTCATTGGGTTGACCCGACCCAATGAACCCGAGAACTCGACCCGACCCGACCTATTTGGGTTTGGTCGGGTCGGATAATCGGGTCGGGTCGGGTGCAATCCAACCAAACCCGACCATAATTGGGTCGGGTCTCGGATTTTAGATTTTGAAACTTGATGGCCCGAGACCCAACCCGATGATCCGATTATTTATATTTTTAAATCATTTTAAAAATATTTATATTAAAAAATATTTATTTTTAATTATTTTTTTTAAAAAATTAAAAATTATTGTTGAAAACTCTTTTTTTTACCTAAACAGGTAAATCCAACTACTCGACCCGACCCAACCCGAACTAGGTTGGATTGGGTTGGATTGGGTTTGAGAGGTGAAAATTTTTCAATCCGACCCAACCCCACCCGATTACACTTGGTCGGGTCGGGTTGATTTTTTCCCTAAATCCGACCCGACAAAATCCATGAACACTCCTAAGCACAGAAGAGAAGATAAACTAGTTGCTGCTATATTTTGAACTCTTCTATTAAAATAAAAATTTATTATCTACCAATGGAGATTCCATTTCATGTATATTCTTGATTTTATTTATTTTCTGTAATAATCTCTCAGATAAAAATTTATTATCTGCCAATGGAAATTCCATTTCATGTACATTAACAAATAAATAAAAATATTTCATAAATTCCTCTCATTAATTCCATAGAGGAAATGAAGGTGGTCTGTCTATATGCATGCATAATGCCACTTTCAATGCAATTGTCCTCTAATTTCCGTCCCATGCATGATATAACATTGCTTAATGCCATTACTATTGATGGTAATGGAAATGATAGGAAGTAAGAAAAAAATATAGAAGCTTTTGGCAACTGTCAAGCTCTCTCTTTCTTTGTCATTCAATCCATCATTGCGAGCATGGACGCCATGAGCGCGCACACTACATAGATGAGGACTTGACATCGAGAAGAAAGCCAAAAATGATAGAGTCAAAGTAGAGAGTGTTGGGATCATCGCTCATGCTCGCATTCTGTATTGGTAGAGAAAAGTCTAATATCATATTAACCATTTCAATCTGATTACAATCTAAGATAACTCTATTTATACTATATGATACCTAACATTACTAAAAAGCAAATTACAATACTACCCTTTTCTAATACAAAATGCTATATGAAAACATAAAGTGATAGTATCTAATTATACTCCCTTACATGCCCCCACAAATTCAGAGTGGGACAATTTTGCACACTGAGTTTGTCTCGAAAAGTAAGAAACAGTTTGTTAGACATAGCCTTTGTAAATATGTCAACAGTTTGAGCTGAAGTAGGAATATGTTGCACTACAAGATGATAAGCTGCAACCTTTTCTCTGACAAAGAAGAGATCAAGTTCAAAGTATTTTGTCCTGGAATGAAGCATAGGAGTGGGAGTGAGAAGAACAACTGAGAGATTATCACATAACAATATTGGAGTATAAGTAGTGGGCACTTGTAGTTCAGTCAACAGAGATTGAAGCCAAACCATTTCAGCAACAACATAGGCAATGCTGTGAAATTATGCTTCCGCACTTGATCAAGACACCACTGTTAGTTTCTTAGTACTCCGGGAAGCTAGATTGGATCCTAAATACACAGTAACCAAAAGTAGAACGACGATCATCAATATTAGATCCCCAGTCAGTCAGTGAGTATAGTGAGAGATAGTAGCAAATTTTTGTAATACAAGACCATATGTAATAGTCCCAACTAAATATCTGAGGATGCGTTTAACATCTTTCCAATATGGCTCTCTAGGATCATGCATGAATTGAGAAACTTTATTTACACAAAAAGAAATATCTGGGCTTGTAATTGTCACATATTGTAGAGCACCAACTATTGATCTATACATGGTAGGATTAGCAATTGGATCACCCTGTGTAGCAGATAAACGAAGATCTGCAGCCATAGCAGTAGGCATTGATTTTGCATGAGACATTTGTGCTTTAGTTAGAAGATCAATAACATATTTTTCTTAAGACAAGTGAAGGATACACTGTCTGGTTCATTTAACTTGAATACCCAAGAAATAGTTGAGTGAACTAAGGTATTTTAAAGCAAATTGTGATTGTAGCTGAAGAATTATGTCATCAACATATACTAACACATATACAAAACCAGATTTGGTACACTTCAAAAACAATGAGCTATCACTCTGATAAAAGTAGTATTTAACTTTTCAAACCAAGCACGTGGTGCTTGTTTTAATCCATATAAGGCTCTATTCAATTTACACACTAATATGACATTAGTAGACTCAAAACCAGGTGGTGGTTGAACCATGTATATTTCATCATGTATATCTTCATTTAGAAAAGCATTGTTAAAGTCAATTTGATGTATGAACCAATTATTATTGTGAGCAACAGAGGAAACTGTCATAATAGTTGTAGGCTTAATTAACAATAGGACTAAAAACTTCAATAAATCAAAGCCAGTTTTTGGTGAAAATCATTTGCAACTAACATTGCTTTGTATTTTTGAACTATGCCATATTGATCTTTTTTTCTCCTTCAAAATCCATTTACAATAGATAGCAGATTTATCAAGTGGTAATTCTACTAAAGACTAGGTGTTATTCTTCGGGAGAGCATTGTACTCTTCAAACATATCATCTCGCCAATGTGGTTGAGATAAAGGCTATGTTAAAGAAGTTTGAATTGAATTAATGAATTGTGAGGCAACAATATATACCTTTGGTTTAAATATGTCGGCTTTGCTTCTAGTTATCATTTGATGATTGTTTATTGTTGTAGACTGTATGTTTTCTGTAGCTTCAGTTTCAACTTGAACAACTTCAGTAATCTTGCACTTTGAACCATTGTTAGCTTCATTGGGTGAAGTATCAAATTCATTAGCCAAAGAAATAGGAGCATAATTAGAATGTTGGATATAATTAGGCCTTAAGACATGAGAAGAAGAAGAATGTGATGTATGGGAAGCTGAATTAAGAATATGAATGGAAGGGACAATGGATGCAATTGGGTTTGAAGCAGGGGCGAAGTTAGAAAATTATTTCAGGAGGGGCAAAATATAAAACTATACATAAAAGAATATTTTACAATATTTTCAGAAGGGGCAATTTAATGTATTTATGTAGTAAAATGCTAAAATGTATATATAATATATAAAGGGGGAACCAATCTCGGGGGGCAATTGCCCCCACCCCACCCCAGAGATTACACTAGATCCGCCCCTGGTTTGAAGTATATGTACACTTTGAGGAGTGAAAAAAATCTGGATCCGCTTTGAAGGGGAATAGACCTTCATCAAAAACAACATACCTTGAAATGTAATTTTTTCTATTAACGGCTAAACACTTGTAACCTTTGTATTCATTATCATATCCCACAAACACACATAATTCAGATCGATAATCCATTTTGTGCTTGTGATAATGTCTAAGGCAAGAATAACATGCACAACCCAAAAGCTTTAAGAAATGCATAGTCAGGTTGTTGATGAGAAAGAACCTCCATAGGACTCTTGTTGTTGAGAATAGGCGTAGAAAGCCTGTTTATTAAATAAGTTGCTATAGAGAAGGCATGATCCCAAAACGTACACTATTGGCAATGAAGATGTTGTCATTAAAGTCAACCCTACTTCAATAATGTGTCTATATTTTCTTTCAGCAGACCCGACCATTTCGCTCGGGAGAATATGGACAACTAATGTAGTGAATGATGCCAAGTTGAGTTAGATAATTTGTAAAGGTAGTATAATTGTACCCACCACCATCATGAGACTGTATCTTTTGTATTTTCTGCCCCAATTGTAATTCCACCATGGTTTTAAATTGAATGAAAACATAAATAGCTTGAGACTTGGAGTACAAAGGATAGATTCATGTGTATTTGGAAAAGGCATCAACAAAATGAATGCAGTATTTATGACCTTTAGATGAGGCATAGGGAGCTGATTCCCAGATGTCTTTGTATACCATTTGTAGAGGCTTAGTGTAAACAGTTAAAGAAGAACAATATGATAGATTGTGAGACTTTCCCATTGCACAGAATGTACAGAAAAAAAACATCTTTATTCTTGGAAATAAAAATATTACAAAGTTTGAATACTTGATCTAAGACATCCCTTGAAGGATGCCCTAAACGAAAATGCCAAAGCTTGTCATTGGTAAAAGAAATAGAATTTGATTTATTCATATTACAAGAATCATTACAAGTAGCGGAACAAACAACAAAAGGACTGAATTTATTTGTAGAAGCTGAGTGAGGAGTTTGAAGGTTGATGTTACCAAAAATATACATCTCATTCTTATGCTTGCCTTGAATGATGACTTGCTTGGTAACATGACATTTTATATAACAAGCATTAGTATGGAATTCAAAAACAACATGGTTGTCATGAGCAAATTTGAAAACACTAAGGAGGTTTTTGGTAACATCAGGTACACATAGTAGATTGTTAAGAACGAGAGGGATATTTTGAGAAGCAATAAAAAAATAGGAATGTCCAACATTCTAAATATGCAAACATGTATCATTAATTGGCAGCTTGAACTTGTGCAACTCCATCATAATGAACCTTGTTCTGTAAATTTCTAGCATCATAGCTAAGATGATTTGTGGCTCCTGAATCAGCATACCAACTGATATCTAGCACAATTTTAGATGTTGCTAGCATAGCTTTCATATCATGACTGTCATACTGATTAGTATAGGAATTAGCCGCCATCATTGCTTGCATAGGAGCTTGATTTCGAAACTGAACACTACCAAGATTTATAGGTTGTGTTCCATTGGTTCGAGACATATTATGAAGACTTTGAGGACCCTGAAAATTATGATTATATCTAAAGAAATAATTCCAAGAAAAATGTTCTATTCGGCTACAGATTTGACATTGAGGCTTTGATCCTTGCCAAAAACCTCTCCCAGAACGACCTCTAGCCACAGATCCTCGTCAACTTCCACTATTTCTTCTACCTATGTAGCCAAAATTACCTGATGGTCTAGAAAAGAAACCCATATGTTGAGAAGAATGAGCAACATTTGCTTGAGCAATAACAATTTCAGAAGCAATTTTTTTGTGTTTTTCTATTCTTTCTTGTTGGGCCATTAATAAAGCTTCAATTTCTTCAGCCCTATATGAGTCTGTTCTGGACATAACAGACGCTATAAATCCATCATATTCAACACTTAGCCCATAAAATATGACTTCTATATGATATGTCGTGGATATATGAGAACCAATGACAACTAATGTATCAACTATCTTTTTGATATCTAGCAGATAAGTACTCAAGGAAGCTCCCTTTTTAACACTTCTAAGCTAAGTTTTCAGTTGTTTTTCTTTTGCTTTAGTTTGGGAAGCAAAGAAATTTTCTAAACTATTTTTCTAGTATGTTAGTGTTTCTCCCATAGATGAAAGAAGGCACGAGAGTAATAGCTGATCCCGTTGTTTCCAATTAACATAATCTTCGTTAATTTGATCTAAATCCTCATCTTCTTTTGAACTAAGTTTTGACAGAACAAGTTGAGGTCAAGCAATGTACTTTTGAAGTTTGTACTCTCTAATTGCAGCAATTGCTTGCTATCTCCATGGTAGAAAATTTGTTTCTTCATAGAAAAAGTTTGAACATTGAACCCTGTAGAGGATTGCATTCTTGCTGTTGAGTGTCAAGACACTTGTTTGTGCAGGATCTAGAGAGGAAATCAGCTTGTTTATGCAGATCTCATGGATTGAGAATGTCATGTGGCCTCTCTTGATCTGGCAAAGCCTCGGAACTTACGAAGCTCTGTTTGAGCCCATGAAGCTGATTGGTGAAGAGAGGTGGGAGGAGATCAGATTGGCGAAGGGAACTTGAGATCCCTTCAGATCAGTCGATTGATGATGGAGATCGCCGTTAACGATCCCTTCAGATCGTGGTAGGAGAAGATCGAGTTTATGCGTTGAGCTCCGCCCATCAAATCGGAGCTTGGCCTTGGCTGGAGACGATCACCAGAGCTTCTAAGGATGAGTAGACGTCGGTAAGGAATTGTGTCCGCAAGAGAAGCAACAACAGTCCTCAGAGATGGAAATGTTGTGTTCCGCGGGCGCGGAAGTAAGGTCCGAGAACTGGGTCATCAAAGCCGAAGAAGATTGAGATCACGTCAAGTGAGCTCGCTACCATGTTGGAATCATCACTCATGCTCACATTCTGTATTGGCATAGAAAAGTCTGAAATCACATTAACCATTTCAATCTGATTATGGTCTAAGGTAATTATTTATATTCTATGAAACCTAATATTACTAAAAAGCAAATTACAGCACTGCCCTTATCTAATACAAAATGCTATATGAAAACATAAACGAATACTATCTAATTATACTCCCTTATGTTAAGGCCAACGAAATAAATAAATCAATCCAACAATGATACAGAGAGACATATAGTACTTCGATTTAGTTTCTCATGATGAGCGTATTAAATATTATGTTGATTAATAAGATTTGAGGGTGTACAACTATCAACATTAGTTTAAAATTTTAATTAGGCTAGTGATCGATTTGGCCTCATGAAGTTGATATGCCAATTATCCTATCATGTAAACTGCAACAAATGATATCAGAACATATTATAGTTCCTGACTTGATGAAGGAACTTATGTGAAAAATGGTTTCTCGGGTTGGGGTGGACTATGGAGTTGCTACTAAGCTAGGCCTCATATATTGTTAACTAAGGTGTGTGTTGATTTGAGTTGGATCTTGACTGTAATATCCCGGTTTAGTCTCACATTGAGAATACATTGGATATTATGTTAGTTATATAAGGCTTGATGGGTGTGCTACTATTAACTTCAGCTTAAGCATTTTAATTAAACTAGTAGTTCGAGTCTATGAAGTTGATGGGTCAACTATCCCATTAAGAAGTCGTAGCAAATGGTATAAAAGCATGACATAGTCTTAGGCATAATAAGAGAGCCTATGTGAGAAAAAACTACCAGTTGAGATAAGGTGGAGTCACTATAGGCTAGACCTCACGTTCCTCCGGCTTGGGTGTGATTCTAGGCTACATGTTAGATTTGAATTGGGTCTTGACAAGGACATCAAGACATAAGTATGAGAGATTGTAATATTTCGATTTAGTCTCACATCAGGAGTATAGTGGATGTTATGTTAGTTTATATGGCTTGATGGATGTGCTACTATCATGAAGCTGATGGGTTATGTCAGCTATGTCATCATGCAAGTCATAACATTGTCACAAAGACTCAAGTAGGGACGATGAATCTTAGATTAAACAATTAGGACGACTCAGGCCTATGAAGTTGATGGGTCAGTTATTCCATCAAGTGAGTCGTACGAGCATTAACGATAAAGAAAATTGATATTTTATCAGGCGAATGAACCCTTGATGACGGGGTTTATAATGAGATTATCTAAATACTATATGTTGTTGTTGATCCCAGAGATGCCGAGGCTAATCTCGGAGATGTCAAGCTGAACCACTCTAGGTCCTGCTCAACCTCCTCCTGGGCTAGTCGCACACGGCCACGACCACGACCTCGGCCTCGCCGGCTTATGGAATTACTTCCACTCCCGCTCGGCATTGCATTGTTGTTCGCCTTTATTGGCTAAGGAGAAAACAAGAACAATCAGATTAAACATCCTATATTACTAGAATTAAATAACAATACATACTGCTGGTGTGCAAACTCAATCTCCCCAATCTCGTGAGGTAGAACACACCGTATGCCGACATGCTAGCTATGCTCATAAGGTACTCTATGCCCTACTGTCGTAGTGTGCTCCTATCTTGGATCTTTTTGCCAACAAGAAAGTAGTGGGCAATTTCTTTTGTAATAATTTCCATACAAACAGTTTAACTCTGGGGATGATTTTTAAGCTCAATAATAATCTCCAGCTCGCATCATTCTCATCAGGATTACTATCATTTTCCTTCAAATAATTGTAAGCCACCTTACAATTCAATTTACCTTTCACATTTCCCGCCCACACCCATTTATCAGCTATTGAGCTTTTAGATACATGAATTTGCAGTATACTTTTCACAATCTCCTCTCCAAACAGCTCTCCGATGAGTTCTACATCCCACTCCCCATCCTTTATCAACTCTCCCACATACTTAACAATGCTGATTTTTTCCATGTTTACCAGTGTAGACCACCAATTCTAAGGTGCACTATTGATCCAAGGATCAATCCAAATATTAGTTTCCTTACCATTCCCAATCTTAATAGTTAAACCTTGCCTTAGTTTTTCCATTGCACAAAAAAACTCCTTTGGCCACCCAACTCATCTTCTTCCATTTACACCTGTTCCATGGATGAAAATCCTTATATCTTTCGTTGAACATATAAACCTACATCTTATCCTTTTTGTTTAATAAAGAAAGCAATCTTTTGGCATTTACTACAACTTTCACTACTCCTAGATCCTTTACACCCAATCCCCCATCAGCTTTGCAGACTGAAACTCTCTTCCAATTAACCAAATGGTTACCCATTTCCTTCTTCCCATTCTTCCAAAGGTATATTCTAACCACCTTTTGGTGCTCATTGAGTCATTGACCACCTTTTCATTTATCCATGTTGTGGACAAAGCATGCATAGGAGTTGAATTCACAACTGAATTAATCAAAACATTTTTTCCTGCTTGGGAGACATCTCCGCTGGCCCAATTCCTCAATTTACTTTCAGTAGCTTCCATAATTTTCCTTTGTTTATCTAGAGGCACATTTCTTTTATCAGCCCATGCACCTAGATACTTAGTAGACAAACTTTCTTCCTTGATACCAAGCAAATTGCCGATTTCTCTCCTTTTATGATATGGATAAGCGCCATGAAATATAATTTCAGATTTATCAAGGTTCACCACTTGATTAGTCAGCTGCCCATATATATACCTCAAATACTTTCTTAATATTTCTACATGATTTCCCACAATACTTTATAAACATTATTATGTCATATGCAAAGAAGAGATGGTTGACCTTGGTATTTTTATAACTAAATACCTTGATACTCTCCTTCTTAATTTCCTCCTCAATTAGCTTGGCTAGTAATTCTTGCATCAATATGAACAGATAGGGGAAATAGGGTCCCACTGTCTCACTCCTTTGTGATATCTGAAAGACTTTGAATACTCTCCATTGACAGTACATCTGAAACTAGCAGAGCTTAGACAAGTACTAATCCATCTTATGGACTTCCTAGGTATATTCATACATCTACACACTTCCTCAATTGCCCCCCAATCAACTTTGTCATAAGCTTTCTAAAGGTCTACTTTTAGTATAAAGTAGGGTTTCTTCCTCTTTAAATTCCCTATTATGTTAACCACATCCGACAAGAACATTGTCATGCATATTTCTCTTCCGAACAAAAGCTCCTTGCTCTTTTGACACAAGTTGGTTAATCCAAGGCTTCATTAATAGAATTTTATAGGCTACATTGCATAGAGCAATTGGCCTATAATCTTTTATAAATCTTGAACACTCTTTCTTGACAATCAGAATAATATCAGTCCTTCCCCATGCTTCTGGCAATTCCTCTCCCCTGTGAAAACTATCAATAGCCTCCATATATCTGTTTCTTATTGTTTCCCAGGCATAGTTCAACCATATATCTAACGTAAGTCTTCTCATGTGCTTAACAACAGTCTTCTCAAACAAGTTTAGCCATTCATCATTGGCATAAGCTCTATCCAATTTGGCTCATATCATTTTATCCCCTCTTCTGTTGTTACATCAAGTATACCTACACCCCATGAATTTTAAGTCCACCAATCCAGCTTCAAAGCATAAATCTTTGAAGGCCTTTAGAGCATTTCCATTACAAATCTGATTACCACCTTTTTTGTCCTCATCATCCACTACACAATTGAAATCTCCAACCACTAACCATGAAATATTTGCAATATTTAGACTTGACAGGAACTGCATAGCACCAATCTTTGCTTTGCATCATTACTAGCACATATACCAATAAAGAGCCAAGGCTTTCCCCTTAAGCTTTTCACAGAAGCATGAACAGTTTGACTACAATCGTACACCAGCGACACATCCAAGTAATCAGTCTTTCAAGCTAAAATCACTCATCTAGATCTGC
This sequence comes from Canna indica, assembly GCA_034359265.1. Lineage (NCBI taxonomy): Eukaryota > Viridiplantae > Streptophyta > Magnoliopsida > Zingiberales > Cannaceae > Canna > Canna indica. Next base: position 73,867,736 of record CP136894.1, on the reverse strand, counting down.
CATCCCAAATAATCCCGAACTTTTTCAAATAACATTCAGCACTCAACTAATCAAGGTGAGTTTCCGCTAGAAAAACCATTTCAAGTTTATTTTCTTTTAGGATATGCACTACAAGAAAATAGACTTTCACCAACAAATAGTTACCGACAAACTAATTTTGTTGGTATTACCAACAAATATATCTTTATCTGTTGGTACTACCAACGGATAATTGTAATATTCGTTGGTAATACCTAGCAGAGTATCACCAACGAATTTTACCAATGAAAATCTGTTGGTATTAGTATTACCAACGGATTCTTGACTATTACCAACGGATTTAATCCATTGGTGATACCCTATTTTTTTGTAGTGGTGGTTAAGATAATCCCAATCAGATGTCTTAAGACCCCATCTAATATTCCATATTAGGACTTTCATCCATTTCATAACAATATTTTCTCCGTTTTTCCCTAACAAGGGATCTCCATCAGTTTCTATTAAACCATCATCTATAGAAAACTTCTTTTTCTTTGCCTTATTTTGTTTAATATTGTTGAATGGAAAGCTCTCAATAAGAATACTTTGATAAGAACTTTTCCTAGCTCTTCTTCCAATTGTATCTGAGCTACTGCACATCTCCACATCTATTTCTTCTTGGCAAATGTATATGTAAGCTTCCTGTGAAACTCAGTCAGACTTCTCTCAGTATCCACTTGAACTGGAATAGGCTCATTACTGATACAATTGAACACCACCTCCTTTTCCACATGCTTTCTTAACAGGAATCCTACATCCTTCCTCAAAAACAGATTCTCCTTTCCTTTCTCCTTAACCAACCCTACACTGGACACTATCTCCTTTCCTGAATCCTTCCTATTGCTTTCTAAACCTCCATCTGAATCCACTTTCTCAACAGCTTCCATTGTTGGATCAACATCCATGCTCCCTCTCAGAACTCCAAATTTGTTCTCCTCCTTAAGGTTTTTAGTCTCTACTTTCTTTCCGACCTCTCCTTCTTCTATTAACATTAATCTGCCATGGGCCATACACATTCTCTGCCTCCTTTTCAATCTGAACCTTTTCAGCACCACTACTAATGACCTTCCCACAATCCTTACTAATAGCCACTACCTGGTCCTTAGTTCCTAACCCATCTCCACATAACTTAGCCAAATGTCCAATTTTGCCACATTTGAAGCACAACTTAGGGATGTTCTCAAATGCTACAGCTTGCCAAAATCTTCTTCCTCCCCATTACTCCAAATCCCTGTAGGTACCTTTTTACTCTCCCAGAGGATGTAGACTCTTACAAACTTTGCCCTTTGCCCTTTGCCCTTTCAGTGTTACTCCATCAATTTTGATGGGTTTACCAATACATTCAACAATCTTTAATCATATGTCCTTCTGCGTATTTTCTAACGACAACCCAAGTAGTTGTATCTATCTTTTCCCTCAAGGGTTGAAAATTTGCTCTCCATGGTATTAACATCGATGCATGTCCTCTCACAAACCAGGGACCATTCGAAAGCACAAATTCTTTATCTTCCACACATGCAAACTTGAAACAAAAGAAACCTGCTGCCAAATCAATAAATTAATAATATGTACATTGCACTTCGTCTTCCAGATCTTAGGCATTATCATTTTAATTAACTCCAGAGAAGGAGTCCAACCATAAAATTTGCCATATAGACTGTTATCCCAATCATTCCTTGCATTTTGTTCATCCCTTCATCAATTATCACCTCATCACAAGAGGATTCCTGCATTTTTTTAACTTTTCATTCAATTGATTATTATCTGATTCATTCTCAAACACCTGTGCTTCTCTGAACAATGTTGCCCATGAAGCAAGCAAGCTGCGTCCACCATTATGCAATTGTGCTTTGGCACCCAAAATTTTCACAAACAACACTACTAGAAACTTGATCTTCAGCAACGGCTATCAGCAACGGCCGCTCAAGCCGTTGCTATTTGCAATGGCATTCTTACGGCCGCCCGAGCCGTTGCAGATATCTGTATTTGCAACGGCGTTCTAACGGAAAACCGAGCCGTTGCGGATTATTTTAATTATCAGCAACGGCTTTCTGACGGAAAGGCGAGCCGTTGCTGATTTTTTAATCTTCAGCAACGGCTTGCTAACGGATAAGTGAGCCGTTGCTGATGATAACTTATCAGCAACGGCTTTCTAACGGGCGAGTGAGCCGTTGCTGATAAGTTTATATAGGGCACGCTCTCGCGCCCGACCCTTCTTCCTCCCGCTGCTGCCGCCGCCGCTCCTGCCGACGCCTCTCGCCGCTGCTGCCGATGCCGACGCCTCTCGCCGACGCCTCTCGTCGCCGCTGCCGCTGCTGCCGCTGCTGCCGGTATGTTGATCGGCCGGAGTATAGGTTAAAATCTGACCGAAACCCTATTTCTAGGGTTTCGGCCGGCGGCGGTCGGCCTATGGCCGCCGCCGGACCTTCTACAGTGGCCGGACAGTGTGTCCGGCCACTGTACGCCGGCGCCGGAGGGTGGACTCCGGCGCCGGAATTTATATATATATATATATATTATTGTTTTGAAATTGTTAATTAATTATTTTATAATTGTTAATTAATTGTTTAGATTAATTGTTTAATTTGTTAGATTAATTATTAGTGTTTAGATTAATTTCGGACGCGCGCCGGAATCGTCCACTTCGGACGCGCGCCGGAATCGTCCAATTCGGACTCGCGCCGGAATCGTCCACTTCGGACTCGCGCCGGAATCGTCCACTTCGGACTCGCGCCGGAATCGTCCACTTCGGACGCGCGCCGAAATCGTCCAATATGGACTCGAACTGTCTCGAAACATTTAGAAAATAATCATCCATCCGACGAGTTGATATGTTTCACGTACGCATCGACGAATCGGATATGATTTAGCAAAACCTTAGATCCGTTCGGGAATTGTATGTTCGTGTAAAAGAAGTAGATGATCTTTTATACGACGTACAATTCTTGAATTGTCCCTGATTGGACAATTTGGGAATATAGTTATTTGTACTGCACTTACGTTTTTATTTTAACTGTTAACTAATTATTCTAAAATTCGGCAACATCTCTCTTGTTCTCCGATACGCGCCCAGATGATATGCGTATTCGGAGAACTGTAGGGAGATGCTGTCGAAATTTAGAATAATTAGTTAACAGTTAAAATAAAAACGTAAGTGCAGTACGAATAACATAAATCCCGAATGGAATAAGACAATCTCACCTAAAGACATTAACCAAAGAAATTGTCATTGATTGACAGAATCATGTCGGCTGATCTAAGTTGGATGTACCGACGTCTTGATCGTGGAGCTTTAACGAATGAGTTTCGATTAGGCGTAACGTACTTCCTAAATTTTGCCTATTCGAATCGGAATTTCGTTAGCATGGGTGATCAAATCCGATGTCCGTGCCGCATTTGTTCAAATGGACGATTTTTGGATCGGGAGACAGTCACTCTGCATCTATATAGCAAAGGATTTGCACCAAGATATTTTCTATGGACTTGTCACGGGGAGTCACGCGAAGTCGGGACGTCGAGCAATCTTGTCGTTCAGACATATGGTGAATCTTCCTCTGCTGGTGCTTCTTCATCCAGTCAATGTAATCCCTATAGAACTATGATACTTGATAGTCTTGGGGGTCAATTCCACCTGAATGATAATGTTGATCGGCCAGATCTTCAGACATCAGTCCCACCAGATACTACAGCGGTTGATATCACAGAAGTAGGGGCTGCGGTAGAGATTGAATTACCGAATAAAGAAGCTGCAAAATTTTACGAGATGTTGAAAGCTGCCGATGAACCTTTGTATGAGAATTGTCCTAAATACACTAGATTTTCAGCAATGACACAGCTCTTAAACATCAAGGCCGATTGTAATATCAGCGGAGTTGCGTATGATCGGATTGCTGGATTGATTAATGGAATGCTGCCTACTGATAACAAGTTTGAGCCTACTTTTTATAAGACTAAAAAGCTAATGAGAAAATTGGGGCTTGGGTACGAAAAAATACACGCGTGCCAAAATAACTGCATTTTATATTATAAAGAAAATGTGTAGTTGGATAAATGCCCTGTATGTCAACACCCTCGTTACAAGGAGAAGAAATCGGTCCGACAGAAAAATATCCCGTTTAAGGTGCTTCGGTATTTTCCACTAACACCGAGGCTTCAAAGATTATTCATGTCGGAAAAGACAGCCCCCTACATGAGTTGGCATGCAAGAAGTCGTGATGATACAGTAATGACTCATCCATCTGACAGTGAAGCATGGAAACATTTGGATACATGTTATCCTTCATTTGCTATGGATACTAGAAATATCAGATTGAGATTGTGCACAGATGGTTTTAATTCGTTTGGACATTCTGCAACTCCTTATTCAGTTTGGCCAGTGCTGCTGACAGTTTATAATTTGCCACCGTCAATGTGCATGAAAGATGAATTTATTTATCTTTCGATGATTATTCCGGGTCCTAAGGGTCCGCGAAAAGAAATTGACATATTTCTCAGACCCTTGATAGATGAATTGAAAACATTGTGGACCGAGGGAGCTGTCACTTATGATTGTCATTGGAAGCAAAACTTCAATTTAAAGGCCGCGGTCTTGTGGACAATCAATGATTTCCCCGCGTACGGCATGTTGTCGGGTTGGAGCACTCACGGCCGACTCTCTTGCCCGTATTGTATGGAACACTCTAAATCAATCAGTCTTCAGAACGGACGAAAAATCTCATTCTTTGATTGTCATCGTCGATTCCTACCGGTTAATCACCAGTATCGAAGGAATCGTAATAAATTTACTAAGGGCAGAGTCGAAAGAGATGGGCCACCACCGATGTTGTCTGGTGAACAAATGTTAGCACGTGTTTCAGCACTTCCAGATATAGTATTTGGTCGCAATGAAAGAGTGTCAGGTTTTGGCCAAACACACAACTGGGTGAAAAAAAGTATCTTTTGGGAATTGCCCTATTGGAGTTCATTATTGATTCGACATAATTTAGATGTCATGCACATTGAAAAAAATGTGTTTGATAATATTTTCAACACTGTGATGGATATTTCTGGAAAAACTAAAGATAATGTCAAAGCCCGACATGATCTGAAAATACTTTGTAAAAGACCAGAGTTGGAGTTACAAGAGGTCAACGGACGATATCTGAAACCGAAGGCCCTATATGTGTTAAATAAACAACAGATCAAAGATGTTTGTCAATGGGTAAAAGAACTCAGATTACCCGATGGATATGCTTCAAACTTATCTCGATGTGTGAACGTCGACGATTGCAAAATATCAGGGATGAAGAGCCATGATTGTCATGTATTCATGCAGAGATTACTTCCGATCGCATTTCGAGATCTTCTACCTGATAATATTTGGGGTCCGTTGACTGAATTAAGTATGCTTTTTAGAAGCATCCGTGCAAATGTCCTTCGAGTCGAAGATATGTCAACACTTGAAAATAATATTGTTGAAATCATATGCAAGCTGGAGCAGTTTTTCCCTCCTGCATTTTTTGACTCGATGGAGCATCTACCGATACACTTGGAATACGAGGCACGAGTTGGTGGCCCCGTTCAATATCGTTGGATGTACTTATTTGAAAGATACATGAATCATCTGAAGAAAAAAGTAAAGAACACCGCAGCTGTTGAAGGATCAATATCTGAATCGTATATCATTCAAGAAATTTCAACATTCTGCTCATTTTACTTTGAATCGACAGTACAAACAAGATTTGATCGTCTTCCACGTAACGACGACGGGGGTGTTCGACATTCAGATGGACGTTTAAATATATTTTGTCACTCTGGTCGTGCTTTTGGTTCTCGTCCATCTCGACACTTAAGCGATGAAGAGTATCATTTGGCACACTTGTATGTATTACTCAATTGTCCAGAGATTGAACAATTCATTGAAATATTTGACATTGAGATGGTGCAAAAATACTCTATTCACAACGATCAAGAATTGGAGAGATTACGGAATCGTGATTTCCCTACTTGGATTCAGACTTACAGAAAAGATCACAGAGCTGAAATAGATGAAAAAATATTTGAGTTTGTTAGTGGACCGTCGCGACTTGTGTCGTGCTATAGCGGATATTTTGTTAACGGGTATAAATTTCACACGGTTGAATATTCATTTGCAAAGAAGACGATGAATGCTGGGGCCTGCATGAAAGGGACAACCTATGTTGAATGTGATATGGATTTTTATGGACTGGTGGAAGAAGTGATAGAGTTGCACTACTTCAGCTTGAAATCAGTGATCCTATTTAGATGTCATTGGTTCGATACAACAGAAAGGGGCATGAAAGTTCATCCAAAATACAAACTTGTTGAGGTTAATTACAAATCGAAATTGGCAGCAAATGAGCCTTTTATATTGGCATCACAAGCCGAACAAGTATATTACGCGAAGTATCCGGCTCGAAATAAAGATAGAGCAGATTGGCGTGTAGTCTGTAAGACAAAAGGTAGAGGAAAAATTGATCCGATAGTAGGAGAAAATGATCCTCCTGGTTTCTATCAAGAAGATGATCTTCCTGCTGTGGATCGTATTATTCCAATACTCGAGGATGCAGACACAACGTCAATTCAATTAGAAGTTGAATATGCTGATGATGACGATCATGAAATTGAGGAAGCTGGAGAGGAAGAAGATGGAGAAGAGGAAGAAGAGGAAGAAGAGGAAGAAGAAGAAGAATTCGAAGACTATTATTCAGATGATGAAGAATAATTGTAAAGTATATATTTTATTAAATATATCTCTACTATTTATACAATAATCTGATTATATGTCTGTTCGACAGATATGTCTGGTCGTGGTTATTGACGCAGGAGAGTTTCGGAGTCTCCGATCGGTGAGACTCCAGCACTTACTCATGCTGCTGATCCTCCTGTTGTTGATCCTCATTCCGATGATACTGCCGAGGCTAGTACATCCAGACGTAGGCGGCCACGCGGGCCGAACAGGTGGCAGCCTCCACCAGCCACAGAGTCACGTAGATTGATTAGCGTGATTGGGGAGCGGTAATATATCATGAATTATGAATCATTACAAATTCATTATATCATAATATAATATTAAAATTTATTTTTGTTGTGCAGGTTCGAGCAAGAAGAAGTGCCGAGGAGCATTTCTTCTACTATTCGACGATACATGCACGGGGCATGGCCTACGTGGTCTCACGTGCCTAGCGAGCACGTCGACATGTTATGGCGCGAGTTTGAGGCACGTATTATTATTATTTTTTACATGCATGATGATATATTAATATTGGTACTGATATTATTATTTTGCAGGCTCGCTATACATGGGCCGAGGACCAGAGGCCCTTCATTTACGCTGCCTGGGAGGCTATTTCCCGGGCAAGGTACAACGGACAGCTGGGGCAGGCTCGGTCCCAAGCGATGGCCCGAGCTGGGACCACTAACATCGCGGAGACTCGGGGATACGACCCCGGTTGGATTACTCCGGATATATGGGACCAGCTCGTGGGGATATGGTCGACGGATCGATGGCAGGAGGTTTCTCGGAATGCGGCTAGAAATCGCATGTCGGGAGGAGCAGCGCGTCACACCAGCGGCTCTGTTGCATTTGCAATGCACGCAAACCGTATGGTAAGTATATCTTTTAATTATATATTTTATTTGTTATTATGTGTACTAATTAATGTATTTGTTTTGTAAATGTAGACGACGGTGTCGGATGACGGGACTGTCCAGCGACCCTCCCCGATGGCGGTGTTTGAGCGGACTCACCGTCGAGCACATGGGACGGGGGAGTACATCGACAACCGCTTTGCATATATTATGGTAATTATATATTTGTTTAAATTATTCATTATATATTTATAATTTAAGTTTTATGATAAATATTAAACAAAAAATCAAACTCGAGTAGGAGACGTACAGCCGGAGGGTGGTGCAGCGCGGGGGTACCCCCGAGGACTTTGACGCAACATCGTGGGTCGAGGCCGCAGGTGGCTGGGACCATGGCCGCGTATATGGCTTCGTAGATAGTGGTCATGCGCGAGCCGTACTAGGGCCACTTGGGGCACCGACCCCTCCGGTCGCTGGTGAGCGGCCGTCCACCTCTAGATCCAGTTATGATCATAGTAATAGGATAAGGACACTAGAGGAGACGGTCGCGCGTCAGACTGAGATGATGGAGCGTCAGAGTCAGACGATGGCGAATATAGAAGCTATGCTACACAACTTGTCAGGTCATCCCGAAGCAGTCATCTCTTCGGCATCATCTAATCCATCGTCCTCGAGTTAGTCCACGCCGGTGTACACTCAAGCGCTCCAGACCCCGCCATATAATCCAGACCATCCTCCATCGTGATCGTGAGATTTTTTGTTTGGATATTGAACTTGTTTAACTTATTTTGTTTGGATATTGATACTTCAATTTTGCATTTGAATTGTTTTTATACTATCGTGGATAATTATCAATATAAATATAATTGTTTTGATGTATATATGTTGGTGTGTTTGTGATGTGTGAATGAATGTGTATGAGGTGTTTGTGATGTGTGAATGAATGTGTGTATGAGGGTATGAGTGTGTGAGTTATGTATCAAATAAATGTATCAATGTATCAATGGAAATTTAAAATTTTCAAATTTTCTGGTTGCAGGTATACGTCATCAGCAACGGCTTTCCCACGGGCGTCCGTGGGAAAGCCGTTGCTAAAAGTGTATCGAAAGCCGTTGCTGATGACCTACAGCAACGGCTTAGCGATGGAGTTTTACTAACGGCGTTGCTACGGACTCAGCGGCCGTTGCTATTAATGTTATCGGCAACGGCTCCGGGTCTGTGGCAAAACCGTTGCTGATAATAGTTTTAGCGACGGCCCGAGCGGCCGTTGCTGATAATGTTTTGAGCGACGGCCCGAGCGGCCGTTGCTGATCCGTTGCTAAGTCATCAGCAACGCGACTTTCTGTCACGGCTCTATTGCAACGGCTCGGCCGTTGCTGATTCTCTTCAGCAACGGCTCAGCAACGGCATCAGCCGTTGCTGATGACCATTTTTCTAGTAGTGCAAAGGGTTCTCCATCGTAGTAAAAACATTCACATTTCCAGATTTATTACCAACATTACTACTATTATTCAAGGTCGATTCAAAAGCCATATATACCACATGGGGACAAGATGTTCCCCCTTTCGATCCCAGCATCCAAACATTTCAACGCATAATTCGCTTACAGTTCCAACTCTTTCTCCTCCGCAAACACTACCATCTCAGCTTGTCGTAGCCCTCCTTTCCCTGGGTCCGGTGGCTTTTTCGACTTTAGAGGATCCTTCACCTATCCTCTTTTGTCGCCAGAGTCTCTCCCGTCAAGTCTGTGTTATTACTTCTTTTTAGATTATACCTTATATCTGTTTCAATTCAATATAATATTTTTGTCTATAAGAAATATAAAGCTTATAAATAATTATAATCTCCAAAGTATCCATGATTAGACAGTTTAAGAACATAAGTTTACTCGAGTTGCAATTATGTATACTTTAAAAAAAATCACTTGAGTTCAAAATTTTGAATAGTATTTTCCTTGTGGTACAAGTATATGCTCGGATATGATGATACACGTACTTGAAGAACTATAAGGAAAATATTTAAAAAATATTTAAATGCAATTTGAATAATATGATTCCCTAGTAGAATAGGACCACCCCACGTGTGAAGAAAACATAATAGTTTTACAAACAAATGGTTGTAATGGTAATATAGAATTATGATGAAAAATCGTAGTTGGATATACCGCTGAATGTACCACAATAGTTTACTTGAAGAATTTAAGAATAATGTATAAGAATTCCTAAATTTTGCTTACTTAAATTTGTAATACCTCAGTTTATATCACATGAGAATAATATTGGATGTTACGTTGATTTATCACTCATCTATAATACCCCGGCATTACACTAATCTGGGCAGCAAAATTTGGAAACCAATATTTCGTCGATTGTCCACTATATATCACCAACATAAATTACTTTACAATGACCACAGTGACAACTCCTTGTAGTCATTGTAGCTATCTCAGATACCTTTTCATCTACAATGGTGACTGTCATCATTGCAAAGTATTTATAATCGACTCTTATGTGATTACTTTTTTGCGACGATGGCTATGTAAGACAAATCTTACATCAAGAATTTCATGAATTTAAGAATATCATAATTAAATTAGTAAGATAAGATCTTACTTGATGATGACATATTTGCAGCGGAATAAACTTCTGGATCTTCAAAGGAAAGCCGGGTCTTCCTCCACAACACCGCCTCAAATGCTCTGCTCTCGATGGGGAAAGCAACTATGAGCTAGGGTTTTTCCACACGGTGTATAGAGGGGACCTAGCCTCTATTTATAATTGATTATATGGGCCCGTCCATCACGGGCTTCATTAATCGGGCCTACACTTGATTAATCACACCAATCATGGTTAAGTGTTTCAAGCTCGAATCACATGGATCAAGATCACATGAGCTAACAGGCATCTCAATAATGGATCATAAGATCAAACCCTCTTTTATCAAATCAAAACATTACAATTGATTGTAGCCCACATATGAAAAATGAAAATATAGAATATTTAAAAAATATTCTAACATTCTCCCACTTGGGCAAGATCAATTGTAAAGTTTTATTTTTGAAAAAAATAAATTTAAAAAACGACACTCGGGTTTAATCATATATTTCAAAAAATGTGGCCACAAAATTAAAAAAAAAAAAAAAAAATATGGCCACAAAATAAAAAATAAAATAAAAATGATCCAAGATGCAACACTTATTATGACTCATATCAACAACCAATGATATCGAATCATGGCAGCCATCATGACAATACGGGACATAAGACTTTCCATGGTCACGAATACCACTGATATTGCTAACAATTGTCATTAGTGTGGAGTGTAGCACGAAAATAACACTCAAAATGATCCGATAAGAACAGTGTTATTTTCATTGTCAGTCCTCATACTTTCTCTTCTAGATATACCTTTCGGTAGGAGAAAGCGTATGGTTTTTAGAAAACCATCAAGTCCCTAGACTCAAAATTGGCATCAATCAATGGGCAACATGATTCACATGACACCGAGCCTTTAAACAAAAATATGATATCTTTAGACTTAAATATGGTATCAATCAAGAGACATTCTGATTTAAATGATACCGAGTCTTAAATAAGAAATATGATGTCTCTAGACTTAAATATGGTATCAATCAAGAGACATTCTGATTCAAATGATACCGAGTCTTAAATAAGAAATATGATGTCTCTAGACTTAAATATGGTATCAATCAAGAGACATTCTGATTCTAATGATACCGAGTCTTAAATAATTATTGAACACATATATTAAATATGACAATATGATCTCAAAGTGCTCAAAACAAAAGGAAAAATAACTCCCACTAACCAAGCACATCAAAAGAACTCAGAATGCTCATATTTTCAACTTGTCTTTTAAAGACTATGGGTCTGAGTCCCTTGGTTAAGGGATCAGCGAGCATCAGATCTGTCTCTATGTGTTCAACTAAAATATCTCATTTCTTTACAAGATCTCTAACAGTCAAATATTTCAACTCTAAATGTTTGGAGTCTTGTAATGAGATTTACAATGTGAAGTCATATATTAATATTTTTAGGTCAGGTAGCTTGATATTCAGCTAGTTACTAATAGAAAAAATATTTTCCTCCCACTGACCTTCACATTTATATATTAATCAATTATTTTCTTCACATCCTATTAGTGTCACTATCTTATCAACAAGTGATCGATTTATGAATCAGTTAATCAATGAGACTACATTAGTTTTCGAAAACCTATCACCTTTGGGCAGACAGATTTCTAGACCAATGCACACTCTAATAACTTCATCACAATATAATTAGAATGTGTTAGATTAAATTATAGGGCATATCATAAAATTGAAATTGAGGCTAACCAAATATTACATATTCACCTTTGGGCAGAACATGCAATCACGAAATAAAGCCTCGATGAGTTAAATAATGAGACACTGATTTTCGAAGACCTATCACCTTTGGGCAGACAGATTTCTAGACCAATGCACACTCTTCTAACTCCATTTAATAAGACCTCCAATTAAAACACTCAATAATCATCCTTTGGGAAAAACTATTGAATGAATTAATCTTCAGTATTCCTCATATGATGAGAAAATACACCACTCATTATAAGTAATCCACTTTGGTGGTAATTACAAATAATAACTAGTGAAAAAACTCATCAGGAATCAATTGCCCACATGTCAAATATTCAAATCCAATATATATTGCAAAATTGGTACAAGAATAAAGTACCATAATTAATAATGAATTTAAATCAATGACCATTTCAGATTATTATTTATGTTTATGTGGTTGTAAATTTTGCCAATATCCTCACCTAATTGTAGCTATATTAGGTTTCAAATATATATAAAAATTGGCAGCATTATTTACAATAATGAATTAATATTTTAAGTAATCCACATAACATAAAATGTACAATAATATTATCATGTAAGTAATAAATCACATGGATTCTACATCATGCTAAATATAGCAAAATTTTAACATGATAATAAAATTTACATTAATAAATCATGAAATCAATCATGCTGGCAAAATTATGATAATAAATCAGCTATATTGTGTCAATTATGCAATATTATTATAATATCTGAATAATAATGTTGCATTATGCCTAAATTAAGCAAAAAAATAAGCATATTTATTGTGCCCAGAACTTTTATAAGCAGCGGACTAAAAAATTGAAGAATGACCATTAATAGCATTAAGCCCATATTCAAGATTCAATAGCCCAGTTCAGTTCCAACACAAGATAAGAAGGATTTTGCAGTCACATTAAAAATTTAAAATACTGCAATATAATAAAATTGACGACAATAATCACGTGATCAATTCTAGCATGATATTTAATATGATAAATCATATGGCTCATATTGAGATTAAAAATTTGGCACATAAATATATAAGGCTCCCAAAAAATTAAATACAATGAGAAAATGATTCTATTTAAAATTTGAATATTTCAACAACTATTGAGGCTACAAAAAATGCTTTCATCAATAATGGACTAAGTTGGTAGAAACGGTCCACAAGCATTATTAGGCCTAAATGCATCCATATGTATTAAAATAAGTAATAATTTTATCATATAACAACATAATATCAGCTATGTATGAAGCAAAATATAACATAGCATGAAATACAATGATAAAATAATTAATGAACAATAAATTAAGTCACCACATGAGGCAAAATATGTCATGAAGTATAATAGATGTAGCATGACAATAAAAATTGACAATAATAAATTAAAGTCAATTATAGCATGTGAGCAAAATTAGCATGATAAATTAATCTATGCTATGTTCATATTGGCTCATGAGTGGGTAGACAATAATGTTGTATTCAAAATTTTATGCCATGATCTAATTTTTAAGTAAATTGATCAAAAATATAGTGAATCAATCAAAATCAAAATTGAACCAATCATAAAAGGATCAATTAATCATGAACTACATGTAATTGAGTTGAACCAGTCAAGAAACCTTTTGAACTGCTTAAAAGAGCACTGAACTAGCCTAAATTGACATGAACCGGTGATGAACCAGTGAAATTTGACCTAATCCAGTGTTGAACCGGATCTAATTTCACTGAACCGAACCTAGTTTCAGTGACCCAAATGAAAATAGGAAATAAACCGGCTGAAATCTTAATGAACCAAGCAAGAACCGATTTCAAAGTTAAAAAATATGAACCGGTAAAAATTAATAAGGGTGAAATAGATTTATTAAAGAAGCTGGGTTGGGATTTGGCTCTTAATGGATCTGGAACCTTATGAAATAGATCCAGATCCAGATCCAATTAACTAACCAATCCTTAAATCCCAACCTTTTAGTTTAAGTGATCAAATCTCAACCATCAAAATAAGCATATTTAATCTCATCCATCAAAATATTTAATCTTAACATTTGAAAGCAAAATAAATAAATAATTTGGGCCTAAAAATTCGGCCCAAATCAGCAAACTTTATTTTTATTTTTATATTTTTTTTTTATTTGTTTGCACTGGGTCTGCAGTGCTGGGCTCAGCAGCCCAGCCCAGTGACCCAGCCGGCCCAGCCCAGCGAACCGACGGGCGGCACCAGCAAACAGACGGGCGACGCCCGCGTGCCCGTTAAGGCACAACAGATGCGGGCGCCGCCTTCGGTCAGGCGGGCGTCGCCCGCGTGCCCGTTAGGGCACGACAGACGCGGGCGCCGCTGCCTGCCTCGTCGAGCGTGCCTCTGACGAGACGGCGAGCGTGACCGGGACGCGAGAGACGTGCTCGCTCGCTCGCCTCGTCGAGCGCGTTGCTGACGCGGGCGCCATCTGCAGGCCGCTGATGCAGCGTTGAGCGAGCGACGCGCACGTTCGCTCGCTCGCCTTGAGCGCCACGGACGCCGAGGCGGAAAGAGCTTGCAGGCGGTGCGAATGCAGAGGCGAAAAAAAAAGCCAGTTGAGGCGCGGTCGCCGAGGCGGTCGCTGATGCAGATGCAAAAAGGCAGATGTAGAGGCAAAAAAGTTGATGATGACAACGAACGGCGAATTAAAAATAATATCACGCTTTGTTCATTTAAACCGGAATATCACTGTACATAACCTTTAAAAATCAAATTATATTTTACTGTACAGAATCCAGATAATAATCTCTAAATAAAATTAGAGGATGAAGAGAAAGAATCAACGGATAAAAGCATGATTCAATAAAAATATATAATATCCGAAGAATAATAAATTGATTCGAACAGAAATATTAATTTTAATATTCAAACACGATGAATCAAAATTTAAATAGATTATTCATCGTATTAAAATCATTTCGTAATCATCATAAACGAATTCTTAAATTCATAAAAAGGGGCTCTGATACCAATTGTAAGACAAATCTTACATCAAGAATTTCATGAATTTAAGAATATCATAATTAAATTAGTAAGATAAGATCTTACTTGATGATGACATATTTGCAGCGGAATAAACTTCTGGATCTTCAAAGGAAAGCCGGGTCTTCCTCCACAACACCGCCTCAAATGCTCTGCTCTCGATGGGGAAAGCAACTATGAGCTAGGGTTTTTCCACACGGTGTATAGAGGGGACCTAGCCTCTATTTATAATTGATTATATGGGCCCGTCCATCACGGGCTTCATTAATCGGGCCTACACTTGATTAATCACACCAATCATGGTTAAGTGTTTCAAGCTCGAATCACATGGATCAAGATCACATGAGCTAACAGGCATCTCAATAATGGATCATAAGATCAAACCCTCTTTTATCAAATCAAAACATTACAATTGATTGTAGCCCACATATGAAAAATGAAAATATAGAATATTTAAAAAATATTCTAACAGGCTAGCCATTGTAGAAAAGCTTTGGTGATATTGATTTGGCTATTGTGGGGACTGTTGCAAATGAATAATTATTTTGTAGCGAAATTTTATTCCTAGTCCATGGAATAAAATTCCAATAGAAATTGATTTAATTATGCAGATCCACCTATAAATACAACTAAGTTTATACCTCCCTGATCACTCATAGAATTTAATATTAGAGTTAATTATTAATTATTTACATAAAGAGCACACAGCATATTGAATCAAAATTATTTATATGCACTTGCAGAAAATATAAACTAATTAACTAATAATTCAAGTACATTACAACACAAATGTATAGATATGTATAATACTGATCATCTCAATTTCTACTTTCCTCTATCAATGGTTTCCTCAAATCATCCTCATTAACACTCTCTTTTGCATCAACTGCGATTATTACTATATTGGAATCATCAATTGGAAGTGGATTGTTCTTTGGTTCCAAATCCTCGGATTTGCCCCACAAAACTGTGTACAAACCAATCACAACTACAACTGCTCCGATCAAGCTGCAAGAAAAAGAATAGTTATAAGATAATAAATCCTAATGTACAAATTAGGGTTTCTGGCACATCTCCTTTTGAAGGCAGCAAGTCATCATAGCTACCTTCCAAGATGAAGTTTTTCATTGAGCATAATGAAACCCAAGATTGCAGTGATGACAGTGCTAAGAGGATTGAAGAGTGCAGCATAGAGAGGTCCCTTGATTGCTACGCACCATGTTTGAAGATATATTGAGACGCCAGATCCAATCATTCCCTACACATATATTTCAAGTAATATCATTATTCATGAAATTCTATTTTATTTTAATTTTGAAGTTTAGTTCTCTTTTGTCAACATGATGTAGAATTGATCATGTTGTGTACGTACGTAGACCACTTTCTTTTCCCTAGAATTATAAGATAAAATTGATATAGAATTGAGGTTTAAAATCCTCACCGCAAATAAGCAACTGAAGAGTTCAACCAGTGAATGAATCTTCCATGAACTCAAGTTTGGCTGTAACAAGTATGTCAAAATGGCTGACTGAATGGTTGATAAGAAGCACATCCAAGTTGCCTGTAACAGTGGGTCTAAATTAATTGGCACCTGCATGCAACGATTATTGAATTAATTAGTTTCAAATATAATATAACTTATATTTTTAATCTATTCGCCTACTTGTCGATTGAAGCCCAATTTTATTAATATCTATAATTAGCTAATTAAATTTCATAGACCTGCAAGATGAGCCACAAAGACCAGCAAAAGCTGGATGCAATGAGGACGAGTGATCCCATTATCCATTTGTCACTCGCTGAATGCATCATTAGGTGATGAAACTCAGGTGAGAGAAGCTTTGGGCCTTGGATGAAAGCCATGATGAGTGCACCTCCAACGCATATGACTGTGCCAACCACTTTTGCCATGCTTCTCACACTCTTTATATTTACCTTCTCTAACCTGTAATTAATTAAACATCATGGTATTTTATCTTCAACCGAAGTGGAATACGTGCATTACAAGATAATAGAATATATATATCACTAAGAAGGCATGTTTGCTTCAAGAATGGGATAAAAGAATGACAAGATAAAAGATAAATTTTAAACTCTTAGATTAACTATTAATTTTCCTATATAATAAATTATATTTTTTAAAGAATAGTATTTTAAAAAATATGTGCATGCTTGTTGTCATCGGCGCCTGTGATGGTGTAACAAGCTTTTTCCCTCGTCAAGTATGCTGCTTCGGCAGCAGTGGGAAGAAGGTAATGATGCATTGGTCGCTCCTCTCATTAAGAGCGTTATTGAGTCAGCGAAGGAGAGGATGATGCCTCTGTCGTTCTCGACCGACTTCATGTGTTTTTCATCACCGACGTCTTAGGTTCCCAATGTCGTCGGCGTAAAGATAGGGTAGGCGATACTCTCTTCCTTGGGTCTACTTGTGGAGGAAATTTTCTCCATGCGGTCACCGGTGCGCATGCTGACCGTTGGATCACGTCGGTGGTCTCATGGCGTCGCACATCACCGATCGTCTCCAACCTTCCAGTGTTGGATGGACATTAGATCTGGAAGAAAAAGAGCAAGCAACAGGCAGCAATGTTCTCTCGACGGAGTTGTGGGAGAGAGATTCGATCTTCTCTCTCTTTCCGTCGTCGAGGGCATTGAAGAAAGTAGCAGTCACCGCCTATTCCTACCTGAGGATCAGAGTAGTCTGGTCCGGCTCGGTGTCTCTCCTGGTCAGGTGCCAAGTCCGACGGATGGGAGGCTTGCAAAAGACACTCTGATGCTCAAGTTAGTGGGACTCCTAGGTGGAGATAATTGAAAATAAAACTTAGGGTACTTCAGACATCCTATGTTTGTATTTATTGCATGTGTAGGTGATGACACCGCCCTACAATCTCGCTGGGATATTGCTCAGAATGGGTAGAGGCCGATCTTGGAGATGGTAGGCTTATAATGGCGTATCCCTCATGATAAGGAATGACGTGAATGTCCTTGTTTGGATGGGTGGAGCCCCTGGGCGGAGCTATCTGGTCTGGCTCGAGTCAGGTTTGGAAGTACGACCGGAGGAGCCCTCGGACAAAGCCGTTTGGTTTGGGTTATAGGGTGTTGTTGGATCTAATTTGACTGAGCTCAATAATTATAGTACAGTCCATAGCCCTCAAACTCGGTCGGAGTCTGGAGGACTGTATGTCAAGCTCTTAAGTAGAGTTAACTTTTCGTCTATGGGTTTTCTACAATTTTTGAGGAATTTTTGGAAATATTTTGTCATGTTGTGTTTAGCATTTGTAAAGGCTAAACTGTGTAAGTGATCGTAGAAGCTGAATTGGATCAAGCGATCGTAGAGGTCGATTTGGAGTGAGCGACCGTAAAGGCCGAGCTGGAGTAGGTGACCGTAGAGGTCGAGTTCGAGCAAGCGACCGTAAAAGCTGAGCTGGAGCAGGCGACTGTAGAGGTTGAGCTGGAGCGAGTAACCATAAAGACCGAGCTGGAGTAAGTGATCGTAGAGGTCGATTTGAAGCCAACGACCGTAAAGGCCGAGTTGGAGTAGGGGACAGTAGAGGTCGAGTTGGAGCGAGCGACCATAAAGGCCGAGCAGGAGTAGGCGACCGTAGAGGTCGAGTTGGAGTAGGCGACTGTAGAGGTTAAGTTAGAGCGAGCGACCGTAAAGGCCGAGCTGCAGTAGGCGACCGTAGAGGTCGAGTTGGAGCAAGCGATTGTAGAGGTCGATTTGGCATATCTTCGTTGTGTTATTTTTGTGTCTTCTTGACTTCTGTGCCTAATATGATGGCTTAGCGGGGGGTTTCTCTTCCTTCACGATGCATCCTAATTGGATCTTGCCTTTTCAATTTAAGAGGCCAGTGATCATGGCTAAAAAAATGCTCGCACGTTCTTTGTCGTTTTCTAGGAGGCTGTCGCCCTGGCGTTTGTTTAGACAGTCTAGATTTGTCACTGGTGTGATCATTGACCGTTCAATGAGGGATTTATTGCCCCTATGCCGCCTATAATGCATTTTTTCTATTTTTGTTTCCGAACTCTTGGTCGTGCTTTTGGCAATTGGTGCTTTGAAGATTTCCTTCGGTGACAGCTTTGCGGGTTATTTGTTCGATTGTTGCCACCTTCATTTTCTTCTCCGATGAGTTTTCTGATGCTTTGTCTTAGCTCTCATAGGTCCTGCCTTAGGTTATAGTAGGTTTGAACTGACTCATCTCCGTTCTAGGGTTTTCGCAATGACGAAGAAGAGTGTCGTCGTGAAGTCGGAGTTCGGGACGCCAGTGAGGGATCCAGATTCCTACTCCTGGGTTCAAGAGGATGTGAAGTTGCAGGGCTCGGTTATGATCGATCTTGATAGCATTCCGTCCTTTCGGGACAATGTGTCCATTGCCCGTGAGAGCGTTGAGGGGGACTATGAGTGTCTTCCATGCCTATTGTCGGATCGAATATATCATCATACAACATGGAATTTATCTTTATGTACCAGACTTTGTTCAACGAGCTGGGGGTTCGTCTTCCTTTTACCGGTTACTAGCACAATGTCCTGAATCTGATTAATGTCACTCCCACTTAGTTGCACCCGAATAGTTGGGCGTTTGTTTGGTGCTTTGAGATTGTGATGGAGTGTCTAGGAATCAAGTCAAGCCTCTATGTATTCTTTTATCTTTTTCAAACAAAGGAAGCACAAAAAGGACCGTGGGTGTCTTTCAATGCCATCACCAGGAGCAAACTCTTTGCTTTGTTCAAGAGTTCGTATAAGGGCTTCAAGACCCGTTATTTTAGAGTTAGATCGCGAGAGGGCGTTTGACCCTTCTTTATGGAGTCACTTTACTGTTTAGAGAGGTTTCCTCTATCTTAGAGGTTGGAGCCTTGTTCCGTTCAGGATTTTGATGAAGTGTTTCCCCTGAGTACGAAGTCTGGTCGCCTTTTTGTCACAGAATTGTCCTTCTGTTCCTCTCACTTCGCGGAAGATATTTGATAGGAGTCATGACAAGTCCTTGGTTCTGGAATACATAGGTAGATTTTTAGTGCGGAATGTTCAACATTTTTCCTTCGCTTGAAAAATACTCACTTGCTTTTTCTTGGTTTATACATGAAGAATGTCTTCGCTATGGTAGGCCGGGCGCTCGTACTCGATGGGCGAATATAAAGGGGAATTATTCGAGCGGTAAAGAGAAAACTCCCTTGGTAGAGAGTTTGCTGAAATCTATGAAGTCTCGGGCTCTGACGTCTCAATGCCTCCTGCCCCAGAAGCGATTGAGCGGTTTATGCCTTCAAATTCTCTGAGTCTTCCCGGATCTCCTCTGAGACGGAGAAAAAGGGTTAGGAGTACTGATGAGGGCCCAATCCCTCAAATAGTTGTGCTCTTGGTGGGAGGTGTTACTACCACGCCTGCAGTGGTGACGAGAAATCGTCCGCTGGCACCTCTACAACTACCTGCACCTTCTAAAGGTGGTAAGGATGTTCACCTCGGTGCCCAGGTGGAGTTTCCCGAGGGGGTGGATCCATGGAAATTTTATCAGACCCATTTTCTGGCCTGACAGTGGGGCTAAGGATGTTTTTATCGAGAGCGTCGGAGGCCCATTCTCGTAAGGTTAAGCCATTGAAGAGGGCTTTAGAATCCAAGACTAGTGAGATTGATCGCCTGAACGCTCGAGTGAAGGTGGTAGAAGGCCAATCTGCGACTACAAAGGTGGAGCTGGTTAAACTCTATTAAGACTTGGCTAAGGCCATAACGAAGAATTCACATTTGCAAGCCGAGGTTGAATCGGATAGAGTGCGTTTGCAGGCCCAGGTCGAGTCGACTAGGGCTGAGGCTGATAGATGGAAATATGTAGCTCAAGACCTTGAGACTGAAGTGAATTGCTTCAATGATGTTGCCTTTGAGGTGTACGTCGAAAGTTTGCATAAGGCGATAAAGCAGGCTCGGTTTTTTTTCTCATGGAGTTGACTTCTCAGGGGTCGATCTTTCCAAGGAGGTAAAGGACGGTGTTCTTGTGGTTCCAGAGATCGAGGAGGAAACTCGTAATTATTCTGGTGAGAGGTCACCTTCAGCAGATCCTGGGCGGCGTCAGCTAAATAGCGGCATTTCGGAGGGGAGAGTTTTCGTTACATTGGCTGGGCCTGAGGGGTCTCATGATGGTTAAAACTTTAAACTGCTTGTGTGTGGGCTATCTTGACTGCCTCTAACAAATTACAGCCTTTCGGGGCAATTTAACTGTTAGCCCATTCTGGGCCTACTTTATGCCTTGCATGTTTTCTTTTTGTTTTTCTGGTGACTTGGTAGTAGAGTTTTTGTTGTCGGTAGTATTTTGCTCCCTTTTGAAGGGAGAGTTTTTGTTTGAGATTGAACCTCATGTGGTGGCTCCGAAGTTGTTTCAGAGGTTAAGCAGTAACAATAGGGCCAAATATCAAGCTAGGTCTGTTTTAGAATTGAGCAAACCCTTGTAATAGGGGTAAAGCTGGAAATAGTGGCTCTAAGGGCCGAGGGCCGCACTCGGGGGGTTTGAGCCGAGCTCACCGAAAAGCGTAAGGCAAGTACGCGCGCGAGGAGTCGAGTAAGGATGCTGAGGCCGGAAGTGGTGGTGTGACAGCCAGGCTGGTGAAAATGGAGTCCGGGTCGGTGTAAGGGCTATGACGTCAGATGTAGTGGCTTTGGGGGCTGAGAAATGCACTCAGGGGTTCAAGCCGAGCTCGTCGAGGAGTGTAAGGCACGGCCGCTTGCGAGAGTTTGAGTAAGGGCTTTGAGGCCAAAAGTAGTGGCGCAGTGGCCAAAGAGCCAAGCTGGTGAAAACCGAGTCTTGGTCATGTAAGGGCTCTAAAGTCGGACGTAGCGGCTCTAGGGGATGAGGACCGCACTAGGAGGGTTCAAGCCGAGCTCGTTGAGGAGCGTAAGGTAGGACTGCGTGCGAGGGGTTAAGTAAGGGCTCGGTGGCCAACGAGCCAGGCTAGTGAAAATCGAATCCTGGTCGTGTAAGGGCACTAAGGCCAAAAGTAGCGACCTTGGGGGCCGAGGACCGCACTCGAGGGGTTTAAGCCAAGCTCGTCAAGGAGCGTAAGGTAGGACCGCGCGAGGGGTTGAGTAAGGGCTCTGAGGCCTAAAGTAGTGGCGCGATGGCCAACGAGCCAGGCTGGTGAAAACCGAGTCCTGGTCGTGTAAGGGCTTTGAGGCCAAATGTAGTGGCTTTGGGGAGCTGAGGACCGCACTCGGGGGTTCAAGCCGAGCTCACTGCGGAGCATAAGGCAGAACTATGTTCGAGGGGTCGAGTAAGGGCTCTAAGGCCGAAAGTAGTAGCACGATGGCCAACAAGCCAAGCTAGTAAAAATCGAATCCTGGTCGTGTATGGGCACTGAGGCTAGAAGTAGCGGCTCTGAGGGTCGAGGACCGCACTCGGGGGTTCAAGCCGAGTTTGCTAAGGAGCGTATGGCAGGACCGCACGAGGGGTTGAGCAAGGGCTCTGAGGCTGGAAGTAGTGGTGCAGTGGCCAATGAGCTAGGCTGGTGAAAGCCGAGTCCTGGTCGTGTAAGGGCACTGAGGCCAGAAGTAGTGGCTCCGGGGGCGAGGACCGCACTTGGGGGTTCAAGCCGAGCTCGTCAAGGAGCGTAAGGTAGGACCGCACGTGAGGGATCGAGTAAGCGCTCTAAGGCTAGAAGTATTGGTGTGGTGGCCAACAAGCCAGGCTGGTGAAATTCGAGTCCTAGTCGTGTAAGGGCACTGAGGCC
Organism: Canna indica; assembly: GCA_034359265.1. NCBI lineage: Eukaryota > Viridiplantae > Streptophyta > Magnoliopsida > Zingiberales > Cannaceae > Canna > Canna indica. The sequence continues at coordinate 73,845,056 of CP136894.1, read as the reverse complement.
GAAAGTAGCGGCTCTGGCGGCCGAGGACCGCACTCGGGGGGTTCAAGTCGAGCTCGCTGGGGAGCGTAAGGTAGAACCGTGTGCGAATGGGGCGAGTAAGTTTTGAATAGTGGATTATTCGTTAAAGTGGTGAGATGACTGTAGAATTCCTGGGCATACACATAGAAAATGCAACAAATGCAATTTTACTGAATATTGAAAGAGAATTGTGCGTACAAGAAAATGCTATGTCTGAGCTTCATTTGTGCTTGTTGGGATGTTTGCACATGACTTAAGCCATCATTCAAGCATTGGGTCGGAGTTGTTTTTTGCACGTCTTAACATGGGTCTTGCTCGAAAATTCTCGCCGACTGTTCGCCTAGGGCTGTGGAAGGTGTTCGCGGGCCGCTAGGCTCTTTCTTTGGCTCAGCCATCCTTTGCATGAGGAACTCGTTGTAGCATCATCGAGCTTGTTTTTTATCAACGTGAAGCACGCCAACTTCCATCTCTAAAACGGGAAACTTTAGTGGTTGGTGGGGAGTCGATACAATAGCTCCCAAATTATTTAAGGAAGGTCGTCCTAGGATTATATGATATGGGTTGGGAAAGTTGGTGACTAGGTATTGTACATCAATCGTTCTTACCTTTGGCCGGGAGTTGAATGTTGTCCTTAACCATATGGCACCTCGGATGTCGGCTCTTTCTCCCAAAAGCCTACCAAGTCTCCTCTACAGGGGTGATACCCAGACCCTACCATATATAGGAACATTTTCTAAGTTCTGAAATCGGACCCTACCATGTTTGAACCTAAAATCGGACCCTACCGAAACCACATGTTTCGATTTCGATTCCGGGTACCCTGTTGGAACATGTTCATTTATAGGTTCCAGAACATATTCTAATATATTCCAGAATAGATTTCAATATGTTCCTGAATAGGTTCCAGTACAGGTTACAAGGTACAAGTTTCGGGTACCGATTCTGGTTCCTGGTACCCGTTGTGTTGGACCCGAAATCGGAACTAATTTTAATCAATTCCATAATTTTTATCCCAGACCATACCTGTATTTAATTTGTGTCTACCCGGAACCTACTCGATCGAATAGGTTCTAACCGGTTCCGGTTCTACCCGGTACCCATGCACACCCCTAAGTTGTGTTGTCAATCACCATGATTGCCCGGAGGGACCTCTTTCTAGCCGAGCTTGATTCACCACCTCCTGCGAATTCGTTGGCGGTGTAGTCGATAACTCCTCGGAGTTCGTTTCCTAATATATCAGTTCGGTTGCTCTCCCTCTGACCCGAGTGAGGGTCCAAAGGTGTTTGTCTTTCTCGTCGAGGGTCGCGACTTTTGCTCCGATCTCGTTCTGTCTGGCGATGGATATACCTATCTAGGAGTCCTACATGGACCAAATCTTCATGTTGGTCAACGAGTATTACACAATCCTTGGTGGTGCATGTGTACGTAGGTGTCGTGGAAGGCACACCTCTTGCTCATGTCGACGTTAGGTGGTAGTTTTTGCTTTCCTGCGTTTGCAAGGTACTTGATGAGCTTCAGGTTGTAAATATCATGAATGATGGTCTCCTTTCTGGTATTGAAAGGTGTATACCTTTCATATTGAGCGTTCAGGCGAGGTGGCGACCTTGGCCCTCTTCCATTATTTTGTTCGTGGCGGTTGCGATCGTCGGTTTTTCGGTTCGCCCTTCTGGATTTTCTATCTCCATCAACGACTTTGACTTCCTATTTGTCAGCTTTTTTTGGCCTCTCGGAGTTCTTCGATCTCTGTGAAGCTGGCAGCTTTCTCTTGGAACTCGGCTATATTCTTAGGCTTTGTCAGAGCGTTTTGGTCGGCAAAGTGTCCGAGTTTTAACCCGAATTTGATGGAAAAGTTCTCAACTCGAGGGTCAAGGTTAGGGATTTCGGCCTCTGTAGCCTGAAACCTACATATATATTCCTTTATGGGCTCATGTTGAGGGCCTGAAATCTTGCCTAATGTAGTGAAGGGCGTCCTCCGTTTTGTAGTAGACCCGTGATGTAGAGAATCAGTTGAGAAAAATGCGGGAGAGATCAGCGAAGGAGTGAATAGACCTTGGTGAGAGGGAAGCAAACCACAATAAAATCATTTTCCCTAGGAAAGTTGGGAAAGCCCTGTAGAGAGCAGGATCAGTTGCTCCGTTGTAGAGCATCATGGTCCTGAATGTCGTCAAGTGTATTGTAGGATCACCCATACTATTGTAGGGCGTTACAATAGTGGGCAACTTTCTCTTGGACGAGAGGCTTGTTGCCATGATGTGATCGACGAAAGATCCTGCATTGATTGGGAGGGCAGCCGCAACCTCCATGGCTCTGGAGCCTTTCTCTCATTCTTGACGGGGTGTGCTGGAGATCTAGTCTTGAAGGACAAAAACTAATCTCCTCCTTTCTGAGCGGTTGCTTTCTTCTTGCTCTGAGTGGCGGTGCTCGTGTTCAATCGAGAGTTGTCCCCGGGACCGCATCTGCATCTCGACCTAGGCTGCTAACTGTTGGTTTTTCGCTTCCAGGTCGTTTATCCGACACAGGGGGTCCTTTTGGGGGAGGCTGGATTGGTGCTGGAGCGTCGCTCCTCGCTGTTTCAACATCACTAAGTTGCGGATGATTGTCGCCGTTTGGTTGTTGTCGTTGGTGTGCGGCGGCGATCACTTGGCTCTGGGTTCCAACCATTGTGGAGGGAGGTAAGTTTTACTCGGCCCCACGGTGGGTGCCAAATGTTCCTACTTGAGGATCAGAGTAGTCCGGTTCGGCTCGGTGTCTCTTCTGGTTAGGTGCCAACTCCGGCAAGGGAGACCTGCAAAAGACACTCTAACACTCAAGTTAGTGGGACTCTAAGGTCAAGGTAATTGAAAATGGAACTTAGGGTACTTGAGGCGTGCTGTATTTGTATTGTAGGTGGAGGTGATGATGCCGCCTGACAATCTCGCTAGGATATTGCTCAGAATGGGTCGAGGTTGATCCCGGAGATGGTGGGCTTGTAATGGTGTTTCCCTAGTGATAAGGAAGGACGTGAATGTCCTTGTCGGGTGGAGCCCTCGAGCAAAGCCGCCTGGTTTGGCACGAATTGGATTGTAGGGCGCTATTGGATCTAATTCGATCGGGCTCAATAATTCTAGTTCAGTCCACCTCTGTATAAAACCTTTCCCACCACACTCTATTGGTCGAACCACGCCGGTCGTGCGCGCTCTCTTCATCGTTGCACGTCACCAACTGAATTATCGTCGGCACCTCAAGAAGGGCGGCGACATCCGTGTTGAAGAGGGAGATGTGGTGGCGGCTGGAATTACAGATAGGGTTTTGAATGAACCGATGCATGCATCACGGGAGAGAAGCGGAGAAGATGGGTTTAAGTTGCAAGTCAGGTTTCAGATCCGATGATAATGGATTTTGGATCCATTAACGATATACCCGCTTAGGTAAATAGTTTAAGTTAATGAGGTCGGGTCCAGATCCTATTTAATGAACCTAGGTCCATTGATGCCATTATACCCGTTGTTGGATGGGTTGACTCTTGTTTCACATTCTGGCCGGCCCAATTCAACATACGAGGCCTTTAATTTTGATTTCTGGTTTGATTTACGTTTAACTTTTCAGCTTTGGCTTAATTGAAATCTGATTTGGTTCAATTTTATTGAGAACATGCTTCTTTTACGTTCTTACACAAGTCCAATTAGAGTTGTTTCATGGCCATAAACATTTAATTAAATCAGTTCATGATTCCTATTAAAAGTGAATCAATTTATGATTAATTTTTGGAATCAACTAGCAGTAAGTCTTAATTTATATTTCGCTGGTTCATGTTATATAAATATATTATTTGCTGTCTCGTTTTATTATTATTGATGCATTGATGAAAATTGTATAAACATGATATATATATATACGTAGTACATTATTACATTAAGTAATTAAATGTCCTATTGCATCATGTTCTAGATGCATTTATGATAATAATTATGCTACGATGTCAATTGACCATGTAATTTGAGTAATTAAGGAACAAATACAACATTTTTAATTATGTTAAATTATAATTTTAGATTATATAGACAAATGACATTAATTATAATTAATTATTTTGAGTATAATAAATCTTATCCCACGAGAATTTTTTATTATACTTATATAATTAATTAATGTGGAACACTAGATTATTTTTCTTAATTTGCCCACAGGCATGGGCGAAGTCAAAAAATTATTTCAGGAGGGGTAAAATATAAAATCATACATAAAAGAATATTTTATAATATTTTTAGAGGCGGCAATTTAATATATTATGTAGTAATATATATATATATATATATATATATAAGGGGGAACCAATCTCAGGAGGGGCAATTGCCCCCCTAAGATTAAGCTGGCTTCGCCCAGCCCACGGGCACGAGGAAAAGATGTATAGTCTATTAGTTTCACATAAAGTTAAATATGAATCATAAAATAGAGCTTAGCCCATGCAGTTTCATTGTATTGATTCATATTTATTTATTTATTTATTTGCTTGTTTATTTATTATTTACATTGGTAAAACTAGAATTCTGTGTGCCTCTATTTAGATTATAAGCATGAATATTTGGTTTAAATATGCAATAATTCAAACTGTTAGCTACTCTAACTTTAAGATCGATATTCCCAAATTAACTGGGGACAATTACAAAATCTGGAGGGAGAGAATTCTTCTTCATGTAGGGTGTATGGACAAAAAAAATGTTATAAGAAAAGATTAACCACCTACTCCTACAAACACTAGCACTCCGACGAAGGTTGTACTTTATGAACAATGAGAGCGATCTAATAGGCTCAGTATAATGTTTATAAAGACACACATACCCACTAATATTTGTGGTTCCATTGGGGAGCATATTAACGTAAGGGATCTACTAAAGGCTATTGATTAGTAGTTTGAATCTTCAGATAAAGCGCTTACTAGCACCTCAGTGACTAAGGTGTCAACTATGAGGCTCACTGGTCATAAAGGTGTTTGCGAGCACATCATGCCGATGAGGGACATTGTAACCCAACTTAAGAAACTTGAGGCTTGTATGTCAGACTCTTTCCTTGTCCATTTTATTCTAATTCCCTACCACACCAATAAGAAGCCTTCAAAATTTCTTACAACACACAAAGAAAAATGATCAATTAATGAACTTCTAACCATATTTGTACAAGAGGAAGGAAGTCTACCTACTGAGTATGTGAAAGTGCACATCTGGTTTCACAACGAAGAAAGAAGAATGATCAAATCAAGCATAAGGCAAAAGGCAAACCGGTCATTAAGGATGACATCAAGAAAGAGTCTGACCAGGTGTTACTTCTGTAAAAAGAACGAGCACATGAAGAAGGACTGTGCCAAATATAAGTGGTGGCTTGAAAAGAAAGGTGCATCAATCTCCTTGTTATGAATCTAATATGATTGATTAATTTTTATCATAACACTTGGTGGATTGATTAAGTTTCTACAATTCACATTTCCAATACTTTGCTGGGCTTTCAAAACCAAAGAAAGCCAATGAAAAGTGAGCATTGCTCCAAGCTTCCTAGATCTTTGTGGTTTGAAGCCCTTAAGATGGTTGTGAATATATTGAACTGAGTTCTAACCAAGGCCATTTGTAAAATGTCATTTGGGTTATGAAAATGTTGGAAATCGAGTTTGCAACATATATATGCGTGTATGAGGTTGTCCATATGAAATAAGGGTTTACAATCTACAAGAGAAGAAGCTAGACCTAAGAACTATTAGTGGGTACTTCGTTGGATATACCGAAAAGCCCAAAGGGTATAGGTTCTTTAGTCCATTACATACCACTAGGTTTGCATAATCAAGGAACACAAAATTTCTTGAGAATGACTTGATTAGTGAGAGCGATCATTTTTAAAATTTAATTCTTGAGAAAGATCATTTGGATGAGCCAACTCCTGACTCAAGTGAAAGGTTGATTGTCATTCATAATGCGCATTGGTTGTTATTCATAATGCACATCTTCCAAGTGTCCAACAATTGATCATTGAGAATTCACAAATAGTTAATAATGACCAAGTACATCCTGGTACTCAACAATTACTAGACACTGTTGAGTAACTGGATGTGTAACAAGCTCCTCAAGAGGTTGATAACACAACATTAAGGAGATCTACTAGGATGAGGAAGTCAGCTATTCCTAGTGACTAAGTTATCCAGAGACGTTTTCACAAGTCATAAGTTACAGTGAAACTGAGTTGTGGTACAAAGCTATGAAGGATGAGATGAAAAAGACATTAAACAAGGTCTGGGATCTTGTCGAGTTGTCTGAAGGTTCAAAGGCCATTGGGTGTAAGTGGATCTTTAAAACTAAAAAGGATTCCCTGGGCAACATCGGAAGATATAAGGCTAGATTGACGGCCAAAGGATTCACTCAAAATGAGGGAATCGACTATACGAAGACCTTTTCTTCTGTATCTAAGAAAGATTCTTTCTATATCATTATGTCATTAGTTGCCCATTTTGACTTAGAATTGTATCAAATGGATGTGAAAACGATATTCCTTATTGGTAACCTAGAGGAGAAGGTTTATATGAAACAACCTGAAGGATTCTCCTATAATAACAGTGAGCACTTGGTGTGCAAGCTCAAGGAGTCTATATATGGATTGAAACAATCCTTCCGTCAGTGGTACTTAAAGTTCCATGATGTGATATCTTTATTCAATTTTGTTGAGGATATCATGGATCAATACATATATCACTTGATCAGTGGGAGTAAGATTTATTTTCTTATCTTATATGTGGACATCATTCTACTTGCAACCAATGATAAGAGATTGTTAGATGAGGCGAAATAATTTCTCTCTAAGAATTTTGATATGAAGGATATGGGTGAGACATCTTATGTCATTGGCATTAAAATCCATAGGGACAGAAACTCAAGACATTTAGGTCTATATATCTCATGGAACCTATATAAATAAAGTCTTAGAGAGATTTAATTTGGATGAAAAATTGTTAACCGAGTGTAGCACACATTGTGAAAGGTGACACATTCAGTCTTAACCAGTGTCCCAAAAATGATTTGGAAATGAAACAAATGCGGAACAATCCATATGCTTCGATTGTTGGCAGCCTTATGTACGCTCAGGTTTGTACAAGGCCCGACATAATATTTGTTGTTGGAATGCTAGGCAGATTTTAAAGTAATCTAGGAATAGACCACTGAAATGCTGCAAAGAAAGTAATGAGGTACCTTAATGGTACTAAGGATTTCATGCTCGTATATAGAGACAAACTAATAACTTGATCAAGTTCGTATCTTGTTTTGAGGCTACCACACATGGTGTGTGGTTAAGGAGTTTCATTTCGAATCTCAGAATCGTGGTATCTATTGTCAAGCCAATAAAGATATTTTGTGACAATTTGGTTACTGTTTATTTGGCTAAAAATAATAAAGTGTGGAAGTCGAATCAAGCACATCGACATAAAGTATTTAACTATAAGAGAGTGTGTTAAAGAAAATAAAGTGGTCATTCAATACGTTCGTACCGAATTGATGATCGTTGATCCTTTGACAAAGGACTTATCGCCAAAGGGTTTCAAGAATCATGTAAACCAAATTGGACTTTCGTCTCGTCATCTAATGATTATAAAGGTATTTTATGTTTTTAATAAAGCTCATATTCAGTTTGTTATTTCTCATTTGGGTGTATACATTTAGTTTGAGAATAACAATTTTGTTGGACCCAGAATAAACATAGAGTTTATTCATAAAGTTAATTTGGGTTGAGATTAAAGGGATAAAGTGCATTGTGATACATGGAAGATAATACTCGTTCTTAAATGACTTATCGTTATGATTCATGCATTTTGTTTCTTTTAAAGCAGACATCGAGTTTAATTTGAGCATTGATAATATATGAACCAAGTGGGAGAATGTAAGATATGGCCCCACATTTAACGTGGTCATGCATTTATTTATATTCACGTATTTGTCTCCATGTGGTTCGTATAATTAAGAATAATTATCTAGTTCGACTTATTACTGTGTCTATCCTCTCAACTCAATCGAGTCTATATCTTCTCACAATTTGATGGCAATGTGAGCCTATAAATACCATGAGACACCACAAGTCCCCAGACTTATCAATATCATTCCATACCATCGAGAGAATATTGAGAGAGCTGGAAGAACACATATGGAAACTCTGTTCCAGAGAACGTTTCGAATCAATTGCGGGAGGTAACTATCCTACGCTTCCGCAATTATAAATAAAGTTAGCGTGCTCTATAAAAATTACTATGTAATGAATCTTTCACTCTATATACTACATCAACAGATATACCTGTAGTAGTATACTAAAGGATTTTTTTTAATTAAATGTGCCAAATTAAGGACCTTTACTTCCTTCTTGTACTTCATAAATATGGAGAAATATAGTCACAGTTTTCAGTAAGAAAAAAAAAAAACTAAGATTGTCACAGTTTTAGCAAAAGAAGTGATTACATATCATGTAAATATAATTGAGGTATCGTGTGAAAAATATATGAGGCTTAATTATACAATTACTTACCCCACAGAGGCTGCCATCACAAATGTAATGGCTGGGATGAGGTTGGCCATTGCACTGGCCATTGATGAAGAAGCCATATCCAGCCCTATGTAATAGAAGAGTTGGCTGATGGTAGTACTGTTTCAAATTCACATAGATAACCATTAGGTATCATACAATAATTAACCTCTACTTACAAATTAATCTATAAGACATAATTTAATTACCCAGCCAGTGCTGCAAGGAACACCAAAGCGAACACTCTCAGTCCAATTCTATTCTCACTTCTACTTCTCCTGCACATTTATACAATTATAATGAGTGAGAGAGAGAGAGAGAGAGAGAGAGAGAGAGAGAGAGAGACCTTCTCGCAATGAAGTTTACGGGAACGAGGACGATAGTAGCAATGCCCTGGCGGTAAACGGTGAACACCATGGGGCTTATGCCTCGGGCGAAGGAGGCTTTGGCGGAGAGTGCGATGGCGGCGTAGATGAACTGCACGAGCACCATGGCCAAGGCAGGCTTGTATTCCTCGAGGAAGGGTGCGTCCGCCATAGATGAGACCTTCGGAGAGAAAGGAGGAAGAAGCAGGATTTCGCTCTTAACATAGGAAGGAGAGGACTCGAGTAAATTGTTATAAAGAGGGGGTTGTTGCCAGCTTACTGCATGCCACCTCGACATGACGTGGAGGCAAGACGTGTTCTCGTGAGAATATCCATTAAATTTATGAACGACCTTCAAGTTCATATGTTTTCTATGGGCAGTCTACACATGAAAGTTGCACTCTCCAAAACTGCACTGTCGTATTAAACGTTTTCCGCTTACATTTGCTTCGTCTCAGAACTGATTCATTTAATAATTAAGGGTTGGCATTTTAGATTGTCGTATATATATGTTATTCACTGATTTATTTACAAATCAAAAATTAAAATAACATTAAAAGTTTCTTTCGTTATGTATAAAATAATTAGAAACTATATATATAGTAAGATTTTAAGATATTTTTATTAGTACAAAATTAAAGAATACTGATCAGTATAAAATGAAAAGAAAGAATAATATTATTATTATTTGTAATTCTAAAAATTGTGCACTACTTAATTTTAATTTTAATTTCGAAAAATATATGCATATAAGTCTATTTTTAGTTAAAGTCAAAGTAAATTGTTTTGGTTTAGGATGAGGAGTGGCTTGGAGAATGCAATTTCAAACTGTGTTTTCATATTTTCCACTTTTCGATGTATTCATTTAATTTAGAAATTTGTTGTCAATTGCAATCAGATCGCTTCCTACAAAATTGTGTGATGCTTTATGTTCTTTTTTCATGATTAATTGTGTTAGGTGATTATGATTTGATGATTTGCTTCTATAAACAACCGATTATTTGATAGAAAGCGTAACTTTTTATTAGGAATATATTTAGTTGACATGAGTATTTTTTAGAAAGTATATGACCAATATATATATATATAAATTAATATTTTAATTTATATATTAGTATATATGAAAAAAGATAAATTTTATTTGTAAATGAATATTTTAACACGTATACATGAAATATAATATATATATTAATTATATAATAGTACGATCTTAACTAATATAATATATAATTTATTATATAGGAAAAATTATCACTACAAGAAAATAGGGTATCACCAACGGACTAAATTTGTCGGTGATACTTGAAAATCCGTTGGTAAATGTCTGCTTGGTAATATCGACGAATTTTAATAAATCTGTCGGTAATACTGACAAACTTTTTTTTTATTGGTATTACCAACAAATATATTTATCCGTTGGTAATAACAACGAAATTAATTTTGTTGATAATACCAACAGATATATTTCTATTGGTATTACCAACAATGTCCACTATCGTTGGTATTACCAACAAATAATTTTCGTTGGTATTAGTAACAAATACATATTCGTCGCGTCACACCCCAAACCCGGTATGACCGGTCAGGATACGCCACGTACCCCGAAGCCTAATCCATCTCAAACAAAACAACAATAACCTGAACAATGGAGATTTTTTTTTGAAAAAAACAGACATGACATCACGAACTAAACCAAACCAAAACTCAATATGAACACACTGGACAAGTTTATTTAAAAGGAGTTCAAATAAATAAATAAGACCCCTCAAATAAAAATAAATGCGGAAATCACGACCCGAGTCAACATGACTCAACAACTCAAAGAGACACTAAAATGACTCAGGTATCCGGCCTCCTCAATCACGACATGTCACGAGACCCGCTGCCCTGCCACCACCAGCCGCGCTACTGCACATCGGTTCCTCTCTGATCTAACTCAGGTGCTACAAAACAATAGTAATGAGGGGTAAGTCCAACTAGGACTTAGTGAGTAGATCAGTCCTCAATTCACCAAATCAATCATCATGCATAAAAACACAAACAGCCGATATAAATTAACGTCAGAAGAAATCAACAATAATATATCCATAGCTCTATAGATGAAATCAACATCCGTCAATAAGTATAAAAGATTTTTTTAAAAAAAAATGACGGACAAGCATCAATAACACCTCCACCACTCTACTCGCATCCACAGCAAAAAGTATAAGCATCCATCAATAAGTATAAATATATCGACAACAAGTAAATAAGATGAATGCAACATCTCAATCATATGCATGCAATGTAGCACCCCAATCATATGCATGCTCTCCGGACCCGTCGGTCCCATATAGCCACATAGGGTAGGTAGACGGGCAGCCGCCGAACTCCCACCCAACTTAGTGTCGTCTCTTTGGGGCATGCCCTCCCCTCACCGGCACTGGCTCTTCCGAGCTACCCTATTGGGGCATACGTTTCCCACACCTGCTCAGGTCTCCGGACTGTCTCTTTGGGGTATGATCTCCCCTCACCAGCCGGACTTTCGGAATAAGGCCAACGTTGTCTCTTTGGGGCATACCCTCCCCTCACTAACGAGGCTTCCGGGAAATGCAATAAGCACATCACAACACCACACACGCAAGTATATAACACTACTAGAAAAATGGGCATCAGCAACGGCTGTAGCCGTTGCAATGGAGCCATGGCAGAAAATCGCGTTGCTGATAACTTAGCAACGGATCAGCAACGGCCGCTCGGGCCGTTGCTAAAAATATTATCAGCAACGGTTTTGCCATGGACGCGGAGCCGTTGCTGATAACATTAATAGCAACGGCCGGCGAGCCCGTAGCAACATCGTTAGTAAAAGCCCGTCGCTAAGCCGTTGTTGTAGGTCATCAGCAACGGCTTTCGATACACTTTTAGCAACGGCTTTCCCACGGACGGCCGTGGGAAAGCCGTTGCTGATGATGTGAACCTGGTAACGAAAAAATTTCAAATTTCAAATTTCCATTGATACATTGATACATTATCTGATACATAACTCACACATTCATACACACATTCATTCACACATCACAAATACACCAAGATATACATCAAAACAATTATATTTATATTGATAATTATCCACAATAGTATAAAAACTATTCAAATGCAAAATTGAAGTATCAATATCCAAACAAAATAAATTAAACAAGTCCAATATCTCAGTAACAAAGTCAATAAAAAAAATCTCACGATGACGATGGAGGATGGTCTGGATCATATGGCGGGGTCTGGAGTGCTTGAGTGTACACCGGCGTGGAGTGACTCGAGGACGATGGATGAGATGATGCAGAAGAGATGCCTGCTTCGGGATGACCTGACATGTTGCGTAACATAGCTTGTATATCCGCCATCATCTGACTCTGGCGCTCCATTATCTCAGTCTGACGCGCGACCGTGTCCTCTAGAGTCCTTATTCTGCTACTATGATCATAACTGGATCTAGAGGTGGACGGCGGCTCACCAGCGACCGGAGGGGTCGGTGCCCCAAGTGGCCCTAGTACGGCTCGCGCATGACCACTATCTGCAAAGCCATATACGCGGCCATGGTCCCAGCCACCTGCGGCCTCGACCCACGTTGCTGCGTCAAAGTCCTCGGGGGTGCCCCCGCGCTGCACCACCGTCTGGCTGTAGGTCTCCTACTCGAGTTTGATTTTTTGTTTAATATTTATCATAAAACTTAAATTATAAATATATAATGAATAATTTAAACAAATATATAGTTACCATAATGTATGCAGCGCGATTGTCGATGTACTCCCCCGTCCCATGTGCTCGACGGTGAGTCCGCTCAAACACCGCCATCGGGGAGGGTCGCTGGACAGTCCCGTCATCCGACACCGTTGTCTACATTTACAAAACAAATACATTAATTAGTACACATAGTAACAAATAAAATATATAATTAAAAGGTATACTTATCATACGGTTCGCGTGCACTGCAAATGCAACAGAGCCGCCGGTGTGACGCGCTGCTCCCCCCGACATGCGATTTCTAGCCGCATTCCGAGAAATCTCCTGCCATCGATCCGTCGACCATATTCCCATGAGCTGGTCCCATATATCCAGAGTAATCCAATCGGGGCCGTATCCCCGAGTCTTCGCGATGTTAGTGGTCCCAGCTCATGCCATCGCCTGGGACCAAGCCTGCCCCAGCTGCCCGTTGTACCTCGCACGGGAAATAGCCTCCCAGGCAGCGTAAATGAATGGCCTCTGGTCCTCGGCCCATGTAAAGCGAGCCTGCAAAATAATAATATCAGTACCAATATTAATCATCATGCATGTAAAAAAAAAAATAATACGTGCATCAAACTCGCGCCATAACATGTCGACGTGCTCGCTAGGCACGTGAGACCACGTAGGCCATGCCCCGTGCATGTATCGTCGAATAGTAGAAGAAATGCTCCTCGGCACTTCTTCTTGCTCGAACCTGCACTACAAAAATAAATTTTAATATTATATTATGATATAATGAATTTGTAATGATTCATAATTCATGATATATTACCGCTCCCCAATCACGCTAATAAATCTACGCGACTCTGTGGCTGGTGGAGGCTGCCACCTGTTCGGCCCGCGTTGCCGCCTGCATCTGGATGTACTAGCCTCGGCAGTATCATCGGTATGAGGATCAACAACAGGAGAATCAGCAGCATGAGTAAGTGTAGGAGTCTCACCGATCGGAGACTCCGAAGCTCTCCTGCGACGATAACCACGACCAGACATATCTGTCGAATAGATATATAATCAGATTATTGTATAAATAGTAGAGATATATTTAATAAAATATATACTTTACAATTATTTCTCATCATCTGAATAATAGTCTTCGAATTCTTCCTCTTCTTCCTCTTCTTCATCTTCTTCACCTCCATCTTCCTCAATTTCATGATCGTCATCATCAGCATATTCAACTTCTAATTGAATTGATGTTGTGTCTGCATCCTCGAGTATTGGAATAATACGATCTACAGCAGGAGGATCATCTTCTTGATAGAGACTATGTGTCATATCAGGTATCAGCTCATTTTCTCCTACTATCGGATCAATTTTTCCTCTACCTTTTGTCTTACAGACTACACGCCAATCTACTCTATCTTTATTTCGAGCCGGATACTTCGCATAATATACTTGTTCGGCTTGTGATGCCAATATAAAAGGCTCATTTCCTGCCAATTTAGATTTGTAATTAACTTCAATAAATTTGTATTTTGGATGAACTTTCATGCCCCTTTCTGTTGTATCGAACCAATGACATCTAAATAGAATAACTGATTTCAAGCCGAAGTAGTGCAACTCTATCACTTCTTCCACCAGTCCATAAAAATCCATATCACATTCAACATAGGTTGTCCCTTTCACACAGACCCCAGCATTCATCGTCTTCTTTGTAAATGCATATTCAACCATGTGAAATTTATACCCATTAACAAAATATCCACTATAGCATGACACAAGTCGCGACGGTCCACTAACAAACTCAAATATTCTTTCATCTATTTCAGCTCTGTGATCTTTGCTGTAAGTCTGAATCCAAGTAGGGAAATCACGATTCCGTAATCTCTCCAATTCTTCATCGTTGTGAATAGAGTATTTTTACACCATCTCAATGTCAAATATTTTAATGAATTGTTCAATCTCTGGACAATTGAGTAATACATACAAGCGTGCCAAATGATACTCTTCATCGCTTAAGTGTCGAGATGGACGAGAACCAAAAGCACGACCAGAGTGACAAAATATATTTAAACGTCCATCTGAATGTCGAACACCCCCGTCGTCGTTACGCGGAAGACAATCAAATCTTGTCTGTACTGTCGATTTAAAGTAAAATGAGCAGAATGTTGAAATTTCTTGGATGATATACGATTCAGATATTGATCCTTCAACAGCTGCGGTGTTCTTTACTTTTTTATTCAAACGATTCATGTATCTTTCAAATAAGTACATCCACCGATATTGAACGGGGCCACCAACTCGTGCCTCGTATGCCAAGTGTATCGGTAGATGCTCCATCGAGTCAAAAAATGCACACTACTAGAAACTTGGTCTTCAGCAACGGCTATCAGCAACGGCCGCTCAAGCCGTTGCTATTTGCAACGGCATTCTTACGGCCGCCCTAGCCGTTGCAGATATCTGTATCTGCAACGGCGTTCTAACGGAAAACCGAGCCGTTGCTGATTATTTTAATTATCAGCAACGGCTTTCGGACGGAAAGGCTAGCCGTTGCTGATTTTTTAATTTTCAGCAACGGCTTGCTAACGGATAAGTGAGCCGTTGCTGATGATAACTTATCAGCAACGGCTTTCTAACGGGCGAGTGAGCCGTTGCTGATAAGTTTATATAGGGCACGCTCTCGCGCCCGACCCTTCTTCCTCCCGCTTGCTGCCGCCGCCGCTCCTGCCGACGTTGATCACCGCTGCTGCCGTTGCTGCCGACGCCGACGCCTCTCGCCGACGCCTCTCGCCGCCGCGCCGCTGCCGCTGCTGCCGGTATGTTGATCGGCCGGCCTATACGGTTTCGGCCGGAGATGTTAAAATCCGACCGAAACCCTATTTCTAGGGTTTCAGCCGGCGGCGGTCGGCCTATGGCCGCCGCCGGACCTTCTACAGTGGCCGGACAGTGTGTCCGGCCACTGTACGCCGGCGCCGGAGGGTGGACTCCGGCGCCGGAATATATATATATATATATATATATATATATATATTGTTTTTGAAATTGTTAATTAATTATTTTATAAATGTTAATTAATTGTTTAGATTAATTGTTTAATTTGTTAGATTAATTATTAGGGTTTAGATTAATTTCGGACGCGCGCCGGAATCGTCCACTTCGGACGCGCGCCGGAATCATCCAATTCGGACTCGCGCCGGAATCGTCCAATTCGGACTCGCACCGGAATCGTCCACTTCGGACGCGCGCCGGAATCGTCCAATTCGGACTCGCGCCGGAATCGTCCACTTCGGACGCGCGCCGGAATCGTCCAATTCGGACTCGCGCCGGAATCGTCCACTTCGGACGCGCGCCGAAATCGTCCAATATGGACTCGAACTGTCTCAAAACATTTAGAAAATAATCATCCATCCGACGAGTTGATATGTTTCACGTACGCATCGATCAGTCGGATATGATTTAGCAAAACCTTAGATCCGTTCGGGGATTGTATGTTCGTGTAAAAGAAGTAGATGATCTTTTATACGACGTACAATTCTTGAATTGTCCCTGATTGGACAATTTGGGAATATAGTTATTTGTACTGCACTTACGTTTTTATTTTAACTGTTAACTAATTATTCTAAATTTCGGCAACATCTCTCTTGTTCTCCGATACGCGCCCAGATGATATGCGTATTCGGAGAACTGTAGGGAGATGCTGTCGAAATTTAGAATAATTAGTTAACAGTTAAAATAAAAACGTAAGTGCAGTACAAATAACATAAATCCCGAATGGAATAGGACCATCTCACCTAAAGACATTAACCAAAGAAATTGTCATTGATTGACAGAATCATGTCGGCTGATCGAAGTTGGATGTACCGACGTTTTGATCATGGAGCTTTAACGAATGAGTTTCGATTAGGCGTAACGTACTTCCTAAATGTACCGATACACTTGGCATACGAGGCACGAGTTGGTGGCCCCGTTCAATATCGTTGGATGTACTTATTTGAAAGATACATGAATCGTCTGAAGAAAAAAGTAAAGAACACCGCAGCTGTTGAAGGATCAATATCTGAATCGTATATCATCCAAGAAATTTCAACATTCTGCTCATTTTACTTTGAATCGACAGTACAGACAAGATTTGATCGTCTTCCACGTAACGACGATGGGGGTGTTCGACATTCAGATGGACGTTTAAATATATTTTGTCACTCTGGTCGTGCTTTTGGTTCTCGTCCATCTCGACACTTAAGCGATGAAGAGTATCATTTGGCACACTTGTATGTATTACTCAATTGTCCAGAGATTGAACAATTCATTGAATTATTTGACATTGAGATGGTGCAAAAATACTCTATTCACAACGATCAAGAATTGGAGAGATTACGGAATCGTGATTTCCCTACTTGGATTCAGACTTACAGCAAAGATCACAGAGCTGAAATAGATGAAAAAATATTTGAGTTTGTTAGTGGACCGTCGCGACTTGTGTCGTGCTATAGCGGATATTTTGTTAACGGGTATAAATTTCACACGGTTGAATATTCATTTGCAAAGAAGACGATGAATGCTGGGGTCTGCGTGAAAGGGACAACCTATGTTGAATGTGATATGGATTTTTATGGACTGATTGAAGAAGTGATAGAGTTGCACTACTTCGGCTTGAAATCAGTGATCCTATTTAGATGTCATTGGTTCGATACAACAGAAAGGGGCATGAAAGTTCATCCAAAATACAAACTTGTTGAGGTTAATTATAAATCGAAATTGGCAGCAAATGAGCCTTTTATATTGGCATCACAAGCCGAACAAGTATATTACGCGAAGTATCCGGCTCGAAATAAAGATAGAGCAGATTGGCGTGTAGTCTGTAAGACAAAAGGTAGAGGAAAAATTGATCCGATAGTAGGAGAAAATGATCCTCCTGGTTTCTATCAAGAAGAAGATATTCCTGCTGTGGATCGTATTATTCCAATACTCGAGGATGCAGACACAACGTCAATTCAATTAGAAGTTGAATATGCTGATGATGACGATCATGAAATTGAGGAAGCTGAAGATGAAGAAGATGAAGAAGAGGAAGAAGAGGAAGAAGAGGAAGAAGAAGAAGAATTCGAAGACTATTATTCAGATGATGAAGAATAATTGTAAAGTATATATTTTATTAAATATATCTCTACTATTTATACAATAATCTGATTATATGTCTGTTCGACAGATATGTCTGGTCGTGGTTATCGACGCAGGAGAGTTTCGGAGTCTCCGATCGGTGAGACTCCAGCACTTACTCATGCTGCTGATCCTCCTGTTGCTGATCCTCATTCCGATGATACTGCCGAGGCTAGTACATCCAGACGTAGGCGGCCACGCGGGCCGAACAGGTGGCAGCCTCCACCAGCCACAGAGTCACGTAGATTGATTAGCGTGATTGGGGAGCGGTACGTAATATATCATGAATTATGAATCATTACAAATTCATTATATCATAATATAATATTAAAATTTATTTTTGTTGTGCAGGTTCCAGCAAGAAGAAGTGCCGAGGAGCATTTCTTCTACTATTCGACGATACATGCACGGGGCATGGCCTACGTGGTCTCACGTGCCTAGCGAGCACGTCGACATGTTATGGCGCGAGTTTGAGGCACGTATTATTATTTTTTTTACATGCATGATGATATATTAATATTGGTACTGATATTATTATTTTGCAGGCTCGCTATACATGGGCCGAGGACCAGAGGCCCTTCATTTACGCTGCCTGGGAGGCTATTTCTCGGGCAAGGTACAACGGGCAGCTGGGGCAAGCTCGGTCCCAGGCGATGGCCCGAGCTGGGACCACTAACATCGCGGAGACTCGGGGATACGGCCCCGGTTGGATTACTCCGGATATATGGGACCAGCTCGTGGGGATATGGTCGACGGATCGATGGCAGGAGGTTTCTCGGAATGCGGCTAGAAATCGCATGTCGGGAGGAGCAGCGCGTCACACCGGCGGCTCTGTTGCATTTGCAGTGCACGCAAACCGTATGGTAAGTATATCTTTTAATTATATATTTTATTTGTTATTATGTGTACTAATTAATGTATTTGTTTTGTAAATGTAGACGACGGTGTCGGATGACGGGACTGTCCAGCGACCCTCCCCGATGGCAGTGTTTGAGCGGACTCACCGTCGAGCACATGGGACTGGGGAGTACATCCACAACCGCGCTGCATACATTATGGTAATTATATATTTGTTTAAATTATTCATTATATATTTATAATTTAAGTTTTATGATAAATATTAAACAAAAAATCAAACTCGAGTAGGAGACCTACAGCCAGACGGTGGTGCAGCGCGGGGGTACCCCCGAGGACTTTGACGCAGCATCGTGGGTCGAGGCCGCAGGTGGCTGGGACCATGGCCGCGTATATGGCTTCGCAGATAGTGGTCATGCGCGAGCCGTACTAGGGCCACTTGGGGCACCGACCCCTCCGGTCGCTGGTGAGCGGCCGTCCACCTCTAGATCCAGTTATGATCATAGTAACAGAATAAGGACTCTAGAGGAGACGGTCGCGCGTCAGACTGAGATGATGGAGCACCAGAGTCAGACGATGGCGCGTCAGAGTCAGACGATGGCGAATATAGAAGCTATGCTACGCAACTTGTCGGGTCATCCCGAAGCAGGCATCTCTTCGGCATCATCTAATCCATCATCCTCGAGTCAGTCCACGCCGGTGTACACTCAAGCACTCCAGACCCCGCCATATGATCCAGGCCATCCTCCATCGTCATCGTGAGATTTTGTTTATATTGACTTTGTTACTCAGATATTGAACTTGTTTAATTTATATTGACTATGTTACTCAGATGTTGATACTTCAATTTTACATTTGAATTGTGTTTATACTATCGTGGATAATTATGAATATAAATATAATTGTTTTGATGTATATCTTGGTGTGTTTGTGATGTGTGAATGAATGTGTATGAGATGTTTGTGATGTGTGTATGAGGGTATGGGTGTGTGAGTTATGTATCAGATAAATGTATCAATGTATCAACGGAAATTAGAAATTTGAAATATTTCTGTTTGCAGGTATGGGTCATCAGCAACGGCTTTCCCACGGCCGTCCGTGGGAAAGCCGTTGCTAAAAGTGTATCGACAACCGTTGCTGATGACCTACAGCAACGGCTTAGCGACGGGTTTTTACTAACGGCTTTGCTACGGACTCGAGGCCGTTGCTATTAATATTATCAGCAACGGCTCCGGGTCTGTTGCAAACCCGTTGCTGATAATAGTTTTAGCGACGGCCCGAGCGGCCGTTGCTGATAATGTTTTGAGCGACGGCCCGAGCGGCCGTTGCTGATCCGTTGCGAAGTCATCAGCAACGCGACTTTCTGTCACGGCGCTATTGCAACGGCTCAGCCGTTGCTGATGCTCTTCAGCAACGGCTCAGCAACGGCATCAGCCGTTGCTGATGACCATTTTTCTAGTAGTGGCAGGAGGAAAAAACTGCTCCAGCTTGCATATGATTTCAACAATATTATTTTCAAGTGTTGACATATCTTCGACTCGAAGGACATTTGCACAGATGTTTCTAAAAAACATACTTAATTCAGTCAACGGACCCCAAATATTATCAGGTAGAAGATCTCGAAATGCGATCGGAAGTAATCTCTGCATGAATACATGAAAATCATGGCTCTTCATCCCTGATATTTTGCAATAATCGACGTTCACACATTGAGATAAGTTTGAAGCATATCCATCGGGTAATCTGAGTTCTTTTACCCATTGACAAACATCTTTGATATGTTGTTTATCTAACACATTTAGGGCCTTCGGTTTCAGATATCGTCCGTTGACCTCTTGTAACTCCAACTCTGGTCTTTTACAAAGTATTTTCATATCATGTCGGGCTTTAACATTATCTTTAGTTTTTCCGGAAATATCCGTCAAAGTGTTGAAAATATTATCAAACACATTTTTTTCAATGTGCATGACATCTAAATTATGTCGAATCAATAATGAACTCCAATAGGGCAATTCCCAAAAGATACTTTTTTTCACCCAGTTATGTGTTTGGCCAAAACCTGACACTCTTTCATTACGACCAAATACTATATCTGGAAGTGCTGAAACACGTGCTAACATTTGTTCACCAGACAACATCGGTGTGGCCCATCTCTTTCGACTCTGCCCTTAGTAAATTTATTACGATTCCTTCGATACTGATGATTAGCCAATAGGAATCGACGATGACAATCAAATAATGAGATTTTTCGTCCGTTCTGAAGACTGATTGATTTAGAGTGTTCCATACAATACGGACAAGAGAGTCGGCCGTGAGTGTTCCAACCAGACAACATGTCGTACGCCGGGAAATCATTGATTGTCCACAAGACCGCAGACTTTAAATTAAAGTTTTGCTTCCGATGACAATCATAAGTGACAACTCCCTCAGTCCATAATGTTTTCAATTCATCTATCAAGGGTCTGAGAAATATGTCAATTTCTTTTCGCGGACCCTTAGGACCCGGAATCATCATCGAAAGATAAATAAATTCATCTTTCATACACATTGACGGTGGCAAATTATAAACTGTCAGCAGCACTGGCCAAACTGAATAAGGAGTTGCAGAATGTCCAAACGGATTAAAACCATCTGTGCACAATCTCAATCTGATATTTCTAGTATCCCTAGCAAATGAAGGATAACATGTATCCAAATGTTTCCATGCTTCACTGTCAGATGGATGAGTCATTACTGTATCATCACGACTTCTTGCATGCCAACTCATGTAGGGGGCTGTCTTTTCCGACATGAATAATCTTTGAAGCCTCGGTGTTAGTGGAAAATACCGAAGAACCTTAAACGGGATATTTCTCTGTCAGACCGATTTCTTCTCCTTGTAACGAGGATGTTGACATACAAGGCATTTATCCAACTGCATATTTTCTTTATAACATAAAATGCAATTATTTTGACACGCGTGTATTTTTTCGTACCCAAGCCCCAATTTTCTCATTAGCTTTTTAGTCTTATAAAAAGTTATCTCAAACTTGTTATCAGTAGGCAGCATTCCATTAATCAATCCAGCAATCCGATCATACGCAACTCCGCTGATATTACAATCGGTCTTGATGTTTAAGAGCTGTGTCATTGCTGAAAACCTAGTGTATTTAGGATAATTCTCATACAAAGGTTCATCGGCATCTTTCAACATCTCGTAAAATTCTGCAGCTTCTTTATTCGGTAATTCAATCTCTACTGCAGTTTGTACTTCTGTGATATCAACCGTTGTAGTATCTAGTGGGACTGATGTCTGAAGAACTGGGCGATCAACATTATCATTCAGGTGGAATTGACCCCCAAGACTATCAAGTATCATAGTTCTATAGAGATTAGATTGACTGGATGAAGAAGCACCAGCAGAGGAAGATTCACCATATGTCTGAACGACAGGATTGCTCGACGTCCCGACTTCGCGTGACTCCCCGTGACAAGTCCATAGAAAATATCTTGGTGCAAATCCTTTGTTATATAGATGCAGAGTGACAGTCTCCCGATCCAAAAATCGTCCATTCAAACAAATGCGGCACGGACATCGGATTTGATCACCGATGCTAACAAAATTTTGATTCGAATAGGCAAATTTTAGGAAGTACGTTACGCCTAATCGAAACTCATTCGTTAAAGCTCCATGATCAAGACGTCGGTACATCCATATTCGACCAGCCGACATGATTCTGTCAATCAATGACAATTTCTTTGGTTAATGTCTTTAGGTGAGATTGTCTTATTTCATTCGGGATTTATGTTATTTATATTGCACTAAGTACTTATTTTAATCGCTAACTTCATTCTAAATTTTGGCAGCATCTCCCTACAGTTCTCCGAATACGCATATCATCTGGGCGCGTATCGGAGAACAAGAGAGATGTTGCCGAAATTTAGAATAATTAGTTAGCAGTTAAAATAAAAACGTAAGTGCAGTACAAATAACTATATTTCCAAATTGTCCAATCAGGGACAATTCAAGAATTGTACGTCGTATAAAAAATCATCTACTTCTTTTACATGAACATACAATCCCCGAACGGATCTAAGGTTTTGCTAAATCATATCCGACTCGTCGATGCGTACGTGAAACATATCAACTCGTCGGATGGATGATTATTTTCTAAATGTTTCGAGACAGTTCGAGTCCATATTGGACAATTCCGACACGAGTCCAAATTAGACGATTTCGGCAAGAGTCCGAAGTGGACGATTTCGGCGCGCGTCCGAAGTGGACGATTCCGGCACAATGCCGAAGTGGACAATTCGAAAATTAATCTAAACCCTAATAATTAATCTAAATAATTAATTAACATATAAATAAAAAAATAAAAAATTATAAATCTACTCTTTCCAGCGCCGGAGTCCGGACACTGTACAAGATCCGGCGGCGGCCATCGGCCGACTGCCGCCGGCCGAAACCCTAAAAAGAGGGTTTCGGTCGGATTTCCCGCCGGCCGCAATTGGAAGAGACGGCCGGGCGGCGATGAATACCTGAAATCGGCGGTCGAGGACGGACGGCAGCGTCGGCAGCGGCAGCTCGGCGTCGTCGGCGTCGGCAGCGGCGACGAGAGGCGGGAGGAGGAGGCGGCGGCGGCAGCAGCGGGAGGAAGAAGGGTCGGGCACGATCTGTGACCTTTATAAACTTATCAGCAACGGCTCACTCGCCCGTTAGAAAGTCGTTGCTAATAAGTTATCATCAGCAACGGCTCACTTGTCCGTTAGAAAGCCGTTGCTGATAATTAAAATCATCAGCAGCGGCTCGCATGTCCGTTAGAAAGCCGTTGCAGATACAACATATTTGCAACGGCTTGAGCGACCGTAAGAATGCCGTTGCAAATAGCAACGGCTTGAGCGGTCGTTGCTGATAGCCGTTGCTGAAGACTCAATTTTTAGTAATGTAAGTATAAACAAGATGTGCTATCAACAAGTAATAAAAGGGTATGTCAAGTGCATACCTCATCCTCCACCTCCTCCTGTCATACATCACAATCACACACATATATATATATAAACAATGCTCATAAATCATGAATGCTCAGCACAAACACACAACCATAAAATAGCATTATAGCACTGTAAGGAAATATGCACGTGTATCATGAAGCAATGCAAAAAGAAACTCCAACTATAAATCAAGGAACTGAAACATGATAAAATAACTCGTCATAGAAATCGCTGATCTAGGATAAAGTTCACCTCATTAACTACTATATCTATGAATCATCTCAGATCGAATCATAAAAATATATAAAATATAATTTTTCAGCTTGGCACGCAAAAAGAGACGACATCCGCCTACTATTTTCAAAATCCGAAGGTCTGATGGCAAAACAGACCTCACCAATGAATCTAGAACGTCGATTAGGTGAAAATTCATATATAACTTGAATAGTTTCGCTAACTTTAAGGCCTTCAAATAATTATTTAGAATAATGAAGTAACCGCCTTAATTAATTTAATAAATCACTGTTACAAATAAATATGTCGGTGTCACAATCAATAATCAGTAATGTAATCTCCGCCCTTCATCTAAACAGGATCACATCACAGCCTTCTACCTAATCTGATGCAATCACAGCCCTCTATTTAACATGATGCAATCTCAGCCTTACATCTAACTAGATGTAATTTTCGCCCTCCATCTACATGATGATATCATAGCCTTCCATCTAACCAGATGCAATCACAGCCCTCCATCTAACCAGATGCAATCACAACCCTCCATCTACATGATGCAATCACAGCCTTTCATCTAACCAGATGCAATCACAGCCATCCATCTAACCTGATGCAATCTCAGCCTTCCATCTAACCAAATGAAATCTCAGTCGTACATTTAACCAGATGCATCCACAGCCTTACATCTATCCTGATGCAATCTCATTGGCCTCCATCTACATGACACAATCTAAGTCTTACATCTACACAAGATCTAATCCCAGCCCTTCATCTCGACCAATTCAATCCAACCCTTTATCTCACCCAAAATAATCCCAACCCTCCATTTCATCTCCTCACCTAATCTCTTCCTCTTCTTCTCCCCTCACCCGTTGTCGCCACCCCTTCCCAGGCCGCCGCTGGGCTGCCAGAGATGCTGGCACCGACATCGGCACCGACGCCACCACGCGGCGTTGGCAGCACCTCGCGCGACCACCCTGTCGCGTGGCAGCGACGCCACCACGCGGCGTTGGCAACGCCTCGCGCGGCCACCCTGCCGCGTAACAGCGGCGCCACGCCGAGTGCCGCTGCTCGCCGGGCGCCGCTGCCGCCGCCACCGCGACATCTCACCGGGCACGGTCGGCGCCTGCCGACACAGTGAACAGGAAGGGTAGAGGAAAGAAAAAAGAAAAAAGAAAGAGAAAAGTATTATTTTATTCCAAAAGAGATAAATAACATATTTTCAATTAAGAAACGACCAATTCGACTTCCAATCCGTTACGAGAAAATGCATCAAAAATCGACGAAAACCCCAAAACATAAAAACAGCGACATGAATCAAGAATTGGAGAAAAGAAGGCCTAAATCCACTCACCGGACGGAGAGAAAATGGAAGAAAAAGACGTGCAGGATCTTCCCCAATCGACACCGACGAACTCGCAAAAATTCGGCTCCGGCGACTCCTCCTCCTCGACGGTGCACTCTCTCTCTTCTCCTTTGCCTCGGGTGGCGCGCGGCTCAATACCCCTGGCTGCACATCACTGGGTCTAATTTATAGACACCGGTTGGGTCCAAATGACCAAAATACCAGTACCTAATTTATCTGACTTAAACAACCCATAACTCATCCGATCTAACTCCGATTCAAGATCTGATTGCATCGCCAAATTTGCCTCGAGACCCTCTATCACCCTAGCATTCTAAATCACAGAGATAAGATAAATAAAATTTCTCTTAATTTTTCTATATTAAATGCTTACTCGGGTCTAATCCCGAAGCTTCTCGCCAATCTGCGCTAATTAGGGTCCACAATCCCCCGCTCAAGAATAAAATATTACTATTAAGATTTTGGGTATTACACGTCGATAATAGATTAAACCACATTTGTACACTTGAAATTCCTCAAAACTCATTGTAATTGATTTCATTAAATTAAACACAAATGATTTCAAAAAACCATTGTATACATTAAATTAAATTTACAACCGATTCAAAATACATTGTGCTTGTTTCAATTAGGGATGTCAACGGGGCGGGTTCGGGGCGGGTTCGGGGCGGATAGTGCCACACCCGCACCCGTACCCATTTACTAAACACGTCACCCGTACCTGCACCCGCGATGGATATCCATCACCCGCACCCTCGCGGGTAATTGATACCCGCGGATACCCATTTAATATATGACAAGAATTTTTATTTTATTATAATAGTATACCACCGAGTATTCTCATTTCACCACTATTAATAACTTGGTTGAGAAATATTAATCCATAAAATAAACTACGTAATAATTAAATTCTAAATCATAAAATTATCTTAAGAAATATCAATAATCATTTATGCAACATTAGATTTAAAATCAAAATTAAATTTAAATCAAGGTACTTTCAAATAAAATTGGAAATTGATATCCCTAAAAATATATTATATTTAGATTTATTTTTAAATTTTCCATTAAATATTAATATATAAAATTATAAATTTAATTTGTCATATATATTGGCGGGTAGCGGGTATCTGTGGGTGTGGATAGTATAGTATCCATACCCGTACCCGTTTATTAAATGGGTAAAAATTTATACTTGTACCCGTACCCGTGGGTATAATATGTTTACCATACCCGACCCGTGTCGGGTAAATATCCACGGGTATCCGCGGGTACAGGTAATATTGTCATCCCTAGTTTCAATACATATTCTTTCAAAATTAAATACATATCAATGATACTTCTTTCCAAAAAGTAGATTCTTACACCAAAACTTTTCATCATTTTTTATACCTGCATGACAAAATCAAATGCTTTAGATAGAACTATGGAACTTATTAATGAGTTGAATATATTTAATTCCTATTGAATCAATAAATACACTTGACAAAAAAATATAAGGATGCTAGTTGAGTGAGAGAGATGAAGTAGAGAAAATTAATCAATCAGCTTGCAAATAAGTATAAACTAAAGCAAACAAAACTCATGTATCCTGGGTGAGGCAAGCTTAGCATATTTCAAAAGCAATTAAACTATATCTTCCAATACCATCCATTGATAATGTTCAATTGATATCCTTATTACTGGACAATTAATACAAAAATATTGTGAATGATTCACTAGAAGATGGTTGTTTTGATACTAACACTACTGGAATAATGGGCATCAGCAACGGCGTGCAACGGCCCCACCCGTTGCAACGGAGCCGTGGCAGAAAAACACGTTGCTGATAATTTAGCAATGGATCAGCAACGGCCGCTCGGGCCATTGCTAATAATATTAGCAGCAACGGCTTTGCCACGGACACGGGGTCGTTGCTGATAATATTATTAGCAACGGCCCGAGAGACCGTGGCAAGGACGTTAGTGAAAGACCGTTGCTAAGCCGTTGCTGTAGGTTATCAGCAACGGCTTACGACACTTTTAGTAACGGCTTTCCCACGGGCGGCCGTGGGAAAGCCGTTGCTGATGATGTAGACCTGAAACCGAAAAAATATTCAAAATTTAAATTTCCATTAATACATTAATACATAACTCACACACTCGTACACTCATACATACATCCATTCACACATCACAAATACACCCAGATATACATCAAAATAATTATACTTATATTTATAATTATTCACAATCGTATAAAAAGTATTCAAATTCAAAATTGAAGTATCAATATCCAAACAAAATAAATTAATCAAGTATAGTATCTAAGTAACAAAGTCAATATAAAAAAAAACAATAAATCTCACGATGACGACGGAGGATGGTTTGGATCATATGGCGGGGTCTGGAGTGTTTGGGTGTACACCGGCGTTGACTGACTCAAGGACGATGGATCAGATGATGCCGAAGGGATGCCTGCTCCGGGATAACCTGACATGTTGTGTAGCATAGTATGCATCTCCGCCATCATCTGACTCTAACGATCCATCATCTCAGTCTAACGCGCGACCGTCTCCTCTAGTGTCATTATCCTGCTACTCTAATCATAACTGGACCTGGAGGTGGACGACCGCTCACCAGCGATCGGAGGGGTCAGTGCCCCAAGTGGACCTAGCACGGCTCGCGCATGACCACTATCTGCAAAGCCATATACACGGCCGTGGTCCCAGCCACCTGCAGCCTCAACCCACGCTCCTGCGTCAAAGTCCTCGGGGGTGCCCCCGCGCTGCACCACCGTCTGAGTGTAGGTCTCCTACTCGAGTTTAATTTTTTGTTTCATATTTTTCTTAAAACTTAAATTATAAATAAATAATGAATAATTTAAACAAATATACTTACCATAATGTATGCAACGCGGTTGTCAATGTACTCCCTCGTCCCATGCACTCAACGGTGAGTCCGCTCAAACACCGCCATCGGGGAGGGTCGCTGGACAGTCCCGTTGTCCAACACTATTGTCTACATTTACAAAACAAATACATTAATTAGTACATAGAGTAACAAACAAAATATATAATTAAAAGTAAGGTATACTTACCATACGGTTCGCGTGCACTGCAAATACAATAGAGCCGCCAGTGTGACGCGCTCCTCCCCCCGACATGCGGTTTCTAGCCACAGTCCTTGAAACCTTCTGCCATCGATTTCTCGACCATAATGCCACGAGCTGGTCCCATATATTCGGAGTAATCCAATCGGGGCCGTATCCCCGAGTCTCTGCGATGTTAGTGGTCCTAGCTCGGGCCAATTTGAATTTATAATTAATCTCAACAAGTTTGTATTTTGGATGAACTTTCATACCCCTTTCTGTTGTATCGAACCAATAACATCTAAATAGGATAACTGATTTCAAGCCGAAATAGTGCAACTCTATCACTTCTTCCACCAGTCCATAAAAATCCATATCACATTCAACATACGATGTCCCTTTCACCCAGACCCCGACACTCATCATCTTCTTTGTAAATGCATATTCAATCGTGTGAAATTTATACCCATTAATAAAATATCCGCTATAACACGAGACTAGTCGCGACGGTCCACTAACAAACTCAAATATTCTTTCATCTATTTCAACTCTATGAT
Source organism: Canna indica (assembly GCA_034359265.1). Classification (NCBI taxonomy): domain Eukaryota; kingdom Viridiplantae; phylum Streptophyta; class Magnoliopsida; order Zingiberales; family Cannaceae; genus Canna; species Canna indica. The sequence continues at coordinate 73,816,236 of CP136894.1, read as the reverse complement.
CTGCTGTAAGCCTGAATCCAAGTAGGAAAATCACGATTCTGTAATCTCTCCAATTCTTGATCGTTGTGAATAGAGTATTTTTGCACCATTTCAATGTCAAATATTTTAATGAATTGTTCAATCTCTGGATAATTGAGTAATACGTACAAGTGTGACAAATGATACTCTTCGCTGCTTAAGTGTCGAGATGGACGAGAACCAAAAGTACGATCAGAGTGACAAAATATATTTAAACGCCCATCTGAATGTCGAACTCCCCCGTTGTCGTTACGTGGAAGATGATCAAATCTTGTCTGTACTGTCGATTCAAAGTAAAATGAGCAGAATGTTGAAATTTCTTGGATGATATACGATTCAGATATTGATCCTTCAACAGCTGCGGTGTTCTTTACTTTTTTCTTCAAACGATTCATGTATCTTTCAAATAAGTACATCCATCGATATTGAACGGGGCCACCAACTCGTGCCTCGTATGTCAAGTGTATCGGTAGATGCTTCATCAAGTCAAAAAAGGCAGGAGGGAAAAACTGCTACAACTTGCATATAATTTCAACAATATTACTTTCAAGTGTTGACAAATCTTCGTCTCGAAGGACATTTGCACAAATGTTTCTAAAAAACATACTTAATTCAGTCAACGGACCCCAAATATTATCAGGTGGAAGATCTCGAAATGCGATCGGAAGCAATCTCTGCATGAATACATGACAATCACGGCTCTTCATCCCTGATATTTTACAATCATCGTCGTTCACAGATCGAGATAATTTTGAAAGCATATCCATCGAGTAATCTGAGTTCTTTTATCCATTGACAAACATCTTTGATCTGTTGTTTATTTAACACATACGAGGCCTTCGGCTTTAGATATCGTCCGTTGACCTCTTGTAACTCCAACTCTGGTCTCTTACAAAGTATTTTTAGATCATGTCGGGCTTTGACATTATCTTTAGTTTTTCTAGAAACATCCATCAAAGTGTTGAAAATATTATCAAACACATTTTTTTCAATGTGCATAACATTCAAATTATGTCGAATCAGTAATGAAATCCAATAGGGCAATTCCCAAAAGATACTTTTTTTCACCCAGTTATGTGTTTGACCAAAGCCCGACACTCTTTCATTCCGACCAAACACTATCTCTAGAAGTGCTGAAACACGTGCTAACATTTGTTCACCAAACAACATCGGTGGTGGCTCATCTCTTTCGACTCTGCCCTTAGTAAATTTATCACGATTCCTTCGATACTGATGATTAGTCGGTAGGAATCGACGATGACAATCAAAGAATGAGATTTTTCATCCATTTTGAAGATTGATTGATTTAGAGTGTTCCATATAATACAGACAAGAGAGTCGGTCGTGAGTGCTCCAACCAAACAACATGTCGTACGCCGGGAAATCATTGATTGTCCACAAGACCGCATCCTTTAAATTGAAGTTTTGCTTCCGATGACAATCATAAGTGACAGCTCCCTCAGTCCACAATGTTTTTACTTCATCAATCAAGGGTCTGAGAAATACGTCAATTTCTTTTCACGGACCCTTAGGACCCGGAATAATCATCGAAAGATAAATAAATTCATCTTTCATATATATTGACGGTGGCAAATTATAAACTGTCAGCAGTACTGGCCAAACTGAATAAGGAGTTGCAGAATGTCCAAACAGATTAAAACCATTTGTGCACAATCCCAATCTGATATTTCTAGTATCCATAGCAAATGAAGGATAACATGTATCCAAAAGTTTACATGCTTCACTGTCGGATGGATGAGTCATTACTGTATCATCACGACTTCTTGCATGCCAACTCATGTAGGGGGCCGTCTTTTCCGACATAAATAAAGCCTCGGTGTTAGTGGAAAATACCGAAGCACCTTAAACGGGATATTTTTCTATCGAACCAATTTCTTCTCCTTGTAACGAGGATGTTGACATACAAGGCATTATAATATAAAATGTAGTTATTTTGGCACGCGTGTATTTTTTTCGTACCCAAACCCTAATTTTCTCATCAACTTTTTAGTCTTATAAAAAGTTGGCTCAAACTTGTTATCAGTGGGCAGCATTCCATTAATCAATCCTGCAATCCGATCATATGCAACCCCGCTGATATTACAATCGGCCTTGATATTTAGGAGCTGCATCATTGCCGAAAACCTAGTGTATTTAGGACAATTCTCATACAAAGGTTCATCGACAGCTTTCAACATCTCGTAAAATTCTGCAGCTTCTTTATTCGGCAATTCAATCTCTATCGCAGTTTGTACTTCTGTGATATCAGCACATGTAGTATCTAATGGCACTGACGTCTCAGTAATTGATCGATCGACATTATCATTCAGGTGAAATTGACCCCCAAGACTATCTATCATAGTTCTATAGGGATTAGATGGACTAGATGAAGAAACACCAGCAGAGGAAGATTCACCATGTGTCTGAACGACAGGATTGCTCGACGTCCCGACTTCACGTGACTCCCCGTGACAAGTCCATAGAAAATATCTTGGTGCAAATCATTTGCTATATAGATGCAAAGTGACAGTTTCCCGATCCAACAATTATTCATTCAAGAAAATGCGGCACGGACATCGGATTTTATCACCGACGCTAACGAATTTCTGATTCGAATAGGCGAAATTTAGGAAGTAAGTTATGTCTAATCGAAACTCATTCATTAAAGCTCCACGATCAAAACGTCGGTACATCCAACTTCGATTAGCCGACATGATTCTGTCAATCAATGACAATTTCTTCGGTTAATGCCTTTAGGTGAGATGGTCCTATTCCATTCGGAATTTATGTTATTCATATTGCACTAAGTATTTCTTTTAATCGCTAACTTCATTCTAAATTTCGACAGTATCTCCCTACAGTTCTCCAAATACGCATATCATTTGAGCGCGTATCGAAGAACAAGAGAGATACCGCCGAAATTTAGAATAAGTTAACGGTTAAAAGACAAAATTAAGTGCAATACAAATAAATATATTCTCAAATTATCTAATCAGGGACAATTCAAGGGTTGTACATCGTATAAAAGATCATCTACTTCTTTTATACGAACATACTACCCTCGAACGGATCTAAGGTTTTGCTAAATCATATCCGACTCGTCGATGCGTACGTGAAATGTATCAACTCGTCGGATGGATGATTATTTTCTAAATGTTTCGAGTCAGTTCGAGTCCATAGTGGAAAATTCCGACACGAGTCCAAAGTGGACGATTCCGGCGGGAGTCCGAAGTGGATGATTCCGGCGGGAGTCCGAAGTGGACGATTTTGGCGCGAGTCCGAAGTGGACGATTCCGGCGCGAGTCCACTGAGGACGACTCCGGACTAATTAATATTTTAACTAATTAATTAATATCAATCTAAAACATTTTAATTAATTCAAATAATTAACATACCATTATTAATCTAAAAATTAATCTAAACTCTAACAATTAATCTAAAAATTAATCTAAATCATAACAATTAATCTAAAAATTAATCTAAACCCTAAAAATTAATCTAACAATTAATCTATAAATTAAACAATTAATTAAAAGTTAAACAATTAATTAAAAATAATAATACTGGACAGATCCGGTCGCGGCCACCGGTCGTCGACCGCCAGCTGAAACCCTATATTTAGGGTTTTGGCCGGATCTAGCTTTAAATGGGGCAGGCGGGGCAGTGACGAATACCTGGAATAGATGAGGCAGCGGTGGTCGGAATCGGCGGCAGCAGAGCAAGAGGAAGAAGGAGGAAGGGGCGGGCGCGGGCGCGTGCGCGTGCCCTATATAAATTTATCAGCAACGGCTCACTTAATCGTTAGAACATCGTTGCTGATAAATTAATCATCAGCAACGGCTCACTTGTCCGTTAGAAAACCGTTGCTAAGGTAATTAATATCTGCAACGGCTCACATGTCCGTTAGAAAGCCGTTGCAGATATTCCATATATGCAACGGATTGAGCGGCAGTAAGAATGCCGTCGCAAATAGCAATGGCTTGAGCGGCCATTGCTGATAGTCGTTGCTGAAGAACCAATTTCTAGTAATGTAAGCCCTTCAATTCAGCACAACATACTAAATCTCACAACTAAGACAAATATCAATCCAAGATTAGAATTGTGACACTACATTAAGATTTAAGTAGAATTTTAATTTGCTAAGATCAAAGTAATTCATGATAAGGTTGCATGCATTTATTCAAGTCATGGATAGATGCATGCAAATTTTTATATTGATCGTTACTACCATCTATATGTTATATTCTGAGAAACAGACACCTTATAAGAAAAATGACAACTAAAAACCTGCAAATAAATTGCAGTTAGGACAACTATAAACTAATTTCTCATATGTAAGTACCAATATTTGGCTATGATCAAATACTAAAAAATGACCTTTTATACAAAGTTCACCCAAAGATAACAACTAAATGAATTGAAATAGCAATAAATATGTATTACAATAAGATTTTTAATCAGAATGATTCCAAGAATTACCTTAGTAGCAATGTTATATTTTGGTAATGGGTTGCCATTATTGAAAGTGGTTTTGATTAGCTCCTCCATCGCGCAACCATACAATGTGCTCTTAGCAATCTACATAACCTCGATGAATGTTACCCCAGTAAAGGTCCAGAGTCCTACTCAAGTATGATTCCAAAGCATCCTAAGATCACAAGACAAGAATATTAACTTAGCAATAACATTCTAAGTAAATCAAGTTGCAATGTTTTAAGTGTCAATTTTTGCTAGCAACCAGTACTGTAGTATTAGTTCCAGTTACTGCTTATATGGAAGGCTAGTCAGGCCACCATAGTATTAGTTCCAATTACCAACTTACACCTAAGGAACAACATTGTGAAAGTAGGTCATATATATAAGGAACAACATCATGAAAGTAGGGCATATATAAGGATCCGCCTTCAACATCTATTCACACATTTCAACCATCAAGTATCCAAGTTGGACTAAATCAAGAGTAAGCAAATTACATTACAGTCACCTCATTTCGATTGGCTTCAGCTTCTACTGATGTTACCATAGACTCCCATGAATCCTCATCATGAAGAAAAAAGAGTTACATAAAGGAATACCGGTGGACAACATCTCTCAAGCAAAGTGATCAACTGTGGAAGTCGAGCTATCCCTTTTCATTGAAAGGCACATAATATTAGCTAGAATGCCAAATGTTTAAAGAAAACCAAAAAGATGCATTCCACATCAATAGAGAACTATATTTATCTATACTAATAAATCAGTTACCCTTTTAATTTTGGCACAGCTAGTGATTTGTCCTTTACTGCATTAACATCATCCATGTCAGAGCAATATGTATATAGAATATTTCGTTCCACTGAGAATCTCATTTATAACTAACCTGTAATAAACTTCACAAGATCGGATTAAAATAGTTGGCTCAACCAAAAATCAGTCATGGATTAGTGAAATCTAGTGAAATCAGTCTAATTAACTTGATAAAAGTCAGACCCGTCAAACTAGGCCACTTCCGATCTATATATCATTGGAAAAACTCCATCAGAAATAGCATAAAATTTTGCTCTTGTACAAATTCCAGTGCATCAAACAAAATGTGTCATTCAGAAGATCTTGCTTGTTACTTTGCTACAGAAGATCAAGCAATTGGAGGGCAGATAGGACCTTCGATTGGATGTGCTCCACTGCCAGGCAAGGGCGTCATGGTAACCTGCAATCTGCGGCGCTGCTTGCTGAAACCAAGGAATTTTCAAGTTAGATGAATTTCAACTAAACACGAGTTTGAAACATTATATGTAAGAAGCAATGTTGACATAAGAGAGTTCCTGCAATTGTGCTCCAGGCATTATCTGACATAAGAGACGGCAAGGTGACTGGCAAGTCACTCAAAACACTAGTTGGATCTGCAATCAGAAGTGGCATATACATACACCACTTGATAGTAGACCTACAAAATGCAATGCTTGTAGAAAGATAAAAAGGACTCGTGAGGTTAATTATATACTATCCAAAGTTTTTACTATTCTTAAAAACTAACCGTAGAGAGATATTCTGATATGCAGCTTATCTCAACTGCATCAAGAAGCCACTGTCTTTTGACTCTGCCCTCAGCTGTCAATAGAGCTGCAACAACTTCAATTAGCATACTCCACCAAACACCTGAAATGTACATACCTTCAACCTCAAAAATTCAAAATTAACTAAAATTTCAAACCATCAAAAGTATATCCAACAATATCTAGCGTAAAAACATTCAAATGGATCTTGTATTCTCATTTTAAGTTGCTCTACTGCTTATGGAGACCAATAGAGCCAATAGTTAAGCAACCTATGCCAACTAGCTTTGCTTTTATGCTGATCATCTTTGCTACAAAAGGTATTCTTTCTCCATGCACCTGAGCATTAGGACCAGAAGCACAAGTAAAAAAAAATATGTTTAAGTCATAGAAAGCAAGAATAATTAAGAAAGCTTGTGAAATCAATGAATTTCAGCGGTGAGAAAATCTTTTTATAATACGATACCAAGAGAATAAAAACAACATTTAGAGAACAATAGCTTAAACACGAGCAAGGAAAATACACAAATGACCACTCAAACCTAACACCAAAAACACTAGCGAGTACTGATTCCTTCACCAAAATTAACCGAAAAACAAATGGGTTTGAATCATGTCCAAATTTGTCAATCGGCTTGTCTTTGGTGGTTGACATTTTTCTAAAAAACTTATTGCTAGTATCATATGCTTTAACTAACCTAACCTGATCTTCTAATGGGTCAAGAATTCTCACATGAACACAACAAATCATAACTGGCTTGGATATATTCAACTTGAGATTGACACCTTTTCCTAACAACAGTAAGAATTGTTAAATCCTACCTGCAGCAAATCCAACAACCAATCTTTTGGAGCCTCAGACAAACATTGTATAGCAACCGACCATTCTCCTCTAGTGCCTACTTCTGAAAAGCCACCACATCCCGAGAGAGGCAACAAAGATAATAAGGAGGCCAAGCACTTCTCTGCATTGGATATCATAATGAGTTCTTTTGAATCATCCCTGAATCATTGATGTAAACCTTTCTTGATAACAGAAGCCTAAGAAAGAGGGGGAGAAAGAGAGGACAAGATCCTACCTCTTCGAAGCCCAAATCACCCAAATAACTTCCACGTCCAATTTCAATCCAAAAGAAGCAATCATAGAAAAGAAGAACACACACACAAACCTAGGCAAGTTCGTGGCAAGGGAGGTGTCGCCTCTAAGGAGGCAAGCACCATCGGATTCGTCGTGAGGGCACGTGTCAGCGTTGCGAGGTGAGGCGTCGCAGGGGAGGCAAGGCATCGACGTCGGCATCGCGAGGAGGGGAGGGGTCCATCGATCGGGGGACAAGATCGCAGGGGAGGCAAGGCATTGGCGTCGACATCACGAGAAGGGGAAGGGTTTATCGGGGGCGAGGATCACAATGAAGGGTTTAGAGACATGAGGAGTACTTTGCCGGTTGGAAAATGGGAAATAGGCGTGTTTGAGAAAAAAGAGCGCGAATTTTAGTTGAGTTAGAGGGGGAAAAATGTTGGTCAGCTAAAATATAGGGAAATAATAAATAAATAAATATATAAATTTGTAGGCTGAATTACCAACATATTAGTTATTCGTCGGTAAGTTTGCTGGTAATAACAACAAAATAATTTCGTTGGTGAAAGTCTGCTTTCTTGTAGTATATTTTTTATTTGGAGTTAATATAAAAAATTACTTATTTTGCTAAAAATAAATTAAAATAAAATAAATAAGTCAAGAATTTATGAATTATTTAATTTCGTAATGTTGACAACATAAATTATAAATTTAGCATTAAATATAAATATGAGGATAAAGTTATCTTTTTCTTTCAATTACAACAAAGAAAATACAACTTATCTAAGTCCTCTAGGTAAGTTACTTCCTCCATTTTGCAAAAAATTATACTTCTTGAGAAAATTGTATTTCTTGCAAAATATTGCATGAAGTGTGTCAATCAAATAAGATCAAAAAATACAACTTTTTGGAAGTACAATTTCCCATGGAAAGTTGTGTCAACCAAATGACACCTAAGGCCTTCTTTGTTTCATGGTAGAGTATGGTTTGTCATGGTATGTCATGGTATGGTATGAATTAATTTTATATTTGGAAAGACTTTTAATAAATGGTCATGGTATGGTGTCTCTCTTTATTATTACTTATACTTCCTTTTTGGTTTCTTCTTTTGTCTGCTGTTTCTTTTGGAGCAACTTTCTTCTTTCTTTGTCCGCTAGTTCTTTTGGAGTGCCAAGGTACACTATCTTTCTTGCTTTTTTTTTTAACATAAGGACACAGTACCGGTCCTTTTGGTGTCGATCTCTTTATTATGCTTGTACTCTCTTTTTGGTTTCTTCCTTTGTTCGCTGGTTCTTTTGGAACAACTTGAAAGGAAACTTTTTAACAGGAATTAAATCAGAAAGCCAAGAATCTTTATGCTAAATCATTAAGAACGACTAGATGCAAAAGCGTACTTGAATCCATTTCTAAGTTTAGGAGATGGGGACGGCATTCCAAGTCTATGCACCGTCCATAAGTAGTCTCTGAATAATGAGGCTTCAGAAACTAGAATCAAGTGCACGACCCGGGGACCATAACCCCTCTATTTATAACAAAATCTGAGGTAATGGAAATTACTATTTTGCCCATCATAAAATTAGAAATTACCCCAAATGGTATCTGTATAATTAAATCACATACATTAATGAGATGTCACGGGCCCATAAATAAATTACAATTAGATCACTTAAAATTTGAGCCGTTAATTTTTATAGTGACGGATGCACACCTATTGATATGCGTTAGCCCACATTAGATTATTAGAAATTAATCCAACAATCTCCCACTTGGGTCAACAAATGTATAACCGTAGACTATGCATGCTAACTTTATGAGCTCGTCATCACTATTATTATCAACCATCTCCAACAATCTGGTCTATCGATCATACCAACAACGAACCAAATTAAGCGACTTTCGTCATATTTATCGTGACTAAATTCATCAATGATCACAATATTAATATTCTCGATGACCTAGATCATATATGGGTGCACAGCATGGAAATTACATGCAATGTGATCGTAACATGCCTATTTTCAACTGGTCCTACTTTATTGAGATCAAATAAAATATTCAGAGTGAAAAATTACAAAACTTTATTCTACAAAAAAATGTCCATAAAGCATAGTAACATATTATAAACTCTCACTAAATCATCATATCAATACATGATGTAACACCCAAAGGAGCATCATGCTCATGAAAGACCATGGGTGGAAAACCTTTAGTACGTGGATCCATCCTCGTGGAAGTTGTACATATGTGCTCTATGATCACTCTGAATTCTTTCTTTAACAAGGAACTTTACGCCGATTTGCTTAGATTTCAAAGAGTTCCTGTTGTTATTGGAATATAACACTGCCAATTTATTGTCACAGAATAACTTTATTGGTCTTTCAATTCTATTACAATAAGCAGCCAAGTGACAAAGTTTCGCAGTCATATTCCAAGATTGGATACCTTAAAATAAGTTATGAATTCAGCTTCCATATTTGAAGCTGCAGTGAGTGTCTGCTTAGCACTCCTCCAATAAACAGCTCTGCTGGCAGACAGAAAAACATAATCAAAAGTGGATCTTCAACTATTTAGGCATCCAGCAAAATCAGAATCAAGAATACCCAATAATCTCCTGCTGATCTGATTTTCTATATGTAATGCTTTATTCTCTGTAGATATCACATAACCCATTTGGCTGCTTTCTAATGTCCATTCCGGGATTACTTAGATATCTGCCTAATATCCCTTCAGTGTACGCAATATTCGGACGCGTACTGTCTTGAGCATACATCAGATTCCCTATAGTAGATGCAAATGAAATCTTCTGTATTTTCTCATGCTCAAATTTATCCTGAATCGGGGCACGGTTTGAAACTAAATTTGTCTCCTTTTACAATAGAGGTATATAGGATAATATTCTTGCTCCCACTGAACTCATAGTATATGCATTCATCAACCGCATTTATCTCAAAACAAAATGAGATAATAACTTGATAAATTTATAATACCACTAACGGGAAGCATTTGTTCTACAGGTCATTGAGTTTGTACTTCATGGGTAGATTCCTAAAGAATATCCTTATCTCCCCCAAACTCAATAACCTTAATGAACTAGGTATTTTCTATATCAAAGAATATCCTATTCAATGGATCATTTAATTTTAATACCCCCTAGACCTATCAAAGTACCCAATAAAGTAGCAGCAGACTGTTCTAGAGTCCAATGATTTTTCCTTTGACCAATATGGCCTTGTCTCAACTGGACAACCCCAAATATTTAGTCTGGGCTTCTTGCTCGTCCATAATACATAAGGGGTTCTTTGCACTGCTTTAGATGATACTCTATTCAGAATATAAGCCGCAGTCTTGAAAGATTAATCACATCTAGTGATTGAGACTTCTCACTAATTAGATATTGGTACCCGTATATGGAGTAATCGTCTATGAAAATAATAAAGTATTGTTTGACCATTCCTAGAAGCCATAGGGAAAGGTCAATAAACATCCATATAATTATGTTCTAAGACGTTTGAACTCTTATTAGTATATTAACCCTAATGTTTGTTTGTTTCCCCTTAATGCATTCAATATAGACATCAAAGTCTGTAGCATCAGGAATAACTAGAATCCCATTAGACACAAGCCTCTGTATCCTATGCTTGGATATATAACCTAAGCGCTTATGCCACATCATTGTGAAATTCTTATCAGCTAATTTTATTTTGTACCATGTGAGCTGGTATGCAAGGTTTAATTAAATGAAGAAATAAAATCAAGCATATAAAGGTTATCATTGCAGGATAAAGAACCAATACTAATAATATTTGGACCAAGAGACAAACTGAATTTTTCATTTTCAAATGAACAAGAATAATCGAATTTGTCCAATACGAAAATAGAAATCAAATTCCGTCTAAAAGACGGAACTACAAAAATCTCTTTTAAGTCCAAATAGGATTCGGTCCTTAATAATAACCTAAAAATGTTTATAGCTTCAACTTTGACTGATTTGTCATCGCCCACATAGATGAATCCTTCAGCATCATTTGGCTTTCGGTAACTCAAGCAACCTTGCATAGACACACTAATGTGGGTGGTAGCACCAGATATCCACCAAGTGTCTATGGGTACAAAAGTCAAATTAACTTCAGAACAAATTCTAGAGTGAGAAAGTACCTTTCTTAGCACACTAAGCACAATACTTGGTACAATCAAATTTTTCATGCCCACTGGTCTTGCAAAAGAAACAAGTAGGAACCTTAAAATTTGTGTCAATTAGATTAGGGATATAATTAAATGAGGTAATGTATTTTGAAGATGCAGAAATATTAGCTGAACAGAGAACAAAATAAAACAATAATATAATCATCTCAATAAATAATTAAAGCAAAAGAGAAATAAATAACAGCAGGTCCCATTACAAGATACCAAACATAAAATTGACATTTCATCTTTGGACAAAAATATCAACTTGTAAGCGGTACTCTCAATGCAGTAATCAAATATTGACAATCAGTCATGTCAAATAAGAAGTCTTTCTTTGGACCGACTCTTGTATACATGAAAAATCTTATGATCATCACATATTTATTACTACATGCACACAAGGAATCTGGCCAAGTATGCAAACATCTTTTATATTCTAAAATATGCTAATTCTACACAAGAGAGCTCGTTTTGGCGAGATGTTATTTCAAATCAACATATTTTAAAATATTAGACATGATGGGATATTATTTTATTTCATGTTAAATTGGTTAAACTATAATAAAGCGGTCAAAATTATGTTGAACCAATGTTAATTGAGCTGAACCAAAGCTAAATTATGTTGAACCTAATGCTAATTGTATTGAACCGGTTGAAATTATGCTAAACCAGATGTTAATTTTAGTGAACCAATCAAGAATCCTAATGAACCGCTTAAAATGTGCACTGAATGGGTCTAAATTGACCTGAACCGATGCTGAACCGATGAAATTTGACCTAAACCAGTGCTGAACCATACCTAATTGCACTTAATCGGACCTAATTTCAGTGAACCAGACCCTAATTATACTAAACCGGTGTTAAACCAGATCTAATTTGAGTGAACTAGACCCAAACTTGAAAAACCAAACCTCAATTGGACCAAACCAAATTGAATTCTAGTGAACCGGCTGAATCGAAAAATTGAACCGGGCCGGAATCAAATAAACCAACTGAAATTGGGATGAACCGAATCCAATTAAACCGGTTTAATCTTAACTTACGGGTCGGGTTGATTTGTAAAGCAGGTCGGGTTTTAACTTAATAGGTCCAATTTTAAATGTTTAAATCCGAATTCGACCCATTAAGAAACCCTAACTTAATAAAATCCTAACTCCTCTCTAATCCTTCTCCCCACTACGCAGCCACTGCATCCCTCTCTCCCAAGCTCATTGCAGCGCCCACCCGATTCTGCCTTACTCGAGACGCCGGTGAACCTTCCTCCAGCATCAAGCGGCCTTCGCCCAACCTGATCCTATGTCAACCTCGTCGGCATCCACCCACCACCAGAAGGATGAAGACGACAGGAAGAACACCGAAACGGTTAGAGGACTTGCGATCGAGGATTCTGGTCAACCGAGGATTCTTTCGGCAACAACGACCACAAACTAGGAGGAAGCCGAGACAAAAATGCCCCAAACCCCTCTATGATCGCGGAGCAACCGCACCTCCTTCAGTCGATATCATTTAAGCCCGACGGTAACCTCGACTAGGACAAAACCATGCGGCTTTGATTTCTCACGGTCGGTATCCGATCGTATTCCTGATGAGGGGAAGGGAAGGTTGGGTGGCATGATGTTGACGAGAGGACAGGAGCGACCCCCTGTGGCCGAAGCAACCAACGACAAGTCCGGTGCCAGCGAAAGAAGAGAAGAAGAAGAAGAGATGCATCCTTCGGCAACTTTCATGGCTGCTGCATCATTTTTTTATTTTTTATTTTATTTCTAAACAGTGTGTAATCTCATGTATCTACTGTTTGTAAGAAGCGTATAAAGCATGAAGTGTACATGATTTTCTTCATAAACAGGTAAGTTAGCATCATGAATAGTACATAAATCACGAATCAACAGAATACTTTATGATCATGAACAGTGTTAATTGATCAAATATCATGCACGAGTATAAACAGTAGATAAATTACGAAAAATTCTCAATGATTCAACATGATTGGCTCTGATACCAATTGAAAGAAAACTTTATAACAAGAATTAAACCAGAAAGTCAAGAATCTTCATGCTAAATCATTAAGAACGACTAGATGAGGAAGCGTACCTGAATCCATTGCTAAGTTTAGGAGATGAGGGCGGCCTTCCAAGTCTATGCACCGCCCACAAGTCGTCTATGAATAATGGGGCTTCAGAAACTGGAATCAAGTGCATGACCCGGGAACCATAACCCCTCTATTTATAACAAAACATGAGATAATGGTAATTACTGTTTTGCCCATCATAAAATTAGAAATCACCCCAAATGGTATCTATACAATTAAATCTTATACATTATTGAGATGTCACGGGCTCACAAATAAATTACAATTAGATCACTTAAGATCTGGATCGTTAATTTTTATAGTGACGGATGCACGCCTATTGATATGTGTTGACCCACATTAGATTATTAGAAATTAATCCAACACAACTTTCTTCTTCCTTTGTCCGCCAATTCTTTTGGAGTGCCAAGGTACACTATCTTTCTTGCTATATTTTTTTTAACATAAGGACACAATACCTTTTGTACTCTTTATTAATTTTGTCTTTTCCAAGTTTTTTATTTGGTAATATTTTTTCTAAAAAATTATGGTTTTAATTAAATCTAATATTTTGACCCAAAACATTGAATTTAATATAATTTTACATGAATTTTTATATTTGAGGACATTATGATTATTTTATTATTTGAGAAATCATACCATACCATCAAATCAAATAAAAATATACTATTTAATCATACTATACTATATCATATTATCTTCCCAAATATGATAACAATAACTATTGTATCATATCATACAATACCATATCATATCATACATTACTAAATCATGTTGCACCTCATCCAAACACGCCCTAAGTGTGAGATAACCCCTATTAATTAGTCCATGATAGTCTTTCCTCCAAATTAAAAACTAATTAATGTAAAATAAAACTTTTTCTGGTCATATATAAAATCTTTTTTCAAATTTAGAAACCAAGAATAATCAATTTTAGCACATGATTAAGAAATTCCTACTGTAGGTGACAGTGGAAAGGCTACTATATATTAAAAAATTAATGTACATTTATATATACATTTATATATAATTGGGGAAATTGAATTAATGGGGGGAGTTTTCTAGGTTACTCCAAGTGCTATAAATGGACCATTGGGCCCAACTTCTTACATCGAAAGCCTAGTTCCTCTGTTGGGTCAGTTCTAGGCCCTGTACGGTTTGTAAAGATAGAAATTGACCTAGTCCACCTTGCCTGCTAAACCCTAACCTGAAGGTACTTACATTGAAGCCAGATGATAGTTAGGGATGCTCAGAAAATTCAAAAATATAATATTATAAAGATCAATTCCCCACTAAGTCAGAGAAAAAAGTCATGTTCAATAACTCATGTTTGTGCCTCTAGGTTGGTGAGCTAAGTTGGTTTAAAATCTTCAATCTTGATCACTATCTTAATTTTAACGATAATAAATTTATTTCGATGAGTTTAACAAATATTTATTTCAGATTAGATAATTGATACACACACGAAGTTCATCAAAAAATAATGAAAATTTATATGTCGACGGCTTCGGAGGTGATGGAGTCATAAGTTAGGTTTAGGCTTAGATTATGATGTATAAAGCTTCTAAGGCCTCAAATCAACCCATTCCTTGTAATTATTCAAAGCCAAATCCAAAACCAAAATCGAGTCAAAAAATCAGAAATAGCCCATTACTGGTTTCAGTCGAATGTTCGATCATAAGGGTCGATCGATCAACATGCGATCAACCTCCTTTCACCTCTCATGTTTCATTGAGTCTATCATTCAAAGATTGGGTCATTTTTCTTGAGTTATAAATCATAATTCTCAATCTAACCACTTTTGAGCCTTCACATCATTTCGATGCCTTGAAGGATTAGGAGGAAGTACTCATATTCACTCGATTTGGGTCCCATTTTGAGGCCTTGAATTCCAATCAAACCCCCAGACTCGACTCGAGTTCGACACCCATCTAAGGACCAAACCAAACTAAGCAAAAAGGTTTTCTTGTGCGTAAAGACTATACCTTAAATCGCGTCCTCCGGCGATTCACCAGCCCGCTCCTACACGCGTCCAAATTTTCTCACCGAAATAATTATATAAAATTAGAAAATTTACGGATACTACATTATCATTAAAGGATTTTATAAAAATGCCCCTTAAATGAGTGGGAAATCTCTCCAAAAAGAATAGAAAATTTACATTCTATTTTGCACACAAACTTTGTTATTTTTATTATATAAAGACTAATTAACAGAATTCATGGATGTTAAAAGACATGTTTTATGTTATTTCATTCTTCTTAATAGATCGGATTGATAAATTATATAAGTGGAATTGAGAAAGTTGGATTTCAATTTTATTGAATATTATTCCCATGGCTTATATAATTAAATATTTTAAAGTGTTCTTTTAATAAACTATTTGAGGGCTTATAATTGTCAAACAATGATGAAGTAAATATGAAACTTAATCATAGGAGTGCAATAGCCAAGTTAGATTAGTAAGTTCCATCAATTATTTGTTTTTTTTAATCTTTTGCCTCAAAACTTGATTCATTTGATCCGTTTACATCCCTATTTGATAATGCATGTGACACTCATGGTTGACTATCCATATCGCTTGATTGATGTTGTCCACCAGGGATGGTAATTTTATCGGTATTCATTGAATAAAAATTGGCTCTCTACCGTATATGATCTAAAAAATGAATATAAATATGAATATTCGTTTAAAAAAATTATTCGTGCATAGTGCACTAGAAATACGGATAATTATTATATAATTAGTATAAATTCATTTTTAGCTTGATAAAAATCTAACTGATAAAGTCTAAATACCGCATATGTATATTTCTTCATCAACTACCACTTGATTAGCCAAATCTTTTTTTTTCACATAATTGAGTTTCTTATTAATGAAAAAAATAAGATTGAAGACAACCTGACATGCCGACTCCAATTTTTTATTTTACCAAAAAAAAGAGCTATATTAAAATGCGACGAGAGCCAGTATCAAAAAATATCAAACAATAAAATATCCTCTAGCTCCAGAGGTCAGATGGAGGGACAAACCAATCGATCCTTACAAATCCTAGTGCGATTTATTGTCTAATGGACATCTTTGTTTTTCTCTCTAAAATAAAATAAAAAGTTTAAGCAATTACAACTTGACTTTAAAATCAAAATATCTGTAATAATGAGATTAATTCCTTAAGGTGGAAAAATCTTATTATTGAGAGCGGAGATCAAAATTTTTGAGTCAGACTCGATCATAAAGTTTGGAAGAGCATGCTCAATAGTAAAGTGAAATTCATTACGAACCGTCCAAATTTCTAACACCAAAATAGAATTTTTTTTGGTAGAAGGATCCTCCCCCGCAAAAAAACATACCGACTCCAGTTCAACGCCTCAAGTTGGTAGGTGGGCGTTGAATTATTGTATCCAACTATTCTCAATTATTAATTGTCATCATTTTTATTTGTCTCCTTCCGTTGATGAATAGTTCGCAATGTTTTTGTAACCAATTCTGATCGTCGATCGACTTTTACGACATCTCTAATTTATTAGCTCATTAGTCAAAATTATATATATTCTATTGTTAAAGTAAAATATTTCATATGCAAAAACATGTAATTTTTCCTAGATTATCAATTATAATGAATAAAAAATAGTATAATAGAATTTTAAAAAATATAGATAAAAAGTGTTACTTATTTTTAGTATACAATATGATTTGACATGTTGTCTTTGTTAAATTTTACTATTGAAATTGAATTTGAAAATTTGCAGTTATAGTTTATATTAATTAGGGATATACAGGACCGAACAAAGAGAAATTAATTAAAGATGTTTCCCTTCGGAGGAACGTTATGGCTGGTCGTGCAGATGGAAAATGCGATTCCCGATCCATTATTTATACAGTAATTTTTTTATAAAAGTCATAATAGATTATCATACTGGAATTTGAATCCTAAATTTTTGAACTATGTTCAACGTGTTGTCACCAACTGTGCTACCCACAGTTGACAAAAAATAAATAATAATAAGAAAGATTTTTATTCTCTAAAAGTAGAATTTCTATTCATTTTAATTTTTCCTAAATCAGGAAATAAATATTTATATACCCAAATTATCCTCCGCATATCATTTTCAACTGGTTCGGCTAATTTATCCTAAATTCATAATATATAAAATCACAAAAAAAATATTATTAATGGGTAAATCACTTTCATAACTTGTATCAACAAAATAAATTTTTTTAGAGTTGAAAATCTTTTTTTTTCACCATTTTCAACTGATTCAAAATTGGCCGCACCAGTTGAAAATTAATTGAACTGGTTTAAAATTGGTCGAACCAATTGAAAATGGTAAAAAGAATTAATTTTTAACTCTAAAAAATTTATTTTGCTGATACAAGTTATGAGAGTGATTTACCTATAAATAATAATTTTTTTATGATTTTATTATAAATTTTGGATGATTTTTTCTAACTTATTTAAAATTGATCAAACTAATTAAAAATAATTTACGGAGGATAATCTGAGTATATAAATATTTACTTTTTTATTTAAGAAAAAAATTAGCAGAGATTTTTCTTTTAGAAATTAAAAATATTTCTTATTCCCTGGCAGGGAATCGTTGTTATTTATATGATGCAGTCGCGGTTACACGCAGCTTCGTATTAATCCGCATACAATTTGGAATTATATATAATAATTAATGACAATGAATTAAGCTCCCACCAAACACAGACGGCCGCATAATTATTAATTAACATGTCCTAATTAATAAAGAATTGCGCATTCACGATGACAAACACTTGATATTTTTCTCGGTTCACAAGTTTTGGCCCAAATTAATGGACAAACCTCAGTTCGCAATCCGTTGTTTGTCTCCTGAGACGTGCATGAACTTGATTGCGCCGATAATTAAAACCAGTTCATATATACATTAATATAAAATATATGTATGCATGTGGTGCTAAGTGTGGTTGTTCTGGCCATTTCTATCAATTTTGAATTAGTAGATGTGATAAAGCCACGTAGATTCCACGGCGGAGTTAGAGACGTGGATGACTGTAGTTTAACACATTTAATTGTAGGTATTATATGTTAATTAATACTTTTAATTAGCTGGATCGTTGTACGTGGTACTCTAACTTGAAACATATTGTTATTCGTTATGGCGCATGCATTGATGCGATACCGTGTTCTTTGTGTTTGCAAGTCAATTAATTATCGGTTGTAAGTGAACAGGCTTGCTAGCGAATGAATATTATCGGTTGGAATATTCAATTTGAAAATTTTATACAATTCAACGACATTCGTCAGCTTGCTGATGATGATCTGGCACCATTTCTCCATCAGGAAGGTGATGACTCCATCCAGTGGAAGTGGACTACCAAGGGTACTTTCACTATTAAATTGCTTTACCACCTACTCGATTATAAAAGCGTCCAAGATCCCAAGGTGGGTTTCATTTGGTAGCAATCGTGTCCGACATCGATATTTGTTATGAACTGGATTCTAGAACGATGAAGACTACTCACAAAAGATAGGCTCAGGCGTTGAACATGCAAATCGATCAACAATGTGTTCTCTATGAGGCTCAGAATGAAATACAATTATATTTTTCTCCATTGTCCTTTCACAAGGGTCGGCTGGGGCCAATTCATGAATCTTTGTCGTGTCTCGTATTTTGACATCAACTATTAGCCGTGGGAAACTATCAGTGTTGACATGAGGCAATGCAAGCTTTTCAAATACAAACGGGTAATGATTTGGTGCTGAAAAATTTATAACGAATGTAACACTAGATATTTTGGCAGCCACCAACGGCTCCTCGTAGAACTAGGGATCGAGGGTGTGCTTTTAGTGCGACAAACTCAACTGTTGTAACTCTTACTTAAATTTTTTTTACTCTCTTTCTTCTTCGACTCATTTGTATTTCTCATTCATCTTGATAAATACAAGTTTTTTCGTTTCAGAGAAAAAAGCCAGCGAATGAACATGAGTAGTGGTTGAGTGAATCTTAAATAATGTAATGTCCATTACCTCTACTGCATATGCACTCATTCATTGATATTCGCTTTCTCCATAAATATTTTATTCTGAGCAAGGTGAGCAAAGAACACATGCAACAATGTGAGAGCATATATAGAAAGAAATCTATCTAAAACAGAGGAGTTATAAGATATAATTAAGTAGAGATGATATAGGAATTGGAGACATTGTTATATCTTTTCATGATTGTAATTGCAATATCTTGATTTAGTTCCATATTATGAATTTTTAAGACGTTTTATTAAGTTAATAAAACTTAATAAATATATTATTATGAATTTTAAGTTAAGCATTTTGAGTCAATAATTAAGTATACCATCTTAATGGGCAAATTCTTTCTTTATGCAAGGTCATAACAAATGGTATAAGAGAGTATCTAATTCTAAGTTAGGTAAGAGAGCCTATGTAGTAAAGAAGATCTCAAAGCTTAAGTTCTAAAGAGCGAAGACTATTGCCAAAAATTAAAAAAAGATAACAAATTTGAGTGAAATTAAGTTCGGATCGTGACCGGAGCTAGGTTAGACCCAGCAACGACCGCCTCAATCCCGCCCAAATTAGGAAGCTTTCAATTGTCGATTTTGCAATCCGAGTTGCAGCGATGGGAATCACGCAATTTCGACGATGTAGACCAAGATTCAAGGTCAACTTATATTCATGGTGTGGTTCCAATTGACGGGATGTTGAATGGAATTGCACGATTTGAATCGTAAATCTTCGACTTTGGCCAACTTCGATTCATATTGCATATTCAATAGGAAAAAACTATTATAGTGCCTCACCGCAGGTTCATTCATAGTAGGCTCATATTCACTAAGCCAAATCCTAGGTTCACTCATATGTGATTTTTTTTTGAGTGAACCTAGACTTACACTACTAGAAATTAGGTCTTCAGCAACGGCTATCAGCAACGGCCGCTCGAGCCGTTGCTATTTGCAACGGCATTCTTACGGCCGCCCAAGCCGTTGCAGATATTTGTATCTGCAACGACGTTCTAACGGAAACCCGAGCCGTTGCGGATTATTTAAATTATCAGCAACGGCTTTCTGACGGAAAGGCGAGCCGTTGCTGATATTTTAATTATCAGCAACGGCTTGCTAACGGACAAGTGAGCCGTTGCTGATGATAACTTATTAGCAACGGCTTTCTAACGGGCGAGTGAGTCGTTGCTGATAAGTTTATATAGGGCACACTCTCGCGCCCGACCCTTCTTCCTCCCGCTGCTGCCGCCGCCGCTCCTGCCGACGCCTCTCGCCGCCGCTGCCGCTGCTGCCGACGCCGACGACGCCTCTTATTCCTCCCGCTGCTGCCGACTTGTTCAGGTATGTTGATCGGCCGACCGTCTCTTCCCTGCAGCCGGCGGGAATCAATCCGACCGAAACCCTATTTCTAGGGTTTCGGCCGGCGGCGGGCGGCCGATGGCCGCCGCCGGACCTTCTACAGTGGCCGGACAGTGTGTCCGGCCACTATACGCCGGCGCCGGAGGGTGGACTCCGACGCCGAAATTTATAATTATATATATTTTTATTTTGTTTGATAATTGTTAATTAATTGTTAATTAATTGTTTAGATTAATTATTTAATTTGTTAGATTAATTATTAGGGTTTAGATTAATTTCGGACGCTCGCCGGAATCGTCCACTTCGGACGCGCGCCGGTTTGTCCACTTCGGACGCGCGCCGGAATCGTCCAATTCGGACTCGCGCCGGAATCATCCACTTCAGATGCGCGCCGGAATCGTCCAATTCGGACTCGTGCCGGAATCGTCCACTTCGGACGCGCGCCGAAATCGTCTAATTCGGACTCGCGCCGGAATCGTCCACTTCGGACTCGCGCCGGAATCATCCACTTCGGACGCGCGCCGAAATCGTCCAATATGGACTCGAACTGTCTCGAAACATTAAGAAAATAATCATCCATCCAACGAGTTGATATGTTTCACGTACGCATCGACGAATCGGATATGATTTAGCAAAACCTTAGATTTGTTCGGGAATTGTATGTTCGTGTAAAAGAAGTATATGATCTTTTATACGACGTACAATTCTTGAATTGTCCCTGATTGGACAATTTGGGAATATAGTTATTTGTACTGCACTTACGTTTTTATTTTAACTGTTAACTAATTATTCTAAAATTCGGCAACATCTCTCTTGTTCTCCGATACGCGCCCAGATGATATGCGTATTCGGAGAACTGTAGGGAGATGCTGTCGAAATTTAGAATAATTAGTTAACAGTTAAAATAAAAACGTAAGTGCAGTACGAATAACATAAATCCCGAATGGAATAGGACAATCTCACCTAAAGACATTAACCAAAGAAATTGTCATTGATTGACAGAATCATGTCGGCTGATCGAAGTTGGACAACCTATGTTGAATGTGATATGGATTTTTATGGACTGGTGGAAGAAGTGATAGAGTTACACTACTTCGGCTTGAAATCAGTGATCCTATTTAGATGTCATTGGTTCGATACAACAGAAAGGGGCATGAAAGTTCATCCAAAATACAAACTTGTTGAGGTTAATTACAAATCGAAATTGGTAGCAAATGAGCCTTTTATATTGGCATCACAAGCCGAACAAGTATATTACGCGAAGTATCCGGCTCGAAATAAAGATAGAGCAGATTGGCGTGTAGTCTGTAAGACAAAAGTTAGAGGAAAAATTGATCCGATAGTAGGAGAAAATGATCCTCCTGGTTTCTATCAAGAAGATGATCTTCTTGCTGTGGATCGTATTATTCCAATACTCGAGGATGCAGACACAACGTCAATTCAATTAGAAGTTGAATATGCTGATGATGACGATCATGAAATTGAGGAAGCTGGAGATGAAGAAGATGAAGAAGAGGAAGAAGAGGAAGAAGAAGAAGAAGAATTCGAAGACTATTATTCAGATGATGAGGAATAATTGTAAAGTATATATTTTATTAAATATATCTCTACTATTTATACAATAATCTGATTATATGTCTGTTCGACAGATATGTCTGGTCGTGGTTATCGACGCAGGAGAGCTTCGGAGTCTCCAATCGGTGAGACTCCAGCACTTACTCATGCTGCTGATCCTCCTGTTGCTGATCCTCATGAGGATGATACTGCCGAGGCTAGTACATCCAGACGCAGGCGACCACGCGGGCCGAACAGGTGGCAGCCTCCACCAGCCACAGAGTCACGTAGATTGATTAGCGTGATTGGGGAGCGGTAATATATCATGAATTATGAATCATTACAAATTCATTATATCATAATATAATATTAAAATTTATTTTTGTTGTGCAGGTTCGAGCAAGAAGAAGTGCCGAGGAGCATTTCTTCTACTATTCGACGATACATGCACGGGGCATGGCCTACGTGGTCTCACGTGCCTAGCGAGCACGTCGACATGTTATGGCGCGAGTTTCAGGCACGTATTATTTTTTTTTTTACATGCATGATGATATATTAATATTGGTACTGATATTATTATTTTGCAGGCTCACTATACATGGGCCGAGGACCAGAGGCCCTTCATTTACGCTGCCTGGGAGGCTATTTCCCGGGCAAGGTACAACGGGCAGCTGGGGCAGGCTCGGTCCCAAGCGATGGCCCGAGCTGGGACCACTAACATCGCGGAGACTCGGGGATACGGCCCCGGTTGGATTACTCCGGATATATGGGACCAGCTCGTGGGGATATGGTCGACGGATCGATGGCAGGAGGTTTCTCGAAATGCGGCTAGAAATCGCATGTCGGGGGGAGCAGCGCGTCACACTGGCGGCTCTGTTGCATTTGCAGTGCACGCGAACCGTATGGTAAGTATATCTTTTAATTATATATTTTATTTGTTACTATGTGTACTAATTAATGTATTTGTTTTGTAAATATAGACGACGGTGTCGGATGACGGGAGTGTCCAGCGACCCTCCCCGATGGCGGTGTTTGAGCGGACTCACCGTCGAGCACATGGGACGGGGGAGTACATCGACAACCGCGCTACATACATTATGGTAATTATATATTTGTTTAAATTATTCATTATATATTTATAATTTAAGTTTTATGATAAATATTAAACAAAAAATCAAACTCGAGTAGGAGACCTACAGCCAGACGGTGGTGCAGCGCGGGGGTACCCCCGAGGACTTTGACGCAGCATCATGGGTCGAGGCCGCAGGTGGCTGGGACCATGGCCGCGTATATGGCTTCGCAGATAGTGGTCATGCGCGAGCCGTGCTAGGGCCACTTGGGGCACCGACCCCTTCGGTCGCTGGTGAGCGGCCGTCCACCTCTAGATCCAGTTATGATCATAGTAGCAAAATAAGGACTCTAGAGGACACGGTCGCGCGTCAGACTGAGATAATGGAGCGCCAGAGTCAGATGATGACGGATATACAAGCTATGCTACGCAACATGTCAGGTCATCCTGAAGCAGGCATCTCTTCGGCATCATCTAATCCATCGTCCTCGAGTCAGTCCACGCCGGTGTACACTCAAGCACTCCAGACCCCGCCATATGATCCAGACCATCCTCCATCGTGATCGTGAGATTTTTTGTTTGGATATTGAACTTGTTACTGAGATATTAAACTTGTTTAACTTATTTTGTTTGGATATTGATACTTCAATTTTGCATTTGAATTGTTTTTATACTATCGTGGATAATTATCAATATAAATATAATTGTTTTGATGTATATCTTGGTGTGTTTGTGATGTGTGAATGAATATGTGTATGAGGGTATGGGTGTGTGAGTTATGTATCAGATAATGTATCAATGTATCAATGGAAATTTGAAATTTAAAATTTTTCTGTTCCCAGGTATGCGTCATCAGCAACGGCTTTCTCACGGCCGTCCGTGGGAAAGCCATTGCTAAAAGTGTATCGAAAGCCGTTGCTGATGACCTACAGCAACGGCTTAGCGACGGGGCTTTACTAACGGCGTTGCTACGGACTCAGCGTCCGTTGCTATTAATGTTATCAGCAACGGCTCCGGGTTTGTGGCAAAACCGTTGCTGATAATGTTTTTAGCGACGGCCCGAGCGGCCGTTGCTGATAATGTTTTGAGCGACGGCCCGAGCGGCCGTTGCTGATCCGTTGCTAAGTCATCAGCAACGCGACTTTCTGTCACGGTTCTATTGCAACGGCGCGGCCGTTGCTGATTCTCTTCAGCAACGGCATCAGCCGTTGCTGATGACCATTTTTCTAGTAGTGTTAATATGTGTGGACCTGAGGTGACAAAAGGTGAACACACTAAAATGTATCAACTTAAAAATTTTGTGAGTGAATGTAGGATAAATATAGTGAATCTGAGTTAACTAATATTAAATCTAAGTTGTATAATATTGAATCAAAGAATAACAATGATGAATTAAAATTTTATATATATTCAAAGAAAAAGTAGGTAGAAGGTGAACTCCTTAATACGTATTAAAATGAAATTTGGTTGAGTAAACTCGAGTCCATTATAAGTGAACCTAAGATAGTCACCACATGTGCATTCGTATGAAGTTCAAATTAGTATTATCCTTTACTTAAGATTAGATACCATTGTTGTTCATTAATTGAATGTTAGTCATTTCATATTCACACGTGTTAAGTTCAGATTCACTTGAAAAAAATTCACATATGAATAAATTTAAAATTTGGCCGAGTGAATTTGAGCTTATTATAAGGGAACCTGCGACGAGGCACCTTAGGAATGCTGGCACCATGATAGATTTGTCCGATTCAACGGGTGGGATGTTGAATCTAACCAAATCGTATTATTCGCATTCTGACAAGACTGGCGAGCCGTGTTCCGTCTATACACGGCATCTGAGCAATAAAAGAAGAGACGAAGAAGTCCTTCGTATGGAGGCAATTATTTATGCAGAATGAGCCACACAAATATTTTAATCTTAGACACGGCCATAAGAAATGAATTCCTCTGTTGTTTATGGTCCGCAACGGAGGAAATTTCTTATATATTAATTAATTATCACGCAAATACAAATTTATTTACTAAAGAAAAAAATTATATATTGCATATTCTACCAAAAATTTATCTGCACCGGATATGCTACAAGTCTTGATTTCTACTTTCCTCTATCAAAGGTTTCTTCAAATCCTCCTCTTCAAAACTGTTCTTTGCATCAACTACAATTGCCACTTTGCTAGTATCCACAACTGGAAGTTGCTTGTTCTTGGATTCTAAATCCTTGGATTTGCCCCACAAAACTATGTACAAACCACTAATGGCAACCACTGCCCCAATCATGCTGCAAGAAATAAAAATAATTATGAGATAAACTTGACGTGTTAATTAAGGTTTCTGATCCTTTTAAAAGAAGCAAGTCATCGTACCTTCCGAGATAAAGCCTTTCATGGAGTATAATGAAACCCAAGATTGCAGTGATGACCGTCGAAAGAGGATTGAAGAGTGCAGAATACAGAGGTCCCCTAATCGCTATGCACCACGACTGAAGGTAGAAGGTGACACCAGATCCAAAAATTCCCTGCACAATTAATTGCCTCGTCTTTTAGTGTTTTGCCCAATTAGTTGTCATTACATGTCTGGAAAGGAGAGGAATGATTCTATTATGTTATGTATAGAGAACAGGGATAAAATAAAGAGGGCAATTTATCCAAAAAAGGAATTTAAATTTTAACTAAAGTGGGCTCTTTGATGTTTTTTTACTTTGGAAGGTTCACATTTTTGAAAAGATATCCTTACCGCAAATACACAACTAAAAAGCTCAATCAGTGAATGAATCTTCCAGGAATTCAAGCTTGGTTGCATTAAGTATGTCAAAATGGCAGACTGAATGGTTGACAAGAAGCACATCCAAGTTGCCAGTGACAATGGATCTAAATAGTTCTTGCAAATTGGCACCTGCAACCACAATTAAATTGGTCTGGTTACTGTTCTATCTGTCAATCTGAACCCAAAGATTGTTTTTGCAAATGTACCTGCAAGATGAGCCAAAAAGACCAGCAAGAGCTGCTGCCGATGAGGAAGAGTGATCCCATAATCCACTTGTCACTAGCTGAATGCAGCATCAGGCGATGAAGCTCAGCGGAGAGAAGCTTTGGGCCTTTAAAGAATGCCATGGTGACTGCTCCTCCAACACAGATGATTGTGCCCACCACTTTGGCCATGCTTCTCACACTCTTTATCTTCAGCTTCTCCAAGCTGTAATGAATTGTTGCATCGATTAGCTAGCTGAATTAATGTCATAGGAAATCAATACTTTACAAGTAGACAAATACATATCATTTAAATTTTGGTTATACTTTACTAGTAATAATGATGATTAAATTACTTTTGGCAAAGTTTTCAAGGACCCACACCATGTGTAAACATGGATTAGTAGATGCATGGTATTTTGTAAACAGCTAGGATTTATGTTGTCAGCATTCCTTTTGTACTGGTTTAATAGAGAAAGAAAAACTGGACAGCTAAACAAATTATTTCTGACACGACAGATATATTATTTATCATAATAATTTCAAAATCAATTCTTTCTTACATGAAGAAGAAGAAGCAATGAAATAATAGATGAATTAGGATGAAGTTATAAATTACTTACCCCATAGAGGCTGCCATGACAAATGTGATGGCTGGGATGAGGTTGGTCATTGCGGTAGCCATTGATGAAGAAACCAAAGCCATCCCTTGGTAATACAGAAACTGGTTGGTCGTAGCACTGTTAATTTCAGTTACAATCCATTTATTAGTATCTAATAATATCTAGTTAATCCACCATTAAGTTATCCATAATTAATTACCCAACGAGTGATGCCAGGAACACCAAACCGAACCCTCTGACTCCCATTCCATTCTCACTTCTACTTCTCCTGCTCATGCATTTATACGACTGTAATTAATGAGAGAGATAGATAGATAGAGAGAGAGAGAGAGAGAGAGAGAGAGAACCCTTTGGCGATGAAGGATATGGGAGCGAGGATGACGGTGGCAATGGCCTGGCGGTAAACGACGAAGACCATGGGGCTCAAGCCTTGGGTGAAGGTGGCTTTGGCGGAGAGCGCCATGAGCGCGTAGATGAATTGCGTGAACACCATGGACAAGGCGGGCTTGTGCTCCGCCAGGAAGGAGCCGTCCGCCATGGATGACAGAGCTTGAGAGAGAGAGAGAGAGAGGGAAGATGAGGAGTTGTTGAGAGAAGAAGCGTGTAGAATGCAGGCATTTATAGGGGTTGTGCTCTGGAAGCAGTAAGCCAGTAACTTTGTGTGCTAGCTGTTATGATAACTTTGCCCATTCCCACCTTAATGCATTCCTATTATTTGTTCGATAGTTTTGGAATTTAATAGCTGGATTACTATGGCAATTTATGAGATAACGGCTGCCTAATTAATTCGCACGACTCCCCACTTCTAATTATGTTCTTAAAAGTTAAAACCCAACCGGTCCGGTAACAATGGTCCGGGTTAGATTAAAATTTGGAATGGTCAAAAATTTGTTGAATTGGATAAAAAATAACAATATATTTGGTTGAGGGAATAAAAGGGAAATCTAATAAATAAGGAATGGAATAGAAAAATAATAAATGAAACAATTATTTTCTTTTTTTTGTTATCATAAAATATAGCGAAAGAATTAATTAATGTATCTAGTTCAAATAATAATATTTTTTACAAATCTAGCTCAATCTTTAATTTGTATTAATTATTATCATGAACTATCATATTGATATCAATTATAGTCCGACATCATATGCCCGTCAATACAATTATTATGTGCTAACGTGCAGGGGCGAAGCCAGAAAATTATTTTAGGAGAGGCAAAATATAAAATCGCATCTTATGAGGGCAATTACATGGTAAAAATATATTTTTAGAGGGAGCAAATATAGTTAAATATTAATGTATATTATATATATAGTAATATATATGTAATGGGGGGACCAATGTGAGGGGGGGCAATTGCCCCTCCTGCCAAAACATTGGCTCCGCCCCTGCTAACGTGGCATCCGACTCAATAACTTAAAGAAATATTTTTTTATTATCACTTGTGTCACGACAGCATGTAATAAAAAATATTATAATATTATATAAATTTGAAAAATTAATGTATCTATTCTAAACTTTAATCATTATAATAAATTTATTCCAACATTTAATGTTTATCCTAATCTATTCTAAACTTTGGGATTGACAACAATTGTCTCATTTGAAATTGAACTTGAAATTTAGATTACATTATAATTATAATCAATCCAAAAGTTTGAATTACATTTCTTCCTAAATTCGACGATTTTTTTTTAAAAAAATAAAATTTAATAAAACTCATATCATTTTCATATATTCTTATTATTTATTAAATATTTAAAATTTTGAAAATAATTTTATAATTATCTACTAAAATTGTATTTTAAAAAAATTGATTCAAAAATTGATTTTCTTATTAATTTTTTATTTAATTATATTATTGCATATTAGAGAAAATAGAAATACTCAAATTAAACCAATAATTTTTATATAGTATTATTATTTTCCAAAATTTTATTTTTTAGTTTTTTTAATTCAATTTGAATATTGCATTTTATAAAAAAATTCAAAATTTTTCATCAAATCAAGACCTTTTTGGTTATATTATTATTTATTAAATATTTAATATTATGATTATATTTTATTTAGTGTCTAACAAAATTTGGCATTTTAAATTTAATTTTTGTAATTTTGTGTTGATTTTTTTTATTAAACTCGATTATAGTATTTTAGAAAAAAAAAATTGGAAACAAAATAATATATTTTACTGATAATATTATCATATATCATACATTTAACATTATTTATATTGTATTAAATTTGATTTAGAATTAAATTTTCTTCATAAATTTTCTTTATTTTAATACAAATTTTTATTTTTTAAAAATACAAAATCTGAAATGAAATTTATATATAACGACTATAAATTAATTTTGGTAAAATTAGACGTGGGATTCTTCGAGGTGTTAAAAGGTTTTTCGTGTAATCTTTTTTTTTTTTTTTGATGAAATCGGATACAAAATTATCGAATAAAGTGAGAGTTTTGATGTATTTTAAAAAATCAAATGTCTTCAAAGATTATAATTTTTGTCGATCCCAAAGTTTGAGATATATAGATTAGAGAGAAAGATTAAATATTGGGATAGATTTGTTACAAATACCAAAGTTCGAGATAGACACATTAATTTTTTCTATTTATATAATATTATAATATTTTTTATTACATACTAACGTGGCACAAGTGATAATAAAAAAATATATTTTTAAATTTACTAAGTCAGATGTCACGTCAGTATCTAACAGTTGCATTGACATGCATCTGACATCGGGCTAGAATTGATATCAATCTGATAGTTCGGAAGGTAATTAATACAAATTAAATATCAGACTAAATTTATGAAAAATATCATAATTTGGACTAGAAATATTAATTAACCCATAAGGAAAATAGTGAAAAATATCTTTATTATATAATACTATATATATATATATATATAAATCAAAATTATCTTTAATTTATTTGATATATTAGGATGAAATTTAATACTTAAAATTGTATAGAAAAGAATACAAAGAATGAGTCATTCCTCAGGAGTGAAGGAGGAACAAGATTAGTTTTTCTCTGCAATCAAACGAGGGAATAGAATAGCTAGTCACTACTAGAAAAATGATCATCTGGTACGGCTACAACGGTTGCAAAATTGTAGCAGAAGACTTTCGGCGATGACTACGATCGTTGCAAAAAGTTCGTGCAGAAAGTTTGGTCACAAAAAATCTGCGACGGCCAACTCAGCTCGCCAACTTGGCTATTCCACCAATCAAACAGACACCAAGTGAATCAACTAAAAATATAAAATATATTTAAATTATTTATAAAAAAAATCAAAGTACATAATAAGATATTTTCTATTTTCACATTATTTCTTTGAGTTTGAAATATTAACTCAACCCCAACAATTTTTTTATGTTTTAATAAATGATGTCTTCTTTGAAGTAAACTTAATTAATATTTATTGTCAAATATTCATGGCATATTTGTTGCACTAGATAGAATATAATATAATAAGATAATAAGTGAGAGGGAGAATTTGATAGGATTTTTTTATTTAAAATATAATATCAATTTTATATTCTTCTCATTTTAATTTTTTATAATCCAAATAACAAAAGAGCAATGGATCAAAATTCATTCGTAATCATATCGTCATTTATCCAATGAATTAAACATGCACCGATAGATACGAAACAATACTATTCTAAAATGTATATTTCCTTCCTAATTTTGAGGAGTATTTTGAGGAAATTAAATAAGTTTAAAAATAAGTTTGAATTTAATTTTTTTTTAAAATAGATCAGACCGAATCACGTCGAATACAAGTCAGGTCACGAGTCCCTCATAGACCATCTCACCTATTTAGTACACTAATATACCAAATTAGTTTATTCAAATAAATATATAGTTGCAGTTGCATTACTACCAGCACCTGCCACCTGGAGTAGCGGGAAAATATGAGGTCATCTTTTTAAAAAAGCAAGTAATTAAAATTAAAACTACATTAATTTCCTTTAAATATAATTTCTAAGTTTTAATTAATTTTGAAATATATTAATGATGAATTTCTCTCTCATAATTATGCGTATTTAAATTTAATTTTTCAAATCTATTTAATTAAACATGCTTGATTTCTAATTAATTATGTTTAATTTCCAAAAAATTAAATTTAATTAATTTCAAATGTTAATATTATTTATGAAAATTTAAATTTTGTTATATCTGCTTAACTAAATATGTTTAATTTTAAATTTATTAATTTTCATTTGGTTATAATCAAATTAATTATGTTTGTTTAATTTTTAAATCTTATATAATATATTATGCATGTTTAATTTTAAATTTTATTTTTCCTTCGTATTTATGTATGATTAATTAAAAAAATTTAAAATCCATTAAATTAAACAGGTTTCACTTCTAATTAAGTGTCGATTTTTATTCTTAAAAATATAATTTCTTTTATAATATGATAATAACACGGTACTTTATTTCTGAAAATCTAAGTATAAAAATATTTAAATTTAAAATTTTAATAATATTAAATTATAGTTACAAATTTAATTTAAAATTTAAATTAAAAATTAATTTATAATTTAAATTAAAAATTAATTTATAATTTATAATTAAAAAATAATTTATAATTTAAGTTTAAAATAATTATTTCCCTAAAATTTTAAGAATTAATTTTAAATCTAAATTTATATAATTTCAAATTGAAATTACGCAAGAAAATATGAAAATTATCAAAAAAAAATCGATAGACTATTTTATTTATATATAATAATATATTAAATATAAAAATTCAATTTTAAACTTTTTATTTTTAAAATCATGGATTATATAATAATATATTAAAATATAAAATTTAATTTCAATTTTTTTATTTTTAAAATCATATTTTAACCGTGCAAACGAGTACTATATTTAATATATATATATATAAATAAACAACAACTTCTTCCGGCCTAAATTGCCCCCACTTTCTTAATTTTTTACCTTTATTTTTATCTCACTTATATTTTTATTTTTATATCCTTAATTTATAAATTTTCAACTTTAATTTTTACGTGAAACTACTTTAATTTCATTCTAATTTAATTTTCAAACTTAATTTCGATACTAAATTAATTTCGAATTTTATTAATCGTAAATTTTATTTTCCTTTCAATTAATCATGCTTAATTTTTAAATTTGTGAATTAAATTAATTATAATTTCAAAATTAATTTTCATATTATTAATTTCAAATTTTATTAATAATGATTTTTATTTTTCCTTCGATTAATCATTCTTAACTTTTAAATTTTCGAATTTAATTAATTATAAATGTTGACAATTCATTACAAATGGTGAATTTTTGTTGAGAATTAATTAATTAATTAAATTTTAATTTCGAATTTTATTATGCATGTTTAATATTCTTAATTTTAAATTTTATTAATTTTCATTTGATTATAATTAAATTAATTATGTCAGTTTAATTTTCAATATATATATATATATATATATATATGCATGTTTAATTTTAAATTTTATTTTTCCTTCGTAATTATGTATAATGAATTAAAAAAAATTTGAGTTCATTAAATTAAGTAAGTTTCACTTTCAATTAAGTATCGACTTTTATTCTTAAAAATATAATTTTTTTATAATATGATGATAACATGTTAACTTATTTCTGAAAATCTAGGTATATAAATATTTAAATTTAAATTTTTAATTTAAATTATTAAGAATATTAAATTATAGCTATAAATTTAATTTAAAATTTAAATTGAGAATTAATTTATAATCTAAGTTTAAAATAATTTTTTTTTAAAATTTTAAAAATTAGCTTTAAATCTAAAGTTATATAAATTGTGTTAGAAATATAAAAAATGTCAAAAAAATAATTCGATAGATTATTCTATTTATATATAATAATATATTAAAATATAAAATTTAATTTGAAATTATTTTATTTTTAAAATTATATTTTAATCGTGCAAAATACGAATACTATATTTAGTTAAAATTAAACAGAGTTGAAGGAGTGTTATCAAAGAAATCGATCAGGACCATGCTTGCTTTTCAATAAAGATATTGTAAGATATACAGATCAGTAGATCACTTAGTTGAAAATCCATGTTAATTACACAAAAAATAAATTAATAATTATTATACAATGTAAGGGAAGACGAAAGAAAGTGACCTGATCTCTATATAATTGACATGATACAAAAAACAATATCAGTTTGGTGTTATACCCGAAATCTTGAATTTTCACTTTACTAATTTTATGACTTTTTCTTATATTTTTATGATTTTATTTAAAAGCAAAGATATATTTGTGAAAAAATAAGTTTTTGATATTTTTTTTCATAAAAATGTTCGAACTTAGGTATAAATAAATCATAAACTTAGATTTTTTAGGTTGATTTCATTTTGGTGTTAGCTAATGTGCACGAGAAGAGCCATATGGGATTGTTGATCGAGAGAGATGCTCATTTGCCCGAGGAGAAAATTTTAACTAATTTTACAAATGAAAATAATAATCGTTGCTGAAAGTCATACTAGATATACTAATGAGCAAGTTTTGTCGTTGGTATAGAGCAAATCGGTACTAACAGATTATGTATCCGTTAGTAAAGTTGCTCACGAATTTTATGGATCGTTAGTGAGACATCTTTATACTAACGAATTTTATAGGATGTTAGTAAAGTTGCTAATGAAGTTGTATCCGTTAGTGAAACATCTTCTATACTAACGAATGAGCCATTAAATAATAGGGTTGACAAATTTCAGCCTGACCTGATAGCTCGGTAGGGGTGAGCAAAATTCACCAATTAATCATCGATTAACCAACCGAATTGAAACCGAATTAACAAAATTGAGTTGTCTAATTAATTGATGTTCGATTCGATTAATAGTTAGAAATTTAAAAAATTTCAATTTTTAGTTCGATTCGTTAAATTAACTGTTCGGTTAATTTACTGAATTAACCAAAATATAATTGAAGTAAATAAAAATAAAAATATTTATCACATGGTATAGCTAGTGCATGAGTGATTAATATGAAGCACTTCTCTCCCACCGACCCAATTAAGTTCAAATCTTAATATGATCATATGACCATCAATGAATTATACTAATAATTTTTTTTCTAACAATGTCAATAATTGTTAGTATAGAGTCATCTATACTAACGAATTTTTCTTCTAACGATATCAATAACTACTAATATAGGAACCTCTATAGTAGTGGTAGGTCTCTACTAACGGTGTTAATTGAATGTTATATATTATATGTGCATCACTATATATACCAGCGATCCCAACATCCATTGGTACAAGTCTATACTATCGTGACTTCTACCAACGAGTGCATATGATGTTTGCATAAGATATACTAACAGTTTTTTGGGTTATAGTAACGAAAATAACTCATTAGTAAATGACATTCTTCTTGTAGCGTGATAAATAAGATTTTTCTCTAATCATGAATTGATTATTCCTTAGCTTTGAGAAAACTAGCCCAATAAATAGGAAATTGGACATTACCTTGGTCTTCTTGTGACACCACTATTTGACAATTACCCTCCTTTGAAGCTTTTACCAAGAAGTCCCCTTTCGAAGGAGATGAAGAAGGAATAATCATCAAACCAAGGTGGAATAATCATCAAACCAAGGTGTCATCACGGTGAAAAAAATTATTTGTAATAACAATGGATTATTATTGGTGTAATTAGCCTTAATTAGAAAGTAATTTGATTTTTCATATTGGTTATTGCTATCTCTGTGAACCATGCGAAGAAAATATTATCTACCTATATATATTTGAAGCAGGACAAAGTCTTAAATATCATATAATTTGATATAGACGTGTGAGCGCCTCAACTAAACTATTATTATCAATGAAATAATTACGGTCTCCATTATTTACAATGGACTAATATAATTATATTTGTATAGTTGTAATCGAAGTGTGCTTCGTTATCAATTTGATTGTTTCTTTGTTAACAATATGTTCAACGTTGTCTAAAAATTTAAGATTCAAATTCTAGTATGATTATTTATTATAATTTTTTATTTTATTAAAAAAATAACAAAAGAAAAAAGATTGAAAGTGAATCTTAATTTTATTTGGTTTCTCATTTTCAACGAAGGTGACAAGTTGTATAATGATGTCTCAAAAATTAAAATTTTCAAAAATAATTTGATTAATCATCTTTTGAATTCTTAGGTGCAATTCAATCATAATTGAAAATCTTCTAAAAATAGTAGAATCAATCTCCTCATAATTCATTGACATCTTGGTGGCTTGCTCGATAATTCGTCATTTATTTATTTATTTATTTATTTATTTATTTATTTATTTATTTATTTATTATGTTATTTCCAAAAAGGTTTGGCTGATGCAATTATAGCCTCACACGTGAAAAGATGACCAAAGAGCATATAATTGTACATCATGCAATTTCGGTGGGTGAAGAAAACCACACCACATGCCAAACCCAATTCAACTGGCGCACACTGAATCATGGTTGTTGTACTGATTCAGTTCAATTATTGTTCCAATTTGAAGAAAACTCTCGTCAATTATCGATTTATTGTAGTGCATGAGATTTTTTGATATACGCAATCTCCTCTTAATTAATTAGTAATTGATGGCTCTCAAAATCTCAATTTATATCTCTTAATTATTGCAAGTCTGATGAGCGTAGATAGTCTGAGTGGACCGGGAGATGAACTGTCGCATGCATGAATAAATTATATTTTTCAGAGGTGCGCCCCGAGATGGACATGTTATTTTCTAACGACATTTAGGGGCAGGGGCGGAGCCACGTTCATGGGATGGGAGTAATTGTTCTCCATCTCAATTTTGAAAAATTATTTATTATACGAAGAATTTTAAAAAAATTATCTCACTTTAATTTTATAAAAAAATATATATTTACGGTATGTAGGAAATAATTTTACCTTTCTATTTTCATAAAATTGTCCCCATATTCCTAATATTTATTTATTTATTATCCTCGTAAATTTAAAAAATTCTCTCTATATCTCAAATTTTTATCCTCTTTTGTCCTCCATAAATTTTAAAATTCCTCTTATATCAGTAAATTATATCTTTTTTTCCTTATCTCTTGATCACTTCCTTCTGTTGTTGCCAGCCTCATCCTTCGCTGGCTGTTGTCTCTCGATCTCCCTGCACCAGTGCGATGTCGTCGTGGTCTTGCCCACGTCACCGCGTGCTCCGCCCTGCGGCCAACAGCAAATCGATCAGCCTCCTACTAGTAGCCCACCGGCTTGCCCCCTCTCAATTTAATTTCTGGCTCCACCACTGTTTGGGGGTTGCGAAGCTCTCGCTAAAAGGCTTTACAGGGGCCATGGCTAGTTTTCTTGGATGTCTCAACCCTCGTCAAATGTAATATTTCTTGTAGTGAAAGTAATATAGAGGAAAATAAAATTAGTGATTGTGCAACGATGGACACTATAAGACACCAACAATAGATTGTGCAATGCTCCTAACTATTGAGGTTTTGTTTGACGTGTGAAGTAATTTTTTATATAAAATTTTACTTCTCGATTATGAACTATTTTCTCACATGCATTTTCTAGTAAGTATAAAAGACGTGTTTGATTGATAAAAAATAATAATACAAGAAGTTGCACTTGTAATACCATAGGATATTTGTTTGACATGAGTACTTCGTATCATTCAAATGACCAAAATATCTCTCAATTTTATAAGTTTTTTTTTCATTATATATATTAAATGTGTAATTAATATAATTTGTTCACGTAGTAAGCTATATATATATAATTTAATTTTTATTTCTAAATTAATATATAGAGTACAACTACGTGCTATGGAGTCATACTTGGTAAAAATTCCTATGGAGCCGTCCTAAATATATAATAATGAACCTAGTATTATTGACATCAAACCTCAAATATAAGTGAACTAGCACTTTCTAAGAGTGAATCTAATACTTCTACTCTAGATTTAGTCTTAATAATATTATGTTAACTCTTAATAATTTTAGATTCACTCCCACGTGGAATTCTATAGAAATTTTTATAGAGTCCGACTTCGTAATAGCCATAGCACAACTGAAGCAAAAATGGGAAGATACAAAAGAAAATAAAAAACAATCACGAGAGAGACATAAATAAATTTAGGGTTGTCCATTCGGTTCAACTCGAACCGAACCGAACCGAATTTCATCAAATCGATTTTTTTTTATACCCGAACCCGAACCGAACTATACCTAAACCGATCTAACCCGAATCGAAAATATTCGGTTCAGTTCGGTTTTCAACCCGAAAACCAAAATTTTAATTAATTCGATTAAAAATTAAAAATTAAAAATTATTTTATAATACCCATTTACTTATCTATATTAAAAAAAAAATAAAAAAATTATTTTTTAATTAATTCGGTTTTCGGTTCGGGTCGGTTCCCGAATTCCGGGAACCGAATCCGAACCGAAATCCAAATTTCGGTTCGGTTCAGGTCAAAGAACCGAACCTACAATGGTTGAAACCGAACCGAACCGAAAAATTCGGTTCGGTTTTTCGGTTCGGTTCGGGTTGAACTGAATACTGGACAGCCCTAAATAAATTACTTAATTCATTCAATAAAATTATTTAGTTCTTGACCGCATAGAGAATTCATTATTTTTTTCTTTATACACTCTACACTAAAAGTCATGATATATACATGTTGGTGGTAATATGTTATAAATTATCTAGAGATCTAGGATTTGATCCCTAGTATGAGCATCTATTATGATTTTCTATCTACGTTAAAAAAAAAATGCCATGATATATACAACAAACTTAATTAGGCAAATATATAAAAAATTAACAAAAACATCCTTAGTCATGCATATTTAATTTCTAGCCAACTCAAAGAAAACTTCTCAAATTGATTTGGCAGTACTTCCTTTTCTTAACGCTACATGAGATCTACATGAGATTTGGTGGCCTCCAACATGTCTTATATTATTAATTTGATTTGGTGGCCTCCAACATGCTGAATAATTACTCGTCCTTAGACAATTAAAACTTGACACGTTCATGAGTTGCGTACAAATTAATCGACATCCCCATTCCTAGATCCATTTTATGTCTCATCCATCACGCGTAATTATAATTTAATTCATTAAAAAATTTCTCTTCCATAATCCACGCCATAAACCAATAGGAAATTTGATTATCTCACTTTTCATTCTAAAAAGATTTTTTTTTTCTATTCTAACTTTCTTTTTTTTTAAAAAAAACAAATTGCATTTCATTCGAGAGTAACGAAGGAATTATAGTTGAGGGAGAAAGAATAAAACTAAAATAGAACAACAAAATTATTGTATCAGTTCTTGGAAGGGTTACAACAAGACATTAAAAGAATAATTTTTTAGGAAGGATGCCGCTGCAATTGCCGTCGATTGGTAGGAGGAACAGGTGTTTTGAAAAGCCCGAGAGTTCCTCTCAAGCCACACAAATCAGCACCAGATAAGTATTAATTAATCTTGCTTCGTTCTTCCCTTTGTAGCATGCAGCTCCTTGGTCCATCGTCTTCCCAAGGGAAAGGTGTAATGGAGAAGAAACTGTGCTTGACGGTAGAGAGAAATCACTTCCATCCTATCAGGCAGAATAAATTAGAATTGAAATATATGCTAATGTGATTTCCTATATATAATGCATAATAGATACAACACCATCCTCGCGATGATGTCTCTTTGAATCTCGTGAGATATGTCTGGAATGAGTCGAGGTTATCCCGGAGATGTTGTACTTATTACTAGCAAATCCCTAGTATTTAATGAATGATGTGGGTGTCCTTATTTGGTCGGGTGGGGCCCCAGGCTAAGTTGTAATTAGCTCGATCTGAGTCTGATTCATGAGTGTGAGCGTTTCTGAGCATTCATCCGGTTGAACCTAAAGTTTTAGTCGACTCCAAATTTGATTATGATATAATCATTACAACCACTATTTGAATTGGTTACATGATATAGTTAGTTGTATTGTGAATTATTCTAGTTTTAGGTAGTACATGTAATCTATCAACTTTATAAGCTCAAATCACTGGTCTATTTAAAATGTTTAAGCCAAAATTGATAGTAGCACATCCATCAAGCTTTATAAACCAGTACAATATTCAATATACTCTTAATATATGACTAATTAAACTGAGCACAATACCAAAATGCAATTATACTACTTCGTTGCCAACTAAATTTATGGCCAACTTCTGTTATTCTTGAGCCATGTTAAATCAAACACAAATAATAACAAATTATATATATATATATATATATATATATATATATTTAGTGTAAAACATACATTTATAATTCAGAATATTATTTTAAGAAGTATAATTATGTTACATAGTAATGCTAAGATGTCGCCCATTTAACATGTCTTTGTTGAGAAATCTTGACACAATATCCTGTTTTGATCTCTCTAACCCTCATCAAACAAACAATTAAGATATATTTCTCAAAAAAAGCATTAACTATAAAATAAACCTTACCCTCCTGATTCAAAATCTCCTTCTGAGCAAATAATTTATGGCTCCTATATGTTTTTAAATCTAATAAGGAGTCTAATAGCACTCTGCCTAACTCCCGCATCCCCAGCAAAAAAAGTGTCAAAGCCTTAAAGGGTAAAGCCTCTATTTCTAAGGCCACCCCTTCTAATAAAAGGCGCAATGCTCAATTGAACCCTAGCACTCTTCTTCTTGAAGATAAATAATTTGATTTTAATTCTCGTTCTGCTGTCCCTGATAGCAATTGCATGTCTTCTAACACCCCTACCCTTGTTGTTATTAATGGTGAACATAATCAATTGGAATGTTAGAGGTGCTTGGAGGAGACCTGTTAGAGACTTCTTATCCCTTCAGATAAGAAATTCTCACCTTAAAATTATAATCCTTCAGGAAACTCACTTAAATGAGCAGGATTCTAATAAACTTGTTAAGTCTTTTGGTAGAGCTTGGCATGCTGCAATTCAGTCTAGTGTTGGAGCCTCTGGAGGTATAATCATTGCTTGGCATGCTGACTTTGTCCAGGCCCAGGTAATTTCCACCTCTTCTCAAATTGTTCATGTGGTTGTTAAAATTGAGCAATAGGAGCCTTTTTTACTTTCTGGTGTGTATGCAAGTACTAATCCCAATTTGCGCAATCTGTTATGGAATAATTTATCTCATATTGATCTTAATTCTTTTCCATGGCTTATATTGGGTGATTTTAATTATATTCTTGATCCTGTTGACAAATGTGGTGGTTCTCCTTTTAGGCTTACTAAGCCTATCATTGATTTCAAAAGTTTTGTTGATAATTATGGTCTTTCTGATTTAGGTTAATTTCATTGGGAATAAATTTACTTGGACTAATAATAGAAAAGATTTATCTAAAATTCTTATCAGATTGGATAGGGTTTTTGCCAATGATGCTTTCGTACATTTCCATGGACACACCTATGTTTTGCATTTAAATATAATTATTTCAGATCATAATCCTTTACTTATATCAATTCCTAAATTTAGGCAAATAAAAAATAGACTCTTTACATTTCAAAAGTTTTGGACCGAATATCCCAAATGTGAAAATGTGATTTCTCATGTTTGACATTCTCTCAACCCTTTTGGCTTGCCTTTTAATTTTTCTAATAAGCTTAAAAACACTAGATATTGATTCTAGGCTCAGATGTCTTTATAATAAATCCATTGTCTTACAAAGACAAATATGTTCTAAATGGTGGTCTAAATCTAAGGCTAAATGAATTTAAGAAGGTGACTATAACACTGCTTATTTTCATAGACTAGTCACTTGCCGTAGAAGAACCGATTTCATCATCTCTATTCTTTTTAGTCATAATGAATCTATCTCTGATAATAAACATATTCTTAATGAATTTGCTAATCACTACTCCCTTTTATGGTCCTATAACTTGAATCCCAATAATTCTTTTAATTGGCCTCACTTCAAAGCCATCTCCCCCTTCGAGGCTGATCAGTTCATCATTCCTTTTTCTTCTAATGAAATTCTCAACACTGTTAAATCCTTAGGGAAAGGAAAAAGTCCAGGATATGATGACTTTACTGCTGAATTTTATAAGCAATACTGGTCTATTATCTCTGAAGACTTCTGTAACATTCTTAATACCTTCCATTCTTTTACCATTTTCCTCTCTGATTGGAATAAAATTATTTTTATCTTTATCCCTAAGTGCAATACTCCAAAGTTTGTCAAAGACTATAGACCAATTGTACTTTGTAACCTTTCCTACAAAATTATGTCCAAGCTAATTGCCAACAGATTAAAGCATTGTTTACCAAATATTATATCTCATGAGCAATCGGCCTTCATTAAAGGTAGAAACATCAATGACAATATTCTTATTGTCCAAGAGCTGGCCCACTCCTTTTATGATTCTAAAGGTTCTTCCCCTATATTATTATCAAAATGGATATTGAAAAAGCTTTTGACATGCTTAAATGGAATGCTATTGTTGAAGTTCTTAAGCTTTGTGGCTTTCCTGCTCAATTCATTAACTGGATCTATGCTTGTATCTCCTCTCCTTCTTTTGCTTGTTTAATCAATGCTCAGCTCTCTAATTTCTTCCCCTCCAATAAGGGAATTAGGCAAGGGATCCTATTTCCCCATTCCTTTACATTTTAGTAGCTTAAACCCTTACTCATTTAATTAATAATGATGTTGCTAATAAGAGTTTTACTCCTTACATGCTTACAGACATGTTGTCTTTTAGTCATCTTCTCTTTGTTAATGACCTCATTATTACTTGTAGAGCAAATTCTAAAAGTCTTTATACCATCAAAAATATTTTTATGCACTATGAAGTTCTAACTAGTCAAAAAGTTAACTTCAATAAGTCTGAAATTTATTTCCCTTGAAATACCCCCTCTACTACCAAGCTAAGAATTTGCAACATGTTAGGCATGAAAATGGGATATTTTCCCTTTAAATACTTAGGTATCATGATCTCTCCTAGAAGACTCCTTCCTAAAACTCATGATAATATCATTTCTCTTATAGACT
Source organism: Canna indica (assembly GCA_034359265.1). Classification (NCBI taxonomy): domain Eukaryota; kingdom Viridiplantae; phylum Streptophyta; class Magnoliopsida; order Zingiberales; family Cannaceae; genus Canna; species Canna indica. Next base: position 73,774,245 of record CP136894.1, on the reverse strand, counting down.
CCAAACTTGCCAACTGAAAATCCAACTTGCTTTCACAAGCTGATAAGCTAGTGTTAATTAAATCTGTGCTCAATTCCATGCCTATTCACTCCTTAGTTATTTCCTGACTTATTGATGAAACATGTAACATTATTGAGCAAAGAATGATAAATTTTCTTTGGACAAATCCTCTTCTAAGAAAAGCATTCACCTTATTAATTGGGAGACCCTAACTTTCCCAAAGCCTATGGGTGATCTTGGTCTCCAGGACCTAAAATCTAAGAGCCTCTCTTTGCAGGCTAAAAGACTCTAGGCTTATCTCAATAATTCTAATTCTCTTTGGGTACAAGTTGTCAAAACAAAGTACCCTACTATCAGCTTTGCTCATGATGCTATTGTTAATAAGAAATCTTGATCTTGGAAGCTTTTCTCTGATGCTTTCTCCGCTCTCAAATTTGATTTTCATAAATCTATTGGCTCAGGTGCAGGTATTTCTTTATTGCATGATAAATAAATTTTAAACTTACCCATTGCCTTAAAGCCTACTTATGTGAATGCTAACTTGTTGGATGCTATTACCCATGTGCATCATTTGTTGGATAATAATAAATGGTCTGCTTTTTTCAGCTTAACCTTCTATGAAAAATATTTGTGGGAGACTATTGAGAAGATTGTGATTTCGAATGCTCCCTATGATGATTTCTACTATTGAGAAAATAGTACTAGTGGTATAGCCTCTTCTTGCCATACTTATAGATTTCTGAAAACCCGTGAGTCAATTTCTACTGATTTAAATCCTATTTGGGCTAAAATTTGGAAGCTTGCCACTTCCCCCAAGGTAAGGTTTTTCATGGTAAATTATTAACTCGGTCTTGTTTATTTCACTTAAAATTTTTTGATTCTGATATCTGTGTTCTTTGTGGTTCTCATGTTGAAACTATTAGCATTTTTTCTTTGATTGCCATATTATTTCTGATTTATGGTCGGCTTTGGCTGTTAAGCTCAATTTGAATTTTTCATGTAGAAATAATTGGTATCCTGGTAGTTGGTTACTGCTGGATTCTTGTCAATTCAAAGGCAAGGAACCCTTAGCCATATATTGTTGCTAATACTTGTTGGTTCACTTAATTTTTTAGAAATTCTATTTTGCATGGTGAAGTGACGCCTACTATTAGTAATGCGGTGGCTCGAATTCTTGCATATACTGATCAGTATATGACACTAGTATTACCTGAGAGAAATCGTATTCCCTCATCCAATCTTCTCTCTTGGTCTCTCCCTCCTAGTCATTGTATAAAAATTAATTGTGACGAATCCATTTTAAATAATGAAGGAGGTACTGAGTTTATCTTTCGCAACCATCTTGGTGAATGTATTTATGTGGCTTCAAATTTTACTAAAACTAACTCCATTATTTTTTGTGAAGCTTATGCTATTTACTTAGCTCTTACTATGGCAGTCACCTTGAATCTCAAATGCATTACACTGGAGTCCGATTGCAAATTCGTAGTCGATAGCATCAATAACAAAGCTTTGCAGTCTTGGTCTATTTATGCGCTTTGTATTAATATTCAATCTATGTTCGATAAATTCTCTCATGTATCTATCTCCTTTGTAAATAGATCTACAAACAAAGCTGCCCATTGGGCAGCAAATAGGGGTCGAATTCGGAAAGAATCTGAATTTTGGACTTTCATCCGATCCCCCGATCTTAACCTCATCCTACTTCAGGATACTATTACTGCTATTACCTAATTAATATTAATTTTCTTTTTCTTGCCAAAAAAAAATCTTATATCTTTATGAATTTACATAATATTTATTTTTCATAAAACGCAAGGGATAACATAATTGACTCATTTTTCAAATATATGTCTTCCTCACCTATCATTTTCTAATACACGGGGTTACTTGATGAATCAAATAATTAAATACACATTGAACCAAAATTAATGAAAATATTTTAAACTATTGAGTTTTTAATAAATATGGTTCATATTTTTATTTATAATTAATTTATACTCGAACTTTCATTATAGTATCAAATCAGCATAAATAAATTAATTTTTTATTCAAAGTTGCATTGTCATCAAATAATCCACGTCAGTAATATCGGTTTGAAAAAATATTTAAAAACTCTTCAATATCACGTCAGTCATACCTTAAAAAAGGAAAAATATAATTGAAGAATTTTTAATATTTTTTTAAATTGATCTTGCTGGCGTGAATTATTTGATGACGAGATAATTTTGAATAAAAAATTTATTTATTTATGCTAACTGTGCAGTCCACGTCAGCATATAACGACTACTTTAATACCGAGTTGACGGGAGTATACAATTGATACTAAGATAAAAGTTCGAGTATAAATTAATTATAAATAAAGTATGAATTATATTTATTAAAAATTCAATAGTTCAAAATATTTTTATTAATTTACTCTTTATAAATTAGTAATAATGCAAGATAAAATTTTAAATGTTATGTTTACGTCATTTTCTACTTTATTAATACGCCTGGTGTACGTGGATGTCAATCAATATCAATCCGATTTTTATGTATTTAATTAAAGTTATTTTCAATTTAAATATGTGGATGCCTATTGTTTTCTTCCTAGATTTGGAAAATATCTTTATCAAATGGTGTTCTAATTCCAAATTTTATTTGGTTACTTCTGATTATATAGACATGATGTGATAAATAATGCATACAAATTGACAAAAAAAACCCCATAAAATGTATCAAAATTGTGATTAGAATCACATGGTATGAAAAAGAAAGAAACTCATGCTTGAAAAGAAGCAAGAGGTGGATAATGTTTTTATAAGGGGGAGAAGATACTACTTTGCCCCCTCAGGATTACTAGAAAGAGTTTATTTATCCTTCACATTTTTTTTTGCTCAAAATTATTCAATTTTTTTTTAAAAAATCATTGTTATATTGTCGCCGATGTTGGAACGACGTCAAAAATTCGTTAATGGAGCGAATGTGTCATGCACTAATACAATCATCTGACATGTCATCTGCCAAATTAAGGTACTATTTTATCCCATACATTTCACTGGGGACTCTATTTTGCTTTTCGGGTTTTCTTTAGAAAAAATACTTATACAGTAATGAAAAATAGTGCAAAATTATCTCATTTTTAAAATATTGTTCATGTTCCATTAACGATGCTGACGTGTCGATTTTTTTGACTAAAATATCCTCCATATCAACGTACTTGTGACCCACATCCTACTAACTCACAGTCTCGCCGGTGTCGCTATCCATCTTCTTCGTCGTCGTCTTCATCCTTCTCGCATCGATCTACGACCACGTCATTGTGCCATTTGCGCGTTGGGCGACGTGGTCGACACAATTAATGAGAAAGATAGGTAGCGACGTCGGCAGGACGGTAAGTTAGCGGGATGTGGGTCTCACGCACGTTGATGTGAAGGACATTTTTGTCAAAATTTGGCACGTCTCATCGTTAATGAGACATGGATATCATTTCAAAATAGGGTAATTTTGCACCATTTTTCGTTACCGTGGGAGTATTTTTGCTCCAAAAAAATTTGATGGATAAAATAGAGCCTTCGAACAAACGTGGGAGATAAAATAGTACCTTTGAAATATACAATGTCAGATGATTGTATTAGTGAATGACATGTCACATGACGCATCAACAGATTCTTGACGTCATTCCAACATCAAAGGCAGTGTAGCAATGATTTTTAAAACCTTTTGAGTAATTACGTGCTAAAAAAATATGAAAAATAAATAATTTTTTTTTTAGTAAACGCTAGAGGTAAATTTGTACCTTCTCTATTTTATTAGTATATAATTCTACCGATGGACCTACAATTTATATACATCTGGATTTAATATATAAGGTCTAAAATTACTTGAACCATCCATTTTGTGTTTGATGGGGAACATTCAATATATTGACATGATAATTAAATTGATGACTTATAATCCATAGATAACATGATCAAGGAGACAATAGGATGGCATTATATACTATCGACATGGGTTGTAGACTTGTAGTCTATGAAGACACATGCATGCGCAATTAATAGATGTTTAATTGGATCAAAACAGGGAGGGCAAAACCATGACTTCCGTCACTTGTGGTTGATGGAGATGCGTTGGATTCTTCTCCAATTATTGTACTTGGATGTTGATTAATAATTCAACTTTGGATGGTTTCCATTCACTAGAATCTTTTTCGGGTGATATCAGCATTAGAAATTTAGAATCCAATTAGGAATAGGTTTTGGTTCCATCACATCACATCAAAATTGTCACGACAATGAGACATATCTGCATATGGATGTCCAAATTAAGTTGCAATTAGTGAAGTAAAGAAAAGAAAACTCAAACAACAACTAAATTATATACTGCAATCTCCTTAAATCAAAACATAAATTTTCAAAAAATTTAAAACTGAATATAATTTTTAAAAATTTTAAAATAAAAAAATAATTAAAATATTCTTGTACTGAAAATATTGAAATGTTTGAACCAGTGACAATTTGATTGCGAACATAATCTTCGAAATTTTTAAAATCATAATTAAAATAAAAAAATAATCAAAATGATCAAAATATTCTTATATTGAAACTATTAAAATAATCAATATATTTAAATAATTTCAAGTAAAGTGATAATTTGATTATGAAAATATATTGTAAAATTTATAAAACATCATTAAAAAAATTCATTCAGTAATTTATAATCTGTGATTTTTAATAGATTTTAGGTTATATTTTAATAGTTAAAATAGTCACTTTTGTAAAAATTGTTAAAATATTTAAACAGTAAGTGAAACTCTTGAAAGATGCCATTTCACCATAAAAATGCATTCTAAAACTTAAAAAATAAAAATAAAATCATTCACTAATTTAAAATTATTGTGATTTTTCGAAAATTTTAGAATGTATTTTCGAAGAAATGATCACTTTCATAAAACTTTTTTAAATATTTCAACAGTTTCACAAAAGTTATTATTTTAACTATAAAAATGCATCATAAAATATTAAAAAAAGTCACAATAATACTAAATTAATCAATGAATGATTTTTTTAAAATTTTAGAATGAATTTTCATGGTCAAATGATCACAAACTATTTAAATATTTCAATAGTTTCACAACAGTGATCATTTTGATCATAAAAATGCATCTTAATTTTTTTAAAAAAATTATAAAAATTTTAAATTAATAAATTTTATTTTTTTATAATTTTTTGAATATTTTAAAATATATTTTCATAATTAAATGGTCCTTTTAATTTGAAACTATTTAAATATTTTAACAGTTTGATCGGTACGAGAGTACTGTGTGTATTTTTCAAATTCGATTACGATTTTAAAATTTTTAGATATTATATTCAGTTTTAAGAAATTTCAAAAATTCATATTTTGATTTATAGAAAAACCTGAATTATATATATAGGGAGCACCAAGTGTGAAACATGCAATAAAATGCAAGGTAAAAGTCATAAAAAATTATACATAATCGCACGTGATATGATTGGATGAGTCTGAACCATTAGTTTTTTTTTTATATATCTGTCTGCATAAAATTTAAAGATTATTTTATGAAGATATCATGATTAACGCAGCAGGTATGCATTTTGTCATGGAAATATATTGAATAAAAATTCAATAAATGTTAGTAGACCTTTTACACGTGATACATTTTAACTTTTGTTTTTTTTAAAAATATCATAATTTTTTATTTCCTACCAATATGATCAAGTCTCTTACTTTGGATTTATTTTAGTTATATTTTATCATTAAGTTATTATCAATTTGATTATTAAAATATTGTATGGCACTGTCGAGATGGGTCAAAAGTTCAGTCAACATCAATCCAAATATATCTTAAAATAATAAAATATCATGATACTAAATTCTTGGGATTCATAAATTAACGATACAATTGAGAACAATGTAGCCACTCATTAATTAGAGTGATGGTAGCCGGCTTCGAGCGACAACGACATAGAGAAGAGGGGATGAGTGTCGAGAATTTTGGAGGACGTGGATTATAAAAAAAATTAAGAATGTATACCTTTTCAAAATGTTCAGTCAAATGAAATTTTATTATTTTAATTGTATTTAGGGAGTTGATTGGACTTGACTCACATCGGTGGTGCCACTCAACATCCTAATAGTCAACTTAATGGCAAGATATAGTTGAAACAAATCGAAAATATGAATACCCATATTGGTTGAAAATAAAAAATAAGTTTGGATAGATTTGAAAAAAAAATCATATAAGTTGGCATATACTAATGTTCTTGCCTGATGTAGGGGGTGTTGCAAGCCTCCAGTCTCCTTGGTAGTGACCTGCACAGACACTTCGACGCTCAAATGAGAGGAAATTTCATATGATAGATTTGCAATTGGAATCGAAAGTATACTTGATGTCGTCGTGTTTGTTTTATTAGACAGGTCGGGGTGTTCGATGATGATGTTTCTCAAAATCTCACGAAGATTTACCCTGAATGGGTCGATGTTTATCCCTAAGATGACGGGCTCAATACTGTCGAATCCCTAGTGATAAATGAAGGATGCTAATATCATTGTTTGGTCGAGTGGAGCCCCCCGAGCTAAGTTGTAGTTGGTTCGACCTGAGTTTGGTTCATAAGTTGGGGCGTTTTCGGGCTTGCTCCGTCTGGGCCCAAAAGATTAGTCCTGTCCAACTACGCAATTAATCATTGAGACCATATCAAAAAATGTCCAATGACATGGTATTTTTTAAATTTTGTAGTCATTAAGAGATGCTAACGTGACAATATTGATTCACACCAATAGTGCTACATCAATACCCAAATGTGAAATTAACACTTTTTGTATGGTGAGATATAATTGAAAGAAATTAAAATTTTAAAGTACTATATTAGTACAAATAAAATATTGAGATAAATTTCAGAAAACTCCTAAAAGATATGATATATTTGTTAGATTAATTTTAATAATCTCACGCTGGCCAACATATATCAATAGGCGGGCATCCGTCGCTATCAAAAATTAACGACCCAGATCTTAAGTGATCTAATTATTATTTATTTGTGGGTCCATGACATCTCAATAATATATGAGAATTAATTGTATAGATACCATTAGGGGTAATTTCTAATTTTATGATTGGCGAAATTAAAATTATCATTATCTCATATTTTTGTTATAAATAGAGGGGTTATAATCCTTGGGTCATGCACTTGATTTCTATCTCAGAAGTTCCATTATTTAGAGACGACTTATGGTCGGTGCATTGACTTGGAAGGCCACCCCCAATCTCTCAGACTTTGGCGATGGATTTAGGTACGCTTCCACTTCTAGAATTTCTTAATGATTTACACGTAGATCTTGGCTTAGGGATTTAATTCATGTTATTGATTTCCATCAATATTGAGTAATTTATCATGATAAATTATCATGACTAGTATCATTCGAAAGCAAATTTTGTAAAATTTTACTCATTAATCTCATCCTAGCTAGAGTGTTTCATTTCCCAAATTCTTGGGAAAGAAAGCTCCCACTGATCATATCATGGGGATCAAGAAACAAGCCATCGATCATCACATAATAATGATCACGAAAAGATTTCTTTTTTTATTCTTTGTATTTGTATCTAATATTGTGTTATAATAAAGTCATTTAAAGTTGAAGTTGTTTGAAATTTCTACATTCAAGATATTTGAAGGAATAAATGATGACGTCTAAGGCGAAAGAGGCGACTGTGCTGACTAGTAAACCTGTGTTGCATGACCCCAAGGCAGAAAGAACCTCCAGATCGGACGAATGAAGGGTTTCTTCCTGACACTGGGAAGGAGGGAAATCAGATTGAATCGGTGAAGGTGAATGAAGCTGAGATTGGGAGGTTGCGGACATCTAAAGTTGGGCCGACTACTTGGGCGAATTTGTTCAAAGTTGCTGATCAAGACTCGAACTGGAGAGAATCGCGAGAGCTTATGGAAAAGGTGAATAAGATTCAACATTCTACAAAAGGAAGAGTAAAGATCTCGGAACTGGATCTGACTGAAGCTAGAAAAGGGAGTAATCTTACGTTAGATGGTAAGTTCTTTGGAAGATCTCCCCCTTTTGAATTAGTGAAATCGATTTTGCCAAAGATTTGGAGAATTAAAGCAAAATGTAATGTGATTGATTTGTCGACTGAGTTTTATGCTTTCAAATTTGATAATGAGGAGGATTATTGGGATGTTCTATCAGACGGGCCTTGGTTCTTGAGAGGGCAAACCCTATCTTTGTTGCAGTAGAAGGATAATTTCCAACATCTAAAGGAGAAGATTGAAGAGATTACTGTATGGGTTCAATTCCCAGGATTACCATATGAATATCTCAACAATAATATTCTTCCTTAGGTGGCAGCTGTTATTGGGAAATCTTTAAAGGTGGATAACTATACTCAAAGTGGATCAAGGGAGAAATTTGCGAGAGTTTGTGTGATGTTGAATATTAAGAATCATATTCAACAGGGATTCTAGATAGATACTGAAAGAGGGAGTTTTTTTCAGTCAGTGGCTTATGAGAACATCCCTATGATCTGCTTCAAGTGTGGTCTGATAGGTCACTTTGAAGTTGCCTGCAGAGCTAAGACTTCAGGAAAAAATGTAGGAGATAAGGAAGCCGTGCCTTCTGCAAAAGATGGGGAAATGGAGAATGAGAAGTTACTTGGACCCCAGGTTCAAGTTCAGAGAAGGAAGAGAGGAGGTCAAAGCCAATTCAGCAAGAAACCTATTAATAAAAATTCGTTTAAGGTTCTAGAAAATCCTGCGTTTGGGGCTCAGTTAAAAAATGATGAAAGGGGAGGAGAGGGTATAAAGTGCATACCAGTTGAAGGAAATAAGAAGGTGATCAAAATGGATGTGGTAAAATAGAATTTCTTTGAAAATAAAGGAAGATATCATTAAGTGCTCAGGATGGAAAGGAAGGTGATGGTAAGGAAGGTGATGGTAATGGTTTAAGTAATCGAACTGATGGGAAAATAGCTCTTACGCAATTGAAGTGTCAAATGAAGGAAGTATCAATGCATATGAATTTAGATAAAGGAACATTAAACAGAAAGAACTCAAGCAGCTCAGAGATGGTTGACTCATTTATGTTTGAGGCTGAAAGCAGGAAAGAAGATTATGTTGCAGGAAAAAATAAAAAGGAAAAGGAGCAAAAAAATATAGATGTGTTAGCAGGAAAATTATCTGAACCTTTCAAAAAAATCTTGGATAATGAAAATACTGAGGAAGATTTCATGGAGTTTGGAATCAACCCAGAATTTTTCAGGAATAGAAAAAAAGAAGGAACAAAATTTAGAAGATGGTCAGCAACTGATGAAAATATGTTCAGTGTACCAGTAGAATATAAAGGCATCAGGAACAAAAAAAGGAAAAATGCCAAGGAAAGTAGTGCCTTAAAAGATGATGATGATCCAAATAAATCTGATAAGGAGATAACTAATATCAATTCTGGTGTGTTATGAAGATTCTATCTTGGAATATTAGGAGGGCCCAAAAAAGGGAAGCTCTAGCGTTTTTGTGGGTTATTGTTAAACAATACAATGTAGATATAATTGTATTGCAAGAGACTCATTTGATTCAAGAGGAAACTGGGGATTTTTGTTCTAGATATAGAAGAAATTCGAAGAGTGAAATAGTGGCCAGCTCAGGGAGATTAGGAGGGATCATTATGCTATGGAAGAACAAAAAATTTGAGGTCAAATGTGTTTTTAAAAATAAACAGTGCATAAACTGTATTGTCTCACAAGAGAATGGTGATATCTTCTTGTTATCTGGATTGTATGCTAGCACAAATCGAAGAAAAAGAGGTTTGCTGTGGTTGCTGTTCAGGAAAATTAATATTGAAAAAATGCCTTGAATAATTGTAGGGGACATGAACTTGCATTAGGACTGAGTCTGATAAAATTGGAGGCAAATTTTTTTATCTATCTAAAGCAGTAAAGGATTTTAAATCCTTTATAGAGGAATCTGGTTTGTTGGAAGCTAATTTCAGTGGCCCTAAGTTCACATGGACCAATAATAGAAGAGAAGCAAAGATTCAAGCAAGACTGGACAGGATTCTGTACAATATTGATTGGCCGAATTCAAATGCTGTTATTAAAGTTAATCATCTTCAAAGAGTGGATTCTGACCACAGACCACTACTGGTCATTTGTGATAAGGAAATAAGAGGGAGAAGAAGAGAAACTCCTTTTATCCTGGAGCATTTCTGGTTTGAATATAGGGAGTTCTTTGACATTGTTAATAGCAGCTGGGATGATAAGTCTCTGGTTACTCCATCTATTGAAGAAAAACAAAAGCATTTGGCTGAGGTCTTAAAGAGGTGGAATAAAAATAATGTGGGAAGTTTGGAAAAAAATTTGAGAGATAACCTAGAGCTGCTAAAGGAAATGGAGTTGAGGGATGCTAATGGCTGGTGTTCTAATGAAGATATTCTGAAAATAGAGATTTTAGCAAGAAAGGTTGGTGCTTTAACTAAGCAAAAATAATTGAAGTGGTGGTCAAAGGCAAAGGTTAAATGGGTGGAGGATGGAGATAAAAACTCTAATTTTTTTCACAATCTACTGAAATTGAGAAGAAGTAGAAATAAAGTCGAAAGGTTAGAATGCAATGGCAGGATAGTTAATGATACCAATGAGATGGCAGAGGAATTTGCAGTTTGATATGAGGAATTGTGGAGTAGGCCAGTGAATGGAAACATTGACAGGGCTAATATTGAGACTCTTCCATGGTCAAGGATATGCAGCAGGGATGCAAAAGCTCTTATAAATGAATTTAGTGAAGAAGAAATCTGGCTTGCTATGAATTCATTGGGAAGAGGTAAGAGTCCGGATAATAATGGTTTTGTTTTGGAATTCTATGTTAATTGCTGGGAAACAATAAAAGGTTCTGTCAAGGAGGAGTTTGACAAGATATATGTATCTGGAACAATTTCTGATGGATGGAAAGTTACTAATTTGGTGATGATTCCGAAAGTTGAGAAACCTACAAGGATTCAAGAGTTTAGGCCGATCGCTCTTTGTAATGTAATTTACAAAGTTTTTGCTAAAATTCTGGTTAACAGGATCAGAGGGTGTCTAACAAACATAATTGGAAGAGGGCAATATGCTTTTGTTCCTGAAAGGAGTATAAGTGATTGTATATTAATCCTGAATGAGGTGATTACTTCAGTAAGCAGTTCAAGATCAGATAAGCCTTTCTTAATCTTGAAGCTAGACCTAAAAAAAGCATATGATAGAACTAAATGGGAGATCATCTTGGTAATAATGGAGAGGATGGGATTCCCTGAAAAAGTTAGAACCTGGATTTGGAACTGCTTGAGTAGAGTCAAATATTATTGTAAGATAAATGGTGAAAAGTCTAGATTATTTGAGAGCTATAGGGGGATAAGACAGGGAGATCCTTTATCCCCCTATCTATTCATCATAATGGGCAGCAATTATTATCCTTGATGTTGGATGAAGTTGTGAAAAATAGGAAGATAATTACTTTTAAAGTTGGAAAGATTACCTTAAGCCACACTTTCTATGTTGATATCTTTATAAAAGGCAATCAGAAGACTTGCAAGAATCTTATGAATGTGATAAATGAGTATTGTCTTCTTATAGGACAAAAGTTAAATTTTGAGAAATCTTCAGTAATTTTCCCTATGAAATGTAAAAGTGAAACTAAGCATAGGATATCTCAGTTATTGAATATAAAGGAAGGAAAATATTCGATTAAATATTTGGGATCTTATATAGCTCCTAAAAGATTGGAGAAAAGTTATCAGTCAAAGCTTGTCTAAAAAGTTAAATGCAGAATTGATTCTTGGGCTAGTAATCAAGTGTCGCAAGCAGGAAAAAGCATAATGATTAACTCAGTAGTGAGTTCTATTCCTTCATATTCTTTAATGTGTTCTTGGGTAAGTGAAGAAGCTGTTGAGGAGATCATAAAAGCTGAGAAAAAGTTCTTTTGGTCTGAAAGTAATGAGAGAAGATTAGCTAATTTGATAAGCTGGGATGTTGTGACAGATAGCAAGAGGAATGGGGAGCTGGGAATAAGAGACTTGAAGGTAATAAGAAAACAGCTATGGCAAAAAGGATTCTTCCAATTCTCAATAAGGAGAAAAATGCATGGCGTCCTTTACTAAATGAAAGAAGCAAAAGATGACATCCTTGGATGAATTATAAAGGCAAGGACTTATCTTGGTTTGGGAAGGCAATTGCTAAAAACATGTGTGAATTAAAGGAAGGTTTAAGAATGGCTATAGGAGATGGAAAACTCATTAGAATTTGGGAAGACTCTTGGCTCTCTGCTATTCCATTTGAGAAGTGGCCTACTTTCTTAGATGTTGAGGGATTAAGTAAAATGCAGAAGGTCTGTGAATTAATGAAAGGAAGGAAGTGGAATCAGGAAGCATTGGAAAATTACTTCGGACGGGAGTTAATTTCATTAATCAATGATATTGACATTAATACAGGAGAATGTTCTGATAGATGGGTATGGACTCCAGCACTGAATGGCAAGCTTTCAACAAAAAATGCATATGTATTTGTAAAAAGAAGAAGATTAAGTTCAAAGGATACAATTGACTGGTCAAGAGTTTGGAGGCTCAAGTTTCCTGAGAGGGTTAAGATGTTTCTATGGAAGTTATTATGGAATAGATTGCCAACTTTGAAATGGTTTGGCAAATTTTCAGGTGAAGAAGTTGAGAAATATAGTGTTTGTGAAGGAGAGGATGATACATAGCATTTGCTAAAAGACTGTGTATTTGCAACTCACTATTGGAACTTTGTCCAGAAGAGATGGAGCTACAAATTTGCTTATCAGAAGGATTGGAGTTCAGGAGGCTGGCTTAAAGAATCTGAGAGTTTAGACAAGGAAATTGGAGAAAAGATGGTAGCTTTCCTTTTGGCTACCGTGGAAGAATATGTGTAATGTCAAATATGAAAAGAAGGAGGGTGTGTATTCAATTTATGCAAAGGCAATGAAAGAGGTTCATGACTATTCTGCAAAACTAGGTAATGAGAATAGGACACTAAGAAATGAAGATCCTGGTATACTATCAGAAAAGAATGATATGTTAAAGCAGATGTTAGCAGAAAAATTCCTGTTTTGTGATGCTGGTTGGAGAAATGGTCCGAATGCAAGTGCAGGGTTTGTCTATCGTGAACAGAATTCTTGGAAGGTAATTGGTACTGGAATCACAAGGGCTGGGAATTCATTGAAGGTAAAATTTAATGCAATATGGTATGACCTTGACAATGTAAGAAAAAAAAAGTCTCAATTCTATGTGGGTGGCTTCAGACTCAATAACTCTATCAAGATGCTGAGGAAGGAAATGGAGATTCCTTGGAACCTGGTTTCATTGGTTGATAACATATAGAGAATTAGAAAGAGTATAAATGTAAAAGACTGGGTTTTCTTAAGTATGATGAATAATGTAATTGCTCATTATGTTGCAAGTATAGGATTGATGTCTGGTTGTGAAAGGTCATGGTTAAGTAGAAAGGAGTTTAGTAGATATGAAGAGGCTTTATGCAATTGTAATAAACTGTTTGAGGAATTTTTGAATAAGAATGTTAAGAGCCAGTTAGGGGGGGTGTTATACCTGAACCTAACTGAGCTGCTTTTCTTAAAAAAAAAAAAAAAAAAAAAAATTGAAGTTGTTTGAGTCATGTCAAACCATCTGGAATGAAGTTAAATCAAACCTGACCTTGATTCTTTGAAGTAACGAAACACTTCTAAAAATTGATACTTTAAACAAATTATAAATATTTTTTTATTAATAAATGTCAGATATTTTAGTTGGAGAGCAAAGTTGGTCTTGGCTACTTACACAAGTAATTTTTTCTTCTATTGATGTCTTTAAAATGTTTTAGCCGATTGAATTAAGAGCACAATCTGTCTATTTTCTTGAATATATTACTTATGCAAGACCAATAAACTATTAAAAGGATTAATTGGGCCATGTGTAGATCAAACAGTAGGTGGGCTATCATGATCTTACTCGGGCTTAAATTTGATCTCGGATTGTACCTATTCCCACAAAATCTAATACTTTTTTTTTTCTAAAATAACTACTCTAATCGACACAATTGAAAGACAATAATTAAGAAGACTCGATATATATCAATTCCTCATCTGGTTTTCCTTGTCAAGTAGTTGGTCTAAGAGTGGTTTCTCCATGTCACTGTCACGCTCACGCTCCTTTGAATCAACTACTAGTATTAACTCGTCCTCTGCTGCTGCCTGTGAGTTGCTGTTGAAGGCAACATCCTTGGCTTTACCCCACAACACTACGTACAATCCACTTATAACAGCACCAGCACCAACCAAGCTGCACAATTAGACGACAAAAGTATTTTTAGGCATCCCAAAATATTTGAGGCAAAATCTAGCCAAAGAATACATTACCTTCCCAAGTGGAGTTCTTCGTGAAGCAGCAGAGAAGACAGGATTGTGGTAATGACAGTACAGAGTGGGTTGAACATAGCAGAGTAAAGAGGCCCTTTCACTGCTACGCTCCAAGATTGTAGGTAATAGCTCGCCCCTGATCCAAAAGTTCCCTGCAAATATATTAATATTCGTTAGTTAATATATGTGTTTTTGGTTCTTACATATATATATAGTTCATTTTCTTACTGAATACAAGCAACACCAAAACTGAAATGCTGAATGAATCTTCCAAATACTGATGTTGGGTTGGGAAAAGTACGTGAGAGCAGCAGACTGGCAGGTTGAAAAGAGGCACATCCATGTTGATAATGCTAGTGGATCAGGGTGGCTTCTGCAAATTGGCACCTGCAATGATTATAAATGCAATTAGATATAAATATCATGATTGATTCTACCCGGTTTCCTCGGCAAGGCCTGACCCAATTGGACAAGCACATGCCTCAAATTAGAGGGTAATTTCAAACTCCACGGGTCGCGTCGGGTTTACCCTAAACCCGACCGGATCCAAATAAATGTAATCGGGTTCGATTCAAAAAATTTCACCTCTCAAACCCGACCTAGTTTAGGTTGGGTCAGGTCGGGTCGGTTAGTCGGATTTACCCGTTTAGGTAAAAAAAATGAGTTTCTAAATATAATTTTTATTTTAAAAAAATAGTAATTAATTTTTTTAAAATGTAAATATTTTAAAAATAATTAAAAATATATAAATAATCAGATTATCAGGTTGGATCTCGGGTCATCGAATTTCAAATTCTAAAACCCGAGACCCGACCCAATTATGGCCGAGTTTGGTTGGATTGTACCTGACCCGACCCGATTACCCGACCCAACCCAACCCAACCCAAATAGGTCCGATCGGGTATCTCGGGTTCATTGGGTTGGGTCGACCCATTGAACAACCTTATTTGAGGTAATCTTTGGTATCATAACCAATTATCGTCAGGATCAATTGCCCCTCGGTTGAAAATTCATTTACTTATACGAGAGGGGAAGACAAAATTGCACCACATCTCATTGTAAGAGAGAAAGATAAAATTGCCCCCTCTATATATAATATTTTTTCGTCTTCTCTCTAAAGTATTTTTTGGTATTATTTTTTATTTTTAAAATAATTTAAAATTTAATAACTAAAGTTACTAAATCTAATCTATGAATTGCTCTCTAGCTCGTCCCATTTAAACTGTTTACTTATAAAAGAGAAAAGACAAAATTGTTTGCCCCTTTTATATAATATTATATCATATTCAATCTCGGTAAAATAAAATTCTTTCTCTATTATTAGTTTTTATTTTTTTTAAGTTCAAATTTAATATGTAAAATCTCAATATGCTCAATCCGTAGTTTTATTTCCATTTCTCGTTTTTTCCCCCTCTTTTGATATTGTTTGAATTTATTCTACCGTTGTACTCATATCGTGCCACACTATTATCCTATCACCTCGACCATACACACACAATTGTGGCCCCACCCACACATGACCACGGCCTTGTGTCTATACAATTGACAATGAAATTACTATGCATTATTATCAACACATGAAAATACATCTCAAACAATTATATTTTTATGTTTAAAATTTAAAATTATGTTTTATGCTTATGGATTATATCTTAATAATCTTTTTTGAATTCTATGTATAATATAATGAATTGTTTTTAAAAATATATATTTCAATTATATTGTTGTTGATCTTGTTTGAGTACGTCGTTTGATTTTGTTTCAGGCTCTATAGAGCTGGCAATACATGGTCCGACCCGATAGTCCGAAAAAATATCGGGTTTGGGCCGGTCCTTACCGTGCTAGGGCCTATAGCCCGATTATAATGGCATGATTCCGGCCCGATAGCATGATTTGGGCCCGATAAATAGTTTTGGCCTGATAACTCAATCGGGCTAAACAGGTCGTGCCGTGCCGGCCCGTTATTTTTTCGTGCCGGGCCGGGCTGGAGATTTCATGCCCGAACTTTTATCAGGTTGGGCCAGGCTATAAACAATTTTTTTGGGGCCGGCCCGACCCGGCACGAATTGCCACCCCTAGGGCTCTACCATTTATGTTAGTGTCTTTATTTATTTATTTTTTATTTCTACTTCATTTTTTTACATTAAGAAGCGTTAAATTAAAACTAAAGTTTAGTCATCTATTTAGCGCCAATATTTTAACGAAATATGAGGTTAATTTTTAATTGATTTGTTTATAAAGACTCTGTAGGAAGAGATGGTTAGTATGACTGAGTATATTATACCTGCAAGATGAGCCATGAGGACCAGCAAAAGCTGCTTCCGAGAACGAAGAGTGAGCCTAATACCCACTTGTGATCACCAGCTGAGTTTAACAGCATCAGCATTAACCCATGAAACCCCTCATGTGAATTGTAAAGCCTCGGACCTTTGTAGAATGTCATTGAAATCGCTCCTCCAACGCATACGATTGTCCCAAGCACTTTGGCCATGCTCCTCACACTCATATGATCAACCTTTTCCAACCTGCGCATTTTAATTACTACATATTTGCTCTTTTCCCTTAATTTATCTTTTTCTGGATTTTAATCTTTTGAAATGGGATTACGGATATTTATATTATAATTTAAAGAAGCAAATATCTAGTGTCTACCACCGAAAAACCTGAAAATTTTCCAGAGAGAGAGAGAGAGAGAGAGATTAATGATACCCAATAGACGCTGCAATAACAAATGTTAGTGCTGGAACTATATTGCCCATTGCTGCTGCCATTGATGGGGATGAGAGGTTCAATCCATGGTAGAACAAGTACTGGTTCATTGTGCCACTGCAAATTAATTAATTCCGTAGAGAACAAATTATTAACTAATATGTATGTATTTACATGACATGAAGTAGCTAGGAGTTAGTAGAGTATTGATAAAGAGACCAAAGAATTGATTATAATAATATAACCATTAAGATCAATTACTCACCCAACTAGAGAAGCAACAAACACCAAGCAAAAGGCTCTTGCTGATCCCAAGCCAACGTGATCTACATTCTCCCTTCATATAATATATGTATCAGGCGAGCGAGCGAGCGAGCGAGCAAGAGAACTTAGAGGAGACAAAAAAGAGAGAGAACCTTCTTGTGAAGAGACTTAAAGGAAGCAAGGCGAGAGTGCCAATGGCCTGCCGGTAGACAACGAAGATCATAGGGTTCATACCTTGGGAGAACGAGGACTTCGCCCATATGCCCATGATGGAGTTGATGCACTGCACGACCAACATGGCCAAGAAAGGTTTGTAGTCACCTAGGAAGGAGGCCATGGGAGAGAAAGAGCTATTTCACGCTTGCATACCCATAAGAACTTTGGTTATATAAAAAAAAGTCAATTCTATTTTAAATAGTCAAGAGATATTTATCAAAAATGTAACTTTTTGAAAATTTTAGGAAAACCATAAAAAATTTATGATTTACACAAAACCATGAATATTTGATGGTATTTATCAAAACCATAAACTTTTTTATAATACACCCTATTTGCCCCTAATTCTATTCATTCAAGTAATTCTTAATTAGAGAATTTTGAGAAAATAATAATAATAAAATGGTAAATTACACCGCTCTTCTCTGAGATTTAGTGAAATTACATTGACCCCCTCTCTATTTGTCCGGATAACAATCACCTCCCCTGAGTAATCTTTTTAGGGGAGGCTTGTGTAATATTTTACAAAACTCAGAAAAAATTTGTGTAATCTTATTTCGTAATAGGAGAGGTTTGTGTAATCTTTTATAAAACTCAGAAGAGTTATAAGATAAAATTATAAATAGAGGAGAGGTCAGTGTAATTTACTAAACCTCGGGGGAGGTGATCAGTGTAATTTACCCATAATAAAATTCTTATATTTTTGAAAACCATAAATATATTTCAGAATTTGAGAAAAATATAATTATTTTGGCCAACTTTCCAAATTATTCCTTAATCTTCATAACCCAACCGGTTCATTTAAAAAATTGATTTTGATTCTCATTTAAGTTTTTTCTTGAATGGTTCAATATAAAATCGATTCAACTATCCATACAAAGAATGAATTCAATAATGAATAGTTGAGTTTTATATTAAACCGTTTGGAAAAAAAAGTTAAACTTAGTTAAGGTTTAAGTTTATGGAGAGAGAGAGTTTTTCACGCTTGCATACACCTAAAAATTTCAGTTATTTATAGAAAAAATTAATTACCTACCATTAAATAGTTAGGAGATATTTGTCAAAAATGTAACTTTTTGAGATTTTTAGGAAAATCATAAAAACTTTATAATTTACTAATAAAATCATAAATATTTGATGGAATTGGTCAAAATCATAATTTTTTTATAATATACCCTAATTGCCCCCCTATTATATTCATTCACTTATGACATGTTTGGACTGGAGTTAAAGGAGGGGGGGGGGGGGGTTTATGATTTTAATAGAGGGAAATTATTTATCTTGGTTCCTTTCCAAACCTCAATCTTCTTTCAACCTCAAATCGGGGTTGAAAGGAGATATTTGGGGTTGAAAGAAAGTGAATAAAATTATAAATAAATGCATGCAAAATAAATTTATGAAATTTCCTTTATTATTTTTATAAATTTATAATATATTTATTAAACCCTAGTGGCATCTTCTCATCCCTATTAGTTGGGGTTACTCTTCTACGATCAATTTCAATCTTGCCTCGGAGCATCACATATAACACAAATAAAATGGGTATAATTATCTATTAAATAAAATATTTTCTCATTTTCCTTCTTTCCTCTTATAAGGTACATCCAAACAAGGTTAATTTTTTCTTTCCCCTTATTAAATTATATCCATACAAAGTTAATTTTTACCCTCCATTTTCCTCCCTTCCTTTCCCCTCCCCTCACTTCCCTTCCCTTTCCCTTCCTACAATTCATCATCCAAACATACCATTGATTATTAATTAGAGAAATTTGAGAAAATAATAAAAGTTTTTTTATATTTGCGAAAACCATATTTATGTTTTAGAATTTGAGAAAATCATAACTATTTTGGCAAACTTTCTAAATTATTCCTTAATCTTCATAACCCAACCGGTTCATTTAAAAAATTGATTTTGATTCTCGTTTAAGTTTTTTTTTGAAATGGTTCAATATAAAATCGGTTCAACTATCCATGCAAAAACTAGATTCTATAGTGAATAGTTGAGTTTTACACTAAATCGTTTGAAAAAAAAAACTTAAATAGGAATTTAGACTAGACAAGTACTTTGATCCCGACCGGATCAGGCTAAAAAATACCCACTCATGAACTAGACTTAAATCAAGACACACACTACCTAGCTCGGGGCTCCATTAGGCCATACAAGGACATTCGTGTCCTCATTTACAAGGGATTTGTCAATTACGAACCCAACATATCAGAGATTAGTCTCGACCCATTCTGAGCACATCCCTACGAGATTTCAGAGGCATTATCGCCAAACATCCCATAATCATGCTCTATATATGGACATGATGCACACCGGGTATATCTAGATTCCAATTTATATTTCTCTCACTTGGAATCTTTTCTTACTTGAGTGCCGAAGTGTCTTTAATTTGCAGGTCCCCCAGCTGGAGCCACACCTGACCAGGAGACGCGCAGGACCGCATCACCCCGACTTCAGGGGCCCAGTAAATCTTATATATCTTGCAATGGTTAGTACCCGGAATCAGGCAAACGTCGCCGCACATAGGCAACACCCTAGTGTGAAAGGGACATCATATGTTAAATGTGATATGGATTTTTATGTTCTGTTGGAAGAAGTGATAGAATTGCACTTCTTCGACTTGAAATTAGTTATCTTATTTAAACTTGAAATCATTGGTTCGATACAACTGATAGAGATATGAGAGTTCATCCAAAATACAAACTTGTTGAGGTTAATTATAAATCAAAATTTATGGCAAATGAGCTTTTTGTATTGGCATCACAAGCCTAACAAATATATTATGTGAAGTATTTATCTCAAAATAAAGATGGAGCATATTGATATGTAGTCTGTAAGACTAAAGCTAGAGAAAGAATTGATTTGATAGCAGGAGAGAATGAGCCGATACTTGATGTGACAGTTGACTTCTATCAAGAAGACACTACTAGAATTGTCGTTGTCATCGACGGCTCAGGCCGTGGCTGAACCGTCAGTGATAACTATCACGGACGGGTGACGGTCGACCTCTATCGTCACAAGTAATCATCAGCGACAGTCGTGTGCGCTATCACTGATTTAAACACATCAGTGACGGCACTCGATGGTTGTCGTTGATTTAAACACATCAGCCGCGGTTGTTAACCGTCGGTGCTATTATTAGCAACTATGATATTTGGTGCTACCCAGACCATTAGCTATTTACGATACACTTTCAGCCACGGCATAGTGATGTGCAGCCGTGGGTAAACCGTGGTTGAAGTTATATCCTGTAACTGGAAAATATTAAAATTTTGAAAATTCATGTATACAATGATATTTATACATTATAATCTATTTACAATCACATATTACAATCACAAAATATCATACACATATGTTTTCAACCAACCATATAAGTTTTACTTAAATATCATCAATCTAAGCCTCAAACCGGAGGCAAACAAGTATCAAAATATCATATATACAAATATAAGTATATAAACAACAATATATAAGCCTCAAACTGGAGGCAAACAAGTATCAAAATATGAAATGTAAAGTATAAACATCTATCAAGTATCTAAGCCTCAAACGAAGACTAACAAGTATCAAAATATAATCAAAATACAATAAATCAAAATCTCACGGCTACGGTGGAGGTGGTTGAGTCGACAGCGACAGGGTCAGGAGCGTCGACTGGGTCAAGGAGGACGATGGTTGCGACATCATCGGTAGAAGGCCTGACTGAGATGCAATCTGAGTGAGGAGGGTCTGCATGTTTTGCATTGTATGTCTCAACTCTTTATTCGTGCGTCTTTGCTCCTCCATCGCATGCCGCTACTCCTCCATCGCCTGTCTCTACTCCTCTATCGTCGTACTCTGTTGTGTTAGGTCAGACTCCAAGGCCGCTATCCGGCTCTGGTCCTACATTCGCGATGTAGAGGGACTCTCACCCGAAGCGGGAGGGATCGATGCACCCGCTTCAAACTCATTCGGCGTGACTCCGCGCTTGATCACGGTCCTTATGTAGATCTCCTACATGCATTTATATTTTAAATAATACATATATATATAAACTATAAATAAAAAATGTGTAAATCAAATAGACATAAATAGTTACCATGATGATCGATGCCCTGCTATCTACATAGTCCCCCGCTCATCGTCGACAACGATGAGTGCGCTCAAACACCTACATCAGCGAGGGGCGTTGGACGGTGTCATCTTTCGCAACTCGCGTCTTATATTAGAAAATAAATACATTAGTATTACGGTAAATACCCAAAAAAAATAAACTTTGGATATTTTTTCATTTTTAGCATAAACATTTTCCATTAGCAAGATAATACACGAACTTTGATTTCATTACTCCGTTTAGCATGTCTCGTCATTTTTGACAAATTTTGCTGATTTGACACGTTAACAACGATAGCATGGCAAATATTTCTCCTATATGAATTTTTTTTATTGGAAAACATTTTTTGTCCTGCCTTGATTCTAACGGCTGTTTGCATTCTTCTCCACGCTCGCAGGCACGATCTGGTTAGGCCAGACCGGTGGGTTAGGTCAGACGGGGAGCCACGGCGACTCTATAGTCGGCTCTTGCTTCTTCGACAAGGGCAGGGGAGATTTCGGGAGAAGGCGCAGGGCTCGCGACAGAGTAAAAGGACGAAAATGACGCCAAGGCATCGCCTTCTTCGCTCCTCCACGACTCAGGGTCTTCGCGGCCATTTCTTTGCAGCTGCTGTAGGTCGAGGACCAATTCCTCGAGCCTCTGCACAAACTCTCCCTCCTCGTTATCTGCCACAACATCCCATGGCTGCAATCGTGTCCTCCCTCCGCAGCATCCAGTGGCTGCCACGAACTTTCCTCTACACGAACTCCTCGTGGATTGCACGTCCTTCACCACTACAAAGGCTGATACAACACATGAACACCATCACCATTACAGTTAGCTAATTCAACTAACAAAAATGCTCTGCTCTAAAACCTACACATTTACTAATTAATACTATTATTACACGCACAACAAATACATTTCAACGAACCACCAACACACGGGTCACCGACTCCACCCATCGCCGACTCACTCCAGGCTCTCGGCCACGGCCCGCATCCGGAGACACAGCTCCGGGTCTGCCTCAGTGCACCCGAGCACCACGTGGAACACCGCCAAAACCTGCCACTTGGCGTGCACCTCGTTCAACAGCATCGAGTCCACCACCTCCGACAAAGACCGCTCCTCCCGGAACGCTTGCCGCACCCACGCCACCAGCTCCGTCAACACCTCCTGCCCTGTCACCATCTCCAACGCAACTATCCCGAAGGCGTACACGTCTGCCCTTTGCGACACCACCCTGTCGTCGCCATGGGCCTCCGGGGCCAGGTACCCCACAGCTCTCATCGATGACTTCTTGATGGTCGACTGCACCAAGAGACGAGCGAGGCCGAAGTCGGAGATGTCCTGGTGGAGTTCGTCGTTAAGGAGGATCTTGGACGAGGTGATGCCGCCGTGGGCGTGCTTGCAAGGACTGAACTTGTGGAGGTAAGCTAAAAATTATTATTATTATTATTATTATTATTATTATTATTATTATTATTATTATTATTATTATTATTATTATTATTATTACGAGATTTGAAGCCGGAAGTATACTTCTTCTTGATGATAGATATGTTGAAGGTGATTCATATCAGGAACATGGTGCAACTATGGAATCACGTGGAGTCTCACAACTCAGCAATAATATGGACCAATCCAGAATGGACAACTCAGCAATGTCATGAAGCTTCTGGAGCAGTCTGGAATCATTTATAGAGACCTTCGAAAATCAAATTTGTTCATCGTGGTGCTGCTACTGGGAGTGGATGAAACGACTTACTGCTGGCAGTAGTGGCACTTTGTTTTTTTTTCTTCCTATCCTCTTATAAATAGGTAGCTGTAATAGAGTTTTGGGTGTGCGATTTATGTTTTCCTTAGTATGAGTTTTATTCTGCTATAGAAGTTACTTTCCTGGTTGTGTGTTAAGTTTCTTGCCGTAACTTGTTTTCTCTATTTTGTAAGCTGATATCCATTCCATTTGTAGTGTGGGATCTTCATTTTTATAAGAGAGTTTTCTTCTTCATTATTTGCTCTGTTTACAAGCTCTGTTTTTTGGGTCCAAGATTAACAACTGGTATCAGAGCTAGAGGAGTGGGAATGGCTGCAAGTAATCAGCTAAATCCTACCATACCTAAGTTCGATGGTATCGAGTATGAAGACTGGAGCATTATGATGCAAACCTTCTTCATATCTCAGGATATGTGGGAGCTTGTCTGCAACGGATAAAATGAAGAAGGAATGGCCGCTGGTGCACTCAGAGAAATCCGGAAAAGAGATGCAAAGGCACTCGGCTTCATTCAACAAGCTGTGGATGCTAAGGTTTTCAAAAAAATCTCTACAGCAAGGACGTCGAAAGCAGCATGGAATACACTTATGACAACATTCCAAGGTAACGCAAAGGTAAAGAAAGCTAAACTTCAAACCTTGCGTAGAAGATTTGAGAGCATTTTTATGAAAGATGATGAAGAAATAGAAGAATATTTTTCAAAAGTTGTTGATCTAGCCAATCAAATGATGAGATTTGGTGAAGAGGTTTCAGAACAAAAAATTGTTGAAAAGATGTTACGCAGCCTGGCCGAGAGGTATGATCATGTTGTTACTGCCATAGAGGAAGGGAATGACACTGACGTGATGACAACAGATGAACTGTTGGGTTCATTATTATCACACACTGATCGAATGAAACGTTATAGTGAGATGAAGGAAGAAAAAGCTCTGAAGACAAGTGTGAAGAATAACAAGAACTAGAACTTCAAAAACTCAAACTTTGAATACAAACCCAATTTAATTAAGAGGAAATGAGAAACTACAGCAAGACAATGATTCCAAAGAACCTAATGATGCAGAAGACAAGGCTCAGAGTCCTAAGTCATCAGTATCAGGTACCAGACCTTTTAAAAGATTTCAGTGTTTTTATTGTAAACATTTCGGACATATAGAGAGGTTTTGTCATTTAAAAGCAAAACATATGAAGATTGCTAACTTAGCTGAACATAAAGAGGAAGAAGGAGAAGTTGCTTTGATGGAAGGAACAAATTCATCAGAAACAAAGTCATGGTACATCGACAGCGGCTGTAGGAACCATATGTCAGCCGAAGTCAAATCTTTTGTAAAGATGGACAAGTCACATTCAGCCGAGGTTAAGTTTGGTGACGGATCAGTCAGAAAAGTTAAAGGCAGAGGAGATATCAGTATCAATGGGAGCAATGAAAAGCTTATAAAGAACGTTCTGTATGTACCTAATCTGGACTCTAATCTACTCAGTGTCAGACAGTTGATGAAAGATGGGTACTCGTTGGTATTTGAAGGACAAACATGTACAGTCTACATCAATGGAGACAAGCAACAGGAGCTCATAAAGGTACCTGTAGCCAAAAACAATTTATTTCTTTTTGATCCACATCAAACAAACCATGCTTTAGCTGCTACTGTAAAAGATCCAGATTGGTTATGGCATTTTCGCTTTGAACATATAAATCAAGACTATTTGAATAATCTCAAAGGTCTTGTAGATGGATTACCTGGAAATATTTCCAGAACAATTGACTCAGTATGCGAAGGATGTACCTATGGGAAAATGCATAGAGCTACTTTTCCTAAGAAGGCTGAAACAAGAGCTGATGCATCTCTTGATCTCATTCATGCTGACATTTGCGGACCAATGCAAGTAAGTTCCAACAGCGGATTCAGGTACTTCTTGATTTTTGTTGACGACTTTAGTAGATACACATGGATATACTTCCTTAAACAGAAGAGTGAAGCTTTTGTTAAGTTTAAAGAATTCAGAATCAAAGTACAAACTGAATTCAAGAAAAATATTTTGGCACTCAGAACTGACAGAGGAGGAGAGTTTTTATCAAATGAATTCAAGAAGTATTGTATTGAAACAGGGATCAAAAGACAATTGACAGCAGCTTATTCGCCTCAGCAGAACGGAGTAGCTGAGCGAAGAAATCGAAGCATAATAGAGATGGTGAAGTGTATGTTGAAGACAAGAAGTGTGACTAAACTTCTTTGGGCAGAAGCAGCTCAAACGGCAGTCCACTTGATAAATAGAAGTTTTACATCAGCGTTGAAGGGACAAACACCATATGAAGCTCTGCATGGCCAGAAACCAGATGTATCGAATCTGAGAATTTTTGGGTGCATAGCATATGCACTAATACCACAACAGAATAGAAGGAAACTTGATGATAACTGTCTAACTTGTGTTTTTGTAGGTTACAGCCTTGAATCTAAGGCATATCGTCTGATTAATCCAAAAACGATGGCTCTAATCATAAGCCGAGATGTGACATTTGATGAGGAGCATGGTTGGGATTGGGAGAATAACCACAAAATCGACACTCATGTTGCAGGTTCATCCCAAGGAAATTTTGTACCAGTTACTGAAGATGAACAAGAAGGAAACGATGAAGATGTGCTTGAACCAGTACAACAAAATGAACAAAGTCTGAATGAATCATCTTCAAGCGAGGATGAAACACCTCCTCGGAAATATGGAAGCTTGCAAGAAATATATGCAAAAACTCAGGTATGCAATTCTGCACAAGTTCAAGAACCTTTGACTTTTGATGAAGCTGCAACTAGTCAATGCTGGATGATTGCCATGAAAGAAGAATTTGATGCTATAGAAAAACATGATACATGGGAGCTGGTTAGTCCTCCCAAAGATAAGACTGTGATTGGCCTTAAGTGGATTTATAAAATCAAGTTTGATTCAACCGGTTTAGTCACCCGATACAAAGCAAGACTTGTAGCCAAAGGCTACATGCAATGTGAAGGTGTAGATTTTCAAGAAACTTTTGCACCCGTTGTTCGTCTCGAAACCATTCGAGTTATACTTGCAGTTGCAGCATACAATTATTGGATTCTTTATCAAATGGATGTCAAGTCGGCCTTCTTAAATGGAGACATTGTTGAGAAGTATATGTATCACAACCGGAGGGATTTGTTGAGGCAGGTAATGAAGATAAAGTTTATAAACTCAAAAAAGCTCTTTATGGATTGAAGCAGGCTCCAAGGGCCTGGTACTCTAGAATTGACAAATTCTTTATTGACCAAGGATTTAAAAGTAGTCATGACCATACTCTATATATGTTTTACAAGGATGCATATGAAATTACTATAGTGTGTCTTTATGTTGATGACTTGATACTCACAGGAAGCAATAAGGAGCACATTGAAGTACTCAAACAAAACCTAAATAGAACATTTGAGATGACAGATTTAGGTATATTGAGTTACTTTCTTGGACTAGAAATCAGACAAACAAATAGAGATATCAGTCTGTGTCAAACCAGGTATGCTTCCGACATACTCAAATGTTTTGGAATGGAGCAATGTAATCCAGTTCGAACTCCAATGACTACTGATCTTAAACTTAGTCTTGCAGCTGAAGGGGAAGAAATAGATACTAGATTATACAGAAGGCTAGTTGGGTGCTTGATGTATCTAACCAACTCAAGACGAGATCTGGTTCAGGCTGTAGGATTGTTGTCTCGTTTTATGCATATGCCAAATTCTCAACATTTGCTAGCTGCAAAACGAGTGTTAAGATACATCAAAGGAACATTGAAATTTGGTCTAGTCTATTCAAGAAAATGTATTTTTGAGCTAACTGGATTTTCTGACTCGGACTGGGCAGGTTCTTTAGAAGACAGGAAGAGCACAAGTGGATATATGTTTCATTGTGGGACTGGAGCAATTTGTTGGTCTTCAAAGAAACAAGATTCGATTGCTTTATCTACAGCTGAGGCTGAATACATTGCCATCATAACAGCTGCATGTCAGGCTTCATGGCTTAAAAAAATATTTGAAGATCTTAAAATAGAGGTCAAAATTGCCACTACTCTTTGGTGTGATAACAAGTCTGCCATCTCTATGTCTAAAAATCCCGTTTTCCATTCAAGAACTCGTCATATAGATACCAAGTACCATTTCATTACGGAAATGATCGCTGCTGGAAATATATATCTAGAATTTTGCAGGACTTCGGATCAGGTGGCGGACATATTCACTAAGGCTCTACCTGCTGATAAGTTTGAATATTTTCGGACAAGGCTTGGAGTAATTGAGATATGAATCATGGGGGAGTGTTGAAGGTGATTCATATCAGGAACATGGTACAACTATGGAATCACGTGGAGTCTCCCAACACAGCAATAATATGGACCAATCCAGAATGGACAACTCAGCAATGTCATGAAGCTTCTGGAGCAGTCTGGAATCATTTATAGAGACCTTCGAAAATCAAATTTGTTCATCGTGGTGCTGCTACTGGGAGTGGATGAAACGACTTACTGCTGGCAGTAGTGGCACTTTGTTTTTTTTTCTTCCTATCCTCTTATAAATAGGTAGCTGTAATAGAGTTTTGGGTGTGCGATTTATGTTTTCCTTGGTATGAGTTTTATTCTGCTATAGAAGTTACTTTCCTGGTTGTGTGTTAAGTTTCTTGCCGTAACTTGTTTTCTCTATTTTGTAAGCTGATATCCATTTCATTTGTAGTGTGAGATCTTCATTTTTATAAGAGAGTTTTCTTCTTCATTATTTGCTCTGTTTACACGCTCTGTCTTTTTGGGTCAAGATTAACAAGATATGGAGTCACCCAAGGCTGAAATAATTGAAGATAGAGAACATGCTCAAAAGCACTTTTGCTTGACTTGGTCAAAGCCTACAACTCAATTTGTGCTGCCCCTTTCTTATCAACCAATGAGATTATTTTGATTTTGTCATATGAAGATTCGCCTTTGAGAAAGGCACGAACGACGAGGCTGCTAGGCCCTTCTCTCAGCCAATCAGAGATCGTCTTCTCCCTAGAGATTTTTTTCCTATGTTTGGAATAGAGAGATGAAGAGTGATGGAGAGAAAGAGATGCGGTGGCACAGGGGGCTTGGCACAGAGCATGACTCTGACGTTGCAGTCGCCTTCTTCTACGATGCCATTACAGCGGCTCGACAGCCAAGCGTTGTGCTCAACCTGGAAGAGGCAGAGTCGCGGAAGATGTCGTCCTCGCAGTACAAGGGCGTCGTGGGGAGCGCAGATCTGCTAGAAGCACTAGTACGTCACCAACTTCAAGCCCCTCGTGGAGGCATATGAGGGCGGGGCGACGAAGCTCTCGTTCCTAACCTCGCACTCCAAGGCCGAGATTTGTCGGCATGCTCTGCAAGCACACCTACCACGACGAACTGCAGCAGAGCAAGCGGTGTGCCGCGTGCTGCTCGCGGAGGCAGACGAGGGCGACGCACTCCAAGGCAGAGAAGCACTTCTCGCTGAAGCAATAGGACGACGGGTTCTAGTGGAGGCAGCTCTTCGTGATGCAGCGACCGCCGGCGGGGCGATGGGCTATGGCGTGAGTTGGAAGGGAGAAGTGGTAACACACAAAGTCGTGAACGGATCTTGGTCAATAACGGATCATAAGTGATAATATTTATCCTACGTGATCTCAATTAAAGATAAATATTTATCACGTCGTCGTTGTTAAATGACATGTCAGCCAAATACGTAAAAAATGACAGTGCGTACTAAACAGGGTAACGAAATCAAAATTCGTGTATTTTCTTGTTAACGAAAAAAGTTTATGCTAAAAATGAGGAAAATCTCTAAAGTTCGTATTTTTTTTGATATTTACCTTTAGTATTATTATACACAATATATAATATTTTAATTAAAAGTAAAAAATTATACATACCATATAACGCTCATGCACTGCAAAAGACACGAAGCCACCAGTGTTGGCGCGCCCCCGTGTCGTCCCCTTGAACATGCGGTTTCTCGACGCTGTCCGGTAAACCTCTTGCCACTCAGGCGTGTCCCACCGCTCAACAAGCTGGTCCCACACAAGTTCAGGAATCCACTCGGAGGCGTGTCCCCGAATTTGCCCAATCTATGTGGACCCTAGCTGTCTGATCACGATCTTACGGGCCTACTAAAGTAGCCCGTTGTAGCAAGCGCAAGCAACGCGCTCCCATGCACTCTCCACAAAAGAAGTTTGGTCCTCCGGCCATGTATAATGAGCCTGTAAAAAAATAAATTTACATTACTAGAATATACCACATCAGCCACGGGGATCACCGACGGCCGCCAGGGCCGGTAGAATCATTCATGGCTTTGCGTCGGCTGCCAGCCAGAGCCGTCACTCATAGTTCATGGCGCGCACGGGGGCACGAAATAAAATAAGTTATTAGCCACGGCAGGAGGCAGCCGTCGCTTATTGTTGATGCCACGAACGCAGTGCGAATATTAAAACACTCTTATTTGCATTTTTCGACGGCCGAAATCCTTTTTATTTGTGTTCGCGCCCGACCCTTCCTCTTTCTACTCTGCTCGCCGATGTCGCCGTTTGCCACTGTCGTCCGTCGCTACCGAGTTGCCGCCGCCATCAATCGCCGTCAGTGAACCTCTCCCTTCCGGTATGCACCGATCCTCTCCTTTGTTTCATTCCGTCAATCGCTAATGTGCGTCGCCCTCTCCGCGTCTACGTCAACCTGGTCGTTCATCTCCGTGCCGGACTCAACCCGACCGGCGCCGCATTGGGATCGGCCCCAATGCATCGACGAACAATAGGTGGCATCACTGTCGGCTACTGCTTGATTAGGGTAATCATAGTTTGATTAGGGTTTTATTTATTTATTTATTGTTAATTATTAGAAATTAATTATTAATTAGTTTAATTATTAGTTTAATATTAATTAATTAGTCGCGCATAACCGTCCACTGAGGAGTCGCGCCGAAATCGTCCACTATGGACTCGCGATCAAATCGTCCACTTTGGACTCGCGATCAAATCATCCATGGTGGACTCTCGTCGGAATTGTCCACAATGGATGAACTCGTGCCGGAATCGTCCACTTTGGACTCACGCGAAATCGTCCACTATGGACTACGTTGATGACGATGATAATGAAGTTGAGGAAGGACAGAATGATGATGAGGGAGACAAAGAAGAATTTCAAGATTCCTATATAGAAGAACAAGAAGAAGAGTATTACACGGATGATGATAATGACGATGACGAATAATTGTAAATGTGAAGTATATATTTAATTATTAAATATATCTATTAATCTATTATATATAATCTAATTACATTAAATTTTTACAGCTATGGTTCGAGATATCAGTTCTCAAGGAGACATTCCTCGTACGACCCCCCGACGATTACCACCCACCCCACCTGTACCCACGGACCCTTCGTCTTCCACCACCATCCCCCCACCTCCGGCCACCATTCCCCCACCTGGTCCAGCCACCATTCCCCCACCTGATCCAACCACCATTCCTCCACCTGATCTGGACACCATCCCCCCACCTCCAGCCACCATCCCTTCAGCCGATCCAAGCCCATCGACATCGAGACGTAGGCCACGAGGGCCTAACAGAATTCTCCCTCCGCCACCCGAGGGACAACTGCGCAGAGCAATTAGTGTGCGCGGAAGAATGTATATACATTAATTATTTCTTATAATTTATTTATAATTCAAAATATCATAATATAAATTTATATTTGGTGCAGATTTGAGCAGGAGGACGTCCCACGCACGATAGCGGGGACGATCCAAAAGTTTATGCACGGGGCGTGGCCTATATGGTCTCACGGGGATATGGATTTATTGTGGCGAGAGTTCACGGTAAGTATAATTATTAAATTAATGTTGACGTTAAATATTCATCGGTAATAATAATTTTTTTTTTGCAAGCTCATTATATATGGCCGGAGGACCAGACCACTTTTATGGAGGCTGCATGGGAGCGTGTTGCCCGCGCTCGCTATAACGGGCTACTTCAGTAGGCCCGTCAGACCGTCATGAGACGGCTGGGGGCCACACAGATAGGGCAGACTCGGGGATACACTCCCGAGTGGATTCCTGGCCCTGTGTGGAACCAGCTCGTTGAGCGGTGGGTCACACCAGAGTGGCAGGAGGTCTCTCGAACTGCGTCGAGAAACCGCATGTCCGGGGGGACGGCACAGGCGCGCGCCACACTGGTGGCTCCATCTCTTTTGAGAATAATGAGCGTCGTATGGTATGTATAATTTAATTATTTTCAATTAAATTATATATTGTGTATAATAATACTAATGTATTTTTTTCTAATGTAAAACGCGCGTAACTGAGAACGGCACCGTCCAACGCCCGTCGATGATGGAGGTGTTTTTGCGCACCCACCGTCGTTGACGAGGAGCGGGGGACTACGTTGATAGCAGAGCCTCGTATATAATGGTAAGTATTTATATATGTCTATTTGATTTACATAATTTTTATTTATAGTTTATATATATTTAAAATATAAACATGTGTAGGAAACTTACATGAGGACTGTGATCGAGCTGGGAGGCACACCGGAGGAGTTCAACGCAGGAGCTTGGGTGGAGGCCGTAGGTGGCTGGGAGCACGGTCATGTTTATGGCTTTGCAGACAGTGGCCATACACGCGCCGTGCTCGTGCCACTTGGGGCACCGACCCCTTCGACTGCGGGTGAGCGACCCTCGACATCCCGAGTGCAGGACAAGAGCCGGATAGCGGCCATGGAGTCGGAGCTCACCCAGCAGAGGCTGGAGATGCAGGAGCAGAGGTAGGTGAATGACGAGTTGAGACAGACAATCCAGAACATGCAGACACTCCTCAATCAGATTGCGTCTCACGGTGGGCTTCTACCGATGGTGTATTAACTGTCGTCCTCCTCGACCAAGTCGACGCTCCCGACCCAGTCGTTGTCGACTCCACCGCCTCCACCGCAACTGTGGGATTTTGATTAATTGTATTTTATTTATATTTTGATACTTGGTTGTATATAGATGATATTTAGATAATTATTTGCCTCCGGTTTGAGGCTGATATTGATGATATTTATGTAAAACTTGTATGTTTGATTTCAAATGCATGTGTATGATATTTTCTAATTGTAATATGTGATTAAAAATAGTTTGTAGTAGATATATCATTGTAATAGGAATTTACAAAATTTTCAATTTTTTCAGTTATAGGATACACCTTTAGCCACGGCTTACCCATGGTTCATCGTCACTAAGCCGTGGCTGAAAGCTTATCGTAAATGGCGGATGGTCTGGGCAGCACCAAATATCACAGTTGCTAATAGTATCACCGACGGGACTGGACCGTGGCTGATGGTTGGTATCAGTGACAGCTCCTGGAGTCGTCACTGATTTTTCTAATCAGCGACAGTGCATGCGGCGGTCGCTGATGATTACGTGTGACGGCCGCGCTAGGTCGTTACAACTTATTTGAGACACGCTCATCAGTGACGACATTTTGCCACAGTTTTCGCCGTCCGTGATATCTATCACCGACGGTTCAGCCATGGGCTAAGCCGTCGGTGATTACGACAATTCTAGTGGTGTTATTATTACCGATCGATATTTAACATTAATATTAATTTCATAAACATACTTATCGAGAACTCTCGTCATAGTAAATTTATATGCTCATGGGGCACGTGAGACCATATAGGCCACGCCCCGTGCATAAATTTCTCGATCGTCCCCACTATCGTGTGTGGGACGTCCTCCTACTCAAACATGCATCAAATATAGTACAATTATATATTATGATATATTGAATTATAAATAAATTATAATGAGTAATTAATGCATCAACTTACCTCCTACCGCGCACACTAACCAATCTGCACGACTCTCCCTCGGCTGGCGGAGGGAGAATTTTATTAGGCCCTCATGGCCTGCGTCTCGATATCGATGGGCCTGGATCGACTGAAGGGATGGTGGCTGGAGGTGGGTGGATAGTGGCTAAATCGGCTGGGGGATGGATGACAGATCAGGTGGGGGAATGGTGGCTGGATCAGGTGGAGGAATGATGGCCGGATTAGGTGGGGGGATGGTGGTTGAAGGTAGGGGGATGGTGGGTACAGGGGTGACAGGTGATAATCGTCGGGGGTAGTCCTACGAGGAATGCCTCCTTGAGCATGCACTTCTCAATCCATAGCCATCAACTATGAATATAATTAGTATATATATAAGATTAATATATACATTTAATAATTGAAGATATATACTTAACATTTATAATTATTCATTATCGTCAGTATCATCATCCGTGTAATACTCTTCTTCATGTTCTTCTGTATCGAAATCTTCAAATTCTTCTTCTTCTCCCTCATCATCATTATGTGCTTCTTCCTCAAGACGGTTATCGTCGTCATCAATATATTCTACTTCCAATTGAACAAACTCTGTATCATCATCCTCGAGTATTAGACTAACTCGCGCCACTTCGGCATAATCTTCTTCTTAATAGATGTCATATGTTAGCTCATTCTATCGAACTACCGCATCAATTTTTTCTCTGGATTTAGTCTTTCAGACTACACGCCAATCTGTCATATCTTTCTTTCGAGACGAATACTGCATATAATATACTTGTTCAGCTTGAGACGCCAATATAAATGGCTCATTTGAAGCCAATTTTGATATGTGGTTGACATCGACAAGTTTATACTTTGGATGAACTCTCATGCCCCTATCGCTTGTATCAAACCACTGACATTTAAAAAGGGCAACTAATTTTCATCCGAAAAATTATAATTTTATAACTTCTTCTAACAGTCTGTAAAAGTCAACAATACATTCAGCGTACGTTGTCCCTTTGACGCAGACATTGACATTCATAGTCTTCTTTGTAGATGAATATTCAAGTGTGTAAAATTTATATTGTTATGTCTAGTTAAAAAATATATTTTTTAAATAATTGAAGTCAACGTTTGGGTAGAAGGGATGACAGGGGGAGTGGGGGTGGCAGGTTATCATGATGGTGAGGGGTTTTAAGGAGGGGGGGAGAGAGGGAGCTGGTAATGAGAGGTTGAGAAGAGGAGGAGAGGATACCTGCAGGCAGAATCGTGGAATCGAGGTAGGAGATGTCATCCACTCTCTGTTGCTTCATTTCTATTGTTATCTCCGACGAATCCAACAATGAAGCTAGGGAGGATCGGCAGTGGAGCCGAGTCCGAGGGGTGGCCGTGTGCGAAAATCGCACGATGCCACGCCGCAGTCAACCCTGCCGGAGGGCGGCCACGCCGCGAGAGGATGTGTCACACGCGCAGGCCGGCTATTACGCTAGCCGCGCTAGGTGGTGACCCTTTCGGCCACCATCCGGGCGACGGTGAGTTGGACCGATCGCGGAGGTCAGGAAGAGGGCGGATGTGTCGGCGTGGTGATCGTCGGCATGTTGGGGAGCCGCACGACGTGGGTTCGAGCGAAGCAAAGGCAGCGTCGGGCGCAAGGGCGAGGGGCAGGGGAGAGGGAGACGAGTGAGGGAGAGAAAGGTTTATTTAATTAAAAAAATAGAGTGTTTAAAGAAGAGAACTGTATCGCATGAAATGAGGTTGATTTATAGATTATTAGGATATTTTTATAGTTGATCGTAGAGTCGTTGGATCGAGTTTAGGTGAATACCAAAGTTATAGGTTTTCACGTTTTGAACGCGATGGTGGTGTCGGATTTTAGATTGGAGATCGTTTGGTATGATTTTTATAATTTTTTTATATTATAATTAGAAAATTATATTATTTGGTGGGCCCCGAGTTGTCGGTTGAAGTTGAGGTGAATAATAAACTTGATCATTTTCGAATGCTGAACGCGATGGTGGGGTTGGTTTTTCAAGAAAATATTGTTATAATGTTCTTTCAGTTGGTTGATTATTGAGGTTGTCGAGATGTTTAAATAATATTAAATTATTAGTTTTAGAATTTAGTTGATTAATCAGTGTGATATAATTATAGTTTGGAGAGTTTATTGAGGGTGGGTTAAGCCTGCAAGTCTGTTGTTCCTTGTCTGTTGTTGATTTATCGTCGGAGATAAATTACGAAAATACCCTTGCTTCCGATGTTTGATTTGCTTCTTAAAATTTATTAAACTCCCGTTGCTCATTATTGTTGGACATGTCATGTAGAGAAATTACATGTGTTATATTTTATTGTCGTTTGTTGGTGTTTATTCTTAATCATAGTATGTTATGTTAATCTTATGATGCATTTGATTAGTCATCGTACGCATATCATGTTGTTACATGTGGTATTGTTCACTTGTTGAGCATGTTATTATCGTGTTGATCATGTCACTATCACTTGGAGTTGTTATATTATTGATCATGATGACGTTATGTTAGTATCATATTGTTCATGTTGTTATCATTCAAAGTTGTTGTTATATTGTCGATCATGGTGATATACATTATTGCACTCGATCTTGGAGTCGAGTTGCATGGTTGCTGTCGATCCGGAGGCTACGACCTTGGAGAGGACTTCAGTCCAGGACCATTTCGGTGTGGTCCCCCCAGGCATGGGAGAGGGTATATATGATATTGACTAGTCGCACGTTGGGCACCTTCGGGTGCGATGATATCGGACGCGACATCTGACGGACTACTTGCTTGGTGGGGGGTAGTCGTATCACCGTTGGAGCGGATGGTTGATGCAGGTAGTAGAGTGCGGGGCTTTTACCCAACGGTCCACACGCTCGATAATTCGGTTGATGTTGTTTAGGAGTAGGTGAGGAGTATTTATGGTGTTCATTGTCTTTGACTACATCTTAGGTCATGTTGTTATTCATTGTTGAGTTGACACATGATGCATGTTGTTCATATTGTGATTCTCCTACTTAGCACCTGCTGACCTCCGTTGTTTTTGCTTCAGACTTGTAGGGTGTGAGCGATCGATTTGTAGATCGAGGTGTAGATAGTTTTTAGCCAACTAGTTGATAGTCGTAGATGTGGAGCTCTGATGGCGACTGCTTTTGTATTTTGTTTCGTTTTATCGCCTTATAACGCTAAAGATTGATATTGTTATTTTGGAGCTGTAATATATAGAAATATTTTATATTTTGTTAGATCTTGTATTTGATCGGACTGATCCTTATCGTATGTATTGTCGGACTTATGGAATGTAATTATTAGATTTAATAGTGTTGTTTTATTTTATGTTATGATTTGTGGCTTTTCCTTCCGCTGCGCGGTGTTCGAGTCGCCGCCGCATCTCAGGTCGTGGCCGCCGGGGGCAGGCCTGGGTCAAGGCGCGACATATATCCATTAACAAAATAACCGTTATAACATTGTACAAGTCGTATCGGTCCGCTAGCAAACTCAAAGATTTGATTATCTATTTCGCCTATGTGTTTTGTACAATAAGCTCGAAACCAATTAGGGAACTCATGATTGTGTAATCTCTCTAATTCCTCATCGCTGTAAAGTGGGTATTTTATCACCATCTCGACGTCAAATATTTCAATGAACTTTTCAATCTCTGGACAATGTAGTAAAACATACAAGTAGGCTAAATGGTACTCTTCGTCGTTTAAGAATCAAGACGGACGAGAACCCAAAGCACGACCAAGGTAACAAAAGATATTTAAACAACCATCTGATGGTCGAGCTCCCCCGTCGTCGTTCCGTGGAAGACAATTAAATCTTGTCTTGATGGTTGATTAAATCTTATCATGTAGATGATCTCGAAACGCAATCAGAAGCAATCTCTGCATGAATACATGACAATCGTGGCTCTTCAACCCCGATATTTTGCCTTCATTGACGTTCACACATCGAGATAAGTTTAAGGCATATCCATATGGTAGTTTGAGTTCTTTGATCCATTGATACACATTTTTCATCAATTGTTTATTTAACACATAGAGCGCCTTTGGCTTATGAAGTCGTCTGTTGACCTCTTGCAACTCTAACTCAGGCATCTTACAAAGTATTTTCACATCATGTCGGACCTTCACATTATCTTTAGTTTTGTTGGGAATATCCATCATAGTGTTAAAAATATTATCAAACACATTTTTTTTCAATGTGCATGACGTCTAAATTATGCCGAATCAGTAATGAACTCCAATATGGCAATTCCCAAAATATACTTTTTTTCACCCAGTTATGTGTTTGACCAAAGCTTGAAATTCTTACAATCTGACCAAAAGTAATCTCTTGAAGTAATTCAACACGTGCTAACATTTGTTCACCAAACTATATCGGTGGTGACTCATCTCTTTCGACTCTACCCTTGGTAAATTTGTCACGATTCCTTAGATACTGATGGTTAGACGGTAGGAATCGGCGATGACAATCAAAGAAGGAAATTTTCTGACCGTTCTCAAGACTGGAGGCTTTTGAGTGTTCCATGCAATACGGACAAGAGAGTCGCCCATGCGTGCTCTAACAAAACAACATGTTGTAGGCCGGGAAATCATTGATTGTCCACAATATAGCAGCTCGTAAAGTGAAGTTTTGCTTCTGGTGACAATCATAAGTGACAACTCCTTCAGCCCATAATATTTTTAGTTCATCAATTAGGGGTCGAAGAAACACGTCAATTTCTTTTCGATGACCCTTAGGACCCGGAATAATCATCGAAAGATAAATAAATTCATCTCTCATACACATTGAGGGCAGCAAATTATAAACTGTTAATATCATTGGACATACTGAATACGGAGTTGTTGAATAACCAAACGGATTAAAACCATCTGTGCACAATCCCAACCTAATATTTCTAGTATCCATAGCAAATGAAAGATATCATCTATCCAAATATTTTCATGCTTCACTGTCGAATGAATGAGTCATTACTGTATCATCACAACTTCTTGCATGCCAACTCATATAGGGGGAAGTCTTTTCCGACATGAATAGCCTTTGAAGCCTCGGTGTCAATGGAAAATACCAAAGTACCTTAAAGGGAATATTTTTTTATCGGACCAATTTCTTCTCCTTGTAACGAGGATGTTCACATACCTGGCATTGCTCCAACTGTGCATTTTCTTTATAATATAAAATGTAGTTATTTGGGCACGCGTGTATCTTTTCGTACCCAAGCCCCAATTTCTTCATCAACTTTTTTGATTTATAAAAAGTTGGCTCAAACTTATTATCTGTAGGAAGCATACCATTGATAAAGCTTGTAATTCAATCAAACGCAACTCCGCTGATATTACAACCAGACTTGATGTTCAGGAGTTGCGTCATTGCCAAAAATATTGTATATTTAGGACAATTCTCATGCAAAGGTTCATCGGCAGCTTTTAACATCTCGTAAAATTTTGCAGCCTCCTTATTTGGTAATTCAATCTGTATCACAGGTTGTTCTTCAGAGACATCAACTGTCGTAGTATCTGGTAGCTATACCGTCTCAGTCATTGACTCAACATTGTCATTTAAATGGAATTGTCTGCCAAGACTATCTAGAATCATTAATCTATAAGGATTAGGTGAATTGGAAGAAGAAACAACCACAGTAGAT
This sequence comes from Canna indica, assembly GCA_034359265.1. NCBI lineage: Eukaryota > Viridiplantae > Streptophyta > Magnoliopsida > Zingiberales > Cannaceae > Canna > Canna indica. The sequence continues at coordinate 73,735,319 of CP136894.1, read as the reverse complement.
GATTCACCATGAGTTTGGACAATATGATTACTCGACATCCCGACTTGATGTGATTCCTAGTTATAATTCTATACAAAATATCTTGGTGTGAATCCTTTTCTATACAGATGCATTGTGACAGTTTCTTGATCCAAAAATCTTATGTTCGAATATTTTCGACATAGACATCGGATTTTATCACCACTAAAGAATTTTTTATTCGAGTATGCGAAATTTAAGAATTAAGTTACGCCTACTCGAAATTTGTCCGTTATAGCTCCCCGATGAATTCGTCGGTACATCCAACTTCGATCGCCCAACTTGTTTTGTCAAAAAGTTGGCAATATTTTTAGGTAAGGTCTTTAGCTGGGATGGTCATATTCTATTCGGGATTCATGTTATTTATATTGCACTTAGAATTTCTTTTAGTCATAAACTTCATTCTAAATTTTGACAGCATCTCCCTACAGTTCTTCGAATACATATATCATCTGGGTGCGTATTGGAGAACAAGGGAGATACAAGCCAAAATTTAAAATGAATAATGACTAAAAGAAATAAACTAAGTGCAATATAAATAAGGGTAAATTACACGAAACCCCCCTCGACTATAGTCATTGTGCGCAAAGACTACATAAACTACCAAGTGTGCACGGAGCCCCCCTCGACTACACTTTTGGTTCGAAAAGCCCCCATCAGTTAGGCCGCCCATTAGTCACTTAACGATAAAAGTCACTCGTGCGCAAAACCACCCTCCGACCCCTTCGATATAAATTAACTTTAATAGTACATCGTGCGAACCCCCCCCCCCCCCCTCCCCAACCCATTCGACCCTCCACCCCATCGACATTGGCAACCATGGCAATTGATCCCTAATCGTTCAAATCAAGAGTCAAACGCCGCACTTTTTAATCAACAAGGAACCCTAATCGTCCACAGAAGGAAGGCGCCAAGGATCCAGTTGGTGGAACATGGCGAATAGCGACACTGCGTAAGTTTTAGGAATTTTTAAGTTTTAGATTAGCTTTGAGATTATCACATCAGATATCCAATTTAGGGCATTGAGATTAGTTTACTTTCATTGTTTAGTGCATTGAGATTAGGGTATTTTTACTGCATTATTTTTAGATTATTTTATTGGTGCATTTTTTATAGTTTACTGTATTATTTAGGGCATTATTTATTGTGTTGTTTAGTGATTATTAACTTCAATTTTAAATAGTTTTGTTTACTTTACTCATTGTAAGATACTGTTTCATTGTTAACTTCAGTGCAAAAGATAATATGGTGTTACTGCAATGTTCTTTATTGTCAGTGCTTTTTATTTCATGTTCTTGGTATGATACTGCATTGTCACATGGGTGGGACCAATACATTTTTCAGGTTTTACCTCATTTCAGAGGGGACAATTCTCTTGAACTTGTACATGAGTGGGGAGATTATTTTGAGGCCAAAGCCTCAATATAACGGTGGGGAAACCAAGAAACTTTATTATGATCCTGATTTATTATCCACCACACACCTTGCAAGAGATGTGGAGAAAGTTTATGGCTACTCAAATGCAATACATTTCTGGTGGAAGTTTGGGGATGAGCCTTTTGATGTACTTAGACCTTTCATAGGTGATAATGATGTTTTGACTGTGCTAAAATGACTATAGGGGAATAACAATAGAAGATTGGATATTCTTGTGCAACATAGGATTGATGACCCCATTACTATACCTCAGGCTCAAGAACCACCTAATACTGTACCCCTGGATCAGGAACCACCACAGGCAACACCTGCAATACAGGCACCACAGGCAACACCTACAACACAGGCAACACAAGCAAGCACACAGGCTGAGAGTTCATCCAAAAAAAGAATAAAAAAACTAGAGGATTGAACAAGAAGTCAGTTAAGATCTCAAGGAAGTGTATGAAGATTAAGATGACAGTGAAAAAGTCATAGAAAAGGAAGGAACCTGCACAAAGTAAAGAAGAAGTGAACCTAGATAGTTGTGACTTTCCTAACAGTGAAGATGATGTTCTTGATATATTCTTTGATCATAATTCCACATAGGTTGAAGAAGAAGTTAATGACATGTTCAATGATAAAAAAGTGTGTGTGAATGACAGAAAAAAAAGAACCAAGTGATGAGAGTGAATATGAACCAAGTGATCACTTGGATACTGCTAGTGAGAGTAAGAATAAGCAAGGAAATAAAAAGAAAAGGAAGAAGCAAAAGTTTGCAACTTTCAATAAGAAGACAGATTTTCATGGAAGGGTTGAACTGACAGTGGGAATGTGTTTCAATGATTTTAAAGTGTGCAAGTCAGCAGTAAAAAAATATGCAGTACAGAGAGGGATTGATTTTGTATTCATCAAGAATGAAAAGAAGAAGGATAACCATTGCATGCAAGAGGGGCTGTGGATGGAAGGTTCATACATCCCCCTTCCATAAGAATGGGGCTTTTCAAATCAAAACATGGACAAATATGAAACACAAGAATTGTGAATGCGAATTTGAAAATACAAAGACCGGTTCAAATTGGTTAGCAGAGGAGTATTTGGAGCACATTAGAGACCAACCTCATTGGGATAATAAAGCTTTTTAAAATCAAGTGCACATGGATCATAAAGTGACTGTGTCTAGATACCAGTGTTATAGGGCAAAACAAAGGCAATGTTGAAACTACAAGGAAAGGCAGCTGAATAATTTACAAAGTTATGGGATTATAGTGCAGCTGTAAAGAAGTAAAATCCATGCAATAATTGCAAGGTAGATCATATCAATGTCTTGTTCAAGAGATTTTTTGTATGCTTTGATGCATTGAAGAGTGGATTCAAAGCTGCTTGTAGGCTCATCATTTGCATAGATGCGTGTTTTCTAAAAGGGCCTTATGGAGGACAGCTGCTGTGTGCAATAGTAAAGGATGGAAATGACAACATGTATCCCTTTGCATGAGTTGTAGTGGAGGTTGAGTGTTATGACAGTTGGAAGTGGTTCTTGTATTACCTACTTGAAGATATAGGTTCAATTGAAAAGAATGGCTGAATTTTTATGTCAGATCAACAAAAGGTAAGTATTATAGACCAGTTCCTGTTATGTGGTTCATGTTAAGTGTTTTATTATTTAGGGGGGTCTTGCGCACACAACTATAGTTTAATTGTTATGTGTTTTTATTTTTTAATTACCTCTCCAAATATATGTAACAAGATTTGTAATTAGTGTTGGAGGAGTTAGGGGCTGATCATAGAATCTGTATAAGGCATTTATATGCCAACTTCAAGAAGAGTCATCCTAGCAAGATTTTAAATGATGAGCTCTGGAATGCGGCAAGGGCAACAATATTTAATAGTTTCAAGGCTTGCATGAAAAGAATCAAGAATATAGACCAATCTGCATATGACTGGTTGATGAGAAAACCTCCAAGAAAGTGGACTAGACATACCTTTAGAGAAAGAACCAAGAGTGATATGCTATTGAATAATAATGCAGAGATATTTAATGGATTCATACTAGAGACACGTGACAAGCCAATATTGACTATGTGTGAGATGATTAGAAGGATGTTGATGAAGAGGCTAGTTGCTAAGAAGAAGAGTATGATTAATTATCTTGGTCCAATAACTCCACGTGTTCAGTTGAAATTGGAGTCAGCAAAAAAGGATGCTCCCCTATCCATAATAGCTTGCTGTGGAAACCTTCTATTTGAAGCAAATCATGTGAGAGATGGACAAAAGGTAGTCGACCTCAAATAGAGAACATGCAGTTGTGGGAAATGACAACTTACTAGCATTCCATGTGGGCATGCAATTTCTTGTATATATAGGTTGGTTTTGACATTTTTTCCTTATATTTATTATTAACTTTGATTGTTATGTGTATTAACTTGATTGTTTCAATGATATTGACAGTGTTGGGGATAAACCTGAAAACTATGTACATCAATGGTATTCTAAAGACATGTTTATGAAGGCATACTCAATATTTATAAAACCAAATCCAGGCGAAGAATATTGGCCACATGAGGATCATGCACCCATTGGTCCTCCAACATGTAAAGTACTGCCGGGGAGACCAAGAAAATAGAATAAGATGGCAACAAATAAACTTATCAATCCTCACAAGGTTACTAGAAGAGGACAACCCCTTAAGTCTGGGAATTGTGGATAGCCAGGGCATAATAACAGAAGAAGCAAACCATCATCTTCAGCCAAGACAAACCCCAACCAGACAAGGGGAAGGAGAAAGACTACATCTTCATCTCAACCATCATCTTCAGCTCAACCATCATTAGCTCCACCTTTCAACAAGTCTTAGCCATATTCAGCTAGGCCAATCAGCATGTCTCAGCCATCTTCAGGTGAGTCATGCTCTCTGCCATCATTAAGGATGTCTCAGCCATCATTCAAAATGTCTCAGCAACCTTTCAGCATGTCTCAACCAACACCATCAACATTTGGCACATTTCTGCACCAACAACCATTTAGCATATCTCAGCCAACAAATTTTGGGATAGCTCAGCCAACAAACCATGGGACAGCTCATAGAATGAAGAAAAAAATATGTGCTAGAAAGAGGACCAAGATGTAAATGTTTGTATACTATTTTCAGCTTAGTGGATCATGGTCTAAATTGAATGTCATTTAGTGGATCATGGTGCAAACTGAATGTTTCAGCCTTTTTGTTTAAGTATGGTGTAAACTGAATATTAATACTTTTTTTGTTTAAGTATGATGTTAATTGAATGTTTCAGTATTATGTGAATGATATTAACAGTATTGTGTGAATTAGTATGAATGATGTTTCATGTTATGTGTATTAACAATATTATGTGAATTAGTGTGAATGATATTTTAGTTATGTGTATTAACAGTATTATGTGTATTAGTGGATTCACATTGGAAAAACTGATAACAGTATTATGAATGATGTTAGGTGTATGAATGATGTTTGTGTATTCAAATTGAAAATTCAAGCTGATACAAAGTAATAATTTAAATGGTCTGATATATGTATGATAAAGTGCAGTTTTAAATTCTGTCCTTCCCAGATTCAATAATAGATTACAACATCTTATTTGAAAGATAAACCTACAACAAAAGCAATGAAAACAAAAGCTACAACTACAATTGATAGCAGCTTAAATTCTCAGTCCTTCGCAGATTCAATCTGTAGTATCAATTCTTTGTTCTTTGTCTCTAATTGTTGTAACTCATCAATCTTCCCGATCAAAGCCTTCTTTTGTTCAGTTAAAACTATATTCCTTTCAAGCAGATCTTCAAATGTGACATTGCGATCTTCCAACTTTGAGCATTTCTTGGGAGGGTCTACCCATTCGAAGTAACTATAATGTGGACCATTAATCTGTACATGTAGCGATTTAAAATTCAGGATTTAACTGAGATTGATTCAAAATTAGAGATTTAAACACTAACCAATTTTGTGGGACATCCAAAAAATCGCCTTCCTACGTTGGCGTCAGTGCTTGCAGTCTTCAATGGAGAAATCATTCCACAGTAACAATACCTCACACACAACCTATTGCTACCGCCTGAGCTGCTGTCTGCACTAGTGGAGCCTGAAGTTCGCATCTTCCCCAGCAGATCCTTGGCATCTTCCTTCTGTGGACGATTAGGGTTCCTCGTTGATTAAAAAGTTCGGTGTTTGGCTCTTGATTTGAACAATTAGAGTTCAATCGCCATGGTCGCCAATGTCGCTGGGGTGGAGAGTCGAAGGGGTTGGAGGGGGGTTTTCTGCACGGTTTACTTTTAAAGTTCATTTATATCGAAGGGGTCGGATGAGAGTTTTGTGCAAGAGTGACTTTTACCGTTAAGTGACTAACGGGCGGGCTAACGGATGAGGGCTTTTCGAACCAAAAGTGTAGTCGAGGGGGGCTCCGTGCACACATGGTAGTTTAGGTAGTCTTTGCACACAATGACTATAGTCGAGGGGGGTTCCGTGTAATTTATCATATAAATAACTATGTTACCAAATTGTCCAATTAGGGACAATTCAAGGGTTGTACGTCGTATAAAAGATCATTACTTCGTTTACACGAACATACAACCCTTGAACGAATCTAAGATTTTACAAAATTAAAACTTGACTCGTCCATGCGTATGTGAAACGTATCAACTCGTCTTGATTATTTTCTACATTTGTGGAACTCAGTGCGAGTCGAAAGTGGACGATTCCGCGCGAGTCCAAAGTGGATCATTTCGGCGCGAGTCCATCCATTGTGGACGATTCTGGCGCGAGTTCACCATGGACGATTTGGCCGTGAGTCCAAAGTGGACGATTTCAAATTTATAATTACACCCAACTAAAATTAACCATAATATTTATTCTACCCTTAATTAACTAATCCTAACATTAAAACTAACCTAAATTTAATCTAACAGCAAAAAAAAAACTAATTAAATCTAATTAACAAATAACCCTATATAGATTGGATTAATCTAATTAACCAAAAAAACTAATTAAATTTAATCTAATTAACAAAAAAAATAGTCAACGCCGACCGGAGAGGGCAGAGGGGTGGAACTCACCTGGGTGAAGGCGGCGAGGGAGCAGGTCGTGATCGAGGAGAGGGGGCACCGGCGGCGAGGGCGAGGGTGGCGTCTTCGTCGACGGCAGCTCGCGACGAGAAGGCGACGTCGACAGCGTGAAGTCGAAGCCAAGAAAAGATCGACTACAGCGGCGACAACACCGTCGACGGCAGAGAGAGAAGAGAGCGGGGGAAAGAGGAAAGGTCGGGCGCGAACACAAATAAAAAGGTTTATCACCGACGACCCATCAATCGTCGGTAAATAGTGGACAACTAATAATAGTATCAGCGATGGTCGCGTAGCCCTCTCTCAGCCATCGATGATGTGTTTTTTTTATTTTCACACCGCGTTCGCGCAATCAATTAATAAGTGACGACCGCTTCTATCTGTGGCTAATTACTTACTTATTTCACTGACGGCCCTTTGGCCCCCGCTAAGCTATCGTTACTAGGTTATTTTATTTCGCGCCCCGTGCGCGCCATCAACTATGAGCGACGACCTTGGGCGACTTTATAAGAGCCGCGGCTGATTTGGTTACATCAGCCACGACCGCTGCGGCCGTCGGAAAGCCATGAATGGTTCTGACGGCCCAAGCGGTCGTCGGTGAGCCCCGTGGCTAATAGCTAATATTCTAGTAGTGAGAGGATCCTCTTACAGTAGATCGTATTAGTCCAATACTCGAGAATGAGAACACAGAGTTGATTAAATTAGAAGTTGAATATGTTGATGACGACAATCATGAAGATGAGGAAGGTGAAGATGAAGAAGTAGAATTCAAAGAAGATGAAGAAGAACAAGAAAAAGACTATTACGGAGATGATGATAATACCGATGAGGAATAATTGTAAATGAATAGTATATCTTCCATTAAATCTATCTCTACTATATATATAATCTAATTATATGCTTATTCGATAGCTATGATGGGTCAAGGCTATAATCGTAAGAGCTCTGCCCGACTTGCATAGCCAGTCGATCCTCCAATCGGCGAGACTCCAGATTTCGCTCTAGCCGAACTTCCTTCTACCGTTGATCCTCCTGCCGCCCATGCTAGATCATCGTAACGTAGGCAGTCATGCGGGCCGAACAGAATTATGCCTCCGCCAGCCGCGAAGACGCACAAATTGATTAGTGTGCAAGAATAGAGGTAATGTATTATTAATTATTATTATATATAATTCAATCTATCATAATATATCATTGTACTTAATTTATTTATGTTGTGCATGTTCGAGCAGGATGACGTCCCCTGCACTATAGCGAAGACGATTAGATGATACATGCACGGGGCATGGCCCACGTGGTCTCCTGTGCCCTATAAGCATGTCGATATGCTCTAGCGCGAGTTTGAGGTACGTATTAATTTTTTTATATAAATGATAATTATAAATATTTGTAATGACATTATTGTTTTATTTTGTAGGCTCGCGCGCTACACTTGATTAGAGGACCACATGCCCTTCATGTTGGACGAAATGGCACACTAGAGGGGGTGAATAGTATGTTATCTAACAATTATCGCCTAATTCTGATTTTAATTATTTCTTGATTTGTTAGGCTAAGCACAATATTTATAGCAAGCGGAAGCAATAAAGATAAAGCAATAAACACAAACAAGCTGCCAATACTAACACACAAATTTATAGTGGTTCGGCCAACTGCCTACTCCACTACCTTGGCTCCACACCAAGGATTTCTACCCAACTACTTTATAGAACTTGTGTTTCCCTTTGAATACAACTGAGGATACAATCCTCACTTCTTTGAGAACTCCTCAAACTTATTCACCTAGGCAAAACACAAATCTACAAAGTCTAACCCTAAGTGTTTCTCTGGCACACCTAGCATGCTATTACAGATAAAACATGTTTGAAATAAATCTTCAAACACAAAGAAAAAGAGCTGAGAATTGAAAGAAGGACCAATGCTCTTTTTCCCAAGCCTTCAAGCCTTCAACTCTACCAGTATATGAACTTGAATCGCAGCAGAGTTGATGAATAAAACTGGGCGCTTGAGAAGGATGTTGACGAAAGTACAGAACGCAATAATTAATTCTTTAGAAGGCTCAAAACTCTCTTTTAATGCTCAATAAAATCTATAAGAGAGGTTAAAGAAGTTAGATCAAGGATATTTATAATGTCTCAAAGAAACGGCAGCTCAACGGGCGGAAAATGGGTAGAAAACAAGCCGTTACCGCCGTTCGGTCGATCGTCGGTCGACCGACCGATCGACCACTCGAGCGACCGCTGCAGCGACCGCTGCCTTACTCTCTCTGTGCGGTCGACCGATGGGTCGACCGCCAAACACAATTCTTGCGTTCCGACAATCCGATCGATCGACGCAGTGAAGCTAGAGACGCGCGCCATACAATTTTTAATCTGGTCGACCGACGGACGCACTGCACATTTTTCACCTCTGTCAGTCGACCAAAGCAGTCTTAGCCAATTTTTTTTACACCATCTTCGGTCGACCGATGGGTCAACCAATTGGCTACTGCCAATTTTTGGCAACATTCGGTCGACCAAATTGGCTACTACTAATTTCCTAACTCTATTCGGTCGACCGACCGATCGACCGAACATAGGCTGATATTGATTTTTCAGCCATTTTTCTTGCGCGCTTCATTTCCGGTTTCTGACTTTCAACATGCGTCATCTTGGAGAGCTTTCCATGTGATCTTTGGACTCATCCAAAATGTCTTTGGTGTACACGTCTATCTTTGAGAAATTTGCGCGACGAACCCGAACGTGTTGACCAATGTCCTTCCGACTTTGCAATTTCTTCCGATATTTTCAATCGAGGACATCGAGCGCTAATCGATATGGAACCTGAAAGATTTTCTTAATTAAATCATTAGTTCCATGTTTGTTATCATTAAAACCGAGATTAAGACGAAGATTGAAAACCTAAAGCCAACACTTCATAGAGAGCATGTGAGACGTGGTTTTCCGCGCTCGCTAGAACGGGCAGTTAAACCAAGCACGGTCCCAGGAGATGACCCGAGATGGGACCATAAACATCGCCGAGACCTGGGGATACAGCCCCGATTGGATTACTTTGGATGTGTGGGACCAGCTTGTCGAGCGATGGTCATCCGAGCAGTGGCAGGAGGTCTCCCAACTGCGGTTAGAAACTGCATGTCCTAGGGGAGTGCGCCATACTCATGGCTTTGTCTCGTTTGTGGTGTACGGGCGTCGTATGGTAAGTATTAATTATACCTTAATTTTAATTACACTATATATCGTATTGTTTCACGGTGTACTAGCGACCCTCGCTGGTGGAGGTGTTCGCACACACTCACTGTTGGGGACATAGGGTCGGGGAGTACATCAACAGTCGGACTGCAATCATTGTGCAGTCATTGTGATAAGTATATTTGTTTTGATTGTGCAATCTTTATTTATAATTTAAGTTCGTAATTAGAAAAATTATGAAATAAAATACAAAGTCATGTTGGAGATCTACACGAGGTCTGTGACCCAGCAAGGAGGCACCCCTGCTTGATGCCCGAGCGTGGGTCAATGTCGTCGATGGCTGCGACCATGACTGCGTTTATAGCTTCGGAGATAGTGGTCGTGCGCAAGCGGTGCTAGGGCCACTTGGGCACCGACCCCTTTGCTTGTTGGTGAGTGGCCCTCCACATCTCCATCTCAAGATCAGAGTCGAATAGCATCATTGGAGGAGTAGGTCGGATGTCAGAGTCTACTGATGGAGGAGATGCATGCAATATAGAGGCATATAACAGCTTAGTCCAGCGTTGGCATACCTCAAACATCATATCCATAGTCCTCAACCCAATCCACGCCATTCCCAAGCACTTCAGACTCCGCCGCACGATCCCGACTACTCTCCACCGCAGTCGTGAGAATATATATATTTGACTTGTGTTATGACTTGACTAATGTTATGATATACTTGTGTTACCATATATTTTTGTATTGATACTTATGTTGATACGATAGTTTTAAATCATATTATGTTGATACAATAGTTTTTATACGATTATGTTACAATTGTTTTGATATTTATAATTGTAGATATTATAGTTTTGATGCCGATCTGTGATGTGCATTTGTGTATCTGTGATGAACAGTGTTGTGTATGGTGTCGTGATGAGTGTGTGTGAGTTATGGACAAGGGAAATTATAAATGTATTAATGAAAATATTTAAATTTTAAATTTTTTAGGTTCAGGATAACAACATCAACTACGACTTACCAACGGTCATCTGTCTCATTACTAGAATTTAATCTAATTGTTACGAGTTAATAGCAACGGTCGACCTGTCGTCGGTATCAACAACGACTTATCGAAGGCCATGGTGATCGTTGCTAATGTAACACCATAAGCAACGGCCTAACAATGATCGCTAAGGCCGTTGCTGAAAACAACAACGACGACAAGGCCGTCACTGATAACTTAACATCAGCAAGGGCCGCGACGACCATTGCTAATGCCTTATATATAGACTGAATTCTGCCCTATTAATCCTCATTTGCTCTCCACCACCTCTCACCTAACTCTCTTCTCTCACTCTTCCTCCCTCTTTCACTCTCTATGACGTCTTCCTTTATGTTGTCGCTATTTGAGGTAAGCTCTAAATCTTTACTTTTATTAATTAAATTAGTTATTTTATGTTTAATTAGATTAATGTCATGCATGTTTAGATTAATTAATTAGTTGTCATGCATGTTTAGATTAATGTAATTTAATTATTGTTAATATGATGCCATTATGCCATGCACGTTTAGATTAATTAATTAGTTAATTAGTTGAATTAATTAATGGAATGCATTTTATGTTAATTATTATTAATTAATTAGTATAAATAATGTTAATTAGTTATCTATATTTATTTATTTATAGCTATAAATTGAAATTAATCATGTAACTAATCAAGTTGATACGTGTCACGTACATATCAATGAGCTATGCATGATTATCCAATATCTTAGATCCATTCGAGAGTTATATATTCGTGTAAACGAAGTAAATAATCTTTTACAAGATATACAATTCTTGAATTGTCTCTAATTTTGGACAATTTGATAACAATGTTATTTATATCGCACTTAGTTTTCTTTTTAGCCTATATCTCTTTATTCAAAATTTTCGCTAGTTAAAGCGTATTCATACACTACTAGAAAAATGGTCATCAGCAACGGCTGATGCCGTTGCTGAGCCGTTGCTGAAGGGAATCAGCAACGGCTGAGCCGTTGCAATAAAGCCGTGACAGAAAGTCGCGTTGCTGATGACTTAGCAACGGATCAGCAACGGTCGCTCGGGCCGTCGCTCTAAACATTATCAGCAACGGTCGCTGGGCCGTCGCTAAAAATATTTTCAGCAACGGTTTTACCACGAAACCGGAGCCGTTGCTGATAACATTAATAGCAACGGCCTCGAGTCCGTAGCAAAGCCGTTAGTAAAAACCCGTCGCTAAGCCGTTGCTGTAGGTCATCAGCAACGGTTGTCGATACACTTTTAGCAACGGCTTTCCCACGGACGGCCGTGGGAAAGCCGTTGCTGATGACCCATACCTGCAAACAGAAATATTTCAAATTTCTAATTTCCGTTGATACATTGATACATTTATCTGATACATAACTCACACACCCATACCCTCATACACACATCACAAACATCTCATACACATTCATTCACACATCACAAACACACCAAGATATACATCAAAACAATTATATTTATATTCATAATTATCCACGATAGTATAAACACAATTCAAATGTAAAATTGAAGTATCAACATCTGAGTAACATAGTCAATATAAATTAAACAAGTTCAATATCTGAGTAACAAAGTCAATATAAACAAAATCTCACGATGACGATGGAGGATGGCCTGGATCATATGGCGGGGTCTGGAGTGCTTGAGTGTACACCGGCGTGGACTGACTCGAGGACGACGGATTAGATGATGCCGAAGAGATGCCTGCTTCGGGATGACCTGACATGTTGCGTAGCATAGATTGTATATCTGTCATCATCTGACTCTGGCGCTCCATCATCTCAGTCTGACGCGCGACCGTCTCCTCTAGAGTCCTTATTCTGTTACTATGATCATAACTGGATCTAGAGGTGGACGGCCGCTCACCAGCGACCGGAGGGGTCGGTGCCCCAAGTGGCCCTAGTACGGCTCGCGCATGACCACTATCTGCGAAGCCATATACGCGGCCATGGTCCCAGCCACCTGCGGCCTCGACCCACGATGCTGCGTCAAAGTCCTCGGGGGTACCCCCGCGCTGCACCACCGTCTGGCTGTAGGTCTCCTACTCGAGTTTGATTTTTTGTTTAATATTTATCATAAAACTTAAATTATAAATATATAATGAATAATTTAAACAAATATATAATTACCATAATGTATGCAGCGCGGTTGTGGATGTACTCCCCAGTCCCATGTGCTCGACGGTGAGTCCGCTCAAACACTGCCATCGGGGAGGGTCGCTGGACAGTCCCGTCATCCGACACCGTCGTCTACATTTACAAAACAAATACATTAATTAGTACACATAATAACAAATAAAATATATAATTAAAAGATATACTTACCATACGGTTTGCGTGCACTGCAAATGCAACAAAGCCGCCGGTGTGACGCGCTGCTCCTCCCGACATGCGATTTCTAGCCGCATTCCGAGAAACCTCCTGCCATCGATCCGTCGACCATATCCCCACGAGCTGGTCCCATATATCCGGAGTAATCCAACCGGGGCCGTATCCCCGAGTCTCCGCGATGTTAGTGGTCCCAGCTCGGGCCATCGCTTGGGACCGAGCTTGCCCCAGCTGCCCGTTGTACCTTGCCCGAGAAATAGCCTCCCAGGCAGCGTAAATGAAGGGCCTCTGGTCCTCGGCCCATGTATAGCGAGCCTGCAAAATAATAATATCAGTACCAATATTAATATATCATCATGCATGTAAAAATAATAATAATACGTGCCTCAAACTCGCGCCATAACATGTCGACGTGCTCGCTAGGCACGTGAGACCACGTAGGCCATGCCCCGTGCATGTATCGTCGAATAGTAGAAGAAATGCTCCTCGGCACTTCTTCTTGCTGGAACCTGCACAACAAAAATAAATTTTAATATTATATTATGATATAATGCGGCACGGACATCGGATTTGATCACCCATGCTAACGAAATTCCGATTCGAATAGGCGAAATTTAGGAAGTACGTTACGCCTAATCGAAACTCATTCGTTAAAGCTCCATGATCAAAACGTCGGTACATCCAACTTCGATCAGCCGACATGATTCTGTCAATCAATGACAATTTCTTTGGTTAATGTCTTTAGGTGAGATGGTCCTATTCCATTCGGGATTTATATTATTCGTACTGCACTTACGTTTTTATTTTAACTGTTAACTAATTATTCTAAATTTCGACAGCATCTCCCTACAGTTCTCCGAATACGCATATCATCTGGGCGCGTATCGGAGAACAAGAGAGATGTTGCCGAAATTTAGAATAATTAGTTAACAGTTAAAATAAAAACGTAAGTGCAGTACAAATAACTATATTCCCAAATTATCCAATCAGGGACAATTCAAGAATTGTACGTCGTATAAAAGATCATCTACTTCTTTTACACGAACATACAATCCCCGAACGGATCTAAGGTTTTGCTAAATCATATCCGACTGATCGATGCGTACGTGAAACATATCAACTCGTCGGATGGATGATTATTTTCTAAATGTTTTGAGACAGTTCGAGTCCATATTGGACGATTTCGGCGCGCGTCCGAAGTGGACGATTCCGGCGCGAGTCCGAATTGGACGATTCCGGCGCGTGTCCGAAGTGGACGATTCCGGCGCGCGTCCGAATTGGACGATTCCGGCGCGCGTCCGAAGTGGACGATTCCGGCGCGAGTCCGAATTGGACGATTCCGGCGCGAGTCCGAATTGGACGATTCCGGCGCGAGTCTGAATTGGACGATTCCGGCGCGTGTCCGAAATTAATCTAAACCCTAATAATTAATCTAACAAATTAAACAATTAATCTAAACAATTAATTAACATTTATAAAATAATTAATTAACAATTTCAAAAACAATATATATATATATATATTCCGGCGCCGGAGTCCACCCTCCGGCGCCGGCGTACAGTGGCCGGACACACTGTCCGGCCACTGTAGAAGGTCCGGCGGCGGCCATAGGCCGACCGCCGCCGGCCGAAACCCTAGAAATAGGGTTTCGGTCGGATTTTAACATCTCCGGCCGAAACCGTATAGGCCGGCCGATCAACATACCGGCAGCAGCGGCAGCGGCGCGTCGGCGAGAGGCGTCGGCGAGAGGCGTCGGCGTCGGCAGCAACGGCAGCAGCGGCGAAGTTCTCGGCAGGAGGCGGCGGCGGCAGCAGCGGGAGGAAGAAGGGTCGGGCGCGAGAGCGTGCCCTATATAAACTTATCAGCAACGGCTCACTCTCCCGTTAGAAAGCCGTTGCTGATAAGTTATCATCAGCAACGGCTCACTTATCCGTTAGAAAGCCGTTGCTGAAAATTAAAAAATCAGCAACGGCTAGCCTTTCCGTCCGAAAGCCGTTGCTGATAATTAAAATAATCAGCAACGGCTCGGTTTTTCGTTAGAACGCCGTTGCAGATACAGATATCTGCAACGGCTCGGGCGGCCGTAAGAATGCCGTTGCAAATAGCAACGGCTTGAGCGGCCGTTGCTGATAGCCGTTGCTGAAGTCCAAGTTTCTAGTAGTGATATAGAGTGTGATATGGCGTGAGTTCGAGGTACATATGACCTAGCACCTTAACTTAATTCTTATTATAAACATATATGAATGTTTACTTTTCCTGCCTGAGGATCGGAGTAATTTGGCCTCCTTTGGTGTCTCTCCTGGTCAGGTTCAACGTCGGGGGAGGGGGGCCCTGCAAAAGACACTCCAACGCTTAAATCAGTAAGACTCCGGCACTACTAGAAAAATGGTCATCAGCAACGGCTGATGCCGTTGCTGAGCCGTTGCTGAAGAGCATCAGCAACGGCTGAGCCGTTGCAATAGAGCCGTGACAGAAAGTCGCGTTGCTGATGACTTAGCAACGGATCAGCAACGGCCGCTCGGGCCGTCGCTCAAAATATTATCAGCAACGGCCGCTCGGGCCGTCGCTAAAACTATTATCAGCAACGGTTTTGCCACAGACCCGGAGCCGTTGCTGATGACATTAATAGCAACGGCCGCTGAGTCCGTAGCAACGTCGTTAGTAAAACGTCGTCGCTAAGCCGTTGCTGTAGGTCATCAGCAACGGCTTTCGATACACTTTTAGCAACGGCTTTCCCACGGACGCCCGTGGGAAAGCCGTTGCTGATGACGAATACCTGCAACCAGAAAATTTGAAAATTTCAAATTTCCATTGATACATTGATACATTTATCTGATACATAACTCACACACCCATACCCTCATACACACATTCATTCACACATCACAAACACCTCATACACATTCATTCACACATCACAAACACACCAACATATATACATCAAAACAATTATATTTATATTGATAATTATCCACGATAGTATAAAAATAATTCAAATCCAAAATTGAAGTATCAATATCCAAACAAAATAAGTTAAACAAGTTCAATATCCAAACAAAAAATCTCACGATCACGACGGAGGATGGTCTGGATTATATGGCGGGGTCTGGAGCGCTTGAGTGTACACCGGCGTGGACTGACTCGAGGACGATGGATTAGATGATGCCGAAGAGATAACTGGTTCGGGATGACCTGACAAGTTGCGTAGCATAGCTTCTATATTCGCCATCGTCTGACTCTGACGCTCCATCATCTCAGTCTAACGCGCGATCGTCTCCTCTAGTGTCCTTATCCTATTACTATGATCATAACTGGATCTAGAGGTGGAAGGCCGCTCACCAGCGACCGGAGGGGTCGGTGCCCCAAGTGGCCCTAGTACGGCTCGCGCATGACCACTATCTGCGAAGCCATATACGCGGCCATGGTCCCAGCCACCTGCGGCCTCGACCCACATTGCTGCGTCAAAGTCCTCGGGGGTACCCCCGCGCTGCACCACCGTCTGGTTGTACGTCTCCTACTCGAGTTTGATTTTTTGTTTAATATTTATCATAAAACTTAAATTATAAATATATAATGAATAATTTAAACAAATATATAATTACCATAATGTATGCAGCGCGATTGTCGATGTACTCCCCCGTCCCATGTGCTCGACGGTGAGTCCGCTCAAACACCGCCATCGGGGAGGGTCGCTGGACAGTCCCGTCATCCGACACCGTCGTCTACATTTACAAAACAAATACATTAATTAGTACACATAATAACAAATAAAATATATAATTAAAAGATATACTTACCATATGGTTTGCGTGAACTGCAAATGCAACAGAGCCGCCGGTGTGACGCGCTGCTCCTCCCGACATGCGATTTCTAGCTGCATTCTGAGAAACCTCCTGCCATCGATCCGTCGACCATATCCCCACGAGCTGGTCCCATATATCCGGAGTAATCCAACCGGGGCCGTATCCCCGAGTCTCCGTGATGTTAGTGGTCCCAGCTCGGGCCATCGCTTGGGACCGAGCCTGCCCCAGCTGCCCGTTGTACCTTGCCCGAGAAATAGCCTCCCAGGCAGCGTAAATGAAGGGCCTCTGGTCCTCGGCCCATGTATAGCGAGCCTGCAAAATAATAATATCAGTACCAATATTAATATATCATCATGCATGTAAAAAATAATAATAATACGTGCCTCAAACTCGCGCCATAACATGTCGACGTGCTCGCTAGGCACGTGAGACCACGTAGGCCATGCCCCGTGCATGTATCGTCGAATAGTAGAAGAAATGCTCCTCGGCACTTCTTCTTGCTCGAACCTGCACAACAAAAATAAATTTTAATATTATATTATGATATAATGAATTTATAATGATTCATAATTCATGATATATTACCGCTCCCCAATCACGCTAATCAATCTACGTGACTCTGTGGCTGGTGGAGGCTGCCACCTGTTCGGCCCGCGTGGCCGCCTACGTCTGGATGTACTAGCCTCGGCAGTATCAGCAACAGGAGGATCAGCAGCATGAGTAAGTGCTGGAGTCTCACCGATCGGAGACTCCGAAACTCTCCTGCGTCGATAACCACGACCAGACATATCTGTCGAACAGACATATAATCAGATTATTGTATAAATAGTAGAGATATATTTAATAAAATATATACTTTACAATTATTCTTCATCATCTGAATAATAGTCTTCGAATTCTTCTTCTTCTTCCTCTTCTTCCTCTTCTTCATCTTCTTCATCTCCAGCTTCCTCAATTTCATGATCGTCATCATCAGCATATTCAACTTCTAATTGAATTGACGTTGTGTCTGCATCCTCGAGTATTGGAATAATAGGATCCACAGCAGGAAGATCATCTTCTTGATAGAAACCAGGAGGATCATTTTCTCCTACTATCGGATAAATTTTTCCTCTACCTTTTGTCTTACAGACTACACGCCAATCTGCTCTATCTTTATTTCGAGCCGGATACTTCACGTAATATACTTGTTCGGCTTGTGATGCCAATATAAAAGGCTCATTTGCTGCCAATTTCGATTTGTAATTAACCTCAATAAGTTTGTATTTTGGATGAACTTTCATGCCCCTTTCTGTTGTATCGAACCAATGACATCTAAATAGGATCACTGATTTCAAGCCGACAACATGCCGTACGCGGGGAAATCATTGATTGTCCACAAGACCGCGGCCTTTAAATTGAAATTTTGCTTCCGATGACAATCGTAAGTGACAGCTCCCTCAGTCCACAATGTTTTCAATTCATCTATCAAGGGTCTGAGAAATATGTCAATTTCTTTTCGCGGACCCTTAGGACCCGGAATAATCATCGAAAGATAAATAAATTCATCTTTCATGCACATTGACGGTGGCAAATTATAAACTATCAGCAGCACTGGCCAAACTGAATAAGGAGTTGCAGAATGTCCAAACGGATTAAAACCATCTGTGCACAATCCCAATCTGATATTTCTAGTATCCATAGCAAATGAAGGATAACATGTATCCAAATGTTTCCATGCTTCACTGTCAGATGGATGAGTCATTACTGTATCATCACGACTTCTTGCATGCCAACTCATGTAGGGGGCTGTCTTTTCCGACATGAATAATCTTTGAAGCCTCGGTGTTAGTGGAAAATACCGAAGCACCTTAAACGGGATATTTTTCTGTCGGACTGATTTCTTCTCCTTGTAACGAGGGTGTTGACATACAGGGCATTTATCCAACTGCACATTTTCTTTATAATATAAAATGCAGTTATTTTGGCACGCGTGTATTTTTTCGTACCCAAGCCCCAATTTTCTCATCAGCTTTTTAGTTTTATAAAAAGTAGGCTCAAACTTGTTATCAGTAGGCAGCATTCCATTAATCAATCCAGCAATCCGATCATACGCAACTCCGCTGATATTACAATCGGCCTTGATGTTTAAGAGCTGTGTCATTGCTGAAAACCTAGTGTATTTAGGACAATTCTCACACAAAGGTTCATCGGCAGCTTTCAACATCTCGTAAAATTCTGCAGCTTCTTTATTCGGTAATTCAATCTCTACCGCAGCCCCTACTTTTGTGATATCAACCGCTGTAGTATCTGGTGGGACTGATGTCTGAAGATCTGGCCGATCAACATTATCATTCAGGAGGAATTGACCCCCAAGACTATCAAGTATCATAGTTCTATAGGGATTACATTGACCGGATGAAGAAGCACCAGCAGAGGAAGATTCACCATATGTCTGAACGACAGGATTGATCGACGTCCCGACTTCGCGTGACTCCCCGTGACAAGTCCATAGAAAATATCTTGGTGCAAATCTTTTGCTATATAGATGCAGAGTGACAGTCTCCCGATCCAAAAATCGTCCATTTGAACAAATGCGGCACGGACATCGGATTTGATCACCCATGCTAACGAAATTCCGATTCGAATAGGCAAAATTTAGGAAGTACGTTACGCCTAATCGAAACTCATTCGTTAAAGCTCCACGATCAAGACGTCGGTACATCCAACTTCGATCAGCCGACATGATTCTGTCAATCAATGACAATTTCTTTGGTTAATGTCTTTAGGTGAGATTGTCCAATTCCATTCGGGATTTATGTTATTTGTACTGCACTTACGTTTTTATTTTAACTGTTAACTAATTATTCTAAATTTCGACAGCATCTCCCTACGGTTCTCCGAATACGCATATCATCTGGGCGCTAGGGGTGAGCAAACTTCACCGATTCACCGAAACCGAACCGAAACCGACCGAACCGAAACCGATTTAACCGAACCGAATTAACCGAATTAATTTCGGTTCGGTTTTCGGTTAAAGAAATTTTTGGGTTCGGTTTTCGGTTCGGTTCGGTAAATTAACCGACGGTTCGGTTAATTTACCGAATTAACCGAATATATATGTATATATATATGTATATGTATATATATATATATAATAACAAAAATTTTAGATCTTGTCATTTGTCTTGGTGGTTAAGTGTTAAGGTTAAGTTAGCATTTCCGCCGGCCCGGGTTCGAATCCCGCGTTGTGCAATAATATTTATTTAACATTCGATATATATATAATAGATGTTAGTTATATATAAATTGATATTAATGTTTGCTAAGATGGTTAGAAGAGTAAAAATTAAAACTTACATCTCAATTGGCTGAGTTCGAGTCCCACCTACATGCTTTGATTTATTTATTTTTTTCCTTTTCGGTTAACTGAACCATATTAACCGAACCGAACCGAATTAACTGAATTTTTTCGGTTCGGTAAACGGTTAATTTTTTCTCTATGGTTCGGTTCGGTTAACCGAATTTTCGGTTCGGTTTTTAACTGAACCGAACCGATGCTCACCCCTACTGGGCACGTATCGGAGAACAAGAGAGATGTTGCCGAATTTTAGAATAATTAGTTAACAGTTAAAATAAAAACGTAAGTGCAGTACAAATAACTATATTCCCAAATTGTCCAATCAGGGATAATTCAAGAATTGTACGTCGTATAAAAGATCATCTACTTCTTTTACACGAACATACAATTCCCGAACGGATCTAAGGTTTTGCTAAATCATATCCGATTCGTCGATGCGTACGTGAAACATATCAACTCGTCGGATGGATGATTATTTTCTAAATGTTTCGAGACAGATCGAGTCCATATTGGACGATTTCGGCGCGCGTCCGAAGTGGACGATTCCGGCGCGAGTCCGAAGTGGACGATTCCGGCGCGAGTCCGAAGTGGACGATTTCGGCGCGAGTCCGAATTGGACGATTCCGGCGCGCGTCCGAAGTGAACGATTCCGGCGCGCGTCCGAAATTAATCTAAACACTAATAATTAATCTAACAAATTAAACAATTAATTAACAATTATAAAATAATTAATTAACAATTTCAAAACAATAATTAACAATAAAAAATTCTGGCGCCGGAGTCCACCCTCCGGAGCCGGCGTACAGTGGTCGGACACACTGTCCGGCCACTGTAGAAGGTCCGGTGGCGGCCATAGGCCGACCGCCGCCGGCCGAAACCCTAGAAATAGGGTTTCGGCCGGATTTTAACCAATACTCCGGCCGATCAACATACCGGCAGCAGCGGCAGCGGCGGCGAGAGGCGTCGGCGTCGGCAGCAGCGGCGAGAAGCGTCGGCAGGAGCGGCGGCGGCAGCAGCGGGAGGAAGAAGGGTCGGGCGCGACTGGTGCTCTATATAAACTTATCAGCAACGGCTCACTCGCCCGTTAGAAAGTCGTTGCTGATAAGTTATCATCAGCAACGGCTCACTTATCCGTTAGCAAGCCGTTGCTGAAGATTAAAAAATCAGCAACGGCTCGCCTTTCCGTCAGAAAGCCGTTGCTGATAATTAAAATAATCCGCAACGGCTCGGTTTTCCGTTAGAACGCCGTTGCAGATACAGATATCTGCAACGGCTCGGGCGGCCGTTGCTGATAGCCGTTGCTGAATATCATGTTTCTAGTAGTGCAGGGTGGAGGTAATGAAATTAGAACTTAGAGTTACCAAATGTGTGTCATGTCCGTATTTATTATATGTGGAGGTGATTGACGTCGCCCGGTAATGTCGAGATGTTACTCAGAATGGGTCGAGGCTGATCCCGGAGATTGTGGGCTCATAATGGTGTATCCCTCATGATGAGAAAGAACGTGAATGTCCATGTATGGCCGAGTGGGGTCCCCGAGCGGAGCCATTTGGTTCGACTCAAGGTAAGTTGTGTGGCGCTGCTGGGTCTAATCCGACCGAACCCAACAGTTCTAGTCTAGTCCATTTACTAACGTTATCGTTTTAATTTGTAGGCACGCAACACGTGGGCCCCTGATCAAGAGCCCTCTATAGCGAACGCTTGGGAGGCAGTTTCCCGCACTCGCTATAATGGGCAAATGAACCAAGACCGGTTCATTATAATTTTATTTGATTATTTATATTAAAGTTGTATAAATTATTAATGTATTAGTTTTCTAAATGTAGACGCGGATCGAGACTAACGGGACCGAACATCGTCCCTTGCTGATGGAGGTCTTCGACCGCACACATCGCCGACAACACGGTATGGGGACTACGTCGACCGAGGGCTGCTACGATTATGGTACGTATAGTTTATATAGTTTATATTTTTAAACGTATTATTTCATAATTTATATAAATTTATGAAATACTAAAGTAACTCTTGTTGGATACATACACGAGGATGGTCATCCAACGCGGAGAGTCAATGCAGGATGACTTTGACGTTATTGTGAGGGTTGAGGCCGCATGTGGTTCGGACCATGGTCGCATGTATGGTTTTGAAGATAGTGGTCATGCATGTCTAGTGTTGGGGCCACTAGGTCCGACCCCACCTCCCCCCCCCCCCCCCCCCCCCCCCCCCTCCAACAAATGATGGAGGTCCAGAGACAGATGATAGAGCGACAGAGATAGGCGATGGAGAACATGTAGGCTTTCATGGCGTAGCTTGCAACTTGCTCCGGTGTTCAGTTATCTTAAACCTTCGATCTGCCTTCCTCGCCCAAGTCTCCACCAGATTTATGATATGTTTGTTTTGATTATATTTGATGGACTTAAAAAATACTTGTTATAAATACTTCTGAATATATTTTGAATACAATCATAATACTTCATTTTGATTTATTTAAATATGAATTAATTCAATCTGCATGTATTTAATTTATAAAGCTGATAATTTTTAAATTTTAATTCAGTTTTTTATTACTATTTAAATTTATACGAACCATCAGCAACGGTTAACGCTGTTGTTGCTAAAAATATTATTAGCAACAGGCAACGCTGTCATTGTTAAAAATATTATTAGCAATGGCCCTAGCAATCGTTGCTTAGTATCGGCTATGGTTGTGTTACCCACGACTTTTAGCAACGGCTCTAGCCATTGGTGATGATATGTATTCTGTAGGCCATCATTGAAAGCGTATTTTAATGCATGTGTCGTATCATTAATGTTGTTGCTGATGATCCATAGCGACAGCTCCGCAAAAGGCTTTACCTCGGGCCAGTCGGTTGTCGCTGATAATTATATCAACAACAGTCGAGGTAGCCGTTGCCGATATATAAACACCAACGACTGCTTCGGTTGTCCCTAAACTATTAGTGGCACCATTAGTTGCAACGACGTGTTTGCAATGGCGTCGACCGTCGGTGAAGCCTATATATTTAGTAGTATTACATGGTTGGGATTCGACGGGGCGTCGATAATACGTCCATAGGGAGAAGATGAGGATTCTTTATTAATTTCCAAGGAGAAGATTACAACAAAATGACAATAAGTCTTAATCCCAAAGAAAGTAAATTATCTCAAAATATAGTGAACCTGACACCCTTTAAAGGAGTAAGATCGATGTCTCCAGGTCTCGGCCTTAAAACTGAACTCCTTTATGTTGTGTTGAAATTTGGGAAGGGCATTGCCTCAAAGAGGATACATAATGGTGGCTCTTTGTATTTCTGATGTCTCGCTATTTTCTCAAAATTTCATGATCTCTATTATTTTTCTCATCATCTTTTCAAAATGAACTAATTCTATTTATACTCGAGGAGGATGAAATTGAATGAGTTGGTTCGGAGAGAGAAAAATTGGGATGAGGCTGAAATTTCATGATTCCTAAAAAAATATATGAGCTTCTTAACTATTGGTTGCATGTGGAGAGAATTCTCAAAATCTGTTGTTGTCGGCGGAAGAATAGCTAATTTTGACATAAAAAAACTCTGTCAAAATTGAATGGAACAAGGCCTCGAATCTCCGTAGTAATTGTTGACTAGTGAGCGCACCTAGCCATGTGTGCACTTGTGCCCTCCAGCTCTAGCGTGGCGGGCTCGGCCCGCTCGCCAGACCCAAAATGGTAGGCACAGCCTGCTAGCTCTAGTGTTGCGGGCTCGGCCCGCCCATTGGGCCCTAAAGGGCAGGTTGAGCCCGCCGACTTTCCTTTCCATTTTCTTTTCTTCTTTTTTTTGTTTTTTTATAAACCTAAAATAATACATTTAAAAGGGTAAATAGTCTAAAAATTCACATAGTTTTATAAAAATTTAGGATTCATCATTTTTTCTTAATTTTGACATGTAAAATCACATGGTTTGCTTCTGTTATCACATTTGTCAATTCGTCAAGGATCTTATCAAATTTACTGACGTGGAAGAAAAATAATATTTGCATGGCTAACGTATTTATACGTGGTTGATCTCCTGTCAAAAATGAGAACTCGTCCAACTAGTTGTAGAAGATCGGTCACGTAAAAATCTGTCAGCCAAACGAGCATCGTTTTCTTCCACGTCAGCAAATTTGATAAGACCTTGACGAATTGATAGGTGTAATAATATAAGCAAACTATATCAATTTATAAATAAAAAATAAAAAAAATAAATCTTAAATTTTTGTGAAACTTTAGGTTATTTACCTAATTTAAAATAGATTCAAATCGGGTTCAAAATTGAATCAAACCCTCGCTTCTTTTCTTCTATCCAAGCAAATAGAGTGTTAATGATCTGAGTAAAGTATTGCATGGTTTATTTTATATTTCTTAAATATGCTAATTAAAACACAAGAATATATAGCTTTAATTATATATCCTCTCAAAGAACATAATACAGATTTTGCATGGATCTTTTGGCGTAAAATTTCAAAAAAAAAATATTCTCCAAGATAAAGCTAATTAAAATAATAGACAGCTTATACATCGAATTAGAATGTATGGATGCCTAAAATAAAAAGGAAAGAGAAATGCATGAATCACGTGCATATACAAATCATTCCTGCGGTCACTCACGTGCACTTAGTTTTTAGTGCTTTTTCTGCAGAAATAATTTAACCGACAACTCATCGCAACTTTAGTTATCTCTATTCCAACAAAGTACAAATTTCTTTACCATTTCATGAATCCATTGTTTCCACTGTTATTTTGGACTATTTTGTCACCGACACCCTCTGTGTGATTGCTCCTCCACGTGATCGCCACTTGGACTATTATTTTTATCCATATGTTTTACAATTTATTTAGGTTGAGTTATATCTCTAGCAATTCTCCGAATCCAAATTTTGTGAAAAGGGAATTTCAGATTCAGATTTTTAGGGTAAAAATTTTCATTTCCGAAATATAATACACTGGATGCTCATTTTACCATTCAGTTAGCTAAAATTTTTTATATATATAAAATTAAAGATTTATGCATAAAATTTATAAATTTAAATTTAAATTAAAAGTTATAAAATGTTTTAATGAAAAATGTTTTTTGAATCATAGTATTTTTTTATCATAAAAAAATTATTTTATAATTTAAAATTAATTTTTTAAGTTATGAAATTATTATAAATTTTGGACGAGTCGATCTCTAATCAATTAGATATTTTTATTTATAAATAATTTTATAATTATAAAAAATAAATTTTAATTCATAATATATATAATATGTTAGAGTCTATATAAATATTTTACACAAAAAATATTTAACTTCTTTTTATTTAAATTTAATTTTATAGATTTTTTATCAAAATAATTTATAATGCATTAAAGAATTTAAAAATATTTTTAAACTTTAACATTTCTTTATCATAAAAAAATATTTAATGATTAAAATTATTTTACAATAATGACTATCAGTTTAATTAGTCCTAACATCTCGGAGTCTCACGTGACTAGCCATCTCGAAAAGTCAGATTGCTTAAAATAATGAACTGCTGAAACGTACTTGGTAGTACAGTAAGACTGTATATTTTCTTCAGCTTTTTATAGAACTTGAAATTATAAAATTCAAAATAACAAAAAAAAATTGAAATCAAATTTGATAGTATAATCCTAGTGTGTTTTTTTAATAAAAATATAATATTATTTAATATTTTATTTTAGTAAAAATATCATAGTAAACACAACCAAAACATCTCTTATTTTTCATTTCTCTTCTCACTTCTCTTCTTCTCCATTATTGTAGTTGTCTTGTGCAGGGCAGCCCAAAAAATATTGTGACCTAAGATAAAATCTTAAGATGATGCCCTTTGATTCTAATGGACGAGCCGTCATTGGGCCATTGGTCTTAATTGAAGATGGCATGAGCATTATCATTTAATTGAAGATTTGCATATATTAGTTGTTCATTGACTTCTTTTTTTTCTTTGCAAATTGATGAAAGTAATAATATATCAAAATTTAAATATTTATTTAATTTATTTGACAAGAAAATACGTGCATGCGTTTGTTATGCCTAATTATCTTTAATCGATAATTAATGTTCAATTAATCAATATATTTTTTCCCGATAAAATTAATTAGGATTGTTTTTTAGTTGATAGAGGGAGTAACGAGGTATTACAAAAAAGTGGGTAAAAATTTAGGTTGATCGAGAGAAAATATAGGAAAGTGAGAAATTGATAAAATAATAGTGGACTAATTAATGAAAATGTGAGAGAAAGATGATTATAGAAGATTAAATTACTTATTTGATGCATTAATTTATAATTAAATAAATATAATATTCAGCAATGAGCCTAAGTACTTGGACGCCTAAGGCAATGACCTTTTTGGCCTAATGGTAGTGCCAGCCTGGACTCTTACAAGTTATTGTTACCGACATTGATGGACAGAAACACGCGCTGTTAATTAGTGCCTCGAAAATCTTTGGAATTTTTTTTCCCGTTCCTATAAAATTCTAGGTACAATCTGGGAATCCACGAATAGAAATGTCAACAGGGCGAGGCGAGGCGAGTACGAGAGTGCCTCCCCGTTCATCGCCTTGCTAAGGATATATAATCCTTGTATTCATTTAATTCTCCGCGAGTATCGAAAATAGATACTTGCCACAGGGAAACAGATCCCCGCGGATATTTGCAAGTATCCATGAAACTCTGATAAACATATACTAAAATATTTTATTGAAATTCAAACTCATAATAGCAAGATAAATATCAATAATAACATAAGCTCTAAGATAAAACGGTTGTGGTTTGTGGAGGTCTGGAGTACTAGAGAGTGAGACTCGAAAGAGAAAATGGCTTAGTGTAGGTTGTTAGAAAAAAATATCAAGGATTAGAGTTTTTAGTATATATAAGGGTATATTTATAATTGCAAATATACCAACAAGTAGCGGATATCCACAGCTACGGGTACTATGAACATCATACTCGTCCGATATATTAAACGAGGAGAAAAAAAGTACCCACGATATTTCTACTAGTGGAATATCATCTCCCATACCCGTCAAAAACAAGTAGATACCTGTGAGTAACTACTTAAACGGGTATCGTTATCATCCTTATTCATGAAGACTAGGGTTTGAAGAATGAAGAAACGAGAGGAGAGAAGATAAGTGGAGAGGTGAGAAAAATTTTAAAGAAAAATTTTAGAATTTTATTTTGACTTTAATTAGTTAAAAATCGATAAAATAAGGAATGAGAAGATATCGTGGATGTCTTCAATAAAAAAATGATCACAAAAAAAAAATTTATTGTGGCCAGTATATGTTTCATCAAAATAATACATTAACTAATATTTTGTTTTTAATAAACACAATATATAAAGTACCAAAGGTATTGTAAAAATTGGTTTTCTTAAATTTTTTTCTTTAGATACTTTTATCATTTTGGGAAAATCTAGTGCCGAGTTTGGTTTAAAAAACGGTTACCTTCTCCCCTTATATTGTATTTGCTATTTTGCCATGACAGATTTGACGTCAGACATTACGTGAAAATGTTTAAACTAGGGACTGCAATATTATCCATTTAGACGGTACTCGTAGAGATTTCGCGATTAATTTTTTTTACCCATTATGGGGCGAGTACAAGTATTATAATACCTGCACACGCTGGTACCCGTTATCCGCGAGAATTAGTAAATTACAATATTACTCTCGGTACATATACTAAAAAAACTCTAATCTAATTCAATAGTTATATATTTTATGTTTTGAAATCTTATGATGATGTTATTATCAAAATATTATGTGTTTATCAAAATAAAGTTGTTATACTTGAAGTTGTTATCAAAATGCTTGAAGAGTTGAAGTGTTATTAAAATATTATAATTTATATTTTTTTAAATTATCATGAGTACCCGTCAATACCCGTAGGTATCCGTCCCCCCGCGGGTAATTAAATGAGTATCCATTTTTCATACCCGCGGGGAACAAACGAGTAGCAGCTACCTGTTTATTTCGCGGGACAGGTAAGCACCCCCCGTACCCGCCCCGCTCCGCCCCATTGACATCCCGAGTCACGATAGATCTATCATAGGGGAACAAAAGCTCATCGACTAACCGATTCCGGGGTATGTATGGGCACAAAAGAGTCGGAATTGATTGAAACTTGTCTGATCATATAGGTTCCAGATATATTCTAATTAATTATATTTGGATAGAATCTACGATAAAAATTAAGGAATCGATTAAAATCGGTTCTAGTTTTGAATCCAACACATCGAGTATTCAAAATCGAAACTAAAATTAGTACCCAAAACATGTACCCTAGAACCTATAAATGAATAGGTTCGACCAAAATTTCTGAAACTTGTAAATCAACAGGTTCCAACATGGTATCTGAAATTTGTACCCTGCAACCTATAAATGAACATGTTCCAACATGGTACCTAGAACTTGCACCCTGAAATATGTTCATTTACATGTTCCAAAAGGGTACCCGAAATTTGTACTACGTCATAGGTTCTTGGTAGGATCCGATTCTAGATCCCAACAAGATAGGATCCTGATTCAAAATCTAGGAATTGGTCCTATATAGGGTACGAACGAGGGATGACAACAATACCTGTTTTAGCGGGTACCCCCACGGATATTTACTCACTTATGACGGATATTAATTTGAGTTAATATTCTATCCTCGGGATATAATAAGTAATTTTTTTTATTTGTTTATTATATGGGGCGGATGCGAATATTACAGTACCCGTATTCGTAGGTACGTATCCACTACCCGCGACTATAAGTATAATTACAAAAAGTACCCTTATATATACATAAACTAAAAAACTCTATATATTTTTTTATCTTAGAACTTGTTGTCGTTGATATTTATGTCATTAGTGTGAATTTGAATTTTAATAAAATTTTGTAATTTATTATTTTCAAAATATCATGAATATCCGTAAATATCCGCGTGGATCTATCCCCCATTAGCAGGTACCCATTTTTTATATCCTTAAAAAAAATTAAACGAATTTGAATTTTATATGGCGTACTCGTCCAGTTAACATCTCTAGTAGAATCAGAATATCATATAACATATAAGGTACATGCAAGGTACGAATAAGACTTGTATGAGCGGCCAGCTCATACAAGTCTATATGAGCAGGCTGCTCATCATCCGCCACATCAGCCCAGCACCAATCTCAATGCAATAAAAAAATTGCATTGAGTTCTGGATGCATCCCCGAAGTTTAAAAAGCACTCAATGCAATTTTTTTATTACATTGAGATTGGTGCTGGCCTGATGTGGCGGACGATGAGCGGCCTGCTCATATAGACTTGTATGAGGAGGCCGCTCATACAAGTCTTATTGGCAAGGTACTCTAATCTGCTCACCCGTGCTTCCAATGCTCACCTCTGCTTCCAACCAACTGCACCAGTTCGACTGAAAGCGCATCTCGTGATCTTCCACGGCAACAGGCACTCGATAAGTCTCTCTCAGCTCAGTACGGATGCTTAGTAAAATGCAGAGAGATGCTGCCAAAGTTCCACTTGCTCCCATTCCAACAGGAAATCTCGAGCCAAATTCCGGTTGAACCGAACCGACTCGATGTGATTCTCAAAGCAATGGGCCTATCAGCAAGCTCAGAAACGAAAGCTTGGGAAATTGAATCCCCACAAAGCCACACAAATAGTGAAGGGAGCCAAACTGCGCATAAAACAAAAGCTGTGGACTCCCTAAGCAGCAGACTGACCTGCATTTGAACGCAGAAAGCTGCACCCTAACATTATATAAAACTAATTATTGTTCCTTGATCAATTCCTCCAAAAAAAACAAATCCCCTTCTCCAATCCTCTCCATCCCCGCTTTGTGTCTTGCAGGTAGAGAGTACTTGCTATATCTATATATATCTCACCAAATCACAGAGCTCCCTTCCGCTTCAAACAAGACCCAATGGGCGCTCCCTTGTCTTCTTGGCCTTGGCACAACTTGGGTTCCTACAAGGTATCCTTGATTGATTCCTCTCCAGTAATTGCTTTTATGCACAATGCGCAGTGTCTCATCATCTTCTTGTTTTCTTCTCAACTAATCCTCCATTGTTTGCAGTATCTCTTATATGGGCCGCTTATCGTCAAGGTCATCTACGAGAGAGCATGGGAAGAGAGGGAGGGAAGCAGCAAGCAAGCGCAATGGTGCCTCCATCTCCTTCTCCTCTTCGCCCTCCGCGGCCTCGTCCACCAGCTCTGGTTCACCTTCGACAGCATGCTCTTCCTCACTCGCCGCCGGCGGATCCGCAGGGACGGCGTCGACTTCCAGCAGATCGACCGTGAATGGCACTGGTAGACTCCACTTCCCCCATCACACAAAAGCTCATCTTAGCACATCCATTAGCCTAAAAAAATGGCTCTCCGGATGCATCCAGGGACAACTTCTTGATCCTGCAGTTCTGGGTTGCAGCCGCGGCCTGCTCCGTGTTTCCCTCTCTGCAAAGCCTCCCCTTGTGGGACGCCCGCGGCGCCATTGTCGTCCTCCTCCTACATGTCGGCTTCTCAGAGCCGGTCTTCTATTGGGCGCACAGGTCTCTCCATGGCGACTTCTTCTTCCCCCATTACCACGCTCTCCACCATTCTTCCAGGGTGCCTCAGTCCTTCACGGGTATATTTCCTTATATTCGTGATTAAAATTGTCGGAGTTCGATCGATTTATATATATATATAATCTACAGTTATGTTACTGCAGAGGGATTTGCGACGCCATTGGAGCACCTCATCCTTGTTGGGGTCACGGGGGCGCCACTGATGGGAGCTTGCTTGCTGGGAAGGGGCTCTGCAGCGCTTGCGTATGGCTACGTCTTGGGGTTTGATTTCATGAGGTGTATGGGGCACAGCAACGTGGAGGTGTTCCCCAATGGGCTCTTCAAATGGCTGCATTTTCTCAGATACCTTATCTACACTCCAACGTAAGTAATCAGTGTCTCTGAAATGTCTCTTAAATGATGTGCGAATGTTTGCAATAATTCTGCTAAATTATATTTTATATTTTGAATTAAAATAAATCTACAAATTAATTATTACGTAGATGCAAATAAATATATACCTAGCCAACTCAGTTGATGACAATATTAGTATGTTTCATAAAGAATTATGATTCAAACGATCATCTTATGTATATATATTGTAATATTTATTTTAATATATTAAATATATATATACTTAATTAAGTGTTTAATCATAAACCTACTAGATATTACTATTATTTTATTTACTTTTTAATATAATTTTCATAATTTTTAATTCAGTCAATTTATCTTATAAATCTAATTGAATTGGCTTACAAATTAAATTAAAAAATAATCGAAGATTAAATTAAATCATTTTTTGCTGCAAATTAAATAATTGAAATTTATATTTATTTACCGTAATAATATTTGAATCTCGTAATAAAGTTTGTTGAGTTCGTAGCTGAAGTTGCATGGGCGGAGCTATGTAGAGGAGAGGGGGGGCAATTGTCCTTCACCTTCAAATTTTAATTTTGTTTTATTATATAAGGAAAAAATTAAATTTATTCCATATATATATAATATTTGTTTTCCCTTAATTCATATTTTGCCCTCCTGTTTATGTTTTGCTTTTTATCGTGAAAAAATTTAAAAGTTTGTCCCCCTCCTCTTTTAAAAGTTAAAAGTTTGCCTCCTCAATTTGGTAGTGAAACAAAATTATACTGGAGAGATAAATTAAAAAAATGTAAATTTAATGGTTTACACTCTATAACCGTAGAAATATCATTTGTTGTTACTAAATTGAAAAAAAAAAACAGTTGGTGCTGCCCTCTAATTAATATCCTTTAAAAAATCGATAATTGTATGATTGTAGATAAAGTTAGCAACAAATCATTTATTAATATATTATATAAATTAGAAAAAATAGAAAAATTATAAGTATGGAAAATAACTTGAATTAAATAATATTTACTAAAAAGATGAAATAAAACATTATATTTGCAATTTGATATAATGCATTTTAAAAATATTTTAGTACTATATGTTTGATTCAAATTGGATAATAGTCCAATTTGAATATTAATACTCTCCAAATTTCTTCAAAATCTAACAAAAAAACCAGAGGTGACAATAGGTTGTATTGATGTCCCATCTAGGTTGTGCTCAACCTAACTAGATCTAGTTTGGTCCAACTTGATGGGAAAAAATTAGTAGTGTTGGGCTTGAGTTTCTGGGCACAAGAATGCAACCAAGGCTGCATCAAATAATCGTGTTAGGGATTGCAACGATTTGATTAACCACATTTTTGGCGGTTAATCAAAATTGAAATCGATTTTCAAATCCGCTAATCGAAACCAAAGTCGAAACCGAAACCGATCGGTTTCAAAACCCTATATCTGAAATTGAATTTTTCGGTTCGGATAGAACCGATTATTTGTTTACTAATCGGTTAACCGGTAGTGAACGGATAATCGATTCAAAGATTAATAACAAACCGATTTCGGATACCGGTTAACCACAAAAAACATATAGTAAATGGATAATCGGTTCAAAGATTAATAATAAAATCGGTTTCGGATTACCGGTTACCCACAAAAAAATGGTAATCGAAACTGAATATATAACCGGTTTTGGTTACCGATTAATCGCGATCCGATAATCAAAACCGAATCGATTTTAAATGGTTTTTGATTTTTACTATCCGAAACCGAAATCGAACCGCAAATCTACTATCCAAAACCGAATTTTGCGGTTCGATTAATCGGTTTGAATTACCATCCCTAAATCGTGTAGTGTAGCAACGGTGGATGAAAAGGTTCCTCCTCGTGGCTAGGGGCGCTTCTTCGATGCAGTCGAAGCTGCACCGAACCCCGTGCAAGCCCAATCACCGAGCGCTGGGGTTGGAACTGACCCCCTTAACACGGGGCGTTGTGCCATGACCATGGAGGGGTCTAGTGTTGGCGTCCCGTGATTGAGCCTGCACGCACTCTGGTGCAGCTGTGACTGCACCAAAATTTTCTCCTATTGCTAGGTTCCTCCTCGTTGCGATTAGATTCCCTCACTTTGTACCTAAGTTTCTCCTTTTTGTTACCAAAATTTCTCACTTTATTATCAAATTCCTTAGCTTTGCTGTGAGGTTCCCCCAATTAATGACAATATTTTCTCACTTACTTTATGGTTAAATTCTCCCGCTTTATGATCAGGTCACCTCACTTTATGGACCGAATTCCTCTATTTTATGGTTAGGTTCTCTCACTCTGCGGTCAGATTTTTTTTCTTACTTTATGATCAAGTTTTCCCACTTTGTTGCCTTATTTTCTCACATTGTGGTCTGGTTCTCTCACTCTGTGGCAAGGCCTAATTGAACCCTATATCAATTGATCAATCACCTTACTGCATATATGTTTTTGTTTGAAGTCGGGTTGACGTGGAAATGCGTGTCTCTTGGTCCAACGCTGCTCCAGTGAGGGGACATGCAAAGACACTTTGACGCTCAAGTAAGAAGAGAATTTCAAATGATGGGTATGAAATTAAAATTGAGAGTATATCTGATGTGCATCGTGTCTGTTTATAGTTCAGGTTAAGAATGTCTCGGGGCAATGATGCCTCCTTGAATCTCATAGGAATATGCCTGGAATGAATCGAGATTTATCCCAGAGATATTGAGTTCATTATTCTCGAATCTCTGGTAATTAATGAATGACGTGGATGTCTTTGTATGATTGGGTGGAGCCCTCGAGTTGGATTGTATAGTTGGCTTGACTTGAATTTAATTTATGAGTGAGAAGGCTTCTCGACCTTGATTCGATTGGAACCAAAAGTGCTAGCTAGTCCAGTTCACTGCAGTATCATGAGTTTTCTTGTTTGGAAAATACTTCATATATAAAATCAAGTATAGTAAAAAAAAAAAAAAAATAGTACTATCAATTTTAGCCGCTTTGAGATAAGTACCTACTTTGTCATCCATGTACCATGGTTGCTTGATTACTTGGTTCAAGCCTTCACTGAACCAAAGTTTTATTCATGGTGGACCACATTGTTAAGACTTAAACACATGTTGATCAAGCGGGTTAGTGGTCGATTTCAATTAACCGATGCTAATATCACAAGCGAGCATATGCATGGTGGAATTCTGAAAAATTACAAAGATAATACAACTAGACAAGAATATGTATGTGCAGGTATCATAGCATTCATCATGCGGAGAAGCGATCCAATTTTTGCCTCTTCATGCCTCTTTTTGATCTACTAGGAGGCACACTGGATGATAAATCATGGCAGCTGCAAGAAGAAATTGCATCAGGTAATTAAGGTTAATTATATCATTTTCACATCACCATTAATGCGCGTAGTAGGAAATATTAATTAGTTCATTAAATTTCATATCTTAATTTTTTAAATATGATGTTCTTTAATTCGAGGATAATTAAATTAATAAATGCAGGGAAGAATGACCAAATACCGGAGTTCGTTTTCCTGGCTCACGTGGTGGACTTGGTGTCGGCCCTGCACGTGCCTTTCATGTTCCGGTCGTGCAGCTCGATGCCCTTCTCCATCAAGTCGTGCCCGTACGTGCTCGTCATGTGGCCGCTCTCCTTCGTCATCATGCTCATCATGTGGGCGTGGTCCAAAACCTTCCTCGTCTCCTTCTACTACCTCAGGGGCCGCCTGCATCAGATGTGGGTCGTCCCCCGGTTCGGTTTCCAGGTAATATATCCCTATTCTCCAGCCCCGGTCTAATTTACCGGTTCGAATTTAAAATTGTAAATTAATTAATTAATTAATCTTGATCGATCGATTTCAATTCGTCGCATGTACGTAGTACTTCCTACCATTTGCCAAGAACGGCATTAATAGTCAGATCGAACTGGCCATCTTGAGAGCAGATAAAATGGGAGTCAAGGTCGTCAGCCTCGCAGCATTGAACAAGGTATATTTGTCATTAATCTATATCAATTTGCCTTATTTTTATAACCTAATTAATAATCATACCCTGGGCGGCAGAATGAAGCGCTCAACGGAGGCGGGTTGCTCTTCGTTAAGAAATACCCGAATCTCAAAGTCCGAGTTGTCCACGGCAACACCTTGACGGCAGCCGTCACCCTCAACCAGATCCCAGATGACGTCAGCGAAGTCTTCCTCACCGGCGCCTCGTCAAAGCTTGGAAGAGCCATCGCTCTGTATTTGTGCCGAAAGAAAATTAGGGTCTTGGTAATTAATTAATTATCTTAATTAGTTTGTGTACACATATTTCATTTTTAGTGAAGACTGAAGACTGAAGCCTTTGGTGTCTTGTGCGTGCAGATGCTAACACTGTCGAAGGAAAGATTTCACAGCATTCAAGAGGAAGCCCCACAGGAGCTTCAGCACTACCTCGTTCATGTCACCAAGTATCAAGCAGGACAAAATTGCAAGGTCTGTGATTGCGATATTGATAGTATTAATTATTCAAAATGTAATTAATTATAATTATATCTGTGCCAGACGTGGATTGTGGGGAAGTGGCTGCCGCT
Organism: Canna indica; assembly: GCA_034359265.1. Classification (NCBI taxonomy): domain Eukaryota; kingdom Viridiplantae; phylum Streptophyta; class Magnoliopsida; order Zingiberales; family Cannaceae; genus Canna; species Canna indica. The sequence continues at coordinate 73,699,587 of CP136894.1, read as the reverse complement.
GAGGGAGCAGCGGTGGGCGCCAGCGGGGACGCACTTCCACCAGTTCGTGGTGCCTCCGGTGATCGGCATTAGGAGGGACTGCACCTACAGCGAACTAGCCGCGATGAAGCTTCCGGAGGACGTGCAGGGTTTAGGGATGTGCGAGGTATTTATGACGACCCAATTAATGACATTGGATTTGAACCGGGTTTATTTGTGGGGTGTTAAATTAATTTGGACCGGCCTTGAGCAGTACACGATGAAGCGAGGAGTAGTGCATGCGTGTCACGCGGGCGGGGTGGTGCATTTCCTGGAAGGTTGGAGTCATCACGAGGTCGGAGCGATCGACGTGGACCGGATCGACGTGGTTTGGAAGGCCGCGTTGAAGCATGGACTTCGTCCTGCTAACGATTAATTAATCAATATATTCACGCATCTCCATTTCATTTCTCCTCAATCTTAGCGTGTGTCGGCAAATAATTTGAATAAAGTAAAACGTTGAAAATGAATTATATTCCATGAATATCATATTTGTCTGATGTGATATGTGTAATATATGACAAAAGGTAGCGTGTCGTAATATTTCTAATGATCAGTCATGTTATATTCACATGATACTTTATATATCATAAAGATATGCAATCAAATCCATTTCTCGATTTAATATAAGCAAAAAAACAAAAAACAAAAGTGAATATGACAAAAAGCATATCATTACAACAACAATAAGGCTGTCTGAAGTATAGTGAACAAAAGAAAATCAAACGTATCAGAATTTAATGTGATTTCACTTAACCTAGACCTAAGTTTATGCTAAGAGAATTAAGAGAATGCATATATGGACCCCCCAAGTGAACTTAAAAAGTACTAATTAATTTGATTCTAGAGGGTAATATAGTACTGTCACAAAAGATTTGCATATTTGAGAACTTGAAAAAGTTAATTCCCACCCATTTCTCACCCATGATCATATTGGATGCCTTGATTACTGAGAAAACAGTACTGTGAGAAAACAATTTCTCACCCAAGTAGCTCCGTCTCTTTCCTGGTCCACTAACGTCGTATGGTATGTATTTTTTTATTTTTAATTAAATTATATATTGTGATTGTACTATTGTATTTATTTTCTAATTTTAGACGTGAGTCGAGGATGATGACACCGTCCATCGCTCCTCGGTGATGGAGGTATCCGAGCGCACTCACCGTCGTCGATATTAGGGGTGTAACCGAGCCGAGCCGAGCTTCTCACTGCTCAAGCTCGGCTCGTTTGATAAATAATGAGCTCGAGCTCGATCGAGCTCTGGTATATGTGCTCAAGCTCGACTTGAACTATATTCAAGCCACTCGAGCTCGGCTTGTTCGGCTCGTTTTTTCTCGAGCCGAGCCGAGCTCGATCGCGAGCTCGACTAAGCTCGCTACAACTCTTCTTAAATTGCTGTAGTATTTAAACTCTTCTAGCAACAAAGGATTTAAATTTTCAAGCATGACAAATGTGACTTGAACTTAATCATGCATGTGTACAAAGATGAGATCCAGCAAAGCTTAAAAGTTATATTTTGCATCAATTAACAATTAAACAACTACCGTTAACTTTGAGGTAAACAAAAATTACCTATAGAAATCATAGGTAAACAACAAAAACATGTGTGGTAAAATTACCTATAGAAATCATAGGTAATCACCAGAGCAGATTAACACTAGTATTAAACAACAAAAGCCACTAATTAAACAATCACACACAGTACACACTAATTAAACAACCACGATAATAGTCATAATACAAGAATAGTCCACCACCAAAGTAAAAAAATAAAAAGCAGTCACACTACTGGAAAAATAGGCATCAGCAACGGTTTGCAACGGCTCGACCCGTTGCAAAGTAGTCGTGGTAGAAAAGCGTGTTGCTGATAATTTAGCAACGGCTCTGCAACGGCCGATCGGGCCGTTGTTAATAATATTATCAGCAACGACTTTGCCATGGAGACCGAACTGTTGCTGATAACCTTATTAGCAACGGCCCGTGAGGCCGTGGCAAGGCCATTAGTGCATGAAAGACCGTTAGTAAGTCGTTGTTGATGTTGTACAGCAACGGCTTACGATACACTTTTAGTAACAGCTTTCCCACGGACAACCGTGGGAAAGTCGTTGCTGATGATAAAAACCTGGAACAGAAAAAATTTTAAAATTTTAAATTTCTATTAATACATTAATACAATCTGATACATAACTCACACACTCATACACATATTCATTCACACATCACAAATACACCCAGATATATATCAAAATAATTATACTTATATTTATAATTATTCACAATCATATAAAAACTATTCAAATGCAAAATTGAAGTATCAATATCCAAACAAAATAAAACTAAAATATATATAGTATCGGAGTAACAAAGTCAATATAAAAAAAAAAAAATCTCACGATAACGATGGAGGATGGTCTGGATCAAATGGCGGAGTCTGGAGTGCCTGGGTATACATCGGCGTGGACTGACTTGAGGACGATAGATCAAATGATCATGCTCCGTGATGACTTGACAAGTTGCGTAGCGTAACTTGCATATCTGCCATCATCTGACTCTGACGCTCCATCAACTCAGTCTGACTCGCGATCGTCTCCTCTAGTGTCATTATCCTGCTACTATGATTATCTCTGGACCTGGAGGTCGACGGTCGTTCACCAGCATGCGGAGGGGTTGGTGCCCCAAGTGGCCCTAGCACGGCTCGCACATGACCACTATATGCAAAACCATACACGCGGCCGTGGTCCCAGCCACCTGCAGCATCGACCCACGCTGCTGCGTCAAAGTCCTCGAGGGTGCCTCCGCGCTGTATCACCGTCTGACTGTAGGTCTCCTACTTGAGTTTAATTTTTTGTTTAACATTTTTCATAAAACTTAAATTATAAATATATAATGAATAATTTAAACAAATATACTTACCATAATAAATGCAGCGCGATTGTCGACGTACTCTCCCGTCCCATGCACTCGACGGTGTGTCCGCTCAAACACCGCCATCGGGGAGCGTCACTGGACAGTCTCATCGTCTAACACCGTCGTCTACATTTACAAAACAAATACATTAATCAGTACACAGAGTAACAAATAAAATATAAAATTAAAATTAAGGTATACTTACCATACGGTTCGCGTGCACAACAAAGCCGCCAGTGTGACGCGCTCCTCCCCCCGACATGCGATTTCTAGCCGCAGTCCTAGAAACCTCCTGCCATCGATTCGTCGACCATAATGCCACGAGCTAGCCCCATATATCTGGATCCAATCGGGGCCGTATCCTCGAGTCTCCGCGATGTTAGTGGTCACAGCTCGAGCCATCGCCTGGGACCGGGCCTGCCCCAATTGCCCGTTGTATCTCGCACGAGAAATAGCCTCCCAGGCAGCATAAATAAAGGGCCTCTGGTCCTCGGCCCATGTAAAGCGGGTCTACAAAATAATAATATCAGTACCAATATTAATCATCATGCATGTATATATATAAAAAAATTAATACATGCCTCTAACTCGCGCAATAGCATGTCGACGTGCTCACTGGGCACGTGAGACCACGTGGGCCATGCCCCGTGCATGTATCGTCGAATAGTAGAAGAAATGCTCCTTGGCACTTCTTCTTGCTCGAACCTGGACAACAAAAATAAAATTTAATATTATATTATGATATAATAAATTTGTAAGGATTCATAATTCATGATATATTACCTCTCCCCAATCACGCTAATGAATCTACGTGACTCTGTGGCTGTTGGAGGATGCCACATGTTCGGCCCGCGTGGTCGTCTGCGTCTGGATGTACTAGCCTCAGCAGTATCATCGGCAGGAGGATCAACAGTAGGAGGATCAGCAGCATGAGTAAGTGCTGGAGTCTCACCAATCGGAGACTCCGAAGCTCTCCTACGACGATAACCACGACCAAACATATCTGTCGAATAGGTAAATAATTAGACTATTATATATATATTAGAGATATATTTAATATAAGATATACTTTATAATTATTCCTCATCATCTGAGTAATAGTCTTCGAATTCTTCCTCTTCTTCATTTTCTTCATCTTCCTCATCTTCTTCATCTTCTTCATCTTCTTCATCAGCATATTCAACTTCTAATTGAATTGACGCTGTGTCTGCATCCTCAAGTATTGGAATAATACGATCTACAGCAGGAGGATCATCTTCTTGATAGAAAACATCTATCACATTAGGTATCGGCTCATTTTCTCCTACTATCGGATCAATTTTTCCTTTACCTTTAGTCTTACAGACTACAAGCCAATCTGTTTTATCTTTATTTCAAGCCGAATACTTTGCGTAATATACTTGTTAGGCTTGTGATGCCAAAATAAAAGGCTCATTTGCTGCCAATTTAAATTTCTAATTAACCTCAACAAGTTTGTATTTTTGATGAACTTTCATGCCCCTTTCTGTTGTATCGAACCAATGACATCTAAATAGGATAACTGATTTCAAGCCAAAATAGTGCAACTCAATCACTTCTTCCACCAGTCCATAAAAATCCATATCACATTCAACATACGATGTCCCTTTCACGCAAACCCCGACATTCATCGTCTTCTTTGTAAATGCATATTCAACCGTGTGAAATTTATACTTATTAATAAAATATCCGCTATAACACGAGACTAGTCGCGACGGTCCACTAACAAACTCAAATATTCTTTCATCTATTTCAACTCTGTGATCTGCTATAAGCCTGAATCCAAGTAGGGAAATCACAATTATGTAATCTCTCCAATTCTTGATCGTTGTGAATAAGAGTATTTTTGCACCATCTCAATGTCAAATATTTTAATTAATTGTTCAATCTCTGGACAATAGAGTAATACGTACAAGTGTGCCAAATGATACTCTTCGCTGCTTAAGTGTCAAGATGGACGAGAACCAAAAGCACGACCAGAGTGATAAAATATATTTAAACGTCCATCTGAATGTCGAACTTCCCCGTCGTCGTTACGTGGAAGACGATCAAATCTTGTATGTACTGTCGATTCAAAGTAAAACGAGCAGAATGTTGAAATTTCTTGGATGATATACGATTCAGATATTGATCCTTGAACAGCTGCGGTGTTCTTTACTTTTTTCTTCAGACGATTCATGTATCTTTCAAATAAGTACATCCACCGGTATTGAACGGGGCCACCAACTCGTGCCTCGTATGCCAAGTGTATCGGTAGATGCTTTATCGAGTCAAAAAAGACAGGAGGAAAAAACTGCTCCAACTTGCATATAATTTCAACAATATTACTTTCAAGTGTTGACATATCTTCGACTCGAATGACATGTGCACAAATGTTTCTAAAAAACATACTTAATTCAGTCAATGGACCCCAAATATTATCAAGTAGAAGATCTCGGAATGCGATCGGAAGCAATCTCTGCATGAATACATGACAATCATGGCTCTTCATCCTTGATATTTTGCAATTATCGACGTTCACACATCGAGATAAGTTTGAGGCATATCCATCAGGTAATCTAAGTTCTTTTATCCATTTACAAACATATTTGATCTATTGTTTATTTAACAAATACAGGGCCTTCAGCTTCAGATATCGTCCGTGGACCTTTTGTAACTCCAACTTCGATATCTAACAAAGTATTTTCAGATCATGTCGGGCTTTGACATTATCTTTAGTTTTTCCAGAAACATCCATCAAAGTGTTGAAAATATTATCAAACACATTTTTTTCAATGTGCATGACATCTAAATTATGTCGAATCAGTAATGAACTCCAATAGGGCAACTCCCAGAAGATACTTTTTTCACCCAATTATGTGTTTGATCAAAGCCCGACACTGTTTCATTCCGACCAAATACTATCTCTAGAAGTGCTGAAATACGTGCTAACATTTGTTCACCATACAACATCGGTGGTGGCTCATCTCTTTCGACTCTGCCCTTAGTAAATTTATTACGATTCTTTTGATACTGATGGTTAGCCGGTAGTAATCGACGATGACAATCAAAGAATGATATTTTTCTTCCGTTCTGAAGACTGATTGATTTAGAGTGTTTCATACAATACAGACAAGAGAGTCGGCCGTGAGTGCTCCAACCAGACAACATGCCGTATGCCGGAAAATCATTGATTGTCCACAAGATCACGGCCTTTAAATTGAAGTTTCGCTTTCGATGACAATCATAAGTGACAGCTCCCTCGGTCCATAATGTTTTCAATTCATCTATCAAGGGTCTGAGAAACACGTCAATTTCTTTTCGCGGACCCTTAGGACCCGGAATAATCATCGAAAGATAAATAAATTCATCTTTCATGCACATTGACGGTGACAAATTATAAACTGTCAGCAGCACTGGCCAAACTGAATAAGGAGTTGCAGAATGTCCAAACGGATTAAAACCATATGTGCACAATCCCAATCTGATATTTCTAGTATCCCTATCAAATGAAGGATAACATGTATCCAAATATTTCCATGCTTAACTGTCGGATGGATGAGTCATTACTGTATCATCACGACTTCTTGCATGCCAAGTCATGTAGGGGACCGTCTTTTCCGACATGAATAATCTTTGAAACCTCGATGTTAGTGGAAAATACCGAAGCACCTTAAACGGGATATTTTTCTGTCGGACCGATTTTTTCTCCTTGTAACGGGGATGTTGACATACATGGCATTTATCCAACTACACATTTTTTTTATAATATAAAATGCAGTTATTTTGGCACACGTGTATTTTTTCGTACCCAAGCCCCAATTTTCTCATCAGCTTTTTAGTTTTATAAAAAGTTGGCTCAAACTTGTTATCAGTAGGCAACATTTCATTAATCAATCCTGCAATCCGATCATACGCAACCCCACTGATATTACAATCGGCCTTGATGTTTAGGAGCCGTGTCATTGCTGAAAACCTAGTGTATTTAGGACAATTCTCATACAAAGGTTCATCGGCAACTTTCAACATCTCGTAAAATTCTGCAGCTTCTTTATTCGGCAATTCAATCTCTACCGCAGTTTGTACTTCTGTGATATCAACCGTTGTAGTATCTGGTGGGACTGATGTCTGAGTAACTGGCCGATCAACATTATCATTCAGGTGGAATTGACCCTAAGACTATCAAGTATCATAGTTCTATAGGGATTAGATTGACTGGTTGAAGAAGCACCAGCGGAGGAAGATTCACCATATGTCTGAACGACAGGATTGCTCGACGTCCCGACTTCACGTGACTCCCCGTGACAAGTCCATAGAAAATATCTTGATGCAAATCCTTTGCTATATAGATGCAGAGTGACAGTCTCCCGATCCAAAAAATCGTTCATTCAAGCAAATGCGGCACAGACATCGGATTTTATCACCGACGGTAACGAATTTCCGATTCGAATAGGCGAAATTTAGGAAGTACGTTACGCCTAATCGAAACTCATTTGTTAAAGCTCCACGATCAAGACGTCGGTACATCCAACTTCGATCAACCGACATGATTCTGTCATTCAATGACAATTTCTTTGGTTAATGTCTTTAGGTGAGATTGTCCTATTCCATTCGAAATTTATGTTATTCATATTGCACTAAGTACTTTTAACCGCTAATAGCATTCTAAATTTTGGCAGCATCTCCCTACAGTTCTCCGAATACGCATATCATCTGGGCGTGTATCGGAGAACAAGAGAAATGCTGTCGAAATTTAAAATATGTTAACGATTAAAAGAAAAACGTAAGTGCAATACAAATAACTATATTCCCAAATTATCTAATCAGGGATAATTCAAAGATTGTACATCGTATAAAAGATCATCTACTTCTTTTATACGAACATACAACCCCCGAACGGATCTAAGTATTTGCTAAATCATATCTGACCCGTCGATGCTTACGTGAAACATATCAACTCGTCGGATGGATGATTATTTTTTAAATGTTTCGAGTCAGTTCAAGTCCATAGTGGACAATTCAGTCCAAATTAGACGATTCCGGCGGGAGTTCGAATTTGATGATTCCGGCGCGAGTTCGAAGTGGACGATTCCGGCGCAAGTCCGAAGTGGACGATTCTAGCGCGAGTCCACTGAGTACTACTCCGGACTAATTAACATTTTTAACTAATTAATTAATATTAATCTACAATATTTTAACTAATTTAAATAATTAACCTACAATTATTAATCTAAAACATAGTATTAATCTAACTAAATTAATCTAAAAATTACTCTAAAGTCTAATAATTAATCTAAAAATCATAACAATTAATCTAAAAATCATAACAATTAATCTAAACCCTAAAACTTAATCTAACAAATTAAACAATTAATTAAATTATTAATCCAAACAATTAATTAAAAATTAAAAATATATATAAATAATATTATATAAGCATTTCCGGCGCCGGAGTCTAGTGTCCGGATGGCATAAACCACTGGTCGTTGATCGATGGCCGTCGGCCGCCAGCCGGAACCTTATTTTAAGGGTTTCGGCCGGCTCTAACAAGGGGGCGGAGGTCGAACGGGAGGCGGCAAGAAATATCTCAAATCGAACGGGGGGCGGAGGTTGAGGACGAGGTGGCGGCGTCGGCAGCGGTAGCTCGGCGGCGGCGTCAGAAGAGTGAGTGGCGGCGGGCAGAGGAAGAGGAAGAAGGGGGCGGGTGCGATCGCGTGCCCTATATAAATTTATCAGCAACGACTCACTTAGCCATTAGAAAGCCGTTGTTGATAGGTTAATCATCAGCAACGGCTCACATGTCCGTTAGAACGTCGTTGCTGATAATTTAATCATCAGCAACGGCTCACGTGTCCGTTACAACGCCGTTGCAGATATAGCATATCTGCAACGGCTTGAGCGATTGTAAGAACGTCGTTGCAAATAGCAACGGCTTGAGCGACCGTTGCTGATGGTCGTTGCTGAAGAACCAATTTCTAGTAGTGTAATAAACCGCCACAATAGTCCATAATAGTCCATAACACAAGTTCATAATAGTCCAAATCCAAGTCCATCACCTGCAAGGATGTAAAAGCATTTTAATATCAAGAATGAAATTCTATTCAAAGAAAAAGTATTGACAAGCACTTACTATGCACGAGACAAGCACGACAGTCCGCCACTTCTTACATAACAAAAGAATAATTTCTATGGATTTCTTCTCCACCTAACAAACCAAAAGTACAAAAATACACTACATTAGCTAGGTAACTATAACACATGTCATGATAAGGAAATTAAAGAGGAAAACATTACTAACCTTGGTCTTCTTCTTCACTCCATGAAGATGGCGGCACCAATCACCACCACACAACAACACTTGCACTATTTTCGGAGACAATGAGGAACGATAAGGATCAATGACCCTAGTGTCGGCACTAAAAGTGGCTTCTGAAGCCACAGTAGTGATCGGAATGGCAAGGATATCACGGGCCATACTAGATAAAATGCGATATTTTCCACTCTCCCCCTTCCACCAACTTAAAGTATCAAAAGAAAGTGGATCTCCTTCATGAATATAGCAACCCTCTTCAAGATACCTATCAAGATCCGATTTTTTAGTTGGACCTGTCTCCACTGATTTAACATATCTTGTATACTCATCCCAACCCGTTGTTTTGAAAGTATGACCAATTGAATTACCAATATCAGAACATAGTGTTGAAGTTTCATTTCCTTCTTGCTCACTATAATAATGCACCTCATATTCCCCATAAAGTTCGAATAAAGTCTCTCGAACCTTTGTTATGTTTTCACGAGCAGCTTGTTCAGAATACATCTGACTGAAGAAAAAATGAATAATTCTCATCTTGCCCCTTGGATCCAAAATCGAAGCTATCGACATCGACAAGTTACACTCGCCCCAATATTTCTCAAACTTCTCCTTCATCCTTCTAGTCATTACTCAAATGAAATCATCTTCATCTTGTGACTTCTTATCCATCAATACCTTCACTTGGCACACTTCATTAAAAAATAGGTTAGAAGTTGGATAGTCACTACGAGAAAAGATGTTAGTTACCTTAGTAAATACTTCCAAAACTGTAGCAACCTTCCCAACTTTCTCCCAATCTTCTTCAGTTGGACAAGAATCATAGTTAGGCTCTCGATCTCTAAATCTCGGAAATGCTTCCTTGAACTTAATTGCAGTAGCCAACATCTTGTATGTTGAGTTCCAACGTGTTTTGCATTCCAAGATGAGTCTCCTATCAGGTAATTGGAGTTGATGCACAATCTCTGAGAAAATTCAAAGCCTAGTCTCACTTTGATTAACATAACACTATCATGAATGTCCTCAATTATGTGCTTGACTTCTGAAAGGCCATCTTGAACCATCAGATTCAATATATGTGCGCAACACCGAACATGAAATAATTTTCCTCCACATATTAACTTTGTACTTCTAGAAAAAGTGTCCTTCAAAATTTGGATCGCGGAATCATTGTTTGATGCATTATCTACTGAAAGCATGTAAACTTTGATCTCAATTCCCCATTCCTCCAAGCACTTGTAAATAGTATCTGCAATTTCTACCCCACGATGAGGCGGAGGTATGTGAACAAAATTGAGGACACGCTTCTGCAATCTCCAATTTGCATCCACAAAGTGTCCGGTGAGGACCATATACCCGGTCTTCTGGTTAGTTGACCTCCACAAATTTGTTGTCAAACTAATCTTGTTGACACCCTTCAATTGTTCCATCAACTTTTTTCTTTTTGGCCTCGTACACTTGCACACAATCTTTTTTTATGGTCGTGCGTGACACCTTCCCCGACTCAATCATTCCCCGCTTCTACATCATATTAAAGTCTTCCTCCTCAATAATAGAAAATGGGTGCTCATGCATTAGTATCCAATGAGAAATTCCCTCCCTCATCTTCATCATATCAAACCTACCATCTGTGAGTGCAGGGCCCACAACAACTGTGTCAATGGATGAATTTGCCGCGGAAAAATTTATCCTTTATTGTTGCATATTATATCTCTTCCGATGCATACATTTTTTCAAATGTCGTTGGAAATGAGTTGTACTTCCGCTCCCACTTACACTAAAAATATCTTTACAATGAACACATCGACCTTTCTTTTTACCATCAATCATTTCTTCCTTAAACTCGAGCCAAACAGAAGATGTCCTCACTCTTTCCTTTTTCTCAAAATGATCAACATCATTATTAGCAGCACTATCTTCGACTTCAGCAGGTGTTTCAATTGGGTTAGGATTCACATCATCGTGTGACTCATCCATTGTATTAGATATATTTGGCTCAATTGGTTGCTCTTCCCGTGGCATTGAGGAAACTTTTGGTGTACTAAACATATCTAAAAAAGGCAATAGTATAGGCAATAGTTTGGGCAATTAGTCAAAATATATAGAGCTATGATCAATAAAAATCTAGAACTATGACTTCAAACCTAGGTGTAGTTCATCATGAAAGTAATCTATCAACATTAAACACCAAGTTGAAGCTCAGCAGGATGCTAGTCATAAGAAAATGCAAGATACAACATTTATTAGAAGTTTAATGTCAATCCAATTACACATCTTACTGGCCCACATGCCACATCTAAGTGGTCTTTTTCATTGGAGGCAACAAAATAATTTACGGTGTTATTAAACCAATTATGAAACTTCCACCGGGATCTCCATTCATGTTAAATCAAATGCATTGTGGTATGACACTGAGCTCATTCTAATGTCATATTAGCAAAATGCACAGGAAAAATAAAACAAGATAAGGATTTTATTGTCCACTTTGTAGTCTGCATTCTAGTAAGATTTCAATAAAACCAACACTACTTTATATTAACTGAAATAATTGCATAGTGACTTAATGAACAGAGGGAAGAGATCAAAAGAGAAAGGTAATAGTGTATAATTTCATAAATCATCTCAATATAAAGATACAGTATTGTACACATTGCAAATTTTGAAATGCTAAGTAGTAATGTAGTATGAATGTATGATTCAAACATTCGTGTATAAACCAATCTAGGCCCTCGACACTTCGACAGTCGACAGAGCGCCCTTCCTTCGTGTATGGAGAGCAGATTGCAATGAACAGAGGGAAGAATAATACCATTCCTTCACTAAGTCCTCGACAGTCGACAGAGCACCGGCAAGAGGAAATGGGTAATACGACGGTGGGAATTGGGAAGACAGTGTAGGCGAACGCGACAGTGATGGAGAGCACCGACCGGGGGGGGGTTAAGACAGTGAGCACCGACAGGGGGGAGAAGATGTAGTATGCACTTTGCAATCGGAACAGTGCGCTGCAATCAGGAACACGGCGGGATTCTGGGAAGACGGCGGCACAGCGCTGCAGTAGGGATGACGACGGGATTTCGAGAAGACGGTGGGAAGACGACGGCACAGCGCTGCATTCGGGACTTGGGAGATTTGGATTTGGGAGTCGCCGCTTGGGGAAAGAGAGTTGAGTGGGGATAGAGGAGTCAGAGAACGGCGAGTCAGGGAGGGGAAGGAGTCAAAGGATTTGGGATATTGGGATTTAGGGCTTTAGGCGGGTAACGGGCGCACTTACGGGTTAAAAGTCAAACTAGTAATAATGTAATATAAAATATATCTTATATAATTTATATATATAGAAGGCTCGATTAGGCTCGCGAGCCGCTCAGGCCGAGTATAGGTTAGCTCGAACTCGGCTCGCTCGCATATCTAGCTCGACTCGAGCTCGATAAATTCGAATCGAGTTTGAGTTTTCATCGAATCGATCTCAAGTAGCTCACGAGCGGCTTGACTCACTTACACCCCTAGTCGACATGCAGGCGGAGGACTACATTAATAGGAGGGCCGCGGTCATCGTGGTAAGCATACTTGGTTTACGTATTTTTTATTTATAATTTATATATGTAGTTAAAAAATTATGAAACAAAGACATACACGAGGACTATCACCCAGCACGAATGATCGTCGCAGGGTGACTTTGACCCTGTAGCGTGGGTCGATGTCGTAGGTGACTGGGAGCACGCCCACATTTATAGCTTTAAAGGCAATGGTCATGTGCGAGCTGTGTTGGGGCCAGTTATGGCACTGACCCCTCCTGTTGTGGGTGAGCGGCCCTCCACATCCCTAATGCATGCACGATCAGAGATGAATAGCAGCCTTGGAGTCAAAGCTCGCACAATATAGATAGATGAAGGATGCACATAGACAAATGGAGAACATTCAGGCGCTCCTGACGCGGATTGCAGCTCACTCTAGCATTCATATACCTTCGACATCCGAGTTGTCCTCCTCGACCCAGTCGACACCGCTCTCGGCAACTCGAGACTCCGTCACCTGATCATCATTCGCCGCCTTCATCGTAGTCGTGAGATTTTTTGCAGTGTATTTTGGTTACACTGGTAGGTGCCAGTAAAGAGGAAATTGGCGCAAAATATTGGGCGCAAGCGCTCGTTTTTGTCATACCTATAAGCCTTGGTATTCGATTTTTCTCAAAAAATTATCAAAAACCAATTTATTTTTAATTATTTTATAATATCATAATTATAGTCCCACCTTCATTAAAAAAATTCTAAATATAATATTTTTAGTACCACTTCATGTAAAAAAAATTTCTATTACTTCTAAACATTATAAATATATTGGTAATTTTAAAAAAATTTACTAAGTAATAAAACATCAATAATAATTTTAAACATTATACCAATATAATAAAATATAAATTTTTATTTGTATGCATAACAAAATATAATATTTTATAAATTAATAATAAATATATAAATTAATATATATTAAAAAAAATAAAAATTGATCATTAGAAAATCGGCGCTACTTATAGGCGCCTATAATTAGCGCCAGTTTTTCAATTCCGGCCCCTTTGGAGCGCCAACTTCCTATTTCTTTCATCCTTTGTTATTGACCTTTAAATCGACCCCTTTAAAAGGGCCTAAATTCATATTTAGGCCTCAAAAAAAGATCAATTTCTCTATTTAAAATGGTCGATATTGCATTAATTTATTGTAGTGAGGATATTAAAACATCAATGATAGCTTACTAATAGTTAGCCGTCACTCAACCGTCGCTAAAAGCGTATCGTAAATGGCTGATGGCCTGGGCGTCAAAGATTATATATCATGGTTGCTAATAATAATGATCAACGACGACTGAGGACCATCGATGATTATTAAATATCAATAACAACTGTGGTGATCGTCGCTGATGATTTTTTCAGGTGTAGGCACACAAAAAAAATGGATCAAAATTTTCGGCGACTATCACCTGGGACAGGCGCCAGCTCAAAACTATCGCCTACTATTGGTAGGTGCCAGTAAAGAGGAAATTGGCGCAAAATATTGGGCGCAAGCGCTCGTTTTTGTCATACCTATAAGCCTTGGTATTCGATTTTTCTCAAAAAATTATCAAAAACCAATTTATTTTTAATTATTTTATAATATCATAATTATAGTCCCACCTTCATTAAAAAAATTCTAAATATAATATTTTTAGTACCACTTCATGTAAAAAAAATTTCTATTACTTCTAAACATTATAAATATATTGGTAATTTTAAAAAAATTTACTAAGTAATAAAACATCAATAATAATTTTAAACATTATACCAATATAATAAAATATAAATTTTTATTTGTATGCATAACAAAATATAATATTTTATAAATTAATAATAAATATATAAATTAATATATATTAAAAAAAATAAAAATTGATCATTAGAAAATCGGCGCTACTTATAGGCGCCTATAATTAGCGCCAGTTTTTCAATTCCGGCCCCTTTGGAGCGCCAACTTCCTATTTCTTTCATCCTTTGTTATTGACCTTTAAATCGACCCCTTTAAAAGGGCCTAAATTCATATTTAGGCCTCAAAAAAAGATCAATTTCTCTATTTAAAATGGTCGATATTGCATTAATTTATTGTAGTGAGGATATTAAAACATCAATGATAGCTTACTAATAGTTAGCCGTCACTCAACCGTCGCTAAAAGCGTATCGTAAATGGCTGATGGCCTGGGCGTCAAAGATTATATATCATGGTTGCTAATAATAATGATCAACGACGACTGAGGACCATCGATGATTATTAAATATCAATAACAACTGTGGTGATCGTCGCTGATGATTTTTTCAGGTGTAGGCACACAAAAAAAATGGATCAAAATTTTCGGCGACTATCACCTGGGACAGGCGCCAGCTCAAAACTATCGCCTACTATTGGTAGGTGCCAGTAAAGAGGAAATTGGCGCAAAATATTGGGCGCAAGCGCTCGTTTTTGTCATACCTATAAGCCTTGGTATTCGATTTTTCTCAAAAAATTATCAAAAACCAATTTATTTTTAATTATTTTATAATATCATAATTATAGTCCCACCTTCATTAAAAAAATTCTAAATATAATATTTTTAGTACCACTTCATGTAAAAAAAATTTCTATTACTTCTAAACATTATAAATATATTGGTAATTTTAAAAAAATTTACTAAGTAATAAAACATCAATAATAATTTTAAACATTATACCAATATAATAAAATATAAATTTTTATTTGTATGCATAACAAAATATAATATTTTATAAATTAATAATAAATATATAAATTAATATATATTAAAAAAAATAAAAATTGATCATTAGAAAATCGGCGCTACTTATAGGCGCCTATAATTAGCGCCAGTTTTTCAATTCCGGCCCCTTTGGAGCGCCAACTTCCTATTTCTTTCATCCTTTGTTATTGACCTTTAAATCGACCCCTTTAAAAGGGCCTAAATTCATATTTAGGCCTCAAAAAAAGATCAATTTCTCTATTTAAAATGGTCGATATTGCATTAATTTATTGTAGTGAGGATATTAAAACATCAATGATAGCTTACTAATAGTTAGCCGTCACTCAACCGTCGCTAAAAGCGTATTGTAAATGGCTGATGGCCTGGGCGTCAAAGATTATATATCATGGTTGCTAATAATAATGATCAACGACGATTGAGGACCGTCGATGATTATTAAATATCAATAACAATTGTGGTGATCGTCGCTGATGATTAAATATTATTGACAATTATAGTGGTCATCGATGATATGTTATTTGTGACGCCTACACGTCCGTCATAGGTTATAAGCGACGTCTATATAGATGTGATGACTTATTGCAACGATTTTTGCCGTCCATGATAAGCATCACCGACTATTCAACAATTATTTGAGCTATCAATGAAACTTATATTCCCAATAGTATTCTCACCCATGATCATATTGGATGCGTTGATTACTAAGAAAATAATTTGCTCAATCTACAACTTCCTGGTCCAAATTAACTTCAAACCAAGTAGCAGTGGTCATCCCAACTAGGGCTAGCAACGGATCGGATACGGTGCGGATACTGGATTATTCGTATCCGCACCGCACCCCATATCCGCCCATCTGTATCCGCACCGTATCCGCTACGGATGTGAATATGGATATTCATATTCGCACCGCTTTAAATACGGATATCCGCACCGTATTCGTATCCGCGCCGTATTTAATAAAAAAATATTAAAATAATATATTTAATTAATAAATTAATAAATTATCAATTCATTGATCCAAAATAAATATATAATATACTTCAAAATTCATCTTGACATGAAATTACCATAGAGCTCTTATATATATTAATAACTTATATGAGCAAAATAGTAATCCAGATACGCGAATAGGCGGTGCGGATATGGTGTGGATCCACAATCTTATCTGTATCCGCATCATATTCGCGCGGATATAAGTTTTCTAAATTCAAATTCGTATCCATATTCATATCCATTTTTACTTGCGGATATGGATCGGATATGGTGTGGATGCGGTTTTTAGTTAGAGGATGCGGATAAAATTATCACCTCTAATCCCAACAATAGATCTTTATTATACCATAAACCTTTTACCACGATATGACATGATTAACCATTGGATAAGCATATTATAATTATCTCGTAAACGTGTTAAACCAATCTAATCTATGTTGTGATAAATAAAATTTTAACTCATTTATATCATAAAATACATTAATTTTGACTTAATTTCATACCGAATGACAGCTATTATACATAGTGAACAATCATATATCTAATTGAAGCCAAGTTTTGCTAGGTATAGGCTTGACTGTGGTCTCTTCTTTCGTACACATTTATTGTTGGCAAAGAGTTGGCAAGATCCGCAAAACATGCATGAGTGACAAGATGTGCAAGTCTTCCTTCTCCATCCATGAACAATCATGTGGGCTTCATGGGCATGGAGGAGAGGGCACATGGCATATACATGAAATGACCTTTTTAATCTCTGATGCATGCTGTGTGGAGTTGAAAGAGTACACCTTCTCTCGGTATTCGTACTACTGTCCTCCATAATATATACGTACTGTAACCTTGTGATGCAATATTGCATTATATTCAGTATTTCACAGGTTAATTATAGCCTTAATATAATATTTTTAAATCTTGAAGTGACAGAACAAAAAAAACAAACCGAGGGAAGAGGATGATACTGTCCGGGTTTATACTTTATAATGCATGGAAGCAGTGCATGCATGCATGCATGAGCAGCGGGGGAATGAATGAAATTAACGTGCAGTTGGTGTATGTACATGCAAATTCATGACCAGCTGTCAAGCTAGGTAGGTTTCCCGCTCAGATTGGACGTGCGTGACATGCATACAGTAATGCATGAACGTACGTCGTCCGTCAATTAATGCATGTTTCGGTACTTCTTTCTCATCAGTCATCTGTATGCATGCAGTACGTGCAGAGAAGACAGCCAGATGTGATATGTTGGAGTCAGTTTGACCAACGTATATATATATATATATCTCTTTTCTCAAGCAATTTCATTGGCGCGGAGAAATAAAATACTTATCCTCATTTCACACCTGGACTGAGAGAATTCAGTGCTCATATACTCGAATGTCGATGTGTGCAGATCAATTGATTGAACATCAATTGGATATTTAAATTGAGCTTCCTTTCGGTGATCGATTTTTTATTTCTATAATTAGTGTCAGCACTTCTATTAGCTTGACGTGTAAGCACTTCTGTTGATTTTTTTGAGGATGAGAACTTCCATTAAATTGATCGAAGAAAAGTTTTACGGAAAGAACTTGATTAAGAAGGATGTTTATCGTTTCGAAATTTGATTAATATAATATCATACTATATCTATGACTTTTTTTTAAAAAAAATCAGTGAGAATCATTGCCCCCACTGGACCTACGTTGGATTCGCGACGGGCTCTTACCATTCATCTTAACCTTAACTTTATTTTAACTTTTATGAATGCGCTACAAGAAATTACTATAAAATTGACTACAAATATAAAAAAAATCGATGATTTTTTAAGATCTAGATGTCAATTTAGACACTTATAAAATTAAGCGCCAATTCAAAAGACTAAAAATGCTGGAGAAGCATATTTGAAAATCAGCACCTACATATAGGCACTGATTTTTAAATTTCGGCCCCTATTTCAATTTTCAGATTCCATTTCACCCCAAATGATCTTTAATAAATTTTTCAACTTTTACCCTATGATATAGACATTGATTAGAAAAGAAAATTTGATTTGACAAAAAAATCTTTGATTTGAATTAATCTAAATGAAGAAACAATATAATCTCTGTGTTATACTTATAAAAATTTGATTATGGTAGAAAAATTGGAATCATTGATGTGGGATTAAAAGATGAGCAAGAAAAAAAATTTGAAATCGGCGTCAGGCGCCAACTCCAAGCTTACCCAATTTAATTCAACGCCAGCTTGGAGCTGGCCTCGACTCGAGGAAATCGACGCCGGTAGGCGCTTGCCTCTAGGGGCCAGATTTTTTAAACTTGTTTTTTTAAAAAAAATTGTGATACTTGAAAACAATTAGCTTATATAAGTAGTAGGAAATAAACTCCTTATCTGATGTTTAAACCTATAGCTTATGATACTAGCTATGTCGAAAACTTCTTTGGTGGGGTTATCTTAGCTTCTTAGAACAAGTGGTTAACCGAAATTCGAAAAAGTTGAATGCCAATGGACCATTTGATTTAGATACTATAATATTATTGGTTGATTAGCTACTTTGTCAAAATGTGCCTAATTTTTCACCTTCTTTATGCTGGCAATGAAGCTATTAATTAATTGTATGAGGTTTTGATCATTGTCGGAAGATAAATATCATTCATACGTAGTTTAGGGAGTTAATTGATAAATGACTAAATAAAAAGGAAAAACGAGTATTTAAACCCATGAAAGTATTGTATATTTAAATTTAGAATACTCTTTTGAACAGTTACGAATTAAGACCTGAGCTAAAAGTAAAGAAAAGAAAATACTAGCTCTTATATTTTTCAGTAGATGTTATAAAGAGATGATGCATGCACTTAATTTTGCAAATTGACCAAGCCAAGTAAGAAATTAGTCACTAATTGTGATTTTTCTTGTAGCATGTTATTGACTCACCCAAATACTGTATGATCTATGTTATTCCCCAATGATATGTTTACTTCATTGAATATAATAGGATAATATAAGATTGGATAATAAATAAGAGGAGATTGGATATGAATATTTTAAATTCGATGTACATCATATCATATTAATTTTATATTATTTTAATCATATTTTTTTTAAAATCAATGCACTAAATAAATAATGAATTCAAATTCATATATTATCCTATCTCTCTTAATCCTATGAAGCAAACAAGCACCGAGAGTTACAACTAGTTGAATATGCGCTTGGCCATTCAATCCAACTCCTGGTCTCCATCGAGATGCTTTCCACTGACATTCAAATTCTTTATGAGATTGATATTTTAGTTCGAGATATTGGAGAGATACTGATGTTTTTTTTATGTTACCTCTTTTTGTTTTGCATTTTGTGAGAGTAATAAAGCAAAGCTAATTGGGTTGCAAACTACGTATAAAACTGATGTTTTTTTTTTATGTTGCCTCTTTTTGTTTTGCATTTTGTGAGAGTAATAAAGCAAAGCTAATTGGGTTGCAAACTACATATAAAAATTTAAAAGCATTTTATATGAATATCTAAAATCAAAATTATTCATAAACATGATATCCAAAAGTGAAACTAGTCGATTTTTAAAGTTGATACTCAGAACTACTTAATATAAACAATGGAAATCTAACAACTAATTGAACTTATGTAACTAGTTCAAATGTATGCGATTGTTCTGATTACTAAACGGATAATTGATTACTAAAGAATGAAATAATACACAAGTTGAAATTTTACATGCTAAAATTGGTGTACATACTATTAATATATATAACTGATTCCAAATACCGATTTATTCGTGAGGAGGTATTCGAAACTTGAATTCAACTTAAACAATTGTTGGAATTTACTATTCGAAATGGAAACCTAAGCATAAAATTACTCTTCGTGATTGAATTTTACGATTTGGTTAGTTGATTAACCATGATAATAAATTCAAATTGCCAATCATGGTATTTTGTAGTCAAACTGAATGGGAACTTCGACTTCTCGTACTATATATTTAAATAAAAAAGATTAATTATTATTAGAAAAATCTTTCAAAAGATGAATTTAGAAATTCCTAGTGAGTGAGGGCAATGTAATATATAACCCAAAATTAATTATTTGTAAGCTTTATGGTTGTCATCTCACATGCAACAATATATTGATTTGATATTCAATGTAAAGAAACTAGCTCACTCTCCTATTTATAATTTTTGAATCCACCATTAATTATATAGATATATCTCATAATTATCTCAACTATTCTAGAAGTCAATATATTAGCATAATATTTCATGTCTTTTCCACAATGTCACTTCACAACAACATATATATTTCAATATAATTTATTGGTAGTATTCAAACACTATTAATTGAAACATCCTTAGACCACCTAGCTATAGATCAAACAATTTAAGTTTTGCCCTAAAAGTTAATGTAATTAAGTTTGTGTCATCAACGTTAAAGAATATATGATGTGACAAAAAGAAATTTATTCCCAAGACTTGGTTTCCTTGCTGGATGATAAGATTGCATAAAACCAATCAAATAAAATAGTGATTGATGTGTACACTAAGGAAAAAAAAAACACACACATATATATATATATATATAATATTAATTAGGGGATATGTTTAAGAATCTTAGGAGACCTTTATATGTATCATAGAAAATATACACAATTATTTCCATTCATTCTTCATTACAACGATCGATCAAAAACATTAATGGATGGCAATTCGAAGCTACATATATAGTTCTTACTCCAAACTAATTACAGGTCTTGCTACTACTACTCATTACATGCATCCTGCAATTATAAGATACCAATACATTGAGTAGGACTAGATGAGATCTTTGTAGATCTTTTCAGCTTGCTATTTAATTAATACATATCATAATAATTATTTTTTCTGCAGGCCAGAATAACTAAGAAAGACAATTGATTACTTATATATAATTAATTATATATTAATATTACTACACACCATGGAGATCTAATATCTTCTTAAGTACAATGACCTTCAACTCCAGGAATAACATATATTCAGCAGTCCGCCGCAGTAATGCCTCCAATCCGGCATCCCTGCAACCAGGAACCACCTTCTTCAGCCTCCTCAGCTTCTTCCCCACCGCGTGCACTTGAAGCGGCTTCTTCTTCTGCTCTCTCATGGCCACGAGCATTCCCCTGTTTCCCCTTCTTCTCATTGTCAATGCCCTAAGAACAACACGAGGCAGAAGAGAACACAGTGATGAGAAAGAAGGCATGAAGTGGATTATAAATAGGCAATAACAATATGTTTTTTCTTTTATTTTTTGTTTAAAGTTTGTGATCAAGTGGATATAATTATTGGCTTTCTCTCGCACTCAAAGCCGATCAAATCAAGAAACAGTGGATCAATTGCATTGCACCGAGAAATGACACAGGAGGAGACATGAAGCACAGTGGCTGGGTTTGTAGACCCCGAAATAGGGTTAAGATGTGTCATTGTCTGATGTTTTGACAGCTCTCCTGTGTATGCATACTTTGTATCGATTTAATGGAGGGGTTGCCCGACATCAACGAAGGATTGTCGATGTTTAGGCTGTTTGGTTAGTGAAATCAAGTCTGTTTTCATGATTTCAATTTCACTGAAATCAAAATTGCTTACGAAAACGTGTTTGGTTTAGTGTTTTCGTGAAACTGAATCGAAACCAGAATGAAAACGAAATCAATTTTCTTAATAAAAATGAAAACAACAAAATATTGTTTTCTGTGGTTTCGAGACTGTCGGTTTTGTTATCAAAATGCTGTGACAACTTTGTAATTATAAATATTTTTTTATAAAATTAATTAATTTAAAAATAAATCAAACTATATCGAATTTTTAAAAATAAAAATAAAAATCATCATTTTTAACTCAAACTTTTATCTTAAATTTATAAAATAATTAAACCAATTTATATCTAATTGACTCAAACCCAAATTTTAAATAATTCAATTTTCATAAAGTTGATCTATTTATAATTTAATCAAACTTAATTTTAGATCATTGGACTTGTTTTTTTTTTGAAATTTTATAATAACTATTAATTAATTTTTATATCTAATTGAACAAAAAAATCTTAAATTACCAATAACTTAATTAATTAAATCATTTAAATATTTTGTAATCATATTAACAAATATTTAATTTTGTAAACTAACTAAACATTTAATTACTACTAAAAATGTTCAAGAAAAATTAATATTATTTTTTATAATCAAATAAATATTTACTGGTTTCATCTAACTAAAACTGATATTGTTTTTATTAACCAAACGCGTTTTCAGAAAACTGAAACTAGAAACCAAAACCAAGTTTTCGAAACCAAGTTTTCAGTTTCACTGAAACCAAACCAGAAAATAATTTTCGCTAATCAAACAGCACCTTAATATCTTGGTTTTGGTCTAATTGGAATTGATTCTTTAATCAGTGCTGACAAAGGTTTATACATCTTCAAGAGAGAAAAAAAAATCTAGGAGAATAAAAAATAGAAACATAAAGAAACTTACATGTTGATGCGTTCAATTTTTTGAGTGGTGGTTGTGACGAGACTGCTTCAGTCTTTATTTGAGTTTTAACATACGTTTAATTTAATTAATACAACCCAACAAGATAGACGGCATGGTGATGCCAAGATTGGATCAATTCTCCAAAAAAAAATTGAGGTTGACACCAATTTAGTTAAAGAGTCTGCTAATTGAAAAGAGATTGGAATGTGAGTAATCTGCAGTAAATTCTTTTGAACTTGATCGTTGATGAAGTGAAAGTCAATAGAGACATGTTTCATGCGACTGTGTTGAGTAGGATTCTGACAGAGAGAAGTAGCACCAAGATTATCATAGTAGATAGTTGGGGTAGGAATATTTGTGTAGCGTAGCTCATGAAGGAGATTTAGAATCTATTATATTTCTGCTGCAGTATTAGCCACCGCTTTGTATTCTGCCTCAGTCGATGATCTAGCCACAGATCATTGTTTCTTCGTGGACCAGCGGAGCTCCAGCAAGAAATATGAAGTAGGCACTCGTCGAGCACCTGTCGATCATCAAGGTCGCCTCCCCAATCAGAATCAGAAAAGGCATTAATACTCAAGCTATTGTTTGGCTTATGCCATGCGTTTGAGTTTCTTTGAGCTACCGCAGAATCCTTTTGCAAGACTTCCAATGAGTTTGCGTAGGTTTGTGCATGAACCGAGATAATTTGTTTACAGCGAAATAGAGATCAGGTCTTATTAAGAGAATATATTGTAGTGTACCAATGGACTGTCTAAACAATATCAGATCTGCCTCAGGAGTACCATCATTGAGTACAAGCTTAGTTGATGAAGCTAGAGGAGTCTTTATCCCATTGGCTTCATGCATATTGAATTTGTGTAGTAAATCACTGATATACTTCTGTTGAGAAAGGAACAGACCATTTGTTGTCCAAGATACCTCAACCCCAAAAAATTAATGAAGATGTTGAATATCTTTGAGTGAGAACCTTGCAGCCAAAACTTTGCAAAATTCTAAAATATGTGTTTTAGAAGGTCCTGTGAGAATGATGTCATCAACATACAAAAGTAGTCAAATCGTGTAACTTGAATTGTAAAGCATGAAGAATGAACAGTCTAATTTTGAGCTTTGAAATCCAACAAATAAAATGAAATTTTTGAACTCAGTGCACCAAGCCCTTGGGGCTTATTTGAGACCATAGATTGCCTTGTGCAATTTACATACATGTGTTGGAAATTCTAGGTGAACAAAGCCCGGAGGCTGTTGCATATATACATTTTCAGATAAACTTCCTTGAAGGAATGCGTTATTCACATCAAGCTGATAGAGTGGCCATTGGAGACACGAAGCCAAGTCAAGAATAATTCTGATAGTAGTGTGCTTAATCACTAGACTAAATGTAGAATAAAAGTCCTATCCAAGCCTTTGATGAAAGCCTTTTGCCACCAAACAACCTTTGTATCTGTCCAAACTTTCATCAGAGTGTTGTTTGATCCTAAATACCCACTTGCAGCCGACCACATTATGTGATGTGGATACCGGAACTAACGATCAGGTTTTACTCCTGGATAAAGCATTGATTTCATCTTGCATTGCATTTCTCCAATTGATGTCCTTTAAGGCTTGTTGAATAGTTCTTGGAATGGAAATTGTAGTTAAGAGAGCAGAGTAGTCGAGAGGCCTTTTTGGTTTAAAAATGTTGTTCTGAGATCTTGTAGTAACTCTGCTAGTAGGAAGTGGTGGAGGATGTTGTTCAGGAATAGAAGGTGAAGGTGCAGCTGAGCTTGTTTTAGAATCTTGAGCATTTGTATTATATATTGGGTCAGTACTGGAGTCAAACATGGTGTAAACATGGTGTTTGGAAGAGATTGCTGAGGAATTGGTGGTAGTTCATATGAGGATACTGATGTCACAGGTGTTTCAAAAGATGGAGGATTGGACTGTGGTATGATGTCAAGCCATAGTGTAGCTGATGATTGAGTTACCCTAGGTAACGTAGGAGCAAGGTTTTGAAATGGAAATATCTCTTTAATGAAAACATGTCGAGAAAGATATAACATTGATGTGCTTGGATCAAAACATTGATAGCAGTAGTATTTTGTTTAATAGCCAAAGAAAACACAAGGTCTTGATTTTGAGTTTAGCTTGTGTTGAGAATAAGGTCGTAACCAAGGATAACAAAGACACCCAAATATGTGTAGACTATTATAGTTGAGAGTTTCATTTAACATAAGTTGATATGGAGATTTGCCAGATAGAATGGGAGTTAGCATTCTATTGATTAGATACACCGATGTTTGACAAGCAAAATGCCAATAGATGAGAGGTAAGTGAGCTTGTTTGAATAGAGCCATGGCTATCTCAATTATATGGCGATGCCTCCTTTCAGCAGTGCTAACACGCGGGGAGTGTAAGGGGGAGAGAAAAAATGTTGGATGTCATGTATTTGAAGCAATTTGTATAGTGCAGTGTACTCACCGCCTCCGTCATAGTACACAATGATAATGGATTGCTTAATGTAGTTTTCAACAAGATCGAGGCTTAAATGTGGTGAAGACTGAAATGATATCAGATTTAAGTTTGAGTGGAAACAACCATCTATACTTAGTGTAATGATCCACAAATATTACATGATACTTATGATCATCAGATGATGTAATTGGGGAAGGACCCCAAACATCAGAGTAAAGTAATTCAAGAGATTTTGAACCCGTTAACATAGAAGTAAGAAAAGGTAATATGTGACTTTTATTGCATAACCATGAGTTACAATAATTGTACTACGAAGAATAGTCGAGTGATGCCCATGTCTTTGATGCCAGGTTGTAGAAGTTGGAGAGTTTGGTGAAGAGATGCTTAATTAAGTTGATGGATGGTGGATTAGAGACCCATTCATACAGATGCTTTTCATTCCAGCCGAGCGCAACTACTACCCCCGTCTTCAAGTCCTTCACAACAAAATAAGAGGGAAAGAACTCAATAGATGTGTTATAATTTTGAATACAAAATTTTGATATAGATAACAGGTTTTTATGTATGGTAGGAGAACATAGGACAACATTGAGCTTAAATGAAGCTTTAGTAGAAGAGATAGTACTTGAACTAGTATGCGTTATTGGAGCAGCATCGTCATTTCCCAGAATAATGCTATTATCACCCGAGTAACTAGTTGGTGAACCGAGATTTGCAACATCATATGTGAAGTGATGAGAGGCCCCTGAGTCCATTATCCACCTTGTTGTGGACTGATCAGAATAGTTGAGATGGGTGAACTTTCTAATTCAGAATTGAATCTGCATATCTTTGCTGTGTGACCAAGTTTGGCACAAATTTGACATTGGATTCATGGTTAGTTAGTGTTTGGAGGCCTCCATGTGTTTTGTCGAGATTGATTGAAGGAAGGTGGCCGCGGTTGATTGAAATAAGGTGGTCGAGGCTGATTGAAATAAGGTGGTCGAGGTCTCCATGGAGGTCGATACTGATTCTGATATGTAGCATTCTTCTGTGTATAATGAGCAGTAACTGGTGGCAACTCTTGCTTATGAGAAACAAAAGCTTCATGTCCAGTCAACTTATCGAACAGTTCTTCTAAAGAAATCAGACTATGCTGAGATCTTATCGCCGCACTTATATCATTATACTCAGGGCCAATGCCACTGAGTATCTTTATTACCAGTGATGAATCATTAACCGGAGAATTAGCAACAACAAGTTCATGAGCGATATATCTGACCTCAGTGAAGTATTGAGAAATAGAGTTATGTCCTTTGGTTAATATGGCCAGATTATCTTACAGACTGTATATGTGAGATTGGAATTTGTTGGCATACTGTTGCTCAAGTCTCTCCCACGTGATTCGAGCTGTTGAAGCAGTAGCAACTATAGATGCAATAGATAGATCTATGGATGCCAATATGGCATGTCGTAGGAGTCCATCTTGCTTTACCCAAGATTTATATGAAGGATCAGTTGAAGAGGGGGGAGAAGTTGTATCATCGATGTATCGAACCAAATCATAACCGAGGAGAAGTAGATCAATATATATGCGCCTTTCAGTTAAAATAATTTGCACTTCCGATGAGTTTAATTAGAAATTGAGCAGCAGGATTCAAAGTTATAACCTGATTGTTTGTGATCAGATTGAAAACTCCCAGATCTGATGACATCGAAGTATTCTCATTGAACACCATGAATATGAGATGAAGAAGCGAGGTGAAGTAGAAGAGAAAAGAGGGGGGAAATCAGAGGTTGTCGATGAGGCTCTGATACCATAAGGAACATTGAGTAAAAGAGAAACTGGAATTGATTCTTTACTAAGTGCGGGCAAAGGTTTTTATACAACTTCAAGAGAGAGAAAAACTCAACGAATAAAAAATAGAAACATAAAAGAAGTTACACGTTGATGCATTCAATTGTTTGAGTAGTGGTTCCACTAATGGAGTGACACAGTAGCGATGAGATTGCTTCAGTCTTTATTTGAGTTTTAACATACGTTTAATTTTTAATTACCTTCATTCTCCTTAATTCATATATAGCTAATGACATATCCTTATCAATCTGGGCAAAATGAATAATCGATCAATCTCTAATTAATCCAGCTCAACTGCTGAGATTTGGACCAAGGATTGACTTGGTCAAATCGAGGCAATTCTGATAAAGAAAATATACGTCAAAATATTATCAAAGACAATCAAACACTTGTGATCCAATAGGTCATGCATGGTTCATCCTTAGTTGTAGCGCTTTATGCGCCTATTTTCGCGTCAATGTTACGTCTTGTAATTAGGGTTGTTCATTGGATTGACCCGACCCAATGAACCCGAGAACCTGACCCGACCCGACCTATTTGGGTTGGGTCGGGTTGGGTAATCGGGTCGGGTCGGGTCGGGTCTCGAGTTTTAGAATTTGAAACCCGATGATCCGAGATCCGACTCGATGACCCGATTATTTATATATTTTTAATCATTTTCAAAATATTTATACTAAAAAAATTTAAAAAAAAATAAATTTTTTAAATTTATTTTAAATTTATTTTAATTTTTTTTTAAAAAAAATATTATAAAAAATTTATTTTTTACCTAAACAGGTAAACCTGACTACCCGACCTGACCTGTGAACACCCCTACTTGTAATACGTCTTGTGCGTATATTTTCACGTATGCGTACTCTTTGTAATTGCTATGATATAAAATTACTTTTCTTATATATATATATATATATATATACATTTTTCACGTAAATTTACGCTCTAAGCATCTTCAGATAAGGGTGAGGGGGTCTGGGTATCCTGTATTTTTTATGATACTTGAATCTTATCCTGTATAGGATCGGTTTCTAAATTTTAGAATCAAATCTTACCCTGTTGAAACTTAGAATTAGACTCTACTCGGAACCACAGGTTCTGATTTCAGTTCCGAATAACCTCTTGGAATTTGTTGATTTATAAATTTTAGAGTACGGATCCTGAGTACCATGTTGGAATTTGTACATTTATAAGTTTCAGGGTACATATTTCGAGTATCTTATTGGAACTTGTACATTTACAGGTTCCAAGATACAGCTACAGTACCCTGTTGGAACCTAGAACCTATAAATGAACATGTTCTAGGTATCGGTCCTGGTTCTGATTTTGGGTACCTAATGTGTTAGATCGGAATCGAAATTTTTTTAATCGATTCCTTAATTTTTATCTTGAATCCTACCCAAATTTAATTTAAATTTACCTGCAATTTATCCGATCGAATAAATTTTAATCGATTTCAAATTTATTTGGAATTCATGCGCACCCTTTTCTTCAGTGGGGTTAAAAAATATGGGAAGTGAAGCTTGATGGATGTTCATATTAGGAGCTATTAGGCGCATTCATGTCAAATTCAGTTATAATTGTTCATCAAATAATTAACTAAGAAGGACCAAATAGCGTTATAGTACAACTAATTTAGTGCAACAATTCAACATTAATTATATGATTGGACTTAATTCTTCACAACCATGGCATGTCATGTTCATACACAGCGTATGGATATATGTTCCATCTCATTTGGCAAACCTATGGAAAATGCTATATTGTAACCCTACAACCCTACAGCATTTCTCTGCTCTTCAAGATGACTTGCTTTATAAATAATCCAAAGCAAATACCAACAAGATTTGGAGAAGAATTTCATCACAAGGTATAATCATGTCATGATAACCCACACAAGTAGCAACGAGTGATTTGAAAGATCATAAATAATTTTTCAACCAAAAAAATTTGCTCAAAATTATATATTATTCCCGTCTCAGATAGGAGACATTGTAAGTCTTTCGAGCTCCTAATTGGATGCGGCTCTGGAGCGACCTGCAAAGACACTTGAATGCTCAAGTGAGAAAATATTCGAGATATATCTGTCAAAAATTGGATCAGAAGAAGATACTTGTAGGTTTAGGATTTGATTTATGAGGTAGGTTTTTGGGGGAAAGTATTTGGCGAGAATTTTTCCTTAATTATCGCGGGGATATATCTTTAATGAATCAATCGTCTATTTTTTCTCCTTAATTATAATGTGATTATGCTCAAATCTTCAGGTATAGGACAAAGACGACCGAAAATGCCCTCGGGGTTGCCGGGCAAAACCCTCTGGTCGGACTTGGACCAGCCCAGCGCGATCCAGGTCCTTAATTGGCTAGGCCGAGTTATGCTTCATGAGCGTATCAAACGGCCTAAGGAATTAGTTTGCTCCATTTTTTTTTTTGAGAAAAAAAAGACTTGTATTAAACCAATTGAGGTTACAAGTAAAGGAAAGGGAGAAGAGAAAATATAGACAAACTTACAAGGTGAAACATAAATACAAAAAAAGTTATACAGAACCAAGTAGTAGGTTTAAAAAAACATCACCCTCGACTACAAGGACATTTGAAGTTCTTGTCTTATGCTCGAAACAACGCAAGTTGCGCTCATGCGCAAGTTTGGTCCATATATTAATTAGTCAAGAGCTTATCCTATAAAATTAGATGAAAGATAATAAAAATTGATATATGGAATAAAGAGTTGTTGCCGTCAAATTATACAAAAGATATTAGCATATGGCTTTAGAACATTTTTTTCCTCCTTAGAACTATATATATATATATATATTTTGAAGTTGCCAAAGCACGAACAGGTAACAGTGGCGGTGGCAGTGGCAGCACCCCAAATCAAATATATATCAAACATGACCCATTTTATTTTAGGGTCTTCCATCCTTTGTCTTGTTAAAATAAAAAGGAACGTTTACCAATACTCATACCATGTCTCTATAAAGCAAGAAAACTTCCAGTGGGTTGTCGTTTTCATGTTGGAAATATTTTGGACACCTGAACCCTTCGAAAACTTCTAGGAAATATATCGAAAGCTTTTGAGGGAATAGAAGAAGAAAAAATTGATTAAAAAATTCAATGAAAAAAAATAGTAGTAGTATACAATTGATAAAGTAAAAAAATTGATGTATATATATATGGTGAAACTTACGAAGATATTGTGAAAATTTTTAAAATATTTTTATAAATAATTATGTTTCATAATTATTATATTATATTAATTATAAAATTAATATTTTTATTTAGCGTTTCCTTAATATTTCTATGTCCTATATTTTTTAAGATCGGCGTTTTTTCGTTTCATATCGCGTTCCGTCTCTCAGCCACCACTATACTTGGTTGAATTGACCAGGAACTATCGATCCTGAGGTGGGGGAGGCCAATGTAGGGGAGGCGAGAGAACATCGGTGTAACCTTCGGAAGCAGGGCAGACGCTCAGGCACACTCCTCAAAACTCGAGGAAAAATCAGTGTAAGCCCCGCGGTGCAAACCTATCATAGTCCAACTATAGCAGACCCTCGATTCTGAAACGCTCCTAGTCATTCCCAGCCGACCTCCCATTGTCCTCCTTATAAGCCCCACGGTGCGAACCCACAACAATCTCTAATCTACTCTGATGCTAGCCCAAGGCTAACTACTAGAGGGACGAAAACTCACAGTACTTCCCACTTCAGGCCAAAACTCATATACATAGGGAAAGGAAGAGGCATGAGGATTTTATAGACCCAAGAAAGGTCGCTCATCTAACGATCGTTGGCCACTCCTCTCTAATGGGGCAAGATCCATCGACCGGCAGCAAGCACTCGAGTGCCTTGGAAATTGACAGTCGAATCTTCAAAGTCATAATTACCCTCATGTATAAAATTTGAGCATGCAACAATCACACGAAAAGGAACCCATTCCTCCTCAAAATTGCCACATAAACTACATAAATTGAAGAGTCGCGAGATGACGAAACCAACACGCGTTGAGGTCTCCTACTCCAACAAATTGGCTAAGGAACACGACAAATACTCATATGTGAATCCGATGTCGCGAAGTCAGCACACTACCAGAGCTCGGCACAAAATTCTCAGACTCCGACCAAGCTCGAGGAGCTATGGAGTGGACTAGCATTTTGGGCACGGTCGGATCAGGCCCAAAAGCTCTCACACTCATGAACTACACTCAAGTCAAGCCAGATATAACCTATTCTGGGGGCTCCACTCGGCCATATAATGACACCAACATCCTTCATTAATTATCCGAGATTCCATAGTAAAGAGTCCAATATCTTCGAGATAAACTTCGACCAATTTTCGGTATATCCCCACGAGATTCATGGAGACATTCTCGTCCGAAACATCCATATCCCTATCCCTATCATGCAATAATAAGCTATTTAATGGCTTTTGATTGATAGTATTTAAGTCTCCAAAAATTTATTTAAAAAATATTTTTTAATAATCATATAAAAATAGTGTTAAAGACTTTCAACAAAAAATCTTTAACCTACTTAAACTTTTATTGAAAGTCTTTAAAAGACTCATAAATTTATGAAAAGCTAATTTTTAATAAACATAAAAAAATCAAGTTTTAAAATTTTTAAAGAGTTTTCATAAAAATAATATAAAAATTAGTGCTAAATTTTTTTAATCATTTAGAAAATTTGGTCAAAAGTATTAAATGGTAAAAATAATTATTTTTTTTCTTTTCTAATTCGACTTTTAGGAATTTATGAATCTTTATTCAGTTTTGAAACTTTTTTTATAAAATTATGTTGATTTTGAGAAAAATGCTCTTATATCTTATTCATATTAAATATGTTTGCATCGTGAGACAGGGGATAAGATAAAGGGATGAATATTTATCTATTATTTATCTAATTTTTGAATTAAAATAATTTAAAATTAATATTATATTCGATATATATAAAATTTTAAAAAAAATGAAAATTTACCTGATGTATTTGCATCCTAATGTACGAGACATGCTCTTAATTAATTTATCAACGACTTATATGTTGTTGTTCACCGGACAAGAAGTACAAAATGGCAAACATTTTACTCTACTATATTGCCATTAAACTATTGCTAGTACACTTGTAAACATATGTGTACCTGCATGAGTTAATGTCATGTCCACTCAAAGGAATATAAATAATATAATAAAAATTTACTATAGCATTGATCTTCATGATTCAAATAACACGACAATTAAAATATGTATATCTATCTCTGTCAGGTGGATGATATTATTATTTACCTAAATTCTAATTATTAGTTACTTTAAGTATAAGATAAGTAAGTAGTGTATAATTATTTGGACCAGACTAGTACATATATTGGGCTCGGGATTAGGCCAAGAAATGCTCACACTCATAAACCAAACTCAAGTCAAGTCAGACGACTTAGCTCGGGGACTCCACTCGATCATACAAGGACACTTCTGTCAACATTAATTGCGAGAGATTCGCCATTCACCAGCTCAACATCTCCGAAATCAGTCTCGATCCATTCTGAGCAACATCCTTACAAGATTATCGGGCTCCATCATCGCCAAATACCCCTCATCCTGCAATATATACAGACACGATGCTCTCAAGTACATCTAAATTTCAATTTATATTAACTCACGTGGAACTCATTCTTACTTGAGTGTCGTAGTGTCACTACTAGAATATTGGTTATCAGCCACGGGGTTCACCGACGGCCGCCTAGGCCGTCAGAATTAGTCATGGCTTTTCGACAGTCGCAGTGATCGTGGCTGATGTAACCAAATCAGTCGCGGCTCACATACGGCCGCCTAAGGCTGTCACTTATATCTGATGGTGCGCACCGGGCGCAACATAATAGCGACGACTTAGCGGAGGCGCGAAGGCCGTCGGTGCTATAAGTAAGTCAGTAGCCATGGCTACTAGCGGCTGTCACTTATTAATTGATGGCGCAAAGATAACGCGAAAAAAAAACAACAACTAACCGACGGCTTAGAGACAACTACGTCGGTCGTCGGTGATATAATTAATAGGAATCTACGGTTCATCGACGGCTGGGGAGTCGTGGGTGATAAGCCTTTTATTTGCGTTCGTGCCCAACCCTTCTTCTTCTTTCTTTCTCTCTTCTCTCCCGCTGCCCTCGCCGCTGGGATTAGGAGTGTAATCTAGCCGAGCCGAGCCGAGCTTGTCACTGCTCGAGCTCGGCTCGTCTGAAAAATAATGAGCTCAAGCTCGGCTCGAGCTACATTCAAGTCACTCGAGCTCGGCTCGTGTGGCTCGATTTTTTTCCCGAGTCGAGCCGAGCCGAGCTCGTTCGTGAGCTCGATCGAACTCGACTCGAGATCAAGCTCGACTAAACTCGTGAATGAGCTCGATCGAGCTCGAGCTCGACTAAGCTCGATTAAGTAGTTATCTACACTTTTTGTTTTATTATGCAGTGTTGGCTGTAGCCAAAGAAACACGGTACAACAAAATGTCAACTATAATTATCTTACAGTGTAGCTTCTCCAAGATTCTCATCATACAAGATTAAAATTGAACAAGAGTAGCATTAAAAAAACAGACATTAGAAAACATATAACACTTAAATGTCAACTATAACTGAAATCCTTAAAAGCTCAAAACCTCAAATCCTTAGATACTTCCAGTCAATTGACTGCAATCTATTGGCAAGTTTTGTGTTCCTGCCACAGATTATAAATATCTGGCCTATAGCTTCTCCAAGATTCTCATCATACAATGATTAAAATTGAACAAGAGCAGCGTTAAAAAATAGACATTTGAAAACATAAACAACTCAACATTACTCAATATAAACATCCACCAAAAAGTAAATCCACCACCAGTACTCAACATAACAGATACTCAAGTAACTCAACATAACAGCGTATAAAAGTAAAAACAACCACCAAAAAGAACTAGTAAATCAACATGGAAAGAGGTTCAAAACTTCAAATACTTATACTCAACTAAACAACTAGTAATTAAATCCATAACAGACACTCAACATAAACAACCAATCAACCATCAATCACTAATGTAAACATTTGTAGATACTCCATAACAGTTACACAATTCAAAAATCACAAGTCCATAATAGTTCATACTCCATAACTGTTCATAACAGTTCAAATCCATCACCTGCAAGAATGCAATAACACTTTAATATCAAGAATGAAATTCTTTTAAAAAGAAAAACATATAAGGAAATAAATTGTATGCAATAGCAGTATAGCACAAAAAGCACTTACTAAGTTACTATGCACGACTGCACGAGACGAGCACGACACTCCACCACTTAGATCACGGAAGAATAATTTCTATAGATTTCTTCTCTGCCTAACAAATCAAAAGTACAAAAATACATTACATTAGCTAAGTAACTATAACACATACCGTGATAAAAAAATTAAAGAGAAAAACATTACTAACCTTGGTCTTCTTCTTCACTCCATGAAGATGGCGGCACCAATCACCACCACACAACAACACTTGCACTGTTTCCAGAGACAACGAGGAACGATAAGGATCAATGACCCTAGTGCCGACACTAAAAGTGGCTTCTGAAGCCACAGTAGTGATCGGAATGGCAAGGATGTCACGTGTCATTCTAGATAAAATGCGATATTTTCCACTCTCCCCCGTCCACCAATTTAAAGTATCAAAAGAAAGTGGATCTCCTTCATGAATATGGCAACCATCTTCAAGATATCTATCAAGATCTGATCTTTGAGTTGGACATGTCTCCATTGATTTAACATATCTTGTATACTCATCCCAACCCATTATTTTAGAAGTTTGACCAATTGAATTACCAATATCAGAACAAAATGATGAAGTTTCATTTCCTTCTTGCTCACTATAATACTGCACCTCATATTCTCCATAAAGTTCAAATAATGCCTCTCGAACCTTTGTTATGTTTTCACGGGCAGCTTGTTCAGAATACATCTGAGTGAAGAAAAAATGAATAATTCTCATCTTGCCCCTTGGATCCAAAACCGAAGCTATCGCCATCAACAAGTTACACTCGCCCCAATATTTCTCAAACTTTTCCTTCATCCTTCTAGTCATTACACGAATAAAATCATCTTCTTCTTGTGACTTCTTATCCAACAATACCTTCACTTGGCGCACTTCATTAAGAAATAAGTTAGAAGTTGGATAATCACTGCTAGAAATGATGTTAGTTACCTTAGTAAAGACTTCCAGAACTGCAGCTACTTTCTCAACTTTCTCCCAATCTTCTTCAGTTGGACAAGAATCATAGTTAGGCTCACGATATCTAAATCTCAAAAATGCTTCCTTGAACTTAATTGCAGTAGCCAACATCTCGTATGTTGAGTTCCAATGTGTTTTGCATTCCAAAATGAGTCTCCTATTAGGTAATTGGAGTTGATGCACAATCTCTGAGAAAGTTTGAAGCCTAGCCTCACTTTGATTAACATAACTAACACTATCGTGAATGTCCTCAATTATGTGCTTGATCTCTGAAAGGCCATCTTGAACCATGAGATTCAATATATGTGCGCAACACCGAACATGAAATAATTTTCCGCCACATAATAACTTTGTACTTCTAGAAAAAGTATCATTCAAAATTCGGATCGCAGAATCATTGTTTAATGCATTATCCACTGAAAGTGTGTAGAGTTTGTTCTCAATTCCCCATTCTTTCAAGCACTTATAAATGGTATCTGCAATTTTTACCTCACAATGAGGCAGAGGTATGTGAACAAAATTGAGGACACGCTTCTGCAATCTCCAATTTGCATCCACAAAGTGTCTGGTGAGAACCATATATCTGATCTTCTGGTTAGTTGACCTCCACAAATCTGTTGTCAAGCTAATCTTGTTGACATCCTTCAATTGTTCCTTCAACTTTTTCTTTTCGACCTCGTACACTTGCACACAATCTTTTTTTATGGTCGTGCGTGACACCTTCTCCCACTCAATCATTCCCCTCTTTTGCATCATATTAAAGCCTTCCTCCTCAACGATAGAAAATGGGTGCTCATGCATTAGTATCCAATGAGCAATTCCCTCCCTCATCTTCTTCATATCAAATCTACCATCTGTAAGTGCAGAGCCCATAGCAATTGTGTCAATGGATGAATTTGCTGTGGGAAAATTTATCATTTGTTGTTGCATATTATGTCTCTTCTGATGCATACATTTTTTCAAATGTCGTTGGAAATGAGTTGTACTCTCACTCACACATACAGTAAGAATATCTTTACAATGAACACATCGAGCTTTCTTTTTACCGTCAATCATTTCTTCTTTAAACTCGAGCCAAACAGAAGATGTCTTCGCTCTTTTCTTTTTCTCAAAAATGATCAACATCATTATTAACATCACTATCTTCGACTTCAACAGGTGTTTCAATTGGGTTAGGGTTCACATCATCATGTGACTCATCCATTGTATTAGACATATTTACCTCTATTGGTTGCTCTTCATGTGGCACAGAGGAAACTTCTGGTGTACTAGACATATCTAAAAAAAGTAATAGTGTAGGCAACAATTTAAGCAATTAGTTAAAAATATTTGGAGCTTTGCATATCAGTAGCATATATATGAGTCCAACTAATGATCAATATAAATCCAGAACTAACACTTCAAACCTAGGTGTACTTCATCGGGAAAGTAATCTATCAACATTCAACACCAAGTTGATAAGAATATGCAAGATACAACATTCATTTGTTAAGTAACTAGAAATGAGAATAGCTGAGATTCTGCATTATTTTGATAAAGTAGCATTTGATAACCACGTAATTGATTCAATATCATAATATTTTCATGATTCTCATGCAATTAAGAAAATGAATCAAATATATCATGATTAGATCAATGAAACATCCAATTACCAATATTTCTTGTCAAAACCATACCAGCAATGTATTTGATACTATAAATCTAGGAGGATAATTTTTAATCTAATACACTTACATGAAAAAAAGGTTGATAAAGCTGATACACTTACATGAAAAGAAGGTTGATTACCCTAGCTTCTAAGTCGTTGTGGGAAGACGGTGAGTCGGGAGTCACCGCCGATCGAATGGGGAGCGACCGAGCGAGGAGTTGGGAGTCGCCGTCGAGTCGGGAGGGGAAGAAGGTGTGGGAGTTCAGTCGCCGCCGATTCGGGAGGGGAAGAAGGTGTGGGAGTTCAGTCGCCGCCGATTCGGGAGGGGAAGAAGGTGTGGGAGTTCAGCCGCCGCCGATCGAATGGGGAGCGAGGAGTCGGGAGTCATCGTCGATCGAATGGGGTGCGAGGAGTCGGGAGTCACCGCTGATCGAATGGGGAGCGAACAGTCGGGAGTCGCCACCGATCGAATGGGGAGCGAGGAGTCAGGAGTCGCCGTCAATTCGAGAGGGGAAGAAGGTGTGGAACTTCAGTCGCTGTCGATCGAATGGGGAGTGAGGATGCCGAGGAGTCGGGAGTTGCGAATTAGGGATTAGGCGGGCGTCGAGCACTTGAGCAGAGAGCTAGGGTTTTGATTTGAATAGTATAATATCGGGTTGTTTTTAGAGGGTAATCGATAATGGGTTCATAAATTTTAGAGTACCAGACCTGATTTATAATATTATATATATAGCCGGCTGGATTAGGCTCGCGAGCTGCTCGAGCCGAGTATATATTAGCTCGAACTCGGCTCGCTCTCATGTCAGTCTCGGCTCGGCTCGGCTCGAGCTCGATAAGTTTGAATCGAGTTCGAGTCGGTACCAAATCGATCATGAGTAGCTCGCGAGCAGCTTGGCTCACTTACACCCCTAGCTGGGATCGCCACCCGTCCGTCGCCAGTGTTGTCGCTGCCTCGCCGCTGCCCTAGCTCACTTGTCGATGATCCGGATCAAGGTATGACCGCTGCCCCCTTTCCTTTCAATCCCCACTGCCAGTGTTGGCGTCTACATGTCAGACGCCGACACTAAAGAACGGCGTCGAAGTTCTACTTTATGTAATGCTAGGTCTACTCTTAATAATGCTAGGTTCATTCTTGTACGAGCTCTACAGAAATTCCTATGGAGCCAGGGGCGTATACACTAATTAGGGGACATTTTATCTCCCATTTTTTAAATAAAAAAATCAAAATGTAGTTTTGTACTTCTTTTTTTGTTGGTCGGGATTTATTATTTTGCATTTATTTCGAGATTGATGGAATTTAATATTCTATGTATAAATCATTGAATTTATGTTGTTACTTATTTTAAAAGAAATAAGACATATTATCTCTTTGTTAACGGGTAGCTTCAAGTGGTTTAAGCAATTGTATAGTTCTTGATTCGATGAATACAACTCTAGTTTCATAAGGTAAATGATTCTACTCAAAACTAAATATTACTTTGATTAGTTAATTTTTATTTATTACAAAATACTACTTTTATTTGTTTCTCATTTGTTGATTTATGTATTTTGATTATCTTATATTAAATGTATTTTTATACAATTATATTATACCGTACCGCGAGGATAAACCTCCACACCACCAAATTATAACTAAATACTTTAATTTTAATTTTAAATTTCTTTATGTTCCTCATTTTTATGAAGTCTGACTCCATAGTAGTCAGATGATAACATATAAGAGAGAGAGAAAGAGAGAGATTTGGACATT
The DNA here is from genome assembly GCA_034359265.1 of Canna indica. NCBI lineage: Eukaryota > Viridiplantae > Streptophyta > Magnoliopsida > Zingiberales > Cannaceae > Canna > Canna indica. Next base: position 73,660,692 of record CP136894.1, on the reverse strand, counting down.
AATGGGATTATATTGAATTTTTTAATAAGAAGAATATAATAACAATAACAATAAAGAATGTAATCAAGATGTAAATTACATTAGAGGGATTGGGACATTAATGGAATTATTTTGAATTTTAATAATAATAATAATAATAATAATAATCTACTTGTTGTATCTATATACGTACGGAGGCTAGTTGGGGCATTTGCATGAACTAGCTTTTGTGGAGATTTGTCCACTGACCGACTCTTGATTGTTTATAACCCCTTTGCAAAGAACCATAATCGATCGTCACTTTCATTGTATATATATATGTGTGTGTTACAATATCTAATTGATGGGATAATCTCGATTGACTAATCAACTTAATTGATGAGATAATCGATTGACTAATCAACTTAAATCTGACCACTAATGAACTGACTTAATTAAAATACTTAAATTAAAATGAATGATATATATAAAAATCAAGCATTATTAATCAAAACATCTCTCAACGAATTCCTCGTGTGGAATTAAATCAAAATTTGATCATTAATTTTTGACCTTCTTATCAAAGTGTAGTATGATACCCAAAATCACACCAAATTAACCCAGCAGCTTGTTAATTAGGCCCCGACTACTAGTTTGAGATCATTTTTTCTTCACACAAGCTCTCTTATCATCTCGTGGACTAGGTTATAATCTAATACTAATTGTTACCATCAATTTGATGAAATAACTATCATCAACTTTACACTCATTAAATATTATTAATCAATATATATAATTTCCTACGTGAGACTACATCAAGATATTATATGACTGTCTCTTCGCTATCCTTCCTAGCCAAGTTGCTGCAAGAGGTCATCTCATCCTCTCCTGATCATTCTCTCTCTCTCTCTAATCACAATCATGTCGGCATCAAAAAGTCTACGTTGCGTTTCATATCTTGTACTATATATTTTCTAAGGCGATAAGAATTTGCGAGAAAACATGCGGGTTATTAAAGAGCATGCATGTAAAGGTGACGAATTAATTACAATTGGCAAGACATGGAGGATGCGAACATCACTCGTGGGCTGTATTCAATACCATGTCACCATTCAAGTCGCTCTACGTACTCCTTAATTTTGCTTCAATCCAATCCATCCATCAATCAACATCCTACACTTCCCCATGCCATTCTGAGTCACTTTCTCCTGCTCCATTCGTATATGTGATAAAATTAATAATTGCAGGCTTATATAGTTTATAGTTAGGGTTGGATTGTGGTGGTTGAAGAGTTTGATATCGAGAATACTATATGAGCATATATGTACGTAAGAGAGTTGTCCAATCGCTGGGACTGTGGATTGAGGGAAACAGGTACTGTGAGGGATTCAACGCATGTCACTGCCATATATATCGCAATCGGGACGACTGTTCCTGCACCGGCTCCGTGATTTCCAGGGCGTGGGTGAAGCTTTCATGCGGTCACCCGGCTGCATGCACAATGGCAGGCCAGCAACGACGACGCCCATGCAGCGTTGTCGACTGTCGCATTGTGGGCGACTCAGGGGCAGAGCCATGTAGTGGACTAGTGGAGAGGGGAACAATTATTCCCCCTCAGATTTTAATTTATCTGATCCAAAGGAGAAAAAGTTAAATTTATCCCTACCTATAATATTTGTCCCATTTTAATTAATTAGAAGTGAAAATAGATTAGACGACTTGAGAAGAACCTATCGCCTGACCTAGTCTATTATTTAAAATTAAAACAAAATTCAAACCTATTTTAAAAACTTTTTTTTTATTCGGCAGGCCAAACTCAATTTATAGCCTATTAAACCTAATAAATCGATCTGAGTCTATTAAGGTGATGTGTATATATAATGTTATACAATTGACTAAAATATTAAATATAGAATTTGAACTCGCATACCTTGAATAATTTACTTATTGGCGGCATGTATGATTGACAGTCTGTATTCGGTCTGTTATATATGTAAGGCCCGATTATGGATAAAGGCATATTTTTTGACCTGTTTAATATTTTACCTTGTTGGCATGTATAAAATATTTTAAATTACAGACTTTATAAATAGACCACAGGTCAAGCCAAGCTAATGAATAGGCTAGGCTTAGGTCAAGAAAAAATCCTATAATATGTCACAGGCCAGACCAGGCTAATAAACATGCTAGACTTAAACCAAGAAAAATATATATAATAGATCACGAATCAAACTCAGACCAATTTGTTACTATACATGTCTGGCATGTTAAGCTGAAAGTCTGATCTGGCCTGACTTATTTCTACCCCTAATCTCAATTCATGTTTTGGCCTTCTTGATTTCTAGCTCCGCCCTGGCAGTGGGCGTCATATAAATTAATTTTCGCCATAATTTAGTTATTTGATATTATGGTTAATTAATTAAGTTTATGCAATTAAATTTTAACATTTTATGTAAAAAAAAATATTATCCAAATTAAACCGTCAGGTATTATGATAGTCAATCTCACACTCGAGACTTGAAGGTAAATCAATGATTACAAAGGTAAGTGAAAAAATATTTATATTGATTGAAAATGGTAATATCCTTTATTATATATATATGCTAAACTAAATTTAAGAGTGATTCACACGCAAATGATACTTTGGGAATCATAAATATATATGTTGGATATTTCACATTGGCTAATTATAAGTGTAAAATTCTCTCTATAATGATTTGAATAATTTTTCCCTACAAACTAACTTTTGAAATGAAGTTAGATCCAAGTTTATTTTCTTCAATAAAATATAATTTTGCATGTAATTCTCCTATCAGAATAATTCATATGTGTTAAAATGTTATAAGCGATTGAGAGTAGATACATGATTGGTCTCATGAATCTTTTTGTTTTGCCTATATTATGTGTAGTATCTATCAACTAAAGTTGACTTAGAAATATTGGAGCAAGATAGTGAGTTCTTCGCTACCCATTGACTTTTAATTCATCCGGACATCAAGTGAGAGAAAAAATATTGATCTATGCTTCAAAAAATATTATCTAATATATTAAGGGTCACTGAAAAAGAAGAAACGAGAAATCAGAACTATATTTATATTAAAAACAAATACTAGATAAAGAAAAATAAATAAATTTGAAAGTGCCTAAATAGGAGTCGAAAAGAAGTGAAGTAGAAACCATAATACTAGCGCATGAATTGAGGGCGCCGCTTATTTTTTAAAACAAATAAATAAGATATGAGCGGTATCCTTTTTGTTGATGATGTTTAGTCACACTTAAATATGTATGATTTTAAAAAAATTAAAAACTAAATATAAATTAATGTATAAAATTTTATACATTAAATGAACTAATTAATTATCCAGTTAAATAGAATTAATCTCATCTTTAAAAAATTAAAATGTCGGTGTGAGATAAAAAAATTTAAAAAATATTTTTTAAAAGAAATGCAAAAGCATCGTTTCCTGATATAATCCAAAAACTGACTCCAACCAAAGTGTCGGTTTATTCCAGAAAATCGAGTGTTAGGCACCGATTTTTTGCTGCTTTTAAGCAACTTTATTTTTTGTTGTACGTGAATTGCATCAATCTTTTCATTTTGAGTCAATAATTATATAAATATTTATATTATTTTTATGTATTTATTTGTATTTTCTTATATAAATTCTTAAAAAGAAAATTATATGACCCGGCTTATATTATTTTCTAAAATTGTATAGTTATATTTATATAGAGTAAATTTCATGTATGACCCCTCAATTTGACACCTCTTAATTATTATATCATTCATCTTCGTTTCGTAAATCAAAACTCCTTAAATTTTATAAAATATATTTGATAAATCCATATGACCGGCTAACGCCGGTTGGATGACATGACAGCCACGTCATCTTTGAAAACTTTCATAGATGGTCCTTGAATTTGGCATTTTTTAAGTACTGTATCATTCATCTTTATTTTATAAATCAAAATCAGAAAAAATTCACAATATATACACAACATATAAAAACAAAAAATTCGTGCCCAACCCGGCCCGAAAAATTTTATGCCCGGCCCGGCCCAAAAAATTTCGTGCCCGGTCTGATCGGGAAAAAAAATTTCCCGATCAGGCTAGAAAAAATTTGTGCTCGACCCGGTCCGAAAAAAATCGTGCATTGCCCAGCCAGTCCCGGCCCGGCCCGGCTCGAGCTGACCTAGAAAAATTTGTCCCCCGGCCCGACCCGAAAAAATTTGTGCCCAGCCCAAAAAAAATCGTGTCCGGCCCAACCTTGCCCGAAAAAAGTCGTGCATTGCCCAGCCTGTCCCGACCCGAAAAAATTCATGCCCGATCCGGCCCAAAAAAATTCATGCACGACCTGACCCGAAAAGTTCGTGCCCGGCCCTGCCCGGAAAAGTTCGTGCTCGGCCCGACCCAAAAAAATTATGCCCGGTCTGGCCCAAAAAAATTCTTGCCCAGCCAGGTCGAAAAAAATTTGTGCTCGGCCCGACCCGAAAAAATTCGTGCATTGCCCAGCTTGTCCTGGCCCAGCTTAGGCCGACCCAAAAAAATTCATGCCTCGACCCGACTTGAAAAAATTCGTGCCCAACCCGACCCAAAAAACTTCGTGCCCGGCCCGGCCCAGCCCAAAAAATTTCGTGCCCGGCCTGGCCCGAAAAAATTCTTGCCCGGGTAGGCCGAGAAAAATTCGTGCTTGGCCCAGCCCGAAAAAATTCGTGCATTGCCCAGCCTGTCCCAGCCCAACTCAGGCCGACCCGAAAAAATTTGTGCCCCAGCCCGACCCGAAAAAAATTCGTGCTCGGCCCAACCTTGCCCGAAAAAATTCGTGGATTACCCAGCCTGTCCCGACCCGACTTGGGCCGACCCAAAAAAATTCGTGTCCGACCCGGCCCAAAAAAATTTGTGCACGACCCTACCCGGAAAGTTCGTGCCCGGCCCGGCCCGAAAAAGTTCGTGCCCGGCCCGGCCCAAAAAAATTTATGCCCGGCATGACCCGGAAAAATTCTTGCTCGGCCAGGCCGAAAAAAATTTATGCTCGATCCAACCCGAAAAAATTCATCCATTGCCCAGCTTGTCTCGGCCCGGCCCGGCTCTAAAAAATTCGTGCATTTTGTGAATTTTTTCCGATTTTGACTTATAAAGTGAAGATGAAGGATATAGTACTTTAAAAATATCAAATTAAGGGACCATCTATGAAAATTTTCAAAGATGACGTGATTGCCACGTCATGAAACATGCATTAGTCAGTCATAGGGACTTATCAGATATATTTTATAAAATTTAAGCGATTTTAGTTTATAAAATGAAGATGAAGAATATAATAATTAAGATACGTCAAGTTGAGAGTGAAATTTACTCATTTATATATCATACAATATAAAAAGTTATTTGTTAAATAACGGGATATATATATCATACTATATATATATATATATATATATATAAAAGGTTGACCAGTATGAATTAGACCAGTCAACTCATGAAATGTTGGTACGACCGATTCGAATATTGATTTGGAATCGTTAACATCTGTATCTGAAACCAAAATAATATTTTGGTCTCTCCAAAATACTCATGTCCTACTCATTTCCAGTTTTGTTGCAGAGCAGCTGCATTTGACGTAGGCGCAGTTGAAATTTAGTCCGTTGCGAAATCTAAAATTATGTCCAATTTAATATGTTATTTTGATAAAATAATATTGAATATGTTGTTTAAAAAAAATTGTGTTCATTACCAAAACAATCGTTTGAAATAGCATATTGAATATTATATTATTTTAATAAAATAGTACAGTGAATATAAATATTTTTGTAAAATAGCATATTATCTTTTCTATTTTGTGTTCATCAAAATTATTTTTTCGTTCAATATATTATTTATCAAAATAACATCATATTCAATATATTGTTCTAAAATTTATTTTGGTAAAATATAATTTTTTTTTTTGAAATATCATACTGACTCTTATATTTTGTGTTCATCAATTTTATCTTCAATATGTTATTTTACTAAAAAATATATGTTTAATATTTAATAAAAACAATATATTTGAATAGGGAAAATTAATGAAAATGATCGGAACTTTGACGTTTTTAACAAATATGACTCATTCTTTTATTTGAAATAAATACGTATTTCAACTTTTGAAATTATAATAATTATAGACTTCTGTTATATTTCTGTTTATTTACTCGTTATGTGCTGACGTGAAACGTCACGTCAGCACAAAAAAATTATTTTTTAAATTCGGGATAACATGTCATCATTAATCCTACGTTGCAGAATTTTTTAAAAAATTAGAAAAAATTAACAAAAATGGTCCGAACTTTGACGTTTTTAATAAATATGACACGTTCTTTTATTTGAAACAAATATGTATTCCAACTTTTAAAATTATAACAGTTGTATACTCTCACTAGATCTCTATTTATTTACCTGTTATGTGCTGACGTGGAACGCCACAGCAGCACATAAACATTGTTTTTTTAAAATTCAGGTTATCGCGTCATCATTAATCTTACGTGGCAGAATTTTTTTAAAAAACTAAAACTAATTCATGTCACCAGCACAACTTAAAAACTTCAAACCTAATATTTGACCAAATTAAAAAACTAAAACTTGCTGCCCACTCAACTTGACACCCTCAACAAATCCCTCGACGAAGGTGTTCCTATCGCTGGCGCCTCACGTCGTCTGCCATTGTCACTAGTGCCTCACCTTGACTGGTCTCACCTCACGTCGCCTATTATCGTCGATACCTCACCCTGAAGGTTTTTTTTCTTATTTCTTGTTTGGTCTTACCGACGCCTCACCCCAAAGGTAATCTTTCGTCTAACCTTTTTTGCAGGCCCAAGATACCTATTTTTTTGTCACCGAAGCTTGTTGCATGAACCCTAAACCTAGATATCAATCTAACTGCATACCGTTGTTTGTAGATCAAATCGATCGTGGATAACTATTTTACCTATACAACGAGATACATCATCATCTTCCTCTCCGATATATTTTATCTTGAATGCATTTTTATATCAATTTTTTAATATTAGTTTGTTTAATTAAATATCAGTATCAGTATACTGATATGTATACTGTTATTAGCGACGACAATAAGTATATGTGGCGATAATAAATGACATGTGGTGAGATCAGTCGAGGTGATGCGCTGGCGACAATAGCAGGCGATGTGAGGCATCGATGACAGGAACACCTTCGTCGAAGGATTAGTTGAGGGATTTGTCGAGGGTGTCGAGTCGAGTGGGCGGCAGGTTTTAGTTTATGAATTTGGTTGGATATTAGGTTTGAAGTTTTTAAGTTGTGGTGGCGGCGTGGATTAGTTTTAGTTTTTTAAAAAATGTTGCCACGTAGGATTAATGATGACGTGACATCCTGAATTTAAAAAAATATTTTTTATGTGTCGTCGTGGCGTTCTACGTTAGCACATAACGGGTAAATAAATAGAAATTTAACGGGAGTCTATAATTGTTATAATTTTAAAAGTTAGAATACATATTTGTTTCAAATAAAAGAATGAGTCATATTTGTTAAAAACGTCAAAGTTCGAGCCATTTTTGTTAAGTTTTTCTAATTTTTTAAAAAAAATCTGCCGCGTAGGATTAATGATGACATGACATCCCGAATTAAAAAAATAATTTTCTTATGCTAACGTGACGTTCCACATCAGCACATAACATGTAAATAAATAGAAATATAACAGGAGTCTATAATTGTTATAATTTTAAAAATTAAAATACGTATTTGTTTCAAATAAAAGAATGAATCATATTTGTTAAAAACGTCAAAGTTCGAATCATTTTCATTAATTTTTTCATTTGAATATTATTTTACCAAAATAGCATATTGAATTGGACTCGACTTCTTATTTTCGATTTGGCAGCGTTTAATTTTCAACCATCCGCATTAAATGCCCCATCTCTACATAAAAACTAAGCAAAGGCATTTTGAAGAGACCGAAATGTTTGGTTTCAAATCTCATAATATATGGAACCAAGTTTCGGATCTTGTAATGTTGTTAGGATTTTAAAAGTTCCTCTTCGTAGGGCCAATCAACACTTCCATCGACATACATGAGCATTATATCCACCCAGAGTCAATATTTTTACAATAATTTTTTAAAATCATAATATGAAATTTTAAAATTCTCAAAATCATAATATAATATCTAAAATTTTTAAAATAGAATCAAATTCAAAAAATATCTAAAATATCATTGTACGAAAACTATTTAAAATAACCATTTTGATTATGAAAATTCATTTTAGAATCTTCAAAAAAATAGTAATAAATCTAAATTAGTGAACAATTTCTTTTAAAAAAATTTAAATTTTTAAAATGTATTTTTATGATTAAAATAGCTAATTGAAACTCTTAAAAATAGTCATCTGACCATAAAATATATCTTAAAATTTTCAAAAAATAAAATAAAAATTTCATTCATTAATTGAGTATATTATCATTTTTTTGAAGATTTTAGGATGCATTTTCATAATCAAAATAATCACTTTAAATAATTTTAGTATAATAGTATTTTGAATATTTTTTAAATTTGATTTTAAATTTGAAAATTTTAAATACTATATTCTGCTTTTAAAAAAGTTTGAAATTTTATATTTCAGTTTTTGGAAAACCCTAACTCGGACCGGATCAGCTGGTTCAATTTGTTAACTAAAAAAAGTAGATCATCGTACAGTTCTATTGACCTTTAATACCAGGCAATTAAAAAAACAGGTCAAACCGATTAAAATTAGACAAAAATCAAGCAAAACTTGTTTTGCAATTGATTTTTTTTTAAAAAAAAATAAGTTTAAAAATATTATTATATACATAATAAAATATTTAAATATCTCTTTAGAGATTGGAAATGTTTTAAATAATTAAAATGTATTAAATACCATGCTGAGAAATAAAAATAATAAATTCTAATATAAATTTATACCATAGATTGAAATATTTCTTCATGGAATCGGCAGATTTTCTTAGAAAATATAAAATAATTAATTAAATATACTAAATTTATATTCTTGTTAGGGAAAAAGTACAAAAATACACTTAACGTTTTCTCACGAGTACAAAAATGCTTATAATATTTTTTTGGGATAAGAAACACCCCTTATGTTATGAAATTGGGTACAAAAATGTCTCTAATAGGTAAACGATGTTAATTGAGAGATAACGGAGCTGACGTGGCCGATGACTGGGACTGATGACGTAGACATGTGGCGCATATGCAGGCCAAGATATTTTCTCACGGGTACTAAAATGCCCCTGACGTTTTTTCGCGGATACAAAAATGTCCATAATATTTTCTCACGAGTACTAAAATACCCCTAATATATGTTTTGGACCTAAAATACCCATGAGATTATTGAAAATAGTACAAAAATGACACAAAGTTAACTTCTGTTAGGTGAGACTTAACAAAGATGTCGTGGATGCTGATAGAGATGTTGACTTTACACGTTGTGCACATGCAGAGAGCAACTTATCACACAACCGTAGGGGTGAATAAAAATAATTAAAAAATCGATTAATTAAAAAAACGATTTGAAACCGAACTAAATTTTTCGATTAACCGATTTGATGGTTTCAGTTTCAATTTCAATTTTTATTTTCTAAATTTTCAATTTTCGATTTCAGTTTCGATTTCTTATGTGTCGCTTACGTGGAAAATTACTCTCTGCATATGCGTCATGTGTAAAGTCAACATCTTTGTCAGCATCCATGACATCTCCGTTAAGTCTCACCTAACAAAAGTTAATCTGATGTCATTTTTGTACCATTTTTAATAATCTCAGGGGTATTTTAGGTCCAAAACAAACGTTAAGAGTATTTTAGTACCCGTGAGAAAACGTTAGGAGCATTTTTATACCTGTGAAAAAACGTTTGGAGCATTTTAGTACCCCTGAAAAAACGTCTTAGCCTACATGCACACCACATGTCCACATCATCAGTCTCAATCATCGACCACATTAGCTCTGCTATGTCTCAATTAACATTGTTTACCTATAAAGAATATTTTTGTACCGATGTAAAAATATTAAAGATATTTTTGTACCTTTTCCTTTCTTGTTATATTCTTGTAGATATTTTTTACATTTATTTACCATTATATAATATATAAAATTATTATATTATTGATCTGAATTGGTCAGACCAACCAACCTATGAACGGATGGTCCGGCCAAGTCGACCTCCAATCCGAGTTAAAAGAACATTGGCCAATGCAGCTATTAGTTCCATTCTTCTTCCTCACCAAATACTCTCGTACTTGCACCTTTACTTAGTCCATCGACCACATCCCCTCCTTCGAGCTCAACCCCACCTTCCTTTACGCCACCGCCCTTCACAACCCCACCTTCCACTGCTTCCTCCTCGACCTCATCGATAGCAATGCTTCCCATCCTCTCTGCCTCATCTCTAACTTCTTCCTTGGGTGGACACTCAATGTCTGCTATCCACCTCCCTCACATCATCTTCCACAGCATGTTGACCTTCTCCATGGTCCTGAGCAAGTCCTTCATGTACCACTGACCACACTATCCTGCCGCTACATTTCATGTGTCTAGTAAACAGCCGTTGCTGCTCTTTACCCAGGAAGAGGTATCTGACATGATCCGGGAGCAGAGTACTTCCAATCTAATATCCACTCTCAAGTTTGAAATGAGAAACTTGTTTCAAGTTCTACAAATCAGAAATGAAAGCAAACATGCATGATCACCAACCATCACGTTCACCTTCTAGCATTTTCATTAAAAAAACAAATAAAAAGAGCAAGCTAATAAACACAAAAAAGGAATGAAAGGCATAAAGAGAAGTTATGGTAATAAATTCCGAGAGAAAATATCATTCCAAATAGAAGTTATGCTTTTAAGATTATCAATTATTGCCAAATTGGTGTTGTCATAAGCTTTAAATTCTACATTACTTCTTTAGAAAGATCCACCTTTTGCTTCTTCCATAAATCAGTTTTAAATTTCTCAAAGAAAAAAGATTAAAAAATTATAGCTTAACACGATTTGCATGTCCATCAAACATATATCAACAGAAACAAAGATAAGTGTCTACGATGATCTCAACCCATCTGTTCCTAGGGAAGAAAAAATGGAAGCAACACAAGGAAACCAATACCGGCGCTTGCCATCTCTATGACCATCGTCAATCATGGCAAGACCCTCCTGAAATGTCCATCATGAAGAATCACTAAGCATTTACTTGAGATGAATTATATTAATAGGAAACCAGAACTTACTTTTAAAAGAGTCTCAAGAGCATCAATTGCACGACCAGAGGACCATGAAAGTGTTCTCTCGAGTTCTTCAATAGTCACATAGCCTTGAGCCTGCATGAGCGCAAGTCATTGTAGTTAGAGATGATGCACCGTCATTTTTAAGTTACATAAATAGAATTTGTTATCAGTTATTTAATTTTTATCTAATAATTTTTTAAATAATATTAGCAAGAAGGATATATTTCTGTTAAAAAGCTCATTAAGTTTAGTGATGCAGCATATACATTAAGAGTTGCAAGCAAATCAGCACATTGATACTTGAAGAAAGCAATCATAGGGAAAGAAAACATCAAGAGTGAGCTCCAAATATTCATAATGGAATTGAGATTTTGGGGAAGACAGAAAAGCTTTTTGATTAATAGTTTCAGAAGGGCTTTGGATGTAGTTTTCCTAATTTTTTTGTCCTAGAGTTCATGCTCAATTTTGATATTTTTGTGTATATGGTCATGGTACAGAACCAGCTAGTTTATTAACTGATTGCAACTTGTAGCTGTACAAATGCTGATCAAAGTTCTTATTTTCTCCAATTGTGTCATTAACATCATTATGCGCAAATAACAAATGATAATTTAAGATGCAGAATAACAATAATGCCATTAGTATGTATGCCATACAAATATTGCAAATTTTCATTGTAACTCTATTCAGATATATGAATAACCAATACAGAAAACTGTTCTTCCTCACCATGTGAGTGAATGCAGATAAACAAAGAACAATATGGATATCCCTTCAGAAGTTTACTTTTAGGCACTCCTACCTTTCTCTCAACTATAAAATTTAAAATTCATCTATTTCTTCTAGACTATTAAATCAATTATGTTTGCATTCTCTTATTCTCTACTTTGGGAGATAATTGGAACAGACAACATACCTGAGCCACTTCAAGAATTTCATTATGATCTTTGTTCAACTCGGTAGGAACTGATCGAACAAGTTTTTTCTTGCCAACTGATATAACTTCAAAACCACTACCTAGGACCTGAAAATTATTAAATGGGCATAAAAATCATCTCCAGCTTTTCTAAACTAAAGAATTGAGGGATATCAAAAATTTGTTGCCAATTGCACAGGAGTTGAGACAATCTTGAAGAACATGCTGAATTAAAAGCTCTATAACTAACCAGAATAATGACAATAGTCTACCAACGAATTGTCTATTTAGTACCTTCAGCTTACTTATCGCACGGAGGCAGTCATCTTCAGAAACTGACTCCCGAGCAGCTTTTCGCCTTTGACAAAGGAGAGTACAAAGTTCTTGCAAATTGATTAAACCTCCATTGTGAGATCTAGTTGACAAACAAATGTCTACAATCTGAACACCTGCCTTCCCATTTAGGTCATGTTTGGGAAACAATAACAAGTGGATATTAAATATTAAAAGATTACTAGCATGAAGAATACAATATGAATAACCACTAATCTAAAGCCAATCAGAAAATAAAGGATCAGTTGTAAAAACTAAAAAGATAACGTCTCAGTAACTTTAAGGTTTCAGATGACGATGGTGTGAACAATCTTTCCTCACAATTAAGAATCTCAGTAACCTTTCCATATCACATCTTGATAATGGCAAAAACAATAATTTTCTATACAAAATCATTCTTAAACCAAAGACCCTCCTCCAATGTCAGCCTTAAATCAAAGACCCTCCTTTGGGTAAAGGGTATAAGCAAGGCCACACATATTGTTTCAGATAACAATTGATTAGGGCACCCGAGCCAACAATAGAGAAACAATTTGAAATTAACACAGAAATCAGATCATTCCAGTTAACCATATGTACATTTCTCAAAGAATTATTCCTAAGTCAATTAACTTTCCACCATCTTCTTGATAAAGAAGTTTAACATCTTATGGCAGCAAAATTAATACAAATAGTATCCTTAGAGAAACATACATATGGCACAAAATGGTATTTTACGCCAACAGTAAGCACTAAAATCATGCATTAATAAACACACAAGCAAAAGTTCAATTATTTTGTTAAAGGAGATTGGTTTCATGACTTTATGACATACCAGACTATAGATCAAATGTACTCATTGCCTCTAACTTATGCATATGGCTAAAGAATATCTATAGATCTTGCTTTATTAAACATTAATATATGAGAATAGAGAAATGGCATATTACATAAAGATGCTAGGAGACCACACTCACCAAGCTCATAATAGAAGTCACCAATCCCTAGCAGCTCAGCCCAAAATCCCTTGTTTGATGCTAAGGGGTCAACTCCAACTTTGGCACACATATCATGAAATTGTGATCTGAAGACAGGGTTTTTACGGATGTCATTCTGTGCCGAGGCCAAACATGAGTATCAATAAAGAGTATAAGTTGTTAATGACTAGAAAATTAATCTTGTTACTTCCAAGAACGAATAAACTTCATTAAATTTTTTTCTAGATCGGATATTTAGCAGATAGAAGAATATGAAGTTAACTTCATAGCATAGTACACCTTATATTCAACCAAAACAATCTTAGGCTTCATCAATCTCAATCAGATCACAGACAATCTAAGTTACTAATGGAATTCACAGGACAAACAAAAGAAGGGTATGGAAACAACAACTTGACATATATAGGAAGATCCAATTAATAATTGGGGAGTGAGGATAGAGGTCAACCATAGTTTCACAAACAAAAATTGATACCACCACATCAGTCAGACATGCTAGTTGGGTGCAAGGAACTGAGAGTGCACGAAAGAGACATAAAGTACAATTTTATTTATTACTTTTTGACCACCTCAATTTTGCTAAACTAGCTTCATAATCCATTAGAGATATCAATTAGTAATCAACCAAACATGTAAGCCCCTGATGAGAGCCAAAATTCAGCTCTAATGAAGTGCCATGATCATTTCAAATGAAGTTCTTAATCAAATTAGTTGTCGTTATACAAGTTATAGAATTGTTAATGCATGTGATGGAAAAAGGAGGAACACGTAATGTCCATTTCTCAAGGAGGCTATGGAATAGTAGGAATAAGAAACCCCACCGAGCCAAAGCAACAAAAGGTTAACTTCCTCATGCACTATCTAGATAGGGCTTTACAGATTTATTGGCCACCTAGGCTGCATTTGGTTGAATTGGATTAAATTGGCTATTACTGTTTCACATAATAAAAGTTGTAGAGTTGAGAAAGTTTTATCGTGTAAAAATTAACTGGATAAAATAAATTTCTATCATTACCTTTGCTACTGTGGAATCCACTCTTAACCCACATACCTTAATCCCACACCAATGGAAGCTCTAAATCATCCATCAAGAAAGACTCTCAAATATGAAGAGTAATTATGGACTTCTTCCAAATATAACGAACAAACTACTACTAGTTTAAAAAAGTTTGACATAAATCCTCAGAGAGGAAAAATTAAGATTCAATATTTCAATGTATATGTCAAACATGAATTCCCAACCAATTATATTAACACAAAGCAATTGAGGTGGAAAAAAAGTGGAATTTAGTTTCGAGTTACTTGAAGAAGAAAACATGAGCTTGAAAAGCTCAACAAACATCAAAGCCTATGCAGATTGGCAAATATGCACCTAAAGATTCAGCTATGCTCCCAGCATTACATAGAGCTTATACTACAACAGTGAAGCGATAATAACAGTAGATAAAAAAAATGGAAACAATTTTTTTATCTGTTTTCTGTCCTTTTCAAATTCACAACACTGTAGCAAAATATACCAGCAAAAGACTGTTCCAGATTGAATATTTACATGCAATATCAGCAGAAGTTGGCTAGATCTTTTTTGCTACTTTCACAAAAAGTGCTGAATGTTATTCATCTTTTATAACACGCTATACTGTAACTAAATCTATTTGACCAACAAAGAAGTTCCCACATACAGATTACCAAGGATAAATTAAGAATTTCAAGAATATTTTCATGATTATTACTATTCTGCAGTAAAATGAATGCAGCATGTTATCCATGCCAAATCTAATTTTACCTTCATTTAGATCCATAAGGACGTGGAGTTTCATGAGATTGTATGAAACAAGACTTTGCCAACTATTCAAACAGCAGCAAAATTTTGTCATTTACCTCCCATGGCAGCTATATTTGCATTTAGAGAAACATATCCATAAGCAATTAATAAACCAGGAATATATGTCTCTTAGAAATATATTTACTGTAATATTATCATGGTTGTAACAATAACACACAAGAATTCAAAAATAACATTAAGATAAATTGTCCCAATACAGGACCTAAGTGGAACACACAGATGCCCTTATGCTTGTGAGCAAAATCCTGATCCTATTTATACATGCAAACACACAACACACAGTACACAAAAATGCATTTAAGAATAATAAGTAGATAGGTGCAGGCAGAACTACAGGAATATCAATTTAGATTGTCACCTTATGCTTGCGAGCAAAATCCTCTAGTTGAGATCGAAATGTAGCAAGCTGTTCTTTCATAAGATCTGTCCTGATCCTGGCAACATTTTCACCAACAAGTCGATATTGATCCTATTTACCAAATAAATACAGATGATCTAAGGACTATGGAGATAACTAAAAAAGATAAGGAAGAAAAATAAACTGCATAACAGGAAATGAAGAGTAAAAATGTAGTTTCTACAAACAAGGTGTTCCGATTCCAAAAGTAAAAAAGAACTACATTCCAATATCATCACCAGCAAGCAAAAATTACAGCAGCACTCATACCCGTGCAGCAGCTGCACTTTGTAAACCAGCAATACCAGGTCTTCTCCTCATGCTTTCTGAAATAAATAAATAAATAAATAAAAAGAACATACATATTCCAATTAGTTCTTCAAGATAATTTTCTAGAAAATCAGCATGTCTAAACAACCAGTTCAGTAAAACTAAAATCATGCTTGTACTGTGAATAATCTAATTCTCCAGAATTTAGATATTAAGGAAGGCTGAATCTGATTGATAACATGTGAACTAACAGATGAAGACCAACGCTATGACACGTAACCAGCAATCAAGATGAGTTATTGGAGTACCATTCCAACAGAAGATTTTTTTAAAAAGAAAAAGAAATAGAAAAAAGAGCTTGAAGGCTTGAAGCTCCGGAAGATTTACATGATCAATCAATTATCCATATTTCCTTTGTATTTGTAACTTTTCCATTAAGCTTTTACCCTTTTTGTTAACAATTAACGAAAAATTCGCTGAAAAAGAAGCATTTGAAGAAAACTTGATCATAGAAAAAGGATGCCCTTTCTCTTTTAGGAAATCCAAGGAGGATGAGTATGAAGCTTTGGCGACCAATGGGTGATAGGTGGCAGCGATGGAAGATGGTAGATTGTGGAAGCAAATGGCGGCAAAGTAGGTCAGTAGCCTAAGAGTGGCTAGGGCATCATGAGCGGAATTTTGGCTAGGGTAGCAAAAGAAGACTTGTTATGGGTGAAGCATGCTGCAAGGAGAGGGATAAGGAGAGAGGGAGAAGCACGCTGCAGACGATCTGCGTGCTCCGCGCCTACAGATGCGGGGCCGGCGCCCTGTGGTTTGTTGCTATGGAGAGGGAGAGGAGAGAGAGAGAGTTATCGAAACCTGCGCCTTCTCAGTATTGCCTTCGCGGGTGACGAGTGCACGGTGGAGATGAGTCTCGGCGGGCCTGCGCGTGGAGGAGATCGGAGTGGGGTTGTCGGTCGGCTGCGAAGGAAAAGAGGAACGAACGAAGTAGACGGCTGGACTGCTGGAGGTCGCAATGGACCGGGTCGACCCGAACGAATTCAGCTCGGTTCTGACTGTGTTAGGTCCGACCCGATCATAATTCGTGCCAAGCCTGGAGCACGATACGATCATGCCGTAGAGGCGGACTAAGTTTGTACCTTGGGCACATGGCATGGCCCTTGCGTGCCCATGCATGCCCCGAGCCCCTGGCCTTGGGCCTCACGGCTCGTACCTTCTCATTTTTGGAAGGCGTGCATGTCCTAGCCACGTGCCTCTTCCCAAGGCTCGGTTTGAATTCAGCTCGAGCTCGAAGGAACGGATCACACTTGGTGCTGGGCCTGGAAAAAAAAAAATAGTTTAGGCAGTATTTATCCATTTATGACGAATATAAAAAATAATATTTTACTAATTAAGATTTTGCGAATAATTTTTATTATTCATTTAATATACGGAGGCGGCTACGAATATTATAGTATTCGTATTCGTATTCGTAGATATTCATTACTCATAAAAATTAGTAAATTACATAGGGCCCGTTTGGTTCACAAATTGCTCATCACAGGACACCAGACATGGACAAGGACATGACATCAGATGTCCTGGAACAATAGTTATATCGTATTTGTTTCGTCAAGAACAGGACACGATATTCCGTTATGTCCTGCGTTTTTTCGCTATAACAAAGTATTATATATGACAAATGACTAAAATACCCTTGTAAATTAGTCTTAAAATTAATTAATATGTAAAAAAAATATTAATATACAGTATCAAATACTTTAATACAATAAGAAGTTTTAGTTTAACTAATAAGTGTTCAACTAATTTTCAATTAACCTAAAAGTATAACAATAGAATAATACCGAAAAATATAAAAATCATACCAAACGATTTCCAATCTAAAATCTGACACCACCATCGCGTTCAGCACGCGAAAATTTACAACTTTGGTATTCACCTCGACTCGATCCGATGATTCTACGATCAAAGGAATAGGTAATTTTGACAATTACAGCCCTTGTCCTCCGCCCAATTTCGGTGTACCGAGAAATTTCTCGGTACACCAAAATGGGTGGAAATCCTATCCCGGACAAGGAGAAGTCCTTGTCCCGAAGCTTCTTTTGCAAATCAAACGGGGGACATGGGCAGATGTCCAGTCCAGTCCCCCGTTTTTTAGCAAACCAAACGGGCCCATAATTACTTTGGTACATATACTTAAAAGAAAGTTTATATTTAAAATTGTTATCAAAATATTTTGTGTATATTTGGAGTGAGTTTAATTATTTATATTTGAAGTTGTTAACTTATTATCAAAATATTATAATTTATATTTTTTTTAAGTATCATGAATAATTAAATAGGTACCCGCCAATATTCATAAGTATTCATCCCCGCATGTAATTAAATAGGTACTCATTTTCTATACCTGCGAGAAATAAATAAATAACGAATGTTCGTTTATTTCGCGAGACGAGTAGCGGGTAGGCACCCTCGTATGACCGTACCCACTCCGCCTCGTTGACATCCTATAGTTGGACCTATATAGGCGCTAGCATGACTCATTGCTCCCTCGGTACCATTTTTAATTTGACTTTTATAATTTATATAATTTTTTTACCTCTATATAAATTTCATTTTCATTGAACTTGCGTAACTAAACTAAGAGCCTGATTGATTGATGATACGTGGAATGGAATTGTATTTATTACGATGTACTTATTCTTTTCAATTGCAACTTTTATACAAGGAATACTTAGGTCATTATGATAATGAATATTATTTTTTATTTCGACCAAAGAAAATAATATTTTCATCTATTCCTGATAGAGATGTGCATGAATACCTAATAGATCAGAAATCATTTGAAATCTACTTGATCAAGTAAGATTTAGAGAAAAAAAATAAAGAATCAATTAAAATTAATTCTAATTTAGAGTACAACACATCCAATATTTAGAATCAACACATGTACTCGAAATTTGTATCTGAACTTATACTTTGAAATTTATAAATGAATATATTCTAAAAAATAATATGAATATATATTTTAATATGATATTCGAAATTTATTTATTTTATAAATTTTAAAGTATATGTTTTGGGAGCCTGCATTTGAAATCAATAAATGAATCTATTCCAACGTATTACTTTATATCTGTACTTGCAAAAGACGTTGGTGCTGTTTGGTTAGCGAAAATTATTTTTTGATTTGGTTTCAGTGAAACTGAAAACTTAGTTTCGAAAACTTGGTTTTGGTTTCTAGTTTTCAATTTTCTGAAAACGCGTTTGGTTAATAAAAACAACATCAGTTTAGTTAGTTGAAACTAGTAAATATTTATTTGATTATAAAAAATAATATTAATTTTTCTTGAACATTTTTAGTAGTAATTAAATGTTTAGTTAGTTTACAAAATAAATATTTGTTAATATGATTACAAAATATTTAAATAATTTAATTAATTAAGTTATTGGTAATTTAAGATTTTTTTGTTCAATTAGATATAAAAATTAATTAATAGTTATTATAAAATTTCAAAAAAAAAACAAGTCCAATGATCTAAAAATTAGGTTTGATTAAATTATAAATAGACCAACTTTAAGAAAATTGAGTTATTTAAAATTTGAGTTTGAGTCAATTAGATATAAATTGGTTTAATTATTTTATAAATTTAAGATAAAAGTTTGAGTTAAAAATGATGATTTTTATTTTTATTTTTAAAAATTCGATATAGTTTGATTTATTTTTAAATTAATTAATTTTATAAAAAAATATTTATAATTACAAAGTTGTCACAACATTTTGATAACGAAACCGACAGTCTCGAAATCACAGAAAATAACATTCTGTTGTTTTCATTTTCATTAAGAAAACTAGTTTCGTTTTCATTCTGGTTTCGATTCAGTTTCACGAAAACACTAAACCAAACACGTTTTCGTAAGCCGTTTTGGTTTCAGTGAAACTAAAATCATGAAAACAGACTTGGTTTCGCTAACCAAACAGACCCTTAGATACTTAAAAAAAACACAATTAGGTATTTGTAAAAGTTTTGAAGTGATTTAAAAAATAACATTAGACTTTTAGCCAATAAAAAAAGTATTAAGTCCTTTAAAAAATACTAAAATATTGATATGTATAGTTAAAAATAAATTCATATTATATATAATAAAAATATTTTTGAATCAAATGTCTTTAACGGGTGAAATGAAAGAAATTATATTTAGATATGTAAGGAAAATCAATTTTAAGAGAACTATGCATCATGGATACGATAGTTTTATTCATTTTATTATGAATTTAAAAAATTGATCAAATAAAATTGAATTATCTTACCTTTTATCGAGAATATATATATATAAGAAACAGCTCATTCACGCTTAAATTTTCTCACTCTCATAAATTTTTACCTTTATTTTTGTCACATTTATTTTTTATTTTTACCCATCTTCTCAAATTTTTTCACTTTCCTCACTTAAATTTTCTCTTCCAATTTTTTATCTCACTTAAATTCGTAATAAATTTTTTTACCCAACTTATTTTCTCTATATGCATCAATTTTAATATTTTTAATTTTATATTTATTATTTTTTGAATAATAATTATAAATATTTTTTATCTATTGAAATTTTCATATTAGTTTTTGAATTTTGAAATATTATTTTTTGGGTTTATTATTAAAAAATAGTATTTCAAAACCAAAAAAATTTATGCAATTCTGAATAATTTAAATATCTTATTTTTTATTTTTTTCAACTTATTATCTTATACTTATATTATATTTGATTTGTATCCATAAAAATCTTATTATTTTTGATAATTGAAATTCATATAAATTAAATTTTTAATATATAAAAATATTTTTTATATTACTTTTGTGTTTATGAAATATTATTATTTTTTTTAAAAAATTAAATAATTTTAAATTTCTTATATATATATATATAACATACCATTCCTGCTTAAACCCCCCCTCAAAATTTTACCACTTTTTTTACCAAAATTTTTTTCTCCAAAATTTTTATCTCACTTAAATTTGGAATAAAAGTTTTTACTCCACTTATTTTCTCTATATGTAATTTTATATTTATTATTTTTTGAATAATAATTATAAATATTTTTTATTTATTAAATTTTTTATATTAGTTTTTGAGTTTTGAATTATCATTCTTTTGTGTTTCTTAATGAAAAATTATATTTCAAAACAAAAAAAATTTACGTAGTTTAGTGTAATTTAAATATTTTATTTTTAATTTTTTTAATCTTATATTTATATTATACTTGATTTTATCCATAAAAATATTTTTATTATTGAATTTTTTAATATTTGGTCATTGAAATCTATGTAAATTAATTTTTAATATATAAATTTATTTTTTATATTACTTTTGTATCTATGAAATATCTTTTTTTTCCTTTATTTTTTTAAAAAAACTTAAATTATTCAAATTTCTTAATTTTAAATTAATTATCTATACTTATAAAATTTTAATTAATATACTTTACTTTATATTTGCATTATATTTAATATTTACTTTTAAATTTATTAATAGTTTCTCTTTTTTTATATATATTTTTTTGTTAAAAATATATATAGTATTATTTGTTTTAAAATAATTTTGATTTTTTTTAAAAAAAATTATTAATTTAAATTTTTATTCAATTTTTTTTTAATTTGAAGATGTATACATTTTGAAATAAATTAGTATCATTATATAAAAAAGATTATTACTACTTTTAAATTTATATTTTATTGATATTTAATTTATTTTATACGTTATAAATTTATTTACAATTTTTTTAATTAAAATTATTAGTTAATCGTGCGTTATCTTAAAGGACATGATCTCGAATCCATGCCTTATCGGGTCGGGTCGATTCAATTCACTGCACACACCTATTAAGAAACGAATCAAACTATGTAGTAGTTGGTCAATTTGTAGTATACGTGTAGATATGCTCAGATTAGGGCACTTTAAAAGATTAGGATCACATCCTCAACCACGCTCGGAAGCCGCGCTCGCTTGAGACGAATCCTATTCCGGGAAGAACAGATGATATCGCTGCCGGCGTCGGGCGGTCCAGCCCCGCCCACCTACGCTCTTTCCGTTCGCGGAGCATCCCTCAGGTGAAGAATCCCAAATTTCTACTCCCTTTATATTTTTGGTGGTTCGTTGCAATCTTCCGGCGACATTAAGCCAAGGTGGCTATGAAATAAATTGTTAGATTTGTTACAATGTTAATGAACCTGAACTGAACTGAATTCAGCCAAGTGCAGGTTGAAAATTTCCAGATTGTTCCAATGCTTATGAGCCTGAACTGAATTGAACGCAGCTAAGCTTCGGTGAAATTTGGCAGTTCATATGTAGCTCACAAGGAAAATGATTCAGTTAAAATATAGATCTACTGTAACCATTTTCCTTGAGGCCTTTCTCATCCTTGTATTCAAGAAACCCTAGTTATAGGGGTATACTAGTCTAGCACATACTTCATGTGTCGGATTTACTCCACATCCTAAATGACTTCAATTTTGGACTGCATGGTTGTCCAAATTTCATACACAGTAAACTTATGCAAAGTCAGCTGGAACTCAGATTATATAAAATTCTCAGATTTACATATAGTTTATGCAAGTTAAATTGATATTTCAAATATAGTTTAATTTTTTGGCATTTGAACTCCATATGCTTTGTTATAAACTTATAATGTTATCCAACAATGTTAAACAGGAAGTATACAGCTACATTAACCATTTTGTTCATCCTTAAGGACCTATTTCTATTTTTGCCAGACCATTTCTGAACTCATCTTGAACATATATTCATCTTCTTTTAAAAATGTCAATCTTAATTATATGTTTAATTTCCTTCTCTTGTAGTCACAGTTTCCAAAGCAGACAACCAGCAAGTACTGTACTGTGGATAAACAATAGACAAAAGTTACTGGCTTTTGCAAACTCAAATGTATGCACCTGGCCCCTTATCCCTACATATGTTGCTTACACTTTTTTTCTTTTACCATGATTGTAGGTATTTGTTGAACCAAACAGAGCAAAAGTTATTGTAAAATTGGCCGTCACCCAATTATTTCTCATTTTTTAAATAGAAAATAGAGTTTAATCAGGATTGAAGGGATTATTCATATGATGATGATTGTAGATAGGTGAACTGGTTAGTTCTTCATGTAATATGAATCCTGACACAGTATAAAGTACTTAAATTCAAAATTCTTTTAATACTTAGCTATTTATATTTAGAAAGTCATCTTTCTTGTTTGTTATATCATCAACTTTTATTAGTTGGAACTTGGAGATATATACAAATGTTGCACTTGTTCACTATGGAATTTTCTTGGTTGATGAAGATGCAAGTAAAATGAATGTGCAAGATGATACATAAGCATCTCCTAAAAGAAAAACTCTGTTTTTCCCTTAGTGCTGATGTAGTGATCATATAAGGTTGGAAGCATAATCTATTTTTTTTTAAAAAAACTGCCTTGCTATTTGTTTGGTAATCTTGCATTTATAATTATATTTATAGCTACCCTGGAATATGAGCATTCTTGATTGCAGTAATGGGAAAAAAGAGTGCAACTTAGGTAAAAGGTTATTGTGTGCATTTCCTTGTACTAAAGAATTAGTTATGCATTAACTTTGCATAAGGTAAAAGCAGTGAAGATATTATTTATTTTCCAACATTAATTATCTGACACAAAGTTATCATGAATTGGGATACAAAGTCTAGACTGCTTTTCTTGGATAGATTCGAAAAATCAATATGGCCTTGATCCAATCAATTTCTTGGAAACTAGGATATTACAGACTAATAAGTTACTAGTAAACTCTGTGAATTCTATATCATGTCCTCTCAATATTTCACTGATGAATATGTGTCTAGTTTTCACTTTATTGATACAAATATTATACCAAGGTTCAAAATCTTGGTTTCGGTATGGGTATCGGTCCAATACCATTTTCGGTACTGGTGCTGTTGTGCACAACATGGTGCTGTTGTTGCCATGCTGCTGTTGCACAGCATGGTGTTGAGCTGCAGCACCATACCGGGCAGTACCTCCCGGTATGGGTTAGTGTACCGTCTTGTAAGGGCAGTACACACTAAATACCACATTTACCAGTACACCCAGTATCAGTTGTTTCTTCGGAAACTGGTACGTAATGGGCATACCACCCAGTACGGTATGGTTTTTTAAACCGTGTATTACACTCATGTATGCACGCATGCAATGATGAGTTTAGAATAAAATTGTGGGTCATCTCTTTCCATGGTGGCTTTGTCACTTTCGTTGTTCTTTTTCCTTCTTATGTAGTGTCTAAATGCTTCAATTTTCTATGTAGGCATCTCAAGGAAAAAGAAGCTCAGGTGACGAGATCATAATGGTTGATCCTATAGAAGCCAAACGATTAGCTGCCAAACAGATGCAAGAAATTCGAGCTAAAGAAAAACTTAAGGTAAGTAAATATCATTCTAATCCTAAATGCAAGGTTTAAAATCTCGGTACCGGTACCGGTTTCGGTCACCGGCCGGTACCGGTACCGTACCGTACCGACACACGGTACGGTCCGGTATGGAAAATGCATACCGGCTGGTTGGTTCTTTTTTTTTTATAAGAACTAACTCCAATAACACATAACTGATGAAGAAATGCTTAAAATTAATATTCAAATGTCAAATACATGAATACAATTTTTAGAATGCGGACGAATGACGTCCGTCGTACCCATACATATCTTCGGCTTCGGGACATACACGGCTAAGGTCAACACTATAGTTCTCTAATGCCCATATTTGGAAATTTTCCCATGGCATAATGCCTTGGTATCCATTATACCACATTGACATTAGCGTTTCTTTGTCGGATTTCCAAGAACTAGACCCTGTATCATCAGTTGAGTAGGTACTGGATACAGAGTAGGTGGATTCAGAAACCTCTTGCAAACTACTCATCATATCGTGATGGTAATCTTGCAAAGCTGTCGGTCCACCTCTTCGACGCGAGCCTCTTTTCTTGTACACCTGAGTTGTTTGTCCGGTACTAGCACCACGGTCATCATATTGGGTGGCGTGATCGAAGTATTGCTCATTTGTCCATGGATCATCATATGGCAATGTTGATGGCACGACGGTGTATTCTCCACCAGCTCCATCATCATCATCATCTCCTCCGTCTTTTGTGCTGCTACTGCTATGAATGGAGGGCTCGTCTTCTTCGTCCTCTTCTGCTTCTGCAATCGCTTCCAAAGGATCAATTGGTCGTTTACCTTTGGCTTTGCCTTTTGCCGTTGAAGGTGTTGCCTTCTTTTTTCCCTTTGATCGGGAAGATGGAGAGTCTGATTTGGATCGGCGTCTTGCTTGCCGAATTCGTTGAGAGTCCAAGGGAGTAATGACTATGTCTTCTGGTTGGCTCTCAGACTCGAGTGCATCAGATATAATTGGTGAAGGCTGAGGTGGTTCGCCTGGTTCATCAAGAAGAGGCTGGTCGCTCTCCATTGCACTCCACCAATTAATTATCGGGTCCGTATCGTCTTGGACGAACTCGACATCGAACGGATCTACATGTCGAATATCTTCGTTTTGTAATGTCCGCATTCGAAGCCGCATGTTGTAATGAACATATACTAGCTTCTCTAATCGGGCATATGAAAGCCGATTGCGCGGCTTGGTATGAATTAAGGAGAAGGTCGACCAATTTCTCTCGCATCCACTTGCTGATGTGGTTTGCGAGAGGATACGTGTTGCAATCTTCCGAATAGTTGAAGCTTCGATTCCAAATTGCAACTACCATTCAACTGCAATAGATTTAAAATTGATTTTAGTAACGAGATTACCAATTTTATAATTAATAAATAAATTGAAAAAAATTATATCTACCTGGATCCATAGAATCTCGGCACGATATTGCAAATGGATCTCTGAAATTGCCACTTGAATCTCGAAAATATTTTGATTCATTTAGAGCTTGCGCCGCTTCTCTGGTTGTTGCCGACATTCGTTGTATGACATTGCGAAGCGGATATAAGAAACTATCTGTCGTTCCAAGATCATATCGATACTGGTATGCGGGATTTAAATAATACGCTACAAAAAATTATCAAATTAATAAGTAATTTAGCATAATGAATTAAAATTAAATAAATTTTAGAAAATTAAATAAAAAATTACCCGCGATGTGTATGTCACGACCCATTTGATCCTCCCACCTCTGGGAGATAATGTCGATGAAGGGTTTATACTTGGTCTCCGAAATCAACACCCTCTTGATTTCTTCTTGTGCTTGATGGATGTAGTAGTAGAGATGACCCATTTGAGGCGTCTTTTCCATCTCCACCTGTTGTAGAACCTTGTACAATGGTTCTACGGCGACGACTATCTCCGCAACGTGATCCCAGAACCGCGTGTTGAGGACGTTCTTCTCGGTTTGCTTTCCATCATTAGTTCCGACATATCTTGATGTAGACCATTCATCACTTATAAACATTGATCGAAGGCCCGCCTTACGTTGTTGGAGCGACCTTAATGCGATGAAATTGGTTGCAAAACGAGTCGCTCCCGGTCGAAGAATTTCACCTAAAATATGAAATTATTATTAGTAATTATCACCTAAACTAATTAATAAATAAATACTATAAATTATTTTTAAAAAATACCTTCTGTAAATCTTCTCATAAGGGCGTGTACCCATGTGTGGTTGTATATGAAGCGCGTAATTTGTTGCCCCCTTTTTACCGTCTTATTCACCATCGATATATCACCGATATCTTTCATCATTAGGTCTAGACAATGCGCTGCACATGGAGTCCAATATATGTGAGAATAATCCATTTCAATTATCTCACCAGCCCTTTTGAAATTAGCTCCGTTGTCGGTTATAATTTGAACAAAGTTCTTGGGTCCATTCTCCTCGATCACCTCCTTCATCAGCTTCGAGATGTAGAGAGAACTATGGACTTCATCGGATGCGTTCACCGACTTGTGATAGATAACCCTCCTGTTGCAATAGATGAGGAAGTTGATGATGCTCATTCGGGTTGGACCGGTCCAACTATCGCACATCAAAGTGCATCCGTAATCCCCCCATTGCCGCTTGATTCTGTCGATCCATTGATTTATTTCCTTGACCTCTTCTTCAAGGAAAGGTCCTGAAATTTCATATGGAGTTGGAGGGGTAATACCTGGGCCTACCTTTTGGATGGTAGACATCATAGTTCGGTAGTACGGGTTGTTGGCTGCATTTGCGGGAATCCGGCTGAAGTGGAACCATTTGGAGATGGTTTTTCCCAACTCCCACTTCTTCGACTTGCCGTACATATCGTCTATGCGTTGTTGCTTTGCCGATGAAGGAGGAAATGCCCTGGGATCAAGATCAGAAATATCAACATTAGTTCTCCTACCACTTGCTCCGAGGTTTGTGAAGAATCCACGAAGGCCTCCTCTGTTGCTTCCTCTGCTGCTTCCTCTGCTCTGAGTTTGAGGTGCTCTCATGCTAGAACTCCGACCAATATAAGGACCGGAGGGAATTGGACCGCTTCGGTCCATTGCTCCGGCAGCCGAAGTTGAGCCGACGCTACTTATCCCACCGCTGCCACTGCCGCCGCCATATTCGAATTGAGATCCGGGATAATACATCCGTTCTCGTTCGAATTCAGCATGCTCCAATGAAGCTCGGATGCCGGCTTCAAGTTTCGGATCCTCGTCGTTATCGCCACCTCGAGCCTCATAATGGCCACCGCTGACATCTTGGGTAGCTCGTCGGTCGAACTCGGCTTGTTGAGCTGCAGTCTTAAGACGTTCCTCCTTCTTGTTGTTGAGTTGCGCTTTGAACATCTTCCGGACTTCGGGCGGTACTTTGGCGCAATTGACGACGTCGGGATATCCTCCGGCCAAGTGTTGCTTCAATCGAGTGATGCCTCCACCACGTGAAATCATATTACAGTGCTGGCATTGCCAGTGATGAGCCTTCTCCAACCGAGTACCGTGCTGCCATGCGGGGTCGGGTTGAGATTTCGGCGCCATTTCGATAGAATTTCGACGTAGAGGGGTGAGAGATTGAGAGAGATTGAGAGAGATTGAGAGTTTAGATGGGTAGAGGGGTGAGTGAGGATGAAAGAAGTGTTTTGGGGGCTTTATATAGCCCCCAAAACAACCCAAATCTATCCCAAACGACTCTATAGCCATTTGGGATCACTATTGATCATACCAGGCGGTATACCGCCCGGTATGTATGTAATACCGCCCAAACCGGGCGGTATGATTCCCCATGTGGCCGACAGCCCTGTCGGGCTGTCGGCCACAGAGCCGTTGGCAACGCCAACGGCATTGTAGTGACATACCGCCCGGTATCGCCCATACCGGGCGGTATGAGCATATACCGCTCATACCGGGTGGTATATCGCATCATACCGCCCGGTATACACAATATACCCGGTTTTTTTCAAAACCGGGTATATCGAATACCGGGAAACTCAAAAACCGGTATATACCGGCCGGTATATACCGTTTCGGGCGGTATTTAAAACCTTACCTAAATGTTGATAACATTGAATAATTTACAAGTGAATGATTGATGAGTACAATGATACACGCATATGAACATAGAGTTAATAAACTTAGCTTATGTAGGCTCGTTTGTTTTGCAAAGAAACGGGGGACTGGACAGGACACTGACTCATGTCCCCTATTTGTTTTGCAAAATCGACCCCGAGATAGGACACCAACCATGTCTGGTACATGACACTAGGCGATTTTGGTGTATCGAGAAATTTTCCGGTACCACCAAATTGAGGCAGAGGACACGGATGGCAAAAGACCAAATCGCCCCCAAGAACAAAGAAAGTTTGCGACTATGTCTCGTCTTGGTGCTCTCCGTGGCAGATTCTCCTCGTCTCTTCTAGGTAAGTGATCACTCTCTTCCTCATCCCTTGCTTCCCATCCTCCGTCGCGTCTTATCCTCCTCCCAATGCAGCGGCGCTGCCAACGTTCTCGGTGAGGAGAAGTGCAATAGCGAATTCAGCAACTCTACCTCCTCTTATGATCCCCATACCTCTGCATGAGCTTTTTTGTTGTTGTGCCTCCTACAACAACAACAGCAGGGCATGGGCAACAGCAGCGCTACCAGCGAAACGAAGGCTGTCGACATCGAAGTTACCTCCTTGTGTTCGAGAATTGTCCCAGCTGCTGCTGCTGCTCCGTCACCCTGGGCGACCGCCCACAACTAGGGGTGGAAACAGGTCAGGCCTATATTGTAGAAAATTGGCCTGGGCCTGGCCTATGACCTGTTATAGGCTTAAAATTTAGCCTGAGCTTGGCCTGTTCATTGGCCTGACCTGGCCCGTGGCTTGTTTATGGGTCTATTTCCAATATAAAACTTGTTTACAAAACCTACTTCCAATATAAAATTTTGGTCTAACATGGCCTGTGGCCCGTGGTCTATGTTTTATTAAATTAAAACAATATTAGTTATTACATTAAAATAATTTTAGTGTAAATACGTAATAAAATAATAATATTATATATTTATATATACACCACCTTAACTTGCCCAAGCCGGCCTGTCAGACTCAATAGGCTTTAAATTGAGCCGGGGCCTAGCCTGACAAGGAAAACAGGCCTATTTCAAAGTCTTGGCCTGTTTTTTTTTAAAACAGGCCAGGCCATAGGCCCCTAACAGGCCGCTTGGCCTATTTCCACCCCTACCCACAACAAACGATTCCCACTTGCTCCTGAACAAGCCTCCCCCGCTAAGGAATTTTGTTGATTCTCCAAGTATCAACGCCAACGAGAATGATAAGGAAAGCAGCGACAGAGAAGATGAGAACTCGTCTTGTACGCCAACTGATGTCCTCAGACTCATGGACGCCCTACAGATCTATGTAAAGGAGGACTTGTACCTTTCTCTAGTCAAAGAGTGCACTGCTTCTAGGGATACCACCCAGGGCGCAAATGTCTACGCCCATATCCGACGCAGTTGACCTGGCCTCCTACGACGGTCTGCCGGCTTGCTCCTTGCTAACCGCTTGTTGCTCATGTTCGCCGCCTGCGGCCAAATTGCCTTTGTTCACCAGCTCTTCGACCAAATGCCCTTGAGAGACGCCACCTCGTGGGCTGTAGTCGTCGCAACACTGTCTGCAAAAGGTTGTCACGGCGACACGTTGCGGCTGTTCGAGGAAATGTGTACAAGAACCGATAGAGGTTCGCTGGTGCTCAAGCCCGTCGTTTGTTGGGTCAACACCCTCGTCATTGGTCTCAGGTCATGCACTGCGGCAAGGGAGCTCGCTCTCGGCCAGCAGATTAATGGGATGGCCCTCAAGGTGCTCAGTGTCATTAATGATGTTCTTTTCAAGGACTTGGGCGACACACTCATCCAATTCTACAGCCAAACTAAACACCACCAGACCGCAATGGAAGTCCTCAATAGGACATGCTCACCGAGTGCGGCAGCTTGGACGAGCGTGATCACAGGCTACTCCAGAGAAGGCCAGTTCAAGTAGGCGATCCGCCTCTTCAGGGAGATGGGAAGAACAGGAACAAGGAGGAACACCTATGTGTTTTCAAGCACTCTTGCAGCGTGTGCAAAGGCAGGGGATGGTGGCTGGAGCAGTAAGCAAGTTCATACTATTGCCATAAAACTCGGGGTGAGCTCGGATAAATTTGTTTGTAGTAGCTTGGTGGACATGTACATGAAACATGAGCTCCTAATCGACGGATAGAGGGCATTCGAATCTGCGAATGGCGCGCAAGATTTTGTGTGCTGGAATGCTTTGCTCGTTGGCTATGCGCAGAGAGGATGTGGAAAGGAAGCTGTCAAACTGCTGCATGAGATGAAGGCCGCTGGAATACAACCACAGGAACCAATCATCCACGGAGTGATGATGATGGCGTTCGATGGTGGTGATGTTAGAATTGCACCGCTTGGAGCAGCCATTAAGTGATACTATTTGTCTACTCCAAGTATTCATCTGCAGAATCCTTAGCAGAGTTATGTAGCTAATGGATGTAGATGAGACATTTAACATGGAGATTGCAGAAGCAGCAGTGCTTTACTATCATTAGTCGAAACTGGCATTAGGCAGGTATTTAAATTGCTGTAGAGAACATAAACAAAATAGTGTTTCCAAGCTCATTACTCGCGAGAACCTGGAGAAATTGGAGGGGGATTTAGGATGCTGGGATGCGGGATACTTATCTATTGGCTTTAAGTTTTCAACCTTAGTCTTAATTTCGGTTTTGATGGTTTTGATGATAACAAACATGAGACTAATGATTTCATTGAAAATATCTTCAGGTTCCATATCAGTAGCGTTCGATGTCCTCGATAGGAAAAATCGGAGAAATCGGAAATCGAAAGGACATTGATCGTCGCGCTTGGGTTCGTCGCGGAAGTTTCTCGAAAATCGACGAGTGCACCAAAGTCGCATCGGACGAGCTCAAAGATCACATGGAAAGCTCTCCGAGTTGATGGTCGTTGAAAGCCGGAACCCGAAAACAAAGCGCGAAAGAAATCCAACCTGAAAATTCAACTCAGCCTATGTTCAGTCGACCGCCCATAGGGTAAGAAAAATGGCACCGACCATTTCGATCGACTGAACACTGCCGAAAACAGGCAGTGGGCACTTCGGTCGACCAGTCGGTTGACCGATAGAGGCTGGTTTTGGACAGTAACCCTAGTGGTCAACCGGAGTAAAAATCGCGCAGCGCACGATCTTGGCTTCCCTGCGTCGGTCGACCGATGGGTCGACCGAATTGAGGGAATAAACAGTCGCGTATGGGCGATCGACCCGTCGGTCGACCGACCAATCGACCAGTGGTCTGCAACGGATAGTTTCTATCCGTTGAGCAGTCGTTTCTTCAGCAGGGTATAAATACACCCTCATATGATTCTTTGATCTATCTTCTCTCATTCTTACAGAAATTTTTGAGCATCCAAGAGTGATAAAAGCCTTCCAAAAAGGATTAGTGTTTGCGCTCAATTTTTCGGCGTCAAATTCTTGCGCACACTCTGCTCCTCAACTCGTGCTTCAACTCAAGCTCTACTATTCGGCGAGTTGGAGGTTCAAGGCTTGGAAAAGAGCACAATTTCTTGGTTTCATTTCAAGCTATTTTCAGTTGTATTTTAACTGTTATTTGTATCTGTTTTTATTTGTGCATGTAAAGACCAGGTGTTTGGTCTTGAGTGTATAATTGGTTACTTGGTGTTAGGTGTAAAGCCACTTTTGTAAACTTAGTGTTTACTAGGATTAGCTTAGTTGTCTCTTAGGGTTGAGGTGGAAGAAAACTCTCGATAAGAAGGCGGTGACTTCCGGGTGTGGAAGTGTCTTAGGTCGAGAGTGCGTCTCTTCGGTGAAAAGTCCTTTGTGTAAGGGAAACTAATTAATCTAGTAAAACTTAGTTTGAAAATCCTAAGCGGGGTGATTAGGTAGTGGAGTAGGCATTGGGGTCGAACCAATATAAATCTTGTGTTTGCATTGTTTCATTTTGTTGTGCTTTAATTGTTCAATCATTTATTGCTTCCGCATATAATCATTGAATCGCAAATTGCCTAAACGATTTAAGTAAACGATTAAAATCGAATTTAGGCGAATAGAATTAGTAAACACACTGTTCACCCCCCTCTAGTGTCGCCATTTCGCCTTCAATTGGTATCAGAGCTAGTCGTGGATTGAGATTTCACCATATCGTCTACATCTAATCTCGATTTAGAAATGACTCTAGAAAGTGTAGCATCTACATCTCCTAGGTTCGATGAGTCTAATTTTGGTCTTTGGATGGGTAGAATGTACACTTCCCTAAAGACTCAAAGTTTGTGTTTTTAATATGGTTAAGATAAAATATGTTGAATCTAAGGAAAATATGAATGCATGGACCCAAATTAGCATGTTTGAGTTAAATTCTAAAGCAACAAATTGCATATACTGTTCTTTGGAAAATAATATATTTGAAAAAATAATGCATTGTACTTCCGCATTCGATATCTAGGCTACTTTAAATATGCTTTATAATTATGCAAAAACCGAAGAGCTCAAAACATTTGATGAGAGGAGTGATGACAATTGTCATCCACCAAATACTAACACAGTTTTTGAAGCCCATAGTGTCTCTAGTCATAAGAGCACAAAAAAACGGAAAAGGAAGGTGATTTGCCACGAGTGCCAAGAAAAAGGGCATGTAAGAAAAAATTGCCCTTTCATGAAGAACAAAGCAAAGAAGAGGTCGAATGCTTCCACATCATCATTCCACTCAAGTAAAGTGTCCTCTTGTCATGATTATGAAGTCACCTCAAAAGATTGCCTTATAAATGATAACAATGAGATACACTATTCTCCTTCAAGTCATGTTAATGAAAATGATAGCATTAACTCATCTAGCTCTCATGATTTGCTTTATGATGAACTAATAGATGAGTACAAAAATATGTATGTCTTGTTAATTAGAAAATATAAAGAAAATAAAAATTTGAAGAAAGAAAATTTAGAGCTTAGCTCACGAGTGCATGCATTAGAATTAAAAAATGACAAATTAAAGATTAATTCTATTGAGTCTTGCCATGATACATTGAACCTTGAGCTAAAAGTTTTGAAACATGAAAATGTGGATTTAAAAGATAAATTGAAGTTTATGAGTGATGATTTCAAAATTGAAAGTTGAAAATAACATCTTGAAATCTCAATTGCATGCATTGCATAAATCCATGAATGATGTGAAAAATGAGATGTTGACTTTGAGTGGGAAAGTTAATACTTTTATAATTCTAAGAATCAAAATATCTCATTTAAGAATTCAAAAAATAAAAATGCTCATGTAAAGAATGCTAAGGTTCATCATCATTCTCATACTAAGCATTCTACAACTAAACCTCATGTTCAAAAGAAGAATGTATCTTTTAAGAATGTTTATACTCATTATGTTTCACATGATAAACATTCTAAAATTAAATCTTATGTCCATGCTAAAAATGAAAAGAAAAAGTTTCATGGACTTTTGCTTTTTTTGTGGTATCTATGGGCATGTCATATATGATTGTGCTTTCAAAATGAACCCTAGTGTTGCTAAGACACTTTGGGTACCTAAGCCCATTAACCCCCAATGACCCAAAGTAATTTGGGTACCAAAAGTCTCATCTTCTCTTGTATGGGGAACTACCACATAAGGATAAAAAGAAGTGAAGAGTTGAAGTTGACCTTGGATTTAAATGAGAAATTTCAAAGAGGTTGCGACTTCGAATCATCATGATGCCTAAAGTATGGAAATTAAATCTCAAAGAGGTTGCGACTTCGAATCATCATGATGCCTAAAGTATGGAAATTGATATCTAGGTATATTTTGTATTGTCTCATTCTTTGGTTTGTTCTATTTAAGTTGGAGTGCTGATATATGCTTAATTTGAGTTATTTTCCCCGCTCTTACTAAAGAATTATTTAAAAAATGATTTTTGATTTTTTGATCTTCGGTCTCCTCGGAGACCTAGGTGGTTTGTAATGGGCCTAAGCGACCTTGCGGTTCAAAATCGTAGGCTAATTGTGAATTTCGGTTTTCAACCAATAGGAAGGGTTGGAGATCATATTTTTCATTTATTATTCTTGTGATCTCTTAAAATTCGTTTTGATATGTCTTGATTTTATTAAAAACGAATTTAGAACTATTTAACAAAGTGAACTTTTATAATAATATTTGATGCTTCTCTTTGTTTTTTAGTTTGGTTAGCTTGCTAAATAACTATATTTTTCTCTAAAAATATTAGTTTAGCTTACTTGCAAGTTATAAGTTTATTTTAGAAAGACTAATTAGAATGAAAAGTTTGGCTAAATTCATGGATGAGATATGTTTTTGGTAATTGCATATTTCTAGTATAATACCTCAATTTTCATGGTTGATTAGTGTCTCTATACTCATTAGAATT
Source organism: Canna indica (assembly GCA_034359265.1). Lineage (NCBI taxonomy): Eukaryota > Viridiplantae > Streptophyta > Magnoliopsida > Zingiberales > Cannaceae > Canna > Canna indica. The sequence continues at coordinate 73,625,851 of CP136894.1, read as the reverse complement.
GCATGTCAAATACTTGAATTTTCATGAGTAGGTGGAATCTTAACACTTAGGCAAATTTCATTAAATAAAACTTGCTATAGGTTGATATTTACTAATAAAGACCTTGTAAGTCCAAACTAGTTTAACATGATAAGAGATTTTATTCCTCAAATGTTTCACATCCTAAGATCTCTTTAGATTCATTTAGATATCATGGTATCCACCTTAAAATGAATCTTCACTATCTAGCATAGATTAAAGCTTTTAAATGAAACATTGCATTGACCTTTTCTATTTATTATGTTAGCTTGCTAGTAACCTTAATTTTATTGTCTACTAATGAAGTCTACTTGCAAGTAGTGAATGCTAATGAAACGATATGCTATCTAAAAGAAAATGAAAAAGGAAATGAAAAGTTGGGCAAATTTTCAAGAAAAATGTATAAATTTGATTTTGCAAAAATCTTAATATAATATTTGAATATTCATGCTTTAATGATGTCTTTATATACTCATGATTGATTTTGCATGACAAATGTTTGAATTTTCATGAATAGAAAAAATTTGGATAACTTGGGCAATTTCGTGATATCTTGATTGAATGAAATTTGCTCTAGGTTAAAATTTCTTATTAGAGACCTCATTTTGAATAAACACAAAATGAACATGTTTAGATACACATATCATATGAGTTTAGATATTTAAAACTTGGAAATTCTTGTCTAGATGATCAAATACAATTGATATCTTATTTTAGGGGACTTAAGCTTGAAAAGTTGGACTCAAGTCAATAAATCGACTTAGTCATCTCATTTTAAGTCCAAACTTCGTAAACATGTTTAGGTGTGTTAATGATTAGTTGTCATGTACTTAAGATTGAAAATTCATGTCTAGATAAATAAAGTGATAACTAATTTACCTTAGATGACTTAAAGCTTGAAAAGTTTGACCCAAGTCAATAAACCGATTTGGTCACTTTATTTTAAGTCCAAAACTCATAAACACGTTTAAGAATAATAAGACATATTTCCATGCAATTAGAATGAAAAATTCATATGGATATAGATAAAATGACATAGAGATTGTTTCATAAAAATCTCTTTTGAACTTAGTTGATCCATATTTGAGAAACATGTTTATATTTACTCATGTTATGTATCCATAGGTTTAAATTTGTAAAATCATGAGTAAATGTTAAGATTGAAACTTAGCAAGTTTTATAAAAACTAGTTTAGTTTTGAATGGAACAATTTTCATTCCAAACTTGACATATACTTTTTACATGATCATCATGTGGTGTCATGAAAGTTTGAATGAAAATTGAACAAGTTTTAAGAATAACTAAAAGTTACAAAAATATTATTTCAACCTTCATTTGGTAGCAATTTCAGTTATTTCTAGGAAAATATAGAAAAATCTTTTTTAGATGATTTTTGAAACTACACATTCATTGAAAAATCTAGTATGTTGTGTAAAAAATTGATAAAGTTTTGTCAAGAATCTAATTTATAATAGAATTTTGAAGTTGATCCTTAAAAATGCAAAATATCATCTTATTTGAGATATCAATGTTTCCAATACTTTGATCTTTCTTCAAAAACTTCAAATGAGTAGATATAAGATGAATGATTATGTTTGTGTATACCATTTTGATTATATTCCTAATATCATTCACACCATTGATTGAGTAAAATCATTTTTATGAATGATTTTGAATTCTTGAATGATACCTAAAAATAAGCTTTTGATTAGAATCAATATAAGATGAAAAATAGACTTTGATTTTTAAATTCATTTTGAGTTCAAACTTGATACATGCATTTCATATGATCATTCAATATTTGGTATCAAAAATTTTCATCCAAAAATTGGTTTCAAAAATATTTGTCAAAAACATGATTTTGTATAAACTTAAAAGGTTGATTTTTGAAAACTTGAAATATAGGTTGACTTAAGTCAACAAAGTAACTTAAAAATCTCATCTTAAGCCCAAACTTAATTCATAGACTTACATTCTCTCATGTTTGATGTCTAAATGCCTAAGTTTGAAAAAAAGAGAGTAGATAGCAAAATTTTGATACTTAGGATTTCCATAGTTTTCATGCTTGTTTCAAATGAAAATGTGGTAAGTTCATATTTGGATCAAATGATTTCATATTCATTTCAAACCTCTCAAACATGCTTTAAATGATTTAATCTTGGTATTTTGAAAAGTTTGAATGAAATCTAAAAATGTCATGAAAAAATATGAGTGAATTTGTACTTGAGTGCATACATGATTTTGTTTTGAATTGTATCTATCACTCATTTCTTATCGTGTATGATTTTGTTTCATATTAAAATTTGTTTTCCATCCATTTGGTTGAGATTTTCATGTTCCATTAAAAATACTCCTTAGAGTCTCAACTTCATGAAAAAATAATTGTGTTTCATCCCTTTGATTAGAATGTTCTTTCTTGCCCTTTTTGATTGATGTCAAAAGGGGAGAAGAGTATATAATAAAGGGGGAGAAGAGTATAGATATAAAGGGGGAGAAAACTATGGAGAAAAGAATAGAAAAATTGGGGAGAAAATTATAAATAAATGAGAGAAAAATATAGGAAATCCATGCATATAGATGGGGGAGTTTAATTATATAGATATGTATGTTGATAGGGGGAGAAATCCCTTAGTTGATATCCTCTATGTTTTCATAATATATATTTTCTCAAGGATATTTGTCATCATCAAAAAGGGGGAGATTGTTGGCTTTAGGTTTTCAACCTTAGTCTTAATCTCGGTTTTGATGGTTTTGATGATAACAAACATGAGACTAATGATTTCATTGAGAATATCTTCAGGTTCCATATCAATAGTGTTCGATGTCCTCGATCGGAAAAATTGGAAATCAGAAGGACATTGATTATCGCGCTTGGGTTCGTCGCGGAAGTTTCTCGAAGATCGACGAGTGCACCAAAGTCGCATCGGACGAGCTCAAAGATCACATGGAAAGCTCTCTGAGTTGATGGTCGTTGAAAGCCGGAACTCGGAAACAAAGCACGAAAGAAATCCAGGCTGAAAATTCAACTCAGCCTATGTTCGGTCGACCGGGCGGTCGACCGAATGGGGTAAGAAAAATGGCACCAACCATTTCGATCGACCGAACACTGTCGAAAACAGGCAGTGGGCACTTCGGTCGACCGACAGAGGCTGGTTTTGGACAGTTGCCCTAGTGGTCGACCGATCGGTTGACTAGAGTAAAAATCGCACAACGCACGATCTTGGCTTCCCTGCGTCGGTCGATCGGATTGAGGGAATAAATAGTCGCATATGGGCGGTCGACCCGTCGGTCGATCGACCACAAATAGAAAGCGGCGGTCGATCAGTCGATCGACCGACCAATCGACCGACGGTCTGCAACAGATAGTTTTCTATCCGTTGAGCAGTCGTTTCTTCAGCAGGGTATAAGTCACTTTTGTAAACTTAGTGTTTACTAGGATTAGCTTAGTTGTCTCTTAGGGTTGAGGTGGAAGAAAACTCTCGATAAAAAGGCGGTGACTTCCGGGTGTGGAAGTGTCTTAGGTCGAGAGTGCGTCTCTTCGGTGAAAAGTCCTTTGTGTAAGGGAAACTAATTAATCTAGTAAAACTTAGTTTGAAAATCCTAAGCGGAGTGCTTAGGTAGTGGAGTAGGCATTGGGGTCGAACCAATATAAATCTTGTGTTTGCATTGTTTCATTTTGTTGTGCTTTAATTGTTCAATCATTTATTGCTTCCGCATATAATCATTGAATCACAAATTATCTAATTTAGACGAATAAAATTAGTAAACACACTATTCATTCCCCCTCTGGTGTCGCAATTTCGCCTTCATGATCTTTCCATTTACAACCCAGGTTCGAGCATGCAGTGAAAGAAGGAATTTTGAGAAAAAAATTGAGAAAAATTAGTTTTTTCTTCTTTCTTATAGCCTTCTTTTGATGTAGTTTCTTAGAACTTTTCCTGGAAGATGTTTTATATGATCATAGGCACAGATAGTTATTTGGAGAATGTGGTGATGAAGAGACGGGTTTTATGGACTTCAAATAAAAAAAATGGATTTTGATCAACTTCAAGTCAACCTTGTTTTGGTTTTAGGCTTCTTTTCTCTTTTCTTAATCTGTTTGATAACAATGTGAAAGCTTGATCTGTTTTTGCCCATATTTTTCATCCATGAGAAGGTTTTCTGTGTAAGTTCATGTGATATTTCTTGATCACTCTGAACTTTTAGTGATCATGTTTTTTTCAGATATGATGCATAAGAATTTTTTTATTGTATATTTTGGTTTCAAAATATATTAAGAAATATATAAAATTCAATTTGGGCATTAAAAATATAAAAGGGTATTATTTTCACTTTGACATGTACGGTACTGTGTTAAGCGAAACAAATGCAGGTCATGACCGGATATCGTGTCCAGATCTTGGCGAAACAATCCCAAGACACACGACACCTCGTGTCAAGTATCCTGTCCGTGTCTGTGTCCTGTGCTAGGCATTTTGCGAATCAAACAGGCCTGTAGTAAGCACCAAGTAGTAGGATTGCTGCTTTTGTTAGTTCTGATTTTTAGCTTTCCAAGATACTCATTGGATATAGAGGTCAAGTAACCAGTGTAGATGGAATGTTCTTTACCTGACTTATGTTATTAGAGATGATTGATAAAATTAAATTTGCACGAGTCATCTCATAAATTTTATGCACGAACAAAATGTTTTTCAGTTACTTAGCATGAGAGCTAAGAGCTCTAAGAATAAGAATCACGCAGAGTTACAGACTACGTGCAGTAATAGGCTAGGCCAATCTTTGTGCTTGGTTCTTTTGCCTTTTTCTTTATGGTCTTGTGTATCCCATCCCAGACATTATGATTGATCTTTGACCTGAACTGACTAAACTTTGCATTTTATTTTAGCTATAGGAATTGTTATTGCACTTCTTCACTACGTGGGCTTCATCAACTACCTGATAAACTAGTTGAGAAGCTAAGCAAATATTCATCTACAAGATGGATGATGGCAATGTCATTAAGGGTGTTAGAAATAAACATTTCTTATATAAACTTTCCTTATTTGCTCTTTTGTTTTATGTATTAGGTAGGATAGCTTATCTTAATTCATGTGGCACAACATACCTTATACACAAATATATATTCTTGAGATAACTAATGGTAGATAGACTTTTTCTCTTCTTTCTCAACATGGTATCAGAGCAACCCACCTAGGGTTTCTCTCCTCTCCTCTCCTCTTCCTATTTCCACCGATCATCACAGATCTCTACTTGCCGCCTTCTGGAATATTGTAGATCTCTTCCTGCCGTCTTCTAGGATCCTGCAGATCTCTTCTCGTTGTCTTCTTGTATCAGGCGACCTGCCTTTTTTGGTGTCCGCCCCCCTAGGTGGATATCTTGGTCTCTCCAAGTCGGATCTTCTTCTCTAATCTCGAAGGTTCTTGGTTCAGCAGTCTACACCTGAAGAGGACTTCACATCGGCTGTTTTATTCTCTCCTAGGGCTGAAAATTGAAGGCCTTGATCTATCTTAGGGTTTACCACTCATTTCTCTCCTGGGACATCTCAGAACAGTCCTATATCTCCACCGAACAACAACCTTATTCATCCCTTGTTTCTCTTCAAGGGTGTTATGATGTCCAACAACACTCTCATGGATCCTAAAATCACCTCCTTCGGCACTTCAATCAAACTCAATGGTGCAAATTATCTTCTTTGGGCTAGGGCTTTTCGCCTCTTATGTGGATCACAAAAGAAAACACATCATTTTGAGGATGAACCCCCCGACGCCGCAGATATTATTGAATATTCATATTGGGAGGCTAATTATTGTGCGGTTCTATCTTGGATGCTAAACAGTGTGGAATCTCATATAGCCTCCACTATAGCCTTTCCTCCTACCGCCAAGAGTATGTGGGAGGCCCTCAAGAAGACATATCATCTGTATACAAATATATCCAAGATCTACTCATTATACTCAGATATGTTTAATTTGATGATGGAGGAAGGCGGCTCAGTCCAAGATTACTAAGTCACTTTAAAGGGAAAAAGCAGATGAACTGAGCAAATATCATCCACTGCAATGTTTTTGTTCTTAAGAAGCAGCGTGAAGAATTTCTTGTTGCTAAGTTCCTCTATGGCTTACCTCCGTCTCTTCAACTTATGGCTGACAACACTATTCCTGATCTTAGTAGTGCTTTGGCTAGAGTGCTGAGGGTTGCTGAGCTCAACCCTACACCTACTCATGTACCTGAAAACTCCGCCCTTGCTGCTAGGGGCTGGGGTCGAGGTGGAGGTCGTGGCCGTGGAAGGAATTCCTTTCCACCCTGCACTCATTGTGGTCGATCCAACCACTCTTCTAATCGTTGTTGGCAAAAGTTTGGTCGCCCATCTCAGGCTCAGGCTCAGGCTCAGGCTCAGGCTGCTACCTCCACTCAACCATCTCAGAGTACCTTGGGTAGTGAATCAGTAACAATTTCTAAGGTTGAATATGATGATTTTTTACGGGCTAAATCCTCCTCCACTGCTGCCCTGTCTTCCACCTCTGGGGTCGCTGCCAATGTCTCTGCTGGTATGTCTTGGATCCTTGATTCTGGAGCCTCTAATCATATGTCAGGTAACCGTATTCTATTTTCCACATTTCACTCCACTCATAACCTTCCACCTGTATTCCTTGCTGATGGCTCTACCTCTGTTGTACATAGTTGTGGTTTTGTTAGAACTTCTAGTAATATAAATCTTGAAGGAGTTCATTATTTGCTTAAATTTCCTGTGAACCAAGGTTTAAAATCTCGGTACCGGTACCAGTTTCGGTCACCGGCCGGTACCGGTACCGTACCGTACCGACACACGGTACGGGAATAGCATACCGGTTTTTTTTTTTTTTTTTTTTTTTTAAGAGTTAGATATAACTCTAAACAATACGTAATTGATGAATAAATGCTTAAAATCAAACTTTGCGTGTGTGCAACAAACTTTGTGCAACGTCTTATGTTGCGCTACGCAGAGTCTTCGGCGGTCCCGAAAAATTTTTAGACCCTTTGGGCTGTGCTTATATGTAATTCTCTTGTATCTGCGAAAAATCCTAATACAGTAAAAATGACTTTTAATATTCATGTATCTGACATTGGAATATTGATTTTAAGCATTTATTCATCAATTACGTATTGTTTAGAGTTATATCTAACTCTTAAAAAAAAAATCAATATTCCCCCGATATCGCATCATACCGCTCATACCGGGCGGTATGATGCATATACCGCCCTTACCGGGCGGTATATGGCGAAATACCGCCATATACCGCCCGATATACATGATATACCCGGTATTTTCAAATACCGGGTATATCGAATACCGGAATCCTCAAAAACCGGTATATACCGTTTCGGGCGGTTTTTTAAACCTTACTGTGAACCTTCTTTCCATTAATCAACTCACAAAAAGTCTTCAATGTTGTGTAACCTTCTTCCTTCTTACTGTGTCATACGGGATCTCAAGACGAGGAAGAAGATTGGTGGGGGATCTGAGTCCGGAGGAATCTACTTGCTGTCCTCTGCTGCCGCATATCATTCTTCTAGCTCCTATCAGTGGCATTGTCGTCTTGGCCACCCGTCTGTCAACAAACTCAAGTCAATCCTTCTTGCGTTTGTGTCCTTTGTTCCCTTTCAGTGTGAAGCTTGTCAGTTGGGTAAGCATCATCATGTGTCTTTTCCTCTGAGCTCACATAGTCGTAGTCAGTCTCCGTTTGCTTTAGTTCACTCTGATATCTGGGGTCCGAGTCCTTTTCTAGTAGGTTAGGATACAAGTATTTTGTTACCTTTATTGATGATCACACTCGCATGACGTGGTTATTCATGTTGAAGTGTCGATCAGAAGTATTTCTTGTATTTCAAACCTTTTATTCTGAAATAAAAACACAGTTTGGTGTCTCTATTGAGATCTTGCGTACTGATAATGCTCATGAGTATCTTCATTCTGACTTCACCAAGTTTTGTATCTCACATGGGATTGTTCATAAAACTTCTTGTTCTTATACCTCTCAACAACATGGTGTTGCAGAACAAAAAAATAGACATTTATTGTACATTGCTAGGACCTTGATCTTTCATATGAACGTACCACGTTATCTTTGGGCAGATGCCATTCTGACCTCTACCTACCTCATTAATAGGGTCCCTTCTTCTGTGCTTGGGGACAGTCCCCTCATTCCATTCTTTACCCCAAACATCTTACTTTCAATCTACCTCCTAAAACTTTTGGGTGTTTATGTTTTGTTCACTCTCTTGGACCTAATCATGACAAATTATCCCCTAGAGCAGTTCGTTGTGTATTTATTGAGTACTCACGAACTCAAAAAGGGTATTTATGATCCTGTCTTCAAGCGATTGTTCACTTCTAGTGACGTTACTTTCTTTGAAGACACCCTATTTTTCTTCCTCAGTTGTATCTACTTCACCTACACCCCTCCCTCCACCTTTACCTCCACCTGTCTCCCCATCCTCCACTATTCACAGACCTAATGTCACCACGGTCCACGGTGGCACCTACTCCTCCTATTCTTGTTTACCAGAGACGACCTCGGACCACCAATGTTCCTCCTTGGGACTCAGAACCTCGGCCGAGCTCTCCCCCGTCGATAGATCCTGCGATTGATTTGCCTATTGCATTACGGAAGGGTACACGCAGCTGTACTTCTCATCTCATTGGTAATTTTGTTTCCTTCACTCAATTGTCACCCTCCTTTCGTGCATTTGCCTTGTCCTTGTCTTGTGCTTCTATTCCCAGGACATACCAAGAGGCTCTTCATGATCCCAAGTGGAAGCAGGCCATGGATGAAGAAATGTCTGCACTTACCTCACGCCACACTTGGGATTTGGTCACTCCTCCTTTTGATGCTAAACTAGTCTCCTGCAAATGGGTCTTCACAATCAAATATCAACCCGATGGGACCATTGACAGATACAAAGCTCGCCTTGTTACTAAAGGGTTCATTCAAGAATATGGTGTAGATTACTTTGACACTTTCTCTCCGGTAGCCCGGTTGAATTCTGTCAGAATTCTTGTCTCCCTTGCTGTCAATCTCAAGTGGAAAATGCATAAGATGGATATTAAAAATGTTTTTCTGTATGGTGATCTCTCAGAGATGGTTTATATGGAGCAACCTTCTGGTTATGTTGCTCAAGGGGAAAAACAAAACCCAAGAGCTTGGTTTGACAAGCTTAGTCAAATTGCTCAGAGCATTGGTCTTCAAGGATGGAAAGCAGATCAGTTTATAAAGCATTCACCTATTGGGGTTGTCATTCTGGCCGTGTATGTTGATGATATTCTCCTCACTGTAATTGATGAAAATGGCACCACTGAGGTTAAAGCTCATCTAAAGAATCACTTTGTAACAAAGGACTTAGGAAGACCCCGATACTTCCTCGGAATTGAATTTGCTTATAATACAAGAGGGGTTGTCTTGTCACAGAGAAAGTATGTCATGGACCTCCTAAGTGAGTTGGACTCCTTGGGTGTAAACCTGCTAGCACCCCAATCGAATCTCAACTTAGTGTTGAATTTGAAGGAGATGAAAATCTCAATGATTGTGCCAAATATCGGAGACTAGTTGGTAAACTTATCTATCTCACAGTAACTAGACCGGATATTTCTTTTGCCGTTGGGGTAGTGAGTCAATTCATGCATCAACCAAAAAGATGTCATTGGAAGGTTGTGATGAGAATACTACAGTACATCAAGAAATCTCCTGGAAAAGGCTTGCACTATAAAGAAAATGGTCACATCAATGTAGAGGCTTACTCTGATGCTGATTATGCTGGTTCCACTCATGATAGGAGGTGATAGGAGGTCTACCTCAGACTATTGTACCTATATGGGGGGAACTTAGTCACTTGGATGAGTAAGAAACAAAATGTGGTGGCTCGCTCGAGTGCTGAAGCTAAATACAGAGTCATGGCTCACATGCTTGTGAGTTGATGTAGATAAAGACTCTTCTTGAAGAACTTGGATTTATGTCTGCTAAGCCTATGACTACGTATTGTGACAATCAATCTATCATCTACATCGCCAACAATCCTGTTTTTCACGAGAGAACTAAGCATATTGAGGTTGACTGTCACTTCGTTCGAGATGCTATTCTATCCAAGAAAATTATTACTCTTCACACCTCTTCAGAGGAACAAACAAACAAACAAACAACTGATGTCTTCACTAAGGCCCTTGGGTCTACTAGATTTAGTTATCTTTGTAACAAGTTGGGCATGATTGACATCTATTGCTCCAACTCGAGGGGGAGTGTTAGAAATAAACATTCCTTATTTGCTCTTTTGTTTTATGTATTAGGTAGGATAGCTTATCTTATTCCTATGGCACAACATACCTTGTACACAAATATATATTCTTGAGATAACTAACGATAGATAGACTTTTTCTCTTCTTTCTCAACAAAGGGAATAGATATTAGTATCTATAGAGATGGCCAAGCATTGGGTGGCAGTGGTAGAATCATAAGCAGAGCCAATAGCATTTAGGAGAGGAAGCAAGTGCTCCCTAGAATTACAAAGTGCTTCGGTGCAGTTTACAAATCTGACATATCCACATTATCCATTTCTGTATTGCTTTCAAAGATATATTTTAAGAGCTAATTTTAAATAGTTCATTCCAGTTCTTTCACATTTCAAGGTGTGTTGGTGTGTGCATGTGTATGTTATAGTGATTCTTTCACATTGAGTAGGAAAATATTAAGATACTCTTTTGTAATGATTGTCTCTTGCATAGATATGAGCTTAGAATTGTAAATATATCGCATGAACAAAGTGCTGTTTTGAATTTTGATGTTGTTAGTTGTTGCTAAATGTAGAACAAAATGAACATCATAGCTACATTGGTAAGTATTTCATGAGTTTTCAATCATGTTCACCTTGGTATATAATTCATTTGATTTTAGAATAAGGTTTACAAATTTACCTTTCTTGGTGCATCCAAATTAAAAAGAGCAATACTTTTCAGAAGATAAATATTTAAAAAATATGGAAATTTTGGAAGTAAATATTTTACATTTCTTAACTACAAAATTACAAATATTCTATTTTAAACAATGCTTGAAATGAATGTAACCTTTGATCTATTAGTCTATAGAAAAAACTCTGCTACTTTGCTTCAGGTATTATGTATTGGAGATTATATAGTTAAAGGATATAGCTTCTTTCCCTCCTCTTCTAAGTTTCTATATCAAAACCAGTGACAAGAAAGTGAATCTTCATAACATTAACAGTAAAGAAAATCCTTTTTTTGGTTTAAGACAGGAAATTTCACCTTTTCTAGGATGAACATAGTCAACATACTATTTGTGATTCCATTTCTCAAATTGATTAGGTAGCTGTGCAGTGTTTCTGCATTTTTACCACATATATATTTGTCTGAGAGGTTGTGCAAATATACTAATATGTTGCTTTCTTCACCCATTTATAGCTAGAAAGCTAAGTTCAAGTGTTCTCTCAAGGCGTTAGGCGCCTCAAGGCGCCAAGATCCTTTATTACCCAAAGAGCTAGGGGCTCGCCCGAGCAAAGCGAGACGCTTATATTTAAGTATATATAATATTATATATTATTCAATGAAAAACCTTTTATATTCAGTTTATGAAATATTTAATCCTATATTATATTTAAGTATATATTTTATCATATTTAAGTAGATATATCATATTCAGTTTATGTAATAGCATTAACGGAGATGATATATATTATATTTAAGTATATATATCATATTTAAGTATAAATGCACCATTTCATAACACTGCGTGGAATGCACCATTGGTATTAATAGCGCTGCATGATTCCAATGGTGCATTCCTGTAGTGTTATTAATAACACCGCATGGAATAGTGCGGGCTATTAATAGGCGTTGCCTGGAATAGTGCGGTGCCGAAAGAAAAGCGCCACCCATCATTTAAGTCGCCCGCCTCGGCCATTATTGAGGCGCTCGGGCCTCACCTAGTCTTGCCTAGGTGCCTAGGCAAGCGCCCAAGTGCCTATTAATAACAGTAAAACTGACTTCCCTCAGTTGGGAGTCATACTGCTAAGTAGAAGATTGTTTAGTTGCAAATTTTGCATCAATCTTCATGTATTGGTGAGAGTTGTTGAAGTAGGATTACTATATTATATGCATGGAAACTTTCAGGTGGACTCTCACACGAGAGAAGTGGGATAAGATATCTCATAAGTATTCACCAGTTGAAAATATCAGACAAGATAATACTTGAATTGAACAAAATATAAACTTAGATAAAAACAGAACTACATAAACAGTATTTAGTTTTCATGGTTTAGAAGTTACATCAGAAAACAATCGGCATGAGTTAATAATTGACATTTCTTGTCATCCATCGAATCCTTATTGTTCTTTAATTATCCTTTCTATGGTCACCAACTCTTTTTCTGCACTATTTAGACTGAGTCATAGTCATAGAATGTGCAATCTAATGCTACAATCTTCTGAATTTCAATGTTATCATCTTTGTCCTACACCAACCTAAATTCTGACGATATGTTTTATCTCCAGAGACGACGTCAAGCTGAAGCGATAAATGGAACGCTGGCAATGATTGGCTTCACAGCAGGATTGGTCCTCGAGGGTCAGACTGGAAAGGGAATTCTAGGCCAGGTGACTATAATTAAACATTATGCATGAATCTTGCCCCTGATTCCTCATCTTAAACTAACATCTACCTCTTTCCATTCAGCTTGCTGGATATTGGGGTGCCATCACAAGCATCTTTTAGCAATAGCTGACCACTTTTGGAAGAATTCCATCCATTGAATGCATCAAAAGGATAGCAAAGCCACCACAACTATTTTGTTCTTATTCTGTAAAGCTTACTGATCAACTTACAAAGATGTACAAGCTTGTTTCTTTCTTCTGCAATTCCTTAGTGAGAGTAGCATTTTCAGCAGTTTGGTACTACCAGCTTGAATCATAGAACTAAAGTGTCATCCGTACATGTTGTAAAGTGAAGGCACTAAGAAATGTTGGTAGTATTCATCATAGTTGTGCCCTACCTGACATTTTAGACTAGTAGCATGTCATGCATCTACCATTGTCAAAGAAAGTATAGTACCATGTGAAACTGGGATGCCAGCTTGGCTAGTTGCCTAGCTGAGGTGTTCAGTATGGGTGGCAGCTGGAACCGGGGCCATTTTGCAGATGTTTGATTCCAATAGCTGGCTGCCACACTGTAGTTTCTGATCAATGGATAACATTTATTCCAAATCATTTGCGGGTCACCCCAAGGAGAATGGCACCAGCTAGGTTTTAGGCTGTCATTTCCAGGTCAAATTAGTTCTCATATTATATGTGAGCTAGGCTTGTCTGAACTCCTAAATATCGGTTTGTACTGTTGCACTCTTAGCATTGACCTCGCCTATAGTATTACTATATCCTTCTAAAAATATGCTTAATAATCCTTAGAATCACTCACAACGACATGAGTTATAATTTTATCAATAATTATTGATATTTTATTACATGTGAGTATTAGAACAATGATTATTACTTATTAGGCACATCAATTAAGAGGATATAACATTTTTTAACTCGACTAATAACATGAATGGCTATGTGATACTTGGCTCGTGTAACTTGATGTAATCCTTGCTCGTCGGAATCAATAATTAGCTAAATGCTTGCTCAAGTTTAACATGTGAGTTGTGACGAAAGTAGAGAGGGCAAGAACTTCTTGAGAAGCTCTAGTTCTATTGATGTAGGCAATTAGAGACCAAGAATCACCATGATTTGAACTCTGAGCTTTCCAGTTACCCTCTCTTTTCACTTTAGTGGAATTCTTTGATTCCTCAATGTATGAGCCTATACATGGAATGCAAGAAGAGCAAGTCATCCTTAGAAATGTCATGAGTTGATGATAAGGTTGAGAATATTCTATAGCCGCCACTTTATCATTTTCCAGCCAAGAATTCATAAACTCTTTCTTTGGATTTCCAAAAGAATCTCTTTCCACCAGATCATTTCTCCAACAATTTTTCTTAGGATTTCCAAAAGAATCAACTAACTTAATTTGAAATTCTTTTCAAAACCAGGCTAGGTTTTCAATTTTTATTTTTTATTTAGAATTTGGTTTCTTGAGTCAACTTGGGTTTTTTAAACAAAATCTTATCCGATTCCAACTTTTAATTAAAAATGAATAACTCCATTCGTAACCAATTTTAGCAAACAAAAATATTATATTTAAAATTTTTAAATATGAAAAAAAACATACAAAGACTCAATTTAGTTTAATTTTCCTGCTAACGGGATGTAGGGCTGTCCATTCGGTTCGAACCGAACCGAACCGAATTGGGCCAAACCGAAATTTTTTCTTTACCCAAACCCGAACCCGAACCCGAACCGAACATTTCCTAACCCGATTTAATCCGAACCGAAATAATTCGATTCGGTTCGGTTTTCAACCCGAAAACCGAATTTTTAATTAATTTGATTAAAAATTAAAAATTAAAAATAATTATTTAATACTTATTTACTTAATTCAGTTAAAAATTAAAAAAAAATATTTTTTTAATTAATTCGGTTTTCGGTTCGGGTCGGTTCCCGAATTCCGGGAACCGAATCCGAACAAATTTTGGTTCGGTTCGGATCAAAGAACCGAACCTACAATGGTTGAAACCGAATCGAATCAAAAATTTTGGTTCGGTTTTTCGATTCGGTTCGGTTTGAACCGAACAGTGGACAGTCCTAACTGGATGAATCCGATCCTATCCGAACCGATAAGATTGTTCATGTAGAAAAGAAAAGTCATTCCTAGGGTGGCTGAAAAAAGAAAGAATAATAATAATAGAGTTACAGCTCTTCACGTTTATTCAATCACTCAATGGGTTAAAAATCCGCATGAAGACGCAGCAGCTGAATTGACGTCTTTGGAAAGTGCTGACAACTACGTACTTTACACTGTTTTCAAATTTTAGATTAGATTTTGAATCGGTCGAGTCAAATTTTGGCTGATGCAAAATTTAGACCACTGTTTTCAAAGGGTGCTGTATGAACCGAAGAAGATAAGATAAGATAAGAAGGGCATAATTCTGCAAGATTGCATATGATATGTATTGTTCAATTAATGTGCCCGCGATGGATGCAACGGAAGAGATTGGCAACACGGCAAGTATACATGAGTATGTTCCCGCACGGGAATCAACATCTCCTCTCGTTCGTGCTCATCGACAAATCCACACTCACCTTTTGAGTTTAATTTACGTGGTTGACTGGCTTCTCGAATTTATGTGCAAATTTTGACTTTTGTGACCATGCATGCCTTTGGCTGGAGATAATCAAGAACAATTAATAACTCCTCGGATAATATGTAGTACGTGGCATTGTTTTGATCCACTCAATTGTCCGGGGATATGATATTTTTTTGGCCCCTGAAATTTAGTAAAAAGTGTAAAAATATCTCTAAAAATTTATTTGAGCTCAATATACCCTCAAATTATCAAAATTAGTGCGAAAATATATTTTTTAAGACGATAAATTGACATGGCAAACAGTGCTAACGATAACAGATGACAGCATGACACATAATCGATGAGTTGTCCAAAAAAATATAAAAAGAAGTGTTTTGCCCCTGAACTCTAGCAAAATGTGTGAAAATGCTCATAGAATTTTTTTTATAGCCCAATATGCCCCTAAACCATCAAACTAGTGCGAAAATATCGTTTATAGGACGATAAAGTGACGTAGAAAATGATGCTAACAACAACCAATAATAGCACGACGCGTCATCAATTAGCTGTTAAAATGAGCACGACACGGCAAATAATGCTAATACAAAGACTTCATCCCACGGTCCGATAAGGCTCGAAAATTATTGGGCCGAGCGGTGTAGGCCGGGCCGGCCGGGCGATGTAGGCCCACACCGCCCGGTCCGGCCCGATAGCCTCATAAGAATTTTGTACATTATAAAAAAATCAGGCTATTGGGCCCGAATCGGCCCAATAGCCCTGTTATAATGGACCCGATAGCATGATTTGGGCCCCATAAATGGTTTGGGCCCGGCAACCCAATTTTCTTTTTCGTGTTATCGGGCTAAACAGGTTATGTCGTGCCGGCCCGTTATTTTTCGTGCCAAGCCGGGCCGAGCCGGGCCATGCAAAAAAAATTTCGAGCCGACCCGATAACACCAACCCGGCACGAATTGCCACCATAGCATTTTTGTACTAGTTTGGTGGTTGGAGGCATATTGGGCTCAAAAAAATTTCTATGAGTATTTTCACACCTTTTGCTAGAGTTCAAAGGTAAAAACACCTCTTATCATCTTTTTTTTGACAACTCATCGATGACGTGTCGTACTATCATCTGTTACCGTTAGTACCGTTTGTCACGTCACTTTATCGTATCAAAAAATGGTATTTTCACACTAGTTTTGATAGTTTGAGGGCATATTGGGCTCAAACAAATTTTTAGGGTATTTTCACACTTTTTATAAAGTTCAAGGGTAAAAGAACCTCTTATCCCAATTATTTGTTGTGCGCCCGTGTTGACTGTCTGGTACTTATGTATTTTTTGCAATGTTTATAATTAAATTGTGTAGTTCTTTGTTTTGGGATCTTTTCACGGGGATAATTTTATAATTTTTCTAAATCAGAATATAAAATTTTAAAATTTTTAAAATCAGAATATAATATCTGAAATTTTTAAAATCAAAATTAAAATTTAAAAATATCTAAAATATCTTTGTACGAAGAATATCTAAAAGTTATCATTTTGATTATGAAAATTCATCGTAAAATCTTTATAAAAAATTGTACTAAATCTAAATTGGTGAATAGATTTTTTGATAATTTTTTAGAATTTTAAAATATATTTTCATAATTAAAATAGTCATTTGAAACTCTTAAAAATAATCATTTAATCATGAAAATACATCTTAAAATTTCTATTAAAAAATATTAAAAATTTCATTTAATAATTTAGAATTGTTGATTTTTTTAAAATTTTAGGATACATTTTCATAATCAAAATGATCACTTTGAATAATTTTAGTATAAAAGTATTTTAGATATATTTTGAATTTGATTCCGATTTTAAAATTTTCAAATACTATCTGATTTTGAAAATTTTAACGTGAGAAATATTATTCATATATCTTTTTTGTTGCTTGTGATCTACAAAAAGCTAATTAGAAATCAGTATTACGTTTAGTTAAATAAATTGGTGCTAAATCGATGTCTAAGATAAAATTTAGTGGTTTGTTTACTTTAGTGGATAAGATTGAATATGATATGATATCAAATGAGAAAGTATTTGATATTTTTTTTTTTAATCCGGTATACACCGGATATAATATCATATTTATATTCTTTTAATCCTATTTTTTTCTAATCTATGCACCAAACAAATAAATGATATAAATTTATCTATAATTCTATCCATCTTATATCCTATGAAGTAAACATGCCCAAGTATTTTTGTGTGAAGAATTGAAGTAAAAATATATGAACAAATAAATTAGGAAACTAGAGTTAACAATAGCCGCTAGTACCCAATTTTTTGACATCTAAAATAGAGTACTAGCGCCTAGTAGATATCCAAGATATTTTTTCATTAAATCCAATTTTATATATTAAGTTGATCATTCCGAAAAATTATTATTACGAAAGGTTCAAGTATGAATTAACATAGATATTACTAAAATATATATTTCAATGTAGAATTAAGTACTTGAAAAAAATTTACAAAAGCATTGATGTTGATTTCGATTTTGAAACCGGCGACATCGACACTTAAACAATTGATGAAACTATAATTATAAAACTTTTAGATTTTTTTAAAAAGAAAGGATTTGTAAAGGAGAAATTCTCCTTTTAAAAAATTGAATGCACCATTGCAGATCCTTCTACATTAATTTTTTTTTATAAAAAAACTATTTTGAGTTAATTATCTTTTCATATTCTAATATTTAATTTAGAGGGCTTCTTCTAGATCATATCCATTACCTAATAATACAGTACAAAATGCAGATAATGGTTATATATATATATATATAATATGTAAGAAATGAATTTCTTATCCTTAAGGAAATATAATGTTTAAATTCAAAGTAATTAAACGTCAGAGTCAACTATTATCTAGGTGTTAGATGTCAAACTTTGAAGTGCCACCAATTCTAAAAGCTTGAATTAATTATGGGGGGGATCAATGATTCAATATTGCACATAAGCTTGGAAAAAGATTAATGAACTTGAAGGTGATGAACAAAATTTTTAACTTACTCGCGCTGATGAAGCATTGGCTGAAAGATGAAGAAGCGAGCAAAACTCTAATTCCCTTATCATCTATATAAATCATAATAAAATAATTAGTACATCACAAATATTACAACTAAACAGTTGTTTATTAAATATAATGTACTTTTCATATATGCTTTATGACTTGTTCAAACTTCAAAGGACAGCCATTAAATGCTTTCCCACCAAATTTTCTTCAAGGAAAACAAATCATATAATATTGACAACCAAAATATTAATTTGATGGTATTTGTGTGAGCTGATAATTGTGATGCATGAATGTTCAAAGGACAGCATACAAGCTTGTCTTTTGAAGACTCAGAGGGGAGCAAATCCACACACTTCTTAGTCATCAGACTCTGGAGATGATTATCCACAACCACAAGTCCTAATATAATTATTATATTATTTGACGAGGAGCCCACCAACCTTCTACAAGTCGTCGTGATCTGAAGCTGGCAAGGCCAAGTCAGTCATAATTATTGCTCTTTGGATGATATTGACTTGTACATAAAACAAGACTTTTGGCAAACTTCATCTTCAGCATGGTCATTTCAGATAAACAATCAACACCAAGTCTTTCAATCACGGGCGATCCTTGTGAATGGAAATGACTAAAACCTGATGATAGATTCCATGTCTGCCAGTAGGAAACTTCGGTTTCTCAATGATGCCAACAGTCAAAATAAAATATGCAAGCAAGAAAATTTGTAGAAGCAATCTCTCCGTATTGACTGATAACTTGTGACCCTACTGGTGGCAAGCTGAAGTAGTTCAGCCAATTATCCAAGGTTGCTACTCAGACAAATACTTCAGAATTCTGGTAGGTAACACTAGTGTTTATCATCCATTGGTGACACCACGATTGCATCTTAAATCATATATACTAGATGAACATAGTATGAAAATTATGAAATGATATTTCTGTAGCCACCTACAAGGAAGAGCAAAATAAAGAACAAAAAAACTTTTATAATCTATTTACATCCGTGGAATATCTTTCTGGAATATAACTGCTACATTTGCTATGAGTATGATAATCTTGGTAGTAATCTGGACAGAATTGGCTTGACTTTGCAATGGAGTTTCTGCAAGCTCTGCAGTTAATCCCACTGTAAACGATTTATATTTTTCACATTCATCCTGGATTTCATCCATGTGTTCAGACCCAGGCTGGTTCAGCTCAACTCTGAGAAAGGTTAAATTGTTTTAACAAGAACTGACCAGATAAATATCCAATTTCTTAGAGAGATCCTTCAAATGAGACTTGAAGTTGTGTAGGTCTGGGAGGTTGTACTGCTGATGCATTTGCTAGGCCTTGAAGCATTTTTATGACATCCACCGTATCATCCAGATAGTATTTAGCCTTGCTTGGTTTTTGGCCAACAGTGCATGCAAAGACTTCTGCAATTGCTGGGTGTGATGGATTATTTGTGTAACTGCTGATGCTCTCAAACATGTCTTCATCTGACCGATCATCGCCTATGCATAATACAAAATCTGGTGGCTTTCCAGTGTTCAACATGGTTGCCAGGAGATTTTCTACAACCTTACCTTTGCTTATTCCCTACATGTATATACAACTGGTCAAGGTTGAACAAAACTAGGAAGGAAAAGTATAACAAAATAAGACCAAGCTACCCATGTAAGCCATGCAGGTTTCCGTATCTTCTTTTTATGCAACTTCAATCAGAATGTGTGGGGACAATATTACATGCTAAAGAGGATGCGTAGCCATATGCATGATGGGTAGATATTCTCCTAAAAGTCAATCCTAATCCATGCACCTTTATTTTGAAAGCTAAGTTTGTTTGATCATGATAGTCATCAATGTAGCACTGAAAGCTCAATTTTTTTTGTCCAGATCTGAAGCAAAGGATTTAGTAAAGGTGATGAAAATCATATCTTTTACTCCATACCTGAGGGTTAACTTCTACAATATGTTGGCCCCTTTTCACGGCCACAGGTTCATTGGCAAGAACGTTCTCAAGGTGATCAAGGAGCTCTTTTGCTTGCCATGACCCAAAATCTGGATCAGCCTCTTGATGATGCCATACTAATCCACTTTCCTTAGGTTCTATGGAAGATCCATCTGTTGCTTCCATGTAAAGTCTCATTACAGGTTCTGCAATCTTTTTCCAGTCGAAGTCTGCAGCTAACATGCATGATTCCCATGGTGCATCCTTGCTCCACCTAAAATTCAAGACCGGAAAATCAGTCATAAGAGACTACCAGCTTCCCTTCAGATAGATAGAATGGATCAATACAGTTACAAATTAATTCAGAATATCAGATGTCATCTTTAGCCATATTTATCATGCCCACTAAGATACCAGATGGTAGTAAATATGAGAACATTCACACACTTAAACAGAGTTAAAAATGGTTTTTTTGCATCTTTATCATAATTATTGTTAAGAAATTAGTAGGCCTAACTCACCCCAAAAGCTAGCTCATGAGAAGAGGATTGCCCAAACTATTTAAAAGTTATCTTGGCCATATTTTTAACCAATGAGAGATTTTAACACACTCCTCTCACGCCCATGATTGAACATCTGGAGCGTGGAGTTTTGCAGGACTGGACATCTGCGGGTGGCACAATATCAATCACACAATTGACTTTGATACCATGTTAAGAAATTAGTAGGCCTAACTCACCCCAAAAACTAGCTCTTGGGGAGAGAATTGCCCAAACTATTTAAAGACTATCTTAGCCATATTTTAACCAATATGGGACTTTAACAGAGTCCAATACCATGTGCAATTTGACTAAGCTTATCAAATCATGCTCGAGGACTTTGTTTGAGACCATATATAACCTTTCTTAGCTTGCACACTTGATTTTCCCAAGCAACATACCCCAGAGGTTGCTCCATGTAAACCGTCACAGAGAGATCATCATAGAAGAGGAAGACATTCTTGAGATCACCATAGTGCCTTTGCATTATGCAGTGCTCAATTGATGTTTATAACAAAAAAAGGAAACCCAATCTAGATGCATACTATGGATTTTTATGTGGACAATCAATGCATGAAACTTTATCTCTGCAAGCAAAGAGACTGCCCTAAAACAAAGTGTATAATACATAATTGGGAAATACCGCATCAAAAGACATGGATGATAACATCTATATAGGATTTATTGCAAGTTCCATGATCATATGTGAAACATTTTCCCTCACATTTAGCAGGTAAGATGCACTGTTCCATGCCATAATATTCAGAACCTAAATAATAAGAAAATTGTGACTTTAATGTAAAATAATTACCTTGTGAAATATCCATGCTCGGCAGAGATCCCCAACTTCTCACATGGGGCAAACCATTTGCCCAACTCATCTTTCCCTCTACCGCTGACCAAGAAAACAACATTTTTTGGGTCACTGCATAATCCATTTAGAACTGAAATAACTTCACTGCTTGGCTTTTTATCAATAGATGACTGCGGCATCATCGTGCCATCATAATCGAGTAAGATAAGCCTACTGTTTGTCTTCTGGTATGCTGAGGCGATATGCTCAACTGACAGCTTCCTAAAACTGGGAGCAAGTGCAACAACCCGGAAGCTCATTCCAAATCCAATCCCCCAACACCTTCTATGGAAATGATCCTTACAAGCACGCTGCAAATCGAGATCAAATGACTTTGCCCAATATGCAACATCATGAGAACTAACATACTTGTAATGCTTCTCATGTCGCAGTTGCTTCTCGGTTTCTGGCATTGTGATGGCCAAATTGATTGCCTCTGCCACCGCATTGACATTCCACGGATTAACACGAATAGCACCACTCAGAGAAGGTGAGCACCCAACGAACTCAGACACTACAATAATACTTTTCTTTGAAGCTTCTGCTAATGCTGGGCTCTGCTGTCTGCAGACTGTGTATTGGTATGGGACCAAATTCATCCCATCCCTTACTGGATTCACCACACAGCATTCCGCTACTGCATAAAAGGCGGCCTTCTCATAGGTTTGCACAGTGCGGTTAATCATTACAATGGGTTCATATCCAGGTCTCCCAAAACGTTCATTAATTCTCTTTGAGATTGACTCTACCTCATCTCGAACCTCCTGCACATCCTTCCCCTCGCTCCTTGCTGGGTTAGCAATCTGGACCATCACCGCACGCCCTCTCAACCTTGGATGCTCCTCTAATAACTGCTCCACTGCCAACAACTTCATTCCGATACCTTTGAAGAGATCAACATCGTCAACTCCCAGCATCAAGATCTTATCTTTATACTTCGCTTGAAGCTCTTGGACTTTGGCAGTAGTCTCTGGAGAAGATATCACAAATTCGTGCTGGCCCATGTCAATTCCAACAGGAAGGATCTTGACGGTGACTGTCCTTCCATAGTACTCAATGCCAATATAGCCTCTCTTTGACTGGTAATCTAGGCCAAGTAACCGGGAGCAAGAAGAAAGGAAGTGACGGGCATAGTCGAAGGTATGGAAGCCAACAAGATCAGCATTGAGTAGGGCGCGTAGGAGCTCTTCGCGGACAGGAATGGTTCGGAAGATCTCGGACGAAGGGAAGGGAGAATGGAGGAAAAATCCCAACTTTACGCGAGGGGAGCGCCTGCGGAGGAAGGTTGGGAGGGCAAGGAGGTGGTAATCGTGGATCCACACAAGATCGTCATCAGGGTTAAGAAGCTCGATGAGGCGATCAGCAAAGAGCTTGTTGGCTGAGAGGTAGGAAAGCCACAGAGAGCGGTCGAAGGGGAGACCACCGAGGGAGGATGGCGAGAGGGGCAGGAGATAATGGAAGAGTGGCCAGAGGTAGTGCTTGCAGAAGCCATGATAGAAGCGGCGGTGGAGGTCGGCAGGAATAAAAACAGGGAGGCATCTGAAGCGGTCGTATAGGATCCATGAGACGGCAGCGTGCTGGGCAGGGTCAACCGGGGTGGCGAGGGTGCCGACGTGCATGACCTCGGCAGTGGGCGGGAGCCCGGAGCGAAGCTGGAGCGCGACAGCATCATGGTCCCAGGAGAAAGCGAAACCACAGGCGGCAGAGGGATCAGGGGCGGCACGGAGGGGGAGACGGTGAGTGACAATGATCCGCCGTTCTCGGTGCACCGGGGAGGCAGGGGCGTCGTCTATGCCAGTAGCTGCGGCGTCGGCCATGAGCCGTGGCAGGATGGGAGGGCGGCGGGGAGAGGCGGCGAAGTCGGAGTCGTCGCCGGCGGCCAGCTCGAGGAGGTTGGCTGACGAGAACGAGGGCATCGCCTAAGGAATCAACAAGTCGAGCCAAGGCGAGGGTTAGGTTTAAGATTTCGCGGCGGCAACAGCGGAGCTATCGAAGGGTGTTGCAGAGGAGAAAGAAGACGGAGGAGAACAATGAAGAGGAAGAAGGACGCATTGGCTGTGTGCAAACTTGCTTTTATAGGGATCGTAGTACCGGGAAGGTAAGGATAAGCGCAATGGAATCTGCTTCTTTCTTGCTTCTGCGTCCTTCCGTGAGTTGAGTTTTCTCCGGGAGGAGAAGAGGAGGAAGAGAGGAGGGAGGGGAACGGGGGAATGGGAAATTGGGAATGGATAGGGGAGAGAGTAAAAGAAGGTTTTGAACTGGCGAAAAGTTGGAAGTGGGTCTTCGGCAGCTGTTAGGGGTGACCGGAAGCAGGCGGTGGGGCCTCTTATTTAAATTACAAATTTAGGAAGGTCTATGTGGTGAATGGTGATAGGGCTCCAATTTTAATAGCTTTTTGTCTTTTTAATATTTATAATGTGAATTCACTGTTCTTTTTTTATACTTTAATTAAAATAATGAAAATAAAATTCTGGGAATTTCATTTTAATGAAGATGAGTCATATGCTTGGTGTGATAATGATGTTTCATTTGAATTCGCTTTGTTGATAAGTTTTTTATATTAAATATTCATTTAGCCCTTGTTAATGTTGGCCATTCTTATGATATATCTTAACGTGGTAAAAACAATGATATATCTTAACATTATAATAAATGTGTGAAGCATCAATCACATCACTTATTTCAAAATTGTGAAGCAAAACATCTATTTAAGTCTCAGTTAATGCTCCAAAGTTCTAATTTAGGTCCATTTATTACAGCATTTGTTTGAACTTCTAACTGAAATTGTGAGGGGTACTTTTGTAAATTTCAGTTCGACAAATCCCCCAACACTGCAACGTGTCGGTATCGCTCTGCGCCGCGGCGCCGATGACAGCGTCCACACTGGAGCACGTATAACGCTTCGGGGCCCGCAATTCGGCCAATCAAAAATTGCCACGAGTTAACATCTACGTGGTGCTCACGCCGGCTCCACAGGGGCCCGCCGGCGCCGTCCCCAAGCCAAGTCGCGTCTGCACTGGCGCGCGTGAGAAACCGGCGGTTGACCGACGACGAGGACGCGGTTGCGGGGGGTGGGGGGTGGGGGGGGGGGGGGAGGGGGGGTGTCCCGTCCGCAGGAGGAAACGTCTGCGAAGCGAGGGGGAGGCTCGTCGAGCCGCGGATGAAGCGGAGACCGGCGGTGGCGCAGGAATTTCCTTGTGCACTGGACCCACCGTCCGATGCGGCCCGGATGGACGACACGTCGCCGTCGCCCGACGAGGTTGACGCGCCGCAGACGTCACCCGGGGGCGTGTCATGCCTTTTGACCGCGTCAGTCGCCGCTGATGGTTATCCAAACCCCCCAACTCCCCCCCCACCCACGCAGCTGACCCACTCCGCCCGACACGTAGGCTCCTCAGGGCCCACTTTATCCTAAGCCATTAAGCCACGCCCCATCGGTATGTTATTCCGCCTAAGCTTTCTTCGTCTTAACGTGCTCGAAGACAAAGACAGAGAGAGGACCTCTCTACTCCCTGGAAAGCTCGCACACAATTACTGTCTACCTGCACGCATACCTCAGCTTTAATTGGAGGTAAAAGAAAAGGTCCCACTTTTTCAACAGGAGATGATGCCGGTATCCATTAGTATTCCGTTAATAATAATAATAATACTCTGTATGCTTGCCGACCGTAACTGTAAAGATTAATTGCAGAGGATTTGCGCTCCTGATAAATAAATTAGGAGCTTGTAGATGGTGGGCACCCTCTAAATACCTAATTAGAGCCCTATCCAAGTAATTTAGTGGAAATGTGGTCCATTTCCAATAGATTAAGCTCTAGTCTTTGATCCTTTTCTGACCCATATCTCACATATCTACATGTAATGAGAGAGAGAGAGAGAGAGAGAGAGAGAGAGAGAGAGAGATGGTTTCCAGCACAGCTAGCTAATCCAGATTTAAGTAAGGATTAAGATACGAGATTTTAGGATAATGTAGAATAAGAGTAGCCGTGCATTAGGGAAGTGTCAATAGTCCCATCTCGGCTTTATTAGTGCCAAATCCTTTTAAATTAATATAAATAAAAATACTATGTACTTTAATTATATACTGTGTATGGTCTTTTTCTATGCTTGCCATTGGACCTAATGCACCAAACTTTGGATGATACTGTGGAACAGTGGAAGAATTAAAGTGGGGATTTGCATTGAGGATGTTGAGAAGGAAGAAGATTTCGCATGCTGGCAATTGAGTGCTGCATGCCGACATGGTTTTGGCATGCATTTCTTGACTTGGACTACAAAATCCAGGGTTGATTTGATGGTTGCAAGAACATCTACTCTGATACCACAACTGTTAGGAAGAAATTGGGTCTTTCTGCAAGGATCCAAAAATCCAAACGCCAAAAGGAAAAATACCAAAATGAGTAAATCCAAAAAAAATACAAAGAACACCAAATTTACGTGGTTCAGCCCGGCGGGGTACCGGGCCTACTCCACGGGGAGAAGAGGGCACTTGATTTTATTAGAAGGAGGAGAAAACACGGCCAATACAAGAGCAGAATACAACTTATTAATAAACTGTAAAGAGAAATATTGTCTGTTCTTGGATATTTTTCTGCACCCCGAAATCTGGATTCCTGCTTCTGCTTGAAAACTGTGGATGTGGCGTCCTTGATCTTCTTGCTTCTGCCTAAGACGGTGTGAAGGAGAAGAGAGCTGCTGGAAAGGAATCCTGCCTGAGAAACGGAGTAGATGAGAGGCTCGGAGAATTATTAGGATGATGATTTGACACTGCATATGAGACCCCTATTTATAATAGAGAAGGAGAACCGATTCATGCCTGATTTGGTGGAGAAAAACTCTCCATAAAATTTGTCGCTCCGTCTGATTTAATCAGATGGTTACTGAAATTTCTTTTACCAAGTAATTGAGGCGGTGGATAAGCTTTTGACTGGAAACAGTCAAAAATAGACTGAGTTCCATGCAATGAACCGGTCAAAATTGGTGGCTGGAGGGATGTTCAGCCCGCCTGGGCCGGGCCGAGCCCAAAACAGATGCTGCTTTTTTTTTTTTTTTTCTCTCTCTCTCTTTGCTGGCCCATTTCATATTGGGTTTAAAATGAATCAACCCTCATAATTTCCTCCTTTGATGAATTTTAAGTCCGATGTGTAGCATTCTCCTCTTCTTCCAAGAGCCCTGTAGGGCTAACCTGCACCATTAATCAATCTTATCAAGTTCAGACAATATTCAAATTTGATCGTTGGTAGTACTTTACACTACTACAAACTTGGTCTTCAGCAACGGCTATCAGCAACGGCCGCTCAAGCCGTTGCTATTTGCAACGGCGTTCTTACGGCCGCTCAAGCCGTTGCAGATATTTGTATCTGCAACGGCGTTCTAACGGACAACCGAGCCGTTGCGGATTATTTTAATTATCAGCAACGGCTTTCTGACGGAAAGGCGAGCCATTGCTAATTATTTAATCTTCAGCAACGGCTTACTAACGGATAAGTGAGCCGTTGCTGATGATAACTTATCAGCAACGGCGTTCTAACGGGCGAGTGAGCCGTTGCTGATAAGTTTATATAGGGCACGCTCTCGCGCCCGACCCTTCTTCCTCCCGCTTCTGCCGCCGCCGCTCCTGCCGACTCCTCTCGCCGCCGCTGCCGCTGCTGCCGACGCCGACGCCTCTCGCCGCCGCGCCGCTGCCGGTATGTTGATCGGCCGGCCTATACAGTTTCGGCCGGA
The DNA here is from genome assembly GCA_034359265.1 of Canna indica. Lineage (NCBI taxonomy): Eukaryota > Viridiplantae > Streptophyta > Magnoliopsida > Zingiberales > Cannaceae > Canna > Canna indica. Next base: position 73,598,534 of record CP136894.1, on the reverse strand, counting down.
GATGCTAAAATCTGACCGAAACCCTATTTCTAGGGTTTCGGCCGGCGGCGGTCGGCCTATGGCCGCCGCCGAACCTTCTACAGTGGCCGGACAGTGTGTCCGGCCCACTGTACGCCGGCGCCGGAATATATATATATATATATTGTTTTGAAATTGTTAATTAATTATTTTATAAATGTTAATTAAATGTTTAGATTAATTGTTTAATTTGTTAGATTAATTATTAGGGTTTAGATTAATTTCGGACGCGCGCCGGAATCGTCCACTTCGGACGCGCGCCGGAATCGTCCAATTCTGACTCGCGCCGGAATCGTCCACTTCGGACGCGTGCCAGAATCGTCCAATTCGGACTCGCGCCGGAATCGTCCACTTCGGACTCGCACCGGAATCGTCCACTTCGGACTCGCGCCGGAATCGTCCACTTCGGACGCGCGCCGAAATCGTCCAATATGGACTCGAACTGTCTCGAAATATTTAGAAAATAATCATCCATCCGACGAGTTGATATGTTTCACGTACGCATCGACGAATCGGATATGATTTAGCAAAACCTTAGATCCGTTCGGGGATTGTATGTTCGTGTAAAAGAAGTAGATGATCTTTTATACGACGTACAATTTTTGAATTGTCCCTGATTGGACAATTTGGGAATATAGTTATTTGTACTGCACTTACGTTTTTATTTTAACTGTTAACTAATTATTCTAAAATTCGACAATATCTCCCTTGTTCTCCGATACGCGCCCAGATGATATGCGTATTCGGAGAACTGTAGGGAGATGCTGTCGAAATTTAGAATAATTAGTTAACAGTTAAAATAAAAACGTAAGTGCAGTACGAATAACATAAATCCCGAATGGAATAGGACAATCTCACCTAAAGACATTAACCAAAGAAATTGTCATTGATTGACAGAATCATGTCGGCTGATCGAAGTTGGATGTACCGACGTTTTGATCGTGGAGCTTTAACGAATGAGTTTCGATTAGGCGTAACGTACTTCCTAAATTTCGCCTATTCGAATCGGAATTTTGTTAGCATGGGTGATCAAATCCGATGTCCGTGCCGCATTTGTTCGAATGGACGATTTTTGGATCGGGAGACTGTCACTCTGCATCTATATACCAAAGGATTTACACCAAGATATTTTCTATGGACTTGTCACGGGGAGTCACGCGAAGTCGGGACGTCGAGCAATCCTGTCGTTCAGACATACAGCAATGAAGAGTATGTATTACTTTTGGTTGTGCTTTTGTCACTCTGGTCGTGCTTTTGGTTCTCGTCCATCTCGACACTTAAGCGATGAAGAGTATCATTTGGCACACTTGTATGTATTACTCAATTGCCCAGAGATTGAACAATTCATTGAAATATTTGACATTGAGATGGTGCAAAAATACTCTATTCACAACGATCAAGAATTGGAGACATTACGGAATCGTGATTTCCCTTCTTGGATTCAGACTTACAGCAAAGATCACAGAGCTGAAATAGATGAAAAAATATTTGAGTTTGTTAGTGGACCGTCGCGACTTGTGTCGTGCTATAGCGGATATTTTGAATAGATGAAAATGATCCTCCTGGTTTCTATCAAGAAGATGATCTTCCTGCTGTGGATCGTATTATTCCAATACTCGAGGATGCAGACACAACGTCAATTCAATTAGAAGTTGAATATGCTGATGATGACGATCATGAAATTGAGGAAGCTGGAGATGAAGAAGATGACGAAGAGGAAGAAGAGGAAGAAGAAGAAGAATTCGAAGACTATTATTCAGATGATGAGGAATAATTGTAAAGTATATATATTTTATTAAATATATCTCTACTATTTATACAATAATCTGATTATATGTCTGTTCGACAGATATGTCTGGTCGTGGTTATCGACGCAGGAGAGCTTCGGAGTCTCCAATCGGTGAGACTCCAGCACTTACTCATGCTGCTGATCCTCCTGTTGCTGATCCTCATGAGGATGATACTGCCGAGGCTAGTACATCCAGACGCAGGCGGCCACGCGGGCCGAACAGGTGGCAGCCTCCACCAGCCACAGAGTCACGTAGATTGATCAGCGTGATTGGGGAGCGGTAATATATCATGAATTATGAATCATTACAAATTCATTATATCATAATATAATATTAAAATTTATTTTTGTTGTGCAGGTTCGAGCAAGAAGAAGTGCCGATGAGCATTTCTTCTACTATTCGACGATACATGCACGGGGCATGGCCTACGTGGTCTCACGTGCCTAGCGAGCACGTCGACTTGTTATGGCGCGAGTTTGAGACACGTATTATTTTTTTTTTTACATGCATGATGATATATTAAGAATTGGTACTGATATTATTATTTTGCAGGCTCGCTATACATGGGCCGAGGACCAGAGGTCCTTCATTTACGCTGCCTGGGAGTCTATTTCCCGGGCAAGGTACAACGGGCAGCTGGGGCAGGCTCAGTCCCGAGCGATGGCCCGAGCTGGGACCACTAACATCGCGGAGACTCGGGGATACGTCCCCAGTTGGATTACTCCGGATATATGGGACCAGCTCGTGGGGATATGGTCGACGGATCGATGGCAGGAGGTTTCTCAGAATGCGGCTAGAAATCGCATGTCGGGGGGAGCAGCGCGTCACACCGGCGGCTCTGTTGCATTTGCAGTGCACGCAAACCGTATGGTAAGTATATCGTTTAATTATATATTTTATTTGTTATTATGTGTACTAATTAATGTATTTGTTTTGTAAATGTAGACGACGGTGTCGGATGACGGGACTGTCCAGCGACCCTCCCCGATGGCGGTGTTTGAGCGGACTCACCGTCGAGCACATGAGACGGGGGAGTACATCGACAACCGCGCTGCATACATTGTGGTAATTATATATTTGTTTAAATTATTCATTATATATTTATAATTTAAGTTTTATGATAAATATTAAACAAAAAATCAAACTCGAGTAGGAGACGTACAGCCGGAGGGTGGTGCAGCGCAGGGGTACCCCCGAGGACTTTGACGCAACATCGTGGGTCGAGGCCGCAGGTGGCTGGGACCATGGCCGCGTATATGGCTTCGCAGATAGTGGTCATGCGCGAGCCGTACTAGGGCCACTTGGGGCACCGACCCCTCCGGTCGCTGGTGAGCGGCCGTCCACCTCTAGATCCAGTTATGATCATAGTAATAGGATAAGGACACTAGAGGAGACGGTCGCGCGTCAGACTGAGATGATGGAGCGTCAGAGTCAGACGATGACGAATATAGAAGCTATGCTACGCAACTTGTCGGGTCATCCCGAAGCAGGCATCTCTTCGACATCATCTAATCCATCATCCTCGAGTCAGTCCACGCCGGTGTACACTCAAGCACTCCAGACCCCGCCATATGATCCAGGCCATCCTCCATCGTCATCGTGAGATTTTGTTTATATTGACTTTGTTACTCAGATATTGAACTTGTTTAATTTATATTGACTATGTTATTGAGATGTTGATACTTCAATTTTACATTTGAATTATGTTTATACTATCGTGGATAATTATGAATATAAATATAATTGTTTTGATGTATATCTTGGTGTGTTTGTGATGTGTGAATGAATGTGTATGAGATGTTTGTGATGTGTGAATGAATGTGTGTATGAGGGTATGGGTGTGTGAGTTATGTATCAGATAAATGTATCAATGTATCAATGGAAATTTGAAATTTTCAAATTTTCTGGTTGCAGGCATAGGTCATCAGCAACGGTTTTCCCACGGGCGTCCGTGGGAAAGCCGTTGCTAAAAGTGTATCGAAAGCCGTTGCTGATGACCTACAGCAACGGCTTAGCGACGAAGTTTTACTAACGGTGTTGCTACGGACTCAGCGGCCGTTGCTATTAATGGTATCAGCAACGGCTCCGGGTCTGTGGCAAAACCGTTGCTGATAATATTTTTAGCGACGGCCCAGCGGCCGTTGCTGATAATGTTTTGAGCGACGGCCCGAGCGGCCGTTACTGATCCGTTGCTAAGTCATCAGCAACGCGACTTTCTATCACGGCGCTATTGCAACGGCTCAGCCGTTGCTGATGCTCTTCAGCAACGGCTCAGCAACGGCATCAGCCGTTGCTGATGACCATTTTTCTAGTAGTGTTAGTAAGCATATCTACAGGATTGTGAGCCGTGTCAATTTTCTGAAGCTTTATTTCTCATTTTGAAATTATATCCTTGATGAAATGGAATCTAACGTCGATGTGCTTCGTCCTTTCAAGAAACATCTGATCTTTTGACAAATGAATTGCACTCTGACTGTCACTATGTACGACTATATCCCTATTTTGAGAAGTTAATTCTTTTATCAGGTTCCCAAGCCAGATTGCTTCTTTAATTGCTTCTGTAATAGCCATGTATTCCGCTTCAGTGGTAGAGAGGGCGACAGTAGATTGTAGACCAGCTTTCCAACTTACTGCAGTTCCGCCTATAGTGAAGATGTAGGCGGTAATTGATCTCCTTTTATCAAGGTCATCGGCATAGTCCGAGTCTGAGTATCCTGTAAATGATTCATTAGTTCCACCAAAAACAAGACTGGTTTTAGAAGTACCATGTAAGTAGCGCAGGATCCATTTGACTACCTCCCAATGTGCTTTTCCCGGATTTGCCATGTACCGGCTGACAACACTGACTGCATGTGCTATGTCTGGGCGGGTACAGATCATGGCGTACATAAGGCTGCCAACTGCACTTGCATAGGGTACCTGTGACATATTAACTCTTTCTTTTTCATCTTTTGGGCATAGTAATTCTGACAATTTGAAGTGTGCGGCAAGAGATGTCTTGACGGATTTTGCTTCTTGCATGCCAAAGCGCTCAACCACCTGCTTTACATAACTTTCCTGAGTTAGGTACAACTTTCTTGCTTTGCGATCTCGCTTTATCTCCATCCCAAGGATTTTTCTTGCAGCCCCAAGGTCTTTCATGTCAAATTCGTCTTTAAGGTGTTTCTTAAGTCTGTCTATTTTAGTAATATCTTTTGTCGCAATAAGCATATCATCAACATAAAGAAGCAGATAAATCATATAACTAGTTGTTTTCTTTAAATAAACACAACTGTCAAAACATGATCTACTGAAATTAATACCAAGCATGAACTGATCAAACTTCTTATACCATTGTCTGGGAGATTGCTTGAGGCCATATAGTGACTTCTTTAGGAGGCAGACATGATCGACTTTATTTTTCACTTCAAACCCTTCTGGTTGTGCCATGTAGATTTGTTCTTCTAAGTCACCGTGTAGGAAAGCTGTCTTTACATCAAGCTGTTCCAACTCCAAGTCTTGCATGACTACTAATCCTAGAAGAACACGAATAGAGGTATGCTTAACCACAGGAGAAAAAATATCTTTGTAGTCAATACCTTCCTTTTGACTGTATCCCTTTGCCACAAGCCGAGCTTTATAGATGCCGCATTCTTTGAGTTTGTAGATCCACTTGCACCCAACAAGTTTCTTGTGCGGTGGAGGCTTCACAAGTTCCCAAGTATTATTTTTCTGCAAGGACTTGAATTCTTCTGCCATAGCTTCATGCCACTTTCTTGAATCTGTCCGGTTTAGTGCTTCTTTATAAGAGGTTGGTTCTTCAGTGCATGAAGTTTCTTCTGCCACTGCTAGAGAATATGTAGCAACATTTGCATACCTAGGATTAGGACATGGTGCTCGCCTAGGTCGATTGAGGGCAATGGAATAAGGATTATCCTCCTCAACTTGATGTTGCTCCTCTTGGACCCGATGTGGCTCCTCCTGAACTGGGTGTGGCTCCTCCTGGACCTGCACATGTTCTTCAGTGGCCTGTTCTAATGGAGCAATGTCATTGGCTTCTATGGAAGACGATCGAGGCGTAGGTGTAGGAAACCAGAATTCTTTGGTAGCAGGCTGAGGTGGTATTTCTTCTGGTGGCACTGTAGGTTCCTGTGAGTCCTCCTCTTCTTGGTTCTCCTTTTTCATTTTCAAAAGTACATGTTCATCAAAAATTACATCTCTATGGATTTCTACTTTACAGTTATTTAGACACCATACTTTATAGCCTTTCACTCCACTAGGATATCCTAAGAAAATACATTTCTTTGATCTAGGTTCTAATTTTCCTTCATTCACTCTGACATAGACAGTGCTCCCAAAAATTTTAAGGTGGTCATAAGAGGCTGGCGACCCGGTCCATTTTTCCTCAGGCATCTTGAATTCAATAGATGAAGAAGGTGATCGATTTATCAGGTAGCAAGCGGTGGATGCAGCCTCTGCCCAAAAACTTTTAGAAATGTTAGCATTAGAAAGCATACTTCTTACCCTTTCTATGATGGTGCGGTTCATCCTTTCTGCTACTCCATTCTGCTGAGGTGTGTAGGGAACTGTGTGATGTCTTATGATCCCTTCTCTGGAGCAAAAATCTTTAAATTCTCCACTGCAAAATTCTAGGCCATTGTCGGTTCGCAGGGTCCGAACATCTCTACCGGTTTGCTTCTCAATCATTGTCTTCCAAGACTGAAATTTAGAGAAGGCGTCAGATTTATTTTTAATAAAATAAGCTCATACCTTCCTGGAGTAATCGTCAATAAAAGTGAGCATGTATCGAGCTCCTCCTTGAGATTCAACCGGTGATGGCCCCCATAGATCAGAGTGGATGTAGTCCAATTTTTCTTTTGCATAGTGTTGCCCTGTGGAGAATGAGACTTTTTTCTGTTTGCCATAGATGCAATGTTCACATAAGTCTAGCTTAGCAAATTTTTGTTTTCCAAGTAGCCCCTTTTGTTCAAGTATTAGCATGCTCCTTTCATTAATATGCCCTAATCTCATATGCCATAATTTAGCAATATCATCAGAGTGTTCAGAAGTTACCATAGCTGCACCACTTGTTACCGTTGTGTCTTGCAGGATGTAGAGTTGGTTTACTTTTAGTGCTTTCATTACTGTTAAGGACCCCTTTGTGACTTTGAAAACTCCATCTTGGCCTGAATACTTGTATCCAAGTGCATCTAGAGAAGATAAAGAAATTAAATTTCTTTTAAGACCTGGAACGTGCCATACCTGAGTTAGAGTCCTTGTAATGTCATCATGCATTTTAATTTTTACTGAGCCAACTCCTGCTACTTGACATGATGAGTCATTTCCCATTAGCACTTCCTTACCATCAGCATTTTCATATGTGGCAAACCATTCTCGGTGCGGTGTCATATGATAAGAGCAACCTGAATCTAAAATCCATTCATCTTGAGATCTAGCATAACAAGCAGAAACAGTAAGTACCTCTACTTTTTCATCCTCATCAGCATAACATGCTTCCCCGTTTTGATTTTGTTCCTCCAGTTTCCGTTTCAGCTTACGACATTCTGATTTGATGTGTCCCATCTTTTTGCAATAATAGCACTGCACGTTTTTAGATCTGGATTTAGATCTGAACTTACCCCGGCTTTTGTCCCGTGACCTGTTTCGTCCTCTAGTGTTCAAGGCTTCTCCACGGCTTCTAGAGGATCCTGTGGTAAGTTGAGAGTCGACAATCTCCTTGGATACTAGCATTGTTGTCACTTCATCCAGAGTTATAGTATTCTTGCCATACAATAAACTTTCACGGAAATTTTTAAAAGAAACAGGGAGAGTAATTAGAAGCACAAAAGCTTTATCTTCTTCCTCAAATTTAACTTCCATATCCTCAAGATCAGCAAGAATAGAGCGAAAAATGCTAATATAATTTTTAACAGAAGTGCCATCAGTCATGCGTAAAAAATATAATTTCTGTCTAAGTGTCATCTTACTTGTAAGAGTTTTATCTTGGTAGATTGTGACAAGCTTTTTCCATACATCTGTGGCGGTCTTTTCTGATGCAACTTCTCGTAGTGCCTCGTCGCAAATGCTCATGTACAAGGTGGCTTTAGCACTTTCATCGGCTCGGTCCTTTTCTCTTTCAGTGTCTTCCATTGCATCTCGCCCACGAATAGTGTCATGAAGGTTCTCTTTAATCAAAATTGCTTTGATCTTCAAAGCCCATAATGAGTAGTTGACATTATGATCCAGTTTCTGGATTTCATATTTTGCCCCTGACATTGTGGATTGTTGGCTCTGATACCACAACTGTTAGGAAGAAATTGGGTCTTCCTGCAAGGATCCAAAAATCCAAACGCCAAAAGAAAAAATACCAAAACGAGTAAATCCAGAAAAAACACAAAGAACACCAAATTTACGTGGTTTAGCCCGGCGGGGTACCGGGCCTACTCCACGGGGAGAAGAGGGCACTTGGTTTTATTAGAAGGAGGAGAAAACACGGCCAATACAAGAGCAGAATACAACTTATTAATAAACTGTAAAGAGAAATATTGTCTGTTCTTGGATATTTTTCTACACCCCGAAATCTGGATTCCTGCTTCTGCTTGAAAACTGTGGATGTGGCGTCCTTGATCTTCTTTCTTGCTTCTGCCTAAGACGGTGTGAAGAAGAAGAGAGCTGCTGGAAAGGAATCCTGCCTGAGAAACTGAGTAGATGAGAGGCTCGTAGAATTATTAGGATGATGATTTGACACTGCATATGAGACCCCTATTTATAATAGAGGAGGAGAACCGATTCATGCCTGATTTGGTGGAGAAAAACTCTCCATAAAATTTGTCGTTCCGTCTGATTTAATCAGATGGTTACTGAAATTTCTTTTACCAAGTAATTGAGGCGGTGGATAAGCTTTTGACTGGAAACAGTCAAAAATAGACTGAGTTCCATGCAATGAATCGGTCAAAATTGGTGGTTGGAGGGATGTTCGGCCCGCCTGGGCCGGGCCGAGCCCAAAATAGATGCTGTTTTTTTTTTCTTTCTCTCTCTCTTTGTTGGCCCATTTCATATTGGGTTTAAAATGAATCAATCCAAAATCCAGGTTGATTTGATGGTTGCAAGAACATCTACTGTCCTACCGAGAAGCTTCAACTTGACCTTTACAAGAAGATTCTCGGATTAAAGCTTTGATGCAGTTGATGTACCTTCTAAGATTTTCTTCCAAACTCAATTTAGATGCAGTTGATGTGTATCCAAACCTAACTTAAACAGGTCAAATGGGAAGTGTTCAACCATTGCCCTTCCCAGAATTCAATATCATTGACCATGGGCTAGAAAAGATAGGATGGGGATGACATGAAATCCTTAAAGGAGTGCAATTGAGAAAGCAGGTGAAGGGTGGATAGATTTCCTTATCGTGTGGAAAGTCAATTGGTGGGTCGGCAATCCATCAAGATCTCTGCCATGATTGTGCCCTAGATTTTGGTACAATTTGGTAGAAGCCTATCCAGCACAGCAGCAGTAAAAACACCACCTTTGACTTGCCATCATCATCATCATCATCATCATCATCATCATCATCATCGCCATCATCCAAGGAAGGAAAGGTTTTCTACCAGCTCAAGTTCTTGGCTCTTGTGCAAGCACTGGGTTGGGGAGTGAAGCGACAAGGTTCCATTTTGCTATTGCAGAAGGAAAACAACAAGTGCAGAAGCTTCTTGCTTGTGGGTCCAAAAGAGAAAGGCCACTTTGGCAGAGAGGACACCACAGCATGCGTTGGCACTTTTAGGTGGAAAGAAGTGTGGGGAATTCTAATAGTGGGAGTGTTCTAAAAATTGGGATGGATGATGTCATAGGCAACTTTTTTTCTTTTGAAAAGATAGATAGAATAGTACTACTTCGATCAGGAATAGATCACAAGATTTAGTTTGGATTCATTCTTGAATCGATTTGATTAAAAAGGGTGAAATTTTATTTTGGAAATGATTCAAATTAATAAAAATACATTAAAATTTTATTATTTAATGCTTAAATGAATTATTTATCTACTATATACATCATATTTTTATAAAATAAACAGGCGATAGATTTAATTATGTAATATTACAGGATGTTAAAGAAGAAACTTTGTCATTCTTATTGTGATGAAGGAGGAGAGATGATATATATGGTAAAAGTCATTCAAGAACTCAGCCCAACCAAATCAATCCAGGAATGTGAGGAACCAAATAAACAAACGAATGGTCTACAAATGGAAAGTAGTACTTCTAGTTGTTGGAAAATGAGGTGTGACAACAATTCTTGCTTCCTTACAATTGTGATATGGTTTACAAATTAGGGTGTGTATGGTTGTCCACGAGTGCAAATACTATAATTTTACTTATAGTATTTAGACAAAAAAATTTGTTGGTAGTTACAATTTGTGTTTCTAATATTATTTGCAGGCTGTAAATATAATTGCAGTCCAAAAAACCCACAATACAAGATTGTGAGCTGCAAATGCAATAATTTAAGTATTACAAGAATAATTAATTTGGGCGACTTAGAGTCGTTAGATGAAGACGAGATAAATATCAAAGTTATAAGTTTTCGTGCGTTGAACGTAATGGTAGTGTCAAATTTTAGATCTGATGCCGTTGGTAGATTTTTTTAATATATTTTTCAATATTATATAGTAATTAAAAATTATTCATTTATTTTGATAAATAATATAAAACATATTTTACTAAACTAAATGGTGATTTAAAGTATAAAATAATATTATTTTGGATCGAATTGATTCTATTGTAGCCGATCAATTATTATTGAGGGTAAAATGATATATTTACCCTTTTTACCTCTATTTGATTAACATCTTCCACTACTAGAAATTGAGTCTTCAGCAACGGCTATCAGCAATGACCGCTCAAGCCGTTGCTATTTGCAACGGCATTCTTACGGCCGCTCAAGCCGTTGCAGATATGCTGTATCAGCAACGGCTTTCTAACGGACACGCGAGTCGTTGCTGATATTTTAATTATCAGCAACGGCTTTCTAACGGACAAGTGAGTCGTTGCTGATGATAACTTATCAGCAACGACTTTCTAACGGGCGAGTGGACCGTTGCTGATAAGTTTATATAGGTCACAGATCGCGTCCGACCCTTCTTCCTCCCGCTGATGCCGCCGCCTCCTCCTCCCACCTCTCGCCGCCGCTGCTGACGACGCCGAGCTACTGCTGTCGTCTGTCCTCGACCACCAATTTCAGGTAATCATCGTTGTTCGATCGTCTCTCCCCATTGCGGCCGACGGGAAATCCGACCGAAACCCTATTTTTAGGGTTTTGGCCGGCGGCGGTCGGCCGATGGTCGCCGCCGGAGCTTTTACAGTGTCCGAACACTCTGTCTGTGGACTCCGGCGCCGAAAATTGCATATTTATATTTTTTTAATTTTTTATATATGTTAATTAATTATTTATATTAATTATTTAATTTGTTAGATTAATTATTTAATTTGTTAGATTAATTATTAGGGTTTAGATTAATTTTTAGGATTTAGATTAATTTCGGAATTATCCACTTCGGACGCGCGCTGGAATCGTCCACTTCGAACGCGCGCCGAAATCGTCCACTTCGGACTCTTGCCGAAATCGTCGAATTTGAACTCGTGTCAGAATTGTCCAATATGGACTCGAACTGTCTCAAAATATTTAGAAAATAATCATCCATCTGACGAGTTGATATGTTTCACGTACGCATCGACGAGTCGGATATGATTTAGCAAAACCTTAGATCCGTTCGGGGATTGTATGTTCGTGTAAAAGAAGTAGATAATCTTTTATATGACGTACAATTCTTGAATTGTCCCTGATTGGACAATTTGAGAATATAGTTATTTGTACTGCACTTACGTTCTTATTTTAACTGTTAACTAATTATTCTAAATTTCGGCAACATCTCTCTTGTTCTCCGATACGCGCCCAGATGATATGCGTATTCGAAGAACTGTAGGGATATACTACCGAAATTTAGAATGAAGTTAGCGGCTAAAATAAGTACTTAGTGCAATATAAATAACATAAATCCCGAATGGAATAGGACAATCTCACCTAAAGACATTAACCAAAGAAATTGTCATTGATTGACAGAATCATGTCGGCTGATCGAAGTTGGATGTACCGACGTCTTGATCGTGGAGCTTTAACGAATGAGTTTCGATTAGGCGTAACGTACTTCCTAAATTTCGCCTATTCGAATCGGAATTTCGTTAGCATCGGTGATCAAATCCGATGTCCGTGCCGTATTTGTTCGAATGGATGATTTTTGGATCGGGAGACTGTCACTCTGCATCTATATAGCAAAGGATTTGCACCAAGATATTTTCTATGGACTTGTCACGGGGAGTCACGCGAAGTCGGGACGTCGAGCAATCCTGTCGTTCAGACATATGATGAATCTTCCTCTGCTGGTGCTTCTTCATCCAGTCAATGTAATCCCTATAGAACTATGATACTTGATAGTCTTGGAGGAAGAAGAGGAAGAATTCGAAGACTATTATTCAGATGATGAGAAATAATTGTAAAGTATATATTTTATTAAATATATCTCTACTATTTATACAATAATATGATTATATGTCTATTCGACAGATATGTCTGGTCGTGGTTATCATCGTAGGAGAGCTTCGGAGTCTCCGATTGGTGAGACTCCAGCACTTACTCATGCTGCTGATTCTCCTGTTGTTGATCCTCCTGCCGATGATACTGTTGAGGCTGGTACATCTAGACGCAGGCGGTCACGCAGGCCGAACAGATGGCAGCCTCCACCAGCCACAGAGTCACGTAGATTTATTAGCGTGATTGGGGAGCGATAATATATCATGAATTATGAATCATTACAAATTCATTATATCATAATATAATATTAAATTTTATTTTTGTTGTGCAGGTTCGAGCAAGAAGAAGTGCCAAGGAGCATTTCTTCTACTATTCGACGATACATGCACGGGGCATGGCCTACGTGGTCTCACGTGCCTAGCGAGCACGTCGATATGTTATGGCGCGAGTTTGAGGCATGTATTATTATTTTTTTACATGCATGATGATTAATATTGGTACTGATATTATTATTTTGCAAGCTCGCTTTACATGGGCCGAGGACTAGAGGCCATTCATTTACGTTGCCTAGGAGGCTATTTCCCGTGCGAGGTACAACGGGCAGCTGGGGCAGGCTCGGTCCCAGGCGATGGCACGAGCTGGAACCACTAACATCGCGGAGACTCGGGGATACGGCCCCGATTGGATTACTCCGGATATATGGGACCAGCTCGTGGGAATATGGTCGACGGATCGATGGCAGGACGTTTCTCGGAATGCGGCTAGAAATCGCATGTCGGGGGGAGCAGCGCGTCACACCGGCGGCTCTGTTGCATTTGCAGTGCACGCGAACCGTATAGTAAGTATACCTTTTAATTATATATTTTATTTGTTACTATGTGTACTAATTAATGTATTTGTTTTGTAAATGTAGACGACGGTGTCGGATGACGGGACTGTCCAGCGACCCTCCCCGATGGCGGTGTTTGAGCGGACTCACCGTCGAGCACATAGGACAGGGGAGTACATCGACAATCGCACTGCATACATTATGGTAACTATATATTTGTTTAAATTATTCATTATATATTTATAATTTAAGTTTTATGATAAATATTAAACAAAAAATCAAACTCAAGTAGGAGACCTACAGCCAGACGGTGGTGCAGCGCGGGGGCACCCCCGAGGACTTTGACGTAGCAACGTGGGTCGAGGCCGCAGGTGGCTGGGACCATGGCTGCGTATATGGCTTTGCAGATAGTGGTCATGCGCGAGCCGTACTAGGGCCACTTGGGGCACCGACCCCTCCGGTCGCTGGTGAGCGGCCGTCCACCTCTAGATCCAGTTATGATTATAGTAGCAGAATAAGGACTCTAGAGGAGACGGTCGCGCGTCAGAGTTAGATGATGGCGGAGATGCATGCTATGCTACGCAACATGTCAGGTCATCCCGAAGCAGGCATCTCTTCGGCATCATCTAATCCATCGTCCTCGAGTCAGTCCACGCCGGTGTACACTCAAGCACTCCAGACCCCGCCATATGATCCAGATCATCCTCCATCGTCATCGTGAGATTTTTTTTTTATTGACTTTGTTACTAAGATATTGGACTTGTTTAATTTATTTTGTTTGGATATTGATACTTCAATTTTGCATTTGAATAGTTTTTATACTATTGTGGATAATTATTAATATAAATATAATTATTTTGATGTATATCTGGGTGTATTTGTGATATGTGAATGAATGTGTGTATGAGTGTATAGGTGTGTGAGTTATATATCAGATAATGTATCAATGTATCAATGGAAATTTGAAATTTGAAATTTTTTCGTTACCAGGTTCACATCATCAGCAACGGCTTTCCCACGGCCGTCCGTGGGAAAGCCATTGCTAAAAGTGTATCGAAAGCCGTTGCTGATGACCTACAGCAACGGCTTAGCGACGGGATTTACTAACGGCGTTGCTACGGACTCAGCGGCCGTTGCTATTAATGTTATCCGCAACGGCTCCGGGTCCGTGGCAAAACCGTTGCTGATAATATTTTTAGTAACGGCCCGAGCGGCCGTTGCTAAGTTATCAGCAACGCGAGTTTCTGCCACGGCACCATTGCAACGGCTCCGGCCGTTGCTGATGGTCTTCAGCAACGGCTCAGCAACGGCATCAGCCATTGCTGATACCCATTTTTCTAGTAGTGTTCGTGCCTCCAATGGGTCATGCTCGAGTCGGCCCAGTCCCAAGTCCGATCAAGCCCGTTGCTAGTCAAGACGGGTTTGGCACGTCCCAGATTCCCATAGGGCGACCCAACTTGGCACGAGGTCGCCGCTTCGAGCTTGGGTTGATCCCGGGTTGAGCTCGAGCCAACCCAGTGTCAGGCTTAGCCTAGCGCTGGCCAGGCTAGCTAGGCTTGGGCTTAGTCCAGTCGGGGCATAGACCAGCCTGGTTTGCGCTAAGCTGACCTACTAGTTATTAGACTATAAGGTCGGGTTGGACCTACATCCCCTAGTCCGGTACGATAATGGGTGGCCCGAGCATGATTTTATCACGTCGGACTATCAGACCAGACCAAAATTACCAGATCTAGATACGAAGATGCAAGTTGCAAGTGTAATTGCAACTTTCATTTGCGATCAACCAAACACTTGTAAATAAAAATTATAACTCTACTTGTGAACAACCAAATAGTATGTTGTAAATTTTATTCGCGGGTATTTGCTTTTGCATGCAAATGCTTTTTGGAGCATTCGTACTTGCGGGCAACCAAACGCTTCCTAAAATAAATTGCACAAATAAATGATAGGCTCATAAATTATGCCCACTAAATACTTATGATTCTACTATTTTAATTTTTTATGGACTCACTAGTAGTTTAGTGATTAGACATTAGGGTACACTTTAGTAGATCTTGGCACGATATCTGATTATAAAATTTTATGTGTTTAATTTTGTATCTATATATGATCCATGTCTATGTACGCTTTATAATGACTATATTATAAAACTCGATCTATTTTTGATAAAATATTTATTTTTTATTGAAAATTATGCTTCAAATAGCACAATGTTTGCTGTGGAATAGATTGAGAATAATCAAATCTATATCTAGACTTTTAAAACCTTAGTTCCTTCAAAAAATATTATTTTTGCTAACACAAAAAGGACATTAATTGATTATTTTATAAGATTTATTCATTTCAATCTTTTTGTTATCTTTCACATGCTTCCTTCAATAATAAACAAATTATTTTTTCCATCCTTATTTATTTTTTATTCTTATCCGTAAATATTTTATATTAATCCATTATATTATTTTTAATTCATCGTTAATTCTTTTTGTTTTTATTAAGGATAAATTGTGTTAATTTACTACTTCTCTAGTTAAAATTAATTACACGAAGAACCTGTTGCTTCAAAAAGAACTTCTACAAATCTAATTGTGATCCTCTTAAACTATTTAAGATATTATTCCAAGAAAATAAATGTACATTTTTTTATTTCAAAAAACTAAGCATATAATGCAATGTGAATTAGTTTGATTTTAAATATACAGATTTATTTTTTTGCAAAATATACAGAAAAATTAAATATGCAATTGGTCAAACAAAAGAAAATAAAATATTCATTTAAAAGTTATTCTAAAAAGTATTTTCTAAAAAAAATTTATGAAATATCTTTAACTATTTATTACTAGACTTAATTTTTAAATAAAATGTTAAATTAACATGAATTCAATGAATTCAATGCACATTTGATCTTGAAATTATTTATTTTTCAAACTTTTCTATTCATTTCATATTTTAAAAATAATATTTTTTTGATTAATTTTGTCGTATCCCTTCTAGGGTCATCCTCATTAAAACAAATATCACATAAGAGCATGGGCGGAGCCAATGTATTGGTAGAAGGACAACCCCCCCCCCCCCCCCAATTGGCTCCCCCATTGAATATTTATCACTATATTATATATATAGTAGTATTTTAGCTATATTTGTCCTCCCCCTTAAAATATTTTTTTACTATGTAATTATCCCCATGATGTGTGATTTTATATTTTGCTCCTCCTAAAATAATTTTCTAACTTCGCCCTTGCTTAAGAGAGTGTGTGATATAGTAACATTATCAAACTCTATAACACACAAAAGATGAAATAAAATGTATAAATACAATATTTCTATAACGAAGAAATATGTAAGATTAGAAACTAATAAAATACTAATGAAGAAAATAGTATCAGAGAACACGTCCTCTATTCCATCTAACTATAAACTTTTAACTACTAACTTGTACTTACGAATCTCAAACCCATGTGAACATATAATTAAGTATGATAATATCAAGGAAAAAGGTACAAGAATGTTAATAACATTTTCTCACGGGTACTAAAATATTTCTAAAGTTTTTTTCGAATAAAAAATACCCTTTACGTTATGAAATTGGGTACAAAAATACTCTTATATGTAAACAACATTAATTGAGAGATAACAGAGCTAACGTGATAAATGATTGAGACTGATGATGTGGACATATGACGCGTATGCATGCCAAGATGTTTTCTCACGAGTACTAAAATGCCCATGATATTTTCTCATGGGTACTAAAATGCCCCTAACATTTTTTCACGGGTACAAAAATATTACTAATATTTTCTCACGGGTACTAAAATACATTTAACGTTTATTTTGAAGTTAAAATACCCCCGAGGTTAATGAAAATGGTACAAAAATGAAACTAGACTAACTTTTGTTAGGTGAGACTTAGCGGAGATCTCGTGGATGCTGACAAAGATATTGACTTTACATATGACGCATATGCACAGAACAACTTGCCACGTAAGTGACACATAAGAAATCAAAAATTTAAAAAATAAAAACCGAAATTAAAATCATCAAATCGATTAATCGAAAAATTTAGTTCGATTTTAAACACTACTAGAATTGTTGTCATCACCGACGACTCAGTCCGTGGATGACCCGTCGGTGATAACTATCACAGACGGCAAAGGGTGTGGCAAAACGTCATCACTAATGTGGGTGTCTCAGATAAGTTGTGACGATCGAGCGCCGCAGCCACATGTAATCATCAGTGACAACCATTTTCGGTGTCACTGATTTAAAAACATCAGTGACGGCTCTAGGCGCCTGTCACTGATACCTACCCATCAGCTACGGCCCAATCCCGTCGGTGATACTATTTGCAATCGTGATATTTGGTGCCGCCCAGACCATCAACCATTTACGATATGCTTTCAGCCACGGCTTAGTGACGGTGAACCGTGGATAAGCTGTGGCTAAAGGTGTATCCTATAACTGAAAAAATTAAAAAATTTATAAATTCTTGTATACAATCATCTATAGACTATAACATATTTTCAATCATATATTACAATCAGAAAATATCATACACATGCATTTGAAACCAAACATATAAGTTTTACATAAATATCATCAATCTAAGCCTCAAATCGGAGGCAAACAATTATCAAAATATTATATATATATATACAACCAAGTATCAAAATATAAACAAAATACAATAAATCAAAATCTCATGGATGCAGTGGGGGCGGTGGAGTCGACAACGACTGGGTTGAGGAGGACGACGACTGTGACATCATCGGTAGAAGGCTAGAGTGAGACGCAATCTAAGTGAGAAGTGTTTGCATGTTCTGGATCGTCTGTCTCAACTCATCATTCGTCTACCTCTGCTCCTGCATCTCCAGCCTCTGCTCCTGCATCTCTAGTCTATGCCCCTCCATCGCCTATCTTTATTGGGTGAGCTCCGACTCCATGGTCGTTATTCGGCTTTGGTCCCACGCTCGGAATGTCGAGGGTCGCTCACCCGCATCCGGAGGGGTCGATGCCCCAAATGGCCCGAGCACGGTGCGTGCATGTCTACTATCTGTAAAGCCATAAACATAGTCATGCTCCCAGCCACCTGCGGCCTCCACCCAAGCTCCTGCGTCGAACTCCTCCGGTGTGCCTCCACGCTCGATCACAATCCTCGTGTAAGTTTCCTACACATATGTTTATATTTTAAATATATATATATATATATATATATATATATATATATATATATATATATATATATATATATATATATATATATATATATATATATAGTTTATGTAAATCAAATAGACATATATAAATATTTACCATTATATACGAGGCTATGCTATCAACGTAGTCCCCCGCTCCTCGTCGACGACGGTGGGTGCGCTCAAACACCTCCATCATCGACGAGAGTTGGACAGTGTTGTCCTCCGCCACTCGCGTCTTACATTAGAAAACAAATACACTAATATCATTATACACAATATATAATTTAATTAAAAATAATTAAATTACAAATATCATACGACGCTCATGAACCGCAAAAGAGATGGAGCCACCAGTGTGGTGCGCGCTCGTGTCGTCCCCCCGGACATGCGGTTTCTCGACGCAGTCCGGGAGACCTCCTGCCACTCAGGTGTGTCCCACCGTTCAACGGGCTGGTCCCACACAAGGCCAGGAATCCACTCAGGGACGTGTC
The DNA here is from genome assembly GCA_034359265.1 of Canna indica. Classification (NCBI taxonomy): domain Eukaryota; kingdom Viridiplantae; phylum Streptophyta; class Magnoliopsida; order Zingiberales; family Cannaceae; genus Canna; species Canna indica. Next base: position 73,579,654 of record CP136894.1, on the reverse strand, counting down.
CCCGAGTCTGCCCTATCTGTATGGTCGCGACTCTAGCTAGCGCCCCTACTATTTGGGTGGCTATATTCGGGCGTATGCGAGCCGCAGCTGATGACTTATTCCACTACTAAAATAATGGCCATCGGCAATGGCTCCAGCTGTTGTTGAAAACCATCAGCAACGGTCAGCAACGGCTCCGCCCGTTGCAACGGAGCCATGGCAGAAATAAGCGTTGATGATAACTTAGCAACGGATCAACAACGGTCGCTCGGGCCGTTGCTAATAATATTATCAGCAACGGTTTTGCCACGGATGTGGTGCCGTTGCTGATAGAATTATTAGCAACGACTCGTGTGTCCGTAGCAACGTCATTAGTGAAAGACCGTTGCTAAGCCATTGATGTAGGTCATCAGCAACGGTTATCGATAAACTTTTAGTAACGGCTTTCCCACGGATGGCCGTGGGAAAGCCGTTGATGATGACTAAAACCTGAAACCGAAAAAAAATTAAAATTCCAAATTTCCATTAATACATTGATAGATTATCTGATACATAACTCACATACCCATACACCCATACACACATCACAAATACACCCAGATATATATCAAAATAATTATAATTATATTTATAATTATCCACAATCGTATAAAAACTATTTAAATACAAAATTAAAGTATCAATATTCAAACAAAACAAAATTGAAATATATATAGTATCGGAGTAACAAAGTCAATATAATAAAAAAACAATAAATCTCACGATGACGATGGAGGATGGTCTGGATCATATGGCGAGGTCTGAAGTGCTTGGGTGTACATCGGTATGGACTGACTTGAGGACGATGGATCAGATGATGATGATGCTCCGGGATGACCTGACAAGTTGCGCAGCATAGCATGCATCTCCGCCATCATCTGACTCTGACGCTCCATCATCTTATTTTGGCGCGCGATTGTCTCCTCCAGTGTCCTTATCATGCTACTCTAATCATCTCTGTCCTTATCATGCTACTCTTATCATGCTACGCACATCATCTGGGCGCGTATCGGAGAACAAGAGAGATGCTGCCGAAATTTAGAATAAGTTAACGGTTAAAAAAAACGTAAGTGCAATACAAATAACTATATTTCCAAATTATCCAATCATGGATAATTCAAGGATTGTACGTCGTATAAAAGCTCATCTACTTCTTTTACACGAACATACAACCCCCGAACGGATCTAAGGTTTTGCTAAATCATATTTGACTCATCGATGCGTACGTGAAACATATCAACTTGTCGGATGGATGATTATTTTCTAAATATTTCGAGTCAGTTTGAGTCCATAGTGGACAATTCTGACACGAGTCCAAATTAGACGATTCCGGCGGGAGTCCGAATTGGATGATTTTGGCGCGAGTCCGAAGTGGACGATTCCGGCACAAGTCCGAAGTGGACGATTTCGGCGCGAGTCCACTAAGGACAACTCCGGACTAATTAGCATTTTAACTAATTAATTAATATTAATCTACAACATTTTAACTAATTTAAATAATTAACCTACCATTATTAAATATTAATCTAAAAATTAATCTAAATCATAACAATTAATTTAAACTCTAAAAATTAATCTAACAAATTAAATAAATAAATAAATAAATAAATAAATAATCTAAATAATTAATTAACAATTAAATAATTAAATAAAAAATTGCATTTTCGGCGCCGACGTCCAATGTCCGGACACTGTGTTCGGACACTATACGAGGTTCCGACGATGGCCATTGGCTGTCCGCCGCCGGCCGAAACCCTATTTAAAGGGTTTCGACCGGATTATACCTAAGAATCAATGGGGAAGGCGGGGCGACGAGAAATACGTGGAATCGGCGGTCGGAATCGACGTTCGAGGACGGGCGACGGCGTCGGAAGAAGTGCGGTGGCAGCAAAGGAAGAGGAAGAAGGAAGAGGAAGAAGGAGGAGGAAGGGGTGGGCGCGCAGCATGCCCTATATAAACTTATCAGCAACGGCTCACTCGTCCGTTAGAAAAGTCGTTGCTGATAAGTTTATCATCAACAACAACTAACGTGTCCGTTAGAAAGTCATTGCTAAGGTAATTAATATCTGCAACGGCTCACAAGTCCGTTAGAACGTCGTTGCAGATGTAGCATATCTGTAACGGCTTGAACGACCGAAAGAATGTCGTTGCTGAACACTCAATTTCTAGTAGTGTTCACATCACCAACAGCTCTAGCGCCCTCGCTAAGCCGTAGCTAATAACTTATTTTATTTCGCGCCCCTTGCGCGCCATGAACTATGAGCGACGGCTCTGTTTGGCCGTATGCGAGCCGCGACTGATTTGGTTACATCAGTCACGACCTTTATGGCCGATGCAAAGTTGTGAATTATTCTGACGGCCCTGGCGGCCGTCAGTGATCCCCATAGCTGATGTGGTATATTCTAATAGTGAAACCAATTTTTCAATTAATCGATTTTTTGATTTTTTTGCTCACCCCTATGGTTACGTGGCAAGTTGCTCTCTGCATGTGCACCACGTACGTGTAAAGTCAATATCTCTATCAGTATTGACGACATCTCTGTTAAGTCTCACATAATAAAAGTTAGTTTGATGTTATTTTTGTACCATTTTCAATAATTTCAGGGGTATTTTTAGCTCCAAAATAAATATTAGGGTATTTTAGTACCTATGAGAAAATGTTAGGGGCATTTTTGTACCCGTGAGAAAATGTCATGGATATTTTAGTACCCGCGAGAAAACGTCTTAGCCTGCATGTGCGCCACATGTCCACGTCATCAGTCTTAGTCATCAGCCACGTCAGTTCTGTTATCTCTCAATTAACGTCATTTACATATAGGAATATTTTTGTACCCAATTTCATAACGTAATGAGTATTTTTTATTCAAAAAAATCTTAAGAGTATTTTAGTACCCGTGAGAAAACGTTGAAAATATTTTTGTACATTTTCCCTAATATCAATATGTCAAGCACTAAAATATGTGAAGATCATCACGATTTTTTACATATTAACTCCAACTTTATATACTTAATAACTCATGTCAATAAGCACTATCATATAACTCTCATGATGCATCGAGGATCAAACACCATGTCACAATACAAACTACAATGAGCATTTCAAATGCATGAACACTGTGCACACCAAACTACACATTCAATGATAACTCTAGACTATCACTCTATAATCAATGTCACAAATAAAAAAACACGTCATATTATATGAACTCTACTTTTATGAACTCTTAACACATCTACAAATCGAGAGCGAAAGTAGCTAGACAATGCACTCTTGCATCCGAGAGTGATCCTTTTCATTCACTCGTATAAGGAGAACGACTATATGAAGATAATTTGTATGCATTACATATGTGTCCCCGCGTTGTAGTATATTCTTGGATCATTAGTGTCCTTGCCTAAGAACTCCCTTATAGATTTAATGAGTCGCAAAGTGTCATCACCAAATAGTCTAAAGGCTAAGGGCCGCAAATAAATTAATACTATAATTAATTCAAGAGGTATATTCACATTAATCTTTACTAACACACTGTTACACTAACATTAAATCACTTGTTAGCGTATCAACATTATTAATCATCTAAACACTACAACACTAATATTCTATATATGACAAACTCATATTTATTAAATGTTCACACAGAAATCTAGCACCATTGTAATAATGAGTCGTGCCGACGTCATGCTACAACACTGCATTTTTATCACATATAATATAAAGATTAAGTTACAATCATGTATCTTTGCATATTTTATGTAAAATAGAATATCATAACATTATGTAAGTCTACATGACATTAAGATGAACATTAGGTAGCATGCATGATTCAGGATGAGAATGTACAAGAAATATACAATATAGGGCTTCAAGAATTTATAAAAGACAAATTTTAAAAGAAAATAAGGTAATAAAGGTAAAACTTTAGTTGGAGCAATAAATGCATATATTTAAGTGAGGATTAATTATTTTGAAGACCTTTACCAACTCTAATAACTCAATTAAATTTTTTAGAACAATATTTGAAATTTATTTAGCACAAAAATCGATGTAACATTTGAGCACATTCTCGAACAAATAAAAATGATTACACCGATGGGTTTAGAGTGTTAATTACATGAAATTGAATATATAATATGTATATATTTGATATTTAAAAGCTCTCAAAATATTTTTAAAAAAAAACTCTAAAATATTCATATTTAAATAATAATGAATATAATGCTATTACAAATGTATATAACACTAATATAAAAATATCATTATTTAATTTATAACATTGATATAATATAAATAATACAATTATACATCATATCAATATTACGAAACTCATAACATTATTATAACGAAAAATAACATTGTTACAAACCAAAGAAATTTTTTTTACGAACTAATGCCTCCTCTGGCATTAGTCAATCTGTCTTATCCCGAGATGGTGCATGCTCCAGGGAGCCCGGGCTCAGATGCAACAAGGATCTATGCCTCGTCGCTTCTCTAGATCGAGGGCGGCGCTCCACCCTCTAAATTGGGATAGCCTCAATAGAGGAGAATAGGCTAACGCCTTGTTATCACGCCGTGAGCCTCACTCAGGTGCTTTGGCGTTGTTGTAGTGCCTTGCTTAAGCACTCATGATAGCATCGCCTGACAAGTTGCAAACTCCTCACAAAAGCAAAAAATCGATGAAGAACAAATTAATAAGGCAAAATCAACAAGTTCGAAGTAAAAAAACATGAAGTAAAAAACATCAAATCTAATAAAAAATTGATCCAACTCTAAGGTGTAAGGCATCGTGCTCTTTTCAAATACATGTGATCACCTTTTAGGAAGTACCAAGGACAACGAAGGGAAGAATCATACCTCCAAGAAGATGATTCCTACTCGTTCACGCAAATCGTCTGCATCCACATGTCACACATTCTAGGGAGATGACTCACTATTTACATATTAACTTGATGGGTCAACTTTTGTAAAAAAAGCCCCTCATTTTTTTATAATCATAATTTAATCCATAATTTTTTTTTAAAAAAAAAAACTTTGCCAAAAAAATGCAATACCTGCATAAATTCCTAATTCAATATATATCATCCCAGCAGGAAAAATTTGGATGCGCGTCGAAGCAGGCCGAGTGAACCGTCGAAGGGCACAAGTTAAGGTATACAACCTTTATGTACGTGAGTACATTATTCTTATTTAAGTTGGTATGGTCCTTAGATGTGAGTTGGACTTGAGTCGAGTCCGGGGTTCAATCGGAACTCAAATCAGATGAGTTTAGACTAAGTTATGGGTAAAAAGGGTTTTAACTTAAGTCGGAGACAAGAAGGTAATTTTGAAAATAAAATAAAAATAAAGGGGCAATGAGCAGTGGCGACGTACGGACGCCACTTCCTTGGCCGGAGTTCTTCATCGTCGATTGCCGTTGTCACGAGGCGTTGTCGTCATCCTCTTCTCCTCATCTTCTTCTCCAAGGTGAGTGGTTTGATTTTGAGTTTTAGGATTGTTTACCCTTCCCTTAGCAACCCATTGTAGATGTTATGCATGTTGTGATTTCTCGTTTCGATTGGAATTTCGATAAATTCCTTGTATTTTGATATGTTTCATGAGGGAAATTGGAACCCTTGGTAAGGGGGTAGGGTGCAGCAGCTCTAGGATGTATCCTAGACTTTTGGGGCGGTCCAGATGAGTGTTTGGGGAAGAATTATATGAGAAATTCTAATTTTAATTGAGGGTATATTTCTAATTCATCTAAAGACGTGTCATTTTTTGATATTCTAATTCATTTAGAGGCGCTGACATGAAAATATTGATCCACGTCAGTATCCAAACAGTAAATTTAATATTACATTGACGGTGTGATATAATTGAAAGAAATCGAAATGTAAAGTATATTATTGAAAATAATTAAAATTTAAGATAAGTTAGGGAAAATCATTGAAAGTATGAATATATTTAGCAATTAAATCCTTTTTGGTTTTCTAAATTTTTGTTTTCCTTTCTAGTCATGTAAATTTTTTTTTCTTTTTCTCGATTTCTCCGTAAAAAATTAAATAAACATGTATTTTCAAATTGTATTTTTTTAAAATAAAGATAGAAAGTCACAATAGATGATCATACTAGGATTCGAACTCTAAATCTCTAGACAACGTTCAATATATTATCATCAATTGTGCTATTCACAATTGACATATTTTCAAATTGCAGTGGAAAGAAACAACATTAGTTTTCAATATTTTCTTCCGTTAAAATTTCAAAATGCGGTGGCAAAATGGTAATAATGAGTGCCCCATATGACTAGAGACTAAATCCATTTCATGCCAAATAAATATATTATTCTCTTCCCTGTTAAACCCTAGCAGAGCCACTCGTTATCTCCTGCCACCTCGTTGGGGTGACCGGTCGACGATCGGTCAATCTCCGGTGAACTCTGCGGTGAACGCCAGCTCGCTGACACAGGTGCATCTCTTTCACCTCCTTTCCATTTCGCTGTAGTTGTATTATTTCGCTCTCTCGATGGTTATTTTGGTTATCTTGGATGCTATATCATCTGTGCTTCTCTTCTTTAGGTAGAGATCTTCGCTAGATCTCGTTTTTGTATTCGGAGCTAGGTTTCTCATCTTCGTTCTTCCTTATCGTTTACCTCATTCACTTGCTTCGCTAGTATCAGAAAGTTCCTTCTGCTAAAGCACTAACCCGGAATTTACTCCCAGTTGTTCCGTTGTTTGATACTGTAGAATACTGATTGGACTACTTTTTTCTTGCACTCTATCTGAAACTTGCACGTTTCTATTAGTATTGCTTGAAATGTTATTTATATGTGCTAAATCTCTCTCGTTCATTTTTTTTTTGCCATTTGTGCTTTGTAATATGGATTTTTCGATTGGGCTCAAGAAGCATAGTATTTTTTTGTTATTTATATCTTTTTCCTTTGTAGACATTTGCATCTCAAATTTCAAAATGGTTAGATAATAAATATCATAGTTATTTCATACACAGCTCTTGCTACTAATTTATATGTGCTAAATCTCTCTCGTTCATTTTTTTTTGCCATTTGTGCTTTGTAATATGGATTTTTCGATTGGGCTCAAGAAGCATAGTGCCGATGTTATTTATATCTTTTTCCTTTGTAGACATTTGCATCTAAAATTTCAAAATGGTTAGATAATAAATATCATAGTTATTTCATACACAGCTCTTGTTACTAATTTATACTGATTGTTAATATTTTGGTAGCTTTGGTTGCCTTTATATGCAAATCATTAGCAAAAATTAATTGTTGCAAGTATGGTGGATATTTCTCCATCTTAAGGGTATGTGTTAATTCCCTCACTTTATTGCCAGGTTTCATCATTTTATGGTTAGATTCTCTCACTGGGCTGCCTAACTTTGTGGTCATATTCTCTCACTTTGTGCGTTACTTTGTGGCCATATTCTCGTATTTTCTGGCTAGATTTTCACTTTGCAGTCAGATTATCTCGTTGTGGCTAGTTATGGTCGATCACCCTACTACACTAGTTGTCTCCTTTCATCGGCAATGGCTACTGCCAAGCCACTGCCAACTTTGATTGATCGATCGGTCAAAGCATCTAATCAACAAAAATCATCATTTTCGTCCAATCATATGTCAGATTGGAAATGGATTTTTTTATCCATTTTCATTAATCTCAGCCGCCCAACCTTTGACATTTTTTAAGAATCAACAAAAATCATTGATGAAAATTGAAAAATGATCTACGAAGAAGAGAAGATAATAAAGAGGAGGGAAATGATGAAGAAGAGGCGTCTGAATATGAGATAAATGAAAGAGGAGATAAGCGAGAGGATGAGGCTGAACTTTGTTATATTTGAGTAAAAAGTAAACATATACAATTGTAATGTAATTTGACTAATATGAAAATCTATAAGTGATATGGAGCGGATATGGTTTAAATCTGAATAGTAATAAGTAATGAGATGCTTATGTGGTTGCACAATTATTTGGTATGAACTACACCTAAGTTTTATTCCCTTTTACGCTCTCCCTCTCGTGTTCTTTCGTTGTCCATCTGGCATCTGCTCACCTGTACTCAAATCCTAGTCCCCAGCCACTCTGCTGGAATGCCATTGCTGCTCCACCAAACCGTCGGATTGCCGCGGACACTCCTTTCATCGTTGATCGAAGTACGGGTCTCCTGTCATCCTCTTTTGCTGTTATGGTCTCTCATCTCCCTCTTTCTCCTCACCCCCGCAGCCACTCCGCCGGATGAGTATGGCACATGTCACAAACATGAGCCATTTCTAATTTTCTGTTCTCTACTCAGTGTCAAATTTTCATTTCTACCCACAAGGCATAGGTGACCAAAGTGTGTAAAATGAGGCTTTACCTAATTGGGACATGAACCTGTCCACTATCTTGGGCGACACAGGAGAAAGAAATACATCCACGATGACCCCCTGTGCAAGGAAAGAAGAAATCACATTCCTTGTTTTGTGGTGTTTCCCTACTTGGGAGGAGACAACGGTGCGAGATAAGGGATAAACACAGGGTTCCGTTTTCTGTAATATATGTTTGTGGGATTGATTTTGGTTTTTCTCGGCTCTTACGGTTCAAAATCTTGACACCATGTCTCCAAACAAGCTAGCACTTGCAAGGTTTAGGGTTTTAGGTGGACGGCAGGATCTGAGGGGAGGAATGATTTGCACTATATTTCTCTCTAACTCTTGGGTTTCATCTTCATTGCCAATTCCTGCACATGCACATAAGAATCCTTTTAGATTTGGTTGTAGATATGCCTTTTGAGGCTTATCTTCAATTTTTAGTACTTGTGCTAAAGCATCTGATTGAAAGAAGTTAAGTATGTTGTCTGCATTTATAATGCATTTTCTGAACCCAATATCAAATGATGAACACCTTTCAGAACTATCAGAAATAATGTCCCTTTTAATACGTCGATCGAATTTTACCAATAATTTTTGTGAATCAGTCTAATACTATTTGAATCAAAATGGAATTAATTCACAAATGATGGAGCTGGAATTCTTTTATATTATTGTTATTGTTCTTGGTATTTTAATAAGGTTAAGGATGAAGCATATACAACACTGAGATAAAAAAAATAGAGCAATTACCCATATTCATAACTTGAACATGGGATTTTCCCAGATCCATAATATGGATTTAGATTTTTCCAAATTCATAACTAAATGACCAAAGTTTCGATTTTGCCCTTCATTTCAAAATATAGTTTTCTTTTACTAATTAAAGACTTTTCTAAAAGTTTTAAGTGGCCCAAAATAAATAATTTTTTTTATTATTCATAATATATTTTTTTCAACAATTCATATTAATATTATAGTAGATAAAAATTTATTTTAGTGGCTAATAATATTATTATTTTTATTTTTTTTATAGTAATTTTGCACTAAAAAAATAAAAAACAATAATTTTGGCTACTAATAAATTCTTTAGACACAAAAAGTACTACAAGGATTGTTAAAAAATTAATTTACGTTGCATTTTACTTAACAAGTGTATAATTTAAGTATTTAAAGATTTTTGAAAAATATTTTAAATATTTCAAAAATAAAAAATATTATTATTAGCCACTAAAATAAACTTTTATCTACTATAATATTAATATGAATTGTTGAAAAAAAATATATTATGAATAATAAAAAAATTATTTATTTTGAGCCACTTATAGACTTTTTAAAAAGTCTTTAATTAGTAAAAGGAAACTATATTATGAAATGAAGGGTAAAATCGAAACTTTAGTCATTTAGTTATGGATTTAGGAAAATCCAGGGAAAATTCCATGTCCAAGTTATGGATCTGGGTAATTGCTCAAAAAATATAGTTTTCCCATATACTAGCTAAAAGTTTATTTGTTATATGTTCAAGGTCTAACTCATTTGCCATTTCCTGTTAGGTTTATGGCTTGCATCTCTAGCAATGTTAGCTACTCTTTCAAATTATTGGATGGAGAAGCATCTAAAATATTTCTCAAGAATCAAATTAAAGGAAGCTTGAATAATAAGATCTCTTCGGGAAAGTATCATGCATGGAATGCACTTTCACCATTTAGAATCAGGGGACCTCTCTCTTCTTCTTTCAACTCGATTTCAAGAGCTTCCAAAAATTCAAATGGAAATTTAGAGCAGTCCCTTGCTTTTACTGGGGAGAGTGGTGATACAAATTATTCTGGTAATATTTTATTGTTTCTGATTGTTCGTATATTATATGCGGAACATATTTGTTATAAGAGTTTGCCCATGCTAATGATTAATGCCATCTGAAACTATTTTTTAATTAGTTCTTTTCATCCGAATCTCAAAGAACAATTCAGAATTTGTTGCAATTAGATCCAGTGTGCAATGTGTAGTAGAATCATTATTCCTGCCAAAAGGATAGCATTATACTTCTTGAATGGTAGGGTTTATATTATATACAGTAAGATATATAGTTTAAGTTTATAGGTTAATTCATAGTTTTGGGGAATTGTGATAATCCCTTTGTGATAGGATATGAACCTCCTAGCAGAGTTCTCTCCAATTCAAGGAGAGAATGAACCTCTTATGAGAGAAAAGAAAGGAGAGTGTAACTTGTTAAACTAAAGTTTGTTCTTGGTGACTGCCTATATGATATTTTCATAATTTATAAATCAATACTTGCAACACAGTTCTTATCATTTATCTTGGTTTATATATCTGGTTGTTGTTCCACATGGAGGTAACTAAATATGTGGTTAGATCGAGATTTCTTGTGAACTGATCATAGAAGAGATTCTTGTTCACAATTAATTGACAGTAGCTAATAAGATTCTCCAGATTTGTTTGTCAAAGTCCCAAACATCGATGACATGGTGTATGAGGCTTCAATCACTGCAAACTCACTGCATCAATCATCAAATGATGGATTAAGTTTCAGTTCACCCAACCAACAAAACATATATACTTGAATATTCATGTTAGGGTTATTTGTACTGAATATCATGTTGGTGTAGGTTAACTTAGGATGTTCCTCTTCTTATTATACTTTTTTTGTTTCTCTATGTTACAATTTGGCTTGCATCTCTAAACATTTTTCTTACATAATGCATATCAAATTACCTAACCATGACAGGTTTCATATGTTCATATTCTTTCACAAAAATTGGTTGGCTTTCTACCAAAATTTTATGACATAAACCTACCCTGGTTTTAGAAAAATAAGAAAAAAAACTACTTTAAAGTCCTGTTCATGCTTTTAATTTTTTAGATGCTTTTGCATACATGCCTGATATAATTTCCCTGAATTCTGAAAAATATTTGCAAGTTCATTAGCGTAATTTAAGAGAACTGGAAAATAATATGATATAAGATTGGCATCTTATAGTTAAGTCCTTATGTATATATTGTCCAGGTTATTAACTTTGTTTTTTGGTGTAGAAGAGAAACTAGTGGTTTTGGTTATTGGTGGTGGAGGAAGAGAACATGCTCTGTGCTACTCCTTACAGCAATCCCCATCTTGTGGTACGGTCTTTTGTGCCCCTGGTAATGCAGGGATTGCTGGCTCTGGGGATGCTATCTGCATTTCGGAGCTAGACATCTTGGACAGTATAGCTGTTATCTCATTTTGTCAGGCAAAGGGTGTTGGGCTTGTTGTAGTGGGCCCAGAAGCTCCTTTGGTTGTTGGTCTTGTGGATGATCTTACCAAGGCTGGCATACCAACATTTGGTCCTTCGGCAGCAGCTGCAGCACTAGAAGGGTCAAAGGACTTTACTAAGAAGTTGTGTGACAAATATGGAATCCCCACTGCAAAGGTTAGTTTTTTTACTCTGAATTTGAACAACAGTTTCCTAGCTTAGCGTGTAGTGTCAATATGAAAATGGTTTTAAAATGTTTCTATCATTATATATTATTAATATATTTGAAGGACTGAAGGCTCATTACTATAACTGCAAATTCAGTCATGATTCCATGTTGAAGTTCAGATCACTTAAACATATTATACAAAGCTTAGAGCAGGTAGAAATTGAATTTGAGAATAAATTCTAAATTTTTTGTCTTCATCAACTAGCACAACTAACATAAAATAAATGATATGATCTGTGGATGGCCAACAGTTCTTAATGTAGAAATTTTTCCATTGCAGGAAATATTGAAAAAATAAAACATTTTTCCATATCACCAGATGTAATAGAGAATCATGTCTCATCTCTTTTCATAATCTTTGTTGATCCCTTCATCTTCAAAATCCTAATTTCTCTTATCAGTATCACATCGAGGAAATTGAAGGTATTGTATATCCTTTCTTTTTTCTTTCCCTCAATATTTCTAGCTAGTTTTTGTATATCAATTCTTCATGTTATCAATCTTTCAGAATTTATAAGTACTAAAGTCTTGCTCAGTTGAAGATGCAAGAAATTTTTATTCTTCTACCTGATGATATTGCTTATTTTAAAGTACTCATTCAGTGATGTTTCTTGCTTAATATGCAGTACAAGACCTTCATAGATCCATTGGAAGCAAAAGAGTATGTTAAGGAGCAAGGAGCACCTATTGTTGTTAAAGCTGATGGTTTGGCTGCTGGGAAGGGCGTTGTTGTGGCAATGAGCATAGAAGAGGCATGTAGTGCAATTGACTCTATGTTGGTTACCAGTGCTTTTGGTTCTGCTGGTTCACGAGTTATTGTTGAAGAATACCTTGAGGGTGAAGAAGCTTCCTTCTTTGCTTTAGTGGACGGTGAAACTGCCTTACCTCTTGAGTCTGCCCAGGATCACAAAAGAGTTGGTGATGGTGATACGGGTCCGAATACAGGCGGAATGGGTGCATATTCACCTGCTCCAGTTTTGACAAGTGAGCTTCAATCTATAGTGATGGAAACAATTATTCATCCTACAGTGAAGGGAATGGCTGCTGAAGGATGCAAATTTGTTGGTGTACTCTATGCTGGGCTTATGATCGAGAAGAAGAGTGGTTTACCTAAGCTCATTGAGTACAATGTACGTTTTGGAGATCCAGAGTGTCAGGTATGTAGTTGCTAGATTTTCTTTTAAGTTTTTCTAGTTTCATTTCATGCCAGTTTTAACGTGTGTTTTTTCTTCCCCTTCAAGTTTTAACATATGATTATCTTGCTATGTCACATAGTTCAAATCTTATTATAGAAGCAAAGCTCTACTGTCTTTATAAATCTGGCTTTTTTTCCTTCAAATTGATAAAAATCTGTCACTGATATTATCAGATTATATCTGATGCATTATAATTTATAATAGTTGATCTTTTGAAGTCTAATTTTATGCTGGGCTTACTAATCCTTAAATGAACAAGTTCATTTTCTTTTACATTTTTTAGCAGCAAATTTTTATGCTGGTAATGCACATTTTCTAAATAGACATATGATAGGGGTGGAAATAGGTCAGGCGGGCCTGTTAGGGGCTTGTGGCCTGACCTCTTTAAAAAAAAACTCAGGCCCAGATTTATTTCTAGGCCTATTTTCCTTGCCAAGCCCAGGCTTACTATACGGCCTATTGAGCCTGCTAGGCCGGCCTGGGCCTGTTAAGGTAGTATAAATAATATATAATAAATATATAATATTATTAGTTTATTATATATTTACATTATATATAATAAAATATATATTTTAATTTAATAAAACAACAACTATTGTTGTTATCATTTTTGTATTGAAATTTGGAAGTAGGTTTTATAAACATGTTTTAGGTATTAGCAGGCCAAGCTCAGGCCGAAAAAATAGCCTATTACAGGCCACATGTCAGGCTCACACCAATTTTTTACTCAAGCCTGTTAAAGCGAATGCCTGGCCTGGCCGTTTCCACTCCTTGATATGAGGCTAGATTTAATTTAAGTATATAAACTAAACTGAAAATAACATTTCAGTTTTTTCAATATGTCATTTAGCTGAAGCTAAATCATGTCAAACAATATTCTTTGGTTTTCCTGTATATTAATTCTTGATATTGAAACGCCTCATCAAAGGAATTTCTCATGTAGGTTCTCATGATGCGATTGGAGTCTGATTTGGCACAAGTGCTGCTTGCAGCTTGCCGCGGTGAGCTGGGCAAGGTGACTCTTGCTTGGTCAGCTGGATCTGCCATGGTAATTGTGATGGCAAGCAATGGTTATCCAGGATCTTATGAGAAGGGAACCATCGTAAAAAACCTTGAAGAGGCCGAACTTGCCGCCCCAATGGTCAAGATATTTCATGCCGGAACAGCACTCGACTCAGAAGGCAACTTCATTGCCTCCGGAGGCCGTGTGCTTGGTGTCACAGCAAAGGGAAAAGATTTAACAGAGGCAAGAGATAGAGCTTATAAAGCAGTCGAAGTAATCGACTGGCCTGAGGGGTTCTTTCGACGAGATATAGGTTGGAGAGCACTTCCTCACATGTATACGGCAGCTAGTTGATCAGCAGTTCATGCATGCATGTTTCAGACTGATGATTAATGTTGCAAATACTCTTAAATAATAATCATGGTGAAAATTGAAAATCATGATGAAAATTAATTCTCCACTTATTTTTTGTATAAATTATGTGCATTTATTTAATTAATTAATTGATTTAAAAATTTAAAGTTTACATAATAGAATTAATCTTTTAGATACATATAAAATTAATCTTTTATGTTTTTAATATTTTAAATAAAAACAACATTAAATTTTTTTAAACAAAACTTACTTACAATTGTATTTCTAACCTTTTAAGTTAATTTATTTAGCTATGATTATTGTTGGGTAATTATATATCAATATAAAAGAAAGTAAGTTTTAGGCAAGTTAGAAATGTTAGATTTCAGTTATTGGTCCATTTGCAAGTCGAATAGTTTGAAAGGGAATAAAACTTTGGTACTATCAAACTGTAACTAATAATTGCGCAACCACATTACTTATCTCAAAGCAGTAAGTTATTGCTTTTTTTACATCACATCAAATTTTTATTTATTTATTTTAGCCATATTACTTGTATAGTAAAGTACAACAACTCGTCCTCTTCTTCATCATATTCCCTTCTTTGTAGATCCTTTTTCATTCATGATTTTTGTTGATTTTTAAAAATGTCAAAAGTTGGACGACTGAGATTAATGAAGATGGATAAAAAAATTTAATTTCAAATTTGATGAATGAGGATTGAGGATGAACAAACGAAAATGATGGTTTTTGTTGAGTACATGCTTTAACCGATTGATCAAATCACGCCCAGTAAAGCCCCAGTGACACATTAAGGCCCAGCAACGCCTCTTGTGCAAGAAGTAAACAGTACGAAGGCTTATTTCGTAACAAATTATTTGTCAATTATGAGTAGTTAGTGATAAAATCTTGTATACTTTTTTGAGGTTTAGGGTCTGTTTGATCAGCGAAATCAAGTTTGTTTTCATGATTTCGATTTCACCGAAATCAAAACTGCTTACGAAAATATGTTTGGTTCAGCGTTTTCATGAAACTGAATCGAAATCAGATTGAAAATATGTTCCAGCGAAACCAGTCTTTCTTAATAAAAATGAAAACACCAAAAGGTGGATACTGTTTGGTTAGCGAAAACTATTTTCTGGTTTGATTTCAGTGAAATTGAAAATTTAGTTTCGAAAACTTGATTTTGGTTTCTAATTTTTAATTTTCTGAAAATACGTTTGGTTAATGAAAACAATATCAGTTTTAATTAGTTGAAATCAGTGAATATTTATTTGGTTATAAAAAATAATATTAATTTTCTTTAAACATTTTTACTAGCTAGTAATTAATTTAGTTAGTTTACAAAATTTAATATTTGCTAATATTGCTATAAAATATTTATATGATTTAATTAATTAAGTTATTGATAATTTTAAAAAAAATTTGTTCAATTAGATATAAAAGTTAATTAATAGTTATCATAAAATTTCAGAAAAAATAAGTCTAATGGTGTAAAATTAGTTTTGATTAAATTATAAATAGATCAACTTTAAGAAAATTGAGTTATTTAAAATTTGAGTTTGAGTCAATTAGATATAAATTGGTTTAATTAATTTATAAATTTAAGATAATAATTTGAGTTGAAAATGATGATTTTTATTTTTATTTTTAAAAATTAGATATAGTTTGATTAATTTTTAAATTAATTAATTTTATAAAAATATTTATAATTACAAAGTTGGTACTGTATTTTGATAACGAAATCGACAGTCATGAAACCACGGAAAATAACATTCTGGTTGTTCTGGTATTTTTATTTTTATCAAGAAAATTGGTTTCATTTTTATTCTGGTTTCGATTCAGTTTCACGAAAACGCTGAACCAAACACGTTTTCGTAAGCAATTTTGGTTTCAGTGAAATCGAAACTATGAAAACAAACTTAGTTTCACTAACCAAACATGCCCTTATTTTCTGTGGTTTCGAAATTATTGATTAAGTTATCAAAATGCAGTGACAACTTTATAATTATAAATATTTTTTTAAAATTAATTAATCAAAAAATAAATCAAACTATTGTCTAATTTATAAAAATAAAAATAAAAATTATTATTTTCAACTCAAACTATTATCTTAAATTGATAAATTAATTAAATCAATTTATATCTAATCGACTCAAATTTAAATTTTAAAATAACTCAATTTTTAAAAAGTCAATCTATTTATAATTTAATCAACTATTTTTAGACCATTGAACTTATTTTTTAAAATTTTATAACATTTATTAATTAATTTTATATCTAATTAAAAAAAAACTTAAATCACCTATAACTTAATTAATTAAATTTTATAAATATTTTATAATCATAATAACAAATATTTAATTTTATAAACTATCTATAAATACAACATCTAATTTTTTTCTACGATCATATTAAATTTTATAAATTGTTTCATACTAATTAGTTACTATTTAATTAAAAATTAAATTACTACTAAAGTTGTTCAAGAAAAATTAATATTATTTTTTTATAATCAAATAAATATTCAATGATTTCAATCAACTAAAAATGGTGTTATTTTCATTAACCAAATATATTTTTAGAAAATTAAAAGTTAAAAATTAAAATTAAATTTTCGAAACTAAATTTTTAATTCTATTAAAACTAAATCAAAAAATAATTTTTGCTAACCAAAGATTCAAATTCCAGTTTACACTATCTTTGCTTAAAAACAAAAAAAAATAGCATGAAGACCCAGCACTTGATATATTGACAGAACGTGGAACAATTGGAGCTAAACCATAATCTTTGTTCCTTACAGAGAAGCAACACCATTTATCTGCAGATTCTAGAGAGCCGAAAATTGATCCTATGAACTTTGACTTCTTTACAACCGACTTTTGGGAGAGTTTTTTTCTTTCTCATTTGCTAATTCCTTTCTTGTACAAAGGCACTCTTGCCTATTAATTTCTATACTCATGTGAATGAATGAACATCTTCTGCTATTCTACAAATTTTTCCACATCCATCAATTTTTTAATTAGGTTTGATTGGTTAATTTGTAGACATGACTAGAGTTTTCTATCTTAACCTAATGAGCTGAATTGGGCAGTGCAATCTGTATTAATAAATAATATAATAAGAGAAAATAAATAATATAAGAGAAAAATATTTATTTTTGGCAAATAAATTCTATACCAGAATATCTTCAATGCTAAAAGTTATTTTTGTCCCTTGACTACGTGCAGACTCACGTATATATTTTCATAAAAAAACAAATGATCTGAGGACTGAATGGATTAAATTAAAATTAAACTTAAAATTTGAAGAAACGAAATGAAAATAACTAGAATAGTTGACGCCAACTCTTGAGTCTTGACGGCAACGGAGGTTGTAGAATTAAATTCCTCCACCAAGAATTTAGATTTGTCAGTTGTCAAAATGTCAAAGACAATTATCTACCAGCTGCAAATAAGTTGGAGGACGCTGACAATTAATGCATCTGTATATTGTTAGGATAATTAAAAACCTACTAATCAAACATTATCTACTATCTGACACATTTAAATTGGATTTAGGTATTTGTCATAAAATATGGTTGGGATTTGGATAAAATAATCTACAACTCATGCCAATAGTTTGTATATATATAAGTCCCTGATTACCTTCATATAGTATACATATATATATGTACCAGCACATTTTAATATTCACACAACAATTATGGATTAATTTGAAGGAGTAATAATGATTGGTCCAGGTTAAATGGTTAGATATTTAATTGGAAATTAATGCGTGCAGCTAGGGACCAAACAACCAAATATTAATTGATCCCTCGTTCCCTTGATCCCATCTCATTGTTACTATAATATCCTGATTTAATCGTACATTGGGAGCATATTAGATATGATATTGGTTTACAAGACTTGATGTATGTATTATTATTAACTTCCGTTTAAACATTAGGTCAATAAATAATGAGTAGGAAGTTTTTTTTGAAGGAGGGAACTAAAGTCCCCGCCGAATCATTTCATTAAGTTATGAAACGAGAACATACAGTAGTATATAATAGAGAAGTCTCAGCAACATGCTAACACTTAAGACCTTAAAGCAATAGAGATAACATTAAACTTGAAGCTAAAGAATGACTCTCCATGAAGGAAACGACAAATACTTTTAAGCCTCTGCAAAACATCTCCTAAAAAATGATATGCTTGACTTCACCACAGACTCCATACGTAGTTGGTCCTCTCGAAAAATTATAGAATTTTTGACACTCCAAATTACCCAATTCCAGATGAGAGATAAATCTCTGTCCTTTTTCCTTAGCTTCCACAATTCAAGAATAGTAGATGGAGGGAGGAAGGCTTCCTCGACCAAAACTTCCCTTAAGATTTTCTCTCATCCATCCAGAATGATAGAGCAGTGTTGAGTAATGTAGGCAATTAATTCCTTCTCCAAGTTACAGAACACACATTTATCGTCTTCCAATCTCGCTCCATAGTTCACAAGTCTGTCATTCGTAGGTAGCCTTTGTTTGATTAGGAGCCAAGTGTGAAGTTTGCACTTTAGTGGTACAGATCCTCCCCAAAGCTTTTTAGCAGCCAAACAATTTATTCCTCTATCCATGTACATATTATACATATCAGAGGAGGCAAAAATATCATTAGATTTTCATCTCCATCTTACCAAATCAAGGGGGGGGGGGGGGGGGTAGATCAATGGAAGAAAAGAGCTCTTCAATCCTGCTTGAGTTAATCGGCCCATTCCATGATATATTCCAACATCTAGTTGTCAGGTCAACCGCGTCTACCACGATCATATTTTTAAACCTGCAAGCTTGGTAAAGGTCTTTGTACATATCCACGAGTCTCGTATTTTTACACTATCTCTCCTTCTAAAAGGAGGTATTTCTCTCGTCACCCAATGTAGTTTCAGTCCCAAGGGCAAATAACTCCTTAGCACCATAAATTCCCTTCCAGGTATTTGGCCATGTGTCAGTGGATTGCAAGTCAAATTATTTTTTCCTTCTGAAGTATTTATGATTAACTATAGAAGTCCATAGTAGTTTTTTCCCGGAGGCCACATACCACCACCACCTTCCGAGCGGAGCCAAATTGTGCTTTTCCAGATCTAAAATCCCTAATCCACCGTTTCTTTTTAGACTTGCAGTCACATTCCAACTAACATGCGCCAAGTATTGCGCATTGTCCCGTCCCCCTCTCCAGAGGAATCTCCTTATCCTTTTGTCTATTTCTTTTATGACCCATTTCGGCGCTCTAAACACTGATAGGAAGTATCCCAATAGCGAGCTGAGGACACTGTTTATGAGGACCAACCGACCCCCTCGGGATAGGAGATGACCTTTCCAAGAAGACAACCTTTGTCAATGCTTTCAATTAGACCGTCCCAGTCCCCACGGTGCAACTTACCGTTACGAAGCGATAGTCCAAGGTATTTTATGGGGAACTCCGTCGGTTGGCATCCCAAAATATTAGCTGCTAAAATTGCTTTATTCGAGTCTCCGAGAAGGTGCACCACAGAACTCTTACTATAATTCACATTTAGTCCTGTCATAATTGCAAAGGCGTTAAGGAGAAGTTTGATATTAATGAAGTCCTCCGCCCTGTCTCTTGTGAAAACCATGAAATCACCAGCATATTCCAGACTTGAGATTTCATACTCGTTACTCAATTTGATACCTTTTATGAGGCCCGCACCACGCGCTTTCTTCATCAGTCTAGAGAAAACATCGACAATGAGAATGAAGAGATATAGAGCCAGTGGGTCCCGCTGCCGAAGTCCTTTTCGGTGACGAATCCACTTACCCTATTCCCCATTAATCAGGACCGTTGATTCACTCGTGCGAAGGATGTCAAATATCCACTTAATCCAACAAGTCGGAAAACCACGATACTTGAGTAATTCTAATAAGAATTTCCAGTTGATGTTGTCAAAAGCCTTGTGCATGTCTAGCTTGATGAGCACTGCATCAAAACCAGAGCGCTTGCACTAGTGAACCAGTTCTGACGCTGCCATAAAGTTGTCCATCGTAGATCTCCCTGGCAGGAAAGCACATTGTGAATCCCCAATTAAGTCTTCCATGAAAGGCTTAAGTCTTGACGCTAAAAGTTTTGTGAATATCTTTACCATGCTCGACGTTAGGCTAATAGGACGAAAGTCCCCCAAGTTGCATGCCCCTTCAGTTTTCGGTATAGGGAGGATGAAAGATTTATTCAATCATTTGAAACATCCCTCGCCAAACATCAAGTCATCAATTAGCAATTTAACATCATCACCAACAATATCCCAAAAAGAAATGAAGAACTCTGGTGTGAGCCCATCCGGGCCAGGAGGGACTTATCCTTGCCCATATCCTTGAGCACACTCAAGATGTCCTCTTTGCTAAAAGGAGATGCCAGAGGGGAGAGATCCAGCTGATTCCCAGGGAATAAATCAGACCAACAAGGCATTAGAAATTGCCTATCTTCCGAGCCAATCAAGTTTTTGAAAAACGAGAAGAAAGCATTGTGTATACTCGCAGCACTCTCGTAGCGAACCCCATTCTCTGTGACAGAAGATATCCAATTCTTTTGCTTCCTATTAGAGGCAATTTTATGAAAAAACTTTGAGAGGCAATGAGTAGGAAGTTGATAAGTACTAATTGGTATTAAAAAAATATCTAGCTAGTCCTTGATGTCGTGAGAGAGCCTATGTGAGAAATAATTGTTTAATCGAGTTGGAGTGGAGCCGCAACTAGGCTAAGCCTCACATATCATTGACTAAGGTGTGTGTGGTTTTGTGCTATGTGTTAGTTCGACTTGAATATTTGACAGTGACATTAAGACTTGAGTGGTGACAATTAATTTCGGTTTAACATTTTAATTAGGCAAATAGTTTAGGCATAAAAAAGTTGATGGATCAATTATCTCAGCGAGCGGATCATAACAAATGGTATTAGAGTATGGTCTAGTCCTAGACATGGTGAGAGAGTCTATGCGAGAAAGAGCTGCCTGAAGATAGGGTTAAGCCACTACTATACTAGGTTAGGCCTCATATGCCACCGACATTGGTGTGATTCTGAACTATGTGTTAGATTTGAGTTGGGTCTCGATGATCACGTCAAGACAGAAGTGGAGAGATTATAATACTCCGATTTAATCACACATCGGGAGTAGATAAAATATTATGTTGATTTATAAGACTTGATGTTTGTGCTACTATAACTCCCGCTTAATAATTAGACCAATGATTAAGGTCTAGAAGGTTGATAAGTGCTAATTGGTATCAAAGTAAGATCTAACTAGTCTTTGATTTAGTGAGAGAGCCTACGTGAAAAAGAGATATTTGGGTGGGAGTGGAGCCACTACTAGATTAGATCTCATATATCATTGACTAAGGTGTATGTGGTTTGGTGCTATATATGTGTTTGTTCGACTTGGGTCTTAACATTGACATCAAAGCATGATGACGATTAATTTTCGCTTAAGCATTTTAATTATATCAATAATTCGAGCTTAAAAAGTTGATTAGTCAATTATCCCATCAAACATAGCGTATCTTTAATATATTTCTTTCTACCATTAAGTAGGATCATTAATAAATAAAATGTTAAAACTTTTTTAAGATCAATCATCATAAATGTATATATATATTAAACGCCACATGAAATATTCTTTCTTTGTTAAATTAAATCAACATAAAAAGGCTTTATGTTTACTTTAACAAGCGAATACTAAAAATACAGAGGACACAAATGTATATATATATATATATCAAACGCCACATGAAATATTCTTTCTTTCTCTCTTTTAACCGGCATTAATTGAAGACGAACTAACTCCTCATATCATGATTTATGGCAGCATGTGAGCGGGACCTCCTACTTTTTTTTTAAAAAAAAATAAGAAAATGAAATTACTTAGTCACCGGATCGGATATAATACAGTGTTTATCCAAGATAAAATTTAATTCAGACGGGCGAGGAGAGGTCCAAACAGTAAACTCCTGCTTAGCTAATTAGAGGGAGACAATGTGTATTGCAATTAATTTCCGCACTTTATTCTCCCTTATTTTTTATCGACTCAAATGCCCACCAACTCGATTCTTGATGGCTTTATTCGATGCAAAATCTTTTAAATAGTAAAGTTTACATATGCAACTATGCAAGCAAGCATGATGCCACAAGAATCTATCAGCAACAAAGAAAAAGCGACTCCCATCTTATCTTTATTGTCACACAAAAGTATGATGATGATTCGAATGGTTATCCGGAAATAATCACTTATAAAAATTAATTTTAGAGAGAAATTTAATTGATAAGTTTCGGTTTTCATTTTAAAATTAAAAATCTATTATTAAAAAATTATGTTATTATGAGAAAAGTTATTTTCGTATCAACCAAATGAAATCTTAGTAAAATAATTAATATCCCTATTTTTTTACCATAAAATATATTAATTCTTGGTCAAACTTTTTAACATTTGGAAAAATTAACAAATATAACTTAAACTTTGACGAAATTAACAAGTCCAACATACTGTTTAATTTGCAACAATTATATTTTATACTTTCGAATTTACATCAATTATAATCATTCGTCTGTTTGGTGTTAATCGGGCCGTTAGTTGCTGACTTAGCATCCTAGTCAATATCGTTGATAATATTTTTTAATCATAACTTGCCACGTCAACATCTATGAAAATAAAAAAAATTAAAACCCTAAAACCCTAAATATGAACACCGACAATTAGATTTGTCGAGGGATTTGTCCAATTTTGGTATAAATAAATTAGATTTAATTTTTTAATATTTTAGGTTAAGTAAGATTAGTTGAGGTGATACTTTTTAATATATTTTTTTAAAAATTCTACCACGTATAATTTATGATGATGTGATATCCTGAAATTGAAAAAATATTTTTTATGTGCTGACGTGATATTCCACGTCATCACATAACGTACGAGTAAATAAATAGAAATTCAACGATAGTCTATAATTATTATAATTTCGAAAGTTGAAATACGTAATTATTTTAAATAAAATAACGAGTCATATTTATTAAAAATGTCAATATTCTATACATTTTTCATTAACTTTTCCTATAACTTAGGATAATTATATCAATCGGTTATATTAAAACCTAATTAGTATATCAATTAATGCATATTGTATTATTAAATTAGATAAATTAATTATTTATGTATTTTTTTGAATTTTGATAATAGTGTCTAATTTTAATTATTATTATGAAAAATCAATAATGTTTATATTAATTTAAAATTAATACATTCTTTTAAATTAATTTATTTCGTCGTAATTATATATTTAATATTTAATTTTAACAATTATTTTATATTTTTATTATATTATTTTTTTTGCTAAAGCAAGCGAGTTCCACACAAGATGAAAAATTCATACAAGGAGACCCATTGAGGTTTGAACCTCAGACCTCTAGATAATTTATAAACTATTGTCACCAACTATGCTAGTCATAGTTGGTTTTTATTATATTATTATTAATTAGAATAAATTATATTACGATATATTATTTTGAGTGTAAATACTCAGTATTGTTAATATGAACATTTTAGTCATTTTTCGCTATTATTGGTTTATTTATAATGCTAAACAAACAAAGAATCAATCATCCATAATTTACGATGCTAACAAACAATTGAATACTATTCTTGCATGTTTCTGATGCTAATCAAGTAATGAAATAATGTTTTTTTTGGTCTATTTCTATTTCTTATAATTTTATTACTAAAGACTCTCTTGGGATCTTTTTGAATGGAGGACTATGAAATATTTCAAAAGGGGTGAAGAAAAAGATGAAGACAACGTCTTATTTGAGACTTTTCATTACTTATTTCTATTTGGTTGAAGGAAAAAAGAGAGAGAAAATAATTAAAGGAGATGTAAGATAGAAAACATTACTTACCTTAAATAGTGGGAGATTAGGGGGCAGTGTTCGCATCATTAGAACTTCAGATCATGCATGCGTATAAATAGATTCGAAATCGATTGGAATCTATCAGATTGGGTAGATCAGGTAGGCCGGGTAGGTTTTGGATAGACCCGAATTAAATTTGAGTAGGATTCGAACAAAAATTAAGGAATCGATTAAAATCGATTTCGGTTATGGGTCCAACACATCGAATATTTAGAATTGAAACCAGAATCGGTACTCAAAATCGGACAAAAATTAAATTTTATCGCTTGTTATTGTTTAAGTAAACATAAAATTCTCCCATCCTATGCTTTCCTGCTTTCCTCCGCCCCGACCAAACAAGATAGACAAAAAAATTTCTTCCCTTTTCTTTTCATTATCATTCTTGAACCAAACATGAAATATTTTCCTACTCTCTCATAATCTTACCCTAAGTTGTCACTCATCTTCTCTCCTTTGAATCAAATACTATATAAAGGAGACGAAGAGAAATCTATATCCTCAATATTTTTCGTCTTATATAATTTTAAAATTGAATGAATTAAGAGAGATTAATTATTGTTTAGTTACATGACATAACATTTTTCATATTTTATCTTTTAATATTAAAACTAATTATTAGTTTCAAAGGTAAAAGGAACCAAAAAATTAAGAAAAGAAAATTTCTTTACTCTACTATTCCTTTTTACCCCTTTCTATTCATTTCCTTTTTGTTATTACCTGAAAAACTCTGAAACTAATATTGAAAAGTTATTTTTTTATATGAAATTCTAACGTGTCCACAAATTTGATAAATATATTCTTACTATACAAAGTATCCAAATTTGATGTTTGCCTCTTTTCACGAAATAATATTAAGATGACATTTGATGCATTGCCAAACAGATTATTAGATAATCTATATTATCACCAACATAGATAGCCACCTTTTAAATTATCAGTAATATCACATTATAATATTTGGTATGCGTATGTAATCTTACTGGTAATTCATATTGTCATATTTAATACAACAATTATATTATCGAGAAAAACAATATTTGTGACATGTGACACCCCGTCGTCGGCTACCGGCGATACCCCATATTGCCATGTTTGCAACCTGCGACACCCATCGTTGGCTACCAATGACACCCCATTGCCGACGACCAACGAGATCCTGTCGCCGTGATCGATCATCGATAAATGACACCCAATCAGATCCGATCACCGATGATCGACGATACCAATCAACGACACCCAATCCAATCCAATCCAATCCAATCTAATACAATACAATCACCAATGACCGACAACACCTCGTCGTTGACTATTGGGGGCATCACCAACGATCAATGATGCCCCATCATACTAGAAAATTTAAAATCTATTGTTGAAGAATCAGACGAGATAGTGAAGTGCGACGAGGGCGAAGGAGAAGAGGTGTCGGATCCGAGAGGAGATGAGGTTGAAGAAGAAGAGAAGATGGGCATACAGACGAAAGAAATGAGGTTGAAGAAGAAGAGGAGAAGGGTTGCGGCATAAAAAAGAGGAGAGACAAAGATGAGAGATATTTTTGTTAAAAAATAGAAAATAAGATTCATACTTCATTAATCTACTTAGACACTTTCTATGAGAGCTATCTACATTACTATTTTAGTGAAATATAAATTATCAAGACAATGTGATTTGCTGGTAATTTGGCTCATCCAAACTTGTCAATGTAATGAGCTCAAGTAATGAGTAATTTAACTCGCGATTCCTGATAATATGAATAAATTATCTTGTACCAAACGCCACCTAAATTTTTAGATTCTTATATCTTTTATACCACCACAACTATATATATAATATTTAGGATAATGTTGCATGAGAAATAAAAAAAATGCAAAAAATCAATAAATTATAGATATGCATATAGCCATATATAGTTGATTCACATGAGTCATACATTCGCTTAATTATTAGCAAATGAGCCAATTTGGTGACCTATTTTTGGTTCACCAACCGCAATTATTATCACATAGGCATGTATAATTAGTTCCTATTTTAACTATTCGAGTATAATAAAATTTGCATAAAAATTCAAAAAGAGACCCACAAGGCCACAATGTTCTTTTTGCCCTCACGCTGCTTTATTCACTTTGGTGCAACAGTTAATATTCATCCGTTTTGTACTTTTGTATAATTTGTTATAGGTCGTTATTAATTATTTGAATAGGCAAACTATCTGAAACCAGTAGCAAAGGCGCAAAGCCACCTTTACACATTGACACCCTTAAAAGAATAGAATTACATATTATATTATATATAATGTTGTTAACTAACAAAAAATTAACCTATGTGATAATAAATTAATTTTGTACTATTTTCAAGGTATACAAAATTATAAACGATAATTATGAAACTGTATTTTTATGTTTTATTTATTAAAATTTCAATTTGCAATTACATTTTTTAAAATTTTATTTTTTAATAATATTAATAACAAAATTTTAAAAAATCGCCACTGCGTGATAT
Source organism: Canna indica (assembly GCA_034359265.1). Classification (NCBI taxonomy): domain Eukaryota; kingdom Viridiplantae; phylum Streptophyta; class Magnoliopsida; order Zingiberales; family Cannaceae; genus Canna; species Canna indica. The sequence continues at coordinate 73,552,829 of CP136894.1, read as the reverse complement.
CGACGTGCAGAAGACTGGTTGAATGGAACGACGTTGGCGGGCGAGTTTGTATACTTGAATTGCTTTCCTTTTTCTTCTTCGAGTACAAGAAATTCGCTCGCGTCAAGCGCGGACAAAGAGAGATTCAGCGAGGAGTAAAAAAGTCGTATCCTGGCTTCATTTGTCATCGTCATCGTCATCGGCCGAGTCGTTGCGGTTTTCGTGCGCTGGCCGAGTCGAATTAAACATAAATTCCTCAAAACGCGTCGCAGTAAAACCCTTCCTCACGATTCACGATTCACGCCCATTCCGCGTCGATCTGCCATATTGACCACACCAATGTTTCTAGATTGTACTCTATCGGGTCCCACATTTTTTATCCAATCACAGAACGGGCGAGAAATGTGTGCACGGTATAGGGTTGCGAAAACAGATGGGTTTCATCTCCAACCGCTGCCAGTTACAGTACGGATGGCGCGCTCCGTAATTTTCTCCATCCACAGTGTCACTTTCGTGACCCATTTCCACTACGGGGGAAAACGAGTAAACGGCTACCACGCTCGTGATTGTATAATTTACAATCGAATATTTGAATTAATAAAATCATTTTGACACGAAACTAATATAAAATAGTTGGTTAAATTAGGGATGAACGAAAAAAATTCAAAGTGGAGTAAAGCCGTCCTGTATCTACCCTTTTTGAATAGGAATTTGTTAGTATTTACTTCCTCCTTCTTGCTTGCTTCTTTTCTTCTCTTTCCGCGGAGAAGACAGCAAACGAGCGAGCGCGTGAATAGAGAAAGAGAGGGAGGGAGGGAAAGAGAGTTAGAGAAGGAGAGAGATGTCGAATTCCACGACCGCGGAGGCAGTGGCTAGGGGAGGGACCGTGGCGGCGAGATCGTCAGTGTGGGACTCGGTCCGGGTCTGCGGGATCTTCTCCGGGATGGGGATCGACAAACAAGAGCTGAGGCGGCGAATCTTGATGCCTGAATACCTTCGCTCGGCCATGGTAGCGGCCATCCGCACACAGGATGCGGACGGCGCGGCCGAGGCAGCGCTGCAGGCCGGGACGGACGAGTTGCCAGAGGCGCCGGTTGTGGTATTCGTTAACTCCCGTAGTGGAGGCCGCCATGGCCCCCAGCTTAAGCTCCGCCTGCAGGAGCTCATCAGCGAGGAACAGGTCAGAAGGGAACCCTCTTACTTTCATGTTATTTCTACTGCATATTTTGAAATATTTTGGGGCTCTTCAGGTTAATAGTCGATGGTAACTTTTAGAGTGCGTTTTAGTTCTCCAAAGTGAAAAATCTTTTGAATCAGAGTTAGAATTTCTATTGCGGTTGTCTCTGCCTTGCACCTCGTTATCGATCTTTAGGCACTATTTGCAGGATTCAGTATCCTTTTCTTCTTTGTGACTGATAATTTAAGCTTGACTTTGATCCTTCCTTTCAGTGAAGATAATTATCTTAGATGCTTGTAAAGCGGCAAACTATGACAATTAGAGCTTTGAATCACGAGTAAAGAAAACATTTATTCGAAGGCTATGAGTGAGAAACATTTGGGGTACAGATTGTAAGGTAGACAAGTAGGAGCAAATTTATTTTTCAATCTTTTTTAGTACAAAGCATGGTAAGCTGATTTAGTGGTATTGGTAAGAATTTTTTTTTGTAATTTAGGTTTGTTGGATTATCTATGCCATATTATGCCATCTTCTGAGATGAAGTTTTGATTATGAGTCTGTTTGGTGCCTGTTGAGTTGATTTGTTCTTCTCTCTTCTCTTCTTGATTTATATTTTCAATTCAAAGCACATATAATTTACATCTGTGATCTCTGATTTGTGCATAGAATAGAGAGACAAAAAGGGATTCCAACTATGTTTGTGCATAGAATTATGATCCTATTTAAGAATACCATTACATTTTTTTTCTTTAATCCATCCGAATGGGAAGACATATGTATATATATATATATATGTAAAACAGTTGGACTACCACCATTTGTATATATGGGAGCATGAGAGTAGGTGACTTACTATTTTTTTTTTGTCTCTTAACCCAGGTATTTGATCTTTCAGTTACACAACCATCTCAATTTGTTCGGTATGGTTTGACTTGCTTAGAGAACTTGGCTGCTCGTGGTGACAATTGTGCAAAAGCTGTTCGGGAGAACTTAAGAATTATGGTATGTTTCTTGGAACTGGCACTGATATTTTATGAGTACATGCCAAATTTGTTTGTTATGAATTCTTGAACTTCTCACAATTATAGATCTCAGTGGAGTATTATTACCTTCTTGCTTCCACTCCACCTCACTTCTAACGTGATATCACAGTATTTTCTCAATTTGTTTGTTTTTCATTAACAGTCATGCAATACCAAGTTTATTATATTATTAATATTATTATTATTTGCAGGTTGCAGGAGGTGATGGTACAGTAGGTTGGGTATTAGGGAGTCTTGGTGAACTTTTTCTGAAGGAAAGAGAGCCAGTTCCTCCAACTGGTATTATTCCACTTGGAACAGGGAATGATCTTTCAAGGAGCTTCAATTGGGTAAAAAGCAAATTTACACTTGACTAAGGCTTCATTTGTCACAATTGTGAAAAATCACTTTGCTGAAAAGTGTTCTTTTGTAGTAAAGACTCTTTTGGCTTATTTTTTGAAACTCCATTCTTAGAAATGCTTTTGTTAAAATAAAATTGAGTTTAAAAGTAGAAGCTGTTACTGACCAGCTTTCGTCTTTTGAGTTTTTCTGGGTTATATCTATTACATTTGTTATACATTATATTTGTTAAATTAGATGTGTATATGTTAAATATAAAAATAATATGAAAGTAAAAAAGCCATTATTCAATGATCCTCACTTTTATTTTTGATGTCATAATCTTTTACTACAAACAAAACATATGGATGATATAAGTATACTATTTTAGTAAAAACTTTTAATTAACGCTTAAAATTATGAAGGGCTAGAGTTAATATTCATCATATTCGAAATTTTCTTATTATATATATTTTATGATATGAATAAAAAATAGTTTATTATACAACAATTGTTATTTTCATCAACATATACCCTTCTGGTTCATTTGTACTTCCACCACTTTTCCCATAGCTTCACCAAACACTTATATTACAAAAATCACTTTCTCATGACAATTTTACCAAGCATATTATCAGCTTTCCCACTGCAGTTTTTCGTCATTAGCTTTTCTACAACTACTTTTTCTCAGCTGCAAAAGCTGCGCCATAGTAAGCCTAAATTTGATTATTCCAGTTTCATTAAGATAATATCAGTTTATGGGTACTTCAAATGCAGGGTGGCTCATTTCCTTTTGCATGGAGGTCAGCTATGAAACACTATCTTCTTAAGGCAATTTCAAATCCTGTTCGACACCTTGACAGGTGAGGATGTTCCTCATCATAGTTCTGATATTGTTAACATTACGTATCTATGCTCATTCATAGTTTTATCATTGAGAAATGAGACTCCTTTATCTTTTCTTTTTTCTACATTCAAAGTCAAATGTAAGGTGAATATGTAACAATGCTATTTGTTGTTTTTTCAAGCATAAAAGGACTTTGATATCATGGATTATGTTTTTCTGATTATTATTTACGGAAGTATTGATAGTCTTTTTTCACTGACATCATGGTTAAAATGGATGATAAGATGGTAACAAAACATTTGATCTTCTGATTCTTGTTACAAGGAATAGGAATATGCTTCAAGCCTTCAAGAGCTACTCCTTGTGCAACTCTTATCATATTGTAATTGCATATCCTCATTACCCTTGGAGTGCTTACATAAAACTGATAATTAGTGATATGCAGATATAGAGGTGGCAATGGGCTGTGCCCGGGCCTGGGAAGGACCGTTGTCGGTCGGGCCGTGCCAGCACGACCCGTATTTCCTAAGGGTTGGCCCAGCCCGGCACAAAAGCTCGCCTCTTCGGGCTCAGGCCGTGCTCAAGCCAGCCGGGTAGGCTGTCTTGCGGTCTGGCGCAGACCAAACAACCAGGTTGGCTTGCTTGCCAGGTATAGCGCAGCCTGCTAGCCAAGCTTGGTGCAAGGCTAGGCCTAGCTTGGTGCGTGCCGAGCTCGACATGCGTGATGTGCCGGGCTCAGCACGACACAGACACGGGCTGTGTTGAGCACGGCCTGCGTGCCCCAAGGGACGAGCCCAACCCGCCTCTTGGGCGCAGGAGGGCCGTGCTTGACCCGACACGAAATTTTTCTAGCCGGGTCAAGCACGGCCCCTTTTCGGGCCGGGCCCGTGCCGCCCATGGGCGGACCCGTCCCGTTGCCACCTCTAGATATACATTGGAAAGTACTTTTTGTTGTGTGGATGTGGTAGTCTAGTGTAATGTTGAGAAAATTGCTGAATAGAACTTGTATTTTGATATCCTCATTATATTCTAACCTTTCTATCCAAAGAGGATGTTATCAAACCATTGTTCGTTAATGAGAAGTTTGGGTAAATCAATTGCTGCCTTTGGTAGCCCCCATACTACCAATATATTATTATTCATTTTTGCATAAAAGTACATAGAGAAATGATATATACAATTAGGTCCTTAACACTCCCCCTTAAGTTGGAGCAAATATGTCATGTAAGCCCAACTTATTACAAATATAAAATATTCTAGGACCTCTTAAAGATTTAGTTAGTATATCAGCCAACTATTCATTTGAACTTACAAATGATATGCCTATTTCTTTAGACTGCACTTTCTCTCTGATAAAGTGACAATCAATTTCTATGTGCTTTGTTCTTTCATGAAAAACCGGATTAGAGGCAATATGCAAAGCAACCTGATTATCACAAAGCAGCTTCATTGGTTCTTTATGGATGATTCCGAGTTCTCCCATTAACTGCTTTAGCCATATCAATTCACAAGTCACAAGAGCCATAACCCTGTATTCTGCCTCAGCACTAGATCTAGCTACCACACTTTGTTTCTTGCTTTTCCATGATATCAAGTTACCACCAAGCATCACACAATATCCTGAAGTAGATCGGCGATCAATAGGTGAATCTGCCCAATCCGCATCAGAATAGCCTATCACCTGCAGGTGACCCTGTCACAGTATAAGAGTCCCTTTCCTGGAGCTTTCTTGAGATAACGAAGGTCCCTCAATGCAACTTCCCAATGTCTCTCACAGGGTGACTCAAGGAATTGACTGAGTACACTAACAATGAAAGAGATATCAGGTCTTGTGACTGTAAGATAGTTTAACTTGCCTATCATTCTACGGTATGGACCCGGATCAGCCAAGGATTTACCTTGCTTTGGTAATAGCTTTATATTTGGCTCCATACAAGTGTCAACTGGTCGAGCTCCCAACATACCTGCCTCCTCTAGCATATCAAGTACATACTTCCTTTGAGAAATATAGATTGCTCCCCCTCATCGAGCTACTTCAATACCAAGGAAGTATTTCAAATCACCTAAGTCCTTGGTTTGAAATTGCTGATGTAAATAAGATTTTAATTTTTGTATCCCATCTGTATCATCTCCAGTTATAATAATGCCATCTACATAAACAATGAGGAGCCCTCGCTTTCCAGAAGGAGAGGTGCAAAAGAAGACTGAGTGATCGGAGGTGCATCTCATCATACCAAACTGAGTGATAGCGGAGCTAAACTTTCTAAACCAGGCACGTGGAGACTGTTTCAGACCATAAAGAGACTTCTTTAGTTTGCAGACTAATGTGGACTCCCCTTGAGCAACAAATCCAGGAGGTTGCTCCATATACACCTCCTCATCAAGATCACAATGTAAAAAGACATTTTTGATGTCAAGTTAATGAAGTTGCTAACCAGAAATTGCTGCTAGCGTGAGAAAGAGGTGAACAGAGGCAATCTTAGCTACCGGAGAGAATGTATCCAAATAATCCACTCCATATCGCTGTGTATATCCCTTGGCTACCAAACGAGCCTTGAGCCTATCAATAGATCCATCAGGAGCTGATTTAATATTGAACACCCACTTGCATCCTACAGTGGATTTTCCCAAGGGAAGAGGAACAAGCTCCCACGTGTCACTAGAATGTAATGCAGTCATCTCATCAACCATGGCTTGGCGCCACCCCGGATCAGATAAGGCACCTGAAACAACATGAGGGATAGAAACAGTGGAAAGAGAAGTGATAAAAGCAGAGTATTGGGGGGATAAAGTATCGTAAGAGACACAATGAGAGATAGGATGAGAAGTAGAACGCTTACGAACACCTTTCCTCAAGGCAATGGGAAGATCAAGGTTAGATGGTGGAGAAGGATCCGAGACTGGCAAGGCAGCTATGGGGGCAGCGGAGTCAGGCGGGGAAGCTGGCAATGTCTCAGCAAGAACACGTCGAGTAAAGAACTTGGTGGGTTCTCGTCGGGGTGGCAGCGAATCGTTAGTCATCCGAGAAGATGTGTCCTCAAGAGTGGATAATGGAACCGGAATAGGAAGGACCTCAGCAACAGACTCGGGTGTAGTGGACTGACTCGAAAAGAATGGTTTGGTCTCAAAGAAGGTAACATCTGCTGAGACAAAAGCACGACCCAACTCGGGTGAGTAGCAACGATATCCTTTTGAAGGCGAGAGTAACCAAGGAAGACACATTTAATAGACTTTGGAGATAACTTATCCTTCTCGGGAGAAAGTTGATGGACAAAACAGGTACACCCAAACACACGTGGTGGAAGATTATATATAGGGTCATGTTGAAAGATAACAGTGAAGGGAATTTTGTGATGAACAGAGGAGGGCATCCTGTTAATAAGGTAACAATATGTGAGAATGACATCATCCCAGTATCTCAACGGTACATTCATATGCAATAGGAGGGTACGTGCCATTTCTACAAGATGACGATTTTTTCGTTCTGCAACACCATTCTTCTGTGGTGTATGAGGACATGAAGATTGATGGAGAAGACCATGAGTGGAAAAGAAAGACCGAAAGGCACTAGAGAAATATTCCTTAGCATTATCACTTCGTAACATGCGAATGGAGACATCAAATTGAGTTTTTATTTCAGCATAGAATGTGGAGAAAATGTGAAAGAGCTCAGATCGATTCTTCATCAAGAATAACCAGGTCATACGAGAGTAATCATCTATGAAAGTGACAAAATATCTGAACCCTAGTTTAGAAGAGACACGACTAGGACCCCAAACATCAGAATGGACAAGGGAAAAAGGTGATAAAACACGTTTATTAACGCTACTTGGAAAAGAAGACCGGGAGTGTTTACCAAGTTGACACGATTCACACTCAAGACTCGAAAATGAAGAAAGACTAGGACACATCTTCTTTAGATTCTGCAGGTGAGGATGCCCCAACCGGCTATGCATCTTAAGAGGAGACGAATCAACCACCAAGGCAGAGGATGGCATCACCAGTTGGTACAAACCCCGAGACTCATGCCCTGTGCCAATCACCTTACCGGTCCGAGAACCTTGAATAATAACAGAGTCAAAGGTAAATGTCACCGAGCAATGTAAATCTCGAGTGAGTTTACTAATAGAAAGTAAACTCAAGGGAAATTGAGGAATGTAAAAAACATTATTAAGTGGTAAGGATGGTGTAGGCGAGGCTAGACCAATACCCTTTACTGATGAGGTGGCCTCATCAGCAAGAGCGACAGTAGTGGATGAGGTAGGAGTGACTAAATTAGAGAAAGTGGAAAAGTTACCACACATATGATCAGATGCGCTCGAGTCTAGAATCCAAGGGTGGGCACCAGAGTTATGAGTCAGACATGCAGTAGGAGTACCTCCAAAGGTGGAGACAACAGGTTGTGTCTAAGGTTGAGAGCTCTGAGTGCGTCCACTGTGCCCCCCTCTAAATCCATTCATTTTTTTCATAGTGATAAGCAAAAACCCTTTGATTCGTAGTCTTGTCGTAGATTTCCTCGAAGCCGCAACTTTGGATCTGAGCACGAATCTAGGGAGGGAACCTTTCCCAACTTTGGATCTCAAAATTAGATGGAGAGAACATGAGCAGATGATGAACAGTGCGCGATGAACAGTGATTGGGCAGAAAAAAGAGAATTTTTAAGGGATTTCTTGGCTCTGATACCATGAGAACTTTGGGGAAATCACTTGCTGCCTTTGGTCCTTAACAGTTAACATTAACATTGTTCACATTAACATTAACATTTGGGGAAATCACTTATTGTTCATTTTTGCATAAAAGGACATAGAGAAATGATATATACAATTAGGTCCTTAACAGTTAACATTAACATTGTTCACCGGTAGGCTGTAACACTTAATCCCTTCTACCCACTTCCTTTCTTCAAACCTGCCTTAGTACTTCCTATACTATCTGTGAATCTCTTCATTGTTCATAAACTTTAATTACTACAAGCATCAACAATGTTGAGGTCCTTTTGGTTGCACTAAGAATGAAAATACTGGTGGTTTTGTGATATTATATCTAATAATGATTGTAAATTAAGTTTTCCCATTTTTGAGGAGAAACATGAAGAAAATGTGTTCTTTTGTTGAGATTTATATGGAAGCAACTTTTTTGCTTTCTTTCATCATGGTGAAGAATCTTTTTCTTCCAACCAACCATACAGGAATTTGAATTTTCCATAAAGGCACTCATTTTTGGCCTTTGGTACCATGTCATCATTAACAGACATCAGGAGATTAGTAGAGAGGAGGGAATATCATGATAAAAAGAAGTCCATGCATAGGGGCAAATTGGATAGTTATGAGAAATCGCAGGCAGAGGAAGCTTAAAAAAAAGAGTAATATGGCGGGCCCATATACTTTCTATGTGGGATGACCACTGCAATACTGTCTGTGACAATTTGTTTTGATTCTACCAATAAATTGAGCAAAGTATGATGCAGTTTGTGATGTGGCTCCGCTGATGAAATCAGGTCTCATCTTATGATGGTCTGTTACTCTGTTGTCAAGTAGCAGTATGGTGGAATTCTAATTATGTTTGGTTTATTTGCATTTATTAGTAACCAACTACCATGATTTCAATATCTATTTTCTTAGCGTTAATAACCTTTGAACAGCTACTTTCATTTCTAGTCCACTATCTGTAATGCCTCACTATTCAAGTAGCGGTTTCCATGATGTGGCTTCGGAGCAGTACATTTATCCACTACCAGTGAGCTTTGACAATAAAATTTCCTTATGAAAGCTTTCAATATCTGCAGTTGGCATGTTAGAATCATGATGGAAAAAGCTGAAGGACTTCAACTGCCATATTCTCTTAAGCCTATGGGAGAGTATGATCTCAGTCAGGTGTTATGTCGAATATGTTCTTACGATAGCTACATCGCTTTGCAGTTATTGTTTCTTCTTTTGAGAATTTACATTATACACTTCCCTAGATACATGCTAATTATTATTCTTTTGCAATTTCCTTTCTGATTATTACTTAAATTGGCTAAAGTTATTTTGAAATAAACAGATTCAAACTGAAGTGTATATTCCAGTACTTTGCACATTTCAAAGACCTTAGCACCCCTTTCATGGACCATGAAGTATTTTTTGAGCATGCAGAATTACTTCATCCAATATTTCTTGTATTTTTGCATTATTTACCTTTGTACCATATACAAACCTGGCCTAATTTCCTGGGTTCAAACTAGAATTTTCTAATGATCCATATTGATATTGTTAATGATATATTTTACTTGTCTGCATTTATTATTATTATTTTTACTGTTTCTGAACCTGTATAATGTCCCATCAGTAATGCCTATGTTGATAGTTTACCCTTCTCTTCATTTTCTAAGTTCAGTGTGTTGTTTTATATTATATGGAGAGAGATAAAGCTGTTAACATGTCTGTTCATTTCTGGCCTTATTATGGAAGTTGAGTTCTGAGTTTCTGACTACTGGTGGAAAGCATAACTTGGTTCAATGTAGGATAATACTATAATAGTAGTTCAATTGTTCCATGAATATTCTTCCTATTTGTGATGTATCTGACATGTTGTCATAATTTATTGATGCTCATGCCTCTTGGATAGACCATAACACTAGGAACTGTTTATGTCGAATTTTGGATGACTATAATTCCTGCTCCAAACAAAAAAGAAGACTCCTGCACTACCCTAGACAAGATACCTACTGAGACCTATGGAGATAAGACAAAATGCTCTGTTTGTATGGATTCAATGCTCTGTTTTGTCTGGTCAGGCACCTCGCTTCCATTAAGGCAGAATGCTCCTTAGCTTAGTCTGATTTACTTAACTGCTTTGGTGCTATAATATGACTACCTCCACATTTTTTCTTTCTTTCTTTTCTCTGCTTTATCTGAAAAAATAGTCATTTCTAGTATATTCCTATCTAGATATAATGTTTTTCTACTTTCTGTCTATATGTTTTTAGTCAAAGCTAATAGGGGAAATGCACATTTACTATTTGAAGTTATATATGTTGAAAACTTGAAATGTCAATGTTGTTGTAGGATGTAGATATACAAAGAGAATTGCCTGAAAGCATTTCCTGCTGTGAAGGAGTCTTCTACAACTACTTTAGCATTGGTATGATCCGAGTCCTATAACTTAGCAGCCTTTAGAATCCAATTGCTTATCTAATGCTGTTTTGCTAGTAGTCTTTGATATTGTTATTTTTCTTGGATCTTAATACATCTATCTAGTCTACAAATTGTTGTTCTACTCCATAAAACATGTCAAATCCATGAAACTGATAATGTTAGCATTTGAGTGACATCTTTTTTTGGCATATTTTGAATTTTCAAGACATTGACTAGACAACATTTGATTGTACCATCTTCCTTGTAAATTTGAATTTCCAATTGCCTTTGCGGAAGATGGTTACATAACTGCAACTTTTTTCTTTATTATTCATCATGGCCAAAAGCTTTTCTTCCTTCAATATTATTGCCTCCAATCTTCCTAATGTTTAATATTGTTATCTTTTTGTCTTTTTGTTATCTAAAACTCGTGTCTGACTATAAAGAGTGATGGCATAAATTACCCAGAAAACTATTATTCTAACAAGAAAAAACAATATTACCATATATATGACTGTATTATCTAGAATTTGGTCATTTACGTTCATTGTCAGTAGTAGCTTTCTTCAGTCATGCTTTTCGCCATTTGGTGCTTGAAGATGCTTATTCTTTTGAGCTTTTTTGGAATATAGGAATGGATGCCCAAGTTGCCTATGGCTTCCATCATCTACGTAACAAAAAGCCATACCTTGCACAAGGTCCAATTTCTAATAAAGTATGATTCTTATTTCTTTCTTTATTATCCTGCAGTTCAGCTAATCAAGTACCTGACTACCTGCTGTTGTGATGGATATAATAACTGTTATTGTGATTATTCAGTACTTTTTTTTCATAATGGTCCATTCAAAACTAATGAAAGAAATCTACTAGAGAATAAGAATGGGATATGATGCCCATTTCCTAGTCCTAATTCTGTCTAAATCTTCATTTGCTATATAATATGTTTTGTTTCACGCAAAAATTTGGAAACTTTTAACTTGCAAGTGATCAGGAACAATCATGTCCTGCTCACATAATTATTTAATGTGCTAATATAACACTTATTGATGATAATTTATGATTTTTTCTTTAATGAAAGCTTATTCTAGTAAAATTTGAGGAAATTGATATGTCCTATGAGTTCCTCTTGAAACAATGTTGTAGAATTTCTAAATGTTCAACACTGTATAAAGTTTCAGCTGTTCGCCTGTTCTTTGTAAAGGACCTAAAGGTCCTTCTTGAAACTTGAGACAATAGATAGCCTGATGCATCCTTGATTGCTAATATGTTAGAAATATCATTGCCCATTTTTTTACTTCAATTGGAATAAGTTTGAACTGATTTGTCAAATTATAGTACAATTATGTTTTACTCCCATTAAACTAGCTTCAAAGTTCAAACCTTCAAATAACTTGATTAACTAAGAACTTTGCTGCTACTAGAACTGTGATTTGTTAGAAGAACTACTAGGAGCCTAGGAACAAATAAGGGATTACCACATTTGTCTTTGTGCTGAGGTCAAATGCAGATGGCTGCAAAACCACATTTGTCTAGTTATTTCAAGGGTTGTTATATGTTACAGTAGAATTTTTGTAGAATGGTATAATATTAAAGTTGATAATTAACAGAAGTTAGCATGACTTAGTGCAATATATTTTCATGGACCTTTAATTATTCTTAAATAGTTTTAGGACTTCGACAATTGGAATTGTTTTCTTACTTGTCTTACTTTACCGTGGTTGATTGAAAATGAATTTCTTCATCATTTGAAGGTATTATGCTTTCTTGAATCAAGAGTTCTATGATTTTATTAGATGCAAATTTTTGAGGATACCTTTTGATTGTGAGTTACATTACAACTATTAAGAGAGAAGAAGAATAGGTCTATGTATTCATTGATACTTTACAGTGGTATATTGTAGATCAAGAGCAATACTATGTATCAAACTCTAGCAAGAATAACATGTACATAATGTCTATTTCTAACACTCCCCCTCAAACTGGAGCATAGATGTCAATCATGCCCAGCTTGTCACATAGAGTCTTAAACCGAGTGGGTCCAAGATCTCTAGTGAAAACATCAGCTATCTATTCTTGAGAAGAAGAATGACGAGTAATAAATTTCTTGGAAAAAAAACAGAATCTTATATATAATGACAATAAACTTCAATGTGCTTGGTCCGCTTGTGAAAACCTGGATTCTTGGCAATATAAATGACCCATTGGTTGTCATAATGCATGGTCATAGGCTCAGTAAGGTTAAGGTTAAAACGAAGTTCTTCAAGAAAGGTCTTCATCCACATTAGCTCATAGGAAGTTTGAGCCATGGCTTGCTATTCTGCTTCAGCACTTTAGCGAGCTACCATGCCTTGTTTCTTGCTTCTTCATGTGACCAAATTGCCACCAATATAGGTACAATATCCTGATGTAGACCTCCTATCATAAGAGGAGCGTGCATAATCTGCATCTGAATAAGCCTTGACTATAATGTGTCCATTCTCTTGGTACCACATGCCCTTTCTAGGGAATTTCTTGAACTAATGTAAATCCTCAAGACTGCATTGCAGTGACTGTTCTTAGGGTGGTGCATAAGTTGACTCACCACACCAATTGCAAATAATATGTCTGGCCTATTCACGGTAAGGTAAATGAGTTTACCTACAAGCTTGGTACCGCCCTGTTAGGGACTTTTTCGATGCGCCGAGCGACGACGACTCATGGCGAAATGTCCCTTGCATATTTGTAAATATGGATTTGTGTCCATGTAAATTTTCATTCTATTCGTATTCGTTCATTAGAAACCCCGTTGTGCGATCCCCATGGGCCGTGGTACGAGTTGTATGCATTTTGGGGTCATTCGACATTTGGTTCATCCGTTACGGCTAAGCGGAAAACCTTGTGTTCATTCGTCATGGCCGTGGCTAGGGCTGTCCACTGTTCGGTTCAAACCGAACCGAACCGAAAAACCGAACCGAAATTTTCGGTTCGGTTCGGTTTCAACCATTGTAGGTTCGGTTCTTTGACCCGAACCGAACCGAAATTTGTATTTCGGTTCGGATTCGGTTCCCGAAATTCGGGAACCGACCCGAACCGAAAACCGAATTAATTAAAAATATATATTTTTTTTAATTTTTAACTGAATTAAGTAAATAAGTATTAAATAATTATTTTTAATTTTTAATTTTTAATCAAATTAATTAAAAATTCGGTTTTCGGGTTGAAAATCGAACCGAACCGAATTATTTCGGTTCGGGTTAAATCGGGTTAGGAAATGTTCGGTTCGGGTTCGGGTTCCGGTTTGGGTAAAGAAAATATTTCGGTTTGGGCTTGTTCGGTTCGGTTCGGTTCGAACCGAATGGACAGCCCTAGCCGTGGCCACGGAAAATCACCCCGTCGGATGGCCCAAATTTTGTCATGCTCCTCGTGCCAAAAGGAACCTTGGGGGTGGCACATGGGGGTTAGAGGTCTCATGTATAGTGTAGGGGAGTGTTGGCTTATGAAAACGGTTGCCTTGTGCGAATAACGAACGAGCGGCCCACATGGGCATGCAACATGTCGAATTCGCCCAAGGCGATTGCGGAACTCACCCTACATCCGTTTTTGCATTTTCTTGTGTCCATAGTCCTGTAAATGTTGTATTTTACTTTACGCCTTCAATACCATTCGGCCAACATGGTCATTGAAGGCGCGGACATGGAATACGAGGTTGGCGCGTGGTCCGAAATATGCCCCGCGATGTTAAGTCGGGAAGCCCATTCGGGACGGATTTTATATCAAGGCTTATCCCTTGCATGCGATGCAAGGGTGCCGCACGGGTTCTTCCGCTCCAAAACATTTGGCCCGTGACAGTTGGTATCAGAGCCAGTTTGCGATCCTCCAACTGAGAAAGGTCTCGATGCAGACATAGCCGACGCACATTCCGTCTATGGCGCTCGAGTTGCCGATGCAGTGAACCCAGTCGAGGACATTCCGACTGTTGTGTTTGGGGAGTGAAGCAAACATATGATCGATGCAAAGACGGTGACTTTTGCACAGGGCGGATAGGCCCCTAAGATGCAAAGTCGTTCGCAAGCAAAGCGAGAATTGCAAGCCTCCAACTGAGAAAGCCCTCAATGCGGACATAGCCGACGTGCATTCCGTCTGTGGTGCATGAGTTGCCAATGCAGTGAATCTAGTCGACGAACATTCCGACTATTGTATTCGAGGAGGCAAGCATACATTTATTGATGCAAAGATTGGGACGTTTGCGCAGGGCAGATAGGCCCCTAAGACGCAAAGTCGTTCGCCCACATAACGAGAATTGCAAGCCCCCAACTGAGGAAGCCCTTGATGCGGACATAGCCGACGTGCATTTCGTCTGTGGCGCGCGAGTTGCTGATGCAGTGAACCAGTCGATGAAATTTCCGATTGTTGTATTCGGGGTGGCAAGCATACATTGATGGGGGTGATGATCATGACTTGTGCGCAGGGCAGATAGGCCCATAAGACGCAAAGTCATTTGCGCAAGGTGGATGGTCCCCTGTAAGACGCAAAGTCTCGCGCAGAGTAGATCTCTTGCAAGACACACATTGTGCGCAAAGTAGACTATCTCATAAGACGCGAGGATGGTGCGCAGGGCGTTAGCCCCTAAGACGCACCGTAGAGCCGATGGCTCGCGAGGTACCAAAGTCCTTTGCGCGAAGCAGACTCTCGTAAGACACACATTGTGTGCAAAGCACACTCTCTTGTAAGTCGCAAGGACAGTGCGCGGGGCGTAGTCCCGTAAGTCGCACGATTTGTGCGCGGGGCGTAGTCCCGTAAGTCGCAAGGAGGGTGTGCAGGGCGTTGTCCCCTAAGACGCACCACAGAACCTATGGCTTCTGAATTACCAAGTCCTTTGCGCGAAGCAGACTCTCTCGTAAGACACACATTGTGTGCAAAGTAGACTCTCTTGTAAGTCGCGAGGACAGTGCGCGGGGCGTAATCCCGTAAGTCGCACGAGTTGTGCGCGGGGCGTAATCCCGTAAGTCGCACGAGTTGTGCGCGAGGCGTAGTCCCGTAAGTCGCAAGGATGGTGCGCAGGGACGTTGTCCCCTAAGTCGCATGGATTGTGCGCAGGGCGTTGTCCCCTAAGTCGCAAGGTTGATGCGCATGGCATGATGGCCTATAAGGCGCAAGGTTGATGCGCATGGCACGATGGCCTGTAAGGCGCAAGGTTTGTGCGGAGAGCAGCGTAAGAGCTCGTTGAGATGGACTCGGTGGTGGGCGCCATGACTCCTGTGGGGGGGCGAGTGAGCAAGCAGCGATTGGCTCGAAGCGATGGTGCGGGCGGTGCTCTAGTGTGGCGCGGCCACGGAGCTATGCTCGTTGGCTCTACCAGTCTGGGACTTTTCATTACCCAGCAAGAACGGGACTTGGCGAATGAAGTAACCATTTCCCGGGTTCATTCACGTGAGCGTTGCTCAACGGCGCTCGTGTGCCCCACAAGAGTCTGGGACTTTTCATTACCCAGCAAGAACGGGACTTGGCGAATGAAGTAACCATTTCCCGGGTTCATTCACGCGAGCGTTGCTCAACGGCGCTCGTGTGCCCCACAAGAGTCTGGGACTTGTCATTGCCCATCAAAAACGAGACTTGGTGAATCGACTAACCATTTCTCGGGTTCATTCACGCGAGCGTTGCTCAACGGCGCTCGTGTGCCCCACAAGTCTGAGACTTTTCATTGCCCAGCAAAAACGGGACTTGGTGAATCGAGTAACCATTTCCCCGGGTTCCTTCGTGCGAGCATTGCTCAACGACGCTCGTGTGCCCCACAAAGTCTGGGACGGCCATAGCCCAGCAACATCGAGACTTGGTGAACATAGTAGCTATTTCTCGATGTCCATTCAAGCGAGCGTTGCTCAACGACGCTGGTGCCCCTTCAAGCGAAGTTGCTCAACGACACTCGTTTGCTCCACAGGCCTGGGACTTTTCATTGCCCAGCAAGAACGAGACTTGGTGAATTGAGTAACCACTTCTCGGGTTCCTTCACGCGAGTGTTGCTCAACGGCGCTCGCGTGCCCCACAAGTCTGGGACTTCATTGCCCAGCAACGAGTTCGGGAATATCATGTCCCTTTCTCGCAACAACAGGAGATGATGAAACTCAAGGATGTTCCAAGTAGTCATTTCCTGGTGGTGAACTTCACGGCAAAACTCGACATGTTGCAGCCCCACTCTGGCGTGTCGATACTCAGGCGGTGTTCCCTTCGACAACTTGCGAAGAATTCACTTTAGCAATTGCAGCCAAAGGTGGTGCGGCCGAGGCGAGTTCGACGAGGACGTCGAAGCTTGAAGTGGGGGAGGATGTTAGGGACTTTTTCGATGCGCCGAGCGACGACGACTCATGGCGAAATGTCCCTTGCATATTTGTAAATATGGATTTGTGTCCATGTAAATTTTCATTCTATTCGTATTCGTTCATGAGAAACCCCGTTGTGCGATCCCCATGGGCCGTGGTACGAGTTGTATGCATTTTGGGGTCATTCGACATTTGGTTCATCCGTTACGGCTAAGCGGAAAACCTTGTGTTCATTCGTCATGGCCGTGGCCACGAAAAATCACCCCGTCGGGTGGCCCAAATTTTGTCATGCTCCTCGTGCCAAAAGGAACCTTGGGGGTGGCACATGGGGGTTAGAGGTCTAATGTATAGTGTAGGGGAGTGTTGGCTTATGAAAACGGTTGCCTTGTGCGAATAACGAACGAGCGGCCCACATGGGCATGCAACATGTCGAATTCGCCCAAGGCGATTGCGGAACTCACCCTACATCCGTTTTTGCATTTTCTTGTGTCCATAGTCCTGTAAATGTTGTATTTTACTTTACGCCTTCAATACCATTCGGCCAACATGGTCATTGAAGGCGCGGACATGGAATACGAGGTTGGCGCGTGGTCCGAAATATGCCCCGCGATGTTAAGTCGGGAAGCCCATTCGGGACGGATTTTATATCAAGGCTTATCCCTTGCATGCGATGCAAGGGTGCCGCACGGGTTCTTCCGCTCCAAAACATTTGGCCCGTGACAGCCCGGTATGGGTATTGCATATTATGTATGCAAGCACTATGGTGCAGCAGCACTATACTGCTCACAGTCATCAAAATTTTCATTCTCTTCAGACTCGGGAATCAACCGAGATTCAATTGGGGCACTGGCAAGTCACACCCCAACAAACCAACTTCATTGAGAAGATCCATAGCATATTTTTTCTTAGACAGGACAACCCCTTTTAGGCTATAAGCGAATTCAATTCTAAGAAAGTATATTGGCGTCCCATATCCTTAGTCACAAAATGACTTGTTAGGTGGGACTTGGCAATGCCATCCTCATCATTGCCAATAAGCAGGATATCATCTACATATGCTGCCAGGACAACTCCTAGAGAGGAGTGTTTAATGAAGACATAATGATCTACTTTGCTGCCCCTGAGAGCCCAATGCCTTGTGCAATTAAGCTTAGTTTATCAAACCATGCTTTGGGACTCTACTGGTATGACCTTTCTTAATTTGCACATGTGATTCTCCCCCTAAGCAACATGTGAATTCGGACTGAGTTTAGTCGAGCCACTGAGATGAGAATTCGGACTGAGTTTACAACCATATAGATGAGAATTCATTTACAACCATAGAGATGAGAATTCGGACTGAGTTGCTCCATATAAACAGTCTCCTATACAGGAAAGCATTTTTAACATTCATTTACAACCATAGAGATGAGTATTCGGACTGAGTTTAGTTGAGCCACTGAGGAAAAAGTGTCAAAATAATCAACATCATGTTCTTGAGTGAACCGTGAGTGCAGGCTAAGGTGGACTCCCCCCTAAGCAACAAACGCCGGAGGTTGCTCCATATAGACCTTCTCACCAAGATTACCATGCAAAAATGCATTCTTGATGTCAAGCTGATGCATTCGCCAACCAAAAATCACAACAAGGGTGAAAAGTAATCGAACAGAGGCAATCTCGACAACAGGTGAGAATGTATCCAAATAATCAACTCCATATTGGTGTGTATATCCTTTGGAAACTAACTGGGCTTTGAGCCGATTAACAGAACAGTTAGGAGCTATAAGCACCCCAGATCACATAGAGCACCTGAAATAGTATGAGGAATAGAAACAACAGAAATGGAAGAAAGAAAAAGTGTAATATTCAGGTGATAAGGCATCGTAGCAAACAAAGTGAGAGATAAGATAAGAAGTAGAATACACACTCCCTTTCAAAAGCAATAGGAAGGTCAAGATCTTATGGTACAGGAGGAGGATCTGAGACTGATGCACGAACAACGGAGTCAGAAGGAGCGACCTGGGTAACCGCAGGAGGAACACGTCGAGTAAAGAACTTGGTGGATTCTTGTCGGGGCAGCAATGAGTCATCTGTAATGATGTGGCCTCATGAATGGATAATGGAATGGGAACAAGGAGGACACGTAGGTGTGGTAGATTGATCTGAGAAGAATGGTGTGGACTCGAAGAAAGTAACGTCGGCTGAGAAAAAGGCATGGCGCAACTCAGGTGAGTAACAATGGTACCCTTTCGAGATATGAGAATAACCAAGAAAGACACACTTGATAGACTTGGGGGAAAACTTTTCTTTGCCCGAGGAAAGATGATGGACAAAGCAAGTACACCCAAATACACGAGGTGGAAGACTGTATAGGGGATCCCGTGGGAAGAGAATAGAAAAGAGATGGAGAACGGAAGAAGGCATCATGTTAATAAGGTAACATGGTAACATGCAGGTAGAACATCATCATCAATGGACACCCTCATGCAGTAGAAGAGTGCGAGCAGTCTTAACTAGATGGTGATTCTCGCGTTCCGCAATCCCATTCTGCTGAGGTGTATGAGGACATGAAGACTGGTGAAAGAGACCATGCATGGAGAAAAAAGATTGAAATGCATGCGAAAAGTACTCTTTTGCATTGTCACTTCTTAGCACACGAATAGGAATACCAAACTAGGTTTTTATTTCAGCATAAAACATAGTAAATACATGAAAGAGTTCAAAGCGATCCTTCATGAGGAATAACCATGTCATACGAGAGTAGTCGTCTATGAAGGTAACAAAGTATCTAAACCCTAATTTGGAGGAAACACGACTAGGCCCCCATACATTTGAATGAACAAGAGAGAGGTGCTTAAGCACGTTTATTGACACTACGTGGGAAAGAGGACCGAGAATGTTTACCCAGTTGACAGGACTCTTACTCAAGACCCGAAATGGATGAAAGACTAAGACACATCTTCTTCAGATTCTACAAATGAGGGTGTCCCAATCAGTTGTGTATCTGTAGCTAAGTTGAATCGACCACCAAGGCAGACGAGGATGGTACAGCCAGTTGGTATAACCCCCGAGACTCATATCCTGTGCCAATCACCTTGCTAGTCCAACAATCTTGGATAAAAATAGAATGAGGTAAATGTGACAAAACAATGGAAATCCCAAGTTAGTTTGCTAATAGAGAGCAAACTCAAAGGAAATTGAGGTATGTAAAGCACATGCGCAAGTGTATGGATGGTGTGGGTGAAACATGGCCAATGCCCTTTACTGACGAAGACGAACCATCAACAAGGGTGACACGAGGAGATGAGGTAGGGGTAATTAAATTGGAGAAACTAGACAAGTTAGCGGACATATGATTAGATGCGCTTGAGTCTAGAATCCAAGGGTGTGCACCAGTAGTATGTGCCAAACACATAGTAGAAGTACTTTTAGGAATAAAAGGAGAGATTGGCTGCTTTGACTGAGCTCTGTGCAGACTGATACTTAAGAAATCGAGAATACTCATCTACAAGAATACTGGCGATAGCCCTTGTTAAGAAGTTAGTGGGCCTAACTCACCTCAAAAGCTAGCTCTTGAGGAGAGGATTGCCTAAACTATTTAAAGGCTACCTTGGCCGTATTTTTAACCAATGTGGGACTTTAACACACCCTCTCACGCCCAGGATTGGACATCTGGAGCGCGGAGTTTGGATGACTGGACATGTGCGGGTGACACAATATTAATCAGAGGACAGACTCTGATACCATGTTAAGAAATTAACTAAAAGGAAGAGATTGATTGCCCAAAATACCATCAGAAGATGACTGTTGCAAATGTGCCAGACCTGCAGCAAATGACTAGGAGGGAAGTCATGTAAAGAATAGCATTGAACTTTGGTATGGCATCTCTTTCCACAATGAGTATATTTGAGCCGTCCTCTATTAGATCCACGAGACATGGACGATGGAATCAGCATAGCGGAGACATTTATCGGAGATTGAAGATGAAGCCAAAACAGAGAAGTGATCTAATGATGGAGATGAAGCCGAAATAGAGTAAAACTCACGCCGGAGCCCAAGCAACTCGCCGAGTCTCCAAATTCCATCGGCGGGTGAAAAAAGAAGCGCTAATAGAAGACCAACTGTGCAGGCAAAATGTTTGCGGACAGAAGAGCCTTGCATGAACAGTGTTAAGAATATAAATGCATAGATTTTTCTCTTTCCTAACGGCTTAAGCTTTTAGGAAAGTTGGTCATCCAATCAAATTTAACATGTATCATAGCGGAGGTCTTGAGTTTGAATCCTCCTTTAAAAGAAATTATCTCTCACCTTAGTTCAGTCAATCCACTTGTTGGGTTTGGCTAAGTCTCCTCAAGTTCATCCGCCCACAAGAGAGGGGGAGTGTTAATAATATAAATGCATGGATTGGTCTCTTTCCTAACAGTTTAAGCTTTGAAGAAAGCTGGTCATCCAATCAAATTTAACAAACACAATAACCCACGTGAACAGTAACTCGTGTGAATAGTCCCCCACTCCCCCCCCCCCGTGAACAGTAGTCATCCAATCAAATTTAACAAACACAATAACCCACGTGAACAGTAACTCGTGTGAATAGTCCCCCCCCCCCCGCGTGAACAGTAGCCGGACAAAAAAGAAGAGGAGAAAAAAAAGGGTTTTAGGGATTCAAAGAGGGTAGCCCTCTGTACTAGTATTTATATACCTATATCATATTTACAGATTTACAATATTTATAACTAGGTCCTTAATCAATAGGAAGAAACCTTTGAGGTATATTGTACCTCAAGAGCAATACTAAGTATCCTATAGCATGCACATAGTGCCTATTTCTAACAACAACTCTAGCATATCCACAATGAAAATCTTACCATCCAAAATTTCATAAAAGATGATTTTTGTGCATTATAGTACCTCAGATTTCATCCTGTCAAAGATTCTGCATAATGTCCTCAACATTTTAGCTGCATGTGAATCTTTAAATGTTCTCTTCAATATCTCAAACATGCTTTCGTCAAATGCAAATAATATCGTTCCACGTACTTCATTTGCAGTTGATTTATGCTGGATATAGCTGCACACAAGGGTGGTTCTTTACACCATGTGTGAAAACTCCAAGTTTAAGGTTAGTGTGTCTTTGCATTTGGGCAGTCATTTGTTATGTGACTTATCACATATCATATATATAATGCTGAATTAACAGAAATGCAGAATCATATTGATATACACTATTGATACAACTCACTCAATGTGATAAATGATCCATGAATTTCATAAACCTAACCTACTAGCTTAGTTAAGATGTTAGTAGTATACCCACTAGTAAAGTTGATGGTAGTAGTACACCCATAAAGCTTTATTAATAAACATGACTTCTTATGAACTCTTCATGTGAGACTAAAGAGACTAAATTGAGATATACAATCTCCTCCAACTAAGACTTAGACGTCCTTGTCAAGTGTAATGCATAACTAAAAACCACACCCTAATCTGAGTCTAACCTAGTAGCAACTCCACCGTATCTCCAGACTCCAAGTAGTCCTTTCTCACATAAGCTCCCTCATCATTCCTTGTTCAATGGAATTATTGGTCCATGAAATTCATATGCCTAAACTACTGGTCTAGATAAAATACTTATGTTGAAGTTAATCAACATGACTTTCCATGAACTCCTGAAGAACTAGATTGGGATATTATAAATATTTATAGAAGAAAATCCAGATCAACTTTTAAGTTTATGCTTTAACTTAAAGTTCTGTTTGGGCGAAGTTTTGAAAAGCCTTTCATGCAGCCACATATGTGGATACAAATAAGGATGCAAACTGGAGTACATTACGTATGCTATGTGTTCTGTGTTGTGAATACGTGAGGAGGTGACCGTTTATGTGGTGTGCTCTCTGATTATGTGGCTTGTTTGCAGCTTATGAAGCCAACTAGTCCACTGGCAATTGATCTGCCTAAACCTGATCAGCCTATTAAACTAAATTGGCTCCAACAATTTATGCCTAGGTGATGCTTCCAATGTAATCCAATCGAATTCCAATATTTCCCATATCAAGAGACTCCCAATGGGCAAAGCTACCTTTTCCCTTTTTTTCTTGAATTCTATAACTCGATTAATTAAATTCTTTGTAACTATTATGTTATATTTATATTGGTACAGGGACTACATATTCATCGTCATATGCGCTTGTGTACCATATCATATGTGTGCTATATGATGACTTGGGCACATATGACTTGGATACACCTTTTAAAACCTTGTTTATGTAAATGATGTCAATGAACCAATTTACAGGCCTCATGATGATAGAGTTAAGTTCACTTAAGGTTGGTTTTACTGTTGAAGTAAGCTGATAACAAATTGATGCTATTGCTACCAACAGTATTACAAGACTTACTAGAAGCCTCTACACTGTTATTTATAGCTTAAGGCTTTTTTTCTTGAATTACTCCTTCCAATTCCTCTGTCCCTCATTACTAGTTATCCATCTTATTTGATGTTTCTAAAAGTTTCACTGCTGGTTGCACCAAAGTGTACATTATTGCCTTACAGTGGTGAATGTCTGCCGATAACGTTTGTTCTTAATGTCTCTCTTAGAATCTCAGTGATAATTTCATTATACCAATTGGAGAGTTCCCTTTTTTATGCTAAAATTAATGGATCATCATGATATTTAGACATGCACAAATTATTGAGATTATGGTTAACACAATGTGACCCTAACAGTATACCTTGGCGAGTAATGAACTGGTTGCTTATTTAGGGGAGTTCATATTATCAAAATACAATTTTCACTAGAGCTGATGTCCTTACTTAAGCTTAGGGCTGATGTTCTGACTGTTATGCCATCATTCCTTTTTACTCTGTCGATGTTTTCTATTTTAATGGTCTGTGGCCTTTGATCATGTTATTAAGTATTAATGGAGAAAGTAATCATTTTGCTGAACTTAGATTTTTTCTATTGTTATGCAAGAATTATTTGTACATATAGAAGTTTAAAAGGGTGTTAACATTAAAGATCAAATGCAGGGGACTTAAGAACATTTTATCTCTTTATATCAGAAAGGTCAATAGCAAAGAATGGGAAAAGATTACAGTTCCTTCGAGGTGATTGCTTTCATTATATTTCCATTGTCTAGCTAAATTAGCATAACAGCTTTTAGCAGAAGCATGTTTGATCAGTTTTCACCAATTTTACTTATTTAAGTCCCAATGATTGCATTATTATTAGTCAGCTATAGAAAATTTTTTTTCAATTTTTTTTTTCATTTTCATGGTTTGAACATGTTTTATTGCTCTTAACAAGTTTGCTCTTCACAACTTAGTTAAAATTTGGCTATTGCAATCTTTTCCTTTTCATTATGATTTTATCTGAGATTGTTTCATGAAAAAAATATTTCTGAAGATTCATGTTTCATTTTCAGTGGAGGATGATATAGAGGGTGGCTTGGCGTAACGGTAAAGTTACCCACTTGTGACCTGGAGGTCATGGGTTCGAGCCACAGAAACAGTCTCTTTGCTTTTAAGCAGGGGAAGGCTGCGTACATCAACCCTCCCCAGAGCCCACAAAAGTGGGATTGCCTTGTGCACTGGATCACCCTTTCTTTTTTCAGTGGGGGATGATCAATTTGTCATATATTAAAAAGAGTAAATACCCCAAAAAACACGAACTTTGAACATTTTTCCATTTTTAGCATAAACTTTTTCCGTCAAACTTTCATTCCGTTACCCCGTTTAGCACGCACCATCATTTTTGACAGTTTTTTGCTGATGTGTCACTTAACAGTGACGAAGTGACGACGTGACATTTTTATTCTTGACTGAAGCCATGTAGAATAAATAATGCCACGTAGATTATATTATTGATTAAAATATTGACCATCTTTCAAATTGTCTTCTCCACCACACCTTCCTCCTCACCTCCTCTCTCCGGTGGCGGCGACACCCATTTCAAGCCTTGAAACTTCGCCGATCTCAGACGAGAGGTCGCACAGACCTCTCCGCCCGGACCTCCTCTCAGACGAGCCAGAGAGGTCGCGCGACCTCTCCGCCTCCCGCCAGAGAGGTCGCGCAACCTCTCCGCCAAAGAGGCAGAGATGACGCACGTCCTCTCCGCTAGAGAGGTCGCGCAATCTCTCCGGCGGAGAGGTCTGCAACGGCGACGACAACGAGCTTCTACCCTGCGACGACAACGAGCTCGTCCCTGGCGACGACCCATGGAGTGCAGTTAGTGTCAAGGTCTTTGAGAAGAAGGACCACGTCATTATTAATAATAATTTTTTAATAATAAAATTGATTAAAATAATAATCCACGTAGTATAAAATTTTCCACGTCGTCACCGTTAAGTGACACATTAGCAAAAATCGTCAAAAATAACGGTGCGTGCTAAACTGGGTAACGAAATGAAAGTTGGTGTATTTTCTTGCTAATGGAAAAAGTTTATGCTAAAAATGGGAAAAGGTCTAAAGTTCGTGTTTTTTTTGGGTATTTACTCTATTAAAAATAATGTTACATGATGGATTCTACCTACTAATAGGCAGTTCCAACTAGGGGTGTCCATTATTCGGGTTACACCGAACCGAACCGAAAAATCGATCCGAATTTTTCGATTCGGTTCAGTTTCAACGCCGCGGGGTTTGGTTCTTGACCCGAACCGAACCCGATCAATTATTTTGGTTCGGATCCGGTTCCCGGAATTCGGGAACAGACCCGAACCGAAAACCGAATAACCGAAAAATATTAATTATTTTTTCTAGATATCGGGTTCGGGTCGGGGATTGGGTTAGGCCCGTTAGGTTTAATATTTGGATTTCTCCCTCAATCCCTCAATTTCTGTTTTTTTCGGGTTGAAACCGAACCGAACCGAACAATTTCGGTTTGGGTTAAATCGGGTTAGG
The DNA here is from genome assembly GCA_034359265.1 of Canna indica. NCBI lineage: Eukaryota > Viridiplantae > Streptophyta > Magnoliopsida > Zingiberales > Cannaceae > Canna > Canna indica. Next base: position 73,527,179 of record CP136894.1, on the reverse strand, counting down.
AATTATTCGGTTCGGGTTCTGGTTGAAGTTTGAGTAAAGAAAAAAATTCGGTTTGGCCTAAATCAATTCGGTTCGGTTCGGTTCGAACCGAATGGACAGCCCTAGTTCCAACTGTGGTTGATCATATTATATGAATATTCAACATGACTTTGGAAAAGAAGGAACCATCAAACGGATAAAAAGAGAAGCAACCTACCAAGTACAAAAAAGCAGGTAGATGTGTGGCATTTTACATTAAGTTTCGGAACTGATTGTCTTATGCTTTACTAATTAATGAAAAACAAAGTAAAACTCATATAAATTGCAATTTGAAAGTTTAAGAAGCCAAATTTTTATTCAGTTTAACATTGATTAACGTCTCATGAAGTAATCATTTTTATTCCTGACTGAATGTTCCAATGTAACCTGTTCAGTTTTTCCAGAATTTTTAATCTTTCACCTGATTTGTCAAGTTGATTTTTCTCAGGAAAGTTTTGACATAGATAATATTGTGATATAATGCAATATGTTTTCTGTCTGACATGCCTAAATTTGTTCTTGTACAAACACTAATACGAGTGCTTTTGTGCAGTGTTAGGTCTATTGTTATTCTAAATCTTGACAGTTATGGAAGTGGAAGTCATCCATGGGGAAATCCAACACCAGAATATCTCGAGCAGGTTTCAATTACTTTTCTAATTTTCTTCATGAAGTTTTTCGAGTTTCTTGAGATCAGTTTTCATTCAACCATTGATCCCAAATTTCTAAATTTTAACTATGCAGGCTTAGCTTTACCTTTGGTTTTGATTGGAATTTACTTTTTTCAAACTTCAACTAGAGATAGTTTGTTGAGAATACAAATGTATAGTTTGAGCCTGTTAATAGTAAATTGAGCCCTTTTTTAACTGTTGAAGCTTTTGGGAATCTTGGTCGCCCAATGAATCCTAACATGGTAGCAAAGAGGTCATCACCTTCTCCAATCTAATTTCTTCTTAATTATTGTGTGGACTATGCTGCTTATTTCACCCCACTAATGGGTCATGTTAAGAAATTAGTGAGCCTAACTCACCCCAAAAGCTAGCTCATGGGAGAGGATTGCCTAAATTATTTAAAGACTATATTGACCATATTTTAACCAATGTGGAACTTTAACCCACTCTCCTCACGCCTAGGATTGAACATCTAGAGCATGGAGTTTTGTAGGACTGGACATTTGCGGGTGGCACAATATCAACCACAGAATTGGCTTTGATACCATGTTAAGAAATTAGTGGTTCTAACTCACCCCAAAAGCTAGCTCATGGGGAGAGGATTGCTCAAATTATTTAAAGGCTATATTGGCCATATTTTAACCAATGTGGGATTTTAACAGGTCCATCTTTAAAATTTAGTGTAGTTTGACTATGAAGAGGATGCTAACAGCAAATTGGGCCATTTTCTATCAACTTGAGCATTTGGTTGATGAATCTTGAAAGAGCATTTCTAATAGCTTACGCTTTCACCATCAGTAATCACCTAAGCAAAGTTAACATGCTATCTAAGTAGAAGGTGCATGTGTTTGATTCTTAATTGTTGAGGAAAGTAGGAGGGAAAGTTAGTCCAACATGCATGTTTATGAATTGTCAGTCATGTATAAAAATGTACTTTCTTAAGGCAGTCCATGCGTTGGAATTGGCTCAGTTTAGTTTGTCCACCAATCCGTTCAAACATGAAAGAGAATGTTATTATAAATTTATAAATTGAGATCTTTCATAATAGCTTAAGCTTCAAGGATAAGTGGTCACCAAATGGAACTCCGAAAAAATAACCCTTTTTTGTTGCATTTAGAAATTAGATATTATCAAAGGGGTACTGGAATATCTTTTATAAGTATTATCACACTCATAAAGCCTATAGATATTGGTAAATAGTCATGAATCTTGTTTGTACGTCTAGCAAGAATGAGTAATGTAAACAGAAAGCCTGTAGATACTACAGTGCCAATCGAAAAAAAATCCTGATTGAAAAGAATGACTTTTATAAAAATGACATTGTGGCTTATTCCAATAACTTATTTGGAATAGTGTTGAAAAGGGAGAAAAACAAAGAACACTGTTATTTCATCAAATATCAGATTTCACTACAAGACTCCACTAGGACCTACTCTTCCATGGTGCCTCTTCGGACAAGTGAATTGTAAAACAGTTCATTTCATTTAATATGTGGGCTATTGTGTGTTGTAGTCTAAAATATGCTGGACATTTGACCTAGAGATTGTGCTATGCATACCGAGATGTGCTCAAACCAATTCATGCCGTTTGGAGTTGTGTCCAAGCTTCAAGTAATCAATAGAAGCATTTAGGCATTACTGAAGAATGGATTATTAGTGGGGACACAAGCAAACTGTATCTGTCAAAACCTTGATGAACTATTTACGACTGAAAATGGGGAGCTAGTAAAATGATCCAACAGGGATGAGGAATAGAGAGACGAGTTGGAGTTTAAGACAGAAAATGGGATTGTTTCACAATGTGGTGAAAGGGAGGGTGTTTTACTTGATGAAGGGTTTAGATATTTTGCCCAGCCACGATTAGTTAAAAAATCATATTAGTCCAAATATAGGTCAAATTGACAAGTCTGCAGCTTGGCCTGGGCATTATATATATATTTCATTTTTTCTCATTCTTGTGGTAGTTCACTTTTTGTATTTCTTGGTTATTTCTAGGGGTGGCAATCCGTGTCGTGTCGTGTTTAAACGTGTCTCGTTTATATATATCCTTATAAACGGGTAAATGGATTAAATAGGTTCAGTAACACGATTAAACACGTTTTGTTAAATGAGTTTAATCGTGTTTATACGGGTTATCCAGGTTGAACCCGTTTAATCAAAGCACACGTTTAGCAAAACCCGAACCCGCGTAACTTTGTGTTGTGTCGTGTCAAAAATTGCCAGCCCTAGTTATTTCGGTCAACTATTTAGACCTTGCAACTATTCAAGATAACAATGATCATTTTGTCACTAGCTAGAGACCAGAGTTTTTTTTTTACTTCAATGTAAATAAATATATCAACAATGGCATCCTCATTTTATTTTACTGTGATGGTACTGCATTTTACTTACCCACCTTACACTTTCTTTATAAAAGTACTCTATTTATCAATGAAGAAATATGTTCAGTTGTAACCATTGACTGCAAATATGCATACATTATGCTCATATCTATTTATGCAAATTATCAAATTAAAAGAAAAATAAAAAAAAACCAGTGACAGAAAGGCAAGTGAGATGTCTACTTAAAATTTCATCAACGTTCACTAAATAACCCCATGTGCAACTCAACTAAATTTCTCGAGGGGATTTGCACTGATACCTTTTTATTTCGCCAGAGAAAATTTTTCGAGGCTCACACGGATGATGGGATGCTTGAGATATTTGGGTTAAAGCAAGGATGGCATGCTTCCGTTGTTATGGTTAAACTTATATCAGCCAAGCACATTGCTCAGGTATCATTGTTATCTAGACATTTAATACTATTATTATCATTATAAATTTTGTTCACTACAAGTTTTATTCAATTCAACAAGGTGAATCTCTTAAAAGAAGTTACTATTTTGTTCATTTTTATCTATTATAATTCAAACCAATAATATGTAGAACTGAAAATTTCTTAGCTCACTTGTGCGCAAAATTATCTTTTTCTGGTGACATGATAAACAAATTGCTTTAGTGTGTCAGTGTGTAATTTAGCTGAGATGAGAAAGTGGAAGCACAGCATAGGAATCTGGGATGCCTCAATATCTTTCCAAGTTCATATGTGACTATATGTGAGGCTGTTACTCTGCTGCATGAAACTCTAAGATAGTGTGGCATATAAGTATTCTAGTTTCTCCATCCCCGTCAGAAATTGAGTTCCTACATATTGTCATATTTTATCTAAATCAACTCTTTGCAACTTGCATAACAAAGCTTAAATTGTTCTCTCCATGTGCTTTGATAATCTCTTGCGTTTTCTACGGATGTAAAGTTCAGTTAGACAAATACAAGTTACTTGATGATTGCAGGCTGCTGCTATTAAGTTGGAGCTGCGAGGAGGTGATTGGAACAAAGCTTACATGCAAATGGATGGAGAACCGTGGAAACAACCAATAAATAGGGAGCACTCAACATTCATCAAGATTGAGAGGGTTCCCTTTCAATCACGCATGATTAGCGGAAAATAACACAATTCTCCCTCATTTTTCGTGCATAGCATATATGGGGACCAGTCGGAAGTATGCTTGCGTATTCATTTAATTTTTCCTCATCACCTACACTTTGAAGAATTAAAGTACCTAATCATATTGAATGTGATTGATTCAGCCAGTTGAGATGATGTATGTGAACTCTGGAATGTGTACATTAAATTAGCTTCAAGGAATTATAATTTTCCTTCGGTCGGCCAGCATGTGCGAGTCAGTTGTAAAATTAGGTTCAAAGTGTATCGCGAGTTTAGTGTTAAGAAAGACCATCGTTTATCAGGGAATATCTACATCCAGTGACTCATGATTAATTTTCCATTTGGGACTACTAATATTTGTCAATAGCAATTTTCTTTTTTGTGCTAGAAAAGACTTAAGAAAGGATTGTGGTTGAATATATATATGAATTTATATTCATTATTTGCATGAAGGGTATTTCATTGGAATATATAATAATAACAACCTGCCAAATCGCTTCAGTATTTAGAATTTTGGATCATTGAACGAGTTTATATGGTTGCAAGTTTTACATTATGCTTGAGGTTCTTAGGTTGTACGACTTTTTTCCACATGTTTATGTAGTCCAACTTTGAGTTTCTAAAAAATATCAAGGGCAAATTTACATGGCTAACATTTATATTTTGACTAAATCAAGTATATACATGTTCATATTTATAAAAATATCACATACATCATTTCGGGGGATATGCTTGGTACCTGTGGCACCTAAGTTTGATGTGGTTAACATCATTTAATCTTCCATTGCAGATATCCATTAATCATTTTTTCCCCTTAAATTAAAGGATTATTAGACGAAAATAATCTCATTTTTTGTGAATTTTTTAATTTTGATCAATTCTTTGATGATTTCAATTTTTTAATTTAATATTGATTTTAATAATGCCCCTCCCCCCCCTCCGGTCAGCTAGTCGTGATGTCGTCCGTTAATTTGTTGACGTGGTGATTCAAAAATAATTTTTAGATATTATCACGTCAGAAGGGATTCATGTAAATTTAATTTTAACCCCACTTTCTTCTTAATATTAAAAGGGTTATTATATGAAAATATCATCAACTTTCACGAATTTTTTTATTTTTTAATATTAAAAGGGTTATTATATGAAAATAATTTTGATCTGGATGATAGTTTTATAACCATTTTCTATCAGACAAGAAACTCTTTATAAGTCCAATTTTTTTGACGTAGTTACATTATTGCTTAAAAACTATGTAATCATATATAAAAAGCTTAAAAAGCTAAAAAAACATTAGAAAAAATAAGAAACAGAGGTAAAGTTAATGTAGCTTACAAAACCAAATCCAGCAGCCTCATGTAATTGCCGCAATGTTTGGAGAGCAAATAGTCCAAATACGGAGTCTCGTCGATGAGCCGCCACACCTCCATTGTTGCTTCCAAACGTCGCAAACGATGGAATTAATTAGATCAAAATGGTCGAAGTAGTTATTTTTTAAAGCTCATTTTTAGTTATTTTAAAATCCAGCTTAATTATGCGACCATGTTGGAATTACATTTTACAGTTTTATGGTATCCTAATTATTTAATTTATATTGCGCCCTCATAAATAATATATATTGAAAAATAAAAAATAAAAAAACTACATGCAATCTTTCAAGTGATATATAACATAATGTGTATTACATAATTTATAATAATATAATACTATTATATAAAAATCATATATGCTTTTTTATGTATGATTAAAAAATACACATCAAATATATATATTATTAAGATACTTGGGTAAAATCATAAATATTATATGGTATTTGTGAAAATCATAGTTTTTTTATAATATACCTAAATTATCTAGCATGCCTTAAAACTAGATCTATTCTCTAGTTAACTAATTAGGTCAATTAATTCTGTTCATCTACTCAGTACTCACACGTGAGTACTAGGGTTGTTCATTGGGTCGACCCGAGCAATGAATTCGAGAATTCGACCTGACCTATTTGGGTTGAATCGGGTCAGGTAATCGAGTCGGGTCGGGTACAATCCGACCAAACCCGACCATAATCGGGTTGGGTCTCGGGTTTTAGAATTTGAAATCCGATGACTTGAGACCCGACCCGACGATGACCCGATTATTTATATTTTTTAATTATTTTTAAAATATTTATATTAAAAAAAATTATTTTTAATTATTTTTTAAAAAATTATTGTTAAAAACTTATTTTTTATCTAAATAGGTAAACCCGACTACCCGACCCGATCCGACCCGAATTAGGTCGGATTGAGTTGGGTTGGGTTTGAGAGGTGAAAAATTTTAAACTCAACCCGATTACACTTAGTCGGGTCGAATTGATTTTTTATCTAAACTCGACCTGACCCGACCAGTGAACAACCCTACGCGTGACAACATATATATATATCCATCAAATGGTTCAGCGCATGCGTATATAGCTAAATTATCCAATCTTATACTTGTGCATGCATGCATGAAGAATATATATAATTGACCTGCAGCAGCTGCACCAACGATGGTCTCATTTGAATTCGCAGGGATGCAGAATTAGCCTTGTGGAATAGTCACTGTACGCAGCATAGAAGTCCTCCATCGCCATGGACATGCTCGTCCAGCTCCTCTTCCCCTGCAAAGAATACAGGTCCAGATTTACACCCACATCAACTGGTATAACTCTCTCATTCGCATGGCCTACAAACTCCTCATCAACTCGGTGGCCAGCTGCAAAGAGAGACAAGTAAATTATGAAGACAAGGTTTGCTATCATTTTTCTAGAACCAGAAGAATCATTTATGAAGTGATGGAATATTGGAATGAATGCTAGCTAGGGTTCTCAGTGTGCATATATATATAGAGCATGCTGTATATAATGCAAGGGTGTCTTGCTGATGAGATAAGCTCAAGCAGAATTGAGTGCAGTAAAACTCGGTCAATAATATATTAGTAATTGAAGAAATTAATTAAATAGTTTATTACCTTAACTGACCCGACTTAATTATCATTCTATATATTCCAAAAGAATATATCTAGTGAAAATTCTGCTATAGGAAAACCTTGATATTAACGTATTAGAAGCTAGCAGACATGCAACAAGTTAATTTGGTGGGAAGTTAGAAAATGTTCACAAGTATGAGCAGAATAAAGTTAACTTCGATGGAGTATTACGAGAGACTTCGTGACTCACAAGTCGTACTTCAAAACATTAACTGAAATTTGAAAATTTTAGAGTACAGCTACTGTGGAGGCTCCATAGATTCTTAAGAGTGAACGTATCATTATTAATATATTAAGATCGAACTTAAAATACAAGTTAACCTATATATGCTATATAAGAGTGAACAGGTTTAGTAGATCTTAATAATAATAGGTTCACTCTTAATATTGGTTAGATGTGTCTTGAATTTATAATATTGGGTCGGAGCTGAGGGCCTGGTTGGTATTCTACAAAAAACGAGCTAGACCCACGAGGACTATTTGACAAAGGAGGACATGAGGAATCACATGAAATTCAAGCCAAGATCAATGAAGATGTGTTAGATGTGTCTTGAATATAGAGCAAGCAAGATTCTTAATATATATACCATGCATGTGAAAGTACGAGATGTTTCTTGATTCCTAAGTTGTACATCAGAAAATTGAAAAGAACACTGAATAATATTGCACTATAATTAAATATATTAAAAACTTGGAATTAAAGACTACAAAGAATATTTCATTACAGAAAGCGAATGCAATATACTGGTTTTAGAGAGGTATATAGATTGGCTGCAAGCGGTATTAAAAGAAGATAAGTATTATTGGTTGGACGGTCGCGCTATATGTTTGGATGGAAATAAAAAATAGAGAAGATAAAGACGAAGAAAGTAGATAGAAGAAAAGAAGGTAGCAGAAGAGTTTTTTTTGGTCTCTCCCACTTAATTTGTTTCAAGATTGGAGAAATCCAAATGAACCTTTGTACCTTTTCTCGTCTTTTGTTCATACAAACAGTAGCGCAATATTAGTTTTCTTTTGTCCTATTTGGATAAACATAATTAATTACAGGGTTATTTAGAGGTGAGCATATACCCTAATGGCCGGGTATAAGTTTAGGTAGACACTAAAAAGAACTTTGGGTGGTGAAATTTAAGAACCAATAAAGTGAAGGCCTTGGTATCAGAAGTCTAGAGAATATGAGGGTCGCATTAGAAGCTAAAAGAATAAATCAAATCCTAAATAACCATAGCTCCCTATATATTGTGGTTACTAATTGAATACAATGGACTTAGGCTCTGGAATGGTAAAATGGACAATAATAGTAGTGCGGTTTGGAAACCGATTTGCTTTACTACTGATAAGCTTAAAATCGGGTTTATCACACTAATTCAATCAGGTGTTAACGCTACTGGGAATATAAGCTTCAATTCACCGCAGACTACATTAGTTGTTGAGCGGTCAGTAATGCTTATCATAGAGGACAAAAATTATTGCAACACGCCGTCACATATATATAACCTGTGATGGCCACATCGGCCATCACAAATAACATAGCAGTGACGATCGCTATAGTTGTCGTTGATAATATTTAATCATCAGCAATAAATACCACAAGTGTCGTTGATATTTAATCATCAGCAACAAACATCACAGGTGTCGTTGATTATTTAATCATCATTAACGGCCTACAGCCGTCGATGAATATTATTAGCAATCGTGATAACCTATGTTGCCCAGGTCATCAGTCATTTACAATACACTTTCAACAACGACTTAATGACGACTAATCGTTGGTAAGTAGTCACTGACATTTTATCCTGCAATTTAAAAAAAATAAAAAAATTGAAAATTCCTATATATATCGATTTATTCTTCCACATAATACACACAATTTATTCTTCCACACAAATCACACAACTTACAAACATAAACAAAGACACAATATACACAATATGAATCAATTTGTACTTAAATATTATATATAACCAATATAATTAAAATTCAACTATTTAAGCCTCAAACGGAGGCTATCAAATGTTATATATAACCAATATAATTAAAATACAACTATTTAAGCCTCAAATAGAGGCTATCAAGTATCAAGTATCAAAAAAGTATATATAAATATCAAGTATAATGTAATTAAAATACACAAAAACAAAATCTCACGATTGCGATGGAGGCTGCGGAGGATGAGGCAACGGAGTCTCGAGCGGCTGAGTCGGGAGTGGTGTTGACTGTGTCGAGCCGTCGAGGAGGACAGCTCGAACGTCGGAGGTATCCGAATGTCGGACTAACAAGGGATAGGTGTGCCAGAATAAATAGATAAGAAATGTTAAGAAATTAGTGAGTCTAACTCACCCCAAAAGCTAGCTCATGGGGAGAGGATTGTCCAAACTATTTAAAGACTAATTTGATCATATTTTAACCAATGTGAAACTTTAACACACCCCTCTCACGCCCAAGATTGGACATCTGGAGCGTGGAGTTTTGCAGGACTGGACATCTGCGGGTGGCACAATATCAACCACAAGATATATAGTCTCTGATACCATGTTAAGAAATTAATAGACCTAACTCATCCCAAAATCCACTAATTTCTTAACAAGAAATACTATTCCTCATGATTAAGGAATACTATTTCTTACCTCAATCCAAGAAATACTATTCTCCGTAAATAGAGAATACTATTCCTTACATCATCCCAAAGAATATTATTTTCCATGGATATTTTGCTAGTATTGTCCTTCAATATATAGTTATATATTTACATAAGAATACAAAAATTGAGTTGTTAAATTAATTTAATAATTACATATCTCAAATAAAAAATTATTATTTTATTATTAAATATTAATTTAATTAGTATTTATAAATAGTGTATGTTTTAAAATAAATTTTTTTATTATTATCTTAAAATTAATAAATTAATATTTTAAATTATTTTAAAATTTTAAAAGAGCAAATACCCAAAACCATAACTTTCTCTTGTCTTTTTTCCAAATCCATAACTTTGAATTGGATTTTCCCAAATCCATAACTTTCTCTTGATTTTTCCGATTTTGTCCCCTGGCTGTTGGTTTTGACCCTGGCCGATCGGTTTAACCAAATTTGAACCAGTTCAACAGGGTTTAATGAAAAAAAATCGGTTTTTAAGTAACGATGGACGTGGAACTGGAGCACGTAACTTCTTCTTCACACTTCTTCTTCGACCAGCGTTAGAACTTCTGGAGACTCAAGATTTTCTCTAGCGCCTTGCTTTGTTGACGTCGCATTTGCTCTTCCCCGTGCTCGGACGTGTCGTTTGCTCTTCCTCGTGCTCTTCCATACTTTTAGCTAGCTCGACCTTGTTGCTACTGGCGGCTTTCTTTGTTGACGCTGAGATTTTCTCTTCATTCCTCCATGACCTCGACTAATACCTTGGCTGTTATATAGTTTCGGCAAAGTCTGGAATTCGATAAAGTCACAGGTTTGTACCTACTATTTCACTTTTTTTTTGGTTTATTATGTAGAAACATGCCATATTAGTAAACAAATATCTAATCATGTACTCTTTTTTGCTTGATTCAATACTTTTATGAAAGTATCTAATGCCCTAGTTTTTGAATACTTAGCGGCATTTCATACACATACAGTTCCATTAGTAAAGTTTCTTCATTATTAGCCACTTAATTCTCAAACAAGAATGGTTGTTACACTCTATTTAACAGAAACCCTAGTTGTAACTTGGGAGTTGTTTCAAGACTTTTGCAAAACTCTGTAAGTACATCCGCCCAGGTTTGTATCATCAGTGTCATTGGTTTTTTTGTTTAATTTAGTAGAATCATTCTATATTAGTAATGATAAAAATAATGATATTATCGTTTTTGATCAATTCCATACTTTTGTGAAGTTATGGAATTCTATAATCTATTCCATACTCAATCTGATTTAATTTGGTTATAGGTGTATGTGTGATGGCTGATGCACATAATTTTGTGGTACAAGATTCTGATATTGATAATATCTTGTGAGTTATTGAATTATATGTCATTCATCCTCACTTATTGTTAACTTCGGATAAACAAATAATTATTAACTTATATCATTATAGGTCGCAATATCTTGACAATGATGACTTTATTGTGCCTGATACATATGTCAATGTACAAACCTCTACACAACAAGCGTCAAATCAGGTTGAAACTATAACTGACACTGTCATTATAGCTCAAGAGGCTCAAGAAAATACAAGTCAAGCATTTTTAGATCTGAACTTCCCTCTGACATTTGATGATGATGAGTATGACTACATTGAGGAAGAGCTTGCTGAGGAGAGGATAAGAGAAGAAGTGGAGGCAATTGAGGAATTCCCAAATTCAATTTTTACTTCTAGTGATGTAATTGGAAGATATTTTCTATTGGAGGAACATATGTACGAGAATAATGGAGCAGGTGAGGGTGTGGAGAATATCCACACAAGCGATGAGGAGACTAAAACATATGTGAACAATGATGAATATGCCATTCCTTTTGAATTCTATGATGTTTTCACTTCTGAAGATGTCAATTGCATTGATTTTGACTTCACTGACGGTCAGTATGATATAGGAGATCATGATTTTCAAGTCGAAGAAGAAGAAGATGACACCCTGGTAAACTCCATGAATGTTTGTCCAATTGATGATGATTCATAGACTTCAGAATTGTATCTACATCAGGTAATTCATTTGAAAATAATAAGATGTCTTCCATACTTTTCTGAAAGTTTTGATAAAATATGGAATCATTACTTTTGCACTTCCAGAGTATGGAAGTTGAGTTTTTCTGTGTATTAATGACATTCTATAGTTTTGATAAAATGTGGAATTTGGTTAATGGTTTATTTCTTGAAATTCTAGAGTTTTCTCAAAGTATGAAATCATTACTTTTGCACTTCCAGAGTATGGAAGTTGAGTTTTTCTGTGTATTAATGGCATTCTATAGTTTTGATAAAGTGTGGAATTTGGTTAATGGTTTATTTCTTAAAATTTTAAAATTTTCTCAAAGTATAGAATCATTACTTTTGCACTTTCAGAGTATGAAAGTTGGGTTTTACACAGAAAAACCCAACTAGAGGAAATAATAGTTATGTTGTCTATAATGTATACTTGTATATGTTATCCTATGTAAAACTACAATAATCATACCAGTATAAGACATTCCATACTTTCACCAAAGTATAAAACTTAAGAAAATACCATTCTATGTATCATTTTTTATTCACCAAAGCTTATTTGTAATGATTATATTGGAATTCTGTCTAATAGTCGTATTTGTTGATAGATATTCCATACTTTTGTGAAAGTATGAAATTATATAAAATATCAGTCTAGTTATCATTTATTGGATATTAGTCTAATAAATACCAGTCTTGTATTAATTTCATGTATTTTTTGATAGAGATAGTTTCAGGAGAGCTCTTACCACTTATTGCATCAAGCAAAATTTTGAATTGAGACGCATCCAAAGCAATAGTCACTATATCAAAATCGGATGCAAATAGCCCAATTGTTGTTGGACGTTGTCAGCAATCGGCAGGGGTAGATTTCAAATAGTGACTTTTGTCAATCAGCACAATTGTACTGTTGCAAGGTTGAACTTGGACCATCGACAATGCATTGTCACTTTTGTTGCGAATCACATAAAGAAGCATCTTTTGGGCAATAAGAAAATCAATAGTAGTTTTGTTATCTCTGAGATAAGAAAGGTATTTGGAGTGCGTATATCTTATAAGAAAGCATACAATGCACTCCAAATTGCTCCCGTTTCCGTTCATGATGACTATGATAAATGCTACAAAGATTTGCCAACATATCTTAGGGAATTAAGGATTCACGACTTTGAATCAAAAGTTAAATTGATGAGTTGTTCCTCGACCCACCGTTTCCGACGTGTCTTCTGGGCTTTCAGTGCAAGCTTGCGTGGATTTAGAGAATATATGCGTCCTATATTATGTATTGATGCGACACATCTGAGAGGTAAATACCTAGGTGTTCTTATGATTGCAACTTCTATTAATGCAGAAAATAAGCTTTTTCCCGTGGCATTTACTGTGACTAAAATTGAAAAAACAGAAACATGAGAGTGGTTTTTGGATGAACTTTTTAGATGCATCTCCGGTTATAGGGGATTAAGTATTATGAGTGATTGGAACCCAGACATTATAGTTGCTGTGAGAAATGTATTTCCGGATGCTGCGCATGGATATTGTATGGTTCATCTTGCAAAAAATTTAGTACACGATGTTCGTTCAAAAGATGTTGTGCCCTTGTTTTGGGCAGCTACAAGATCAACCACGGAACATTCATTTAATGAATGTATGCAAAAGATATTGGCTATTCATGAGCAAAGTTACCAATGGATGTCTCATTTAGAGAAGAAGAAATGGGCTAATTTCTTTTTACCCGGTAGGAGGTATGATATCATAACCAACTAATTCTGTGGAATGCTTGAATTCATTATTTAGGAAAGTTCGTGGGTTGCCAATCAGAACATTGATTGAGATGACAAGACGCAAGGTCTCAGAGTGGTTCTTCAAGAGACGTAAAGTTTCTCTTACATTGACCACTACTTTGACTGAAAAAATGGAAATAATTTTAGCAAATAATTGCCACAAATGTCGTTGGCATGCTGTGCATCCACATTGGGACCATTGCTACCAGGTACAAACATCATAATAAACAGTTATTGTTGATTTAGCTAATAGATCATGCTCTTGCAGGAAGTTTCAACTTTATAGTATTCCTTGTTCATATGCCATGGCTCATATCGGTTATTGTAGTCTTGACCCTTATGAGTATTGTGAGCGTTATTTCACTATTGAGACTTATAAAAAAATATATGAGGATGAAATTTATCCGACAAGAAGCAATCAATATTGGCATAGAGAACCATATGATACCGAAGTGAAACCACCCCAATCTCTGGCACAACCTGGTAGAAAAAGAAAAAATAGAAGAGAATCAAGACATAGTGGCAGACTTCAGATGAAGTGCTCAAGATGCAAGCAAGTAGGGCACAACAAACGTTCACGCAGAGCTCCCCCCCTCAGTTGACAACATACTTCATTTATGATAATATATTTATTGGACAAAATTTTTGAGGGTATATATCATATTTTGGATACCATTTGATGTATGAGTTAAGCACAGAAGAAGAAATTACATACTTTCCTGAGCTTAAATCATACAGAATAAACTAGTGAAAGTACTAATTTTGGACTCTGTATCACAATTACTATCTGTTAATATTTGAGTTGAATTCTGTAAGTTGAATTTTATATGAGTTGAGCTCAGAAGAAGACATTTCATACTTTCATGAAAGTATTGAACCGGAGAAAATACTAGTTTTTTTATGTCAAAATGCCAATTAGTCATAATGGATATTCTTTCTAAAGTCTGGAAGTTGAATTCTGTATGAGTTGAGCACAGAAGAAGACATTCCATACTTTCATGAAAGTAAAGTATGGAACTGGTGAAAATACTAGTTTTTTTTCTGTCAAAATGCCAAATAACCATATTGCATATTCTTTGTAAAGTCTAGAAGTTAAATTCAGTATAAGTTGAGCTCAAAATAAGACATTCCATACTTTCATGAAAGTATGAAATTGTTGAAAATACTACTTTTTTCTGTCAAAATGCCAATTAGCCATATTGGATATTCTTTCTAAAGTCTGGAAGTTGAATTCTGTATGAGTTGAGCACAGAAGAAGACATTCCATACATTCATGAAAGTAAAGTATGGAACTGGTGAAAATACTAGTTTTTCTTCTGTTAAAATGCCAAATAGCCATATTTAATATTCCTTCTAAAGTTTGGAAGTTGAATTATGTATGAGTTAAGCTCAGAATAAGGCATTCCATACTTTCATGAAAATATGAAACTGGTGAAAATACTATTTTTTTCTGTCAAAATGCCAAATAGCTATATTGCATATTCTTTCTAACGTCTGGAAGTTGAATTCTATATGAGTTGAGCTCAGAATAAGGCATTCCATACTTTCATGAAAGTATGGAACTGGTGAAAATACTACTTTTTTTCTGTTAAAATGCCAAATAGTCATATTGCATATTCTTTCTAAAGTCTAGAAGTTTAATTATGTATGAGTTGAGCTCAAAATAGGGCATTCCATACTTTCATGAAAGTATGGAACCGGTAAAAATAATAGTTCTTTTCTGTCAAAATGTCAATTAGTCTTATTGGATATTCTTTCTAAAGTCTAGAAGTTGAATTTTGTATGAGTTGAAAACAGAAGAAGACATTCCATACTTTCATGAAATTAAAGTATGGAACTAGTGAAAATACTAGTTTCTTTCTGTCAAAATGCCAAATAGCCATATTGAATATTCTTTCTAAAGTCTGAAAGTTGAATTATGTATGAGTTGAGCTCAGAATAAGGCATTCAATACTTTCATGAAAGTATGAAACTGGTGAAAATACTAGTTTTTTTCTGTCAAAATATCAATTAGCCATATTGGATATTCTTTCTAAGTGTTTAGAAGTTGAATTCTGTATGAGTTGAGCTCAAAATAAGGCATTCTATACTTTCATGAAAGTATGGAACTGGTGAAAATACAACTTTTTTTCTGTCAAAATGCCAAATAGTCATATTGCATATTCTTTCTAAAGTCTAGAAATTTAATTCTGTATGAGTTGAACTCAGAATAAGACATTCCATACTTTAATGAAAGTTTGGAACTTATGAAAATACTAGTTTTTTTCTGTCAATATATCAATTAGCCATATTGGATATTCTTTCTAAAGTCTGAAAGTTGAATTATGTATGAGTTGAACTAAGAATAAGACATTCTATACTTTCATGAAAGTATGTAACTGGTGAAAATACTACTTTTTTTTGTCAAAATGCCAAATAGCCATATTGCATATTCTTTCTAAAGTCTAGAAGTTTAATTCTGTATAAGTTGAGCTCAGAATAAGGAATTCAATACTTTCCTGAAAGTATGAAACTTGTGAAAATACTATTTTTTTTCTGTCAAAATATCAATTAGCCATATTGGTTATTCTTTCTAAAGTCTAGAAGATTAATTATGTATGAGTTGAGCTCAGAATAACGCATTTCATACTTTCATGAAAGTACGGAACTGGTGAAAATATTAGTTTTTTTTTGTCAAAATGTCAATTAGCCATATTGGATATTCTTTCTAAATCTGGAAGTTGAATTCTGTATGAGTTGAGCTCAGAATAAGACATTCTATACTTTCATGAAATTATGGAACTAGTGACAATACTACTTTTTTCTGTCAAAATGCCAAATAGCCATATTGCATATTCTTTCTAAAGTCTAGAAGTTTAATTCTGTATGAGTTGAGCTCAGAATAAGGCATTCAATACTTTCCTGAAAGTATGAAATTTGTGAAAATACTACTTTTTTTCTATCAAAATATCAATTAGCCATATTGGTTATTCATTCTAAAGTCTAGAAGTTTAATTATGTATGAGTTGAACTCAGAATAAGGCATTTCATACTTTCATGAAAATTCGGAACTGGTGAAAATATTTTTTTTTTTAATAGTCAAAATGTCAATTAGCCATATTGGATATTCTTTCTAAATCTGGAAGTTGAATTCTGTATGAGTTGAGCTCAGAATAAGGCATTCTATACTTTCATGAAAGTATGGAACTGGTGACAATACTACTTTTTTCTATCAAAATGTTAAATAGCCATATTGCATATTCTTTCTAAAGTCTAGAAGTTTAATTCGGTATGAGTTGAGCTCAGATAAGGCATTCAATACTTTCATGAAAGTATGAAACTCATGAAAATACTACTTTTTTATGTCAAAATGCAATTAGCCATATTGGATATTCTTTTCTAAAGTCTGAAAGTTGAATTCTGTATGAGTTGAGCTCAAAATAAGGAATTTCATACTTTCATGAAAGTAAGAAACTGGTGAAAATACTACTTTTTACTATCAAAATGCTAAATAGTCATATTGTATATTCTTTCTAAAGTCTAGAAGTTTAATTCTGTATGAGTTGAACTCAGAATAAGATATTCTATACTTTCATGAAAGTATGGAACTGGTGAAAATTTTAGTTTTTTTCTGTCAAAATGTCAATTAGCCATATTGGATATTCTTTCTAAAGTCTGGAAGTTGAATTCTGTATGAGTTGAGCTAAGAATAAGGCATTCTATACTTTTATGAAAGTATGGAACTGGTGAAAATACTATTTTTTTTCTGTCAAAATGCCAAATAGTCATATTGCTTATTTTTTCTAAAGTCTAAAAGTTTAATTCTCTATGAGTTGAGCTCAAAATAAGGCATTCAATACTTTCATGAAAGTATGAAACTGGTGAAAATACTAATTTTTTCTGTCAAAATATCAATTAGCCATATTGGATATTCTTTCTAAAGTCTAGAAGTTGAATTCTGTGTGAGTTGAGCACAGAAGAAGGCATCCCATACTTTCATGAAAGTAAAGTATGAAACTGGTGAAAATTCTAGTTTTTTCTGTCAAAATGCCAAATAGTCATATTGCATATTCTTTCTAAAGTCTCGAAGTTGAATTCTGTATGAGTTGAGCTCAGAATAAGGTATTCCATACTTTCATGAAAGTATGGAACTGGTGAAAATACTATTGTTTTCTATCAAACTGTCAATTTGCCATATTGGATATTTTTTCTATAGTCTAGAAGTTGAATTATGTATGAGTTGAGCACAGAAGAAGACATTCCATATATTCATGAAAATAAAGTATGAAACTGGTGAAAATACAAGTTTTTTTTCTGTCAAAATGCCAAATAGTCATATTGAATATTCTTTCTAAAATTTGGAAGTTGAATTCTGTATGAGTTGAACTCAGAATAAGGCATTTCATACTTTCATGAAAGTATGAAACTGGTGAAAATACTACTTTTTTTCTGTCAAAATGCCAAATAGTCATATTGCATATTCTTTCTAAAGTTTGAAAGTTGAATTCTGCATGAGTTAAGCTCAGAATAAGGCATTCCATACTTTCATGAAAGTATAAAACTGGTGAAAATACTACTTTTTTCTGTCAAAATGCCAAATAGCCATATTGCATATTCTTTCTAAAGTCTAGAAGTTTAATTATTATTGAGTTGAGCTCAGAATAAGGCATTCCGTACTTTCATGAAAGTATGGAACTGGTAAAAATACTAGTTTTTTTTGTCAAAATGTCAATTAGTCATATTGGATATTCTTTCTAAAGTCTAGAAGTTGAATTCTGTATGAGTTGAGCTCATAATAAGGCATTATATACTTTCATGAAAATATGGAACTGGTGAAAATACTACTTTTTTTCTGTCAAAATGCAATTAGTCATATTGGATATTGTTTCTAAACTCTGGAAGTTGAATTCTGTATGAGTTGAGCACAGAAGAAGACATTCCATACTTTCATGAAAGTAAAGTATCGAACTGGTGAAAATACTAATTTTTTTTCTGTCAAAATGCTAAATAGCCATATTGCATATTCTTTCTAAAGTTTGGAAGTTAAATTCAGTATGAGTTGAGCTCAGAATAAGACATTCTAAACTTTCATAAAAGTATGAAAGTGGTGAAAATACTATTTTTTTCTGTCAAAATGTCAATTAACCATATTGGATATTTTTTCTTAAGTCTGGAAGTTGAATTCTGTATGAGTTAAGCACAGAAAAAGGCATTCCATACTTTCATGGAAGTAAAGTATGAAACTGATGAAATATTAGTTTTTTTCTGTCAAAATGCCAAATAGTCATATTGAATATTCTTTCTAAAGTCTGACGTTGAATTCTATATGAGTTGAGCTCAGAATAAGGCTTTTCATACTTTCATGAAAGTATAAAACTGGTGAAAATACTTCTTTTTCTATCAAAATGTCAAATAACCATATTGCATATTCTTTGTAAAGTCTAGAAGTTTAATTATGTATGAGTTGAGCTCAGAATAAAGAATTCCATCCTTTCATGAAAGTATGAAACTGGTGAAAATACTACTTTTTTTATGTCAAAATGCCAAATAGCCATATTGCATATTCTTTCTAAAGTCTAGAAGTTTAATTCTGTATGAGTTGAACTCAGAATAAGACATTCTATACTTTCATGAAAGTATGGAACTTATGAAAATACTAGTTTTTTTCTGTCAATATGTCAATTAACCATATTGGATATTCTTTCTAAAGTCTGAAAGTTGAATTCTGTATGAGTTGAGCTAAGAATAAGACATTCTATACTTTCATGAAAGTATGTAACTGGTAAAAATACTATTTTTTTCTATCAAAATACCAAATAGCCATATTGCATATTCTTTGTAAAGTCTAGAAGTTTAATTCTGTATGAGTTGAGCTCAAAATAAGGCATTCAATACTTTCATGAAAGTATGAAACTGGTGAAAATACTACTTTTTTTCTGTCAAAATATCAATTAGTCATATTGGATATTCTTTCTAAAGTCTCGAAGCAGAATTCTGTATGAGTTGAGCATATAAGAAGACATTCCATACTTTCATGAAAGTAAAATATGGAACTGGTGAAAATACTAATTTTTTTCTGTCAAAATGCCAAATAGCCATATTGCATATTCTTTCTAAAGTCTGGAAGTTGAATTCTGTATGAGTTGAGCTCAGAATAAGGTATTCCATACTTTCTTGAAAGTATGAAACTGGTTAAAATACTATTTTTTTCTGTCAAAATGCCAATTTGCCATATTGGATATATTTTCTATAGTCTGGAAGTTGAATTCAGTATGAGTTGAGCACAGAAGAAGGCATTCCTTACTTTCATGAAAGGAAAGTATGGAACTGGTGAAAATACTATTTTTTTTCTGTCAAAATTCCAAATTGCTATATTGCATATTCTTTCTAAAGTCTAGAAGTTTAATTCTGTATGAGTTGAACTCAGAATAAGGCATTCCATACTTGTATGAAAGTATGAAACTTGTGAAATTATAGTTTTTTTCTGCCAAAATGTCAATTAGTCATATTAGATATTCTTTCTAAAATTTGGAAGTTGAATTCTATATGAGTTTAGCCCAGAATAAGGCATTCTATACTTTCATGAAAGTATAGAACTGATGAAAATACTATTTTTTTCTGTCAAAATGTCAAATAAACATATTGTATATTCTTTCTAAAGTTTAGAAGTTTAATTCTGTATGAGTTGAGCTCAGAATAAAGTATTCCATACTTTCATGAAAGTATGAAACTGATGAAAATACTACTTTTTTTCTTTCAAAATGCCAATTTGCCATATTGCATATTATTTCTAAAGTCTGGAAGTTGAATTCTGTATTAGTTGAGCACAAAAGAAGGCATTACATACTTTCATGAAAGTATGGAACCGGTGAAAATAGTAATTTTTTTCTCTCAAAATGCTAAATAGCCATATTGCATATATATTCTTTCTAAAGTTTGGAAGTTGAGTTCTGTATGAGTTGAGCTCAGAATAAGGCATTCCATACTTTCATGAAAGTATGAAACTGGTGAAAATACTATTATTTTCTGTCAAAATGCCAAATAGTCATATTGCATATTCTTTCTCAAGTCTGAAAGTTTAATTCTGTATGAGTTGAGCACAGAAGAAAGCATTCTATACTTTCATGAAAGTAAAGTATGGAACTGGTGAAAATACTAAAAAAATTTCTGTCAAAATGTCAAATAGTCATATTGCATATTCTTTCTAAAGTCTGAAAATTAAATTCTGTATGAGTTGAGCTCATAATAAGGCATTCCATACTTTCATAAAGTATGAAACTGATGAAAATACTATTTTTTTCTGTCAAAATGCAAATTAGCTATATTGGATATTCTTTCTAAAGTCTAGAAGTTAAATTTTGTATGAGTTGAGCACAAAAGAAGACATTCTATAATTTCATGAAAGTATGAAACTGGTGACAATACTAATTTTTTTTTTTGTCAAAATACCAAATAGCCATATTGCATATTCTTTCTAAAGTTTGAAAGTTGAATTCTGTATGAGTTGAGCTCAGAATAAGACATTCCATACTTTCATGAAAGTATGGAACTTGTGAAAATATCAATTTTTTTCTGTCAAAATGCCAAATAGCCATATTGCATATTCTTTCTAAAGTCGAAAAGTTTAATTCTGTATGAGTTGAGCTCAGAATAAGGCATTCCATTCTTTCATGAAAGTATAAAATTGGTGAAAATACTTTTTTCTGTCAAAATGCCAACTAGCAAATTAAACAACTCAGAATTTCCAATTAGCCAACTAGTTTTTGTCATGGAACTCAGAAGAATTTTAGAGTATAATATAATACAAATTAAACACTGTACAATTATACTACACTTTGATAATCCTCTATCAAATATGGGATTATAAATAGTTTTTGTTTCAAACTGTGATCAGAATCACTGTTGAATAAGAGTCATATAAGAATGTTGTTGCAAGCTCAAGTCGAAACCTTTTCATATGCTGTTGATTCCAGTCCATTTATTCTGATTTGATCAAATATTTAATATACATCATCGGAAAGACACCACAATCAACACTCATATTTTGTTGAGGACATTCAAACATTTCTTTTCTCAAACCTTGGGATTTCATCTAGATGCTCAGGTTGGGGCATATGCCTTCCAAATGTTCATTTGACATAGATTTAAGCAATGGAACATTATTCTCGAAATTTTAGAGGAGCCATGATAGGACCACAATGAATTTAGATGAAAGAATATTTTTTGCTCAATGTCCACCACAAGGAGATGCCAATGTCCTCCGGTATCTTTTTCTTGATTTGCATGTCGGAGGCGGCTACTATTAATGGGCATAAAAATATATTTAGGAATAGATGACACGACTGATGACCTTTGGATGGAATTCAATTTAGCAGCCTCATGGCTTCTATAATATCTTTGGAAAAAGAAATAATTTTTTTTAGTCTAAAAGTGCGAAAATAATGATTCAATACTTTGTCAAAACTCTAAAATTCTAAGAAATAAATCATTAACCAAATTTCATACTTTATCAAAACTATAGAATGTTATTAATACACAGAAAAACCCAACTTCCATACTTTGGAAGTGCAAAAGTAATGATTTCATACTTTGAGAAAACTCTAGAATTCCAAGAAATAAATCATTAACCAAATTCTACACTTTATTAAAACTATAGAATGTCATTAATACACAGAAAAACTCAACTTTCATACTCTGGAAGTGCAAAAGTAATGATTCTATATTTTGAGAAAACTCTAGAATTTCAAGAAATAAACCATTAACCAAATTTCACACTTTATCAAAATTATAGAATGTCATTAATACACAGAAAAACTCAACTTCCATACTCTGGAAGTGCAAAAGTAATGATTCCATAATTTGAGAAAACTCTAGAATTTCAAGAAATAAACCATTAACCAAATTCCACACTTTATCAAAACTATAAAATGTCATTAATATACAGAAAAACACAACTTTCATACTTTGGAAGTGCAGAAGTAATGATTCCATAATTTGAGAAAACTCTAAAATTCCAAAAAATAAACCATTAACCAAATTCCACACTTTATCAAAACTATATAATGCCATTAATACACAGAAAAATTCAACTTTCATACTCTGGAAGTGCAAAAATAATGATTACATACTTTGTCAAAACTCTGGAATTCCAAGAAATAAACCACTAACCAAATTTCATACTTTATCAAAACTATAGAATGTCATTAATACACAGAAAAGCCCAACTTCCATACCCTGGAAGTGCAAAAGTAATAATTTCATACTTTGAGAAAACTCTAGAATTTCAAGAAATAAATCATTAACCAAATTCCACACTTTATCAAAACTATAGAATGTCATTAATACATAGAAAAACTCAACTTCCATACTCTGGAAGTGCAAAAATAATAATATCATACTTTGTCAAAACTCTGGAATTCTAAGAAATAAATCATTAATCAAATTCCACACTTTATCAAAACTATAGAATGTCATTAATACATAGAAAAACTCAACTTTCTTACTCTGGAAGTGCAAAAGTAATGATTCTATACTTTGAGAAAACTCTAGAATTCCAAGAAATAAACCATTAATCAAATTCCACACTTTTTCAAAACTATAGAATGTCATTAATACACAGAAAAACTCAACTTCCATACTCTAGAAATGCAAAAATAATGATTTCATACTTTGTCAAAACTCTGGAATTCCAAAAAATAAACCATTAATCAAATTCCATACTTTATCAAAACTATAGAATGTCATTAATACACAGAAAAACTCAACTTTCATACTCTGGAAGTGCAAAAGTAATGATTCCATACTTTATCAAAACTCTGGAATTTCAAAATTTTACAAAATAAATGATAAATTTACCTCGAAATTGTGCTAAAATATATATGATTACTTGGACTGCTACAAGCATTCCTTAATAAGATTGACGCATAGCCATCAATCGTGTCGTCGTCTATAAGAGCATCGAAGTCTAGTATATTTCATAAACATTCCAAGTTTAAAAAGTAGTGCCCACATCTCCAAATATAATCATTGCTCAACTTAATCAAATAAAAAATATTAATAAGTATTCAATCTACTACAACATTCCAGCATACTCACTCTAATTTCTAATGTATTCACTCATAAATATAATTATTGTCCTGCAATAACAATTTAAATTGTAGTAACACTCACTCTAATTTATTTATAGTTAGGAGTAAATTGGCAATGTCCTCCGCATCTTTTAATTCATTTCTTATATGCATAAAAAATATGAAGAGAGTTATTGTCATTATAGTTATTTGGCTGCATCCTTATACACTTCGAAGAATTTAGTTTTTACATTTCGAAGAATTTTTCCTTTTGTGGCTTTATGCTTTTTAATAACTTTAGTTTTCTCATCTTTTTTCTCCTCATCTTCATCATCCAGACTTAAATTCAATGGAAAAATTGATGTGATATCTTTTGTCTATTGTTTGGACCTCTTAGTGTATCTCTTTGCAACAGCTATTTTCTTTCTTTTGCTTGGCTTCGGGCTTGCAACAGTAGCCATGGTTGGTTCCGGGCTTACAACAACAATAGCCATGGTTGGTTTCGGTGTTGCAACAAGAACTTCTTCAACCTTCTTCTCAAATTTTTTGGCTTTTTTATCATTTATTTTTTGCCACAGAGGGGTTCCCCTCCTTTCCCTTAGATTATATTTATTCTTTTGAATTGATGCCCTCCTAACAATAGTCCTATATACAATGATGAGGTGAGAGGACATGCATCAACAGTAGATCTCTTCTTCTGCCTTATTATTTTCTTTATTTCCCTTCGCAAATATCTATTTATGTGTTCTTGGCAGTATTCCGTTACAAAATCAATCAACAAATCTTCGGCAGTCTGAAAAAATTACATAATAAAAAGTCATTTCATAGTTTGGTGAAAGTATGAAATTAGAGAAAATATTATTGAACTAGAATAGATATGCAACTTCAATATGTAACTTCATACCCTAGTGTGTGGCCGGAATAAAACTTGTTCTTCGACTGAAGGAATAAAATTTTCAACAACTTGAAAATGGGTCACAGCCTCCCATTTGGACTTGAGGGTCCTTGTTTGCCAATTTATAATAACTCATTTTCACAATCTGAACTTATTTGGTATGGCTCTGGGAACCAAAATGAGAATATGTTAAAAAAACCAACCCTGTCAAAGAAAATATAATCCATAAAATAGGTTATTAACAATATAAAACAAAATATTGACATAAAAAATATCATACTGACCAGCAAAAGAATAACACAACCACGCATGTAGGTGGCAACTGGATTAGCTTGTTGTTGTTCAACTACTAATCTGATTCTTTCCCCAATAGAGGGGATTTGTCCGGCTACAAATGAATATATACAATTAGATCAATTGTACTTACTAATGTCATTCAGGTTATCTACATAACCCAATAAATAACCCGGTACACGATATCCGGAAGTACAAAATAATATATAGGAAAATACATATAAAATGTACAAACGATAAAAATCCTCTATATCTTGAGGATTGTTGGAGCCATTCACTTGAATCATTAGGTTTTCAATTTGTGTCCTACTAGGTGCTGCTTCATCCGGAAAAAAAATAGCCTTCATATAGCCCTTGCAAGTGGCTTCACTTGCCTCTGGAGTTGGAATTAATTCTTCATGATTAGGCAGGCCTAAGAGGAGAGCCACGTCAAATTCTGAAAATGTCACCTCCTTTCCTTTGAAGTTAAAAACTAGGTCTTTCACCCACTGCTTCATAATTAAGAGAAGCAAATTCCTAGACATTGGGAATTCTCCTATGTCCAGGAATATTCCAAAAGGGGTGGTTTGTATCAGAGCTTTCTCTTGTGCACTTATGTGAATGCTTTGCAAGTTGCCCCAATTATGCTCTAAACCTAGTAAGAGGAATCTTCTAAATCTGTCTACATAGCAAGTCCATTGAAGGATATGTCCATGTCCTTTTACTACTCTTGAGGGTGGTGCATATGAGGGTTTTGCTAACTCTATCTGTTCCACAACCTTCCAGTGTTGTTATCTGACTTTTGACAGTCTTGCTGACTTTTATCATCAATCGGGTCTGCAACATAAGTAGTTTGTTGTTTAAAAAATAAGATAAGATCAAATCGTTAATAAACAAAGAAAATAACAAACTCATACCTGCAAAGTTAACCTTGCGAGTGTTGTGTCGGGTCCTCATTTTTCAAATATATTTTTTTAAAAATTAAGTACCATATTTCATTGAAAATAAATGAATAATTGGATCAATGACATATAGAAGTCTATATAAGCCTTAATGTTTTAATATTGAACTAATTTATGACTCATATATGATCATTCCATACTTTTCCAAAAGTGTGGAAAGGAACTGAATTTATAATATTTCAATAATATTTCAATAATTTTGCCAAAAAACTATATATATAAGTCAACATTAAGCTAATTAATGCAATATTACCCTAATTTATGGCAATTTCATACTTTTACAAAAGTATGAAATTGCATTTACATTATACTATTTCATAAGTTTATCAACTTATATGTTTGTAATAGGATCATATAAAATCAAATAGTATTTGGACTCAAATAAAACCAAATAGTACTCAATAAAATAATATTTCATACTTCTTTAAAAGTCTATAACTAACAAAAAAAAAACTAGATTTCATTCAAAATATGGAATCATTAGATAAATGAAATATAGAAGTCTATATAAGCCTTAATGATTCAATATTGGACTAATTTATATGATCCATATATGATCATTCCATACTTTTCCAAAAGTGTGGAAATGAACTGAATTTATAATATTTCAAAAGTATTTTAATAAATTTGACAATAAACGATATATAGAAGTCAATATTAAGCTAATTAATGAATATTGCCCTAATTTATGGCAATTCTATACTTTAACAAAAGTATAGAATTGCATTTACATTATACTATTTCATAAGTTTATCAACATATATGCCTGTAATAGGGTCATATAAAACTAAATAGTACTCAATAAAATAGTATTCCATACTTCTTTAAAAGTCTATAACTAATAAAAAAAACTAGATTTCATTCAAAATATGGAATCAATATCTACATGCATATATAAGTCTATATAAAGCCAATTAATGCAATATTACCCTAATTATTGATAAATTCATACTTTTACAGTAATCACGTTAAAATCATACTATTTAATTTCTATAAATCTTGAAAATTTGAAATTAGGGCACAAGCTCATAAAAGACTCAAATATAATAAAAAAGTATTCAATAAAATAGTATTTTATACTTTTGCAGAAGTATAGAATTGCATTAAAATTAGATGAGCTATTCTTAAACAGTAAATAATAAAATGTGTAATGTGTAACAACTTAAGGTAATAAATAAAAATTAAGGAAGCAGTTCATAAAAGTTAGAATTTATACCACTTGGATTTGGAAAATTAGGGCACGCCATCAAAGTTACAGTGAGTAGCTTACCTGCGGGGTTAAGAGCTTTAAAGAACTTGTCCGGAGAATAGGGCGGTAACACTGAGGTATGATGCAGCGGTT
Source organism: Canna indica (assembly GCA_034359265.1). Taxonomy (NCBI): domain Eukaryota; kingdom Viridiplantae; phylum Streptophyta; class Magnoliopsida; order Zingiberales; family Cannaceae; genus Canna; species Canna indica. Next base: position 73,500,030 of record CP136894.1, on the reverse strand, counting down.
GGAGCGATTTGGGAGGCAACAGAGGACGCGAGAACACAGGGTGACAGTTTGCTTCAAGGGTTTTGTGCGGGATGCGAGAACACAGGGTTGCGGTTTCCTTCCAGGGATTCAGCCGGAGAAGACAACAAAAGATGGCGGTTTCCTTCCGGCGATTCAAGCGACGACAACGGCGACAAACACTACTAGAAAAATGGGCATCAGCAACGGCTGATGCCGTTGCTGAGCCATTGCTGAAGGGCATCAGCAACGGCCTAGCCGTTGCAATAGAGTCGTGACAGAAACTCGCGTTGCTGATAACTTAGTGACGGTGCAGCAACGGCCGCTCGGGCCGTCGCTCAAAACATTATCAGCAACGGCCACTCGGGCCGTCGCTAAAACTATTATCAGCAACGGTTTTGCCACAGACCCGGAGCCGTTGCTGATAACATTAATAGCAACGGCCGCTGAGTCCGTAGCAACGCCGTTAGTGAAATCCCGTCGCTAAGCCGTTGCTGTAGGTCATCAGCAACGACTTTCGATACACTTTTAGCAACGGCTTTCCCACGGACGGCCGTGGGAAAGCCGTTGCTGATGATGTGTACCTCGTAACAGAAAAATTGAAAATTTCAAATTTCCATTGATACATTGATACATTATCTGATACATAACTCACACACCCATACCCTCATACACACATTCATTCACACATCACAAACACACCAAGATATACATCAAAACAATTATATTTATATTGATAATTATCCACAATAGTATAAAAACTATTCAAATGCAAAATTGAAGTATCAATATCCAAACAAAATAAATTAAACAAGTCCAATATCTCAGTAACAAAGTCAATATAAAAAAATCTCACGATGACGATGGAGGATGGTCTGGATCATATGGCGGGATCTGGAGTGCTTGAGTGTACACCAGCGTGGACTGACTCGAGGACGATGGATTAGATGATGCCGAAGAGATGCCTGCTTCGGGATGACCTGACATGTTGCGTAGCATAGCTTGTATATCCGCCATCATCTGACTCTGGCCCTCCATTATCCCAGTCTGACGCGCGACCGTGTCCTCTAGAGTCCTTATTCTGCTACTATGATCATAACTGGATCTAGAGGTGGACGGCCGCTCACCAGCGACCGGAGGGGTCGGTGCCCCAAGTGGCCCTAGTACGGCTCGCGCATGACCACTATCTGCGAAGCCATATACGCGGCCATGGTCCTAGCCACCTGCGGCCTCGACCCATGATGCTGCGTCAAAGTCCTCGGGGGTACCCCCGCGCTGCACCACAGTCTGGCTGTACGTCTCCTACTCGAGTTTGATTTTTTGTTTAATATTTATCATAAAACTTAAATTATAAATATATAATGAATAATTTAAACAAATATATAATTACCACAATGTATGCAGCGCGGTTGTCGATGTACTCCCCCGTCTCATGTGCTCGACGGTGAGTCCGCTCAAACACCGCCATCGGGGAGGGTCGCTGGACAGTCCCGTCATCCGACACCGTCGTCTACATTTACAAAATAAATACATTAATTAGTACACATAGTAACAAATAAAATATATAATTAAAAGATATACTTACCATACGGTTCGCGTGCACTGCAAATGCAACAGAGCCGCCGGTGTGACGCGCTGCTCCCCCCGACATGTGATTTCTAGCCGCATTCCGAGAAACCTCCTGCCATCGATCCGTCGACCATATTCCCACGAGCTGGTCCCATATATCCAGAGTAATCCAACCAGGGCCGTATCCCCAAGTCTCCGCGATGTTAGTGGTCCCAGCTCGGGCCATCGCCTGGGACCGAGCCTGCCCCAGCTGCCCGTTGTACCTTGCCCGGGAAATAGCCTCCCAGGCAGCGTAAATGAAGGGCCTCTGGTCCTCGGCCCATGTATAGCGAGCCTGCAAAATAATAATATAAGTACCAATATTAATATATCATCATGCATGTAAAAATAATAATAATACGTGCCTTAAACTCGCGCCATAACATGTCGACGTGCTCGCTAGGCACGTGAGACCACGTACGCCATGCCCCGTGCATGTATCGTTGAATAGTAGAAGAAATGCTTCTTGGCACTTCTTCTTGCTCGAACCTGCACAACAAAAATAAATTTTAATATTATATTATGACATAATGAATTTGTAATGATTCATAATTCATGATATATTACCGCTCCCCAATCACGCTAATCAATCTACGTGACTCTGTGGCTGGTGGAGGCTGTCACCTGTTCGGCCCGCGTAGCCGCCTGCGTCTGGATGTACTAGCCTTGGCAGTATCATCCTCATGAGGATCAGCAACAGGAGGATCAGCAGCATGAGTAAGTGCTGGAGTCTCACCGATCGGAGACTCCGAAGCTCTCCTGCGTCGATAACCACGACCAGACATATCTGTCGAACAGACATATAATCAGATTATTGTATAAATAGTAGAGATATATTTAATAAAATATATACTTTACAATTATTCTTCATCATCTGAATAATAGTCTTCGAATTCTTCTTCTTCTTCCTCTTCTTCATCTCCAGCTTCCTCAATTTCATGATCGTCATCATCAGCATATTCAACTTCTAATTGAATTGACGTTGTGTCTGCATCCTCGAGTATTGGAATAATACGATCCACAGCAGGAGGAATTGACCCCCAAGACTATCAAGTATCATAGTTCTATAGGGATTACATTGACTGGATGAAGAAGCACCAGCAGAGGAAGATTCACCATATGTCTGAACGACAGGATTGCTCGACGTCCCGACTTCGCGTGACTCCCTGTGACAAGTCCATAGAAAATATCTTGGTGCAAATCCTTTGGTATATAGATGCAGAGTGACAGTCTCCCGATCCAAAAATCGTCCATTTGAACAAATGTGGCACGGACATCGGATTTGATCACCCATGCTAACGAAATTCCGATTCGAATAGGCGAAATTTAGGAAGTACATTACGCCTAATCGAAACTCATTCGTTAAAGCTCCACGATCAAGACGTCGGTACATCCAACTTCGATCAGCCGACATGATTCTGTCAATCAATGACAATTTCTTTGGTTAATGTCTTTAGGTGAGATTGTCCTATTCCATTCGGGATTTATGTTATTTGAACTGCACTTACGTTTTTATTTTAACTGTTAACTAATTATTCTAAATTTCAGCAGCATCTCCCTATAGTTCTCCGAATACGCATATCATCTGGGCGCGTATCGGAGAACAAGAGAGATGTTGCCGAAATTTAGAATAATTAGTTAACAGTTAAAATAAAAACGTAAGTGCAGTACAAATAACTATATTCCCAAATTGTCCAATCAGGGATAATTCAAGAATTGTACATCGTATAAAAGATCATCTACTTCTTTTACACGAACATATAATCCCCGAACGGATCTAAGGTTTTGCTAAATCATATCCGACTCGTCGATGCGTACGTGAAACATATGAACTCGTCGGATGCATGATTATTTTCTAAATGTTTCGAGACCGTTCGAGTCCATATTGGACGATTCTGGCGCGCGTTCGAAGTGGACGATTCCGGCGCGCGTCCGAAGTGGACGATTCCGGCGCGCGTCCGAAATTAATCTAAACCCTAATAATTAATCTAACAAATTAAACAATTAATCTAAATAATTAATTAATAATTATAAAATAATAAAATATTATATATAAATTTATAAATTCCGGTGCCGGAGTCAGGTGGACTCCGGCGCCGGCGTACCGTGGCCGGACACACTGTTCGGCCACTGTGCAAGGTCCGGCGGCGGCCATCGGCCGACCGCCGCCGGCCGAAACCCTAGAAATAGGGTTTCGGTCGGATTAATTCCAGTCAGCCGCAACGGGAAGAGACGGCTGATCGACGAGGCATACTTGAACAAGTCGGCAGCAACGGGAGGAGGAAGAGGCGTCGTCGGCGTCGGCAGCAGCGGCGAGAGGCGAGAGCAGGAGCGGCGGCGGCAGCAGCGGGAGGAAGAAGGGTCGGGCGCGACTGGTGCCCTATATAAACTTATCGGCAATGGCTCACTCGCCCGTTAGAAAGTCGTTGCTAATAAGTTATCATCAGCGAAGGCTCACTTGTCCGTTAGAAAGCCGTTGCTGATAATTATAATATCAGCAACGGCTCGCGTGTCCGTCCGAAAGCCGTTGCTGATAATTAAAATAATCCGCAACGGCTTGCGTATCCGTTAGAATGCCGTTGCAGATACAACCTAGCTATCTGCAATGGCTCTGGCGGCTGTAAGAAGGCCGTTGCAAATAGCAACGGCTTGAGCGGCCGTTGCTGAAGACCTAATTTCTAATAGTGAAAGGAAGACGAAGGCGCGATCGGTAAAAAGGTAAAAAATAAAGTCGATCAGTAAAAAGGTAAAATGTAGTAGAGAGAGATAGAGCGGGAAATCCTGTGAACCGGATTTTTTCATTAAATCATGTTGAACCGGTTCAAATTTTGTTGAACCAGTCGGCAAACGTCCAAACCAAAAGCCAGGGGGCAAAACTGGAAAAATCAAGAAAAAGTTATGGATTTGGAAAAATCCAATTCAAAGTTATGGATTTGAGAAAAATATGAGAGAAATTTATAATTTTGGGTATTTGCTCATTTTAAAATTAATAAATTAATATTTTAAAATTAATCAATATTTTACATTAATGTATATTTTTATTGTGTTATTATTAATAAATTATTATACATTAATAATATTTTAGTATTTTTTTTTCTCAATTCCTCATCTATTTCTTATAATAAGCAAACAAAGTAACATTATTTTTTATCTACTCCAAACAAGATAATATTATTATTTATTTATTTCATTCATTGTCTATTTTTATTTCTTATTATTTTACTCTACCCAACCAAATACTAGCCAAGTTTTTATTCTTAAATATTTTTTTTAAAAAATCACAAATTAATAAATTAGAACTACAAGATTCCGGGTATATCAGCTGAAGTCATCTCAAATGAGACTAACCCAAATATGTTCTTACTACCTTTCCAATAACACGGCGGTAAGCATACAAATTTATTCTAACGGAATCTTTAAAATTCCAAGATAGGATTCCTACGGTAGTAACGATCATAAATAAATTAAAGTTAATATAATAATTTATTTAAGTAAACACTTTGGACTATTATATATATCGATAAAAAGCAAAAGAAAAAGTATTATTATAATACTAATACTCAGCAATCTTTAGCTCATTATATATTTAACTTCAATTACATGCGCACGTCTTTGTCTGTGTCTTTAATCTAATTCTATTGATTTGATTTGTATATTTTTTTCTTTAAAAGACTTCTTTTGTATTTTTATTAAGTTGGCATTTCAAAAAAAAAAAAGGTTACAACATTAGTTATTTATTATTTAAATTTTGAATATTTAATAATTAATATACAGTTTGATTAGTGAACTAATATGTAGGGGTGTTCATTATTCAGTTCACACCAAATCGAACCGAAAAATCAAATCGAATTTTTTGGTTCGGTTCGGTTTCAGCGGTTGCAGGTTCAGTTTCTGACCCGAACCGAACTCGAATTTTGAGTTTCAGTTCCCGAAATTCGGGAACCGGCCCGAATCGAAAACCGAATTAATGAAAAAATAATATATATATTTTAATTTTTAACCCAGGTAAGTAAATGGGTATTAGAAAATAATTTTTAATCGAATTAATTAAAATTTTGATTTTCGGATTGAAAACTGAACCGAATAATTTCGATTCGGGTTAGATCGGTTTAGACATAATTCGGTTCGAGTTCGGGTTGGAATTTCGATATATATTTTTTTTTGATTTGGCTAATTTTGGTTCAGTTCGGTCCAGATTGAATCGAATGGACAGCCCTACTAATATGAGTCGGATGTGAGAACATTGCGTGGACTAAAAAGATGCTTATTGAGATCTCTTCTCCTATAATATTTAATTTTTTATCTTTCTTTTTTCTATGATTCAAGCTCCTATAAATTTAACACGATATCAAAATAATAACTTCCGAGTTGAAATGTTGCTAATTATCTTAATAAATTAAAAAATATATGCCTTTTTGTTTCAGTCCATGTTACATCTTTTTTCTAGATTTTTGGTGATCTTTGGAATTTTATTTGAGGGATAAAGATTTATTTATAAAACTTAGTTCTTGGTGGACTTTTTCGTAAAATTACCCAAATCTAAATTTATATATAGTATCAACCTAGTTTTATTTGAGTTTTCACCAAAAAGAGGGTAGCCTCCATCGTATAGTGTCGGGGACGAATTGAGGTGGTCGATCGTCGAGGAGGGGGAGTTCGTGAAAGAAGTAGGATTATTCCTGGTTCTTTTGGTCATAAATTGTTATGTCATTTTGTCGTTCATTTGAGTTTTGGTGTAGCACATAAGAGGAATTTAATCTACGTACCCATCAATCTAGTCTTAATGTGTGGGAGTCGTTGTTGCCGCAAAGTGCTGCAATAGCACTGTGTATAGGAAGCATGTCGAGACGGTGCCATCATGACGTGGTTGGGCGTTGTTGGGCGTTGTTAAGCGTCGCAACTTGACGTGGTTGGGGACTGCACGATCACGGTGCTGTTGTAGTGAGTGATCGGGAGTTGCAACGCTTGATCATGATCGTAGTGGCGCGATCCCCTTGGCGTTGCTGAGTGGATCCCAATAGTGCTGGGTGGGGGAAGGCAGCATGACCATTGTCGAGGGTTGACTATGGTCGTGGGGATGATCGTCGGCCTAGCAGCCCTAGATCTGATTGAGCTGTTGCAGTGACCGTGTTGGGTTAAGAGGGGGGGAGGAAGATGATGAGGGATAATTTAATAATTATGGTGTTGGATTATATGCAATATTATTGTTATATTTCATTTAGGTTTTTAATAAAAATCAATGGTACATAGTTTAACAGTGTTACAAACCAAGATAACAATACTATGGTTCTTTTAAATTATTTATTAAAATATTATATTTAGAGTTTTTCTTTTATTTAATTTTGAGAGTTTTCGGTTGTCGAACATGAACATATTAGGGGTATTATGAATTTTAAGGGTATTCCCAATTTTCACCTGAACTTTCGATTGTATCAATTTTATACCATAATTTTTAATTTATTTCAATAGCATCCCATTGTCAATTGTCATCGTGAATCTTTCCGTTTGATTGCTGACGTGGTTTTGCATACGTGTACCAGAAAATATAAAATATGAAAAATCTATTCACTACCAATTCAGCAACAAATCTAAACTTGAATAAATAATATTAAAAAATACACATCAGCATTACACTATATATCCTGAACTTTAGGTGTGTTCCCAATTTTGATCCAAATTTTTGGTTGCATCAATTTTATATTCTAATTTTTAATTCGTTTCAATAATATATCATCGTCAAGTCACTGTGAATCTTGTCGTTTGATTGCTGACGTGACTTTGCATATGTGTACAAGAAAATATAAAATATGACGAAAAAAATATATCTGGTGCCACGTCAGTGGATGCCATGTAAACATTTACATGCAGGTAACTACAACAGTTAACATTAGTCTGCAAAAGGTAACTACAGCACGTAACATTCAGAAATGATGCAATGTTTGATGTTACTAATGTAATTTTTGATGTTTACTGCACCTGGTACGTATATTATATACTGATGTAGAAATAAGCATCGTATCAGTATACCAGATGTAGTTAACAATATTATATCTGAAGTTCTAGAAATAAATTGAATGATTTGATACAAAAAAATAGGTAACTTAACAATATTAGTAAGCATCTGAATACAATAGTTTGATGTAGAAAATAATATTTACAGTAAACATTGAATGAGTAAATAATTGATACCAATAAATTAATATTCATTGAATAAACTATTAATCAGTACACACTGATACCAACAAATACCATTGACAGTAAACACTGAAACAGTTTAGATTTGTTGCTGATATGGTAGTGAATAGATCATTTTTTCATATTTTATATTTTCTGGTACACGTATGTAAAGCCACGTCAGCAATCAAACAGCTAGATTCACGGTGACTTGACGATGGAATATTATTCAAATAAATTAAAAATTAGAATATAAAATTGATACAACCGAAAGTTTAGGTCAAAATTGAGAATACATCTAAAGTTCATAATATATATCGTAATTAATCCTAAATTTTATTCATCTTAACGTGAGGTTTATTTTCCTAAATCTAAATGACCTCTGAATTGCTCAAATTTTGTATATTTTGGATAATGTTATATTTAATTATTTATTTATTAAATCAAATAAATAGAGTTTCCTTTCAAAATTAATTTTAGAGTTTTAAGTCAAATATAGACATATTATATATGATTTTTTTTTTCATTTTTTGGACTCGATCAACGGTGGAGCTTTTTTTTTTCTCAAATGAGTTCTGGTTTGATTGATTTTGAACTATTTTTTTTGATAAGTTATTATTCTTGGAGCTAAATAATTCATTAAATAAATCATTATTGGATTTATTTGTATTATAGTTGGTTTTGAGAGCTTCTATTATTTTGGTGTTATGGAATTAAATTGAGTAAATAATTCTTGAATTTGATTGGCCGATAGAGCTGGTACCAAGAGCGAGTTCAATCACCCATACTCATGTGTTATTTACACAATTTTCTTATCTATTTCCTTGGATGTGTGAATTCATTTCGTTTGGGGCTCTGTCATCTATGTTTTTTATTCATGGCATATTAATGTCGTAACTGGATTATGGATTATGATACATGTAATATAATAGATAATTGCATGAGTTATATTTATAATGTTATAATTGTTAGAATGCAAATGTTGTTATTTATGGATGTCTAATGATCGATAAATATGCTTCATATGATATTATTAGTGCTACGTGTTGTTAGATTATTTATACTATATGTTGATGTTACCTCTTGATTTATTATTATATGGTATGATGTTAATTTGGAGTACATGAATATGCTAGCATTATTATGCATGTGTCGGTATAATCAAAAGTGTCACAAAGGTATTGATAATGTTATGATGCATGTCAGTGTTATTTGAGTTATAAGGAGTATTACAATACTATAGTGTTATGGTGTGAATTTCTGATCTATTGCGGCCCTTAGCCATCGAGCTATTGGGTAGAGAACACATTTGCCCATTGAACTCGATAGAGTCCTTGGGCGAGCATACCAATTATCCAATTAAAGATGCACTACGACGTGGAGGTACATGCATGTGCAGTGCCTATGGGTCATATTCGTATAGTCATTTTTTTCATACGAGCGGACATGGAGGACCACTCAGGGGTGCGAGATTGCAAGGGGAAACCCACGAGCTAGTGTTCACTTTATGCTCTCGGATGGTAAAGGCGGTTAAGAATTCATGTAGAGTTGCTTATTAACTCTTGACTTAAGTTAATGTGTTTTTCTATGTCAACATATAAAGTAGTGCATAGGATGTTCACACGTTGAATTGCATGGTGTGGCGACCTTTTGATGCATCATAGAAGTTACGTGCTAGTGTTTATTAACATGAGATAAGAGTAGATATGATTTGTAGTTAATATACATAAATCATTATGCATCATTCATGTCGAGCTATTTACCTCGGTGCTTGGTCATATTAGCATTTATCCTACTCAATTTTACGCAGACTCCGTTCGTGTTTGATTCGGTTTTGCATATGCGGGTTGGTAGACCGAATGACATATAGTTAAATAGAGTAGAGGAGACATGCTCTAACGTCGATTTCTTTCATTAGTGTTGTATCAATTTTTATTTTTGTATATTTATTTCTTGCAAAAATGTTTATTATTTCTATTTCCACTGCCGGTGTTCATTTCATTCTTTGATTCTTGATGTTTCGTTCTACATATTGTTCTCATCGCGCACTCTCCTAGGTAATATTAGCCTTAATGGAAATGATCCTAGGAGAGGCGTAATAATCCATTTTAAAATTTTAAAAATTAAGGAAATAAAATGGTCTCTAGTTCAATTTCAATCAAAGACTAATTCAATTGATCCACTTTTCTTGAAAAATAATTTGGGTGAAATTTATTATCCATTACGCGATAAAATTATTCAACTTTTTAATTTGTTTTCACTAAGATTAATTTCAAATTTGATTTTACAAAATGGAACTAATAAAGGTTTAACTCATTCAAAATATACAATTCAGTTTTTCTTATAAAGTTAATACTTATAAAGTTAATCTCCAATGATCTCATTACCGTAAATTTCATGCGGAAGAAACTCTTTCCATAATAATCTATAAATACATAATCTCATTAATTCGATTTTACTTTGGGATGAAAGAAGTTAAATTCCCAATGCAGTACTTAAGGTCAACTTTGGCCCCAAGTAGAATAAAAATGAAAGGTCAGAATAAGCTATGTGAGAAGATAAACAAAAGAATTGATCATTGGGCAAAAAAACATGTTGTCTCGAGCAGGGAAAGCAACTTTGTTGAACTCAGTAGTAAGTGTCATGCCAACATATACACTAATGACATCCTAGGTTAATGACGGGGTCATTCAAAGAATTGATAAATTTGGATTAATGACAGGGTCATTCAAAGAATTGATAAATCGGCCAGGAATTTTTTCTAGGCAAAGGATAACAACAAGAAATCAGCTAAGATGATAAGTTGGAGTAGAATTACAGCAAGTAAGAATCTGGGAGGATTGGGCATAAGGGAAGTAGCTGTGATGAAGAAAGTGATGGAAAGTAGCTGTGACGAAGAAAGTGATGTATGCCAAGAAGGTTTATGAACTACTAAATGAGGATGACAAGCTTTGTGTATTAATGTACAGGGAGAAATATGGGAAGTGATATCCTTGGAAGAATACTACAAGGCAGAAGATGTCATGGCCAGCAAGAGCTATACACAATTCTATGATAGAATTAAGAGAGGGAATGAGGAGTATAGGAGATGGACTTAACACTGAGATATGGTGGGATCTTTGGTTATCAGAAATCCCTCTAAACATCTGGCCAACATACATAAATAATACTGAGATGCAAAAATATGTGAAGTGAATGAACTGATAGATGGGAATGAATGAAATTGGGGTCTAATTGATAGATGCTTTGGAGCGGCTCTGAAAGAAAAAATAAAATTGATACAAAGGAATGTGAATGGAGGCAAAGACTCATGAGTTTGAGCTTGTAATGAAAATGACAAGATATCTGTAAAGAGTGCTTCCTAGTATATAAAAGGCAATGAGGAATTAGAGAAAGGACCAAATATTAGTTGGAGGGAAGTGTGGAACCTAAAAATTAGCCAAAGGATGAAAACCTTTATATGGAAACTACTATGGAAAAGGTTGCCAATTTGAGGCGGTTTACAAGATTTATGGGTGGTGTTGTAGAAAGATGTTAGGTGTGTAAAGAGGGGGAGGATGACTTAGAACATATTTTCTACACTTGTGAATTTGCAATTGAGTAGAGGTATGTGGAGAGAAGATTGGGAATAGTATTCAGCTACATGAATAAATGGAAAGATGAAAGATGGCTTGATGAGGGAAAGGATTATGAGAAAGTTTCAGGGATGAGACTAAAAGCACTTATAGCTAATTCATTTTGGCTTTTGTGGAAAAACATGAGTTAAGCATAAACATGGAGAGCAATGCTTTGAGATTAGAATAACTTACGGTCAAGCTTATGAAGATACTATGCAATACTAGATAGGAAAAGAGGTATCAAAATTGAAAAATGAAAGGAGAAGAGAAGAAGTGAATGTAGAGCAAGAAGGTCAATATATATTATAGTGTGATGCAACATGGTCACAAAGCTTAAGGGCTAGTTTTGGCTTTGTGTTCAGGAAGCAGGAAGTTTATTTGTTTGCAAGATTTAGCAAAGAAGTAGCTCACAATCCATTGCATGCGGAGGCTCAAGCCATATGGTATATACTTGATAATGTCAAGAAAAAAGAAATGAAAAATATAATTGTGCATACTACAGACAATGAAAAGCTTATGAAAATACTAAACTATTTGGCTGAGATTCCATGGGAATTGAAGAACATAATAAGTAGTATTCAGGGAATGAAATAGGATGGTGAGATATGTAGTTTTAAGCATGTAAGTAGAGATAAAAATAAGGAGGCTTATGCCTTAGCAAAGGTGGGTATTAATGTAAATGGTAAAGAAAAATGATCTCGTAGAGATGAGGAAGTTATTCCCAAGGGAGGCATGTAAAAGGAGATGTACAATAATTTCTATATGTTGAATGAGATGTGGTTGAGCAATGAAGGTAATTCTGAGAGGGAGATGTTCAAAGATTTTTCAAGAGCACTCCTAATGTAGGGAATCTAAAACTTGTAGATGAGGAAGTATCAAGTAGATATATTGTCTTTTCACCTCATGTTGGAGGTATGAGTCGTTTACATTCTGAATTAGCTATGGTAGAATTTTGTAAAGGAGTTTTTGATATAAATAAAGTTACCTGACTAGGTTCAGGTAACGCTTGTATTGAAGTGGTGGAGGGTGCACTTCCAAGGACCAATGTCTTTCTTACCTATGGATTTTAAGTTGAGCCTTAGCCTAGTTTAGTTTTGATTCCTTTTTTTAAAAAAAAACTCTCATCTTCATCATGTGAAATTGTCAAGTTATTATCTTTTAAATTGTCAAGTTATTATCTTTTAAAACTAATTAACAAACACCAATTATAATAAAATAAGGCCCAAAGCCCAAAGGTCCATTTTAAAAGGTGTTTACATCCTAACATAACAAGGACAAGTTAATTGGAGAATGATATGTCCAACCTCAACTATCCTTCAATAGTTGCAATAATTACATAATTAAATAGTAGTATTAATAAAAATTAGTAGAATCATTTTATTATTAATCTCAATTTATTGGTAATGTTATTAATTAATTAACCAATCAAATGAAAAATGTTTATTTCTTATTTATTCTTAATTTATTTTTTTACAAATTGAATTATAAAATACTACTTTTTATTTATTTCCTCTCTTTTTTTGTCATTATAAATGACTCATTCATATTTTTCCAAACCTTGTAATCAACTGGCCTAGAGAATGATTAAATGAAGATCTTTCACTATGCATCAATCATTATAAAAAATATATATATTTTTTTAATATTTAGCGGACGAAACGGGCCGGATCGGGCAGATAAGGGTAGGCCTGCTTCAACCCGCAATGTTATCGTGTCGGGCCCGCCCGGCCCAATAAATTTATCGGGCTAAATTTTTTGGCCCAAGCACGTATAATTATTGTGTCGTGCTCGTGTTGTGCTATCGTGTCGTGTCCATTTCTGCCGCCCCTAATCCAAATGCACCTCTATGGTGATGTCAATTAGATATTTAGATTATATGTTGCAATGGGCCGGGCTCGCCCAGGCCTAGCCTGGTTTGCACTTGGTTTTTTGTGTCAGGCTTGAGGAGTAACTACTTATTTAATAAAATTATAGATATACACATAATTAAAGACTCTTGGTGTGGTGGTTAGTTATCACAAAAAAAAACTTAAAAGTTGATGATTTGAGTTTTATCGCCGACCTTTAAAATATTATTTTTGATAATTCGGACCGGCCTGAGTCCGAGTCCGAAGGAGCGGACTTAGGCCTGGGCTGGGTCTCTTCTTTGAGTGGTCGGGTCGTGCCGGCACGGTACCATTGCCACCTCTGATTTAGATGATCTTCTGCTACAATCATTCAATCACAAAACAGTGAAAAGAAACACCCAACTTTATCAATTCGATATTTAGACGATCTACTGAAGCTAATTTAATCATTGCAACCAAGTAGCCATGTTGTCAGCAGATATTAATGGATGATGAAAAGAAGGATTAGGAGAAGCACAGTCCCGCATCTCTCCCACATATATATATATATATAATTGATGTCACACTCTGTAAATATAACTTAGTGCTCGATACACTATTAAGCTTTAAGGTGACATTACGTGACTATACACAAATATATATAGTATATATAAAAGAGGGTCCCTCTTTTATGGATAAGTCCTTCCCTCATCCTCCAATTAACTCGCTCCACTCTCCTCTTAATTGCATTTAAAACACTGAGGAATAATAAATAAACTTTGAAGGACCAAAAAGAACATAAATGAGAAAGAAAAGTGAAACCCACACTAACTCTCACCTTTTTTATCTTATTATTACAACTCTACCCCAGATGTCTTTTTTTTTATAAATGCCGCCAAACTTGGATTCTCATTTCTCCACCTCGAAAAAGCTCGTCGGAGATGAGGGCAAGAGCAGAGTTCAACGCGACGGCGATGGGGGCAGAAAGCGGCCGCGCGTCGGGGTGGCACTCGCCGGTGCCGTACCTGTTCGGGGGGCTGGCGGCGATGCTGGGGCTCATCGCCTTCGCCCTCCTCCTCCTGGCTTGCTCGTACTGGAGGCTATCCGGGTACCTCGACGGCGGAGACGGCGGCGAGGCCGAGATGGGCGCCAAGACGGGAGCGGAGGCAGCGGTGCCGGTCGCGTGCTACGAGGAGAAGGTCGTGGTGATCATGGCCGGCGACGAGAAGCCTACGTACCTGGCGACGCCCATTGCGAGCCGGGCGTCGTCGTTTGGGGACCGCTCGAGTGACGGCGGGGAGGAGCAGAAGGTCGAGGAATGCATGGGAAATGAAAAGCAGAGAGAAAACTTTGATGTGTGATGACTGATGAGGAGTTGTTTAAATGGTAATGTCAAAGAATAACTTAATTTAGCTGAGATTTTCTTTTTTCTGCGGGAATTAAATGTATTTTGTTAAGTCGAAGAAGAGATCTTCTTTGAATTAATTTATTTTTTATGGTTTGATCTTTTTATTATAGAAGATATTTTTAAAAAATGATAAAATTACAAGGAAGAATCTATACAATAAGTGATGAAATTTTGTTACCAAATATGGAAATTTAGATACTAACACTATGTTTGGATTGAAGGTTTCGGAAGATTTCGGAGGAGTTTGGAGGGGGAGAGTTTTGGAGGGGTTTAAAACACCCTGTTTGGATTTTTTTTTAAGGAATTTGAAGAAATTTCAAATCCCTCCAAGTCTCTCCTAGAATTCATTTTTAAAACCCCCCAAAATGAAAGATTTTGGAGGGGTTTGAAGAGTTAATGAATTGAAAATAGTTAAATTATAAAAATATCCTTAAAATAAAAATATATATTATTATAAACGAGAGAATAGTGGTCTACCAAATCCATTCAAATCCCTCCAAACCCTTTATGAAATTTAACCAAATAAATTTTTTAAAATTCTTTCAAAAATCTCCAAATCTCTTCCCTCTAAAATCTTTCAAACTCCTTCAAATCTCTTTTTCTTCAAATTCTTTACTCAAAATTATTCAAACATAACGTAAAAGAGGGAATCTGAACCTTAAGTACCAAGTGAGAGAATTTAGAATTTAGACGTTTGAGCGATGTGAGTGACACGAGCAATGACAAGTGAATTGAGCAAGGTGAGTGATAATTGAGCAAATCGAGCAATGTGAGTGATGATCCTATAAAACACAAACATTTGGATTGTTCAAATGTTTTTACGAGTAATTTAATCTAATATGAGCAAGGAAATTTGAGCACGAAGAGAAAGAATATGTGCGTGAAGATGAAATTTATGCATGAAGTGAGGGAATCCATAGGCACAAAGAAAAGAATTTGGGCATAAATTAAATGAGAGAATTTAATAATAAAGAAAGAAAATGTAGGTTCACTTAATTTTAATTCTGTAAAAAAGTGATTACTCACTTGGCTCACTTAAGTGAATTCAGACGTATACATTTGAGAGAATGAAGAAAGAAAATTTAGACTCACTTGGCTTTAATTTTATTTAAAAAATAAATAAATAACAAACTACTCGCTTGGCTCACTTAAATGAATTTGTGACTCAAACTCTACGTGGTTTAATCCCTAGATCCACACATATCAAATTAACTTTCTCTCAATATTGCAGGACTATGTAAGTGCCAGCCGGTCCGATCAAGCCCCTCTGGGATGACAATTAAAATCGATTAACCGGTTAATCGAATTGTAAAATTTGATTTTAAATAATAAATTTGTGGTTCAGTTTCGATTAGTAAAATAAAAAAATCGATTTGATTTTGATTATCGGGTCGCGAATAATCGGTAGCCAAAATCGGTTATATTTTTCGATTTTGATTATCGATTATCTGCGGTTAATTGGTAACTGAAATCAGTAATATTATTATTTTTTGATAATTTTTATAAATTTTAAATTTTATTTTACTAACAGGTTACCCGTTTATCAACCGGGTAACTGATTTTATTCAAACCCAACTAACTGATTTCAGTTATCCATCGGATAATCGAAACCAAATCAATTTCGGTTTAGGACAGTAGTTTTTGAAACGAATCGATTTCGATTAATGAATTTTTAATCGATTTCGATTTCGATTTTGATAAAAATACGATTAATCAAACTGTTATCATCTCTTGCCCCTCTCATTGTTTTTGAACCTACACTCATAGGAATCAAGTCCCTCTCATTGTATTTGAACCTACACTCATAGGAATTAAGTGACGACGAAGAACAAATAGGAGTATAGGACATATCCAATCTTAAAGATTGGTACCATTATGCACACAATGATTGCTACATGCTCGTAGGTGGCACTGCGAATCTAGCTAATTGCATCATCATAGTGCTATAAAGGTAGGTGGTCTTCATATATGTAACAAATTAACCTTTTCACTGTGGGTGTGAGATTGTGACGAGGGATGCGGCCATCCGGCCGAGAAGCTACTAGGGCTGTCCATTCGGTTCGAACCGAACCGAACCGAACCGAACAAGCCTAAATCGAAATTTTTTTATACCCGAATTCCAACCCAAATCCGAACCGAACTATTCCTAAACCGATTTAACCCGAACCGAAATTATTCGGTTCGGTTCGGTTTTCAACCCGAAAACTGAAATTTTAATTATTTTAATTAAAAATTTAAAATTCAAAATAATTACTTAATACCTATTTAAGTAATTCTGTTAAAAATTAAAAAAAAAATTTAATTAATTCGGTTTTCGGTTCGGGTCGGTTCCCGAATTCCGAAAAACGAATCCGAACCGAAATTCAAATTTCGGTTCGGTTCGAGTCAAAGAACCGAACCCACGTGATTGAAACCGAACCGAATCGAAAAATTTGGTTCGATTTGAACCGAACGATGGACAGCCCTAGAAGCTACCAAGAAGATGCAGTACCGCGGTGACTTTTGGCGCAATCGGTCATCTATTAGGCTTTCTCTCTTTCGGCCCACGTTAATCGATTGGATGTTGGCTGTCAGGAATCTATCTAGCTAGCTAGCTAGGTTTATCACTCTATCCGATTAGCTCTTTTCAATCACATTGACATTGGATTTGAGTGGAAAAGTATAGTAACTTTGGGTCCTTTTTAAAGTCGATTAAATACACTTTATTGGATTCGGACTATTATTGCATGCAGTGGGTTGCTCTACTTTTAATCATCGTGGAAACTCTGTAAAAATGATTTGGTGAAAAAATAATAAGGATACAAACTGGAATTGACGTAACTTTCATATATATCAACTGGAATGGACAAGGGTACGAAGACAAATTTAGACAACTTGAATAAGCTTTCTAGTCCAATACTCCAATTCATTTGAGGTTTGTTTATATGAATTGTAAGATTATAGAAATTTTGATTGATTCATATCAAACTTCTTTCTTATTCATCTAAGGTCTATTCTTTCCGCAGACTATCTATAACAATACTTAGTACAATACAAAGTTGCACAAGGCAATATAAGAAATAATCCTCTGTTTCACATAATACTATATAGAGGTGAGCATGGACCGGTTAATCAGTTCATTAGCAATTTTATTAACCGGTTCATTAACTTCAGTTTTTCAAAATTATTAATCGTAAATCGGTTCATTAACTTCAGTTAATTATCATTTCGGTTTCGATTTTTTTGGTTCGATTAACCGTAATTTTTGGTTAATCAATAAATTTTTTTAACCTACAAACATAATAATATTATGAAAATCACATATGGAGAAAAATTCAAACAAATATCGAATTCCTATTGAGAAAAAAAAAATGAAACCACTTGAATCAAGACAATATGCTGCAAAAACTAATGTTTTTATTATTTATTTATTTTTATAATTTTTAATGTTTTTTTGCAATTTTTTATAATTTTTCTTATATTATTATAATATTATTATAATATAATTATAATTTTTTGTAATTTTTTATAATTTTCTTATAATTTGTAACTCATTTGGTTAATTTTTAATTTTTTTTTAATTTATAAATTATTATTTAATATATATATAATATTTAAAAATTAATAAATTATATTGAACCGGTCGGTTAATCGAAACTAGTGGACTTTTTACATCTCAGACCGAAATCGAAATCGAAAACCGATTTTTTCAAAAACATAAATTGAAACCGAAAAAATCGGTTTGATTTCGAATTGGTTTTCCGATTAACCATAAAACCGGTTTTTTTCTCACCCATAGTACTATATAACAAATTTAGTGTTATCATCGATTTGTTGCCACTTTGTCACTGTAGCCAAGACGCAAGATGAGAGGTGTTGTACTGCTATACCAACATCTTGTTACTTTAATATCTTGTTAAAGTTTTGGATAGATCGAGGATATTACAGTAATTTTTTAGGCTTGTGCTTCTATACCAATATCTGGTTACTTTAATATAAAGTAAAATGGAAATATATTCTTGTGCTGTCTCGAGTCATGATTTTTGTCTTGCCCATAATATTTTTTTTCAAACGAATATTGAACAACCATTGTTGTTCTATACTATACCTCAAAATAACGTGAAACGAATGGATACTAAAAAAATTTATAAGATACAATGATTTAATTTTAGAATTGAAGATCATAGTTCTTAAACGAGCAATCGAAAAGATTCTAAAGCATTTTCTGGGTTAGATACTTTTTCTTCAATGATTATTACACTACGTGCTTCTCGACAAATTTTAATATGATCAAATTTATACGAAAGTATTTATTGTAAAATATAAGCAACACCAAATTCTAGAGAGCCCAAATATTTATTCATTTTTTCTTACTCATTCTCTTCCTGCTTCGTCATTTTTCTAAGGAGTTGTTGTATAACAAGTGTGTAATGTTCATTAGAATCACTATCAAAAACATCATCTTCTACGACGATCGCAGCAGTCGTAGAGCCGTCGCCAAAGATCTTCTACACGGCACGAAGCGGTCGCAAGGCTTCGTCGTAGAAAATTTGGTCGCAAATATTCTATGATCGTTAATCCAACCATCGCAATAAGTAAATATTGCGATCTATGTTGGTCATTGCAGAGCCGTCGCACTGTTATCTACGACCGTTGTACGCGACCAGTTTGATAAACATTCTCCGACGACAGGGCAGTCGCAGTGCTGTTGCGGAAGTATTTTTTTTTAATAATTAAAAAATATAAGTTCATATTTTTTGTATTGAATTAAAATGCATATCAAACAAACATGAGATGTATGAATCATCAATTTTTAATGGATATCAAAATGTTATTTGCATCGTATCAAAACAATAATATTTACATCATATCAAAATAAAACATCAATGGTCAAGCATATCAGGCGACGGTGGAGGAGGCGACAAGGAGAGGGGCTGCGTGGGGAGGGCATCAATTGGTGTCGACGACGATGATGGATTCAATGCTGATGTCTTCTCACCAAATGACAGTTATTAATCTTACGACGACAAATATTGTGGTTGCAAGGCTATCGTAAAGATAGCGACTCTGTGGCCCCGTGGTTGGCGATCGTAGAACCATCGCATCTGCGATCGTCACCCACGCCATCGCAAAAAAGCTATAGCAAATTACCTGATTTTAGCGGTGAATGTTCATGAATTTTATCATCTAACTCGATGAATTAATTTTAAAGTATAAAACTTTATCTATACTCTTCAAACATTTTACTTTTTCCATGTTGCACGGGGTAACCACTGAATTGAAACTTAAACTTTTTTATATACCATCGACAATAAAAGCTCCAGCGATAATGCATTTCACATTTAACACCAATTAGTATACTCTCTGCCAATTAATTAATTAAAGGCTTAATTATGTTTTAGTTCCTCAAAATATCTCATTTTTTTCGTTTGATCCTTTATTTAACGTTTAGTCCCTCAAAAATTATTTTTGTTTCTGTTTGATCATTCCATTAATTTTCCGTTAACTTTTGTTGTTAAGTGCCAATGCTGACGTGAATTAAAGATAAAATGAGGAACCAAACGAAAAAATAGAGATATTTTAAGAAACTAAATGGAAAAAATATATATTTTAATAACCTAAAGTATATATATATATACTAATATAAAATCCCATTATTTTTTTGTTATTTCAAAATATTCACCCCACAAATCAATAATAAATTTATGACTCACGCTCGTGCCGCCCTTGCGTCATCACGACTCACGCTCGTGTCCCCCTTGCGCCACCACGACTCACGCTCGCGCCATCCTTTTCTGTGTCAGCACATTTTATTCCCTCGACCTTTCTCTGCCACTACGATTTCTTTATTAATTAATTCTAAAAATCATGGTGGAGATCGAGAGCGAGGTCGTTATGGTGTTACATGATGGTGGGCAGTCTCACGGCATGAGTAGCAAGGGTGGTGCGATTCGTGGTGGTGCAAGGGCGGCGTGAGTACAAATCGTGGTGGCACAAGGCCGCGTGAGCGCGAGTCATGGTGGCAAATGGGCGGCGCGAGCACGAGTCGTAAATTTATTGTAGATTTATGGGATGAAGATTTTGAAATAGTAAAAAATAAATTGATGAAATTTTATATTGGTTAATTATATATATATATATATATATATGTATAGTCCCTTAAAATATCTTCATTTTTTTGTCTGATTTCTCATTTTATTTTTAACAATAAAAGTTAACAGAAAGTTAAAGGATGGATCAAACGGAAACAAAAATAGTTTTTGATGAACTAAACGAAAAGTTTTTTAAAAAAGAGATCAAACGAAAAAAATATGATATTTTGACGGACCAAAAACGTAATTAAGCCATTTAAATGTACATTATATATTACTTGACATGAGTTATAAATAAGTTAAGGATAAATTACACTGACCTCCTATGAGGTTTAGTAAAATTACACTGATCTTTTCTCTATTTGTAATTTTATCTTATAATCCTCTGAGTTTTATAAAATATTACACAAATCTCCCCTATTACGAAATAAGATTATATAAATCTCCCATGAGTTTTGTAAAATATTACACAAATTTTCTCTAAAAAAATTACTCAAAGATTACTCAGGAAAGATGATTATAACCTGAACAAATAGATTAGGGATCAATGTAATTTACCGGTAATTATATATGCCACGTTAACTTAAGCATGACCACCACTAGCACCATTACACGGACTATGACAAGGGCATGCATCATGAGCTAAATTGGTCAGATTGCCATGACCGCTTTGTCGCCTCCATTATTGAGACCCCACGCCACCGCCGGTACTCAGTGGTCAGCTGGTCTCCCCCCCTGAAGAGAGAGAGAGAGAGAGAGAGAGAGAGAGAGAGAGAGAGAGAGAGAGAGAGCCCAAAAAGTTCATTTTCAGCAGACTAAAAGCTTCAGCAAGTTGATATTGTGGAAGACTGCTCAAGAAAACTACTGCTGCAATATAAAGTCAATATTCGCCTGGAGGAGATCATTAATTCTCAGCTTGACCTTTCCTTTTGCAATGTAGTTTTAAGCTTGACCTTAAATGAAGAATTTGGATTACATACGGAGGCTTAATATATAATTACAGTGGCCGACAGCATCAGGCGAGAGGCTGCCATGGACTTGACAAAAGCAAAAGCGACGCCATCGAATTAAAGGTCTTGTAATTGGTACC
The DNA here is from genome assembly GCA_034359265.1 of Canna indica. Taxonomy (NCBI): domain Eukaryota; kingdom Viridiplantae; phylum Streptophyta; class Magnoliopsida; order Zingiberales; family Cannaceae; genus Canna; species Canna indica. The sequence goes on along the minus strand of CP136894.1, from coordinate 73,478,239 downwards.
TGCAAAATAAGAGGTTCTTAATCACAGTGAGGGAATGTTGCTTGCAGAGGACCACAAATGCCTGCTCGCTCTCACACTCCTTAACAATTCTGGGCTGTATTCAAGATTTTGGAAATGTCCACTTTGTTAAAGTTTGATGGGATGATCAATTAATTTATAATTTAACATATCTCCTCTCACCATCAAAGCTGAATCAGAATTCAGTTGTGTATGAAACTGTAACAGAGTGTTGTTGCAGAGAGAATCAGTAAACCACAAATAAATCCACATAACAGAGGACAAGAAAATGACAAGGGTGGATTTTGAGAAAATCATATATGGTAAAGTTTGATTGCATGACTAAATAACCGAAAATTTAAATTATTAGGGAAAAGTTCCTATATGTATATTTTAACAGGCTACCTGTGATCAGTTCAAATGAATCCTTTCGAATTTTACTTAAACATATTATAACAGATTCTTTAGGTGATTTGGTTTGACATTTTTTTAGAATTAACCAAATAAATGCTTGGGCTCTTTCTTTCTATTATACACCAATACTATTTTTTTTCATTGCACCAATAATTTCCTTAAATCAACATGAATTATATATTTATTGGCTAAATGTATCTTTTACATAACTAGAATATCAACCACGTCCTATCTTTAGATCGATGCAGATTGAAACCAGTAATTGCTCTCATGGAGTCATGGATCATTAATCTAATAGCCCAACAAAACCGGGTATTGGTATTGGATAACCAAATTTTATTACTTACCATACACAAGGCCCAATAGTATCATAACCATTCTCAACCCTTGCTATAGTTGCATGTGTAATGATACTGTAATCATCTTTGATTAATATTGGTATCTCAGTTCTCTGTCCCTCCACTTACAAATTGTCATGAGTTTTTTTATTCCATATAGAAGTTATGGTATATCAAACTAATACACTGCAATAACGAGCGCATGCTAATTATGGGTTGGAATCTTAGATTTCTAAAAAATATACAACATATTGTCATCAACTGTGCTATTCACAGTTGGCCAGTGTGTAGTTCCATTACAATAACGAGCACATTCTAATTATGAAAATTATTATATTTAGAGTAAGTTATATATATCTAATACGAGTCAAAATAATTTTGTTCTACCATTTTGTTAATAAGCATATTTTATCGTTAATTATTAATAGATATTACAATGCAAACAAGAGAAGAATGATAATACAAGAGAAGAACGACAATACAACATATTTTAACTGAAGTTTATCCAACTTAGATAACAATTTCTCACGTAGGCTCTCTTGGTAAGTCAAAGATTAAATCCCGCTCTAATCAATACCATTTATCAACTATCAACTTCATATGTCTTAATTATTGGCCTTAAACCATAGTTATAGTAGCACACTCATTAAACCTTATAAACCAACACAACATCTAATATATTTCTGATGTGCAACTAAACCGATATATTACATATTGTACGACCATGGATGTTCTTGATTAAAAAAAAAATTATGAACTTAAAGTGGAATACTAAAAAATATGATATCACCAACGGATTAAATCTGTTGATAATTATAGTCAAAAAATTGTTGGTAATACTATTACTAATTGATTTTAAATCCATTGGTGATAATGTACTAGGTATTACCAAGAAAATGATATATTTGCACGTTAGTAATTTTGTTGGTAATACCAACAAATGATATATATGTTTGTAATTTTATTAGTAATACCAATAAAATTAATTTATTGGTAATTAATTTGTTGGTGAAAGTTTATTTTCTTATAGTGATCTTTCTCGGCGATCACAACATATAAATCAAGAATCATGAATAAGATGGCCGATTCTTGTTGCTCAATAGTTGGTCGAATAACCAAATGTGCATTGGCTATTTAATATATTTTTCATATATTAACAATAAAAATTACAAGCTGCATTTGAACAATGATAATGGTGTGGAATGCAAATCAAGATAGTGTTTTGGACTGAACTAGCACTTTAGGCCGGGTCGAACCGGGCCCAAAAGCACTCCTACTCATGAACTCGATTCAGATCGAATCAACTATAACGTACTTATATAGCTTGGGGGCTCCACCCGACCAAATAAAAATACCAACATCCTATATTTATCACCAAGGATCCAACAGTAATAAGCATGCAATCTAAGGGATAACCATCGACCCATTCAGAGCATATCCCTCGAAATTCTATGAGATATCCTCATCGAATACCCAAATTAACTTACCTCAAAAAGCAAACATGTGGCACATCAGGTATACTCTCTATTCCAATTTCATACTCATCATCTGGGATTCTCTCTCACTTAAGCATCATAGTGTCTTTGTAGGTCATCACCAGAGCCGCACTGGAGCAGGAGACGCGAAGGTTTGCAACACCCCCGACTTTCAGGCGAGAACACGTTCATACTATTGGTGCAACTTTCTTTGTTAATTAAGTTATTCATTGAGTATTTTATTATTAATATATTTTCATGTTTTTCTAAATAATTTAATATTAATATAATTTTATATTTATTGAAATTCAACAATTTCAATTTTTGACAACAAAAATTCATCTTAAAAACTAAAAAAATAATCATTCACTAATTTAGAATTTTTATAATATTTTTTTGAAACTTTTAAAATATATTTTTATGGTCAAATGATCACTTTCAAGAGTTTCAGTATAAAGGTAAGTATATTGAGAATTTTTTAAATTTGGTTATGGTTTCGAAAATTTCGGAAACCATATTCGGTTTTGAAGAATTTTGATGATCCATATTCTAGTTTAGGAAAAATCATGTGTTTTATTTCTCTAGGGTATAAGCGGAGCATTAGTATGCAAAACTTAGTATTTTTTAATACAAGCGTTGCATCAATAAATACTTGAAAAATTTCAAATTGGGATATCGATATTGTTCTCGCCTGAGGTCGAGGTGATGTGGTCTTGTGCGTCTCCTTGTTCGGTGCAACAATCTGGTGGGGGGATTTGCAAAGATATTCTGATGCTCAAGTAAAAAATTAAAAATCACAAATGTGGGTATGAAAATTGAAATCAGAAGTTGAATTCTTTACATGATGCGTGTCGTGTTTGTATATAGTGCAAGATGAGAGATGTATATATTGCGATAATGACTCCCTAAGTCTCGTAGGGATGTGTTCAGAATGGGTCAAGGGTAATCCCAGATCATGTCAGGTTCATAATTGACAAATCTCTCGTAATTAACGAGAACGTAAGTGCTCTTGTATGGTTGGACGAAACCCGTGAGCTAAGTAGTGTCTGATTTGACTTAAGTTTGATTGATGAATGTGGGCATTTAATTCTGGCTTTGATATGGACAGACCAAAAGTACTAGTCCAGTCCACTTACTATGTCAAATATCTTGTAAATATTTTTTCATTTCCATGGGTATTAGTTCTTTTTATTGACGTTGGTATCCATTTTTCTTTGCTATGTCCTACCAGTTTATATAGATATCAATGAGCAAGCGCTGATTCTTTGTTTTCAATGGCTTTTGGTCGGGTTTCTAAAATAAGAAATATGCGTTAGCATTCTATTATTTTCTTGTACGTAGTGCAGTACACAAAACTATTCTTTCAATAAATTTGCTTGTTTAATTTGTTTTGATAAATTTATATATCTTGATCTGGTCGAAAAAAGAAATTGTTTCATGCAGAGCGAGAGGTGGTGTGTTCATTGTTCAACCAAATTCCAGGTAAGGAGAAATTAATGATGATGCAAACTCAATGCTCTACTGCTGTGCTTGCTTTGCAATGGGATCCACTGGGACCACCATATATGCGCAGATTTATTACTTGTCGCCAACTCTGCTGTCGTCCTTAATTTCTATGCTTCCTCATTCAATAATTAATATTGAGCTCAAATCACAACCTCCTCGATTCTTTAGATGTCAAGTTAAGTTTTGTCAACATTGACAGCAGTATGCAGATCTTAGTTTAACTATGCTTTGCTATAATAATAATATCATCATAATACAAAGCACCAGTTGATGCACATATCAAAAACTACAGTGACATTCAACTATTCGCTCCTCCCTGGCTGGCAGCTGGCTTGTAGGTTGTAAGAAATTTCACGTTGCATGCATGCATAAGCTAACAATCACCAGCTTGGCAGTTTCATCTACTTCAAGCTTTAATTTATACTAATTAAAGTTCATAATTATAGATCCCTTATATAAAGAGCTCAGCAAATTAATGGCTTCGCTTTTTCATTAATTCAGCTAGCGCTTCAAAAATGAGGGCACGACGCCGTAGTCGTCGTCCGCCACTAGTGCTGCCGCAGCATCCGCCGCAGATGAGTAGATCCGACCGACCTCCGCCTCCACCTCCACCTCCGCCCGCTTGGCGAACCGCCCCTTGATCCTTGGCCTTGCCTCCGCGTACGCCTTCCTCGATGCGTACCTTATCGTCTTTTCAAACCTCCGGTTCTTCCGCTTCTCCCGGTACCGCATCAGGCTCGCCTTCCGGTCCGCCCGCGCCGCAGCCGGGTTGCACGGTAACCCCATCACCGACAGTTGTGACACTTCCGGAACAACGCCAGCCTCCGACGAAGAAACCTGCAGAGTTTCATTTTTTTTTACAAAAAAAAAACTATATATGAAACAGAGAGGAGGAATGTTGCGCTGGAATCGGAAAGACAGTGAGAAAAATACGCTGTGGCATAAGGAATGATCAGCTTCTGCTTTGGTTCCGGCAATGTTGAGATCGTATCCACTGTCGACTGTTGGGAAGAGGGACTGCCGATCCACTCCGACATCGGTCTTGATCACGTTCATCGACGAGCTGTAGCCGAGATCCAGGTGCGCATCGGCGTCGGAGAAGAAGAATTCCGCGGCCGACCGGATCACTGGAGCCTCCTGGAAGAATAAGGAGGAGCCTACCTCGGCTTCCGCATCGTCTACGTTGGTGTGGAAGAGGGAGGAGGAGCTACCTCCTTGGCCTCCGGCGGCGGAGGTGGCAGGGGTCTTGGGGGCGGGGCCGAGGAAGGGGAGGAGGGGGAGGCGCTCGTGGCGACGAGCGAGGGGGTTGGCGCAGTGGATGTCGGCATCACAGGCGGAGCATAGGGCGGAGGCGTCGGCCTCGCAGGTGACAACGGCGGGGGCTTGCTCGCAAACCTGGCACAGCCAGGCGCGCTCGTGGCCGGAACCGAGCCCGTTGGCGCTGTGTACTCGCGCGTCGCATCCGCGGCAGAGGAAGGCGGAGTCGGCGCGGCAGTAGAGCAGGGCGGCCGACGTGCGGCACGAGTCACAGGGCTTCCCCACCACTTCAAGATAAGCACAAACCTTCTCCCACCCCACCATCTCTCTCTCTCTGCAGCAATGGTTCTTCTTCTTCTAGATTTTTTCCCCCCTATCTGGGGTATTTCTAAATTCCTATTGGTTGGCACTCTATCCAGGGAATGGGAAGACGAGCAAATAGGCATTCGACACGTGGTGGTTGACCACTTTAATTTCTCTGCAGGTGTTAACTAGTTTCTTTTTCTTTTTTGCTTTTTTTTTAAAAAATTAGTTTCTTGTTAAGACAAACTAAAATAAACTGGTAATTAAATAATTAATGTCCCAAACTTCAAAAAAGCAATTTTCTTAAATTATAATATAGACCAATTTTTTTTTCAAATCCATAAGGATCCGAAAATTTTTAAATTTATAATTTTTTTAAAAATCTCTAAAATACCCTATAGTTTTATTTGGTATTCGATTCTAAACTTTGTAAAAGTTCGAAAACTTTCGTTTTCTTCGTAATTTATCATTGTAATTGTAAATAATACCTATAGTAGATTATATTCATTAAAATAATAAATTGATTGTACTTATTTCAGTTTCACACTTAAAAAAAAATAGATCTTATTGTATTATCAAAATGTTTAGTTGTTATCAATAATATACCAAATTATAAATTCATTAAAAATATTATATATATTGTATCAATCATTGTAGTTATAAAAAATAATAAATTTATCTTACTTGTTCCAATTTCACACTTCTAAGAAAATTTGAAACTTACTATTTTCAAACTTTTACAAAAGTCTGGAACTGAATACCATACCAAACTCGAGGGCGTTTCAGGATTTTGAAAAAAAAAATTATGGATCAAAAAATTATCAAATCCTTGTTATAGAGCCGAGACTTTTTTTATCAATCTTATGATTTAGGAAAATTACTCGTTTTAAAAATGGTTCGCATCTCCCCTTTATCTATATAAAAAATTATGTATAATATATAACTATTATTAACTATTACCACCGGCGGAGCCAAAAACTAAATTGGAGGAGGGCAAGACTCTCAAATGAAAAACGGGATACGCGAAAAGGGCACACGACTAGGGATCGAGATAAGAAGATAAGGAAAAGAAAGAAGGAAATGAGATATAATTTTAGAAAATTGAATAATTTTAAAATTTATGGATGACAAAAGGTGATAAAGTTTCAAATATAGAGAGATTTTTTTTAATTTTGTAGGGGGCAAATGAGGATAAATCTTAGAAATATAAGAATAATTCTATAAAAAAGGGACAAAATCGTCATTCACCGTGTATAAACAATGAAATTTCAAAATTGATGGAGGGCAATTATCCCCTATCGTTCCAAATGCCTCTGTCCCTAACTATTACAAATATTAGGAAAATTACTTAAATGATTTATACTTCACGCAGTTTCATGAAAATTATGGATTATAATAGTTTAATTTTTTATTAAAACATAAAATATATTGTATATATTTTAACTTATATTTTATATATTAAGTTTTCAAAAATATGTTTTATATGTTGTAAAATATCTGTCTTCATAACTATGATATTTTGCAATTATGTTGATATAAAAACAATATTTGAGTTATAGTGAAAATATTGTTAAAATATAAATAATAATTTCTAAAGGTAAATTATACTATGATTTTTCGCTATATAACTTTTAATTTTCACCTATTTTTCAAATTTGTTAAGTTTTAACAAAAAGCATAAGCCGTTTTAAGCATCTCTTAATGGATTGTTTTATTTTCAAATATATTTTACACAAAAGGTTTTCTTTCTTGTTTGGGTGGAATTGTTTTTATGTACTTTTTTACTTTCTATTCTTTACTGGCTATCAAATTTGTAGTAAAAGAAATTATGAAAAAGATATATTGCATTTTGGTTTAGTCTTTCATCGACGGTTAACACATAAGTAGTTGTTTTTTATTAATAAAGCTCGGTGAATTATTATCGATATTTTGATAATTAATTTAGGTCAATAAAATTAATTGTTACGCTCCTCCTACGATCTTTTTTAGAAAATAAAGACCGTCCAAGAGAATAATATAACCAATGATTAGGATAATATAATAGGACTAAAAATAACTCATAATTATATAAATTAAAATACAATGAAAATCTAAATTTCAACAAAGATAAACAACTATAATCAAAACACTCCAAATGAAACTACATAGTAGCAAAGGATTTTCTCCAAATAAAAATAAGCTTCAAAAATAGGTCTCAAGGCTCAAATATGAGACTTGTACTAAAGCACTATACTAACTCTAACTCTAAAACAGATAACTCTATACGTGTCATATTTGTGGATCTAAGGCAAAAATAAGAAAAACGTCAACGAAAGACTGAGTAGGATTCAACATCAATATGACAAGAACTAAGGTAATAACTCAAAATGTCATGAACTCTAATATATGCAAGTATAACTATAAAATTAACTCTATTAGTTCTACATGTATCAATGCCACATGTATGCATTTTAATAGTGAATCAAGAGCGATATGGACAAGAGCTCCATGGGTTTCCCCCTGCACTCTCGCACCTGATAGTGGTTCTTCCCGTCCGCTCGTATAGGGAGAATGACTATCCAAGGATAGCCCGCGAGCACTGCGCAGTGCCCCGATGCCGCAACACATCTATTAAATATTGATATTTCTTGGCCGTAGACTCTCTTAGGTTCATTGGGTCGTAAAAGTGTCCCTGCCTGAAGCACGAGGCTAACGGGCCGCAAATAGATCATCATAATGATTAGAACACTAATGAATATAACAATATGTCAACGTAAAGAACACTGCTATAACACTTGTACCTAATGTATAAGGTAAATAACACATATGATAATAACCCTATGAGCATATTTCTAGCACATGACATGTCCAATATAATCAACAAAATAATACCAATGTTATCATAGTTATATCATCTAAATGAGCACTACATGTTATGGTTCCAAAAATTATGCAAGGAATTTCAAAGGATAATACTGAATCAAACATCAATAAATAATAGCACAATAAGAAAAAATATCACATATTATAGGGTCCAAAGGAGTCAATGAGAGGATCTACCGACAATTAACAACTATAAGCTCTAATATCAAAATACTAATAAAATATACTTAGCACGGAAAATGAAGCACTAAACCCCATACTGTTCGCATGGTACGGATCTCATTTGAAAAATTTGATTTCACTGATGAATCCAAAACATCGATTACATAAAAATTCATATATAATATGTCAAAATCTGAGTAAGAGAAACCCTTGGAATTAATATTCGAAAACTCCTTAATTACTATTTAAATCAAATACCAATAACTCAATATAACACTGGTATTTTATTTATATTGATTATAATAGTGTTAATTTGGTATTTATATCAACTTCTAAAAATTGGATGTTATATATATTATAACAATGTTTTTGATAACAAGTTGAGTTAAAGGTTAGAATTAGGTATAAGTGTTATGCGTACCCCACTTTAGTCTCACATTAGGATTATATTGAATGTGGTGTTGACTTATAAGGCTTGATGGATGTGCTATCATAAACTTCAGCTTAAGCATTTTAATTAGGCCAATAGGTTGGTCTATGAAGTTGATGGGTCAGTTATCCCACCAAGTGGATCGTAACAAATGATATTAGAGCAGAACCTAGTCCTCAGCATGGTGAGAAAGTCTATGTGAGAAACGGCTGCCCAGGAGCTGTGCTAGGAGTATATTGGATGTGGTGTTGACTTATAAGGCTTGATGGGCGTGCTACCATCAACTTCAGTTTAAACATTTTAATTAGGCTAATATGTTGGCCTATGAAGTTAGTGGGTTAGTTATCCCATCAAGCGGAGGTCATAACATTAATGCATCATTTATATACTATCGAATCGAATAGTTAGGGGTGAGCGAATTCAGGTACCCTATATTTTTCATGATACCCAGACCCTACCCTGTATAGGACCAGTTTCTAGATTTTGAAATCGGGCCCTACCCTGTTAGAACTTGGAATCAAACCTTACCCGGAACCACCGATTTCGGTTCTGGGTACCCTGTTAGGTTCCAAAATAGATTCCGACAAGTTCTAGAATAGGTTCCGACTTGTTCTAGAACAGGTTCCAGACATGTGCTAACAGGTTCCAGTACATGTTCCAATACTAGTTCCAATACCAGTTCCGATTTCGGGTACTCGAAATTATAGAACCGAAACCAGAACCAGATTTAACCAATTCCTTGATTTGTTACTCGAACCCTACCCAATTTTTTTTGGGTCTACTCGGAACCTACCCGATCAAGTAGGTTCCAACCGATTCCAGGTCTATCCGGTACCCATGCACACTCCTGACAAATAGGGAATAGTAATTGGTATTGAATATAATCTTAATTTAAAATTAATTGTAAGAAAATTTATCTGAAAACTATAAAAGTGATGGATTAATTTTTTTATTGGGCGAGCCATAACAAGGTGAATTAACTTTTGTTATCTATTTAATTTAGTTTTATCATTTCCATCTATAATTTTCTTTATCATTATATATATATACTTATAAAGAATATGAATAAGTAAAAAATAAAAATGAAGAGAAAATTAAGGTGAATATTTGTTAAACATCTCCCGGGGAATATCCTTTATGAGACAAACACCGCCCCAACAGGAGACGTAACTAGAGAATAAGATACTATAAAATGATCAAGTAACATACCATAAATAGATAAATAAATAGTAGCAAAATATAAAGTTCAATAATATAGAATAATAACAAAGTTCATACGCCAAAGTGAAACAGAATAGTCCCAAAAGTAATCTAAAAGGCAAAGTTAAACACCAATACAGTTGTCTAGGTTCAAACATCCGAATTGATATCAGAGCAACTCTACCAACCCTAACTAGTTAATCTGCTAACTCTAAACATGTCACATATGTGGATCCAAGACAAAAACAAAAGGAATCAATGAAAGGCTACATACATGATTCACAAACACAATAGTAATAATCAAAATGTTATGAACTCCAATTTATGCAAATATAGTTCTAAAATTTAATCTAATAGCTCCGTGGACAAGAGCTCCATGAGTTTTCCTCTGCACTCTTGCACCCGAGAGTAGTTCTCCCCGTCCGCTCATACATGAACGACTATCCAAAGATAGCTCCCGGGCACTGCGCAATGCCCCCAAGCAATAACGTATATACTAAACATCGGTATTCTTAATTGTGGACTCCTTCAGGTCCATTGGACTGTAATATGTTCCACCTGAAGCACAAGGCCAGTGGGCCAACAATAGATCATCATAATGCAAATAGATGCTACTAACATCGTGAACAATAGCACTATGTGAATACAAATAATATGGGTTTCATGACATAAATACCATAACACATATTTAATAATGTTTGAAGTAATGCATCGTTATACCTATGTGAAATATGTCTTGTATCAATTAAGTAACTCTAAATTCTTATAAGCACATGCACTAACACATGACATGTTCAATATAATTATGTGATATAATGCTAAGATTTATGAGCACTACATGTCATGCATCAATAACATCGTACAAAGATTTTCAATAATAATACATAAACAAAGTTCAATAAATGAGAGCACAATAAGGACAATGTCACATAGTGTAGGATCCACATGAGTCTAAAAGAAGATTTACCCAATTTTGATAATTAAATAGCTCTAATTAACATAATACAAATTAAAAATATAATCACGATCAACACGAAAATTGGAACACCATAATTGAGCACTGTGTGAATGTGTGAATGATTCAAGCTCCATTTGAGAAAACTGACTTCACGAATAGGTCCATATAGAATCGTTTACATAAAGATTCATATATAATATGTAAAAGATTGACTTATGAAAACCAAACAAAATAATTTTTACAAAAATAACTTTTTTAATTAAAATATATATCGATTATAATACCGACATAAAATTGTTATAAATATAAACTTTGTTATATTAAAAACTAAAAACCTCGTTATAATGCTTAAAAGCATGTTATAATTTTAAAATATGTTACACTAGTTATATATCACTATGTAGGATCGAGGTGGTAAAATGGGCCGACCCGCTAACTCTGTGGGCTGGAAATTTTCGGCCCAGCCCGGCCCGCGAGCCCGTTTATCAACTAAAAACTTGCTAAAAACTTGTAAAATGATTAATTTAAAATATTTGAGAGACTAAATAAGCACCAAATATGATATTTCACGTGAAAAGCTCCATGGATTAATTTCACATTTGATTTTAAAGCACTAAACTAGACTTGAAATTAATTTTTTTAATACTTAATGGGCCAAACGGGCCGGCTCGACCCGATAAGAGCCGGCCCGCGTCGACCCACAATGTTATCGTGTCAACCTGGCCTGCAGTTATCGTGTCATGCTATCGTGTCGTGCCCATTTCTATCGCCCCTATCACTTTGATCAACTAGAAACAAGTATGTACACTCTGATCGGCAGCAATCCCCTCTTAGTCTCGTGAATCGTATCCTTGCTTTCAAAGCATTGTATAATACATACCCTAATAGATATGAAGCGAATTTGAGATATAAATCTAATCCTATATCATGGAGTCCCCCTACCTACAATTCAGTTAAGCTAAATACTATAGTTTTCCATGAACCAACAACAATTGAATATAGATTCATTATCACGGATCATACAGGCTTTTGCCTATATGCAGAAGCTCATAGCTTGGAGTCTACTCAAAGCTCTCCTCTGGATGCGTGTGTTGTATTTGAAAGGCCTCACTCTCCTCATCTAGTTAGGCTACATGTCAGTTGAATTGGAAGTGGAATCAGCACAATTACATCAATATATATATTACCAGCAACAAATTCCCCTTAGTGGTTAACCAATTTAATTCAAAGAGTTCGTCAATTGATGTCTACTTTCTTGAATATTTCCATACATTGTATTCCTGCCAATTGTATCAAAACTGCCAAATGAGCAACAAACTATATATGTTGTAAATAATTTTATCTTTGGGATATGAGTTTCACAATCTCCCATAGCCATGGAAAACACTACTCTTGTATTAGACCTTTCCGGGCATCATCATCATAGTAATAATATTTGAAGGCTAATGCCTTCTTTTTTTGTAAAAAAAGGTTAAAAAAAAAGATATGATTGACCAAATACTTTGAATCTAATTTTTTCATGCCAACGTTGTAAGTCGTCACATGAGGCACAATTTAAAAATTGATCAATGTTATAAAATCTTGAATTCCTTTTGCAAATTAAATTTTTAAGTATGCCTCTGAATAGTGTTCTTAAAATCGAATTGGATTAATTAGTTAAATGACTAATCAGAATGAATCTAATTTGAATAATAAAAGACTAAGCTAATCAAAATTGAATCAAATATGATCGAATCACATGAATAAATTTATTAGTTGCATACAATCAAGTTCAATTAGAATGTTTGTGAGTTCTATATTCACAGCAGCCCGCAAAACCTATATGACTGCTGAAGCTTTAACATGAAATGAATCAACAACTGACACCGGAGAAGATAAAGCCATGATACAATCACATGTGTGATCTCGAACAACCACATATATTCTTGCATAATTCAAACACCAAGAATCATCACAATTAATTTTATAAAAATTATTTATTGGAGGCTCCTATCTGGAAAGTGCAATTGTGACGTTTTGAGTATTCCCCTTAGGTACTTGAGTGTGGGAAAGAAAATTTGCATAAGCTAGAATCTCCATTAGCACTTGATTCAGAGTATAGGCTACATTGTTATGCATTTTATCATTTCTGACAGACCAGACCAGATCATCTATAAGGAAATAACAACAATGACCCTGGATGAATTATTTCCGAAGGAGTTGTCCAACTTCATGAGCCAACTATCGGAGATTCAATTCTCTCTTTCAGAAAAAATAAAACCGTTGGTCTGATCAAGTAAAAACCAAAACATGGCGGAAAACTCATAGTTAAAGAAAACATGTTCAATTGTTTCATCATAGCAATGACATAAAATACAATCCGTAATGAGAGAAATAGCAAAGCCGATCTATCTAACGCGAGTAGGTAATCGCAAATGAATTAATTTCCACAAAAACATTTTGATCTTCAAAGGAATCTTAAGCTTCCACAAGGCCAACCAGATGTTAGATTTTTTCATAGAGCGGACAATCATGGGTTTTGAGGAATTTAAATGCACTAGAAGAAATAGTCTTACCCTTAGCTTCAAAGGTCCATACACAGGGTTTGTTCTATGGTAGCGTTGAGTCAACTGGACTCACATGCAGAGCATGTGACAGGTGTCAAGTATGACCAAGTATGTCATACTTGAGCACTTTTATTTTTTTTCTTAAAGCACTGAGGGTATTTTGATAATTTCTCTTTTTAATTAATATCATCACTCGTCTCCCTCTGCAACTTCTCTGCTTCCCACTTCTCCGCAGTTGTAGGCGTCTCCCCTCCGCAGAAGATGAGATGCTCCGGCATGGGCAAAACCAGTGGGCCGCTCGCCACCGCCATCAGGTCCTTCGACGGGGCGACGCCAATCTTGCCGACGTCCTCCTCCTCTTGGAAGACACAGTCGTACGTAGTCGCGCCCGTCGGAGCCCATGTTGGCGCGAGCCGTGTGGATAAGTTGGTACTTGGAGCGACGGCACTCGGAGCGACGGTTGGTCAACATGATGGCGGCGGCGCCGACCCGAATGATGCTAAATTGAGTGTAGAATGCGGAAAACTGATTGATCTTATTCATACAAAGAAAGAACTATTACAAGCTTCATCTCGTCAGAAGCCATGAGCAGACGAAGTTAAAACTGGAGAAAAAGAAAGTTAACAGCATAATGAAAGAAAGCTACATTTCGTCTCTTTATACTCTAACATTTAAAAGATATGAAAAATACTAAAATACCCCAAATCACTAATCTATTCATTCACTTACAGTGCGACCATTATGATAATTTCCCTTTTAAACTATAATACCTGTCATCTTTCATCCCTTCTCCTCTCTGCATCCGCTGAAGCTTGGCATGTCATCACACCCCCCGCAAGTTGATGAAGTGGAGAACTGGTTCTCCATTCCCAACTTGAAGGTTATGAACTTGTGTTGAGCTGCAGGCAAGGCCTTTGTCAAGATGTCCGCTATTTTTCTCTGCTGCGGATATAGATAGGCTTTACTTGCTTCGTCTGATATCTCTCATGAACGAAATAGCAATTTACCTCTAGATGCTTAGTCCGTTCGTGAAACACTGGATTTTCAGTTATATGAATTGCACTCTGTGAATCACAGTATATGGGTATCTCTTCCTTGCACTCAAAACCAATTTCACTTACGATGTTTCTAGTCTAAATCAGCTCGGTAGTGGCCCTAGATAGGGCTCTTAGTTCTCTTTCAGCGCTCGACCTGCTTACAGTGGGTTATTTTTTACACCTCCAGTTCATTATCGAACCTCCTATTTTTACCAAGTACCCTGATATGGATCGCGTGGATAGTGCACATGTTCCCCAATCAACATCTGAATAGGCTGATACTGATACTTCTGTATTTGCAGGGTAATATAGCCCCAGGTTCACTATTTCCTTAAGGTACTTAAGTACCCTTATTGCAGCTTGATAATGTGAAATGGTTGGATTCTGAACATGTTGACTCAGTTGGTGAACATTGTACATGATGTCAGGTCTTGTGACAGTCATGTATAGCAGTTTACCAACTAAGGTTCTGTATGTTGTATGATCATTGAAGTTACCTTCTTCTTTTATTGCTCCTTTCCCATTTTTGCCATTCAACATCATTGGAGTGGCCTTTGGTTTGCAATCCAGCAACTTCATTTCAGCCAAGAGATCAATAATGTACTTCTTCTGACTAATGTGTAAGCCATCACTAGTTCTATATACTTCTAAGCCCAAGAAGTATGTTAATTGACCCAAGTCTTTTGTCTTGAACTGATTGTCCAAATAACCTTTGAGTTCTTTGATGCTTTCTTCATCTGAACCAGTCAATATAATGTCGTCTACATATACCAGAGCCATTGCTATCTTTCCATCATTTTTCTTGAAGAATAAGCAAGGGTCACAGTGGCTTTGAGTGTAACCTTGCTCCTTTATACTGGTTGATGGTTTTGAGAACCATTGTCAACCAGCTTGTTTTAATCCGTAGAGAGATGTGTTTAACCTGCAAACATAACCTTCCTTGGACGGTTCATATCCTGGTGGTATATCCATGTAGACTTCCTCCTCCAATCTCCATGGAGGTAAGCATTATGTATATCAAGCTGATGTAAACTCCATTTTGAAGCTGATGCAACTGCCAGAATCAATCTCACAGTAGCCAATTTTGACACAGGTGCGAAGATATCTTGATAGTCAATGCCTTCCACCTGTGTATAACCCCTTGCTAGCCTGGACTTGTATCTGTCGACACTTCCATCTTGCTTGTGCTTGATTTTATACACCAACTTGCAACCAATTTGGTGTTTTTCTTGAGGTAACTTACATATAGACCATGTGTTGTTGCTTTCTAAAGCATCTATTTCTTCTTACATTGACCTCCTCTAAATAGGACTAGTCACTGCTTCCAAATAATTTCTTGGCTCCTTGTGAACATCTATAGATGCAAGAAACCTTTTGTAATCAGGTGTCATGTTCTATAATTTCATAAATTTGTATATGGAATGAGGTGAAGATCTTTTCCTAGTCATATCAGTATTCACATTAATAAGGGAATTGCAAATGTAATCCTGATATTTCACTAGTCGTTTGATCTCTCTTTTCCTTCTCCACCCTGAGTTTGAGTTTCATTACCATCTTCATGTTTGGCCTTTTCAACAAGAGCAATTGCATTTGCTTCCCCGGTCTCTTCTTGCTCTTTACTAACTAGTGAATCTTTATATGATACTGTAACTGGTGCTGAATTTTCAAGGAACTCTTGTTCTTCCTCTTTGTTCATCAGCTCATTACATGCTTCTTTTCTCATATTTTCATCTTTATCCACATAGCTCAAATTTCTTTCATCAATGGGTAGAGGAAAGATTATTTGATGCAAGTCTTCGTTCTTAAATGGGAATATGTGCTCTACAAATTTTACATCTCTTGATATGAACATCTGCTTGGTTTTCAGTTCATAAAGCTTGTACCCTTTCTTTTCAAAAGGATATCCAATAAAGACTAATTCCCTACCTCTTGCATCGAACTTGGATCTGCCTTGTCTCAAAGTGCTTGCATAGCACAAACATCCAAAGGTTCTTAGATGTTCTAGGTTTGGTGTCTTCTTATATAACACTTCAAAGGGACTCTTGTTGTCTAATTTACTGTTAGGCATCCTGTTAATTAAATATGTAGCAGTCTGTATGCATTCTCCCCACAGCTCCGAAGGTATTTGAGCTTGAAACTTAAGGCACCCGGCTACTTCCAATAAATGTCTGTGCTTTCTCTCCACCACAGCATTCTGCTGTGGTGTTTCAATGCGGGAACTATGGTGATTATTCCTTATTCAGTCGTGAAACTCTTTACATGATGATTAAAAAATTTTGATTCGTTGTTTAACTAACAACTTTAACTTTGCTATCATACTGATTCTTCAACATCTTGATGAAATCAATCAAAATGTTGGGAACATGACTCTTGTGCAAGAACAACATAGTCCAAAATTTTGATTCGTTGTTTAACTAACAACTTTAACTTTGCTATCATACTGATTCTTCAACATCTTGATGAAATCAATCAAAATGTTGGGAACATGACTCTTGTGCAAGAACAACATAGTCCAAGTTGGCCTTGAGAAATCATCTACAATTGTCAAAAAATAAGCACAATTGTCATAAGTTCTTACTTTGTGAGACCTCATACATCACAATGGATCATCTCGAAGAAACACTTTACTTTATTCATGCTCAATTTGAAAGGTAATCGTAATCTTTGCAACAAGACAGACATTGCAAAATCATTCAGTATTACAACCTAGTGTTGGCGAAATGGCGACACTAGAGGGGGGGTGAATAGTATGTTTACTAATTCGATTAGCCTAAATTCACTTTTAATCATTTTCTTAGATTAGTTAGGCAATTTACAATTGAATGCGATTAGATGCGGAAGCTTATAAATGATTAAGCAATTAAAGCACAACAAAATGAAACAATGCAAACACAAGATTTATAGTGATTCGGCCCCAATGCCTACTCCACTACCTAAGCACCCCGCTTAGGATTTCCAAACTTATTTTACTAGATTAATTTACGTTTTTCTTACACACGAGGACTTTTCACCGAAAAGATGCACTCTCGACCTAAGGCACTTCCACACCCGAAAGTCACCGCCTTCTCATCGAGAGTCTTCTTCCACCTCAACCCTAAGGGACAACTAAACTAATCCTAGTAAACACTAAGTTTACACAACTGATTTTACTCCTTCTACACCAAGGATACCACTTCACCCAATTCAAGACCTAACAACCTAGGTCTTCTTACACACTTAAATCAAAAACAATTTAAAGAACAGTTAAAATTACAAGAGAAAAGAGCTTGAAGTAAAACAATATCTACTCTTTTCCAAGCCTTTGGAACCTCCAACTCGCCGAGTGGTGGAGCTCGAGTCAATTTCCGAGTTGAGGCAGCAAAGCTTGTGCTTGAAGAATTTGGCGGAAGAACAGAGCGCAATCACTAATCTTTTGGAAGGCTTAATTCTTCCTCTTAATGGCTCAATAAACTCTGTAAGAATGAAAGAAAAGAGGTTAAAAAAATCATATGAGGGTATATTTATACCCTGCTGAAGAAACGGCTGCTCAACGGATAGAAAACTATCTGTTGCAGATCGCCGGTAGAATGGTCGGTCGACCGATCTTTCGATTGCTTCTCTTTTCTCTATGGTCGGTCGATCGACGGGTCGATCGCTAGACGGAAAACTATCGATCCTGACCTTCCGTCGACCGCCCGGTCGACCGAAGTAGCTCTGCTACTTTTTACCTTCATTTGGTCGATCGCCCGGTCGACCGAACCTAGGTTGAAGTTTATTTCTTCAACCTATTTCTTCTGCGCTTCGTTTCCGGATTCCAGCTTTCAACGAGCATCATCTTGGAGAGCTTTTAGCATGATCTTTGGACTCGTCCAAGCGACTTTGATGCACTCATCGATCTCCGAGATACTTCCGCGAAGAACCCAAGCGCGATGATCAATGTCCTTCCGATTTTTTATTTCTTCCGATATTTTCGATCGAGGACATCTAACGCTAATTGATATGAAATCTGAAAGATATTCTCAATGAAATCATTAGTCCCATATTTGTTACAATCAAAACTGAGATTAAGGCTTCCAACAATCTTCCCATTTTTGATGATGACAAATATCCTTAAGAAAATATATAATTATTAAAGCACAAGGATATCAACGAATGGATTTCTCCCATATCAACATGCATATCTATAAGAATAAACTCCCCATATCTATATGCATGGATTTCCTATATTTTCCTCCCCTTTACCTATACGTTTTTCCTCATTTTAACTATATATTTTTTCTCCTTTTGACTACACATTTCTCCCTATTTTGACATCAATCAAAAAGGGCAAGAAGGGTCTATCTATTCAAACGGATGAAAGACAAGTTTTTTTTTTTCATGAAGTTGAGACTCTAAAGATTTTTCATGAAACGTGACAATCTCAACCCTAGGGATAGAAAACAAGTATATGATATGAAAACAAAATCATACATGATAACAAAAATGATAGATACACTTCAAAACTCAATCATGTATGCACTCAAGTATGACTGTGCTCATATCTTTTTCACGATATTTTTGGATTTTATTCAAACTTTCAACATATCAAGATATGGTCATTTAACTCATGTATTAAGTTTGAAGTGAAACTAATGCCATTTGATCTAAATATGAACTTATCACATTTTCATTTGAAATAAGCATGAAAATATGAAGGTGCTAAGTCACAAGTTTTGTTATCTACTCATGTTTTCTCAAACTTAGACATTTAGACATCAAACATGAGATAATATAAGTCTATGAATTTAGTTTGGGCTTAAGATGAAATTTTTAAGTTATTTTGTTAACTTAGGTCAACCTATACTTCAAGATTTCAAAAATCACACTTTTAAATTTATACAAGATCATATTTTTGATGAAGAACTTTTGAAACCAATTTTTGGATGAAAATTTTGATACCAAATATTGAATGGTTATTTGAAATACATGTATCATGATTGAACTCAAAATGAATTTTCTAAATTCATTTTTCATCCTATATTGATTTTAATGAAAACACTAGATATTTCTAGCTATCATTCAAGAATTCAAAATCATTCCTAGAAATGATTTTACTCAATCAATGGCGAGAATGATATTAGAAACATAATCAAAATGGTATACACATACTTTCATTTGAAATTTTTGAAGAAAAATCAAAGTATCGGAAAGATTGATATTTCATATAAGGATGCTTTGTGTTTTCGAAATCCAACTTCAAAAATCCTTTATAAATTAGATTCTTGATGAAACTTTTTGAAATTTTTACACCTAAAACTAGATTTTTCAGTGAATGTGTAGTTTCAAAAATCATTTAAAAATAATTTTTCTATATTTCTCTAGAAATAACTAAAATTGATGATACCAATTATTGAACAAATGGCAATTCCGTAATTTTTCAGCTATTTTCAAAGAATACTTAGTTTTCATTCAAACTTTTATGACACAACATAATGGTCATGTAAAGAGTGTATGTCAAGTTTAAGATGAAAATTATATTCTTAAGTCAAGATATCAACCTAGCATTGTTTCATTCAAAACTAAACTAGTTTTTATGAAACTTGCTAAGTTTCAATCTTAATATTTACTCATGATTTTTCAAATTTAAACCTATGAATACCTAACATGAGTAAATCTAAACATGTTCCACAAATATGGATTGAAAATGAGACCTTTAAGTCAACTTATAGACTTGGGTCAACTAGGTTCAAAAGAGGTAATCATAAATTAACCTCGATTGTCATTTTATTCATATCCATATAAATTTTTCATTCTAAATGCATGAAAACATGTCATACCTATTCCTAAACATGTTTATGGAGGTTTGGACTTAAAATGAATTTTCCAAGTCGATTTGTTGACTTGGGTCAAAAAAAAATTTTCAAATTGAAGTCCCCTAAAGTGATACGGTTGTCACATTGTTCATCTAGACATGAATTTTTAATTTTAAATACCTAGACTCATGTGATATGTGTATCTAAACATGTTTGTTTGATGTTTACTCAAAATGAGGTCTCTAATATAAATTTTAACCTAGAGCAAATTTCATTCAATCTTAATATCATGAAATTGCCTAGTTATTATGAAATTGCATACTCATGAAAATTCAACCATTTATCATGCAACATCAATCATGAGTATAGAGATATCATTAGACATGAAAATTTAATTATTTTTCAAAGATTTTTGCAAAATAAAATCCATACCTTAGGTGTTGTTTGGTTAGCGAAAATTATTTTCTGGTTTGGTTTCAGTGAAACTGAAAACTTGGTTTCGAAAACTTGGTTTTGGTTTCTAGTTTTCAGTTTTCTGAAAACACGTTTGGTTAATAAAAACAACATCAGTTTTAGTTAGTTGAAACCAGTAAATATTTATTTGATTATAAAAAATAATATTAATTTTTCTTGAACATTTTTAGTAGTAATTAAATGTTTAGTTAGTTTACAAAATTAAATATTTGTTAATATGATTACAAAATATTTAAATAATTTAATTAATTAAGTTATTGGTAATTTAAATTTTTTTTGTTCAATTAGATATAAAAATTAATTAATAGTTATTATAAAATTTCAAAAAAAAACAAGTCCAATGATCTAAAACTAGATTTGATTAAATTATAAATAGACCAATTTTAAGAAAATTGAGTTATTTAAAATTTGGGTTTGAGTCAATTAGATATAAATTGGTTTAATTATTTTATAAATTTAAGATAAAAGTTTGAGTTAAAAATGATGATTTTTATTTTTATTTTTAAAAATTCGATATAGTTTGATTTATTTTTAAATTAATTAATTATATAAAAAAATATTTATAATTACAAAGTTGTCACAGCATTTTGATAACGAAACCGACAGTCTCGAAACCACAGAAAACAACATTTTGTTATTTTCATTTTTATTAAGAAAACTGGTTTCATTTTCATTCTGGTTTCGATTCAGTTTCACGAAAACACTAAACCAAACGCGTTTTCGTAAGTAGTTTTGGTTTCAGTGAAACTGAAATCATGAAAACAGACTTGGTTTCGCTAACCAAACAGGCCCTTATGTTCTAGAAAATTTGCCCAACTTTTTCATTTCCTTTGTCATTTTCTCTTAGATAACATAG
Source organism: Canna indica (assembly GCA_034359265.1). NCBI lineage: Eukaryota > Viridiplantae > Streptophyta > Magnoliopsida > Zingiberales > Cannaceae > Canna > Canna indica. Next base: position 73,456,653 of record CP136894.1, on the reverse strand, counting down.
TCTTCAATGTTTGTCACTTTCTTAACTTGCAAGTAGGCTTCATTTGTATCAACATGAAATCATATACCGACTTAGCAAGCTAATATACTAAATAGCAATGGTGTAGTGCAATGTTTCATTTAAAAACCTTAACCTATGCTAGATGGTTAAGATTCATTTTAAATGAGTTTTCATGATATCTAAATGAATCTAAGAGATCTTAAGATGTGAACTATTTGAGAAATAAAATCTCTAATCATGTTAAAGTAGTTTGGACTTACAAGAAATGTCTTTAATAGCAAGTATCAACCTAGAGCAAGTTTCATCTGATGAAATTTGCCTAAGTGCTAATATTCTACATACTCATGAGAATTCAAGTGTGTTAACATGCAAATTTAATCATGAGTATAGAGACATAGTTTAAACTTAAACATTAAGGTATAACACTTAAGATTTTGAATCTATCAAGATTATACCTTATTCATGAGAATTTAGCCAAACTAATCTTTTTCTTCCTAGTTAGTCTTCCTAAATTACTTATAACTTACAAGTAAGCTACACTAATGTTTTAGTGAAAATATAGCTACTTAGCAAGCTTAACCAAACCAAAAAGCAAAGAGATTCAAATATCATTTTCAAAGTCCACTTTGCTAAATAGTTTGAAATTCGTTTCAAAGTAAGTTATCGTGAATCCGAAACGAATTAAGAGATCTCAAAATATAAAATGTTTGAAAAATAGATCTCCAACCCTTCCTATTGATTGAAAACCGAAAGCCACAATTAGCTTATGATTTAGAACCGCAAGGTCGCTTAGGCCCATTACAAGCCACCAGGGTCTCCGAAAAGACCGAAGATCAAAAAATCAAAAATCATTTTGAAAGAACTCTTTAGTAAGAGTGGGGAAAATAACTCAAATTAAGCATATATCAACACTCCAACTTAAATAGAACAAACCAAAGAAGGAGATGATACAAAATATATCTAGATGCCAATTTCCATACTTTATGCCTCATGATGATTTGAAGTTGCAACCTCTTGAAGATTTCTCATTTAGATCCAAGGTCAACTTCAACTCTTTACTTCTCTCTACCCTTGTGTGGTGGCTCCCCCTACAAAAGAGCATGAGATCTTTGGTACCCAAATAGCTTTGGGTCCTTGGGGGTTAGAGGGCTTAGGAATCCAAAGTGTCCTAGCAACACTTGGATTTTTCTTTAATGCGCAATCATAAATAGCATGCCCAAATACACCACAACAAAAACAATGTACATTAAAAAAAAAATTATTTTTGTTATGGACATGAGATTTATTTTTAGAATGCTTGTCATGTGAAACATGATGGGTATGAGCATTCTTAGAAATCTCATTCATCTTCTTATAATTATGAGGTCTAATGATAGAATGCATGACATGAGAGGCATGATGAGCATGAGCATTCTTTGCATAAGTATTTTTCATTCTTGTGTTTTTAGGAAATGAAATAATTTTCAATTCGTTTACTTTCTTATTTAAGGACATAACCTCATTTTTTAATGAATCAAGAGATTGATATAAGGCTTTATATTGAGATTTCAAATTGTTGTTTTGATTTGTAATTTTTGAATTCTCAAGCTTCAAACTTTCATTCTCAAGCTTTATGTCCTTAAGCTCAAGTTTCAACCTATCATGGGAAAAATCAAAAGAACTAGATTTTATTATCTCATTTTCTAGTTTTAATTCATCCACATGAGAGTTAAGCCTTATATTATTCTTTTTTAATCTTTTATTCTCATTATCCTTTTTAACAAGCACAACATACATTTTCTTGTATTCACTTACTAACTCATCATATTGCATGTCATGTGAACTAGAAGAGTTAGTACTATCATTATCATTGTCATTATCATTATCATGACCAGATGAAGAAGAAAATACCTCATTATTTGCAATTTTGAGGCTCACTTTGGAAGTGGCTTCATAGTCATGGGTAGAGGATGCTTCAAATGAGTGAGATGTGGATGTGAAAGCACTTGACCTCTTCCTTGCTTTGTTCATCAAGGTAGGACAATTCTTTCTTACATGCCCTTTCTCTTGGCACTCATGGCAAATCACCTTTCTCTTCCAGCTTTTAGTACTCCAATGACTGGAGACACTATGGGCTTCAAAAACCATGTTAGTATTGGGTGGATGACAATTGTCATCACTCCCCTCATCAAATGTTTTGAGCTCTTCGATTTTTGCATAATTATAAAACATATTTAAGGTATCCCAAATATCGAATGCGGAAGTACAATGCATGATTTTCTCAAACACATTATTTTCCAAAGAACAAAATAAGCAATTTGTAGTTTTATCATTTAACTCAAACATGCTAATTTGTTCTTGGGTCCATGCATCCATTTTTTACTTAGGTTCTATGTATTTTGACTTTACTATATTAAATATACCTAAACCTTGAGTCTTTAAGAATATATACATTCTTCCTTTCCAAAGACCAAAGTTTAACTCATCGAAGCTAGGAGGTGAAGACATTACACTCTCCAGAGTCATTTCTAGATCGAGACTAGATGTAGACGAGATGGTGAAATCTCAATCCACGACCCGCTCTGATATCAATTGTTGGCGAAATGGCGACACTGGAGGGGGGTGAATAGCAGGGGCGGAGCCAATGTTTTGGCAGGAGGGGCAATTGCCCCCCCTCACATTGGTCCCCCGATTACATATATATTATCATATATATATAATATACATTAATATTTAACTATATTTGCCTCCTCTAAAATATATTTTTACCATGTAATTGCCCTCATAAGATGCGATTTCATATTTTGCCCCTTCTAAAATAATTTTCTGGCTTCGCCCCTGGTGAATAATGTGTTTACTAATTCGATTAGTCCAAATTCACTTTTAATCGTTTTCTTAGATTAGTTAGGCAATTTACAATTGAATGCGATTAGATGCGGAAGCTTATAAAAGATTAAGCAATTAAAGCACAAAAAAATAAAATAATGCAAACACAAGATTTATAGTGGTTCGGCCCCAATGCCTACTCCACTACCTAAGCACCCCGCTTAGAATTTTCAAACTAGTTTTATTAGATTAATTTACATTTCCCTTACACACGAGGACTTTTCACCGAAGAGATGCACTCTCGACCTAAGGCACTTCCACACCCGGAAGTCACCGCCTTGTTATCGAGAGTCCTCTTCCACCTCAACCCTAAGGGACAACTAAACTAATCCTAGTAAACACTAGGTTTACACAAGTGATTTTACTCCTTCTACACCAAGGATACCACTTCACCCAATTCAAGACCTAACAACCTAGGTCTTCTTACACGCTTAAATCAAAAACAGTTTAAAGAACAGTTAAAATTACAAGAGAAAAGAGCTTGAAGTAAAATAATATTATCTACTCTTTTCCAAGCCTTTGGAACCTCCAACTCGTCAAGTGGTGGAGCTCGAGTCATTTTTTGAGTTGAGGCAGCAGAGCTTGCGCTTGAAGAATTTGGCGGAAGAACAGAGCACAATCACTAATCTTTTGGAAGGCTAAATTCTTCCTCTTAATGACTTAATAAACTCTATAAGAATGAAGGAAGAGAGGTTAAAAAAATCATATAAGAGTATATTTATACCCTACTGAAGAAATGGCTACTCAACGGATAGAAAACTATACGTTGCAGACCGCCGGTCGAATGGTCGGTCGAATGGTTGATCGACCGACTTGTCGACCAGTCTTTCGACCGCTTCTCTTTTCTCTGTGGTCGGTCGATCGACGGGTCGATCGCCAGACGAAAAACTATCGATCCCGACCTTAATTCGATCGATCGACGCGATCTGCGTCTTCGAGTATCAGCAGGTCGATCGACCGACGGGTCGATCGCCTGAGCTACTGCCCGCTTTGGGCTTCCATCGATCGGCCGAAGTAGCTCTGCTACTTTTTACCTTCATTCGGTCGACTGCCCGATCAACCAAACCTAGGTTGAAGTTTATTTCTTCAACCTATTTCTTCCGCGCTTCATTTTCGGGTTCCGACTTTCAACGAGCATCATCTTGGAGAGCTTTTGGCGTGATCTTTGGACTCGTCCAAGCGACTTTGGTGCACTCGTCGATCTCCGAGACACTTCCGCGATGAACCCGAGCGCGACGATCAATGTCCTTCCGATTTCCGATTTCTTCCGATATTTTCGATCGAGGACATCTAATGCTAATTGATATGGATCTTGAAAGATATTCTCAATGAAATCATTAGTCTCATATTTGTTATCATTAAAATTATCAAAATCGAGATTAAGGCTTAGGTTGAAAACCTAAAGCCAACACCTAGTTCAAGTATATTTCCTGGCAGAAGTTTCATTCTATTAAAAAGCATATGCCCCAATCTCAAATGCCACAAGGCTTTCTCATCTAGTACAGTGTTTACAACTTTCTTTGCATTTACTAAAGTGTTTGTTGCAATTCTTTTTGTGCTTTTGCTATTGCAACACAGAGCATTCTCATTCAAAAAATAGTGCCCATTCTTCTCCTCACCACTCCCTACTATCTTCTTCGAGCCTAAGTCCTGAATGAAGAAGTTAGAGGGGTTAAATGTTATGCAACAGTTCAACTGTTTGGTCAATTTGCTTACTGATAATAGGTTAAAATGGAATCCTGATACTGATAAAGTATTTGTGAGTTGGATGCACTCGTTAATGGGAGTCGTTCCTATATTTTTGACTGGGATTGTGGCTCCATTTGGTAAGGAGATCCTATCAATATTTGATGACCTCATTACATTCTTCAATTTCACATTGCTTGAGGCAATGTGATCTGTCGAGCCACTATCCAAGATCCAATCTTTATCATTCATGCTGAGTGAATTACACATGCACTTATCAGCTATGTTCACCATTGCAGCATTGCTCTTGCTACTGAATAGATTGAGTAAAGTGTTGTACTGCTTCTTAGTAAAACCACCATGATCTTCCTCCTCCTTCTTTGTATTTGAAGTTTCACCTTTGACTTCTTCACTTTCAGCTACGACATTGTTTACTTGCCTCTCACTGTACTGTCCATTGAACTTTTGTTTGCCCTTATAATTCGAATTTCCAGAGGGATAACCATGAAGTTTATAACAGTTATCCCTCGTGTGGCCTGCTCTATTGCAGTAGTCATAGAACTTTCTCCCCTAGTATTGATTATTGACATTCCTGACATTGTTGAGAGCTACACTCTCTACATTTCCACCAGTTTGCACTCATATCTTTCTCTAGGATTCTTCTTGCTCCAAAAATGAATACACTTGGAGTTTCATAAGTAATATTTGACCCCTCACTCCGACATAACATTCATTCAAGCCCATTAAGAATTGCGTCATTCGGTCCTTGGTCAAGCTCTCTCTCCACATGTGCATTTCACATTTTCGACAACGTCGGGCTCATCCCACAGAGATTTGAGCTTAGTATAGTAAGCTGCGATCGACAGATTTGCTTGCCTAGTGTTATTAATCTGAACCTTCAATTCAAATATTTTCGGCTCGTTGCTTTTGCCAAAGTGATCCTCCAAATCTGCCCATATATCAGCTGCGATTTTTGCATAAAGGACACTAGAAATCAGCTCATGCGAGATTGAATGGATTATCCAAGATCTCACGAGATCATTGCACCTTTTCCAGATACGAACCTTAGGGCTATTCGATTCAAGAATGCAAATAGTGCCATCGATGTAACCTATTTTATTCTTAGCCGAGAGCGAAATCAACATCGATTCGTGCCAGGGAAGATATTTTTCATGTCCACTTAATTTGGCGGAGACTAGAACAATACCTGGAGCATTGCTCCCATGGATGATGAATGGATCATCCTCATATTCGTTCTCCTCTGTTATTGAGTTGACATCGACACCATTCCTAGACTCAGCGACGACAGATCTGGCAGATTGAGATCGGCGATTTCTCGCCATGGTGGATTTGGGCGTTTTGAATCCCGATCTAATCACCAAACGGCCCGTTCTGATATCATGATGCTAAATTGAATGTAGAATGCAGAAAATTGATTGATCTTATTCATACAAAGAAAGAACTATATATTACAAGCTTCATCTCGTCAAAAGCCATGAGTAGACAAAGTTAAAACAGGAGAAAAAGAAAGTTAACAGCATAACGAAAGAAAGCTACATTTCGTCTTTTTATAGTCTAACATTTAAAAGATATGAAAAATACTAAAATACCCCAAATCACTAATCTATTCACTCACTTACAGTGCGGCCATTATGATAATTTCCCTTTTATACTATAATGTCTGTCATCTTTCCTCCCTTCTCCTCTCTACATCCACTGAAGCTTGGCATGTCATCACCGAAAGATGCAGTTAGAGACGAGCATCAAGCGGATGTTCCCCATATTTTATCTGAGCGCGATGTTCTCCATGCTCTCCTTCCTCTCCTTCGCCATGCACGGCCCCGACGCCGCTGTCAGCAATGCCTCCAGGAGGGAGATTAGTTGCATCCGTCGATGGTGAGCGGCCCACTGGTTCTGCCCATGCCAGAGCAGCTCATCTTCTGTGGAGGGGAGATGCCTGCAAATGCGGAGAAGTTGAGGAGGGAGACGAATGATGATATTAATTAAAAAGAGAAATTATAAAAAATACCCTCACTGCTTTAAGAAAATATTTAAAGAGCTCAAGTATGACATACTTGACACGTGTCACGTGCTCTGCATGTGGACTCAATGCTAGCATAGAACAAACCCATACACAGATATCATCGTAGGGTTCTTTAGGGAGCTCAATTTGCTTGATAACCTGCCATAAATCATTGCCAAATAAATTTTGACCTTTGGATTCATCCAAGGTCTGGTTAGTTATAAGGGAAGAAATAGCTGCATTTTTTCATTGACTTCTGATTAGCCTTGAGCCATTGACTATAAAAATTGCTTGATCTTACTATTGATTTTAGACATGCACAATGGCAGAGCCAGAAATCAAATTGAGAGGGGGCAAGCCGACGGGCTAGCAGTAGGAGGTGAATTGATTTGCTGTTGGCCACTGGGTGGAGCACGCGATGACGTGGGCACGACCACGGCGACGGTGCACTGGCGCAGGGAGATCGAGAGACGATAGCCAACGGGGGTGAGGCTGGCGACAACAAAAGGGAGGGATCGGGAGATAAGGGAAAAAAAGAGGAAAAAAAAGATATAATATAGAGATAAAGGGAGAATTTTGAAATTTGTGGAGGGCAAAAGATGATAAAAATTTGAGATATAGAGGAGATTTTTTTAATTTACGAAGGTAAAAAAAAGATAAATATTGGGGACATGGGGATAATTTTACGAAAAGAGAGGGGGTAAAATTGTCATTCTCCATATAAGTAAAGAGTTTTTATAATTGAGGCGGGGGGCAATTACCCCATCTCTTTCGCGTGCCTCCGCCCCTGGACGATATGTATTAATTGAAAATCCATGAAACTACCGTAGAGTGAATCAAAATAGCATTTAAAATTGAATTAATAAGGACCAATTTATCAATAATAATAGTTTATTTTGTGATATGTATTAATGCCTAAATAATAATAAATCTGTAACTAGGGATGTCAACGGGGCGGGTTCGGGGCGGATAGTACCACACCCGCACCCGCACCCGTTTACTAAACCCGTCTCCCGTACCCGCACCCGCACCCGCGATGGATATCCATCACCCGCACCCTCGCGGGTAATTGATACCCGCGGATATCCGCGGATACCCATTTAATATATAACAAGAATTTTTATTTTATTATAATAGTATACCACCAATGATTCTCATTTCACCACTATTAATAACTTGGTTGAGAAACATTAATCTATAAAATAAACTACGTAACAATTAAATTCTAAATCATAAAATTATCTTAAGAAATATCAATAATCATTTACGCAACGTTAAATTTAAAACCAAAATTAAATTTAAAATCAAGGTACTTTCAATTAAAATTAGAAATTGATATCCCTAAAAATATATTATATTTAGATTTATTTTTAATTTTCCATTAAATATTAATATATAAAATTATAAATTTAATTTTTCATATATATTGGCGGGTAGCGGGTATCCGCGGGTGTGGATAGCATAGTATCCATACCCGTACCCGTTTATTAAATGGGTAAAAATTTATACCCGTACCCGTACCCGTGGGTATAATATGTTTACCATACCCGACCCGTGTCGGATAAATATCCGCGGGTATCCGCGGGTACGGATAATATTGCCATCCCTATCTGTAACTGCTAAGCTTCATTTGCATTGCAATCACTGTGGAATAGAAATCCTCTGCAGTAGAAAAAAAGAACGTTTTGATCGCGTATATTAAATAATTTACCAAAATCATACATAAAAAAACCAAAGGACACTTCCCCGCGGAAGATGCCCAATCTTCCGCAATAAAAAGGCCGTCTCCGTGCCTCGATCGCCTCTCCCCCTCCGGATTCTTCTTCTCGTCTCGCTTGAGCGGGCCGCCGTCATCAAGCTTGGGCGCGGAGCATATCGCTGAGGCCGGTTCGTTGTGCTGCGGAGAGAAGGACCTCCGGTGAAGCTGTGAGGGGACGAGGGCTTCAATTTTTTTTCGGTTAGGTTTCCGCTGATCATCGACGATGAACGTCGCCGATCTCAACAAGGTATGGGAGATAAAAACCCTAAAGAAGCCCGGCGAGGAAGAGGCCCGCCGGCTGCTCGACCGCATTGCCAAGCAGGTCCAGCCCATCATGCGCCGTCGCAAGTGGAGGGTCAAGCTCCTCTCCGAGTTCTGGTATTATCCACCCCATTCTCTTCGTCCGCCTACTCTCATACTTCTTCATAGTCTTTCTCAAAATGATGATTGATCATTTTTGGGCTCTTTAGTCCGGCAAATCCGTCTCTTTTGGGGCTAAATGTTGGTGGCGGTGTCGAGGTGAAAATTCGATTGAGGCGGCCCAACAGGGACTGGGACTTTCTCCCGTTCGAGCAGGTCCTCGACACGATGCTCCACGAGCTATGCCACAACAAGCACGGCCCCCATAATGCCGCTTTCTACAAGCTCTGGGATGAGTTGCGCAAGGTCACTCCTTCATATCCTCAAATGTTTGTCTTCTTTGTTTAATATTCTTATTTACTTATTCATGATGAGTTCATCAAATCTGGACATCAACGATTAATTTGATTACTAAAAAAGCAACTGAAGCTGGAATTTGCTTGCGCTTAGCTTGGTTTAGTCTTCTTTTTGTTTCGTTACTGTGGAAAAAGTTAGTAGAGGAAGAAGTTTGAAGAGCATTTTATGATGGAAACCATTCAATTAATGAATTTTATTTGCATTTGAAGTGCTGAATATTATTTTCTTTCTTTATTGCTAAGTTTGATAATTTGTTATGCCGATCTTAACATTTCAAGCTTTTCTTATATATAGATTGTATAATATTTTATTGGTTTGGAGTATAAATTTGAATGTTGGAAGTTTTTTAGACCTTTCTCTTGACTTGTAACATACTCTTAAGCTTCAATTCTCTTGCTCTCCCACTATGTTTTATTCTTATTGAATTAAATTGCTGTGTCTAGTCTAATTTTTTCTGTATAGGGTGTTTGTGTAAGATGTGTAATTACAGTTGTTGATGGTGATGAGTGGAACCCAAGCCTGACTTTGTTATTCAAAAGTACATTAATTTTCTACAAGTTTATGGATAATGTTTCTATAGCTACTCATCACTAACTGATGCAGGAGTGTGAAGAACTGGTTTCAAAGGGAATAACTGGGACTGGACAGGGATTTGATGCCCCTGGAAGACGCTTAGGTGGTTTCTCTCGACAACCCCCAGTTTCATCCCTGCGGGAGACTGCAGCTGCTGCAGCAGCAAAACGAGCTCGTCTTGGGGATCTGCTACCTTCTGGACCAAACAGATTAGGAGGAAACAGTGAAATTATGAGTGCACTTAGTCCAATACAAGCTGCTGCTATGGCTGCAGAGAGAAGAATGTATGATGATATATGGTGTGGATCTGTGTTAAATGAGATTACTAATGAAGTAGAAAGCACTGGAGGAATATTTAAGAATTCTGTATCAAAAGAGCAGGCTGAATCTTCAATAGCTTCTACTGAGAAACAACAAAAGGAGTACGTATCTGGTGGTCATAGTAATATTGAGAAGGGCAAAAGTAGCTATACCACTAAAAACAATGGTAATGAGTCTACAACTACTTCAACATTTGGTGGGACAACAAGAGCTGGCGGGTCAGTGTCCAATTACCCAAAAGATGATGGGGAAAATCAAGCAATTTGGGAGTGTGGTATATGCACGCTATTTAATCAAGTATGGTTTTGTATTTAGCACTTCTCTTGTCACTGATTTGCCTTTAAAATTGCGTTTCATTTATTTATTGCTTCTTTCACAAGCAGAACAAAATCTATTATGTTAATAGTCAACATGAGATAGTTCATATTTTCCATCCATAGGCATTTTTCTTTTTCTATATTTGATTATGCAGAGCGACTTAACTGGGTAATGCGTTCTCTTTCTTGTGTCATTTAATATGACAATTCATTCTTAAGAAATTTTCTGTATAATTGAATGTTGGTGCAAGAACTAATTTTTGTTTTTTGTTTCTATATGTGGTTGATATGGAAATTGGTCATGGATTCTAAAGCCATTGGCATTACTATGTGAAGCTTGCGGAGCTCAAAAACCTAAAGCTACTGCATCTAAATATAAGACCTGGTCATGCAAATTTTGTACTCTTGACAACAGCACTAAGCAAGAGAAATGTTTGGCCTGCGGTCAGTGGAGATATTCATATGGTCCGCCAGTATCTTTCCGTGGACCCAATTCTGGGACTTAAGTGATGTGCTGCATCTTGGTAATCTTAATGTTGAATGTATTGCATGTTTATAAGCACTTATTATTTTCTAGTTTTTGTCATACATGTTTTAGCATGATATAATATACACGATGTTTTAGCTACCTTGTTTAAATTGCTTATTCACAATGGTATGGAGCATGTCTTATTCGTTTGGTAAATTGAGATTTTATTGGTAATAGATCTAATGGTTCTTAGTTTGGAGGGGATTATTAATTCTTCAGCTTGTGCACCTTGTTATTATTTTCATATTTGTAACATCATGAATGTTACATCATGTAGCTACTACATTAAAAAAAGTTCTTGAATGCCATGAAGTGCCTCACATAATGATAGAATATTTTCGAAGTACAAGGATAAAAAGGAAACTGATGTATGAGAAACATTTTTGCAAATTATACACCTTCGATGACCTATCTACTGTTCTAAAGAATCTTCACCTTCCTTTGTTGTTCCAATGGATAACCTTTCTTATTGATTTTGGTTAGGACTAATGACCTAAGTTTATATTTTTAGCTAAATTAGTTCAAATTGATCAACAATGTTTTGGATGCTATTTCACTAATTGTTACATTTACAAATATAAACCTAGTTCCTTTTCACGATCAGTGTTGTCAAAGGCGCGCGCCTTGCCTTGGCGCTCAAGGCACTGTGCGAAAAGGCCCTAGCGCCTTCAGTGAGGAGTGTTCAAGGTGTGCGCCTATGTGCCTTTTTAGTGAGGCTCAAGGCGCGCACCTTTTGCGCCTGACTTAAATTCTGTTTAGCTCACTGTTTTGGGCTTTTTTTCTTTATTAGTGGGCTGGCCCAAACCTTTTTTTAAGTCCACCCACTTATTGTAACATTAAAATATTAAAAAAGAGAGGAACTTTAGGGCATGAAACACTCGGTCGTTCTCTTTCAATTGCCGTTCTTCAGCTTCTTCAACTCCTTTGCTCATCTTCTCTTCATTCTTGTGGGTAAGTTCATCACTCTATCGGGTCTTCTCTTCTTCTCTTCTTCTCTTCTTCTCGATTACTTTATTCTTTTTCTTTCTTTTCTTTCTTCCTTCTCTTCTTTGTCTTCTCCTCCTTCTTTCCATTGTCTTTTCTCCATCTCTTCACGCTCATCTCTTCGCGCCTCTTTTCTGTTATTTTTTCTTCGGCTACCAGCAGCTTCATTCAGTAGGCAGCCATATTTAGTATTAGATATGGAGAGTGGAACTAGGAAGATCACAAACTGAACATTTTACTGACGGGTATTTTGATGGGGATTTCGAGGATGATCTCTAGGGACTAGGAGGATCACAAACTTGGTTAAAAGCTTTGTTGCTTTACAATTTAAATTAATTTAAATTACCTAGTTTGATGGATTATGAAAAACTCTTAGTTTTAAAAGATTTTATTGTTTGTCGTTTTAATTTTATATTTGAATTGCTAATGTTATTGGTGCATATATTCTAATTCTTATATTGCATTATCATAAAAAAAAATTATTGTTTAAGAATAACATAGATGATGTTTTATAAAAAGGTGCATCTTGCTTCATTCAAACGCCCGGTTTTTTTGCACCTTGAGTATGCTTCGTGCTTTTGACAACCTTTTTCATGACCTGGATTATTCTTTTAGGGATAACTGCCAAGGAAATTACCTTTTGGTTAACTGAGGAACTAGGAGATGGTGTTTGACAAGATCATGTAGCCACTAACATGAATCACATGATAGAAACTCGAGTAAAAGCTTCTGATGAAGGTGAATATTGTGCTTCTGCTGACAAGGACTAGAAGCAAAATCGAAGGTGGACAGCTACCCTGAGGTGGACTGGATCACTGCTTGTCCTCCACGGTTGTGTACCTTCAAGAGACAACCTGGAAGCATTGGCTAGGGAACTGCCGAATATCTCCGTCCTGTTATCAACCATTCGCTCAACTAATGATTGACAATGCTATTATTGAAGCATTACAATTGTAACTGTTAAAAGAAGTGTTTGTGCAGTGCTTTTACTTCTGTGCAGAAAAGAATTCTTATCGGGAGCTAGTTATTTTCGTTCTGATGTAAAGCTTCAAGAATTTGGTATTCTTATATTAGTTGTTTGTCTTCCCTTTTATACGGTGTGATTAAAGCTTTTTTTTGACATAAGGTGGATGATAAATGCAATTATTGGGGGCTCTTTGTATTTTCTTTTTCCTGATGTGAATATGACTCGCGATGACATTTGCATGCAGTTTTACTGTGAAAGCAACGAACAGCTACTTTTTGAAGGATGATTATGCAAACGGTTCCTATGGACCCATTTGTTTTGAAAAAAAAAATTAGGGATTGGATTGGATTTTTGATCGTGTCTTTTTGTTTTGCAAAATTGGCGCTGGGATAGGACACCGAAGGTGTTCGGGACGGGATTTGAGGTTGCTCTTTGTTTGAAAGGGTCTCTCTCTTTGGGCCTCTCATGCTTCCTCTTCGTTCGAAAGTCTCTCTCTCTTCCCCCCCCCCCCCCCCCCATCCAAGTGCTTCTCCACATATCCCCTCGAAGAGGGGCCTCTCCTTGAGATGTATTTCCCTTCCTGTGATGATTCCCTCGAAGCGGACTCGGAGTTTTCCAATCATGAAGGACTGGAGAGTTTTTGAATCACCTTCTAAATGTTTGTCTTTGTTCCCGAATGCTAACAGGAGGGGGCTGTCGAACATTTCGACGGGAAGTCTCAGTCATTCACCTCTCTCGCCAATGTGAGGAGCTTGAAGATCTTGCGAAGCGGGAGAGGCCATTGGCCAAGAGAAAGCTTCAATTCCTGCAAGAGCTATGGAGGAGGCTTTGATAGTCACAGAGCATTATCTCTCAAGGCCAGAACTATTACAAAGAAGACATCTTCTTCTTCCTCGCTGCCAAATGCATGGAGACACAGTTTTTTAAGTCAAAGACCTCTTGTTTGTCTGCAGAGATCAAGTAGCATCTCACCTTTTTGCTTGCTTGATTAAGAGTTTGAAGAATCACGGAGTTGCTCTTGGAATGCTGAAGGTCATTTCAAATTAGGGAATGCTACAAAGTCTTTTTGTTGTATAGCTGTCCATTCGGTTCAACCCGAACCGAACCGAATCGAATTTCATCAAATCGAATTTTTTTATATCCGAATTCCAACCCGAACCCGAACCGAACTATACCTAAACCAATCTAACCCGAACCGAAATTATTCGATTCGGTTCGGTTTTCAAATCGAAAACTAAAATTTTAATTAATTCAGTTAAAAATTAAAAATTAAAAATTATTTTATAATACTCATTTACTTATCTATATTAAAAATTTTAAAAAATATATTATTTTTTAATTAATTCGGTTTTCAGTTCGGGTCGGTTTTCGAATTCCGGAAATCGAATCCGAACCGAAATTCAAATTTCGGTTCTGTTCGAGTCAAAGAACCGAACCTACAATGGTTCAAACCGAATCGAACCGAAAAATTCGGTTCGATTTTTTGGTTCGATTTGGATTGAACCGAATACCGGACGGCCCTAATTGTATATGTTTTGTACAAGAGTGCATAGTGAAATAATTTTGAGGGTTTACAGGGTTGATGAGTGACTTTTTGTTAACTAATCTCATGCACAACAACGAGTTTTTTTTTTAATCAAAGAAACTTGCATTCTGTTACTAGAGATATGAAGTGAATACATATATAAAATCTGAGAGAATTTATAAAATTCAAATATATTAAAAATTCAATTTGCCCATTAAAAATATTTCGAACCAAACGAGCCTATGAAATGTTGCCGTTTTGCAAGAGCGTGTATAGTAAGGCAGATCACATATTTTAGTTTGAGCACGAGCCATTTTACCAGTCACAGTTAAACAACAAATAATAACAAGGTTAACTCAATAATAAATAACAATTTAAACTATAAAAATCATCAATTAGTAGTTCCAACTAAAATTAACATGAATATATAATCGAAATTTTAAAAATGATTAACAAACAACTTATTCCACTAGATAAATAAACCATGGAAATAAAATTATCCAAACTTATGTCATTAGTAGTTCCAACTAAAATTAACATGAATGTAATCGGAATTTTAATAACGATTAACAAACAACTGATTCTACTAGATAAGTAAACCATTGAAATAAAATTATCCAAACTTACTAAGTAATAAACTAAATAAATAAAAGTTAAAGATTCACCAATAAATTTACTTGAACTATACCCCATTTTATACAACACAAAATAAATAGTTTTTTTCTAAAAGGGGAACTCCCACGGTTCCACCTCACATATGTTTCCAAGATTCTCGGTTACGATTCAATATATAGTCCTGGTCTCGAGACCCTCAAGAAACTTGCTGTCATATTTTGATTGAACTCTTTTCTATTTATAACCTTGAATTCATATGTTCTTTGTTTTGCTCCTTTTGCCACCTTCCACTCGCAGCATCGCCCGTTAATTTTTGCAGGTCCATCACAATATCCCGCCATGGCCACCGCCCGGCCGCACGTGGCGCTCATCGCCTTCCCCTTCGGCACCCACGCCGCTCCGCTGTTCGCCCTCGCCCGCGCCATCGCCGCAGCGGCTCCAGGCACCGCCGTCTCCTTCCTCAGCACCGCTCGATCCTTCGCGACCCTCTCCCTCGCCGAGGAGAGCAAAAATCTCCTCCTCGTCCCCGTGGCCGACGGCTTGCCTGATGCCTTCCAGGCTCCCGCGGCTCTGCCCCCGCCGGAGCACATCGAGCAGATGATCGGTATGTTCATGGCTGCGGCGGCGGCGGGGAGTTTGCGGGAGGCGCTGACAGCGGCGGAGACGGGCAACGGCGGCGTTCGGGTCAGCTGCGTGATGAGCGATGCATTCCTGTGGATGGCAGGGGAGGTGGCCGAGGCGGTCGGCAAGCCATGGGTCCCGTTGTGGACCGGCGGCCCTGCGGGACTTTCCGCTCATCTCTACACCGATCTGCTCCGCAGCGCCGACGGGATCGGCGACGGAGGTAAGCGTCATCGACACGTTTCCAACTCATTCGCAAATGTAGGCAATATGTGAGCGCTATTTATTTATTTATTTATTTAATACATATAAAAATATAGTTAACATTACCATAATTGAAATAATTTGGTTTGTTTTATTTTATTTTATTTATTTTTTGGTTTCATCGTAGAAACAAATTGGCGTAACGAGAAGCTCCTCGACTGCGTCCCCGTACTCGGCGCCCACCGCGTATCCGACCTCCCTGAGGGCATCGTCTTCGGCGACCTCGACGCCCCTGTCTCGCGCCTCCTCCACCGAATGGCCCAAACCCTCCCCAAAGCTGCCGCCGTCCTCCTCAACACCTTCGAAGGCCTCGATCCGGCCATCGAGTCCGACTTCGCGGCCAAGTTTTCCAAGTCTCTGTCCCTCGGCCCTCTGCATCTACTCGCGCCGCCCTTCGTTCCCACGCCGCGCACCGACCACTGCCTCCTCTGGCTCGACGGCCGCGCTCCCGCCACCGTGGCCTATGTCAGCTTCGGCTCCTTCATGTCCCCGCCGCCGGCGGAACTGGCGGAGCTCGCGGAAGGGTTGGAGGCCAGCGGGGTGGAGTTTCTCTGGTCGCTCAAGGACGAGGCCAAGAAGTTTCTGCCGCCGGGGTTCTTGGAGCGGACCCGAGATAAGGGCCTCGTGGTGAGCTGGGCGCCGCAGGTGGAGGTGCTCCAACACGCGGCGGTGGGGGTGTTCGTGATGCACGGAGGGTGGAACTCGGTGCTGGAGAGCATCACTGCGGGGGTGCCGATGATAAGCCGGCCGTTCTTTGGGGACCAGAGGATGAACGCGAGGTCCGTGTCCCACGTTTGGGAAGTGGGCGTGGTGGTTGAAGGCGGAGCAATGACGAAGGACGGGGTGGTGAGGGCTCTGGAGGTGGTGTTGAAGAGGGAGGAAGGGAGGAGGATGAGGGAGAAGGCGAGCAAGCTGAAGGCGGCGGGCATGAGGGCGGTGGTGCGGCCCGAGGGGAGCTCGAAGGTTAATTTTAAGAAATTTTTGGAGATCCTTGGATGAATATATGCTTGTCGACATCTCCAGCTTTGAACACTTTCTCCCCTTATTTAGTGTTCTTCAATTTGAACCGATCCGTGTATTGGAGACTATCTCCACAAGTTGACTTTGGTTAGGAGCAGCTTGATTATCGATCACTCCCCTTAATTTATTCTTTATGTGTAAATCTAATGTAGTGATTTAAATGTTTGTTTTTTTTTTATAAAAGGGAAAATAGTTAGAAATATGTTTTTTATATTTTTTTAGTTCAAAGAAATTATTGGACCATGAACCCATACTTTGAATTGTGTTTGGTTTGGCCCATATGTTAAAAGTACTACAACATACTCTCAAATCTCAATATAGAAGAATAAATATTACATAATAATAAATAGTAACTATATAATATATATTCTTAACCGACACAAAGGTGATGTAATTCTGTGCGTCTCCTAGTCTTATTCATATGCAGTAGAAGATCGTACTTCGGCGGTCAATATCATCGCATTTATTTCAGTCGACCAAATTAGTTGCACATCACGGTCTCCAACCTTTCGTTCCCAAGATGGATCCAACGCCACGTCGTATTTTGAGAAGATTCACAGTCTATTAGTACTGTACGTTTGAAAAGAATTGACGTGAATATATATACATATATATTAAATATATATTGACTTGCACAATTTTTTCTCCTAAATTGTAATTTAGCATGTATATGCATATCCTTATAAATATTAAAAATATGCCTATATGCCATTAGATTTAACTCTTTATTGTTTTATTCTAAACGTAATGATGAAAAATTAGAAATTAATAATATCATCATCTTAAAAATATTACAAATATATATATCTCTCTCTAGAACTAATAACTTTCATATACACATTTTAAATTTTATATGTTCATGTGTATGTTTACCACTGTACAAAGTTTATATATATATTTTTTATGTACTTCTCTAATAGATAAATAATGTATTATTATTACTATTATTATTTTAATTATATATATATTTTTAAAATAATTTTATAATATAATCAGTACAAAACATACATAAATGTGAGAATATTACACACAATGTGCATTACAAGACGTACACATAAACGCGAAAATAGACGCATAAATTGCTACAATTAGATATCAAACACATGATTCATTTGCAATATACCTTGATGTCTCACCACTAAATTACTAGTGGATCAATTTTTTGTTATGATCATTCTATTCATTTCAACATAGAACAAATTATTAATGAAACATTTATTTTTCACAATTCAAAAAAATAATTTATTTTTCAAAAATGTTTAATTATCCATTAACCAGAAATGTAGTCCAACAACAAGTAATATTATTTATTTATTTATTTATTTATTATTATTATTATTATTATTTTAAAAAAATTCTTAATTAAATATAACTATTAATATAGTAAATTGTCATGATTTTTAGAAATTAATACTACTGTTATTATTTTTGGACAGAAAAAAAGTTATGAACAATTATTCATATATGAAAAAAATACTAAAAGAAAATAATTCAATTTAAATATGATATATTACAAAAATATTTTATGTATTACACAATTATATTTATTAAAATTATTTAGATAATAATTATTATATATACGTACCAATCCGCCAATAGTTTTACTATATCCTCCTAATAATCCTCCTAACAACTCACAATGACATAAGTGGTAATTTCATCAACAATCATGAGTACTTTATTATATGTGGGTGTTAGCACTACAACAAATCATCAATTTTTTGACGTCAAAACAAACTAATATTTCGACGCCAACAAGAGTCAAAATGAACATACTGACGCCAGCAAAACTGACGAAAATGAGTGAAAAATGACAACAACCAAAATGAACATTTCGTCGTCTGAACAGACGTCGAAATATTCAACATATCGAGACCTACTGACAGGCGTCGAAAACTTTTTAAAAAATAATAAAATCTTGCATATTGGCGCCTGTCAGAGGCGCCGATATGCAAAAAAAAGAAAATTAAAAAAAAAACGAGGAAATCATTTTCCTCAGCAGGGGTCGCACGCGGAATTCATATTCTGCGTGCGGCTCTGTACGAGGTATTGGAGAATACCGCGTACAACACGCGGTATTTCAAATACCACCTACAACACACGGTATTTCGAATACCGTGTAAAGCACGTGGGGCGGTGTGATTCCACTCCGCTTGATTTCCTCCGCGTGGTGAAAATCGGACGGGCGCGGTGCCGACCTCTTCAATTAAATAATTTAATTAAAAAAATATTTAGAAAAAAAAATTAAATGAATACCCGTTAAAAAAATTTGTACTAACCTTTATATAAATTTGGTAACCTGAAAATTTTTGATAACCTGAAAAAAGAAGAAGAAAAATTAGATAAAGAAAAAAATAGATGAAAAAGAAGAAAGAATGAGGAAAGAAAAACAAAAGATAGGAAGAAAAAGAAGATGAGGAAAAGAAGAGAAGAAGAAAAAAAATATTTAAAGAAGAGAACCTGAGGTAAAAATTTTAAAATTAAAAAAAAAATCAGAGGTGGGAAATCTCCCGCCTCGATTTCACTTGGGCAAAGCCCCTCGGTGCACTTGGCGAGGGGCGCGGGCGATCGTGGGCACGGGCTCGCGCGCCCGCGGACGGTGCAGGCGGACGTTGTCGCGGGCTTGTAGCTTTAGAATTTTTTTTTTAAAAAAAATTCGACGTTGTTGAAAGACGTTAACTGCCACATGCACGGTGGAGAAGTGTTACAACCCGCTTAATGGGATAATTGACCCATCAACTTCATAGACCAACCTATTGGCCTAATTAAAATGCTTAAGCTGAAGTTGATGATAGCACACCCATCAAGCCTTATAAGCCAACACCACATCCAACATACTCCCGATGTGGGACTAAACCGGGGTATTACAATCTCCCTCACTTATGTCTTAACGTCCTCGTCAAGACCCAACTCGAGTCTAACACATAGCCCAGAATCACACTCAAGTCGTCGGCATGTGAGGCCTAGCCTAGTAGCGGCTCCACCCCTTCACCTGGGCAGCCCTTTCTCACATAGACTCCCTCACCATGCCTAGAACAAGGTCTTGCTCTGATACCATTTTGTTACAACCCGCTTAATGGGATAACTGACCCATTAACTTCATAGACCAACCTATTGGCCTAATTAAAATGCTTAAGCTGAAGTTGATGATAGCACACCTATCAAGCCTTATATTCCAACATCACATCCAACATACTCTCGATGTGGGACTAAACCGGGGTATTACAAGAAGAGCACTCATTTAAGATATTAATAAGAGTTATAGGAAGATATTAAAGGTTTCCACGAAAGTAGTTAGATAACTACATCCTATAGGTCTGCAATCAAGCCAAGTTTGATTTTTGGCTTGCCTAATTGACCTGGGCTCAAGAACTATAATTTGGTGTAAAAATAAACATATATTACAATTAAATGAATGAATTTAACACTTTCATTTTATGTTAATCTTAATAATACTAGATTCATTCTTAAAAATACTGCACTCGTTTATCCGTGGAGTTCCATAAAATTTATATAGAGCTTGATTTCCTAGTAATTTTTCTCATAAATCAAAATGAATGGATCTGAAGCCAAAGATTCAAAATAAGATAAAAATAGCATTTGAACAAGATAAGACTTCATATGTACAAATGTTCTTAAATATATTTCAACTGATATTAATTAATTTCAGTAGTTGGAAATAATAATAATTGTCACATTAAATAGATTCTAGAAGAACTCATCATAGCCACTCAATATGTAGTAAGTAAACGTGGTCATGATATTTTCTTACGACTATACGGTGAGGCAGCCTTCTATATTAATTGCTCTTATTTCTAATACTACATTATTTGCTAAATATATTTTATATATATATCACTTCCTTTCTTCCTCTTCTTCCGGACTTCTGTAACACAGTAAGCTCAGTCTTCTTCCTTCGACGTGGTCATCTTCGCTCATTATGGCCTCCAATGGCGTCCACGCCTCGCTCTCCCGACCTCACCTTGCGCTCGTCGCCTTCCCCTTCGGCACTCATGCTGCCCCGCTCTTTACCCTAGCGAGCGCCATCGCCGCCGCCGCGCCCGACGTCCTGCTCTCCTTCATTAGCACCGCGCAGTCCCTCGCGTCCCTCCCCTCCTCTAAGGAGCTCCTCGGCAACCTCCGCCTCGTCCCTATCCCCGACGGGATGACGAAAGGCCCCGAGGCACAGCCGGCGATGAGGGAGCCGGAGAAGATCGCGATGTTCCTGGCGACGATGCCGGGGGGCTTGCAGGCAGGGCTCGACGCGGCGGTCGCGGCGGCGGGCGGGGCGGCGGTGAGCTGCGTGGTGAGCGATGCGTTCTTGTGGATGGCGGGGGAGGTGGCGGAGGCGGCGGGGGCGCCTTGGGTTGCGCTGAGCACTGGCGGGACTGCGTCGCTCTCTGCTCATATCCACACCGACCTGCTCCGCGGTAACTTCGGCGTCGATGAACAAGGTCCCTCCGTTGACTCCTTTTAGTCGATCTGCTTAAAATAAAGTCGATGAGCTCGTTCTATCAATACATATTTTTACTGGTTAATTTCCAGCCATTCCCCGCCAAGATGAGCTGATTCACTTTATTCCCGCCCTCTCCGCCTATCGAGTCCGCGACCTCCCCGAGGGCGTCGTTATCGGCGACATCGACACTCCCTTCTCGTGCTGCCTCCACCGCATGGGTCAAAGCCTCCGCAAAGCTGCTGCCGTCCTACTCCACACCTTCCATGGCCTCGATCCGGTCATCGATGCTGAGCTCGAAGCCAACTTCACTAACCCCCTCCCCATCGGCCCCCTCCACCTCCTCTCGCCGCCCGTCGTACCGGCGCCGGACACGAACTGCTGCCTCCCTTGGCTCGACCACCACGCGGCCGCCACCGTGGTCTACGTGAGCTTCGGCTCTGTCATGACCCCACCACCGCCCGAGCTGGCAGAGCTCGCGCAGGGATTGGAGGCGAGCGGGGCGGCGTTCTTGTGGTCGCTCAAGGACAAGGCCAGAGAGCTCCTGTCACCGGGGTTCTTGGACCGGACCAAGGAACGGGGCCTGGTAGTGAGCTGGGCGCCGCAGCTCGACGTGCTACGGCACGCGGCGGTGGGAGCCTTCGTAACTCACTGCGGCTGGAACTCGGTGCTGGAAGCGATGACCGGCACGGTGCCGATGGTGTGCCGGCCGTTCTTCGGCGACCAGAGACTGAACGAGAGGTCAGTCTCGCTCATCTGGAAGATCGGGGTGGGATTCGAAGGAGGGACGATCACAAAGGAGGGGATGGTGAAGGCTTTGGAGGTGGTGTTGAAGAGCGAGGAGGGGAAGAGGATGCGGGCAAAGGCCGGCGAGCTCAAGGCCATGGCGGTGCGGGCAGTGGAACCTGAAGGTAACTCGAGGATCAATTTTAAGAAACTTTTGGAGTTAATTGGAAATATGCCACGGCACGACGTTGCTCATTGAAGACGCTCGACAATTTTTTCCAAATAATAGAAGAAATTTAAATCAGAGGCTTGGTTGGATTATTTCGCATGAAAACATTTAATATTTGTTCTGAACAAATAATGTGTACTATTTAATTTTCACGGTCTCTGTATTTTCGTCGGGTTATATTTTAATCCTCGTATTCTAAATAAAAAATATTTAGTTTAATTTATATATTAACCTCTCTAAATTTTAGTTTTGAATGTACACCCTCGATTATAAATATTTAAATAATTAAATATATGGAACATTGGAATTTCACATGAAGATTAAAAAAATCAATTTCTCCTGCTATCAGATCAATTCTTTATCTCCATATAGTCTTATATACTACACGTCAATCTGCTCTATCTTTATTTCGAATCGGATACTTCGCGTAATATACTTGTTCGGCTTGTGATGCCAACATAAAAGACTCATTTGTTGTCAATTTCGATTTGTAATTAACCTCAACAAGTTTGTATTTTGGATAAACTTTCATGCCCCTTTCTGTTGTATCGAACCAATGACATCTAAATAGGATAACTGATTTCAAGCCGAAGTAATGCAACTCTATCACTTCTTCCACCAGTCCATAAAAATCCATATCACATTCAACATACGTTGTCCCTATCACGCAGACCCCGACATTCATCGTCTTCTTTGTAAATGCATATTCAATCGTGTGAAATTTATACTCTTTAACAAAATATCCGCTATAATACGACACTAGTCGCGAGGTCCACTAACAAACTCAAATATTCTTTTATCTATTTCAGCTCTGTGATCTTTGCTGTAAGCCCGAATCTAAGTACGGAAATCACGATTCCGTAATCTCTCCAATTCTTGATTGTTGTGAATAGAGTATTTTTTCACCATTCAATGTCAAATATTTCAATGAATTATTTAATTTCTGAACAATTGAGTAATACGTACAATTGTGCCAAATGATATGGACGAGAACCAAAAACACGATCAGAGTGATAAAATATATTTAAACGTCTATCTGAATGTCGAATTGCCGCATCGTCGTTACGTGGAAGACGATCAAATCTTATCTGTACTGTCGATTCAAAGTAAAATGAGCAGAATATTGAAATTTCTTGGATGATATACAATTCAGATACTGATCCTTCAACAGCTGCGGTGTTCTTTACTTTTTTTTTTTAGACGATTCATGTATCTTTCAAATAAGTACATCCACCGATATTGAATAGGGCCACCAACTCGTGCCTCGTATGTCAAGTGTATCAGTAGATGCTCCATCGAGTTAAAGAATGCAGGAGAGAAAAACTGTTCCAGCTTGCATATAATTTCAATAATATTATTTTTAAGTGCTGACATATCTTAAACTCGAAGGACATTTGCACAAATGTTTCTAAAAAACATACTTAATTCAATCAACGGACCCCAAATATTATCAGGCAGAAGATCTCGGAATGCGATCGGAAACAATCTCTGCATGAATACATGACAATCATGGCTCTTCATCCCTGATATTTTGTAATTATATTGCGCTAAGTATTTCTTTTAACCGCTAACTTCATTCTAAATTTCGACAGCATCTCCCTACAGTTCCCCGAATACGCATATCATCTGGGCGCGTATCGGAGAACAAGAGAGATGTTGCCGAAATTTAGAATGAGTTAACGGTTAAAAGAAAAAACTAGGTGCAATACAAATAACTATATTCCCAAATTGTTCAATCAGGGACAATTCAAGGGTTGTACATCGTATAAAAGATCATCTACTTCTTTTACACGAACATACAACCGCCGAACGGAT
This sequence comes from Canna indica, assembly GCA_034359265.1. NCBI lineage: Eukaryota > Viridiplantae > Streptophyta > Magnoliopsida > Zingiberales > Cannaceae > Canna > Canna indica. Next base: position 73,432,644 of record CP136894.1, on the reverse strand, counting down.
CTAAGATTTTGCTAAATCATATCCGACTCGTCGATGCGTACGTGAAACGTATCAACTCGTTGGATGGATGATTATTTTCTAAATGTTTCGAGTCAGTTTGAGTCTATAGTGGATAATTCCGACGCGAGTCCAAAGTGGACGATTCTAGCGCGAGTTCGAAGTGGACGATTCCGATGCGAGTCCGAAGTGGACGATTTCGGCGCGAGTCCACTGAGGACGACTCCGAACTAATTAACATTTTAACTAATTAATATTAATTTAAAACATAGCATTTATTTTAACTAATTAACATACCATTAATCTATAGATTAATCTAAAACATAATATTAATCTAAATAGATTAATCTAAAAATTAATCTAAATCCTAAAAATTAATCTAATAATTAATCTATAAATTAAATAGTTAATCTAAAAAATAAATAATCAATCGATTTTCGGTGCCGGAGTCCACCGGCACCGGCGTCTAGTGTTCGGACACTGGACAATGATTCGATCGTCGGCCGAAACCCTAAAGATAGGGTTTCGGCCGGATCTACAATGAATGGAGATGAAGAAGGCGGCGAGAATTACTTGGATCAAGCGACGACGATTGGATTCGACGATCGAGACGAGGGTGGCGGCGTCGACAAGAGGCGGCGACAATAGAGGAAGAGGAAGAAGGAGGAAGGGATGGGCACGATCGCTCGACCTATATAAACCTATCAGCAACGGTTCACTCGTCCGTTAGAAAGCCGTTGTTGATAAGTACATCATCAGCAATGGCTCACTTGTCCGTTAGAACGCCGTTGCTAATAAGTATTTTATTTTCGCGCCGCGAGCGCGTGATCGGCTCTAGAGTGACGGTTGTCGTAGCCGTAACTAAGTCGTTGCTAATGTGATTATATATCTGTAACGGCTCGAGCGATCGTAACAAAGCCATTGCAGATACAATACATCGGCAATAGCTTGAGCGGCTGTAAGAACGCCATTGCAAATTGCAACGGCTTGAGCGGCCATTGCTGATAGTTGTTGCTGAAGAACCTATTTCTAGTAGTGCAAGGAGTAACGCGTCGATGACCACCAACTCAACTCTAGAGGAGCTACGACGCATGATCGTTGATCTCCAAGCGCAAAACCAAAGGCTGACAACCTAGGTCAATGCACAGACATAGTCTAAAGAGCATCACTCAATTGAACACGAGCCTTGCCGCTCAGAGCATAAAGACGATAGCGACCACGATAACAAGGAGACAAGCCTCAATCTTTAGAGACAAGATTTGCCACTCGCAACAACATAGAGAAGGAATTAGTTACATAGATGGCATTCCTCTCCGACAACATCAAGCTGTCGACCACCCTTCAACCTTATGACAGTAGGGGTGATCCGACCAGCCACATAACGATGTTCTGATCGATGATGTTTCTCAACGACGCTATCGACTCCATCATGTGTCGAGCTTTTCCCACCTTCTTGGGAAAGGCCGCACTGTTGTGGTTCTCCACCCTCTCGCCATGATCCATGCATACCTTCCAATACCTCTCCAAGGCATTCGTCAACTAGTTCTCCTCGTCTCGGCTCTACTTCAAGATCGAAGACTCCCTCCATTACATCAAACACTACTAGAAACTTGGTCTTCAGCAACGGCTATCAGCAACGGCCGCTCAAGCCGTTGCTATTTGCAACGGCATTCTTACGGCCGCCCGAGCCGTTGTAGATATCTGTATCTGCAACGGCGTTCTAACGGAAAACCGAGCCGTTGCTGATTATTTTAATTATCAGCAACGGCTTTCGGACGGAAAGGCGAGCCGTTGCTGATTTTTTAATTTTCAGCAACGGCTTGCTAACGGATAAGTGAGCCGTTGCTGATGATAACTTATCAGCAACGGCTTTCTAACGGGCGAGTGAGCCGTTGCTGATAAGTTTATATAGGGCACGCTCTCGCGCCCGACCCTTCTTCCTCCCGCTGCTGCCGCCGCCGCCTCCTGCCGAGAACTTCGCCGCTGCTGCCGTTGCTGCCGACGCCGACGCCTCTCGCCGCCGCGCCGCTGCCGCTGCTGCCGGTATGTTGATCGGCCGGCCTATATGGTTTCGGCCGGAGATGTTAAAATCCGACCGAAACCCTATTTCTAGGGTTTCGGCCGGCGGCGGTCGGCCTATGGCCGCCGCCGGACCTTCTACAGTGGCCGGACAGTGTGTCCGGCCACTGTACGCCGGCGCCGGAGGGTGGACTCCGGCGCCGGAATATATATATATATATATATATATATATATATATATATATATATATATATATATATATATATATATATATATATATATATATATATTGTTTTTGAAATTGTTAATTAATTATTTTATAAATGTTAATTAATTGTTTAGATTAATTGTTTAATTTGTTAGATTAATTATTAGGGTTTAGATTAATTTCGGACGCGCGCCGGAATCGTCCACTTCGGACGCGCGCCGGAATCGTCCAATTCGGACTCGCGCCGGAATCGTCCAATTCGAACTCGCGCCGGAATCATCCACTTCGGACGCGCGCCGGAATCGTCCAATTCGGACTCGCGCCGGAATCATCCACTTCGGACGCGCGCCGAAATCGTCCACTTCGAAGTGATAGAGTTGCACTACTTCGGCTTGAAATCAGTGATCCTATTTAGATGTCATTGGTTCGATACAACAGAAAGGGGCATGAAAGTTCATCCAAAATACAAACTTGTTGAGATTAATTACAAATCGAAATTGGCAGCAAATGAGCCATTTATATTGGCATCACAAGCCGAACAAGTATATTACGCGAAGTATCCGGCTCAAAATAAAGATAGAGCAGATTGGCGTGTAGTCTGTAAGACAAAAGGTAGAGGAAAAATTGATCCGATAGTAGGAGAAAATGATCCTCCTGGTTTCTATCAAGAAGATGATCTTCCTGCTGTGGATCGTATTATTCCAATACTCGAGGATGCAGACACAACGTCAATTCAATTAGAAGTTGAATATGTTGATGATGACGATAATGAAATTGAGGAAGCTGGAGATGAAGAAGAGGAAGAAGAGGAAGAAGAAGAAGAATTCGAAGACTATTATTCAGATGATGAAGAATAATTGTAAAGTATATATTTTATTAAATATATCTCTACTATTTATACAATAATCTGATTATATGTCTGTTCGACAGATATGTCTGGTCGTGGTTATCGACGCAGGAGAGTTTCGGAGTCTCCGATCGGTGAGACTCCAGCACTTACTAATGCTGCTGATCCTCCAGTTGCTGATCCTCATGAGGATGATACTGCCGAGGCTAGTACATCCAGACGTAGGCGGCCACGCGGGCCGAACAGGTGGCAGCCTCCACCAGCCACAGAGTCACGTAGATTGATTAGCGTGATTGGGGAGCGGTACGTAATATATAATGAATTATGAATCATTACAAATTCATTATATCATAATATAATATTAAAATTTATTTTTGTTGTGCAGGTTCGAGCAAGAAGAAGTGCCGAGGAGCATTTCTTCTACTATTCGACGATACATGCACGGGGCATGGCCTACGTGGTCTCACGTGCCTAGCGAGCACGTCGACATGTTATGGCGCGAGTTTGAGGCACGTATTTTTTTTTTTTTTACATGCATGATGATATATTAAGAATTGGTACTGATATTATTATTTTGCAGGCTCGCTATACATGGGCCGAGGACCAGAGGTCCTTCATTTACGCTGCCTGGGAGTCTATTTCCCGGGCAAGGTACAACGGGCAGCTGGGGCAGGCTCGGTCCCGAGCGATGGCCCGAGCTGGGACCACTAACATCGCGGAGACTCGGGGATACGGCCCCAGTTGGATTACTCCGGATATATGGGACCAGCTCGTGGGGATATGGTCGACGGATCGATGGCAGGAGGTTTCTCAGAATGCGGCTAGAAATCGCATGTCGGGGGGAGCAGCGCGTCACACCGGCGGCTCTGTTGCATTTGCAGTGCACGCAAACCGTATGGTAAGTATATCTTTTAATTATATATTTTATTTGTTATTATGTGTACTAATTAATGTATTTGTTTTGTAAATGTAGACGACGGTGTCGGATGACGGGACTGTCCAGCGACCCTCCCCGATGGCAGTGTTTGAGCGGACTCACCGTCGAGCACATGGGACTGGGGAGTACATCCACAACCGCGCTGCATACATTATGGTAATTATATATTTGTTTAAATTATTCATTATATATTTATAATTTAAGTTTTATGATAAATATTAAACAAAAAATCAAACTCGAGTAGGAGACCTACAGCCAGACGGTGGTGCAGCGTGGGGGTACCCCCGAGGACTTTGACGCAGCATCGTGGGTCGAGGCCGCAGGTGGCTGGGACCATGGCCGCGTATATGGCTTCGCAGATAGTGGTCATGCGCGAGCCGTACTAGGGCCACTTGGGGCACCGACCCCTCCGGTCGCTGGTGAGCGGCCGTCCACCTCCAGATCTAGTTATGATCATAGTAATAGGATAAGGACACTAGAGGAGACGGTCGCGCGTCAGACTGAGTTGATGGAGCGCCAGAGTCAGACGATGGCGAATATAGAAGCTATGCTACGCAACTTGTCGGGTCATCCCGAAGCAGGCATCTCTTCGGCATCATCTAATCCATCATCCTCGAGTCAGTCCACGCCGGTGTACACTCAAGCACTCCAGACCCCGCCATATGATCCAGGCCATCCTCCATCGTCATCGTGAGATTTTATTTATATTGACTTTGTTACTCAGATATTGAACTTGTTTAATTTATATTGACTATGTTACTCAGATGTTGATACTTCAATTTTACATTTGAATTGTGTTTATACTATCGTGGATAATTATGAATATAAATATAATTGTTTTGATGTATATCTTGGTGTGTTTGTGATGTGTGAATGAATGTGTATGAGATGTTTGTGATGTGTGTATGAGGGTATGGGTGTGTGAGTTATGTATCAGATAAATGTATCAACGGAAATTAGAAATTTGAAATATTTCTGTTTGCAGGTATGGGTCATCAGCAACGGCTTTCCCACGGCCGTCCGTGGGAAAGCCGTTGCTAAAAGTGTATCGACAACCGTTGCTGATGACCTACAGCAACGGCTTAGCGACGGGTTTTTACTAACGGCTTTGCTACGGACTCGAGGCCGTTGCTATTAATGTTATCAGCAACGGCTCCGGTTCCGTGGTAAAACCGTTGCTGAAAATATTTTTAGCGACGGCCCAGCGGCCGTTGCTGATAATGTTTAGAGCGACGCCCCGAGCGGCCGTTGCTGATCCGTTGCTAAGTCATCAGCAACGCGACTTTCTGTCACGGCTTTATTGCAACGGCTCAGCAACGGCATCAGCCGTTGCTGATGACCATTTTTCTAGTAGTGAAACAAGGGCAGAATGAACCGCAGAGAGAGTACAGAGATTCCACGTCATAGCTATAGAGGTCCCCAATCTTGACCCTCACGTTAAGTTGTACTCTATTAAGCACGACCTGAAGCCCAAATAGTTCATGGACCAGATACCCTTGTACAAGCCGAGAACTATGGTCGAGTTCTGAAAACCAACAATATGCCACATGGAGATAGAAGAGCTTAGAGAGACCAGAAAGGTAGATAAACATACAAATAAAGACAATGTCGAAGACAAGAAAGCAAAAAAGCTCAACAAGGGAGAGGGGCGAGATCGTCGAGGACAAGACGATGACAAAAGGAAGAGATCGACACCTTGACCTAGTGCCAGATGTGGTGAATACAAAAAAGTTATGTTAGACTCTATAAAAATATACTAGACAAAAAATATTTCATTATTTTTAATTTAAATTTAGTTTAACTTTGAGCAAAAGTCTCTAATGTGTTAGAGACTTTTGTCCAAAGTCTATAATAGTTTCATAACTTAAAAAATTAACTTTAGTCAATGAATTAAATTTTTTAATGATACAAAAGAGGTACTATGGTCCAAAAAAATATTTTGCATTAAAATATTTCATAACTTTTAATTGAAATTTAGTTTTATATACTTTGGGTAAAAGTCTTTAATGTATTATAGACTTTTATTCCAAGTCTATAATAATTTCATAATTCAAAAGATTAATTTTAATTTATGAAATATTTTTTTATGATACAAAATAAGTATTATCATCTAAAAAAATATTTTACATCAAAATATTTTAAAATTTTTAATTTAAATTTAATTTTATAGACTTTTTACAAAATTATTTAATGCATTAGAGAAGTCGAAAATATATGTTTTAGGTCATGACTTTTTTTTATCATAAAATAAATCATCAGCTTAAAATTATTTTTAAAAATTATATATATATTTAAAATTTTCGACGAAAGTCTCTAATGCGTTAGAGACTTATGCCGAGGATAAAATATATATTATGAATATTTGATTTCAAATTTAAAATTTTCACGTACAAAATAAGAATTTAAAATTTTTCACTCCTCAAAATTTGATTTTAAAAAATTATTGCATACAAAATCTATCTTGATTGAATGTATGACTAGTATTAAAATATGACGGAGTTCACGTGACAATAATGAATTTTTTTAAAAAAAGGTGAGCCGGAAAATTACACCCTGCATTTCAAACGAATTAAAATGTAGAGAATGAATTAAAAAGGCAAGCCCAGTCTACACATATGATGGGTGCTTAGGCTAGGCAAACATATGTGTTATTTGTTTGTATAATTTTTTGTAGAAAATTGTATTTATTAAAAAATTATATTTTTTTGACCTTGTTTAATTGACACATTTCTTGTATTTTATTAAAAGTACAATTTTATCAAGAAGGGTGACTTCCTGCAAAATGCAGAAAATAACTTATCTAGGAGGACCTAGATAAGTTGCACTTATTGTGTTGCATTTTAAAAAAGAAGATAATTATATCCTCACATTTATATTTAATGATATATTTAATTTATATTTTTAACATTGTGAAATTAAATAATTCATAAATTTTTGACTTATTTATTTTATTTTAATTTATATTTAACAAAATATGTAATTTTTTAATATTAGCTTCAAATAAAAATTAATTTTTTATATACAATAAATTATATATGATATTAGTTATATATAAAAAAATTATATTATATTTTAGATATATGTGTTAAAATAATAATTTACAATAAATTTTAATTTTTCATATATTCTAATATATTTTATTTACAAATAATTTTTTCATATATTTTAATTTATAAATAAAATATTAATTTATAAAAAAAAGGTATATTGATCATTTGATGAATACTTCCTAGAAAGTACACATATCAACCAAATATATTATGGGTGAAAAGTTATCATTCATATCGAGTAATATTTTGTCAACCAAACACATTTTTAATAATTCTCAAAAAATATATGTAGAAAATTAATTTATGAAAATTATAAAAAAAATTTATGTCAATCAAACAAGACCATAGAATTTGCGAATGGATTGTTGGGCAAACATAGAGTTCACGGGACAACAATGGATTGCTTCAACTCCTTCTAGGCTTCTACCCTGATTAATGATCATGTTGATGGTAGGGGAGAAACAAGGAGAGTTGTCGTCACTCGTCAGCTCCGTTGGAGTTTGCGAATACACTCCTTTTCCTTTTTATTCATCACTCATCACTAATTCTTCCTCATCTTCTCCCCCAAATCCCCCAAATGGAGAACCTCCACAAAATTTAATATTTTTATTTTTATTTATAAAAAATTTGGTGTTATTATCTATTAAGTTAATAAATTAGATCAACCTTTGTGCAAAACTATCATACGTAGGGTCCATTTGATATATTGTATAATACTAATTTGTATAGTACTAGTATGTATTATATTATTATTATACAATATTTGATGTAGACATGTATAATGAGTCTTTATAACTCGTTAATATTTTAATTAATTAAATAAATTTTAACTCGTTAGTATTTTAATTAATAAATATTTTTTTTATAATACAAAAGTGTGACGTAGTTTTTAAAAAAATATATTTTATTAAAATATTTTATAATTTTTATAATTTAAATTTAATTTTATAGATTTTGTACAAAAATCTCTAATGTATTAGAGAGTAACTATTTTACGAAAATACACTTTTCATAAATATAATATAATATAATATAATATAATATAATATAATATAATATTTAATAATATATAAAAAATAATATAATATAATATATTTTATTATTAAAATATTTTATAAATTAATTTTTTTAAAAAAATTTGATCAGGGTAAAATGAGTATTCAAAATATTATGTTTAGAATTTAAAAATTTTCATTTTCCAAATTCGAATTTGAAAATTTATACTCTTTTAATTGGTCTCATGGTGGTTTGTGAATGCATCATAATGTACTATTTCTAATTCATATATTAGTTAATATCATCTTTCAAGAGTTCTCAAATAGTGTGATAAATTGATAATATTATACGACGACTTATATAAGGTATCAAATGGGTTCTTAATGAATAACGGATTAAATTCCGGTAGAATCCGAACTCATTAAAGGGTGAATAAAGGGCAATCGACTCTCTCATTTTAGGTGCCTACTAACTGCACCATGAAGGAATTCAATTACTATATAAACGTCACTTCACCAGAATAGTCTTTGCCTTGACATGGAAATAGGCAGCTGTAGGATATGCAGAGAAAGGATAACCTATAATTGCAATCTTGATGGGGATGTTACACCGTGTACTAAAGCTTTAGTTATATTATTTTGTTGATGTCTAATTCAAATTATAATCATGTCATAGCTTCACTTAATTATATTTATTTCTTAATATTCTGAGAAATATGATGAGATGTTGGGCATTATTTCCCCTGTCCAAAATCGATGAACCAAAATCGAAATAAAAAAAATAAAATTGAAAAATAACTCAATGAACACGTAGAATTTACGTGCCCAAGGGAGAATGACGAGACAAACTTTATTAATTTAAGAAGAAAGTACAATATCAAATCGAAAGAATATCAAAACCTACTCAAGCTTTGCTATTGTATTAATTGAAATATCACATTGCTTTTACCAAAAACTTAGCTTCGTCCTCTCATAAGAGGTTCTCTCCAATCTTCTCTCTTTTCATCGATCAACACTCTTTCGTAAAAGGCAATACACAATGGGCAATAACTCACTCACTCACGATTATGGGTGAGCAAAACTCGAACCGACCCAAATAACTTAAAAAAATTAATTCAAAAATTCAATTTTTGGGTCGAACCGGGTTTGAATTTTAGGAATTTTATACCCCATATTTGGATTAGGTTGGGTCAGATAAAAATCTTGATATACGCGACCCGACTCGAAATTTAAGTCATCGAAATCTCTACTTTAGTACTTTCGTTCCTGACCCTGAATCCCTACTCTACTGCTTGAAGACAAATTCCTTTGTCGCCTCCTCCCTCACGCCGCTCGAGTTCCTCGCCGAATCTCTATTGCTCAAAGTCTCGAAATAATCCCTTTCTCACCTCCTACCTCACGCTGCCCAAGCTTCTTGTTGAATCCCTACTGCTTGAGGCGATTGACTGTGTGGGGAGTGCATCACTCAACGTCGACAATGATGATGAATCCGATGCTGATGTCGTAACATCGAATGATGGGAGGTTGGAGCACCAGGCAAAAATTATAGGAATTATTTATTTATAACTAAAATGATATAGGTATAGTTAATAATTATATATATATATAATTATCGCTAAATAATTAAAAAATAAAATAACAAAAGAACTAAACAGTTCAGAAAAACAAAAAATATCAAAAAAACTAATAAAATTGCATCTTTAAACAATTAATTATAATTTACTAAGAAAATTTAAAAAATTAAAACTACAACTGTATAAATAATAATCTATATAACTATATAAATTATTTGTATAATTTACATATAGTTATATAATATTTTATCTAATTATACATAGATAATTTATATAACTAATTTTCTACGTAAGTATTTATTTATATAATTATTTAGATATAATGATCTATAATTATATTTATATCTATATAATTATTTAAATAAAAATTTAAAATAAAGAAAATAATAAGAAATCAACCATGAATACCACAAAATCAAAAATCAAAAAATATCAAAGAAGAGAATAATATAAAAATAATTTTTTAATGAATTAATTATAAATTACTAAAATAATAAATTAAAATTATCCAACTACATAATTAAATCATTCTATTGTCCAACTACTGTGAGGCCTCTCTCTAATTTTAGCACACAATTTTTACGCCGAGAATTTATCTAACTATATGAAAAATCACACAAGTTTTGAGCACAAAATTTTTAAGCCAAAAAAATTTGAGGCAATCATTGTGCGAACTAAAATATTATACTCATTTGTTGACCGTAGTTTAATGGTGAGATATTTGGGTATGTTACTAATGGATTATGAGTTGAATGCTTACTTGTAGCGGTTTATGCGTTTATTTTCGTATTTATGTATACGTCTTGTAATGTGCCTTGTGTGTATATTCTGATTCTCATTATTTGTATATTTTTTGACGTAATATCTTTGCACGAGAGAAAAAACGTTTTGACAAAATATCAAAAGTGCATTAAAAAAACTCTTTTGGCTAAATTGGCCATTAATAAAAATTTTAGGGCCAAAATAAAATTAATTTAAATTTTTTAAATCAATTGGATTAATTATTTAATTCTACTGCCAAACTTTAACTTTTACTCTAATTCATTACCAAAGTTTTTAATGTCTTGATATGATCCAAATTTGAATGTAGTATTTCAATTTAGTCCAAACTTCTTATAAACCCTTACATCGTTCTGTTTACTATCAATGTAGAAACCAGTGCTTTCTATATATATATATATATATATCTTTTGATATTAAAATGAAGGTAAAATAGACATTTGTCGCGCGTGAGGAATTGGAAATTGATTGATGTAAAAAGTAAAAGAAAAAAAAAGGTAATATTAAAAGCTTAATCATATCTGTTATCGTACTTTACGGGTGAAAGTATAACATGTAGTACTTGTTCTAAAAAATAACGGAACCGCCTCACCCATATTTCTGGGCGAATTCGTAGTTAAAAAACCATATGGGCTAATTCGCAAATTACTTGGGCTTAAGTCTATAAAATACTCGCCAAGTCGGTATCTCCGGATGTTTAGGAGAAATTAAGGAATGCAAGAAGCAGAACTCGGGAGCGTTTTCATGGCGGAGTTTTCCGCCGAGCCTTGGAAGCACGGTTTCCCTATTGGGATGCGAGTGCTTGCTGTGGACGAGGACACAGCGTCCCTCGAGCTGCTGCGAACCCAACTAGGTGAATGCGGCTACCGAGGTTTGTTTGTCTTCTCCGTTTAGAGTTCCCAGTTTCTTGCCATTGCTCTTTTGACTTGTGCTCTTCTTCTATCTTTAGGGCTAGAATTCTTATTTTAGTTGTATGCGGGAGTTTCCTCCCTTTTATATTAATCTGTTGTGTCCCTTCTTGGGATGAAAATTCTCCCTTTCAAAACGAATTAATTCCGGTATCTTTAGGGTTTAAGCTGTTCTTCTATATTATTGATTCATTTTTCTGACCATTGCTAATGTTAGGAACTTAGGACAGGCAAATAGGTTCCTGGGTAGAAAATGATATAATTCCCTTCTATGTTTGTACATCGAGGGCGCTACTATTGTTGGTTTATTTGACAATTCTCTGAGGTGAGCTTCGTGAGAGAGAAACTCTTGACTCAGTTTGCATTGATCATGTTATGAAGCCGAAGGTTTTTAGATGATTTCATCATTAACAAATTTTATTATTAGTACGTGCGAGTCATCTAAACAAAATTGAAGTTTAGGATTTAAAATCGGTATGTCATCAGCCTTGAGATGGAGGTAATGTTAACCTCCATCCTCTACGAATCATTGGTTCATGGATAAAACATCTAATGCTGATGCAGGACACAAAGGCATGTAACTATCTATATCTTGTTCTTTGTGCAGTTGTTCTTGTAGTTATTTCTCCGTGCATTGATCATAACTCTAAGGTCTCTCAATTTATTCACACACAGAGGGATGAGACTGTAGGGTAAGAATGAACTAATTCCAAAAAGTTGTGTCTTCAATCTGCATTTATCCATCCTGAAGTGGCTCTTTCTGATATGATAAAAGAAGTAGACACTAAAGATGGGAGAATCCAGCACATGCATTCTGAACAAAGTCTCAAATTCATCGATTACAAGAATCCTGTCAAGCTTAGTAAGAGAGGGCGCAAAACTTGCCTGTTGTTCCATGTGAAATTTCTGCATGAATGACAAGTCACTGATCAAGCTTTGTAACAATCAATTATCATATGTAACCCATGCAATTACCTCTCTCCCAAGCATGTATATTCATATTAAAATATCTAACAAGAAAAGTAGATGGGCGCGGGGATGGGAGGGATAGTAAAGGCCTAAAGGGGAAGGCAAGGAGCTTGATGGTGGTGGCAAAGGTTCATGGAGAGGGGATGAAAACTAGGTTTTGGTTTTGATGAGGTTTACATAAATATTAATTCTCTCCCATCTTGTCACGGATTTGCTCAATCTTCTACGTCTTTGGATGCAAGTAAAGTCTACATTGAGTTCAGAATATTATGTTAGAAAAATAGTGAGTTCAAGATATGAAATTTATGGTTTAAAACTAGAATAAAAACTTCTTTGCATTCTGTTTTCCTTTTCCACCATAATATTCATGTTTAAGAATGAAAATATCCTTCGTTTTCTTTTTTGTTGTATTCCTTATTTATGGATCATCATCAATATAAGCAGTTATGAATAAGCTTATTGTATTCCTTATTCATGTGTTCAAGTATATTAAAAAACTCATTATGAATAAGCTTATTGTAATCTTGCTAACAAGATGGAATATGCAGTTACAGTGGCACAACAAGCTATCACAGCTCTGGAACTTTTAAGAGAGAACAAAGGCAACTATGATCTGGTAATAAGTGAGATCGTAATGTCTGATATGGATGGCTTCAAATTTTTAGAGACCATTAACCTTGAGATGGACTTACCAGTAGTCAGTAAGTGCATGCTTTATCATCAACATTTTCTAAAAAATAAAAATTAGTCAGATTTTAATTATTTCTTTATTTTCCAGTAATATCTGCTAATGATGAAACCAACTGCGTGATGAAATGTTTACTTCTTGGAGCTGTCGACTACTTGGTCAAACCTGTTAGGCTTGAGGATTTGAAGATTGTGTGGAAGCATGTAATCAAAAAAGCATCGGTCAAGAAGAATGGGACTAGTAAACATGGAAAGAGTAGCATTGAGGAAAATGTCTACAATGATCAGTATTTAAGGACTTCAAGTATTTCCATAGGTCAAACAAAGAAGAAAGAAGATTATGCTCAGGAAAAATCAGATGGAGAACTACCAAAGCAGAAAAAACGAAGGGTTTCATGGTCCAAAGATTTGCATACTCGATTCATTGATGCTGTTAATCAGTTAGGCATTGAAAGTAAGTGATGTATATGAGTTAGACAAAAAAAGTAAGATTTCACTATATGTATATAAAATTATAACTTTAAATTTACAGGGGCAGTGCCGAAAAGGATACTTGAACTAATGAATGTCGAAGGACTTACCCGAGCAAATGTTGCCAGTCATTTACAGGTCTGATTGTGCTATTTAATTTCATCTTTTGTATCAATTCACAACTTACAATTTCTTTCTCCATATGGATATGGTAAATTTAGCATATAGTCTATAGATTATTTATGAATTCACAGGTACATCAGAGGTTTTGATTTCATATAATCATGCTAAACTAATCAATTGAGTATCTTATATGTTTATTTTTGTCCTGATATGCAGAAACACAAAAGGTCCCTTCAGATGAATGGTACAGGATCTAACCAAAACTGTTATGGTGTTTCTCATTTCCATGGTCTCAGCATGGCTTCTCCAACTTCTACTGCTATCTTATCTTTTAATCAAGGAGTCCATGGACTAAATTCTGAAGACTCAGATAGGAGTGTTGTCACTTCACCATCCCTGGAGCTTGCATCATCTTCTCAAACATACCCAAGCACTGATTATGTTGGGTATCCATTAAGTTCTTCGGGGTTGGAAACAAGTTATCCTTCTGGATTCAACAATTCATTTCAGAACACTAGCACCAGTGATGGAAATACTGGTCTGATTTCATATGCCCAATTTCAAGGCCCATCAAACCAATCTTCTTTTGGAGCATTGGTCGAGAATCACAACTCCGGAGTTAGTGGCTCAGTTCAGCTGTATCCAAGTAACTTATCTTACTTGGACTTTTGGTTACTTTTTTTAATAGCCAAAGTGTCTTTCAGTTATTTATGTTTTCAAGTAGTGCAAAATTAGCTAATTATGTTCGTTGGTTGTTTTAGCATCCCCAGACATGGTAGCCAATGTCAGTTCAGATATGTTGGGTATGCAGAGATGTGATGGAGTTGAATTTGGAGAAACTTTACATTCGGAGTTCCAAAGAAACCAAACAGAGGATTCATCACTCGAGACACTTTTCCCTTTCGACGTACCAGCTGATGATCTTGATTCAATTCTCTCGCAGGTGTGCCATAAGTCTTAATGTCTCTCTACAAAGTCATATTTTTTTGTAGCACTTAATTGGTTTCTTACAATCCTGTACATATTATATTACACAGCTTCAAGGATAGCCTGAGGAGATTTGCAAATTAGTTGAGATTTATGAGTTCGAAGATACTGATTTGTATGCAGCCTTCTTGTTAGATTGGAAGTTTGTGGGGGAATCATGAAGAAATTTGACAGAACTCTTATAGTTGTCTAACCATTCATTGTATGTTTTATTTTGGTTTGCAATAAACCACCTTAAATGTAAATGTTTTATAATTTTTTTATAAATGACATTTTTATGTTATAATTTTACGGTATCTTTCCTTTCCTTCTTATATATATATATATATATATATCTCTTTTTTGAATTATAAATTTATGTAATTAACTCAATTACTTAAAGCTGCACAGTAAAGCAATGGAAATTTTATATTATCTTTTTCCCATCCAGTTGACATTTATTATGTACAAACTCAGAGAAGTAGCTGCATGCCAATAATTTTCTATAATGTTTCTTTTATCACATTTTTTTTATTTTCAATAGTTGTTTTGCATTATTCTAGCTCGTACTGGGATTCACTACACTTGAATAGGGTATAGTCGATTTTTCTCGTTTTAATAAGGAAACAGGGTTCAGGTCCCATTCCTTATATTTTGTATCTACTGGCCATTTGGCCAAGACCTAAATTAGGTGGTGTCTGAACTCAATCCAACCCAATACTGGCCTTATATTTTTTCATGGGAATGGAGGGGGACTATTCCAGCCACGTTTTATTTATGATCAATTAACGTTCTAAAATCTGGATCAATCATTAATGTTGTATGTGATAAAGATAAACAACTTGATTTTTTTTTTGCAAAGAAAAAAATAATTATATTAAATCAAAAGAGGGTACACTAGAGTCATGATCAGATAATTCTTGAGGACGAATAGATGTCCAAATCTCGGATTCCTTCCGGGCGCGTGCCCGATTTGCAGCCCAATGGGCTGCTTGATTTGCATATCGTAGGGCAAATTATACCTTAGTATTATTGAGCTTGAGCAATGCAGATCCGATGTATGTTGAGGATGAGATTTCTGATTTGCCAAGGAATGGATCTTTCAGAATTGATGGCATCTACCACTTGTTTGCAATCGAACTCGAAAATAATATTTTCCAACTTTTTGGAACCTGCATAGGAAGCAGAAAGCAACACGACAATACATTCTCCATGCAGAATATAATTTGAATGAATAAAGTAAGTAAGAGCATTAATACATGAGTTAAAGTGATCTCTGATAATGATACCAATGCCACAAGAGTTATCAAGTAAAGATGCATCACCATTGACTTTGTACCAATTAAAAGGAGGGGGAATCTAAGCATTTGAAAAAGATATAACAACATTGCCCACAAGCATGGTATGTTTTGTATGTTGGCTTGTGAAAGTCAAAATACAATTCACATAATTTGGAGTGGTATGCTGCCAATCATCTCCATACAAAATACTATTGCAAAAATATCATAGAAATCAAGTGGCGTTAGCAACATTGACGCTAAAATCCCAGCCCGCCGAGGTTTGCTGGGAGTTTAAGAGTCAGCTACCGGAACACCACCCAGTCCTATTAGAAAAATCCATATTTAAGGTTTGACCCAGGTTGTTCTAGATAGAGCTAGCCATGGTACAATAAAAAAGAATGTGCTGATCAGTCTCAACCGCATTGTTATAAAGAACACATTGGTCTACAACTTGCATTCTCGAGTGAAGTAATCTATTTCTAGTAGGGAGCCGGCCATGAAAAAGCTTCCAAAGAAAAAACTTTACCTTAGGAGAGATATCAAGTTTTCATAACCCGGGCTAAACCATAGGATATCTAATAGGAGGGCTTTCAAGGTTTTTTAGAAAAGTATAAGCGGAGAATGAGGTAACTATACCATCCAAAGAATTATTCAAAGCATACCAGTCAAAAAAGGAGGACCAAGAATTGTCAGACATAAGGTTGTTAACCTTAGGGATGGAGTTGATAATGTTCATGTTGATAAGGGTAGGCTTGAGAGAGATTGGAAAATTAAAAAGTCAAAGTTCATTTAAAAGAGAGGCTTGGGAGAGAAGATTAGATTGTCAATTATCTAGCTTATTGTTAATCTGCTCAGTTATGAAGTTGAAGGAATCATCTTAAGATTTTCTAGGGAAAATAATAGCACCTAGATATTTGAAAGGAAAAGACCCT
This sequence comes from Canna indica, assembly GCA_034359265.1. Classification (NCBI taxonomy): domain Eukaryota; kingdom Viridiplantae; phylum Streptophyta; class Magnoliopsida; order Zingiberales; family Cannaceae; genus Canna; species Canna indica. The sequence goes on along the minus strand of CP136894.1, from coordinate 73,415,900 downwards.
TTAGACATATTGAGGTGTTAACAAATTCTATTTTTATTGGCAGGTGGGGGGTGTTTAGGGAAAAATATTTCGAATTTGGAAAGATTGACTTTCTGACCATAAGGGCAGCATAGGTGAAAAGGATATGCTTGATAGAATTCAGACTTTCCTTGTTTGCCTTGAGAACCAAAATAATATCGTCGGCAAACATCAAGTGGCTTAGGAGGAAGGAATTTTTGAGTTTGAAGGGGGTAAGCTTACCGGAATTTACAGCATGATTAATGAGGAGATTAGTGAGGATTTGAGCAATCATGATGTAAAGAAAGTGAGAGATAGGGTCTCCCTGCCTAAGACCTTTAAAGGAGGAAAATCAAGAAGATTTTTGAGAGTTGATTTGATAGGAAAATTTTGCAAAAGAGATAAGAATGAATCCAAGTAATGAACACATGGAAAAAGTTTTCAGGGAAAGGACCTTGAGGACATCATCCAAGCTAAAGGTGTCAAAGGCCTTTTCCAGGTCAATCTCGACAATAATGAAAGGGTTGTTACTCTTAGAATCATAGAAGAAATGAGCTAATTCTTGGACAATGAGTATGTTGTCATGAATAGTTCTATCTTTGATGAAAGCAGACTGTTCATTAGAGATAAGTTCATTGAGACAAGGCTTAAGGCGATTGACAAGAATCTTGGACAGAATACGATATGACAGATTGCAAAAGGAGATAGGTCTGAAGTTTTTGACTAGCTTGAGATTTTTAACCTTAGGGATAAAGGTTAAGATGATTGGTTCCAGTTGGAAGGAAGAACGTCGGTAAGAAAGAATTATTGAATACATTGAGAGAAGCTATTGTCAATTATAGCCTAATAATGTTTGAAAACTTAGGGAAGGTAGGTCATGAGGGAGACTTGTAAGGAGGGGGGGGGGGGGGGGGATGTTAGAGCAGTGAGAGATAAATGATAGGTAACTTGACTTGTTGAATGCATATACTTTAATGTACACTAGAATCATTTATTAGAGACGGCATATTGACTATCTCATTTGCCTTTCTAAGAACTAGTCATCGTGGGAGTCATTGCTAACTGATAAAGATAAAATTAAAAAATTACAATTTGCAGAGAAAATCAATATAATACATTACAACAGCTAATTTGTTTGAATATAGTTTTTTATTCCAGTGTATACTTTAATTTTATCCTCTTTTTTTTATCTTTTTTTTAAAAATTTAAACAACAACAAAAATGAAAATGAAGATTGATCTTTTAATATATTATCTTTTATCCCATTAAATAAAAATGCCCTAATATAATTTGATTACATGCTCATATTAGGTCTACTAGGAATATTGATAATTGGTCAAAAAAGAATTAAAAATCAATAAGAATGGGAATGCAGCTTAACCCCTTCTCATTTATATTTTCAGTATTTGATCAATTAAATTAATTATTTGATTAGTTGTAACTAAATTAATTGTAATACTGGACTTTTACTAGCGGCAATTCCATGCTGCAAATTGGATTGTAATCCAAAAAATCCGCAAGTCCAATTCATAACCTGTAAATGATAGAGTTTTCTGTTTTTTCTCTCGCACGACAACTTTCCTCTTCGCTCACGACTCTCGCAACAACATCCTCCCGCTCGCAACAATCTTCATTTTCCTCTCGCTCATGACAGCCTCCATCGTCCTCTCGCTCGCAATAGCCTCCGTCTCGCATGCAATAGCTTCTCTCTCGCTCGCGACAATCTTTCTAACCCGTAACAATCTTCATCTTCTCTATTTATGACCAATCAAACGCTTACAAATTATAGAAACTGTAATCTCTTTAACCCGTAATAATATTCATTTTTTTTATTTACGATCAACCAAACGCTTACAAATTATAGAAACTGCAAGTCTTGCGCATTGCAACTTTTATTCGTGGATATTTATTTTTGCATGCCAATGATATTTGCGTTATTTGCATTCGCGGGAACCAAATGCCCCTAAGTGAATAATTTGGAACCTACGTTTAATTTCATTTTTGTGGAGGACTGACCCTAATTGGCCTTGTCCGCCAATTTGCGTAATTCGCATACATTCTCAACTCATGTTTGCTTTGTTCATAGCCGATCCGTCAAAGGAGAACTAGAATCAATGGGACACACATGGAATTAGGATCATTAATCTCCGCCCTGCTTTGCCATTAATTCTACTAGATATATATATATATATATATATATATATGAGATAATCTGAACTTTGCAATTTTTGTTCAACTACCAAATTTGTTACAGGGGTAATTGTCCATGTTGGTCTCTTATATTAATTAAGCCAGGAAAAGAAAATTAAGGGAGAATAAATAAATAAAGAGAGAAAAAGACAGTCAATATCCATGGTAAAACTTGGAAAGCTTCAAGTCCCTGGTGACGTTGAAGTAGGACAAGGTCCTGGCCCACCTGGCATTATCCTTGAGGCGGTGCACGACGATGGTGTCCGGGATGAAGGGCCGGCTGTAGCAGCGCCCGTTCTTGACGTAGATGTCGTACATCCTGGGGTTCATGTCGACCCGGTTCTTCCCCCGGTTCCCGTCCCTGAACCAGTACGCCAGCACCACGTCCTCCCCCAGCGGGTGGTGCACCTTGTTGTTCCTGGGGATGTCCGACTCCACTATCCACTCCACCAAATCCCACGATATCGCGTACGCCATCCCCGTCATCCACCCGTCGGGATCCGATATATTCTTGCACGGAATGTAGAAGCCCATGTACAGGTCCTCCCTCGGCATCTTCATCAGCGTCGTCGCCAGCGCGTCCAGCCTGACGTACGAGTCGTCGTCCGCCTTCAGCACGTAGTCGTACGGCTTCTCCCCCTCCTCTCCCTCGCCCTTGAACAGCGCCGGCAGGCTCGAGAAGTAGGTGAACGTCTTCCCGTCGTTGAGGTTCTCTCCGCAGTTCAGGATCACGATGTCGTCGTAGCGGAGGATCTCCAGCGCCACCAGCACGCGCTGCTCCTCCTTGGTCAGGTTGCAGAGCACGAAGCGGACGTCGATGCGCGCGTCCACTGTCAGGTTGGGCTGCAGCGCGTAGGCGTTGCGCAGGAGGTGCCGCCGCTCGTAGGTGTCCGGCCGCGTGAGGATGCCGATGAAGATACGCAGCGCCGGCTTCGGCGCAACGGCGTCCACGAATTGGGCGGCGGGACGGCGGGGGGTCTCGCACCCGCTACTGACGATGGACTGCAGCCAAAACTCGTTGGGGTGGATGACGAGGAAGATAAGTGCGATGAGCAAGAAGGGGAAGAGGAGGAAGGCGGTGGTGGAGGCTTTAGGGCAGATGGAAATCTCCGGCGATGGGCGGTAGTGGTGCTTCTTCATTGTCGGTATGTGGTGGTGAGAGGGCACAAATTGCTCCATAGAATTAGAACATATAGTTGAAGATAATCGATATAGTACCCTTCATGGTTGTAGCAGTGGAATTCTCACTGGGATCCAAAGAGTTGACTTGATCTCTGAGCAAACGCAGTCAACGTATTGGGAGAGGAGCCCGAGCTTGATTGAAGTGAGAGAACCCAATTGCGTGCCTTAACTTCTGCTCATGGCACATGTAGATCCAGTAGTATTCCAGGAAGTCGGCTTTAGTTTGGGGTTTGTATCAAATTCCTTATTAACCTTGACTCATATTGGATCTTGACATTGTCTTTTTCCATGAGCGATGTGGCGAACTTGAGTTAAAGAAGTGTGAGCTCAAAGTTTCATGAATTTTTAATTAATCAAGGGTGAAGTAGACCTCTGATCTACGTACTAAAATATGTCGATTCCTTTAGTTGCAAGACGTACTAGAATGCTGATTGCTTGAGTTGGAAAATGATGTAATACTTAGAATGAAGGAAAAGAGTGGTTAACAATGGCAGCTTAATTAAGAATCATTTTCTTCTAGGAAAAAACAGCTTAAACCTAAGAAAATTATTATAAATTAAGATCATGTTCAGGTCGGACGTGGCTGGCCAAAACTCGACTCATGTTTAATTGGCCCACGTGCTCAAACCATAAAGTCCAATACCACCGATTTGTTTTTTTATGGAATCGAGTTAAGGATGGCACAAATCAAGTCAGATTTAAGCTATCAATACGTCTAACTCAATCCATTGCCGCTCCTAGTCATAATTGGTACATTTAAAGCAACATAGCAAGGGAAGAAAAGAGAATAATATTATTTTCTCTCTCCAAAGTAAGATTCCTTGAGTACGATTGAGATATTCTGTGTACATGAAATGAGTGATCCCTTAGAGTACGATTGAGAAGTTATTCTTTAGCATAAAGTGAGGGAGAACTAAAAGAAAATTAAGGAAGAGCAGAGGTCTCAATGAATTGGATCTGCCCATTGGACGACGCAGACTTGGCCCGTGTCTGTGCCGTACTGAGACTGGCCTGACGTGCGCTAGACGAGGCTAGGCATGACGCATACCGGCCTGGTTTGCTCTAGACCAGCCAGACTAGGGCTGTCCACTATTTGAGTTATACTGAATCGAATCGAAAAACTAAATCGAATTATTCAATTCTATTACAATCATGCCAAGTTCGGTTCTTGACACGAACCGATCGAACCCGTACATGTTATTCGGTTCGGATTCGATTCCCGAAATTCGGAAATCAACCCGAACCGAAAATCGAATAAAAATAATATTTTTTAATTTTTGTATTACTATATATGTATGTTTGGTTTTTATAGTGTTGAGTTTTATGAATTGATTTTCTAACTAGCTTCAGGTTTTTTATACTGAAAATATAGACTCATGCCTTTGTTGATGGCCACGAGCCCATCCTACACCTCCTCCTCCCCATATGGCAGAGCACCATCCTCTACAGTCATGGTCGCCACCGGCACGTGTCAAGGGAGGGAGTAGAGGGTGTGGGAGTACTAGTGGCGATGGGAGGGGGAGGATGTTGGTTTGTCGGATGGGGAGGTGGTTCCGCTTGTAGATCTTTGGGATGGAGGAGGAGAAGCGGTGGGAGGGGAAGGATGTTGGCTTGTTGGAGGGGAGGTGGTTCTGTTGCAAATCTTTGGGATGGAGGAGGAGGAGGAGGAGGTAGCGGTAGGTGGGAGAAAAAAGAGAAGAAAGAGAGAAAAAGATACTTTTTAATTTATTATTCGTGCCTAGATGTACGTGGCAGGCCACGTATGACGCCATCATGACACACAAGCACCGTTTACATCTACGTCAGCTAAGTTGAGATGACACGTGACGATTTGGTAGATGGCATAAACAGAAGCAAAGATTGTGCATTTACATATTAAATTTGAAATCGTGGGTAGAACGTAAAATTTTTATAAATCTTGTGATTTTTTAGTCTATTATCCATTTATAAAACATATATTGTTTTTACCTTACTATCACCTAATTCATAAACACTAACACTGAACACAACAAAGTTATCAAAAAGGTTGAAAGATATTGGAGGTGTTAGGAAGAAATCAGATCTTCCTACAATGATCCAAAAATTCAAACGCTAAAACAAAATAGCCGAAAAGAGCAAAAACACCAAGAAATTATGTGGTTCGGACGAGCGGAGTACTGGTCCTACACGGCTACGTCTACGGGGAGAAGAGACAATAAATATTTTATTAATAACCAAAGAGGAAATTTCGCTAGTACAAGTGAATCAGAATAATACTAAAGACTTAACAATAAAAAGAAAGATTACTACATGTAATCGAGAATTTTTTTGCACATCGGAACCTGATTTCGTGCTTCTGCCTAAAACTATGAGGGATAACTGTGGGTGCTGCGTCGTGTACTTTGATCTTCTTGCTTTTGCCTCAAACAATGTGAAGGAGAAGAGTGTCGTCGGAAAGTAAACGTCGGTTGAAATCAAAATTTTGGGATGCTATGGAACCTTGTATTCGGTCTCCTCTTATAGGTGAAGGCCGAAGAGCCGACTACTGTTCGAAGAGCACCATCTCATTCAGCCAAAATATTTGAAATTTTACAAAATATTATGGCAAAAAACAAGCTGCGGTGTTAAAAATTTAATAGCGTGACACAACATCAATTTTGACCAACAAAATTGGATGGATTGATCGAATTTTATGCAATTCGAGGCGGGCAAAAGAAATAGCTTCTTAATTTAGAATTTAAAATGCTTGCAGTAGAGAAAAAGTCTAAATTTGAATTAATTGTAATGTTGCCTCAAATTACGTGCCGCAATTGAGGCAGCGCCAGTACCATGTGTAGCGCACATGGTGCTATTGGGAGTAGGTGGGCTCATTCCACTTGCTTAGCCCGCTTTGGTCGGGCTGAGCCCAGTAGGAGTTTTTTTTTTGTTTTTTTTATTTTCTCTCTTGATGTAGTCTTGTGAAGTCTAGCTCATTTTTAAACTTGGACCAGGTTTAAATTGAATCAATCCTCATAATTTTTTTCTTTTATGAGATTCGAGCACAATGTAGTCTTATCCTCTTAATTATCCTAATATCCATGTAGGGCTAACCTTTGCCTCGAATCAAATTGACCAAGTTCATGTCATAATCAAACTTGGTTGTTGGTAGAACTTTTGTTAGCAAATATTTGTAGGATTATGAGCTTTGTCAATTTTCTGAAGCTTGACTTCCCATTTTGAAAGAACATATCTAATAAAATGATATCTGACATCAATGTGCTTTATCCTTTCATGGTACATTTGATCTTTTGATAGATGGTACTCTGATTGTCGCTGTGTACAACTATGTCCACCTTTTTGGAAGTTAATTCTTTTAGAAGATTCTCGAGCCAAATTGCATGCCTCTTTAATTGCTCTTGTGATTGATATGTATTCCGCTTCAGTGGTCGAAAGAGCAACTGTTGGTCGTAGTCTAACTTTCTAACTTACTGTAGTTCCACCTACAGTAAAGATATAGGCATTGATGGATCTCCTTTTATCAAGATCGCCAACATAGTTAGAGTTTGAATATCTGCTGACTATTTGCACAATGAACTTTGTAGTGATCATCATCTGCATCAGAGATGTCGGCAGTTTTAACTGTGTCATCAATGCAAGCTATGAAAGCTCTAAAGTTGCCTCGTCCATGCTCTTCTGAGTCAGTTTCTTTTTCATCGTCACTCCAATTAGCAATAATAAACTTCTTGATCTTTTTTTAAAGATTTGGGCATTCCGATCTCACATGTCCAAATCCTTCACATTCAAAGCATTGGACACCTTTGTACTTATGTTTGTGATCATCTTTTTGTCCAAACGATTGACTTCTTATATTTTCCCCAGCAAAGAAGTTTTATTTTGAACCGGCAAACTCAGGCAGTTAAAACTGCTGTTTGAACTGTATATTTGACTGAGAGTTCTGATTTACCATATTCTTAGCTCTCAGAAATCTCTTGAAATTCCTTGTCATAAGAGCTAGAACAACATCCATCTCTTCTTCAGAATAATTTTCTGACTTGATCTCATCCTCAGTAGCTCTAAAGGCAAGATTCTTCCTTTTTTTTTTTCTTTGTGAGAATATTTTTCAAATAATTCCAACTCATAAGTTTCAAGTTTCCCCATCAGAGTGTCAAGAGTAATAGTATATGGATCATGAACTTCACTTATGGCAATAACTTTCATATCGAACTTGGTAGACATGGATCTTAGAACTTTCCTTATTATATATTTTTTTTAGAGAATGACTTTCCAAGGTTGGTAGCATTATTCATGAGATCTTTGATACGCCCATGAAAGTCTTGTATATTTTCATCTTCTCACATCTTTAGATTCTCAAATCTGGTGTTGAGGATTTTAACTTTTGACTTCCGAAGTGTCAGGGATCCTTCATGATTCATTTCTAAAATTTCTCAAGCCTGCTTTTGATTTTATTAAAGAAAATGTGATTAAGAAACTTCATTATTAGAAGCAATTTCTTCTTTCCCCTAGTGGAAGGGATGTTCTTATTAAAGCAGTGGGCATTGTCATCCCTCTGTACTCTCTTGGGTGCTTTAAACTACCGAAGCCACTGCTTGACGATATTCAAAAAAAGATGATTAATTTCTGGTGGGGCCAAAGGGGCAATGAAAGAAAGATGCATTGGATTGGATGAGATAAGTTATGTAGAGTAAAGTCAGAAGGTAGCCTTGGATTCAAAGATCTCAAAGCTTTTAACCTGGCTATGTTAGGTAAACAAGCTTGGAGACTACTCACAAAAGATTATTATTTGTTCCATAAAATTTTCAAAAATAAGTATTTCAGACATAGATCCTTCATGGAGGCTACTATTGGTAGTAATCCATCCTGTGCGTGGAGGAGCCTGTTGGAAGGTCAGAAGGTTATTGAAAATGTATTAAAATGACAGATTGGATCTGGGTCCGATGTGCGTATTCAGTCTAATCCCTAGATTTCCACCTCTTATCCTTTTAGCATTCCACCTGATGCGTGCTTAAACTACGTGTTACTTTTTGTTAGGCAACTCTTGAATGCAGATAGAATTTGGAATGAAAACTTAATCAGAAGTTCCTTCCTATGATTGTTGATGCTATTCTTCAAATTGTCCCTACCATCGAGGAGGGTAAATTGATTTGGTCCTTGACAAGAAATGACTCCTCAATGGCTTTTGGCTATGATATCGCCTTTCAGTTTTTGCATCCTCGTGTTTCTGAGAGGCCTCCTTGGCAAATAAAGAATTTTGGTCTTCTATTTGGAACACTGTGCTGTTTGGTTAGCGAAAATTATTTTCTGATTTGGTTTCAGTGAAACTGAAAACTTGGTTTCGAAAACTTATTTTCAGTTATCTGAAAACGCGTTTGGTTAATAAAAACAACATCAATTTTAGGTAGTTGAAACCAGTAAATATTTATTTGATTATAAAAAATAATATTAATTTTCCTTGAACATTTTTAGTAGTAATTAAATGTTTAGTTAGTTTACAAAATTAAATATTTGTTAATATGGTTACAAAATATTTAAATGATTTAATTAATTAAGTTATTGGTAATTTAAGATTTTTTTGTTCAATTAGATATAAAAATTAATTAATAATTATTATAAAATTTCAAAAAAAAAAACAAGTCCAATGATCTAAAATTAGGTTTGATTAAATTATAAATAGACCAACTTTAAGAAAATTGAGTTTTAAAATTTGGGTTTGAGTCAATTAGATATAAATTGATTTAATTATTTTATAAATTTAAGATAAAAGTTTGAGTTAAAAATGATGATTTTTTTTTTATAAAAAAATTTTGATATAGTTTGATTTATTTTTAAATTAATTAATTTTATAAAAAAATATTTATAATTACAAAGTTGTCACAACATTTTGATAACGAAACCGACAGTCTCGAAACCACAGAAAACAACATTATGTTGTTTTCATTTTTATTAAGAAAACTGGTTTCGTTTTCATTCTGGTTTCGATTCAGTTTCACGAAAACACTAAACCAAACACGTTTTCGTAAGCAGTTTTGGTTTCAGTGAAACTGAAACCATGAAAACAGACGACATCCCCTAAAATTAAAATTTTAATCTGAAAACTGATGCACGAGGGAATTCCTGTGAGGCAGAAATTGCATGAGCGATTTCCACAGATTGTTGACTTATATCCGCATTGTAACTTGGAAGTGGAATCTATCCAGTATTGCTTCTTGAGATGTCCTCATATTGGCCCTTTATGGCGGATGGATAACTTCATTGATCAGGACTAGAATCTTCCTTTTGACTCCTTCGAACTTTGGTGGCTAACAATATTGTATCGTAAGCTCAAGTGGAAAAGTGATGGTCCTGGGAATTTGACCTTGATTGCGTTCCTTATCTAGAGTATTTGGCTTGCAAGAAACGCTAAGGTCTTTGACAATAAATGCTCTTCTCATCTTGAGATTTGGATCAAGGTTAATTCTCTTGCAGATGAACTTATGAGGCTTCGAACCAATATTTCTTTTTTCTCTTAAGAGTTTTGTAATTTAGCTTCTCGTTTTTTTTTGGGAAAAACCCTCTTTTTTGTATTGTTATCGTTCCTGGTGGAACTTGTGTATTTGAATCTTATTGGTTTCAATATATATATCTATCTTTGGAAAAAAAGGTACAAGCCGAGATTAGTTTAAATTGAGAAGGATCAACTCCACTGAAGATATCATTAAGGACTTTATTGTCATAATTTGCTGCAATAATTTTTGCTTCAGGATATTGGCTTTTTGGCTTGCGCTCAGTTCCCTTGATTGTTGGAGGAGTATAACCAACATCTATAGTGTCCCAACAACGATCGTCCAAGGACTTGATGAAAGCTCTCATCCGAGCCTTCCAATAAGCATAGTTTGTTTCGATAAGTAATTGAGGAATATTGAGAGAATTTCTCATAGACATTCCTTCCATCTTGATCCTGAAAGAAAAGAGACACACCAAGGATCTTGTGCAGGTAAAGATTAGCACAATCGCTCTAATACCAATTGACAATATAGGTCTCTAACGGAACTTTTGTTAAGGACAGTTGAATAAGAAATTGCAACTGCTACTAGTAGCAAAGTAAGAACCAAAATAAAAACACACTCAAACACGAAAGTTTGTTTACGCAGTTCAGTGACAAAACATGTCACCTAATATGCGGGGCACTCATCGAATGAAAACCCAATCCACTCTCAATAAGCACAATATAAGTTCTCAAGATTTCACACCCGAAATTTGACTATCGGTACTACAGTGAATTGAAAATAACAAAAACATATTTGTTATTATAATTACATACCAACTTGCATCTCTATGACATTCCAGCCACAGAGTTCTGTCCTCCGCATAGTCTTTGTGTTGTAGCGAGTTAACAGCCTAAAGTCATCTTCACTTAAAGATAAGAAAGATAGATTATTGCCGTCTGCACTCAGTAGTCTCAACTCCTTAGAATAACTAGCAATGCAGTATACACACATGATAGTTGATAAATCAAATATTTTCACCAAAATTTATATGTGACAACTGATAGATCTGAATCAATGCTGGCATAACTATTTATTCAATGATATCATCAGTTCAACAACCAACAGTACGTCATCGGTTCAAAACAAACAGTCAGCACTTAAATCATAAAGATCATAAAGATTAAAGGAGTAACGTCCGGAGATAATTAAAGAGGACTTCTCCTCTACTTATAAAATTAATCAGGCAATAAAAATAATTAACGATGACTAAAAAATATCAGAGACAACAAAGAGAATCATCATTAATAATGAAAACAAAAAATCATCATATATGCAGGAAACAAAAGGTCCTCATTAATAATGGAGATAGACAAAAGTCACCAAGGTGTGTACGATTTTCTCAAGAATTTGGTTCAATCAAAGCAAAAGTTTATCAAATGATGCAATAAACTCCGAAGACTCAAAGAAGGCTGGAAGTCGAGTTTTATAGGCAGTTGACCAAGTAATGCTTAGGCACAACGAGTAGAAACAGCTAGAAAAAGAGTCGTTACTATCGTTGGTTGCTCATCGATCTATCTAAAGGTATGTTGATGATGAAGAAACCAAAACTCAAAACTTGGACCAGAGTTTGAAGTGCGCTGAAACTGCACATTGTGCAGTTATCGATCTAAACACCCTATGACCTAAACCCAAATCTTTTTCGACTTCCGAATGCATCGACCGACATCCTTCTGATTTTTTTAATTTCGTCATTTTTCCAATCGCGGACGTCGTGCTCTAGTTGACTTGCAACATAAAAATATTTCTACATGAAATAATTAGTTCCATGTTTATTATCATCAAAATCGGGATTAAGACCTAGATACGTTAAAAATCTTAGGTCAACAATGTCGAGATTAAAAGATTCTTACTCCATCTTAAGGTCTCTTTCATGCTCAATCTTGCTTGTGTATTTTAGGAAGATATCTAAAATCCTTCGCTCACTACAAAAACGCTATGATGCACAATCGTCCCATTCTAAAGATAAACCTACTACAAAACATCACTTGCCTCTTTGACGCCTTCATCAATAAAACAGTACTTTATCTACGCGTCCAAGATAACCATTCTCTAATACTGCAGGTGGGGAACTGTACATTAGCCACCAAGCTCTAAGCATTAATATCACTTGCTAGTAACACCACCAAGTTATGGTACCAAGATCAATTCCCAAGATTCTCATACAATAATAATAATTACATCAAAAGATAATATTGTGAACAAGAGCATACACAAGAAAAACACAAGCATAAAATAACAATTTAAATGGTTCAGCAACCCCGAACCTACATCCATGCATGGAGAATTATATTTACTTGATATAATAAGAAATAAAGGAGGACAAGAAATAAAACTTGTTTCTCTCGTTTCTACAACAACCACTAAGCCCCAAAAATCCCACAGTAAAAGAAAAAAATTTAAGAATTTTTTTTTTTCCCGCTTTTCTCACCCACTCTAGACCATAAATAGTGGTCTCTCACGTTTAAGACAAATAGTTGCTTCCAAGCCCATCTCCTTATTGTCATCGCTCGATCACTTTCTTTTCTAATAATGATATATTTACTTCATTGGATATGATATGATATGATTGGATAATAAATAAGAGATGATTGAATATGATTCTTTTAAATTCGGTATACATCGAATATCATATTAATTTTATATTATTCTAATCTTATTTTTTTCTAATCAATGCACTAAAGAAATAATGAATTCAAATCTATATATTATCCAATCTCTCTTAATTGTACGAAGCAAACAAGCATTAAATGATTGCTTATGAAGGTTATCTTACTATCTCGGTTGTTTCCACTCTCAACTTTGAATCTTATAGCAGTCAAAAAAATCTATATGTACAAACAATGACGACATGTATTCGAAAATTCTCTAGGGTCGATAAGGCAAAATGGAGGCCGACCTAGCCCATTTAGTGCTCTACCTTAAGTTATATATACATATATATCAACTAAATATTTACCTATTTTTAATTTGATAAATTTATAAACCCTTGCGTCTCTTTCTAAGCAATATTGTGTTTTTTATGCTTTAATTATAAGCATATTTGTTAATAAATTGGCACACCAATTTATGTCTTTATGTGTTCTTCTACATTCTTATAAGTAGATTAATTACTTGATTGATCGATAGGTAATCATGTGACTAGTTAGAAAATGAATGAATTCAACTCGATAGTACGTAATCGGCTCTTTTAGTAGGTGATGCGTGAATCGAACTTTGTTTTTTTTTTGGACGGCTTGGAATATGGGGGGATTGGTTTATTTTAATGGATAAAGAATATGACTTTACAAGTAACTTACACTACTAGAAATTGAGTCTTCAGCAACGGCTACCAGCAACGATCGCTCAAGTCATTGCTATTTGCAATGACATTCTTATGGTCGCTCAAGTCGTTGCAAATATGTTGTACCTGCAACGGTTTTCTAACGGACATGCGAGCCGTTACTGATGATTTTAATTATCAGCAACGGTTTTCTAATGGACAAGTGAGCCGTTGCTGATGATAACTTATCAGCAACGGCTTTCTAATGGGCGAGTCAGCCGTTGCTGATAAGTTTATATAGGTCGCAGATCGCAGATCGCGCCCACCCCTTCTTCCTCCCGCTGCTGCTGCCGCCTCCTCCTCCCGCCTCTCATCGCCACTGCCGACGCTGACGCCGTCGAGCTGCCACTGCCGACGCTGCCGTCCGTCCTCGACCATCGATTTTAGGTATTCCTCGCCGCTCGACCTTCTCTTCCCGTTGCGGCTGGTGGGAAATCCGACCGAAACCCTATTTTTAGGGTTTTGGCCAGCGGCGGACGGTCGATGGACGCCGCCGGAGCTTGTACAGTGTCCAAAAATTGTACGCTGGTGGACTCCGGTGCCGAAAATCGTAGTTTTAGATTTATTTATTTATTATTTAACTAATTGTTTAATTTGTTAGAAAATTTTTAGGGTTTAGATTAATTTTTAGAGTTTATATTAATTTTTAATTTAATTTAGTTAGATTAATATTTAATAATGGTAGGTTAATTATTTAAATTAATGAAAATGATGTAGATTAATATTAATTAATTAGTTAAAATATTATTAATTAGTCCAAAGTTATCCTCAGTGGACTCGTGTCGGAATTGTCCACTTCGGACGCGTGCTGGAATAGTTCATTTTGGACTCCCGCCGGAATCGTCTAATTTGGACTCCTGTCGGAATTGTCCAATATGGACTCGAACTGACTCGAAACATTTAGAAAATAATTATCCATCCGACGAGTTGATATATTTCACGTACGCATCGACGAGTCGGATATGATTTAGCAAAACCTTAGATCCGTTCGGGGATTGTATGTTCGTGTAAAAGAAGTAGATGATCTTTTATACGACGTACAATTCTTGAATTGTCCCTGATTGGACAATTTGGGAATATAGTTATTTGTACTGCACTTACGTTTTTCTTTTAACCGTTAACTAATTATTCTAAATTTCGGCAGCATCTCTCTTGTTCTCCGATACGCGCCCAAATGATATGCGTATTCGGAGAACTGTAGGGAGATGCTGCCGAAATTTAGAATAAAGTTAGCAGTTAAAATAAGTACTTAGTGCAATATAAATAACATAAATTCCGAATGGAATAAGACAATCTTACCTAAAGGCATTAACCAAAGAAATTATCATTGATTGACAGAATCATGTCGGTTGATCGAAGTTGGATGTACCGACGTCTTGATCGTGGAGCTTTAACGAATGAGTTTCGATTAGGCGTAACGTACTTCCTAAATTTCGCCTATTCGAATCGGAATTTCGTTAGCATTGGTGATCAAATTCGATGTCCGTGCCGTATTTATTTGAATGGATGATTTTTGGATCGGGAGACTGTCACTCTGCATCTATATAGCAAAGGATTTGCACCAAGATATTTTCTATGGACTTGTCACGGGGAGTCACATGAAGTCTGGACGTCGAGTAATCCTGTTGTTTAGACATATGGTGAATCTTCCTCTGCTGGTGCTTCTTCATCTAGTCAATCTAATCTCTATAGAACTATGATACTTGATAGTCTTGGGGGTCAATTCTACCTAAATGATAATGTTGATCGGCCAATTCTTCAGACATCAGTCCCACCAAATACTACAACGGTTGATATCACACAAGTACAAACTGCGGTAGAGATTGAATTATCGAATAAAGAAGCTGCAGAATTTTACGAGATGTTGAAAGCTGCCGATGAACCTTTCTATGAGAATTGTCCTAAATACACTAGTTTTTCAGCAATGACACATCTCCTAAACACCAAGGCCGATTGTAATATCAGCGGGGTTGCGTATGATCGGGGATTGCATGATTGATTAATGGAATGCTGTCTACTGATAACAAGTTTGAGCCAACTTTTTATAAGACTAAAAAGCTAATGAGAAAATTGGGGCTTGGGTACGAAGAAATACACGCATGCCAAAATAACTGCATTTTATATTATAAAGAAAATGTGCAGTTGGATAAATGCCCTGTATGTCAACATCCTCATTACAAGGAGAAGAAACCGGTCCAACAGAAAAATATTTCGTTTAAGGTGCTTCGGTATTTTCCACTAACACCGAGGCTTCAAAGATTATTCATGTCGGAAAAGACAGCCCCCTACATGAGTTGGCATGCAAGAAGTCGTGATGATACAGTAATGACTCATCCATCCGATAGTGAAGCATGGAAACATTTGGATACATATTATCCTTCATTTGCTAGGGATACCAGAAATATAAGATTGGGATTGTGCACAGATGATTTTAATTCGTTTGGACATTCTGCAACTCCTTATTCAGTTTGGCCAGTGTTGCTGACAGTTTATAATTTACCACCGTCAATGTGTATGAAAGATGAATTTATTTATCTTTTGATGATTATTTCGAGTCCTAAGGGTCCGCGAAAAGAAATTGACATATTTCTCAGACCCTTGATAGATGAATTGAAAACATTGTGGACTGAGGGAGTTGTCACTTATGATTGTCATCGGAAGCAAAACTTCAATTTAAAGGCCGTGGTCTTATGGACAATCAATGATTTCCCAGTGTACGACATGTTGTCTGGTTGGAGTAGTCACGGTCGACTCTCTTGTCCGTATTGTATGGAACACTCTAAATCAATCAGTCTTCAGAACGGACGAAAAATCTCATTCTTTGATTGTCATCGTCGATTCCTACCGGCTAATCATCAGTATCGAAGGAATCGTAATAAATTTACTAAGGGCAAAGTCGAAAGAGATGGGCCACCACCGATGTTGTCTACTGAAGGATCAATATCTGAATCGTATATATATCATCCAAGAAATTTCAACATTCTGTTCATTTTAGTTTGAATCGACAGTACAGACAAGATTTCATCGTCTTCCACGTAACGACGACAGGGGAGTTCGACATTCAGATGGACGTTTAAATATATTTTGTCACTCTGGTCATGCTTTTGGTTCTCATCCATCTCGACACTTAAGCGAGGAAGAGTATCAGTTGGTACACTTGTATTTATTACTCAATTGTCCAGAGATTGAATAATTCATTAAAATATTTGACATTGAGATTGTGCAAAAATACTCTATTCACAATGATGAAGAATTGGAGAGATTACGGAATCGTGATTTCTCTACTTGGATTCAGACTTACAGCAAAGATCACAGAGCTGAAATAGATGAAATAATATTTGAGTTTGTTAGTGGACCGTCGCGACTAGTGTCGTGCTATAGCGGATATTTTGTTAATGGGTATAAATTTCACATGGTTGAATATGCATTTACAAAGAAGACGATGAATGCTGGGGTCTGTGTGAAAGGGACAACCTATGTTGAATGTGATATGAATTTTTATGGACTGGTGGAAGAAATGATAGAGTTGCACTACTTCGGCTTGAAATCAGTTATTCTATTTTGATGTCATTGGTTCGATACAACAGAAAGGGGCATGAAAGTTCATCCAAAATACAAACTTGTTGAGGTTAATTACAAATCTAAATTGGCAGCAAATGAGCCTTTTATATTGGCATCATAAGCCGAACAAGTATATTACGCGAAGTATCCGGCTCGAAATAAAGATAGAGCAGATTGGCGTGTAGTCTGTAAGACAAAAGGTAGATGAAAAATTGATCCGATAGTAGGAGAAAATGAGCTGATACCTGATATGACAGATGGTTTCTATCAAGAACATGATCCTCCTGCTGTAGATCGTATTATTCAAATACTTGAGGATGCAGACACAACGTCAATTCAATTAGAAGTTGAATATGCTGATGATGACGATCATGAAATTGAGGAAGCTGGAGATGAAGAAGATGAAGAAGAGGAAGAATTCGAAAACTATTATTCAGATGATGAGGAATAATTGTAAAGTATATATTTTATTAAATATATCTCTACTATTTATACAATAATCTGATTATATGTCTATTCGACAGATATGTCTGGTCGTGGTTATCGTCGCAGGAGAGCTTCGGAGTCTTCGATCGGTGAGACTCCAGCACTTACTCATGCTGCTGATCCTCCTGTTGCTGATCCTCATGCCGATGATACTGCCAAGGCTAGTACATCCAGACGCAGGCGGCCACGCGGGCCGAACAGGTGGCAGCCTCCATCAGCCACAGAGTCACGTAGATTTATTAGCGTGATTGGGGAGCGGTAATATATCATGAATTATGAATCATTACAAATTCATTATATCATAATATAATATTAAAATTTATTTTTGTTGTGCGGGTTCGAGCAAGAAGAAGTGCCGAGGAGCATTTCTTCTACTATTTGATGATACATGCACGGGGCATGGCCTACGTGGTCTCACGTGCCTAGCGAGCACGTCGACATGTTATGGCGCGAGTTTGTGGCACGTATTATTATTTGTTTTACATGCATGATGATTAATATTGGTACTGATATTATTATTCCGCAGGCTCGCTATACATGGGCTGAGGACCAGAGGCCCTTCATTTACGCTGCATGGGAGGCTATTTCCCGGGCAAGGTACAACGGGCAACTGGGGCAGGCCCGGTCCCAGGTGATGGCACGAGCTGGGACTACTAACATCGTGGAGACTCGGAGATACGACCCCGATTGGATTACTCTGGATATATGGGACCAACTCGTGGGAATATGGTCGACGGATCGATGACAAGAGGTTTCTAGGAATGCGGCTAGAAATCGCATGTCGGGGGGAGCAACGCGTCACACCGGCAGCTCTATTGCATTTGCAGTGTACGCGAACCGTATGGTAAGTATACCTTTTAATTATATATTTTATTTGTTACTATGTGTACTAATTAATGCATTATGTTTTATAAATGTAGACGACGGTGTTGGATGACGGGACTGTCCAGCGACCCTCCCCGATGGCGGTGTTTGAGCAGACTCACCGTCGAGCACATGGGACGGGGGAGTACATCGACAACTGCGCTGCATACATTATGGTAACTATATATTTGTTTAAATTATTCATTATATATTTATAATTTAAGTTTTATGATAAATATTAAACAAAAAATCAAATTCGAGTAGGAGACCTTCAGCCTGACGGTGGTGCAGCGTGGGGGCACCCCCGAGGACTTTGAGGCAGCAACGTGGGTCGAGGCCGCAGGTGGCTGGGACCATGGCCGCGTATATGGCTTTGCAGATAGTGGTCGTGCGCGAGCCGTGCTAGGGTCACTTGGGGCACCGACCCCTCTGGTCGCTGGTGAGCGGACATCCACCTCCAGATCCAGTTATGATCATAGTAGCAGAATAAGGACTCTAGAGGAGACGGTCGCGCGTCAGGCTGAGATGATGGAGCGCCAGAGTCAGATGATGGCGGAGATGCATGCTATGCTACGCAACTTGTCAGGTCATCCCGAAGCAGGCATCTCTTCGGCATCATCTCATCCATCGTCCTCGAGTCAGTTCACGCCGGTGTACACGCAAGCACTCCAGACCCTGCCATATGATCCAAGCCATCCTCCATCGTCATCGTGAGATTTTTTATATATTGACTTTGTTACTGAGATATTATACTTGTTTAATTTATTCTGTTTGGATATTGATACTTCAATTTTGCATTTGAATAGTTTTTATACTATTGTGGATAATTATAATTATAAATATAAATATAATGATTTTGATGTATATCTTGGTGTATTTGTGATGTGTGAATGAATGTGTGTATGAGTGTATGAGTGTGTGAGTTATGTATCAGATAATGTATCAATGTATCAATGGAAATTTGAAATTTTAATTTTTTTCGTTTTCAGGTTCACATCATCAGCAACGGCTTTCCCAGGGCCGTCCGTGGGAAAGCCGTTGCTAAAAGTTTATCGAAAGCCGTTGCTGATGACCGACAACAATGGCTTAGCAACGGTCTTTTACTAACGGCGTTGCTACGGACTCACCAAACGTTGCTATTAATGTTTTCAGCAACGGCTCCATGTCCGTGGCAAAACTGTTACTGATAATATTATTAGCAATGGCCCGAGCGGCCGTTGCTAAGTTATCAGCAACACGCTTTTCTGCCACGGCTCCGTTGCAACGGGTAGGGCCGTTGCAAGCCGTTGCTGATGGTTTTCAGCAACGTCCCAGCAACGGCTAGAGCCGTTGCTGATGCCTATTTTTTCAGTAGTGTTAAGCCTGATTGAATTCTATATTACAATTAATTGTCTAAAATTTTCATTTAAAAAATATTGTTCCTCTTTAGTTCCTGCATATTGCAGTAAAGTCAGCCATGCACATGAAATTAATCAGTTGTAGCTTTGCATTGATATCTGGAAATGCATATATCCTAATATTGGTTCTCAAGAAACAATCATTTGATACTCAATGATCATGAAACAAATGACTCTTCTAAAAATATCAAGATTATGAATGCAAGTCTATATTGTGAAAGCCTTAGTAGAATTTAGATATGTAATTTCCTTGACTTTTTTGTTTAATAGCACTAGACCTCTAGTTAATTACAAACGGCAAGCCCTAATTAATGTCTCATGCCAACTATTTACATACAACAGTGCAGTCCTAATTAATGTCATGGCAATTATTTACATCTATCATCTGTTACACATTGATAAAATGATATGAATAAATTTTTTTATACCAACTGTAGTTTTTCATTCCAATGAAAAAAGAGAACACGTACAAGACCACAAAAATAATCTGAATGTTATTATCACTTGAGCACAAGTGGTGCTCAAGTGGATTCAAAAATAATATGAATAATGTGCAACAACATTTCTAATTTTCTAATTCTATAATATATTATTCGTTTATATATTTATCAGCTTTATTTTTATTTTCCCCCTCGCTTGATTATTACATTGTAAATTAATTATCCTGGCTTAATTAAAATAAAAAGAAATAATAAGAAAAGTCAACGGACTAGCTTGTGCACGTTACTCAGAGTCTCAGACTAGCTAGATGTATTAAAGAAAAAGAAATACCACAATAACGATAGAATGAATGATCGAATGAATGATGACCCACGTGTCCACCACCCATCACATATAGCAGATAGCGACATGAACAATCATCAGTACAACTTCTATGAGCATGCTGCCCATGAACAATCACAGTCCCCAACATGCTATCCTTCTCTAAGGTTCTTAATTAATATGGACCTGGACTAAGAAGCATAATTAAATCCCTAACTTGGATTTTGACCTGCTTAGCTAATCAGTTCCCTTTACCCATTCCTCTCAAAATGCAAAGTTCAAATCATGTCCGCCGGATCTGCGACAAAGCGCAAAGAAAATATTGTCCTTCCAATTCCACTTGAGAGAAGGCCTGCATCGCATTCGCAGCACAACGTGCAGAAGCGAGAAGGTTGTTTAATCAAACAATTTTCTCGACAAGAAACAGAGAGCATGTTTTCGTGCTTAAAATTGTAGGAGGGCGACAAAAGACATTCAACAGAGATCGAGGAGGAAGACAGCGACGGTTGTTAATTTTCAGAAAGAGATCGAGGATGAGCGCGAAGCGGAAGAGGGATGGCGGTTGCCGCCGGATCCTGGCCGCTGTTGAGAGCACGGAAGCGAAGCTCGAGAGGAACGGTACCACCACTTTCGTCATGTCCCTGGTGTTCCCAGCCATCTGCTTGCTTTTCGTGCCGTTCTTGCTCTACCGGCGGCCTACCATGGAACTGCTGCAGACGCTTCGTGTCTCGACCGGAATAGGTAGTTTTGAGAGCTAACATCCGTGAATAATCTTCCAAGTATTATATCTCACGAGTTTTCCATTAATTTTAGGATCAAATGGTGTTGAGCCATCAAGAGACAGGCTTCTCGGCGGCTTATTGTCTCCGGAGTTCGATGAAAGCTCCTGCCTCAGTAGGTTTCAGTCTGCGCTGTACCGCAAGGGGTCGCATCACTTGCCTTCCCAACATCTGGTGGAGAAGCTGCGGCGGTACGAAGCCCTCCACAAGAAATGTGGCCCCGGCACTGCGCTCTACAACAAATCCATCGAACAGTTGAAGTCCAACCAGAGCACAGGCACCATGGAGTGCAACTACTTGGTCTGGATTCCTCACTACGGCATCGGGAACCGCGTGATGAGCATCGTCTCCGGCTTCCTCTACGCCCTCCTCAACGACAAGGTCCTCCTCGTCCACGTCCCGGATGACATGGACGACCTCCTCTGCGAGCCCTTCCCGGGGACGACGTGGGCCGTGCCCAAGGATTTTCCCGTCAAGGACTTCCACAAGTTCGACCGCGACGCGCCGATGAGATATGGCGCTTTGCTCCGCGACAAAGTCATCAGCAATGACATGCGCTCCGCGACGAATGCCGCTTTGCCGGCGTACGTCTACCTACACCTACCGTGGTACAACTCGGAATGGGACCGGCTGTTCTACTGCGGCGAAGCGCAGCAGATGGTCCGGAGGATTCCGTGGCTCTTCTTCCGAACCGACGAGTACTTCGCGCCGTTGCTGTTTCTTGTCGACGAGTACAGCGAGGAGCTGCAGCGGCTCTTCCCCGAAAAGACGACCGTCTTCCACCATTTGGTGCGGTATCTCTTCCATCCCAGCAACACGGTGTGGGGACACGTCATGAGATATTACCACGCTTACCTCGCGCGGGCCGATGAGATTGTGGGGATTCAGGTCAGGATCTTTCCCCTTGTGCCGATTCCGTTTGAGACGATGCTGAATCAGATCATGAACTGCGCCCTAAATGAGCGTATACTTCCGCGGCCGCTGGAGTTTGAAGAAAAGCCCCAGTCCGCGCCGCCGAGAAATGGTCTAAAGGTGAAGGCGGTGCTCGTCACCAACCTGAACGGAAGCTACCACGACAGGCTCCGGGATATGTACTACGAGTACCCGTTGGAGGCCCGCGACGAGGTGGTGGCCGTGTACCAGCCGAGCCACGAGCAGGCGCAGCACACGGACGAGCGCGGCCACAACGTGAAGGCGCTGGCGGAGATGGTGCTGCTTAG
This sequence comes from Canna indica, assembly GCA_034359265.1. NCBI lineage: Eukaryota > Viridiplantae > Streptophyta > Magnoliopsida > Zingiberales > Cannaceae > Canna > Canna indica. Next base: position 73,393,640 of record CP136894.1, on the reverse strand, counting down.
CTTCAGCGACGTGCTTGTCACGACCGCGAAGTCGACGTTCGGGTACGTGGCGCAAGGCCTGGGCGGGCTGCGGCCGTGGATTCTGCTGAGAAAGCCGGAGGACGGCGAGCCGGCATGCGTGCGCGCCGCGTCAACGGAGGCGTGCTTGCACGAGCCGCCCAAGTACGACTGCAAGACCGGAAAGAGAGGCGTTGACATGTCGGCAGCCGTCCCCTTTTTGCGGCGATGTGAAGATGTCGCAGATGGACTCAAGCTGTTTGATTAAATCAGCAGTTTTTCATTTAAGTACTTTATCAGTTCAAAATAATCGAAGTACCGAGGTAGATGAAATGAACAAAGGAAAAAATGTTAAATTTGTTGCGCAATTTATGGTCTTCTTTTTAGATTAGAATCAATTGGCTAGCTAAGTCAGAAATAAATTAGTGCTAATTTGGACCAAGTAGAGGATTAATTTAATATGACATGATATTATATGTGAGATATTTATTTTTAGCAGAGGGTTGAATATGTCCATCAGAATAAAAGTTGTTCATTACTTCATATCAAAAGGTGTTCATTACTCATTTATTACGCCTCTCTCAGTTTATATCTTAACGAAGTTATCAAAGTAAGAGCCATCTATTCACGTTTTTGTTTTATGTTCATTATAAGCTGAAGACAAAGAGCACTAACTTCAAGTTTTATGTGTCGATCAACCCACAACTTTCAAGAACACCACATGAACGTAGAGTCGTAGGGAGATGATTATGAAACAATTAATATAATTAAGGAATAAACTATGCAAGAATGAGGATTTTGTGACAAAATTTATATGGCTAGATAAGTTTTTAAGTAGATGATCATTTATTCTATAAATTATGTTATTATTAGGGAGTAATTATATCAATTTATATAAATTTGTAGTTTAACTACGTAGTTTGATATATGTTTCTTAATTCTTATTCACTTTGGCTATGAATTCATATCAAAGTTCCATTCGGCTATTAGATCCCATATTTTATTGTAAATTGTTCATTTACAAAATCATATAGAAATTTATTTGAGGGTTGCAAAATTTCATGTATAAAACTCCACTAAAAAATTACGCTAAAGAAAATATAATAATGATTGTATTTTAATTTCAAAACAATCTATCTAAGCACAGCAATATAGAGACAACATGCATGGTGCCATTTTAAATTTGTGTTTTTTAAGGAAAATAAGTTCTTTTTGGCATTTCAAAAATATTGTTAAAAGTTCATATTACTCTTTCTCATATATATTCATAAATATTTTCATAGCTAGTATTGGTAATAATTCTAACTATATTTTTCACATATAACAACGCCTCTTGGTAATGTACTTAATTCGTATATATATATATATATATATATATATATATATATAAAAGTTGATGCCAATTCTTTTTTATTAAAAAATGACAAATAAACTTAATTCGTCAAAATAAATACACACATTTTTTTATTAAAAAATGACAAATAAACTTAATTCATCAAAAAAAAAAACACACACACACATATATATATATATATATATAAAAGTTGATGCCAGTTCCTTTTTATTAAAAAATGACAAAAAAATCAATGGCTCTTCAACAAAATTGTTATGCATCTGATTAAGTTTGATTTTAGTTGATCTGATATATTGTTTGTGGAACTAAGTCCGAACCAACCGGTTCAAACGACAATTAATCTCAAATCAAATATTCATTTACTTGAAAACTAATTTTAGTTTTAAAAATATTTAGAGTAATTTTTCGCAACTAAAATTTCTTTATTGAAAACTTTCAAGTGGTGTAATTTACTGCATTACAAATATTATTAGGCAATCTAGATAACTATTCAGATAAATTGTCACCTTAATTTCAAGTTACTAATTATGCTATATTGAGTGGGGTATGCACGTGTAATCCTATTAGTAATCCACGTGGCCCTATTTGGTATAATAATAAAATAATCTAGTAATATGTGTATTTTACTTAAATATCCTCCAAATAAATTTGAATAATAATAATAATCACATAATGACGTGATATCCATAATGCTCGAATTGAGTTCAAAAAAATCATAGTAAATTTTTTTCTCCAACCGAGTCTAGTAAATTAATCAGTAATCAAAAGAATATAGTAAATTCGAAACAACAAAGGGCTTTTACTCTCATAGCGAGAAATACATAAAGATAAAAAATAAAACTTTTACCTTGACCAAAAAGGGAGTCGACATAGGCATAGGCAAAGTGGAAGCATATGGCATCGTCGGAGTGGAGAAGGTGGCGTGAAAAAGGAGTGAGAGAGGGAGTGAAGGTGAGGGAGTTGATGATGTACGTTACATTTTTCCCTTAACATAAAAAATGAAAATACATCAGCGGCGATGCGCCCAAAGTTGATTAGCGATACCCTCACGAATACTATGCATTATATTTTGGCTAGAAGAAGGTTCACCTATTGATGATGTAGGTTCATTATCATTATCAATAATAACTTCTTCATTGTTCCAAATTTCTACTAATTTATCAAAAATTTTATATTTAATAATAAAGTTGTGAATTGCACAACAAGCCAATACAATACTTCCTTGTCTTGAAACCCCGTAGTTCGGCATCATCTTTAGGATCGAAAAACGTGTTTTTAAGAGTCCAAAGCATCGTTCGATAACATTCCGATAAGATGAATGCCGTTGGTTGAACAATTCTCTTTTAGACGTTGGGCCTCGACTACGATAATCTGACAGATGATATCTTTCACCTCGATAAGGTGCCAAAAATCCAGGTACATTAGGATATTCGGCATCGACCAAATAATATTCATCTATCAATACAATGTATAAAATGCATTAGTAATAAAACCAATACAAGAATGTGATTATGGTTCATGAATTTTACCTCCGTTTGGCATCAGAAAATCCATGTTAGGAGAGTATATTGTATGTGTAAAAATCCGCGAATCATTTGTGGTTCCCTCCCAACCCGCCTTCACATATGTGAACTGCATGTTATGCGCGCAGGCCGCCATCATATTTTGTGTTGTTGTTCCCTTACGGCCACGATATAAAGATGATTTGTTGGCGGGAACGAAATCAGAGACATAAGTCCCATCAATTGCCCCTATGCAATTCTACAAAACCATGCTTCGATTAGTAAGACCCCTTAAGGCTAAAATAATGTGCCTAAGTGTTGTACATTATCTTAAAATATGAAAATCACCATGGATTTCCATGAATCTCCGGTTGAATTGTTCGCGGTTCACGAGGTTGTATAAGTTCGGTTGCCAACCTTAGAACCGCTTTAAGCACATACTTGAACCATTTGTGACATGTTTGAGTTGAGTGTTGGTATCGCTCTGCAACTACTCGAACTCGTTCATTGTGACAAATTGTATACATGAACATAGCGACAGCTTCTTCCACATAAATATTTTTATCCTCTAAGCCTAATCTCCTAAGTTCACCACATAATCTTAGGAAGAGAGATGGCTCCATACGAAGATTTTCGTAGCATCTAATTGGACTATGTATAAACTCTTGGATGTAGTCAGCACCTCTCAACATTGAAGTGCGTACTGCTCTTCGTGCAGGAGCATTTAGTTGGTTGTCTAATGATTCCATTCCATCCAACATTATTACTAATATAACATCATCACAATATTGCTCTTCATCACTATCTGATTCATGTGATGTATTTGGTGGATGATTCATTCTACAACAACATAGAGAAAAAATCACCACACAAATATGCAATTCATCTTAAACTTAAATAAGCAAATATTCTTTTATTCTAAACCGAAATAAGTGTCCGAAACAAATAAAGTAACAACACTGAAAAAGTATCTAAAATAAATAAAGTAACAAGACTGTACGCAAAGGTGCACATACAAGGGTGCACAAAGTGTTTAGTTCAAATTATACAAATGACAGTCCACTCACTCACTACAAAGTTTCCAAAAAGTTCTTTAGTTTGTCATCTTGCAACGTCATAATAAGTATCCGAGATTTCGCATTAGCAAGCATGAAATGGCAAGTCTTTGCATGAGTTTCTGTAGATAGCCCCTGCAAATTACTAATGTGCTCAACACAATTTGCTAGGCTATATGGATCTGCAGGTGGGGGTGTAGTACACACTGATGTTGCCTCACTTCGAACACGACGAGCTGCAAAGTGTTCAGTAATGAGTTCATACATCTTTTGCCTCTCTTGTTCTAGAGATGTTCTCGCTGATGATTTACCTCATTTCTTACTGCGACTACGGCTTGAAGAAACAGATGGACGTCGAGGGATTTCATGGCCGTTAATTATCCCCTGTGTCCTCTTCCCCTTTCTCTTCCACAAGAGGCTCCTTACCGCGTTCATTATACCCCAATAATTCCTCATCTAACTGACGCTCCTCAGATGAATTCAAAGGCGCCTGTGTAGATGATCGGATCATCCCACCAGTTGCCGATTGATTTTGGAAAATTAATTCCAACAATGTGTAGTTGGCAGGTGGCCCATTCTTAAACTGTTTGAAACACTCTTTTTTTCCTCCTCTCTGCACACGAAATAAACTCTATTAAAATGCTACCCAACATACAACCTTACTCTATTACGAAAATCCTTACCGTGCTATTCCACACCATTTCGTCAGCCTCAATCCTCCCCGTGTCGGGATTCCAGGTGACCCTGGTGTGATTAATCAACTCTTGGAAGTCTTTAAACATACGATGAAGGCGATTCTTCTTTCCCTTACACTGATCGACCCCGTATCTAGTGCCACATTTTTCTAGAAGTCTATTGCTAATTTCTTCCCATACAGGCTTGTCAAAATTCAAAGTACCTAATTCTGTTTGTTTATTATGCAATATAAACAAAAAATCCTCCGTAGCATTTTTTGACCAGTTTTCCGACTTCTCCCTCGGATTACGATGGAGACCCATATATAATTATATCTATTAAAAAATAACATGAACTATAATACAAGCAACAGTCAACAGCTTGTATGAATATTAAACATTCATGAACTTTAACATGAATTATAATACAAGCAATATGAATATATACACATGCAAATAAAATTAATTCTCATTTTACCCTCGACCAAGCATGAACATGACTGATACTATTATATGAAGCAGCATGAAGCATGAATAAGAACAAGACTAATAATACAAGCAGCTTGAAGCATGAAGCATGAACAAGACTGAACAGACTGAAACAAGCAGCATGAAACATGAACAAGACTGAACAGACTAAAACAAGCAACATGAATATAATACAAGCAACATGACTGAACATGACTAAAACAAGCAGCATTTTGGCATGAACAAGACTGAACAGAAGTAATAATCAGCATGAAGCATTAACATGACTAAAAGAAGCAGCATGAAACATGAACAAGACTGAACAGACTGAGCAACATGAAGCATGAACAAGACTGAACAGACTGTGCAAAATGAAGCATGACCATGACTAATACAACCAGCATGAAGCATGAACAAAAACTGAATAGACTGAGCCAAGACTGAACATTATAATACAAGCAACATGAATATATACACATGAACTGAAACTATTATATGAAGCAGCATGAAGCATATACAGTATAGACTAACACATAAGATATAACAGAACAATATATAAACAAACATATCAGTATGTATTAGAACAACATACAAATGAATAAACAGAACAATATACATTTGCAATCGGCTACATTAACATCAAAACCCTAGTTCGGGTAATAATCAAAACAGAAGAGGCAATATGCTACATTAACATCAAAACCCTAGTTTGGGTAACAATCAAAATAGAAGCGGCAATCAACTACATTAACTTCAAAATCCTAGTTCGGGTAACAATCAAAATAGAAGAGGCAATCGGCTACATTAACATCAAAATCCTAGTTCGGGTAACAATCAAAATAGAAGAGGCAATCAGCTACATTAACTTCAAAACCCTAGTTCGGGTAACAATCAAAATAGAAGATCAAATAATCGAAATCTTAGATCGGCTACATTAACTTCAAAACCCTAGTTCAGGTAACAATCAAAACAGAAGAGACAATCGGTGAAAAATCAAAACCCTAGTTCGGGTAACAATCAAAATAGAAGATCAAATAATCGAAACCCTAGATCGGCTACACATAAAAACCCTAATTCGGGTAACAATCAAAACAAAAGAGGCAATCGGCTACATTAACTTCAAAACCCTAGTTCGGGTAACAATCAAAACAGAAGATCAAATCATCAAAATCCTAGATCGGCTACACATAAAAACCCTAGTTCGGGTAATAATCAAAATAGAAGATAAAAAATCATCGAAACCCTAGATCAGCTACACATCAAAACCTTAGTTCGGGTAATAATCAAAACAGAAGATCAAAAATCATCGAAACCCTAGATCGGCTACACATCAAAACCCTAGTTCGAGTAACAATCAAGATAGAAGATAAAAAAGAATCGAAAAAACCCATCAAAAGCAGATCTGGAAAAATATAGATCGAACACGAATGCATGGGGAAACCATAGATCAAATGAGCCGAACCTGTAGTGGAAAGCAAGTAAGAGGCCGTCGACATCGATTTCAACAGGCGGAGATCGATTTGCACCACTGGCGATATATGGATTCCAAGAGGTGGCGACAAGTTGTCGCTTGTCGCCGCAAGGAGTCGAGTGAGGATAGAAAGAGAGAGGGTCGAGCGTCGAGTGAGGAGCCCTAACGGGCGTCTCAGTTTTGTTCGGTTTTCGGGCGAAACTGGTGAAAAGTGCGGAAATGGCATGATATTTACAAGTATGCCACCGCACTTTTCGCGAGTTTTTGCGAAAACCACGAAAATTACTCCCGGTAGTTTTCGAGTTCGTGTGTTAAATGGATTTTCGCGAAAAGCCATTTTCGCGAAACATGAACTGAAAACTCGCGTGTTTTATGTCAACAAATAGGTTTTTGATCCAGTTTTTATTTTCGGGCGAAAATGAAAACCCAAAATAGGGCAAACAAACAGGCCCTAAAGTTTTGATGAGGGTATTTTTGTTTTAAAAAAATAGGATTGCCATTTTGGTATGATCCACATAGATACTCCTCATAGTAGTTATCTACATTGCCACGTAGATACCATGACAATCTAGATTGTTGATAATATAGCCAAACCAAACATGACAATCTTGAGGGTCCAAGTAATTTGAAGCAATATTAGCAGTAATCCATATAGAACTCTAGCTACCAAACACAACCTCAAAACCATAATATGGAAACCAAGATTTTTGAAACTATAATCAAAATTTTCAAATATCAAATGTCTTCAAAATTAAACTTTTCTCCATTTTTGGATAGGGTTCCTTCCATTTTATCACTCGAAGAATTTAAGAGTTTTTATAAAGACTTTTCCTAAAAGTCTTTTAAGTGGCTCAAAATATAACATTTCTTTATTATGCATTACATGAATTTATTTTTAGCATTACATAAATAAAATAAGTTATTAGCCACGGCTTAGCTGGGGCACCGGAGCCATTGGTGATAAGAGTAACCGGGCGCGCATAATAAATTGGTTATTAGCGACGGCTAGACGACCCCGTCGGTGATACGAGTAAGTCATTAGCCACGGCTGGCTGCGATCGTCACTTATCACGAATGCAACACGAATATAAAACACTTTTAACCAACGTCTAGCAGAGCCGTTGGTGATAATTAAATTACAGATCCTGCATGGTTTTCCGACGGCCCTTGAGCCGTTAATGAAAATCCTTTTTATTTGCATTCGCGTCCGACCCTTCCTCTTCCTTCTCTGCTCGCCGTTGTCCTCGCCGTCCGTCATTGTCGAGGTGCCGCAGAGTCGCTGCCTGTTGCCGCCGCCGTCAATCGCCACCGGTGAACCTCCCCCTTTTGGTATGATTCCTCTCCTCCTCCGTTAAATCCCTAGCGCCGCCTGCGCTGCCTCTCCGCGCCGGCGTCGACCTGTCGTTCATCTCCACGATAGCCTCAACCTGGCCGGCGCCGCATTGGGGCTGATTACCATCGGCCCCAATGCCGACGAGCAGTAGCCGACAGTGATACCGGCTATTGCTTGATTAGGCTTTTATTACCCTAATCAAACTTTGATTAGGTTAGTTTGATTAGGGATTAATTATCCTAATCACAGTTTGATTAGATTTTTAAATTTTTTTTTTGTTAATTATTAGAAAGGTCGGTCGATCGCCCGACGCAAGAATCTTGCATTGTCTTTCTTCGGTCGATCAACGCAAGTTGCGTTTGTAGCTAGCCTCAGTCCGGTCGATCGATCGGTCAGCCGCCAGGGCTACTGCCCCTTTCTACCTACAGTCGGTCGACCGAACCTTGTCTGAGATTGTTTCCTTCAGCCTTTTTCTTCTGCGCTTCATTTCCGGGTTTCGGTTTTCAACGAGCATCATCTTGGAGAGCTTTTGACTTGATCTTTGGACTCATCCTAGCGACTTGGGTGCACTCATCGATCTTCGAGAAACTTTCGCGACGAACCAGAGCGCGACGATCAATGTCCTTTCGATTTCATAATTTCTTCGATTTATCTGATCGAGGACATCGAACGCTAGTCGATATGGAACCTGAAAGATATTCTCAATGAAATCATTAGTTCCATGTTTGTTATCATCAAAACCATCAAGATCGAGATTAAGGCTAAGGTTGAAAACCTAAAGCCAACAATCTCCCCCTTTTTGATGATGACAAACATCCTTAAGAAAATATATCATTAAAGCATGAGGATATCAACTAAGGGATTTCTCCTCCTATCAACATGCATATCTATGAGATAAACTTCCCTTATCTATATGCATGAATTTCTTATATTTTTCTCCCTATTTTTCTTATACACTTATCCCCCTTTTGACCTATACTCTTCTCCCCCTTTATCCATCAATCAAAAAGGGCAAGAGAGACTATCTACTTAAAGGGATGAAGCATAATTAATTTTTTCAGGGAGATGAGACCCAAGAAAGTATTTAACATAAAACATGAAGGTTTCAATCAAAGGGATGGAAAACAATATTTGATATGAAAACAAAATTCATACATGATAGAAGAAAAGATAGATACAATTCAAAAGTAAAGCATGTATGCACTCAAGTATGAATGTGCTCATATCTTTTTCATGACATTTTTAAATTTCATTCAAACTTTCAAAGAACCAAGATATGGTTATTTTAACTCATAAATTATCAAGTTTGAATAGAACCTAATGTCATTGAATCCAAATTATAAAGTTAGCATATTTTTATTTGAAATAGGCATGAAAGCATGAAAAATGCTAAGTCTCAAATTTTGCTATCTACTTATGTTTTCTCATATTTATGCATCAAGATATCAAACATGAGATAATGTAAGTCTATGAATCAAGTTAGGGCTTAAGATAAAATTTTTTAAGGTATTTTATTGACTTAGGTCAACCTATACTTCAAATTTTCAAAAATCAAACTTTTAAGTTTATACATAAACCATATTTTCAATGAAAAATTTGGTACTAATTTTTGGATGACGATTTTTGATACCAAATATAGAATGCTCATTTTGATACCAATTGTGGGATGAAAATTTTAATACCAATTATTGAATAGACATTTGAAATGCATGTATCAAATTTGAACTCAAAATAAATTTAAAAATCAAAGTCCATTTTTCATCCTATATTGTTTTCAAATAAACAAATAGATCTTAGCTATCACCCAAAATATCAAAATCATTCCTAAAAAGAATTTTACTCATGAAAATGTGTGAATGATATTAGAATTAGAATCCAAATGGTGTACATGAGTTTTTATTGAAGTTTTTGAAGAAAAATCAAAGCATAGAAGATTGATATTTCAATTAAGGATGATACTTTGAGTTTTGAAATTCAACTTCAAAAATTCATTATAAATTAGATTCTTGATGAAATGTTTTGAAATTTTTACTTAAGAAACTAGATTTTATAATGAAGGTGTAGTTTCAAGAATCACCTAAAAAAGATTTTTCTATATTTTTCTAAAAATAACTGAAATTTATACTAAATGTGGGTTGAAATGATTTGTAAATTTTAATTTTTCTTAAAACTTTTTCAATTTTCATTCAAACTTTCATGACACCGCATGATGGTCATGTCAAGAGTATATGTCATGTTTGAAATGAAAATTTTGTCTTTAAGTTAAGATATCAACCTAGCATGTTTTCATTCAAAACTAAACTAGTTTTAATGAAACTTGCTAAGTTTCAATCTTAACATTTACTCATGATTTTTCAAGTTTAATCCTATGAATACCTAACATTAGTAGATCTAAACATGTTTCTCAAATATGGATTGAAAATGAGACCTTTAGGTCAACTTGTTGACTTGGGCCAACAAGGTTCAAAAGAGGTTTTCATGAATTAACCTCAATTGTTATTTTATCCATATTCATAAGAATTTTCACTCTAAGAGCATGGAAACATGTCATACCTATTCCTAAATATGTTTATGAGGATTTGGCCTTAAAATGAAATATCCAAGTCAATTGATACCAATTGTGGTTTGTTGACTTGGACCAAGCTTTTTAAGCTTAAGTCCCTTAAAGTGATATAGATATCACATTGTTCATCTAGACATGAATTTTTAATTTTAACTTTCTAGACTTATGTGATATGTGTATCTTAAACATTTTCATCAAATTTTAACTTAACATGAAGTCTCTAAGGAATAATTTTAACCTAGTTCAATTTCATAAATATCAAGATATCATGAAATGGGCTAAGTTATCAAGATTTTTCTTATTCATGAAAATTAAAACATATATCATGCAACATCAATCATGAAAATTCAATTTCATTTTTTCAAAGATTTTTGCAAAATCAAAATCATATCATTTTTTTGAAAATTTGCCCAACTTTTTCATTTTCATTTTCATTTACTTTTAGATAGCATTGTCTTCATTTACTTTCATAACTTACAAGTAGACATCATTAGTATCATAATGAAATAATATGTCAACTAGCAAGCTACGAACTAAATAGCAAGGTTTAATGCAAGTTTTCATTAGAATAACTTAACCTATGCTAGATAGTGAAGATTCATTTTTAAGATGGATATCATGATTTCAAAATGAATCTAAGAGATCTTAAATTGTGAAACATTTAAAGAATAAGATCTCTACCTATGTTAAACTTGTTTGGACTTACAAGAAGGTCTCTAATAATAAATATCAACCTAGAGTAAGTTTTATTTGATGAATTTTGCCTAAGTGCTAAAGTTCTACCTACTCATGAGAAATCAAGGATTTGCATGCAATTCAAGTCATGAGCATAGAGACATGATTTTAGCTTAAACAATGAGGTATAACACTAAGATTTTGAATTAATTGAAGTTATACATAATTCATGATAATTTGTCAAAGTAATCTTTTTCTTCCTAATTAGCCTTCCTAAAATCTTATAACTTGCAAGTATACATCTTAAGTAGACAATGAAATTAAATCTACATGCAAGCTATCAAACTAAATAGTGAAGAGAAAAACCAAGTATCATTTATCAAATTCCACTTCACTAAATAGCATGGATTCATTTGATATAAATCTTCATGATAACAAAATGAATCAAGAGATCTCAAAATATAAAATATTTGAAACATAAGATCTCCAACCCTTCCCATTGGTTGAAAACTGAGAGCCATAAGTAGCCTACGATTTAAAACCGCAAGGTCGCTTAGGCCCATTACATGCCACCCGGAGAGGGTCTCCGAAGAGATCGGGAAATCAAAAATTAAAAACATTTTTTAAAGAACTCTTTTACAAGAGTGGGGAAAATCAATCAATTTAAACATATATCATAATCTTCAACTAAGATTAAGCAATACAAGATAGAAGATGATACCGAAGTAGTTCACCTTTACCTAAGGCATCAATGTAGCTTGAAGTTGCAACCAATGGAGGATTCATCATTCAAGTCCATGGTCAACTCCAACATATCATCAATCCTTCACCCTTGTGTGGTAGCTTCCCCTACGATAGAAAATGAGATCTTTGGTACCCAAATAGCTTTGGGTCCTTGGGGTTAGATGACCTAGGAATCCAAAGTGTCTTAGCAACATTTGGATTTCTTTTGAATGCACAATCATGTATGGTATGACCATTAATACCACAACAAAAATAATGTCCATGAAACTTTTTATTTTCATTTTTAGCATGGACATGAGATTTAATTTTAGAATGCTTATCATGTGAAACATGATGAGAATGAGCATTCTTAGAAACCTCATTCATCTTCTTATAATTATGGGGTCTAATGGTAGAATGCATGGCATGAGAGGCATGATGAGCATGAGCATTCTTAGACAAATTATTTTTCTTTTGAGCATGAGGTTTAATGGTGGAATGCTTAGTATGAGAATGATGATGAACCTTACCATTCTTTACATGAGCATTTTTATTTTTAGTGTTCTTAAATGAGATATTTTGATTCTTAGAATTATAAGAGGAAGAATTAACTTTCCTACTCAAGGTCAACATCTCATTTTTCATATCATTCATGGATTTATGAATAGCATGCAATTGAGTTTTCAACATGCTATTTTCATTCTTTAATATGTCATTTTTTATTTTTCGACTCCTTAGTGTCAATACTTAAAGTATCATGGCATAGATTGGGGACACTAATTCTTAGCTTCTCATTTTCTAATTTTATATCATGTAATTGAGAGCTAAGAGTTGAATTTTCTTTCTTCAATTTTTTATTTTCCTTGTTCTTTTTCATAAGCAAGGCATGCAATTTTTGACATTCCTCAACTAGTTCTTCATATGACATATTTAATGAACTAGAAGAGCTAGTATTATTATTATCATTATTATGACTAGAAGGGAAAAAGTGTACCTCATCATTAGTAATTTTGAGGCTCACTTTGGAAGTAGCTTTGTAGTCATGAATAGAGGATGCTTCGAATGAATGAGATGTGGAGGTGGAAGCACTTGACCTCTTCCTTGCTTTGTTCATCAAGGTAGGGCAATTCTTCCTAACATGCCCCTTCTCTTTGCATGCATGAAAGATTACTTTTCTTTTTCGGCTCTTGGTGCTACTTCTTTGACTAGAAGAGCTATGGACATCAAAACCAATATTAGTAGTAGGTGAGTGACCATTGTCATCACCTCCTTCATTAAAAGTGCAAATCTCTTCGGTTTTGGCATGATCGTATAAAACATTTAGACTAGCTCATAAATCAAGAGCCGAAGAACAATGCATGACTTTTTCTAGTATGCCATTTGGTATTGTGCAAAGTATGCAATTCATGGCATCTTCATTAAACTTAAACATTTTCTTGTCTATTTCACTCCATGCATGCATATCAACCTTAGGTTCAATAAATTCCCAATGTAATATGTTAAATACACCAAAACCTTTGGTCTTCAAAAATGTGTACATCCTAGATTTTCATAGACCAAAGTTTGATTCATCGAATCTAGGAGGAGAAGACGCTACACTCTCTAGAGCCATTTCAGGATCGAGACTAGGTGTAGACGAGATGGTGAAATCTCAAGCTACGAACCCGCTTTGATACCAAATGTTGGAGAAATGGAGACACTAGAGGGGGGGGTGAATAGTGTCTTTACTAAATTGATTCGCCTAACATCAATTTAATTGTTTACTTAACTCGATTAGGCAATTTGCAATTCAATGCGGAAGCAAGATATAGCAATTAAAAGCAAATAAGAAATCAACAACGCAAACACAAGATTTATAGTGGTTCGGCCTCAATGCCTACTCCACTAACTAAGCACCCCACTTAGGATTTCCAAACTAAGTTTTACTAGATTATTTAGTTTCCCTTACAACAAGGACTTTTCACCGGAAAGACTTGCTCTCCAACAGAAGGCACTTCCACACCCTGAAGTATCCCGCCTTCTTACCGAGAGCTCTTTCCCACCTTAACCTAACGGATAACTAGAATTAATCCTAGTAACAATTAAGTTTACACAAGTGGCTTTATTCCTTCTACACCAAGGATACCACTTCCAATCAACAAGACCTAACACCCTAGGTCTTTACACAGACACAAATCCAAAAATAGTTTAAATAACAGTTAAAATTACAATTGAAAAGAGCTAAAGAATAAACCAAGCATTAGTTCTCTTCTCAAGTCTTCAGTGCCTCCAACTCGTCAAGATAAACTGCTCGATTTAATTCTCGAGTTGAGGAAGAACTTGTGCTTGAAGTGGAACTCGCTGGAGAAGCAGAGCGCACGCGATTGATCATTTAGAAGGCTTTAAATCCCTTCTTAAATACTCAATAAATTCTGTAAGATGAAGGAAGGGCATTAAATGAAGTATCGGAGGGTGTATCTATACCATCGTGAGGAAATGACTGTTCAACGGATAGAAAACTATCCGTTACAGACCGTCGATCGAAGCATCGGTCGAAGCATCGGTCGACCGGTCATTCGACTGCTGCAATTCTCCCTGTGGTCGGTCGACCGACTGGTCCACTGCAAGATGCAGATCGCGCAATCCACGATCTTCGGTCGACCCATCGGTCGATCGACGCGATCTTACATCGCGGCATTCAGCAGGTCGGTCGACCAAGCGGTCGACCGCCCGACGCAAGAATCTTGCATTTTCTTTCTTCGGTCAACCGACGCAAGCTGCGTCTGCAGCTAGCCTCAGTCCGGTCGACCGATCGGTCGACCGCTAGGGCTACTGCCCCTTTTTACCTACAGTCGGTCAACTGCCCGGTCGATCGAACCTTGGCTGAGATTGTTTTCTTCAGTCTTTTTCTTCCGCGCTTCATTTTCGGGTTACGGCTTTCAACGAGCATCATCTTGGAGAGCTTTTGACTTGATCTTTGGATTCATCCAAGCGACTTGGGTGCACTCATCGATCTTCGAGAAACTTCCGCGACAAACCCGAGCGTGACGATCAATGTCCTTTCAATTTTGCAATTTCTCCGATTTATTCGATCGAGGACATCGAACGCTAGTCGATATGGAACCTGAAAGATATTCTCAATGAAATCATTAGTTCCATGTTTGTTATCATCAAAACCATCAAGATCAAGATTAAGGCTAAGGTTGAAAACCTAAAGCCAACAATCTCCCCCTTTTTGATGATGACAAACATCCTTAAGAAAATATATCATTAAAATATAAGGATATGAACTAAGGGATTTCTCCCCCTATCTATATGCATGGATTTCCTATATTTTATGGACTATTGGAAGAAATCATTGAATTACAATTTTTCGAATGTAAATCAGTTGTCATTTTTAAATGTCATTGGTTCGGTACAAGCGATAGGGGCATGAGAGTTCATCCAAAGTATAAACAGTTGGTCGAGGTCAATTACAAATCAAAATTGGCTTCAAAAGAGCCATTTATATTGGCATCTCAAGCTGAACATGTATATTATATGCAGTATCCGTCTCGAAAGAAAGACATGACAGATTGGCGTGTAGTCTGTAAGACTAAAGCTAGAGGAAAAATTGACCCGATAGTTGGAGATAATGAGCTAGCAGATGATTTTTATCAAGAAGAAGATCCTTTCGAAGTGGAACGAGTTAGTCAAATACTCGAGGATGATGACACAGAGTTAGTTCAATTGAAAATAGAATACGTTGATGACGACGATAATGAAGTTGAGGAAGGACAGAATGAAGATCACTACTAGAAACTTGGTCTTCAGCAACGGCTATCAGCAACGGCCGCTCAAGCCGTTGCTATTTGCAACGGCATTCTTGCGGCCGCCCGAGCCGTTGCAGATATTTGTATCTGCAACGGTGTTCTAACGGATACTCGAGCCGTTGCAGATTATTTTAATTATCAGCAACGGCTTTCTGACGGAAAGGCGAGCCGTTGCTGATATTTTAATTATCAGCAACGGCTTTCTAACGGATAAGTGAGCCGTTGCTGAAGATAACTTATCAGCAACGGCTTTCTAACGGGCGAGTGAGCCGTTGCTGATAAGTTTATATAGGGCACGCTCTCGCGCCCGACCCTTCTTCCTCCCGCTGCTGCCGCCGCCGCTCCTGTCGACGCCTCTCGCCGCCGCTGCTGCCGACGCCGACGACCCCTCTTCCTCCTCCCGCTGCTGCCGACTTGTCTAGGTATGCCTCGCCGGCCGGCCGTCTCTTCCCGTTGCGGCCGGTGGGAATCAATCCGACCGAAACCCTATTTCTACAGTTTCGGCCGACGGCGATCGGCCGATGGCCGCCGCCGAACCTTGTACAGTGGCCGGACAGTGTGTCCGGCCACTATACGCCGGCGCCGGAGTCCACCTGACTCCGACGTCGGAATTTATAAATATATATATAATTTTTTATTATTTTATAATTGTTAATTAATTGTTTTATAATTGTTAATTAATTGTTTAGATTAATTGTTTAATTTGTTAGATTAATTATTAGGGTTTAGATTAATTTCGGATGCGCGCCGGAATCATCCACTTCGGACGCGCGCCGGAATCGTCCAATTCGGACTCGCGCCGGAATCGTCCACTTCGGACGCGCGCCGGAATCGTCCACTTCGGACGCACGCAGGAATCGTCCACTTCGGACGCGCGCCAAAATCGTCCAATATGGACTCGAACTGTCTCAAAACATTTAGAAAATAATCAAGTATACAGAACTGGCTTGAAATCAGTGATCCTATTTAGATGTCATTGGTTCGATACAACAGAAAGGGGCATGAAAGTTCATCCAAAATACAAACTTGTTGAGGTTAATTACAAATCGAAATTGGCAGCAAATGAGCCTTTTATATTGGCATCACAAGCTGAACAAGTATATTACGCGAAGTATCCGGCTCGAAATAAAGATAGAGCAGATTGGCGTGTAGTCTGTAAGACAAAAGGTAGAGGAAAAATTGATCTGATAGTAGGAGAAAATGATCCTCCTAGTTTCTATCAAGAAGATGATCTTCCTGCTGTGGATCGTATTATTCCAATACTCGAGGATGCAGACACAACGTCAATTCAATTAGAAGTTGAATATGCTGATGATGACGATCATGAAATTGAGGAAGCTGGAGATGAAGAAGATGAAGAAGAGGAAGAAGAGGAAGAAGAAGAAGAATTCGAAGACTATTATTCAGATGATGAGGAATAATTGTAAAGTATATATATTTTATTAAATATATCTCTACTATTTATACAATAATCTGATTATATGTCTGTTCGACAGATATGTTTGGTCGTGGTTATCGACGCAGGAGAGCTTCGGAGTCTCCGATCGGTGAGACTCCAGCACTTACTCATGCTGCTGATCCTCCTGTTGCTGATCCTCATGAGGATGATACTGCCGAGGCTAGTACATCCAGACGCAGGCGGCCACGCGGGCCGAACAGGTGGCAGCCTCCACCAGCCACAGAGTCACGTAGATTGATTAGCGTGATCGGGGAGCGGTAATATATCATGAATTATGAATCATTACAAATTCATTATATCATAATATAATATTAAAATTTATTTTTGTTGTGCAAGTTCGAGCAAGAAGAAGTGCCGAGGAGCATTTCTTCTACTATTCGACGATACATGCACGGGGCATGGCCTACGTGGTCTCACGTGCCTAGCGAGCACGTCGACATGTTATGGCGCGAGTTTGAGGCACGTATTTTTTTTTTTTTTACATGCATGATGATATATTAATATTGGTACTGATATTATTATTTTGCAGGCTCGCTATACATGGGCCGAGGACCAGAGGCCCTTCATTTACGCTGCCTGGTAGGCTATTTCCCGGGCAAGGTACAACGGGCAGCTGGGGCAGGCTCGGTCCCAAGCGATGGCCCGAGCTGGGACCACTAACATCGCGAAAACTCGGGGATACGGCCCCGGTTGGATTACTCCGGATATATGGGACTAGCTCGTGGGGATATGGTCGACGGATCGTTGGCAGGAGGTTTCTCGAAATGCGGCTAGAAATCGCATGTCGGGGGGAGCAGCGCGTCACACCGGCGGCTCTATTGCATTTGTAGTGCACGCGAACCGTATGATAATTATATCTTTTAATTATATATTTTATTTGTTACTATGTGTACTAATTAATGTATTTGTTTTGTAAATGTAGACGACGGTGTCGGATGACGGGAGTGTCCAGCGACCCTCCCCGATGGCGGTGTTTGAGCGGACTCACCGTCGAGCACATGGGACGGGGGAGTACATCGACAACCGCGCTGCACACATTATGGTAATTATATATTTGTTTAAATTATTCATTATATATTTATAATTTAAGTTTTATGATAAATATTTAACAAAAAATCAAACTCGAGTAGGAGACGTACAACCAGACGGTGGTGCAGCGCGGGGGTACCCCCGAGGACTTTGACACAGCATCGTGGGTCGAGGCCGCAGGTGGCTGGGACCATGGCCGCGTATATGGCTTCGCAGATAGTGGTCATGCGCGAGCCGTGCTAGGGCCACTTGGGGCACCGACCCCTCCGGTCACTGGTGAGCGGTCGTCCACCTCTAGATCCAGTTATGATCATAGTAGCAGAATAAGGACTCTAGAGGACACGGTCGCGCATCAGACTGAGATAATGGAGCGCCAGAGTCAGATGATGGCGGATATACAAGCTATGCTACGCAACATGTCAGGTCATCCTGAAGCAGGCATCTCTTCGGCATCATCTAATCCATCGTCCTCGAGTCAGTCCACGCCGGTGTACACTCAAGCACTCCAGACCCCGCCATATGATCCAGACCATCCTCCATCGTGATCGTGAGATTTTTTGTTTGGATATTGAACTTGTTACTGAGATATTGAACTTGTTTAACTTATTTTGTTTGGATATTGATACTTCAATTTTGTATTTAAATTGTTTTTATACTATCGTGGATAATTATGAATATAAATATAATTGTTTTGATGTATATCTTGGTGTGTTTGTGATGTGTAAATGAATGTGTGTATGAGGGTATGGGTGTGTGAGTTATGTATCAGATAATGTATCAATGTATCAATGGAAATTTTTAATTTTTAATTTTTTTGTTCCCAAGTATGCGTCATCAGCAACGGCTTTCTCACGGCCGTCCGTGGGAAAGCCGTTGCTAAAAGTGTATCAAAAGTCGTTGCTGATGACCTACAGCAACGGCTTAGCGATGGGGTTTTACTAACGGCGTTGCTACGGACTCAGCGGCCGTTGCTATTAATGTTATCAGCAACGGCTCCGGGTCTGTGGCAAAACCGTTGCTGATAATGTTTTTAGCGACGGCCCAAGCGGTCGTTGCTGATAATGTTTTGAGCGATGGCCCGAGCGGCCGTTGCTGATCCGTTGCTAAGTCATCAGCAACGCGACTTCCTATCACGGCTCTATTGCAACGGCGCGGTCGTTGCTGATTCTCTTCAGCAACGGCTCAGCAACGGCATCAGTCGTTGCTGATTCTCTTCAGCAACGGCTCAGCAACGGCATCAGTCGTTACTGATAACCATTTTTCTAGTAGTGGATGAGGGAGACGAAGAAGAATTTCAATATTCAGATACATAAGAACAAGAAGAAGAGTATTACACGGATGATGATAATGACGATGATGAATAATTATAAATGTGAAGTATATATTCAATTATTAAATATATCTATTAATCTATTATATGTAATCTAATTATATTAAAGTTTTACAACTATGGTTCGAGATATCAATTCCCAAGGAGGCATTCCTCGTAGGATCCCCTGATGATTACCACCCGCCCCACCTGTACCCACTGACCCTTCGTTTGCCACCACCATCCCCCCACTTGGTCCAGCCACCATTCCCCCAGTTGATATGGTCACCATCCCCCCACCTCCAGCCACTATCCCTTCAGTCGATCCAGGCCCGTCAACATTGAGACGTAGGACACGAGGGCCTAAAAGAATTCTCCCTCCACCACCCGAGGGACAACTACGCAGAGCAGTTACTGTGCGCGGAAGAAGGTAAGTATATGCATTAATTATTTCTTATAATTTATTTATAATTCAAAATATCTTAATATGAATTTATATTTGGTGCAGATTTGAGCAGGAGGACGTCCCCCGCACGTTAGCGGGGACAATCCGAAAGTTTATGCACGGGACGTGACCTACATGGTCTCACGTGCCCCGTGAGCATATGAATTTATTGTGGCGAGAGTTCATGGTAATCATATTTATTAAATTAATATTAATGTTAAATATTCATTGGTAATAATAATTTCTTTTGCAAGGTCATTATACATGGCCGGAGGACCAGACCACTTTTGTGGTGGCTGCATGGGAGCATGTTGCCCGCGCTCGCTATATATAACGGGCTGCTTCAGCAGGCCCGTTAGACCGTGATGAGACGACTGGGGGCCACACAGATTGGGCAGACTCGGGGACACGCCCCCGAGTGGATTCCTGGCCCTGTGTGGGACTAGCTCGTTGAGCGGTGGGACACATACTCTTGAGTGGCAGGAGGTCTCCCAGACTGCGTCAAGAAATCACATGTCCGGGGGGGATGACACATGGGTGCGCCACACAGGTGGCTCAATATATTTTGCGGTGCATGAGCGCCGTATGGTATGTATAATTTTCTTAGTTTTAATTAAATTATATATTGTGTAAGACGTGCGTGACGGAGGACGGCACCGTCCGACGCCCGTCGATGATGGAGGTGTTTGAGCGTACCCATCGTCGTCGACGAGGAGCGGGGGACTACGTTCATAGTAGAGCCTGCATCATAATGGTAAATATTTATATATGTCTATTTGATTTACATAATTTTTATTTATAATTTATATATATTTAAAATATAAACACATGTAGGAAACTTACTCGAGGACTGTGATCGAGCGTGGAGGGACACTCGAGGAGTTCAACGTAGGAGCTTGGGTGGAGGCCGCGAGTGGCTGGGAGCACGACAGTGTTAATGGCTTTGCAGATAGTGGCCATGCACGCGCCGTGCTCAGGCCACTTGGGGCACCGACCCCTCCAACTGCGGGTGAGCGACCCTCGTTATCCCGAGCGGAGCAAAGGCAGGCGATGGAGGAGCAAAGGCATTCGATGAAGGGGCAAATGATGACGATAGAGGAGCAGATGCAGGAGTAGAGATGGGCGAATGACGAATTGAGACAGACGATCCAGAACATGCAGACACTCCTCACTCAGATTGCATCTCAGTCTGGCCTTCTACCTATGATGTCGCAGCCATCCTCCTCCTCGACCCAATCGACGCTCCAAACCCAGTCGTTGTCGACTCCATCGCCTCCACCGTAGCCGTGAGCTTTTGATTTTTGTATTTTGTTTATATTCTGAAACTTGGATGTGCGAGTTGATATTTTAATAATTGTTTGCCTTCGGTTTGAGGCTGATATTGATGATATTTATGTAAAACTTGTATGTTTGATTTCTAATGCATGTGTATGATATTTTCTGATTGTAATATGTGATTGAAAATAGTTTGTAGTCGATATATCGTTGTATACAAGACTTTACAAAAAATTTAGTTTTTTCAATTACGGGATACACTTTTAGCCACGGCTTACCCATGGTTAACCGTCACTATGCCGTGGCTGAAAGCTTATCGTAAATGGTTGATGGTCTGGGCAGCACCAAATATCACGGTTGCTAATAATATCACCGACGGGATTGGGCCGTGGCTGATGGGTTGTTATCAGTGACAGCGCTTCGAGCCGTCAGTGATGTTTTTAAATTAGCGACAGTGACGGGGCTATCACTGATGATTACGTGTGACGGCCGAGCTCAACTGTCACAACATATCTGAGACGCACACATGAGTGACGGTTGTTTGCCACGGTTGAAGCCGTCCGTGATATTCATCACCGACGGTTCAGTCACGGTATCAGCCGTCGCTGATTACCACAATTATAGTAGTGTTTTAATTATTAGGGGTGTTCATTAGGTCGACCTGACCCAATGAACTCGAGAATCCAACCCGACCGGAACTAATCGGGCCAAGTCGAGTCGGGTAATCGGGCTGGGTCGGGTTCATTTTAATTATTCAAATTCGATCATAATCAGGTTGGCTCTCGGGTTTCAACATTTAGAACCCGATGACCCGAGACCCGACCCAATTACTTGATTTTTTAAATAAATTTTAGTAACTTTTTAAAAATGTATATTAAAAAATTAAAAATCCCTCTCGGGAAGACATGCGCCCACGTCTTGTGAGAAGAAGTGGCCCACGTGGCCGCGCCTTCCCAAGAAGGCGGCACGTCTTCTTGGAAAGACGCGAGCCGTGTGGCCTGCGTCTTCCCGCATGTTTGTCTCAGGACCCCGTGAGAAGCAACTTTACTTTTTTATATAAAAAATATTTTTTGTTTTTATTTTTAAACGGGTAACTCGACTACTCGACCCGACCCGATCCTATTTCAGGTGGGTTGGGTCGGATCGGGTTCAAAAAAATTTACCTCTAAATCCGGCCCTGTTGCTTGTTGGTCAGTTTGGGCAGATTTTTTCTCCAAATCCGACCCATGAACAACCCTAGTCTAAATTGTGTTTTTGGGTTAAATATGATATGAAATTATTTATGACAATCTTGTGTTTTTAGTTGCTAAATATTATTTTAGTGGCTAAAATTAGTTTTTTTTTCTTAGTTTTTAAGCTAGTTAAAGACTTTTGGCATTAAGTATCAACTTATGTTCTTTTATAATTAAAATATAATATGAATTTATTTTTGATAATTTCTATAAAAAAATTTTAGTAGATAAATACTATTTCAGTCTCTAAAATTACTTTTGGCAACCGTGTAGTCACTGAAAGACTTTTACAACCACTAAACAACTTTTAAGCAAAGTCTTTAAATACTTATAAAATCAAGAAAATAGTAAATTTAGTCAATAAAATGATATTTAGTCTTTAAAGAAATATTAAAAATACTAAAATAAATTATTAAAAATAAATTTATATTTTATACGTATAATAAAAAATCATTTTATTGAATCACTTCTGGCAAGAATGTAATGAAATCTAATTTTGAAAACATTTTGAATATTTGAGGAATATAGTTATTATGATTGTAGAAAAACTGTGGGATTGATCATTAATGTTTTTTAGTTTGGGAAACTTTCAACAAAAGTCTTGAGATTTTGGAAAATTATTCAAAAGTTTAGTCTAACTCATCAATCAATCTCCCCAATAACCTAATTATTAATTAAAATTTTATCTAACTATATTGAACCAACTAAAGAAAAATAGAAGAAAATACAAGTCAATAAATAAGAAGAAGAAACAAAAGCGAAGCAGCAACTGATGGCTAAATGCGGTAGAGCTCCGAAGGTTTCAGCCCCGCAGTGGCGTTGAAGTACTCCAACGTCTTCGCCCACTTGAGGTTCGTCTTCAGCTTGTGCACGGCGATCGTCTCCGGGATGAACTCGTGACTATAGCACGGCGTCGGCTCCTCGTAGTAGTCGTACATCTTGGGGTTCATGTCGAACCTGTTCTTCCCCCGCGACGCATCCCGCAGCCAGCTCGCCAGCACCACGTCCTCGCCGTACGGCTGAATCGCCCTGTGCTTCCTCGGGATCTCCGACCGCGATATCCACTCCACGAGGTCCCACGACAGCGCGTACGCCATCCCCGTCATCCACCCCATCCGGTCCGTGATGTTCTTGCAGGGGATGAACAGCCCCAGGTACAAATCCTCCCTCGGCATCCTCTCCAGCGTCAGCGCCATCTCGTCGAGCCGGATGTAGGTGTCGTCGTCCGCCTTCAGCGCGTAGTCGTAGGGCGTTTCCTCGAACAGCGCCGGGAGGCTGGAGAAGTACGCGTACGTCTTGCCCTCGTTCATGTTCTCCTCGCAGTCGAGGACGACGATGTCGCCGTAGCGCATGACCTCGAGCGCGACGAGGACGCGCTGCTCGTCCGAGGTGAGGTTGCAGAGGAAGAAGCGCACGTCGACGTGGGCGTTGGCTGTGAGGTTGGGCTGGAGGAAGTAGGCGTTGCGGAGGAGGTGGCGACGCTCGTAGGTGCTTGGGACGGTGAGGACGCCGACGAGGATGCGGAGCGGCGGCTCCGGCGGCGGCAGCGCGACGGGATCGACGAAGTGGGAGAAGCGCGTGCGCCGGGGCTCGCAGCCGCCGGTGACGAGGGACTGTAGCCAGAAGTCGTTGGGGTAGACGGTGAGGAAGATGAAGGTGGTGAGAAGTACGAAGAGGAGGATGAAGGCGATGGAGGTTTTGTGGAAGGGTTTCTTACTGGGTGCATGGAGGCGAAGCTTCTCCATTGTTGATGGATCGGAGGTGGATTTAAATGGTGAAATGCTAATATTTATACGTATTAAGCATCAAGCTGTTGGTATGCAGATGAATTAATTCATAAATTAAGACAAGTAAACTCGTTTGGTTTTGAACTGAATTTTAAATTATTTATAAAATAGATATATACATGTGAGTGGAATAAACGTGGGAAGAATGAAGGGGCGAGGGTTAAATTGAATGCAACTTGTATGGCCCTTCTCCGTAGAAAAATCTATGGAGCCGAGCTCCACGAGTGAAACACTAATCTCAAAGCAACTTTTAAGTTGCTTCGAGATTTGTGTTTCAAATATGGAGCCCGGCTCCATAAGATTTGCTATGGAGCCGGGCTCCATAGCAGTTATTTTCGGTTAAGTTGGTGGTTGCCCGGTGAATAACTAAATGTGAACAGGTACAGGGATAACAACTATTTGATTAACCATATTTTGTATGGATCACCGAAATCAAAATGGATTAAAAATTCGTTAATCGAAATCAAAATCAAAATTGGTCAATTTTAAAAATTAATTAGTATCTAAAATTGAAACCCGTTAGTGGGTTCGAATATAATTGGTTATCTGTTTACTAACCGATTAGTAAATGAATAACCCGTTAGTAAAATAAAATTTGAAATATATAAAAAAATATCAAAAAATCAATATTACTAATTTTGATTACCGATTAACCGCGGATAATCTATAGCCAACAATCGATAATCGAAACCGAAACATACACTACAACAATCCACTTATTTTTCGACGTCAAAATAAGAAAATATTTTGACGCCAACAACAGTCAAAATGACATACTGATGCTAGCAAAAATGACGAAAACGAGTGAAAAATGACGAGAGCCAGAATGAACATATCGATGTCTGCTGATAGACGTCAGCAGGCGTCAATATGTTCATATCGACACCTACTGACATGTGTTGAAAACTTTTTTAGAAACTAATAAAATTTTGCATATCGGTGCTTGTCAGAGGCACCGATATGCAAAAAAAAAACGAGGAAAACAAATTCCTCGGCAGGGGGCGGACGCAGAATTCGTATTCCACGTGTGGCTGATCTGTACGCGGCATTGGAGAATACCACATACAAGACGCGGTATTGGAGAATAGCGCGTACATCACGCGATATTCTCGAATACCGCATACAACACATGGTATTCTTGAATACCGCATACAACACATGGTATTCTCGAATACCGCATACAACATGCAGTATTTTGAATACCACATACAGCACGGAGGGCGGTGTGTTTCTACTCTGGTTGATTTCTGCCCCGCAGCGGAAATCGAACTGGCGCGATGCCGAGCCGCTTGATTTCACTTGGGCAAAGCCCCTCTGCGCACTCGCCAAGGGGTGCAGGCTCGTTCACCCGCTAACCCGCGCTAGCAATCGCGAGCGCGGGCTCGTGCGCCCGCTAACCCGCGCTAGCGATCGCGGGCGCGGGCTCGTGCGCCCGCTAACCCGCCCGGGAGGACGCAGTTCACGGGCTCGCACGCCCGTGAGCCCGCGCTAGACGGGTTTCGACGCCAAGTCATTGTGATGATAACAACAACACAAGTCATTTGGGTTAAATTTGTTTTGAATTTGATCTCATTGGGTTAACAACAACAACGCTTGCGGCAGGCGTTGAATTTTTTAAGCTTAATATTTTATAGAAAAACATTTCGACGTCGTTTAAAGACGTCGAAATTTTTCGACTAAACTCTCAAGTTTTGTTGTAGGGATATAACCGATTTCATTACCGATTATCCGCGACCCATTAACTGAAATCGAATCGATTTTGATTAAATTTTTTATTTTACTAACCGAAACCGAAATCGAATCTTAAATTTATTATTCGAAATCGAATTTTATGATTCGATTAACCGATTTCAATTATCATCCATTCAGGTAGGCGTAGGGAATTATTGGGGTGCATTTCTGAGATTAATAATTAATTTGGAAGTTGGATCGAAAGCAAGATTAAAAGTTGATGCATGCACGTCGCAGCTTAATTTGGCACTTGATTGACATTGATTAATTATTATGTGAACTGCTACTGCTTGTATTTTTCTATGCGCGTGTTAATCATTAACAGTTGACGCTTCTTTCATTATTTTGGTTACAGAATTAAAATAAAATTAAAGTAAAAGTTTGACTTTGATTAATCTAAAATCTTATATGTATTTTTTTAGTTTTAGTTTATCCGTGTGAGTACGTGTTAATTGATTTAGTACAGAAAAATATTTTAAGAGAAAAATTGGTTGTTATAGAAGTGTATGGCATAATAATAATTATATTTGGCATAATTTAAGCAAAATGTTATTGCGTAATGTGGCGTTTCTATGGACCGGAATGAGTATCAGCCCAAAAAACCACGCATTGTCCTATAGCATCTACTTCATGTCTTCATCCAACAATTTTCTTTTCTTTTTTTTGAATTATTGTAGTCGTCGCATTATTTCTCACATATAAATGATGTACACATTGACATTCACGACACTTTTAAAAAAGCAAAGTGGTGTAGTAGAAATAATTACTTCCATTTGTATGTTTAAATTGCTTTAAGATGCATTATTGATGACTACTGTATAGTCTGTATTCACTATTTTTTAAAAAGAGAGTAATTTTGGTGTCAAAAGGTTAAAATGGGCCAAATTCAAAAAAACTTGGAGTTATTCAACATATTACTTGGCCCCAAAAAATTGATTCAATAGAAAACACTATTCAGCTTCGTGCACCAAGATTTTGATTGGGTAAAATTTTGAAATTAAATAATTTTTAAAATATTATTTTTCAAAAATAATATTCATAAGTAAAGTGAATCAAATTAAGCCTTTTTAAAAAATAAGGATTAGATATAAAATGTTGATTATTTTCCCAAAATCGGCTTTATGAAGAATATCTAAAACCGAAATAAGATGCATAAATTTTCTAATTTGGAACAAGGAGTTGGAATTTTAATTTCATCGTCTCATATTTTCAACCAAAGTTTGCAACACATTAAAGATCATTCTCCGAAAGTTTTGGACGGCTTTAAACTAAAAAAACTTTATATATATTTCATGTGACATAAAATTAGTTCTAGATACTCCAAAAAAACTTCGACATCTTCTAATTTGATCGAACATTTAATTTTCAATATATTCTACAAAAATCTTTTATTATATTAAAGACATTTGTCAAAAGAATTTGAACCGCATCAAAACTCTAAAAACTAATTTAAATTCATTATATCTACTTCATATGACATAAAATTAATCTTAGGCGCTCAAAAAAAAAAATAGCAACAGTGCCCTCTAATTTAATCAAACTTTTATACTATGTTTGCTTCATTGTATAAGATGAGATTAGCTTGGATAATAAATGAGAGGAGACTTAGTGCACTTAATGCATGTTTGCTTCATCTTATAAAAGATGATATGATAAGGGATAAATTAATATTCATTGTTTGTTTAGTGACTGGATTAGAAGAAAATAAAAATAAATAAAAATAAAATTGGTATTATATCCGATATACACTGAATTTAAATAATTTTTATCCAATCTCCTCTTATTTATTATCCAATCATATCATATACTATCCAATGAAGCAAATATACCATGCGTGTATAAGATTATAAGTAAAAGTATTTAATATGTTCAAGCATATTAAATATTTTTGTTTGAAAGTCTCAAAAATATAATTTTTAATTTATTATATTTCCTATGACACAAATTAATCCTAGGTGTTCTAAAAAATGTATATGAGTAACATGTCCTCTAGTTCAACCAAACTTTAGGTACTCAAGATTTAATAAGGGTGAAAAAAAATTGGTTTTTCGATTAATCGAAAAATCGATTCGATTTAGGATGAGCAAAAAAAATTAGTTTTTTGGCTAACCGTAAAATCGGTCCGAAATCGAACCGGTTTTTTCGGTTTCAGTTTATGTTTTTGAAAAAATTGATTTTTCGTTTCAGTTTCAGTTTCAGTTCGTGATGTAAAAAGTCCACTGATTTCGATTAACCGCATCTTTACGATCGTAGTACTACTGTCGCAGAATCGCAAAAAGTAACTATTCTGCGATCGTTGGCGTCGGGTGGTCGCATAATCGATGACATAGCGACCGCGAAGGTTGTCGTCGTAAATGTGAATCCTCCGTGACGGTACAACGACTGTTCAGCGATCGTCTTTTGCGACTGCTTTATGTGGTGCTTAGGTAGTGGAGTAGACATTGGGGCCGAACCACTGTAAATTCTGTGTTAGCATTGTTATTTATTATTGCTTGTGCTTAATTGTTTATATCGCTTCTGCATCAAATCGTAAGATTGCAAATTGCCTAAATGATTTAAGAAAACGATTAAAATCGAATTTAGGCTAATCAATTTAGTTAACACACTATTCACCCCCCCTCTAGTGTCGCCATTTCACCCACATTTGGTATCAGAGCGGGTTCGTAGCTTGAGATTTCACCATCTCTTCTACACCTTATCTCGATCTTGAAATGACTCTAGAGTTGGTAGCGTCTATACCCCCTAGGTTCGATGAGTCAAACTTTGGTCTTTGAAAAGGAAGAATGTATACATTCTTAAAGACTCAAGGTTTAAGTATTTTTAATATGGTAAAATCAAAATACATAGAAGCTAAGGAAAAAATAGATGCATTGACTTAAGAACAAATTAATAGGTTTGAACTAAATGCTAAGACAACAAATTGCTTATATTGTTCCTTAGAAAATAACATCTTCGAAAAAGTCATGCATTGTTCTTCCGCATTTGATATCTGGGCAACATTAAACATGCTATATGATTTTGCAAAAACTGAAGAGATTACTACTTTTGATGAAGGTGGTGATGACAATGGTCACTTACCTACTACTAATCTCAATTTTGATGCCCATAGTGCTTCGAGTCAGAGAAGCAATTCTAAAAGCCGGAAGAGAAAGGTAATTTGTCACTTGTGCAAAGAAAAAGGGCATGTGAGAAAAAATTGCCCTTCCATGAAGAACAAGGTAAAGAAGAGGTCAAACACTTTCACATCATCATCTTACTCATGTGAAGCATCCTCTTACCATGACGATGAAGCCATCTCAGAAGAATGTCTCGTGAATGATAGCAATGAGGTACACTCCTCTTCTTCTAGTCATGTTAATAATAATGATAGTATTAACTCATCTAGTTCTCATGATTTTGATGAATTGATGGATGAGTATAAAATCATGTATGCCTTGATGATTAAAAAGGATAAAGAAAACAAAAAGTTAAAGAAAAAAAACTTAAGGCTTAGTTCTCATGTGCATGAACTAGAGAATGAAAAATTGAATACCAGTACAAATGTATCTTGCCATGATGATTTTAAGCTTGAAATTGAGAATTTAAAAAGTGAGGTAAAAGACTTGAAAAATGAAAATGAATGTTTAAAATAAAAAATGAAACTTAGGAGTAATGATTTGAAAAATGATTTCAAACTTGAAAATGAAAAATTTGAAGTTGAAAATAACATGTTGAAATCTCAAGTGTATGCATTGCACAAATCCATGAATGATGTGAAAAATGAGATGTTGTTTTTGAGTAGGAAGGTAAATATTTCCTCTTGTAATTCTAAGAATCAAAATATCTCTTTTAGGAAACCTCAAAAGAAAAATATTTTCTTTAAGAATGCTCATACTCATCATGCTTCACATTACAAGCATTCTAATGATAGATTTAATGTCCATAGCAAAAATAAAAAGAAAAAGTTTCATGGACATTGCTTTTGTTGTGGTGTTTATGGCCATGCTATCCATGAATGTGCTTTTAAAAGAAATCCAAGTGTTACTAGAACACTTTGGATTCCTAGACCAACTCACCTCCAAGGACCCAAAGCTATTTGGGTTCCAAAAGTGTCTTGTTCTTTTGTAGAGGGAGCCATCACACAAGGGTAATGGAAATTGAAGAGTTGAAGTTGGCCAAAGAGTTGAATGAAGAATCTTTTTATGGTTGGAACTTCAACTTTCACCTAGATGCCCTAGGTAAAATTGGCATCAAATATTTTGGTATCATCTCCTTACTTTAGCTTGTTTTATTTAAGTTGGAGTTATGATACATGTTTAATTTGAGTTATTTTTCCCCCCTCTTGATAAGAGTCTTTTGAAAAATAATTTTAATTTTTGATTTCCTAGTCTCTTCGGAGACCTAGGTGGCCTGTAATGGGCCTAAGCGATCTTGCGGTTTTAAATCGTAGGCTAATTGTGGCTTTCAGTTTTCAACCAATAGGAAGAGTTGGAGATCTATTTTTCAAAATTTCATATTTTGAGATCTCTTGGTTCATGTTGTTATCATGAATGATTATTATAAAAATGAATACATGCTATTTAATGAAGTTGAATCTTGAAAATGATATTTGGTTTTTTCTCTTCGCTATTTAATTTGATAGCTTGCATGTAGATTTGGTTTCATTTTTTACTTATAAAGTATACTTGGCAAGTTATAAATATTTTAGGAAGACTATGCGAATGAAAAATATTAGTTTGGCTAAAGTTTCAAGTATAAGATATAACTTGGATAAATTCTAAATCTTAGTGTTATACCTAAATATTTAAGCTTAAATTATGTCTCTATACGCATGATGGTAATTACATGTAAAATCCTTGATTTTTCATGAGTATGTAGAACTTTAGTACTTAGACAAATTTCATTGAATGAAACTTGCTCTAGGTTGATACTTACTATTAGAGACACTCCTTTAAGTCCAAACTAGTTAAACATATTTAGGGATCTTATTTCTCAAATGGTTCACATCTTAAGATTCCTTAGATTCATTTTGATATCATGGTATACTCATTTAAAATGAATCTCTACTATCTAGCATAGATTAAGGTTTTTAAATAAAATATTGCATTGACCTTTTGCTATTTAGTATGTTAGCTTGCTAGTAGGCGTATTATTTTACTTTGCTACTAATGAAGTCTACTTGCAAGTTGTAAATGCTAATAAAAGCTATGCTATCTAAAAGCAAATGAAAAAGTTTGGGAAAATTTTCAGAAATAAGGTATGATTTAGTTTTGCAAAAAATTTAATATAATTCTTAAATTTTCATGTTTAATGATGTCCATATACTCATGACTGATTTTGCATGAAAAATGTTTGATTTTTCATGAGTAGGCAATTTCATGATAATTATGAAAATTTCATGATATTAATATTGAATGAAATTGGGCTAGTTTGAAATTTTTTATTAGAGACCTCATTTTGAGTAAACACCTAATGAATATGTTTAGAAACACATATCACATGAGTCTAGGTATTTAAAATTAAAAATTCATGTCTAGATGAACAATGTGATAACTATATCACTTTAGATGACTTAAGCTTGAAAAGTTTGACCCAAGTCAACAAATCAACTTGGACACTTCATTTTAAATCCAAATCTCATAAACATGTATAGGAATAGGTATGACATATTTCTATGTACTTAGAATAAAAAATTCATATGGATATGGATAAAATGACATAGAGGTGGTTTCATGAAAATCTCTTTTGAACTTAGTTGACCCAAGTCAACAAATTGACTTAAAGGTCTTATTTTTAATCCATATTTGGGGAACATGTTTAGATTTACTCATGATAGGTATCCATAAGTTTAAGTTTGAAAAATCATGAGTAAATGTTAAGATTGAAACTTAGCAAGTTTCATAAAAACTAGTTTAGTTTTGAATGAAACCATGATAGGTTGATATCTTGACTTAAGGACATAATTTTTATTTCAAACTTGACATATATTCTTTACATGACCATCATGTGGTGTCATGAAAGTTTGAATGAAAATTGAACAAGTTTTAAAAATAACTGAAAATTACAAAAATATAATTTCAACCTACATTTGGTATCATTTTCAGTTATTTCTAGAGAAATATAGAAAAATTCTTTTTAGATGATTCTTGAAACTGTACATTCACTGAAAAATCTAGTTTTATCAGTAAAAATTTTAAATTTTTTTATCAAGAATCCAATTTATAATGGAATTTTGAAGTTGGATTTCAAAACACAAAGTATCATCATTCTTGAAACACTAATCTTTCTGATACTTTGATTTTTCTTCAAAAACTTCAATAAAAACTCATGTACACCATTTGGATTTCATTATTAATATCATTCACATAATTTCTTGAGTAAAATCATTTTTAGGAATAATTTTGATATTTTGGATGATAGCTATGATCCATTTGTTTATTAAAATCAATATAGGATGAAAAATGGTCTTTGAAAATTCATTATGAGTTCAAACTTTATTCATGCATTTCAAATGACCATTCAATATTTGGTATCAAAATTTTCATCAAAAAAATGATACCAAAGTTTTTCATGGAAAATATGATTTTGTATAGATTTAAAATTTGATTTTTTTAAATCTAGAAGTATATACCTTGACCTAAGTCAACAAAGTGATTTAGAAATTTTATCTTAAGCCCAAACTTGATTCATAGACTTACATTCTCTCATGTTTGATGTCTAGATGTCTAAATATGAGACAAACATGAGTAGATAGCAAAATTTGAAACTTAGCATTTTCATATTTTTTTGCTTAATTCAAAATGAAATCATGCTAAGTTAAAAGTTTGATTAAATGACATTAGTTTCACTTCAAACTTGATATACATAATTTAAATGACCATATCTTGATATTTTGAAAGTTTGAATGAAATCTAAAAATGTCATAAAAAAGATATGAGTACATTCATAATTGACTACCTACATGATTTTGTCTTGAATTCAAATATTTAGTTTTGAACATATCATGTATGATTTAAGTTTCATATCAAATATTTGTTTTTCCATCCTTTTGGTTGAGATTTTCATGTTTTATGAAAAATAATCTTTAGAGTCTCAACTTAATGAAAAAATGTGTTCTTCGTCCCTTTGACTAGATTCATCTTTCTTGTCCTTTTTGATTGATGTCAAATGGGGGAGAAGAGTATAGGTATAAAGGGGGAGAAAACTATAAGAAAGTTGGGAAGAAAATATAGAAAATCCATGCATATAGATAGGGGGAGTTTATTTCCATAAATATGCATGTTGATAGGGGGAGAAATCCCTTAGTTGATATCCTTGTGCTTTAATATATATATTTTCTTAAGGATGTTTGTCATCGTCAAAAAGGGGGAGATTGTTGGCTTTAGGTTTTCAACCTTAGTCTTAATTTCGGTTTTGATGATAACAAACATGGGACTAATGATTTCATTGAGAATATATTTCAGGTTCCATATCAATTAGCGTTTGATGTCCTCGATCGAAAATATCAGAAGAAATCGGAAATCAGAAGGACATTGATCGTCGCGCTCAGGTTCGTCGCAGAATTTCTAGAAGATCAACGTGTGCACCAAAGTCGCATTGGACGAGCTCAAAGATCACATGGAAAGCTCTTCAAGATGATGCTCGTTGAAAGCCGAAACCCGGAAACAAAGCGCGAAAGAAAATAGGCTAAAAAATAAATTTCAGCCTAGGTTCGATCGATCGGGCGGTCGACCGAATAGGGTAAGGAAAATGGCACCAGCCATTTCGGTCTACCGGTCGGTCGACCAAACAGTGCCTAAAAGCAACATAGCTACTTCGGTCGACCAGGCGATCGATCGATCGGAGCCCAAAATGGGCAGTAGCTCTGTCGGTCGACCGACGTACATTTGCTGAAGACGTAAGATTGCGTCGGTCGACTGAATGCGGGATCGAAGGATTTGCGTCTGGTTGGTCGACCTGTCGGTCTGCCGACCACAGAGAGAAAGCAGTGGTCGAATGACCGGTCGATCAGTCGATCGACGGACCAATCGACCGACGGCCTACAACGGATAGAAAACTATCCGTTGAGCTGCCGTTTATTCAGAAGGGTATAAATACACCCTCATATAATTCATTTAACACTCTTCCTTGATTCTTACAGACTTTATTGAGCACTCAAAAGGGAGAATTGAGCCTTCAAAGATCGATTAAGCAGCGCTCTGTTCTTCCGTGAACATTCTCGCAAGCGCCTAGCTTTCTTCCTCAACTCAGGATCTAATACAAGTTCTACCTCATGATGAGTTGAAGGCGCCAAAGGCTTGCAAATGAGCATTAATATTTAGTTTAATCTTTTAGCTCTTTTGATTGTATTTTAACTATTTATTTGAACACGTTTTTATTTGATTTGTGCGTTTGTGAAGACCTAAGATTGTTAGGTCTTGAAAATGGTGGTAGCCTGTGTTTGAGGTTTAAATTCACTGATGTAATTAAACGTAGTTTTACTAGGATTAAGTTGAGTTCTCCTTAGGTTGGGGTGGAAAAGTGCTCTCGGTAGGAAGGCGGGATACTTCTGGGTGTGGAAGTGCCTTCGGTTGGAGAGTGGAGACTTTCCGGTGAAAAGTCCTCGTTGTAAGGAATCTCATTAATCTAGTTAAACTAGTTTGGAAATCCTAAGCGGGGTGCTTACGTAGTGGAGTAGGCAATGGGGCCGAACCATTATAAATTCTGTGTTAGCATCGTTATTTATTATTGCTTGTGCTTAATTATTTATATCGCTTCCGCATCAAATCGTAAGATTGCAAATTGCCTAAACGATTTAAGAAAATGATTCAAATCGAATTTAGGCTAATCAATTTAGTTAACATACTATTCATCCCCCTTAGTGTCGCCATTTCGCCTAAACGTCAGAGGGTATTTTTTATTCACCCCGCCCTATTTTTCTCCTCCCCGCTCGATCAGCCCGCCCTATTTTTCTCTTCCCCAGCTTGATCTCTCTCTCTCTGCGACCTCTCTGCCGCAGATCGCCGCCCACCGCCCACCCCCCCCCCCCCCCACGCCCCGCCGCTTGCATTGTCGATATTCCTCTCTCTCTCTCTCTCTCTCTCTCTCTCTCTCTGTGTCGCGGATCGCCACCCCCTGCCGCTTGCATTGTCGGTATTCCTCTCTCTCGATGACCTCTCTGCCACGGATCGCCGCCCACCCCTCGCCCCCCGCCGCTTTCGTTTCTGGTATTCCTCTCTCTCTCTCTCTCTCTCGGGCCGCCGAAACCCTAGCTGCCGCCGGCTTCGATTTTTGCCGGCGACGAAAAGAGAGAGTTCAGACCATCGACTCTACTTTTCATCAGTAGGTTTGTCTTTCGCTCCTTCCGTTCTAGTGATTTTGCTATGTATTATCTGAGTATCTGATTCAGTTGCTTTGCTGCTGCTGGGACTACTTGAGTTAGGGCTTTTGTTGCTGACCTGAGGATCTGAAGAATCAACGTCCATCAACCCTTTTTCTAGTGCTTGAACAAGGTTCTCAGAGTAGTTCCGAGTCACATTGTTCGGCAAACAAACATGACATTAAGGTACATAAGTATCACTGAGTAATGAGAAGCATACTAGCATCCCTTATTAATAAAGAAACAAAGATATTTCAACCTTTGATTTTAAATTAGGTGCTTTTCGGATGATTACCAGTATCAGCATCATATGTGCTAGTTTTTCTATGTTGGTATTTATTCTTAGTTGGAACCTCATATCTGTTAGTTGTGTCGATTCTGGTATGTATCCATAGCAAATTAACATTTAAGTTAGCTGCAAAATGGGATTTGATTTGTCTCTTTGTCAATTGAAGATTAGTTCAACTTTGTGAAGTTGGTTCCTATAACGCCGACTCACCTTAAAAAATCCTCGGACAATTAGCTTGAAGCAGAGCAGTTTTATGGATATGATTAGAAAATTTGATTTATGTTATTACATTGATTATGAATTTCTGATAGAAAGATTCCTGGTTGCCTAATGATATTGCTTTTGTTACATTTATGTAACTTGATTTATGTTATTATTACCTTGATTTATGTAACTTGATCTCCCTCATGGTGGACATCTTTCTCATGGCTACCAGGTTAATCGAATATTCAAGTTGTATTGTTGTTTTAGTTATCTATTGTTGCATGGTATCAAATGTTACATTTCATTTTGTGGTTTGGTGCACGCTGACTTTGTGAAGAAACAAACAAATGTTAGTTAGGCAGATCCTAGTTTCTCATTCTCCTAATTATGAAAATTGTCACTGATAATTATACTTTTGATGTGATACTCTTATCTGACCAAATTATCAGGAAGAATGAGTTAGATAATGATTCTCTTAGCCTTAGTGAACATTAGAAAAATTTGCAAAAGCTCTTATGTCTTCTCTTAGAACTTAACTACTATAATTCTTTTTTACTTTTAAGGTATAAACTAGTGGAGCTTTTGTAGATTTATTATACAATTGGACACACTTTAGCTGCACCATAATTTCAATTCAAAATTGTGTTTATGGTCTACCTTCTTTCTTAGGTGGAGCTGTGGTTTTGCTTGTTTACAGGTGGTTGAGATTATTCGGCTATCTTCATATTTAATGAAATTAGTGTTTGATATAATCAGATGTCAGTATCCAATTCAGAATCTCATGATCTGTTTATTTGTTGGTTATAGGTAAATAAATAGATATATAGGTAATTCTGAAAACTGGTTTTTAAGAATCCAAGTCCATGACTACAATGTTTTTGACTTCAGGTTGCTGTGATGTAAGTACTTTGTCATCAACAGATGGCTTCCCCTCCGAAGAAATCTCTGTCGTAGCATTAATCTTTCACCTGCTACTTGTCTGTTGTGGAATATTATACAAATTTGTATAATGACTTAGCATAGAAATTGATAAAATGATTTGTTGTATTTTCTTTTCAAGTTAATTGATAAAATGATCTGTAATTTCAAACTCTCGTGAGATGAAGTTTGTGCTCCCACAATTTTCTCATTATTTTTGTTTGAAGACAAGATTCTTAATAAGCTGATTTAATTCTAATTTTTTAACTTTGGTTAATATAATATATAATATAATATGGTATCAGGCTATCATTGAATAGGAAATGAATTTATTTTTTTTTAAAAAAACATAATTCTATGACGGTATTGCGACCGCAATTGCCGTCGCATAAGGTATGACCTGGTCGCGTAGAGCGGTCGCAGTTATTGTGCGACGGGGTCTGCGACTGCCGAACGCGGTCGCAATATCATCGCGAATATTTTCTTATTGCGACCGCTGTGCTGCGATCACACAATCTTTTGCGACTAAGGCTTCGGCAACGGTCGTGTGCGATGGCTT
The DNA here is from genome assembly GCA_034359265.1 of Canna indica. Classification (NCBI taxonomy): domain Eukaryota; kingdom Viridiplantae; phylum Streptophyta; class Magnoliopsida; order Zingiberales; family Cannaceae; genus Canna; species Canna indica. The sequence goes on along the minus strand of CP136894.1, from coordinate 73,356,460 downwards.
TGCCACCGCATAAGCCGTCGCAAAAGAGGTTTTTTTTGTAGTGTAAACCGATTAATAAAATTACTAATGGACCGATTAAGGGTTAATTAATTAATATATCATGACTTTTATCGAAATTCTCAAATCTATCACGACTTTTCATTTGTATCAAATGCAGACTTTAACTCTCGATTCGTTTCAATTATATCGCACCGTCAGACTCGGGTTAATTTTTTCGTTAAATTAATGACCTAACATCGATGGCGTGTCAACCTAAGTTTAGTCAGTCATTAATTTAATATAAAAAATAGATAAAGTGACGTGTATTAGTAAGTATAGTGTTCTGGTTACCTATTAAATTACTATACTTACTAATACACGTCAGCTTACCTATTATATATATATATATATATATATATATATATAATGACTGACTGAACTTAGGTTGATACGTCATCGATGCTAGGTCAGCAGTTTGACGAAAATTTTAACTAGAGTCTAACGGTGTGCTACAATTGAAACGAATCGAGAGTTGAAGCTTGCATTTGAAACAAATAAAAAATCGTGATAAATTTAAAAATTTTGATAAAATTATGATATATTCATTAATTAACCCACCGATTAACCGATCCATGCTCACTCCTAAGATTTAAGACAAAAGTACTCTTCAATATGTTCAAGACTTTTGCTTAAAAGTTTTAAAAATAATCCATCACATATTTCTTACGACGTAAATCCAGTAATTCAAAAAATATAAATAAGGAATAGTGTCCTTTAGTTGAATCAAACATTTTGTTTTCAAAACTTTTGGTAAAAGTCAATAATGCTCAAGACTTTTGCCTGAAAGTCTACAACAATTTCAAAACTCAAAAAACATAAAATTTTAATAATCATATGACAATAAATTTTTTTTCTAGACACTCTAATATATATATGAGCAATAGTGATATCTAGTTTAATCAAATATATATTTGTCATTGAAGACTTAAAAGACTTTTGCCTCAAATTCCAAAACAACTTTAAAATTCAAAATATATTGAATTTTTAATTCAATCTATCTATTTTCATATAACATAAAATTCATTAGTAATTATTTTTATTTATTAAGAGCCTCAAAATTTTATTTAAAAATGTTATTTAAAAATGTTATTTGTGTATATAAATAAAAATATCATGGTGTAAAAAAATATATAATATTTTTAATAAAAAAAAATTAGTGTTACTAGACAGAAGAACACAAATGCACAGCAGAAAAATTTCTTCCCAAATTTGTGAGAATCAATAGATAAACAAGTGTAAAATATAACCATAATCGCATCAGTATATTAATGCAATGAATAATAAAAGAACATTGTAATTTTTAACCTGATAATATCTTCCAAAAGAATGAGAGACAACCTCCATGGGACCCGATCCAGAAATAAACTCCACTATCACCAAATCAAGATACAAAGAAGTTTAATCAAGTTACAATCCAAACTCTTATATATATATACAACATTAATCGGTCACCAACAATAATCCAAATCAACAACAAGATAGAAAAAATAACAAGAAGAGTTGAAAAAATATCACCAAAAATACAACTTGTGTTCGTAGGATTTCTAGGCAGTCTAGAGACTACAAACCTGATCTCTACCGTTGAAAACGAAGAACAATGAGTCAAAAACCTCAGTAAAAATTTCAATCCAAATATTATAAAAGATCTGATCATACGGTTGTGCTTTTTGAAGACTGCACAAAGTTGAAATTTTATGCGAATTTCATTTTAAAACTCCTCTCTTTTTACTCTTCTATTTCTCCCTTGGGGGTTGGTAATTTTCGGATTCTACTACCTTTAGTAGTAACTTAGGAATGAAATCCTAATCGCATGTGGGAAGGGCCTCCATATAGGAGTGACCTAACCCAACAGTTACTTCCAGCAAAAAAAAAAAAAAAAAAAAAAAAAAAAGAAAAAAGAAAAAAAAAAGACTTTTGCTAAAATTATTGAAAGGTTCAAAAGGTTCATGAAAAAACTATAATAAATAAATAAAAATATGGTATAAATTAAAAAGAAATTTATTTTAAAAATATGATAAAAAGTTTTAGTATTATAATTTTTAGACAAAAGTTTTTAATGCGTTAAAGTCTTTGACAAAAAAATATGGGAGAGCAAAATTAAAATTTTAATCTTTTGAAGTTATTCTTCTTGTTCTAAAATGCTTATATCTAGGAAAAGGTGCTGATCAGACAACTGTTGGACGCAAAAAATATTGTTCCTTGTAAATGTATACATCTCTCATGAAATTCCTCCACAAGGCTTTACTTGATGACAACCAAAAGAAAGTACAGGAACCTTTTCATGTAAATGATCACATCAATTATTTCACTAGCTAGCTGGCTCTTATTAAAGTAATAACATCGTATTCACCATCTGGCTATGCTATCAACACTTCTTAAAGAATTATATTATATAAGAAAAAAGAAAAAGAAAAAAGAAAAAAAGAAAAAATTAAGATATTAATCTTCAATCAATGTGGTAATGCTTTGCAGCAGGATTCAAGCTCCGCGTCAAGTTGAAGTACTGCAGCGTCTTTGCCCACTTCAAATTGTTCTTGAGCTTGTGCACGGTGATGGTATCCAGAATAAACTCATGGCGGAAGCAGTTGTCCGGCCCCTTCGGGTAGTCGTACATCCTCGGCTTCATGTCGAACCGGTTCCTCCCCCGGCCCCCCTCGTTTAGCCACGCCCCGACCATGATGTCCTCCGCCCCCATCATCTTCCTCCTCGCTAGCTCCGACGCCGACACTACTAGAAACTTGGTCTTCAGCAACGGCCGCTCAAGCCGTTGCTATTTGCAACGGCATTCTTACGGCCGCTCGAGCCGTTGCAGATATGTTGTATCTGCAACGGCTTTCTAACGGACATGTGAGCCGTTGCTAATGATGTTAATTATCAGCAACGGCTTTCTAACGGACAAGTGAGCCGTTGCAGATGATAACTTATTAGCAACGGCTTGCTAACGGACAAGTGAGCCGTTGCTGATGATAACTTATCAGCAACAGCTTTCTAACGGGCGAGTGAGCCGTTGCTGATAAGTTTATATAGGGCACCAGTCGCGCCCGACCCTTCTTCCTCCCGCTGCTGTCGCCGCCGCTCCTGCTCTCGCCTCTCGCCGCCGTTGCCGCTGCTGCCGACGCCGACGACTCCTCCCGCTGCTGCCGACACTGTCAGGTATATGCCCTCCGGCTGCCGTCTCTTCCCATTGCGGCCGGTAGAAAATCCGATCGAAACCCTAAAAATAGGGTTTCGGCCGGCGACGGTCGGCCGATGGCTGCCGCCGGACCTTGTACATTGGTCGGACAGTGTGTTCGGCCACTGTACGCCGGCGCCGGAGTCCACCTGACTTCGGCGCCGGAATTTGTAGTTTAATAATATTTTATTATTGTTTTTTAATTGTTAATTAATTATTAATTAATTATTTAGATTAATTATTTAGATTAGTTATTTAATTTGTTAGAACAATTTTTAGGTTTTAGATTAATTTCGAAATTATCCACTTCGGACGCGCGCCAGTATCGTCCACTTCGGACGCGCGCCGGAATCGTCCAATATGGACTCAAACAGTCTCGAAACATTTAGAAAATAATCATGCATCCGACGAGTTCATATGTTTCACGTACGCATCGACGAGTCGGATATGATTTAGCAAAACCTTAGATCCGTTCGGGAATTGTATGTTCGTGTAAAAGAAGTAGATGATCTTTTATACGATGTACAATTCTTGAATTGTCCCTGATTGGACAATTTGGGAATATAGTTATTTATACTGCACTTGCGTTTTTATTTTAACTGTTATCTAATTATTCTAAATTTCGGCAATATCTCTCTTGTTCTCCGATACGCGCCCAGATGATATGCGTATTCGGAGAACTATAGGGAGATGATGCCGAAATTTAGAATAATTAGTTAACAGTTAAAATAAAAACGTAAGTGCAGTTCAAATAACATAAATCCCGAATGGAATAGGACAATCTCACATAAAGACATTAACCAAAGAAATTGTCATTGATTGACAGAATCATGTCGGCTGATCGAAGTTGGATGTACCGACGTCTTGATCGTGGAGCTTTAACGAATGAGTTTCGATTAGGCGTAACGTACTTCCTAAATTTCGCCTATTCGAATCGGAATTTCGTTAGCATGGGTGATCAAATCCGATGTCCGTGCCGTATTTGTTCAAATGGACGATTTTTGGATCGGGAGACTGTCACTCTGCATCTATATAGCAAAGGATTTGCACCAAGATATTTTCTATGGACTTATCACGGGGAGTCACGCGAAGTCGAGACGTCGAGCAATCCTGTCGTTTAGACATATGGTGAATCTTCCTCTGCTGGTGCTTCTTCATCCAGTCAATGTAATCCCTATAGAACTATGATACTTGATAGTCTTGGGGGTCAATTCCACCTGAATGATAATGTTGATCGGCCAGTTCTTCAGACATCAGTCCCACCAGATACTACAACGGTTGATATCACAGAAGTAGGGGCTGCGGTAGAGATTAAATTACCGAATAAAGAAGCCACATAAATTTACGAGATGTTGAAAGCTGCCGATGAACCTTTGTATGAGAATTGTCCTAAATACACCAGGTTTTCAGCAATGACACAGCTCTTAAACATCAAGGCCAATTGTAATATCAGCAGAGTTGCGTATGATCGGATTGCTAGATTGATTAATGGAATGCTGCCTACTGATAACAAGTTTGAGCCTACTTTTTATAAGACTAAAAAGCTAATGAGAAAATTGGAGCTTGGGTACGAAAAAATACACACGTGCCAAAATAACTGCATTTTATATTATAAAGAAAATATGCAGTTGGATAAAAGCCCTGTATGTCAACACCCTCGTTACAAGGAGAAGAAATCGGTCCGACAGAAAAATATCCCGTTTAAGGTGCTTCGGTATTTTTCACTAACACCGAGGCTTCAAAGATTATTCATGTCGGAAAAGATAGCCCCCTACATGAGTTGGCATGCAAGAAGTCGTGATGATACAGTAATGACTCATCCATCTGACAGTAAAGCATGGAAACATTTGGATACATGTTATCCTTCATTTGCTAGGGATACTAGAAATATCAGATTGGGATTGTGCACAGATGATTTTAATCCGTTTGGACATTCTGCAACTCCTTCAGTTTATAATTTGCCACCGTCAATGTGCATGAAAGATGAATTTATTTATCTTTCGATGATTATTCCGGGTCCTAAGGGTCCGCGAAAAGAAATTGACATATTTCTCAGACCCTTGATAGATGAATTGAAAACATTGTGGACTGAGGGAGCTATCACTTATGATTGTCATCGGAAGCAAAACTTCAATTTAAAGGCCGCGGTCTTGTGGACAATCAATGATTTCCCGGCGTACGGCATGTTGTCGGGTTGGAGCACTCACGACCGACTCTCTTGTCCGTATTGTATGGAACACTCTAAATCAATCAGTCTTCAGAACGGACGAAAAATCTCATTCTTTGATTGTCATCGTCGATTCCTACCGGTTAATCATCAGTATCGAAGGAATCGTAATAAATTTACTAAGGGCAGAGTCGAAAGAGATGGGCCTCCACCGATGTTGTCTGGTGAACAAATGTTAGCACGTGTTTCAGCACTTCCAGATATAGTATTTGGTCGCAATGAAAGAGTGTCAGGTTTTGGCCAAACACACAACTGGGTGAAAAAAGTATCTTTTGGGAATTGCCCTATTGGAGTTCATTATTGATTCGACATAATTTAGATGTCATGCACATTGAAAAAAATGTGTTTGATAATATTTTCAACACTTTGATGGATATTTTTGGAAAAACTAAAGATAATGTCAAAGCCCGACATGATCTGAAAATACTTTGTAAAAGACCAGAGTTGGAGTTACAAGAGGTCAACGGACGATATCTGAAACCGAAGGCCCTATATGTGTTAAATAAACAACAGATCAAAGATGTTTGTCAATGGGTAAAAAAACTCAGATTACCCGATGGATATGCTTCAAACTTATCTCGATGTGTGAACGTCGATGATTGCAAAATATCAGGGATGAAGAGCCATGATTGTCATGTATTCATGCAGAGATTACTTCCGATCGCATTTTGAGATCTTCTACCTGATAATATTTGGGGTCCGTTGACTGAATTAAGTATGTTTATTAAAAGCATCTGTGCAAATGTCTTTCGAGTCGAAGATATGTCTACACTTGAAAATAATATTGTTGAAATCATATGCAAGCTGGAGTAGTTTTTCCTTCCTGCATTTTTTGACTCGATGGGGCATCTACCGATACACTTGGCATACGAGGCACGAGTTGGTGGCCCCGTTCAATATCGTTGGATGTACTTATTTGAAAGATACATGAATCGTCTGAAGAAAAAAGTAAAGAACACCACAACTGTTGAAGGATCAATATCTGAATCGTATATCATCCAAGAAATTTCAACATTCTGCTCATTTTACTTTGAATCGACAGTACAGACAAGATTTGATCGTCTTCCACATAACGACGACGGGGGTGTTCGACATTCAGATGGACGTTTAAATATATTTTGTCACTCTGGTCGTACTTTTGGTTCTCGTCCATCTCGACACTTAAGCGATGAAGAGTATCATTTGGCACACTTGTATGTATTACTCAATTGTCCAGAGATTGAACAATTCATTGAAATATTTGACATTGAGATGGTGCAAAAATACTCTATTCACAACGATCAAGAATTGGAGAGATTACGGAATCGTGATTTCCCTACTTGGATTCAGGCTTACAGCAAAGATCACAGAGCTGAAATAGATGAAAGAATATTTGAGTTTGTTAGTGGACCGTCGCGACTTGTGTCGTGCTATAGCGGATATTTTGTTAACGGGTATAAATTTCACCCGGTTGAATATTCATTTACAAAAAAGACGATGAATGCTGGGGTCTGCGTGAAAGAGACAACCTATGTTGAATGTGATATGGATTTTTATGGACTGGTGGAAGAAGTGATAGAGTTGCACTACTTCGGCTTGAAATTAGTGATCCTATTTAGATGTCATTGGTTCGATACAACAGAAAGGGGCATGAAAGTTCATCCAAAATACAAACTTATTGAGGTTAATTACAAATCAAAATTGGCAGCAAATGAGCCTTTTATATTGGCATCACAAGCCGAACAAGTATATTACGCGAAGTATCCGGCTCGAAATAAAGATAGAGCAGATTGGCGTGTAGTCTGTAAGACAAAAGGTAGAGGAAAAATTTATCCGATAGTAGGAGAAAATGATCCTCCTGGTTTCTATCAAGAAGATGATCTTCCTGCTGTAGATCGTATTATTCCAATACTCGAGGATGCAGACACAATGTCAATTCAATTAGAAGTTGAATATGCTGATGATGACGATCATGAAATTGAGGAAGTTGGAGATGAAGAAGATGAAGAAGAGGAAGAAAAGGAAGAAGAAGAAGAATTCGAAGACTATTATTCAGATGATGAGGAATAATTGTAAAGTATTTTATTAAATATATCTCTACTATTTATACAATAATCTGATTATATGTCTGTTTGACAGATATGTCTGGTCGTGGTTATCAACGCAGGAGAGCTTCGGAGTCTCCGATCGGTGAGACTCCAGCACTTACTCATGCTGCTGATCCTCCTGTTGTTGATCCTCATGAGGATGATACTGCCGAGGCTAGTACATCCAGACGCAGGCGGCCACGCGGGCCGAACAGGTGGCAGCCTCCACCGGCCACAGAGTCTCGTAGATTGATTAGCGTGATTGGGGAGCGGTAATATATCATGAATTATGAATCATTTCAAATTCATTATATCATAATGTAATATTAAAATTTATTTTTGTTGTGCAGGTTCGAGCAAGAAGAAGTGCCGAGGAGCATTTCTTCTACTATTGGACGATACATGCATGGGGCATGGCCTACGTGGTCTCACGTGCCTAGCGAGCACGTCGACATGTTATGGCGCGAGTTTGAGGCACGTATTATTATTTTTTTTACATGCATGATGATATATTAATATTAGTACTGATTATCTGATTCAGTTGCTTTGCTGCTGCTGGGACTACTTGAGTTAGGGCTTTTGTTGCTGGCCTGAGGATCTGAAGAATCAACGTCCATCAGCCCTTTTTCTAGTGCTTGAACAAGGTTCTCAAAGTAGTTCCGAGTCACACTGTTCGGCAAAGAAACATGACATTAAGGTACATAAGTATCACCGAGTAATGAGAAGCATACTAGTATCCCTTATTAATAAAGAAACAAAGATATTTCAACCTTTGATTTTAAATTAGGTGGTTTTCGGATGATTACCAGTATCAGCATCATATGTGCTAGTTTTTCTATGTTGGTATTTATTCTTAGTTGGAACCTCATATCTGTTAGTTGTGTCGATTCTGGTATGTATCCATAGCAAATTAACATTTAAGTTAGCTGCAAAATGGGATTTGATTTGTCTCTTTGTCAATTGAAGATTAGTTCAACTTTGTGAAGTTGGTTCCTATAACGCCGACTCACCTTAAAAAATCCTCGGACAATTAGCTTGAAGCAGAGCAGTTTTATGGATATGATTAGAAAATTTGATTTATGTTATTACATTGATTATGAATTTCTGATAGAAAGATTCATGGTTGCCTAATGATATTGCTTTTGTTACATTCATGATCCCCTCCCCAATCTGAATCAGTATATGCTATTATGTCACAAGTAGTATGTGAATCTAACAGGATTCCATGAGTATTTGTTCCTTTGAGATATCTAAAAATTCTCTTACAACATTGCCAATGAATAATAGATGGATTATGCATGAATTGTGACAATTTGTTCACTGCAAAACAAATATCAGGTCTTGTAAATGACAAGTATTGTAGAGCACCTATTGCTTGCTTAAACTGCTGTGAATTGGTGGAAGGAGAGCCGTCATTCATTGATAGGTGAGTTGATGTAGACATTGGTGTTTTGACAGTGTTTGCTTCATGCATATCAAACCTATGTAGCAAATCATTTATATACTTTTGCTGTGTAAGAAACAAGCTTCTTTCTGTTTGAGTGACTTCAATACCCAAAAAGTAACTCAGAGGTTGTATATCTTTTAAGGAAAACCTGGCAGCCAATTGAGTGTAGACTTGCATAATTTGAGTCTCAGATGATCCTGTTAAGATAATATCATCTACATACAGTAAAAGCAGTATAATATGCTTGTTTGTGTGTAAGATAAACATGGAAGTATCAGATTTTGATATTTTGAAACCAATAGTTATCAAAAACTGAGTCAACTCCTTATACCAAGCCTGTGGTGCCTGTCGAAGTCCATAGATGGCTTTTTGTAGCTTGCAAACATAGTTTGGATGAGTTTTATCTTCAAAACCAGGTGGTTGTTGCATGAATACTTCCTCACTGAGTCTTCCCTGAAGAAATGCATTGTTAACATCAAGTTGAAATAGCTTCCAACTTGACTTGACTGCAAGTGCCAACACCATACGAATTGTACACTGTTTGATAACTGGACTAAATGTGCTTTTGAAATCTATACCAGGTCTCTGGTTATATCCTTTTGCAACTAGTCTTCCCTTGAATCTATCAAGAGAACCATCAGCATGTTGCTTGATACGAAAAATACACCTACAGCCAATGACATTCTGCTTTTCATCAGGAGGAACCAATTTCCATGTGCTGCTAGCAATTAGAGCATTAAACTCTTTTTGCTTAGCATCTCTCCATGCCTTATGCTTCAAGGCTTGCTTATATGTATTAGGTACTGTAAGCAAGTCTGTGACAGTATGTAGTGCAAGGTAATCAGTAGGTATTTTTGGTTTGAAAATGTTATTTTGAGACCTTGTGATCCTTCTAAAAGGTTGAGCTGAGTTTTGAATAGAAGATTGTGAACATACTGCATTAGAAGGACCTGAAGTATTGGCAGATATGTTAATATCTGAACAACCTATACTGTTTGTATTGTCAGAGATCTCATTTGTGTCAGCTATGTCTTCCTAATGTTGACTGACAGTATTATGAACAGGTGGAGGACTAGCTATTTCACAGGCATTAGGAGATATGTGACTAGTTGTTGAATAAGGATTCTTTTGAGATAAACTGGAACTTGTATTGGACCAGGACTCATAATTCAGAGAAATAGACTTCGAAGAATTAGAATTCTCAAAAGGAAATTTGTCTTCAATGAATTTTACATGTCTGGATAGATACATTTTATCAGTTGTTGTGTCATAACACTGATAACAGTGATGTTTGACTGAGTAACCCAGGAAAACACATGGCTGGGATTTCGAGCACATTTTATGTTCAGCATATGGTCTCAGCCAAGGGTAACATAAGCACCCGAAGACTTTTAGAGAATGATAACTGGGAACAGTTTGGAACAAGCATTCAAAAGGAGACTTATTTTGCAAAATTAGAGTTGTCAACCTATTAATGAGATATACAGCAGCAGAGAAAGCATAATTCCATAACTGTAAAGGTAAAGAAGCTTGTGACAGAAGTGTAAGACCAGTTTCAACTATATGTCTGTGTCTTCTTTCAGCTATACCAACCCTCTAAGGAGTATATGGAGGTGAACATAAATGTGTAATGCCTAATTGTTGAAGCTGATTTGTGAGAGCCATAAATTCACCTCCACCATCTGAGTATATACTTGAGATTTTTAGACCAAAGTAGTTTTCTACTAATGTCTTGAAATTGAGAAGGACTAATTTAACATCAAACTTATTTTTCAGATGGTAAAGCCATGTATATCTTGAATAGTGATCTACAAATACTACATAGTACTTATTAAAACCTTCAACTGAAGCAATAGCTGTCGGACTAAAGTTCTAGAGGTCTAGTGCTTGTTATTGAAGAATTGCTAAAAGGCAATTTATGACTTTTGTGACCGTGGCAATCATTACAATGTTCTAAAGCAACATTAGAGCATGGTAAATTGAATCTAGAAACAATTTTTTTCATGGTTTTTTTATGAGGATGTCCAAGTCTTCTGTGCCAAACTGATAAACTTGCGCAGGAACTAGTAGACACTGCATTGATGAAAGGAGTTGAGCAGTTCCATTCATACAAGTCATCTTTACTCAGGCCTTGAGTTAGCAGCTTCCCTGAACTCAAGTCCTTAACCACAAAGTGTTGAGGAAAAAATTCAATAGATGTATTATTTTGTCGACAGAATTTTGAAACTGATATCAGATTTCTTGTGATAGAAGATGAACATAAGACATTATGCAATTTAAAATTGGGAGAAAGTAAGTCAGTACCATAATGAGAAATTGGAATTGAAGTGCCATCACTTAAAGAAATGCCAAAATCTCCATTAAAATTCGAACAGTTGCTCATGTTTGTTATGTCTGAAGCAACATGATGTGTTGCTCCAGAATCTAGAACCCAATTAGTAGAGTTTGCTTGAGCTGGCCTTATGTTCTGATCAGTTAAATTGACTTGAGGTCTAAAGTATGCATTCTGATCTGTTGGATTGTGTTGAAATGAAGGTTGAACATTCTGCTCATTGAAACTACTTTGAGCTGGAGGTCTGAAATTTGTATTAAACCTGGATCTGCATACTCTAGCTGAATGACCATATTTGTCACAAATTTGACACTGTTGTTTAAATTTGGACTGCTTAAAAAAAGGTCTGCCCTGGTGATTAAAAGGTGGTCTTGCTGAATTAGTTTGCATGTTTTGATTGAATGAAGGCCTTGCTGTTTGCATGCGCCAATTATTCTGAAAACTGCCACTTGGCCTACCATATTGGCTGTAATTAACATTTATATTTGGCACAGTTTGTCTGTGACTTAGAAAAATTTCATGACCAATCAATTTGTCATAGAGTTCCTCAAGACTTATAGGTGAGTCTCTAGATCTTATGGCTGCACTCATGTCATTGAACTCTGGCCCTAATCCACTTAGAATTTTAATGATAAGTGCTAATTCATTTACAGGTGATCCTGCAACAGCTAATTCATTAGCTATTATCTTGATTTCATTAAAGTACTATGTTACATTCTTGCCTTCTTTAACTGTCTTTGCAAGTTTATCTTGAAGACTAAAGATTCGAGTCTGAGATCTATTTGCAAACTGTGTTTCTATTTTTGACAAGGCTTCAGTTGCAGTAGTGGCTGTAGAAACTAAATGTGCAAGACTAGGATCTACAGATGCCATGACGGCATGTCGGATTAGCCCATCTTGGCGAATACAGTGTTTATAAGCAGCATCGGATGGTAAAGGACATTGAATAGAACCATCAATAAAAGAAACTAAATCATACCCGATGAAGAGGGGTTCAAGTTGCGCTTTCCAGTTTAAGTAATTGCTGCTACCTGAAAGCTTCAATGGCAACTGCGCTGCAAGATTGATTGTGATCACTCGACCATCAGCAAAGGGATGAATGACCTCCTGATTTGCTGGTGGAGACTCAGTCGAAGCCATTGCAGATGATGAAGAAAGAAAAAAACAAAACTTCCAAAGAAATCAACAAGCCTATCTCGCTAGAGGATGGCTCTGATACCATGAAGGAGATTGCAAGAATTAAAGAAGATTGAATTCTCATTCATATTGTAATTGAATGATACATGAGTATTTATACTACTGTGCATAGGCCTGTCCATTCGGTTCGAACCGAACCGAACCGAACCGAACAAGCCCAAACCGAATTTTTTTTAAACCCAATATTCAACCCGAACCCGAACCGAATAATTTCTAACCCGATTTAACCCGAACCGAAATTGTTCGGTTCGGTTCGGTTTCAACCCGAAAAAAACCGAATTGAGGTCATGAGGTGTACCATGAATCAAATATAAACACTAATTGATGAGTACCATGAATTGAGCTGCAAGTTTGAAGTTTTGCAGATTTGCAGACTGACGAATATATGAGCTCTACAATGAAGTTTTCCATATTAGCACATTAGTTCTACACTTCTACTGCATAAGTAAATGAACAATCAATGAATTGGCAAGAGAAACACTGCAAAATTGAAACAAAAATAAAATGATCAAGTGATCAAGTGATCAACTCATTAAAAAAAAACTGTATATGAATAGATGATAGAAAATTAGAAACATGATAGAACTTGTAAAAAATTGAAATTAAACTTGAATACATAAAAAATTGAACATGATACATTCTGTACATGCAATGATAGAATCTGATTATAGAACCTACACAATTACACATGCACATTTACACTTTAAGGCAACAATATTATCAACTTATCAAGTAGTAACTAGCATCAATTATCTATACTAAATACCAATACTTAATTACTTATTACAAATATTATCAACCATTATCTCAACTATCAAGTAGCAAAATATTATATCAACTATCAAGTAGCAAAATATTATATCAACTATTAAACATTCAAGTATCAACTAGAGTACTAGACAACCACTAGTCACTAATCAAGTTCAAAACAAAATAAAGCCATCATTGCTCATTGAGTCCTTGCTATGAAGATGACCAGATCAATTAGGAATGTCGATGATAGGTGGTGCAAAATCGATCTTCGCAAACTCTACAATAAAATAAGAAATCATCAATACGGTATAAACTATAAACAATAAAACAAGTCCAATATAATTAAAACTTAAAAGAACTTATTAATCCAAAATATACCTTCTTGTAATTTTTCAACCTCTTCCAAATCGTCTACCACTTGCTTTCCTTTTCTGAGTCGAATCCAATCTTGAAGACAAATAAGTCCTTCCACCATAGAAGGAGCCAATGAACTCCGAAACTCATCGAGAACTCGACCTCCCGTGCTAAAAGTAGATTCAGATGCCACGGTGGATATAAGAATTGCAAGTATTTCTCGTGACATCGAAGCTAGAATAGGATACCTCCCACTATTGACACTCCACCATTTTAGAACATCAACATCATCGGCTTCAGGATCCTCATCCCAATATCGGTCTAACTCTGTCTTGCTTTCAACACCAAGTATCTGCTTCTTCTGCTTATATTTTTCAATTATTCTTCTTGTTCCAAAAGTGACATCCACAACTGGTGCTCGTGGTAGACTTGGTGGTTGCATGCTAGAAGCATGAGAACTAGAAGAACCTGAAATCTCAGAAGGAATCCTCCTTAATTGCCCATTATTAAACCTCTCGGAATATTCATTAAAGAGTTCAAAAAACTTATCCTTCATCTTCCTCGAAATAAGTTTAGTTTTCTCCTCCCCAAACATCTCTTCAAGTGCAAACTCGGCCAAACCAAACTTACATCGAGGATCAAGGATCATGGCAAAAAATATCAGGAAGTTTAATTTATCTGGATTTCCCCAATACTTATCCCATTTCTCTTTCATCTTCACTACCATCTCCCGAAACTCAGGATAGGGAGATCGATCAGACACCCATTCATTTAGAAGAGCTGCAATCTCGCTAATGTCATGCAAATAGACATTAGAAGTGGCAGATATCGTTCCAGATACAGTCAAAGTGACTCGATAAAAAATCTGAAGCATCTGAACCAAACCCTTTAAAATTACCCAATCAAAATCCATAGGCCGCCCCCCACCATCCCCCTCGAGAAGATCCCTTTCAAAACAAGGATCCTCTTCGTGATACCTCTCAAAGGCCCTTTCGAACCTCAAAGCAACCTCCAACATTTGATAGGTTGAATTCCACCTCGTGGGGACATCAAGCCGCAAAAGAGCTTTACTTTCAATTTTCTCTTTCTCAACACATGTCTTAAATCTCTGAAGCCTAGCTGGTGATTGTCGAATGTATCTGATTGCCTCCCGAACACGAGTGAGAGACATATTAGATAACTTCAAACCATCCTGAACTACCAAATTCATTCAATGAGCAAAGCATCGCATTTGCAAGAACTCACCATTCATGACACATCCATCAGGCCAATTTTTCATTTTCTTCTTCAAAAAAGCAATAGCAGTGTCATTTGAGCTTGCATTATCAACCGTTATAGTCATGACCTTATCAATTCCCCAATCATTCAAACACTTCTCAATTGCCTTTCCAATGTTCTCACCTCTATGGCTACTGATTGGACAGAAGTTCAGAATTTTCTTTTGCACCTTCCACTTCCGATCAATAAAATGAGCTGTAATGCACATATAATTGATTCTTTGAATAGAAGTCCACGTATCTGTAGTCAAACAAACACGTTGACACTCCAACTGTAAAAGGTTCTTCATTTTCAACCTCTCTGTCACATACAACTCATAACAATCTCTACTCACAGTTTGCCTAGAAGGAATTTGAAACCTAGGCATTCCAGTTGCACAGAAATCCCTAAATCCTTCACTATCAACACATGAAAAGGGATATTCATCCTTAACAATCATCCGTGCAAGTGATTTTCTAGTTGCAACTTGATCAAACCTCCATGTGCTCATTATGTTCGACCCATGACGTGATTCAGACAAGTTCGATGTATAACCAATTTCTATTTGCTTCTTTTGTTGCTTTTCCTTATTAGGAGGATATTCAAAGCATTTCACTAAGTGTGCCTTAAGTGTACTTGTACCGCACTGCTTCGTGTCGCACGCATACTCTTGCTCACAATAGTTACACTTACACTTCAACTTTCCCTCCTTATTGCTAAATTTCGTGTAGTGATTCCACACATCAGCTCGTGGTTTCATAATTTTTTTCTTCTTTGATGGTGGTCCTAAACCCGAACTTGAACTCTCAATGAAATTATTAGAGTTCTCGAGGACTTCGACACCAATATCAACATTAGGGGATGTTTCTTCTGCCATCTATGCAAAATAAAGTTACATATTAATCTTAGTAATTGCAACAAACACATAAAGGAATAGTTATGCTAAATGCTATCATTAAGGTATAGTTTATTTTTAATTACTAAAACAGAATCACATCACTGTAAGTCTGTAATAGTTCTCTAAATCCTCTTTGTTCTTCTATAACTAGAATCTAGTTTTTTTAGCTAATGTAGTTTGGATCTTAGTAATTAATCTTAGTAATTGCAACAATATGACAGTAAAACTACAATATTAGTAATCTTAGTAATTAATCCTCTTTTAGCATATTACAGTAAACACATATTAATCTTAGTAATTGCAACAAACACAAAGGAAAATAATCATTTCAGTCTGATATAATATTTTTAACTATCAAGTATCAACTATCAACTATTCGATGCTACAAATCCTACAATATGACTATATGAGGGATTGAGGGCGCATCATTTCAGTATGATATAATATTTTTAACTATCAACTATCAAGTATCAATTATCAACTAGACAAGTAGACTGGAATCAACAGGGAATCAATGGAAATAATCAACAGGATTGTGCCTCAACTATCAAGTATCAATTATCAACTATCAACTAGACTGGATTGTGCCTCATTCTTCCAAAGAATCAACAGGGAATCAATGGAAAGATTGGAAGGTGGATTCGACAGAGACTTACAGTGAGAGATCGATTGAGACGCTGGGCCGTCAGTCGGAGTGGAGGAAGCCGGAAGGCGCCGGAGTGGAGGGTCGGGACTCGGGCGTCGGAGTGGAGGGTTGGGACTCGGGAAGGCGCCGGAGGCGTTGGGGTGGAGGGTTGGGACTCGGGAAGGCACCGGAGGCGTCAGAGTGGAGGGTTGGGACTCGGGAAGGCGCCGGAGTGGAGGGTCGGGACTCGGGAAGGCGTCGGAGTGGAGGGCCGGGACTCGGGAAGGCGCTGGAATAGAGGATCTGGACTCGAGAAGGCGCCGTAGTGGGAGATCGACGAAGATGACCTAGGCGGCGACGTGGAGGGTCGGGACTCGTGATTCGTGAAGGCGTCGGAGTGGAGGGTTGGGACTCGGTAAGGCGCCGGAGTGGAGGGTCGGCACTCGGGAAGGCGCCGGAGTGGGAGATCGACGAAGATGACCTAGGGGGATGGTGGGATCGAAGACGACGAAGAGGACTCGAGGGTTGGGAGTCGGGAGTCGGGAGAGATGAGTATTGAGTAGGGCACTAGGGCGGGCCGCGGGCGAGTGGCGGAGTGGGCGACTCGAGTCGGTTCGGGTAATATATGTTTATTTATTTCGTTTTTCGGTTCGGGTCGGTTCCCAAATTTCGGGAACCGGATCCGAACCGAACACCATATTTCGGTTCGGTTCGGGTTCCGAACCGAACCTACAATCTTTCAACCCGAACCGAACCGAAAAATTCGGTTCGGTTTTTCGGTTCGGTTCGGTGTGAACCGAACCATGGACAGCCCTAACTGTGCATCAATTAACAATAGAACAGAAGCTTGTTAAAAGTAAACTAAAAGATTAGTTACTATAAGATAAAGTTGTTTTATAATTAGTGCTGTAGAGTCGTGAGACTGGTAGCTTTATTGAAGATGAGTTGCTGATGTGGAAAGCTCTGCTGATGTGGAGAATTGCTGATCACTAACATAATCTTCAATCAATGTGGTAATGCTTTGCAGCAGGATTCAAGCTCCGCGTCAAGTTGAAGTACTGCAGCGTCTTTGCCCACTTCAAATTGTCCTTGAGCTTGTGCACGGCGATGGTATCCGGAATAAACTCATGGCGGAAGCAGTTGTCCGACCC
Source organism: Canna indica (assembly GCA_034359265.1). NCBI lineage: Eukaryota > Viridiplantae > Streptophyta > Magnoliopsida > Zingiberales > Cannaceae > Canna > Canna indica. Next base: position 73,338,942 of record CP136894.1, on the reverse strand, counting down.
CTTCGGGTAGTCGTACATCCTCGGGTTCATGTCGAACCGGTTCCTCCCCCGGCCCCCCTCGTTTAGCCACTTCCCGACCATGATGTCCTCCGCCCCCATCATCTTCCTCCTCGCTAGCTCCGACACCGAGATCCACTCCACCAAATCCCACGACAGCACGTACCCCATCCCCGACATGAAGCCCCCTTCCGTCCTCCTGCACGGCACGTGCAACCCCGCGTAGAGGTCCTCCCTCGGCCACCCCCGCGCCGTCTGCGACAATTTTCCGAGTAGGTAGAAGGTGTCGTCGTCGGTCTTGACGACGTAGTCGTACGGCGGCCTCGTCGTCCCCCCGCCTCCGGGGAGGATTCTCGGGAGGGTGGACAGGTAGGTGTACGTCTTGCCGTCGTTGACGTTCTCGGCGCAGTCGAGGATGATGACGTCGTCGTAGAGCATGATCTCCATGGCTACCAGAACGCGCTGCTCCTCCGTGGTAAGGTTGCAGAGGACGAATCGAACGTCGATACGGGCGTTGGCAAGGCCGGGCTGCTGGAGGCGGTACGCGTGGCGGATGATGCTGCGGCGCTCGAAGGTGTCAGGGACGGTGACGACGCCGAGGAGGACCCGAAGGTCTGAATCCGGCGGGCTGAGGGGGATTTCGCCCGTGGGGGGAGGCTCGCTGCAGCCGGCAGTCAAGAGGGACTGAGGTCGGAGATCAGAAGAAGGGTAGAGGACGAAGAAGATGAGGGCGATGAGGCATATGGGGAGGAGGATGAAGGCTTTGCGGAGGGAAAGCGTCGGCGACGCAGGGAAGATGGAGAACTTGTCCATGGATGAGTTGAGTGAAGGTGAGATAACGCAGCAGAAATGGAGGCGCTGATATCGTTGTGTGATTGTGTCGTCTTACGTGCTGACGTGGGGAAGGAAAGAGTAGGCATTTCATTTTGCATGGTATCAAATGTTACATTTCATTTTGTGGTTTGGTGCACGCTGACTTTGTGAAGAAACAAACAAATGTTAGTTAGGCAGATCCTAGTTTCTCATTCTCCTAATTATGAAAATTGTCACTGATAATTATACTTTTGATGTGATACTCTTATCTGACCAAATTATCAGGAAGAATGAGTTAGATAATGATTCTCTTAGCCTTAGTGAACATTAGAAAAATTTGCAAAAGCTCTTATGTCTTCTCTTAGAACTTAACTACTATAATTCTTTTTTACTTTTAAGGTATAAACTAGTGGAGCTTTTGTAGATTTATTATACAATTGGACACACTTTAGCTGCACCATAATTTCAATTCAAAATTGTGTTTATGGTCTACCTTCTTTCTTAGGTGGAGCTGTGGTTTTGCTTGTTTACAGGTGGTTGAGATTATTCGGCTATCTTCATATTTAATGAAATTAGTGTTTGATATAATCAGATGTCAGTATCCAATTCAGAATCTCATGATCTGTTTATTTGTTGGTTATAGGTAAATAAATAGATATATAGGTAATTCTGAAAACTGGTTTTTAAGAATCCAAGTCCATCACTACAATGTTTTTGACTTCAGGTTGCTGTGATGTAAGGACTTTGTCATCAACACATGGCTTCCCCTCCGAAGAAATCTCTGTCGTAGCATTAATCTTTCACCTGCTACTTGTCTGTTGTGGAATATTATACAAATTTGTATAATGGCTTAGCATAGAAATTGATAAAATGATTTGTTGTATTTTCTTTTCAAGTTAATTGATAAAATGATCTGTAATTTCAAACTCTCGTGAGATGAAGTTTGTGCTCCCACAATTTTCTCATTATTTTTGTTTGAAGACAAGATTCTTAATAAGCTGATTTAATTCTAATTTTTTAACTTTGGTTAATATAATATATAATATAATATGGTATCAGGCTATCATTGAATAGGAAATGAATTTATTTTTTTTAAAAAAAACATAATTCTATGACGGTATTGCGACCGCAATTGCCGTCGCATAAGGTATGACCTGGTCGCGTAGAGCGGTCGCAGTTACTGTGCGACGGGGTCTGCGACTGTCGAACGCGGTCGCAATATCGTCGCGAATATTTTCTTATTGCGACCGCTGTGCTGCGATCACACAATCTTTTGCGACTAAGGCTTCGGCAACGGTCGTGTGCGATGGCTTTGCCACCGCATAAGCCGTCGCAAAAGAGGTTTTTTTTGTAGTGTAAACCGATTAATAAAATTACTAATGGACCAATTAAGGGTTAATTAATTAATATATCATGACTTTTATCGAAATTCTCAAATCTATCACGACTTTTCATTTGTTTCAAATGCAGGCTTTAACTCTCGATTCGTTTCAATTATATCGCACCGTCAAACTCGGGTTAAGTTTTTCGTTAAATTAATGACCTAACATCGATGGCGTGTCAACTTAAGTTCAGTCAGTCATTAATTTAATATAAAAAATAGGTAAAGTGACGTGTATTAGTAAGTATAGTGTTCTTGTTACCTATTAAATTACTATACTTACTAATACACGTCAGCTTACTTATTATATATATATATATATATAATGGCTGACTGAACTTAGGTTGATACGTCATCGATGCTAGGTCAACAGTTTGACGGAAATTTTAACTAGAGTCTAACGGTGTGCTACAATTGAAACGAATCGAGAGTTGAAGCCTGCATTTGAAACAAATAAAAAATCGTGATAAATTTAAAAATTTTGATAAAATTATGATATATTCATTAATTAACCCACCGATTAATCGATCCATGCTCACTCCTAAGATTTAAGACAAAAGTACTCTTCAATATGTTCAAGACTTTTGCTTAAAAGTTTTGAAAATAATCCATCACATATTTCTTACGACGAAAATCCAGTAATTCAAAAAATATAAATAAGGTATAGTGTCCTTTAGTTGAATCAAACATTTAGTTTTCAAAACTTTTGGTAAAAGTCAATAATGCTCAAGACTTTTGCCTGAAAGTCTACAACAATTTCAAAACTCAAAAAACATAAAATTTTAATAATCATATGACAATAATTTTTTTTTCTAGACACTCTAATATATATATATGAGCAATAGTGATATCTAGTTTAATCAAATATATATTTGATATTGAAGACTTAAATGACTTTTGCCTCAAATTCCTAAACAACTTTAAAATTCAAAATATATTGAATTTTTAATTCATTCTATCTATTTTCATATAACATAAAATTCATTAGTAATTATTTTTATTTATTAAGAACCTCAAAATTTTATTTAAAAATGTTATTTGTATTTATAAATAAAAATATCATGGTATAAAAAAATATATAATATTTTTAATAAAAAAAATTAGTGTTACTAGACAGAAGAACACAAATGCAGAGCAGAAAAATTTCTTCCCAAATTTGTGAGAATCAATGGATAAACAAGTGTAAAATATAACCATAATCGCATCAGTATATTAATGCAGTGAATAATAAAAGAACACTGTAATTTTTAACCTGATAACATCTCCCAAAAGAATGAGAGACAACTTCCATGGGACCCGATTCAGAAATAAACTCCACTATCACCAAATTAAGATACAAAGAAGTTTAATCAAGTTACAATCCAAAATCTTATATATACAACATTAATCGATCACCAACAATAGCCCAAATCAACAACAAGATAGAAAAAACAACAAGAAGAGTTGAAAAAATATCACCAAAAATACAACTTGTGTTTGTAGGATTTCTAAGTAGTCTAGAGATTACAAACCTGATCTTCGCCGTTGAAAACGAAGAACAATAAGTCAGAAACCTCCAGTAAAAATTTCAGTCCAAATATTGTAAAAGATCTGATCATACGATTGTGCTTTTTGAAGACTACACAAAGTTAAAATTCTATGCGAATTTCACTCTAAAACTCCTCTATTTCTACTCTTATATTTCTCTCTTGGGGATTGGTAATTTTTGGATTCTACTACCTTTAGTAGTAAATTAGAAATAAAATCCTAATCGCATGTGGGAAGGGCCTCCATATAGGAGTGACCCAACCCAACAGTTATTTCCAGCAAAAAAAAAAAAAAAGACTTTTGCTAAAGTTATTGAAAGGCTCAAAAAGTTCATAAAAAAACTATAATAAATAAATAAAAATATGGTATAAATTAAAAAGAAATTTATTTTTAAAATATGATAAAAAGTTTTAGTATTATAATTTTTAGACAAAAGTTTTTAATGTGTTAAAGTCTTTGACAAAAAAATATGGGAGAGCAAAATTAAAATTTTAATCTTTCGAAGTTATTCTTCTTGTTCTAAAATGCTTATATCTAGGAAAAGGTCAGCACCAGACAACTGTTGGACGCAAAAAAATATTGTTCCTTGTAAATGTACACATCTCTCACCAGACAGCTCCACAAGCAAGGCTTTACTTGATGACAACCAAAAGAAAGAACAGGAACCTTTTCATGTAAATGATCACATCAATTATTTCACTAGCTAGCTGGCTCTTATTAAAGTAATAACATCGTATTCACCATCTGGCTATGCTATCAACACTTCTTAAAGAATTATATTATATAAGAAAGAAGAAAAAAAAAAGAAAAAAAAAAGAAAAAAAAAAGAAAAAATTAAGATATTAATCTTCAATCAATGTGGTAATGCTTTGCAGCAGGCTTCAAGCTCCGCGTCAAGTTGAAGTACTGCAGCGTCTTTGCCCACTTCAAATTGTTCTTGAGCTTGTGCACGGCGATGGTATCCGGAATAAACTCATGGCGGAAGCAGTTGTCCGGCCCCTCCGGGTAGTCGTACATCCTCGGGTTCATGTCGAACCGGTTCCTCCCCCGGCCCCCCTCGTTTAGCCACGCCCCGACCATGATGTCCTCCGCCCCCATCATCTTTCTCCTCGCTAGCTCCGACGCCGAGATCCACTCCACCAAATCCCACGACAGCACGTACCCCATCCCCGACATGAAGCCCCCCTCCGTGCTCCTGCACGGCACGCGCATCCCCGCGTAGAGGTCCTCCCTCGGCCACCCCCGCGCCGTCTGCGACAATTTTCCGAGCAGGTAGAAGGTGTCGTCGTCGGTCTTGACGACGTAGTCGTACGGCGGCCTCGTCGTCCCCCCGCCGCCGGGGAGGATTCTCGGGAGGGTGGACAGGTAGGTGTACGTCTTGCCGTCGTTGACGTTCTCGGCGCAGTCGAGGATGATGACGTCGTCGTAGAGCATGATCTCCATGGCTACCAGAACGCGCTGCTCCTCCGTGGTAAGGTTGCAGAGGACGAATCGAACGTCGATACGGGCGTTGGCAAGGCCGGGCTGCTGGAGGCGGTACGCGTGGCGGATGATGCTGCGGCGCTCGAAGGTGTCGGGGACGGTGAGGACGCCGAGGAGGACCCGAAGGTCTGAATCCGGCGGGCTGAGGGGGGTTTCGCCCGTGGGGGGAGGCTCGCTGCAGCCGGCAGTCAAGAGGGACTGAGGACGGAGATCAGAAGAAGGGTAGAGGACGAAGAAGATGAGGGCGATGAGGCATATGGGGAGGAGGATGAAGGCTTTGGGGAGGGAAAGCGTCGGCGACGCAGGGAAGATGGAGAACTTGTCCATGGATGAGTTGAGTGAAGGTGAGATAACGCAGCAGAAATGGAGGCGCTGATATCGTTGTGTGATTGTGTCGTCTTACGTACTGACGTGGGGAAGGAAAGAGTAGGCAGAGAATGAGGCCGCCTATGTTGAATGATGCGGGTATAACGTTTCGTACTTAGAATAAATGGGTAGTCCAATTTGCCCACGCTACCAATTTTATGTGGACAAAAATCATGTGCGCATAGTCACTAGACCATCAAATAATTAACTATTTTCCTTTTATGCAGGTATAAGTAATTTCGAATTGGCATGTGCAATAACCAGTTGACTTCCTTAAAATACATGGTTTAATTTCAACTCACTGTAAAGATGAGTTGAAGTATTTGCTAGTTATTGATTAGATTGGATTTAGTGAATAAGAATAATTGGAGAAATTAAATTACAATTTTCTCTATTTCAAAATGTGCAATTTTTATAAATAAGAACAAGTAAACCTAGGTGTTTCTTTTATATGATTTTGTGTGAGCTGTATCACCGTGTCGGCTGATTTGCATGCAAATAATTGATATAGTAAATTGAATTAGTAAAGGATTGATGAAGTTAGGCCATTCCACAACTTGCTCAAATTATTAAATTTCGATGTTTTGTGTTCAATTACTTTAATTATATTTTTGGCCCTACGAAATCATCGTGTACCCAGTGAAACAGTGGTTTCATCCAGAACACATCACTATCAATAGCAGTATAAGCAATTAATGGAAGAAGAAACAGTTCAATGCTAGCTGCATTATTCGCTCAATTAATTATTTCATATTTAATCAAATATGATAACAAGGTGCAAACGTCAAGACTTTTCTATCCCAATTTGAATTATTATAGTTATTTATTTCCTTTCTTTATCAGCTTTTGTATAAAGTTTCAATGATCTTTCCGTGATGTCTAAGCATTTACATAAAAGGTTCGAATTCCTTATACCCGCAAGCAAATGCCATGTAATTTGGTTTCAAGCACGAACATTAATTATGTTTGGCAAATTTTTATTTCGTGAGAATTTGGTTTAACATATCTTCATAAATCATAATGTCGTATATATTTTTAGATATTTCCGACAATAAAATATATAGAATATATATATAAAACGACTCCTTCCCGTCTAAACTCTTTCATTCACTTAAATTTTTATCTTTATTTTATCCCACTTATATTTTTATTTTTATCCCTCCCCTTAAATTTTTTTCACTTTCCTCGTCTAAATTTTTTCTCCCCGCCTTACCGCTTGGCCATGTCGCCAAACCAAATCCGATACAAAATGGATAAAATAGTATCTATGTATATTCTATTCCTAATTTAATTCTTTTTTTATTATTATTATTGGTTATTGGATCCTATTTAAATTATTCTCTTCGATTGATTATATCTCAAAACACACCCCTTAAAAACTCTCCTTCTCTTTCTATTGATAAGATCAAAAATAGATTTTCGGTCACAGACTGAAAAATTGAGGGCAAATTGGAACCATTAACTATTTGTTTTTGTTTTGAAGTAGTGAAAAGTTCTTCAATTTATATCTCAAATTGTTGCCTTTCCTTAATGGCATAACAAAATCCAATTTTTTTATGGCTAATCAGTATCGATTATTTTCAATAATCAATCTTTTTAAATTTCAATTATAACAATCATATAACAATCAATTATAACAATATATATGTCTATATGTAAGCCCCCCCAAAAACAGAAATTGTTATACAGATACCGGCCGGGACGGATCTTTCTTATGTACATATCCTATATCCCTATAGGGAATCGTCGTGCTTTAGCTTTATTTTTTCTATTGCATATAGAAAATGAAAAAAAAAAGAATTATGATATAGTGCAACCTGGCCTCTGTTAGCACAAGTTAAATTACTATAAAAGATGTGATATGCGGATGGGTAGATAGCTATATCGGCATGCACTTAATAAATACTACTCCTATTACGCAATTCAATCATATTCTATATATTCTACTAGTTCTACTAGAAAAAACAAAAAAAAGAATCCGAAAAGTTTTTTGAACATGAAATTAAGTATGCTAAAAAGGGAAACTCTATATTGCTCCGGTCTTTCTTTATCTCATTCATAGAGATTCGATTTCATCCCGAATCCATTTATTTTTTTGGTACCCAATAAATCTGATCGTAATATCATAATAATAGGTAGAAATTGGATGAATTTTTATATGGAATATAAAACTCCATAAATGTAAATGACAGAATTTTTCTGGGAATGCTTTATTAATTCATTTCCTTTTGTACCTGTCGCAAATTCGAACTTGCGCCGAAAATGTTCTTCATTCTTCTGTCTCATTTCCGTTCATACGTATGAAATACATATATATAGGGGTTGGCTAAGATTTCATGTGATTCAGTAAACAGAATATACATTCCATCATTGCTAGATCGATCTGATCCGTATGGTTCGATAAATAGTGAGCTAATAATGAAATTTTTTCGATAAACAGGAAACTTAAAATTGAGATGCTCCGGAATGATGGAAATGAAGGAATGTCCACAATACCTGGATTTAGTCAGATCCAATTTGAGGGATTTTGTAGGTTCATTAATGAGGGCTTGGCGGAAGAACTTCATCAGTTTCCAAAAATTGAAGATACAGATCAAGAAATTGAATTTAAATTATTTGTAGAAAGATATAAATTGGTAGAACCCTTGATAAACGAAAGAGATGCTGTGTATGAATCACTCACATATTCTTCTGAATTATATGTACCCGCCGGATTAATTTGGAAAATCGGCAGAGATATGCAAGAACAAACCGTTTTTATTGGAAACATTCCTCTAATGAATTCCCTGGGAACCTCTATAGTAAATGGAATATACAGAATTATGATCAATCAAATATTGAAAAGTTCTGGTATTTATTACCGTTCAGAATTGGACCATAACGGAATTTCTGTCTATACCAGCACTATAATATCAGATTGGGGAGGAAGATCGGAATTAGAAATTGATAGAAAAGCAAGGATATGGGCCCGTGTGAGTAGGAAACAAAAAATATCTATTCTAGTTCTATCATCAGCTATGGGTTCGGATTTAAGAGAACTTCTAGATAATGTTTGTTACCCTGAAATTTTCTTGTCTTTCCCGAATGATAAGGAGAAAAAAAAGATTGGGTCAAAAGAAGATGCTATTTTTGAATTTTATCGATAATTTGCTTGTGTAAGCGGGGATTTTAATAATAATTATAAATATATTTTTCTATAATATGATAATAATATTGTAACTTATTTATAAAAATATAGGTATAAACATTTTTAAATTTTAAATTTTAAATTGAATTATTATGAATATTAAATTATTATTAAAATTTAATTTAAAATTGAAATTGAAAATAATTATTTTTCTAAAAATATAAAATAATAGTTTTAAATTTAAATTTATATAATTTCAAATTAAAATTATGTTATACAATGTCAAATTTTTTTTAAAAAATGATAGACTATTCTATTTATATATAATAATATATGAAAAATACAAAATTCAATTTCAAACTTTTTTTTTTTTGTCAAATGTTAATAATATAATAATTTATTTTTGAAAAAATTAGGCATACAATTATTTTATTTAAATTATTAAGAATATTAAATTATATATAAAATTCAATTTATAACTTAAATTGTAAATTAATTTATAATTGAAATTTTAAATAATTATTTTCTAAAATTATAAAAATTAATTCTAAATTTAAATTTATATAATTTTAAATTAAATTTATATTACAAAGAGCGAAAAATATCAAATTTTTTTTGATAAATTATTCTATTTGTATATAAATATATATTAAATTTAAATTTTCAATTTAATTTTTTTTTATATTTAATATTACAAATTAATCGTGCAAAACACGATTACTGTAGCTAGTTTATAATCAATTAAGGGAAACATCGATCTTAATTAGCGGCGTGAGAAGCAAATTAAAATATACGTGGGACTTTGCATCGCCAATCACGTGCAAACATGTGGCTTTGCGTGAGTACGTAACTGACTTTGAAGTTGGACCATTTAGACTCATTTTATAAATAAACTTAAATAGCAGGAAGAAAGCCATCCAATGGATTGTCACTTGTTCAAGTTTGTCGATTTGTTAAAAAAAATTTGTTCGGCATAGAAAAAGTTATATTAGTGATAAGAAAATTAGACTAAAAAATCATAAGATTCGTAAAAATTTTACGTTCTACTCAGGATTTCAAAATTCGCCTATAAATACACAATCTTTACTTCTATTTATGTCATCTATCAAATCGTCACGTGCTGTCTCAACGTAACTGATATGGATATAAACGGCGCTTGTGTGGCCTGACGATAGAGGTGGCAACGAGCCGTGCTTGGGTCGGCCCAGGCAGGCCCGACCACATTCGGACCGTGCTTGGCACGACTCGAATGCATTGCGGGCAGGCCCAGCCTGGGGTCGGGCTAGGCTCGGACCGGCTCGAAATTAAATATTTATTTTAAATTTTTAAATTTTAATTTTTTAATGTTTAAATTTTAATTTTAAAAATTACAGGTTAGAGATGAGTTTTAAACTTGGATCTCTAATTTTATTTGAGATAGCTTAACCATTGTACTAAGTTTTATTATATATTTTTTAACATATTTTTTATATGTAATATTATAACGCAGTACAAATTAATAAAAAGATTTTTTAAAAAATTAAATTATAATTAAATTTTTATTTATCTTTAATACAAAAATATTAATCCATTGATAAAATAATTTTTTTAATATTATAATAGACCGCACTTTAAAAGGTTGCATTATATAGCTAAACTTGTACTCCCCAATGATTATCTATAGAAGGATCAGGTCTACGTAATTCATTTTACATTTTTAATCACTCGTAGTCCCGGTTAGGGGTGGTAATTTTATCCACATTCGCTAACTAAAAACCGCATCTGCACCGTACCCGATCCATATCCGCAAGTAAAAATGGATATGGATACAGATACAGATTTAGAAAACTTATATCTGCGCGGATATTGTGCGAATACGGATATGACTGTGGATCCGCACCGTATCCGCACCGTCTATCCGCGTCTCTGAATTACTATTTTACCCATATAAGTTATTAATATATATAAGAGCTCTATGGTAATTTCATGTCAAGATGATTTTTGAAGTATATTATATATTTATTTTGGATCAATGAATTGGTAATTTATTGATTTTTTAAATTAAATATATTATTTTAATATATTTTTTATTAAATATGGTGCGGATATCCGTATTTAAAGCGATGCAGATACGGATGGACGGATATAGGGTGCGGTGCGGATACGGATAATCCAGTATCCGCACCGTATCCGATCCGTTGCTAGCCCTAATCCCGGCGATTTAACTTGTACTTGGACCGGTAGCACCAGCTTCGCTTGTTTGAGTTTCCTCCTCTCCCGATGATGAAGTGTCGTGTCCTCTCTTATCTTGTAATCTATCTTCAGCATCCAACCAGTCTTTTAAGCAAATGCACATTTCAACTGTTTTTGCACTCATCCGGCTCCTTTCGTCAAGAATTCTATTTCCTGCACTAAAACAAGACTCGAAAGCTACTGTGTCTACAGGAACAGTTAGTATATCACGTACCATGATGGAAATAATAGGATACATATTTTCTTATTTTTTCCACCATGCTAAAATCTCATTATCATCTATTTCTTCAGAATGATTATGATCTAGAAAAAAAGCTAATTCATTGAAATTAGTAGATTTAGTTTTTTTTATCTTACGACCAAGTTGAGAATTAATACTATTTCCACTATCATCTCTTAATCTAGAGAAGAAGATGTTGTCTTATTTGTAATTGTATCACCAAATTTTGAAGCGTAAAATACAAATATATAATTCAATAAAATTGAAAAAATATTTTTTTTCTTCAATATTATCTAATTCCATATTTTTATAATATCACATAACAACATATTTAAACTATTAATTTTCATTCTAGGATCTAAATATATTGCTAAACAAAATAAAGTAAGTATATCTAGCCAATACTTTTTAAATTTAGATTCGATTAAAAAAATAATTTCTGCAAATAAAGGATGATGTTTATACGAAGAGAATACTTCACAAATACGAACTATATGCGAAAGAGTTAAATTACATGTAGGATAATAAACACCGAAAAGTTGTTCGATAGCTTTATTAAAAAGTTTTAAAATTTGAGTAATATGCCCAGCAACTAACCAATCATTATCATTAATTGGATCACCAGACATATTTTCATTGTAAAATATTGTAAGGATTTCTTGATATTTTGTAGCTAGTAGACATAAGCATATTATATGTTGAATTCCATCTAGTAATAACATCACCATTAAATTTTTTAAATGGTTTATTAAAAGATTGACATAATTTTTTAAATTCTTGTGTTCTTGCTTTTGAAGAATACATATATCTAATAACATCTCTTATTTTTTCTACATATATATTTACTAGTTTTAAACCATCTTGTACACATAAATTAAGAATATGACAAACACAACGAACATGAAATAATTCACCATCTAATACTGGCTTAAATAATTGGATAAGTGGAGGAATAACAGCATCATTATTACTAGCATAATCAAAACTAAACGAATTTTTTTTATCATTTATATTATAGAAAGATGTTACAAATCTGATAATAGAAAAAATGGCAACAAAAGTGCGTGGATATTCAAAAACTTTAAAACTAATTATTCTTTTTTGCAAAATAAATTTTCATCAATCCAATGAACAGTAACACAAATGTAAGAATTAGTAGTACGTTGACTAAACCAAACATCATATGTTAAAGAAATTTTTGATTTATTATTTTGAAAAATAGTTATTATATTTGTTTTATATATAAAAAATAATTTTAAAGCATCACTTTTCATTATATTTCGAGTAAATTTTTTATATTTTGATTGTAAAGTATTTTGAATCTAAGTAGAAAATCTTGATTGATCAACAAAACTAAAAGGAGATTCACTTTGAATAATTAATTTTGCAAGTTATCGACGTTGAAAATCATAATCATACGAAAAAACTGTTAAACCAGAAGAAGATAAATTAAGAATTTATTGAGCCTGTGCAACCTTATTGTCATGACCCTTTGCATGACGTAAAAGATGACCAGTTCCTCCTGTTGTTGAAGCCAAAAGAATTTTTTGACAGTTTTTGCACTAGGCTTTTGTTATGATGCCATCAGCTTCAATAATTTTCTTATAATATTCTTATACCATACTTTTTTTTCTACATGATGGACATAAATTAATAGATGAACTTATCTTTATATTTTGATTTTGTTGAGTGGTAGGTCCGGTAGGAGTGGTTGGAGTAGTAGGAGGTATTTCTTCTAACACATTTGATCTAACTTGTGGAGTATAATCTGAAAAGTCTCTATCCGTCATTAGTAAAAATTAAAAATATAAAAAGTATAAATATTATATTAATCAATGAAATAAATTTTAGAGATTAAAAAAAATTGACAGCAATCTTGAATCCTTGATGAACTTAAAAATCTATTGAGAATAATTATAAATGAACTTAGATTATTGAGAGCAAGAGAGTTGAGAGTCAAGAGAGAGTTGAAGAAGAGAAGAGAATGATGATAGAGAGAGTTCAGAGTAGGGTATTTATAGGAAAATTTAACTAATATTTTTTTTTTTTAATTGGCCGGCCCGAGTCAAGTCACTCGGGCCTGACCTAGGTTTGGCGCGGCCAGATTAGGCCGGCCGTGCGCCAAGCCTAGGTCCGCGCTCGGGCGAGCACGGTGTGTGGGCCGTGCCGAGCACGGCCTGCGTGCCCAAGAGGCGAACCCGGCCCGCGTCCTGGGCACAATCGGGTCGGGCCCGTGCCGCCCATGGGCGAGCCCGACCCATTGCCACCTCTACCTGACGACGTTATACGTGGCTGATGACCTTACATTTTCCTCTCTCTCTTTTCTTTTTTCTCCTAGATGACTCTGCCTTTTCCTCTCTCTTTTTTTCTTCATCTTTCTCCTCCTAATGAATCCAACCTTTTCCCTCTCATTCTCCTACACCTCCACCTCCGCCGTCGCTACCTCAACTCCACCGCCCCCAACAACGACACTACTTCTCTTCTTCTCCTTCCTCCTCCTTTGCCCTCGGCTACCACTACGACATAGTTGTTTCCTTGCACACAACTTGACCCTCTTCGTCGGTGTCTCCATGGCCGCCAATATCTCCGGCGGCCACCTCAACCCAGCCGTCATCTTCGGCCTGGCCATCGACGACCACATCACCATCCTCACTTGTTGGCTTTAGGTTTTCAACCTTAGTCTTAATCTCGGTTTTGATGGTTTTGATGATAACAAACATGAGACTAATGATTTCATTGAGAATATGTTTCATGTTCCATATCAATTAGCATTCAATGTCCTCGATCGAAAATATCGAAAGAAATCGAAAATCGGAAGGACATTGATCGTCGCGCTCGGGTTCGATCGATCGAACATTGCCTAAAATAGGCAGTGGCTACTTCGGTCGACCGATCGATCGACCGACAAGGGCCTAAAATAGGCAGTAAGGTTGGTGGTTGACCGAGCGATCGACCGACCTGCATATAAGCCAAAGACGCAATTGCGTCGGTCGACCGAAGAAGAAATCGTGCGATCTTGCGTCTGGGCGATCGACCCGTCGGTCGACCGACCATAGAGTAAAGAGAAGCGGTCGAAGGACCGATCGACCAGTCGGTCGACCGACCATTCGACCAGCGGCCTATAACAGATAGTTTTTTATCCGTTGAACAATCGTTTCTTAACGAGGGTATAAATACACCCTCATATACTTTATTTAATCTTTTTCCTTGATTTTTTCAGTGTTTATTGAGTCATTAAGAGGAAGATTTAAGTCTTCCAAAAGATTAGTGATTGCGCTCTGTTCTTCCACCAAATTCTTCAAACGTAAGCTCTGTTGCCTCAACTTGGAAATTGACTCGAGCTCCATCACTCGGCGAGTTGGAGGTTCCAAAGGCCTGGAAAAGAGTAGATAATATTATTTTACTTCAAGCTCTTTTCCATTGTAATTTTAACTGTTCTTTAAACTATTTTTGATTTAAGCGTGCAAGAAGACCTAGGTTATTAGGTCTTGAATTGGGTGAAGTGGTATCCTTGGTGTAGAAGGACTAAAGCCACTTGTGTAAACTTAGTGTTTACTAGGATTAGTTTAGTTGTCCCTTAGGGTTGAGGTGGAAGAGGACTTTCGATAAGAAGGCAGTGACTTCTGGGTGTGGAAGTGCCTTAGGTAGAGAGTGCGTCTCTTCGGTGAAAAGTCCTCGTGTGTAAGGAAACTTAAATTAATCAAGTAAAACTAGTTTAGAAATCCTAAGCGGGGTGCTTAGGTAGTGGAGTAGGCATTGGGGCCGAACCACTATAAATCTTGTGTTTGCTTTGATTTCTTGATTGCTTTTATTGCTTTATCATTTATAGCTTTCACATCTAATCATTCGAATTGTAAATTGCCTAACAATCTAAGTAAACGATTAAAATCAAATTTAGGCTAATCGAATTAGTAAATATACTATTCCCCCTCCTCTAGTGTCGCCATTTTGCCAACATCACTGGCATCTTTTGTGGCTAATTTTGGTCGATGATGATGGGGTTGTGCACATTCTACATAGAGGGGTGCTCGAACACCACCTGCTCAGCCTTCCCCATGTCTTTATCCTCAACCCATTCTGCGTTCCGGTGAACACTGCCTTCTTCACCGTCACGTTCTCTACCGCCTTCTCTTCATATCCCTTTTCTAGACTTCCAATACTGCATGCATCCATTGCCTACATCGTTATTACCATTCCATATGTATATATGTGATGATGTGTAATCAATGGCACAACTGCGGATTACCTTATGCCGTGTCCAGGGTCGCACGCCACCTGTTCGATCCAGAGGTTGGTGGTGCTGGGAGCGATAGAGATGCAGTCGTCGCCGGTCTTGATGCCAATGCTGGTGATGGTCACGTGGTTCGACCCTTGGACGTGGATGCCGTCGGTGTTGGGGCTGCTCCCTGCTGTCGTGATCCTGATGATGTGCACCAAAACACGCTCGCAGTAGTCGATCACGACGTGGTAGTGCTCGTTATTGACGAAGTGGTCGTGGTAGACAACGATGGTGTTGGCAGCCAGCAGCGTCCGTGCTAGTCATCGGGCTCTGCTCCTTCACCGTGGAATAAGAAGAAAGATTGTAGCAGCTGGGAAGAAGAAGAAGAAGGTGGGGAGGAAGAAGAAGAAAGGTTGCAGCGGTTGGAAAGAAGAAGAAGAAGAAAGGTGGGAGGGAGAAGAAGAAAGGTTGTAGCCGTTGGGAAGAAGAAGATGGAGAAATGTGGGGAGAAAGAAGAGAAGAGAGAGAAAAATGTGGGGTCATATATAATTATTTTTTATTTTAAAATATGTATTTATAAATTCGTCAGCCACGCAAGCGTCGTTTACCTTCACGTCAGCTAAGTTGAGACGATGCTTGACGATTTGGTAGATGACCTAAATGGATGTAAAGGTTGTGTATTTACAGACGAATTTTGAAATCCTGTGTAGAATGTAAAATTTCTGCAAACTTTGTGATTTTTTAGTTTAATTTTCCCTTAGTAATATTTGTGTTTTCTCATTTTATTCATATTTATTATGTTTAAATCATTCCACAATAACAATATCTTACACCCAACCTATTGCTACTGCTTGAGCTACTGCCTGCACTAGTAGAGCCTGAAGTTTGCATCTTCCCCAATAGATCCTTGACGTCTTCCTTCTGTGGACAATTAGGGTTCATCGCTGATTAAAAAGTTCAGTGTTTGGCTCTTGATTTGGACGATTAGGGTTCAATCGCCATGGTCGCCAATGTCGCTGGGGTGGAGAGTTGAAGGGGTCGGAGGGGACTTTTCCGCACGGGGTACTTTTAAAGTTAATTTATATCGAAGGGATCAGATGAGGGTTCTGCGCATGAGTCATTTTTACCGTTAAGTGACTAATGGATGGGCTAACAGATGATGACTATTGGAACAAAAAGTGTAGTCGAGTGGGGGGGGGCTCCGTGCACACTTGGTAGTTTAGATAGTCTTTGCGCACAATGACTATAGTCGCACTAAGAGAGAACACAACACGAATATGGACTTAATGTGTCATACTCATGTAACAGAAGATTACAACGAGGGATATGACACCAATAAAAAGACAATCCTCATTTACCAGGTTACCCAAAGAACCAGTAATGGAACCAACACTATACCCCCCGGCTTCTGGTCCTTCAAGCCAAAGACAAGCTCCAGTAAGGGATATCCCTACGATACATTCAAGGTTAAATAACTTAACTGGAGGATACTCCAAGCAGCATAGTGAAAGGTTCAATCTTCCATCTGCTCAGACAAATACAGGAGCCATATTAGTCCTACCAGAAAGCATAGGACAATATAGCGACGTAATTTCCAGATGGGAATCTATAACGCTAAATTTGATCAATGAGAAGAACTGGACTGACAACAAGTCAAAAATGTGCTATATAGAAAATCTACTTGGGGAAACAGAGAAAAAGACCTGGATTCAATAGAGAATAGCCTTCCCCACTGAGTACGATGATCTTACAAACATAGCAGACGACCCCCAGAATGTTCTATCTCAAATCAGAAGGATGTTTTTGCTAGAGGATCCAACCACAGGATCTACAGAAGAACAGAACAGGGCATATGACGATCTGGAAAGACTTTCATGTCATAATATGAAGGACTTTTACAGCTTTAAGTCTGTTTTAAGCGTATTCTATTCTGTTTGTATTAAATTTAAGGTTGAACTTAGGAGACGTGTACTTAAGGAAGTAGATAAAGGAGGGAGTATACACTCGAAGAAGAGGAAGAACTCCCGTAACTTCGAAACCTTAAGAAGGCACCTAGGTCACAATCTTGATTTAATTCATCTGAATAGTATACCATTTGAGACAATCTTAGACTGTAAGAGCCTATTTCATGAGTGATTGGCGTTTAACGGCAGCCACTCCTACTTACCTGGACGCTTTGAAAGCAACAAAATCTTTGGGACAACCAGCTGAGGGATTTGTAAAACCCAACGCTATCACCCAAAAATTCTCAGAAATATTGTTTAAACAACTGAACACTTTAATCCAGCTCACAGTTAGGATTAAAGAACAGTTGGACGATCTAAAAGAAGAAGTTAAGACTTTAAAAGAAGCAGAGACAATAGCAAAACCAGATGAACTAGCCAGTTCAATTGATTCCCTGACCAAAGACTTACAGAAACTTCAGTTAGGAGAACCTTCTGCTCCTAAAGTACTAAAGGTAAAAGGAAAACTTTTTATTTTCACAAACCCTCAAGAGATCTTCAACAAGGAGAAGGAGAAGGCTAAAGCAAAATGACTTCAACAAGAACAGAAACAGTTGCTCCTAGACCTTCAATCTCTGGAAGGGAAGGTAACCTTCATCCTACAGTTGAAGACCAAATTCGCGGCTACAGACTTAGCAGTCGCCTTAGACACGAAGCCCAAAGAAGACTGCCACACAGAAGCAGGACAAACTTCAGACGAAGTCTAGAGTCACAACTCAACCCAGAAGCTGAATTATCTGTATCTCAGTACAGGCGAGCTCAACAAGTTCCTGCAGAGACACTCTACCAGGCAGGTTGGTCTGAAAGACAGCACCGAGTCTACCAACACTATTCAGACGAGAGGGTGCTAGTCACTGAAGGGGCACAGATAGAACTTCCCTTTATCACAGACCAAAGCTACAATCTTCTGGTCCAAGAAGGCCTACAACACCTTCATATCGGCATTATCATGGTGAGACTACATACGCTGCACAGGAGAAGTGCAGGTGTGAATGCCCTGGTCCTTCTAAGAGACACCAGGTGGATGGACGATCGAGCAGTCATAAGTTCGATGGAAATAGATCTCACTACGGACACACAACTAGCCTACACTGCACCAGACATGACATTGAGCATCCATGACTTCAGAGACCATATACAATTGGTCTTACAAACTCATGGCTATCAAGGATGGCAAGGGGGGAAAGTAACCTCCTGCTATCAAGATCATTAATTGGGAGACTGTCGAACAGCAGTCATACCAACTTCAGATACAACGTTCAGCACGTTGCAGACCATCTGACAAGCAGAGGTATAAGAGCAATACCTGGACAAATCAGATCCACGGCAAGTCTTCAAGGAAGACAATGGATCATAAGACCCGCGGTCCTAGCTACTACACAGAACCCTCAAACAGCAAGGATCAGGTCAAGAACTGATGGGACCCTGGCGGTCCAATTTACTGACTATACGTTGACAACAAACACATCAAGAGCAGCCGAAGAATCAGAAACTGAGGAGGCGCTTGATCACGAGTTGGCCATGATGATGACTTGTGATTGGGATGACTCAGAAGAACTGTACGATGATAATTCTGAGGACGAAGAAGATGAAGACTTAGAGGTCCTGAGGCACCTCATGTCTCTACAAGTAGAGGACGACTATCTACCAACCACTCGACAACTCGACTGGGACGACGAATTTGACCCAGCATCACTCCCAAAATGGGACACTTCCGAAGAGTCTGACGAAAATGGGATAAACCCATTTTTCTTCCAGGAGGGAAGGGAGGAAGAAGAAGAACCTGATGCTGATGATGACCAAGCCGAAGATGATGATGAAAATAGGATGTTTTTCCTAAATTTTGACAAAAATCTGAATGAGGCCGAAGCTGAAACGGCCTACACCGCAGAAATGGATTATCCCATGATACGAATGCTATCTAAGGAAGTGGAGAAAGTAAAGACGGAGTCAGCATTTTCCACAGCTGAATCCTCATTTACCAGGTTACCCAAAGAACCAGTAATGGGACCAGCACTATACCCCCCGGCTTCTGGTCCTTCAAGCCAAAGACAAGCTCCAGTAAGGGATATCCCTACGATACATTCAAGGTTAAATAACTTAACTGGAGGATACTCCAAGCAGCATAGCGAAAGGTTCAATCTTCCATCTGCTCAGACAAATACAGGAGCCATATTAGTCCTACCAGAAAGCATAGGACAATACAGCGACGTAATTTCCAGATGGGAATCTATAACGCTAAATTTGATCAATGAGAAGAACTGGACTGACAACAAGTCAAAAATGTGCTATATAGAAAATCTACTTGGGGAAACAGAGAAAAAGACCTGGATTCAATGGAGAATGGTCTTCCCCACTGAGTACGATGAGCTTACAAACATAGCAGACGACCCCCAGAATGTTCTATCTCAAATCAGAAGGATGTTTTTGCTAGAGGATCCAACCACGGGATCTACAGAAGAACAGAACAGGGCATATGACGATCTGGAAAGACTTTCATGTCATAATGTGAAGGACCTGTTCGAGTATATTAATGACTACAAAGTCCTAGCAGCAAAATCAGGAAGGATGTACGTATCGCCAGAATTATCTAAAAAAATTTTCAGAAAAATGCCCCCTATCATAGGGAAAGAATTGGAGTATGCATTTGCGGAGAAACATCCGGGAAATACTCTAGGAGTTTTCCCTAGGATTCATTTCACTTATCAGTATTTAGAAGAGCAGTGCAAGAGGGCGGCCTTCCAACGAAGTTTGAAAGATTTAACAATCTGCAAGAAGATACCCATACTAGGGTATTATAAGAAAGAAAAGAAATACGGCCTGAGAAAGGCAAAGACGTATAAGGGTAAGCCACATGATACACATGTCAGAATATTTAAGAGAAAACACTCTGACAAGGTAAGAAGATGTAAATGTTTCATATGTGGAGAAGAGGGACACTTTGCTCGAGATTGCCGGAAGAAGCAAGGTAATATTGTGAGAGCAGCAATAGTTGAAAACCTGGAACTGTCAGATAACTGGGATGTTGTCTCGGTCGAGCAGGACGAGCCCGACAGTGAAGTAATTTGTTCTTTCTCTGAAGGAGAAGTAGGTATGGCGCAAACTCTTGTTGCAGAATTAAGAGGTATGCCATATGAAACGGCATTCGTAATCATTACAGAAGAGAAATCTGAAGAAGAGAAGCCTAATTCATGGAGAACTAAGGTGACACTGCCAGAAAGTATGAACAAGTGCGAGCATACATGGGAAGATAACAGACAGGACATAACCAGAGGACGCGAAAGATGCACATACTGTAAAGAGCTCACCAACCCTAGCATGAGATCACATTGCTGGAAATGTCTAATCACTGTATGTCCGATGTGCTCTAGGTTTAATCTCGGCAGAAGAATCCTAATCAAGAAGACAAGATTCCCACCCTATGATGATAAGGACAGCCTTATTAAGGAGCTTCTTGATTATACCATATATCTTTTAGCGGAGAACCAGAGGCTAAAAGATGAGATTGACGAATTAAGGTTAAGCCAAGACATGGCTGATTTAGAAGATGAGTTTAGCAATTTGAAGCTTAACCAAGACAGAGATAGTAAGAAAGGAAAAGCCCCAGCAGGAGAAGAGGCAATTCCCAGACCAGAAAGAAAGCAGACTGGAATAATCTTTAAGGAGACCATAAACATATTGTCTGAAGAAATATGCGAGGAAATTGATGAAATTGAAGCACACTCCTTATTTCCAGATCCAAGAAAAGGGAGAAGAGTTTTAAATAGATTATACAACATGGTGATTTTCATGGAAATACCTGGACTCAAAAGCTTTAAAATCCAAGCCATCTTGGATACAGGGGCGACAGTTTGTTGTATAGATCAAGACTTCTTCAACAAGGAGAAGGAGAAGGCTAAAGCAAAATGACTTCAACAAGAACAGAAACAGTTGCTCCTAGACCTTCAATCTCTGGAAGGGAAGGTAACCTTCATCCTACAGTTGAAGACCAAATTTGCAGCTACAGACTTAGCAGTCGCCTCAGACACGAAGCCCAAAGAAGACTGCCACACAGAAGCAGGACAAACTTCAGACGAAGTCTAGAGTCACAGCTCAACCCAGAAGCTGAATTATCTGTATCTCAGTACAAGCGAGCTCAACAAGTTCCTGCAGAGACACTCTACCAGGCAGGTTGGTCTGAAAGACAGCACCGAGTCTACCAACACTATTCAGACGAGAGGGTGCTAGTCACTGAAGGGGCACAGATAGAACTGCCCTTTATCACAGACCAAAGCTACAATCTTCTGGTCCAAGAAGGCCTACAACACCTTCATATCGGCATGATCATGGTGAGACTACATACGCTGCACAGGAGAAGTGCAGGTGTGAATGCCCTGGTCCTTCTAAGAGACACCAGGTTGATGGACGATCGAGCAGTCATAAGTTCGATGGAAATAGATCTCACTATGGGCACACAACTAGCCTACACTGCACCAGACATGACATTGAGCATCCATGACTTCAGAGACCATATACAGTTGGTCTTACATTCAAATGTTGATTGAATGCAACTTCATAAGAGCTATGCAGGGAGGAGTTCGCATAGAAGAGCAAACAGTTACCTTCTACAAGAAAGTTACTACAATCAACACTAAAGTTGATACTGAGATCACAACAACAACAGCTATTGAAGAGCTAAGTTTATCTGAGGAAGAATACCTGGAGGTAAAGAGTGCAGTTACATACAACCATTTTCAAGAATCGGAACAGTTCAAGAAGAGATTCAACCCTTTACTAAGAAGGTTGAGAGAACAGGGGTTCATTGGGGAAAACCCGGCCCAACACTGGGCAAGAAATCAAGTGACTTGTAAGCTTGACATCATCAATTAAGGGGGCATTTGGTTGCCCACAAATGCAAATGCTGCAAAATATATTTGCATGCAAAAGCAAATGCCCGCAAATAAATTTTGCAGCCTACCGTTTGGTCGCCCGCAAGTAGAGTTGCAACTTGTATTTGCAAGTGTTTCGTTGGTTGCAAATGAAAGTTATAATTATACTTGCAACTTGCAACTTACAACTTACAACTTGCATCTCACGATTTCTTTCGGGCCGGTCCGAGCACGAATTTTTTTGGATCAGGCCGAGCTCGGGTCGAGCACGAATTTTTTCGAGCCGGGCCGGGCCGAGCACGAATTTTTTTGGGTGGGCTGGGCCGGGCATGAATTTTTTCGGGCTGGGTCGGACACAAATTTTTTCGGGCATGACACGAATTTTTTCGAGCTGGGCAAAATACAAATTTTTTCAGGCCCGGTCGAGCTCGAATTTTTTGGGTCAGGCCGAGTCGGGATGGGACGGGCTGTGCACGAATTTTTTCGGGCCGAGCACGAACTTTTTTGAGCCGGGCCGAACACAAATTTTTTCAAGCCGGGTCGGGTACAAATTGTTTCGGGTCGGGCCAAACTGAGCCGTGATGGGCCATGAACGAATTTTTTCGGGCCGAGCACAAATTTGTTCGGGTCGGGCTGGGTCGGGCACAAATTTTCTTTGGGGCGAGCCGAACATGAATTTTTCGGGCTGGGTCGGGCACAAATTTTTCCAGGGCAAATCGGGCACGAATTTTTTCGGGCCGGGCCTCACATAATTTTTTTTGGCCCGGACCGAAAACTTAGGCCCGACACAATTTGCCAAACCTAGTCTAATAAATTAATAATTTTTAATTTTTGTATAATAGTGAAAATATATTAAAAAATCTATCAAACAACATTAGATCTAAAATCTAACAATATTATCACGGTGTTCAATGTGCAAAAACCTACAACTTTCACTACTACAAACTTGGTCTTCAGCAACGGCCGCTCAAGCCGTTGCTATTTGCAACGGCATTCTTACGGCCGCCAGAGCCGTTGCAGATATCTGTATCTGCAACGGCGTTCTAACGGAAAACCGAGCCGTTGCGGATTATTTTAATTATCAGCAACGGCTTTCTGACGGAAAGGCGAGCCGTTGCTGAAGTTTTAATTTTCAGCAACGGCTTTCTAACGGATAAGTGAGCCGTTGCTGATGATAACTTATCAGCAACGGCTTTCTAACGGGCGAGTGAGCCGTTGCTGATAAGTTTATATAGGGCACGCTCTCGCGCTCGACCCTTCTTCCTCCCGCTGCTGCCGCCGCCGCTCCTGCCGACACCTTCGCCGCTGCTGCCGTTGCTGCCGACGCCGACGCCTCTCGCCGCCGCGCCGCTGCCGCTGCTGTCGGTATGTTGATCGGCCGGCCTATACCGTTTCGGCCGGAGATGTTAAAATCCGACCGAAACCCTATTTCTAGGGTTTCGGCCGGCGGCGGTCGGCCTATGGCCGCCGCCGGACCTTCTACTGTGGCCGGACAGTGTGTCCGGCCACTGTACGCCGGCGCCGGAGGGTGGACTCCGGCGCCGGATATATATATATATATATATATATATATATTATTGTTTTGAAATTGTTAATTAATTATTTTATAAATGTTAATTAATTGTTTAATTTGTTAGATTAATTATTAGGGTTTAGATTAATTTTGGACGCGCGCCGGAATCGTCCACTTCGGACGCGTGCCGGAATCGTCCAATTCAAACTCGCGCCGGAATCGTCCACTTCGGACGCGCGCCGGAATCGTCCAATTCGGACGCGCGCCGGAATCGTCCAATTCGGACTCGCGCCGGAATCATCCACTTCGGACGCGCGCCGAAATCATCCAATATGGACTCGAACTGTCTCGAAACATTTAGAAAATAATCATCCATCCGACGAGTTGATATGTTTCACGTACGCATCGACGAATCGGATATGATTTAGCAAAACCTTAGATCCGTTCGGGGATTGTATGTTCGTGTAAAAGAAGTAGATGATCTTTTATACGACGTACAATTCTTGAATTGTCCCTGATTGGACAATTTGGGAATATAGTTATTTGTACTGCACTTATGTTTTTATTTTAACAGTTAACTAATTATTCTAAAATTCGGCAACATCTCTCTTGTTCTCCGATACGCGCCCAGATGATATGCGTATTCGGAGAACTGTAGGGAGATGCTGCCGAAATTTAGAATAATTAGTTAACAGTTAAAATAAAAACGTAAGTGCAGTACGAATAACATAAATCCCGAATGGAATAGGACAATCTCACCTAAAGACATTAACCAAAAAAATTGTCATTGATTGACAGAATCATGTCGGCTGATCGAAGTTGGATGTACCGACGTCTTGATCGTGGAGCTTTAACGAATGAGTTTCGATTAGGCGTAACGTACTTCCTAAATTTCGCCTATTCGAATCGGAATTTCGTTAGCATGGGTGATCAAATCCGATGTCCGTGCCGCATTTGTTCAAATGGACGATTTTTGGATCGGGAGACTGTCACTCTGCATCTATATACCAAAGGATTTGCACCAAGATATTTTCTATGGACTTGTCACGGGGAGTCACGCGAAGTTGGGACGTCGAGCAATCCTGTCGTTCAGACATATGGTGAATCTTCCTCTGCTGGTGCTTCTTCATTCAGTCAATGTAATCCCTATAGAACTATGATACTTGATAGTCTTGGGGGTCAATTCCACCTGAATGATAATGTTGATCGGCCAGTTCTTCAGACATCAATCCCACCAGATACTACAGCGGTTGATATCACAGAAGTAGGGGCTGCGGTAGAGATTGAATTACCGAATAAAGAAGCTGCAGAATTTTATGAGATGTTGAAAGCTGCCGATGAACCTTTGTATGAGAATTGTCCTAAATACACTAGGTTTTCAGCAATGACACAGCTCTTAAGCATCAAGGCCGATTGTAATATCAGCGGAGTTGCGTATGATCGGATTGCTGGATTGATTAATGGAATGCTGCCTACTGATAACAAGTTTGAGCCTACTTTTTATAAGACTAAAAAGCTAATGAGAAAATTGGGGCTTGGGTACGAAAAAATACACGCGTGCCAAAATAACTGCATTTTATATTATAAAGAAAATGTGCAGTTGGATAAATGCCCTGTATGTCAACACCCTCGTTACAAGGAGAAGAAATCGGTCCGACAGAAAAATATCTCATTTAAGGTGCTTCGGTATTTTCCACTAACACCGAGGCTTCAAAGGTTATTCATGTCGGAAAAGACAGCCACCTACATGAGTTGGCATGCAAGAAGTCGTGATGATACAGTAATGACTCATCCATCTGACAGTGAAGCATGGAAATATTTGGATACATGTTATCCTTCATTTGCTAGGGATACTAGAAATATCAGATTGGGATTGTGCACAGATGGTTTTAATCCGTTTGGACATTCTGCAACTCCTTATTCAGTTTGGCCAGTGCTGCTGACAGTTTATAATTTGCCACCGTCAATGTGCATGAAAGATGAATTTATTTATCTTTCGATGATTATTCCGGGTCCTAAGGGTCCGCGAAAAGAAATTGACATATTTCTCAGACCCTTGATAGATGAATTGAAAATATTATGGACTGAGGGAGCTGTCACTTATGATTGTCATCGGAAGCAAAACTTCAATTTAAAGGCCGCGGTCTTGTGGACAATCAATGATTTCCCGGCGTACGGCATGTTGTCGGGTTGGAGCACTCACGGCCGACTCTCTTGTCCGTATTGTATGGAACACTCTAAATCAATCAGTCTTCAGAACGGATGAAAAATCTCATTCTTTGATTGTCATCGTCGATTCCTACCGGTTAATCACCAGTATCGAAGGAATCGTAATAAATTTACTAAGGGCAGAGTCGAAAGAGATGGGCCACCACCGATGTTGTCTGGTGAACAAATGTTAGCACGTGTTTCAGTACTTCCAGATATAGTATTTGGTCGCAATGAAAGAGTGTCAGGTTTTGGCCAAACACACAACTGGGTGAAAAAAAGTATCTTTTGGGAATTGCCCTATTGGAGTTCATTATTGATTCGACATAATTTAGATGTCATGCACATTGAAAAAAATGTGTTTGATAATATTTTCAACACTGTGATGGATATTTCTGGAAAAACTAAAGATAATGTCAAAGCCCGACATGATCTGAAAATACTTTGTAAAAGACCAGAGTTGGAGTTACAAGAGGTCAACGGACGATATCTGAAACCGAAGGCCCTATATGTGTTAAATAAACAACAGATCAAAGATGTTTGTCAATGGGTAAAAGAACTCAGATTACCCGTTGGATATGCTTCAAACTTATCTCGATGTGTGAACGTCGATGATTGCAAAATATCAGGGATGAAGAGCCATGATTGTCATGTATTCATGCAGAGATTACTTCCGATCGCATTTTGAGATCTTCTACCTGATAATATTTGGGGTCCGTTGACTGAATTAAGTATGTTTTTTAGAAGCATCTGTGCAAATGTCCTTCGAGTCGAAGATATGTCAACACTTGAAAATAATATTGTTGAAATCATATGCAAGCTGGAGCAGTTTTTCCCTCCTGCATTTTTTGACTCGATGGAGCATCTACCGATACACTTGGCATACGAGGCACGAGTTGGTGGCCCCGTTCAATATCGTTGGATGTACTTATTTGAAAGATACATGAATCGTTTGAAGAAAAAAGTAAAGAACACCGCAGCTGTTGAAGGATCAATATCTGAATCGTATATCATCCAAGAAATTTCAACATTCTGCTCATTTTACTTTGAATCGACAGTACATACAAGATTTGATCGTCTTCCACGTAACGACGACGGGGGTGTTCGACATTCAGATGGACGTTTAAATATATTTTGTCACTCTGGTCGTGCTTTTGGTTCTCGTCCATCTCGACACTTAAGCGATGAAGAGTATCATTTGACACACTTGTATGTATTACTCAATTGTCCAGAGATTGAACAATTCATTGAAATATTTGACATTGAGATGGTGCAAAAATACTCTATTCACAACGATCAAGAATTGGAGAGATTACGGAATCGTGATTTCCCTACTTGGATTCAGACTTACAGCAAAGATCACAGACCTGAAATAGATGAAAGAATATTTGAGTTTGTTAGTGGACCGTCGCGACTTGTGTTGTGCTATAGCGGATATTTTGTTAACGGGTATAAATTTCACACACTTGAATATTCATCTACAAAAAAGACGATGAATGCTGGGGTCTGCGTGAAAGGGACAACCTATGTTGAATGTGATATGGATTTTTATGGACTGGTGGAAGAAGTGATAGAGTTGCACTACTTCGGCTTGAAATCAGTGATCCTATTTAGATGTCATTGGTTCGATACAACAGAAAGGGGCATGAAAGTTCATCCAAAATACAAACTTGTTGAGGTCAATTACAAATCGAAATTGGCAGCAAATGAGCCTTTTATATTGGCATCACAAGCCGAACAAGTATATTACGCGAAGTATCCGGCTCGAAATAAAGATAGAGCGGATTGGCGTGTAGTCTGTAAGATAAAAGGTAGAGGAAAAATTGATCCGATAGTAGGAGAAAATGATCCTCCTGGTTTCTATCAAGAAGATGATCTTCCTGCTGTGGATCGTATTATTCCAATACTCGAGGATGCAGACACAACGTCAATTCAATTAGAAGTTGAATATGCTGATGATGACGATCATGAAATTGAGGAAGCTGGAGATGAAGAAGATGAAGAAGAGGAAGAAGAGGAAGAAGAAGAAGAATTCGAAGACTATTATTCAGATGATGAAGAATAATTGTAAAGTATATATTTTATTAAATATATCTCTACTATTTATACAATAATCTGATTATATGTCTGTTCGACAGATATGTCTGGTCGTGGTTATCGACGCAGGAGAGTTTCGGAGTCTCCGATCGGTGAGACTCCAGCACTTACTCATGCTGCTGATCCACCTGTTGCTGATCCTCATTCCGATGATACTGCCGAGGCTAGTACATCCAGACGTAGGCGGCCACGCGGGCCGAACAGGTGGCAGCCTCCACCAGCCACAGAGTCACGAATTCATGAATTAGCGTGATTGGGGAGCGGTAATATATCATGAATTATGAATCATTACAAATTCATTATATCATAATATAATATTAAAATTTATTTTTGTTGTGCAGGTTCGAGCAAGAAGAAGTGCTGAGGAACATTTCTTCTACTATTCGACGATACATGCACGAGGCATGGCCTACGTGGTCTCACATGCCTAGCGAGCACGTCGACATGTTATGGCGCGAGTTTGAGGCACTTATTATTATTATTTTTTACATGCATGATGATATATTAATATTGGTTCTGATATTATTATTTTGCAGGCTCGCTATACATGGGCCGAGGACCAGAGGCCCTTCATTTACGCTGCCTGGGAGACTATTTCCCGGGCAAGGTACAACGGGCAGCTGGGGCAGGCTCGGTCCCAAGCGATGGCCCGAGCTGGGACCACTAACATCGCGGAGACTCGGGGATACGGCCCCAGTTCGATTACTCCGGATATATGGGACCAGCTCGTGGGGATATGGTCGACGGATCGATGGCAGGAGGTTTCTCAGAATGCGGCTAGAAATCGCATGTCGGTAGGAGCAGCGCGTCACACCGGCGGCTCTGTTACATTTGCAGTGCACGCAAACCGTATGGTAAGTATATCTTTTAATTATATATTTTATTTGTTATTATGTGTACTAATTAATGTATTTGTTTTGTAAATGTAGACGACGGTGTCGGATGACGGGAGTGTCCAGCGACCCTCCCCGATGGCGATGTTTGAGCGGACTCACCGTCGAGCACATGGGACGGGGGAGTACATCCACAACCGCGCTGCATACGTTATGGTAATTATATATTTGTTTAAATTATTCATTATATATTTATAATTTAAGTTTTATGATAAATATTAAACAAAAAATCAAACTCGAGTAGGAGACCTACAGCCAGACGGTGGTGCAGCGCGGGGGTACCCCCGAGGACTTTGACGCAGCATCGTGGGTCGAGGCCGCAGGTGGCTGGGACCATGGTCGCGTATATGGCTTCGCAGATAGTGGTCATGCGCGAGCCGTACTAGGGCCACTTGGGGCACCGACCCCTCCGGTCGCTGGTGAGCGACCGTCCACCTCTAGATCCAGTTATGATCATAGTAACAGAATAAGGACTCTAGAGGAGACGGTCGCGCGTCAGACTGAGATGATGGAGCGTCAGAGTCAGACGATGGCGAATATAGAAGCTATGCTACGCAACTTGTCAGGTCATCCCGAACCAGTCATCTCTTCGGCATCATCTAATCCATCGTCCTCGAGTCAGTCCACGCCGGTGTACACTCAAGCGCTCCAGACCCCGCCATATAATCCAGACCATCCTCCATCTTGATCGTGAGATTTTTTGTTTGGATATTGAACTTGTTTAACTTATTTTGTTTGGATATTGATACTTCAATTTTGCATTTGAATTATTTTTATACTATCGTGGATAATTATCAATATAAGTATAATTATTTTGATGTATATATGTTGGTGTGTTTGTGATGTGTGAATGAATGTGTATGAGGTGTTTGTGATGTGTGAGTGAATGTGTGTATGAGGGTATGGGTGTGTGAGTTATGTATCAGATAAATGTATCAATGTATCAATGGAAATTTGAAATTTTCAAATT
The DNA here is from genome assembly GCA_034359265.1 of Canna indica. NCBI lineage: Eukaryota > Viridiplantae > Streptophyta > Magnoliopsida > Zingiberales > Cannaceae > Canna > Canna indica. The sequence goes on along the minus strand of CP136894.1, from coordinate 73,309,026 downwards.
TTCTGGTTGCAGGTATACGTCATCAGCAATGGCTTTCCCACGGGCGTCCGTGGGAAAGCCGTTGCTAAAAGTGTATCGAAAGCCATTTCTGATGACCTACAGCAACGGCTTAGCGACGGAGTTTTACTAACGGCGTTGCTACGGACTCAGCGGCCGTTGCTATTAATGTTATCAGCAACGGCTTCGGGTCTGTTCCAAACCCGTTGCTGATAATAGTTTTAGCGACGGCCCGAGCGGCCGTTGCTGATAATGTTTTGAGCGACGGCCCGAGCGGCCGTTGCTGATCCGTTGCGAAGTCATCAGCAACGCGACTTTCTGTCACGGCGCTATTGCAACGGCTCAGCCGTTGCTGATGCTCTTCAGCAACGGCTCAGCAACGGCTCAGCAACGGCATCAGCCGTTGCTGATGACCATTTTTCTAGTAGTGTTTGATATTTATCACGTCTCCATTTGACGACTCTATGTCGTCAAAATTAATTATTTTTTAATACTTAAAATATTATATTTGGAGCTCACAATCTTGTATTACGGATTTTTTGAACTACAATTATATTTGTGATTCGCAAATGATATTAAAAATACAAATTGTAATTAATAAATGCTGTAAAATATTTTTACCAGCAACCAAACAAATTTATTATCTAAATACTGTAATTTTAGTTGTAACATTTATATTTACGGGCAATCAAACGTCCCCTAAATGAACTACTCTCAATGCTATGTAAAATGTCATAAGCATCGTGATGACAAATAAAGTTAAAATATTAAGAAGTGATCAAAATCAACTTACTTAGAGAACAAGTGATAGAGCAAGCGGATCAAAATTCCAATGTTTAAATGTCTGACAAATTATATAAGTCTGAATACATCAAATTAGAATGAAACTATCCAAAAATTCAAACTAAAAGGAAATGACATATGCAACTCTATCAACTCTAGTTGTTTAGTTTTGAAACAAACAAAAAGTAATTAGTGGAAGACTGAATAGGATATTGCCGATATGTCATGATTATACATTATGTATATCGACCTATTAGCTTCTAACTCTATTTCTACCGTGATGCTAAAAAGGTAACATTATTTGAGAAGTTCTAAATCATGAATTTTTTATATTTTCTACTCATCAAGAGCCGGAGTGGATAAAATAAAATTTTCCACTAAATAAATAAAGAGAACTTGTCCACTAAATAAATAAATAAAAAGAATAATTATTCTAAGATAACTCGTAAACACACCACTAAAGCCTCTATATCATAATGTATCCTCGAATTATCGTTATCTGTTATCCATGTCCAATAACTTTTTAAGGTTCAATACGTCACAAATTGGCCCCTCCTAACTGCTTAAAGGCTAAGGCCGCAATAGGGTCAAAACTATGTAGAATAGAATAATAACACACTAATAAATACTATAAATAAAAAAAGTACATGTATTCTTAAAACTATTAATATATATGAATGTTAAGCTCTAATCGTGTATCCATTATATTTCATATGATACAAAATACCATAACAACATGCATACAGACATAGCACTAAAATGCACAGTATAATTCATGTAGCATGCGTGATTTTAAAATAAGCATGTATCAATAATAATATCACAAAATTCGATCAATAATGAAAGCAATAACAATGTAAATAGAACAATAAGGTACGTAAAACTTTATGTAAATAATTCATGGATATGGATAATCTGTAATACCATTAAAATTCAATAAAATATAGGTATTGAATTTAACTTTGAGCTCTCATAGACTTAAGCACATCAAAATTGAATGAATTGGACTCGGTTAATATTTAATAGATATTTAAGCACATCAAAATGACCTTAACATTGCATTTGGGGCGTCAAGACTATAATATGTCAATATTTAACTATCATAAGCTCTATAATATTATTATATACATGATAATTTTTAATAGATATTAAAATAAGAATATAACAATGCTATTTTTGTTTATAACAGCGTAATATACAAAATAACACGAATTATTAATAATTATTAAAATTATGTATAACAGTCGTTATATAAGTTTATAACACTAATACATAAGAAAATACTATTACAAAGTTTGTAACATTGTTACATTTTAAAATAGTATCGTTACATTAAGAAAACCCTTCTTCCCATGTTCTCAATGGGCGGTATTCCCATCCTCGGATCCGGGTTTGCCAACGGTCAATTTTCAAAAGAAACTTTGAGGGGTGTTTATTATTGCCTTTTTCAACAACATGATTTAGTTCTTTATTTTTTTCAATTCGAATGTACTTTTTGTTGGGTTATCTCTCCAATTTGAAAAAAGAACCAGGCTCACTTTTATCGAGCTTTAATAGGCCCACGACCCATATTTGTTAGGATTTTATTTCAAGCTAAAAGAGCAACCAAAATAGAAGAGATCGATATGATTGGAAAGAAATAGTGGCAACAACCAAGAAATGAGCATAATTCTTGTGCGATCATAGCATGATCAAACCTTTGATCGAGACATCAAATCAACTTCGATCGGGATGAAATTTTGATAGTGACTTCAACACTCATGGGACTAAATTCTGAACAGTCAGAGTTTTTATTTTTGCTCTGTAGATTTTGTTTTCACTGAGTTTGTAAGTTGTCTTTCTTGGGTGACGAATTTTTGATTTGGTGATCCAAAAAATCGTTGTCTTTTGAGTTGATTGATTCAAGGGCTTGTATTTGATGAAACAGTGTGCAATCTCCATTGATAGTAGAAAGTCGCACTAGACTCGGTTCCATGGTTTTTTCTCACATCGAGATTTTCCACGTAAATTTTTTTTGTGTCTGTTTCTTGATTATTAATTAATTTATTTGATTCCTATATTGATTGGATTAGTAGGCAAGGAAGATCACTGCTGCTTTATTGATTATTTATCCAACATTTCTTTCGCTCCACCATTAGTCTCCTATCCTAAAAAAATAAAAGTAAATGAAAAGTAAAAATATATAATTCTGGATCCATGGGCCCATGAGCCGTGGAAAGAGATAAGTCTTTTGGTATTAATATACAAGACAAGTTAATTTATTATTAGTTTAATGGTTAGATATTTAGGTATATACCTAATATTATAGGTTTAATCCACATATTGTGGACATATTCTCTTTAACTTCATGTAATCATAATCAAACACTCAAAATGGTACAGTATCTAAGGGCCTGTTTGGTTAGCGAAATCAAGTTTGTTTTCATGATTTCAGTTTCACTGAAACCAAAACTGTTTACGAAAACGTGTTTGGTTTAGTGTTTTCGTAAAACTGAATCGAAATCAGAATGAAAACGAAACCAGTTTTCTGTGGTTTCGAGACTGTCGATTTCGTTATCAAAATGCTGTGACAACTTTGTAATTATAAATATATTTTTATAAAATTAATTAATTTAAAAATAAATCAAACTATATCAAATTTTTAAAAATAAAAATAAAAATCATCATTTTTAACTCAAACTTTTATCTTAAATTTATAAAATAATTAAACTAATTTATATCTAATTGACTCAAACCCAAATTTTAAATAACTCAATTTTCTTAAAGTTGGTCTATTTATAATTTAATCAAACCTAATTTTAGATCATTGGACTTATTTTTTTAAAAAAAAATTATAATAACTATTAATTAATTTTTATATCTAATTGAACAAAAAAAATTTAAATTACCAATAACTTAATTAATTAAATTATTTAAATATTTTGTAACCATATTAACAAATATTTAATTTTGTAAACTAACTAAACATTTAATTACTATTAAAAATGTTCAAGAAAAATTAATATTATTTTTTATAATCAAATAAATATTTACTAATTTCAACTAACTAAAATTGATGTTGTTTTTATTAACCAAACGCGTTTTTAGAAAACTGAAAACTAGAAATCAAAACCAAGTTTTCAGTTTCACTGAAATTAAATTAGAAAATAATTTTCGTTAACTAAACAGGACCTAAATATCTTTCTGTGGATATTATAACACGAGCGCATCTGGTGTAGTGGTATCATAGTACCCTCCCACGGTACTGACCAGGGTTCGATTCCCTGGATGCGCAATTTTTCACTTTGTTAAGAAATGTAAAGTATATATACAGCAAACAATCTTGTTAAGAAATGAAAAGTATAACGAAACAAACGAGGTTAGAAAATAAAAGAAGCATGGATGGTCAGGATTACATCCTTGAAGGATTATGGTGCACATGTAATGTTATATTCTTGATGTAAATAAAAGATTTATGATTTTTGTAATAAAATAAGAATGAAAATTTTAATGGATAATTTACCTTCAGTCTGCTTGTTGTCGAAATAGATCAAACAAGAGACATCTTTGATTTTGACGGAGTGACATCGGTTTTCATCGGATATAAATTTGAAGCTAAAATCAGCGTTAGTAAAATTTATGCGCTAATAAATGTGAAACCAATGCCACTTCACCCAACACCGTTTTTATTAATTTCAAGCACTTCATTCCTCTCGCCACTCAAGAAGTTCTTTTTGATGACCCTTTCCTCTCCCTCGCTATCATCCTTCTCGTTGTGGCTTTGGGAACTCAAGTTTGATGATCATGATCTCCACTTCGCTCGCACAACCGTAGCCGTCTTGCTCACGGAGGCCACCCTAGCCCGCCGACTCTTCCTCCACCTTTGCCCCTTCCTTTTGCTCTCCTACGCTATCACCAACCAACCAGGCCGGCCCATCCACTAGGCCAATAAGTGGAAGAATGAGAGAGGTGAGGCCATGATACCATGGAATTAATGTATGCATGCTTTTAAAGTTTAATTTAAATAAGAGGATTAAGTATTAAAGATCATTGCAATGTGCTTTTGATTAGCACGATATTATATGATTTGATTAATTAATTAATTTGGGGTGTAATTTAATTATTGTTTGCATTGTATTAATTATCCTTGGGTTGTTATATTATTTACTAATTATTTTTTATGATGAATTTGTGTGCATAATCAATTAATTTTCATATGTTTGAATTAAATAGACTCAATTCAACTTTATTATTCTGCAAAAAAAAAATCAGCATTTTTATTAGTTCACAAGTTATAGTTCTCTTTTAGAGGAGTTTTAATTTTTAGAAAATAAAAAAAAGAAATTAAAGCATGCAAAGAAACGAACATTATACATGTATTATCCAACAATTGTCAGATAATTGAATTCCGCTAAAGAATTCACTCATCGTCGGAATTAATACGTGGGCCGCGGGTCATGATTCGTGTGGATCATTAGATGTATCATGCTTGAAGTAATTGCAGATTACCCGAACCAAATTTTTGCCCCATCTTCGAACTTTTCGTCTTCTTTATATTCGTCGGCTCCGAGCGACTAAGCCTCCAATAGTCGGCCGTTCACAATTCCAAATAAAAGCAATGTCCGACTTCCTCAAATTAACACTCATCTCAAAAAGTAAAAAAATAAAATTTATATAATTTTTTAAAATTTAATTTATTAAATAAATGAAAGACCATATTTTAAAATTTTACCTTAGACCACAATATTTCTTGAGTCCAAATGACCCAGACCAATTTTCTTGGGCAACCATGGAGGCAATGGAGGTGGGGAAGGTGATCCACATCATCTACCTCAACATCGTTAACCATGGCCCTCCTCCAAGGGATCCAAACCTAGTTAGAAGGCCCAAATGACGTAGACCAATTCGTAAGTTTATATATACAATTGAGACCAATAAAAAATTGATCACAAATAAAAATTTCATCTAAGTTAAGGCTATATATTTTGAGCTAATAACCCTAGTTTCATTAGAATTGTATCAAATTTTACCATCATTGCTATTCAAAGAGTAAATATTTTGTTATAAACTTTAAGAAATATAATTATAAGTTTAGAGATAAACTTTGCTTTTTATTCTGTTTAATTTTCAATTTAGCAAGTTGCAACATAAACTGAAATTAAATAAAGATTTATTTTAATGTCAAATGGATATTTATTTTCAAATGAACCAAACCCAAAAATTTAATTTGCTCTCTTAAAACTTATGTTGTTGGTTACGGAAAGCAATTACTAAAAATATTCCAAGAGTTCCATTTCGTGGCAGCAAGATTGAATGTTGAAAGAAATCAAATTTTATCAAGCCTTCAAATTCCTCCAAACCCGACGTTACTTGACATTTGAAACCCATCCCCATATAACTTTATATCCCATTTGTCAATGCAAAAATGGCTCTAACACTTCAAAAATTCCAAATAGCTGCCAAGGCAACAACGCCCATCACTAGCCCAGTGCCTGCACCTACGACTCTTTCGCCAGTCGCAGAAATGGGAGCCGGTGCTACTGCTGATTTTACCGCTTCTACTGCCGACGTTGCTGGTGCTGCAGCGATCGGTGATGCCGTAGAGGTAGGTTTCGTTGTATTACTCGTAGACACTGCTGCTCCCGCGGCTTTGTCGTTGCCGGACGCCGTGAGAGGGGCGCTGATTCCGAGCACTGAGAGGTTGTACGGCCGCGCAGCCACCACCTTGAGCAACTCGGAGGAGCCGAACAGTACCCGCTCATCGGGAAGCCCGGTGCAGTTCACGGAGCCGCCACCGAGAGTGGGGAGGAGGGCGCTGGACTTCCTTGGGAGGTTATACAAGTCGTAGTAGTCGGCGAGGACATGCGTGTAAATGGCCTGCTTGAGGGCGTCGCCGGAGAGCGATGCGAGGGGGGCGATGTCAGGGTTGGCGACGAGGAGGACGGTGACTGTCGAGCAGCTGTTGATCTCGTCGGCTATTTTGGTGTCCGTGAGGTACTCGGTGAAGGTGGAGTATTCGTCACTGAATTCTTCGAGGATCTCGAGGATGTCGAAGGCCGCCGAGGCCGATGAGATCAGCAGGAGGAAGATGGCAAAAGAGGCATGAGCCCCGACAGCCATTATGGCGATGGGTTTGGTTTTCGGGCGGAAGCCCAAAGGCTACTAGTGTTCAATGAGATTTGGAGCTCAAGTGCGAGTGTAAAGGGTGGAGGGAGGGAGAAATATATAGGGAGAAGAAGGTGCCAAATTTAGATTATGGACAAGTGGATGGCATTTGTTTAGATTATGAATGATGATAAAGATTAAATTAGAATGCGTGGTAATTTGATCCGTTCCAACCACTAATTTTAAATAAGTAATGAATCTTTTATTTTGAAAACTAGTTTGGTAAAATACTACTCTCTTCTTTTTAGTTTGATAAAATACTACTCTCTTCTTTTTACCAAAAACTAAAAACTAATCTTATTAACCGACCAGTGCTAGGACCAAAAAAAAAGTCAGCATACAAAATTTTCTGCAATTTAGGAGGACGAATAGCGAACCAAACAAAAACATCCTTTCCACGGCTAATCTGATTTACTGCACAATAGACAACTTTGTTTGGCTCTCGTTAACGAAAAGAAAATTTCCCAACGTTACATTTTGTAGTTAAGAAAAAAATATCAAATATGACTTATAGGAAATCAACCAAGGAGCGGAGATTTGGGAAGTCAAAGCCTTCACAAGAAGCTTGGAATCAATTTCCATAATGAAGGCAGGTAGAGAGCGTAGAGAGCGCTCAACTAAAAATAGAAGACAATATTTAATTGCCAATGCTTCAAGTGGTAGAATTGAGTTAGCATTTAGGATATCATTTCAAGTAGTAGAAATTCATCTTACTTTAGCCTTACATCACCATTTCAAAAAGATCTGCCTTCTAAGAGCAGAAGCTTTATTATATAAGGAACATAGCAAAATTTCCGTTTGGGAACTAAGACCCCTAGAAGCATCTAACTTTTCAAAGTAAGAAATCTTAGCAGTTGTATCCTCAAGCATGTTTTCACGCATCCCCAAATTATTTTTATTCCAACATGATAAAACAAAGCGAGTAATTTTCAAACAAGTAGAGAATTTATTATGAGGGGAAGCAAAGGAGGAACTTTATTCCAAGCAGTATTAACCACATTAATAGACTCGGAATATTCAGTCCAAAAGTTCTAAAACTTAAGGGTGTGTTTGTTACTGTCCTTTTCAGGTTTTGGTCTCGTTTGAATTCGAAACCCGGCCCCGAAATGTCATTTGTTGACGAAAATGGGTCACACTTGAAATCTATTTCGAGAAGCCAGTTTTTCGCAAAACATTATTTTGTACATGAAGCCAAATTCTACTTGGATTAGAATTCGGGTTTTCACGAAAACCATCCGAAACGGGCGGTGGCAAACTTGTAATTAAATCGATGTTTCCGCCCATTTCGCGAAAACTAACGAAACTCGTGATCGCTCGTGTTAGGGCATCCCACCCCCGAGTTATTGTGAGCCTCTCTTTTTTCAGCGACAATAGGTGACAAGGTTTTGCCAACTTCAGTCCTTCAATGGATCTGTTTCTTTCCACTTCGCTGACGGATAACACTACTTCTCCTTCCATTATACCGAAACAACACCACTCAAGGTATGTTTTTCTTCTTGGATTTCTCATTTTTTTCACTGTTTCTCTAACGTAGGGTTTCCTTTTCGTCATCCTTCTTCTTGTTCCATGGTCTGTTGCTTTGAGTTCTCGGTCGGATCGAGTTTTTTGTTGCTTTGTTTTCATTGCCGCTCTTTCTCGAATCTAGGGTTTCCTTTTCCTGTTCGTCTTTGAGTTCTCTGGTTTATTCCATTACTTGTTGTTTCATTATTTTATTTTTTTCTAAAATAAACAGATTTTTCTAGGGTTATACAGATCTAGGATTGTTTTTAGGGTTCAGTTGAGTTTTTTTGTAGAGTTGTTTCACTATCTATTGTTTCATTGATTCATTATCTCAGTTTTCATATTTATAATGGTATATAGTATGTTGTCTCAGTTTAGATATGATGTATATATGTTGTGATATGATATGATCAGTTATAGTGTTATAAGTTTGCATATGTATCAGTGTATCAGTTATCACTGTATCAATTATTAGTGTATCAATTATCAGTATATTAGTTTGCATGTTTATCCTTACCCAAATGCATGAATTTATGTAATTTGTTATCAGTTTCTTTTATCAATTATTTGTTATCATTTTTTGTTATATGTTATCCTTACCCAAGCCATCAGCCATTTACGATAAGCTTTCGACCACGGCTTAGTGACGGTCGCTCGTTGGTAAGTCGTGGCTACAGGTATATCCTGTAATTGAAAAAATGAAAATTTTATAAATTCTTGTATACAATGATATTTATAGATTACAATCTATTTTCAATCGCAGATTACAACCAAAAAACATCATACACATGCATTTGAAATCGAACATACAAGTTTTACATAAATATCATCAATCTAAGCCTCAAACCGGAGGCAAACAATTATCAAAATATCATATATATATAACCATAAGTATATAAACAACTATCAGTATACAAACAAGTATCAAAATATAAATAAAATACAATAAACCAAAATCTCACGACTGCGATGGAGGTGGTGGAGTCGACATCGACTGGGTCGAGGAGGACGACAACTGCGGCATCATCGGTAGAAGGCTAGAGTGAGACGCAATCTGAGTGAGGAGTGTCTGCATGTTCTGCATCGTTTGTCTCAACTCTTCATTCGTCCGCCTCTACTCCTCCATCGCCAACCTTTGCTCCTCCATCGATCGCATCTCTCTGCTGGGTGAGCTCCAACTCCAAAGCCGTTATCCGACTCTGGTCATGCGCTCGGGATGTCGAGGGCCGCTCACCTGCAATCGAAGGGCTCGGTGCCCCAAGTGGCCCGAGCACGGCGCATGCATGGCCACTGTCTACAAAGACATAAACATGGCCGTGCTCCCAGCCACCTGCGGCCTCCACCCAAGCTGCTGCGTCGAACTCCTCTGGTGTGCCTCCACGCTCGATCACAGTCCTCGTGTATGTTTCCTACACATGTTTATATTTTAAATATATATAAACTATAAATAAATATTGTGTAAATCAAATAGACACAAATACTTACCATAATGATCGAGGCTCTGTTATTAACGTAGTCCCCTCCTCCTCGTCGACGACGGTGGGTGCGCTCAAACACCTCCATCATCGACGGGCGTTGGACGGTGTTGTCCTCCGCTATGCGCGTCTTACATTAGAAAACAAATACATTAGTATCATTATACACAATATATAATTTAACTAAAAATAATTAAATTATACATACCATGCGACACGCATGAACCGCAAAAGACACAGAGCCACCAGTATGGCGCGCCCCCGTGCCGTCCCCCCCCCCCCCCCCCCCGAACATACGGTTTCTCGACGCAGTCCGGGAGACCTCCTGCCACTCAAGTGTGTCCCACCGCACAACGAGCTGGTCCCACACAAGGCTAGGAATCCACTCAGGGGCGTGTCCCCGAGTCTGCCCTATCTGTGTGACCCCCAGCCGTCTCATTACGGTCTGACGGGCCTGCTGAAGCATCCCTTTATAGCGAGCGCGGGCAACACACTCCCAAGCAGCCTCAACAAAAGTGATCTAGTCCTCCGGCCATGTATAATGAGCCTGCAAAAAAAATAATTATTATTACCGATCAATATTTAACATTAACATTAATTTAATAAATATACTTATCGAGAACTCTTGCCATAATAAATCCATATGCTCACGGGGCACGTGAGACCATGTAGGCCACACCCCGTGCATAAACTTCTGGGTCATCCCCGTTATCGTGCAGGGGACGTCCTCCTGCTCAAATCTGCACCAAATATAAATTCATATTATGATATTTTGAATTATAAATAAATTATAAAAAATAATTAATGCATATACTTACCGTTTTCCACGCACACTAACTGCTCTGCGCAGTTCTCCCTCGGGTGACGGATGGAGAATTCTGTTAGGCCCTCGTGGCCTACGTTTGGAAGACGATGGTCTTGGATCTGCGGAGGGTGGCGGAGGGATGGTAGCCAGAGGTGAGGGGATGGTGGCCAGATCAGGTGAGTGAAAGGTGGACAGATCAGGTGAGGGGATGGTGGTGGAAGGCGAAGGGTCAGTCGGTACAAGTGGGGCAGGTGGTAATCGTCGGGGGGTCCTACAAGGAATGCCTCATCGGGAACTGATATCTCGAACCATAGTTGTAAAAATTTAATATAATTAGATTATATATAATTGATTAATAGATATATTTAATAATTGAATATATACTTCACATTTATAATTATTCGTCATCGTAATTATCATCATCCGTGTAATATTCTTCTTATTGTTCTTCTGTATCAGAATCTTGAAATTCTTCTTCTTCTCCCTCATCATCATTCTGTCCTTCCTTAACTTCATTATTGTCATCATTAACGTATTCTATTTCCAATTAAACTAACTCCGTGTCATCATCCTCGAGTATTGGACTAACTCGTTCCTCTTCGAAAGGATTCTCTTCTTAATAGAAGTCATCTGCTAGCTCATTCTCTCCAACTACTGGGTCAATTTTTCTTCTGGCTTTAGTCTTATAGACTACACGCCAATCTGCCATATCTTTCTTTCGAGATAGATACTGCATATAATATACTTGTTCCGCTTGAGATACCAATATAAATGGCTCATTTGAAGCTAATTTTGATTTGTAATTAATCTCGACTAGCTGTTTATAATTTGGATGAACTCTCATGTCCCTGTCGCTTGTATCGAACCAATGACATTTAAAAAGGGCAACTGATTTACATCCGAAAAATTGTAATTCTATGACTTCTTCCAATAGTCCGTAAAAGTCAACATCGCATTCAGCATACGTTGTCCCTTTGACGCAGATCCCGGCATTCATAGTCTTTTTTGCAGATAGATATTCAAGTGTGTGAAATTTATATCCATTAACAAAATAACCATTATAACACTGTACAAGTCGTGCCGGTCCGCTAGCAAACTCAAAGATTTGGCTATCTATTTCGCATATGTGTTCTGTGTTGTAAGTTTGAAACCAATTAGGGAACTCACGATTCCGTAATCTTTCTAATTCTTCATCGCTATAAATTGAGTATTTTGTCATCATCTCAATGTCAAATATTTCAATGAACTTTTCAATCTTTGGACAGTTTAGTAAAACGTACAAGTATGTCAAATGATACTCTTCGTCATTTAAGAATCAAGACGGACGAGAACCCAAAGCACGACCGGTGTAACAAAAGATATTTAAACAACCATCTGATGGTCGAGCTCCCCCGTCGTCGTTCCATGGAAGACGATTAAGTCTTGTCTTGATGGTTGATTTAAAATAAAATGAGCAAAATGTTGAAATTTCTTGAATTATATATGCTTTTGATATGGAATCTTCAACTGCGGCGGTGTTATTTACTTTTTTTTCTTCAGACTATTCATGTATTTTTCAAATAAGTACATCCACCGGTATTGAATGGGGCCACCAACTCGTGCCTCGTATGCCAAGTGTATCAGTAGATGCTCCGTCGAGTCAAAAAATGCATGAGGGAAAAATTGCTCTAGCTTGCATATGATTTCGACAATATTATTTTCTAGTGCTGACATATCTTCGACTCTATGTACATTTGCACAAATGTTTTTGAAAAATATATTTAATTATGTCAACGGACCCAAAATCTTATCATGTAGATGATCTCGAAACGTGACTTGAAATAATCTCTGCATGAATACATGACAATCGTGGCTCTTCATCCCCGATATTTTGCATTCGTCGACGTTTACACATCGAGATAAGTTTGAGGCATATCCATCGGGTAGTCTGAGGTCTTTGATCTATTGATACACATCTTTTATCTGTTGTTTATTTAACACATACGGCGCCTTTGGCTTATGAAGTCGTCCGTTGACCTCTTGCAACTCTAACTCAGGCCTCTTACAAAGTATTTTCACATCATGTTGGGCCTTCAGATTATCTTTAGTTTTACCGGAAATATCCATCACAGTGTTAAAAATATTGTCAAATACATTTTTTTCAATGTGCATGACGTCCAAATTATGCCGAATCAGTAATGAACTCCAATACAACAATTCCCAAAAGATACTTTTTTTTCACCCAGTTATGTGTTTGACCAAAGCCTGAAATTCTTACATTTTGACCAAAAGTAGTCTCTGGAAGCAATTGAACACGTGCTAACATCTGTTCACCAGACAACATCGGTGGTGACTCATCTCTTTCGACTCTACCCTTGGTAAATTTGTCACGATTCCTTCGATACTGATGGTTAGAGGGTAGGAATCGGCGATGACAATCAAAGAAGGAAATTTTCTGACCATTCTCAAGACTGAAGGATTTTGAGTGTTCCATGCAATACGGGCAAGAGAGTCGCCCATGCGTGCTCCAACCAAACAACATGCCATAGGCTAAAAAAATCATTGATTGTCCACAATATAGCAACTTATAAAGTGAAGTTTTGCTTTCGGTGACAATCATAAGTAACAGCTCCCTCAACCCATAATGTTTTTAGTTCATCAATTAGAGGTCGGAGAAACACATCAATTTCTTTGCGAGGACCCCTAGGACCCGGAATAATCATCGAAAGATAGATAAATTCATCTTTCATGCACATTGAGGGTGACAAATTATAAACTGTTAACAACACTGGCTATACTGAATACGGAGTTACCGAATTATCAAACGAATTAAAACCATCCGTGCACAATCCTAACATAATATTTTTAGTATCCATAGCAAATGAATGATATCACCTATCCAAATGTTTCCATGCTTCACCGTCGGATGGATGAGGCATTACTGTATCATCACGACTTCTTGCATGCCAACTCATATAGGGGGCAATCTTTTCCGACATGAATAACCTTTGAAGTCTTGGTGTCAGTGGAAAATACCGAAGCACCTTAAAGAGAATATTTTTTTATCGGACCGATTTCTTCTCCTTGTATCGAGGATGTTCACATACCGGGCATTGCTATAACTGTGCATTTTCTTTATAATATAAAATATAGTTATTTGGGCACGCATGTATCTTTTCGTACCCAAGCCCTAATTTCCTCATCAACTTTTTAGTTTTATAAAAAGTTATCTCAAACTTGTTATTTGGAGGTAGCATACCATTGATAAAGCATGTAATCCGATCAAACGCAACTCCGCTGATATTACAATCGGACTTGATGTTCAGGAGTTGCGTCATTGCCGAAAATCTTGTATAATTAGAATAATTCTCATACAAAGGTTCATCGGTAGCTTTCAACATATCGTAAAATTCCGCAGCCTCCTTCTTCAGTAATTCAATCTATATCGTAGGTTATTCTTTGGTGACTTCAACTGTTGTAGTATCTGGTGGCACTATCATCTCAATAACTGACTCAATATTATCATTTAAATTCATTGTCCTCCCAGACTATCCAGAATCATTGTTCTATAAGGATTAGGTGGATTGGAAGAAGAAACATCAGTAGAAGAAGATTCACCATGAGTTTGGACAACAGGATTGCTCGACGTCCCGACTTGATGTGACTCCCCATGATAATTCCATAGAAAATATCTTGGTGTGAATCCTTTTGTATACAGATGCATTGTGACAGTTTGCCGGTCCAAAAATCTTATATTCGAACATTTTCGGCACGGACATCAGATTTTATCACCACTAAGGGATTTTTTATTCGAGTAGGCGAAATTTAAGAAATAAGTTATGCATACTCGAAATTCGTCCGTTATAGCTCCACGATGAATTCGTCGATACATCCAACTTCGATCGCCCAACATGTTATGTCAAAAAGTTGGCAATATCTTTAGGTAATATTTTAGGTGGGATGGTCTTATTCCATTCGGAATTTATGTTATTTATATTGCACTTAGAATTTCTTTTTGTCATTAACTTCATTCTAAATTTCGGCAGCATCTCCCTACAGTTCTCTGAATACGCATATCATCTGGGCGCGTATCGGAGAACAAGGGAGATAGAAGCCAAAATTTAAAAATGAATAATGATTAAAAGAAATAAACTAAGTACAATATAAATAACTATATTTCCAATTGTCCAATTAGGGACAATTCAAGAGTTGTACATCGTATAAAAGATCATTTACTTCGTTTACACGAACATACAACCCCCGAACGGATCTAAAGTTTTGCAAAATTAAAACTTGACTCGTCAATGCATTCGTGAAACGTATCAACTCGTCTTGATTCAAGCGCGAGTCCACCATGGACGATTTGGCCGCGAGTCCAAAGTGAACAATTCCGGCGCAAGCGAGTCCATCCATTGTGGACGATTCCAGCACGTGTCCACCGTGGATGATTTGATTGCGAGTCCAAAGTGGACGATTCCGGCGCGCGCGAGTCCAAAGTGAACGATTCCAGAATTGTAATTACACTCAACTAAAATTAATACTAACATTTATTCTACCCTAATTAAATCTAATTAACAACTAATTAACAGTAATTAAATCTAATTAAAAACTAATTAATCTTATTTTAAAAAAATAACACTAATTTACTAATTAAATCTAAAATTAACCCTAATTAATCACTAATAATAATAATAATTAACAGTGAATAAATCTAATTAATCACTAATAATAGTAATTAGCACTAATTAATTGAATTTAATATATATATATATATATATATATATATATATATATATATATATAGGCCGGCGTCGGACCGGAGAAGGGAGAGGGGATCAAACTCACTTGGTGGCGGCGGAGAAGGGAGAGGGATCGGCGGCGAGGGTGAGGGAGCAGGCCGACCAGCGACGGCGCGGGCGAGGGAGAGGGGGAGAGTGGGCGGCGGTCCGGGCGAGAGAGAGAGGGGGAGAGGGGGCGGCGGCGCAGCGAGGGCGAGGGAGCAAGCGGTGCGGCGAGGGAGCAGGCGGCGTGGTGACGATCGACGGTGACAAATCTGTCGACAGCGATGGAGAGAGAAGATAGCGGGGGAAAGAGGAAGGGTCAGGCACGAACGCAAATAAAAAGTATTTTCACCGACGGTTCGCCAACCGTCGAAAAATCGTGGATTCATAATTTTAATATCACTAATGGCTGGCCCTCTCTAAGCCGTCAGTGCAGAGTGTTTTAATTTTCATGCTGCGTTCACGCCATTAATTAATAAGCGGCGACCGCTTCTAGCCATGGCTAATGACTTATTCATATCACCAACGGCTCTCGTGCCCCCGCTAAGTCGTGGCTAATAACTTATTTTATTTCTCACCCCGTGCGCACCATCAATTATGAGTGACGGCCCTAGGCGGCCGTATGCAAGCCGCGGCCGCTTCGGCCGTCGAAAAGCCGTGAATTATTCTGACGGTCGAGGTGGCCGTCGATGATTCCTGTTGTTGATGTGGTATATTCTAGTAGTGACACAACCCCCATTGAATTCGGATGAAGATCGTATGTTAGAGGAGAAATATTTGGATCCGAATATACGTGGGAATGAGCCCTTATTGGAGGAAGATGACGATGGAGATAGTGTTGAGGAGGTAGATAGACGTCCATCTATTTCCTCACATGGCAAGAAAATAAGTAAATCATCGGTGAGATCAACTGTAGAACACGAGAAGAAAAAGTTGTATGAACTTATTTCAAATCACTATATATGCAGCCCGTCGAAGTGATGCAGCTTCAGTGTACACATCACACCTGAATCCATATAGCGTCCCAAATTGTGTTGGCTGCATTACTAGTGGAAGGGCTACCCGAAGCTCACTTGTTTAAGACAATGACTTACTTGGTTAAGCATCCAGATGCTCGACCACTTGATATGTTATTGAATGACGAACAACTCAAGAAATGGATGAAAAGTTTACATGGGTGAAACATTATTTTATTTTTTATAAAGCCAGTTAGACATTGAACTTGACTATTTATTATGAACTATGTGCGTAACATTACTTTTTTTTCATGCTCTTTCATGCTTTGGTTATGAACTAAACAATATATTTTTAGTTTGTTTACTTTCATGCATTGATTATGTTTTTAGTTTATTGACTATGCTTAGAAATATGCATTGATTATTTTTTAATTGTCGTAGAATGAGTCATCAACCTCCACATCCATCTTATAGCGATGAAGAAATTTTCGATGACTTGGTATTATTACTCATGTTGGATATATTGGATAAGTTGGATGAATTAGAAAACCCACCCCCAAGAAGAGCAATGCATACTTTAATTTTGAGAGGTGCAAACTACATACGGCAGTTAATACATAGTCTTGTACGATGCTATGAGAACTTGCGTATGGAGCCAAGTCTATTCATTAGATTATGCATCGATCGTAGGAGACTTAGCTTAGAGGACCAAATATGCAAATGACGCATGTATTTTCAGCCACACTATTTATTCTCTCAACTCAGATTTTTCAATGCCAATAGGAGGTAAATTTTACTCAACGTAATCACATCCTTAGTGTTGATGTGGTTTTAATAGAATTTTTTCTTTTAGATTGGTAGATGAATTCTATGTGGTTGATGCGGGATATCCGAAAGTATCTGGATTTGTGGCACCTTATCATGGTGAAAGGTAAAAGAGAATTGTTCAACCAACTACATTCATCTGTTCGAAACGTCATCGAACGATGCTTTGGTTTTTTGAAAGCACGATTTCCAATCTTAAAGATGATGCTGAATTACAAGCTTGCTCGACAAAACAACATTTTCTTAGCTTGCTGCACCATTCATAACTACATAATTAAATATCGTAATTCCTATGAATTAATAGATATTTGAACAATGAAGAAATCATTATTGATGATGAAGATCAATATTCACCCCCTATTAAATCATTAGTAGGTGAATCTTCTTCAACTTAAAATGTTATGCATGACATTTGGGAGGGGATCGGCAGGTCAGCTTTGGGCACATCGACGCTGATTGCTCTTCCATATTTGAATTAGGTTTAAACGTGTAATTGATTTCTATTGTATAGCCATGTAATAGATTTAACTTTTAATTAGATTTAATTTTGATAGTGTATGCTACCAACAATATACTAATTTTGGTTTTATTAAATAGTATGACCGGCTTCGTAATCCTGCATAAGTGCAAATACAATGTATTTGCGATATCAAAACAGATTATGTTCTTGCGATTTGCGAGCCGCATTAAGGATAAGTGAAACTTCGAAAAACCCGGGTCGACTATATGCGACTTGCCCATTATCAAATAGTCCCAAAGGTTGTGGATTCTTCTAATGGATCACTCCCATACGCATTGGGGAAGAAGTGAACCAAACAAGTAGGATCCCTCTTCACTAGAGGCCAAAATAGACAAGCTCCTTGATATGGGATTCAAGGGGTTAGTAGTACTTGTATTCATTGTCGTTCTATTTTTATTTAAATAGGTTAGATAAATTGAATGATGTAAACCTAAATGCGTGTTTGACTACTAATGTAATTGAATGCCTTTATTAGAATAGATTAACTTAGTTTTATATCGGCGAGGAATTGGAGGCAATAACCAATCAATGGTTATGCGTATGCACTTTCCTCCTAAAGTCGTAAAGTAATATTGCTCATTATCATGTATGAATTTATGGTTATGCTTTTATATAAATGCGTGGTTGTGCTTATATATTTCATTATCTTGTTGTGCTTATATAAATGCGTGGTTGTGAGATGATGGGCAAACTATTTTTTTGTGGACTATGAATTGGAGGTGATGACCAACTAATGGTGATACACATTTTCCTTCATAGTCCTACATTTATACAAAATTAAGGTACTATATTTCTATTTTTGGACTGATATGGGTTGTTGGTGCTGAGATTTATCATAAGAAAGTGCTGATGTAATTTAAACTCAAAATTCTTGGTGCAGTTCAGGTTGGGTTTGGGTTATTTTTATGACTGTGTAACATAATTTGCCTTTGCTGGTGTTGTTGATGGTGTTGGTGAAATGTTGATGGTACTGAAATTTTTGCCTTGGCTGGTCCTCCCGCCTCTCGCCGTCGCTGCCAACGCTAACGCCGCCGTCGCCGTCCATCCTCGACGTCCGATTTCAGGTATTTCTCGCCGCCCGATCTTCCCCGTTGATCCCAAAGTAAAATTCGGCCGATGGCCGCCGTCGGAGCTTGTACAGTGTTCGGACACTAGACGTCGGCACCGGAGTCCACCGGACTCCGACGTCGAAAATGATATTTTTATAATTTTTTATTTAATTATTTAATTATTAATTAATTATTTGTTTAATTGTTTAGATTAATTGTTTAATTTGTTAGATTAATTTTCAGGATTTAGATTAATTTTTAGAGTTTATATTAATTTTTAGTTTAATTTAGTTAGATTAATATTTAATAATGGTAGGTTAATTATTTAAATTAGTTAAAATGTTGTAGATTAATATTAATTAATTAGTTAAAAAATTGTTAATTAGTCCGGAGTTGTCCTCAGTGGACTCGCATCGAAATTGTCCACTTCGGACGCGCGCCGGAATCGTTCATTTCGGACTCCCGCCAGAATCGTCTAATTTGGACTTGTGTCGGAATTGTCCAATATGAACTCGAACTGACTCGAAACATTTAGAAAATAATCATCCATCCGATGAGTTGATATGTTTCACGTACGCATCGACGAGTCGGATATGATTTAGCAAAACCTTAGATCCGTTCGGGGCTTGTATGTTCGTGTAAAAAAAGTAGATGATTTTTTATACGAGGTACAATCCTTGAATTGTCCCTGATTGGATAATTTGGGAATATAGTTATTTGTACTGCACCTACGTTTTTCTTTTAACCATTAACTTATTCTAAATTTCGGCAACATCTCTCTTGTTCTCCGATACGCGCCCAGATGATATGCGTATTTGGAGAACTGTAGGGAGATGCTGCCGAAATTTAGAATGAAGTTAGCGATTAAAAGAAGTACTTAGTACAATATGAATAACATAAATCCCGAATGGAATAGGACAATCTCACCTAAAGGCATTAACCAAAGAAATTGTTATTGATTGACAGAATCATGTCGGCTGATCGAAGTTGGATGTACCGACGTCTTGACCATGGAGCTTTAACGAATGAGTTTCGATTAGGCGTAACGTACTTCCTAAATTTTGCCTATTCGAATCAAAAATTCATTAGCGTCGGTGATAAAATCCGATATTCATGCCGCATTTGTTTGAATTGACGATTTTTGGATCAGGAGACTATCACTCTGCATCTATATAGCAAAGAATTTGCACCAAGATATTTTCTATGGACTTGTCACCGAGAGTCACGTGAAGTCGGGACGTCGAGCAATCATGTCGTTCAGACATATGGTGAATCTTCCTCTGCTGGTGCTTCTTCATCCAGTCAATCTAATCCCTATAGAACTATGATACATGATAGTCTTGGGGGTCAATTCCACCTAAATGATAATGTTGATCGGCCAGTTACTCAGACATCAGTCCCACCAGATAATACAGCGGTTGATATCACAGAAGTACAAACTACGGTAGAGATTGAATTGTCGAATAAAGAAGCTACAGAATTTTACGAGATGTTGAAAGCTGTCGATGAACCTTTGTATGAGAATTGTCCTAAATACACTATGTTTTCAGCAATGACACGACTCCTAAACATCAAGGCCGATTGTAATATCAGCGGGGTTGCGTATGATCGGATTGCAGGATTGATTAATGGAATATTGCCGACTAATAACAAGTTTGAGCCAACTTTTTATAAAACTAAAAAGCTAATGAGAAAATTGGGGCTTGGGTACGAAAAAATACACGCGTGCTAAAATAATTATATTTTATATTATAAAAAAAATGTGCAGTTGGATAAATGCCCTGTATGTCAATATCCTCGTAACAAGGCGAAGAAATCGGTTCGACGGAAAAATATCCTGTTTAAGGTGCTTCGGTATTTTCCACTAACATCGAGACTTCAAAGATTATTCATGTCGGAAAAGACGGCCCCCTACATGAGTTGGCATGCAAGAAGTCGTGATAATACAATAATGACTCATCCATCCGACAGTGAAGCATGGAAATATTTGGATACATGTTATCCTTCATTTGCTAGGGATACTAGAAATATCATATTGGGATTGTGCACAAATAGTTTTAATCTTTTTGGATATTCTGCAACTCCTTATTCAGTTTGGCCAGTGCTGCTGACAGTTTATAATTTGCCACCGTCAATGTGTATGAAAGATGAATTTGTTTATCTTTTGATGATTATTCCGAGTCCTAAGGGTCCGCGAAAAGAAATTGACATGTTTCTTAGACCCTTGATAGATGAAATGAAAACATTGTGGACTGAGGGAGCTGTCACTTATGATTGTCATCGGAAGCAAAACTTCAATTTAAATGTCGCGATCTTGTGGACAATCAATGATTTCCCGGCGTACAGCATGTTGTCTGGTAGGAGCACTCACAGCCTACTCTCTTGTCCATATTGTATGGAACACTCTAAATCAATCAGTCTTCAGAACGGACAAAAAATCTCATTCTTTGATTATCATCGTCGATTCCTACAGGCTAACCATCAGTTTCGAAGGAATCGTAATAAATTTACTAAGGGCAGAGTCGAAAGAGATGAGCCACCACCAATGTTGTCTGGTGAACAAATGTTAGCACGTGTTTCAACACTTCCAGAGATAGTATTTGGTCGCAGTGAAAGAGTGTCAGACTTTGGTCAAACACATAACTGGGTGAAAAAAAGTATCTTTTGGGAATCGCCCTATTGGAGTTCATTACTGATTCGACATAATTTAGATGTCATGCACATTGAAAAAAATGTGTTTGATAATATTTTCAAAACTTTGATGGATATTTTCGAAAAAACTAAAGATAATGTCAAAGCCTGACGTGATATGAAAATACTTTGTAAAAGACCAGAGTTGGAGTTACAAGAGGTCAACAGACGATATCTGAAACCGAAGGCCCCGTATGTGTTAAATAAACAACATATCAAAGATGTTTGTCAATAGGTAAAAGAACTCAGATAACCCGATGGATATGCCTCTAACTTATCTCGATGTGTGAACGTCGATGATTGCAAAATATCAGGGATGAAAGGGATGAAGAGCCATGATTGTCATGTATTCATGCAGAGATTGCTTCCGATCGCATTTCGAGATCTTCTACCTGATAATATTTGGGGTCCGTTGACTGAATTAAGTATATTTTTTAGAAATATCTGTGCAAATATCCTTCGAGTCGAAGATATGTCAACACTTGAAAGTAATATTGTTGAAATCATATGCAAGCTGGAGTAGTTTTTCCCTCCTGCATTTTTTGACTCGATGGAGCATCTATCGATACACTTGGCATATGAGGCACGAGTTGGTGGCCCCGTTCAATATCAGTGGATGTACTTATTTGAAAGATACATGAATCATCTGAAGAAAAAAGTAAAGAACACCATAGTTGTTGAAGGATCAATATCTGAATCGTATATCATCCAAGAAATTTCAACATTCTGCTCATTTTACTTTGAATCGACAGTACAGACAAGAGTTGATCGTCTTCCACGTAACGACGACGGGGGGTGTTCGACATTCAGATGAACGTTTAAATATATTTTGTCACTCTGATCGTGCTTTTGGTTCTCGTCCATCTCGACACTTAAGCGAGGAAGAGTATCATTTGACACACTTATATGTATCACTCAATTGTCCAGAGATTGAACAATTCATTGAAATATTTGACATTGAGATGGTGCAAAAATACTCTATTCACAACGATGAAGAATTAGAGAGATTACGGAATGATGATTTTCCTACTTGGATTCAGACTTACAGCAAAGATCACAGAGCTGAAATAAATGAAAGAATATTTGAGTTTGTTAGTGGACCGTCGCGACTAGTGTCGCGCTATAGCGGATATTTTGTTAATGGGTACAAATTTCACACGGTGGAATATGCTTTTACAAAGAAGACGATGAATGTCAGGGTCTGCGTGAAATGGACAACCTATGTTGAATGTGATATGGATTTTTATGGACTGGTGAAAGAAGTGATAGAGTTGCACTACTTCGGCTTGAAATCAGTTATCCTATTTAGATGTCATTGGTTTGATACAACAGAAAGGGGCATGAAAGTTCATCTAAAATACAAACTTGTTGAGGTTAATTACAAATCTAAATTGGCACCAAATGAGCCTTTTATATTGGCATCACAAGTCGAACAAGTATATTACACGAAGTATCCGGCTCGAAATAAAGATAGAGCAGATTGGCGTGTAGTCTGTAAGACTAAAGGTAGAGGAAAAATTAATCCGATAGCAGGAGAAAATGAGCTGATACCTGATATGACAGATGGTTTCTATCAAGAAGATGATCCTCCTTCATATTATTCCAATACTCGAGGATGCAGACACAACGTCAATTCAATTAGAAGTTGAATATGCTGATGATGACGATCATGAAATTGAGGAAGCTGGAGATGAAGAAGATGAAGAAGAGGAAGAATTCGAAAACTATTACTCAGATGATGAGGAATAATTGTAAAGTATATATTTTATTAAATATATCTCTACTATTTATACAATAATCTGATTATATGTCTGGTCGTGGTTATCGTCGCAGGAGAGCTTCGGAGTCTCCGATCGGTGAGACTCCAGCACTTACTCGTGCTACTAATCCTCCTACCGATGATACTGCTGAGGTTAGTACATCGAGACACAGGCGGCCACGCGGGCCGAACAGGTGGCAGCCTCCATCGGCCACAGAGTCACATAGATTTATTAGCGTGATTGGGGAGCGGTAATATATCATGAATTATGAATCATTACAAATTCATTATATCATAATATAATATTAAATTTTATTTTTGTTGTGCAGGTTCGAGAAAGAAGAAGTGCCAAGGAGCATTTCTTCTACCATTCGACGATACATGCACGGGGCATGGCCTACGTGGTCTCACGTGCCTAGTGAGCACGTCGACATGTTATGGCATGAGTTTGAGGCATGTATTATTTTTTTATACATGCATGATGATTTAATTTTTGGAACTGATATTATTATTTTGTAGGCTCGCTATACATGGGCTGAGGACCAGAGGTTCTTCATTTACGCTGCCTGGGAGGCTATTCACTGGGCGAGGTACAATGGGCAGCTGGGGCAGGCCCGGTCCCAGGCGATGGCACAAGCTGGGACTACTAACATCGTAGAGACTCGGAGATACGACCTCGATTGGATTACTCCGTATATATGGGACCAGCTCATCGGAATATGGTCGACGGATCGATGGTAGGAGGTTTCTAGGATTGCGGCTAGAAATCGCTTGTCGGGGGGAGCATCGCGTCACACCGGCGGCTCTATTGCATTTGCAGTGCACGCGAACCGTATGGTAAGTATACCTTTTAATTATATATTTTATTTATTACTATGTGTACTAATTAATGTATTTGTTTTGTAAATGTAGACGACGATGTCGGATGACAGGACTGTCCAGCAACCCTCCCCGATGGCGGTGTTTGAGTGGACCCACCGTCGAGTACATGGGACGAGAGAGTACATCGACAACCGCGCTGCATACATTATGGTAACTATATATATGTTTAAATTATTCATTATATATTTATAATTTAAGTTTTATGATAAATATTAAACAAAAAATCAAACTCGAGTAGGAGACCTACAGCCAGACGGTGGTGCAGCGTGGGGGCACCCCCGATGACTTTGACGCAGCAGCGTGGGTCAAGGCCGCGGGTGGCTGGGACCATGGCCGCGTATATGGCTTTACAGATAGTGGTCATGCGCGAACCGTGCTAGGGCCACTTGGGGCACTGACCCCTCCGGTCGCTGGTGAGCGACCGTCCACATTCAGATCCAGTTATGATCATAGTGGAGACAATCGCGTGTCAGACTGAGATGATGGCGGAGATGTATGCTATGCTACGCAACATGTCAGGTCATCCCGGAGCAGGCATCTCTTCGGCATCATCTGATCCATCGTCCTCGAGTCAGTCCACGTCGGTGTACACTCAAGCACTGCAAACCCTGCCATATGATCCAGACCATCCTCCATCGTCATCGTGAGATTTTTTTATATTGATTTTGTTACTTAGATATTATACTTGTTTAATTTATTTTGTTTGGATATTGATACTTCAATTTTGTATTTGAATAGTTTTTATACTATTGTGGATAATTATAAATATAAGTATAATTATTTTGATGTATATCTTGGTGTATTTGTGATGTGTGAATGAATGTGTGTATGGGTGTATGGGTGTGTGAGTTATGTATCAGATAATGTATCAATGTATCAATGGAAATTTTAAATTTTAAATTTTTTTCGTTTTCAGGTTTACATCATCAACAACGGCTTTCCCGTAGCCGTCCATGGGAAAGCCGTTGCTAAAAGTGTATCGAAAGCCATTACTGATGACCTACGTACAACAACGATTTAGCAACGATCTTTTACTAACGGCGTTACTACGGACTCACTAGCCTTTGCTATTAATGTTATCAGCAACGGTTCCATGTCCGTGGCAAAATTATTGTTGATAATATTTTTAGCAACGACCCGAGTAGCCGTTGCTGATCCGTTGCTAAGTTATCAGCGACGCGATTTTCTGCCACGGCTCTGTTGCAACAGTTGGCGCCGTTGCACGACGTTGTTGATGCTCATTATTCCAATAGTGACTGTTTGTTCAATGCTGGTGCTCTGGTGCTGTTAATGGTGTTTGATAAACTGTTTTACTTGTGGATTTGTTGCTGTAACTGGTGTTTTGGTTTTGTTTTTATGAATTTGTTCAATCTGTTTAACTTGTGGATTGTTCAAAGTCGATCTATTTTGCCTACTCCTTGTGTTTAATTTATTTATGTTCAAATTTTTATGAACCGGTTGTCTCTATTGTTTCAAAGAAGTTTTTTGAAAACTTGATTGAGGAATTTGACTATATAGTCATGGGTGCTATTAATGAAGTAAGTTTTTACTATTTTTTTTTCAAATTTGATCGAGGAATTTGACTCAATAATCTTTTTTTTTTCTTTAGATTTATCCATTATAAATGCAATCACTAATTCCATATTGGTTTGCATCACAACTCAGCCCTACATCGATGTAAATTTTTCATATGTATGACTTTTTTATGATCTAATTAATTTTAAGCTTGAAACATATTATCGGTTCTTTAAAAAAAATATTCTTAGTATATAAATCATACGATTGAGTTTTGAAATTAATGAAAGACGATCTTCTATTATTGGAGATGTGCAACCTTCAAATAACCCCATATTCGAAGTCAATGAGGCCACAGTCCAGCGGATGTTTTCCTTGGGTTTTGATATATTTGAGGGGTGGATGAACATGTATTTGATCCCCTTGTAATGAACAAAATAGATTAGAGATCACATTCCAGGATCTAGCCGGAATCAAGCAAATAGAAGATTGCCATTCATATTAGTTTTATTTGTATGATAGATATCTCATTTTATAGGATGGATGAGCATTATATGTATGATGAAACACTTGTACTTGTTATACTTGTATTTGATACAATTCATCAATAAAAATTATTTCTTTTGTCTTTAATCTATTGACAAATGATTTTATTTGAGTTGAAGCAATAAGGACAAAGTGAATATGAGAAAGTGAGAAAGTATTTTTAAATAAAATTGTGAGATAATTTAAATAATATTGAACATGCGATATACTCTATGTCGTACCATACTTTATGCAGAATAGAGTATACACTCAACTTCATTGCTATCAATCAAATATATGACATACCCTATACTCAATTTATTTATGACATATCTATACTTAACTTATTTATGACATACCCTATACCTTATATAAAAGTTTTCTAAATTATGAACTAAACCTTATATACATACCATAATGAATTTGAACATGATCTTATATTGGAATAACAAACATATTCATAAAATAAATACCGTATATTGTTTGAGTCATTAATAAATACTTTTCATAAATATTTTTTTTAAGTTCATGTTAATTTTATATCAGCTAATTAATATTTTTATTTTTAATATTTTATTTTCATAATTTTTAACACAAATAGTTGCAGTAAATATATTTATTACTTAAAAAATAATTTAATAATATTCATAAATAAAATAATATAAATTTATAAATTAAAACTGAGTCCGTTTTTAATAAATAAACACAGTTTCAATTTTCATCCCGAAAACACTCACCGAAATCAATACAAAATAAATAAGTTTTCACTGATTTCATTTCGCGAAACATAAAATTTAGACATGACAAACAAACATATTTTCGCCAAACAAAAAAACCGAAATCAAAATTTCGAAACTCGAAAATCTGTTTCGATTTTGACGAAACAAAAAGTCAAAAAATATCTTCGCAAACAAATGACTAAAAAGTTTATTTCAATTTTGAACATAGTTAAAACTGAATGATGGGGGGCAGTAGTCAAAGATACCCCTAGTCTAATGAGCCAGAAACGTCGAATCAAAAAAATGTAACTAGGTGGCATTACTAAAGAAGCGATCAAGTCGAATAAAAATTTTAGACTCACCTTTTTTATTATCAAACCAAGTGAAGGGAACGCCTTTGAAACTCAAATCAATAGACCAAGAAAGTGAATAAAATCATAAAAAAACTAAGGCCGGTTTAATAAGATGAAAAGGTAACCCACTCGTTTATCATTTTCATGAAGGCAACAGTTGAAATCTTCACATAAAATTCACGAAAAAGAGGAGAGATCCAAAGTGTAAAAAATTAGACCAAAAAGCATATTCAATAATCGGCTTAGTGCTGGCATATATATTAAATAGTGGGAAAGATTCATGTTTATCTACGTTAAGATAAAATACTACTCTTATTTATTAAATTTTGAAGCATATCATTTGTTTTTACATTATTCGGTTTTTAATCCAAACCACAAAAATCAAGAATCAATTATTATACTAATTTACCAATTTACTCATCAGTCTCATTTAACATCACTAATTTACACATCCTACATCCTCTGTTGTCTCAAAAGAAAATACTTTAACATCATTGTTGAGCGGGCAATTCAGTTTGAGTACAGCAAATGAATTGAATATTAAATATTTTAAGATTTTCTCATATTATTAAAAGGTCATTAAAATATTGAATAAGGAATGCAAGGTTCCTCTGTTTTTGAAACAGATGGCTAATGATATATGGACATTAATGGAGAGATCAAGTGTTGCGAGCCTATAAAATAATAATTTAATACAAGCCTTTAAAATATAAATACAATTGAGTAAAAAATTAATAAATTATTAAACGTACCTCGAACTCACCGAATAGTAAGACTCGAAATTGCTCGAGCACGTCGGACCACGCCACTGCCCCTAAAAAAATCTCTTAATAATAGCGGTGAAGTCGTGGGCAACATTATCTTGTTGGAACTTACAACTCAAGTATAACAATATAATTAAATAGTAACTAATCAATATTTATAATAAATAAAATTTGATATTTACTTCTCACCGTTTAGCAATATCCACTGTCGTAGGTCAGGTGCTAACGCTACCGATGGCCCTCAGTTAGGCCCACGAGGCCTACATTTATAATAATTGGATACTTATTTGATACAACACAATCTCCAAACAGAATAAGGTGATGTAAATATATTTATGACTCAATGCTCGATAAGTTCATGACATTTTATTAACTTGCTAACACTACTAGGAACACAAGCTTCACCGACGGATAAATCCGTTGTTGAGCCATAGGTGATGATTATCATGGACGACAAAAACTGTTGCAACACGCCGTCACATATACACATGTCGCTAATAACCTATGAAGGTCGTGTCGACCGTCACAAATAACATAGCAGCGACGATCGCTATTTATTCATCAACGACGAGCACCACAGTGTGGGTTAAATATTGGTTACGTTGACGATTTTGGACGGTAGGCTACAGCCGCAAAAATCGATCGCCACGCTACTGTCATGAGTTAATTATTTCTACAATGATTAAAGTCTTGGTTGCAATGCCATCGCAAATATGGAGAATGGGTGTCGCAGAACAGTTGCATTTGTGATCATTGCTTTGTCGTTCAAAATAGCTGTAGCATATTGACATTTGAAACCCATCCCCATATAACTTTACATCCCATTTCTCAATGCAAAAATGTCCCTAACACTTCAAAAATTCCAAATAGCTGCCAATGCAGCAGCGCCCATCACTAGCCCAATGCTTGCACCTACAACTCTTTCGCCGGCCGAAGAATTGGGAGCCGGCGCCACTGCCGATTTTGCTGCTGCTACTGTCGACGTTGCCGGTGCTGCTACGATCGGTGATGCTGTAGATGCAGCTTTCGTTGTATTACTCGTCGGCGCTACTGCTCCCGCGGCTTTGTCGCTGCCGGACGCCGTGAGAGGGGCGCTGATTCCGAGCACCGAGAGGTTGTACGGCCGCGCCGCCACCACCTTGAGCAACTCGGAGGAGCCGAACAGTACTCGCTCATCGAGAAGCCCGGTGCAGTTCACGGAGCCGCCGCCGAGAGTGGGGAGGAGGGCGCTGGACTTCCTTGGGAGGTTATACAAGTCGTAGTAGTCGGCGAGGACGTGCGTGTAAATGGCCTGCTTGAGGGCGTCGCCGGAGAGCGAGGCGAGGGGGGCGATGCCAGGGTTGGCGACGAGGAGGACGGTGACTGTCGAGCGGCTGTTGATCTCGTCGTCTATTTTGGTGTCAGTGAGGTACTTGGTGAAGGTGGAGTATTCGTCACTGAATTCTTCGAGGATCTCGAGGATGTCAAAGGCCGCCGAGGCCGATGAGATCAGCAGGAGGAAGATGGCAAAAGAGGCATGAGCTCCGACAGCCATTATGGCAATGGGTATGGTTTTCGGGCGGAAGCCCAAAGGCTACTAGGGTTCAATGGATTTGGAGCTCAAGTGCAAGGGTAAAGGGTGGAGGGAGGGAGAAATATATAGGGAGAAGAAGGTGCCAAATTTAGATTTTGGACAAGTGGATGGCATTTGATTGTTTCTACTTTTGAGGTGCTTGCTACGGTTGACCGAGATGAATGGCGGATATGTCATGCTTGACTTTTTATTACATAATATAATGATTAAATAGGAATGCTTGGTAAGTTGATCCGTTCCGACAGCTAATTTTAAATAAAAAATCAATCTTGCATTTGCAAAACTAGTTTGATAAAATACTACTCTTATTTATTATAATTTGAACCAAATCATTTGTTTTTATATTATTTTCATCTTTTTAATCCAAACCAATCAAACCAAGAAATTATTAGACTAATTTACCAGTTTGCTCATCAGTCTAATTTAACATCACTAATTTACACAAATGCATCAGTTGTCTCAAAAGAAAATACTTCATCATCACTGTTGTATACTAATACACAGAGCTCATGATTATGCTGTCGTTGATTTGCTGTTTGTAGAAGAGCCTCCCAGGGGAAAAAAAAAATTTTATGGTGTCGGGTTCCATAAAAATTCTATGGAGTCCCATATACGAGTGAATTTAGTGTTTTTAATATTGAACCTAGGATCATTAATACTGAACCTAAAGTGAAAATATTAGGTTCACTCGTTTGCAATACAGGTTCATTCTTGCTCTAGGTTCAGTCTAAATTATACTATGTTCAATTTTAATAAGACTGGATTCATTCTTATAAAGGGCTTCATAAAAATTACTATGGAGCTTGGCTCCATAGAAGTTGCACTTCCTCCCGAGCTCATGATTATTCATGGCATCTTGATAAGTTAGCAATGGCCCTGCCCAGCTCATCGAATAGTTTGAAGATTTTTAGGGTCGACCCTTGGATCGAACACTCGAGTTCAAAGCAAGCCCGGGCCAACCCACAAATTAATTAATAATTAATTTAAAATAAAAATAATTTTAAAAATTAACTAATTAATTAAAGTATATTTTAAAATATAAAATATCATTAAATAAAAAAATAAAAAAGAATAAAATAAACATTTATTAAAGTATGTTAAATAATTTGAATTTAATTAATTTATTAAATACTTAAAAAATATTGGGTTGTAGTTGGCCTAGCACAACCTACGTGCCCCATATTAATAGCACAATCTATCTGGTCCCATAGGGCCCATTTGTTTTGCAAAAAAATAAAGAAATGGACTAGATTTCTAGTTGTGTTCCTCATTTGTTTTGCAAAATCAGCCTTGGAAAAATACTTTAACATCACTGTTGTGTGGGCAATTTGGTTTGAGTATAGCAAATGAATTGAATATTAAACATTTTAAGATTTTCTCATATTGTTTTTTTTTATAAAGATAAATATGTATATTGATTCCATAAAAGGTCAAATACAAAATTTTCAAATGGAATAGTAGCATCAACGAGAAGAGATGTTTGAATGAAGTCTTCCATATTCACTTGTAAGAGCTTGAGTCATAACCCAAATTTCCTCAGGAGAGATGTTTTTATCCTTAAAAAAATTAGAGTTTCTTGCAAGTCATATCTTCCAAATAATGAAAGCAATCAAAGTCATATTGTCATGACCATTAAGCTCTAATTTCAATTTCCAATATAGCTCTAGCCATCATTTCCAAAATGAATCGGTAGGAAGGTTCCAATCCTAATGAATAAAATTGGTCATGTGCCAAATATGTGCAATCGCATGACATAACAAAAAACAGTAATGAACTGATTCCACCTCCATATTGCAACGTGAGCAAGTACTCATAGTCTGAGGAAAACGCTCATGCAACTTTTGCCGTACCGGAACACCATCATGCATTAATTTTCAAATGACAACCTTTATTTTTGTTGGCACTTTAATGTCCCAAATTGAATTCCAAAATTCAGTGTTGGAGAGTAAAGCAGGACCCTCAGAAATAGGGGGTGAAAGAATTGAAAAACGATCCTATACCCATATGCCACTGTGTAAATATCATTCCTGGTATATGCCCATGTTAACTGATCATCATGAAGAGTTGGTACTATATGGAGAATTGATTATGCCCCCTCATAAATGAAAGACCGCCGAATCAACTCCTCATTCCAAGTCCTATCAGAATGCAAGAGTTGTCTCACCAAAAGAAGATTAGGATCAAGGCATGCAGTAGGAGCTAAGGTGAAAGGATAACAATTAGATAACCAAGGATCCCTCTGAATTCGAACTATAACTCCAGATCCAATCTGCCATTTTAATCATTTCTCTATCACCTTTCTACCCTCCAAGAGACTTCTCCATGCCCAAGAGGGATTAGCCCCTACTGAAGCTTCCATGAATGACATAGTATGAAAATACTTGTGTTTGAAGATTTTATGGAACAATGAATGCTCTCTGGTCATAAGCCTCCAAGCTTGCTTTCCGAGCATAGCCAAAATAAAAGCTTTAAGATCCTTGAAGCCCATGTCTCCTTTCGATTTCACTATGCATAGAGTATTCCATCATATCCAATGTATTTTCCTTTCAGTACCTCTCTACCCCCACCAGAAGGAAGTCGTGGATTTTTTAAATCTCAGCCAACAGCGTGTCAAGGAGTTTGAAACAACTAAGCGAATACAAAGGAATGATTTTACCCACTACTTTAATGAGAATCACCTGCTAAAAGTAAAGACCGATTCCAATGTTGGAGTTTCTTGGTCACTCTTTCTTTAATAAAGTCATAAGCAGCCCACCACTGATAAAAGTCCTAGGTATTTATCCTAAACCCCAACATGAGGAATCTGTAACAGCGCTGCTAATTGCTCTCTACACTATCGATGAGTGTTTTTGCTGAAGAAAACTGAAGACTTATTAAAGTTAGTCCACTGACCACTGAGATCTCCATAAGTTTGCAATATATCAAGCATATTACTACAATGAGATTCATTGGCTCTACAAAACAAGATGGAATCATCTGCAAATAGCAAATGGGTGATTGAAGGACAAGTGCGCGTAAGCTTCAACCCACACACCTGATTGAGTTGTTCCCCTCTATGAAGCAAATGTGTGAGACCCTCTGCACAAAATAAGAAAAGGTATGATGATAGAGGATCTCCTTGGCGGAGACCTTTGACCATATTTTAGAGCAGATAATCTTCCCTGAAGTCTACAAATTTCCGCCCTTGAATTAGTAGCACTACTTCGTTGCCAAGTAACTAGTGCATGGCGACACTTCTTTAGCTTTATATGCAATTTGTACATAGGAGTACCCGTGACATCCACATCCCACATCGAAGAAATAATGTTCCTGACTGTGTCATTGCTACGCCAACGTTCTTGGAACTTAAAGCGACGTCTCCTCGGGCCAGCAATAGGGTTAGAGAGCAAGAGCAGAGGACAGTGATCAGAGCCAGTGTCATCAAGATGGTGAATGGTTGCTGGCGGATATAATTGTCTCCACCCACTAGAAACCAAACCCCGATCTAATCTCTCCTTGATAAGGGAAGCACCGGAGCTTTTATTGGTCCAAGCTAGTAAAGAAACCCAAGTCAACCAGTCGACCCCTATTAATGAAGTAATTAAACCCATCCACTGAAGATTGGGGTTTCAAACGACCGCCTTCTTTTTCGCCAATAGAAGAAATGACATTAAAGTCGCCTATCACCAAAGAATAGCCCGTAGATCCACCCAAGAGGGACAAAAGACGGTCATATTGAAGGTTATTGATTCTATCATCACTGTGAAGGTGAACAACCATGATGTCCCAGTGAACAAGATTAATAGGATCGGCCCACTGAAAGAAATCAAAAAACTCATCACTGGCAATAATGGTAACATCAACCAATCTTTTTCACCCAATTGCTAATCCACAGCCTCTTGGATACACACAGAAAGAAGAATCAAAACCACATTTCTTTATTATGTGTGTGACAAAAATTGAACAATTCTTGGTCTCATAAAGAAAGATGATCTCATGGGGATGAGATCTACAAATCTCTTTCAAACTATAAGGTGCTGTTTGATTGGCAAAAATTATTTTCTGGTTTGGTTTCAGTGAAACTGAAAACTTGGTTTCGAAAACTTGGTTTTGATTTCTAGTTTTCAGTTTTCTGAAAACGCGTTTGGTTAATAAAAACAATATCAGTTTTAGTTAGTTGAAACCAGTAAATATTTATTTGATTATAAAAAATAATATTAATTTTTCTTGAACATTTTTAGTAGTAATTAAATGTTTAGTTAGTTTACAAAATTAAATATTTGTTAATATGGTTACAAAATATTTAAATGATTTAATTAATTAAGTTACTGGTAATTTAAGATTTTTTTGTTCAATTAGATATAAAAATTAATTAATAGTTATTATAAAATTTAAAAAAAAAAAACAAGTCCAATGATCTAAAATTAAGTTTGATTAAATTATAAATAGACCAACTTTAAAAAAATTGAGTTATTTAAAATTTGGGTTTGAGTCAATTAGATATAAATTGGTTTAATTATTTTATAAATTTAAGATAAAAGTTTGAGTTAAAAATGATGATTTTTATTTTTATTTTTAAAAATTTGATATAGTTTGATTTATTTTTAAATTAATTAATTTTATAAAAAAATATTTATAATTACAAAGTTGTCACAACATTTTGATAACGAAATTGATAGTCTCGAAACCACAGAAAATAACATTCTGTTGTTTTTGTTTTTATTAAGAAAACTGGTTTTGTTTTCATTCTGATTTCGATTCAGTTTCGCGAAAACACTAAACCAAACACGTTTTCGTAAGCAGTTTTGATTTCAGTGAAATTGAAACCATGAAAACATACTTGGTTTCGCTAACCAAACAGGTTCTAAATTGTCGGGAGTTTCCTCAAACCTCAAACCCCGACAATTTCATGCTATCATCTTCATTTATCCTTGGGTGCCCCAGTGGGCCCGGCACCCATGGCCACATTAAACTGATCATTGTTAGTATATTGGTTTTTTAACTTTCCACCGTCCAATTCCTCCGAGAATTGTCGTTTTGCATTCCGAGCCAGATTTATAAAGGACTTTTTATGCCTTACAGACAACACATCAACAGGCCTCATTGTAATGTCAGAAAAAGGAGAACTGACTTGAGCATCTACAGGAGATTGCACATGCCCAATTAAAGTTGACTTAGATGCACCTTTTGTATCTTGCACTGCCATCCCACTTGTTCTAGACTTAGCATTAAGCTTCATCAAACTAGCCTCATCATCATAATATTTTGCCTTAACACCCTCTGCAACAGTTGTGGCCATGACAGCATGAGAAGCGCCATCCATTTCCTCAGCATCAACCATATCAGGAGAAGAAGCCAAAGCAGCAGGTAACACCGGGGCAGAATGTTTTGTCGAGTCAGAAGCCTCACATGAGGAGGTTGCCAGTGCACGAATAGGATTGTCCACATGAACCACGGCGAGAGGACTAGCAGTGAGCTTGTCCAAGTAAGAAACATCACCAGGAGACGCTGCCTTTGAAGGAGAAGGATCGGCAACATTAATTGCACTACCCAAAGTTATTGCATCAGCCATAACAGATGAAGATGCTGTCGGCACTCGAGAAGGTCTAGCGGCATGAACAGGAGGTGCTACCTTTGCTCGAGAAGGATCGGCAACATAAACCGAAGATGCTAAGTGCACGAACATGAGCAGGAGATGCAGCCTTTGTTCGAGAAGGACCAGCAGCGAGACCAGGAGACACTACATGCGCATGAGAAGGCCCGGCGGCAAGAAGAGAAGAGATTTTCTCATATCGTTTGGTCCTAGATTAATAAGATTAGTTTTTGAAAGAGATGGTTAATGGTATATGGACATTAATAGAGGGACCCCAAGTGTTACGAGTCTATAAAATAAAAATCTAATACAAGTCTTTTAAATATAAATACAATTGAGTAAAAAAATTAATAAATTATTAAACGTACCACGAACTCGCCGAATAGTAAGACTCGAAATTGCTCGGGCACATCGGACCACGCCACGGCCCCTAGAAAAATCTCTTAATAATAGAGGTGATGTCGTGGGAAACATCATCTTGGAACCTATAACTCAAGTATAACAATATAATTAAATAGTAATTAATTAATATTTATAATAAATAAAATTGATACTTACTTCTCACCATTTAGCGATATCCACAATCGTAGGTCAGGTGATGACACTACCAATGGCCCTCAGTTAGGCCCACGAGGCCTACATTTATAATAATTTGATACAATCTCCAAACATAATAAGGCGCTGTAAATATATCTATGATTCAATGGTCAATAAGTTCATGATATTTTATCATCTTGCTAACACTACTAGGAACACAAGCTTCGCTGACGGTTAAATCCGTTGTTGAGCAGTCGGTGATGCTTATCACGGACGGCAAAAATTGTTGCAACATCACACCATCACATCTACACATGTCGCTAATAACATGTGAAGGTCGCGTCGGGTGTCACAATAACATAGCAGCGACTATCTCTATTTATTCATCAGCGACGAGCACCATAGTGTGGGTTAAATATTGGTTACATTAAAGATTTTGGACGGTAGGCTGCTACCGCAAAAATCAATTGTCACGCTACTGTCATGAGTTAATTATTTCTACAACGATTAAAGTCTCAATCGCAATGTCATCACAAATATGGAAAATGGGCATCGCAAAATAGTTGCATCTGCGACCGTTGCTTTGTCGTCACAAAATAATTGTCCCATATTACTAAATTTTTAGTGGTATCAAGTAGTAAATTTCCATCATATCACTTAAGGGCGTTTGTTTCCCGCAAATGCAACAAACACTTGAAAAATTCCTCCAAACCCGAGGTTACGTGACATTTGAAACCCATCCCCATAAAACTTTACATCCCATTTCTCAATGCAAAAATGGCCCTAACACTTCAAAAATTCCAAATAGTTGCCAAGGCAACGACGCCCATCACTAGCCCAATGCCTGCACCTACGACTCTTTTGCCGGCCGCAGAAATCGGAGCCGGCGCTATTGTCGATTTTGCCGCTGCTACTGTCGACGTTGTCGGTGCTGCAGCGACCGGTGATGTCGTAGAGGCAGCTTCCGTTGTAGTAGTCGTCGGCACTGCTGCTCCTGTGGTTTTGTCGCTGCCGGACGCCGTGAGAGGGGCGCTGATTCCGAGCACCGAGAGGTTGTACGGCCGCGCCGCCACCACCTTGAGCAACTCGGAGGAGCCGAACAATACCCGCTCATCAGGAAGCCCGGTGCAATTCACGGAGCCGCCGCCGAGAGTGGGGAGGAGGGCGCTGGACTTCCTTGGGAGGTTATACAAGTCGTAGTAGTCGGCAAGGACGTGCGTGTAAATGGCCTGCTTGAGGGCGTCATCGGAGAGTGAGGCGAGGGGGGCGATGTCGGGGTTGGCAACGAGGAGGACGGTGACTGTCGAGCGGCTATTGATCTCGTCGGCTATTTTGGTGTCCGTGAGGTACTTGGTGAAGGTGGAGTATTCATCACCGAATGGTTCGAGGATCTCGAGGATGTTGAAGGCCGCCGAGGCTGATGAGATCAGTAGGAGGAAGAAGGCAAAAGAGGCATGAGCTCCAGCAGCCATTATGGCGATGGGTTTGGTTTCCGCCTTTACGGAAGCCCAAAGGCTACTATGGTTCAATGAGATTTAGAGCTCAAGTGCGAGGGTACAATATGGAGGGAGGGAGAAATATATAGGGAGAGGAAGGTGCCAGATTTAGATTTTGTGGTGCTTGTGATGGTTAACCGAGATGGATGGTGGATATGAAATGGTTGACTTTTATTACGGATGATGATAAAGATTAAATCGGAATGCATGGCAATTTGATCCGCTCCAACCGCTAATTTTAAATAAGAAATCAACCTTGCATTTGCATAACTAGTTTGATAAAATACTACTCTTTTTTTTTACCAAAAACTAAAAACTAATCTTATTAATCTAGGAACAAAAAAAAAGTCAGCGTGCAAAATCTTCTCCAATTTAGGAGGATAAAAAGTGGATCAAACAAAAATATCCTTTCCACGCCTAGCCCGACTTACCGCAGAATGGAAGCTTTGTTTGTCTCTCGATAATAAAAGAGAATTTCACAAAATTACATTTTATAGTTAAAAACATAATGTCAAAGATGACGTAGGAAATTGACCTAGGAGTGGTAATTTAGAAAGTCAAAGCCTTCACTAGAAGTTTGGAATCAATTATTATTTCAAGTAGTAGAAATCCATCTTACTTTAGCCTTACACCATTTCAAAGTGAGATACCTTTTAATATAGAAGCTTTATTAGATAAGGAACTGTAGCAAAATTTTCTCTTGGGAATTAAGATCCCTAGAAGCATCTAAATTTCAAAGTAAGAAATCTTAGCAGTTGTATCTCAAGCAAGTTTTCAAGCATTCCCAAATTATTTTCATTCCAATAAGATAAATCAAAGTGAGTAAATTTTAAGCTAGTAGAGAATTTACCATGAGGGGGAAGCAAAGGAGAAACTTTATTCCAAGCAATATTAACCACATTAATAGACCCATGATATTCGATCCAAAAGTTCTGAAACTTAAATAATTTATTTTTATTTTTAACACAATTAAAATTGAATAACAAGAGGCAGTAGTCAAATTACACCCCTAGTCAAATGATTCATAGATGTTGAATCAAAAAAATGTAATCATGCCGCATTAACAAAGAAGCGATCAAGTTGAATAGGAATTTTAGAAGTATATTTTTTATTTTTCAATCAAGTGAAGGGCCTTTGAAACTCAAATCACACTACAAAAAAATAAGGTATCACCAACGGATTAAATCCGTTAGTAATAGTCAAGAATTCGTTGGTAATAGTCAAGAATCTGCTGATAATATTAATACCAACATATTTTCATTGGTAAAATTAATTGGTAATACCAACAAATGATATATTTGTTGGTAATTATTTGTTGGTGAAAGTTTATTTTTTTGTAGTGTCAATAAGACCGAGAAAGTGAACAAAATCTCGAAAAGCTAAGATCGGTTTATTAAGACAAAAAGGTAAGCCCCCTCGTTTTTCATTTGCATGAAGGCAACAGTTGAAATCTCCACATAAAATCCACGAAAAAGAGGAGAGATCCAAAGAGTAAAATATTAGACCAAAAAGCATATCGAATAGTCGAATTAGTGCTGGCGTAGATATTAAATAGTAGGAAAGATTCATGTTTATCAACACCAATAACAACCAAAATACATTAAGATAAAATACTACTCTTATTTATTAAATTTTGAAGCATATCAATTGTTTTTACATTATTTTCATTTTTTAATCCAAACCACAAAAATCAAGAATCGATTATTAGACTAATTTACCAACGTACTCATCAGTCTAATTTTGTTAAAGTCACACATTACTTGAGGTTGTGGTCTAGATAGCCTTTAAATAGATTGGACAATCCTCCCCCTTTGAGCTAGCTTTTGGGGTGGAGTTAGATCTAATGCTGATTTTTTAACTTGAGTATCAGAGCCAAACCTATGGTTGAGAGTGGGCCACCTGTAGAACTTCACGCTCCAGATGTGAATCCTGGGCGTGAGGGGGGTGTGTTAAAGTCTCATATTGTTTGAGGTTGTGGTCTAGATAGTCTTTAAATAGATTAGACAATCCTCCCTTCTTTGAGCTGACTTTTGTGGTGGAGTTAGGTCCAATGTTGATTTTCTAATAAATTTAACATCACTAATTTACACATCCTCTGTTGCCTCAAAAGAAAATACTTTAACATCACTAATATACACATCTTCTGTTGTCTCCAAAGAAAATACTTCAACATCATTGTTGTGTGGGCAATTTGGTTTGAGTACAACAAATGAATTAAATATTAAATACTTTAAGATTTTCCCATATTGTTAAAGGGTCATTAAAATGCTGAATATGGAATGCAAGGCGCTCCTTAGTTTTTGAAAGAGATGATTAATGATATATGGACATTAATGGAGGGATCTCAAGTGTAGCGAGCCTATAAAATAAAAGTTCAATACAAGTCTTTTAAATATTAATACAATTGAGTAAAAAATTAATAAATTATCAAATGTACCTCGAACTTACCAAATAATAAGACTCGAAATTGCCCGGGCACATGAGTCCACGAACGCAATGGACCCTAAAAAAATCTCTCAATAATAGTGGTAATGTCGTGGGCAACATCATCATGTTGAAATTGACAACTCAAGTATAAAAACATAATTAAATAGTAATTAATTAATTAATTAATTAACATTTATAATAAATAAAAATTGATACTTCTCATCGTTTAGCGATATCCACTGTCGTAGATCAGGGTTTGACGCTACCGATGGCCCGCAGTTAGGCCCACGAGGCCTACATTTATAATAATTTGATACTTATTTGATACAATACGATCTCCAAACAGAATAAGGTGCTGTAAATATATTTATGATTCAATGGTCGATAAGTTCATCACATTTTATCAACTTTCTCATACTACTAGGAATATAAGCTTCACCGACTGCTAAATCCGTTGCTGAGCCGTTAGTGATTCTTAATTGCTTATCACGGACGACAAAAACTGTTGCAACATGCCATCGCATCTACATATGTTGCTAATAACCTATGACGATCGCGTCAGCTGTCATAAATAACATAGTAGCGACAACCGCTTTTGTTCATTAGTGATGGGGGCTACAGCTATCGTTGATATTTAATCAACATCAATGGCCCACAACCATCGCTGAACACTATTAGCATTTGTGACAACCTATGCTTCCCAGAGCACTAGCCAATTACAATACACTTTCAGTGACCGCTAACCGTTGTAAGCTATCGCTGACGTTTTATCCGACAATTGAAAAAAAAATTGAAAATTCTTATATACATCGATTTATTCTTCCACTATACAAACACAAATAACCACACAATATACACAAAATGAATCAATTAATACTTAAATGTTATATATCATCAATGTAATCAAAATACAACAGTCTAAGCCTCAAATAGAGGCTATCAAGTATCAAAACTAAAGTACGTATATAGTAATATCAAATATAATGTGATCAAAATACACTACAACAAAATCTCACGACTGCAATGGAGGCTGCGGAGGATGAGGCGGTGGAGTCTCGAGCGGCTGAGTTGAGAGCGGTGTCTACTGGGTCAAGAAGGGCAGCTCGAACATTAGACGTATTTGAATGTTGAACTGAGCTACTATCCGCGCTAGGAGCGCCTGCATGTTCTCTATCATCTGCCTCTGTTGTGCGAGCTCTGACTGCAAGGTTGATATTCGGCTCTAATCCTACGTCCGGGATGTGGAGGATCGCTCCCCCGCAACAGGAGGGGTCGGTGCCCCAAGTGGTCCCAACACAGCACATGCATGGCCACTATCTCCATATCCATAAACGTGGTTGTGCTCTCAGCCACATGCAACAACGACCCATGCTATAGGGTCAAAGTCACCTTGCGACGATCCTCGTGTATGTCTCCGACACAAGTTTGCTTTTTTGTTTCATGATTTTTTGAATACATATATAAATTATAAATAAAAATTGTCTAAACCAAGTATATATGCTTACCACGATGTTCACGCGGTCCTCCTATCAACATAGTCCCCCGCCCCATTATTGGTGAAATGGCCACCCTAGAGGGCGGTGAATAGTGTGTTTACTAATATTTTTACCTAAATTCGATTTTAATCATTTCTTTGGTTACTTAGACAAATTACAAGTTGAGTAGCAAGCGGAAGCAAAGTAAATACGATAATGAAGTAAATAAATGTGAAAGCAATGTAAACACAATTATTTATAGTGGTTCGTCCCTAATACCTACTCCACTACCTAAGCATCACGCTTAAGATTTTCAAACTAAACTTTACTATATTAATCTTGTTTCCCTTATAACGGGAACTTTGACCCAAAGAGTCTCGCTCTCAACCTAAGACACTTCCACACCCAGAAGTCTCCGTCTTCTTACCGAGAGCAC
Source organism: Canna indica (assembly GCA_034359265.1). NCBI lineage: Eukaryota > Viridiplantae > Streptophyta > Magnoliopsida > Zingiberales > Cannaceae > Canna > Canna indica. Next base: position 73,267,489 of record CP136894.1, on the reverse strand, counting down.
TCTTCCACCTCAACCTAAAGGACAACTCAACTAATCCTAGTAAACTAACTTTACAATGGTGGATTTAAGCCTTAACACCACGGCAACCACCAACTCAATCAACCTAGCACTCTAGTTCGGTTCGGTTAAAAACTGAACAAAAATTCGGTTAACCGAACCGAACCGAAGAAAAATTTTTAACCGTTTACCGAACCGAAAAAATTCGGTTAATTCGGTTCGGTTAACCGAATTTTTGGTTCGGTTAACCGAAAAAATTAAAAAAAAATCATTTTTTTTTCAAAGAATACATGTGCTAAAACTCGAACTCAATCACCTCAAAATCAAATTTTAATTTTTACCCTTCTAACCATCTTAGCAAATATTACTATCAATTTATATATAACTAACACCTATTATATATATATCGAATGTTAAATACATAATATTACACAACACGGGACTCAAACCTGGGCAGCTGAAAGCTTAACATAACACTTAACCACTAAGACAAATGCCAACATCTGATATATCTGTTATTATATATATATATATATATATATATATATATATATATATATATACATATATATACATATACATATATATTCGGTTAATTCGGTAAATTAATCGAACCGTCGGTTAATTTACCGAACTAAACCGAAAACCGAACCCAAAAATTTCTTTAACCGAAAACCGAACCAAAATTAATTCGGTTCGGTTAAATCAGTTTCGGAGAATCGGGGAAGTTTGCTCACCCCTACAAATACTTAGCTCCAAAGAAAACTCCCTAGTCCTCTTGATGCCTTAAGATGATGAATCGGTGAAGCTTGAAGGCTAAATCAAGGAGTGGAGATGGGCAGTGTCATCCACCTCAACTCGCGTCTAATATTAGAAAATAAATACATTAGTACAATCACAATATCTGATTTAATTAAAAGTAAGAAAATAGTACATACCACACGACACTCGTGCACACAAAAGAGATGGAGCCACCAATATGGCGTGCCCCCGAGCCCTCCATCTCGGACATACGGTTTCAAGCCACAGTTCGGGAGACCTCCTGCCACTCCTCCGATGCCCATTGCTCAATGAGCTGGTCCTACAAATGTTTAGGAATCCACTCGGGGTCGTCTCCCTAAGTCTCCGTAATGTGTGTGGCCCTAAGTCATCTCATCACGGTGGTTCGGGCCAGGTTCAGCTGCCTATTGTAGCGAGCACGGGCAATCGCCTCCCACGTGCTCTCTACAAAGGGCGTCTGATCCTCGGCCCATGTATAGTGAGTCTGCAAAATAAGACAATAATGTTAGTACATATATTTATAATTATCATTGATTTAAAAATATTGTATACGTACCTCGAACTCTTGCCAAAGCATGTCAGCAAGATTAATGCTCGACGTCCCGGTTTCACAAGACTCCCATGGCAAGTCTATAAATAATATCTTGGTGTGAAAACTTTTGTATATAGATGATTGTGATAATTTCCCGATCTAAAAATATTATGTTCGAGCAATTTTGGCACGAACATCGAATTTGATCAATGCTAACGAATTTCTTATTCGAATAGGCGAAATTTATAAAGTTATGCCTATACGAAACTCATTAGTTATAGCTCCACGATCAAATTATCGGTGCATCCAACTTCGATCAATCGACATGATTCTGTCCATCAATGATAATATTTTGATCAGTTAATGATTTTAGGAGGGATGATCCCAGTGGCGGATACAGGGTGGGGGCAGTGGGGGCGGTGGCCCCCACTGAATTTTTTTTAAAAAAATCTTTTATATTATATATATATATATATACACACACAATTGGTGGTCCCACTGTCCTCATTTTTAGCTCGCTGCTACTATTCTTTAGCTGCATTTTAAATTTTGACATCATATTTTTTCACTTGACCTCATATCAATTTTTGAGATTTTGGTGGCTCCCACTGCCCCCATTTTTAGCTTGCTGCTAGCCTGTTACTACTCTTCAAATATACTTTAAGTCAAATAACTTGCTGCTAATGATTATTAACTTGCAGCAAGCTTCTATTTCTTCTTACACCATTCTACTTCTATTTTCTACAATTATATCCTTAATTAACTTCTACTTCTTCAATTGCTACTTGTTCTTGATTAAATTTAATTTTGTATTTGAATTTGATTAAAAAAAAATTTAAATATGTTTTGAAATTTTTATTATATTTATGATTTTAATTAATTTTATTTTTTTAAAAAAAATAGATAAAAAAATTTGGAGTAAATTTGTCGAGTAAATAGTTAAATATATGAATATAATTTTTTTAACAATTAAATAAGTGAATAATTATTTAAATGTTTTTATAAGGATACACCGCCTCCATTTCAGCGCAAATTTAAAGTCTCAACTTTTGAAATTTTATATATTAATTTGCCCCCACTAATAAAATTTTCTGGATCCGCCACTGGATGATCCTATTCAATTCGGGATTCATATTATTTATATCACACTATATAAGTATTTTTTGTAGTTGTTATTCATTCTAAATTTTGGCAGAATCTCCCTATAGTTCTCCGAATATATATATCATCTGGGTGCGTATAGGAGAACATGCGAGATTCACAAGCCAAAAATTATAAATGAATAGTGACTAAAAGTAAAAACTAAGTGCAATACAAATAACTATGTTTCTAAACTGTCCAATTAGAGACAACTCAAGGGTTGTAGGTCATATAAAAGATCATCTACTTTGTTTATACGAACATACAACCCCCGAACGGATCTAAAATTTTGCAAAATCATGCTGACTCGTCGATGCGTAGGTGAAACGATCAACTCGCTAGTCATAATTTTGTCATTCATCGATACGATCGTCGGCCCTCAACGCCAACGTCGCCCCCACCCCCCCCTCCCCACCATATTTTTTTCATCCTTGAACATCAAAACCAGCATGAACGTCGAATCCGGCAGGAGAGAGAGAGAGAGAGAGAGAGAGAGAGAGAGAGAGAGAGAGAGAGAGAGAGAGAGAGAGAGAGGGGGGGGGGGGGGGGATTTATCGGCAAGAGGGGACAGCGGTAGTCCGATGGGAGAGGACGAGAGAGATAGACGAGCAAGCAAGAAAAGGGTGTGGAGTGGGTTAAATAATATTGGTTTCATTGACGACTTTCGACGGTAGGTTGTGGCTACAAAAATCGATCGCCACGCTACTATCACAAGTGAATTATCTCTACAACGATTAAAGTCTCAGTTGCAATATCATCACAAATATAAAGAATCGGCATCACATAACAATCTCATCTGCGACTGTTGCTTTGTCATCGCAGAACAGTGGTCGCATATTGCTAAATTTTTGGTAGTATCAAGTTGTAGATTTCCATTGTATCACTGCGTTTGTTCCCGCAAATGCAACAAACACTTGGAAAATTCCTCCAAACCCGACGTTACGTGACATTTGAAACCCATCCCCATACAAATTTACATCCCATTTCTCAATGCAAAAATGGCTCTAACACTTCAAAAATTCCAAATAGCTGTCAATGCAACAACGCCCATCACTAGCCCAATGCCTGCACCTACAACTCTTTCGCTAGCCGCAGAAATGGGAGCCGGCGCCACTGCCGATTTTGTTGCTGCTACTGTCGACGTTACCGGTGCTGCTGAGATCGGTGATGCCGTAGAGGCAGCTTTCGTTGTATTACTCGTCGGCGCTACTGCTCCCGCGGCTTTGTCGTTGCCGGACGCCATGAGAGGGGCGCTGATTCCGAGCACCGAGAGGTTGTACGGCCGCGCCGCCACCACCTTGAGCAACTCGGAGGAGCCGAACAGTACTCGCTCATCGAGAAGCCCGGTGCAGTTCACGGAGCCGCCGCCGAGAGTGGGGAGGAGGGCGCTGGACTTCCTTGGGAGGTTATACAAGTCGTAGTAGTCGGCGAGGACGTGCGTGTAAATGGCCTGCTTGAGGGCGTCGCCGGAGAGCGAGGCGAGGGGGGCGATGCCAGGGTTGGCGACGAGGAGGACGGTGACTGTCGAGCGGCTGTTGATCTCGTCGTCTATTTTGGTGTCAGTGAGGTACTTGGTGAAGGTGGAGTATTCGTCACTGAATTCTTCGAGGATCTCGAGGATGTCAAAGGCCGCCGAGGCCGATGAGATCAGCAGGAGGAAGATGGCAAAAGAGGCATGAGCTCCGACAGCCATTATGGCAATGGGTATGGTTTTCGGGCGGAAGCCCAAAGGCTACTAGGGTTCAATGGATTTGGAGCTCAAGTGCAAGGGTAAAGGGTGGAGGGAGGGAGAAATATATAGGGAGAAGAAGGTGCCAAATTTAGATTTTGGACAAGTGGATGGCATTTGATTGTTTCTACTTTTGAGGTGCTTGCTACGGTTGACCGAGATGAATGGCGGATATGTCATGCTTGACTTTTTATTACATAATATAATGATTAAATAGGAATGCTTGGTAAGTTGATCCGTTCCGACAGCTAATTTTAAATAAAAAATCAATCTTGCATTTGCAAAACTAGTTTGATAAAATACTACTCTTATTTATTATAATTTGAACCAAATCATTTGTTTTTATATTATTTTCATCTTTTTAATCCAAACCAATCAAACCAAGAAATTATTAGACTAATTTACCAGTTTGCTCATCAGTCTAATTTAACATCACTAATTTACACAAATGCATCAGCTGTTGTCTCAAAATAAAATACTTCAACATCACTATTATATACTAATACACAGCTCATGGTTACACTGTCGCTGATTTGCTGTTCGTAGAAGCCCTCGAGCTCATGGTTATTCATGACATCTTGATAAATTGGCAATGGGCCCAGCCCAGCTCAGCAAACAGTATGAAGATTTTCATGATCGACCTAGCTCGACACTTGGACCGAAAACTCGAGTTCAAAGCGAGCCCGGGCCGATCCACAAATTAATTAATAATTAATTTAAAATAAAAATAATTTTAAAAATTAACTAATTCATTAAAGTATATTTTAAAATATAAAATATCATTTAAATAAAAAATAAAAAAGAATGAAATAAATATTTATTAAAGTATGTTAAACAATTTGAATTTAATTAATTTATTAAACACATAAAAAGATATTGGACCGTAGTCAGCCTAGCACAACCTACGTGCCCCAGATGAACCGCACAATCTGATCCCATAGGGCCCGTTTGTTTTGCAAAATAATAGGAGACTGAACTGAATTTTTGGTTGTGTCCCCCGTTTTTCTCAAAACTAGCCTTGGGACGGGGCACCATGCATGTTCGGGACAGGATATGAGGCCACTTTGGTGTACCACCGATTTGAGGCAAAGGATATGGTTGACAAAAGACAGTTACCACCAAAAAACATAATCCCGAGAGGGGGTCTCTTGCGTCTCCTTTCATTCGAAACCTCTCGCGTCTCGGCTGCGTCTTCAGGTACCTCTCCTCTCGGTTGATTCTCCTCCTTCCTTTCTTCCTCTTCGTTGCTTCTCCTCTCTCTCTCTCTCTCTCTCTCTCGGCTGCGTCTCCAGGTACCTCTCCTCTCGGCTGATTCTCCTCCTTCCTTTCTTCCTCTTTGTTGCTTCTCCTCTCTCTCTCTCTCATTTTTCCTATCGTGTGATTTCTCCGGGCACCACTCCTCTCAGTTGCTTATCCTCCTTCCTCCCTCTCTCTTCGTTCCTTCTCCTCCTTCCTCCCTCTCTCTCAGTTGCTTCTCCTATTCCTCTGGAGCTTTATGTCTCAGGGCATCGTCCACGGTTAGCCCATCCTCTTCGCTAGTCCTATGAAGGAACCGAGGGCGTTTTTTGGGACGCTCCCTTCATCTGCCTCATCGTCGAATGCGCATAGCAAGTAAGCAATTGTTGACCCCAACCCAGTGGCAAATGCACATTGGGTCCCTTGCAGTCATGTGACTGCACTAAGTGTGGCCTAGTGTGCATCTTTTTTATGAGTATTTGTGTCTAGTACCCAATGAGATGGGTCCCTTTCTTTAGAAATTAGAATCTCTAATTCCTTCTTCCTATGCCTTCTGCACAATGCTCAAGCCTTGTCGCCTTCTTCTCATGTCTCACGCCGCCGCACAGTGAAAACTATGAAATCAAGAGTGAAATATATAATTCCACTATCTCGTTGTTGTTCACATGTATAGTGCCTTGTTAATCTCCCACACAAATCTGGTCGTGGCACGTACCAACAAAAAGGTAATGTATACTTTCTTTTCTTATTCTTTGAAAAATTAAACCGTGATATGAATAAAATTAGGTCAAGTAAATTAGGTATTGGATGAGAGTAATACTAATTTATTCGACTTGCAAACATTTATCCTCTTTGACTTGCGCACTTAGTTTGCTTCGATGGTGAAATAAAACATTACATTTTTTTGTTTGACTTTTCAATCGAATTAGAGGCCCCCGGTTTTTTTAATCAAGTCAAAAATTCTAACCAAATAATAAATTAATGTATATGAGTTCTAAAGAGTCAAAGTCAAACATTCCTCCACACTTTTAATTTATTCTGGAAGTCTCTCTCAAGGGGACAATCTATATATGGTATTATTTAATTAGTTACATGCATTAATCCACGGCCGGATATATGATGCAAGTTGGTCATTAACTCTTAAAAAATGTTAGGATCTGGTATAGATTTTGTGTTAGTATACTTTTAATTTCTTTAGAAAATGTTCCTTCAATCAATTATTTTTTAATTGCAGTGGAGCAGTGAACAAGTTTGATGGGTGTTTTAAAATTATTGACATTTGAAAGCCAATACTACGAAAATGAAAGGTAAATAAAAATAAAATTTGTTAATTGTTAATTGCTTGAACAAGTTTGTTATTAATTGTTAAAATGCTTGATGTCAATTTTTAATTGTTAATTATTTGTTGTCAATTTTTAATTTATTATTTGTTAATTACTTGCTGCTCATTTGTTATAAATTATTATCAGGAATAGATTCTTATTTTAAACGTCTTAAGCCCACGATCATAAGAGATGAATTTCCAAATGAATAACAAGAAGCTTCTAATAGTATTCCAACATCAATTCTTGTTCCAGAAGCTTCAAATCAAGATAGATCTCAAGAAAAAAATAAATATAGAGAATCTTGAGACAGACTCGGGAAAGAGAATTTCAATTTATTTGATGACAAAAGATCCGATAGAAAGAGAGAGCATACGGAGAGCATATTTGCTTAAAGGTTCAACTCAACCAATGCTCAAGAATTTTTCTCAAAGAGAAGTCTACGAAAAATTACGGAGATTTAATCTAATGTGGTATGGTGAATTCGGTGCTTGGTTGGAATACAGTGAAGCAGAATATGTGTGCTTTTGTTTATATTGTTATCTTTTCGATCTAGAATTTGGGAGTACAACATTTGATCATGATGGCTTTGTTGGGACTGATTTTAAACAGTAGAATAAAAATGATAGAATCAAGCTTCATGTGGGAGATCCTAGCAGCATTCATAGGAAATGTTATGAAGCTGGGCAAGACTTGATGAACAGCAAAAAGCACATTGACATTGCTCTTTCTAATATTTCTGAACAGTCAAAAGCTAATTATCGTTTCTAGTTGAAAGCATCTTCGATGTGTACAAGACATCTTCTGCGAAATTGACAACCTTTTCGAGGTCATGATGAGTCAAATAGCTCCAGTCGACAAGGTTTATTCCTTGAAACTCTAAAGTTTGTTGTTATACTTAATAAAGGGATTTCTGATGTTGTTTTAAAGAATGCACCAGAGAATCACAAATTGACTGCACCATCAATTCAAAAAGATATTGCTCAAGCTTGTGTTGATTTAACAGTAAAAGCAATTATTGATGATGTTGGAGATGATTACTTTGCCTTACTTGTTGATGAAGTTCGTGATGTATCAATTAAAGAGCAAATGGCTATCATGATACGTTATGCAGACAAAAAAGAATCAGTTCTTGAGTGTTTTATTGGAATTGTTTGGATTCTTATTGCATCTTATGCATCTTATCTTGGGGATTAGTTTTGAGTTATCACAAGCATTACAAAGGAAGGATCAAGATCTCGCAAATGCAATTGCTTTTATTGGGATAGTGAAGCGTCGCTTGCAAAACATAAGAGATAGTGACTTTGATAGTTTGGTTCAAGAAACTATTGATTTTTGTAACAAACATGATATTACCGTTCCAAATATGGAAGAGACCTATTGTCCTAAAGGAAGATCAAGGCGTAGAGTGGAATTACATACATTCTCCAACTATTTTAAGGTCGAATTATTCAATCAAGTCATAGATAGTCAGCTCCAAGAATTGAATGACCGATTTGATAACGTCAATACAAGCTTGATTGAGTGCTTAAGTTGTCTTGACCCGCGTGAGAAGTTTGCCTCCTTCAATACGCAAAAATTGATTGAATTTGCTAAATTCTATCCTTTGGAGTTTGATGAGTATGTGGATCTTCCTTTCCTTTCATCAAGTCTTAATAATTTTATTGTTGATGTAAGAAGTTATGATGATTTTGTCAATCTACAAGGAATCGATGAACTTGCTCGAAAGATGATTGAGAAGAAAAAAGATATTACTTATCCAAATATCTACTTATTGGTGAAGTTGGCATTAATTTTACCGGTTGCAACTGCAAGTGTTGAGCGAGTGTTTTCATAAATGAATTTTGTGAAGGATAAATTGTGCAACTAGATGAGTAATGATTGGCTTAATTCTTGTTTGATGGCTTACATCGAGTATGATATTTTTGACAAAGTAGAAGATGAAGCTATTATGCAATATTTTCAAAAAATAAAGTCTTGAATAATGACTTTGTACTAGAAAGAATTTATGTTATTTTGTAGAACATCTATAAAACTTTGTATTGAATTTAAATTTTTGTATCTTTTATTATTTTTAAAAAGTAACTGCACTACTCAAAAATCCTGGACCGCCACTGCCCCAACCAACAGGATCGAACAGATGCATCTTTCTCTCCATTTTCAGTCACTACTCTTTTTCTCCCCTCAATTTTGATGTGGAATGGTCGACAGTATAAAAAGTATTTTGGGGAGCAGCAGGCTTCTCAGATTTACGATATACAGAGGTTATCCATTTGAAAAGACGGATTATTTCCATAGCAATATACTTTTTCTTTCTTGTGCTGATCTGTGCTAGTTTGATAGTTTAATTGTATTTGCTTTAGTAAGATTTTTTCTGAAGCTTGATGCATATGATGCTCAGTAATGTTACAGCTTGTGGATGAATTGTGGAGAGTAGCTAAAAAGAATTTTGCAAATTGACCTAGTTAAGAGGAGACAAACTATAACCTAACATGAAATTTTATGTTGGGATATGAACTGATAGAGGTTTTTGAGATCAATTCAAATAAACTATGCAAATTGGCCTAGAATACAGAGCAGGCAACAGAAAAATCCAGAGTGAAGAGTTTGTTTGCTCTATTGTAAAATTTTTAGATTTCTTTTCTTTGAACCGCTGATATTAGTGTTCATTTATGGAACACTCAACTGATCAATCAGAAGTATGTAGTGTTTTATTTTGTGGCTTACTTGATGTTAAGTTTATATTTTTTCAATTTGGCACTAAAAATTTAAAAAAATATTTTGATCATTTTGTCATGTACATGACTGTGTTATAGCGAAACAAACGCAGAACATATATGACAGGATATCGTGTCATGTTCTTAACGAAATAAACATGGTATATATAGTTGTTGTCCCAAGACACCTGGGGCTCGTTTGGTTCGCAAATTGCTCATCACAGAACATGAGACAGGGACAAGGACAGGACATTAGATATCCTGGGACATAGCTATACCGTGTTTGTTTCGTCAATAACAGGACACGATATTCTGTCTTGTCCTACGATTGTTTCGCTATAACAAAGTACTGTGCACGACAAAATGACTAAAATACCCTTATAAATTAGTCTTAAAATTAATTAATATGTAAAAAAATATTAATATATAGTATCAAATACTTTAATACAATAAGAAGTTTTAGTTTAACTAATAAGTTTTCAACTAATTTTCAATTAACCTAAAAGTATAACAATAGGATAATACTGAAAAATATAAAAATTATACCAAACAATCTCCAATCTGAAATCTGACACCATCATCGCGTTCAGCACGCGAAAATTTACAACTTTGGTATTCACCTCGATTCGATGCGACGATTCTACGATCAACTACAAAAATACCTTAATAATTCATAATTCAATATCATTTTATACGGTACAACTTTCTTCTTTAATTACCCAATTTATTAAATACATTAAATCTAAAATACCCTCTCCCTCACTCGTCTCCCTCTCCACCCGACGCCCGCCCGAGCCCCACCTTCCTCTGCTCCGCTCGGACCCACGCGGGCCGGTCCTCTCGCCCGCCGGCGATCACTCCCGGCGACACAATCCGACTCACCGCCAGCCCCTTCTACGCCCGATCCCGCCGCCTCCTCCCGTCTGAGCGCCGCCTTCCTCTGCTCCGCTCGAACCCACGCCGGCCGGTCCTCCCGGTCGCCGGCGATCACCCCGATGACACGTCTGCCCTCTCCCCGACCTCCGCGACCAGTCTGACGATGGTGGCCCGGCTCCGTCGAAGGAAGGGGTAATTTTGACCATTGCAGCCCTTGTCCTCTGCCCGATTTCGATGTACCGAGAAATTTCTCGGTACACCGAAACTGGTGGAAATCCTATCCCGAACAAGGAGAAGTCCTTGTCCCGAAGCTTCTTTTGCAAACCAAACGGGGGACATGGGCGGATGTTCAATTCAGTCCCCCATTTTTTAGCAAACCAAACGGGCCCCTGGTGTCCTATGACAAGCAATTTGCGAACCAAACGGGCCCATAATGTGGTTGGGCACTTGGGCCAGGCTAGGCCCGACCCATTGCCACTAGGGGCGGATTCATAGTGTCCCAACTAGGGTGTGGCCTCACTGATTTGTTTTAAAACATTACTTACTTTATTATATATTTTTGTGCACCATATAATATAATATTTAAAAAGATCCTCATAACTCCTTAACTAATGGAATAGTGGTTCTAATTAATCTTTCATGATTTTGTACCATATTCTCACATACTTATCTTTCTCCTTTTGCAATCTTGCACACGAAAATGCAACGATCCATATATGATCTAAGATGATCACCCTTGGTTCCAAACTTATGGCCATGGGTCAATTAGGATTGCCCGCGACAATCCATCCACAATCTAAATTTATGTTCAATTATTGATAAATGTTTGATATTTATATAAGAATTATGAATTATATGTATTAATTCAATTTATGATTTGATATAAATTAATATCTATAATAATTAAAGTAACTCTTATATTATAACACTATTACAAATTAACGCATAGCAGCTGCGACGCCTTGCAGCCGTTGTCTCGGACCTTTCTGGAGTTGAGCTGGCATCTCTCCAGCGTCGAGGGACGCAAGAGAGGGCGTCGGGGGCGATGGTTGGTCGTTGGTGGCCTGGATGGCCGTTCAACATGGGTCTAATGTGGAGCAGAGCACGCGGGCGACGACAAGGGAGATGGGGAAGAAATGCTTTAGGGATTTGGGGTCGAGTGCAGCTTTGTAATATTAATAATACCTAATTATATTTTTCTTAGCTAGTTGGTTGTTCTTGTTGTTTCATTTTCTTTGGAATTCTTGTGACCTTTATATTGAAAGTTGTGCCTGAAGGCTTTGGTGTGCTTGTTTGGTTGTTTGTTGTGTCTTTCCTAGGTAATGTCTTTTATCCAGGGTTATACCTAGCTTGGCGGGGCGTAACAATTTGGTATTAGAGCTTAGAGTTGTCCTCCTCGTTAGGACTTAGGGTTGGGTGTTAAGGTTTAAGGATGAGAATCATTTTATTTGAAGTTTTGATTGTCACTAATTAGGAATATGCTTTAAAAAAATATGGCTTCTTCATTCTTTTGTGAAGTTACCGAGGCTGATGGAGATACAAGCAGGAGGTTCACCAGCAGAGGTGGACGACGAGGCCGAGGTCGGGCCAGTAGATGAACTACAATGCCTCGACGAGTTAACCTAGTTTAGGTTAGAGAAGGGACGGCTTGAACGGATGACGTCCCAGTGGCCCACTTTCAGCGGAGGGCACCACACACTAGTCGTGGGGCTAGTCAGAGCAGTTCTCTTTAGGGGTGAGCACGAGTTGAAATGTCGCGATCCATCCCATCCCGAAAAATTGGAAAAAATCTCATCCCGGTTAAAAATCAAGATGGGACCGCGACATTTTCTTATCCCGATTAAAAATCGGGACAAACTAAAAGAAATCGAGATTGATAGGCCCGACCCGATTTTATTTTTTCAGATACAAAATTGTATATGTTATTTATGTTTACATTTTATTTATGCTTACTAAAGTTAGATTATTTTTGCCGAAAGGGACAAAATGATAACACTATCATATTATTTAAAATTCTTCGTGTATATGAATTTTTAAGTAAAGTTATAGTAATACTTTATTTGTGTTATCTAAATTTCCTTTTTTTAATTTCCTAATAAAAAAATTTAATGTGACTAAATGACTTTTTTAATAGAATAGATTTACGTAAGAGAGTTATATTATATATTAGCTCTTACTAATAAAAAAGTTAACTTGGTATTTTACTAAAATTTTATGGTAATATTTATGTAATTTAATTATTTATAGGGTCGTTTCGGTCCCGTCCCGATCCCGTACCAATTTTTTCGGGACAAGACGTGATCGGGACGAATTATTATCGGGACAAGGACCAGTACGCATATTTGTATCTTGACTCAAAATTGGGACGGGACGGGAACATACCAAATCCAGACCGACATGGCTCATGTACTAACCCCTAGTTTCCATGGTGGACGAGAGCAGAGGCAGACTAATCAAATTGAGGCACAATTAGAGTACGGCCCTGTTAACACTGACGATACATCCGTGGAGCTTTTAGCTGAGGACCATTCAAAGGGTATGCTGATTCAGCCACAATCTATGGCACAGTATACCCGAGAGCTTACTAAGGCACTTCAGAGGTACATGACTAGCAGACTCAATCAGTTTAGACAAATCGAGAGGGGTAATTTGATAAGTTCGCTGGGAGCACCGAGCCTACAGTCGTCAGGGAGTGGATTCGTGTGGTGGAGCGGGCCTTTGTAGTGATATAGTGTCCCCAAGATGAGTGGGTCGGTCTTGTGGCCTATTGTCTTTCCGGGGAGGCTCTCGACTGGTGACAGGTACAACAAGTCATTTTAGGTGGGGAGCTTATCACTTGGGAGATGTTCCACGAGGCATTCTTTTAGGAGTACTACCTTGCGAAATATTCGCGGCAGAAGATGCAGGAGTTTAGATCTAGTAATTCGTGTCGGGCCAAAGTTACCGGGTCGGCCCCGCCCGGACCGGCCCGACCCAAAAAATATCTGGCCAGGAATCACTGGCCTGGCTCGGCACGGCCCAGCTCGTTTAGCCCGATAACACGAAAACAAAAAAATAATCGGGCTGAATCGGCTTATTGAGCCAATTCAGCCCGATAGCTCGATAACTAATGACTTTTAAACCTGTTAATACCCAACCCTAATATTGTTTATCGAGCTATTATGTGGGGCCGACTCGGTAGCACTTGGCCCGTCCTGGCACGTTAATGGTTCAAGCCTTATCGGGCCGGCCTGATAACGACCCAAGCACGGTAAAAATCACCCTAAACTTGATTCTATCGTGCCGAGCCTAGTCGGGCTATCGCGCCAAGGGGTTCCCTTGACTGCGACAAGGCACTATGCGGGTGATAGAGTATGATGTTGAATTTGATAAGCTCGTGATGTTTGTTCCCGGCATGATTACATCTGATCACCGTCGAGCTAAGTTTTCCTACGAGGAGGCTGAACATCTCTATTAAGGGGTTGATGGTCGATGAGGAGTTGTTGGAGTATGAGCGGGTTCTGAGGCGAGTGCTTCGTGTGGAGGCATTTCATGATAACATGTACCAGGATAATCAACTAGCGGTGGCCAGTCGACCAACCCAAACTCAGGATCAGAGGAACGGAGGTTACAATGGGCAAACGGAGCAAGTAGATCTGTTATACCAATAGCATGACATACGTAGGTGACAGTGAGGCAAAAATGCAGACTACTAAGCCTCGGCAGAAAAGAGTGAGGACAATGTCGACTCAGCCACAAGGATCTTCTTAGTCCTTTCACTCTTCGAGCGGTCAAGCACAAAGTATGACCACTATTCATGGGGACCAATTAGCCATAAGCCAATTTCATATCTACAAGTGTGAGGACGCATTTCTTTCGACTAATGATTGCCCACACGTTTAGAGTGTTTGATATAGGTGTAAGCAGCCGGGTCATCTTAGGAGGGAGTGCACAATCAGACTTCAGCCAAGAAGCTAGAGTTCCCAACAACAATGTTGGAAGAGCCTGCACTTATGCACACCACAATCAGCTAGAGTGTATGCACTCACCCAGCAGCAGGCTTAGGGGGATGTTCGTGTTGACCACCAGGATCTTTCTCAGACGGGTACTCAAATTTGGGGGGTCAAAATTCATTAGGTGTGGAGAATATTATATCCTAGAATTTGGACTAAATTATAAACATTGTTAGTTGAGGGATCTTTTTGAAAAATGTAAACTTTTATGAAATAAGCCCTAACCCTTCCTCAGACTTCGTGTTGGTAGCGATCGAAGGACATAAAAGAGGCTGGTGAACGGAGTAACGTCGAGGCGGCGAGCGAAGCGAAAAGCGTCAATCTAGTAGGAGTCTAACCCCTCTCCTTTCCTTTCCGTCAAAGTATCCTTTCACCATTCATCGACGACGGCAAAATTGATTGAAGAAGAATGGATGGAAGGGAGAAGGATTGGAGAAGAAGGATGCAGGCAGATATAGGGGAGACGGCCTAGATAGCCGACGGGCATGAGTTTAATGTGGAGCAAAGGAGGCAAGCAGAGACAAGGAGGATGGGGAAGAAATGCTTCGACGATTTGGGGTTGGGTGTAGAATTGTAATATTAATAATATCTAATTATATTTTCTTAGCCAATTGGTTGTTCTTGTTGTTTCCTTTACTTTTGAATTCTTGCGACCTTCTCGTTGGAAGTTGTTCATAAAGGCTTTGATTTGCTTGTTTGATTGTCTATTGCGCCTTTCCTAGATGATGTTCTTTATCTAGGGATAAACGTAGGCGGAGCATAACTGTTATTCATGTGCACTTGTCCCACCTTATATTGCTCAAAAGTTAGTTAAGATCCCAAATTGATTAATAGCATATGGATAACCTTTCAATCAGTTTTTGAAAAGAATGATGAAACTATGAGAGGCAATGGTCTTTAATAAATGATTGATCCACACTACGACTTCTCAAAATAATGTCATTTTCTTGATATCAAAATAATGCTCAGAGATAAAAATAAATATACACTACGACTTCTCGAGTAACATTGTCTTCGTAAATTTTGAAGCATCCCCAATTTAATCAGTGGTAGGAATCCTAGTAGTGAGAGCTTGTTCTACTAGGATTTGTATGATTTTAAATAGATAGATGAAGGTTTGTCACGTAACACTATACTTGCTCTTGGGAGACGTGTGCAAAAGGAGAAGAGGAACCATGTGGGTAGGAGACAAAGGGATTGTTAGAATGCAATAAACTTAGTTGAGTCCTCTAGAGGATGTAATTTTGTCATGGTTTCATGTGGTATTGGTTTCATTGACGATTTTGTGGCAGTAGGCTACGGTTGCAAAAATCGATCGCCATACAGTCATTGTGCGGTCGCGAGTTAATTATTTCGATTGCAATGTCGTCACAAAAATAGAGACGGTTCGACGCCCTTTACCACGGTTACAGAATCGTCGTATTTGCCACCGCTGCTTTCCGATCGCATATTGCTAATTATTACTAGTATCAAGTAGTAAATTTCCATCATATCACTTAAGGGCATTTGTTTCCCGCAAATGCAACAAACATGAAAAATTCCTCCAAACCCGACGTTACGTGACATTTGAAACCCATCCCCATAAAACTTTCATCCCATTTCTCAGTGCAAAAATGGCCCTAACACTTCAAAAATTCCAAATAGTTGCCAAGGCAACGACGCCCATCACTAGCCCAATGCCTGCACCTACGACTCTTTCGCCAGCCGCAGAAACCGGAGCCGGCGCTATTGTCGATTTTGCCGCTGCTACTATCGACGTTGTCGGTGCTGCAGCGACCGGTGATGTCGTAGAGGCAGCTTCCGTAGTAGTAGTCGTCGGCACTGCTGCTCCTGTGGTTTTGTCGCTGCCGGACGCCGTGAGAGGGGCGCTGATTCCGAGCACCGAGAGGTTGTACGGCCGCGCCGCCACCACCTTGAGCAACTCGGAGGAGCCGAACAATACCCGCTCATCGGGAAGCCCGGTGCAGTTCACGGAGCCGCCGCCGAGAGTGGGGAGGAGGGCGCTGGACTTCCTTGGGAGGTTATACAAGTCGTAGTAGTCGACAAGGACGTGCGTGTAAATGGCCTGCTTGAGGGCGTCGCCGGAGAGCGAAGCGAGGGGGGCGATGTCAGGGTTGGCAACGAGGAGGACGGTGACTGTCGAGCGGCTGTTGATCTCTTCGTCTATTTTGGTGTCCGTGAGGTACTTGGTGAAGGTGGAGTATTCGTCACTGAATTCTTCGAGGATCTTGAGGATGTCGAAGGCCGCCGAGGCCGATGAGATCAGCAGGAGGAAGATGGCAAAAGAGGCATGAGCTCCGACAGCCATTATGGCGATGGGTTTGGTTTTCGGGCGGAAGCCCAAAGGCTACTGGGGTTCAATGGGATTTGGAGCTCAAGTGCAAGGGTAAAGGGTGGAGGGAGGGAGAAATATATACGGAGAAGAAGGTGCCAAATTTAGATTTTGGACAAGTGGATGGCATTTGATTGTTTATACTTTTGAGGTTCTTGTGACGGTTGACCGAGATGGGCGGTGGACATGTGATGCTTGACTTTTTATTACATAATATAATGATTAAATAGGAATGCATGTTAATTTGATCCGTTCCGACAACTAATTTTAAATAAGAAATCAATCTTGCATTTGCAAAACTAGTTTGATAAAATACTACTCTTATTTATCAAATTTTGAAGCATATCATTTGTTTATACATAATTAGACTAATTTACCAATTTCCTCATCAGTCTAATTTAACACCACTAATTGACTCATCCTCTGTTGTCTCAAAAGAAAATACTTTAACAATCAGTGGTGTGTGGGCACTCTGGATTGGTTTGTGTAAAGCAAATGAATTGAATATTAAACATTTGAAGATTTTATGATATATGGGAAGTTGCTTTAAGAATAGAAGTCTGAGGGTGGTTCCACTTAAAATGGAAACCTCAATTTAGAAGCACACTGCCTTGCTAAGATGGGATTGAAGGAAAGAAAAGAATGGGAGGATGGGAAGCTTTTGAGGCAGGAAGAAGAGGATAAAGACCGAGTGTTCACTTGATGCAGGTAAGGGAAGTAAAGCTTTCGGGTAAAAGAGATATTGATAGTATGAATAGATTTGAGTGCAGAGATACTAACAGATGTTTTGAAGGAAATGTACAGGAAGGAGAAACCAATGTAACTCAGTTTGATGATGATAATAAAATGCTAATGACATCCGAGGGGGGGAGGGAATACAGTGAAATTCAAATGGAAGGCGAGAGGTGCAAGACCACTGGTCCACTGCCCTCTTTACCCGACATTTGTGTAAAACCTGACCTCTTAACTGAGGTTCTTTTGTTCAAAAAAAAAAGACAGCTCATGATTATGCTAGATTTGTTGTCCGTAAAAGAGTCTCTAGAGTTTTGAGTTTTTTTTCTTCCCTTGCTAATGATGTATTACAAGCTATTTAAGTTGGTTCATGACATCTTGACGAGGTGGCAATGGGTCAGAGCCCAACTAAAGCACGGTATGGCCCGAATACTCGAGTTCGAACTGAGCTCAGGCGACTCAAAAATAATTAATAATTAATTTTTAAAATATATTTCAATACTCTTATAATATTCCCTTACCCATCTATTCTGATCAATGCTCTTATAAACCAATTTGACATCAAATCCAAGAGAGAAACACAAGAAAAATCAAATCATATCCAAAGTGGAAATATTATAGCCAATGTCTTCTACAATGCTTGTGCTTAAAACATTAGCAAGACGTGCTTATCTTAGGACCATCACAAACATCTTAAGTATCAGTTTTTTTTCTCCCACCTTATTCTATAGCCAATAAAATTGGAATCTGAAAGAGGTTTAAGCATCAGCAGTGCAGGTGGTGGAGGGTTTTTGGATAACAAAAGACATGCATTGGCACTGGTGCTTGTGGTCGAAGGACAAAAGGCGAATGTAAGCATTTGGATACGCCTGCTTACACTCCTCAATCTCTTGCAATACTTGGGATGAATCTGTGCATCCAAACATGGGCAGCTTCCATAGTGTCCAATACCGCCCATCGTAGTAGCCTGGTATTTGGCTGTTAGTCCTATGCACTTGTCCCACCTTATATTGCTCAAAAGTTAAGATCCAAAATTGATTAATAGCATATGGATAACCTTTCAATCAATTTTTGAAAAGAATGATGGAACAATGAGAGGCAATGGTCTTTGATAAATGATTGAAGTACATTTCACTTGTTTAAAGTAATGTTGCTTTCTTGATATCAAAATAACACTTAGAGATAAAAATAAACATACACTAGACTTCTTGAGTAACATTGTTTTTGTAAATTTTGAAGGATTCCCAATTTGACCAAAATAAAAAAGACTTCATGAATTTAATAGAACTTCATGATAGATAGATACCTAATGCCAAATTTCCTGGATGAGGTTAAAATTGTGTTGAAATACGAAAGCCCCTCCAATAGGTAAAGATCAAATGTCTTGGTTGCTAAAAACTAAAGCTTTAGTAGTACAATAAAATGGAGAAAGGATAAATGTATATTTAATTTATTGTCTCCTCATTTATTGGATTCCTTTAAAATCTAAGAGAGTTTACCAGGATTACTCTCTACACTCATTGGACTACATTCAACCTACAAGATAGATCTCTAATCGGCTAAGTAAGCTTTTAGGTCAAAGAAGTACTATGTCAGTCAAGGTTTCGTTCATCTGCAACTAAAGATCAAGTTCTAAATTTCCATCAGTATCACTTAGTGTACCACAACAGACTCAATTAATGAATTAACTGGGAAAAGATATGCTTATTCTTTATCAGAATCTCGCAAAATTTGTATTTGTTTCAATGCATTTATGTTGTAGTACAAACAAAATCACCTAACATGAGATTCCCAGTTAATTACTACTTCAGGACAACAAGAACATAATATACCAACATTTAGAAAAAGGGTTGAAATTACCTATTAATTATCAAAAACACTTAGAGTGACATAATTAAAAAAAGTAAAGATCCAAAGCTAAAAAGAAATTTTTATGCAACAAACATAAATAAGAATTTGTGAACTACCGTCCTTTTCTTTGTTCAAGGTAAAAAATGGAGATATTAGGAGATTTCACCTATGACATTATATGTACACAAATATGAAGATCATCAAATTCTTGACCATTATTGACACCCTAAATATTTTCCTAAGTCTACTATTGCAGGTTTCTTCAAACTATTTTTAGAGGAAAGACATTATTACTGATAAAAATATCATATTAACCATAAAGAAAAGTGGGGTCTAATAATACTTGCATATGTATGACAATCAAATTCTTAAAGCTGACATATAGTGCATGACAATGATGCATGAAATATTAATTGATGAATTTGTTCTCAAGAATGAAATATATGGTCCAATTCAGATCATTACCTCATCAAATTCCAAGCAAGGGGTGTATCCTTTCGACATCATGTAATCAACCCCCTTTGCAACTGATTCCATGGTGAGAGGTGGAAGGTACGAAAATGTCTCGAACTTTTTGTTGTTGAATGGATTCCATGTCTAATTACATCAAAGCAAAAAAGGCAGAGCCTAATCAGAAAAACCCTTTTTTTAAAAAACTTTAAGCTACTTATGCTATGATACACATCATAATTAAATCACTGGATTTTGAAATCTTAATACAAGTGTATCCTAACATAACGCCTAAGCCTTACATCTTGTCTGTGCTACCATATTTAGTTTCATCAATATTTGGATCCAAAACAAAGCTAAAAAAAAGTTATTTATACCAAAATTTGACATGGATTCTCTTACTGAACTAAAAATGAATAAAGATTACTCATCAAGTCAAACATTGTCAACTGAATAAAGATTATTCATTTCCATTTTTCCAACAATTCCAAAAAAAGGCGAAAACTAGGCCCTCTCCAAGAAGACATTTTTCCCAAGCATCACAAGCAATAAGGTGGGTTTCAATCTCCATCACTAATAGTTCACTGAAGAACTCCCATGACTATAGCAAATCAGAACAGGCACAAGTGTAGAAACCCTAAAACAAGATCACGACAGAGGAAACGCACCTTCATGCACCGTGTTCTGGAGCCATTGGAAACAGTTTTTGATCGCCACAGCAAAGAGAAGTCTTTCCCAGGAAAAAGCTTAGCGGAAGCGTCGCCCCTCTGACCGACGAAGCCGGCGACGGCCCCAGCAGAGAGAACTCCGGCTGACATCGTTCCCTGTTGCTCCCAAAGAGGCAGTGGTGTTGTTATAAGAGAAAAGGGACAAAAGAGAGTGCGTGTTCTTTAATAGGAGAAAATGGAAGGAGGATTGTTAGGGAGAGACGGTGGGCGCAAGGAAGGCGGTTTGTTTTGCATTAGATGATGGGCTTTGATGTCGTCGCCCACCTCCACTGCCGTCTTCTTTCTTTAATTATTTTCTTTGTGCTGCCACCTCTTTGTCATGATTAATCACGTAGAGGTGTCGAAGAGAGTGCTAATTAAATGAAACAAGTGGCAAGAGCCGACGGTGTGAAGCAGCCAACTAAGCTCGAGCCACAAGGACCGTTTTGTCTAGCCTTCGTTTCATCGAAACTTGAGGATTTATTACCGAGTAAATATATATATAAAAAAATAAGAATTCGAATATTTTCTCGTAATTTTTTTTCGTTAAAAAAAAATAGACGAATTTTTATTCTGTTATCTCGTTTAGCACACACCGTCATTTTTGATAATTTTTGCTGACCTGAACGTTAACGGCGATGAAGTGATAAATTTTATCATACGTGAATCATTTTATTATTTATTTTAATCAATTTTATTATTATTATATTATTTAAAAAGTTTTTTATTTTTTTTTCTTTCATATGCTTCCTCCTCATCTTCTCGGCCCTCCGCCCCTCCCCATCATCGATAGCCTACACTTGCTCATCCGCCACCCTCACATCTCCCTCCATCGCCTCTCCCTCACATATGGTCTTGTCCTTTGCCTCTCCCTCGGCGAGACTCCCACCTATCATCCTTTCCTCCTCTCGCCGCCCGGGAGGCCCTACGCACTCCACG
Source organism: Canna indica (assembly GCA_034359265.1). Lineage (NCBI taxonomy): Eukaryota > Viridiplantae > Streptophyta > Magnoliopsida > Zingiberales > Cannaceae > Canna > Canna indica. The sequence continues at coordinate 73,246,157 of CP136894.1, read as the reverse complement.
GGTTGTTGTCGTAGCCATGCTAACTGCGCGACCCAGTGCCAGAGAGGTCGCCGACCTCTCGTCTGAGATCGGCGAAATCCCAAGGCTTGAAAAGGGTGTCGTCGTCGGCCACCGGAGAAAGGAGGAGAGGAGGAGGGTGTGGTGGAGAAAACAACTAGGGAAGATAGTCAATATTTTAGTCAATAATAAAATGTATGTGGCATTATTTTATTCTACATGACTTCAGTCAAGAATAAATATTTATCACGTATTCTCTGTTAAGTGACACACACATAAGTTAAAATCGTCAAAAATGACGATGCATGCTAAACGGGATAATAGAATAAAAATAGGTGTATTTTCTTACTAATGAAAAAAAAAATGTTAAAAATTAGAAAATATCCCAACTTGGTTTTTTTTTTTTCGGTGGATATTTACTCTTTATTATATTTTGACTCCTTTTGGTTGTTAGCTTCTGTTAATTTATGCATTCTGTTTTTTTTACTTAAAAACAGTGTGAAGCACACGGAAGTGTTTTTTCTAGCGAAAATTCATCTTTATATTTTACCAAGATTCAATTTGAGACTTGAGTCATGAATATGAACTTGGGTTCGATTTTGAAGAGGGTAATACCTGGCCCGATCCAATCACTATCGGGCTTGTAAGTCAAAGTTGGGCTCATGTTGTATTTTGGACGGCTCTAATTTTCATTAAAACTTAATTTAAATAACAAAAATTAACACCAACCAAATTAATATGGCCTGGTTCAAATTTCCGCTAAAATTTATGTTTATTGTTAAAAAAATAATTTTAATTTTATTTATAAAAATACAAATACTCTCTGGGTATGTCATGACGAAGATAGAGCTTAAAGTGAGTCACATTAAATTGAACCTTAATTTCAATCAAATAAGATTTGAATTCAACTAAAAGGCACGCTGGAAGATAAGTAGGTGTAGTCAATAATAATAATTAATTAGCATCTTGTTAATGAACCAACATTAACCAATATTAATCTAAAATCAACCTAATACATCCATTTAATTAAACAATAAATCAAATTCATTAAATAATACATCAAATTCATCAACCAATACATCAAATTAAGGTAAAAACAAATTAGCCAACTGTGAGCAACATAGTGGATGACAACATCTTATATGTTGTCTAAAAATTTAATGTTTAAATCCTAATATGATTACCTATTGTGATTTTTCATCTTTATTATAAAAAAAATTAAAAACAAATTAACATATACATCAAATTAACCTATAAATCAAATTAACCTGTATCAAATTAATTAAACTAAAAAATTAACCTACTGTCGGGGTCGAAACCTAGGTTTCGGCCCCTAACACCGTCTCCGACGTCCACGGTCCACCGTGGAAACTGTTGTCGTCAGCGTTGGATCGAAACCCTAGTTTCGGCCTCAATAATGGATAGAGGAGGGGAAAGGGGAGGCCCGACGTACCTGAGTGGTGACGATGAGCGACAAAGAGTGGCGAAGATCGGCGAGAAATGACACGGAGATAGCCGACAACGTGGAGAAGAAGAGAAAAGAGGAAGAGGAAGAAAAAAAGGGTGTGGCCACGAAACACGAAATAAAAACACTTATCAACGACAGCCGCCACAGCCGTCGCTAGTTGATAAGTATTTTGATTTAGTGTCGTGATCGTGCCCTATAGGTATCATCGACGATTTCGAGTGTCTGTCTTTGAATTAACAGTCACACATGTTTGTGTAATATGTTACAGTTGCATAGGTCGTCACGTAACTGTCGCAGATGATACAATATTAGCGACAACCTCTTGAATCGTTGATAGTTAGATCGTCACTGTTAGTGACGACCCTATCGTCTATCATTGATACTAGTAGCAATTGAATTATTTTTTTAGTAGTAGTATATGACATCTTTTAGTAGCGACGCCCCTAAAGTCATGTTGTTTCTTAGGAAAAATTATCTACTTAAGCATTGCACATATTATGATTATTCTCATGCACAAAAGTCCACATTGCTTAGCCTCATCTAAGTTATCTTGGTTCTAATTGTTTATGAGCGGAAGAACTTAGTTACTAACTTCTCCTTGCCACCCTATATATTTTTCTTTCTAATTGATGTATTCAACACACTTGTCTTCTCGATTGAAAGTATTAGAGAACATACATGCATACAAACAATTAATTTTTCATCGATCTCTAAACTAGTCTCATTTCAAAAGTATTAATCTTCGTTTTATTGCCATGCAAAATATTTTTTTAAGGAGAAAATCATACAAAAAAAATTACATCATCTTTTTTAACTTCTCTAAAATTAACATTGTATAAGAGTATTTCCACATCCATGAATGTGTAGTGTTAATAATTGGAGATTGATTAGGGTCTTTGTCGTTTTATGATATTTTTAACGATTCGTGTTATTTAGCTCTCAATTGTTATTGCTTGTGCCGTGAAGTAGAATGTAATTTAAATTAACAACAACAACAACAACAATAATAATAATCTACATGCAGCAGAAAAAATATGATAATTTATTAATATATGACATACTATAAGTGAATATTTAAGACAAGAAATGATTTCGAGTGGCAATGCATCTTAGACATATATATATTGTCTACTAATACACGATCAATTAATTAGTGTTTGGACAATTTTTTTTTTCGTTATTTCATTTTGAGGATTCACAGAAATACCTCGGATATATAGTACCACAATCTATTCTACGTACAATAACATATTGAACTACAACAAGTTTACGTGTGAGGTATCTAGCATCTGATGTCCAGCAATATATACAACTCCTTTGCAGGCTCCATAGCAAGAAATTATATATTCTATCAAAAAGATCATTCACGTAAATTACTTTGAATGGGTAAATATCAATCATTTGTCTTTGGGGATCCGACATTAATCCTCTCATACCTACTAATTGATGCATCTGAGATGCATTTTCTCTATCTCCGAAAAAAGGCATTAATTAGATGTATTGAATTAGAAGGATTAGTTGTGTTTGAAAATTAGGATTCATTTTTTATGTTGAATATTCACTTGTAGCATATCATATCTCGATCGATGAATTGGCGTATTTTTTTCTACCACGTGTATTATTATTATTATTATTATTATTATTATTATTAAAAGAGTAGATTTTCTAATGCCACACATGCATTGCCTAACTAAATTCTAATCCATGTATAATGAGAGCAGGTACTTATATCGAGCCACAATTAACGGAAAAGAATGTTTTAATCTACTCTTTGTTTAACTAATTGATCATTTACTCAGCTCGAGTACCTTCTTGAGTTCTTGGCTTCTCCTCTTCCTTCCAACTCCAACCCACGTACAAGAGTCAAACACTATTATATCTAAAGAGGCAATTAAAAATTTATGACCGACTTCAATCAAATCGTGACAGTCCTTCGTTATATAGTTTTTTATACATCGGATTTTTTTTGCCGGTACCTTCTCGCTATAAATATAATCGGAGATGGACCCGTTATATAGCTGGACCGAACTGCTACATAGTATATACGTACTTCCACAAACCCAATGCGTGGGCCCGGCCCACGCGTATGTTTTCCACCTCATGACCACATCGATCATTCAAAGGAGTTCCATGTGTACGTGACTCCATCGGCATCATTAATTCTTTACTGATATAAACCATTTGTATATAAATTACTATAACGGCAACCGAACCGAGCGTTTTATTTTAGCGACGAATAGTGGACTTGAAATGGAATATGATTGTCGCAGTGATATTAAATATTTATCATCAATTGGGTCACGTTTCTTTCGATCGGTAAAGTGATGGGTCACCAGAACTGGATTTATAACGGATTGATTGGTGCGCGTCTTCCATGAAACGGATACACGGAAAAGGAAAGGAAGTCACGTTAACGGTTGGTCTACGGTCACACCGGTATGTAGCAGTCGGCAAAACGTAACGTCGTTTTTTGTGTGGCTCGATGGCGGCTCTTCATTTGACACGATACGCTTTGCAGTTCGCACGCATGCAACTCCAATACGATCGCAGTTGACGTGGATCGCAGCAGGCAACGAAAATTAAAAATCACAGAAGTGGTTATTTTATTTTTTCACTATATATTTTAAAGTTGAAAATTAAAAAAATACCCCCCAGCTTGAAAAAAATAATATAAAAAGGGGCGGTTTAAAGATTTGTTTTTATTGGCAAATCAAGACAGTATACATATTGAAAATACGATTGATGTCATTTTCACCCTCCAATTTGATTCAATTCTCATTTTCTTATGAAGTTGTGGTTCTTAATTTTTTTCAATTCGATTTAAATTATTGTGATATCGATATCATAAAAAATTTGAATGAAAAATCGTTAATTTTTTTCAAATATAAAAGTTTTGTTATATGGTTCAATTTTTTTTTTAAAAAAAAAATGAACCCAACTTACAAATTGGAATAATGACTAAGCTTGTTAAAAAAAAATGATAGTCCTAGAACAATGTAATGTGAAAAAAAATCAAATATATATATAACTAGTTCAATTATTACAAATAGGTAAGATTACATAATTTTATATTATATATGAACAATAAGTTAAAGTTTATCCTAGTCAAGAAGCCAATGGGAGAGTGATCATTGTCTAATCCTATAACGAAGAAAGCATAAAAGAGATAAGTTAAACAGAGTCAGAACTTGGACCATACAAATATGAAGCCGTGAGACTTCTTAGAGGATCTCAAAACCTATTCCACATGGTAAGAGTAGAAGCTGACCACCCCGTCAGCAAAAATAACTTTGCTCCCTTTGAAGATAAACATATTTCTCGAGAATCAAGTGTTCCTGCACTAAATCCTGGCCAGACACTTAATTAAATCGGTCTTATCGAACTTACGAGCATCCCCCAATAGAAATTCAATGACGTAAAAATTTGCTTTCCCAAGTAGAACCCGCCAGCCCTCCTGATTAAACACGCGATTACAGAGAAGATGGTCCAGATTCTCAATTGCTTCGTTACAAAATACACAACTAATATTTGAAAGTTGTGATTCATGTCTAGAAAGTCTCTTGTCGGTGGGTAGCTTTTTCTCGGGGATAATTCACGAGTGGATTTTAAATTTAGGGAGAATTGTACACTTCCACGGACTCGAAGGCATTGATTCATGAGTGGATTTGAGTGGTTAGGGATTTGATTCATTAAATCAATCGATCCAAGCAAGGCATCTCCATTTAAACCCTAACTCGAAGGAGGCAGCTCAACTGGTTAATTGCCATCAATAAAATTATAATATAATAGTGTAGACTGGTCCAAATTAAAGACTTGATAACCACTCCACGCCTAACACATAAAATATAACACGAGGCAGGTGCAATCTAACCCAACTCAATTAATTTGAACAGCCTTGCACAGTCCTTGTTCAAAGATTCAAGATCAACTCGGATCAAACCCACACTTGCACTCAAATTTATTTCTCCCCAAGAGCTGTCAACTCGATTTGGACATTCCACCTCTTGCTTCTCTAACTCAATTTTATATACACCATATCTTTCGACTTAATTGTCTTCGGCTAATTATTTGGTTTTTTTGTATTATTTGGGAGTTCTTGTCACGAGAAAAAAAATGTGTATGTGGATAATTGCAAAAATGTTGTGGTGTGGGAGATCCAATGGTTCAAGCTAGCCACCTTTCTTGCTCCTTCACGCCATGTGGGCGGCCAATCTTAGTGCAGAAAGAAAATATTTGGTATATTAAATTGGATGGTTAATTATGATTGTATTTAATACAATTTAATAAATAAAAACACACATATTTAACAAGATAAATGATGAAATCATTTGTCTTTTTCATTTATTAATTTGACCACGTGAATAAAAAAAATTTTTAAAAGATGATTTTTTACTCTCGAATTATTAAAAATAAGATAAAAATATTTTTGATATTTTTTACCCTTAAATAAACGAAAACAGTTGAAAAATACATTCGAACTATTAGAAATAAGTAAAAATACTTCTAAATTTAATTTTTGATAATTTTTTTATCCTTAGACAAATAAAAATAGTTAAAAAATACTAGTATTTTTACCTATTTCTATAGAAAAAAATCATTTCTCACTTTAGATATGAGTAAAAAAATTGATATTTTTAATTATTTTCGTTTGTCAAATAGTAAAAAAATTATCAAAAAAATAAGTTTAGAAGTATTTTTACTTATTTCTAATAGTTTAAAGTATTTTTCAACTATTTTTGCTCATTTAAGAGTAAAAATTAATCAAAAAAGAGTTTAGTGATATTTTTATTTTATTTTTAATAGTTCGACGATAAAAATCACCCGAATAAAAATGATTGAGGTTGCAAAGGGCATTTAGTTAGAAAGGATAGGTATCTATTTGATTGTTTAATGAATTATGGTAAGCGTGTACTCACATAATATAGAATGGTTAATGTTGCTTAACTGCAGCCACTTGTTCCCATTGCATGATGCGCTAAATATGTGAAATTGCAACGTTGACATTATTGTAACATAGTGGCTCAAGTCTTATTCTATTTCATTTTTTGAGTTTGAGACAAATCATTAAGGAGGTGCAAGGTTTCAGTTGCTAATTGTTGTAGTTTTAAGTAGGGGTTAGTATATGCTCAGAAACAACCATGTTTTTCTTTTAAAAAAGAAGCCGACTACAACCAACCATGCGTTAAAATATGTTTATGTAGAATTTGATTTTTAAATATTGTTTGGATGTTGATTTTGAATTTTCTTATGAAATCATGGCTCAAGTCTGAATAATCCTCTAATGTCTTGAGCAAAAGAAGACAATGGTAGAGAAAACAATAACCCACATTTAGAACTCTCCAGTCTCTCCAGTCTCTCTTCTTCTAACATGTTTGGTTGACTCTTGCTTGATGCAATCTTCAATCTTTCTATAACCAATTAAAAATTGTTTATAGGAAGAAATACATAACAATAATTTATTGTCATCCTTGGTCTCTGTCATCCTCTCCTCTCTACTCTTTTGTTGCTCATTTGCTCCCCAGAACAAATACCGAATACAACTATTGCAATAAATGCTTCCTTTGTATCCCTTAGAAAGCAAAGCATCTCGCTCAGCTTTTCCAAGTGCACAGTTTTAAAAGCCATTAATGCCTCTCCTTCTCCCTCCACCTCCTTCATTGCCCATTTGATTTCTCCTCCTCTGTTCATCCTCCCCTCTCGTTTGCTTCTGCTGTGTTGCAGTGGAGTTGAAAGAGAAGGAGAAGAATGAGGCACAAGTACACGAGAAGCGGAAGCCTCAAGCGCCTCCTCTCTGCCACCATTGGAAGGAGGAGCAGAGAAACAGAGAACAAGCTGGTAGAGAACGCCTCCCCTCTTGAAGAGAGCAAGCTGGTGGAGCCTGCGCTTGATGCGAAACCTGCCGTGAAACCAAGCTGGAGATGCTTCTCCTACGAAGAAATTCACAAGGCCACCAATGGCTTCCATAAAGGTCTGTTTTTTACAGGATTTGAGCACTGTTCCAATGAGCGTTTCTTGTCGAAACCTAATCGTGTGCTTGTTGCGGACATTTTGCAGATAACTTGGTCGGAAGAGGAGGGTACGCGGAGGTGTACAAGGGTGTCATGGAGGACGGCCAGGTGATCGCCGTGAAGAGGCTGATGAGGGCTTCGTCGGACGAGCAGAGGGAGAAGGATTTCCTGACGGAGCTCGGGACCGTCGGCCATGTCTGGCATCCCAACGTCTCCGCCCTCCTCGGTTGCTGCATCGACCGCGACCTCCATTTGATCTTCGAGTTCTCCTCTCGCGGCTCTGTCTCCTCCAATCTCCATGGTAACATAAGAGCTGCAAAGAGCTCTCATGGCATGACCTAAAGCCGTGAAAGTTGAGACAACTTTGTTCTTCTTGTGTGTTGCAGATGAGAACTCGCCGCCAATGGCGTGGAAGCTGCGCTACAACATCGCCATGGGCACCGCAAGGGGGCTTCACTACCTACACAAAGGGTGCCAGAGAAGGATCATCCACAGAGATATCAAAGCTTCCAACATACTCCTCACCTCGAATTTTGAGCCTCAGGTTCTACTTCACTAAACCCCTTTACTGCTCGAGTTCCTGAAAACATTCAATCTATGTGGTGCCTGAAACAAAGCCAGCATCTCCATCTCAGATTTCAGACTTTGGCCTCGCAAAATGGCTTCCGTCGGAGTGGACTTACCGCGCGGTCGCACCTATCGAAGGAACATTTGGGTACATATCTCAACTTCTTGGATTCAAGAAGAGAATATTTAGATGGAAACAGGTTTTGAAATGGGAATCCCTTTTGCAATCAACAGGTGTTTAGCGCCAGAGTACTTCATGCATGGTATTGTGGATGAGAAGACTGATGTCTTTGCATTTGGGGTATTCCTGTTGGAGATTATATCAGGAAGGAAGCCAGTGGATGGCTCTCACAAAAGCTTGCTTAGCTGGGTAATTCTTCAGCTAAACTTTCTCAAACGCTGTAGCAATCAACTAGATAAGGTTTAAGTAGCAGTAATTAATAATTGGATTGAACTTAAACATCTTTGCAGGCTCGACCTTTTCTAAATGAAGGCACGATACAATTGCTTGTTGATCCAAGACTAGAACAAGATTATGACATGGAGCAGCTTAAAAGGCTCACTTTTGCAGCCTCTCTTTGCATCAGGACAACAGCAACTTTGCGACCTTCCATGATTGAGGTAATTTGCCTCACTATGAACTTCAATGAGAGTTAACTTCATGCTTAAAATTACTAGATAAAGGGGCAAGTTATGGGGGGAGTGAATGTCTTTTTCTTTGCATATCAAAGACACTGCTTCTCTGATTTGAATCCTAGTCCCTAAGTTGCAACTGAGCAACCTTACCATTGCATCGAGGATCGGCCTCATTAAAAATGCACTAAATCAACTGTTAATAGGGAGCTTCATTAATGGTCGGAGAAGAAACATGAACTTGCCAGCTTTGTCACTCGTATTGCTTATGAACGCAAACTTCCTCTTGTCTCTTATGGCTATAAACAATCATGCTAAGTTGAAATTGGAGGTGATTACAAAATGGAAGTCACCTTACTGAGATTGTTTGGTGATATGTAGTTTTCATGTGCAGAATTCTAGTTCTTGTTCTTTGATGGGCTCCTATAGCATTATTGATACTACCATTGAACACAATGACCAATTGATATACTAGAACACATTTTTAGAGTGAAATGAACACTTTGTTAATCGTAGAATTTGGTGATAAGCTTTTAACCTAAGCCAAGTTGCAACATCTTTGTGATAATAGAATAGATGAATGCAACCACCAAAAGAACACAGTCAAGTAGAACAAACAGGGGTAGTAGTAATGTTTAAAATTTTGACAGGGTCTTGAACCTGTCGAATCATGTCCATCTCCGCAGCTCGATTTGTCCAAATATATAAAAACTTAGAAAAAGAAAAAGAAAAACCACGAATCTGATCAGGTTTTACTGGTTTTAACCAGGCTGAGTTTGAGCTAACAATTAAATCAAATTAGCTGGTTGGGTCCAGTTTTTGGAATACTAGTTTGATGGTGGGACTGCAGAATGTTAGTCAAATGGGTTTCCTGTTAGTACAAGTCTGTCTCACACATTTGTGGGTTTCAAAACCAATAATTTGGCTCATTTTACAAGAAAAATATCAACAGAGAAGATTCCCTTCATGCTTCATCATGTGCATTTTTAATCAGGTTTTCCTTGGATACTACTACTCATCACGCGAAGTGGCAATCAGTCACGGGTTGTTTATGACTGTATAAAAATCTTCGATAAGAGAATAAGATATATAGCCAACAGTTCAAATATTATCCCTTGGTTTCATACAACTGCAACTGTGGATATAAAACTACATTGGTTTTGGCAGGTTCTGGAGATCTTGGAGGGTGGCGAGATTCCGCAAGACCGGTGGAATCTACCGGAGGAAGAGGAAGAAGAGTTTTGGGGCTTTGACGATCTCAACGAGGACGAAGATGAATGTGATACTCCCTCAACATCATCAACTAGAAGCTCCTAACTGCAGTTTTCTTAGTGATGAGGGATGTAGATAAGTAGATAACCAGTACCAAGTTGACATCGTAGTGAAGTTGGTAGGTCAAGAAGGCTTCTCTACCAAATTACAACCTATCTCCATTGCTGTGCATTAGTGTGGATTAGGGGCAGCAACTCCAGCAAGCAGATGAACAGTAGTTGGTTTTGGCTGAACTCGGATGCAAGTGGAGAATGGCAAACCACTGCCTGACCCTCTTTGTATTATTTCTCTTTTGGATAGGAAAGTGAAGCAGTTTTGAGCAGGTGGCATTTTTTGTCCAGCTTGATAGCAGACAAGAGAGATGATGCTTTAGATTAAAGTTACATGATTAGTTGAGGCAATTCTGGATATCACCTGCTGTAATTGGGTGGGAGGAAAGATGTAGGATTGAAATTTGAAGAATCTAGTTTGCCATGTTATACAGCAAAGGTGGTGGGAATTTTTGGGTGGAAGGTTATGCTTGCTGTTAAATTTGATCTGACAAGCAACATATAATGTTCTTGCCAATCTTTTGAATCTTGGACTGGATTGGTCGAATCGATGGGTTTATTGAAAATGAATTTTAAATTTGGTTCAGTTCAACATTAATTAAATATCAATTAACTAAAATGTAGTCAAATTTAATACTAAAATTATTCAAGTTTAGTTTGCATTAGATGGTTTTTCTTAACCAACTTAATTATTTTCTTATTTTTATGTATTTATATATATTTTTTAAACTAAAAATAGAAAATATTTCGATTATGATTGTATAGATTAAAGTTCCACATTGTTGGAATTTGTGATTAGATAATTTTTAAATAGATTAGATCTAATTTCATCTCAAAAGCTATCTCTTCGTTTGACTATTAAATTTCTTTGACAGCTTATATGCCAATCAAAACATATCATAGAAGGATATTTATATCTCGCTGATGTAAAGGTTGACAAAGATAAATATCCTTCTAGGATATGCTTTGATGGGCACATGAGCTCTCCAAGAATTTTAATAGTTAATGAAAAATTAGTTTTTTTGGGTGGAGTTAGGTTGAAAATTAATTTTTTAATATGAATTAAAGCCAAACCTACGTTGATATTGAGCTACTTGTAGAATTTTAAGCTCTAGAAATAAATTTTGGGCGTGAGGAATGTGTTAAAGTTTTACATTATGGTCTAAATAATTTTTAAATAGATTGATCAATTTTTTCACATGAGTTAATTTTTGAGATGGAGATAGATTGAAGGCTGATTTTCTAACCGGTCCATCCTTAAAAAGCAGGATTGCTTTGGGGGTAAACTTCAATTAAATGGTTGAGTGGCCTGTTGAGAAGAGACAAAGTTCCGAGACCACACCAACATGTACCTGCGTCATCTCACACGCAAGTTGCAGAATAGATTGACTCCCAACAGCTTGTATGAAGTGGCCAAGCTGGAAGCTCATTGATTATGGGATCAAGAACACTGTTTGGTACTTTCACTGACATTTAAAGGATCAAATCCTACAAGAGTTGAATGCACTCTTATGCATACGGATTTATTCCCAACCCCTTGTGCCTTTGATCCGTGTATCCTAAGCCACCTATATACATTGCAATAATAGATGATTGGACATGTTATGGGCTCTTACCATGGATGAGGTAAGCTTTTGCTGGTAGATGTTGTGTTTATGCACAGGGCTCTCACCAATAATGAGTTTTAAAAGAAACATGACATTTAGTTTTACCTGTTGAGTTGAGTTGCAACAACAACAAAAAAACTCTTTTAACTGTTTACTTGATTCTAACCCTAATCTCTGGTGCTGTGGTTGAACGGAAAGCTTGCAATGAAAAATCTAGTAACAAATTACAATAAAATATACTATAAATCTTTAATAGCTAGTACTGGTTATGCATTTATGCATGAGTAGTATTAAATCAGCAAAGAACCCCACTCTAACAGCTAAAAGTTTGTTTTTATTTAATAAATAAATCGAAAATCAAAAAGCTCTGATGAATCTATAGTAACCAGTACTACGGAACCTATTTTTTTTCTTTTTTTTCTTTCATTATTTTATTTGAGGCAATGTGCAGTTCTATCTATAGCTAGCATGACATCTTTGCATTATTTCCTAATTGGCATCACATCAAGATTGCATCTCAATATATACATCCCCCACTCTGTGATGAGAGATTTGCATCATACAGTCAGAAGAACCGCACTGTTACAAAGCAAATTGATGATTGATGATTGATGAATCTAAAAATAAACAGTATACTGGAAAGCCTAATATCATTCTCCTTTACTTTTATTTTATTTTCCTTTCTTTTGAGGTAATGTGCAGTCCTCACGTTTGTGCATGACAGCTTTTCTAAGCATTATCCTTTGGGTAGCAGATCAAGACAACAATGACATTACAGCAAGAACCCCACTCTGACGGTTAGACTGAAGAATGCATGTCATTGTTTGGGTGTAAAGTGTTGCTCTTTCTTTTTAGGGTTTTCCAGGGAGGGGTACACATCATGCATTGCCAGTTCTGTGCATGGGTCACTGAGTAGAGAAGCATAATACAATGAAGCATTGAGGTGGGAGTCGTCACCTCACAGTTTAATGCAGGCTTGGAATGGCGTCAATAAATGTGGTCAACAGCAGTTAAGCTAGCACAGGAAAGAAGAGCCGGAGTTACTCTTTGAAGGTTTTAAGCTTGTTTACATACAAGAAGATTTATACGACATACTTGGTAAAGGATCAACATATTTCTCAAGACATTATACACACATATGGCAGACACAAAATGAATGTATGGATGAAGCAAAGTATAGTTAATGCTCTCGTGACATACAGTTTTATTTTGTATTAGTTTATTTCACGAGATGCAGATAAAATATCATCATCACTCATGCCGAGGTTTATCTTGAAATGCAATCATTTCAATTGCAGGGAACAGAGATAATTTGAGTTCAAGATATTGACCTCAATTCTGTAATTGCATGCGCCTCCACCTTTTCGGATTCAGAAAATTATAAAATATATATGGCACAAGATTGCAAAGTTTAGATAGTTCCACAAGCAACAGGTATTGAGACTAGGCTGGCTAAGTACCTTCTCTTTAAATGCAGCCAGCATTACTTGTTCCCATGCCTACCATGTAGGACAGCTATTTTGACAAGAATATTCAGTGTCAATTCTGTGCATGACTAGGTGGTATTACTGTTCCAGTTACAGCACAGTTTTTTATAGTTCTTCCTAGCAAGACAGCAAGACAGCAAGACTTATCTATGTCTATCTATTATGATCCATAGTCAGAATGGACACATCAATTTTAGAGGTCCAATTACTAATCTAATTAAAATATTTAGACTAAAATTGATTATAATACATTCATCGATCCTTATTAATTGACGCAATCTCCTACGCTCTACACCGATTACTTATCAACTTCCCACATCAAACAATGTTTAATCAATTCAATCAATACAATCTTTCATGAATTCTCCAATGATATTAAATTGAGGTATTACATTATATGTTCATATTACAATAAATACTGTGATGTAATCCAAATGTATATAATGGTTATACACCCGTACTGAAGATTCTTTAGTAATATTAGTTCTAATTTATTTATGAACTCTTCAAATTTTATTATATAAATATAAATATTTCAAATGTTATATAAATAGCAGCAGAAAGCCACAAGCCTATAATTACTTGCCAATGACATTGGTTGTAATTGGATCTGAGACCTTTTAAAAAATTTGGCAGCAAGTCTTTAGGGTTGGGTTTGATACTCTCTCACAGGTTAAATACAAGCAATTCATAATATGAGAAAGTAGCAGCATAAACATACAAGTACACGTCGATTACATATTGATTGTATATACGGATCTGATACCATATATTTGAATTTGCGTTGGTCTTCTCAGCTTCAAAAAATTGTGATTCACCCTGGTAGACTGTATGGATGAATATCCTTATTGTTTCCATGATCATAGTCAAACAGTGGTTACCAAACATCAAAACCATCCCACTCTTATAAATTTCTGGTATGCATGGAAAAAATATCTGTATCCACTTATCGGTATCAGCCAAGTCACACGAATTTCTCCAATCACATTGCATTTAACACTTTACAATGATAATAGCCTACTAGATAGATTTGTGCTCTAACAAACCCTAGAATGTCGTATATGAATTGTTGCATCTACAATGTAAGAGCAAGTTAGGCTTATAACAAGAGAAACTAAGGTTGCAGATGTATTATGCTATATTGATTCTATTCACAGAAGAATATCACCAATTAAATCCTATATCAACCACAAAGAATTAAGATCTAAGATGATGATGATAGCTATCTTAACAGGACAAATCAGCTGCTGCTTCTGCTGCACATTCCCAGTGGTCAATGATCATAGACGTGGGATCTGTGCCTCCCATATCTGTCAGATTGAAAAGGATAGCATATCAGAAGAAGTGGAAATGAATTGGGCAGGAGGAGGGGGTTAAGAAGCATCAGAAAACAAGAACACATTAACGTGAGAAAAAGGAATGTCTATTGCAGATTAAAGAAGAAAGCTTGCGTTTAATTCCTGCAGCGGCTTAAAAACAAATGTTCAAATATCTACTTTGACGCAACCATAATAGAGAAAAGAAATGCAAATCTTATACCATAAGAACAAGTGAAGTAATTCCATATACCATCATGTTTAGTTTAGCAATAAGAGAATGGTCATAGTTACGGAGAATATCAGAGAAAATAACATTGACCATTCACCTTCTAAGTTCTAACTATAAATACCAAATCAAAGAGTAAAATATAAATGAAGCAAGTACCTAATCCTAACAATTCACATTTCATCAAAATGAATTAGTATAAAGTTTAATCATGTAAAAGTACTATTTTGACTATTTCTGTAAACTGAAGTTGTTTGGCAGGTTATAAGTCATTCCTTTCCTCAATTCTCCAACCAAACAAACTTAAACCATGGTCTTCCATATTTAGGTCAACTTTTGATATAAATGAACAATAACATAATCCTACCTGTAGTAGCTGGGAATCACAATTGGTGTTGCAGTACTAACCCCAGTTTGTGGAAGTTCATCATCAATTTCAGCAAATCTGTACTCTATTATATCTACAGATCTAGAAGAACCTTCACCAATATAAGAACCATCAGAGCTGGACCCGTGACTGCTTCTCCGCACACCTAGTCTGGATCTCCTCCGCTTTATTAAATCCCGAAAGTTTGGAAACACCTTACAAGATATACAAGAGGTCCACAAGTTGCCTCTGCTCCTGCGAAAATCCTCATATTCATCAACAGTATCTGCATCCCCATACTCAATCACATAGTCTCCCAACACTATTGCGCGGGGTACTTCTGCATGTATAGTGCTCAAGACATCTATGATCTCTGAAGACTGCTGAAAATTTTCCCAGTTTAGTTGTTGTACAGGATCAATTTTGGAAGGGTGTGAATGGGGATGTTTTAGTTTAGCATGCTTCTGAAGTTCAAAAAAGTTGCCGACATATGTGCAATGTTTCTCTTCACAACACCGTTGCTTCATGTTCAAGTAGACACACACTTCATCAATAATGAGCCACCCCATCACATCTCCTCTGCACAGTGGGCAGGTTGGTCGGCTGCTTGGACTTGATGAAATGTCCTGGATGCATACCATAGAAATACCATTGGTAGCTGACATGACTTTTGTAACAACAGGCACTCCAGATGCACTTTTAAACCTCTCCAGACAATTTGAGTGGTTCTGATCAGTGTCACAAATGAATGGCCGACACCCCTTATCGTATGAAGCACACAGGAGTAGCACTCCATTATGAGGGAAATCCAAACAGATTGAGCAAGTCACATCTTCCAAATCAAAATCCAGTTGTATGTCCTTCAAGTTCATTGGATAAGAATCCAACTTAGATGCATTTTTTTCAGATGTGCATGAAGCCATCACAATCTTCTCTACAAAAATATCATGACTATTCATTAAATTGGGTCCAAATCCACATAGAAAGAAAATCAGTTAGAATAAATAAAAAACTGGCTTATTTAAGAAAATGACTATTGTAAAGCCAAAAGAAAAGAAAAGAAAAGAAACACTCTCTTCTTAGTCACTAATGTGAATTCTATGAATCAAGGGGTGTATAGGACTATTGTCACAAAGGTGAATTCTGAAAAGAGTGCAAGAAAGTTGTCAAAATATGATTTCTATAAATCAAGGGTGTGCAAGTATGAGAAAGTTGAATTATACATGCTTCTATATTCTCTTAGTGAGAAAGCCAAAATTGGCACCATGGGAAACCACCTAAAGAAGCACTTTCATGAGCTCCCAACTCCTTTGAGCACCCAATACATTTACTCATTCTATGAGTTCCCAAGTCCCTTAGTGAGAAAGCTAAAGTTGGCACCATGATACTCCATATTTATTCTGCATCCACCATATTCTAATAATTTTCCTCTAACACCACAAACAATTTTGATTAACCTGATTTATCTTACAGAATCCAAGATCAACAGAAATCTACATCAATTTCCAGGCAGAAGGGTCTTTGTGCTGTTGTGATTGTATTTTCCAGAACTTGTTGGTTCAACATACAAAGAAATCAGTGATGAAATCATGAATAACCAAACTCATTCTTATTTATGCCAAGTACACAGTATTTATATTTTTCTTAAATATTATGAGTAAAATCCATCCAAGTTCTGTCGCACAACATAGATGAAACTAAAAATGACCCTTGAAACTCTTTTGACGGTAATAAGACAGGTGATTCATGGAACATATTCAAGTATGTAATTATCAACTTAAAAGTGACGAACTTCTGTCACATGCCTGCACCGTGAGAAATAACCAAGAAGTTGAAGACCAGTAGATGACTGAATGGCAGAACCAATTGGGTCAATTAATATTCTCATAAACCCATAATCTATCAGTGAACTAATAAAGTTTTTTCTTTCTATGTCAAATTTGGAAATGGCTACACAATTTACTCTCCTGGTAGTTCATTGAATTATTTCACATGGAACTTGCATCCAGCAATAGCAAGTATTATCAATTAATTCCAAATTGCTAGCAGAATTAACCAGGAACGGATCCTCTTGAATGATGATTTGGCTTGCACCATAAGAAAGCTACAAGGAAAATGTCCTTCTTGAGACACCCAGTGAGGAAGAGAAAAAAGAAGGAAAACAATCAAGAAGAAAAATACCACAAGAGAAAAACCAGGTACGCAATAAAAATGACCAAACCGCATGGAGAGAAACACACCAGGGTACATGGTTTGTCAAGATTGTATGCATCTACTAAAGGTCACAATAATTTTATTCTTGGACAAAAACTGGTACAAGTAGATGTCTTTCACAAATCCAGACACTCTTGCCAACCTTTCTCTGACCACCTAAGACCTCTCCTCTCTCAAGAATATGAATTGCACATAGGATTCCTTTCTTACAAATTTTCTCTTCTCTAGCTATTTGTCACCTCCAGGTGACCAGGTCTCACCGTGCCTCTTTCGAAAAGATGAAAAGACCCTTGGAATGCAATACTCCTAATCAAAGTAGGATAGGAATTTGATACAAAATCAAATATGAATATATGGAAATCAATAGAGATATTGTAACTAGGCAAGATATGGAATTGGAGAATTTGGGAAGCTAGATGATTACAACTCTTGAATTTCCTAACTAAGATCAAGCCATTTTGCATTTGTCGTAGGTAGTTCATAATCATAAATAATATCATTGCGCTCACTTAAGATAATACAAGAGAATACATTATCATAAAAACTGTCCTCCATGTCCTTGATGCATGCCATAAAGCTTGCTAAGATGCACAATAGCTAATCACTCTAAGAGTTGCATCACAAATAATGGAATTCATAATCTAGATTCACAGTTTCTTGAGTTAATATGGCTTAATAGAGAAGAAAGTTACATTATTCTATCAATTACACAAGTAATATGGTCAAATAATGTTCTTTATTCATCTCATCAACTTCAGACAAAAACCAGTTCGTTCTCATAACAATCTGTGTTTCAAAAACTCTAGATTATCTGCACCAGCAAGTACATAACGAATATATTCTATACGGGTGCTTGATTGATGACCCTCATTAAACACTTGCGCCTCCTGCAACTATATCACCCAATTATTCAGTGGGCGTAGGCAGTCTGCACCCATATATGAATCAGAAATGACAAGATTAAAATTTTCCACCAAACCTTGGTTCAGTAGAGATTATGTTACCATCACCTAAAGAGATTAATCTGAAATCTCAAACACCAAACAAAATGTTAAAATAGAGAGGAATGATCAAGTACAGAGGCAAGAGCTAACACCATTGATTAGGAATCATCCGCATAAAAAGAAAAATGAATCAACCCATCAGATCATGGAACGTATCAAAAATGAACTTCATGCTACAGTAAATCACCAAAAGGCAACACAAAATTTTTCTATATGCACCATCTCAAACCAATCTTGTACTGTCGAATTGAAGAAAGCGAGTATCCGGAGTCCAAATCGAATCATGGAAATAAAAATACCATCAAAATTCTAGGGAAAAAAATCCCACCTTGATCGAATTGAAGCCCAGAAGGCCGATATCGATCAGAAGAAGGCGACAGCTAAATTTCTAAAAGATTCCCCAAAGGAAGGCAGAGTTGTTAGTTGCCAGGAGAATCGAAAAACCCTAACCCTCGATCTCGATTTGGCGTGCGGGAAAGGAAAAGGGAGATGGAAAGAGCCGGCATGGGGCGGAGAACTGCGACAGAAATAGTCATATATAATATAACATATAAAAGTCATCCGATGTAATTTTCTTTAAAAGGAAAAAGAAAAAAAAAAGCTCCTAATATTTTCTCGTGGGTACGCTCCTAAAATTTTTTTAGATCAAAAATACTTATTATATTATAAAATTGAATACAAAAATATCTCTACAGGTAAACGATGTTAATTGAGGATAACGTAGCTGACATGACTGATGACCAGAACCGATTACGTGGACATGTGACGCGCATGCAGGCCAAGACGTTTTCTCACGAGTACTAAAATACTCATGATGTTTTCTCACGGGTACTAAAATATTTTTAATATTTTTTGACTAGTACAAAAATATCCCTAATATTAGGAGTATTTTTATATATTTTTCTTTTTTAAAAAACTTAAAACGATGAAAGTTGGATACACACCAAGAAAATTTATTGAAAAAATAACTTATTATTTTAATTTTGAGTTAATATATAATTCCAGCATTTACTACCATTCAATTATTAAATTCTTCCAACTTTTGGAAGATGTATTAGTAGACTAGTGGCCTAAAATATTAGGGCATATTTGGTTAGCGAAATCAAGTTTGTTTTTATGATTTCGATTTTATTGAAATTAAAATTGCTTACAAAAATATGTTTGGTTCAGTATTTTTATGAAACTGAATCAAAATCAGAATAAAAATGAAACAAGTTTTTTTAATAAAAATGAAAACATCAGAATATTATTTTTTATGGTTTCGACACTGTCGATTTCGTTATCAAAATACATTGACAATTTTGTAATTATAAATATATTTTTTAAAAAATTAATTAATTTAAAAATAAATCAAACTATATCTATTTTTAAAAAAAAAAATCATCATTTTGAACTCAAACTATTATATTAAATTTACAAATTAATTAAACCAATTATATCTAACTCAAAGCTAAATTTTAAATAACTCAATTTTCTTAAAGTTGATCTATTTATAATTTAATCAAAACTATTGGACTTATTTTTTTTAAAAAAATTATAATAATTATTAATTAATTTTTATATCTAATTAACAAAAAAATCTTAAATTATCAATAACTTAATTAATTAAATCATATAAATATTTTACAATGATATTAGCAAATATTTAATTTTGTAAATTAACTAAATATTTAATTACTACTAAAAATGTTCAAAGAAAATTAATATTATTTTTTATAACCAAATAAATATTCACTGATTATAACTAACTAAAACTGATGTTGTTTTCATTAACCAAACGCGTTTTTAGAAAACTGAAAATTAGAAACTAAAACTAAATTTTCGAAACCAAATTTTCAGTTTCACTGAAACCAAACCAGGAAATAATTTTCGTTAACCAAACGACACCTAAAATGTTACAACTCATAGCTCTCTATTTAACACTACGCTCTTTTATGCATCAAAATATTAAGTTAATTTCACTTGGGCTATAAAATTTATCTCGATTGTTATACCCGAAAAATTTGAATAAATCATTTTTCTAACCTTTTGGATTTTCTTTGACAATTTTTGGGATTTCATTTGAGGTACGAGCGGGCGTATTTGTAAAATTTGATTTTTGTGATTTTTTTTCATAAATTTACCTAAACATATATTTATATATAGCCCCAAGCTAATTTTATTTGAGGTCTTCACCAAAAAGGGAGTCCACGCCATTGTAGTGTCGGGGACATCAATTTGGCTGTTGAGATTGCGGTGATCAGTATTATTTTTGAGCTTTTTTTGTGGTGTTTGAATAAGGATGGCAATTAGAACTGGTTAATCGAACAAATAAAATCTGGTTTCGAATAGTGGATTTGCGGTTCGATTTCGGTTTCAATTACTAAAATCTAAAAATCAATTTTAATCGATTCGATTTCGATTATCAGGTCGCGGATATATATATATATGTGTGTGTGTGTGTGTGTGTGTGTGTGTTCTTAATTTAAAAACTCGAAACCAGCTACTCGTTTATCCAATTATATATATTCTTAACCCAAAACCCCTAAATCTGCTACTCGAAATTCGTTTACCCATTTATCTGAAACTCGATTATATATGTACCCTATGTTTGATCTCTACATGTTGTCGTTAGTTCAAGTTTTGGTGTAGGATTCTTTTCTTGTTCGTTCTTATCGTGTATTAATTATGTAGATATCATTATACAGGTGATAAGAGTCGTTGTAATCAAAGTTTTCTTTGAAATTTCAGTGGTGCTCAATTTCTTCATTTTGGTCGATTGTTTTTGAGTGATCTTTGATTGGATTTTCGTTTTCGGGTCATGGAGACCATTGTAGTTGGCGCTAGTGGTACAATCGCATGTGGTGTTGTTGTTGACGTGCTTGATGGTTGCAAGCGGTGATGTCATCACTGGGATGTCCAGCGATGGCAACAAGGAGTGCTGCTACAGTTGGGACGTCCAACAATGGGCAATGTTGCCGCTACAGTGTCGCACACAATTTAAAGCATGTCGAGAATCTCTAAGTGACAATATCATCGACCTCCAAGCAACAGTGAATTTGTTCGAGAAACAGAATTTTGGTGTGGGGATAATATCAGGTGTAATTAGGGTATTAGGGTTAGCTTTTAGGTTTTTAAAATAATGATGTCGAAAATATTGACATGGCATGAGATAATAGAAAAATAATATTTACTATGTCGATTATGATGCAACGTCAGCAAATAACGTTTGTGGTAATAGGTACATGATCGTGAGATATAATTAATCTCAATTCAATAGTGTGAGATAAATTTATCGCAAATCTAAAAGTGTAATAGATTTGTTATAAAATTTATCGTTTGAGATAGATACATTAAATTTTTCTAATTTATTTGATGCCCCAATCAACTAAGATTGTATTCATGTTATAATGTATAGCTTTTACATGTTACAATGTATAGCTTTTACATTTGGATTATTTATGAACTGCACTCATCTAATGATTAAACAATGAATCTTAATTTCTATCACACGGGTAATTAGAAATTTTGGATTAGAGTTCTTAACTACACATATAATATTAACACATAATTCTAGTCAGAAATTTTGGACCAAAATATATAACTATCGTATAGGAAGTCATGCTTGTTTCTTTCTACTTGCACTAATTGTTGGTCTCCAACTCTGTTGAGCTCGGTGGATTGATTAGGATAAATATACACAAAGTATTTGATGCGACTTGATCTACGTATACATCACACACTTAGGCCTTGTTAGTTTTGCCGAATTAAGGAGGTGGATTAAATTTTAAAATTTAATTCACCGTTTACTGCAGCAATGGATAAGAATTGGATCAAAAATTGAGTAAATTTATTTTGGCCCAAATTTATTATTAGTCTGATTTAAAAATCCTGGCGAGGGAATGAGTTTAAGGCCCAAATCACAAGATATATATTTCATATCTTATCTGTATTTTTTATCTCAGGTCAAAATAAACATAAGATAAGATTTCAAAAAATCTTCTTGAATTTCTATCTCATTTTTATTCATCTTAAATTTTATCCTATCCAAATCATATATATCCTCGAAAGCAAAGTGATATTGATAGTTGAAAAACTATTGATCCAATGAGTCATCCATTCAGTTACCTATACTATTTTAAACTCTAAAATGATAGGATAAGCCCCACAAATAAGTGATAGTTCTATCAACCATGAAAACATATAATATGATGACCTATCGTTCTAATCTATTGATGTGGATCTATTGGGTGGATGATGGCACTTGCATCGATGGATAATAGATATATTTCTTTTGAAATTATTATATTTGAAAATAAATACTACATTGTGACAATAGCCAAATTGACTAAAAAATATTATTTTATTTTAAGTTATTTCATACCACGTAGATTATATTTTTTTAAAATGAAAAATATGATAATGATGTGCTATCTTAGCAATTAATAGGTATAATAATCAACTGTGGGTAGCATAGTTGGTAGCAACATATTGTATGTTGTCTAGAGATCTAAAATTTAAATTTTAGTACAATTATTTATTATGATTTTTATTTTTTGTTAAAAAAATAATAACAGGTATAACAAAATTAGAGACTATGGTTTGGTTGAATAGGAGATCTCACAACATATCTTGTATTTGAAAAAAAATGTCACATTTGTATAAAGAATTGAAGAAAAATCTTTTTCATTAGTGAATTTATTTTATCCAATAAAATAAGATATAAAACATGATAGAAAATGAGAAATAATTTTTTTTAAAAATATCCTGTAGACCGTACATAATATCAATTTCAATTTTATTTTGTTATAACTTAAGTATTAAATAAACAAAATTTAAAATTCATCATTTATTTATTTTGTGAAACAAATATGCGAAGTTGCAAACAACAGTTTGTCTGGTACCAATTGATGAATTGAAAAGAACTAGAAAGTGCCACGTAATTAGTAGAGTCTTGATTGATGGTATTAATGGGTTATCTCTCTACCGACATGCCAAATCCATTTTGATCCACTTCTATTTGCCGACATGTTTAGATCCACCGGATCGATCAAATCAGCGGCAGGTGGATGCGACCATGATTTCTTTATCAATCAAAAGCATAATCAATATCGAATTTGAACATTTGTCAAATAATGCAAGAACCTAATTCTGTTGATTAGAAGTAGCATTCCAAACTAACACATAGCATGCCCAGAATATAAGTAATAAAAAATCTACCATGTTTTTTTTTTCTTTCAAATTTTCGAGTATTTACTACAGTTTTTTATCTGTCCTATTTCATGTAATAATTTTCTCTTTCCATCTCTTCCTCGTAGTCGTAGAAAGACAATTGATGAAAACGTACGGTTAGTTATTTGCCAAATAGAAACCATAGTATGACTTTAAATATGATCATACGCGATCATTGTTGAAACCTTGCCAAAGTCATTGTCTCACCAACTTTACAACAAGAGATCAGGATGGATCAAAATTGTACAACAAGAGAAACTAGAAATAATTCAAATCATATTCATGCATAAATGCTAATTTCAAGTCAGAGATGCTACCAAAAGTCAAAAACAACCAATATTGAAGGTAATGGCATCTTAATTTTTCAAATTCCACACAGAAGCCTGCTCTGATAAGTTGAAACAATATAGAAGTGGGCCAGTAGGTGATGAAGAATAAGAGGATGAAAAGAAATAAAAGGCAAACTCAGTTGCTGCATACAACGCTCCAAACGTCAAATTGGGAAACAATCTATTTTTTCAAAATTCTTGAAATATTGTGTGATATGACAATGCTAATTCTACACCATTCAGGATACTCTCCAGGGAACAATTTAATAGGTCAAAAGCTCCGCGCCATGGCTAGTGCGTAACATTCTTTGGGAGATTTCTAATGACATTGCTCTTCATCCCAATCTTTGACCGCATAACTTCAACTCCTCGTTGGTTCATCTCCCTCAGAACTTTCATCCTCACTATTTGCTCCTTAGATTGTACTGTTGCCAAGCCCATGCTTCGGTACCTGCAGAGAGTCTTATTGTTAAAATCTATTGATTCAAACTTTTTTCATCTAATACAACACAAAAGTAATAATTTTGCAAACATCATAGAAACGAACTAGCAATTCTCGCATTTTATACAGAGTTGCTTATTTTAGTTTCTAGATTTTTTTTAAAACAAAATCTTCTGCGATGAAAAATAAAAAATTAAAAACACTGGTTGTTACATGTCCCTTATATAGCTTAGTGGGAATGACCTAAGGTTTAAAATCTCGACCGAAACGGTATATACCGGCCGGTATATACCGGTTTTTGAGTTTCCCGGTATTCGATATACCCGGTTTTGAAAAAAACCGGGTATACTGTGTATACCGGGCGGTATATAGCGGTATGATGCGATATACCGCCCGGTATGAGCGGTATATGCTCATACCGCCCGGTATGGGCGATACCGGGCGGTATGTCACCGCAAAGCCGTTGGCAACGCCAACGGCTCTGTGGCCGACAGCCCGACAGGGCTGTCGGCCACATGGGGAATCATACCGCCCGGTTTGGGCGGTATATATCAAATACCGCCCGATATCGGGCGGTATTTGATATATACCGCCCAAACCGGGCGGTATTACATACATACCGGGCGGTATACCGCCCGGTATGATCAATAGTGATCCCAAACGGCTATAGAGCCGTTTGGGATACATTTGGGTTGTTTTGGGGCTATATAAAGCCCCCAAAACACCCTTCTTTCATCCTCACTCACCCCTCTAAACTCTCAATCTCTCAATCTCTCTCAATCTCTCTCTTTATTAATTTCTACGTCGAAATTCTATCGAAATGGCGCCGAAATCTCAACCCGACCCCGCATGGCAACACGGTACTCGGTTGGAGAAGGCTCATCACTGGCAATGCCAGCACTGTAATATGATTTCACGTGGTGGAGGCATCACTCGATTGAAGCAACACTTGGCCGGAGGATATCCCGACGTCGTCAATTGCGCCAAAGTACCGCCCGAAGTCCGGAAGATGTTCAAAGCGCAACTCAACAACAAGAAGGAGGAACGTCTTAAGACTGCAGCTCAACAAGCCGAGTTCGACCGACGAGCTACCCAAGATGTCAGCGGTGGCCATTATGAGGCTCGAGGTGGCGATAACGACGAGGACCCGGAACTTGAAGCCGGCATCCGAGCTTCATTGGAGCATGCTGAATTCGAACGAGAACGGATGTATTATCCCGGATCTCAATTCGAATATGGCGGCGACAGCGGCAGCGGTGGGATAAGTAGCGTCGGCTCAACTTCGGCTGCCGGAGCAATGGACCGAAGCGGTCCAATTCCCTCCGGTCCTTATATTGGTCGGAGTTCTAGCATGAGAGCACCTCAAACTCAGAGCAGAGGAAGCAGCAGAGGAGGCCTTCGTGGATTCTTCACAAACCTCGGAGCAAGTGGTAGGAGAACTAATGTTGATATTTCTGATCTTGATCCCAGGGCATTTCCTCCTTCATCGGCAAAGCAACAACGCATAGACGATATGTACAGCAAGTCGAAGAAGTGGGAGTTGGGAAAAGCCATCTCCAAATGGTTCCACTTCAGCCGGATTCCCGCAAATGCAGCCAACAACCCGTACTACCGAACTATGGTGTCTACCATCCAAAAGGTAGGCCCAGGTATTACCCCTCCAACTCCGTATGAAATTTCAGGACCTTTCCTTGAAGAAGAGGTCAAGGAATTAAATCAATGGATCGACAGAATCAAGCGGCAATGGGGGGATTACGGATGCACTTTGATGTGCGATAGTTGGACCGGTCCAACCCGAATGAGCATCATCAACTTCCTCATCTATTGCAACAAAAGGGTTATCTATCACAAGTCGGTGAACGCATCCGATGAAGTCCATAGTTCTCTCTACATCTCGAAGCTGATGAAGGAGGTGATCGAGGAGAATGGACCCGAGAACTTTGTTCAAATTATAACCGACAACGGAGCTAATTTCAAAAGGGCTGGTGAGATAATTGAACTGGATTATTCTCACATATATTGGACTCCATGTGCAGCGCATTGTCTAGACCTAATGATGAAAGATATCGGTGATATATCGATGGTCAATAAGACGGTAAAAATGGGGCAACAAATTACGCGCTTCATATACAACCACACATGGGTACACGCCCTTATGAGAAAATTTACAGAAGGTATTTTTTAAAAATAATTTATAGTATTTATTTATTAATTAGTTTAGGTGATAATTACTAATAATAATTTTATATTTTAGGTGAAATTCTTCGACCGGGAGCGACTCGTTTTGCAACCAATTTCATCGCATTAAGGTCGCTCCAACAACGTAAGGTGGGCCTTCGATCAATGTTTACAAGTGATGAATGGTCTACATCAAGATATATCGGAACTAATGATGGAAAGCAAACCGAGAAGAACGTCCTCAACACGCGGTTCTGGGATCGCATTGCGGAGATAGTCGTCGCCGTAGAACCATTGTACAAGGTTCTACAACAGGTGGAGATGGAAAAGACACCTCAAATGGGTCATCTCTACTACTACATCCATCAAGCACAAGAAGAAATCAAGAGGGTGTTGATTTCGGAGACCAAGTATAAACCCTTCATCGACATTATCTCCCAGAGGTGGGAGGATCAAATGGGTCGTGACATACACATCGCGGGTAATTTTTTATTTAATTTTTTAAAATTTATTTAATTTTAATTCATTATGCTAAATTACTTATTAAATTGATAATTTTTGTAGCGTATTATTTAAATCCCGCATACCAGTATCGATATGATCTTGGAATGATGGATAGTTTGTTATATCCGCTTCGCAAGGTCATACAACGAATGTCGGCAACAACCAGAGAAGCGGCGCAAGCTCTAAATGAATCAAAATATTTTCGAGATTCAAGTGGCAATTTCGTAGATATAATTTTTTTCAATTTATTTATTAATTATAAAATTGATAATCTCGTTACTAAAATCAATTTTAAATCTATTGCAGTTGAATGGTGGTTGCAATTTGGAATCGAAGCTCCAACTCTTCGGAAGATTGCAACACGTATCCTCTCGCAAACCACATCAGCAAGTGGATGCGAGAGAAATTGGTCGACCTTCTCCTTAATTCATACCAAGCCGCGCAATCGGCTTTCATATGCCCGATTAGAGAAGCTAGTATATGTTCATTACAACATGCGGCTTCGAATGCGGACATTACAAAACGAAGATATTCGACATGTAGATCCGTTCGATGTTGAGTTCGTCCAAGACGATACGGACCCGATAATTGATTGGTGGAGTGCAATGGAGAGCGACCAGCCTCTTCTTGATGAACCAGGCGAACCACCTCAGCCTTCACCAATTATATCTGATGCACTTGAGTCTGAGAGCCAACCAGAAGACATAGGCATTACTCCCTTGGACTCTCAACGAATTCGGCAAGCAAGACGCCGATCCAAATCAGATTCTCCATCTTCTCGATCAAAGGGAAAAAAGAAGGCAACACCTTCAACGGCAAAAGGCAAAGCCAAAGGTAAACGACCAATTGATCCTTTGGAAGCGATTGCAGAAGCAGAAGAGGACGAAGAAGACGAACCCTCCATTCATAGCAGTAGCAGCACAAAAGACGGAGGAGATGATGATGATGATGGAGCTGGTGGAGAAGACACCGTCGTGCCATCAACATTGCCATATGATGATCCATGGACAAATGAGCAATACTTCGATCACGCCAGCCAATATGATGACCGTGGTGCTAGTACCGGACAAACAACTCAGGTGTACAAGAAGAGAGGCTCGCGTCGAAGAGGTGGACCGACAGCTTTGCAAGATTACCATCACGATATGATGAGTAGTTTGCAAGAGGTTTCTGAATCCACCTACTCTGTATCCAGTACCTACTCAACTGATGATACAGGGTCTAGTTCTTGGAAACCCAACAAAGAAACGCTAATGTCAATGTGGTATAATGGATACCAAGGCATTATGCCGTGGGAAAATTTCCAAATATGGGCATTAGAGAACTATAGTGTTGACCTTAGCCGTGTATGTCCCGAAGCCGAAGA
This sequence comes from Canna indica, assembly GCA_034359265.1. Lineage (NCBI taxonomy): Eukaryota > Viridiplantae > Streptophyta > Magnoliopsida > Zingiberales > Cannaceae > Canna > Canna indica. The sequence goes on along the minus strand of CP136894.1, from coordinate 73,217,908 downwards.
TATGTATGGGTACGACGGACGTCATTCGTCCGCATTTTAAAAATTGTATTCTTGTATTTGACATTTGAATATTAATTTTAAGCATTTCTTCATCAGTTATGTGTTATTGGAGTTAGTTCTTAAAAAAAAAAAAAAAAAAAAAAAAAAAACAAAAAACCGGCCGGTATGCATTATCCATACCGGACCGTACCGTGTGTCGGTACGGTACGGTACCGGTATGTACCGGTACCGGCCGGTGACCGAAACCGGTACCGGTACCGAGATTTTAAACCTTGGAATGACCAATTATGTTTTTTGTGTATTGAACAGAAATACAATCAATATTAGTATGTTTAGACTAGAAAAGGCCAAAAGTATTACTTTCTGCACAGAGAACAGTGGCCAAATGCCACATCACAGTAACTAGAAAGGGTTTGAAATTTAGCAGCAAAAAATGATATCTTGTTCTCAAATACAAGAAAGCTTCTATTAGCCACAATATATCAATGTAATCAAGATGCAGAAGGTGCAAATACCTTGAAGCTAATGAAAGGGCTAATGTCATGTCTCTAGAAAGAGAAGGCCGTGGTTTTTGGCGATAGTAACGAAGAAAATCCCGAGATCCAAGAGTTCGAACAAGTACACCATCTTCAGTTTTCCGTGTAATGATCAGCTCAGATCCACCACTCCCAAGTTCAACATTGTTATTCATATCATCGGATGTCACCAATTGCTTACCATCTGCATCCACATAACTAGAGAAGCGGCACAATAACAGAAAAGTCAGTATGCCAAACAAAAAAGTGAAAATAACTCAAACAGAATCCAACTTACATCCTTATGAACTTACTTTTGAAACTTATACCATCCTTAACTGAAGGTGAATCTCCAACAAATACTATGATAAGTAGGAATGAATGAGCAACCACATAGTCACTATAATGTAATTATACACATTTCTCATGACGTTCCTTCAGGTGATTTAACATAGTTCTATGCTTAACCCCATTCAGGATAACTAGAAAGCTATGAATTAAACATATAAACACTTCATTCCTTTTTTTAGTATTCAGAATTGTATATATTAAAGACACAATAAGAGCCAGGGTAGTGTTTGTATGTTGAAGTCTGAGGATCCTGTAAATGTTAAATGTACACATGTGGGGTTTTAAAAGCAACATTTGCAGTATTTAGAAAAACAGATGTTACCGTTGCAGCCATATCCATACCTAAATCTATCTTAATCCTCCGATTTGGCTATATCTGCAAATAATTAAATGGAAAAGAATGGAAACATCTTAAATTTCAGATTTTACAACATATACCTGCTGCTATAATCATAGAAATCTTCCAAATCAACATCTTCATCATCGCCACCATCTCCATAACGCAATTTGCAGTGACCTTTAGCTATCATATGCTTTCTTACAGCCTCCAAACTTTGAAAAGGATGGCATCTATCATTACAGTACAAGCACATGAAATCCCTCATGACCTGGTAGAAGAAAAATGCAAAAAATATTTTATATCAAAATGACTTGATGAGTAAAATTTTGAGAACACAAAATGCAAAGAGGATGCTCACCTTTAGACCAACATACGTAAGGAGACCATTCGGATCCTTCAGATATTCAACATCAGGTATAAAAAATCCATGCTGCTTGTGCATATGGACCATGCAACTTTCTATATTTTCATGCTTTAGATCACAAATGAAACAGCAAGAAGTATCAATCTTTTCATCTTCGTCAATGTCATCATTATCCTCAACTTCTAAACTACCATTGTGTTCATCAACGTGCAAATTTGACAAGGATTCAGAAGCCATTTCCAGCTCATCATTTGGGTTGACTTCTACCCATTCATCCTCACTCTGCTCACTTTCTTCATCCTCATTTTCTATAATAGTTTGGGGTTTTCTAGATGAGGTCTTACTTGATTCTCGGCCAGCCAATAATGGCTTTATTGTGGTAATACCTGCAGTTGAAGGACTCACTTCCTGTGATGCTTTCATAATATGGGCTCGTGATTTAAGATGCTGAGCATGAGCCTTTGAACTCCTGTATTCCTTCCCACAAAGAGCACATCCATATAGCATTGGTGTAGCACTCATCTGGTTCCGTTCTTCAGCAAGAGCTGATTGCCGAGCTTGAAATAATTCTTCTGTTACTCCTGGAACTCCTGCAACCTGATTCACATAACGCTCACATTTAACTTAAACAGTAAGTGTACAAAAGTTTTGGTATAGAGTGATGTACTGAACCTAAAGAAACAAATCAAGAACATGATTAAAAGCCTCTGAAGACAAAAATAAGTGATTTTATGTTTTTAATAAATGATTAATAACTGACCATCATAATCCGACCATAGATGAGCAAGAAAAACTGAATATAAATGAAGCCTATACCAAGATGGTCAATAAGAAGTAACATGCACACCTAGAAGATGTAAACAATCTCCAATAGTCTTTCAGTGTCTTAACTCCTAACCAACACAAGTGGACTTACTAATGATCACGTACTTTGAATTTGAAGTTTTTGTTTGTACCATGAAAAGTTGAATACTGAAATTTTTCACCATGAAAGCCAAAATCACCTAACGAGTTAAGTCTACTAATGAAATACTAATAAATTATAAAATGGTACAAAGTTATAAACTATGGACTGTTTTCTTGCTTCTCAATTTGCAAATTTATACATCACTAGAGAAAGACACTGGAAAGTGCAAATAAAAGTAATAACTTTGAGCTTCGGTTAATCAACTAATCCAAACTTACATCCTTGTATACAATACACAAATAATGGATTGTGAATCATAGAACATACCTCGTATTTAGAAAGTGATAACAAGGAAAAAAAATACAGAAGGTTAGACTGATTGACCAGAATTGGCATTAACTAGAATGTTTCTAAAGATTGTCTTTTTTCATAAATAAATAAATAATTTGGTCCAAAAGTTGTCCCCTCTTATTTCATTTTTTTTCTTTTTTCTATTTATAAAAAAGAACATTGTGAAGTATACTTACTTTAGAAACATATTACAACTATGTCATCGACTAGCAAAATAACCAAAAACATAGAACCATCCAACACTAGCAATTGGAACCATAGCATATAGTCATAGACACACCTCTCACTTGTCATGTTTGACAATTTTTCCTAGAAAATCCAGAAGTTCTCATTTATCAGATATAACTTTGTTTTGTTCCGTAGTTTGTCAAGGAGCACAATGAACACATCACAATATGCTCAATGAACATAGATATGACTGTTTATGTTGGATATAGCCTATTTGACTATCAAAAGTCACATCTCAATTTACCACTTGCCTTTTGCAATAAAATATAATCATTCATCAATTAGCACTTCGACCAAAATACTGGAAATTAAATCACTTAAAAAATACACTAATCACAATAAAGTTGTTTATCTGCTTGAGTTGAAACCAATATTTCCATCAGCAATATGTTAACAGACAATGTTACCATAGATACAGCCTAATCAATCAAACAAGAACACATGGTGATGGAAATATCATCTACACTTGTTTGCTGAGATATTGCAATGAGGTGGCTTTTAATAATGGGAAAAGGTTATCCTTCTAAAAAAAATGCAACAATCATCGAATGCGATTCTACAGCATGACCGTGAGGACAAGGTTATTGCAATATTGTTTGATCTGCAAATCCATCTATTCAAATGAACGGGACGAAGAGTCCAAATTTCTAAAGAACAAACGCAATAGTAAAAAAATATCAAAAGCAACGACTTGAAGGCTTGAAGCCCTAGTTACCAGTCAAGCTCAGAAAGCAAACCAAAAAAAAAAGTACCTTCTTTCAATAGAAATTAAAAGAAGCAGTCTCAAATAGCTCGGGGGAAAGAGAAAGACAAATCCAAAACCCTAATCCGATGCAATAAACTAACATAGCAAGAAGAAGCGTGATCGGGAAAAAGAAAAATCAAGCGCCTAATCGAGTAAAATAGGGATTTTGCGAAGCCCCGAACCTAGAAGCGAGAAACCCTAGCAATACCTTTCTCTTGAGGTTGTAGCGGTGCCATTCGGATCTGTAGTGGAGCTTCTGCTGCGCATCGTCGTCGAATTCCTTGTTGCAAGCGTTGCACGTGAGCGCCGGCATCTCTCCGCTTACTCTCCAAGACGATGGAGAGGAAGAGAAGCGACCCTTGTTGCAATATAAAGGAGGGACAGGGATGAATCGAGAGAGAAGTCGGGGGCGCACGCGTCTAACCATTACAAGAAGTGCGCTTGCGCACACGTCAGGAGTCACATATGCTGTCATCAGCAAATATGTGTCAAGACGCAGTCCCACCGCCTTATATTGTGTGGCTAATAAAGGCCGGCCCATAAGCCCAACAAAGCGTGGTCATGGTGGTATCTTTTGGGTTCAATTCTAGGAGTGCCACATGAAAATGGTCATATGTGGAATTGCCTATAACTTTTATATTGTAATATAAAAATATTAATCCAAATATATTTGAATAGTTCATAAATTGATAATACTTTCATTCTCAATATTATAAAAATATTTTCAAATATTTTTGACTTCTTTAAATGTTCCTAAGATCAAACTACCTTTAATGATCTAAAATATTTTCAAATATTAAGAATCTATTTAAATATCTTACAATAGGAATCTAGTCATATAATTTTTCTATTTACTCTTAAATATATATATTTTTAAATTATAGACGGTATAGCAAAAATGTTAAATAATTATAACATAAAGGTCATCAATTTTCAAGATAGAGATCATCGATTTTCAAAGTTTTTCCCTTTTGAAAACTAATCCCTCTTCCATCTCTTCTTTTCTTTTTTCTTTTTTAACAAAAAATACCTCAATAAAAAGGTCAGGGTACACTCAACAATCGGGTAGAAGAGGTAGAGGATCAATAGTCATGCTCTCTTCGCCAATTAACCAAGTATACCCATGTTCCCCCTGGAAGTTCATTCTATTATTTGTCAAATCCAAATCAAATACATCATTAGTCAATCCCCTCTTACAAGAATTACAAAGTTCCTCTTCATTCTTATTACAGACAACTTCAGATAGACAACCAAAAAGTTCAATACTAGAAGCAATGTTTAAAGCATTACAAGCTAGATTATGAGCAGTAGCATTTTCCTCCCTTCTTATATATCTCCAGTCTTCTACTTCAATCGAGTCAGCTAACTCATGAATTCTTCTCACTGTTATTGCAATATCCCATCGACTTTCAAATTCTCCCTTTAAAATTTTAATTAGCCTCGTGCAGTCTCAAAATACTGTTATCTTCCTCAAGCCTTTTTTCCTTACATTATCAAAACCAAACCATATTGCTTTTGCTTCGGCTTGTAGAGCATTTCGTGCAATCTCTATTTCATTTCCTTTGTACAAGAGATTTTCTCTATCATTCACAATTACAAAACCACATCCTGGTTTGTTTTCCTTCCTCCATGCAACATCAGTATACATATATATTCCATTACAGTCCTTTTCTGTCGCATCTATACACTTCTCTGTTTTATCTTCCTTCTTCATCTTGCTTAGGCTTTCATTTTGTTCCCAGGTTTCATACCAGGCCTTGCTAAATATGTACTCAATATCCCAACTCTTATCATTGAACTTGCTATTGTTTCTACTCTTCCATATGAACCACCAAGAGTTAGCCATGAATGCCATCAGTTTCTCAACTGAAACTATTTCAAAAGCATCACTTTCACCTATCCATTTTCCTTCACACCATTTCTCTTTGAATTTAAATTCTACATTCAATTTTTCTTCTACTATTTGCCAGTATTGCTTTACCACTTCACAATTATAGAATATATGCTCTACATCGTCAGCATCTTCATTACACAAACGACACTTTTCGGGTTCTGACTTATTAAACTTAGCAAACCAACTTGAAGTTGGTAATCTTCTCCACTGCAATTTCCATACAAATATTTTAATTTTCTAGAAACTTTCAGTCTCCATACTTTCCTCCAATTAAAATTTTGTTGTTCACTGCCTTTCTCCTTTTGTTTCAAATGAAAATATGCAACCTTTACATATAACACCCCTCTCCAATTACCAACCCATATCCACTTATCTTTGCCATCTTTGCAATCTATCTGAATCATTCTTATCTTCTGTTTCAGTTCCTGGCCAAAGCAGTTTTCTAATTTGTCCAAGTCCCAATCATCCTCCTTGATTAACTCACTGACTTTATCAATCATACTCAGTTCTATAGAATTTATGAAAGTATACCATCTGCTTAATGGTATATCTTCTATCCAATTATCTTTCTAGACATCTGTATCCATGACATTCTCTACTTTTTTCCTCAACCCTTCTTTTAATTGATCCATGCAGATTTTGCTGTCCAAGACAACTTCATATGATTTCCAGAATTCCAAGGTTTAAACTCTCCATACTTTTCCATAAGAAAGAAAATCCAATTGTTTTTTTCCCTATTGAGTAGAGGTAATATTCTTTTTGCCATCATGGCTTTCTTCATGAGAGAGATCTCTTACACCTAACCCACCAATACCTTTATTATCAGTTACCCTCTTCCAGCTAATCAACCTGGCTGATTTTTTGCTTTCGTCAGTTGACCAAAAGAAATTCCTTGTAACTTTAGTTAAACCTTTGATTGCACCTTCACTCACCCAAGAAGTTAGAAATGAATATGTTGGGATTGAATTTAGAGTTGAGCTAATCAACACTTTTCTTCCTGCTTGATAAATCATATTCCTTGCCCAAGGCTCAGTCTTTTTTTTTCACCTTCTCACCTAGCTTCATTTCAAACTATTTTTTCAATCTCTTGGGAGAGATGTAAGCCCCTAAATATCTCATTGGAAAGGCCTCCTTCTTCATATTAAAATATTCACACACCTCATGTTTTATACCAGGATTACACTTATCTGGAAAGAATATTTGAGACTTTTTGAAATTTATTTTCTGTCATGTTAGCATGCAGTATGAATCCAACACCTCTTTTAACCCCTTACATGTTTTCTTGTTGTTCTTTGTTACTACAATAATATCATCTGCAAAACATAAATAACTGAGATTAAACTCATTCATTTTGAATGGAATAATCTTGCCTTTATACACTGTCTCTTCAAACAGTCTTGTTAAAATTTCCTCTATTATGATAAACAAGTATGGGGATAGGGGATCTCCTTGTCTTATCCCCCTAAAACTTATGAATTCATTGGACATCTCACCTTTCATCTTGCATCTGAACTTAATGTCCTCTATACAAGCTTTTATCCATCCAATCATCTCATTTGGAAATCTCATACACACAATTACCTTATATATTATGTCTCATTCTGCTCTATCATAAGCTTTTTCTAAGTCTAGTTTCATTATGAAGTAAGGTCTCCTTGCTTTTGATTTGGAAATTGAGTTGACTACTTCACTTACAACTAATACATCTTTGCTTTTTCTGTTTTCGATATCATCAGTAACAAGGTATCTTTCCAACCCTCAGGTAATTTCAGATTCCTTTGAATATTCCTGAAATCATCCATCAACCTTTCTTTCAATAAGTCCCAGCTGTGCAGATAAAATTCCAGAGTATATCCAAATATACTTGGGCTTTTACCTATTCCTAGTGAGCTTAAAGCTCTCTAAATTTCGCTTTCAGTAATCTGGTTACACATATTTTTGCTTTCAGAATCCTCCAGCCTTTTCCATTTCAAATCAGATAATCTTTCAAAACACCTACTACCCTTCTCTTTTCTTCCCCATAATCTCTTATACCATTCAGTCATTGCATTCGACATATCTTTACCTTTCACTAATATTCTGTCATCTACAATCAACTCTTGAGTAGCTTGCTGATTCCTTCTTATCTTCACCACATTATGAAAAAATTTGGAATTTTTATCTCCTCCCTCAATCCAATTCTTCCTAGATTTCGACCACCATTTTAGGTGAATTTGTTTCCTCAATGCTCCTGCATGATTAACATAATATTTTAGTCTTACTTTCTCTTCCTCAAACAACTCTTTCAATTCCTCTTTCTTTTCCATCTCACTAATTTGACTGCAAATATCCTTTAACTTCTTTTCTAAATTTCCTACATTTTTCCTGCTCCAATTTTCCAAAATCAGTTTGAAGTTGTTTAGATCAGCCATAGTATCTCCTCCCTTTATTCTTCCTTTCATCCCAATACTCTTTCATGACCTCATCAAGCTCAGGATACTCTAACCAATAGTGTTCAAATACAAATTGCTTCTTCCCTTCCATTCTGTTTTGATAAGTATCCCAAGTGACTAGCAATGGCCTATGATCTGAATCCTTCCTCTGAAGATGCTCCACTTTAAATTTGAAGTTCCAATCAGTCCATAAAATGTTGTAGAGAACTCTGTCCAGCCTTGCATATATTTCCTCTGCCTCTTTTCTATTATTTGTTCATGTAAATTTTGGCCCTAAAAAACCTGCATCAATCAATCCTGTACTGCTTATGAACTCTCTGAAATCTCTAACTTTGTTTAAAACAAATGGCTTGCCCCCTCTTTTCTAATTGGCATCATATATACAATTCATGTCTCCCACTACTACCCAACACTACTAGAAACATGATCTTCAGCAACGGCTATCAGCAACGGCCGCTCAAGCCATTGCTATTTGCAACGACGTTCTTACGGTCGCCCGAGCCGTTGCAGATATTTGTATCTGCAACGGCGTTCTAACGGAAAACCGAGCCGTTGCGGATTATTTTAATTATCAGCAACGGCTTTCTGACGGAAAGGCGAGCCGTTGCTGATTTTTTAATCTTCAGCAACGGCTTGCTAACGGATAAGTGAGCCGTTGCTGATGATAACTTATCAGCAACGGTTTTCTAACGGGCGAGTGAGCCGTTGCTGATAAGTTTATATAGGGCACCAGTCGCGCCCGACCCTTCTTCCTCCCGCTGCTGCCGCCGCCGCCGCTCCTGCCGACGCTTCTCGCCGCTGCTGCCGCTGCTGCCGACGCCTCTCGCCGCCGCTGCCGGTATGTTGATCGGCCGGAGTATTGGTTAAAATCCAGCCGAAACCCTATTTCTAGGGTTTCGGCCGGCGACGGTCGGCCTATGGCCGCCGCCGGACCTTCTACAGTGGCCGGACAGTGTGTCCGGCCACTGTACGCCGGCGCCGGAGGGTGGACTCCGGCGCCGGAATTTTTTATTGTTAATTAATTATTTTATAATTGTTAATTAATTGTTTAATTTGTTAGATTAATTATTAGTATTTAGATTAATTTCGGACGCGCGCCGGAATCGTCCACTTCGGACGCGCGTCGAAATCGTCCAATTCAGACTCGCGCCGGAATCGTCCACTTCGGACTCACGCCGGAATCGTCCACTTCGGACTCACGCTGGAATCGTCCACTTCGGACGCGCGCCGAAATCGTCCAATATGGACTCGAACTGTCTCGAAACATTTAGAAAATAATCATCCATCCGACGAGTTGATATGTTTCACGTACGCATCGACGAATCGGATATGATTTAGCAAAACCTTAGATCCGTTCGGGAATTATATGTTCGTGTAAAAGAAGTAGATGATCTTTTATACGACGTACAATTCTTGAATTGTCCCTGATTGGACAATTTGAGAATATAGTTATTTGTACTGCACTTACGTTTTTATTTTAACTGTTAACTAATTATTCTAAAATTCGGCAACATCTCTCTTGTTCTCCGATACGCGCCCAGATGATATGCGTATTCGGAGAACTGTAGGGAGATGCTGTCAAAATTTAGAATAATTAGTTAACAGTTAAAATAAAAACGTAAGTGCAGTACGAATAACATAAATCCCGAATGGAATAGGACAATCTCACCTAAAGACATTAACCAAAGAAATTGTCATTGATTGACAGAATTATGTCGGCTGATCGAAGTTGGATGTACCGACGTCTTGATCGTGGAGCTTCAACGAATGAGTTTCGATTAGGCGTAACGTACTTCCTAAATTTCGCTTATTCGAATCGGAATTTCGTTAGCATGGGTGATCAAATCCGATGTCCGTGCCGCATTTGTTCAAATGGACGATTTTTGGATCGGGAGACTGTCACTCTGCATCTATATAGCAAAGGATTTGCACCAAGATATTTTCTATGGACTTGTCACGAGGAGTCACGCGAAGTCGGGACGTCGAGCAATCCTGTCGTTCAGACATATGGTGAATCTTCCTCTGCTGGTGCTTCTTCATCCGGTCAATGTAATCCCTATAGAACTATGATACTTGATAGTCTTGGGGGTCAATTCCGCCTGAATGATAATGTTGATCGGCCAGATTGGCGTGTAGTCTGTAAGACAAAAGGTAGAGGAAAAATTGATCCGATAGTAGGAGAAAATGATCCTCCTGGTTTCTATCAAGAAGATGATCTTCCTGCTGTGGATCGTATTATTCCAATACTCGAGGATGCAGAGACAATGTCAATTCAATTAGAAGTTGAATATGCTGATGATGACGATCATGAAATTGAGGAAGCTGGAGATGAAGAAGAGGAAGAAGAGGAAGAAGAAGAAGAATTCGAAAACTATTATTCAGATGATGAAGAATAATTGTAAAGTATATATTTTATTAAATATATCTCTACTATTTATACAATAATCTGATTATATGTCTGTTCGACAGATATCTCTGGTCGTAATTATCGACGCAGAAGAGTTTCAGAGTCTCCGATCGGTGAGACTCCAGCACTTACTCATGCTGCTGATCCTCCTGTTGCTGATCCTCATGAGGATGATACTGCCGAGGCTAGTACATCCAGACGTAGGCGGCCACGCGGGCCGAACAGGTGGCAGCCTCCACCAGCCACAGAGTCACGTAGATTGATTAGCGTGATTGGGGAGCGGTAATATATCATGAATTATGAATCATTACAAATTCATTATATCATAATATAATATTAAAATTTATTTTTGTTGTGCAGGTTCGAGCAAGAAGAAGTGCCGAGGAGCATTTCTTCTACTATTCGACGATACATGCACAGGGCATGGCCTACGTGGTCTCACGTGCCTAGCGAGCACGTCGACATGTTATGGCGCGAGTTTGAGGCACGTATTATTATTATTTTTTACATGCATGATGATATATTAATATTGGTACTGATATTATTATTTTGCAGGCTCGCTATACATGGGCCGAGGACCAGAGGCCCTTCATTTACGCTGCCTGGGAGGCTATTTCCCGGGCAAGGTACAACGGGCAGCTGGGGCAGACTCGGTCCCAAGCGATGGCCCGAGCTGGGACCACTAACATCGCGGAGACTCGGGGATACGGCCCTGGTTGGATTACTCCGGATATATGGGACCAGCTCGTGGGGATATGGTCGACGGATCGATGGCAGGAGGTTTCTCGGAATGCGGCTAGAAATCGCATGTCGGGAGGAGCAGCGCGTCACACCGGCGGCTCTGTTGCATTTGCAGTGCACGCAAACCGTATGATAAGTATATCTTTTAATTATATATTTTATTTGTTATTATGTGTACTAATTAATGTATTTGTTTTGTAAATGTAGACGACGGTGTCGGATGACGGGACTGTCCAGCGACCCTCCCCGATGGCGGTGTTCGAGCGGACTCACCGTCGAGCACATGGGACGGGGGAGTACATCGACAACCGCACTGCATACATTATGGTAATTATATATTTGTTTAAATTATTCATTATATATTTATAATTTAAGTTTTATGATAAATATTAAACAAAAAATCAAACTCGAGTAGGAGACCTACAGCCAGACGGTGGTGCAGCGCGGGGGTACCCCCGAGGACTTTGACGCAGCATCGTGGGTCGAGGCCGCAGGTGGCTGGGACCATGGCCGCGTATATGGCTTCGCAGATAGTGGTCATGCGCGAGCCGTACTAGGGCCACTTGGGGCACCGACCCCTCCGGTCGCTGGTGAGCGGCCGTCCACCTCTAGATCCAGTTATGATCATAGTAATAGGATAAGGACACTAGAGGAGACGGTCGCGCGTCAGACTGAGATGATGGAGCGTCAGAGTCAGACGATGGCGAATATAGAAGCTATGTTACGCAACTTGTCAAGTCATCCCGAACCAGTCATCTCTTCGGCATCATCTAATCCATCATCCTCGAGTCAGTCCACGCTGGTGTACACTCAAGCGCTCCAGACCCCGCCATATAATCCAGACCATCCTCCATCTTGATCGTGAGATTTTTTGTTTGGATATTGAACTTGTTTAACTTATTTTGTTTGGATATTGATACTTCAATTTTGCATTTGAATTGTTTTTATACTATCGTGGATAATTATCAATATAAATATAATTGTTTTGATGTATATATGTTGGTGTGTTTGTGATGTGTGAATGAATGTGTATGAGGTGTTTGTGATGTGTGAATGAATGTGTGTATGAGGGTATGGGTGTGTGAGTTATGTATCAGATAAATGTATCAATGTATCAATGGAAATTTAAAATTTTCAAATTTTCTAGTTGCAGGTATTCGTCATCAGCAACGGCTTTCCCACGGGCGTCCGTGGGAAAGCCGTTGCTAAAAGTGTATCGAAAGCCGTTGCTGATGACCTACAGCAACGGCTTAGCGACGGCGTTTTACTAACGGCGTTGCTACGGACTCAGCGGCCGTTGCTATTAATGTTATCAGCAACGGCTCCGGGTCTGTGGCAAAACCGTTGCTGATAATAGTTTTAGCGACGGCCCGAGCGGCCGTTGCTGATAATGTTTTGAGCGACGGCCCGAGCGGCCGTTGTTGATCCGTTGCTAAGTCATCAGCAACGCGACTTTCTGTCACGGCTCTATTGCAACGGCTCAGCAACGGCATCAGCCGTTGCTGATGACCATTTTTCTAGTAGTGCAAGGAACATCACAAATATTTAGATCTCTTAGGTTGCTCCATAGTTGTTCTCTTTTTTTTATATTTGTACTAGCATACAACCCTGTTAATAAAAATATTCTGCCATCCCCCATCTGAATTACAACATTGATGCTTTGATCATCTTTATGAACTGATTTCACTTTGACATTTCCAGATCTCCAAAGAAGGATGATTCCCCCTGATTTTCCATTGTTATAGACCACTTCTGCCTCCCAATATCTCTTCCTATATAACATAAACTTTTTGACTTCTTCCTCTTCAAGATGTGTCTCTTGCAATAAAATCAAGTCAAGTTTATGTAAGTTGGCTAACGACCGTAAGTATTCATTAGCCTCCTTCTTTAAGGCCCCCCTTATATTCCATGAGATCATCTTCATGATACGGAAACAACTTCTTTTAATGAGCTGCTTTGGCTGCCCGGGTCTCCCTCATCCCCTAATGCACAAGTTTCCTCCATGAATCTTCTTTTTTTCAGCTTAATGCTTTTGAAATTTATAGGAACATTTACTAGTCCTGAAATTCCCTTACTTCCTCTTCTATTCTTCTTTTTCTCCCCCACCATTTCTCTTGATATCTCAGGATCCCATCCAATTTCTAAAAAATCTTCTTTTGCAAAATCATTATTAACTACTCTTGTAAATGAAGCAGCTAGTTTCTCAGAGATTTCCTCTAAAGATTTCTCTGTTTTCTTCATTTCTTCATCTTGCTTTGCATTGAAACTGAAATTTCCAACTTTCCAATTTCCAGATAACAGTTCAATCTCCATATTATCACTTTCAGAATGTGATAACTCTTTTCCTTTTTCTGACTTACTCCCTAACACTTTTGAAGTGTCACTTTCCTTTCCTTGCTTTTCTTTTCGAATCAACTGACTTTTCTCCTGAATGCTAGAAATTTTTTTACTACTGTTTTCTTCCCTTATTTTTGCAATACCTGAACTTTTTCTTCCTCCCAGTATTAAATTTTTATTTGATCTATCCACTCCATTTTTATCTCTCAAATCCTCTTTCTCTTCTACCATTTTATCAGCAACATATGTAGGGTTATCCAACACCACAAAAGTATTCCTCATATAATTCTCAGTTTTTGCTTGGTTCTTCCCCATTTTCTTGTCCCTTTTTTGAACCTAGACCCATGGACCTAAATTTTTTTCTTTCTTTTGCTCCATCATTACATCTTTGTTTCCTGTACTTTCATCATTTGTCACATTATTCAGATTGCATCTATCCTCCCTGTGTCCTACCTTTCCACAAGAATAACATATGATAGGTAGATTTTCATATGCAACCTTTTGAAAAAAATTGAACCCTTTTGTCTCTACCCAAAAACCTTGTTCTATTAGCTTATTTAAATCCAATAGAACACAAACTCTCGCAAATTTTCCTCTACTTCCAGATAAGGTGTATTCATCAATTTTTTGAGGCTTTCCTATAGCCGCAGCCATCTACAGTATAATGTTCTTGCACATGAATTCAAGGGGCAAACCAGACAATTGAATCCACACAAGAATCACTGAAACTGTTTCTTTTAAAGGTTGGAAATTCTCTTTCCATTGAATCAAGGAGAGAGCCTGACCACGCATAAACCATGGACCACCCATATATACATCCCAATAATCTTTTTCATTCTCAAACTTAAAAGCAAAAAATTCAACTGTCATATCAATGATTCTACAACCAAATTTAATATTCCAGATTTTAGAAAGAACATTTCTTACCAAATTTAGATCTGGAATTCGTCCAAAAAACTTTCCGTATAACACTAACTGACAACTTTCTCTTGCTTTTTCAATGTTTTCATCTGCTATAATGATTCTTTCTTTCGCTTGTCCTTGAATTACTTTGATCTTCTCTTCCATCTCTTTTGAAAATCTCTATTCATCCTCTCTAACAGTTCTTCTGAATAAGCTCGCCCATGATGTAGGTTTCTCCCATTTTTTAATTCCATCGCTTGATCCTTCTTTCCTTGCTTCCAGATCCACCCTCACGGATGAATCTCTCCCTTTCGCGCCGCCCATGATGAAGATGAAATCAAACTTCCTTTTGGTTTATTGCCGATCCCCAAATCATGGGGTTTTTTCGGTCTCGGAACAGTCGCCATTGACGGAGTCAAAATCGCCATGCCACGTCAGCCCTCTTGACAAGTTCTTTTTGTTTGGTTGTGAGGAATTATGGGGTAGTACTTCCATCCATCTCTTCTTTAATTTTCAGAAAACTTTTAAGAGTTTATGCACTTGTAAAGTTATCTACCCAAACCCATTTGTCCATACCTTCCCCTATATCAACATTCTCATCACTTCTATTTTGTCCCTAATTGAATCTTCAAAGAGATTTTTTAGAAAGTCTTCATTCCACACTTTATCCTTAGATATATAGCTCACAAAGTGATGAGATTTATTTCACAATGGTCCAAAGAGCGATTGGCTCAATTGAACCAATCAATTTGGGTTAAGCCGATCCTGATCCCAACTGATACTTGTAGAAGCGATCTCTCGAGATCGGGCCTTCGAAAACACCCTCCAATGATCAAGTCGGTCTTTGAAATCAAAATAATGATAATCAACCAAAGAGAAATCCGATCCTTACCTCATCATTACTATTTACCTTTTATAGTCATGGCCTAAAAGTTGACGGGTGTTAAGGACATATAGGTCTTAGTAGGGTCATGTCAGCACCCTTCGGTCGCACAATATCAGATCTCTCATATTGCTTGCATTGTTGGGTCCCATGTAATTAAGGGTGGATTGACTCTATGGTTGGACCTAGGTTGATCTCTAGGATGTGATCTATCTGATAAGGGACCCGATTGAACCCACCAGAGCGAGCCGAGCAAATTATGCTTTCTTATTGGTTGCGGCCCCTCATCAGCTCCGACATAAACCATTTTAAATCTAGAAAGCATTTGTACATTAATATAAGTAAGCCACCTATTTGAATTGAAGAAATTTTGGTTATCCAAGGATCCTCCTAAACCTTTATTTTATTTCCATTTCCTATTATCATCCTCAACGCCTCTTTTAGCTGTCATACACTCCTAGTAATAATTCATTAATTCTGTTCAAGCTAATTAACTTAGTCTATAATTTTTTTGTTATTTCCAATAGTCCAAAAGAATTATCTTGCTACTTTGTTAAATTTATTTATGTTCTTTCACAAACTCAAGATGACATCATTAAATGAACAAGCATAGAACTTAAACTGAATTCAATAAAACGCATATACCTGCTTGAGAAATGTGATTTTTTGGCTATTGGTCAATCCTTTCACCAACTTTTTTGCAACTTTGACTTGGATATCCTTATTCTACTTAAGGCTATATATCTTTCTAGATAAGCTATTGGAAATTTTCTTCTTTCATACTATACTGCTAACAAATCCTTCGTTTCACTTTTGCATTGCATTTAGTTGTAAAAAGTATCTATGACTTATCCTTGTTAATCTTCTGGTTGGTTAAACAATAATAAGTTTCCAATACCTCATTTAAGTTCTTACAATATTTATTACTTCCTTTAATAATGAAAATAATGTCATTCACAAAAATCAAATGACTTAAATTTAATGCACCCTATTTGTAAAGAATGATCTTTTTCAATTCCACAAATTTATTTACCAATAATGTCAAAAGTTGCTCCATTGTTATAGAGAGGTAGGAAGAAAAAGAATCAACCTAGCTTTCTAGCTTCTCATGATTTCATAAATTACTTTTCATCTTGCTGTATCATATGACTTCTCTAAGTCTAACTTTAAAATTATAATTAAATTCTTGGACTTTGACTTATAAAAGGAGTTCACTACTCTAATCGTCAACAAAATACTATTTTGCATTTATCTTTTTAGCACAAAAGCTGTCTGCTATAGACCTATTAGTTTTTCCAAGTAGGATCTAGTTCAATTTTCTAAAAACTTAGCCAGTATCTTATATACCATATTGCACAGTGTAATTGATCTGAAATCCAAAATTTTACTTAATTTTTCTTTATTTACTATCATAATTGACAAAATTTCCTTGCGTCCTTCCAACAGTAAAGCTATTTTGGGGGAACTTGTCAAAATCAAACTTTATACGTCCTTTAACTCTATCCCAATAATGTAAATAAAACTCCAAGAAATAATCATTCGTACTCGGACTTTTTGTTGGCCTAAGATTTTCAATCTAGATCTTAATATCAGTTTTGATGATAACAAACATGAAACTAATATTTTTATAGAGAAATATTTTCAGGTTCCAAGCCTAATGTGCACGACGTTCGCGATCAAGAAATAAAAAAAATCGCAAAAATCAGAAAGATGCTCGTCGACTTTCAGGATTCGTCGAAAAGATAGAGTTAGGTTTAGGATGTCTAGATTAATTATAATAATCCTCATTATAGTGCAAAGAACTCTAAAAACCAAACACGAAGCTCGAAAACCAAACCGATGATCAAACCATGCTAAAATTGCACACTTTGCGGTTATTGATTGACGGTTCACCCGACTATATTCTAGATAGAAAAAGGAGAAAAAAAGCTCATCAAATTAGATAATAAAAAATAAAAAATAAAAATAGACCTATTATTAATTAATTCATCTTCTTTACGCAAAAGCAAGTCAAATTAAATTAGAAATATATCTATCCCATGTCAATTTCACGCAATATTTCATCAATAGCTCGTGCAGATTTTCGTTTCTGATGTTCTCCGTAGAATGTTCAACGTATTGACAATTCAAGTCAACCATTTTACTAAATAAAGCATCAACTTGTTCTCGATTAAGTTGGTTCAATTGAAAAATCATAATAATCATATTTTGACTGATGTAACATCAAATAAAAATTACTTTTTTTACAAAAAAAGACAATTTAATTTGGTTTGCAATTAGAAAAAATAAATGGGAAAGTACCTAAATATATTATGTAATTTCATATTTTTCTCAATTATGACTTATACTTTCATTTTTCTCATTTTTATATATGTACTAAGATATTTATTTCAATGTTATCACGTGGTCTAATTTTCATCGGGCGCCCTGTTAAACTAACCACGTGGCATGAGGACATGTATAAAAATTAATTTTGTATTTTGTTATCAACCCGGTCTCCACGCCATCACTCTCGGGTCATTAAAGAGTTTTCTTAATAATTTCCTACACTTGATTCTGATCTGAATCTAAAATATTTGTCTCGTCCCTCGTGTTCCACGTCGGTTCCTCCTCTTTCGACCATCATTGCCACCATCCTCCCCTTTCCCACGGCTGTTGTCGCTGCCTCTGCTGTCGTATACTCCTTCTCGCTTGCTAGATCAACTGCTAATTTTTGACAAGGATTAGGATTTGTTGTAGAATTATATGGAGAAGCAACAATCGATGAAGCAGCAGACGTTGCCCTCCCTCTCATCGTCGGAGTGGGAGTCCATTTTCGACGACTTTGGATCTAGTTCCACCCTAGGGTACACGGTTAGAGGTCTCAAGGGAGAGTTAGAATCGCGTATGCTCGCTAAGTGGTATTACCTTGTTCTAAGATCATTCATGCTTATTATTCTCATTACATACATGATTATGTTGGATACTTGTGATGTTATGCATGTTGATTGTGTTTAGCCGGTTTGGCATGTTCCTACGTTGTTGGATGTGAAGTATTTCCTTGATTTATGGTTTACTTTATCGTGTTGAATAGTCATGAAGTATGAACTTTATTATTATATACATGTGAGTGTGATGTATGCCATGAGGATGTGGAGGCCGAGATATGTCCTTAACATATCTCTAATATTTCTGTTGTGTCGAGCACCTTCCTTATCTTTGTATGTTGCTATATACGTGTGTGATGTGCTTGTTGCATTTTACCGGAAGCCTTACTGGTGAGAGGAGGGTATACCCCAAAGAGACAGTGTAGGTCTTATTCCGGAAGTCCAAGTGGTGAGGGGAGATCATACCCCAAAGAGACAGTCCGGATACCCGACCGGTGAGGGGAACGTATGCCCCAAAGAGACAGATCGGAAGAGCCAGTGTCGGTGAGGGGAGGACATGCCCCAAAGAGACTGCACTGAGGTCGGTGGTACGTAGTTCGGCAGCTACACCGTCTACCTACCCTATGTGGCTATGAGGGACCGACAGATCCGGGGTGCATTCATGTGATTGAGATGTTGCATTTGTCATACTTTTATTTATGTGGTTATTTATATATCTATTGATGGATGCATTATTATACGCAGGGTACGTAGTAGATAAGCATGTGATGTCATTCTTGTGATTTTTGTTTATATTTATATGTCTACCTTATGTTGGTTTTGCATGATGATGATTATGATTGATTGAGGACTGATCTGCTCACTAAGTCCTAGTTGGACTTATCTATTTGTTGATGTTATTTTTCAGCACCAGAGCGAGATCAAAGAGGTATTGAGATGCAATAGCGCGGCTGGTGGCGGCAGGGCAGCGGATCTCGTGACATGTCGTGGTCGATGGGGATACCTAAGTCGAGTCATGTTTTACTTTTGAGTTGTTTGAGTCATGTCGACTCGGGTTATATGTTTCCACATTTTTTTTCTTATGTCGAGGTGTCATTGTTTAGTTAATTTAAAGTTCTAAATCAATTTGAACATTTAGGCATTTATTGAATTGGTGGTTTGGGTTTTGAAATTAAATATCTTTTTTAAATCTTTTGAAATGTTTATAAATGTTGAGATTTAGTTAAATTATGTTTGTAGTCTATTTTGGGTTAGACTTTCAAGGTACGTGGCGTACCTTGGCCGATCATACCGCATTTTGGGGTGTGACACCGTCACCATGGAGTTGGTCTCAATCTTAACCAACATTGTTGGTGCCTCGAATAAAAAATTATTAAAAAAAAAAATAATAACCCCAAGATCGATGATGTGGAGATTGGGTTCATAACGGAATAAAAAAATTAGTTTTTTATACAAGTCAGCAAGCTACGTGATCAATTTAACGGGGCATCCGACGAAAATTAAACGGCGTTATAAAATTGAAACAAATGTCTTAGTACATGTATAGAAATAAAAAAATAAAAAAATATATCATAATTGAGAAAAATGTGAAAGTACATAATATATTTAATTATTTTTCCAAAATAAATTTACTTGAGGATAATTTAGAGTTTTCTCCAAATTAATATCAAACATATAGATTGCGAAACATTCAAATGGTTCACGGTGGTCTCCCTAAATGAATATGTGAACGCAGGTTGGCTCAAAAGTCAATGATAAGCAAGTCATAAGAATACGCAAAATTGAACTTTGCTAGAGGAAGATTTAGTTAAGACAAAAACAAAACATGTCGCAGCCATCTGAAGCTGACTGGTTTGGTAATATGTTGCTTTTGGAAGCTTCAATCTGCAAGTGCATGATGAAGAAAGACAAAAAATTGCTTTGACTTTTTCTTTTTTTTGACTCAGTTTCAGCTGATATTTGTTAGAGACCAATCAAACCGTATAAAAATTAATGACTTTGATGTCCTATTAACGTGAGAATTAATCTGCTCCTCTTGCAACATTCATCATGCACCGAGAGTTGTGAGAAGAACAAGTGGATGAAGATAAACTGAGCAGTTGCAGAGCTTAAAAGAAGCAGGCAAGTCTCTCTTCCTAATGGTAATTCATGCACCCTTTTCTTCACATCTCGCTGTTGTTATCTCTCTTTTCAATCTTGCCAACCACAATAATTTTTCAGATTCCTGTTCCAGTTCAAAGAGCTTTAATCAAAATGAAGTTAATAAAGTTATATATGTTTGAGATAAAAATGAAAGATCAAAATACTTCTCCTTTATCAATTGTTGCACGAATTTTCTCAATTAGAGATGGAGAATCCAAACCAAACAAAGTTCAAGGAGGGTTTTTTTTAATAATATCAACTACTCAGCAGGCGAAGTCAGGTTCTTCCCTTGTAAGAGTTCTATTATCCCTCTTACTCCCAAAGACCTCTGCTCCTCCTGATTCAGCTTTATTCAAAAAAAAATTGAAACTGATTATTACAAGTGTTTTCGACATCCTCAAAAGTAACAAAGTAACCTTCTCTACTACACCAAATAATTCCTGAAACATTACTATAAAGTCCTAATCTAGCTGCTGAGTGAGCAGTACTATTCCATCTTCTGTTAATATGCTACCAATCCTTCACACCTACTGCTTCACCTAGCTTTAGAATGTTTCTCACCAGATTCTCCATGTCCCAGGAGAAGGTTCTTGCTCCTTCTGAATTTTAATTGTATTACTACAATCGGAACAGATCCAATCAATGACATGTCTTTTTTTCTTACATTATCAAGCTCATACCAAATAGCACTAAGTTCCGCTTTCCAAGGGTTTCTGCTTTTATAGTTCCTGCACCAATTACTCTCCATGTTTTCTGATTTGCCAAAACAAAACCAGCTCAAGCAATTATTTCATTCTTCCAAGCATCATCACAATAAGGTATTGTCTTTTAATAGCAATTGTGCTCTTCCTCTTTCATTAGTTTCTGCATTATTGATAACTGCCCTAGACTTCTTTTTTTTACCAAGAAGTAAAAGCTATATTAAAGGCGGCGAGAGCCAGCCCAAAAAGGTCATCGTACAAAAGGCGCTCAAGCTTGGGAGGACGAATTGAGAACCAAACCCTTTCGTCCTTACAGAGCCCTGCCCTAGACTTTTCAGTTACCACATTTTCTCTTGAACTATACTCCATAGTACCCATGTATGCCTTTATGAACATACTACTTAATCCTTCTCTCTTTCCTTTATATTTTGTTAGACATCTATTCTTCCATAACATCCAGAGTGATATTGCAATGAAAGCAATCAGTTTCTCTCCAGAAATTTTGTCATAGTTTTGAGCTTCTTTTATCCATTCTCCCTTATTCCACCTTTCTTTACAATTAAAATTTATTTCCAATCTTTCTTCTACTATTTTTGTATTGGTTATTCAACTTTAGAGGTGTTATGGACACTTATCACTCCTTCATCTGGCAAGCCAACTTTGCTCACAAGGTATCAATCTTTGGCTGGCTCAAAGCTAGGAAGAGGCTGCTTAAGACCGACTCACCAGGATGGGTTTGGGCGTAGATCTCAATTGTCCTTTGTGTCAATTGCATTCTGAATCTCATGACCATTTGTTTACCTACTGCACCTTCTCTCGCGAGAGTTGGTGACTTTTCCTTTCCTTTTTGCAACAAAGATGGTTCCCACTTCGATGGTCGCCTTGGAGCGGGCCAAAGGTTGTGCGGAGGTCATCGAGTCTTGCTCGCTACCGTCTTCGTTTGACGTGGTGTTGGTTTATCTGGTTTGAGCGCAACTTACGTTGCTTTCAGCAATCTAGTAATCCGGTCTTTGGTGTCGCCCTAAAAGCTGCTGCTTTCTTCAGACTCAACTTGTAATCTTAATCATATTCCACCTCAATCGATGTATGAGGGTTGTACTTTAATTTCTACTTTCTTTGGTTCTTTGACTTTTGTTTTACTCTCCTCCCTCCCCCACTTGTATTCCCTTCATATATCTTGAAATGAATGCAAGGTTCTTTTACTACAAGAAAAAAAAAAAAAAAAAAAAACCTCAGCATATCTACATTCAAACAGGAAACGGCTGCTGTCATCTTCATTTTCATCACACACAACACATTTATCTACCTCGGCTCCCGTGAATTTGCCAAGCCAGCCATTTAGAAGTTGGCAATATGTTCCATACCAATTTTCATACAAATATTTTAACTCTTTCCGAAATTCTCATTTTTCATATCTTTAACCAGTCAAAACATATATTATTTTCTTCCTTTATCTCCTCTTTGATATTCAAGCTTGGATTCAATCGCCTGAAGAGACTCGCCCAAGTATTTGGACTTCCTCCCGATCTCCACTCCTTTATTTCCCCGCCATCTCCTTCGTTCAATTCCTTCAACAGTGTTTCCTCGTTCTGTATACGAAGATCCCTATCTACCACCCGATCAGAAGGCTTCTTTGGCCTCGGGATCTGGATCGCCTTTGATGACGAAGTCGTCGCCGCACACCCGCTCATGCCGCTCTTTGATGGGTCAAATTTTTCTTTGATCGCCTCGGGATCATGATCCATCTGTAGCTTTGTTACTATGTTTTGATCATTACCAATTCATCAATGGGGTAAAAAACCTAGTTCAAGAACAGCAAAAATTTGTCCAAGCATGAACTGTTTTACTTTTCGGTTGCTTGGTAACGACTTCAAGCTCTCATCTTTCTCTAAATTTGCAGATATGTCAACTCCTCCTCCTCCTCCTCCAAGCCCATCGTCAAGCTCCAATGACAGCCGAACGACAAGTACAGAAGCTGTAACTGGAATAAGTATGACATTTCTGCTGCAAATTTCTTGAACTCTGCATTCTAGTTCCCTAAGATTAAACTTCCTCTTTTTCAGTAATATCGACCGTCATCGGCGTGGTCATAATCGCAGTAGCTTATTTCATCATAAGATACTGCATCATAAGGCTCAGACTGCGATCGTCCAACTCATCCAACGAGGAAGAACAAGTCACTGCACGCATGGGCACCATCAGATCACCGTCAAGCATTGCTGTCACAACAATGAATTCCAGAATCGGAACCGAACCCGTGGAGAAGTTCCTCAAAGAAATCATGAAGGAGAAGCCAATGAGGTTTACTCCCCAAGACCTCGTAGATTTCACCCAAAACTACGGCAAAGTTTTGGGCTCCGGCGGCTTCGGGATCGTCTACAAGGGACAGTTCCTTAATGGCTTACCAATGGCGGTGAAGGTCCTCAACTCCAACATGAACAAGCGAGCAGAGGAGCAGTTCATGGCGGAAGTCGGCACCATTGGCAGAACTTACCACATCAATCTAGTGAAGTTGTATGGATTCTGCTTCGATAAAACAGTGAACGCTTTAGTCTACGAGTACATGGAGAATGGATCGCTCGACAAGTATCTGTTTGAGGATGGGAACCATAAGATTGAATGGGGGAAACTCCATGAGATTGCAATCGGAACCGCGAAGGGGATCAGATACCTGCACGAGGAGTGCCAGCAGAAGATCGTGCATTACGACATAAAGCCGGCGAACGTTCTTCTCGCCGCAAATTTCACCCCCAAAGTGGCCGACTTCGGGCTGGCGAAGTTCTGCGACCGGGAGCGGAGCTTCGAGACCTTCACCGGCGGCCGGGGGACGCCGGGCTACGCCGCGCCGGAGCTGTGGTTGCCGATATCGGTGACGCATAAGTGCGACGTGTATAGCTTCGGGATGCTGCTGTTTGAGATATTGGGGAGGAGGAGGAATCTGGAGCTGATGGGGGCGGCGGCAGTGGCGACCGGAGAACAGAGCCAGGAGGAGGTGGAGTGGTTCCCCAAGTTGGTGTGGGAGAGGTTTGAGAAGGGGGAGATGAGGAGCATCGTGGCGGCGTGTGGGATTGGGGAGAAGGAGAAAGAGAAAGCGGAGAGGGTCTGTCAGGTGGCTCTGTGGTGCGTGCAGTATCAGCCGGAGGCGAGGCCGACGATGGGTAGGGTGGTGAGAATGCTGGAGGGGGAGGAGGAGATTGAGCGGCCGCCGAACCCGTTTCAGTACATGACACCATTTCCTCAGAGCTCTTCTTCTTCGTGGACCATGACCATGAGCACTGCGACGGCAGATTCCAGTAGCAGGGAGAGGGGGAAAGCTGGAGATGAATCAGAAATCACATTGTTGGGAATTGAAAGGATCTGAATTGAGGGAATGCCAATGCTGTTCATAAGAGACATGGATGATATCGTGATCGAGAAGTCTGAGGAAATGCCGGTGCGAACTTATTATTCTGTGTGACTGTGTGGAAGTTGGATCGGCTCCATAGTATTTTTGTGTGTGGACATCTTCACTTGGTACCTCTCAACACTAAAACTTCCGACCTTAAGGATCGACGGCGGCGGGAAAGCCTCTGGTGAGTCGCGTCGTGGGTGCACAGTAGTCAAGCTGGAGAAGATTATTGAACAGATTAATTGTGTTTTTGTCACCTTTGTTTATAAGTAATTTAATAAGTTTTTTTTTTAATTTAAAAGAAAAACTGCTCAAATTAATAGGTAATTAATCAAATTTTCGGTTGTAAATGAGACATCGACTGATCGGCACCTGTGTTTCATCAAATTTGGGAGTCTGATAGGATTATTAATACCGAGTAATTGAATTCGGTAAGATGGAAGTGCCATTAGGCTGGATAGATTTGTGTCTTCTTTTTTTTTCTTTGCCAAAGTAGTTTGTTTATTCATTAAATGAGAATTTTACATCCAGGGGGTCAATCTTGACCATAAGAGGATGAGAAAATATGAGTCCATGCCTAGGAACCTCAATACATATTACACTCGGAGGCGTGCAGGAGGGTGATACGAGAGTCTGGTTGCTGACCTTCAAAAAGATATTTGTTTCTCGAGTTCCAAATGCTCCAGAGCAAAGCACCGCACTGAGAGCTACCATTTGCGGATGAAGATGAGTGCAACGTTGCTAAGGCAGCTTGCCACCAAGAGGATACATATGTGGCCGAGTGGCGAGGAGGTACGGGGAGTAGAGAGGCCCTCCAGGTGAGGTCTGCATGCGGACAGGTGAGGAACAAATGCACTGTGTCCTTGGGGCTGTTATTGCATAATGAACCGACGACATTTGAGACAAGAACATGGCGCCAGATGAGAGTTTGTTTTGTTGGAAGAGAATCGTGCATGAGGCGCCAAAGAAATAATTTAACTTTCGGAGGAGAACTGCTTTAACTAGTATGGATTTGCCTGCCCTAGATAAGAGTTTGGAGGATCAACTATTAATCTTAGCATTTATACGAGCAATGATGAATTCGAACGCACCTTTTTTGGATTTATGGATGATTGCTGGGAGGCCAAGATATTTATCATCAAAGCTAGTGTTTGTAACGGAAAGCTGTGAACTCAGGAGCTACTGCAGGTCGGGAGGACAGTGCTTTGAGAAGAGTATAACTGACTTGCTAGGGTTTATTTGTTGGCCACTTAAGGCTTCGAACCGAGATATTGTGTCTACGGTGCATAATTATAATATATTATAATGATAATAACAATAGGACATATTTATTTGATAAAACAAAAGAGAATAGGATAAAAAAAGTTAATTAATGAATATATCGATTTTTACCCAAATTCTCAAATTTATCATCACTTTTCATTTGTTTCAAATGCAAGCTTTAATTCTTAATTTGTTTCAATTGTAGCACATCATCAAACTCGGGTTAAGTTTTCCGTTTACTTGTTGACCTAGCAAGGATGACGTGTATTAATAAGTCTAATCAGTCATTAATTTAAAATAAAAAAAAGTAGAAAAGCTGAAGTGTATTAATAAGTACAATCAGTGAATTTTTTTATTAAATTTTTTTAATACAAGTCAGTTTTTCTAGTTTTTAATTTCAAATTAATAGTTGATTGAACTTATTAATACACGTCATCCTTGTCAGGTCATCAAGTAAACAAAAAACTTAACCCGAGTCTGGCGGTGTGCTACAATTAAAACGAATTGAGAATTGAAATCTATATTTGAAATAAACGAAAAATTGTGATAGATTTGAGAATTTTAATAAAAGTCGAAATATATTCATTAATTAATCCAATAAAAAATAATTTTAATTTTTTATTTATTGAGTCTATAAGTTAGAAAAATATAAAATTAATATCACATTTAATGTACATAAAAAATCTAAAAAATTATATTTAATACTCTCTCGTTTATTATCCTATCTTAAAGTATATTTAGTAAAACATACCAATCAATAGTCTTATAAACAAGATTAAAATAGATATAGAATAAGGTTTCATGTTTGTTCGCCTATGTTACTGTCTTATTTTTATCTTATTAAATTTTGATTCGATAAAACATACAAAGCATGTAGGTTTGTTTCACTTAAACGAATTCTAGAACATTATTTTTCATAAGAAATATGAAATTGTAAATAAATTATAATATAATATGCGAGGTCCTATAAGTAGATTTTAAACCTAATTTTCAATCGTTACTCATTTAACTTAAACTTTCTACATAATGATACTATTTAATCTTGATAATTATCATGCTAATTTGATTAAAATAATGAAATTATTTGTCCAAATTTTAAATTTAAATCAACGATTAAAAAATTAAGTGGAAAGAATCTTTTTCTACTTAATAAAACAATACTATCATTGCATAATATATGTCAATTACTTGATTTTTGACATGAACATATCATCTTTTATTGAGCATATCGTATCATATGCTAGATGACATAATAACAACATAATTTTTTCAAAAAATATGGAAACTTACTTCAAAGAGTTCTGAAATGTGTCACTCCAATTTTGAATGGTTTAATAAGTTGACAAAGCAAGGCGACAGTATGGAGAATGAAATTCTTGAACTAGCAAAAAGAACAAACGATTTCATAGATTATGAAACCGCTATTAAGCTAACACTTTCAAAGCCTACACCAAGAAAAGTCATCAAGAATTGGATGGATTTCAATCGCTAAGAATGCATATAAGGCAACTAAAGAAGCAATAGCTTACTTTCACCATATACAGGCAACCTCTTTAATTTCCAATTACAATTTCTTACCAGACAGAAGTATGATAGAGAACTCCAAATATCAACAGAGTGAACAAGCAAGACCTTATCATCAATCAGGATTGACATCATATGCAGAAATTTATTGATCACCTTAAGCAGATGATATTATCCCAGTTTTCTACTTTCCTCCATTGGCATTGGCGTGTCAGCAGAATGGTCGACAGAAGTAAACTAGTCATCTTCCTTTAAGATTATTGAGCTCACTAAAGACAGCTCATGCAATTCACTTAACATCCATTCTTCTCCAGTTTGACCCCCAAGAACTATTGTTCTTGTTCCTCCAACGACACATGTACTATGGCCCCAAGCAAATCGAGGTGGTGAACCGGGAACATTCAGTATCCTCCAAGTTGGTGTTTCTTCAGTTGGGTCCAAGAGATAGAGTTGGGAAGCTGAGTGAAGACCGGCGACAGATCCACCAAATATCAGTATTCTACCTCCAGGAAGGCTAACAGCCACGTGATCAAGGCGGGGTGGTGGACCAATTCCAGCTGGGTTCCCAGCACCAGGCATTCCACTTCCTGTGATACACCGCCAACAGGGTTCTTCCTCACTTAAATCCATTGTGAACACATCACTGGATCTTAGTCTAAGGGGCCCACTCTTGGCTAAACCACCAAACATCAGTATTTTACGCCCATCATACACTGATAGTGAGTGCCCTAATCTGGAGGGTGGTGTCCATGATGCTGGTATTTCTCTCCATACAGGTTTCTCCATTGTCACGTCCAATAGGTGAGTGTCACTTAGAAGCACACCAGAATCGGCACACCCTCCTGAAACCACCAACTTTGTGTCATCAAGGGTGCAAGAGCTATGCCATGACCTGGGCATGGGAGGTGCAAGTCCAGAGATCTCACGCCATGCTGGAAATTGGGCATCCAAATCTAGTATGAAAACATCATTGAGCAAGCCCTGTGTACCACAACCACCAAACACAACCAGTGATGACCCATTTAAACAAGATAGTGTGTGTCCCCATCTACCTGGAGGCGCAGAAGTTACTTTGACATGACGCCACTCTGGATTACTGGCATTCAGATCCAGAACAAAGGTATCATTCATTGGTTGCATATTAACACCTTCTCCACCAAAGAGAACAACCCGATTCCCAACAGCACAAGCACTAAAATTGCAACGGGATGGTTCCACGGCACCTCCAACTGTCAATTTCCTCCAGGCTGCAGCTTCAAGGGTGGTCAGTTCTCTTGCAAGTCTTCCCCAACCAAGTTTCTTAGCTCCAGGTACAGTTTCCAAAGCACAAGTGGTTTCACTGCCCCATGCATTCTGACAAACCATTTTCCAGAGATCATCATTCTTTGTTAGCTGATACAACCTCTTGCATACAGAACCAACAGATGCAATATCTCTTGGAGACAATCTTGAAAATATTTTCTGACACAAAACTTCATCACTCAACTGCAGCATGCAACAAAACTGTCGACATACATGAGCATGACTTGCTGAAATAGGTCGGAACACATGATCAGCTATTGACCAATCAGGTTTGGCAGATTCCTTAGCAGTTGAACTAAGCAAAGGCCCCAATTCAATGTTTGTATCAGTGAAAAATTGAATGCCTATATAATGGGTTATGGTATCATCATCCCCATAGATCGGTGTTAACTGAAGCTTATTCATCAATGGGGAACCATCCTTCCTAAAGTTCAAAAGATCACCTTGAAATGCAATTCCTTCTTCAAGGCACCTCCGGATCTCAGAAACTATTGCGGCATCCACTAATGGATGCCTCCTCTGAGCAAATGGTCCTCTGCATTGCATGAACCGGCTGAAGAAAAAAATGGTTCACATTTGGTAAACAGAAAGATCTGAAGGTCCTTGAAGTGTTAGCTTCCAAGCAGGAAATCATT
Source organism: Canna indica (assembly GCA_034359265.1). Taxonomy (NCBI): domain Eukaryota; kingdom Viridiplantae; phylum Streptophyta; class Magnoliopsida; order Zingiberales; family Cannaceae; genus Canna; species Canna indica. The sequence goes on along the minus strand of CP136894.1, from coordinate 73,188,688 downwards.
CATAATGAGGATAACTTTTAAAAACCATCAGTCAGTAAAAAGATAGAAGCATTATACTCCTCCATGAAGACAGATGCATCCAGTTTAGAATGTAATGGCGAAGAGCATAATTATATTAAAATGGAAGACTCTAGTTGGCTGGATTCATAACAAGTTGTAACCTACCAATTGTTTGGATTTTGAAGATCACTATATGGATCTGCTGCCTCTGAAATTAGTATAGCAAAATATCACTGGTCAAACCAAGATAAATTCAATGCATTTCTATGTGTTTGGATCAAGTTATTTTAGGTCTCTTCTTGAAACACTACTGCTAATCAATGCAGTAATACACTCATCTTAAGGAGACAAATGGCGCATAACATCTTAAGTAGTTCAATTTATTTTCTTTCTATTGGAACTACAATTAATTGCACTTGTATGAATATGTCATATTTGCTAATCCAATACATCCATCCAAGCATCCTCTTTAAATGATTTGCATGAAGTTAATTGCAATTTGACAGTCATATATCATATTCATTTTTCTTGTTCCTCCAGCAAGAGAAATTTCCTACGAACAAAGAAGTTTGGAAAAGAAATCAGGACTGACCCATCCTCTGATATGGTTCAAAACTCGGATGTGATTGATCTCAGCCTAACTCAACTCAAGCATATAGGGTATTAACTGCAAGGAGGGATTATTGTTTCAGACCAGTCCAGATTTCACCATGGTTCTTTTCACCTTTTGCCACAATTCTCATTTTTCACTAAAGAATCATAGTAACAACTCTAAGTTTCAAAAAGTTTTAAGCCCAAGTAACAAAAAGGGAATTCAACATTGTTGGGACCATGGAAGTGATTAAAACTGGGCCAACCGATGGCCTGAATGCCCCATGCAATAGCATATCTTCTTAGCTCTTTTGCCCTTTTCTTTCTTTTTGCAAAATGACAAACATATCATGGTGACATGGAGATTTGAAACCTACAAACAGTTCAATGTGTACAGATCTGAATGAATCTGTTGATCAAAAATTGTAGAGAAACATATGGTATCTTCAGTTTGTACCAGATTTTTCAGGATATCATCAGTTCATATAACATATTATACCTGCAAAAAAACACAGAACAGAAATGTACTAACAAAAATGGATAAGTATGTGAACCTCCCATTTTGGGTTATCCCTTCCAAAATTTATCTAAATGAATCAACAAACAATATACACTACCCTACTCACAGCTCAGTGACAAGAAAAGATCATTATAGCTTACCCCAAATGGTGAAGACTTTGCAGCTTATTGTTGTTGTTCAGCTCCCATTTGGACAACTCAAATAATTCATTTAGCACGTATCATGAAGAAACATACTAAGCCCAGTTTGGGTTAATAACTTCCAAAATAGTGTTCAATGAACTAACAATATCACTACCCTACTCAGAGCTAATTGGAATTTGGAAAGAAAAGATTATTAGGTCTTCCAGGTTGACATTATTCTTTTTGAACTCTCATTTGCTATACACTTGAAACATTTTATTTAGCATGAAGAAATGCTCTACTACACGTTAGTGGTGTTGGTATCCAAATGTAGTCATTTGCAGAAAACATGCCAATATGAAGGAATTCCAAAGCCTCAGGTATTTAGGTATTACATACAAATTAGAAATGCTTTTTGGATAGGACGATTAGCCGTGGGTTAAACTGTCAAGGTATTCAAACTCAGTGCCACGCTATATTAGCAAGAGCAGTATAGCATGATATACATGTATATAATCACATACTATACAACTCTCATCATGCATTTTGTGCATAACTAGATATTCCCTTAGTAAGTTTTGGTGTATGCCTCTACTAGTGTGGGGATGTGACATGTCTTTATACAAGTACATGTACTATAAATGACCAGATTTCACAATCTAACATCAAGATGAGCAGCACAACAAGACAACAAAATCCTTGGATGCCACAATATGGGCCATGAGTAACACCAAAATTAGACACAAAGTTATTTGCTATAGAAAAAGGCAAGCTTTCAATAGCCTTTTTCTCAGACCACTTGTATTCTATTATTCATGTATAATCAACTGGTAAAAATGCTCGAATAACCTGGAGGTCATTTTCTAAAGCTTTTGGCATATGGTAATTGCAAGTTCTCTTGGTGCTTCGAAATGACACTTAAAGACAAGAATGGCACCTAAACCAAGGGGCAAAGCTTGCCAAAAAGAAACCAAAGATGAGACTCAAAACATGAATTAAGATATAGTTAATCATCTCTAATAAATATATGTTTTTAATAAAATATATTTCAGAAGATTTGCTTAAAGGTTCACAAAGTAATAATCTCCCAACCACTAGAAGGCCAACTAACTCAAAAGTTATATCACTGTTAAATTCACCGAACAGAATGGTGAAAAGGAAGAGAAGAGGAGGAAAGAAATGGGAATAAATAAAACAGAAGCGGCAGAGAACACAAAAGAATCAAATAGAAAAATATAGGAGCGGCAAGGGAGGCGAGAACTAGAGACAGAGTATGTCAAAATCTTATCGTTGGATTTATTTTTCTATTATCATAAAGGAAAAACTTACCTATCGTGTGGCCTTTCCCTCCTTACAGTGAATGAATTCATCTTCACTCTTCAATCACATAAGTTTCACACTAGTAATGAAGAAAGATTTTTTTTAAAAAAAAACTTATGTAATAAATGCATGGTTTTGAAGTGCTTGATCTTTTGAGAAGCCTTGGATGAAAGGACATATTTTGGACCTAATTATCAATAAGTCTCACGCCTTAAAGGCTAAGATTGAATATATTTTTTTGCATTTTGTAGACAAGATTCCAACTAAATATCATCCTTTTGACAAAATCACAATTTGAAGCTCCTCGACTTTACCAAAGTTTGAACAAAATCTCCTTACAAGAAACTAAATGGCTTTGCTATTCACTTCAGTTGAAGATACATCAATCACCAATATCACATCCAAAGCAAAAGCTATAGTGCCTTCTGCCTACCACTATAGCTTTAAAGACTGACATAACACCCTACATCAAAAAACCAATACGCATAGGTAATTCCTAAATCTCAAACCGCATTGACATAGCCACTTGGCTATAGTACCTACCACTACATCTATAAGATTGTTGAACCCAGCAAATATGACGCAGGAGCTATATTTTATTATTTCAGTTTATTTATTTAAGACTTGTAGATGGATGGTTGAGATTAAAGTTATAAGGCTTATAGATGGATAGCTAGGATTAAAAATTATGTTAGGGGTTTTATTTGAAGGCTGAGATTTAATCTTTTGTGTAACCCTAGTATTAATAAGTTGTAAAACAGAATTACAGCCACTTTTTATCATCATTATTCCAAACATTAGACTACATACGCTAGGGGATCTCAAACCCTACGTTTTTATCTCAGTGTTCTACTTCTATCCTATTCTTATCAGCCCTAATTATTAATTATATTGATTGCTGTTGTTTCCTTCCCAAACCACACCAAAATAGCTATAAAGATTATATAAATCCTATGTCAAAAAGCATATACATAGGTATTTTCTTAATTTCAATTTGCATTGATCTAGCCACTTGACTATCCGTTGGCTTCACCTACAAAGACTTCTGTTAACCTAGAATCATAATTGTGGTTTTATTTAGGACGCATCGATGCTAAGCACAAAATACAAAGTTAATAGCTAGCATGTCTACCAAGAACAATCAACTCAAAAAAAAAAACGCAAAAAAATTGCGCAACCTCCTTCATGCCAAATGAAAGCACTAGAATTACAGAAAATCAATGCATCTGAGCTACGGAATTACTGGAACGACCACAAAGAGGCGAGCCCATGAACCCTTATACAACCAAAACACGATTTTAGTACCATAATTAAACAAAGGGGACTTACCAGTTCCTCCCGAGCACATCCTCAGCGCGATAGCCAGTGGCCTCCTCGAAACCCCGGTTGACGTAGATGATGGGATGATCAGGCTCGAGCGCGTCGCTGACCACCAACCCGCAGGACGCCGCCGGTCCCAGCAAGCCCTCCATCGCGAAGGAGAACGCTCCCGCGCCGCCGCCAGACAGCAGGAACCCCTCTTCCTCCTCGCCGCTGCTCGGGCCCTCGGATTCGCTGTCCCACTCCATCACAGTGCCGTCCAATCAGGATCGAATCTCACTTCAACCCGTCGAGGAAGTAGAGAACCAACCGCGATAGCCGAAGAAGAAAACCAAATGGTAGAAAAAGGAGCTCGCTTTGGGATCGTAGTTAGTTCCGCACGCCGAAATCGCCCAGGATTCGCTTGAGGGTTCGAGGGTTTGGGGGATGAAGAGGGCGGAGAACGAATGGATGGCGTGGAGAGAATGGTGTAGGAATGTTGGCCGCACAGCATCGACCCTGAAACGGGGGCGGGGGGGAGCACGCTTAGTCGCTTACGGCTGTGCACACGTCGATCTCGCGTGGCAATTCCATATCCACCGTCCGTAACTCAGCCTTGATGGCAGATCTATGTCGCTAGCTGGAGCTTCGTATGCGGGTGGGTATTGCCGAACATAAACGGGTGTAAAGAAAAGCGGACTCAAACCCGACAACTTAGATCTTTTGGGACAGACCAGCTCTGGTTCTTTTTCTCTTTTTTTCAAAAAGAATCCGAAATCAGATTTCGAGTCTGTGTTTAAAAGAAAACGACAGAAGGAATTGTCCAAACCCAATTTTAGTTTCTCTTTCTTGTATTAAAAAGATCATGTATAATCTCACAAAACACACGTAACATCGAGACCACCACCACCACAATAAATGCCTGGAAATTTTGAAAAAACACTAGTTTTGTTCTGAATACTTCGATTTTCACTTGCTGAGATTTTACATATTAATTTCAAATATATAAGGCACAACTTCTCACAACGGCGAATTAGTAAATGATGAGCGCTGAAGCATGCAAGCACGAGCAACTAAGTACAAGCCACCACTTATGGAGGCCAGAGTGGACTTGGGCCGTCGGTTGAAGCATGCCAAGACTCGAGAGGGTGGTGGTTAATTATGGATTGGCTCTCGGGCCGACGGTCGCCGCACTTAAAGAAGCTGAGCAGGAGCAACAAGCAAGGAGCAATGACCTTGCGAGCAGTGGGTAGAGATGTTAATAGGCCGGGCTCATCTATGAGCGATATGGGCTTGACCCAACTCCTGCCTGACCCGACCCGTATGTGCCCAAGGGGCGGGCTAGGCTTGCCCCCTTGGGCATGTGGGTCATGCTCGGCACAATCCAAAAGCACGGCCCGGGCCCGGCCTTTCCCAGCAAGCTAGGCCTAAAGCATGTCGTGCCAAGCCCAGCATGGCCCGGGCCCTACCTTGCCCAGCAGGCTATGCCTAGCGCCACCCAGGCCTAGTCTAGTCTATGCCAGCTTGGCTAGGCTAGCTAGCGCAGCAGTTACTTTACTCATTAAATATACATATAAGTAGATATCATAGTTGGTGCAGTGGTTAGTTCATCTTATCTAAGAATAAAGGTTGATGATTCAAGTCTCACCATCGGCCTTAATAATTATGTTTTTTAATATATTCGGGCCGGCCCGAGCCCAAAGGGGCAAGCTTTGTGCCTCCCCTTTGAGCAGTCGAGCCGTGCTTGGCACGGCTTGGAGGTAGTCGGGCCAGTCCAGGCACGACCCATGGCTTGTTATAGGCTATTTTTTCGGCTTGAGCCTGGCCTATTCATAGATCAGGTCTGGCATGTATAGTAAAAAATAAGCCTGAGTCTGGCCTGTGGCCTATTATAGATTTTTTTTTCGGCCTGAGTCTAGTCTGTTCATAGGTGTGGCCTGGTCTGTGGTCTGTTTATAAAGTCTACTAAAATTTAAAACATATTTATAAAATCTACTTCTAAATTTTAATATAAAAATAATAACAATAAATTTAAACATAACAATAATAGTTGTTGTTTTATTAAATTAAAATATATATTTTATTATATATAATGTAAATATATAATAAACTAATAATAGTATATATATTTATTATATATTATATATACTATCTTAACAGGCTCAAACCGGCATATCAGGCTAAATAGGCCTTATAGTGAACTTGGGACTGGCCTAATAAGAAAATCAAACGTAGAAATAAGTCTAGGCTTTTTTAAAAAAAGAGGCCAGGCCGAATACAGGCCAGGCCACAGGCCCCTGACAGGCCGCCTGACCTATTTCCACCCCTAGCTATGAGCAAGGAGCTTGTGAACATGGCGCGAGTAGCGAGTAGGGAGCTCACACATGGAACAACAACCAAGGAGCTTGCAAGTAGTAGGGTGAGCTGCTCACGACTTATGTCGGGTTCGGTAGTGAGATGCAGTTGGGTGTGTGATCAATAGGGGTGAGTAACGGTTCGGTTCGATTAATAACTGAACTGAACCATCGGTTAACTGAACCGAACCAAAAAAAATCTATTAACCGTTTACTGAACCAAAAAAATTTGGTTAATTCAGTTCGGTTCGATTTATTTACCAAAACAACCGAACAAAATGGTAAAAAAAAAACTTTTTACATCTACCAAGACACGAAACCTAGGCAACACAACTTTTTTTTCCCCCTCTAACCATGTTAGCAAATTCCATTATCAACTTTTTTCTAACTCACACATATTATACATTCAGTCAAATATAAAATAAATAATATGACACACCAAGATTCAAACTTGGGCGGTGGGAAACATTAAAACTTCTCTTAACCACTTGGACAAACAACATTATATGATAAAAATTTTATTATATATATATACCGAATCGAACTAAAATTAATTCGGTAAATTTGGTTCGATTTCGGTGAATCGGGGAATCCTGCTCACCCCTAGTGATCAAGATGTTAGGGATTTGGGTAGAGGGCAAAGATGACTTTTCACCTTATATAAATACCCCCCCCCCTCTTTCTCTCTCCCATTATAGCGCCTCTACTTTGCATGTGAGAGTAATTACGAAGAGTCCCTTTCGCGCGCTAAAATATCATTTATTAGACATTTACATTTTGACTTATAAGATGCATGTGGGAGACATTATGTTGATTTACGAAAGGGACAAAACTAATATGATTGATAGTAGTGAGAAATTTTGGAGTATAATAAAAAACTCTACCACAAAGAAGATCGATGAGTATTTAAAGATTAATGTAAATTATGTGTGAAGTTGCGTCAAAATTAAGCAAAAGATTTCTTTCTATTAGTATCTAAAATTAATATTTCAACAAATCTTGTCAATCATTTTTTCTCCACTTGAAGGGCCGTCAAATTGGTTGTGGTTGATCACGATAAGAGTAAAAGTGAAGGATCATATAAGCTAACTTGATAATATTTTATATGTTATCTAGAAATTTAGAATTTGAATTCTAGTATGGTCATCTATTGTGACTTTTTATTTTTGTAAAAAAAAATCATATAAAGGATTTGTTAATGGGGTGGAACGCTAATCTTTTATAGGACCTTCACAAAATGAGGTACAATGCAAAAGATCAATTCATATATTTTTCATTTGCAGCGTATTGATTGGTCGAAATTTTAGGAGGCAGGGGGTTATATCTTAAAGAAGATGAGTACTGAAATACTTGTGTACTTCGTTTGTCAAAGTGGGGTGCAAAATACCACCTTGTATAAATTAATTTTAATATCACATATTCCTCGTAATAATAATCTAGCCAATTTCATTTCTCCAACTAGAAATGTTGGCAAGATAGTTACAATGGTGAGCAAGGATGTGGACTTAATCTAGCCAATCCCTTTCTCCAACTAGATATGTTTGGCGAGATAGTTATAATGGTGATCGAGTAAGGACGTGGACTTAATCTAGCCAATCGCCATCTCCAACTAGAGATGTTTGCAAGATAATTACAATGGTGAGCAAGAACGTGGACTAGGTAGTGGGTTTAGCGATGAAGAGATAGATGCGCTAGATGTGGCAAGATGATCATTGGTAGTGAAGAGGGACTGTTGGATCAACTAAGGGTTCATGGCAGTGAAGAATTTATGATTTTAAGAAATGAATTATATCTTATAGAAAAGAGATGCTTTAATATGGTATATATAATATGTATACCATATCCTTCATAAGATGGGCTATAACAGACCTTAATTTAAAATTAATATCTATATTTTCAATCGTTTTCTACTATTTGAAGGGCTGTTGTTTCAGTGAGATGATCATCAACGATGAGTCAATAGTGTGTTCAAGGATCAAAATGGGAAAAACTTATATGGGCAACCTGCTCATATAAATTTCTATGAACGAGTGGATATGGGTTTTGAGCGACTGAACATAGATAGAAAATAAATAGATAGGTTCATATCCATTCTTTTTCTATCCATGTTCATATCCATTCATTTTCTATTCATGTTCAGTCGCTTAAAGCTCATATTCATTCATTCATAGGTTTTCTATGAGCAGCCAGCTCATAGAAGTTGCACCCATCAAAACGTGAACTACTCCATAGTGACTCGCCGCACTAATTGCAGCTCTATGTAAGGAAGTCGAGAACCTCAAAATAGCTCTCCCTGGTGTGCATGAAGGAGGTGGTTTAGCTCCCCATTCAAGCTCTGACAACTCTAGCCGCCCACCACTTTCCTAGCCCCTGCTAACAATTGACAACAATGGCATTTTGGGGTAGCCACCACGGGTGCACCTTCCACAAGAAAACGAAAAAAAAGGTTGGGTCGAAAGCCATCTTCCGCACGACCATCGCTTTGAGTTTCCATCTTATAACAACAACGACGACCTTGTGACATGGCTCGGCCACTACTTCAACCTCCACCATGATCGAGAAGACACTAAGATGAAAATCGCAGCATATTACATTGTCGGAGATGCCCAACTTTGGGTGATGAAATTACTTTGTTATAACAAAACCCAAATCCAAGATAAAATAATAGAAAAAAACAAGAACGAGAACAAACAAACAGATGAAATTACGTGGTTTGGCAATGTGCCTACATCCACAGGAGAACACAATGAATTCACTATATGTTGATGATTACAGAGATGTTACGGAGTTTTCTCACAAATCCTCTCACCACAGAACTCCCTCTGACAATTTTGCCTCTACTCTCTCTCTCTCTAACCCTAACTGCAGCCCTAAATACATATATATAGGCACCATACCGGGTCGAAGCTCCACGACAATATCGGGTTGGGGCCCAACCCTCCGCTTCACAAACTAAAACTCATTTTTTTTCCTAATTTAAACTGTGTGAAATATTTAGCGGAGCAGATTTTAATTTGAATTCGAAATACAATACATCTCAACATACTCTCCCCTGCCACCAAACCCTCCACTCCATTCTCTACTTCCTACCATTTCCAACAGCAACTCAAGGCCGCCAAGACCAACAAGCATGGCCACGCACTCCCATCAAGCCATCACAAGAGCATACAATAAACAATTTGACAAGAAGCACTACTAGAATTGTAGTCATCACCGACGGCTAAGTCCGTGGCTGAACTGTCGGTGAAAGAAATCACAGACGGCGAACACCGTGGCAAAAAGCCGTCACTGATGAGCGCGTCTCAGATAAGTTGTGACGGCCCAGAGAGGCCGTCACACGTAATCATCAGCCACAGCTGCGTGCGTTGTCGCTGATTAAAAAACATCAGTGACGGCTCCAAGAGCTATCACTGATACCAACCCATCAGCCACGGCCCAGTCCCGTCGGTGATACTATTAGCAACCGTGATATTTGGTGCTACTCGGACCATCCGCCATTTACGATAAGCTTTCAGCCACGGCTTAGTGACGGTGAACTGTGGGTAAGCCGTGGCTAAAGGTGTATCATGTAATTGAAAAAACTAAAAATTTTATAAATTCCTGTATACAATGATATATCGACTACAAACTATTTTCAATCACATATTATAATCAGAAAACATCATACACATGCATTTGAAATCAAACATACAAGTTTTACATAAATATCATCAATAACATCCTCAAATCGGAGGCAAACAATTATCAAAATATCATATACAACCAAGTATCAAAATATAAACAAAATATAATTAATCAAAATCTCACGGCTACGGTGGAGGCGGTGGAGTCGACAACGACTGGGTCGGGAGCATCAACTGGGTCGAGGAGGACGACGGCTGCGACATCATGGGTAGAAACCCAGCATGAGACGCAATCTGAGTGAGAAGTGTCTGCATGTTCTGGACTGTCTATCTCAACTCGTTATTCGCCCACCTCTGCTCCTACATCTCCAGTCAGAGGGGTCGGTGCCCCAAGTGGCCCGAGCACGGCGCATGCATGGCCATTGTCTGCAAAGCCATAAACACGATCGTGCTCCCAGCCACCTGCGGCATCCACCCAAGCTCCTGCGTCGAACTCCTCCGGTGTCCCTCCATGCTCGATCACAGTCCTCGTATAAGTTTCCTACACATGTTTATATTTTAAATATATATAAACTATAAATAAAAATTATGTAAATCAAATAGAAATATATAAATACTTACCATTATATACGAGGCTCTGTTATCAACGTAGTCCCCCGCTCCTCGTCGACGACGGTGGGTGCGCTCAAACACCTCCATCATCGATGGGCGTTGGACGGTGCCGTCCTCCGTCACACGCGTCTTACATTAGAAAACAAATATATTAGTATCATTATACACATTATATAATTTAATTAAAAGTAATTAAATTATACATACCATACGACGCTCATGAACCGCAAAAGAGATGGAGCCACCTGTGTGGCGCGCGCCCGTGTCGTCCCCCCCGGACATGCAGTTTCTCGACAAATATAGGTTTTTTAGGGGTTAATTACCCTAATCACAGTTTGATTAGGGGTTAATTATCCTAATCATGTAATTGATTAGGGTAATTAACCCTAATCAACAATAGCTGGCATCACTACCAGCTACTGCTCGTCGAGGCATTGGGGCCGATGGCAATCGGCTGCAATGCGGCGCCGGCCGGGTTGAGGCCGACGCGAAGATGAACGACCGGGTCAACGCCGACGCGGAGAGGGCGGCGCACATGGGAATGAAAGGAGGAGAGGAGAGGTAGCATACCCGAAGGGAGAGGTTCATCGGCGGCGGCAACAAGCAGCGACGAACAGCGGCGACAACGGCGAGCAGAGAAGAAAGAGGAAGGGTCGGGCGCGAACACAAATAAAAAGGATTTTCACTGATGGCTCGAGAGCCATCGGAACACCGTGGATCTGTAATTTTATTATCACCGACGGCTACCAGAGCCGTCGATTAAGAGTGTTTTAATATTCACGCTGTGTTCGTAGCATTAAATAATAAGCGACGGCCGCCTCCATCCGTCGCTAATAACTTATTTTATTTCGCGCCCCTGTGCGCACCATCAACTATGAGCGATGGTTGTATGCGAGCCGCGGCTGATTTGGTTACTCACATCACCAACGGCTCTAGCGCCCCCGCTAAGCCGTGGCTAATAACTTATTTTATTTCGCGCGCCCTACGCGCCAATAACTACGAGCGACTGCCCCGCCTGGCCGTATGCGAGCCGCGGCTGATTTGGTTACATCAGCCACAACCGCTGCGGCCGACGCAAAGTCGTGAATTATTCTGATGGCCCTGACGGCCGTCGGTGATCCCCGTGGCTAATGTGGTATATTCTGGAAGTGAAGGATGCATCTTGACAATGTGGAGAAGACCGCATTCCACACTCATTATGGGCACTTCAAATTTCTCGTGATGCTTGTTGGCCTCTCCAATACCCCCTCCACCTTCCAAGCATTGATGAATGATGTCCTTCGACCTATGTTGAGGGTATTTGTGCTAGGTTTTTTTTTTACAGCATCCTCATTTACGGTCCTTCTTTACAGGACCATTTGCGGTTTCTCTACCAAGTGTTCTCTATGCTGCGCCAACACCACTTGTCGATTAAAGAATCTAAATGTTCATTTGTAGTCTCTTATATCACGTACTTGGGGCACATCATCACCAACAAGGGCGTCGAATCTGATCCCTATAGAATCACTATCATTGCTTCTTAGCTGCAGCCAACATCTCCACTGAACTACGAAGTTTTCTCGAATTAACAAGGTACTATCCGCACTGGTCACGTTTCTCACTAATCTCTTACGCAAGAAAGCATTCACTTGGATGGATGCAACCTTTTACCTCCTTCAACCAACTCAAGTTTGCCCTCACCATGGCTCCTATTGTAATACCCCGGTTTAGTCCCACATCGAAAGTATGTTGGATGTGGTGTTGGCTTATAAGGCTTGATGGGTGTGCTACCATCAACTTCAGCTTAAGCATTTTTAATTAGGCCAATAGGTTGGCCTATGAAGTTGATGAGTCAGCTATCCCATCAAGCGGATCGTAACGAATGGTATCAGAGCAACACCTAGTCCTAGGCATGGTGAGAGAGTCTACGTGAGAAAGGGATGCCCAGGTGATGGGGTGGAGCCGCTACTAGGCTAGGTCTCACATGCCGCCGACTTGGGTGTGATTCTGGGCTATATGTTAGACTCAAGTTAGGTCTTGACGAGGACGTCAAGACATAAGTGGGGGAGATTGTAATACCCCGGTTTAGTCTCACATCGGGAGTATGTTGGATGTGGTATTGACTTATAAGGCTTGATGGGTGTGCTACAATCAACTTCAGCTTAAGCATTTAAATTAGACCAATAAGTTGGATAATGAAGTTGATGGGTGAGTTATCTCATCAAGCGGCGCGTAACAAATGGTATCAGAGCAAGACCTAGTCCTAAGTATGGTGAGGGAGCCTATGTGAGAAAGGGCTGCCCAGGTGATGGGGTGGAGCCGCTACTAGGCTATGCTTCACATGCCGCCGATTTGAGTGTGATTCTAGGCTATGTGTTAGAGTCGAGTTGGATCTTGACGAGGACGTCAAGACATAAGTGGGGGAGATTATAATACCCTGGTTTAGTCCCACATCGAAAGTATGTTGGATGTGGTGTTGGCTTATAAGGCTTGATGGGTGTGCTACCATCAACTTCAGCTTAAGCATTTTAATTAGACTAATAGGTTGGTCTATGAAGTTGATGGGTCAGCTATCTCATCAAGTGGGTTGTAACAAATGGTATCAGAGCAAAATCTAGTTCTAGGCATGGTGAGGGAGCCTATGTGAGAAAGGGCTGCCCAGGTGATGGGGTGGAGCCGCTACTAGGCTAGGCCTCACATGCCGACGACTTGGGTGTGATTCTGGGCTATGTGTTAGAGTCGAGTTGGGTCTTGACGAGGACGTCAAGACATAAGTGGGGGAGATTGTAATACCCCGGTTTAGTCCCACATCGAGAGTATGTTGGATGTGGTGTTGGCTTATAAGCCTTGATGGGTGTGCTACCATCAACTTCAGCTTAAGCATTTTAATTAGGCCAATAGGTTGGTCTATGAAGTTGATGGATCAGCTATCTCATCAAGTGGATTGTAACAATTTTGATACTTATAATTGTAAATATAATAGTTTTGATGTGTATTTATGTATCTATAATGTGTATCTGTCATGTATGGTGTTGTGATGGGTGTGTGTGAGTTATGTACCAGGGATTGTAAATGTATTAATGGAAATTTTTAAATTTAAAATTTTTCAAGTTTTGGATAACAGCATCAGCAACGACTTACCAATAGTCATCCGTCTGTTGGCCTTCACTAAAAGCGTATAGTAATGCCTGGGCCGCATTGTTAATGTCGTTGCTGATAACCTATAGCGACGGCTCCGCAACAGGCCTTCAGCAACGGTCTTACCTCGGTCCAGTTGACTGTCGCAAATAACTATATCAGCAACAGCTGAGGCGGTCATCGTTGATATATAAACAGCTTATCAACGGATTTAGCCATCGATGAAGCCTATATATTTAGTAGTGTAAATTGAAATCATAACATCATATCATATGAAGGAATATAATGAATATATTAATGTATATAAAACGGGTTATATCTTTTTTAAGCATATGAAATTTTATAATTGTGTAATTGTTGATTTAATTTTTAAATATGCATGATGGTTATCAACTTGGAATTCTCAGCGAAAAATATTTCATTGTTGGTGAGATGATCACTACCGATATCTTTTCTTCTACGATGTCATCAATGGTCGTGAAATCGTCACCAAAGTGCTTATGCGATGATAGCTCGCGGTAGCAAAAGTCCTTCGCAGATGATGACATTGTAAATAATCTGTGATCGCTAAATTAGTCATCGTAAATAATATAAACTGTGATCATTGTCGTGACGGCAAGCAGGCGTCCTAGGCTCGATCACAAACCCACTGCAAATCTCTTTTGCGATCACAAGATATTAACTTTGTGACGGTATGACGACAACAACTTGCCATCACAAAGCCGTAGGCAAACCAATTTGCGACCATTGCACGCTATCAGATCCATACACCTTCCGCAGCAGCAAAGCAGTCGTAGATTCGTCATAAAAGTCTATTTTGTTTTTTTGTAATTTAAAAATTAAAAATTTCTTATTTTCAACTATATTTAAAAGGGTTAATTATAAAATATATCCCGACTTTTGACGTATTTTCCTAATCTATCATCACTTTCCAATTTCCTAATTCAGTACACCACTTTTTGATTTATTACAAATCTATCCCACCGTCTACCTAACGTCAACTTTGTCGTCTAAATACTGACGTGACGCTGCTGACGTGGCTAATAATCCCAGTCAACATTCAGACGCGATTTTTTTAAAACTTTTTTTTTTGGTCCCACCAAACCCAGTCAGCAACAAGGTTAATTACAAAATATATCTCGACTTTTGATGTATTTTCCTAATCTATCCTCACTTTCTAATTTTCCCAATTTAGTACACCACTTTTCGATTTGTTACAAATTTATCCCACTGTCTACCCAGCGTCAACTTCGCCGTTTGAATGCTAACGTGGCTAATAATCTCAGTCAGCATTCAGACACGAACTTTAACTCTCTTTTTTCCATCCCCACCAAACCCAATCAGTAGATCATGACAAGTTAATTTTAAAAAATCCACTTTTAAAATCGTTTGCTCGCCTCTTCCCCGACCTTGTCGCTTGCTTGTCGTCGCTTTTCTCTCAATTTCTGACATCGTCTGCATCTCTTCGTGCTCCCTGTCTTCATCTCCGTCAACTCTGATATGTCTCTATTAATTTTCACCTGCTTGCTCGCCTCCCCCCTTCTGTCTGGTATGGTTAGTATAAAGCCTAAAATTTTTCCATAAGTGATAATATTGTTAAATGTAGGATTTCATATAATACTGTAAAATTTTCTAGTAGTGATGATACTGTTAAATATGATTTATCATTGTAGGCTTTATTTTGACAAGAAAATTTTCAACATAAGAGAGGGATTTCTTCTCTCTATTGAAAATTACGAAGTTGACGCTGGGTAGACAGTGGGATAGATTTATAACGAATCAGAAAGTGGTGTACTGAATTGGGAAAATTGGAAAGTGGGGATAGATTAGGGAAACACGTCAAAAGTCGGGATATATTTTATAGAGTAAATACCCAAAAAAAATACGAACTTTGGACCTTTTCTCATTTTTACTTTTTTCGTTAGCAAAAAAATACACGAACTTTGATTCTGTTACCCCGTTTAGCACGCACCGTCATTTTTGATAGTTTTTGCTGACCTGGACCTTAACGGCGACGACGTGGCAAGTGACTTTGCCTACATGATAATTTTTACGATTTTACCCTCAAATCTATTTGATCAGGCTAGGGGCAAATTTATAATTTGTAGTAGAAAAGAATAAAACTATTACATCAAATGTTTCAACATGCAACCGAGCGGGGCCCCTTCCTCCGGTGGCAAGCAGCGGCGAGCAACTCCGGATCATTCTGCCTCCGAGCCCCACGTCGTCAGGTAAGGGTGGCACAATGATGTCCTCGTCATCGACATGCATTCTGGCGCTGTCGCCCATGTCGCCGCCATCAGGCGGCTCTTCCCCGCTGCTATCTCTCGTGTCTATAGACAAAGTAGTGGCGAAGATACAGCTGAGCAAGGTCAGGTCGGGGCCGCCATTGAGTACGCGTAGGGGAGTCGAGTTTCTGTCCTCTCTTGGGAGCGCTCTGCTGACTCCAGGGAGGAGGGCAGTGGCGACAAACGGGTGGGAGGATGATGCAACATGGGGTTTAAGAGCATGGGGAGGATGCTGCAGCATGAGGATACCGCTCCCCAACGGCAATAAACACTACTACACACTGAATTAACAACAACGAGGAGAAAAAAGCCTCCGCTTTTGGTGTTCCTAGAAATGGAATGGACATGATGCAAGAGAAGCAGAGAAAACAAGTAAAACATATATATGTAACGCATCAGGAACCTGCAATAAGAACAAGCTCAAAAGAGAAAAAAGCAAAGCAACAAAAGATATCCATTTCAACCAAAGCAAAGCAACAAATGTCACTCATCAATGTGACTCACATGGTGGGATCAATGAATGAATCCTCACCTTGTTATTTTCTTCCGCTCTCTCCCACGAGACTGTGACTCACATGGTGGGATCAATGAATGAATCCCCACAATGTTATTTTCTTCCACTCTCTCCAACGAGGTTGTCTGATAAGCAAAGTTGTCACGAATAAAAATCTGGCATCAAGTCGGCCAAGGTTTACATCATTGATTGGATGTCCTATTGATCAATTAAGGTTGAGCTACTGCAGTGCGTAGAGCAGCAGGCAGAGAAGCGACTGAGGGAGAAGGAGGAGGAGTTGGAGAAGGCCAGAGAGAGGATCGCAGAGCTTGAGCAAAAGCTATGGGAGGTGAGCTCAGAACTGCATATGTGGTTCGGCATCGCCAAGAACAACGAGGCCGCCGTCACCACTCTGCAGGCAAGCCTGTAGGAGGTCCTTCGAAACACCGGCGCTGCGGCACATGCGCCCGACGAGGGCTACGGTGAGAACGTCGCCCTTTTCCTCCCAAACTCAGTTGCTTGCCACCAGAGGAAGGTGCCTCGCTCGGTTGCATGTTGAAGCATTTAATGTAATAGTTTTATTTTTTTTATTACAAATTTGCCCCTAGTCGGATCAAATAGATTTGAGGATAAAATCATAAAAATTGTCATGTATGCAGAGTCACTTGCCACATCGTCACCATTAAGGTCCAGGTCAGCAAAAACCATAAAAAATAACGGTGCGTGCTAAACGGGATAATGGAATGAAAGTTGGTGTATTTCCTTGCTAACGAAAAAAATTTATGCTAAAAATGGAAAAATGTCCAAAGTTTGTATTTTTTTTTGATATTTACCCTATTTTATAATTAACCATGTTGCTGACTGGGTTTGGTGGGGCCGAAAAAAAATCGCGTCTGAATACTGACTGTGATTATTAGCCACGTCAGCAGTGCCACATCAGCATTCAGACAAGAAAGTTGACGTTGGGTAGACGGTGGGATAAATTTGTAATAAATTAAAAAGTGATGTGCTGAATTGAGAAAATTAGAAAGTGTGGATAGATTAGGGAAACACGTCAAAAGTCGGGATATATTTTATAATTAACCCTATTTAAAATGCATCAAACAACAAATAGACATCAAATAATACAAGAATCATAAACTTAATATATAGATATCAAAATTTATTATTTATCATATCCAAAATAATACATCAATATATAAATACAAAACAAACGTTATCGTTCGGGATTAGACGACGGCGGCGGCAAGGAGAGGGACAATGTGTGGAGCGCATCAATCAACATCGACGATGATGATGGATCCAATGCTGATGTCGTTGTGTCGAATGATGGGGGGCAGAGCACCAGGGAAACATGAAGCAAACTATCCCAAGTACTCGATCATATGCGTCATCTGATCTCGAAGAGCAGGCGCGTCGGTGATGAGGCGTGCTTGAGTAGTCTTGATGTCTGCTAATTGGTCATAATCCATGCGTCCAGACACAAATGTCGTTGATGGACTAGTAGTGGAGGAGGTGAAGGTAGACGGTCTCACACCGTATGGCAGCAACAACGCTCGTGCGTGAGTCATTGTGTCAATGCCATAAACACGATCGTGGTCGATGTTGACCACCTGCATTAGTGTGTTAGCATCAAGTTGATGTTACGCAAGATCATCTCCCCTCTCGTTCATCAACTCAGTATACGTAGACTTCAAAAGTAAATTTAATTTAAGTAATTACTTGATAGAACTAGAAATAAAGATTGAAAGAATATTTTAATTAAATATTTACTTACCAATATGGTCTTCGGCCTCTCGCTGATGAACCGCCCCTCGACGAGGGTCACGCTGATATCGATGTGTCTCCTCAAAGACCCTCAAAGGGTTAGTCGGTGTCAGTGTGCCCTGCTCATCCCACATCCCTTGCAATAAAATAAATTGGACTGGACTGGTACCTTTGGGCCCGGCCGAATTAGGCCCAAGAGCGCCCATACTCGTAAACCACACTTGGATCAAGCGAGACGACTTAGCCCGGGGCTCCACTCGATCATATAAGGATACTTTTATCCACATTAATTATGAGAGATTCGTCATTCACGAGCCCAACATCTCCAGGATCAGCCTCGACTCATTCTGAGTAACATCTCTATGAGATTATTGGATAGTATCATTGCCAAACATCCATCATTCTGCACTATATACATACACGAGGGGTACCCTAAATTTTAATTTCTATTACATCCACATTTAACACATTCTTACTTGAGGGTGAGAGTATCTTTTGCAACCCCCCCCTCCCCTCTCGCGTGCCTCGCACGCGGGTGCAGATTCTGACGAGCTACTCGCATGCAGGTGCATATTCTAGTGAGCAACTCATATGCGAGTGCAAGGTTTGGCAACGGGCTTGGTCCTCTCAGTGTGGTAGGCTCGACCCGCTCGCTAACCTCTAATGCAGCGGGCTTGGCCTGCCCACTAGACCCAAAGGAGCAGGCTTAGCCCGTATGCACTGCAAGCCCAGTTCAGTATGGTTCGATTCAACATGATTTGATAGAATTGATTCAAGCATATCTTGATCAAATCAACTCCGATTTGAGTTCAGTCAGGCTCATTGGATTTGATTCGAATCCAATTTGGGTCAACACCTAACAAAAATGTTGACGACCTTTTTATGTTACAAGTTTTTGTTTTTCTTTCAAATTTAACTAAATTTATCAATTTTGTTTTTATATTTGTACTTTTTATAGGTTTGAATGGGTGTTTTGATTAGAAAATTACTTAAATTATTAATTATAATATCAAGCGGCAAACAAATTAATATTTTAATTATTAAATATATTGTTTTTAAAAAATACTTAAATAATTCATGAAGGTTTTCACTGAATTTGCAAATAGAAAAAAAAGTGTTTGTAATTTATCATTTTCAATATTAACCCAATAAATAAAATATGGGTAAATTATACTGATTTTTTCTGAGATTTAGTAAAATTACACTGACATCTTCTTTATTTATAATTTTATCTTATAATCCCTTGAATTTTGTAAAATATTACACGAATCTCTCTTATTACGAAATAAGATTACACAAACCTCTCATGAGTTTTGTAAAATATTATACAAATATCTCCTAAAAAGATTATTCAAGGAAGATGATTATAATCGGAACAAATAGAGAAAGAATCAACATAATTTTATTAAATCTTAAGAAAAATCAGTATAATTTATCCATAAAATATAATTGAGTTTGAGTCCCTTGTATGCTTCGATGATTACTAGGACAGGTCACAGGAGAGCTGAGGTTAGCACGTGGAATATGCTCGTGTCCAGCGAGGAAGAAGCGAAGCCACCTCGTCGAAGAAGTCGCCCTGCCGCACTACAAAACGCAGCCTCGTCGCTGCCCCTTCTCGTTCTCATCGTCGGCCGCCAACGAGCGCCTGCACTCGTCCCATACATTTATTCATCCTATTCCATCATGCCACCGGTCGATCGGTGACTGAAGAGTGAAGACCACAGATCAGCTTAAGATCACCACAAGTGAGCATAAATTTGCTCTTGAATGAGAGCAAGAGTAATGAAGATATTTCCTATCATCTCTTCGGCGGGATTGCATTTCTTATTGCCATTTTAGGTGTAATGGCACTTTGTTGGAAGTTCAGAAAGGAAAAGGAAATATGGAAGATTGTTAATTCTACTCAGGATCATCTAGGTAAAACTCCCTTATGTACTGATTAATAAAAGATACCTTTATCAAAGTAACCCTGCTTAACAAAGGATCTAACTATTAGATTTGTTTGCAGCTCCAGACTATTTCAGTGGCAATCTTCGAACTATTTCCTTTTTTAGTTATCGCACTTTAAAGAAGGCAACAAGAGATTTCGACAAAAAGAATCAGCTTGGAGGAGGGGGATTTGGGCCAGTTTATAAGGTGCTGATAGAGAGCAAGGAGAATGCTTAGATGAATTCAATTATATCTTCTGCAAATAAAATTGTGCATGATGTTTTAGCTTTTTAACAGGGAACATTAGATGATGGAAGGACCATTGCAGTAAAGCAGCTATTGGTCGGCAAATCTCAGCAAGGAGAGAACGAATTTCTTGCTGAGGTCAGGATGTTAACAAGCATCCAGCATAAGAATCTTGTTCGCCTGGTTGGGTGTTGCTCGGAAGGGGCACAGAGGCTTCTTGTGTATGAATATATGACTAATGGATGCTTGAGCAGTATAATATCTGGTTAGCACTTCAATTTTCTTCTCCGTTTCATGCTAAGGTTGTTTCATGTTAAGAGTTAAGCAAAAGGAGTGCTTCTTCAATGCAAATTTGAGCAGTACAATTTATTGATGAAAATTAAGACATTTTCCTTGTATCACAAACTTTGCACGTTTTGTTGTCTCAACATTTTTTTGTGCTAATTATTGCAAAACAACAGGAAAGAACATGACATTTTTAGATTGGAAGACTCGATTCCAAATCATTATCGGCATAGCTCGAGGTTTGCAATATTTGCACGAGGACTCGAACTTGAGGATTGTTCATAGAGATATCAAGGCCAGCAACATTCTCCTTGATGATAAATTCCAACCTAAAATTAGTGATTTTGGTTTGGCCAAGTTCTTTCCAGAGGATCAAGCATACCTTAGCACCAGATTTGCAGGAACTCTGTAAGTTGATAATGTGATTAGCTAGTACTATCTGAGCAAACACCATTCATAATCCTAAGGACTAAAGAATATTAAAACTGTGATAGTACTTTTCTTGGATTTGAGATTTTATTCTGGTGTTAATCTAAGATCAATTATTATTATGAAATGAACTTTATGGACTGAGAAATAAGTTCAGCTTAGCATTTAAACAATTATTTTCAAATCTCAGAGGCTATTGTGCACCTGAGTATGCTCTAAGAGGGGAGTTATCAGAAAAGGCTGACATCTACAGCTTTGGTGTTCTTGTGCTTGAGATCATTAGTTGTAGGAAGAATACAGATCTTTCTCTTCCACTTGAGATGCAATATCTTCCTGAATACGTAAGTTCTTATCTTCATTTGTTTTTAATACCTTTTAACGGGGACATAGATGTTTACCATATATTTTTTGGGTTAAATACCTTTAAAAGGCTGACTTTTATGTGGAGTTGCAATCTTGGTTCTATCATTTAGAAGGAAATATATGTTTCCTAACCTTTAATTAGAGTATACAGTTTGGCATCCACCATTAGCCATCTCCAAAGTCATTAACCTATATGATGTGGCATGAGTAAATGAAAAATATGATGCTTAGTTGTATTATTAGAGTCATTGACTGGCATTGTTTTCATTAACACTATAGTAGCACACCTCACATCATTCACATAGTGATGCCACTTTACCAAGTTAATGACTTCTCTAACGGTATAATAATAGAAACCTAACTAGATTTGGCCTTACTAAATGAATAATGTGATGCTTAGTATAACAGTTTTCTGAAGAAAAAAAAAATGTAAGAGATATGTTATCTTATAACTCTCATTACACACCTAAGAAGCATATCATCAGTTTAAGACTCATCTCATTACTTTTCAACGAGGAGGCCAAAACTGCAACTCAACCAAAGGGTTGGGCTTTTTTAGATAATTAACCGTATACTGTTTTTTGTAGGCATGGAAGCTATATGAAAGATCAATGCTAGAAAGCATAGTGAATCCTAAATTGTTAGAAGAAGATGCCCCAGAGAAGGAAGTGCAGCAGGTCTGTCATATTGTTCTGCTGTGCCTTCAGCCACAGCCAGTCATGAGGCCTCCAATGTCAGAAATAGTAGCCATGTTAACATGCAGGACTGAACCAGCTTCAGCTCCTGTGAAACCTACATTTTTGAAGAGAAAGGCTCGAATTGACTTAAAGCTTCCATCGCCCTAGCTGAGAAGTATAATATGTTTCATTGACATCAATTATGGGATATGCATTTCCTCTATATAGTGTTGCAGGATATATGTATAGTTATGAGACATTAAGTGAGGAAATGCAGGAGTTTTTCCCTTTATTTAGAATGGTATTTTAGCAGTATATATAATGCATACTGTTATGTTCTAGATTTGTCTAAGTACAATAAGGGTGTGTATTCATTTCAATCATTTGGAATGATTTTGAAAATTATCACTTTAATAAAATGAAGAAGATTAGCCTTGTGTGGCTGCAGGTATATTGTATTTTTTCAAAAATGTTTCTAATTGGTGTCGCCATCGGTTTGATAATACCCATGGCTGTGTGCTACATTTCATCTATAAATTAATGAGCTACAAGATATATATCAAAAGTGTGATTATGAAAGAAAAACAAAGAATTGAGTAATTCTATAATATTTCGATCATCCACAAGGGTACTGAAAAAACCTAGCTAACACTCATGAGCATGAAACATCCATTTCATTCCATTAAAATACGAGGAGATAGACAAACAATATAAACTGTCCTCCTCTTTCCATTATATTTCATATCTAAAGGAGAAGAAGAAATAAGAAAGAAAAAGAACAAGCAGTATTTTCTTCTGTATGTAGTTAAATTCTAGTGACTATTTCTTCTTCACCTATTATGCAAGGGGTTCGGGCCGGTCGGAACGAGCCGCTTATTGTCAACGATCAAGCTCTGATTCTTCTCCGCCTGCGTGAAATAGTCGCAAAGATTTATCTTCTTCAATTTGCATCCACGGCGACCAACACTGGTGGGTGTACTCTCACTTCCCTCTTTCTGAAGCTGATGATGATAATGAGTACTGTTTCTGGAGAAGCCATGGAGACTGAAGAGGAGTACTAGGATTAAGCACCCGACCAAAACTGCTCGAACCCGTCTCCTCTTCATGGCGAAAGAGAGGGAGAGAAGTCGATGGGAGACCGGAGGATGAAGGATGAAGAATTAATACAGAACAGTATATATATACTGAAAACGATATCAAAATTAAAGAGTAATAACTAAGCTTCCATGGACTCAGAGTACGTGTGTAAATGATACATCCACATCCCTCGATCATGCAGCTGCATTAATGCATTCGCAGTTTTCTCGCAGTTGCAGGAATCGAACTAAATAGAGAGGAATTGAAGATTGATGAAGAGAGGAAATAGAAAGAGAGCACCTCACCTATAATTAAAGAAACCGCGTATATACTGCTCTCTCTCTCTCTCTCTCTCTCTCTCTCTCTCTCTCTCTCTCTCTCTCTCTCTCTCTCTCTGAAGGAAGAAGAAGAGAAGGAGAACACGAACACGAGGAAAGACTAAGGAATAAATATATTAATGGAAGATGCGAGAAAGACAAATCCAAAAGTGCAACTTGGTTGCCCAAGAGTGAAAATGCTGCAAAAAAATATTTGCATACAAAAGTAAATACTCGCGAATAAAATTTACAATCTATTGTTTGGTTGTCCACAACTAAAATTGCAACTTCTATTTATAAGCGTTTGGTTGGCCACAAATGAAAGTTACAATTATACTTGCAATTAGCGTATGCATATCTAGGTATAGCAATTTTGGCTCGGCCTGAAAGCTCAATACGATAAAATTGTGCTCGGACTGCCCGTTATTGTGTCTAGGCCGTCATTGGCCGGCCCGATAAGGCCTGAACCAATATCGGGTCGGACCAGACCAAGACAATGTAGGCTCAGCCTGGGCGATAGCCCAATAATAATTTTATTCTCGGCTTGCCATGAATTATCTGTCCAATAGGAATGCAACAGAATTTAGAAACAATAACGAGCAAATAGAGGCAAAATGATAAATATATCATTTTACCTCATAATAATTCATCGACTATAACGAAATTGATTCAACACAAAATAATATTATTTTTATACTCTAAATTATCATTTAGTTTAGTACAATATTATTTTTAATTATTGTATAATACCGATCGAAAAGTATAAAAAATCTATCAAACGACATCATATCTAAAATGTGACACTACAATCATGTTTAAATTATTGCATTTACAGCCAACAATCTTATATTGCGGATTTTTTGGACTGCGATTGCTTTTGCATCTTGCAAATGACATTAGAAGCAGAAGTAATTGTAAATACTAGATACTGTAAAAAAAATTTGCAACCAATCTAATAAATTAATTTGTTTATTTGCTGTAGGTAAAATTATAGCATTTGCACTTGTGGACAACTAAACGCTCCTTAAATGAATTCTCGTGGAGGATACTTTATTTCTGATATTCAAAATACGTGGGATCATTGATCTTGAAGATCCAATCAGCATCCTTCGAAGCTTAAGTTAAATTTTAGATAAATATTATTATTGTTCGAATTTTAAGCTCCACGAAATGATTCAAGCAATTAACTCTGTATATATATATATAAAAACTGAGCAATCTTTTGGATAAAAGGTACTGTTGGTTTTACTATATATAATGGGCAACTTAAAAAGGAGCAGACCTGGTTGGTTGATTTCTATTGAGGCCGACAAAGGTAGAAGAGATGCCTGCATGCTGCAGGAATACCACCTTCTCCCTTGTAGGGCATCCCTGTTTATGGAGGACATGCAGTGGAATCTGATTAAGATACATCTAGTGCATTCCCTTTAATTTAGAGGCACGTATTAAGGTCAATTAATTGAAACAGTACTGCCAAGTTCGATTCTTGAGAGTTGATTTCCTATGATTAGGGCTGAAAATCGAACCGAACCGGTCGGGCTCGATTCGGATTCGGCTCGGAATCGAACGAGCGGGACTCGAATTCGAAATGGATCTGAGCCTAATCTGATCCCCCTTTAGGGTTCGATCAATTAGGCGAGCCGGATATGAATAGAAGGGTGCTCGACTCGTTTTCTCCTCAAGCTACTCGACTCCTCCCGAACTGTTCGTGAAGGTGTCGTCGCTTGAAATCGCTCGAGCTATTCGAGCGGAGATCCGATGCAATGCAATTACTACTTGCTTGATCTGTCGAACAGTACTCGGATTCGTACTCGGATTCGTTTCAATCGGACTGTTCGATTGCGATCCGAGTCGAGCAATTACGAACTTGAGTGCTCGAATATTCGAATCGAGCCGAATATAACCAGCAGGTCTAGGTAATGCTTCAAATTCGAATCGAATTCGAATATGTACATTTTAAAATTGAGCCAAACATGAGCAGACCAGTACTCGCTCGTGTTCGGCTCGTGTTCGGCTCGTTTTCAGCCCTACCTATGATAGTACTAGTGGTCATTATTGGATGGCATGATATAGACAAGGACTATTATCCTCTCCTCTTAAGTCCTAAGTCCTAAGTCCTAAGTCCTAATAAGGAGGAAGGAAAAGGGGAAGGTGAGACTGACTCCATCTTCTATTGGGTTAATCATTTCGCCCTTGGCGTGCGCTCATACGGACACAGCAAAATCCCAATCGTCAAAGCCCTACTTTTTTTTCATAAGAATGGCAAACCCATATTTAATACCCGGATCCAATTAATTAACTACTGCTCCAATCGGATTTGTGAATGTATATATTTTTACTTGAATTCAATTCAAACTGATGCAATTAATGACACTTAATTAGATCCGCCAAATATTGATTTAACTATACTATATTATTTTTTGTTAAATTTAAATTCCATGATGTTCCTTTTTTCCATTGATGACCTATTTTAGAGGCAATTTGGTTGCATTCCAATCACACAAACCATGGAATGTGTCATACTACTAATTAAGCATGATATATTTATCTTATACTATGCAGTGTAACTTGTCAATTTAACTTATCAACTGTATAGAAATTTTAAAAAAATAGTTAATTTGGTTTATTATTGAATTAGTTGAAGTAATTATGGGATGATACTTAATTTGATGCATTGTTATTCAATGGACTGATTTTTATTAATCAATTTAATTTAGTAATGATTCAATAGACTACTGGTGTCAACTTTCCTTTTGATTGAAAAATACTTATAAAAATTAATTTCAAAATTAAATACTAACAAATGAAGATTTATTAATCGCCAACTTTATCATTACAATATTAATGGATCAATCATGCTATGCCATGGTCTTTAAGGTAGGCCCATGACTTTGCTCGGCATGTTGTACAGTTGTAGACTGTGTTATACCCAAAATATATATATATATATATATATATATATAAAAGAGGTAAAGAGCAAAAAGTCACGTGAACTTAGTAAAAAATTCTTTAAACTTTTAAAACATACAAAATAACTCAACTAATTAATTAAAAACTAACAAAAAGCCGCACCGTCTCTCCATTAATTTTTTAATAAAATTTTACATTAGTGCCACTTGTTGACATCTCATTCGTCTATATGTAATTTATTTTTCATATCATATATATATATTTTTAAAAAAAATATTTTTTTTAAAAAATTATCTCTCTCAATTAACTTACCTATGCATAAAAAATTATGAAATTTAATTTTGATGCAAAAAACTCTGAAATTTGATTGTAATAAAAAAAATTCTTAAACTTTAATTGAGATGCAAAAAAATTATGCAAAAACCTCATCAACTTTGAGATGCAAAAAAAAACTCCTTAAACTTCAAACTTGTATGCTAGTAGATAAAATGTAGATTCAACCATATAATAAAAGGAGATACTTTGTCATTATCTCTAAGCATTTCACGAAAATTTTAAATTTTTATCCCAAAGAAACTTTTCAAGTACTTCTCAATTTTAGATAAATAGCAGATAAAATATGAAAAATAGCATAATAAGATGAAAAATCATAAGTCTTTCTATCTTAATCAAAATGTAGGGGGCTTTACCTCTAGATGAATACATAGAGTGAACAAGCTCCTAAGCAACCACGACATGCTTCTACATTTGACAAAAGTTGATTGTTGTGGTTGCATTTTATCTAATGTCATACATATTTAAAAATGTAACAATAAAAGGTTAGGAGTTTTTTTTGCATCACAAATAAAGTCCAGGAGTTTTTTGCATCACATTCAAAGTTCATATGATTTTTTTGCATCGCAATCAAAGTTCAACGGTTTTTTTTTTGCATAATACTACAAGTTGAGAGAAAAAATAAATTAGATGTGGACGAATGAGGTGTTAACACGTGATGTGAAATTTTGCTAAAAAGTTAATTAAGAGATGACGAGATTAGACTTTTTGCTAGTTTTCAATAGTCTGTGAGATTTTTTTTTGTATATTTTTAAAATTAATAAAGTTTTTTATTAATTAGACTAAAGTTCATATACAGAAATACAAAATTAAAGATAAATTAAATTTTTATTTTTAAATCATCATATTTAAAAATTAATAGACATAAAATTTATTCTAAATTAATATCTAAAGATATATAAAAATAACAACCGTCCACTTAATTGATTTGACTATAAATTATAAATAGATATATTAGTTTCTAAATGTAAAAATTTAATTTATTTCTAATTTGATACGATTATAAAATTATTTTTATAAATTTTTAAAAGTTAATTTAAAATAAATTTTGTATATATTAGTTTTTAAATATTATGATTTAAAAATAAAAATTTAATTTGTTAATAGTTTTGTGTTGTCGGTCAATTATATCGTAGTGATATATGGTCATATATTTATTCCATCAAATATATACACATCCAAATAATTACACGCATAACAATAACTACAAACAACTTAAAAGACTTAATAATACTCATGGCCTAGCAGAGCACTCCGGCGGCATCCCCTGAGGAAACCTCTTGCGATCGTCGCAGTAGTTGTAGATCATGTAGTTCTTCTGCACCCACCTCATCTTTCTCAAGCTCGTAGCGTCGAACTCCTGCCACATCCACGAGCTGCTCCCCGTCGAGCACGAAGAAGCCCTCGAAGAAGAGAAGACGCAACCATTGGCGTTGTAGTTCCTGAAGGCGGCCGTGAACGGCGCCACCGACCAGTCTGTCTTCACCAGCCCTCCTCTCGTCGCCCAGTCATCGGCGTCCCACAGGCTCGAGTACACTCTCATCGCCTGCGTCTTCGGATACGGCACGCCCATCGCCTCCCTGTTCTTGAACTCCCTGATCGGCGTGCCGTCCACGTAGAAGCTGCGAAATGGCCAAGTCAAAACTTTAGCTTCAAGCCTTCAGTTAGGCTTTACGGATTGATCAAAACCTTCATTTACAGATGATGAAGAAGAAGACTCACAAAATGTGTCTCGGGTTCCACAGCACAGAGTAGGTGTGGAAGTTCTTGGTGGGATCGAACCAGAGGAAGAACTGCTGCTCTCTGTTCCCCTTCCCTTGGGTGAACACATTGGTGTGGAGGACGTACGGGTCGCCGCTGAGGTTGCCGAGGAACTCCAAGTCGATCTCGTCGTGCATCGCTCCCTGCGACGACAACTGCACAGCGCGCGCAGTACAAGAAGAACACGATCGCATCAAATAACCCAACAGGAGATCAAATTAAAGCTTCAGATATATATGACGACGCATTACATAGAAGGTGGTGACTGTTCCTGCGGAATTCCCAGGAACGAGCTTGAGCTGCACGTCGAACCTCCCGTATAGGTACTGATTCTTGGACTGAAATCCCGAGCCGGAGCTCTTGTCGAGGGAGAGCGTGAGGAGCTGGCCGTCGCTAAGGATTTTGCCGCGGCCATTGCCCCAGGTGATGTCTACATTCCGGTAGAAGTTTCCTGCCCACGACTTGTTTGCGGAAATGGCAAGGACGGAAAACAAGATGAAGAGGTGAGCATGTTTGGAAGAAACAAAAGAGGCCATGGCAGTGCCGGAGTAGGAAGAGAGGAGTTGTGGGTTTGGATAAAGTTGGAGAGGAAGGGGTAAGTATTTATAGGGAGCAGGGGAAGTGGGGAAGGATTAGATTTAGGGAAGAAGGTTCCTTGTGAGACCAGCATTGAGCTGGATGCAGAGTACTTGGAGATGTTGTTCTGGGTTTCAAGTTTGTATGGATGTGGGGGAGAGTATTCGACCCGTTAACGTGCAGAATGGAGTTAAATGAAATATTCAAATAAAGAATGCGGATGCGGGTAAGACCCGTGTAGAGAGAAGGGGAAAGGGATTGAGGTCTTGAGGAGGTGACAAGAGTGGCAGGATCACAAGCAGCATGTCGTCTTGTTCACCGAATCCAAACCACTGAATCACTGATGAGATGTGATTAGAATCTGCTGCCCGTGACATCAAATATGCGGATCTCCAAATATTTAAGAGGGAGAGAAAAGTAATAATAATAATGTGGAAAATGGAGTTGGTGTTGGTGCATTAGCATGAGAATATAAGACAGGATTTCCATTTCCAAATAAGCCCCTTTAGCTTTAGGCGGTGGTGGTGGCCCCTGATTCCTGATTCCAAGGTCATGACAATTCGGTCTACACTCAATTTTAACATTATTTTTAATCATATTAATGATTTTATTTTGTTAATCAATTATTATTATGGGGAAATAGACAGGACTTTTAACCCTGTCAATTATTTATTTTTTTTGAAAAATCATATTTTTGGTCCAGAGTTTTCGAATTTTAATTTTAATCCTAATAATTTTTAATTTTTAATTTTAGTTTTCATACTTAATTTTCGTTTAGGATTTGATTCATATTATCACATGAGGCCTAAACGGAGCTGACGTGAATAACATGTACTGATTAGACATTACTGACATGGAGTTTGCAGGATCAACTTTGTAAACTATAATGATTAAAATTAAAATTTTGTAAATTATGGGGATTAAAGTCAAAATTCAAGTAAATTATGTTGATCAAAATTATTATTTTTTCTAAAAAATATAAAAAATCACAAGATATTTTTTAATTTATTTATAAATAATTATAATATTTTAAAAATATTAAAATTGAGCACACTATAGTAATTTACGTTAATTTAGATGAATTTAAATCGACGCAGTCATTAAGCGTCATTTTTTATCCATTAATTACTCTAATTTAGAGGTGAATTTTAGTCCGCACTTGTTATTCACGTCAGCTCCATTTGGGTCTTATGTGACGTTAGGAATCAAATCCTAAATGAAATAAAACGTAGAAAACTAAAATAAAAAATTTAAAATTACGAGAACTATAATTAAAATTAGAGGAAATTACTAGGATCAAAATATGATTTTCCTTTTTTTTATTTTTGTCTCTATAAGATTTTTTTTTCCGTCATTCACGGCTTAGATTTTAAAATTGAATCATGGTAGCATCGTCACTTATAAGAATTAATATTATAAGAATCATGGTAGCATCGCCAAATAAAGAAAATAGCATGCAAATAAAATATAATTAATATTATAAGAATTTGATTTAAGTTAAATTAATAAAAGAAAAAAAGAGAGTCATTTTTCGACGTCGCTTGAGCACAAGGTAAAAGCTATGCTCCACATTTTTGTGGATATAATGGGGAACAGCTAGCTAGCTATTTAACAAAATTATATACTACTAATTAATTATTCGAGGTGTAAAAAATAAATGCCAAGGGTCGTAATGATTAGCAGCATTCATAAAACCGCACGTATAAAAATATCGAGTCAATCATGCCATATAAGATTAATCGGTATAATGAACAGTTGTCACGCAATGTTGATGGCATGGCAAAACGAGTTTGGAATTATGCATGGTGAGGATTATATATATATATATATTATATAGTAGACGGCTCAATTATTTTCTGCACGCGTATGTTCGTTTAGCTTTAAGCATTAGCGGAACCAGTTATATTAATTAATGACTTATATGTAGTTAATTAGTGACTATAATGTGAAACCACTTATGGCAAAGTGGTAGTAACATTGCTTCTCTATATATTGTTGGGTGAAATAGCCTATACTGGGTTGAATAGTACGTTAACTAATTTTATCGTCTAATTTCGATTTTAATCATTTCTTGATTAGTTAGACTAAGTATGATATCAATAGCAAGCAGAAGAAATAAATATAATGCGATAAATATGAAGCAATAAACACAAATAAAATATCAATGCTAATACAATGATTTATAGTGGTTCGATCTTAATGTCCACTCCACTACTTAAGCACCCCGCTTAAGATTTTTCAAACTAAATTTACTAGATTATATCATTTTCCTTACAAAGAGGATTTTACAATCGAAAAGTCTTCGCTCTCAAACCGAATGCACTTTCACATCCGAAAGTATCTCGCCTTCCTACCGAGAGCACTCCCACCTCAACCTAAGGGACAACTCAACTAATCATAGTAAATTACGTTTACACCGGTGGATTTAAACCTAAAACACCAAGGCTATCACCCAATTTCAAGACTCACACTTTAGGTCTTATACAAACTCAAATACAAAGAAGTAAACAAGAAAATTCAACAATAAATGGAGCAATAGATTATTTAGCTCCACAATAAGATTTCTAACTTCCTCTTGATGTCTTTGATGGTTAATCAATGAAGGAATGAAGGCAAGATCAAGATTTTTGGCTCAAGCTATGGTTTTCACAAGATTGGCTCAATGAATGCTTAGAATTGATCAAAAGATGACTCAAGGAGGTTAGAGGCGATCAACATTATGAAGGAAGGCTCTCATGACTTCCTATTTATAAGCCATGAAGAGAAGAGAGAGCTCTCTCTTCTCAACGGGCGATTTTTTGCCCGTTACAGCCCGTCGATTGCTTGTCTGATCGATCGTCGGTCAACCGATCGAGCGACCACTGAGCGATCGAAGGCAATCTGCCGCTTTTGGGCAACGTTTGGTCGACCGAAATGCCTTCTCCTTCGGTCGGTCGTCCAATCAGTCGACCGAACCTGGGCATGGCAGATTTCTTTGCCTTGTTTGTTAGTTTTCTAGTTCTGTCTTCGGTAAGTCTATTTATATAATATTTCTTAACTTTAAGTTAAATAACTTTAAAACATAAATGTTATATAAGGATTACCCTCATTTGGATTCAATAAAAATATCTAAAAAATCAAAATCCTTAAGAATCAAAATCTAGTTTTTGGGGTCTAGTACAAATTTTTGAAAAATGGAAATTTTCTAATCTCCCGGGTCAAATATAGGTATGCTAAAGGCTTCCAAAAATTCCTTAAAAATACATCGTTATCTAGTTTTTATCCAATGAACAATTATCGTCATTTTTTGTGTCAAGAAAATATCTAGGTCATATAACCCTCCAAGGAGCTTCCTAGGCTCAGTGAATTTCAGGGCGGTTTTCGACTTTTCATGTTTTGGGATTCGGATTTAGTTTTTGGATTCTTTACATCATAAAGAGGATTATATTACATTCTAGACACCCTAAACATAAACTCTAACTTCCCAAAGAATCTCAAGCGTCGACGAGCGTCCTTGCCGATTTCTTCGATTTTTTCGATCGGGGACATCGTGCGCTAACCGATATGGAACCTAAAAATAACTCTTCATGAAATCATTAGTTCCATGTTTGTTATCATCAAAATCGAGATTAAGACCAAGGTAGAAAACCTTAGACCAACATATATCTAGTGTTTGAATCCCACCATAGTTGTTGAAATACGTATTTTTCAATTTATCTAGTATAAATGTGATATTTATTTATTTATTCTTTCATTTGTGAAAGTGATATTGAATGTATATCAATTGTAGTACTTGATTGTACTAATTATACTTCATTATCTTTAAACATAAAAAAGAAAAATAGTGACTATAATAATTATATAAAAATCTAGAAAAACAAATTTAAACTCTTTCTCATGTTTTTTTCTTTTTCTCTACCATCGTATGTGCCTTAGGAGTTCATCGTCACCGTCAACGGCTAGAACATTACATACTCTTCTCTCATGTCTCGTTTTTCATGGGTGAACAAAAAAAAAATTAAAATTAAAATTTTAATTAATTAGAAATATGGGTGAGCAATTTTTTTTTAAAAAAAAAATTGATTAATTAAAAAATAGATGTGAAACTTAATCAAAATTTTCAATTAACTGATCCAACTATTTCAGTATCAATTTTTAAATCTCGATTAACTATTAGTCTATTTTTAATCCATTCATATATATAACATTTTAATCATTCATGCTTACCCCTATTTTTGGTTCACTTCTGTCACTGGTGCCTTACAAGTGCACTATTGTCATTGATCTTGACCTACGTAGTTTTATCATTAACATTATGTTTGGATTGAGAGTTTCGAAAAATTTCGGAGGGGTTTAAAATATTTTATTTGAATAATTTTTAAAAAAAAATTGAAGGGGTTCAAACCTCTCATAGAATATATTTTCAAAACCCTCCAAATGAAAAATTTTGGAGGGGTTTGAAAAATTAATAAATTAAAAATAATTAAATTGCAAAAGTATCATTAGAACAAATATATATATTATTATAAATAAGGGCATAGTGGTCTATAAAATTTTTTCAAATTTTTTCAAATCCTTTATGAAGTTTAACTAAATAAAATTTTTAAACCTCTTTCAAAAATTTCCAAACTTTTTTCCCTCCAAAATTCTTCAAACTCCTTCAAACTTCTCCCTCTTCAAATCTTTTACTAAAGTTATTCACACATAGTGTAAGGGTGGATATCAACGCATTTGAGCAAATTAAGGCAAATTAGGAAAAAAAAAGGTATACTAAAAAAAGCTAGATTCTAATTTTGGTTTAAAAATATGCATGTCTTTGTTTTGCTCAGTTCGGAGCAATAAGTTTTTTTTTATCATTTTTAGAAAACCTTCATTTATAAATAGAATAGTGTATAAATTTTGTCAAGTTTAATTACTTTTGTAGTATCACAGCTAATAAGTATAATATATTATGTTGAACTTACAAATCATATCAATCATCTAGAACGAAATCTTTTTTGAGGTTGATCTACAACAAAATCTTATCCCATGAATACTCTAAAAAAAGTCTAATCACATAAAACCAAAACAATCTTATCATCACATGGAACCACACATTATATCAATCTTCATTCATATCATTATATCAAGATACAATTCTAGTTCAAATGACTTGCACAAGTAACATCCAAATGTTTTAAATGAGCTTTCAAGTACACAAATATATAAAATAATGACACAAAATTGATGTGAAAACATAGTACCAATATATATACCAGCCTTCATATACACAAATAAGTAAATAAAATAAGGATAATTATCGGAATATATCCTGAACTTTATATTTTATCTCAAATATATTCTGAATTTTAACTTCTTCAAATTGTATCCTCAACTATCACATTTGTATCAATTGCATCCCCCCGTCAAAATTCTATCACCTACCCCGTTAACTATGTGACGTGGACTGCACACGTGGATTAAAAAAAATATTTTTAAAAATCTGATTAAAAATTATTTTTTTCAACACTTCTCCTCTTTCGTGCCTCCGCCCCCGCCGTAGTTGCCGCCCATCGCCGCCTCCTCCTCCTCCTCCCTGCCTCCGCCCCCATTGTCGCCTCCTCCTCCTCCTCAAGTTGTCTGCATCTCCACTCTCGTCGTCACGCTCACCCTCGGCTGGCCATTGTACCTCGCATTCAACGTCTCTGGCCGCCTCTACCGGCGCTTGGCCAGCCACTTCTCCACCCTCGCCCACTTACTACTTAAACAGCACTCTCCTTCTCCCCCCCAAACCCTCGCATCTTGATCGCTTTCCTCTCTCCCGTCTCGCCTTCCCTGTGCGCACCTCAAGTTTGCATGCCTATGGAACTTGCTTTCTCTCTCTTACTTCCTCTTCTCCGCAGTGGCAAGCAACACCAACCAAATGCCTTCAAAGCAAGATTGTTCCCGTGGTCATGAAACGCATAGTAATAGAGCCGCTACCGCGAGCATAGACTCCATCATCTCCAAGTCTCCTTGTTTTCCACTCACTCTCGAAGTATCGCTCGATTCATATTTTTCTTCTGCTCACATGTTGAACCGAACTCACTTGATGTCTAATCTTGTTTTCTCTCCATGTGTTCGTGTGTTCTGTAGTTTGTCAACATCTGCTATCGTGTCAAGCTCGATCCCATGTCGGCTTCCGGCGGTCGTGGAATCAAGCGCATGCTGAGCTCCGGTGGTGGCTCGTCTTCAGCTCTCGAAGAGAGGGTCATACTTAATGGTGTCACCGGTAGGGTGTGCCCAGAGGAGCTGCTCACCGTCCTCGGCCCCTCCAGCAGCAGAAAATCCACTCTCTTGAGCATCCTCGCTAGGCGG
Organism: Canna indica; assembly: GCA_034359265.1. Lineage (NCBI taxonomy): Eukaryota > Viridiplantae > Streptophyta > Magnoliopsida > Zingiberales > Cannaceae > Canna > Canna indica. The sequence continues at coordinate 73,153,364 of CP136894.1, read as the reverse complement.
CTCCAAGGGAAGCACTCCGATAATGTCCTCACCAACGGCCGACGACTCGAGAAGTCGGTCCTACGGCGGACCGACTTCGTGATGCGGGATGACGTGTTGTACTCGTATTTGACCGTGCGGGAGACGCTGGTGTTCTGCGTCGTGCTCCGGTTATCGAGGATGATGGCGCAGGAGGAGAAGGTGGCGGCAGCAGAGGCAGTGATGGCGAAGCTGGGGCTATGCAAGTGCGCGGACACCGTCGTGGGCGGGCCCTTCATGCGCGGGATCTCCGATGGGGAGCGCAACTACGCAAGCTGGTCAGCATCGGGCACGAGATGCTGGTGAACTCGAGCCTGCTGCTGCTCGACGAGCCGACGTCGGGGCTGGACTCGACGATCGCGAGCCGGCTTGTGGCGACGATGAACGGGGTGGCGGGGAAGGGGAGAACGGTGGTGACGTCAATCCACCAGCCGGCAAGCCATGTCTACCAAATGTTCGACGCGGTGCTCTTGCTGTCGGAGGGGAGCTGCTTGTATTTCGGCAAAGCCAAGGACGCCATGGACTATTTTGACTCCATTGGATTTGCTCTAAAGTTCCATGTCAACCCCACTTACTTCATGCTCGACTTGGCTAACAGTTAGTATTCATATTCCCCAGCCACAACATCACAAGTGAAGATGAGGGAGAAGGGGTCAAAGTGGCTGGCCAAGCGCGGGTAGGGGCGGCTAGAGACGTTGAATACGGGAGGAGGAGGAGGAGGAGGCGATGACGAGGGCGGAGGCAAGGAGGAGGAGGAGGAGGCGGCGACGACGACAACGACAGCGGGGGCAGAGGCAGAGAGGAGGAGGAGGCGGCAGCAGCGACGACGATGGCGGGGGTGGAGGCAGGGAGGAGAAGGAGGAGAAGTGTTGGAAAAAAATAAAAAATATTTTTTAAAAAAATATTTTTTAAATTCGGTTTTTTAAAAATATTTTTTAAATCCGCATGTGCAGTCCACGTCACACAATTAACGGGGCAGATGACGAAATTTTGACGAAGGAATACAATTGATACAAATGTGATAGTTGATGATGTAATTTAGAGAAGTCAAAATTCAGGATATATTTGATATAAAGTTCAAAGTTCATGATATATTCAGATAATGACTCATAAAATAAAGACAACAAAACTAATGTAAAATATATTATCTTTGTATGCATATTAATTGGAGTACCCTCCAATTTGGTTGGTTTGATTAGTGTTTTAAAACTATAAGAACAATAAGTCCTGGTGAACAAAGGGATGAGGAATTATATATTCAGAATCAAATTTTGGGACCATCAGTTAATTATTTCTTTACTGAATTCGAGCAATTATATAATCAGAATCTAATAATATGGGTGTAGGTCTATATATATATTAGCCTATGTACATGCTTTTTAATAGAAAATAAAATAAAATATTCCAAGTTCATAGAATCTATGATACAAAATCACGTAATAATATCGAAAAGCAATACAAGACAAGGACATCAATTTAGTGGGATGGAAGGGAAAAGATCTGAGCTAATTGAAGGAATATGCATTGCAACTAGTTTGTCTCTAGGTTATCTTTTGCAAGTAATTAATTAAGTATTCATGCAATGATGGATTTGGTTCCTTGCACTCATACCTAACCGGACATATCGAAAAAGAAAGCATGTCAAAAACAGTAGGTAGAATCACACAAGAAATTATTGATCATTGCTGAGCATAATTCATCTCTACTCTACAAGTCATGGCTTTAAAAGTGTTCCATGTAATTTGATACTCAACCTGCCCAAGAAAATATCATATTGGATTTTTTTTTTATCGTAGGCTACCGTTTATTTCATTTAGGTCATACTTGCTTTATAGGACAAGAGAGAATAGAAAAAATAATAATTTGATATTTATTATTTATTTAGTATATGAATTAATTTGATATTTATTATTTATTTAGTGTATGAATTAAAAAATATAAAAATATAAAAATATAAAATTAATATTATATCTGATGTACATCGAATTTAAAAAAATTATATTCAAATCATCCTCATTTATTATACAATTCAATCTTATCTTATCCAATGAAACAAACATATCATTTATAGTAAATTTGGACTTGATTGCCCGGTTAAGTTCTAATTAAGATGGGTTGATGATCTATTTTTGCTTAAATGGAATCTGATTTGAGTTGTATGCACCCTCCTTATAGCCGGGCAAGATATACTTCTTCCATCTAATTTGTAGTTCAAGGAAATAAAACTAAGGGTGAACGAATTCGAGTACTTTGTATTTTTCATGATATCCAAATCTTATTATGTATAGGATCGATTCTTAAATTTTGAAACTGAATCCTACCATGTTGGAACCTGGAATCGAATCCTATCCAGAACCACAAGTTTTGATTCCGGATATCTTGTTGGAATATGTTCATTTACAGGTTCCAAAATATAAATTTCAGATACCTTGTTGGAACCTATACATTTAAAGTTCCAAGGTATAGATTCCAACAGGATGCCCTATTACGGGTTCCAGGGTACAAATTTCGAATACTGATTTTCAATTTCGATTCCGAGTATCTGATGTGTTGAACCCGAAATTGAAATCGATTTTAATCGATTCATTAATTTTTATCTCAGATCCTACCCGAATTTAATTCAGATCTACTTAAAATCTATCTAATCGACTAAATTCCAATCAATTCCAAATCTATCCGGTACCTATGCACGCCCTAAATAGAATTGCTTTTGCAATTTGGTTCAGGTACTTGTCAAATTGAATAAATTCACTGCTGGAAGTCAAAAATTGCATCGAGAAAGCCTTATGAGAGTGAACTGCTTGATCTCAATCATAATTTCACAAACAATTCCCTAGAGTTTTTTTTTTTCACTAAAGCTCCCTGCACATTGTATAATTGATAAATTTCCTGTACTCAAATTTAGCATGAAATTTAATCTTGACCTGAATGTGTCATTGGTCACAGAAATTTCAACTCAAGATATTTCCATCAAAATCTCTCTAAGAAAGTAAAAGTGCCACATTTGAAGTACAAAGCATGCACATGCAATTTTGAATCTGGGAGGGGAGTGGAGTGGATGGCCATTCAATTCACCCTAGATTAGAGGTGGCAAAACGGGCCGGCCTACGGTTAGCGGGCCGGCCAGCACGATAAGGTGGCGTGCCGGCCCGACCCGGCCCGCTAACTCAGTGGGCAAAAAATTCCTGGCCCGGCCTGCAATATTTTGCGGGCCGCCCGGCACGGCCCGCTAACTCAGTGGGCAGGAAATTCTCGGCCCGGCCTGCAATATTTTGCGGGCCGCTCGGCACGGCCCGTGAGCCCATTTATCAACAAAAAAATTGCTAAAAAATTATTTAAAAAATAATTTAAAATATTTGAGAGACTAAATAAGCATCAAATATGACATTCCACATGAAAAGCTTCATAGATTAACTTCACCTTCAATTTTAAAACACTAAACAAGCACTAAACTAGACTTTAAAAAAAAATTAATATTTAACGGGCCAAACGGGCCGGGCCGGCCTAATAAGAGCCGGCCCGCGTCGGCCTGCAATGTTATCGTGCCAGCCCGGCCCGATAAACTTATCGGGCCAAATTTTTTGGCCCGGCCCGCAGTTATCGTGCCATGCTATTGTGTCGTGCCCTTTTCTGCCGCCCCTACCCTAGATCATAGTACATTTCAATAAGCAGAAGTGTGATGCATGATTACTTTCTTTTTTCATTATTTCTTGGATGCAATGTCTCAATCGAATATCTCCTACACATGAACATACCATCAAAATCTGATTCTTGACAAGATGCACTAGCACATTTGATCAACAATGAATGAATCTGTGTAAAAGAAGTTTATGCATGAAAACTCAGTGATAGATTTCAGATGTCATCAAATTAAGTTAGCATATCTGCATCTCTAAATGGAAAGCATGAGCTATCTTGTGAACTCTCCCAATTTACTATAACCAACCATCTATTTTGTGGGCAATAGCAGACAGATTGAATGTTTATCAAAGATATAGAAATGACAAATTTGTTAAAAATAACTTTCTCAAACATCTTTCAACAAGACATCAAAAGTCAGTAGAGCAATAAATTTGGCTATTTAGATGGATCTGATTGGACTACAACTGCGTAACTGTTCAAACAGAATTAAGCAAAGTAGAGAGACTTTCAAGGTATGACCTATAGCTAAAATTCTGTGTGTTTTGTATAGAACTATAGATATTTAACAAGTACAAGTTATATACTTCTCTAGGTTATAGAGTTTGATAAGACACAAAATATCCCACTAAATTAAATATTAACTTCCTTTTTTGTAACACTACAAGCTTATAAGCAGAATTGACTACCAACTTGGCTTAACCATTTTACAATATTCAGACACACCTTCACATCAACAAATCACTAGTTAAGAAAACACAGATGTAGGTCTACTTCTCAAAGCGATTTAGAGAAAGTTAGAGAAACCATAATTGAGATCCAAGAATAAAGCGTGCAAATAATATGATACAAGAAAATGCAAAAGCATCTAATCAAAGTGAAATAGAATATGGAAAACAAAATATAAAACAATGTGCAAAAGAGAAAGTGTTAGGAGAAAAGAAAAGAACAAGATATATGAAAATGACCTAAATTTATCGAGCTTGTGAATTTTTCATTGTGAAACTCAGTAACAAAAGTCATGCTAACAGTACAAGAGTTTGAGTAGTAGCATGTGTCTTGTTACAAATGAAATGAACATGTAAAGATTGACAACCTTCCAACACAGTGAAGCCTCAAGATAACCTGATGAATACAAGTCTGTGGAGTTAAACTTTAAATATATAAGAAATAAAAGCAATGAAAGAAACTAAAACCTAAATCATGAATCCATAACCACCAGATAATGGTGATTTACATAGAAAGAGTTTGCAGCTTCTGAAGGCGCTTCATTATGGTTGAAGGGCTCTTAACACCATTCTTGCTCTTCTTTATAGAGCTTGCTTTCACCTTAATTTTCTTAACTGTAGGAGGGCTTTCCCTGAGAGGTCCAGGTGAAACTCCTTTCTTAAGAGCGCTACCTTTTGGAGTGGCTGATGGTGGTAATCTCAAACTCTCTGGAGGCAGAGGATCATTTGGCTTCCAGACCAAGTTACTTTTCATCGAAAATTTAACCTTTTTAACACTCTTCCCAGCAGAATTTTCCCCATAAGCAATATTTCCATTTTCCCTGCCCTGTCTATCTGCACTCTTTGCTATTTTCCTTTTTTTTGAAGTAGAATTTGTTACAGGTGTTGCTGGAAGTGCACTCAACCCATCACTATAATTTACCATCCCCGCTTCAGCAGCAGCCGTCTCAAACTGTTTCTGTAGATTTGAAATCATGCCTTCATTAAAATCAATCAATTCATGGGTTTCAATTACCTCTCCATTCAATCTCACACCATTAACATCGCTAACTTCGCTTGTGGTTTCAACGGCACTACAATGCACAATAGAATCCAAAGGCTTATTTTTTCCGGACTTGCTCTTTTTCTTCTTGATGTTATCCGAAGATTTCTTTGATTTCTTCATCTTCTTAATAGCTTTCTCATTTGAGCCACAATTTCCATCTACATTCTTCACCTCAACCTGCCCAGTACACGCTGAAACTGCTGTATCACTCACATTCTGCGACCTCTCATTTTCTGAGCACTGGTAAGAAATATGGACTCCAGATTTTTCTAATTCGCTCTCCAACTTAAGAAAACATTCATGCAAAAGAAACAAGGTTTTCCTATTTCCCTGAAGGGTCTCTGAAGCTGAGGCTGAATCGAAGAACTTCTTTGAAAATGATAGCAACAAAGCAACTTTTCCAAGTTTCTCAACTGTACTGCCTGACTCCACCTGATCTCCAGCTTTCTCCAGTTTCAACAACTTTCTTCCATTCTCGAGTAACCGATCAAAAACATTTACCTTGATCTTCTTCACAAGCACCTTGTCCGCAGACTTCTGCATCACTGAAATGAAGGGCTTAATCATCAAATCCAGCGTCTCCAATGCGACCGGAAGGAGGTCTTCTATCTCATCCAAGAAGACCTCCGCAACTTGGTAGTTGACGCCACTGGCCGGGTAATTATCCGCAGAAAGGAGAGATTTTTCCGACAATATTCCGACCAACCGAGCTGCAAGGTCGGGATCCCATGCGTTCTTCCTCAATAGGAGGAAGGCGTGGACGAGGAACTTCCGGATGAGGAGGTAGAACTTGTCGAGGCGGAGGAAGTTGATGCCGCCCCACTCGCGTCGGATGGTGACAATGAAGGCCTCAAAGTAGCGAGCGGCAAGGGGAGCAGGAAGAGACTCGAGGAGGGCGGCGAGGCGTCCGGCGAGATCGGCCTGGACGGGAAGCTTGTCGGCGTGCCAGAAGCAGTAGAAGAGACCCATCCAGATCTTGGCTAGGTCGGCGTCAGAGACGGCATCGTCGGACTGGTCAGAGAGCCACAACGAGAGGGCGCGGACGGCGCGGTCGCGGGCAGCCCGGTTGCAGGAGGCGAGGCGTTTCGCGATGACGGTGGCGGAGAGGGGGGCGTCCATCGTTGTCGCCAGCTGACGGACGATAGATCCGGAGTAGGGATTTAGAGAATCCTAGGCGCTTGGTCGAAACCCTAACGGGAAAGAAGAGTTGGGGACCGAGCAAGCGGCGAGTGGATCCTGCGCCGTAAGCTTCGGAGCGGAGAAACACTTCAATTTTTGTAGTTAGTTAACAACTTAAGATCGATTACAATAATTGTGAAGATTAATAGGTTAATTATTTACCTACATTCTGTATAAATTTAATTGGGTAAGGAAAATTAGGATCGAATTTAGAGAATAAATTGATCCAACTCGATCAAATATAATCAGGTTAGATTAAAAAAAAATCACCTCAAACCCGACTCAATCCGACCTAGGTTGGGTTGGGTCCGGTTGGATAGTCGAATTTACCCGTTTAGATAAAAATAAGTTTATATAATTTTTTATTTTTTTAAAAAATAATTAAATATAAATATTTTAAAATAAAAATAAAAAATAAAAATAATCGGGTCATCCGATTGAGTCTCGGGTCATCGGGTTTCAAAATTTGAAACTCAAGACTCGACCCGATTATGATCGATTTAGTCGAATTGTACCTGACCTAATCCGATTACTCGACCCAACCCAATTCAATATGTTGGGTCGAATTCTCGAATTCATTGGGTCGGAGAACAACCCTACATTTTATGATTTTTTTTAGCCAAAGGAACTTCTTTTAAAGTTACATTTATACATTTAGTTTTGGTATATTAATTTCTTAAAATTATTAAACTATGTATTGATAAATTGATAGTACTATTTTTAAAAAATAATTTTATCACTTAATATTATTTTATAAATAATACACCTTTAATATAAAAATTGTAAAAAATAGAATGAATATACTTTTTTTGGCTGAACAACCTTTTTCATGCATAATATTTTTTTAACAAATTTTTTTTTATCACAAGTGATCATATTAGAGTCTGAATCTTAGATCTCTAGACAGTATACAAAATGTTACCATCAACTATGTTATATATAGTTGACTTTTGCATAATACTACTTGAAGTAACCTCCTTAAGTTATGATGATATTGATCATGATACATTCTTATTTGGGAAAAGGTATAAAAATGTCCTTAACGTTTTTTCACGGATACTAAAATGCCTCTAAATTTTTTTTGAGATAAAAAACATCCCTCACGTTATGGAATTGGATATAAAAATGCCCCTATAGATAAACGATGTTAGTTGAGAGATAACGGAGCTGACGTGGCTGATTACTAGGACTGATGACGTGAACATCTGACGTGCATGCATGCCAAGATGTTTTTTTACGGGTACTAAGATGCCCCTGATATTTTCTCACGGGTACTAAAATGCTCCTAAAATTTTCTCATAGGTACAAAATTGTCCCTAACGTTTTTCTCATGAGTACTAAAATATTCATAACGTTTGTTTTGAAACTAAAATACCCCTGGGTTATTGAAAATGATACAAAAATAACATCAAGTTAACTTCTGTTATGTGAGACTTAATAGAGATATCGTGGATACTGATAGAGATGTTGACTTTACGCATGGTGCACATGCACAGAGCAACTTGTCACGCAACCATAGGGGTGAATAAAAAAATCAAAAATTCGGTTAATTAAAAAACTGATTTGAAACCGAACCAAATTTTTCGATTAACATATTTGATGGTTTTAGTTTTAGTTTTTATTTTCTAAATTTTTATTTTTCGATTTCAGTTTTGATTTCTTATATGTTGCTTATTTGGCAAGTTATTTTCTACATATGTATCACGTGTAAAGTCAACATCTTTGTCAACATCTATGACATCTCCGTTAAGTCTCACATAACAAAAGTTAGTCTGATGTTATTTTTATATCATTTTCAATAATCTCAAGGGTATTTTAGGTCCAAAACAAACGTTATAAGCATTTTAGTACTTGTGAGAAAATATTAGAGACATTTTTGTACCCGTGAGAAAATATTATGAGCATTTTAGTACTTGTTAGAAAACTTCAGGGGCATTTTAGTACCCGTGAGAAAACGTCTTAGCTTGCATGCGCGTCATCAGTCCTAGTCATCGGCCACATCAGCTCCGTTATATCTCAATTAACATTGTTTATCTATAGGAGAATTTTTATATCTAATTTCATAATGTAAGGGGTATTTTTTATTTAAAAAAATGTTAAGAATATTTGAGTGTCCGTGGAAAAATATTAAGAGTATTTTTGTATTTTTTTTCTTTTTCTTTCGTGACTTCGTAAAATGTGTTGGCTTAAAATATCAAGGAGAAAATTATGATTAAATGTCCACATCTCTTTATTTTCGCTCAATACTCCTGCCGTGCTCTTGAGTCTTGAGATGTGTGGCCGAATAAGAGTAGATAATGAAGACAATGGCGACGGCTATTAACTTATTAAGGAGTTGATGAGGAAAGCACATGTTAAGCGGAGCCCTACAAAGATTGGAAAGCTGTTGCCTTGTTAACATTTAATGAAGAAAGAGAAGGAGCCAATATTATATATTATATATTATATAAAATACAATTTCACGTAGACACGTGTCACATCCAGGTAAATTTGTTTTTTTTCAAAAATAATTTTATATATAATCTACTAATTAAATTAATTTCAATATTTATTAATTTTCTAATTTTTATTTCCAATTATAATAATTAAATTTAATTTTGTCACCTCCTAATTTCGGAATTAATATTAATTTTTTAATTTTCAAATTTCAAATTGTATAATAAGCTGACTTAAATTCTAATTAATCATCCTTAAATAATTTTCAAATTTTCAAAATTTTGACATTTATATTAATTTTTTAATTTCTTGATTTCAAAATTTATATAAATTTCTTTTTCACTCTATTATTTTACTTAATTAAATTTATTACTCAATTTTCAAAATTTAAATTAATTTCAAAATCAATTAATTAAGAATCTTATTAATTATAGGGAGATTTTCTAATTTTAAATCTTATTTCTTAGTTTTCAAATTAAAAATTCTAAATAAAATTGATTTAAATTCAAATTAATTATTCTTAATTTCCTAATTTTTGCCTTTATTTAATTATATTAATTAAATTGAAATTAATATCTTCCTAATTTTGAAATTTATATTAATTTCTTAATTTTGAAATTTATAATAATTTCAGTTTTCAATGTATTAGTTTACTTAATTAATAATCAAATTTTCCTAAATAAATTTCAAATATTATTAATGTTAAAAATAATTAGTTTCCACATTTCAAATACCAAATAAAATTGATTTAAATTCCCATTAATTATCATTGATTTTCTAATTATCATTTCTATTTAATTATAATAATTTAATTTAATTTCATCACTTCCTAATTTTGAAATTAATATTAATTTTCTAATTTCCTTATTTCAAAATTTATATAAATTTTTTTTTCACTCTATTATTTTACTTAATTAAATTTATTACTCAATTTTTAAAATTTAAATTAATTTCAAAATCAATGAATTAAGAATCTTATTAATTATAGGGAGATTTCCTAATTTCAAATCTTATTTCTTAGTTTTCAAATTACAAATTCCGAATAAAACTGATTTAAATTCAAATTAATTATCCTTAATTTCCTATTTTTTTCTTTTGCTTAATTATATTAATTAAATTGAAATTAATATCTTCCTAATTTCAAATTTTATATTAATTTCTTAATTTTAAAATTTATAATAATTTCAATTTTTATTGTGTTAATTTACTTAATTAATAATAAAATTTTATTAATTAATTTCGAAATCAATTACTTAAGAATCTTATTAATTATTGTGAAATTTCCAATTTTATAAATTCCTAATTTTGAATTTCATATTAATTTTGAGATTAATTAATTAATAATTTTATTAATGATTGAAAATTAAATACCAAACTTTCAAGAGTCTATATAAGATTAGCTTAGTGGTCAACGAAGGATATCAATGGCTATCTCTTCTCAAAATCTTTATTATTATTTTTTTGTTTTTTTATTCTTTTATTTCCCTACTGAAATACTAATTCGCTAAGATTTAGTGAAGGATACGCTAAACGTCTTTTTCTTTTTTCATATTTTCTTCTTTGACAATATGATAAATTTATTTTTTAATTTTTTATAGATGTGATTGGTCTTCCTACGAGGAAGGCGAACTTAATTGAATTTTCAAGATGGCCAACGGTATCATTACATTGTTTTCGAGCTTGATGACCTTCAGTAAGTATTCATTTCTATATAATTTTTTAAATTTATATATAATTTTGTATTCGTTTAAGATTTAAATTTTTTCACATATTTCAAGAAATATGGGTAATGAAAAGTTTTACTGCACATGTTGTTAAATTATGTTATGAAACTTTGGTAATTACAATTTTCATTGAGAAATATAAGTAAGATGATGTAAATTCTAAATATTTTTTAATTCAATTTTCTCCGTTCATTTTTAAATTAAGCAAATTAAGATGATTTAACAATCATTTATATTTTGATTTTATATACAATTTACTATTCCTCCTAATAATTTTCAATTGTTGACAATTGAGGTTGACTTCGATAATCAATTGAAGTAATTATTGTATGTCTTTTTTTTTTCAATTTATAATTAATTAAATTCATTATTTTTTATTCATTTTTCTATTTTGAGCATGATGATTTTTCACAATCATGTGATAATTGCAGCGAATATGAATCTACATCTCCTCTGACACCATCCAAATCATTATTTGGTGAAGCTTCGATTATTAAGTTTGTAACTGATGAAGTTGATCTTACTAATTTGTCAACCTAAGCTAAAATGAGTGATTAGGAGGGAATGGAATTAAAAACTAAGTGTTTTTTGTTTGTATTTAGGATCTTAAAATTTAATGTATTATTGCCGTTAGTTGTAGCGTTGCTTTTTTTAGGTTAATTGCAAAGTGATTGTTATTCTATGTTTTCTTTTGCTATCAATAAGTTGAAATTTTTTTAGATTAATCATGAAGTATTCAAGTCATGTTATTTAAATTATTTTAGATATATCATGTTCATGTCAATATTATAATCATTATAATACTATTTAAAATTTAACCTAAATCAGGTGTTCTATTTAATTTTGCAGCTTTATTTTGCAATACTTTATTTTGCTATTTTATTTTATTTTCATCAATTTTCGAATTAGATTAAGTTCTAAATATATTTCATTAATTAGTTTCTGAATTAGGAATTACCAAATTAATTTTTATTACTTTCAAATAATTTAAATCAAATATTGTAATATATTATAATTTAAATCTTTTTAGTAGTAGGTACACAAAAATACTTAATTTTGCTATTTAATTTTATTTTCATCAATTTTCGAATTAGATTAAGTTCCAAATATATTTTATTATTTTCCAAATTAGAAATTTTCAAATTAATTTTCATTACTTTCAAAATCAAATATTGTAACATATTTTAATTTAAATCTTTTTAATAGTAAGTACACAAAAATATCAATCAAATATTGTAATATATTATGATTAATAAATAAATAAATAGTTCACTAATATATTATTTTATGCAATAAAAATGAACATGTTTAGTTAAAAAGATTGAAATAAAGAATAATTATAATACCAACATTAGTATTATGATATTCAAATGTAGTAATCAATTATAATAAATTTAGTTTTATAAAGTATATAATTTTATTAACGGCAAGATATTTCTAAATTTAGATTATCGTTTCTTTTCTTTTTTTATTATATGTTTTGAATTTTTATAGAAATAAATATTATGAATGACAGTTATTTTTAATATTTTATTTTTTGTCTACTTTATGTATATGCAACTTAAATTTATTTAATTTTTTAATTAGTTTTTTATATTATGTATTTTATATTCACTTGAAAAACTCGAGCATCGCACAGGTAATTCTAAAATTTTCACTCTATTAATTACTTGATAAAATTAATTACTTAATCTTCAAATTTTAAATTAATTAATTAAGAATCTTAAAAAAAATTCTTTATGTGGACACATGTCGCTTCCACATGAATCTGTGTTCTATCCAAAATAATTTTCATATGTAATTAACAATTTACCAATCGATCTTATCTAATATATTATATAAAACAAATCTTCGTGTGGACATGTGTCACATTCACGTGAATTTATTTTCTCTCCTAAAATGATTCCCATATGTAATCTACTAATTAAAAAATTTCCAATCATTATTAATGTTCAGAAAAATTAATTTTAATTTTCATTTAATTATCTATGGTTATTTTCCAAATATAACCGGTTTAAATTCTAATTACTTATTCATAATTTCCTAATTCAAGTATTTTTTTAATTATATTAAATAAATAAATTAGAAATTTAGGAAATTATGAAATAAATATAAATTTAAAAATTAATATAATTTTACGTAGTAATTCTAATTCGAAAAAAATACATCTTCATATGAACACGTGTCACATCAACATGAATTTGTTTTCCTCCAAAAAGAATTTTCATATGTAATCTAGTAATTAAATAAATTTTAATTATTATTAATGTTCTAATTTTATTTTGCTTAATTTCCTAATTTCAATTTTCATTTAATTATCTATGGTTATTTTTCAAATATAGCCGGTTTAAATTCTAATGAATTATTCATAATTTCTTAATTCACGTATTTTTTAAATTATATTAATTAAATAAAATTAGAAATTAGAAAGTTAGGAAATTAGGAAATAAATATAAATTTTGAAATTAATATAATTTTATTTAGTAATTCTAATTAGAAAAAAATATATCTTAATTAGACAAGTGCCACTCCAATATTAACTATTTTAATTTTTTAAAAATGTAAATGTTAAAATTTTAATTACATACTGTTAATTTTCTAATTCATGCATTTATTTAATAAAATTATTTAAATAAATTTTGACATTAGGAAATAAGGAAGTAAATAAAATTTTTAAAATTAATATAATTTTACTTAGTAATTTACTAATTTGCGCATTTATTTTATAAAATTAATTAAATAAATTTTGAAATAAGGAAATAAATAGTCATTTCGAAATTAAAATAATTCTACTCAGTAATTGTTATACCCTGAAACTTTTGGACCTAGATGTAAAAATATTTCTTAGAGGAGCCTTTTTGCAAAAATGCTAACCCTATTTAATTAAGCCCTAACCCTCCTCTCTAATCTGTTTTCTCTTGTGATTCCTGTAGCAGCGGCGGTCGACAGCGGATTTTGAAGCGTCGGCGGCGTGAAGACTCCGGTGAATCGGAGTTTGGAGGAGATTTCCGGTAGGATTCTTACCCTTCTTTGTTATTCTTTCGTGTAGGGTAATTTCCGTTCTCGGGATGAGATTATAAGGTTTTCGTTGCGATCTGTGATTCCGCGATATTTCTGAGATTTTATGCGTTGTTGTTATGTATGCTCTGGTTTTGTGTTTCTCGTTATCGGATCGTCGGATCTTCGAATTGTGTCGGTCGTTGTTGTCTAGTTTTTGTTGTTACCCCGTCGGGCGAATTGCTTGCAGTCCGAGCAACCAGTGATGTTGGAGACCCGATCGGCCTTGTAGCGACAGTCGCCGAGTGCGCCACTACTGGGCGCGTCGTCGCCCTGCGAGTCGTCGTGCGCGACTTCGCGAGTCGCCGTGCGCGACTTCGCGCGAGGGGCGCGATCGCCTCGGGTCGGGTGTCATCGCTCTGGCCTTCTTGTTGTCCATCCGTAGGGCTGCGGCGAGGCATAGCGCCGACCGTCGATGGATCACCACCGATCAATCGATCATGGTGTCGTTCCAATCTCGCTGCTCGGTGCAGGCGGAGGCAGGGGCAGTAGGATGGAGGAGATGGCTAAAGTAGGAGGCGTCGATCGGCGAAATACCCTCGTCGGTCGGCAATGGTGTTGTCCAGTTTGTCGCCCGCTCGGTTCTGGCGGTGGCGACGGCGGAAATGGGGTAGGTGGCTGCGGCTGGTTCAGGGGATGGTGGCAGCGGTGTCGAGTAGGGGCGGCATTGGTGAACCCAATTAGGGTAGATGTTAGGTATAGTTTATATCACATTGTATCCTTGTAGCAGTTACATGAATTGTAACAGCATTATATCATGTGTAACAATGCTTTACGTTGTTGTGAGTAAATTGGGTCGTAGCAGCCAAATTGAAGGGTAGCACTGTTATGTTAATCCATAGCAGCAGCTTATTAACTAATATTTAAGGTATTTCTAATATTTATTTTAAATAATTATTTGGAGACTTTATAGTTGGTCAAAATAATCATATTATATATGAATTTGGATCTACTCGTCGCCCCGAATCCATTGGTGAGGTCAGTTTTGTCGTTTGACTTTCAGATGTTGAAAACAGTATGCGTTATTGCCTCGTTTTGCGTGTCGGGCTGAAAAGTATGATTTTATCGGTTTTCATGGTTTCTACCCGAGTTATTCTTTTGTTGTAGTTGTTGTCAAGGTGAATCTCATCCTAGATCGGTTGTTACCCTATGTCGAAATATTATCTTGATGTTCTATTCCATTGAAAGTTGATATCTACTGCTGTTGAAACTCCTTATGCATATTTGTTGAAACATGTTGCCAGCATGCTATTTTTATATGCATATTAGTTGAGAATGCTAGTATAGGTGTTGCATGTCTCCTGCTGTTGTTTATGTATTTAATGCATACATGATGACATGACTACTAACATTATATTAGTTGAGTTGTAGTAGAGGAGTTATTGACATAATGCATAGTTGATCTACTTTTGGGCGATAGCCCTGGACACTATTGATATATTGCCCAAGGTGTAGGGCAAGTGACACCGGTGATCACCTATTTATCACACGGGTTGTGTGAACGGCGTCGAGGTGTTAGACGTCGGCGGACTACCATTTTGGATAGTCGCATCTCTAGCTGGAGCGGGCTTGAGGTGTCACTCTCGAGGTGCGAGAGTGCGGGGGAAACCCAATATCCACTACGCTCTTGATTGGGTTTATGACACATACTCATATAGATGATAGTTGACACAGTTGACATAGTTGATTGGTATAGGTGCATCGAGTAGATGGTTGAGTCATATCTTCCGTTGTACACATGGCATCATAGTATGTTGTTGAAATCCTACTCAGCCTTCTGCTGATGTTTGTTGTTTTTGCCTCAGCTTCTCAGGTATGACGTCACTATCTTATGGGTAGCTAGAGTTTTGGAGGAGGAGGAGACGTCTTCCGCACAGTATTTAGTTTTCTTATTTATTAGTTGAACTATGCATTTTTAGCTGGACTTTAGAATTCATTGTTCACTTATGGACTGTTGGACTTTTATTATTATCTGGTTGGACTTTTGGTTGAAATCTGATTGCAAATTTAAATTCAGTCCATTTTGATGTTGTTGTTCTGTTGCTAGTTGCGCTTCTCCTAGGTGAGGTCCCTTATATAGGGATAAACCTAGGTGGGTCGTAACAGTAATTCTAATCATTCTAATTTTTTTTTAAAAATACATCTTCACGTAAACACGTGTCGCTTCCACATTAATCTGTTTCCTCTCCAAAATAATCACCATATGTAATTTTCTAATTTATCAATATAAATTTTATTCAAACATTAATAATGTTAAAAATAATTAAAATCAAATTTTCCTAAATAAATTTCTAAAATTATTAATGTTGAAAATAGAAGATTTCAAAATTTTCTAATTTTGAAATTTATATAATTTTTTTTTTCCACTCTATCAATTTACATTATTAATAATCAAAATTTAGTAATCAATTTCTAAATTAATTACTTTAGAATCTTATTAATTATAGAGAGATATCCAATTTTCAACATTCCTAATTTCAAATCTTATTTCTAAATATTCAAATTCCAAATTCCAAATAAAGTCAATTTAATTCTAATTAATTATCCTTGATTTTCTAATTTTTGCATTTATTTAATTATATTAATTAAATTTAAATTCCTAACTTCCTAACTTTGAAATTTATATTAATTTCCTAAATTTCTATTTCCAAAATTTATAAAATTTCCTTTTACACAATTTAATTTATTTAATTACTGTGATTATTTTTAAAATTATGATTAATTACACAATTCGAAATGACTAAATAAGAATAATAATCAACATTTAGTAATTATTTTCGGAATCAATAACTTAATAATATTATTAATTATTGTGAAATTAAAAACCAAAATTAAACGTACTTAAGTTTCTATTAATAAGAATAAAATTTTAAAATTTTCACTCTATTAATTACTTGACTAAATTAATTACTTAATCTTCAAATTTTAAATTAATTTAGAAATTAATTAATTAAGAATCTTAAAAAAATTCTTCATGTGGACATGTGTCGCTTCCATATGAATTCATGTTCCCTCCAAAATAATTTTCATATGTAATTTCTCAATTTACCAATTAATTAAATTTAAACCAATTTGACATGAAAATAATTAATTTTGAATTTTTAAAAATAATGTTAAACTCACGTTATCTCTCTCGTGGAATTTAAGGTGCAATTTAAGGTGTCATTTAATGTCACTTACTCTCTCTCAATGCAATTAAGGTGCAGTAATACTCAATTAAATTTACAATCTAAGAATTATTATTTTTATAAATATATTATTTATATTTCATAGATCAAAACACATCTCTCACCACCTCCTCTTCTTCTTCTCCTCTTAATCTCATATTTTATCTTGAATAAAATGATATGTAATCAGACGATTTTTCTCAAACATTATTCCTCAAAGTTAACATCTATATTTTCAGGTATCATATAGCTATATATATTTTTCTGTCAGCATTATTTTTTTTTCTTTTATTTTTATCTTCTTCTGATTCAAGTGCATGCAATAGATGCACAGAGGGGAGGAGATGAAGAGGAGAATCATTAAGTGTTGCAACAATGAGAGCTAATAAAGACTTATGCTTGATTATGATTTTTTTTACTGAAGTGATTGCAATGGAGAGAGGATGAAGAATTGTAGCAGTTCAAAGTAAAAAAGATAACCAATATATATAATTTAGTTTCATATTTAAAATCATGTTCTGAATATATTAAAAGTACAATTAGCTATGTTTTTTTAATTGAATTTTACTGAATTTGGAATTATATAAAATTTTGATATTTTTTAAAATTTATTTCTCTCATATCTCTTACTTGTCTCTTTCCTTTATCTCACATAATCAAATGTATCCTTTCTCTCTCTATGTATTTACAATTTTAGATTTATTTTTAATATTTACAGTTTTGAATTTATTATTTTTTAAGATATTGAATTATTTTTTATATTATATAGTTTATGTATTTTTGAAATTTCATTTCTTGAGTTTGCTATGTTTTCTATTGAATTTTCTTTTTTTTATATTTTTTTTCTCTATTTCAATTCCTTCTCTCCTCTCTCTCACACACATAATCATATTATCCTCTCTCTTTATATTAGCCTATTTTTGATATTTATATTTTTGGATTTATTATTTTTTAAGGTATTGCATTATTTTTTAATATTAGTTTATGAGTTTTTAAAATTTTATTTCTTGATTTTACTGAATTTTGTATGCATTAAAATCTAAATTTTGTTTATTATATTTTTTCTCTTTTTGACTTCTATCTCTCTGCTCTCTTTCTCACACGTCTTTCTTTATTTTTTTTCGTGTCTTTCTCTATCTCACATAGTCACATGTCTCCACTATCTTTGTATTGATCTAATTTTGATATTTACAATTTTGAATTTATTATTTTTTAAATCTATTTAATTATTTTCGTAGTTTTTGAAATTTCATTTCTTGAGTTTGTTTTTAATAATATTTTTAAATTTGTGTAGTTTAAAATATTTTTGATTTTTGATTTTTTAACTTTTTTCAATTTGTTATATTATATTTGATTTTATTCATAAAAATATTGTTTTGAAATATTATTTTTTTGTAATTTTTTCTTTTATACATACTGGTAGATAAAAATATTTTTTAATGTACTGAATATTTTTTATATTACTTTTTGAGTTCTTGGAATATCATTCACCGAGTTTATCTTTAGCAGTATTTAAAAACCAAATATATTTATGTTGTCTAAAATAATTTATTTTTTAAATTTCTAATTTATTTCAGTTTGTTAATAATATTTATATTATATTTGAATTTATCCATCAAATTATAGTTTTTGTATATTTTTCTTTTTTATATGTTTTGGTTATAGGAAATTATATAAATTTATTATAATTGCTTTGATTTTTTATTTCAAAAATTATAAACTATATCATTACAATGAAATTTTTTTAATTAAAAAATACTCTCTACAAATAAATATATTTTAGAATAAATGTTCATGATTATATAAGAAGCAAAATATTAATGTTAATTTTCATATTTATATTTTTCATACTTTTGAAGGATAAGTCCATCGACATAGTAAATGAAGCGCTACATGAAGCTAAGACAGTAGAAGGAAGCAAAGCAATAAGTAGATAATAGGACATATAATATGATAAGGTCATGAAAAGGAGTAATGATTCTCTCGTAACCTACCGGGATTGTTATAGGTACAATGCATTTTGATATGAATAATTCATCACAGTAATTAAATCCTAATTGAAATATTATTTGAACTTTGCAAGTGATGTAAACTTCAATATTTCATGACTTTCAAATCTTTTTTTTACCCCACATTTTCACTAATAACTTAATTGAGAATTTAGTCAATTCTTTCTTTTATGTTGTATTGCTAATTTTGTCGTGTGCACTTAAATTACTCTTTGAATTTTCAATCAAGATTGATAAATGAATTTTTGAATATAGTTTGGGGTTGTAATTAAAAGCTAAATTTCTATTTATGAAGAATAATTTTAGGATGTAGTGTAAGAAATTAAGCATCAAGTCATTAATAATAAGCCTAGGATCTTAACAATTCATGTTTTTACTAATTTGAAAAACAATAAAAGAGGTGTACCCGAATTTGATGAATTTGTCATTAGAACTTCAATCGTCGATCACTTCGACGGAGTTGATTTCTTTTCCTTTCCTCACGTTCTAGGAGATGCAGCTTTAGGTGATGGTAAAGATCTAAGTTGTGTTGTCTTTAGATCTGTAGGCATCTCCTCCTTATATAGGCAAGGAGAGGACCAACTCAAGATTTTTCCTCAACGGTCAGTTGATCTGGTACGTCCATCAAGTAACCAGGTTAATGGCCTAGATCTGTTGACTTATTAAATATTTATCTTTATTTATTAGACCATATTTATTTCTTAATGTGGAGATAATTATCTTAATTAGGGTACTAATATGCTAAATAGACACTCTTTGTTTCTGAACTTCCTCCTTAACGACCAAATACTTTAACTCCATGTGTTTTGGCACTTCGAAAGTACTTGTCGTTCTTGGAGAAGAAAATTGCTGCGATATTATCACAATAAATTTTCAGCGGCTTGCTAATGGTGTCGATAACCGCAAGTCCTGAAAAAAAATTTCACAGCCAAAATTCTTGAATTGTGGCTTCTAAACATGCCACAAATTCAACTTCCATAGTGAATGACACAATGACAGTTTGTTTGACACTCTTCCATGATATTGCTCCTTTAGCAAGCATATATACATATAGCCAAACGAAGACTTTCTACTATCCGGACATTCAACAAAAAATGAATTTGAGAATCTGATAACTTCAAGGTTTTCAGATTTACTATAAGTGAGCATGAGATCTTTGGTTCCTTGCAGGTACCTCAAAATTTTCTTTGCAACTTTCTGGTGATCAATGTCGGGGTTGCTTTAGTATCACCCTAGTACATAATCCAATAGCGAAGCTAATATACAGCATCGTACAGGTTTGAACATAATTTAAACCGTCTACAACATACGCATATGGATGGATTCCATTGCCTTACTTTTAACATTATTCTTTGGGCATTGATTGAGATTAAATTTATCTCCTTTATGAATTAAAATAATTTTATGAGAACATTTATCCATATGAAATCTCTCTAGAATTCTTTCGATGTACCCTTTCTGGGATAGTCCTATCAGTCCTTGTGATCTATTACGGAATATTTCAATTCCAATCACATAGGATGCCTCTCCCATATCTTTCATATCAAAATTTCAAGAGATAATATTTAGTCTCACGTAAGATGCCCAAATCATTAGCAGCAAGTGAAATGTCATCAACATATAGGACTTGGAAGATAAATTTGCTCCCACTGATCTTCCGGTATATACACTGATCAACGGTGTTTTCTTCAAAATCAAAAGGCGTGATGGTATCATTAAACTTAATATACCATTGTCAAGAAGCTTGTTTTAGTCAATATATTGACTTCTTAATCTTACACACCAAGTGATCTTTCTTGTCAGTCAAGAAATTTTTAGGTTGGTCTATATAAATTTCTTCCTCAAGATCTCCATTAAGAAAGACTGTTCTTACATCCATTTGGTGTAACTCTAGATCATACTGAGCCACCAAAGCTATAATAGTCTTCAATGAGTCTTTCTTTAAGACAGGTGAAAATGTCTCTGTATAATCAATCCCGTCTTTCTGAGTAAAACACTTAGCTACTAGTTTAGATTTATATCTTTCGATGTTACCATTCGAGTCACGCTTGGTCTTATTGACCCATTTACACTTGACTCGTGTACAACCTTCTGGTAACTCAATAAGATCAAAGACTTCATTCTGTATTAAGAAGTTATACTCTTCTTTCATGGAATCTTTCCATTTGTCAGACTCAGCACAAGATATGGCTTCTTCATATGAAACTGGATCATTATTGATTCCAATATCGAAATCACATTCTTGCAAATATACCATAAAATCATCCGAAATTGCAGATCTTCTTTATCTATGAGATCTTCTTAATTGAATTCCTTGTGGTTCATTTGCATCAGATATTTGTGAGTTAGTTACTTCATGAGGTATTTCATTACTCGAATGTTGTTCAAAGTCATTAGGAACAACATTTTGAGTGAGTGTGGACAGAGGAACATTTATACCATAAAGGAACATTTACCCTTAACTCTTGAATGTCCACACTTTGTTTTTCAAGCTCCCACTAACTTCACCTTTCTCTATGAATCTAGCATTACCTGTTTCTTTAATTCTTGGACAATTAGGACAATAAAATATGTACCCTTTGGATTTCTCAGGATAACCAATAAGGTAACCACTGATCGTTCAAGAATCCAATTTCTTTTCATGTGGATTATAAATTCTTGCTTCAACTGGACAACCCCAAACATGCAGGTGTCTCAGACTAGGTTTTCTTCCAATCCACAGTTCAATAGGTGTCTTTGGAACTGCCTTACTAGGAACCCTATTAAGTAAGTATAAAGCGGTTTTTAAAGCTTACATCCACAAAAATTTGGATAAAGGTGAATTACTCATCATACTCCTAACCATATCCATCAGTGTTCGATTGAACCTTTCTGCCACACCATTTTGTTGAGGTGTGCTTGACCTAGTATACTATACACATATGCCGCTTTCTCGAGGAACTTTACAAATGAACCATGACATTATCTTGTTTCATTATGTTTCTCGTAATATTCACCACCTCTATCTGACTTTATGATTTTCACCCTTTTGTCTAATTTTCTTTCAACTTTAGTAACAAAAAATCTCAAGAGCATTCACTGCTTGAGACTTTTCTTTAAGCAAATAAATAAAATCATAACATGAAAAGTCATCAATAAAGGCGATAAAGTACTTTTTTGTACCTAAAGATGGAGTATCAAAAAAATCACAAACATAAGTGTGTATGATTTCAAGAAGTTGACTACTTATTGTGGCTCATTTCTTGTTGTGTTTGGTTTGCTTTCCCTTAATGCAATCCACACAAATATTAAGATCGGTAAAATCTAGATTCGGAAGAATCTCATTCTTTACCAATCTTTCTTTGGAAATATGTCACAAACGTTTATGCCACAAATAAGCAGAATTTTCATTATAAACACTAAGTTTCATTCCTACATCCTAATGTACTAGCAAGGATTCATCAAAATTATCATCAAGTTTTAATTTATATAAATCATCAATACGAATACCAAAACCAACACATAATGTATTCTTAAATAAATTAAAACTATTGTCTCCAATCTTAAAATTAAAATAAAAAATGTCGAATTTTCCAACAAAAATCAAGTTCCTAGAAATTGTAGGTACATAGAGAGTTTTTATGGAGGTCTAAATGGAACCCAGTGTTCAAGACCAAACGGTAACTCCCTACGCCTTCAATCGGAGCCGTCATTCGATTTCCCATTGTTAAAAAAAGACTTTTATTTGATTTTGAGGTTTGGATCGCAAGGAGTCCCTATACCATATTACTTGGATGAGTAGTAGCACATTAATTCCTAAAGATTTTAATTTTTGTGCAATATTGGTCATCTCGATGATTTTGCATACTTGTTGACCCATCAAAACTTCATGGTCGTGAGTTGTGCCATTAAGGTACCAATGAGTGACTTATCAACAATACGGAAGCGTTTTTCCATAGACTGAAGGAATTCCTTCGCACTTTCTGTCTACAGAATAGTTGTCTTAATGTTGTTGGCAATTTTCATGCGTATAAACATGATGCTAAGTCTATTAGATTATTCTTATGCTTTATGGTGTCACTGCTTAAATCAGTAATAGCAGACTTATTTTCAAGAAATGTCAAGTCAAGATCAAGAACACCTAAGTGAAACTTGACTTACCCGCATTATTCAAAAAAATTTACACCATCAAATATAGTTACAAGCGAAGCTTGCGAATGTATTTGAAATAGTTGCAAAAAATTAAATACATAATTGCTCACAAATTTAAAATATACATAAGGATTCAGATAATAAATCATCAAAGCACAACATAGTTCTTCTTGGGCAGATACTATATTATGCTATCATAATTTAAATGTCTTATACAAATAACTCTAATGGTAAATTAAAATTCTTAATTATATACATATGTTATCTTTGGATAAACAAATACGTATATGATCAAAAATAAATAATTTACCCCATTTATGCTCACTATTTGCAAAATAATAATTTACCTTTGGGCAAAAATTAAAATTCAACAAATAATGAATTCATCACAATAATAGGCATTTATTTGTATGTAACATCATAATTGTCTTTATTTGAAATTTATTTTATACTATTTGGTCACTTTGGTGACAATCAAATCATAGTAAATAAATTCCAAAGACAATATAAAACAATGACATTATTTAATTATAACATCAGGGTCATCTTTATTAAAAAAAATATTTCTTACTATTTGGTCACAAATCATAATAAATAAATTTCAAAGATAATAAAAAACAATGTCATAATATAATTATAAGGTAAAATTGATAAACCTCACGAGCTTAATCAATTAAACATAAACCAAACGTAATTATGCTAAATCAATCATAAATTACATTGAACCGAAGTTGAAGCAATTATAAAATTCATTAATTTAAACATGAACCAGATGCAATTAAGCTAAAACAAATATAATTCATATTGTATCGGCAAAGTTAAGCTGGAAAATCTAGTGAACCGCTTAAAATTGAATCGAACAGATGAAAATCCGAACATAAATCAGTGAACCAAGCATGAATCGATTTCAAATTAAAAAACATGAACCAGTTTGAAATTTATAAGGGTGAACCAGTTTTACTGGGTTGAGTTTTGGCTCTTAATGGATCTGGAAACTTCAGAAATAGATCCAGATCCGAATCCAATTAACTAACCCATCCTTCAATTCCAGCCTTTCAATTTATTTGATCAAATCTCAACCATCAAAAGAAACAATTAATCACAATCATCAAAACAAGCAACTTTTAATCTTAACCATTTAAATGGACCATGAATGGGCTGTAATGTTAAAAGAATTTGAATCAATCACAGCCACTGATTTGATTTTTTTTTTTTAAAAAAAAACTTTTAATCTCAACCATTGAAAGCAAAACCCTATCCACTCACGTAACATGCATCTTCTTCTTGATGCATGCCGCCGCCTCCTTACTGCAGCGGGCCTTCTTCCTCATTTGCGCCGACCAGTCTTCATTATCGACGGCGTCGACCTTGCCGGCCACATGAAGAACAAGGAGAACGGTTTATGTAAGGGATAAGGGTTAAAGAAAATAAATGATTGCAATTTTTAAAGAATATGTTCAAAGAATGGGTCTAATGTATTATGATGATATTTGATGCTCTAAGCTTACGTACATTATGACTACTTAACTTGTTACAGAAAATTCTTTCGAGACATTATGGAGGATCATAATAAAAATTAATGTTTACATCTTGTATGGTAAATTACATCTAGTATATGGAAAGAAATATACTAAATAATTTGTATACAACCACTATAACTCACATTTGTTGGTTTATCATGTATTTGTAATTATGATGATATCAGTAAAGGTCTATTCTAATGCACGCCTAATATTTACATTATTAAATATGATGATCTATTTATCAGGTCAAGTGAAAGAATGTAAGATAATTATGTGGCCACAATTAAATGACCCTATTAAAATAATTATCTTCACATTAAGAGATAAATATGACCTAATAAATGAAAATAAATATTTAATAAGTCAATAGATTCAGGCCATTAATCTGGTTACTTGATGAATGTATCAGATCAACTAGCCGTTGAGGAAAAATTTTGAGTTGGTCCTCTCCCTACTTATATAAGGAGGAGATGCCTACAGATCTAAAGACAACACAACCTAGATCTTTACCATCACTTAAAGCTGCATCTCTTAGAAAGTGAGGAAAGGAAAAGAAATCAACTCCGTCGAAGTGATCGACGATTGAAGTTCTAATGGCGAATTCATCAAATCCGGGGAAAATAACCCAACATGCATCATGATAGAAAAACATGAACTGTAATTTAATCTTAGTTCTGATATCAATGTAAGAAATTAAGCATCAAGTCATTAATAATAAGCCTAGGATCTTAACAATTCATCCTTTTACTAATTTGAAAAATAATAAAAGAGGCATACTCGAATTTGATGAATTCACCGTTAGAACTTCAATCGTCGATCACTTCGACGGAGTTGATTTTTTTTCCTTTCCTCACTTTCTAGGAGATGCAGCTTTAGGTGATGGTAAAGATCTAGGTTGTGTTGTCTTTAGATCTGTAGGCATCTCCTCCTTATATAGGCAGGGAGAGGGTCAACTCAAGGTTTTTCCTCATCGGCCAGTTGATCTGATACGTCAAGTAACCAGATTAATGGCCTAGATCTGTTGACTTATTAAATATTTATTTTTATTTATTAAGTCATATTTATCTCTTAACATGGAGATAATTATCTTAATGGGGTCATTTAATTATGATCACATAATTATCTTACATGTAATTGCTTCTCGTATATTTATAGAAAAAAATTATGAACAATATTTGACCAAAATTGAATTCAACTTTTAATGACTTTAAAAATTTAATAATTTTTAAATTTGAATTGATAAATGAATACGATGGATACTAAATAATTTTATTTATACTATAAAGATCCAAAAATAAAAATAAAAATAAATCTTTATATGTTTTTTTATCTCGATTAATTTCTAACTTTATTAATTTTTTAATCCAATCAATTATATCTACTTAATTTTTAAAATTTTGAATATATTTAATTATGTCCGCTAAAATTACTATATAGTTTGATAATATATAAATATATCGGTTCTAAAAACTCGTGCAGTTAGTATATATATTGGAGTTTTTTACCAAATTCAAAACTATAAATTTTAAAATAATAAAAATCAGAATTATATATTTTTTTTACCAAAATCGAAATAAATATTTAGTTTCGATGAAACAACTGGAAATAAAAATATCAACCCCATTCTCTTCTCTCATATCTTCTTTCTAGTAGTCGTCTTAGCGCTTTGTGAGTGTCATATCACCACAAATCTTGATGGACAGAATCATCTACTCATCCTCTCTTATTTTCCATTGTTGCTAATAACCTAAGGATCTTCAAAATCTTTCCTCCTCCCTACATGTTCTTAGATTTAGAGTTAAGAATCCAACGAGACTAGGTGTGACCATGTGAGAGAAGAAAGGAGGGAGAGAAAAATGTCGAAAAAGAATTTTAGAATTTTATTTTTTAGGAAGTAGAATTTTCCATACAACTTGCTATCAATCCAATGAAAAAAATATATATACATGGTAAAATATATAATTTAAGCTATTTTTTTACAACTTGAAAATGACTTTATAGCATATCTATTACAAAGCGTATAAAGACGTGAGAATTATACACACATGATGCATTTTACAAGACACACAAAGACATGAAAATGCACATAAAACACTAGAATCGAGGATCAAACCTCTAACATATTGAAATATAACCGGATGTGTAACCACTAAGCTATTAGTGGGTCCATAGTTCGGTCCGAGCTTTTTTGTATCGGCTCACTAAGGGGGTAAAGTTCTTCCAATGATAATTTTTTTCATTCACAAGATTCAAAATTGAGATCTTGCTTAAGGAGAAGCAGTGCCGACCCACTTGAACCACCATTGGGTAATTTAAGCTAAATTAGTCAAACGCATAAATATAAATCTAATGTGGCTTGAGCCCATTAACATCGTGGATCTTGCTATAAGTGGGTCTAAGCCCAACACAACACATTACGTGGAAATAGTCCAACATAACATGTATCATCCCTCTAAATAATCTAAAATAGATGTATTACCTTTTTTTTTATTTCAAAAATCTTCGTGATCTCCTCAACTTTCACATTGTCCCCTACATCTCGATTTTAAAATATTTTAAAATAAGGGTACCACTCATCTCGATTTTAAAAAAATTCATAATTCCCTCAACATCTACTTGACCCCTCTGAATACTAATGCGGCATATTTACTTATTAAAAAAATATTTTTAAGCCACATCATTTTTCATGTGGAATTTGTTAATTTTCAAATACATAAATGTAGTTTCAATTTTTATGTTTGTAAAATAATATATGTAAGGTGTAAGAAATTGAATGATTTTTCGCTGCAAGCCTTTTTGTAATTAAAGCATAGTATGATAATTCATTAAGGTCGTCAATATATTATGCTCAAGCGGTGACTGTACCGAAGCCGATCCGCGCTCCAAAAATAGGCGGCATAACGGCCTTCGCCTCTCTCCGCGACCGCCACAAGGAATGGCCGCATCCCGCATCCCGGTCGCCCCTCCGCCTCTATCACCTCTGGCCCCTCTCAAGATCTTCCAAAGTAAGAGCCCTCCATGTCTGCATTTCCAATCGCGAAGCCCCCCCTCCAACGACGTAGAAGACAATGTCACGACCTCCCATACCTGGTTTTGCAGATGGCTGTATCGTTCTTTGTGGTACTTAAATTTTTTACTTCCTTTTATTTTTTAATTAATCTAGTAGCAGGAGCACGGCTGAATGGTGATTCCTGTTTTGAGTTGTAGTTATATAACATGATGCGTGAATCCCTTTCCTCAAAAAATTAAAAATAGAAATGATGATGTGTGGATCTCTCATTGATCTGCAAGTATTTTCTATGCACTTTTCTTACTCCCGAATCTTAGAAAACATGGTAAAAATGGCAACATAGGAACATGATAGAGTCAACCAATTTTAGCTCCATCTCCGTCCGGCTAGTGGTTTTCAGAATTTGTAGTAGTATATACATGAAATTAGTAGCATGCCATGCCCTAATGCTTTATTGTAATTGCCTCTATGCCTTTGACTCCTTCCAAGTCTAGTTTACTTCTTTCTCTATCGTGATTGAAGTGTTCCACTAACTATTTTCATTGATCATGTCTTTAAGAACTTAGATTAATGATCTGAGTAATTGTATGCAAAATAATCTTGTTGCTTCTTCTGATTCCTGTATTTAAATTTTCACATTGCTAGGGAATGTGCATCGTGATTGATGAATCAGTGGTGTCATAGTTTTTCCTACATTGCTTATATGTTTGAGTGGTACTCACAAGGGAATTTTGTTTGTTTGATTGTTTTTGGACATTTATATTCTGTTCTTTTTTTTTTTGAGCAAAAGAGCACTTGTATTAATCCAATTCAGATATAAGTAAGAGGGAAGGAAGAGGAATATACAAAAAGAAAAACAAGAACCCAAAGAACAAAAAGAAAAAAACAGAATTTACACAACCGAGCCAAATATAAACTTTAAAAGCACGGCTCCCTTAGTAGCAAGAAGGAGTTTTGGCCTTGTGATCAAAACACCGCAAATTACGTTCATGCCACAGCTTCCATCTCCTGACCATCAGTAAAAGGTAATTTCATCTTTCTAAAGTCGGTCGGCCTTGCCAAAGGAGCAATCAGGGACAAAAGTCAAGGGAAAAGATAGGAAAACATCCAAGAGCCAAGAACCTTTTCCATCCTTCAATAGAGTACACACAGTGAATGAAGAGGTGATCATGTGATTCGTCCTCCGCATCGCATAGAAAGCAAACAGGATCAAGATGAACATTGTGGGAGATCAGACGATCCTTGGTTGGAAGCAGTGGCAGATCCATTGAGATAATTTTTTTTTTTAAAAAAATTTAAATGGCCCCACTCACAAGCACAGCTAAGAAGAGATGACATGACTCTTACTTGACGCACAACAGCACAGGCGCACAGGCGCACAGGCGCATAGGCCACAGCGTACATGGCTCAACTAAATCTAAACAAATCTTTGCATTTAATGTTGTGTGTTTACCTTCCATAAACAAACGACACAATTAATTATTACTTAATACCACCTGGCTAAATTTTCACTCCTCCCGCCTTCTCTCTCGCTTGTCACTCTCGATCTCTCTCTCAATTGCTCGCCTTCTAAATCTGTCGCCTGTTGCTTGTCGCCGGGCTACCGCCTACCGCCGGGTTGCCGCCTCACCTGCCTCCTACTGCCTGCCGCCGAGTTGCCGCCTGCCGCCTGTCGTCGAGCTGCCGCCTACCTCCATCGTGTGACTGCAGCATGCCGCCTGCCACCTTCACAGTGCTTCCGCCGGACTGCTCGCTGTTGCTACCGCCTGCCGAGATTGATCATTGCCGCTGCCGCCAGACTGCTCGCTGTTGCTGCCGCCTGCCGGGATTGATCGCCGCCACTGTCGCTCCCGCTTACTGCAATTGTCTCTCGTCGGATCGCCTTCAATCTCCGCCGGGCTACCGACATCGTACGGTATTTTTAGTTTATTGATTTTTTACTTTCTTCG
The DNA here is from genome assembly GCA_034359265.1 of Canna indica. Taxonomy (NCBI): domain Eukaryota; kingdom Viridiplantae; phylum Streptophyta; class Magnoliopsida; order Zingiberales; family Cannaceae; genus Canna; species Canna indica. The sequence continues at coordinate 73,123,749 of CP136894.1, read as the reverse complement.
GGTGGTAAGACCAATATTTTTATTACAGCATTATTAATTTTTTCAACATTAATTTTTATTTCAGCATTATTAATTTTTGTATTTTCAGCATTATTAATTATTTCAATATTTAGTTTTTACTTGCTAATTAAATTGATTGACAAAATTATGGAAAAATTTTGACAACATTGATAACGAAAAAATTTTGCAACGTTTTCAAAACATGAAGACTCGTCGAGGTCGACTATCAAAATTAGCTTGAACTTGAAGTCTTAAAAATTTATATATTAGTTTGCCCCCACTAGTAAAATTTTCTGGATCCGCCACTGGTTGGAAGTCTCTTCCGATTGATAAACCAATTAGTATTGAGATGGATTCAGGGCAAGCTTTCTGCCATAAGAAGTTGGCCGACAGATCTCTAATCCCTTAGAAAGTGACCAACCTGTAGAAGGAGTTAGTGGTGAAAATACCATCGGACGATCATTTCCAGGATCTTTTCCGCTCAAGTGTAACACAGGATTAAGAGTAGCTGCCAGGTCAGCAAGCCTACTCAGGGGCACAAAATCATTGAAGAGAATGCTCCACCCAGTAGCCTCCCCGGACTCATTAAAGACTTTGACATCATGTATAAGAGCAAGTGGGGCAAAAGACAAAAGAAAAAGCTCCGGGAACATGTCACAAAGTCTAGTCCCTGAAAGCCAAGGGTCAAGCCACAGTCTGCTTGTGAGCCCAGAGCTGACCTGAACAGATAGTGAGATACGGAAAACCTCCACACATTTCAAAATACATTTCCAAACCGGTGAGCAAGAACAGAAACAGTAGCTGAAAGAATAATAATGTTGGGATAGAGAGTCTTAGTGATGTGGGCCTAGAGATTACCATCACCCACCAACAGTTTCTAGTACTAGGACCCCAGCCTAGCTTTGTTGTGCGCTTTGAGATCCAAGATAGAGAGTCCGCCTTCAGACTTATCTTCGGTGATTGTCTCCCAACTGACCAAACATTTGCCACGGACATCCTCCGAACTAGATCAAGTCTAAAAGAAATTCCCCCTACGTCTGTCGATCTGCTTGATAACTAGAGGTGGCAAAACGGGCCGACTTGGCACAATAAGATAGTGTGTCGGGCCAGTCCGGCCCGCTAACTCTGTGGGCCGGAAATTCTCGGCCCGGCCCGGCTTGCAATATTTTGCGGGCCGCTCGGCATGGCCCGCGAGCCCGTTTATCAACTAAAAACTTGCTAAAAACTTGTAAAAAAATAATTTAAAATATTTGAGAGACTAAATAAGCACCAAATATGACATTTCACATGAAAAACTCAATGGATTAACTTCACTTTCAATTTTAAAGCACTAAACAATCACTAAACTAGACTTGAAATCAATTTTTTAATATTTAACATTAACAAGCACTTTCGATAAGAGCCGGCCCGCAATGTTATCGTGTCGGGCCGGCCCGACCCGATAAGTTTATCAGACTGAATTTTCCGGCCCGGCCCACAGTTATCGTGTCGTGCTCGTGCCGTGCCCATTTCCGCCGCCCCTATTGATAGCCCAAGAAGGGGCTTCGAAGATTGAGAGCATATAAGACGCTTAGCTTGTAAGAACGCTATTTATCAAAATACGCTTGCCGACTTGTAAGAACAACATTTGTATTATGTTCTATGTGATTACTGAACAAAAACAGTTGAATCATGAATGTGAAGGATGACGGCCAGAGTCCTGAATCAAAATCACTTATAGGTGCACTTAAAACATAAAGAAAAACTTTACTTGTACCTAATCCTCCCAGTTCAAAGATATTATTTTTTTCTAATTTATTTACTACTGACAGTCATTATTGTCTGTTTATGATTAATTATCTCTACTCTCTGAAGTTAATGTCAATTTTGCATTATGAGTTGTGACTATAAGCCATTAAATGCAATAATGCATGAGTTCGGGATATATAGGCAACATCTTGGTAGCATAATAGAATGCTCCTTGTTGCCAGAAGACATAGAATCTGCTTTTATTTCTGTTAAATTTGTAATTACAGCTCCATCTCAAATGTCCAAAGCAAACAAGTAAAGTTACCCACTTGTGAGGGTTGCTTGGCGTAACGGTAAAATTACCCACTTGTGACTTGTAGGTCATGGGTTTGAGCCATGGAAACAAGGAGGACTGCGTACATCAATCCTCCTCAGAGCCCACAGAAGTGAGATTACTTTGTGCACTGGATCACCCTTTCTAGCTTCATCTCAAGATAAACATGCTTATATTCAAATTTTATTGTGATTAATGAATTGTGAATAGACATTAGAAAATGAAAAATCCATAAAGCTCCAAAGAAAGTATAAGTTGGTTTATGAAGTTTGGAAATATGCATGCAAGAGGATGGATAATACTTAGTATTTTAATATCATAGGTGAGGTGTTAATGGAGAGTGCAAATGTCGGAAACCAAAGTTTGTAGCTTTTAAGTGGTAGTTCAGATGAAAAGGGTGAGTTGTTAATGGAGAGCACAGATTTTAAGTGAGTTTGGATGACCATGGACAATTTGAACAATGTAAAGGTCTACAGTCTACTGATATTACATTTTCATAATGAAAAGCATCAGGAGTACCTTTTATTTATTAATTGAGTATGAAATAGGGGTCTGTGGTGATGCAGACTCATTCTGAGAATAATTTTGTGCAGTAGGTTGAAAATCTGTATTTGTGCAAATCGAAATGCCACTATCTTTGGTGAATATAATGGGAAACAATTACTGTAAATTGGGTCTAGAGAAGGTAAGTCTTTTTAACATATTATTTAGACGAATATTATATTCTGATGTACCTACAGCAACTGTAAACATCTCATAATGTAAGAAGTAATATTTAACCGTATGAATTTACAGTCTGTTTTACATATATATGTTGTTGACAAACAGAGACAATAAGGAATATTTTCAAAAGTCTAGAAGAAAAAAGAATAAAAAAATAGCAGTGCTTATTTTATATTTATTTACTTTCAGGCAATGGAGCATTCGGGAGGAAGGCCCTGAGGGAACCTCTTGACGTCACTGCAATAGTTGTAGATCATGTAGTTTTTCTGCACCCACTTCATCCTCTCTTGGCCTGCAGAATCTACCTCTTGGTTCCACCATTCACTCTTGTTGGCTGTTGCATTAGGAGCACACTTGGAGGTACCGGAAGATGGAACACAAGCATCTGCCTTGAAATTTCTGTACGAAGCTACGAATGGCGCTTTTGACCAGTCGGTCTTAACAAGGCCACCTCTGGTGGCCCAGTCTTCAGCATTCCAAAGGCTGGAGTAGATCCTCATGGGCTGATTCTTAGGAAACGCAATGCCTCTTGATTCCAGGTTCTTGAAGTCTCTAATTGGTGTCCCATCGACCATGAAGCTGGAAGTATGACAATTATCTAAAATAATTAGCATGTGACTGACATTCAACTGAAGTAAAACATAGCAAGACAAATTGTGTACTCACATGACATGTCTTGGGTTCCAGAGGATGGAGTAGGTGTGGAAATCCTTGGTGGGATCGAACCAGAGCTTGAATTGCATCTCCCTGTTTCCCTTCCCCTGGGTGAACACATTAGTATGAAGAGTATAAGGGTCTCCACTGAGGTTCCCTAGGAATTCAAAGTCGATCTCATCATGTGCGGGCCCTTGTGAAGTCAACTGAAGGAAAACAAAAGAAAAGCACACCTCATTAGCTTCTAAAAGTATATGGAAGAAGAAAGCCATTATGTCAAATGCTCGAGAGCTTACATAGTAGGCAGTGACAGTGCCAGCAGAGTTGCCAGGAACTAGCTTGATCTGCATGTCAATCTTGCCAAATAGGTACTCATTCTTAGATTGGAAACCAGAGCCTGAGGCCTTGTCGAGTGACAGAGTCAGGAGCTGCCCATTGTTGAGGATCTTTGCTCGGCCATCACCCCAAGTGATGTCAAAGTCCTTGTAGAAGTCGCCGGCAGAGCCAATTGTCAGCAAAGAACAAGTGATAATAGTAATCAGGAAAGCCTTCATGGCAGTAGGAGATTGGTGGAGGAGCAGCAAGGAATTATATGATCGCTTTGAGCTGAGTGGGAGAAGGATTGTGTTGTGAGTGAGAAAAGAGTATGTGCTGAGATCCTTTTTATAGCTGAGACGAATGGGTAGTAAAATGTGAGCATGTGGAGGGATTGGGATCGAGAGTTATCAGAGAGGAAGCTTCCCTTTATAGCTGGCAACAGTGCAGTCAGAGATGTAGGCTTATGGCAACGCGGTTTTATATTATGGTTTGGTTATGGAGGACTGGTAGATTGCGAGCTGTCTTCTTTTGGAACATTGAATGCTTTCTTTATCTAAATCTCAGCAAGCTCATTCCTACTGCCTTCTTACACCCTAGAAAGGGGACACCAGGTAGGAACTCACCCTTCCATTATTTTTATTATTTGCAATCTACCCTAGATATTGTCTGCACGTGATGTACCTTAACTAAGAGTTAAGGGTCGGTGTTTTGCGAGGACTAACCCCTAGAACTTTCAGGGCAGATTCAGTCTCTCACCCATATGTAGGACCCACCTGTGGTCTCTTATCCAATATGATGCAGGTGACTTCTAGAACTAAGTAGCATTTGTAGAGATATGGGTGGATCTTGCTGGATTTTGACACCAAAATTACTATATTAAATATAACAAAAATTTAATTAAAATTTATCATGAATACAAAGATTTAGCATTGTCATTTTGGACAAAATTTGTGTAATTGCTAGGTATGATCGTGGAGCAATATAAATATACTCACTTCAGATATATGAAGTGGGTATATTTATAAAAGCTAAGTATATCTGAAATAAAATGAATATAGCTAAAAAAATAAGTACATTTATAATTTAAAAAATGAGTATATTTGCATAGTTCCACAGAGATTGTTGTTGTGCTAAGTTTTGTTCTATCATTTTGGGTTAATAATAAAATTTATTTGAACCTTTTAACATCTCTTTTCTCAAATTGTTACTTATTTTGTCAGCATTTGTTAAACAAGCCAACCTATCTCGCTATACTATGTTAGAAAATCAATCTCGGACCTAACTCCACCCCAAAAGTTATCTCATAGGTGGAGAATTGTCAAATTTATTTAAATGCTATTTAGATTACAATCTCAAGCAACGTGATACTTTAATAACAACCTTGTGAACACATGAGTCTGTTGCAATGTCATTCAAGAGATCAACACATACGAAATTAGTTGATTTTATTTGTGAAATTAGTCCATTAGAAAAAGAAAAATGAACCTCATTCCTTTTCTTATTTTACCATGCATAATCACTTAAATAACGGGTCAATCATATCACATTCTAACAATATGGTAAGCGACTTGTTATCTAAGCAATTCTAATAAATGTTTACAAAACAGTTAAAGATGGATACATTTGAAATTAATTTCAGTAGATCCAAAAGCTTTAGATAGATTTGAAAAGAAATCAAAAAGTTCAGATAGATTTGGATATTAAATAATATCTTTTCAATGTATTGCTAACTTGTAATTTTTACTGCTAGTGATCTAGTTGTAATGAGAAGTTAAAATCTTGAGTGGAGATAATATTTGGCTTGGTTTACAAAATGTGCACCGGGTTTAACACTGAAGTTTGCTGTTCTTTTTGTGTAAACATGCATTTATGGCTTATAATTGAATTTTAGGTTTTACGAGTTGAGGATGAGTATCACTGTAGTAGGAACTAAACTTTATGTTACATGAAATGTTAATTTTATTGATTAAATTGTTTGAAAATGCATCCTATGTTTTTTGAAGAAAGAAAATGCAACCCTGGAGTTGAGACTGATACCACTTGCCAAGACAGTACTGACTTGTCTTAGAAATAGCAACAGCAAGTTAACAATCAAATAAAAAATTAAAATGTAGGATGACCGAAAGTTAATTTGAAATTCATGTGCTTTTAGAGTCTTATTAACGGATAGTGCAACTCTGTTCAACATTAAAAAAATGGGAAGATCTTGGCAACTCTCCTTTAATAAGAGTCTTTTATTCTAGATGTTTTATGCTTAAGCTCTGAAATGAAATCTATCATAATATCTTCATGAAGAAATAACATTATTAGTTCAATATGTAGTTTTTGAAACAAAATTGGAAGATCTTCAGAAATATAATCATCAAAGGGTTAGTGATAAACAATCATCTGCTGTATAGTAATTTTGGAAGTGGGGAGAAAACGTACGGATGTGTTATGTACGGTAGCCTTCTCCAATTTTTTTCCTTCTGTTTTATTTTTTTTTTCAAAAAAGGACAGCAGCGTTGAGCACTGTTGCCCTTTTCTTTTCTTTTTTCAAAGAATGGGCAGTGTTGTGCTGCCCTTTCTCTTCTTTTTTATTTTTTTATTTTTTTTCCTTTTATATATTTTGATTCTTATTTTAATTTTTGTTTTTACATTTTTTGTTTTTAATTATTCAGATTTTACTTTTTCATTTTTTTTCTTATTTTTCTTATTTTTTGTTTTTAAGTATTTTGCTTTTTTTCTTTTTAATATTTTTTTTCTTATTTTATTATATATATATTTCCATATTTTCTTGGATTTTTGTTTTTTTAAATATTTTGATTTTCTTTATATATTTTTATTCTTATTGTATTTTATATTTAAATATTTGAATTTCAAAATTTACTTTATTTTTTATTTTGGTAGTATTGAATTATATTATTTTAAATAAATATCTAACATTATTATTTTATTTTATTTATTATTGTTTTTTATAAATTTTGTTAAAAGTTTTTTTTTTGAATTTTTTATGAAGTTCATACATGCATTTTAGAGAAAATTCAATACTTCAAATTATATTGATATCTTTTGATCATATTATTAATTAAATATTTATTTATTCCTTAATTTTATTTAATTTTGATTTTTTAGATTGCCATATCCACTGTAAAAAATTTTTTTTGACACATTTAAAAGAAAAATATAAGTGTCCGAATTCTAATTCGAACTGATCTAAATGAGTCTAAATAAAAAAAATTATAGAGAAATAACATAGATACTAACACCTATTATAGGGGTCGAGGGTCGATATCCATGTACCGATCCAAATATATATTGACACCTACAATAGGTGTCAAATACTGACATCTATAATAGATGACAAAATTATAATTCTAACCTTTAAATATTATAATATAAACTTATAACATTATTATAACATATAAGAGTATAATAAAATATTATAAGAGCAATTACCCAAATTCATAATTTGGACATGTGATTTTCCCATATCCATAACATTTGGATTTTTCCAAGTCCATAACTAAATGGTCAAAGTTTTAATTTTACACTTCATTTCAAAATATAGTTTTCTTTTACTAATTAATTTTATTTCTAAAAGTATTTAAATGACTCAAAATAAATAAATTTTTTATTATTCATAATATATTTTTTTCAGCAATTATATTAATATTGTAATAGATAAAAATTTATTTTAATGACTAATAATATTATTTTTTATTTTTATTTATAATAATTTTACACTAATAAAATAAAATAATAATAATTTTGACTACTAATAATTTTTTAGACACTAAAAAAAATACTACAATGATTGTTAACAAATTAATTTAAGTTATATTTTACTTAACAAGTGTATAATTTAAATATTTAAAGATTTTTGAAAAAAAATTTAAAAAATATTATTAGCCACTAAAATAAATTTTTATCTACTACAATATTAATATGAGTTATTGAAAAAATATATATTATGAATAATAATAAAAAATTATTTATTTTGAGTCATTTAAATACTTTTAGAAAAAAAAATTAATTAGTAAAATAAAATTATATTTTGAAATGAAGGGTAAAATTGGAACATTGACCATTTAGTTATGAATTTAGAAAAATCCAAATTCATGTTATGGAAATGAACAAATCCCATGTTCAAATTATGGATTTGGATAATTGCTCATGTTATAATATCATAGTATTATTGTAAATATATAAAATTATAAAACAATATAAGATTATTATTTATATTTTTTAATATCTACAAATTTAATGAAAATCAAATATTATTGTTTTAAGTTTAAGTATTTATAATTGTTAAGAGTTGTAGGAAAAAAAAAGTGACGTGAGACTAAAAAAATTATATTTATAGTGATTAAGAATAATTACAAAAAAAATAATTTAACATACGTGGGACTAAAAAAAATAATTTCGTTTGTAAATCGATGTCAAATTTTTGTTTGTTTTTTAGCTTAAAAAATCAACACCACTCGGCACCGATTTTTTAAATACTATTTCTAGGTGCATCGGTTCTTAAATACAAATATCATTCTTTGCACTGGTTTATATAACTCGGCATTAGAAATTTCATGTTCTAGGTCTTTGAAATTAGCACTATTTTTGGTGTTGATTATTATTATTTTTTTATTTTACTTTTTTTGGGAACCGTCGTCCCGCATCAATTCAATAGTGAAAGTAATTATAATTTTTTTTGGTAGTGATCATATTTTTTCTTAGAAATTCAAACTCTTAAATAGACTAACTACACGTACTTATATATTTTTTCATTTCGTTTTTTTCTTATATGTTCTATATTTCAGATTATTTATTATTACTATTATTTTATATTTTATTTAGTTTATATCTTATTCACTATATTTGAAGAAAATTTTGTTTTCCATTCACTATTTCATTGTCATTTTTTTTATTAGTTTAATATTTCACATTTTTAAAAGAAAATTAAAAAAAATCGAGTCAAAGCAATTATAAATACCTAATAAATATGAAAAAGTAATGAATTTTGTAGTAAGATAAGTGATAGAATAATCAAGTGGTATTTACACACTTAACATTTTTAGCAAATATAATATAAACTTTGATTAATGCTATTTTTAAAGGTTTAGAAATTTAGTTTTATTACTCTTATTTTCATTTAAGTATTAAAATTTTCAGTAAAATATATTATTTGGTTTGTTGTTTAATATTTTTCAAAATTATTTTAAAATTCTAAAACAAATTACAAATATATAATTATATATTTCAAATTTTTATTTTAATTATATTATATATTATTATATATTCTATATTATTACTATTATAAATTTTATTTTAGTTATTTTTTATATTACTTACTATATACGAAGAAAATAATGTTTTTTCATTAAATATGATTTTAAATTTTTTATTCAGTTATTTAGTTTAAGTCTTTGTATTTTACTTTCATTTTAGATATTATAGTGAGATTAACAATATAATAAAATGATACTTCATATGTGGGACCTCTTAGTCATTTTTTAAAAAATGTTATCTTTTTCTTTTAATTTTTAACTATTATATTTTTAACCTTTTATCAAAATTGTTATTTTCTTAAGCTATACTTCTTTTAATTTATTATCTTATTTTGAGTGTTTGTGTTTAATGTTAATTCTTTTATTAATTTGTTATTGTGGTGTTTTTATTGAAAAAATTGTATCAACCTTTATTAAATATTTATTGATTTTTTATATTGTGTATATTCAAGTTTACTATTATGTATAGTTGAATTTAAATTTGACCATCTTAATATTGATGTTTATTTTAAGATCTATTAATGCATGATCTATTCATATTATAAAAATTAATTATATTTTTCATTATATCTTTTAATATATAATCAATTTCATAAATTATAGATAAAAAAATATTTTATCTAATTTTTTATTATGTCGAAAAGTGATTTTTTTTCTAAAATTTACTTTTGTAAACTCTAATTATTTTTAATTGGCAAGGAAGTTATTTCACTTATTATTATTATTATTTTCATATATTATACTTTTCTATTTCATTTTTTTAAGATTGTATCTACTTTATTATATTTTCACTAATATTTAAATTATTAAAAATTTATTATTATAATTGAATTTAAATTTATTTTTGCAAGATTGATCTTTATGTTTAGTTCTATTAATAAATAATCTTATTTTTATATCTTAATATGTAATTATATTTTATTTATTATATATATTATATTATCATTAATTAAAATATTTTATAAAAAAAATTCGATCCTGTCGCAAAGCACAGGAAATTTTCTAGTATAGTATGGTAACTGGTAAGACTGTTTGTTTTTAGTCTTTGTCTTTGTCTATGTGACAAATAATTCCTCTCGATATAATACAAAGATCCTTCTTATTAAAAAATGTTCAGTTGTATTAGATTTTAAAATTTGAAGGTTGTTAGTGGCTGCACTGCTCAAGCATGGGAAAAATAAGTAGTCAATACAATATTATCTTAAATTCAACATATATATTGTAATTTTTATGGACAACATATAGAATAAGGAATATGTTATGTAGCCTATACAACAAAATGAATAAAATAATGACTGTTTGTCCTCTTTCCTCTCAGGCAATTGAGCACTCTGGAGGCAGACCTTGAGGGAACCTTTTGAAATCATTGCAATAGTTGTAGATCATGTAGTTCTTCTGCACCCACTTCATCCTCTCCTGGCCTGTAGAATCCACCTCTTGATTCCACCACCCATTGTTGCTGCCGGGAGCTCCATTGGAAGCACACTTGGAGGCGCCGGAAGAAGAAGCAACACAAGCATCAGCCTTGAAGTTTCTGTAGGAAGCTACGAAAGGCGCTTTCGACCAATCCGTCTTGACAAGGCCGCCTCTGGTAGCCCAGTCATCGGCATCCCAGAGACTGGAGTAGATCCTCATTGGCTGATCCTTAGGAAAGGCAACGCCTTTTGATTCCAGGTTCCTGAAGTCTCTAATTGGAGTTCCATCAACCATGAAGCTGAACGGATGACAAAAATCCACGGTTAATTAGCATGAGATTGACATCCAAATTTGCTGAAATGAAATTTCGCAACAATTTGATTGAGAACTCACATGACATGTCCTGGGTTCCAAAGAATGGAGTAGGTGTGGAAATCCTCGGTGGGATCAAACCAGAGCTTGAACTGCATCTCCCTGTTCCCCTTCCCCTGTGTGAACACATTGGTGTGGAGAGTGTAAGGATCTCCACTGAGGTTTCCCAAAAACTCAAAATCGATCTCATCGTGCGTTGGTCCTTGTGACGACAACTGAAAACAGCAAAAGTAGCACCACTTCCCATTAGCTCCTAAAACTCCAAAGGAACAAGAAAACCAATATACTGACAAGATGAGCTTACATAGTAGGCAGTAACGGTGCCTGCAGAGTTGCCCGGAACTAACTTGATCTGCATGTCAATCTTGCCAAATAGATACTCACTCTTAGATTGGAAACCGGAGCCTGAGGCCTTGTCGAGTGACAGAGTTAGGAGGTGCCCATTGTCGGGGATCTTTGCTCGGCCATCACCCCAGGTGATGTCAAAGTCCTGGTAGAAGTTGCCAGCAGATGCAACGACCACCAAAGAACAAGTGAGGAGAAGAAACAGGAAGCCCTTCATTGCACTGTTTCTGTAGAAGATAGCGGAGAAGAAGCAAAGAATTGTGATTCACAATGAGAAATATGTTGTGAGTGAGGGAAGAATATGAATTGGTGGCATTTTATAGCTGGTGAAACTGATGGGAAAATGCATGCATGTGGAGGGATTAGGATCTAGAGTGATCTGAGTGGAAGCTTCCTTTTCTAGCTGGAAACAGTCTGCAATAAGAGGTGTACGTTTTATGGCAACACGGTTTTAAAATACGGCTTGGTTGTGCAAGAGTGGAAGATGATGAGCTGTCTTGTCTTGGAACATTGCGAACCTTCTTTGGTGTCTGTATCTAATTATCTCTAAGAGCATTTCTACTGCCTTCATACACCATCGAAGGAGTCACCAGGTAGCAAGTCTTGCATACTTTTCTTTCTTATCTAGCTTCATTAAATTTTGTATGCACGTGATGGGCTTTTACTCACTAGTTAAGGGTTGAAGGTATCCTTTCAAGAGAGCATTGCTTTTCTGGGAGGAGAAGTGGAGAACCTCTTGCTCTTGGTGTAGATTGACTCTCCCATGAAAATTGCAGGCTGATTCAGTCTCTAGGGACCTAATGCTTAGGACTCAAGCAGGATATCCACTTTCTAGATTGCTAGTGGTGACTTATCCGTAGAACTATTCGGGGTTGATTCGTGCATTCTGGAAGCATGCAGGAGCATGTTTGCCTTGCAATAGGATGTAGCGTCGGTGACTTACTAGAAATTTGTCGGCATGTGCGAGGATTTGGCAAGAGTGACGCCAAAATATTAAGTTTCACTAATTAAATATACACTAAAAATAATTGAAAATGTTCAGTTGTGTGTGAACGCAGTTTTTGTGCCACAGCTCGTCGTGATTTGGTGATCTTTTTTAGAAAAAAGTCGAAGTCTATAATCCTATTCTCTCCCTCAATGTTTTAATTAGCATTACTAAATTTGTGTCTGCCAGAAATTTTGTCGTGCTTGTGATTTCTTCTGGTGTTGTGTTGTGCTCTAACGTACCAAAGATTTAAGAATGTATTTTTCATCTAATTTTTTCTTCGTATTATTTTGTAAAGTAATTATCTAACTATATATTTTGTTTTATTTATGATCAATTTGTATGATTGTATCTCGTATTTTTGAAAATTTATTAGGGTTTTATATTATTGCAAAACACATGAGTTTTGTGTGCAATTATCATTAGTTATTAGAGTGTGTTTCCTCCCCTCTAGCACTTGTATTTCACCTCTTTTGATATAGTAAAAGTCTTCTCCTCCTTGCCTGTGGTTTTTCCTCCACTTGGGATTTTTCACTTAATTTTTTTATGTGTTTATGATTATTCTTCTTATTTTTGTGTTTGTGGTTTTTTTTGGGTGATTTCAACCATAATTATCACCGATTCATATTTGATTTCAGAGTATATCACAAGTGACTCTTATTTATATTAAACGGATCGTTAGCATTACATTAATGATCAACTTATCTTAGAACCATCAACAGCAGTTACAGCAGGAGTTTGTGATCAATTAAGCATGAAAGATTTATAATGTTTCAAAGTAGAATTTGTAGAGCCTCGCTGAGTCATGACTCATGAGTGCAATGTTGGGAAGAACACTAATGCACAGCGGAAAACACTTCTTCCTTAACTTGTGAAAATCAATGGATATACGAGTATAAATTCTAATCACAATTGCAGCAGTATATCAATGCAGTAAACAATAAAAAAAGACCGTAAATTTTAACATGATAACACCTCTCAAAGAACGAGAGGCAATCTCCACCGGACTTAGTCCAGAAATAAACTCCACTATCACCAAATCAAGTTATAAAGGAGTTTAATCAAGCTATAATCTCTAGAACGAAATCTCAACTCTTCTACAACATCAACCGGTCACCAACAATGACTTAAATCATCAACAAGATCAAAATAGCAAGAAGAGTTGGAGAAATATCACCAAGAACACAGTCTGTGTTCGCAGAATTTTCTGGGCGGTCTAGAGACGTCAAAATCCGATCTCCACCATTGAAAATAAAGAACTATGAGTCAGGAACCTCCAGTAAATATTTCAGCCCAATCGAAGAAGATTTTACAATGCGATCGTGCATTTGATGAAGACTGAACAGAGCTAAAAGTTCTGTGCGAATCTCACTCTAAAAACTCCTCTATTTCTTTTCTCTTAATTGTTGCAACTTAACTTTACCAGCAAGTTAAGTTTATTTATACTAGGGATAAAACCCTAGTGACATGTGGGCTTGGGCCTCCTCCACGTAGCAGTGACCCAACCCAACAAATCTCCCCCTTACGGTGTAGTGGAGGACCTCGCCATCCCGACGATCAAGCAACATGTTTCAAGCTTCCCCTTTGACAATGCCTTGGTCAGCATATCTGCACCATTGTCATCTGTATGAACTTTCACCAACTCCAATGCCTTGAATTCCAATACATATCGTATCCAATGATAACAGATATCAATATGCTTTGATTTAAAATGAAGACTCGAATTCTTAGCTAGGTGAATAGCACTTTGGTTGTCGCAGAACAACTCATAACAATCTTGCTTGAATCCAAGATCCAAGAGAAAATTCTTTAACCATAATGACTCTTTGCAAGCTTTTGTTGCTGCAATGTACTCTGTCTCTGTAGTTGACAATGCAATACACTTTTGCACTTGTGACTGCTATGCTATAGCCCCCCCTGCTAATTTGATCATGTAACCTGATGTAGACCTTCGAGAATCAACGTCTCCACCATAGTCTGCATCTGCAAAACCAACTTGCAAAGGTTTCTCACCACCAAAATTGAGGCTTGTTGTACCTTTGATATATCTCATAATCCATTTCACAGCGTTACAATGCTCTTTACCTGGATTAGAAGTGAAATGACTTACAACACCAACTGCATGAGCAATGTCCGATCTAGTGCACACCATAGCATACATCAAACTTCCAACTGCTGAGGCATAAAGAACTTTCTCCATTTCTCGCTTCTGTTCATCAGTGACTGGACAGTGTTTGACACTTAACTTGAAATGAGGAGCAAAAGGGCTACAAACAGATTTAGCCCCATCCATGTTAAATCTCTGAAGTATCTTCTTGATGTACTTCTCTTGTGACAAATGAAGCCTCCTCACATCTCTATAACGGGTGATTGTCAAGCCCAAAATATGTTTTGCAAGAACCAAGTCTTTCATGGCAAAAGACTTACTTAACCGCTTCTTCAGCCCATCAATCATTGAAGCATTCTTGCCAACAATCATCATATCATCCACATATAACAAAAGGATGACAAAATCATCATCAGAGAATCTATGTACAAACAGACAATGATCTAAAGATGTCTTCTTATAACCATGCTCCCCCATAACTGATTCAAACTTTTTATATTATTGCCTAGGAGCCTGCTTCAAACCATAAAGACTCTTCTTAAGTTTGCACACATAATCCTCTTTACCTTCTACTATGAAACCCTTTGGTTGTTCCATATAGATCTCTTCTTTCAAATCACCATGAAGAAAGGTTGTCTTCACATCCATCTGCTCAATCTCCAAATCAAGACTAGTAGCTAAGCCAAGCACTATACGAGTGGAAGACCTCTTCACAATAGAAGAGAAAATGTCATCAAAGTTGATTCTCTTCCTTTGATCAAATCCCTTAACAACCAGTCTTGTCTTGTATCGAGGCTTCGAGCTATGTTCTTCAAACTTTTTTCTGTATACCCATTTGTTTTTCAAGGCTCTCTTACCCATAGGTAATTTTACCAACTCATAAGTATGGTTTTCATGCAAAGATTTCATCTCATCTTGCATAGATTCATTCCACAGCTCTTTGTCTTCATCTTTCATGGCCTCTGTAAAACACTCAGGTTCTCCTCCATCTGTTAGTAAAACAAACTCATGTGTAGAATACCTTGGTGATGGTCTTCTGTCTCTAACAGACCTCCTAAGTGTATCTGTCGGAATCTCCAAGGTTGGTTGTTCATTAGGAGCATCTTCATTGTCTCCATCTATATGATCATCAATTTCTCCTGTATGCACATCCCATAGATCACTTTGAGTCTCAATTACATCATGTTGATTATTTTGAGTCTCAATTGTAGCTTGTTGTTCTCTTTGTGCGGGAGGAACAACATCAAAATCAATAGACTCTCCACTTGGTTGAGATATTGACTTCTTTGTAACATCAATATCCTTCAATGTCTGATCTTCCACAAAGACCGCATCTCTGCTTCGAATAACCTTTTTATCAATAGGATCATAAAGCTTGTAGCCAAAATCATCCATGCCATAACCCAGAAATATACACTGCTTTGTCTTCACATCAAGCTTGTATCTCTCATCTTTAGGAATGTGAACAAAAGCTTTGCACCCAAAAACTTGCAAGTGATCATAAGAAACATCTTTACCTGACCACACTTTCTTTGGCACTTCATGTTGTAGAGGAACACTTGGTGAGCGATTCAAAATATGCACAACTGTGCTCAAAGCTTCACCCCAGAAGGACTATGACAATCCAGCTTGTCAAAGCAAACATCTCACTCTTTCTATCAATGTTCTATTCATCCTTTCAGCCACGTTATTCAACTGTGGAGTCTTAGGAGGAGTTTTCTGATGTCTAATTCCATGTTCTTTACAGTAGATATCAAACTGTCCTATGTATTCATCACTATTGTCTGAACAGATGCATTTCAGCTTCTTCCCGGTCTCTCTCTCAACTAAAGCATGAAATTGTTTGAATGCATCAAACACTTGGTCTTTAGTCTTCAATGTGTAAACCCACATCTTCATTGAGTGGTCATCAATAAATGTCACAAAGTAGAAAGAACCATCAAGTATTTTTGTCTTCATAGGACCACATACATCAGAATGCACTAAATTAAGTATCTCTGACTTCCTAAAAGGCGGATGCTTTTTAAAAGAAACTCTGTTTTGTTTCCCAACTCAGCAATGAGAGCACTTCTGCAGTTCTGTACTCTTCAACCCAGACAATAAATTCTTTCTGGCCAAAACAGTCATGCCTTTCTCACTCATGTGACACAACCTCTTATGCCACAACTCAGTTCCATCAATTGACTTTACTGCATTAACAACATCATTGACCACCTTTGCTTGAGTCATATAAAGTGTAGATAACTTAGCACCTCTCGCTACAACCATGGAATCTTTGCCGAGCTTTCAAGCATCATGTGAGAACAAACTGTCATAATCTTCATCACATAGTTTGCCAACTTACAATAGGTTCAGTCGAATGTCTGGAACATGCTTCACACGTTTGAGAAGCAATCTGGTATCATTAGAAGTTTCCAAGCAAACTTCTCATATACCAGCACATTTAGCAATGCCTTCATGAGTCATTCTCACATCACCAAAATTATCAAGAATGTAAGGCCTTGTTTGGATGAGGTGTAGCATGGTTTAATAATGTATGGTATGATATAGTACGATAATTATTGTTATCATGTTTGGGAAGATAGTATGGTATGGTATTGTTAAATAGTATATTTTTGTTTGGTTTGATGGTATGGTATGGTTCCTCAAATGATAAAATGACCAGAATGCCCTCAAATATAAAAATTCATATAATATTATATTAAATTCATTTTTTGTCAAAATATTAGATTTAATTAAATACATAAATTTTTACAGAAGAAAGAAATCAGAAGAAATGGAAGGATAATAAGGATCGACAGATAAAAGAAATATATGAAAAGTTGATGGGTATTATAGGTATTGAAATTTGGTAATCATGGGAAACCACTGAATTGGTGGTTTCAAAAATCTTACAAAATCCATGGTTTTAAAAACATGAGATTACCATACCATACTATACTATGGTTTTAAAAGTTTTCCCAAACATAAAATCATATCATATCATACCATAGTAAATCATACTCTATCATGAAACAAACAAGGCTTAAGAGGTGAAATTTTTTTTCTTTGATGTGACATGTATAGTAGCTCTACTATCAACTACCCAACTAGTTGATTTATCAACAAGGTTCGCAGATTCATACTCCTCAACCAAAAGAAAATCATCAGAAGTAGTATTAACAACATCTTCGTCACTATTGTCTTCCCTCTTTTTCCCTTTGTCTTTACTCGCCTTATTGTTGTTGTTCTCCTTCTTCAGCTTCAAGCAATATTGTTTAGTGTGTCCTTTCACACCACAATGATAGCACTTGACATTCTTGTATCTGCATTTGGATTTGCCTCTGCTTTGGTCTCTATTATGAGGACCTCGGCTTTTGCTTCTCCCCCTGGATTCAGTTACCATGACATCTAGTTGTGAAGAACATTGTGATTTTCTTCGCATCTCTTCATTCAAAACACTACTCTTGGCAAGATCCATAGAAATCACACCATCTGGAGCAGAATTGGACAATGAAGATCTAAATGTTTCCTATGATTCTGGTAATGAGCCAATGAGAAACAATCCTTGAATTTCTACATCAAACTTGATAACCATAGCATATAGCTGATTAATAATTCCCTGGAAGCTGTTCAGATGATCTGACATAGGAGACCCATCCTGATATCTTAAGGCCAACAACTGCCTTTATCAAGAACATCTTGTTATTCTCAGTCTTCCGTGCATACAATTGTTCAAGGTGTGTCCATAGGGCCCAAGCATCTGTCTCCCCAGTAATATGGTTCAACACATTATCGTCTACCCACTGTCTGATGTAGCCACACACCTGTCTATGCAACAACTTCCACTCATCATCTGTTTTATCTTTAGGCTTTTTGGTGGAAAAAATTGGTCCATGAAAATTCTTCACATAAAGCAGATCTTCCATTTTTGCTTTCCACAGAGTATAATTAGAACCATTCAGCGTAACCATCCTACTCGTGTTAACCTCCATTGTTCACCATAATCAAATATCAACCTCGCTCTGATACCACTTTGTTGGGAAGAACACCAATGCACAACGGAAAACACTTCTTCCCTAACTTGTGAGAATCAATGGATATACGAGTATAAATTCTAATCACAATTGCAATAGTATATCAATGCAGTAAACAATAAAAGAACATCGCAAATTTTAACGCGGTTACACCTCTCAAAGAACGAGAGGCAACCTCCTTGGGACCTAGTCCAGAAATAAACTCCACTATCATCAAATCAAGTTACAAAGGAGTTTAATCAAGCTACAATCTCTAGAATAAAATCTCAACTCTTCTACAGCATCAACCGGTCACCAACAATGACCTAAATCATCAACAAGATGAAAATAGCAAGAAGAGTTGGAGAAATGTCATCAAGAACACAATCTGTGTTCGCAGAATTTTCTGGGCAGTCTAGAGACGTCAAAATCCGATCTCCACCGTTGAGAATGAAGAACTATGAGTCAAAAACCTCTAGTAAAAATTTAAGCCCGGTCGGAGAAGATGTTACCATGCGATCGTGCGTTTGATGAAGATTGAACAGAGTTGAAAATTCTGTGCGAATCTCACTCTAAAAATTCATCTTTCTTTTTTTCTATTTCTCTCTCTAGGTGACTATCTTAATTGCTATAATTTAATTTTTCCAGCAAGTTAAATTTATTTATACTAGAGATAAAATCGTATAAAACCCTAGTGACATGTGGGCTTGAGCCTCCTCCACGAAGGAGTGACCCAACCCAACATGCAATTCCGTTAATTGTGCAGGAGATAGTGTTTCGTCCACATGATCTAAAATTTACCAGACATTATAAATTCAATTTGTATTTTTATTTAAAGAGATTTGGAAGACATCAAAAAGTATGTTACAACTAAAGAGGCCCCCAGATAAGGAAGCAAGAAAGGTAGACTGCTGAATTTTACTTCATGACTATGTTCCTTATCCATTGATATGAAATCATTGATTTAAAGAGATTACTCAGATGTCTTGTTATAGTTATATACTGGTTACCTAAATGATTATTCATGAGCAGAAATAATTTTATACCAAATGGCAAATTAGAATCTGTATCTGTAGCTTGATGCGCGTATGATCTAATGCATGATTTGCCCTTTTCAAAGTGCAAACTGTTCAGTTTTGAATTCTTCAAGGCTTTTATAGCAGCTCTGCCCAAGCATATGATAAACAAGTATTAAGTGTGGTTTAATTTTGAATATAGCATTTGTTTTATTGACAACAAATGGAATAAGAAATGTGTTCTACAGTTCTACCATAGCCTCAAAAAACAGAACGAATCAAAGAATGATAATAAGACTGCTTTGCTATCTTTCTGTATTCTCTCAGGCAATTGAGCACTCTGGAGGCAGACCCTGAGGGAACCTCTTGAGGTCACTGCAGTAGTTGTAGATCATGTAGTTCTTCTGCACCCACTTCATCTTCTCCTGGCCTGTCGAATCCACCTCTTGATTCCACCATCCACTGTTGCTGCTGGGAGCTACATTGGAAGCACACTTGAAGGCACTGGAAGATGGAACACAGGCATCGGCCTTGAAATTTCTGTAGGAAGCCATGAAAGGCGCCTTCGACCAATCTGCCTTGACGAGGCCGCCTCTGGTAGCCCAGTCATCGGCATTCCAGAGACTGGAGTAAATCCTCATTGGCTGGTCCTTTGGAAACGCAATGCCCCTGGATTCTAGGTTCTTGAAGTCTCTAATCGGAGTTCCATCAACCATAAAGCTGAAAGGATGACAACAACCCACGGTTTAATTAGCGTGCATGAGATTGGCATTCAGCTTTGCTGAAATGAAGCTTAGCAACAAGTTAAATAATTGAAAACTCACATGACATGTCCTGGATTCCAAACAATGGAGTAGGTGTGGAAATCCGTGGTGGGATCAAACCAGAGCTTGAACTGCATCTCCCTATTCCCCTTTCCCTGCGTAAACACATTGGTGTGAAGAGTGTAGGGGTCTCCACTGAGGTTTCCCAGGAACTCAAAGTCTATCTCATCATGTGTTGGTCCTTGCGAAGACAACTGCAAAGAGAAACAAGTAGCATGCCTCTAATTAGCTCCTAAAACTCCAAAGAAACAAGAAAAAATCATGTCTTAATCAAGAAGATGAGCTTACATAGTAGGCAGTGACAGTGCCGGCAGAGTTGCCAGGAACTAGCTTGATCTGCATGTCAATCTTGCCGAATAGATACTCATTCCTGGACTGGAAGCCGGAGCCTGAGGCTTTGTCGAGTGACAGAGTAAGGAGCTGTCCATTGTCAAGGATCTTCGCTCGGCCATCGCCCCATGTGATGTCGAAGTCACGGTAAAAGTCGCCGGCCGAGGCAATGATCAGCGAAGAACAAGCGAGGAGAAGAAATAGGAAGCCCTTCATTGCAGTATTGCAGTAGAAGGAGATGGAGAAGAAGCAAGGAGTAGTTGTGATGTCTAGATCACTACTTAGAGCTAGTTGAGTGTGGGAGTGAAATGGAGCTGAGGGCCTTTTATAGGGGATGATGGAATTGGAAAATGCAAGCATGAGGAGGGGAAGCATTGGGGATGGGATGCTTCCCTTTATTAGCTGGCAACAGTGTGCAGTCAGAGATGTAGGGCTTATGGCGAACGCGGTTTAAAAGTATGGCAGCGGCTGAGGAAGATGGCAAGCTGTATCCTCTTCAACTATTTGCCAGCTATCATTTGATGCCATAATATTAATATAATGATAGCTTCGTACACCAACAAAGGACTGGTGGAGTCGCCACCGCCACTCGTCACTACCAATTACCAACTCTTCCCGATTCTTAAAAAAATACTGTTGCTGGGCTACTTCGAATGTTTGTCAATTTGATCGATGTGCTCTTTTACTTAATTGCCAAGGCTCGATGACATCTCTCCACAAGGTTGACTGGTAGAACAGGAACTTATTGTTTTTATAGTTTTTTAAAAAATTGATATATTCTAATGAATCAGTCTGGAATGTTTCTATAGGACTGTAAATGAGCAGTGTGACTCGAGCTAAATGACCGATGCTTAGGTATGTTCAAGTTTGATTGTTTACAAATATTGTCAACCTGCTTAGATTGAAGTTGGAAATAATTATTTAAGCATATATATGGAGAAGCTTATCGAACTCGAGCTCTTATCAAGTTCAACAAAAATAGAGTTTGAGCTTATATCTAATCTCAGTCTTTAACTCACAAATCAATTTTGCCCTGCTTAAAAGCTTATTATTAAGATATAAGTATTTAGGTTTGATTAGTATATATATAAAAGCCTATTTAAACATATATGTTAACTACAAGCAAAATGCTTTTACATATAAGTATGAATAGAATTCCTAACGCATTAATATAATATATAAAAAAGCTTCTAAATGATCCTCCACATAGATTGCTCGCTAGCTTTTCTTCGTGAACTTGTGTTCAAGCTTGTTGATTTATCATACTCAACCATTCTCCTCTCGGTTAGGATTGTTCATGGATGAATCGAATCAGATTTCGAGCAAAAATCAGCTTGACCCGACCAACAATTAATTAATCAGGTCGAGTTGGGTCAAGTTCAAAGTTTTTTACCTTCAAACTCGACCCGACCCGACTCGACCCGCCCCAGATCGATCGGGTCAGGTCGAGTAGTCGGATTTACCCGCTTAACTAAAATAAATATAATATATATATAATGTGTCTCGAGACATGCAGCGCGTTTCTCGAGATAATTTTTAATTTATATATATTCTGTAAAAAAAATTAAAAAATATATAATAAATTGGGTAATCAGGTCGGGTCTCGGGTCATCATATTCCAAATATTGAAACCCGACCTGGCTCGATTACCCAACCCGAATCGGGCCGATTATAATAATATTTATATTTTTACAATGTTGTAAGAAATTTATAAAAGATAATACGATAATAAATTTTTAGGTCTCATGGGGTATCAATTTATTAAAAAAAACATAAAAAAAATTAATCCATATGAGACTAAAAAATATATATTTATGATGGTTAGGGATAAATAGAAAATAATTTTAACTCATGTAATACAAAACAAACTAATAATAAATTTTGCTTTAAGGTCCTAGGTTCGAACCTATACATGGTCGAAATATTTTTTAAGTTTAATTTTATGTCAGATTTCTACTTCCATCATTGATATGTCACTGTTATGTGGCGACTCAGTGACAGATCTATGACGGACATGGAAAAAAAAAATTAGTGGTGGATTAATGTCGAAATATTAGTAACGAAAACGAAATTGGTCACTATTTTATCATTGGTGTTATTTATTTAAAAATTATAAGTCAAATCGGTCACAAATTATGTGACGGATTTGTGACGAAATTGTCTTGTGTCGAATTTTTCGTCACAAGTCTGTCAAGGTATTGGAAAGAAGAAAGTTTATTTCATGTTGTCATAAATCTGTCACACTTCGTGACAAATTTTATTCGCCATAAAATTTTTGTCACTGGTGCTCATTTTTCTTGTAGTGACCTCATTTATTAGTTGGCGCAACGACACCAACTTCGGATCCATCATCATCGTCGACGCCGACTAACACGCTCCCCACATAGTTCCTCTCCTCACCACAGCCGTCGTGTGGTCCCGCACAATGATATTTATTTTGTATTTATACATTGATATGTGTACATTTTGTATTATTTTGGATATTATTTTGATGCATTCTATATAAATATTGAATTTTGTATCTATATATTACACTTATTTGATGCTTTCTGTGTTTGTTTTGATGCTTTCTATGTTCATTCGTTGATGTTTATTTTTTGTTTGATGCTAAATTTAAACATAGTAGTTGGACTGGATTGGTGTTATTAGGCCCAGCAACGCCCTATACTCTTGAACCCAACTCGAGCCAAATCAAACGGCTCCGCCCGGAGGCTCCACCCGACCATACTCCTAAACCTGATCGATTCGAGCCAGATCGAATGGCTCCGCCCGAGGGCTCCACCCGACCTTACAAGGACATATACGTCCTCCATAATCACAAGGGAGATGCCATTAATTATGAGCATGTTATCTTCGAAATCAGCCTTGATCCATTCAGAGCAATATCCTGGCGAGATTGTTGGGTGACGTCATCACCTCCAACTGCAATAAATACAGACACGACAATCCTTAGGGAACCTAAGTTTTAATTTTATTACCTCAACCTTGAATAATTACTAACTTGAGTGTCATAGTATCTTTTGCAGCCTTACACCCCCCCCCTCGCTGGAGTTGCACCTGACCAGGAGAGACACCACACCTAACCGGACTACTCCGATCCTCAGGCATGAACAATTGTAAACAAGAAATTTTAATTTTTGAATTATAAAATAAAAATAAAAATGGACTTCTACGATGACTGTGCGACTGACGTGTCATTGTAGAAGGTGTATCAACCTGTCGTATCAGCGATCACATACAACAGTATCACCCGTCATAAATTTATTCAGCGACGGCAGTAGCGATCGATCGGTGTGCCATTGCAAATTTAAAAATCTTGTGACGATCACGGTGTAAATCAAATGACCTACACTAGATGAGGATAAATAGTGAGTGTACTAAATCTTTAACCTAAATATGATTTTATCGATTTCTTACAATCTTTAGGCTAAGCACAATTAATGACAAGCAAAAACAAGATGAATAATAAGTAATTCGACACACAACAAAGCAACACTAATAATGTGATTTATAGTGGTTTGGCCCCAATGCCTACTCCACTACCTAAGTATCATGCTTAAGACTTCAAACTCTAGTTTACTAGTTTAAAGTGTATCCTACAAGAGAATTTACAAGCTAAGGCGTCAACCCTCACATCCGAGGGTTACTCTCACACTTGAGAGTACCTCCAACATATCTTCTCTTAAGGACTACACAACTAACCCTAGCAAATTAAGTTTACAAACCTAGCACCCTAGGTTTTCACAACTTGATGTACAATTAGAATAACAACAAAATACAAATATAAATGGAACAAAAACACAATCAATACAATACTTAGCTCCAATACAAGATCCTAGCTTTCTTTTGATGTCGTTGATGATGAAACAATGAAGACAATGCTCAATCAAGGGTTTTTGGCTTCAAGCTAGGGTTTCACAAAGATTGTGGCTCAATGTGGTTTAGAAATGATCAAAGGATGTCTCAAGTAAGGTTACAGTGATCAATAATAGTAAAGGAAGGTAGGGGACATCATTTAGGAAGCCAAGTGACCAAGTTCGGGTAAAGGCACTCAACGGTTCGAAAAAGAGATGTTGGCTTCTGCCCCATCGCAGATCCGTCGCACACTAGTCGCAAGAGATCCGTCGCATAATGCAGTTTTGTGCATTTGCTGATTTTCAAGTTTTAGGGGTTTGAGTTTTAGATTTTTGAGTTCTTATGCATCAAATAGAGGATTATACAAGTATACTAGACAACCTAAACCTAAACTCTATCTTCCCGACGAGCGTCCTTGTCGATTTTTTCGATTTTTTCGATCGAGGACATCGCACGCAAATCGATATGGAACCTGAAAATATTTTTTGCTCAAACATTAGTTTCATGTTTGTTATCATCAAAATCGAGATTAAGAGCAAGGTTGAAAACCTTATGCCAACACACAGGTCGTCGTTGTTGGTTCGTGATCGCGCCTGCCACGCCTGTTGTCTGTCGCAGTTTATGGTTTTTGCGACAACTGGTTTTCTATCGCATAGTATTTGTGAATGAATCTTCTACGATAGAGCTTTGCGACCATCGACAACCGTTGCAGAAGATCTTTGGCAATGATTTCCCGATCGCGGAAGCCGTCGCAGAAGAAAATTTTGATGGTATTACTTGTTGTTGGAGCTTTTCAATACTTTTATGGTGTGAACTTCAATGGTTTCATAGGGCTTTAATATTTTGCTATTCAAAGGCTTTTGTAATATTTGCACATCTCATTTTTTTTCTTCTTTTTTGGTCATTTATCTTTTGATTTTTCTTTGCTTAAAGTGCATTCCTTTTTTATAGCCCTAACTAAGTCACACATGCTATGTATGTACTTGAATTGTTCACCAGAAACACCTACAAATTGTTTCACATTGTTTTGTTCAATTAAAGTGATGTTCATTAGGTTTTAGAGAAATGATGAATCCAAACTACCTTCTCAAGTTGATGAGTTGTAAACTTATGCTGTCATTTTTGACACATTACATAACTTCAGCGAACCCAAACCACCCAAATTTTCCAATTCAGGCACTTAGTGACTACCAATTGTAACTTTCTAAGAAACTCTCAATCCGTTTTATTTGGCAGAGTGCTAATTTTGGTTGCCAGTGCTGCACATGTTGTGTATTCTGACAATGATATGATCCCAACATTACCTAAAAGTGGAGTCCATAATCGGAGTTAATGGACCATAAATGGATCATGTCATACCTTAACATACAAACACAACTCATTTATCAACCAGGTCAAAAAACACATAAAAAAAACTAAACCATAAGATTTTTAATTAAATATAACATATATTTTATTGATAAATAACAAATGGAATAAGATGTGTATCCTAAAGCCTACAAAACAAAATGAATCAAAGAATGATTATAAGACTGCTTGCTAATTGCTATCTTTCTGTATTCTCTCAGGCAATTGAGCACTCTGGAGGCAGACCCTGAGGGAACCTCTTGAGGTCACTGCAGTAGTTGTAGATCATGTAGTTCTTCTGCACCCACTTCATCTTCTCCTGGCCTGTCGAATCCACCTCTTGATTCCACCATCCACTGTTGCTGCTGGGAGCTACATTGGAAGCACACTTGAAGGCACTGGAAGATGGAACACAGGCATCGGCCTTGAAATTTCTGTAGGAAGCCATGAAAGGCGCCTTCGACCAATCTGCCTTGACGAGGCCGCCTCTGGTAGCCCAGTCATCGGCATTCCAGAGACTGGAGTAGATCCTCATTGGCTGATCCTTTGGAAAGGCAATGCCCCTTGATTCTAGGTTCTTGAAGTCTCTAATCGGAGTTCCATCAACCATAAAGCTGAAAGGATGACAACAATCCACGGTTTAATTAGCGTGAAGATTAATGGCATTCAACTTTGCTGAAATTAATGAAGCTCAGCAACAAGTTAAATTGAAAACTCACATGACATGTCCTGGATTCCAAACAATGGAGTAGGTGTGGAAATCCGCGGTGGGATCAAACCAGAGCTTGAACTGCATCTCCCTATTCCCCTTTCCCTGCGTAAACACATTGGTGTGAAGAGTGTAGGGGTCTCCACTGAGGTTTCCCAGGAATTCAAAGTCTATCTCATCATGTGTTGGTCCTTGCGAAGACAACTGCAAAAACAAACAAGTAGCATGCCTCTAATTAGCTCCTATAACTCCAAATAAACAAGAAAAAGCCATGCCTTGATTAAGAAGATGAGCTTACATAGTAGGCAGTGACAGTGCCGGCAGAGTTGCCAGGAACTAGCTTGATCTGCATGTCAATCTTGCCGAATAGATACTCATTCCTGGACTGGAAGCCGGAGCCTGAGGCTTTGTCGAGTGACAGAGTAAGGAGCTGTCCATTGTCAAGGATCTTCGCCCGGCCATCACCCCATGTGATGTCGAAATCCCGGTAAAAGTCGCCGGCCGAGGCAATGATCAGCGAAGAACAAGCGAGGAGAAGAAACAGGGAGCCCTTCATTGCAGTGTTTCTGTAGAAGAAGGTGGAGATAAGCAAGCAAAGAATTGTGGTGTTGTCTCGATTACTTGGAGTTAGTTTTGAGTGTGGAAATGAAAGAGAGTTGATGGCCTTTTATAGGTGAATGGTGATGGCCGAGCTGGAAAATGCAAGCATGTGGAGGTTTTGGGGAGATCGGATGCTTCCCTTATTAGCTGGCAACAGTATGCAGTGAGAGTTGGTCCAGTTGTTGAATTTATGGCGAACGCGGTTTAAAAGTATGGCCTGGGTGAGGAAGATGGCAAGCTGTCTCCTCTTGGCCTGCGCCATTTTTCCAGCTTGCATTGGATGCTTATAATGTTTAATATATTGCATCTCCGTACACCAACGAAGGATTTATGAGCTGCTTTATTAGATGCGTCAATGTGATGACTGATGAGCTACTCCTAAATCACCTTGTCTCTTGCAAACCATGCCTTCAATAACTCCGTTTGTCCTCCGAATAATCTAATCGTCAAATCCATTACTTCTAAATTCAAAGTCTCAATTGGATCAACTGTTTTGACCAAAAATTTAAATTTTGATAAATTGTTTTTTAAAAAAAGATTCGTTGGGAGGGTTTAATCAATTTTCATCAGATTTAATTAGTTCTGATCAATGAGTTTGACAATTTTGAGAAAAAATCAAAATAAATTAAGGACTTATTTTTAGATGTGAAATAGTTAAATCAGATGACCCAACACTAATTAGATTTGCAACAGGTGACGTCACCTTAAAATTCTTGCCCGTTTGTTTTATTAAGTTAAATAGCAGTTAGTTGAGTGCAATTTTATAGGGTCAGATTTCATATAAATTTTTATGAAACTCTTCTTAGGAATGAATTTAGTTTCATTAAATCTGAACCTAGTATATTTAAGACTGAAATTAAAGTAAGAACGAACATATTATGAAATAATAAATTTAACATTTTCACTTTAGGTCTAGTGATAAGAACTATATGTTCACTTAATTTTAACAATATTAGGATCACTTATATGTGGAGCTATGTAGTAATTTTTTTCGTTCATTAGGATGTACTCGTGTATGGTAAAGATAAAAAGAAAAAAGAAAAAAGAAAAAAAGAGATGTACTCGTGTATACACGTGGCAGAGTTCAGTAGGCTTTCCATATCAAGTTAAATACTTAAATTTCCTTGGAACAGAGCATACATTAGACATTGACTAACCTAAATTACCACCGATGGATCTTTCCTTTTGTCAATATGAAGCAATTTAAACCAGACACATGAAGTTTTATTCGGACGGTTATTTTGAATAATAATGAAGTAAAAGTTAATTTAACGGATTAAAACAAAATTGTTTAAATTATAAAGACTAAAGTTAATATCAAAATAAATTCGAGGGATTAAAATGAAACTTTTGAGACTTTAGGAATGAAATCAAAGTGAAACGAATTAAATTAAATTTTAGAGGCCAAAACATTTAAAAAAAAAAAAAAAATTAGAGGCTAAAAGTGAAAAAAAAAATTGATGTAAATTTTACTGCTTGAAATTAATTCTTAATTTTTTAATAGCAAACTAACAAGACATATAATGAGAAATATATTTTGACATCAAGATAATAAAACAACAAAATGAATCAAAGAATGTTCTCTCTCCCTCTCTCTTTTCTCTCACGATTGATCATGCAATCGAGCACTCCGCCGGCATCCCCTGCGGAAACCTCTTGTGGTCATTGCAATAGTTGTAGATCATGTAGTTCTTCTGCACCCACTTCATCCTCTCCTGGCCTGTAGAATCCACCTCTTGATTCCACCACCCACTGTTGCTGCCGGGAGCTCCATTGGAAGCACACTTGGAGGCGCCGGAAGAAGAAGCAACACAAGCATCAGCCTTGAAGTTTCTGTAGGAAGCCATGAACGGCGCTTTGGACCAATCTGTCTTGACGAGGCCGCCTCTGGTCGCCCAGTCCTCGGCGTTCCAGAGACTAGAGTAGATCCTCATGGGCTGGTTCTTGGGGAAGGCAATGCCTCTCGATTCCAGGTTCTTGAAGTCTCTAATTGGTGTGCCATCAACCATGAAGCTGTGAGGATGACAAAGGTCAGTGATGAGCATGAGATTAGCTCTTGGTAAATTAATTAACATAAATGAGTTGAGTACTGACATCACATGTCTAGGATTCCAGAGAATGGAGTAGGTGTGGAAATCCTTGGTGGGATCAAACCAGAGCTTGAACTGCATCTCCCTGTTTCCCTTCCCCTGCGTGAAAACATTGGTGTGGAGAGTGTAGGGGTCTCCGCTGAGGTTCCCCAGGAACTCGAAGTCGATCTCGTCATGCGTTGGCCCTTGCGAAGACAACTGCAGACATATAGCGAACACATTGCATGCACAATAAGCTCGTGGCCTGATTGCGATTCCAACTCCAACATGAGCTGTAAAGATTCATAAAAGCATTCAAGACTCAATGTGGGTGCTCACGTAGTAAGCGGTGACGGTGCCGGCGGAGTTGCCGGGGACGAGCTTGATCTGCATGTCGATCTTGCCGAAGAGGTACTCATGCCGGGATTGAAAGCCGGAGCCGGAGGCCTTGTCGAGGGTGAGCGTGAGGAGCTGGCCGCCGCCGAGCATCTTGGCGCGGCCGTCGCCCCAGGTGATGTCGAGGTCCCGCTGCAAGTTCCCGGCGGCAGAGGCGATGGCCGCCATGAATGAGCAAGCTATGAGGAAGAACCGCATCGCCATGGCAGTAGCAGAAGAGGAGATGGCGCGAGTAGAAGCGAGAGAGCGAGTGATGAGTGCAGGTGTTGGAGTTGGGCTCAGTATATAACGCGGGTCGTGGGATGAGGAAAGCAATTGGGATGGTGTTGTATGGGTTGGCAGTGGGGTGGAGACAGCGGAGTGTGGTCGGAACGCGGACTGCTAGCTTTTTGTCGGTGAACTCGAGCGTCGAGGAGTTTAATTATGACGTCAGAAATATTATTTTTATTCAATAAAAGTCGCATTTAATAATTTCTCGGAATGAACGGTTAAGATGCATCGTTTGCAGACCATCAGACGGACGAGGGTCAGGAGAATTTTTGTCGGAGATTTTGCGTTAAACAGGAGGGATAGGGGAATGAGGGAGTTCACGAGATGGAATTTGCCAGCTGTAATATGTGTGGGTTTATTTGTCTCGGTCTGATCATTTGAAATGTATGGAAGCGCCCTTTACTGTTCGTCTTGTTGTTGCCGACCATTTCTTGGTTCGTCTTGTTGTTGCGTTAAACAGAATCTAACGATGACTAGTTTCTATTGTCTATATTATAGTCAGATTGGATGACAAATTCAACCTCTAACATTTGAATGTCCATTGGCCAGCTTAAGTTCGAAAACAAGGTTATTAGTAGATTATGAATGATGATTTCAGCTAACTTAGCTAATCAGAGCTTCTACCATCGATAATAAAGTTTTTCAAGTGTGGATCTCTGAAACAACAATCAAAATAATAATGCATGCCTAGGATTAACTTTTCCTCCATGATTGAAGAGACATGTCCAAGCCACCAAGAGGGAGATTACTGTTCAACGCCTAGTACTATGGGGCATGCCCTTTTAAGTATTAACTCCTAAGGTAGTGTTTGATTGGAGTATTAACTCCTAAGATAGTGTTTGATTGGTTGAAATAAAATCATAAGGAATAAAAATAGATAAATAAATATAAATAAATAAAAAATAAAATAAACAAGAAATAATATTATCTTATTTAGTAGACATTAACAATAGACAAATAATTGAAAGAAAAATGATTAAAATACCTTTCAATAATATAATAAATTGTATTAAAATCATTCTAATCAATAAAAATATAATAAAAAATGCACTAATGTAAAATAATTTATTAATTTAAAATAATTAAAAATATATATTTATTTTATTTTCATAAGAGGTAATCGAAACTACACAAAATAATATTTAAAATAGTATTTAAAAATCAATTAATAATTTATCTATTTATGATATACAATTATTAAAATTAATTTAATAATTTATCTATTTATGATATACAATTATTAAAATTAATTTAATAATTTAATATTTATATTCTTATGTAATATTATAAATATTTAAGGACAATGTTGAAAATGTCACGAGGAATAACATTTCTTCGATTGAGATAAAGAATAGTATTCTCCATGCTGCATGGGGTATAGTATTTATTATTTATTCTCTATCACAGAGGATAAGTGGGGCATAAGGAATAATATTTTATTTTTCATCTATTTCATCCAATCAAATGTTACCTGATCAATGAAAAGTTGATATTTTGCAAATAAGAAATGCACGATGTATTGTATCACTTCTAAAAAAGGGAGGATTATACATACCTGCTCAAAAAACATGCCCCGAAATATACTTCATCCAAAATGCTTATAACATAAAGGATGTCCACATTTTATTAAAACTTTGAAGAACGTGCGATCTTTAATTTCAGGTCAAAAATACTTGGGCATCAAGTCAATATGGAATTTGTTGGATATGGGAATGGCAGATACAATAAATGCAATGAAAGAAACAGCAAAATGATATATTTGTCTAAGAAAGCTTATGTAAACAAAATACAAGAGCTTACATGTTCGATGCTTGCTCTAGTGATAATGTTAAGATAAACTCCCATCATCGTCAAAAGAAACTTCCACCGTCGTCACTATCTTGCTCAAATATCTGGTATTCTTCATCACTGATGTCAGCACCTAGGGCTTCATCAAGTTGTTGATCCTCAGATTCTTTGTTCAATGGAAATCCCCGTAAAATCTCCTCCAGGTAATCATTCGGGATTCTCTCTCCAATTTTATCTGTTTCATATATAGGAATTCTCTATCCTTGCAAAATGAAAAGTGGAAAAATGACAGATAGAAGCTTTATACAGTCCCATAGCAGCAAATCAATTCATGTACTCATACAACATCAGTAAGCAATGAGACACAAAGGATAAATATGTCAATATTTGTATACATGCATGGCATAACAATGACATCTTCAAGAGCAATCCTTTACCACCTCAGATGGCAGTTCCTTTTGAATATGAATTATGTTTATCTACAGATAAGAGGTAGATGAGGATACACTGATTACCATGGCAAAGGAAAAAAAATCTTCAATCAAGCTAGCTAGATGACAAGAATCTTCATGAGATGACACATTAAACTTCATGTTCAACATAATAACAAGACTCTTAACTAGAGATAAGCTTGTGCGTTGGGGAATCACCTCAAGTGATGCTTGCTTACTTTGCCCGGCTGGTAGGGAGTCCCACCTACATCTGTTTGTGAATTGCCCCTTTACTTCAAATGGCTGGAGATGTTTTCTTTCCTTGCTAAAGCAGAGTTGGATTCCTCTTACCGCCCCTAACTCCAGAAATCTCGCCTCAAAAAAAACCAAAGCTGGGATGCGGTTAATTCTAATTTGGTGTTGGTTCATATGGTTTGAACTTAATTCAAGAGCTTTTCAGAACAAGTCCTCTTCACTGCAGGCTACAGCATCTTCTGCCGCTAACTTCTACTTTTCTTGCTTTAGTTAATGTTTTACGGTCGGTCCTGTTTTATTGTTGAAGGGTGTTTTATTCCTTGTTTTTTGACTTTTGCTTCTAATGGTTTTTTTCTCTCCACCCTCTCCCCCTTAACCTGTAACCTTTCACACCTCTTGAAATGGAATACAGGGATTCATTCTTCAAAAAAAAAAACATAATAACAACAATAGAACAAGATTCCTCGTACATTGAATGATCCATTAATAGAAAACTTCATGTTTAACTAAACAAGGTCCGCAGATTGAGGCTTTATAATTTCCCAGGTTTATTTTTATAACTAACAAATTCATCCATCTTTCTCTTCTCAATACTACAAGGCCATAGTAGGAAGTAAGATAACTTCTAGTCTTTAATTTTTTAAGTTCAGAGGATGTGAGTGGTGCCATAAAATCATTCAGCATGGGACATATTGAACACACTACTTAAGATCAGTTGTGGCACGAACTGTAGAAAACTTAACTACAGGAATTCATCTGAACTATAAGGGCTTATTTGGATGGAGGAATTTGGACGAGAATGACAGGGGGAAAAAAGAGAGTGGATTTTCTTATTTAAATAGAAAAAAGCAGCCATTCAAAATAGAGATGAACTAATCTCCTTTGGGCTCCTCAAAAGATTTTTCCACAAAAAATTGAGTTTCTTTCTTTCTCCCTCCCCTCCCTTTCCCTCCAAATCCGTCCATCCAAACAGGTTAGGGAGATGAAACCAGCACGGGGACTTCAGGATCATGTAAAATTCATCATAAGATTGCATTTGCAAATTGCATATGAATAAAGACTCTGAAACATTTTGCTCAATGCACACTAGCAATTGAAATAATGCCATATAGTTCAAGATCTAAGATTCCAAATATCTGAAGAAAGATAGGAATAGGAGAGAAGAAGAATGTACTAGTAGTACCACCTAGTCCTTGTCATGTAAGACCACGTGAGACATGTGACTTAGTCGTAGAAATGTGCATTTGATAAACTTCATGAGAAAAGCACTGAGTAAAGCACCTCCAGTTCAACTAAGATTGACGGGCATAGATTCTTGTACTAGAATAGCAGAAGAGCTTGTTAAAAACTCCATCTAAAATAACATGCAAGTTCTTAGACTGGATAATCAGTTGAATTAGAATTCTAAATCTTCAGTACCCATTTAAACTGTTAAACATGCAAGTTCTGTAGTCTCACATTGACCTCATATTTCTCTAGGCTGGATAATCAGTTAAATAAAAAATCTAAAAGAAATGAAGACAAAATCAAAACTGCAGACTATTGGCATGTCTCAATCTTAAATATCTTAAAGTAAATTTTGCTGAGGCAAAATGATTGGCACAAAGTATAGATGACCTATATGAGACACAAAATATCTTAAGGATACAAGAGATACCACCATCAGGAGAAAACCCATCTTCGCATGCCTATAATCATAAATAACAAACCACAGTTAACTGACATAAGAAAACATCAAAGGGAAATTTACAAGAATAGACTTGTCACTAGAAATACCAGAGGTAGCGATTCATATCCATCGAGTTCCTCTTCCTCTTCCTCAATTTCGCAATTATCGATCTCATCTTGATCTATGTGTCCACATTCATTTGGTTTATTAGATGTCACCTCAACAGAACCACTAGAATCTGCAGATATTTAAGTGTTCAATGCTTAATCACAAAAAAAAAAGGAATCAATTACCCATACCACATCTCTAATTAGGCCTAATTACATGCACCACCCCTCAGTTTCAAAATTACTCATACCTCCCCTCAATTTTCAAGTGGCAACCCCCTAGGGGTTATGCGGCAAATAATTCAACTAAAATAAATATCTTTTAATTCAAAATTAACACATCAGCTAAATACTAAAAACCTTCCTAAATTCCTACATGACTCTCTCTTTAAAACATCTTGAATTATTTATTCGTGGCCTCATATCAATTATGTAGGATTAAAGAGGGTTTTTAATGTGTAGCTGATGTGTCATTTAACGTGTCAATTTTAAATAAAAAATATTATTTTACTAATAGTTAGTTGCCACATAATTTCCAAAGATGTCATACGCAAATGAGGGATGGTATGAGTAATTTTAGAGGGCGATACATGCAATTAGGTTTAATTAGAGTGGCGGTATTGCACATCGTCTGCAATGTTATGATCAGTTATGGACCTCAACAGAATATAAGAAATTACCTCTATTTACAAGTTGATTCTCTTCAGATTTAGATATCCTCAGTCTGCGTAATGGTTCATCTCTTTTGCACCTCTCTAGAAGGTCTCGTGTATGATTTATCAAGTGTTCGACATTTCCATTAGGGTACACCAACAGAAACCTAAGACTCACATGCAACCTCAGGATTTTAAGAAGGGCACCAGAGAACCAACCTGCTGCATGCTACAAACAAATTAGTCAGGTGATTAGTCAGGTAGAATGGTTCCAGAAACAGTGCAATACATAAGATGCAAAAACCTTAAAAAGTTGGGACTAAATAAGATGTCTGATCACTAGAAGAACTCCTGGTTTCTTGGCAAAGAATTAAGGAAGTGGAGATGTAACTATACTTACACATTGCCATTATGCCAAACTGATGCAAAAGCAGCTATGCAGATTAGGTAGCTGAGTAGAATACCTTGATGTTAAAGAAGAAGTGCATCTTTCCCTAACTAGAAAAACTAGAAACCTGGTGTGTAGTCCTTCACCTGTTTATTGGTAGTACTGAACTAGGTGCACACAAACAATAGGTAGTCCATCATACAAAATCAAAGCTTCAACTCATGTTGCCTCTGTAGCTCTTCCAGTATTTCAAGCAAATAATTCCTAAGATTTAAGATGCTGCTAGATGAAACCTATAGGTAACCTCATAGTTTTAAATGGCGCAAGGCGCACAAAGGCACAAAGGGCTTTTGGAGCCATGGCGCAAGGCGCAAGGTTACGGCGCGCGCCATAACGAGACGAGGCGCAAAAATAAAATATATTTATAAAATATATTTTGTACATAAAAAATATATCTAAAATAAAATCACATCATTAAAAAAACAATTAAAAATAATTATAGAACATGAGAACAACAAGTTTAATATTATTAAGAAAACAAGCCATCATCAAGTTTAACATTATCAGAAAAACAAGCCAACATGAAGTTCATCAACAAGTTCAACATCATTAAAAGAACATGAGAATAACAAGTTCAACAACATCATCAAACTAAAAGACTATTCGTCATCTAGATCTAGATCTTGGTCTTCATCAATCTCATACTTCCATCCGGGATCTTTTCTACTGCTACTAGAAGATGATTCCATAATTTAAACTAGACTGAAAGATGTGAAAGAATCCGGAACCAAAAATTAAAGATGAAAAAAAAACATGTTGAATTCTCTATTTCTCTGCATGCAGAGAATGAATTCAGCATGCAGAGTCTCTATTTCTCTGCATGCTGAATGCTTCAGCATGCTGAATTCACCATGCTGAATTTAGCAATTCCTCATGCTGAATTCCATGCTGAATTCAGCATGAATTCAGCATGAATTCAGCATGCATTCAGCATGCTGAAGAAACTCTCAGCATGCTGAAACTCTCGGCATGCTGAGAATGAATTCTCAAAACAACAACTGAGAATTTAAAAAAAAAACAACGGAAATTTGAGAAAAGGAGAGAAACTGAGAAAGAAAAGAAAAATACCTGACGGAGACTGAAATCGGGTGGAGAGGCTCGTCGGACGGCCGGAGAACGAGAAAATAAGAAGAAATGGCGCTCAGGCAGTCGTGCGGAAGGCGGAAGGCGGAAGGCGAAAGTAGAAATGAAAAAAAAAACTCGGGTGCCCTAAGTTAACTTAGGGCACCCGCCGCACCCGTGCGCCACACATGCGTGTGGCGCACATGGCGCGCGCCTCGCGCCTGGGCTGAGGCGCGCACCAAGGCCCCCGAGGCGCTAGGTTAGCGCCTCGGGGGAAAAATGGCGCGGGGGCCTGCGCCTGTGTGCGCCCCGCGCCTATGGCGTGCCATTTCAAACTATGGGTAACCCACAAATTATTAATACTTAATTGATACTGGTATTTGATTGATATACTTTAGTACTAGCACATCAGTACCAAATCCGACCAATTACTAGGTGGTATGGTCAGGGTTATAAAAATTTTGAAACCATTTTCATCATTTTGTCAGACAGAAACAAGAAGATGGTATATCAAGCACATGGGAGCAACTTATTAAGTAGAATTGCCTGGAATTATATTGAAGCCACGATAACACCACTGCAAAATGCAATAAAAATTAACAGTAATAGTGAGTAGCTTGGTGGCAACATCTTGTATGTTTCCTAGAGGTCTAGGGTTGTTCAAACCCCAGTATGGTCACCTATTGTGACTTTCTATTTTTGTCAAAAAAATAATAATAAAATTAACAGTAATAACAACCTTAATGGCCCAATTATTTGGGGTTCCCCGCCAAGATCCATCTTCATAAGAATCTGGCATAGTTTTTCATTAGATGTTAGTTACTTGCTAAAACAACCCGACACCTTTCTTTTATCTAGGCTTGGAAGCAGTATCGGAGTTGTTTCACTGTTGCAAAATGGAAAAATAAAATGTGAAATATTCACTCATGAATAACACGTGTATATTCAAGAAGGATAAAATTATGAACTAGGTGCTTATGAGAGTGACCAAAAGTTGCAACCCTGAAAGACCAACATTAGAAACAGTATTCATCAGATTTTTATGGGCTACATTTGTCTCCGAAAGCATGTGCTTTTGCTCAATATTAAATGATACAGCCCTAGTTTGATTGTGACCCAAACCCAATTTTATGTAGATGTCACACTTATTCAAACCAGATAATGGATTCTATACACAAGAGAGCATGGACATTATTTTATTTCTTAAGCAACATCAAATGACATGGTGCCAAGGGCCCAAGGCAAAGAGAAACCTAATATCCCACTAAGTGCAGGTAAGTTTCTTAACAGTCACGCACTTGACGGTGCCTATTTGAGTTTTCTGCATCCCAAAATTTATTCTCCACTATGCACTCTCTGCACAGCATCCTGCTCAGCACGCATCCAGCACACATAACCACCACTGTTATGTAGGCATCTCTACTTGACTCGATGCATCAAATTCATATATTTGTTGATTTTGTTCAAGATCCCTCGAACAAGTTTCAACTCATTTGATGTCTCAATCCTACTTGGGCAAGTTTTGTCTTGCAGTGTTGCTCGTACATTAGCTTTGCGTTCACAGTTAACATTCTGCCATATTCATAATTTAGTTTTCAGACTCAAATGGTTCATGTACACTATCATCTTAGTTCAAGGGGGAGTGTTTATAGTACTAGGTAATTTGGATATTCAGTAATAGTACATATAAATAGGAAATCATTAACATGGTTTCTTTCTAAGTTTCCATCAGTAATACTTGCTTTATTTAGTTTTTAGACAAATATCTGTCAATAAAGCCTACTATTATTTCTCTCAGCATATCTAACTTCGACAAACAATTTAAAAAACTTTATGGCAGGTGACTAGTCAAGTTCTTTCAGGAATAGTTAAGTTCAGGTATAACCATAGTTCAAAAAACCGTACCGTACCAGGCGGTATGCCCAGTATTTACCGGTTTTTGGACTTACCGGTATACGAGATACCCGGTATGGGAGAATACCGAGTATCTCGGTAAATACCGCCCGGTATGATGCATATAGCCGTTGGCACTTGGCAATGGTGGCCGACAGCCATGTCGGGCTGTCGGCCACAGCACGTGGATTAATACCGCCCGGTTTGGGCGGTATTTATCAAATACCGCCCATACCGGGCGGTATTAGGTGTCATACCAGGCGGTATCACCCGGTATGATGAACAGTACCCCCAAACGGCTATAGAGCCGTTTTAAAAAAAACAGCCGGTATGCTTTTTCATACCGGACCGTACCGTGTGTCGGTACGGTACGGTACCGGTATTTTAAATCATGGGTATAACAGCCCACAAGCCACAATGTTCACCATTAAGCTGAGATATAAGATAATCTCATCTAAAATATGAAGAAACTTTGGCCAGAACAGGTTTCAATCACATCACAGGTCAGTAATTAATGCAACTTATCTGACCAAGAAATCAAGGTTTTCTAAGCCAATAACAAATGGGTAACAAGTTGAATGTTTAATGCTAAGTTAGCTGGACAAGAAGATAATTAAAATTATATTCTTGGAAAGAGCAGTATTCCAGATCAGATCAGTCAAGCAGTTGCCAATATCTACAAATTTGCTTGACAAATGCTGGTATCTCCAAACTTTATACCTGTTGGACAAAGGACTATTAAACTTTAATATCATTGAAAAAAAAGGATACGAAGGGGAACCTAGCTATAAAGTTTAATAGTCCTTTGTCAAACAGGTAGATGCTGAACAGTATTACCAGTGAGCCTGTATTTGAAAACATGATGAAAATTCTGAATTTCATTAACTTTAAAACTAGGAGTATGGCTTTCGCAAAAGATGAAGAGCATCATAAATATTTTATATCATCTAACCATAGGATTAATAGTTTTTACACATGATAAGCCGTATCATTAAATAAATGTGTACCAAATCATGCTGTACCAAAGTGAAGCGAAATTGACCTAGTTAATGTAAAATGATAAAAGGATTTCATTTAGATCTAAATGACTGTCAAGTCCAGTCATTTAAGAATAATTTGGTAATCATCAATATCAATGAAGCATGCACAATGTTAACTAAGAAAGGACGAAGACCTGAACTTACTGTACAAGCTTTCTGCCTCGCAGGTTTTCTAATTTCTTGCTGAATACAATTATCATCTAGTTCAGAAAGTTGCAAGTAAATGAAACTCTTGGAGGGCCATACTTGAAAGTGACAAAGCTCCTTCTGCGTTTGTTTTAACCTGTTCAGGTATTTTCAAGCATACCAAATAAGAAACATAGAAAAAAGCTGCTTCTTTACCAAACTAATCAAGAAGCAGAATCAGCAAAGGAATGTCATGGTTTTGACATTAATTCTTCATTCTCTTAATTTGAGTAACAAAAGTTTATTGTTTAAGAATATTTGTGTCTTGTATGCAGTCATTTCGAGGCTAGTAGTTGTTTTTATTTTAGGGAAAAGGGGGAAGATCCCCACCAAAAGCATTTCGTTAAATAATGTTTCTCAAGTAGTTATAATTTAATATTGTCGTGACAATATTGATGGTTCTCAGTCATTTACTAGCATTTATAATCATTTAAAAGCATCTCAATCTAACACATTCTAGTTATATATTACTGAGTGTTTTTAGATAGATGTGTACACCGTTGACATACATGCATATACACCATATATGAGGAATTATATGAGTAAACTTATACTACATATATGAATATCCTTGTATAAGAAGTGTGTCTAATGCTCAGATACATTACATACAAAACCATGTAAGAATGCATGTAAAGAACATCTTCTTATTGGTAATTACTATCATATCCTTATATGATACATGTGTGATTACTATATGATAGAATCAGATAATAACTATCTAGGTATGATTCTAAATGCATATTGATCATCCTCAAGAATTTTATATAAAAAAAATAGTTTAATGGCACAGATATATAGCACCAAGATAATGTTAAGATTCTTTCATCATAGTTTGCAATTAATGGGAAGTTGCAAAGATCCCTTAGTTAAGAAAAGGTGCTCTAGAGCAATCTGAACAATTTCTGCCAAATGGAAATAAAACCAATATTATATTTATTTATTACTAGGAGGATCTTAAAGAGATGGTAATTGCCCCATTGGATTAACTTTAAGAGTTAGATGGTTTATAAACAATGTTACTGAAAGATCTCTTGTTACTAAAATAGAAAATATGTGTAGACACTGAACTTTGTACTCTTGCCTTGAAGGAATTACAAGATATTTCAGATATATTGCCACTCTAGAAAGTTGTCTTTTCAGTAAAATGAAGAACAAATTTGGCTCACATTACACATTGGTCTTGAAAGCATGCTGCATCACTTTGCTAGTCAATCTATAGCTGTACTGCTTTGATTCTTTCTTAGTTAATAGATCTGATCAATTATTTATAGCTCTATAATTAACTCTAATGGGTTTCTATTCTGAACGTCAAAGTACTTATCAAGAAGAAGTTTATTAAGAAAAATCTTGTTAAGTATATCTCAGTTGGTATTATTATAATTTATGTTCCAACACTCCATTTGCCACAACGTTTTCAGCAGAAAGATAGCATCCAGGAAAAAACTGCTGCAAACAAAGTTATAATAGGAACAATGATAATGCATTTGGTAAAACTGTGGTGAGGAAGTTATTTTTATAGTCAAAGTGCTGGGTAAAGTTTTGGAAAAAAATCCGTGGATGTACAAAGACACAAGTTTTTCAAAACATATTTGTATCATTTTGGGTGAATTGCATGCACACCTCTACTTAGAGATAAAACTAGTATGGAGATAATCTCCATAGTAGATGAGATAGTGAGTAAAGATCGGCACTGAGTAAGTGAACAATAATTTGTTGGTATTCTTGGTTGATGTCTTGATGACTCAACTTAAACTAGCCTGAGTAAGCTTCAATTTAACTTAAAACAAACTGGTTATATATGAATATTGTCATTATATTAAGTTAAACTTGAGCTGACTCAACCATTTTAAACTGTAGTCAACAAGGAATATCAAACATTATTATTTTCATAGAATTTCATGTCAAAATTAGAGGAGGTGACGGGAAATTAAGCCTAAGTTAAAGGGGTGTGGCTTATGATAATGCATAAAAATATAAAATTATATTATTAAATTGAAACAAATAATAACTATTATATACAATAACTTGTTATTGGGTAATTTATTATAAACATATCATATTACTATTTAATATGTAACTAGTTTGATTATAATGGTAACTGGATAATTTGCATAAATAAATTCTAATTAGAAAAAAAAATCATAACATAGTTTTGGTAAAAATAAGAACATGAAATAAAATAAAATATATTGAAAAAAAAAGATAATATTCTCCAATTTATGTCGGGTATTGAATATGTAATTTTTTTCTAAGCCACAAAACAATGGTCGGCTCAAGTTTTTTCTTAAAACCCCATTGGGCATGTTTTGTAC
This sequence comes from Canna indica, assembly GCA_034359265.1. Lineage (NCBI taxonomy): Eukaryota > Viridiplantae > Streptophyta > Magnoliopsida > Zingiberales > Cannaceae > Canna > Canna indica. The sequence continues at coordinate 73,082,248 of CP136894.1, read as the reverse complement.
TGGCCCCAAACAATTTTTTTATGGTTTTGGGGATATATAAAGCCTCAAAACCTCTCATTTTCCCCCTCTTTCTATTCTCTCTCAAATCTCTCTCATTTTCTTCACTTTCTTAAATATCATCCCAATTAGGTATGTTTTTTTATCATCTATTAGTAGGTTGTGTTTTTTCATCATTTCAATGATAAAACAATGTATTTAAAACTTCAAATTATGTTTTGAAGCTTACATTTAAAAAAATGAAAGAAAAAAAAACTGATACACAGGCCGATACAAGACTGTTTGTATCGGACTATAGCGTGTGTTTGTATGGTACGACACGGTACAGTACGTACCAGTACCGATCATTCACTAAGATCGCTACTGGTATGACATTTTAAACCTTGGTCCAGTTTTGAATAGTTTTGAGATATTGGCCTATTATTACAATGCTTTTGGTTGATTGTGTGCTGAATCTTCACTGCCACCAAATGATAAGAATATAATTTGACATTTGCAACCTATTTTTTCAGACCTATTACCTTAAACACTTAGCGAAGGATACCAATAATGTTCCTGTCAGTGTTTTATAACCAGATGGCCAGTCGGACCGGTCTTGCTGGGAATCGGTAAAAGGAACAGTGCAGTTTTATAAGGAAAAAATTGACTTCTTGAAAACTGGCCAAACCCAGGTAAACTCGATGAACAGGCTGACCCAGTATGAACTGGGTTTTCTGATTTTTTTGTGTCAGAGACAGTAAAAGAGAAAAGAGAGCATTGATAAAACTGCAGGATTCAGGAAATAAACCAATAAGTGGAGGAAGATGCTTCAGTCACTGTGGAGATGCTTGGTTGACCTTGTAAATTTCATAATTTACAGCATGATAAATAATAGATTTAGGTGAAGATGCTATGATCATCTTGTAACTTAATAGCGGATGGCGGCTCATGGCGGAAAGCCAAAAATCCGCCATACAAATATGGCGGATGGCGTTGCGGCCAATGGCGGAAGCATGGCGGCTGAATATATATATATATATATATATATATATAACAACTAAGCAGTAAGCATTAATAAGTAATAACATATATCAAGAACAATAAAATTAGAAACATTATAGGATATAAAATTCACCAAATGTAACATAATTAAAGTAAATAAAATTTAAGAATATACTATAGAAGTAGAACAAATGAAAAGTAAAATAAAAAAGAAAGAAACATAAAAAAAATATGACTAGAACTGTCGGTTGAAATTAAAAAATAAAAGAATAGAACAAAAAACAACTACAAGCAAAAACACAAGTAAAATAAAAAAAGAAATAGAAAAAATATGAAGGGTTGTCGGCTGAAATAAAAAAAAAAAGAATAGAACAGAAAACAAGTAAAAAAAGAAAGAAACAGAAAAATTCCTTTGTTGAGTGTGTAAATACCTAAAAAAACAAGAAAACTTAAATGAAGTGAGGGAGAGAATTGAATGGGAGAGAAATACATAAAAGAAACGACAAAAACTGCTATCTTTTATGCTCTTTAGCTCTCTTGAGTCGCCGGAGTGGAGCAGCCGTAGGTAGGAGGATTCTATGTTTGGAGTCCAAAGGCAGACGCCAACCTTTAGGCCTTAAGGATTAGGGTTTTTTATTCTTAACCCTTTTTCAGAAAATTACAAAAACACCCTTCCTTTAAGAAAATAACATGTAAAAGGCGTCATTTCCGCCATTGGTGCTATTTCCGCCATGGCAGATTGCGGGCGCCATAAAACGCCACGCAAAAATCATGGCATTGTGGTTTCTGCGTGGCGGTTTCTCTAAAATCCGCCACGCCATGGCGGAAATTTGACAACACTGCTGCAGCAATGTAATTATACCTTTATTAATAATTAATAATGATGAAAGAATAGATTTGATGGAAGATGGTTTGGTCACCATGTAAATATTACTTTAGCAATGTAACTATACCTACATTAATGATTTAATATAAATGGAAGAAGATTTAGAATAGATAACAGTGCAGCAACTTGAAAATTTTGAAAAGGATCTCATTGATATTTACCATCTTTTTACATATATGTATTTATATACAGAGATACCAAATCTATAATATGATGTCACTATTGACATCACTATGGACCCATGAATTGATGACGAGACTGGTTCAGTGGTTCGATCACAGGTCCATGTTTAAAAACATTGGTTTCTGTAAAGCGATGTTAATTTACAGAAAGCAGCATAATGTATTTAGTACTTGTGCTTATAAGTGAGGATCAAGATAGATAAAGCTCACCCGGTATTTGAATTTGTGTCCTCATGATTTCTTAATTCAGGTGGCACTCGAAAATCAACCTTTTGGAATCTGTTTAAAGCCAAAACAGAAAAATGTTAAAAGAGGGAAGTATCCAGCATCTGAACCATAAAGAAGAAAAAAAAAGATAGAAGTTGGAGAATTTAGAAAGCATATCATACAATGTTGGAAACAAGCTAACTCATTTAAGTGGCTCTCAACTATCTCTAAGTCCTCTAAAAGTTGCTTCACAGACAACAGAATATCCTCACAGAAAGAAAACCAGATACAGATTACAGACTAAGAAAAGCAATATTCTTACACTCGTGACTCAGGATCACTGCGGGGATCATAACCTTTTCTGATCCAGAAACGAGCAAATGGTCCAGTAGAAAAGTAGTAACCAGCTCGAAAAAGAAGCCTAAGTATGTCAATAAAGCATGCATAAGAGATAAACGAGCAAATATTATCAAGATAATAAAACAGCAAAACTATGCGTATTTTTTACACAGTAAACTAAACATATATTAACAATCACAGAATCACTATACCTCAAATTGGACAATGGACTAGCCATCTATTATTGGATATACCCAACACAAATATGAAGTTATGAACAATAGTTTACCACCTCAGTTTCCAAAACCTGTTGTGAATTAAGTTATAAGAAATAAGAATTGAATTATTGAAATACCTTTTCAGATGGTTTGCAGAGACCTTATGTCCATCATCCCACAGACGCTCATGGAGTGACCATCTGGGCCATATGGGTTTCTCATCAAAAAGTTTGGAAACAGCAACCTGCCACTCCCATTCACTGGTGTCGTTTGAAATGCGATCTTCCCAGTTAAACTTTCTAGGAATCCTTATGTACTTTAAGTTCCACAAAGAACAAAAAGAAAAAGAGAAGAAAATTTGAACAATGCATTGACTATTATGAAATATTCAAAGCAGAACAGGCTACGTTATTGATCAAACAAATATAATTAGGTTGCTATAAGGCAATATTAATAGTTTTATCATATGGCCATATTATAAGGATCCTTGAGCATAATATTGGAGCCATATTCATCCTAGTATTTATCCTAATGACAGAAGGAAGCTATCAGAATCCACATTGTGCCTTAAGTCAAAGGATCAGATATCCAATAATGTCATAGTAGAAACTAGAAAGCCATCCATCATCATATTGATTACTTGAAATCAAGCTTTTCAGATACTCACTGACAACAAACAAGCATGTGTCAGCAAGTACTGAACTGGATATGGAAAACTTATTAAGAAATGATATCAAGTTAAGATCAACAACACAGCAATTTATAACTGCAAATATATATTTTTTTCAAAATAAAACATTAAAGGAAAGAAAAGCAGAATTTTTTATCCCTTTATGCAGTAACATTCGTAAAGAAAAGTTATTAATGTTCTTGCACTGTTAGGTCTGTGGTTCACTAGAAAACAGATCCCGTTTATCAATTTAGTGCTCATCCTAAGGCTTAACCATAATATGATCAATCCTACCTAATCAAAGTGACTGTTTGAGCAATTGACTAAACAACAAATATTGAGAAGAAAAATTCTCATTTGGAAAGCAACTATTTAAGACTTAATAGAAAAGACAATGTAACAGCATTTATGTAGAAGCTCAGATATAGCATTAAGGGGGAAAAGGCTCAAGAAGGATATTTTCTATATCAAAAGGGATTGCGAGGCAGGGCTCAATGTCTATCTGCAATGCAAAAATACACAATTACAATTGGCATCATTTCATCATAAATAGGTAATGTGCATAAAACATGGAAGATCTTAATCAAACAAATTAGTAGGAACAAAAATATACAAAATGCTTAACATCTACGATAGAAATAAGTTTCACCAAACCCACAGTAGAGAATCTGATACATTTGGTCATCAAGAAAGCAAAAAAGAGACTACATGACAAGAAACCTATATGAATATTTGGATTTTCAAGGCACAATTTTCTCATGTTTGTCAAGTGGGGAAAAGATATTATAAGGAAAAAGAGAGACCTGTGGCATTCATATCTTCTGCTAGCTATTCTGGGTTTGATATGTGGAATTAACAAGTCACGTCCCTGAATCCAGGTCATATTCCAAAAGCTATTATAAATTGATAAATCAAATAAATTGGCATACCTATTGACAGCAATGACTATTCCTAAATTTTAGTACATTTCTAATCAGTGTAAGAAATCTAAATCCATGCTAGTTACCAGCCAGTAACTGAACCAGTAGGGTAATGGTACTGGGAGTTTTATGAACACATGTTTACATGTTGGTATTAGCTGATTCAAATAGAGAAAAGGAAGGAAGCGGAAGGGAAGAGATTGGAGGAGGCTAGAAAGAATGAGGCCACACTGCAGTGCATTGATGAGCAAAAGTGGACCGGGTAGAGGCGGGAGAGGGGATTTACAGATTTTGACTGGACTAAGTTGGTTAAGATACCAAAAGGTGATCAAACCTATACAAAAAGCTCATAAGAGCAATACAGAATGGAATTATCAAAATAAAACCATGGTATCCAATGTTCAAATCCTGTGTTCCAAATTATGCTGAATGTGTAGGCACTATAGAGCGAAATGATCTATGGATTTTGACTGGACGTTAGTTGGTCAACATACCAAGGTGATCAAACCAGTACAAAAAGCTCTTGCTGGGCAGTATGCATTGGAATTACCATATCAAAATCATGGTTTTCAATGTACAAATCTTATTAATTCCAATTATGCTTAAGTTGTAAGCATTATAGAAGCACTACTATATAATTATTGACCATTTACATGCTGCTATAACTCTATTGATATATTTCTACAAACCTTTGGTTAAGACATCTTGCCAGGTCATTGTTACTTAATTTTCTTACTGCATTGTTAACTTATGCTTATGACTATCAAGAACAATCACAATGAAAATGACCAATGTGCAAGATATGTTGTCCATATTTCTTAGTGTAAAAATATGCTGTCCTTATGATGTTGCTTATGGACTACTTGGCCACCTTGAAAACTTTGTTAATTGAAACAATAGCAAGGAGCAGCTATTCCCCAGCTATTAATTCACATAAGAACACACAAGTACCTTTTTATTCTTTCTATTAAAATTTTCTTAGTTTACTCTCCATTTCCCTTCATACCACTAAACCAAATAGAGTCAACTTGTATGACTATATGAGGCATCCATAGGGCTCCGTTAGATGTGCCAATGTCATTTCAAATGGTATGATTTCTACTTCTTATAACTACACCTGATTGCTAATTAGCAATTAAAGCTTTCTTTTCCGAAAATCTCAAGCATGCATCTTAACATCCTTAAATTGGTAACATCCACTTGTGCAAGTTTCCCAACTCCAATACAACAAAATGGTAGACAAGAAAACTACATGTATGAAAAGTAAAATGTAAAGATAATTAAGAAAATATATATATAACAAAGCAAAACTAGTTGTGCGACTAAAGTGCCAATGGAAGATACCTCCCACTTATGCTCCATGACTCCCTTTTGGATGCTCTTTGAAAACAAATTTGCCGGTGGGTTAAGCCTGATAGACAGAACACCCAAACTTGGATATGAGAATTAAGAAATATAAAAGCTTATAACAAAATAATTCTTCAAATGCTCTTATCAGTTGTCAAAATCAAGAGCAGGGGAAAATCAGAGATAACAATACAAGAAAAAGATGGGATTCAACTAATGGTATCAAGAGAATAGTTGGTACTTGCACAAAAGGCATTCTGAAATAGTAGCAGGCAAAATGTTTTAAAGGTATTCCACATAAAGCATCAAGGATTAAGTGAGTTTGGAGGATGGACTGCTACAAGAAAATACCAGAAACTATATGAAGATTCACACGAATTTGTCTTTCTTGAATCTTGATGATAAGTTCATCACATGAAGACGGTCTTAAGAAAGAAGGATATGTACAAGAGAAGAAGATTAAGAAGTATATGCCATTAGCAAATTATACATTCATGTTTATGTTATCCTATTAGTTGTATATGCAAAGCACCTTAGGGGTGTCCGTTATTTGGTTCAACTCGAAGAACAAAAACAAACCTATTGATGACATTGTTTTGCTAATGTTTTTCTAATTGCAAATGGAACTAAACAAAAATGAAGATTTACCATTTTAAACCGGTATATATTGATCACTCAATATTGCATTTTCTTTCAAAAAATATTATTATTAAATAATCACCCGACAACCTATATGGAACAAAAAAGATGGTTCAGTTATTGATTTACAAAGACAACAAGGAAAAAGACCAGGTTGAATCAGTACAGTTAAATGAAGGTTTAACTAACTCTTTTGAGCACCTAGTATAGGAAGAAATTCTGCAACCAATAATCTTGCAAATTCATGAACTGAGGAAAAAGATAAGATATCATCAAAATACAATTAGAAAATCTTACACAATCTTCTCTGGCCTGTCCTTGATTGAGAAGAGTGGCGGCACCAGCATCATAAGATCCGCTCCATCCATGTCAACAATCCCATCCTTTTCTGTACATCAAAACATCAGCAGTTAGGTATCAACAGTATAGCATTAAAACATCTTTTCTGAACAGTATTTGCTACTAAAAAAGAAAACACATCTAATTGTGCACCAGAGAACCATGGCTCCAAGAACAATCAGAAGTACCATTGCCTGGTTCTAGTTCTTCCTCAGACGTCCAAGGTCTCTTTTTTCTTCTTTCCTTGGCAGCATGAACACCGAGAACATACTGGTAGTCTGCCATTCCTGCTACATCAGCCAGACGCTAAGTATAAATACTAAGGAAGAATATCTACAAACTCTTGACTTTTTCTCAAACAGGTATTAAGCAGAACGAAACACCGCCCACCTTCAAAATGGTAAGCATGATTCACCCGTGCAACAACTTCCGCTGAAAGGTTCTCCTCTCGCAAAGGCTCCAGTTCCTGTCCGCTTTCACCTGCTTCGCCGCGGCTTGAATGCTCCAAGCCCTTATTCTTGCAGATCCTGAGGAGCAAACTTGTCGAGGACCGGAGCTCGCCAAAGGCCGGGTGGGAGTGGGGGTCCTCGGGGCGGAAACGAAGCTCCAAATTGGCATTTTCCGAGCTCCGTACCTATTGAACAGGAAAACTGCTACGCTTAGGCCATTATAGATGAAACGAAACAGCGCAAAACGGAAGTAAATACCTTAGCAATCCCGGGGAGGCCGCCAAGCGTCTCGATGGCGCGGGCGGTGGAGGTAGGGTAACCGGGGTAGTGGACAGCGAAGGTCCGAGAATCAGGGAGCACGCCGGAGACAGCGCCGTTTATTATCAAGGAGGACGTGGAGGGTTCCCCGGCGGAGTCGTCCATGTACCAGACGAACAATCGAGGCCGGAGGCCGCAAGACGGTGCAGGGTTTTAGAGCTAAGCCTAGAGCTAAGCCTTAAGTGGGCGATCCAATAAGAGTTGGCAATGAGCGAATCCGTCCATGGGTGACACGAACCGTCGAACCCGGCTCAGCTTTGGACAGAGTTTAGCACGGTCGGCCGAGATTTGTAACGGCCTATGAGCCTATCGGGATTCGGGCAGGCTTGATTCAGTCAAGCTCAAGGAACAAGCTGAGCTCATCCTTGAGCACATAGATCACGCTCAACACAGCTCAACACGGCTAATTATACTCATAATTGATATATAATAAAGGGGAAATGTACAAAAATACCTCCGACGTTTTCTCGCGGGTACTAAAATATCCTTAATATTTTTTTGGGATCAAAAATACCCCTCACGTTATGAATTGGGTACAAAAATACCCCTATAGGCAAACGGTGTTAGTTGAGAGATAACGGAGCTGACGTGGCTGATGACTGTGACTGATAACGTGGGCATCTGACGCACATGCGGGTCAAGACGTTTTCTCACTGGTATTAAAATACCATTGACGTTTTCTCACGGGTACTAAAATGTCCCTAACGTTTTCTCACGGATACAAAAATACCCCTAACATTTTCTCACGAGTACTAAAATACCCCTAACATTTGTTTTGAACCTAAAATACATTTGAGGTTATTAAAAATGATACAAAAATGACATCAAACTAACTTTTGTTATGCGAGACTTAACGGAGATATCATGGATGCTGATAAATATGTTGACTTTACACGTGACGCATATACAGAGAATAAGTTGCCACGTAAGCGACACATAATAAATTGAAAACTGCAAAATTTGGTTCAATTTCAAATCAGTTTTTTAATTAACTAAATTTTTAATTTTTTTATTGACTCATACGATTGTGTGGCAAGTTGCTCTTTGCATATGCACCACGTGTAAAGTCAACATCTTTGTCAACATCCATGATATCTCTATTGAGTCTCACCTAACAAAAGTTGGTCTGATGTCATTTGTATACCATTTTAAATAACATCAAGGATATTTTAGGTCCAAAATAAATGTTAGGGGTATTTTAGTACTCGTGAGAAAGCATTAGGAGTATTTTTGTACTTGTGAGAAAATGTTAGGAGTATTTTAGTACACATGAAAAAACGTCTTGGCCTGCATGCGCGTCGGATGTCCACGTCATCAGTCTCAGTCATCAGTCACGTCAGCTTCGTTATCTCTCAACTAACGTCGTTTGTCTATAAGGACATTTTTGTACTCAATTCATAGCATGAGGAATATTTTTTATCCAAAAAAATATTATGGGTATTTTAGTACCCACGAGAAAATGTCGGAGGCATTTTTGTACCTTTTCCCTATAATAAAACTCTTAATGTAGGATATAATTATTATAAATTCCATAATTTATATATAAGAAAATAAATAAATAAATAAAATTATGAAATTCTTAAAATTCAACGCATTTAATATAATAATTATCAACAAATTTCAAAGGCATCCAAGAAATACATGAGTATTTCAATTTTCACCAATAGGTCCAATACATTGCCTAAAATAGTCGATATTTGTTCTAATTATACTCGAACGATGCCAAAAATACCACCTCACACAATCAATCCATGGTCAAACCTGTTCCAAGAATCAACAAACTGCTTAAGGGACTCTGACTCGGTCTTCTTCCCTCCCTGATCGGGTTGGACGCCCGACTTCTCCTCTCCTCCTTCTTCTTAAGCCATTACCGTCTCTCTTAAAATAAGATTGTGCCAAAGCCCAACCCTTTACAACTTCCACTTCCCCATCTCTACTTCCATTAATTCTTGCCCTCATCACTGCTATATATACATTTTTTAGGCAAGAAGAGGCTTCATAAATCCATCCAGATTTTTGTTGGGAAGATCATGTATTGATTGCTATTGTCAAGGTGCATCTCGTTCATATATCATTATTTATTTTTAGGGTCTTAACGATGATTAATTAAGATGACATGCAAATGTGTTTTCTTACATACATACAATGAAGTTTTATTTCTGATCCTGTTTCAGTCAATAGACATGGCCACACCAAAACCAAGCACACATGTCCGGCGGAGCTCGCTCTCTTCAGCTCCGGCCAGTCTCGATGATCCACTCCGGCGGAAGACCACCAAATCCTCAGTGCCGAACTCGCCGGAGCTAGAGGCTCATCCAGCAGCCCGCAAGTCCTTGAATAAATCGGTCAGCGACACCGCCACAAAAGTTGGCAAAACTCCATCCATTGCCAATGCCACTGCCGGAGCCACAAAGTCGCGGTTGCCCGCGAGAAAACCGGCGGCCGAAAAACCTCCATCGCCATCTCGCCAACCCATCAAGCCATCGTCGCCGTCCCGCCAGACCACCAAGCCGTCGTCCCCGTCCCGCCAGCCCACCAAGCCGTCGTCCCCGTCCCGCCAACCCATCAAGCAGTCATCGCCGTCTCGCCGACCCACGAAGCCGGCAGCGGTCGTGTCGAACGTCGCCAAGGACAGAACAGCGAAGCCTTCCGCGACCATTTTTCCACGAGCCACATTCTCTTCTAAGCCGACGAGTACACCGGCAAGGCCTTCTCTCAAGACCGGAGGAACTGCTCAATCATCTGTGAGGGGGAAGAGTCCGGCGAGTGTCATCTCCATAAGGAAGGAAACTGGCGGGGCTTCTCGACGGGCAAGCGAGGAACCGGTCGCTGCAGATGAGACGGATCTTAAAGAGGTGGAAATCCACAACGAAGAGCATGAAACCGTCAGTGTCACCTCGATGGATGATCACGTCTCCGAGGAGCACAGTGAGCACAATAAGACCAGCATCGAGGAAAAGGCCGGAGAAGTCAACACTGATAACCTTGATGACGTTGTCGACGAAAATTCTGAACAAGTCACTGAGGACAACAACGAGGAGCACACCGCCGACGAAAAAGCTGTCGAAGAACACGAAGCAAGCCCTCTAAAGCAAGAGCTTGATGACGACGATAATTATGAGGGAAACCAAGTGGATGACAGTGCCAAGGAGGAGCTCTTGCAAGACATCGAGGAGAAGCCGGATGCCGAAATCATTGAAGATCCCGAAGATGAACCACACACCGAGGTCGAGAAATTAGAAACTGAGACTGAAGTAGCTGATTTAGTTGCAGTCACACCGGAGAAGATAGAAGCTGAAGAGGAGGAGAAGGAGGTGGAGGAAGAGGAGGAGAAACCTCCGACGGCGGATCCGGAGAAGACCGAGGATGATACAGAGAAGAACAAGGCTTCAATGGCAGAAGCAGAGGCGACACCTGAGAAGAACGAAGTTGAAGCAGAGGAAAGTAATGAGAAGATAGTGGAAGAGAAGGGAGGGGAGGAGGCGGCGTCTAAGAAGCAGGCAGCTGCGGCCGTGCAGGCGAAGAAGGAGGCGCAGATAAGCAATGACGTGATAGAGGAGACAAGGAGCAAACTGCTGGAGAAGAAGAAGAGCAAGGTGAGGGCGTTGGTCGGAGCCTTTGAGACGGTCATGCAATTGCAGGACTCAGAAAGTTGAACGTGATAAGAGGTCAAACTCCAGTCAATGCTTGATATTTTTTTTATTACAATCCATATTTATTTTATCTACAGGAGTTATTTCGTGTTCTTTTCTTCCTCTTCTTTACTCTTGTGAAATGTTTAATGTGTGATAGGAATGAATTGGGGACGGACAAGTTTTTATGATGTATAATGTGGTTGATGCATTGGGAGTTGTGTCACAAAAGCCATGTAATTGTTATTGATTATTAAGTACGATATATTGATATTAAAAGCTGTTTACCCTATTCCAAACTATAAGTTATATAGTTCCATACTTCCGTATCCAGAAAAATCATAACTTTTTAAAAAATGTTTGATTATATTTTTGATCCTTAAAATATTATATTTTTTTAGTTTGATCCCTCATTTTTTTAAAAAAATATTTAATTTTTTAAAAATTATTTTCGTTTTCGTTTGGTCCCTTCACTAATTTTTCGTTAACTCTTGATATTAAATGCCTATATGAAATGTTGACATTGACTAAAGAGGAACCAAACGAAAAAAGAAAAAGATATATTAAGGGCTAGATGAAAAAAATATATATTTGAATAACTTAAAACATAATTATATATTATTATACTTTAGATTATTAAAATGCATATTGTTAATTATGCTTTAAGTTATTAAAAATATATTTTTTTTTCGTCTAGTTTCTTAAAATATCTCATTTTTTTGTTTGATCCTTCTTTAGTCTATGTCAGTATTCTATGTTGACACTTAACATCAAAAGTTAACGGATGGATCAAACGGAAACTAGATTAATTTTTTAGGGACTAAACGAATTTTTTTTTAAAAGAATGATCAAACAAAAAAATATGATATTTTTAGGGATCAAAAACATAATTAAACCCAAAAAAATATCAAAACCAAAACAAATTTGCTCTCGTACAATTGTTTTAATAAAATATAAGATTTTTTAATATTTTATTTTGGTCAAAAATTATAGCATATTGAATATATAAAAAAATTCGTATCTACCTGACTGTGCCGACGATCACCTTTTGGCGTTCTTCCTTTTCTCCTCCTCGTTGTTTTTTGATCAATCGAAGTCAAAATAAAATTTTAAAATTCTAATTTTTCCTCTTCCTTTTTCTAAATTCTAGTCTTTATAAATTTCTAAACTGCACTCAGAAACTTGTATGGAGAAAAAAAAAAGAATTTCAAATATTCTCGAGGCATAAGAGAGAATAAATGAGTGTTAATTTTTATTAGGGTTGACGATAATGGTGTGCTCACGAGGCATCTACGATAGTAGGAGAGAAAAAGGGAGAGAAAAAATGAACAAAATTTTTATTCAGTTTAATATACTATTTCATCAATATAATTGAATAATATTCTACTTAACCGAGCATTTAGGCACACCGTTAAAATTATTCTAATTTTAATAATTTTTTGTAGTTCTGATTTTTGTCCATAGTTCCGAATTTGATACATAACTGTTTGGTATTATTCAACACATACCTTTAAATTAGTTTCCCATTAATTTATTCTTAAATCTTAAAACTATTTTACAGACAATCCCATAATAAAAAAGGAAATGAGTAAAATTCAATTATAAAGAACGAACAAATATAATATTTTAAAATTTCAAGAGGTATATATCTCTAAAAATTATCCACAAATTAATTACTTTTTTGCTTTCCTCTTCGGGTTCCGGCGGCATGGCAGAGCAAGAAAAGAGATGGGACAAAACTAACAGGACACGAGACCATACCTTATATCTCACAATCTCCACGTGGCCGCGCCGGTGGTCACGGGCCCCGCGATGTGACTAATCCTTGAATCCGGTAGAAAGTTAAAGAAACGCCACCCCGGCCGACTTCATAAAAGACGACATCATAAAGAGTTCAGGCGGCAGCGCGACACGAGACGAGACGATTCCTCGCTGAGACAGAAGGGAGATAAAGCTCCAGAGATGGAGCGCAGATTGACGCGCGCCACGAGGCAACGTGTTGCCATCTCCAGGCCGCATGGTAGGTGGCGCCGCCCCCTCCACTAGCTTTTAAGCAGCCTCTTCCTCTTCTTCTTCTTCTTCTTCTTCTTCCTCCTCCTCCTCCTCCTCTCGGCTGCACATGAAGAACTGGTGGCGGCGGATGGTGGCTCCAGTGAAGCGAGCCCTCGTAGCCGTCGCCGCCCGCGTGAGACCCAGAAAGGATGGCAAGTCTTCTCTCGCTCCTCCCTCTTCCTCTTCTTGATTCTTCTCCTCACCTGCGGTGACTTGAGGTCAGAGCAGTGGTTTTATTATCGCAGGAAGAGGAGTACTGCTGGTAAAACTTCATGACGAGGTGCGGACGTGCGGGTACGAGGACGTGCAGGTGATGTGGGAGATGCTGCAGAGATCGGCGGCGGACCTCGCCGGAGCTCGGAGGAGCAAGCGGTCGAGTTCGTCGCGGCCGCCGTCGTTTGCCGGCCGCTTGGTTCCGCAGCCGGTGGATGTAAACGTTGTCGCCGTTGTGCCGTGCATGGAGATCAAAGATGTATAGTACTTGAATTATGCGTGGACCGCAAGAATTCATGTTATATATACATTAATTAGTTCATGCAGGCGTATAGTTTGTGATTTATTTTGAGCATCTTTGTTCAATTTATCTTGTATATAATTTGTGGGAGACATCAACTTGGTAGTTAAGCTAGCTTTAGTAATCGTTACGTTATAAAGTATAACTTTATTTTAAAAAAATAATATGGCATATCAATTGAAATTAAAAATTATTAATTTTCTTAAAACTTAATTAATTATGTAAAGAGAAAATGTACTAAAGTATTTTTTTACATTTTCACCGGCTATTAAAATATTATTTTTATTTGTTTTAGAGTTAAAATATTCATGAGATTATTAAAAATGATACACAAATGATACAAAATAACTTTTCTTAAATGAGACATAACCTAGAAGACGGATGTTGTATGAGATATTTTTTTTTACCAAAGATATGTATTTATATTGATTCTAATATCCAATACAAAAGTTTCAACTGGAACAGTAGCATAAATATACAATGGGATCTCCCAAAAAATACAATCACAAATAATTATACTTAAAGAGTCGAAGATAATGTCGTTTGTAGCCGACCATATTCATAGGGAAGAGAACTTGCAACACTCCAAATTTCCTGATGGGAAATATCTTTGTTTTCAAAAACCTTTGCATTACGGGCAAGTCATATCTTCCAGATAATGAAAGCCACCAACATCATATGATCAATGTCAGCCCCTACTAATTTGAGCTTTCGATAAAGTTTCAGCCACCATCTCCAAAAGGTCTCAGTGGGAAGACTCTAATCCTGCTAAATGAAAGTGACCCCCTGCCAAATATGAGCAATCGCATGGCATAATAGGAAATAGTGTTGAACTGGCTCTGCTTCCCTATTACACCGTGGGCAAATATCCACTACTTGGGAAAATCGTGCCTTCAACTTTTGTCGAACAGAAATCCTCTCATGCATTAATTTTCAAATAAAGATCTTGACTTTATGTGGCGCTTTAGTGTCTCATATATACGGAGGTCCATAAATCTTTGTTTGCCAAAATAGTCGGCCCCTCAGAAGCTGGGGGATGAAAAAACTAAAAAGCAATATTATATCCGGATGCCACAATGCAAGATCTATTATTCGCGAAGGCCCAAATGAGCTTTATCCTCTTAGAGTGTAGGAGCTACTTGTAAGATACCCTCAGCCACCTCAGGTGAAAAGGATCGTCTGACCAAATCCTCCTTCCAAGATCCATTTGCATTCAGAATCTGACGCACCAAAATAAGAGTAGGATCAAGACATGCACTAGGAGCCAAAGTATAAGAATAGCACTGAGATAATCAAGGATCCTTCTGAATGCATACCATTGACCCTGTCCCAATCTGCCATCTTAATCATTTGTCTATCACATTCCGTCCCTCTAAAGGACTCCGTCATGCCCAAGAAGGATTGGCCCCAACTGAAGCCTCCATAAAAGATACAATGCGAAAGTACTTATTGTTGAAAACTTTGTGGATCAAAAAATGCTCTCTTGTAAGTATCCTCCAAGCCTGTTTCCAAGCATTGCCAAATTAAAAGCTTTGAGATCCTTAAAACCCAATCCATCTTCTGATTTAACTCTACACAAGACATTTCAATCTATCCAATGCATTTTTCTTTCATTCCCTCTCTGACCCCACCAGAAGAAAAACATGGCTTTCTGAATCTCCTCAAGTAATGTGTCAGGAAGTTTGAAGCAACCAAGTGAATACAAAGGAATGATTGTACCCACTGCTTTAATGAGAACCTCCCTGCCACCAGTTGACAACAAAGAACGCTTCCAATGGTGGAGCTTCTTAGTGACCTTCTCTTTAATGAAATCATAAGCAGCGCGTTTGGATCTTCCCACCACGGAAGGGAGGCCAAGGTACTTATCCTGAACTCCTATATGTAGAACCTATAACAGAATTGCTAATTGCTCTCTGGCATATTGTATGGGATGTTGACTTTACACGGGGCGTACATGCAGAGAATAACTTGTCATACAAGTGACACGTAAGATGTCACGTAAGCTTGAATCTCACCACTATTATTAATTTTTTCTAGACAATGTACTAAAATGCTCATGATGTTTTCACCAGGGTACTAAAATGTTCATATCATTTTCATCAGGGTACTAAAAAGTCCATATCAAATTCACCGGGGTACTAAAATGCCCCTTGATGTAGAAGTGGATAAAATGCGCTAATTTGCTAGAAATCAACGCCAGACGTATTGTAGCTGCTTAGAAGCAATTTGCACACTTCTTCGATTGCTTGAACTGATGCTCTAGAAAAATGAGTATGTAGTAGACATTTAAGGCGATTAGGCTCTTATTTTTCTCGTTATCAATATCTCGCTCGTTCCTAAATCTCAATTAAAAAAATTCTTATATCTCCTGCGCTACATATATCTCACTCGTTCTCTGCGCTCCACGTGTAAAGTCAATATCTCGGTCAACATTCACATCATCTCCGTTAAGTCTCAATTAATAGAAGTTAACCCAATAAAATTTAATTTTGGTGTCATTTTGTATTATTTTTAATAACCTAATGGGCATTTAGCTGCAAAATAAATAATATGAATATTTTAATATCCAATCAAAACGATATTTTAGTATATTTTTTTAAGTAAAAAATTACGGTGGCATATTAATTGAAATTTGAAACTATTGTGACAGTTTATTTAACAAAAAAAAATTCTCTCTCTAGTGATCTAATTAACTAGATTAATATTCTGAGTAAAATTTTTATTTTGTATTGTTAACATTTTGAGCAACAAATATTTGTTAATTTTTATGGAGTGCCAGTCTTTTTTTCTCTTTTTAGATAACTAAAACATGGGCTTACTTCAATTAAATCATCTCTGATTTATAATAATTAAGAATTTTATATGTAATTAATTATTAATAATTTTAAATATGCCACTAGGTTTTAAAATGAAGAAAACGAAAATAATTTTTTATTTTTCTATTTTTTGTTTTGATGTTTTTATATTTTGAAACACGTTTGGTTAACGAAAACAAAATGTGTTTTCATGAAATTGAAAACTGTCAAAACTTGTTTGGTTATACAAAACAGTGTTGGTTTTCATGAGTATTTTTCAGTTGAGAATATGAAAACTTATTTGGTTTACTAAAACAACGAATTTGTTTTCGAAATAAATATTATATTTTAAATTAAATTTAAAAATATTTTATATAAATTATTTGTACATTGTCAATATTATAATATTTAAAAATATTAAATATAATATTTTAAATTAATAAAAAATCTAATTAGATATTTATTATACAATTTTTTATATTAATTTAAATTAATATAATATTTTAAAGTAAAAAAAATTAATTAGATATTTATTATATGATTTATTATATAATTTTTAATTATATATATATTTTTTCGAATGAAAGGTGTTTAAAAAAATTCTCAATTTTATTATAATCATTTAAAATGATATTAAAACTAGTATTAAGTATAACTCAATTTGAAGAATTAGAATGATACTTGAATTGAAATGATACTTGTATCAAATATCAAGTCAGATACAAACTTTAATAAGAAAGAATTCCTCAAATAATTTTTATTAAAAAAATTGTCATATACAAATACAAGAAAGATACAAAAATTACACATAAAGAAAAAAAAAAATCCATATGATACAATAAATTTTTATCTTTCATTAATTACAAATTTGAAATGATACATGCAACAATAATCTTGACCACCTCTTGCTAATATTGATCACCTCTTGCCGCATCTTCACTTTTAGCTGCGAGATCATCTTGTTAGTGAATAAAATATAGGATTGTTTGAATATTGCACATCTCTAATAAAAAATGAGATGTTTCTTCAATTCTAAACTCCATGTATGACTTTGATATATGAAAAATATATATAACTTGGAATAAAACCAAAATAGTTTTATCAACAAACTCAAAAAAAAAATTGATAGTCTTACATTTATTTCAAATTAAATTAAAAATTAATTATTTAAAATAAAAGTCATACATTTTATTAACGTATGACTGATATTTAAAAATAAAAGTCATACATTTTATTAATGTAGGACTGATATTTAAAAATAAAAGTCATATCTTAATGCAAATTATACTTTAAAATCAAAGTAGCAGCAGAATCTATACTTTTAAAAAAACTTCACATATAGCAATTCACTTTAAAATTAAAGTAGCAGCTCATTGTAATTTATACTTTTAAAATTGAAGTGAATTCAACTACTTAAATTATGAAATAAATCAGCCCTGATCATACTGTAAATTATACTTAAATCATGAATCAAATCAGCCCTGACCATGACATACTGTAAAACCAAAAGAGAATAGTAGTTCACCATGTATAAATAACAACTCAGCCATGAACTCGGTCAACAACAAATCCAACAACTGAGAACTATGAACTAATCAACACTACTGTAAATAACTCAGCCATGAACTTAGTGAACAACAAATCCAACAAAAGGCTATGAACTAAGTCAACAGCAGATCCAAAAAGCTAATCACTGAAGCAGATGCATCAATAACATAAACAAAACCATCCGCAAGGTTCAAACTCAGCCATGAACCAACAATAACAGCAAAACAATAAGAGAAAGTAGCAGTTCACTAAAACCATCCGCAAGGTTCAAACTCAGTCATGAACCAACAATAACAGAAAGAAACAGTTCACTGAAACCATCCGCAAGGTTCAAACTCAGTCATGAACCAACAATAACAGAAAGTAGCAGTTCACTAAAATGGAAATGAAATCAACTACTTAAATCATGAAACAAATCAGCACTACTGTAAATAACTCAACCATGAACTTAGTGAACAATAAATCCAATAGAAAGCTATAAACTAAGTCAACAGTAGATCCAAAAAGCTAATCACTGAAGCAGATGCAACAATAACATAAATAAAAAATGGTTCAAAAATTATTCAAACTCAGCCATGAACCAACAATAAAAGAAAGTAGCAGTTCACTAAAACCATTCGCAAGATTCAAACTCAGCCATGAACCAACAATAACAGAAAGAAACAGTTCACTGAAACCATCCGCAAGGTTCAAACTCAGTCATGAATCAACAATAACAGAAAGTAGCAGTTCACTAAAATTGAAATGAAATCAACTACTTAAATCATGAAACAAATCAACACTACTATAAACAACTCGGCCATGAACTTAGTGAACAACAAATCCAACAGAGAGCTATGAACTAAGTCAACTGCAGATCCAAAAATCTAATAACTATTGATTAGCTAATCACTGAAGCAGATGCATCAATAACATAAACAAAAAATGGTTCAAACTCAGTCATGAACCAATAATAACAGAAAGAAACAGTTCACTGAAACCATCCACAAGGTTCAAACTTAGTCATGAATTTACAATAACATAAAGTAGCAGTTCACTAAAATTGAAATGAAATCAACTTCTTAAATCATGAAACAGTTCACTGAAACCATCCGCAAGGTTTAAACTCAGCCATAAATTGAGCAACAATAGCCATGAATTGATCAATAACAGCCACCAACAACAGCCCACAACATCGATATAGAATTGAGCAATAATAACCAACAACAACAGCCACCAACAGCAACGTAAGATTCATATAAATGTAGGCGATGAAGGAAATGCGCACCATCATTAATTGATGATCGTCTCCAATTCATTGCCCACACAAGAAATGGCATGCCCATCATCTCATTCATAGAAATACAACCAGAAATACAATCATACAAGCATACACAATAAGCATACACAAAACATATATAGTATAATGGGCAATATTGATCTACGACATTAGGAAGGAAAGTGCGCATACCCATTTATTGGGTATCGCCTCCATTTCCTTTTCGATATGAAATCAAATAACACATGTGGAAGAAAGAAATCAAATGTCCAAGTCAAACATACAAAGTATTAAAATTCAAGTCAAATGTACACATTGCTCAAATTCAAGTTAAATAATATCCAACATCTAGATCTATTTATACATAAAAACTATCATAATGACAACCACTAGGACTATCCCCTTCGTGACCAAAGCTTGAAGTTTGTCTACTTTGGCCACCAACATATTTATGTCTCTTCTTAAATAATCTAGGCCACTATTACGATTGACTTCTACTTCACCTTCATCTATAGGTGCGATGGGTGTAAACCAGCGAAAAACCCACATCCGGGATTGTTCTGACACACTGCATATAATCGGCCTGGATTATCTTTTGATTCACTGATCCTTACACCAGCTCGGTTGCCGCACGTACATCTTTTATTGACATATTTGATATAATTTCCATTAGTATTTATTGAACTCGAAGCTGCCATTCTAATTTAACAAAACCTATATTTTGCATTAGAATATATATTACACAAAAACAAGTCAAGTTACACAAAAGCAAATTAATGTTACTAAAATACAAGTAAGCTACATATCTCATTCTAATTCAATGTCAATGTCTATTGGACCAAAGTTTATATGTGATCTCTTCCCGAATCGCATGCATCACATTTTGAGATGATTCACCGCCATATTATTGTGAAGATGATGAAGAAGGGTCTTGATCTTCATCGAAATTCAATTCAGTGGTGCTCCATTCATCTATCAAGGAATCTGAATTCCGGTACTTGATGATGAAGTTGTGTATGACACAACATGCAATTATCATATTACTTTGCCTTGCCAGTTTATAATTGGGCATTTGCTTTAAAATGGGGAATCGTGCCTTAAGCAAACCAAAGCATCGTTTAATCACATTTCGAACAGACGAATATCTTTGGTTAAATAATTCTCTTTTGGTAGACGGCCCTCCCCGACCACGAAAATCCGAACGATGGTATCGTTCACCCCTATAAGGGGCCAAAAACCCACGTATATTGGGATATCCCGCATCGACAACATAAAACTCATCTACATAAATAAGACATGCTATTATTAGTATAAATTGTTATTATTAGTATATCCATTGAGCAAGATATACACTTATCAACTATGATACCTTCATTTGGCATGGGAAAGTCTGAATCGGCTGAGTAGATTGTGTGGGAAAAAATTCGCGAGTCATTTGTCGTCCCCTCCCAATCGGCCTTAACATGTGTAAACATCATGTTATGTGCACATGTTGCCATCATGTTTTGCGTGGTTGTACCTTTCCGACCACGATATAAAACTTGTTTATCGACGGGGACACATGCCGAAATATGAGTTCCATCGATAGCCCCGATGCAATTCTAAAAATTGAAAAAAAAAATTAGTGATGAGACCCAAATCAATTCAAACCTTAACATAAGGAAACACACTAAGTTCATACCTTAAACTAAGGAAACACACTAAATTCATACATTAAAATAAGGAAACCAACGAGGATTCCCTTTTATCTCAGGTTGGACTTTACGGGGTTCTCGTAGCCGTATTAGTTGACGGGTTAGACTCAAAACCGCACGTAGAACTTTTTTGAACCATGTGTGTACGATTTTAGTTGAGTGCTGGTAGCGTTCCGCCACAATTCGCACACGTTCATTGTGGCAAATAGTGAATAAGAACATCGCTACCCCTTCTTCAACTGATATCCTTTGATTTTCCAACCCAACCCTCCTAAGCAGTTGGCATAGCCTTCTAAACAAGTCATGCTTCATCTGCAAACTTCTATAGCAACGGATGTGCGAGTTCATCAACTCTTGAGTATATTCTGCACCCGATAATATAGATGTGCGTACAGGTCTTGGTGGTGATTGGGCGACTTCAAAAAGTTCATCAAGTATAACCGCACCCGCAAGAATTATCCCAGCTCTAATAAGTGCATCTCTCACCTCATCGTTATCATTATTAGAATTCATTCTGATTTTAAACTAAACTGAAATAGCAAACTAGACGATAGGAAGAAACTGAAATAGCAAACAAGACAGTATAAAAAAACTAAAATAACAAACTCAACAGTAGGCATAGGATGAAATAACAAACATCAAGGAATGTCCAAAATCTAGAATTTTTCAGCATCTATACATCAGAATTTAAGTGCAGATTAACATGCGAATATATTTTAGCAACCTGGATACTACTAACTCTAGCCTAAAACATCATGAAAATGTACAGCTATCATCCTATCAATTGGCCAGAGCA
Source organism: Canna indica (assembly GCA_034359265.1). Classification (NCBI taxonomy): domain Eukaryota; kingdom Viridiplantae; phylum Streptophyta; class Magnoliopsida; order Zingiberales; family Cannaceae; genus Canna; species Canna indica. The sequence continues at coordinate 73,060,467 of CP136894.1, read as the reverse complement.
ATTCAACTATTAATTTTAGCAAAACAACATGAAAATGTGCAACTATCATCCCAGCAACAGAATTACATATTAAATTGAACTTTCAAGCATATTTTCTAGCAACAAACAATATGAAACAAGTTGAAAATGTGCAGTATGAATTCTACAGCAACTACAAGTTCAAGTTAATACAAGTTCAAGAATTCTACAGCAACTACAAGTTGAAGATAATGCTAAAGCAACCTACTGAAAGTAAACTAACACGTTCAATTATAACCCCACATAGTTGAGTATTTAGTACAGCCACACGTTAGGAGCATTTAGTACAACCCCACATTAGGAGCATTTTAGTTTAAAATATTTACATAAAATTGGTGCTATATATTCCCATGCATCACGATACAGCACCTTCATCATCTAAAGCTGCAAAAAAACTGCGAGCGTCAGGATTTTTTATTAGAAAATTTATAACATGGTTGTTAACTTGATTATCTAGGTCAAAACTCTGCAGCCTTGAAACACACGATGCGAGTGACTCGGGCACTACTTGAGGAGGACCAGTGACACTTGTTTAATTAACTGTGATTCCACCCAACTTATCTATTAGTGAAGTTGCATCAGATAATGCTTGGGCCGAACATTGAGATGAATTACCTCTTTTCCTTGATCGACAATTACATGACCCCAATGGAATGTTAGGGGAGACCCTACGCAAAAGGGGTTCCGGACCACCACTTGAATATGTCCCCTCATGCTCATGTGCTCTCAATGGTCGTTTCCCTCGACCTATATCTCTAAACTCATTCTCAACCCGACGCTCTTCGTCCGAGGTCAAATGTACTTCAGAAGAGGAACGAGCTAAGTGACCCATCGCGGACTGATTAGCAAATGATAATTCCATCAGGTCTTAAAACTTAGGTGGACCATTTTTGAACATTTTGAATGAATCTCCAAGTGTCTACAAACCAACAATTTTTTATTTGTACGTTGTCATCATAAGACTCATAACAAGAAAAACTACTAATAAAAGACGTACCAAAGATCGATTCCAAACAGTTTCATCAGCTTCAATAATATTTGTGTCAGGATTCCAGGTTACTCCGGTATGATTAATTAGCTCTTTGAAAGATCGATAAGTTCTATGAAGACGATATTTTTTTTGTCTACACTTATCAAACCCAAATTTGCCCCCAAACTTTTCCTCCAACTTATCACTAATCTCCTCCCAACTTTTCTTATCATAGTTGGTGGTACCACGTTGCCTTGTCTACTCGGCCAATTTTTTTTAAAATTCTTCAGTTACAAGGTGGGCCTACTCAGCCACATTTTCTCTTGGTTTGCGGTGGCCACCCATATTCAACTATTTATTCTACAATCGTAAACCAAAATAGAACAGAAACAAATCATGTAAACAGTAGAGTAATGAATTGAACAGAACAAAGAAATGGGGAATTGGTCCACCAAAGGAACTTCAAAGAAATGAAAACCTTTTGACAGTAGAGTAAAAATCATGCAAAATATATGAACTGGTCCACCTTTTGACAGTAGAGTAAAAATCATGCAAAATAATTGAACAAAACTGCATTCCAATTTCACCCAGACAAATTATCTTATACAAAAACTTTGGTCAAATGTTAATAGGATCTGGGCAAATAGGTAGTCTACTACTAGGTCAAAAGAAAGGAAAATGCGCTATATTGGAGAGCTTGAGCGAAAAATACTAACACTACAGACAGAAGCAACAACCTTATCAGCTCAATTAATATTATTACAGGTATGGGTTCCCTTTAAGTTTTGTAAATGAAAGCTACTATTAGTTGTTTGTCCTTACAAGGTCATGCATGTTATCAAGTTCATCAATCTATATCTATGTTGGAAAAACTTAGCCGAATTGAAAATAGAACTGGATGAATGAGAAAACAAATCCTTATATCCAGGAGAGAATCGGTGAAAGAAGAAAAAGAAGAAAAACATTACCCAGAACCCAATAATCAATCAAATAATAGACATTGTTGTTTTCTATGAATGAGAAAGGAATACCTACATTTCAAAGAAAGAGAGATGCCTCACCATCCAAGACAGACAACAACAGCTCAGTATGTGTACTAAACTTTAGAACTTACTCATTAGTGAATCAATAATTAGTGGATATTCTAAGGTAAATGTATGTAAGTCCTAATGTAATTCAAAAGAAAAAAAACAATTGTAATTCAAAACCCGGAGTACTAATTAATGAAAAATAATTTAAATACTCTCTTTTTCTAATGAAATATTTTCCAACATTTTATTAAAATGGGAATTTGATAACTCAAAATATATCAAAACCAAAATTCACCAAAATATCCATTTGAGAATCTGGAAGTTTTCTCAACTTAACCATAACTCACTATGTAAAATTTTCCCTAGCTTTTTTGTATTTGACAAGTGAATCAGAAAACAACAATCACAGTAAAATATCACACATGATGGATAAGTAAAGAAGAAAAAAAACACTGTTACCAATTGAATGAAGAATTTGATTTGAATCATCAGGTGGAAGAACTCAGGTTACTGGAGCAAGTTAAGAACGTCTAATTCTTTTATATTTAAGTCTCGGTACTTATTCTAGTGACATCATTCTCGAAAGAAAAGAAAAAAATAGAAAAAGATACAAAGACAGATTGCACTGCATGGATTGGCTATAGAAATGATTTAAAGAGAGATTGGTTATCCACATTTTTCTCAATATGTACTTCTAAATCTAAATAAATTGCACAACTTGCAGATATCAAACCCTAATTGCACAAAAAAAATATAATACAGATATCATATCAAACCCTAGATTTGTTAATCACAACATGCAGATCTGTTAAATCCTAGATCTGTAAAGAACAACATCATAGTCGGCAGATTAAAAAAAAAGGAAGAAGAACAATATCACAACATGCAGATGTAAAGAACAATATCATAGCTAGCAGATTAAAAAAAAGGAAGAAGAACAATATCATACCCGGCAAATTAAAAAAAAGAAAGAAGAAATCTGAAAGAAACCCTCAGAGCAATATCACACATACAACCTAAATCCTAGATTTTAAAAAAAAATCCGAAAAAGAAGTAGATCGCAATGAGGAACAACCCCTAAAAGAAACCCTCAGAACAATATCAAACAGACAACCTAAATCCTAGATTTAAAAAAAATCCGCAAAAGAAGTAGATCTACTCATAGCCGGCAAAAAGGAAGAAGAAATGGGGTTTCAAGGTTACCTTGGACGGAGTTTTCCGTCTGAGGGGAGCTACGGGAACAGATCGCGCCAAAAATTCGAAATGGGATTTCGAGGTTACCTTGGACGGAGTTTGCCGTCAAAAAAGAAGTAGAGCAATCCCTAAAATCTGAAAGAAACCATCAGATCTACTCATAGCCGACAAAAAGGAAGAAGAAATGGGGTTCCGAGGTTACCTTGGACGGAGTTTGCCGTCGGAGGGATGCTGCGGGAACGGATCGCGCCAAAAATTGCCGCGGAGGGGAGCTGCTAGGGCTGGGCGAAAACTTGTCGCCGCGTGAGAGGTGTTGGGTTTTGTTCGAATACCATAAAACGGATTGTTTTCGAGATAATTACAAGTTTGTCACTCCGTCTGTTTTCTGTTTTGGATGAAAACACCGAATTGGTGTTTTCTAAGTCATGTACAAAGCCCGTTTTGAAGAAAACGCGTTCTGGCGAAAACAACTACCCGTTTTCCGCTGTTTCGCGCAACCAAGCGTGTTTTCGGGCGTGTTTTCATTTTCAACGAAAAACCAAAACCCAAAACGCGTCCGTTTTGGATAACCAAACGCACCCTAAGCGTTTTCAATTTCCAATCCCTCCCTTTCAATATTTTTGAAGATTGAACCAAAATCGGTTACCAAACAAGTTTCTATGAAAATTGAAAACACAAACAAACACAGAGGCAGGTTAATAAAACAAAATAAGAGTCGACTTCATATTGTGTTTATATATATAATTATATATACACAGTATATTTATAAAAAAAATATAAAATATTCGGGACAATATTTTTTAAAATAAAACTTTAGAAAAAAACATATTCTGTTATTTTAATAGTTAATTTATTTTAACTTTTATATAAATTTCTGAATTATAGAATATAAAATAATATCAAATTGTTTTATAACAATTAAAATATGTTAATCATTGCACTATAAAATATAAAAAATCTTTAATACAATAAAATATAAATATTTCTTCTATTCTCATTATTTTCAAATATGTACAATATTCAAAAATATATAATATTATTATTATATTAAAGGTTGAAAATATTTTATTATCAAAATATATTTAATGAAGTATTTGAAATATTCCAAATTTATGATATGAAATGATTTTTTGATATATATTAATTTATTAATATTTGTTTTAAAATCAAACTCACACTGTAAATATATAATTTTAATTTTTTTTCAGTTTATTCTTATTTTCACAACTAAATATAAGAAAATGGTTTTTTTCTTGAAAATATTTTTCTGCAAATATTTATGCTCACCTTCTTGATCGCTTAAATTCGTTTGTAATTATGCTATCATCATGGTAAATCTTCAGATCCTCACCTTCTTGTTTGCTTAAATTCGTGAGTAATATGCTGTCATAATGTTAAATCTTGAGAAGGTTTTCAGTACTTTGATTCAAAATTAAGACTAGTATTTGTTCCAAGGCTGCAAATACCAAAACCTTAATCAAGAAAAAAAAGACAGTTCTATTGTACGAGGAAACATTGCTTTTGTAGGCATGAAAAAAACCACTGTAAGCAATACTAACAAATGTTTTATCTAAATATCAACACATGCTCGTGAATTTATCATCCAAATAGCACTTAGAATTAACCTTTCTGTTTACTATTAACCTAGTGATGCTGATTCAACAAGTGTAACTCTTTCGCATTTTGTATTCAACAGTTCGTATGCAACAGTTCCAAACCATTCAACAGAGACGCAGAGAGATGATTATAGATTTTTTTAGTACAACCGAATGCACAGACACGCTTCATAGAAATTCTTAGAGCCCCTCGTAGGAATGAATCTAATCTTATTAAAATTGAACCTAGTATGATTAAGACTAAACTCAAAATAAAAGTCGTCCTATATTGCTAAAGAGTGAACCTAATACTTTCACTTTAAGTTCAACCATAATAATGCTAAGTTCACTCTTCATAACGTTAGGTTCAATCATGTGTGAGCTCTATAGTAGTTTTTCTCGATATAACTTGAGCTACTTCATTAGGCTCCATAGAAATAGAAATTCTATGAAGCCCCAAACGAGAGTAAAACTAATATTGTTAAGAATGAACCTAGCATTATTAAAATTGAACTCAAAGTAGAAGCGAACATGTGTTGAAAGAGTGAACTTAGTTTTTAAGTTCAGTCTTAATAAAAAAAAATGATTCACTCTTAATAATGCTAAATTGTTGACGTTCACCCCTATACGGTGCTCCAGGTGCTCCATAAGAATTTCTAGGGAATCATACTCAATTTTTTCCATCGGATAGGAACTCCTAGACCTATCAATGTGAACTGAGCTGCATTGGCTAAAATTGTCAGCACCGAGTCTGTGTGCCAACTCTATCAACTGTAATTTTCTCTTACACATCCTGAATATGCGACAATGGGAATTTGTCGAATAGCCCTCCTAGTTTTCCACCGACATGTCACCCATATGAGCAGGATAGAGAAAATGAACACAATTAAAACACCAAAACAGATAGTCAATCACAACCCATAGTCACGGGCCAACGACCAGTATTTTCACTGATAATTCAACTATTGGAGGATCACTAGAATATCTAATGCTATAGTGCTAGTGAGATGCATAGTTTCCAAATACAGATAGATAAATGTACTTTGAGCGTCAAGATGTACACATTATAAATTTGACAAACTTCAAGAGCTTTAAACACTGTTATTGATTAATTCATATTCAAATCTGACACAACAAGTGGCAGTGGCAATGGCAATTATATCTTTTTTTCTAATGCAGAATGTAACAGCAAATTTGATAAATGAATAAAACTTGCAACACTGCTATAGTTGTAACACTGAGTTCGATTTCATTTCACCACAAACAAAATTGGAATACAAAAGAACTAATAACATCGAAGCAAAAGTCATATCGATCTTGATTTTAAAATAGCTAAGCAAACAAAAACCATCACGAACAACCTGCGAGCGCTCTAATCAAACAAGCTGAAGCCCATGTCCTGCAATTCCCAGACAAGTAAGCAAACAATTAGTGGACGACATAATAAAAAAACATTTCTTTGGTAATACAAAAGGGCAGTGCCACGAAGCCTCACATCATCAGATTCTTCCTTCTCCTCGACCTTCTCCTCTTTCTTTGCCTCCGCAGCAGCCGGCGCGGCCGACGCAGCACCTCCGGCAGCCGCGACAGGGGCAGCAGAAACGGCTCCACCTGACGGCACTGAAGCGCACTTCTCCCTACCAGCGGCAATGAGCTCGGCTAGGTCCTTCCCCTTGATCTCCGAAAGCAGAAAATCTATCCTCGCATTCTCCGCATCCGCCCCAACTGAAAGGTTAAGAAAACAAAATTCCTGCAGGTAAGATTAAAGGACGAAGGGAGAAGGCATCGAATCCGAAGCTTAGGATAGGAGACAAACCCGATTCGAGGATGCATTTGAGATCGCCAGCTGACGGATCAGAGTTTCCGCCGAGGACGGCGAGGAGGTAAGCAGCCACGACCTTCATCTCTCTTCGCTTCGGCCGCTGCACGAACTTGATAGATTAGGGTTCCAGGAGAATGAGCGCGTAGGTAATCGAGAATATATATATATCGTTACTTCCTAACCCTAGATTAATATATACAAAACAAAATTAACTTCGTCATGCGTATATATACATAATAATACATTTATAAAAACATTATATAATATTTGGGGATAAATATTATTTATTATAAGACATCTAAATTTTATTAAATTATTTTAATAGTTTAATACATTAATTTATATAAAATTTAAAATTTAATAAAATAATTATAACTACTAAAATTTATTAAATTATACAATATTATAAAATATAAAAAGAAAATTCATACTTTATAATCCTCATAGTTTACTCGAATTTTTATTTTAATCCTCATAATTTAAAATTTTTAATTTTAGTCCACACACACTATATTTTCATTTAGGATTTAGTCTTTGTCGTTACTTGACACATAAACTGAGCTGACGTGGATAACGATTGCTAACTCGATATTGCTGGCGTTGAGTTTATAGGGACTAACTACTAAAAGAAAATATAGTATGATAATTAAAATTAAAATTTTTGTAAATAAGAGAACTAAAATTAAAATTCGAGTTAATTTTTTTCTTGTAGTTAATTATCATTTAACTTTTTCTAATTAATAAATAGTTGTAGTTAATTATAAGTTAACTTTTTTCAATTAATGAATAATTAAATATTGAGAATCGCCATTAATGTGTTAAAATATAAAAATGAATGAAGATTAAAATGAATCATACATAAATTTAAATAACATTTTTATGTGGATTTTCCTTTTCTATACAAACAACATGATTCGGAGTTTAATTCACGTAAAATTTAATATTTTCGTAGACTAATTTGATTCAAAAAATTAGTATCATGATTATTTACCATCAAAATTTAGATAATACTAAATAAAATTTATCTAAATAAAATTAGGGGAAATCATATTTTTAGTCTTCATAATGTACTCGAATTTTAGTTTTAGTCCCCAAAGTGTATTCGAATTTTGATTTTAGTCCACATAATTTATAAAACTTTGATTTTAATCCTCATACTATATTTTCTTTTAGAAATTGATCATTGCGGACTTCACGTTACCAATGTCCAATCAATCATTATTATTCACGTTAGCTTTGTTTATGCCTAAAGTGACGACATAGATCAATTCTTAAATGAAAATATAATGTGAAGACTAAAACCAAAATTTTTAAACTATAGAGATTAAAATCAAAATTCGAATAAATTATGGGGATTAAAAAGTATGATTTTCCTAATATAAAATTGTTTTAATGTGTTGATATCAAACATTTGATATGTTCTAATATATTATTGTTATTTTCAAATATTTACAATATCTAATAACTAAGGAGACGTTTGATACATTACCATTCTAAATTATCACTCAAATGTATTATCGCTTTTAAAATTACTGATAATGTTACATTATCATATTTGACATGAACTAATAATCTCGCTAGTAATTCATATTACTTTCTTTGGTATAAAAAAAGATGATTGAAAAATTGATATCTTTAATTTAAATATCTTCAAATTAAAAATAAATAAATATGATTTACCACTTTACTATGAGATAAGCAAATGAGATGAGGCAAATATTTTCTCTATGTTAATATGGGGTATTTTTGTCAAAAATAAAAAATAATATTACTACTTTATTGATGATCCACGTAGCCACCCCTCTCTTGGTAATGTAGATTACCAGTTGAGTGGTAATATAGATTACCTTGTGTATCCATATTATCAATAATTTGTTTCAATCAAACATGATAATCTGATGGGCTCATATACTTTTAATTCAAATTAGAGATAATTTATTTGGATTACCTTATATCAAACGCCTTCTAAAAGCATTAACATTATATCAAGGTTTTATAATATTTTAATATTAAGAGAAATTTTAAAGAAGTATTTTAAATGTCCAAAAAAATGTTTTGAAATTAAATACATGTATAATTGTATAATTTTAATTTTTTAAATTTATCTAAATACAAAAAAATGTTATGTCACAAGGTTTAAGTCTTTTGATTACTATATTTCTATCTAATGCGTTTTAGTATATTTTCTATTTCACAACTAAAACTTAAGAAGATGATTTATTTTTCCTGAGAACATGTTTTTTCTACAAGTCTGTTTAGCAATGAAAATGTGATCTCATAGCATTTAGAATTTTTCTTAAAGAGAAAATAATCTTAGGAGGCATTTGATTACTAGCAAATATTTGCGTACAAAAGCGCATGACTGTAAATAAAAGTTGCAATCTACCGCGCCCTGTCAAAAATCTTAATGCTCTACTCTACTCGCCCTTGTTTGGCAGCCAATAGCTAATTTAAGAAAACATATTACTCTACTCTATTAACAAGCTGTCAGTTTAAGACAACCTCACGCTTAAGTTCATTTGTAAACTTTACTACGTGATATAAAAATAGTATCAATTTTTAGTTTATTTAAAACACACAAAAAAATGGCTTAGTTTTCATAAATCACTTTACAATAATAACTTTTTATTAAGCTATACGGTTAATAATAATTATTAATCAGTATAGTTAATTTAATTAGTAGCTAAGCTATCTATTAAGTTATAGTATGGACCGAACTAGCTCATTGGACCCCATCGGACAATGCTTGGATGCGCCCACACTCATGAACCAGACTCAGATCGAGTCAAGTACCACAACTTAGTCCGGGGATCACCCGATCAGATAAGAATATCGACATCTTTCATTAATTATTAGGGATTCAACAGTAATGAGCCCATCATTTACAGGATAAACTTCGACTCATTTCAGGCATATTCCTGCACGAAATCTGGGAAATATCTCTGACCTACCTCATAAAACAAACACGACACACATCGACTATACTATTGATTTCAATTCCATACCCTCATCATTTGAGCACTTGAATGTTAAAGTGTCTTTGTAGGTCACCACCAGAATCACGCTAGATCAGGAGATGTGGATGCATGTATAATCCGACTTCAGACAAGAATATTTGGCGCCCACTGTGTGGCCCGAGTAAACCTTACATGTCCCACCATGGTAGACAATCGGAGTCAGGCTAACGTCGATGCAAACAAACAACACAACCTAGCAGTAGCATCCCCCCTGTTATCGATTGACGCTAATACAATGAAGAGTGGTGCTTTGGTGTCCGTCGACTTAACGTTATAGGAGCTACAACGTCTAATCATTGATCTCCCGACACAAAACTAGAGGTTGTTAGCCTAGCTCAACACGCTAACACAATCCAATGAGCAGCTTTCAGCCGAGCGCGAGCCCTGTTGCTCGAAGCATGAAGAAGATAGTCACCACAAGAGAACTCAAAGGCTGACCTCAATCTTCAGAGACCATATCTCCCACACAAAACATCAAAGAGAAGCACTAGGGCCACAATGGTCTTTCCTCCCTCGCCGTCGACTCAAGACTATTCGTGAAACATATCATGGCAATCTCTCTCCCCGGTAACTTCAAACTGTCGACCACTCTCAAACCATATGATGACACGGGTGATCCGACCACACATCTGATGATGTTCAAATCATTGATGCTACTCCATCAGGTGTCGTGCTTTCCCCACTTTCTTAGAGAAAATCGTACTACTATGGTTCTCTACCATTCGTCAGGATTTGTACACACCTTTCAGAAGCTCTCCAAAGCATTTATCAATCAATTCTCCTCATCTCGGAGGATGCTCGAGCTTTAATATTGCATGAGATATCAATATTGTATGATTTGACACTAAAGTTGCGAGCAATACTTCCTGAAAAGCTCAAACCCAACCCAGTAGCTTCGGATAAGTTGAAGATAGTTTCCTAGAACGACTATATCGGCTTGAAAGATTTGAAAAATTAGAGTACATGTGTATATATATGCACACCCAATTCTTTTTTTAAAATCAAAATGGTAGGTATATATATGTATTGACATTTCATAAGAATTTAATACAAGATCACAATGGACCTAGTAGCATAAAAGAAGTAGACGGAAATTATCAAAAAATTACATAGTGAAAATAATATTTATCTAAAAGAGAGAAAAAATGTTTGTCGAAAGTTGTTTAAATTCATCTGAAAGAGAGTGAGTCGTGATTCATATGTCTTGGTGACTAATATTTATCTTAAATTTTTAAATTATCAAAATTTCATTTCCATAAATTATTGTACTCAATTTACCCATCTTCTTTTTTTTCTCTTTCTTCATCTTGCTCACTGTGTCTGCCATTTCCAGCTCAAAAGGTTGCAAAAGTAAAGCAATTAATTAATTTTTAAATCATGTGTGAATACAGTGAATCCAACAAAAGAATAATTAATCCCTCACAGTGGATTACATTTTAATGAATTTTATTCTGGATGACCTAATATGTAAATTCATTTTTCATCGTCCACTTCGCGTTACTGATCCAAATTGAAGATAACCCTATAAAATTATCAATTTACACGTTCCTGACATAGACGAGTGATTGGTGATGGATAAAATAATAATTTATTTTAAAAATCTCACTCAACTAATGAGTGTAATATCAGCGAATAAATATTTATTATATCATCGTCGTTAATGTGATACATCGGTCTTTTTTATTAACATTGATAATTTATGCTAAACGAGATAATAAATTTTAAATTCATTTAATGGTCAAAATTCGTATTTTTTTTTAGTATTATCCTATATAATATATTTATGTTTGATTAATAAAAAATCTCAAAATCAATGAATTGATTTTTTTTCATTCTAATCAAACAAATACAGATAATATAATATTGTTACAAAGATTTATAACACAGTTGTTTATATTAATTAGAATGATATTGTCACGAGGTTCATAATAGTAATACTTTGAAAATAACATGATTACTATGTTTATACCACTAATATATTTAAAGCACTCTTACAAGTAATATGTCATTATTATAGATTAAAATACTATTTTCCCCAAAACAACACCACTAAATCTTGATCTGATGATCTCCTTTAGTCCCAGCCCTGTCGAATCTAGCTATCAAGGTTAGGAATAGGCTGGCCACCGTTGTGCCAAGTGATAACGGCAAGATCAATCTTTGCACATAGCACCTCTCTCGGGCGACACATGGCATCATTGTTGCTACGATAACGATTTTGTAGTCTACCAAAATCTTTCAAAAAATTAGGAATTTCTCTCAAAATTCCAATCTCTTCTTATTTTATGCAGAAATCTATCATGGCAATGTAGTATCATCAAGGAGAAAAAATTAATCAAAACCAAGGAAAAATATTCCATTCTCTCTTATTCATGATATTATTGCTCTTAAGAAGCACAAGGGAAAATTCTTTCTTTCTCGCACGGCTCTTCTCCCTCATTGATCACCGATTACCTCGACTTGTCCCCGACACGTTAGCGGTGGCTACACACGTGTTCCAATATGAGAGGAGATTAAGTATATATGCAAAACTTATAATAGAGAGTACTAAAATTTTTTTACCAATAATTTGTTTTTACTATTAATTAGTTCATATTTTTCAATAAATTTTTGAAAAAAATTAAAAATTAAAAGTGAGAATTCAAACTTCGGGTATAACATCAAGACATGCAATTTTAATATTTATTGCATTATAGATAATGATTATGATTTGAGAGGATTGAATGATAAATTCTGTAAAAATAATTAACTTTTAGACTTAATTATAGAAACATTTGTCAATATCCTAGATATTATATCATGACATAATCTCAAGCTCCTCACAATAACAACTATTTCATCTTGTCACACTTACAAATTTCTCTGTTTTTTTTTTACAGTTAAAAATGTCATTTTTTAATTGCGCATAAGGTTTACTTTTAAGTTGTTTTCTCTATTTTTAAATTAAGAAGCTGAATTAAATATTTCAAAAGTTTCAAAATTCAAATATGATAAAAAACAAATTCAAATCCACATTTAAAATAAAATAATAATAATAAAAATATCTTGAACTATTAAATTTTTAATAAATTAATCTCATATTTTTATTCTTGATAAATTTATATTCGAATTTTCATCTTTGTTTCAATTGTATACTCTCGTTAGTTGAGTGTTAAAATAATTATTATATGCTGACGTGAACTTTCAGTCAGTATAAATAAATAATTTTTTTAATCAAATTTATATTGTCATCAAATATACTATTGATATTTATTTATTAAAAAATTTAATGATAAAATAAATTTGATTAAAAAATTATTTATTTATGCTGATTGCATAGTCCACGTCATCATATAATGATTATTTTAATACTCAATTAACGAAAGTATATAACTGATATAAAGATAAAAATTTACTTATAAATTTATTATGAATAAAAGTACGAAATATATTTGTTAAAAATTTAATAGCTCGATATATTTTTATTAATTTATTAGAATGAGTTACATAAATGAGTGACTTGTATGTGCCACCTGCTTCAAATCGTGGCTTTAAAACCATGCCCGTAGGATATGATAATTAACAATACAGCCCCCAAATATATTTGTATTATAAGGCTCCAAGCGTACAATGCCATTATTTTCTACATATACCACGAGAATAAGAACAAGAGTTAGTGTTAGACCAAACACTATTTATTATTTATTTTAACGTTATTAATTATTTATTTTAACCACACACCGTCCTACTTTTGTGAGGGAAAAAAAAGAAGGAGAAAAATACATATTTGATCATATAATTTTTTAATTTTTTAATTTTTTATCTTATAAATTTTACTTTGATATTTTCAGTATTATAAATTTATTCCGTAGTACATATTTGATCTTATCCGTGACGGTCCGTTAACTCTCTGTTAGTCCAGACTAACGTCGTTCATACACGTTGACATATTTCGTCCTATAAATTTTATTTTAAAATTATTAATCCTATATATTTGTCCCATAGCACAGATTTGAACCTACATATTTATCTCGTAGTATAAATTTTTTTTCAACATATTTGTCCCATATTACAAATTTGATCATATCCGTGATGATCTGTTAACTCTCTGTCCACGAAAAAAAAAAACAGCGTTATGTCCATATTGACGGAGTTAATAGACCGTCATAAATATGATCAAATTTATGTTACGAAATAAACTTATATATGTTACAGAGTTAACATACTAACTTGTCTATATGCCAATCCGTCATATTGATTTGGTCCAAATATTTTTTCGTGGACGGAGAGTTAACAGACCATCGCAGAAATTTGTGCTACGGGGCAAACATATAGGACTAGAAATTTTGAAATAAAATTTATAGGATCAAATCTGTCAACATGTATGAATAACGTCAGTCCACATCGACAGAGAGTTAATAGACCGTCACAGATAGAACCAAATCTATGCTAAGTATCAAACTTATAAGACAGAATATCAAAATAAAATCTATAAGATCAAAATCCAAAAAATTAAAAATTGAGAAAATGTACAAAAATGCTCATAATATTTTTTCACGGGTGCTAAAATGCTTTTAAGGTTTTTTTGGGATAAAAAAATATCACTTACGTTATGAAACTTGATACAAAAATACCCTTATAGGTAAACAACGTTAATTGAGAGATAATGGAGTTGACGTGACTGATGACTGAGACTGATGACGTGGACATGTCACGCGCATGCACACCAAGACGTTTTCTCACGGGTACTAAAATGCTCCTACCATTTTTTCACAAGTACAAAAATACCCATAATATTTTCTCACGAGTACTAAAATATCCATAACGTTTATTTTGGAGCTAAAATACCCCCGAGGTTATTGAAAATGATACTAAGCTAACTTCTGTTAGGTGAGACTTAACAGAGATGTCATGGATACTGATAGAGATGTTGGGTTTACACGTGGTGCATATGCAGAGAGTAACTTGCCATGCAAGGGTGAGTAAAAAAATCAAAAATTCGATTAATTGAAAAACTGGTTTGAAACTGAACCAAATTTTTCGATTAATCGATTTGATGGTTTCAAGTTTTGATTTTTATTTTCTAAATTTTCAGTTTTCGATTTTAGTTTTGATTTCGATTTCTTATGTGTCGCTTACGTGACAAGTTGCTTTTTGCATATGTGCCACGTGTAAAGTCAACATCATTGTCAGCATCCACGATATCTCCGTTAAGTCTCACATAACAAAAATTAGCCTAGTGTCATTTTTGTACAATTTTCAATAATCTCATGAGTATTTTAGCTTCAAAACAAACGTTAGGAATATTTTAGTACCCGTGAGAAAATATTAGGAATATTTTAGTACTCGTGAAAAAATATTAGGATTATTTTAGTACATGTGAGAAAGCGTCTTGGCCTGCATGCGCGCCACATGTCCACATCATCAATCCCAGTCATCAGCCACACCAACTTTGTTATTTTTTAATTAATGCCGTCTATCTATATGAGTATTTTTATATCCAATTCAATAACCTAACGAGTATTTTTTATTTTTTAAAAATTTTTAGGAATATTTTAATTTTCGTGAAAAAATATTAGAAGTATTTATATATATATATATATATTAAAAATTTATAGAAATAAATTTGCACTCCTCAAGAAAAAAATAAAAATAAAAATCGGATAGGCTGTTGGCTCTTCTCTCTTTAAAGCAATCATTCTTCACCAGCAAAAATTTATTCCCCACCAACAGGGTTGTCCTCCGCACAGTGGAAAATAATAGAGAAAAAAGGTGGCACAGAGAGAACAGGATGTGGACATGTCGATGCCCAGCTCTACCTTTTCCAATTAAACCATCTCAGTCTTCGTAAGTGCTCGACATGACGATTTGTTTGGATCTCAAATAAACCATCTGAGTCGGATTGAACCGGTTCATTCTGTCTATTTTGGTGATAATAGAAAGTGAAGATTGACACGGGATATCAATCGGATTCGGATAGACTGTTTCGTACATATCTTGAATGTCATGTCACGTTACATCATTACGTAGAAAGGTGTTAGGTCAGCAACAATTTGCATTTAAGCACGGACATTTATGCCTAATCTTAGATGTAAAGGCTTGCACTGATCCTGCAATCCCACCTTACGAATTTAATCGCAATTAGGAGATATGTATATATCCACGTGAAATATATTTATTAAAATAAAGATTTTATTTATTTGCAGTGTAGAAAATTTAGATTTTAGATGTAAAGGCACCTTCTATAAGCAACGATTTTAAATTGAAAAATTAAAGAAAGTCTTTAATGTAAAATATATCACTTTCGTCAATATTTATTTATTTATTTATTTATATTTAAAATATATGATTTTTATGGATAAAAGTATTAAAAGTTAAAACTTGCAAAAGTAAGGGTCATAAATGACAATATGTTATTTTCACTAAGTCAGTTTTTCTTATTTTTAATTTCTTATTGTAAATATTTAATTTTATATTGATGAACGAATAAAATGAAATGCAAATTACAGTATTTTCACTAACATTTTATTCACTTATTTTTACTTATTTTTTAAAATAACTATTTCACTTAATTTTAATTTATTATTTTAAAAATATGTAACTTTTCCAATTAATGAAGGACTTATTATTTACTTAATTTTAATTTTACAAATATATTATTTTTTGTTGTTGGAATATTAAAATGCTAATTTTATAAACATATAAGATTTAAATATAAATAATTTTTTTATTAGTTTTAAAATATTTTTATGATAACATACTAAAATAAAAAGTTACAATTAAGGAATCTAATTTTATAATACATAATTTAATTATATAAAATTAGAATGTATTTTTTTTATCATCAACAAGTAAGATAAAAATTGATAAAAATGAGATAAAAAATGGGGCATCAAAATTGAGAAAAAAAATTGTTTCATACTTCTCATTTCGATTTTTATAATCTAAAAAAATTGAGTTGCATATATAATCTAAAAAAATTGAATTGCATATCCATATAACTTTTATCTAAATTTCTTTGATAAACATAGTTTTATGGATAAGTTTAGGGATGAATTTTAAACCCTGATTTTTTAAAAGTTCTTGAATAAAAAAAATGATTTAGGAATATAAAATTTGATGTTATATTTGATATATATCAGATAAAAAATTAATTATTTTTTAATTTATTATAATCTTATTCTTATCATATTATATTCTATTTAATAAAACAAATGGATGCGTATAGTATTTTAATTTTAATTACAAAAAGCCGATTCACACTTTCTTAATTTTTTATTTTATTTTTTGTGAAAGGAAGGATAAAAATCGTATGTGCACCTGCACGAGTTGGAGATCGGCATTTAATGCGGCTGATATAATCTTGGATGGTGGAGGGTTCCTCTCTCTCTCTCTCTCTCTCTCTCTCTCTCCGTTCATCGCATGAGCGTGATCCAACCACTATCCGCTCCCATCTCAATTTGTCGGCTTGGACCCGCTCCCGCTTACAACCTACAAGCTCGTTCATCCTCTTTGGACCTTTTGCTGGTGGGGTATTAAATCCGCGGGTCTCCTTTGGGGGCATCTCCCTCTGGTGGGGTATTAATTCCGCGGGTCTCATTTGGGGTCTCTCTCTCTCCAATCTATTGCCGCTCCTCTCCCATCCTTCGGAATCTCAGCGCGTTGAATACTTCGCAATCGAAGGTACGGGTCGAGAAGGAAAGAAAAAGCTTCTATTATTTCGTTGATATGTTCCCGATCGATTTTTGCCTTAAAGATCCGGTTTTAGTGCACATGCATGTGGAATTGTGGTCATTTGTTTGTAAATAAAAGAGGATTTGATTTCTTTCGGTATTTCTGTTAGTTTTTTTGATCATTTTGTCGAAACGCCTGACCTTTGCTTGCAGGCACGCCCGTTCTTAGGTTTTGAGCATTATTTTTGTTTCTTTTCCCCGCTTCAAATTCTTCCTTATGTTTTTATATCGTCATGTGCTCATTTAGTTATAGTAAGAACTGCTTAAGCTCGGCTAAAAACTGAAGCTGCTGCAGTTTTTATCAAACTTTCTAGGTTACCCTCTTTCTTCACCTTGCTCGACGATTATGTGTACCGTTTTGCTCCTATTGGTTTGTTGTTTATTAGTTCGTAAAAAGAGCCGAATAAGAGAAAAGAGAGATAAGTTTGATCACTTGAAAGGGATCATCCTCCAAATAGCCAAAGGCTTCTTCCACAATTTCTTTGTCTTTAGGCATTTCACATATTTATAACCCAAAACATTAAGGATCTTAGAAGAAGGAAGACCTCATCTTCCTCCAAATAGCCAAAGGCTTCTTCCACAATTTCTTTGTCTTTAGGCATTTCACATATTTATAACCCAAAACATTAAGGATCTTAGAAGAAGGAAGACCTCATAAAAGATAAAATGAATTATAATAAACAGATAGATAAAAACATAAAGATAATAATACTAAATAAGAAAAGTCTAAAAAAAGGAAGCTAGGAACAAGTAGAAATCAACCAATAGGTTGTGGTTGGTTCTATGAATAACCTCGACGTCAATTATCTCACATTGCTTAATAGGGTAAGTATGGAGTTTGGCAATCCTTGTATCATGTACATAAAATTGTTAGTACTATAGGTGTCAATTCATACCATAATAGTTTGATGGTTCAGAAACTCGTCAACCTACATTGTTTGAGGATTTGAATATCTTGCCAATGCATGTATGGAAAAGCAATAATAAATGTATTGTCATCTTCAATACCTTCATTTGAGTTCGTGCTATTGTTGTCATCTTCTTCTATATGCTCTATTTTCTCAATTATCAAAACTTTGCCTTATTTGCAATGATGTCCCTTGTGCTAATTTTCATCGCAATGCCTACACAATACCTTTGCTGTTCTTTCCTTTAACTCCTCTAAAGTTAGTTGTTTTGTAGGATACTGCAGGCCATTCTAGATGCATGCTAGGCGTACAACAACTTGTTTTTTGAATTGCCTTAGTTTCTCGTTGCTGTGCCTCAAGTCTTCCCTACTCTATCAGCGCAAAAGATATTGTTGCCATTGTATTATATAGCCTCCGGGCCTTGACTTTGCTTTGAGTATTAAAATGGAGTACTTTAATGAAAGTGCCTAACAACGGTTTCTGATTCCATTATTTAACTAAATTAGTTAGTTGTTTGGCTACTTTGGTATTTAATGTGGCACATTTACCATTTCTAGTTTTCCGTTTTTTAGGATTTGATTTGAACACCTTATTGTGCATTCAAATAAATTTTTGGTCCATCAAAACATGCATTGTGATGGTGGCAACGGCATGGTGGATCCTTAATCTTTGTATCTCACATCACAATTGCCAAGCTGATGGTACCACATCAAAAGTATGATTGCTTGTTCTAAAGGAAAAAAGAACTGAAGAAAAGATAAGACCAGTGCATTGGTATTTTCATCTGCTTTTTAGCTTTTTATAGACAATTCATACTTATCAACATTAGTTTCTTATCTAGTTCACAATATAGCATGAGCAATTATTATTTGCTAATAGAAGCATCTGCTTATCTCTGCTTTTGGTATCCTTCTTTATTGACATGCTTTTCTGGCTACCTTCATTGATGGCTTGTGGAACCAGAGGTTGTCCTTGTTTTTACATGACAAATGTATCCAATACTATTAAGTACCATTTTTACTTGCTGATTCTTACACCATTAAATTATTATTGTAGAAATGATCTGGTGTAATCTTCCACTTTATATAGTTACCGTAGAGTCTGTCCTTGTTTTTACATGACAAATGTATACAATATTATTAAGCATCATTCTGTACTTGCTGATTCTTACACCACTAAATTTTTATTGTAGAAAGGATCTGGTGTATTCTTCCACTTGATATAGTTACCCTACAATTTTATTTTAGCATGGAGGAGAACGAGGGTAAGAAAGCAGCTGAAGAGCATAGTTTTTCGAGAAGGTCTGGCATTCCTTTCATAAATCAAAATAATGAAGTTCTAGGTAGTCACTATAGCAACAGGCTAAGGTCCACTGGCAGATATAACACGAGGAGAGATGTTCAAATTGGCACTAGAGAAGAATATTCATATGCAAGGGCTCCCTTCCATTATGCTGACAGTAAAGCAGTAGCTGGAAGCCCTTCCATATCATCTTCTACTTCTAGTGGAAATAGTGCATCTTTTTGGGAACAGAAGAATCAAACATTATTAAGGGATGTTGCAGGAAGTACTGGTAAGCAAAAGGAGATTGAAGATTTGATCAACATTGACATGCAGGTTTCTATGGAGAATGTGGACTCTGATGCACAAGGGGGGTTAAGCAGATCAGAAGACACTCCCAAAGTAATGGAGTGTTTTGAGCCTTCAGTTCTTCAGAATATTTCTGCAGATAGTACTCAATCAAGCATTACTACATCAAAGCCACACAGGCAGGCAAATGGACGATTTGCCTTTCAAAATCCAGATTCTTCTTCAAGTTCTATCATTCACACAAGTATTGCATATAGGAACTCCAGTCATACATCTAAACCCAATTCTCAAAGATTGATCTCTGGGATAGATAGATGTCGTCTCAAGGGTTTAAGTTGCACATCAATATCAGATGTTCTTTCTTCAGGTTGCTCATCCTCTGATATAACACATAATAAAAGGGTTGATACAGTAAGAAAGAGACCATCTGGCACAGAAATTTCAGCTGCCAGAAGCAAGGGTGCGAGCACATCTTCCAGCAGAAGTTATGTGGTTTGCAAGGATACTGGTTCTGGCTCAAGTTCATCTAGTACAGATCAAGTAATGCATCAGCCAGTTTTAAGAAGGACCAGAAACCGACCCACCATTAGGGATGACTCAGTTCTTGGTAGAACTAGTAGGGGTTCAACTGGAGAAAGTCAAATGAGGCTATTATTGGAAGGTGATGACAGTGCTTTTCCCTTGCATGAGCCTGTTATGGTTCCTCAGTATCAGTGGACTCAATTTTCCCCCTCAGAAACACCACGTGAAAGTTCATCAAGACCATCGCTTGCCTTTCATAATTCATATGGACGACCAGGTTCAAGCAATCACACATCTCAAAGTAGATTACTATCTCATCCTGAAGATAACACCACAAGAATGTTCTTTCGCACTTTGGTAGATAGAGAGGGCTATCGACACTCAGACATGGATGGAGTCTCTGAGGTTCTCCTTAAATTTCTACCCCCATATGGTTAAAATGTGTTTTATTACATGCTGGTTAGAAGTAATTTACAACGTTTACTTTAAAACATAGAAACAAGACTGGGGTTCCTTTTGGTCTTAAAAGTTTAATCATATGATAATGTTTGCATAGTACATTTGAATCAAGCATTTATTCAAAAATTGTTGTTACACATATGCAGGTGCTCTCAGCATTAGAGCGAATTGAACAAGATGAGGCACTGACATATGAGGTTGTTAATCTCTGTTATCAGACCCTGTTTTCTTATTTTGCCTGATAATCTTGTCTCTACTCTTTCAGCAACTGTTGGTGCTGGAGACAAGCTTGGTCTTTGGTGGCCTTAGCTTCCATGATCAACATAGAGACCTGAGGCTGGACATTGATAATATGTCCTATGAGGTATTACCTTTGTGATTAGATGTTTTAGGTGTTTGAAATTTCCCCTTTCTAGCACTGTTTATATGAATGATGATTAAGTATATGTTGTCAAAAGTCAAAAGAGTTAGATGATTAAGTCAGTGCTGTCAGGGCCATATTACCTGAGCACTGGGTGGCAGGTGCTTACCCAACCAAACTGAGGTGCTTAATTCTAAAAATCGTAAAAAGTATTTAAGACTAACAAATCACTAAAGCAAGAACTTGATGAAAATATGTATCGTTTCATATGAAAAATGATTACAACAATGTTATATCGAATCAGTAAAATGGTAAGTGAATTTAGCTCATATCAAAATTTCAAATGAGCTAAGAGCTCTATTAATAATCAAATTTGACACATTATCTATACCATCCATGCTTAATCATGCTTTTGTTTTGTTCTATTCTGTCTCCATTGCTGGGCTTGTCTCCCTACCCACCACTCTATCAATGCTATTAAGGCAATATTGATCCATTTTTAAGATTTCAAAAGCATTATACCCTTTTATATAAAATGGAGCAAAAGAAATATCCACGCTACCTTCTCTTGGTTAAAAGGAATAACTTTTATAAAACACCAGGGTGCCTTAGTTGAATTTTTTTTTAGATACAATAATTCTTTTTGAGGGAGACACTAGCCCTCTTCCCATGGACTTTGTTAATGTTAAATTTTATTGGACGACTAATTCTCTCAAAAGCTTGAGCTATTACATTGGTGTCCAATCTATACATTGATATTCTTAACACTCTCTCCTTGTGTGTGGATGGACAAGTTTCATTAGATTGGTCCAAGTCCAATACTTGGATTGACTTAACTAAACTAGGGGGTAGTTTTTAAATAGTCACATTGGCAGGATTCCAACTCAGCTTCCTACTTTATTGCAACAATAAGGTGATGTACCATAGTTAATATTCATGATGGGTTCTGCAACTAGAGGTGGCAATGGGCCATTCTCGGGGCCGGGCAGGCCCATTGTTTGTCAGGCTGTGCCAGGCACGGCTTGGATTTTCAAAGGAGCGACCCAGCTCGGCACACGGCCCGTCCCTTTCGTGCTCGGCCCAATGACCAGCACCAAGAAAATTTTTGGGCCCGGGCCAAGCACGGTCCTTTTCGGGCTAGGTCCGTGCCACCCTTGGGTGGACCTAGCCCATTGACACCTCTAATTGCAACCTTGTGAGGAGGTGATAGATGAAAACTAATTGCAACACGACATACAATGGTTCAACCATCAAAAAGGCTGGTGAATAAGTTCAAGAAGTTTTTCATCTATATTGAACTACTTGTTGGATCTCGTGACGAACGAAGTTAGTGGGACTCCATCCAATAGTAAAGTCAATTGCGAAGATGGTGCAACAAGTCACCCGGTTCATTTACACTCCTACTTAGGTGGATGCCCTATGAAAACATTGTTTGACAGTACAATTCTATGACCTTGAGTGACTAGTTTTGCAACTAACTTCATCGCATTTAAGCCCCTCCATCAAAAGTAGTGTAAACCAAACCGGTGCTGCACTAGCTTGACCCTGCTAGATAGGGATTCAATTTGAATTTTTGATAATCATATTGGTACTGTGATGGGTATTTATCACCTTATCCCTGTCTCGCTAACCCCTCTTCCCAAAATAGAAATAAATTATGTACAATTAATTTGGTTCCTCATATGCTATATATTTTCATCTAAAAAAATCTCTCCAAGTTATATTTATTAGTAGTGATGCTAATTTTGAAAAATTTTGACTAGCTTTTGTCATTCAGTTTCTAAATTCCAAACTTTTTATAAAATTTTAAAATGTTGTCATGAGTCTAGTGCCACATCAGCGGTGTCATCACACCAGCCACCATGTCAATATAGTAGTTACTTTGTACTGGGTTTCATAGAGAGCTTGTTGGATGGTTATTGGTTTGTCAAAGAATGAATTGATTTGTTAATGTACTGTTACTGGGTTGGTTATCTTAGGGGTAATTAGGTCTTTTCTCTTAGTCTCTTCTCTATATAAAGAATGGTAAATGTAATAAAGAATTAAGCAATGAGTATTTTCCCAATTTAGAGTTCATTCTCTCAAGGTTTTGAATTTCCTCAAGGAGCTCAAGGAGATTGGTATTCTCTCCTTGATTGAACTTCATCTATCCCCTTTAGGCCTGTCCATTATTCGGTTCACACCGAACCGAACCGAAAAACCGAACGGAATTATTCGGTTCGGTTCGGTTTCAACATTGCTGGGTTCGGTTCTTAACCCGAACCTAACCCGAACAGTGGCATTCGGTTCAGATCCGGTTCCCGAACTACCGGAGTTCGGGAACCGACCCGAACCGAAAACCGAATAAGTTAAAATATTAATTTTTTTCTTCCATATTTCGGGTTCGGGGAGTTAGGGTAAGTGGGTAACTTAGGGAGTTAGGGTTAATTTGATATGAATTGTTAATTAATATTGTGTTAATTAAATATTAGATAGTATACTGTATAGTTAGCAATGATTTAATACATTACATTTTCATAATAGTTATTAGAATTTCGGTTTTTTTGGGTAGGGAACCGAACCGAACCGAATTATTTCGGTTCGGGTTAATTCGGTTTTTGGGTAATTCGGTTCGGTTTCGGGTTGGGTTTTCAAAGAAGAAAATTTTTTGGTTTTGGATAATTCGGTTCGGTTCGGTTTGAACCGAATGGACAGGCCTAATCCCCTTTCTTTCCCATTTCACAAATTATCCATCAATTGAATCTTAGGTCCGTGACAAATGTAGTGTATGAGTATATATAAATATATATAATATGGTTGGTTTGGTTTGGGGAAAAAATCGAACGGGTCTTGCATTAGCTTCATTAACTTTAGATGCCATTATGGATGGGAGATGCTTCAAAAAGCACTTGGCAGTTTCAATGATCTATTAGTTGCATATTGTCCATTGTCAATATACTATGAATCAAAGTATTTATTAGGATTGATGAAAATTTTATTTCAAAACTCAAGAATTTATTATCAATGTTAATAAATTTTCATAATAAAAAACAGGATTTACCATGTGAAAAATGAGGAAAAGGTCTATCCTGGCATATTCCATCTCTACTAGGTTGTACTTGTACCTAGTGTCCCAAGAATACATTACGGTACACATGTACTATTGTGGCTTGCTGCTCTATGTCAATGAAGCATGATAGTAGCTCCTATACAACAATTTTCATTTGAAGTAGATTTGTGACAAGGACCATTCTAAACCAAGAAGTTGGTAGCATTTCAATAGTGTAACTTCAAATTAAATATATCTTCCATATAATGTTTAGTTTCTCTTTTCTTGAATAATTACCTTTTTTCCAAATTTCTATGGTATATTAGTTTCATATTCTTTTCCTCTGCATTTTAATCAACGTTTACCTAGCTCAGAGACTTTATATTTTGCGAGCAGGAATTGTTAGCTCTTGAGGAGAAAATGGGTACTGTAAGCACAGCTCTTTCAGAAGATCAATTGTCTAAATGTCTCAAGAGAAGCATATATGCTACCACCTCTCTGGCTACTGGAATTTCTGTCTGCGGTGATGACAATTTGAAATGCAGCATATGTCAGGTACTTTGCTGTTTACTGCTGTGGAGGAACTAATGTTGTTTGCTATTGTTGATAGATTATGTAGTTTGTTATCTATGTTTTTGATAATTTATGCGCACATGAATGCGGAAATAAATATCTTTGTGACTGATTTCTACTGCATAACATTTACTAGTTGCATCATTGTTAGATAGCTAACCCTATTTGACAAACCATCTCAACCTAAGCATTAGCACAATCAATCTGTGGAAAATCATATATTGATGTAACTGAATTTTATAGCAGAAATGCTGATATTTAAAACATTGGGAAGTTGTATCAAATATCTTGTAGTCACAGAAGTGAGAAAATAAATTAAAATACTGCATTCTGAAACAATCATGTAGCTCTGTATTCTGCTAGTGTAAATGTATGCTTTACCAACAACTGCATATGATTGTTTGAATATACCCTAACCTTGACCCATTCTACTTCAAGTTGTGCTTGATCTTCTCAAAGCATATGGTAAACTTCATTGCTTGCTTATAATTTTCTAGAGAATGCCAATAATCTTGTGATGCTTCTCTTCATAACCCGTACACTAAAGACAAGTTGGAAGTTGCACTTGTGTGTTGAAGTTGCACTTGTGTGTTTCCTTTTTCCTACTGAGTTTGTTTTGCTATTTTCATTTCAGGAAGAATATGTTGGTGAAGATGAAGTAGGTGAATTGCCATGCAAGCATCTGCACCATGCAACATGCATTAAACAGTGGCTTCGGCTGAAGAATTGGTGCCCCATCTGCAAGTTATCTGCTCTGTCATAGAATAAAACTGGCTAAGATCTCTAATGTTGTGTCCTCTGTGAATACAAATTTTTTTCCCTGTTACAATTAGGAATTCCTTCTTTCTGGCTCTTTCTCATCTAAAAATGTGTAAAACTGAGAAATTTCAGTGCCAATCTGCATGTGAAACAGCTCTTTTCAGCTTGTTTGTGACGCATTTTAACGGGAATTTATAAACAATTCACCATTTCCCATTATCCTCCAAGCGGAAGTAAAATTCTAAATGGTTCTTTTGTTTTACATGATTGGATTGGATTGGATTGGATTGGATAGGATAGGATAGAACATGATATGATAGGATATGCAACAAATAAGAAAGGTTGTTGGATATGATTTTTTAAATTCAGTGTACATCATATAATATTAATTTTATATTTTTCTAATATTAATTTCTCCTAAATCATGCAAACAAATTTGAGATTAAAGTTCTTTTCTTATCCTATCTCTTTTATTTTAAGAAACAAATATATCTTGAAATGTTATTTTTTGGTTCAGTTTGTCTATGTGAGAACTAGTTGCATGTATTATATTATTATAACCTATTTGTTTCACAGAATAAAAGAGATATAATAAAGGATGAATTTTATCCCTGCTTGGTGCATGAATTTTATCCCTTATTTGCTTGGGGCATGAATTAGAATAAAATATGATTAGAAGATATAAAATTAATGTTTTAGATCTAAAATATGATTAGAACTAGTTGTGTATTAAAATTATTATAACATCTTTGTTTCACATGATAAAAAAAGATACGATAAAAAATGAATTTTATTTCTGTTTGCTTAGTGCATGAATTAAAATAAAATATAATTAGAAGATATAAAATTAATGTGTTTGTATAGATTTATATTCTCGATCATTGCATTTATATTCTTGCATAGCTGAAACTAGAAAAATATATTTATATTTGACCTGTACCATAATTGATCCATTAATTTTATAAATTTAAATTATTAATCTAACTAAAATGTTTAAGCATCCTCACCAAACATATGGCTAGGTCCTGATCATTTTGCTATAATACCAATTGTTACAATTTGTCTGATGAGATAATTAGTCTATCAACTTTATATATTCAAATCATCATCTAATTACTAAGTTGAAGTTAATGATAGTATAATTGTCGAGTCTTATCAACCAATATAACCTTCTAAATATTTTTTTGATACGTGACTAAATTAGGGTGCTATAATGCTCCATCCCACCAGAACAAACCCTTTTCTCATAAGCCTCCTCACCAAGCCTATGATTAGTTAACGAGATTTGATCATTTTGCTATAATACTAATTATTATGATTCACTTGATGGAATCACTCGTTAAGCAATTTCATAGATTCAAATAATCGACTTTATTGAAATACTTAAATTGAAGTTAATAACACTCATTAAACTTTATCAATCAAACTTTATCCACTAAGATCACCAAGATAACTTTTCACTACAACAAACTACCTATTTTTTGACGTCAAAACAAACTAATATTTCGACGCCAACAACAGTCAAAATGAACATTCTGACGTCAACCAACAAAAACGACGAAAACAAGTGCAAAATGATGAGAGCCGAAACTAACATTTCGATGTCTGAGCAAGTGTCCAAATGTTTGACATATCGACGCCTGCTGATAGGTGTCATCAAGCGTCGGTATGAACAATAGTATATTGCATATCGACGCTTGTCAAAGGCGCCGATATGAAAAAAAAACAAAAAAAACTTGCATGCGATATTGGAGAATACCACACACTGTGCGCGATATTCTCCAATACCACGCGGTGTTGTACGTGATAATCGAGAATACCACGTACAACACGCGGTATTCGAGGATATTGCGTAAAGCACGCGACATTCGAACGAGCGATGATTTTTTGCTATGTTCGATTTCCGCCGTGGGGAGAAATCAAGCGGGTCGACACCGCACCCGTTCGATTTCCACCGCGTGGCAAAAATCCAACGGGCGCTGTACCGAGCCGCTCATTTTCCGCCACGCGGCGGAAATCGAATGGGCGATACGCCAACCCGTTCGAATATCGTAAAAAATTATTAATAATTTGAAAAAATTAGAAGAAAATATTAAATGGATAATAATTAAAGAAAAATGTACTAACCTTTAGGTAAATTTGGTAACCCAAAATTTTTTGATAACTTGAAAAAAGAAGAAGAAAAATTAGATGTAGAAAAAATATTTGAGAAAGAAAGAAGAAAGAAGAAAGAAGAAAGAAGAAAGAAGAGGAAAAGGAAAAAAAGATAAGAAGAGAAAGAAAATGAGGGAAAGAAGAGAAGAAGAAAAGAAGGGAAAAAATATTTATAAAAGTAAGAATTTTAATATAAAAAAATAAAAATTAGAGGCGGGAAATCTCCTGCCTCGATTTCCCGCTCCTGGTCAAAGCCCCTCGGCGCGCTCGTCGAGGGGCGGATGCGGGCGAGGGCTCGCGCACCCGCTAGCCCGCATGGGCGGCGCGGGTGGAAGCTTGCGCGGGCTCGCACGCTCACGAGCCCGCGCCAGGTTGATTTCGGCACCGTATCTAGCGCCAAAATGTTTCGGCATCTAGCAGTAGACGTCAAATTTTTTAATATTATAATTCTTTTCATAAAAAACGTTTCGACGTCCACTACTAGAAAAATGGGCATAAGCAACGGTTGATGCCGTTGCTGAAGAGCATCAGCAACGGTCGAGCCGTTGCAATGGAGCCGTGGCAGAAAGTCGCGTTGCTGATAACTTAGCAACGGATCAGCAACGGCTGCTCGGGCCGTTGCTAAAAATATTATCAGCAACGGTTTTGCCACGGACCCAGAGCCGTTGTGGATAACATTAATAGCAACGACCGCTGAGTCCGTAGCAACGCCGTTAGTAAAATCCCGTCGCTAAGCCGTTGCTGTAGGTCATCAGCAACGACTTTCGATACACTTTTAGCAACGGCTTTCCCACGGACGGCCGTGGGAAAGCCGTTGCTGATGATGTAAACCTGGCAACTAAAAAATTTAAAATTTAAAATTTCCATTGATACATTGATACGTTGATACATTATCTGATACATAACTCACACACCCATACACTCATACACACATTCATTCACACATCATAAATACACCAAGATATATATCAAAACAATTAAATTTATATTGATAATTATCCACAATAGTATAAAAACTATTCAAATGCAAAATTGAAGTATCAATATCCAAACAAAATAAATTAAACAAGTCCAATATCTCAGTAACAAAGTCAATATAAAAAAAATCTCACGATGACAATGGAGGATGGTCTGAATCATATGGCGGGGTCTGGAGTGCTTGAGTGTACACCGGCGTGGACTGACTCGAGGACGATGGATTAGATGATGCCGAAGAGATGCCTGCTTCAGGATGACCCGACATGTTGCGTAGCATAGTTTGTATATCCGCCATCATCTGACTCTGACGCTCCATTATCTCAGTCTGATGCGCGACCGTGTCCTCTAGAGTCCTTATTCTGCTACTATGATCATGACTGGATCTAGAGGTGGACGGCCGCTCACCAGCGACCGGAGGGGTTGGTGCCCCAAGTGGCCCTAGTACGGCTCATGCATGACCACTATCTACGAAGCCATATACGCGGCCATGGTCTTAGCCACCTGCGGCCTCGACCCACGTTGCTGCGTCAAAGTCCTCGGGGGTACCCCCGCACTGCACCACCGTTTGGCTGTAGGTCTCCTACTCGAGTTTGATTTTTTGTTTAATATTTATCATAAAACTTAAATTATAAATATATAATGAATAATTTAAACAAATATATAGTTACCATAATGTATGTAGCGCGGTTGTCGATGTACTCCCTCGTCCCATGTGCTCGACGGTGAGTCCGCTCAAACACGTACCGCCATCGGGGAGGGTCGCTAGACAGTCCCGTCATCCGACACCGTCATCTACATTTACAAAACAAATACATTAATTACTACACATAGTAACAAATAAAATATATAATTAAAAGATATACTTATCAAACGGTTCGCGTGGACTGCAAATGCAATAGAGCCGCCGGTGTGACGCGCTGCTCTCCCCGACATACGATTTCTAGCCGCATTCCGAGAAACCTCCTGCCATCGATCCGTCGACCATATTCTCACGAGCTGGTCCCATATATTCGGAGTCATCCAATCGGGGCCGTATCCCCGAGTCTCCGTGATGTTAGTGGTCCCAGCTCGGGCCATCGCCTGGGACCGAGCCTGCCCCAGCTGCCCGTTGTACCTTGCCCGAGAAATAGCCTCCCAGGCAGCATAAATGAAGGGCCTTTGGTCCTCGGCCCATGTATAGCGAGCCTGCAAAATAATAATATCAGTACCAATATTAATCATCATGCATATAAAAAAAAAATAATACGTGCCTCAAACTCGCGCCATAACATGTCGACATGCTCGCTAGGCACGTGAGACCACGTAGGTCATGCCCCGTGCATGTATCGTCGAATAGTAGAAGAAATGCTCCTCGGCACTTCTTTTTGCTCGAACCTGCACAACAAAAATAAAATTTAATATTATATTATGATATAATGAATTTGTAATGATTCATAATTCATGATATATTACCGTTCCCCAATCACGCTAATCAATCTACGTGACTCTGTGGCTGGTGGAGGCTGCCACCTGTTTGGCCCGCGTGGCCGCCTGCGTCTGGATGTACTAGCCTCGGCAGTATCATCGGCATGAGGATCAGCAACAAGAGGATCAGCAGCATGAGTAAGTGTTGGAGTCTCACCGATCGGAGACTCCGAAGCTCTCCTGCGACGATAACCACGACCAGACATATTTGTCGAATAGACATATAATCAGATTATTGTATAAATAGTAGAGATATATTTAATAAAATATATAATTTACAATTATTCCTCATCATCTGAATAATAGTCTTCGAATTCTTCCTCTTCTTCATCTTCTTTATCTCCAGCTTCCTCAATTTCATGATCGTCATCATCAGCATATTCAACTTTTAATTGAATTGACGTTGTGTCTGCATCCTCGAGTATTGAAATAATACGATCTACAGCAGGAGGATCATCCTCGAGTATTGAAAAATCCATATCACATTCAACATAGGTTGTCCCTTTCACACAGACCCCAGCATTCATCGTCTTCTTTGTAAATGAATATTCAACCGTGTGAAATTTATACCCATTAACAAAATATCCGCTATAGCACGACACAAGTCGCGACGGTCCACTAACAAACTCAAATATTCTTTCATCTATTTCAGCTCTGTGATCTTTGCTGTAAGTCTGAATCCAAGTAGGGAAATCACGATTCCGTAATCTCTCCAATTCTTGATCGTTATGAATAGAGTATTTTTGCACCATCTCAATGTCAAATATTTCAATGAATTGTTCAATCTCTGGACAATTGAGTAATACATACAAGTGTGCCAAATGATACTCTTCCTCGCTTAAGTGTCGAGATGGACGAGAACCAAAAGCACGACCAGAGTAACAAAATATATTTAAACGTCCATCTGAATGTCGAACACCCCCGTCGTCGTTACTTGAAAGACGATCAAATCTTGTCTGTACTGTCGATTCAAAGTAAAATGAGCAGAATGTTGAAATTTCTTGGATGATATACGATTCAGATATTGATCCTTCAACAGCTGCGGTGTTCTTTACTTTTTTCTTTAGACGATTCATGTATCTTTCAAATAAGTACATCCACCGATATTGAATGGGGCCACCAACTCGTGCCTCGTATGCCAAGTGTATCGGTAGATGCTCCATCGAGTCAAAAAATGCAGGAGGGAAAAATTGCTCCAGCTTGCATATGATTTCAACAATATTATTTTCAAGTGTTGACATATCTTCCACTCGAAGGACATTTACACAGATGTTTCTAAAAAACATACTTAATTCAGTCAACGGACCCCAAATATTATCAGGTAGAAGATCTCGAAATGCGATCAGAAGTAATCTCTGCATGAATACATGACAATCATGGCTCTTCATCCCTGATATTTTGCAATCATCGACGTTCACACATCGAGATAAGTTTGAAGCATATCCATCGGGTAATATGAGTTCTTTTACCCATTGACAAACATCTTTGATCTGTTGTTTATTTAACACATATAGGGCCTTCGGTTTCAGATATCGTCCGTTGACCTCTTGTAACTCCAACTCTGGTCTTTTACAAAGTATTTTCATATCATGTCGGGCTTTGACATTATCTTTAGTTTTTCCGGAAATATCCATCAAAGTGTTGAAAATATTATCAAACACATTTTTTCCAATGTGCATGACATCTAAATTATGTCGAATCAATAATGAACTCCAATAGGGCAATTCCCAAAAGATACTTTTTTTCATCCAGTTATGTGTTTGGCCAAAACCTGACACTCTTTCATTGCGACCAAATACTATATCTGGAAGTGCTGAAACACGTGCTAACATTTGTTCACCAGACAACATCGGTGGTGGCCCATCTCTTTCGACTCTGCCCTTAGTAAATTTATTACGATTCCTTCGATACTGATGATTAACCGGTAGGAATCGACGATGACAATCAAAGAATGAGATTTTTCGTCCGTTCTGAAGATTGATTGATTTAGAGTGTTCCATACAATACAGACAAGAGAGTCGGCCGTGAGTGCTCCAACCAGACAACATGCCGTACGCCGGGAAATCATTGATTGTCCACAAGACCGCGGCCTTTAAATTGAAGTTTTGCTTCCGATGATAATCATAAGTGATAGCTCCCTCAGTCCACAATGTTTTCAATTCATCTATCAAAGGTCTGAGAAATATGTCAATTTCTTTTCGCGGACCCTTAGGACCCGGAATAATCATTGAAAGATAAATAAATTCATCTTTCATGCACATTGACGGTGGCAAATTATAAACTATCAGCAACACTGGTCAAACTGAATAAGGAGTTGTAGAATGTCCAAACGGATTAAAACCATCTGTGCACAATCTCAATCTGATATTTCTAGTATCCCTAGCAAATGAAGGATAACATGTATCCAAATGTTTCCATGCTTCACTGTCAGATGGATGAGTCATTACTATATCATCACGACTTCTTGTATGCCAACTCATGTAGGGGGCTGTCTTTTCCGACATGAATAATCTTTGAAGCCTCGGTGTTAGTGGAAAATACCGAAGCACCTTAAACGAGATATTTTTCTGTCGGACCGATTTCTTCTCCATGTAACGAGGATGTTGACATACAGGGCATTTATCCAACTGCACATTTTCTTTATAATATAAAATGCAGTTATTTTGGCACGCGTGTATTTTTTCGTACCCAAGCCCCAATTTTCTCATTAGCTTTTTAGTCTTATAAAAAGTTGGCTCAAACTTGTTATCAGTAGGCAACATTCCATTAATCAATCCAGCAATCTGATCATACGCAACTCCGCTGATATTACAATCGGCCTTGATGTTTAAGAGCTGTGTCATTGCTGAAAATCTAGTGTATTTAGGACAAGTCTCATACAAAGGTTCATCGACAGCTTTCAACATCTCGTAAAATTCTGTAGCTTCTTTATTCGGTAATTCAATCTCTACCGCAGTTTGTACTTCTGTGATATCAACCGCTGTAGTATCTGGTGAGACTGATGTCTGAAGAACTGGCCGATCAACATTATCATTCAGGTGGAATTGACCCCCAAGACTATCAAGTATCATAGTTCTATAGGGATTACATTGACTGGATGAAGAAGCACCAGCAGAGGAAGATTCACCATATGTCTGAACGACAGGATTGCTCGACGTCCCGACTTCGCGTGACTCCCCGTGACAAGTCCATAGAAAATATCTTGGTGCAAATCCTTTGGTATATAGATGCAGAGTGACAGTCTCCCGATCCAAAAATCGTCCATTCGAACAAATGCGGCACAGACATCGGATTTGATCACCGATGCTAACGAAATTCCGATTCGAATAGGCGAAATTTTGGAAGTACGTTACGCCTAATCGAAACTCATTCGTTAAAGCTCCACGATGAAGACGTCGGTACATCCAACTTCGATCAGCCGACATGATTCTGTCAATCAATGACAATTTCTTTGATTAATGTCTTTAGGTGAGATTGTCCTATTCCATTCGGGATTTATGTTATTTATATTGCACTAAGTACTTATTTTAACCGCTAACTTCATTCTAAATTTCGACAGCATCTCCCTACAGTTCTCCGAATACGCATATCATCTGGGTGCGTATCGGAGAACAAGAGAGATGTTGCCGAAATTTAGAATAATTAGTTAACAGTTAAAATAAGAACGTAAGTGCAGTACAAATAACTATATTCCCAAATTGTCCAATCAGGGACAATTCAAGAATTGTACGTCGTATAAAAGATCATCTACTTCTTTTACACGAACATACAATCCCCGAACGGATCTAAGGTTTTGCTAAATCATATCCGACTCATCGATGCGTACGTGAACCATATCAACTCGTCGGATGGATGATTATTTTCTAAATGTTTCGAGACAGTTCGAGTCCATATTGGACAATTCCGACACGAGTCCAAATTCGACGATAATTGGAAGAGTCCGAAGTGGACGATTCCAGCGCGCGTTCGAAGTTAATCTAAATCCTAAAAATTAATCTAAACCCTAATAATTAATCTAACAAATTAAACAATTAATCTAACAAATTAAACAATTAATCTAAATAATTAATTAACATATATAAAAAAATTAAAAAAATATAAATCTGCAATTTCTGGCGCCGGAGTCCGGTAGACTCCAACGCCGGCGTACAGTGTCCGGACAAAGTGTCCGAATATTGTAAAAGCTCCGGCGGCGGCCATCGGCCGAAACCCTAAAAATAGGGTTTCGATCGAATTTCTCGTCGGCCGCAACGGGGAGAGACGGCCGGACGGCGATGATTACCTGAAATCGGCGATCGAGGACGGACGACAGCGTCGGCAGCGGCGGCGAGAGGAGGGAGGAGGAGGCGGCGGCGGCGACAGCAGCGGGAGGAAGAAGGGTCGGGCGCGATCTGCGACCTATATAAACTTATAAGCAACGGCTCACTTGCCCGTTAGAAAGCCGTTGCCAATAAGTTATCATCAGCAACGGCTCACTTGTCCGTTAGAAAGCCGTTGCTGATAATTAAAATCATCAGCAACGGCGTGCGTGTCCGTTAGAAAGCCGTAGCAGATACAACATATCTGCAACGACTTGAGCGGCCGTAAGAATGCCGTTGCAAATAGCAACGACTTGAGCGGCCGTTGCTGAAGACTCAATTTCTAGTAGTGGTCGTTAGATGACGTCGAAATTTATGCGCCTATATATCGAAGTTTTGTTGTAGTGTTTTAATTGGAATGCTATATTTCTACTTCACTTGGCAGTTGTTGAATGATAGATGATATATCTTTTAAGGTAAATATCCAAAAAAAATACGAACTTTGGACATTTTCTCATTTTTAGCATAAACTTTTTTCGTTAGCAAGAAAATACGCGAACTTTGATTCTGTCACCCCGTTTAGCACGCATCGTCATTTTTGACGATTTTTGCTGACATGGCCGTTAACGGTGACCACGTGACAAGTTACTTTGCCAACGTGGCATATAATTCAATGGACGAGTAAAGGGTAACATAAAATTACAAAATTACCCACCCCTGATGCTAATGTTTTTTGAAACGGGGATGAGCAAAATGGTAATTTTCTCCTCCTCTCCAAATTAGGCGCGCTCAATGCCTTTGTTCTTATTTTACCTGCTCACCTGCTCGAACACTGCGAAGAGGGGGATTGTTGTCGCCTTTGTCGCCGGATTAGGGCACGCCTTCTGGAGTGTTTGTCGTCGGATTAGGGCACGAAGGGACGATCATGCCAGGAAGGAAAATCGTGGGACGAATGGAGGAATCTTCAGTGAATTCATCATAGGTTGTTGTTCCGCACTGCTGCCATAACGTGCGAGCTATTCTGTTCACCGCATGGAGCCAAAGAAATCCCGGAAGAAAGTTTTGGGGATGCAGACATTAGAATGTATGATCTCTTGTAATCACCTCACTTCAAAGTCCTATCTTTATTGTAATCACTCACTCCTATTTTTTAACAGGAGAATGATTGCCACTTCTTTGTGTGGCATGATCCTGAGGATCACGGCCACACAAAGGATATTCTGCGAGGTTTGATTGAGGAAAAAAAAATTCTTCTCGAGAAACTGAAGCTAATGGAAGAAAGGATAGAATTGAGCAAGCTGAAAGAAATGACATTTCAAGAAAGAATTGCAACACTTGAAGATGAGATAGCTCAACTGAGGAATGACAAAAAATAAGTCAATTTAAGGAATAGTAGTGTGTGTATGGTATTTTTTGTTGTATGTATCGTATTTTTTAGTATGTTATTTAGGGGTGGGAACAAAGACAATAACCTAAAGTTACTACCATGAAGTAGTTTGGTTTATGTATTTTGATGTTACCCTCCCATGTGTATTTGAAGACAATATATTTTAGTATGTTTCAATCTGTTAATGAACTGTGCACCAAAAAATACTTGAACTTTCACATTTTTGGCAAAAATACATGAAAATTTCCATTTTAGCCTAAAAATACATGAACTTTGCCACTTTTTACGTAAAAATACATGAACTTTGTTACTTTTAACCATAAAATACATGAACTTCGTCATTTATAGCACAACTATTTATTGCACAGTACACAATTCAACTAGTACACATCATTTCACATACATAAAATTTAGAATTCCACATGCCACATACATAAAACTTAGAATGACACATAATTCATACAAAATCAAGTAATGATTACTACATATAATCCACATATCAATCCATATCAATCCACATACAATCCATGACTGATCCACATATAATCCATAAACATATCAATCCACATACAATTCATATCAATCCACATCAATCCTAATACTTGAAGATGACTGATTGCCTGACTTCTTTTTTTCCTTGAGTCTGTTGCTGCTCCTTACTGAGGTTGTGTTCCTGCTCCTTACTGAGGTGGTGCTCCTGCTCCTTACTGAGGTGGAGATCTGTTGAGTGCCTTGGGTGGGTTGTGTGCCTTGAGTGGGTTGGCTCACCTGGGTGCCTTGAGGATGGACAAACTGTCCTCCTCCAAATCTTCTTTTATGGAGTATTCTAACTTTTGTATTAGGCATCTACATGAAACTTAGAATTAGATAACCGAAATCTATAATTTATAACTGAAATTAAATAACTTACATGCACATATGTATTTCCTGTTTCAGTGCCAATTGTTACTCCAAATCCATTTACTACCATAGCCCTCTCCTTGTGCACAAGCTTCTCATAACTAACGGGTCTCTTAATAATAGCCATCTTTGGTCTCTTTGTAGGTGACTGCACACCCTGGTTCTCCAAATTGATTTGCACACCTTGGTTCTTCAAATTAATTTGTACACCCTGGTTCTTCAAATTGATTTGTACACCCTGGTTCTTATGTGGTCTCACCCTTTTCTTCCCCTGTTTCAAAATAGATTTTTTAGTAAACAGATTGTAAAAAATAGATTTGTTAGTAAATAGGTAAGGACAAATATTAAGTTATCTGACTAGATGATGGTTGACTTGATATTGGTCTTTTATCCTTGTTTTTGTATGACATTTTGTTATGGCCATATGTACTGCACTGTGTACATTTCATCCGCACCCCATTCTTACTCATCTTTGTTGTACTTGTTTCTTCCTTCTCATTCTCATTAATATCCTTGTTCCTTGCTCTTTTTGGGGGAGGTAAGATAGGTTCAGACTCAACATTTGCCCATATTTTTTTCCCCATTTAATGGCTGAATAAGATGCTTATATGCCCTTAGGTATGTGGACTTCTTAAAATATTCATGAACATATTCTGTGGGATCCTCTCCCAACCAATGAATTGATGAAATGACATGAGGACAAGGGATGCCACTAAGTTTCCACATTCTGCATGAGCAACTATTTTGTTTTAGCTCTACAACATAGTTGTTATCCATGTGTTTAACCTCAAACTTTTTATATCCCGCATGTGTTGCTATGCAGAAGCCATTAACAAATTTATTCTCTTCTATTTTTTTCCTAATTTTAGAGCATATGGTATCATCACTTTTCATTATCATCTCCCTCTTTTCTACCATCCTTTTCATTATTGTCCTTCTAATGTCCTCTAACATGTCAATCAAAAGCCTATTTCTTGCCCTCAAAATGTATCCATTAAAACATTCAGACATGTTATTGGCAAGGATATCACATTTTGGCAATGTACTGATTTTAAACTTACAAAACTTGTTTGAACCAATTTTAATGAAATCATTATGTGCAACTTGAGAAAGTACCTTTATCTCATACATGTGTTCATTGAATTGAGCTTCTGTGGTGCTCTTTACAGCCTTCCAGAAAAAATTCTTCAAAGCATAACTCACATGCTTCTTTTTTCAGTTAGCATATAAATGTCTTGCACAGTTTCTATGTACGTTCTGCATTAGGCATAAAAGCCCTAATTGCATTTTGAAGACCTTATAAGAGACAAACAAACATAAGTAGAGTATACATACATGAGATAAAAAAATAAAGTCTAAGTGCTCACTTATATCTTTTGCTGATCACTTATAATTGTCCATGCAAAACCATCTACAATGCCTAAGTGTTCAATTAATCTTATCAAAAACCACCTCCATGAGTCTACATTCTCACCTTCAACCACAACCCAACATACTGGAAATATTTGATTGTTTTCATCCCTACCAACTGCAGACAGTAGTTGGCCACCAGCTTCTGACTTCAAAAAGCACCCATTCAATGAAATCACGGGCCTACAACCACCCAAAAACTCATCTTTCAATGCATCAAAACCAACAAACATTCTCTTGAATCTGTTATGACCCTCAACCATTGTGGAAAACAACCCATATTTGTAAACCTTCTTCAGTTCTGCTACATAAGATGACAACATCTTATAATGATCAGTCAATGAGCCTGATAAAGCTTTCAATGCCCTTGTTCTAGCTTTATAGAATACATTCTTAGTGATCGATATGACAAATTTTTGGTCAATATCCCTTTGCATTTCAAGTACATTCCAGTCTGGTTTTTCCCTAAAAATTTCCATGTAGTGCCTTGCAAGCCATTTAGTTGAGGCTTGCTTGTTTCTTGCTGGTCTAGAGCATTTATGCTCTGAATCATATCTCTTAATCACAAATGCTTCATTCCTTTGTGTTAAGCTTCCATAAATCCTCCAAGGACATTTGACACTACACCTGACCTCTACATTTTTCTCACCAGACATAGTAAACTTAATAGCCTTCCTATTCTTCAAAGTATAGTCTTGAACAGCTAGCTTGCCTGAACTGTCCTGCTGACTCAAACCTCATGTTAAGGCAAAATTCTTCAGATTCTTTGCCCTAAATCCTTTACCTTTCGGTTTTCAATTTTTTTTTAATATCTTCATCATCACTACTATTAGGTGTCTGTACTGATTCAGTTGAAGTATCACTTGATGATTCATCAGAACTTGATGAATCATTGTTCCCACCCTCAGCTTCCCCGTGCTGATCTCCTCCACCACTTGTACCTTGCTCATCTTTACTGTGCTGATCTCCTCCACCACTGATACCTTGCTCATCTTCCCTGTGCTGATCTCCTCCACTACTAGTACCTTACTCATTTTCCCTGTGCTAATCTCCTCCACCACTACTACCTTGCTCATCTCCTCCACCACTAGTACATTGTTCATCATTATTCTGTATTCTCTTCTTTCTCTTCACTATTCTGTATTCCTCATCACTTGTGCCATCATCTCCATCAAAATCAATATGTTCATGAGCCTCATCCTGGTCAGCTCCTTCATGATCAGGCTCCAAATTCTCATTCTGGTTCTGAATTTTGAGAGCTTGTTCTAGTTTCTTTTTTCTCAATGCATAGTCTCTAACTCCTTTTGAATAGAAGTGTATAGACCCATAATTTATCGCCAATTTACACATCTCCTTAACTTCAGTTTCTGTCTTTATCTCCACCAGTCCAGAAGATAAGGGCTTCTTAGGGTCTTTGTACCACAATTTAGTTCGAGAGTAATCTAATGTCTCTACCAAGAGTCTAATGTCAAACAATATAACTATATTTGAAATCATATCATCTTCTCTGACTAAAAGCAGTTCACCCCCCACATAGCGTACATGAGGTTCAAAAATTATTTGACCACCATGATGTACTACAATCTCAAATTTTTCCATCATACATGAAAATGAATATGCGACAGATGGCAAAGAGTGAAAAAACAATGAATAAAATGAATTCACATGTATATTAGGACCAAAACACATGGATTAAAAAAAAGATGGCACATGAGAAAGAAACCAAAAATATACTTATTATTTTTGGGACCACAACTTCGCAATGTCCCCACCGCTCGTCCCTTTGTGCCCTAATTC
Organism: Canna indica; assembly: GCA_034359265.1. Taxonomy (NCBI): domain Eukaryota; kingdom Viridiplantae; phylum Streptophyta; class Magnoliopsida; order Zingiberales; family Cannaceae; genus Canna; species Canna indica. The sequence goes on along the minus strand of CP136894.1, from coordinate 73,020,520 downwards.
GGCGACAAACACTCTAGAAGGCGTGCCCTAATCCGGCGACAAAGGCGATAAAAATCTCCCTCTTCGTAGTGTTCGAGCAAGCGAGCAAGTAAAAAAAAAAATTAGGGCATCGAGCGCGCCCAATTTGGAGAGGAGGAGAAAATTACTATTTTGCCCGTCCCCATTTCAAAAAACATTAGCATTAGGGGTGGGTAATTTCGTAATTTTATATTATCCTTTACTCGTCCGTTGAAATTATATGCCACGTTGGCAAAGTAACTTGCCACGTCGTCGCCGTTAACGTCCATGTTAGCAAAAATCGTCAGAAATGACGGTGCGTGCTAAACGGGGTGACAGAATCAAAATTTGTGTATTTTCTTGCTAACGAAAAAAGTTTATGCTAAAAATAAAAAAATGTCCAAAGTTCGTATTTTTTTTTTGATATTTACTCTATCTTTTATTAAAACAATATTTCATTAGAATAAAGTTAAACATGATCCAAATGATCATCAAAATATCCAATTCGATTTATTTTCTAAATTGATTTATTTTTATAATTTATCATATTCAAATAATTTTATATTTAGAAGATAAAGTGAATAAAACTATTTGGCTGACATAAGTAAATTTTATTTTAATAACAAAAAATAAGGTTTTCAAAAAAATAAAGAGAAAAGATATGCAGCTTAAAAATCTTTAAAAAGTGGGTATCAACTTAAAAGACTGATGGTGGTTTTTTTTGGTTATATTTTATCTTGCCAAACACCGTTAGAATGGTTTGGTAAATGGTTTTTGAAAAAAATAATTAACCCAACAAATGATATTAAAAAAACTTCTATCAAGCTCTTTTAAAAAATAATTTTTAAAAAATAATTTACCCAAAATATATAATATTATTATAAAAATGATTATATGTTTGTTTCCAATACTTCTATTTTTGTTCTAGACTCTCAAGGGACGTTTGATATGCAATAATTTATTTGCATTATGAGTAATGTGACTTTAAAATATCTAAGATTCACATATTATCATATTTGGTTTGAATACTTTATCAATAATTCAGATTATCCTGATAATCCACATTACGTGGATAGCCCCATAGGAGATGGGTATATATTGATTATCACTCAATAGTAATCCTAGGTTCCAAACTTCTAATATTGTCTTTGTCTTGTAGGGTCCATTCGTTTCACAAACTATCTAGTATAGAACAAGACTAGTCGGTACAATATAATGTTGTACATGACAGCATAAAAAATAATCTCATGTTCGTTCCGCACGGTACTAGACATTAATTTTAGTATTATCTTGTGTTCATTTCGTATTATCGCAACATATGACAAGACAATTTGACAAAATTACACTTTGCACTATTTTTTGTTCATTTCATCGTATAAAGCATATCAGACAATACCATATAGGGAATCCCTATAATAATAATAATAATAATAATAATAAATATTTATCTTAATTAGTATAACGATTATAAATCCAACTAATATGTTATATTACAATAATATCACAAGTAGATTAATTAATTAATATGTTGTGATATGAAGGCCCTAGCATCATCGACAACGCGACCACACCGCCTCACATACTAAGTGTTCATTTCATCGTATAAAGCATATCAGACAATACCATATAGGGAATCCCTATCATAATAATAATAATAATTATCAATAATAATAATAATAATAATAAATATTTATCTTAATTAGTATAACGATTATAAATCCAACTAATATGTTATATTACAATAATATCACAAGTAGATTAATTAACTAATATGTTGTGATATGAAGGCCCTAGCATCATCGACAACGCGACCACACCGCCTCACATACTAAGTATACATACTAATATAGTGAGTATACCTGATTACATAGTAAATATACATAATCATAGTGTTTTATTTGACTAAAGAATACTTTTGATCCATATATATATATATATATCAAAATAAATTATCTTTTAATTCGAATATACTCTCTCTCTAAATACTGATATATACTCAGTTTTTATCAAAATATACTATCTTTAAGTCTAAATATATCCTCTTTTAATTTAAATAATTCTCTTTAAACAAATATATAACTGTTTCTACCAAAATATATTCTCTTTAAGTCCAGATACACTCTCTAAACACATATATACACTATTTCTACCAAAATATACTCGACCTCTTTGAGTCCAAATATAATATATTTATACTTTCTTTTGATCTAAATATATTCTCTTTAAATATATAGATATACCCATTTTTTTTATCTAAATATACTTTCTTTTGATCCAAATATATTCCTTTAAGTATATAAATATATTCATTTTCTATCTAAATATACTATCTTTTAATCCAAATATACTCTCTTTGAATGTAAATATACTCACTTTGGAAAAATCGAACATACTTGTACCAAAATAACAAGCTCTTGTAAACATACTTTGGGTTTTTTTTTTACATATATATATTGAAAATATATATGAAAAATGCTATTGTTGTCATTTTCAATCTTGTACCAAAGTAACAAGCTATTGTTATTCCAAATTAGAGTAACAAGAAAATGAGCCTGTTGTACTGTATCAAGATATTACTCTTGTCCTGTCCATGATATATTTTTGTAAACGAACACGAGACAACGTGTGTTGTTCAGTGCTGTACCTTAAAATTATGCGAAACGAACGAACCCTTATACATTTTTCTCCATGCAAGATCTCATCAAATTTTGATAATTTTATGTGAAGTTGAAAAATACAAAATTAAATTATCATCTATGTGGATCAAACATATCAAATAAGATAAAATTATATTATCGATAAATTAAAAATAATAAATTTATTTTATCATAATGTGGATTAATATTATAACATTACTCAGTAATATATCAAACTCAACACAACCTCAGCTATGTATTAATGCTTACTGGATTTCAACTTTTTTAAAAAATTTGTTGATAAGTCAACCTGTTCTTCAACAGAAAAAAGAAAAATAACCAGTAATAATATTTGATATTTCAAACCAGTGAGAAGAGTTGTGTTCACCAATTAAAAGAAGTGCAGAAAAAAAGGAAAATTAAAAGATATTGTCTCCTGAAACTTCTGCCATCCATCCTGCTTGCGCCAAGTGGCTTGCTCTCAATCTGTAAAAAGATAAGAAGTTACAGAACCCCACCTCAGCTCTTCCTCTCTGCATATTAATTAATCATTAATCAATTCTACAGCACACCAAATAAGGCAAGATAGAAGCACTTCTTCTCTTCGATAAGAGAACCATGGCCTTGGCCTCCTGTCAACACACCTTCCTTACTGGAAAACCACTTTCCCCAATCCCCAAGCATAGCAAGAAGCTACACCTGACCCCTGTGGTGTCATTCAGGTCCTCCACGGACAAGGGCTCATCAAGGTAACGCTGTAACTTCTAATTGCACTGCTTGCTGGCCTGTTGGCTGTTTGCTAGATTGCTAATTGATCATTTTGCTTTTGTTCTTCTAATTAAGCAGTGGAACAAGCGAAGTGAAGTTGGCCAAACTGGCGTTGGTCACATTAGCAGCAGGGGCACTAGCGCTTGGATCTGTTGACCCAGCGGCGGCCGCCAAATCGGGCGGCAGAGTTGGCGGCCAGGCCTTCCGGTCAGCTGGTCCCAGGGTGTCCGGTCCCCGGATTAACAACTCAAGGTAAGCCGGGAGTCTAGCAAATTAATAGATCAATTAGTGTCTCAATGGAAATTACATGGATTAGCAATGGAAGCAAGCACTTATTTTGAAATTTTTAGCTTGATAGAAACTGTAATATCTTCCTGGAGTTATTGGAAAGCAAGCGATTTATGCTCCAAACTTTGTTTTACTATACAATCTGTAGTCCACAAGTGATTAATGTTTGGTGGATATTTGGTATTCCTGTAGAAAATTGGGTTAATTGTTAGATTGATGAGTGTTTGTCAAATAGTTACTTGCATCATGTTGCATTTAGTATAGAAATGACAACTAGGACTGAAGTTAAAGTCTTCGAGGTTAAAATCCTCATAGGATATTTTGGCTAGGTTTGCCAAACTCAGTACAATTCATTAGTTTTTGGAGTTATCCAATTGGTAGCTTGAATTATGAACTGATTGCAATTGGAATGTATATGTTTTCCCCTCCCTTTGTCATTAGCTTCCATGCTTGTAGGTAAATAAGCTCTTTCTCAGAGAAGCTTGCAGCAGATTAGAGAACTGATGAATTTATACCAATTGATACACCCCAAGAGTCCAGTAAAACAGCAAGTCCATCCTTCCAATTTCTTCGCAATAAGCCAATCACTTGAGCATCAATAGAGAGTATTAATTGAATTAGAGATGGTTATGGATACATTTTTTATGAAACTTCTGTGGTTCTTGGACATTGAGTGAAAGGATGTCATTGGTTTCCTCATCACCACGAAATAAGCAGGAAGTTGTTTGTCTATTCCAAATTCCTCTGAGTAGCAGGTCTATAAGTGATATCTTTTTAAGATAACCCAAATGAGCAACTCACTTTTGAGAAGAATATTTATCTTCCAAGAAAGGGGTGGCTTATCTTGATCTTTGCCTATCTGCAGTCAACAATTCATGAGGACAGAATCCCAACACTGCCCACCCCTATGTTCCTCCTCTAAATAATTTTATCCTATCTATAATCTAAGATGACACCTGTTTGCTCCTAAAAACTCAAAGAGGAAACTCGATAATGACTAAATCTGTATCTTAAAGGTTTTCAGGATTATTTGAAGTTGTTTTGGGTGATTTTGCCATCCTTCAATGCGTGAAAGGAGCTGACTGGGGTCATTAGGACCTTAAAGTGTGAAGATGAGTTAATGTCGGTAATTGGATTCTAATGCACCAACCTAAAAGACAGGTCATTGGTGTGCTAGAGTTCAGCGAGTCCCTCCTTGCAAGCAAGTTAGTGTATGATAGAGAATTGTAGATTGAATAATAAAAATGGATTGGTAAGAAGTTGGAAGCATCTCCCTCAAGAGGGAGGTGTGAGAAGTAGTAAATCTAGGGGTGGCTTTGTGTGCTACGTCAAGAAATATATAACAAGCATTAAAATGGTTGGATGATAAACTACTCTGTGGTACCATTAACTCTTAGTAGAAGTCTTGAGCAAGCTAATAAGCTCCAATATGTGATAAGCTCTTAAGAGGTTTTCGCTTAGTCTTCAAGCTGATAGTAGTCCAAGTATCGTCTGGTTAAGTAAAACATAGGTAGCAATCCTAAGAGGCTCACAGACAACGCTTATGGGAGTATCCAATAACCATATATAGCATTTCACCATCATCAGTCTGAGAAAAGAGTATGTAATTTGGATTCAGTGATATCGCTCTGCACCAATGATTAATGAAAAAATTAGCATACAAGCAGTATAAGTCCAGTTCTTTATAACATTTTCTTGAGGTGTGAGCTCTATTTATAGTATTGATCAACAATGGTCAAATATCTCTCTAGTAACACCATATATTTGCTTCCCTAATAAAGTCAAATTGAACTCCTCAAGATAAAGAATTCCTTTTCAATTTTCACAGTGCCTCAATTCTCCCTATATCTTGATCTATAGAACCGTAGATTTTCCCAGTGTATTTGGAACCTACTAGGTAAATCCTATTGGATTCTTAGCCATTCACGTGTGGATTGGTCATTGGGGCCGATCCGATTCATCCGATAACGTACCTAGTTGAGTGGATGGTCTTTGCAGTCTTTTTCGGCAGGACCTAGACAGGGAGGTTCGGTTCGGGAAGTCCTATAGGGGTTTGGACTGGAAACTGAAAGAAACAATCTTGCACCAAGGTAGATTCTCTACATGGATAAAATGGAAGAATTGTTGTAAACCAAATGCCCCTGTTTGGTGTTCTACTATCATGATTTTCTAAATAAACTTCAATAAGGATTTTAGTCTCCTTCCTTTGTGATCTTGTTGCCTTATGTTTTCAGCTATTTGAAGTCAACAACAATTTCCTGATTTAAATAGTGTTAACTACTAAGATTGTGGCCACTTGCTGTATCTAAAACATGGGTCATGAATATATATACTTGCCAGGCTTTACATGAAGCATCATTTGACATCACTTATACTATCTGATATGTGATAATAGAGTCATCTTTACTTCAATACACTCGTTCGAAATAACATATTCTGCTAATAAATTGCTATACATCTCAAGTAGTTTTTGTTAAGATTCATTTGGAGTTCTTTTTAGTCCATCTGTATGAGATTTCATCTTTGTTGTCACATAATCCTATTCTATTTAGAGGACCAGAAATCACTTAAGTGTTTTAATATTTGAGCAGGACAAACATCTATGTCAATCCCCCGGTAGCGCCACCTCTTATTGGTGGTTATGGATATGGCGTGCCATTCTTTGGTGGATATTCACCTTTCACATTCTTTGCACCAGGGCCTAGCATTGCTGTTGGTGTTGGTGGTGGCTTCGACTTGTTTGTGACGTTTCTAGTCCTTGGTGCTGTTACAACAGTAATAAGAAGAATTTTCAGAGGCCGGAGGGACTATGAAGATGATGACTATTGATGGTTCTCTCAACACGTATAACTGAAGTAGTTGTTGTAAGAAAAAGAAATACATATTGAACTCGTGATTGTAATCTTAGAAAATGAATTGTATTTATGCAAAATTAGTTAGAGTTACTTGTCTCAGTGGAAAAATGACTATATATTGATGGTTCTCAAGTTGTACAACTTAAGTAGTTGTAAGGAAAAAAATACTTCTTGGTGAACTGATGGCCATAATTTTGGGAAATGTATTGTATTATAGAAGTTTTGGGATTCATTCGTTCCTCAATATTTTGAGGGACTATACTGGACAACCAGAATTGTTCCATGTTTATATTGTAAATATGGCGTATGCACTGCACAAAAAGCTCACTTAAGCACTGAATTAGTGGTTTTTTTGTTACTAAAAAATAGAGTAATAGGAAATTTGTTCATTATACAAATATATGAAAAATATGTTAATGCCCTCATCCTATAGATTTACTTATCATAATCTAAACAATATACTGATATGAGCCTTAGTGTAGGATCTTGTTCACGGTCGGAGGTTGACACGATCTAGAACTGTCACTGTAAGATAAGGTAGTTGGATGGGTGCTGAAATTTCCACAACAGCTAAAGGGAGGTGCTAGATTTCTGGGAAGGGCAACAGAGTGTGTAGCATAGAGAGAGAGGGGAAGAGGTGGGAAGCCAAAACTCAACTTGCCATTCCTCTATTAGTTTGTAATCTTTTATAGGCGCCATTGTTACAAGTTCTCAACACAAGAGTAAGGGGGTCTTTGATACATTACCACTTAAGATTACTGAAAATCTAGATTATTACTTTTAAAATTATCGAAAATGTTATATTATTATGTTTGACATTGATTGATAATCTCGCCGGTAATCCATATTACATTGTTTGGTATAAAAAAATATTATTAAGAAACTTATATCTTTGACTAAAATACCCTCAAATAAAATTGGATAACTCTCATGAAAGCCATTCTTGCATAACCTGCACAGGAGGTGAGGATCAAAGGTCACCTTGCAGGTTGCACGTGAGATGAGGAGGGCGACGACAGGTGAGGAGGGCACGGGAGGAAGTAGCAGCGTGCGCGAATGAGATGAGGCGAATGTTTTTTCTATATTAATAGAGGGTATTTTAGTGGGGGTACTTTTGTCAAAAATAAAAAAAATAACATTACCACTTTACTGGTAATCCACATAGTCACCCCTCCCTTGGTAATATGGATTATTAGTTCAGTGGTCATGTAGATTATCATGGGCATCTAGGTTACTGATAATTTGTTTCAACCAAATGTGGTAATCTGGTGGGCCAAGATAATTTTAATTCAGATTACCGATAATTCATCTGGATTACCTCATACCAAACGCCCCCTAAATGTCATGCATGTAAAGGATTGAGTATTTTTACAATGACTAGGTGGGGCCTGGCCGTAGACTACCTCAAAGGGGCTAGTGTGTAGGGCGGTGTGATAGGCAGTATTATAACAACACTCGACCCATGGAAGCCACTTCATCCATTGCTTCGGGCGATCACCTATGAAACATCACAAGTACATTTCAAGGGTGTGGTTAACCACCTCGGGTTAACCATCGGCTTGTGGGTGGTAGCCGATAGTGAGATGGAGCCAAGTGCCCAAAAGGGAGAATAACTCGCGCCAAAAGGTGCTGGTGAAGGTGGCATCCCGATTGGAGATGATGGTTTTAGGCAGCCCATGTAGTCTCATGATGCACGATCGAAATCGTTGTGTAGGGGTGTGACATGACTAAGAAGTGGCCATACTTGGATAGCCTATCCACGACGACGAGGATGAGTATTTGTTGGCGGAGGTCGGAGTTTACCGTGATGTAGATGCTATTTTTGAACAAAATGAGGCCATCTTTGATGGGCCACAAGGACGGTTGTGGACCTAAAGGGATGTCCTAAAAGAGCTGATGTATTTTGCGGGTTGGTTTGAGTCTCTTGTTGGAGCTTGGAGAGGAGAAGGGGCCGCGGTTTGGAGATGGCAACAAGATGTCCTTCCTTGGTCGGTCGGTGGGATAAAGCGCCAGTAGCCTGATTCAGTCTACTTGCCCGGTATTCAATGCTGAAGTCGTACCCCATCAACTTAGAGGTCCAATGATGTTGGGGTGTGGTAAGGAGACGATGGTCCTGGATATATCTGAGGTTGAAATGATCTGTGTGAACGATGAATCGGTGGCCCCACAAGTATGGTGTCTAATGTTTGATGGCTTTGGTGAGGCCGATTAGCTCTTTTTCATACGTCAGAAGTTGCTGGTGTTGTGTGGAAAAGGGACGGCTATAGAAGGCAATAGGGTGGCCATCTTGGTGGAGGACAACACATATGCGTGAGGACACATCATCACACTCAGTGATGAATGGTTTATCAAAGTTGGGTAGCGCGAGGATAGGTGTTACGACACGCTCGATGGGATAACTGACTCATCAACTTCATAGACCAACCTATTGACCCAATTAAAATGCTTAAGCTGAAGTTGATGGTAGCACACCCATCAAGCCTTATAAGCCAACACCACATCCAATATACTCCCGATGTGGGACTAAATCGGGGTATTACAATCTCCCCCACTTATGTCTTGACGTCCTCGTCAAGACCCAACTCGAGTCTAACACATAGCCCAGAATCACACCCAAGTCATCGGCATGTGAGGCCTAGCCTAGTAGCGGCTCCACCCTATCACCTGGGCAGCCCTTTCTCACATAGGCTCCCTCACCATGCCTAGAACTAGGTCTTGCTCTGATACCATTTTTGGGATCTTAGGCGCTACCATTTTTTCCAATACCAATTGGTGAAAGGGAAGGACGCACCTTCATCTTATACTGTATAGGGCCTGAGCGCCCTCGGCGTTCGAGTGTGACTCGGCCCGTCAGGCCTACACGCCACGAGGTGATTGATGACTCGGCCCACCAGGCCTACACGCCAATAATCTCCCCCTCAGCAATCGTCAGCCGAGACTCGAACCCGAGACCCAGGCTCTGTTACCCGCTCCTAGAATCCGGTGCTAACCACCAACCCCAAACCAATTGGTATTGGAAAAAATGGTAGCGCCTAAGATCCCAAAAATGGTATCAGAGCAAGACCTAGTTAAAATGGCTCACTTGATGAGATAGCTGGTCCATCAACTTCATAGACCAACCTATTGGCCTAATTAAAATGCTTAAGCTGAAGTTGATGGTAGCACACCCATCAAGCCTTATAAGCCAACACCACATCCAACATACTCCCGATGTGGGACTAAACCGGAGTATTACAATCTCCCCCACTTATGTCTTGACGTCCTCGTCAAGACCCAACTCGAGTCTAACACATAACCCAGAATCACACCCAAGTCGTCGGCATGTGAGGCCTAGCCTAGTAGCGGCTCCACCCCATCACCTGGGTAGCCCTTTCTCACATAGGCTCCCTCACCATGCCTAGAACTAGGTTTTGCTCTGATACTATTTGTTACAACCCACTTGATGAGATAGCTGACCCATCAACTTCATAGACCAACCTATTAGTCTAATTAAAATGCTTAAGCTGAAGTTGATGGTAGCACACCCATCAAGCCTTATAAGCCAACACCACATCCAACATACTTTCGATGTGGGACTAAACCGGGGTATTACAATCTCCCCCACTTATGTCTTGATGTTCTCGTCAAGATCCAACTCGAGTCTAACACATAGCCCAGAATCACACTCAAATCGGCGGCATGTGAAGCATAGCCTAGTAGCGGCTCCACCCCATCACCTGGGCAGCCCTTTCTCACATAGGCTCCCTCATCATGCTTAGGACCAGGTCTTGCTCTGATACCATTTGTTACAACCCACTTGATGAGATAGCTGATCCATCAACTTTATAGACCAACCTATTGGCCTAATTAAAATGCTTAAGCTGAAGTTGATGGTAGCACACCCATCAAGCCTTATAAGCCAACACCACATCTAACATACTCCCGATATGGGACTAAACCGGGGTATTACAAAAATAATCGTAACACAATCATATAAAAAATATCGTATCACCACGATACGAATCAAAACTATCGTATCAACATATATAAGTATCAAAACAAAAATATATCGTAACATAAGTCAAGTCATAACACAAGCCAAAGACATAAAGTCTCACGATTGCGGCGGAGGTTGGTTGGGATCATGCGGCTGTGTCTACAATGCTTGTGTGTGGAATGGCGTGTACTGGGGGACGATGGATATGATGTCGCATGTATGCCAACGCTGGACTGAGTTGTTATATGCCTCAATGTCGCATGCATCTCCTCTATCAACCAACTCTAATGTCTGACGATCTTCTCCAAGCCGTTATCCGGCTATGTTCTTGCAATCAGGATGTGGAGGGCCGCTCACCAGCAAGTGGAGGGGTCGATGCCCCAAGTGGACCTAACACGACTCGCACATGTCCATTGTCTGCAAAGTCATAAATACGACCGTGGTCGTAGCCACCGGCGGCATCGACCCACGCTCGAGCATCGAAGTCGTCGGGCCGGGGGTGCCTTTGTGCTGGGTCACAGTCCTCGTGTAGGTCTCCCCTGACGATTTGTTAAGAGAGCCGTTGTAGATATTGTTGCATCTGCCACGATCTTAGCGGTCATAAGTAAGCTGTGGCTCTTACTAACGACTTCGTCGGCTGTCGGTGATAACTGTTGGTAAAAGTCACAATTCTAATAATGTTATTTCAGAGCACTTCGTGATTTTCAATATTTTGATCCAAATTTCCTCATGATGCCACAATTCTTGAAAGTAAAAATCGAAACCTAATAAATTAATAGATCTATCCTCAATCGCTAGATATTGATATCACGAACTTATCCTTTTCATTTGTTTGATATGAACCCTTGAACTGTAAACAAATATAGGACATTTTATAGAATGATCTTGAGAATAATTAAAGTTTTTAGAAACACCAAGCTGAGCTAAGCTGTGACCCAAAATAAAATACAGTAAAATTAAAAATTAGTTTAACTACAAGAAATCCGTGGACGGCAGACAAATTGAACTTTCCAAAGCAGCAGATAAGACTTTCAGTAATAAAGCAATTAACTATAAACCCCACCAATGCATGGCGTTAAATATACATACACGTCCACAAAATTTGATCTTATTATATTACAGCACTATTTTAAACATGAATTTAATTTCTAATCTTAGGACCCATTGGGTAGCAAACAGAGAGCTTGAGATAGAAGAAATCCACCCTCTCGAGCTTGATCATTTGTTATCCGCTGATTTTATGGGTTAATAATAAAGTTCTTTATTTTGAAAAATATATATACTTAAAATCAAGTTATATATATATATATATATATGATTTTATGGGTTAATAATAAAGTTTTTTATTTTTTTAAAAAAACACTTAAAATCAAGTTTTTTATATATATAAGAGCGTACGCAAGATTTTAAAAATATGAGACATAAAGAAATTTAAATTTAAAATTAAAATATTTAGTTATAATTTAGGGGTGTGGGGGCTTGCCTCCGCGGTACGATATAATATAATTGTATAAAAATATCTTTAATATAAGATAATTAAAATATATAGATAAACAAATGAGAAATAAATATAAGTAATATTTTATAATAAATAAAAATCAATCCATCAAAGTAATATTTAGTTTTAAATAAAATTATTTACCTTATAAAACTGGAGTTGTATTCACCAAATTAAGAACTATACGATTGTTTAAACCACTTAAAGCTACCCGTTAACAAAGAGATAACATGTATTATTTTCTTTAAAATAAATAGCAACACAAATTCAATGATTTATATATAGAAGATTAAATTTCATCAATTTTGAAATAATACAAAATTAGATTTTTTTTTTGAAAAAAAATGAGGAACAAAATGTCCCCCCATTTGCTACGTTGTATACACCACCGTGTGTACATATATATACACACACTAGCCTTCACCTTAATCATAACTATAAATATTTAACTTAAAATAACTAAAAATCAATTATTTAAAACCTAATATATCTTTCTCATTTTATTGTTATTTCAAATTGAACCAGAAATAAATTAGTAGTTGAATTTTTAAAGTGATGTGTTTTTATTATTAAATATTTAAATTATATAAATTATTGAATAAACTGTGTATATTTGTGTCATGTTAATCGTGTTAGGTAGGGTTGTTAATTTATTCAGATAATTTAGATCAAGTGAGATTTAGTCATTTTGGTGGGACATGTATATTAAACATGCTATATGTGTTGTATCATGTTATTATCCGTGTAATTTAGATATTGATACGTTTAGTTAATCATATCGTGATTGTAATTTATGTCATAATCGTGTGGACGTATTTATGACTCGCCAGTACAAATTGTCAATCCTATGTTAGAGCATTGAGAATTTCATAATTTTAGTTTATAAACCACCTCTACCAGTCTCCTAATTTAGTAGTTAATATGCTTTTAAGAAGATGTAATTAAAAATAAAAGCGTTTCTAAAAGACTTATCAAAATTAATTAAAATAAAATAACTAAGAATAAATTCTAATATTATACATATATTTTTTTTTACCCGAATAAAAGCAACTAGATTAAAGCCCTGCCTGGGGCAGAGCCAAAGAAGTCAGAGTATAAAATTTCCTCCAAGTTGGAGGACGGATAGATGACCACACCAAGACATCATGGTGGCAATAAGCCCTATTTGCTGCCAAATGGGTAGTTTTGTTAGTATCTCTATAGCAAAATATAAAATTAACAAAATTACAACGAGATGTGAGAAAAAAATATCAACGATCACAAAATTGATCTCCCAAAGTACGTCAATCTTTTTCGTTAGCGCATCCACCAAAATCTTGGAATCCGACTCCACTTAAAAACGTGGGAGAGAGTGTTTCAAGGCAAAAATGAGACAACACTTAATTGCCATAACTTCAAAAAAAATAGCCGAATCACCATTTAAAACAAAACTCACAACAAACAAATATACACCTTCAGATGATCTAACAATAAACCCAATGCTATCTGCAGAATTCAAGAAGGACGCATCACAGTTTATATTAAGAATGCCCTGTGGGGGGGGGGGGGGGGAGGGTTTCCATTTAGCATAGGATGGAATTTGAGAAGAATTCCCCTCATGCTTTGAAACATTGAAGTAGGCTTCAGTAAAAGCTATAATTTGGGTCACTAGGGTGAGGGGGGCAAGCTACCGAATTACCTCATGCACCAACGTATTTCTAGTGTGTCAGATGTATCAATATTCATTAGCAATTAGAGTATGTCGATAAGCAGTAGTACCCTTTGGGTGGGAATGGTTGGCAAAAAATCGTTCCAAGATTCCAAACAGAGGGAGGAGAGAGATTGATTCTAGATTTAGCTTGGAGGATGCTCCAAATACCAAGTGAAAAGGGACAAAACAGAAATAAGTGGTATATGGTTTCGAAAGTAGACTGACAGAAGGGGCAGGTATCAACTATGTTAAGCCCAAAGAGCGCTAACCTAGACCTAGTAGGGAGGCGTTGGTGAAATAGTTTCCGGCAAAAAAACTTAACTTTAGGTGCAGAGGAGATTTTCGAAAGGGAACCCCAACAACTATCTAAAAACTCGGTTGAAGGTACATTAGCTTCTAAGAACTCAATAGGCAGAATTGGTGGTAACTCTACCCCCTTGAGCCCCTTTCCATATGAATTTATCATCACTGGAGTTCATAGGCCAATTAATCTGACTAATGAAATCTGTCACCATAGGGCCGAAATAGTCATTACAAAGTCCAACATTCCATTTTTGCGCATCAATCAAGACATCAATGCTCATATTTACGTCAAAACAAATTGACATTAATAAAAGACGTTGTAATGCAAAAAGGTAAATCACATATCCAATTGTCCATCATAACACAAGAATTGGAATAACCATTAATCAATTTTAAACAACTAGAGATAAGTTTCGAGAAAGCAACACGGAAAAGGCGCAAGCTCCAAGAGCAATTTTTATCCACATAAAAGAAAAATATAGGATCTTTGTATTTAGTAGTGACAAGTTTAATCCAAGGAGTAGGCACACCATTTAGGTAATGGAACATGCGTTTAGTTTGAAGGGTCAAACCTTTACGAGACGTTTGGTATGAGACAATCCATTGAGATTATTGGCAATTTTATCTTTAAATTACTTGGACCCCGTACATTACCTTGTTTGGTGTCTCACTTGTGCAGGTAATGTGGATTGTCATTAAAGTAATAATCCAGATTGCTCAAGGAGAGAAATTATTTTTTAGGACAAAATTGCCCTCCTTAAATCATAATTTTTTTTACAAGTTCTTTGCCTCATCCTTTTCAAAAAGAAGACGTTCGCCTCCCACGACTTCTTGCATGACATAAGATTATAATAATATTATACTATTATAATATAAGTATTATTATACTATTATAATATAAATATTATATTATATATAGTGTTATATTATATTATATTTTATTATAGTACTATATATAATATTATATAATATTATATAATATATTACAATATATATAATGTATTATATAATAATATTATAATAATATTATAATATATTTGTGGAAAGAATATTTTCGTAAAGTATATCTCATTACTTGGTAATCTATTTGTTAATGCACCAAACTCACCTTAGAGTGTAAATCATTAATGCCAAGCCCTCCTAACTTTTTTGGTAAGGTAATGGTATCCCAGCTAAGGAGGTGGAGACCTTTTTTCTCTTGGGAAGAAGGCCAAAGAAAAAATTGAATTTGACCCTCAATACTATCTAGATGGTTAGCGGTCAACCAGGAGATAGCCATTGAATGTAGGGGAATTGAGTTGAGAATAGAGTTGATTAAGACAACTCTGCCTACTTGGGATAAGAAATTTGTCTACTAGGATCCTAATTTATTTTTAATTTGGTCAGAAATCATTTCAAAGGCCTGAACAGGAGGACGTCTAGGTGCAATTAGAGTTCCTAAATACTTTAAGGGGAAATTCCCCATCTTTATATTTAGAGCATTAGATATTTGCAGTCTAGTAGAGTGTATTCTTTGGGTAGAAAATCTCAAATTTGTTTAGGTTAATATATTGACCAGTGAACATGACATATTTATCAAAAATCTTTTTAATGGTAGCCAGGCTTCTAGGGTTAGCATGAAAAATTAACAAGATATCGTTCGCATACATAAGGTAGCTAATCTAGAAGCCACCTCTCAGCTTAAAGGGAATCAACTTTCTATCACTAACAACTTGATTAATTGAGAGGGTTACAATTTGAGAGACCAACACGTATAAATAGGGTGACAGTGGGTCATCCTGCCTTAACCCCCTTTTGGAAGGAAAGGGGGGGGGATGGGGGGAGCGCCAGCTGCCCGAGGTACACGTGGCAGCACAGGAGCAACTGAAGCCATCTCGAGGGAGGTAATCGAGGCCATATATGCAGAGGATCTCCCACCATTAATGTTCTGGGAAGGCGGAGCGTCCGAAAGCGACACCCACGGGTTAGGATCTGCATCGTCCAGGTAAATCTCCCATTTCTCAAGATCTGAATCCGACACATGAGAGGCACAAGAGGCGGGACAGCCGTTGGCCCCGTATGTGGCACGTGAGATAGCGGCAAGCACTCGTCGACCCTGGAGCAGAGCGAAAACCACCATGTCGAGGACGATTGCGCCTCCGCCGGGTCACCTCCACCCATGGGCCACAAGCAGGAGCCGTCGGCGTCTCCATCGGGGGGCGATTAAGATTCAAATCTAGAGAAACATTTGAAGAAGAAACTAATGAGTTTTTCAAAACATCATAAACACTCGGAGTGCCAGAAGCATTTGGAGAAGCAGAACACGAAGCCGATGTTTTAGAAAGACAGTCAACCTCATGGTGGCCCACGCGGCCACAAAAAAATCACAACGATGGCAAATTTTCATAAGAAATGGGCTAAAAGAATTCCTTGCCAAGCTCCCCAATCCACAGCCCTTGTTTCAGGGGACAACCGAGATCAATTTCAATGCAGAGCCGCACATAACGCCCACATTGAAATTTAAAAGAACGTGAATCAATAGAGAGAACTTTGCCTAACGAAGAATCGATCAAATTAATGCATTTTTCATGCCAAAATTCAAACGGTAACCCCAAAAGACGGACCTAGATTGGAGCCGTGGAGAAGGTCTCCTACTAAGGGTGAAACGAGGGATGCCATGGGATCAGACGCAAGGAACAACCAAGAAGGGAAATAGGTCCTCCGGTGAGGGCCGCATTCGAAGAAAAGGCGTCGCGAAAACGAAAAACAAAGTAGTCTTCCTCGAGATCAAGAACGGAAACAAAACCAGACACATGCCAAATCCATTTAGCCCAATCAAAAATAGCCGATAAAGAAGGAGCCCGACCAAAAAAAATTCCGATCAAACAATGTTCCCACTGAACACTCCAAGACTGGATATGTGTAGGGGAGAAACAAAAGAAATTGGAAGTGCCAGCATGAATACCATCCAAGGTTGGATTTTGGCAAACTTCAAAGGTGCTAGGGTGTTCTTGTACGTAGTACGTAGTTCAGCCCAGGAAACAATGGGCTTCTGAGTAGGAGGACGAGCGGTAGGCTTCGCTGGAGGAGGGCGCGAGGCAGCGGATCACGAATTATTGGAGAGCGTCGAAGGGGGTCGCGATGTAGAGTGCGGTCCAAACCTGAAGGCAGCCGCATGATCATCATGAGGGTGTCCACAATCTGAGGGAACAAGGGGAGGTTCACCAGAGGGGGGAGGCGGGAGGCGGGAGGCGGGAGGTGAGTTAGTGGAGTATGGGGGGGGGGGGGGTTGGCCACGAGGGACAAGGTTCATTTTCTCGTTGGTGTACAACGACAATGATCTTTTATGCCTGATGGGATTCTCTCAATTTCTTACCTAGTCCAAAATTTTCAAGCTGGGAAACCGTTATGCAATTTAAAAAATATATAAATTAATTCATGATCATTACAGTCTTATACAATAAGGAACATTTATATCAATCAAACAGGACCTTTAAATGTCAATCTAATTCCAAAGAGAGAATTCAGGCATTAATTTTACCGCAACAATTCCCAAGAAGAGTCCACTTATATAAGACTTAACGCAGCATTTATTGGGGAACACAAGCGTATTAAGCCGTATTATAGGGGGATTTGTTGACTTAGTTGTCTGACCGGCCTCATTCCAAGATGGCCCAACTAGTGAATTAATCAATTAATAATTAATCTACTAATTAACCCTTCATACCAACCAGGCAACCACTAGTCAAACTACCCACCAATATTCTAAAAATAAACCTACAATATACCTTTAGTAATTTTCCTATACAAGTATTGTCATATTCTCTTAAAAATCTGACTAAAATCCTCCTAACTATTCATAATAGCCTGAGTTATAATTTCATCAATAATCATAAGTAAATTTATTATATATGAGTATTAAGAAGATTATTAGATTGAAGTTTTAGGAAGGTATAACATTTTTCAAATGCATATGGTTGCCAAGAAATTAATCCATGTGTCAACAATTCTTATTTATTAACAATCACTTTGTAATAAACGTACTTAAGACCAGTTACACTTTGTGATGCCATTGAAAGTTGAAACATGTCAGCTTAATCTTCTCCTATGAATCAATGATACGGTGGTGCTCAAGAAACTGTTCTCTTCTCCTCGCAGGACGAACACCTTCTCAGCCTTGCCGCCTTGCGAAGCTCCACGAAGAACCCTGAACCGGGCTTCGCGGCCGACCGCAGCTCCATCATCTCTCTCTTGAGCCTCCTGTTCTCGTTGACCAGCCTCTCGTGGCACTTCTTCAAGAACTCGCAATCTGTCTCAGTCTGCTTCAGCTTCGTCCTGCATGCGCATACACACACATTCCCATCATGATCTTGTCTAACGTACGTTACGTACGACTTAATTAATCTTGCAGATGAGTACATGATCATGACCGTAACATATACCTAGCCCTCCTATTCTGGAACCACACTTCCACTTGTCGTGGTTGCAAGTTGGACCGCCGCGCGAGCTCTTGCTTCTGATCCTACCATGCAAGATCGATCGACAATAAGTAAGCTTAAACAAGAACACGAAGTACCTGAAGACCATTGGAGCAACAGATGCACACACAGGAGCAAGTGTGGGATGTTCTCGGAAGCTGTCTTCCAGCAACGACAGTTGCTCCTTGGAGAGCCTCAGCTTCTTCCTTTTACCACCGCCCTTGCCGCTGCCGATCGATGTCTCTACTTGCACCGTCGATGTCTCCTCGTCGATCTCATCACTCTTCTTCGATGGATCGAGGTCACCAGTGCTACTGCTACCACCTATAGCAAGAGTAAGGGCAATATTGCACTCCTCTAATTCTATCATGGCGAAGTACTCTTCCTGCTGGTTCAAAGAGGGTGCAGGTGATGAAGGAGGGGGTTTATAAGGAAGGGGGAGGAGGCAGTTTGTAGTAGTGCTTTTAAGGTTTTAATTAATTGATATGGAAATAATTAAGTGGTGAAAGATAACATGCAATTGAAAATAAAGACTATAGATTGACTTCTAAGTCGGCATAAAAGAATTAATTTTCCTGGCAGTTTCTACTCCCCAAACAATTGTCATTTTGTGGACAAGTCGTGGTAACTGATGGCATTCAAATTGAGTAATTTAATGAAATTATGGTGTAAATTAATTGTAATTTGCATGGAGTGCACAGTTGTCCAGATTGACCTAGAAAACATAAGTGGTAAACTTGAGGGGACGAAGAATCACACGTGAAGATTTAAAAACATTTAGCCCAGTCGTCTTTATTTAGTACCACGTGAAGAAAAAGAATGATCACCGGACAATATTTACCTTTTTTTTCTTTATTATTATTATTATTTCTTTTGAACCGATATTTACTTCCTTTTCATTTTTTGATATTTACTTCTTTTACTACCATGATTCTTGCTTTTATAACAAAGTAAAATATATTCCTTTTCCTAAGGTAACTGTTAAGCTTTATTCTAAAAATGGTACAGTCCAGAATGCAATGAAAATATCATGAATTCTCTTCTTTTTTTATATTAAAGAATCAGATTCCTACAAGATCATAAGGCAAAATGCTCTCAAGCTCAGGAGGCCGAACAGAAGACGAATCAAAGTGATTCTTACAAATCCTAACTCTATTTGCTGCCCAATTGGTAGCTCATTTTGTCAACGGATGCTCCTATTACACTCGTAGTCTCTGAAGGAGAAGAACCAACTATGTAGCATTTACATCGATAATTCCAGCATTATATACGTCATTAGTCCGATCCTTTGTAGGAACTATCCGTAATAACGAACTTGCAAAATAGATCTGTTTATCATAAAGAGATTCGTTGTTCCTGACCCTGCTTCACTTTAATTATTATTTGAACAAAAAGATCACAATAAATTTTTGGTAAAAGTTATGTCTTGGTTCGAGTGGGGATAACATTTCTCTTCTGCATGTCTATGGAGTTTTGAAAAATCCAAACATCTCAGAGATAGATATAGAGGTAGGAATTTGTCGAACGAACCGCACTCCTTTGTATACGTCAGGAGTCCATTGATGAAAAGGGGCTAGGGAAAACTTGAACCCAATTCCTACAGTGATGGATATAAGCGCAATTGAAATTCCCGGGGAGTTATACATTTGTATATTGATAAGACCATTCACTATTTCTTGAAGCTCGATCTCCCCCTAGATGAACCATATAGCCAAGAGAAACCATGAACAATAATAGAAGGGCTTGCCCCACCCATGAGTAAATATTTCATAGTAGCCTCATTAGACCGTACATCTCTCTTGGTATATCCAGATAATAGGTAGGAACATAAACTGAAACATTCTGGAGCTACAAAGATATTTATTAAATCGTTAGCACCACATAAAAACATTCCTCTCCATTCGACGTACGGTAACAAAACAAAAACTCCAAACAATTACATTGTGATTTTAGTAATTAAATATCTTTAACTATGGAGTCAATTCCCCATGGAATGACAATCTTGTTATTAAGAGCAGAAATCAGAACATGTGAATCTGATTCAACCATAAAATTTGGAAGCACGTGCTCAATAGCAAACCGAAGCCCATCCCGAATAGCACAGGCTTCCGAAACCAAGCTGGAATCAACGTGACAGTAAAGGGACCCTCCACCATGAAAAGATCCATCAGAGGCTCGGAGAATAAAGCCAGTACCACCTGCAAAGCCATCCGACGAAGCATCACAATTCATTTTTAAAATATTAGGCGCTGGTGGAATCCATTTCCTAAGTATGTTGGAAGGTATGATATTTCCCTCAGATGGTAATTGTGTGTAGGCACACGTAAAGACAACAATTTTGGACACTAGAGTAGAGGGGATAGACTGCATAGCCTCATGAACTAACAAGTTTCTAGCGTGCCAGATGAACCAACAACTAGTAGCAATGAATGCTTGAGCAGACGGTTTACCCGAGATGGGCGGGAAAGAGAAATGGAGCCAGTCACCTAGCCCCCAGGAAGAACGATTAGTGAACTCATGCCTCGTTTTAAACGACAACATGTGCCAAATAGAGTTACTAAAGTCACAATTAAAGAATATGTGAAAGGTAGTTTCAAGGGTATTAGAGCAGAGTGGGTAAGCAGATATGGATGTGAAATGCATTCTCTCAAGGCGCTCAAAAGTAGGGAGACGAAGGTGAAGGAGTTTCCAACAAAATATTTTAACCTTAGGAGCTAGCTCAAGCTTCCAAAGAATTTTCCATCAGATCAACCGAGGGTCATTCAGAGGTTCATGGCTTCTTAGAAACCTCATCGCACACTTGGCGGTAGCACTACCCCCAATGGACTCTTTCCAAATATATTTATCCTCACCGGGGATCATAGGCAATCGTAACTTAGAAATGGAATCAACCAGCACCGAGCCAAACACCTCCGCACACAGATTTAAATCCCACGTTTGATCAACAATTAAAAAATTCACATTCATAGTAGCATTCAAAATATTGCAATCAAAGTAAGTGGGCTTTAAGCATAAAGGGAGATCAAGCAACCAATTATCCAGCGTAACAGAGAAATTATAACCGGAGTTAATCATTCGAAGGCAACCAGACAAAAATATTTCAAAAGCTGATCGAAAAAGTTTCCAACTCCATGAAGAAGGATGGTGTTTATTCCATCCTTCCTTAAGATCCGGATATTTGATACTTACCAAATCCAACCATGGAGAAGAGGCCTGATTAAGGTACCCTATGACCCTTTTTGCTTGAAGAGCAAGACACTTATTAGAGAGATCATGGATACCAAGCCCTCCAAGAAAATTTGGAAGGGTAACTGTTTCCCAGGATAGGAGATGCATAGCATTCTGGCCAGAGGGTCCGGCCCATAAAAATGATCGAATTAATTACTCAATTTTATCTATGACTTTAGTTGAAGCCCACGTAACACTTAAGGAGTGTACTGGGATGGAATTTAGTACTGAGTTAATTAAAACAATCCTCCCAGCTTGGGAAAGATAATTAGACTTCCAACCAGCAATCTTAGCCTGAACTTGATCAATTAAAATTTTTTGGGTATCAGCAGGTGCCCTACGGGGGGCCACCATAGTACCCAAGTACTTGAATGAAAAACTTCTAGCCCTCATGCTAAGAAATGAGAAAATAGATGAAATCTATCCCTGAGAAGTATGCCGAGGAAATAATATCTCAGACTTATTAAAATTGATGGATTGACCAGAAAATTTTTCATAGGTTTGAAAGATTTGCTTGATTGTATTAAAACCTTTTTTTGAAGCTCTAAAAGTTAAAAGGATGTCATCAATGAACATCAAGTGGCTAATTTTCACATTGCCTTTAGAAAAATATTTAAGCCTACCTGATTCAACAGCCTTGTCCAGCAAGCAGGTCAAGACCTGGGCAGTAAGCACATAGAGGTATGGGGAGAAAAGATCTCCTTGTCTAATACCTCTGAGTGATTTGAACCAAGGGGATAATTTATTATTGATCAGGCAAGTAAAACTTGCAGTGGATAAACAAGAAGATATCCAATCAATAAATTTTTGCGAAAGCTTAAAGGCAACTAACATAGAAAGAATTGCCCTCCATGAAAGCTTA
Organism: Canna indica; assembly: GCA_034359265.1. Classification (NCBI taxonomy): domain Eukaryota; kingdom Viridiplantae; phylum Streptophyta; class Magnoliopsida; order Zingiberales; family Cannaceae; genus Canna; species Canna indica. Next base: position 72,997,962 of record CP136894.1, on the reverse strand, counting down.
TTATAAGCTTTTTCCAAATCTAATTTGATCATCATTATTGGGTTTTTGGCTTTAGACCCAAATATGGAATGAGAGATTTCCTGAGCCAATAAAATATTGTCTTGATTGCTCCTGCCTTTGATGAAAGCAGATTGGGAGGTTGAGACAAGGTTAGGGACAACAGTTTGAATACGATTTGCTAGCAACTTAGCAAAGATTCTATAGTTGAGATTACACAAAGTTATATGCCTGAAGTCCTGAATGGTCATAGGACTGGTCTGCTTAGGTATAAAAGTTAACATAGTCTGATTCCAATCAAATTGAAGGAAAGCAGACTCATAGAAAATATCTAAACAACTTAAATAAGAAGTTTTTACAATCCCCCAGTAATGCTTATAGAATTCACTGGTAACCCATCAATCCCAGGTGATTTACCATTAGGCATGGATTTAATCATCACCCCCCCCCCCCCCCCCCCCCCCCCCCCCGACCTCATCAGACGAGAATGGCATAACGAGATTACTAGCACAAACATCATTAATGGAAGAGACAATTACAGAATTCGAAATATCTAAAAAAACTAGCAGAAACCTCATCAGACCAAAGCAACTTATAAGCATCAACAAAAGCAATCAAAATTGAAGAGTCATCAGATAAAACTAAATTGGGTTCAATGGAGAGTGAATTAATTTTTTTCACCCTCCTTTTCATAGAAACTATTCTATGAAAATAGGCAGAATTAAGGTCACCCTCAGAAATCCGTTTTTGTTTGGATTTGGCCCACCATTTTAAGGTGATTTGCCTCATGATAGCCAAAGCCTTATTATACAACATTCACAACATACATTCATCATTTACACCCAGACCATTCATTGTATCAGACAATTCTAAAGTCGAAATTCTATCAACAGTTTCAGAAAGTACATTCTCAAGCATACCAAGATAGTTTCGATTCCATTTAGATAAAGCGGATCTAGCGAATTTTAAACTCGTGGAAAATTTACCAAACGATGTAAGAGATGGGGAAACCTCATTCCAAGCACCAAAAACCACATCCACAGATTCTGGATATTCTACCCAAAAGTTTTGAAAACGGAATAATTTACACTTACGCACAACATCAGAAAAACTAAGCAAAATGGGGCAATGATCAGAAATGCCCCGATTTAGATGCTTAACAGAAGCGTCGTCGAAATAGTGGAGCCAAGCAGCATTGCAAAAAACACGATCGAGGTGAATTTGAATCTGATTAACACCTTGGCGATTATTACACCAAGTAAAGAGGCAGCCAGTAAATCCAAGATCAATTAAACTGAGGTCATGCACAAAAGTCCAAAAATCTAAGATCGGTCGAGAAAGCCGAAATTGAGAGCCACCTTTTTTCTTAGAATCATTCAAAATGCAGTTGAAATCGCCCGCAAGGATCCAATGAAAAGTGGAAAAATCAAACGATAGAAAGTTTCGAAAAAACTCAAGTCTAACAGCCGGGTTTGTACTAGCATAGACATTTGAAAAAAGAAAATGTTCGCTGTTTTCAAACTGAACAACTAAGGAAATGCACTAAGGGGCTAAAGAGAGGACTTGAGCCCGGATAAATAAAGAATTCCATGCAACCAATAAACCTCCCGAAGCTCCAAGCGAAGCTTGGGCAATCCCACACCAGGATCGGCCAAAGGAGGAAATCAGACGATTAGCACGATCAATATCCAGATGAGTTTCTTGTATAGCCATCAAATGAACCGATGAAGTTTTAATAAAATGCAACAGATGATCCCTTACCTGATGGCGCATAGCGCCTCGAGCATTCCATGACAGAATAATCATCGGGGAACAATAGCAAGGGGGTTCGGATCAGAGGCCGGAGTAGCGGTAAGCGGAGGGAAAGAGAAGCCATCTTTGGCTTCCCTTGAACGTTTAGTGACCTTGGGGAAGTTAGGGGATGTAGGGGAAGGAACCTTCAGAACCTTTCGAGGCTTACGAAGGGACGACCAACCGACTTACCCGATGGCACAAGAGGAATGAAGGAAGGGAAAACAAACTGAAGCTCCTTAATAAGCTGCTCAAATGAACGAGATGGAAGCGCAGGGGATGGAGAGGGAAGCGAAGATGAGGGAGGACAGGGAGCATAGGAGGGCGGCGATTCATTTTGGGTCATCGAAGGCTGCGGGGTGGGTGGGATGAGGGCGATAGGGTTATGCGAAACATGGGGAATAGAAAGGGACGGCGATTCATTATGGGGAAGCGAAGGCTGCAGCGAGAAAGGGGATAAAGGATTAGGGTTATGAGGCGTGGGAACCCGAGGCGATTCATTCAGCGAATTCGAAGCAGCAGATATTTTATCATGAGCGGACCGAGCCAGCTTAGGCATCAGAGGCACGTGCCTCGCATGCGGAGACCTCGGGACCCAAACAGCCGCCCTTTGGGTGGCCCAAGGCGCACGAGGAGCACCAGTCTGACCCACGATGTGGCTCGCAGAAGGAGGCGATCCTGGAGGATTCGCCGAATCGCCACGCGGCAGCACACCAGAGGGGGCATTAACACCAGCAACAGGAGTCGTACCATTCGAATCCCGCTCACCAACTCCTTTTGGAGTCGGGGGAATCCGAGACGTCATACAGGCATCCGAAGGAGTACTCTCACCCTCCTCCAAGCCCGGATCCACCACCCTGGGCATACGTAGAGCACGTGAGACGGGGCGCCCACGCTCACGGGCGGGGCCCGTCTCAAAATGCGCGCGCGTAGCCACAGGGGTCGCGGAATGCAAGCGAGCAGGGCGCCGACAGGAGACCAAGATCCAGGGATCACAGGTTGCTGTCGACGAAGCCGCCAGGTTCGAGGAAGAAGGTAGATCACCCACAATGGAGGCAGGCGCAGGGCTAGGAATAGAATCACCAACTGAATCTAAAACATCAGAAACCTCAGGCAAAATCGACGAAACAGGTTTAGAAACATTCGACGTCGAACCAACAATCGAAGCAAGCAGAGAGGGAGAATTTTTCAAATCAGCAGCCACCGATCTGGAGGGGCAATCCACATCCCGGTGGCCGATCAAACCACAGGCGAAACATACAGACGATAAATTTTCGTAGGAGAACGGTTGGAAAAATTCCTTCCCAGGCTCTCCCACCCATAATCCCTGTTTCAACGGGAGATTCAAATCTATTTCGATGCACACTCGAACAAATCGACCACGGGAGAATTCAAACGATCTCTGATCAATCGAGATGACTCTACCAAGGACCTGAGCCATCCGTGAAATGGAGTCAGGATTCCAAAATTCGAGCGGTAAACCAAGAAAATGAACCCACACAGGGGCGGTGTGGAATTTCTCCTCCCTTAGCCGAAAACACGGCCGCCATGGGGTGAGACGCAAAGCAGAACCACCCAAAAAATACGGACCACCGGCGAGAATATCCGACGAAGACTTTGCATCACGAAAATGGAAAACGAAAAAACCTTCTTCCAAATCCAAAACGGGGGCTAAACCAGGAATATTCCAAATTTTACGAACCCAAGCAGATACGACATTCAAAGGCGGGGGTTTACCTAAAAATTTTCCAATCAGAGAAAACTCCCAAGGTTCTTGCCAAGAACGTAACTGTTCAAGCGAAAAATGAACTACATCCGACTCAGAGGATGGACGGTCATAAGGAGGAAGAGAAGGATTTACCGCTAAATGGGGGAAGTTACCGTCACGGAGGATCTGCGCCCAAGAGGGGCCAGGGGCAGAGGTCGGGGCTTTGGAAGAGGATCGCTTCCTAGAAAGGGGAGGACGAGAACTAGACGAGCGCAAGGTCGAAGCCCCACGATCTGGCGGCCTCGGCGGATTCGGAGGAGAATCAGGAGGAGGAAGGGGATCACCATCACCATCGTGCACAAAAGGGGGAAGGACGCTCATCTTTTTTCAAGCACATATCGCGGTCTTTACTTATCCATAAATTCTCCTTTTTGAAAAATGTTTTCACTCGTCCAAATTGCGCATTGCCAAGTTGTTATTACTTCATTTTTGATGCACCCCGACCTCCATATATATATCCATCGTAAGAAGGTATCCATTCTTGGTTGATCACCCTGCATTGATTGAGAAGGTGCTTGTGCGAATCAATTTCTTCGCAGTCTGTCCTTAGAGCTAATAGCCATTTCAATATCTTCATGCTTATGAGTAGTTTAGTATTTCATAATTCATATGCTTGATGCTCTTGTGGTTAATTTTGACTTCATAGTCGATCAGTATACTATGTAATGAAGTCATAGTAAACTCGCAATTACTGTTCCATCTTCAATTCATATATGTTTAGAATTATGTTCCTCCATGCATCTTCGTAATCGATGCAACAAGCAACCTCGGTATTCCAACTTCTCGCCAATATATTACACGATAGATTTCATAGTAATCCTTAAAAAACGGCCTCAAATTGCACCAATTAAGGGGCAAGCCCGCCTCCATTGATTATATATACTGGGTATGAATGCTTCCCTAAGACTGGTAATACATTTCCCGATCATTAACCATTCATAGGTCTTTTGCTTGTGAACACTGAACACAATCTTTCTACCAAAAGTATTTGCCTTTGACCACTCCAACCCACTAATGATTCTTGCTCTGAATTAACTTCGGCTTTGAGATTCCTAGCTAGTTTTGCTTCACTGTCTTTTATTGCTAGGGTAACTTTCTTTCAAGCAATGAGATAGAAAATCATAATAGATGATTATACTAGAATTTGAATCCTAAACTTCTAGATAACATACAAGATGTTATCATAAAATAAAATTGGCAAAAAATATGGCACCCAAACAACAAGTAACAATGTGGAGTGTTTAATTTCCTCTCTACCGCACCCACATGGTGAAGATGCACATACTGGTAACTTCAACATAGAGTAGGTTTTATTAAGCATCACTTGAAAGCTTGATGGGGATCAAAATTTGCCACATCAGCATCGTCGATCCCATCGTGCCACTAGGATGGCTAGGTGACATAAAGATTATATTATGTGATTTGAGTTTGTAATCATGGATAAATTTAGGATAGATTTTCATGTTTTCCCATGCATGAATTTTTTTTTTTCCAAAGTAGAGATTTTCTTTTTTTCCCGATGCGTATGTAATCCAAAGAGATTAATTGCCAAGATTTGGCACATTCCTTTCCTTGGTCTATGTAAAGACCAACCTTTGTGATTGTGGGACAAGTTACTTGAAATGAAAAATTAAAGAAACTCTCTTTGGAGTATCTTAACAAGAGGTGTGAGTTCTCTTGTGGTGTGAGACAATCTTAAACTGAAGTTTGAATCCTCTTAGTTTTTGGATTAAGTAATCCCCTTCCTTAAGTCTTGAAAAACGTGTAAGTTTTTCTTCGTATAAAATTTTCTCTAATTCAAGCATATTTAGTATAGATCAAGTTGATGTGATGATGATGCATGATTCCCAAGGTTGTGCTTCATTCTCAAATTTTATTCTCTAACCTAGACCAAAGCTATTGCTGGGAATTGTCATATGTTTATAAATTAAACAAACTTGTAATACTTAGTATGTTTTGCTATTGGAGTAACTCCTTTTCTTATTCAAGTATAAAACTTGAATTGAACTAAATCAAAATTTTCAAATTCAATTTCCATAAGATTCACTTAAAATAGTAACAAAAAAGCATTGGATTAGGCGCAATTTCTCAAAAAAATGAACCCAAATTATTGTAATAGACCTGGCAGGTAGGGGGGCAAAAATGTGCACGACATGATAGCATAGCACGAGCACGACACGATAACTACGGGTCAGGTCGGAAAATTTAGCCCAATAAGCTTATCGGGTCGGACGATAACATTGTGAGCCGACGCGGGCAGGCTCTTATCGTGTTTGCCAACTTAATGTTATTTCTGATCTTTATTAGCTAAAATTAATTAATGGACTTTTCCACAATTTTAGGCGTCCATTGTATTATTACAAGGGTTTTGTTTTTTTTTTCTTTAAGATAATAAATATGGAGAAAAAATTATAAGTATCATACCACGTTCAACGAGAGTTTGATTAATGAGCGAATAACATTAATCGAACATTGCCACTGCTTCAATCGAAAGGTGAAAAAAGAATTGGCAGCATAATCGATAACACAACTATTCGAAAAGTGAATTTTTTTGTCATTATGTGTATTACAACCGGCAGTTAATAGTGCACGACATGTAATTAGAGTAATGCACAATAATTATTAAATTTCAATTGGCATGATTGAATGTAAATTTCAAATATTTAGTTATTAAATTTAATGTAAATTTTAGTAACATACGACATTATTAAGTTACTAAATGTAAAATTTAATGGGTCGCCGTTTTTTAACTTCTCTGCACTCACGCGAGCTTTCTCACCTTGTACCACGTGCAACACTTGGGTTTCACGCCACGTGGTGCAAGTGTTGCGCATCCCGCGAGCAGAACACGGTGACAACACTCGTTCAATGTAGATTTCATTGTTTTCTCACCTTAGAACACACGCCGGAGGCGCTCGCTGACACAAGCTTTCTCGCCTGGAGCCCCCGGCACTTGGGTGTGGCGCCAGATTAAATCTACATTAAATGTATATTAACGGTGTATATGATTAAATGCATATTTTAATCAGAAAAATATAAAAAAACATAGATAATTTTGATAATAGACATATTAAATGCGCATATTAATGAAAATTTTGTAAAAAAATATAGAAAAAATTCAAAAATAATAATAATAATAATAAAACAAAAAATTTCAATAACAGGCGTATTAAATATTAAATGTGCACAATAATGAAAATTTTAATTGGCTCCCAAAAATAAAAGTCAAAAAAATAAAATAAAAATCGATAACAGGTGTAACATGCATATTAAATGCACATATTAATTAAAGGTTTGTAAAAAATAAAATAAAAAGTCAATAAAATTTAAAAAAATAGAAAATTTTGGTAGCATCCTATATTAAATGCGCACATTAATAAAAATTTTAAATGAGCTCCCACCTTAGGGTACGTATTAAATGAAATCCTAATAGAATTAATATATATTTAATATAAGACGTCAAATCATGAAATAGGTTAAGATTTAATAGGTGCATTAAATGGGTACATTAATAAAATATTTGTGTAAAAAAAAAATCAAAAAATGCTATGTCAATAAACTTTCCTAAAAAAAAGTACCATTTGACATGTCTAAATCTTATATATATATTAGAAAATGATTAATTACACAAAAGTTCCTAATTTTCACCAAATTACAATTAGTCATGCTAACTTAAGGGTTGTTAATTTTATCCCCAAACTATTAAACCACTTCCAAATTGATCCTTCCATTAATTTGTCATAGCAGAATGTAGATGTGGCAAATCTACAGAATCATTGTCGAATACTATCGAAAGAAATCCATCAGGGATATTTGCTTACATGGATTTTAAGGCATCATCAATTTCACGCAGTGGATATAATTGATTAAAGATCAAATGATCAAAAGATATAATATATTAATAGTTAATGTTAATTAATTTATCTTTGGCATATCAAGTTTACTGAAATCCATCAGGGATATTTGCTTACATGGATTTTAAGGCATCACCAATTTCACGCAGTGGATATAATTGATTAAAGATCAAATGATCAAAAGATATAATATATTAATAGTTAATGTTAATTAATTTATCTTTGGCATATCAAGTTTACTTATTGATATGTAATATTTTAATTGGTAACAAAAATGTAATATTTTAAAATATTTTCAAACCTAAATGTATATTAACAGTCTTTCTTCTATGCTTTGGAAAGAAATCGCAAATTCACATGCATGCAAAGATTAACATTAAATTATATATATATAGTGAACCTCTTTTTTCTCTATAAAAAATATATTATGTTACACCAATAGTACAGGAACCATGCTGGTTATTAGACAGTATCACAGAAAGCTCATCTTGGAAAGAGTTAGACCAACTGCAGCTAGTTTATGTGGTGAACCTCTTCACCATGCTAATATTACGGCTTATGAAATAATAGAGCACATCATTATTAGGAATATACATAACAAAAAAAATTGAGCACATCATTATTAGGAACAAACCTAAACAAACATTGTATGACAAACATTCCAAATCCCAGCTATCATACTCTATAGTACATAAATCAAGTTAATCCCCCTAGACTCAATAGATAAAGATAACGAAAACAATGTCATCTTGCAGCATGGACCATTAAATATATGATTTTTTTTCCCGGAAAATACTTTATTCTTAAGTGATTTGGATCTATTGATACAATCTAATTCACGCTGCTGACTGATCTCAATCTTATTTCCTAATGATATCGGATCCGAATTTTGTTATCGAGAATTAAGAACTCAAGATGGTTTTGGAGCACAATTCATTTGGTAGATTTCTCATTCATGTCTCCACCCGTTCCCCCTATCTAGTTGTAGTTAAGAGGTATGGTTAGTACATTAATGGTAGAGGGTCCAGCAATCAGCAAAAAACAAATAGGAGCATTAAATGAGTAGTCTTTATATTTGCGTGAACAGTTCTACTCTGTAAACTAATCGTTTCTTGTTTAGTACATTAATGGCAGTGCCCTGATGCAGATTGCTTAGGAACTAGATTGGCTATACATCTGATTGCATAATGCTTAGATGCACCGTCCACGTAATCTATCTATGATATGCTCCAATTTTATGAGAAATAATTCATAGGCCAATATTTCAAATACTTGTCAAGTTCATCTTATTATTGAATGTTAAAATCATGCCAAAATAGCAATACTTAGTAAAAAAGAAAAACATAGACTATGTTATGATCAACAAATAGAATGTATGCCCTCATGTTAAGCTTGTCTGCTAGGCCCCCATAAACTATCAACAGGGTTTAATCTTAATTAACAAATTGGGGATGCATGAAAAGTAAATATACTCAAACTAACTCTTGATATTTATCTTATATTCTATGCTTATTCAAATATATTTGTAGAAATTTGATTCATGAATTTCACTCCTAGTGGTAGGTTGCTTGGTCCTCATAAACTATCACCAGGGATTAATCTTAATTATCAAATTGGGGATGCATGAAAAGTAAATATACTCAAACTAACTCTTGATATTTATCTATATGCATATTCAAACATATTTGTAGAAATTTGTTTCATGAATTTCACTCCTAGTGGTAGGTTGCTCTTTTATAATGCTAACAAACTCATTACTTTACTTGTAACTCAAACCCTTATTTTATACATAAGAATTACTAAAGTCTACAACTTGTTTTATTGGGTGAGTTTAACTTTGAAGGTTTCTTTGCTCACAAGTATTATATATGGTTGCTAGAGAATTTCACATTAAAGCAAAATCAACCTATTTAACTCTTATCAGCATAGCTCATCATACACGTGATCAGTATTTACAATAATCTTTGACATAATTCCAAAATAGGTATAAGGGATAAGTACAATTGGCAATGCTAATCTACACTAACTAGAGCTGAGCTGTTACTTGCGTTTTTGTTCAAACAATGTTTGAAACACAATGATCAAATCCCTTATACACAGATCAGTAACTAATGTACATCCGGTTCTTCCCCACAAGAACTAACCATCCTAGAGTCTCGAATATATTTTTAGCTGTTACTGATCAGTGTCCAACAGAATATACAGTTTATGATGAACAATTGACAAAAGAGGGCTTATATTACCTCATTAATGAGCAGATTATCTTGTCTGACTTTCTAATGAAAATATTGAAATATTAGCATTCCAGATGATACACTAGTACAGAAGACATATACAGGTAACATCTATATATCAAGTTAATTGTTTGCTCAAGGAAAAGAAATAGATATATCAAGCTAATTATTATGCCACAACTAATAAAAGAGATCAATTAAAGCATCGGCAAGATGACAACCAACATCTTAATCTTGATTACTCGTGCGCATTACACAGAGGATTACTCAAGGAAGAAGTAGACTACAACAATACCAAAAATGAACAAAAGGAAGCGAAGAGATATGTACACAGGAAAAACATCCAGGGACAAGAAGAAATCAACAAAAGGGGAAAATAAAAAGAAACATACTCTCATACAGACGGAATGTTGGCAAAGGAGAAGCCTGTATAGCCCTTGTAAGCGTAGTACGCGATCCGCGTGTAGTAGAATCCAGGGATGAACAGCATCGACCCAAGGATCGCAAAGAGAACCCCTGATTCCACCAAATAAAGAAGAAATGAAGCAATCTGGAAGAAGAAAGAGGGCGAGCGGGCGGAACCCCAGCTAGGGTTTACAGAGAGAGGAAAGATCGAGTCAGATTACCATGGGATCGGTCGCCGCCGACCCGGTTGGCGGCCATGAGGATGCCGACAAAAATGCCGAGGCCACCTAGGATGAGGAGACCGAGGGCGAGGGCGATTTCCTTGATGGGCGGGCGGTGGTGGACGACGTAGGCGCCGTCCATCATGATGTCCTCGTCTGAGATCGAGAAGGCATGGTCGACGTACGCCATTGCGAACCTCGCCCGAGCTCGACCGGTCTGATTGCTTCGAGTTGGAGGTGGAGAAAGCGAGGAAAGGAGATCCCGAAGGCCGCCTCCCAAGTAATTGAAACAGAGTAATCGATTTAATTAGGATAATGATGTTATTATTTGGGCGCTGATTACTTTTGCCGCTGTGTTAAGTCTTAGAACTGAAGTAGTGAAGTAGTGAAAAAGTGCTCGGACTTTCTGAGCCTTTGATAATATTAATCAGGGGCACGTTTGATATCTCGTATAAGTCTCCCGTATATAATATTATACTAGTTCAAAATTCATACTTTTCAAAAGCTATTTAAAATATTTATAAAATTAATAAAATAATATGAGCATAATAATATATTTAAATATATAAAATAATAATATATATATATATATACATGTTTTTTTTCGTATGAATTTATAATAATAATATATTTTCATAAGAGAATTTTTTATCAAACTTGATCTTAAAGTACCTCAATTTTTTTTACCATAAGTTATTAAATTTTTTTGGTTCTACACCATATACAATTGAAATGATAAATTGTGTTCAAATTAATGAAAATTATGAATCAAAAATTTCGTAAACATTAGATAAAGTTGACATGAATAGTACTTATGAGTTAACGACTAATATAAATCACATAGTGAAAATATGCTCATTCACTTATATCATTTGCTTACTTGCTGACAAAACTTTACTTGTTGACAAAGCTTTTGAGAATTTGAAAGGTGACTGATTGATATCAATTACAGAAATAACACACATCATGATTTTTGCTAAATATTTTCGGGATGTGATGACTAAATGGGGTTTACATTAAGCAAATATATTTAAAAAAAATTGATTACTGAACTATTATTATGAACTTACAACATTGTTTTAAGATTTCACATAGTGTAGAAAAATATATATAATAAAATAGCAATTCACATCTCTCATATTGCAATCAATATAATTAAGCGTACAGTATATCAAAATGAGTATAGACTCATTAAAGATGATACAAAATATATTGAAAATATTCATATATATAGCACCTATGTTGTTCTTCCAAAATAATTAACATCATTCTCTTATATCATACAATCTCAATTAAACTTTTCTTGTTTAATTTGTCTAATTATTTTTGTACAGAACATTTGTCAATTTTTAAAATCGAGGCATAGTTAAAGCAACTACAACCGAATAATATTATTTTTTTGGGAAGAGAGTGGATTTGTGTAGAAGAGCTATCCAAATACAAAGAAGATGAAATTACGTCAAAAATATCCAAACAATAATCGAAAAAATTACTAACAAAGTGAAAGAAATTACCTCAGATAGCATGCATGTAATCTAAGTTAATAAATTGAAGTATATTAATTGCAACTAAGCTAACGGTCAAAAATATAAAATTCATTTTGTTGTGAAATGAAACCAAATTTGATATGATTGTCTTAATAAGTTTGTTTTACCATGCTATGAAATTAAAATAACTTTCAAAAAGATTGAAAATTTTCATAATTTGTATTCCATCCAAATTTTTAAAAAGCACGTTGAATTTATAGGATTTGATTAGAAAAATATTTATATATCAAAAAGTCATGTGAGTTTGCACTGTGCAAATAACAGAAGAAGATGAAATTTTTTTTATCATTCAATAAAGAGATCCAAAGATAATAGATTTACAAATAATGGAAGTGCACACAATTACTTATTTAATCTACATCTAAGTATCTAAGATATATATGCATTGTAGCTTCGCATTTGTTTATTGCCAACTTGTCATCTTTTAAGAAAATGGTGGATGTGAAGAGGAAAGAAAATAGGAAAAGAAAAAATAATGGAAAATAATTGCTAATTAGTTTGTAGTTCGTGCACTATTTGTCTGCTAAAGTTGAAAATATTGAATTAAACTATTGAAAAAAAATAAATTGAAAAAACACAAAGAATGAAAATCACCCCATAAGAGTTATCCAAAGGCAAAGAAGAAGAAAAGCACCCAAGAAATACCCAAATAATAATTGAAAAAGACACTAACAAAGTGAAAAAAAAACCCTTAGAAACGACTCTAAGAGAATGAAAGCTTTTGATCTTCGGAAGGAGCAAGGGGAAGATATGAGATTTGCATCATGACTACTGCATCAATAAAAATAATTTTTTTACTAAAAAGCGTAAGAAATAAACCTAGATCGGAGTGTTAAAGAGTCTTACACCCAAATTGATGAAATTTTAAAAAATTCGTCCATTTTTTCCATTCGCTTCCGCTCCATCTCACTTGATCCAAAAAAAAATTCAAAATCTAATATTAATTTGAGTAACAATCGACTGTTGGTGGAAAAAGAATAAAAACTTTTTTATATTACTTTAATTATGCATTGAAAATAATGAAAAGCATTGGATTGAATAATTGGATGACTACATGTCAAATACTTGAGAGGGAAAGTAAAAATGAAGTTAAAAAAGTCAATGTTAGAAAACAATCGTGAATTTTAAAAATAAATTAAAAAATTAAGAGGAAAAATAAAAAGAGAGTTAAAAAATTTGAGAGGAAAAATTAAAAGGGAGATAAAAAATCAATGTTAAAAAATAGTCGTAAAGGAGTCAAATGAATTTTAAAATTAAGTAAAAAAAGTAGTTCAAAACCTGTGTTTTGCACGGGCTGTATAGGATATTTATAAAATTAATAAAGTAGTATGAACATAATAATATAATATATAAGATAATATATATATACACGTTTTTTTAGTATGAATTTATAATAATAATATATTTTCAAAAGAAAATTTCTTATCAAACTTGATCTTAAAGTATCTCAATTTTTTTTTATCATAAGTCGTTAATCGTTTTTTATTCTACACAATATATAATTGAAATGATAAATTGTGTTCAAATTATCTCTTTGAATGAAAATTATGAATCAAAACTTCGTAAACATTAGATCAAATTTGTAATTTATTCCATCAAGATTTTTAAAAAACATGTTGAATCTACAGGATTTGATTAGAAAAATATTTATACATCAAAAAGTCATGTGAGTTTGCAATGCGCAAAGAACAGAAAAAGATAGAAAGATTGCTATCATTCAATAAAGAGATCCAAAAATAGCAAATTTACAAATAATGAAAGTGCACACTATTACTTATAATTAATTTACATCTAAGTATCTTTTGTATAAATATATATGCAATGTAACTTCACATTTGTTTATTGCCAACTTACCACCATTTAAGAAAAGGGTGGACGCGAAGAGAAAAGAAAATCGGCAAAAGAAAAAAAGAAGAAAATAATTGCTAATTAGTTTGTAGTTCGTACATTATTTGTCCGCTAAAGTGAAGATATTAAATTAAACTATTGAAAAAAAAATAAAGTGGAAAAACACAAAGAATGGAAATCAACCCATAAGAGCTATTCAAATGCAAAAAAGATGAAATCACATCAAAAATACCCAAATAATAATTGAAAAAACACTAATAAAGTAAAAAAAAATACCTCATAAACGACTCCAAGAGAATGAAAGTTTTTGGTCTTCATTGTGACTTATATTTATGATGAAAAAAGCAAGAGGAAGATATGAGATTTGCATCATGACCACTGCATCAATAAAATCAAAAATTTTATTAAAAAACGTAAGAAGTAAACCTAGATCGGAGTGTTGAAGGGTCTTACACCCAAATTGATGAAAATTTGAAAAATCCACCCCTTTTTCCATTCGCTTCCGCTCCATCTCGCTTGATCCATGAAGGAATTCAAAATCTAATATTAATTTGACTAACAATCGGTTGTTGGTGGAAAAAGAACAAAAAATTTTCTACATTATTTTTAATTATGCATCAGAAATAATGAAAAATATTGGTTTGGGTAATTGGAGGACTACACGTCAGGTACTTGAGAGGGAGAGTGAATGGAGTTAAAAAATCAATGTTAGAAAACAACCGTGAGTTTTTAAAATAAGTTAAAAAATTGACTTTTTAATTATGCCTTGAAAATAATGAAAAATATTGGGTTAAGTAATTGGAGGACTACATGTCAGGTACTTGAGAGTAGGCTTGTCGATTCGGTTCAACCCGAATAGAACCGAACTGAATTACCCAAAAACCGAATAAACCCAAACCGAAATAATTTGGTTCGGTTCGATTTCCTACCCAAAAAAACCAAAATTTCATTTACACGAACATACATAAAAAAAATTAATCGGGTCCGAGTGAAATATCGAGTTCGGGTGTATTAACTATTAAGTTAAAAATTTATATATATATATAAATTAGTTCGGTTTTCGATTCAGGTCAGTTTCTGAATTTTGGGAACCGAATCCGAACCGAATATCAATGTTCGGGTTCGGTTCGGGTCAAGAACCGAACCCAGCAGTGTCCAAATTGAATCGAACCAAATTGAATCAAAAAATTTGGTTTGGTTCGGTGTAAACCGAATAATGGACACCCCTACTTGAGAGGAAAAATGAATGAAGTTAAAAAGTCAATGCTTGAAAACAACCGTGAGTATTAAAAATAAGTTAAAAAATTAAGAGAAAAATAAAAAGAGAGTTAAAAAAATCTGAGAGGGAAAGTTAAAAGGGAGTTAAAAAACAAATGTTAGAAAATAGCCGTAAAGGAGTTAAATGAGTTTTAAAAATAAGTTAAAATATTAAGAGGAAAAGTAAAAAGATAGTTAAAAAATTGAGGATAAATTTATTTGTAGAAAATAATTATGAACACAAAAAATTAAAGGTGAAATTGGAAAAAAAAACCACAATGAGTCATGTGTCAAGCTTAGAAAAAGAGTTAAAAAGTGATATTAATTTTATCATTTAATTAATATAGTAGTTTGAAAAATTGTAGTTAAGTTTAAAGTTAAGAATATAATTGAAAAAATCAAAAAAATACTTCAAACAACTGTCAACTAACATAACTGAGAGTAAAATTATAGTTAAATTTAAAATTGAAGATATAATTAAAATAATAAAAAATACTATAAAGAGCCACTTGTCAAGATTAGCAAGAGAGTTAAAAAAGTGTGACTGCTTTTATATATTTATAGATAGCTAACTATAATACCCGTGTTTTGCACGGTTAAACTATTGTTTTTAAAATAAAAAAAATTAAAATAAAAAAAATACATTTTAATATATTATTATATAATCCGTGATTTTAAAAATAAAAAGGTTTGAAATTAAATTTTATATTTTAATATATAACTATATAATATGTGGTTTTAAAAATAAAAAAAGTTAGAAATTAAATTTCATATTTTAATATATTATTATACATAAATAAAATAGTCTATTATTTTTTTGATATTTTTCACATTTTTTAACATAATTTAAATTTGAAATTATATAAATTTAAATTTAAAACTAATTCTTATATTTTTTTTAAAAAATAATTATTTTAAATTTAAATTATAAATTAATTTTTAATTTAAATTTGTAACTATAATTTAATATTCTTAATAACTTAAATTAAAAAGTTAAATTTAAATATTTTTATACCTAGATTTTCATAAATAATTTACCTTATTATTGACATATTATAAAAGAATTATATTTTTAAGAATGAAAACTATAATAAGATAAATAAATTAGTTTAAATTAAATTATAATTTTAAATAGTAATATATAAACATACCACGTAACAATATATACTACTTTGGTGTAATACCCCAGTTTAGTCCCACATCGGGAGTATGTTGGATGTGATGTTGGCTTATAAGGCTTGATGAATGTGCTACCATCAACTTCAGCTTAAGCATTTTAATTAGACCAATAGGTTGGTCTATGAAGTTGATGGGGGAGTTATCCCATTAAGCGGGTTGTAAAAAAATGGTATCAGAGCGAGGTTTAGGTCTTGACTTCGATTTTAGGGACATTGGGGTGCTGTATCGGTATTGCTAGCATGTCGGCATACGGTGTGTCCTAGTCACGAGATCAGGGAACTGAGCCTGCGCACCAGCGGCGGTACGTATCATTTTTATTCATTGTTCTTGTTAGATTAATTTATCTGTTCTTGGTTGCTATTCTTATTAGTGATGGAGGCATTCAATGATGTTGTGGTGAGTGGTAGTGGGAGTAATTCCTCAAGTGGACGTGGACGTGGGCGCGGTCGTGGTCGCGGCCGTGGACGGGGCCGTGGCGGTAGGCAGCCGGCTCTGGAAGAGGTTGGTCAGGATCCTCGGGTGACCATGCTAGAGGCTCGGGTGACCGAGTTGACTGAAGAGCTCCGTAGGGAGCGAGAGCTGAGGCAGCAGCAGTCTCAACCTGTGCCGCCAGTGGCACAGGGGGCAGCGGAATTGGTACCCCCAGTCGTTAGGGAAGCAGTGTCAGGCAGCGTTGCATACAAGGATTTTGTTCAATTGAGACCGCCGCAGTTCACAGGCACAGACCCTGGTGTGGAGGTGACGACTTTTCTAAACGACTGTCAGGAGTTGTGCGAGGTGTTGGGATGCTCTTCAGTAGCCATGGTGCAGATGGTGGGTTTGCAGCTGAGGGGACCTGCTAAGGAGTGGCTCCAAGTATGGAGGTCCCGTAGGGGGGTTGATGCACCACCCCCTGAATGGGAGGAGTTCCGAGCAGCTATGATGGAGAAATATCTTCCCAGGAGTGTGCGGGAGAAGAGAGCAAGGGAATTCAAACAGCTCAAGCAGACCGGCAGTATGTCAGTGGTAGAGTATGAGGTGGAGTTTATACGCTTATCACGGTACCATCCCCTGCTAGTGGCGACTGAGACGGACAAGGTCAGGCGGTTCGTGGAGGGACTGAGAGTTCAGATTGGCAGACTAATTCACTTTACTGAGGACTCTACTTTCACCCAGGTGGTGGATGAGGCAATGCGGAAGGAGTCGATGGTACAGACTGATCGACAAGAGGAGCCAGCTAGGAAGAGATTCAGGCCACAGGGATTTGGCGAGCGACAGGGTTTTTCTGAGGGCATGGTGTCTGGAGCAGCCCATTCGTTCGGACGGGGGCAAGGCAGTTTCAGAGGTCGCCCAGGTACCGGGCTGGGGGCCACTCAAAGGACAGTGGGGTCTGAGGTGCAGAGAAGGGTTGAGGTACCGCAGTGTGGGCAGTGTGCGCGGAGGCACACCGGGATGTGCTTTGGTCGTACAAATGCCTGCTTCGGGTGTGGACAGCCGGGTCACATCAGGAGGGACTGTCCTGTCAGAGGTGGTTCTAGTGCAGCGCAGTCTAGAGGGAAAGCACCAGTGTCCACAGCCTCTGTTGCACAAAGAGGTCAGCCTCAGGGTTCAGGGCAGCCGCGTGCCAGTGGATCTGGGAGAGCTCCTGCGCGAGTATTCACTATGACCCGAGATGGTGCTGAGGTGTCTAAGACCGTGGTAACAGGTATCCTTGCAGTTTGTTCCATACCTGCATTTATTCTATTTGATCCTGGAGCTACTCATTCCTTTATTTCTGATAACTTTGCTATTAAGCTTGATAAAGAAAAAGATTTCCTTGAGGTACCCTTGGTTGTATCAACGCCGACAGGACATTTTGTCCATGTTGAGATAGTTTTCAAGGGCTGTGAGGTGTCCATTGGTGGGCATGCTTTGGAAGCAGAATTGGTAATTCTACCCACCTTAGAGATAGATGTGGTATTGGGCATGGACTGGCTATCCTCTCACTATGCCTCTATGGACTGTAGAACGAAGGCTATTACTTTTAATAAGCCAGGCATGTCATCGTTCACTTTTCAGGGTGAAGGTAGAGGGGAATCTTTCGGGGTTATTTCAGCCCTTAAGGCCCGAAAGTTGCTCGTGAATGGCTGCCAGTCATTTCTAGCTTTTGTGTCCGTGGCTAAGGAAGGTGAAATTTCGGTCAGAAAGGTAGAGGAGACACCGGTGGTTAGTGAATATTCGGATGTCTTTTCGGAAGAGCTTTCGGGTTTGCCGTCGGTTCGAGAGATTGAGTTCTGCATTGATTTACAGTCAGAGGTGAAGCCAATCTCAATTCCCCCATATCGTATGGCACCGGCTGAGTTGAGAGAGCTTAAGGCTCAGTTGCAGGAATTGATGGATCTGGGTTTCATTCGCCCGAGTGTGTCACCCTGGGGAGCGCCAGTACTTTTTGTTAAAAAGAAAGATGGATCCATGCAGATGTGTGTTGATTACCGGCAGCTAAATAAAGTGACGATCAAGAACCGCTACCCACTCCCGAGGATTGATGATCTTTTTGATCAGTTGCAGGGAGCGCAGTGGTTCTCTAAGATCGACCTAAGGTCAGGGTATCACCAGTTGAGGATCCGGGATCAGGATGTTCAGAAGACAGCCTTTAGGACGAGATATGGTCACTACGAATTTTTGGTCATGTTCTTCGGGTTGACTAATGCACCTGCTGCATTTATGGATTTGATGAACCGTGTGTTCAAGGAGTTTCTGGATAGGTTTGTCATTGTGTTCATAGATGACATCCTGGTTTACTCCCGAAGTGAGGCTGAGCATTGTGAGCATTTGAGGGTAGTTTTGGAGACCCTCAGGAAGCATCAATTATTTGCTAAATTTTCCAAGTGTGAGTTCTGGCTGAACAGTGTGGGATTTTTAGGACATGTGGTATCGAGGGACGGGGTGAAGGTAGACCCCGCGAAGATTGAAGCAGTGCAGAGATGGAAAAATCCGACTTGTGTGGCTGAGATCCGGAGCTTCTTGGGCTTGGCCGGGTACTATAGGAAGTTTGTAGAAAACTTTTCTAGAATTGCAGCTCCTTTAACCCGGTTGACACAGAAGAACATCAAATTTGAGTGGGATAGCAAGTGCGAGGAGAGCTTTCAGGAGCTCAAGGACCAGTTGACTTCAACTCCAGTATTGGCTCTACCGTCAGGTTCTGGAGGTTTTGTAGTGTACTGTGATGCTTCTATGGTAGGTTTGGGTTGTGTTTTGATGCAGCATGGTAGGGTGATTGCTTATGCATCTAGGCAGTTGAAACCTCATGAGAAGAACTACCCAACCCATGATTTAGAGTTGGCAGCTATAGTATTTGCACTAAAGTTATGACGCCATTATTTGTATGGGGAAGCTTGTGAGATTTATACTGACCATAAAAGTCTTCAGTACTTGCTTACTCAGAAGGAACTGAACTTGAGGCAAAGAAGGTGGTTGGAGTTGTTGAAAGACTATGACTGCACCATTCTATACCATCCTGGGAAAGCTAATGTAGTGGCTGATGCATTGAGCAGAAAATCTATGGGTAGTCTAGCACACTTGACTTTGAGAAGAAGGCTATTGGCGAGGGAGCTTGCTGAGTGTCTGGGGAATGGAGCGGTGTTATCGGTGTTTAACTCGGGTGGTATGGTGGCGCATCTTCGCGTCCAGTCTACTTTGGTGGATATGCTCCGAACAGCCCAGGGTGAGGATGCATTTTGTGCTATAACTCGAGGTCTGGTTGAGAAGGGAGATGCGAACGATGGGTTTAGGATTGATGTCGAGGGTGTATTAAGGTTCAAGGATAGGATTGTGGTACCTGATATGACAGAGGTCCGCCGACAGGTACTTGAGATGGCTCATAGTTCCACTTATACTATGCATCCAGGAGCCACCAAGATGTACCGTGATTTGCGACAGCATTACTGGTGGAGAGGGATGAAGAGGGAGGTGGCTGAGTTTGTGTCTAAGTGTTTGGTCTGTCAACAGGTTAAGGCTGAATATTTGAGACCTGCAGGGTTGCTTCAGAATCTTGAAGTGCCGGAGTGGAAATGGGAAAAGATCACTATGGATTTTGTTACTGGACTACCCAGGTCGAAGAAGGGAAATGATTCCATCTGGGTGGTGGTGGATCGGCTAACTAAGTCGGCGCACTTTATTCCAGTGAAGACGACTTTCACCGCAGAGCAGTATGCCCGATTATTTTTGGATCGGATTGTGGCGTATCATGGTATCCCAGTGATGATCATCTCTGATCGGGGTACTCAGTTCACTGCTCGGTATTGGCAGTCTTTCCAGGAGGCTTTGGGCACTTAGGTCCGATTCAGTACCGCTTTCCATCCGCAGACGGACGGGCAGTCTGAGAGGACCATTCAGACTTTGGAGGATATGTTAAGAGCTTGTGTTTTGGATTTAGAGGATGGTTGGGAGAAGCACCTGCCCTTAGTAGAGTTCGCCTATAATAATAGTTTCCAGACCAGTATTGGTATGGCGCCTTTTGAGGCCCTGTATGGACGGCGATGTAGATCCCCAGTGGGGTGGTTCGAGGCTGGGGAGTCTCAGTTGTTGGGGCCCGATTTGGTGCAGGATGCTGTGGAAAAAGTAAAATTGATTAAGGATCGATTGCTGGCAGCTCAAAGTCGTCAGAAGATGTATGCAGATGGAAAGGCCCGAGATATTGAGTTCGCAGAGGGGGAGTTAGTGTTTTTGAATGTGTCTCCTATGAAGGGAGTTGTGAGGTTTGGAAAGAAGGGGAAATTAAGTCCTAGGTTTATAGGACCTTTTCCTATCTTACGGCGAAGAGGAGCCGTAGCTTATGAGTTGGCCTTACCGCCTAGCTTAGATAGGGTGCATCCAGTGTTTCATGTTTCGATGTTGAAGCGGTATGTTAAGATGAGACCCATGTACTTGAGCCGTCAGTGGTGGAGGTTGATTCGACAATCTCATATGAGGAGAAACCTGTAGAGATTTTGGATCGCCAGATTAGGAAGCTGAGGTCTAAGGAAGTTCTGCTGGTGAAGGTCCGTTGGGAACACCATACTGGTCAAGAAGCTACCTGGGAGGTGGAGAGTGCGATGAGGGAGAAGTATCCCTATCTTTTTGATTCCTTGGTGAGTTCTTTTCTACCCTAAATTCGGGGTCGAATTTTTTTTTTAGGGGGGAAGATTGTTATATCCGTAAATTTTATATAATTTAATTTAGTTATTTTCAGCCGGACGATGTGGATGCGCATCGAAGCGGGTCGGAAGAAGTGTCAAAAATGTGAATTAAGGTGAGTCCTTTGCGCGTGTTTAGTGATTTGTTTTATTTATTTTTATTTTAGGTTTTGGATTATTTGTTGAGTCGAGTCCGACGACTCGATCGGAATCTAATTTGGGCAAGTGTGGGTTGAGTTGGGTAGAAGCCGCAGTTGGATTAAGTGAGGGGTAGAATCGTAAAAATAAAATAAAATAAAATAAGATTTTATATATATATATATATATATATATATATATATATATATATATATATAGGTGTAAAAAAAGAAAAAAAGAAGAAGGTTTAATTGGTGTGTGCGGTTGCTACAGCCGCACACACCCAAAATTAAAAAAAAGGGGGGGAGTAGAGAGGCGGCGACAGAGGGCGACGGCGGAGACGACGGAAGAGAGATTTGCCGCCGGACCAATTGCGGACGCCGACGATCATCTTCCCTTGGTCTTTCCTTGCTTGTGAGTGGTTTGCCCTTGTGTAATAGGATTTTTCTTCCCTCTCTTGGCTGCCCCTCTCCTTAGGGAAATTTCTAAATTTTCTTGTGTTTGATTGGCTCATTCTCGATTGAATTGATATCATTTTCCTAAGTGGATTTCCTCTTGGATTTAGAGGTTTAGAGATGTGGTTGTTTGAAAAAAAATAAAATAAAATAATCCTAAGCATGAAATTTTTCTTTTTCCTTGTAGCCGCAAGCCTTAGGGGAATTAATCATGAAATTTCGGTAATGATTTGGGTGTTTAGTAGTCTTGGTTGTACTAAGGGATTTTTTTTTTGGGTGTACCTAATCCTTATGGGAGAGACCCTATGCGGCAGCCCTAAAGAACACCTAGGGTCGGCCAAATACCACAAGAGGGTAGGCTTTACAAGGTATAGATTGGGTGGATGAATGCTAAATTTTAACTCCCTATTATATATTTTCCTTTGTTATAAACTGATTTAGAATAATTCCTTACCTGAGTTCTTAAGTTAGTGAAAATTTAAAGTATGTTAGGTTATATGGTTTGGTTTGTTTGGTGGAAATATGAAGTTATTGAGTATAACTTGGTATGCTGAAATTTATCTATTGAAAGACTGAATTTATTTAATGATGCAGAAATTTAGTTATTTATGTTGAAATTGTGCCCACATGTTGAAATTATACTTAAGGGCTGAAATTGTTTATTAATGCTGAAATTATACTTAAAGGCTGAAATTGTGTATAAATGCTGAAATTATTTTTATTAATGCTGAGATTATCTCTAGAAGGTTGAAATTAGTTTAGATCGCTGGGATTAAGTGTAGAAATCATAGTGAGAAAGGAATGGTTAGTCATGCGGTTGTATCACGGGTGTTATCTATAAATTTTAGACTTCTATGTAGAAATCTCTTAATTTAGACATTTCATTCAGTTTGGAAATCTTAAACTACACTCTTGTAGGATACAGGCACTTGGTATTAAATGGTGTAGGGATACTGGTTTATATTAAATGTTTATGGTATTGGTGCATTCATTATTTTTCTTTGTAACGTGCTTGTGTTTGTGGACGAGATGGGGGTTCGGTTGAACTGATCAGCGGGGGAGGTGTGGACCGGGAACCTCGTCAGTGAGCCACGCTGACGACGGACCTAGAGTGGCACTGGTTGGAGAGTTTTCCCAACCAATTAGGGGTTACTGAGGTTAGAGGGTTTGCCTAGCTCAGGAACCGTGGGCGGGAAGCTCACTGGGCATGTCCTAGTGACCGACTCGTATTGTTTGGATTTACGTAGATGAAGTATTTATTTCTGGACTTAAGGAATTATTCATTGTGTTGTGAATTTATCTATTATGTGGTCATTATTTTTTTTATATAACTAATGATTGTGGAATGTGGTAGGCTCAGGACCGAGCCACCCACTAAGTCTAATGTGGACTTACTTTTGTATTCTTGTTTCCTTTCAGCACCAGGTCAGGACAAGTAGTAGCACTGAGGTGTTTGAGTAGCGCAGCTGGGAGCGGCAGGTTCAGGAATGATCTCGTGATAAGTCGAAGTTAGAATTAGGGTAGTGGTTGGGTTTAGCAAGAGTCGTGTATCGAGACTTATTGTACTTCATTCAATTAGGGATTCTTTATTTTAATTATTGTTTCAAACATTGTTAAAAGTTTATTCCGGTTGAACATTCATGTTTCCGTGATTTCTTTATCAAAAGATGAATTTATTTTGGTTCTATAAACATTTATTAGTGGTTGGAGTTTGAAATATGAAGTTTGTTTTATCCTTATGGTCTGTGATTAGTTTATTTTGTGTCTGTGGTTGTGATTTGAGTAGGCTTCGGGGTATGCTTGTATACCCTGGCCGGTCACACCATTGTGGAATTGGGGTGTGACATTTGGTTTGATTTATATAATTATGAAAACATGCATGTATTAAATAAATATAAATAATAATTAAATTTTAAATAAATAAAAATTAAAAAGGTAAAAGATGAATTATATATCTTAGATTAATAATTAATAACTAATAAGTATTTTTACCATAAAAATAATATGCTTATACGGCATAAACATAAAAAAATATAAGTCCATATAAATAAATTTATAATATAGAGTAACATACAAAATATATTTTAAAAATATAAGTTCATAGAGCTATAGTACCGTCCATAAGATGTAATTTAATTTATTATAATGATACCAAATAGAACATAAGTCCATATAAAAGTGGAAATAATTTTTTTTTATAATGATATTAATTTGTTTCAAAATGTGTAAATCATCTTCAAAGTAAAAAATTTTGAATAAAAATTTAAACTAATAATTTTAAAAAAAATCAAAACTATTTCAAAACAAATAATACTATATATTATATATAATTAAATGGAAAACTATTAATACTTTTAAGGGTAAACATCAAATATAATACAAATATAAAGTAAGTATATCAATTAAAATTTTATAACTATAGATAATTAATTAAAAAATAATTCTTTTGATATTATTTAAGTTTCTTTCTGATATAAAGGAAAAATAATATTTCATAAATACAAAAGTAATATAAAAAATAATTATATACAATAAGAAATTTATATAGATTTCAATGATAGATCAAAATTATTCTAAACTACATAAAAAACAAAAAAAACAAAAAAAGTAATATTTTTGATAGATCAAAATTAAATATAATATATAATATATTTTTTGAAATACTATTTTTTAATAACATACCTAAAAAATGATATTTCAAATCTCAAAAAATAATAAATACAAAATTAAAAACATCGAAAATAAGTGCACATGGAGAAAATAAAAAATAAAAAATAAAATAAATAGACTACATTTTATAATCTAAAAATAGTAAGATTCATAAGTAAGTTTTAATAAAATATAATTTTAATAAAATATAATTTTAATAAAATATAAATTTTAATAAAATTCAACATTAATATAAATGAAGTAAAAATAAAGATAAAAATTGGAGGGGTGGAAGAAATTTTGGCGGGAATAAATTGTTAAAATATAAATGGGTAAAAATAAAACTATAAGTGGAGTAAAAATAAAGATAAAATTTTGAGAGAGTGGGAGGAAGTTAGGCGGGAATGAGTCATTTCTTGTTTTATATATATATAGATTTTGAGAAAAATATTAACTAATATCTACGTTAAAAATAATATTCTATAAGTTATCATAAGTTGTATTAATAATAAACCCTTCAAAGATCTTTATTAGCTTGCATTAGAATTTGTAAATTTTGTATACTCATTTTACCCGGACAAAATTTTTAAAAATAATAAAAATATATTTAAAAATATAAAATAATTTTAATTTATGAAATATTTTTAATGACAAAACATATTATTTAATTTTTATATTATATTATATATGTGAAAAAGATATTTTCATAAATTAATTATACATGCTAGTATTATACAGGTTTGTCAATACAGACTAGTACTATATAATATAGCGAACGGCTCTATATGCATTAGAGAGTGCCTTGTGAATTGTCTTCAAATCCTTCTTTATTTTATAATTTTAAAAAAAAGCACACTAAGCAAACCACTCCAATTAAGTAGTAGTAAGTAGTAGCGCCATCATTTAGCTCTAAGCCGCTAAAGAACCTCTCTTTCACAACCCTCCATGCAAGTGGGGATAAACGAATTCATATACTCTATATTTTTTACAATATTCGAACTTTATTTTATTAGATTTTATAGAATCATAGCGTGATCCAATACATGTCATAATATAATCTTAAATAGAGCATGCATTATGTCACACCCCAAACCCGGTATGATCGGCCAGGATATGCTACGTACCCCGAAGTCTAACCCAACTCAAATAAAACAACAATAACTTGAACAGTGGAAGATTTTTTTTTTTGAAAGAATAGACATGATATCACACACCAAACCAAACCAAAACTTAAACGAATACACTGAACAAGTTTATCAAAAAGGAGTTCAAATAAAGAAATAAGACTCTCTAAATAAAAATAAAATGTGAAAACCACGACCCGAGTCAACATGACTCAACAACTCAAAGAGACACTAAAATGACTTAGGTATCCTCCTCGATCACGACATGTCACGAGACCCGCTGCCCTGCTACCACCAGTCGCGCTACTATACCTCTTTGATCTAACTCAGGTGTTGAAAAATAACATAAATGAGGGGTAAGTTCAACTAGGACTTAGTGAGTAGATCAGTCCTCAATTCACCAAATCAATCATCATGCATAAAAACACAATATAACCGATATAAATAACGTAACAACAATGTCAGAAGAAATCAGCAATAATATATCCATAGCTCTATGCATGAAATCAACCTCCGTCAACAAGTATAAAATATCTTTTCAAAAATGATGGATAAACATCAATAACACATCCGCTACCCTACTCATATCCACAACAATAAGTATAATCATCCATCAATAGTTATAAACATATCGACAACAATAAAATAGGATGAATGCAACACCCCAATCATATGCATGCAATGCAACACCCCAATCATATGCATACTCTCCGGACCCGTCGGTCCCACATAGCCACATAGGGTAGGTAGACGGGTGGCCGCCAAACTACCACCCAGCTCAGTGTCGTCTCTTTGGGGCATGCCCCCCCCTCACCAGCACTGGTTCTTCTGAGCTAGCCTGTTGGGGCATACGTTCCCCTCACATGCTCGGGTCTCCGGACTGTCTCTTTGGGGTATGATCTTCCCTCACCAGCCGGACTTCCGAAATAAGGTCAACGCTATCTCTTTGGGGCATACCCTTCCCTCACCAGTGAGGCTTCCGGGAAATGCAATAAGCACATCACAACACCACACACTCAAGTATATAAGTATGAACAATATGTGCTATCAACGAGTAATAAAAAGTATGTCAAGTGCATACCTCATCCTCCACCTCCTCCTGCTATATATCACAATCATATACTGATATATATGTATAAATAGTGCTCATAAATCATGAATGATCAACACAAATAAATAATCATAAAATAGAATTATAGCAATGTAAGAAAAGATGCACGTGTATCAAGAAAGCAGTGCAAAAAGAAACTCCAACTATGGATCAATGAATTGGAACATGATAAAATAACTCATCATAAAAATCACTGATTTAGGATAAAATTTACCTCATTAACTACTATACCCATACATCATCTCAGATCGAATCATAAAAATATATAAAATATGATTTTTCAGCTTGGCACGCAAAATGAGGTGACACCCTGGCTACTGTTTTCAAAATCCGAAGGTTTGATGATGAAACAGACCTCATCAATGAATCCGAAACGTTGATTAGGTAAAAATTCATACATAACATAAATAATTTCGCTAACTTTAAGGCTTCCAAATAATTATTTAGAATAATAAGAGAAATGCCTTTAATTTATTTAATAAATCACTGTTACAAATAAATATGACAGTGTTACAGTCAATAAACCAGTAATGAAATCTCCGCCCTTCATCTAAATAGGATCACATCACAGCCTTCTATCTAATATGATGCGATCACAGCCCTTTATTTAATCATGATGCAATCTCAGCCTTACATCTAACCAGATGCAATTACCACCCTCCATCTACATGATGAAATCATAGCCTTACATCTAATCAGATGCAGTCACAGCCCTCCATCTAACTAGATGCAATCATAGCTATCCATCTACATGATGCAATCACAGCCTTACATCTAACCAGATGCAATCACAACCCTCTATCTAACCAAATGCAATAACAGCTCTCCATCTAATCCGATGCAATCTCGGCCTTTCATCTAAAATGATGTAATCTCAGCCTTCCATCTAACATGATGCATCAACAGCCTTACATCTATCCTGATGCAATCCCATCCCTTCATCTACATGATGAAATCTAAGCCTTACATCTACACAAGATCAAATCCCAGACCTTCATCTCAACCAACTCAACACAACCCTTCATCTTACCCAAATCAATCTCAACCCCCCATTTAACTCACCCCTTTAGGTCATCTTCTCCACCTCTCCTCCCCAACCTAGTTGCTGCCGCCCCTTCCCCGGCCGCCACCGCCCTTCCCTAGCCGCCAGCGACACTAGCACCGATGCCGGCACCTGCCGACGCGCCGCCACCACTACGTCACGATGACAGCGCCTCGCACGGTTGCCCACGCGTGGCAGCGATGCCACGCCGAGCGCCGCCCACTACTAGAAACTTCGTCTTCAGCAACGGCTATCAGCGACGGCCGCTCAAGCCGTTGCTATTTGCAACGGCTTTCTTACGGCCGCCCGAGCCGTTGCAGAAAACTGTATCTGCAACGGTTTTCTAACGGAAAACCGAGCCGTTGCTGATTATTTTAATTATCAGCAACAGCTTTCGGACGGAAAGGCGAGCCGTTGCTGATATTTTAATTATCAGCAACGGCTTTCTAACGGATAAGTGAGCCGTTGCTGATGATAACTTATCAGCAACGGCTTTCTAATGGGCGAGTGAGCCGTTGCTGATAAGTTTATATAGGGCACCAGTCGCGCCCGACCCTTCTTCCTCCCGCTGCTGCCGTCGCCGCTCCTGCCGACGCCACTCGCCGCCGCCGCCACTGCCGCCGACGCCGACGACGCCGACCGCTGCTTCTGACTTGTTCAGGTATGTCTCCTCCCTGCGGCCGTCTCTTCCCTGCGGCCGGCGGCGATCGGCCGATGGCCGCCACCGGACCTTCTGCAGTGGCCGGACAGTGTGTCCGGCCACTGTACGCCGGCGCCGGAGGGTGGACTCCGGCGTCGGAATTTATAATATATATATATAATTTATATTATGTTATAATTGTTAATTAATTATTTTATAATTGTTAATTAATTGTTTAGATTAATTATTTAATTTGTTAGATTAATTATTACGGTTTAGATTAATTTCGGACGCGCGCCGGAATCGTCCACTTCGGATGCGCGCCGAAATCGTCCACTTCGGACGCGCGCCGGTATCGTCCAATTCAGACTCGCGCCGGAATCGTCCACTTCGAACGCGCGCCAGAATCGTGCAATTCGGACTCGCGCCGGAATCGTCCACTTCGGACGCGCCCCGAAATCGTCCAATATGGACTCGAACTGTCTCGAAACATTTAGAAAATAATCATCCTCCGACGAGTTGATATGTTTCACGTACGCATCGACGATCGGATATGATTTAGCAAAACCTTAGATCCGTTCGGGAATTGTATGTTCGTGTAAAAGAAGTAGATGATCTTTTATACGACGTACAATTCTTGAATTGTCCCTGATTGGACAATTTGGGAATATAGTTATTTGTACTGCACTTACGTTTTTATTTTAACTGTTAACTAATTATTCTAAATTTCGGCAACATCTCTTTTGTTCTCCGATACGCGCCCAGATGATATGCGTATTCGGAGAACTGTAGGGAGATGCTGTCGAAATTTAGAATAATTAGTTAACAGTTAAAATAAAAACGTAAGTGCAGTACGAATAACATAAATCCCGAATGGAATAGGACAATCTCACCTAAAGACATTAACCAAAGAAATTGTCATTGATTGACAGAATCATGTCGGCTGATCGAAGTTGGATGTACCGACGTCTTCATCGTGGAGCTTTAACGAATGAGTTTCGATTAGGAGTAACGTACTTCCTCAATTTCGCCTTTTCGAATCGAAATTTCGTTAGCATGGGTGATCAAATCCGATGTCCGTGCCGCATTTGTTCAAATGGATGATTTTTCGATCGGGAGACTGTCACTCTGCATCTATATACCAAAGGATTTGCACCAAGATATTTTCTATGGACTTGTCACGGGGAGTCACGCGAAGTCGGGACGTCGAGCAATCCTGTCGTTCAGACATATGGTGAATCTTCCTCTGCTGGTGCTTCTTCATCCAGTCAATGTAGGGGGTCAAATCCCTATAGAACTATGATACTTGATAGTCTTGGGGGTCAATTCCACCTGAATGATAATGTTGATCGGCCAGATCTTCAGACATCAGTCCCACCAAATACTATAGCGGTTGATATCACAGAAGTAGGGGCTGCGGTAGAGATTGAATTACCGAATAAAGAAGCTGCAGAATTTTACGAGATGTTGAAAGCTGCCGATGAACCTTTGTATGAGAATTGTTCTAAATACACTAGGTTTTCAGCAATGACACAGCTCTTAAGCATCAAGGCCGATTGTAATATCAGCGGAGTTGCGTATGATCGGATTGCTGGATTGATTAATGGAATGCTGCCTACTGATAACAAGTTTGAGCCTACTTTTTATAAGACTAAAAAGCTAATGAGAAAATTGGGGCTTGGGTACGAAAAAATACACGCGTGCCAAAATAACTGCATTTTATATTATAAAGAAAATGTGCAGTTGGATAAATGCCCTGTATGTCAACACCCTCGTTACAAGGAGAAGAAATCGGTCCGACAGAAAAATATCCCGTTTAAGGTGCTTCGGTATTTTCCACTAACACCGAGGCTTCAAAGGTTATTCATGTCGGAAAAGACAGCCCCCTACATGAGTTGGCATGCAAGAAGTCGTGATGATACAGTAATGACTCATCCATCTGACAGTGAAGCATGGAAACATTTGGATACATGTTATCCTTCATTTGCTAGGGATACTAGAAATATCAGATTGGGATTGTGCACAGATGGTTTTAATCCGTTTGGACATTCTGCAACTCCTTATTCAATTTGGCCAGTGCTGCTGACAGTTTATAATTTGCCACCGTCAATGTGCATGAAAGATGAATTTATTTATCTTTCGATGATTATTCCGGGTCCTAAGGGTCCGCGAAAAGAAATTGACATATTTCTCAGACCCTTGATAGATGAATTGAAAACATTGTGGACTGAGGGAGCTGTCACTTATGATTGTCATCGGAAGCAAAACTTTAATTTAAAGGCCGCGGTCTTGTGGACAATCAATGATTTCCCGGCGTACGGCATGTTGTCGGGTTGGAGCACTCACGGCCGACTCTCTTGTCCGTATTGTATGGAACACTCTAAATCAATCAGTCTTCAGAACGGACGAAAAATCTCATTCTTTGATTGTCATCGTCGATTCCTACCGGTTAATCACCAGTATCGAAGGAATCGTAATAAATTTACTAAGGGCAGAGTCGAAAGAGATGGGCCACCACCGATGTTGTCTGGTGAACAAATGTTAGCACGTGTTTCAGCACTTCCAGATATAGTATTTGGTCGCAATGAAAGAGTGTCAGGTTTTGGCCAAACACACAACTGGGTGAAAAAAAGTATCTTTTGGGAATTGCCCTATTGGAGTTCATTATTGATTCGACATAATTTAGATGTCATGCACATTGAAAAAAATGTGTTTGATAATATTTTCAACACTGTGATGGATATTTCTGGAAAAACTAAAGATAATGTCAAAGCCCGACATGATCTGAAAATACTTTGTAAAAGACCAGAGTTGGAGTTACAAGAGGTCAACGGACGATATCTGAAACCGAAGGCCCTATATGTGTTAAATAAACAACAGATCAAAGATGTTTGTCAATGGGTAAAAGAACTCAGATTACCCGATGGATATGCTTCAAACTTATCTCGATGTGTGAACGTCGATGATTGCAAAATATCAGGGATGAAGAGCCATGATTGTCATGTATTCATGCAGAGATTACTTCCGATCGCATTTCGAGATCTTCTACCTGATAATATTTGGGGTCCATTGACTGAATTAAGTATGTTTTTTAGAAGCATCTGTGCAAATGTCCTTCGAGTCGAAGATATGTCAACACTTGAAAATAATATTGTTGAAATCATATGCAAGCTGGAGCAGTTTTTCCCTCCTGCATTTTTTGACTCGATGGAGCATCTACCGATACACTTGGCATACGAGGCACGAGTTGGTGGCCCCGTTCAATATCGTTGGATGTACTTATTTGAAAGATACATGAATCGTCTGAAGAAAAAAGTAAAGAACACCGCAGCTGTTGAAGGATCAATATCTGAATCGTATATCATCCAAGAAATTTCAACATTCTGCTCATTTTACTTTGAATCGACAGTACATACAAGATTTGATCGTCTTCCACGTAACGACGACGGGGGTGTTCGACATTCAGATGGACGTTTAAATATATTTTGTCACTCTGGTCGTGCTTTTGGTTCTCGTCCATCTCGACACTTAAGCGATGAAGAGTATCATTTGACACACTTGTATGTATTACTCAATTGTCCAGAGATTGAACAATTCATTGAAATATTTGACATTGAGATGGTGCAAAAATACTCTATTCACAACGATCAAGAATTTGAGAGATTACGGAATCGTGATTTCCCTACTTGGATTCAGACTTACAGCAAAGATCACAGAGCTGAAATAGATGAAAGAATATTTGAGTTTATTAGTGGACCGTCGCGACTTGTGTTGTGCTATAGCGGATATTTTGTTAACGGGTATAAATTTCACACACTTGAATATTCATCTACAAAAAAGACGATGAATGCTGGGGTCTGCGTGAAAGGGACAACCTATGTTGAATGTGATATGGATTTTTATGGACTGGTGGAAGAAGTGATAGAGTTGCACTACTTCGGCTTGAAATCAGTGATCCTATTTAGATGTCATTGGTTCGATACAACAGAAAGGGGCATGAAAGTTCATCCAAAATACAAACTTGTTGAGGTTAATTACAAATCGAAATTGGCAGCAAATGAGCCTTTTATATTGGCATCACAAGCCGAACAAGTATATTACGCGAAGTATCCGACTCGAAATAAAGATAGAGCGGATTGGCGTGTAGTCTGTAAGACAAAAGGTAGAGGAAAAATTGATCCGATAGTAGGAGAAAATGATCCTCCTGGTTTCTATCAAGAAGATGATCTTCCTGCTGTGGATCGTATTATTCCAATACTCGAGGATGCAGACACAACGTCAATTCAATTAGAAGTTGAATATGCTGATGATGACGATCATGAAATTGAGGAAGCTGGAGATGAAGAAGATGAAGAAGAGGAAGAAGAGGAAGAAGAAGAAGAACTCGAAGACTATTATTCAGATGATGAAGAATAATTGTAAAGTATATATTTTATTAAATATATCTCTACTATTTATACAATAATCTGATTATATGTCTGTTCGACAAATATGTCTGGTCGTGGTTATCGACGCAGGAGAGTTTCGGAGTCTCCGATCGGTGAGACTCCAGCACTTACTCATGCTACTGATCCACCTGTTGCTGATCCTCATTCCGATGATACTGCCGAGGCTAGTACATCCAGACGTAGGCGGCCACGCGGGCCGAACAGGTGGCAGCCTCCACCAGCCACAGAGTCACGTAGATTGATTAGCGTGATTGGGGAGCGGTAATATATCATGAATTATGAATCATTACAAATTCATTATATCATAATATAATATTAAAAATTATTTTTGTTGTGCAGGTTCGAGCAAGAAGAAGTGCCGAGGAGCATTTCTTCTACTATTCGACGATACATGCACGGGGCATGGCCTACGTGGTCTCACGTGCCTAGCGAGCACGTCGACATGTTATGGCGCGAGTTTAATGCACGGATTATTATTATTTTTTACATGCATGATGATATATTAATATTGGTACTGATATTATTATTTTGCAGGCTCGCTATACATGGGCCGAGGACCAGAGGCCCTTCATTTACGCTGCCTGGGAGGCTATTTCCCGGGCAAGGTACAACGGGCAGCTGGGGCAGGCTCGGTCCCAAGCGATGGCCCGAGCTGGGACCACTAACATCGCGTAGACTCGGGGATACGGCCCCAGTTGG
Source organism: Canna indica (assembly GCA_034359265.1). Classification (NCBI taxonomy): domain Eukaryota; kingdom Viridiplantae; phylum Streptophyta; class Magnoliopsida; order Zingiberales; family Cannaceae; genus Canna; species Canna indica. Next base: position 72,964,423 of record CP136894.1, on the reverse strand, counting down.
ATTACTCCGGATATATGGGACCAGCTCGTGGGGATATGGTCGACGGATCGATGGCAGGAGGTTTCTCGGAATGCGGCTAGAAATCGCATGTCGGGAGGAGCAGCGCGTCACACCGGCGGCTCTGTTGCATTTGCAGTGCACGCAAACCGTATGGTAAGTATATCTTTTAATTATATATTTTATTTGTTATTATGTGTACTAATTAATGTATTTGTTTTGTAAATGTAGACGACGGTGTCGGATGACGGGAGTGTCCAGCGACCCTCCCCGATGGCGGTGTTTGAGCGGACTCACCGTCGAGCACATGGGACGGGGGAGTACATCGACAACCGTGCTGCATACATTATGGTAATTATATATTTGTTTAAATTATTCATTATATATTTATAATTTAAGTTTTATGATAAATATTAAACAAAAAATCAAACTCGAGTAGGAGACCTACAGCCAGACGGTGGTGCAGCGCGGGGTACCCCCGAGGACTTTGACGCAGCATCGTGGGTCGAGGCCGCAGGTGGCTGGGACCATGGCCGCGTATATGGCTTCGCAGATAGTGGTCATGCGCGAGCCGTACTAGGGCCACTTGGGGCACCGACCCCTCCGGTCGCTGGTGAGCGGCCGTCCACCTCTAGATCCAGTTATGATCATAGTAACAGAATAAGGACTCTAGAGGAGACGGTCGCGCGTCAGACTGAGATGATGGAGCGCCAGAGTCAGATGATGGCAGATATACAATCTATGCTACGCAACATGTCAGGTCATCTCGAAGCATGCATCTCTTCGGCATCATCTAATCCGTCGTCCTCGAGTCAGTCTACGCCGGTGTACACTCAAGCGCTCCAGACCCCGCCATATAATCCAGACCATCCTCCATCTTGATCGTGAGATTTTTTGTTTGGATATTGAACTTGTTTAACTTATTTTGTTTGGATATTGATACTTCAATTTTGCATTTGAATTGTTTTTATACTATCGTGGATAATTATCAATATAAGTATAATTGTTTTGATGTATATATGTTGGTGTGTTTGTGATGTGTGAATGAATGTGTGTATGAGGGTATGGGTGTGTGAGTTATGTATCAGATAAATGTATCAATGGAAATTTGAAATTTTCAAATTTTCTGGTTGCAGGTAGTGGTCATCAACAACAGCTTTCCCACAGGTATCCGTGGGAAAGCCGTTGCTAAAAGTGTATCGAAAGCCGTTGCTGATGACCTACAGCAACGGCTTAGTGACGGCGTTTTACTAACGGCGTTGCTACGGACTCAGCGGCCGTTGCTATTAATGTTATCAGCAACGACTCTGGGTTTGTTGCAAACCCGTTGCTGATAATAGTTTTAGCGACGGCCCGAGCGGCCGTTGCTAATAATGTTTTGAGCGACGGCCCGAGCGGCCGTTGCTGATCCGTTGCGAAGTCATCAGCAACGCGACTTTCTGTCACGGCTCTATTGCAACGGCTCAGTCGTTGCTGATGCTCTTCAGCAACGGTGCAGCAACGGCATCAGCCATTGCTGATGACGAAGTTTCTAGTAGTGGCCGCTCGCCGGGCACCGCTGCCTCCGCAACGCCTTGCCGGCACAGTCGCCGCTGTGGCGCCTCATCGGGCGCGGCCGGCCAGCCGACTGCAATAGGAAATGGGTAGAAGAAAGAAGATGAAAAGGAAAAAGAGATATAATATTTTATTCCAAAGAGATAAACCACATAATTCACTTAAGAAATGATCGATCCGACTTCCGATCTGATACAAGAAAATGCGTCAAAAATTGATGAAAAACCTCGAAACATAAAAACAATGACATGAATCAAGAATTGGAGAAAAGAAGGACTAAATCCACTCACCAGACGGAGAGAAAATGGAAGAAAAAGACGCGCAGGATCTTTCGCCCGATTGACACCGATGAACTCGCGAAAATTTGACTCCGACGGCTCCTCCTCCTCGACGGTGCTCTCTCTCTCTCCCTTGTCCTTTGCCTCGGGTGGTGTGCGGCTCAAAACCTCTGGCTGCACACCCCATGGTCTAACTGATAGACACTGGTTGGGTCCAAATGACCAAAATACTCACACCTAAGCCATCCGACTTAAATAGCCCATGACTCATCCGATCTAACTTCGATTCAAGATCCGATTGCATCGCCAAATTCGCTTTGAGACCCTCTATCACCCTAGCAAGCTAAATCACAGAAATAAGACAAATAAAGTTTCTCTTAATTTTTCTACATTAAATGCTTACTCGGGTCTAATCCCGAAGCTTTCCGCCAATCCGCGCTAACTAGGGCTCACGATCCCCCACTCAAGAATAAAATATTATTATTAAGATTTTTTGGTATTACACATTAAATCTATAAACATGGTAGAACTGCGGCAGCGTCGAATACTAACCTTCAGCCATTGATATTGTATTGTTGTTTCGTTGCGCTACTGTGATTGTGTTGCCTCATATGTTCCTTCCTCAACAGGCCTTCCAGTACCCTCTTTTTGAACCCTCAATAGATGGTGTAGAAAGGAAGGAATGAGTATGGGGACCTATGAGTATCCCGATCTATTTATATACGCACCTTGCCATCAAAGGTGGAAAGATAGGCTTTAATCGGGTTTAGGATAGACATGGGTAGACTGACAAAATCATATAATATGTGGACCATATAAGGATAGCAACGTGGACACATGGTCCACATCAGATAATGATGTGTACCATGTCTAATTATATGCCACATCTAACATTCTCCCACTTGGCCCATATATTAAAATACCCTGATGTTTAAAATCTCATATATGCTTTAGATGGAATAAAACACACGAATCATAGCGACAAGTCCTCTTTGAGCGAGTATTGTCTTCTTTGTTGGCTTTAGGTTTTCAACCTTGGCCTTAATCTCGATTTTGATGATAACAAACATGGAGCTAATATCTCATTGAGAATATATTTCAGGTTCCATATCAATTAGCGTCCGATGTCCTCGATCGGATAATATCTCATTGGATTTGTGTTTGTACGAAGACCAGGTGTTTGGTCTTGTGTGTGAAAGTGGTTACCTTGGTGAAAAGGTGTAAACCACTTGTGTAAACTTAGTGTTTACTAGAATTAGTTTAGTTGTTCCTTAGGGTTGAGGTGGAAAAGTGCTCTCGATAAGAAGGCGGAGACTTCCGGGTGTGGAAGTACCTTAGGTCGAGAGTGCGACCCTTCGAGTGAAAAGTCCTCTGTGTAAGGGAAATCGAATTAATCTAGTAAAACTAGTTTGGAAATCCTAAGCGGGGTGCTTAGGTAATGGAGTAGGCATTGGGGCCGAACGACTATAAATCTTGTGTTAGCATTGTTATTATTGATTATTTTATCTGCTTAATCATTTATAGCTTCCGCATCCAATCATTCAATCGTGCTTAGCCTAACTAATCAAGAAAATGATTAAAACCAGAATTTAGGCTAATAAAATTAGTAAACACACTATTCACCCCTTCTCTAGTGTCGTCATTTCATCTTCAATTGGTATCAGAGCGGGTCGTGGATTGAGATTTCACCATCTCGTCTACATCTTGCCTCGATCCAAAAGATGGCACTAGAGAGTATAGCATTCACTACTAGAAATTGAGTCTTCAGCAACGGCTATCAGCAACGGCATTCTTACGGCCGCCTGAGCCGTTGCAGATATGTGTATCTGCAACGGCGTTCTAACGGACACGCGAGCCATTGCGGATTATTTTAATTATCCGCAACGGCTTTCTGACGGAAAGGTGAGCCGTTGCTGATATTTTAATTATCAGCAACGACTTTCTAACGGACAAGTGAGCCGTTGCTGATGATAACTTATTAGCAACGACTTTCTAATGGGCGAGTGAGCCGTTGCTGATAAGTTTATATAGGGCACGCAGTCGCGCTCGACCCTTCTTCCTCCCGCTGTTGCCGCCGCCGTCTCCTGCTCCCGCCTGTCGCCGCCGACGCCGACGACGCCTCTTCCTCCTGCTGCTACTGTCGACATTTTTAGGTATGCCTCGCCGGCCGGCCGTCTCTTCCCGTTGCGGTCGGCGGGAAATCCGACCGAAACCCTTTTTTAAGGGTTTCGGCCGGCGACGGTCGGCCGATGGCCGCCGCCGGACATTGTAGAGTGGTCGGATAGTGTGTCCGGCCACTGTACGCCGGCGCTGGAGTCCACCTGACTCCGGCGCCAAAATTTATAGATTTATATATAATTTTTTTATTGTTTTTTTATTGTTAATTAATTATTTAGATTAATTGTTTAATTTGTTAGATTAATTATTAGGGTTTAGATTAATTTCGAAATTATCCACTTCGGACGCACGCCGGAATCGTCCACTTCGGACGCGCGCGCATCGGAATCATCCACTTCGAACGTGCGCGCATCGGAATCGTCCACTTTGGACGCGCGCCGGAATCGTCCACTTCGGACGCGCGCCGAAATCGTCCACTTCGGATGCGCGCCGAAATCGTCCACTTCGGACGCGCGTCGAAATCGTCCAATATGGACTCGAACTGTCTCGAAACATTTAGAAAATAATCATGCATCCGACGAGTTCATATGTTTCACGTACGCATCGACGAGTCGGATATGATTTAGCAAAACCTTAGATCCGTTCGGGGATTGTATGTTCGTGTAAAAGAAGTAGATGATCTTTTATACGACGTACAATTCTTGAATTGTCCCTGATTGGACAATTTGGGAATATAGTTATTTGTACTGCACTTACGTTTTTATTTTAACTGTTAACTAATCATTCTAAATTTCGGCAACATCTCTCTTGTTCTCCAATACGCTCCCAGATGATATGCGTATTCGGAGAACTGTAGAGAGATGCTGCCGAAATTTAGAATGAAGTTAACGGTCGTGGTTATCTCTACTATTAATTATATATTTTATTAAATATATCTCTACTATTTATACAATAATCTGATTATATGTCTGTTCCACAAATATGTCTGGTCGTGGTTATCGACGCAGGAGAGCTTCGGAGTCTCCGATCGGTGAGACTCCAGCACTTACTCATGCTGCTGATCCTCCTGTTGCCACTACTAGAAATTGAGTCTTTAGCAACAGCTATCAGCAACGGCCGCTCCAGCCGTTGCTATTTGCAACGGCATTCTTATGGCCACCCGAGCCGTTGCAGATATTTGTATCTGCAACGGCGTTCTAACGGACACGCGAGCCGTTGCGAATTATTTTAATTATTCGCAATGGCTTTCTGACGGAAAGATGAGCCATTGCTGATATTTTAATTATCAGCAATGGCTTTCTAATGGACAAGTGAGCCGTTGCTGATGATAACTTATTAGCAACGGCTTTCTAACGGGCGAGTGAGCCGTTGCTGATAAGTTTATATAGCGCACGCAGTCGCGCCCGACCCTTCTTCCTCCCGCTGCTGCCGCCGCCGTCTCCTGCTCCCGCCTGTCGCCGCCGCTGCCGACGCCGATGACGCCTCTTTCTCCTCCCGCGGCTGTCGACATTTTCAGGTATGCCTCGCCGGCCGACCGTCTCTTCCCGTTGCGGCCAGCGGGAAATCCAATCGAAACCCTTTTTTAAGGGTTTCGGCCGGCGGCGGTGGGCCGATGGCCGCCGCCAGACCTTGTACAGTGGCCGGACAGTGTGTCCGGCCACTATATGCCGGCGCCAGAGTCCACCTGACTCCGGCGCCGGAATTTATAGATTTATATATAATTTTTTATTGTTTTTTAATTGTTAATTAATTATTTAGATTAATTGTTTAATTTGTTAGATTAATTATTAGGGTTTAGATTAATTTCGGAATTGTCCACTTCAGACGCGCGCCGGAATCGTCCACTTCGGACGCGCGCCGGAATCGTCCACTTCGGACGCGCGCCGAAATCGTCCACTTCGGACGCGTGCCGGAATCGTCCACTTCGGACGCCTCCACCAGGTAGCAGCCTCCACCAGCCACAGAGTCACGTAGATTGATTAGCGTGATTGGGGAGCGGTAATATATCATGAATTATGAATCATTACAAATTCATTATATCATAATATAATATTAAAATTTATTTTTGTTGTGCAAGTTCGAGCAAGAAGAAGTGCCGAGGAGCATTTCTTTTACTATTCGACGATACATGCACGAGGCATGGCCTACGTGGTCTCACGTTCCTAGCGAGCACGTCGACATGTTATGGCGCAAGTTTGAGGCACGTATTATTATTATTTTTACATGCATGATGATTAATATTGGTACTGATATTATTATTTTGCAGGCTCGCTATACATGGGCCGAGGACCAAAGGCCCTTCATTTACGCTGCCTGGGAGGCTATTTCCCGGGCAAGGTACAACGGGCAGCTGGGGCAGGCTCGGTCCCAAGCGACGGCCCGAGCTGGGACCACTAACATCGCGGAGACTCGGGGATACAGCCCCGGTTGGATTACTCCGGATATATGGGACCAGCTCGTGGGAATATGGTCGACGGATCGATGGCAGGAGGTTTCTCGGAATGCGGCTAGAAATCGCATGTCGGGGGGAGCAGCGCGTCACACCGGCGGCTCTGTTGCATTTGCAGTGCACGCGAACCGTATGGTAAGTATATCTTTTAATTATATATTTTATTTGTTACTATGTGTACTAATTAATGTATTTGTTTTGTAAATGTAGACGACGGTGTCGGATGACGGGACTGTCCAGCGACCCTCCCCGATGGCGGTGTTTGAGCGGACTCACCGTCAAGCACATGGGACGGGGGAGTACATCGACAACCGCGCTGCATACATTATGGTAATTATATATTTGTTTAAATTATTCATTATATATTTATAATTTAAGTTTTATGATAAATATTAAACAAAAAATCAAACTCGAGTAGGAGACCTACAGCCAGACGGTGGTGCAGCGCGGGGGTACCCCCGAGGACTTTGACGCAGCATCGTGGGTCGAGGCCGCAGGTGGCTGGGACCATGGCCGCGTATATGGCTTCGCAGATAGTGGTCATGCGCGAGCCGTACTAGGGCCACTTGGGGCACCGACCCCTCCGGTCACTGGTGAGCGGCCGTCCACCTCTAGATCCAGTTATGATCATAGTAGCAGAATAAGGACTCTAGAGGACACGGTCGCGCGTCAGACTGAGATAATGGAGCGCCAGAGTCAGATTATGGCGGATATACAAGCTATGCTACGCAACATGTCAGGTCATCCCGAAGCAAGCATCTCTTCGGCATCATCTAATCCATCGTCCTCGAGTCAGTCCACGTCGGTGTACAATCAAGCACTCCAGACCCCGCCATATGATCCAGGCCATCCTCCATCGTCATCGTGAGATTTTGTTTATATTGACTTTGTTACTGAGATATTGAACTTGTTTAACTTATTTTGTTTGAATATTGATACTTCAATTTTGCATTTGAATTGTTTTTATACTCTCGTGGATAATTATCAATATAAATATAATTGTTTTGATGTATATCTTGGTGTGTTTGTGATGTGTGAATGAATGTGTGTATGAGTGTATGGGTGTGTGAGTTATGTATCAGATAATGTATGAATGTATCAATGGAAATTTTAAATTTTAAATTTTTTCGTTACCAGGTTCACATCATCAGCAACGGCTTTCCCACGGCCATCCGTGGGAAAGCCGTTGCTAAAAGTGTATCGAAAGCCGTTGCTGATGACCTACAGCAACTGCTTAGCGACGGGCTTTTACTAACAGTGTTGCTACGGACTCAGCGGCCGTTGCTATTAATGTTATCAGCAACGGCTCCGAGTCCGTGGCAAAACCGTTGCTGATAATATTGTTAGCGACGGCCCGAGCGACCGTTGCTGATCCGTCGCTAAGTTATCAGCAACGCGAGTTTCTGTCACGGCTCTATTGCAACGGCTCGGCCGTTGCTGATGCTCTTCAGCAACGGCATCAGCCGTTGCTGATGCCCATTTTTCTAGTAGTGATTTGCACTACCTAGGTTTGATGAAGAAAACTTTGGTGTTTGGAAGAGTAGGATGTATACTTTTCTTAAAACACAAAATTTAGATCTATTGTGCATGCTAAAGAATGAGTATGTTGAGCCCACCATTGACTTAAATGATTGGACTTAAGAACAAGTTAGATTATTTGAATTGAATGCCAAAACAACACATCTCCTGTATTGCTCATTTTCAAATGAAATACTTGAAAATGTTATGCATTGTTCTTCCGCTTTTGATATTTAGGCAATATTAAATATGTTATATGATTATGCTAAAACCGAAGAACTTAATACTTTTGTTGAGGGTGGTGATGACAAAGGTCATCCCCCTAGTACTAACCTCGGTTTTGATGCCCAAAGCACTTATAGCCAAAGAAGCACAAGCAAGAATCGGAAAAGAAAACTTAAGTGCTTCCTTTGCCAAGGGAAAGGATACAAGAAGAAGAATTGTCCACTCTTGAAGAAGAAATCCAAAAAGAAGTGTGCTTCTTCATCCACATCTCAATCAAGTGAAGCATCTTCTAGACATGACAATGAAGCTACATCAAACATTTGCCTCATGGGTCTTCGAGATGAGGTATATTACCCATCTTCTAGTCATATTTAAAATATTAATGATAATGATTCTAGTAGCTCAAAATATCTTGATATGTCAAATGAAGAACTACGAGAAGAATGTAAAAAGATGTATGAATTGCTTATAAAAAAGAATAAGAAAAATAAGAAATTAAAGAAGGAAAATTTAAGACTTAACTTCATGTGCATGAATTAGAAAATGAAAAATTGAATACTAGCCCTTTTGATTCTTGCAATGATGCCTTAAAACTTGAAATTAACGATTTGAAACATAGAAATGAAGAATTAGAAATTGAGAATGATGAGTTGTTAACTAAGATTTCAAAAATTAGAAATGAGAATGAAAACACAAAAAATAATGTGAATCTCAATGATAAGGATCGTATAATTGATTTCAAATTTGAGCATGATATTTTGAAAAATAAAAATTGCTTGTTGAAATCTCAAATTCAAGCTTTACACAAATCCATCAATAACTTAAAAAATGAGGTTGTTTTCTTGAGTAAGAAAACTAGTAACTTATCAAATGTTTCATCTTTTAGGAGTCCTAAAAAACAAAATGTCTCATTTAGAAAATCTCCAAACAAGAATGCTCATGCTCATAATATTTCACATGTTAAGCATTCTAACCTTAAACCTCATGGCCATATCAAATATAAAAAAAAATTTAATGGACATTATTTTTGTTGTGGTGTTTATGAGCATGTCATATATGATTGTGCTTTTAAAGTGAACCCTAGTGTTGTTAAGACACTTTGGGTACCTAAGCCCATTAACCCCCAAGGACCCAAAATTATTTGGGTACCAAAAGTATTTTCTCTGGTAGGGGGAGCTACCACACAAGGGTAAAGAGAAGTGAAGAGTTGAAGTTGACCATTGACTTAAGTGAAGATTCATTCTTTGGTTGCAACTTCGAACCATCATGATGCCATATATATATGGAAATTGGCATCTAGGTACACTTTGTATCATCTCCTATACTCACTTGCTTAAATTATAGTTGGAGTTTTGATATATACTTAATGTTAGTAGTTTTCCGCTCTTAATAAGTTTCAAAAATGCTTTTTGATTTTTGATTTCCGGTCTCCTTGGAAACCTATATATAGCCTGTAATGGGCTCATGCAACCTTGCGATTCTAAATAGTAGGCTAATTATGGCTTTCGGTTTTCAACCAATAGGAAGGGTTGGAGATCATGATTTTATTTATATTATTTTTGTGATATCTTAAAATTCGTTTTGATATCACTCGATTTCATTTTGAAACGAATTTCAAACTATTTAGCAAAGTGGACTTTGAAAATGATATTTGAATCTCTTTGCTATTTGGTTTTGTTAGCTTGCTAAGTAGCTATATTTTCTATAAAAATATTAGTGTAGCTTACTTGCAAGTCATAAGTATTTTAGGAAGACTTATTAGAATAAAAAGAATTAGTTTGGCTAAATCATCATGAATAAGGTATAACTTTGATAAATTCAAATTTTAATGTTATACCGGCCTCAATGCTTAAACTTAAATAATGTCTCAATAGTCATGATTAGAATTGCATGGTAAACCCTTGAATTTTCATGAGTAGGTAGAATCTTAGCACTTAGGCAAATTTCATTAAATGAAACTTGTTCTAGGTTGATACTTACTATTAGAGATATTCCTTTAAGTCCAAACTGGTTAAACATGCTCAGAGATCTTATTCTTCAAATATTTCACATCTTAAGATCTTCTTGATTCATTTTGATATCATGCAAATTCATTTAAAATGAATCTCTACTATCTAGCATAGGTTAAGATTTTTAAATGAAACTTTGCATTAAACCTTTGCTATTTAGTATGTTAGCTTGCTAGTTGGTATATAATTTCATTATGATACTAATAAAGCTTACTTGCAAGTTAAGAAAGCGGTAATCAATGAAAGGCTATGCTATCTAAAAGAAAATGGAAAAGGAAATGAAAAGTTTGGGAAAATTTTTAAGAAAAATGTATGAATTTGATTTTGCAAAAAATCTCAATATAATACTTGAATATTCATGCTTTAATGATGTCTCTATATACTCATGATTGACTTTGCATGATAAATATTTGAATTTTCATGAGTAGGCAAGTCCCATGATAACTAGGTAATTTCATGATATTTATATTGAATGAAATTGGACTAGTTTGAAATTTCTTATTAGAGACATCATTTTGAGTAAACATCAAATAAACATGTTTAGATACACATATCACATAAGTCTATGTATTTAAAATTAAAAATTCATGTCTAGATGAACAATGTGATAACTATATCACTTTAGGGGACTTAAACTTAAAAAAAAGTTTGACCCAAGTCAACAAATTGAGTTGGACATTTTATTTTAAGTCTAAACTTCATAAACATGTTTAGGAATAGGTATGACATGTTTCCATGCACTTAGAATGAAAAATTCATATGGATACAGATAAAATGACATAAAGGTCAATTCATGCTTACCTCTTTTGAACAAAGTTGACTCAAATAAATAAATTGACCTAAAGGTTTTATTTTTTATCCATATTTGAGAAACTATTTACTCATGTTAGGTATCCATAAGTTTAAATTTAAAAAATCATGAGTAAATGTTAAGATTGAAACTTAGCAAGTTTCATAAAAACTAGTTTAGTTTTGAATGAAACCATGCTAGGTTGATATCTTGACTTAAGGACATAATTTTTATTTCAAACTTGACATATACTCTTTACATGACCATCATATAGTGTCATGAAAGTTTGAATGAAAATTAAAGAAGTTTTAAGAACAACTAAAAATTACAAAAATACCATTTCAACATGCAATTGGTATAATTTCAGTTATTTCTAGAAAAATATAGAAAAATCTTGTTGAAATGATTCTTGAAACTACATGTTCACTGAAAAATCTAGTTTCTTCAGTAAAAAATTCAAAATATTTCATCAAGAATCTAATTTATAATGGAATTTTGAAGTTGGTTTTTAAAAAATGCAAAGTAGCATCCCCTTTTTAAATATCAATCTTTTCGATACTTTGAATTTTCTTCAAAAACTTCAAATGAAACTTTGTGCATGCTATTTTGATTTCATCTCTAATATCGTTCTCATTATTACTTGAGCAAAATCATTTCTAAAAATGATTTTGATATATTGAGCGATATCTTAAAAATAAGCTTTTGATTAAAATCAATATATGATGAAAAATAGTCTTCGAAAATTCTTTTGAGTTCAAACTTTATTCATGTATTTCAAATGACCATTCAATATTTGGTATCAAAAAATTTCATCCAAAAATTGGTACCAAAGTTTTTCATCAAAAATATGATGTTGTATAGATTTAAAAGTTTAATTTTTTTTTCAAATCTTGAAGTATAGGTTGGCCTAAGTCAACAAAGTAACTTAAAAATTTCATCTTAAGTCCAAACTTAATTCATAGACTTACATTCTCTCATGTTTGTTGTCTAGATGCCTAAATATGGAAAAAAAACATGAGTAGATAGCAAAACTTGAGTTTTAGCATTTTCATGTCTTTCATGCTTATTTCAAATGAAAACATGCTAGGTTCATATTTAGATCAAATGACATTAGTTTCACTTCAAACTTGATATACATGAATTAAATAACCATATCTTAGTATTTTGAAAGTTTGAATGAAATTAAAAATGTCATGAAAAAGATATGAGTACATTCATACTTGAGTGCATACATGATTTAATTTTGAATTGTATCTATTTTTTTTCTATCATGTATGATTGTGTGTTCATATCAAATACTGTTTTCCATCCCTTGGTTGAAATTTCAATGTTTCATGAAAAATAAGCTTTAGAGTCTCAGCTTCATAAAAAGAAAAAAAAAATTGTTTTTCATCCCTTTAAATAGATATATCTTTATTGACCTTTTTGATTGATGTCAAAAGGAGGAGAAAAGTATAGGTAAAAGAGGAAAAAAAATATAGGTAAAGGGGAGAAAATATAGAAAATCCATACATATAAATATGGGGAGTTTATTTCCATAAATATGCATGCTGATATGGGGAGAAATCCCTTAGTTGATATCCTTGTGTTTTAATATATATATTTTCTTAAGGATGTTTGTCATCATCAAAAAGGGGGAGATTGTTGGCCTTAGGTTTTCAACCTTGGCCTTAATCTCAGTTTTGATGATAACAAACATGGAACTAATATCCCATTGAGAATATCTTTCAGGTTCCATATCAATTAGCGTTCGATGTCCTCGATCGGATAAATCGGAAGGACATTGATCGTCGCGCTCGGGTTCGTCATGGAAGTTTCTCGAAGATTGACGAGTTCACCAAAGTCGCATTGGACAGGCTCAAAGATCACATAAAAGCTCTCAATGTTGATGCCCGTTGAAAGCCGAAACACAGAAACGAAGCGTGGAAGAAAAAAGGGTTGAAAATTAAATTCAGCCTAAGTTCGGTCGACCGGGCGGTCGATCGAATAGGGTAAGGAAAATGGCACCAACCATTTCGATCGATCGGTTGGTCGATCAAACAGTGCCGAAAAGAGGCAGCAGCTACTTCGGTCGACCAGGCGGTCGACCGATCGAAGCCCAAAATGGGCAATAGCTCTGTCGGTCGACCGACCTGCGTTCGCTGAAGACGCAAACTTGCGTCGGTCAACCGAATACGAGATCGAGAGATTTGCGTCTGGATGATCGACCCATCGATCGACCGATCAGAGAGAAAAAGCGGCGGTCGAATGACCGATCAATCGGTCGATCGACCGACCAATCGATCGGTGGCCTGCAATGGATAGTTTTCTATCTGTTTAGCTATCGTTTCTTGATGAGGGTATAAATATACCTCATATAACTTCTTTTAACTCTCTCCCTCCACTTTTATAGATATTTTGAGCAATTAAAAGAGAGTTTATAAGCCTTCCAAGAGATTGATTGCAGTGCGCTCTGCTTCTCCGTCGACTTCTTCTTCCAGCGCCAACTGCTCCTCAACTCGGGTGTTGATTCAAGCTCTACTACTTGACGAGTTGAAGGATTGAAGGATTGCAAAAGAGCGTTTAATATTGGTTTTCTCTTTAAGCTCTTTTGATTGTATTTTAACTATTTTTGGATTTGTATTTGTACGAAGACCAGGTGTTTGGTCTTGTGTGTGAAAGTGGTTACCTTGGTGAAAAGGTGTAAAACCACTTGTGTAAACTTAGTGTTTAATAGGATTAGTTTAGTTGTTCCTTAGGGTTGAGGTGGAAGAGTGCTCTCGATAAGAAGGCGGAGACTTCCGGGTGTGGAAGTACCTTAGGTCGAGAGTGCGACTTTTCGAGTGAAAAGTCCTCTGTGTAAGGAAAACTGAAGTAATCTAGTAAAACTAGTTTAGAAATCCTAAGCGGGGTGCTTAGGTAGTGGAGTAGGCATTGGGGCCGAACCACTATAAATCTTGTGTTTGCATTGTTATTATTGATTGTTTTATCTGCTTAATCATTTATAGCTTCCGCATCCAATCATTCAATCGTGCTTAGCTTAACTAATCAAAAAAATGATTAAAACCGGAATTTAGGCTAATAAAATTAGTAAACACACTATTCACCCTCCCTTTAGTGTCGCTATCTTGCCTTTATTCTTTATATCACAATGCATTTCATTCCAAAATAACTTTATGAATAAACTCTATGTTTATTCTAGGTCCAATAGAAATTGTTATTCTCGAACTATATGTGTACACCATAAAATGAGAAATAACAAAATTGAATATGAGCTTTATTAAAGACAAAAATGATTTTATAATAATTACATGATGGGACCAAGTCCCATTCGGTCTACATGATCCTTGAAATCCTTTGGCGGCATGCCTTTTGTCAAAGGATCGACGATCATCAATTCAGCATGAACATGTTCGATGACCATTAAATTTTTCTTTAAAACGTTCCCTTGTGGCTAAATATTTTATGTCGATGTGCTTAATTCGACTTCTACTTTTAGCCAAATGAACTGCAGTCGAATTGTCACAATATACCTTAATGGGTCTAGTGATGAAATCTACGATTCCAAGACCTGGAATGAAGCTCCTTAACCACACATCATGTGAGGTAGCCTCAAAACAAGATACAAACTGGGTCAAGTTATTAGTTCGTCTATACATGAGCTTGATATCGTTAGTACCTTTAGGGCCCGTTTGTTTTGTAAAAAAAAGAAGGACTGGACTGGATTTCAGATCATATCCTCCATTTGTTTTGCAAAATCAGCCATGGGACAGGATTTGAAGGGTGTTCTGGACAGGATTTCTAAGCATTTTCGTGTACCGAGAAATTTCTCGGTACACCGATGGGAGGCGAAGGACACGGGTGCAAAAAGACCCGATTACCCCCGAGAAAACTTAATCCCGAGGGGTCTCTTGTGATTGCTCATCTTGTCGTTGTCGGTTGTGTCTCTCTCCTGGTGCGGCGGTCCCTTGCCCCATCCTCATCGTTGGCCGAGAAGGGGAGCGTTGGCGGCGGCGGCGGCGTTGTCGTTGGAGAAGAAGAGGCGACGGCGCCGAGAGCGGGAGCCCTCTTCCGACACAAGAGCCACGAGCTCATCCCTTCATGGAGCCCTTTACGCACCCTGGCTTGCCGCATCAGATCAAGAATACGATCGCCGTCGACGAGGAAGATTGCTTGCGCTGACTCAACTCGCAGGAGCTCCATCAACTCGGATCGTGTCGCCGACGGCCGGGAGGACCGGCCGGCGTGGGTCCGAGCGGACCAGAGGAAGACGGGGATATGGCGGGCGTTGGGCGGGTGTCGGGTGGAGAGGGAGACGAGTTGCTTGCGCTGACTCAACTCGCAGGAGCTCCATCAACTCGGATCGTGTCGCCGGCGGCCGGGAGGACCGGCCGGCGTGGGTCCGAGCGGACCAGAGGAAGGCGGGGCTCTGGCGAGCGTCGGGTGGAGAGGGAGACGAGTGAGGGAGAGGGTATTTATTTAATAAATGAGATAATTAAAGAAGAGAGCTGTATCATATGAAATTGGATTAATTTATGAATTATTGGGGTATTTTTGTAGTTGATCGTAGAATCATCGGATCGAGTCGAGGTGAATACCAAAGTTGTAAATTTTCATGTGCTGAACGCGATGGTGGTGTCAGATTTCAGATTGGAGATCGTTTGGTATGATTTTTATATTTTTCGGTATTATTCTATTATTATACTTTTAGGTTAGTTGAAAACTTATTAGTTAAACTATATATTAGTTGAAATACTAATATGTATTAAGATTTTTTTTACGTATTAATTAGTTTTAAGACTAATTTACAAGGATATTTTAGTCATTTTATCATGTACAGTACTTTGTTATAGTGAAACAAACGCAGGACAGGACAGAATATCGTGTCCTGTTCTTGACGAAACAAACATGGTATAGCTACTATTCCAGGACACCTGATGTCCTGTCCTTGTCCCTGTCTGGTGTCCTGTGACGAGCAGTTTGCGAACCAAACGGGCCCTTAAGGTACTTCATCACTTCCTTTGCAACATTCCAGTGATTTATTCCTAAATTACTCTGGAATTTGCTTATCATTCCAACAACAAATGCTATGTCGGACCTTGTACAAGCCTGAGCATGCATAAGGCTATCGACAATCGAAGCATATGGAATATTGTGCATTTGTTCCCCTTCCAAAACATTTTGGGACACTGTGAGGATTAAATCTGTCACCTTTCATAATGGGTGCTATATACGGTTAACAATCTTTCATCTGAAATCTCTTCTAGACTTATTGATATAGATCTTCTGAGATAGACCTAAAATGTCTCGAGGTTTGTCCATATGGATCTTAATGTTAATGACATAAGATGCCTCACTCATATCAAAATTCTTAGAGAGGAAATTATTTCACCTCATGTAGCAACCCTTTTATCATTGATTGCAAGTAAAATATTGTCCACATATAAGATAAGAAAATAAAACTTACTCCCACTGATTAAGTGATATATGCATTGACCCATGATGTTCTCAACAAAATTGAATGAAGAGATCACCTCATGGAACTTTAAGTATCACTAACGGAGACTTATTTCAATCTATATATGGACTTCTTGAGCTTGCACACCAAGTGCTCACTGTCATTAGAGGAGAATCCTTTCAATTGTTTCATATGAACCTTTCTCCTTTATGTATCCATCGAGGAATGTCATTTTTACGTTCATTTGATGCAATTCCAAGTCAAATGTCATGATGTTACGAAAAGAATCTTTCTTAGATACAAGAGAAAAAGATCTTCGTGTAATCAATTCCCTCTATCTAAGTGAATCCTTTGGCCACTAGTCTTAGCCTTATATCTTTCGATGTTGCCTAGGGAAACTTTTTTTATTTAAAAGACCCATCTACAACCAAAGGCCTTTAAACCTTAAGGCAACTCGACAAGATTCCAGACCCGTTTGATGTCATTGAACTCATCTATTTCTTTATAGCATTTTACCATAGCTCAGATTGACCGCAACTCATGGCTTGTGAAAAATGTCTTTAAAATTATTTTTGGTCACAAGATTATAGTTAGACTCTTGTAGATTCACTACATAGTCACTAGGAATAGTTGACTTTCTTATCCTAGTAGATTTCCTTAATGTTGTGTCATCAAGCTCTTGAGGAGCCTGTTCCACAACTGGTGGTTCAATATTGTCTGATAATTGTTGAGTACCAGGATCTACTTGGTCATTATCAACTATTGTGGATTCTTAATGATCGGTTGTTGAACACTTGGAAGAGGTGCACTGTGAATAACAACCAATCTTTCACTTGAGTCAAGAGTGGACTCATCCAAATGATCTTTCTCATAAATTAAATTCTGAAATTAATTGCTCCCACTAATCAAGTTATTTTCAAAAAAAAATCATTTCTTGACTCCACAAACCTAGTGGTATAATATGGACAATAGAATTTATATCCCACCAGACCTTTCGGTATATCCAACGAAATACCAAAAACTAGTCTTTGGGTATAGTTTCTTCTCTTGTGTATTGTAAATCCTTATTTCAGACGGGCAACCTCATACGCGCATATGTTGTAAACTCGGTTTCCAACTTTTCCATCATACGGATGGCATTTTAGGAATAGCCTTGGTTGGAACTCGATTTAATATATATACAAGCATCTTAAGGACTTCAGACCACAAAGATTTAAGAAGCTTAGAGCTGCTAAGCATGATCCGCACCTTGTCTATAATGTTTGGTTCCTTCTTTCTGTAATATCATTTTGATCTGAAGATCCCAGCATGGTGTATTGGACAATTATCTCATGCTTTTGAAGAGACTTAACAAATGGACCAGTGTTTGTCCATCCTCAGTGTATCGTCCATAATACGAACTTTATTTGCTTCTCGCACTTCTGCCTTGAAAACCTTAAAGGCATCAAGTGCTTTGTTCCTATTATGAAGCAAGTAGATATACATGTAGCGTGAGTGATCATCTATAAAGGAGATGAAATACTTCTAATCGCATGAGTCTATATCTGAACTACAAATATATATATGTATAATATCTAATATGTTTGAACTCTTATTAGCACCTTTGTTTGACATGTTAGTCTACTTTCTCTTTATGTAGTCTATACACATCTCAAAGTCAATAAAATCCAAAGCACTAAGTACTCTTTCATTTACCAACCCTTTTATCATTAAAGGATATAAGTCCTAATCTTTGGTGCTACAACCTAAAAGAGCTTTCATCTATAATACATATTTTAATACCCACACTTTATTGAACATGCAATGCATTATAAGTTGAATTATCTTGCAACTCAATAAGTTTTTTTAAATGCAAAATAAAACCAGAACTTAAAATAAGCCTGCATGTTCCAACCGCTTCCGCATGTAAGCGCACTTTGTTTCCTGTATAGATGCATTGCTCAATTGCCACTGGCTTCATGTGGTTTTGAAAGCTTTGTGAGGTATTGGAAATATGGACTATATAATCCGAGTCAATCCACCAAGTGTTATAACAAATATCAATCATATTAGATTCATAACAAATCAAAAAGATTAATTGTGCACTTTCTCTCATTTCAGCAAGCAACCTTCACTCTTATTGTACACACATGGTCAAAATTTCATTAATTGATCATTTCTCTTTATGTGTGTTTTAAGATATTTTAAAGGCCTTGTATTGCTAGTAAGGAGTTCAAGATAAAATGCACTTGAAAAGACTCAGACATATCAATCCCTTGTTTTTTAAAGTTGGATCGTTATATTCCTCATTTGTATGATGTGTGCTCATGCACACCTCTAACTCTAGTGAACCTTAATGATGATCGTTTAGTCATTAAGGTGAGGGCAAGGACCTTATTTGAAGATTCAAACTGTTCATTTATAGTCTCCAGTAAATTCCTTAGATTATTACGCCCTCAAATAGAACCACGAATATTAGTAGGAATGTACAATTTTTTATGAACATCACATTGAGGCAATGGGATTGCTCCTATTGTTCATAAAGCACAACCTCAACCGTAGTGCTAGTATCTATAGAAGTAGGTTATTCATCTTTCCTTATAGTGTAATCTATATTCATGCACCCTAAATGAAAGAAAATTCTTTTCCTCTAGATTTTATAGTTGTCCCTACTTAGTTCGAGAAATCGGTCTTAAAATCAGAGTAGCCAAAAAATTTAAATTGTTGCATATTTAAATCATATATTAATACTCATAATCTAAACAGAGGCATATAAAATTCTAGTTTTACCAATATAAACAAGAAATAAAAATAACATTGGTCAATACAATAAAAATTACATGTGGGCTAAGCTTTTATTTTAGGACTCATGTTAGACTTTATGTGAAACTAACAAACTATATACCTTTTCCTAATACCTGTGGGCTAATTAGAAAAAATAATTTATTATTTCACACTAATTAACTATATAAGTATGACAAAAAAATTTGTCGGATAAGATTTGTCATACTCCAAATAGCTAATTATAATTTGATGTCATATATATCTATATGTGACCTAAAAATTGCCAATTATATAATTTTAATATAACTAAAGATATTGTGGCTATTCCTTAATTAGTTAAAATTATGTGGTCAATTACCTAATATATAATTTAACATAACTAAGAATGTTGTGGCTACTCCTCAATTAGTCAAATTCTATAGATCATAGATGATTACATGAAATAACATAACATTATTTATAATATGCATTATAATTAACTACAACATGACGTAATTTAGTTATTTAATGTAACAATGCACTATATGATACATATGTGCAACATATATATCATGTTCATCAATGCAACAAAATGAGATAGTAAATAATTATATTTATATAACATGATTTAGTACAATATATAAAAAGAAAATTACTGATAATGAAATTTTAATCATAAATAGATTCAATATTAATCTTTAAATGCTTCTAGTTCGTAAAGCAAATTTAAATTGGGTTGGTCTAAGCAATTTAAAAGAAATCAGATTTAAACCCAAATCAGATTGGTATTGAACCAACATTGAATCAGAAATTGAAATCAACCCAAAAATCAAATGAATTGGACCGGGTTCAATTGATTTGAACTGGACCAATATCATATTAAATTAGAGATGAACCATTTGCAATTGAACCGAAATTTAAAGTACACCAAAAACAATTGAACTGAACCAAATTTCACTTAAATTGCAGATCGGATGTGAGAAGCATATGGATCCGATTTTAAAGTAAAATAATTTGGTCTGATTAATTTAAAACAACATAATTAACGAGTACAAAAAGAATCTGGATCCATATAACTTAAACCCACTCACCATTATAATTAATAAATGGATGTCTTAATGGGTCAAGAATCCATTATATTGGATCCAAACCCAATTGACTTAAACTCAATAACTTCACTTTCTTCCTCACGTAACGTGAAACCCCAAAACCCTAAAAAAATAAAAAGCTTCATGTTGCAGCCGCCGCCAACATGCATGGTCCAGCGATTTCCTTGCCACCGCCCTCATCTTCGTCTCCTTCATGTGCCGGCGATGCTATCGCCAGCACTGGACAGCGTGAAAGCCGACGACTTGTAGACTGCAAGGTGACTTCCAGTCAGCGACTGCCTTGCCACCGTCCTCATCTCCGCCTCCTTCATGTGTTGGCGATACTATCGCTGGTACTTGACAGTGTGAAAGCCAGCGAACTCGATGACTGCATGAAGGCATATCAGCTTCGACTGATGTGAAGAAGGAAAGGGAAACAAAGTTAGGTAATATCGGTTGATCTCGAAAATGACACAAATAGGTAACTAGTATGTAAGAAGTGAAATAAGTGATTGAGGGTATTATTGTAATTTTGCTTTTCAAATAAGCGTCAGTGCATAAAGAGCGAGATAGAACTTTTTGAAATAGAGAGCGCCTAGCGCAACAAAGCTTTTACTCCCAGTTTTACTTTTTAGTTTGTTTTCCAATATATAATTGAAATGGAATGAATTTGAATGAATTGATTACAATTTTTTTTTATCAATTCAAGTGTTAGATTCAATTTGTCAACATGGTATCAGAGCAAGGAGATCAGTGATTTGATTGCGATCCAAAAGATCCCCAAATCAAATGGCGAGAAATCGGAGGTCTCAGTCGATCCGATCTGTGGTCGGCGAATCGGGAAACAATGTGGAGATCAACACACCTACGAATGGGACGGAGTATGAAGACGATCCGTTCATCATTCATGGCAGTGACGCTCCAGGTATTGTTCGTCTCTGCGAAGTTAAGCGGACATGAAAATTTCCTCCCTTGGCGTGAATCAATGTTAATTTCTTTGTCTACAAAGAATAAAGTGGATTTTATTGATGGAACGATCTGCGTCCCTAAGCTTAATAGCTTGAAATATCGAGTGTGCAAGAGGTGTAATGATCTAGTAAGGTCATGGATAATACACTCGATTGCGCCAGAATTAACCTCCATTGTCCTGTACGCCAAGATCGTAGCTGAAATATGGGTAGATTTGGAAGATCGTTTCAGCAAAAGTAATGAGTCGAGGATCTTTGAGCTAAAGGCGTAGATTAACACAACAAGACAAGCAAATTTGTCCATAGCTGCATATTATACAAAGCTCAAATCCTTGTGGGATGAGCTCAATGCAGTCGAGAGTTTAAAATGTGATTGTGGTATAGGAAGAGAAACGCAAACCAAAGATCACATGACTCAATTTCTTATAGGGTTGAATGAATGCTATGTTGGGGTGAGAGGTCAAATACTGTTGATGAAACCTCTCCTTAACCTCAAGCAAGCTTACTCATTTCTAGAGCAGGAAGAATCCCAGAGAAAAATTGGGATACATAACAATGCAAACATAGAAGGCGTGACTCTTAACAGTGTTAGGAAATAGGGAGAACAACACCCGACCTGAAAATATTGTGACTATTCCAAGAGAGCAGTCACACAAGAGAGAACTATTACAGGATACATGGATATCCTTCTGGGGGCTCAAATTACAAAGGCAAACAAAAATTTGCAAGCCAATCTAATGATAAATTGATGAACAATACAATCACTGAAGCCGAGGAACACAAGGGTGAATCTTCTAACAAAAAAAAGGAAGATGAAGACCATGGGGGCTTCATTGAGAAACAGTACAACACACTTCTCAGTTTATTCAAAAGCAAAAATGCAGTAGTAAATATGGCTGGTAAGTGTTTATGCAATTCTATAGAAATGAAAGCAAGAAAATTGATCCTAGATAGTGGCACAACATACCACAATGCTTCAAGCAATGTGGACTTAAAGGATGTTGTGAAACCATCTGGTAATGATAGGACATCTTTACCAAATGGTGCTACAATACCTGTGAAAGGTATAAGGACAGCATGTATAAGTGAACATATTCATCTTGCAAATACATTGTCAGTTTCAGGCTTTCATTTTAATTTGTTATCAGTAAGCAAGCTTACCAAACAATTGAACTGCTCAATAACCTTCAATCCCACTAACTTCTTCATTCAGAACCTAGTTTCGAAGAAGATAGTGGGGACCGGTGAAGAAAATGATGGACTTTATACATTGGGAGAGAGTATCAGTAAAGGCAGCAGTGACAAGTCAAGACTATGAAGGAGACATCACCTTATCCAATTCAAAGATATATGAACCAATGTAAGATGACAGTAACCCATCAGAGATTTTTAGCATCCATAGATGTGCACTATGAACTCAGAAACTACTCAGAAGCAATATCAAACCCAGCTTGGAGGAAATCTTTGAAGGAGGATATAGATGCACTCGAAAGCAATGACACATGGAGTGTTTGTGAATTACCTCCAGGAAAAACTCCAATAGGATGCAAGTGGGTATACAAAGTCAAATTCAAGCAAGATGGAAATGTGAATAGGTATAAATCTAGGCTCGTGGAAAAGGGGTACACCCAGGTAGGGGGTATAGACTACCAACATACTTTTGCTCATGTGTCCAAGTTAGCCACAGTTAGATTGATCCTAGCAATTGCCACTGCATCAAACTGATCATTGCATCAACTAGATGTGAACAATGCCTACCTTCATGGAGATCTTGAAGAAGAAGTCTACATGAATTTGCCACCAGGGTATGGGAATCCAAGTGAAAAGAAAGTTTGCAGATTGAACAAGTCATTGTATGATTTGAAACAAGCTGGTAGATAATGGTTCTCAAAATTATCTACCAACATAAAAGGACAAGGATACATCCAGAGTTATTATGACCCTTGTCTGTTCATTAAGAAAAGTGGAAAGAAAATTGTGATTGCGTTAGTATATGTTGATGACATTATACTAACTGGTTCAGATGAAGATGACATTAAACAACTCAAGAAGTATCTAGATAATTAGTTCAAGATGGGGTTATTAACCTACTTCCTAGATTTAAAGATGCAAAGAACCAACAAGGGGTTGCACATAAGCCAACGTAAGTACATTTTTGACTTACTATCAGATATGAAACTCTTGGACTGCAAACCCAAATCCACCTAATGATGTTGAATAGCAAAAGGGGCAAAGATGCTATGGAAGAAGATGAGCAATTCAATGACCATGCTGCATATAGAACACTAGTGGGAAAGCTGCTTTACATGACTGTGACAAGGCCAGACGTCATGTACAGCATCCACCAGTTAACTCAGCAAGTTCAAAACCCCAAAAACAGTCATTATCAGGCTGCCTTGAGGGTTCTCAAGTACTTGAAGGGAACTATAGGCTTTGGATTATTCTATCCATCAAACTGTGAAGTATCAATTTCAGGGTTCTCGGATGCTGATTGGGGAACCTGTGCATTGTCTAAAAGGTCAATTTTTGGATATTTGGTGAAGATAGGAAACTCAACAGTGAACTGGAAGTGCAAGAAACAACCCACTGTAAGTAGGTCAAGTGCCGAGAGTGAACTCAGATCACTCTCCAGCACAACAGCAGAGTTGATTTGGACCAAAAATGTCCTTAGTGAGTTGGGATTTGAATGCAAAGAAGCCATACCTCTCTATTGCAATTCACAAAGTGCATTACACATAACAGAAAACCCGGTCTTCCACGAGCGAACTAAGCATTTGGAAGTCGACTGTTATTTCGTCAGGGAAAGGTATCAAACAAAAATAATCAGACCTCTATACATTCCCAGCCAAGAGCAGCCGGCTGACATTTTGACGAAGTCTCTGCTTGCAGCTCAACATCAATATCTAACCTCCAAGTTGGGAATAGAGAATTAGTTCTCCACTCTGCCAACTTGCGAGGGGATGTGAAGGCATATCAGCTTCGACTGATATGAAGAAGGAAAGGGAAACAAAGTTAGGTAATATCAGTTGATCTCGGAAATGACAAAAATAGGTAACTAGTAAGTAAGAAGTGAAATAAGTGATTGAGGGTATTATTCTAATTTTTCTTTTTAAATAAGCTGCAGTACATAAAGAGTGAGATAGAACTTTTCGAAATAGAGAACGCCTAGCACAACAAAGCTTTTACTCCCAGTTTTACTTTTTAGTTTGTTTTCCAATCTGTAATAGAAATGGAATGAATTTGAATGAGTTGATTACAATGTTTTTTGATCAATTCAAGTGTTAGATTCAATTTGTCAACACTGCATGGTGAAGATCCTCCTACCAGTCGACCGCAAGGTGAAGACGGTGATCTTAACGCCTATCAAATGCTATTGTGCCGCGCTTGCACTGTCGACAATTCATGTCGTCAACCCGGACGCCTTGCCATAAAGTCCAGCCATGATCTGAAGGCTAGTGCGGCAGCGGCTAGGAGACAACGGAAAAACACGACGAAGAAATCTACAACGCGATGAAAAAATGTAGCGCAGATAAAGTCGTTGTATCGATCAAGAATGGCTACCACGTAGAGAAGAAGATACAAGAAAAAGGCTTGGAAACAATATAGATTGGAAACAATACAATCAAGGGAGAGGACAAATGCTCTGATACCACGTGATAGATTTTATAGAAACATAGCATGATTCAATACATGTCATAATGTAATCATAAATAGAGCATGCATTAAATCTATAAACATGGTAGAATTGCGGACGCATCGGATACTAACCTCTAGCCATTGATATTGTATTGTTGTTTCGCTGCGCTATTGTGATTACGTTCCCTCATGTGTTCCTTCCTCAATAGGCCTTCCAATACCCTCTTCTTGAACCCTCAATAGATGGTGTAGAAAGGTAGGAATGGGTATGGGGACCTATGAGTATCCCGCCATATTTATACACACATCTTGTCATCAAAGGTGGAAAGATAGGCTTTAATCTGGTTTAGGATAGACATGGGAAAATTGGTAAAACCATATAAGGATAACAACGTGGACACATGGTCCACATCAGATAATGATGTGGACCATGTCTAATTATATGCCACGTCTAACATATTCTGTATAGGATTAATTATTAGTTTTTGGACTCGAACCCAGACCCTATCCTATTGGGATCTAGAATCAGATCTTGCTTGAAACTTGTGGTGTAGTATAGGTTTCGGGTACCCCTATTAGAATCTGTTCATTTATAGGTTCCAATGTGCAAGTTTCGGGTATCCTGTTGGAGCCTATTTATTTACAAGTTCTAAGATACAGATTCTGGGTATTGGTTTCGATTTTGATTCTAGGTACGCGATGTGTTGGACCAGGAATCAGAATTGATTTTAACATATTCCTTAATTTTTATTTTGGACCACACCCGAATTTAATTCGAGTCTACCCTCCAATCGATTTCGAGTCTACCTGGTATCCACGCACTTACCAACGAATGTTGGTGAGTGATTGACATTAGTAGTCACTCATCATCAACCGTCACAATAGTAATTGCGTGGATATGATTTCTTCTCTCTTAATAGTGTTTGTTTCGTAGGATATGATTTCAATCAGATAGGAATTCAATTGAAATTGATTAAGATAAGAATTACGTGGGATAAACTTATATCACATCCGCGTTTATTTAAATCTGAGATAAGAAGATCAGATAAATCCATATTTTCACAATTCTATATTTGTTTTGACTTCGGATAAAGGAGTTGAATATTAGTAATTAAAAGTCAATTTTGATTTTTACCAACTTATCATTTTAAAAGTTATGAAATTAAATATAAATAATTATTTTAATATAATAGTATAAAATTTTGACAAAACATCCCTAAAATTGAATTAGAATTTCTTATCACAAATAAATATTCATGAAAAAAATATAAATACATTTATAAAAAAAAATATGTAAAAACATATTCATATATTAAAATTTTACATGAAGCATGGAATGGATACAAAATTATCTCTTGACATCTCAAAATACTAAGTATTAATCATTAAATTAAAATACATGAGTTTATGAAATCTATAATAAGAAATGCATATATATATATATATTTATATATATATATATCAAATCCACATTCGAAAATATAATTCAAATTTCATTCTATTTATCATGTTAATGATGCTCATTATCCATAATAAAATTTAAGTACTAAAGCTTGTCTTCCGCACTTTGTATCTCATTAAAAATCAAAAGATCATCATCGTGTGTTCCCAAGTAGCGAGTAAGAAAAATGACAATCATTTGATTTCTAATTGAAAGTTTTTTCAATTCATCATGAATTTCTTTTCTCATCTTCCCCAACTCTTTGTCTTGACCAAATTGGTTGGACAATACCACTAAATTTTTAGTAATATCTCTCATTTTATTTCCCATGACACTCATATATTCTCCAATATTCAAAATATTTGATTCCATACTATGTTCTCTAGAACGTCTCTTTTTTCATGCTTGACAACTCATATTTCTGGATGATGCTAAAATTAAATATGGAGAATCCAATAACTCCACATCATCTCTTACTAGCTTCAACCTCGTCCCCATCTAGCCTTTCAGTTACATCCGCATGCGTCTCAACATGAACACTGATCACTCGGTCCTTCTCGTAGACTACTGAAAGCTTTTTATAAAAAGGAAAAGACTTGTTTATTAAAATCCTAGCACCAATCTCCTTCCACGTAGATAAATTGCTTACCGTTAACTTTTATACATAAAAATATATAATTTAGTGAAAGTAATTAAAGTATACCTTCAAATATTCTTCTCATACACCTTCAACTATTAGACATTTGTGTTTTGAATCACATTCGAAGCTTGATTGGTTTAGCATATCATATATTATGTTGAATTATTCGCTTTGATTTAATATGTGGGTTAGCTTGTATCCCACATCCTGGACATACACTTTGTATTCACATTTTAATCTCTCTGTACATCCCAAGCCTAAATCCATTATCACTCTTCCAATTAGCGTTAACAAGAAAATATCAATAAAAAAAATCATCTTCTTGTTTTGCCTAAGCACGTCTATCACAAGTCTGCTTAGTTTGATTGCTTGGGCGATCCATATGTGCTAATGAAATCTTATAAATTGGTTGACATATTAGAATTTCAAAATATAATTAATTTAAAATTTCAATAATCAAATTTTCAATATTTCAACATTCAAAATTTCAGCATTTATCGCACTATTTTACATCACTTTGAAAACATAGTAGAAATGATAAAAACAAAAACAAATTGTTATAAAAAACAACAAATTTTAAGAGTTCAAATTGTAAGTATAATTCATATATCAATTGTTAACTCTCCACTCATCTTATGTATCATTAGCTAGTTTCTCACGAAATTCAGTCCAATGAGGTGATATCTCTACACTACTTATAGCATCAGTGTCATCGTCTTTCATATAATCATTACTTTCCTTCATATGGTAAGGATGTATGGGAGGGGGAGGGGGGGGCTATAGGGTAAGGACGTAATATCCTAGATATTTATTTATTTATTCTCCTTATGTGTGTCTGTTAGCCTAGCGGACTAGTTCGTGGTCGAGCCGAGTCGACTCATGGTCCAGAGCGAGCTTGCGAGCTCGGGTAAATAGGATATGAATTTATGAATTTTAGGCTTGGGTAGTGGAGATTATTTAATTTGATGTTATGTGCGCATAATTACTAATTATGTTCATATGAGTATTTAATTAATTATTTGTGATTTATTAGAATGAGATTAATTAAATTATTTAAGTCTATCGAGTTAGCGGGTTTTGGTTTTGGCTTAAGGTGGATGCGTGCGGGTTGTGGATTAATGGTTTAAGAGGTTAGGGTTAATGAGAGAGTATACCCCCCCCCCCCCCACCTCATGGCTTGTGGCTCATATTTTGGAGCCACCTAAAAAGTTGAGAAAGGGAGCCAGCCGCCAAGCCAAGTCGCCAGCCCCCTTTCCCTTTTCTCCTTGGAGCCGCCACCACCCAGAGCCAAGCCGAGCTGCCTGATTCTTCTTCCCCTCCTCTCCTCTCTTCCTTCTCTTTGGAGCCGAGCCGAAAGGAGCCAAGCCGAGCCGCCTGCTTTTTCTTCTCCTCCCCTTTCTTTCTTCCTTCCCTTTGGAGCCGAGCCAGCCCCTCTCCTTCTGCTCTCTCTCCCTCTCTCCAAGCCGGCGGTTTGGAGTGAGCCGACGCCCCTTGGAGCCTCTTCTTGGGTTGAGCCGTCGGCCTTTTGAAGCTGGAATTGAGGGCCGTCATCCGGGATTTCTTCCTTAGTTCTTCTTTCAATTAAGGTGAGTGGTTTACCCTCTCTCTTCGGGATTTTTATCGATTTCTTGAAACCGTTCTTGACGGCTCGGTATTTACGCCTTGTTCTTGGATTTTCGAATGAGTTCTTATTTTCCTTTGATATGAAATTTTGATCTATTCTCCTCATTTGAGATTCTTGATTATGAGTTTCTTGTTTAGAATTAAATCTATGATTTTGGGTAGAAATCATGTGGTAGGAGTAAGATCTTGTTAATGACTAATTAGTGATTCTTGAGAAGGGAGTTCTTGATCTTAATGCTTGATTCTTGGTTTAACTGTGTGGTTTCTTGTGGATCTTGATGAAAATCATGATTTATGTGTATTAATTTCTGAGATTAGTATTCTGTCCTAATGGTAATTTAGGAATTAATTTTTGTTAATTTTCAGATTTAATTCTATAAGTATATGTTGTTTGTTGAATTTGGGCTGAATTTTATTTTCTCTATTATTATGTGATTGAATCTCTGAACATAGTCATGTAACTTATCGTTTCGAACAAAAAATATAGTTTGGAAATATATGATGCACTTTGGAGACTAGATTCGGGTTAGACATAGCAGTTCTGGACAGAACAGTAACCTAAAACAAAACCCTAATTGAGATGATCTAAATTTTAATTATATAATTAAAATTGGGTTGAGGGTGAGTATAATCTGTTATGAACCAATTGATAAATTATGCATGAAATAAATCACACAGGGTCATGACAATACGGGTCTAAGGGATAGAGGTTGAGTTTGGAGTGATGAAACGCTTCATGATGAGAACACCTCTAGGACACCGTAGGAGAATCTTGACCTAGGTCTTGATGTGCCATAACCTTGAGCATGGCGGCGCGGTTCAAATACGAGCCGAGTTACGGGCTATGCCCGGGTGGTTGGATGCTAAATTTCCAACCTGCAGAATAAGTTCGGAGGGTCTTTCCCGATTGTTCTGGTTCAACTTCGTGGGATAAGTTCGGAGGGCCTTCTCGATTATCCTAGTTTGTGCGGTTGCTTTCGGCATGATAGGGCTTCAGCCTGATGTACTTTCCTAGTATGTGTGATTGCCTTCGGCATGGTAGGGCTTCAGCCTGATGCACTTCCCTAGTATGTGCAGTTGCCTTCGGCCTGATGCACTTCCCTAATATATGTGGTTGCCTTCGGCATGATGCACTTCCCTAGTATGTGCGGTTGCCTTCGGGTATGGTAGGGCTTCGGCCTGATACACTTCTTTAGTATGTGTGATTGCCTTCGGACATGATAGGGCTTCGGCCTGATGCACTTATTGGAGGGATAGATGCCATGGGCATGGGTGGCCTGTTGGCCTATTAGCTAGTCACACCTTCATGACATTGTTTGTTTTAGAGATAGATTCTATTCTGTCATCTCTGTGTTTTTATTTGTGAGGGTTGGTAAAACCGCTCGTTGAGTTCTTTGAATTCACCCGTTTTCATTTAATTTTTATTTTGCAGAGCCTGACCGATAAGTTGGGTCGGAGCACTTGGCGCAGCTGGAGGGCAATTGAGCCGCATGATCTCATAGCAGTCCTAGTTAGGGTCGTAGTCGAGTCCTTTGGTAGTAGTCATGCACTTGTATTAGCTTAATTTGGAGTTATAGCCTTGAGGACATTTATATCATTTATTTCAGATTTTATTGTATCTGAACTTTTGAATTATTGAACTTAACTGTTATTTTCGCACTTTACTTCTCATCGAGCTTCTTGAAATAAAATTATATTTTGGTTTGCTTTTTATTTGAAATAAAATATGTTATTTCTTCGCTATATTTACTTGTTGAGTTGGCATGTGCATGATTTAGGCTGCGGGGTATAGACACGTATACTATGGCCGATCATATGACACTGAGTTGGAGCGTGACAAAGGACTACTATGCGTGACCTAGTGATCGACTCCTAATTTGGTATCTGTACATACTTACATTTGTATGTGAACAACTTGGGTGCAGGTGCACTAGATTGGTATTTAATTTAGTTTGTTCTTCATATTCCTTAATTTATATAGATGCGTGTAATTTGAGATACCAATTTATGGTCGTATAATTGACATATTGGATGGTTATTTAATTATCAAATAAAATTATTAATTTATATATGTTCTGGATGATGACTTGGGGAGGGTTCAGAAACGAGCCACTCATTGATTTCTTTAAGAACTCATCCCTGTTTATTTATGTTTTGTTTCAACTTCTGAATAGTAGAGGTATCGTGGCACACGAGACACAACTGGAGTGGCAAGATCAGGGTGCATATCTCCCAACAAGTGGTCGACTGGTCATAGTGAAGTCGTAGGAATGTTTTGAATTTTTCTTTTGAGTTGTTGGTTGTAAAACATTAGCATATTCACTTTGATGTTCAGGATTGATTTGCAATTCTTATTTACACTCTTTTGGTAAATGCATGATTGTCATTTTTCCTTTCCGCTCTTGTGAGTTGTGTTCATATTTGGATAGGCTTCAGAGTACGAAAAGGTATTCCGGCCAATCACACGGACACGTATTCTGATCAATCACGTGATCCTAACTTTGGGGCATGATATTTGTGCTTGAAACAGACTCCAAGACCATGGTCAACGCCCTGGATTCTGAGGCTCCTACGTCATGGATCATTATAGCTATTGTATCAAATATTTTGTTTTTGAAAGCTCAATGTAATTGTATCCATTTTAAATTTTGCTATCGAGAGAGTAACAAAACTATCCATTAGGCAACAAATAGGGCACAAATTTGTAAAGACGTTTTGATTTGATCATCTCTTCAGCATTCATGGAGGTCATTCTATCTAATGATCATTTTGGCTTACGCCTATTATTAATTTAAGTATTTCTTTTTTTCAATAAAAAAATTTTAAAAAGATGAAGAATAGTGAGATCCGAACTTTAAAGTAAAGAAATTAATTTAAGTTGTATGGCCTAAGTGGTCAATGTCACATGTATAAATAAAAAAAAATTATATGTGTATATAGTTTAAAGTGTTGACGTTAAAATGGATGGAAAATATAGAAATATATAGAATTTTTAAGATTTGACCCAAATTTTAAGTCAAAATTAGAAATTGAGTTAAAGTTGACGGCTTGACGCCTAATAAGATAAATTAGGTAAACAAATATGTGATGTTTGATTAGCGAAAATTATTTTTTTGTTTGATTTGAGTAAAACTGAAAAACCAACATCAGTGAAACTCATGAATATATATTTGGTTATAAAAAAATATATTAATTTTCCTTAGAATTAATACGAGGGCCGACATTAGAATTTCAAATTAACAACCACTTAGGTAGATTGCAAGGATTGGTATTATTTAACCGAGAAATAAAATAATAAGCCGATTTTGTACAACAAAGGCCAGATTTATCGGGCCACCAAATCCATCTATCCTCATTAGGGTGATAAGGAAGGTTATAACTGGATATCCTATCCACCAACAGAGGACCAAACAAATCAAGCAACACAGGATAATTCCAACAACCATTAGAAATAAGATCACATACATGAAGAGTCAAATCTATCATAGCAGGATTAATAAAAGTCGGTTTAAGAGATAAAGGCATATCAAATATCCAAGGTTCAGTGAACACTAAAGTATTAATGCTAGAAGAAATATGCTTAATAAAATCATATTTAAGTTGATCTGTTGCATGACAAATTAACTTCCGGATCCCACTACAGTTCTTAGGATAATTATCATTCCAACAAGGCAAAGTATTATATTTAGCCTTAATGATAGAAACACATAGTGCATGTTTGCTTCATAGAATAACGAATGATATGATAATGAATGAATTAATATTCATTGTTTGTTTAGTGCATGGATTAGAAAAGAAATGAGTATAAAATTAATATTATATCCGGTGTATATCAAATTTAAAAAATTTATATCCAATCAATTCTCATTTATTATCCAATTATATCCTATCATATCCGATGAAGCAAATATAGCATTAGAGAATTATGATTGTTTAACACATGATTAATTCTATTAGCAACCAAGGCAACCCTCATATGCTCCAGAGATCTAATATTAAGACCACATAAGTTTTTTGGCAAGATGGCAATATTTCAGGAAATAAGGTGAAGATCATGTTTCTCCCTATCAGAACTCCAAAGAAATTTGTTAATAATGGAATCAAGACTATTCATAACATATTTAGGAATCCAACTAACACACAAGGAATGAATAGGCACAGAATTCAGAACATAATTAATTAGAACAATTATGCTAGCATGTGAGATGCTATTTTTCTTTCAATTATTAAGTTTGGCATTTATCTTATCGAGAAGAAAATTATAGCTGCCAGCATGAAGAGCTCTTGGATTAATCAAGGTACCTAAATATTTAAAAGAAAACCTACCAGGTTTCATGTTAAGCATTCTACAAATATGATGCTTAGTATGATTAGCAACTTTATAAGGAAACAAAATCTCAAACTTAGCAAAATTGATTTTTTGGTTAGATATTCTATCAAATTGACCGAAGATTTTTTTAACTGTATTAACTGACTTATCATTTGCCTTAAAAAATAGAAGGATATCATCAACATACATGAGGTGATTAATAACAACATAATTTTTAATCTTGACAGAACTAATAAGATCATAATCACCAACCTGATTAAGCATAGAAGAAAGAATATGACTGACCAAAATGTACAAGTAAGGAGAGAGAGGGTCATCTTGTTGAATACCACAAGTACCCCTAAATTTGCGAGAATTCATACCATTAATACAATAAGAAAAATTAGCACCAGAAATACAAGCATTGATCTAAGAAATGAATTTAGCAGGAAAATTAAGAACCTTAAGCATATTAAGAATAGAACTTCAAGAGATTCTATCATAAGTTTTCTCTAAGTCAATTTTAATCATAATAATAAATTTTTTTCCTTTAGAATTATGAATAGAGTGCACAACTTTTTAAGCAATAAGAATATTATCATGAATTGATCTACCAACAATGAAAGCAGATTGATTTACCGAAATTATCTCATTAAGAAAAGGTTTTATCCTGTTGGCAAGCACTTTAGTAAGAATACGATAAACAACATTACAGAGCGCAATAGGTCTAAAGTCCTTGATAACAGAAGGATTATTAATTTTAGGAATAAACGCAAGAGAAGTATCATTCCAACTAGCAGGAATAGTATTTTGCTCATGAAAAACATTAAAGGCATGCTCAAAATCCATATTAATGATGTTTCAATATTCTTTGAAAAATTCTCTCATGAATCCATCCGAGCCCGGGCTCTTTCTCGAACCCAAGGACTTAACCGCAGAGTGAATTTCATCCATTGAAAACTTATCAATCAAAGATGCATGATAATCCGAATCAAGACATTTCATATGAGGAATACAATTAATAACCAAATCTCATAATAAAAAGAGACGAAAACATTAAGAATATCATCATGAGTAATTATGTAATTGTTCTCAATTTTAATACAAGCAATCATATTCTTCATTTTCCTAATCTTAACCAAATTCTATAGTATTTAGTATTTCTATCACCTTCATTAAGCCATTTTATTTTAGCTACGGACCACCATTTAATAGCTAACTATCTATTCAAAGCTTGCTCCTTTTTATAGCAGGAAGTAAGATAGGAATCATCTAAACAACCATTGCAATCTCTTAACTCAAGATCCTTAATCTGGTTCCTCACATCAGCTAGAGTCTCTTCAATCTTCCCTAAATGATATCTATTCCAATAAGAGAGTTTCCCTCTAAGAAGAAAGAGCTTATTAGAAATAGTATTAGAGGAAGACCTAGGAATGAGAGAAACTCAATGATATCTAATGATGTCCTTAACCTCCTAATAGTCAATTCAGAAATTTTGAAATTTAAAAGACTTATAGTTCAAACTCCTGGAATCCATAACCTCAACTAGAAGAGCACAATGATTAGACACGGTCATAGCTAAATGATAAACTTTAGAGTTACCAAAAAGGCTAAGCCATTTAGTATTAGCAAAGGATTTGTCTAACCTAATGAGAATTCTACAATTGTTCTTCCTATTATTATAAGTGTATATAGGACCAATAAAATTCATGTCAATAAGACCACACTTAGAAATTCAATCATTGAGGCAAAGAACATTCTTATTAGAAACAAAGGGAGACCCACTAGACTTATCACAGACATCCATAGAACAATTAAAATCATCAATCAATAGCCAAAGAATATCTTTAAAGTAAAGATTATCTAGATCATTCCAATAAGCTGATACTATAGTATATAATATAATATAATATAATATAATATAATATAATATAATATAATATAATATAATATAATATAAAAATTATATAGTATATTTTGTCATTAAAAGTATTTTATAAATTAAAATTGTTTTTATTAATATTTTTTAATTTTGGCTGGAGGTAAAGTGAGTATCCAAAATATTGAAAATTTTAGTGCAAGCTAATGAAGAACTTTGAGAGTGTATTATTAATACACCTTATAATAACTTACGATGTACTATTTTTAGTGCACGTATTAGTTAACTTATGATGCTTATACAGGGTACCAAACGGGATCTACAAGTTAGTCAATACAGATTAAT
The DNA here is from genome assembly GCA_034359265.1 of Canna indica. NCBI lineage: Eukaryota > Viridiplantae > Streptophyta > Magnoliopsida > Zingiberales > Cannaceae > Canna > Canna indica. Next base: position 72,929,377 of record CP136894.1, on the reverse strand, counting down.
ATTATACAGTCTAATACTATAAGATCTATCAAACGAGCCCTTAATGTATAGTTAACAACGGGATAAATTTAAAATGAAATAAAAATTAGAGATCTCATCTGATACAAATGAAAATATGTGATATATTAAAGAGAGAAAGAAAAAGTTAGGATATATATTATAATTAATTCTTTTTATTAAAAAAATTAATTTTATTGAAACTTATTTTTATTTTAATTTCGATTCAGCCAAACATATTTCGTTAATCAAACCGCCTTCGAGAACTAAAGCCCGATCCGAGACCAGTGTACTAATTAAAAGTTAAGAAGTAAATGAAGCAGTGTTTCCCCCTCCGTTTAATAAATCACGTGCCTGTCACGTACTAAATTTTGAAAAATCAAACGGTCTGATTCCATTGGCGACGATCCAACGACTCAAAGCCCGTAGTAGTTCCCGATGCCCGACCAGGGTCCATAGTCAACATTCACAGCTGCCAAAGCCAGCGCTTTCGTCTTTTTCGATACATCAAACACATCCCCATAATTCATACCCCCACATACATGCCTCTCTCACAACGCCACAAAGGGGTCCCCCGACCTACGGGTATCCTTACGTGATTCTCCCACGCGGGTATCTAATTAATTTTTTTGTTGGGCATCCTAAGCTGCTTTAGCTCGTGATGCGTGGGCCACCCTCCCACTACACCCACTCACTCACTCACTGCTTTATTACACACAAAAGTCCACCCTCCCCAACACCTACACGCGATGTCACGTCCACCGAATCCAATATCACATATATCCTCCTGTTTCAATAGTAAACAATTCTAATAAAAAAGCTAACCTTCTCACTAAGCCATGGTCAATGCTACAGCTGCTCTCTCAGTGTACTTTTTTTATTTTCCTTTTGCTACTCTCAAAGATAATTCATCATATGTACCCTCCTCTATAACCATCCAACCGTTCTCTTTATCATCCAATAAGAAAACAGGTCTTTTAGAGGGTACATACGTATTCCGAGCATTAAGAATCTTCTATCTTTATCTTTTCTTTCTTTTATTTTTACTTTTCTAAAACTCCAAATGACGAGAAGTCCACCCGTTTGGATGCGTGCACGTCAGCAATCGGTCTAACGTCGAGGCTTCAAGATTCGTAATGTGATCCCATCACGAGGAAAAAGTTTTGGATCATGGCCGTTGGATGGAAAGCTACCTTTGACTCGAATCAAAGGAGTCTTCTTCATTGGTGTTTATATATTATGCTTCCTTCCCCCTTCTTTGCATTAGTTCATCTGCTAAGGTTGGTTCCTCATCCTCTTTTCTTGTCATGTTCGCTTGCTAGTATTCGGATCTGCGAATCATGGCCGTTGATCTGATGGGATACGCAAAAATGGACGATCAGATCGCCATCCAGGAGGCTGCCACCGCCGGGCTTCGCTCCATGGAGCACCTCATCCGCCAACTCTCCCACCACCACCAACAGCAGCAGCAGCAGCTCGATTGCCGGGAGATCACCGATGTCGCCGTCTCCAAGTTCAAGAAGGTCATCTCCATCCTAAACCGCACTGGGCACGCTCGCTTCCGCCGTGGCCCGACCGTCGTGCCGCGGCCACCGCCTCCCGAGGAGCCGGCGGCCGACACCTCTCTCTTTGCGGCAGCAAAGACCCTGACCCTCGCTCCTATTCCGCTCCGTGTCAAGCCCCCTCACCACCCCCTGCCGCCGCCCCGCCAGTCGTTGACGTTCGATTTCTCCGACCCTGTCTCCGCCAGCGAGGTGTCTCCGCCGAGCCAATACAGTAAAGAATGCTTCAGCATCTCGACGCCGATGTCGTCCGCGACGTCCTCGTTCATGTCGTCTGTTACTGGAGACGGTAGCGTGTCAAACGGTAGCAGGTTCGGCGGGTCTTCCCTCCTACTTCCCCCGCCCCCAGCTGGGGTGTCCGCCGGCAAACCACCCCTCTCGTCCTCGCTCAAGCAGCGATGCCATGAGCACAGCCACGGCCTCGTCCACTCTGAGCAAGTCGCCAGAAAGTACGCTGTTCCCGGTGCTGGCTGCCACTGCTCCAAGAGAAGGTAAAAAGAAAAACCCTAACTTCGATCTTCCGGTCACCGATCTCAGTTCTTGGTTCATTACTAACTTATTTAAGCTCCTCACTGAAGCAGGAAATCGAGGGTGAAGCGGACAATTCGTGTGCCAGCGATAAGCTCGAAGGTGGCTGACATCCCGCCTGACGAGTACTCATGGCGCAAGTACGGGCAGAAGCCGATCAAGGGATCACCTTACCCTAGGTACCCAAACTCCTTCCTCTTGCCTTGCCATCCTTCGGTTCTCCATCAGACGGCTGTGATCTTATCTAAGTCTTTCTTGTGTTTGTTTTCAGGGGCTACTACAAGTGCAGTACACTGCGCGGCTGCCCGGCGAGGAAGCACGTCGAGCGGGCGCCGGACGACCCCACGATGCTTATCGTCACATACGAAGGCGAGCACCGCCACACTCACAACGCCGCCGGCGCTGCCGCGGCCGTTGCCCTGCCGGAGCCCATCACGGCAGCCGCCATCTGATCACTGACGCAGTCAAATTTCTTTCTTTTCTAGGCGTGTTTGTTCCTCATCACTGAATCTGGAATGACGAAAAGATTTTGTGAGATCTGTCAAAATGTTCCTAAAAATGAGAAAATATAGAAAAATTCGAGCAAATTTTGACTCGGTGGGTAGCCAATGGAAGTCTCTTGTCGTGTTGTTGCAAGCGTGAGCTGGATTGGAGATAAATTTGAGATCCGGCGGATGTCGCCATTGCCTGGGGAGGCGTGTCGGATAAAGTCAAGAGATGCGGTCCCATTTGCTGTCGTTGACTCGTCCGCCGATAAGCTTACATTTGTGTGTGGTGAATTAAAGTGGGCATCTCTTCTCTTCGCGCTTCTTATGGTAAAAGAGGGGGTCGAATTATGACTTGGCCGCAGAGGACTTAATAGTGGTAGGTCAACTATCATGAAGACGCATTTAGTGGTTGGGATTATTATTGAGGACAAAAATATAATTATACATCTTCTGTTATAAGACCCCTCTATTTACGTGTGTCAGCGTTGATGTAAATTGACTGTCCAATTAAGCACAAATGTATGTTTATAAAGCAGATGATTACATGACATGGTGTTTGTCTTGTTGAGTTGTTATATAGCATGCCATGCAGTGATTCTGCTGTATGTTCATTTCTGCGGATTTCTAATCAAAACGAAACACACATTACTGTGGTCATATATTTGCCTGAAAAGAAAAGTTTATTTGAAAATGTAAATATCAAATTACAAATTCCCCTCAGATCAGAGCTTAATTCGATTGCCAATCTCTCTTCCAGCAAGCCAAGTTTTACAGGATTGAGGACGCTAGTCAACTACTCTTTTTCTGGCACTTAAGGCATATATTAATACTAGTAGGTGGGTGGCAGTAGCAATTAAGCACCTTAGAAAAAGTGGATGCTTGATGAGTCATGAGTGAAGATAAAAAGTCAATTCCCACTTTTCCTGCTTTTGAGTGGAGTGACAAAATAGTGGATGACTTGATAATTTCACGGTAGACTTTATGCAGTGTTTGATGGCTCATCAATAAACTATTGACATTTTGTGATGAGTGTTTTGTTTGTATTCTTGAATTATTGTGTGGAACTCCGCAATTTTCTCAATCCATTCAACTATCATCATGTCAAACTTTATGCTTTAACATTATGCTTTTCTAATTATATGATAATGTAAATGACATGGAGTACGAAGCAAGAAGCTTGTAGATGTGATAAGAAATGTGGAATCTTTAATTTAAATAACTAAAATTTTCTGAAGAGTTCATCTTTATTTTTTAAGAAAAGCATGGTTAACTTTTTCATCATGTCATTTACTGTAGTAAGTAGTAAGATTTTTGTGTGAAACTAAATTTTGAATTACTTAGATTTTTTTTTACAAAAGGTTACAGTAGGTGACCGAGTTTGAACCCAGATCTTTAGAAAATATATAAGATATTGCACTTTGAATTACTTAGATTGATTCTTCTATTACAAAATGTTTTTATGTTTACAGTTTCAAACTTTTTGCTAAGATAATTATTTTATTTTTTTAAAAAAAATATGTAACAGGACTAAAAATGTTGACTGTATATAATAAGTGATGCAATTATCATTCAAAACCTTATGTTTTTTTTTCTGAATTTCTCTATTTGTTTTAATAGAAAATGTAATTATTGAATCAAGACAATTTATCATTAGGGGCCATTGGGTCCTTTGTTACTTACATGTGATCCTCTGGCTAATTAATTTATTTTAAAAAGAAAAAAAATGTTAATTGATTCAATGATTTATAAAGTATATAAAATGTTTTTTCTTTACAATTTTCATTAGTACTTTGAATTTTATGGGAAAAAAATGGTTAAAATTGTATGATTAAAATGTAGCAAAACTATCACTATTAATATTTGCATTTTTTACTTTTAAATGAAAATTGAAATCATTATATTAAATAGGATGAAAAGTGATTTCATGATAACAAGTGAAAAATAAAAATCCCTTTTGGTAAAGACTAAAAACAAAAATTAGGCATAATAAATTAATGAAAGAAGATTATGAATGATAAAGAGAATCTACATCATTTTGTCAAGATTAGCCGGTGTGCCTTTTGACTTGATGGTTCCATCACTGATCTAAATTATATTAAGAAGAGCAGTATAGTCTCTGTTGTGGATGAAAATGAGCTGACATGACATGGGAGACCAAAGTGACAGCTATGTCATTGACCAATATTGCACTACAATCCAACTAGATAATTATAGTCTTCCAAAATCTATTTGAGCTAGTGGCTTGGTTTGGTCTCATAGAAGATTCAAATAATTCTGGGGCCATGATAGCAAATTCTTGCCAAACCTACTGCTGACCAAAACATAGACTGGCTAAAAATAAAATGATTAAATTTGTTTAAATGTTGACCAGCTTTTTTGTCCATTAGAATATATTTTTTATAACTTGGAATGGTTCAATTAATTTGACTTGCCAGATAAAAAGTTAATGTATCAGTCAAGTTAAAATGCTAAAGACAGTATGTGAAAATTAGGGGTAAAGTTGTATAGGTTTTCTCTTTTTTTTTTGAAAAAGTTTTATAGGGATAGAGTTTTGACAAATGTGACAATTTGAGTGTAGATAAGGATTATTGCCTACTCCACCACTTCATGTTTGCTTGTGAGCCTTATCACATGTTTTGCTTTGTCCTGTGTACTATTTGATTGTTTCATCTATGGTTTTGGTTTGACCTACATAAGAACCCCAAACATGATGAAGGAGGTTGATTTGTTTTGTATTTATGTGCTCAACAAGCAAGAATAACAACACCATTTCTGTAAAAATGAATAAGGATCATCGTGAATAAATCAAATTATATTCATCTCACTTAAATGGTAGGGTCAACATATAATTAAATAATTTTAATCATATTTAGTTGACATAAATAATATTTTTTTATCGAAAATTATACTTTTTATGAATTAATTTTGCAAACATATATAATTGACAGATTCTTCATACCACGGTGTCTTTCGTCCTCCCATCCAAATTGAGCTTTATTCTTTCTTGCATAATTTGCAAGCTAATTAGAAGTTGTCTAGTGTCTATCGACATACAACAACTTAATATTCGTAAATTAATTTTTTTTAAAAAAAATCTTATTCTAGAGGTCATATTATATTCAAGGAATTGGGCTGTGAAGGCAGATGACTTTTGGTCGTAGACTTCTCTCCAACTCCCAGCATATTCTCATGTTCCTCCAAGTAAGAGTCATTTTTATTGAAATTAGTAGAATGTACATCATACTCATTTACACCGTTACACTCTCTTTGTATATCACTCAAAATTGCAAACTCAAAAACAATATTATTCCTTACAAAACGACTATCGTTGCTATCCTGCTATCCTGCCTATATAACCTCATGTCATAGTTGTAAGCTGTGGAATGATCTCCTGCATCTTGCTGAATCTCTTTATCTTTACTGAACTTGTTTACTTTCACAAATATTTTGCTACTGTTCCCTATCTTAGAATGATCATCATTGAAAATTTTAGGAATTAAATTTGATATAACTTATTCATCCCTACTATAAAAATCAAGAATTCTTCCAAATAATTCAGCTTTGCTAATTGATGAGCATTACCATTTCTTTTCCTATTCACAAAAGTTCTGGATGCCACTTATATTCTCCAAGCATCATGTAATATATCTTGAATCATGTCCTTTGCATACCATGGAGGTTTACTACATTTGTTTAAAAAGTTTCATAAATTAACTTACCAGTTAACAATAGAATTTCACTTATTAGACCATTCAGAGTAAGTAAGGTTGAAAAAAATCGAGATGAGTCGAAAATTGACGGAGAGAGTGACAAAGGCGATTTTGACTTCTCGAAGTCCGAGACCAAAAAAAGCCACCGGATCAATTGGCTCAAAGTTCTCTTGCTAAAGCAGGAAAGCTTCCTTTGACTCCGGAGGGACCGAAGGAGGCTGAATCAAAGGGAGAAAGTGAAAGATCTGCTGCGAGCCCTAATGGAGGAAATGCTGTTAGTAAGGTGGAGATCTAAAAACAAAGAAAACAATCGAATTCTTGGGCGCGCTTGTTTAAATTGGCCAGAAGAGAGGAAGAATGGCGCGATTCAAAGGAACTCACAGAGAAGATCTCAAAAATCCAGGCAAACGTGAAAGGAAGAGTTTTTATCCAGGAAGAAGATCTGAAGAAGACAAGGTATGACTGCAAGTTAAGCTTGCATGGAAATTTTTTTGGAAAGATGCCTGCATTAGATCTAGTTAAAATTATTTTGTCGAAGATTTGGAAACTGGAATCAGAATGCCAGATAATTGATTTTGCTGTTGGATTTTTTGTGCTTAAATTTCTAAGGAAAATTACCTAAATATATCGCGTACTTTACTTTGGGGTTTTTCTCATTTGCTGATGTGTATTAAAAAATATTTTTCTTAATATTAAATTTTTATAAATTGAAAACTTAAGTTAAATGAACCCCACCTCTCCTCTGTGGTTTCCTCTCGCGGAGCTCGTCATTCTTGCCCGCTGGTTTACGTCCCTCTTCACTGTCGTCGTCGCCTCCATCCTCGTGGCCATTCTTTGGCTGTTCCTCGTCCTCCGCTACTCGGCTAAAGCAATGAGGACCGCCGTCTTGCTCGGCTCCTCCCTAGCCGTTGGAAGGTTGTGGAAACTAGTAAAAGAAGTGGAGGACTAGGGATTTGAGATATGGAAGTGATGAAGAAAACCATGTTAGCAAAAAGGGTCTTTTAGATTTTGACTGAAGAGGATAACACTTGGTGTAAATTGTATAAAGCAAGATATGGTTCATTATATCCTTGGAAAGAAAGGAAAACAGATGAAGGCAATATGAAATTGCATGATCAGTTTAAGAGAAAGAATGAGACTCAAAACAGCAGATGGTAGGAAAACAAAAATCTGGACAAAGCCTTGGATGAATAAAATACCTTTTTGTAGACGGCCTACATTTCTCAATATTGAAAAGCTAGAAAGTTATACTTTTGTAGCGAATTTATTAAAGAGGGGGAATGAAACTCTGGAATGCTTGATGAATGCTTTGACAATTGTCTAAAGAAAAGAATTATATCTTTGCAAATAGATAAATAAGGAAGCATGGATGAATGAGTGTGGACAGAAAGTCTCAGAGGTGATCTAACTACTAAAAAAGCTTATTGTTATCTCAAACAAAAGGAGGATCCTATTGAAGAAATTGACTTTAGTTGGGGGAAACTATGGGATCTACAGGTATCCGACAGAGTTAAAATCTTCAACTGGAAATTGGCTTGGGGACGGCTACCTACATCAAAATGGATGGAGAAGCAGAAAAGTGTGCAGTACGTAACTGTGAAGAAGATGTCTGGGAACACAATTTTTGAATGTGATTTTGCAGGAAACTACTGGAAACATGTGGAGAGGAAATTGAACATCAAGTTCAGATATAAAGATGTTTGGAAAAAGGGCCAGTGGTTTAAAGAAGCTGATAGTTATGAACCTGAGACTACAAAGAAGTTGAAAGCTTTCATGGAAATATATTTCTGGTGGATTTGGAAAAATAGAAATAGAGCCAAACATGAAGGGAAGAAATGGGGAGAGAGTGCCTTATTCAATAAGGTACTAGCTGAGACTATGAATTTTGAGAGTAAGAAAACTCCAAAAGAAATAAGTAGGGAGGAAATATCTAAAGCAGACTTGCTTAGTAGATATAAAGAAGTATTGTGTTGTGATGCTTCATGGAGACAAGACACGAGAATAGGTGATGGTTTTGTTTTCTTTGAGGAAGGAGAGATAACATGGGAAGGAGCAGTAACAGATTATGTTGAAGATCTTATGCGTGCTGAAATGAAATCGATTTGGTATGGATTGGACAATGTTAAAAAGAAAGGTAAAAAAGGAATTTGTGTAGCTTCAGATTGTGAGAAGCTTGTGAAGATATTGATGAAGAGTTTAAATGTTCCTTGGCAGCTAGAAGGACTAGTGAAAGAAATTTGGAGTATTGCTGAAATTGTGCGGGTAAAGAGATGGTGCTTTTTAAGAAGAGAAGGAAATGTTGAGGCTCACAATAATGCAAAATTTGTAATTGAAATGAGTAGGTAATGTAGTAGTGAGGAAGAGTTTTAATACTTTGAGTAGTATGGAATTGCATGAACAATGTAATATCAGTTTGTTGATGAATAAAGATGTGGGATGATTCTGATCTCTTGGAGGGGCAATCTTTAAAACTGCATCTCTAGGATAAATTTTTTTTTCTGTTAAGGCTTCTGATTTTTTTTTGAAAAAAAAAAAAACAGTCCAGTAAGGTTCGGTAACTTATTGATACATATTATTTTTTAAAAATAAAAAATAAAAAAACACAATAAATGATCATACTAGAGTTAGAACCCTAGACCTTTTGAAAACATCTCAGATGTTACTACTAATTGTACTACTCTCATTTGGCTATTGGTACATATCAATTAGAAGTCTTGAATTTGATCCAATAATAATACTATAACAACCTACTTATTTGACATATTTAATTAATAACTATTGAGATTATATTTTAGAAATCAAATGAAACTAATTTTAATTGAAATAACTATAGCTATTTTCTCAAACTGAATTTTGCTATATTTAAATTGAAATTGAGTCATATGACATTTGATTCAAGAGAGCTGCGAATCCTCATATGCTAGAACATCCTGTAAAATTAAACTTCTGTCTAGATGCATTGCCTACATCATTCAATAAAACACCTATTACTTTATATTATTAAATTGGCCTGAGACATGGATCAATAAGACAATGAACATAATTAAATCAGTTGGGAAGATAGGGCAAGATTGAAGGATCCTTAGATGCATGAACAAAGAGGCAATATATTCCCCTCCCTATCAAACAAGATAACAAGGGTGGATCTTAATTTCTATTGCTTCACAAGTTATAGATAAAATTTAGCTAACCTACGCTAATTAACTTAGGGGACATTTGGTTGCACGCAAGTGCAAATATATGTTACAAAAAAATATTCGCATGCAAAATTATAATGCTCGCGAATAGAATTTGCAGTCTATCGTTTGGTTACCCACAACTAGAATTGCAACGTCAACTATATGCAGGCATTTGATTGGTCACAAATGGAAGTTACAAATACACTTGCATCTTCATATCTAGCTTCACAATTTTTAGCCCAGCCCAATAGCCCAACATGATAAATCGTATGAACGCAATAAATCGTGCTCGGGCTGCTCGTTACGTGTCGGGTCAGCCTAACAAGGCTCCAACAGCTATCGGGGCATGCTAGGCCAGCAGATGTAGACCCAACCTAATAGCTCGATAACCCGAGTCAAGAAAGAGGCAGCTCGTTGAGTTTTTGTTATTTTTTGAAAACTAAGATTAATTAAGATTTAATTATTTTTGTTTTTCGTTATCGTGCTAATGAGCCAGGTCGTGCCAGCACATTTAGTTTTCATGTTGTGTCGGGCCTGGAGGCCCATACTTGAATTTTTATCGGGTCGGGTCGGGACATCACCGAATGAGCCGCCCCAAGGATTGACGGTGCCCGGAATATCCCAACATGATAAAGGAGCTCAGATCTGTCACTTCGAGTGGCGGCGACCTTTCACATGAATATTTGAAAGATGTGATCCATAATCCGTCTCAAGCACAAATCGATCCACGAATAATCAAAAGAGCAAGCAATGGTCGCTAAGCGCCGAAAAAAACTTGTGATCTAGCCGAAGATAGGCTAAAAAATAGTCTAAATCGACCCAACAATAATATGAATACGAGTTCAACAAAATAATAATAATAATAATAATAATAATAATAATAATAATAATAATAATAATAATAATAATAATAATAATAATAATAATAATAATAGAGGCAAAATAGTAAATTCATCATTTTTTATATTATTTTATATTATTTAATTATTTATCAAAATAAATTAATAAATTTTAATTACCGTATAATATTGAAAATATAAAAATCCTATAGACCGACCTCAGATCTAAAATTTGACACCACCATCATGTTCAACATGTGAAAATCTATAATTTGGTATTCATCCCCTCTCTATTCGACAATTCCAAGTCATTCAAATAAATTATTTTATAATTATTAATTAAATTAGATCCTACGAATTAGTTGAATTGCAGGCTGTAAATATGATTTGATTTAGAACCTATATATATAGTTAAACTCTGCAATTTCTAAATCCCATAATTAACCTAATTATAACAACCTAATTATAACCAATCAAACACCTAAATTAACTAAATATTATAATTATAAATACTGAAAATCTCTACTTGCTGTTAACCAAACATGCCCTTAATTATTCTTTACCTAATTCTTTTAATTAATTTTGTTTTGGAGCTCCTAAGTTGGCTGGACAAATAGAAACATTTGGAACATATATATAATTAACTCCATATAATTAGGGGGGAGAAGTAAGTCCTCATATAACTTCATACATCAAGCCGTCTAGATTATTTGATTTTTAATGGAAATAAGTTAAAATATTGCTTCTTTATTATAATTTGTGAACACGACGTTGTTGATAAATTGACTTAAAAACATTTTTTAAACAAAACAATCAAATCGTCAACGATGGATAGCACGGTCAGTGGCATATATTAAATATTATTTAAAGATTTAGGATTTGAACCCTAATATAATTATTTATTATAATTTTTTATTTATATTTTTTTTAAAAAAAAAAAACAATCAAATCATCTTATTCCAAGCGAAACATTAAAGTTCAAGTACAAAGTATCATCCTTATATATTATTTACAGACTAGATCGACTTCGAAATATAAAATAGTAAGAAATGGAGAGAATATTGGGTCATGAGGAGGACATAACATAATATATTAGTAATTAACCCGAACAAATAAAAAGATTAAGCATGATAATCTAATAATTTTAAATTGCACAATCCACCCTTTGGTATTTTATGTCAAATTTATTTCATGTATGGTATTAAATTAAATTAATAATAATAATAATAACTTCTATTTAAATTTGGTGGAATATATACTGTAAGTTATTTGTGGGCCTTCTGTGACATACAAAAAGAGCTAATCCATGAAATATTTATGTAGGCCTGCCTATGTATGTGTTCAAGTCATAAAGCCTATCAAGATTGTTTAAAAATCTTTTGACTCTATTATTAAATTTTGTTTCTTTACATACCATATGACATTAAACTAAATGGATTTGCATTTGGTATTGATCAGGAATATTATTTTATCTAATTTTGTAATACCAAAAATATTAAGACATGTATATATGATAGGCCTGAGTGGATTATGATATAAAATTACTAGTTCTTTAATTTAGGATTAAAATTATTCATTTTTTTAATTCAAAATCATTCATCAATGATTTGTTTACTTTAATGGATCGAACATAAAAAAATAAGATAATAAATGAAGAAATTTTGAATATAATTTTTTTTAAAATCCCGTGTATACATAAAATATATTATTAATTTTATATTTTTTTAATTTTTTAATTTATGCACTTAAATAAATAATGAATATAAATTTATATTTTGATTTTTTTACCAAAAAAATTAAAAAACTTACATTGCTAAAGGATGAATGATATCTTTATCTAGGATAGAGTCTAGAGGTCGAATATACGTTCAAACTTAAGATTTTTTACATGACCTAATATGAGTTGCTATCAATGGGCAAAATAACAAAAAAATACAAATTTAATATTTATACAAATTTATTTCGGCCAAAATAAATGATCAACTAGAAACTTTATTTGCCAAGGGCATGACCTTTAATTATTCAACAAATAAATAATTTGTCAGACCGGAATCTAATGGCTGCAGCTTCAAATGATCCATCACAATTAATTATTCTGAAAGTCTCATGAAAATTTCATGGAGGAATCCATTTAATAGTTGAATTAATTCTATCTTATTGCCCTCGATTTTTTTATCAGAGTACGAGTAATTGGCAGTGAATGCCAAAATCTGCATCATAGTGCTATAGAGAGTGGGCTGTCCGACACTCTAACCTGGTTAACAATATAATTTCTTGAGTGCCAAATGAACCAATGGATATTTGAAATTGGTTAACAATATATATAATTTCTTAACCTAATTAGATTACGAAACATTATTCAATATTATTTAGGATAAAGTGCAAAGAAATCTCGGTAATTATATTCCAAAACATTCTTTGAACATTCATAAGTACATATTCACCCTCTCTATTTTAATTTGTTAGCACACTTTCAAATCAAAATGATACGGTCATGTCATTAATTAACTTACGCATCAACCTCCTCTTTGATTTACTAAACATGGGCGGTGCCACGTGTCACAAAGGTTTTTAATTAGTAACGTATATTGTGATAATGTGTAATAATTCATGTGAATAAATACACTCACGTAGGCAACTCAAGTAAGCCAACCGTGCATAATATAGTTGATGATAACATGTTGAATATTGTCTAGAGATTTACGATTCAAATCTTATTATAATCATCTATTGTGATTTTCTATCTTTGTTAACAAAAAAAAACTCAAGTAAGCCAAATAATATTTAGATAACAATGGGTCACTTAACAATATGAGTGATAAAAAAACCGATTTTTTGGTTAATCGAAAAACCGGTCCGAAATTGAACCGGTTTTTTCGGTTAACCGAACTAGTTTTTTCGGTTCCGGTTTATGTTTTTGAAAACATCGATTTTCGATTTAGATTTCGGTCCGAGATGTAAAAATTCACTGGTTTCGATTAACCTATCGGTTCAATATAATTTACTAATTTTTAATATTATATATATTAAATGATAAATTATAAATTATAAAAAATAAAAATATAATTTATAAATTTTAAGAATATAAAAAATACAAAAAATTATAAAAAAATTATAGAAAATTATAGAAAATAAAAAAATAAAAAAAATAAAAAAATTTGTTTTTGCAGTATATTATTTTGGTTCAAGTGATTTTAATTTTTTCTTTTTTCTTAATAAAAATTCGATATTTATTTGAATTTTTTTTCCTATACGATTTGTATGATATTATAATTGTTTGTAAGTTAAAAAAAATTATTAACTGAAAATTATCGATTAATCGAATCAAAAATATTAAAATCGAAATGACGATTAACCGAAGTTAATGGACCGATTTACTATTAATAATTTTAAAAAACCAAAATTAATAAATCAGTTAATAAAATTTAATCCATCCATGCTCCCCCTACTTAATAACGACATATATAATTCTACCTTTAAATAAACACATTTTTTTTGCTACCTAAATTTCCTATAATTATGATCTGCCCCCACTCGAATTAAAGAAAGGACGTCCTCACTCAACCAATATTTGTTGTGTCCGGAAAAATAAAAAAAAAAGTGGAACTTTTTATAATAAAGATTAATTGTGGCATGGATTAATATAATTTTATGTGTATATTTAAGTTAGTTTGACATTTTTATGAGCTAGCGCACATGTTAATTTTAATGAAATAACATAAAAGTTACGGAGGAGAACTCATAATTTTTTTAACATATATTTCCATTAATTTAATAAAACTAAAATAAATTTCGGTCCATAAATTAATAAAATCTAGGATAAATTACACCCGTTATCTATTTTTTTAAAACAATCCGGTAGTTCTCAAGTTTTTCCTTTTTGACACAATTTGTCATAAATATAAACACATATTATTCAAATTTTTAAACTTATTTTGGCATTATTAATTGAAATTTTGATTTTGCAAATTAGACTAGTGAAGGTTTAACCCATTCAAGACATGTGGTTAAGTCGGTATCTTGTCATTGAGAGCTATTCTTAAAAGAGGGAGACAAACCTCAACTCTTACAGCATGGCATATATAGGATTTTATTTTATTTTATACTTTGAATTCTAATCTTTTGTATGATAATCAATAGCAATAGCAATATGTTGTAAAGATTCACAAAAAATGTTGTCAGGCAACAACAAAACAATAGCAATATGTTGTAAAGATTCACAAAAAATTGACAGCACGAATAAGCCAATAAAACAAATAAGTAATTATCTCGAGCTAAATCAATCAACTGCAGAGTTGATAAATCAACGAATAGCAGAAATAATATATAAAAAATCAACACTAAATTTACATGAAAACCCCTCTAATTTAGAGAGAAAAACTATGGGATAAACCGATAGTAAATTCATGAAAGATTTTTTTTTTTTACCAGAAAACACAAATTACTTTATTGATAAATAGGATTAGGATAATCTAAGTACAAAATGGAATTAAGTTTTGGATGCCTAATCGAAGTCCAAACAGCGGACTCCTTTAGACGACGAGCTCGATTTGCAGCCCAATGGACCACTTTATTACATTCACGATAACAAAATAAAGCATTAAAAATATGCAAATTTATAATAGTGGACTGGATCTTATTGACAATAGATACTAATCTAGGAGGGACGTCGCACTGCTTCTTAATTGCTTCGATAAGCAATTTTAAATCTGTCTCCAGATTTATAATTGAAAAAATCTGATAAATGACAAATTACAGTGCAAGTAGTATTGCATGAGCTTCAGCAAGGGCCGAAAGTGGATATTTTCCAAGTGTGTGCTGGCAGCAAAGATGCAAAAACCCGAGCTGTCGCGTACTATAAAACCTGCACTGACATCATTATTAGACCACGAACCATCACAGTTAATTTTGATAGCATCAAGCTCTTGGGGAATCCATTTTCTAGGAGTTGACATTAATGTATTTGGAGCATTAGGACCCTCAGGATCCTGGGCATTCATAATTCTGCTTGTGAAAGCTAGAATTTTCATCATAAGGCTGCTATGGGAATGCTGCCTAACATGATGATCCTGCTCATTCTTACAGTGCCAGGTGAACCAGAAAGTAATAGCAATAAGGGGCATAATAGGAAAAGGCTCAGTCTAAACTTTAGGTAATTTTAACCAACCACAATTGGATCATGAGTTTTTATTTAGGAGGTTAAGTCCAGATCTTGAGTGAAGAAGGGACCAAACATCAGATGTGAAGGGGCAGTGTAGAAACAAATAATTTATTATTTCAGGAGTGTTTGAGAGCTGACATAAAGGACAATTGACGGAGTTACTGATGCCTAAGTGAGAAAGATAGGCTTTGGTTGGCAATCTACCATGAAGGAGATTCTAAAGAAATTAAGTTAATAATTTTTTGTGGTAGTTTTAATTGCCATAAGTTAGACCAGAAAATATTTAGGCTATTACCAGTCAGATCACAGCTTCTAAGATATGTGTAGGCTGCACTAATGGTAACAGACCCATTAGCATCAAAGATCCAAACCCAAGTATCATCATCAAATTATTTATCACCAAAAGAGAATGAGTACATTTATCACCAAAAGCACCTCCAAATTATTGCTTGGTATCCAGCCAAATTGCTCTTTGGAGCACCAAATTAAGCCTCTTCAAAGCTTTCTCTTAGGTTATCTTTTTTTCCTCAACAAGAACAAAAAAACAACTCAGGGGGCTAACCATCCAGGGAGGAAAAGATGAAATCATTGTCTTGATTGATCTTGGCCCTTGGATTAGTTAGATGAAACTTAATCCTAGCCATCCAAACAAAGTAAGTGAGACTGGACCCAAGGCACATAACGTGCCAAACAATATTTGGTTGGATGAAATAGATTAAGAATTTTTTATTTATGAATAGTAGTCAAATTCTAGGGGTGAAATTAAAATTAATTAGGCCAAACTTAAATCAAACTAGACTGGACATATTAGATGATCCAGTCCAGTAAAGAATTGATTGACTATTCGAACCAATTTTGAATATGAGTTCAATTTTTTCGATCGATCGATCAAGCTGGTTTTGATCTATGCTACTAAATATATATCCCAATATATAAGTCAAGGCAACTGGCCAACAAGGCGGGTCTATTTTTCGGGTCTTGACCTGGGTGGAGGACGTGATATCACAAATTTGGATTTTACATATGACTTCATAATTTTCACTTGTGCAAGTACGGAGGATGCCACTAACACTAAAATGCTTCTGTGAGCTTTTGATCTGATGACAGACATTAGGGTTAATCTGGACAAAACATCGGTGACTCATCCCCAGGATGACCTCGCAAAAGCTAGCTATGGGAGTTGCGAAGGTGATTAGATGTCAAGCCAGGTCAATCCCTTCAAATTACCTTGGTTAGCGGCTGAGAAATTGTCGGCTTGTTCGGGATGATTGATTGTAGGTGCTCGAGAGGACCGATCGTAAATTAGCATGTTGAAAAGGACGATTTCTCTCAAGAGGAGGTTGTCTGATCCTCTCATCAATAGCATTCTCGGTGATCTCACTAGATATTTCCTCGCTATCTTCCGCACACCTAAGTGAGTCATCTCCCAAATCAACTGCAGACGCAGAAACTTTCTCTAGAATAGGGGCCTAGAGGGCTCAACTAAGCCCTTGTTGTATTGGGATGATGTCATCTGCCTGAAACACAATGAGGGTCTAGGCATTATTGATGGTGGTGGGCTTCAGAATTTGGTGATACAATTATAAATAAGTCAACATCTTCTTCTTCTAGATTAAGAGATGATAGTGAACATAGTATTAATTCTCAACTTGATCGTAGGATAAAAAAAATTAAATCTACTAATTTCAATGAATTGGCTTTTTTTCTAGATCATAATCATTCTGAAGAAATAGATGATAACAAGATTTTAGCATGGTGAAAAAAATGAGAAAATGTGTATCCTATTATTTTCATCATGGCACGTGATATACTAACTGTTCATATATCTACAGTAGCTTTCGAGTCGTGTTTTAGTGCAGGAAATAGAATTCTCGACAAAAGAAGTAGCCAAATGTGTGCAAAAACGGTTGAAATGTGCATTTCCTTAAAAGACTGATTGGATGTTAAAGATAGATTTCAAAATATATATGGGAGGACACGATACTTCATCATGGGGAGATGAGGAAGCTCAAACAAGCGAAGTTGATGCTGCTAGTTTAAGTGCAAGTTAAATCATCGGTGACTACGGATGATTAAAAATGTAAAAAGAACTACGTAGACCTGATCTTTCTATAGTTTAATCATTGTGGAGTACAAGTTTAACTATAGAAGGTACGTATACAATCTTTTAAGGTGTAGTCTATTATAATATTAAAAAATTATTTTATCATTTCATGAATATTTTTGTATTCAAGATAAATAAAAATTTTATTATAATTTAATATTTTTTTCTAAAATCTTTTTATTAATTTGTACTACTTTACATATAATAAATGTGTTAAAAAATAGATAATAAAACTTAGCACGTACAATGATTAAATTATCTCAAATAAAATTAAAAATACAAGGTTCAAAACTCACTTATAACTTTTAAAATTAAAAATTTAATTTTAATCCTTCAAAAATTTCGGGCCGGCCCAAGCCTGAAGTGGTGGACTCAGGCTCGGGCTGGGCTGGGCCTACACCAGAACTGTCTCACTTTAAAAAAAAAACAAAAAATCAACATGACTACTCGCTATTCTTATCCAGTCTTGTTCATGCCACGTTAGATTAAGCACCGATTAATTAATTCTTCCAAATACTATTTTTTTGTGGCACGATAATTTCCCCCAAATTTCCAAATCAACCTATAATTTCAATTTTAACAGTTAATAAAACCACAAGAAGATTCTCTCTCCCCTCCTTGAAGTTTCACCTCATATGCCTTGTACTTGCACCAGCGTGTATCACACTCTCATCTATGCAAATATATCTACCGGACCTACCATACGTACGTTATGGATAATACATAACATATCTTTTAATTGCGTGTCGAGGGATCGATAATTCAAGACAAAGAAAAATGGATCTGATGCTACGTACTCAAAGCACAAATATATATTATACCAGCAGTATTAAATACTACACTATATACTGTACAAAGACTCGTATAATTCTCTCCTGTATCACTTTATATGTGTGTGTGTTAGTCTATCGCTAACTGTGACACGTTTGTATATTGTAGGTGGTGGACTCCTCCCCTTCTAATCTTATCCTCCTCCCCTTCACTTTCTCCTGATCTCCTCCTCCTTCATCTTCTCTCTCTCTCTCTCTCTCTCTCTCTCTCTCTCTCTCTTATTCTTGTGCTCTTTTGGGTGTATCTATCAATCAGAGCGATAGATAGAGTTGCAACCGTTAGTGTGCATGATCAATTGATGACAACAGCGCCACCGGGAGCGGACAGCAGCCGGAGGAGGAGGCGGAATCGGGGACTAACCGGAGCCGGAGCCGGAGGCGGTGGAGGATGTCTTCTCTGGTGCTCTCCGGCGTGGGGTTAAAGGTCGATCACGTCCCCCTTCCCGGATATCTCCATGCAGCAGAGACCACGACGACGCCGCTCCAGGAGGAGACGCAGGTGACCGAGGTGGTGGCCGTGAGGAAGAGGAACGTCTTCTGCTTGCAGGAGGGCTACTGCTCCTCGTCGGAAACCTCTTCCGTCGGGGATGGAGAAGATGAGGACGAGGACGAGGCGGAGAGCAAGAAGCGCGAAGGGGCGTTCGGTTGCTTTGACTCCTTGGAAGAATCTCTTCCCATCAAGTATATATACTGTTTAATTTGCGTACTTCTTCTTCTTCTTCATTGAATTTTAATTGCTCAGCGTCGTGTTAATTTTGGTCAAATTATTAATAAGTGCAGGAGGAGAGGCTTGTCAAATTTCTTCTCGGGGAAGTCAAAGTCATTCGTGAGCTTATCGGATATAGCAGCCAATGCAAAAGTCAACGAACTCGCCAAGCCGGAGAACCCTTTCAACAAGAGGCGGAGGATTCTGATGGCCTACAAGACAGGCAGAGCTTCCTACCTGCCTCCGCTTGTCTCTCCTGATCACGCTCTCGACGAGGAAGAAGAAGACGAGGATGACGAGGAGGAGGAGGATGAAAGATGCAGCAGCAATGAGGACGGCCAAGGCAAGAACACGGATCGATTTCGCACCTCCTCGGTCCTTCTCCCTTACTGATCTCCAGCATGCTAATTAATAACACATGAAGTGAAGAGGATCACAGAACGAAGTGGATGACAATGTAATTAATGGTTAATTTAGTTGAACTTTAAATTCTACATGTTTTAATGCTAGTGTGATGTGAGAAGAAGAAGAAGACGGCAAGGGAATTGGAAAATTGGAATGGTTTTATTTTATCTTCTTCTTGTGTACGTTGTTGTTAATCAATTATGTAGATATATATGGATAGTGCAGATAAATTATATGTGAGAGGTGGACAAGAGATAAGGTTCAAAAGTACTGGTCTTGCATGATCATATATCGTGGTATTCTTATCTTATTCTTATCCTTGAGAAGATAAAAATATGCCGAATCGTACGCTTACTGATTGCTTTATATATCTTGCTGCTGATGACTGCGTTTCTATTTAAAGAAAAAGAAAATTGAAAAAAAAAAAGAGGAAAGCGAGCTTTATGATAGAAAGAATTATTATATCTAGCCTTATCGTACGGCTAAAGTAAGCTTGATTTGTCAAATTTGTAGAAAAAAATAGATCTAATATTAGATTTGGGACTAGTTCCTAGTTGTGTCTATTGGTTTGGTTTGATATGATTCTAGAAACCTAATCTTATCTGAAAAACAAAGTTTGAATAAATTTTGAAATTGATTTCCGATTCATAAACTTTATATAATTGTTTAAGACGTAAGTCAACAATAAAAAGAAATCCATTAATAAATCAGCAATTTGGGTCTACGTTGAATCATTTAACCACACATTGTCCTATTTTTTTCATCAAATTA
The DNA here is from genome assembly GCA_034359265.1 of Canna indica. Classification (NCBI taxonomy): domain Eukaryota; kingdom Viridiplantae; phylum Streptophyta; class Magnoliopsida; order Zingiberales; family Cannaceae; genus Canna; species Canna indica. Next base: position 72,909,097 of record CP136894.1, on the reverse strand, counting down.
TTTCTTTTATTAATTTTCACTACTAGAATTATCGTTGTCACTGACGACTATGATTGTGGCTGAACCGTCGATGAAAACTAGCACGGACAGCGGGAGCCATGGCAAAAGGTCGTCACTGATGTGCGCATCTCAGATAAGTTGTGACGGTCAACCGCTGCCATCACAAGTAATCATCAGCTACAGTGCGCGCGTTGTCGCTGACTTAAACACATCAATGATGACCCTCGACGGCTATCGCTGATTTAAACACATCAGCCATGGCTGTGAGCCGTCAGTGATATTATTAGTAACCGTGATATTTAGTGATGCCCAGGCCATCAACCATTTACAATACACTTTCAGTCACGACGTAGTGAAAGGCGACCGTGGGTAAGCCGTGGCTGAAGTTATATTTTGTAACTGAAAAAAATTAAAATTTTAAAAATTCGTGTATAAACAATGATATTATCAATCACAGATTACAACTATACATTTTCAATCACAGATTACGTACAACCACAAAACCTCATACACATACATTGTCAATCAACCATACAAGTTTTACTTAAATATCATTAATCTAAGCCTCAAATCGGAGGCAAACAAGTATCAAAATATCATATATATACAACTATAAATATATAAACAACTATAAGCCTCAAACTAGAGGTAAACAAGTATCAAAATATGAAATGTAAAGTATAAACATCTATTAAGTATCTAAGCATCAAATGGACGCTAACAAGTATCAAAATATAATCAAAATACAATAAATCAAAATCTCACAGCTGCGGGGGAGGCGGTGGAGTCGACAGCGACTGGGTTGGGAGCGTCGATTGGGTCGAGGAGGACGACGACTGTGACATCATCGGTAGAAGGCCCGAGTGAGATGCAATCTGAGTGAGGAGGGCTTGCATGTTCAGCATCGTCTGTCTCGACTCGTCATTTGTGCGTCTCTGCTCCTTCATCACATGTCTATGCTCCTCCATCGACTTTCTCTGCTCCTCTATCTTCGCTCTTTGATGTGTTAGCTTGGACTCCAAGGCCGCTATCCGGCTCTGGTCCTGCGTCCGCGATGTCGAGGGCCGCTGTCTGCGCGTGCATCGCTAACACGGCGCGTGCATGGCCACTGTTTGCAAAGCCATAAATACAGTCGTGCTCCCAACCACCTGCGGCCTCGACCCATGCACCCGCGTCAAACTCCTCTGGCATGCCTCCGCGCTCGATCATGGTCCTTGTGTAGGTCTCCTACACGCGTTTATATTTTAAATAATACATATATATAAACTATAAATAAAAATTGTGTATATCAAATAGACATAAATACTTACCATGATGATCGAGGCTCTGCTATCGACGTAGTCCCCCGCTCCTCGTCCCTGACGGTGAGTGCGCTCAAACACCTACATCAGTGAGGGGCATTGGACGGTGCCATCTTCCGTAACTTGCATCTTACATTAGAAAACAAATACATTAGTATCATTATACACAATGTATAATATTTTAATTAAAGGTAAGGAAATTATACATACCATATGACGCTCATGCACCGCAAAAGACACGGAGCCACTAGTGTGGCGCACCCCCCGTGTCGTCCTCCCTCGGGGATGCGATTTCTTGACGCTGACCAAGAGACCTCCTGCTACTCAGGCGTGTCCCACTTCGATCGTCCGACATGTTCTGTCAAAAAGTTGACAATATCTTTAGGTTAATGTCTTTAGGTGAGATGGTCTTATTCAATTCAGGATTCATGTTATTTATATTGCACTTAATATTTCTTTTAGTCATTAACTTCATCATAAATTTCGACAACATCTCCCTATAGTTCTCTGAATACACATATCATCTGGGTGTGTATCGGAGAACAAGGGAGATATAAGCCAAAATTAAAAAATGAATAATAACTAAAAGAAATAAACTAAGTGCAATAAATGATGCAATCATAGTGCCAAATTGAAACCATGAATTTATAGCCTTCCCTAGTCCTTCAATTCCTTTAAAAATAATTTTCATCCGGGTCAAGAATGATTTTCAAGTGAAGGGGAAAATGTGCATATGAGAACAATATCAAGAATTGGAAAGAAAAATAGGATGCAAATGTGAAATTGCAGTGGTGGATCCAAAAAAAAATTACTAGTGGCAAGATCATGATATATATATATATATTTGTATAGTTTTCATTATATTTATGTTATATTATTCTAGATAGTAGGGAGGTAGTAGAATTTTCGAATTGCAAAATCAGAATGAAATGGTATTATTACCAAACTGCAAGCAAATAGTGAAGCAAGACAAAGGTGTAGATCCACCACTGATCTATTGACCATGATGTGTCTTCTTGTAGGGTTGAGAGCTAGGCTAGGAAAACAATATCTCAAGTAGGAAGAATGATACTTTTGAACTCGGTCATGAATGCCTTGCCAATGCACACTATTTCTTCTTCATGGGTTGACAGGAAAATAATTAAAAGCTACCAAAGTCTTGCTAAAAATCACTTCTGGGTCTTGTGCTAAAAAGAAAAAAATTCACCTAGTTAGGTGGAACAAAATCATGCTCAGGAAAAGCATTAGTGGATTAGGCTTAAATGACCTGGAGATTATGAGGTTTTCTACTCATGGTTGCAGGATTCTTCCTTTCCTAAATAAAGGGAATTCCCTGTGGGCCAAGATGCTTAACAAAAAGTATCATGATTATCATCCATGGAATTTCAAAAAAAGTAGCAAATTCTCATGGTCTTTCAAATGTATCTATGGAGCCATACAGAAGCTTAAGGTAGGTCTAAAGAAGAGAGTTCGGGATGGAGCCGACATTGATATACACAATGACCCCTAGATCTCTAACCTACCATTAAACACATGGCCTACCTATTTTAATATGGAGATGGTTCTTAAATTCAGCAAGGTTAAGGAGTTGATCAGTAATAAATGTTGAAACCTTGAGCTAATACTTGAAATGTTTGGTGAACATCACTACAATAACATAGCTTGTATCTATATTCCCAAGGAATTATCAAAGATAGATGGATATGGAGTTCACATGGAGACCTTAATTGTAAAAATGCCTACAATTTTATTGCTGGAAAAAAATAAGAAGCTGAGCAGATTAATGTCAACTAGAACACATTGTGATCCTTGAAAGTAATTCCTAGAGTGAAAATTTTTATTTGGAAACTCCTCTAAGGCAGAATTCCTACCTCCTGTTATTTAGCTGGCATAAGCAAAATAACTCCAAATCACTACTATGTCTGTGGCAAGGACGAAGACAATGCAAGTCATATCTTCTTTGAGTGTGATTATGCCAAATTGTTCCAGAGAAAGATTGAAATGAAACTTAACTGTAAGTTCAACTATAAAGAGGACTGGTACATGGGGAAATGGTTGCTGGAAAAGGATCCTGTGAATGTTAAAGTGAACAACTGGATGAAAGAGGAAATTGCTGCTTCCCTATGGCAGCTTTGGAAAAATAGGAACTTATGTTATTTTAAACAGAAGAGGTTAGGCATGAATGCCTTATTTTGCAGGATAATTGCTGACATTTTATGGTGCAAGAATTATGATAAAAAGGAAAACAAGACTAAGATTAATGAGGGAGCCATTTTGACTCATGGTAACAAGGACTTTCTCATTTACTGTAATGCTGCTTGGCTTAATAAGTCTTGCCACTCTGGTTATGGTTTCATTATTAGAGACTCTAATGGTACTAAAATTTCAAAAGGTAGTGGTAGTTGTGCAGCTCATTCCCCCGTAGCTGCTCAAACCTAGGCCATTTGGTTATCTATGCTAAAAGCTAAGGAATTGGGCATTAAGAATATAAGTGTGCTGACTGATTGCCAAACTGCAGCGAATATCCTGAATAAAAAAGTTTCCCCTCCCTAGTTCTTACACCGCCTCATAGTTGACATTCAAAAATTAGGAGAAGAAATTAAGTGTGATTGGCACCATATCAAAAGAGAATTGAATATGAAGGCTCACCTGTTATCCAAAACTGGTCGCTCAAACTCCTCTAGTGAAACTCCAGTATATGAGATCGATGGCTTTATAGCTACACCTGATATCAGTAATATTCAAAGAGCTTCTGGAAATATATTGATGTTCGGAATTGAACCTGCAAATAAAAGTGTATATAATGTAGATAGTGTAGAGTTTTGCTTAAGCAACGATATTTATGTTAATTTTGTATGAATTTTGAATGATATCAATAAAAAATTTGACACTCGGGAGGGAATATATCACAACTTGACTGAAGGCAAAGAATACATGGCCAGTGACCCAATTTACCCTTTACCCCATCAGTTCAGTGATGAGTGACCCTACTTGAGTTTTTTCTTTTTTAAAAAATTATTTGAAATTGGACACAAATGGTGATTGACATGCATCCATCACATTATATACCAATCCACTCGATTTGCTAAGAAACAATAGTTTTGGATGTTATCGTCCCCTCCTATAGGGCCAACCCCTATGAGACAAAAGTGGCCTAACGGAGCACGTGACGAGGGATTAGGACACCAATAAAGGACTAAGTAATAATCATATATAAATGAACAACTCAAAGTGGAATGTAAAATATAAATTAACATCAACGTAACATAAAATACAAGTATAAGGGGTATTCATAATTAATCTACTTAAAGAGCAAGTGATTGAGTAAGCAAAACAAGTGATTGCTAACTCATATCACTATCGCTACGACTCATATCATGCATCAAGAAACCTGTCATACTATATAAATTATATTGTAAAAACCCTTTAAAACTTCTATAAATCAAGAGTGAAAATGGACAATAGCTTGATTGCTAATTATTCTCGTGTAGCCCCAAGCAACCAATGGTTCATCTTGTTTGCTCATACAAAGAGAATTAATGATTGTCTAGAGATAGCTCTTAGGCATTGCATGTTCCCCCCCGCACGATGGCACATTCATGGATTACTGGTATCATCGCCAATGAACTCCTTAAGATTCAATGGGTTGCAAAAATCTCCCTGCCCAATAGCTCAAAGGCTAAGAGCCGTAATAAGATAAACACTAACTGCAATAGAATAATAACACATTGATAAATATGACTAATCGGCTAAGCACGTGCTCTTCTTAACCCTATCACTACAAAAGTTAAAGTTCTAATCATGTATTCATGCATATTCCATGCAATATAAAATGTCATAACACAATATTGCAATAGGAAGTTCATTGATATCTTCTTTTTATAAAACAAATCAACTTCGATTCTTGAATGATCCAAATTATTTCTGGTTCTATTGTAACAAAAGATTTGATGTCAAGATGAGTAAATAGATAACAATATGAAATTCCAATAATATTGGAAGTGTAATAAGGTAAAACTCTAATTATGTAATTAAATAACACATAGATAAGAGTAAAAGCAGATAAAATACCAACGGATATGCCATTCTCACCAGAGCAGTGTCACCAACGGATATGCCATTCTCACCAGAGCCGTTGACACTGGACCGACAACTGCTGGAACTATTGGCATGCCAACAAGGATTTTATGGAGACAAAGCAGTTCGTTCTACCTCCCGCGCCGGCCACAGCAGCTCAGCCAAACCTGAACAAAAACCCTCGTCTTGCAGAACTGGGTTAAGGTGGTGAAAAGTGACTCCAGCACATTTGACGGAACTCAAGATATCATGCTCATCAACAGCCCCACTGCAGCTGCACCGGCGAAGTCAACCCAGAAGATTCAATCAAGCATTTTCAATATGAGTACACCAGGAAATCGGCCAGCCCTCATCCTCTTGGGATGCAATGCACCCCTACCCCCTTTATAACTGAGCGTTCTCTTCTCCATGCCCACCGTGCCAGAATGATGCAAGAAGTGCGGACTCTACCTCCTTCTTAGGACCCAGACGGACACTGGAACCTCTCTCTACTTGAGCAAGCAAAAAAAATCTTGAGCAAGCAATCAAACTCATACATGCTACCAACTCTTACACTAAAAATATTTTAAAAAATAGAAATCAATAATTCAAATAACTCGACTCTTAAATATGTAAGGTGGAGGAAAAGTTAAGAAAAGTAAACTGAAATGCAAGAGATAATCTCTTCATAGAGAGAGAGTCACCTTTGTTAGTGCAAACGAAAATAAAAACTATGGAATATTCACATGACTACAATGGCCAAGAAAAAAACAAAAATCTACCAATTAAGGATCGATTATGACAAGAAAACATCGATGAACCATACAAACATTCAATTGTTATGTGGTTCAGCAATTTGGCCAATGTCGACCAGTGTAGAAGTGAAGTCATAAGTACATTAAGAATTATAACAAAAAAAATTGAATCCCCTCTTCCAAGCCTGGCTACAAAGAAAGAACTTCTGCACCCCATTCATTAATCTAGTAATTTTATCCAACTACGAGATGATCGTCAATTTGTTGTTGATGTAGCATTGCAACATTTTAACCTGTCAGCAATCAACATATTATCTACTTGTTCTAATTATATTTTTGATCCCCCAAAATATCACTTTTTTTCATTTGGTCCCTTCTTTTAAAAAAAATTCGTCTAGTCTCTTAAAAACTATTTTTGTTTCTGTTTGGTTCATCCGTTAAATTTTCGTTAACTTTTGCCATTAAGTGTCAATGATGACATGGATTAAAGACAAAATGAGGGACCAAAAAAAAAATGAAAATATTTTAAGGGACTAAATGGAATATATATATATATATATATTAAGCCTAAAGCATAACTATATATATATATGATTTTCCATTTTATTCACCAATATAAAATCCCATCAATTTACTTTTTATTATTTCAAAATCTTCACCCCATAAATCTATAATAAATTTACTACTCCTGCTCACGCCACCCTTGTGCCACCATGACTCGCGCTCGTTTTGCCCTTGTGCCACCACGAATCGCGCCACCCCTTGCTGCTTGTGCTGTGAGACTGTCCATCATCATGTAACATGACAACGACCTTGATCTCTCCACCATGATTTTCTAGAATTATTTAATAAAGAAATCGTGGTGGCAGAGAAGGGTTGGAGGAATAAAAGGTGCTAACACAGAAAAGGACGGTATGAGCGTGAGTCATGAATTTATTGTAGATTTGTGGGGTGAATATTTTGAAATAAGAAAAAAAAAATATTGATGGAATTTTATATTAGTGAATAAGATGAGAAAACCTTTATATATGTATATATATAATTATGTTTTAGGTTATTAAAATATATATATTTTCCATGTAGTCCCTTAAAATATTTTTATTTTTTCGTTTAGTTCCTCATTTTGTCTTTAATCCATGTCAGCATTGACATTTAACGGCAAAATTTAACGAAAAGTTAACGAAATGATCAAACGAAAACTAAAATAGTTTTTGAGAGACTAAACGAAAATTTTAAAAAAATGAGAGACTAAACGGATGAAATATGATATTTTGAGGGACTAAAAACATAATTAAATCTAAAAAATAATTGTCAAGTTAGTTTACACGGGCAAATGTTTTTTTTTAAAAAAATATTAGTTGTAGCAGCGCATGTAATTACAAATTAACATCCACTCGTTAAAGAAATTAATTAAATAAAAAATAAAATAATATTCGGCTCCTTTATAAATTCCATCTATCATATGCTCATTAGACCCAAAAAAAATTATACGCAAGATCAATTAAAACTAGAGATGGCAATTTGATTAGTTCTGATGGGGACCTACTCCAAATGGGATCACCCAATCTGCGTATACGGATTTTTCTGCTCCACATTGCCCCATAGTCTTTTTGCACTGTAATTATAAATACGTTGCAATTTTATATATATATATATATATATATAATGTGTTATAATTTCTTTATGAATATATTTCAATTTATTTCTTATACATAATACACAAAGATTTTATTAAAATCTCAGTCTCATTTTTTGATAATTATAAACACATTTTAAATTCTATTTATTATGATATAATATATTATATTTTTTATGAATACACTTAAATATTTTTTTTACATAAGATGTTATAGTTTTATTATAATTGACAATAATCTAAAAGGTTTATGAATGTTATTTACTATAAACAAAAAGTTAAATAAAATGTGTTACAAACTTTAAAGTTGAACCTATATTTATTAATTAATGATTTTACATAAGATGTCATGGTTTTATTATAATTGACAATAATCTAAAAGGTTTATGAATGTTATTTACTATAAACAAAAAGTTAAATAAAATGCATTACAAACTTTAAAGTTGAACATATATTTATTAATTAATGAATGGTTTCTACTTTCTAAAAGATTTTTGTTATTAGAAATGGTGTAGTTTGAAACGGACATTCTGCTTAATCGGGAAAAGAAAGGAGAAACGTGTATATTGCGACAACCAAGGAACAAGCATTACCTTTTTTCCCGGATTGGTGCCTTATCTTGGAATATAATTTAACAGCAAAATAAATTTACTGATACAATGCAAAACCACTGAACTTTTCATCTAGAACAAATAGTACTAAGACGATATTATATCATGAGAATATCATTAATATCATATCGCATGCCCAGCATATCTCATTTAAATATGAAAAATAGGGAAAGTACAACAACAAAGAGGATATGCAAAGGAATTGGCAAATGGTGAGCTCCCAGTATATATTCAGTCATCTGAACCACCGGGGCAATGATTCAATGAAATAGCTTGCAGTTGTAAACCCAGCATCAGTTTCACAAAACAAGATTTAAGATTTTAATATAACAAATATAGGAAAATAGTCGATGGAAATGCTTGCAGGAAGCAAGAGCAATATCAAATCTCCGTATCCATGTATTAAAGTGTAGTAGACCTAAAGGAATAAATGCTGCCCCTGATATAATACTACCACTGCCACAGGATGATAAAGGGCGGCGTAGAGGAAACCACTCTGAAAGCCAAAAGAAACCACAAAAACCTTTTTGAAAAATTACATTACCCGATATTGGACTAAACATAATCGATATATTGTTTGCTAACTACTACCCTTCTGTTTGAGGGTGATTTTATCACCTAAACTGAGGGCAATTCCTTGCGTCTTGCTTCTGATCCTGATATAACCGCTCAGCTTTCCATCAACTTGCTTCTCAACACTTATATTAACCAGAGCATCCTCGCCAAAGACACTCTTCGCGTATAGGTTAGCGGCAAGAAACCCACACTCCCCATCCAGAGCAGAGCTGGCCAATAGGATTTAAAGAGCTAGTTAGTAACAAGTATTGGATGAATCACATTTGTTAAGTGGTTATATAAGATAATCCAGCTATCTTTTATGTGAAGATATACAGGGAACAAGTAAATAGTTAAGTAGATAGAGAGCTCACAGTGGTGTGAGGCATTTCATGTTTGTTGACTTGATAATGTGATCCAAAAATTCCTTCTCATCCTGTATTACAGTGTTCACTGCAACCTGTAATAAAGAAATAATTTGTAAGATTGTTCACTACCTTAAAAATTGATTAATCACGCTCTAAAGTTAAAAAAACAGAACAAATTACGAAAATCCTATCACTTCCAACGAAAGGCACGACAACATATTATCAAAGCTTGACTAGAATGCATACCAATCATGTTAAGCAAAAACAATGATCCATTACATTCCACATGTTCAACTGAAACTGAAAAAGAAAATTGTTCAGTGTTATATTTAACACTCAATATTTCATGGATGGTTAAGCAAAAGACAACATGGATATTTAGGGCTTTTGGAACAAAAGCCTGTTTAGATTGATCATGAAGCATTAGGACATATTAGGATTGAAATTTGAAAGAGAGGATTCGCTGTGGGAATCTTCAGTTCATATGATATGATGGGAAATGGAAGAGTAAGGTTTTCTTTTGTACTGCTTCCATTACGTTTGTTTTTTGGTTACACAGAAGAGGAGGATTTGTTTTGCTCCTCTTTCCCTCATTTTTCTTCACTCTTTTCCACTCAAGTGAAGAGTTTCATATCCTGATAAGGTAACAATTCTCGTAGTGGTTGTTATACATATCATCTACCTTTTAATGCCAAAATCATAACCAGAAGAGAGAAAGACACCCCTTTAGTGCCAAATAATATCTCTTACACAACTAATCAACTATAGAACCCAAGAAATAAAAGAAACTAATCAACAAATGCTCTACCGCCACCGTCTCATATACACTATTATCATAAACTTTAAAATTATACAAAACATGTAATTAAGTTATATATCATTAGAAGGCAGTCAGCAATATCATTTAACAGTACAGGAAAATTTACCTTGTTTTCCCACTCAAATTCAGCCCACATATTCCTAAATGTCACATCAGCACAGGTAGCAGGAGATATGTAGTCCATGATGTCGATGTGGATATCATTGAGTACAACCACAGTTCTCTCAAGCACATTTGAAGCTTCATATACAATGTTACCAAATATGACTCCAGTTTCTGTTGAGGAGACCTTTATATTGGCTCGGATTTGTTTGCTTGATTCTGGAGCTAGAGTATAGTTCTGCGGTCGGTCTACAAGTTTAAGGTCTCCCATGGTTGCTAATTCCAAGCACAGATTCTGAAGTGTTTCCTTTGTTCGATTAATCACTGTGACATCAAGGACAATGTCATAATGATGAACGGTTACATATGCTTCTGCATACACAGGATCACTGAATCCAGTTAGTTGAAGAATTCTATTCAACTTATTTGCATCATCTCCATCCTTCACAAATTCTCCAGTTGCACGCTTCAAGTCATCCTGAACCTCATCCTCTAACTCAAGCTGGCTCATGCCCTGTGAATATCAATCAAAAGGAACTAATGATAAGAGATCCTTTTTGATTGACACCACTTAGAAATAATGTAACATCACAGTTGTACAAAGTAGAGTTACACAACAACATCAACAACAAAGCCTTAATCCCATACTAGATGGGGTCGGCTATATGTGGTGTTGTTGTTTATACATGAATTTGATTGGGAATGCTTCAACGGCATAATAAATGGTGGATGTCCATACATTAGATGACAAACACAATAACTAGAATCATTGATAACTTGGTAAGTCACTTAAATACATGCTTCTTCATGTAATGAAAAAGTCAAATCTACTGTCAATAGTATGCATTCAAGAAAGAGAAACACATGAAAATGCAACAAATTATTCAAAGCTTCGCATGGAAGTGTTAATCTAGAAATATACCTGTAACCAGAAGTTACCACCTTTTATTTTTGTTTGATAACTAGAAATTGTTGCATGGCAACCTCAACGAGAAGACACCTAAAGTTACTTCATGTACATGATCATTTTGTACGCAAACACATATTGCTAACTTCTAAAATTATTTCTATAATAGACATTTGCTTGAATACCATTTGTTACTCCGAAGTGATATGAGAATTATCTCAAGTACAAGGAGAACAAGTGAAGTAGTGAACAACAAATTCACATTGAAAATTATAACACATTAACATTCTACAGTTAATAGAACAAATATTATTATTATCATAAAATCTTTCTTGGGAAGCTAACTGGAGCAGGAGCAGATTGTCTTATGAGTTATAAACAACGACATGGTGACAAGGAAATGGATAAAAATTAAATCTCAATTGAAAAGCACCAAGCGATTCAATCATTAATGCATCATAACAACTATCGAAGTAATATTACTACCACCATCCCATAACCTTTAGCAAAATCTATTTTGGGTGCGTGAATAGAAAAGTAAACGGAAATCCAACATCCAAATTGCAGATCTTCAGAGGACATTAGATTTCTATAATTCTATCTATCCACTGAAAATATTGTTTGTTATCTCAATTGAACTCATGTCTAACATTCTTTAGCCACAATAGCATTAGGAAGCGAGACAATCACTACCTCAAAAAAATCCTTAATATAATTTTTTTATGTAGGTCAAACTCAATTTTGCTTCCATTCTTTAAGTTGTTTAGGTCACAGTAATGAGACTATATGGCCTCAACACCTAACCATTCAGTAGTGAACAATCAGAAAAGTCACGTAATTGATTTTAAGTAAGACCTTGAATTACTTTGTATTCACAAACAATCAAGGTAGATGCTGCCCCCAAAGCAGAAGGTAGTATATAGGCAAAAAAATGCCAAGAATGCCCTTTGCATGAAATATTAAGCCCGTAAAAATTTCTCTTTGAAGCTGTAGCCTATTGCTTTTCCATGATTATTTTGTATCTAGCTAAGCGGTGAAATCAGATCATATTTTTCAATTAAAAGCAGGGTGTTGATTCATTGCCATCATTTTTTCTACTCATAGTCACGGAACAAAAATTTTATACTTCCTTATTCGAATAGAATTCCTGCAGATGTTCTCCTGACACAAATTATTGTGTGACATGAAATCATGAATGCAAAAGAATGAAGAAATATGGTTCTCTTAGTTGCTGTCAAGATAATCAATAAACAGAAGAACAATAGAATTATTTACCTTCCTACTCTTCAAATGGTAAAAATCAATAAGATCATCAGGCTGTGCATGGGAAATCTGGGCCTTAGCTTTAATTTCCTCAGTTTCTCGGAATTGCTTCTCTGCAAGCATCTTCACAAAACTCTGGCGGCATGATTGCAGCCATATTTTCCTCACTTCATCACCAGTGTTGCACAGTAACCTTATGCACAGCACCATCCTGTCGTATGAATCATTATCAATTGGGTGTGGGAGAAATGAAGACTGTCCCAACTGCAACATGGAAGTCATTATCAGCAAAGCTCCAGTGCATGCTTTGTTTGCTTCAGTCTTTGATGGCTGGACTTCCTCCAGCCTCAAAACTAGCTTGGTCAAAGTACATGCAATGACTGCTCCCACAAAGAAATCACCAGAGAGGATCAAAGCCCTCAAGTTTCCAGGTGATGCTAAAGATCCAGGAAGAACTGTTGGAGCAGATAATGCAGTTTCTGATGCAGCACTTTGTGTTGCATATGTCCCATCTGCAAGAACCACAGGCCGTCTTGAAGAAACAGTTGCTGAAGAGTTCACCTGCTGGGGTTTCTTGGAAGCATCTGCCGCCTCCCTTTCCTCAGTGGCAGTATAGAAAGGAAGATCTCCAAGGCACTGCTTTATTGTTGCAATCCCACTCTCCACCTCAGAGAGCGAAAGGCAGTATTCCCCAATGATCCACAGAGCACAAGAGCAGACCCTCGCAGCACGAATCTGATAAAATGTGTCCAGCAATCTCGTGATGATGGAAACCCTGAGCTTCGGATTGGTCTCAATTATCTCTCTCACAAAGAGAGCAACGTCAATTGCAGAAGCTACATTGGAATCACCAAGGAAATCCATCAGCAGATGAACGACAGTGCTTGCAACCTCGGGGAATTTGATTGCGCACGAATGGATAGCCTGCACCAGCATCTGCCGGTACTCTCCGTTCTTCTCGATCTCAGTGCTCTGGGTCTTGACAACCTCCTTCTTGAGCGTCAGCACCACCTCATCAATGTTCCTCGACGTGATCAAGTCCAGAGCAATATCCAACGTCTTACGCCTGATATCGAGATTAGGACTTGACAGCGCACGGAGCACATCCATGATCATCTCCATCATGATCTCCCTGTGCGATGTCTTGAGCTCGTTGAGGCGGTCCAGAACAATGAGTTTCACATTATTGTCACTCTGTGATAGAAGAAGCTGGCAGTAGGTGTTGGCGGCAGCCCTGATAGCAGTGGGAGCAGATGACAAGGAAACGAGGGTGCTGGCGCACTCGTAGACTACGGCAGCCGAGGGGCAGTTGAGGAGGGAGATGATGATCTTGATATACTTACCCTTTTCGGCAGGGTTTGAACGGCAGACCTTGCGGATGAGATCGAGTGCGGCCATCTGTAGAAGGTCGCCCCAGTCGGGAACGTGGTCAGCTTGAGAGAGCAAGTAGGTCACTGCGCGGGATTGGGCGCAGGTTGAGAGCATGAGGAAGGCATTGCGGCGGGCAGAGACGTCCTGCTCTGAGGACAGGGCCTTCTCGACAAGCTCGGGGGCGTCGGGGAGGAGTTGTTCCCCGATCTGGGGAAGGCGATAGATAGCGGCAATGGCAAGGAGCGCGTGGCGCCGAATGAAGGGGTGGCGGTGCTCAAGATTGTTGAGAACGGAGGGGACAAGAGGCTCTAGGATCTCGGGCTCCGACAGGCGGCAGAGGAAGCGAAGCGTGACGCCACGGATGTACTCATTGGGGTGCTGCAGATTGTTGCGGAGGTTCTGGCAGATTAAGATCATCTCCGGGAGCACGCGGCCACGGGCGTCCGTCTTGTCGATGATCTCCAAGTAGAAGAGCAAGAGCTTCTGAACAGTGTGGTCCTCGGAGGGGAGAACGTAGCGGACAATGGTGATGAAGAGCTGGGGAAGGGTCTCGCCATTGAGGAGAAGCATGATAGCCTTCTTGAGGGCGTCGATCTTACCTTCTACGTTGCTCCCCTCGAGCGCCTCCTTGATCTCGTTCGCCATGGCGGGTGAGCCCTTGTCGAAGTGGACCAAAAGCGTGCACGACTTCTCCATCTTGACACCGCCTGCCGCCTCCCGCACCGGAAATTCCCTCAGAACCCTAGATCTGGTTCGGATCTTAGAGATCCAGAGGGAGGCGAAATGGATCTGGGGATGGATAGAAAGGCGAGATATACAGATCGGGCGGAGAGTTAAAGAGGATTCGATGGAGAGAACGAAGGGTTTGGGTGGGGAATTAAGAACGGATTGTGGTGGAGATTTGTGTATCGGAGGAACAAATGGAGAACAGAGGAAGAAGAGAAGGAGAAGAGAGACGAATAAGCAGCAGTTCAGCGAAGCAGAGGTCGTGGATCAACTGCGTTTATTAACACGGTGATTGAGAGACAACAATTTCGAATTGGGCTTGGGCTTTGGCAGCATTGAACAATTTTGATTTAGAGAGCTAATTTATTTTCGTTATTGTAATAATAAATTTATTATTATTATTTAAATGGACTTCGTAATTATTCATTTTTTTGTTATCCTTCGTTTTATACAAACCCGTGGGAAAAGTTTCTGAAATTTTAATCAAATAAACTCAATTGTGAATAACACAGTTGTGACAACATTTTGAATATTTTCTAATAATCACTTATTGATTTTTTATCTTTGTTAAAAAAAAGTTTTAATCAAATAATTTTTTTTAAAACCAGTTAATTGAAACCTAAATTAACAATTCCTACAAAAAATTTGAGATGTAAAATAATCCGCCCAAATTTTATTATTTTCTTAAAACTTTAAAAATTGAACTTATTTTAATTTTTAGTTGGACCAACTAAATCAATTTCTTAGAATTAAAAGTTTGTAACTCAGTTAATTCAAGACTCCGCTCAAGTCCAAAAATGCTACCTTCCATTTTCGAGCTAATTAAAAAATGAACTGTTTTTTTTAATTTTTAATAATATTATATTAAACTATTCCATTATAATTTATAAATATAAAAAGTACTATAAATGAGAATTGATCTATCAACCTTAAATAATTTGTTAATGTTTTGAACACATAATCAACTAATTAGGAGCACACCATTGGAGAGCAGAGGCTTATCTTAGCTTGGAAATAGTATCCAAGGAAGCTTCTTAGCATCTTAGATACCAGGATTTACTTGCGTAAGCTTTCATTTCTTCTTAATTAGGCGGACAAGTACATGAATGAAAGGTTGCGTTGTGCATCAGCGTTTAGAATTTTCAGTTCGGCCAAATATTATTATGGCATGCTTGCCTCGTTAAATAGAATAAAATAGAATTGAGTAATAAATGATGATGAATTGTATATAAATTTTTTAAATTTGATATACATCGAATATAATATTTATTATATATTTTTTTTTTTAATTCATGCACTAAATAAATAATAAATATTAATTCATCTCTTATTATATTCTTTCTTATTCTATGAAATAAATATATTTTTCTTCTTACATCCAGTGATTCTAGGTCCGAACGATTTTTACAAGTCACTAGTTCTCGATTGTTAGACTCAATCAATTCGAATAAGAAAATAGGTTTTGGTTATCATATATGTTCAATTACGAGTTGTTCATTAGGGTTTTATTTGTTTCATGATAGAGTATAATTTATTATGATATGATATAATTTAATTTTATGTTTGGAAGAGATCTAATAAATGGTCATGGTATAGTATGATAATCTCATGGTTTAAAAATCATAAATTTTGACTAAGTTTTTAAATCATGAATTTGATAGTTTCTCATAATTTCATAAAATTTTATTACTAAAATATCATCAATCAAAATTTATAATTCCTCTTATGCTCTTTATATACCCAAATTAGATTAGATTTTTATTTATCATTCTTGATCGACTGAGTCAAGACGTCGTTCTTCTCCATAACTACTGTCATTTAATCATATTATATCATATCATTCTTTCAAATAAAATAATAATTTTTACAGTATTATACCATACAATATAATATCATCTCATACATTACTAAATCATATTTCACCTCATCCAAATAAGACCTAACATGTTTAAGAATAGCTATGAATGATAAGAATTTCTTAATCAGATTCAGTTGAACTCAATCAGAACTAACAAAATTATATTAAAACCAACTAAATATATTTTATATATCGATATTAATTTATTTTATTTTTCAAGTTTATTATTGTTGTTGTTGACGACGTGGATTCATTGATTGCCACGTGCAAACATGCACCGGACACGTGGCATTCACTTCATGCACTGAATATGGTCTCGCGCTTCAAATGCTCTCTTGGGTGGCTTTTGCTTCTCCTCAGTTGGCCAAGTTATAACACCTGCATGAGCCATGGAAGAAGATACAGAGCGGAAGAAGGGAGAAAGAGAGAACAAAGACGATGGCGAGAAGAGAGAAAACCATCACTCCCCACTTAATCCAAACACTATAAGGTTGCTCCATGAAGCCATCTCAAACCAAGGAGTACTACGGCATTCAGCAGCAGAAGAGAAAGGGGAGGAGAAGGTTGCGCATGCCCCATCTGATCTACTTGTGTTTTCCAGGTCCGTCCATCAAGTGGACTCCTCTCTCGAATGATGTATGTATATACTTGTAGCAAACCTCACCAAGCTTAATGATGATATATTTGTGCCTGTGTTAATCTTAATCACTTTGGTTTAATGATTAATCTGGTGATGTTTATTCTATTGATCTATCTTATTCCAACTACTATATATTCTGCAGTTCCTCAATGGTTCCCAAATCTTAAATCCCTTCGTAAGAAAAAATAGACCAACTAATTGAACTTTTAAATTACTCAGCTTAGAAGAGGAATTAAAACTTCATATATCAGTTCATATGTACATAGCAAAGCGCAGACAGACCATAATCTATATAGGGAGAGAGAATTAGATGGATAAGCGGCAATAATTTAAGGATAGGAAACCAATCGGCGAGTACAGAGGGCGCAGTGGAACTTCCTTTTGGTCCTAAAGAAGAACGGGATGAAGCATAGCCGCCATGCGCTCTCGACGTCTGTAGCTATCACTGGACCGCCGCAGAAAGGGCAGATCCCCGGCGCCTGGTAACTCCCCACCACCCTTTCCTCCTCGTCGCACGCGATCACCAAACACATCTCTCGATCGTCCTCCTCGATTACAACTCCTTCGGCCGGCGCCGATCTCACGCAGGCGATCGACAATCCCGACGCCGATCGAGAAAGAAAACGAAGGGCAAGAGAAAGGGGGAAGAAGAAGCAGAATAATAAAGAAAGCCCGAGAAGGTTCGAATCCAAAACCCCCTTGGTTTTATTCCTTCGTTCTGTCTCTACTCTCTAGTAGGGCCGGCAACGGATCAGATACGGTGCAGATACTGAATTATTCATATTCGTACCGTACCTCATATCTGCCCATTCGTATCCGCACCGTATTCGCTACGGATGTGAATATAGATATCTATATCCGCACCGTTTCAAATACGGATATCCGCACCGCATCCGTATCCGCACCGTATTTAATAAAAATATATTAAAATAATATATTTAATTTAAAAAATTAATAAATTACCAATTCATTGATCCAAAATAAATATATAATATACTTCAAAATTCATCTTGACATGAAATTATCATAAAGCTCTTATATATATTAATAACTTATATGGGCAAAATAGTAATTCAGAGGCGCGGATAGGCGGTGCGGAGACGATGCAGATACGATGCAGATCCACAGTCATATCCGTATCCGCACCATATCCGCGCGGATATAAGTTTTCTAAATTCGTATCCGTATCCATATCCATTTTTACTTGCAGATATGGATCGGATACGGTGCGGATGCGATTTTTAATTAGCGGATGCGGATAAAATTACCACCCCTACTCTCTAGTTTGTTCCATCGCGTAGAGCCGGTCTTGTTAGACGCGGTAATCATACCGCAGCAGCCCACGAGGTATATGTTAGTGGATTGGGTTTGTTCGGGCCACCATTGTAGGGATCGAACCCGGTCTGATGTTGATGGATTAGGCTCTCGTGTTCGGCGAAACCATTTCTCTGTTCAGATTGAGCTGCTACAGTGTTGATCTGATAAAATACTAAAGTAACCAAATCTAAGTCTTGTAATATTCTTTTCCTAATTGTACCTCTAGTTGATGAAATAGATGAGTAATAAAATGTTATTAAATTAATTGGTGATGAAATAGATGAGTAATAAAATATTATTTTTGATTTAGTTAATTGGTTAACTGCAGTTAATCCAATTTCAATTGCCATCCCAGCATCCCAACACTAAATAGCATTTTGTAGAGTCAATAATAGAAGTGCTCAATTAAGTAACCTAAATTCAAATATATAACCCCATAACTAAAAGTGAAATCATTGAATGCTTTCCACTAGATTAAAAAAGGGCTTGATTTGTGGCTGGGTGTAATAATATCCCTGCTAATACAATTGTGCTCAAGTACTCAACATTAATTTTCCATTTGAATGCTGGCGATGGTGTTGGATTCTTTTGGGTCAAAACAATGATATCGATTGCAAAAGTTTTGCTTTCTGATGAATAAAGGAGTGAAGAATAATTGGCTTGAAAATGTTGAGGATAACTCTTTTTCCTCGTATGTATAAATCATTGCATTAAAGTATTCTAAATGTTGAAAGAATAAAGTCCTTGCTTCCTTCATTCAAGTGAGTTCCACATCCTCAGCGTTATCTTTATTTTATTTTAATCTTAATGAGGGTACTTAGATAAGACGTGGGACTTGCTCTTTTTTTTTTTTTTTTTTTTTTTTTTGAAAAAGAGAACCTTGCATTCTATTCAAGAGGTATGAAAGATACAAGTATGAGAGAAAAGAGTACAAAATAAGTTAAAAAATAAATAAAATATATTAAAATACATTAAGACGAACAAAGTTCAAAGAAGCTGGCCGCGGATGCGGCAAGAACTTGAAAAGTGGATGCTTGATCCCTGAATGCTCTAGAATTCCTCTCAAACCAAATATAAACTCCAAATGAGAAGCAGACGCGCTCGCAAAGCTGCAGCCCAAGAAAGAGAAGCAGAAGCACCGTAAGACCTCCAAGGAGAACAGGATAGCGGGAAGAAAGAGATACAAAGAAGAGCCAAGAAAGCTTTCCACCCATCACAACTGAAAGAGCAAGCACGGAATAAATGATCATGAGTTTCCGAGCCATTCACGCACAGAAAGCAAGAGGTGTCACTAGCAATGCCCCAATGAAAGAGTCGATCTCTCGTTAGAAGCCGCTTCCTTAGTTTCAGCCACCCAAATAAAGAAATCTTGGGGGGTAGACGAATACGCCAAAGGAAGCCAAGGCAACCATCTGGTACCCCACGATAAGTGAGCAACAAATAAAGGCTTTTAGTAGAGTAGAGACCATCCAAGGTCCATTTCCACCCAAAAGAATCATCACCCCTCAAGTGTTGAATAGTCTCAAAATCTCGAGCCAGGGACAACAAGCTATCAGTATCCACCAAAGCAGAAAAAGTAACATCCCAGCCGATGCATGAATCCTCCCTGTCAAGGACTCGAGCCTCTGATATAAAACATTTTGGATTGATGGCGAGGTGAAAGAGTGATGGAAATTTATCTGCCAAGGAAACCCCAGATAACCAACGATCCGTCCACAACCTGATTCTATCACCAAAGCCGACCCGAAAAGTAAGACCATGAGTAATCAAATCGAATAAGCCGCAAAGGTCTCTCCAGATCGGTGACGCCCTTCGATAGAAGGGGCCTCCATTTGTCCAAAGCCGAAAATCCCCATACAAGTTTCTAAGAATCCTGACCCAAACAAGATCGCTCTTGCAAATCACCTTCCAAAGCCAAGAGCCGAGCCGCGCTAGATTATGAGTCTGTAAGTCCCGAGTCCTCCTTCCTTCTTAGAGCAAGTGAGTGAGTCCCAAGCCACCAGACTTCTGCCCCTCAAGGATAAACTCTCCGGACCGACCCAAAAAAATTTCTTTCTCCTGCTGTCAATTCGCTTAATGACCCATTTTGGCGCTTTGAAGACGGAGAGGAGATAACCCGTTGAGGAAGTGATGACACTGTTAATCAGGGTAAGACGATCGGCCCTCAAAAGAATACGTCTGTGCCACCCGTTCAGTCTAGCGTCAAAGCGGGAGAGAAACGCAAGCCAATCACTTTTGTACAACCGTCCTGCACGAAGCGGAAGCCCCAAGTAAACAAGGGGAAACTCAGCGACACGACAACCAATGTCAGAAGCAAGTTGAGAAGACAAAACATGGTCCTCCTTCAAGCATAAGACACTCGACTTGGCCAAATTCACCTTGAGGCCAGCCACAAGCTCGAAGCATTTGAGCAGCAAGAGTAAGTTCCTCAAGCTCGAGCCATCATTTCTGCAAAAAATGATCAAGTCATCTGCAAACATGAAGTGAGAAACACTACCAGTTACCCTATGGTTCAAGACTCCAGAAATGAAGTGATTTTGGACCGCCAGCTAAAGTAATTTAGAGAAGCAATCCATGGCAAGATTGAAGATGAACGGGGAGAGAGGGTTCCCCTGACGAACTCCACGACGATGCCAAAAGAAAGTACCAACAGATCCATTAGTAATAATGGTCGAGTCAGTGCCAAGAAGCTGAGATATCCATGCCCGCCATAATGGAGGAAAGCCGCGAGCCTCCAACAAATCCTCAATGAAACTTCAATCAATGGAATCAAAAGCCTTCTCATAGTCAACTTTGAAAAGAATGCCATCCTCCTCAACCTGCTTACAAGCCCAAACGGTCTCATGGACCCCCATAAAACAATCCAAAGTGCTTCGCCCCTTCATATAGGCGAACTGATTAGCACCGATGAGCTTATCCATACAAGGTAGTAGCCGGCGCGAAAGAACTCTGGAGAAGATCCGAATTATGCTATGCTCAAGGCTGATCGGTCTAAAGTCTTGGACCGTGGAAGCACCCTCCTTCTTGGGTATGAGAACAATATGCCCCGAGTTGAATCTTCTCAAACTGGACGGATCAAAATAAATCTCATTGAAGATTTGAAGAATATCCACTTGAATAGTGTCCCAATAAATTTTAAAGAACTCTGGAGGAAGGCCATCCGGGCCAGGAGCTTTAAAAGAGCCCATCTCAAAAACCGCCTCTTTAATCTCATCAAGAGTGAACGGAGAAATCAGTGAGAGTGGCTCCGGAATAGGGGGAAAGATTAAACCACTCCAATCAATCTGCAGTAGGGGCTTAACCTTTCTACCAAGAAGACCCAAGTAGAATCGACGGAACAGATCAGCCATCAATCCCTCATCCGTCACCTCCCCAAAGTCAGATTCCAGATGGTGAATCCAGTTGAGCTTCCTCCGGAGAGATGCCCATTGGTGAAAATATCTAGTATTGAGGTCGCCCTCCTTTATCCATCTGCGTTTGGCACGCTGCCTCCAGAAAATGTTCTCATCTAAGTAGTGTCGATCCAGATTATTTTTTAAGCACTTAAGTGAAGAAAGCTCTTCTTCACTAAGGCCCGAGAGCTCAGCTTTCTTATGGAGATCTTCAATGCTAGCTTCAAGTAACCTTCTATGAGCAATGCCATCCTTCTTAGATTGCTCAGCCCAAGAAGAAAGGGTGCGACGCAATTTCTTCCATCTATGCATCCACTTGGAAGCCGCAGACAAACCCTCGAATGGCTCAGCCCAAGCCGCGTGGATAATGGATCGAAAGTCGGGTTTATGCAGCCAAAAACATTCAAGTCGAAAAAGTCTCTTGCTACCCCCCAAGGACTGAGCAGCTCGGAATATTAGAGCATTGTGATCTGAGAGTTTACGCTCACCACCTATCACCAAGGCTGATGGGAGCAATTGGAAAACGGAAGAAGAAATCAAGACCTTGTCAAGCTTCGCCAAACAAGGTGAAAGCTGGTTATTGGACCAAGTGAAGGTCTTGCCCACAATAGGGAGATCCAGTAAATCATGGTCGGCCACAAGACTAGAAAAATCAGCTGAGTCGGAAGCATTCCCCGAGCAGTTCTGACGCTCATGGACGAACCGGGTAACATTAAAATCTCCGCCAATTATGAAATTTTTCAAAATGTGAACACAATAGATCATTTAACTCCAAGAAAAAATTGCTGCGACCATCTCTACGAGGAGGCCCATAAACACTAACAAACGTGAAACAATGAGCCGACCTCCTCAACTCCAACCGAGCCACCAATAGAAATTGGCCAACATGAGTACTAATGGATCTCCAAATATCATCATTCCAAATAAGAAGTTGACCACCGGCCAAACCAATAGAATCCCGAGCAATAAAAGCAGGAGAATTAAAACCCGAACACTGCCTAACAAAACCAGGAGAAGTAGAAGCAGATTTAGTTTCAGACAGAGCAATCACAGAACAATGCATCTCCCTTACATAAATTTTTAACATAGTTCTCTTAGAAGGCCTGCACAATCCACGAACGTTCCAAAATAAAGCTCCAAAATCAAGCACCATAATGAAGAAGAAAACACACAACACGGCAGGACAGAGATCGACCAATCAAATGGCATCAGCCGCGCGACCAAAATCAGCCAAAGCTCGCTCTATGACATCAGAAGAGGCAGCATAAGAGAAACCCAGGGAGGCCACCTGCAATTGGATCGGCCAGGAGGAAATTGAACTTGCAGCGGTGGTGCGCACACTTCCCCTAGGAGGCGAACAAAGTCGCGAGGCAGGCGCACCCCCGGAATGGGACACCAAATCTGCAGCATCAACCCGATCGCCATTAAGAGCTGCCTTGCAGGCAGTGGCCCGACAGAGGGTTGAAACAGCAGCGCTGTTGGATTGACGGAGTCGGCTGCTCCTCCTCACTGTCGAAACCACAAAGCGGGGTCTTCGTCTCCGATATGTCACTGTTGTCGCGGGCGAAGGGCGTATGCAAGATTTTGAAAATAAAGAATATAAAAAAATTTAAAATTAGAATTAGATTGTTCAATTATAATTTGGGTGTATGGGGGCTTGCCCCTGCGGTATGGTAGAATATAATTATATAAAAATACTTTTAACATAAGACAATCAAAATACTTAGATCAACACACGAGAAACAAAAGTTACTAAACAATCATTCGAGAATTGATCGCTCATACTATTACGCACTCTATTCTTCACAAAGTTCATTGTTGAAAAAGCACTTTCCACACTTGTTGTCGCCACTGCCTAGGGGTGAGCACGGGTCGGGACGTCCCGATCGTCCCGACCCGGCCTGATCCGAAAATTCGAGAAAAATTCCGTCCCGATTCAAAGTCGGGACGGGATCGGAACAAATATGTTCGTCCCAACTAAAAACCAGGATAGGACAAGGACGGCATAAAAAATCGAGATTGTCTCGGCCCGGTCCGATTTATGGTATAAATAAAATTAATTTTTTCGAATGTCGTAATACAATGATCTATTAATTATTTAATGTAGATATTATTTTTATTTTATAGAAAAAAATAATATTAACAAATTCAGGACATCTCGATCCCGTCCCAAAAAATTTGGGATGGGATAAAATTCGGATGCTTCATATTCGGGATCGAGACACATATTTGCGTCCCAACTCAAAATCGGGATGGGACCGGAACATACCAAATCTCGGCCCAAACTCAGCTCTACCACTGCCACGGGAAGAGTCAAAGCTAGCATCTAAGACTGCAATATTAGTAACCTTTGATTTTTATTTTTTTTTAAAAGGACATAATGTCCTTCATTTACATACATGTATACGCCCCTGTCGCGGGTGAAACAGAAGCTATTGCAAGCGAGAGGAAGATTGTTACGAGTAAAAGGAAGATTGAGGATTTCGTGAGTGAGAGAAAGAGGAATATTGTCACGAGCGAGAGGAGACTATCGCGAGAGTTGCAAGTGAGAAGGGAAACTAACGTGCACAAGAGGAAGAAATCAAGTTTTATCATGCATTTGCATATTGCGAATTGGACTCGTGGAGTTTTTAGGGTACAACACAATTTGCAGCTCGTAATTGTAGTCGGTAAAAATCTAATGTTGTAATTAACTTAGTTGCAATTAATCAAATACTACAAGTATAAGTGCTTGAAGCATATTTGCGGGCAACTAAACAGTATCTTCATGTTTTTGATTGGTTCATTTGGCACATATTTGCACTTAAACTAAATACAATCAGTATTAATAAAGCTTGAAAGCACAGTAACCATAATCATAGCTTGACCCAAAAGCAAAATGCGACTTCTCCAATGGTTCCTCGGAGTAAAAAAATGGTATATCTTGAGCGACCCTTCATATTCATTTACTCAATGCACTTGTTCATTCATCCACTCCAATATTCTGATATTGCCATAGAAATTATTTCAATTCATTATTTTTTGAGTCCATGCTTAAGTTCCCTTCTTTTAAGTAATATATATAATCCTTTTTCACAATAATCATAAAGACCAATCAAGACAACTTGACTCCCACGGATAAATAGACAACTCGACCGTAGTTCGTAGAGCATGTCCAACCAATCCAACCCGAGTAAATGCTTTCAATATCAATCTAACTAGTGATTGGTTTAAAAAATA
The DNA here is from genome assembly GCA_034359265.1 of Canna indica. Lineage (NCBI taxonomy): Eukaryota > Viridiplantae > Streptophyta > Magnoliopsida > Zingiberales > Cannaceae > Canna > Canna indica. The sequence goes on along the minus strand of CP136894.1, from coordinate 72,884,200 downwards.
TGTTAAGGAGATCAAATTATTGTGATGGCATATTTATGCATTATTTATTTAATACATAGATTAGAAAAAAATATAATTAAAAAAATGTAAAATTGATAGTATTATTCAATGGACACTGGATTTAAAAAATATTCAATACTCTCTTAATTTTTTAATAAATCCCACCGGATAAATTACTTGGAGAATAAAACTTGGCCCCAGTTTGTCTTCGTGAATCTTCTTCCCTGAAATGGACTGATGGGATGCTTCGTATATACAATGCTTATCACATCTGGAGTAGTCAAGACAAAGATCTCACAAATTGGACAACTCTCAAGAGAGAGAACCAAGCACACAGTGGTGCATTTGTAGTTATAGTGTTCTTAAACAGGGGACCTGATCTTAACCAGTTGAGTTATCAATTTAAGGTCCAATCAATTTCAAATAATAATAATATATTCAAAACATTATATATAGTGTTTTTAAATATATATAATACAATCAAATCTTTTCTAAAAAATAAATCTATTTTCACTTAGTTTTAACCTTGAATAGATTAATTCTATATTTAAGTTTATGGATAAAAGAATGCTTAACAAATATAAACACAAAATAGTTATCATAAATCCAACAAAAGTTTTAAGAAAGTGATATATGATAATGCATCCAACGTTGTGTCCGATTAAAGCAAACTAATCTGATCATTACTCTTTTGTTCCTTTGAAGTCCTTTTTGACCTTGAAATTAAATTAGATGGGGAATGATAGCTTGATTAATTAATGTTGATGACAAGTAATGGCAGTGCAGTGCTTAACATCTTTTCCGCCGAATAAAAGGCAATTAGTATTCCGATATTAACATATCACCAATTACTCAGCAACACTTTGTAAGATTACTTCGCTTTTCCAATACTAGTGCTGATATGATGAATTGAGCAGAAACTTTTGCTTTCTTGAAGATTAGTCAATCAGTATGATAGTACTAATTCTTTTAGTAGTCGACCGACAATGTTGAAAGGCAACATTACAAAGGAAAAATTAGCATAATTTGTTAGACATGTTCCGGATTTTTAGACCACATAATGGTCGGAATTTAATTATCTGAATCTTGATTTGGTCCAACTTGCTCCTGGAATTAATGATTTGATACAAAGGAAGAAGCACCAAGGGTGGGTCCAAGTAAATCTTGCTCCATCGACTAGGTCGGAGGATGTGGAAGATCAGCTTCTTAAATATACTTTTAGCTAAGAAAGCATACTTGTGGAAGTGTTAAAGACCCTTTATATAAAGCTGGTAAAGCTAAGTCAGTCAGGTAGGCGACTGTGTAAGTCGAAATCAGCAATAAGATGCTTTTGAGAGCAGTATTTTAGGCTCACCGAGTCCTACACTAATCCAATCAAAATATATAATTCTAGGTACTGTATCACATAGATGAAATTTCAGCATCTCTGATCAATTACCAATTCGTTCTCTTTTGTTGATGATCACCAACACAGCTTTTTTACTTTTCTTGTGGCTTTTTGTGACTTTTTGTATTTGTGGTGTTTCTTTTTTCTTTCCTTCAATCTTTATTTTTCTGAGTACAGGCAACGTTGATGGCTATTTGTATCATTCTAGCAGCCTACGGCTCCGACGACCATGTCTTTGAGCTGCCACCGGTGGCTTTTCCCGCGTGATCTAAAAACGCATGCAAACATAAGAGGAAAAGAAGTAGGTTAGAATTTTTGTCTCCTGTCATGTCTACTTCCATGCAGACACGACAGAGGACATCGGCAATAAAACAAGAACCACCTCACAGTACTGAGACCAAAAGTTTCAATGGATCCACACAGAATGATAGACAAGGGTTTTCAGCTACAGTCACAGTACTGGAAGCAAAAATAGACTTCTTAAAATAAGAATTTGAATGTAGAGAGATGAGAATTCTGATCACATTGTTGACAGAAAAATAATTTAACAAATAATACTAAAAATAGCAATGCAATGCATTCATTCAGTAATGTGGCACAAAGTAGGGGTTTCTGAGGAAGTATTAAGCTAATCCTCGGTATCAGAATCTCTAACTAATAAAGTTACCTTAATTGCCAAAACAGAGTGTTACAAGATGACATTATGCTTAGTTCTCAAATGTTACAACAGTAGGGCAGCTGCAATTCTAATGCTGCTTCAATCTACATGAAGGACTAGTTTTAATTACAATCCTTACACTACATGTATAGTTTTTGGTAGTACAGAACTCATGTAACCAAACTCTTCAATATTTCTCTCTTTACCTTCCAAACTTAACCTCAACTTCCCGCCCATTCTGACGTTTAAAAGACTAGCTCGGAACACCTCCCTCGCCCAACTCTCGAAGAAGCCCCCCAAGAAAGAACCAGAGGCCTTCATTAGCTGCTCTGCCACTACTGGATCAATGAGAAGTTGCCCCGTTTCATCCTTGGCACTTTGAATTTCATTGAATGATCGGTGGAGCTTCACGAGTAGATTAGCTTTCACCTCTTCGAACTGGTCACTTCCTGCATCCAAAGTGAGCTGGACAGTAGATTCCAAGAGCTTGTGTGGGAGATGAAGACTGATACAATCTGTCTCATGTGTTAGATCACTAGGAACGGCTTCCTCCTCATCGCTTTCCTCGTTCGCTTGGAAGTTCAGATCGAAACTATGATCACTTGTTCGAGCCTTCTTCAATCTGTTCTGCAGTTCGCTTGCTGGTTCTGGTGACTTCCTTTTGGCATCACAAGTTGATTGATATTCAACTTGCAATCTCATCATCACCACACTATTGGAGTTGCAGTCGTCATCCTTGAATTTGGTCGACTTTGAAGTGGTCAGGATGAAAATTGCATCACCCAAACTCACTTCTCCACCAAATTTGTCCTCAAAACATCCAACTTTGAGGCTCTCTTTGAATGACTCAATGAAGTTAACAGGCATTCGATCAATATCCTCTATCAAGAACACACACTTCTGGTCTTTTCTCAAGGCATCTATGAGGATCTCTAAGCAAGATTTCCCTTTGTTGGACAAAGTTGTTTGATTAACATGAACTAATTTATCGGTTGATCCAAAAAAGGAATCGGCCATGAGCAATGCTAGTTTTCTCTTGGCAATATGATCACTCCCTTGAATCAGCAACCTAATAGTCTTCTTATCACTATTGACGCATTCATAGAGTGCTTCCATGATTGAAGGGATCGTGTTAGATTGCCAAGGGATTTCCTCTTGCAATTGCTTTTGGAGGCCGACCATATCTGCAATCAACACTCTTGTCTGGTCCTTTGAGGTTGCTGAATCTGAGAATAGGAGGGAGGACAATGCAAGACTAGTCTTCAACTGCTCATTTGCTGACATCTTGAGGGAGTTGTAGCTCTCGTGCGAGTTCCCTGCTTTGGTCTTCTTATCAACTGCAGTGATTGAGAACCCAGCATTACGATTTGTGGCAGGCACGGACACTGAAACCAAATGTGATTCGAGAAAGCTGTTGCTTTGGTTAGAGACCAAGCTGCTGGGCCACCATGAATTTGACAAAGACTTAGAGTAGTTCTTCAACAATGGAGGGTATAAGTGAGTCTGACTACTGTGATGAAGGCTTCGGCATAACTTGTTCCATTTCCTCCTCAAATCTAGCAAAATTTCCTAGAACAAAATAAAGATCAATCAGTTATGACTCATAGGAAGAGATGCTGATACGGCAGTGCTAAGAAAGCCGATCTATCCCTAAATTCTACCTTGTGATTACTCTCAGGCCTTGCTTGCTGCCAGCAAGAACTTTCTGACTTTAAAAGTAATGCTTCTTTCTCAAAAATAAAAGCGCACTCGTCGCAGCAACTGAGTTTCTCGTCTTCTTTGGAACTTTGAATCCTTGATTCAAGCAGTTGAGAGGGAAAGTGACCAAATCTTGACACCCTTGAATCTAGCTCACTGAGATCATGAAACGAACCGAAGAGTTAATATATGCTATATATATTGTTGTTCTTCTTTTACAATTAAATCATACATATGCAATCGCAAGAAGATATAACTTTACATATGACACTTTAGATGACACAAATCGAAGGATTTCGCAGAATATTTACATGAAGAATACAGAGAAGAATCACAACCGCCTCCACTCTCTAAGCATGCAGGTGTTTTGTTTTGGATTTGTGACAGTGATATCTTTGTTTCGGCTTGCATACGTTTGTCCTTCGATAATTTTTTTTTTACTAGGGTGGTCCTGATATAATGGAGACATGATCCAACCAACTTGGAACGGTAAACAACATGAACACATGCTTATATGCCCTTCAACCAGTAGAAGATACTAAGAATCTAAGGGATTCGATCAATTAATGATCTCTCACCTGGAAGCTTGAAGGCTGAGAGCAAGCCAACCGCAGGGAACCCCCACAGCTTGCAGGGCCCATTGGGTCTCGAGGCAAGGCTGTCTCATCTGGCACTTGATGTAGGTTTGGTAGCTTGCAGTGGCTAATAGCCAAACCTTGGTGCCGCCATTTTTGCTGCTCCTGAGCTCAGAGAGCAGATTACCCATCTCTGCCACTATGTGCTCCACTGGGTTGAACTCGCCCTCTTCTCTTCTTGCTTCCTCATCCACTGCCCATCTCAAATCCCCTGCATAAATGATCACGCCACCAGATGCTAGAGAGTTGATCGTCCTTCTGAGGTCGAACACCTTGGAGTCGACGTCAGCCTTGCTCATGAGCCTGAGGTGGATTTGGGAGAATTGAAGGTTTATGAAGCTTGCGTGCTTGAGTTCATCGGGGACTCCGCCTCTCTCCACCCTCATCATCAGCTCGGCCACGAGGCCTTCTCTCATGGAGTTAGAATCCCCCACCACGACTATGTTGGATCTTTTCCTCTCCTTCCTCGTCATCACCTCGACGACCATCCTCAAGTCCTCATTCATGGAGGGCGGCGGCGCAAGAGGCGGGAGAAGATTGCTGGAGTCCAGCAGAAATGGTGATGACTGGCTCAAAGAAGACTCCTCCTCCAGAAAGTTCTTGACGCAGCTGCTGGAGAAGCCGGCTTCTTTCATCACCCTGCTGACGCTTGGGTCATCAAGAATGGAGAGCATGAGCTGCTCCATCTCCACCTTGATGGTGAGAAGAGGCTGCTGCTGCTGCTGTTGCTGGAGCTCAATGCAGCCCCGCCTCTGGTTGGCCTGGGCTCGCTTGAGGGCGGCAATGAGGGAGTTGGAGAGGGAGGAAGGGGGCGGGAGGAGAAGACCGGAGGAAGGAGGGGAGGTGGTGGGGAGCCGGTTGAGAGCGACGTTGAAGCAGAGCTCAAGGGCTCTGCACTGGAGAGTGTGGGAGGCGGCAGGGTGATGAGGCTGGGATTTGAGGCAGGCTCGTCGGAGAAGGTCGGAGGAAGCAGAGGAGGAGCTCATGAGGGTTGCTGCCACATGGAGCGGCGTCACCTGGGCATGTCCTCTTCTCCTAGCCAGGTTGAGAGAGTGTTTCAGCACAGTGGCAACCTCTGCTGTGAGCGCCTGCTGCACCGTCCAAACTCCAGCTCTCATTTTTATTACTTCTTCTTAACTTTACAACTAGTATTACTTCAATAACAATTCTTCTTCTTCTTCTTCTTGTTTGGATAAGTGTAGCGGTGGTTTGCTACACACTATGGATGGAGAGAGTTGTGGAGAGAAAGGGGGGAAGGACAAGTGGGAGGGGAGGGAGGAGGTTAAATTTATACAGGAGGAGAAGAAAGGGAGCTGCTTTTGCCGGCTATCATGTCCCTCTCCATCTTTTTCTCTGGCTTTATTTCTGTTGTGAGTGTTGCAGTGTTGGTGGTGCTTTTCTACATCCACTTCAGGGATTGCTCGCTTTCACTTTCTGCACCTTCTTTTGGCCTAATTCACTTCTTTTTGTGCTTGTTAATATCTGTGCAAGAATGTTGCAACATGTTTATATATATATAAGTGAAGGCTAAACAAAAATATGAAATGATTCCCTAATTGCAACACCATAACCACCTGTTACATGGTATAATGCTCTATTATTGCAGCTGACAAATTTAGTTTGTTCCTAAAGATAAAAGAATATATTACGGTTCCTTTTATGTTATTATTTTCTAGAAATTTATTATTTGATCATTTGCAGCAATACATGACACAGAGATTGGTCATCTTATTGGTTTAATCATCACCCAGTTCTGAAGCAGTTATGTTCTCAATTAAATACTAATCAATGATTGAGTAAATTGCAGAGATGCGTGCAGCTAATCATATCTTGGATGGATGTTGTGTTCTATTAGGTGAGAAAACTACTCGTTTGATCTATGCTACTAATATATCTCTATCTCTCGTTATTGTGTGCGCTCCGGGAGGAGCATGCATGCAAGAAGGAAGTTTGAGCTTGATGCAAATGACTAAAATATCTTTTGTTTTATATAATTATCAATCAAATAAAAAATATTCTATGTATCAATTCTTATAGCTCCTACAACCGGTGGAGTAACAGCCAATTTTGCTATGTTGGGAGACATAATTCTTGAACCTAAGGCCTACGTTGTATTTGAGGGTAAAAGAGTAAGAACAAACATCGAATACGATAGTACCTGAGGTATCATCGTGACTATATAAAGTCTATGTTTCGACATATATCATAATTTTCATTCATCATCGAAATAACACGTTCACACTTAATAATGGTAGGTTCACTTCCTATGCTAGAATTTGGACTCCAATAAATTAATGCGCACAACGTCAACAACCAAAAATAAAACATCTCAATGCGCTTGAAGCGTACACAATTACTTTGAATAAGAGTGTATATATGTTCAAAAATCTATTAACTGATCTTTCGTTAGCAAAATTCTTAAGAGCGTTAAAGTATCACGTTGCTTAATGATATGGTCAAGATAGTCTTTAAATAGTTTGGGCAGTACGTCCTCCCCTCTAGCTTGAACTAATTTTTGGGGTGAAGTTAGACCCACTAATTTCTTAACAAATGGTATTATTGTTATCGAAACAAGTATTTATTGAATTCTATCTTATTTAATTCCATTTTATCTAATTAACAATTATTATATGATTGAAGAAATAGATAAAGAATTAAGATGAATTGAATATTCTCGAATCTTTGCAAATCGATCAAGCAGACAAGCTGCATGCTATTACTATCACAAGTCATGCTTGAGATTAAGACAACTGCAGTGGCTTATGCTCACAGGAATGTTGAGACAGTCTGCTTGCGGACAGACAAGTCCATCAGAAACGTTCAAAGGAACAAAAGCCAATGCAGAAAAAGATGCAGAAGAGAGAGAGAGAGAGATGGTAAAAAAATTCTTTCTTTTTGAACTTTGATTATCTTTTTCTCTTGAACTTTATATAAGGCTTTTTAAGGGAAAAATTGTATATAGTTTACTGCAATTATTGAAGGATCGAAGTGAACAAAAAATACAACTATCATATTGATTGCCATTTAATTAGTCATACATATATACTAACGTGTAAATATCAAACTTGGTTGCCATGCATGCATGTAAGCTAGCAACATAATGAATGCCCTCAAGTATTGATCATTCGACAAGATCTAAAATACGTGAGAGATAGCAGCCAGTTGACATGACCGGCCATACGAAGCATTGTTGACCCGTCTGTGACTCGTTCTCCGATCTTTGACTCATTTATGCATATACCCGAGCTTGAGTACCAAAAATTTCACTCAGGAGCCGAAGTATTTTCTGACTAATTAAGAACATTCTTTGCACCTATTATTTGGTAATAATAATTCCATGTAGTAGAGAGAATATGGCTGATTAAATATTATAACATGAAGCAAGGATTTTTTTTTGAAATTTATGGGTTATTACGTACAGGATATTTTGTCTGAGAGTGAGTACTGCAGCAGGGTGCATGTCTCCTTTAATTTTTTGGAGCAGGTGCAAGAGGGAGTGAGTGAATGATCTCTCGTTGTCCGAAAAGAAAAAAGGGCAGGGAGGGGGAATGAATGGTTCTTGCATAAATCCCTGTGGAGAGACAATGTATGCTGCATTCTACTTGTTACAGCAAAGTACCAAAAGGCATGCTCATGTCTCCTCTTACGTCACTTTGTTTTTCTCTTGCCTTCTCTTGTCATCCTTGCTATTTCATTATTCTTCTTTCGGATAGTTTTCAAGGCTCGTTTGATTGATCAAATAGATAGCAAACGAAATAATAGTATTTCATGTGATCGTACTTATTTTCTTATATGATTTATTTATTTTTGTCGTGGATGAAAAATACTATACATTATCTCATCCCAAAAAATAATATTTTTCATCTATTCCTTAATTATGATATTTTTACTATACTATCTTTTAAAATATAATAATTATATAAGAATATAAAATTTAATTATTAAATTAATTTTAATACCTATGCATGTTATAAATAAAATGCTATACATATAATAATAGTTTCTAATTATAATTGTCATTGTTATTTTATGGAGAATCAGTTACTTTTTTATGAAAAGTAAATATATATGTCTGATTTGCTGTAGCTAAAAAGTTAGCATGCAAGCATATTTCTGCGTGGAAAAAGACTAACAGAGATGAAAAGTATGCATGCATTTACTATGTCTCCGTACTCCTCTTAATTTTTACCATGCATCTGTTGAAGATGGCAATAATTAATATTAACAAATTGTGCATCATGCACAATTTTTACTTTAATTATTGTAATAATGAATTAATTATAAAAAACTAGCGGGTCAAATTTAGAACAGTATATATATACTAGTAAAGAAGTAGCAATAAGTAGGAAACTGTGAACATGGAGAGTTTTTAATTGCATCACTTGCTGTTGATTTCCACATTCATTCTTGTGAGCAAATGCTTTTTTGACTGGATAATTCTTTAGGGTTTTTTGGGGAGCTGCGAAAGAGGAGCTACTTCTTTTCCTATCCTGATATGATCCATTAATTTTAGGATCCGTAGGTGTATGGTTTCCATCAAGGGTCCCAATTAAGGACAGGGACAATGCCATGCTTCTTCCTGTTGTTCTTGATGGGAGTGTCATGATAAAAGGCTGCTGCATCAACGGATGCAAACAAATACAGGAACCCCAATATTTCATATATATATATATATATATATATATATATTATTGAGTATTTGAGTGGAGTTTTTATCATATATAGTTAAATGTTGAGCCTAGAATTATATGACACTAGCTCACATCATTGCCGTAAACATTTAAACATTTACCAATCATGTGTCTACTATTGAGCGACATCCAATGCCATATGGAAGCAACATTAATCAGCGCATTGTGAAAAATATGCTTCGCAGAATGTCACTTGGACCGATATATGTGCTTTTGTGCTTCTTCAAAAGGTAAGGATGAATTACGAACTAGAATTATCTTCAAAATCATCTCCTTTAACTTTGAACCTACCTTAAGCATCCAAGTGAGTTCAAATTGGACATATTCCAAATACCCTTCTTTGGTTGACTGCGTATAGGCTCACAAGGATTTCAAACCCTTGTTATAATTAATTCTCTACATGTGTAATAAATTCATTTGACCACCTCACCTCTTAATTAGCTTGAATCCAGGGACCAAGGCCGGCCCATCCATCAGGCCAATAAAACTATTGCCTTAGGCTCCTAGGTCAATGGACAACCCCCGCCGAGTTGGTCAACCTATATTGCCCAGTCAATATCCCACTCTTTCGTCGTCATATTAATTCTTAATAAATTCTAGGTGTAAATTGAAGTGCATATTAATTTACTGATTATCCGCACAAAGGAAAAACCATTATATATGTGATCTGTATATGGTTTGACGAAAGTCTTCCCCTTCCTAATTTACTTCAAGACTAAAGAAAATCTCTCTCTCTCTCTCTAAAAATGGCATTTGAAGATACCATTACCAGAATCCATGAGCAGTGCACGGGATACGATGGCGATAACGACTTAGAGAATGAATCACGCGTGTCGCTATACCATGCCTTCCGAACTTCGCCGGCAATGTGGTTAGCTGCTAAAATGCTGCTGAAAAGATGTCACATCTTGCAGGAGTTCGAAGGTGACGATAAAAATAATGTTCGGCCTCCTCAAACACTCATCTTCTCCCTCTCCACCTCTCGCCCCCGTGGTCTTCCGAACTAGTCTGAACTCTCATCTCTCTCGCCGTTGCCACCAACTTTCTCTACCTCTCCAGTTCTACCTGAGAGTCAGACTCCTTCCGCCCCGTCTCTCGCTTCTCTGTTTATATTAATTAATAATTTTACATCTCAAAAAAATTAAAAAAATAAAATTTACATAAAAAATTATATTAATTTTATTGAGCAAATAAAATGTCTCATTTTAAGATTTTCCCTCGGGCCATAATATTTCTTGAGCCGCCCCAGCTAGGGACAAAATAATTTAGAGAGCATTTGATTGCATATAATTAAATTATCTATAAATCTAATTACAACAGATAAATTAAATTATACGATTTATTAGTATAATCAATTTATTATAAACAATATACGTAGCATCTATCTAAATGTCCTATCATAGGTGCGGAATATTTGTTAATTATTATTTTTAAATATCACATCATTTGCTACATCAATGTTATTAATTTTGAATTTATTTTAAATAAATTCATTAGCTCGTTAACAAATTAATCTAACCATAAATTTTTTCTCTCTAAGTTTATGGGTTTACCAAGTGAACGAGCATCCCCCGCCCCTGGCAAAGCTTGATCGAATTATCATCAATAATGATTTTGCGATTTTATTTTCGGATCTTCTTGCACTGATTGGTGATAGTAAATTGTTCGATCATAATCCTTTACTCCTCAAGATGGCGCCAAGAACTTTGAAGCCTCGACGGCCTTTCATAATTGAGAATGGTTGGCTTCTTTCAGAGCAGTTCTCTGACATCATTAAGGCAGCTTTTTGGTCTGGCTGAGTTGGGAGTTCCCCCTTCGGTACTCCTTTGGAGCAATGGCTATCATCTTGGAAGGGCCTCAGGCGCATTATTTTTGATTAGGACAGAATCAAACGTAGTAACCAGAACAAACTCAGACGAGACACTGAAGTTTGCCTTCAGATTAATTCATAGCACTAAGGCTGACACCGATTCCATCTCAGACTTGGAACTTGAGGAATTTAGGGAACTCAAGAGGTTCCTGGACTGGTACTATTCTAAGGAAGATGTTTACTGGAGACGACATGCAAAGAAGAGATGGCTCAGAGAGTGGGATATAAACACCAGATATTTCCAGCTTCACGCTTCTAATAGGAAAAGAATCAACTGGCTTTTTCTATTCAAACTACTGACATACTTGTCACGGATTGTGAGAGCATCGATTCTATCTTCAGGAATTTATACGTTGGTCTCCTTAGGTGAGAGACCAAGCCTCTGCTCCGCTTAAAATGGAATGCTCTCTTTGAGCCTCCTTCGCTGGACTTGCAACACCTGGATGATCCTTTAACCTTGGAGGTGTAAGATGTGGTGAAGAATGCCAAGTCTCTCAAGGCTCCAGGCTCCAATGGGATTACGATGGCATTCTACTTGAAGTTTTGGCCTTCTATTGGAAACTTAGTACTCAACATTCTCCTCAAGCTACAGAATTTGCCGAAGGCTTTGTCTCACATCAACAAAGCTTGTATAGTCCTTATACCCAAAGTACTAGGGGCTAACACAATGACAAGTTTCAGATCGATCATTTTAGAGAACAATAATTTTAAGATATTTTCAAAGCTTTTAGCTAATCGGCTAACACCGTTTCTTCCAAACTTAGTGGACAACAAGTAAGGTGCTTTTATCAGGGGATGCAGCACGTTTGACTGTTTTATGACCGCGTCAGAAACTATTTGGGATTGCAAGAACTTGGATCATGATGTCTGCCTCATTAAGGTTGACTTTGAGAAGACACTCGACTCGATAAATTGGAGCTTTATTTTCCAACTACTCAATGCAAGAGGCTTCTCTCCTAGATGGCAATCATGGATTTATAATCTCCTGCATACGACAAAATCTTCTCTTATCATCAATGGTTCACAAAGCAGGCCCTTCAAACACAAAAGAGGTCTGAGGCAGGGGAACCCTTTCTCCTCCTTGCTCTTCAATTTGGTTACCGATGCTCTCTCCCGACTCATCACTAGGGCGGTCAATCAGGGTTTGATCACGGGAGCTCTCGACAGTCACATTATCGGAGACGAAACTCATATCCTATTTGCAGACGATCTTCTTATGTTCAACAAAACCAACATCGATTCCATTTCTACCATCGGTTTTCTGCTCATATGCTTTGACTTATGCACCGGCCTGAGGCTAAATGTTCAAAAAATCAAGGTCATCCATTTCGGGGGTGATACGTCCAAGGCTTCTCTTGTGGCGAATATCCTTGGTTGCTCTATCAGATCCTTTCTCATCAACTACCCGAGATTACCTTTGCGGGCAGGGAGACTCACCAAGTCAGATTGGTCTCAAGTCATCGCAAGAATGGATAGTTGTTTGGCCTCCTGGCAAGGACCCTCTCTCTAGAGTCGGTCGTTTGACCCTCATCAACAACATACTCACGAGTCTACGTCTTTGCCATTTTCCACGCACCGCGTTGGGTCATCAAGCAGATTAACAAAAGAAGAAGAACCTTCTTTTGGACTGGGAGGCGAGACTCGTCTTCCCAGGGAAAATGCTTAGTCACTTGGGACTCCCTTACCTGCGGCCTTTCTGATGGTGGTCTAGGCATCCTTGATTTACCCTTTCACAACTCCGCCAGGTTACGTATGTGGATCTGGAAGCTTTTGCAGTTGGGCGGAATGCCTTGGTGTGACATTATTTCAACTCTCTATCATCGTCTGTTGCACCTTAATATTAGTGATTGACATAGTTTTTCACCTATTTGGAAGAGTATCAGCAATATGATTGATATTTTTGGGGTTTTGTTCACCTTTATTGTGGGAGAGGGATCTTCCTTCTGGTTGTGGCACGACCAGTGGTTCTTTGGGGAACATTTGCGAGACAAATATCCGCTTCTTTTCATTACTGCTTGCAACCCAGATGTTTCAATCGCAGAAGCTAAGTCTAGAGGGCCCTCAGGAACCTTCACAGGGTGGAATATACACTTCAGACACCTCGTCCCCTCCGAGTTACTTCACAATTTGGCTGATGACTTAGCCCTTTTCCTTCAATCGTATGGAGAAAATAAAATTCTTTGGAAATGGAACACCAATGGCATCTTCTCAATAAAGTCGCTCTACATGCTCTTGACTTTTAGGGGGCTCGTGATCCCAGGGTTAAGTTCCTTTGGTAGAAGGGATTCCCGCCGGCTATATATATTCATAATTAGCTCGTCGAAAAGCAGTGCTTATTAACTAAGGACATATTGATCATCCGTAATGTACAAGTCACACCATCCCGCCCTCTCTGCAACAATCAGGCCGAATCACGTGGTCGTATCTTCGGTGATTGCTCCTACACCCATGATGGATGGTCATTGTTCCTGAGGCTCGCCCGTACTTCTTTTTTCTCCATTGGGCTTAGACCTTGGGAGGGAAATACCTCGGGAAGTAATCGAAGATTATGCAAGCTTTTTCGATTGGTAATGATTTAGAGATCCAAGTTTTGACACGAGAGAAATTTGGGGGTGTTCGAAGGCAACAGTAAACACTCTAAACTTGCCTCTGAGGCTACTGCCTTGTTATCCTTGCTTCCTTAATGTTGGTTGTACGTCTTGGTAGTCCAGTGGGGTTGAATACCGTTTGGCCTATTGTTGTTATTGTTTTCTTCTTGTTTGGTTTCTCCTCTCTACTCCTCACTTGTACTCCATTCACATCTCTTGAAATGAATATAAGTTTCTTCGTTAAAAAAAAGTTTATGGACTTACCCAAATAAAAATAAAAAAATTATAAACTTCACCCAATAATGACGTGACACTAAAAAAATTAATTAGCAAATATGTCATGTTAGCATACATGGGGTCTAGGTGAAAGTTGATAGGATCGCTTAGATTTTTAAAACTAAGAGGATGATACATATATTTTAGAGCATTTAAAGGAGTAGTACATGTATTTTTAGGGAGGGTAGTAGGTTTGTGTATCACCCGTCCCAAATTCTGATAGGTCGTATAGAATTTTGAGGTGAAAATCCTGTAAGGTTTGGGAAGGATTCAAGATTTTAATCTAAAACTCGTCCCAAACTCGTTAAGTATAAAATTACTAATACCCCCCATATTATTCGTGTATGCAGCATAATTATGTTTTTTAATTATGGTTTAATATAATTTATCTTACACTATTTTAAGCTCAATATAGAACTATACACTATTTTAATTCATTAGAGTTTAAAAGTATTTTACACCTACAATATATACCTACATCCTAACACGGTAAAATCCATTCACCAATTTACTCACCCGCCACCCATCCCCATCGCTCGACGCGGCAACACCCATCTACAGATCTACTTCTTCCGTCACACCGTAGTCGCACCGCCGTAGATTTTTGGCTCTCCACTCTCCGCCTCAACCTCCACAGCACACGGTTACTCCTCCTCTCACCAACGTCGATCTACTTCTCTGTCTATCTCACGATTACTTTCTTGTATATGGAAGTTAAGCATGTATGCCACTTGTTTTAATGTAATGAAGTAATGAACTAAGTATTATGGTTATTTTTTTCGAATTAATGATTACTGTCATGGAATTTGTAGTTTATATTTGAGCACTTTTTGTAACTTCAAACTATTCGTATAAGTCATATTAGATGTCATGATAAGTATATAGAATAATTTTTTATATAAATTTTGATAGCATGCGAAAAGCGGGTACCAAGTGGGTACCCATTAAATTAGTGGGATGAGTTTGAAAATTTCTCTTCAAAATAATAATGGATTTGATACGAATTTAGGATTGAATTTTCTTAATGAGTATGAGATAGGATGGACTTCGTTGTCCCACACCTTTCCCAATATTATCCCTATTTAATTTTCCCTATTTATTCGTGTCATTTTATATTTGTAGTTAAAGTCCAAAAGTTGCGAATTAAAATCTCATATCAATTTCGTTATACGACCAATCAAATTGAGGAATATTTTTCATTCCTCCAAGTATTGAAACTATTTTTTTTTTCTCACTTCTCTCACATATATAAGTTACAATTTTTCTGCTGATTGCATGAACTGTAGTTGAGGGAGACAATTAAGGACAAGTGAATGTAGTTGAGAAGACAAGGAAAAAGATACATTCACGGATGTTAAGTGAAGTATAAAAGATGAAAACTCACCCACAGTGACATCTAACACATTGTATTCCCTTTGGAATTTTGACCCATCAATACACTTACATACCTTCATGCTTCACCAGATGCTTCGTGCCAAGACCTACTCTCCGGTATATTAAGGAAAATCATAATTTTGATTCCACGATTTTTTTCATTTTTAATTTTAATCTTTATATTTTTATAATTTTAATTTTAATTCCCACACTTTATTTTCGTTTAGGATTTTATCCCTACCATCAAATAAAATTTAAATGGTGCTGACATTGATAATATGTGATGACTGAACAATGCTGACGTGGAGCCTGTAGGGATCAACTTTGTAAACTATAGAGACTAAAACTAAAATTTTATAAACTATGAGGACTAAAATCAAAATTTTATAAACTATAAGGACTAAAACCAAAATTTATTTAATTATTTATCCTAATAAATATAAAAAATTACATGATATTTTTTAGTTTATTTATAAATAAATATAATATTTAAAAATATTAAAATTGAGCAAATTTTTTACCGATTAAGGTGATTTATTTTGGATTTTATTTTGAAAAGAGTGATAACATGTTTATATATTTAGTAGGGGTGAGCATGAGTTGGGACGTCCCGGCCGTCCTAGTACGGCCCGACCCGAAAAGTCAGGACAAATCTCGTCCCGATTCAAAATCGGGACGGGATCGGGACAAATATGTCCGTCTCGATTAAAAACCGGGACGATACAAAAAAAATTGGGATTGTCCCGTCCCAGCCCGATTTATAATATAAGCAATATTAAATATATAATATTATTTTTTAAGAAAAAAATATTAATTATTTTAACGGAGATATTATTTTTATTTTATAAAAAAACCAATATTAATAAATTTGGGACGTCCCGGTTCGATCCTGAATTTTTCGGAGCGGGACAAAATAGGGATGCTTCTTATTCGGGACTGGAACGGGCCGAGATTTGGTATATCCCGGTCCCATCCCGGTTTTGAGTCAAGACACAAATATGTGTCCTAGTTCCGGTCCCGAATACGAAGCATCCCGATTTTGTCCAGCTTCGAAAAATTCAGGATCGGACCGGGATGTCTCGAATTTATTTTAATTGGTTTTTTATTAAAAAAATAATATCTCCGTTAAAATAATTAATATTTTTTCTAAAATAATAATATTATATATTTAATATTACTTATATTAAAAATCGGGCTGGGACGGGACAATCTCAATTTTTTTTGTATCGTCCCGGTCCCGTCCCAATTTTTAATCGGGACAAATATATTTGTCCCGGTCCTATCTCGATTTTGAACCGGGACGGGATTTGTCCCGACTTTTCGGGTCGGGCCGGACCGGAACGTCCCGACCCGTTCTCACCCCTACTAAATATATAAACATGTCATCGCTCTTTTCAAAATAAATCACCTTAATCGGTAAAAAGTTTGCTCAATTTTAATATTTTTAAATATTATAGTTATTTATAAATAATTTTAAAAAATATCATGTAAATTTTTATATTTATTAGGAAAAATAATTAATTAAATTTTAGTTTTAGTCTCTATAGTTTACAAAATTTTGGTTTTAGTCCCCATAATTTATAAAATTTTAGTTTTAGTCCCTATAGTTTACAAAGTTGATCCCTGCAGGCTCCACGTCAGCATTGTCCGGTCAGCACATATTATCCACGTCAGCACCATTTAAATCTTATTTGACAGTAGGGACCAAATCCTAAATAGAAGTAAAGTGTGAGGACTAAAATTAAAATTTTAAAATTATAGTGACTAAAACTAAAATCGGAGAAAATGGTGAGAACCAAAACTATGATTTATATAACCATGTTTTTGATTGATAGTAAGTGAACTGCAACTTTCATATAATTAATTTCATTAATTTTGTTTGATTCAATTGTATATATACTTCGTTCTTAGGAAGTACACTTAAAATGATTAATATATCCTTCGCTTATAACTATATTAATTATAATAATAGTATAAATAAATAATACTATGTGTACCATAAAATTAAAATATTAAAGTTAATAACAATAATTAGTTATATTATAGTTGCTATCTATGTATTTTAGTTATATATTTCTTATACAATATAATTAATTAACAAAATTGTTATCTTATTTCTCTTAAAAATGAGAAATTTATGTATTTTTATGTTTTAAAATTACAAAAATTAAAACTTAGTAAGGAGGTTTAAGTTCTTTCAACGTTTTGTATAAATTAGAATTTTCTTGAGAAATATTGCTTCTCTCATCTTGCATACTGGTTATCAAATAAATAAGGAATCTCAAGAAACACTTTTCACGTGACTTTCTATCAATCAAACAACTATCCTAAAATCAAATTATTAGTTTTTGAAAGTATAAAAATATATAATTTGTATCTAAATTCACAAAGGTACAATTACAATCCATTTTAACATAACAAAAAATTTGAGCATAATAAAATATTCTTGCCTAAAGTCAGGGTGATACGGTCTGATACGTCTCCTAGTTATGTGTGAATCTAATAAGGGGACATACAAAAGACACTCCAATACTCAAGTAAGAAAGAATTTCATAAGGGGGCATACAAAAGACACTCCAATGTTCAAGTAAAAAAGAAGTTCAGGTGGAAGAAATAGAAATTAGAATCTAAATATACTTGAGGTGTGTTGTGTCTGTATATAGTGCATGATGAGGGATGTCTTACGGTAATGCCTTTAGGAATCTCATAGGGATGTACTCAAGACAGCTCGAGGCTGATCTCGGAGATGTCGTATTCATAATTGATGAATTTCTCGTAATTAATGAGGACATAAGTATCCTTGTATGATCGAGTGGAGCCCTCGAGCTGAGTAGTGTCTGGTTCATGAGTGCGCGCGGGTGCTTCTGTGCCTAATCCGTTCAGGACTCAAAGTGCTAGTTTAGTCCATAGAACATATAAGAGAGAAAATTAGCTTATGAATGAGCTTACAATCAAGTTTGTTCAGAAGCTTGCTTAGGAGCTTTGTTAGCAAGCACGTTCACGAGCTTTGTTCATTTTTATGTGAACATCAAACATATTGAGTGAATGACTATACTAGAGGAGTGGTGAATAGTGTATTACTATAATCTTAAGCATAAATCTGATTTTAATCGGCTACTTGAAATTTTAGACTAAACACAATTAATAAGCCACTACTAAAATATAGGCTATCAGCCACGGGGCTCACCGGCGGCCGCCTAGATTGTCAGAACTATTCATGGCTTTCCGACGATCGCAGTGGCCGTGGCTGATGTAACCAAATCAGTCGCGGCTCGTATACGACTGCCTAAGGCCGTCGCTCATAGCTGATGGCGCGCACGGGGTGCAAAATGAAATAACTTTGTAGCAATGGCTTAGCGGAGCCATCGAGCCGTCGGTGATAAAAAATATATCATTAGCCACGGCTAGCATCGATCGTCGCTTATTAATTGTTGGCGTGAACGCGGCACAAAAATAAAAAAACCCTTCACCAACGGATTAGTGTGGGCTTTAGCGGCCGTTGGTGATATAATTTGTAGGCATCCACGGTTTATTGATGGCTCTCGGGCCGTCAATGATAAACCTTTTATTTGCGTTCGTGCCCGACTCTTCCTCTTCTGCTTATCTTCTTCTCTCCCCGCTGGTGTCGACGCTGCCGTGCCTCGCCTCGTCGTCGCTCGTGTTTCGACCCTTAGCCGACCGTCGCCCCTTCTTCTCGGTGAGGTATTTTCCTCCACCCCTCGTCGCCCCGGCCCGGCCCCCTTTTGATTTATATCGCCCCTTTTGAGTCGCTACCAGTGTCGGTGTCCGGCGTGGACGCCGACACTGGCCAACGGCACCGGCGTGTAGACGTCGCTGTCGAATTTGAGGCTGAATCCCTCAGCCCCAACAAGATGAACAGTAGCCGCCAGCTACTGTTTGATTAGGGGTTTAACCCCTAATCTAATTAGGTTTAATTTTTTTAAAAGATTAATTTATATGTGTTGTAGATTTATTATGTGTTGAATCTAGATTGATTTTAGATTAATTATTTGTTAATTGTAGATTAATTAAGTTTTTTTTACTATTATATTAAAATTAGGTTAGTTAATCAATGGTAGAATAAATATTATGGTTAATTATAGTTGGGTGTAATTGCAATTTTAAAATCGTCCACTTTGGACTCACGCGCACCGAAATTATCCACTTTGGACTCGTGCGCGCCGAAATCGTCTACTTTGGATTCGCGCGTGCCGGAATCGTCCACTTTGGACTCGCGCGGAATCGTCTATTGTGGACTCGCACCGGCATCCACAAATTTAGAATATAATCAAGACGAGTTCTCGGTAAGTATATTTATTAAATTAATCTTAAAAATATTAGCGTCATCCACACTGGTGGCTTCGTATCTTTTGCGGTGCATGAGCGTCATATATATGGTACGTATAATTTTCTTACTTTTAATTAAAATATTATATATTGTGTATAATGATACTAATGTATTTGTTTTCTAATGTAAGATGCGAGTTGCGGAGGATGGCACCGTCCAACGCCCCTCGCTGATGCAGGTGTTTGAGCGGACTCACCGTCGGCGATAGGAGCGGGGGACTACGTCGATAGCAGGGCCTCGATCATCATGGTAAGTATTTATGTCTATTTGATTTATGCTATATATAAAATTTAAAATATAAACGCATGTAGGAGACCTACACAAGGACCGTGATCGAGCGCGGAGACATGCCGGAGGAGTTTGCCGCAGGTGCATGGGTCGAGGCTGCAGGTGGCTGGGAGCACGATCGTATTTATGGCTTTGCAGACAGTGGCTATGCACACGCCGTGTTAGGGCCACTTGGGGCACCGACCCCTCCCACTGCGGGTGAGAGGCCCTCGACGTTGTGGACGCAGCACCAAAGTCGGATATCGATCTTGGAGTCCGAGCTAACACAGTAGAGAGCGACAATAGAGGAGCAGAGACATGCGATGGAGGAGCAGAGACACACGAATGATGAGTTGAGACAGACGATGCAGAACATGCAGTCCCTCCTCACTCATATTGCATCTCACTCGGGTCTTCTACCGATGATGTCATAGCCGTCCTCCTCGACCCAATCGACGCTCTCGACCCAGTCACTATCAACTCCACCTCCTCCACCGCAGTCGTGAGATTTTGGTTTATTGTATTTTGTTTATATTTTGATACTTGTTAGCCTCTGTTTGAGGCTTAGATACTTGATAGATGTTTATTCTTTACATTTCATATTTTGATACTTGTTTGCCTCTGGTTTGAGGCTTAGATTGATTATATTTAAGTAAAACTTATATGGTTGGTTGAAAATATATGTGTACGGCTGCCTGTCACTACGTCGTGGCTGAAAGGGTATCGTAAATGATTGATGGTTTGGTCAACACTAAATATCACGGTTGCTAATAATATCACCGATGGCTCTTAACCGCAGCTGATGTGTTTAAATCAGCGACAGCCGCCGAGGGCCGTCACTGATGTGTTTAAATCAGTGACAGCACGTGTGGCTGTCGCTTATGATTACTTGTGATGACCGATCTCTGCCGTCACAACTTATCTGAGACACACACATCAGTGACGGTCTTTTGCTACGGCTCGAACCGTCTGTGATAGTTGTCACCGACGGTTCAGCCACGGTCTGAGTCATCAATGACAACGACAATTCTAGTAGTGAGCGAAAGCAAATGATAGTAAATAATCAAGCACACACAATTAAGTGGGCAATTCAAACACCAAGATGTTTATAGTGGTTTGGCAACCCCGTCTACTACACTACCTAAGCACCATGCTTAAAATTTCAACCCAAACTTTACTAAGTTATCAAGTTTCTTACAATGAAGAATTTTCATCGAAAAGTCCCCGCCTTCTCCCCGAAGGAACTTTCCCATCTCACTCTCCTAAGGACACTTTAAACCTAGTTGATAGCTTTGTTCATTTAAAGATCAAGACGAATTTTAACAAGTTGTTATCCAATTATGCTTTTTAGTCACTCGCAAGAGGTGTGGTAACATATTACATTTACACCCTCTAGCTGAGATTTAATATACGTGCTTTGGAGAGCTATTCTCCAATAATGATCGCCTCCAACCCTTTGATTGTTTCACTAGGTTTGGCGACAAGTTCCTCTGGCAAGCATGCCTGATTGGTAAATTTCTAGGGGAACCTTTACCTATATATCTATTATTTGTCGCCAAATGGTACTAAATTTAATTGGACGATCAACTTTCTTAAAAGCTTAAGCCGTTAAAAAAAAGATCAATCTATTCATTTATATTATTAATGCCCCTTGACTTGTGAGCCGGTGAACTTGAGGAGATTGACCCAAGCCCAATAAGTTGATTGACTTAATTGAGGCGCGAGATATTTTTTTTAAATATTGATGCTGGGAGGATTCAAAATCAGGACCTCCGCTCTGATACCACATTAAAATTAATTGGATGACCAACTTTCCTAAAAGCTTGATCTATTAGGAAAGATACCAATCTATTCATTTATATTCTTAACCGACATAACGTAAATGGTCAGATTCGATTTTATTTCTGCTTTAGATGGAGGAAGGTTTTTTGTTTTCCATTTTCATGATGTTGATTCTACACCGAAGGTCCTCGTTGGAGGACCATATTCTCTTAATGGTCATAGTATTTGTCTTATTCCATATACCTTTTTTTGACTTGGTGCTATAAATTTTGTAAGGCTCTTATTTGGACTCATTTACATGATTTACCCCTTGAATTTTGGAATATTTATTTTGTTTCTCTTTTAGCCGTCAATCTTGGCAGAATTGTTACGATTGATGAGCGTTTGTTTAATTTTGCCCGTGGGCATTACATTCGATTTTGTGTAGAAATTAATTTGGCTTTGCTTCTCGAAAAACGTATGTGGTTTGATGAACCTTTAAAGGAAGTTTTTCAGCCCATTTTGTATAAGAATCTTCCTATTGTTTGTTATTGTTGTTGATTAGTTGGTCATATAGAGAGGTTGATTGTCATTCAAGATTTGGATTCAATTCTAAGATTTAGAAAAGTCAAATTCTTCTAGTTCTGATGCATTAAAGTCATCTATTTCTATTAATTTTTTTCGTCTGATTTTGAATTTAAACAATGCTATTCCTTTGGGTATTGGTGTCGATTCTTCTCTACCTGAAACCATGTCGGAACTGACCTGCGGCCTTTGGATTCAGGTTACCCATCGACGGTCCAATCACCGACAATCCCCTATTCCTAAATCTTGCTCAACAGGGGGTGATGAGGGCTAAAGGACGATTTGTGTCTCATGTCGTGCACGTGTATGTTGACGTGGCTTTCAATCCAAAAGAGGGTGAGATGTAATTTTTCTTGGAATTATATAGTTTTCCTATAATTCTATAGTTAATGTACTAAAAATATGTCATTTTACATCTCAGTTTTTCAATTGGATTCATGTTTGCATTTCTTGTACTAATTTTGCTTGTCTTGTAAATAATCATCTCTCTAAATTTTTTTCCAAGCTAAACACGACATAAGACAAGGGGACCTTATGTCCCCTTTCCTCTATGTCTTAATGTTTTTGCCTGATGTCGAAGTGACGCGGCCCAATCCAGTGTGTCTCCTAGTCAAGTGCAACTCTGGTAGGGGGCCTGCAAAATACACTTCGACGCTCAAGTAAGAATGTGTTCAAGATTGGTGTAATGAAAATTGGAATATGGGGTACCTAAGAAGTGTGGCATCCGTATATATTGCAGGATGAGGGTTGGTTGATGATGATGCCGCCCGAAAATCTTGTAGGGATGTTGTTCAGAATGGGTCGAGGTTGATCATCAAAATTTTAAGTTATAAGGATTATATTGGCCAATTCACGAACCTTGCAAAATTTGAAATTTTCTTCCCTAGGCAAACTTCTCAGACAATTAGTCATAACATTTGCTCTGCCTTAGGAATGAAATGCGGTACTTTTTTTTAGGTACTTAGGATCCTAAATTTCTCCTAAACAGACCCCGCATAATGTCCATGAGTACCTCTATGATAGAATAAAAGCCAAATTAGGAGCTAGGAAAACTAATTATTTTTCACAGGTGAGAAAAGTCATACTTATCAACTTTGTCCTCAACGCTGCCTTTACACTCATTGGTTGTATCTTGGCTCCTACCAAATGCATGATAAGCTTACTCAAACTATTCGACATTTTTTTTTGGATATGTACTATGGCTGATCACTTGACCCTGGGATTTGGGGCGTGACACATTGCTAGAGATCTTAATGAACATTGCTTTTATGTTGAATCTATATATTGTTCTAGGACCTCAACTTTTCATTTTGAAGCCATTACAATCAAAGCAACATTGACCTTTGCATTACAACAAGCTTACAACACTATATCAACAAGATGACTCTTATATCCACTTTTATATTGTAACAAGTAAAAGCATTCCTTGGTGGTTCAATAATATAGTCCTTGAAATCAAGTCCCTTGAATCATAATTTAGAAATAAGGGAAAATTATATTTTTGGTCCTCACAATTTGCTCCAATTTTAGTTTTAATATCCATAATTTTAAAATTTTTGGTTTTAGTCACCACACTTTATTTTTGTTTAGAATTTGATCTTTGTCGTCATATGAGGCCTAAACGGAGCTGACGTGGATAATAGGTGCTGGCTAGACATTGCTGACGTGGAGCCTGTAGGGACCAACTTTGTAAACTATGGGGACTAAAACCATAATTTTGTAAACTATAAGGACTAAAATTAAAATTTGAGTAAATTATGGGACCAAAATTATTATTATTCCTAAAAATATAAAAAATCACAGAATATTTTTTTAAGTTATTTATAAATAATTATAATATTTAAAAATCATAAAATTGAGCAAACTACAGTAATTTACGTTAATTTGAAGGGATTTAAATTGATATCATTATTAGGTGTTAATTTTTATTCATTAATCACTCTAATTTAGGGTGAATTCCGCGTTGACTGCAGAATTCAAAAACTTGCTCTCCTAATATACTCATATCTTCACTAATCACCTCCATTTTGATCCTAAAATCCAAGCGTCGATTTTTCTCCGTTAATTACCCTAATTTAGGGTGAATTCTACAGTGACTGTAGAATTCAAAAACTTTCTCTCCCGATCTTCACCGATCACGTACCTCATCACCTCCATTTTGATCCTAAAATTCAAGCGTCGATTTTTCTTCGTTAATTACCCCGATTTAGGGTGAATTCTATATGACTGCAGAATTCAAAAACTTTCTCTCCCGATCTTCACCGATCATGTACCTCATCATCTCCATTTTGATCCTAAAATTCAAGCGTCGATTTTTCTCCGTTAATTACCCCGATTTAGGGTGAATTCTACAATGACTACAGAATTTAAAAACTTTCTCTTCTGATCCGCTCATCTCTTCACTGATCATCTCATCACCTCCATTTTGATCCTAAAATTTATGCGTCAATTTTTACCCGTTAATTACCTCGATTTATGGTGAATTTCGCAGTGATTACAGAATTTAAAAATCTGCTCTCCCTAATGACGGTGTCGGTTTAAATCCACCCAAATTAACATAAATTATTATAGTGTGCTCAATTTTAATATTTTTAAATATTATAATTATTTATAAATAAATTAAAAAATATCCTGTGATTTTTTTAAATTTTTTTAGGGACAATAATAATTTTGGTCCCCATAGTTTACTCGAATTTTAGTTTTAGTCCTCATAGTTTATGAAATTTTGATTTTAGTCCACATAGTTTACAAAGTTGGTCCCTGTAGGTAGCGGTGGAAATAGGCCAGGCGACATGTCAGGGGCCTGTGGCCTAGCCTGTATTTGGTCTGGCCTGGCCTGGTCTCTTTTAAAAAAATCCAGGCCTAGGTTTATTTTTAGGCATGTTTTCCTTATCAGGTCAAGCCCAAGTTCACTATAAGACCTATTGAGCCTGATAGGTTGACATGGGCCTATTAACGTAGTATATATAATATATAATAAATATATAATATTATTAATTTATTATATATTTACATTATATATAATAAAAAATATATTTTAATTTAATAAAATAACAACTATTGTTGTTATGTTTAAATTTATTGTTATCATTTTTATATTAAAATTTAGAAGTAGATTTTATAAACATGTTTTAAGTTTTAGTAGGTTTTATAAACAGCCACAGGTCAGGCCAAACCTATGAACAGACCAGACTCAGGCCGAAAAAATAAACTATAATTGGCCACAGGCCAAGCTCAAGCCTATTTTTTACTATACAACCCTGACCTGTTAAGGTGAAGGTTTGGCCTGGCCTGACCTGTTTTCATCCCTACCTGTAGGCTCCACGTCAGCAATGTCCAGTCAGCACCTGCTATCCACGTCAGCTCCATTTAGGCCTCATGTGACGACATAAACTAAATCCTAAACGAAAATAAAGTATGAGGACTAAAATCAAAATTTTAAAATTATGATGACTAAAATTAAAATTAGAGCAAAATATGAGAATCAAAAGTATGATTTTTCTTAAAAATAATAAATTTATGTTCTACTCTAAGGAAGCAAACCAAATTACCTATTGGGTAGTAAATAATACTAGGATCACTCGTGATTCTTCTGTTTGGTCATCAATTAGTCTTTCGGATATTTACCATTTCACTGACCTTTCTGCATAAGTCGATTAATAAGATGATCCTTCTGTTTTTGGTAAAAAAGTCACTTGCAAGTGGTTTGACTTATTTGCAACCCTATAATATGGATAGCGATGAATTAATCGTACAACCTATTCTTTAATTGTCCATTCCACCCTTTTCCAATGATAACTTGGTAGGATTACATTGTGAAGGGATCACATCTTACCCTATCGTGATATGTTCTCACTATCAATTAGTGATATTTATCCATGTTATCTAGAATAATTTCTCCATGTATAGGGCATTAAAATTTAAAAAAAAAACTTAGGCATTTTAATTAGATCAATAATTTAAAATTATGAAATTGATGAGCTAGTCATCCCAACGAGTGAGTCGTAACAAATAGTATCAGCCTAGTAGCGAATCTACATCATCTCCGAACAGCCATTTCTCATGTAAGCTTCTAACTATGCCTAAGACTAATTGTACAACTCAGATACAATTTGTTATGACTCTCTCAAAATATAACTGTAATACCCACACATTTCTAAATTTTTATATAATTATTTCAGTGGAGAAATTTGGATGCGCGTCAAGATGGGCTGGATGAAACGCCGAAGGGTGTGAATTGAAAATTGAACTTTGCGTGCAAGGTAATTAGCGTATCTGAATTTGCATTAGTCCTTAAATGAGTAGTTGGGTTCGAGATGAGTCCGGAGGTTCAAATATAACTTAAATCAGACTTGAATTTGTTAAATTATGGCTTGTTTTAGACTTAACTTAAATTAATAGACATTTTGGTAATTTGACAATTGGGGTTTTAGTATTAATACTTCACCCATGAAGGGCGCATGGCTCATAGCAGCAGCCGCACACCCCTTGGGCGTCCATAGGCGGGAGAAGGCGAGGGAGAGGACTCGAGTCTCGGCGACGCATCCGGATTTCATCGACGCGGGAACGCAGACGACCGTCTTCCTTTCCAATTCCTTTTTTCGGTGAGTGATCCCCTTGTTCCCAACAATAGATTTCACATCTCGATAGCCGCCCCTTATTGATAAGGAATTTTCCAAAATTTTTCTTGATTCATTATGATTTATCGGATGTTAGCTATTGGAAATTTTTGCGATCCTTGTTCCCTTGTGTGATTTGTTAGGGTCAGCATCCCCTATTGGTGGACCTAAAGATTAAGGGCCGATCGAACCATGAAAGAGGGCTTTGCCTTTGGATTCTCGATTTGAAATTGGGTAGTTTCATTCCCTCTATGTTGTGCAAATTAAACTCCCTAGTAGGAAAGACAAGGGGGTCGACCATGCAGGGCTACCCTAAACTAAAGGTTGGGCCGAATGGTTTAGGCCATGAAAATTCACAGAAATAATTTTTAAAATTTGCAGATATATTTCTTATGTTGTCCATGAATTTACTTGTATTTAATTGTATGAAATTGGAACTTATAGGGCCGGCTACACTAAGACTACCCTAGAGTTTAAGGGTAGGCCGGGTATGGATATTTTTGTAATTTTAGAGACATCTACGACATCGTATGCCCTTAGCACATTTAGTAATGATATTACACTCTCAAAATAGTTTATGAACATTTTTTTAGGGTTACATGTATGCAAAATCCTTAGGTTCTACCCTACGCTTTAGGGCCGATATCGTAAAACACGAGTTATTGGAAGAACGGTAAAGCTTTAGCTTATCTACTTGACATGAAATTTATTTGTGTTAAATTCATGATTTAAACAGTAGATTATATATATATATATATATATATATAAAAGAAAGCACTCTAGCCTTCTTATCATGCCAAGTGTCATGATAAGAACTATGCCAAGTGGTAATTTGTACTCTTCATATTTAGCAATACAAAAGCATTAAATAGTGCATTAGTAACAAGCTTATATATTTTCTTAAGTAGAGAGATGATGATATTTAATTAAATTATATTTAATTAAAGGAGAGAGAAAAAATGAGGTATTTAATTAAAAGGGAGAAAGTTTTTTTTCAAAAAAATAAAAATAAATTCAAAAATAGCAGCAGACCTGATTAAGAGTATATTGATTACAAATTAAATATCAAAAAAGATATTAAAATTTAAGAAACAACTGTAGGAAGCAATTAATAAAGCTATAAAACTATTATTTTATTTTGATACGATTACATTAGTAATATTTAGTCCAGTAATTGCGTACATATAGTAACTTTTTAATAAATTATGTTAAAAATATTATTTTATCAAATTATGATAACATATAATAACAAATACTTAAAATATATATTAATCTTAAAAATAAATTCTCAACTACGCATATAACAACTAAGCATAAAAAATCAAATTTATAACATTATTTATGTTGTATTTTTTATAACAAAATTAAATTTGATTTAGAAATATATTACTTTATAAAAATAAGAATGATATAATTGCGGAAAAAATATTGGTATACACCACCAAACCTGAATATATTTTAGCTTCTCCTTATTCATAATATATCTTATGATGACATAATTAAATTATTTTAGAAATATCTTATTCGATAAAAATATAAATAATTTAATCACATTTCTCTTTATTAGATTTATTAAAATTTGTAACATTTTACTATATTATTTTTAATGCCTACACAATATATCTTAGAAAATACTAACAAATTATCAAACAAATCTATTTTTAAAAAATATCATAAAAATATTATTTCATCAAAATACGGATTGTAAGAAAAACGACTATGTCTCTCTCTCTCTCTCTCTCTATATATATATCTATATATATATATATATATATAGACAGATAGAAAGTTACAATAGGTGATCATACTTGGATTTGAACCCTAGACCTCTAGGAAACATACGGGCCTGTTTGGTTAACGAAACCGAGTTCGTTTTCATGGTTTTGGTTTCAGCGAAACCAAACCAATTTACGAAATCGTGTTTGATTCTATGTTTTCGCGAAACCGAATCAAAACCGAGTCGAAAACCGGTTTCTGCGAAACCAACTTTTCTTAAGGAAAGTGAAAACAAGCTTCACCTGTTTTCGTTGGTTTCAAATCACGCGGTTTCAAAAAAATGAAACCGCGGTGGCAAACTTGTAATAAAACAGAAATCTTGGTTTCAACACAAAACCCGATTTCTGCAGAGAGGCGATCGATTTGGCGAGACTTCTCCAAGGCTTCCGTGAGGGAGGCGACAAGTGCGACGACTCCGTGAGACTTCTCCAAGCTTCTACAGGTTACTTCCTCCTTCTTCCCTTCTCCTTCTTCCCTTCTCCTTCTTCTTCTTGGTCAGATCTGTCCTAACCCCTCCTTTTCTTCTTCTCTCGGCCAGATCTGGCCTGACCTTCCTCTTCTTCTTCTCGGCCAGATATGGCCCGACCCCTTCTTCTCTCGACCAGATCTGGCTCGACCTTCTTCTTCTCAGCCAGATCTAGCATAAGAATGGTCGAAGTATGGGATTCATTCCTATTGGCAGTGATCTTGTTGATGACATTGAGGTTGCTACTGTCTCACATCTTCTTTGTATGAGATTCATTCCCTTTTTTTTTGGTTAAGTTCTCATCTTCTTTGTATGGGATTCGAGGATTTCGTAAAGGGGGGCGTCTTCGAGAATGGCGTCGCCCTTATAACTCTCAATCGCCCCAAAGCCCTCAACGCCATGAATCTTGGTACATTTAATTCCTTCTTTTTCCCCTCTTTGCATATCTGCTCAGCTTCCAACCTTCTTCACCTTGCATAAATGCAAGAACGGCTATAACAATGATCAGTGCGTGGTCACTGAAACCTTATCTACGATTCAATTTGATTACTTTTCGGATTTGATTTAGTTTCTTCCTCCAGGGAACTCTTGCTCCACTGAAAATTTCAATTCTCTATTGAACATGATGTTTACGTATATGAAAACTGGTTGGGAGGGAACAGTCAATCACTCTCGTATATTTACAAACACTATATATGGGCCAAATTTAGATTTTCCTATGCCGGTTCGAGGTAAAAATTGTGATAAATTATCTCTATATGGTCAACTATGATATATGCTAATATGCTTACATTCATATTTGTGTAGATGAATTTTATGTAGTCGATGCAGGATATCCCAACATCTCTGGATTTCTAGCTCCTTATAGAGGTGAATGATATCACCGTTCTGATTATCGTAGTCGAGCCCCATCTACAAAGCGAGAATTATTCAATCAAAGACATTCCTCGGTGCGAAATATCATTGAACGTTGTTTTGGTTTGCTTAAAGCAAGATTTCCTATTCTAAAATAGATGCCTAATTATAAGTTGGCTAGACAAAGTAATATAGTCCTTGCTTGTTGTGCGATTCATAATTTCATAATTCGGCACCAATAATATGATGATTTGTTTGAAGAGTGGGCAAATAATGAAGTTAACAATGATGAAGATGAAGACCAAGGTTCGTCTAGCGCACAAGATGGTGTGGGAGAATCTTCAGACCAAAATGTGATGCACGCAGTTAGGGAGGAAATTGCAAATCAAATTTGGACAAATCGGCGTTGAGAGATTGCCAATTGAGTTTTTATTTATAATTATGTCACAATAATATTATCTAAGGATGATATAATAAGCATCACTTGTGATTTTTATCTCAAATGAATTATGTCAACATAGTTTTATCTCAAATAAGCATCACTTGTGAGTTTTCACTAACCAAACACGTTTTCACTGAAACTGCATGATGAAAACTAATACTGTTTTCTATAACCAAACAAGTTTTCATTGGTTTCAATCAACTGAAACTGACACTGATTTTGCTAACCAAACACGTTTTCAAAAAAATTGTTTTCTGAAACCGAAACCATTTTTCTGAAACCAAGTTTTTGGTTTTACTGAAACCAAATCAAAAATTAGTTTTCGCTAACCAAACGGGCCCTACAAGATCTTGCCTATATATATCATAGTTAATATATATCTCATGAAAATATTATTAAACTGTCATAAAATTATTATATTATAAAAATACGAAATAATTAATGATTTATCTATTTATTGTATTGTTTAATTTATTTTAAATTTTAGTTAAATATTTGTTAATATATACACAATATATAGGTGTAGATGTAGCAGATCAAATTTCAATATCCCGTGTCTTTAACTTTATATCTATCTTCATATATCTTGTTTCTTTAAATTTTCCCATACAAATTTCAAATAACATTGAAAGTAGAGAGGTAGCATATCAAGGGCGGTCCTAGAAGAATCTGGAGAAGAAAAAAGAAAAACTTAAAAACCACCAAAAGGATCAGTGAGTGTCTCTTCGAAATCGACTGATCCTCATTACTATGAATCGGTCATGGATTTAATGATGCATGACCCGTGTGGTGCTGCACAAAAAAATTCTCATTTCATGCAAGATGGTAGATGTATACGACATTTTCCAAATAAGTTTGTAGACAGATATCCTCGAGGATAGATATCCAATTTATAGAAAAAGAGATAATGACTGAATAATTAAAAATGAGATGATTGATTTGGACAACTATTTTGTTATCCCTTATAATAGATACCTAATGTTGAAATATGATGCACAGATTAATGTCGAATGCTACAACAAATCAATATCAATTAAATATCTTTTCAAATATGTGAATAAAGGTCATGATCGTGTCACTGCCACATTTGTTAACTCAGCATCACAATCTGAAATACAGAGATCAAAATATTTTATGATTGCAAGTATATCTCACCCTGTGAAGCGATCTGGAGAATTTTCAATTTCGACATTCATTACAAATATCCATATGTGCAACGATTGTCGTTTCATTTTCCAAATAAACACTATTATTTTCAATGATGACGATCCAATATCTGAAGTGACAAATCGACCAACAATTAATGAGTCTCAATTTTTAGCTTGGTTCGAAACTAATAAATATTTTCCAAAGGCAATAAGCCTAACATGTGTTGAATTTCCTTTGTTGTTTACATGAAAGCAAGACATTAGACGTTGGACTCGAAAAGAGATAAGACAATTTTTGATTGGAAAAATATTCTTAATTTGTTCCATCAAGAATGGGTGAGTTATACTATTTGAGAATTTTATTGAACGTAGTCAGGGGTCCACATCTTTCGAGGATATTAGGAATGTCAATGGTAAAGTTTACCCAACTTTCACATATACATGTTATACTTTAGAATTGATTGACGATGATAAAAATTATGTAGATGCAATTAAAGAAGCACGTGCACAAGAATCATGTTTTTCTCTTAGAAATTTTTTTCTACATTATTATTATCAAACTCGATGTCTAGACTAAAATTCGTTTGAGAGGATACTTGAAAATTATTAACTGAAGATATACCTTATTTGATAAAGCAAGTGTTAACAACGGAAGATACGAAAGCTATATCTATGTTATATATATTTATTATGGTTAGTATATTTTATAATGTATTATTTTTTCTTACAAATTAATATATTAAATTTATATATTTTTGAATTTCAGATGTTGTCATTATTGATGATGAACTCAAAGATGATTGTTTGAAGAAAATTGATTTAATTCTACGAGCATGTGGCAAGAGTTTGGATGACTTTCATACAATGCCAAAATCATCTTCTAGGAGCATCTACAAACATTAATAATCGCTTAATTGCTGGGGAGTCACGTTACAATCAAAGGAGATTGACAGAGGAAAATCAAGAAGAAGTTCAACACCTAACTTCGGAACATAGACAAGTTTATGATAAAATATTGGATGATGTTAAAAGAAAAAATGGATGTATTTTTTTATCTACGGTTATGATGGAACCGGAAAGATATTTATTTGATAACTCTTACATATGCTCTTCGGTCTAAAGAGGAAATTATTTTAACAGTTGCGTCCAGTGGGATAATATCTTTACTATTACATGGTGGAAAAATAACACATTCTCGATTTGCAATCCCTCTTAATATGGATGAGGATTATACTTGCAATATTAAACAAGGTTCTCCATTGACTGATTTATTGGTTAGAACAAGTTTAATTATTTGGGATGAAGCTCCAATGATGAAAAGGTATTATGCAGTTATTTGTTTAATTTATATATTTAATAAATTTCATTAAATACAAATCTAATAGTCTGATTCTATTAATTTTAGATATTATTTTGAAGCACTTGATAGAACATTGCGTGATGTTATGCGTTTTAAAAATCCAAACAACAATGATAATTCTTTTGAAGGTAAGACTGTAGTATTTGGGGGAGACTTCAGATAAATTTTATCTATTATTCCTAAGGGAAGCAGATAAAATATTGTCAATGCTACACTTAATTCGTCTTTATTTATGGGACGACTTTGATGTTTTGGAGCTAATAGAAAATATGTGTCCCACTGTAAACAACTCCGATGACAATACAGATGATTTGAAAATTTTTTCGGATTGAATATTGTCGATTGGTGACGAAAAGATAGGTGATCTTGGTGATGGTTATGGGGTAGTCCAAATTCCAAATGGTAACTTGATTTTGAATGCAAGCATGATCATATTGTTGCGATTGTTGATGCAATTTATTTTGAACTTTTAACAAATGACAATATTTGCAAGAAATAACTATATTAGCTCTCACTCTAAATATGATTGAAACGATTAATAACTACAAGGTTTTTCTAAATAAAAAAGAGTCAACAATATTTTTGAGTTCAATTAGTACGTGCATATCAAATTCTGGAGGGAGTTTATTGGATCAGATCAATATACCAGACTTTGATTTGTAATTCAGAAGATCATATTGAAACAGAAATTACAAATGTTGTATACCAAAAAAATTTCCGTAATTTTTTTAAAAATATTTTTTATATTATTTTTTATTTCTACACAATATTATTTTTCAAATATTAATATATATTAATAACAAAATTATTAGATCTAATATGAATTAAGATCTCCGTGCATCACGCGGGTAATTAAACTAGTTGATATATTATTGGAAGGAAAATATTGTTAAGGGTAAAGACATGACATATACATTTAGATCGGTTGCTACGGCTACAGGAATCCGAGTTTTACTTGAAGGCTATACATGTTTTATCCTATGTTTTAGAGCATAAAATTTTTAGATAAATTCTTGATAAATTAGATTGTTGAATTTATAAATATTTTTGGTTTTTGTAGAATTTAAGAATTATTTAATTTTAGTTCAAGTTATTATATTTGCTTCTACGGATTGCAATGACAAGTGGAACTTATGTTACCCGATATAGAAATTTATTTTGTTCTTCCTATGATTGTGGATGTTGTATATGAGATTCTTGAGTTATGAATCAAGGACACATGAGTTCCTCCACTGGAGGACTGGAGCTCGGGATGGGGCTGAGATAGGCAGGTACATGCGCATGCACGAAATTTAAGCAGTGTGATTGATTTCTTCAGTTATGGAATTGTACTTTTTTTTACTCTGCTCCAAATGTTGTTTATATTACCTACCTGTGATGTGGATGTCTATGTGTTTGTATGACCGGGATATTGCCAGCGTGGTCAACTGGCGGATTATGATTGGGGTTTTGCTAGCTTGGTCAACTGGTAGTTGGGAAGTGCGTCGGTGAGCCATGCTGACGGACAACTCCGAAGTGGCATTAGTGGGAGGGTCTCACCCAACCATTGGATGTATCGATGTGTGTATGTGTGGTTGTACATGCATTTATTTATTTATTTTCTGTATCATTTAATTATGGTTTAGCTAGGGGGGGCTCAAGGATGAGCCACTCACTGAGTTCTTTTGAACTCGCTCTCGTTTTCTTTACTATTTTTATTTGAGCTCTAGAGCAATAGAGGTACTATGGCACATGAGGCGCAGCTGGGGTGGCGAGCTCAAGGCGTAGACCTCGTGACACGGAGTCGTAGTAGAGTCTAGGACTGTCATTTCATTTTGTTTCATTCAGACATGATATATTTGAGACTTTCTTTTAGAGTGTTTAGAACTTGTCCATTTTCTTTATGCTATTATCCTTTCGGCACTTGCATGGTTGTATACTTTATTTTCGCATTATTGGTCATGTCTGCTAGGCTTTGGGATATAGACGTGTACTCTGGCCGGTCACACAACCCTATGATTTTGGGGCGTGATAAAATTAGGTCAATGGTTCAAGATTATGAAATTGATGAGCTAGATATTCCAACGAGTGAGTCGTAACAAATGGTATCAGCCTAATAGTGGATCCACGTCATCTCCGGATAGTCCTTTCTCACATAAGCTTCTAACTATGCCTAAGACTAACGGTACAACTCAGATATAATTTGTTACGACTCGCTCAAAATATAACTAACTCATCAAGTTCTAGACCCGAATCACTAGCCTAATTAAAATAATTAAGCTGAAGCTAATAGTAGTATATCTATTAAGACTTATTATCCAACACAACATCCAATATACTCATGATGTGGAACTAAACGATGGTACTACATTCTCTCCTACTTATCTCTTAGCATCTTCGTTAAGATCTCATTTAAATCTAACACATAGCCCAGAATCACACCAAAATCGATATATAGTCGATGACATGTAAGGTCTAGTCTAGTAGCAGTTCCATCCTATCTCTCTTGGCAACCCTTTCTCACTATACCAAAATTCTCTCACTATACATAAGGCTAAGTCATGCTCTGATACCATTTTACGATCTACTCAACAAGATAACTAACCTATAAATTTCATAAGCTCGATTCACTACTCTAATTAAAATGATTGAGCTGAAGTTAATAGTAATACATTCATCAAGTCTTATTAATTAACAAAACATTCAATATACTTATTCGGGAGAGACTATATCAAGGTACTATAGACTTTTAATATACCCCAAATGCTAGAAAAGGAAATCTTAATTTAATTATTCAATAAAAAAGTAAAGTTTTATTCTAATTAAACAACAGCTTATGATTAGATAAACATTCTATCTTCCGATTAGACTTTGATTAATCAAAATTCATACCAAGGTTTAATTATGTTAAATATATCTTATAATACTTTGGAAAATATATGCATATTAGATATACCATTTTAATTGTTTTAAAAATAGCATATAAATTTATATTTCCTTGATATTACGAGGAGAATTCTCAAAATGATTAATTATTTAAATATTATAATATTTGATTATATTCTGAAAATAATTCGCTAATATGCTAGAAGCAATTTGCAAACTCCCGAAGAAGTACCATAAATATCACTCTAAGAAAATTATTAACAAAATTAAATTTCTTTTTAAGTTTTTTTTATTTTTTATATAATTGACTCTAAGAGAAGTGACACCGACGTGCTATGTGTGAAAAAGATATCTAACAAAATGAAGAAAAAGTTTCATATGAGAACGAGTCACTACAACACAATTGACCTATAGAAACACAAAATTAGAGACAAATTATATTTTTGTTTTTAAATCTTCACATTTAGAGACTAATATACACAAAATTTATTCCTAATTAGTCTCTAAAGATCTATAGAAACAACAACAACATAGTCACTTAATTGATTTGACTCTAAGCTATAAAAATACCAACAACAGGATCACTTAATTGATCTGACTCTAAAGCTATTTTTAGAGGCTAATTAGAAAGACATTTTGTGTTTATTAGTCTCTAAATGTGAAAATTTAGAAATAAAAATCCAGTTTATCTCTAATTATGTGTCTCTATAGACCGATTGTGTTGTAGTGAGTATTCAGCAACTAAAGTTCAACATATACATAGGAACATATACACACGTTGAATGTGATAAAAATACGGATGTTAAGTTGGATGAATGGACATACAAGATTGGACAATATTAATAATTAATACATCTGACAGAAGGTGCATGTAGCACATATTATAGACAAATTAAATGTTGTTTAAGATGGTTTGAACATGCGCTACGAAAACCCTCAGGTGCTCCGGTTCGAAAATATTATAGTTTAATAGTAGAAAGTAGAAAGAAAGATAGAAATAGACCTAAAATTACACGAAGAGAAATAATATCTAAGGATCTGTAGTTATTAGATATTGAGACGAATCTAGTCTTGAACAAAAGGATGTGGAAATATAGAATCTATATAATCAACCCATCTAGTATGGGATTAAAGTTTAGTTGTTGTTATAAAACTAATATAGAATATGTTTAAATTTTGAAAATTATTATTTTATATTATAGAATTTTATATATTCTGAGAATAAGTTGTCGTTACAATGCATTAGCAACGCCTATACCATGGTATATTACAATAGTTTTGACCATCACTGAAGCCCTTTAGCATTGACACAGTGACGATTTGAACTGTGGATGATGATATTTATTTAGTAATAATTATTATTTATATATTTTAGAATTTTATGATATTCTGAGAGTGATTTGCCATTAATCCAACAACAACCTCTTGAGCAGTGGAGAACAAACATCACTTAAAAATAAATTGTCCACGAAACCAATTAATTTTCCCTTTAAAAATCTTCAAATAGTTTATGAAATTGATATGTTTAAAACATGAAAGGGCTGTTTACGAACTTACAAACTGATTTCTGCACACAAAAAAAATGCATGACATGGGAAGAGCTTGCCATGGCAGAGGGAGACATAAATCAGGGTAAAAAAGCAAGTGACTATGTTCATGTCCTCTCCATTGGACTTGTGCAGAATGGGGGGAGAAACCAAGGAGAATTCTTGATGGAATGTTTTCTTTTTAATTATCTTTTTACTTTATCTATTCCTCTCCCTTGATCAGTATAAGAGGTATTTTCACACGAAAGGAACAAATAAAAAGATTGGGAAAAGAGTGAAAGAGAAAAGAGATGGCAACAATGCATACATGTAAAGAGACAGTGTAGAGAGTGACAGCCAAATGGCATAGGAAACAATTGAGTTTGATGCTGCAATACTCCAAGAGGGTGAAGCCCAATGCCCTAAAATTCTCCTGTCAAATTAAGGACATTCTCTCTCTCTCTCTCTCTCTCTCTCTCTCTCTCTCTCATTTGCAATTGCACGCCTTTTAAAGTTTCCTCTACTTGGATTATATGTCAGTGTAAAGCCCCCACTGTCAATGGATTGTATATATGCTCTTTGTTCTTCTAGTTTAATGGTGAAATATTTGTTCTCTTGCACGAGATAACTTTGTTTTACCTTCAACGTTGAAGGTAATTCACATCAGTGCTTTAAAAATCGAATTTTAATGAAATTATTTATATAATGAAATATTCAATATTGTCATACAGTCATGTAATTTAATTCTTCTAGCTTATGTTGAGAATATAAGTATACATACTGGATCATTTCCTAATAACTAATTATGTATGGATTAGGTTTAGGTCTTTTTACTTATTAAATTTAAATTATTTTTTAAAAATAAAATAATAATAATATAAATAAATTATTTTAGAAAGAAGATAGAAGACTATTATATATTTATATGTAAGGGAGCAAATAATTTTGTCTTTTCACTTATACAAGTGAATAATTTTAAAGGAGACGATCAAATCGCAATTCACATGTTGAGTTTAGTAACTTTAGTTCTTAACTTTAGTATAAGAAGATTGGTTCCTATTTTGATAAAATAAATTTTGGTCAATTAATTGACACTTATAATTCTGATTTTCATAAGTTATTGTAAAATAAATAAGATATCCAATCATATCGCCAAATATGCTTTAGTTCTGTATAGCTTATAGGGGTGTTCATTGGGTCGGGTTGACCCAATGAACTCGGGAATCCGACCCGAACCAATCGGGTTGGGTCGGGTTTAGTTTAATCAAACCCGACCATAATCGGGTCGAGTCTCGAGTTTCAATATTTAAAACGCGATGACCCAAGACCTAACCCGATGACCTGAATATTTTAATATTTTTTATTTTTTAAAAAATATTAAAAATATTAAAATTCTATCTCGAGAAGACGCGGGCTGCATCTTCTCAAGACGGTCCGTCCTCAAGAAGACTTGGCTCGCGCGTCTTCTCGAGGCGTAGTGATGCCATTATATATATATCATGTGACAACAGATAAATAATAGATGTTATAATCTTTACAATGATGCACCAAATATTGCATTAAGATTTATCGAATCTTATTGTATATAGTATAATCGTACAGTGAAATGAAACATCAAGAAAAATTGAACAAATAAGCCTAAAGCATTGTCTGAAACAGAGCTACAATGTATAAAGCATATACTTCGATAGTTCTATTGGAAACTTGCGTATGTCCACGACTGACCAAAGAACAACTACTTTCGCCAAGAGTTCTAAGTTACAAATGCCCTTCAATTATTTCAAACATGGTGTCTAGAACAATCAATTGTAAATTTGTAATGTATAAAGAATAGATTACTGTATCCGGAATGTTACCTAACCAACCTCAGCTCTGTCATCTAAAAATCAGTGAAGGGCCAAAAATACAAAGCTATTCTCTAACATAGTAGAAATGAAGCACCACAATTCAAAATTTTAAGGGCCACTTTCCAATAGAACTGGAAGCCGTGGTTGTTCCATTCTAGTGAGAAATAAAAGTTTATGAAGCAAATAAGAGTAGGTAACTATCACAAAGGGAAAAGTAATAAGAACAATTGCAGATATATGAATTGAGCAATATAAGAGAATGGATTTCATTTCTCACTTCAAATTTGGTCCCTGCTATGACTCTTGGAGTCATAGGCAATCATACAATTTCAGCAAAACCCACATATTAGTAGTTCAGTTTATCGAGTAATTTAATTATCTTATTTTGAAAAGTTATTTTATGTATTTGTTTGCCGAATTACTACACTGCTTTAGTCTGATGATAGTTTGAAATCAACTACATATTTTCTATCCACAAATTCTACCTATACCAAGTATTCAACAACCATGTAACCAGAATCCAATTCTCCAAAAACTAAAAACAACAAGTTATCACTCTACAAGTGAGCTTTTTATTGGACAATTAGATCTCAGAAGTGTTTCCTTCAACTTCACTACCAGGAATAACATAGAACATCATAAGATAGGCTTCATTACTAAAGAAAAAGAAAAAAAATCTAACCAATGATACACAATAAAAACTATACAAAAATAGCAATGAATCATTCTCTTGCATATAACATTAGAGGTTTTCCAGACAATCATTACTCCAGAGCACTTGCTCATCAATCTTAGTCAGCTTTTCATCGTCCAGGCGTTTCCAGGTTCTAATTGTCTCAACGCCGGCCCATGTCTCCTTCCCCTTCCCAAGTTGGGCAGAAATTACCCTCGCTCGCCTAGGCCAACCAGTTCTTCCATACCCATGGTACCCGAAGCCTCCTCCATAGCAGAACCATATACCATTTAATTTTCCACAGAAGTCATTAAGATGATCATGACCTATGAATACTGCTTTCACATCTCCCATTGACGTTAGGGATTGCAGGACACCAGAATTGACAGAAGAACATCCAACTGCCTCTTGAAACTGCCCCACAAAACCCTTAAACCACAACTCTCGAACCTGTGGAATTGGAATATGGAAAAATGATAATGCTGGAGATGGGTATCTGCCCTGTTAGATATGATCATCAGTTAGTTAGCAAAGCAGTGGAAATAGAGATCCTTTAGAAGTTTTTCCTTTAGAATAAATAAAACACAGACTTCATATTGAAAATGATTTATTGTGTGAAAGAATGTTGGTTGAAAGGTAAGATCAAAAGCTACAGACTTCTTTAACAAGGAAAACAAGTATAATTTTATGTAAAAGCATCAAATCTAGCAGACAAACAAATTTCCAGATTACTAGTTTTCCTCACTTATGATTTGTTCATGTTGCCAAACTTATTAACATGCTTAATATAAAATCTTGAAATTTTGATCTTCAAGAGTAGAATTAATAGATGTTAATATAAGTTTTTCAACCTTGCTGGTAATCATAATTTGTCAGCTCACAAAGTAACAATTCTCTTGCCTAGCAGATTAGCTAATAAGGTGTTGAATAGAATGGTTTCACAAAACATGATATGCAAGGCACAAATAATATTCTTGACCTGTGAGTCTGTGACATCTGAATAATGTCTTGCTAACTTAATGCCATAATTGCAGATACACTATATCCTACCAACATGTATCTGATTGAAAACATGGCATTGTTTCCAGTTAGTTTTTGGTTTCAGTAAGGAAATGTTTTATTTCACCTAACAATATCCATTGCTTTTAGTTTGCCTCAGTCTAACAATATCAGTTACTTTTAGTTTCCTTAAGTCCACTTCAGAATCAGATATAACATTTGATGTAATCATGTAATACCAATATCACAGCAAACAGAAAACAATAAATATAATAGCTGCTATTGTTTGTTCCAAATGCTATAGGCTCATCAGTTAAAACAAAAATTAAAATACTTGAAAAGTCAAAATTAGCGTGAAAGGTTCTTAGCCACTGCAAGGAAATTTATGTTCAGGAGGTTGTATTTACTTAGAAACTATCACAATACTCGTCTCTAACTTGTCCAGCCTCGGTGGAGACAGTTGAATTTCAAGGTTAATGAAGTTGATGCCTTGGTGGTAATAACAAGACCATAGATGATTCTGCTATATGTTTCATAAGAAATAACAGTGAAGAAGATTGAATTCAAGATAAAATTTAGATCCTTAAACAAACTAAACCGTTCAGAAATAAATTTGATGATCAATATGATAGAATATTCATTCATAAATCACCAGTACCTGTAGCTCTTCAGATATAGTGTGAAGCCAAGTTAGTTGGGAATCCTTAATCCATCCATATGTTTTTACTCCTCCATCTATTGCACGATCACCACTGTCAAGGAAATATAGATTCAGAACACTAGTATTAGCCACTTCTGACCCCCATGCTCCATGTACCCTGATGTCATAATTCCCATATCCATCTACCACAAAACCAGATGGATTTACTTGGGATATTGAGTAATCCATGAGTGAGATAAATAACATCAATTCTAATCGTGACATGGTCGACTCCTGGTCATGATTGCCTAAGATTGCTGCCCAGGGGGTCCTGGAGTCCATGGCAGGCCTAAATACTTTGAAGAGTGATTCTGCAGCATCAGCAGCGCTGGCCCCAAATATACTATCCCCTGATTAGATGAAAAGTTTTTTTATACAGAAGAAAAAGATTACTCTTAAGGTAGTGAAAAATGAAAAGTGAAGTTAAAAGCATAGAGGGCAAGGAAATAAGTAGTGGAATAAGGTGAGACAACAAGTTTGGAAGATCTCTATTAAAAATGCCGAAACACTTAAACAGTGATTCCATTAATTAACTGTTCTGTTCTCCTAAAGTTACGAAGGTACGGAGGCCTTAAACACTGATTCTTTAGGCAAAGAGTTAACTTGTTTAGCACACAAAATGGAAAAAAATAGTGAAGAAGCTAAAGGAGCATGCAAGAGAATGACATCAATGCTTCATGTACAAAATACAATTAGTTACAACAGTTATTGCAGTTATTGGCAAGCAGTTTATCAAACTGAACATTTAGTTACTAGTTACAGTAGTTACAGTAGTTTGTATTTTTGTCTTTATATAGAGATACTTTTTGTGTAGAAAAACTTGAGATGTTCTCAGTGTATTACACTGTACTAGTTATGTTTATGTGTTTCTCCATCTACTTCTACTTATAAGTGTAAGATTTTTCACTTCATTAATAGTTCAATTCCAGAACTGCTTCTGGGAATAGAAGAGAAAGTGCAAAAAGTTTGAAGCTTTAGCAAAAGGAGAGTCATTAGTCATTTCTTTAATCCACAATCTGTACATATGAAAGTGAAGACAAGTATTTACTCTCTGATCTTCCTAGTTCAAAAATGAATCCACCTAATGGAAAAACAAGGGATGGCGAACAATGGAGTTGAAAAAAACCTAGGCATCTCCATTTGCCCTTAATTTTGTGAAAGATGGAATCTTTCACGGAAACAGTAAAGCCTCAAAATAACTAGTAGACGAACCTGTGAAGACAATCAGATCAGGCTTCTCGGCATCGATCATCCTCTTGAGGAACAAGGTCGTATTGACATCGGAGCATCGGGCGGACTCCGAGGGCAAGACGTCTCGGCACCGGGTCACCAGCCCGTTGGCGTAATGCATATCCGCCACCTACTAAAACAGAGCAGAAAAACCTCATCTTGTTAGTAAAATGCGTGTGTTTGCAGTAAAAATATGAAGAAATCAACCTTCAAAGCTCAACTTGCCTGCAGGATCTTAAAGCTACCGTCATAGCCGAATCGGAGGGGGAGTTCAGCCGATCTCTTCACCCTCGGCACGGCGTCCCGGTCTTTCAAGGCAGCCCAGAGTACAAAGAATAAGAGGAAAAGGAGGAGAGAGAAGAAGAGAGCGTAGAGGAAGGATCGACGCCATGGACGGCAGCGCATCCTTCTCCCACTCTCCGTCCGTTCGCCGATGCCACAATCTGGGCGACTAGGATCAAACGATTCGTATTGGTTGAGGACTTCAGTAACCACACAATTAAATAAACGTGGCATATTTCCATAAGAGAATGAAGGCAAATGACTTTTTTAGGGTTGTAAAATAGCATAAATAGTTTTTGAGATTTTGCACCATTTTCTTTTATTATTTTTCAAAATTTATATAGGTAAATACGGAATTGGATA
Organism: Canna indica; assembly: GCA_034359265.1. Lineage (NCBI taxonomy): Eukaryota > Viridiplantae > Streptophyta > Magnoliopsida > Zingiberales > Cannaceae > Canna > Canna indica. The sequence continues at coordinate 72,840,911 of CP136894.1, read as the reverse complement.
GGTTCTGGATAAACTCAAATTAAATTTGGATAAGATCCGAGATAAAAATTGAAGAATCGATTAAAACTAGTTCTAATTTTGGGTTCAACAATGTTGGACCCAAAATCAGAATCTGAACCGATATCAGAACCTGTACCATATTGGAACATATTCGATTCCAACAAGGTACCCTATTGGAAATTATTTTGAAACTTGTAAATTAATGAATAGGTTTCAACACGGTACCTAAAACTTGTATCCTGGAATCTGTAAATGAATATATTCTAACAAAATATCTAGAATCAGTACTACACCACAGGTTTCGGATAGAGTTAGATTCCAGATTCCAATAGAATAGGATCTGATTCTAAAATCTAGAAATCAGTTCTATACAAAATAAGATCCGAATATCATAAAAAATATAAGGTATTTAAATCCACTCACCCCTATAAAATACCACATAACTAGTCTAGAAAAATAGAGATTTATTTACTTCTTTTTTTTCCGCATGGAGTACAATGAAACCACTTAGGACACTCCTCGTTCCAACCTTATTAAGCTCATTATATGTTGAAAAAGTATAAATAGTAGGTATTGTATCTCTTACCTTAGAAGAAGACATCTTTTGTTATTGATTTTCTTATTAAGCTTTTATGAGCCTAACTTTTATCAATCAAAGTATTCATATAAATTTTGCTATTAATAACAAAATTTTCTGTCAACTTAGCTTAGAGTTGACAATGGGCCGAGCCCGTCTGTGCCCAAGGGGCGAGCTGGGCTCGCCCCCTGAGCACGTGGGCCGTGCCAGGCACGCGTGCTATGCTGGCTCGGTCAAACCTAGGCTTGGCCGAGCCAAATCCAGGCTAGGCCTGCCTCCTGAACTGTTGGGTCATGTCATGCACGGTCCATTGCCACCTCTAGCTTAGCTTTCAAATGATATTAAGCTTGTTTTGGAGAATATTTAAGCGCCTATTTGATTGCTTAGGGAAAATATAGGACACTTTTGGTTTAACTACAAAATAAGCCCATTTATAAGAAATGGGAATAAATAATTAAAAACTTATAAAGAAAATGGTTCATTTACCAACTATTTTTGCAGCATCTTTAATCAAATATCAACTATGAGCACAAATCATCCAATGAATGTGGTTTTTATATACATGAAATTTACATAATAAACTTAGATCAACAAAAATTAAAAATCATAATTCACCATCTATCACCTTAATTTGTTCCACCTTGGAGATTAAGTAACACGAGTTCTACCTTTAACCTTTGTTCATTGCTAGTGGTTTTTGGTGTCATGTTACTTGTATCGTTGATTTCCAAAATAGTTCAATGACAACGGCAATTAATTTTTTTATTTTTTTTTTCAAAATTGTTCGGAAGAAACAAAGGTTTAGTTGCAAAATTGAATTTTTAGTAATTTTTTTAGTAAAACCTCTAAATCTAAGTTTATATAATCCTAAACTAATTTTTATAGGGGGATCACCAAATAGCAGTTGTTGTAGAGGATGGTAGGAGAACAGTCAGTAGATCGGAGAGGAAGATTTTTGTCAAAATCTAGATATGATTTTGATTAAAATTCTCCTGTCATGCATTAATTAGGTGAAAAACATGTTATGGATGATCTTAGGATCATTATGATCAGTTTTACTCAGAGTGTTTTGTGGTGTTTGGTGATTCAATTTTGTGATCTTGAAGTTTGTTGTCGAGTTCGTAAATTTTAGTTGGTGTCACTGAGATTTTTTAAGTGTTTTTGGTCTATTTTTATTTATAAATTTGAAGTATCTTGTTGTTGCCCAAAGTAGTGACTAGTGACAAGGAGGGACTACCACGGCTAGCGGAGGCAAGTTGTAGCTAGTCGTGGCACTACTGTAGCCAGCTAGCCATGAAACTCGTGACTACTGCTGCTCCAGACAACAGTAAGCCATGTCACGGCCCGACCCCATCGGTCATCCAGTAGGGTGTCATGCTCCATATTTTAAGAACACATGACCAGCCAAAGTACGAGCAAGTACTCAGGAGCCTATCCACACACATGAATCAAATGCGACAAGGATTAGATTAACCATGCACAAAGCCAACTAAATATAATGCCAAGCAAAACAAGTGTAACTATGCGAGTTACACAATCCAAGTAGTGACATAACATAAACAAATCCAATACCTAATGTACTACATGTTCAAAGTAAATAGACACACGACTCTATCTAATACTCGACTACACCAACCACCACGAGACCCACTGTTATATCCGGGTAAAAAATAAATAAATAAAAATAAATAAATAAATGGTTGTGGAAGTGGAGAAGTGTCAGGTGGCAGTGAGGGTGAGAATAAGAGGGTGATCGGAGGAGAAGTAGAGAGGAAGAGGGAGAAGAGAGGGTGCCTGCACGCGTAGGGAGGAGGTCGAGGAGGAGTCGGCGCGTGTCGCCGGTGGAGCTCGTCATCGCCGGAGTCACGGGATCGAGGTAGGAGATCTCATCCTCTCCGTTCCTTCATTTTCGTTGATTATCTCCGACGAATCGGACGACGAAGACAAGGCAAGGGGAGGTTGTTGCGCCGTACCCCGGGCTGGTCGCGTGTGGAAGTCGCACGGCGGGCGATCGCATGAGGGTTGCGGGGCTGCCAGGTAGCCATCGGAGCCTCTGCTCGGTCGGTCGTGGGACTAAGCGGGGCCGAAGGGTCGAGGAGGCTGTGGAGTCGTCGTTCGGCGACGATTAGGTGGCTGGCCGGAAGAAGAGGAGGGCGGCGAGCTGCAGGTGGGGTGAGGGGTGTGAAGAGAGAGAGAGAGAGAGAGAGAGAGAGAGAGAGAGAGAGTCCAGTCGGTGTTGGAGGTCGAGGAGAGGGCGGCCATGCCGCCGGGGTGGTCGCCGGCGGCCGGGATGGCCGGTCGGCGTGGGTTCGAGCGGAGCAGGGAGGTGGTGTCGGGCGCAAGGGGGCAAGGGGCAGGGGTGAGGGGAGAGGAGACGAGCGGGTGAGAGAGATATGAATAGTGTTTAGAGAATAGAGCTGTGTCGTATGAAATTGGGTTTATTTATAAATTATTGGGGTATTTTTGTAGTTGATCGTAGAGTCGTCGGATCGAGTCAAGGTGAATATCAAAATTGTATATTTTCCCGTGCTGAACGCGATGGTGGTGTCGGATTTCAAATTGGAGATCGATTGATATGATTTTGATATATTTTAGTATTTTGCTGTTGTTTAGTAATTGAATGATATAGTTATGTTTGAAATTAATTAATTTGGTGGATCTCGAGTTGTCGGTTGAAGTTAAGGTGAATAGTAATCTCGATCATTTTCGCGTGCTGAACGTGATGGTGGTGTCGGATTTCAGATTGGAGATCGTTTGATATGATTTTGATATTTTGTTGTTGTTGAGTAAGTGATTGATAGTTGTATTTGAAATTAATTTAGTTGGTGGGTCCCGAGTTGTCGGTTGAAGTTGAGGTGAATAGCAATCTCGATCTTTTTCGCGTGATGAACGCGATGGTGGGGTTAGTTTTCCGAGGAAGCATTGTTAGGTTGTTCTTTCAGTTGGTTAGTGGTTGAGGTTGTCGAGGTGTTTAAATAATAGTAAATTATTAGTCTGAGAATTTAGTCGATTGATTGGTGTGAAATAATTGTGGCTTGGAGAATGAGTTGAGCATGGGGTTTGGAGAGTGAGTTGGTTGATCATGGGCGTTTGGAGAGTGTGCTGAGTGTGGGTTGAGCCTGCAAGTCTGTTGTTGATTTGTCGTTGGAGATAAATTACGGAAATACCTTTGCTTCCATTGTTTGGTTTGTTTCATGAAATTATTGAACTCCTGTTGCATATTATTGTTGGACATGTCATGTAGAGAAATTGCATGTGTTGCATTTTATTGTTGCTTATTGGTGTTGTTTATTTGTTGAGCATGTTGTTATCCTGTTGATCATGTCATAATTAATTGGAGTTGTTATAATGTTGATCATGATGATGTTATGCTAGTAGCATGTTGATCATGTCATAATCACTTGGAGTTGTTGTGATATTGTTGATCATGATGTTTTGTTATTATCTTGTTGATCATGTCATAATCACTTTGAGTTGTTGCTATGTTGTTGATCATGGTGATATACCTTGTTGCACTCTTGGAGTCGAGTTGCATGGTTGATGTCGATCTGGAGGCTACGGCCTTGGAGAGGACTTCGGTCCAGGACCATTTTAGTGTGGTACCCCCCAGGGATGGGAGAGGGTATGAATATTGACTAGTCACTTTGGGCACCTTCGGGTGTGGGGATGTCGGACGCGACATCTGACGGGCTACCTGCTTGGTGGGGGTAGTCGCATCATTATTGGAGCGAACGATTGATGCCACTCTGCAGGTGGTAGAGTGCGAGGTTTTTACTCAATGGTCCACACGCTCGATGATTCAGTTGATGTTGTTTAGGAGTAGGTGAGGTGTATTTGTTGTGTTCATCGCCTTTGGTTGCATCTTAGGCCATGTTGTTATGCATTGTTGAGTTGACACTTGATATTTGTTGATCATATTGTGATTCTCCTACTCAGCATTCGCTGATCTCCGTTGTTTTTGCTTCAGACTTGCAGGGGTGAGCCGTTGATCTGTAGATCGAGGTGTAGATAGTTTTTAGACAGTTAGTCAGTCGTAGATGTGGAGCTCTGATGGTGATTGCTTTTGTATATTTGGGTAATTGTATTTGATCGGATATATAAATTGTAATTGTTGGTTTTAATGTTGTTTTATCTTATGTTATGATTCGTAGCTTTTCCTTTCGCTGCGCGGTGTCCAAGTCGTCGTCGCTTCCCGGGCCGGGGGCCGGGGCGCGACACCCACCACCTAAGCTTGCCGCAATCGGCCGTGTCATACCTCAATGATGAGGATATGCAAAACAACATCAAAAGAGCAACGAGTTCATTGAACTCAGTGAGTAGCTCCTCCAAGCCATCGCTAAGTTAAATCACAATATTAAGCCATAATAGTAACTCGGCATCAAATAACAATATCATAAGCACACAAGCCGAGGATGACGTTAGGAAAAGTCCTCTAACGCATACCCACAGCACCACCAGGTAGGGTGTTAGGAACACTACTAGAATATATCACATCAGCCACGAGGATCACCGACGACCGTCAGAATCATTCACGTCTTTGCGTCGACCGCAGTGGTCGTGGCTGATGTAACCAAATCAGTCGCGGGTCACATACGGCCAAACAGAGCCGTCGCTCATAGTTCATGGCGCGCACTGGGCGCGAAATAAAATAAGTTATTAGCCACGGCGTAGCGGGGGCGGAGGAGCCGTTGGTGATGTTAATAACCAAATTAACCGTTGGTGGGCTGAGGGAGTTGTCACTTATGATTGTCACCGGAAGCAAAACTTTACTTTACGAGCTGCTATATTGTGGACAATCAATGATTTCCTAACCTATGACATGTTGTCTGGTTGGAGCACGCATGGGCGACTCTCTTGCCCGTATTGCATGGAACACTCAAAATCATTCAGTCTTGAGAATGGTCGGAAAATTTCCTTCTTTGATTCACTACTAAAAATTGGTTCTTCAGCCACGGCTATCAGCACTGGCCGCTCAAGCCATTGCTATTTGCAACGGAATTCTTACGGCCGCTCAAGCCGTTGCAGATATATTGTATCTGCAACGGCTTTCTAACAGACACGTGAGCCGTTCCAGATATTAATTATCTCAGCAACGGCGTTCTAACGGACAAGTGAGCCGTTGCTGATAATTAACTTATCAACAACGGCTTTCTAACGGCTAAGTGAGCCGTTGCTGATAAGTTTATAGCGATCGCGCCCGCCCCCTTCTTCCTTTTTCTCTGCCCGCCGCTGCTCTCTTTCGATGCCGCTGCCGCTGTCGACGCCACCGCCCCGTCCTCGGCCTCCACCTCTCGTTCGATTCGAGGTATTTCTCTCCGCCTCTGACCCCCTATTTGTTAAAGCCGGCCGAAACCCTTAAAATAAGGTTTCGGCCGACGGCCATCGGTCGGCGCCCGGTGGTTTATGCAGTGTCCGGACACTAGACGCCGGCACCGTAGTCCACCGAACTTCGGCGTCGGAAATGCTTATATAATATTATATTATATATATATATATATATATATATATATATATATATATATATATATATATATATATATATATATATATATATATATATATATTAATTAATTGCTTGAATTAATTATTTAATTAATTGTTTAATTTGTTAGATTAATTTTTAGAGTTTAGATTAATTGTTATGATTTTTAGATTAATTGTTAGAGTTTAGAGTAATTTTTAGATTAATATTATGTTTTAGATTAATAATTGTAGGTTAATTATTTAAATTAGTTAAAATATTGTAGATTAATATTAATTAATTAGTTAAAATATTAATTAGTCCAGAGCAGTCCTTAGTGGACTCGCGTCGGAGTCGTCCACTTCGGACTTGCGGCGAAATCGTCCACTTCGGACTTGCGGCGGAATCGTCCACTTCGGACTTGCGGCGGAATCGTCCACTTCGGACTTGCGGCGGAATCGTCAATTTCGGACTCGCGCTGGAATCGTCCACTTCGGACTCGCGCCGAAATCGTCCATTTCGGACTTCCGCCGGAATTGTCCAATTTTGACTCGTGTCGAAATTGTCCACTATGGACTCGAACTGACTTGAAACATTTAGAAAATAATCATCCATCCGACGAGTTGATATGTTTCACGTGCACATCGATGAGTCAGATATGATTTAGCAAAACCTTAGATCCGTTCGGGGGTTGTATGTTCGTGTAAAAGAAGTAGATGATCTTTTATACGACGTATAACCCTTGAAGTAGACGATCGTTAGCGTCAGTGATAAAATTCGATGTCCCTACTGCATTTGCTTGAATGGACGATTTTTGGATCGGGAAACTGTCACTCTGCATCTATATAGCAAATGATTTACACCAAGATATTTTTTATGGACTTGTCACGGGGAGTCACGTGAAGTCGGGACGTCGAGCAATCCTGTCGTTCAGACACATGGTGAATCTTCATCTGCTAGTGTTTCTTCATCCAGTCAATCTAATCCCTATAGAACTATGACTTGATAGTCTTGGGGGTCAATTCCACCTGAATGATAATGTTGATCAGCCAGTTACTGAGACGTCAGTCCCACCAGATACTACAACGGTTGATATCACAGAAGTACAAACTGCGATAGAGATTGAATTGCCGAGTAAAGAAGCTGCAGAATTTTACGAGATGTTGAAAGTTGCTGATGAACCTTTGTATGAGAATTATCCTAAATATACTAGGTTTTCAGCAATGACGCAACTCCTAAACATCAAGGCCGATTGTAATATCAACGAGGTTGCGTATGATCAGATTGCAGAATTGACTAATGGAATGTTGCCTACTGATAATAAATTTGAGCCAACTTTTTATAAATCTAAAAAACTGATGAGAAAATTAGGGCCGAGGTACGAAAAATACATGCGTGCCAAAATAACTGCATTTTATATTATAAAGAAAATGTGCAGTTGGATAAATGCCCTGTATGTCAACATCCTCGTTACAAGGAGAAGAAATTCGTCCGATAAAAAAATATCTCGTTTAAGGTGCTTCAGTATTTTCCACTAACACCGAGGCTTCAAAGATCATTCATGTCGGAAAAGACGCCCCCCTACATGAGTTGGCATGCAAGAAGTCATGATGATACAGTAATGACTCATCCATCCGATAGTGAAGCATGGAAATATTTGGATACATGTTATCCTTCATTTGCTAGGGATACTAGAAATATTAGATTGGGATTGTGCACAGATGGTTTCAATCCGTTTGACATTCTGTAACTCCTTATTTGATTTGGCCAGTGCTGCTGACAGTTTATAATTTGTCACCGTTAATGTGTATGAAAGATGAATTTATTTATCTTTCGATGATTATTCCGAGTCCTAAGGGTCCGCGAAAAGAAATTAACGTGTTTCTCAGACCCTTGATAGATGAATTGAAAATATTGTGGACTAAGGGAGCTGTCACTTATGATTGTCATCGGAAGCAAAACTTCAATTTAAAGGCCGCGATCTTGTGGACAATCAATGATTTGCTGGCATACGACATGTTGTCTGGTTGGAGCACTCACGGCCGACTCTCTTGTCCGTATTGTATGGAACACTCTAAATCAATCAGTCTTTAGAACGGACGAAAAATCTCATTCTTTGATTGTCATTGTTGATTCCTACCGGCTAACCATCAGTATCGAAAGAATCGGAATAAATTTACGAAGGGCATAGTCGAAAGAGATGGGCCACCACCAATGTTGTCTGGTGAACAAATATTATCACGTGTTTCAGCACTTCCAGATATAGTATTTAGTCGGAATGAAAGAGTGGCAAGCTTTGGTCAAACACATAACTGGGTGAAAAAAAAATCTTTTGGGAACTGCCCTATTGGAGTTCATTACTAATTCGACATAATTTAGATGTTATGCACATTGAAAAAAATGTGTTTGATAATATTTTCAATACTTTGATGGATGTTTTCGAAAAAACTAAAGATAATGTCAAAGCCCGACATGATCTGAAAATACTTTGTAAGAGACCAGAGTTGGAGTTACAAGAGGTCAACAGACGATATCTGAAACCGAAGGCCCCATATGTGTTAAATAAACAACAGATCAAAGATGTTTGTCAATGGATAAAAGAACACAGATTACCCGATGGATATGCTTCAAACTTATCTCGATGTGTGAACGTCGATGATTGCAAAATATTAGGGATGAAGAGCCATGATGGTCATGTATTCATGCAGAGATTGCTTCTGATTGCATTCCTACGGTCAGACGGTGATACAGAACGGAGGCACCCCTGAGGACTTTGACGCAGGAGCGTGGGTCGAGGTTGCAGGTGGCTGGGACCACGGTCGTGTGTATGGTTTTGCAGATAGTGGTCATGCGCGAGCCGTGCTAGGCCTGCTTGGGGCACCGACCCCTCCGCATGCTGGTGAACGGCCGTCTATCTCCAGGTCCAGTTCTGATCATAGTACCAGGATAAGGACACTAGAGGTGACGGTCGCGCATCAGAGTCAGATGATGGCATAGATACATGCTATGCTACGCAACATCTCGGCTCTTACCGAAGCAGGCATCCCCTCGGCATCATCTGATCCATCGTCCTTGAGTCAGTCCACGTCGGTGTACACCCAAGCACTCCAGACCCCGCCATATGATCCAGACCATCCTCCATCGTCATCGTGAGATTTATTGACTTTGTTACTTAGATACTATACTTGATTAATTTGTTTTGTTTGGATATTGATACTTCAAATTTGCATTTGAATAGTTTTTATACGATTGTGGATAATTATAAATATAAGTATAATTATTTTGATGTATATCTTGGTGTATTTGTGATGTGTAAATGAATGTATGTATGAGTGTATGGGTGTGTGAGTTATGTATCAGATAATGTATCAATGTATTAAATGGAAATTTGGAATTTTAGATTTTTTCAATTGTAGGTTGTAGTTATCAGCAATGGCTTTCCCACGGTCGTCCGTGGGAAAGCCGTTACTAAAAGTGTATCGTAAGTCGTTGCTGATGTCATACAGCAACGGTCTTTCACTAACGGGTTTGCTACGGACACGCGGGTCATTGCTAATAATTGTTATCAGCGACGGAACCGGGTCCGTGGCAAATCCATTGCTGATAATATTATTAGCAATGACGCGAGCGACCGTTGCTGATCTGTTACTAAATTATCAGCAACGCGTCTTTCTGCCACGGCTCCATTGCAACAATTGGGGTCGTTGCAAGCCGTTGCAAGCCGTTGCAGATGGTTTTCAGCAACGGATCAACAATGGCTGAAGCCGTTGCTGATGTCTGTGATTGTCATCGTCGGTCCCTACGTCTAACCATCAGTATCGAAGGAATTGTGACAAATTTATCAAGGGTGGAGCCGAAAAAGATGAGCCACCACCGATGTTGTCTGGTGAACAGATGTTAGCACGTGTTCAATTACTTACAGAGATTATTTTTGGTCGAAATGTCAGAATTTCAGGCTTTGGTCAAATACAACTGGGTGAAAAAAATATATCTTTTGGGAATTGCCATATTGGAGTTCATTACTGATTCGACATAATTTGGACGTCATGCACATTGAAAAAAATGTGTTTGATAATATTTTTAACACATTGATGGATATTTTCGGCAAAACTAAAGATAATATGAAGGCCCGACATGATGTAAAAACACTTTGTAAGAGACCTGAGTTAGAATTGCAAGAGGTCAACGGACGACTTCATAAGCCAAAGGCGTCGTATGTGTTAAATAAATAACAGATGAAAGATGTGTATCAATGGATCAAAGAACTCAGATTACCCGATGGATATGCCTCAAACTTATCTCAATGTGTAAACGTCGATGAATGCAAAATATCGGGGATGAAGAGACACGATTGTCATGTATTCATGCAGAAATTGCTTCCGGTCGTATTTCAAGATCATCTATATGTTTGGGGTCCGTTGACAAAATTAAGTATGTTTTTCAGAAACATTTGTGCAAATGTACTTCGAGTCAAAGATATGTCAGCACTTGAAAATAATATTATTGAAATCATATGCAAGCTGGAGCAATTTTTTCCTCCTGCATTTTTTGACTCGATGGAGCATCTACTGATACACTTGGCATACGAGACACGAGTTGGTGGCCCCGTTCAATACCGGTGGATGTACTTATTTGAAAGATACATGAATCGTCTGAAGAAAAAAGTAAAGATCACCGCCACAATTGAAGGTTCCATATCAGAAGCATATATAATTCAAGAAATTTTAACATTCTGCTCATTTTATTTTGAATCAACCATCAAGACAAGACTTAATCGTCTTCCACGGAACGACGACGGGGGAGCTCGACCATCAGATGGTTGTTTAAATATCTTTGGTTACCTCGGTTGAGCTTTGGGTTCTCGTCTGTCTCGATTCTTAAACGATGAAGTGTATCATTTGGCCTATTTGTACATTTTACTAAACTGTCTAGAGATTGAGAAGTTCATTGAAATATTTGACATTGAGATGGTGACAAAATACTCAATTTACAGCGATGAGAAATTAGAAAGATTACGGAATCGTGAGTTCCCTAATTTATTTCAAGCTTACAACACATAACACAGAGGCGAAATAGATAACCAAATCTTTGAGTTTGCTAGCAGACCGGCACGACTTGTACAGTGTTATAATGGTTATTTTATTAATGGATATAAATTTCACACACTTGAATATTCATCTACAAAAAAGACTATGAATGTCGGGGTCTGCGTCAAAGAGACAACGTATACTGAATGTGATGTTGACTTTTACAGACTATTAGAAGAAGTCATAGAATTATAATATTTTGGATGTATATCAGTTGCCCTTTTTAAATGTCATTGGTTCGATACAAGCGATAGGGGCATGAGAGTTCATCCAAAGTATAAACAGCTGGTCAAGGTCAATTACAAATCAAAATTGGCTTCAAATGAGCCATTTATATTGGCATTTCAAGTTGAACAAGTATATTATATGCAGTATCTGTCTCGAAAGAAAGATATAGCAGATTGGCGTGTAGTTTATAAGACTAAAGTCAGAGGAAAAATTGACTTGATAGTTGGAGAGAATGAGCCAGCAGATGACTTCTATCAAGAAGAAGATCCTTTCGAAGTGGAACGAGTTAGTCCAATACTCGAGGATGATGACACAGAGTTAGTTCTGTTCAATTGGAAATAGAATACGTTGATGACGACGATAATGAAGTCAAGGAAGGACAGAATGATGATGAGGGAGACGAACAAGAATTTCAAGATTCCGATACAGAAGAACAAGAAGAAGAGTATTACACGGATGACGATGACGAATAATTATTAATGTGAAGTACATATTCAATTATTAAATATATCTATTAATGTATTATATATAATATAATTATATTAAATTTTTACAACTATGGTTCGAGATATCAGTTCTCGAGGAGGCATTCCTCGTAGGACCCCCCGACAATTACCACCTGCCCCACCTGTACCCACTGACTATTTGCCTTCCACCTCCGGCCACCATCCCCCCACCTGATCCGTCCATTGTTCCCTCACATGATCTAGCCACCATCCCCTTACATCCGGCTATCATCCCTCCGTCACCCTCTGCAGATCCAGGACCGTCGTCTTCGAGACGTAGGCCACGATGGCCTTACATAATTCTCCCTCCGCCACCCAAGGGAGAACTGCGCAGAGCAATTAGTGTGCGCGGAAGACGGTAAGTATATGTATCAATTATTTCTTATAATTTATTTATTTCAAAATATCATATTATGAATTTATATTTTGTGCAGATTTGAGCAGGAGGACGTCCCTTGCACGATAGCGGGGACGATCCGAAAGTTTATGCGCGGGGCGTGGCCTACATGGTCTCACGTGCCCCGTGAGCATATGGATTTATTGTGATGAGAGTTCACGGTAAGTATATTTATTAAATTAATATTAATGTTAAATATTCATCGGTAGTAATAATTTTTTTTTGCAGGCTCATTATACATAGCCAGAGGACTAGACCACTTTTGTTGAGGCTGCATGGGAGCATGTTGCCCGCGCTCGCTATAATGGGCTGCTTCAGCAGGTCCATCAGACCGTGATGAGATGGTTGGGGGCCACACAGATAGGGCAGACTCGGGGACACGCCCCCGAGTGGATTCTTGGCCCTGTGTGGGACCAGCTCGTTGAGCGGTGGGATACACCTGAGTGGCAGGAGGTATCCCGGACTACGTCGATAAATCGTATGTCTGGGGGGGTAGCACGGGCGTGCGCCACACTGGTGGCTCCATATCTTTTGTGGTTCATTAGCGTCGTATGATATGTATAATTTAATTATTTTTAATTAAATTATATATTGTGTATAATGATATTAGTGTATTTATTTTCTAATGTAAGACGTGAGTGATGGAGGTGTTTGAGCGCACCCACTGTCGTCATCGAGGAGCGAGAGACTACGTTGATAGCAGAGCCTCGTATATAATGGTAAGTATTTATATATGTCTATTTGATTTACACAATTTTTTTTATAGTTTATATATATTTAAAATATAAACATGTGTAAGAAACTTACACGAGGTATGTGATCGAGCGTGGAGGCAAACCGGAGGAGTTCGACATAGGAGCTTGGGTGGAGGCCGCAGGTGGCTGGGAGCACGATTGTGTTTATGGCTTTGTAGACAGTGGCCATGCACGCGCCGTGCTCGGGCCACTTGGGGCACCGACCCCTCCAACTGCGGGTGAGCGTCCCTCGACATCCCGAGCGTAGGATCAAAGCCGGATAGCGGCCATGGAGTCGGAGCTCACCCAACAGAGACAGACGATGGAGAAGCAGAGACAGGCGATGGAGGGGTAGAGACTGGCGATGGAGGGGTAGAGACTGGCGATGGAGGAGCAGAGGCTGGAGATGTAGGAGCAGAGGCGGACAAATGACGAGTTGAGACAAACAATTTAGGACATGCAGACACTCCTCACTCAGATTGCGTCTCACTCTGGCCTTCTATCGATGATGTCGCAGTCGTCGTCCTTCTCGACCCAGTCGACGCTCCCGACCCAGTCGTTGTCGACTCCACCGCCTCCACCGCAGCCGTGAGATTTTGATTTATTGTATTTTATTTATATTTTGATACTTTGTTGTATATATATGATATTTTGATAATTGTTTGCCTCCGATTTGAGGCATAGATTGATGATATTTATGTAAAACTTGTATGTTTGGTTTCAAATGCATGTGTATGATGTTTTCTGATTGTAATATGTAATTGAAAATAGGTTGTAGTTTATATATCATTGTATACATGAATTTATAAAAAAATTAATTTTTTCAGTTACAGGATACACCTTTAGCCACGGCTTACCCACGGTTCACCGTCACTAAGCCGTGGCTGAAAGCTTATCGTAAATGGCTGATGGCCTGGGCAGCACCAAATATCACGGTTGCTAATAGTATCACCGACGGGACTGTGCCGTGGCTGATGGGTTGGTATCAGTGACAGTGCCTAGAGCCATCACTGATATTTTTTAATCAACGATAGCACACGCAGCTATTGCTAATGATTACGTGTGACGGCGGCGCTCGATCATCACAACTTATCTGAGACACCCACATCAGTGACGGCATTTTGCCACGTCCTTTGCCGTCCGTGATAGTTATCACCGATGGTTCATCCACGGATTCAGCCGTCGATGATGACGACAATTCTAGTAGTGGAATGCCCTCTAGCACGTACCTATCCATGGGTAAAACAACTTAGAAAGGCCCTTTAGTGTTGCTGCTCGCTCCCGTCGGGAAAGCCCTCCAACATATCTCAACGCTAGGAAAGTCCTCTAGGAGTGTTTCCACCGTTAGAAAAGCCCTCTAACGATATCACAAGCACAATACACACACATATCCAAATAAGGGAAACACAACATGTAATAAGTATATCCAACTCAGACGGGTGCGATTGTACATCAAGTATCTCGGGTGCACGCGTAGGTACACCCAACACAACCCTAACTCGGCTTCAAGCCCTCGACCACTCGCCGCACCAATCATAGAAATTTCACATTTGAATTCTTATCCAGAAAGATAACATATGGTAAATTTTTGCTCATAGAAATTTTAGCCTAACGTTGAAAATCTCATCACGTTGTTCCATGACGTCATCCACCGTTTCAACCCTCTAAGTTTTCCCAAATAGCCGGGAACGGTTGGACCCTCAATCAAGGTCCCAAAGCTAATTATTAACCTCAAATTTCAGTCTACATAACAATGGAAAAATCAGATTCTACTAAATTTAACGTTGAAAATTATTTAACGTTGAAAATTTCAGGCTGATTCTAATTATTTAACGTTGAAAATTTCAGGCTGAAAATTTTAGCAACCTGCATCACCCTTCTGGTGCAGAAATATATCATGAAAAGTCTACTAAATTTCACTCTAATGTGTCCTAAAGTAGCTTAGGTACTACCCTAAAATTTTAAGACTCAAAAACCCCCCTTTTCCCGATAACCAACCATGCTAGGGAGGGGTATAAGCATAAATAATGAGTAGGGAAGCTAAATTTCAGCAACCTCACAATGATTGGTCAATCTAAATTTTCGATATAAATAAACAAACACAAGCTGGAATTTAAACACCCTTTTCAGTATATATATATAGTTACAACTAGCTTGCGGTTGTAACTTGTCAACGTATGCTATCCATTAATCGCACGTTAAACTACTTAACACATGCGTCAATCTCACGTAATCATGTATAACATAAAACCTGAAATTTAACACCCAATTAGAGTCTTATAAACTGAAATATGAACACCACCTCTTGTTGTCATCACGGGCATAAAACGCAAGTTCCCTCTGCACCCGGGTTTAGGCCCTCCCTAAGGCAGACCAAAAAGCTATTGCCTTATGTCCCTCAAAATTTTAGGCCTCCAAGTACTTAGATCGATAATTGAATATTATATTTATTTTATTATAAATTAAGATCTCAAATAAGTCATTTAATCTTTTATAATTATCTTTATCTCATTTTCATTAATTAGTCAACTATTATTTTATCAATTTCTCACTTTTCTATATTTTCTCTCGATCAATCTAATTTTTCACTCATTTTTTTCGTAATACCTCATTACTTAATTCATTTCGGTTCCGATTCTGGATACTTTATGTGTTGGACCTAGAATCAAAATCGATTTTAACATGTTCCTTAAATTTTGTTCCGGACCCTATCCGAATTTAATTCGGATCTATCCGCAACCTACCCTATCGGGTAGGTTCCAATCGGTTCCGGGTCAACTCGATACCCATGCACATCCCTAATATATACAAATCTTTAATTAAGTGACAACGCTCATGCTAACTTCAATTAAGACCAACGATCCAGGGACGATCCGTCCATTAGGTCCAAAAGGTTTCATCTTAAGATTTCGTCTTAGACCACAATATCTCTTGAGCTGTTCATGCTCTAAGGCCAGCCCTAGACTTACCCTTTCTACCAAAATCAAGAGTCTGTCCCTTACACCCGACCCGAGCCTTATAGGGCAGCCCCTCAACCTATGTTCCACGAAGGATTATATCCCACCTAAGATTTAGCATCGTAGAGGACCTTAACATGTACCCTATTCCTCTTTATTTCATGCAATCAAAAGAACATGGGAATACTTCTCTAAATATTATGAAAATGCAGAATTATATTCGTCAAGGGCTGCTACAATGGGGAAAAACTTGAAGTAGGGGATGAAAACCACTCACTTTGAGAAGGGCTTAATTAAGGAAGGAGAATATGGGGATGAAGCCTCGCTGCGTTCAATTTTCGGCGAAGCCCCGAACTCCGACCAAACTCCCCCTTGCAGTGTCTTCTCTCTCACAACACCTAGGGATGTGTGTGGCTCCTCATGGAGTCATACGGTCCCGGGTGTAATATTATATTATATCTTTTAATAGAAATTATAAGTTTGCTCATTCAATTTGGGTTCCAGTCGAATCCTTGGACTTCTCTCGAGCCTAACTCAAACCCAATATCACAAACAACATAACAATTCTTCTCGTGCAATCGGGCCGTACGTATCTTAAGTCGCGCCCTCCGGCGATTCAATCGGCCCACTCCGATGCGCCTGTGAGTCTTTCCGCTAAAACATAAATTAAAATTTAATCAAAATATGCGAATATTACACGGGGCCAGGGAGAGGGCCTCACAGGCGCCGGCCAAGTGCACAATAGTTTTTGGCTCGAGTTGATCATGGGAAGAGGGTGAGGGATGAAGTATTTTTAAAATAATAGTGGTTTAGTACTTATAATGGTGTTTTATTGTTTATATGTTATAATATTTGCAACGGTGAATTACTATGTGTGACAGTGTAATGGTGCTATGAATTCATGTAATAGTATTGTATATATTTTTAACTATTTATTAGTCCATCACAATGCTATATTTGTTTTTAATTATTTATTCAAAAAATATATTAGAATTTCCCTTTTAATTATTTGAAGAGCTTTCCATAGTCAAATTTTTATTTATCATGTATGAATTTTATTCAACTCCACGGATACAATGGCGGGATTCATTTTCCTAAAAAATAATTATGTAATATATTTGGACTTTTAAAATTTTTTTTAAAAAAAAAAATTATTCTAACATTTTATTTCTACCAAGTTTAAAATTTTTACCCAGTCTATAAAATTAAATTTAAATTAAAAATAGATAAAATATTTTGGTTCAATATATATATATATATATATATATATATATATAAAAGATCCTAGTACTTATTTTATATCATAAAATATATATTTCATTGATTTTAGACAAAAGTCTATAATATGTTAGAAAATTTTGTCAAAGTGTATACCACTAAATTTAAATTGAAAAAATGAAATATATTGGTCGAAAATACTATTTTTAGACCTCTACCACTTCTTTTATATCATAAAAATATATATCATGAATTAAAATTATTTTTTTATAGGTTTAATTATGCTTTTAGTCCCCTAAAATATTATATTTTTTTTCGTTTGGTCTATCCTTTTCAAAAACTTTTCGTTTAGTCCATCAAAAATTATTTTCATTTTCGTTTGGTCCCTCCATTAACTTTTGTTGTTAAGTACCAATGCTGACATGGATTAAAGATAAAATGCGGGACCAAACGAAAAAATAGAGATATTTTAAGGGACTAGATAGAAAAAATATATATTTTAATAACCTACAACATTATATATATATATATATATATATGTTTTCTCATCTTATTCACTAATATAAAATCCCATCAATTTATTTTTTCTTATTCCAAAATATTTACCTCACAAATCTACAATAAATTTATGACTCACGGCGACGACGCTCTTGCGCCACCACGACTCACGCTCTCATCGTCCTTTTTTGTGTCAACGCCTTTTATTCTCCTAACCCTTTTTTGCCACCACGATTTATTTATTAATTAATTCCAAAAAATCATGATGAAGAAAGCAAGGTTGTTGTGGTGTTATATGATGATGGGCAGTCTCACAAGCAGCAAAGGGTGGCGCGAGCGCGAGCACGAGTCATGGTGGCACAAGCGCGAGTCATGATGGCACAAGGGCGGTGTCACACCTCAAATTCGAATCACGCTATCGGCCAAAGTGCGAACAGACACTCCGAAGTCTAAATCATACAAACATAATTATCCATGCAATATAGCCAAGTCAAGATGTCATAACATACACCTTAATCATCAAAGTAACTACTCGGTATCAATTTAAGTAAAAGCTACATAAGTTCAACTAACTACAAGACTCAGACAAATTATATGTCTTTTAAATAAACTCAATTCGACTCAACTCGACTACACCAACGGGTTTCACAAGACTGCCACCGGAGTTCGCCGCCACCAGTCGTGCCATAACTCAATGATCACACTCTGCAAAAACAACATACCGAAAGAATGGTGAGTTCAAAAAACTCAGTGAGTGGTCGTCTCGACCATCACCAAGCCAAACCATATAAATAATTAATGTAGTAATTATCTTTGTGTTCAAATGACTGATATGATCATGGTACATATTACTTTAATAACTTGTGCGCTACACGCACGACGCACCACACAGTCTGACTCGACCCATTTAGAGTCATCCTCTAGTTATCGGCTTACAACTCACGGGAGGAGGAGGGGCTCGCTAGGCCGACCACCCCTAGTAAACCTCTAAACTTGGGCTCACTAAGCTAGGAAGGCCCTCTAGCCTCAATGCCCATAGCTCGGTCGGGAAAGACCCTCCGACCCATGCCACTCGGGCTCACTGAGGTAGGAAGGCCCTCTAGCCTTAGTGCCCATAACTCGGTCGGGAAAGGCCCTTCGACCCATGTCACTCGTACGCTAGGCGTACCACTTGGTCCAATACGGCCCAACATCATCTCGTGCGCGATGCGCACCACTCGGTCTATCCAGCCCAATATCGTCTCGTGTGCGATGCGCATCACTCGGCCTATCTGGCCCCATATAGTCTCGTGCATGATGCGCACCACGTACTCAATCCAATAAGGCTCACTACTATCTCATGTGCGGGGCACACTACTCGACCTAATAAGGCCCAACAAATGCTCGTGCGCTATGCGCACCACTCGACCTAATAAGGCCCAATGAATATCAACTTAGAGAATAATCAACTCCTAGACACTCCCTTCTTTCTATACCTCGTGGAACGTCAGTTCGCAACCCAATCTTAGCCTCTCCACATTTACCTTTCCATAATATTTACCCGAAGCTATACCCTCATGTCAACACGTAGAAGTTCAATTTTTACTACTGATATCAGGATAAATTTCTAATATTTACAGCAAACCAGAAAAATATCATACCAGGCTCGCAATCCGACTCGCTTAACATGCACAATGACAAATCCAGCCTATTGTAACCATCCTTTTTCTACCTACATCCTACTGTTCAGGTCACCAAAGTAATTTATAAGTTCTCAAAATATAGTGTACATGAAGATCGATAGGTTACATCGATATTTTACACAGTAAACTAGCAACCCAAGCAACATAATCAACTCAGCATGCATTTAAACAACAATTTTTAGCAACCTTAAACAAATTTCAGCATAAGATAATTAACTTTAATTATTTAACAACTAAATCACAGCATCATGGCAACATAATCATGAAACAAAAGCTTATCCATTTGTCCTTTAGGGTACTCTACACCCTTAGGGTCACTCGTCCACACTAGACCACAATAATACAAAATTTTAAGCATGATGTATTAAATACAATCATCAGAATTAATCAGTAATCAAATTAGAAATAATTAACAAACATCAAACATGAGTTCTCCTAATAGAGCCGGTCCTTCCTAGGGTTTTGGGGGCATGCCCTAGGATTGCCGCACCCTTCCAAACCCCAAGGGGTGCCCTATAATCCCCTATCAACGCATACAAATATGAAAAAATTTAATTCTAGAAAAAATTTCATCTTTCGATCCTATCTACAATGATCGACATAATTTAACAAGACCAAACTGAAATTAAAATACCTCTTCCAATATAGGATAAATAAATAAGAACTTTTAAGCAAATCCTTTCCCTTACTTTAATTCAATCGTCCCTAAAGAATATAGTGTGCCCTTCTTTGCTGTTGCTGCACACACACTCTTTTCCTCTTCTTTATCCTAGGGGTCAATTTTCACACAATTAGCTACTGTTATAATTAAGCCTAGTCAACTAGGGCTTGTTGACCACTTAATTCCCTCAACACCCTACTTACACCATGTGGCCACAAAAGGGAAAAGGAAGCATGCGGCCACACACAACCCAACCTAGGGTTTTCAATTCCATGTTCCACCGTACTATCAATTTAATCCAAGAATAAAATTACTCATACAAGCCAAAGAAAAAGTACATTTACTTAACCATTCTCAAGATTAATATACACCTCATTCTCAAGGATCGGCTGTGAGAGGGAAGAATTAATCAGGGTTTCAATTTCCAATACCCTTTTCACCCATACCACCATTCAATGCCTACTATTATAACCCTACACAAATATATTTCATTGACTACACGTTCAATTTCAAGTCAACATTTTTCTCTAAATCATGCAGCCACAAAGAATGATAAAGCATATGGCCACATGAATAAAATTAGGATTTCTATTCCCAGTTCGAGCGCACCTTCAATTTAAACCAAACATGAAATCTTTACCTACAAAGCATGCTCCTCGTGCAAGCCAAATATAAATTTCCATGTATAAGAGAAATATCAAACTTTTCTTCACACTAGTAGGCAGCCACAAAAATAAAATTTCCAATGCCAAACTCTCATACATTAAATCCCTAATCTTAGAAACGGATCGACGCTAGGAACACGCCCCCAAATCTCGATTGAAGAAAGGATCAAAACAATTTCAAGAAAACCCCATATTACTTATGGTGAGGAGCAGCCAAGGAGAAGAGGGAAAATAAAAATTCTTGACAAGAATAGCCACTCACCTGGAGAGGTAATCAAGGAGAAGAAGATGATGACGATACCTCGCGACGACGACAATTGGCGACGGCGAAGATCCGGCCACAAGGGAGCAGCGCCTCCTCCCTCTTGTCTTGGGCGTCGTGTGGCTTTTCCTCCCCCGTACGGTTGCCCAAGATCAAATATTTAATTTTTTTGAAATTTACCTATTTGCCCTTCATGACTTAAGTGAACCATATATTGGTCTAATCTCGTCCAACTCGAGTTCCGATCGAACCGTCGGACTCGACTTGAGTCCAACTCACATTAAATCTCCAAACCAACTTAAGTAACATAATTTTACTTGCGCATAAGGTCTGTATTTTAATTTGCGCCTTTTGGAGATCTACTCGGCCCGTTCCGACGTGCATCTCGGGTTTTTTTTATTGAAGCCATAATAAATTGGTTAAAAAATTTTAAAAAAAAATTCACGGGTATTACAGGCGGCACGAGCGTGAGTCGTAAATTTATTGTAGATTTATGAGATGAAGATTTTGAAATAATAAAAAGTAAATTGATAAGATTTTATATTGGTGAATTATATATATATATATATGCACGCTTTTGCTTTATGTTATATATATATATATATATATATATATATATATATATATATATATATATATATATATATATATATATATATATATATATATATATATTTCATCTAGTCCCTTAAAATATCTTCATTTTTCTGTTTGGTTTCTCATTCTGTCTTTAATCTATGTCATCATTTGCACTTAACAGTAAAAGTTAATGGAAAGTTAACAGATGGATCAAAGGAAAACGAAAATAATTTTTGAGGGACTAAACGAAAAGTTTTTAAAAATGAGGAACCAAATAAAAAAAGATATTTTGGGAGACCAAAAACATAATTAATGCATTTTAGGTTTTGAATATGATAATCTAAACCATCATATTTCGAATTTGAAAATTTTCATTAAAGATATTCCGATTGAAAAATTATTGTTGGAAAGTTAAATTAATTTCGAGCTAATAAAATAACATACCAAAATACAAATAATTGGACTAAAATAGTTCCTAAAAATTTACACCAGACTTAATTAAGAGAGAAATTAGGATAATAAAAATAAAGATAAAATATAAAAATATCAACAGACAACAAATAAGTTGCGACATATGAAATGAATCATTCAAATACCAGCGTTTACAAAAAAAAACATAAATATTCTATATAATTCACATGTCTAAATAATAAATATTTTACCTATGATTGAGAAATAATAAAATTTTAAATGCAATAAAATAAAATAAAAATGTCGAAGTTAAACTAATATTTTTAAAAAAAACTTAGAAATTAAATTGATGGGCTAAAACTAATCAAATAGAATATAATAATTACTTATAACTACTAGATTTGTGATAATCAACAACGGCTATCAGCAACGACAGCGAAAGCCGTTGTTATTTCTAACAACGTTCTTACGGTCGCTCGGACCATTGTAGATGTGATATATCTGCAACGACTTTGTTACGCCCGCTTGAGTCGCTGTAGATATATTATCACATTAGCAACGGCTTAGTTACGGCTACGGCATCCGTCACTCTTTAGCCGATCGCGCGCTCGCGGCGCGAAAATAAAATACTTATTAGTAACAGCATTCTAATGGATGAATTGAATGAGCCGTTACTGATAATGTTACTTATCAGCAACGGCTTTCTAATGGATGAGTGAGCCGTTGCTGATAAGTTTATTTAACTCGACCGATCACGCCCGCCCCTTCCTCCTTCTTCTTCCTTTCTTCTATCGCTACCGATCTCTGCTTGCTCGTAGTCGTCTTCCGCCGCCGCCGCCCACCTTCGTCGCCCGCTCCAGGTAACTCGCCCCCTCTCTATTTATATTAGAACCGATCAAAACCCTAGGTTTAGGGTTTCGGCCGGTGGCCGAAACTTTGTCTAGTGTTTGGAGCTTTGTCCGCGGTCGTCGGACACTAGACGCCGACGCTAGAGTCCACATAACTCCGACGCCAAAATTAGGGTTTTTTTTTAAATCCTATTTTTTTTTCTTTTATTAAATCCTAATTCTAGATTAATTAAATATTTTTATGGTAAATTTACATGTTAAGATTAATTAAATCTTAGATGTTTAGATTAATTAAATGTTTAGGTTAATTTAGATATTTAGATTAGATTAGATTAATTTAGATTAGATTAGATTAATTTAGATTAATATTAATCTTTAGATTAATATTAATCTTTAGATTAATTTAGATTAATTAATTAGATAAATGTTTAGATTAGATTAATTTAGATTAATTTTAGTATTAATATTTAGATTTAGATTAATTAGAATCGTCCATTTCGGACTTGCGCCGAAATCCGTCCACTTTGGACTCGCGTCGGAATCATCCACTTTGGACTTGTGTCGAAATCGTCTACTGTGGACTCGAACCAGCATCGAAACATTTTGAAAATAATCATCTATCCGACGAGTTGATACATTTCACGTACGCATCGACGAGTCGGATATGATTTAGCAAAACCTTAGATCCATTCGGGGGTTATATGTTCGTGTAAAAAAAGTAGATGATCTTTTATACGACATACAATCCTTGAATTGTCCCTAATTGGACAATTTGAGAATATAGTTATTTGTATTACACTTAGTTTTTTCTTTTAACTTTTAACTCATTCTTAAATTTTGGCTATTGTATCTCTCTTATTTTTCGATACGTGCCCAGATGATATGCGTATTCGGAGAACTGTAGGGAGATGCTGCCGAAAATTAGAATGAAGTTAGTGGTTAAAAGAAATACTTAGTGCAATATGAATAACATGAATCCCGAATAGAATATGACCATCTCATCTATAAAGACATTGATTGAAGATATTATCATCGATTGACAAAATCATGTTAGGCGATTGAAGTTGGATGTACCGAATGAGCTTTAACGAATGAGTTTCGCTTAGGCATAAATTACTTCCTAAATTTTGTCTATTCGAATAGGAAATTCGTTAGCGCCGGTGATAAAATTCGATGTCCATGCCGCATTTGCATAAATGCACGATTTCTGAACCGGGAAACTATCACTCTGCATCTGTATAACAAAGAATTTGCACCAATATATTTTATATGGACTTGTCACGGGGAGTCACGTGAAGTCGGGACTTCGAGCAATCCTATCATTCAAACACATGATGAATCTTCCTCTGCTGGTGTTTCTTTATCCAGTCCATATAATCCGTATAGAACTATAATACTTGATAGTCTTGGGGTCAATTCCAATTGAATGGTAATGTCCATCAGCCAGTTACTGAGACGTCAGTGCCACCAGATACTACAGGTGTTGATGTCACAGAATTTTCATCAGAAGTACAAACTGCGGTAGAGATTGAATTGCCGAATAAAGAAGCCGTAGAATTTTACGAGATGTTGAACCCTGCCAATGAACCTTTGTATGAGAATTGTCCTAAATACATTAGGTTTTCGGCAATAACGTAATTCCTAAACATCAAGGCCGATTGGAATATCAGCGGAGTTGCGTTTGATCGAATTGTGGGATTGATAAGTGGAATGTTATCTACTGATAACAAGTTTGAGCCAACTTTTTATAAGACTAAAAAGTTGATGAGAAAATTAGGGCTTGGCTACGAAAAAATACACGCGTGCCAAAATAATTGCATTTTATATTATAAAGAAAATGCGCAGTTGGATAAATGCTCTGTATGTGACCATTCTCGTTATAAGGACAAGAAATCGGTCCGACAGAAAAATATCTCGTTTAAGGTGCTTTGGTATTTTTCACTGACACCGAGATTTCAAAAATTATTCATGTCGGAAAAAGACGGCCCCCTACATGAGTTGACATGCAAGAAGTCGTGACGGTACAATAATGACTCATCCATCCGATAGTGAAGCATGCATGAAAACATTTGGATAGATGTTATCCTTCATTTGCTAGGGATACTAGAAATATCAGATTTGGGTTATGCACGAATGGTTTTAATCCATTTGGTCATTCTGCAACTCTTTATTCAGTTTGGTCAGTGCTGTTAACGGTTTATAATTTATCATCGTCAATGTGTATAAAAGATGAATTTATTTATCTTTCGATGATTATTCCGGGTCCTAAGAGTCCGCGAAAAGAAATTGACGTGTTTCTCAGACCCCTAATAGATGAATTAAAAATATTGTGGACTGAGGGAGCTATCACTTATGATTGTCATCGAAAGCAAAACTTCAATTTAAAGGCCGCGGTCTTATGGACAATCAATGATTTCTTGACCTACGGTATGTTGTATGATTGGAGCACTCACGGTCGACTCTCTTGTCTGTATTGTATGAAATACTCTAAATCATTCAATCTTCAGAATGGATGAAAAATCTCATTCTTTGACTATCATTGTCGATTCCTACCGGCTAACCATCAGTATCGAAGGAATCGTAATAAATTTACTAAGGGCAGAGTTGAAAGGGATGAGCCACCACCGATGATGTCTGGTGAACAAATATTAGCACGTATTTCAGCACTTCCAGAGATAGTGTTTGGTCGGAATGAAAGAGTGTCGGGCTTTAGCCAAACACATAACTAGGTGAAAATAAGTATCTTTTGGGAATTACCTTATTGGAGTTTATTATTGATTTGGCATAATTTAGACGTCATGCACATTGAGAAAAATGTATTTGATAATATTTTTAACACTTTGATTGATGTTCTCGGGAAAACTAAAGATAATATCAAGGACCGACATGATCTGAAAATACTTTATAAGAGGCCGGAGTTAGAGTTACAAGAGATCAACGAACGATATCTGAAGCCGAAGGCCCCGTATGTGTTAAATAAACAACAAATGAAAGATGTTTGTCAATGGATCAAAGAACTCAGATTACTCGATGGATATGCCTCAAACTTATCTCGATGTGTGAACGTTGATGATTGCAAAATATCAGGGATGAAGAGCCATGATTGTCATGTATTCATGCAGAGATTGCTTTCGATCGCATTTCGAGATCTTCTACCTGATAATATTTGTGGTCTGTTGACTGAATTAAGTCTTTTTTAAGAAACATTTGAGCAAATGTCCTTCAAGTCAAACATATATCAGCATTTGAAAGTAATATTGTTGAAATTGTATGCAAGTAATTTGAGCAGTTTTTTCCTCCCGCTTTTTTTGTGTCGATGGAGCATCTACTGATACAATTGGCATACGAGGCACGAGTTGGTGGCCCCGTTCAATATCGGTGGATGTGCTTATTTGAAAGATACATGAATCGTCTGAAGAAAAAAGTATAGAACACCACGGCTGTAAATGTATGGGATTACTCCGGATATATGGGACAACTCATGGCATTATGGTCAACGGATTGATGGCAGGAGGTTTCTAGGATTGCGGCTAGAAATCGCATGTTCGGGGGAGGAGCGCGACACACTGACGGCTCAATATCATTTGTAGTGCACGATCGTTGTATGGTAATTATTATACCTTAAATTTAAATATATATTTTATTTGTTACTCTGTATAATAAATAATGTATTTATTTTGTAAATGTAGACGACGGTGATGGACAACGAGTTTGTCCAGCGATCCTCCCCGATGGAGATGTTTGAGCGGACTCACCGTCGAGGACATGGGACGGGGGAGTACATCGATACCCGCGCTGCAATCATTATGGTAAGTATATTTGTTTAAATTATTCATTATCTATTTATAATTTAAGTTTTAGAAAAAATATGAGATAAAAAATCAAACTCGAGTAGAAGACCTACACTCAGACGGTGATGCAACGCGGGGGCACCCCCGAGGACTTTGATGCAGGAGCGTGGATCGAGGCTGCAGGTGGCTAGGATCACGGCCGCGTATATGACTTTGGAGATAGTGGTCATGCACAAGCCGTGCTCGGGCCACTTGGGGCATCGACCCCTCCGATCGCTGGTGAACGGCCGTCCACCTCCAGGACTAATTATGATCAGAGCAACAGGATAAGGACACTAGAGGAGATGGTCACGCATCAGAGTGAGATGATGGAGCGTCAGAGTCAGATGATGGCAGAGATGCATGCTATGATACGCAACATTTCAGCTCATACCGGTGCAGGCATTCCTTCGACATCATCAGATTCATCGTCCTTGAGCCAGTCCATGCCGATGTACACCCAAGCACTACAGACCCCGCCATATTATGATCCAAACCTTCCTCCACCGTTGTCGTGAGGTTTATTATTTTATTTGGATATTGACTTTGTTACTTGGATACTATACTCGATTGACTTGTTTTGTTTGGATATTGATACGATAGTTTTGAATTTGAATAGTTTTTATATGATTATGGATAATTATAAATATAAGTATAATTGTTTTTAATTAAACATAAGTATAATTGTTTTGATGTATATCTAGGTGTATTTGTGATGTGTATGTTATGTATGGGTTTATTAATATATTAATGAGTGTGTGAGTTATGTATTAGGTTAAATGTATCAATGTATTAATGGAAATTAGAAATTTTAAAATTTTTCAGTTACAGATTAACATCATCAACATCGGCTTTCCCACAGCTGCCCGTGGGAAAGCCGTTACTAAAAGTGTATTGTATTTTCTAGGTCGCAACCTCAAAGCCATTGCTAATGACCTACAACAACGGCTTAGCAACGAGCTTTCACTAACGGCCTTGTCACGGCAATTGTGTCGTTGTTGATGTATATATCTACAACAGTCTTGCAGCCGTGGCAAAATCGTCGATAATATTATTAGCAACGACCGCTTCGATCGTTGCTGATCCATTGCTAACTTATCAGCAATGCGATTTTTTATCACGGCTGCGTTGCAACACTAAGATAGCATTTGGTTCAAGGGAATAGATGGAGAATAGAAATATGCAATAGTATTCCCATGATATCTTCTATTCATTTGTTTGATTGCATGTAATTAATGAGGAATAGGTGGGCCCCCGAAATACATAAGGAATAGTATTCCTTATGTATAAGGAATACTATTCCCTACTTTGAGGTGAGGAATAGTATTCCTGAAGTATTTCGGATGAAATATTACACTCTTCTCATATGTTCCTTGTTTCGTGAATCTATACCCCGACATCAGAGACGAGCATAATGTGATAGGAGAGAGACGCCAAAGACGGTGTCGCCGTCTCTGTGCGAGAGGAGAGGCATCTCGCACAGAGATGCCAGAGATGCCTCTCGCATAGAGAGGCGTCTCTGTGTGAGACGCTATGAGAGAGGTGTCTCGCATAGAGAGGCGTGTGTGTGAGATGCTGTGCGAGAGGCGTCTCACATAGAGACGTCATCTTTGTTCGAGAGACGCCTCTCGTATAGAAACGGTCTCGCACAGAGACGTTGTCTCCAGCGTCGCGAGCGAGATGTCTTAAATTAAAATTAATTTAATTTTAATTATATTATATATTAATTATAATAAAATAAAATAAAATATTTATTTTAAATAAATATTTTCAATAAATAATTTTAAATTATTTTACATTAATTTCAATTTTTATTATATTATTATTATTTATAATAAGTTATAATATATAATATTATTATAAGTAAATATATTCAATAAATAAAGTTTAAATATTATTTTACATTAATTTTCATATATTTATTATATTATTATTAATTATAATAAATTATAATATAGAATATTATTATAAGTATATATATAATTCAATTTCATTATGGATGATATTTTGGTTATTTAATTTTTTATTACTTATTTATTTCTTATGTTAATCAAACAAAATAATTATATTATTAGTCTATTTATCATGTCAACGTAACAAGATAATACTATTCATTAACTATTTCATTCATTGTCTATTTTTATTTATTATCTATTCTTATTCCTTATTAATTCACTTCATCCAATCAAACATCCCCTCAGGGATTGTTTGGATTGTGGAATAGGAAAGAATAAAGAGTGATAAGAAAAGGAGGAGTTAATTATTACATGTTTGATTTGCAATTCTAGAAGAATAAGAGAGATTTGAAGGTGTTAGAAATCCCTCAAAATCTCATCAAACTCCCCAAATCTTTATTTCATCGTTGTTTATCCTTTTTCTCATTTTTCCACCTTTTTTATCCTTTTCCTCCTTACTTCTCCTCCCATTTGTATCCAAACAAAGTATAAGATTAGTATAAATTTTTATGTATTCTGATAGACAAAAAAATGCATTTTTGGTTATTTTGAAAATTGTTAAATCTGGATACCCTTTAGGGATGAATGTCATATTTGCCCTTAAACTTGGATGATAAGAATATTTTTCAAAAAATAAAAAGTTTAAGAGCACATTTGTACATTTTTTAATACTTTAGGGACAAATATGATCGAAAATTTGGACGATGAGGATATTTTTTTTAAAAAAAGTTTAAGAGCAAATTTATATCTTTTCGAATATTTTATAGGCAAATATAACACTTATCATTGCCACGTAAATAATCGTTTGCTGACTTGTCAAACCATTACCTGCAGTGGTATTTTTTATTCAAAATTTGGACGATAAGAGAATTTTTTTTAAAAAAAAAATTTATATATTTTTGAATATTTTAATAACAAATATAGTTCTTATCCCTGCCCTTTAAAATAAAATATGATATAGCTTCTTGCATGCATTATTGCTTTTTACTATTCATACACGTCAGGCTGTTGGGCTAACTATGAGTTAAATGTGCCAAAAAAGGAATGTAATTGTCATATAGACATATAGCCACCTCCAAAGAAATAACAACCAAAATGGGAAAGGAACTTCGCTGCTGTTGCCTTCAGTTTTTTATGTACTTCTCCATTTTTCTACTACATCAAATTAAGTTGTTCGAGAAAGTACAATTTCTGCTTCTTCTTTTTTTAATTTCTAAGCACGCTACTAGACCCGGTCAATATTTGGCTCCATCCCAACAGTCCAGCTCGGCCTGACACGATAAAATCGGGCTCGGACCGATCCTTACTATGTCCGAACTATTATCGGCCTAGCCCGATAAGATCGAAAAAAATATATCGAACCAAGTTAGACGATGTAGGCTCGCTCAATCTGATAGCCAGATAAAAAATTTATTAATTTATTAAAAATATATGGCTACCGGGCCGATTCAGGCCCGATAGCCCCGATATGTGTCCGATAGTTCGGTTCTAATAGTTTGATTTGAGCTCAATAACACAATTCGAGCCTGGTAATACGATTTTGATTTTTTTTTATTACCGTGCTAAGGGACTTCAGCCAGTTTACTATTCTTGTCGTGTCGGGGTCCCGAGTCCGAATTTTTATCGGGCCGCCCCGACGAATTGATAGCCCTACGCGCTACCATGTGTATATGTTCTCATTTTCCCACTTTATAATACTACTAATCTACTTATTTTGCTGTTGTAGGCCAGATCGGTCCGTTTACTATTTGTCCTGTGTTGGGATCTCATGCCTAAATTTTTATCAGATCGAGCTAGGCCGTGGACGATTTTTGTTCGGGCAGATTCAGCTCGGCCCAATATCTTTAGTCCGACACGAATTGTAGGAGTCTACACGCTACGGTGTGTATATGTCCTAGTTTTCTCACTTCATAATACAACCGATCTACTCATTTTGCCGATGTGGACATTGACAATTAATTATATTATTTTTTTTAAAAAAGAAAAGTGATGGCTAAGGCCACACAAAATGCATTTTAGAGAATTAAAACATTCAGATAAGATGTGACAACCTCAAAAGTGATACAACTTGGTCTATAATTGAGGAGGCTAAGATGTCATTTTCCATTCTAAGCCACTTCCTTGCATTTTTAGCCTTCCGTAAGTACCAAAATCAAATTATAGAAAGATTGGTGGCTGCCAAGGAAGTCAAGAAGCTTGGCAACTTTGTCAACACTCACAAACGTTCTCCGTGCGATATTATCTGATGGCTCCAGTTTATTTGAATATTAATTTCTATATTATCTTATTCATTGTTTTTTTAAAAAATAAAAAATTGCTACAAATATAAATGTATATATTTATCTTTTTTTTTAACAATTTACGTTTTTTAAAACATTGATCATCTAATCAAATTTATTTTTATAATAAATCATAATATTCTTTTCACAGTTTATATTTAAAAAGTACGGTATAAAATAAAAAGGGGGAATTAAACACGACAAATTGGGTACAGTGACGTGGCAACTAAATCCCCACGGTCAACAAACTTATTTTGACGTAACTCTGCATGACAGCGTGGACTTCCACGTGCATATTTATCGTGTTCCACGTGCGATGCGGGCGCGTAGCGTTTCCTGCATATATCATGTATGCGGGCGTTCCCAGTTTCAGTGTTTTCACATGCGCACTTTACTATCCAACCGCAGAGAAGGAAAACACGAAAGAAATTGCACTCACACTGAGTCAACGGCAGTCAACAAAATTTGCTTCGAAGCTTCACCGTTCGTTCCGCTTTGCGATCTGCGTCAGCATCATCACGCATGCAAAACACCTGACCGAAATAACAACCGTAAACGTATATACCAGGGAGAGAGCGAGGGGTGAAGAAAGACGTCAGTGAGCTGATGTTAACGGTGAAATAAGTCAAACAGTGCCCATTGGTCAAAAATGATGTATGAATCCTGCACCAACGTCAACCGCTCATACCACTGGCGGACAAAAATTATAGCGGACCAACAACTGTACAACATCAACTTTCCAATGATTCAAGTATTCAACAAGTGAATCCGCTAATCAAATCACATATAAAAAAAATTATATAAAATAAGTAGGTAAATATAATACATCTAATAATTGTTTTAAAAATAAAAATCAACGTTTTTTGAACAATCTATTTTTTAAAAATAAGAATTTAAAATAATAATAATAATATATTACAAAATCTTTAACAATACAATCTATTGGAATCAATTAACATCGATCGAGTCAATTAAAACTAGCTGGCCATCTCCAAACGATTCAACAAGGCTAATTATATATATATATATAATTGAGTAATTATCTTAAATCATAATACGAAGTAAAAAAATTTCAAATTCATAATAATGATTTAAATTTTTTTAAGTTTTTAATTTTTTAATTTTTTTCTTAAAATCTCTAAAATACCTTTGAGTTCAGTCTGATTTTTGATTTCAGTCTTTTATAAAAATTTAAAATCTACTAATTCCACATTTTAAAAAAAGTTCGGAACATGCTATATTCTCGTAGAACTCTTTTAGATGTTATCAACAATATACGAAATAAATTTATTAAAAATATTATATATCGTAACCATCGTTATAGCTATCAAAAAATAATGAATCTATCTTATTTGTTTCAGTTCTATAATTTTGAAACGTCTATGACTACTATATATTTTTCAGATTTTTACAAAAGTTTAGGATCAAGTATCAGACCAAACTTAAGGGTATTTTGGAGATTTTGAATAATAAGTTATGGATATGATAATTTTTAGATTCTTATTATGAATCCGAAAATTTTTCTAATTCATATTATAATTTTTGAAAAATTACTCAAGAAAATTTAATATTGAAAATGTTCAAATAGTCAAATTGGTTGAAGTGGCTTGCGACGGTTCGATTTTGAACGAAACGTGACATATTAGTATATTACTATATGTAATAAATTAATAAATGCTACTTAACATAGTTGGTCAAAGCATAATAACTCACGCTGATTCTGAAATTAGTATTAGTCACCATCGTTTTTATTTTTTGCATTTACCAAGATGATTCATACACGATTATTTAATTACTTATATATATATTTGGCACGTGCTTTATGTATATGAATGCATGTGAATTAATCAGCTACTTGCACGCAAGTACGCAACTGCTTAGGAAATAAGAAAATTAACGGTGAAGTTAAAAGATTAGCTTATATTTAGATAAGTGATTGATAAAAATCTATGAATTTGATTTTCGATCAGGAAATTGATAAAAATCTAGACGACCATGTCGTCATTTCTATAATCGCTTACAACTTTATTATTAGGAAAGTCCTGATGAACAAGAGAAGCTCGACCGACATCCCTCTTCACTCAACATTCAAAAAGATAAGCTGACTGAAGCTTCACTATATCCCTACAACGGAGACCTAGTAGACTTCTCAGGAGAACGAGTCAACATCTGAGGCTATGTATGACTAATAACGATGTGATTCCCAGACGAAGATTAAGACGATCGACGTGTAATACCTAGTTATTGACATCCCCAATCCATATCACATGATTTTAGGGCGACCTTCATTGAATGACTTGCGACCCATTATATCAACTCCCCACCTGGCACTCAAATTTTCCATTTTGGAGATAGAAGTGGGAATGGTCCACGCTGACCAAAAAGAAGCATGTCGGTGCTACAACGAATGTTTAAAGCGGAAGACGACCAAACTAGGGAAAGTGCCAAACACTCCACCCCACCAAGTACTCTCAGTATCTCTTACGGAGCAGCAGCCTAGAATGTCCGAGTTGGACCTGAGTAAGGATACTCGGGGCAGCCCCAGCCTGCCGACGACTTGGAGCCCATGCCAACCACAGTGTCACCCGAGCGGGAGATATTTGTGGGAACTCACCTCCCGACTGAGCTCAAACCTCAATTTGGTGCTCGACCCAAAAACAATGACGACTTATGAGCAAGGGAAGCCTCCGTGGAAAGATATCAATCCTCAGTCTATTCGTTGGTAACTAATGCTATCACTGTGTAATCCAGCACATATCTTGGGAGGAAAGCACCCGAGCTGACCTGCCACCCAAATTCATCGGCATCTAGAAATTGCAAAACAACGGGTCAATCATTCAACAAGTCCAAGGCCGACTGAGCATCTAGTCGATTGACACCCTGATCGAGGTTCGAGAGGCCGAGCAGGCAACCAACTACCCAACCAATAGCTTCGTCGAAGTAGCCAACAAAGTCATCCTCACATAACTCAGAGAGGAGCTCAACCAAGTTAAATAACACTACCTCGAAGGACTATAATACTATAATGCGATCGCATGATCGTCTACTCTGAATACTCCACACGTGCTCGCCCTCGAAGCCGAAGCAATGATCCCAACAGAGACCACGGAGCACAACCTCCTGAGAACGACCCTCGACGAACAAAACGACTCAGAAATCCGTTAAGGCGAACTGGACCTCACCCAAGAGAGACTTTGATTTGCTTAGACAATGTATGATTGGAAAACAAATTCTATATCGAGCGAGTCGTAACACCAGGCAATTGAAGGTGGATACTATGAAGAGCTCGCGACTCTCCAAGTACATTTTGTTTGTTTACTTATTTTCAACTCATTTTTTACTTTTTCTTATATTTTTTTTTACTTCATGTGTTCCTTATAAATTATAAATTATATTTATAGTACAAATTCTACTCTATTCTTTCTTTTTTATATAGCAAAAATAGTATATACTGAGGTTTGAACCTCAAATCTCTAGAAAATATTCAAGATATTGTCACCAACTGTGCTACTCACGGTTGGTTAAAAATAAAAAATCACAATAAGTGATCAAACTAGAGACCGAACTCTAGATCTCTAAACAATATACAATATGTTGTCACCAACTATGCTACTCATTATTTTGCTACTTTATTTTTTCTTTTGCTCATATCAATTTATGTTTTTTGATATATTTTTAGGTCTATTAATATATGATCCAATTTTGTACCATAATATTTAATAATATTTATTTTATTTTATGCACTAACATATAATAAATTTCATATTTATTATTAATTAGAAATTATTTTTATAATTGTTTGACGTCTTTTTCTTGTTAGTAATCAATTTTTACAAGGTTATTGCCATCTTATGATACCATTTTAACAAGATAGAGAAGCGCTAGCTACATAGCTAGGATTAAAATGGTTGCCCTAAAGCCTTTGTAATTGTAACTAATATTTTTAAAGCCGAACTAGCTTTATCAAATTAATTAGCCAACTAGTTCAATGGTCAACCATTTGGTTCAATCAAAAACATTTTTAAATTTTAATTTAATTTTAATGGATGCAATTCATCCACTATTTGAGAAAATTAATTATTTTTTCATAAAAATCTACATGAGAGAATATGTTTTATTATTAATGATGACAATTTGACTTGACCTAATAGGTGGCCACCAAAAGTCTAACAAAATTTGAAAATCTTAACTAACAATTCCTTCCACCTCGTTTACAAATAAATTGTGAAGGGATTTGAAAAGCTTGACTTGCAATCCGCCCTAGCGTATCACGTCATGACTCATATATGATTTCACTGCACTCTCACCGTACTTCTCGCAACTTAACTTATTTAGTCTCGTCCTATCTTAATTATATATACAGTATATGCCTCATGTTTCTTTGTAGAATAATGAAAAAGATTAAGATTCGAATATAATAGTAATATTATATTAGATATACATTAGATATAAAAAATTTATATTCAATCATTTATCATTCATTATCCAACTCAATTTTATTCTATTCAATAAAGTAAATATATCATTAAAATATATTTATTTCATAAAATAATAAAATATAGGATAAGAAATGAATTAATATCTATTATTTATTTAGTGCATGAATTAAAATAATTAATACCCCTATCGTTTTGGATTGTCTCGTCCAAAAATATGCTGTCAAACTGATAGTAAATTTACATAAACAAGTGAAACATTAGAAAAAAAAATATGTTCATCGATTGCAACGACATTGTTCTCAGGCATCAGAGATAGAGCACCCCAAGGACCTCTGAATTAATATATTTTTTATTAAAAGGAAGAATTGTTACTCATAGATGAGCTAAAACGTGGTTGAAAGTTTATTCATGCTGAGGATTTGCCAAGTCAAGCACCGGCTTCAACAAATTTTCTGAAAGAAGGAAAAGGAAATAAAATGAAGCAAATACAAGGAAAGGTTGCTCATGATATTCTATTCACAAGAATGTTTGATTTCAGCAATTTCTTTTTTTTTAACAAAATCAGATATATATTAAGATTCCACCAAGGAAAAAAAGAAATACAAAAATTCTAAAGGAATCAATAACATTCAAATTACAATGAGTTTTTTCAAAAAAAAAAGCAAAAAAAAATAACAAAAAATGTCATACGAGAAATGTCCAAGTCTTTAAAAACCTTCATGACATATATTAAGATTCCATCAAGGAAAAAAAGAAATACAAGAATTCTAAAGGAATCAGTAACATTCAAATTACAATGAGATTTTTCAAAAAAAAAAGCAAAAAACAACAACAAAAAATGTCATACGAGAAATGTCCAAGTCTTTAAAAACCTTCATGACATATATTAAGATTCCACCAAGGAAAAAAAGAAATACAAGAATTCCAAAGAAATCAATAACATTCAAATTATAATGAGATTTTCTAAAAAATAAAAGCAAAAAAAAACAACAAAAAATGTCATACGAGAAATGTCCAAGTCTTTAAAAACCTTCATGACATATATTAAGATTCCACCAAGGAAAAAAAGAAATACAAGAATTCCAAAGGAATCAATAACATTCAAATTACAATGAGATTTTTCAAAAAAAAAAACAAAAAATGTCATACGAGAAATGTCCAAGTCTTTAAAAACCTTCATGTTTCTAGCAATCCAAATCCGCCACAATAAAAATACAACTAATGACATATTTTCCTCTCCACAATGCTGATTTTTCATCTTGGTTGCTAAAGCCAACCACCATTTCTAAAAAGGCTCCAAGGTCAAACAAAAATCCCATCAGATGTAATAAAGTCTGTCCCAAATGTGAGAAACATGGGAGCAATGAAGAAAACAATGCTGAATAGTTTCCACTGCCCCATTGCATCTAGGGCAAAGATCGCTAACATTAGGAAATCGCTGCCTCAATCGTTGGCGAACAAGAATTTCATTATGCAATAATTTTCAAATAAAAATCTTGACTTTATTAGGCACTTTAAGATCCCATACCGATTTTCAGAAATCCTTATTAGCCAAGTGATCATGAGAATTAGAAGGAGGAGGATGATAAAATTGAAATGTCACTTTATAGCATGAGGATACAGTATAGGATCCATGTCTTTTTAAAGACCAAACAAGTTTATCATCCCGATCAAAGGGAATAACTTGAAGGATATCATATGCAACTGAAGGCAGGAAAGATTGTCTAATCAAATCTTCCTTTCAAGTTCTATCCTGATTTAAAAGTTGTATTACCAAGATCAAGCAAGGATCAAGACAAGCATAAGGAGGTAGAATAAAAGGATAAGAATGAGAAAGCCAAGGGTTCTTCCAATTCCTGTAAGATATATTTTAATATGTTTCATGTGAAAATAATAGTTTATGGCTTAATAATAATTAAAATGTTAAATTCTTTTTAATTAATTAGAATTATTGTATATTTAATTTAAAGGCTGTGATTATTCATAAGGGTTGTGATCATTCGTAAGAGTTGCAATAAAGAGATGTGTTTGATGAAAGCACCACAACTACATAACATGGATAACCAACTGAATTTTCATATTCTTATAACCATAGTTTGCACATATTGAAAAATCTAAATACCAAGTTCAAATACAACATTTGTGGCAAGGGTACTTCAATGAATTCAAAATAGGATAAATCCGACGATTAGGGTTTCGGTCGGATAGAGAGAGAGAGGCTAGCCTCTCGTGCGACATTAGGGAGCTAGGGCCGATCGACCCTCCTCTTTTTACAGTTGTCGACCGAAACCCTAGCCGACGGCGACTACGATTTCAGAGAGAGAGAGAGAGAGAGAATCACATGTGGGTTAAAAATTGTATTCTTGACGATTTTGCGACGAAAAAGTGCCGTCGTGGGATTATTAATTTTGGGATGGTCAATATATATTCTGGTTGCAATGTTATCGCAAATGTGGCCACTGCTTAGCTGTCGCAAAGCACTTGATTTCTAATAGTGGTAATTCCCTAATATACCCTTCAAAATAATTTTATTTTATTTCTTAATTTTGTGAGGGCGGCCACTGCGCCGACTGTAAATCCGCAGCTGCACACAAAGATGGGATTTTTAATACGATGGTCTTTAGATGGAGTGTTAGGAGCAAGTCTTGGAATCAGAGAAGATCAAGAGGTTTGACGGGTGATATATCCCTGTCCTTAAGGTCTCTATTGCCCCGTAGCAATACATCTCTAGGATTGATCAAGCCCCATTTAAATAATTGCAGCAAGTAGAGAAAGATGAGAGAGATTTCAGATGTGTTCATAGAGATTTTCGAGGTTGAGTATATGTAGATTAAATGCAGAGTTATATTGCTCAATTGATGCTCATTATTGAGAAATAATAATAGCCAATTTGATTAATGAGCAAATAAAATCGAAATAAATTTGCAATTGATCATATATTAAGTGTCATTTTTGAAGTATCTGTTGAATTCCAACAGTCAAAATTAGGTTCGAATTTGAATTAAGGTTAGATTCGACAAAAGGTTGTCTCGCGGCTCGGGGGAGGCTCCTAGAGACGATGCGTAAGTGCAAAGTGCGCTTAAAAGCGCTAATGCGCCTGCGCTCGCATGTGCGCGCTATGTGGTGCAGTGCACCACACTAATGTCGCCTCTTGATTTTTCACTTTATCCACACAAGTAATTAAACATACACACTAATGATTATAGGCTAATATAAAATTAGCATATCTTCTCATGTGGGACTAAAGTCTAGTTTTCACAAACAACATGAATGCACCTCTTCATATACCCATTCTTAGGCATATAAAACTTGATTATATAATTCCTACTTGAACTATATAATTTTCTCATTAAACCTCTCATATTAGACTATCTATTTGCACCTTTTAATTCTCTTAAATTACATCAATAATTGAATAAATAAATTGCTCAAAATTTATTAAAATAAGCTTCATTTAGGTGCATTTCAACAATCCCTCACTTGTTTAGAAAACTACATTTGACCAAATAAATCATCTCCAAGAATTATTTGCATAAAGGAAGGTGTGACGAATCATTAAACCTTCCCTTAGTGTAAACATTTCAAAACTGTGTTGGAGTTGACGATGTCTGTAGATTAAACATCTACTCCTTTATGACACAATCGGAATTATCACACACAAACAATTCATTCTCCAAGTTGAGCAATCATATTTCTTGGCGCTATTACGGCCATGCGCAATATCCTGTTTCATGAACCTCTAAGAGAGTAAACCACAACTCTCTATAAGAAGCGGCACCACTTCTAGTTCATATAGGCAAAGTGTTTCTCAAGTACTTCTGTTGTTATAAGTTCAACACTTTGTTAAGAGCATAGCTCATCCTCAGTCACGCAACAATCACTACTATCATAATATTACATATGAGACAACAAGATAATAATATAGCTAGCAACTGTGATTTGTTTTTTCCATTAAACCTATAAACTAGGGGTAACCTAGAGAATATGTTGGGTATCCATCACCCCTGACTCAGTGGTTTAAGTCTCATATCTCGTGTAGTCAAGCTTATTAAGTCTCTTGTTAGAGGCTTAGTAAGCGGATCTGCCAAGTTCTTACTTGATTTTACATAGACAATAATAATAATATCATCATGTATTAATTGTCTCACAAACTCATGTCTTAGACCAATATGTCTAGACTTATCATTATAGGTAACACTATACGCTTTTGATTGTGTGGCTTCACTATCACAATATAGTGAAATGGAAGACATTGGACTTGGACAGGGACAAAGATCTATGTCTAACAACATATTTCTTATCCACTCAGCCTCTCGTCCAGCTTGAGCTAGAGCTATGAATTCGAATTCCATAGTGGAATGAGAGATACACGTCTGTTTCTTGCTTGCCCAAGAAACAGCCCCACCGGCAAGAGTGAAAATTCATCCACTTGTGGACTTATTATCTCCCACACTATTTATCCAGCTCGCATCAGAGTACCCTTTCAACACACTGGGGAACTTAACATAAAATAAATCCAAGCTACTAGTCCCCTTAAGGTAACCAAGTACCCTACTAATAGCTTTCCAGTGATCAATATTTGGTTTGCTTGTGTATCTACTGAGTTTAGAATTTGCAAAAAGAAATATCTGACCTAGTGCAGTGCATAGCGTACATAAGGCTACCAATAGCACTTGCGTACTTTAGCTGTGGAATAGCTCTACCAATATTTTCTTGAAGTTTCAAACCATAGTCAAAAGGAGTGTTCACCTCCTTGATCTCGAGGTGACTAAACTTAGAAATTACTTTCTCAATATAATGAGATTGATTTAACACAAAACCTCTATTATGTTTTCTTACTTTGATACCTAAAATAGTATCTATTTCATCTAAGTCTTTCATTTTGAAAACAGAGGATAGATACTTTTTAGTCTCATTTATTCCAACCATGTTTGTACTAATGATCAACATATCATCGACATACAAATAGATTATCACCATATAGTCCGAAGTGATTTTAGAATATAGGCATATGTCTGCACTGTTATATTTAAATCCAAAGTTTAAAATAGTAGTATCAAATCTCTCGTGCCACTGTTTTGGTGCTTGTTTTAGACCATAAAGTGATTTGACCAACTTACACACTTTGGCCTCGTTACCGGGAGCAATAAACCCTTCGGGTTGCTCCATATACACTTCATCATTCAAATTGTCATTCAAGAATGTTGTCTTTACATCCATTTGATGAACAAACAGATCATAAAGAGAAGCCATGACAAAAAGGATCCTAATAGAAGTAACCCTAGCTAATGGTGTATAAGTGTTAAAATAGTCAACCTCTTCTACTTGTCTAAATCCTTTAGCTACTAATCTAGCTTTAAAGGCAAAAATAGTACCATTGGTATTATATTTTCTCCTAAACACCCATTTGCACCCTATGAGTTTAGAACCACTTGGCAAATCTGTTAATACCCAAGTATTGTTTCCTAAGATTGAATCCATTTCATCATTAACAACTTCCTTCCAAAAGGCAGCATCCCTAGAAGCCATAGCTTCTTTAAATGATGTAGGATCAGTCTCAAGACTGTATATGTAGGGTATCTCATTTGTCACTTCGTTATTTTGGTCCCCTTCTACAAAAAATAACAAAGATTGAGAAAAGATGAAGTTTTTATCTAAGTTCTTCTCTATTCTTGCCCTCGTACTCCTTTTAGGTTCTATAGGTTATTCTGGAACGCTAGGTTCCTCAATCTCAACCATAGACCTTGTAGGACCTCTAGTCTCATCAAGTGTGGGTGTTGATCAATTTTCAACATCTTTTGAAAATTTATTTTCGAAGAATTTCACATCCCTAGACTCAGTTATAATATTAGACTCTAAGTCTAGAAGTTTATAGGCTTTACTATTAATAGCATATTCTACAAATACACTCTTAATAGTTCTATCACCCAACTTAGTCCTTTTAGGATCTGGAACTCTAAAATAGGCAACACACCCCCACACTTTGAAATAATATATGTTAGACACTCCACCTTTCCATATTTCGTAGGGACTAGTTTTCACCACTGAACTAGGAATTCTATTCTGTATATGGCAGGCAGTGAAGAGGGCCTCACCCCACAAATTATATGGTAATTTAGCATGATTTAGCATGCAATTTATTATGTCATGGAATGTGCGATTTTTTCTTTTTCCTATACCATTTTGTTGTGGTGTATAAGCATCATTTATTTGATGAATGATATCATTTTCTTCACAAAAGGTATCAAATTCATTTGAGCAAAATTTCATGCCTATATTAGAACGTAGAATTTTAATCTTCTTCTTATGTTGATTTTTTACTTCTGATTTATATTTTTTAAAGAAAACAAGAGCTTCATCTTTTGTTCTCAACAAGTAAATATATGAATATCTACTAGCATCATCAATAAATGTAACAAAATATCGCTTTCCTCCCTTAGTCAATATTCCATTCAATTCACATAAATCAGTGTGTATTAAATCTAATAATTGTGATTCTCTTTGTACCATTGGAAAAAGTTTTCTCACAATTTTTGATCTAACACAAATTTCACATTTATCAAGTTTATTGCTATCAATATTTATAAATCCCATTGCATGCATAATATTCAAGTTCTTAGCATTCATATGTCATAATCGACTATGCCATAAAGAAATTGAAGAACAAGAATAAACAAAAGTATTGCTTATATTATTGATAGACAATTTCTATATGTCATTACATTCATAATCCTTTCCAACAAAGACTCCATTCTTAGTAAGAATTATTTTACTAGACTTAACAGAAATTTTAAAATATTTCCTATCCAAAAGACAAACAGAAATTAGACTCTTTCTAATTTCTAGAACAAACAAAACATTGAGTAATGTAAGCTTCTTCCCAGAAGTGAAGTTTATCTCTACAGTTCCTTTGTCTCCAACACTAGCATGGGAACTGTTATCCATTTGTACTTCTTGTCCAACAACTTCAGTAAAAATTGTGAACAATTCTCGATTGTTACAAATGTGAACGGTAGCCCCAGAATCCAGCCACCATCCAGATGGCTCACTAACCATGTTTACCTCAGAGATCATGGCCACATTAAGAGTAAGATCTGAGACCATTGCTACAAGGTTCTCCTCAACCATGTTAGCAGTTCCAGATCCACTCTTGCGATGTTGACATTCTCTAGCATATTTTCTTGTTTCTCCACAAACATGACACTTGCCTTTTCTTTTGTTAGGATCAGAT
Organism: Canna indica; assembly: GCA_034359265.1. Lineage (NCBI taxonomy): Eukaryota > Viridiplantae > Streptophyta > Magnoliopsida > Zingiberales > Cannaceae > Canna > Canna indica. The sequence goes on along the minus strand of CP136894.1, from coordinate 72,798,406 downwards.
CTTGTTTTCTGTGCTGGTTTCTTGAATTGTACGGTTTTCTTCTTGAACTGTCTTGGCCCTTTTTTCTTAGCCTCCACACAGTTGACGCTTGACTATCCTTGGTTCAAATTCTTAGCATCACATTTTCGGGCTTCTTCCTCGATACGTAGATGCTTCTGAATTTGTTCCAGAGAGAAGTCCTCATTTTCATGCATCAACGTTAACCTCTTGGCAAAATCCTTCCATGTTGGAGGCAATTTAGCAATTATGGCTCCAAATTGGAAGGTTTGAGGCAAAGCAATTTTTAAGGCCCTCAATTTGTTGACAATAACATGGAGCTCATGCACTTGCTCAAGAATATGTTTATTATCAACCATTTTAAAATCATGGTACTTGGAAACAATATACTTATTTGTACCTTCCTCCTCGGCTTTGTATTTGAACACCAAAGCTTCCCATAGCTCTCTTGGTGATCAGACGTTGGTGTAGAGGTCATACAGCCAATCCGAGAGAGTGTTGAGGATGTGCCCCCGCGCAAGTTCCTCGTCTTCGGTTATCTTCTTTCTTTGCTCGTTTAGAGAGTTGATCGTCACTTGATTTGGCACTTATCCTTCAACTGGCTTCAGATCGTCAGGAACTGGTTGAAGATTCAGGTCCAGGACGTAGGCGATCTTGAGCACCGTCAGAAGGAACTTCATCTTGTCTTGCCAGCGTCTGAAGTTGTTGCCGTCAAACCGATCGAGCTTGACGAAATCCTGGTTCATGATCTTGAACAACTCTGGATCCATCTCAATAGAGACCTTAAGATTGTTAGGAACGAATCTTGGAATCAGAGAAGATCAAGAGGTTTGACGGGTGATCCCTGTCCTTAAGGTCTCTATTGCCCCGTTGCAATACATCTTCAGGATTGATCAAGCCCCCTTGAAATAATTGCAGCAAGTAGAGAAAGATGAGAAGGATGAGATAGATTTCAGAAGTGTTCATAGAGATTTTCGAGGCTGAGTACGTATATGTAGATCAAATGCAGAGTACGTTATATTGCTCAATATCACTCATTATTGAGAAATAGTAACAACCAATTTGATTAATGAGCAAATAAAATCGAAATAAATCTGTAATTGATCATATATTAAGTGTTATGTTTGAAGTAACTGTTGAATTCCAACAGTCAAAATTAGGTTCAAATTCGAATCAAGGTCAGATTCGACAAAAGGGGCCTAAAAATGCCAATGCGACGCACTCGTGTATAAGTAAACGCCAATGCGACGCGCTCGCGCATGCGCGCTGTGCGATGCACTGCACTAATGTCGCATCTTGACATTCCACTTTGTCCACAAAAGTAACTAAGTATACACACTAATGCTTATAGGCTAATATAAAATTAGCATATCTTCCCACGTGGGACTAATGTCTAGTTTTCACAAACAACATGAATGCACCTCTTCATATACCCATTCTTGGGTATATATAACTTGATTATATAATTCTTACTTGAACTATATAATTTTCTCATTAAACCTCTCATATTATATTATCTATTTACATATTTTAATTCTCTTAAATTACATCAATAATTAAATAAATAAAGAGAAATTACCTAAATATATCCCGTACTTTGGGGTTTTTCTCATTTGTGACCTCTACTTCTATTTGTCTCAATTGTATCGTATACTTTTGAAATTGTTCCAATTGAATCCTGTCGTCTAGTTACCGTCACCAGCCCCGTTAACCCGGTAACGTGGTGTGCTGACGTGTTCTAAAATATATTATTTTATTATCCAAAACTCCAACACATCATGCTATCATTTTTTAATTTTTTTAAATTATTTTTTATAAACTTGCCACGTCACCACCTTCTTCTTTATTCTCCTGCCGAACCCGACCAAATCTTCCCCCCTTTCGGCAAACCCTAAAATTAAAGTTGTCGCTGCACCTGTCACCCAGCTTGCTGCCGAGCATATCGGCCATCCTGTTGGCTAGCTCGTCGTCGTGCCTGTCGCCGATTGCAATGAGCAGTCTTCGCCAATCGTAGTGAGCAGTCTTGATCAGGTAAGCTAAGTAATGTTTAGGGTTTAGGGTTCGATTTTGAATGTTAACAGGAGCTCAAAATATCCGTGATTAGGGTTTAGGGTTCGATTTTGAATCTTATCAGGAGCTCAAAATGTTAACATGAGTTTAATAATTTGATTTAACTTTCCGTTTAATTTTATTTAAGTGAGCTAAGCAGGGGCTCAAAATGTCCCATTCACATACTCAGAATGGCCATGAGGAAGCCTATGTGTTATCATATGGTTGAAGTTAGGTTGTTTACTTCAAAAATGGTTGAAGCCTATATCCTCAAATTGGAATAGGCCTATGTGTTATCATATGGTTGAAGTTAGGTTGTTTACTTCAAAAATCGAAAAAAATCGGGGAAGAAAATTTTGAAGGTGTGACAAGTGGAAGGTATGCTCTACCTTGAATTGTTCAATTTATTTCGTTAATTTGTAGAACAGTAAGTGAATGGTTGTGGATTTTACAGGAAAATTATTGATATTTTATTTGGCAAGACGAAGAAATGAAGTTATACAGTCCCCACCAAAGGCTATTGAAATTATTCATCAAAAAATTTACCAACTTGAAGAGAAGGTCAACCTATTGGAGCACAAATGTGAATAGATCAAATGACATAATGGGAGATTGAAAATGTTGATTTTTTTATTGTCTGTGCTTGGATTGTGTTCCAAGGAAACAAAGCTTTGAATTATGTAATTCCCTTTGAATTATGTGTTTATGTTTTGTGGACAAGAATTATATTCTTGAAGAATGATAATATTGTTTCTATGTTCCTGAACTTTTGGAATGTATTAAAGTTATCCTATGTATTTGGAATGTCTCAAATATATTGTATTAAAGTTATCCTATTTGGAATGTCTCAAATATATCCTATCTATTTTGAAGCTAATTGAATATATGTATTGAATGTACGAAACTAGTGTATGAATATATGAAAGTGTTCAGTTCAAATTGTATTCAATACATACAGTTCATGTATGAAACTATGTATGAATGTATGGAAGTGTTCATTTCAAACTGTGTGTTGTTCAAACCAATAAATTGATATTAACTGTGTTTATTTCAAACTGTGTTATGTTCAAACACAATTTCAAAATGAACTGATATTAGTATCACTACTATGAGTATACAAACTCAGTTCAAATTGCAGGATTCAATTGTATTCAATACATACGTACAGTTCATGTATGCAGACCAATACACTGCTCAAAATATTCATCACTGCTATTAAAACTAATACAACCAAAAACCCAGTATTAAAACTGATACAGACTGTTATTCATCACTGATAGTATACATACAGTTCACTACTATCACATGAACTGGTGACAGTATTCATCACTGCTATCAAATCATTAGTTAAAACATCTCCAAACCAAAAACCTAGTTCAAATTATATTCAATACATACAGTTCATGTATGAAAACCAATACACTACTGAAAACCAATACCAGTTCATGTATGAAACCCAGTTCAAACTAATACAAACCAAAAACCCAATTCAAATTGCTATCACTGCTATCATTAGTTAAAACCTCTCCAAACCAAAAACCCAGTTCAAATAGTATTCAATACATACAATTCTTGTATGAAAACCAATACACTACTAAAAACCAATACTAGTTAATGTATGAAAACCAATACCAGTTCATGTATGAAACCCAGTTCAAACTGATTCATCACTGCTATCACTGATATCAAATCATTAGTTAAAATTGATACAAACCAAAAACCCAGTTCAAATTGCTATCACTGCTATCATTAGTTAAAACCTCTCCAAACCAAAAACCCAGTTCAAATTGTATTCAATACATACAGTTCTTGTATAAAACCCTGTTCAAACTGATTCATCACTGCTATACACTGTTGATAGTATTCATCACTGCTATCATTGATTAAAACCAATTGCATAAACTGATTAAAATTACATCACACTATACACACATAGTTTCAAAGTATCCAACTGCAAAATGCCATCACAGTTTCAAAGTATCAAAATCAAAGTCAAGGTATATTTACATTAAAATGCCATCATTACACACAGTTTCAAAGCGCCATCATTCATCAAAGTCAAGGCATATTTACATCAAAATGCCAAAGTATCAAAGTTTTAAAGTATCAAAGTTTTAAAGTATCAAAGTTTCAAAGTCAAGTTTTCATTCTTGTGTATTAATCACTTGAGAAGACTGGGATTCTCTTGGCTCTAGAATTTGAGATGCGTTTTGTGATTGAATGAGTTCTCTAATAACTGGCCCACTCCATCCTCTTGATGAACCAATAGCCAATCCACTCCCATGCATCTGTCACATGATATTTACAGTAAGTGAATGAAATTAACATAAATGAAAACATGAATGAAATTAACATGAAGGAAATCATACTCTGTAGTAAGTGTTGCCCGTTTCTTCCCCTACAAACACCTCAAAACCCTGCAAGGCCAATGATCTCTCTCTTGACCGTGCCCACATTGAACAAAATTAAAGTCAAGCTCTACCTCTACATTCAATAAATTAAAGGCAATAAACTTCCTCTACCTCTACCTCTACAGAAGGTCTAGTTGTGCTTGAAGATCTTCCTCTTCCTCTACCTCTACTAGTTGATGGTCCAGTTGATGGTCCAATTGATGGTCCAGCTTGGCTCTATAAAGTGCATTTAATAACATATATATTTCATTACTTTGATGCTACTGATAAAATATATTATATCAATTAGTGAAAACTTACTTCATCATGAACAACTTTGAATAGCAAGATTCACAACATGAACCTTGTCCAAACACTGAACTTCAAATTTCAAATTCCCAGAAGGTGTAACTATGCAAAACCGACTTTCTTCCTTGAATTTCTCAAGCTTTTTCCTTATATTTGGACAAATCTCATCCATGGACTTCAACATTAACTCTTTTTTGACATACATCCTTTGCATCAACATGCATCGTATATCTTCAAGCACATCGACTATTGATTTGGATCTTGCATTGAGGATATAACTATTGAAGGTCTCTGAGATATTATTGGTCACATTATCAGACTTGCATGTTGTACCAACGTATGTTTGACAAAATTTGTTCATTCCAATTGCTACAAATTCCTCATGCGCTTCTGGTGAAGTCGCTTCCAATTCACTTAATGTTCGGCTAAGGTCCGGTTCTTCCATTGATCTAACAACCCTCCAAAAGAGTGATTTATAGTAGTGACCATTATATCTCTTTTTTCGCATACAAATGTCGTGCACAATTTCTATGCTCCGCATGTGGAACTCGTTCGCGTAATGCATGATCAAGATCCTGCACAAATTAATATTACTTCAAATTAGTGATGCTACCGATAAAATAGAAAAGGAAAGTTAATGGTCACTGATAAAATTCACCTAAGGAAACTTACTTTTTGTTGGTCACTAATAAATGTCCACCCATATCCTTCAGAAATGTCAAGGTCATCAAGTAACAGACCTAGGAACCACCTCAAAGAATTGAAATTCTCACATTCAACAATAGCCCATGAAATAGGGAACATCTGGTTGTTCCCATCTGTACCAACTGCAGTAAGTAGTTGTCTACCTAGAAATATTTTTAGGAAACAACCATCCAATCCAATAATGGGTCAACAACCATCCAAAAATCTTTTTTTTAATGCATCAAACCCAATATAAAGTCATTTAAAAATAGGTGGTGCACCAGTATGCTCTCTATCACAAACAATACTAAATAGTGAAGTAGGATTCACCTTTCGAAGTTCAGCAAAATACGACCCCAATAATGCATAGTGCTCCTCCACAGAACCACGTAATCTTTCGAGAGATGCTGTTCTCACCCGATAACATTTAGATCTAAGCAATGGTATGAAAATTTTTGATTGAAAATCCAGTGTCATATATATGCTTAACTTTCCAATCTGGATTTCTTCTGAAACTCTCCATATAATAATTTGCCAACTACTCTACAGTTGCTTGTCTATTTTTCATGCTTCTACAACACTTATGTTCATCAACAAAAGTCTTGATAATGAAAGTGGTTTGATTTTGCATCAAACAACCATATATCCTCCAAGGGCAACCTCTAACACATATAGCTTCCATCTTTTCATTGCAACTTCGAATCCATCTAATATTCACCCCATTGTGCAATGCATATGATTGTACAGCTTCTTTAAATAGGGTAGGGGTCTCAAATTTCATTTATAATTCAAATTTGATATCTTGCTTATTACACTTTGGATTGAAAACTTTGCCACGTTGTCTTTTTCTTCTTGGTGGTTGATCCATGGAGGCATCACTTGTTTCGGGTGTAAACACTTCATCGTCAGTTGCTTCATAATCACTATGTTGAGGATGGGCATAACCACTTGGAGGAATTTCAGTTGGAACTGGTATTTCAGCTTCAACATGAATTGGTATAGTCCTCTCCAAACCACTTGGAGGAATTTCAGCTTCAGATGAGGAACTAGTGTTCTCTGAGTTGTCATTGAACTGAACCGTGGGGCTTTTCCTAGCATCTGTATATTCTTCATGATTCAAATCCTCAAACTCACTAGAAACTAGATCATCATCAGATTGAATCAGGGCTTCAATGTATGGATCATAATGCATTGACCTTCCTGATGGCATCAATTCAAATCTTTCATGCCCACTGGAGCTACTAGAACCACTATTGACAGCCTTCAACATTGGCTTCTTACCCTTATCTACTGCACATGGGTGAACAGTCTCCTCCAGTACATCAGCAGGCTCTACATTTGCAGGCTCTACATTTGCAGCATCTAAATTTGAACAAACAATCCCAAGATATTGAGATGAAGAACAATTGCTGTCTGAACGCATTGCCTTTGCCATCTGTTGAAGAACTGTTGTTGTCTGAACATGTTGATGGGATGAAGAACTGCTGATGTTGTCTGAACTAGATATATTCACCTATAATTCAAACAACCATTGAACAACAAACAATCTATATATATCATTGAACAACAAACAACCAAATATGGATACAACAAACAAACCCTAAGAACAACAACCAAATATGGATACAATAAACAAACCCTAAGACCTAAATTGATACAATCAAATAAGCAAGAACACTCGGCAACAAAAAACAAGAATAGTCTTTCAAAAGCAAGAATACTGAGCACGAACCAATATAAATCCTAAAAATATTTGAAAACCCTAAATGTCAAATGTTTAGAAAGCAAGAACAATTGGCAACAACAAAGGTCTCAAATTTAACTGTATTGGTCCGTGCGGATTAGCTGGAAGAATAGTCTTTCGAACATGGGTCGAACGACGAATAGGCTGGCCTCTGTGTGTGACCATTGGTGCAGGCAGCTACAGTCTTGCACGGGAGTTCATCGACGAAGAAGAAGTTGCCGGAGATAGAGGCTCCATTTCACCGATCGCCTTGTCGCCGAAAGGGGGGAAGATTTTGTCGCCTTGTCAGGTTCGGCAGTAGAATAAGAAGAAAGGGGGCGTCATGTGCTGAGGTGGTATTTAGATTAAAATAATAATTAAAAAAAGGGGGGCAGGTGGTGATGTGGCAAATTTATAAAAAATAATTAAAAAATAAAAAATGATAGCATGATGTGTTAGATTTTTGGGTAATAAAATAATATTTTTTGGAACACGTCAGCGCACCACGTCACCAAGTTAACGGGACTGGTGACAGTAATTAGACGGCAGGATTCAATTGAAATAATTTCAAAAGTATACGATATAATTGAAACAAATAAAAGTAGAGATCACGTATGAGAAAAATTCCAAAATACAAAATATATTTAGATAATTTCCCATAAATAAATTACTTAAAATTAAGTAAAATAAATTTCAATTAGGTGCATTTCACTTTGGAGCAATTTCAACGTACCAATGCTTTGACTGTGACACTCAACAGTTAAAGTTGCCTTCAAGGCTACCTCAAGACTTTGGCTGGCAGCCAATTGTACAGTAGAATGAGAATTACCACAACACCGCGTACGAACGTCTTATTCAGATTTTAAAGCAAACTTACTAATTAGTCGAGGTGGATAAATAAGAAGTCAACGCCGAAACTTGTAGTTGGGGAGCAAAGGAATGAAATTTAATCATATATTTCATTTCTCACCTGTGTCTACGTGGGTGACATCTTGATGCATTTAATTTCTTGTCTATGTTTCCAACATCAGCAAGCTGTCAAATAAATTGATGGCTGCATCAACGTGTTTTATCAATGTGGCCGGTGGTCAAGGCTGAAGAAATGCATACTTGAACAAACTAATGTTTCAAAACCCACCTGGCCAGTCCAGATTTAACTCTTGATACATATTTTTAAAACTCAGGCATCTTTCCATTAATGTACCAAAAACTAAATTGCGTACCGATCCAATGAGTTAAAACTTGAACATTTCTACGCATAATATACAAATATCACATGCATGCATATGCTCAATCGTCAGCTTTCCGTTCCAAAAGCTAACAGTAGCTTAATTTTACTTTTAGTATGATAAACGTCATTAATTTGGAAACTGAAATGCTATTTGCCAGTAGGCCCAGTACTGACAAAAAGTTGGAGGAACTGAAAGTTAACACAACATAAGTTTTATAAAAGGACAGAAGTTTTTCTGAAGTCCTCCGTTTAAATTCATGACTACGTACCTCTTACATATATGAAGGGAAGAATTTTCTTGGAGGAGTAGGTTGACTTGAAGGAGGTGCATGAGAATACTCGGACAAAGGTAGTTAAGTAGGAACAAGAGACTGAGAACTGCATTCGTAGGCCAATCAGCAATAGAAATATTCTGCTGGTGGAACTTCTTATCTTGTCATGTCACACATGAAAAGAATAGAGTTACTTCTACAAAGTAATTTTAGCTGTATGGGAACTATGAAAAATTCTGTAAATCTGAAGATATCTCGTAGAGTTCAGAGAGTCTACCTCAACAACTAATGAGTAAATATACGTTAGAGTAAAAATAGGTAAAAAAAGAACGAACATGAATAAAAATAAAATAAATATATATTTATATTGATTTAATCATATTCATTCTCATATTGTTGATGTTCATTAAGTCAAAACGCATGTCCAATTATTCATAGAAATTTTTATGCACAGACCGCCCATATAATTAAGTTTTTTTTCAATCCTCAAGGTCAGATATATATAAAAAGGATAAACTAAATATGAAATATATAATCCAAGTTTAGAGAATATATATACGTTGGAATGGAATGATCGAATGGATCGAATTAGCTTGACGAGTTACAATTAGGGATGACAATGATATCCATTTAAACGTGTACCTATGGGTATTTACATGATTATGACGAGTATGAGGGTTAATATTCTATCCGTGGGGATATCGTGGATAATTTTTTTTACCAATTTATTATATGTGACGGGTACAAATATTATAGTACCCGTGTTCACAGCGTACCCATTACCCGCGAATACAAGTAAATTACAAAAAACCCCAAGTTTTATGCTTGAAAATCCTACGTTGAAGACATTATGTTTTAAGACATGACGTTGATGTTGATAAATATTTGAATTTATATTTTTGAAATTTAACGTGTTTCTCTCTACTCTTTGTCGTTATAAATATGTTGATCTTGATAAATATAAAATGTTGTAATTTATATTTTTAAAAGTGTCATGGATACCCGTCAATATTCGTGAGGATCCGTCCCTTATGGAGAATTAAATGAGTACCTATTTTTGATACCCGCGAAAAATTAAACAGGTATGAGTATCCATATATTTCGTGGGGCGAGTAGCGGGTAGGCATCCCACGTACCCGCCCCGCCCGGTTGACATCCCTAGTTTGAGTTTTTAAACAATACATAAAATTAAAATTTTGAAGAGGAAAATGTAGCACTAAAAATTTAAGGTATATATATTATACATAGATGCTTGTAATTCTCGAGGAAAAATTATACTTTTGGTTCCCACGATTTGCTCCAATTTTGGTTTTAGTTCATATAGTTTCAAAATTTTGATTTCAGTCTCCACACTTTATTTTCGTTTAGGATTTGATCCCTACTGTCACACGAGGCCTAAACGGTGTTGACGTGAATAACAGGTGTTGACTGGACATTACTGACGTGGAGCCTGCAGGGACCAACTTTGTAAACTATGAGGACTAAAATTAAAATTTTATAAACTATGAAGACTAAAATTAAAATTTTATAAACTATAGTGACTAAAAGCAAAATTCAAGTAATTATTTTTCCTAATAAATATAAAAAATCACATGATATTTTTTAAATTTATTTATAAATAACTATAATATTTAAAAATATTAAAATTGAGCAAACTTTCTACGTATTAAAGTGATTTATTTGAGATTTTATTTTAAAAAATTTGATGACATGTTTATATATTTAGAAAATTAGTTTAATATTTGCAAGATTAATTTATTTTCTATTTAAGACACAAACATCTGATTTCGTATTCTTACATTGAACACATTAATTGAATAGGGAACATATTAATATTTTACATTATGTTTTATGTATATGAATATCCCTTAACAATACCCACGAAATCGTAGCTATAATCTTGTATTGCGGTGTTGCTACTACAGTAATTGCATAGGAAATCCACATTTATTAGAGTGAAAATCAAAATGTTTTTGACGTTCGAAATATAATTTAAACTGCTTTGAATGCGCTAAATTTAAGATCAAAATGGAGGTGATCGGTGAAGAGATAAGTAGATCAGGAGAGCATATTTTTGAATTCTGCAACCACTGCAGAATTCACGCTAAATTAAGGTAATTAACGGATAAAAATCGACACCGTCATACGGCGTCGATTTAAATGCAGCCAAATTAACGTAAACCAGTGTGCTCAATTTTAATACTTTTAAATATAATAATTATTTATAAATAAAATTAAAACTTTTGTTATTATATATATTAAAATAATAATAATTTTGGTCCTTATAGTTTACTTGAATTTTGATTTTATTCCTCATAATTTACAAAATTGATCATTGTATATCCACGTCAGCATCTGTTATCCACGTCAGCTCCGTTTATGCCTCATGTGACGGCAGGAACCAAATCCTAAATGAAAATAAAGTATGAGGACTAAAAACTAAAATTGAAGTAAATTGTGGAGATCAAAAATATAATTTATCGTTACCTTAATCTAATCGATAATTCCTTTTAACTTTTAAATTGATCAAACACTAAAAAAGATTGATATTCAAACACTAAGAAAAATTGATCATACAGTCCTTGTACTTTTACTTTGTCACCCGGCACATTTGACTTCAAATTGATTAAAATAATGTTTATTTAGTATGACTGCATACCACATCAGCTATATTCAAGCCAACTCTTTAACCAAACAAAAATATAAAATTAATCATTCTCTTGGCATCAACCACGCACAAACACTCCAACCTCTTGCCTTCCCTCACTCAATCACTCTACCCAGTTGCAGGGAATAACGCAAAATTTTCAACAAGGAGACCTAATTTGGGATATAAAATTTTAATAAATATTATTTTAACTCTTTATTTTTAAATTTTTTAATTAAAATCTCAACTTATAATAGTACATTTTCTTTTATATATTTTGAAAATATTATTAAAATATTTAAATTAAAAATAATTAAAGCTCTTGTGAAAAAAATTTCAACTAAATTATCCAAAACAAACTCTACTATGATGTGGTCGTCGTTTTACTCATCTCGAATGCCAACTTTATGAAACTATACGAAGAAAATTAAAAAATTAGTAAGAAATTAACAAAATTACAAATACATATAAAAAAATAATTGCTCTTTGTTGCATTAATAATACTTAATATTATATTAAAAGTAAAAATTAAATATTTTTTTAATAAAGATAAAAAGTCACAATAGATTACCACACTAGGGTTCAAACCCTAGATCTCTAAGCAACATTTAACATGTTGCCACCAACTATGCTAGTCATAATTTATAAAGTAAAAACTAACTTGACACTATGAAGATGTATTATATAATTAATATAGATGTATTTTAGATTTGAATTCTCAATTAAATAAATTTCACAATTATGGATGAAATATAGCATAATTTTTATTCATTTTCTTGGATGTTTGATGAGAAAATTAATTATTCAATCATATATTGAATAACTCATACGCAAAAGTTCACACAACTTTATAGTATAAGCATAGATAATAACATAGAAAAAAATATTAGTAATAAATTAAACCAACATAAGAACTTTAGATGTAAAATACTAATCGAAATTTTTTTGAATTTAGCTTATAAACTAATAGAGAAAATTTTAGAATCAAGTGAGAAATTAATAGAAAATATGGGGAATTTTTTTAATTAAAAAATTAGATTTTATATTTAGCCATTACGAAAAAAGGTAAATAATGAATATAGAAGACAAGAGATGAGATTTGAACATAAGATCTATAAGCAAAAAATCAAAATAACTAACAACTAGACTATGAATACATTATTGAAAGAAATTTAAATTAATAATAATAATGCAATTTTACCCTATTTTTTAATTAAAAAATTATCAAATTATATTTAATATTTGATATTTTAAAAAAATTCGGGGGGGGGGGGCAGTGACCCTCTTGACCCTAGTGTGGGTCCACCCCTGCCTAGTGGCGGAGCCCGAAATCAAAATTAGAGGGACAAATTTAAAGTAGAGGTGACAATGAGCCGAGCCCACCCATGGGCGGCACGGCCCGACTGTGCTCAAAGGGCGGGCTGGGCTCGCCCCCTTGGACACGTGGGTCGTGCCGAGCCTGGCACGGCATGGGCCCGATTGGGCCTGGCCTTGCGTCCACAGGCTAGGCCTGGTGCCACCCAAGCCTAGCCTAGTCTACACCCAAGCCTTGCTTAGTTTTCTATGTTAGGCTTGAGTATAATATATTATACCTACTAAAATTATATAATTAAAGATAATTAGTATTAGTGTGGTGGTTAGTTTTTTAAAAAAATAGTAAAGGTCGGTGGTTCGAGTCTCATCGTAGATCTTTATATTTTTTTTTCTTTTTAATAATTCGGGCCGGCCCGAGCCCAACCCGAGCTCGAAGGGGCGGGCTCAAGCCCGGGGTGGGCTGCCCCTTTGAGTAGTCGGGCCCGTGCCAGACACGACCCATTACCACCTCTAATTTAAAGTGATAGACGATCAATATATTTTTTCAAAAAATAATTTATTATATTATATATATTATCGATAAATATTATCCATACATAAATTATAAGCATAAAATATATCTTAATTTTTTTAAAAAAATTATAATTATCCTCATCGAGTTTTATTAGTTGAAAAGTCAATTTTGAACTATTTTGAAAGAAAATAATAATAATGCAAAAGAATATTATTTGGAAGAAAAAAAGGGAATAATATTATATGGGGGACAAATATCATGTATAGATGGCAAAATTGACTTTTCACATAATATATTAATTTTATTGTGGATCCCAAAAGAAAACTAAACACCTTGACGATGAGCCTCGTGATCCAACAGACATTAAAAAATATTCTGATTGGGAGACAAACGACACAATTATCTTTTTTACAACGATCGAAAGCATGTGGGATTCCCTCAAAAGGACCTACTTAATTTCAAGATGCAAACATCTTCAGGATTTATACTTTGTATTCTAAAATATTTAACATATTTAACATGAAACTTGAGAAGGGAGCATCAATTTAGGACTTCTATGCCACCTTGAAGGGAAAGACAAATGAACTGACTGAATATCATTCCTTCACGACTAATGTGTCAATGTAAAAGAAGCAGAGAGAAGAATTCCTCGTGGCAAGATTTTTTTCCGCCCTACCCACCTTCACTTCATAATGTCAAGTCCCAACTCATGACAAATAATATTATCTCTGATATCAGTAGTGCCATGGCCAGAGTATTGAGAGTTACCGAGCTCAACCATGCTCTGTCTCCTCCCCAACGGGAGAAAACTCAGCGCTTATAGCTAGGGGGTAGAGGCAACCAGGGCCTTGGTGGTGGCAGAAATGGAGGAAGGGGGAGAGGCAATTTTTTTTCCTCCGTACATACATTGTGGAAGATCCAATCATCCACTTGACAGAAGTTTGAGAGACCTCCACATGCCAAGACTGCACGAGCTCCCTCTAGCAGTATGAATGGTTCCAGAGAAAATCAAAATGAGGAGACCTATTAGTGTCTCCAAACCTAAGTATGACAAGTTCATGCAAACTGTCACTTCCTCAGCTATGACAACCTCCTCTAGGACTGCAGTTATTATTTCTTCTGGTATGTGTTGGATTCTTGACTTGAGTGCTTTCAATCATATGTCAGATAATAAGAATATTTTGTCTAACTATAACCTTGAGTCTAACCCATCACATATTCGTCTGGCTGATGGCTCCACTTATGCTATACATGGCCTTGACACAATTACTATATCCAATAACCTAGGCTTAGATAGGGTGTTTTACATTCCAAAATTTCCTGTAAATTTACTCTCCATTAGTCAGCTTACCAAAAGTCACAACTACTCAGTAACTTTTTTCTTTCTCATTGTGTGATATAAGATTTAGAGATGAGGAGGAAGATTGGTGGAGGAGCTGAAATCAGAAGAATTTACCTGCTATCCGTGTGCATTCCTATCGCCCACCACTCCATCACTGTATTTCAATAGCACTGTCGGTTAGGCTATCCCTCTATCTAAAAGCTCAAGTCATATATTCTTGAGTCTGTGTCATTTTTTTCTTTTAAATGTGAAGCTTGTGAGTTAGACAAACACCACCGGGTGTCCTTTCCACAAAGCCTGAGTCCTCGTAGAGAGTTTGTTTTTGAACTTGTTCATTATGATATTTGGGGTCCCAGTCCAGTAGCAAGTCGTTTGGGGTACAAGTATTTTGTCACTTTTATTGATGACCACACCCGTATGACTTGGGTTTTTTTCTTTTGAGATGTCGGTCGGAAGTGTTTAATGTATTCCAAACTTTCTACCTTGAAATAAAAAATTAGTTTGGTACATCCATTAATATTCTTCGAAATGATAATGCTCGTGAACATCTTCAGTCTGACTTTGTAAAATTTTGTGTCTCCCATGGTATTATTTATGTGACTTCATGTCCTACACATCCCAACAGTTGGTTTACTCTGTCGCTTCCTCTGAGTCCACTCATCTAGACCCTTCATGTGGTCCGTGGGTTCAAGTTCAACGCCAGCCTTCTTGCCGGCGGAACCCTCGAAGCGCGACCAAATCCCCTAATCAGGATCTTGACCGTGCTCAGGTTGCCCAAAACAATTCTGAACCCATGAACCGCAGGGAACAGGTCCCTCGGGCTCCTGTGGATACTAAATCAAAATCTATTGTTGTTGATAACCCTCGCACTTCGGCCTCTCAGGTCTTGGCCCCCATGATGCATCTCCTAAACCTAACTTTCCCCTTTTCAAGAAGTCTCCACCTTCTCCTACTGCTCCTATGCAGGTCACCAAAACTCTAGGCTCCACTTCCTCTACCCCCAAGTGGTTTCTCGAAGAAACCTAGGATCCCCAAAGTTAAAACCTAAGCTTTTACTTGACCAACCCCCCTATTGATGCCCCCTCCCCCTCAGGGGATTTGCTTTCTGATAACCCCTTTGCCTTATTAGATGAAGATTCTAAATTGGAATGCTAGGGGTGCTTGGAGACGGCATGTGCTGACTTCCTCATGGCTCAGATCAAGAATTCCCATGTTAATATAATCACTATCCAAGAAACTCACTTAAATGATACTTATTCTAACAAGCTTGTTAATTCTTTTGGTCATTTTTGAAAGGCTGCTATCCAGACTAGTAAAGGTACTTCAAGTGGTATTCTGATTGCTTGGAATTCTAATATTGTGAATGCTAAAACTATTCTTATTGATGCGCAAGCTGCTCATATTATTATGCAATTTGATAATTGTGAACCCTTTCTTATGTCTTCTATTCATGCTAGTACTAATCATTACATCAGGGCTTATCTTTGGTCTTCTTTAATGGCTCATGACCTCACCTCTTACCCTTGGGTAAATTTAGGTGACTTTAATTGTATTTTAAGTTCTGATGATAAATGTGGAGGGCTCCCCTTCAAAATGCACAAGCATATTATTGACTTTAATGCTTTTATAAATCATTGTGGCTTTTCTGATTTAGGTTTTAAATATACTTGGACTAATAATAGACAAGGTAATGCCAAAATTTGGATTAGGCTAGATAGAATTTTTGCAAACTCTACTTGGCTTCACTTTTTTGATAATTCTTTTGTTGAGCATTTACCTAGGATCATTTTAGATCATAGGCCTCTGCTTTTTACCATTCCTTCCCATAAGCAGTTTAAAAATAATATTTTTCGCTTTCAAAATTTTTGGATTGAGTATAATGATTGTAAAGATGTTATCTATAATGCTTGAAATAATCCTATTACTCATGTGCATGACTATGTTATCTCTTCTAAACTTAAAAATAGTAGAGCTGCCCTCTCTCTTTGGAACAAACATAGTGTTGGTAATCTTGAGAACCTCCTTAGTTCTACTAATGAAAAAATCAGTTTGCTTGAATCCCTTGAGCTTCTTCCTTCTGCCCCCAATGATATTCATTCTAAACTTAGATCCTTATACAATAAACAGCTTGCCCTCCAAAGGCAGATTTGCTTAAAGTGGTGGTCCAAATCTAAAATGAAATGGATCATGGATGGAGACAAAAATACAAACTTCTATCATCGTTTGGTCACTATTAGAAGGCGTATAAACCTCATTAACTCCATTCAAACTTCTAGTAATAAATTTCTTAATGAAGATCCCCTGATCCTTAATGAATTTGTATCTTACTACTCTTCCTTATGGGACTCTTCTCCTCCAGCTCAGGATAGCTCTTCTATATGGCATTCATTTCCTCTTCTTCCTCAAAATTATTTGGACTCTCTTACCAAAGACTTCTCTGATAGTGAGATAAGATCCACTATAAATTCTCTTGGCAATGGGAAAAATCCTGGCATTGATGGATTTACTGTAGAGTTCTATAAGCACTATTGGGTCATCATCTCCTCCTCCTTCAAGCATGACCTTAACAAATTTTTTCACACCTCCTTCCTTCCCCCTTCTTGGAATCAAATCATGCTCACCTTTATTTTCAAAATCAAGCATCCTAAGTTGGTTAAAGACTTCAGACTTATAGCCCTTTGTAATATTCATATCGTATTCTATCCAAGCTTCTGGCCAACAGAATTAAGCCTTATCTTCCCCTCCTTATTAGTAATAAGCAATCTACCTTTATCAAAGGTACATAGACATATTCAGGAAAATATTCTTATTGTCCAAGAGCTAGTTCATTCATTCTATGACTCAAAAGAAAAAAATCCCTACATTATAATTAAAATTAACTTTGAGAAGGCATTTGACCTTCTGAGTAGGGATGCTATCCTTAAAGTTCTCAACCTTTACAATTTCCTCTCTTCCTTTATCAATTGGATTAAAACATGTATCAATTCTCCTACCTTCGCTTGTCTTATCAACTCTCATCTCTCTCACTTCTTCCCTTCTAACAGAGGTATCAGACAAGGTGATCCCCTCTCTCCATTCTTTTTCATTCTTGTTGCCCAAATTCTATCACAGCTCATTAAGCAAGCTGTGGATCAGGGCACCTACTCTCCTTTTAAAATGAAGAATGATTTCTCCATCTCTCACCTCATGTTTCCTGACAATCTTATTCTTATCCTTAGGGCTAATAAGAATAGCATTTCCTCAGTTAAGAGCATTTTCTCCTCTTATGAAACCCTTACTGGCATGAGAGTCAACCTTTCTAAATCTAGCATCTTCTTTCCTTCTCACACTTCTAATGCTTCTAGGGTGAGCATTTGTAACTCTTTGGGTATGAAAAGGGGCAACTTTCCCTTCAAATACCTTGGAGTTATGATCTTCCCTAGAAGGCCTCCTCCCAAGACTCATGATCACATCCTTACTTTCATTGATTCTAAACTTTCTAATTGGAAGGTCAACCTTCTGTTTCAAGCAAGCAAGCTTGTGCTGATAAAGTATGTTCCCAACTCTATCCCTACTTATTCTTTATCTGTGACCTGGTTGAACTCTAGTCTCTCTGATAAGATTGAATTCAGAATTAGAAATTTCCTATGGAGGCATTCTACTTAGAAGAAGGCTTTGCATTTGGTTAATTGGAAAACCATTACCTTACCCAAGGATAGGGGAGGTCTTGGCATTCAAGATCTTGAACCCAAAAGCATCTCCCTTCAAGCAAGTAGAATTCAGAAGTACCTCTCCAATCATAACTCCATTTGGGTTAATCTTGTTAAAGCTAAATACCCTCCCATAAACTCCTTCAATAGCCGCAAGAAGTTTAAATTTTCTTATGCTTGAAAGCTTTTTAAATTTGTTTTTAACAGTCTTCATTTGGGCTTTAAATCATGCATTGGAAATGACAGCTCTACTTCATTTTTAAATGACAACTAGGCTTTAGACATGCCCATGGATATCAAACCTACATATTTTAATATGAACTTGGTTAATCACATTACTGAGGTGCAACGCTTATTTCAGGACCAGAAATGGTCCCCCTTTTTCGGCTATTCAATATGTGGTAAATCTTTGTGGGAAGCTATCACAAGCATTCGGGTCCCTGTACAACCCTATGATAATAAAGTGGTATGGATACCTGAAAATAGTGGTTTGACTTCTTCTTTATAAGCATTTAGATTTCTAAAGTCCTCTTTTGAACCCTCTCCAAGTTTAAATCCTATTTGGAATATGATTTAGAAGCTTAACACTGCTTCTAAAGTTAAATTATTTATTTGGAAGCTCTTTCACAGTAAGCTCCCTACTAAAGCTTATTTATTTTCCTTGGGTATTTCCCCTAATGATGTTTGCTGCCTCTGTTTTAATGCTTCTGAATCTATAAAACACTTATTTTTAGAGTGTTCCTTTGTGAGCAGCATTTGGCTCTCCCTCGGTTTGCATCTAAATGTGGACTTTAACTGTAGATTTAACTGGAATCCCGAAACTTAGTTTTTAAAAAACGCGGGTTTTAACTCAACTCTTGAAAACAATTCTATAATTTCAAATGTTTTTTTGTTCATTTGGTACTATAGAAATTCTACTATGCATGGTGATACGAAGCCTTCCACTAGTAAGGTTGTGACCCAAATATTGACTTTCTCAAGTCAATTTACAGATACACTCATGAGGGCACGTTGTACTCGCACTCTTCGGCTTGTGATTGGTCTCCCCCTCTTGCTCCTTGGCTTAAATTTAATTGTGATGGCTCATTTGCTAATGACGAAGGTGGAGCAGACCTCATTCTCCGTAACCACAAAGGCGAGTGTATCTTTGCCTCTTGTTCATATTTTTTCTCTATCTCTGCTTTCTATTCAGAAGCTACTGCAATTTATCTTACTCTTTCTTATGCTCATGCCAGGAAGTTGGATTTCATCAACATTGAGTCGGACTGTCAGTAGCTTATCGACATTATCAACTGCAACTCAAATCATCCTCCAAGTCTTGGATCACTGTTTTCTGATATTAAGCTTTTGTTGTCTCCATTCTCGCATATTGCGTTTTCATATGTCTCTAGAAGTGTAAACAAAGTTGCCCACTGGGCAGCAGACTCAGCTCGGGGTCAAAAACAGTCCATTTATTGGACGTCAAATTGGCCTGCGGAGCTTGAGACAATATTGTATCATAACTCGCTTGCGGTCGGCTAAAAGCCTAATATAATTTTTCCTTTTGTGTAAAATAAAATGCCCTCCTCCTATGTAGGGGTGAGTATCGAAATTTTTGGTTAATCGACCAAATTAACCGAGAACATTTGGTTTGGTTCGGTTAACCGACCGAAATTATCGAACAAAATTCAAATAAATATATGCTATTAAGATTCAAACCTTAGACCCCTCAATTATATTTGTTACACCTTAACAACTACAATAGTAGATATTATTTGATAATAATTATTACTAAAATATCTATATTCTAAGTATAAATTAAAATAATAAATATAAATTACTTGCTAAGATTTGAACCTTAGCCGTCGGTATTATTGCAATCAAATATAACCAATTTAGCTAATAGCATTATATGATATATTTTTATATTTTTTTTATACTTAATATATAATTCGATTAATTCAGTAATTAACCAAATCGATCGGTTAATTTATCGAATCGAATCGAAAATCGAAAATTTAAATTTTTTTAATCGTTAACCGAACCGAAAATTATTCGAAAAATTCGGTTCGGTTAATTCGGGTTCGGTTCGATTCGATTGGTTAATCGGTTAATCGGTAAATTTTGATCACCCTAAGTCCTATGCATGTGGATCCGGCCCTGACTCTACCTCCCCGGCTCTTTTTCGATTTTTCATTGAAAGTGTTGGTATCAATATATTTTACTGATCTCTAAATTAATCTAAATCTAAATTCCATTGCATATCCTCATATTCAAACTTGACTTAATTATTTTTTCTTCTACTTGAACTCACTAATGAATATATACTCAAACCTGTAAGTATCTATGAAAATATATTATACTTAATGTCATGAACTGATGACTATCAATCTCTCTTTATTGAATCTGATTTGAGTAATTTTTTTATCTGAACTCGACTAAATACTATACATATATTTGACTTAAGTAGATCAAGTAGTTCAAGTAGTACTTAATTAAAACTCAATCCATGGTCATCTTTGTTGACAATTAACATACTAAATTTACCTAATTAATTAAAAATACATTTTCTCAATCATCTGAGTGGGCGAAGTCTGTACATATGAACGTAGCCTTGGCCATTTCAATTTAAATGATCAAGGCGTTATCATAATTAATTACTATATGTACACTGATAGTAGACGGTGGAGACTAATTTGAGTGGACCACATCTCTCTTGAATCAACACCACACAATTCCATGAGTGAATGAGATAATTAGTCTTCTCATTCATTTTCACTATAGTACTATGCCACTGTGTCTGCAGACTCAGAATGACGTAGTCTACAGTGGAGGGCATGCATGGTTTACAAACAAAAGTTACGTCTAAGTTATCACTCAAAAGTGAGCAATTTTTCTAATCTATATAATATAGATAGTAGAAATTTTCAAAGTCATAATAAAAATTTAAAATTTTTTGAATTCATAATATTTTTTTCATAACTTTCTAAATATCCTTGAGTTCGATTTAGTATTCAATTAGTCTGAAATAGATTGTAGACTTTCTAAAAAATATCGAAGGGATAAACCGAAAACGAAAATAATTTTTGAGAAACTAAACGATTTTTTTTTTAAAATGAGAGGCCAAACGAAAAAATATGATATTTTGAAGAATTAAAAATATAATTAATATAATATTTTAATATTTTTAATGAATTTATTTTGTATATTGTTAATAGCATTTAGAACTTCTTAAAAAGATAGTAGATGTTAGATTTTTTTAAAAGTGTGAAAGTAGAACAAGTAAAATTGATCAATTCATAATTAATTTTTCAAAGAATATAATCTACTCTTTGTATTATTTTTAATTATAGTAATAAATTCTAAAGAAATTAAAATTGAAGTTTCCATAATCAAACTCTAGAATCTGGATCAAACTATATGAGGGTATTTTGGGAATTTTAACATTTTCATATTGTTGTTATGAATCGGATGTACTTTCATCAGACAGGGACCATCATCATTATTACAATCCTACCATCTCAATTTGCTTCAAGATTGATAATTAAATTCCTCCCCCCCCCCTCTATATATACAATGCCATTGCCATCCAGCTCTCATTCCCAGTCTTCAACCTCTCTCTCCCCCCCGGCAAAAACAAGTACTACTTCAACCACTAAACTGATTCAAACAATGGACGCCATGGAGGCCGACTACATCCATTACTGGGACATCAAGAGGTTCAACGACTCTGTAGAAGAGCTCGAGAGGTTCTCTCTCTTTCTCTCTCTCTCTCTCTCTCTCTCTATTATTTTTGATTTCTTCTCCTAGTAAATTAAACAAAACCAGTTGTGTGTTTTCTATACTTTTTTTTTTCATAGATCATGATGGCTAACCTCTTATTAATATTCTCTTTGTGTTTCTTCTCTGCTGATACATACAGTTGGGCATTCCAGGAGGCCATATCAGGCGGCTTATACTACGATTCAAGCTCCCCAGAGGGCGCCTCGTCAAGCGCGATCACGAAGAACATCGCCATGGAGAGGAACCGCCGCAAGAAGCTCAACGAGAAGCTCTACGCCCTCCGAAGCGTCGTCCCCAACATCACCAAGGCAACTTGTTAATTAATTGAAAAGATCAACTTAATTGCAGCTATGATTCCTAATTTGTTGCTTAATTTTCATCTAATTTGTTGCGTGCGCTGTGAATTAATTTAGATGGACAAGGCGTCGATCATCAAAGACGCGATCGAATACATACAGCAGCTCCAAGAGCAGGAGAGGATGATGCAGGCGGAGATCTCCGAGCTTGAATCGCTCAGAGAGGACAAGGCTTCGTCATTTATTGATGACTTGGAGTATGAAGATGATCTACACTTCATGCAGAGGAAGAAGAGGAGGAGCTCTTTCTCTCCAGGTTCCCCGAGCTCGCCGCCCATTGAAATACTGGAAGTAAGATCTCTCTCTCTCTCTCTCTCTCTCTCTCTCTCTCTCTCTCTCTCTCTCTTAACTAACGCATCTGGGGATATATATGTGGTGCAGCTTAAAGTGAGTAAAATGGGGGAGAAGACGATGGTGGCGAGCATAACCTGCAACAAGAAAAGAGACACCTTGATCAAGGTGTGCGAGCTTTTCGAGTCGCTCAACCTCAAGATCGTCACCGCAAACATCAGTAGCGTCTCAGGAAGCCTTCTGCATACTGTATTCGTTGAGGTAGACTCTCGGAACTCTGATGGCGTCACTTTATATGACATCAGATACGTACAGTAGAATACATATTTTTCAACTAGCCTGGAAAAACAAAGAAGCTTTCACATGTGTTCATAGAGGTAATTAATTACTATATCTAAATACGACAATGATCACATCAGAATGTTACTGACATAGAAATTAAATAGGTATTTAATTGAAGGCTAGCAGAAGAATACAGAGAAGAGAACAAAAGGCCCTGCTACTGTTTTAATTCTATACCTGACAATATTCTGAACGTTACCTAAAAATTTAGAATTTAAATTCTAGTACGATCTGACTTTTTATCTTTATTATATAAAAAAAATTAATTAGTATATATGTTATAAAATATAGGTAATCTAATTGGAAATTCAAGATATATCTAAATGGTAATTGGCTTTTTTGAATAGATCTAAATTATTAAATATCAAGTGACCTCTTTGTGAAAGAATAATTAGTTAGATATTTGTAGGCCACACATGTAACATGTTCCATCATCAAGTTTTCGAGGGATGTGGCGTCATCTTAACTTGAGTCAATCCATAAAAGATGACTCGTATGTTTTTTTACAATCTAAAAAAATTAATAATTGAAAAAAGAACTATTGGTGAACACATATGTACACAAAAATAGTTCTTGTGTTTACTCCATGATCCACATTAATCGTCATATTTTGGGTTGGAGAAGCTCAATATTTTCCTTTTAGATTATCGAATTAATTTTAAATAAACCTTAGCATTTTGGCTATGCATTATTCGGTTCAATATGCTTCAGTTTATTTTGAACCATTTTTTCAATATTTTTTATTTAGTTTTGTTTTTGCTAATTTGAAAGAAAACATTTAAATTTTTAAAAATAATTTTATGTTTATATAGTTCATTTTTTTCTTTCATATTGATAATTCATAAGAAGCTGTGGCTTAGAGTAACGATAAAGTTACTCATTTGTAATTTCGATATCATTGATTTGAGCCATTGTAAAAAGTATCTATGCAAGAAGCGGAGGGAATGTTGCATATATCAATCCTCTCCGGTGCCATCCACAAAAGTACGTAGGACTATTTTTTACTTTGTTTATTGGGGTCATCCTTTTATATTAATAATCCATAAAAATAAAAATAAATAGTGGATATTATATTTTAAATATCCATTTAGTTTTGTTTTTGCTAATTGAAAAGCAAACTTTTAATTTTTTTTGTTAAAAGAATAAATTGACATAGTTAATTTTGTCTCATATATATATTATTAATTCATAAAAGCTAATAATCACAAAATCTTTGGTTTAGACCCCACTAAATCAAATTGGATTAAGAAATTTGAATTCTATGATTTAAAAATGAATAGTTCAACTCAATTTATTTTAAAAAAATATATTAATTAACATTTGCTTAGCATAATTCAATTTAGTTCTACTCCATTTTATACTACTAACACTACAACAACTTTCTAAAATACTAACATGGATCGATGTTGGAGCAACATTAATTAATTCATCTGAACGTTAACTAATTTTTTTACAAGAAACAAAGTATAGGTTTACTCCCACATCTTGGATTTTTTTAAAAAATTATATTATTTATCTTGGCCCCGATTTTTTATTTATTTAAAAGAGTCTGAATCAAGATTTGGGCATTTAATTATGTAGGTCCAAATGAGTTTATGATTCAGTTTGCATGGCCCACCGAATTGTATGACCAGCCCTAGTGTGAAAGGGGGAAAATTAATCACTAGCACATGTATGACCACCTATCTATTTTCGGTGGCATGCGCATGAATAAATGTTTTCTTCGTTTATCACATGGCTCTTCTTCAATAATAGTATTTTATTTTATAGCACACAAAAAGTAATACTTTGATTTCTATTGGCTGTTTGTTCTGGATGTGACAATAGGTCGTGTCTGGACTGGCAAGGGTCCGAGCAAGCCCTGCCACCTCTAGTCTGTGCCTGGCACGGCCCGACAATTCAGGAGGCAGGCCCAGCCCGAGCATGAGCCCGCCCCTTCGGACTCGGGTCGGCCCGAAACTTTCAATCTTTTAAAAAAAATAAAATTAATCAGGTATGGCTCGATTAGACTCGAGCCAGGTCTGAATTTGACTGGGCCAGCACAACACACGTGCTGTGCTCGGGCCAACACGGTGTGCGTGCCGTGCTTGGCACGACCCACGTGTCCAGGGGCGAGACCAGCCCGCCCCTTGGGCACAGACGGGCCGACCCGTGCCGCCCATGGGCGGGCTCGGCCTATTACCACCTTTAGTTTGTTCTCTTCCACTGATTCCCCGTCGCTCAACATTAAACGTCAAATACCTGGCCATCCAATCACTTCATTTAGCACGTGTTTTATATGAAAAATGTGCCATAACAAAAAAAAGAAAAGACTGCATCCTTCCAATGCTTGAAAATTTTGAAGTCCCTTGATTACCACGTGGCTGATAAGAACAAGCGCAAAACTGGTGGACAGAAAAATATAACGTTGCTATGTATTAATACTTCTCCCAAATTAGCTATATATATATATAGTAGGTAAATTATGAGTTTTAATTCCCCAAAAGAAAAGTACTTCTGTAAATGAAAAAATCTATTGATTTGCAGAGTGATGAAATGGGCAGTGCTGAGCTGAAGGAAAAAATTGAGGCAGCAATTGTAGAGCTTGATGGTCCAAGGAGAGCTATCAGTTCTATGAGTTACTGAAGGGGGTGTTCCATTAACAAGCAGCCATCTTTCATCAGTGACTCCATCAGTGTTTCTCCTCTGCTAGCAATTAATTAATGTTTCAAGCTCTGGTTTGGGTGCTTTCATTAGTAGATAATTAATACCTGTTTTTCTTCCTATCCATATCCTAAGGGTGATTTGGT
This sequence comes from Canna indica, assembly GCA_034359265.1. Classification (NCBI taxonomy): domain Eukaryota; kingdom Viridiplantae; phylum Streptophyta; class Magnoliopsida; order Zingiberales; family Cannaceae; genus Canna; species Canna indica. The sequence continues at coordinate 72,772,705 of CP136894.1, read as the reverse complement.
TGTTGTTAAATATGGTATTAGTTATTGGAAGCATGTGTTAGCTGGTTTTTTCTATATGTAGTGTCGAATTATGTATGAAATCACAGTCACTGTATTTTTTGTGGCTGCTGGTTGTTTATTAATGAATAATCTTTTTAATTTTGCCTACTTGTGTTTATGAGTCTGATTGGCTAAATAAGTTTGCTGTATGGCATCCTTGTGTGTGTGTGTTTTTATAAAGAGAATTTTATATCACTAAACAAAATAATTATTGTTATCATTAAATAAGCAGAGAGTTTCCTAAAAAAAGATTAATATGCAGAATGATATATATGTATATATAATTCAATTCAAATTTAGTGGATCCAATCTAGCAACCCAATAGGCTTCCTTATTATATTATCTATAATTAAGGTCAGGTGTTGGCATTAGATTCACTAACAGAGTGTTTAGTTTTCCGCAAATACAAAAACAAATGCTCTCAAATATGAGTTGCAACCTACTATTTGGTTGTCCATTGTTTTGCTTTTTCTGGTCCCATGATAGTTGAGGTAGATGTTTGAATGCACGTGTAAAACTTGTATTCGTATTTTTTGATTTCAGACCAAGACACGAATGGTGGGCCGAAGCGAGTCAGAGAGATCGTCAGAGATTGCAGTTTGAGGTATGACTCACGTACGTGTGTTTAATTAAGTTGATGGATTTAATTTTAAACCTATGTGAACGAGCCAGAATTTTGGAGTCATTGGGCGCAATTTAAGTATGATTCGGACTTGTTTAACCACATAACTTAAGTTAGGGGCAAAAGATTTATTTAGCACATGAGTTAACTTTTTAAATTAAATTCTCTCTTAATCAAGGGGCGATTTATTGAAGTTTAATTTTCTTTGGAGCATGCAGACCAGTGAAGGAGGAGGTGGTGGTTGACGACTTGTGGTGGAGTTTCGACACGATTATGTCGGAGTTCGTCAAGGCCTTCTTTTAAGGGAAAGATAGAGGCTTTGTACAAGGTGAGTGACCCTATACTTTAAGGGTTTGCCCACTTTTGGGGATGCCCTTGTGTGGATGACTTGATGGTGGACTACTGCAATATTTTTTTGGTTTTCTTGAGCGACTTTTTGATTTCTTGGCATGAGATTTGATTTCCATGGTATGTTTTGGTTTAGAGCAACCCTAGGGATCGATTATTAGAGTCATAAATGAGGGTCCTTGCGGGTTATTTGATAGTGAATTGTCCTTGTGGATGAATTCCCTCAAGATAAAGTCTTATACTATGTTTTTGATTGAGTTGGAGGAGAAAACTCCCTTTATTTTCTTTGTGGAAGGCGACCCTAAAATCAAAGGGTAAACCCTAATTGTTGATCACTAAGTTAAGGGGATTTGTTGAGGTGATTGGGGATGGTCGGGACTTTGATGACCCAAAGTCCCTTGGACAGTGCTGCATGGCACATAGTGTGGTGTGTGGCATGATCGTGCTCACCAAGTGTTTGGTGAAATGCCACACCCACATATTTATATGACATACTTTTCAAATTATGTTGTTAAACCTGTATATTGGTAGGGAATATGTGTGTGGGAGGTGTGTATGGATGTTTTGGCTAGGTTTATGGGCCGAAGACCCTACGGTTATGTAGTTGTATGTATTAAAACTAAAATTGTGCAATCTGTCCAGAATTTATTTGTAGACATGTTTCATACATGGTTTGGAGACCGAGGTGTCATTCAATTGATGTGAAATCTTAGGACAGTTAATTAGTAGATGTTATGTACAACCCTGATACTAAATTTCAGCGAATTCTGAGTTGAGGTTGAAAGATTTAGAAATTTTCAAAAAAAAAGCATGACGAATTTGCCATTTCTTTACTTAGCAGTTTCTGTATTAAGTTGGTGTGTTTGGCGCAACATTCAGAGGGCGAGTCGTCGTCCTACTCCAACGAAATTTTGGGGAAAGAAACTTTGGGGAAAGTTGGTAGATTATGTGGATAAGCTTACGAGTCAATTCTGAGGTAATTGAGATAAGAATTGACGAGTTTATAAATTTTACAAATGACTAGTTAAATATATGAAATCTGCTTATGATTGCAGAAATCTGGAATGGCATGTTCGTCATGTTATTATTTCGTGATCGATTCGTCATCCAAATGGCTTAAAACTTAAGGGAGGGTTAGTATATGTGGTGGACATATTAAATATGTAACTTCTGTAGCGAATATACCGAGAATTGTGGGTTTGCAAGTAATGTCAAAAGTGTATTTATTACTATTTTTTAGAAGCTCAAAAATTGGTTAAAGTGTTGAGAAATTTCTCATGTCCTTATTTATGGATTGTTTTCATTTAATGATGATGGTACATCATGTTATACTATGATAGGATAGCCTTTATCTCTGAGATTTATTGAGTATTTCGTCTATGTGATGAAATGACATTATATATATACACACACGACCGCCGAAGCCCATCCGGTGACGAGGAGTGCCTCGGAGAGACAACACTGGGTGGGTGAGAGGTTCTGATCGGTGACGGGGAGTGACCCGAAGAGACGGCTTCGGAGGTTCATTAGATGATGGGGGAGGCCCCAAAGAGACGGCTTTGGACTAGAGTATAGTGCCCACCTAATGACAATGAGTTGGGTAGTTCGTCAGGAGGCCACCCTAACGATTGACACCCTTTCTATGTGGCTTATGTCAGAGGGAGATTCCCGTCCTATTTTGGATTGCATCTAGAGGGGTAGGTAGCGGCTAGTGTGTGTGTCTCGAGAGACGAGATAATGAGAACTTGTGGTATGTTAAGAGATGCCATGCTTACATTCTGATATGTGGTTGGTTGGAGGGATGTTCCCAACCGTATTGGACAACGATCATTGTGTGTGTCCCTGGAGAGAAGAATGTGATGTCTTGATAATTTGAGATGTTGTCTCTATGATATGAGGCCATATTTGTTGATATTATTTGATACCATGGCCTGGCTGGATTTTATGCTGATATATCTGACATGTGAATTTAACCTTCCACATGTTATTGTTTTTCATGTGTTATGTTGATTATATTTTTTTTGAGGGCTGGTGATATCATGTCACTCACTGAGTTGTAAACTCACGCCCTCCTACCCGTGTGTGTGCAGATTCAGGTGCGGTTCGCGATGTTTGATGCAGTTGGTGGTGCAAGCTCAGCGAGAAGACTTCCCAGTCGCAGTTAGAGAGTTGAGATTTTTAGTTGCTTTGAGTTGTGTTTGCTACTGTAGTATCATGTGAGACATTTACTTTGTTTCATTGGAGTCATGTTATCATCATATTAGAGTGGAACCCCATTTTATGGATGTTTATCATTGTTGATGCATTCATGTGCATTTCTTTTATTATAGTCTTGTGTTAAGCTTCAGGGTACAAGTGGTATTCTCAGTCGATCACGTGAACCCAAGTTGGGGCGTGACAAAAAGTTGTTCCAAGTTATAGTCAAGGCGGGCAGCGGTTTTAACCAAATAGGGATGCAAAACACCTGTTGATCCCAATTATCAAGCAATGATATTAGGGAGGGGAATATACTCCACGACTATGGGTTCCCAAGCAACTCCAAAAAGCACTTGGTTAACTACATTAGCAGAGTAGGTCACTGAAGGTGTTATCGGCGCACGACTAAAATGACTGGATCGGATTAGGTCGTTGAAGGCATAATTCAGCACACAGATGATGGCTGGATTGTAAGATAAAGTCCAAATTTGGTCATCGAAGGCATGCACCGACGCACGACAAATGACCAAAAAATAAGATAATAACCAGATTAGGTCACTCAATACATTGATTGGCACACGGCAAATGATCGACAATTGGATAATTTTTGGACATAAAGATAAACATAAGGTAAAATACGATAAAGATAAACTAAATGCTGATAAGATAACATAAGTAAAGATAGGTTTGATGATATTGATGATGTTCCTCTCTCATGCACTTCGAAGCTATTTATAGCTAAATTATAATATTTTTGCGCCCAAAAAGATCCACTAAACCCAATGTCCTAGCCCTTTTCCACACGTTCGATTGAGTGGTCTTCGGTGTCGTGCGCCAAAAGCTTAGCTTCGGCTGGGTCATATGCATGATGGTATTGCATCTATTGGAGCAGCATGCTACGTGCGCCATTTTATGGGGTTTGTGGGGACAGACCATTTCTATACGTTCTCTCTTATAACCGTTCTCTCCTCTAATTCCTCTTGATGGCACGTGACTTCAAACTTGAATGTAAGCGGCTTACCAATTGGTGCTAGGTCACACTCCAATTTGGTTCATTTTTTATGCGGCCCACGCTTAGCTTGGTTCATTTTTTATGCGACCCACGCTTGGTTCATTTTTTAAGGCTTCTTTGTCTTAGTTGTCAGATGTGAGCCCATTCTCTGGCTAGCTTACTGCTTAGCTCCCACATTGTTAACCTCGCCTCAACTAGTTTTTTAAGCATCGATATCCACAAATAAACTTGCAACTTCTATTTGTAAGTATTTGGTTGGGCATAAATAGAGAGGGAAGTTATTGCAAGTTAGAGGTAGACTATTGCGAGCGAGAGGAAGAGGGAGGCTATTGTGAGTGGGAGGAGGTTTTTGCGAGATTCACGAGCGGGAAGAAGCTATCGTAAGAGTAGTTGTGAGTGAGAGGAGCCTATTGCGACAGTCGCGAGTAAAGAGGGAGGTTGTCGTGAGCAAGAGGAAGAGATGAAGTCCTATCATTTGAAGGTTACAAATTGAACTTGCGGGCTTTTTGAGCTGCAACATAATTAACAACATGCAAAAGTTTAATGTTGCAATTAACTTAATTATAACCAATCAAATAATTTAATTAATCAAATGCAGCAAATAGAAATGCTAAAAGTCTATTTACAGGCAAGTAGCCTCTAATCATTTACTATCATCTTATATCCTTGGCAAATGATAACTTTTTTAATTGGTAGTGCCTCCAAATGTAGAGGTGAATTTGCAAACGTAAAATCACTAGCAGTTATAATATTACAACGCAATAATTATCATGCTCCTTATTGATCATTGTTATTAGAATTTTGGACTAAAAGGATTCTCCCTCTTCGCCTTAGAACTATAGCACTTTGTTACTTTTGACTTTAGAATTTATTAAAAATAAACAAAAAAAAGTTTAGGTATTTATAATCTCCATATAAATATATGTCTATATTTCTAGGAATTACATTATTACTCTAAGAGGGTTACTGGGTGTTTGATGTTGTATAGTTTGTTAATTGAGATGGTTAATAGTCCTACATAGGAAGATTTTTTTTCATTAAAGTGCCTTTTAAACTTTCAAGAATATCAAGTGTTAAATTTTTAGATGGTCCAATGAATGATGAGCCATGGAGGCTCAATGGACTATATTAGCCTAAATATTAATAAATTAAATATTGATACTTGGACACTTGACAGACATTTGACTGTTCGAATTTGAATTATTTCAAATGTTAGAAATCTTTTTATTTCTATTTAAAGTGTGACTTGTCACCTTTTCTCACCCCTACAATTTGCGTTCATTTCCTTTGAGTGTTCTCGATTTTAGGCTTTGTTGTATCCTGGGGTAAATTGCTTTCGAGTGAAAAATAATATTACACTCAAGATAGTGATTCACACCTCAAAGTTAACCCCTCTTCAAGTTTCGGATACTAACACTTGAGATGTATACTCTTGGGAATTAATAATTTGGTTCGAGAAAGGTGAAACTAAGTGCTCTTATAAAAGCCAATCTAATTTACATACGATTTGGAGCTAGTAAGATCTGAAAACAAATCATGTAGTTTTGATGGATTATATTATAACTTCGAAATAGTCATTATTTATTCAATGTGCTTCACATAATTTGGATCATATATGTATAAAAATTCTTATATTTGTTCTGTAACTACGAGGTTAGCAAAATAATTCACCCAAAATAAATTGCAGCCTTGTTTGATAAATTAGTGTTTAACTTATTGCATTAGTTATTACATATTATCTTATTGCATTAGCTTATTTGACTAGCTTATTGCATTGATGTTTGTAATAAAATATTTGGCAAAATTAGTTGTTTCAATGTGTAAAATGTGAAATAAGAATATGAGTATATTTTCAATAATAACTTTATAGTTAAATGTTTGATGTTTCATGTAATTTTTACGAAGATAAAAACATAAATTGCTATATGAAAAAAGTTCTTTTGAAGAAGATTATGGAATAAACTTTTTGAAATAAGTGATTTATGATGAATCCATTAATTAAATTTTTTATGACTGACTTGATGTGATAATTGACCCATCAACTTTATATAGCTGAACCTTTGATCTAACTAAAACGCTTAAGCTAAAGTTTATAGTTAAGTATACACCAATCAAGTCTTATTAACCAACACATTATATCATATACATCCTTCAAGCTTCCTTTTGCTACCAAGTCGGTAATGGTTCTTCGACGCAGCTTTGGCTTGATTCTTGGTGTAATGGGCGTAACTTGGGTGATCTCGGCACACCCGAGCAACACTATAGGGGAATCCAAAGAAGTAAATGATCAAGGAATCATCATGGGTTGGAACATCAGCTTCAATATTTTTATGTCGTTGGCCTCAATCATCAACCTCACCAATACCCTTGATCCCATCCTGCACTTCCAGAAGATAAAATTATTTGGAAATGGAATAGTACAATGGTCAGTTTTCCACACATTCTCTTTATAACTTGCTGACCTTGTGTGGTATCTTCGATCATGCTGCTTAATTTGTTTGGCACAAATCCTGCTCGGAATTAGGTATTTTCGTCTTGAACTGGCTAGTCAACATTTAGAGGTTGCACACTAAAGATCGTCTTCTTGCCCGTGGAGTTCAGGTGTACCCTTTGTGTCATCTTTATCTCACCGCCAACGAAACTCAAGCGCACATTTTCTCGGATTGCTAGTACACTTATTCGGGATGGAAAACTATGTTGGATATGGGGCACATTCCATTCTTTTCCTTGAATTTTCGCCCTTGGATAAGGCCCCACAATGCAAACTTGGAAGGTAACAGAATTTTCAAATATCGTCTCATCATGATATGGCATTGTATGGTTTGGTTCAAACCTAACCTCCATTATTTTGAAGATATCAAGAAATTCTATTTCAAACTTGCAATAGAAGGATTAAATTTAGCTAATCTTCGTAAAGACTAGGTTCTCTTTTATTAGATTTATCTTCGTTTATTTTCTTCTCATCTTTTTCTTTTACTTGTAATCATCAAATCTTTTGATCTATACAAGTATTCTTTCGTTTAAAAAAAAAGTCTTTTATTTAGTCAAACCTCTCAAATGACCTCAAAAAATATAAGCTATCTAAAAATTCTTTATCCAACACCTCTTATGCCTTCATTATCAATTTATAGTGGGAAAAAATGTATTAATCACTTGTAATTGATGCAAGTTTGTATTGAATTATTTTTATATCATTTTATTTTCTTTGATATAAATTAAAATTTCACTATAGTTGGTACAAATTATAATAAATTGAATGCAGCTATAAATTATATATAGGTAAGATTGATGAATTAAGTGATACAATATCATTTGTCTAGTGCATGCACATATCTAGGAAATAACAAAAAAACATTCTACGCCTTCACACACAAACAAAAACAAAAAGGATGCCAAGTCAACTGTGGACCACAAATTTGACTTTCTGTATTGACCGTGCTTCACGTGGGGGAATTAATACATGCTTGTGAACATGAGACTGAGTGCACCGGTTTACAATTCTAATAATAGCACACATAAAAAGAAAAAGAAAACACAATTATTGGCCACACCTATAGTCAATAGAAGTCAGTGACGGCGTGATGAAATTCTACACCGTTGGATGTGCTTTACAGTTCGCGCATATTAATAATTCATACTCAAAAATCAAAATAGGAATAGGTGGGAAATTGATTCGGAGGGGCAGTCAATTAAAACTCAAAATGAGTTCGTTAAATTAGAGTACCAAAGATATTTGAACAATTTATTATTTTATCCTAAGAGACCGAGAGCAGCGGCAGACCTATACTAGGGCCAAAGAGAACATTGGACTCCCAAAAAGATTTCCAAAATTAAATATTAAAAATAATTTGATATTTTTTAATATATATATATATATATATATATAATAGTATTATGTAAATATTACTAAATTCAATATTTTCTATTAGTCTATTCATAACTCAGTGGTTAGTTATTTAAATTTTAACTAAATCTTATGTTTGAATATCATATCTAATTTTTTATATGCATTTTTTTCCCTAATGACTAAATATAAAATTTATTTTTTTCAAAAAAAATTTCCAAATCTAACTTTCTCTATTAATTTCTAACTTAAGTTCATAATTTTTTGTTATGAATTTGTAATCTAACTTCAAAATTTTCTCCATTAATTTTTTACATTTAAAATTCTCATGTTTATTTTATTTCTTATATATCTTTCTATGCTATTATTCATTCTCATATTATTAAAGTATTTAGACTTTGTGAATGAGTTATTCAATATACAATTAAATATTTAATTTTCTCATCGAGCATTCAAGAGATTTTTTCAGAAAATAAAAAAAAAATATTTTATATACTTCATTGTTAATTTTATTTAATTGAGCATTTAAATTTAAAAAATAATAAATTTTATTAAGCATCTATATTAATTATATAATACATCTTTATTACGAATAAGATACAATTTTACAACATGAATCGTACATTCAAGTTAACTTTTACTTCTAATGTAACATCAAGTATTAATAACGCGCTAAAGAGCAATTATTTTTTTATAAGTACTTATAGTTTTGTTATTTTTTCACTAGTATTTTAGTTTTCTCTACGTAATATGTTTTATAAAGTTGGTCATCGAGATGAGAAAGATGATGTTTGCTTCACGATAGAATCTACCGTGAATAATTGAGATGAAAGAATTCTCTTTTAAGAGCTTTGGTTATTAATTATTAGTTCGACAAGTTTAACATTATTTTTAAAATATAAAAATAAACAAAGAAAATTATATCATTATAATTAAGTTGTGATTTTAATTAAAAATTAAAAATTAAATAACTAAAATAATATTTATTAATTTTTTATATTTTTAATTGAGCTCTATCAAATTAATTTCTGTGTCCATACTGTTCAGAGGCATCTAATTAAAATGGGTAGCCCTATGATATATGTCAGAAAAATATTCTACTAACCATAGGATATATATATAAGCAAAAATAAAATAAAGAAAATTTAATGAATAAAAAATTACACAGATCCGCTACATTTCTAAATTGTTTTTTAAAAGAAAAAAGAACTCCGCAAGGAGATAAAAAGTAAGACCTAAAATATTTCTTAAAAAAATTCGCAAGCATCTGCCCTTTTACTTTGCAGTAAAAAGAGATAGCTTCAAGTTAAAGTTAAAGATACTTTGTTTATTTGGAGATGACATCAGCATGATGTGGGTATTGCACCTCTCATTTTTGTTAATCATTTATTTATATTCTACCTTTTTTATTACATCAGCTCTCCGGAATACAATGACGCCACACATCCTACGTCAGCCCATTTAATTCAAGATTATGACCTTCAGTGTAGGGGTGGCAAAACGGGCCGGCCCGCAGTTAACGGGCCGACCCGGCCCGGCACGATAAGGTGGCGTGCCGGCCCGGCCCGGCCCGACACGATAAGGTGGCGTGCCGGCCCGGCCCGGCCCGCTAACTCAGTGGGCCGGAAATTCTCGGCCCGCAATATTTTGCGGGCCGCCCGGCACGGCCCACGAGCCCTCTTATTAATTAAAAAATTTCTAAAAAAATTGTAAAAAAATAATTTAAAATATTTAAGAGACTAAATAAGCATCAAATATGATATTTCACATGAAAAACTCCATAGATTAACTTCACATTCAATTTTAAAGCACTAAACAAGCCCAAATCTAGACTTAAGTTTTTTTATATATGTTTAGCGGGCCAAACGGGCCGGGCCGGCCCGATAAGAGCCGGCCCGTGTCGGCCCGCAATGTTATCGGGCCGGGCCGGGCCGGGCCGATAAGCTTATCGGGCCGAATTTTTCGGCCCGGCCCGCAGTTATCGTGCCGTGCTCGTGCCGTGCTATCGTGTCGTGCCTATTTTTGCCGCCCCTACTTCAGTGGGTGGTCGCTCTCCATGTTATTTCGTCAAATTCTAGAAGCAAAAAGATGTTAGATTGTTAACGGGGCCAAGATGAGCAATTTTCGTAATACTCACACTAATTTTACCTAATTTTGAATTTCAGCGAAAAATCTCGAATGTGCGTCGAAGTAGGCCGAGTGAATTGTTGAATGGCGCAATTGAAGATATGACCCTTATGCGTCAGAAATTCATCTCAATTTAGGAGGATTTTGAGTTTGGATTCGAGTCGAGTTCAGGAATCAGGGGGGGTAATGTAATTAAATTAATAAAAACGAAAATGAAATAGAAGAGAGGAAAGGGAAGCCGTATGGTGTTGGGAGTTCTTGGGCGTGTGACTACCGTGAGGAAGGGCTTGGCATGGGTGGCTTTACGGAGATCCGAGATCGCGAGGAGTCATCAGAATTCCCTACGTGAGCACTGTTAGTTCTTTGATTCTAGGTGAATGGTTTGGATTCTATGCTCTCCTAAAAAGCAATCTCTAGGGGTTGGCCGAACCATGTAGAAAAGAGAAGTGGATGATGGAATTTCTCTTGCCTTGGATTTTCTTGATTTTATCCCCGATCGGGTATAGTTTTATGGAGAAGGATTTTCATTACATGTTTGGCTTGGTTTAGGGCAGTACTAGGACATGTTTAGGGCTGCCCTTAGGCCTAGGTTGTGGCTGAAATCTTGGTGGTAAGTTTAACTCTAAAAATTTCAACATTGGCTATGCCCGAGTCATGATTTTAGATGTTGAAATTTTGAGGCTGAATTGAAGGACCTATGGCCAAACTATGTGGTACCGAATGGTGATTCAATTATGATTTTATTGGTGGGGAGTAATATTGATATTTCTCGAGTTGTATATTGGGTTGCTAAAATTTCTGCCAACAAGGGGCATGTTTAGGGTAGAGTGTGGTAGGCTTTAGTTTCCCTGGGTAATGTAGATTTTTGAGTTCGCGGTAGTATTTCTTGTTGCTAGAATTTTTGCATCTATGAATGAGTAAACATGTTGCTGAAATTTTCAATTTAGTATGTTGGAAATTGTTGATCTAGAGGGTGTATCTTGGGGCTGAGATTTTCAAAATTACGGGTGAGATTCATTGTAAATTTCTAGCTTCATAAGTATGTGTCAATGTGTTAAAATTTTCAGTTTAGTATACGGTTTGAGTTGCTGAAAATCTCGAGTTGGTTTGATGCTTTCATGGTCATGTTTGTTATTGTTTTGTGTGCCGAGTATATTGAATGGGTTGGCTTGAGGTGAGCTTAGCTTGGGGTTGTCAAGATGACCTTAGGTGGAAGTGGAAGTGTCAACTCACCAAGCGTTCAGTGAAACACCTCAAGGAGATAGCATGCTGAAATTTTGTATTCATGGTTGATTTTGGAGCATTAGCCAAATCTAAAATTGGTTTGGACTCACACATGCTGGTGTGGTGTGTGGTCGAGTACTTTAGACCCGAGAGAGGGGCGCGGGTTTAGTGTATTTGAGAGTGCACCTGAAGTGTCCGATGAAAGGTCACATCCACCCGAGTTGGATGATAGTGAACATGTATGTTTATTCATTTGTTGTGGTTGTGCTTGTGTTTGATGAATAATCGGGCCGGGGAGGACATTAGCGTGCTATAATGCTCGACTGGTCGAGTATGATTTATGGGCCGGAAAGCTCGTCAGAGGGCCACACTGACAATCGACCCGGAGTGACATTGGTTGGAGAGACATTTCCAACAAGAGGGGGCACCGAGGCTAGTCGACTATCCTAGCTCAGAAGGCCTGAGGCGAAAAGCTCGCTAGAGGACTATCCTAGTGATCGACCCATGTAATTGTTTATTTTTATGCTCACTACCTGGTTGTTGACATCGATTGGCTTGTGCGTGTGAATCATTTACATGATTATTAGCATGTCTATTATGTGATTCTTTCCTATGCTTATCTTTATTCATGTTTTTGGCTTAGCGGGGGGCTCAGCCTGAGTCACTCACTGAATTCTTATGAATTGACTATTCTTTTTTGTGTATTGCAGGCTCTGACCAGTAGAGGTACGCTAGTACCTGGATGTGCGACTGGAGATGCAAGCTCACCAAGCCATCCCATACCGTAATCATAGAAAGTCGAGTCATTGTTACCATCTTATACATGTAACCCTTGGAGGTTGATATTTTATTTAGCCATGTCATGACACTTGCACCTTAACATATTACTATAAAATCACATCGATTTTATATTGTCGTATGTGTGATGTTTGGTAGGCTTCGGGGTACGGGTCTGTATCTCGGCCTGTCACGTGACCTTGAGTTTAGAGCGTGACAACTTTGGCCGGGACGGGTGGCACTTCTGTTGGGCCGACAGAGTAGACCTTGACCTTGTTAACAAACTCAAAGACCTTCTCAGGGATGTCTTGCTAACAGATGAGGTAGATCAAGGAAAATGGCGTTAGGCCACGAACGATATTTTCTCTACGGCATCGACTTACGATTTCCTTATGGAATGGGAGGTTGTATTGTATAATTTTGCAAATATATTTTTAGAAAAAAGCTAACCATTAAAAAGAGAACTAAATTCAAAAAAAAATGTGAATCCAACTTGATCGACCTTGATTCAAATTTGTTTATGTTGTGTTGGTTCTTTTTCTAATTCAGATCATTTTTTTAATTTAATTTTTTCCCTAAATCTAAAATATTAAGTTGGGAATAAATTATGACATGACTAGTTGAATTCAACGTATAATTTATACTTTTATAAAAATATTTTTAGTTTTTTTCTCGATTGGATAGGTTCAATTTAAGTGTTTTAATTAAGTTAGTTATTTGGTCGGTGAGAAACACTAGCAAACTAGTGTATGGCTAAGAGGGCACTGACCCCCTAAAATATTGTCACACCCCAATTTCAAGGTCACGTGACCAGCCGAGAATACCACACTTATCCTGAAGCCTAACTAACAAACAAAAACATACCAACACCAATGAAATGCATAATTAAATAAATACATGTCTGGGTTCAACAATATGCAAGTAAGGAACATGACTCATTTTTAATGCATAAAATATACTCAAAGTAAATTACAAGATGCACCAATTGTTCAAAGATTAAACATGACTAAAACACCCTAAACTGCGACTGTTGGAAATTTTCTCGCTGAGCTTGCGTCGCCAACCGCATCAGGCACCATGTACCTCACCTGATCGTGCACACATGGGTAGGAGGGCATGAGTTTACAACTACGTGAGTGGCTAAAACTAGCCCTCTCAAACACAATTAGTAGCATAAGCAGTAACATGATAAACATGTCAGCTCATGATGTGAAAATCTTAAATAGTTCATTAGCTCATGGCATCACATAGTAATCACGTTTTCACATAATAGTAAGGCTGTCATAAAACTATCATATTATTTCACCGTTATCTCATGGGACATGCGCACTAGCCGCTCTAAGCCCCTCTAGTCATTGTCCGATATGGCTGGGAATGTATATCCAACCAGCCACATAAGGTAGGTAGTTAATGTGACCTCCCGATGTACCACCCAGCCCAGTGTCCTCTCTTCGGAACATTCCCCGACATCGGATGGGCTTCCAAGAGTCATCTCTTCAGGGCACTCCCCGTCACCGGTCAGAATCAATACCTAGCTCGGGGCATCCCCGTCACCGGATGGGTTTCTGGAGCCATCTCTTCGGGACCTCTCCTGTCATCGGTCGAAATCACACATGAGCCCAGTGTCGTCTCTTCGAGTCATCCCTCGTCACCGGATGGGCCTCCAGAGTCGGCTCTTTGGGGTAACTCACCTCCGTCACCGGATGGAGTCACATAACACCACTCACATGAATAAAATGGAGAACACAGTAGTATATTATGTGCATATATTCATATAGACATAATGCTAACACAACATAAAGCAAACTACTCATCTCAAACACAGAAATATAAGTTCAACTGCCATAGTATAATGCACACAAATATAATATGAAGACAACCCTTAAATAGGGATTGAAACAAAATTCTCCAACACTTAGTCAAAAGTCCACAATTTAAAAATAACTTTAGATAGCCTTTTTGTCATGTATGCAAATCGTTTAATTCTTGATTTATTCCATATAAAAATTGCATATCTAGCATGCACACATATCATATTAACAATTCGTTAAGTTTCACGCCATTTGAATGACGATTCGACCACAAAACCACATGACAAACATGTCTACTCAAATTTCTACGGTCATAAGTAGTTTATGCACAATTTCACTTAGCCATCTTGTTAAGCCTACAACCCATCAATACTTAGTCTAATTGCGTCACAAATAATTCCTAAGCTTGTCCATATATTCTACAAGCTTTCCTCAAAGTTTCACTAGCATAGGATGATGTCTCACACTCCGTACGGCACATCGAATTCACCTATCCATATTTGGTCTATCATGCACAAAGATGGGCAGATTCACTTAGCCCTTTTGTCAAGTATATAAATCCTTCAATTATCATCTTGTAATCTACTGAAATGGGATATCGGGGTTGTACACATACCCTACGAACTAATTCTGACATTTTACTCGAGTAGGCTGACATCTTGGCTACCGAACCACATGTCAAACATATCTATCTAATTAAATTTCTGGGCAAATTTGAATGCTCTTAGGCCATCCACTCAATAACCTAGGATTTCGGCCCTTAAAGTCGGCCAATTCAACTACTCTTGGTTACCACACACATATTCCATGCCGACATGATGTTTTACTAAAGAAAAATTGGAATTTAAGCATAATTATGTGGGTGTGGCATTTTACCAAACACTTGGTAGGCATGTTTATGCCACACCATGATTTACTCTATGCGGCTACCTACAAGGGAAATTCGGCCATCAAAAGCAAGCATTAGGCCACCCCTAATTGTTGTCTATGACCCTTAACCTTAAGGGTCACAAAGTAGAATCGTCCCTTCCAAACTAGGGCTGAATACCCTAAAGTGAATAAGAGGAATTATCCTTCCAAAATTCGTAATTGAATGCTACCTTAAGCGTGAAAGAAAGGATATTTATGCCATGATAATTTCGGAGAACAGACCTCCGCCAAATTTCTCACAAAATCCCAACAATTAGGATCATCATTCGGTCAAAACCCTCCTTAGGGCTGCCCTATACCACTCACACCTCATCAAGCATCAACACAACAAAAATACTTCGGAAAAACGAAAGAATCAACACAAAAATTTTATTCTTACGAGATGAGTTCATCTACTTTAAGGGATTGCCTTGGAGAGGGGCAAATCCCTAAAGGTTTGGGATCACTCATCTTAGACAAACTCCCTTTACAACCACAGTGCTCCGGCAGTCGCCACACGAACTTGCGCCAAAATCCTCCCAATTTTTTTGCCGACCATCACCTCTTCCTTTGTGTGCCCTCTCCTTGAGGTGTGTGCACAAGCCTCAAAATTCAGCCCCCCTTTCCAATAAAAATCACCATTTTATATTTTAATTCCACTTAATATCAAATGACCAAAATGCTCCTCCAGTTGAGTTGCCTCCAAACGAGTCCAAAATTCAGTCAGACAACATGGATCAACTCGTGACACCCGACTCGTTTCAATAAGCTCAAAATCAACTCAATAATTCAATTTGGCACGCGCGTAAGTGATACCTCAAACCACAATCTCTGACGATCTCTCTGACTCGCTACGATGTGCAAACTAAGTCTCAACCTGAAATAAAAAATACGAGCATGGGTTTTATAAATATTTTGTAACATCATAAGAATAAGTTTAAAACTTTAAAATTTTAATTTGAGATTGATATTATTCATGTATCTCTCTTAGAACTTCTTACCACTAAAAAAAATCAATCAAAAACCAATATCATATTTTAGTTAAAATATTGACGCCAATTAATCGATATCTAAAAAAATTTGGCACCTCTTTATGTGAAGGAATTGCAGTAAAAACAAATGATCAAATAGTTTAGTAAACCACTACTAATAGTAGTTGCCCTTACCCAATTACCAAATTTATTGATGTCTAAAATAAACTGGGTATCGACGCCTAGCTGATTTAATATCAACGTATTTGATTTATCAAATCATCATTATGTTTTTTCATTAGGCTTGCCAGTGCAAATGCTACAAATTAATTATTTCCTAATATTTAAATTATTGTTCGTGTCATATCGGGCCGGGGGTCGCAGGCCCGAACGTTTATCGAGCCGGACATGACTTTGTTTGGGCTAGGCTAACTCGGCCCCATATCTCCAATCTGGCACAAATTGTGTGGTCCAACTGGAGTTCAATGGAATTTGGATGCAAATAAAAAGCAAATAGATGCAAAAGAGTAAATCTGTCATTTTACCCAATAATAATTCATTGACTATAATAAAATCAACCAAACTCAGAATAATATTATTTTATACTATAAATCATCATTTAGTTTAGTAAAATATTATTTTATATTATTTAATTATTTATCAAAATAAATTAATACTTTTTAATTATTGCGTAAGATCGAAAAATATAAAAAATTACCAAAGGAACATCATATCTAAAATCCGACACTATAATCGCGTTTAGCATGAGAAAATCTACAACTTTGGTATTTATCTCATCTCCATCCGATGACTCTAAGTCGCTCAAATTAATTATTTTCTAATATTTAAATTATTGCATTTGTAGACTGCAATATTGTGTTAGGGCTTTTTGGACTGCAATTGCTTTTGCAGCCTACACTCCGACAGGCTACATTGTCTAACGGAAGTGACAAGTGTTGCGGGCAAAACCCTTCTGGATTTCTCTTGGTTCTTCAATCCTCCCATCTTTTAATTATGGCAAAATACAATTATAAATTAGATTCTTTATAGTTAGCGAGATCATGATTATGAGTAGAGATCATGATTATGTAATTCTTCTTCTTCGCGAGATCATGATTATGAGTAGATTTAGCATTTTCTTCCTACGGTGGTAGTTAGTTCAGTTTTTCTCCACTCCAATGTCTAATTTCGGCGAAATACAATTTTAAATTAGATTCTTTATAGTTAAATTTTTGGTTCTGCCAAGTGTGATGAAGATGGCCCTAACATTTGATTGCGCGTGAATTGTAATATAATAAAATCCATAGAAAATGTACTAAAATATTATTAACATTTTCTCACGGGTACTAAAATGCTCGTGAAGTTTTTTTTTAGAAAAAAAATACCCCTTATGTAATGGAATCAATACATAAATGACCCTATAGATTAATAGTGTTAATGGACGGATAACAGAGTTGACGTGGCTGATGACTTGGACATGTGGTGCACATGCAGACCAAGACTTGCCATGTTAGCAACACGTAAGCAAGGGGGTCCCACCATTAATATTAAAGATACTAAAATGCCCTTGACGTTTTTACCAGAGTACTAAAATGTCCTTGACGTTTTTACCAGGGTACTAAAATGCCCATTTCGTTTACTTCAGAGCTAAAATGCCCCTGAAGTTATTGAGAATGGTACAAAAATATCACACCTCAAACCCAGTATGACTGGCCAGGATACGCCACGTACCCCGAAGACTAACCCAACTCAAACACAACAACAATAACCTGAACAGTGGGAGATTTTTTTTTTGAGAAGAATAGACATGACATCACGAACCAAACCAAACCAAAACTCAATATGAACACACTGAATAAGTTATTAAAAAAGAGTTCAAATAAATAAATAAGACTCCAAAAAAAAATGCGAAAACCACGACCCGAGTCAACATGACTCAACAACTCAAAGAGACACTAAAATGACTCAAGTATCCTCCTCGATCACGACATGTCACGAGACCCGCTGCCCTGCCGCCACCAGCCGCGCTACTGCACCTCGATTCCTCTCTGATCTAACTCAGGTGCTGCAAAATAATAGTAATGAGGGGTAAGTCCAACTAGGACTTAGTGAGTAGATCAGTCCTCAATTCACCAACTCAATCATCATGCATAAAAATACAAATAGCCGATATAAATAGCGTAACGGCAACGTTAGAAGAAACCAGCAATAATACATCCACAACTCTATGTATGAAGTCAACATTCGTCAACAAGCATAAAATATCTATAACAATAAAATACGAAGAATGCAACACCTAAATCATATGCATGCAATGCAACACCTCAATCATATGCATGCTCCCCGGACCCGTCGGTCCCACATAGCCACATAGGGAAAGTAGACGGGTGACTGTCAAACTATCACCCAGCTCAGTGCCGTCTCTTTGGGGCATTCCCTCCCCTCACTAGCACTGGCTCTTCCGAGCTAGCCTATTGGGGCATACGTTCCCCTCACCTGCTTGGGTCTCCGGACTATCTCTTTGGGATATAATCTCCCCTCACTAGTTGGACTTTCGGAATATGACCAACGCTGTCTCTTTGGGGCATACCCTCCCCTCACCAGCGAGGCTTCTGGGAAATACAACAAGCACATCACAACACCACACACGCAAGTATATAAGTATGAACAATACGTGCTATCAACAAGTAATATAGGGTATGTCAAGTGCATACCTCATCCTCCACCTCCTCCTGCTATACATCACAATCACATACAAATATATATGTAGAAATAACGCTGATATATCATGAATGCTTAGCACAAATAAATAATCATAAAATAGATTTATGACACTGTAAGAAAGGATGCACGTGTATCATGAAAGCAGTGCACAAAAGAAACTCCAACTATAAATCAATGAATTGGAACATGATAAAATAACTCGTCATAGCAATCGCTGATCTAGGATAAAATTCACCTCATTAACTACTATATCCATGAATCATCTCAGATCGAATCATAAAAATATATAAAATATGATTTTTCAGTTTGACACGCACAACAAGGCGACACACGGCTACTGTTTTCAAAATCCAAAGGTCTGTTGGCGAAATAGACCACACCAATGAATCCGGAACGTCGATTAGATGAAAATTCATATATAATATGAATACTTTTGCTAACTTTAAAGTCTCCAAATAATTATTTAGAATAATAGAAGAAATGTCTTAATTTATTTAATAAATCATCGTTATGAATGAATATAACGGTGTTACAATCAATAAATCAGTAATAAAATCTCAGCCATTCATCCAAACAAGATCACATCACAGCCTTCCATCTAATATGATGTAATCACAGCCCTCTATTAAACATGATGCAATCTCGGCCTTACATCTAACTAGATGCAATCACAACCCTCCATCTAACTAGATGCAATCACATATCTCCATCTACATGATGCAACCACATCCTTACATCTAACCAGATGCAATTACAGCCCTTCATCCAATAAGATGCAATCACAGCCTTACATCTAATATGATGCATCCACAGCCTTACAACTATCCTGATGCAATCTCAGCCTTCCATCCACATGATGCAATCTAAGCCTTACATCTACAAAAGATCAAATCCATGCCCTTCATCTCAACCAATTCAATCCAACCATTCATCTCACCGAAATTAATCTCAACCCTCCGTTTCATCTCCTCACCTAATCTCTTCATCTTCTCCTCCCCTCACCCGCCGCCTAGCTCTCGGCGGCGACCGCAAAGGCAGCAGCTAGGCCGGCTACCCCAAGGGTCGGGCAGCCGCCCCAACTGCTGGCCACGCCCGGCAGCGCCAACCTGGACAGGCCAGGGCCCGACCGGCAACGCCATCGCTGGCCTGGCCAAGCCACGACCTGACCCACCGCTGCCTGGCAGCGGCCGTGCCGGCGGTGGCTGCACAAGGCAACAAGGTTTATTATTATTATTTTACAAAGGAAGAACCACGATTTTTTTTCTCGATTCGATACGAGAAAAATGCGTCAAAAATTGACGAAAACCCCCGAAACATGAGAACAGTGACATGAATCAAGAATTGGAGAAGAGAATGTCTAAATCCACTCACAGGATGGAGAGAAAATGGAAGAAAAAGACGCGTAGGATCTTCCCCCAATCGACACCGACGAACTCGCGATAATTCGTCTCCGACGGCTCCTCCTCCTCGACGATGCCCTCTCTCTCCTTTTTCTTTTACCTCGGGTGGTGTGCGGCTCCAAACCCCTGGCTGCACACCCCATGGTCTAATTTATAAACACCGGTTGGGTACAAATGATCAAAATACCCCTACCTAAGCTATCCGACCTAAACTCACCCGATCTAACTCCGATTCAAGAACCGATTGCACCGCTAAGTTTGCCTCGAGACCCTCTATCACCCTAGCATGCTAAATCACAGAGATAAGTCAAATAAAATTTCTCTTAATTTTTCTACATTAAATGCTTACTCAGGTCTAATCCCAAAACTTCCCGCCAATCCGTGCTAACTAGGGCCCACGATCCTCCACTCAAGAATAAAATATTATTATTAAGATTTTTGGGTATTACAAAAAATACCTCTAGGTTGGGGATATTTTTATATATTTTTCGGGCGAGGTATAAAATCCAAGCACTTTGGGCCCAGCCAGATCAGGCCTAGAAGCGACCTAGATCAGGCCATGAACGTTCAAGTCAAGCCAAATGCCACCTAGCTCGGGGGCTCCATCCGGCCATACAATGACACTCACATCCTCATTAATTACTAGGGATTCGATAGTAATTAGCTCAACATCTCGGGGATCAACCTCGACTCATTCTAAGTATATCCCGCAAGATCGAGGGAGACATCATTGTCCCGAGACGACATCCCCAATTCTGCACTAGATACAGACACAACGCACATCATGTATACTCTCGATTTCAATTTCATATCCACCACTTGAAATTTCTTCTTACTTGAGCGTTGTAGTGTCTTTGCAAGTCCCCTTGTCAGAGTCGCACAGGACTGGGAGATGCCTAAGACCGCACCACCCCAGCTCCAGGCAAGAATATTTGATGCCTACCATAGGGCCGAGTAAATATTATCCACCCCATCATGGTAGGTACCAGGAGTCAGATGAACGTTACTACACATAGGCAGCACTCTAGCGACGATTAGGAGCATTTTTGTATCATTTTCAATAACTTTAGGGGCATTTTAGCTCTGAAACAAACGATATGGGCATTTTGGTATCATGGTGAAAATGTCAAGGGCATTTTTAGTACCTTTAATATTAGTGGTGGGACCCCCCTACTGACGTGGCAAGTCTTGGTCTGCATATGTGTCTATGTCATCGGTCACAGTTATCAGCCACGTCAACTCCGTTATCCATTCATTAACACCGTTAACATATATGGTCATTTATGTACGGATTCCATTACATAAAGGGTATTTTTTATTCAAAAAAATATTATGAGTATTTTAGTATCCGGCCATGAGAAAATGTTAGGGACATTTTTAATACAATTTTTCTTAAAATTTAATTAATTAACATTTAAGTAATTCTTAAAGTTCTCGCCAAACTTGGAATAGAATTTTAATGCATGCAGGTTGTCATAGGTGGACTTGAGAGAAGGGAAACTCTGTCTCCCACGTCGCCCTCAGTATCCATACGCATCATTGGATGTGTTGTTTAATTGATGAAATATATGGCCGGTGGTGAAGACTGAAGACCAAAGAAAAACCTGCACTCGGAATGGAAGCACAAAAAGGGAAGACTTCTCAACGAATGCACTGACCGGAGAAAGCGAAGTGTGCACCAGAATAACATGACAGGAGGAATTTTTAGTAGGAACATGAGACTCCAAAATTTGACGTACGTCCGAGCTTTGAATCGTTGCAATTCTTATTAATTCCTTCAAGTAAGCTGTCCTTTGGGACGATTTCACGTCGTTTTTTGCAATAGCGACGAGTTTAGTGGGTCATTGACGAGGGTGCTTTTGCATTGATGTTAGTATGTTACAGTCACACTAATGTATCTTATAATGTGCATTGAAGTATATATTAATGTGCACCAATGCCTCTAGCTAATTAAAAATTATCATAAGAGAAATGTGGCCGGAGACCAAGATCCCTGAAGCCTGAGGTCAAATCCGAGGGTCCTCCTCGGAATATAAAAGTAGTATGCGTTCACAGGCTAATGGAAACTTTTTCCCTTGTATTAATTCTCGTGGTGGTGGAGCCATGGAAGACTTGTAAAGTAATCGTCCATGTCAACCGCGCTCTTCTTGAGTATATAATTAAGTTCATTTTGACTGTTGATTGTTTTATTCATTGCAATTTGGATTAGCATGAATCTTATTAGAATTTTATTATATAATTACTTTATGCTTAATGGGAAGCATTCTTGTTCTTTACTCATCTAGCAAGAGGCCAAAAAAGAAAGTGATCTGTTCTTGTTCTTTATTTAATTATTATTATTATTATTTTCTGATTATATAATGACAATTTTGCATTGGAAATTCAACTTTATAAAGGTTTATTTGGGTCACAAATATTTTATTTTTTTCTCTAATTAGATAAAATGAAATCAACGTCAGTTCTTAAAGTAATTTGAACACTTATAGGACAAGCAAGTTGAAGATGCGAATTAAAGAGAGGAATCGCCAAGTGGAATGCAATGCTCCTTTTGATTTGGTTAATTATATGGGTAAAGGTGAGCATATAAATAAATAAAATAATAAATAGCAATAATAATAGTCTATTGGAAAAGACTTGACTTAATGCAATTGGACAATGTTGCAAATTAGTTGTGGAAACAAAGGTCAAAAATGCTGAATCTATTCCTCAATTAATTAATTAATCATCAAATCATATAATAAATTTGTCTAACTGTGAGTAGTACCGTTGATAACAATATCTTAAATATTTTTCTAAAATCTATTATTCAAATCTCAGTATATACTATTTTTACTAAAAATTTTTTATCATATATTAGATTTTGCGTCCTAATGCTGACCGCATGAAACTTTTATTGGGTCTCATGTTACGTACGTTTCTTAATTCTACTCGAGGAAATCATCATCATCATCACACTATAATGGAAAAACATAAAAGATTGATTTATTTCTAATCTAACAAAAAAAACATATATGTTAACTAATATATTTGATTGATATAATTATCATAAACTTTGAAGGAATAATAGTATATGAAAAATCACCTAGAGTACATGGAAAAGACTATTATAGGGTCTAAGATAAAGAATAGTATTTATTGTTTATTTCTTATAATCCATTTATTTCTTTTCATAAAATACCCAATAGACCCAACTTAAATCATGGGCAAGTGCCCGAACCTTACCCAAAATGTATAAATGTTGGATGTTGTGTAATGGTTTTATCAAAAAAAAAAGAAGAAGGAGAAGAAGAAGAAGATGGATGTTTGGGTATTAAATATTGAAATTTAAGAAAATTTACTCGACCCAACTTACTAATCTTATTAATCTAATGTAATTATGTATAGTTAAAATGTATACAAATATATGTCTTGATCCAAAAATCATATTGGATTGACCCGAATGACCTAACTAGATATGTCCAATACAAACACATGTAAAACTATGCTAATTCACAATTAAGGCATGTTTGTATCATGGAACAAAGGAAGATATGATAATTAAGCTAAAGATCACTTCAATTCTCTATTTGTTTGGTGACTCATTAGGAGGAGATAAAATTGATGTTATATTTAGTATACACTAGATTAAAAAATCATACCCAATTCCCTTTCATTTTTTATTATATGTTGTGTCCTATTTGATCCAATAAAACAAATGGATAATTAATATTTAAACAACTTACCATCAGATCGAAACTCGACCTAATATGAGTCTATTGGTCGAATTTCATAATTAATTTGGTTTTGTATTGAGTTTCAGTTCTAAAAAGTTTATCCAAAAATTTTCGATCAAGTCAAACTTAGGTTGAAATTCAATTTGACATGATTTACTTTCATTCTTATGGTCGTTTGGTTTATGAACTAGACAAGAAAGACTATTATCATGTTTAGTTTGACACAGTCAAGTAAAATTAAATTGGTCATTCCTTGAACCATAGCTATTCTTGAACTGTTAAAATTACTCATTCCCTGAGACTATTTTGAAGACTAGATCCCTAGAAATTAAGCACAGACATTATGTGAAACTACCGTGTCCGCATGTCAGACACGCCGCGGTATTCGACACACGAAAACACTTGTTCGACACACGTGTCCCACATGTCCAAGAGTGTCTTGATTAAAAAAAAAATTTGCCGTGTCCAACACGGCCCGAAAAGTTTCAAACACGGCCGAACATGCTAATTTAAGAATTTTTTGAGAGATGTCAATAGATATTATGCCCCATACTTTTAAAATGGGCTTAAAAATAATAAGTATTGACATAAAAAATTATTTAAAATATTTCATATATTTTGAAAGAGACTTAGGAAATACTGAAAATTAGTAGTTTGACATTAATGAAAATATCATTATACTATTATAAATCTTGAACTTTATATATATATATGAATTGTAAATTTTTTTAAAATAATTTAATATATATATGTCATGTCTGTGTCCTATAAATTTTTAAAGTTGGTGTGTCCCCGTGTATGTGTCTGTGTCGTGTCCTGTGTCCCGTGTCCATGTCAGTGCTTCATAGCTAGATCCATAATTTCTTTTTCATTATTACTTGCAAAATATCAAATTAACAAACCATTGGCCTAAGAATGGGTATCACCCAATACTCAAATTTGATTCTAACGGTAGTTTTATTCATTCGCAAGATTCGAACCTGAGACATTGCTTAAGGGAAACAAGTGTCGAACCACTTGTACCAACCACCTTGATAATTTGATTCTCAACTCATTTTTAACTTTTCTAAGACTCAATATAATATAACATAATATAATATAACATAGTATAACATAATATAATATAATATAATATAACATAACATAGTATAACATAATATAATATAATATAATATAATTATCATACTATATCATATTAGAAAAATATGTTGATGAGGTCCATTTCCACAGTTGTGTGAAGAGTGGCTCGTCTCGGCTAAACTGGTTGGGTGAGGTTGAGCTGGAATCAGACCCAATCGATATCTACGCAATGAAGTGTCCCCTTGAGGTTGGACTTGTGGTACACCCTTCGATGGTTAAGTCAGCTTTAGCAAATAAGATGGGATCCAATGGTAGAGCCATCCCAACGGCTATACCCCGTAGCCTAACCCATGCACATGCCAACTCATGATAATAAAACATAGCGGAAAGAATGTAACGAGTTTTATTTTAATTGAAAAAAAACCAAATCAGATTTCATTAGAAGCAAGTTTAGCAAAACAGTAAAGTAATAAATCAAGTTCAACGGTTCTTGTATAAGTGAAATCTGAAATGAAAGACATGAATGTCCCCAAGGGACTACAATTCCAAAATACCAAAATACAGGTGCATGATAAACTACCAAAGATTCGACTATGACCCCTAACTAGGACTGCTATGAGATTAATACGACTCCTCTGCCCTTCAATCGCGCCAAGTGCTCCAACCAATCTCACTGGTCAGACTCTGCAAAAAAAAATAGAAAGAAACAACGGGTGAGTTCGAAAGAACTCAGTGAGTGGTTCTACCAACCCCCACCATAAAAATCAACCATAGAGAGAAAAAATAAAATATCCATGTCTCATATAGGGGTAATGCATCAAGTGGTAAAACTAGCTAACAGACAAACTGGCCATCACATGCCCAGAGGCAAACCATTCCACTAAGCAGTGAAAAACCATAGGCCTCAGTCTACCCGTGCCCTCAGGCACACATCACACTCAAGGGTTATGAGGATAATCAGGATTGACCCATCTAAGCTTATCCTAAAATAGTACCCTTAGATAAAACGCATGAATAATCGAGATTCGCCCATCCGAACTTATTCCTTAAATAAAGCAACTCAAGAACAATCGGGATTTGCCCATCCGAACTTGTTCCACAAGAAGTGCAGGAACAATCGGGATTCGTCCATCCGAACTTGTTCCTTAAAGATCGCGCAAGAATAATCGGGATTTGCCGATCCGAACTTATTCCTTAAAAAATATAGAAACTTGAAAACAATCGGGATTTATCCATCCGAACTTGTTCCACAAGAAACGCGGGAACAATCGAGATTCGCTCATTCGAACTTGTTCCTTAACACAGGTTGGGAATTAACCATCCAACCTTCCGGGCCAAGCTCGCAATCCGGCTCCTATCCAAGCCTCTCCGCCATTCATAAAGATATGGCGTTAACAAGACCTATGTCAAGTATCTCCTACGGTGCCTTATGGGTGTCTTTACTGGGAAATACGCACCACTTCTATGCCCGATCCCAACTCCTAAAACCATAATATTATAAACCCATGAGATTTTATTTCATGCACATAATTTAATTGTTGGCTCTTAACAGATTATGATGCTCATTGGATTTTAATTATACAATTAGAATTTTCATTTGCCCAAAATTAGGGTTTTATTTTTAGTTTATTGTTGAGCCCAAAATTGGTACAACCAAGTCGAATCTGACTTTCAGAGTATGTCCTATGGATTCAGACTATATTTTCTGGTCAAAATGATATGTTACATGACTATATTCAGTAAACTATACACACCACAATAAGAATTTCAAAATCAACCCTAAATCAATAATTCAGCATAAAGTTTTCAGCAAAATTGAGTTTTCAACATATCCAGATAATTAATCCGAAATTTACAGAAATTAAAACATTAATTACTATCACACCATATTTATAACAGTGAGACAAATCTCACAAGGATAAAATCATAATTTGTTAAACAAGATTAGTAAGCATCAACATCATCTATAAAATAAGATTCAAGCTTCATAATCAAGAACCCACGTGGCATCAAGATCAAATCATTTTCTATATAAAGCATGATTAATACACTAAATCATAGATTTAATTACAAGACATGCATCAACATCATTGGAACCCAATAAGATAAACAATCCAAGATTTAGATCCCAAAACAAGCAAGAATCTTCACTTAGGCATTTCATCAAAGATCTCGAGGGCACTCTTGTTTCCACCTTGGCCGAGCACCCCTAGGGTAGTCCTAGGCCTGCCGAGCCACAAAGGGGGAATCTCAGGTCCCCTCCCACAAATCGACACAAGAATTTGGCGATCAAAAACACAAGAACCGACGGGAAACAACAAGAACGTCACAACGCCCAAATCGGCTCAAGAACACGAGAGAAAACCCAAGAAAAGGAGGGGTAAAACCACTCACCCGATTGAGGAAGAATAAATATGAGAAACACTAAATTGGCGACCTCCGAATCCGGCCTCAAAGAGTGGCGGCTTGGCTCAAACAAGGGGGAAGGGGCGGCGGGTCCAAGCTTCAAGAGGGAGGGGGGCTCGGCTGCACCAAGCCGACGGCTCCAAGAGGGGAAAGATGAGAGGGGAAGAGGGAGGGATGGCTCGGCTGGCTTCTTGAAGTCGACTGACTCCAAGGGAGGGGGAGGGGGAGAGGCCGGCGGCTCCTCTCTCTCTCTCTCTCTCTCACTACTAGAAACTTCGTCTTCAGCAACGGCTATCAGCGACGGCCGCTCAAGCCGTTGCTATTTGCAACGGCATTCTTACGGCCGCTCGAGCCATTGCAGAAAACTGTATCTGCAACGGCTTTCTAACGGAAAACCGAGCCGTTGCTGATTATTTTAATTATCAGCAACGGCTTTCGGACGGAAAGGTGAGCCGTTGCTGATATTTTAATTTTTAGCAACGACTTTCTAACGGATAAGTGAGCCGTTGCTGATGATAACTTATCAGCAACGGCGTTCTAACGGGCGAGTGAGCCGTTGCTGATAAGTTTATATAGGGCACCAGTCGCGCCCGACCCTTCTTCCTCCCACTGCTGCCGACGCCACTCGCCGCCGCTGCTACCGCTGCTGCCGACGCCGACGACGCCGACCGCTACTTCCGACTTGTTCAGGTATGTCTCCTCCCTGCGGCCGTCTCTTCCCTGCGGCCGGCAGGAATCACCCGACCGAAACCCTATTTCTAGGGTTTCGGCCGGCGGCGGTCGGCCGATGGCCGCCGCCTGACCTTCTGCAGTGGCCGGACAGTGTGTCCGGCCACTGTACGCCGGCGCCGGAGGGTGGACTCCGGCGCCGGAATTTATAATTTATATATATAATTTATATTATGTTATAATTGTTAATTAATTATTTTATAATTGTTAATTAATTGTTTAGATTAATTATTTAATTTGTTAGATTAATTATTACGGTTTAGATTAATTTCGGACGCGCGCCGGAATCGTCCACTTCGGACGCGCGCCGGAATCATCCACTTCGGACGCGCGCCGGTATCGTCCAATTCGGACTCGCGCCGGAATCGTCCACTTCGGACGCGCGCCGGAATCGTGCAATTCGGACTTGTGCCGGAATCGTCCACTTCGGACTCGCGCCGGAATCGTCCACTTCGGACGCGCCCTGAAATCGTCCAATATGGACTCGAACTGTCTCGAAACATTTAGAAAATAATCATCCTCCGACGAGTTGATATGTTTCACGTACGCATTGACGATCGGATATGATTTAGCAAAACCTTAGATCCGTTCGGGAATTGTATGTTCGTGTAAAAGAAGTAGATGATCTTTTATACGACGTACAATTCTTGAATTGTCCATGATTGGACAATTTGGGAATATAGTTATTTGTACTGCACTTACGTTTTTATTTTAACTGTTAACTAATTATTCTAAATTTCGGCAACATCTCTCTTGTTCTCCGATACGCGCCCAGATGATATGCGTATTCGGAGAACTGTAGGGAGATGCTGTCGAAATTTAGAATAATTAGTTAACAGTTAAAATAAAAACGTAAGTGCAGTACGAATAACATAAATCCCGAATGGAATAGGACAATCTCACCTAAAGACATTAACCAAAGAAATTGTCATTGATTGACAGAATCATGTCGGCTGATCGAAGTTGGATGTACCGACGTCTTGATCGTGGAGCTTTAACGAATGAGTTTCGATTAGGCGTAACGTACTTCCTCAATTTCGCCTATTCGAATCGAAATTTCGTTAGCATGGGTGGTCAAATCCGATATCCGTGCCGCATTTGTTCAAATGGACGATTTTTCGATCGGGAGACTGTCACTCTGCATCTATATACCAAAGGATTTGCACCAAGATATTTTCTATGGACTTGTCACGGGGAGTCACGCGAAGTCGGGATATCGAGCAATCCTGTCGTTCAGACATATGGTGAATCTTCCTCTACTGGTGCTTCTTCATCCAGTCAATGTAGGGGGTCAAATCCCTATAGAACTATGATACTTGATAGTCTTGGGGGTCAATTCCACCTGAATGATAATGTTGATCGGCCAGATCTTCAGACATCAGTCCCACCAGATACTACAGCGGTTGATATCACAGAAGTAGGGGCTGCGGTAGAGATTGGATTACCGAATAAAGAAGCTGCAGAATTTTACGAGATGTTGAAAGCTGCCGATGAACCTTTGTATGAGAATTGTTCTAAATACACTAGGTTTTCAGCAATGACACAGCTCTTAAGCATCAAGGCCGATTGTAATATCAGCGGAGTTGTGTATGATCGGATTGCTGGATTGATTAATGGAATGCTGCCTACTGATAACAAGTTTGAGCCTACTTTTTATAAGACTAAAAAGCTAATGAGAAAATTAGGGCTTGGGTACGAAAAAATACACGCGTGCCAAAATAACTGCATTTTATATTATAAAAAAAATGTGCAGTTGGATAAATGCCCTGTATGTCAACACCCTCGTTACAAGGAGAAGAAATCGGTCCGACAGAAAAATATCCCGTTTAAGGTGCTTCGATATTTTCCACTAACACTGAGGCTTCAAAGGTTATTCATGTCGGAAAAGACAGCCCCCTACATGAGTTGACATGCAAGAAGTCATGATGATACAGTAATGACTCATCCATCTGACAGTGAAGCATGGAAACATTTGGATACATGTTATCCTTCATTTGCTAGGGATACTAGAAATATCAGATTGGGATTGTGCACAGATGGTTTTAATCCGTTTGGACATTCTGCAACTCCTTATTCAGTTTGGCCAGTGCTGCTGACAGTTTATAATTTGCCACCGTCAATGTGCATGAAAGATGAATTTATTTATCTTTCGATGATTATTTCGGGTCCTAAGGGTCCGCGAAAAGAAATTGACATATTTCTCAGACCCTTGATAGATGAATTGAAAACATTGTGGACTGAGGGAGCTGTCACTTATGATTGTCATCGGAAGCAAAACTTCAATTTAAAGGCCGCGGTCTTGTGGACAATCAATGATTTTCCGGCGTACGGCATGTTGTCGGGTTGGAGCACTCACGGCCGACTCTCTTGTCCGTATTGTATGGAACACTCTAAATCAATCAGTCTTCAAAACGGACAAAAAATCTCATTCTTTGATTGTCATCGTCGATTCCTACCGGTTAATCACCAGTATCGAAGGAATCGTAATAAATTTACTAAGGGCAGAGTCGAAAGAGATGGGCCACCACCGATGTTGTTTGGTGAACAAATGTTAGCACGTGTTTCAGCACTTCCAGATATAGTATTTGGTCGCAATGAAAGAGTGTCAGGTTTTGGCCAAACACACAACTGGGTGAAAAAAAGTATCTTTTGGGAATTGCCCTATTGGAGTTCATTATTGATTCGACATAATTTAGATGTCATGCACATTGAAAAAAATGTGTTTGATAATATTTTCAACACTGTGATGGATATTTCTGGAAAAACTAAAGATAATGTCAAAGCCCGACATGATCTGAAAATACTTTGTAAAAGACCAGAGTTGGAGTTACAAGAGGTCAACGGACGATATCTGAAACCGAATGCCCTATATGTGTTAAATAAACAACATATCAAAGATGTTTGTCAATGGGTAAAAGAACTCAGATTACCCGATGGATATGCTTCAAACTTATCTCGATGTGTGAACGTCGATGATTGCAAAATATCAGGGATGAAGAGCCATGATTGTCATGTATTCATGCAGAGATTACTTCCGATCGCATTTCGAGATCTTCTACCTGATAATATTTGGGGTCCGTTGACTGAATTAAGTATATTTTTTAGAAGCATCTGTGCAAATGTCCTTCGAGTCGAAGATATGTCAACACTTGAAAATAATATTGTTGAAATCATATGCAAGTTGGAGCAGTTTTTCCCTCCTGCATTTTTTGACTCGATGGAGCATCTACCGATACACTTGGCATACGAGGCACGAGTTGGTGGCCCCGTTCAATATCGTTGGATGTACTTATTTGAAAGATACATGAATCGTCTGAAGAAAAAAGTAAAGAACACCGCAGCTGTTGAAGGATCAATATCTGAATCGTATATCATCCAAGAAATTTCAACATTCTGCTCATTTTACTTTGAATCGACAGTACATACAAGATTTGATCGTCTTCCACGTAACGACGACGGGGGTGTTCGACATTCAGATGGACATTTAAATATATTTTGTCACTCTGGTCGTGCTTTTGGTTCTCGTCCATCTCGACACTTAAGCGATGAAGAGTATCATTTGGCACACTTGTATGTATTACTCAATTGTCCAGAGATTGAACAATTCATTGAAATATTTGACATTGAGATGGTGCAAAAATACTCTATTCACAACGATCAAGAATTGGAGAGATTACGGAATCGTGATTTCCCTACTTGGATTCAGACTTACAGCAAAGATCACAGAGCTGAAATAGATGAAAGAATATTTGAGTTTGTTAGTGGACCGTCGCGACTTGTGTTGTGCTATAGCGGATATTTTGTTAACGGGTATAAATTTCACACACTTGAATATTCATCTACAAAAAAGACGATGAATGCTGGGGTCTGCGTGAAAGGGACAACCTATGTTGAATGTGATATGAATTTCTATGGACTGGTGGAAGAAGTGATAGAGTTGCACTACTTCGGCTTGAAATCAGTGATCCTATTTAGATGTCATTGGTTCGATACAACAGAAAGGGGCATGAAAGTTCATCCAAAATACAAACTTGTTGAGGTCAATTACAAATCGAAATTGGCAGCAAATGAGCCTTTTATATTGGCATCACAAGCCGAACAAGTATATTACGCGAAGTATCCGGCTCGAAATAAAGATAGAGCGGATTGGCGTGTAGTCTGTAAGACAAAAGGTAGAGGAAAAATTGATCCGATAGTAGGAGAAAATGATCCTCCTGGTTTCTATCAAGAAGATGATCTTCCTGCTGTGGATCGTATTATTCCAATACTCGAGGATGCAGACACAACGTCAATTCAATTAGAAGTTGAATATGCTGATGATGACGATCATGAAATTGAGGAAGCTGGAGATGAAGAAGATGAAGAAGAAGAAGAATTCGAAGACTATTATTCAGATGATGAAGAATAATTGTAAAGTATATATTTTATTAAATATATCTCTACTATTTATACAATAATCTGATTATATGTCTGTTCGACAGATATGTCTGGTCGTGGTTATCGACGCAGGAGAGTTTCGGAGTCTCCGATCGGTGAGACTCCAGCACTTACTCATGCTGCTGATCCACCTGTTGCTGATACTCATTCCGATGATACTGCCGAGGCTAATACATCCAGACGTAGGCAGCCACGCGGGCCAAACAGGTGGCAGCCTCCACCAGCTACAGAGTCACGTAGATTGATTAGCGTGATTGGGGAGCGGTAATATATCATGAATTATGAATCATTACAAATTCATTATATCATAATATAATATTAAAATTTATTTTTGTTGTGCAGGTTCGAGCAAGAAGAAGTGCCGAGGAGCATTTCTTCTACTATTCGACGATACATGCACGGGGCATGGCCTACGTGGTCTCACGTGCCTAGCGAGCACGTCGACATGTTATGGCGCGAGTTTGAGGCACGTATTATTATTATTTTTTACATGCATGATGATATATTAATATTGGTTCTGATATTATTATTTTGCAGGCTCGCTATACATGGGCCGAGGACCAGAGGCCCTTCATTTACGCTGCCTGGGAGGCTATTTCCCGGGCAAGGTACAACGGGCAGCTGGGGCAGGCTCGGTCCCAAGCGATGGCCCTAGCTGGGACCACTAACATCGCGGAGACTCGGGGATACGGCCCCAGTTGGATTACTCCGGATATATGGGACCAGCTCGTGGGGATATGGTCGACGGATCGATGGCAGGAGGTTTCTCGGAATGCGGCTAGAAATCGCATGTCGGGAGGAGCAGCGCGTCACACCGGCGGCTCTGTTGCATTTGCAGTGCACGCAAACCGTATGGTAAGTATATCTTTTAATTATATATTTTATTTGTTATTATGTGTACTAATTAATGTATTTGTTTTGTAAATGTAGACGACGGTGTCGGATGACGGGAGTGTCCAGCGACCCTCCCCGATGGCAGTGTTTGAGCGAACTCACCGTCGAGCACATGGGACGGGGGAGTACATCCACAACTGCGCTGCATACATTATGGTAATTATATATTTGTTTAAATTATTCATTATATATTTATAATTTAAGTTTTATGATAAATATTAAACAAAAAATCAAACTCGAGTAGGAGACCAACAGCCAGACGGTGGTGCAGCGCGGGGGTACCCCCGAGGACTTTGACGCAGCATCGTGGGTCGAGGCCGCAGGTGGCTGGGACCATGGCCGCGTATATGGCTTCGCAGATAGTGGTCATGCGCGAGCCGTACTAGGGCCACTTGGGGCACCGACCCCTCCGGTCGCTGGTGAGCGGCCGTCCACCTCTAGATCCAGTTATGATCATAGTAACAGAATAAAGACTCTAGAGGAGACGGTCGCGCGTCAGACTGAGATGATGGAGCGCCAGAGTCAGATGATGGCAGATATACAATCTATGCTACGCAACATGTCAGGTCATCCCGAAGCAGGCATCTCTTCGGCATCATCTAATCCATCGTCCTCGAGTCAGTCTACGCCGGTGTACACTCAAGCGCTCCAGACCCCGCCATATAATCCAGACCATCCTCCATCTTGATCGTGAGATTTTTTGTTTGGATATTGAACTTGTTTAACTTATTTTGTTTGGATATTGATACTTCAATTTTGCATTTGAATTGTTTTTATACTATCGTGGATAATTATCAATATAAGTATAATTATTTTGATGTATATATGTTGGTGTGTTTGTGATGTGTGAATGAATGTGTGTATGAGGGTATGGGTGTGTGAGTTATGTATCAGATAAATGTATCAATGTATCAATGGAAATTTGAAATTTTCAAATTTTCTGGTTTCAGGTATACGTCTTCAGCAACGGCTTTCCCACGGGCGTCCGTGGGAAAGCCGTTGCTAAAAGTGTATCGAAAGCCGTTGCTGATGACCTACAGCAACGGCTTAGCGACGGAGTTTTACTAACGGCGTTGCTACGGACTCAGCGGCCGTTGCTATTAATGTTATCAGCAACGGCTCCGGGTCTGTTGCAAACCCGTTGCTGATAATAGTTTTAGCGACGGCCCGAGCGGCCGTTGCTGATAATATTTTGAGCGACGGCCCGAGCGGCCGTTGCTGATCCGTTGCGAAGTCATCAGCAACGCGACTTTCTGTCACGGCGCTATTGCAACGGCTCAGCCGTTGCTGATGACCATTTTTCTAGTAGTGTCTCTCTCTCGACGGCTGGTGCAGCTCCAATAGAGAGCCACCTAGCCAATGAGGGGGGGGGGGGGGGGGGGTTAATACTCCCCTCCTCAAACTCTCATTCTACAAACCCTCATAACAAACCCGCATCCGCCTCGAGCCCGAATCCAACCTGCTAACCCGCTTTAACTCAATCTAATCCTATGCTCCACATAAGCATCAACCACAAGCACACCCATACAATATAATTTAATAATCAAGCACACGCAATAAAACAATTAAATAAATCTATCTAAGCAGGAAAAGAAAGTGCATAATTCAAATTCCTACTTACCCGAGCTTTCAAACTCGCACCGGACCATGACTTGACTCGGCTCGACCTCGAACCATCCCGCTCGGCTGACAATTACAAACAATGCAAAAATAAATATTAATATCTAGGATATTACAAACACTAAGCTTGACCTTTGTCGACTTGGGTGCCCGAAGGGTCGTCGAATGTACGTAGTTGAAATTAGGGATGGCAATGGGTTTGTATAAATGGGTATTTATCCATCCCAGACCCTGATAGGTCATTAGCGGGTTTTGCCCGTTGGGTCGTGGGACGGGTATAGGATTTTGAGATAAAAACCCTGTAGGGTTTGGGACGGGTCCAGGATTTTAGTCTAAAACCCGTCCCAAACCCGTTAAGGGTAAAATTACTTTAATACCCTTCATATTATCTAATATATACTTATATAGGGATAATTATATCTTTTTACTTATACCCTAATTCCTAACCCATTATATAATATAAATAAATAAATAATACATTATTTTAATTCACCTGATTCACCCAGTCACCCGATGCCTCACTGCCTCAGCCATCTACCCGATTGCCCTCACGCCCGCTCGCCGCCTCGCTGCCCCTCCTTTCACTAGATCGCCCTCTCGCCGCTCCTCAATCACACGACCGCTTCTCTCGTGACCGCCGCTCAATCTCGACGCCTCTCAACAACAGTCGATCGCCTCTCAACAATAGCCGATCGCCTCTCAACAGAGCCGGCCGCCAATCGATGTACTTCTCCGACGATTGCTTCTCCCGACACCTCTCAACAGCAACCGGTCGCCTCGATCTACTTCTCCCGACGGACCCGACGCCGCGATCTGCTCCGATGACTGCTTCTCCCGACGCCTCTCAACAGCAGTCGACCGGATCTACTTCTCCCGACGAACCCAATGTCGTGATTTGCTCTGATGATTGCTTCTCCTGACGGACCTGACGCCGCGATATGCTTCTCATGACGCTGCGACGCAGACGCCGGACGCCCCTTGATCTGATTCTTAAGTTTTTTTCTATTTTTTTTTACTTTTTTCTTACCTGCCGCCTGCAATTATTTACTGTTGATTTTTGCATGAAAGAAGCTATTTTTCTTGCTTGTTTTCTAATTGTTACCTACCGCCTGCTCCTATTGATTCTTTGCATGAAAGAAGTCATTTTTTCTTCAGATAATTGATAGTCTTTACTAGCTCTCGATAGTCATTGATACTAGCTCAGATAATTGATTTCATAGTTTAAATTAGCTTACTGTTTATATGATTTATGTTTAAATGTTGTGATATGTAAATTGTATATATATATATATATAATTTGTTAACGGGCGAAAAGCGGGTTCCCAGTGGGTACCCGTTAAATTAGTGGGATGGGTTTGGGAATCACCCTTCAAAATACTAACGGGTTTGGGACGAGTTTAGGATTGAATTTTCTTAATGGGTTTGGGATAGGATTGACTTCGCCGTCCCAAACCCGCCCCAGTGCCATCCCTAGTTGAAATCTAGGGGGTTGCCTTGTCAAAGCATTATTGAATGAGTCTTGATGGCCTTCAAGTGATACGATCGAGGATTTATCTCGACCGTTCGTGCGAGTAATCTCATCAATCTCACCTAGTCGGGGCTTCCAACAGGACCTTCGTTACAACTTTTGGATGGCTATGGTTGGAGTCATGGATGATGTTCCCTTTGAACTCGTTGAACTGGCCCTCGACCTTGCAGTCTGACTAGTTATGTTGTCTTTTGGCTCGATTGGTCAAGTGGCCTTTCAGCCTTTGCTAGCTTGCCCTTCGGGCTTTGGCTAACTGTTCACTCTTTCGACTTTAGGCAAGTGCCAACTTGTTTTGGTGCACGATGGATTCTTCTTAGACCAATGCAGAACTAGCATGTTTAGTGCACTGGCCTTTCAAACTAGGGGCTTGAGTCCAACTTAGGAGTCCCTTGGCGCCAATGATCGTAGTTGTCTTTTATTTGGGGTGACTATGGTCAATTGATCATCAATGACGATAGAATTGTGCTTGTGATGTCAAATATTAGTGGTGACCGAGTGGTGAACCACAATTGTCTCCCGCGTTAGTTGGGATCGAGCTGCTCATGTTCTTGTAGGTCGAAGCGGTTGGAATGGTTTCTTTTGACCGCCGGCTACGTGACTAGTAGACTAATGTCGATAAAGAAATGTTTGCATATGTATGATTGTTTAAGCCGCATTTCCCCTTATTAAATGACAGTAGATACTTGGATTTATCTTTTCGTTTGACTTTCAACTATGCAAATAAATAGGCGGGGCTTATCATTGCGTTAAACTTCCTTGAAAGGAAATAGGCTTCTTCGTACCGTACTCGAGCTTTGGATCAATTCCTTTGACCGGTCGTTTCGAGCTTCCAGTTCTTCTAGATTGCTGCGAGGGCACTCTGGAGCAACGTTTGAACGCGCTCGGCCTTGTCCACCCTTTCAGCGTTGTATCCCGCTCTTCCCTTGAGTAGACAACACAAACAAGGTAGTCATTCCCTCATGATGGAATGCCCCATACCATCCCAAGTCGTAAGCGACAACATGCCCAATCTGTCATAGCCAACTCGTTTGCTTCTACCAAGCCCACAGAGTCTTCAACCAAGACTCGTTGTTCACTTGCCAATTGCATCACCAACTGGTCAAGTGCTCAGCCTATCAAGGTCTCTGCCAGAAGTTTTTTTTCCGAAAATGGCTTATCAAACTCAGGTTGAAATGTCAGTCCCAAACTTGGCAAGGCTTTTCAACGTGTTGAGGCGGCTCTTACCTATTGACTACTTGATTGGTTGTGGGCTGACCATCCCTCATCGACGAGGTTGCTTGGGACGGCCCATCGGGTTGGTGCGTAAGCAAGGCTACCCGACTCAACTACCGCCATTATCGATGATGATTGCTTTGGGTCGATCGATGGCTTTGGCCATCGAGCCATTGTCGACGTTGATTACTTTGGGATGATTCGTAACTTTGGTTAGTGAGCTATTTGTCGACGTTGACTGCTTTGGGCCAACTGGTGGCTCTAGCTGCGAAGCCATTGTCGACATCGGTTACATTGGGCGACAAGTGGCCTCGAGAATAGTTGCTTTAGGTTGACTAGTGGCTCTAGCTGCTAAGCATTATCCATGTTCGATGCTTTGGGCCGACTAGTAGCCTTGGCCGTCGAGCCATTGTATACGTCGACTACCTCGGGCCGACCAGTGGCTTTGGTTGCTAAGCCATTGTCGATATTGACAGCTACAAGCTGAGTGGTGGTTGTGGCTGCCGAGCCATTAACGATGTCGACTACTTCAGGCCGACCAGTCGCTTTAGCTATCGAGCCATTATCAACGTCGATTGCTTCAGACCAACTAGTATTTTTGAATGGGATTTTGTTCCTCTATAGATTCATCGATCCGTTGGTCGTTGAGAGTCGGTAAATTTTAGATTGATTAGTATTTTTTCATGAGGTTGTGTTTATGTGTTGATTCATCGATCCTAACATCGAAAGCCAATCAATTTTGGGTCGACTAGTATTTTTTAACGAGATCGTCTTCCTGAATTTGTAGATCTGTCGATGTCGAAAGCATTTAAAGTCTATTGGTTTTGGGCTAATCAGTATTTTTAATAAGGTTGTGTACCTCGATTTGTAGATTTCTCGATGTTGAAAGTCGATTAGTTTTTGGCCAACAATATTTTTAACGTAGTTATGTTCCTTGATTTGTAGATCCATTGATGCCGAAAGTGTTGAAAGCCGATTGATTTTTGGCATGACTTGGATTTGTTTGTGGAGTTTTCTCCTCTCAAATCAATCATGCTATCAATGTTTGAGCTCCTTCGCTCGTGTGAGATTGGTTCACTTTTTTGCATCGGTTCACTTTTTTGCAGTTGGTCATCCAGATTTTCTTCTTGATGACTAGACAATAGTTTGGACGTCCTTTCAAGTGAGTTAACCCATCGCTTGGGCTTGGCCACCTTGGGGGTGGTTGTAGGGAGGTACTTGGTCATGCTACAGGTCTACCGATTGGCGCTTGTCCTCAATATTTTTTTCTAGGTAAGGTATCAGTCCGATCGCCTCGATCGCTACTGATCGAATAAGTCGAGTCTTGGACGAGCTGCCTCATTCGAGCCATCGGGTTAGTGTTATCTATGTGCCTCTATGGAACTTTCAACCATTTGTTTGTAGCTAGTCCTTGTTATCGTGATTGCTGACGACTTGGGCCCTAGTTAGCGCATGTGTGCAATCGTCTTTGGGGTCTCGCAATCTACAAGTTGCTTCACAGATTTTGATGTCTCGACCACACTTTCAACACTTCCCTTGCTCGAAACGAAGTTGTTGCTTCCATCTCGGCCCACCCCATTTTCGAAACGTCTCGTGCTTGAGATGAAGCTATCGCTTCCTACACGAATGATTGGGCGGTTGACGTGGGCATTAGTCAATATTTAACATCCATGCATGCTGAGAGGGATCGACTTGAGACTTTTAACGTCGACTAGGAACGAACGGATAAATTAAACCACTCTCGGGTTAGAGGGAAATTCATAGAGCTCTTTTGTCCACTCTGCTCTTGTTTCATTAACATAAAATATGTAGGCTCACATTGGTGCATCCAAGCTATTAGAGTTGGTTATATAGTTGTATATTGCATACACTAGTATTCACAAAATTTTGAGCTATTATCTTAATGTTTATCATCTTCACTTAATCCTACTCGGTCTTTCGCCGATTTTTTTTTTTTCTCCGATTCGCACGTGTGACACATCTAGAATTAGTAGAGTATTTAGAGTATTTAACTAAATTTGATAGAGTTGCTTTGATATCACTTCTTGTGACTGAACCCTTCTAGCCACATTGATGTTTGATACTTTCAGGTTTATGTTTTTCCTTTAAACATTATTGGATCTTCTAATTTACTTTTCAGCTTACCTCACTTACCTTGAAGCATGAACTTAATTTGTTTATTGTTCTATGATATTGAGTTTTACATTATTCTGCGATTTATTTATCCATCAGTTTGTGATGACTACTTGGCCCTTTCCTTGTATTATATTCCTCATTACGCTTTTTTAGGCGATATATGCCTTATCGAAGGTGACTTAATTTAGGAGGGTGTAATAGTTGCTTATGAGTTATGGAGAGTATTGGATCGTCCAAAATCAAGTAATGTCTATATTTCTCATATTTATTTATTTATTTATGAAAGAAAATTAAAGGATGAAGACAGCTAAGAAAAAGATTGTACTCTGTGGACCGTTGATTGAATTTCTGTAGATTTAATAGTGATGTTAAAAAATCTCCAAAAAAAACTAACATGGTTAGAATTAGGTTTTAGATGCTTTCAGTTTTTCTAACCCTAATTAATAAATTAAGTGTTAAACCCTGAAATTTAATTAAATAATTAGTATTAATAGTCGGGGGCTGTTTTGTAATTAATTAGTCATTCGGGAGTATTTTCGTAAAATGTGTAAATTATCACTTATTTAAGTCGCTCTAATCCCCTTTTGTCTCGTAGTTACTGCCTACGTGGACCGCGGAGATCGTGAGCACGTGGCGGATCGTAGCGGCAACGTATGACAGCGAAGAATCTAAAAAATTTATCCGGAGTTGGTGGACATTGAGGTAGGATCCACGTCCCTATTTTTTCCTTTCCGTGTAGGGTAACCTCGATTTTAGAATGAGATCCTCAATTTTAGGATGACATTTCGTGTAGATATCATGTCGATTTGTAGATCTGAAATTTTCTTGTGGTTCCCTCGAGTTTTGATGTGTTTTCGATGTGTTCTTGCTTATTGAAATTTTCGGATCTGAGATGTTGTTGTCGAATCGAGTTGTTTTCATCGTTGTCTCCATCGGCGGACTGCTTGCCATTCGAGTAGCCGACGAATAGGGGATATGGAGATCCAATCGGCTCTGTCAACCATGACTGTTACGCCCCGCCTAGGTTCATCCCTAAATAAGGAACACCGCCTAGGAGAAGCGCAACCGACGATCAATCTAACATAACCAAATCCTTCATGAACAACTTGTAACATAAACCTCAACCACTTGCATTAGAATAATATCTATTACAATAATAAAATATTATTCAAGAAACTTTATACATCTCTACGGAAATCAATGTCAAAGTCTGCCTCCTCTACTCTATCTATCTAGACCTTCTCAACTACCACTCGAACTTGCAGATCTGAAACAAAAACAACAAACATCAGCGAAAAGCTGAGTAGGATATCACAATATGTCAAGAGG
Organism: Canna indica; assembly: GCA_034359265.1. Taxonomy (NCBI): domain Eukaryota; kingdom Viridiplantae; phylum Streptophyta; class Magnoliopsida; order Zingiberales; family Cannaceae; genus Canna; species Canna indica. The sequence goes on along the minus strand of CP136894.1, from coordinate 72,731,617 downwards.
TAAAGATGATCATCCATGATGCTATGATGACATGATATTCAACTATGTGCATACCACTACCAACATTATATGCTCGTATCAATAAATGCGATGTCATCCTTAGATAAACACTTATGCATCTAATAATCATTACATCCATGTATAATCATGTATGCACCTCATAACTATCATCATATACTCATGTCAACTAGCACAACATCAAATCATACATATTCTACCGACAATGCGTACATGCATACTAATCACCCAATCAAGAGCGTAGTGGACAATTGGATTTCCCCCGCACTCTCGCACCTCGAGAGTGGCACCTCAAGCCCGCTCCAGCTGGAGATGCGACTATCTAAAAGATAGCCCGCCGACGTCTAACAGCATGACGCCGCACACAAGCCCGTCGACGTCTAACAGCGCGACGCCGCACAAGCAACTCGAGTGAAAATTCTGTGATCACCGGTGTCACCGCCCATACAGCTCGGGCAAACAATCAACAATGTTCAGGGCATCCGCCCAATAAAAGATCAACAATGCAACAATAAATTCTACAACAACTATCAACTGAATGTGCAACCAGAATATTTCATGTTAGCAAATACGACTTATGACAACACTAACAGTGTGCACAATGCCTAGTATAATATCATGCTCAATAATCATCAATGAATAACAACTAATCAAACTCATGCAATTATCAACATGACATGTTCAACAACAAAATACAACAGAAGATCAACGGATTTCAGAAGCAAATCAAGCAAATAGAAGCAGGGGGTAAAATTTGTCAATTTACCAATTCAATATTCATCGGCTACAACAAGAGTCAACTCACATCCAACACCACCATCTACACTCTAAATCACCACCTAACATGAAATACCACTATCCTATATTATTTAATTATTTATCAAACTGAAATAATAACTATTAACCACCAAATAACACTGAAATGTAGAAAAGATCTATCATACGATCTCCGATCAGAAATCTGACACTACCATCACATTCAGAACGCAACAACCTCCAACTTTGGTACTCACCTTGACTCGATCCGACGATCCTACAATTAAATCTAAAAATACCCTAATATTTCATAAATTACCATCATTTCATGTGATACAGCTCTCTTCTTTAAATACTTATTTATTAAATAAGATAAAACTCTCCCTCCTTCACTCGTCTCCTACCCCGAGCGCCCCCTCCCCTGCTACGCATGGATCCACACCGGTCACCCTCTCCGCCGACGGCAACCACCCCTGTCGTTCTCGTCGGCCTCTTCCCCAACGCTGGCGGGTACCGGCTCACGATTGGGAGGCCACGGCGGCCTCCCCTCCCCGACACCACCTCTTCTCCATATGGGTCCACGCCGAGCAGCCCTCTCGGCCACTAGCGACCACCCGCCGCCTCCCCTCCGGCCTCCCCGCGACCTCTGGCGCCGGTGGGGCACTGGCTCCACGCCGGGAGACCACGGCGGGCTCCCTGCAGACTACTGCCATGGCGAGCAGGCCGGGGGCTGCTGCCGGTCCAACCTCGCGGTAGCAGTACAATTGCCTTCAACCGACCCCGACTGCCTCCTATCCTTTTCACCCCATCGACATCCGTCGGTTCTACCTCATTCAATCCCCTCCGCTGCCGCCGATGAACACAGAATAGGAAAATGACGGAAAACGATAGAAAACAACGAAGAAGAGAAAAGACTCCTACCATAACGGTCCACCAAACTTCGGTTCTCCACCGGAGTCTTCACCGCCCCTCTAATCCCTCGACTACAACTCAACCGCCGCAAACATAAAATGAGGATCAAGGAAGATTAGAGCTAATTAAATAGGATTATGCACTTTTGCAAAAAGGCCCCTCCAAGACAAATATTTACAACAATGTCCTCAATTTTTCAAGTCATAACATTCTCCCCACCTTTAAGGAATTTGGTCCTCCAAATTCGAGCACCTCAATCGTCATCACAACTACATACTCAACTCGATCTGCAATACACAAGTACCCTCCATCTCTAACCAACATCCCAATAGAATCTCACAATAAACTATCACCATATTAACCATCCAATTAGATTTATCAACTTAAGATAATCATCATAATTAAATCAAATAATAAGATCTTCTCCCTTTACTATCTACGATCCATTATATTTCATACATACAACTAAATCCACACCAATTCTCATCTAAATTTTCACAACCATTCATCAATGATATTATATATCATCATCATCAACCAACAATTTAAATGCAACTAATACCAACATCAAACAAACTATCATAAGACAAGCACAAGAAAAAACCTTGTAACACGATTAAATTACATGCAAATTCATACCTTATCATCCTAATCATGTCCTTACTTGCCTTAAGAATGATCCTATGCTCTGTACCAAATGTTACAACCCGCTTGATGGGATAACTGACACATCAACTTCATAGACCAATCTATTGGCCTAATTAAAATGCTTAAGCTGAAGTTGATGATAGCACACTCATCAAGTCATATAAGCTAATACCACATCCAACATACTCCCGATGTGAGACTAAATCGGGATATTATAATCTCCCCCACTTATGTTTTGACGTCCTCGTCAAGACCCAACTCAAGTCTAACACATAGCCCAAAATCACACCCAAGTCGGCGGCATGTGATCGAGGCCTAGCCTAGTTGCGACTCCACCCCATCACCTGGGCAGCTCTTTCTCACATAGGCTCCCTCACCATGCTTAGGACTAGGTCTTGCTCCGATACCATTTTGTTACAACCCGCTTGATGGGATAACTGACTCATCAACTTCATAGACCAACCTATTGGCCTAATTAAAATGCTTAAGCTGAAGTTGATGGTAGCACACTCATCAAACCTTATAAGCTAATACCACATCCAACATACTCCCGATGTGGGACTAAACCGGGGTATTACAATGATAGCGTCGGATCATGATCGATCGATCACTACTTGTGCGGTTGGCGGACGCACGACAGTGCAGCCCACTGTCTTCGAGTGGGATGTCGCCGTCGGGCACGTCGTCGTCGTCGAACACGTTCGTCGCCGCCAGGCACGACGCCGTCGTCGGGCGTGGCGTTGCTTGGCGATTGCGTGAGGGGCGCAATCGTCCGAAATAGGGGACTCTCGCCCCTAGTTTCTTCGTCGCCGCCTATTCGTAGTGGTGGCGGAGACAGACGGTGGCATTGATCGGCGAACCACCATGGCCGATTGGTGATGGCGCCGTCCATCTCATCGTCTAGTCGGGTCAATTCAGCGGTGGCGACGACAGTGGGTGAAGGAGGCGCAGAACCTAGGTTGGATGAGGAGATGAAGTGTGATGGGGTTATATCGGTGTTATAATCATGATGGCAATGATATTATATTAGTTATTGTTATATTCCTTATAGCAGTGTTATATGTATTATAACAGTGTTATTATGAGCTGTATTAGTTGGTTTTTACTACAGGTATATAATACTGTTATAAATTAATATGTGGTGATGTAGTAGCAGTGACGAGCTGTATCATTGTTACAGGAGTTTGTAACTGTGATATATTGAGTAGCTAATTAAGGCATTTTTACTATTGCTTTAAATAATTATTTGGAGGCTTTAGAGTTAGTGAAATTAGTCATATTATATATGAATTTATACCTACTCGATGTCCTGAATTTATTGGTGAGGTCGGTTTGACTTTCAGATATTGAAAATAGTAGGTGTTCATTACCTCATTTTTCGTGTCAAGTCGGAAAATATTATTTTAATTATTTTTATGGTTTCTACCTGAGTTATTTTGTTGCAATAATAGTTGTTAAGGTGAATCTCATCCTAGATCGATTGTTATCCTTTGTCGAAATATTACCTTATTGTTCTATGCCGTTGAAAATTGATATCTACTGTCGTTGAAACTCTTTATGCATATTTATTGATACATGTTGAAAGCATGATATTTTCATATGCTTATTAGTTGAGGATGCTAGTAGAGATAGTTGCATATCGTATATGTTGGTAACATCATTATGTAGTCATTTATATATTTAACTCATATATGATGTCATGATTACTAGCATTCTTTATTAGTTGAGTTGTACTATTGTAAGTTGTTGATATGATGCATAGTTGATCTACTATTGGGCGGTGGCCCTGGACAATATTAATTATTGGCCGAGGTGTAGGGCAAGTGACACCGGTGATCACCTATTTACCATACGAGTGCGTGTGCAGCATCGAGAGATGTCGGCGGACTACCTTTTTGGATAGTCGCATGTCCTGCTGGAGCGGGCTTGATGTGTCATTCTTGGAGGTGCGAGAGTGCGGAGGAAACCCAATACCCACTATGCTCTTGATTGGCTCTATGACCTTGCACACATGTAGATAATAGTTGGCATATTTGTTGAATCATAACTTTTGTTGAATACCATGACATCATAGCATATTGTTGAAATCCTACTCAGTCTTCTGCTGATTATTATTGTTTTTGTCTCAGATCATCAAGTATGATGGTATTTCCTTATAGGGTAGCTAGAGTATTGGAGGATGAGACGTCTTCCGCATGTTATCTTAGTTTCTTATCCCCTTAGTTGAACTGTTAAATTATATTCAATATTGGACTTGTTTAGACTTTTGGACTAAATTTTGATCTCCTTTTGTTTAGATGGATTGTTTGACTTTTATGATTTGTTATTATGTTGGACTATTACTTTGAAATTGAGTTGTGAATCTGATTGTAATTTAAATTCAGCTCACTAGTTGCACTTCTTCTGGGTGAGGTCCCTTATATAAGGATAAGCCTAGACGGTGTGTAACATTAAGATTGCATTTTAAAATTATATTTCAAAATAAAAATATCTAACCCAACATGTTCTTATATAATATTAAAAATAAAAATAGTTCATATATTTTAAAAGTTAAAAAGATAAAAAATATAAAAATCCAAATGACATGATTAAATGATTGTAAAAAAAATATAAATACTTAAAAAGAATTTTAGAGTTAATTAATTAATATTCATGGATTTTACTTAAATTCATTGAGTCTCCTCTCAGTTTTAATTCATATCTAGCTAGTCAACCCTCCTACCACATCTAAAAGATATTTTTTTATTAAATAAAAAACTAGTAATGATTTTACATTGGGGTTGTGCTAATGATTAATCGAAAGGCTCTTGATATAATTTGAAATAATTCAAAAAAATTGGAATAAAAGAACACTACATAATGAGATACCCGATGCTACCAAAATCGTCTCTAATGTTGATTAGGCATTCTTGAATATTTTATCGGTAGTGGTAATAATGACGGGACAATAAAATTAATCTTCACTTATTAATTTGGAGAATTGTTAAGCTTTTTGTAAATAGCAATGTTTAAAATTGTATAGCCATTTTTGATAGTAGACTCGCAAGGCCATCAACGACGAAACAAGAAAGTAGCTATTTCATCCTTTATCAAGGACAACAACTTGGTGACTATTTACGGCAAGATAATCGCCACTAATTATCTTTTAAAAAACCAATGCAAATGAACTAAGTCGCCGCTAACGATGCATAAAAACTATCGTTATTTGATTAAAATAACGACAATGTCATTGTCGCCGTTGATGCATATGCATTAGCAACAAATTTTACCACTATTGCTAATGCTTTTGCTGACATTATGCATCAATGAAGGCTTTTCTTCTATCACAAAAGCCATTTGATCGTCGTCCACACTTTGTAATTTTACAATAGAGAACTCAACTCAACTCAACTCACAACCTAATTGGAAAATTTTCAAAATCAATACAACTTCATTAGAATATCAAATATATTGCGGGTAGTGTAAAGATTATATGAGCACCACAACCCGCATCCATACATTCATATCCACACCACATTCGGAATATGAATATGTAATAGATCGAGATATCTATAATGCATTCATATTCGGATCACATCCTAAATACACCATATATTATTATACCTCTCTTAGGGTCACCTCCGACACCGCATAAGAGGAAGAGTAACAAGGGAATATGGTCAACTAGATAACTAGGTATTATCACAAATAGATAAATAAAATGCAGTAGAATGTAAAGCTCAAAATCATAGAAGAATAAACTAAGTATAAACTAAAAGATGCTTCAAGATAAGACATGTCAGTTCAAAAGTAAATCTAAGTATTAACTAAAAGGCTCATCAATATCCAAAGGAACTGAAAAAGTATAAAACAATAAACATTAGTGTATTTAACAAAGTTCAAATACATGAATCAGTATCCAGTATCCGAGCAATTCACTCCAATAACTCTAGCTAATTCCTTTGTTAACACCAAATGTGTCACACGTGTGAGGCAAAGAGAAAAGGAATCAGTGAAAGATCGTGCATGATTTAATATTAAGATGACAAACCCGAGATAATAACTCAAGATGTCATTCACATTATATAGAATATAAGGCATAGCTCTATGATCAACATTAATAGCTTTTCGTTGCATCAATGCAACTCTACATGTTCAATTTTAATAAATCAAGAACGGTGTGGACAAGAACTATATGAGTTTTTTCCTACACTCTTGCACTCAAGAGCGATCTTCCTTGTTTGCTTGTACAAGGAGAATAACTATTCGAAAATAGCTCGCGATCAATACACAATACCCCCACGTGGTAGCGTATCTCAATAAACATCAATGTCTTTAGACGCGGACTCTCTCGGACCCATTGGACTTTCATATGTCCCTGCCCTAGTGGGATATAAATAGATCACCGTATTGCACATTCATACTACTAATTAAAATCATGAAAAATAAATCACAGTATTATCATTTTGCATTTTATAAACACTATCACAACACATGTTCCATGATGCATAAAGTGATGCAACATTATATGTGTATGAAATAGTAACATAGAGATAAAGTTTAGTGAACAACAACGTAATAACGAAAATATCACTTAGTGCAGGGTTCATAAAAATTTAGGTGAGGATTTTTCCGTCTTAGTAACTTCATAACTTTAAACAATATAACACAAATCTAAAACACAATTTATGATAAACACAAACAACAAAGTACCATGCTTGAGCGTCGTCGAATAATCTATTCCTCATTTTTGAAAATTGGCTTCACCAATGGGTCCGGAGCATCATTTATATAAAGATTGATTAATATGTAATTTTGTAGAAATTCGACTTTCGAATGTTCGCAAAATAATTTTTTGAAAATAACTCATTTATTTTCATTTATTGTTCTTGGGTTTGAGCATGATCATACCACAATCATGCTTAGTAGTCCGTCGGCAACACCAAAAACTCAAATTTTGATTCGGTGAAACTCGACAATCACAAATGTGATTATTATATGATAGATGCGGATATAATTACCATTTATTGTCATGAACAAAATCAACAATGGCAAATATTTTACAAATTAAAAAAAATTGAGGATCGTATTCGAGTTGGATGAAGATGCTATTTTATCCTCGATAGGGGTGGAAATAGGTCAGGTCAGGTCTTCACCTTAACAGGCTATGCTTGTATAGTAAAAAATTGATCTAAGCCTGACTTGTGGCCTGTTATAAGCTTTTTTTTCCTGAGCCTGGCCTGTGGCATATTTATAAAGTCTGCTAAAATCTGAAATATGTTTATAAAACCTACTTCCAAATTCTAATACAAAAATGATAACAACAAATTAAAACATAACAACAATAGTTTTTATTTTATTAAATTAAAATATATATATTATTATATATAATATAACTATATAATAAACTAATAATATTATATATTTATTATATATTATATATATTACCTTAACAGGTCCAAGCCAACCTATCAGACTCAATAGGCCTTACAATGAGCTTGGGCTTGGCCTGATAAGAAAAATATGCCTAGAATTAAGCCCGAGCCTATTTTTTTTTTAAATATGCCCGACCAGGCTAGGCCACAGGCCGTCTGGACTATTTCCACCCCTAATGATGATAATGATGATGATTTTAATAAGAATATTATAACAATTACTATTTTGAGTATAAATATTTAAAATTATTAATGAGAATATATATTTGATTATTTTCTTGTGTATTTCTTATTTATTCACGATGCTAACCAAATAAAAGAATAGTTATTTATTGTCTAATTCTAATGTCAATTAAACAAATAAAATTTATTCTTTGTCTATTTATATTTATTGTCTATTTATATTTCTTATAATTTTATTATAATTAAGACGTATTAAATAAATTAATGATTAAAACAGATATACAATTGGCTTTTATTTAAAAAGTCAATGATAATTTTGTTGTTTTGGAATTAATAATTTAATTAATTCAAAAAAACTTAAAGTTGTTATATTTTCATATTGATATTTAATTTTTAAAATCATTTTATACTAATCAATATTATATAATTAGAATAAAATATAATATTATAATAACTTTTATTCTGAGAATAAATATATAATATTATTAATAAGAATATTTTGATAGTCTTTTTCTATATTTTTCGGATGCTAACCAAATAAAAAATAGCCATTCATGAGATTTTTCTAATGCCAACTAAATAATGAAATTGTATTCGGTAGCTATTTATATTTCTTCTCTGCCTGTATTCCTTATAACAACATTATATAATTAAGGTGTTTAACATTAATAATTAAATGGGATATACGAGGATCAGTATAAATAATACGAAGAAGATTACATCACCAAGGCGAGTTGGGCTACGAGGGCCCCCCACAAAGGACAAGAACCATCCCTCTTTGAGTGCGGCCCTCACAAAGGACATGAACCATCCCGGCCTCTTTGAGTGCGGCCCTCACAAAGGACATGAACCATTCCTCTTTGAGTCCAATTTTTATGGAGTCAGGCCAATTTGTCCGAAGCTCTTTATAAAAATAAATTTAATTTTATTAAAATTGAACCTAGTATAATTTAGACTGAATTTAAAATAAGAATGAATATGTATTGCAAACGAGTGAACCTAATATTTTCACTTTAGGTAGGGGCAAAGCCAAAAAATTATCTCAGGAATGATAAAATATAAAACCGCACGTGAAAGAATATTTTATAATATTTTCAGAAAGAACAATTTAATTCATCTGCGTAGTATATATATATAATATTAAGGGTGACACCAAGAAGGGCAATTGCCCCCTCTGATATCACGCTGCTCCACTCTTACTAAGTTGACACGTACGTGGGCTCCATAGAATTTCCTTTCTCTTCCCTTGATTTCAACACGTGTAGTTTAGACTCGCGCGGACTTGTGGTCTTCGCGGAACCGCACACACGGTCGCTCACACCTTTTATGCATCTGCTCTACTCCGACCTCCCTATTATAGTATTATATAAACTCCTCTCTCCCCCCTTCTCCAGACTACCTCTCTCTCACTCCCCTTCTGCAGAAGACATTTCTCTCTCTCATCAACAAAAACTATACACAGTACATCGAAATTAATCAAAACAATGGACGACGTGGATGCCGAGTACAGCCATTACTGGGAAACTAAGAGGTTCATTGACTCCGTAGAAGAGTTCGAGAGGTAGTGTTCATTTCTCTCAATCTATGAAAGAAGGAATTGGATTATAAGTTCATAAAGATTAAGAGGATTGATTAATAGGAACATAAATCGTCATCTTTCCTTCATATGTTTAATTCCACCTGAGTTAAACAAAACTTTTAGTTCTCGGTCAACTACATAAATTTCTCTCCTTTTTTGTCCTTACGACACCCACTTGTGGCTCGTCATCTTGCCTTTTCTGGATGATTTTGATGCACAGAGAAAATATCTCGATCTGCATCTTTTTCGTGGAGAGTAATTGTTTGCCTGTTTTCTTTTTTCTGATGCAGTTGGGGGTTGGAAGAGGCCATATCTGGCGGCTACTACGATTCCAGCTCCCCTGAAGGTGTCACATCGTCGTCGGCCACCGCGAAGAACATTGCCATGGAGAGGAACCGTCGGAAGAAGCTCAACGATAAGCTTTACGCCCTCCGCAGCGTCGTCCCAAACATCACCAAGGCAAGTTCTTAATCGAAAAGATCAATTTGCGGCTAATTCCCTTCTTACTTGGTTCTTATCTAACTTGATTGGTGCACTGTGAATTAGTTCAGATGGACAAGGCGTCGATCATCAAAGACGCGATCGATTACATTCAGCAGCTCCAGGAGCAGGAAAGGATGATGCAGGCGGAGATATGCGAGCTTGAATCGCATAGAGAGGAGAAGGTCTCGTCATTTATTGGTGACTTCGACGAGTATGACGATGATCTGCAGTTCATGCAGAGGAGGAAGAAGAAGAGGATCTCGAGAAGCACTTCCGCTCCAGGTTCCCCAAGCTCAACCCCCATTGAAGTAGTCGAAGTAAGCGCGCGCTCTCTCTCTCTCTCTCTCTCTCTCTCTCTCTCTCTCTCTCTGAATCAACTCATGTGGGAAATATGTGCAGCTTAAAGTGAGTGAAATGGGGGAGAACACGATGGTAGTGAGCATAACCTGCAACAAGAAGAGGGACACCATGATCAAGGTGTGCGAGCTTTTTGAGTCGCTTGACCTCAAGATCATCACCGCCAATATCACCAGCGTCTCTGGAAGCCTGTTGCATACTCTGTTCGTCGAGGTAGCTAGATTTTCTCTCCTGTTATCCTCTTACTTTTCATGTTATTAAAATTCTATGACGCGATTGCATGATGTCATGGAGTTAAATTGACCGGTTTAATCAACGTTTTTAAATTATGACCCGCGATTCTGAACTGAGTCATCCATCAAATTTGGATTTTTCTTTTTAGTTCAATCGGATTGGTTTAATTGGTCCAGATTAAAAATTATTAGAAAGAAAACATAAAGAGAATTAGGCCATTCAATTCAGTTTGACCGGCTTTCAACGGATTTATTAAAATTTCTAGTATAATCAAACTAAATCAAACCGGATCAATTGACCGACTGAATCACGAACCAGTAACCATCCGGTTCAACCATCGCTCCGACACTGAACCCAACTAGTTCACATCTGGTTCAACCTTTTATTTACTGATGACATCACCATATTATTCATTGAATCAAAAAATATTGGTAAAATTCAAATTTGAAGATGCCATCCTTTTGGAAACATATTAAGCCTTCGGAATATATCACATGATTCATTCCTATTGTGATGTTATGAATTTTTAAATGTTTAGACTTTAGACCATGATATTAGAATGGGGATTTAGAGTGCTGGGGACAAAATGACAAGATATGATTCAAATATTATAAATGGCAAATGAACCTCTCCTCTATGTTTGGCTCATTTATCACATGCTTTTTCTCCAATAAATTTATTCTTTAAATTTTTCCCTTGTTGAAGAACAAGGCATGGGATTCAAACCGTGTTATTCCACATGGGTTTTATACTATTTCTCATCCTTCTTTATATTTCTTTGTGGCTCAATAATAACACTATAAAATATGTGGCTGTCACAAGATTAGAGCACATGTGATGTGCTCCAATGTTGCACAAAAAAAAAGACTTGCTTCCACTCCCAACACCTTTCATATGCTTGAAAATGACTTGTTTGGCACATTCAAGCCCTTGAACAAGTGGCAATTCATCAGCATCAGGTGGCAATTCATCTTCTTTATTTGCTATCAGAAACAAGTGGGAAGCAATATATGTCTGGAGAAGTTGGAAAATAATTAATCCATGTCTTAAGTTAATCTTCGGCTAAATTAAGACCTCAGCAAATACTGAAAAAATTCAAGGTAACTTAACTGGCTAATCCAGAGAAAGTTGTCTAACTGAAGCATTCTACTTCTGTCCACCAGGCTGATGAACTGGGAAGTGCTCAACTGAAGGAGAAGATTGAGACAGCAATCATGGAACTTGATAGCCCAAGGAGCCCCATAAGTTCTATTAGTTATTGACAACAAGGGATGCTGCATAGCTTTTTTTCCTTAGCAGAATAGAAGTAATTAATAATACCTGCTTGTGTTTCCAGCCTGGGATTTGGGCTGTTGTTTAATACTAGAAGCAGGTAGAGGTCAGTAGTTCCTTCTGTACTTCAAGGAATTGAATTCTGTGATGCTTAACTTTGATGTTGAATGGAAGTTAAGGAATACTTTTCTATTATGTATGTTCCTAAACATATGTTTGCAGATGTGCAGGTTATTTTGTGATCTTAAGTGTGATTCTGTGTGTTACTAACTGATACTAAACTAGTCAAGCTGAAAAGAGTGATCATTGCTAGCTTAGAATCTGATTCTTTGCGAGAGGAGATTAACATGATTTATTTGGATGAAGCTTCTTTTTTTGTTGGACATCTTTATCATATTACAGCAAAACAAAGAGTTACTAATTTTTCTAATTCATCAAAATGGCAATTCTTTGATTGGTTAGCGATGAAGCAGAAGGACTCCATGCCACTGCCACACGTAAAAAGGGCTTCTATCTGTCACTGTTTAAGCTACTTCACATAGTTATTAGCAATTTTGGGAGTCATGATGTTTTCCACTTTGTCTTTAGCTTTTTCTGAATGATATAAAGTGCGACAAAGACATGCCACAAATACTTCCATCCTTATCTGTTCATGTGGATCAAAACTTAAGTTTGGACCATAAAACAAGCTATTTAAGCCTAATATAACCCACTAGCTCTAATAATCTTATTCAACTAGATATGCTATCATAAATCTCTCAATACAAAATCTTGGGAATTCTTGTTCAGGCCTAATAAAGGTTGGAAACATAATTTCAAGGATTAGCAGTTTTTTTTTGCCTTATTTTACTATAGTATATAATGTATAATTATGTGTATGTATAACTCTACAAGAAACAATTGAAGCAAAAAAATATCTTTTGATTACACGACATATATTTATACTTGCAGATAAACCGAAATTAACAGAACCCTTATTTATCTAAGAGCTGAAAGGTTTACTAATTCATTTCAAAAGTGATGAAATGGTACAAAATAGGAAGAATACAATTTTAACTAGCATAGTAGCCTAGAACACAATGCAGAACAGAGGACAGAAAATTACAACCGAGGGGAAATGATACACTGAGGGGAGGGGGTGTTTAATAGTGTGCATTAGCAATAAAATAAATATAATTAATTTTTTATTATAATAACAAATAATAAAATTATTTATCAATCGACTCTCGTAACTGGAAAATGAGATGCACCCACCAGTATGTTGGGCAACAAATCCTTCAGTCGCATCATCCGGTTCTAGTGCGCCATCCAAGAGGCATCTTGTGATCCCTCCGACGCTCAGATGTTGCATAGTCGATCCTATACGTCAGTCAACATCCAGGTGAGCCTATGTTCCTTGAGCGCATCCATAGGCATATCTCTGTTATCGCCTATACTCGCCCGCGCCTCATCCTGTTATGACCCTGAAATTAATAGAGGCTAAATTGTAAATAAAATTTTTAGAGGGGTCTTTTTCTAAAACGTCTAATGATATATACTTAGCCCTAATCCTCCTCTAATCTCTTGGGCTTGGTGTTGACAGCGGCTGAGGAGGCAGATGATCGGAGCGGCATGCGGCAGCAGTAGTGAGAAGACTCCGGTGAAGACCGAAGTGTGGAGGACTGTTTAGGTAGGAGTCTAATCTTCTATTCTTGTTGTTTCCGTTGTTTCCATCTTCTTCGTTCATGTTCATCTGCGGCACTCGGAGCGGCGAATGGTGAGGTAGATCCGGTAGAGTCAGATGGAGGGGGCGGACTTTGAGTGGCAGTCGGTGCGGCGGCACGTTGCCGGCAACGCCGGACTTGGCGTGGACGTCGTGCTGCTACCTGCCCCTTAGCAGTAGTCGGGGCTACTGCAGGGAGGCCATCGTGGCCTCCCGGCATTGAATCGGTGCTTCGTCGGCGCCGGAGGGTGCGGGAGGTGGGCACCAGACCGGCGGGGTGGTCGTCGGCGGGCGGGAGGGCCGCGCCGGCGTCTACCCGAGAGGAGAGGCGGTGGCGTTAGGGTGGGGGCTGAGACGAGTGGTAGAGGAGTATTTATGCTGATTATAAATAGATTAATTAAAAAAAAGAGTTGTATCGCATGAAATGAGGTTGATTTGTAGATTATTGGCGTATTTTTAGAGTTGGTTGTAGGATCATCGGATCAAGTCGAGGTGAATATCAAAGTTGTAGGTTTTCGCGTTTTGAACGTGATTGTGGTGTCGGACTTCTGATTGGAGGTCATCTGGTAGATATTTTTCTATGTTTCAATATTATTTGGTAGTTAAGAGTTATTATTTTAGTTTGATGGTAGTTAAATAATGTAGAATAGTTGTATTCTTTATTAGCTGGTGATTTAGAATATAGATAGTCGTGTTGTGTGTGAGTTGACTCCTGTTGTAGCCGATGAATGTTGAATGAGTAAAATGATAGTTTTACCCTTTGCCTTTATTTGCTTGATTTGCTTCTGAAATCCGTTGATCTTATGTTGCATTATTTTGTTGAACATGCCATTTTGATAATTGCATGAGTCTGGTTTAGTTGTCATTCATCGATGATTATTTGAGCATGATATTGTACTATAGTCATGGTACACGGTATAGTATTAGCGTTGTCATAAGTTGCTTGTTGCTAGCCTGAATTATTTTGGTTGCATTATCAGTTGATAGTTCATTGAATCAATTATTATCGTTAGCATCGTAGATCAGTTGTGAATTTTCATGTGGTGAGATCTAGTTGTCATGTTACATTATTGATCTTTTATTGGGCGGAGGCCCTAGACACTATTGATTTATTACTCGAATTGTTTGGGCAAGTGACATCTGTGATCATCTATTTACCACACGAGTGTGTGTGTGGCGTCGCGGTGTTAGACGTCGACAGACTATCTTTCAGATAGTTGCATCTCCTGTTGGAGCGGGCTTGAGGTGCCACTCTCAGAGGTGCGGGAGTGCAGGGGAGACCCAATGTCCACTACGCTCTTAATTGGTATGAGTTGCATTATATAATAGTTGAACATGTGTCTTGTTGTTGTTGACATGTTGCATTATATTGTTGCATTTGACAATATAATTGCATCATGATTATTTACCATTCTTGTTGACATATTGATACGCCTACTCAGCTTTTCGCTAACGTTATTTGTTGTTGCCTCATATTTATAGGTATGTCGGTAGTTAAAGTCCTAGAGGAGAAGACGCATCTGCAGCTCGTTTTTCCTTATTTATCTTAGTTGATTGTTAAACTGTAGGTTGATATCAGTTGTTATATTATAGTCATGGTTCAGAATTTTATAGTTGACTTAGTTGACATTTATTTATATTTATCATGTTAGATGTTAATTGGATTGTTAATTACGCTTCTCCTAAGAGGTGTCCCTTATTTGGGGATGAACCTAAGCGGAGCGTAACACATCCCGTGCTCGATGAAAGATATCTTTGAAAAGTCTCTTGAGTAAACTTTTCAAGCATCCTCCGCATGGACGGTGAAATCCCAAATATATTGGGTCTAAAAATAGAAATGATGTAATACAATCATTATAATAATTATATCTCATAAATCTAATATTCGATTTGCAAATCTAATATATGCCATGATCTGAAGTTATTTTTTCTATTGTCGGGAGGAGTTTTCAAGCTTGAGGTGAACAGGTTCTGTTCTTTGATTTCTTTTTGTTCTTTAAGGTTGAAACTCATCCATCATGAAATATTATTTTATTAAAAGCTCGAATTGGTAGAAAAAAAAAATCAAGTATCCTTTATCGTGATAGACGCAGAAATTTTAATGAGGGACCAATTTAGGATATAAAAATTTAATAAATATTATTTTTATTTTTTATTTTAATATTTTTTTATTAAAATCACAACTTATAATAGTATAAATTTTTTTTCTATTTTTATATTTTAAAAATATTGCTAAAATATTCAAATTAAAAATATTAAAGATCTTGTGAAAACTATTTCATCTAAATTATCCAAAATGAGCTCTACTATGATGCGATCGTCGTCTTACTCATTTCGAGTGCCAACTTTATGAAGCTATATGAAAAAAACTAAAAAAATTAGTAACATGTTAATAAAATTGCAAATACATACAAAAAAAAATAATTGCTATTTCAGAATTAAGGTGATGAAATATTCTCTACTGTGAGTCCTTGCATAAACATATTATTGTTCCTCTCCATACCACAACTCATTTATTTCAGAGAATTAAAGTAAGGGAAAATTAATAAAAATGTCCCTAACTATTGAGCTTTTAACAAATTTGACTCGTACTTTTATTTGTAACTAATTTATACTCGAACTTTGATTTTGATATCAATTGTATACTCCCGTTAGTTGAGTGTTAAAGTGGTCGTTATATGCTGACATGGACTGCACAATTAACATAAATAAATTATTTTTTATTCAAAGTTGCCCCGTCAACATTTGATCCACGTCGGCATGACCAGTTTTAAAAATGAAAATTTAATGAAAATATCCCGAACTATTGAGTTTTTAACAAATCTTACCCATACTTTTATTTGTAACTAATTTATACTCGAACTTTCATTTTGGTATCAATTGTATACTCCCGTCAGCTGAGTGTTAAAATAGCTGTTATATGCTGACGTGGACTGCACAGTCAGCATAAATAAATCAGTTTTTTATTCAAAATTGTCTCGACATCAAATGATCCACGTCTGCAAGATCAGTTAAAAAATATATATTAAAAAACTATTCGATGCCACGTCAGTCATACCTTAAAAAAAAGGAAAAAAACAATTGAAGAGGTTTTTAATATTTTTTAAAATTGGTCTTGCTGGGGTGGATTATTTGATGATGAGGCAACTTTGAATAAAAAAATAATTTATGTATGCTGACTGTGCAGTCCACGTCAGCATATAACGGCCACTCTAACACTAAGCTGACGGGAGTATATAATTGATACCAAAATAAAATTTCGAGTATAAATTAATTACAAATAGAAGTATGGACCACATTTGTTAAAAACTCAATAGTTCATGACATTTTCATTAATTTTTCCTTTAAATCAATAAAGCTGATGTGGTCATGCTGATGGGGCAACTTTAAATAAAAAAATAATTTATTTATGCTGACTGTGCAATTCACGTTAGCAAATAATAGTTACTTTAACACTCAGCTGACGGGAGTATACAATTGATATCAAAATGAAAGTTTGAGTATAAATTAGTTACAAATAAAAGTACGGATCAGATTTGTTAAAAACTTAATAATTCAAAAAAAATTCATTAATTCTTTCTTAAAGTAATCATAAAAAATTTAATCCTGCGAGATTAATATCTCTCAGGTAAAACAATTTTAAAATCCTGCAAATGCAAACGCAAGGGATAGAAAGAGTCTCATCAATCACTAACAGGACAAGTTCTCATCATCAAAAAGATAAGTTGCTACAACAACTTATCTAGGTTCATGAATTATTGACTAACAGTGAGTTATTTTTATCACAGTGAGTTTAAAAGAGATTAGACGTGCTCATGATTCATCATCACTGTGAAACTCTTAATCAGTTCTACATGCAGACAGATATACAAATTATTGACTAACAGTGAGTTGTTTTCTTCATCACCAATTATTGTCTGTATACATGAAAAGAAAAGGAGGTAGTAGCAAGCCGCTCAAAACTTGTGGCAAATCCAACATCATAAGAATTTATGTACACTTAAATTGGTGAAGTCAACTAGTAGAAATTAAATCCATAGTAGCAAAAAAATTGAGATGGCAATCCATAGTAGCACAAAAATTGAGGCGAAGCCCAAATTAAATCCATAGTAGCACAAATTAAATTCATAATGATATATTTATTTCATTGAATAAAATAAAATGAAATGAGATTGGATGATAAATAAGAGTGAATTGGATATGATTTTTTTAAATTCGATGTACATCAAATATCATATCAATTTTATATTATTATAATTTTATTTTTTCCTAATTAATGCACTAAATAAACGATGAATTCAAATTCATATCTTATCATATTTTTCTTAATCTTACGAAGCAAACAAGCACTAAGTTGTTGGTGAAATGACCACACTAGATGAGGGGATTGAATAGTGTGTTACCTAAACTATTTGCATAATTCTGATTTTAATTATTTCTTTGATTACTTAGGCAATTCACGAATCGAGTAGTAAGCGAAAGCAAGATATATGATAAGCAATAAGAAACACAAGGTAAACAACACTAACACAATTATTTATAGTGGTTCGGCCTCAATGTCTACTCCACTACGTAAGCACCCCGCTTAGGATTTCCAAACTAGTTTTACTAGATTATATCGTTTCCCTTACAAAGATGACTTTACACCCGAAAGTCTCCGCTCTCAAACCGAATGCACTTTCACACCCGGAAGTATCTCGTCTTTCTACCGAGAGTACTCTCCCACCTCAACCTAAGGGACAACTCAACTAATCCTAGTAAACTAAGTTTACAATTATGGATTTAAGCCTTAACACAAGGCAACCATCAACTCAATCAAACCTAGCAACCTAGGTTTACACAAATTTAAATACAATGAAATAAACATTAAAATACAATAATAATGAAAGCAAATAATAAACAATGTAAACTTAGCTCTCAAACAAGATTTCCTAGTTCATCTTGATGACTTGAAGATGAATCAAAGCAAGCTCAAAGTCAATATCAAGGTTTCTAAGCTCAAAGCTAGGGTTCTTTGCAAAGATAGCTCAAGAATTCTTGTAGAGATGTAAGGAATGGCTCTTTTAGGCTTAGAAGCATCATGAAAAGTTAGGAAGAGAGTTTGGGGTGAGTATTTATAACCTCCTAAACAAGAGAACTCGTCAACGAGCATTTTTTTGCCCGTTATCGCTTGTCGGTCGATCGTCGATCAACCGACCGAGCGATCGAAGGCATTCTGCCCGTTTTGGGCAACGTTCGGTCAATCGATCGATCAATCGAAATGCCTTCATCTTACCAGTCGGTCGACCGAACCTGGGTAATCCTTTTTTATAAGGATTACCCCCCATTTGGATTCAATAAAAATATCTAAAAAAATAAAATCCTTAAGAATCAAAATCTAACTTTTGGGGTCTAGTACAAATTTTCGAAAAACGGAAATTTTTTAATCTTCCGGGTCAAATATAGGTAGGCTAAAGACTTCCAAAAAATCCTTAAAAATACTTCGGTATCTAGTTTTTACCTAAGGAATAAATACTAGCATTTTTTGTGTCAAGAAAATGTCTAGGTTATATAGCCCTCCAAGGAGCTCCCAAGGCTTAGTTAATTCCAGGGTCATTCCAGGGTCTAACTTCCCGAAGAATCCCGAGCCTCGACGAGCGTCCTTGTTGATTTCTCCGATTTTTCTAATCGAGGATGTCGTACGCTAATCGATATGGAACCTGAAAATAACTCTCCATGAAATCATTAGTTCCATGTTTATTATCATCAAAATCGAGAATGTTGAAAATCTTAGACCAACAATCTCCATTTTTTTTATGATGACAAATATCCTTAAGAAAATATATTCATTAAAGCACAAAGAATATCAAACATGGGATTTCTCCCCCTATCAACATGCATATCTATGAAAATAAACTCTCTCTATCTATATGCATGATTTTCCTATATTTTCTTCCATTTTACCTATATTTTTCTCTCCCTTTTGACATCAATCAAAAAGGGCAAGAAAAGTCAATCTAGTCAAAGTTGAGACTCTAAAATTATTTTTCATGAAACATGAAAATCTCAACCAAAGAGATGAAAAACAAATATTTGATATGAAACTAAATCACACATGATGGCAAAGAGTGATAACTAAAGTTTAAATCTGGAAATCATGTATAAGCTCAAGTATCAATATTTTCAAGTATCGGTCAAAATATCAAAAACCATTTTAGAAATGATTTTTCTAGGGTAATAGTGAGAGTAATACCAAAAACATGAATCTAACATCATACTTGAGGTCTCATTCAAAGATTTTGATGAAAATTCAAAGTTTCGAGGAATGAGCATTTGGGAAGAACGATACTTTAAAGTTTCAAAATCCAATTTCAAAAATTCAAATCAAATCACATTCATACTTAATATTTTTGAAACTTTTATGCCATAAACTAGATTTTTCAAGAAAGATGCAGATTCAAGAATCAACAAAAAAATATTTTTCTGCATTTTTCTATAATTCATTGAGTTCTAATAGCATTTCCGTAAATATATGTCATTTTTTCAAACGTTTTCCGATTTCATCCAAACTTTCTAGATACCAAAGTATGATCATTTAAAGCATGTATATTAAGTTTGAGATAATAATAATATCATTTGGTCAAAATATGAACTTAGCACGATTTCATTCGACATGGGCATGAAAACATGAAAATGACTAAGTATCAAATTTTGCTATCTACTCATGTATTCTCTAGCTTAGACACTTGGACATCTAACATGAGTGAATCTAAGTATGTGAGTCAAGTTTGGCTTAAAATGAAATTTCTAAGTTCATTTTTTTTTCTATCTTGATTTCAACCAAAAACTCATTTTTAGGATATCGCTCAAGATATCAAAATCATTTTTAGAAATGATTTCACTCAAAGAACGATATTAGAAATGGAATCAAAATAGTATACATGAGTTTTCATTTGAAGTGTTTGAAGAAAAATCAAAGTATCGGAAAAATGAGTATTTAAGTGATACTTTGTATTTCTGAAATCCAACTTCAAAATTTCATTATAAATCAGATTCTTGATGAAAATTTTTGAAATTTTTACACAACAAACTAGATTTTTCAGTGAATATGAAGTTTTAAGAATCATCGCAAAATCAGTTTTCTACATATTTTTAAAATTGACTGAAAATGCTAAAATTTCAGTGGCATTTCCGTAATTTTTAGTCATTTTTCAAAACGTGCTCAGTTTTCATTCAAACTTTTATGACACCACATAATGGTCATATAAAGAGTGTATGTCAAGTTTGGAATGAAAATTATGTCTTTAAGTCAAGATATCAAACTAGCATAGTTACATTCAAAATTAAGCTAGTTATCATGAAACTTGCTAAGTGTCAATCTTATCATTTACTTATGATTTTTCAAACTTAAACCTATGGATACCTAACATGAGTAACTATAAACATGTTTCTCAAATATGAATTGAAAATGAGACATTTAAGTCAATTTGTTGACTTTGGTCAACTTGGTTCAAAAAAGATTATTATGAAATGACATCTTTGTCATTTTATCCATATTCATATGAATTTTTTATTCTAAATGCATGGAAACATGTCATACCTATTCCTAAACATGTTTATGAAGTTTGAACTTAAAATGAAGTATCCAAGTCGATTTGTTGACTTGGGTCAAACTTTTCAAAGCTTAAGTCCCCTAAAGTGATGTAGTTATCACATTATTTATCTAAACATGAATTTTCAAGTTTAAACACCCAGAATCATGTTATATGTGTATCTAAATATATTTACCAACTATTAACTCAAAATGGGGTCTCTAATAAAGAATTTGAACCTAGTCCGATTTCATTCAATATCAACATCATGAAATCGCCCAAGTATCAAAATTTTACCTACTCATGAAATTTCATAGATTTATCATGCAAAATCATTCCTGAGTATAGAGATATCATTAAAGTATGAATATTCAACTACTATACTAAAATTTTTGCAAAAAACAAACTCATACCTCACTCTTGGAATTTCCCAAACTTTTCATTTCCTTTTTCATTTTCTTGACAATAGCCCATTTTCAATAACTTGCAAGTATGCTTCATTAATAGTAATCATATCATATCTACTAGCAAGTTATCGTACTAAATAGCAAAGATGAGTATCAAGTATCATTTTCAAAGACCAATTTGCTAAGTAGTAGAGATTCATTTACAAATAAGTCAAAGTGATACCGGAATGAATCAAGATATCTCAAAATGTGAAATTTTGAAAAATAAGATCTTCAATCCTTCTTATTGGTTGAAAACTGAAAGGCCACAATGAACCTATAATTTAGAACTGCAATGTCGCATGAGCTCGTTATAGGCTACATAGGTCTCCGAAGAGATCGGAAATCAAAAATCAAAAATATTTTTGAAAGCATATCATGAGCGGGAAAAAACAATCAATTTAAGCAAGTATCATGAACTCCAACTATTAATGGATCAATTGAAGTTAAGATATGATACCAAACCTTTTAGATGTCAACTTTCATTTCTATAGGCATCTAGGTGGAAATCTTAAAGTTGCAACCATGTAAGGATCTTTCATTGAATTATTGGCCAACTTCAACACATCACTTTCGCTTATCCTTGTGTGGTAGCTCCCCCTACAAAAAGCATGAACCTTTTGATACCCAAATAGCTTTGGGTCCTTGGGGGTTAGCTGGCCTAGGAATTCAAAGTATTCTAGCTACACTTGGATTTCTCTTCAATGCACAATCATGGATAGCATGACCATATATACCACAACAAAAATAATGTCCATGAAATATCTTCTTTTTATTTTTAACATGGACATGAGATTTAATGTTAGAATGTTTGACATAAGAAGGATGATGGGCATGAGCATTCTTAAGGGTAACATTCTTCTTTTGAGGTTTCATAAATGAGATATTTTGATTTTTAGAATTAAAAGAAGAAGCATTAACTTTTCTACTTGAAATCAACATCTAATTTTTTTAACTCATTCATAGATTTATGCAATGCATGTAATTGAGATTTTAACATGCAATTCTTATTTTCTAAATTGTCATTTTTAAGCTTCAAATCCTTAAGCTCAAGTTCTACATTATCATGGCATGAATCAAATGACCTAGATTTCAATTTTTTGGTTTTCTAATTTGGATTCATGCAAATGAGAATTAAGCACCGCATTTTCCTTTTTCAATATTTTATTTTCCTTATCTTTTCTAACAAGCAAGGCATACATTTTCCTACACTCATCTACTAACTCATCATATGGCATGTTATGAGAACTAGTAGAGCTAGCATCATCATTTTCATTAGCATGACTAAGTGAAGGAGAGTGTACCTCATCAATAGCATCCATGAGGCTAATTTTAGATGTGGCTTCATAGTCATGGCTAGAGGGTGCTTCAAGTGAGTGAGAGGTGGAGGTGGAAGTACTTGACATCTTCTTTGCTTTGTTCTTAATGCTTGGGCAAATTATTTTCACATGCCCCTTTTCTTTGCAAGCATGATAAATTACCTTTCGTTTTCAGCTCTTAGAATTGATCCTTTGACTATAAGCACTATGGGCATCAAAACCAAGATTAGTAGTAGGTGAGTGATCATTGTCATCACCACCTTCATTAAAAGTGCCAATTTCTTCGATTTTGGCATGATCATATAAAACATTTAAAGTGACCCATAAATCAAAAGCCGAAGAGCAATGCATGACTTTTCTATGATGCCATTTGGTACAGTGCAAAGTATATAATTCATGACATCTCCATTATACTTAAATATTTTCTTATCTAATTTACTCCAAGCATGCATGTCAACCATAAGTTCAATGAATTCTAAATGTAACATGTTAAAGACACCAAAACATTTAGTATTTAAATATGTGTACATATATATTTCCAAAGACCAAAGTTCGAGTCATCGAACCTAGGAGGTGAAGACGCTACCAACTCTAGTGCCATTCTTGGATTGAGACAATGTGTAGAAGAGATGGTGAAATCTCAAGCTACAGGCCCGCTCTAATACCAAATGTTCGTGAAATGGTCACACTAGAGGGGGGTTGAATAGTATGTTATCTAAACTATTTGCTTAATTCCGATTTTAATAGTTTCTTTGGTTACTTAGGCAATTCACGAATCGAGTAGTAAGCGGAAGCAAGATAAATGATAAGCGATAAGAAACGCAAGGTAAACAACGCTAACATAATTATTTACAGTGGTTCGACCCCAATGCCTACTCCACTACTTAAGCACCCTGTTTATGATTTCCAAACTAGTTTTACCAGATTATATCGTTTCCCTTACGAAAAGGGCTTTACATCGAAAAGTCTCCACTCTCAAACTGAAAGCGCTTCCACACCCGAAAGTATCCTGCCTTCCTACCGAGAGCACTTTCCCACCTCAACCTAAGGGACAACTCAACTAACCCTAGTAAACTAAATTTACAATGATGGATTTAAGCCTTAACACTAAGTCAACCACCAACTCAATCAAACCTAGCAACCTAGGTTTACACAAATTCAAATACAATGAAATAAACACCAAAATACAACAATAATGAGAGCAAATAATAAACAATGTAAACTTAGCTCTCAAACAAGATGTCCTAGCTCCTCTTGATGACTTGAAGATGAATCAAAGCAAGCTCAAAGTCAATATCAAGGTTTCTAGGCTCCAAGCTAGGGTTCTTTGCAAAGATGGCTCAAGAATTCTTATAGAGATGCAAGAATTGGCTCTTTTAGGCTTAGAAGCATCATGGGAGGCTTGGAAGAGAGTTTGGGGTTGGTATTTATAACCCCCCAAACAAGAGAGCTCATCAACGGGCATTTTTTTGCCCGTTGCCGACGCCCGGTCGCTTGCCGATTGATCGTCGGTCGACTGACTGAGCGACCGTCAAGCGACCGAAGGCATTCTGTCCATTCTGGGCAATGTTCGGTCGACCGATCGGTCAACCGAAATGCCTTCATCTTTTGTCAATCTACCGAACCTGGGCAGGGCAATTTTTTTTGCTTCTTTAAAACATAAATGTTATATAAAGATTATCCCCCATTTAGATTCAATAAAAATATCTAAAAAGTCAAAATCCTTAAGAATCAAAATCTAACTTTTGGGGTCTAGTGCAAATTTCCAAAAAATGAAAATTTTCTAATCTTCCGGGTCAAATATGGGTAGGCTAAAGGCTTCCAAAAAATCCTTTAAAATACCTCGTTATCTAATTTTTACCTAAGGAACAAATACCGATATTTTTTGTGTCAAGAAAATATTTAGGTTATATAACCCTCCAAGGAGCTCCCTGGGCTTAGTAAATTCCAATGTCATTTTCTAATTTGTCGGTTTTTCATGTTTTGGGGTTCGAGTTTGGCTTTTGAGTTTCTTTGCATCATCATGAGGATTTACAACACATACTAGACACCCTAAACCTAAAATCTAACTTCCCGAAGAGTCCCGAGCGTCGACGAGCGTCCTTGTCGATTTCTCTGATTTCTCCGATTTTTCCAATCGAGAATGTCGTACGCTAACTGATATGGAATCTGAAAATAACTCTCCATGAAATCATTAGTTCCATATTTGTTATCATCAAAATCGAGATTAAGACCAAAGTTGAAAACCTTAGGCCAACATAAGTGATCTCACATTGTGCTCTAAAAATAATCCTACGGTAACAATCATACTTCAGGTTGATCCCCAATACTCTTTGACAACTCAACCACACTTGGTTAAGGCTATAACTATCTAACTAGAATGACATCTAAATGCGATAGCATTTAATCATCGTTTCCCGACGGATCCAAATCCCTTGAAAAAAATGCAAAATTTGGATAGGAAATTTGGACAAGCAGGGTCCAAATATAAGTTCGAGCTCAATCGATATTAATTTATAAATAAAGTTTAATTTTCTCGTATATACTAATATATATTAAAATATTAATTTATAAAAAGAATGATAGTCATTTGATGTGTACTTCTTGGGAACTACTTATGTTAACCAAATACGTCGTAGAAAATTAATTCATAAAAAGTTACACTTCTTATGAATTAACATTTTGTTAATCAATTTATTTTAGTAATTTTTTATAAATACATGTGAAAAGTTAATTCATAAAAATTATAATTTTCTATTAAAAAATTACTTTTCATGTCAATCAAACGAGAACCTTCGGTGGAAACTATTTATGACTATGTTTGGCACAATGTTAACATGGATAATAAAGACAACAAGAAAAAGGAAAATTTTTACCACTTCCATTTCTATTGGGCAATTACTCCAAAAATACAACAAGGAAGGAAATTAGGAAAAGAATTGAAAAAATTAAAGCAGATGAAGGCCACGGGAAGGGGCAATTCATCAAACACTTAGGTAGTGTTTGATTGGATGAAATAAATGTGAATTGAATATCATTCCTTATGCCTCATTTGTTCCCTTATTTGGTTGTAACTTATTGACAATGAATGAGTCATAAGGAATATATAAATATTACTATTCCCCATGGATGGAGAATGCTATTTTTTACCCCATCCCAAGAAATAGTATTCCTCGTCTATTCCTTATAATATTTTTTTAATATCGTCCTTCAATATTTATAATATTAGATGTTCTCGCCTAAGATCGGAGATACTGCAAACCTTCCTGGTTCCTAACTGGACATAGCTCTGGGACAATTTGCAAAGACACTCCACGGCTTAAATAAGGACGTATTTAAGATGGTCTATGTAAGAATTGGATTCAATATGTACATGATGATGCCGAGATTGGCTTATAAGGTAGGTCTTTAATGAAATGTATTCGGCGGGGATTTCTCCTCAATTATCGCAGGGATATGCCTTGAGGGAGTCAATTATCGAATTGTGCCACTTTAATTGTGTTACGATTATATTTGAACTCTTTGAATATAGGGAAAAGACGAAAATGCCCTCACAGTGGCTGGGCGAAGCCCTAGGTCTGACTTAGGCCGACCTAGGTTCCTGGGTGGTTGGGCGGAGCCCTAGGTTTGACTTAGGCCGACCTGGGTTCATGGGTAGCTCACCAAACGAGCCCAAGGATATAGTCTGAACCATTACATAATAATATAAAAAATAAATTATTAAATTAATTTAAATAATTGCATATCTTAAATAGATAATAATTATTTTTAAAGATTCAATTAAATTTTATGAAAATAAAATAAATAATAATTTTTATTATTTTAAATTAATAATTATTTTACATTAATTCATATTTTTATTATATTGTTATTAACTAGATTACATTATAATATAATTTATTATATTTTAGAAAGTATTTTGGTCGTTTTCCTTTTAATTCTTTATTTATTCCTTTTTACAAGCAAATAAAATTATACTTTTCCTTATATATTTCTAACGTCAACCAAATCAGTAATATTATTTCTTGTGTACTTTATTGTATACATTCATATTTTTTATTTATTTTTACTCTTTATCTATTATTATTTGTTATGATTTACTATATTCTTTTATCCAACTAAACACACAACGGATTCAGGTTTGTGAAGGCATATTGGCCGCTCTTTCCTGTTTGCTGTCTCAAACAGGACATTAAATCGCACTTGAATGGTGTCTTATCCACCAGCAACCAGCTAAACTCACCCGGAGGCCTGAAAAAGTTTCTCGGCTGATGTCATGGGACCCACTGGGTATGGATCAGAGAAGAAAGTGTAGCTCCACGAGCTCTCGTGCGTATGATCTGCGCGTATGTTCTGGAATTAGCATTATATATTCTATTAGTATCATTCAATATTATCGCGCAACGAAATCACCAACTCAGCTGTTCCTATCGCCTTCCCTGCTTCGATTCCCCCATTTCCTCGTCCGTCCTTCGATGGCTCGAATCCTCTCCCAATCCCTAATCCGCGACACCTGCTCCTCCCACCGCCTTCTTTTTGCCCGCCTCTTCGCGCTCCGCGGCAGGTCCGATGCGCGGATCGTGGAGGTCGACCTCGGCGCCGGGGCTGAAGTCGGCGAGGACGACGCCGAGGTCGACGTCCTCAGCCTTCGGCGCCTGGAGGAAGCCATCCATGCGATCTCCATCCGGAGGTCCGCTCCGGAGTGGCTTCCCTTCGTCCCCGGTTCCTCGTACTGGGTCCCGCCACCACGGCGAGCGGCTGGAGTAGTGGAGCTGGTGCGGAAGATTGCGGACCCGCTGACGGAGGAGGAGACCATGTCGCTTACTAACGTCCGTGGGTGGCCTTCTTCAGCCTACTTCGTGGAAGGTAATGGATGGATTTTGTCTCTGGTTATGAGAAAAGAAAAAATATATCGTTTTTTTCTATATTATTGATATTTACAATCTTTTAGATTAAGTGCCAAATAGATCTTAAACTTTATTTTCGAGGCCACCAATCTTTTTTACTTTAAAATGTTCATTGCATCAAGAGAACATATAGTAATTGAGAATGTCAAATGTTAGCAATTCAGCCAAGAAAATAGATTTGCTTGCAAAATTATTTTGTTTATTTACTTCAATTATGTGGATGTTGGTCGATAGAGGCAGAGTTTTCTATAGATTAGCTTCTTCAAAGCAAGGTGTTCAGGAACGACATAGTGTTTACACGTATTCTGGAAGCCTAGGAAATTTTGAAGACAAGGTTGGCATTTCGAGTTGATACATGGAATTTGGATTTCAAATAGAAATCTTAAAAAATTAAGGGAAAATACTGAATACTTTCGCTGGATATTCCCATAATATATTATTGCATTTGAGTTGTAATACTTTTTATGCTTAGCTAGTGCTTTTGGCACATTGCTATACAGTCTCTTCATGTCTCAAGAATGTGATGGACAAGAAGTTTTAATAATTCCACCAGTTCGTAATATTTTTAGAACAAGTTTATAGTCATTGTATGAGTCCTCATTTCTATAATGCAATGATCTTTATATGAGTCCTCATTTCTAATACTCAAATTTGTATGCTTAGCTAATGCTTTGCCATATATTTTCTTCAAGTCTCAACCATTTTAGTCTGTGATGGACAGGAATTTTTTTTAATTATTTTATTAGTATGTAATAATATTGGAATCAAAATGTTCTTGTTTCACTGTAATCAACTTGTAGCTAGCTAAAGTTTATGTTCTTGTTTCACTGTAATCAACTTAGCTAATGCTTTGCTATATGTTCTTGTTTCCTATAATCAACTTGTAGCTAGCTAAAGTTTATGGCTTGCATATTGTATTCTTCGTATGGTAGCATTCTGTCACTGCCTCAGTGGTCATCTCCTTCTTGTTTTACTCTAAGTGACTCAATATGTTCTTCTCTCTTATCACGCCTGATTGAAGCTTGATGAAAACTGCAACTATTAGTCATTAAAGATATGAATCTCAACTACAGGTATCTCTCCACATTCTGCTAAGAAAAAATCCAAGAAAGCTTCGGCACAATCCGATGATGAAGAGTAATCAGCCTCTACTGATGGATAATGCTGGAGTTGGTGAGAATATTTGCTTCCTAGATGTTTATTATCTGTTTATTTGACTTTTATATGCTTCTGCATTTCTGCATCATTTTAATGATTGCATCATAATGAATAGAAATTGGGAAGCACTGATATCTGGGTACATCCATTCTCTATTTACTTGTGCCTGATATTAATTTATAATTTGATAATTCTGAGATGCACTCCATGTACTTCGGGGCCATTTAGTTGCTTGTAGTTACTTGTATGCTACAGTAGGCTTTGCAGTTGAGCTGTTTGGATGTCTTCCTTTCTTATAATTAAGTACATCTATTTATATAAGTGTTTTAAGAATATAAATGTATGGATTGATCTCTTTCCTAAAAGCTTACTTTTCTTGGAAAAGTTAGTCATCCAATCAAATGTTATACATGGTATTAGAGCACGAGATCCTGAGTTCTAATCCTCCTAGCATTAGTATTTTTTTTAAGAAAAAATCCCACTTCAATTAAGTCGAGTTGATCTACTTGCTAGGCTTAGGTCGGTGTCCTTACCTGCCAACAAGTGATGAGTGTTAAGAATATAAATGCATAGATCAATCTTAGTAGGTTAAGCTTTCGGAAAAGTTGGTCATCCAATCAATTTTAACAAAGTGCAAATAGAAAAATATATTATCATCATTTAATTTACACAATCTGATTACTGCATATCGCAAATGAGGTTTGTTGTTTCTTTTTTTATTTTTGAAATTTTCAGTAATATTTTTTAGCTCTTATATTTTGTTTTCTATCATTTAAACATTATAATTGTTTTAATGATATTGGTAAGCTTTAAGTGCAATATATAGCCTCCTTCTCAAGTTGCACATCCTTTTGCAGTTTTAAAACCTTTATTGCTTGTAGATTTAAAGGTATTGAACAGACTGCTAAATATACATAAGTACGCTATTTATTGCAAATGAATTTGCAAGCAGTCTAGTTGGGGTAACCACACTCTTCTCCTTATTTGTGTTTCTATTTGTTTGCTTAATTATTTTAAAATTGTATGCTTTTTGGATACTTTGTATGTTAGATGTAACTTCTTTTGAGCATGGGAATACGTGGATGGTTAAAATTTCTTCACATATGTTTTCATTTTTGCAATTTCACTAGCCTAGCAGTGTGGAATTACTGACAATAGTTACTAGTGTAAAATACATGTTAGCCAACAGATTAATGCATTGTCATCGGGTATCTGAGGTTATATATTAAAGTCATGCTAACTATCCGATTCCTTGTGCTCTCATGCGCAGGTTTATGACTTGTGGATATGTAGCAGTTGTGTCCTGAAATCTGGGGGATGTAAATAGATAATTGTGGCCAATAGTTCCATTTGCAACATAAATAATCTGTACATTTGTTATGATCTCAATGTTATTGCAACTTAAAACTGTTCTCAGGTGCTTATTCTGTCATCTGATTACCACTATGAAAAGCCTGTAAGTTTTCAAGTCTTATTCCAGTTTAACTTTTCGCACGCAAATCTAAGGATTTGCCATATCTATGCAAACTAAGATCAAGTATATAGTTTGAATTCAACCAGCTTGATAAAATGGAAGGTGAATTAAATGAGCATTATTTGAACCTAATTTATATCAATTTTTTGGGTGTTTTTGGACACATCAAATTTTTACTACCTAGTCATCTGGAAATCATAACAATTTTAGTCCAAAATTTAAAAGACCGATAAGGGTGATTTACTTTTAAGTTAAAATGAAAACTTCAAATTCAGGCTCTGCCAAATGAAAAAGGACTGGAATTGAATTGGGAAGTAAAAATAAATAACTTTTTTACTAAGCTGGATGATTGAAGGCTAGTGCTGTATAGGCTCAAAACAAAGTGGATAGGATAACAATTCCAATCACTTGATATTAGCTCCATGAATGCTTTTTTTTTTCACCATAAAAATAATTAGTTCAATCGTCCAAGCTCACAAATTTTGATAAGTTTAATGTTGACTACCAAAAGCTAAAGGCTATCGTTAACCTTTTTCATCCTGATTTAAGATCAGCATCAGCAGTCCTTTTATTAATTCAAAACAAAAACAGATCAGTGCTCGCTCCCAGAGCATTAGCAGATCTTACATGGCATGAATATTTATAATAATTCACTTGATTTTCATTAATAAGCACGTAGTTAGAACTTAGAATACAGCAGCATCGCATCAAAGTAGCTTTTGATTAGCTAGTTAGCTAATATGTAAAACTTCAATTACCTCACACTTATCGTTTATCAAATAGATCAACAAAAATTCTATTTAAATGTAAGTATATCTAAGAAATGAATTAAGATAAAAACAAGACAATTAGAAACTATTAATAAAGCAAAAGGTTAAAAAAAAAGGAAAAATTCATGGAGCCACTAATTCAAGATGATTTAAAAGGCTTGTACTCCTTAACGCTCCAACAATCTCCTTTAAAGGCCAGGATCTGATGAATCTTACTCTTATGCTTGCATAAAATCGGTCCAAGATTCTTGTGGTGGACGAAAAAAATGGCTTGTCCAATATCCACTTAAATGACTGTATAGTTGGAAAATAAATGCATCAAACTATCAAGAGTTTCTGGGTAAAATTTTCTTGCAAATAGATAACAGGGCCTCTTCATTCCATTCCAAACACAAGGTCTCCGCTGGACAACTTTCTGCAAGAGAATACCAAAACGAAAGAAAACCAGTGAATCAACAGAGAAATGAATTAGCAAACGGAAGTTATTGCATATTAAAATTCTTGAACTAGACATTTTTAAGACTGCCTTGGCTTACGATGGTTCTACTTTATTTGGAAGAGAATAAATAATTGTATAAATGGATCTACGCTATTTATCTTATATAGTTTTGATTTTCTGTTCTTATAAATTTCTACCTTCCTCCTTTTTAAGTAAAACTTATTCTTTAATAAAAATCCCTAGTGGTATCTTCCACACTTTAGAAAGAAAAAAGTTATTTTTAGAATTAGGACTAGGGATTATGATAATTGCTGGTCTTACTTTACAATTTGAAAGCATCTTCTGATGGTTTGCTAATTGCTAATCTTGAGCTCGATATTTTTCTAGTACGATATCCATCTCAACACAAGTATTCTATGCTTAGGAATCTGCTGTCTCCTAAACATCTAGCATTCTATTACAAACCAATCAATATGAGCAACTGAATATGTTCAAATACTAAATGTAGAAAAGGGACACAAAGAGTAGCGCCTATGATCTTAAGAATGGATGAATGACCATCAGGAACTATTCCATGGAGTGGAAGGTAAAAACATGATGGAAGTGGATTTCCTGAACTTACCTTTGAATCACTAGAGACGTGGATGCTCTCATCAATAGACTGCAAATTATAGCATCATTACAATTAATAATTTGACGGGTACATGCAACAGCAAACTTAAGGAAAAAAGCTATGAAAGAAAAGAATCAAACTTTAATAAGTTAAAGAAAACATTGACATACTGTAATGTTCTTCAATAGCTCAAAGGTAACATCTCGAGCCCTATAAGCTTTTGGGTGCCATTTTCCTTCAGACCAATCTACATGGGTAACTGACCAATTTGCAATTCCACTAGGATCTACCATCTGTAATTAGTTAAAAGAAAAGGTAAAGAGATATGTATCTCAATCACAGAAAATATAGGTAAAGCTACGGATAGAAATACTAATGTGCTGACATGGAAAAGAGTTGGTAGATAATGCTCGTCGGCATAGCAATTGCGTCCTTCCATTCCAGGCTGCGACATTCAAATCACATGTTAGAATAGGAATATTTTGAATGAGGTCAAAAATGCACATCATAAGAATGAGCACTATCAAGAGAGATCAAGAATAATTATTTGTGGTTCACGGGAAATAGCAACAATCTGCAAAATTGTCCACACAAAAATGCATGTTTTAATATGCATAACAAACTATGAATAGATGTACAAGTTTCAAATGATGCTATGAACTTTTCCAGAAACTCTGAAATGCCAGGTTCTGCACTTGTGAAACAACATGATCTAGAAACAAGAAATTTGGTAGTTTACAGATTCATCTATAGTACATCCAAGTTCTCTACAGTACACATTATAAAACATAGGTGATCCAAAAACCATCTAAGACCATCAGATACTGCAACTTCATTGTTGCAGTTAGATTCCAAGTGAACGTTTTATCTCCTTTGCGAATTCATGGAATCAACTTAAGCTAATGAGTTATGGTTTATTAGAATATATGCTTCTGTTTACTAGATACAATAGCCAAATTATTCCCTTTTCAACTAATGATTAATGAATCGTAGTCACGGTTGGGTTGAGGATCTTCTAGAATAATGAGATACAAACAGAGATTCGTCTATCTTAGTAGATTTATTATAGGATAATGAATATGGATATCCTAAGATATGTTGAAAATAACACTTTCATCTTTGGAAAGATCCCTTTTCCTACTAATTTCTGTTTATCCTTGCTCATTCTTTTTATTATCATGCACTGAACTTCAAGCAAAGATCTGTGTTACATGTTGTTTTGCTCAATGTTATGTAACAAATATAAGTTGAAACTAGAAATAGCTCTTCAGCAAGCAAGCATGGAAACTTCCATATGGCTACATTATCTAATGCAAGCATGGGTATGATATGGCACTAGTCCAATGTATATATGTTACATGGTAACTCTGCCGTCTTTTCTTGTTGTTGGGGACAGCTATTTATTTATATGTTTTAGATGCATATAGCTACATTTATATGTTTTATCAAGAATATGTAAAAAGATGTTCATACTCATTGACGTGGAACCAAACTAAAGAGGGAAGAGAGAACTTTTGAGAAAACTTTATTGTCAATTCATAAATTGTTGTCTTGAGCCCCTATAGCTGCATATTTATAGTTGGCATGATTAACTAAGAAGCAAAAGTCATGCCATAAATTTAGGCAAGAAATTAGGAAATAATAAAGGTAATCAAATAAAACTAAGCCTCGAATGAAGGCCCTAACAATTAGGACTTTGACTGCATTATTCTCCCCCGCCATGAAAAATCGGCTATGACGAGTTTGAATAGAGCTATCAACCAAGTAGCAACAACGCTCGTAAGTACGAAGTAATAGATCTTCGTCAAGTGGGCCATCCAAGGGAAGATTCGATTCTATTGAAGCTTTAAGTTGCTTTAAGTTGAAGCTCTTGTTGTGAAATCCATGCATCATCAATTTGTGATCTATCTTTCCACTGAACAAGATATCGTGTTGTGCTTCCTTAAGAGACAGCTATTTGCATGTCAAGTACTAATTCAATTTTGGAAGCTGGCAATGGCACAGGTGGGAGTGTTGGCGCTGTGATAGTGGCAGGAGCAGAATCTGCAGAATACCTAAAATGGAAAGATGGGGACACAAATGTTCCCGGCTAAGGTAGCAAATATTCTACATTGAAGATTGGACTAATGTTTAATTCTATTGGGAAATCAAGTAAATATGTATTAGATATTTAGATCCAATCTTCCTAGTTTAGTTGACCATCAAAACTAGGTGCATCTACTTTGACTCTTTTACTGATGCCATCGTGATCGTCTCTAGGTCTATACTCTTGTCTAGTGACATAATCTCTACCTAGATCTGTACAGGTCATTTGTGGAAATTCATGCAATGATTCATCTATGAATAAATTGGGATCGTCCTACATGTCAAGACATGGATCCTGATGTCTTGTGGGTGGGGCAATGGGTGGCCTAGGTGTTTCGTTGAGGAAAGATGATCTCCGTGGATTGGAAAATATTCCATATGAACATGTCTAAAGGTACTAGTTGAGGCATCTACATGTTCTTGAATAGGGTTCTTTTCATTAGTCTTAACAAATATTGTGAACTGCCTACTCAAATTGTCAGTAGTGGGCAGTACCGAGCATACCGGGTTTATATTAGACACCATGGTTTCAAATACCATAGTGGGCAGTACCGAGCATACCGGGTTGGTAGTGCCTAGTACCGACCAACCGTTGGGATTGGTTTTGGGTGGATGGGGGGACTGGGGTATATAAACCCAATGGCTAATGTGTATTCTGTAGCTTAAAACTATTTTTTCTAAATATTAAAAAATTTAAAAATTTAAAAAAAATGAGACAGGCCGACCGGACTGTACTGGACCGTACA
Source organism: Canna indica (assembly GCA_034359265.1). Classification (NCBI taxonomy): domain Eukaryota; kingdom Viridiplantae; phylum Streptophyta; class Magnoliopsida; order Zingiberales; family Cannaceae; genus Canna; species Canna indica. The sequence continues at coordinate 72,696,531 of CP136894.1, read as the reverse complement.
GAGTGTTGATAAGTTTGGTAGAGTGTTGATAAGTTTGGTACAGATACACACCGGTACTAGCCTCGGACCAAGATCGGTACCGGTGCCGAGATTTAAACCATGCTAGACACCTCATCTATAAGGTAGTAATTTGAGATTCTAAAGTTTCAAATCGTTTTTCATAGCTTCTACGTCGTCCCCTTATACTTGCAAGTTGCAACTACCATTAATGCAAGAATTATTTAGAAAAACAAAGGAAAAGTGGAGCACTTTTTTCACAATTTTTTTAACCAGTGTAAGACTAAATGCTAAAGTAATAAAAACTATAAAGAGAGCTAACATTTTTAAGAAAAACAAAAAAAAAAAACTAGAGCAAAATAATGAAAGATGCTAAAATTCCATGTTATAAAATAAAGGCTGACAAGCAAAATTCTTCCCCTCACGATTTTAATGGACTATCAATTTTAGGACATCACTCCCTCACTTATTTATGACAAGATTTGATTCTATGCAAGATAAACTTGATAGGCAGCAAACTTATCAAGTTAATTCAAATAACCGTATGCATGGCAGTGCTGGTATGAGGTTGATGGCAACAAGGTTGTTGCTACAGGTGTGGTCATGGCTTGGAGGGGCAAAGCGCAGCTAAAAGAGGTTGAGGCGATCCATAGAAGTGGGAAGGCGAATCGAGGGACTACGATGAGCAGAGGAAGGGTAGCTTCGATGGGATCTAGTAGTGTCAAGTTAAGAGAGGCAATGGATGGCAGCGGGTCAAGAGAGTCGGAGAGTGGCGGTGGTTGAGGTGAAGTCCGAGTCGTGGGTTGCAAAGGGTGTTGCAGCAAATTGGAGAAGGCAGAGGTGAAAGGGGTGTCGATATTGTGGCAATTAGAGAACGAGGTGATGACGGCTATTACAGGCAAGGTGGGCGTGTTGGAGATTGCGAGATCGCAACTTGAGGGAAGGCGGGTTGGAGCGAATTGATTGTTTGTTTTCCTATATATGATGGGTGGTTGAGATGGCATAGGGCATCGATAAGGGGTGGATGATGATGGTATGTGGCAGCTGATTAACTAAGAAGAGAAAGAGAATGAAAGGAAAAAAGAAAGCACACAAGGAGAGGGGAGAAAAGAATGGCTCTGATAGCAATTTAGTTAGAACCAAACTAAAGAGGGAAGAGACTAGAAGAACTTTGAGAAAACTTTATTGTCAATTCATAAGATGTTTTCTTAAGCCCCTACATATTTATAATTGACATGGCCAACTAAGAAGCAAAAATGATGTCATAGATTTAGGCATAAAATTAGGAAATAAAAAGGCAATCAACTAAAAGTAAGCCTTAAATGAAGGCATAAAATAAGCAATAAAATAAATCAAAATTGGTCCAATAATTAGGCCATAACAATTAGGATTTTGACTGCATTACTAAATGATTTAATTGGCAGCATTTATTATTATGTTTTATAACTTGGAATGTTTAATAATGCATCACTATGTCAGCCATCTAAAGACTACTTCATATTTTACATTTTAAAATTTTAATTTCTAAATGTATGGATGGTTTATTGTTCAATAGTATGTTTGAGTCAGTCTTTGTGCAATGGATAAGTTGTCCACTCAATTCAACATAAGTGGACCAGGTTCAAACCAACTTTTTTCCCAAGATCTTTCCAAATCAAACCTTATCTGAATTCCTAATGGAACAAAACTATTTATGCATTGGTTCAGTTTGAATCAAATTCTACAACTTTATTATTGAAATCTAATTAAATTAAAATGTAATATAAAATTAATTACAAAAAAATAAAACTTTAGCTTTTCGACTCAGTTTAATTTTAAATTTTATAGTTACAAAAAAATAAAATCATTACAAAATTTTATAGTCAGTTTGAAACATGAACTGAATAATGTTTTAAAAACAAAAAGTCAAATCAAATTGAAAATAAATTCATCAAGCATTCAGGTTGAACTGAACTAGACATCCTTAGCAGTTAGTGCTACGCACCCACCAACATTGTCAACGTTAAATGAATAAATGATTAAAGAAAAATTCTGATTTGTTTATGACTTTCTTAAAGTAAAAAGGCAACATAAATCGAACAAGGCATCATAAATTTGAGTTCTTGATTAGCTAGCTGCTGCAATACAATTTGGAAGAACAGCTAATAAATATGTATTGAAATAGAACTTTCTTTTGGTGAAGTAGAACTTAAGGGGGTATAGCATAAACTCAATGAGTAGAATAACTAAGGATTGTCGTAGAGAATGATATAACATCAACTCTTCTATCTAACAATTGTTTTGTGCTGCATGCAAGTTACTCATCACAACCACAACTTACCCTGCAATAAAGCTTGAACTTTGTGTAGTAGACGCTGTCAGCCAGAATTAGCACGGCATGTTGTCGCTTGACCGAGAACCACTGTTATAAAGACAGCACTTAGAATGAAAAACAGAAAAATATCATGTAAAACAACCAACAAAGTATATAGACACTTTTCATTAATCACTCAAATAGTAGATGCAGTTTTACCCTCGTAATAAGTATCAAAAAGTGTACATAAGGCATTGAGATCACTTGGTGAAACACCTTTCTCAGGTTTCAATGAGAGACAAGCATCTCTAAGAGTCCTTTGTTTTTAGCTCGGTCTTAGATAAAGGTCCCATCAAAAACTTTTAGATGATTTTAATGGTTTTTCATGAATTTTTTAATCTCCGATTACATCACTTCATTACAATGAACCAAAGCAGAATGTTACCTGTGCACCTTTCCTAAAGTCTTCCTTCTCAATCTCTGGCAGCATATGTTGTGAGTATCTGCCTGTTCCATGGGGGCCAGGATCCTCAAAACTGGAAATAAGGTGAAAAAAAAATATACTAATGCTGAGAGCTCAATCAATATATCTATCTACAACTTAAATATGTTTAAATATAAGAAAATATTAAAGAAAATCATCAAAGGGACATATTTCATATAAATTTATAGTACATTACCAGTCGATAAAGCTGACATTCGTTCCCATCAAATAGTTGTATACATAGTCAAAATTGTGTAGTGGTACACAACTGCAGTACGAAAAAAGCAAGACATCAAAATACCAATTAAATTTAAACATTATCGTAGATTGGAAGAAGAAAAAAAGCAAATTGTTTGTAGCAATCACCTCTCAGAAAGCAATACAAAATGCTGATTATCAGTGTCTTTAAGTGCATTTGCCAATAATCTCTTTTCTGCATCAACCATAGAAATTTTTCCCCAGGCTACCTGCATGCACACTGCATACATTAGAAATGCCTTTTGCAAGCACCGACCACAATACAAGAACTACAAGATTTTGTTGTGGAAATGTAACGTCTTAGTATAGTAGATAAAGAACAAGCGATAATTAGTATGTGTATAACTTTCTTATTATTGTCATTAACTAGGAGGAACAGTAACTGCATTTTGAACTAACAACATAATCATCACTTTGTTTGCTGAAAACATGCTTTTGTATTAAAACTTCCTGCTACAAACTCTTCTTTATACTGACAAATGGAAACTGCAATCTGAGTATGCTATCTCTCTAGGTTTTATTCCCTAAAGTTTAATCACCTCTTATTGCCGTAAGACTACATCAGCACAAGGACATAAGAGAATCCAATTGGTAATCTGCAAAACTTATCATGGCCTATCTAAAGACTAGGCATTCTTAAATGCCCAATTCACTGAAAACTGTGGCTCCTATCGTAAAAGGGCATAGTTTCTCATGTCAGTACAGATTTCTCATGGCCTAAAATGGGCAGTTGCTGCACTAAGTGATATATGAAAAGTAATTTTTTAAAAAGTAGAAATAAAAGTCAGTTGGGAACACTGGCTCAGTACATGGCTTTTAGGGGTGAAAATGTGCATCCAAAATCAGATCCATATCAAATATAGTCAGATTCCATAATCTGATTTGGATAGTACAGAACAGATGTAGATACAGTATGTTGTGTATGCGAAGTTCTATCCAGAAACTGGCATGGATCTGCTCAGATAATTGTAATAGTTGTTAGAATCGTGCGATTCACGATTCGAATTGCACGATTCAATATGATTCAATGAGTCGGCGATTAGATTTTTACTATGAATCGCAAATGATTGTGAATCAAGCGATTCCGTACGATTCACGATTTGATTCATACAATCCGATACGATTCGCGATTCAGAATAATTTCAAATTTTTAATTTATAAATTTATTTGCAAATACAAATAATGATATTTTAAGAATTACATTGAATTTTTTTACTTACCTAAAAGATATATGATATATATATATACATTTTTTAAAATACCTTACATTATTTTTGTATTATTTATATGTAATTTTTATTATATTTTAAATAAATTTTATATGTTTCCGAATCGTACAATTCATGATTCACGATTCAAAAATTAGCCCAACGATTCACGATTTAACAACTATGATTTGTATAGGTATCATTTTGTCTCATTCCTTCTATGAAAAAGGATGATAGCTAATTGTTCAAAGTTGGTTGCTATGTTCTAGTCAATCCATCAAAAGAAGTTGATATTTCTTAATTAATATGCATTAGCATCCGTCATATATCTGATTCCTTCCAGTGCCTGCTCCATATTTTATCTGTCATGTATATCTTTCATGTCAAATTCATATTCATATCTGCCCTGATCAAATGTGGTAGATTTTATTTGTGGAGATGATGAAATAACTATTCTTAAATGCATTTCTTGCCCAGGAAATATTCAACACTCAGTTGCAAGATCTATGTTCTAGATAATTTATTGTTCATTGTCACAAGATTGTTGCCTATTCAATAATGAATATTTTTTCAAAACAATCATACAAGATCAATAGTATTGAAGAAAGTATTATAACAACGTCTAACAAGTATATTGTATACCTCTTGTTTGACCAAGAAAAATAAAACAAATTTATTAACCAGAAAGTTGCATGCAAGGATCAACATGTCGATTGTTAAGTTTCCAGATGGACATGCAGAATCCCCTAGGATAATGCGAAGTTGTAGAAAAAGTACCTTTTCACTACGGATCTCCGTGCCAAAAAATATAGGACTGGCATGTACTGGTTTTTCCCTTGATGCATGCACATAAATAGAGAACCTATCTTCATGGCCCTAGACATGCAAGGAAACAGCATATCAGAACAAAGATTTCTTATATTAACAAGAACTTCTATCCAAAGTGGAACCATTTAAAGCTGTTATTGTCTGATAGCAAGAGACTCAAAATCACTTCCACACAGAAACTGATAAATGAATTAGCAATATCTTCAAGCACATATGCCTAATCTGAAATATGAAAATCTAAGTTAAGAGTTATACCAGGAAAAACTTCTCCCAGAGCTTCTCAAAAGGCATTGAACCTGGTGTTAGGAACATGAAAGCAATTTTAGTGTTCTTTGACTCAACAGTTGGCACTGATAGAATCTCGCTAATCACGACACGTGCAGCAAGTTCATTATCAGTATAAACCCTACTGTGTCGTACAGGTGGAAGCCACTCTGTAAAAGGGCCACAGACATTGGAAGACAAGAAGTAGCATGTCGAATAACGCCGTGGTGGATAGACATAAAGCGCAATTAGTGACATGCATACAAAGAATAGCAGAGCAATGATCCATAGCGGTCTTCTTGAGGGGGATCTGTGGCGCGGGGTAGGCATGATTTTTTAGGTCACCAGTGCCTGGCAACCATTCTTGTCCAGTCATTATTTATTTGACGCCATTGGACCATGACCTTAACCACTAAAGCTTTCAGTGGAAGCTTAATACTCAAATTCAAGGCACATGACGAATAAAACATGGGCCACAACAACCCATCTGTTAATTATTGATGTACCAGGAGCCTGAAACAATACAATTAAATCAAATAACATAAGTCGTTTACAATATGAACTCCAATTTCAAAATAAAATGAAAAGAAAATGTTTACATATAACAAAATATTGTTATTCAAAGATCATGAGACAATTGACACTTACAACTTGTTTTGTAATGAAAAATATTATGGAATTAGACTTCACATTTCAATTTTAGTAAAATCCTTCCTTTGGAATGATTAAAAATTGAGAATGAGAATCCCAATTCCTGAAAAACTTGGGATTTCTAAATTCCACAGACATCTGATGCCAGATGACCAATTGATTATTACAACCATGGGCAAAAATGAATAAGAAACTCTCCCAACAAAATAAAAACAAGGATAGTTTGCTAACACGTCATAAGAAATAGAATTTCAATTCTTCTTTTTCAAACATAAGGAATGGATTTTAAATTGTTGGTAATTCACTTCTATTATGGAATTAGAATTCTTTTCTTCTGAGATTTGGTTCCAGACAAGCTATAAGAGTAGCAAGATTTTTCAAAAGAAAGCAAAGAAAAAAGAACTAATTGGGATGGATGGAAAGATAAGTCCAAATCATTGAGACAGAGATAGTAATCCTCCTCAAAATCTATAAAAAAAATCTAAAGACCATACTAGCTATCAAAATTTATAGCTACTCTAGCAGCTCAATGAACCCAATGGAAGAAGATTATACTCCCAAAGAAATTTAACCAAACCTAGCTTTCCCTTCACAACTCCTCATAATATTCACCAAAGTCTCCAAAATAACTTAGCTGGAACCATAAAGAAACCCCTAAAACTAGTACATCAAGTTTCCCAAAGATAGACAAGGAAACATCACCATCACATCCAGCAGCCAGCATTTATACATCTATAAGTTCATTCACATTTGACGAGTGATAAAAGCGAAACAACAGAAAACAAAGCCACAGTCGTAATAGGAGGCAAAAACCATTAAAGAAGCCAACTTTTCCTAGCCCTCAAACAGCAAATTCAAACAAAAGCAACAAAACAAAGGCCGGAATGAAACAGCTCTCCTTTTTCAAGCGATCCAACATGTAGAGCACCCGAACAACAGAATACTGCATTTCCATGAGCAATCAAACCAGCGACCAGACCACACTTCTCGAGCTCAAAAAAGATCGGAAAAAAATCCATCAAAAAAACAGAAAACAAAGCGAGAACAGTAGCCAACCTCCGATTAGCTTAGGAATTGGCGGAGAAATCGATCTCGCGAGCTTCCAGGAGATTGGATAGGGCTCGATGACTCGAAAAGTCGAGTTGATGCGAGTTGAGGGGCGTTTTTGGGAAAGACGAGAGTCTTTAAAAGAAGCGTTTCTTGTTATTAAATACTTTTCATACAAGGTTTCCGGCACTGTTGTCGTAGAGTGAGGATCCCATCCAACAATTGCATGGATGCAGCTACCATCGTGCGTTAAAGCAAACAAAATAAGTGGGACCCATACCCGCGACTGACGCCGATGTGGAAATTGTACGACTTGGTTCTAACAAGTGCTTGGAAAACATCTGTAATACAGGAAACATTCATTCGTTAAAGAATAACGCCACTAAGCTAGTACGCACCCATTGTTCACCAGTGCGATGATTGATTATAAGCTGGGGCCCACAGAAGGGTAAGTGGACCAATAAGAGCGCTTTCGTGGCCTCCAATAGCAGATTTCCTTCGTTTTAAATTAGTTTAAAACACAAGCGTTGCGTAATTTTGACCCAAAAAATAAAATTAATTTAATTTGAATTATAATATTTATATTTAAATAATTAAAAATAATAACAAATATCATATATAAAAATATATAATTATAGAGCAAAAATAATAAATATTGATTTATTTTAATTTATATAATTATAAAATTATATATATATAATATGATTTGTATTTTTTTACTTTAAATTAGAAACTAAAATTTAACCAAATACATGAATATATATAATGTAAAAAATATCTAAATTTAACTCATCATAATTAATTATTATATTAGAACGCGATGATCATAATATTGGTAATTGAATAATTAATTGTATAAAATAATATATATAAGCTCCTCAACTTAGAGTTGTCAAGCAAAAGTTTAATTTATCAAACTAACTCAATCGATCAAATTCTAATAACAATGTTTTATTATTTGTGATGCTCAATATTTTAACTTTGGTAATAAAAAATATCATATTCAAGAATTAAAAGCTTATTTGTTTTATTTTATTTTTTGGCGCGTGATAAATTAGATGGAATTTCCTAATTTATATGGATCAATAAATTAATTAATTATTCTAAAATGAAAGATTCTCAAGATCTTGGAGGTTAATTTTAAATTATTTTGAGATAATTAATTTACGATGCATTTAGTTGAAAAATTATTTTTTAAAAATACTTTGAATGAAATATTTCCTACTATGAATTAAAAGTAAATTTTAGTATACTAAAAAAATTATTACAAATTTAAATTTATTGAGCAAATCAATTATGGATACCAATTGCTTGTATTATTTTTAATTGTTGTCGTATTCATTTTTGAATAAAAAATAAAATACACATTAATTTTTGAATAAATAAAACTATTTTAAAAAATAAAAAATTATAATAAAATTTACAAATATACTTATAAAAAATTAGAATGCAACATTAATTGGCATTTTAAAATGTGGCATTAATTATTAGGAGAAATCAAAAGAAAATTAAAATTTTAAATCATCAACCGTGGGTAGCACAGTTGATGACAATATATTGTAAGTTGCCTAAAAATTTAAGGTTCGATTCTTAGTATGATTATCTATTGTGATATTATATCTTTATTAAAAATAAAATAAAATTTTAAATTTATCACATCAGACAAACTTGATTAATACGAAGTATAATTGATTATTGTATATAACACCTGCATCTAATTTGTTGCACAATAATTATTTTCAATGCTATTAGATTAATATGCAATTAATTTCAATGGCTCCCTGCCTCCTTCCAATTAATTTCATGACTCCAAATCATGCAATTAATAATAAGATTCATATAACGAGAATAAAGTGTAAATTATAATTAATTTGTAGCAATATGCAATATAATTAGCCAAAATTAATTATGAAATAAAATATAAATTAGAATTAATGGGCAACAACATGCCATATTAATTGATCAAAATTATTCACGTTACATTAATTGTATAAAAAATTAAATGATATTTAAAATAAAAAAATGAAAATTTATATATTTGCCTTGGCAGCTACATGCGACATGATTGGCCGAAATTAATTTTATGAAATAAAACTGATGGGGATTTGAGAGTTCATGGGATGGTATAAGATTGCAAAGTATTTTTTTAAAATGATGAATCATATTTGCTTGGAAGATGAAACTATGCACATGCTTCAAGAGCTCCAGCTGTTATTAACAATGATTATAAATTTATGAATATGGACAAACCTCAACATTATGCTATTTTTCTTTCAAGATTATGTGAACCATTCTGCATGTCGAACTTTTGAAAGAGTTGTTATATAGTTTAGTTGTAAAGAAGGGGAGTTGATTTTTTTTATATTTAGACAATATTTTCTAGAAAAAATAATATGAAGAATATATAGTGTGTCACTACTACGTAGGAATTCTATATATGTTATGTAGAATACAATAAGAGACATTTAATTACAAAGACAATAATTATATTTCTTTTCTCTTCCTTCTGTTCTAATTTTTAAGAGATTGCCACTGGATCTCTATCCACTTGAGCACCTCTCCATCTTCTTCTTTCCAACCTTCATCTCAATCTCCATCAAAACCACCAATGCCATCAAAACCACCAATGCCTTCATTCTCCTCTCTTGCTTCATATAAAATGATGCCCAGTTATCTTGATCGATTTCTGCATGTCAGAACAATATATAATTCCAGCAATTATATATTCATAATTAAACATATTAGATATGAGAAAGAGAAGCAAAACACATGACATGCATCTTTTTATCCGGTGGAAACAGAAGAAAAAAATAACAAAATAAAAATATAGGATACACAAAAGAATGCAAAATTAAATTCGTACCCGAAATACTCCAACTAACAAAAGGAACTAAATATTATAATCCAGCAAAACTAAACTTACTTTGTCGCGCATCAAGCGACTTGGTCGACCAATATAAGTACCGTCTCGAAAACCCTTTGCTTGGAGAATCGAAGGAAGGGCAAAGCCACACGTATTTAAATCAATGCTCTAGCATCGATGAGTTATGTGTCGTCAGTAGCAAGGAAGGAGGTGCACCTCGTAGTAAGTTAGAGATTGTAAATATGCAATTACAGACCCAATTGCAAGTATATATAAATAGTGAGAGGAGATATAGAGGAGAGAGGGGAGTGAAAGAAAGATGAGTAGTAATTAATGTCGATTGCCCAATAGCATTTAAATAATAGTTATTGTTCATTACTATTCTGCCGATTGCTATTCTGCCTAGCAATTGAATAATTAATATTTTCATGAGGCAGTGATATATTACTAATTGCTATTACTAATTGCATTGAATAGGAATTGAATAGCAATTGAATAATTGCACGAAGGTAGTGAGGAGAGATAATATTTGCATGAGGTAGTAAAATATTACTAATTGATATTACCGATTGTATTGATTAGCAATTTTTTTTTAAAAAAAAAAGAAAATTCCCACTCAATGAGTCAGGTTATACCCAGGACTGGGTAAAGGGGGCAGTGAACCTTTGGTCTTGCTTCCCTCGCCAGTTAACCGAGCATTTCCAAATTCCCCTTTCATATGACAAATTTTATTTATAGGTTTCAACTTCAATATATCATTCTTCGTTACATCACTACATACTTCATTCAACAATAATGTATCCATTACACTCTTTATAGCACTATCAATCCTGCCAAATACCATACTCAATTGGTCTCCAGAACTTACAATATCAAATACTTCATCTGCTACAACTTTCTTACACATCCTGCTTGGATGTTGATATGTACTTTCAGCCTCAGCTGTCATACTCTCAAACTCCTCATCAATTTGAGTGGTACTCTTCCTACAATTTATATGATCCTGCGTATTATCATAATTGGCAACTAACAGTTCAGCATCACAACATTCATTTAAAAAATTTAAAAACAACTAATTGTTGTTCACATTTATCATCTCGATTGAGCTAAATGCATTCTCAGTACCATTCCAGATACTAGATACCTTTTTATACAGCCCTAGTCTCGCAGCAGCATGCGCAATAGCATTTCTATCTCTGCCTATAAAGCTCCATTTTTTAACATCCAGCTCACCCCCTGCTTCAAAATGTTCTTCACTAGTGTTCTTATATCCCAAGGACTCTCCTTCACACCATTTAGTATATCAATTATCATCTTGCAATCAGATACTACCCATAAATATTTCATCTCTTTTTTTCTCACATTATCTAATCCAAACCAAATAGTTTGCAACTCAACTTTTAAAGGATTACCAGCATTCGTGATTCTTGAACCTATCACCTTCCATCTACTGCCATTTGCCAACATGAAACCAGCACCAGCTGTTAGACCCTCTTTCCATGAACCATTGCAAAAAAGGATATCCCCATCAAATACATACTACATCCAGTTCTGTTCAGTCATATTCCTTGCCCCTTGATATATGTTTCTGTTATCATTCACTTTGTTTTCCTTAACACTGTATTCCAAAACCTCCCTGCAAGCATTTGAAAATATAGTATATAGTCCAAATCTTTTTCCTTCATATTTTGAGTTACACCTATTTTTCCATAGTAACCATAATGAAACTGCTATGAAATTTACTACCAATTCACCTGATGCTTTATCAAAACTCTCACTTTCTCCCCGCCAACTTCCTTTAATCCAATTTTCTTTGGAATTGAAATCAACTCCAAGCTTTCTTTCAGCTAACTTACAATAGCTTTTAGCAGTCACACATTCAAACAAAATGTGTCCTGCATCATCTTCAAAATTTCCACATGCATGGCATTTATCTATATCAATCCCAGTAAACTTGTTGAACCATTTAGCAGTAGGTAATTTCTTCAAAGTCATCTTCCATAGAAATATTTATATTCTCTCCTGCACTTTTAGCCTCTAGATTTTCATCCAGTCTATGTCAAGTTTTTTAAGTCTATCATCATTTTTCATCTTTTTTAAATAACAGTAAGCATTTTTTGAAGATAATCTTCTATCCCTGTTGTAAATCCACACCCATTTACTCTTTCCCACTTCATCATTCACATCTATTTCTTCAATTCTATATCTTAACTCCCTGCCAAAACACAATTTTAGCATATCCTTTTTCCAACCACAACCTTCTATCAATTCACTAACCTTCCCCAATTTTTCTAATTCCTCTACATTGATGAAAGTAGGCCAGGAATTAAGCGGTATTGTGTCAATCCAGGGATCAGTCCATATTTCAGCATTCTAATTATCATTGCCCACACTTAGTTTCAACTCATTTCTCAGTCATTTCATGTTCTCTATTATTGTTTTTTCATACCATGATATATCTTTCCCTGTACTACCCATCCATGGATGCCACTTTGTGCTTTGACAGTTCAATATCTTGCACCATTCCATATTCTCTTTATTCAACAAAGGAATGACCCTTTTAGCCATAGCAATTTTTCTAATAATCTGTAGGTCTCTTACTCTCATACCCTCATTCTTTCTACTTCTTGTAATAACATCCCAACTCACCATTTTAGCAGATGTTCTATTTTTCTGTCCAACCCAAAAATAATTCCTCTCCATACTAGACAGCTCCTTTATAGCACCTAAACTTACCCAAGATGTCATCAATGAATGCATAGGTGCAGAATTTAAAACTGAATTCAACATTACACACTTTCCTGCTTGTGATAACATACTTCCAGTCCATGAATTCACTTTTTCTTTTGCTCTTTGCACTAATTTCATTTGGTATTTTTTCTCCAATCTTCTTGGGGAAATATAAGTACCCAGGTATTTCATGGGAAAGGTACCAACTTTGAAATTAAGGATCCTCTCAACCATCTGTTTATTCTGCCTCTTAATATGTTCATGGAAAAATACTTCAGATTTCTGTGTGTTAACTTCCTGACCTGTTATGTTACAATACAGCTTTAACACTTGCATCAAATTTCTTCATGATTTCATGTTTCCTTTTATGAAGAAAACTATATCATCTGCAAATAATGTATGGCGCCTTATTGAATTACCCTCTAAATTGTAGCAGTCTATCTTCTTTTCCTTCACCGCTTGCTTAATCAGCTCTGTCAACAGCTGTTTGAGAATTATGAATAGATAGGGAGACAATGGGTCTCCCTATCTAATACCCTTTCTACTCATAAAGCTGCTAGAGTTCACTTCATTTACTTTGCAATGAGACTTTACATTTTCCACACAAGCCTTTATCCATCTTCTGAACTTTTCAGAAAAATTCATGTATTCCATTACCTTTAAAATGATCCTCCAATCCATCCTATCATAAGCTTTTTCTAGGTCAATTTTAATCATCAATATAGGATATCTTGCTTTTGATTTGCTTATTTTACAAACAATCTCATTTACAACCAGAATACTATCATGTAAACACCTTCCCGGAATAAAAGCATATTGTTCTTTGCCAATAACATAATTTAAATCCCACATCAGGGTCAGCTATAGATCCAAACCTTTCCATCTTGAATTGCACTGGTTTAATAGGCCGACCTTCAAAGAAATGATTAGAAGCTGCTGGGACACTTCTATTCCGAGGCATTTAGGTATTAAACACTGGAATGATAGTTGGAGGATCCTCAGGAGAACTATCCGTCAATGGGCTTCCCTAGTCCACAAGGAGTCAAAATATGCACGAATTGAATTGGAAGCTAAGGTGGCTAAGTTCAATGAGAAGGCAGATTCAATGGGCCTAAATGATCAAGAGTTGGCGGACTTTCAAGACACCAAAGTAAATCTAGATAATCTTTATAGCGAAGAGGATTCTTATTGGAGGCAACGGGCGAAGCAAAGGTGGGTTAGCCTTGGTGACCGGAACACTCGCTTCTTTCACCAATGCGCTTCCATCTCCAAGAAAAGGAACTGGATTTCAGCCATCGACTCTCCAAGTGGTATTCTTGTTGAAGCTGAAGCGATTAGGAATGCTTTCAGAGGGTTCTATGTGTCTTTGTTAGGTATTCCCGCGCCTTCTCAGTTGGATCTAAATTGGAACTATCTTCAGCTAGATCAAAATCCAAGCCTGCGGGAGTTGGATGGACCCTTCACCGAGGAGGAGATCCTTCAGACAATTAAGGAAATTAGGTCATTCAAATCACCGGGCCCCGATGGAGTACCCAATGAATTCTTCATCCAATTCTGGGAGCACATCAAGGAAGATCTTAATGCTATTTTCTTGGAGTTGCATACAAATCCGGCGAAGTTACAAAGAGTTAACAAGGCTCACATCATCCTGATTCCGAAGAAATTAGGTGCCCAAGACATGAAGGATTACCGGCCAATAAGCCTTGAGAACAGTATTATCAGAATTTTCTCTAAACTACTTGCTCGGAGAATTAAACCGCTAATGGATGCCCTCATTAATAAGCAACAAGGTGCATTTACTGCGGGTCGAAGTGCTCTTGACAGTTTCTTAAGTGTGCATGAAACTATTTGGGGTTGCCACAAAGATAGGGAGGATGGATTCCTATTCAAGATTGATTTTCAAAAGGCTTTCGATACTCTCAGTTGGGATTTCATTTCGCGGATGATGATCGCTCGGGGATTCTCTAACAAATGGATCGATTGGATTAAAAATCTACTCATCACCGAATCTGCCCTAGTCATCAATGGCGAGCCATCTTCGACGTTCAGACATAGACGAGGGGTGCGGCAAGGAAACCCCCTTTCTCCATTCCTTTTCAATCTCGCTTTGGATTATCTTTCAGCTCTGATAGAAAGAGGGGTGGAAAATGGATTTCTGGAGGGTGTGCTCAGTTCCTACATCCATGGAGGAATCACTCATTCTCTATTCGCCGATGACTTGGTCATCTTCTCCTCTAATAATGAAGTAGACCTTTACAACTTGAGACTTCTACTGTGATGCTTTGGCCTTGCATCGGGACTTCACGCGAATCCAAGTAAAACTTCAGTGCTTCACCTTCAAGGGAATGAATTGGCAGCCCAAGTCACGGCAGATTTCTTTGGTTTCTATGAGGGAGCTTTTCCGATCACGTACCTAGGACTGCCCCTGCGGATAGGAGGCCTCCACAAAAATGATTGGCTATCAGTCATTAATCGTATAGATCAAAGACTTAGTGGGTGGAAAGGCCTTCTTCTCTCTCGAGGGGGCCGACTCACACTCATCAACAGTACGATCTCAAGCAGCCCCAGCTACACTCTCTCTCTTTTTAAAGCCCCAACTTGGGTTATCAAAAAGATCGACTCTCGTCGGCGAAAATTTTTCTGAACTGGGACGGAGAATAATTCTTCACAAGGCAAATGTCTAATTAGTTGGGACTCGATCACTTGCCCTCGCTCCGAAGGCGGATTGGGAATTCTCAATCTACATGATCACAACCTAGCTCGGCTCGGATCATGGTTGTGGAAGTATATCACTCGATCTGACCTTCAATGGATTGCTATTATACGTGCGACCTCCGGAGATCGCGCTGAATGGTATGACTCCTGGAATAGTCAGCATGCCTCCCCAATCTGGCGACATATCATCAAACTTCAAGAAATCTTTAAAAATGCCATTTCTTACTCAGTGGGCATCGGTTCGCGGATCAACCTTTGGCGTGAACCATGGAGAGGAAGTGAAAGTCTAGCAACACAATTTCCTCAGTTCTTCAGATTTGCAACGGATCCGAACATTAGCATTGCCGATGCCAGGCTATTAGATGACCAAGGAAACTTTGCAGGCTGGAATATCTCATTCTCTACATTATTGAGATATGATTCCATACAAGTCATGGTGCATAAGCTGAAGGTTATTCAATCCTCTGAAGGTGAAGACTCTCTTATCTGGCAGTGGTCGGCTGACAAATGCTTCTCTACTAAGTCCATGTATCAAGTTTTATCTTATAGAGGGGTAGAGGCTCATTTTCATCGACTCATCTGGCAAACAAAAATTCCAATAAAGTTATCTATCCATGGCTGGATTTGGATGCGTAATCGGTTGCTAACAAGGGATAGACTGCTTCGTTGGGGTATGAATGTCAGTGCTTCTTGCCCTCTATGTGAAGTAGAGCTGGAATCTCACGATCACTTGTTCTCGACTTGTCAATTTTCCCAACTTGCTTGGAATAGTTACCTTCTTCAATTAAAGTTGTCCTTCTTCGAACCGACCTGAAATGTTGTTACCCTTAGGGGAAATCAGGATGACAAATCATGCTTTCTCAAGGCTAGGGTGTTGTTGGTCTGGAGTTGGTTCATATGGCATGAGAGGAATAAGAGATGTTTTGAGAGCTCCTCAAGGAGCGTGGTAGTTCTTACTTCCTCTATGACCTCTTTCTTGTCTTCTCACAGGATCCTTTAATCATGGGTCTATGTTGGTTGTTGGGTTTCTCTATGAATCTTGTATTTTAACTTTTTCTCTCTCTCTATTCTCTGATGTATTCTATTCTTTCTCATGAATCGAATACATAGTTCTATTTCAAAAAAAAAAAACATAATTTAAACTTCCCCTGATTCTATTCACCAGAATTTTAGCAAAAGTTTTATAGATGTTGTTGCATAGTGCAATTGGCCTGAACTCAGTCACTTTATTATGCTTGTCTATTTTAGGAATCATAATAAATCTTGTCTCCTTCCAATCACTTGAGATTTGCCCAGTCTCATAGATTAGATTTATCTCTTTCATTACTGTTTCTTTCACCTCATCCCAGCAACGAATATAAAACTCTAGAATATAACCATCACAACCAAGGCTTTTTCCTCTCCCTAAAGATTATATTGCATCTCATACTTCTATCTCAGTGAAATTCTTCTCAAAATTCCATCTTTCTTCATCTGAAATTTTCTGCCATGCAAAATTACCAATTCCTTCTGTACTATCATTGATATCTCCTGGTGCCTCCTAAAGTTTTTCATACCAACCAGCAAAAACATCTACAATTTTCTTTCTATCAAACACATATTCCCCTTCCATCTCAATGCTTTCTATTTTATTTCTTCTCCTCTTTACTTTAACCAAATTATGAAAAAACTTGATATTCTTCTCCCCTTCCTCTACCCATTTACATCTTGACTTTGACCACCATTTTAAATGAATTTGTCTTGTCAAAGCACTGACCTTTCTTGCAACAATTCTCATCTAGATTAATTCATCTTCAATCAACCATCCTTCCGAGTCTTTTTTCTCCAATCTATCCAATTTCTGTAATGTTTCTTTCAATTTTACTTCCAGATTCCCAATACAATTTTTATTCCACCAGGTTAAAGCATCAGCTACTCTCTTCTATTTGTCTACCACAGATTCCATGTTTTGGTCCATTCCTTTCCAGTTTTCCTTTATAATATCTCTGAACTGCTCCTGTTCAAATCAAAAATATTCAAAGGTAAATTCTTTTACACCTATTTTCTCCCTTCTTTCTTTTTCACAAAAAATAAGTAAGGGTCTGTGATCTGACTCTATTCTCAGCAAGTCATTTACCTTAATCTCAAAGCTTTTATTCAACCATTCTCCATTGTAAAGTACCATGTCCAATCTTGCTTGTATTCTAGCTGTCCCTTGCCTGTTGTTAACCCAAGTAAACTGAGGACCATTAAATTCAGCTTCAATTAACTCAGTTTCTTCAATGAAGTTATTGAAGTCCGTAACAGCCTTTGTATATGTAAAAGCCCTGCGTTCCAGCTTCTTTTTTCCTTCCCTAATACTATTCATGTCTCCCACAATCAACCAAGGCATATGCTCAACATCCACTCCACTGAGAAGCTTCCATAATGTATTCCTCTTTTTGTAGTTAGTACTAGCATATATATTCTAGAAAAGAAGAAGACACCATCCTCTATATGTTTTGCTACACAATTAATACACTACTCATTTTTTAAAACACATCTCATCTCCATAGAGTTCTTTTTCCACATTAAGATTATACCCCCAGATCTTCCCATGCTCGGATAGACTTCACCTTCCTAGTTTCTTCTATATCTGAATAAAAAGTTCTCAGCCTCTTTATTTTCCATATGTGTTTCCAATAATACAATTAGCTCAACTTTATTATTTTTCACAATACTCCAAAGAAATGCCACAACACCTTTCTTACGAGCACCCCTAATATTCCATGATACAATCTTCATTCTTCTATAGTTCAGGGCCCTCCTCCTTACTTTCTTCACCATTTGGATCTTCATCTCTTTTTAAAGCACCACATTCTTTAGATACTCTTCTTTTTTTTAATTTTGCTTCCTTTATATTCCACAAGAATATTGAACAAGTTGCAACCACTTCCACTCGATCCCTCTTCTATTTTTTGGATTTTCCTTCTTTTTCTCCCTTATTGCTTCAAGACAATATCCTTCCTCTATGAAGTCATCTTCAGCATTTTTGTTTTCTAGAATTTTTTTGAATGATTCAGATAGCCTTTCAGAAATTTTATCCATCTCATTTACCTTCCTCTCTATTGTTATTTTAGCCTCCACCCTTATACTTTCTTCTGCTCTTGCTTTGAATTCTATTGTCATATCATTCAAATTATTGTTGGCATCCTTCTCATTTGTTATGCTCTTCAATTTTTTGTTTTCTGTTATCTTCACAGTGTCCAAACTCTTCATCTGGATATCTGTCATTTTTCTGTCAACCTGACCCGTCTTGATTTCTCCTTTAATGTTTGATTTTTTGTCAACCTCCATTATGTCAACACTGATTTCTTTTTCTTTTAAAGTCACCATTTTATCCAAATCTCCTCTTTTGAGTCCATCACTATTGGATATACCTGTCTGAATTCATCCTTTTACTTTTTCTACTATACTTGTCTCTTTTTCAAATGTAGGGTTGTCCAGTATACTAAAAGAGTTAGCTATTGCGTATGGAGTCTTTTTGATTTTGTATTGGCTTCCTTCTTCTATGAACTTGTATCCAAGGACCCAAAAGTCCCTCTTCCACCTCTTTTATCATTGTATGTTCATCCATTTTTTTCTTTTCTTTCATATCACTACCATCACTCTTATTACACCCTTTTTCATCATGACCCAGTCTACCACATTTAAAATAGATAAATGGTATGTTTTCATAAGCAATATATTGAAAAAAACTTCCAGAGTCAGTGTCAATGCAGAATCCTTATTGAACTGGTTCCTTCAAGTTCATCATCACATAGATACAAGTGAACTTTCCCCGTTCCCCCTTTTGAGTTACATTGTCAAATCTCAATGGCTTACCAATTGCAGCAGCCACTTGTGGTAGAATTCTACTGTTTAGGAATTCAAGCGGTAGCCCAGGGAGTTGAACCCATACAGGAATAGCATCAATTTTTTCTATTGAATGTTGGAAATTATTTTTCCATTGTATCAGGAAAAGTGTTTGACCTCTTAAGAACCAGAGACCCCCTGCATACACTTCCCAATAGTCTTCCTTGTTCTCAAATTTAAAAACAAAAAAACCAATTGATAGATTAATTATACTGACATTTGCTTTTACTTTCCATATCTTAGGCATAGTCGATTTAACAAGTTCAAAAGGAGGAGTTCTATCGAAAAATTTATCGTATAGGATGAACTCACTCCCCTTTCTAGCTTCAGCTAGATCTGCTTCTTCAATCTTGATTCTCTCTTTTGCGCTATTTTGAATCTTGTTTATCTTCTCAGCTACCTATTTCGATTCCCTCCAGTTAGAATCAGGATCTGATCTCTGAAATAAACTCACCCAGGTGTTCATCGGTCCGCCTGCAGACCAAGCTCTAGATTTGTAGGATCCTTCTTCAATACGATCAACATTTGAACGAATCCCCTGGCTTCCCTCCAATACCTTGCCTCTTTGACCAGTCTCCTCTGATCGATCGGAGGTTTTTTTGGTCTCGGAACTTGGATCTCCGAAGTTGTCGCCACGGTATCATTTGCAGTCAACATGATCCCCGATTAGCAATTGAATAATTGCACCGGGTAGTGAAATCTCTACCGTAATAGGAGGATATGTCAAATGATCTGCAATAATTGAAGGATGTGTGAAATAATTAATAAAATTTCAATAAACACAATAATAAATTTTGGCATCATAAAAAAAATCAAAAATCACAACAATAAATTTCCGTCAATCAACATACACAATAATAAATTTGGCATCATAAAATTAAAATATTTAAAATCACATAATAATTTTCGAAAGCATAAAAAAAATTAAAAATAACCAAATTAGCAAATACACACAATATTAAACGTAGATTTCGGTAACATGCATATTAACTTCGAATTTTGGTAATACTGATTTCGATTAGAAAAACATAAAGAAATTATAAAAATTTCGGTAATAGCAATATTAAATACACACATAATATTAAATGTAGATTTCAGTAACAGACATATTAAATTTGAATTTTAAAATAATTTTTTTTAAAAAAATCGAATTTTAAAATTAAAAATTATAAAAAATTATAAAAGAATTTGTAAATGCACACATAATATTTAACACATATTTTGATAACATACATATTAAATTTAAATTTTAAAATTAAAAAATTTGAAAATTTATAAAAGAATCCGTAAATGCACACATAATATGTAACGCAGATTACGATAACATACATATTAAATTTGAATTTTAAAATAAAAAATCTAAAAAATTATTTTAAAAATCTGTAAATTTGGGTAACATCCTATATTATAAATGTCACCTTAGAATGTTAAATGAAATTCAAATAGAATTAATGTATAAATGCTCACCTTAAAGCATTAAATGAAACCCAAATAGAAAAATCAGGTAGAAAATTTATAAAAAATGACACGTCAGCTAACTTTTCTTGAGAGAGTGCCACAAGCATGCGTGAATCTTAATTTATATATATATATATATATATATATATATATATATATATATATATGAGAGAAATAATCAAGAACACACGTTGAGCAAATTGCAATCTGCCAATGAAATATGGCCTCTATTACACTTTGGTCCTTAATTTTTGAATTTTATAAATTTAAACTTGTCAAACACAATGGAGGGTCCAACTAAAATTTGTCCAAAGAATCTTTAAGCTTCTCCGCATGTGACAATAGGTAAGATATATAAATACTTACATCAACGATGTTAAAAATTATAGACACGTGTCAAAGTAAGCCCACACCGATATCTTTACATAATGTCCATGCTTCCTCCAGAGATCCAACTGCAACCAGCAGACGCAAGTGCAGCCCACTGCCCGCAAACACAAGTCACAGCGGTACATCCCACAAGGCCACAAGGGCAACCACAGTGGTGCGCTACAATAGTTACAATTAATTAGAGACCATGGTACATCCCACATGGCCACAAGGGCAACCACAGTGGTGCGACTACAATAGGTATAATTAATTAGAGATTTTGATTATGAGTATTCAAAATATTATGTATTGTTTGATTAGAAAAAAATATTTTTTGATTTAGTTTTAGTGAAAATAAAAACTTAATTTCTAAAATCTGATTTCAGTTTATAAATTTTAATTTTTTAAAAAATATATTAGATTAATAAAAAAATATCATTAATTTTAGTTGGTTCAAACTAGTGAATACTTATTTAGTTATAAATATTAATTTTTATTAAATAATTTTAGTAGTAATCTAATTTTAATTAAATAGTAAATTAATTCATATAAAATAGTTCATAAAATTTAATATGATTGTAGAAGAAAATTGCATATTGATAAAATAAGAGGAATCATTATTCAATATTATAATTTGAACTACAAATAATTAAGATAAATTAGTTTTGATTAAGTTATAAATATATCATCTTTAATAAAATTGAGTTATTTTAAAAATTAGGTTTGAGACAATTAGATATAAATTTGTTTAATTAATTTATTAATTTAAGATAATATATTGAGATGAAAATGATGATTTCTATTTTAATTTTTATAAATTAGATAAAGTTTAATTTATTTGTAAATTTATTTATTTTATTTTTTAAAAAAAATTATTAATAATTATAAGTTTGTCATTGTATTTTGGTATCAAAACCGACAATTTCGAAATCATAAAAAATAACATTCTGATGTTTTCAATTTTATTAAGAAAGATAGTTTCATTTTCATTCTAGTTTCGATTCAATTTCATGAAAACACATAACCAAATACGTTTTCGTAAATAGTTTTGGTTTCGGTAAAACTGAAATCATGAAAGCAGACCTGCTTTCGCTAACCAAACATATATGCCCCTATGTTCTGAATATGAGAATTTTCACCTCCAAAATTCGAATTTGAGAATTTTCACTTCTCAAATTTTAATTTTGAAAATTTATTATTTTCTAATACAACCTAATGATGGAGTCTCATTGTGTATTATTAATAAGTAATTATCTAAATATATCATGAACTATACACTTTTTTTATATTTTTATTTCAAAAAGGGAAAAGGTCTAAAATGGGCCCTAAATTATTTCAAAGTTTTTACTTCGGTCTCACAACTTTTTTTCGGCTCAATTCAGTCCTTAAAGATTTATAATCGTCACTTACACTACTAGAAAAATGGACATCAGCAACGGCTGATGCCGTTGCTGAGCCGTTGCTGAAGAGAATCAGCAACGGCCGAGCCGTTGCAATAGAGCCGTGACAAAAAGTCGCGTTGCTGATGACTTAGCAACGGATCAGCAACGGCCGCTCGGGCCGTCGCTCAAAACATTAGCAGCAACGGCCGCTCGGGCCGTCGCTAAAAATATTATCAGCAACGGTTTTGCCACAGACCCGGAGCCGTTGTTGATAACATTAATAGCAACGGCCACGAGTCCGTAGCAACGCCGTTAGTAAAACTCCGTCGCTAAGCCGTTGCTGTAGGTCATCAGCAACGGCTATCGATACACTTTTAGCAACGACTTTCCCACGGACGACCGTGGGAAAGCCGTTGCTGATGACCTATACCTGCAAACAAAAAAATTTCTAATTTCTAATTTCCATTGATACATTGATACATTTATCTGATACATAACTCACACACTCATACCCTCATACACACATTCATTCACACATCACAAACACCTCATACACATTCATTCACACATCACAAACACACCAAGATATACATCAAAATAATTATATTTATATTGATAATTATCCACGATAGTATAAAAACAATTCAAATGCAAAATTGAAGTATCAATATCCAAACAAAATAAGTTAAACAAGTTCAATATCTCAGTAACAAGTTCAATATCTAAACAAAAAATCTCACGATCACGATGGAGGATGGTCTGGATCATATGGCGGGGTCTGGAGCGCTTGAGTGTACACCGGCGTGGACTGACTCGAGGATGATGGATTAGATGATGCCGAAGAGATGCCTGCTTCGGGATGACCTGACAAGTTGCGTAGCATAGCCTCTATATTCGCCATCGTCTGACTCTGGCGCTCCATCAACTCAGTCTGACGCGCGACCGTCTCCTCTAGTGTCCTTATCCTATTACTATGATCATAACTGGATCTAGAGGTGGACGGCCGCTCACCAGCGACCGGAGGGGTCGGTGCCCCAAGTGGCCCTAGTACGGCTCGCGCATGACCACTATCTGCGAAGCCATATACGCGGCCATGGTCCCAGCCACCTGCGGCCTCGACCCACGATGCTGCGTCAAAGTCCTCGGGGGTACCCCCGCGCTGCACCACCGTCTGGCTATAGGTCTCCTACTCGAGTTTGATTTTTTGTTTAATATTTATCATAAAACTTAAATTATAAATATATAATAAATAATTTAAACAAATATATAATTACCATAATGTATGCAGCGCGGTTGTCGATGTACTCCCACGTCCCATGTGCTCGACGGTGAGTCCGCTCAAACACCGCCATCGGGGAGGGTCGCTGGACACTCCCGTCATCCGACACCGTCGTCTACATTTACAAAATAAATACATTAATTAGTACACATAGTAACAAATAAAATATATAATTAAAAGATATACTTACCATACGGTTCGCGTGCACTGCAAATGCAACAGAGCCGCCGGTGTGACGCGCTGCTCCCCCCGACATGCGATTTCTAGCCGCTTTCCGAGAAACCTCCTGCCATCGATCCGTCGACCATATCCCCACGAGCTGGTCCCATATATCCGGAGTAATCCAACCGGGGCCGTATCCCCGAGTCTCCGCGATGTTAGTGGTCCCAGCTCGGGCCATCGCTTGGGACCGAGCCTGCCCCAGCTGCCCGTTGTACCTTGTCCGGGAAATAGCCTCCCAGGCAGCATAAATGAAGGGCCTCTGGTCCTCGGCCCATGTATAGCGAGCCTGCAAAATAATAATATCAGTACCAATATTAATATATCATCATGCATGTAAAAAATAATAATAATACGTGCATCAAACTCGCGCCATAACATGTCGACGTGCTCGCTAGGCACGTGAGACCACGTAGGCCATGCCCCGTGCATGTATCGTCGAATAGTAGAAGAAATGCTCATCGGCACTTCTTCTTGCTCGAACCTGCACAACAAAAATATTTTTTAATATTATATTATGATATAAAGAATTTGTAATGATTCATAATTCATGATATATTACCGCTCCCCAATCACGCTAATCAATCTACGTGACTCTGTGGCTGGTGGAGGCTGCCACCTGTTCGGCCCGCGTGGCCGCCTACGTCTGGATGTACTAGCCTCGGCAGTATCATCCTCATGAGGATCAGCAACTGGAGGATCAGCAGCATGAGTAAGTGCTGGAGTCTCACCGATCGGAGACTCTGAAACTCTCCTGCGTCGATAACCACGACCAGACATATCTGTCGAACAGACATATAATCAGATTATTGTATAAATAATAGAGATATATTTAATAAAATATATACTTTACAATTATTCTTCATCATCTGAATAATAGTCTTCGAATTCTTCTTCTTCTTCCTCTTCTTCATCTTCTTCATCTCCAGCTTCCTCAATTTCATGATCGTCATCATCAGCATATTCAACTTCTAATTGAATTGACGTTGTGTCTGCATCCTCGAGTATAGGAATAATACGATCCACAGCAGGAAGATCATCTTCTTGATAGAAACCACGAGGATCATTTTCTCCTACTATCGGATCAATTTTTCCTCTACCTTTTGTCTTACAGACTACACGCCAATCTGCTCTATCTTTATTTCGAGCCGGATACTTTGCGTAATATACTTGTTCGGCTTGTGATGCCAATATAAAAGGCTCATTTGCTGCCAATTTCGATTTGTAATTAACCTCAACAAGTTTGTATTTTGGATGAACTTTCATGCCCCTTTCTGTTGTATCGAACCAATAACATCTAAATAGGATCACTGATTTCAAGCCGAAGTAGTGCAACTCTATCACTTCTTCCACCAGTCCATAAAAATCCATATCACATTCAACATAGGTTGTCCCTTTCACGCAGACCCCAGCATTCATCGTCTTCTTTGCAAATGAATATTCAACCGTGTGAAATTTATACCTGTTAACAAAATATCCGCTATAGCACTACACAAGTCGCGACGGTCCACTAACAAACTCAAATATTTTTTCATCTATTTCAGCTCTGTGATCTTTGCTGTAAGTCTGAATCCAAGTAGGGAAATCACGATTCCGTAATCTCTCCAATTCTTGATCATTGTGAATAGAATATTTTTGCACCATCTCAATGTCAAATATTTCAATGAATTGTTCAATCTCTGGACAATTGAGTAATACATACAAGTGTGCCAAATGATACTCTTCATCGCTTAAGTGTCGAGATGGACGAGAACCAAAAGCACGACCAGAGTGATAAAATATATTTAAACGTCCATCTGAATGTCGAACACCCCCGTCGTTGTTACGTGGAAGACGATCAAATCTTGTCTGTACTGTTGATTCAAAGTAAAATGAGCAGAATATTGAAATTTCTTGGATGATATACGATTCAGATATTGATCCTTCAACAGCTGCGGTGTTCTTTACTTTTTTCTTCAGACGATTCATGTATCTTTCAAATAAGTACATCCAACGATATTGAACGGGGCCACCAACTTGTGCCTCGTATGCCAAGTGTATCGGTAGATGCTCCAGCTTGCATATGATTTCAACAATATTATTTTCAAGTGTTGACATATCTTCGACTCGAAAGACATTTGCACAGATGTTTCTAAAAAACATACTTAATTCAGTCAACGGACCCCAAATATTATCAGGTAGAAGATCTCGAAATGTGATCGGAAGTAATCTCTGCATGAATACATGACAATCATGGCTCTTCATCCCTGATATTTTGCAATCATCGACGTTCACACATCGAGATAAGTTTGAAGCATATCCATCGGGTAATCTGAGTTCTTTTACCCATTGACAAACATCTTTGATCTGTTGTTTATTTAACACATATAGGGCCTTCGGTTTCAGATATCGTCCGTTGACCTCTTGTAACTCCAACTCTGGTCTTTTACAAAGTATTTTCACATCATGTCGGGCTTTGACATTATCTTTAGTTTTTCCAGAAATATCCATCACAGTGTTGAAAATATTATCAAACATATTTTTTTCAATGTGCATGACATCTAAATTATATCGAATCAATAATGAACTCCAATAGGGCAATTCCCAAAAGATACTTTCTTTCACCCAGTTGTGTGTTTGGCCAAAACCTGACACTCTTTCATTGCGACCAAATACTATATCTGGAAGTGCTGAAACACGTGCTAACATTTGTTCACCAGATAACATCGGTGGTGGCCCATCTCTTTCGACTCTGCCCTTAGTAAATTTATTACGATTCCTTCGATACTGGTGATTAACCGGTAGGAATCGACGATGACAATCAAAGAATGAGATTTTTCGTCCGTTCTGAAGACTGATTGATTTAGAGTGTTCCATACAATACGGGCAAGAGAGTCGGCCGTGAGTGCTCCAACCCGACAGCATGCCGTACGCGGGGAAATCATTGATTGTCCACAAGACCGCGGCCTTTAAATTGAAGTTTTGCTTCCGATGACAATCACAAGTGACAGCTCCCTCTGTCCACAATCTTTTCAATTCATCTATCAAGGGTCTGAGAAATATGTCAATTTCTTTTCGCGGACCCTTAGGACCTGGAATAATCATCGAAAGATAAATAAATTCATCTTTCATGCACATTGACGGTGGCAAATTATAAACTGTCAGCAGCACTGGCCAAACTGAATAAGGAGTTGCAGAATGTCCAAACGGATTAAAACCATCTGTGCACAATCCCAATCTGATATTTCTAGTATCCATAGCAAATGAAGGATAACATGTATCCAAATGTTTCCATGCTTCACTGTCAGATGGATGAGTCATTACTGTATCATCACGACTTCTTGCATGCCAACTCATGTAGGGGGCTGTCTTTTTCGACATGAATAATCTTTGAAGCCTCGGTGTTAGTGGAAAATACCGAAGCACTTTAAACGGGATATTTTTCTGCCGGACCGATTTCTTCTCCTTGTAACGAGGGTGTTGACATACAGGGCATTTATCCAACTGCACATTTTCTTTATAATATAAAATGCGGTTATTTTGGCACGCGTGTATTTTTTTGTACCCAAGCCCCAATTTTCTCATTAGCTTTTTAGTCTTATAAAAAGTAGGCTCAAACTTGTTATCAGTAGGCAGCATTACATTAATCAACCCAGCAATCCGATCATACGCAACTCCGCTGATATTATAATCGGCCTTGATGTTTAAGAGCCGTGTCATTGCTGAAAACCTAGTGTATTTAGGACAATTCTCATACAAAGGTTCATCGGCAGCTTTCAACATCTCGTAAAATTCTGCAGCTTCTTTATTCGGTAATTCAATCTCTACCGCAGCCCCTACTTCTGTGATATCAACCACTGTAGTATCTGGTGGGACTGATGTCTGAAGAACTGGCCGATCAACATTATCATTCAGGCGGAATTGACCCCCAAGACTATCAAGTATCATAGTTCTATAGGGATTACATTGACCGGATGAAGAAGCACCAGCAGAGGAAAATTCATCATATGTCTGAACGACAGGATTGCTCGACGTCCCGACTTCGCGTGACTCCCCGTGACAAGTCCATAGAAAATATCTTGGTGCAAATCCTTTGCTATATAGATGCAGAGTGACAGTCTCCCGATCCAAAAATCGTCCATTTGAACAAATGCGACACGGACATCGGATTTGATCACCCATGCTAACGAAATTCCGATTCGAATAGGCGAAATTTAGGAAGTATGTTACGCCTAATCGAAACTCATTCGTTAAAGCTCCACGATCAAGACGTCGGTACATCCAACTTCGATCAGCCGACATGATTCTGTCAATCAATGACAATTTCTTTGGTTAATGTCTTTAGGTGAGATTGTCCTATTCCATTCGGGATTTATGTTATTCGTACTGCACTTACGTTTTTATTTTAACTGTTAACTAATTATTCTAAATTTCGACAGCATCTCCCTACAGTTCTCCGAATACGCATATCATCTGGGCGCGTATCGGAGAACAAGAGAGATGTTGCCGAATTTTAGAATAATTAGTTAACAGTTAAAATAAAAATGTAAGTGCAGTACAAATAACTATATTCCCAAATTATCCAATCAGGGACAATTCAAGAATTGTACGTCGTATAAAAGATCATCTACTTCTTTTACACGAACATACAATTCCCGAACGGATCTAAGGTTTTGCTAAATCATATCCGATTCGTCGATGCGTACGTGAAATATATCAACTCGTCGGATGGATGATTATTTTCTAAATGTTTCGAGACAGTTCGAGTCCATATTGGATGATTTCGGCGCAAGTCCGAAGTGGACGATTCCGGCGCGAGTCCGAATTGGACGATTCCGGCGCGCGTCCGAAGTGGATGATTCCGGCGCGAGTCCGAATTGGACAATTCTGGCGCGCATCCGAAGTGGACGATTCCGGCGCGCGTCCGAAGTGGACGATTCTGACGCGAGTCCAAATTGGACGATTCCGGCGCGCGTCCGAAGTGGATGATTTCGGCGCGCGTCCGAAATTAATCTAAACCCTAATAATTAATTTAACAAATTAAATAATTAATTAACAATTATAAAATAATTAATTAACAATTTCAAAATAATATATATATATATATATATATAAATTCCGGCGCCGGAGTCCACCCTCCGGCGGCGGCCATTGGCCGACCGCCGCCGGCCGAAACCCTAGAAATAGGGTTTCGGTCAGATTTTAACCTCTCCGACCGATCAACATATCGGCAGCAGCGGCAGCATCGGCGAGAGGCGTCGGCAGGAGCGGCGGCGGCAGCAGCGGGAGGAAGAAGGGTCGGGCGCGTGAGCGTGCCCTATATAAACTTATCAGCAACGGCTCACTCGCCCGTTAGAACGCCGTTGCTGATAAGTTATCATCAGCAACGGCTCACTTATCCGTTAGCAAGCCGTTGCTGAAAATTAAAACATCAGCAACGGCTCGCCTTTCCGTATGAAAGCCGTTGTTGATAGTTAAAATAATCTGCAACGGCTCGGTTTTCCGTTAGAACGCCGTTGCAAATACAGATATCTACAACGGCTCGGGCGGCCGTAAGAATGCCGTTGCTATTCTTGAGCGGCCGTTGCAAATAGCAACGGCTTGAGCGGCCGTTGCTGATAGCCGTTGCTGAAGATCAAGTTTCTAGTAGTGTTAGGTCCCTGGCCGTGACCTTGCCGTTAAAAAAATCCTATGTGGCTAACGTTCCCACGACGTGGCATTCAACTTCAGTTGACTTTGATTACGTGGTTAAATTTATAATTTATAAATTAAAATGGGGTCCACTTTTTTCTCTCACTCTCTCCAACTGATGCCTATCTTCTTATTTCCTCCTCCTCCTCCTCCTCCCCTGCCTTCGTCCTCGCCGTGCACGGACCAGGACCACGAAGACAACCCCACTGTCGTCGTCTCCTCTTTCCTCGGCATCTCCAGCCCATTTTCGAGATTGTCCGCCACCTCTTAGCCCCCTTGCCGACCTCGTGGTCCGTGCACGACGATGAGGAGAGGAAAACCAAGATTACCTCCGTTTTGGTCCACTTCTTCAGGTTCTCGTACATATGGGCGACCAGTGGCATCATAGCAAGTCTCAACAAAGGAGACGGCGGTGGAGCGGTTGTCCATCAGGTCGGTGTGCTGCGACGACACCTTCAAGTTGTCGGACGCCTCCTGCAGGCTATCAGTAGCTGACTCGAAGTTCTCCCGGTGCCGAGGCTCTGCTGTTGGCTTAAGGGTTTCTATTAAGCTTCGATCTTCATTTTGATGATAATAAATAAGTATTTAATCTATGTGTGAAGTTTTGAGTTCAAGTTGAGGTTGCGATAAGCATGCCAACTTCGTTCGGAGAATGAAAGAAAAGATCGTCAAGAAATGATAGAAAAGAACGTCAAAGAAATGCTCAAGTATAAAATGAGTAGATATCTTGTAATATACCCTTAGGATGATCTTATCCCAAGCCAAGTTGTAAAGTTATCCAAGTTAAAACTTGATAACTAAACCTATGAAAAAGCATGTAACAAATATAAAGAAAAAATCAACCTCAGCCTGATTTCGGTCGACCGGTCGATCGACCGAACAAGGCAGAAAATTGGCAGTAGCCTATTTGGTCGATCGATCGGTCGCCCGAATGATGCCAAAAAATGGCAGTAGCTAATTCGGTCGATCGATCGATCAGTCGACCGAAGATGGTGAAGAAATCGGCAACAGGCTACTTCGGTCGATCGACCGAGGCTAAAATATGGCAGTGCATGCGTCGGTCGACTGATCAATTGACCAAATTGTGGATCGCAAAATCGCGACTCATTCGGTTAACCCGTCAGTCGACCGAACAGAGTAATTAAGGCACAAAAAGCCAGCGGTCGATCGGTCGATCGACCGACGATCGACCGGCAAGCGACCGAACGGCGGAAACGGCTAGTTTTTCGCTCGTTGAAAAGTCGTTATGTTGAGGGGTTATAAATACCTCTCACCTAACTTCTTTAACATCTCTTAGAAACTTAATTGAGCATTCAAAGGAGATTTTTAAGCCTTCAAAAGATCAATTGCTTGTGATCGGTTCTTCCGTCAACGAATTTTTTCAAGTGCCCTTTCTTCCTCAACTGAGGATTTGATTCAAGCTCTACGACTTGGCAAGTTGGAGGCTTGAAGACTTGGGGAAAAGAGCATTGATTCTTTCTTTCAATTTTTAGCTCTTTTCATTGTATTTTAAGAAGTTATTTAAACTTGTTTTCATTTATAATAACTTGCTAGATGTGCTAGAGTAAACACTTAGGGGTATACTTTATAGAATAGTATTTTGCCTAGGTGAATAGATTTGAGGAGTTCTCAAATAGGTGAGAATCGTGTCCTCAGTTGTATTCAAAGGGAAACACTAGTTCTATAAAGTAGTCAGTTAGAAATCCTTGGTGTAGAGCTAAGGTAGTGGAGTTGGCGGTTGGCCAAACTACTCTATTTCATCGTGTTAGCATTGCCTTGATTGTTTGTTTATTGTTGTGCTTGATATTTGATAACAAACATCATTAAGTTATATTTGCATTTGATTGAAGTTAAAATTAAGCAAAACGAAAATTGATTAAATAGAAAAAGGACACACACTATTCAACCCCCCCCCTTCTAGTGTGGGATTTCATTCAACAATTGGTATCAAAGCAAGGTCGTAGTGTAATACCCCGGTTTAGTCCCACATCGAGAGTATGTTGGATGTGGTGTTGGCTTATAAGGCTTGATGGGTGTGCTACTATCAACTTCAGCTTAAGCATTTTAATTGGGTCAATAGGTTGGCCTATGAAATTGATGAGTTAGTTATCCCATCAAATGGGTTGTAACAAATGGTATCAGAGCAGGACCTAGTCCTAGGCATGGTGAGGGAGCCTATATGAGAAAGGGCTACCCGGGTGATGGGGTGGAGCCGCTACTAGGCTAGGCCTCATATGCCGCCGACTTGGGTGTGATTTTGGGCTATGTGTTAGACTCGAGTTGAGTCTTGACAAGGACGTCAAGACATAAGTGGGGGAGATTGTAATACCCCGGTTTAGTCCCACATCGGGAGTATGTTGGATATGGTGTTGGCTTATAAGGCTTAATGGGTGTGCTACTATCAACTTCAGCTTAAGCATTTTAATTGGGCCAATAGGTTGGCCTATGAAATTGATGAGTTAGTTATCCCATCAAGCGGGTTGTAACACGTAGGATTAAATTTAACCATCTTCCCTACAAATCAAGATGTCTAGTGAAATCCAACTAGCTCAAGGGTCCTCTACTCATACTCCATTACTATTCGATGGAAATAACTATGCCTATTGGAAGATTCGTATGAATGACTTCCTGCAATCACTAGGATGTATGAAGGATGATACAAGTAGAGTATAAGCAACCTACTAAGGACATGGATGACTGAGACCATGATGAGATTAAACTCTTTAATGCTAATGCAAAGGCCGTCTGGAAGATTCGTATGAATGACTTCCTGCAATCACTAGGATGTATGGAGGATGATACAAGTAGAGTATAAGCAACCTACTAAGGACATGGATGACTGAGACCATGATGAGATTAGACTCTTTAATGCTAATGCAAAGGCCGTCAATACATTATATTATGACCTATCAATTAATGAGTTCAATAGGATTTCTACTTGTAAGTCTGCATATAAACTTTGGAAAGTCCTAGAGACCACACATGAAGGGACTTCACAAGTTAAGGAATCTAAAATAAACTTACTCATGCATGACTATAAAATGTTAAAAATGTTATCGCATGAATCCAATGATGACATGTATGCTAGATTTCAAAATATTACAAATGGATTAGCTAACCTATGCAGAGAAATAAGTGAAGAGGAGAATGTAAGGAAGTTCCTTCGTTCCCTTCTAAAAGCTTGGGAGCCCAAGGTCATTGCAATCATAGAAACAAAGGATATGAGCACCTTAAAGATCACCGAGCTCATTGGGTCTCTCATGACACATGAGACCCATATGAAGTAATACAAGGAGGAAGATGCCCCCAAAGGCAAGACCATTGCCTTAAAAGCATCACACTGAGGTGAAGAATCCTCATCTTCTGAGGAAAAGACGGATGAATTGAAGAAATGACAATATTGGCGAGAAGATTCATGACCTCCATGAGAGGAGGCATGAGAAGGCTACACATACTATAATTGCAACAAGATCGGACATCTAAGGAAGGATTGCCCACTTCTAAAAATGGCTTCCACCTCCAACCCTCACAAAAAGGACAAATATAAGAAGAATAAGAAGGCAATGATAGCTTCGTGGGATGAAAGTGAGGCTTCATCAAGTGAAGAAGACTCAAAAAATGAAAAGGCAAATCTTTGCTTGATGACAAATGATGATGAGGTAATATTTACATTTGGTGAGCTTTCTTTTACTCAAGAAGAACTAGAGAATGAATTTAATCAAATGCATGATGAATTCAATGCTATTAGAAGAAAATTTAAAGAGCTTAAAAAGGACAATAAATTTTTAGAACTTGAAAATGATAGTTTATTACTCTCATGCAATGCCTTAAGGTAAAGAGTAGATACCCTTAAGGAAGAGAAACATGCCCTAGATAAAGCTAATAAAGACTTAGAATATGATAACAAATAATTGGAAGATGAAAATAAATACTTAAGTGATTAAGTAGAGCACTTGAATGATAGCATGCTAACATTGAAAAATGAACTTTGCATGCTAAATGAAAAGATGACAATCCTACAAAATGACTTGCCTAAGGTTGTCCATGCAAAAAAATCATCACACTTCCATGCTCACACACACAATAGAAAAAAATTTAATGGAAGTTATTTTTCTTGTGGTATACTTGGCCATATGGCTATGATTGTGCATTGAGAAGTAACATACGTGCTAGATTTATTTGGGTTCCTAAAATGACTAACAATCAAGGACCCAAGAAAATTTGGGTACCTAAAATAGTTTCTTCTCCTTTTGTAGATGGAGAAGCATCCTCAAGCTAGCAGAAGCACTTGAATATTGGATAATGTTTGCTCAAAGCACATGACGGGTGATATCAAATTATTTGCTACCCTATCAAGCAAAGATGATAGACATATAACATTTGGAGACAATCCCAAAGGTAAGGTTGTTGGCATTGGTGATATAGGTATACTTCCTTACTCATGCATTAAAAATGTTTTACTAGTTTATGGGTTAAAACATAACTTGATTGGCATATCATAATTATGTGACAATGTATATATAATTATTTTTGAAGCATCTAAATGTATCATTAGAAATACATCATCTAATGACATCATATTTATTGGAAATAGACAAGAAAATATCTACACATTAGATTTAAATGTCTTGCCTAATTCCCATATTTGATGTTTGGTTGTCATGAAAAATAATTCTTGATTGTGGCATAGAAGGCTAGGACATGCTAGCATGAGCCTCATCCAAGAAATATCTAAGAAAGAACAAGTTAAAGGATTACCCAAGATGAAGTTTGAAAAAGACAAACTTTGTGATGCATGTCAACTAGGCAAGCAAGTTAAATCTTCATTTCATAGCATTAATCAAGTAAGTACATCCAGAACTCTTGAGCTTGTACACATGAATCTTTTTGGTCCATGTGATGTAGCTAGCCTAGTGGAAAACTATATTGCTATGTACTAGTTGATGATTTCTCTAGATTTATATGGATTTTCTTTTTAGCTAAGAAAAATAAAACTTTTGAGTTTTTCAAAAAAATTACTAAGAAAGTTACAAATGAGAAAAGAGTTTCAATTTTAAAAATTAGAAGTGATAATGGAGGAGAGTTTAAAAATAAAAAAATTTCTAAATTTTGTGATGATTTGGGTATTGAACATACCTTTTCTTCCCCTAGAATCCCTCAACAAAATAGGGTGGTTGAGAGGAAGAATAGAATCTTACAAGAAATTGCTAGGATCATGCTTTGCGAAAATAATTTATCTAAGTATTTTTGGGCCGAAGCCATAAATACATCTTGTTATGTGCTTAATCGCATTTTATTGAGCCTAAAATTAAGAAAACACCTTTTGAGCTTTGGAATGGTAAAATCCCAAATGTGTGATATTTTCATGTTTTTTGATGCAAATATTTTATCTTAAACACTAAGGAGAATTTAGGAAAATTTGATTCAAAATCTGATGAAGACATTTTCCTATGTTACTCTATTAATTCTAAAGGCATATA
Organism: Canna indica; assembly: GCA_034359265.1. Taxonomy (NCBI): domain Eukaryota; kingdom Viridiplantae; phylum Streptophyta; class Magnoliopsida; order Zingiberales; family Cannaceae; genus Canna; species Canna indica. The sequence continues at coordinate 72,661,463 of CP136894.1, read as the reverse complement.
GAGTATACAATCATAGAACTATGATTGTTGAAGAATCTATGCATGTCACTTTTAATGAAACTAATGATTCTTCTAGAAATGTGAAGATTGTAAATGTAGGTGAGGAACTTGAGGACCTCACACTTTATGATAAAAAAGTGGAGGATGAAGACAATGAGAAAACTCAACATGAAGAACCATCATCCTCAACTCTACCTCAAGTTGAAGATAAGGAAGAAGAAGCTCTACCACCTCTCCCCAAAGGATATCGGTTGACAAGGGATTATCCAATGGATCAAGTCATTAGAGAACCATCAACGGGAGTGGTAACACGCTCTAAACTCAAAGATATTTGTCAATATGTAGCATTTATATCTCAAGTAGAGCCTAAGAACATTAAGGAAGCAATAGAAGACGAGTTTTGGGTAATAGTTATGCAAGAAGAACTCAACCAATTTGCAAGAAATGATGTATGAGACTTAGTACCTAGACCTAACGAATAAACCATAATTGGGACTAAATGGGTATTTAGAAATAAGTTAGATGAAGGAGGTTTAGTCATTAGAAACAAAGCTAGGTTAGTGGTACAAGGGTACAATCAACAAGAATGGATAAATTATAATGAAATCTATGCTTCCGTAGCTAGATTAGAAGCAATTCGAATGCTTTTGGTGTATGCAAGTTTTAAAGGTTTTGAACTTTTTCAAATGGATGTTAAGAGTGCATTTTTAAATGATTTTATCAATGAAGAAGTATTTGTTGAACAACCCCCGAATTTAAAAGTTTTGAGTTTTCAAACCATATTTTTAAACTTAAAAAGACATTATATGGTTTAAAACAAACCCCTAGGGCTTGGTATGAAAGGCTTTCAATTTTTTTAATTGAACAAGATTTTAACGTTAGAAAAGCAAATGTTTCACTTTTTATTAAACATGATGAAAATGATATCTTGTTAGTTCAAATTTATGTTGATGACATAATTTTTGGTGCTACTAATGAAAATCTTTGTAAGTGGTTTGCTAAGTATATGCAAGATGAATTTGAGATGAGCATGATGGGAGAGCTCTCCTTCATGCTTGGCCTCCAAATCAAGCAAACCAACAAAGGAATCTTCATCAATCAAGCCAAGTACACAAATGAGCTCATCAAAAGGTTTGGGATGAATGAAGCCGAGATAGCTTCTACACCAATGAGCACATCCATCAAGCTTGACAAAGATGAAGATGGTGTCAACGTCGACAAAAATGATTTCGAGGTATGATTGATAGTCTTCTTTACTTAATTGCAAGTAGATCCGATATCATGTTTAGCGTTTGTGCATGTGCTAGGTTTTAATCTTGTCCTAAAATATCTCATTTAAGTACGACCAAACGCATATTGAGATATTTGAATGACACAGTTGACTTAGGTCTATGGTATCCATGTCATACATCCTTTGAATTAATTAGTTTTTCGGGCGCGGATTTTGCCGGGTGTAAAGTAAATAGAAAAGCACTAGTGGGTGTTGTCAATTCTTAGGAGCGAGTCTTGTTTCTTGGTTCTCAAAAAAACAAAACTCAGTTGCACTTTCAACTACTGAAGCGAAATATATCGTTGCGGCTAGTTATTGTGCACAAGTCCTTTGGATGAGACAAGCTCTTTTAGATTATGGACTTAAGTATTCTTGTATATCTATTTATTGTGATAATACTAGTACAATAACTTTAACAAAGAATCCTATCTTACACTCTATAACTAAGCATATTGATCTAAGGCACCATTTTCTTAGGGATAATGTGACTAAAGGAAATATATCGGTAGAATTTGTATCCACCGACAAATAACTTGTCGATATATTTACAAAACCCTTGGTTGATGAAAGCTTTACAAACTTAAGGATGCAATTAGGGATTTGTGTTTTTCCTAGTAATTAAGATGTTCTTCTTCAAAACATATATGTTTTTTCAAAAATTGCATTCTATATAGTATCATCACACTTATGTATTGCTCTATAGTGGGGCGTTGCGACTTATTGATGTTTGCCTTCTATAGACTTACATTAATAGGAAGGACTATAGTGGTAGATGATGCTTGGTTTATTGCTTTCTTGGTTTTTATGATGAAACTCATTAATTGTACCTTAATTCTTACCTTTTTTTATTGATGTCAAAAGGGGGAGAAAAAGTAAGATCACACTTATTTTATGATGCATATAGTTAGGGGGAGTTACAAAAATGATGGTGAAGAAATCGACAAAAGGCTACTTCGGTAGATCGATCGAGCCCAAAATTTGGCAGTGCATGCGTCGATCGATCGATCGATCGACCGGATTGCAGATCGCAGTTATTACCAAGGCATATACTTGTCAGTCTAGTGCTGTAACAGATAGGTATTCCTGGTTAGCTCTAGCAGAAGGAATATTAAAGGAATCTGGAATTGATAAATCAATTAAATTTGCTGAAAGAATGACCACATGTGTAATGTTCTAGAATGACTACTTGTTGTGCCCTCTAATTAAGTTTCATTGTGAGTCTAAAAGAGCATGAGATGCATATAATATTTTTGAGAAGTTCAAAGGTTATGGAATTTCGCCAACAATTGAAATATATAACCCTCTTATTGATGAGCTCCTTTAAATCAATTTAGTCAAAGTAGCTGAAAGACTTTTTGCTGAAATGAAAAGAGTTGGTTGTTCTCTAGATGTTTATACCTATAATTCTTTTCTGGATGCATATGGAAAGTCATCCAGAGTTGATGAAATTTTTAAGTTGCAAGAATAGATGCACTCTAGGGGCTGCAAACCAAACAACATAACACACAATATAATCATATCAAGCCTTTGTCAAATCAAAAATTTTTGTGGTTTTGTAAGTTGTTGATTTTGCCTCCAGCCACTCAACTGATATCTTTGACCACTATTTGGTGTTTAAAATCTCTAATTGCCTCTCCACTATACGGTATCTCTGAAACAACTAGCTTAAACCTATAACCTCATGTTTTTTGAGCAAAAGTTTGATATCTTAGAGTTTGGTACCCCTTGTAAATTGTCTACTAATTGTCTCCACTCCCTACAAACTGTCTTTTATTACTTTATTCTTAGTGTGGTAAGCACATATATGTAGAAACATAGCAATCGTCTCCTCTACACACATTCTTGATACTTGATGTTAACAATTCTCCTAATAGTTTGTAACAACTCATGTAATGAATGGAAGTTTCTATTACCCATGTGGGTGTTTTCTATGGATGCTAAATAAGAATCAAAGACCGTCCTTAAACTTATTTCTCTAGCCATGTGTTTATGATGCTCAATATGATTTTTGTTTTTTTAAAAAAAATCTTCTCTAAATCAATAAATAAGCAGAATATGCTTCTAATGCGTCAATCGGTGAAATCATGGCCCTTTGGAGATTGATATACATGTGATAATATCTAACAATTTCGGGATCTACTCCTCTAACAAATTGTTGATCATAAAATAATCAGATACAAATTAAACAAGGTACATAAAAAGTTAATTATCTACTAAGCATTATAATCAACCATGAATGAGAAACAAAAGAACATCAATATAGAAATGAAATTTCAGAAGCACCTACCGTGTAAAAAAATCTTCAATGCACAAAGAACAAAGTACCTCGACCTCTTGCGTAGAAAATTGGAGATTGAGCATACAACGACTTCTTCACGCCAGCAGTTGCGATCTGGAGCTTGTGGAAGAAGAACCTGATAACATAGGATACTTAGTTAATATAACTCAAACTCATTAGATATAACTGAAGTTATTATGTCTAAATTAGCTGAAGTTTAAGAAAGAAGGAAAATATACCTACTAGTCAACATAGAATACTTAGTTAATTGCATCATAAAGTTTACGAAAATATACATACTAGTCGGCCTAGAATACTTAATAGATGAGTCATGCTATTAATAGAAACATCAAGTAGGTGTTGGATATGTATCATATTATGTTTCATTATTTCAAGTGACATATATTACAACAATAAGTTGTTTCATTTTCTACACAAATAGAAAGAAGGAAATCTTGGTTCAATTGTCAAAAAATATGATATGTTTGATAAAAAGTAAAAGAGACCACTTGACATTATAAACAAGATATTATGAACGTAAAATAAGATGGATACCTGAACAAAAAATAGGCCACTTGACATCCTTTTGCAAAAGGGTGTAATCCTCCTCAATTCCTTACCTGAACGAAAAATATGAAGAACCAATAAGATGGATAAGCTATCTGAAAAAAGCTAGAATCCAAGATAGAAATATTAACAAAATTGGATATCATACCAAGGCTCTTCTGCAGTTGTTGCACGATTGCTGAAGTTCTATTGAAAAATATAAGTTCATCATTTTGCAATATTATCACTTGGAATTGTATGATGCAAAGATGGGACAACAAAATGATACAAGTATTTCTCTTCAGTAATTACACCAATTTAGCACACTATCTTTTAGTATTTCTCAAACTACAGTAAAGTACAAAAAAATATAGTAAATTACAAGCAAGCATAGTAAATTACAGTCAAGCATTCCAATCTCAGATTGTAACAAAATGATACCACAAAAACCTAGTAATAGCATCAGATAAGAGCTCCACCAAGAAAAAAGACTTGTTAACATACAAGCAAAATTTATTTGATGGCAATTAGCATTCAAATGAATTTTGATAGCAATTAGCATCATCTTCTCTTTTATAACGTGTTCAAGATAGTAAATAGAAAAACTACATGAACATGCAATGATTGATCTCTTTGGTATTTCAATTAAATAGAGAAACAACATGAAATATTTCAAGCAATGACTATTATAACTTGTTTCAACCTCCAGATTGAATGACAATGTAAAGAACACCATGAAAACTTTAAATTCAACAATGTAATATAGCAAGAACTCCACCATAAAAATTTAATATAAGAGCTCCACCATTAACACCAGAATTGTGTTTGTCAAAGACTAAAGAATCCAAGTTCAATAAATCTCATTCCACTGTTACACTGTATGTTGGCCTGCATTTATCTCATTCATTGCTCTCTTGACACGCTCATCAGGCTCAATATCCACTATAAGCGTTTGAACAATCTCACACCCATACATTGACATTGCCTAAATGCAAAGCATCAGGTTAATAAAATACTGAAAGTGAAATATACTAACTATTAGTCAAGGACATGCAAATTACCTTCTCAAGTTCGTCCTCTACCGATTTAGCAATTAATTCTTTTGTTCAAGTGCATCATCCAAGTTCAGCTTTGGAACACTAGCCCTGATGACTGAAAATAAGCATACAATTGCCAATTTAGATTAAAGCCTCATGTTTCAATTATAAAAATAACAAATACTGTCTTGAGTCTTTCCAAATAGCGTTTCATGTCTCAACATGGGATCTGTACTATAATCCATGATTCCATGATCATAACTGGCAAGAACTAGGGCACAAATTTCTTCACCAATTGCTCCACAAAATATATTTTTTTTTAAAAATTAATATCATCCAAACTTCAAACCCTCAAATACACAGCTGAAGCACTACAACTTTCCATCAAAGAGAGATATGAGGAGCAGAGCTTACCTCTGATGTAACGAACTCTTATCTCAACAACATTCCATCAAAACGAGGATATAAAGAGCGTAAAGAGGGATCAATTGAGGAGTAGAGCTTACCTCTGATGTTAATATCGGTCATAGAAAAAGATCATACATAAATAGGAGGAGAAATTCGAGGAAAAGATGAACGTCTTTTAAACCCAACCCTAATCCTAGATCGATTAAGACGATTCTGATGAGCAGCGGCAGGCAATCGACGATGGAGGTGACGGATTTTTGTCGACTGGGGAGAGAGGCGAGGAATTTGGGAGAAGAGCTACGGGATCGACTTCTGTCGACAGGGGGAGGAGTCGTCAGCTAATTTGTGTTGGCTGGAGAAAGGAAAGGGCGCAGTGGGAAGCGTCGCGCGGCTGGATAAAAATGGGCGCGGACTTTTGTCAGAGGGGGAAAAGTCGCGCAACTGGAGAAAAAAAAATGGGCGCGGGAATTTTGTCGGCTGGGGGAAAGTGCAGGGTCGGCTGAAAAATAAGAGGGAATAGAAAAAAAAATAGGGTTTTATAAATTTTACCAACAGAATATATATCCGTCGGTGATTTTATTGGTAACACCAACAAAAATTGCCCGTCGGTAATAAATTCGTCGGTGAAGCTCTATTTTATTGTAGTGAGTACCAACTCTATCCTAATTAAACTCAAAAATTATTTATTTAATTAAATCTCATAGTTCTATTTATTGATATTATACATGTAGAATTGCATTGTTACACTTGGAGCTACGTGGAGTTAAAAGAATTTGAAGAGTTTGTAGATTGCATATATTATGTGGTGTTTTTTTTTCACGTGAAATGAGTTGCAATGTTATTGTTAAGAGTTTGCACTTTAGGTAATAGTTTGGGGTGCATAGTGCTACTGTATTTAATTGCATGTGGTAGTTCATATCGTGACTTGATGTTTGATGATTTGATGCATTGGTGTTTGTGTTAAATGAAATTCCGGGGGTTAAATAGTATTGGGTTACTTTATCAATCACTTCAAAAAAAATTTTACTCAATTTTAACTTCAATCAAATGCAAGAGCAACTAAGTAATGTTCGTTAGCGAATATGAAGCACAATAATATACAAACACGCAAGGCAATGCTAACATACGAAAATATAGTGGTTCGGCCAACCGCCTACTCCACTACCTTGGTTTCATAGCAAGAATTTTTAACCAACTACTTTATAGATTTTGTGTTTCTCTTTGAATACAATCGAGGACTCGATTCTCAATCCTTTGAGAATTTCTTAAACCTATTCACCAAGGCAAAACATAATTCTATAAAATAAACTCTAAGTGTTTACACTAGCACACCTAGCAAGCTAACCAATGAAAATAAGTTCAAATAATACTTAAAATACAATGAAAATAGCTAATGAATAAAACCAAGATCAAATGCTCTTTTCCAAGCCTTCAAAGCCTCCAACTCGCCAAGACGTTGAGCTCGAATCGAAGCCCGAGTTGAGGGAGATGAGCGCTTGAGAAGTCGTTGATCGGAGAAGCGAGCGCAAGTCAATCAATCTCTAGAATGCACAAATCTCTCTTTTTAAAGCTTGTATTAGTTGTTAAGAGATGTTAAAGAAGTTAGGTGAGGGGTATTTATAACCCCTCAACCGAACGGCTCCTCAACGGGCATTTTTTCGCCCATTGGACTCTGTTCGGTCGCTTGCCGATCGATCGTCGGTCGACCAACCAATCAACCGCCCAGTGATCGCTGGCATTTTGTGCTTCTGCCGCTATGTTCGGTCGACCGAAGGGTCGACCAAATAAGTCACGTTTTAGCCCCTCTATTATCCAGTCGACCGAAGTAGATACTGCCGGTTTTTGACCTCGTTCGATCAACCGGTCGGTCGGCCAAAGTAGCCACTACCATTTTTTTGGCATTGTTCGGTCGACCGTCCGGTCGACCGAAATAGCCACTGCCGATTTTTGCATCTGTTCGGTCGACCGACGGTCGATCGAAGTTGCTACTAAGGTTTAAAATCTCGGTCGGTACGGTACGATAAGTTTGGTATTTATCGGTTTTTTAGATTTTCGATATATAATATACCCGGTATTTGAAAAAATTAGGTATATTGTGTATATCGGGCGGTATATGGCGATATGATTCCAAATACCGCCCGGTATGGGCGGTATATGCTCATACCGCCCGGTATGGGCGATACCGGGCGGTATGTCACGGCAATGCCGTTGGCGTTGCCAACGACTCTGTGGCCGACAGCCCGACAGGGCTGTCAGCCACATGGGGAATCATACCGCCCGGTTTGGGCGGTATTTGATATATACCGACCAAATCGGGCGGTATTACATGCATACCGGGCGGTATACCGCCCAGTATGATCAATAGTGACCCCAAACGGCTCTATAGCCGTTTGGGGCAAGTTTGGGTTGTTTTGGGGGCTATATAAAGCCCCCAAAACACTTCTTTCATCCTCACTCACCCCTCTACCCATCTAAACTCTCAATCTCTCTCAATCTGTCTCTTTATTAATTTCTACGTCGAAATAGCGCCGAAATCTCAAGCCGACCCCGCATGGCAGCACGGTTGTCGGTTGGAGAAGGCTCATCACTGGCAATGCCTCCACTGTAATATGATTTCACGTGGTGGAGACATCACTCGATTGAAGCAACACTTGGCCGAAGGATTTTCCAACGTCGTCAATTGCGCCAAAGTACCGCCCGAAGTCCGAAAAATGTTCAAAGCGCAACTTAACAATAAGAAGGAGCAACGTCTTAAGACTGCAGCTCAACAAGCCGAGTTCGACCGACGAGCTACCCAAGATGTCAGCGGTGGCCATTATGAGGCTCGAGGTGACCATTACGACGAGGAGGCAGAACTTCAAGCTGGTATCCAAGCTTCATTGGAGCATGCTGAATTCGAACGAGAACGGATGTATTATCCCAGATCTCAATTCGAATATGGCGGCGGCAGTGGCAGCGGTGGGATAAGCAGCGTCGGCTCAACTTCGGCTGCCGGAGCAATTGACCGAAGCGGTCCAATTCCCTCCGGTCCTTATATTGGTCGGAGTTCTAGCATGAGAGCACCTCAAACTCAGAGCAGAGGAAGCAGCAGAGGAGGCCTTTGTGGATTCTTCACAAACCTCGGAGCAAGTGGTAGGAAAACTAATGTTGATATTTCTGATCTTGATCCCAGGGTATTTCCTCCTCCATCATCAAAGCAATCGCGCATAGACGATGTTTGGGCCAAGAACAAGAAGTGGGAGTTGGGGAAAACCATCTCCAAATGGTTCCACTTCAGTCGGATTCCCGCAAATGCAGCCAACAACCCGTACTACCGAACTATGATGTCTACCATCCAAAAGGTAGGCCCAGGTATTACCCCTCCAACTCCGTATGAAATTTCAGGACCTTTCCTTGGTCAAGGAAATAAATCAATGGATCGACAGAATCAAGCAGCAATGGGGGGATTACGGATGCACTTTGATGTGCGATAGTTGGACTGGTCCAACCCGAATGAGCATCATCAACTTCCTCATCTATTGCAACGGGAGGGTTATCTATCACAAGTCGGTGAACGCATCCGATGAAGTCCATAGTTCTCTCTACATCTCGAAGCTGATGAAGGAGGTGATCGAGGAGAATGGACCCTAGAACTTTGTTCAAATTATAACCGACAACGGAGCTAATTTCAAAAGGGCTGGTGAGATAATTGAACTGTATTATTCTCACATATATTGGACTTCATGTGCAGCGCATTGTGTAGACCTAATGATAAAAGATAACAGTGATATATCGATGGTGAATACGACGGTAAAAAAGGGGCAACAAATTACGCGCTTCATATACAACCACACATGGGTACACGCTCTTATGAGAAAATTTACATAAGGTATTTTTTAAAAATAATTTATAGTATTTATTTATTAATTAGTTTAGGTGATAATTACTAATAATAATTTCATATTTTAGGTGAAATTCTTCGACCGGGAGCGACTCATTTTGCAACCAATTTAATCGCATTAAGGTCGCTCCAACAACGTAAGGCGGGCCTTCGATCAATGTTTACAAGTGAGGAATGATCTACATCAAGATATGTCGGAACTAATGATGGAAAGCAAACCGAGAAGTACGTCCTCAACACGCGGTTCTGGGATCGCGTTGCGGAGATAGTCGTCGCCGTAGAACCATTGTACAAGGTTCTACAACATGTGGAGATGGAAAAGACGCCTCAAATGGGTCATCTCTACTACTACATCCATCAAGCACAAGAAGAAATCAAGAGGGTGTTGATTTCGGAGACCAAGTATAAACCCTTCATCGACATTATCTCCCAGAGGTGGGAGGATCAAATGGGTCGTGACATACACATCGCGGGTAATTTTTTATTTAATTTTAATTCATTATGCTAAATTACTTATTAAATTGATAATTTTTTGTAGTGTATTATTTAAATCCCGCATACCAGTATCGATATGATCTTGGAACGACGGATAGTTTGTTATATCCATTTCACAAGGTCATACAACGAATGTCGGCAACAACCAGAGAAGCGGCACAAGCTCTAAATGAATCAAAATATTTTCGAGATTCAAGTGGTAATTTCGGAGATCCATTTGCAATATCGTGCCGAGATTCTATAGATCCAGATAGATATAATTTTTTTCAATTTATTTATTAATTATAAAATTGGTAATCTCGTTACTAAAATCAATTTTAAATCTATTGCAGTTGAATGGTGGTTGCAATTTAGAATCGAAGCTCCAACTCTTCGGAACATTGCAACACGTATCCTCTCGCAAACCACATCATCAAGTGGATGCGAGAGAAATTGGTCGACCTTCTCCTTAATTCATACCAAGCCGCACAATCGGCTTTCATATGCCCGATTAGAGAAGCTAGTATATGTTCATTACAACATGCGGCTTCGAATGCGGACATTACAAAACGAAGATATTCGACATGTAGATCCGTTCGATGTTGAGTTCGTCCAAGACGATGCCGACCCGATAATTGATTGGTGGAGTGCAATGGAGAGCGACCAGCCTCTTCTTGATGAACCAGGCGAATCACCTCAGCTTTCACCAATTATATCTGATGCACTTGAGTCTGAGAGCCAACCAGAAGACATAGTCATTACTCCCTTGGACTCTCAACGAATTCGGCAAGCAAGACGCCGATCCAAATCAGACTCTCCATCTTCCCAATCAAAAGGAAAAAAGAAGGCAACACCTTCAAAGGCAAAAGGCAAAGCCAAAGATAAACGACCAATTGATCCTTTGGAAGCGATTGCAGAAGCAGAAGAGGACGAAGAAGACAAGCCCTCCATTCATAGCAGTAGCAGCACAAAAGACGAAGGAGATGATGATGATGGAGCTGGTGGAGAAGATATTGTCGTGCCATCAACATTGTCATATGATGATCTATGGACAAATGAGCAATACTTCGATCACGCCACCCAAGATGATGACCGTGGTGCTAGTACCAGACAAACAACTCAGGTGTATAAGAAGAGAGACTCGCGTCGAAGAGGTGGACCGACAGCTTTGCAAGATTACCATCACGATATGATGAGTAGTTTGCAAGAGGTTTCTGAATCCACCTACTATGTATCCAGTACCTACTCAACTGATGATACAAGGTCTAGTTCTTGGAATCCCAACAAAGAAACGCTAATGTCAATGTGGTATAATGGATACCAAGGCATTATGCCATGGGAAAATTTCCAAATATGGGCATTAGAGAACTACAGTGTTGACCTTAGCCGTGTATGTCCCAAAGCCGAAGATATGTATGGGTACGACGGACGTCATTCGTCCGCATTTTAAAAATTGTATTCATGTATTTGATATTTGAATATTAATTTTAAGCATTTCTTCATCAATTATGTGTTATTGGAGAATTGGAGTTAGTTCTTTAAAAAAAAACAAACAACCGGCCGGTATGCATTTTTCATACCGGTTCGTACCGTGTATCGATACGGTACGGTACCGGTATGTACCGGTACCGGTACCGAGATTTTAAACCATGGTTGCTACTGTCATTTTTCTGCCTTGTTCGGTCGATCTATCGGTCGACTGAACTCAAGCTGAGGCTGATTTTTATCTTTTCTTTGTTACATACTTTTTCATGAGTTTAGTTACCAAATTTCAACTTGGATAACTTTACAAATAGGCTTGGGATGAGATCCTAGGGATATATTACAAGTTATTTACTTAACCTACGTCCAAGTCTTTCTTAACGATCTTTTCTTTCATATCTCCGAGCGAATTAAGTTCGTCGTAGTTTGCATGCTTATCGTAACCTCAACTTGAACTCAAAATTTCACACATATATTAAATTCTTATTTATTATCATCAAAATGAAAATCGAAGCTTAAGGGGAACCTTTAAGCCAACAGTTTGATCATTTGTTGCATCATAAGATTTATATAATAGCAGTTACTGACATGAGTTAGTAGATAAAATTTAAGTTAAGATATGGTTTAACTTAATTACCTTATTGCTTGGTCATATTGGTACTGTAATATTTAGTATTTTGTTGATATTTTTTTTTGTGTTTGCATCAAATTTGCAAGTACAAGTTTATTAGTAGCGGGTTAAATAGAATACAGAAGAAGCATATTCTAACACCAATTTCATTACTAAGTATTGTATTAAGTTATCCCCTTTTATATTTATAGTATAAAATATTCTTTTTATTTCATATGCATGTATTCATCTAATCATGAATTCTCATCCTTATTTAGAGTTCTTGAGCTCCATAGTATTTTGGTCGCATGCTCTCGAACATGATATTACCATTATCCCTTAATGGGAATGACCCTAGGAGCAACATGACATCTCCTCTATTCTTCACTCCTATCCAAAATAGAAAAATTAATTAGTCTATTTTTTTTCCTCTCTCTTCTCCCTACTTTTCTCATGTATAAGTCTTTGGGATGAGTGCCCTATCAAACATGACAAGTAATAGTTCTATTTATCGGTCCATCGACTCTCGATCCGACCCAAAAAACTCGAGAATTTGACCCGACCCGAACTATTTATCGGGTACAATCCAACCAAACCCGACCATAATCGGGTCGGGTATCGGATTTGGAATTCTGAAATCCGATGACCCGATTATTTATATTTTTTGATTATTTTAAAAATATTTGTTTTTAATTATTTTTATAATATTTTTAAAAAATTATTTTGAAAAAACTCATTTTTACTTAAACGGGTAAACTCGACCTGACCCGAATTAGTCTGGGTCGAATCGGGTTGAATTTGAGAGGTAATTTTTTTTGAATCCGACCCAATCCAACCCAACCTAATTACACTTGATTGGGTTAGATCGATTTTTTTTCTAAATTCGGCCCGACCCGACCCGACCCGTGAACAGTCATATTTGTGACACATTTTAATGGAAGGAGTGAGGAGAAACTCTTTGTGGAATATTATGCATGCTCATATTATTGATGCTTGACCAATAAAATCTCCATTATATTGAACCTTCAGGCTGCACATAAACATGAAATTGGATGATTAGTGACAGCTAACGAGAATACACGATGCTTAAACTCGTACTCTTTAGTTGACAACATGTTGTCCTAAAGATTCAACATTGGACAAACATTTGGTAGGATTTAGCTTCTTGTTGACCAATTGCAATCACAGTTTCAAGCAGGTGGTTGAACACACCCGACCAGAATTGCTTCAGATTTAGGGCAAGCTCATCAGGATTAGGTCACTAATGGCATCACAAATAGTCTTTAATTAGCCCGAGAGTTGAAACCCTTAAATATTTGTGAACACTTATATCCTCTTTATTTATTTATTAAAAAGAGAAAGAAATAATCTTTCCGAGACTTCAATCTTGGATCCTCTGCTTTGCTGATCCCATGAATCATCACAAGCCACGAATCAGGTACATGTAATGTCTGTAATCCACCTTTACTCTTGTTGCTTTTGTTTTAAATTCGGAACCATTCCTCGTGAGAGAATGTGTGCTTAGACTACTACATAGTGAATCATTAGTACTACAGAGATTGCTTTAAAAGATGAGATCAGAGGGGGGAAAAGAGATTACTACATAGTGAAAAATTAGTACTACTGTCAATATTTTTTGTTCTACTTGATTCAGAACAATTACTCATTGCAAGTGTCCTATGATTATTCAAATAGAAAGGCAAATAAAGCACGCTCATCCATGCATTAACTAATAGTATATAGTTCAAAAATGGTTACCTTCCTTTCCTGGCAAAATATCATATTATTGACATTGATATATTTGCTTTCGTTGGATTGAATTGAATTAAATCGGATAATAAATTTAAAAAATTATATAAAATTATATTATTATTTTTATGCATCGAATATAATTTTATAATCTTATTTTTTCTGATTCAAATATTAAACAAATAAAGGGTTGAAATTCATTTCTTATATTATCCTGTTTATCCCACGAAGTAAATATATTTTTATTGGAGCAAAATAAAAATTCCATTTAAGAAACTATATATAGTAACTTGTTAAGAACTATCTTCTTTCTTTAATTCTTTTTTTTCTTTTTTATAGGTATAGGCGTATAGCTCATCCTATCTTCTTTAATCTTTATTTTTTCTTTTTTCTTTTTTTTTTATTTGATGCTGCTGGAGTAGCTATCCTTCTTTCTTTATTATAGAACTTTATGCTATTGTCATTATATTTAAGTGTTCTTTTGTTTCCAATAAGCTGCGTGGAAAGTTTTAGTTTTTAGAAAGTAAATTTTTTTTCTCTTATTTAATTGACAAAAAATGATGGAAAAAAAAGAATTTTATTAACCTAGAAAGCAACTTATTCATTCTAAAGTAAATTATACTTCATGCCAACTATGAATAGCATAGTTAGTAATAATATATTGAATGTTGCCTAGAGATTTAGAATTTGAACCCTAATATAATTATCTACTGTGACTTTTTATCTTTATTAAAAATAAATAAATTGTACTTTTTTTAAAAAAAAAAGTAAAAATTTATTATTACTTGTGAGTTTTTTAATTATCTATGCTCTTTTTTATGCAATATTATAATATATTATATTAATTATATATAATATTATAATTATACTTTATATCATAATATTATTAATTACAAAAAGCATATTGTATTAATGTGATATTATTATACTAATTATAAACAGAAATCATTTTAGTCATTTGACGTGCATATTTTTAAAAATATATAATTGAACCAAATAAAATATAGAAAGCCAATTCATAAGAAATTGCAATATCCTTTCTATCAATCAAATATATTTTTAATATTTTTTAGCAAGTTCACATGAAAAATTAATTTATAGAAATTATAATTTCTTAAGGTATAAAAATTTACTTCTCACGTAAACAAAACAAGGCTCTCTTAATAATTTTGTACGGGCTTCTTGCCTCCCAGCTATCCCTAAAAAATCAAACTATCATATGGCAAAATTAACATGCACGTAATTAAATCATGATAAATTTATTATTAACAAAGATCAAATTATGCGAACCCCGATATCATCGCTTAATGTGTATTGTTCAGTTTGTGTAAATGTATTCATCTTGTGCATATGTAACGTTGGTTTGTTCATTCTTCCATACGTGGAAGTGATGTTGAATGTTCATCGCGTCTTATACTTGTTAGTACATTAACTTAGCTTTATTCTAAGAATAAATTTTTTAATCTTTGATAAAAATATATATCATAGAACTGTGAAAAAAATAAATATGAATATATTTATTAAAGCAAAAAAACATGTGATAAATTAAGCAATTTACCTTTACAAATCATGGTATCTTACTAAATTCAACTTAATACTTATCCGTTCGAGCATGTATTGATAACCAATACTAAATCAGTTATATTATCACTATTTTTTAGATGTGTGTTTGATTTCACCTTCTTTTTAAGTACTTCTTTATCTACTTCATTTTTGTTCCTCCGCATAATTTGGTTGAGCAATTAAAACGATACTTATCTTAGTCCCAAATTAAAATGTAATAAAATCTTTCAATTTGGCAAATTAGATGCATCAAAAATGCAATTTCATAAAGGATGAGCCTTTGTTAAAAATTAAAAAAAAATTGATGAGGAACAAAGGGTGACTAGCATAAATAAGAAAGAAGGGTTTGGTCTTGGAAATTAAGCCTAAGCTTTTCTTTTCTTTACCTAAAGTTGTTCTTTTTTGAATTGTGATGTACCAGAAGGTGTTAGTTTGTCTTTGTCTTGGCAGTCTTGGGATGATCAAAAGGCCAAACTAAACATCCTTTTAGCATTTTGAGGATGATTTCAGCTCTGTGATATATGTAATAATTATTAATTTACTAATGTTCATAAATCTTCTTCACATGTCACCAATCGTTGATCTACTCAACACTGACCATTTATATTCGGTGCTGGTTGTTATTAGATTCTCTTTCATCTGTTCTCTAATCTCTAACACCCTCATTCAATTCCCATTAAATAAATATGGACTACATTGTAGTTTACCTACCTAGCTAGCTAGGGTTTAAAATATTAAATTTGTTTATAACTGTAGACAAAGTGATTTAAAAAATTACTGATGGGGATCATAATAAATTCTATTTAATTAGTAATATGGACAAACTGATGTACAGACTCCTATTCAAGTTCATGTTAATAATATTGAAAATTATCAAAGAGGAATATATTCCTGTTTGATTGAAGACGAGACAGGTAAGGCCATGGCCCTCTATATCCTCCACTCCTGTTTGATGCTAGTTTTTTTATAAAAAAAAAAATAGTAACGTGGACAAATTGCAACTAATCCAATAAAGATGTGCATCCGGTTCTTATTCCCATGACTTCTTTACATCATCAATAATTAAAAAAAAGACAAAGGTAACATGAAACAAGGTACATGAGAATAGTCAAGAGGTTGTCTGATCCATCAACTTGTAATTTTGTCTCATTTTTTTAATCTTGTTTTTTTTAAATGTAAAATGTAAATTTGTATTTGCCTGATCTGTATAAGCATGTTTAAGAATGGATATGGATCTACCTGTCTGCAGAAGAAGAAGATTCTCCATGTTCCCTAAACCACAAAACATGAACACTTGAACCCCCAATGGAATGGATGGCATTTTGTGCATAAAAGCTGATTTGGGACAAGGAATTCAGTGAAGAGGAGGAAGACACAGTTGTTCCTGTTCTAAGGGCTCAGTTTGGTGAGCATAGGACAATAATGTCTCTTGTAGGGTCATTCATCAACATCACAAGAATGAGGTAGGTGACTAGGTGCCCCCAATGTGCATTGCTCCTACAAGCTCATCATGATAATTATAATTATCTTTCACAAATTATAAATTACCTATATTTTAGGGTAGTTCATTAATTTTCAACTTTTGCACTGGTAGGATATTTTTTTAGGTTAGTTTCATTTTTGGCCCTTGGAGTTTTTTTTTCTTCTCTAATTCATTCTCATAATTCAATTTATCAAAATCTATCCCCAAATCTTAATGAATCGTCGTAACGACTTTCAAATTATGTTAATATATTTGCTATTTTATTAGTCTGTGTCAACAAAGCTCATGTGTTTTGCAAATATATTATTTGGCACCGAACGATATAGGTAAAAATATTATATTTAATTCGATTTACAATGATAACAAAAAGGAGTCAAGCAAAGCCGCACAAGATTAGGAGAAGAAGAGGTGGCTTCTTAGGAGAGGTGCTAGCAAGGGCCTTCATTGTCTTCGATATTTGAGATTGATAGAGAGAACAACAAAGTGAGGCGTCAATCATTTAATAAAACTTAGATGACATTGAGAAGTTATTGGTTTAAAGTTTAAGAACAAATTGATACAAGTTAAACTTCAAAAATTAATTTCAGAACAAAAAATGAAAACTATAGGGCAAAATGAAATTAACTTTTTATTTTTCAGCTCGTCTATCTGCAGCTTCTCAATTAGGGTTTATCCATCTTGATTAATATATTATCTACTTGCGAATAGACGATAAGTGAGTAGAACAAATAGATTGATGTTTAAAGATTGTCAATTTTGCTAAAGTGAGGAATGAGACATTAAACTCCAAAAATTTAATCCATTCAGTTTTTTTTTTCTATTTTGATTTTGTAATCCATTCAGTTTTTAGGTTTCTTTTCTATATAACTTAAGTTTATGAAATTAATTGTATGCTTAATTGGCAATTATGGTGCCTATACAAACTATATATATATATAACTTTATAACATAATTATTACAAAATATACATAGACACAAAAATATATTAAAAAATATTGAAATAAATACATAAAGCGCTATAATCAAGAATCAAACCTATAACCTACTATAACATGCTCACGTATCTAACCACTAAATTACCGATGAGTCAACTAATTATTGACATGTTTTAAATTTTTTATTTATATTTTAAATTAGGATAGTTATTCTCTTCTTCTAAAAGCACTTAAAAATAACAAAAATCCTCTATAAATTTTCTTATTATTCAAAATTTTACCAAAAACTGATGTGAATTGATTTGATCGATAAATTCAAAAATCTAATCAAGACAAATTAAAAACAGTAGTTTTTTTTTCTAAATTTGAAGCCTAGGAATGAGATTTTTCTTGGTTTGAAAATTTTTAAATTAAAGATGGATTAAAAATTTATAATTGAATCAAATGGTTAACTCTCCCTGCTATTAAATTAGATGAAATAAATTAGGGACAAAATAGTAGTCCTAGTGTTTTTTTTTATAAAACAAAATCATTATAAAAAGTACGTAACCATGAGAATATACACACCGTTAGACGTGGAGATAGACGCATAAAACGTTATAATTAAGGATCGAATCGTGATCTATTGACAACATACTCAGATGTCTCACCACTAAATTACTAGTGGGTCAACACTCAACATAGTCCTGACTCCCCATGTGAGGCATAAGAAATATATAAGAAATAATATTTTTTATAAATGATATATATTATTTACTTGGACATCAAGAAAGTTTTTCATCTATTCCCTACAACTTTGTTAATATTGTCCTTCCAAATTTATGATAATTACATCAGGAGTAGATGATAAGTTTTATTATTTTAAAATTAATAAATTATTTTAATTAATTCAATATTAGTTAATATTAATTATATTTCTAAGATAATATTTAATTTTAAAAATTAAATTTTGCTAATTGATTCTTTTTATTATGTTATTATTAATTAAAATAAATTATAATCCAATATTCTTATTTACTCAATCAACGATCACACATAAACAACTATAACGTAAAATTTCTCTACAAAATCTATCTCTTTCATGTATTATATGTTTGCAAGGGGGGGATTTGGTAATTTTTTGTCTTTATAGGGATGGAGAAATTAAAAGCATGGAAACATTACATACCGCAATCCGAGGCATCCGGAGTGCTTTCAAGTGGGCCCCGAATATTTTCTTTTTCCCTCCTCCTTTTGCTTTATCCGGCCGGATTGAAACATTACTTTGGCTTTTAAAATTCTCTCGTCCTCCTTCTATTCCTCCTTTCATTTCAAATCCCTATTAATCGTGTCATTAAGCTCCCCAGTCCGAGAATACGGTAATTAAACCACCATCTCTTGCCGGACTTCCCAAATTACTTATTTGCCCATCCCCAATTTATTATTATTATTTTAGATAATAGTAAATATATTTTCCCAATTTACTTGGTCCGGACAGTGTCTGATCATTAACTTCATTTATTCCTTCTTACAATCTGTACAATCCACTGAAGAAAATGTGACAAAATGGCTTTAAATGTACAAATTTACATTTAATTTTGACTGTAGTCGATACAGCTACGATGGCTTCCTTGTAATTATCACGAACAGCAAGGGCAAAGATGAATGCTTAAGTTGTACTCTCAGCCCTCCCTCCTCTTTAAATGCGCTCTTTCTTCGGCGCTTGATTTCTTTCTTCTTTAAGCCCATTTGACCGTTGCCCCTTTCTCTCTCTCTCTCAACGTCTCTCTTTGATGAAGTCGTCTTCTGCTAACAAGGAGTGATTTGATTCCACAGTGTGATCTGCTGCAGGGGAATTGGATTCTTCTTCATGTGCTGAGGCCTGAGAAGAAGGTTTTTGCTTCAACTTCAAGGTTTGATAGTATCTGCGTACTCGAATCGAATTTCTTCTTCTTCGCCTTCTATTTTGCCTTTACTTTCTCACTAGAGATGAGAAACAATGGCAGAAAGGAGAGTGAATGCATTCATTCAATGGGAGGGGCCTCTGCTGCTCTTATTTACTGTCTTTTGTCATTTTTCTGCTTATGCTTTAGAGAGCTCAACTGTATAATTCTCAAGTTTTAATGTCAACCTTTTACTGTTTTTGTCCTTTTCTTATTCATGCGATGTGGAATTCTTTTGTGATTATTGATTCATCAGATGAGGTTTTCACATTTCTAGGCTCGGATTTTTCTTTGAACTATCCAGATTTGTAGTTGGAAGCCAGATCAAGATTGAAGTTTTTTTTCTCTCACTTACTTTGTTTTGCTTCTCTTTTATTTTTTTATTTTTATTTTTATTTTTATTTTGGAGGAGGATGGTGGTTGATTTCTCATTCATTATAGTTTCCATCTATTTTTTCTTCTCTCTTGAGATCTAGATTAGCATTACAGAATATATTGATCTTCTTTATACCACATGCATGTCTCCTTTTCAGGTTGTTAATGTGTTAATACTTTTTACATTTTCTTTTGTGGGAACAGCTTAATTTCCAGAGACTAATTCATGTTCTTCAGATGATCTGGTTTCCTGAAGAGTAATTGACTATCTCTTCGTATTATAATAGATCAGATAGTAAAGAGAATCATGTCCATCTTTGCTAAAAATGATATCTTTGTACTCACATAGTTTTCTTCTTGCACTAGCATATTACATCTTACTTCTCAGATAAAAACTATTTCCTCATTTTATTTTTATCTCAGGGAAAAAATATTTATTATATGTCCTCAACTATTCCAATACATAGTTTTGCAATTGTCTAGTTACATACAAGAAAATGTCTTACGAAGGAGCCTATTTTATAAGATGAAAAAATCTAAAACTTCTCTCTTCTCAATATTCAGATTGGAAAACATTTATTGCTTACTGTACTTTCTGCACTGAGGAGAAGGTGAAGGAAAGGTTCCAAAGAAAGTTGCAGTCATCTCCATTTGTTGTAAGTCAATCTAAATCTTCTTTTCATATAATATGGGATCTGTTTTCAAACATAAATTTCACTATATATCTGTGGAGATCTTGAGCACCATTTTGCAGTAAGAAATGTTGGGGAAATTTTCTGACTAATTAGTCCTGAAACAGCACTGAAGGCACCTATGAGTTTGAGCGACAGTCATCTATCTACCTTCTGCAATCATGGTTGTGATTCCATTCTGAAGAATTCATAGATAGACTTCAAGAGATGGGATGTTCTACTTCAAGGTTGGAAGATGAAGAGGCTGTCCAGCTCTGCAAGGATCGGCGAAATTTCATAAAGCAGGCTGTTGAGCAACGGCTGCGCTTCGTTTCTGGCCACATTGCTTATATTCAGTCTCTGAAGCGAGTCTCCCACGCTCTTCGCGATTTTGTCGATGGAGATGAGCACCATGATTCATTTTCAGATACATTCACGACACCTCCATTCACTCCTATGAAGAAACTAAGCCCCGAAATGATAGGAGTTCCATTCAAGTCCTCAGTGTCAGCACTAAATCAGTCTGATAAAAGCATTGGAATTCCACTCAAGTCCTCAGAATCAACAATAAACCATTCCAAGGGAAGCACTTTTCATATTGCAAGATACATGCAATCTGGAGGAAGCTCTTCTATTTCTGTTGAAGAGTGTCCTCAGCCAGCAGAAACTGTGAGAATTAACTCTTATTACTCTATGGATCATTATGGAGGTGGTGATGGCTTTTTTGCCACACAGGCTTCCCCATTGAGCTCCTCATACTTTTCTTCAGCTTATGATAGGCCAAGTTACACGCCAGCATCACCTCAAAATCAACAGTGGGATTCCTTTTGGAACCCTTTCTCTTCATTGGACACATATGGATACTCATACCAGAATACTTTTGATCAGATGATTAATGATGATGATGTAGCAGGACTTAGGCAGGTCAGAGAAGAAGAAGGAATTCCAGAATTGGAAGAAGAAGGATCAAGAGAGGAAGATGAACCTGCGCAGCTAGAAAGCCAGCATGAAAGATGTGAAGCCAATGCAAACCATACTAGAACAAGTGATGCAAGTTTAGATTCTTCAGGAGCCAAGAGTAAAGGAAGCAAAATACATGGAGTTAAGGAGTTTCAGAAAAAGCAACATATGGACAATATTGAAGTATCAGAAACAAAAGATGCAATAGAACTCAAAATAACTAAGGAGAAGGAAGTGGTCAGTAAGAGAAAGTCTGCAGAAGAAACCCCTGGTTTTACTGTGTACCTAAACCGAAGACCAGCAACCATGGTAGAGATCATGAAAGACATTGAGGGCCAGTTCATGCGGATTTGCGATTGTGCTCATGAGGTTTCAGTATTGTTGGAAGCAAACCGAGCCCAACACTTGTCGACTTCAACTGAACTTGCAGGTACATTCTTCTAGTCCTTGACTCATAATTTTGGATTTAATTTTTTGGAATTTATATCATAGGCATTTCCTCTGCAGTCAAGATGATGAATCCAGTTGCTCTGTTCCGCTCTGGCTCATCACGGTCATCATCTTCTCGGTTCTTTCATGGTCCTTCAAGTTCAGGATGCGATGGTTATGAAAGCAGCAGCGATTACTCGGAGGAATCCTGCATGATATCAGGAAGTCACCAGTCAACATTGGATAGATTATATGAATGGGAGAAGAAGTTATATGAGGAAGTTAAGGTAATTCTTTGACTCAAATTGATGTTTGGTTACAACCAGTTACAGAAAACAAATATATATATATATATATGGATTTCAATATAACTCCAGAAGATGTTTTATGTTGGTGCAGGCTGGAGAACGCATAAGAATAGCATTTGAGAAAAGATACATGCAGATGAGAAGCCAAGATGTCCATGGTGAAGAGCTTTCCGTTGGTAAAACAAGAGCAGTTGTAAGAGATTTGCATACTCGGTTAAAAGTTTCTATACATTCAGTTGAGTCAGTTTCAAAAAGAATTGAAACTTTACGGGATGAGGAATTGCATCCACAGCTGATTGAGTTATTACAAGGGTATGCTCTAAACTTTTGCTTTATCTATCAATTTTACTATTTTAGTGTGTTAAAAATAAAAATGCATATGGCAATCATGTTAGGCTGCTATTTAAACACATAATGTAGAAGGTGGTTTAAACATTTATAAGCCATTCACCAAAAACTTAGAAAGGAAGTTAGCACCTTCATGAATTTACATTAGAATGAGTCCATGCTAAAAGTTCACATAGGATATTTGCTACATGAACTTGCTAACTGACCATTGCAAGTCTAAATCATATCTGAAGTCGAACCAGCTAGACACAAAGGGAATGCATATTAGAAATATATATACAGAGATCAATACATTGTCTACAAGTACAAGCAAATGGTTACTTGTTGATATAGAGAAATGTTACACAGTATATGATATGTATTTAGGATTACACATAAATTTTGCCCATATCTTGTTCTTTCCATCCTTATACAATGTAAGATATGTGCTGAATATGTGCTTACTAATCATCAAGTAATTGTCCCCGACATTTCAAATATTACAGTGATTGGAAAATCTCTCACCCTTATGCCCATTGCATGTCCTTGAATTGCTTGTCACTTCCCTAAAGCACACTTCCATTCTTTGTTTGCCTTCATCAATACATGACTTTGATCAAGTACCAGAACTTGTTTATATGGATGTTTTTGGTCAATCCTTTTATATGATATAGTTGAAAACTTCATCCCTTAGGTCATTCAATTTTTCTTCTGTTCTCCCTTCTAACAGATCAAGCTTCTTTCCTAGCCAGAAAGCAGATTAATTTTTTTAGAGAAGATTATTCCATAACAATGAGAATTAACTAAATATGGCCCCTTTATCTGAACAGATTTTGTAACCAATCAGGTAGTGGAAAGCTCATTAATCTTGTGAAAATTGTCAATTCATGTCAAAAAGTACAGCAAGGATTTAAGTATCTGACGGGAAAACGTGTTCAAAACTAATTTACTTTGAGAGTGCCTGTCGATTTTTCAAATAGTTTCCTATAGGTATCAAGAGAGTACCCTGAGATAAGTAGATCTAATATCATCTTGAAGGACTGGCTAAAAAGCGCTATTGTATTAAATCTGACAAGTTAGGATACTTTCATAACTATAGTATGGATGTAGATATTGGCTAAACATGTTGCTGTTACAAGGAGAATGTGAATTTGAAAACTAGATATAGCTATTTTAATCCGCAAAGGATTTGCAAAAGATAAATATCACGAATTGCTGATTGGTACCAAACACTATCCACTAAGTGCAGTTAGACTCCTCCATGGCTTAGAATGCCACTGCAATACAAAGGACAAACATCATGCATGTTCTGAAATAAATAATATTGTATGCTTTCTTCACCATCTTTCAATGTTCCTTCTTTTTTTGGTCAAAATCTATCACTTTGCACTTGTACACAAATCATCAATATTCAGACGCTAAAATCCATTTCATCATAGCATGCTTTTATAAAGAAGTTCAGTTGATTCCTTTCAGTAATATAATCAGTCACTAGAAAGCCATTGGTAGAGCAATCTAAGAATTAAGATGGCATTGTATTCTAATGACCTATTCAATAGAGGAACTACAAATCAATAGATCTCAATTATCACTTACATAGCCAATTTTTACACTATATTTTGTCAGATCAAACAAATAATAAAATTCATTTCATCATTCATGAAGGTACAGTTGATTCCATTCAGTAATCACAAGAAAGCTGCAGGTAGAGTAATGAAAGTAATGATATATTCTCTAAAAAGTAAAAGCTTGTAGCTTTTTACATATTCCAACGTTATCATACAGATAGGAATTCTGCAAAGAAATTAGTTGTCACTCTCATGTTTTTCACTTTTGTCACTTGCATCTACCACTACTTCATCATGTAAAATTGCATCAAAGTGGGACTTGTATAATTGAATCATTGAATAAGAAATGAAAGAATTTGGGACCACAGAATTAGTTGATTCTGGAAGTCTTCAAGATGAGACAGTAAATTGTCGCTTGTGGCTTCTTTCATTGTTTATTCTTGTTGCTACTTACCCTCTTCCTTATACTGAGTGGTGTGGTCCACTGGATCAGAAGCAACATCAAATCACAGCCGTCAAATTTGTTCCCTTTGCCCCATTGGCGCAGGTTAGCGAAGATGTGGAGGACCACAGCAGAGTGCCACCGGATCCAGAAGCGCACGATAGACGAAGCCAAGCTCTTGATCCTTTCTTCTGCCGCCACCGGGAAGGCCCCGGAGAACTCGCCGCCGGCGAGACATCCCCGATTGGCCATAGCCCTCGAGACCGAGCTCCGTAATTGGCGAGCGTGCCTCGAGGCGTGGGTGGCGGCCCAGCGCGCCTACGCCCGGGCCCTGGCCGGGTGGGCCCTCCGCTGCAGCGATCCCGGCGGCGGCGGCGCGCGGTCGCCGCTCTCTCCGCCGCGGTCATCGGCTGGCGCACCGCCGGTGATGGGGGTGTGCGCGCAGTGGTCGCGGCTGCTGGAGTCGGTGGGGGAGGCGCAGGTGGTGGACGGCCTGGACTTCTTCGCTGCCGGGATCGGGTCGGTGAGCGGGATGGCGACGGCGGAGGAGGAGGGGGAAGGGGAGGACGGGGGCGGCGCAGCGGCAGCAGCCGTGGCGACGGCGGAGATGGCCAGGAGGGTGCTGTGCGCGGGAATGTCGGTGGCCGTCAGCTCGCTGGCGGAGTTCGCGGCGCGGTCGGCGGAAGGTTACGAGATCTTGTTGGTGCGGCGGGGCGGCGAAAGAAGGGCAGAGTCGTGATTTTGAGAAAGTGGCAGTCTTGTAATTAATTAGTAAAACCAAGGTGCTAGTGGTGGCAAAATATGTGTTCAGAATATAAACGAAAAAAAGAAAAGAGAAAATCTAATTTGATTTTTAGTGTGTTAAGCGTAAATTGTAACACCTGAATCCGACGTTTCAGGTTTTTTGTTCTATTTTTGGGAGACTACTCCAATCATTTTGATGTATATATAAGTGAGAAAGTATTATTACCCCATACCAGCATTTGGCGACCAACATCAGATGATTCAGATCTACGTTTTCGTGTATTATGGATTTAAGACATTTAATTAGAGGTGCTCATTTATGATATTTTTTTAATATATGATTAATTACATTATTTGTATTTATATGAACCACATAATAAAAGAGAAAATTTTCAATTTTTCAAAACCGTAACATAAAAGTCTAAAATTTTAGAAAGCAAAATATGAAATTTTTTTCTTTTCAAAATTATAATTTAAAAACTTTAATTCTAGAAATTTTGAAATAACTTCATTTTTTTAATTTCTACATCAGGTTCTTTCATTTTCATTTTGAGGCCTCGTTTAGTTGACATGAGAAGTAAATTCTTATGAAAAATTATAATTTTTATGAATTAACTTTTCATTTATATTTCTTGAGAAGTATCAAAAATGTGTTTGGTTGACAATAAACTAATTGACAAGAAGTGTAACTTTTCACCCGTAATATGTTTGATTGACATGAAGTATATATCAAATGACTAATATACTCTTCTTTTTATATAAATTAATATTTTATTTGTAAATTAAAATATATGGAAAAAATATTTGTAAATAAAATATATATTAAAATATATCAAAAAATTAAAATTTATTTGTAAATTATTATTTTAACACATATATGTAAAATATAATATATATTTTTCATATATAACTAATATAATATATAATAATAATAATTTTTATTTGAAGTTAATATTAAAAAATTATATTTTATTTAAATATAAATCAAAATGGAATAAATAAATCAAAAATTTATGAATTATTTAATTTCATAATATTGAAAATATAAATTAAGTCTAACATTAAATACAAATTTTACTTAAGTTGAAATAATATATATACATCCACGTAGTATGATCAGGAAACAATTCAATCTGGCATAAAAAGAACATAAACAATAACGGCCCTAAGCAATATCCAAGTTCCTAGTTTAGTAGATTGACTAACCTATTTGCATAGTAATCCGAAGTTAAATATTGCATGTACTTAGTTTTGCTATATATATAAGAGGGCCAATTTTTCAAATAACTAATGCTAAAATTAACTACATCTTTTATTAACATAAACATATGTTGAACTGCTTTCCTGAAATGGCCTTACGAAGAGCACCCATTTGCGTAAACAATTTCTAGACCTTGAAAATTAGGAATTTTACGGCAACCAACTCAGATGCACAAGAACAGCGGCTTGCGACAACTTTCAATGCCATTAATTTAGGTTCAGTGTAGATGAACCGAGGCCCTCAGACATTTATAACCAATAATATGATAAATATTTACAAGCACATGTGTTAAACTGCTACAGTGTTTACTCAAAACTAACAAAAGCAACTATTCATGAGACTGATCTAGGAGATCAACTTCCTGAGATTATGTGTGTATGAAATAAAGTTCAAAGCCAAACATTTGATACAAATAAAAAACCACAATTGTTTGACATCAATCTAAGCAGCCTTTCCGCAGTCTACGAAACTTCCAGGGTTGATTGTTATACTCTTTGTGCAATTATCAGTCTTATAAATGCCAACAAGCCGATCAGCTAGTTCAAACATGTTATTCCGCAGACTGCATCAAAGATCTATTTGTGAGAATCTTATAAAGAAACGAGTTAGCAGAGAAAAGGAACATTGAATGTTTTGAACATATTTTCAGAGTTCAGAGGCATTATTACCTTATGATAATAAACTGTGCATCTCTAGTCCGGTCCTTCACATAGTGCCCCACAATTGAGACGTTTTTAAAGTCTTAAAAGGTGGAAAAAGGAAGAGGTAAGAGCCAGATCAATGCGAGTATTGGATTCAACAAGTTGAGATAAATTACCCAGTGCTGCATCAATCTCATCCATAACATACAGAGGTGTTGGTTTGTAATGATGGAGAGCAAAAACGAGAGCCAATGAGCTTAGCGTCTGCTAGTAAATTCAGTTAGTAGAAAAACACCAAACCAGAGTTTCATTGAAATTAAGCTCTGTGATTTAACATAAAGGGAGGTCCAATAATCCGAATCCAGTCAACAACACAACAAACAAAGAACAATCACACAATCAACAGGGACAATCTTTTGAATTCATCATGAATTCTCATTCACCAGATTTAGACCCATACTTCATTAACTTCTCCTAGAGGGTTGTTATTCGACTTTAGCTTTTCTTAGAAAATAGACTTCATACTCACCCATTTAATACAACCTAGATAACTTGCTAAAGTTTTAATATGTAAATGTATATAAAATATATATGTACTATCAGGCACATTACCACTCAACCAAAAAATGTTGTGTCAATTCCTGAAATAGAACTTGTGAAATGATTGTAATTATATCATTTAAGTAAATAATTTATCTTTTTCATATCAATGTTATCATATTGTCTTTTACTAGTTTCAATTTACTATTATACATATTTAGTTGGGAAATCTCTAGTTTAGCTCCTATAGCTTAACGCTAGTATCAATTTTGTCCCTAAGTTTTTAAAAACTCTAATTTAGTCTCATGGCTTTTAAAGCTGGTTTCACTTGGGTCCCTGCAGCTAACAACATTAGTATTTTGGACATGTGTGAGGCACATGCAATGAGCAAATCCAATAAGAGCAACATGTTAAAAGAACTTTAGGTTTAAAAAATAGAAAAAGTGGTTTAACATGATAAAATTGGTTGTCAAGAGTCCCAAGTGTTAGGATTTCAATACGAGACGAAGTATGCCAAAAATAGCATACTTATGAAATGTTCTCTAAATTATTGATTCTATCATAAGTCCTATCAAGAGTAAACATGTGAGATTTCCAATTTGCACATGTCACACGTGCCATTTACATCCAAAATACTAATGTCATTAGGTCCAAGGAGCAAGGAGAAACTAGGTTTAGAAGTCAAGGAATTAGATGAAATTGTTTAAAAGCCCATGGATGAAACTTAAGTTAAACTGAATGGACTAAACTGAAATTTTCTTATTTACTTATTGCGTATGCATAAAATATACAAGGGCATTTTAGTCTAACATCCTCATTTGGAAATTAATGTGTTGCTTATATAATATTACCGCCATTCTTGATGGGAATCACTTTTCTAGTTTTCATTGTCAAGTGATTCCCATGAATAGCCACTAATATCCGCCAAACATGCTCGCATCTGAAGGAAATATATAACATTACCATAAACTGAACGCCTTTTAAGAATAAAACTTAAGGTAAGATAGAAAAGGTAATCCTTGTTAATTCACTTTCCTAGTTTCCATGGTCAAGTGCCCAGGAGCAAGTTAATTACCCATATGAATAGCAAATATCCAACCAAACATGCTTGCAAGGGAATTGATAATATTATAGCATGAACTGAATGCCTTCTAAGTGCAAAAATTAAGGTAGTGTTAAAGTCTCACATTGCTTAAGGATATGATCAAAATAACCTTTATTAAGATAGAGTTAGGTCCACTAATTTATTAACATAGTATTAAAGCGAGCAAAGGTCCTGAGTTCGAATCCTCCTAGTGTCAATATTTTTTAAAAAATAATTTCCACCTCAATTAAGGCAATCCACTTGTTGGACTTGGTTCAGTCTCCTCAAGTTCATCCGCCCACAAGTGAGAGGGAGCAGTGTTGTCAAGAGGAGTTAGGCGCCAAGATCCTTTATTGCCCAAAGCGCTAGGCGTTCGCCCGAGCAAAGCGAGGTGCTTATATTTAAGTATATATAATATTATATATTATTCGATGATAAACCTATTATATTCAGTTAATGTAATGTTTAATTATAAGTATATATTATATTATATTTAAGTATACATATAACATATTTAAGTATATATATCCCTTATTTAAGTATAAATGCACCATTCCATGCGGTGGTATTAATACCACTAATAGGATGTGTTAGGATCTAATTGTAATAAAGTAGGACCTAATTGTAAAGTGTCCAAGAATACATGTGTAAATATTGTAAATATACTCTTATATATACATCTGAAAAGAGAAGTCAAGGATAGGCTCTCTAATTTTCTCCTAGATTACACGGTATCAGAGCCCTATTTTTTTCTCCCGATTCTTCTCACAACACGGCGCCGTCTCCCAGCGTATGTGGCTCTTCCCGTGTCGCGTGATCACGCGACGCGCTGCTCTCCTTCCCATCGCCGAAGACGCCCGTCTTCTTTCTGCTCGAGCGACGCGACGCCCTGCTCGAGCAACTGCGACACCCCCCCTCTCTGCTCTGCTCGCGACACCCTGCTCGAGCGACGCTACGCCCATGTGCTTTGCTCTGCTCGCGAAGCTCGCCAATTGTGTTGCCCTATCTGCTCGCCGGTAGAGCCACCCGCACCATCTTGAGCCGCCTGCCAGCCTTCTGCACGCGGCTCTCACTGCTCGACGTCAGCTCTCATTGGTGTCGCTGGTTTGCTGCAAACACCATCCGCTTGACTT
Source organism: Canna indica (assembly GCA_034359265.1). Taxonomy (NCBI): domain Eukaryota; kingdom Viridiplantae; phylum Streptophyta; class Magnoliopsida; order Zingiberales; family Cannaceae; genus Canna; species Canna indica. Next base: position 72,631,343 of record CP136894.1, on the reverse strand, counting down.
GATTCTTCACAGGCCCAAGCAGGCATACTGTTCACAGATTCCTGTTGGTATTTCTTAATTTGAGCAGTATACATCTTCTCATAAACTGTCATGTCTATAATGCCATTGAGTTCATCATCATCGTTGTCTGGTCCAATGATTATTACATCCGAAAAACTCAATGGAAAAAACTATAATTCTTGGGCAGCAGCAGTTAAAATATGGTTTGTTGGCCAAGGACAAGAAGAACATCTTACCACTAGGGCCATATCTATCCCTAAGGATAAGAGGGCTGCATGGGTAAAACTTGACGCTCAACTTTTAGCCTTATTATAACAGGCAATTGATCATTCTCTGGTGAATATTTTCATATGCCACTTCACCTATGTTGAAACCTAAGAACAAATGTCATTTATATACCAGTGATATTTCTCGTGCGTATGATACTGTTGGGAATTTATTTAAACTTCGACAATCAGACTCAGATATTACCACTCATATCGGCAAGTTTCAAGCCTTCGCCACGGATTTCAGAGACCTTTTTCCATTATCTACTCCGGCGATGCAGGATCGTGTTGATCAGCTTCTTGCTATTATGTTCCTTCATACAGTTCGGCCTGAGTTAGATCCAGTTCGAACTCAGATTTTGGGTGGTACATCACTTCCTTCTTTATCAGACACCTACACTAGGATGATACGTGTTTCTGCTGCTCATATTCCTCCACCGGCACTTGATCGTTCTGCTTTGGCTATAGAGAGCACCCCTACATATAGAGGAGGTCGTGGTGGAGGTCATCGTGATCGTAGTGGCGGACGAGGTGGTGGCCGTAGTGGTGGCCGCAGACACCCTCAGTGTTCCTTTTGTGGAAAATTTGGCCATAACAGAGATGTTTGTTACAGTTTACATGGCTATCCCCCAAGACATCCGACTCATACTCATACTCATACTCATAGTGCTCATGTTGCTCAGCCAGATTCATCTACTCATAGTGGACTATTAGAGACTTCATCTTCAATGGGCAATATGTCTAATGTCACTATTTCTGCCGAGGAGTATGCCCGTTTACTTCAGCTTCAATCTGCTCAGCCAGCCTCTTCTCTTGCACATGGTGGACTATCTACTGCATGTGTAACACATACCTCTGATTCTCGCCCTTGGATCTTAGACTCTTGAGCCTCTGAACATATATCTAGTACTATCTCGTCATTCTCTTCTCTCTACCCTCCACCACATCCCACCTCTGTTACTCTCGCTGATGGTTCTCTATCATCAGTACAGGGTATTGGCACCATTCATGTTAACTCTTCTTTACACTTATCCTCTGTGTTTTATGTTCCTGAGTTTCCTCTGAATTTGTTATATGTGAGTAAACTCACTAAACTACTAAATTATTCTATCACATTCACAGCTAATACTATTTCTCTTCAGGATTCGCGGACTGGAAGGGTGATTGGCACCGGGCATGAATCTCGCGGTCTGTACCAGCTTGACGCGACACCATCCGCTTTAGTGGCTGATTCTTCTCCTCTTCTACTGCATAGCCAGTTGGGGCATCCACATCTCCAAACTCTTCAAAAGATGATTCCTTCTTTTTCAAACCTTAAGAGTCTTGAATGTCAGTCCTATCAACTGGGAAAACACTTCAGGTTTTCGTTTCCCAATAGTGTCAATAAACGTGCTTCAGCACCCTTTGCTTTGATTCATTCTGATATTTGAAGTCCTAGTCGTGTCATATCAAAATTGGGATACAAATACTTTGTCACTTTTATTGATGATTATTCTAGAATAACATGGCTTTTCTTATTGAAAGAACGTTCTGACTTGTTTACTATTTTCTCTACCTTCTTTGCTGAAATAAAAAATCAGTTTAATGCTTCCATCCAGGTGCTTAGAAGTGATAATGCCAAAGAATACTTTTCTAGCACTTTTCAATCGTTCTTGGCTCAGCATGGCATTTTACATCAATCATCCTGTCCCCATACTCCTCAACAAAATGGAGTCGCTGAACGTAAAAATCGACACTTAGTAAAAAGTGCTCGTACCCTTCTCATCCACATGAATGTTCCCCTCAGATTTTGGGATGATACAGTTCTGACTGCATATTATCTCATCAATCGAATGTCTTCCTCAGTCTTACACAATCAAGTTCCCTTTTCTATCCTCTTTCCACGTGATGAACTCTATCGTCTTCCGCCTTGCGTGTTTTGTTGTACATGTTTTGTTCATGACTTATCTCCTGGTTGGGATAAGCTCGCACCCCGAGCCATTCGCTGTGTTTCTTGGGTACTCTCGTCTTCAGCACGGGTACCGTTGTTACTCTCTTGACCTTTGTCGCTCCTTCGTCTTTGCAGACGTCACGTTTTTTGAAACTACACCTTTCTTCACGTGTCAGTCCACCTCTCCTAGCTCCATTGCTGAGGTTCTACCTACTCCAGTTCCATTGTCTCTTCCAGTCGACCCTCCTGCTGCTCACTCAGCCACTACAGGTTTATCATCGTCGCTCGAGGCAAGTACATGACTCAGATTCTCCTGCCCCGCTGGCTGCCCCTACCGTCCCGGATCTTCCACCTGACATTGATCTTCTCATTGCCTTTAGGAAGGGTACTCGTCGGTGTACTACATCACATCCTATATCTCGTTATGTCTCTTACGCTGCTATTTCACCACATTATTATGCATTTCTTTCCTCTGTCTTCTATTTCCATTCCACAACATTTCTCAGAGGCACTTCGACATCCGGGGTGGCACCAGGCTATGTTGGATGAAATGTCTGCTCTTCATACTAATGACACATGGGCTTTGGTTCCTCTTCCGCCAGGAAAATCCACCGTTGGTTGCAAATGGGTTTACACTGTCAAGACATTACCAGATGAGTCTGTTGATCGCCTTAAGGCTCGCCTTGTTGCCAAAGGGTACACTCAGACTTATGGAATTGATTATTTGGATACTTTATCTCCTGTGGCAAAGATAACGTCTATTCGGTTGTTCCTTATGCTCGCAGCCATCCATGAGTGGCCTCTTTATCAGCTTGACATTAAAAATGCCTTCCTGCATAGTGATCTAGATGAGGAGGTCTATATGGAGCAACCACCAAGGTTTGTTGCTCAGGGGGAGTCTGGCCTAGTTTGTCGCTTGAAGAAATCTCTATATGGGCTGAAGCAATCTCCTCGGGCATGGTTTGGTAAATTTAATTCTGCCTTAGTGCAATTTGGGATGACCAAAAGTATATCGGATCATTTGGTCTTCCACCTTACCTCGTCCTCTGGGAGTCGGATTCTCCTGATTGTATACGTCCACGATATAATTATCACAGGGAATGATAGTCAAGGAATCCAAAGATTGAAAGCCTACTTTCATCGGCAGTTTGAAACCAAGGACTTGGGCAGTCTAAAGTACTTTTTGGGTATTGAAATAGCTCGATCTCAGGAAGATATATATGTTTCACAAAGGAAATATGTGTTAGATATGCTTGAGGAAGCAGGTTTGCTAGGGGCCAAGCCAGTTGATACCCCGATGGATCCAAATGTCAAACTAGTACCAGGACAGGGGGAGCCCTTATCTGATCCTGAACGATATCGCAGGCTAGTGGGTAAACTCAATTATCTTACAATTACTAGACCTGACATCTCTTTTGCTGTTAGCGTGGTCACCCAATTCCTTGAGTCTCCCTGTGAAGACCATTGGATTGCAGCCTTGAGGGTACTACGTTACCTTAAGGCTGCCCCGGGCAAAGGCCTTCTATATCACAATCAAGGTCACCTTCAGGTGACTGGGTATACTGATGCTAACTGGGCTGGGGCACCCACTGATCGTCGATCCACCTCAGGGTATTGTGTTTTCTTGGGAGGCAACTTGATCTCATGGAAAAGTAAGAAACAAAGTGTGGTGGCAAGATCTAGTGCAAAGGCTGAGTACAGAGCTATGGCATTAATCATCTGTGAGCTGATTTGGCTAAAACAATTAATGACAGAACTAGGTCTTAGTCACACTGAACCTATAAAATTATACTGTGACAATCAAGCTGCTATGCACATTGCTTCCAATCCAATTTTTCACGAGAGGACAAAACATATAAAGATTGACTGTCACTTTATCAGAGAAAAAGTGCAGTCTAAAGAGGTCACAATGTCCTTTGTAAATTCTAATGATCAATTAGCTGATATTTTCACCAAATCTTTAAAGGGTCCAAGAATTAAGTATATATGTAACAAGCTGGGACTGTGCAATTTATTTGCTCCAGCTTGAGGGGGAGTGTTATGACCTAATTGTAATAAAGTAGGACCTAGTTGTAAAGTGTCCAAGGACACATGTGTAAACATTGTAAATATACTCTTATATATACACCTGAAAGAGAAGCCAAAGATAGGCTCTCTAATTTTCTCCTAGATTACAGGATGCCATGGTATTTAATACCACCATTGCATGTGCATGATTCCGATTGTGGTATTAATACCCTAGCATGGAAGGGTATTTATAACAAAGCATGCACTGGTATTAATACCATTGCATGTGCATGATTCCAATGGTGGTATTAAACTATTAATATCCCAGCATGGAATGGTATTTATAACACTAACACAGTAGGCAGTGGTATTTATAACACAGTAGGCAGTGGTATTTATAACACAGCATGCACGGGTATTAATACCATTGCATGCGCATGATTTCTATGGTGGTATTAATACCACAACATGCGGTGTTAGTGTTATAAATACCATTGCATGTTTTGTTAGTGGTATTAATACCACTCAATGCAGTGTTAGTGTTATAAATACCATTGCATGCATTGTTATTGGTATTAATACCACAGCATATGGTGGTAGTGTGATAAATACCACTGCATGCATTGTTAGTGGTATTAATACTAGAGCATGCGGTGTTAGTGTTATAAATACTATTGCATGCTTTGTTAGTGGTATCAAGCACGCTTAACTGCTGAGTTCTGATGAGCCTGATGCATTAGTGCTGGTATGATCTCACTTAGTGGGCCTAAGTGCACACCCAAAGCTAGCTAGCTCTTTGCTCCTCTTTTTGCTGCTTTCTTTCAGCCTCCTCCCTCTCTCTTAGTTCTTCAAATCTAGATCTTAAAATTCCTCCTCCCTCTCTCTTAGTTTAGATATCAACTCACCACCCTCCGACTCCAGCCGCTCCTCCAATCTCTCCCCGTCTTCGGATTCAGCATTCTCAACTCGCTTGTTCTTCCCTTTTATCTCTGCAAACAGGCATCTGGATGGATCAGGTGAATCCGCGGTTGACACGATGGGCTCGGCTTTCTCACGGCACCGCGAGGTGGTAGGGTTACAAATAGATGCGTTTTGGACGGAGAACTATATGGTTCTCATAGGAGTCGGGGCAATAGTGGTCTACCATGTTTGGGATCGCGAGCACCTCTATCGGGCTTTCCGAAGGCATGACTAAGTATGGGTTTCTTGCACTCGCATCTACCATTGTGGCTTTCGCTGGCATGTATCTTCATTCAAGGATCACTATCAATCCTGGTAAGGTTTACAAAATAGCAATGAGGAAATTAAATACATCTACAGGAATTCTTAAGGTTATGGGTGCTCCTTTTGCGTCTACCTTAGCTTAAAGTTTGTTCTTCAATTTGTCACCAACACTCAGCTTAAAGTTCTTCAGACCCATTACATATGCTCTTATATTCGTCCCTGCTAAAGGAGCACCCATAACCTTAAGAATTCCAGCAGATGTATTTAATTTCCTCATTGCTATTTTGTAAACCTTATCAGGATTAATAGTGATCCTTGAACGAAGATACATGCCAACGAAAGCCACAATGGTAGACGCGAGCGCAAGAAACTCATACTTAGCCATGCCTTCGGAAAGCCCGATAGAGGTGCTCGCGATCCCAAACATGATTCTCCAATGCATGAACCATCGCCCTGACCCCTATGAGAACCATATAGTTCCTCCTCCAAAACGCATTCGTCCCTGCTAAAGGAGCACCCATAACCTCAAGAATTCCGACAGATGTATTTAATTTCCTCATTGGAAGAAAAACTCTAAGGGAGTGAGGGAGGAGACTGAGAGAAAGCAGCGAGAAGAGGAGCAAAGAGCTAGCTTTTGGGGTGAAGTTATGCCCACTAATTTCTTAACATAGTATGAGAGTCTATCCTGTGGTTGATATTGTAACACGCGCAGATGTCTAGTCTTGCAAACTCCACGCTCTAGATGTCCAATCCTGAGTATGAGGGGGTGTGTTAAAGTCTCACATTGCTTCAGGATATGGTGAAGATATCCTTTAGAATATGAACTCACTTATAGCTCAAGTGGTAGTAATATTTAGTATCACTCAATAGGTATGGGGTTCGAACCATAGCATAGTAGCTTAAATGCGTATTTTCCAATTTATGTGGTATTATTGATTTGTAATGTTGATTTGTTCATCCTTTCATTTGTGGAAGTGATCTTGGATGTTTATCCAGTGTAGTACTTGATTGTAACTCTACTTCATTCTAGAAATGAATTCCAATATGTTCAAGATTGAAAAGAAAAAAAGATAGCCTTTAAAATGACTAGGGCAGTCCTCCCCCTTGAGCTAGCTTTTGAGGTGGATTAGGTCTACTAACTTCTTAACATGTAGGATAGAAAAAATAATCGTTATCAATTGTCATGCCGTAGTTGTGACATCGTAACACTGGACATCACCCTTACTAAGCTCATCATATAGAAAATGACTTCTCAATAGATGAAATGTACAATATATATGGATTTTTAAAAAAAAGGAAAAGTCAATTATAATCCAGCATAAGTTGATTTTTGATACCACTGCCAATTGAATTAAGAACGGGACAAAACCAGCATGATCGGGTTAAACTGACCAGAAGAATGTAAGTTGCCTTGGCATTATGCACATAAAGCATGACTCATCAATAGTGAGATGAAAATTTCACTTTTAAATGAAGACATATATACTAGTTTCTTTTATCATTCACTAGCTATCTTGAACAAGCAAGTCTGGTTGAAGAATCATGTTTAACTAAGATATGAGGTGATGTGTTATCCTTGTATTGTGTTAATTTTGATTCAAGGTTCAAAATCTCGGTTTCGGTACCGCTACCGAACCAACACATGGTACAGTCCGATACCGGAAATGGTACCGGCACTAATTGTGCAAAGCAAGCTGCTGACAGCACTTTGCTTGCTGCAGCAAGCAAGCTGTGTTAGCATGTTGTACCGTGTTGCACAAGGCAACCATGACTGCCATGTTGCCTTGTGCAGCACGACACAGCTCCCATACCGATCGATAACACCTGGTATCTTGCAAATACCGCCAGTACAAGCGGTATATGAAAAATACTGCCCGATAAGGACGGTATATATAGGTATACCTAGTACCACCTGGTACATAGTGTACCAAGTACTCGGTTTTCAAAATAATGGTACGTACCGCCCGTACAGTATAGTATTTGAAATTTTGATTTGATTGAATGACCAACTTTCTCAAAAACTTAAATTGTTAGGAAAGAAACCAATCTATGCATTTATATTCTTAACAATGCTCCTCACTTGTTGGCAAGTAACCTAAACAAAACTAACTCAAGCCCAAGAAGCCCAACAAGTGGATCAACTTAATTAAAGAGGGGGTACTAATATTAGGAAAATTTGAATCGTTAAATTTGATTGGATGACCAACTCCTCCAAAAGATTAAGCTATACTGATATAGACCAATCTACGCATTTATATTCTTAACATATTGAAGTTTTTCGGTTATTTTTTTTCTGGTAAAAGACCAATTGATACAAACATGACTATGCAACAATTTCAAGCCCGTCTTAGTACTATGTAATCGGTAAATGGAATATTTTATCTCCTATATGGTGTAGAATTTAGGCATGTCCTCAAAACTCAAAATCTTGAGTTCAAGGCTGCAAATAATAAGCATGAGAATTGTAGCATACCTTTTCACCGCCAGACAGATTTGCAATATTCTTCCAGCTCTTCTTTGGGGGTCTTACACTGAAAACCACACCTTCTGAGAAAGGATCCAGTGAATCAACTAATTCAAGTTCTGCATCACCTCCAAGAGTGATCATCTGTAGTTTAGGCAATAATCACATAACTTTTCAATAATATATTCTTAAATCAAAAGATAAAATGAAGGTTATTTTCTCAGCGCAATCAGATTGGATTTTTCTTTTCAAATGAATGTTAAAAATCATCATATAAAGGAATTAGGTAGAATAAACAAACAATACATTTGCCGTTATATCCACCCCACAACAATCAAGCATGTTATCTAACTTTACCTGATACATCTCCTTCAACTTTAATGATATTATATTGAATCCTGCCATGAACTCGTCCAACCTGAAATGATATACAATTAGGCAACCATGCATGTGCTTTAAGCAAACGTGTTGTCAGAGCATGAACAGAACCTATCTGAAACTAAAGGATTCAGGAAGGACTTGCCTTCTCTTTTTCAATCCATCATAATGCTTCTTCAGCTCATCACACTCTTGCTTTGCAGCATTTAGCTCTTCCACACGCTCATTGTACAACATAACTTTTTTGTGATATCTGGCATAACCAAGTAACATTTAGAATATCAATATGATAGATATTGTATGGAAAAGCAACTAAGAGAACAAGTGTACTCTGAAATGGAATCCAAGTTTGGATTCATATCCTTCAGCTGAGTTTCTAGCAAGGTAACCATTTCAATCGCTCTTGTCAAATCACAACAATTTTGCAGTGATTCATCAGATAATGTGGCCTGAACCTTTTCAGCATCAAGTGCATCACTTCTTATTCTGCAAATGCATGCAAATTTTGAAAGAGAAATGATAATTAGATATTAAATAATTCGAAATATACAACAACCTTACTTACAGATCCATGTGTTTATCAAATTCTATCTGTATATCCTCGAGCCTTTTCCCCAATGCCTTGACCTTCATCTCCCAGTCCTTTCTCAGTTTTTTTACATCTTGCAATTTATACTCAGCATCAACCTGTGCATGGTATACATGATTTTATATACAGAAAAAGAAAATTGTATTCATTTCATGCAAATTTAACCTCTCCAGCTCGTAGCTCGTCCATAGTTTTCTTCAGGTTATTGTATTTTGTTTTTGTTTCATCAAGAACATCTTTGTGCTTGTCAATGAGCTGCAGAAATGATAACATATAAAAAAGCTGGTAGACCAGGAATAAGAATCATAAAAAAATTAGGGGAAAAATTATAAGTACCTCTTCAGTTTTTTTATAGTTTTCTTGGACTGAAAAAGCCTTTTGTTCTATCTCTTTGAAGGCAGTTAGCATCTTCTCCTTCTCCTGCAGAAGTTTTTCTTTCTCCCTATTTGTCTCATCGATCCCTTTCTTCAACTTTTCTGTCATTTTGTGGCCTGCAGCAATGTTGACTTTGTGTCGGTTGATATCAGTGCTAGTTTTATCAATATCCTGCACCATCACATTAGTTACAGGTCATGTTGGGGAAGTTTTACTATTAAAAAAACCATATGTACTCACTGCTTGTATTTTTGCAACTTTTGACTTCTGAGTTTTCAACACTTCACCACCAGCATTTTCTATTTTCTTCTGAAGTTCAGAAGCCTAAAGTAACATAAAGGGGGAAAATACCTATCAATTAATAAAAATTCACACAAAATACTGAAATTTGTCAACTATTATTTTAAGAATATCAATAGAGAAATTACTACTAATTAAAAAAAAAAGGTTTCCACAAAAAGAAGAGCAATTGCATGTAGCATGACTTTGTAATTCATAAGTATCTCCAAATTCTGCTGCAATGTTAAGCCACTTACTCTCTCTTTAAGTGTACTGGAACATTTAACAAGCTTTTCTAGCTCACTTTGCTCAGCAGATATAATACTATCCAGCTCTTTGAGACGACTCAATTCATCTTTCTTTGGTTGTGATGCAGCTTTCAGTGACTCAAGCTGCTTTTTTATGTAATTGTGTTGCTCTTTCAAACTATCAATCTGTATAGAAAGGGTTCACAGAATGCAACAAATACCACAAGGCGTTAGATACACAAGGTAGTCCCAAGCTGCAACTGAAGAAGAATAATATCAAAAATAATAACCTCCTTCTGAGTTTTTGCTAGTTCCATTTCAAAATGGGCTTCAGCCTTTTCACAAGCCTGATAACGTCTTGTACAATCAACAATCTTTTGGCGTAAACTGTTGAGTTGGCCAACCAGTTGAGAGAGTTCCCTCTCAGAAATGGCTACATCTTCTCCTGAAACACTTTCCTTGATAGATGTACCCATCTTCCCACCTCGGGGCTTGCTGCCACCACCACTCATTGTACCAGACTTCTCAAATAGTGCACCTTCTAGTGTCACAACACGACGAAATTCTTTATCTCCACCATATGCTATCCTAGTAGCCTAGAAGAATAGAGCACAAAAGACATACTTTTAGTGCATCTAATTTCTTCCAAGATATAGTCTCAGAGGATTGAAGTAATCTAAGTCATTTATAATATAACCACATGAGATCTTCAAAATAAAGCTAATAACTCAAAAAGTGAAAGATGAGATGGAGAGTGAGAACAGAAAGATTAAAGAAGGTGGAAAATGTGGCTAGTATTTTCCTATATGGGAGTTCCTCTATGAGCCTCATAGAAGGATTAACTCACTTCTACTGTTCTACAATTGTGGGTCAAATTTGAAAACCAAAACATTGCACCACCTAAAAAGGGAACATAAGAAAAAACAATGCAGAGCACCAAATGTGAACTAAGTACCAGCTTAAGAGAAGACTATGATATTCAGCAAATCCTGAAGGTATATTAATGCAAAAAGTAAAAAATAAGACCTGATCAAGGTCTTCAGCAACCACAGTGTTTCCAAGTGCAGCAAAAAAGGCCAACTTTAGCTTCTCATCTTTTACAGTAACAAGATCAAAAAGACGTGGAACTCCTTCAGGTGTTCTAACTGTATTCTTCAGCTTCCTAAGATGATCTACTTGTCTTTCCTGCATCAAAAGATGTGCAAGATTCCCATGCATCAGATGAGAAAGTACAACTCAATGACACAGTGCACTTGATAATATCAGTGAAACATGACATGACACAAGCAAGGTTGTCAAAGGCGCTAGGCGCAAAGGTCCCATAATTGCCTGAGGCACAAGGCGCAAAAAAAGCGCGCACCTCACCAAAGCAAGGTGCACATTTTTAAAAATATTATTTATACTTTTCTCAAACAATAAGAATATGATATGCAATGTAAGAATTAAATTATATGCATCATTGCATCTATACCATCAACAATTCCAACGAAGAATTAAAACATTGCATATCTAATTAAAGAGACAAGCAATAAAAAATTTTAAACACCAAGAGTTTTTGAAGACGAACATAAATGTTTTGTTACGACCCATTTGATGGGATAGCTGACCCACCAACTTCATAGGTCAACCTATTGGCCTAATTAAAATGCTTCAACTGAAGTTGATGATAGCACACCCATCAAGTCTTATAAGCCAACACCACATCTAATATACTCCCGATGTGGGACTAAACTGGGGTATTACGGTCTCCCCCACTTATGTCTTGACGTCCTCGTCAAGACCCAACTCGAGCCTAACGCATAGCCCAAAATCACACTCAGGTCGGCGGCATGTGAGGCCTAGCCTAGTAGCAGCTCCACCCCATCACCTGGGCAGCCCTTTCTCACATAGAATCCCTCACCATGCCGAGGACTAGGTCCTGCTCTGATACCATTTGTTACAACCTGCTTGATGGGATAATTAACCCATCAATTTCATAGGCCAACCTATTGGCCTTATTAAAATGCTTAAGCTGAAGTTGATGGTAGCACACCCATCAAGTCTTTTAAGCCAACACCATATCCAATATACTCCCGATGTGGGACTAAACTGTGGCATTACAATCCAAATGTTACCCAACATGAAAAGCACCAAAGCTTTTAAGTTTTAAGTTTTAATACAAAGTTTTTTTTTGAAAGAGAATCTTGCATTCATTCAAAAGATTTGAAGGGAATACAAGTAAAGGGAGAGAAGAGAAAATAAAGCAGTAAAAATACATAGTGGAAGCACCTAACCTCGGACCGAGGCGATAGTAGAAAAAAAAATATTTACAGACAGGCTCACAAGCATATCTTTAAGAAGACAACAGCCTTTGAGACCACACTAAACATCAAGCTACTTGATTGCTGGAAGCAGCGCAGATTACGCTCAAACCAGATAAACCAACACCAAACCAATTGCAGGCGGAAGCGGGCAAGGCTCGCACGCCTAGACACGGGGTGGGATCCGCGGTTGGGCGATCAAGACAAGGAGAACCATGGATGGTGCAGATGAGCTAGGAACAGTCGCCAACCTTCGCGAGAGAAAGAACAACGGCTGAACAAGTGAACATGAGATTCTGGTTGAGATCGACAGAGCTGGCAGAGGGGGTCCACGACCATACCCATACGAATGAGTCTATCTTTTGTAAGCAACCACTTTCTAGTTTTGAGACAACCGAAAATGGAGATCTTAGGAGCAATGTTGGATTGCCATAGGAAGGGATAGAAGAAGTCCTTGACACCCCTAAAATTGAGCAGCCAATATAAGGATCTAGTGGAGAAGAAGCCATCCGTAGCCCTTCTCCAGACCAAGGCATCATCACCCGAAGAGCTCTGGAGATGCTGAAGATCCATCAACATGCTGGATATACTTTCTAAAGCAATGAAGGAAGATAACTGGATGTCCCAACCTAGAAATGTACCAGAGGAATCCACAGAACGTGCTTCAAAAATGGTGATGTCTGGCATCATGGCGAGCTGAAAAATCTCCGGATATAGCTCCTCTAGAGTCCCTCTGCCCAGCCAGTTGTCCTTCCAGAGTCTGACGATCTTCCCCTCGCCAACCTGGAAGCGAATGCTGGAAATGAAGACATGTTGAAGCTTAGCAATGCTCCTCCAAATTGGGGACAAGGTAGTGAGCCTCCAGGCATCCGACCAAGAGCGGTCACCTAATAAAGCCATCACAATCGGAGACCAGGGAAGCTTTTTCTTAATCGCAAGTCTCCAGAGCCAGGAACCGAGCCTAGCAAGATTATGAGCTTGAAGATCCAAGATACCAAGACCCCCAGTCTCCTTAGAACACGTTAAATGGTCCCATCTAATCAAAGATATTGAAGACCCCCCAGATGAATCCAGACCGGACCAAAAGAACCTCCACCGTCTCTTATCGATTTCGCGGATAACCCAAATCGGAGCCTTGAAAATCGAGAGCATGTAAGCTGACTGAGAAGATAAAGCACTATTGATGAGAGCTAGTCTGCCGGCCCTTGAAAGGAGCTTGCCTTGCCACCCGTTGAGCTTGTTGTCAAATTTTGAGATGAGGCACCTCCAATCAGCTTTACAAGGAGGACCCCTTAATAGGGGAAGGCCAAGATATGAGGTGGGGAGAACACCCCCAAGACAGCCGAAGCACTCAGCAAGAGAGGAGACAACATCAGGATCCCCACCAAGGTGCATCAAGCGGGTCTTTTGGTAGTTCACCTTGAGGCCCGATGCTAACTCAAAGTAATGCAGGATGCGACGTAGGTTTTGAATGCTAGTGATATCACAAGAGCTGAAGAGGACCAAGTCATCGGCGAAAAGAGAATGCGTGATACCTCCCTCGACCGGATCCTGAAGGACACCTTTGATGAGGCCAAGGCGTGCCGCCCTATCAATGAGACGGGAGAGGCTATCCATTACCAAATTAAAAAGGAACGGGGAGAGAGGATTCCCTTGGCGGACGCCCCGATGGTGGAGGAAAGGAAAGCCAAGCTCCCCATTGATGATCAGCTCAAACTCAGAGCTGCTAAGGAGAACTTTTATCCAGTCAAGCCATCTAATTGGGAAACCCCGAGCCGCAAGCATGCCCAATAGGAAGTCCCAGTTAACTGAATCAAAAGCCTTCTGAAAATCTACTTTGATAAGAATTCCATCCTCATGCCATCGCCTGCAACCCCATATGCATTCGGAGACCGTCATATATGAGTCAAGAGAGCTTTGACCCGATCTGAAAGCACCCTGATGGATGCCAACCATGCCATTAAGAAGGGGGGACAATCGCCTTGCAAGGACTTTGGAGAAGATTCGGATCAGACTGTGCTCTAGGCTGATAGGACGATAGTCTGAGGCCGAGATCGCACCATCCTTCTTAGGAATCAGAACAATTATAGCCTTGTTGATGCGCCTTAACTCAGCGGGGTTGGAATGAAGATCATTGAAAATGCTGAGAAGGTCCAATTTGATTGACTCCCAGAATGCCAAGAAGAATTCCGAAGGGAAGCCGTCAGGCCCAGGGGCTTTAAAGGACCCCATAGATTTGGTAGCCGAGAGGATTTCCTCCATAGAGAAAGGAGAATCAAGGCTAACAGATGAGGGAAGACCATCCAATTGCAGGACGTCCCAATTGATATGAAGCAGGGGGGCAGAGTGACTCCCCAAGAGGTTGACGAAGAAAGACCGGAAGCAAGCGTGAATTGAGGCCAAATCATAAACAGTGGAGTTTCCTGATTGAACAGAGTGAATCCAATTTCGCCTTCGATTGGCCGAAGCGCACTGATGGAAGAAGCGCGTGTTTGAATCACCCAACGCGATCCATCGCTTTTTGGCCCGTTGACGCCAATATAGATCCTCCTCACAGTATAGGGCATCTAAAGATCCTCTAGCAGCTTTGAGTTCCTCGATTTGTGAAGGAGAGAGCCTATTAACATCGGCAATATTATTAGAGGCCTCAATCTTCTGCTCGAGGAGCAATCGACGAGAGTTCCGTTGCTTTAAGAAGATAACTCTCCATTGCTTGATAGTCTTTCGAAGCGATTTCCAACAAGAAACCCAGGAGGCCGTGGAGTGCGGATTTGAGCGCGGCATCCAAGCGGCCTTGAATATCCGTTGGAATTCAGGGCATGTAAGCCAGAAGACCTCAAGGCGGAAGGGCTGCTTCGCGAGATTTAAGGGCTGCCTTGAACGAAAAACAATTGCATTGTGATCTGATAGCTTTCTTTCTCCGCCTGAAACGATCGCCAGAGGAAAGGCACGCGAAGCGGCTTCCGAGATAAGGCAACGATCTAATTTTGCAAGGCGAGGCGGTTGTTGATTGTTGGTCCAGGTAAATTGAATGTCGCCAATTGGCAAGTCTAATAAGCCAAAATCAGCAATAATCCTAGAGAATTGACGCGCATCAGAAGGGTTCCCGGTGCAATTGCTTCGCTCGTGAGGACCCCTCGTGACGTTAAAATCACCCGCAACAAAGAAAATCCCATCGAGGCCAAGAAGAGCATCTTAGAGCTCCCGCAAGAAGATGGCGCGGGTGGCATGCCGCGGAGGGCCGTAAACCACAACAAATGTGCAGGAAGAATTTGATTGAATGTGGAGAAGCTTAACCTTGATGATGAAATGACCCAAAGAGGAGGATAATTCTTTCCAACAAGAATCGTTCCAAATCAGTAATTGACCACCAGCCATACCCACAGAATCAATCGCGAGATAAGAGGCAGAGCGAAAGCCACTAATTTGCTTAGCACAACGATTTGAACATACTTCAAGTTTTGTTTCTTGTAATGCCATAATATTACAACCAAGATCGCTGCAAGAGCGCTTCACCATGTAACGTTTTGAAAGGCGACGAAGCCCCCGAACGTTCCAAGAGAGGAAATTGAAATTACAGGAAGACATGATAATACGAAAGCAACAACAGACGCCCATAACAAAGACTGCTAACACGAGGACTCGAGCCTTGTCAATAATGCTGAAGGAGGAAGCAGGGGTGAAACCCAACATATCCAGCTGCAGCGGGAGAGGGAGTTCGCGCAGGCTGCGGATGGACGAAATAAAGGTAAGTCCCAGGCTAGAATTCTCAGGAGGAGGAGGAAGAGATGGAGCCGAAGACGTAGCCTCGGAGGCAGAGGGATCTCCCAAGAGCCGAGCCTTACGCGACGAGGCCCTAAGGAGGCAATCACCCTTGCCCGCAGCCGCCTGAAGACGCCGACTTCTTCTGATTAGATGAACCGCGTCAAAAGGGAGGGGGGGCCGATGGGGAAACAAACTCGGGAGTAGGAGCAGCTGAAGGGGGAGGCACAACCATAATCTCCAGCGGGTAGACATTGTCAATCCACTTAAGAACCAAGCGGATCGGGTCAGAATCGCAGGGAGACTAGTCCAGGGATAAAGAGAGCCTGGAATGAGAACGACCGGATCCGCAATATCCACGCTTGTATCCAAACCGCATAGAGGGCTCCGAGGCCCGAAAGGCCCAAGGGCAAAGGAAAGGAAGAGCCGCGAGCCGAGGGCGTCTGATCAAGAAGGACGCGAGCAGCCACATCTCCCATAAAGACAATGAGCCTTCCCCAGAGGCCTGCAACGAGACAAGCAATAAAGGCCTATCAGGGACTGTAGGCGTCGGCGGTGCATCAATGGTCGACTGAAGACTGCAGCTCCGTGAGAGGGACATCAATGCTGGGGAGCCAGTAGTAGTAGAGAGAGAGGGACACACCATCCCCAAGGACGCCGCCAAATCTGAGGAAGATGCAAGTGCAATAAAGAACCTTGACGTGGCAGACACGACATCACGTCCATCAAAGGGATCGAGAGAAGTGTTGTCCCCCGCCGGAGGACGCTCCGAATACTGGAGAGCAGGCGCAGGCGAAATAGGAGCAGCGGAGGCCAGGAGAGCAGAGACGATCCGCCGGAATACCCTTGATGCCGGAATGATAGCGGGGGACAAAGAAACAGAGAGGGAGCAGCCATCGAAGGTCCCATGCGGAGTAGCGGAGTGAGAAGAGCCCTCCCCCACAGGCCGATCGCGAAGCCCTTCACAGAGGATTGAAGCCCCAGGCCCTCCCGGCGCCGGAGCAGAAGCAGGGGTACGGTCAACTTCCGATGGGCGCAGGGCCGGAGAAAGATTTCCCCAAGCCCCATCCCGCAGAATATCATCTTGATGGATCCACTGAAACCACGAGATGTCCACCCAAACTGCATAACGGTGACGCTCTGCTACAGCGAAAATGGAGCGGGGAATAGAGTCAAGGGATCTTGCACGAATTTGAATCTTACAGGAAGCAAGCTCCAGCCAATTTAAGGAATGCTCGTCCGCGGCAACAAAGTAGCCGAACGAGCTAACCAAACCAGAGAGTGAATCGGTGTTCCAATGAGAGAAGGGCAGGCCCCGTAATTCCAGACCAACAAGAAGCTCCGTCGGGCTGCTATATTCGTGAATATCCTCCCTGTAATCAGAGAGGCGAAGCTGTAGGCCGTTCCAGCGCAAATTTTGGAGCCGAAGAAGAGATAACTTGTAGTAGCATTCGGGGTGCGATGGCGTTGTGATTAGAAAGCGGCCATCCGGCAATCTACGCTGACGCCAGTGGCGGCGGAGGTGACGCACATTGCGGAACTGAGAAGCCAGAAAATCTACCAGGTCGACCATGGATGGAGCCTCACCAAGAATCGAGACCACGATACAGCGGGAGCCCAAGTACTCAGCGCGCCGGAGGGCTGAGGCAGAAGGAGAGAGGAAGGTGGTGATGGCATCCGGCCGACCATCCATCTTGCACCGAGAGGAGATGGGGGGAGGAGATGGATCCTTGGCAGAGGCCGAGACAACAAAGGGGAGTGCAGAGGAAGAGGCCCCTCCTCCAGAGCTTAAATGCAGGGAACAGGCGGAGAGACAACAACGCTTTCCTGAAGCCTGCTAAGGCTAGGTGGTTGAGCATTTAATTCATGGAGAGCTGAGGGGGAGTTTGAAGCAGAGTCTGCCATGAATTTCCTGCATGAAAAGCCTTTGTGCCCTCGCTTCAAGCATTTAAAGCATTTGATGGGAGCCCTGCAACAAGAGCGAAGATGCCCTTTTGCGAAACAGTTGAAACATTTGCCCTCTTTCTTCAAGGATGCAAAGAATGCATCAAAGGAGATAGGGGCAGAGTGCTGAAAAGAAGGAGCACTAGAACCGCTGCGAGCCCGACCAGAGGAGACACACGAAGAAGCAGAGGAGCTGATGCGAACCCGACCAGAGGGTGCACTAGCCGCTGGAGGAACCAACCGCACAATATCAGCAAAGGAGCTGCCCGACGAGACCCAGAAAGAGGAGGATGGCTTGGGAGTTGACGCGAAGCGGACGTGGGATGAGCGGCGAGAGCGGCCAACCACTGTTCAACCATCCTGCGCCTCGACAGAAGGGGGGCGGAGGGTGGGAGCATGAGGAGCACGACCAACGCTAGAATCGCATCCGCTAGAATCGCCTTTCATGACCCTTCTTTTTTTAGGTCGCTTTTGCGAGAAGGGATTTGAAGCAAGGGATCTTCGACGGTGAGGAGAAGAAGGAAAAACCTGCGGAGACTGGCGACGGCGAAGGTAGCTATCTCTTCGAACAGCGGCGGAGCCGCTTCTCACGGACGGGGCGGCGGCGGTGGCGGCGATGGCTTCCTCCTGAGATGCCGGAGGTGCAACGGACGAGTTTTAGTAGAGAAGAAGCATAGTTTTAATACAAAGTTAGTGTCCCTCCTCATCCCTACTCCCTACACATCATCCCCGGAGTCCCCATCACTAAAATTATTATCAGTTTCATCATCCTCGGAGTCTCCGAAAAAGAATGTGATGCAGAATTGAAGCCCTAAATGGTTTTTATTACATTAAGTGGTAGGCCTCGGTAAGCCCCCACTTAAGAAAAAAAACTAGGCCTTCACCTAGGCATGGCCAAGGCACTTGACCCATTTAGCGCCTCGCCTGGTGCGCCCAGGCAAGCGCTTTTGACAACATTGCACACAAGACCTACACTTTCATTCTTTAGGCATGTCAATGGCTTTTCATGTTTCCAAAAAAAATACACTTTCCTTAGTATTTTTGCAGCAAAGCACCAAATGGCTCCTCAGATACATACAGAACTAGCAATTGGTATGTGATAAATCTAGTCAATGCTAGATCATCTTGTACCACATGGATTCAAATACTGTATGTGTCATTGTATGGAGTGGTACCAGACAATGTAGAATTTTTTATATTAGTTTTGTTTGGATGATAGATACCTGTACAAACTGGTATATAAATACTGATTTGGCCATGCATTCAAACTCACATGTGAGCAGTAAATAGTACCTTGATGTCACATTAACTTTATTTATTTTCACTCCATAGGCATAATTCTAAGAGCAATATATGGAAATTTTTCCAATATTTATATTATTTAAGTCAGTATGAATTCAAGTTTCTCATTAATCCATCCTGTTCCTGATCCACTGTCCCCTAATGCTATTATTTAGGTTCAGTATGTTATTGCTCTTCTGGTGATATAGGTTTTTCTCAAGCATATTCTAGCAGTAATATGCCACCAAATTGTTATCACATTCCATCTTGAATTTGTTAATGTTGTAATCTGCTAAGTAAACTTGTCCGCCATGCATACATATGAGGGGCTATTCAAGAGAAAAAGTGCCAGATGCATTTGTAATACTGCATGCTGACTTGTAACCTATAGCGAATAAGTAAATATCAAAGGTATAAGTGTAAGACAATTTCGAAAAGCATGATGTATGTCCGGAGTCCATTACCAAAATCATGAAAGTAGCAATGCCAAGATTCTTCCTGCGAAGCAACTCAACACATGCTTGTGCTGCAGCAGTTGTCTCAACCACTATATAATCAAGTCCATGGCATGCTGTGGATATGGCAATGTCATATTTTGCTGCAAATAAGAGTGTGACAGTACATCAGCAAGAATAACTGAGTCAAACAATCATTAGGTGTGGAGATAGAAACACATGGTAGCATATGAATATAGAAAAGATATATACAAGCCAGAAGCTAGACCAACATATCAAAAATATAAATCTTTCTTTAAGAAAACCAAAGCATGCCTGCAAAGCAAAATCCACATCAATATATATCAGTAGCTAACTTCAGGTTTTGGTTAGCAGACAATCTGATTTGTTTTATAGTCAACTCCAACCCCTCAACACATAGTTTTTTTTTACCAAAAGAAAATAAACCTACTTTATTAATCGGCTTACAGACCATGAAGGTCGAAGTCAAGAATATAATCCAAGTCACCCCTCAACACCTAGTTGATAAGAATTATTTGTCTCTAAATTGATTTAGAGTAAATTGAAGCCACAATTTTATCTGTAAAACTATTGGAAGTTATTTTATGTGAAGAACAATAAAAGCACCAAATAATTTATGCGTTATGTAACAAGATATCATAATTAAATCAACTTTGAGATCAATAAAATGAACCTGACCAGTTGACCTGTCAATGCTTCAGAAAGCAATAGGTTAAATGTCCTACTGGTACCGTATGTCATTACTCCAAGCAGTGAAGCATGCAATAACTTCCCATGTTAATTAGCACAAGCAAGTCTTGTATTCTTACATGAAAATTTTCAAGTTTAAGGCAACAAATAATAGAAACAATATGCACAAGGAATAAACATAGAAGTCTTAATTCCTTGAAGATCATACCATCAATTGCACCTAAATCACCCAATCGGCCATAAATTCCTTCGATTTCTTTTGAGTCTTTAGCTTGCAGTATTGCTTTTAGAACGGAACCACGGTTCTGTTCTGATTCCAAAGTAGACATCATCTCTGTAAGTTTTTGCCTAGCTGATTGTTCAAGACAAATAAGTGATTCTTGTTCCTTTATGCATTCCTGAAAAGCAAATTGAACTTCGACAATCAACCCTTTCAATTTCCTACTAACATAGAGCAAAATTTAGATATAATCCAAACGCTATACCTGTTCTGACTTATGAGCTTCTGCTTTCTCAAGCCTGTTTTTGGCTATCTTATCCTTAACCTCAGCAATATAATCATTTTTTAGCTTGATTTTCTCTACTATTTCATCAATCTGATGCTGTGCATCCTCAAAAGATTTCCTGCCGGCATCATGCTGAAGAAAAAGAAACATTATACCAGTGACACTCCAAGATAAAAACTAGACAGAGAAATATGCCACTACATCAAACCACAAACATAAGTTCTCTATAAAGTAAATAATCCACATTGAACAAATATACACACACATATATATATGCTCGAATTGTTATGTTCTTGGATTATCTGTGACATTATTATTCTGCCAGGTAAAGCAAATTACCTTTTCCCTTAAAAGCTTGCTTTCAGCAGATGCAACATCTAGTTTTCCTTTATGCTCAATTATTTGGTTTTCCCAGGGTTCCAATTCTGCACGGACCTCCATGAGCTCCGAACGGTACTTTTCGGTTTCATCTGCATGTGAACAGAACATAAAGTATTAGCCAAAAATAACAGTTAAGAGTAAACTGAATAACTGTATAATCTGCTCAAAATATCACCTCGAGAGCTTTCTTTAAGTTCTTCTAAGATCTTTTCTTCCTCTAGCAATAGTTGTTGAAGTTTAGGCATTTCTTCCTCAAGTTTTGGGATGAGATTTGACAATTTTTCAATCTCACTTGCAAGTTCATCAATTTTTGCAGAATCCTGTTATCCAGATAATATTAATAGTTGCAATAAGCAATAGAAGAAATAAGGATGGTCATACCTTTCCAAGTTTGTCCTCCAGCTTTTTTATTTTTTGCTTCAAGTGTTTAAAATCTTCTCGATGTTTTACATCGCGTCGTTCAAACTCCTTAAATTGTTCTTTGCATGTCCTCATGTCAGTATCAAGTTCCTACAGTTAACATAAATACCAAGCAATTCAATATGTAAATATTGAAGCAACTGTATTAAGAAGAGCTCGGGCAAAACTTGAGACAAGAAAAAAAGAAATAAACAAAAAAATCATTGGACAGCAGTAGTTGACACATAATGGATACTTGAAAGCCAAATCAGCATAAATCCAAAGAAAGAATATGGGATAATCACAAGAATAGAAGAAAAGGATAGTAAAGGTAGAAGTACATAACCATTTATATAGATCAACTATAATAAATTATCTACCTAACTTGCATAGAACTTGTTAGCCAAGATACTTTAACAAAGCATTGTATAAGGGTAAGCAAATATAAAGATGAAATAAAGAATCTTACAATGTAAATATAAAGATGAAATAAAAGTTCTTACAATGTAAATAAAAAGTGAAAACAGCATGAGGCAAAATTCCCAGGATTGTGATTTTGACAGCCATGGTTAGGACTTGATTTGAATGGTCTGAAAACTAGTTGATGGACTCTGTACAAGATATTACACACAGTATGAGGCTTAAACTAAGGTGTCATTGGTTGACATGAAGTTTGTTCGTGCTGTAAATTGCACTTTCCATAAATTTAATTCCCTTATGAATGTCTTAGGAAATGGTAAAACTATATTTAGTTGACAAAAGTGAAATGCAACTTCTCAAGAATTAACTTCCTATATTTTATTTGGTTCAAATTATCTACTTCTCAAGAAGTAGACTTCAAATGACTAAAATGCCCTCCCTTTATAACTATAATAATATTATGTTAATGCAGTATATTATTTTAATCATAATATAATAATATAAATAACATAATATCATTATATCATTATATCAAATATAATATTTTCAATAATAAAATTAATATGTAAAATGAATAATATAATATTTTAGTTACAATATTAAAGTATATTCTAATATTAGACTTTTAACCTATATATTTTAGTTATACATTAGTTATATATCAGATAATTTACAAAGTTGCAAATATAGAAAATAATCCAAAAAGTTCTAGGTAATTTTGTTTACCTAGGAGGAGGAACCAGCCAACCAGGAAGTAAAACTTACCTAAGAGGGGCAAGTAAGCTACTTTCTGTATTTTGTGGGAAGTAGAACTTCCCTCATTTTGTTTACTTCATGTCCTTCAATAAGAGGTGAAGTTTCTACTTCCTCATAACTTCCTATCAACCAAACCACCACTAAATCAGTACATTAAGAAGACTGCAGCTGCATACTAGAAAGCTATTTTTTGACTGATAACTACTAGTTGTACGAACAGTACAATACAATATTTCCAAATATAGTTTCAAACGAGAAGTACAATACGATGATTCAAAACATAGTTTCAAGTGAGAGAAATTGCATTGCATTACAATGACAGGTGAAGTAGCTTGGATGAGTTAGCTATAAGCCAGCGGTAAATGGATTCAACCAAGGATCAATACCTCTTGCCTTTTTATATATTTATCATAGATAACTTCCATCTCCTTCAAAGTGCTCAAATTCTGCTTAATCTTCTCCCTGCATTAAGAACAGAACTTTTTGACTCAACATTTGTAAATGTACAAAGCTATATGATAATTAATGTGATGAATATGACCTCTCAGTTGCAAGGTTGTCTTCCAAATTTGACACCTTTTCCTGAAATTCAATAACATGGGAACTAGCATCATCGGAGGCAAGTTTAGTTGCCTTCTCTTTCCATTTCAGAAGAGATAGCTCCTTCAACATGTAAGCCTCTGCTTCATTTTTAACATTCTACATAATGTTGCAAACAGACCATGAATATTATTGTCACTAGCAATAGTACACAAAATACATGAACCCAAGTATATACCTCCAAACTATCTCTTTCCTTCTCGGCTAGTTTTACCATTTGGATCACTGCAGAGCGTTTTTCATTAAGTACTTCAAGCCTGAAGAAAACCATATTGATCAGTCAAAATGAAATAATGATGGAACATATACAAAAAAATGAAGTTCGCATGACTTCACTTACAAAAGCATTATACACATCCACTATATTATAGTTAACTTCTTACAAATATTCAATGTTAAATATACAAGCATTAATACATGCCAACTAGTGCATTACAGTACCTGCTTGATGACTTGGTTCAGGCCAATACAAGTCAGTGAAATGCAAATTTATACAATGAACATGTTCTCAAGACATGCAATTATATGCTAATAACATGTTAACAGACAAGCAAAATTCATCAAAACTAAGTCCAATTGACTAGACACAGAAAATCAACATAGCAAACGTAACAAATATATCAGATCCTCTTCATTCTTCAGACATAAAGCATTGTAGATGGACGTTACGATGACAAATCAAAGAGTAGGGCATAAGACATTAAGATACATTGACATTGAAAGTACAGCATTAACTCACTGTTTGAAGGCTTCATCAATCTTGTCTACATACTGATTTGTTCCGATAATATCCTCAAGATACTCCAGGAATCCTTCGTCATGGGGTCCTTGAGCTTTTGGTTTCATAAGTGAGATCTGCTCAACTTCACCCTACTCGTCCAAGTCAATAAAATAATGAGAACAAGAAAATTAATCCAATTATATTTACAAGAAAAAACTTGGTTTAACAAACAAACTACAGAATTTTGTTTGGAAGCAACCAATCAAATCACTGATACTCGTTCTACAAATTTTCAGAAGTAAAATCATAAACCTGGAGGATCAGAAAGCGATTATTGTCCAAGTCGACTCCTTTTCCCTTCAGTTTTTTAGTGACTTCAGTAAAATTACTTCCACGATCATTAATGTAATACTTCGAGGAGTTATCCCGAAATGCGACTCTGGTGATGACAAAATCACTGCCCTGAACAGCCTCAAAGTTTCCATCATCCTGATATGATTATGGGATCCATATGTCAGCATAATTCTTCCAAAGAGACATTTCCCATATCTTGATTATGGGATCCATATGTCAACATAATTCTTCTGAGGAGACATTTCCAATTACCACAGAAGCATACCAGGTCAATAATTTCCTGAAAGTGAACTGAAACTCCTGCACTTTCCAGATTCTGGTGGTTGCTGGAATTATGTATTAGCTCTGATACTTTATTTAGGCGCATCTTCAAGAAAATTGGAAAATCATTTCAGCATGTTGCAATTCATAACTTACAAGCACATAACTACATAAGTCAGTCAATTGACCTACAGCTCTAACACTTGTTATAGTGAAAACAGGATCTGAGGCAATTAATCCATAATCATAAAAGTATAGGAACAGTACAACCGACCTGTTTAGCCCGCTTTCCAAACACAAAAAGCATTGCATCTATGACATTGCTCTTTCCGCTCCCATTTGGACCAACTACCGCCGAGAAGCTCTGGCAATAGAAAGATCAGCAACAGTTAAGACGAAGATGAAAAGCATCTAATGACATGGTACTCCACAAAGAAAGCTACTCCATTTGGCAACTCAAACCACTACTCTGGAAGTGCCCCCACATCCGCGACTCCTGCCTTAAGCTGGAAGCGGCATTTCTGCATGCGAATCTTAACCAGACCTAAGGGTTCCAAAAGGAAACTAACACACTCAAAACTCCCCCGAACTAAATTGAAACCTCAAACTTCGTCCGGTGCAAATAAGAAAAGTGAGAAACCCTAGAAGAGAGAATAAGGCACAAAGATAGGTGTGGTGGTGGGCCGATTCGACCTTGTGGAAAGGGCCGATCCGCTGTTCTCCGGCGTACGATTTGAAATTGCGCAGCACCATCTCCTTGATCACGAGCCGCGGCCTTGTCCCCGAAGTAGGAGCCCCTCCCTTGCCTCCCTCCGTCTCCATCGAAGGATGATTCTGGTCTCCCCTGCACACGCAGAGAGAGAGAGAGAGAGAGAGAGAGAGAGAGAGAGAGATTGCCGCCTTTCGTGGTGATTTGGGAGGGAAACCCAAAAATCCCAAATGATTTGGAACGAAACCGGTTTTTGCTGGACCAAGAATAAACCTTTGAACCAACCCGACCTTTTCGAGACCAAGATAGTAACTATCCAGTATATTAGGTCAAGTCCAGCCCAATTCAATTTAGTGGTGAGGCTCATGAATTTGCAAGAACAGCCCATCAAGTTCCCTCCCCGCTTCATGTGCATCATAATTTTGATGGACCGGGCCGTCGAGTCCATGACTAGTTTGACTGAAATGATTGATATTGCGTCCAACGATTATGAGATTTGGGGCGGATTCTAAAATTGCATAAAACTAGGGTTGTTCACAGTCTGAGTCTGGTTGGTTTTCGGATAAGTCAAGTTTAGAGGGAAAATTAATCCAATCCAACCAAGTGTAGTTAGGTCGGGTCAGGTGGCTTTAAAAAATTTCACCTCTCAAGTCCGACCCGACTTGATCTAGTTTGGATCGGATCGAGTCGAGTAGTTGAATTTATCTATTTAAGTAAAAATAAAGTTTTAAAAAATATTGTTAAAATAATTAAAAAATATTCTTTTAATATAATATTTTGGAAGAAAAAAATAATCCAATCATCGGGTCAAAAAATCGGGTTGAGTCTCGGGTCATCGAGTTCCAAATTTTGTAAACTGAGACTTGTCCCAATTATGATCAGATTTTGTCGAATTGTACTAGACTCAATCTAACCCAAAAAAGATTGGGTCGGGTCGGGTTCATCGGGTCAACCCGACCCAATTATCCCTACATAAAACCATGACATTAATTATCCTTATGATTTGCCTAAGAGTCTTTAAATAATTAAACAGTAAAAAATTCATTCATTTGTTAGGATAAATAACACGAATCAAAGTTAAAAAATCATATATTTTTTTGAAGAAAAATAAAAATTAGCTCACAGCATGTAAAGAAGTGGATCGTTAAGATCCCTTACAAGAATATTCTGGAGGTCAAGTATTCGGATAAACGACCGCACCTAAGGAACCCGCCGATATTCGGCGAGCAACATTTGGAGCCCAATGGACTTCTCGGTTACACATTTACATTCCATATATACAAAATTGGAAAAATACATAATTACAAGCATCTATCGAATTAAATACATCTAACATGTTTTAGTATAGTGTCCAATTTGGAATGAATTTTTTATTACAAGCATTCATCAAAATTTTTTGAATCTGACTCAATGATAACTTCTTGAATGTTTTCCAGCAAAACTTAAGAAAGTGCATTTCGACCACTGTTTCGACATGTAAAATAAAATTAGTTAAAAGAAAAAAACACTATCAATCGAAATTTTGTGTTTTCTTGTGCTCTAGTATTTTGAGTGTTTTCAATATTATGCATAACGACAATAATTTTTTTTAGTAAGCACACCATGGAAAAGCTGCTTCGCCGGGTGCATCACCCACTATAACAAAATTCATTTTAATTTGCAGTTGTTTAGCTACGATTTTAAAAATCACAGGTATAGAGATAATAAGCATGTGGTTTCTTTTTTTGTAGTTCAAAAATGTTGAGCATGTGATTATTAATTAATCGCAGTTGAAGTGATATAATAAACTGAAGGGAAAATATCTAAAATGGTCCCTAAATTTTTTCAAAATTTTCACATTAATTCCACAACTTTTTTTCAGTTCAATTGGGTCCCTAAATATTTGTAAACGTCACTTTGGTCCCTGGTTGTGACCCTGCCGTTAAAAAAATCTTACGTGGCTAACGTTCTGACGATGTGACATCTGATTTAGTTGACTTTGCTTACAAGTATTTAAAGGTGTCTACGTGAATTATTTTATCATTTATAAATTAAATTAGGATCCACTTTTTCCTCTTCCCTCCTCCGCCGCCGCCGCCGCCTCCTCCTAGCCAAGCCATCATGTTGTTCGTGAGCGAACGTGCAGGAGTCGCCGAAGGGACACAACCCCATTGCGCAAAACTTTTGGCAAAGGCAGGTCTTGTAGAAGGCAGAAGTGGAGGCAGGAGGGCGAGGGGGAACAAGAGGTGCTTCTTGTTGTGGTGGTGAGTGGATGAAGGTTCCGAGTTTATTGGGATGGGAATGCTCCATGGATTGTTGTGCCTCTCGACGTCGGCCACTCAATGGAGGATGGGGGGACGCTCGATGGCGCGAGGGGCGAGGTAGTCAAAAAGGCGGGCGACGCGGGTAGATTGGGAATGAACATGAGATGGAATGGACAGATTGGTGGGCGCGAGATAGAGGAGGGGTTTATTTGTGTGTGTGTGTGAGAGAGAGAGAGAGAGAGAGAAATTGAACAAGATATTGGTTTCAGACTATTTCACCACTATGCCGGATCTTGGACATGGGCGTGGAGCAATTGCGACGACGACGGCGGAGGAGGAGGAGAAGGAGACTGCGACAGAGGAGGAGGAGGATATGACAGTGGTGGGAGGGAGAGAGAGAAAAATGGATCTTATTTTAATGTATAAATGATAAAATAATCCACGTATGCACATTTAAATACACGTAAGCAAAGTCAACTAAATCAGATGTCACGTCATCGAAACGTTAGCCACGTAGGATTTTTTTAAACGGCCTGGTCACGATCAGGGACCAAAGTGACGTTTACAAATGTTTAGGGATCCAATTGAGCTGAAAAAAAGTTGTGAGACCAATGTGAAAATTCTAAAAAAATTTAGGGATCATTTTAGACCTTTTCCCTAAACTGCAATTAAAATGGTACAAGAGGCTGCGATTTAGGGCACTACAACCTATTTTTCTCCTGCAACTTCCCATCTCTGTGCGCGGCTCATCTGCCATCTTCATCATCTCCCGCACCCTCTTCCCCTCCTATCTTCCCATTCCTCGCCAATGCCCTCGGGCGAGTCCGCACAGCTTAATTCTTCTGCCCTATCTCCAACTACATCGTTGATTTCTTCTATCGAGTCTGCACAATCGTTTTCCCCAATTTAGATTCGGAAGCCCCTTCCCGATTTCAAAAGCCAACCTCTCTCTCTCTCTCTCTCTCTCTCTCTCTCTCTCTCTCTCTCTCTCTCTATATATATATATATATATAGATCTTGATGGGAGGTTGGTTGGTGTCAGAGCGCCGCTCCTCGCTGTTTCAGCATCATTAGATTGCGGGTGAACATCGTCGCCGGAGCTTTGTCGTTGGCATGCAACGGCGGTCACCTGGCTCCGGGTTCCAACCATTACGGAGCAAGTAAACTTTACTCGGCCCCACGGTGGGCACCAAATGTTCATGTCCGAGGATCGGAGCAGTCTGATTCGGTTCGGTATCTCTCTTGGTCAAATTTGAGGTGAAAATAATGAAAATTAGAACTTAAGTTATCTGAGGCATGTCTGTATTTATTGCATGAGGTAATATTTCAAGAATATTGCTCAGAATGGATCGAGAGTGATCCCGAAAATGTCGGGCTCGTAATGATGTATCCATCGTAATTAGTGAGGGCGCGGATATCCTTTTAGGGGTGGGTGGAGCCCTCGGGCGGAGCCATTCGATCGAACTAGAATCGGGTTTAGAAATACAAGCAGTACTGGATCGAATTTGGCCGGGTTAAAAGTACTATTTCGGTCCATTAATGATATTTTTTCCCTGCCAAAAAAAAAGAGCCTTTTAATGTGTCCACTGTCGTGATTTATATTGAAAGAATATAAATCACTCAGATAGACGTGGGCTTTTATTAATCTCGATGGAAGTATGAATCTCAGGGGATTATCACCAATCGATGGCATATTCTTAGAAGATTATTTCTCCACGTTCGTCTCTCTCGCTAGATTCCAAGAATCTCTTTTAATCTCGACAATGGAGGCCCATGTCAAAATCTTAGACTTCAATATATGGAAAAATTAAACATGGCAAGAATTGGCAATCACAAGTTCACAAATATACAAACATATGACTTTTCTTTGAAGTTGCAGCAACGCCACGTGCTATGTTTGACTATTTAGTCAATATTCAACCCGCATTATGTTCCACGATGGTGGGTAATTTATAGTTCTCCAGATTGTTGATTCAATTGGTGTCAATAATTGCATAAAATACTTTGTTCAAAAAAATAATTGCATCAAATACTGGATCAAGTCGCTGACAAATTATGGTGCAGAGAAATCAGGCGGAGCGGGATCTTTGAATCTGAGCTGATTTGACAAGAACATTTAAAATTCAACTCAGCATTTGGATTTGTCCAAATAAATAAATGATTGAAGATGGGAATTTAAATGAGCAAGAAGTTTCACACTTTCACTCATGCTGCTACTTTTTGGCTGTGGATGAGCTAAAAGTATTTTGGAAATAAAAGGGAAAGAAGTAAAGAAGGTAGGAGATAAATAAAGAAATACGTGCAAAAAGATAGGATTTTGCTTGAAATAAAAGGAGAGTAAATACAACTTGATCTCTCATTCTCATATACACATTAATTTCTCGTCATATTTGGGTGGAAAAAGAAGTGTTATTTTGCTCTTTCTCCTTTTCATTTTCTCACCACTTCGCGTCTTCACCTAATTTATTTATGGCAATATTTGGACGGAAAGATTTGAAATGAAAAAAAAGAGGCCATTCTTTCTTTCTTATATGACTATATATTACATGATTTCCTAACAATCTACCTCATTTTTCAAGTATTTTAATTCCTACATGGATTTCTAAAACTAAATTTTCTCCTGAATAATTAATCGCGCTAATATAGCTTCCATGCTCTACCACATCCTGCACTGAACTTCT
This sequence comes from Canna indica, assembly GCA_034359265.1. Classification (NCBI taxonomy): domain Eukaryota; kingdom Viridiplantae; phylum Streptophyta; class Magnoliopsida; order Zingiberales; family Cannaceae; genus Canna; species Canna indica. The sequence goes on along the minus strand of CP136894.1, from coordinate 72,601,099 downwards.
TCAACCTTCCATAGAGCATACAAAGGGCCAAAATTAGCTTCCCCTCGTCACTCCACCATCCTGATAGTGAGTAGGGTTTGTCTTCACAGATTGCTTCTGGATGAATTTTCAGCAACCTTGAACAGCTATACCCAGTTGATAGCCCAACATTTCCATATCCACTGCAACAAAAAGTCACAATAGATATACTCACTTTTGTATTATAAATATACTTATGTTTTATTAGGTATACTCACTTTAGATATACTTTTTTTTAGATATGCTCACTCAAATGGCAACTGATGGAAGATGTTAATTATTTACCTGATCATTTCAAAGATCATGCTCAATGTGCTGAAGTTGAGTGGATCTCTCGACATCTTCCTTCTCTCAGTGATGCATACTGCGATGATGAAGATGACGACCCAAGATAACTGAGAAAACATCATATCTTGCAACAGTGAGCTCTTCTTCTTCGTTGTCTCCTTCCTTGGATCCTCCTCCTGAGCAAATGCAAAGGTCATGGACGAAGGAAGGTACCTAGAAATCAACACCAGGTATTCGCATCAGTTTAATGGTAAATAGCAATTCAAGAAGACAATGATGAGCAGTGATGCTCACATCATAAAGATGATCAACACAAGAACCGCAGGGGAGATGAGGGAGCAATCAATGGAGTTTTCTCCGGCGTGCCTGGCGTTCGCCGCGATGAACAGCGCGCTGACGAGCTTCTCCACGGAAGTCAATCCATCGAAAACCTTGCCGTCCCAGTCCATGGCGCAGAAGAGCACGAGCAGCGCTGTCAGCAGCCCGAGGGCGGAGAGAGACAGCGCCGAGGTCCGCGACCTTGGCAGCAGTGGCCGGAGTTGAGCCTCGCCGGAGCTCTTCAGCATGTCGTCGAACTCCTTCCTCTTCGTGAGCTTCTTCAGGCCCCAAATCGTCCAGCTCAAGAACAGGGGAAACAGAGTGTTCCCGGCGAGAACCTGAAGAATCACCAGCAGGAGAACGACCGGGTCGCGGTTAAAGATCGCCATGTTCTCATTCGTCGCGATTAATCCGCCATTGGCGAAGGATGACACGGTGGTGGATAGGCAAAAGAGGAAGACGTTGATGCCTTTCGTCTTCAAGATGCCTCTCGCTCTCGGAACGCCGGCGAAGTACGCCAAGAGCAGCGAAGTGCCGAACACGTGGAAGACGGCAACGTAGCTGGACATAACATATCCCAGAAGTCGAACATGAACAGGCCGCAAATCCTCAGCGGCAGAGTCGAAATGTATTCCCGACTCAATCCGGCCGATGGAGCTCTCATTGGCATTGACAGCTTCGAGCTCGACGCCAATGGCGCCGGAGCTCTCTGTTTGGCCTTGTTTCGCTCTTCTAAAGAGGAGAGCGAGCAGGCTGATGAAGACCTCGCCGCCGAGGAACATCAATAGCATTAGCACGACGATCTGGGAGCTCGAGAGGTTCTCCATCTCGACCGTGCCCAGGCCGGAGACCGTCAAGGCCGAGGTGGACATGAAGAGCATGTCGACGTAGCGGGGGCTGAAGGCGGCATTGCTGGGCTTGAGGAGAATGAGGAGGAGGGAGCCGAGGAAGGCGAGGGAGAGGAAGTAGCAGAGCTGGATCAGGAAGGGGGGCAAGTGGAAGCTGGAGAAGCGGTAGAGGAAGAGGATGAGCTTTTGGAGGTAGCGGCTGAGACGAGCGAAGCTGTAGGTACGACTGAGGATGAGTTCATTGGCTTGGTTCTTCGTAAGGAATGAGAAGGCCATTAATGGACGCGTTGGAGATGTATGAAGTTTGTTGGGGACGAGAGGAGTAAGCGCTTTTGTTTGTTTATATAGGGAAATGTGGGTGTTTCTTTGAATACTTTATGTAATTAATAATAGTATGCTCTAAGTTTCGTGAACACGCCAATAAATTAACATGACCGGAGCTCCAAAGCATAGTTGTTAGGGACTTTTGAGTCCCGATTTTATTAGTTAATAATAAGAATAAGAAGTAGTTTATTTTCTGTAAATAAAATAAAATAAATTAACATGATTAATTTCCCCAAATCATAATATGGACGAGGAAAATTTTCTCAGAGAATTTTGCTATATTATTCTAAAAATCAGTCTAATAATCCTCCTAATATTCACAAAGACATGAGTGATAATTTCATTAATAATCATGAATACTTTATTATATGTGAGTATTATGACGATTATTAGGCACATGAGTTAGAAAGATTTAGAATTTCTCTTTCTTATATCTATAATAAGGATATGAAAATTCTCGTATCTTTAACATTTTTTTCAAAATCATCAAAATATCCTCGAGTTCAGGTCTGGTACTCGGTTCTAGACTTTTGCAAAAGTTTGGAAAATAATAGATTTCAAACTTTGATAACATCTAGAACTTTTTGAAAATATAATAGGTTTCTAACTTTTTTTAAAAGTGTGGAATTAGTAGATTACAAACTTTTACAAAAGTCTGGATCGAAAAGCTAGAGGTATTTGAAAAAAAAAGTTATGAATTTGGAAAACATTTGGATAATTGTTATGGATCCGATAATTTTTCTGATCCATATTATGATTTTGAGTAATTGCTCAATTAAGATCAATACATATTGTCGATCAGTAGTAGGACTAAAATATAATAGGATTGTAACATGATAATAGAGAAATTGAGTTTATTTGAATGCTAACATACAACCCATCGATTTAAGTTGGATAAGAACATTTATATCTTGTTTATGTTATAATTTTTTGAAATTGAATATTTATCAGAAAATTTGAAAATACAAGTAAATGAGAGCGAAAAGGAAAGAAAAAGAGAGAGCAAGATACAATCTGATTACAACATATATTTTTTCTTCTAAATTTGCCCCTTCAATTGCAACCTCCAAGAAGGATTTAGGTGTTGTATCGAAGTAGCGACTATTTCTTTCCTACTAGACTTTTCAATTCGATATTATAATTGAATAGTATTTGACCTTCATTGTGCTAGATCTTTCTTTCACAGTGGTTAGCCACGGTTGATATCCGAGTGAAAAATGGGTCAACTTACATAGCTTCAACATGGACACCCATCTCTACTATGTATACTCGCACTTGAAGAATAGATGCTCATGCGATTTATCGGGTGCGCTACATAGTAAAGAAGGAGGGTATACCTATATGCGTCTTGCGATTAATCGATATTTAGTTAGCAACCTTCTCTTGTTAATTAGCCAATTGGTGACTGAAACTCCTTCAAGGCAGGCGAAAATCCAGGGAATTTGGCGGAGGGGTAAATAATGTCTCGGTAAGTTAGAATTGCTCCATTTCCATGAAATGTAATCTTTTCCATGAAATGTAATCCTCTCAACTCCTAATCAAGATAGGTGTTAGGTTAATAGTCATTTTGCAAGTGGGTATATGTTGGCATAGTTATTGAATGGAATGTTCCATCCTAGGATCTCACCATGGTCGCCAAATTCTTTAGAATCAATTATAAGTGCATGTAGGGGCGGTAGAGAGATGGGAGAGCATTGGGTATTTGTCATCGAGTCTGATTCCATTCAATCCGGGATAAATCCAGAGTCAGGTGGAGGCACTTGAGCCCACATGATATCAGAGGGAAATTCAGAATGTATGACAACCCTTCATGATGCCTCTCCAAGTAATAGGCAGGTTATCTCTAGGAACTATGAGCAAATTGATTAGTGTTGGAAATAGGGAGGAAATGATGTCAACCCAGGTCATCCCCTTATTGTTGAGTAGTTTCTATAGTCATTCCCCTAGCATGGCTTTGTTGTGTTATTGTAAGTTGAGCAGTTTGAGTCCCCCATCAATCTTTTTTCGTAGTGACGATATCCCACTTAACATAACATATGCCTCGAAGAGCCACGTTCATAGAATAGCTCGTGACATGAATGTCAACAAGTGTCATAAAACTCGACTATTTTCTTCGACTCAGATACTATTTTGCTCAAGTCATATTTTATAGAGACAACATTGATCGAGATTTTTTAAGGGACTATTCACTACTAGAATTGTGGTCATCAGCGACGACTGATATCGTGGCTGAATCGTCGATGGTGAATTTCACAGACGGCGTCAACCGTGGCAAATAACCGTCGCTGATGTGTGCGTCTTAGATGTGTTGTGACGGCCGAGCTAGTGTTGCGACAGCCGAGCTCGGCTGTCACACGTAATCATCAGCGACAGCCCCGTACGTTGTCATTGATAACAACTCATCAGCCACGGCCCAGCCCCGTCGATGATATTATTAGCAATCGAGATATTTGGTGCTGCCCAGGCCATCAACCATTTATGATAAGCTTTCAACCACGGCATAGTGGCAGTTAACCGTGGGTAAGCCGTGGCTAAAGGTGTATCCTGTAACTGAAAAAACTAAAAAATTTATAAATTCTTGTATACAACGATATATCGACTACAAACTATTTTCAATCACATATTACAATTAGAAAACATCATACACATGCATTAGAACCAAACATACAAGTTTTACATAAATATTATCAATATCAGCCTCAAACCGGAGGCAAACAATTATCAAAATATCAACTCATGCATCCAAGTTTCAAAATATAAACAAAATACAAAAATCAAAAGCTCACGGCTGCGGTGGAGGCGGTGGAGTCGACAACTCGATTGGGTCGAGGAGGACGATGGCTGCGACATCATAGGTAGAAGGCCAGACTGAGAGGCAATCTGAGTGAGGAGTGTCTGCATGTTCTGGATCGTCTATCTCAACTCCTCATTCGCCCGTCTCTGCTGCATGTGCTCCTCCATCGTCAGCCTCTGCCCCTCCATCTCCTGCCTCTGCTCCTCCTGCCTCTGCTCCTCCATCGTCTGTCTCTGTTGGGTGAGCTCCGACTCCATGATTGCTATCTGGCTCTAGTCCCGCGCTCGGTATGATGAAGGCCGCTCACCCGCAGTTAGAGGAGTCGGTGCCCCAAGTGGCCCGAGCACGGCACGTGTATGGCCACTGTCTGCAAAGCCATAAACACGGTCGTGCTCCCAGCCACCTGCGGCCTCCACCCAAGCTCTTGCGTCGAACTCCTCTAATGTCCCTCCACGCTCGATCACAGTCATCGAGTAAGTTTCCTACACGTGTTTATATTTTAAATATATATAAACTATAAATAAAAATTGTGTAAATCAAATAGACATATATAAATACTTACCATTATATACGAGGCTCTGCTATGAACGTAGTCCCCCGCTCCTCGTCGACGACGATGGGTGCGCTCAAACACCTCCATCATCGACGGGTAGGGGCGAGCATCGGTTCGGTTCGGTTAAAACCCGAATCGAAAATTCGGTTATTCGGTTCGGTTCGGTTAATTTGGTTCAGTTAACCGAAAAGAAAAAAAAAATTCAAAGCATGCAAGTGGACTCAAACTCGGCCAATTGAGAAGTAAATTTTAATTTTTACCCTTCTAACCATCTTAACAAACATTACTATCAATTTATATATAACTAACACCTATTATATATATATCGAATGTTAAATAAATATTATTACACAACATGAGATTCGAACTCGGGCCAGCAGAAATGCTAAACTTAACACTTAACCACCAAGACAAATGACATGATCTAATACATCTGTTATTTTATATATATATATATATATATTCGGTTAATTCGGTAAATTAATCGAACCGTCGGTTAATTTACCGAACCGAACCGAAAATCGAACCAAAAAATTTCTTTAACTGAAAACCGAACCAAAATTAATTCGGTTAATTCGGTTCGATTAAATCGGTTTCGGTTCGATCGGTTTCGGTTCGATTTCGGTGAATCGGTGAAGTTTGCTCACCCCTATCGACGGGCGTCGGACGGTGTCGTCCTCTGTCACACGCGTCTTATATTAGAAAACAAATATATTTGTATAATATATAATTTAATTAAAAGTAATAAAATTATACATACCATACAATGCTCATGCACCGTAAAAGAGATGGAGGCACCAGTGTGGCGTGCTCCTGTGCCGTCCCCCCGGACATGCGATTTCTCAATGTAGTCCGAGAGACCTCCTGCCACTCACGAGTGTCCCATCGCTCAACGAGCTGGTCCCACACAGGGCCAAGAATCCACTCAGGGGCGTGTCCCCCGAGTCTGCCCTATCTGTGAGGCCCCCAGCCATCTCATCACGGTCTGACGGGCCTGCTGAAGCAGCCCGTTATAGCGAGCACATGCAACACGCTCCCATGCAGCCTCCATATATAAAAGTGGTATGGTCCTCCAGCCATGTATAATGAGCCTGCAAAAAATATTTATTATTACCGATGAATATTTAACATTAACATTAATTTAATATATATACTTACCGTGAACTCTCACCACAATAAATTCATATGCTCACGGAGCACGTGAGACCATGTAGGCCACGCCCCGCGCACAAACTTCTGGATCGTCCCCGCTATCGTGCGGGGGATGTCCTCCTGCTCAAACTTGCACCAAATATAAATTCATATTATGATATACTGCTGTGTATAAGAAATAATTATAAGAAATAATCATATTATGATTAATGCACCAAATATAAATTCATATTATGATATTTTGAATTATAAATAAATTATAAGAAATAATTAATGCATATACTTACCTTCTTCCGCGCACAGTAACTGCTTTGTGTATTTCTCCCTCGGGTGACGGGGGGAGAATTCTGTTAGGCCCTCGTGGCCTACGTCTCGATGTCGACGGGCCTGGATCGGCTGAAGGGATGGTGACTGGAGGGGGGGGGGATGGTGACCATATCAGCTGGAATAATGGTGGATGGATCAGATGAGGGAATGGTGGTCGGACCAGGTGGGGGATGGTGGCGGAAGACGAATGGTCAGTGGGTACAGGTGGGGCGGGTGTAATCATCAGGGGATCCTACGAGGAATGCCTCATCGAGAACTGATATCTCGAACCATATCTATAAAAATTTAATATAATTGATTATATATAATAGATTAATAGATATATTTAATAATTGAATATATACTTCACATTTATAATTATTCATCATCGTCATTATCATCATTCGTATAATACTCTTCTTCTTGTTCTTCTGTATCTGAATCTTAAAATTCTTCTCCGTCTCCATCATCTTCATTATGTCCTTCCTCAACTTCGTTATCGTCGTCATCAATGTATTCTATTTCCAATTGAACTAACTCTTTGTCATCATACTCGAGTATTGGACTAACTCGTTCCACTTCGGAAGGATCTTCTTCTTGATAAAACTCATCTGCTGGCTTATTATCTTCAACTATTGGGTCAATTTTTCCTCTGGCTTTAGTCTTACAGACTACACGCCAATCTGCCTTGTCTTTTCTTTCAAGATGGATACTGCATATACTATACTTGTTTAGCTTGAGATGCCAATATAAATGGCTCATTTGAAGCCAATTTTGATTTGCAATTGACCTCGACCAGTTGTTTATACTTTGGATGAACTCTTATGCCCCTATCGCTTGTATCGAACCAACGACATTTAAAAAGGACAACTGATTTACATTCGAAAAATTGTAATTCAATAACTTCTTCCAATAGTCCGTAAAAGCCAATATCACATTCAGCATACGTTGTCTCTTTGACGCAGACCCCGACATTCATAGTCTTTTTTGTAAATGAATATTCAAGTGTGTGAAATTTATATCCATTGATAAAATAACCATTATAACATTGTACAAGTCGTGTCGGTCCGCTAGCAAACTCAAAGATTTGGTTATCTATTTCGCCTCTGTGTTCTGTGCTATAAGCTTGAAACTAATTAGGGAACTCACGATTCCGTTATTTTTCTAATTCCTCATCGCTGTAAATTGAGTATTTTGTCACTATCTCAATGTCAAATATTTCAATGAACTTCTCAATCTCTGTACAGTTTAGTAAAATGTACAAGTATGCCAAATGATACTCTTCATCGTTTAAGAATCGAGACGAATGAGAACCCAAAGCACGACCGGGGTAGCAAAAGATATTTAAACAACCATCTGATGGCCGAGCTCCACCGTCTTCGTTCCGTGGAAGACGATTAAGTCTTGTCTTGATGGTTGATTCAAAATGAAATGAGCAGAAAGTTAAAATTTCTTGAATTATATATGCTTCTGATATGAAACCTTCAATTGCGGCGGTGTTCTTTACTTTTTTCTTCGGACAATTCATGTATCTTTCAAATAAGTACATCCATCGGTATTGAACGGGACCACCAACTCGTGTCTCGTATGCCAAATGTATCGGTAGATGCTCCATCGAGTCAAAAAATGCATGAGGAAAAAACTACTCTAGCTTGCATATGATTTCAACAATATTATTTTCAAGTGCTGACATATCTTCGACTCGAAGTACATTTGCATAAATGTTTGTGAAAGACATACTTAATTATGTCAACGGACCCCAAATCTTATCATGTAGATGATCTCAAAACGCAATCGAAAGCAATCTCTGCATGAATACATGACAATCGTGGCTCTTCATCCCCGATATTTTGCATTCATCGACGTTTAATTACACATAAAGATAAGTTTGAGGCATATTCATCGGGTAATCTGAGTTCTTTGATCCATTGATTCACATCTTTCATTTGTTGTTTATTTAACACATACGACGCCTTTGGCTTATGAAATCGTCCGTTGACCTCTTGCAACTCTAACTCAGGCATCTTACAAAGTATTTTTACATCATGTCGGGCCTTCACATTTTCTTTAGTTTTGCCGAAAATATCCATCAATGTGTTAAAAATATTATCAAACACATTTTTTTCAATGTGCATGACGTCCAAATTATGCCGAATTAGTAATGAACTCCAATACGACAATTCCCAAAAGATATTTTTCTTTACCCAGTTATGTGTTTGAACAAAGCCTGAAATTCTTATATTCCGACATAAAGTAATATCTGGAAGCAATTGAACACGTGCTAATATCTGTTTACCAGACAACATCAATGGTGGCTCATCTCTTTCGACTCTACATTTGATAAATTTGTCACGATTCCTTCGATACTGATGGTTAGACGATAGTAATCGGCGATGACAATCAAAGAAGGAAATTTTTCGATCATTCTCAAGACTGAAGGATTTTGAGTGTTTCATGCAATACAGGCAAGAGAGTCGACCATGCGTGCTCCAACCAGACAACATACCATAGGCCGAGAAATCATTAATTATCCATAATATAGCAGCTTGTAAAGTGAAGTTTTGCTTTCGGTAACAATGATAAGTGACAACTCCCTCAGCCCACAATGTTTTGAGTTCATCAATTAGGGGACAGAGAAATATGTCAATTTCTTTGCGAGGACCCCTAGGACCCGGAATAATCATCGAAAGATAGATAAATTCATATTTCATACACATTGAGGGCGATAAATTATAAACTGTTAACAACATTGACCATACTGAATACGAAATTGCCAAATTACCAAACAGATTAAAACCATCCGTGCACAATCCCAACCTGACATTTCTAATCTCCCCAGCAAATGAAGGATAACACCTATCCAAATGTTTTTATGCTTTATTGTCGGATGGATGAGTCATTACTGTATCATCACGACTTCTTGTATGTCAACTCATATAGGGGCAGTCTTTTCCGACATGAATAACCTTTGAAGCCTCGGTGTCAGTGGAAAAAACCGAAGCACCTTAAAGAGAATATTTTTTTGTCGAACCGATTTCTTCTCCTTGTAACGAGGATGTTCACATACCGGGCATTGTTCTAATTGTGCATTTACTTTATAATATAAAATGCAGTTATTTGGGCACGTGTGTATCTTTTCGTACCCAAACTCTAATTTTCTCATCAACTTTTTTGTGTTATAAAAGGTTGGCTCAAACTTATTATTTCGAGGTAACATACCACTGATAAAGCCTGCAATCCGATTAAACGCAACCCCGCTGATATTATAATCAGACTTGATATTCAGGAGTTGTGTCATTGCCGAAAATCTTGTATAATTAGGACAATTTTCATACAAAGGTTCATCGACAGCTTTCAACATCTCGTAAAATACTGCAACCTCCTTATTCGGCAATTCAATCTGTATCTCAGATTGTTCTTCAATGACTTCAACTGTCATAGTATCTGGTGGTACTACCGTTTCAGTAACTGACTCAATATTATCATTTAAATAGAATTGTCCTCCAAGACTATCCAGAATCATTGTTCTATAAGGATTAGACAGATTGGAAGAAGAAACATCAGCAGAAGAAGATTCACCATGAGTTTAGACAACATGATTGCTCGACGTCCCGACTTGACGTGACTCCTCGTAACAATTTCATACAAAATATCTTGGTGTGAATCCTTTTGTATACAAATGCAATGTAACAGTTTCTCGGTCTAAAAATCTTATGTTCGAATATTTTCGGCACAGACATCGGATTTTATCACTACTAAGGAATTTTTTATTCGAGTAGGCGAAATTTAAGAAGTAAGTTACGCATACTCGAAATTCGTCCGTTATAGCTCCACGATGAATTCGTCGGTATATCCAACTTCGATCGTCCGACATGTTCTATCAAAAAGTTTGCAATATCTTTAAATAATATCTTTAGGTGGGATGGATTTATTCCATTCGGGATTCATGTTATTCATATTGCACTTAGTATTTTTTATTATTATTAACTTCATTCTAAATTTCAGCAGCATCTCCCTATAGTTCTCTGAATGCGCATATTATGTGGGCGCGTATCGGAGAACAAGGGAGATACAAGCCAAAATTAAAAAAATAAAGTTAATGACTAAAAAAAATAAACTAAGTGCAATATAAATAACTATGCTCTCAAATTGTCCAATTAGGGACAATTCAAGGGTTGTACGTCGTATAAAATATCATTAACTTCATTTACACGAACATACAACCTCTGAACGGGTCTAAGGTTTTGCAAAATTAAAACTTGACTCGTCGATCGTACGTGAAACGTATCGACTCGTCTTGATTTTTTTCTAACTTTAAGAATGCCGGTGCGAGTCCATAGTGGACGATTCTGCGCGAATCCAAAGTGGACAATTACGGCACGAGTCCATCCATTATGGACGATTCTGGCACACGCGAATCCATTCATTATTGACGATTCCGGTGCGAGTCCACCATGGACGATTTGGCCGCGAGTCCACTGTGGACGATTCCGGCACGAGTCCTCAGTGGACGATTCCGCGCGACTATTAATTAATATTAAACTAATACTTAACCTAATTAATAATTAATTTCTAATAATTAACCATTAATTTCTAATTATTAACAATTAATTTCTAATAATTAATAAAAAATAAAAAAACTAATTAAACTATGATTAGGGTAATAAAACCCTAATCAAGTAGTAGCCGGCATCATCGCTCGTCGACATTGGGGCCGATGGTAATCGGCCCCAATGCGGCGCAGGCCAGGTTGAGGCCGGCGCGGAGATGAACGTCGGGTTGACGCCAGCGCGGAGAGGGCCGATCGGGTCGACGCCAACGCGGAGAGGCAGCGCAGGCGGAAATAAAGGGCGGTGCTGTGGGGATTTAACGGAGGAGGAGAGGAAGCATACCAGAAGGGGGAGATTCACTAGCGGCGATTGACGGCGGCGGCAACAGGCAGCAACTCCGCGACAACTCGGCAGCGACGGGCGGCAGGGACGGCGGGGACGACGAGGACAGCGACGACAGTGGCGACAGCGATGAACAGAGAAGGAAGAAGAAGAAAGAGGAAGGGTCAGGCGCGAACACAAATAAAAAGGATTTTCACCGGCGGCTTATCGGCAGTCGAAAAATCATGGATCTGTAATTTTATTATCGTCGACGGCTCTGCTAGCCGTTGGTTAAGAGTGTTTTATATTCGCGTTGCGTTCGTGATAAGCGATGATCGAAGCCAGCTGTGGCTAATGACTGACTTATATCACCGACAGCGTAGCGTAGCCGTCGCTACTAACCTATTTTATTTCACGCACCCGATTATTTTTATCACCAACAGCTCCGAGGCCCCCGTTAAGCCGTGACTACTAACCCATTTTATTTCGCGCGTCGTGCGCGTCATGATTTATGAGCGACGACTTTGGTCGGCCGTATGTGAGCCGCAGCTGATTTAGTTACATCAGCCACGGTCGCCGGGGCCGATGCAAAGCCGTGAATGATTCTGACGGCTCAGACGATCGTCGCTGATCCCCGTTACTAATGCAGTATATTCTAGTAGTGATTATAAAAAATAATATTTGAGGAACAAATTGTGCTTATCACAAATTTAAAATAATGTTTATAAACTTATTTTATGATGTATTGATATTAAAACGTGGAGGATGAGATTTTTCCAATTAGAGGTTTATTTTATAAATTGACTCGTATAATAATTGAGGGGATTCTAAATTCATGACACGGCCTTCACATGAGATGTTTTAATAAGTTATGGCATTGACCCTATTCACATCACATGTGTCCATATTCAATCATTTTAGCATTCGAACAACAGATAAGTCAAAACGGTGATGAATTATTAAATATATTATTAATATTAACGAGAGAATGTGATACTCATATTGGTTGACATTTTGACCTCTCAAACAATTGTCTTTACCAAAAATGGCTTTGCCATTTATAAAATCCTTTTTCCCTATTCACCCACCGCTTTTTATTAATTTCTAAGACTATCCACAAATTGGTGTCTAATTAACTTTTCTAACTTTTGGGTCATAAATTAGAAGCATGTCAATATTTAATTGGGTCTCGAATCTTGATTTGGAAATACCAGTCAAATATTTTCATTAAATTTACTCATGTTTTTTTGTTACTACTTCAACTTAATTTTAAGAATTCACCGGTAGCACAAACGATGACGCATCTTATAATTAATCGAATTTGATCCATGTTATTATCGCTTAATGCGTTTCTTCTCCCATTGTAATTATACTTTGTCTATTTTTATTAAGGGTAATTATGAATATATTTTGAATTATAAATTTTGACTCAAATTTATTATCAACTTTAACTTTTTCAAATTACATCCTTAATTATTATATTTGTATCAATTGCATCTCTTCGTTAAAATTTCGTGAACTATCCCGTTAATCTTATGACATGATATGTACATGTGTATTAAAAAAATATATTCAAAATTGAGTAAAAATTTATTTTTTAAAAATGTTTCTAATGTTGCACACATGGATTAAAATATTTGTTTTTAAAAACTATTGACTTTGACTTTTCATTCTGCCAAAAGTCTCCCAAGAACATCTTGGCCGCGTCCAAGCTTGGAAAATATTACAGCTCCAGGAATAGCTGGGACAGTTCATCCAAAGACTGACGACACATACACGGCCCGATTGCCGCTCGCCTCCATGCCTTGCAGTGCCTACAGCAACTCCACCTTCCTGGGGTTCTCCCCTATCCTCTTCGCCGATTGTGGAACAGACTCATGGCTGTTTCCTGCACACGGGCCCCCCTTCGGTATTCGCCTCAACGCCTAGGATCCACGGCACTCGACGCTTCAGCTGCTTGCAGGCGCCCGTCACATGTAGCAACGCAACCAACCGAAAAGCAGAACGCCTCCAATCTAGTGGCGGCCTTGATTCCGAGCCGGCTCTTGAGGTGTAGGAAGTCGTCGGGGTCCATCAACATGCGGAGGTCCTCCACTTCCGCTAGCAACTTCCACACGCGCTCCAGGATTTAGCAATCGCTCGCCACCCTCGCCCACTCTTTCCCATCCATCCTCTGCTCGATCTGTGCAGGTCAGACGAGATCAAAAAACCAGGAAGATGATTTGGTCGACTAGTGGTCGTGCAGGAGGCTTGGGGAGGAATGAGATGTAGCTAGGAAGGCGTAGCGGTGGGTCCCAAATAAGGATGGAAAGCTGTTGCTAGATGTCCTTCAGGATGTTGACCAGCACAGGGCCAGGGCGGCCGTTGGTGGCGAGGAAGAAAGCTTCTTTAATGATGCGAGGGTTGTCATCAACGTTGAGTACCTGGCAGTTGTGCTTAGTGATGGATCTGGTAACCTCGACGATGGGTGTCTCCTGGAAGGCGTAAGTACCGATCATACGACGAGGGACCTGGTCGGTGATGGCGACAATGGGGATTGAGTCGAGGAGGGCGTCTGCTCATGCCGGAGGAGGTGGTTGGTGATGGAAGGGGAACATGTGAGGGCCAGATGGATCTCCATGGAAGCGCCGCCCCGGTAGGCGAAGAGGTCGGTGACGTCCTCCCTCTCGAGGGCCTCAACGAGGATGTGTGTGCCCTTGCAAGGCTCATCGAGGGCGAAGTTACAGAGAAGTGGGCCGGAGGAGGTTGGAGCCATGACTAGAGCTACGTTAGCGGCGGAGGGGGGGCTGGCCGCGCTCGGCCGAGGCGGAGATGGGAATGCACGCGACAAATAATGAAGTCAAAATAAAATATTATTATTTTTATTCATTTGGATATGTCAGAATAATTTTTTAAAAATATTTTTTTTTAAAAAAAATAATGTTTTAATCCACGTGTGCAGCACACGTGGACACCAAAAAGATTTTGAAAATTATAAAAATTTAATCGGATTCGAAAAAAAAATATTAATACACGTGCGCATGCTACGTCACAAGGTTAATGGGGTAACTGACGAAATTTTGACGGAGGAATGCAATTGATACAAATGTGATAGTTGATGCAATTTGGAGAAGTCAAAATTCATGATAGATTTGAGACAAAGTTTATAGTTCATGATATATTTAGGTAATTACCCTTCTTATTATCATGATTGATTAAATTTTAAATACAAAGATTGTCCATTTTTATTCCTCTCGTGTACATGATAGATGTGGGATAACTATTTCTTATCTATTTACGATAATAATTTCCATTTTGTGTCATTGTAATTAATCTTATTTATATAACTTATATTATATTATTGTCATGCCTCAACTCAGGATCGCGTGATTGATCAAAGTATACGTGCCTATACCCCGCAGCCTAAATCATGCACATGTCAACTCAAAAAAAAAACACGAAGATAAAGCATAAGCATAACACCTATCTCAACATGAATAAAGTCACAAATGTGTGACTAGTTATTAGGCCATCTGACGACCACATGCCCTAAGGCATCCAACACCCCAATGGTGAAGTACAACATGCCTAAGTCTATCATGCCCTAAGACAACAAAATATACTAGGATAATCAGGATTGACCCATCCGAACATATCATAATATAAAGAAACTCGGGAGCAATCGGGATTGGCCCGTCCGAACTTGCTCCACGAGACGCGAAGGAACAATCGTCCGTCCGAACTTGCCCCTTTTAAGATATCGCAGAGATAATCAGGATTTGCCCATCCGAACTTACCATTTTAAGATATCACAAGAATAATCGGGATTTGCCCGTCCGAACTTATTCCTTAAAAATACCTCGGGAAGAATTGAGATTTGCCCATCTGAACTTATTCCTTAAAAACACATCGGGAATAATCAGAATTTACCCATCCCAACTTATTCCACGAGGTCATACCGGAACAATCGGGATTTGCCCATCCGAACTCGTTTCAAAGAAATAACGTAGGAATAATCGAGATTCGCTCATCCGAACTTATTCCTTTAACACATGTTGGGGATTAGTCATTCAACCTTTCGGGCCTATCCTGCAATCCAGCTCCTAGACGAGTCTCTCTGCCATTCATAAAGATATGACACAACATGACCTAAGTTAAGCCTCTCTTACGGTGTCTTAGGGGTGTCCTTATTGGGAAGCGTCTCAACACTCTAATACCCGACCCCAACTCCTAGACCCGTAATGTCATAAACTCGTGTGGTTTTATTTCATGCATAAACTTTATCTGTTGGTTCATAACAGATTATGCCGACAATTTGCTCAATTTTAATTATGCAATTAAAATTTAGATCACTAACATTAGAGTTTTATTTTATGGTTTTGTTTTAGCTTATTGTTGTTCCCAAAACTGATGTATCTAACTCGAATCTAATCTCCAGAGTGTGTCCTTTATTTTCAAACTATATTTTTTGGTCAAAACGATAGGTTACACGACTATATTCCGCAAACTATGCGCATCACAAACGGGATTTCAAAATCAACAATGATTTATCAAATCAGCATGAAGTTTCAGCATAATAAAGAATTAAATCCGAAAATTCACAGAATATAACTCCCTAATTACCATCACATCAAATTTATAACCATCAAGATAAATCTCACATAAATCATGCTTAATAAACAAGAATAACCAGCATCACAACCCTTTTCAACCAAGAACCAACCTTTATGTTCAAGAAATTAAATCAAGAACCCTCGTGCCCTCAAGATCAAATCCATTTTTGAAACACATAATATATTTCCAAAATTCACAGATTTAATATCAAAGCATGCATTTAGATTATAAGCATCAAAATTGATGATCAAATTGAATAATAGAAAGCAAGATATATAATCTATATCCCTCACTTAGGCAATTCATCGAACACTTTGAGGCACCCTTTTCTTCCACCTTGGCCGAGCACCCCTAGGGTGTTCCTAGGGCTGCCGAGCCACAAAGGGGAATCCCCAGGTTCCCTCCCATAAGTCAATACAAGATTCGACGAACAAAACCCACGATTTGAAGAAAAACACAAGAATCAAGAACATCGCTCAAATCAGCTCAAGAACACAAGGAACATTCGAGAAATGAGGGGTAAAATCACTCACCTTGATTAGGAAGAAGAAAATATAAAGGAACTTCCAAGCGGCGGCCTCCGAATTCGACCTCAAAGGGGTAGCTTGGCTCAATAAGGGGGCGGGGGCTCCAAGATCAAGAAGAAAGGGGCGCCAACTTCAAGAAGGCTTGGCTTCCAAGAGAGGGGAAAGAAGAGGGGAAGGGGGCTCGACGCTTGAGGGCGGCGGCTCCAAGGAAGGGGAAGAGGGTGGCTCGGCTTGGTTGGACGGCTCCTCTCTCCATGTAGCCCGCTAGACTGATAAACACACACAATAAATGAAAACCAATATTAATATATAAGATATTACAATTATACATATTTATTATATTTTAAATTACATGATAAAACTATTTAACTAATTAAGAATCATATATGTTATATTTAAAATTAATATTTTATTTTTAAAAACTACAATATTCATATCTTTATTATAATAAATTATAATATCATTATTATTTTTATCACTTTGTCATTATTTTAAAATAAATTATAATATAATTAGAAAGACATGTAAAATATTATAATATTATTATAATAAAATATAATATGTGAATAAAATATAAATTGTTTTTTTTATCTATTCTATTACTTATGCTAATTAAAGGAAATACTTATTCATGATCTATACCAAGTAAGAAAATAACTATTCTATTAATCTACAATTTATATTTTTTATTTATTTTATTCCTCTTCGTTCGAGTAACTAAACTAATCTTAAATATATTGTAGGATTTATTATTATAAAAATAAAAAGAAAACATAAATCTCAATTTTTAATAAATTTTCTAGCTGTTTGGTTTATTAGTCTAATCGTGTAAAAAATTATTTAAATTTAATATAAATTAATGTCACAATTACTTAAAATTGGAACTGTTGTTAATTAATTAATTAATGTATTTTTACCTTGGCGAATTTAACTTCAATCTAGTCGATGTTAAAATAGTCACATTTTATAATCCAATATTTAGATACTAGTAACAATTTTTTTCTATATTACATGATATTATTGTAGGAATAAAAAATTTAATGTAGGGCTACTAATCTCTAGAAAGTTAAGTAGTAGGGCATGTGTTAATTCATGAGATGTTAAACAATGAACATGGAGAGCCGCGTACTGACTGGTCACCGCCCACATTTATTTCCCATCAAATCAATAACATTTTGCAGTTTAATATTAGGTCTCCGTACAAAGGATAGTGGAAGACGGGAGAATGAGAGATGACAACACAGTTTCAAAATTTTAGTGAAAGAACATCTTGAAGTAATCTAGAAGTTCGACAATGGTTTGGGAGCAAGGAGGGATATATGTTTGGAGTTTTTCTCGTGGGAGATCACAATCCATCCTTTGTTTGCCGGAACACGAGAAGAAAAGTTGGGGAGGAAGCAAGGGGGAGAAAACACAATAGGGGATCTTTAGCTTTAATTTTTCTTCAGCATTTCTACTTGTCAAATAAGCCATATGACAGTTTCACATGTGATATTTGTTGACATGTTAATTTAAAATTTTTATATCTCTCACTTAAATATTATATTTACTTTGATCTCACACGTCTCTTCACATCTCTTATTCTTCAAGGTAATTAATGTTTTCATATTTTTCTTTCCTTCAACCTCTGCATCAACTCCCTTCCTGGAACTCACTACAAATTAATCGACCTATAAAAATACATAATTAAAGATAAATTAGATTTTGATTTCTAAATTTTTATATTTAGAGACGAATAAACATAAAATTTATTCCTAATTAACCTCTAAAACTAGCGTTAGAGTCACATCAATTAGGTGACTTTATTGCTGATATTTCTATAGTTTAGAGACAAATCAATTAAGTGATTTTGTTGTTGTTGTTTTTATAGATCTTTAGAGGCTAATTAGGAATAAATTTTGTGTCTATTAGTCTCTAAATATGAAGATTTAAAAACAAAAATATAGTTTGTCTCTAATTTTGTGTCTCTATAGGTCAATTATATTGTAGTGACTATTGTTTTCACGTCTATCTACAAGACTGCAACACGATAATCTCTCAACTCTGCTTTCTAATACTCATGCATCGAACATGTTTCTGCAGATTAAGATGGCTCACCTCATCACCATTCTCCTCCAAAACCCACTGCAGTTCATCTTATCTTCATTCTCCTCCAAAAACCCTTCTCATCCGAAACCCTAAACCCTACGCCGTTCCTTTTCATTCTCATGTACTTCACTCACCTACAAATCCGATTCGCTTCCTTCTCCATTTTCTTCTCACGAGCAGATTCGAAGTTCTCCGCGAATGTGTGATATGCTTCCTTCTCCGATTTGAAGAGTCGTTTCTTCCCTGATCCGCATTGAAAGGTAAGCCTCATAGACATGTTTCTTCTCGGTGAGTTGTTTCTTCTATGTATAGTTGAACCTTTGAAAACGTGGATTTTTTCTTATGGTTTTTTTTTTCTTTTGCTGGGTTTAGATATTGAAAGCCAATGTGGGGATGGATGCAACTGCTGGTGGAGAGAATGAGGAAATGAGGCAGGCCAAAGAAATTGCTGCTGCTTGGAGGAGGTGAGATTCTCTGGTATTATGCCTTTTAAATTTAACAAATACATTATAAAGAGAAATGCTACATAATATTATCTGCAACTCAACCACCCTTCGAAATTTCTGCTCATTTTACAAAAAAAATTGAGAAATATAATTATTGAGCTTTGTCATTTCACCAATGTCATGATATATTTATTAGTTAATTCTTAATAGATTCCTTGAGAATATTCTATGTTTTGAGCATTAATTGATACTTATATATAATTGTTAGCACAAGTAGTGGATGATGTAGCAGAAAATTTATTATTTTTATTATAAAACAAAACTATGCCCAAATTATTGATATGGTATGTTGAAGCTGTTAGAAAATCAGCATTGGACCTAACTCCACCCCAAAAGTTAGCTCAAAGGGGTAGGATTGTCCAATCTATTTAAAGACTATCTAGATTACAACCTCAATCAATGTGAGACTTTAACACACCCCCCTCACGCCCAGGATCCACATCTGGAGCGTGAAGTTCTGCAGGTGGCCCACAATCAACAATAGGTCTGAAGTTCTGCAGGTGACCCACAATCAACAATAGGTCTGGCTCTGATACCATGTTGATTGTAAGACAAATCTTTAAACAAGAATTTCATGAATTTAAGAATATCATAAATAAATTAGTAAGATAAGATCTTACTTGATAACGACATAATTTGCAGCGGAATAAATTTCTGGATCTCCAATTAAAGTCGGGTCTTCCTCCATAACACCGCCTCAAATGCTCTGCTTTCGATGGGGAAAGCAACTATGAGCTAGGGTTTTTCCACACGGTGTGTAGAGGGGACCTAGCCTCTATTTATAACTGATTATATGGGCCCGTCCATCACGGGCTTCATTAATCGGGCCTACACTTGATTAATCACACCAATCATGATTAAGTGTTCAAGCTCAAATCACATGGATCAAGATCACATGAGCTAACAGGCATCTCAATAATGGATCATAAGATCAAACACTCTTTTATCAAATCAAAACATTACAATTGATTGTAGCCCACATATAAAAAATAAAAATATAGAATATTTAAACAATATTCTAACATTCTCCCACTTGGACAAGATCAATTGTAAAATTTTATTTTTGAAAAAATAAATTTAAAAAACGACACTCGGGTTTAATCACATATTTCAAAAAATGTGGTCATAAAATAAAAAATAAAAAATAAAATAAAAATGTGGCCACAAAATAAAAATTAAAAATAAAATAAAAATGATCCAAGATGCAACACTTATTATGACTCATATCAACAACCAATGATATCGAATCATGGCAGCCATCATGACAATACTGGACATAAGACTTTCCATGATCACAAATACCACTGACATTGCTGACAATTGTCATTGGTGTGGAGTGTAGCATGAAAATAACACTCAAAATAATCCGATAAGAACAGTGTTATTTTCATTGTCAATTATCATACTTTCTCTTCTAGATATACCTTTCGGCAGGAGAAAGTGTATGGTTTTTAAAAAACCATCAAGTCCCTAGACTCAAAATTGGCATCAATCAATGGGCAACATGATTCACATGACACCGAGCCTTTAAACAAAAAACATGATGTCTCTAGATTTAAATATGGTATCAATCAAGAGACATTCTAATTCAAATGATACCGAGTCTTAAATAATTATTGAACACATATTAAATATGACAATATGATCTCAAAGTGCTCAAAACAAAAAGAAAAATAACTCCCACTAACCAAGCACATCAAAAGAACTCAGAATGCCCATATTTTCAACATGTCTTTTAAAGACTATGGGTCTGAGTCCCTTGGTTAAGGGATCAGCGAGCATTAGATCTGTCTCTATGTGTTCAACTAAAATATCTCCTTTCTTTACAAGATCTCTAACAGTCAAATATTTCAACTCTAAATGTTTGGAGTCTTGTAATGAGATCTATAATGTGAAGTCATATATTAATATTTTTAGGTCAGGTAGCTTGATATTCAGCTAAAAAATATTTTCCTCCCACTGATCTTCACATTTATATATTAATCAATTATTTTCTTCACATCCTATTAGTGTCACTATCTTATCAACAAGTGATCGATTTATGAATCAGTTAATCAATGAGACTACATTAGTTTTCAAAAATATGTCCCCTTTAGGCAGATAGATTTTCTAGACCAACACACACTCTAATAACTTCATCACAATATAATTAGAATGTGTTAGATTAAATTATAGGGCATATAATAAAATTGAAATTGAGGCTAACCAAATATTACATATTCACCTTTGGGCAGAACATGCAATCACGAAATAAAGTCTCGATGAGTTAAATAATGAAACGTTGATTTTCGAAAACCTATCACCTTTGGGCAGACAGATTTCTAGACCAACGCACACTCTTCTAACTCTATTACAAAACTTCCAATTAAAACATTCAATAATCCTCCTTTGGGACAAACTATTGAATGAATTAATTTGAAGCATTCCTCGTATGATAAGAAAAACCACTAATCACTACAAGTAATCCCACTTTGGCAGTAATTACAAGCAATAATCAGTGAAAAACCTTATATAGGAATCAATTGCCCACATGTCAAATATTCAAATCCAATATATATTGCAAAATTGGTACAAGAATAAAGTACCATGATTAATAATGAATTTAAATCAATAACCATTTCAGATTATTATTTATGTTTATGTGGTTGTAAATTATGCCAATATCCCCACCTAATTGTAGCTATATTAGGTTTCAAATATATATAAAAAATTGGCAACACTATTTACAATAATGAATTAATATTTTAAGTAATCCACGTAACATAAAATGAATAATAATATTATCACGTAAATAATAAATCACATGTATTCTACATCAAGCTAAATGTAGCAAAATTTGAATCATGATAATAAAATTCGCAATAAAGAATCATGAAACGAATCATGCTGATAAAATTATGATAATAAATCAGCTATACTGTGTCAATTATGCAGTATTATTATAATATCAGGATAATAATGCTGCATTATGTCTAAATTAAGCAAAAAAATAAGCATATTTATTGTGCCTAGAACTTTTATAAGCAGGATTTTGAAGAAGGACCATTAATAGCATTAAGCTCATATTCAAGATTCAATAGCCCAGTTCAGTTCCAAGACAAGATAAGAAGGATTTTGCAGTCACATTAAAAATTTAAAATACTACAATATAATAAAATTGACGACAATAAATCACGTGATTAATTATAGCATGATATTTAATATGATAAATCATATGACACATATTGGGATCAAAAGTCTAATCCATAAATACACAAGGCTCCTAAAAATTAAATTCAATGAGAAAGAATTCCAACCCAATTTAAATATTGTATTCAAAATTTCATGTCATGATCTAATTATAAAGTAAATTGGTTAAAAACATAGTGAACCAATTAAAATTTCATAGAATTAAAATTGAACCAATCATAAAGGATCAATTAAGCATGAATTAAATGAAATTGAGATGAACTAAAAATAATACGAGCGAATCGATAAAAAATTAAGCTGAACCAGTCAAAAATATGATGAATCGGCTGAAAATTAAATTGAACCGGTAAAAATTAAGCCGAACTGATTGAAAATTAAGCTCAAATGATGCTGAATTGAATCTGGTTCAGATCAAATTTAATAGATTGGAGCTGGTCCATAAGTGATTTTAACTAAAATTAATCAATTACATGTGAACCGGTCTAATTTCAAGTAAACCAAATGAAAATAGGAAATAAACCAGCTGAAATCTTAATGAACCAAGCAATTGAACCAAGCCAAAATTTAATCAAACCATATTGATTAACAGGTGAAATAGTGCTGAACGAGCTTCTGATCTGGTTGCAAAATTAGAAATAAACTGAATCATTATCAATTATTTCCTAAAAAATCGGTCAAAAGACCAAACTGACGTGAACTACAAGCAGCGCGCGCCGGCTGACGTGTGCTGCAAGCAGCACACGCCTCGATCAGCTGCAGCAGATAGCACTTGATCGGGAGTACACATCAAAAAGATGATAACAGATATATTTCAGCCTTAATTAATGATAAAAATGAATTGATAATGCAGAAAATTCCAATTCAATCACAGCCATCCATATTACCAATATCCCTAAATTATTTATTTATAAATTATGTCATTCTCTACACCTAATTGTCACAATATTAGGTTTGAGATTTTATAAAAGATAACATAATTTACAATAATAAATTATCATGTATGAAATTTGCATAAACAAAATAAGTAATTATGCAAAAATATAACATGAATTATAGTCAAATCATAGCAATTTAATTACAACAATAATTCATAAATCAAGCCAATTGAAGCATGAATAAATCTATATATTGGCATTTATAATGTTCAAATTTTGAATCATTATAGCATAAAAAATCCAAATATATGCAGAAGAAATAATTCTAGTCTAAAATTTTATTGGGCAGAATTTTCAATATATATATATATATATTATTTATTTATTTACGGTGAATTGGGTCTGTAGTGCTGGGCTCAGCAGCCCAGCCCAGTGACCCAGCCGGCCCAGCCCAATGAACATAGGGGATCGGGTGCAGGATTACGGGCGCCACCAGCTAACAGACGGGCGACGCCCGCGTGCCCGTTAGGGCACAACAGATGCGGGCGCCGCCTGCAGTCAAGCGGGCGTCGCTTGCGTGCCCGTTAGGGCACAACAGATGCGGGCGCCGCTGCCTGCCTCGTCGAGCGTGCCTTTGACGAAACGGTGGGCGTGCTCGGGAAGCGAGCAACGCGCTCGCTCGCTTGCCTCGTCGAGCGCGATGCTGACACGGATGGCCTCGTCGAGCGCGCCGTTGACGCGTGCATCATCTGCAGGCTTCGACGAGCACACCGCTGTTGCAGCGGTGAGCGAGCGACACGCTCGTTCGCTCGCCTTGAGCGGCGCGGTCGCCGAGGCAAAAAAAGGTGATGACGACATAGAGCGGCGAATTAAAAAACAATATCACGAGCTTTTTTAATTTAATCAGGAATACCATTGTACAACCACAGCCTTTAAAAATCAAATCAGATTTTATTGTACAAGATCCAGATAGTAATCTCTAAATAAAATTACAAGATGAAGAGAAAGAACCAACGGATAAAAGCACGATTCAATAAAAATATATAATATCCGAAAAATAATAAATTGATTCGAACAGAAAAACTAATTTTAATATTCAAACACGATGAATCAAAATTTAAACAGATTATTCATCGTATTAAAATCATCTCATAATCATCATAAACGAATTCTTAAGTTCATGAAAAATTGCTCTGATACCAATTGTAAGACAAATCTTTAAACAAGAATTTCATGAATTTAAGAATATCATAAATAAATTAGTAAGATAAGATCTTACTTGATGACGACATAATTTGCAGCGGAATAAATTTCTGGATCTCCAATTAAAGCCGGGTCTTCCTCCATAACACCACCTCAAATGCTCTGCTTTCGATGGGGAAAGCAACTATGAGCTAGGGTTTTTCCACACGGTGTGTAGAGGGGACCTAGCCTCTATTTATAACTGATTATATGGGGCCGTCCATCACGGGCTTCATTAATCGGGCCTACACTTGATTAATCACACAAATCATGATTAAGTGTTTCAAGCTCAAATCACATGGATCAAGATCACATGAGCTAACAGACATCTCAATAATGGATCATAAGATCAAACCCTCTTTTATCAAATCAAAACATTACAATTGATTGTAGCCTACATATGAAAAATGAAAATATAGAATATTTAAAAAATATTCTAACAGAAGCTAATTATGCAATTCATCTTTCAAGTACAACACTTCTTGATGTTCGTCCATCAAGAGAGCATGAGAAAGTGTGTGTTTTGGAGTTCAAGTTGTTTTCTTTCAAACCAATGCTACACAATCACTTTTTAAATATGCTAATTAAACCAATGAATATCTTGGTTAACTAATGAATTTTTGTAAGATGATTGAAGCTAATTAACAGATCAGCGAGTGTTTCATAAATCAGTGAACAATCACTAATGTATCTGCATCAGGGAACACTCACTGATGTATATGCATTTCCCTAAATCATATAATTAGTTTAACTTGATCAATGGAAGCTTAGTGACCTTTACCTTTATCTACGATTCTTTATATGAAAGTATCTCTACATCTTCATAAAAATACTGCTTATTTTAGCTTAGTATTTGTTTCAGTTTTTCTGATTAGTATTTATTTAAAAATCATTTAAAAAACTAACTATTCTTAGTATTTGTTTCAGTTTTGCCCATGATTCTTAGTATTTGTTTCAGTTTTTTTATCATTTAAACTAATTGTTGATATACTATATTGACTTATATTAACCTTCGATTTTTTTTCTTTGTTGGTATTCATGATTCTTAGTATTTTTTTCCTTAGCCGATATACAATATTGACTTAGATTAAACTGGTCATGATTTCAAACAGTCACTAAACTATTAGTTGGTATTCATGCCTTCTGTAGTTGCAGTGACTAAACTTTGCTATTTGATGATGTAGTTGGTCAGATGATCTTTGTTATTGTTTCCTTCTTTTCGATGCTATAGTTGTAAACATGAGTTAGCTTTGTAATGTTATGTTGACTACATATATGAAGAGTCGAAGATGTTGATTTACTTAGTTTGTGATGACCTTATGGTTTGTAGTTCTACCAATGATGACTTTTGTATGCTCCGTTTGGATATGCTCTATTTATTTACTTAATAAATTTTTAGAACTTTTGCAACGAAATTAATCATTGGTTTCATATTTTCCTTTCCTTCAACCTCTGCACCATCTCCCTTCCTGAAACTATTGTTTCACGTCCATCTACAAGACTGCAACACGGTAATCTCTCAACTCTGCTTTCTAACACTCATGCATGCATATGGCATACTCATACATTGATTTATATATATGTATATCATAACATTTGCTGAGCGAACCCAGTAGCCGAGATCGCAATTCTAGCACAAGCAGATGGCGCTCTTCTTCTACACCTTGCTAGTGACTTAGTGAACGGCCCCTTGAAGTGCGTCTTTGTGGTTGACCCTAACCGTGACCGTGCTACAATGCATGAGCGACACCATGCATGTGTCGAACATGTTCTTGCATATTAAGATGACTTACAAGGCCAAACATTCGGAGGGAGAAGAGGACGGCGAGAAAGGTCGAGGAGCACATTTGATGTCGGCGTACGTAAATCCCAAAAATTCTTCTTCTTGGATCTCTTTGTTGTTCTTCAATGATGCGGGTGAAGTAATTTAAGTAACACGAATCCCTTTTAATTTCTTTCATGTAGCTGAAGAATTGGTATTCTTCTTGGTATCTCATATTTTCTTTTTTGACTCTTTATGCTTAATTTTTATAGAGCCTTAAATATGTGATTTGTTTTAATCACTTCTTCTTCTTTGATTTGTTTGAAGAATAATTCTTATCGAGCATTGAAGAATTCTTCTTCTTCTTCTTCTTCTTCTTTGTTAATACTGATAGCATTCCATTTAAGGGAATTGGTCCCATGATTTATTTAAACTTTCATAAATTCAAGATTATGTTTTGCTCTTTACACTTCAAAGAAGGAACATTTCTGCTTAGCTGCCTATTTAGTACTTAGTACTCTAAACTATGTAGCACCCAAAATGCAACTTGAATAAATCAAGACATATAAGACTTATTATCATGTTTCTAATATCTCATTCTAATACATAATTGTACTTAGTGTTTGCCAAAAATATCAAAATTATGTAAGTTCTGAGAAATCAACTAAACTATTTGCTCTCATAATTTTTTGTCAAGACTTAATATTAATTTCATGGAATATCACCATTTGTTCAAATTGCATGCCCACAATTTAATTCAATAAATGATCTAAATTTTATGATTCGTCCCACTTAGATACATTAATAATATTATCTAACTTTTTTAGTATTTATTTTGTAAACTATCTACTTAGTGCATAAGAATAGATTGAAAAGTTATTGCGATTATATCTTTTAGGATAATCAAATTATGAATAATTGCATTGCCTATCTTTGTATCGGAAGATTTAATCGTCATGTGGCATAAAGACTACTTTAGGTTTAAATTAGAATAATGTTTGACTCAATTAAAAATATGGAGAAGAATACAGTATAAGCGGACTAAGTAAGGCTATAGTATACTAGGAAGTATTATCTTTCGTTATGGTTCTATTTTATTTTTTCCATATGCATAAGTTAATATTTCCACATATATTTATTTTTTAAACTATCAGCTAAGTGCAAGATGAAAGGATTGAAAAGTTAATAGCAATTATATCTTAGGATAATCAAATTGTAAATAAATGCATTGCCTATCTTTGCATCATGCCTTCAAAGGAAGATTAGTTCGTCATTTGACATAAGACTATTTTGGGTTTAGATTAGGATAATGTTTGAGTCAGTTAAAGACATGGAAAAGAATATAGTATAAACCAACTAATTAAGACTATAGTCTACTTGGAAGTATTGTCTTCGGTTATGATTCTCTTTTTAATATATATATATAGTTACATAAAAATACATAAATGAGAATGATATTACACTTGATCGCTATACCAAATTGTAAAATTATTTAAGCAAAGCATGTAATTTAGTTTCAACATCCACATCCACACTACATTGTCTACAATTACTGAGTAAACAGAACAAATAAGTGTAACACTAAGTCGACACAACAAGAATTTTGCCAACGTGCATGCATACATGTGTTGCATTATTCTCTTCGTGGTGATCATTGTTTCATATGTTTGTTTACTTTAATGTCTGTTTTTTTGTCTGTGACAACTGCCAACTGCACACCTTATGCACGTGGCGTGGTGTCGGACTCGCTCTTTGTGGTTGTTTAATTAACTGGTTAATATAAATTTAGTACTGTCATATATTTTTACCCTTAACATTTTGAAATAAATTATAATCATGATATATGTAATTCAAATTACTTACAATTTTATAATTAATTTATTATTTTTATATTACACTTAGTTGTTTATTTATTGATATTTTACTATATAAATATATTTGATTATTCATAGTTATTTAAATAAAATAATATTTATATATAATTGTGCAACGCGCGAGTTCTCGACTAATTTTTGATAGGAGCTAGATCACGATGAGATATTGATTGTGAAGAGGCTTGGAGTTGTGGGTGAAGTGGAGTAGGTTTTAAGAGAATTATTTGGTACGAAGGTGCAAGTTTTAATTCTTGTAAAACTTCTAAACAATGTGACTATTGAAATTATTTATGGAAAGTCAAAGTTTCCTCAATTAATTAGTGTCTAATTAATAGATATCAAGCTAATTGATTTATGTTTAATTTAATTTTAATTTGAAAATTACTTTTGTTTGCTATTCATTATAGTGCGTTTAAAACATGTTTTATGCATGAGCTATGAGATTTATTGGATTTGAATCTTGACTCCGGGTCTAAGCTCTTTATATATAAAGCTCTTGCCAATAAAGAGAAAAAACTCATGGTTTTTGTTGTAATATGCTGGAGCTTGGAAAGAATTTTATTTATTTGCTTCAATGAAAATACCTAGGATTGCTTTTTTAGCAAAGCTATTTCAACAATTCAGTAAAAGGGCAAGATACATTATGATATATCGATAAGATGTCATCTGATAGAGATGGCATGGATTGAGCAAGAAGATGTTTAATTCATCATGACCTAAGTGAAATTGATTTGAGCTATGATTCGCCTAATCGAGAGTTTGATGTATTTGCCTAACTTAGATTGTGGTCTACCCACGGGAGTTAGTATCGATCATCAATAAATTCAAAATTAGTATTAGACTTTAGGAATTAAATAAAAATGTACTAACAAATTAATAATAAAATAATGAATAACTTAAGCAATGATAAATTTCAATTGCTTTCATACTTGAATAATCTAAAAACATTAGAATAAAGTACTTACTATACATTAAAAAAATATTTGAGCGAGCAAGGATCAATCCAGACCTGGGTCGTGCTCCTCCAACAATCATTTGGCGTTGGACACAACATGCATATTTTGCTAACTGGACTAA
This sequence comes from Canna indica, assembly GCA_034359265.1. Classification (NCBI taxonomy): domain Eukaryota; kingdom Viridiplantae; phylum Streptophyta; class Magnoliopsida; order Zingiberales; family Cannaceae; genus Canna; species Canna indica. The sequence continues at coordinate 72,571,894 of CP136894.1, read as the reverse complement.
ATTTTCTAATTAGATTTTATTTTCTTCGATTCTTTACCGGCACCCTTATTTGAGATTTTAATGTTTTCATTTTATTTTTTCAACAATCTTTAAATCGTGAAAAATTTCCACGGAGTAGGGGTGTGTATGAATACCGAGTAGATTAAAAAAAAAATGGGAGTCCGAATAACCGGTTCCATCATTCCGGGTACCCGGAACTGGTATTCGAAACCGAAAACCGATATTTAGAACTGATTTATATATATATATGTAATTATAAATCCGGATCCGGTAGGTAAATTAGATAATGGCCTAAGCCCAAACCCGTTAACCCCGTAAACCCTACTTCACCGCCTCACATCACAGTCACCCCGTAAACCGTAAACCCGTTAATCCACACTCCACAGCCGCCGCAGTCCGCACCACCACGCACACGCACAGTCATCCCTCCCTCTTCACTCTCCATCTCTCTCGTCTCCACTGCATCCCGGCGGGCGGCTTCTCGCGGCACTAGCAGCCACCACAGCGGCGAACACTTCCGTAGCATAGCATACTCGATTGCAAGGTATGAAAAAAAGAGTGATGGGTTTCTGACATATTTAAGTGTGATTTGTGCCCAAGATTGGTGTGATGCTCACACTTAAAGTTTATACCTCAAGCTCCCACGAATCAAAGCTTCTCATTACGAAACTTTCTGTTCTCTTTAAACGGATAAGCATTGGATTTCATTTAACTTTTTAGTTATTGATTTAACTTTATAATTTAAGGTATGCAATAAATCTGATAATCCAAATAAAAAATAGCATGATTATCATTCAGAAGTGTTATTCTTAAATGTATGTTTTGGAGAATATGTAAATCGTGGAGATTTCTAAAATTAATTGTGTTTGGCGGTGGGAATTGTGATTTTCTACCTTCTCAGTTTCTCACAAAGGCAGAGTTGTTTGCTATATTTATTCTTGCAAAAAGAACTCTTTTTCTGCCTTTTCCATTGTAACTACCATACTTTCTATTAGCAGAAGGGGATCCTGTATATTTCCTTAATCAATAGCATCTTGTAGAACAGCTGTATGCATGCAATTCTTCTGAAACATTGAGAAGGACTTTTTGAAAATTTGCTGGGATTTCTTTAATGTGGAAGGTCACAGTCAAAATCACCGATGTACTAAACCAAGAATCTCTCAGCTTTTTCTGCTGCGTAATTAAGAATCTGTCAACTTTTTTCCGAATAAAAAAAAAATTCTTGCACAGCTTTCACATGACAGACTTTGATAACTTTTCAGGTATACTATCTATTTCAAATAAAAAAATTTGATACAAATTATATAAGCGATGATTGTATGCTCCAATTTTCCCAGGAGGTTATTTCTTCTTTTCCGAAGTCATGTTGAAGAAAAGGCTTCATTTTTCAACAAAGGTAAGCACATCTTGTAACACATTCAAGTTCAGTTCTTTTCTGATAAATATTCTCTTTTATATTCTCTTCTCATTTTTTCCGATCAACTCCAATTTATTAGTGAGTTCCTCTAAGGATTTTTTTTGTTTCTTCGTTCTCTTTTGCAAGTTTATGGAAAAAGTTATTTCACCTCTTTCTGTGGTGAGAAAGCTGGAAAATTTAAGTTGAGGTTGTCTCTCGAGTGGATGTTTTTGTTAAATGAACAACTTGCTTTTGCATATTCCTTACTATTCCTCATTATAATGATGATAAATTGATTGATACTTTAACATTTAATTGTTATCAGGGTGTTGTTGTTTGATGACTATCGTCGATCATTTGGAAAATATTTTTGGAATGAGTGGCATAGGAAAATTATGGGTATGTAATAAAGTAAACTTTTTATTTGCTTTCTTAATTTTATGATTCTCTTTAGTTTGATTTTGGTCATATTGTGATGATTTATTTAAAACAATAAATTTTGGTTGTTTTTGCTAATAGTGATAAATAATTCTTTATGTAAAAAATAATCGGTAAAAAATGTATGGCGCATGAGGAAATAGGACCAAAGGTATTAAGAAAAATTGAATAAATCTATGAAAAATTGATGCAAAGTTATATTTCTCTCCATAGACATAAAATTTTGTCATCTTAGAGAATATGAGATTGAAGAAAATCTCAAAGCAAATGGTTTTCTTAAATTTATGAAGACTTTACTCCATAATCAAATTCAAATTATTTTTTATGCAAATCTTAGAATTGAAAAAACCCGTAGAATACTAAATTCTAGAGTCAATAGATAGCCAATAAAAAATTTCATTGGATGATATTATCAATGATTTCAAGTTTTCTAGTAATGAGTTAGATGTGTTTAATCTTAACACAAGTTAATTTGTGAATTTTCATTCTTTTAATGACACCAATCTCAGCACAAGTAAATTTACGGATTTTCATTCTTTTAATGTCATCAGTCATTTACTTTGCAAACTAGATGAGGTAGGAATAATACAAAGCGAGTTAAAGCCTTGAACAACCGATCATGATTAATGTATGCCATTATTGCACACAATATCATACCAAAAAGATCATTTTTATGATATATCTGAATAACTGAATTATGATATAGAGTCCCATAGTACATAATGGAAAATATCAAAATCGATCTAGAAAATCTTATCATTAGTTACATGCGTCAATCTTGAAATGAATATTCTAGAGAATAGGTTCCTACAAATGATCCTGCTCATCCTTATAGTTATCCTATAAATGTCATTACTTTAACTCGCATGAACCTACTTGGAGAGCTGTTGGCAAACAACAATGAATATAAAAAAAAAAAAAATATTTAAGAAGAAGAATACAAAGAAGAAGACAGATGAAGATGAAGATACTCATCCACTAATTATCAATTGACACAATAGAGTAATGAACTCGAGAAATAGCTTAGAAGAAATCATTTTTATAGTTGTCATTTGTTTTTATTTATAATGGATGTGTGAATAAGCACATAATAGATGTCCGAATAAGCACATATTAGTTAGATGATGAGGAAATTAGGACTGGATGCAGTCAATGCAAACTCAAAATTGTTTAAGAAAAAGAGATTGTTGTGAGCCATTTCAACCTTAAGTATAACTTCACTATTGGTCTTTGAATATATCTGACATTCATTATTCTCGAAACTGATTTTATATCCATGTCTCAGTAGTTGACCAATGCTCAACAAGCTAGACTCCAACTGTGGTACATAAAAACATTTTTAAGGATTAATTCAATCTCTCTCTCTTACACACCGCCCCTGCAATCTCTCGGTCGCCGCAGGTATCCTTTCTTTCTCTCATCTCCGGCCGAAACCCTAGCCGACGGCTAGGGTTTCTTCATTTTTGTGAGTATTTTCAGAATCTTACACTACAAGCTGAGTATTTTCATCTAATTTGTTGATTGCTTTGCGTAGCTTGTTATGCTTCTATGAGAAAATACCTTTGTTTTCAATCCTAAATTTTCCTTGTGTAAACGGGAATGAGGACTGCAGTCATGGTTGTCTATCTTATCTCGAGTTTTCAATCATTCATGTATACCTTTGCTCTTACAATAGGACGTGGTTATGAACTTGAGAATCTTTGTTTGTTCTTTTGATGAATTTGTTGACTGAATAACAATCAAATTTGGAGACTTTGATTTAATGCAGTCTTATTAATTTTTCTATGATTGTCTATCTGTATACCTTGTTGTCAAATTTGTTGACTAAATAACAATCATAAGTTAGATTTTTGCTATGATTTTTCCAGATTCTAATTGTTTCATTAGGAGAGATTATGATTTAATGCAAATCTTATTGATTTTGCATCTTTTTCACTCCTTCAATCCTTTAAATTTCATTCATACTGTTTATAGATATACTTAAATTATAAATCGTAAATCCATCTCTTCCGAATTGTCTTATTGTCTTGCAAAATGAGGTTAAGATAAAATAATTTTTTGTTTGTCCATCCCATTCTCATCCCCAACTACACAGCTATACAGATCTACCTCCTCACCTACAATTAGCATTATTTTCCATTTCAACTATTTTGAAATGATATGGAGGCCCTGGCTTCATTATTCTATAATAAAAAACCATTTAATTGTCATTTACATTATTTCCCTGTTAATTCTCCCTGGAATCTCATTCATAGGGCACTAGCATTGATATTGATTTGAAGAGGGTAAGAATTGTAAAATCTCTGGTATATGCATTAATTTACATTGTTCTTACAGTATCAATTTCCATTATTTCATGGATAACTTTGCATGGACAATTCCATTATTTTCAGATATGAGTGAAAAATCAGTTTACATAATATTATAAAATAGTATAAAATCAGTTAGCATGATCATCTGGTTTTCTTTTCCTTGTAAGAGATCAAACTGTTTACCTAGTACTCAATCTGTTATAGCTACCAATATATATTACTTCTTGTGCTCTCCTCAATTCAGCTGATTAAATTAAATTAAACTCTAGCTAAATTAAATTAGAATCTGGAAACTCTAATTTGTTAGATATATATTATTTCATTAGTTAGATATTTTATTAAATTAATTAAACTCTAGCTAATTTGTTTTTTGCCCCTATATCCCTTTACCAAACTTATTCCTTTCTCGTCCCCTTTTGTTCTTACATTTTCCTATATTTTCTTCTCCACTTCTCTACATGATTGAAAATTTGAAGACATGATTGAACTTTGAGCACTCTTTTTTTTCTTATTATGTTATTCATTTTGCCTCTCCAACTAGATGATGCTCCAAATGCTTCAGAAGGTCAAAGGATTAAGGGAGTTGAAGCAGGTTCATCTCCAAGTTATTCTTCATTCTCTGGGAGAAAACAATTTTGTTCTTCCCAAGCTCATTGATCTGTCTTCAGCCTTTCACTCCCTAGATTATGCTCTACTAATCTTCCAGAATGCTCGAAGTCGAAATGTCGTCGTGCAAAACACCATGATCAAGTGCTTTGTTGAGAAGGGATATCAAAATGAGGCCTTTTTGACTTACAACAAGATGCGGGCTTCGGGAATACCTCCAAACAATTTCACCTTCACTTTCCTCTTGAAAGCCTGTGAATCCTTGGAATCGTTGAGGTGGAGCAAAGGAGTTCATTGCCAATATTTAAGATTAGGATTCGACTCCTATGTTTTTGTTCAAAATGCTCTCTTAAATGCCTACGCCAAATGTAGCAAGGAAGTTAATTTTGCCCGTGAAGTGTTTGATAATATGTCTACAAGGGATGTAGTCTCCTGGAATTCCATCATTGGGACATATATTGGATACGGAGACATAAAACAGGCTATGGCACTCTTTGAGTTGATGCCTGAGAGGAATGTAGTTTCTTGGAACTCGGTTATTGCGGGCCTTTGTAGGGTCGGAGACATGGCTTCTGCACGACTTGTGTTTGACCAGATGACGACAAGGAACAATATTTCATGGAATACCTTAATTTCAGGGTATGTGATGATTGATGATATTTTAACAGCAAAATCAATTTTTGACCAGATGGTAGACAAAGATGTGGTTTCTTGGACAACAATGGTATCCGCTTGTGCCAAAATTGGTGACTTAGGATGTGCAAGGAAGATGTTCGATCAAATGCCTGTGAAGAATGTTGTTTCATGGAATGCAATGATTGCAGGGTATAATGAGAACAGTCAATTTAACGAGGCACTGAATATCTTCCAACTGATGTTGCTCCAGAGAAGGATTTTGCCAGATGAGGCTACTCTGACCAGTGTCATCTCATCCTGTGCTCAGTTGGGGAGTCTTGAACATGGAAATTGGATCTACTCTTATATAAAGAAAAATAAAATTCCCCTAACAATTCCACTGGGAAATGCTCTGATTGACATGTTTGCAAAGTGTGGGGACATAAAATATTCTGAATTGGTGTTCAATAAGATGCCAAGAAAATGTATCATAACATGGACAACAATGATCTCCGGTTTTGCTTACAATGGGCAATGCGCAGAAGCTTTGGCCCTTTTCAAGAGAATGAGCACAGATCAAATTGAACCTGATGATGTTATCTTTATCTCTGTTTTATCTGCATGCACTCATGGTGGCTTTGTTGAAGAAGGTCAGGCTATATATAAGCAAATGGTGGAAAAATATGGCATTAAGCCAAGAATGGAGCATTATGGATGCATGGTAGACCTCCTTGGCCGTGCAGGGAAGTTGGAAGAAGCAATTACATTTATTCAAAGCATGCCAGTGGAAGCCAATGCTGTTCTCTGGGCAACTTTACTCAGTTCTTGTATTTCTCATGGAGCTTCGGAGTTGGTAGAATTTGTTAGTCGAAGAATTGTTGATTTAGAGCCACTAAGATCTTGCTATCAAGTTCTAGTTTCAAACTCTAGAGCATTGGAAGGAAAGTGGGAAAGTGTCATAAATGCTCGCTCAATGATGCACCAAGAGGGGCTTGAGAAAGTGCCAGGTTGTAGTTCAATCCAAGTTGGTGGAGAAGTCAATGAGTTTCTTGTAAAGGACACTAGGCATAAGAGGGGGAAAGAGATCTATGAGGTCTTGGCTGGATTAACACAAGTAATGAAACAAGTAGGCTACATTCCTTGAAGAGGTGAACTTGGTTCATCATATGCTAACATGAATTTGCAGCTTTTAATCTGGTCATGGACCATCATAATTGAGGCAGAGAGGAAAGAATGTCTCTCATGCATGATAAGATTCGCAGTTTGTACTGAAATAGACAAGTGATTTGCTGAGGAATAACTGAGGATTCATTTTGCCTACTAGTCCTTTTCTTCAACTTGGATATAAGTTGGGCGGTCAAATATGTCAGCTTAATTTGTCAACCTTCCTGGATAGAGTTTACTCGTTATCCAAGAATTGTCAACTCATTCATTTTCAGCCTTCTATATTAGAAATTAAGATCATGATGAGGAAGGTGCCTCCAAACGTTCCAAATTATATGAAAAAGTTGGAAAAAACGAAGAAAAGGGGACCAGGCTGGTGCGGTGCACAAGGCATTTAGTGGTATGCAAAAGGCAAAGTAATGATCCCTCTTCCTTTGCCATCAAACCCAACAGCTGCATTGGTGTGGGGAATCTTCCACTTGGGGTGGAAATGATTGGGCTGCCAAAATCATTAGCAATCTTTAGTTAATAATCCATATAAGGAAATTAAAATAGTATTGTGATGGCATGTGATCTATGTTTTTGTTCAGTTTTTCACCTTATTCAAATAGGTTTTGATCTAATTCGAATCATCTTAATTTCACTAGTTCTTGTTTTTTGTGATCACATGATTTGGATATATAGTTTCATTTGAATTAACAGTGAAGTTCTTCATAATCTCCTTTTAAAGTTTATCATGGAGGCATATATTTTAATCTCCTTTTGGGTCTCAGCTTGGAGTAAACAAGGGATTTATTGTTGATGCTCAATTACAGTAATCTTTGTTTTGCTGAAAACCTGCTGCTGTAATTAGGGCTGAAACAAGACTTTATCTTTCAAGTTAAGGCATATATACTCAATTACATTAATGGATATTTAGCATAGGTTAATTATAGTTTTCAGTTTGAATGACAATAAAATTGTATAGTATTTAGGTTAATTATTGGTTTCTTCTACTCTAAGTTTGGTTAATTATTTAGGTTAATTATTGGTTTCTTCTACTCTAAATTGTATAAGTTCATATATATCAATGATGTAAATTTTATTGGAACAGTGTATATGTATTGAGTATTTATCAATGATGTAAATTTATGTTTTGGATTAGGGAAGCCGAACCTTACTCACGTTTTAGTATTCTTTACACTTTTGGAAACTAGAAGCTAATTAATTAGTTTCTATATTTGGGTGCTTCTTATTTTGTTGTTGTGATTGTCTTAGAATCTTTGGTGCAATGGTGCACTGGGGCCTAAATTAAGCATATGGGAAACAAAATGATCCTATACGCAATAACTGCATGAAAATGGGGAAATGAATTGATTTGGTTTTTCCAATCCGTAGTTCTGTTTTTGTTTGTTTAACAAGTTAATAACTTTGTTTAATAGCTGACATTGATATGTTTTTAAAGCTAATTTCATGGAAATCATAAGTTATAAAAGAAGAAAATACGGGGGAAATAAAGAATGCTATTAATCAACAGGCACATAAGGGGAAGCTTGGTATTTGAGGTATGTTTATCTTTATTTAATTCTTAATCCAACACATAAGTGGGCATTACATATTTTTCTTGCATGTGTAGTTTGTTAATTATTTTGTCAGTCTTCCTTTCATACACATTATATTGATTTCTATAGGGATTTATGACAGTGCAACTTTTCATTGATGCCGCGCCACATTTTGCAAAGAATTTTCAATCTCTTTGTGAAGGTAAAAAATAATCGTAGTTCGATGTGTTTCTTTTAATGTTTCTTTCGATGGGTCTTTATTAAATTATTCTACTTGCCTAACTATTTAATTTTATTTGATATTCTTTAATTTCAATATTTTAGGGGAAAAAGGGATTTCTTACGAGGGATCCCATTTTAGACGCAAGTGGCTTCAAGGCTGAGGTTTATTGTTTTATTATGCACACATAAACTTTTCTTATATTTACACTTATTTTTTTGCTATTTTTTATGCTCATAGGCATTCTAATAGACTAATAGACGAGACTTTTCTTACAGTGTGCCGTAAGAGGTGATGGTAGTCAACAAAATGGTATGCATCTTAGTATTTATTAGAACTAGAATATTCTGTTTTGAAAGTTTGATATGAAAGATTTAATATGTAGGAAAGTATCTTGGTCAATGCGCAGATCTTTTTTCTCCCTATTTTTCTATTTTAGACTTTCAATTTATAGTGCAAGGCTTTTAGATAAACTAAGCATTGTTTTTTTCCAATTATATATCTTGACTGAATTTTAGATCTAAGTGTTTGCTTTTTATAAAAATATGATAATATAGTTTTGGTGCTATTTCAGATGACAATTCGAGGCATCAACACAATGAATTGAGGTTTCTCTGATTGTAATGATAATTTCATTTCTTTTATCATTACTCTTCAGATTAATGTCACACTTGACAGGTTAGTTTGTTATTTGAGCGCAAATTGCATTTTTCATTTTTTTCATATGGTTTAGTTGTTTAATTTATTGAATATTCAGTTTTGTTGCATTTGAGTTTCTCAATATTTATGTTTTGCATTTTGTTACATTATTTAGTTATCCAAATATCATATTTCTCGTATGGTAGAGATCTTGTCGGGTTCAGAAAGATGGTGCATGAAATGGTTATTGCACATCATGAAGGTTGTGAGTTAAGTACTTCCACTTGTACTAGTGATCATTGTGGATCGCGGAGTTGTTACAAAAGGTAATATATTTTCATAAATATCTGAAAAGACTAGTTTTAGGTTTAAAACACTTTTGGATCAATGTGTAAATATTGTACCATGATTAATTTTTTGCTTGGATGTATTTTGTATACCTTGATAAAATTCAAAAGAGAGAAAGAAGAGTAAGAGAAAATTCTTTTATTTTCGTGTATGCTTTATCCTTTACAAATGTGAGTTTATATACAAAAAAAGTCTATGTCTTAATAGTTACATAATTACAAAATTAAATCAACATCAAATTTGAATAATAATTCTTAAATTAGGGATAATTAGACAGCTAACAAATTTTAAGATTAAGTTTATAACTAGTATTCTAACTAGTTAGCATTCTAACACATTAATTTAATAGAATACTTAAATTATTTAAATTAATTCTCTCTTTTCTATATTCATAAATATGTTAGATATTTTTATTACTTAATATGTTATGTCTTATTCTCGTCGTATGTATTTGATTTTTATTTTAAGTTAATATATATATATATATTTTAATTTTATTTGTTCTAATTTCATTGACTTTTTTTGTAGGTGCTGCTCAAGTTGAAGTTGAATTTTTGTATAGTGAGAGGAGTTGTTGGAGATTAGTGTTCGATTTATTCTCAGAAGAATTTGTTTACGAAGAGATTAGATTTGCACAAGTCCCGACCCATACGAATTTGCTTAAGTGTCAGGTCAGAAATTCTCCTTACTTTTTTTTAGGGATAAAAGTATGCTTTGAAAGATTGGATTGATGAATTAAAAAATCAACACATCCATATAGTTATGGAATATGAAATTCCCACCCTCGTTGGTTGGAGAAAAGGCTCTATACGTGGTCATAGAGTATCGACATGCGATTAGGTCAATAGTCGGATTTATAATTTATCTTTATAGAAAGGGCAAGTGCACTATGGGTTTTGATATAAATAATATTTTTATCAAATTAATGATTAAGTTTGGTTTGTTGAGTTTTGAAGATCTTCAAGTGGTGAGTGAGCAGAAATAACTTACAGATGATTATATTAAGCTGCAACAATTGGTACAAATTTTTTATATTTGTTACTAAAATATTCATCAAGATATGATATCTTATCTAAGATTGCTGAACTATAGATAACTTTAGGTAAGATACCATATCTTGAGGGATATTTTGGTAACCAATAAAAAATTCTTATACTAATTGTTGCAATATATTATAATCATTTGTAAGTTGTTTCTGTGCGTTTATCAATTGAAGATCTTAAAATCTCAACAAATTAAATTTGATCACTTCTTTGATAAAAATGTTATTTATATCAGAGTCCATAGTGCATTTGCCTGCTCTGCGAAGATAAATTATAAATTCGATTATTGACCTAATCGTCTGTCGGTACTCTATGACCACATATAGTCTTTTCTCTAATGAACGAAAAATTGTGGGGATGAATTTTATATTCCATGATTGGATAGATGTGTTGGTTTTTTAAAATTCATCGACCCAATCCTTCAAAGCATACCTATGCCCCTTAAAGAAAGTAACATGAGAATTTTTGCCACTTAAGCAAATTCGCATGGGTCGCGTGGTTGTCCTCAGTCCTTTAGAAAGAGTTTGCTTCATACGAGACAGTTTTGAAGGAAGTAGATGGATGTCAGGAAATGCCCTAACCACCGTTGAACACACGATATCTTGTTGGAGATCCAATAAATTGGACGGTAAGCACCGTAAGGAATCCTAGAGTTGGCCCAATTCATAAGTGTTTCTTGATTGCTCCTTATAATGATAGGTTTCCTATAGAAAGACATTGGTATTTGTTACGGTGTATGAGAAACATGACCGTTCATGGCAAAGATATAATAAATCATGTAACTGCACAAGAAAATCTTTTCTTTTCTTTCTTAAATTTGCATTTTGTAGAGACTTCTCATGTATTTTTCCCTTTTTGTATGTGTGCAGTTTGGTGTACTTTTTTTTGATTTAGAGATGGAGACAATGATTATGCGCGTCTTCGGAAAATATATGATAAAATTTCAAGAAGAATTGGGTGAAGCAGACGGTTTATCTTTGTTGAGGTATTCATTTATTTTTTTTGTTAGAGTTGTAACTATAGGATCTATTATATTGACCTGATTTATATTTTGCAGGTTCTCTCACCATTATTATGCAAAATGAAATGGAGAGGTGGAGACCTTGAAGAAATTAAAGTGTTGTTTAGTGTTTTGGGGATAAGAGTTGACTTTCCTTGCTAGGTACATTGCATTGGAACTTCAAAGGATATGTATCCTTTTGACTATACAGTTGATCATGTGAATCATGCACTTCATTTAGTTACTTACGTGCATATTTTTTTAAAATTAAGTGTAATAGTCTTAACTCTTTCATAAGACAACCTTGATGCAGAAGAAATGAAAACTATGATGAATTTTCTTGTTAAGCTTTCAACTTATCTTATTGGATTATTTGATGTGCTCGAAGTTTTGGAGTCCTCATTTAAGGGTAATATGCCAGCCCAGCTTCAAGACTTGCAAGTTCTTTAAGTGAGCAATTCAAAGGCAAAGCAGGTTTCTTTTCTTTGTAAAAAGTTGCTGATAGAATGCTGGTTATCTACTGTTCATAGTTTCAAATTGCATGTTTAACCCTTTATTTTATTCACTGCATCAAACTATTATATGAGATCATTTAGTTGCACTTTATCTTGCCCTTTCCGAATATTATTAATACTAGTCTTGTGATCGAAAAAAATACAAAAGGTAAATAGAAGTTTGTATTGAAATTATTATTTAAATTAATCTGAAATTAATTAAAATATTGTATGCTTGTTAATAAATAATTAAATTTTATGTAAGTTATATCAATGTAGCTCGAAAAATATATTGGATTTGTCAATGTCTTAAACTTGGATTAACATTAGAATTCTTAATGAAATGAAACTTTCTAGTTGACGCTAAATGCTTTCAAAATATAATTTTTTTAGTTAATTAGGGACAATTGAATAAATTCGCGATGGTGAGCGTTCGTGCTAGGGTAGTCCTCTTGCCCCCTTCGAGTGATCGCCCTATGTTGGCTCCTCATGATTCAATTCTCCAGTCGCCTTCCTCGAAGCATTCATTGCCACCACTTAATTTGGCATCATCAACAAAATCCTCTCCTAGGGCTAATGCCTCACCATCTAATGGAGAGCGCCCTAATTCGTCGTTGCCGATTGCTACACTTAAGATCGCCTCTTTACCACTCATCTACAACATTTGCGAATATTTCTTGGTCACAAATCCTATTAACTGTTTCTCTTCTGAATCTTTTTCATTCTTTCAATGTATTTGTTCAAACCCTATCGGCAGAGTTTCTTTTCAACGATCGCAATTAGATCAATGGAGTGAGCCTTGGCACTCTAGTCTTATCGATAGGTTCTTTGTCGAGTTTCTTCTATTATTGTTGTTCGATCTTGGGCTGAGCGTATTTGGATTTCGACTGATCTTAAATCTATTCTTGATCTTAATGATGGGTTTTTCTGTTTTCGTTTCGATTCCTTATCTCATTCCATGAATGGTCTTTGGTTTTTTCGTGGAAATCTTCCCCACTTGATTCCTTATAAGCCACTGTTTTGACCTTGGTAGGAGAAAATCTCTTCTGCATCAGCATGGGTTTGGATTCATGATCTTCCTTTGGAATTATGGAATTAACATTTGATTTCTCTTATTGCGGCTTCCCTCGGTCAGGTTCTTCGATTAGATCATAGATCTTTCTTTTTTGAGAGGGTTTGCGTTGAATTGTATCTTTCAATTCCTATTCAACATGATATTTTCGTTGATCTTGATGGGATGGCAATTTTTTAACCTGTTTCTTATGAAAATTTATCGAAGATTTATTTTGGTTGCGGTCTTATAGGTCATACTAAATCTGCTTGTAAGAATAGTAATGTTCCCCGTAAAGTTTCTGGCTCGAATGTCTCTGTTTCGGATGCTCTTGCTTCGAGTGTTTCTTTGCCGACTAATGTTTTCAATTCTATTTCTTTGCCTTCTTCGGTTCCCTTGGATTTTGCTTCGGCTTTGGGTTCAAATGGTCTGAAGGAACCAGCTTGTGGTCTCTGGGTTCAGATCTGCTACCGTCGTCCTCGGCGGCGACCATCGGAAGACTTCCGAGGGACGAACGTTGTTCCGGATGAAAGGCCGGTAGATGAACTCAGTGATCAGGGCTTGGACGTCTCAGACCGAACTAACCCAGATCGTCGTCAGATTGAGCATTCGGGTTCGATTGCGATTGCATTGTCTGTATCAGATCAGAGGTACCAGTCAACCTGTTTGCTCTCTAATGCGGATCCCTTGAAACCTAACCCGTTTAGGGGAGGTTTTAAGCCGAGTACGGGAGCAAACCCTAGCTCGATCCCATCCTCCTCAATGACAATGCCGACTTCTTGCCCTCTTTCCTTGTCAGCCCCATCCTCTGTGTTTGATGTTGCCCCAATGGAGGCGGAGCTCCCTTCTGTTACATCTCCTCCTTCTTCCCGATCGTTCGAACGGATGGCGGAAGAACTTGCGGTGGTATTCTTGGTGGCTCCTTTAGCTCCCTACCTCCCAAAGTGTCGCATCCCCGTGCCAAGGAAGGCCCTAAGCTAGGTGAGATTCGACCTGTGCCCCTTCTTCTGCTTACTGATGGATCAACGCTTAGCAAGAGGCGTCGATCTGAATCTCTGGTGCTCGTCGATACATCTTCTGAGATAGATGCTTCTTCTCCAACTTCATCCCAGACCTCAAGGAAGTCCTCTTAATTTTCTTATTTGTTTTTAAATGAAAATAATAAGTTGGAATGTTAGGGGCACTTTCAAGTGTTCTATTAGAGATGAGTTGTCGTCTTCAATAAAGCTTTACTCTCTTGGTTTTATTTTCACTCAAGAGTCTCATTTAAATGATCAAGATGCGCAGGTCTTTATTAGAAGGTTGGGCCAATATTGGTTTGGCTATTTCGTTCCCTCTTCGGGAGCCTTTGGAGGTTTGATTTTTTGCTTGGGATAACTCTTGCGTTTGGTGTCAGATGCTTTCTTTTAACTTTCAGATTATGCACTTAATTGTTGATATGAATAATGTTGAGCTTTTTTTATTCTCTAATATATATGCAAGTATTGATCCTTACGTTAGAGCTAGCCTTTTTGATCATTTAAATAGTTTAGATTTATCTACCTTTTCTTGGATCATTATGAGAGATTTTAATGCTATTTTAAATGCTTCTGATAAATTTGGAGGTTTGCCTTTCTGTGTTAATAAGTCAGTTAATGATTTTAGAAACTTAATTGATAATTCTGGTTTGGTTGATATTGGTTTTTCTGGGTCTTCTTTTACTTGGTGTAATAATAAAAAACATTCTAAAAGGATCCTTATTAGGTTAGATAGAGCTCTTGTTAATGCTGCATGTTTGCATTTTTTAGTAAAGCTTCTATCTTGCATCTTACTAGAGTAGGCTTCGACCATTGTCCTTTATTGCTTAACTTGAATATTACTACTTCCAAATTCAAGCCTAGAAATTTTAGATTTCAAAATTTTTGACCTGAATATTCTGAGTCTTTTAATAGTGTGAAGGATACATTTTCTAAAACTTTTTCACACCCTCTCATTTCCCCTTTTTCCAAGTTTTCTTTAAATTTAAAACAAACTAGATATAGGCTCTCTGAATGGAATAAAAATATCTTGGTAGGTTAGAAGATAATCTTTCCTTTACTCAAGCTCAAATTCCCAACTTAGAAATGGTTGAGTCTTCCTATTCTCTTTCTCCTTTATAGGAGAACACTCTTAGATCACTTTATAATAAGGCTATTGCATTATAAAGATAAATCTCTATTAAATGATGGTCTAATACTAAGATTAAGTGGATTGATGATGGTGTAAAAATACAGCTTTTTTTTCAAAGAATTGTCACTTCTAAAAGAAGAACAAATCCAATCCTTTCTATTTCTAACAATTTAAATCAGATCGTGTATGATGAAAATGATATTTTGTCTGTATATGTCAATCATTATACCTCTCTGTGGTTTGCAAATTCTGATCCTTCTGATGGCTCTTATGACTGGCCTATTTTTTCAAAATTGCCATCTTCCCACTGGAACAATCTTACTTTCCCTTTTTCACTTGATGAGATTTGACAAAGTGGTTAAATATTTTCCTAATGGCAAGAGTCCCAGTTTAGATGACTTTACTGGAGAATTTTTTAAGTATTACTGGTCCTCAAATTCTACTTCTTTTATTAATTGTATTAATAATTTTTATGCTACTGCTTTTATCCTTCATGATTGGAAACAAACACTCCTTACTTGTATTCCTAAGACTAGGGCTATTAGGTTTGTGAAGGATTACATACCAATCTTCTTATGTAACTTAGCTCATAGAATTTTAGCAAAAAATTTAGCTAATATGCTTAAACCTATGCTTCCCATTCTAATTTCCCCTCAACAAACTGCATTCCTCAAGGGAAAGAATATTCAAGATAACATTATGATTGTTCAGGAAATAGCTCATTCAATATATGTTTCTAGAAGCTCTAGACCTTATATTCTTGTTAAATTAGATTTGAATAAGACTTTTGATAGGCTTGATTGGCATGCTATTTTTCATGTTATGAAACTTAATAATTTTTCTACTGTTTTTGTGCAAACAAAAATGATCATAAAAATGAGAGGACATACTCATAGCTTCTTGGTAAGTCTTGAGGCCATCCTTCACACTAGCAATGATATATTTATTTCATTGAATATGATATGATTGAATTGGATAATAAATAAGAAAGATTAGATATAAATTTTCTAAATTCGATGTACATCAAATATATTATTAACTTTATATTTTTTTATTTATATTTTCTTTTAATCCATATACTAAACAAATAATATATATTAATCCATCTATTATCTTACGAAGCAAATATACTTTGATGCTATGTTTGCTTCATTGGATATGATAGGATAAAATTGGATAATAAATGAGGATGTATTGGATATAATTTTTTTAAATTTGGTATACACCGAATATAATATTAATTTTATACTCATTTTTTTCTAATTCATGCACTAAATAAATAATAAGTATTAATTCATCTCTTATCATATTCTTTCTTATCATATGAAGTAAACATGCACTGAGAGTCTCGAATGATGACAAGCAAAATTAGCTGACAAATGAACTATTTTGTTGAATACATGAAATACCACGTAAAAATTTTGTTTGGGAGGAAAAGTGTCATGACCCATGATCTAATATTAGATTAGAATAGAATAATCAATTGTTAACAAAAGAAAAATATGAATTGCGATCGTCTCGATATCTTAAAATAGGTGTATTATTAATTTTGATTTTAAAAATAGATCATTACGATTTCAACATGTCCTCTTAACACTCCCATAACTATTTGCTTATTATTATTTTGTTAAAATCACATCATTTCTCAAATGAATTTTATTATTTTTTATTTATTTTGGTTGGTTGAATTAACACTTTTATAATTTTTAGCAATATCTAGAAATTTGGACACCTCAAAGAATAACCAATCAAATACAAGGAAATCAAGACGCCTTAGGTTAGAGGACTAACGCGCACAATAATTACATTAGAATTTCTTATTTGATAAATATTTCAACTAAAAATTCTTGACGAATTTAGTTCCGTGGACTCGTCCCCTAATGAGCACCGTCATTCACATATCGATATCACTAATGACCACCTCTTGGCCGAGAGTACATGCAATACTTTGGTCTTACTGGTTTACTAGTTCCCAATCTCAATAATTCTAAAATAATGAGGAAATGTCTATTATCACTGTTAGGAAATTTATGATAATTTTTTGTAGGATGTACAAAACTCGAACTTGGCGAAAGAAATAAAAAACCAAATCGGACAATAATAATAATGCAGAAAAATAAAAGACGCATGAAGATTAACATGGGTCGGATTCGTTGGATTCGGTTTGAACCCAATTTGAGTCAATACCTAACAATTCCTCATTTGATGAAAATTAGGGCCGATGCAGTCTCTAGAAGTCGTCCTCCTCTCCGACAAGGCCCGTACGGGGACTACGTCAAATCAGTGCTCAAGTGGGCCAAATCAACTTCTTGCTTGGATTTAGGAACTTATATAGTCTTTCGAGTCTCCTCGTTCATTGTGTATCTCTGAGAAGGGATTGCCCTGAAAGCAAAATTTATACTTGGCCCGGT
The DNA here is from genome assembly GCA_034359265.1 of Canna indica. NCBI lineage: Eukaryota > Viridiplantae > Streptophyta > Magnoliopsida > Zingiberales > Cannaceae > Canna > Canna indica. The sequence goes on along the minus strand of CP136894.1, from coordinate 72,554,468 downwards.
GTCTGATTTTGTTGTGTTTTTCCTTGGAATCTGAATTGCTTAACGAAAGATGAATTCGTCCACCTTGTACAAATTGTTCGACAGTCTTAGAGCCTTCAGTACCGTCGTGGCTCCATCGTGTACCTCCAAGGCTCCTCCTGCAGAGGATGTCGTGTAGCCCCTAGTGTCAAGAACTCCAAAAGATACTAGATTCTTTCCTAGCTTCGGGACATGACAAACATTTGCTAGGATCTTTGTCGAGCCATCATGCAATTTTAATTTCACCGTTTCAAATCCGACAACTTTGCAAGGTATGTTGTTGCCGACTCGAACTACTCCACCATTGGTGCACCGATATTCCACAAAGGTCGTTCGGTGTGGAGTCATGTGATAGGAACACTCAGAATTCAGGAACCACTCATCAATGCTATTGGTGGTTGACCTGTTCGCCTGCTAACTTGGATTGCATGTTGCAAGATCAGACATATCAGAAGAAGAGGAAGAGGAAATTTGACCTGAGGTGTGTTGTCGCTGACGAGATCGTCGTTGCCCATGGCATGTCTTAGAAGTGCGTGTGCCATCTGTCACGACCAGTACCTTAACTTTCTCAAAATCTGCATAAGAGGCCTCCATATGTGTGTCTTGACCACTATTTTATTGCTGTAACTTTTTTCTTAAGATTGCGACACTCTGACTTGATTTGACATCGTTTCTTACAGTAATAACAAATGACATTTGATTTGTTACCTCCTTTTGCTTCATTAGAGTAGAGAGCTTCTCCTTTCCCTCTACCAGAGGAATTTGCTGTAAGATGTGTGTCTATAAGCTCCTTAGACACAAGAGCAATGATCACCTGCTTCAGAGTAATAGTGTCTTTCCAAAAAATATAGTTTCACGAAAATTCTTAGAAAAAAAAGGAAGTGAACATAAAAAGAATAAAACCTTATCTTCCTCTTCGATTTTGACACCCATATTCTCTAGGTCCATGATGATTGTTTGAAAATTATTGATATGCTCTTTGACCGATGTGCCTTTTACCATACGTAGGAAATGAAGCTTTTGCTTCAAAGTCATCTTACCGGTGAGAGTTGTGTCTTGGTACAAGGATGTGAGCTTGTCCCAAATACCTTTAGCTGTCTTTTCGGATGCAATTTCTCGAAGTGCTTCATTTGACAAACTTAGATATAAAACTGCAATTGCCTTTTGCTCATTGTATTCTTTCTCCTCATCGGTCCCCTGTATATTATCATTACCAAGGATATCATCATGTATCTTCTTCATAGTTAGGATCACTTTCATCTTCATTGACCAAAGTGCATAGTTGACATTGCGATCTAACTTCTCAATATCAAATTTGGTGCTCGTCAAGGTTGGGGAAGTAGGCTCTGATATCAACTGTTAGGAAATTTGGGTTAATTTCCCGTAGGATCTACAAAACCCGAACCAGATGAGAGAAACGAAAAACCAAATTGGATAATAATAATAATGCGGAAAAATAAAAGACACAAGGGGATTAACGTGGTTCAGACTCGGCGGGGTGCCGATCCTACGTCCACACGGAGAAGAGGAGGTGCTTTATTAATTTCAGAAAAGAACCTTACGATAAGAGCAGCAATAATCTAAATCTCCTCCAGAATATAATAAACTGTCTTAAATAAATTGAACCTGAAACCGGTAAGGAGTAGAGGCACTCTCTATGCAAGATCTGCCTTGAAACTGAACTCCTACTGCTGTATGTCGAAAATTGAGAAGGGATACTCCTTAGAAAATGGTCATAGCGGCACTTTTAATTTTCTAGATATCTAAAACTCTCACATGTGGGATTTTCTCTAGGTGTGGGATTTCTCTAGGAGATGGCATATATTTATACTAAAGGGATGAGTCGGTCCAGAGAGAGAAATTAGGACCGAGCCAAATATGAGCTGTACGTCCAAAAATATGTACGACAATGATTTAATTGTTGACCAAAGAAATAGGCAAAAACAAGCATCTCCAACATTATCAAATTTGATGCGTCTCAACAAAAAAACCAGGCGCTACATTTAATTCTATTAACTTTGACCAATCAAAGTATTTATCAATTTGAAGGCCTTCAATTTCATGCATGCATCTTCATCACCTTTCTCTTTGACCGGTCAACACATGATATTTTAAAGGGTAAATTACACTGACTTCCCCTGAGATTTAGTGAAATTACACTGACCCCCCTTTATTTGTCCAGGTTACAATCACTTTCCTTGAGTAATCTTTGAGTAATTTTTTTAGGAGAGATTTGTGTAATATTTTGCAAAACTCAGGGGAGGTTTGTGTAATCTTATTTCTTAATAGGAGAGATTTGTGTAATCTTTTACAAAACTCAGGGGGGTTATAAGATAAAATTACAAATAGAGAGGAGGTCAAGATAATTTTACCAAACCTCAGGGGAGGTCAGTGTAATTTATCCTATTTTAAATATCATTACCATACCATGTGCAATTGAGGCAGCGCTGGGCCAGTACCATGTGCAGCGCACCTGGTGCTAGTTGGAAGGGCTAGGATCGGCTTAATTTCTAGGCCGCCTGGGCCAGACCTAGCCCAATAAACAGTAACAAATCTTGTATGCGGGCTTAGCCCACCTGCCAGATTGAGTCCACCAGGTCCAATGAGCAGGTTCAAGCACAATTCTGCATGGCCTCATTCAATAAATTTGTTCAAACATATCGTTGATCAAATGAACTTCGATTTGGGTTCGGTAGGACTCGTTGGATTCGGTTCGGACCCAATTTGAGTCAATACCTAACAATCACTTTGATCAAATAATAGATTGAACGACACCTAAATTAGATGAAGGTATTTAGTTTATCAACATTGCTTTAACATACCTTTTATATTCCATTGTTCTAGTTGTGCTTCTCTCTTCTTGTTGATTACCATCATGTTGCTAGACGTACTCATAGAGTCCAATCAAGTCCAATACATAGCCAAAAATTATATCAAAGTCGATGGCATGTGTGACCCACTTTAGCAATAGCTTCAACCCATGCAACGACAATCTTTCTCATGTTAATTCTTTTGCCATGCTTAGTATCAGGTTTATCCTATATCATTTTTTGCAATTTGGTTGATAAAATAATTAGTCTATTAATCTCAAAGGTATTATCATTGGTTAAAATGTTTGAACTAAAGTTATAAGTAGTATACTCGATCGGCAAGTATTATCGATTGACATAACTTTTCCACAAATTCCTCAAGTGGTAAATTCATGTATTACATAATTTGATAAGTAGGAGTGTAGTTGAACCAAATCTAGCCAAGTAATGCAAAATTAAGGAAGAAATTTAGATCAATGAAGAGGAAAAATAACAAATGGATGTGTTGGAGAAAAAAAGCAAAAGACTCCGAATCAATGAGAACAATTGCGATATGATTAAAAAGAACGGAAAAATAGAAATGAAGAAAGAAAAAAAAACAATGAGAAAAATAGAATTATGAACAAATTTGGATGATGATGTTGAAATGAAAATATGCATATGGATATCAAAAAAAAAAACCTTTAGTTCGATTTTTAAATATATATTAAAAATATCTTAAACTCAATTAGGCTCATCAACTACTTGAGCTGCTTATTAAGCTCGAACTTGACTTGACAATTGTAGGGTTTAGTTCTAATATTTGGCGAGTTTAATTCAAATTATTTACAAGTGCCTTGACTAACGCATACATAACGTATCATAACATGATATTTTAAATTTAATTGTACATGTTTTTTAAAGTGATGAAAAAAATGATATAAAGTTCTAAAAATTCTAAATAAAAGGATTTAATTAAGTATGACTTCCACCAGACGGTGCTGTCTGGTTGGCATCTTTTTTGGGGATTGCTCGGATTGCCCTCTTTTAGGCTGATTCCATCGCCCGTTGAGGAGGAGGAAGGATGGACGCCTAGGAAGATGTCAGCTTCTTTAATCTGGTGTTGGAATGTTTGGACAGTCAGGAACGATCACATCTACAGTCAGGAATGATCACATCTTCAATGAGCACCAAGCTGGGGGGATAAGGTAGCCAAACTTGCTTACTGTTTTTGATCTCGCATTCACGGCCCCTAAGGTGGGCGGTGGTGGAGCGTAACACATGGCTCGTGTCCTTGTCATTGTCTTAATTCTCTTTATGTTTTCTTCTTACTATGCTCATCATCCTAAAAGTTGATTAACAACTCTTGGGTGGTGCCTATTTGGGCCCGTGACAAGCTCTTCGCTAGTTGGGAAGACCATGTTAATTTCAAATCTCATGAAATGCATTGTGCGGCAATTGTCTCACTTTTAACTCAAAACAAATTAAGTACGACTTCGCCTTTTGACAAACTCTATAAATTAATTTTTATTTGTAGCCAACATAAGGCAACATATTCCATTTAGCATGAGCCGACTTATTTGTTTTTTTTAGATGAATAATGCATATTTCCTAATGGGTTTTAGGGTAAACAAAAAAAAAAAAAGTCCAAGCCAACCAAATAAAAGTTCTTGAATTCCAACGTGGTAGATTTGTAATCCTAATTAGTGTGGATCGATTCTAAACCATTGTCATCTTAATTAATTTGAATATATTTTTTAGGAAAGAATACTTGTATTAATCAAAAGACTTAGAGTGTTACAAGTGAGAGGGGAAGGAGAGAGGAAAAAGAAAAGAAGGAAAGAATATACATCCATGCCATTGAATTAACAAGAACAAATTTTAAGCAAATTGGCACCCTCAATAGCTCTAGGGCAGTTTTCTTATTTCCTTCACAACATCGAAGATTGTGCTTGTACCAAATTTTTCAGTGCCAATCAAGTTGACTCTAAATTTGAGCAACGAAAAGTTACGTGATCCACCGTGGACAAGCAGGTTCCAAGGGCGGAAATTTAGGTGGAAGGAGTTGAAATTGCTCAGATTCAAAAGAATATTCCAACCTTCAAGTGTGAATTGACAATGGAAAAGGATATGATTAATCGATTCATCTTCCAATTCACAAAGCGATCATCGGGGATTCGTTTGTAGTCCTCGAACAATAAGCCGATCTTTGATAGAGAGTCTTCTATTAATAGCCAACCAGTTCATGATGGAAACAACTTCAGGGCAAGACTTTTGCCAGACAAAGTCGACAACTAGATCGAATATACCCTAAAGGGTCAATAATTTGTAGAAGGAATTCGTAGAGAACTTACCGTATGTTGTCCATTTCCACATAATCTTGTCTTCCCCCTCCAGGAGGAAAGGATTTATCTCATTCACAAGGTTGAGGATAGAATCCAATGGAACAGGTATGGAAAAATTGATGTTCCAACCCACTACATTCTCGTTCTCACTAAGATTCTTCGACTCCCATATGGTGGCATTTGGTGAGACCGCGGCTGTAAAGAGGTCAGGAAACAATCACTCAATTTAGAATCGTGAAGCCAGGGCCCTAACCAAAAACGGGTCTTAGCACCTTGCCCAATCTAGGTAAGAAAGGACACCTTTAGGATTTCCCTATCTTTGAGGATATCTTTCCAAATAGGGGATAATGTGGCGTTCGATGTACCCGTGAGAGAAAACCAAGTTGGGTTGGTAGCTGACAAGATGTTGTGCTATGCCATTTCTTTATTACGAATGAATTTTCAACACCATTTGGCAAGTCGGTTTTGTCATGTTATAGTAGACTGAGCAGACCTAGACCCCGGCCCCTTCGGACTTAGAAGATGTGACTTTATCCCAGTCAATATGACATTTTCCTTGAATACTGGAACCTTTGCCTCTTGTCCACAGAAAGGTCTCCCACCTTTTATCAATTAGTTTAATGACCCAGGCAAGAGCTCGGAATAGAAAAAAAATATACGAGGCTTGGCTGGTGAGAACACTGTTAATAAAAGTAATCTGGGCGGCCCTAGAGAGTTGTGAGATGTGCCATGAAACTAACATTTTGTCAAATTCAGCAATGGTCTTAATCCAGTCTTCCTTAAGTAAACCCCATGACTTGAGGGAAAGCCCCAAATAATTGAGAGCAAATGAAGTCGGAGTACAACTCAAAGTGTCTACAACTTGACTACTGGCTGTCGTCGACCCATGGGAGTTGATAATTCTAATTTTATCTCTATTTAGCTTTAGACCAGAGCAAAGCTCAAAGTATTTTAATAATAATTTTAAATGTTGAAGATGCTGAGGGGTTGCGCTACTAAAGATGATGAGGTCATCAGTAAGGAGACGTGATTGATGCATTCTGAAAGAATTTCGGACATTGTGCCTTTTGCAAGACCCCTATTGGCTGCCCTTTTTAGCAATTTGGGCAGGGAGTCGATGACCAAGTTGAATATAAGCGGAGATAGAGGGTTATCTTGCCTAAGGCCTATTTTGTGAGAGAACGATCGTCCCAGCGAGCCATTTATTAGTATCGATGAAACCACGATATTGTGGAGAGAAGAGACCCAGGGAATCCATTTCGGGGGAAATCCCCTTGCCTTCAGGAGCTCGGAGATAAACTTCCAATTCACTGTATCGAAAGCTTTCACGAAGTCTACCTTAATGGTGTAGGTATTTTCTTAAATTTGGTTACAAGTCCATAGCGCTTCAAAGACCGCCCTGTGGCAATCTAAACTACTTCAGCCAGAAATAAACACCCCTTGAGTGTGATCTACCAAATTAGGTAAGAGAACTGTCAATCTATTAGCCATCAGTTTAAAGAAAAGCTTAATGAGGCTATTTTCCAGGCTAGTCGGTCTGAAATCACTAGTAAGAGATGCTCCCTCTTTTTTCGGAATGAGAGTGATGATAGTGTTGTTGATTGGATATAGCTCCGAATGTGAGATTTGAATCTCGTTGAGAATGCAGGTTATTCCATCCTTTAAAAAAATCTCAGAGTTTCTTGAAGAATTCCATCGGTATTCGTCTGGGCCAGGAGATTTATGATTATTTAAACCTCAAATAATAGTATAAATTTCTTCCTTAGAGAAAGGGTCATCTAAATGCTATAGAGATTGAGATTCTTGAGAATAGATCTCATTCCAATTGATATCCATGAGTGGTTTTATATCTTTGCCAATGAGGCAAGAATAGAAGTTTCTGGCAAAAAAATCAAAACAAAAAAATTGATGCACATATTTTTTCCCATATTTTATTTGAAGGTCAAGCATGTAATTTAACCTGCTTATCGAGCGTTCTTTTTGTTGTATTACAGTTTTCCATGGTATAACACTACCAGAAGTTATGTAGTTTATGACAGCCATCTGCAACAGCTAATATATCGATCGCAAATGCGACAGTTATGCGACCATTGGGAATGACCGTCGCAATGTCGAAATGATTGTGATGGCATAACGACCATAGAGACAACCGTCACGGTCTCAAGTACATAGCGATGGCAGGATGGTCGCGTAGCGACCCCTGTTTACGATCGCTAGATGTCGTCTTAAAATTGCTAGATATTTGTAATTTTAACTTGATCGCAAGCAGATCTCTCTCTTGGGCGCGATCGAAACCCTAGCCATTGTCGGCTAGGGTTTCAGTTGACGACGAAAAGGGGGGGGAGGGGGTTTGGCCGACCCTCCTTGATGCCGCGCGAGAGGCGATCTGGGTGACCTCTCGCGCAGTGTGGCTACGGTCGGTAGGGGCAACTGTGCGGCTAGGGTTGGCGGCCGCCCCAACAATAGTTTTTTAAAACAATTATAACAATTATTAAATAAGTATAAATATGATATATATGTATATATAGAAAAGAATGTTGATACCCATAACATGACTCTCATTATATATAATTATTTTTATATAATGAGAGTCATGTTATGGGTGTCACCGTTCTTTCCTATACCGTGATGTAATTTACGCACCAAACGTAGGACAAATCAAGTTGTCTAGTCTAGTATCCTATTTTTTAGTATAACCAAATACATTCTTAATATTTTATATTATATTTTTATTTAATAAATTATAATAATTTATTGAAAAAATATTTTTAAATAATTAAGTACAGATCAGATGATAGAGCTGACCTAATCAAGTAACTTTGGTTCATTTAATCTTCATATTTAATTTAATTTAATTTAATTTATTATATAAAAAATATATTTAGCTGGAGTTTAATTTATTGAGTTGGTATCAAATAGATCAGGTATATATTGAATGTAATTGAGTAAATCAAATTAAATCAATAAATTAGTTACAACGATAAAGTCCATTTCTATAGTGCTTGGATTCTGCTACCCGAGGGCTATTAGTGGTGTCGAGTTTAATCAATGTAGAGCCCGATCAGCATCGGCAGAAGCGATTCTCCGAGGTTAGGACATCATGAGTACGATTTGACAGTCAAGTCAATCAAAGACCTCATCTATCTGTTAGAATTAATTAATTAGTATGAGTGATTAGTTGTAAGAGATTTTAAATATTCAAATTTACAAAAATAATTTAAAATAATTATATAATATATATAATTAAGTACTCAACGATATCCCAAATTCTAATTTTGGGAAGGAAAATATTCTTAAATTCAGAATGTAAAATTTAGACTTTTGCCAACAATTGAAAAAATAGATAAAAAAGTTTAAAAAATAATTTTAATTTATAAAATATTTTTTATTATAAAAATGTAATGTTAGAGTATATTATTTTTTTCAAACTCTATAATATATTAGGAACTCTTGTCCCAAGTTTATAAAATTAAATTTAAATTAAAAATAATAAAAAAATTTGTACAAAATAATTTTTATAGACTTTATCACATTTTTTATATTATATATATATAAACTAAATTTTATTTTTTATAATTATAAATTATTATAAACAAAAGTTTATAAAATTAATTTTAAATTAAAAATAATAAAATATTTTTTGTCCAAAATATTTCTATAGATTAAATATTTTATATAATGTATTTATATTTTATGAATTAAATTTTATTTTTTTATAATTATAAAACTATCATAAACAAAAGTCTCTAATTGATAAGAGAATTTTGTCTAAAGCTTCAAATAACTTCATAATTTTAAATTAATTTTAATTTATAAAATAATTTTTTTATAGTACAAAAAAGATATTATGATCAAAAAAAATATTTTACGTCAAAAAAATTTAAAATTTTTAATTTAAATTTAGTTTTATAAATTTTGTGGAAAGATCGTTAATGCATTATAGAGTTAAAAATATATTTTTTAGGTTCTAAAATCTATTTTTATCCAAAAAATATTTTATAAATTAAAACTATTTAAAAAAAATTAGCCAAAGTCTCGAACTGATTAGAGACTTTGGCCCGGGGATAAAATGGATATATGAAGTACTAGATTTCGAATTTAAAATTTTTGACATTCACAATTCGGATTTGGAAATTTTTCTTTTCCGAAATTTGGTTCTGGGAAATTGTTGTTGAGTATTTTTGGATAAAATAGTTTATTAGTTTTTAACCGAATTAATTTCCATATACGTAAATTTGAAATAACGTAGGTGTCGTTTGTTGCATTACCTTTCAGACTACTAGCTAGACAATCTACATTACCTTTCAGATAGATTGCCACTAAAAATATTGTCGGTAATGTAATAGTATTTGGTATGCACAAGTAATATTTTGATAAGATTGTTGAAATTTACATAGACATATTTGATATAATATTTTGATTAGAGACTTTGGCTCGGGGATAAAATGGATATCTGAAGTACTAGATTTCGAATTTAAATTTTTTGACATTCACAATTCGGATTTGGAAATATTTCTTTTTCGAAATGTGGTTATGGGAAATTGCTGTTGAGTATTTTTGAATAAAATAGTTTATTAGTTTTTAACCGAATTAATTTCCATTTACATAAATTTGAAATAACGTAGGTGTCGTTTGTTGCATTACCTTGCAGACTACTAGCTAGACAATCTACATTATCTTTCAGATAGATTGCCACTAAAAATATTATCGGTAATGTAATAGTATTTGGTATGCACAAATAATATTTTGATAAGATTGTTGAAATTTACATAGACATGTTTGATATAATAAATATATTACCAAGTAATGAGATCAACTTTACAAAAATACATTTTCCACAAATATATTATTATACTATAATATATTATATATAGAATAATAAATTATATATATTATATTACATAATATTATAATATTATATTATATAAGATAAAATAAGATAAGATAATATAAGATAATATAATATAAGATAATATAATATAAGATAATATATATAATATATATAATATATATAATATAATATAATTATAATATAATTATAATATTATGTAATGAGAAGTCGTCGGAGGCGAACGTCTTCTTTTTGGAAAGAATGAGCCAAAAAACTTATAAAAGAGATAGGATTTAAGGAGGATAATTTTATTCTAAAAAATAAATTAAGATTATCACTTTAGAGGTAATCCATATAGACACCTTCACTTAAGCAATCTAGATTGTCATCAAGATGACAATCTGAATTACCAAGGTAATCCATATTATCTACACAACTGAGACACCAAATAAGATAATGTGTAGAATCTAGATAATTTAAATACAAAATTATCAGTAATCTAGATGGATTGCTTCGTACGAAAGGCCTTCATAATTTGGTAGATTAAATCGAAGACAATTTTCTATCTAAGATCTTGTTTTGATGAGGTGAAACATGGTTTAATAATGTATGATATGGTATGATATTGTATAGTATTGTATTGTAAAAATTATTATCTTATTTGGAAGGAAGGTATGGTATGGTATGGTTAAGTGACAGTAGCTATGGAGGAGAACATCGTCTTGACTAAGCCGATCAAGAATGATAAGTAAAAGTCTAATATGATATTGATATATAAAGGATATAAGAGAAATTATAAATTTTGATTGATGATATTTTAGAAATAAAATTTCATGAAATCATGAGAAATCATCAAATTCATGATTTGAAAACTTGGCCAAAATTTATGATTTTTAAATTATGAGATTATCATACCATACAATGGCCACTTATTAAAAGTCTTTTCAAACATAAAATTAAATTATATCATACCAAGATAAATTATACTTTATCATAAAATAAATAAGATCTAACTGAATTACTTGGGTCAATAAGCAAGCACGAACGACAACGAGGAATTAACGAGGGCAACCGTCACGTTACGTAATTTCAAATTTACATAATTAATAGTCCTCCATGCTCCAATTAATGAGGGCAGCCTGTCACGTTAGACTAACCGACCACCGGTCACAGCGGTGGATTTCTGACGTGGAATTAATGCGTGTCATGCATGCACGCTGTGGTTTACTTTGACGCACCTTCTCTTCTTTGATTCTGATCAAGGAATTCAATATTTCTTATGTGGAATTGATTCATGAGAATATTCCTAGTGCACGGGGATGAATCTCAGCAACAAATGTCTTAATTATTGAGCAAATACCCAAAACCATAACTTTCTCTCCTCTTTTTCCCAAATCCATAATTTTGAATTGGATTTTCCCAAATCCATAACTTTCTCTTCATTTTTCCGGTTTTGCCCCCTGGCTTTTGGTTTGGACGTTTGTCGACCGATTCAACAAAATTTGAACCGGTTCAACAGGGTTTAATGAAAAAACCTGATTCACAGGGTTTCCCGCTCTATCTCTCTCTACTACATTTTACTTTTTTTACTGATCGACTTTAATTTTTACATTTTTACCGATCGCGCTTTCGTCTTCCTTTATCATTTGTCGCCGTTGTTGTCGCTTGAATCGTTGGAAGGAAACCACAGTCCTTTGTTGTCTTCTCCGGCCGAATCCCTACAAGGAAATCGCGACCCTGTGTTTTCGCATCCCGCACAAAGTCCTTGAAGCAAACTGCCACCCTGTGTTCTCACGTCCTCTGTTGCCTCCCAAATCGCTCCAACCGCTGCATCATACCTCAGTGTTACCGCCCCATTCTCCGGATAAGTTCTTTAAAGCTCCTAACCCCGCAGGTAAGCTCCTTACTGTAACTTTGATGGTGTGCCCTAATTTTCCAAATCTAAGTGGTATAAATTCCAACTTTTATGAACTGCTTCCTTAGATTTTATTTTTTACCTTTAATTGTTACACATTACACATTTTGTTGTTTACTGTTTAAGAATAACTCATCTAATTTCAATGCAATTCCATACTTCTGCAAAAGTATGAAATACTGTTTTATTGAATACTATTTGATTATATTTGAGTCCTTTATGAGCTTGTGCCATAATTTCAAATTTTCAAGATTTATAGAAATTAAATAGTGTGATTTTAATGTGATTCCATACTTTTGCAAAAGTATGAATTTGTCAATAATTAGGGTAATATTGCATTAATTAGCTTTATATAGACTTATATATACATGTAGATATTGATTCCATATTTTGAATGAAATCTAGTTTTTTTTTGGGTTAGTTATAGACTTTTAAAGAAGTATGAAATACTATTTTATTGAGTACCATTTGGTTTTATTTGAGTCCGAGTACTATTTAGTTTTATATGACCCTATTACATGCATATATGTTGATAAACTTATGAAATAGTATAATGTAAATGCAATTCCATACTTTTGCTAAAGTATAGAATTGCCATAAATTAGGATAATATTCATTAATTAGCTTAATGTTGACTTCTATATATCGTTTATTGTCAAATTTATTGAAATACATTTGAAATATTATAAATTCAGTTTCTTTCCACACTTTCGAAAAAGTATGGAATGGTCATATATGAGTCATAAATTAGTCCAATATTGAATAATTAAGGCTTATATAGACTTCTATATTTCATTTATCCAATGATTCCATATTTTGAATGAAATCTAGTTTTTCTTTGTTAGTTATAGACTTTTAAAGAAGTATGAAATACTATTTTATTGAGTACTATTTGATTTTATTTGAGTCCAAATACTATTTGGTTTTATATGACCCTATTACAGACATATAGGTTGATAAACTTATGAAATATTATAATGTAAATGTAATTCCATACTTTTGCAAAAGTATGAAATTGCCATATATTAGGGTAATATTGCATTAATTAGCTTAATGTTGACTTATATATATAATTTTTTGGCAAATTTATTGAAATATTTTTGAAATATTAAAAATTCAGTTCATTTCAACACTTTTGGAAAAGTATGAAATGATCATATATGAGTCATAAATTAGTCTAATATTGAAACATTAAGGCTTATATAGACATTTATATGTCATTGAACCAATGATTCATTTATTTTCAATGAAATGTGGTGCTTAGTTTTTTTAGAATTACATTTGAAAAATGAGGACTCGACACAACACTCGCAAGGTTAGCTTTGCAGGTATGAGTCTGTTATTTTCTTTATTTATTAACGATTAGATCTTATCTTATTTTTTAAATAACAAACTACTTATGTTGCAGACCCAATTGATGATAGAAGTCAGCAGGCTCCAAATCAACCAGATGAAGGTTGTGGAACATAGTTAGCAGAACCCTCATATGCACCACCCTCAAGAGTGGTAAAAGGACATGGACATGACCTTCAATGGACTTGCTATGTAGACAAATTCAGAAGGTTCCTCCGACTAGGTTCAGAGCACACTTGGGGCAACCTGCAAAGCATTCACATAAGTGCACAAGAGAAAGCTCTGATACAAATAACCCCTTTTGGAATATTCTCGGACATAGGAGAATTTCCAATGTCTAGGAATTTGCTTCTCTTAATTATGAAGCAGTGGGTGAAAGGCATAGTTTTCAACTTCAAAGAAAAGGAGGTGACGTTTTTAGAATCTGACGTGGCTCTCCTCTTAGGCTTGCCTAATCATGGAGAATTAATTCCAACTCCAAAGGCAAGTGAAGCCACTTGCGAGGGCTATATGAAGGCCAAATTTTTTCCGGATGGAGCAGCACCTAGTAGGACACAAATTGAAGACCTAATGATTCAACTGCATGGCTCCAACAATCGTCAAGATATAGAGGATTTTTGTCGTTAATTTGTACATTTTATATGTATTTTCCTGTATATTATTTTGTACGCCCGGATATCTTGTACCGGGTTATTTGTTGGGCTATGTAGATAACCTGAATGACATTAGTAAGTACAATTGGTCCAATTGTATATATTCATTCGTAGCCGGATAAATTCCCTCCAATGGGGAAAGAATCAGATTAGTAGTTGAACAACAACAAGCTAACCCAACTGCCACATACATGCGTGGTTGTGTTATTCTTTGGCTGGTCAGTATGATATTTTATATGTCAATATTTAGTTTTATATTGTTAATAACCTATTTTATGGATTATATTTTCTTTCACAGGGTTGGTTTTTTGAACATATTCCCATTTTGATTCCCAGAGCCATACCAAATAAGCCCAGATTGTGGAAATGAGTTATTATAAACTGGCAAACAAGGACCCTCGAGTCCAAATGGGAGGTTGTGACCCATTTTTATGTTGTTGAAAATCTTATTCCTTCAGCCGAAGAACAAGTTTTATTCCGGCCACGCACTAGGGTATGAAGTTACATATTGAAGTTGCATATATATTCTAGTTCAATAGTATTTTCTCTAATTCCATACTTTCACCAAACTATGAAATGACTTTTTATTATGTAATTTTTTTCAGACGATCGAAGATTTGTTGATTGATTTTGTAACGGAATACTGCCAAGAATACGTAGATAGATATTTGCGAAGGGAAATGAAGGAGAAAATAAGGCAGAAGAAGAGATCTATTGTTGATGCATGTCGTCTCACCCCAGCATTGTATATAGGACTATTGTTACGAGGGCATCAATTCAAAAAAATAAATATAATCTGAGGGAAAGGAAGGGAACCCCCCTGTGGCAGAAAATAAATGGCAAAAAAACCAAAAAAAATGAGAAGAAGGTTCAAGAAGTTCTTGTTGCAACCCCGGAACCAACCAAAGTTCTTGTTGCAACACCGGAACCAACTATGGCTACTGTTGCAAGCCCGGAGCCAAGCAAAAGAAAGAAAAAAGCTGTTGCAAAGAGATAAACTAAGAGGTCCAAACAAGAGACAAAAGATACCACATCAAATTTTCTATTGAATTTAAGTCTGGATGATGAAGATGAGGAGAAAAAAGATGAGAAAATTAAACTTATTAAAAAGCATGGAGCCGCAAAAGGAAAAATTCTTCGAAAGGTAAAAATTGAATTCTTCGAAGTGTATAAGAATGCAGCCAAATAACTATAATGACAATAACTCTTTTCTTATTTTTGGTGTACACTACTAGAAACTTCGTCTTCAGCAACGGCAATCAGCGACGGCCGCTCAAGCCGTTGCTATTTGCAACGACATTCTTACGGCCGCCAGAGCCGTTGCAGATATCTGTATCTGCAACGGCGTTTTAACGGAAAACCGAGCCGTTGCTGATTATTTTAATTATCAGCAACGGCTTTCGGACGGAAAGATGAGCCGTTGCTAATTTTTTAATTTTCAGCAACGGCTTGCTAACGGATAAGTGAGCCGTTGCTGATGATAACGTATCAGCAACGGCTTTCTAACGGGCGAGTGAGCCGTTGCTGATAAGTTTATATAGGGCACGCTCTCGCGCCCGACCCTTCTTCCTCCCGCTGCTGCCGCCACCGCTCCTGCCGACGCCACTCGCCGCCGCTGCCGCTGCTGCCGACGCCGACGACGCCGACGACGCCGACCGCTGCTGCCGACTTGTTCAGGTATGTCTCTTCCCTGCGGCCGGCGGGAATCACCCGACCGAAGCCCTATTTCTAGGGTTTCGGCCGGCGGCGGTCGGCCGATGGCCGCCGCCGGACCTTCTGCAGTGGCCGGACAGTGTGTCCGGCCACTGTACGCCGGCGCCGGAGGGTGGACTCCGGCGCCGGAATTTGTAATTTATATATATAGTTTATATTATTTTATAATTGTTAATTAGTTGTTTAGATTAATTGTTTAATTTGTTAGATTAATTATTAGGGTTTAGATTAATTTTGGACGCGCGCCGGAATCGTCCACTTCGGATGCGCGCCGGAATCATCCACTTCGGACGCGCGCCGGTATCGTCCAATTCGGACTCATGCCGGAATCGTCCACTTCGAACGCACGCCGGAATCGTCCATTTCGGACGCGCGCCGGAATCGTCCAATTCGGACTCGCGCCGGAATCGTCCGCTTCGGACTCGCGTCGGAATCATCCACTTCGGACGTGCGCCGAAATCATCCAATATGGACTCGAACTGTCTTGAAACATTTAGAAAATAATCATCCTCCGACGAGTTGATATGTTTCACGTACGCATCGACGATCGGATATGATTTAGCAAAACCTTAGATCCGTTCGGGAATTGTATGTTCGTGTAAAAGAAGTAGATGATCTTTTATACGACGTACAATTCTTGAATTGTCCCTGATTGGACAATTTGGGAATATAGTTATTTGTACTGCACTTACGTTTTTATTTTAACTGTTAACTAATTATTCTAAATTTCGGCAACATCTCTCTTGTTCTCCGATACGCGCCCAGATGATATGCGTATTCGGAGAACTGTAGGGAGATGCTGTCGAAATTTAGAATAATTAGTTAACAGTTAAAATAAAAACGTAAGTGCAGTACGAATAACATAAATCCCGAATGGAATAGGACAATCTCACCTAAAAACATTAACCAAAGAAATTGTCATTGATTGACAGAATCATGTCGGCTGATCGAAGTTGGATGTACCGACATCTTGATCGTGGAGCTTTAACGAATGAGTTTCGATTAGGCGTAACGTACTTCCTAAATTTCGCCTATTCGAATCGGAATTTCGTTAGCATGGGTGATCAAATCCGATGTCCGTGCCGCATTTGTTCAAATTGACGATTTTTGGATCGGGAGACTGTCACTCTGCATCTATATAGCAAAGGATTTGCGCCAAGATATTTTCTATGGACTTGTCACGGGGAGTCACGCGAAGTTGGAACGTCGAGCAATCCTGTCGTTCAGACATATGGTGAATCTTCCTCTGCTGGTGCTTCTTCATCCGGTCAATGTAATCCCTATAGAACTATGATACTTGATAGTCTTGGCATCACAAGGCGAACAAGTATATTACGCAAAGTATCTGGCTCGAAATAAAGATAGAGCAGATTGACGTGTAGTCTGTAAGACAAAAGGTAGAGGAAAAATTGATCCGATAGTAGGAGAAAATGATCCTCCTGGTTTCTATCAAGAAGATGATCTTCCTGCTGTGGATCATATTATTCCAATACTCGAGGATGCAGACACAACGTCAATTCAATTAGAAGTTGAATATGCTGATGATGACGATCATGAAATTGAGGAAGCTGGAGATGAAGAAGATGAAGAAGATGAAGAAGAGGAAGAAGAAGAAGAATTCGAAGACTATTATTCAGATGATGAAGAATAATTGTAAAGTATATATTTTATTAAATATATCTCTACTATTTATACAATAATCTGATTATATGTCTGTTCGACAGATATGTCTGGTCGTGGTTATCGACGCAGGAGAGTTTCGGAGTCTCCGATCGGTGAGACTCCAGCACTTACTCATGCTGCTGATCCTCCAGTTGCTGATCCTCATGAGGATGATACTGCCGAGGCTAGTACATCTAGACGTAGGCGGCCACGCGGGCCGAACAGGTGGCAGCCTCCACCAGCCACAGAGTCATGTAGATTGATTAGCGTGATTGGGGAGCGATAATATATCATGAATTATGAATCATTACAAATTCATTATATCATAATATAATATTAAAATTTATTTTTGTTGTGCAGGTTCGAGCAAGAAGAAGTGCCGAGGAGCATTTCTTCCACTATTCGACGATACATGCACGGGGCATGGCCTACGTGGTCTCACGTGCCTAGCGAGCACGTCGACATGTTATGGCGCGAGTTTGAGGCACGTATTATTATTATTTTTTACATGCATGATGATATATTAATATTGGTACTGATATTATTATTTTGCAGGCTCGCTATACATGGGCCGAGGACCAGAGGCCCTTCATTTACGCTGCCTGGGAGGCTATTTCCCGGGCAAGGTACAACGGGCAGCTGGGGCAGGCTCGGTCCCAAGC
This sequence comes from Canna indica, assembly GCA_034359265.1. NCBI lineage: Eukaryota > Viridiplantae > Streptophyta > Magnoliopsida > Zingiberales > Cannaceae > Canna > Canna indica. Next base: position 72,536,527 of record CP136894.1, on the reverse strand, counting down.
GATGGCCCGAGCTGGGACCACTAACATCGCGGAGACTCGGGGATACGGCCCCGGTTGGATTACTCCGGATATATGGGACCAGCTCGTGGGGATATGGTCGACGGATCGATGGCAGATGGTTTCTCGGAATGCGGCTAGAAATCGCATGTCGGGGGGAGCAGCGCGTCACACCGACGGCTCTGTTGCATTTGCAGTGCACGCGAACCGTATGGTAAGTATATCTTTTAATTATATATTTTATTTGTTACTATGTGTACTAATTAATGTATTTGTTTTGTAAATGTAGACGACGGTGTCGGATGACGGGACTGTCCAGCGACCCTCCCCGATGGCGGTGTTTGAGCGGACTCACCGTCGAGCACATGGGACGGGGGAGTACATCGACAACCGCGCTGCATACATTATGGTAATTATATATTTGTTTAAATTATTCATTATATATTTATAATTTAAGTTTTATGATAAATATTAAACCAAAAATCAAACTCGAGTAGGAGACCTACAGCCAGACGGTGGTGCAGCGCGGGGGTACCCCCGAGGACTTTGACGCAGCATCGTGGGTCGAGGCCGCAGGTGGCTGGGACCATGGCCGCGTATATGGCTTCGCAGATAGTGGTCATGCGCGAGCCGTACTAGGGCCACTTGGGGCATCGACCCCTCCGGTCGCTAGTGAGCGGCCGTCCACCTCTAGATCCAGTTATGATCATAGTAATAGGATAAGGACACTAGAGGAGACGGTCGCGCGTCAGACTGAGTTGATGGAGCGCCAGAGTTAGACGATGGCGAATATAGAGGCTATGCTACGCAACTTGTTAGGTCATCCCGAAGCAGGCATCTCTTCGGCATCATCTAATCCATCATCCTCGAGTCAGTCCACGCCGGTGTACACTCAAGCGCTCCAGACCCCGCCATATGATCCAGACCATCCTCCATCGTGATCGTGAGATTTTTTGTTTGGATATTGAACTTGTTACTGAGATATTGAACTTGTTTAACTTATTTTGTTTGGATATTGATACTTTAATTTTGCATTTGAATTATTTTTATACTATCGTGGATAATTATCAATATAAATATAATTGTTTTGATGTATATCTTGGTGTGTTTGTGATGTGTGAATGAATGTGTGTATGAGGGTATGGGTGTGTGAGTTATGTATCAGATAAATGTATCAATGTATCAATGGAAATTAGAAAATAGAAATATTTATGTTTGCAGGTATAGGTCATCAGCAACGGCTTTCCCACGACCGTCCGTGGGAAAGCCGTTGCTAAAAGTGTATCGAAAGTCATTACTGATGACCTACAGCAACGGCTTAGCGACGGGGTTGTACTAACGGCGTTGCTACGGACTCGGGGCCGTTGCTATTAATGTTATCATCAATGGCTCCGGGTCTGTGGCAAAACCGTTGCTGATAATGTTTTTAGCGACGGCCCGAGCGACCGTTGCTGATAATGTTTTGAGCGACGGCCCGAGCGGCCGTTGCTGATCCGTTGCTAAGTCATCAGCAACGCGACTTTCTGTCACGGCTCTATTTCAACGGCTCGGCCGTTGCTGATTCTCTTCAGCAACGGCTCAGCAACGGCATCAGCCGTTGCTGATGTCCATTTTTCTAGTAGTGGTAGATAAGAAATGAATTCAAAGATGCAGAGGAGGACATTGCCAATTTACTTCTAACTTTGAATAAATTAGAGTGAGTGTTATTACAATTTAAATTTCTATTGAATTTAAGTCTGGATGATGAAGATGAGGAGAAAAAAGATGAGAAAACTAAAGTTATTAAAAAGCATGGAGCCGCAAAAGGAAAAATTCTTCGAAAGGTAAAAATTGAATTCTTCGAAGTGTATAAGGATGCAGCCAAATAACTATAATGACAATAACTATTTTCTTATTTTTGGTGCAGATAAGAAATGAGTTCAAAGATGCAGAGGAGGACATTGCCAATTTACTTCTAACTTTGAATAAATTAGAGTTAGTGCTACTACAATTTAAATTGTTATTGCGGGACAATAATTGTATTTATGAGTGAGTATATTAGAATGTTGTAGTAGATTGAATAATTATTAGTATTTTTTATTTGATTAGGTTGAGCAATGATTATATTTGTAGATGTGGGCACTACTTTTAAAACTTGAAGTGTTTATAGAATATACTAGACTTTGATGCGCTCATAGACGACGACACGATTGATGGCTATGCGTCAATCTTATTAAGGAATGCTTGTAGCAGCCTAACTAATCATATATATTTGAGCACAATTTTTGAGGTAATTTATCATTTATTTTGCAAAATTGTGAAATTCCAGAGTTTTGACAAAGTTTGGTATCATTACTTTTGCACTTCCAGAGTATGGAAGTTGGATTTTTCTGTGTATTAATGTCATTCTATAGTTTTGATAAAGTGTGGAATAATTATTTTTGCACTTTAACAATATGGAAGTTGAGTTTTTCTGCGTATTAATGACATTCTATAGTTTTGATAAAGTGTGGAATTTGGTTAATGGTTTATTTCTTAGAATTCCAAAGTTTTGACAAAATATGGAATTTTGCACTTCAACAATATGGAAGTTGAGTTTTTCTGTGTATTAATGACATTCTATTATTTTTATAAAGTGTGGAATTTGGTTAATGGTTTATTTCTTAGAATTCCATAGTTTTGACAAAGTATGAAATCATTATTTTTGCACTTCCAGAGTATGGAAGTTGAGTTTTTCTGTGTATTAATGACATGTTATAGTTTTGATAAAGTGTGGAATTTGATTAATGGTTTATTTTTTGAAATTCCAGAGTTTTGACAAAGTATTGAATCATTATTTTTGCACTTCCAGAGTATGGAAGTTGAGTTTTTCTGTGTATTAATGACATGCTATAGTTTTGATAAAGTGTGGAATTTGATTAATGGTTTATTTATTAGAATTCCAGAGTTTTGACAAAGTATGGAATCATTATTTTTGCACTTCCAAAGTATGGAAGTTGAGTTTTTCTGTGCATTAATGACATTCTATAGTTTTGATAAAGTATGAAATTTAAACTAAAAAAGTTGTTTCTTTTTCCAGAGATATTATAGAAGTCATGGGGCCGCTGCATTGAATTCCATCCAAAGGTCATCAGTCGTGTCATCTATTCCTAAATATATTTTTATGCCCATTAATAGTAGCCGCCTCCGACATGCAAATCAAGAAAAAGATATCGGAGGACATTGGCATCTCCTAGTGGTGGACATTGAGCAAAAAATATTCTTTCATCCAAATTCAATGTGGTCCTACTATGGCTCCTCCAAAGATTTCGAGGATAATATTTCATTGCTTCAATCCATGTCAAATGAACATTTGGATGACATATGCCCCAACCTGAGCATCCAGATGAAATCCCAAGGTTGGAGAAAAGAAATGTTTGAATGTCCTCAACAAAATATGAGTGTTGCTTGTGGTGTCTTTCTGAAGAAGTATATTGAAAATTTGATCAAATCAGAACAAATCGACTAGAATCAACAGCATATGAAAAGGTTTCGGCTTGAGCTTGCAACAACATTCTTATATGACTCTAATTCTCTTATTCAACAGTGATTCTGTAACGTACGATGACAGTTTGAAACAAAAACTATTTATAATCTTCTATTTGATAGAGAATTATCAAAGTGTAATATAATTATACAGTGTTTAATTTGTATTTTATCATACTCTAAAATTCTTCTGAGTTCTATGACAAAAACTTGTTGGCTAATTGGAATTCTGAGTTGTTTAATTTGCTAGTTAGCATTTTGATAGAAAAAAACTAGTATTTTCATCAGTTCCATACTTTCATGAAAGTATGGAATGTCTTCTTCTGTGCTCAACTCATACAGAATTAAACTTTCAGATTTTAGAAAGAATATTCAATATGGCTATTTAGGGGCGGCAAAAATAGGCACGGCACGATAACTGCGGGCCGGGCCAAAAAATTTGACCCAGCCCGATAACATTGCGGGCCGACGCTGGCCGGCTCTTATCGGGCCGGGCCAGCCCGTTTGGCCCGCTAAACATATATAAAAAAAATTAAGTCTAGATTAGGGCTTGTTTAGTGCTTTAAAATTGAATGTGAAGTTAATTTATGGAGTTTTTCATGTGAAATGTCATATTTGATGCTTATTTAGTCTCTTAAATATTTTAAATTAATTTTTTACAATTTTTTTTAAAATTTTTTTAGTTAATAAGAGGGCTCACAGGCCATGCTGGGTGGCCCGCAAAATATTACGGGCCGGGCCGAGAATTTCTGGCCCACTGAGTTAGCGGGTCGGGCTGGGCCGGCACGCCAACTTATCGTGCCCGTTAACTCAGTGGCCCGTTTTGCCACCCCTATGGCTATTTGACATTTTAACAAAAAAAACCTAGTATTTTCACCAGTTCCATACTTTCATGAAAGTATGGAATGCCTTCTTTTGTGCTCAACTCATACAGAATTCAACTTCTAGACTTTAGAAAGAATATGCAATATGGCTATTTGGTATTTTGACAGAAAAAAACTAGTATTTTCACTAGTTCCATACTTTCATGAAAGTATGAAATGCTTTCTTCTGTGCTCAACTCATACATAATTCAACTTCCAAACTTTAGAAAAAATATGCAATATGTCTATTTGACATTTTGACAGAAAAAAACTAGTATTTTCACCAGTTCCATACTTTCATGAAAGTATGGAATGCTTTCTTCTGTGCTCAACTCATACAGAATTCAACTTCCAGACTTTAGAAAGAATATGCAATATGGCTATTTGGCATTTTAGCAGAAAAAAACTAGTATTTTTATCAGTTCCATACTTTCATGAGAGTATGGAATGCCTTCTTCTGTGCTCAACTCATACAGAATTCAACTTACAAAATTCAACTCATATATTAACAGATAGTAATTGTGATACAGAGTCCAAAATTAGTACTTTCACCAGTTCATTCTGTATGATTTAAGCTCAGGAAAGTATGAAATGCCTTCTTCTGAGCTCAACTCATACAGAAATCAAAAATGAAGTATGACTATACATCAAATGATATCCAAAATATGAAATGAAGTATGTTGTCAGCTGGGTGGGGAAGCTCTGCATGAACGTTTGTTGTGCCCTACGTGCTTGCATCTTGAGCACTTCCTCTGAAGTCTCCCACTATGTCTTGATTCTCTTCTATTTTTTCTTTTTCTACCAGGTTGTGCTAGAGATTGAGGTGATTTCACTTCGGTATCATAAGGTTCTCTATGCCAATAATGCTTGTTTCTTGTCAGATAAATTTTATCATCATATATTTTTTTATAAGTCTCAACAGTGAAATAACACTCACAATATATACTCATAAGGGTCAAGACTACAATAACTAATAGCAACCATAGCATGTGAACAAGAAATATCATAAAGTTGAAACTTCATGCAAGAGAAACTTGTGGCGATGTTTGTACCTGGTAGTAATGGTCCCAATGTGGATGCACAGCATGCCAACGACATTTGTGGCGATTATTTGCTAAAATTGTTTCCATTTTTTCAGTCAAAGTAGTGGTCAATGTAAGAGAAACTTTACGTCTCTTGAAGAACTACTCCGAGACCTTGCGTCTTATCATCTCAATCAATGTTGTGATTGGCAACCCACGAACTTCCCTAAATAATGCATTCAAGCATTCCACAGAATTAGTTGTTATGATATTATACCTCTTACCGGGAAAAAGAAATTAGCCCATTTCTCCTTCTCTAATTGAGATATCCATTGGTAACTTTGCTTATGAATAACCAATATCTTTTGCATACATTCATTAAATGAATGTTCCGTGGTTGATCTTGCAGCTGCCCAAAACAAGGGCACAATATCATTTGAACGAACATCATGTCATCATGTACTAAATTTTTTGCTAGATGAACCATACAATATCCATGCGCAGCATCCGAAAAGATATTTCTCACAGCAGCTATAATGCCTGGGTTCCGATCACTCATAATACTTAATCCCCTATAATCGGGGATGCATCTAAAAAGTTCATCCAAAAACCACTCCCATGTTTTTATTTTTTCAATTTCAGTCACAGCAAATGCCACGAGAAAAAGCCTATTTTCTGCATCAATAGAAGTTACAATCATAAGAACACCTGGGTATTTACCTCTCAGATGTGTTGCATCAATACATAATATAGGCCGCATATATTATCTAAATCCACGCAAGCTTGCACCGAAAGCCCAGAAGACACGTCGGAAACGGTGGGTCGAGGAACAACTCATCAATTTAACTTTTGATTCAAAGTCATGAATCCTTAATTCCCTAAGATATGCTGGCAAATCTTTGTAGCATTGATCATAGTCACCACGAATAGAAACTAGAGCAATTTGGAGTGCATTGTATGCTTTCTTATAAGATATACGCACTCCAAATACCTTTTTTATCTCAGAGATAACGAAACTACTATTAATTTTCTCATTGTCCAAAAGATGTTTTTTTATGTGAATCACAACAAAAGTGGCAGTGCATTGTCGATGGTCCAAGTTCAGCCTTGCAACAGTACAATTGTGCTCATTGACAAAAGTCAGTATTTGAAATTTACCCCTGCCGATTGCTGACAACGTCCAACAACAATTGGGCTATTTGCATCTGACTTTGATATAGTAACTATTGCTTTGGATGCGTCTCAATTCAAAATTTCGCTTGATGGAATAAATGGTAAGAGCTCTCCTGAAACTATCTCTATGAAAAAATACCTGAAATTAATACAAGACTGGTATTTATTAGACTTATATCTAATAAATGATAACTTGACTGATATTTTATATAATTTCATACTTTCACAAAAGTATTGAATATCTATCAACGAATATGACTATTAGACAAAATTCAAATATAATCATTACAAATGATATCTATTAGACTGGTCTAAAAAAAATGATACCTGGAATGATATTTTCTCAAGTTCTATACTTTGGTGAAAGTATGGAATGCCTTATACTAGTATGATTATTGTAGTTTTACATAGGATAACATATACAAGTATACATTATAGACAACATAACTATTATTTCCTCTAGTTGGATTTTTCTATGTAAAACCCAACTTCCATACTCTGGAAGTGCAAAAGTAATGATTCTATACTTTGAGAAAACTCTAGAATTCCAAGAAATAAACCATTAATCAAATTTTACACTTTATCAAAACTATAGAATACCATTAATACACAGAAAAACTCAACTTTCATACTCTGGAAGTGCAAAAGTAATGATTCCATACTTTGAGAAAACTCTAGAATTCCAAGAAATAAACCATTAATCAAATTTCACACTTTATCAAAACTATAGAATGTCATTAATACACAGAAAAACTCAACTTTCATACTCTAGAAGTGAAAAAGTAATGATTCCATACTTTGAGAAAACTCTAGAATTCCAAAAAATAAACCATTAACCAAATTCTACACTTTATCAAAACTATAGAACTCCATTTATACACAAAAAAATCCAACTTCTATACTCTGGAAGTGCAAAAGTAATGATTCCATACTTTATCAAAACTTTTAGAAAAGTATGGAAGACATTATTATTTCCAAATGAATTACCTGATGTAGATACAATTCTGAAGTCTGTGAATCATCATCAATTGGATTAACATTTATGGAGTTTACCAGGGTATCATCTTCTTCTTCTTCGACTTGAAAATCATGATTCCCTATGTCATACTGATCGTCTGTGAAGTCAAAATCAATGCAATTGACATTTTCAAAAGTGAAAACATCATAGGATTCAGAAGGAATGACATCTTCAACATTGTTCACATATGTTTCAGTCTCCTTATCGCTTGTGTAGATATTGTCCACACCCTCACCTGCTTCATTATTCTCGTACATATGTTCATCCATTGGAAAATATCTTCTAATTACATCACTAGAAGTAAAAATTGAATTTGGGAATTCCTCAATTACCTCCACTTCTTCTCTTATCCTCTCCTCAGCAAGCTCTTCCTCAATGTAGTTATACTCAACATCATCAAATGTCAAAGGGAAGTTCAGATCTAAAAATGTTTGACTTGTATTTTCTTGAGCCTCTTGAGCTACAATGATAGTGTCAGTTATAGTTTCAACCTGGTTTGACGCTTGTTGTGTAGAAGTTTGTACATTGGCATATGTATCAGGCACAATAAAGTCATCATTGTCAAGATGTTGCGACCTACAATGATATTAGTTGATAATTATTTATTTATTCGTAGTTAACAATAAGTGAGGATGAATGACATATAATTCAATAACTCACAAGATATTATCAATATCAGAATCTTGCACCACAAAATTATGTGCATCAGCCATCACACATGCACCTATAATCAAATTAAATCAGAATGAGTATGGAATAGACTATAGAATTTCATAATTTCACAAAAGTATGGAATTGATCAAAAAAGATAATATCATTATTTTTATCATTATTAATATTGAATGATTTTACTAAATTAAACAAAAAACTAAGGACACTGATGATACAAACCTGGGCGGATGTACTTACAGACTTTTGCGATAGTCTTGAAATAACTCCCAAGTTACAACTAGGGTTCCTGTTAAATAGAGTGTAACAACCATTCTTGTTTGAGAAGTGACTAATAATGAAGAAACTTTACTAATATAACTGTTTGTGTATGAAATGCCACTAAGTATTCAAAAACTAGGGCATTAGATACTTTCATAAAAGTATTGAATCAAGCAAAAAAGAGTACATGATTAGATATTTGTTTACTAATATGGCACGTTTCTACATAATAAACAAAAAAAAAGTGAAACAATAGGTACAAACCTGTGACTTTGCCGAAAGTATATAACAGCCAAGGTATTAGTTGAGGTCATGGAGGAATGAAGAGAAAACCTCGGCGTCAACAAAGAAAGCCGTCAGTAGCAACAAGGTCGAGCTAGCTAAAAGTATGGAAGACCACGGGGAAGAGCATGGGGGAAGAGTAAACGATTGAGCGGAAGTTGAGCAAACGACACGTCCGAGCATGGGGAAGAGCAAATGCGACATCAACAAAGCAAGGCGCCGGAGAAAACCTTCAGTCTCCAGAACTTCTAATGTCGGCCGAAGAAGAAGTGTGAAGAAGTTGCGTGCTCCAGTTCCACGTCCGTCGATACTTAAAAACATGTTTTTTTTCATTAAACCCTGTTGAACCGGTTCAAATTTTGTTGAACTGGTCGGCAAACGTCCAAACCAAAAGTCAGGGGCAAAACCGGAAAAATAAAAAGAAAGTTATGGATTTGGGAAAATTCAATTCAAAGTTATGGATTTGAGTATTTGCTTTTGATGTTTTGGCTTAACAACGTGGCAATATATATATATATATATATATATGATTTTTCTAGAAGAGACAAGGAGAGTTTCTATTTCCAAATTCAGAACTCATATTAAGTTTCTCCCAAAATAAAAAAGTAAGTAACTTAATACTCAGATTACCCTCTCATTCTTTTAACGGTGTTAATTGGAAATCGTTTTCAACTGATTGGGCATATTTTAAACAGATTCAGCCAATTCATCTTAAATTCATAATAAAATCACAAAAAAATTATTATTCATAGGTAAATGTGATTCATAATTTATATCAGTAAAATAAGTTTTTAAGAATAACAAACTTCAATACCTACGTAGAGCATTTTACAAGTAGTTCCCAAACCAATTTAAAATAAACCCAACCAGTTAAAAATGGTAAAAAAAAAGATTTTCAACTCTAAAAATTTTATTTTGCTAATCCAAGTTATGGATCTCGTTACTTATGAATAATATATTTTTTGTGATTTTATTATGAATTTAGGATGAATTTTTCGAACCAGTTTAAAATAGGTCTAATCAGTTGAAAATGGTAAAAAAAATTGATTTTTAAATCTAAAAAACTTATTTTGTTATGTATCACGTTATCTACAAATAATATTTTTTTTGTGATTTTTCTTTGTGAATTTAAGATGGATTGATCGATCCTATTTAAAATAGGTTCAACCAGTTAAAAATGGTTTCCAATTAACCCTGTTAAGGGAATGAGAGGATAATCTAGTTATTAAATTATCTATTTTCTGATTTTTAAAAAACCTTAAAATTCAGAACTAAGTTTTGAATTTGAGAATAAAAGCTCTCCTTATTTTCTTATATATATATTATATATATATTATTCCAATTAATGGAAGCTGGCCCAAATAAATCAGTATCTTCCGTAATCGGCCCGGCCCAAACCGACAATATTTGGCATTCTTGGTATCTTGGGTTGAAATTGATCATACCTAGAAAATAGATTACTTTTAATAAGTAAATAGATTACTGAAAAGCTTTGAAATGGTAGCAAGCAAACATGAATCCATGATTGAGCCCAAAAGTTCGATCGATCCCTCCACTAACTCTAGAAAGTATACAGGCAAAGATAAGATAAAGCATCGACATCATCAACTGCATTCATTCCTTCCATCTATTGCTTTACACGCTCTCCACCATCTTCCCCCCTCCTCCTCCTTTCCCTTCTTCCTCGTACACCACATCAAGGTTGTACAGCATCAGCACCATCGTCGCCGACGAGCACACCACCAGCACCGGCCCGAATATCCACAGCACCATCGGCAGCGCCGCGTAGAACAGCCGGTTCCCCACCGTGTTCAGCACGAACCCCTTCTCCAGCACATCGCACACGTACCTCTCCGTGACGCCGCCGCAGGGGACGTTGATGAGGAAGTTGGCCTGGTTGACGAAGCGGATGGAGAGGGAGTAGCAGAGGAAGGCGAAGAGGAAGACGAGGAGGAGCGTGACGTACTTGAGGGCGACCATGAACTCCCCGTGCGCCCCGAAGACCGAGTCGTACAGGGGCTTCTTCACGGTGTAGGTGCTGCTGATGACCGCCGCCAGCCCGGAGCTGAGGAGGATGGAGGTGGTGGCCATCAGCGTGGAGCCCATGATGGTGTTCCTGATCGTCTGCACCGCCAGGATGTTCTTCTTGTCGTTGTCCTACGTACATCAATCACATTTTACATCTGATTAATTAACAGGAACATTCAAATTATAAGTGCAAGCATTGCAGCAACTTTAAGTACTAGTTTTAATCCAGAAATTATGAACTCCTCTCATTTTTCTCATGACGTTAATTTATGAAAGAGAAGAGAAGGTTCTTTTTCTTTGCCTTTTACGTTATCCTTGACATTTTCATGGCAGAAGGAAGCAGCTAGCGCTGCCTTGTTACCTTCATGATGGCTTGCACCCAAAGACGTCGGCCGGCGGAGTTGATTCCGACGATGGTGCTCAGCGGCCGCGATCGCACCTTGTGCCAGAGCCAGAGGTGGTAGATGAGGGGGAAGAGGAGGCCTAGTGGCACAAGTATCAGATCCAAATAGCTCTTCCTCCACTCCATGCTTTGATTCCTGATTGCTTCAAATGAATTCACATTACAGGGAGGGCTTCTGGTATTTATAGCGACAAGAAGAGCAAGCCATAATGCAAATGGACGTGGTGGCACTTCCACAACACCATGACAGCATGAAAAAACAATTAATTTAAAGATTATTTACTTTGATCACACTTTATTTATTTTCTTTTGAAACTTTAATTTATTTCTTGACGCAACATAAAATAAAGCTAATTAACCTACCAACATGCATTATATCGTTTCTTAATTGATTCCTCAATGTAGCTTAATTACTTTATTGCAAGGGACTAATACAGGGATATATTCCGATTTAGGGTCACATCAAAAATACTTCAGCTTAAGTATATATGCTTTGAAGTCATCATGTATAAATATAGATTAATTAAATGCACGCATTCCAATCAAGAGTTCAATTTAAGAAACTAATTAGAGTGATTTATAAGCAAAGCTTACCTTCTTACAAATTAAGAAAAAGTTGTGCCAACGAGCAACACTCAATGCACAAAACTCATGCATTCGTTGAAATAGATATCCATTAAAGAAATCAACTAATTAATTACAGAAGTGGTACTTTCGGGATTAATTATTTTATGCCGAGTGTGAGTCCATATAACCGAAATTAATTATATGCCGGATGCGAGTCCTATAGACTCACACCTCATGACGTGTCTATCTTATTTTAATTATCTCTATTTATTTAATACAGAGATAAAAAGAGATATACATATATTAATGTCGCTGGACTCGAGTCTAGCATAGAATAAGTCATGGACCAGATCATTAATCATCAAACTTGTAGTTTTTTTGTCCAAAATTAATAATCAATCGTGGAAATTGGATCAATTTATTCAATTCTTAAACATTATTTTAAAATAATAGATCACAGTATGCATGCATGCATCATGTGATATTAGATATTAATGTAATTGTAGTGCATAATTAAGTTAACTTGCACATTAATTCAAAGGGAGAATTTTGAATATTAATTAATTAATTAAGAAGTTTGTCCTTACTTGTTATTCACATGCTTCTCATGCCATGACTAGAAGTAGAAAATATGTATAAATAGAAATAGCTTTTTATTGTTGCATTTTTTATGAGGTGAGTGGGTGCGCAATATGACCATTTCAAAAAATACGTTAAAGTTGCCCTACAGATAAATAATCACTCATTTGTGCTCTTTTAGACCTAATTAATTCTGGGCAGTTTGGATTTAGTAGTGTTTCATATTTATGGAGAAAAAAAATATTTCGGGCAAATCCATATACATGATCAGCTTTTACTTGAATAATATCGCCATGATATCAATCCGATATTTAAAATCATAAAAATCATAATGGAATATATAATAATATTTCATCCTAGTTTTAGTTGTGATCCACTTGTTATATATGGATCGAGAGATTCTAATTGACATGATATCTTGTTCTATAGTAATTTATTAATTTTAGGATTTACTGAATTAGATTGGGTAGGATAAAATAATAAATGAATTAAAAAGTATAAAATAGTTTTTTAAAATCCAATATACATTAAATATAATATTAATTTTATATTTTTTAAATCATATTTTGTGCTAATCTATGCATTAAACAAACAATATATATAAATTCATTTATTATCTTATCTCTTTTATCTTATATACGAAGGAAACATGTCCTAAATAATTTGTTTATGCTAGAAAAGTGAAAATGAATAAATTAATACCTTTTAAGTAATATTATAATTTAAGGAGAGCATTTTGAACATTTGACTTTGGAAATATTTGATTGCGCATATATAATTCATGTAATTAATAGCAAATGCGATAAATTAAAAAAAAATAATTTTATTATTTGATTATCTGTAAATATACTTACTTGTAGCTTGTAATTACAAGGGTTTAGTTGATCAAAAATGTAATCGACAATAACTTGGATGTTATTCACAACCTCATTTTTTTACCCAAGTTTTTTAGTTGCATCCTAATTTTTAACATTTAGGCTTTAGCTATGAGCAATTAGGGATGTACAAAATTTACCGATTAACCGGATTAATCGATTAATCGACCCAACCGAAATTGAACTAACCGAACTGAATATTTTGAATAATTTTTGGTTTGATTAACGGTTTAAAAATAAATAAATTTTTGGTTTTCGATTCGGTTCGATAAATTAATCGATCGATTCTGTTAATTATCGAATTAATCAAATATTAATATATATTAAATAAAATAAAAATATATATCCTATGTTGTGGTTTGCCTAAGTGATTAAAAGAGTTTATTTTTATCCCAGCAATCTTATTTATGGTTACTGATATATGTTGGTTAGTAATATTCATATCAAAAATATGATTTGCTCTAATGGTCAAGGTGTCATATGTTCATGGCATTGATCACGATATAATTTTCATCATTTTTCGGTAAATTCGATAAATTAATTAAATCAAAAAATTTAGTTAATCGAATTAAATTAATCAATTTTTTTCGGTTTAATAAATGATTAACAATTTTTTTTCAATTTGATTTCATTAATTAATCGAATCGACTGATGCCCACCCACGTGAGCAACCAAATATCCACTTTATTTGTGGAGTCCATTCGCTTGATGGAATTAACATATATATTGAATAAATATAAGGTTTATTTTGTGTGTAATTGTGAATGTCACGTATTGTGGGAAGTTAGGTTTCTTTTGGACGAATTGGGATTGTGCACGGTGAGACTGAAAGATTGACTTTTATTAGTAGGTGTCTCACTTAGTGCTGCACCGTGTGATCCCACTTCACTATATATTTGAATTGACCCATAGAAATATGGGAGTCATATAATTGGTTGCATCATGTGTCAATCAAAGTTTAATTACACTTTAGCCCCTATACATGTTTTTATTACTTTGATATATGTGTAATTTAGTTTGTCTCAGTTTAGCGCCTATGATTTTATTAAAAAATTTAGCCCCGATGTCTCCTAATATGTTGCAATATATATGACTTGTTTGTAGTCTCAATCACAATCACTCATGATGTTTCAATTTTTCAACTAATTTTCTTTCTCGTTGTCTAGAAAATTTAGTCTTACTTTTTTTCCACAAAAAGTAAGAAAATGCATTATGAATGAGAAGGAAAACATATTATGAATAAACGGGATGACATGCGCAAGAGAGATTATTACGGATGCAGAGTGATAGTTTTCACCGGCGCTAACGAATTTTCGATTCAAATAGACAAAATTTAGGAAGTAAGTTACGTCTAATCGAAACTCATTCGTTAAAGCTCCACGATCAAGACATTGGTACATCAAACTTCGATCGTCCGACTTGTTTATGTGAATCAATGGTAATATCTTCGGTTAATGTCTTTAGGTGAGATGATCTTGGGATTCATATTATTTATATTGCACTAAGTATTTTTTTTAATCGTTTACTTCATTCTAAATTTCGGCAGCATCTCCCTAGAGTTCTTCGAATACGCATATCATCTGGGCACGTATCGGAGAACAAGAGAGATACAATAGCCAAAATTTAAGAATGAGTTAACGGTTAAAAAAAAACTAAGTACCATACAAATAATATATTCCCAAATTATCCAATTAGGATAATTCAAGGGTTGCACATTGTATAAAAGATCATCGACTTCTTTTACACGAACATACAACCCCCGAATGAATCTAAGGTTTTTGCTAAATTATATTCGACTCGTCGATGCGTATGTGAAACGTATCAACTCGTCAGATGAATGATTATTATCTAAATATTTCGATGCCGGTTCGAGTCCGCAGTGAACGATTCCGGCACGCTAATTAATCTAAATCTAAAGATTAATATTAAAAGAACATTAAACATTATAATCTAAACATTTAACCTAGATTAAATCCTAATTGCACAAGAAATAAAATAAATTAATACTAATTAATTAAATAACATGAACGATAAATAAATAAAGATTAATAAAAAATTAACCATAAATAATTAACCCTAATTAAACATTAATAAATAAATAATAAATAAATAAATAAATAAATAAATATTAGGGTTATTAACCCTAATCACATTGGATTCCGGTGTATGTGCAACAACACATACATAGGCAGGATATTCCACCGGCCGAAACCCTAAGGTTTCAACCCAACCAAGCTCGACGACAGACGACGACAAGGAAGAGAGGGGGAAGGGCATACCTGGAGTTGATTAGGCGACAAGTGGGCGTCGACGATCGGGCAACGACGAGTCGACGTTGGCGCGGAAGAGGACAGAGTAGAGAAGAAGGCCGGGAGGCGGGGGGGGGGGGGGGGGGGGGGGGGGGGGCGAACATAGAGATATAAATATTTATCAGCAATGACTCACTCGTCCGTTGCTAAGTCGTTGATGATGATATCTATCATCAGCAACAGCCGAAGCGTCCCTTGTTAAGCCGTTGGTGATAAGTATTTTATTTTTGCACCGCGAGCGCGCCATCGACTAAAGATCAATGGGAGTAAAAGCCGTAAGTAAGTCGTCATAGATGTTATTATCACATTAGCAACCGTCGATGTGGCCTTTAGTAAGTCGTTGCAAATAACTTATTTTATTTGTGCGCCGCGTTCACGCCATCCACCTATAAGTAACGGCCCGAGTGGCCGTAAATAAGTCGTTGCAGATATATCACATCTACAACGGTCTGAGCGACCATAAGAACGCCGTGAGTCATTGCAATGGCCATGGCAACTGTTGCTGATTAATACATTTCTAGTAGTGAGTGTAGTGTCGTACATCCGCAGTTCAGAATGTTAGGTGTTGCTCAATTACAGAGGGACATTTTAATTAAAATATTAAATCTTATAATTATTTATAAATAAATTAAACTTTATACTGTGATATATATATATATATGGAAAATAATATTTTTGATTCTCATAATTTACTCGAATTTTAATTTTAGTCTTCATAGTTAATAAAATTTTAGTTTTAATTTCCATACTATATATATTTTCTTTTACTGGTTGGTTCATGCAGACTCTACGTCAGCAATATCCAGTCAATACTTGTTATCCACATCAGCTCCGTTTAGGTCTTATGTGACGGCATAGATCAAATTCTAAATGAAAATATAATATGAAAACTAAAATTAAAAATTTAAAACTACTAAAATTAAAATTAATTTAAGTAAATTATAGGGATCAAAAGTAAGAATTTCTCAATTATATATAAAGCCAATTTGATAAGACTAATTAATTCCAGTAAGTGTAGCAGCAACTAAACAATAATTAAATTTATTGGATCAGATAAGCTGCCCATTTGCAGCAAAAGCTAGAGAAGGTGTATGACGTCAAGAAAAGGTTCCATATGAACCTGGACGCAATGTCGGTCTCTCTTCTTTTCCTAATTCCTTCATCGCGTTGCATATACATATATATATATTCCAAAAGAATATGATCAAACATGGCTCTTAAACTTGCATATATGAACAAATAAAGTATTGTTAATGACAGCAATCTCACTGAAGAAAGATACAGTTAGGGGGATCATATATTCCGTGCATGTTTAATTCATTGATACGATATGAATCGGTTAATGGACACGGTCGTCTTCACGAATAACTAAGTCATATCTTTGGAAATTGGTCGAGATTCTTGGGCTCGAACGATGTTAAGTTTGTATTAGGAGCAAATTGCGGGGAGTAATTCTTTTGGATAAGGTTTTAAAAAACTCACCCCCCCTATAAGGTTTTTTTAAAATTGAAACATTTTACCATTTGAACGAAAATATCACTTGAATCAATTTTTTAAATTTTGAAATCCTAATTAACGACAAAAGGCATTAATTTTGTCTGAAAATTAAAAAAATCACGTTCCAGAAGTTCTGAAGCTGTCGTTTTGAATCTGCATTGATCTCCTCAACTTGCATTTTAGTTTTGAAGTTGTTTTCTTCTCAACATGTATTCTAAGAATTGTTGAATTTTATCGTTCGTAGTTGACCCAATGTTGTCAGAATTCAATTTATCGGTGTCTTTTGCACTTTTTTTTTGTAGTTTGTGTTGTTGGTTCAATGCCCGAGCAAGGGATCGACTCAATCATTCCATTAGCGTCAATTTAGGTTCTATATCTCAAAACGAGGTTGAATTATACCTGTGGAATGTTAGATATGAGGAATTAATGTTATGAACAAGATGATGTTTTGGACGCGATGACTTGTTATGAGAGTGAGATGAATATTATAAAGAGGACGAGATGTTGTGAGAGTAGACAGAATGTTATAAGAGTGAGTATAATGTTATAATCACAGACGAGATGTTATGGGAGTGGAAGGAATATTATACCCACGGATGGGATGTTGTGAGAGTGGACGAAATATTATACCTAACGTACAGACAGAATGTTGTGAGAGTTGATAGAATGTTATAACCACGGATGTGTGTTGAGAGAGTTGACAAAATCTTATAACCACGGACAGAATGTTGTGAGAGTGGGTTCTGAAAATAGACGAGATATTATAATAACGGGCGAGATGTTATAACCATTGACGAAATGATGTGAGAGTGAGCGAGATGTTGACTTAGCCATTTAATATATAAGGACAATGTTGTTCAAAAAATAATTCTCTTGACCATTTTTTTGTTAAGCTTATATTGGATATCATTTTTAAAAAAATATTATCCAAATGGATCATATATAAAACGTAGTATTTTGTAGAAGATTAGTGACAAAATGGAGGCTTTGATAGTGTAATCACAATCCTTAAGAAATTTATGCGCCCCCACTTATTTGCTTCCGGGTTGACGGCGAATTTCCTCCAAGATTTTACAAAGCTAGCACAGATATTTTGGACAGCAAGATCCGAAATTTCCCACAAGAATACGTTAGAGAAAAATAATACGTTTCATTTGGAAGAAGCAGATATTTATAATACCTTAAGCACACTTTATAAAAAAAAAATATGACTTTTCAAAAGCAGCAGTTAAAATGTCTTTTCGAAAATAACTGCTTAAATGCCTTTTCGAAAATAACTATTTGAATTACAAAATAAATAGATATATAAAAATATATATCTAATTAATTTTTCGGGCCAAGGCCAAATGCCCAAAGTGCCCAAGTGTCATCTTTATTTGACTATTATAATATTAATTAATAGTCATAATTTATATTCTTCCAAATTCCATCAAAACTTCTCATCAAGTAGAGATGTATAACATAGGTATATATACACCTCTAGCTTTTGTAATTACTTGATGTAGGACTAAATCACTAACTAATATAACAATACCCCACTTAGTTAGTGATTAAAATACATGACTTAATCATTTATGCATATAATAGGTGTCTTTCAACTTGGACTTACTACTTGTATAAATTTTCAAGCCTTATCAAAATTGATGGTTAGATGATAATCTATTAAACCACAATTTCTTAATTGACAAGACGAAATATTTATACTCATAAAATCATAAATCAAGTCAAACTCTTAACGTGTCCACCGTAAGCTTTAGCACCATATTATGGCCTTGTGCTACCTCCTGAAATCATAAACACTTACAAAGTTTTATTTTCCAAACTTTGATTGAAGCGGCACCACTTTTTGTGTTTACTTAGGTGAAGATTTAACAAAGTCATTTGTTTGGACTTACTTAGTTCTCAATCTGAACTCTGTTTCTTCATTAAGAGTAATTTATACTCACCTTCTTTTTCTTAAGCACTATAAGATTTCTAGTACTTGCTAACTGTCACAAGCTATAACTTGTTGTTACCTTTTGAACCTTTAAAATTGTTGAACAATAAGAAAGGTAAGGTTACTATTACTAGTGACAAGTTATAATGCCTTTAGACCCATTATATTTGTAGTACTTATTATCTTATCTCTCGAGAGTCCTTTAGTCAATGGGTCAACAAGGTAGTCTTTAGACCTTACATAGACAATTGTGATAATACCATCAGAAATCAGTTGTCTTATGTATTCATGTCTTAAAGTAATATGTCTAGATTTGCCATTGTAGATCTTGCTAAATGCTCTAGACATAGTTGCTTGACTATCACAATGCAAGAGGACAGCTGGCATCGATTGTGGCCATAACTTTATTTCTAGCAGTAAATTTCTCAGCCATTCTGTCTCTTTACCCGTTGCTGCTAAAGCAACAAACTCAGATTCCATTGTGGAGTGAGTTATACACGTCTGTTTCTTAGAACCCATGAAATAACTCCTCCACCTAAAGTGAAAATCCAACCAGACGTTGATTTGTTATCATTTGCACCAGTTATTCAACTAGCATCACAATATCCTTCCAATACTGAAGGATATTTATTATAAAATAATGCATAGGACTTTGTCCTTTTAAGATAACCAAGGACTATTCCTATTGCTCTACAATGATCACTACTTGGATTATGTGTATATCTTGAAAGTTTACATACTGCAAAGGCAATATCAGGCCTAATGCAATGCATGGCATACATCAAGCTGCCAATTGCACTAGCATAATCTAATTGACTCATAGCTCTTCCAGAATTTTCAATCAACTTATTAGAAATATCAAATGGAGTATTAAATTTTTTAATACCCAAATGATTAAATTTTGAAAGAACCTTATCAATATAGTGAGATTGGCATAAAACAAAACCCCCACTATATTTTATAACTTTGATTCCTAAGATAGTATCAACTTCTCTCAAATCTTTCATTTTAAATTGAGAAGCTAAATATTTTTTTAGTGTCCGTTATTCCTTGCATATTAGTTCCTATAATTAGCATGTTATCAACATAAAGACATACTATTACACCATAATCATTTGTGAACTTAGAGTAAATACATTTATCTGTTCCATTATGCTCAAAGCCATTTGATAAAATCATAGTGTCAAATTTTTCATGCCACTGTTTAGGAGCTTGCTTTAATCCATACAATGACTTGACTAGTTTACAAACTTTTTTTTCATTGTCAAGAAGCACAAACCCTTCAGGTTGTTTCATATATATTTCTTCATCAAGATTGCCGTTTAAGAATGCTATTTTTATATCCATTTGATGAACATATAAGTCATAAATTGATGCTAATGCAAACAACACTCTTATTGATGTAATTCTTGCTACAGGAGCATAGGTATCAAAATAGTATATTCCTTCCTTTTGTCTAAATCCTTTAGCAACTAGTCTAGCTTTGAAGGTATGTAGAGAGCCATCAGTGTTGTATTTCCTTCTAAATACTCATTTGCATCCAATGGATTTAGAAGTATGTGGTAAATTAGTCAATACCCATGTGTCATTTGATAGAAGAGAATCCATTTCATCATTTATAACCTCTTTCTAGAAGGCAGAATCTCTTGAAGTCATTGTTTCATTATAAGTTTTCGATTCTTCTTCTAAATTCAATACAATATGTATTTTATTTAACACATCTTCTCTATTTCCTTCAACTAAGAAGACTATTGCTTGAGAAAAAATAAAATCAGAATCTAAGTTCTTTTATTTTCTTGGCCTTTGACTCCTTCTAGATTCAATAGGGGAACAATACCCTTTCTTTTATTATTTGAAGCATGATTCAAACTAGTGTTCAATGACACTGTAGTATCATTTTGGGTCACTATAAGATTGTCATTGATCACTGTAGGATTATATAGAGTGATTGTACTGTTAGTATTATCATGTGAACTATTATCACCAATAAATTTTGTTTCTAGGAACTCAACATCTTTAGACTCTATAATAACATTAGACTCAACGTCTAATAATCTGTATGCTTTTGAGTTCTCAGCATAACCCACAAAAATACTTTTAATTCATCTAGGTCCTAATTTTGTTCTTTTAGGATATGGAGTTCTATAATAGGCTAAACAGCCTCATACCCTTAAGAAATTTAAGTTGGGTTTTCTTTCTTTTCACATCTTATATGGTGAAATCTTAAATTTCTTTGAAGGTATTCTATTGTACACATAGCATGCTGTTAAAAGAGCCTCTCCCCATAGATTCATTGGTAATTTTGCATGCATCAGCATGACATTAATCATATCTACCAATGTTCTATTTTTTCTCCCGGCTAGGTCATTTTGTTGTGAGGTATATGGTGCACTTGCTTGGTGAATCAAAACATTTTCTTCACAAAATATAGAAAATTCATTGGAAAAATATTCACCTCCTCGATCACTTCTTAGGATTTTAATTTTTCTTTCCAATTGATTTTCAACTAATGCTTTGTAACTCTTAAACATATCAAAAGCTTGATCCTTTGTTCTCATTAAATAAACATATGTCAATCTAGAATGATCATCTATAAAAGTAATAAAATATCTATTACCATCTCTACTTAAATGATCGTTTAATTCACAAATATTAGAGTGCACAAGTTTAAGTAATTTAGTAGTTCTTTCATTGCTTGGAAATGGTTTCTTAGTCCTCTTAACTTGTATACAAATTTCACATTTTCTGTCACGCTTATTCACATAAGGAATTAGTCCATGTTTAGACATAAACTTAATAGACATATAATTAACATGTGATAATCTAGCATGTCATAAATCAAAAGATGACTCAACTATGTAAACAGAAAGACCAACTTTATTAATATTTAATTTAAATATATCATCATAGGAGTATCCTTGTCCAACAAATACACAATTTTTAGAGAAAATAACCTTTTTAGCCTCTATCACAGCCTTAATACCTTTGTTACATAACAAGTGAGTAGAAATTAAATTCTTTCTAATATCAGGAATATGAAAAACATTCATTAAAATTAGCTTCTTTCCATAAGTGAATTGAAGCTCTACTGTTCCTCTTCCAAGAACATTGGCAGTATCATGATTCCCCATTAAAACTTTCTCATCACTTTCTGCAATTTCATAATATTTGAAAAAATTTCTATTGTTGCATATGTGAGCAGTAGCACCGGAATCATACCACCAATCTGCAGATTTTTCAGTTGTTGCCATATTGCATTCGGTCACCATACTGATTTAAATCTGTAACCATAGCAATATTTTTTTATGGGAAAGCTTTATATTCAACAACATTTGTCTTTTTTGTCCAGCGTTTCTTTCTAGTTTCAATTCCTTGAAAAATCCGCATTCCTTTTTGAAATGCCCTTTTTTGCCACAGAAAAAACAACTCTTGTTGTTCTTGTTGATAGAAGCATTGTCATTTGAAATATCACCAAGTCTTCTTTTATTTCTAGACTTGTAATCAGTCTTTCCAGCATTACTATTTGTTTTCTTAGACTCAACATAATTCACTTTATAACCAGACTCTTTTATTTTCACGAAAACGAGTTTCCTCTTCAATTTGTATATGCTTTACGAGTTGGTCTATAGTGAAATCTTCAGATGTGTGCATCAGTTTCTTTCTATAGTCATTTCAAGTGGTTGGTAATTTTGCAATTACAGCAACCACTTGAAGAGAATCAGATACATCCACCTTTAAATCTTTGAGTTTAGACATCATCAAACAGTAATTCATCAGCTTGGTCCATGACAGATTTTCCATCTATCATTTGAAATTCAAAAAAAATCATACTGAGAAATCTGTCAATGCCTTGTTTTTCAGAAGTATATTTATTTTTCAAGACTTTCCAAATTTCTTGTGGTGATTAGATAGGACGAAATAAATCATACAAACGATTAGAGAGAGAGAGAGAGTTTAAAATGAAATCTCTACATCGAATTTCATCCTCTTCACGCATTCTGCGAGATGTCTTGATCTCATTAGTTTGTTCTGGAATTGTAGGAAGATTCGAACTTAGCAGGTATCAATTCCAAGTTCAGTGAGCATGAACAGTAATTTATCCTTCTAGCGAGTGAAGTTGTTGTCATCAAATCGATCCAATTTGAGCATCTTCAGATTGAACATCTTGTTAGAACCAGTAGCTTTCATTGCAGTCTTAAATTCTTAAGATTGTTAGTATTTTGTAGAAGATGAATGACGAAATGGAGGCTTTGATATGTAATCACCATCTTTAAGGAATTTATGCGTTCTCACTTATTTGCTTTCGGGTTGATGACAAATTTTCTTTAGGATTTTACAATGCCAGCACAGAAATTTCGGACAACAAGATTTGAAATTTCTCACAATATATATATATATATATATATATATATATATATATATATTTCAATGTGAAATTTGAATCACTCCATAAAAACTCATCAAATATATAATATGATAAAAAAAGTTGGATGGGCAATTTGATCCGGTTCAAAATTATATAAATAAGGAATGAAATTGAGGTGTATATTGGTGCAGCATATATAATTAGTGTTTGGTTTCTTGTGGAATTTAAATTGGAATATCCTCTGCAGCAGATGATATATATATATATATATATATATGCTCCAAATAATGGATGAGATAAACTACCAATTGGAGCAGTTGAGCAAAAGAGAAGCATCTCAACTAATTGGACTCCAAAATGTGCCTGAATTGAATCCACTACTTTGTTCATTTATCGGTGAAAGCATCGAATTAACTTGGCAATTAACATTAGTGTTGGATGTTCAATTAAGATGAAATGGATGCATGCGTGAACCCGGACACAATCCGTCACCATCTTCCTCACACCGACAAAGTTATTGCTATCTTTATCTTTTTGTAATAAAAAAAATATTATTAATTTTTTTCATGAAGAGAGTAGTACGCGGAGTAAGTAAAATGACATTACATGCAACACGCACTTCATTTGGTTTCCCCGTTATCGGAGACCTCCAGAAGTTGGGAAAAGAATATGCTACCTTGTTATTCCTAATATATATTACTACAATATACATAATTTCAAAGGGAAAAGTACAAATTTAGTTTTATAAATTTTCAATTTTGAATTTTAATTCTATAAAATTTATTTAGGTATTTTCAATCCTATAAATTTACTTCGTAGTATAGATATGATCCGAAACGGTCCGTTAACTCTTCGTCAATATTGACTAACGTCGTTCATACACGTTGACAAGTTTGGTCTTATAAGTTTCATTTTAAAAATTTTAGTCCTATATGTTTATCCCGTGGTACAGATTTGGTCATACATATTTACCCCGTAACATAAATTTGGTCTAATATATTTGCCAAATAACACAAATTTGATCATATTTGTGATGATCCATCAACTCTCCGTTCACGAAAAAATAAACGACGTTATGTCCATGTTGACGAAGTTAACGGACCGTCATGAATATGATCAAATCTATGTTACTAAGCAAACTTATATATGTTACGAAGCAAATCTATGTTACGGAGTTGACATACCAACTTGTCTATATGCCGGTCCGTTATATAGATTTGGTCCTATCCACGACGGTCTGTTAACTCCATCAACATGGACATAACGTCGTTTATTTTTTCGTTGACGAATAGTTAACGGACCATCGCGGATAGAATCAAATATATGTCACATGACAAACATATATGACTAAATATGTGCTACGGGGCAAACATATAGGATTGAAAATTTAAAATGAAACTTATAAGATCAAATCTATCAACGTGTATGAACAGCGTTAGTTCACATTAATGGAGAGTTAACGGACCGTCAAGGATAAGACCAAATCTATGCTACGGAGAAAATTTATAAGACTGAAAATACCAAAATAAAACTTATAGGACCAAAGTCCAAAAAATTAAAAACTTATATGACCAGATCTGCACTTCTCCGTAATTTCAAATAATATTATATATATATATATATTGAAATTGCAGGTCAGATTAACCGTTATTTTACTAACCTATAGTTGGAAGCAGGGGTGGAGCCACACTTGTTCATTAGATGGATATCAAGAAAAAAATGATTTTTGGGTTCAAGGGACGAAAAAAAAATGAAAATATTATTTTGTAACTAACAATACTATTTTCATCTAGGGATGTGCTACCGTGCATGGATACCGAGTAGACACGGAACAGGTGGATAGA
This sequence comes from Canna indica, assembly GCA_034359265.1. Taxonomy (NCBI): domain Eukaryota; kingdom Viridiplantae; phylum Streptophyta; class Magnoliopsida; order Zingiberales; family Cannaceae; genus Canna; species Canna indica. The sequence continues at coordinate 72,511,334 of CP136894.1, read as the reverse complement.
ATAGGTTCAGAGTACACCCATATTAAACTCAAGTAGGGTCCAGGTAAGAAAATAAGGAACATGTTGAATTTCGTCTCGATTCCAGCATATAGGGTACCCGAAAGGCCGGAATCAATATTCGAAATCGGGTTGTTACATATAATGCATAAGTATATATATATATATGTAATCCGGTATAATTATTTACTACCCAAAACCCATTAACCCGGTATACAAACCTATTATCCAAATTCAATATCCACTAATTAACCCTGGCCGCATAATTTTATTATGTATTTCTCAGCTTTAATTTTATATTTTTAACCATTTTTATTTATTGAATTGTGATATATGAAAAAAAAAAAAATCAACATGATACTTGAAACTTGTGGTGTACCACAGGTTCCAATAGGTACCCAAAACTTATGATGTACTGCAGGTTCCAAGAGGGTGCCCTGGAACCCGTGGTGTATTAAAGGTTCCGGATAGGATTCGATTTTAAGTTCCAACATGATAGGATCCAAATTCAAAATCTAGGAACCGATCTTACACATGATAGGATTTAGGTATCGTGAAAAATACAAGGTGCTCGAACCCGCTTATCCCTATTTTCATTTATGTTTTCTCAATTATATAAAAGATAAAAGATAATTTTATCTCCCACCCTCCCGTAACTAAAATATTATATAATTTCCCCTATCAAATTTCTAATACACCTAATTTTGTCTCATTGTCTTCGTACTCCTCTCAAGTCTCAACTCCTTTATCCCCGAAGGATAAAAATTATATTGCGACCGCGATACACGGTCGCAAGTTTTGGTCGTTGAACAGTCATTGTACAGTTGCGGAAGGTTCACATTTGCGAACCCCCGACGCCAGCGGTCGCGGAAATGTCACATTTTGTGACGATAGTTCTGCGGTCGCAAAAAGACCGTCGCATATACCCTAATTTCTAGAAGTGGCCATCGCAAGGGCGGTCGCAAGATGCATAATTGCGACGGACACGTAGGCTGTCGCAAATTTGATACCAATGTGACCACTTTTCATCGTGGTCGCAGACCCGTCGCATCTGCGATCGCAAACTGTGTCGTCGCAAAAAGACCATCGCAGATAGCATGATTCCTAGTAGTGGCGGTCGCAAAGAGCAATAGCAAAAGATATCGTCACAGAAAACCTACGACGGCAGAAGCAGCGGTCGCAAATGATAACATTCTGCGACCGCAGTGCGACGGTATACTGCGGTCGCAGAATGTGGTCGTGTAATATCTGCGACCTTAGTTGATCGTTGCAGAAATTATATAGGCGACAGTATGGCGACCGTTATGTCCGTTGCAAAATACTATATCTACGACAATTAACGCGGTCGCATAACGGTCGCAATTGTAACTGTGACCGCTTTTGGCGACTAGTTCGATATACCTTTTGCGACGGGTATTGCGATCGCAGAGCCGTCGCAAATTTGTATTTTTTTTAAAAAAAAATTATAATATTTTTTTTATAAAAAAAATGTCTGTTTACATTTAACATATTATATCAAAATGCAATGCCACAACGAGAGAATATACAAGATATCAAATTATATCAAAATGCTGCCACAATGAGGGAATATTCAAGACGTACATCAAATTATAATGTTTATACATATTTATATCAAAATGTAATATTTACATCGTATCAAAATATATTTACATCAAAATAAAAAATAAAATACATCAATCATGAAGTGCATCATGTGGCGGCGAGGAGAGGGGCTGCGTCGGGACGACATCAGCTGGCGTCGCGTCGAATGACGGGGGAGGTGAAGGGGCCGGAGCACCAGGCATGGAAGAAGCAATACGTGTCATGTACTCCCTCATAGGGGCCACCTCACTGATGAGGCGTGCATGAGAAGCTTCTAAGGCTGCATGAGAAGCCTGTAATTCTGCATGCGAAGCCTCTAAGGCTGCAAATCGATCCTGGCCCGCATGTGATGTTGATGGACCAGCGGTGGAAGAGGTGAAGGCAGACGACCCCGCACCATGTGGCTGCAACAACGTCCGTGCGTGGGCTGTTGTGCCAATGCCATATACACGGTTATAGTCGACTCCTGTCACCTACATCCATGCGTCAACATCAAGCTGATGCTGCGCAGGATCACCTCCCCGCTAGGTCACCAACTTAGAATACGTGGCCTTTAAAGATTGATTAATTAAATTAATTTTACATAATTGAACTAATATAATTTTTTTTAAATATAAACTTTATTAAATATTAACTTACCAGGATTGTCTCCGGCCTCCCGCTGATGAACTCACCCCGGCGAGGACCATGTCTATATCTATGTGTCTCCTCGAAGACCCTCAAAGGGTCAGCCGGAATGAGCGTCCCCTGCTCGTCTCGCGTCCCCTGCAATAAAATAAATATAATTAGTTTTTCTATAATAAATAATAAAAATTATTATTAAATTACTTACCATGCATGCGACGCTCGTGACTAGTAAATGGGATGAACCCACCGGTATGTCGAGCCACGGATCCCTCAACTAGCGTCATTCGGTTCCGGTGCGCAGTTCGGGAGGCACCCTGCCACTCATCTGACGCCCAGATGTCGCATAGTCGATCCCATGCGTAGCTCGTTATCCAGTTGGGCCCATTTCTCTTCAGTGCATCCATAGGCGTATCCCGATTACCGCCTACATTTGCCCGCGCCTCATCCCGCGCACGGTGGAGGATATCCTTGAAAAGCTTCTTATTATAAGCTTCTCAAGCATCCTCCACCTGAACCTGAATGGTAGGATCCCAGGTGTATCGGGCCTACAAAAAGAAAATATTAATACAATCATTTTAATAAACACATGATTCAAATTGACTTGCGCCAATAAGGATTCAACTGAATATAAAAATATTCATCACTTTTTATTTCTCCGCAGGTCTCTACCTAAGGTTCTTTTATCATTTTTTTATTGAAGATTACTTGGAACAGATCCAAGTCTAATGGATACAAAAGAAAGACAAACTGATTTAAGTCTTCCCTCTGAGATTGAGGTAAGTCTATTCCTTCCTTTCTTGCTTTCTCTTCTTGCTTCAAGATTTTCATTGATAGTCACTTCATAATATTCCTTCAGAGTGTGTTATATAGTAAAGCATTTCAAATATTCCCCGGATCGCAGGCAGTAGAAGAAAATGGGCTCCGAGGAGCTAAAACTGGTCCTACAAGTGGTGTCACTACTCAGCTTCAATACAACATACACATACTAACTCCCACAGAATTACACTGACCTATTGCTAAATAGTATTACTATGAAAGGAAAAAGAAGGGAGTAATCTGTTAGAAGTCTACTCAGTCTCAGTGAAGCTTTGAATGTTGATGTTATATGATCTATTGATTTTAGAGATGATGGGAGATCTTGTTAAATTGTTCCTTGACTAGTTTTCTGACTAATTTTGAGCAGGCGAAAAAGGCACAAAAGGTTATTCAGGGTAACAGCATAAATTTGTTCAGTAATACCTTTGAGCATCAAACAAAATGATGTGATTCATATATCAAAGCTTAGCTGTAGCAAGATAGATTGCACAAAATACATGCAGTATTCATGCTAAGACTTAATTACTACCATAATTAGATAAAAATTTCCAGTGCATCAATAAAAGATGTTTTTTTAGCTTTTCGAAAACATCTTTTATTGATGCACTGGAAATTTTTATTGATGCAACACAGAAGAAAACAGCTGCAATCATTTGAGTAAATTAGGTCAAGGCAGCACTTTGAGTATATATATAGGCACCAGAGAGTGAGATGTTGGCTTAAACAAGCAGCATCAGTTGGGAAAGAATCATTATTGCAACTGTAGTCCAATCACAAGCAAATCATGAAACAAAAATCCATCACCAGGTTAACTAATAAACTATCCTTTCATTTAGTTTCTCCCCACTTTGTGACATGTCGGTACTATTTTTGCTCATTATTGAAACAAATCATACATGTCGAACAAAAATCCATCATGATTTGACAAAAATCCATCATGAAACAAATCATTATTGCTCAGTACTAGTTTAACTATCACTGAGACCATACTATTTTTTTTTCTACTAGTTTAACTATCACTGAGACCATACTATTTTTTTTTCTACTAGTTTAACTATCATCGAAATCTATATCAACAACAAATCTTCTGACTTATATAGAGAAATGACCCATGTGATTCTCCCTCCCAACTCTTCCCAGACAAGCAGAATCAGAGCCTCTGGTCCACCCAAAGACAGCTGGAACAATCAACTTAGAGTCTTAGAGAAGAGGGTGGTGGAATCGATCACCAGGGAGAAGGCAGCTCTCTCTTCCCCTGTTGGCCCCACCAGGGGACATGAAGGCAAAAGAAACCAGAACTCAAGTAGAAGAGATAATAAGCAATAGCATTGGTGCAGCTTTCATCACCCAACTCTCCTTGTCATGGCATCACTGATCACATGTATAACCCTATAATATTATATGCTCATTAGAATGCCCCAGCTAAAGAATATGCAAGTGACTGACTGCCACCAGTTATTGCCACGGACCCAGAGCCGTTGCGGATAACATTAATAGCAACGGCCGCTAAGTCCGTAGCAACGCCGTTAGTAAAATCCCATCGCTAAGCCGTTGCTGTAGGTCATCAGCAACGGCTTTCGATACACTTTTAGCAACGGCTTTCCCACGGACGGCCGTGGGAAAGCCGTTGCTGATGATGTGAACCTGGTAACGAAAAAATTACAAATTTCAAATTTCCATTGATACATTGATACATTATCTGATACATAACTCACACACCCATACACTCATACACACATTCATTCACACATCACAAATACACCAAGATATACATCAAAACAATTATATTTATATTGATAATTATCCACAATAGTATAAAAACTATTCAAATGCAAAATTGAAGTATCAATATCCAAACAAAATAAATTAAACAAGTCCAATATCTCAGTAACAAAGTCAATATAAAAAAAATCTCACGATGACGATGGAGGATGGTCTGGATCATATGGCGGGGTCTGGAGTGCTTGAGTGTACACCGGCGTGGACTGACTCGCGGACGATGGATTAGATGATGCCGAAGAGATGCCTGTTTCGGGATGACCTGACATGTTGCGCAGCATTGCTTGTATATCCGTCATCATCTGACTCTGGCGCTCCATTATCTCAGTCTGACGCGCGACCGTGTCCTCTAGAGTCTTTATTCTGCTACTATGATCATAACTGGATCTAGAGGTGGACGGCCGCTCACCAGCGACCGGAGGGGTCGGTGCCCCAAGTGGCCCTAGTACGGCTCGCGCATGACCACTATCTGCGAAGCCATATATGCGGTCATGGTCCCAACCACCTGCGGCCTCGACCCACGATCCTACGTCAAAGTCCTCGGGGGTACCCCCGTGCTGCACCACCGTCTGGCTGTAGGTCTCCTACTCGAGTTTGATTTTTTGTTTAATATTTATCATAAAACTTAAATTATAAATATATAATGAATAATTTAAACAAATATATAATTACCATAATGTATGCAGCGCGGTTGTCGATGTACTCCCCCATCCCATGTGCTCGACGGTGAGTTCGCTCAAACACCACCATCGGGGAGGGTCGCTGGACAGTCCTGTCATCCGACACCGTCATCTACATTTACAAAACAAATACATTAATTAGTACACATAGTAACAAATAAAATATATAATTAAAAGGTATACTTACCATACGGTTTGCGTGCATTGCAAATGCAACAGAGCCGCCGGTGTGACGCGCTGCTCCCCTCGACATGCGATTTCTAGCCGCATTCCGAGAAACCTCCTACCATCGATCCGTCGACCATATTCCCACGAGCTGGTCCCATATATCCGGAGTAATCCAATCGGGGCCGTATCCCCGAGTCTCCGTGATGTTAGTGGTCCCAACTCGGGCCATCGCTTGGGACCGAACCTGCCCCAGCTGCCCGTTGTACATTGCCCAAGAAATAGCCTCCCAGGCAGCGTAAATGAAGGGCCTTTGGTCCTCGGCCCATGTATAGCGAGCCTGCAAAATAATAATATTTGTACCAATATTAATCATCATGCATGTAAAAAAAATAATAATACGTGCCTCAAACTCGCGCCATAACACTACTAGAAAAATGGGCATCAGCAACGGCCGAGCCGTTGCAATAGAGCCGTGACAGAAACTCGCGTTGCTGATAACTTAGCAACGGATCAGCAACGGCCGCTGGGGCCGTTGCTAAAAATATTATCAGCAACGGTTTTGCCACGGACTCGGAGCCGTTGCTGATAACATTAATAGCAACGGCCGCTGAGTCCGTAGCAACGCCGTTAGTAAAAGCTCGTCGCTAAGCCGTTGTTGTAGGTCATCAGCAACGGCTTTCGATACACTTTTAGCAACGGCTTTCCCACGGATGGCCGTGGGAAAGCCGTTGTTGATGATGTAAACCTGGTAACGAAAATATTTAAAATTTTAAATTTTCATTGATACATTGATACATTATCTTATACATAACTCACACACCCATACACTCATACACACATTCATTCACACATCACAAACACACCAAGATATACATCAAAACAATTATATTTGTATTGATAATTATCCACGATAGTATAAAAATAATTCAAATGCAAAATTGAAGTATCAATATCCAAACAAAATAAGTTAAACAAGTTCAATATCTCAGTAACAAAGTCAATATAAACAAAATCTCACGATGACGATGGAGGATGGCCTGGATCATATGGCGGGGTCTGGAGTGCTTGAGTGTACACCGGCGTGGACTGACTCGCGGACGATGGATTAGATGATGCTGAAGAGATGCCTGCTTCGGGATGACCTGACATGTTGCGTAGCATAGCTTGTATATCCGCCATCATCTGACTCTGGCGCTCCATTATCTCAATCTGATGCACGACCGTGTCCTCTAGAGTCCTTATTCTGCTACTATGATCATAACTGGATCTAGAGGTGGACGGCCGCTCACCAGCGACCGGAGGGGTCGGTGCCCCAAGTGGCCCTAGTACGGCTCGCGCATGACCACTATCTGCGAAGCCATATACGCGGCCATGATCCCAGCCACCTGCGGCCTCGACCCACGATCCTGCGTCAAAGTCCTCGGGGGTACCCCCGCGCTGCACCACCGTCTGGCTGTAGGTCTCCTACTCGAGTTTGATTTTTGGTTTAATATTTATCATAAAACTTAAATTATAAATATATAATGAATAATTTAAACAAATATATAATTACCATAATGTATGCAGCGCGGTTATCGATGTACTCCGCCGTCCCATGTGCTCGACGGTGAGTCCGCTCAAACACCGCCATCGGGGAGGGTCGCTGGACAGTCCCGTCATCCGACACCGTCGTCTACATTTACAAAACAAATACATTAATTAGTACACATAGTAACAAATACAATATATAATTAAAAGATATACTTACCATACGGTTCGAGTGCACTGCAAATGCAACAGAGCCGCCGGTGTGACGCGCTGCTCCCCCCGACATGCGATTTCTAGCCGCATTCCGAGAAACCTCCTGCCATCGATCCGTCGACCATATTCCCATGAGCTGGTCCCATATATCCGGAGTAATCCAACCGGGGCCGTATCCCCGAGTCTCCGCGATGTTAGTGGTCCCAACTCGGGCCATCGCTTGGGACCGAGCCTGCCCCAGCTGCCCGTTGTACCTTGCCCGGGAAATAGTCTCCCAGGCAGCGTAAATGAAGGGCCTTTGGTCCTCGGCCCATGTATAGCGAGCCTGCAAAATAATAATATCAATACCAATATTAATCATCATGCATGTAAAAATAATAATAATAATACATGCCTCAAACTCGCGCCATAACATGTCGACGTGCTCGCTAGGCACGTGAGACCACGTAGGCCATGCCCCGTGTATGTATCGTCGAATAGTAGAAGAAATGCTCCTCGGCACTTCTTCTTGCTCGAACCTGCACAACAAAAATAAATTTTAATATTATATTATGATATAATGAATTTGTAATGATTCATAATTCATGATATATTACCGCTCCCCAATCACGCTAATCAATCTACATGACTCTGTGGCTGGTGGAGGCTTCCACCTGTTCGGCCCGCGTGGCCGCCTGCGTCTGGATGTACTAGCCTCGGCAGTATCATCCGCATGAGGATCAGCAGCATGAGTAAGTGCTGGAGTCTCACCGATCGGAGACTTCGAAGCTCTCCTGCGTCGATAACCACGACCAGACATATCTATCGAATAGACATATAATCAGATTATTGTATAAATAGTAGAGATATATTTAATAAAATATATACTTTACAATTATTCCTCATCATTTGAATAATAGTCTTCGAATTCTTCCTCTTCTTCCTCTTCTTCCTCTTCTTCATCTTCTTCATCTCCAGCTTCCTCAATTTCATGATCGTCATCATCAGCGTATTCAACTTCTAATTGAATTGACGTTGTGTCTGCATCCTCGAGTATTGGAATAATACGATCTACAGCAGGAGGATCATCTTCTTGATAGAAACCATGTGTCATATTAGGTATCAACTCATTTTCTCCTACTATCGGATCAATTTTTCCTCTACCTTTTGTCTTACAGACTACACGCCAATCTGCTCTATCTTTATTTCGAGCCGGATACTTCGCGTAATATATTTGTTCGGCTTGTGATGCCAATATAAAAGGCTCATTTGCTGCCAATTTCGATTTGTAATTAACCTTAACAAGTTTGTATTTTTGATGAACTTTCATGCCCCTTTCTGTTGTATCGAACCAATGACATCTAAATAGGATCACTGATTTTAAGCCGAAGTAGTGCAACTCTATCACTTCTTCCACCAGTCCATAAAAATCCATATCACATTCAACATATGTTGTCCCTTTCACGCAGACCCCAGCATTCATCGTCTTCTTTGTAAATGAATATTCAACCGTGTGAAATTTATACCCGTTAACAAAATATCCTCTATAGCACGACACAAGTCGCGACGGTCCACTAACAAACTCAAATATTCTTTCATCTATTTCAACTTTGTGATCTTTACTGTAAGTCTGAATCCAAGTAGGGAAATCACGATTCCGTAATCTCTCCAATTCTTGATCGTTGTGAATAGAGTATTTTTGCACCATCTCAATGTCAAATATTTCAATGAATTGTTCAATCTCTGGATAATTATGTAATACATACAAGTGTGCCAAATGATACTCTTCATCGCTTAAGTGTCGAGATGGACGAGAACCAAAAGCACGACCAGAGTGACAAAATATATTTAAACGTCCATCTGAATGTCGAACACCCCCGTCGTCGTTACGTGGAAGACGATCAAATCTTGTCTGTACTGTCGATTCAAAGTAAAATGAGCATAATGTTGAAATTTCTTGGATGATATACGATTCAGATATTGATCCTTCAACAGCTGCGGTATTCTTTACTTTTTTCTTCAGACGATTCATGTATCTTTCAAATAAGTACATCCACCGATATTGAACGGGGCCACCAACTCGTGCCTCGTATGCCAAGTGTATCGGTAGATGCTCCATCGAGTCAAAAAATGCAGGAGGGAAAAACTGCTCCAGCTTGCATATGATTTCAATAATATTATTTTCAAGTGTTGAAATATCTTCGACTCGAATGACATTTGCACAGATGTTTCTAAAAAACATACTTAATTCAGTCAACAGACCCCAAATATTATCAGGTAGAAGATCTCGAAATGCGATCGGAAGTAATCTCTGCATGAATACATGACAATCATGGCTCTTCCTCCTTGATATTTTGCAATCATCGACGTTCACACATCGAGATAAGTTTGAAGCATATCCATCGGGTAATCTGAGTTCTTTTACCCATTGACAAACATCTTTGATCTGTTGTTTATTTAACACATATGGGGCCTTCGGTTTCAGATATCGTCCGTTGACCTCTTGTAATTCCAACTCTGGTCTTTTACAAAGTATTTTCATATCATGTCGGGCTTTGACATTATCTTTTGTTTTTCCGAAAATATCCATCAAAGTGTTGAAAATATTATCAAACACATTTTTTTCAATGTGCATGACATCTAAATTATATCGAATCAATAATGAACTCCAATAGGGCAATTCCCAAAAGATACTTTTTTTCACCCAGTTATGTGTTTGGCCAAAACCTGACACTCTTTCATTGCGACCAAATACTATATCTGGAAGTGTTGAAACACGTGCTAACATTTGTTCACCAGACAACATCGGTGGTGGCCCATCTCTTTCGACTCTGCCCTTAGTAAATTTATTACGATTCCTTCGATACTGATGATTAACCGGTAGGAATCAATGATGACAATCAAATAATGAGATTTTTCGTCCGTTCTGAAGACTGATTGATTTAGAGTGTTCCATACAATACGGACAAGAGAGTCGGCCGTGAGTGCTCCAACCCAACAACATGTCGTACGCCGGGAAATCATTGATTGTCCATAAGACCGTGGTCTTTAAATTGAAGTTTTGCTTCCGATGACAATCATAAGTGACAGCTCCCTCAGTCCACAATGTTTTCAATTCATCTATCAAGGGTCTGAGAAATATGTCAATTTCTTTTCGCGGACCCTTAGGACCAGGAATAATCATCGAAAGATAAATAAATTCATCTTTCATGCACATTGACGGTGGCAAATTATAAACTGTCAGCAGCACTGGCCAAACTAAATAAGGAGTTGCAGAATGTCCAAACGGATTAAAACCATCTGTGCACAATCCCAATATGATATTTCTAGTATCCCTAGCAAATGAAGGATAACATGTATCCAAATGTTTCCATGCTTCACTGTCAGATGGATGAGTCATTACTGTATCATCACAACTTCTTGCATGCCAACTCATGTAGGGGGCTGTCTTTTCCGACATGAATAATCTTGGAAGTATCGGTGTTAGTGGAAAATACCAAAGCACCTTAAACGGAATATTTTTCTGTCGGACCGATTTCTTCTCCTTGTAACGAGGATGTTGACATACAGGGCATTTATCCAACTGCACATTTTCTTTATAATATAAAATGCAGTTATTTTGGCACGCGTGTATTTTTTCGTACCCAAGCCCCAATTTTCTCATTAGCTTTTTAGTCTTATAAAAAGTTGGCTCAAACTTGTTATCAGTAGGCAGCATCCCATTAATCAATCCAGCAATCCGATCATACGCAACTTCGCTGATATTACAATCGGCCTTGATGTTTAAAAGCTGTGTCATTGCTGAAAACCTAGTGTATTTAGGATAATTCTCATACAAAGGTTCATCGGCAGCTTTCAACATCTCGTAAAATTCTGCAGCTTCTTTATTCGGTAATTCAATCTCTACCGCAGTTTGTACTTCTGTGATATCAACCGCTGTAGTATGTGGTGGGACTGATGTCTGAAGAACTGGCCGATCAACATTATCATTCAGGTGGAATTGACCCCCAAGACTATCAAGTATCATAGTTCTATAGGGATTACATTGACTGGATGAAGAAGCACCAGCAGAGGAAGATTCACCATATGTCTGAACGACAGGATTGCTCGACGTCCCGACTTCGCGTGACTCCCCATGACAAGTCCATAGAAAATATCTTGGTGCAAATCCTTTGGTATATAGATGCAGAGTGACAGTCTCCCGATCCAAAAATCGTCCATTTGAACAAATGCGGCACGGACATCGGATTTGATCACCCATGCTAACGAAATTCTGATTCGAATAGACAAAATTTAGGAAGTACGTTACGCCTAATCGAAACTCATTCGTTAAAGCTCCACGATCAAGACGTCGATACATCCAACTTCGATCAGTCGACATGATTCTGTCAATCAATGACAATTTCTTTGGTTAATGTCTTTAGGTGAGATTGTCCTATTCCATTCGGGATTTATGTTATTTATATTGCACTAAGTACTTATTTTAACCGTTAACTTCTTTCTAAATTTCGGCAGCACCTCCCTACAGTTCTCCGAATACGCATATCATCTGGGAGCGTATCGGAGAACAAGTGAGATGTTGCCGAAATTTAGAATGATTAGTTAACAGTTAAAATAAAAACGTAAGTGCAGTACAAATAACTATATTCCCAAATTGTCAATCAGGGATAATTCAAGAATTGTACGTCGTATAAAAGATCATCTACTTCTTTTACACGAACATACAATCCCCGAACGGATCTAAGGTTTTGCTAAATCATATCCGACTCGTCGATGCGTACGTGAAACATATGAACTCGTCGGATGCATGATTATTTTCTAAATGTTTCGAGACAGTTCGAGTCCATATTGGACGATTTCGGCGCGCGTCTGAAGTGGACGATTCCGGCACGCGTCCGAAGTGGACGATTTTGGCGCACGTCCGAAGTGGACGATTCCGGCGCTCGTCCGAAGTGGACGATTCTGGCGCACGTCCGAAGTGGATAATTCCGAAATTAATCTAAACCCTAATAATTAATCTAACAAATTAAATAATTAATTAACAATTAAAAAACAATAAAAAATTATATATAAATCTATAAATTCTGGCGCCGGAGTCAGGTGGACTCCGGCACCGGTGTACAGTGGCCGGACACACTGTCCGGCCACTGTACAAGGTCCGGTGACGGCCATCGGCCGACCGCCGCCGGCCGAAACCCTTAAAAAAGGGTTTCGGTCAGATTTCCCGTTGGCCGCAACGGGAAGAGACGGCCGGCCGGCGAGGCATACCTGAAAATGTCGACAGCAGCGAGAGGAGGAAGACGCGTCGTCGGCGTCGATAGCAGCGGCAGCGGTGGCGACAGGTGGGAGCAGGAGACGGCGGCGGCAGTAGCGGGAGGAAGAAGGGTCGGGCGCGACTGCGTGCCCTATATAAACTTATCAGCAACGGCTCACACGCCCGTTAGAAAGCCGTTGCTAATAAGTTATCATGAGCAACGGCTCACTTGTCCGTTAGAAAGCCGTTGCTGATAATTAAAATATCAGCAACGGCTCACCTTTCCGTCAGAAAGCCGTTGCGGATAATTAAAATAATCCACAACGGCTCGCGTGTCCGTTAGAACGCCGTTGCAGATACAAATATCTGCAACGGCTCGGGCGGCCGTAAGAATGCCGTTGCAAATAGCAATGGCTTGAGCGGCCGTTGCTGAAGACTCAATTTCTAGTAGTGTAACATGTCGACGTGCTCGCTAGGCACGTGAGACCACGTAGGCCATGCCCCGTGCATGTATCGTCGAATAGTAGAAGAAATGCTCCTCGGCACTTCTTCTGCTCAAACCTGCACAACAAAAATAAATTTTAATATTATATTATGATATAATGAATTTACAATGATTCATAATTCATGATATATTACCGCTCCCCAATCACGCTAATCAATCTACATGACTCTGTGGCTGGTGGAGGCTGCCACCTGTTCGGCTCGCGTGGCCGCCTGCGTCTGGATGTACTAGCCTCGGCAGTATCATCGGCATGAGGATCAGCAACATGAGTAAGTGTAGGAGTCTCACCGATCGAAGACTCTGAAGCTCTCCTGCGACGATAACCACGACCAGACATATCTGTCGAATAGACATATAATCAGATTATTGTATAAATAGTAGAGATATATTTAATAAAATATATACTTTACAATTATTCTTCATCATCTGAATAATAGTCTTCGAATTCTTCCTCTTCTTCCTCTTCTTCCTCTTCTTCATCTTCTTCATCTCCAGCTTCCTCAATTTCATGATCGTCATCATCAGCATATTCAACTTCTAATTGAATTGACGTTGTGTCTGCATCCTCGAGTATTGGAATAATACGATCTACAGCAGGAGGATCATCTTCTTGATAGAAACCATGTGTCATATCAGGTATCAGCTCATTTTCTCCTACTATCGGATCAATTTTTCCTCTACCTTTTGTCTTACAGACTACACGCCAATCTGCTCTATCTTTATTTCGAGCCGGATACTTCGCGTAATATATTTGTTCGGCTTGTGATGCCAATATAAAAGACTCATTTGTTGCCAATTTAGATTTGTAATTAACCTCAACAAGTTTGTATTTTGGATGAACTTTCATGCCCCTTTCTGTTGTATCGAACCAATGACATCTAAATAGAATAACTGATTTTAAGCCGAAGTAGTGCAACTCTATCACTTCTTCCACCAGTCCATAAAAATCCATATCACATTCAACATAGGTTGTCCCTTTCACACAAACCCCAGCATTCATCGTCTTCTTTGTAAATGAATATTCAACCGTGTGAAATTTATACCCATTAACAAAATATCTGCTATAGCACGACACAAGTCGCGACGGTCCACTAACAAACTCAAATATTTTTTCATCTATTTCAACTCTGTGATCTTTGCTGTAAGTCTGAATCCAAGTAGGGAAATCACGATTTCGTAATCTCTCCAATTCTTCATCGTTGTGAATAGAGTATTTTTGCACCATCTCAATGTCAAATATTTCAATGAATTGTTCAATCTCTGGACAATTGAGTAATACATACAAGTGTGCCAAATGATACTCTTCCTCGCTTAAGTGTCGAGATGGACGAGAACCAAAAGCACGACCAGAGTGACAAAATATATTTAAACGTTCATCTGAATGTCGAACACCCCCGTCGTCGTTACGTGGAAGACGATTCATGTATCTTTCAAATAAGTACATCCACCGATATTGAACGGGGCCACCAACTCGTGCCTCGTATGCCAAGTGTGTCGGTAGATGCTCCATCGAGTCAAAAAATGCAAGAGGGAAAAACTGCTCCAGCTTGCATATGATTTCAACAATATTATTTTCAAGTGTTGACATATCTTCGACTCGAAGGACATTTGCACAGATGTTTCTAAAAAACATACTTAATTCAGTCAACGGATCCCAAATATTATCTGGTAGAAGATCTCGAAATGCGATCGGAAGTAATCTCTGCATGAATACATGACAATCATGGCTCTTCATCCCTGATATTTTGCAATCATCGACGTTCACACATCAAGATAAGTTTGATGCATATCCATCGGGTAATCTGAGTTCTTTTATCCATTGACAAACATCTTTGATCTGTTATTTATTTAACACATATAGGGCCTTCGATTTCAGATATCGTCCGTTGACCTCTTGTAACTCCAACTCTGGTCTTTTATAAAGTATTTTCATATCATGTCGGGCTTTGACATTATCTTTATTTTTTCCGAAAATATCCATCAAAGTGTTGAAAATATTATCAAACATATTTTTTTCAATGTGCATGATATCTAAATTATGTCGAATCAATAATGAACTCCAATAGGGCAATTCCCAAAAGATACTTTTTTTCATCTAGTTATGTGTTTGGCCAAAACTTGCTCTTTCATTGCGACCAAATACTATATCTGGAAGTGCTGAAACACGTGCTAACATTTGTTCACCAGACAACATCGGTGGTGGCCCATCTCTTTCGACTCTGCCCTTAGTAAATTTATTACGATTCCTTCGATACTGATGATTAACCGATAGGAATCGACGATGACAATCAAAGAATGAGATTTTTCGTCCATTCTGAAGACTGATTGATTTAGAGTGTTCCATACGTGAAACATATCAACTCGTCGGATGGATGATTATTTTCTAAATGTTTCGAGATAGTTCGAGTCCATATTGGACTATTCCGACACGAGTCCAAATTTGACGATTTCGGCAAGAGTCCGAAGTGGACGATTCCGGCGCGCGTCCGAAGTGGACAATTCCGAAATTAATCTAAATCCTAAAAATTAATCTAAACCCTAATAATTAATCTAACAAATTAAATAATTAATTAACATATAAATAATAAAAAATAAAAAACTATAAATCTACTATTTCCGGCGCCGGTGTACAGTGTCCGGACAGTGTGTCCGAACACTGTACAAGCTCTGGCGGCGGCCATCGGCCGATCGCCGCCGGCCGAAACCCTAAAAATAGGGTTTCGGTCGGATTTCCCACCGGCCGCAACGGGAAGAGACGGCCGGACGGCGATCAATACCTAAAATCGACGATCAAGGACAGACGGCAGCGTCGGCAGCGGCAGCTCGGCGTCATCGGCGTCGGCAGCGGCGGCGAGAGGCGGGAGGAGGAGGCGGCGGCGGCAGCAGCAGCGGGAGTAAGAAGGGTCGGGCGCGATCTGCGACCTATATAAATTTATCAGCAACGGCTCACTCGCCCGTTAGAAAGCCGTTGCTAATAAGTTATCATCAGCAACGGCTCACTTGTCCGTTAGAAAGCCATTGCTGATAATTAAAATCATCAGCAACGGCTTGCGTGTCCGTTAGAAAGCCGTTGCAGATACAACATATCTGCAACGGCTTGAGCGGCCGTTGCTGATAGCCGTTGCTGAAGACTCAATTTCTAGTATTGTAAGTTCTAATTTGTTGTACACAATCCAGGATACTAGGTGTATTAAAAATAGCATTTTTAATCAATACATGTGTGAGTGGTAAATAATGATGGATATATTTGTGCACACTGCAGTAGGTCAGAGAGGGCACACCGTCGGATAACACACACACACACACGCACACACACACACACACACACAGAGAGAGAGAGAGAGAGAGAGAGAGAGAGAGAGAGAGAGAGAGAGAGAGAGAGAGAGAGAGAGAGAGAGAGAGAGAGAGAACCATCGGCTAGGGTTCGACGAGTGGCCTGCTTGCGGCGGGCGACAAGCAGCAAACCGCGGGCGGCGATCGACGTGCGGCGGCAGAGATCGAGAGAACTCGGCTATTGCGACGAGAGCTAGGCAAGGGTTGATCGCGCGAGCGAGCAAAGGAAGTGAAAAAAGGCGGGGAATTTATAACATTTTGCGACGGACATCGGTCGCAACATCACGATCGCAAATGGTCGCCAAACCGTCGTCATATTGCGACGACAATCGAGGCGGTCGCAATTTAGTCGCTATTTTGCGACGACAAACAAGGCGGTCGCAAAGCCGTCGCAAAATAGCCAGTCAGCCATCCCAATGGACGACGATCGCAGATCCGTCGCATCTGCGATCGCATATTGTGCCGTCGCAAAAGGTCATTTTTTTACTAGTGGTCGTTTTATAGTTTTGTTTCAAAATATTATCTGGTACCCTCTAGTACTCACATTTTTAGAACCTTCTGGGAATATGTTATTAGTTTTCTGGCTCACATGCAACAAACATGTAGAGATGTAGCTATGTGGCAGCAGTAGGAAAAATAAAATAAAAATTAGAAGCTGAAACTCATTTCGAAATTCAAAGGAAACTACAGTGGCAGAAAACTAGACTTTTTCTCTTGTTTGGGTGAAATATGGTTAATTTATATTATAGAC
The DNA here is from genome assembly GCA_034359265.1 of Canna indica. NCBI lineage: Eukaryota > Viridiplantae > Streptophyta > Magnoliopsida > Zingiberales > Cannaceae > Canna > Canna indica. Next base: position 72,494,103 of record CP136894.1, on the reverse strand, counting down.
TTGAGTTCTGTCAATTACCTCACAATTCATTAAAGATTTGGAATGGGAACTCATAGGACCCCCTATATGGTTTTATAACACAAATTGGAACTGGAACCCAGATCAACCTGTACTAGTTCAATCTCGAGCAGAATATTAGTGATTGGATTGGAAGATATTGAGAGGTTAAAGTAATATATATGAAAAGTACTTTTTTTATTAGAAGATTTGACTGAGATGTCAACCATGAAATATTGCAAATAAATTTTTGGATACATTGAAAGCAAGCAAGATATCTTGGGAGTAATAAAGCTATACAATTTCTCAAAAATCTGTTTTATCTGATTTTACTAATTGCATGTGATATATTAATGATACTAACAACTAGAGATACATGCATTCTCAAAAACCATTAGAAGATGCGAATGAATTTAAAATGCCTCAACTAGAGATACATGCATTCTATTGGGTGGCCCAAATTTCATGCCTCAACTAGAGCCAGTGTCCTGTTTTGGGTGTGGGGGGGGGGGGAGGGGGGGAGAGAGAGAGAGAGAGAGAGTACCATCGGCTAGGGTTCGACGGGTGGCCTGCTTGCGACGGGCGACGAGCAGCAGGCTGCGGACGGCGAGCGGCGAGCGGCGTGCGGCGGTCGGCGTACGGCGTGCGGTGGCAGAGATTGCGCGAGAACAAGAGTGAGAGGTGGGTTGATCGAGCATGGTCCGGGGGGGCATTTAATTATATTTTGCGACGACGATAACAGTCACAAATATATGGTCGCCAAACCGTCGCCATATTGCGACGGCACTCGAGGCGGTCGCTGTATCGTCGCTATTTTGCGATGGCACTCAAAGCAGTCGCAAAATTCGTCGCCCCCATGCCAGTCTACGACCCCAATGGATGGCGGTCGCAGAACCGTCGCATCTGCGACCGCACCCTCTGCCGTCGCAAATGAGCCGTTGCAAAAGACTATTTTTTTAGTAGTGTATTGACATACAGGTTTGAAATGTAACAATAAAAGTTTAGAATTTTTTTGCATCATAATTAAAGTTCAGGATTTTTTTACATCACAATTAAATTTAAAATGATTTTTTGCGTTACAATCAAAATTTAGGAAGTTTTTTGCATCATAATTAAAGTTCAGAGGGTTTTTTGCATAGAACTACAAGTTGAGATAGAGATTTTGAAAAAAAATATATATATGTTAAATATGACGTGAAAAATAAAATACATGTGGACGAATGAGGTGTCACTACTAGAAACTTGATCTTCAGCAACGGCTATCAGCAACGGCCGCTCAAGCCGTTGCTATTTGCAACGGCGTTCTTACGGCCGCCCGGCTATTGCAGATATCTGTATCTGCAACGGCGTTCTAACGGAAAACCGAGCCGTTGCTGATTATTTTAATTATCAGCAACGGATTTCTGACGGAAAGGCGAGCCGTTGCTGATTTTTTAATTTTCAACAACGGCTTGGTAACGGATAAGTGAGCCGTTGCTGATGATAACTTATCAGTAACGGCTTTCTAACGGGCGAGTGAGCCGTTGCTGATAAGTTTATATAGGGCACCAGTCGCGCCCGACCCTTCTTCCTCCCGCTCCTGCCGACGCCGCTCCTGCCGACGCCGACGCCTCTCGCCGACGCTGATCGCCGCCGCTGCCGCTGCTGCCGGTATGTTGATCGGCCGGCCGGCTCTAACTATGTTTCGGCCGGAGAGGTTAAAATCCGACCGAAACCCTATTTCTAGGGTTTCGGCCGGCGACGGTCGGCCTATGACCGCCGCCGGACCTTCTACAGTGGCCGGACAGTGTGTCCGGCCACTATACGCCGGCGTCGGAGGGTGGACTCCGGCGCCGGAATATATATATATATATTATTATTTTGAAATTGTTAGTTAATTATTTTATAATTATTAATTAATTGTTTAGATTAATTGTTTAATTTGTTAGATTAATTATTAGGGTTTAAATTAATTTCCGACGCGCGCCGGAATCGTCCACTTCGGACGCGCGCTGGAATCGTCCAATTTGGACTCGCGCCGGAATCATCCACTTCGGACGCGCGCTGGAATCGTCCAATTCGGACTCTCGCCGGAATCGTCCACTTCGGACGCGCGCCGAAATCGTCCAATATGGACTCGAACTGTCTCGAAACATTTAGAAAATAATCATCCATCCGACGAGTTGATATGTTTCACGTACGCATCGACGAATCGGATATGATTTAGCAAAACCTTAGATCCGTTCGGGAATTGTATGTTCGTGTAAAAGAAGTAGATGATCTTTTATACGACGTACAATTCTTGAATTGTCCCTGATTGGACAATTTGGGAATATAGTTATTTGTACTGCACTTACGTTTTTATTTTAACTGTTAATTAATTATTCTAAAATTCGGCAACATCTCTCTTGTTCTCCGATACGCGCCCAGATGATATGCGTATTCGGAGAACTGTAGGGAGATGCTGTCGAAATTTAGAATAATTAGTTAATAGTTAAAATAAAAACGTAAGTGCAGTACGAATAACATAAATCCCGAATGGAATAGGATAATCTCACCTAAAGACATTAACCAAAGAAATTGTCATTGATTGACAGAATCATGTCGGCTGATCGAAGTTGGATGTACCGACGTTTTGATCGTGGAGCTTTAACGAATGAGTTTCGATTAGGCGTAACGTACTTCCTAAATTTCGCCTATTCGAATCAGAATTTCGTTAGCATGGGTGATCAAATCCGATGTCCGTGCCGCATTTGTTCAAATGGACGATTTTTGGATCGGGAGACTGTCACTCTGCATCTATATACCAAAGGATTTGCACCAAGATATTTTCTATGGACTTGTCACGGGGAGTCACGCGAAGTCGGGACGTCGAGCAATCCTGTCGTTCAGACATATGGTGAATCTTCCTCTGCTGGTGCTTCTTCATCCGGTCAATGTAATCCCTATAGAACTATGATACTTGATAGTCTTGGGGGTCAATTCCGCCTGAATGATAATGTTGATCGGCCAGTTCTTCAGACATCAGTCCCACCAGATACTACAGCGGTTGATATCACAGAAGTAGGGGCTGCGGTAGAGATTGAATTACCGAATAAAGAAGCTGCAGAATTTTACGAGATGTTGAAAGCTGCCGATGAACCTTTGTATGAGAATTGTCCTAAATACACTAGATTTTCAGCAATGACACAGCTCTTAAACATCAAGGCCGATTGTAATATCAGCGGAGTTGCGTATGATCGGACTGCTGGATTGATTAATGGAATGCTGCCTACTGATAACAAGGCCGATTGCTGGATTTGATCGTCTTCCACGTAACGATGACGGGGGTGTTCGACATTCAGATGGACGTTTAAATATATTTTGTCACTCTGGTCGTGCTTTTGGTTCTCGTCCATCTCGACACTTAAGCGATGAAGAGTATCATTTGGCACACTTGTATGTATTACTCAATTGTCCAGAGATTGAACAATTCATTGAAATATTTGACATTGAGATGGTGCAAAAATACTCAATGTACAACGATCAAGAATTGGAGAGATTACGGAATCGTGATTTCCCTACTTGGATTCAGACTTACAGCAAAGATCACAGAGCTGAAATAGATGAAAGAATATTTGAGTTTGTTAGTGGACCGTCGCGACTTGTGTCGTGCTATAGCGGATATTTTGTTAACGGGTATAAATTTCACACACTTGAATATTCATCTACAAAAAAGACGATGAATGCTGGGGTCTGCGTGAAAGGGACAACCTATGTTGAATGTGATATGGATTTTTATGGACTGGTGGAAGAAGTGATAGAGTTGCACTACTTCGGCTTGAAATCAGTGATCCTATTTAGATGTCATTGGTTCGATACAACAGAAAGGGGCATGAAAGTTCATCCAAAATACAAACTTGTTGAGGTTAATTACAAATCAAAATTGACAGCAAATGAGCCTTTTATATTGGCATCACAAGCCGAACAAGTATATTACGTGAAGTATCCGGCTCGAAATAAAGATAGAGCAGATTGGCGTGTAGTCTGTAAGACAAAAGGTAGAGGAAAAATTGATCCGATAGTAGGAGAAAATGATCCTCCTGGTTTCTATCAAGAAGATGATCTTCCTGCTGTGAATCGTATTATTCCAATACTTGAGGATGCAGACACAACGTCAATTCAATTAGAAGTTGAATATGCTGATGATGACGATCATGAAATTGAGGAAGCTGGAGATGAAGAAGATGAAGAAGATGAAGAAGAGGAAGAAGAGGAAGAAGAAGAAGAATTTGAAGACTATTATTCAGATGATGAAGAATAATTGTAAAGTATATATTTTATTAAATATATCTCTACTATTTATACAATAATCTGATTATATGTCTGTTCGACAGATATGTCTGGTCGTGGTTATCGACGCAGGAGAGTTTCGAAGTCTCCGATCGGTGAGACTCCAGCACTTACTCATGCTGCTGATCCTCCTGTTGCTGATCCTCATGAGGATGATACTGCCGAGGCTAGTACATCCAGACGTAGGCGGCCACGCGGGCCGAACAGGTGGCAGCCTCCACCAGCCACAGAGTCACGTAGATTGATTAGCGTGATTGGGGAGCGGTAATATATCATGAATTATGAATCATTACAAATTCATTATATCATAATATAATATTAAAATTTATTTTTGTTGTGCAGGTTCGAGCAAGAAGAAGTGCCGAGGAGCATTTCTTCTACTATTCGACGATACATGCACGGGGCATGGCCTACGTGGTCTCACGTGCCTAGCGAGCACGTTGACATGTTATGGCGCGAGTTTGAGGCACGTATTATTATTATTTTTTACATGCATGATGATATATTAATATTGGTACTGATATTATTATTTTGCAGGCTCGCTATACATGGGCCGAGGACCAGAGGCCCTTCATTTACGCTGCCTGGGAGGCGATTTCCCGGGCAAGGTACAACGGGCAGCTGGGGTAGGCTCGGTCCCAAGCGATGGCCCGAGCTGGGACCACTAACATCGCGGAGACTCGGGGATACGGCCCCGATTGGATTACTCCGGATATATGGGACCAGCTCGTGGGGATATGGTCGACGGATCGATGGCAGGAGATTTCTCGGAATGCGGCTAGAAATCGCATGTCGGGGGGAGCAGCGCGTCACACCGGCGGCTCTGTTGCATTTGCAGTGCACGCAAACCGTATGGTAAGTATATCTTTTAATTATATATTTTATTTGTTATTATGTGTACTAATTAATGTATTTGTTTTGTAAATGTAGACGACGGTGTCGGATGACGGGACTGTCCAGCGACCCTCCCCGATGGCGGTGTTTGAGCGGACTCACCGTCGAGCACATGGGACGGGGGAGTACATCGATAACCGCGCTGCATACATTATGGTAATTATATATTTGTTTAAATTATTCATTATATATTTATAATTTAAGTTTGATGATAAATATTAAACAAAAAATCAAACTCGAGTAGGAGACCTACAGCCAGACGGTGGTGCAGCGCGGGGGTACCCCCGAGGACTTTGACGCAGCATCGTGGGTCGAGGCCGCAGGTGGCTGGGACCATGGCCGCGTATATGGCTTCGCAGATAGTGGTCATGCGCGAGCCGTACTAGGGCCACTTGGGGCACCGACCCCTCCGGTCGCTGGTGAGCGGCCGTCCACCTCCAGATCCAGTTATGATCATAGTAATAGGATAAGGACACTAGAGGAGACGATCGCGCGTCAGACTGAGATAATGGAGCGCCAGAGTCAGACGATGGCGAATATAGAAGCTATGCTACGCAACTTGTCAGGTCATCCCGAAGCAGGCATCTCTTCGGCATCATCTAATCCATCGTCCTTGAGTCAGTCCTTGCCGGTGTACACTCAAGCGCTCCAGACCCCGCCATATAATCCAGACCATCCTCCATCGTGATCGTGAGATTTTTTGTTTGGATATTGAACTTGTTTAACTTATTTTGTTTGGATATTGATACTTCAATTTTGCATTTGAATTGTTTTTATACTATCGTGGATACAATATAAATATAATTGTTTTGATGTATATCTTGGTGTGTTTGTGATGTGTGAATGAATGTGTATGAGGTGTTTGTGATGTGTGAATGAATGTGTGTATGAGGATATGGGTGTGTGAGTTATGTATCAGATAAATGTATCAATGTATCAATGGAAATTTGAAATTTTCAAATTTTCTGGTTGCAGGTATATGTCATCAGCAACGGCTTTCCCACGAGCGTCCGTGGGAAAGCCGTTGCTAAAAGTGTATCGAAAGCCGTTGCTGATGACCTACAGCAACGGCTTAGCGACAGAGTTTTACTAACAGTGTTGCTACGGACTCAGCGGTCGTTGCTATTAATGTTATCAGCAACGGCTCCGGGTCTGTGGCAAAACCGTTGCTGATAATATTTTTAGCGACGGCCCGAGCGGCCGTTGCTGATAATGTTTTGAGCGACGGCCCGAGCGGCCGTTGCTGATCCGTTGCTAAGTCATCAGCAACGCGACTTTCTGTCACGGCTCTATTGCAACGGCTCGGCCGTTGCTGATTCTCTTCAGCAACGGCTCAGCAACGGCATCAGCCGTTGCTGATAACCATTTTTCTAGTAGTGTGTTGACACGTGGCATTGACGTGGAATTCTGTTAAAAAGTTAATGAAAAAATAGCGACATAAGACTTTTTGCTAATTTTTAATAGTTTGTGGAGTTTTTTTTTCCGTATATATTTAAAGTTCATGAGATTTTTTACTAATTAGACTAGAGTTCGGGTTTTTTTTCCCTTTACCTTATTCTAAAATAACTAAGAAAAAAATAGTGGGATGAGTTTTTTTCTACAATTTACCTAATTATTTTGAATGAAATTTGTTTTAATGGAAAATAAAATGATATTGTTTGCAGCAAGAGGAAATCAATGGCGAGTGGAGATAGATATTATTATTAAACCCTCTGCAATTACACGGACATGAATCTATACACCGATCGACTACATCATGTTCTTCATCGACCTCTTCATCTTCATCTTCTTCGACTGCTGCAACGCCTTCAGCAGCAGCTCCTCGAAGTCCTCCTCCTCGCACGGGATCCGCAGCCCGCCGGCCTGCTCGAACCCGAACTCCTCCGCCACCCGCTCCATCAGCGGCCGGAACGCCGGCAGGCACAGGTAGCTCGTCGGGATCACGAACCGCCTCATCTCCTCTCCCACGTACACCGCCATGCATCCTCTCGGAATCACCCTCGCCATCTCCGCCGCGCCCTTCAACAACGACTCCTTCATGCCCCCTCCCATTAACGCGCTCTTCTTCCCCCCTTTCAAGCACAGCAACACCGAGATCTTCGCACTCTCAGTGAAGTACCCCATCGAGAAGAAGAGGATGATTATAAAGAAGAAGAAGAAGAGGAAGAAGACGAAGCGAAGTGTTGTTATGAATACGTCAATGAATGTCAAATAAGGCTAAATATTCTCCAGCCTCGTTTGTCTGCTGAGGTGATGAAGAATGACAACATCAAGGATCCAGTCTTTCCTTGCCTTCTCCGATCAGAAGGTCAAGGATTGCATTATTTAGGATGCAAGGGATTCCTATTTAAGGATTCTTAATTAGGGCACAAGGGCCATCATAAGATGACTAATATAAATATTATAGAACATTCTTTTAGGAAAATTAATTAGCTAGGATACTAAGAACAAAGGGTGTTGATATTTTTATATTTATTCTGAGATGGTCAAGCTGGCTAATTTGTTTGTGTGCTGCTTTCTGATGGCAGACCAACTCATTACAAGAAAGCATGGGAATAATTAAAGGTGCATTTGCTTGGAAGTACTTTAATTAAGCATTGCTCTGATATCGATCTCCACAAGAGTGTAACTGATCAAGCCAAAGAATGCTGAACTAAGTTGATTGATTTTTTTGCGAGGGGAATTTAGTAAGAAATTAAGGGCTATATACTGTCTCCAGCCTGGGCTCTATGGGGAAACTTTTGTTAATAGATAAGGATCTAATGCGTTACAACTTAGTGCACATTCTTTATTGGAGCTTATCTTGTGATTACTTAATTAGCATAATAAGATTCCCCGCGTTCAGTGAGAAATTAAACATATAAACGGATCCAACTCATGAACCAACACAAAATAGAGATGCCATGGGCAGGGTGGACGGTACTAATCTTTCTTGAAAAGGGTCGTGCTTGACCCGATATAAATTTTTCGGTTTGGGCCAAGCACCACACGACGATGCTCAAGGGACGTGTGGGCTCGTCCCTTGGGCATGCAGGCTATGCCAAGCATGCCCCGTGTACCGAGCCCGACGCAAGGCGCTAGGACTACGAGTTGACGCTCTAGCGCTGGGGTGAACCCCTGCCCGCTGCCATGTGCTAACCTAGGCTCTCTTATTCGTAAATTTTATTATTTTGAATTTTCAATATACTCTTTTTTATTGGGTGTTGACCCGCTACAAAGCACGGGCCAAAGATCTAGCGCAGCACAACAAGCTTAGGCCTAGGAAATACAAGCTCTTTGAATTTTCTTGATTTTCTTTTGGTTGACGCACTTTTTTCATTTATAGGAAATATAATTTTTTTAAGAAGTACAATTTTGTGCAAAATGCAGGAAGTAACTTAAGTAAGTAAATTGCACCTTCTGCATTGTATTTGAAAGAAAAAAAAATAATTTTATCCTCACATTTATATTTAATGCTAAATATTTAATTTATGTTGTCAAAATATGAGCTTAGATCATCCATGAATTCTTGACTTATTTATTTTATTTTATTTTTGAGCAAAATATATATATTTATATTAACTCCAAATAAAATTAAATTTCCTTATATATATATATATATAAATTTATAGGAGGAATGATATATTGATTATTTGATGTATATTTCCTAGAAAGTACTCACGTCAACCAAACAATCTAGGTGAAAAAGTATACTTTCTATCAATTAATTCCTTGTCAATCAAATTTTTTTTTGGTACTTTCTGAAAAAATATACATGAAAAATTAATTCATGAACATTATAAATTGGGTAAATTATACTGACCTCCCCCGAGGTTTAGTGAAATTACACTGATCCTCCTCTATTTGTCCAGGTTACAATCACTTCTCCTGAGTAATCTTTGAGTAATTTTTTTAGAGAAAATTTGTGTAATATTTTACAAAACTTATGGGAGGTTTGTGTAATCTTATTTCATAGTAAGAAAGGTTTATATAATCTTTTACAAAACTCAGGTGGGTTACAAGATAAAATTACAAATAAAGGAGATGATGTAATTTCACTAAACATCAAGAGAGATCAGTGTAATTTACCTTTATAAATTTTCACGTCAAGTTAATTTTTTATGTTAATTAAATATGACCTAAATTTAAAGTTAACCGACGTGAAAACTATTTTTTTAATTAACAAAATATTACTTTAAAAATTAATTTGAATCAACATGCCATGACTATTAAGGATAAGGATAAGCATACTATATTTTTTGTTGACAATAGATCTATATTATATATTAATTTGTTGACGCGCGCACTTCCTTTATAGTATGAATTGAAATTTGATTAATCTAAATTTGAATTGAAATTACTAATTTACAAGCTGCATGGATCAAATTAATAATTTGGGGGTTCAAGTTGGAAAAAAATACAGGGAGAAACTAAAATTAGCCCTAATTACAAAGATAATATTGTCCACCCAGCAAGCATCCGTACGTGTCATGTTGACTTACTGAGCTCGACCATAATTTGACTTGTCCCAGACGGAGCACATTTGGACTTGCATATGAAATCGAATTTGAACGATTTTTAATGGAAATCGACCGTCTCAGCTAATTTACAGTCCTACCAATAAACCTCAGGAAGTCAGGAGTCAGGCCGAGTACGTATTGGATCAGATACCGCAAGGTCCGCAACCCATGATTTTTCCGGATTCGGATTTGAGCAAATCCGGTTCGAATAAAAAATCCAGAAGGAAGTTGTCCGCAATCCAGAGCCACAAGATCACAATCCATCACACGTCAATCCGACGGCTGTGATATAAAGCCTATCTTTCCCTATAAGAATGACAAAACAGGACAAGTCCTCTACGATCCAATACTCAAAATTCATGAGGGTATTACGGTAACTTTAACATGTTTCCCTCCCGGCATAGAAGTGGTCAGCATATTTGGAAGAAATATATAAAAGGAGGAGAAAATGGAAATAGAAATGGAGAATTGTTCGCGGGGTTCCGCTTCTAGAGAGATCCAAAGAGAGGATCGGTGGGCTCAAAGAGCCCCATCATCCTCGGCGACGATCTCGCGCTGCAGTATAACGCAGTCGGAGAGAGCGTGAGGAGTTGAAAACCCTAGGAGTTGAGGGATTTATTTGAGGGTTTTCGCCCTTTTATGGTTTTTCTCGGGGTTGCGGCGGTTCGGAGTTGCAGCTCGTATTTGCCTTGGATTTGTGGGGTTGCATTAGCCGGCGATGGCTGGTTTCTTTTCGGGGACGGCGAAGAGGAAACAAGTGGAAGAGTTTTACGACGACTTCTCGGGCTTACCGCTCTCGTCTCCGGCTACGAAGATTCGGAGATTGGTAAGACGCTCTCCTTTCGTGCTACTCTTAGATTCTCTGGAATTTCGTTAGGAGTTCGTCTTAGTCCATTTTTGTTTTTCCAATTCTATGCTCTATGGTTAGCCTTTGTGCATCCAGTTTTAGGTTTGGGTAAATGAAAAAAAGTTCTGCCAACATTCTTGGTAGTTAGAGTTCTTGGCCCACTGGATTGAATGGCTCGACTTTGCAGTTGTCGAGTGGTTTTATGAATGGACTTGAGGAGAGTTTTGTTATATATTTGTGCAATTTGTAATATGTGCTTATAGTGTTTACAAAATCCCTAATTGTTCCTAAAGAAGCCCATTGGACGTTTATAGCATAAATTTACGGTTGGGATTGGTTTGATAAAATTAGCACGATCCATTACCCTATTACATGTTTGGAAATATGATTTACGATTATATATTTCGTTTCCTTAATACTCGATTTTTTGGGTTCTGTAAACTTTTCTTATTTCAGATGAATTTGTGGCTTAGCTGTTACCTCGGTATATGCGTGTATCTTGAAATATTAAAAGCTCTCTTTATCTACATAGACAAAGCATGGTTTGTTTGATTTTCTAAAGCAGACTACATTATATTTGTTTGCTGTTTAAGTTCCCTTAATAACATTAATGGGACAGTTATTTTAATAATCTTTTTATGGTAATCAAATTCATTAAGCATTCATATTTATATTTGTAGTTGAATCTGATTAAAATATGTCTAATTATACATATAGTTATAGTTCATAGCATTTGTTTAATATTGATATATGAATCTGTTTAGCCTGATTAAAGTGGATTTTTATCTAGTTCATTTAGCATTTGATATTTATCCCATCAGTTTTCACCTTTGTGTGTGAGTTATAGGTGTTCATTCTGCGAGGATTTTTTCTCTTTCTTTTACTGTGCTAGCTACTGCTACTATTACTATTCTTTTTTAGAAAAATGTAGTTCATCCTTTTATGTTATTTTTATAATTTGGTTTTGTAGGACGCAGATATGATTTCCATAGAAAGGGATGGACTTAGTGCAAGTGACGGTTTGTTGCAAGATATGGAACCTGAAATAACAGATAACACGTCTACATACACTTGCAATGACAACAGATCTCTTGTTATATATGATGCTTTTGAGTCTGCATTAGCTTTTTCCCCAAATGAACCAAATGTTTCTTTCAAAGTTAGCCCAGAGTTGATCCATGGGATCAAGAGTAAGTACTACAAACCTTAACTGAGTGCTGTTCAATTTCTTGATTTTTTATGGATCTAACATTATAGATAATAATCATATAATTTATGGCTATGTGTAATGTATTCTTCAAACACTTGTTTAGGAACATTTAATGAGTAATCAATCGTTGGATAGTAACAAGTTTTACCAACTATTCCAACACAGGAGCAATTTATCAAGGAATATTTAATTGTCTACTATTCCTGTGCACTCATGCCAATGATGTTCGTATCATTTGGTTTATCATATTTGATAAATTTGTACTCATGTAAAGTATATCTTCTCTGCCGTCAGACATACTTTTCAAATGTAATCTACAACATATAATGGAGCAGTGATGTGGACTCTATGAAATTTTGTGGGTTTGAGCATTAACTTTGATCTCCCATATTCTGCAGATAATTCACTTAGATTGCAGGATAAAACCATCTTCAATATAGACGAGAAAGTAGGGTCCAATGGCTGCTTAGCGCTGGTTCCCTGGGTTCCATCCCCAGCTTCTATCTATGCGTATGAGTTTGTTGGTCCTGAATCAAGGAGTGAGTCATCAGATGAGCCAATGGAAGCTGAAGAAGCTGAGGCAACATTTATGGAAATGGAAGTCGAAGAAAACAGAGTGCAAACAGGGATTAGTGAGATAAAAGTCGATAAGCTCCAGCCATGGAAGCAACACTGCTTGACTCCTCAGGTCCCACCTTATACAACCAGCCCTATAATGTGGTAACAACTAACAATGAGCAGAAGTAGATCAATGTAGGTTGTGTTTTGAACATGTGCTGCCAAATGCACAAAATCAATACATGCATCTTGGTTTCATTCAAATTGCCTCTTATTATGGCGAATTATCCAGAGCAAGCAATTGAATAGTAGTATAGTATAGTCAAATTAGGAATCCACTGTCTGTACATCCCTATGCCAATTTGCTGGATCTCTCCATTGTTGTCTTCTACATGGTTTCAAAAGATTTTGTGGATCTGCAGCCTTGTGCTGCTGTCTTAGTAAAATTTCTCAGTATCATCAATGATGGCAAGTTTGCATCGATGTCCTTTTATTTGAATGTCATTTTATAATATAGTTTTTGTCAGAATTTTCCATAAGAATTTTTCTGCAAATTTTGATTATCAGAATTCAGGAAACGTGGAAATAGTTCCAGAATTTGTTTTCAAACTCTTAAGTATCAGACAGAAACTGTAGAAACAGTTCAATCTGATGTTTTCCTTTCGCTACGATCATGGAATTGGTTCTCCTTTTAAGAAAATAAAAATTGAAAAAAAAATAGACATGTATCTTATTTGACATGATTCTTCCCGTTGACCTGACAATATTTTTCATGATTATAGAAACTTTTTATTGGATTCTTTTCTGAAAGAAAACTTCTTATTGGATTGTTCTAATATGCTGAAAAAAAAGTCACGTAGTCACGTACGACATTGCCCAGCTTGCACCACCACCCTAGATTAGGAATTTTGGATCCACCAATGCTCTCACCCAGTCCGACTTGCACCTTTCTTACTTGGGTATTAGCTTCTAAAAAAAGTATGGTAAGCTGTTAGAAGTTTGGACTCTAAAAATTACACTCTTAAAAGTCCTTATTTAATTTTAAGTTACTATTTGAATCAAATCAAATAAATTGTCGATCCTATTACCCATTGGAGGATGAGGATGGGTCTTTATATGAGATGGATGGTAGAAGGCGAGGCACTGAAATAGTGGACACTATCGGTGGCATACAGAGATCAAGTTCGAAAGACAGTATTGTATTACTTTCTTTTACGACACCCCTTCGGCTAGGGCCACGGCCGCCTCTAGAGGTGATGGCGGGACACGGACTCATGTTGTTCATTGACGCCCTCCTCTTGGCTCTAGTCCTGTCATGGCGCGAGCTAAGGACCCCTCTCCTCCTACCAAACATGGATTATCTTGACGTGCCCTACATCATGCCTGTTGTATGTCTCTTCCATCAGTGCGGAACACCATTGTCTGCCATCCTAGTATTAGAACGTCTTCTCTTTGTCCTTTGTCCCTCGATTGATCTTAGCTCTTTACAATTCTCTTGGCAGCCATGACCTCCTCGCCTTCATCAGTAGGCTTAAGGTTGATAAAAGATGCTTCCATTGTTTTGCTAAGGGTTATGTTGTCGTGTGTTGTGGTTCTCAAATTTGATGCTTTTGTTGCAAGCAATCTAGCCATGTGTATTGGTAGCGCTTGACAGTAACTCCTTGTTAGAAGAATTATGTAGAATCGGAGAAGATCAAGAGGTTGACGAGTGATTTCTGTCCTTAAGGTCTCTATTGCCCTATAGCAATACACCTCCAGGATTGATCAAGCACTTTTGAAATGTTGCAGCAAGTAGAGAGAAGATGAGGATGAGAGAAATTTTAGATGGATCCTTGAGAGATTTTCGAGATTCATTTATATAGATTAATCCATAGTTAATTTCAAAATTGATGCTCATTATCAAGAATTAGTAACAGTCAATTTGATTAATGAGCTAAAATATCTCGAAATTAACTCTCTAATTAATCAAATATTGAGTGCTTTGATTCATGTAATTGTTGAATTCCAACAGTCACTAGTTCGAATTCGAATGAAGGTCAGACCCGACAAAAAGATTGGCTCGCGGCTCGGGCGAGGCTCCTAGCGATGGTGCAAAGTGCAAAGTGCGCCTAAAAGCGCTAATGTGACTTTGTGACGCGTGCGCTATGCGATGCACCCCACTAATGTCATCTCTTGACCTTCCACTTTGTCCACACAAGTATCTAAGCATACAGTCTTATGCTTATAGACTAATATAAAATTAGCATATTTTTTCATGTGAGACTAAAGTCTAGTTTTCGCAAATAACATGAATGCACCCCTTCATATACCCCTTATTGGACATATAAAACTTGATTATATAATTCCTACTTGAACTATATATTTTTTCTCATTAAACCTCTCATATTAGACTATCTATTGCACTTTTTAATTCTCTTAAATTATATCAATGATTAAATAAATAAATTACTTAAAATTGATTAAAATAATCTTCAAATAGGTGCATTTCAACACTCCTGTTGCGGTGTTCAATCACATGTCTAGTATTAATGCATATGTAGTTCCTAGTGTTTGGTCTCTTCATTTAAATGTCCATGCCTTGGCTCGCCCACATGTGAGTGCAACTTTGGAAAGCCATTATAGAGTTCCTTTTTCTTAGTTACAGTCCGATGACATGAAAGCCAATCACCCTTGCTTAACCAGGCCTATGTCATCCCTTTTGCTATGACGAGGGAGTGTATGGACCTGCCCAACAAAAGGGCGTCATGGTGGCCCTGACGATTCTTGCTGCTCGATTGATCAGGTGATCAAATACATTTGTGCGCTCTTCCAAGATTTTAAAGTCAACAATTTCTTATGGAAGATTAAAACCCTAGATAATGACAAGATGTTTCTCTTCTGCTTTCACCAAAGCTAGGCTATTGGAGTGGTGTGTCCTCTGCTTGCATGTGTGGCTTTTCTTTGAGGGGCTTCCCCAACCCCTTGTAGACGTAGGCTGGCCTAAGCATTTGCAAGCTCCCATTGAAGTTTTGGAACGAAGCTAACTTTCGTGTCTATAACAAGTCCATTCTTTGCATTGGTGAAGGTGGACAGAGCCTCTCTTATGTGGGTGGATATACAAGAATGTCATATTAAGGTGGCTTTCCACATCGCCAATTTGTGGAGGTGCATGTTGAGAGAAGGGTCTTCATAATTAAAATTAACATATTGTGATATTGCAGGAATGGTCCATTGGCGAGGTTTGAGGCACAAATGATCTCTAGTGTGTCCAACCAGAGTTTCTCTTATTGGAGCACTCCCCCCACGACTTCCGATAATGCTTTTGCCCCTTCGAATTCAAGGACTCAATTAGTGGGCCAGGGAAGAGGAAACAACTCGCAACCAAGGAAACAACTCGCAACCATCTGAGGGCTATTTCGAATGTGTTACCCTCGTTTGCTTCATCTTCCTCAATTCTGTTGAGTCTTCCCCTTATGCTTGGTCTGACGTCATGTGATTTGTTTACTTCTCGATAGGCAATGCTTTGCCCTGAGGCTAGTCAACTGGGTGACGTTCGACCCATCGATCCCTTGTTTGGGATGCTATTCGATTGGTCTTCACTCTGACCTATCCTCCAACAGTGTTGATATTCAAAATATGGCGACAATTGCGGTCATGTCCAGATGACTATATTATCTCCCACACCCAATGGCTTTCCTCGATTCTCAATGTAGTTTCATCTTTGTTTACAGCTCACAGTCTCACACTCTCCTTCTGTTGGTGCATCGAGCCCTCCTTTAGGGGCCTCATCTTGGTGCAACTTGGTGGACTGCAAGTCGGCCCGTCTCCTACTAGTTAGGCAAAGTTGGTCTTTAATGACTCAATGCCCTTGGTGTCATTGGTACCTTACTCCACTGCCCAGTCTTTCTCGCTCACGGTTAGGCCCAACTCGCCTTTATCTTGGTCACTATATGCAATATAATGTGACAATTTTGGCCTTAAAAAAAGAGTTTAAGTCATCTACTTTTTTAATTTACCTTATTTATATCTAAACCACTTGTCGTTGCACCATGTTTTGGAAATTAGCCTAGAGTAAAATTTAATTTCATCAATATGATTAACAAATTCAATTCTTCTGGTTATATTCACAAACCTGTGTATCGAGAATATATGGTACGTGATCAATCTTGATCAACACCTAATCAAACTATGTAATTTGATTTATTGAACTATTTTGAGTAATTCAATTATGAATCAATCTTGAATGTCTAGATTAATAATATCATTGTTTTTTACGTAAAGAAAATTGTATTATAATTTAAAAGTTTTGAAAAATTAATAATAGGATAAATACCTGAATATATTCTGAACTTTGAATATTTTCTCATTTGTGATCAAATCCGAAATAATATCAAATTATATCATGAACTTTGACATTGATCTCAATTATAGCATTTCGTTATCTCTCCGTCGTTTTTCCTGTTAACTGCATGACGTGGCAGGCCGATGTGGAATAAAATATTAATATTATTTACACATCATTAAAAAAAAATTAAAAAATATTTTTTAAAAAAAATTGTATTTATTTATTAAAAATATATACATATATAGTTAAAAAAAACTTTATTTACCACGTGGAAGGATTTTTTTATAATTTTTTTATTTTTATTTTTTTAATGATACGTAAAAAATAATAATATTTTATTCCATATGGACATGCCACGCCATGCAGTTAACGGAGATGACAATGGAGAGATGATGGGAGGCTATAATTGAAATTAATGTCAAAGTTCAGAATGTAATTTGGTATTATTTTGGATTTGATCACAAATGAGAAAATGTCCAAAGTTCATGATGTATTTTGATATTACCCTTAATAATCTATATATATATAAAAGCAATATACAAATTTGCCATGTGGCACCTTCAAAAGCCATGTTTGCTGATGTGGCAAATGTATGTTTTTTCTTAATTTTTATATTTTATATTTTAGCAATACCGTTAAGATGACTATGATCTCTCATTCAGTTATTATTCTCTCTTAATAACTACACATATATCTTCTCTCCTAATAACTATGTTCAGGTCCACTCTCTCTCTTTTCACACTCTCCCGCATTTAATGATTTAACTATCTTACTCGCTCTCTCTCTCTCTCTAACGGAAGAGTTTAATGTTCTCTTTCCACTTTTTATCTTCCCACGTTTCCCTAGGAAATTTCACCCTTTCGTCTTCCCATTTCTCTCTTTTGCTATTAACTCTCTATCTATTTTAATATATCTTTTAATGATTTTACTTCCCCTCTATCTTTTAATTTCTCTTTTAATTATTTCACACCTCTACGTCTCATGCTTTATTCCCAGTTTCCCACAAACAACCACTACTAGAAATTGAGTCTTCAGCAACGGCTATTAGCAACGGTCGCTCAAGCCGTTGCTATTTGCAACGGCGTTCTTACGGCCGCCCGAGCCGTTGCAGATATTTGTATCTGCAACGGCGTTCTAACGGACACGCGAGCCGTTGCGAATTATTTTAATTATCCGCAACGACTTTCTGACGGAAAGGCGAGCCGTTGCTGATATTTTAATTATCAGCAACGGCTTTCTAACAGACAAGTGAGCCGTTGCTGATGATAACTTATTAACAACGGCTTTCTAACGGACGAGTGAGCCGTTGCTGATAAGTTTATATAGGGCACGCAGTCGCGCTCGACCCTTCTTCCTCCCGCTGCTGCCGCCGCCGTCTCCTGCTCCCGCCTGTCGCCGTCGCCGACGACGCCTCTTCCTCCTCCCGCTGCTGCCGACATTTTCAGGTATGCCTCGCCGGCCGACCGTCTCTTCCCGTTGCAGTCGGCGGGAAATCCGACCGAAACCCTTTTTTAAGGGTTTCGCCCGGCGGCGGTCGGCCGATGGCCGCCGCCGGACCTTGTACAGTGGCCGGACAGTGTGTTCGTCCACTGTACGCCGGTGCCGGAGTCCACCTGTCTTCGGCGCCGAAATTTATAGATTTATATATAATTTTTTATTATTTTTTAATTGTTAATTAATTATTTAGATTAATTATTTAATTTGTTAGATTAATTATTAGGGTTTAGATTAATTTCGGAATTGTCCACTTCGGACGCGCGTCGGAATCGTCCACTTCGGACGAGCGCCGAAATCGTCCACTTCGGACGCGCGTCGAAATCGTCCAATATGGACTCGAACTGTCTCGAAACATTTAGAAAATAATCATGCATCCGACGAGTTCATATGTTTCACGTACGCATCGACGAGTCAGATATGATTTAGCAAAACCTTAGATCCATTCGAGGATTGTATGTTCGTGTAAAAGAAGTAGATGATCTTTTATACGACGTACAATTCTTGAATTGTCCCTGATTGGACAATTTGGGAATATAGTTATTTGTACTGCACTTACATTTTTATTTTAACTGTTAACTAATCATTCTAAATTTCGGCAACATCTCTCTTGTTCTCCGATACGCGCCCAGATGATATGCGTATTCGGAGAACTGTAGGGAGATGCCGCCGAAATTTAGAATGAAGTTAACGGTTAAAATAAGTACTTAGTGCAATATAAATAACATAAATCCCGAATGGAATAGGATAATCTCACCTAAAGACATTAACCAAAGAAATTGTCATTGATTGACAGAATCATGTCGACTGATCGAAGTTGGATGTACCGACGTCTTGATCGTGGAGCTTTAACGAATGAGTTTCGATTATACAATAATCTGATTATATGTCTGTTCCACAGATATGTCTGGTCGTGGTTATCGACGCAGGAGAGCTTCGGAGTCTTCGATCGGTGAGACTCCAGCACTTACTCATGCTGCTGATCCTCCTGTTGCTGATCCTCATGCGGATGATACTGCCGAGGCTAGTACATCCAGACGCAGGCGGCCACGCGGGCCGAACAGGTGGCAGCCTCCACCAGCCACAGAGTCACGTAGATTGATTAGCGTGATTGGGGAGCGGTAATATATCATGAATTATGAATCATTATAAATTTATTATAATATTAAAATTTATTTTTATTGTGCAGGTTCGAGCAAGAAGAAATGCCGAGGAGCATTTCTTCTACTATTCGACGATACATGCACGGGGCATGGCCTACGTGGTCTCACGTGCCTAGCGAGCACGTCGACATGTTATGGCGCGAGTTTGAGACACGTATTATTATTTTTTTTACATGCATGATGATTAATATTGGTACAGATATTATTATTTTGCAGGCTCGCTATACATGGGCCGAGGACCAAAGACCCTTCATTTACGCTGCTTGGGAGGCTATATCTCGGGCAAGGTACAACGGGCAGCTGGGGCAGGCTCGGTCCCAAGCGATGGCCCGAGCTGGGACCACTAACATCGCGGAGACTCGGGGATACGGCCCCGGTTGGATTACTCTGGATATATGGGACCAGCTCGTGGGAATATGGTCGACGAATCGATGGCAGGAGGTTTCTCGGAATGCGGCTAGAAATCGCATGTCGGGGGGAGCAGCGCGTCACACCGGCGGTTCTGTTGCATTTGTAGTGCACGCGAACCGTATGGTAAGTATATCTTTTAATTATATATTTTATTTGTTACTATGTGTACTAATTAATGTATTTGTTTTGTAAATGTAGACGACGGTGTCGGATGACGGGACTGTCCAGCGACCCTCCCCGATGGCGGTGTTTGAGCGGACTCACCGTCGAGCACATGGGACGGGGGAGTACATCGACAACCGCGCTGCATACATTATGGTAATTATATATTTGTTTAAATTATTTATTATATATTTATAATTTAAGTTTTATGATAAATATTAAACAAAAAATCAAACTCGAGTAGGAGACCTATAGCCAGACGGTGGTGCAGCGCGGGGGTACCCCCGAGGACTTTGACGCAGCATCGTGGGTCGAGGCCGCAGGTGGCTGGGACCATGGCCGCGTATATGGCTTCGCAGATAGTGGTCATGCGCGAGCCGTACTAGGGCCACTTGGGGCACCGACCCCTTCGGTCGCTGGTGAGCGGCCGTCCACCTCTAGACCCAGTTATGATCATTGTAGCAGAATAAGGACTCTAGAGGACACGGTCGCGCGTCATACTGAGATAATGGAGCGTCAGAGTCAGATGATGGCAAATATAGAAGCTATGCTACGCAACATGTCAGGTCATCCCGAAGCAGGCATCTCTTCGGCATCATCTAATCCATCGTCCGCGAGTCAGTCCACGCCGGTGTACACTCAAGCACTCCAGACCCCGCCATATGATCCAGGCCATCCTCCATCGTCATCGTGAGATTTTGTTTATATTGACTTTGTTACTGAGATATTGAACTTGTTTAACTTATTTTGTTTGGATATTGATACTTCAATTTTGCATTTGAATTATTTTTATACTATCGTGGATAATTATCAATATAAATATAATTGTTTTGATGTATATCTTGGTGTGTTTGTGATGTGTGAATGAATGTGTGTATGAGTGTATGGGTGTGTGAGTTATGTATCAGATAATGTATCAATGTATCAATGGAAATTTTAAATTTTAAATTTTTTCGTTACCAGGTTCACATCATCAGCAACGGCTTTCCCACAGCCGTCCGTGGGAAAGCCGTTGCTAAAAGTGTATCGAAAGCCATTGCTGATGACCTACAGCAACGGCTTAGCGACGGGCTTTTACTAACGGCGTTGCTACGGACTCAGCGGCCGTTGCTATTAATGTTATCAGCAACGGCTCCGAGTCCGTGGCAAAACCGTTGCTGATAATATTTTTAGCAACGGCCCGAGCGGCCGTTGCTGATCCGTTGCTAAGTTATCAGTAACGCGAGTTTCTATCACGGCTCTATTGCAACAGCGCGGCCGTTGCTAATGCTCTTCAGCAACGGCTCAGCAACGGCATCAGCCGTTGCTGATGCCCATTTTTCTAATATAGAACACTAATTAATGAATGGGTAAAAGGTTGAGTGCATTGATCGTAATTATTCTCTCTGCAAAAGTTACTCACGTAATTGCAATTTTTCTCTCACGTCTCCTCTCTCTCTCACGTAACATTTGCTATAATCATTACAACTAATTTAATTTACATAGGAATAATTATTCTCTCTCTGCAAAATAACTGCAATTACTCTTTTCGTAACTGTAATTTCTCTCTCATGTCATTTGATATATAGAAGGAAAGAGAGAAGACGAGCGTCGAACACAATGTGCACTTTCGCGTATATCGTCTCTGTTACGACACGTTTACTGCCTCTCTTCCGAAGGACAAGAGACGACCACTTACGATACCAAGTCGAAGCCTCTCCCGCTTTCGTCTCGTCTGAACCCCACCCCAAGGGCCAAAAGAAGGTGGTCATTGTTAGCCTCGCCTCTACCCACCATCTCTCTAAGCAGGTCTAAACGTGTGTAGCCCTTCTCCTCCCTCCTGGAGATTTTATTCATATGTTAGACCGCATGAACATTCCAATCCAGCTTTACATCATATTCTTTTATTTCCTGTTAATTGTTTTTGTGATTTGGTTCCAGGGCTTTGATGTCGCCCTCCTCGAATCCGGGAGCAGCCCCGCCAAAGAAATCAGAGTTCGTAGCTATCTTTCGCAGCATCTCCGACGCTACAACAACAACAATTGTTGCTTTAGCAACGGCTGCAACAAATAAAGGGTTCCAAAGATGTGTAGCTTCCTCCCTTGAAGCATTTTAATTCCCCACCTCGGAAGGATTCCAAATATGTGAACTTCAATCCGCATTCCATAAGGCTGGATGACTTTGACGAGAATGCACAATGACTTTGATGATGATGATGATGATGATGATGATGAATACGATGACGACGAGATGGATGATGAGTTCGACTGCTTCGACGAAGACTTGAAGAATATCAAGAACAAGCCGTAATTACTATAATAAATTAAGCTGTTAATAGGTCTTTTATACTCTTTTCTTATATATTCGTATCTGAATTGATGCTTTGCATTACGATAATTTTGATATGAACATCACCCAATAACTATGTCTATGATCATACCATTGTTATGCTGATTCTTACTTTATGTTTTCAACTAGGAGCGTATGATTTATACAATCTAGGAAAACATGTGAAAACCATGTATTTTGGTGGCCTCTTCAAATTGTTTTATAAGTTTATTATTTAATGTTTATTTGCTAATTATCTTTAATGATTAATTGAAATATATATGTTTTGTTCTTTTGCTTGCAACAATTTTATAAATTTCATATTAAGATTATAACGCTAAAGAACAATTAATATTGTTAATATTAGGTAGGACTGACTATTTAATATTGTGTGATTCTTTATATTATAATTTATTTGTTGTAGATTTCTATTTTATGCTTCCGATGTATAGTCATAAATTTTAATCCTTTAGCCTATTTAAACCTACTATTATTTTTTTAACTCAAATTGCAGTGTACATGCAGGGCCCGTTTGGTTCGCAAACTGCTCGTCACAGGACACCAGACAGGGACAAGGACATGACATCAGGTGTCCTGGAACAGTAGCTATACCGTGTTTATTTCGTCAAGAACAGGACACGATATTCCGTCCTGTCCTGCGTTTGTTTCGCTATAACAAAGTACTGTACATGATAAAATGACTAAAATACCCTTGTAAATTAGTCTTAAAACTGATTAATACGTAAAAAAATCTTAATATATAGTATCAAATATTTTTTAACTAATATATAGTTTAACTAATAAGTTTTCAACTAACCTAAAAGTATAATAATAGGATAATACCGAAAAATATAAAAATTATACCAAACGATCTCCAATCTGAAATCTGACACCACCATCGTGTTCAGCACGTGAACATTTACAACTTTGGTATTCACCTCGACTCGATCTGATGATTCTACGATCAACTACAAAAATACTCTAATAATTTATAATTCAATCTTATTTTATGCGACACAGTTCTCTTCTTTAATTACCTAATTTATTAAATAAATACCCTCTCCCTCTCCACCCGACGCCCGCCCAAGCCCCGCCTTCCTCTGGTCCGCTCGGACCCACGCCGGCCGATCCTCCCGGCCGCCGGCGATCACTCCCGGTGACACGATCCGACTCATCGCCAGCCCCTTCTGCGTCTGATCCCGCCGCCTCCTCCCGTCCGAGCGCCGCCTTCCTCTGCTTCGCTCGGACCCACGTCGGCCGGTCCTCCCGGCCGCCGGCGATCATCCCGGCGACACGTCCTTCACCTTGGACCTTAACTCCTCCCACAGCGGCAGGCATTGCCCGACCAGCGGCCGCTCTGCCTGGGAATGGGTGTTGAAGAAGCTGGCGAGCTTGTAGCATTTGGCCGCTACGGTCTGGAAAAGGGGGAGCTCACGAGCGAAATCCTTGATGAGGCTGCGGAATCCTTGGAGCTGGCAGGAGAGGTTCACCATCCACTGGTTTTCGTTCTCCAAGTTGACTAGGGCTTTCGACTTGAACTTGTCGGCGATGATTCCAGCGCACCGGTCCATGGCGCCTTCGCTGGCAATGTCCGCCACGGTGTCCAAGAGCACCTCCTCCGGTCTGTCTGTGTGAGAGGCGAGTGTGCGAGGGGTGATAGATGTCGGCTAGGGTTGAGGCGTGTTTATTTGAGGGCATTGAGGTCTTTTTGCATCAATGTCCTTCGCCCTGTTTTGATGTACCGAGAATTTTCTCGGTACACCAAAAGGGTCCAAAATCCAGTTCCGAACAAGAATTAAAATCCAGTCCCTCCCACTTTTTGCAAAACAAACGGGGGACAAGAGCCAAAATCCAGTCCAATCCCCCGTTTTTTAACGAAACAAACGGGCCCGCATACACTATGTAGAATATGCCAAAGGTAATTTATTTATTTCTCACAAACAATCCATACATTAATTATATATATATATATATATATATATATATATATATATATATATATAAATATAAGTTTTTCACTCACATCATACAAATTTTTCCCAATAAATATATATATATATATATATATATATATCTATATATATCTATGCCGGTAGTCTTTGGTCTTCATCTAGGAAGATTACTTATTTTTATATAATAAATTTTGAATATTTCTTATATATAAAAGCAATTTTGAATGTTTCTTATATATATAAGTTTTTCACTTTCACATCATACAAAATTTTCCCAATATACATATCTATGCCTATAGCATTTGATCTTCATCTAAGAATGCTACTTACTTAAATATAATAAAATTTGAATATTGCTTATATATATATATTAATTATTAATGTAAGACAGGTTTTTATTTTTATACTTTTTTATTTTGTACTTTTATATTAAATTTAATAATTATTTATATAAATATACATGCAACTAAATTTTGTTGATGGGATAAATTTAAGTATTTCTAAATTTTTTATATTTTAATAATCGATTTAAAATGTGGGAGTTGACTTTTTCCCATGTGCATCTATTTTTGTTATTTTTAATTCTGTATTTATTATTATTATTTTGATATAAATTAAGAATATTTTTTAATGTATTGTATTATTTTTATGTTATTTTTTGAGTTTTTGAAATAACATCTTTTGGATTTATTTGTTTTTCAAGAAAATTAAATAGTATTTCAAATCAATGAAATTTATGTAGTTTAAAATAATTTATTTTGATGTAAAATATCAATTTTGAATATTTCTTATATATAAAAGCAATTTTGAATGTTTCTTATATGTATAAGTTTTTCACTTTCACATCATACAAAATTTTCCCAATATATAGTCTTTGGTCTTCATCTAAGAATGTTACTTACTTAAATATAATAAAATTTGAATATTGCTTATATATAAAAGCAATTTTGAATATTTCTTATATATAGATAAATATTAATTATTAATGTA
Organism: Canna indica; assembly: GCA_034359265.1. Classification (NCBI taxonomy): domain Eukaryota; kingdom Viridiplantae; phylum Streptophyta; class Magnoliopsida; order Zingiberales; family Cannaceae; genus Canna; species Canna indica. The sequence goes on along the minus strand of CP136894.1, from coordinate 72,468,984 downwards.
AGACAGTTTTTATTTTTATACCTTTTTATTTTGTACTTTTATATTAAATTTAATAATTATTTATATAAATATACATGCAACGAATTTTGTTGATGTGATAAATTTAAGTATTTCTTAATTTTTTGTATTTTAATAATCGATTTAAAATGTGGGAGTTGACTTTTTCTCATGTGCATCCATTTTTGTTATTTTTAATTTTATATTTATTATTATTATTTTGATATAAATTGGGAATATTTTTTAATGTATTGTATTATTTTTATGTTATTTTTTGAGTTTTTGAAATAACAGAAATATCAATGAAATTTTTGTAGTTTAAAATAATTTATTTTGATGTAAAATATCATTACTATTAAGGTTTTTTATTAAAATAATTATTCTATAAAATAAGTATATTTTAAAACAAATACGTACAATTATATAGAAACATTATTTATGTATTTAAGTCAATTTTTTTCTTAAAAATATTAATGTAATATTTTATTCTTTTATGATTATAAATTTTATACTCTATCTTTTATAAACATTTATTTTTATGCTTAAATTTTTAATAATAAATTTATAATGATGTTATATATTTGAATAGAATATTATTTATAATTTTAAATAAATTTTTTAATGTTATATTAAATTTATTTAATTATTCATTATTATTTAAGTAATATTTTAGCACATCGAGCACGACGCGGGTTCTCGACTATAACAATGAGATTAGAATAATGATATTTAAACATAAAAAAGTTAACTAGAATGAATTTTACTTTATTTTTTATATTTTATGAATATATGAATGTGTTTGATGAATTTAAGTAATAAAAAAATCACATTTAAAAAGATATTTGTATATTTTTTTATTACAGTTATATAAATTAAATTAAAATAATATTTACTATTTTATCTACACTTATAAATTTTTATATATGTGAGATTTATTATTACTCTTAATTATTTAGGTATCAAATATTATTATTGAAAAGTATAATTTAATTTAAAATAATTTTAATAACAACTTTATAATTTAATTATATACATATATAATCTATGACACACGGATATTCGAATAAAATATTATATATAATATTACAAACTTAATAAATTTGTACCGTCTAAATTTATTTGATTAATCATAGTTATTAAAATAAAATTATATTTATATATATTTGCGCAATGCGCGGACTCTCGATTGCAAATATAAAAAAGACAAAATACAAGAGAAAATACAAGAGATAAAAAAACATGGAGTAACATAAGAAACTAAAATATATGAAGATCATTTAGAAAATAAAGAAGACGGATTTTTACGCAATAAATACTATTTATTATCTTTGAAAGGTGCCAACTAAACTACCTAATAAAGATTACATGTAATTCTTCATAGAAAATAGTAAATTCAAATATCTCCTTCATTACTTGCTTTTTTAAAATATAAAATTATAGAGTAATTGTTGATAGCTAAAAAGATAAGATCAAATATAGCCTTCACATTACTTGACTTTCTTTTCAATAAAAAACTTAGTAATATTTGAATACTAGATTCAGTTATTGCTGATGTTAAAATTTAGGACCATTTGATGCCATAAGATAAAAATCTCATAGTATAAGATCTAATATGATAAAAATTAATACCGTGTTTACCGCATCATCATATAAGATTTATTTTTTCCCGCATTTATCACATCATCATCATTAATTACAAGACGTACAAAAGCGTGAAAAAAACAAACACAAAGCGCTACATATAAAGATTGAAACCCAAGACCTACAAGCAATATACCCGAATGCTACTACCACTTGAGCACAAGTAAATTCACTTGAATAATATTTTTCAATTAAGTATACATCCAATATAATATTAAAATTTTATCCTTTCAATTTTATTTTCTTTTAATTCATGCATTAAATAAAAAAAATATAAATATATTCTTTATTTTATCCATCCTTATCCTATAAAATAAACGTGCAATTAACGGAATAAACTAATAATTAATATATAATTTTTTTTTGGAAGTAAACCTACACATATTATATTAACTTATATAATACTAGCCTATATTGACTATCCTGTATAGTTCTAGCATGTATTATACTATTATTATATAATATTTAATGCAGACATATATAATAAACCTGTATAATTATTTGATATTTTAATTAATGAAATAATTTTAACTAATCAGTATTTTAATTTATGAAATAATTTTTCATGATACAAAAGTGTATTACAGTTCGAAAAAATATTTTTCATTAAAATTCATAATTTGTAATTTAAATTTAAATTTATATATTTTATTTAAAAAATCTCTAATGTATTAGAATATTTGAAAAAAAATTCACTCTAATATTTTTTATCATTAAAATTATTTCATAAATTAAAATTATTTTTTAAAATTTTTATATATGTTTTTTTTTTCTAATTTTCTATTAAAGTCTCTAATCATTTAAGAGCAGAGTACCTATTTATATATGTTTCGTTTCTAATCCATTTATTAATTAATATCTTATTTAAATTTTTTTAAAGCTGTATAATATTACGATAATACTATATACGAGGTTTATACAAGCCATCAAACGGTTCCACAAATCACAATGGATTACTATATATACAATTTAGAGGCGAAATGTAGCCAAGTAGGTGTCACAAATCCCTATTTAAATACATATCTCGTTGTCCTTTCTCATTTGCACTGGCAGTCTAATCCAAGCGCGTTCGTGCTTCCTCTGTTCTGCTCCCTCAGCATTGAAGTCATGGCGCCCGCCGTGTTGCCGGATACGTTGCAAAATGTTGGCAATGGCGACCGGAGCAGCAGCCTCGTCTTCGCCTACTACATCACCGGCCACGGCTTTGGCCACGCCACCCGCGTCGTCGATGTAAACTCCCTTCTTCCCTGATCCCTTTATCGGTTCCGGTTTATTTTGATTCATTGATCCAATCGCACAAATCTTAAAGCCAATGATGGTGGCCTCGTGTCCTGGCGTAAAAGAGTCGAATAAGATGACAAAATGAAGGTGCAATGCTTTATGCCGCTTTTCGGTTGATCGCCTCGATTATCCGAAGAAGTTGGGGGCGGGCCTGCTGGCCTGCTGAAGGACTTCCGACCGCTCGAGCGGTGTTCCCTTTGTTTTACTAGGGTTTTGTTGGTCGACTTGTTCTGGGTTTTGTTGTTTTATTTTGAGTATGAAGATCGAGGCTGCATATGAAGACGTCTCGGCTCCGTTGGGGCATCTCGTCTTCGCGTATTACGTAACCGGGCACGGGTTCGGCCACGCCACCCGCGTCGTCGAGGTGCGACGATCCCGTTGTTTCTTCTTTGGCTTGGCTCTTTGCCTTTGTTCTTTTGAATTTTCTTCAAGTTCTGTTCGCTGCTGAGTGTGAAAGAATTGGCCAAAAATGATATTTTTAGTTGGATTTCGAGCAGAAATGTAGCGATTGCCCACTAGGTCTCATGATTTAATCACAAAGATGCGATATTTTACTAAATCCAAAACAAGAGCTCTTTTTGGTGAGAGTTCACGTCCAGTACCAACAGATGGAACTACAGAATATTTCGGTAAAGGTGGAACTATTCATTATAGTTAAACGTTAAAACCCAGAATTCGACGTGGGGTCTGCCTTTCTATTTCCCAATTCCTCTTTTTCGTTCTGCTTATGCTTAACAAATCTTGCCTGGCAGGTTGTGCGGCATCTTATTGCTGCTGGGCATGATGTTCATGTTGTAACAGGTGCTCCAGATTTTGTGTTCACCACGGAGATACAATCACCTAATCTCCATATACGAAAGGTCAGTCTGCATGATGATGAAGGAACTACTAAAGGTTTATATTTTTTGAAAAAATTGCCGTTTATTGTTAAGATTCTGATAGAATACCTGGAGTTGCAGGTATTGTTGGACTGTGGTGCTGTGCAAGCTGATGCTTTGACAGTGGATCGTCTTGCATCCTTGGAGAAGGTATGGGAAACAATAGTTACTGTAGAATTGTATATATCTTATGTATTATTATTCATTTGTAGAGACATGTATGTTTTGTTTCGTCAACAACCGCAGATACAATCCAATAAAAAAAACAACTGCAAATACAATATAGTATTTTCTATTTCTAATTATTTTATTATTACTTTCTTCCAGTATCGTCAGACAGCAGTCATACCCAGGTCCTCGATTTTGGCAACTGAGGTGGAATGGCTGAACTCCATCAAAGCTGATCTAGTGGTAACCAAATTTCTTCTGTTTACTTCAATGATTTTTTTTAATTTTTTTTTTAAAAATTCTGATTGTATCTCCTACTTGGATTCAGGTATCTGATGTTGTTCCAGTAGCATGCCGTGCAGCAGCAGATGCTGGGATTCGCTCTGTTTGTGTCACTAATTTTAGGTTTAATTGCATATCTTGTACTCAAATACATTGTTCTATCCAAACGAAATTACTCAGCTGTGAGCACTAAGAAAGGTTTCTGTATCAACAATAAGTACAAATAAACAAGAGAAAAATCTGCAGACAAGAGTTAGGCTGAACATTGACTTGGTTAATTCACTCATCACAAGCTAGGTAGAAAAATCTGCAGACAACAATTGGCTATGATCACTGAAGCATGTTCTGTTATAACCTAGGGCATCATGCTAGTTAAAAGAACAGATCGTTCATGGGCAGAGAAAATCAGATACTTGAATCAGGAATTGAATCTCAATATTCTTCATCTCATTAGACTGATCACTGATGAACATATATCACAATTGTTTTTCTATTGCTATTTCCTTTCTTTGCAGTGTTCGATAGCATGTTATTTATTATATAGTATCATTTTTTTGTAGTTGGGATTTTATATATGCAGAATATGTGATGGCAGAAGGCAATCATCATCGTTCAATTGTTTGGCAGGTGCTTGTTATTATATTTTTCAACAGTTTCGGGGTTAAGTAGAATTGTGTCTATTACGATTCAGATGTTTGACTTTGATTACTTGTTCTGGAATCTTTTTTGTTTTCTATTATTTTAACTTAATTTTTATGTTTTTTTGCGTTGTTCTTGCTTGTAGACTCTGGTAATTATGTCATTCACATGGTTTACTTAACGTTGAACTGTGTCTCCAAACCTTCATGATAAACTGTCTTTTTATTATGAATATCCCCATGCAACATATGTTTGGATAAATCTTTTGTTTCAACCTTTTTCTTAAAACATGTTATCAAATGATGATTCTATTGCTGCAAGTAGCTATTATATAAGTAAAAACTATAAATAGTTTACATGATGATGATGTTTCTTTAAAGTTTCTCTATGAATTTCTTAGATAAGGAAGTCCAGACTTGAAGATGCTTCAAACACCATTTGTTGAATTGACCATCCTTGTGGAGTACACTCAAGTAAACTCTGTTTCTGAAGCACTACTAGATGCTGGTTAGAATTAAGTGTTATAGACACTTGGATAGTACATCTAAACCCAAATCTTAAAGAAGGTCACAAGCTTATTTCTTCCACTTCAATTCAATGGTATATCATCTAATTCTTAATAAACTGGGGAATAAAAACATTAAAGATCTATTCTTTATAGTTTGAAGTGGGAACCAGTTGTTTCCTTAGAATGATGATTATCTGCCAAAGTTGACTGGGCAAGATTTAAGAAAGAGACTAATTGATCTAAGTAATATGGGATGAGGTCTCAGTCTGAGGAAGAAAAAAAGATAAAGAATCATTGACCGATTCATACATCATGACAGACTTTGTTCCTTATATCAGATAATTACTGAATGTATATGAAATCACAGAAAGTGAAACAGATGATCACAATTTTAATACTATCATAATATTTAGAATTTATTAGTATATGAAGTATGGTATGGAATAAGATGATTTCATAGTAGATTTTGATTATCTGCTATTGAAATAGGATGTTTTTTTCTAGAAAAAGGACTAAAGGAGAGAATTGGATTCTATCAAACAGATCTTGGGCTTTTGGCGAGGAAGATTGTTAAACAATGCCATTCGGAATAATAGTTTTTGTCATGGAGATGCAAAGCTCATCAATTTGGTTGCAGAAATTGCATCTGATCCTGGGAATTGTAGGAAGCTCATCAATTGAGGCTAATTGCCACATCCGGAATCAGGACATTCTTTATAGCTTCTACCTGCTTCACTATATATAGAGATGAATGACTGAGATTTCATTGTGTTTGCAGTTGTCTGAAAATCTATCCCATCATTCAAATTTGTTAGAAACACAAGAGACCGAATCCACCAAAAATGCTATAGAATATAACAACTTCTAGCTTGTGAAAATGTCTAGTTTAGGTTCTTCAAGGTTACACCGTTACATGGCTTCTACTGAATAGAATAGGAAAAAGATCTAGCCTGATTAGTTTTATCAGTGTTAGAGAACATAAAATGCAGCTAATTTTCCAGGCAGGTTTTTTGGGTCATTGACCATATGAATATATAATATATATTTCACGTTAACTATCTAAACCTGCACCCCTTTTTTTAGCTTAGGGTTTCAGAATGTTGTCCTCATTTTCAAGATAATATATTTGCATTTCTACATAGACAGTAAGTTGATTTTTTGTGTACTTCGTCTTTCATATGTGTCTATCAAAGACATTTGGATTTCTGTGAGAGATCGTTTTTCCTTTTATAAAAGTGATGGTGCGGCTAAAGAAATCCCCAATGTGGTAAACATAGACTTTTCGAATCTATTGCAGATTGCTGAAGATTATTCCCATTGTGAATTTCTTCTCCGGCTTCCTGGATATTGCCCTAGTATGTAACAACATTCCATATGTCATATATGTGGTGTGCTTTAGTGGCTTGTGCATCAAAATAACTGGAAAGTTTCTTTTTTACCTGCAGTGCCAGCTTTCCGCGATGTTATTGATCTCCCTCTTGTCGTTAGGAGGTTGCATAAATCTCGCATGGAGGTGAAGTGTTGCTAAAAGAAAATCATTTACTTTTAATGTCACCCATATGTTAACTATTGACATTCTTTTACCAGATTAGAGAGGAATTAGGAATTGGAAATGATGTGAAAGTAGTTATCTTCAATTTTGGAGGACAGGTATGGTATTCAAATTCTGACTAGCTCATCCAATTTCTACCTTCTTGGTGGATTTTGGAGTATTTATTTTCAGGGAATCTTGTCTAACTTTTTTGGAAAATCATTCTATTTAAAACATCCTTTAGGATGTTTAACAGGCTGATAAGACTAGTATTCATTTTTAGTGTGGGCTATGTTAGTGAAGTTATATTTCTCTTTTCTGCTTTCTTCACTGTTAAACTGACTTTACAAATATTTAAATTTATGTTTTGGTTGAATTTTGAATTTCTGATTCTTTTCTGACAATTGCCCATGAAACAAATTATTAATTTCTTACTCCATGATTACCCATTTTCTATGTCATTTTTTCTTTCTATTGAAATTCCGTTTCAGCAAATGCGTGTAGTTATAAAAGAAAGATGGCGTGACTAAGATTCCATATTTGTGCATGCTGGGAAATAAGCAAAGCATTTTGAAGTTTTTTTTTTTGAAAAAGAAGCATTTGTATTCAATTCAAGAGGAATGAAAGGAATACAACCGAGGGGGAGGGAGAGAAGGAGAACATAAAAAGAACAAAGAAAGAAAAGGAGGTAACGAACACCTCAGCAACACTACAAAATGTTTGAGTTACAAGTAAATGCAACCATGGAGCAGTTTGAAGTTATCCTAGTTTTTAAGGACTGTTCTTGGATTTATAATATGCAGTAATGTCCCCTTAGGTGAGATTTCAAGATGTGAGATATGTAGCTGAATTTGCAGTGTGGAAAACATAAGAACCAAAAAGAAGGTAAATAAGTTCTTTTTTTTTGGTATAAAAAAAAGAAGGGTAAATGGTGAATGGTTATAGGGTAAATTGGGTAAATTGGTGAATGGTTTAGGGAAATAGGCTTGCTAAGTTATAAAGCAATTTTGCAGTTTACTAATATGGTTAGCCCAACTTGTTCTCTTTTTTTGAGGAAAATGGTTAGGTTATTTCCAAATTATATAGATGTGGTTCTTTTACCACTTCTACATATGGTTAACAAAAGCACTTTAACTTTGTTGTTGCCTACAATTGCTTCTAAAATAACATTGTAACTTTATTAAAAATGTAGATATAGACAAGAATAATATAGGAATTAATCATAGGTAATAATTTGTAATATGCCCTTACTATATTTTTAGGGAGATTGCTGTGTCGGATATGCTTGCAGTTCAATGCCTTCATTTAACTCCTTTTTTTCTTGATTAATTAAAATTCAAAGCCCTTGTTGCATTCATTTCATCTATCTTACTTTAAATGTTGTTTTTTAAATTTCTCCACTGGATCTAGCACCTTGATGGCTTAGCCTTTTTGCAGCCTGCAGGATGGAATCTAAAGGAAGAGTGGTTACCAGTCAGTTGGTTATGTCTGGTGTGTTATTTTGGAGCATAAGAGGATTTGCTTTTCTTTTCATGTCACTAGATCATTATGTTTTATAATGTCAATTCTGATGTAGTAGTTTCTAATGTAGGTCTGTGGTGCATCTGACAACCAAAAGCTTCCTCCAAACTTTGTAAAGCTTGCAAAGGATGCATACACGCCTGACATAATTGCAGCCTCTGATTGCATGCTTGGTAATGTACAAGAAACCATATCAAGTCAGATTGCTTGCTGGAATACTGATCCATGAGGTTGGTTTTCATGCCTCACCATTCTGTTATTGTAGGGAAAATTGGATATGGCACTGTCAGTGAAGCTTTGGCATACAAGTTGCCCTTTGTCTTTGTCCGGAGAGACTATTTTAATGAAGAGCCGTTCCTGCGTAATATGCTTGAGGTTGTACAAATTCCTCATTTTTATCGTAATGCACTGATACTGTATATGTTGAATTCCAAAGAATAGATCTTATGGTTGTTCATTATTTTAAATAGTATTACCAAGGCGGTGTTGAGATGATTAGGAGGGATTTGCTGACTGGTCACTGGGCCCCATACCTTGAGCGTGCACTTACTCTTAATCCGTGCTACGAGGGAGGGATTAATGGTGGTGAGGTACTTCTCTGTCTTATCAATCTTGGGCATACAAGCGATGTTATTTTTCACATATTAGTACTTAAATTATCATTATGCTTATTCTTTTTACATGTGATTAGCACTTAGCAAATTGCATATGATGTGCTTCAAGAAGGAACTGGTTCCTGGCAGCAACTTATGAGACTAACTATTTGTTTAGATTTAATGACAACATAGTTTCATGCTTTATCATAGAAGTGGCATGCAGTGTTCAGTTCAAACCAAAAATGGAACTGAACCAAGATTGTTCGATTTCGGTTTGGAAAAATTCAAACTAAACTTTAGTTTCATTCAGTTCCATTAATTACAGTTTGAACTCCCCCAAAACTCAAGTATTATTATGGTTATTTGATTCAACCCGAACTTAACTGAACCAAACTTTATTTGGAAAGAACTTCTGTTCATTTCAGTTTAAAATGATCTAGGGAAAGAACATTCAGTCTCAAAATGGTTCATTTCAGTTTGGGCAGCACCAATTTGATACCATTTAGTACAAGAATATGCATGGGTTCTTTCTTAATATATCAAATTGATTTTTCACTTATCTTTTTTCTTCTTATACTGTTAAATATACTTTATGAAACAAGCACATGTATTAACTTTGACGAACAAAATTTACTCGCATTATCAATCTATTTTGACTTGTAAGTTACACATTCTATTTTGGTTTGAAATGAGATTATTCTTGAAATGAGGTTATACTCTATGCAGGTAGCAGCCCGCATACTCCAAGATACTGCTAAAGGAAAAATGTATGCATCAGAAAAGGTATTGTTTGGTATAAAAAAGAATATCTTGAATACATGTGTATGAGTACTTGTTCTTCACTTCCTTTGATCACTTGAATATGCATCATTTATTTTATTTTCTCAGTCGCCTTTAATTAATTCTTTCAGAATTGTATATTCTTTCTCTTCTAGCATGTTCCTCTTCGTGTGTTTTACAATGTCAAATATTGACGGTTGTTGAAACTCTTAATTTATTTCTTTTGAATTTTTATTTCTTTTTGCCTTGCTGAAGTTTTGCAATTGCGTATTTTCTAACCTAAGCATCTATAATTGGTGTTTCTAATATCCTTAATTATTTCTAAATAAAATTAGTGTGGGGTTTTTATTCTTGCATTATAGACATGCTAGTTAAATATGTTAATGTTGATGGTGGTCAGCTAAATGAATCCATCAGTTTAGCTTGGTCTGATCAAGTTTGCATGTTGCAGTTGAATCAAATTGGATGCACGTCTAGTTCTAATTTGTGTTACAGTAGGACTTGGTTGGGTGTTCAAATACCCGCCGTTATCGGTACTAAAAATATATATAACCCAATTTAAACTAAGTGAATCCATGTATTGCACTTGGGCCAATTTAGTCGAGCCTGTTTGCTTAATCATGAAGGGAGGTGTTAATAATTTAAAAGTACAGATTCAAAAAAATTGAGCCCCTAACAACTTAAGCTTTTGGGAAAAGTGGCCAGTCAATCAATTCAACAGTTTTATTTTGTTATAGTTAAAATTGAAAAATTAGGATAAATAAGGATGCCTAATTATGCTTTCTATATTAAACTTTTTTCCTCCTTTTTTATGATTTGTTAGTATTTTTGATTGATTTTTAGTTTTGTAAAATGAGGATTTTGTTCATCAATACTACATTTGTATTGTGTCCGTTTTCAAAAAAAGTCTACAGTTTTATTAAATTTGACTTTCTTTTTTGAGGTCAAATAATTCTAGTACTTCTGTGCATGCTCTGTAACATCGAGTATGTGCATGTTTCTGCTGGAAAGTGTATCTCTGTTACTTTCAGATCCTCAAATTCTTCTAAATCTTCTGGACCATGCTTATCTGTGAATTTAGTTTAGTGGAGCAAGGCGATTGCGTGATGCTATAGTGCTTGGATATCAATTACAAAGAGCTCCTGGAAGGGATATAGGTATACCTGATTGGTATTCTTTGGCTGAAAATGAAGTTGGGCTTCGTCCTACATCAGGCAGTATTATGATGAATGGAAAAACATCTCTAGTGGAATCGTGAGTGCTAATTTCTTTCATTATCATCCTTGTGCCTTTTTATTATGCTTTTGCAAGCTGATCAATTTGGTTATTACATGTTGGAACTTTGAAGATCCTTTGAGGACTTTGAGATACTTCATGGAGAATTACATGGTTTGCCTGATACAATGGCTTTCTTAAAGAGCTTATCAGGACTAAATTCTGTAGCTGATCCAAAGAGTCTGCGCCAAATACGAGAGCGAGCTGCTGCTGCTGCACTTTTTGACTGGGAGGTAGAGTTGCTAGTCTATCTCTTTTGTGAACTCGGGTTTTCTGCACGTACTTAAGCAATCTTCCAATAAAATGGCTTCTACAATCTTTAATCTTTTATTCTGAAATATTGGACGACACATACTGGGATTACATGTTCTTTGTCTTGCTTGTCTGTGCAAAAGCTTCTCTACTCTCTAGCACTGCCTAGTACCTGGATTAGTTGTACACTGGCATTTACAGGCATACAAGTCCAGATCATTATCCTAGCCACTATTCTTTGTGGTTCTTATCTTCTAAAATCATCCCAACGGTCTATGACAATTCATTCTTGTATTCCACCTCTTTATTTTTTTGTCCCTTGAATTTTGTATATTTCTGCAGACACTTTAATCTCTCTGTTTCTTTTGGTACATAATTTCTCTTCATGTATTTATGTTGTGCTTGGCCTCCTACCGTGTTGCTTTGGGCTGTCCATCCTTCAGAATCGGCATTGAATCCATATTTTTATGTGTTGTTGTATGTGCCAAAAAGTGTTTTACAATCTGAAATAACTTATTTCATTTAAAGTGATTTGAACTCTTCTTTCCTGTATATACAAGTATAAAACATTCCTGCACTAGAAACTTCTTAAATTCATACATTTGCTATTGATCAGTATTATCCATGATTTAGGTAACTAAGTTCTAGCTTTATGAGATTTTTAATTATCCATATTGCCTAGTGCAAAACTTAGTTTTAGATATCGTGATATAAAACTTAGTAGTTTCTGTCAAGGTTCTAAATATATTTAAAGTGATTGTACCAACATACAGTACGATCCGGTCCCATTTGGTACCGGTTAAATATGGTGCAGAGTATGGTGCAGCTGCGGCGGCACCATACCAGACCCAGGTATGGGCACACCATACTGGACGATACCGCCAAGTAAGGGGTATGGCAACGCCCGATAAGGGCGGTACATATTAAATCCCGGACGATATGTCCGGTATTTGGCGGTGCACCTGATATCGATTGATACTGAGTGTACCAAATACCGGTTTGTTCACGAACCGGTATGTACCGGCCATACGGTGCGGTATGGTTCAAAAATTTTAAACCTTGGTTTCTGTAATCTACTGGACGGCCGGACCACTACTGCATTGTGATACGAAGTGGTGTAGAGTGTACTGACTGACCAATATTGCTTGGTAAAATTGAATACTTTAATCAAAAGAAACAAAAACTATACCGTAGGATATGGAGCCTTCTGATCTGATAGCGCTGCTTCTTTTGACTAGTAAATGCCTGTTAATATATTAGTCCAAATGGCATTTTAGACCATGAAGATTAAATACCAATGTAAATTGACACTAGCAGGTGGTACTGCTTGGTAGACTTGAAATATGGATAAATGGAAGTTTGACTCCTAACTAGGAAACACTTTATGAAGCTTCTCATAAATTGATTGATTTATTTATCCCTTTTCTTCATGAGGAAGAGGGCATTAATTTCAAAGAAAATAAACACAAGTTTATTCTACCCAATTTTACCTTTCAAGATAGATAAACTAATATAAAGAAAAACAAAAGAGAAATCATATTAAAATGCATTTTTATTCACCAATCAAAACTACTTCTAAGACTTATAATTGTCTCCACCGGTCCAATATACATACACTATTTGACCTTTTGAAGTAAGAGTCTAGAAGATCTTATCAGAATTGAGATGTAAAAAAGTGATGTAAGTTATACATTCAGATAAAATTTTATTATTATTTTATGACATTTCAGAACTCTTTACACATAATTGAAGTTTCACTACATTTCTTAAAGTACTACTGCCTGACATCATACCTCATTCAGTTAGTATAATTTTAACAGTCAGTCTCCTTCTGATTTCATACTAAATACATTGTGACGAACTGAGCAGTGCCATCTTTATTCAGCAGTTCTTTTTCAGTTAGAGTTTTATGTACTTGCAGGAAGAAATTTATGTGGCTAGAGCACCTGGAAGGCTGGATGTTATGGGTGGAATTGCAGACTATTCAGGGAGCCTTGTTTTGCAGGTAATCTATGTGGGATGTTGCTGTTGCTTTATCATGCATAGATAAGTTTTCTTTGTATTAAGGGTAAAACCTGCATACATTTAACCACCCCTACAAACTTGTATTGATGGAAGCATGATACTCTGATCTAGCCACCTTTTCTGCAGCTTAGGATTGCATGATAGTATTTATTTGTTTCTCCTAAATGACCTGAATACAGAAAATCTTTGGTGTACAAAGTCCCAAAGTTTCAAAGACTGATCCATCCAGCCACATGTGCAAATGCATTCCTTTACTACGTTGCATATCAGATATGCACTAGGGCTGGATTGCATATGCATATGCTGCATATGAGCTTGAATCAAACTCTTATTAGATGATCAGGTTTGACTCACAAATTAAACCTTTTTGCAAGAGCACTGTATTTTTTGCTTATCAAGTAAGTATTAGAAACTAAACTTTTTGTTTATAAAGATGGAAATTTGCTATATTCACTTGCTTATATTATTCATTAATTTTTTATTGCCCTATTTCAATCCAATGCCAATATACTACATCATGATAAATTGACCATATAATTATCATATACTAGCTCACACATGTATCCGCATGTACACCCCAGTGGCTGGGGGCAGCCTCTCCCTATGTAACCACTATTCCATGTATCTTTACATGTCTGATCCTCTAAATTATCTAATTTTTTTAGTATAAATAGATGAACTTTCCCTAAGTCATGCACTGCCTGCGTATATTTTTTTATGCAAGTATAGAGACACTAACAATTTGCAATATGCCAGACAAGACTTCCATGCTGTAACTAGCAATGACGGTGGCTGGTTCCTTCCAGACAGAATTACTGAAATTTTAGGAATACTGAATCCTATAAATAGAGTGGCAGAATTTGCTTTTTCTTTCTCTTATGTTCCAACTTCCAAGTAATATAGCGTTGTAGGTTTGTTTTGTCTTATTAATCTATTCTTTTTTTTCGTCTATCCCCTCTTTAATACATTTTTCAAAACTTTAAAAATGATATTTCTTTGCCTGATACATTTTCCTAAAAATAAATGTCTACAGACACTATGTTTATCATTGTTAGGAAGATTGATTTCTTTCCTAATAGATTAAGCTTTTGAAAAAGTTGGTTATTTAATCAAATGTAACATGGTATCAAAGCAAGAGGTCCTCAGTTTGTATCCTCTTAGCATTACTATTTTTTTAAAGGGTTAATTAATGAATCTATCACGACTTTTACCGAAATTCCCAAATCTATCACGATTTTTCATTTGTTTCAAATGCAGGCTTCAATTCTCGATTTGTTTCAATTGTATCATACCGTCATATTCGGGTTAAGTTTTTCGTTAAACTGCTGACCTGGCATCGATGACATGTTAACCTAAGTCGAGTCAACCATTAATTTAATATATAAAAAATAAGTAAGATGACGTGTATTAGTTAGTACATTAATTTAATAGATAACCAAAATACTGTACTTACTAATATACGTCAACTTACCTATTTTTTATATTAAATTAATTGCTGACCGGACTTAGGTTGACACGTCATCGATGCCACGTCAGCAGTTTAACGGAAAACTTAACCCGAGTTTGACGGTGTGATACAATTGAAATGAATCGAGAGTTGAAGCCTGCATTTGAAACAAATGAAAAGTCGGGATAGATTTGAGAATTTCGATAAAAGTCGTGATATGGACTTGGGTTATCTTGTTTACCCACCCAGAAGTGAGAGGGAGTGTTAAGAATATAAATTCATAGATTGTTCTTTTTCCTAATAGCTCAAGCTTTTGGAAAAGTTAGTCATTCAAATGTAATTTAAGAATCATCATGATATTTCTTTTGTTCTTTCTTTTTTGCTTCAATATATGTTTGTTATACTGTTGTTAGATATAAGATCATTTAAATTATTCAAATTGGACGAGCATAACTTCTGGTGTAGTAAATTACAAAAGCTACCAAATAAGAAAATTAATTTCATTATGGGCTTCTTGAGCTATTTTGCACCATTCATATGGCTGATAATTTCACTGATTATAGTTCATTAATTACTTGAATTTTTTTTGCATGATAGATGCCTATTAGAGAGGCTTGCCACGTTGCTGTTCAGAAGAATCATCCTAATAAGCAAAAACTCTGGAAACATGCGCAAGCACGGCAGCGGGCTAAAGGATGTGGACCTATTCCTGTTCTGCAAATTGTATGTTGTTAATTTTCTTCAATATCTATCTTTTTTTAAAAAAACTTTTAGTATGCAAGCAGAGATTGTGTAGTCATTGATTCTACGTTAAATAAACATGACCAACATAATTAAAAATATCTATGGTACATCTTTCTATATCTCGGATAGTAAAACTTGAAGAGAGTATTGCAATATCATATAGCTGTTGTGTAAAGCATGATGCAATGAAGAAATATTAATTTCAATGGTTATAAATAGGAAGATTCCACAATTTAGTTTTTACCGTACATAATCAACAAATGTATTCTGCTTATGCCAACCACTTAAATGCCCACCTTGTTTTGTTTGATCTGCATATCTCACATATGCCTCTCTTCTAGATAATGAGTAAACTTGAGGCCCAGGGAAGCAACCATACTACATAACAGTTGGCCACTTATCTCAAAAGCTTAAGTGATTAGGGAAGGGCCCAATATCCCAATCTGTGCTCTATATTCCAACATGCCTCATAATCAAGCCAGATTAATCTATAATGTATGAAATTACAAGAAAACAAGAACCTAAGAGAAAGTAGTACAAAGATACAAACAATTAAGCATCGGAATTAGAATGACTGGTTAGAGCTTGTGATTTGTGCTTTAATACCATCTTACTTTTTGAATCAATGTTGTTCTATCTAAAAGCTGAAGTTGTTAAATGTGACACATCTACCAATATGTTTTCTTAATACTCTGAAGTTTTCTTAATGGCTGGAATGCTCTCCTTTGTTTGCGGCAAATTGGCCCTCATCCCCTGCATTCTGCTGGATGGCACTCCATGAGACAACGGCAGAGGAAAGCTCTAACCATTATCCTTTCATCTGGAGATGGTTTATATGGCATGAAAGGAACAACCAGATTTTCCAACATAAAAGCTCCTTGATTCAAATTCTGGTCGTCGCCGCTGACGCCTTCCTGAGAAGATACTCCCTATTGCGATTATATGTTGCTGTCGTATCTTGTATTTGAGACTACATCCTCCTTTCTGCTCTTATATTTTTTACTTTCTATGTTTTTAATTCCCTCCCCCCTATATCTGTTTCTCTTCATTTCTCTTGAATAGAAGCAGAGTTCTTATTTCAGAAAAAAATACTCCTCTTCACACGTGAGAAGGTGGATATGATTGGCCTAAGCACAACAAGGAAAAATTGCATTAGTTGAGGGCATGGTTTAAAATCTCGGTACCGGTGCCGTACCGTACCGACACACGGTACGATCCGGTACGAAATTGCATACCAGCCGTTTTTTTTTTTGAGAGGGTTAGATATAACTCCAATAATACATAATTGATGAATAAATGCTTAAAATCAATATTCAAATGTCAAATACATGAATACAATGTTTAAAAGCCATTTGGTACTGTATTAGGGTTTTTCATAGATACAAGAGAATCATTACATTGGAGTTTATATAGGACGACACAAGTCCACAACCCAAAGGGTCTAAAAAATCTTTGCGGGCTCCGCCCCCACATCCCTGGCAGGGGGCGCTGCCCCCTTGACCCCCGCCCGCTAAAACCCGGCCCCAAACGGCTATAGAGCCGTTTGGGTTACTGTTCATTATACCGCCCGGTATGCACATAATATCGCCCGGTTTGGGCGGTATATGCCGAAACATGTGGCCGACAGGGCCACCCGTTGCCAACGTTTAAAAGTTATCATACCGGGCGGTATGATACATATACCGCCCGGTATACATGATATGCTCGGTATTTTCAAATACCGGGTATATCGTATACCGGAAATCTCAAAAACCGGTATATACCGCCCTTATCGTACCGTTTTGGGCGATTTTTTAAACCATGGTTGATGGTATATGTTGTTTAATCTTTGGCCCAAACAAGATTTAAACATAGGACCTCGGACCTCCCACTGCAATACCTTCTCAAAGTTTAATTGGTTGACCACTTTTTGTTTTGAGGAAAGGAAACTTGTATTCATTTCAAGAGAATTGAAGAAAATACAAGTTTAGGGGAGGGGAGAAAGGAACTAAAGTACAAGGGGAAAGGAGAGAGTAGCCATCAAGAGGGTTTTACATCAATACAACAAAATGCTCATTTACAAAAGTTGAAATATGTGGCTGCCTTAATGGCCAAGGAGACTGTTGTGGAGCTTGAGTTCTGAAAACGGCGCAAGTTCTTCTCCATCTATAAGAACCAGAACCAACACCAGGTGAGTAGGAGGCGGAATTTGTACTTGCTCTTGTTGTTTAGATGTGTGCGTGAGTTGCTCCAAGGTTTCCATTGTAGGGGAAAGCGAGGGTCTCCTAGGATGTTCAAGTAATGCTGCTAGCCTACGTTGGAAAAAGGGCAATCTTCGAACAGGTGATCGTGCGTCTCTTGTTGTGTCTCGCAAAGTATACAATTTTCGTCCCCTAATATTCCCATTCAAAGATAGAAACTTTCGGGGGATACCCGGTTTCCATATAAGTGGGTGAAATTTTTCCTTGATCCCTTTGAAAGTAAGCAAAGTAAAGAGATTTGGTGGAGAACTGTCGGTCTCTGGTCCATTTCCAAATTAGGATGTCATTCCCACAACGTTGAATGCAGGTGAGGTCTTGAAGAAGTTTTGGGATGGAGGGGGTTGCAATAAGGGATGAGAAGTGTATGTTCCATCCTAGAAATGACCCCGACCGTGGAGATAGTGATATCCGGACCAATGGTTTGCCGATAAATGGTGGGGTATTTCCCCGCCTAACGCAGGCTGCCAATTCAAGTGCCCTTCTGAAGTTTGATAGATGTCCCCTCTTCCACATGAAAATTGATGCTGGAGGTGAATATTTGCTGGAGCTTTGCAATTTCTTGCCAAATCAGGGAGAGGTTACGTGTCTGTTTGTGCCAGGAGCATTGTCCCCCCAAAAGATGATCAACATAGGGATCCATGACAGGTGTCTTTTGTGAGCAAATTTCCATAACCAAGAGCCAAGTCTTGCTTGATTGTGCGCTTGTAAGTCAAGGATACCCAACCCCTTGTCTTCCTTAGCGCAAGTCATATGATCCCAACATATCGCAAGTCATACGAAGCCGTCGTGTGTCCACCTAATGTAGGTAGTTTATAAGCTCCCAGCATGCATCCGATCCACTGCATGTGCCACGTAGGTGAGGGGTGCGCTCTGGCAGAATCTCAAAGAACTTAACTGCTGCTCGAGAGGCAATTGTTGAAGGTTGATGATCATTGGTGTTTAGATCAAGCCCAAATCACCAACAGCAGTTTTATTCTGCCGAACTCGGACAGGTTGTCTACCAGCTCCCTTGAGAAGAGTAGCCTTCCGAACGGATGCTCTGGTGACGTAGTTGCCAACGGCGGGGCATCGCGGATCGAAGGCTTCGTCAGATTAGTTGAGAGCGCGAAGTGGAGGTTGGGCGTTCCAGAGTAGCTGCAAAATTTGGTTGACCACTTACCCAAAAGATTAGGATATTAGGAAAATGTCCAATTTATCCTTTATATTCTAATCCAACATAGACCTAGACAAGTGATACATCTATGCAAGATATATATAATTTTTTTTTAGAAATCAAGCCATGTATGATGAATTCCTTAGACTTGTGTGGAAATCAATATGTTTAACCAACAAACATGCTACTGGAAGTTAAGCATTGTTCTTATTTTCACATTGTGAAAGATATGGAGAAGATTTGGCATCACAACTAGATACCCATATATTAAATGCATAGAGTAATGCTATTGTTGTTTCCATTAATATTTAGGTATCATTTGGCTCTGAGTTGAGCAACCGTGCTCCAACCTTTGATATGGACCTATCAGATTTAATGGATGGCGAGCAGCCAATGTCATATGAGAATGCATACAAGTATTTTGCACAAGATCCATCTCAAAAGTGAGTCAGGTTTTCCCCTTGAGATTACATTGTTCATTTGGCATCACTTATTACCCCACTAACATGTCATCTTCTCAGGTGGGCAGCCTATGTTGCTGGAACAATTCTTGTTTTGATGTCTGAGCTTGGTCTGCGTTTTACTGAAAGTATAAGCATACTGGTACAACTTGATTCCCTTCTCTGATATGATTATAATGCATACCTGTATGTGAGTGTACAACTATTACTTATCATGTGTTGATTAATAGTCATTGGAGTATAACATAGATAATGCAGGAAGGGATGTATATATTTATTGAAAGATTGTGAACTTTTGATCTATTGAAAATGCCAGTTATCATCAATACTAATTTGCATTAATGATTGAGGAACTATAATCAAATCTGTTAATACTTAGTGGCATGTTGATTCTTGATATCTTTGAGCCATAACAATTTGAAATTTTACCAAACACGATATGTTCTTTTTACTTTTTTTTTATCTGGTCGATGATTTGACTGAGTAACAAAATGATGTTAAAAGATGAATATTATGTAAGGTTATACAGCCTAGATATACTGCAATCTATCTATTTCTTGTGCTAACTGTCAAGGTCATTTATCATTTAGCTAAGTTGCATGATAAATTTGAATACATCTCATTATACTTAAATATGTCTAAAAAAACGATACAACAATGGAGTGGTAAGATTCCTTTTGATGACTTCTCTATGAAGAACATTGCCTTTATTTCTAGAGATTTCTCTTTTCTTATTCTAGATCTAGTTTCTTTTTCTTACTGTTAATTTTTTGTATCTAATGTTTGAAATCTTCAGGTCTCTTCAGCTGTTCCAGAGGGAAAAGGTGTTTCTTCTTCAGCATCAGTCGAAGTGGCTACCATGTTTGCTATCGCTGCTGCCCATGGTTAGTTTCATTTTTTAGCTTTTAATCTAAATTGATTTTGTTGTCCTTCCAAGTGCAGTTGGTTCTTTAGTGAAGTTAAACAATATTTATGCTGAAAGTTCTTGAACTAGTAAAGTTTATAACTTTATATTGTTACTTAAGAAATTCAAATGCAAATGGATTTTATTGGCTTACTATTTTTTTCTAGTAAAATCGTCCTGAGGTCAATCTGAAAAAATAATTAAATAGTTCAAAGGAGACAAAAGATTCATGAAGTTGACTCTAAATAGTTGGGATATTATGGGTTGTTATTGTTACTGTGGAATCTTGTATCAAATGAGGTTAGATAATGTTCATTTCTCTTGAATAGAAACAGGTTTCTATCTTTCAAAAAAAAAACGAGGTTAGATAATGCCCACTTGTTGTCTCTGAATGCAAAATGTGTTTTATATTCGTTTGTAGAGTATGATAAGATGTTCTTGATTATGTGGAATAGTTGTTAGCATAAATATTGACACTCTTATAAGGAGGAAAAACCAAAATGATTTTGTTGGCTAAGATGTGTTACATCCAACCACAATTTCAACTGTCTTGAATGAATGTTCATCATAGAAGTTAGTTAACACCAATGATTTAAATACCGTACTGCACCATCCGAAGCCTCATTACAGTGCATGGTATATGGATCTTCCTAAAGCAACTTAATACATGAAATATTCCTTTAGGACCTTTACATTATTCTAGATTATACCATGTGGTAGCAATTTAGTATAATGGTCTTCTTTCAGCAGATTGGGTACGTAAGCCCTTGGTACTATTGAAATTTGAAAGAAGGCATTAGATAATAGTGTCGCACTTTTTATGCAATCCTCTCTGTACCCTAATTCAAGATCATCAATGTGAAAATTGCATTTCTGTTTCCTTATATAGGACTAAATATTCATCCAAGGGATCTTGCAATACTTTGCCAAAAGGTATGATCATTTAGGAAGCTTCTATGATGTTTAATTTTGCATCTGCTACCATTTTTGTAGTACTAATTAGTGCCAAGCAGGTTGAGAATCATATAGTTGGAGCTCCTTGTGGAGTGATGGACCAAATGACATCTGCTTGTGGCGAAGCTAACAAATTGCTTGCTATGGTTTGCCAGGTGCACAGTCTAATTTTGCCTAAAACCTTCTAGCATATGGCTCTGAATATTTTAGTACGTTGCTAAATACTTTCTCATGCAGCCTGCAGAGGTGAAGGAATTGGTCACCATTCCAACCCACATTCGTTTATGGGGACTCGATTCTGGAATTCGGCACAGGTTCCTACAATGTTCTTTATTGAAGTCATCTCATGCTAAAAAAATTACTAATATTTAGGTCTAGATCAAAAAAAGAAAAGTATTCATGTTTGTTGATATTGTGGATGTGGTGTTTTACATCTATGTGACTGCAGTGTTGGTGGAACTGATTACGGATCAGTGAGAATAGGCACCTTCATGGGGCGTAAGATGATCAAATCTGCAGCCTCTGTTCTATTATCGGACTCTCTTGCTAGTATAAATTCTCATCAGCAGGTTGATGAAACAATTTCTGATGAGTATGAAGAGCATGGAATTGATCTTCTGAAAAAAGAAGCTTCTTTAGATTATTTGTGTAATCTTTCAACTCACAGGTAATTAAGGTGGATATTTCTATTGTTTATTTTCCGTTAGTTTCAGTTCTTAGCCTCAGAAATAAAATGACTGTCACATAAAATCCTTTGTTCAGGAGGATGAGTACTTTTCTGATTATGGTTTGTGTGCATCCTTTATCTTTGTTGCAGATATGAAGCAGTTTATGCAAAGAAACTTCCAGAGCACATGACTGGAGAGTCTTTCATAAAGGAATATGCTGACCATAATGATAGCGTAACAGTCATTGATCCCAAGCGCACATATGCAGTCAAAGCTCCTACTAAGCATCCCATATATGAAAATTTCCGTGTTGAGGTTGCTCTATACCCTCATATATTTCAAGCATATCATTACTACATATTGTGCTCCTGAATTTCATTCTTGCTTGACTAGTCCTTCATGTGTTTGGTTATGGTTGCTGGTATGTCAAAATGCATGCTTGGATGACAAGTCCAGGAACTTAATTGTTGAATGACAAGTCACATAACTTCTGGTGACCTAGCCATCACGTTTGAGAAGCTTTATCTGTACAAGAAGCTGTTCTTGGTTCACCTCATAGAGTTACACACTTTTTGAAGCATTCTTGGTCACATAGGTTTTGAATTGAGAGCCCATGGATTTTGATTGCAGTTTTGGTGGATCATAAGATTTCAGAACAACATGTAAAGTTGTTTTGAGTTTTGACCATATGATAGTAATGTATAATATTTCTACTCTTATCATAATTCATATTTTCTTCTTTAAGTATCAAATATGTGAATACAGTTCCCTTGTCCTTAAGAACATAAATGCATAAATTGATTTCTTTCTTAACAACTTAAACTTTTGGGAAAGTTGATTACCCAATCAAATTTAACATGGTATTAGAGGAGGATGTCCAGAGTTTGAATCCTCCTATCATCAATACTTTTAAAAAAACATTTCAATTAAGTCAATGAATGTGTTGGCCTTGGGTCAAGTTTGCTGGTTGACACGTGAGTGGGAATGTTAAGAATATAGATGCATAAATTAGTCATCCAATCAAATTTAACACCTTTTATGTGTTGCTAATTTTATCTGTGAATCAAAGATGTGGGATTCCATGTTTAGCAAGTAAATAACGTGGTCATTATGGCATCTGCTCAACTCTTTCATCTTTATAATATCATTAATCTTTTAAAAAAAAATAAAATTGTCTTCATATGTTGTGTAAATAAATATGACCTTGCATTTTAATTCTATTAGTCTAAAATATATATGCTTTTTCTATAAAAAAACTGACAAGTCTTCTCTTTTCTTGATACTTGTTTGCATGCAGGCCTTCAAAGCACTATTAACAGCAGCAACAACAGATGAACAGCTTTCTTCATTAGGAGAACTTATGTATCAGGTAAACTCATGCAGCACTCCTTTTTCTCAGGTTCCTGGAAAGTTGGGAGCCATTTACTGTAGGCTTCTAAATGTTTATTATCTGTTGTCCAAAAGTGGCTTTGAGCCTTTGCTTCTAAATTAGAGCTGTCTCTTTCTCTGGTATTAATTTGCCCTGAATTATTTAGTAGAGGTCATTGTAGGAAGTTGCTGTTCTTATATCTAAAAAAGCATAGTGACAATCAGCTATTACCATCTTGATGCAGAAGCAATAATGTTGCATGTAATGTACATTACTCTGTCTCACCATGTGTTCTATGCAGTGTCATTATAGCTACAACGACTGTGGACTTGGCTCTGATGGGACCGATAGGCTTGTCAAGCTAGTTCAAGAAGTGCAGCATCGCAGAGCATCTAATGATGGAAGTACTAGCTTGTTTGGTGCAAAAATAACTGGTGGAGGTTCAGGTGGCTCAGTGTGTGTCATTGGGCGGAACTGCATCCGAAGCTGTGAAGAAATTTTGGAGGTAATGGTTCCCAAATTCTTAGCTTTACGAGATGCTTAAATTTTATTGTGGAATAAAGATGCTTTTTGTAAGATACTAATAAAGACATATGAGAGCTTCCACCTTAATAAATCACCACCTTAACGTACAGATTCTTCACTTATAGGCTCAGTCATAGTGGTGCAATTTTTGCTCTTTTGAGTCTGTGAATAATGGGTTCTTTTGAGTCACAGTTATGAGTGGTTTGCTTTGAGTCAGTAAAGTATCTTTTGATGTCGTGACAATCTATTGAATGGTTTCTCTTAAAAGATTTTCTTCCATTATTGGTGAAAGTAAGAATGTAGTTTTCAGTTTTCACACAAGTGGACGACTATTGATTCTTGATGGCCACAATTCAATAGACTTCTTACATGGTTAAAGAATGCTGTCCAAATCATTGTCAAAATATATTCCATTAGGGGGGTTTGTGTTTTTATTGACATTGTTAGTGTGTTTTTTCCTTTTTTTCCCTCATTTTTTTTTAATGATTCATGAGAAAATATCAGTCCTTTCACTTAGATTTTGTTTTTACTTAACAGATTCAGCGGAGATATAAAGCTGCAACTGGTTACTGGCCAATTATCTTTGAGGGATCATCTCCGGGTGCTGGAACGTTTGGCTACCTAAAAATCCGGCGCAGGACCTCCTCTAATTGTAAATAAAGGAACTAAATTCACTGCACAACAGCACAAGTTCTGCTTACCTATGTCTTTTCGAGTCTTGTAATTGCACTGCATGCCTGACGCTGCTCATCTTGTTTCCTATTCTGAGACGTGTGTGTATATATAAAAATATCAACTCATTGGTCCAATTTACTTTGGAAATTGTTCTTCAGCAAAATATTTGTATGCAGGATTTTGAGGAATTGATGCTGATCTTAGTTAGTCTGGAGTTATGCTTCAAGTTAAGTGTAACATACGGGTTAATATGATTCACTCAGAAGTATCTCTCCCACATCTTGCGCCGTTTTCTTCTTGTCGTGCAAGAATTTTTTCTGCAACTGATTATAAATGTAACAATGAGCATTTTTGCAAGAATTGTTTTGGACAAATGTAACAACTGATTGTTATGGACTGATAATTGGTGTAATAGTATCAACCTTACTTCTAAATATTCTGCTCTCTTCCGTTTCTCAGATCAGCCCAACATCACTATATCGGAAGCTAGGATTACCAATTCAGATGGTCGTTTTGTTAGTTGGAATCTTCGCTTCACCTCATTGATCAACATTGATTGTCTTCTTGCCTTGGCATCTTCTTATTTGGAAATGGTCCAGCCATGGGATTTTTTCCACTAAAAGCTTATATAGTTTGTTGAATTTTCGTGGTGTGCTCGACTGTTTTGCTAGATTCCTTTGACAGAATGATTTCCCTCACAAAGTTTCTATTTTTGGTTGGTTATGGATCAGGAAGAGGCTCCTTACTAGGGATTGTTTGGTTAGGTGGGGAGTCACGACGGAGGATGTGTGTCTGCTTTGCAATCTGGATAAGGAGTCCCATGCGCATTTATTTGGCTCTTGCTCCTTCAGTTTGAATGGGTGGATCTTGTCCCTTTCGGCTATAAACCAAAGCTTTTTTCCTCTTTTTGATCGTTCTTGGGAGATTACTGATTCCGAGAGTTTAATGGATAAAAAAAGAACTAAGCTCTTGCTAATCTGGAGTTGGTCGATTTAGTTTGAGAGAAACACAAGAGTGTTTCAGGGAATTTCTGCAGCTTCTTCATCCTTCTCTCGGGCTTCCTCTGCTGCTGCTTTCTACTCGGCAATCATTTCCTGATGCAGTTCTTTTTGTTCTATGTTGCTAGCTATTTTTATTTGGAATGTTCTTGTCTTTTTGTTTCCTCTACTCCCTCACTGTATGTAATTACTTTTCATCACTCTTGAAATATATTACAGGTTTCTTTGTTAAAAAAAAAAAATTGTAACAACTCACTCTCTGTACCATTATACACATATTATTTATCTATTTACTAACTTACACATGCTATCAATATTAATTAGAAATTTACGCATATCATTTATTTATTTTACACGTGAATCTTCTATAGCTCATGTGACAAATTTCTTAATTAAAGTAAACATGTCAACTTGGGAAGACAATGCGACTGGATATCAGAATTTTACATGGATACCATCTATATACTTTTTTAAAAATTTTAAGTGGTGTATTGATTATTTGTTCAGCTAACGTGTCAAGTATTTAGAAAAATATTATTTAAATAGAAAAAACTTGCCAAGTGACCTATAGCCGGCTTTATATCATGCCTCACGTCATAATATGGATACTCCAGATATTATTAGATGGGAACAAGAACAGTGATCATATCTTAACTAGAACATTTACTTAAAAGTATAGAAGGTTGAGTATGTTGACCTGAATGAATCAAGGTCCCAAAATTTCTAATACATATTGGTCGACAGAATATAGAAGATCAAAATCCGCTAGATCAGATTCATCATGATATAGTCTATAGATATGTAATTTTTATTCAAGATCATGATCCACAATCATACACATGGCTTGGGCTGGTAATCAAACCAAGTTGTTAAAGCCTCATGTGTCAACAATAAGTGATTCAACAGTTTATTAGTATATAATAATATGAAAGGGAATTTAGAGAATAGATCACAATGGCGCAGCGGAAACGTGGTGGATTCATAATCCACAGGTCCTAGAATCGAAACCTGGTGCTAATAATATTTTTTTGTTTTTGTGGTTCATATCGTAACTGAGTCGAACTCAAACCTAATCGGAGCTGCCTTTTAATTGATTCATATATTCTACCGGTCCACCCGAATCTGCCACCGCACTTGATGTGCACGTGAGCCTTTCCTTGCGGAAGGGGTCTCTTTCTCTCCCCCTTCAATTCTCCTTTTATTTCCTTCTCGACTCAACTTGATCCAGAGCTGTTTCTTTTTAGGGTTTCACTCTTCTCGTTCCGTTCTCCAGTTTGTAGTCGCCATGGATCTCGATCTCAACGCCCCCCATTCAATGGGAACTACCATCATCGGGGTGACCTACGATGGTGGCGTCATCCTCGGAGCGGATTCTAGAACTAGCACAGGTCTGATTCAACTCGGGATCGAAGCGTTTTTCTTCTATATTTTGTTTCAACTCTACTCGGTTTCTCTTCTCTTACGTTTTTCGCTGACAAGTTTTCATTTTACTTTCAGGGATGTATGTTGCTAATCGGGCATCAGATAAGATCACCCAGCTAACGGATAATGTTTACATTTGCCGTTCTGGATCGGTAACAATTTCCTTGCGTGTTGGGCTAATTTTTTTTCTTATTTTTATTTTGGCTAATCAATTCAACGCGACTGAATTTGAATTGGATTTACTCACACAATTTCATTGTAGTGAGTTACACTAGCATTAGTGGAGCCCAAAAGTTGTACGGTATTGTGATTATGGCATAAATTATGACATGTATTGCATGAATCACCAAGCTGAAAAAGTATTGTTTTTCTAACTTCTAGTTAAGGTGGTTTTTAGCCTTTCTAAAGATAATGAAGGTCTCTTGTAGAACCTCACAACGAGTAAGCTAACCCCACGGTAGTCAATTACTTGTATAATTATTTCTCATTTAACTCAGTTAGAAGTTTGAGTTTTTTTTTTCTCTTATGACTGAATTTGATGGTTCATCTTGAATGGTTACTTTGAAGCTTTGTCCTTTTCTCATGTCCTTAAGTTATTGTGTCCACTGTTTATCTTTATCATACAAACACCTAGCTGTTATCAGGTTTTATGTAGTTGGGTGTCAGAGGCTGAAAAGTTCTATGCTGCATATACACCCATCTTGATTAACTATTATGCACCCATTGCATTGAAAACATATGTTCTTATGTGCATCCTACGTTTCTAAATTTTGTTCGCAAGACTTAGTTTTTCTTCCACCTTTGGCAGAACTATTCATTGACAATGTTCATTTTAACTGTTTTCTTTGCACTTGCAATTGGTGTATTATGGTACTTTCTTACCTAATTATCAATTTGTTTTTTTGTACTTTTAAGTCGTTGGCAATTTAATATTATCTTTAACCCACCTAGAAAGTAAAGACTAATACTATATGCCTAGAATCATAAGATTTAGCATTTTTGCTGGGGCACAGTTGATAAGAGGGAAGAGTCGAACAGAAAATATATGAATATGAGTTAGTCAGCTAATCTAACCTTAAATGCAATAAAGAATCTTTCTGTTTCATGATAATTGTAAAATATTTGTACAGTTTATATTCTAACCAATATATTTCTGTCATTTATTGACACACGCTTGTGTCCCCTTGTCAAATGTAAAAATGAACCAATCCCTTCCATTGCTGCAAAAGATGTCATCAAATCTCATAATATCTATATATATTTTATAAATTCCACAAAATTGTTACACATACTCAAAGGCCCTACTCAAAGGCCAATATTGTAGATGTATGTTCTCAATATTCATGGAGAAAGTGCCAATTCAAATGGAATGGGTTCGAAATACATGATTGCATGTATTGAGATTATACCTTTTTTTATTCATTAAATAGTGTTTAATTACTTAAAAAGTTTGTTGAAAATTGTTGAGTAGTATTAGGTGGTAAAATGAAGAGAAATTTGCTATTTTAGGTACAATAGTGAATAATGGGCCCAAGGTACCCAACAAATCCTTAATTGGGATCATGGGATCTGATTCTTATGTCACATTGTTATATTTTGAACCATTAAATGGACCAATTTGGGAACAATTCGTCAACAAACTTACAAATATTGGCATTCCTTATTTCCATTCAATAATGTTGCAATAGTACCTTGATGTTGGGCAAGTGATTCATCGTGACCTTGCAATAAAAAGGTTAATATTATTGGAAATTAACCCTGAACTTGCTTTATTATCTTTTTTCCAGTATATAAAATAGTGAACTTTAATGATTCTATTATTATTAAATCATGATATTTGCCCTTACCTTAACAAAGGAAGCCTGAACCCCTTCCCAAGAACTATTTTGCTCCTGATCCCAAATCAATACTAAGGAAGCCCCAACTAATTGAAGATTTGTGGGAAATACTTCCAACAATTTCCATGAAGGATATAATTGACAACTCCAAGACTTCCAAGTTGGATAGTTTACTCACCGTTAAAGGTCTCAAGGAAAAAATGTTGCTGAATTTATGCCATCAACTATTTCATATATGACTATGGATCAGATCAAACAAAACAAAATACTTTTTCTTGGTTGGTTTGATCTCTTGGACCCAATATTTCAAAATTTTGATTCCTTGTTTTTTTTTTCTTTTTCTGCTGTTAGAACATAGTTGACAGGAAGAGCCTGATTTAAAACCTATGGATATCAATTAGTCAGCTCATCTAACCTGAAGTTGCAAAAATGATTGTTGTTGTTTCATGAGAATTGCAAACAATCTGTGTAGTATGGTTTGCATTCTAATTTCTAACTAATATAGTTGTTTTACTTGACCCACTTTTTCCCCCTTGTACTAGCATTATTTTCTATTAATCTAATAGTTTTAGTTTCTTGTTGAAATCCTTATTTAAACCAATTTGGTAAAAGCAAGCTTCTGTAATTCTTGTTTTCTTGCAGGCTGCTGATTCCCAGGTTGTCTCTGATTATGTCAGATATTTCCTTCATCAACACACGTGAGTTTAATTATACTTTTGCTTCTTTCTCTTATTGACTTCTTGTGGTATGAAACTATGAATGCTTAGTATAGTTGTAATTATGGGCCATAGTAATTCTAGGATTTTGTTTAGGACTGCTTGTTTCAGTAAATAACTTAAGCATATAAACAATTAGATGGCTGTCTAATGGTTTATTGATGATCTGATTTAACTGGTCTTTCCTTTTTGGTTTGCAGAATTCAACTTGGGCAACCTTCAACTGTGAAGGTGGCAGCTAATTTAGTTAGACTATTGTCATATTCAAACAAGGTATCAACATGATTATTTTCTAGTAGAAGTAAATATCTAAATTATTATATTTCTAAAATTTTCATGAATGATGATAAATCAATGAGTTTATTTTGTGGATATATACCTATAAGGCTATAACTGTGATATTATTTTCTCTGTGCATGTTACTACCTGCCAACCTAATAAAATTAGTATTTAGTACTATGTGTCCCCTTCCCATGTCTTTTACCATATCTCAATATTGAATATGGGAGCTCTTAAATTAATATTTGCTTTTGTTCATGTTGTATACCTTACCTGGCAAAAAAAGTTGCATAACCATTGAACTTCTTTTATCTGAGTTTGGCACATATCTTTCTTGTCCAAAGACATCTACTATTTCATTTTTATCAATATTTAAGCTCTAGTGTGTAGATGGTCTCACTTGTAAGTCTTATACCATGAACATTCTAGAACATGCTGCAAATGGGTGTCATTATTGGCGGATGGGACAAGTATGAAGGAGGTCAAATATATTCTGTTCCCCTTGGAGGGACAATTTTAAAGCAACCTTTTGCTATTGGAGGTGGGTCTGACAATCAGGGTTCTAAAGTCTTGAAATTATTCTTGATTCTGTTTTTTCATTTATAATCTGCTTTGTCACAATCTTGTTTGCTGCCAACAGGCTCCGGTTCAAGTTACCTTTATGGTTTCTTTGATCAAGCATGGAAGGAGGGCATGAGCAAAGATGAAGCTGAGGTATGTTATCTTTTTTATTTTGACATGTTCAGCAAAAGCTTGCTTTTTTATGACAGTCTCTCACATCTACGCCAATCTGAATTTTTCGCAAGTACAATTGTACACAAGTATGTCAAATCTTTGAGTTCATGAGAGGTGGTGAAATTCTAAGTTGCTACCATTTATTTAAGCTATCATTCTGCTGTGTACTTCAGATCTAGAACTTGATTGTTCACTTGAGTGACTTTAGCGTGCTTATTTTCTCTTGGTGCTCAATTATCAAAATTAGGCAATTCAAACAACCTAAATAGCATTGGGCAGTTATTAGTCTCACATGTTAATGAATTATTATTCAGATCGAGATTCAAGATTGGCAATGCTTACTTCATGTTTGATCTAACTTCGGAACTATCTTGTTTTGGCACTACAAAAGGTGATGAGAAGGCTGTTAATTATTGATCATAGACTAGGCTATGACAAACTTGCAAGTTAAAAGTGAAAATTATACAAAGACCAGGTTCCCTTATATCCTCTTATGTTATTTGAGATATGTTGCTCCTATTTCTGTACTTCGAAGAGATTACTTCATCCGTCTTGGTGCCAAGTGCATTGTTGTGCAGATAATACTTGGTTATAAAGATTTTCATCATTAGGAAATCATTTGAGAGATTACCATACTCTGATGCTTTTTCTTTCCAAAATGCAGAAACTAGTGGTGAAGGCAGTCTCTCTTGCTATTGCACGGGATGGAGCAAGTGGAGGTGTTGTTCGCACTGTTATTGTGAGTATACTTGGCACATCTTAAGTCAGCTAAATTAATAAGTTCCGTGTATGTTTTTGAAGAGCATACAAAATGGAAACCACCATGGTGCTTCTGATCATCAAGTCATGTCTGCAAACTTTTTTAATATGATTTATAATGGATAAAGATAATAATGGTCCAATTTATTGGCAACTGCAGTAGAATTTTGAGCTTTTGTACCATGTGTTTATTTCGATCCCAGTGTCTATGCCCTGTGGTTAAAAGCTTCAAATACAGAGTCCTGGAAGATTGCCAATTGATTGCCACATTTTTTTGGAAAATGTCAATTCTGGTAGGATGACTTGGATCAAGGAAATAATTGACCCGCTTGCCACTTGATTTATTTATACCAGTTAATTAAATGGATGATCACACCTTTGAAACTTCTCGTGGTCATGTAGTTTACTTGGTTCTACTGAGATGTCTCTATTCTGCAAATTACACATTTACTAGACACATGGTTGCTTTGATTTCACAAGTTTTGATTGATAATCATATAGTAGTATAGTAGCTCATGTTTCTGACACTTTGCCAATGATCCCATAGATCAATGCCGATGGTGTTACAAAGAACTTCTACTCAGGTGACTCCCTTCCTTTATGGCATGAAGAGCTGGAGCCACATAACTCACTCCTGGATATCCTGGCATCCAGCAGCCCCGAGCCTATGAGCACTTGATCTCTCGAGTTTCTTTCATTCCTAGAATTTGTTCTTGCCACTGGAATTGTTCGTTGGAAATGTACTTTTCATGGATGTCTACTGATTAAAACACCTAGTGTTTATCTCGAACTTAAAAATTTAAAATATAGCAGTTGAGCGTTGAAATGGTACATTGCAGCTGTCGGCTTTCTATCTCTTTTTCTCGTTAAGTTTGCCTATGAGAAAAACCCATGACTGGATTGGGCAACTACGCAAGGGATTGTGTATCAAAAAGCCAATTGGTACAAGGTATATAGAGTAAAATGTATCACCTCTTGCACTCTCGGTAATTATACTTCGATACTTTCTGAGTTATATTTCACCTACTTTCAAGGCAATCGAGACTCCTCCATTAACATGACTGAGAATTAGTGAGTGCGATATAGTTAAAGTATATAATTAGGTTGACCAAGTAAATGAATGGAAATATTTGATATTTTGTTGAGCTGTTATAATATGAGTAGTGCAAAATTAACCAACAAATAGAAGATATTGTGTTGAGCTAGCCGTCAATGTTATGTAAATGTTTACGTTATGTAAATGTTTATGTTATCGACAAACAAACTAAGTTTCGGGATGCCGTGTCTAGGGGTGGTAATTTTATCCGCATCTGCTAAGTAAAAATCGCATCCGCACCGTATTCGATCCATATTCGCAAGTAAAAATGGATATGGATACGGATATGAATTTAGAAAACTTATATCCGCACGGATATGGTGCGGATACAGATATGACTGTGGATCCGCACCGTATCCGCACCGCCTATCCGCGTCTCTGAATTACTATTTTGCTCATATAAGTTATTAATATATATAAGAGCTCTATGGTAATTTCATGTCAAGATGAATTTTGAAATATATTATATATTTATTTTGGATCAATGAATTGATAATTTTTTAATTTTTTAAATTAAATATATTATTTTAATATTTTTTTATTAAATACGGTGCGGATACAGATGCGGTGCGAATATCCGTATTTGAAGCGATGCAGATATGGATATTCATATTCACATCCGTAGCGAATACGGTGTGAATACGGATGAGCGGATATGGGATGCAGTGTGGATATGGATAATTCAGTATTCGCACCGTATCCGCACCGTATCCGATCCGTTGCCAACCCTAGCCGTGTCTAAACATAGGAGTGTACGCCGAAATTTAGAAAACAGGGAAGCGGCATTTACTTGGTATTGCGAAATTTGTTTAGGCAAAATACATGGGTATTGCGAATTTACCCATTTAAGTAAATATTACAAAGGGAAACGACATTGATTCTTTCATCAAAGTACAAGTCCATCTTAATATGCAAATATTAAGGCAGAGCATAAGTTTACACATCGTTTTCATATTAGTCTCAACTCTCAATACTTTCAACTCATAGGTAGCGAGAGTTAAAAGGGGCGTAAACTACGATTTTATGTTGATACCGTTAGTGCCAAGAATAAAAAGAAGACGAAGGATGCCTTCAAATTATCTTCTATCCAATACAGCAATTTAGATAGAGTGCAGATGTTCATCTTGAATTCACCACAGTGGTCTCCAGGAGGTTGGAGAAGTGTAGAAGGGATTGATGGGATTTGATTGAGGCACGTGATGCTGATATTTTCTTCTTTTTCAGCCTCGCAAGCACTTTCCTAACCTCATTTGCCAGCTCAATCACTGTTCCATCTTCATGACCTGCATTTTCTTTCTGTGTCATTAACTGAGTACGTGATCTTTGTAAAATAGTGAAGAGACATACTTGCTAGAAGAAATACAAGGATGATTCAAGTAGAAATTTTTGACTTATTGTTTCTATGCTTCTAGCACAATGTAAAGGGCGAAAAGGCACATGTTTAAAGCGATCTATCAACTTAAATCAAACAACAGATTAACATGCTGCACGCTATTGGAATTGAGATTCGTGGCAGCTACCTGCTTGACATAATCCTTCTTATGATGAGCAGAAGATCATGCATGGCACATAAACAAACTCAATAAGATGGTTCATACCTATGTCAACCATTGCCTTCTCTAGCAAAAATAGGTAGTCTCTGTTGTTCCCACAAGGACCACTTGCAGTAGCAATTTGCCTGAAATTTTTGCACCGAGGTCATTAGCTTAACGTAGAAACACATGGATATAAATTGAGATTTTATAGCTAATGACAAAACATGGATTGTACTTAATTCCACTGCAAAATACCTTGCCATATCCTCCAGCGAAGCTGGACCTAGGTAGTATCTGTTGGTTTCTTTGTTGGGGGTGGATGTGAAACTACACAAGAAATGAATAGTTGTTTAACACTATATAAAAGTAAAAGCAGCTAAACATGAAATACACATCCATAATTATATTTCAAAAGAAATATGTTCTTGAAAGTTGGTTTCTTACACAAGAACTCCTTTCACGGCTGGCTTGAATGGATCGTCCTCCTAAAGACACCACATTAAAAAGTTGATAAACAATGGGTATTAAACAAACATGAATACTTAGGGCTGTTCATGAGTCAAACCCGACCCAATGAACCCGAGAATCCGACCCGACCCGAACTAATCGAGCCGGGTCAGGTTCAGTTTTTTCAAACCCGACTATAATCGGGTCGGGTCTCGGGTTTTAAGGTTCGGAACCCGAGTACCCGATACCCAACCCGATTACCTGATTAATTGTATTTTTTATTATTTTTTAAAAATATATATGTTAAAAAATTAATTTAATAGGTTCAGGAAGACGTGGCCGCGTCTTCCCAAGAAGCAGGGACGCTACTTATTGGGAAGAAGCGTCTTCCCAAGAAAGCGCGTTGGGAAGACACGTCTTCCCATCTTCCCAACGCGTGTGGCGCGGGAAGACTCGTTTAACGCATGAAGAAGAATTTTTTTAAATATTTTATTTTTTATCGGGTAACCCGACTACCCGACCCGATCCATTTCGAGCGGGACAGGTCAGATCAGGTTAAAAAAAAAATTACTTCCAAACCCGACCCGACCCAACCCAGCTGTTGTTGGTTGTCGGGCCGATTTTTTCTCCAACCCCGACCCGACCCATGAACAACCCTACGAATACTCTCGGTATGGTACTATACCTTGTAAAAATCCACAGATGCCTTCATGTCATACTCACATTCTCTTCTTTCCAAATACTGAGATGTTTCAACAACTTTGTTACCTGCACGATAAAGAACTAAATCTAATGAAAGATAAGTTTTACCTGCATTGCTGCCTTTTCCTTGTCTGTGCCTCCTTTAACACAATATGCAGCACCCCACTGAAAGATATGAGAGATATTGTTAAACAGAATGATGCAGTGCACTGTGCACATTTCATTAAAGCAAATAGGAACATTTGATTAGGGTTTCTATAAAAGCAATTAGGTTTTTCTTTAGTTGGATTATTTCAGTAATTTGCTTTGCTGGGATTTTCTGATTATAACCTATACAAAGGCTCATGATCCGATGTTTTTCTCGCTTTTTCCAAACTTATGCATTGCAACCCTTGATTTATTTCCCAATTTCTATCTCCCCTATTCCCCTATTTCACCTCACCCCTCCCTCGGTTCTGCATTAAGAAATATCAAATTATTTTCAAGTACGACATTTTGTTAATCTTAATACCATAAAATTGCAGGTTTTAAGTCAAACATGCTATGTGGATATTTCAAATAATTACAACATTTGCTGAAATTGTGACCAAAACTACTAACTTCCAGAAAATATGAGGCAATAGGTTAACTCTTGAGCTCTAAAATTCCCAGTAAGAATAATCTAGTTTCAAAGTAGAATTTTATAGATCCTAAACCACACTTAATCCTATACATTTTGTTAAGCCCCAAGAGTTCATTATATTCATCTCAATGTGAGGAGAAATATATAGATATACAAAAGTGTAAGATAGTCCTGAGGAATATAAGTAAACCTATACTAGCATAATAACATAGCAAAATAACATAACGTATTTAACACTCCCCTCAAGCTGGAGCATATATATTAATCATGCCCAGCTTGCTGCAAAGAAGTTTGAACCGAGTAGAGCTGAGTGCCTTGGTGAAGATATCAGCAAGCTGTTCTTGAGATGAAGTGTGAGGAGTGACAATTTTCTTGGAGAGAATGGAGTCCCGAATAAAGTGGCAGTCAACCTTAATGTGTTTGGTCCTTTTATGAAAGATAGAATTGTTGGCAATATAGATAGCAGATTGGTTATCACAATACATAGTCATTGGCTCATCAAGAGAAACTCCAAGTTCTTTGAGTAAATTTTCTACCCACATCAATTCGTAGGTTGTGTGCGCCATGGCCCTGTATTCAGCTTCTGCACTAGATCGAGCTACCACATTTTGTTTTTTACTTCTCCAAGTAACCATATTTCCTCCAACATAAGTGCAATGTCCAGTGGTAGACCTCCTATCATGAGTAGACCCAGCGTAGTCTGCATCAGAATAGCCTTTAACTCTTATGTGACCATTTTTCTTATACCATAACTCATAACCCGGTGATTTTTTAATGTAGTGCAAAATCTTCAACACTGCATTCCAATGGGAACAATTTGGCTTATGCATGAATTGACTTACAACTCCTACTGCAAAAGAAATATCTGGCCGAGTTACAGTAAGATATATCAATTTTCCGACCAATCTACGAAATCTTGCTGGGTCCTCGAAATCATTTTCTCCCTCTATTGCTGGAGTGAGTTGAGACTCAATAGGAACTTCAACAGGTTTACAACCAAGTAAGCCTACTTCATTAAGAAGATCGGTGGCGTACTTCCTTTGAGATAAGACTACTCCTGTAGAATTGTAGGCAAATTCAATGCCTAAAAAATATTTTGGACGACCAAAATCTTTGGTGACAAAATATTTTTTCAAGTGAACCTTTACTTTGTCAATCCCTTCTTTATCACTGCCTGTAAGGAGAATATCATCCACATATACTGCAAGAACAATGCATAGTGAATACAGAGTGATCTGCCTTACACTTTTTAAGCCCAAATTCTAAGGCAATTTTGTTAAACTTATCAAATCAGGCCCGAGGACTTTGCTTGAGACCATATATAGCTTTAATCTGCACACATAATTCTCCCCCTGAGCAACAAACCCAGGAGGTTGCTCCATGAAGACCGTCTCAGTTAAATCACCATAGAGAAAGACATTTTTGACATTCATTTGAAACATGCTCCAACCGAGATTAATTGCCATAGAGATGATAATCCTAACAGAATTGAGCCGAGCCACTGGTGAAAAAGTATCAAAGTAATCTACCTCATATTCCTGAGTGAAACCCTTTGCAACGAGACGAGCCTTGTAGCACTCAATTGACTTATCCGACAGATATTTCACAGTAAAGACCCATTTGCAAGCTACAAGTGTAGCGCCATGCGGTAATTTTACCAGATCCCAAGTGTGTCGAGTCCTGAGAGCATTCATCTCCTCATCCATAGCATGTTTCCAACTAGGGTTGAGCAGAGCTTCCTGATAAGTCCTAGGAATGGAGACGGTAGACAAGGACAATGCAAACTCACGAAACGATGGTGAGAGATGAGTGAATGAGATATAGTGACTAATAGGGTGAGCTGTATAAGTACGTGTACCTTTCCGAAGAGCAATAGGAACATCAAGCTCAGATGAAGGATCTTGAGACTGAGGAGTGGAAGGCGAGGTCTGCTTCTTGGAGGGCCCATCCGCTCTCTTATGTCTCCTCTGATATACCTGTAATGGAGGAATAGTAGTGGGAGGTGGCACATCTATAGGGGGCGAAAGTGGAGGTGGAAGCGGAAGTGAAGGCGGAAGTGGAATGGACTCAATATTAGGGTCGCGAGAACTTTTAAAAGAGATGAAGAATAGTGTATCCTCAAAGAACGTCACATCAACAGTTATAAAGAGTTTCCTAGTTCCTGGATCATAACACCTATAACCTTTCTGGGTGCGAGAGTACCCAAGAAAGATGCACTTTACCGCCCTTGGGGATAATTTGTCATGTCCAGGTCCAGACTATGAGCAAAGCAAATACACCCAAAGGTTTTAGGAGGAACTTTAAACAATGGCGCATTGGGATAAAGAATGAAATAAGGAGACTTGTTTCCAATAACAAAGAAAGGAACTCGATTGATGAGATAGGTAGCCGTAAGAACAGCATCCCCCAAAACATACCGAGCTACGTTCATATGAAACATCAAAGTTCTAGCAACATCCAACAGATGACGGGTTTTGCGCTTGGCAATCCTGTTTTGTTTAGATGTGTAAGAACAAGATGTCTCATGAATAATACATCGGGAAGTACAAAAGTTAACAAAATCGAAATAAAGATACTCACGAGCATTATCAGTGCGCAAGATTTTGACAGATATACCAAACTGATTTTTTATTTCAAAATAGAAGTTTTGGAATTCGGTAAACACCTCAAACCGACACTTCATTAAATAAACTCATGTCATGATGAAAGTCACAAAATACCTGTATCCCACACGACTAATAACAAGACTTGGACCCCAAATATCAGAGTGGATTAAATTAAAAATAGATTTACTACGCAGATCCGAGCTTTGTGGAAAGGACACTCTATGGTGTTTGCCTAACTCACAAGCTTCGCACTTAAAAGGAACAAACACAATAGACTCGGAAGAACACTCTTAAGTTTGTCAGAGGAGGAATGACCTAGATGACAATGTCATTGGTAGAAGGAGATGGAATGATAAGCAATAGGAAAACATGACGACAACAGATAAACACCTCTAGATTCATCTCCCCCACCAATCTTCCTCCTTGTCTTTAGATCCTGTATAACACAATGAGAAGGGAAGAAAGTCACTGAACAACTATGATTTTTAGTGAGTTGGCTAATGGAGAGCAAGTTAACAGGGAATTTAGGTAAGTAAAACACATTGTCAAGATTCAAATCGTCAAAAGTTGCTATGGAACCTGAACCTTGAACAAGTGATACGGAGCCATCAGCTAGGCGAACATAAGGAAAACTAGAGGTAGTATGAAATTTTGAAAACAGGTTCTTGTTACCTAACATATGATTTGAAGCACCAGAATCAAGGATCCAGGACATACCAGAAGAGACAGTAGCCGCTACCCCAAAAGAAGAAGCCATACTTGTGGAAGAGGAGGTGGCACGAAGCACTCTAGCCATAACGCTACTCAGGTCATGAATAGTGTTATCAGCCATAAGTTGGGTTCTTACACCATAAAGTGACGATGGAAGCCCGTTCAAAAATTTTGCAACAAGAAATTCATCTTTGTTTTTTTTAGTACAGAGACATCAGCCACAAGAGGATGGTACTCTGCTAATTCATCCGCCTTAGCCTGGAGAGTAGCATAATATTCCTGCACAGATCTGTCTTCGTCCATTTTCAGATTAGAAAGATCGGAATACAGATTATATATCTTTGATATGTTCTTGTCTTGATAATAAGTTTGTCTTAGGGCATCCCACATATCTTTCGCCCTTAAGTGGAAAACCATTGTGGAAGCAATTTGTGGTTCAAGACTGTTTAATAACCAAGAGATAACAACACAATCATTTGCTTCCCAGTCAACATATTCAGAAATATTTGTAAGGTCCGGTGGATCCTGATCAAGATGATGGGTTTTCTTATATGAACCACATAAGACTCTGAAGGCTCTTGCCCACAAGAGATAGTTAGCACCATTTAACTTGATAAAGGTGCCAAATGAATTGATAGAGGGAGAAGTCCAGATCCAAGGAAAACAATAAATTTCAGCCGCTGAAATTTTACCCTAAAGAGCAGTGCCTGGAAGGATCGGAAGATAGAGGGTGTTGTTGAGTTCTTATCGAGAGAGGAAGACAACCCTAAGATCACCGGAGATGCTTGAGACGTAGGTTGATGCAGGGTTGTTTTTTTTTAAAAAGAAATTCCAGCAAATTTGGAATTCCAGTAGTCTTCGAAGAAGAGGTGAACCAGGAGACGCCTTCAGAGGAGAGGTTCCCAGGAGCAAGAAGGGGCAAACCAGGAGAGGTGGACTTGGAACTTGATCTTGTTGTCCGCCTGGACCAGGAAGAGGAGAGGCGTACCCGGAGAGATCCGCCTGGAGTATGTTGCCCGCCTAGAATAGGCAGATCTTGAGGCTTCAAGGAGCGGCTAGTTTGGGTGATGCCAAACCCTAGCCGTCGGGTGTAGGTGGAGAAAAAAAGGGAAGAGGAAAAGAGAAAAGAAAACCCTAGGGCTCTAATACCATGTTAAGCCCCAAGAGTTCATTATATTCATCTCAATGTAAAGAGAAATATATAGATGTACAAGAGTGTAAGATAGTTCTGAGGTATAATATAAGTAAACCTATACTAGCATAATGACATAGCAAAATAACATAACGTATTTAACAAATTTAAATATGGAGCTGGCAATCTACAAGATATAGAAACTGTTGGGTTTTGACTTAAATTGGGTTCGAATCTAATCCAACGAGCCTGACGAGGCTGAAATCAAAATCAAAGTTAAATTGATCAATATAAGGTTGAACCAATTTTAGGTTAAACTGAGAAATTGCTGCATTGAACCGGTCCAAAATTGATTGATCAATTCTTTCTTCTCCACTTGGAAATGCAGAAATCACAATTCATCAATTATTGGTTGGACTCCAGATCTAAAATTCTTGGCCAATTCTTCGTCGTTTCCAAATCTGTCTTCACACTGCAATCTCCTCGTTGAGGAGAAGATGAAGGAATTTTTAGCATTGATTGGCACCTCATTTCACCTGATTTTGGACTTGATGAAGCTAGGAAGGTGGCACTATTTTCATGCTGTTTTCATCCATTTCTTCACCAAATTTCTCAAGTGAGTTCTCCTCCTACAAACTGATCATTTCGGAAAGATTGCATAGACAATTTGGCAAGAGCTTAGAGTATTCCTGGAAGTATGTCCTTGCACGACTTTCGGCATGAAATTATCGTTTGCACTCTACCTCCACTAACTCTTTTCTTTTTATATTGAGGTCTTCTTAGCATAGAAGGAAGAATGAGCGAGAGGCAATTGAGAAGGAGCATAGTATCACCTCGGATCATTGGCAGTAGCATCTTCATCGAGCTCCACACATTGATTGCAACAGCCTCCACTCTACTGTCCTGTAGAGGCCATGATTGCCTTTTTTCCTATCTTCTCTCGATTCTGTAGTAACTACGTTGAGACCTAGACCAAGTTTAGTGCTCTCTGTCGTATTTACACTTTTTTTATTAAGGGAGGTCATGATCGTGTTCAGGCCTCTCATAAATTGTAAGTTCCCCATACTGCTCTTACCTCCCCGTGGATGTACGGTAGACTGGTTGTCAATCCTAACCACGTTAATTCATGTGTGTTTGTTTGTGGTTTCCTTTTTACCTCGATTTGGTTTTCTCGTGTTTGCTATTGTGCTCATGCAGGAGATTTCCCGATATTTCCCAACCAAAACAAAATTACAGCCAAGATAGATTCCTAAAATTCCCACGGTGCAACTAAATAATTACTTCCTGAAAAATAAGCAAATAATCATGTGATTTTGCAACAAGCAACAAGCAATATACATTATATATTAATAATAAATACTTACACAGACTGTTCCTTTCTTGGCCTCCAATGTGCAAGTTCTTGCTGGATTAGCTGGTGTGCCTCTGTGGTCTATGCATGCTGTAGATATGAAAGAATAATTAGCTTCACCCCTCAACTGAAACAGACTTCTCAAATATTCTAAGAACAAAAAACTCATACCTAGGTCAAAAACACGTCTGTAGTCTTTGATGAAGCCTACCATTCTTTCGTCAAAGTCAAATCCAGGATTCCACACCAATGATCCATACCCAAAAACCCACAGCACCATTGTTAATTTTCTAAATAGGATAACCCAATGCACGAGGTTCCTGCAATAGAAAATGTGAGTGTTAATGTATGCAGCATGAAGCCCAACCTTTACAAGAAAAAAGGTTGTTTCTGTAACTCAAAGCATTTGTCACCCAAAATCAACCTGTAGCTATTTATCTACAGAGGAAAATTGAGATCTTAACTTTCGTTCAAGCATTATAACATCTCATGCAATATCTTGGACCAATCTGCATAATTATTGTTCTAAAATCACGAAGCCATGGAGCCATTGAAGAAGGTTTCAGCAGAATGTAACTATGATGTAAAGTAGATAAGTTGAGAATAATGTTTCAAGTTTGCGATAATGTTAAGAGCTGACAAGCCAAGAGTTCTGCTACAAAAAGAAGAACCTGATAAGGACAGAACTCGTGTCACAAGTTAACATTATTTTTTCTGCAAATAGAAGCAGTATCGGTAAAGAAATAAGATCTCACACGGTTACACTTGTAATGTGAAGATATTGGATGCAAAGTACAAAAGATACAGCATCTAAAGCTGGTAAACCAAACGATTTCATAAATGTTCCCTCTCACAAAGTGATTTGATAAATAGACTAACAACTTTGAAATAGGTAATTAGAATCTATCCTTTTTTGGGCCAGGTGAATCTGTCCTTTTTTGGATCTAGTTGTTTCTCCATATGACTAGTTTCCTTACTTCTTTTTCCTGCTAACCTTACTACAATTTAGAAATTTATCATTTTTCCTGCTAGAGTCATTCTTTCTCATTTCTTGCTGCCCCCATTTGACGCTATTTATTTCTCAATTTGAACAGTTACCAGACATAATGTAGACTTGATCTTTCTAACTAAAGTCTAAAATAGAACAAGAAACACAGCCACAATCACTGACTTTAAGTTAAAGATACCATCTCTTCATAGTCATACTACACCTGTTGCAATTAAATAAAGAAGAGCCCCAGCAGTAGAATATTATACAAAAAAACTAAAAAAAAACAAATCAGTACTATCAAATATAACGCCCATCATCTTTCAGGAAAATAAATCATAGAACTATTCAAAAACTCAATTCAGCAGCATTGAAGTGATTTTATGAGCAATACGGCATTTTTTCTCTTCTCGGAACAGAATAAAAAGATAGGAATTTCTTGTGACATGCTAGTGTCAAGATATCGACAGAAAAAAAAAATCGAGTGCTGGAAAATCAAAATGCTAACTACTAATTAACTACAATATTCAATAGGAAGAGCTATAAACAAACCGAGAAAAAGAAAATACAATACGTGCATTCACTGACAAAGAACAAACATACGAGATTATTTTGACCACCTAGAAGCCTCGAGCCTCAAAGATCTGGAGTGTCTCAGCTGAGAGGAGAAGATTTGGGAAGGTAGCCGTGCACGCGGAGACCGAGAGAAAGAGAGAGAGGAGAGCAAGAGCGAGCAATGCCAGAGAGATTAGGGTTTCACCAAGATGAGAACCCCTAGATCTCTTTGCGCTCTCCTCTCACTCGCTCCCTGATCTCCTCTCTATTCTCTCTTTCTGGCGGAAGGAAGAGGGAAGAGGCCGTCGAGGCGTACGTCTTAATTAAATAACCTTTGAAGTGGATAAGTCCGGAAGGACACGTATGCGCGTGACCACCACGTGGGTTTGCATGCAGGATCCGGAAGGTTGAGCTCAGCTGTCTCGGTTCAAACACCAAGCAGGAATTGGGAGCTTATGATTCGTCGTAACTTTAAGGTTGAGCTCAGCTGTCTCGGTTCAAGCACCAAACAAATAGGCTTAATTATTTTTTTGATCCTAAAATATCACGATTTTTTCGTTTGGTTCTTTCTTTTTAAAAATTTTATATTTAGTCCCTCAATTTTTTTTTTTCGTTTGATCCCTCTATTAACTTTTCGTTAACTTTTGCTGTTAAGTATCAATACTGATAATCTGACATAGATTAAAGATAAAATGAGGGATCAAACAAAAAAATAAATATATTTTAAGAGACTAGATGAAAAAAATATATTTTTTAATAATATAAAACATAACTATATATATGTGTGTGCGCGTGCGCTTTTTCATTTTATTCACCAATACAAAATTTTATCAATTTATTTTTTCTTATTTTAAAATCTTCACATCATAAATCTACAATAAATTTATGACTCGCGCTCGTGCCACCCCTTATTTACAAGTATGAGTCGTAAATTTATTATTGATTTGTGAGGTGAATATTTTGAAATAAGAAAAAATAAATTGATGAGATTTGATATTAGTGAATAAGATGAGAAAACTTATATATATATATATATGCGCGCTTTAGGTTATTAAAAAATATATATATTCCATCTAATTCTTTAAAATATTTTTATTTTTTCGTTTGATTCTTCATTGTCTTTAATCCATGTCAACATTGACACTTAACAATAAAAGTTAATAGAAAGTTAACGGAGGGACTAAACGAAAAATAAAATAATTTTTGATTGACTAAACGAAAAGTTTTTAAAAATGAGGGACCAAACAAAAAAAAAACGTGATATTTTGAAGGACCAAAAATATAATTAAGCCTAACAAATATATAGTCAAAGGATGACAAAAATTGATACTTCAGCTATATACAGATTAATTAATTATTATTCAAAATTTAAAATGCGATGAATTATACATTATATTAAGTACCAAATTGTGGTGTTTTAAATTTTTAGCAATTTATTAATTCGTGTAAAGTTCGTGTATTATTAAGACTAAAATACACGAGTGATTTGTACAAAATTAATCTTATATATGAAATTCACTTATCGTGATGAGCGCTCTCGTGTTCATGTGAAACCCTCCTTTCCCCCTTTGTCTCCTCCCACGTCGCCTTCACTGATTAGGGGCGACAGAAATGGGCACGACATAATAGTACGTCACGATAACTGCGGATCGAGCCAAAAAATTTATCTCGATAAGCTTATCGGGTCAGGCTGGCCCAGCACGATAACATTGCGGGCCGACGCGAGCCCGCTAAGTATTAAAAGAATTAATTTCAAGTCTTGTTTAGTGCTTTAAAATTGAATGTGAAGTTAACTCATGGAGCTTTTATGTGAAGTGTCA
The DNA here is from genome assembly GCA_034359265.1 of Canna indica. Lineage (NCBI taxonomy): Eukaryota > Viridiplantae > Streptophyta > Magnoliopsida > Zingiberales > Cannaceae > Canna > Canna indica. The sequence continues at coordinate 72,424,158 of CP136894.1, read as the reverse complement.
TATTTGGTGCTTATTTAGACTCTCAAATATATATTTTTACAAGTTTTTAGTTGATAAACGGGCTAGCGGGCCGGGCCGAACCAGAAATTTCCGGCCCATGGAGTTAACGGCCGGGGCCGGCATGGCACGCTACCTTATCGTGCCAGCCCGGCCCGTTTTGCCACCTCTTCCCCTGATGGTTCCCGATGATCCCTTTGGTTTCTATGCCTATTCATCCCACTCCGACGCCAGATCCTTCCATCTCATCCTCTCCCAAGGCTTTGAAGCCTTCCTCCCGAGCTCATATATTGTGTAAAGAAAACTCTAACCCTAATCTTAGGGTTCTGACTCCTACTTGTTCAAGATCCAACTAGAGATTTTTGATCGAGTTTCCTTCACTACTAAACATACTCAGTCATGGAACCATGGGTGAAGAATTTGATCGGCAAATTTTTAGGTAAACCCCTCCCTTATAATTTATTAAAAGTTGGGCTTCTCATTTATGGTTTACTTGCGGTTTTCAATCTGTTCTCGATTTGGACAAGAATTTCTTTGTTTTTCACTTCGATTCTGTTGAATCAACTAATTTGGTCCTCACTATAGGACCTTGGATTTTTTGTGGTGACGTTTTACAGCTTATGTCATGGAAGCCTTTGTTCAGACCATGGGGTGAAATATTTTCAACAACACCGATTTAAATTCAATTACAATCACTTTCTTTGGAATTTTGGAATTCAGAATCTATGTATGCTAATGCCTCGAATTTTGGGAAAGTTCTTTGATTGGATGAATGCTTGTTTTCTTTTGAAAGGGTCGATATATTCGTGTTTGTGTGGAGATTAACCTTGCCCTTCCTATTAAACAAGGAGTAGGAGTGTAATCGAGCCGAGCCGAGCCGAGCCAAGCCAAGCTAAGCTTGTATGTGCTCGAGCTCGGCTCATTTAATGGAATAGTACCATTTCCATTGTTGATGACCTCCAACAACGGTAAGCATCAACGAAGGAATAATAAGGAAACCTTCTCCGATGATATATGTTTAACTAATGACGACAATGTTGGTTGAGGTTTCACCCTCGTGCTCAAGTATTCTCGAAAAATATTTTGATGATAACAAATCATATTTAACGATATTTTCAAGCATGGATATTTTAGGTTTGGAGTCGATTTGCGTGAAGCATCCCCGATTGGAAACTCAATGTGGTATCGAAAAAATCAGAAGGATGTGGACCGGTGCACGAACGTCAATGAAAAAAATGTGTATAAGTATAGGGTGTCTAGTCTTATTGTATATCCCTTATTATGATGTCTAGAAACCTCAAAAATCCAAAATCCGAACTCGGAGTCGAGAGCCGGTTGAAAAATTAGAAATCAGTCAGATTCCACATTATCAGTCGAATCTCGGCCGATCCTCGGCCGACCGTGCATTGACATAGGATCGACCGAAATGCTACTGGAATTCGATCCTCGGTCGATCGAGCATCGACACAGGATCGACCGAAATGCTACTGGAAATTCCAGTAGCAATTTTGGTCTCGAGCGATCTTGGGTCGACCCAGATTCAACCGACAATCGACTGAAAAGTCCAACAACTCTTTTTTTAGTTGTTTCAATTTGTTGGACCCGAGCCTTACCTCATTTTTCTTCTATATAAATCTCATACTATCCTTCCTTAATCGTTGTTGAACACCTTGAGACATCATTTGAGCCCTTCAAAGTTTTCTTGAGTTATTCTCTTTCAAATCCCAGTTTCGAACAAAGCTTTTCTTCATGTCGCCTTTGAGCTCCGATCGTTTCATCTTTGAGGCATCAAGAAGGTGACTAGAAACCTATTTTGAAAGCTAAGTTGTAATTGTTTAAATTATTGCTCTCATTTAGTTGGACTTATTTACTTATTTAAGATATATCTCACTTGTGTAAACCTAGAGTTCTAGGTTTGTGATTCAGTGGTCACCTTGACCTTGGTGTAGATGCTTAAAATCACTCAAATAATCTAAGTTTAGAGTGTCCATAAGGGTTTGAGGTGTGAAAGTACTTTCGGCGTGAAAATAGAGAATTTCCAATGAAAAGTCTTTAATTGTAATTATGAACTCAATACTTAGTGGATTTGAGTTTGAAATCCTAAGCGGAGTGCTTAGGTAGTGGAGTAGGTGGTGTTGCCGAACCACTATAAATGGATGTGTATTTGCATTATTTCCATTTGTGTTAATTTCACTTGCTTCCGAACTTATAAAGTATCTAATTCAGTTGAAATTAAGAAATCGAATAAGATTAGAAATTAGTAGAATATTCAACTTAGAGACAAGTCGTCGCCAATGATTTTTAGCGATGGCACTATTTCTAGATAAGCAACGACATAATAACAAAGTTTATGTCGCTAATATTGTTCCATGACGACAGGCATCGGCTACGAAACAATAAGGTTTTCATTGCTAATGCCCTCATGTGGCGAAAATAATGATAGAGCCCCTTCAACAACGAGAAAGATATCAATGTGCAATGACATAACACTACCCCTAATTGTCGTTGACAATCATCAAGAACAGTCAAGTGATGTCGCGGAACCATTGCTCGGTCGTTGCTAATATGTTTAATTTTTAAAAAATAGTTAAAAAGTACTTCAAAGTCCTCGTTTGCAACATATATAGGGATAACGTACAATTTGATCTCTCAAATATAGCCGAATTTTCAGAGTGGTCCAAAAAAAAAAACTCGATCAATGTGATCCCTCTAAAACATGACTTAGGCAAAATAGTTCGATTCAGATACTTTTTTGCCCGAGTCAATCCGGCTATTTTGCCTGAGTCATATTTTAGAGGGATTATATTGACCAAGTTTTTTTTTGAAAAATCACTATCAAAACCCAACTATATTTGAGAGATCAAATTATACGTTATCCCACGTATATAATCAATCTAATATCATCGATCGCATCCATCCATCAAATATGATTCATATACAATCCAATATGTTATTATATATTAGGGGTGTCCATTGTTCGGTTCACACCGAACCGAATCGAATTTTTTGGTTCGGTTCGATTTCAACGATTGCAGATTCGGTTCTTGACCCGAACCGAACCCGAATTTTGGGTTTTGATTCGGATTCGATTCCCGAATTTTGAGAACCGATCCGAATTGAAAACTGAATTAATTAAAAAATATTTTTATTTTTATTTTTAACCCAGGTAAGTAAATAGGTATAGGGTAATAATTTTTAATTTTTAATCGAATTAATTAAAATTTTGATTTTCGGATTGGAAACCAAACCGAACCGAATAATTTTGGTTCGGGTTAAAATTTCGGTATGAAATTTTTTTGATTTGATTTAATTCGATTCGATTCAATTCGATTTGAACCGAATGGACAACCCTATTATATATAACCAAAATAAAACAAATTAACACCATCCAAATCAAATTTGGAGGTAGACAACACATACTACCATGGTGGTATTTTTGAAGACACGACTTTTTTGCCACCTGGCTTCGCGGGCTTACCCATCCACTTGTGGACTTGTGTTTCATTCTCACAAGGGCCACGTTACCTTGCAGACCCAACGTGGGTCCGCACGAACTCCTATTTTCGCACAGCAGAAATCACGTGATCTCCCAAGTATGCACGTGGTTTATTTTAATAGGAAAAAGGTATGCATCTTCTAAGGAAATATTCTAAGATATACTATTATACTTACTATATTTTTTTAAATATTAAATTTATGTGTTCTCGATATTTCTCATTTTAATTTTAGAGAGCGACAATAAATTTATTAAAATTAAACTGAATGACTGAATTAAATTTTCTAAACTTAAAAAGACAGATCGAAATTTGCCTATTAATTTGTGTTCTAATTCAAAACACGTGGGCAGTCCGCTGTTGCTTGTCGCCTCTACTCTCTCGCAGCTATCGCTTTGCCAACTTACTTGTCGAGACGCTCGAGGAAGCAGATCTGTCTCGGTAAATTTCTTCCAACTCTTTGTCCTCCTCTTTAAATCTCTCTTGATCCAATCCCAACCCCCAACCGTCCGCCTTCACCGTTTTTATTGCTTGATTGGATAGGTCTGGCCGTCTCTTTAGTCTATCGGCGAATCTAGAGCAGGGTTCCTCAGATTTTCCCTTTGATCCAGGCAATGTGGAGGCTCAAAATCGCGGAGGGTGGCAGTCCGTGGCTGCGTACCAATAACAACCATGTTGGAAGACAAGTGTGGGAGTTCGACCCGAACCTTGGCACGCCCGAGGAAATCGCGGAGGTTGAGAAGCTCCGCGAGGCGTTTCGCGCGAGTCGGTTCGAGAAGAAGCACAGTGCTGATCTCCTCATGCGGTTGCAGGTATGACTAGAAATATAGAAGTTCGAAAAAGAAAAAGATCACTTGACATTAATATGCTGGATAAGCGTTTAAAGGTTTCGAAGATGTGAAGAATTAGACGGGGCGACTCAAATTTGTTGTTCTTAGTGACTAATAAAGATTTTTTTGACTAAGATAATTTAGCACAGAGGAATAAAAGATCAATTTTTTGTACAGTATATTGACTTTAATAAGATTTGGAGGTAATAAAGAGGGTGCATCTTTTTTTGACTTTCAGCGGATCACTTTTTTTTTCTTTCAATTAATAATAAAGTAATTGATAAAGGGAAATGATCTCTTTCAACGGAAAAAGAATGACACTTGAATTTGCAGCCTCAAACATCGAAGAAGTGCAGTTTACTGATAACTTTGGGTGCCTCCTCGATTATTCAGTTTCCCGAGAAATTGGGTTTTTTCAGCTTGCATATTGTATGCAGATGCAAGTTTTAATTTAGCACATTGTATCCAGATGCAAGTTTTAGTTTATCATTTTCATTCTCCGGTGCAGTTTGCAAAGGAGAATCCGCTTGATGTGGACTATCCTGTCCTTAAGATTCAAGACCATGAAGATGTTACAGAAGAAGCTGTGCTGGCCTCCTTAAGAAGGGCTATCAGCCGAATTTCTACTCTCCAAGCACATGATGGACACTGGCCTGGGGATTATGGTGGCCCAATGTTCCTTTTGCCAGGATTGGTATTTTCTTTCATATGTGGACAAGAAAGAATCTTAGAGCTTAAAGTTTGGTTCTTGATTATAATTCTTCAAAAATGCTATGATTGGTTGCATTTTTAATAATCTTGCTGCATCTGTGACCTCAACAATTTCTTTTTCATGTCGGCATTAGTATGAAGTTGATATTTCTAGTTGGTTGGTAAAGAAAGTTTGCAGGAGGATTTGAATTTTGCAATGCATGTACATTTTGTTCGATATGAGTCACTGAGTTTATACAATCTGATGATGAGATGACTTATTTCTTCTTTTTATTATGGGTATTTATCTGCAGATAATAACTTTGTATGTCACTGGGGCTCTAAATAACGTTCTGACTCCTGAACACCAGAAGGAGATCCGCCGATATCTCTACAACCACCAGGTATCAATCTTCCTTTCTATGTTTCCAATAGGATTGATCTGGTTTTCATTTCCTGAATTTTAATTAGTAGTCATGACCATGTACCATGTAATGCAGAATAGAGATGGAGGCTGGGGTTTGCACATTGAGGGTCCAAGCACTATGTTTGGTTCAGTGTTGACTTATGTTACTTTGAGATTGCTTGGAGAAGAACTCAATGATGGAGATGGGGCAATGGAAAAAGGGCGAAAGTGGATCTTAGACCATGGCAGTGCAACTGCTATTACATCATGGGGAAAGATGTGGCTATCTGTAAATTCTACTTGCTTATATTTTCTTCTAGTTTTTAATTAATAAATCCTAAAGACTATGGATTTTTCACTGGAGAAATCAGCTCGTGTGAGTTAATAACACCGTAGTAGAAGCTAGGCACCATGTGCTTTGCTATCTACTTACCTCAACAGTCAAAATTCATAAATGACTTTCTTTGTTCCTGCCACAAAAGAGATATTTTGAAATGGTATATCTTCATTGGCAGGAATGGAATCCACAAGACCGCAACAACTTACAAAGAGTTGTTGGGCACTACTACTTCCATCGTGTTTTCTTTTTTTTTTTGTTCAAAAATACATTAGAAGAGCATTGATTATTCCTCTGTGCTAAATTATCTTCAGGTACTTGGAGCATTTGACTGGTCTGGTAACAATCCTTTACCTCCAGAAATGTGGTTACTGCCATACATCCTGCCATTTCATCCAGGTGCCCACATTTTCTATAGTGTAAACATAAGCACAACATGTACATCCATTTTTTAAAGAGAAATCTACATTAAAAAGTTTGGTCATTCACAAAGCTGAATCATTGCCCAATACAAATTTTATTACTGATGTAGCTTGCGTTGTGCTACTTTTGTGGGCTTATAGTAGATTTTCTGTGTTACATAATTTTAAATCATTTATATTCTCTGAACTGTGCCCATAATAGAAGCATAATGCCATTTCTGAACTTGCTCTTTCTCAAGGTAATCTATACTGAGATCTATTCAACTGTCAAAACTAGTTTATGATTCATTTGCCTTCATTATAATATACTGAACTCAGTTACATGTTAAATTAAGGTTACGTGTAGCTAAGCAATTTCTTATGCTTAGCTGGCTTGGCATTTTCATATCCCACATTTGGTGAGAACTCATCACATATATATTTCATCACATATATATTTCTGCTTCAGGCCACGAGAATTGTTTGATAATAGTATACTTTATGTGACAAGGTATGGAGTTAGGATCTTGGGTACCAACTGGATACCCTATTGGACTGGTATGGTTCCTGTATCAAATGGTAGTGACATTTGAAACGTGCTGGTACACTCCGGATACTTTAAAAACAGCCCCAGCTCCTATTTTTTGAAGATATTATCCTATATATGGATATATCTTTTTTGCTTTTGTTATTTGAGTGATCTAAGATAAGTTACATGTATAGGTAACTTTCTGCTCTGAACTCTAGTCTCAAAATTAAGCTTTAAACACCATTGTCTTGTTTTGCAGGACGAATGTGGTGTCATTGCCGGATGGTTTACCTGCCTATGTCATATATATATGGAAAGAGGTTTGTTGGTCCGATTACACCGACCATCTTATCACTAAGAAAGGAGCTATATAATCTTCCATATGACCAGATAGATTGGAACCAGGCCCGTAATGAGTGTGCAAAGGTTTGTGACATTTGCTTCTACAACTATACTGTCCTGGCTAGTAGCATCTATTTTTGTCCCGTGTATTTTTGCTCTATTTCTTAGCATGCTATAATGTGAAAGTGTGAGAATCTGATGTTGCCATGCTTAAGAAAGAGAGAACATCGAATGTGAATAACACTAGATCTGATGGTAAAAGCAGCTTATTAGTACTTGAAAGGATGGCTCAAGGTCCCTAGTGCTTCACCAATGCCAGTTGGCTGATGGCATGGCCAGTCATATAGAAGGCTTCTTTCTTTCTTGAAGCAATCAATACTATGTTGTATATACTATCATATGTATGATGTTTTAGTAGTTGTCTCTTGAAGATTTATGCTGAGCTAATGCTAGTTGTTAGTTGATTCATAGTACCATTCTGCGACAGAAATTCTCAATATTGGAATATGCAGTAGGATTTTTTCTCTCAGCATTTCATTAGTAGCTAACAAAATCTGAGCACTGTTTTTATCCTCAAACAATTCAAGTGTGATTACATATTTACATGTACCAGACAATGATAAAGAAAAAGAAAATCCCAGTAATAATCCTTTAAGATTGAATTTTTTGCTTTTTTAGTATATATACCAAATGCTTCTTCTTATAGGATTGATGTTTATTTCTAGTTTTTTTTTTCAGGAAGATCTGTACTATCCACATCCTTTCATACAAGATATACTTTGGGCAACTCTACATAAAGTTGTTGAACCTATTCTAGTGCATTGGCCAGGTAGCAAGTTAAGAGAGAAAGCTGTTAATACTGCTATACAACATATCCATTACGAGGATGAGAATACTAGATATATTTGCATTGGTCCTGTCAACAAGGTAAGGGTGAAAATTCTTTGGAGACAAGTAGATTAACTATTATCTTAGTGGCATGCTAAACTGGAACTATGTAACTTACTATCAGCATAACAAACAATAATAAGAGCAAGCTCATCAGAAAAGACATATGGAGAAGGCAATGTACAAATCCTGCAGTTATAAAAAGGAACATTTTGGTGGACATTATTGTTCATGTTCAAAACAATGCTAATACTTTCTTTTTTTTATGATTGTGGAATCATCTAGTCGTTTGGTCTAAAAACTTGATATAAGTGCCTACCAAAGCTCCTATGTGTTTCATTTCCATACTAGCAAATCCCTGGAAGCATACCTCTGTATACCAAGTTTGGATGCTTGCTTAAAATTCTTTTGCCATTTGCCTAACATACATGCCTAGTTTTTCCTATTTGAGGAAAAAAATCCTCTTGGTATATATGTCAGGATACAAAGTTTCTATGCTCACTTGAACTTTTTCACTTTTTCACTTGTGACCTTAACATAAATGCTTATTTTTGTTTGTTTTAGAAAAAAATGACCACTTGGAAAATGTAAAAATTCACAATATCTTGCACACTTATCATGTTTAGCTATTCTCTCTTATTACCTGCACAAGTAAATTTTTATTCAAAGACCTAGAAATATGACTCTTCGGAAACTTGGTTTTTCTTTTAGTCTTGTATCTAGGATATTTCTATTTTGAGCTTTACTTTTTCGCATTTGATATGTTCAAAAATTTCATACGCCGCACTGACCTCCATGGTAGCTCACTGATTTCTGGAATCATGTGAGTTATGGTCACCCTTAGTGAGATCCAAGTTGGGAGCCTCATGACTGAGATGTCCCTTTCCCTTCTTATTTTTAACCATAAGAATTGGGAGTCTCCAGTATCTTAGGACTAATAGTTGAGTGCTAAATCAATTTTCCGTGTCAAGTTTTGTGTACTGAATTTAATAAAATTGAATAGGAGAAATCCAAGCCTGTATCTCTTCAAGATGCACTTTGATTCTAATAATTTCAGGCAAAAGTTGTGTAACCAAGCTGTTTTCTTTCTGCAATTTCTTGTGTCTAGGTACTTAATATGCTTTGCTGCTGGATTGAAGAACCAAATTCAGAAGCATTCAAGCTACATCTTCCAAGAATACATGACTATTTGTGGGTGGCTGAAGATGGAATGAAAATGCAGGTTTGAAAGATCAATTAAAGCATACCTTCTTCTTTAAAGATCATTTCCTAGAATCATTTTCAGTGTATGTCCATCTTCTGTAACTATTTGCATTACTATTTCGAGTGTATCATGTAAAGTTGTTGGTAACTTGTTCAGGGCTATAATGGCAGCCAGTTGTGGGACACAGCTTTCACTGCTCAGGCAATCATATCAACTAATCTTTCTGAGGAATTTGGTCTTACACTTAAGAAGGCACATGAGTACATAAAAAACTCACAGGTTACATCTTTTAAATATTGGACATTTTTATTTCACTTTATAATTATATTAATATTTCCAAATTTAACTCGTTCCTGGTTCCAAAAGGTTCTTGAAGACTGCCCTGGTGATCTTAATTTTTGGTATCGCCATGTCTCTAAAGGGGCATGGCCTTTTTCCACTGCAGACCATGGTTGGCCCATCTCAGATTGCACTGCAGAAGGACTTAAGGTAGCTCTTATGTACTATTAGTTAGGAAGATTTTATGTTATTGATGTTAGTTTTTCTTCTACAGGCAGCTCTCTTATTATCTAAGATTTCTCCGGAAATCGTCGGCAATCCAATTGACGGGAGGAGGCTTTATGATGCTGTTAATGTCATCCTTTCACTAATGGTAATAGCACATCAAAATTTGTTATACAATACTAGGACAGTAATTTGTATTCTAAATTTCTAATTATTAGTTTATTGCAGAATTCAGATGGTGGATTTGCTACTTATGAACTTACAAGATCCTATGCCTGGTTGGAGGTATGTGCATGAACATTCTGTTTTTGTCTACTTTCTGCTATCCCATTACTTTTGAGTTTGTCTTTGACTTGTTTGTAGTCTATCTGGAAAACAATATTTTATAACTAAACATATATTCTTGTGCTCAAAGTTGTTGAAGTTTCAAGATGCATTGATGCGCCAAAGATTCTTTAAACACATAAGAGATGAGTATTTATGGATTATATTTTTAAATATGAAAAAATCTCAAAGTCAATGTAATTCGCTTTCAGTGGCAAGTGTATGATTAACTGATTCTTTGGATAATTAGCTAGTTAACATTGTTATTGTAATGCCTCGGTTTTGTCCACATGGGGAGTATTTTGGATGTTGTGATTAGCTTATAAGGTTTGATGGGTGTGTTACCATCAACTTCCGCTTAAGCATTTAATTAGCCCAATGGTTTGGGCCTAAGAAGTTGATGGGTCATTATCCCATCAAGTGGGTCATAATAGTTGGTAAAAAGTTGGTAAGAAGGATAAAGCAACAAAGGAAGACAACAAATGTGTTTAAAATACTTAAAAGAAAATGGGAGTGACAAATTGATATGTTTAAAATATAGTGGTTTGATTTCCTTTTCATCTTTAAAGAATGAAAATATTTCTTGTTGACTGTTATCTATCTCTTCTCAAATCAATGAATTAAATTATTATCCCTTTTACAATATATAGAGTTTGATTTCTTGTATTACATGAACTCAAAGTTCACAACAAAGATGAATTTAACAAGATATGTACAACATTTACTAGCTTAAATTTTATAAAGAACACTTTCTAATATGTCTATCACATGTCAAAGTGCACATCCTAGTGAAACTGGTGTACCAAGAAGTTTTAATAATCTATGTTACATCTTCTTTAATAACTAAGATAGTACTATATGACATTCCTTAACCAAAGTTGGAGTGAACTCACTTACTGCAATGCCTTATTTTTTGAATAGATTATCAACCCTGCTGAAACTTTTGGAGACATTGTTATCGATTACCCGTAAGATTCTGTCACCTGTATTTGTTAATGGCAGAATTCAGTTTAACCTGCTTCAATCTTATCTTACTGAATATCACTTATTTTCAGATATGTTGAATGCACTTCAGCAGCAATTCAGGCATTGACATCATTTAAAAAGTTATATCCTGGGCATCGGCGAGAGGAGATAGATAACTGCATCATGAAATCTGCACGTTTTCTTGAAAAAATTCAGAAAGCTGATGGTTCATGGTTTGTGTTTAATGTTGTATGTTTCATTTTTAAATCCATCTAGCTGAATTTTTATTTGTCATCATTCACTTATTTATATGTTTATGCTTAGATGATATATGTGCATAGCACACATGCACATACACACTCAAATATGGAGTTAAGAATACAAGTCTTCACCATCAGAAACAAATAACAAAATTACATTTGCATCATGAAATTTACCTTTTTTATTAAACAGATTCATCAGGCTGATGGTTTTTGTTTTGCAATTTGCATCCATTGTCACTTTTTCCTATCTATCCCGCATAACTATCATGTCATTGTTCTCTTACGATGACATATCTCGATAGATATTTGTGTGATATGCCTACACAGACATTCAATTTAGCACTGAATTATTTTTAACAGGTATGGATCTTGGGCTGTTTGCTTCACATATGGTACATGGTTTGGAGTGATTGGATTAATTGCTGCTGGAAGGACATATGAGAGCAGCTCTTGCATCCGGAAGGCATGCAACTTTCTATTGTCCAAACAACTGGCTTCTGGCGGCTGGGGAGAGAGCTATCTTTCATGTCAAGATAAGGTTCGCATCTACTCATTTATCTTTAGTCGTTTTCCCAGATCCTTTTCTGAGTGAGAGCCTGCAGTATATTACATATTTTATATGCTATTTTCTATTAGTCATATACTCCTTTTGTTCTCCATCTAAGCTACACTCTTAACAGAACAGGGCTAGAGGTAAGGTAACTCTGCTTGTCAAATTTCTAACACAGTTTTTTGTAAGAGACCTACAAAGAGTCAAACAAGCACTAGGTAATTATATTTTCCCTTTCGATAATAAGAAAATACGACCTTGCATTTTTCTTCTGAGTAAGTCAATTCAACTTGCAATTATTGAGTTTATTTCATTACATGGACTATGATAAATATTTATTGTTGTTACTCAGATTTCCACCTAGATCTGGTCACTAAGGGGAAAAATAACTCAGAAACTATTTCTTAAATGATGGGTCTAGGAAACCAAAAACTACTTAGTATTGTAAACTAAATTCCCGTAAAATGATATTCTTCAGCTGGTTTATTGAAATGTTTCTGTTGGCCAATGTCAGATGTTATTGGCTATTATTTGTCAGCTACTCCTTAATTATTGTTGTCCTTGTTTCTTTTTTCTCTCTTTTTCATCTTTGCATGGTAACATACATTCTGCTTGGTTTTGAAGAAAATCTTCCCTAGATCATATGTTAAGCCCACTGCCTTTGTGAATTTGTTAAATTGGGCTGTTAGGTCTATTTTATTTAGTCAAGATGTTCCCATAATGGCTGTTATTTTGCTAAATCTCTATGGAGTAACATAGTTTTTCATATTTGATACTGAATTTTACAGGTTGATTTCTCAACGTAAATTGTTCAAAACAAGGTTATCTATTTTTAAGTGGCTTGAAAAGATCAAAACAAGTAGGTCTATATCTTGGTGTTTGATATTTGAGGAAGCTTAATCAGGCAGAATCCAGAAACTTGCAATTCCAATTTTCTGTTCAAGTTTATCAACTGTATTATAGAACTTGAACAAAACTTGGCCTTTATTCCATGTTGTTTACATGCTATTATGCGATGGATCACTCTGTTACTGAGGCTAATTATCTTGCTCTCTCATCAAAACTTCAACCCTTATATTATATCAGCTGAATTGGAATAGAACTCAAGGGTGTGAAAGAAATAGATGTAGTGAGTTTCACTTAGGCATTCTTCCAACAACGGACATCATGTTTTTGAATAACATGTTCTCTCTGAACAGGTATACACGAATCTTGAGGGTAATAGAAGTCATGCAGTGAATACTGGCTGGGCTATGCTAGCTCTAATTGAAGCTGGGCAGGTCAGTTTTCTGCTCTAATGTTCTTTTGCATATCTGGATCCATACTGGTCTTTTGTGATGCTATTTTCTACTTTTAGGATACTATCATTTGATTCTAATTATGTTACATATTGACAATGACATTATGATCTATACAAGGAACAGTTCACTTGAGTGTGGGCAGATTTAAAAAAATATGTTCTTTCTGCATATTGGTAAATTTCATCTGATTCAGTTCACTGTAATTACATATTGGTGAAAACATCATCTATGCTGACTTTACCTGATTTTATAGAAATGAAATGATTAATGCATTAATATTTGCCAAAATGTTTTTCTACTATTGACCACTGCCAGATGTGGAAAAGGATTTCGAAAATGTCCACTACATTTGTTGTGTAAACAACTGGCCACGTTTGGTGTTATCTTAAAGTATTTGTAGACGAGCGTCCAATTTGCTAACTGTTTTTTTGCAGTTTTTCCCTTCAGTGTTTTCTGAATGTTGTAGGTATTAACCTATGTTAAATGCTTAAGATCAAGTTGTCATAATACCATGGTTTAAAATCTCGGTATCGGTACCGGTACCGTACCGTACCGACACACGGTACGGACCGGTATGAAAATGCATACCGGCCGGGTTTTTTTTTTTTTTTCCGTGACATACCACCATATACCGCCCATACCGGGCGGTATACCGCCATATACCGCCCGGTATACACAATATACCCGGTTTTTTCAAATACCGGGTATATCGTATACCGGAAACCTAAAAAACCAGTAAATACCGGACTTACCGTACCGTACCGACCGAGATTTTAAACCTTACATAATACTATTAATGGTATGTTTGCTTCATTGGATAGGATAGGATAGGATTGGATTGGATAGTAAATGAGAGAGGATTGGATATGAATATTTTAAATCCGGTGTACATCGGATATCATATTAATTTTATATCATTTTAATCCTATTTCTTTCTAATCAATGCACTAAACAAACAATGGATTCAAATTCATATCTTATCCTATCTCCCTTAGTCCTATGAAGCAAACAAGCACTTAGTGTTGGTCTGAACACCTTCATTCATTTTAATTTCAAACAGTTGCTATATAAAGCAATTCTATTTTATTTTATGTAAGAGGTGAACTGAAACTCAGTGTCTCGCATAATCAACTGACTGAAGAAGGTATTCTAACTTTCCAAAGTTCTAACATGCTGCAATTTCGAAATTATGTTGGAGCAGGGTGAGAGAGATCCAAAGCCATTACATCGAGCAGCAAAAGCTTTAATAAATATGCAAATGGAGGATGGCGAGTTTCCCCAACAAGTAAGACATCTATGACTCCTGTATAATGTTGTTCAATGCAAAACAGATCCATCCTATAAAAACTGCTTGCTGAAGTAGAGCTTTAACATGGATATACTGTTTGGAATCACTGGATCGTATATATTGTTTATTTTGTCAAAGTTGCACATTTGGAAATATTCATTATCTATCAAATCTTCTAGTTTATTTCATTGTCTTCGAAGAGGGTATTTTGTTCTCTTTTTCCTCCCCCAGAATATATTCTTCAAATTCGTTGAAGGAACCCAGACCTAAACTTCTAAGCTGGAGACACTGAACTAACGCTTCAATTATGTACCTGGTTGTATTTTAACTTCTTTTGCTTACAATGTGATTCTTTGCGCAGGAAATTATGGGGGTCTTCAACAGGAACTGCATGATAAGTTACTCAGAATACCGAAACATATTCCCAATCTGGGCACTTGGACAGTATCGAAGTCGTGTATTGTCTAAGAAACACTGAGTTTTATCTCTTTCAATGCTATGGTGGAAATGTTCGAGGAATTATTTTATGTGCAACAAGCCATTGTGCAAATGGCATGCATAGTTGCCATCACTAGCCTAGCATGATTTGATGTACTAACATTTTTGACTCTCAGTTAATCACATTGGCTACTTAATGTTTGAATAAATTACAGTCTCCTGTTATCCTCACGTGGTTTTCCGTCGTTACTACATGTGAAATTATTAAAATGACTGACATCTTGTTGGATAGATAAAGGATAACATGATTAATTCACTATATGATGAAATCTAAAATTAATATACTTACAAGATTCGAACTTTAGTCAATTGTATAAAAAATATTATTTGACCATTATGCCAATAATTGTTATTTTTTTGAAACATATAAATAAAATTTGTTACGTCATTTTATAATAAAATCTAGGGATAAGTATAGTTTTCGTCCCTATAATTTGGCCCGATTTGACTTTTGGTCCCTACATTCGAAATTTTTGTGTTTGGTCCTTATAATTACACTCCGTTACAAAATTAATCTTTGTCGTCACCAATTGCCCTAACGTTGTTAATGTTTGTCTGATGTGGCATGTTTATAATGGTGGCACGTTTATAAAGATGTGGTTGCTGACGTGGCTTTCCAGTAAAATTAGAGATGATGAGGCTGTTATAAAAATGGATAATAAAGCTAACGCAAGATGATAGCAGAGGAGTCATGGAGATGATGAAGGTTTCCTCTTCCATCTCCACAATCTTCTTTCTTCTATTGATCATCTCCACTTCATGCTCTTCACAACTCAGTGTTAGCAGCCTCATATTCCTTTCAACACCTCCTAGCTTCATCTTGAGGGTATAATGACTAGTTCTTGCTGCTTCTCTTGTAAAACTTGACGGTCAAAAGCTTTGATTCGTGTGCAGTACTCAAAAGCAGGGCCAAGTCCGTGGAACTTTGTGCTCTTGGCGCCGGACATCGGCACATACATCGCCATTAGCTTCTCCCCTAACGGGGGGATGATCGGCAACAACATGATGGCCGTGTGGGTGTCCAGTAGCGTCAGAGTCGCAAAGCAGTACTCCCTCGGTGGGTACTGTTACAAAAATAGCCTTGGACTTGGACCTAACTCCACCCTAAAAGCTAGCTCACGGGGAGAGGATTATCCAAATTATTTAAAGGTTATCTTGACCATATTTTAACCAATGTGGGACTTTAACAGGTACACCTCGACTGAGTGCCCGCCCGACCAGGGCAGCCTGCCATTGGTAAAGGGGAGCTCGCTGTTGGTGTCGTAGAGCTTGCGATTGTACCTCGCGTTCCAGCTCAACGCCGCTCAGCCGCAGCAGAACCTGGTCTACGTGGTTGGGCCATCGAACACCTCACCATCAACCGACGGCCACCTGCCTGCGCACAGAAACATGGCTTCCGGTACCTTGAGTGCTCCTATCGGCGGCGACGGAGGTGAGTGCACTCACTGGGTTCGGCTGGGTCGTCTAAGTTGTCATATGAATACCTGGTTTTGTGCAGGGGAAGATTCAGGTGAGGACCATGAGCGCCGAGCGCCGATTGGCGATAGAGGAAGTCGGGAAGGGTCAAACAACGGCCTTCATCATTGCCCATTTTTTTTGGGACTAAATTAGTCTCTGGAAAGCCACGTCAGCGACCACGTCTTTATAAACATGCCACGTCAGATAAATATTAACAACGTTAGAGCGATTGGTGACGACAAGGATTAACTTTGTGACGAAACGTAATTATAGGGACCAAAAGCCAAATCGGGCCAAATTATAGGGACGAAATTTGTACTTTTCCCTAAAATCTAAAAGAAAAACACTTACGCGGTTTGAACTATTGTGTACGATAAGACAACATTATTTTGCCATTAGCCCAATCAGGGATGATAATGGTTCCGTTAATTATATTTTTTTTATAAATAATCGAAATTGAAATCATTTACAAAACTACTATTTGAAACAAAAATTAAATTATTTTTAATAATGCTATCCAAAACTCAAACGGTTTAACCATCAGATATTCAACGAGTTAATGGAATCATCTTAAACAGTTTGTATAGATGTGATTAATTGATTGCTAAAATGATAATCATTATTGAAAAATAGAAATAAAATATTTGTAATGATAAATATGTATAATATATAATAAATCTATAACTGTTTTGGTTATCGATTACTCACGAATCGATAATTAAAATCGGATAATCCATAACCAAAATCAAATTGAATTAAATTGATTTTTGAATTCATTAATCAAAATCGAAATAAAATTGAAACCAGAACTACAAAATCAATATCCAAAATCAAATTTTATGATTTGATTAATCGATTAATCAAGATTCATTGGTTCCAATTGTCATCCCTAAGCCCAATAGAGCCTTCGATAAATTTCTATAGATTTTATAAAATCTGTAGTTGGTCATGTAACTTTATAATAAAATCTAAGAAAAGATACAGCTGAGGGGATTCAGACTATAATATATAGTAAGCCAAACATTATTTTACCACTAGGCCAACAAAGATTAATAAATTTTTATCTATTTGAAATTATAAATTTACAGTTGCACATTTCTTTATATAATTAGATATAAAATTAATGTAACTATTAAGAATTGAACCTTTATCTTACTATAACAATATTATTTTATCATTATATCAACAAAACTATTAATACTTTTTATCCTTTAAAAAATTATATATGTATTTATGCATTTCAGTATATAATAAATTTTAAAATTATTGTAAAATTAATTTCCTTGAATCCATCGAGATTGTCTTTAATTAACGATAAACCGATTCAATTGAACGCTAAATCAACTAAATTAGGATTATATCGGAGTAATTGGACAAAATCAAGTCTCATTTAAAGAGAACCGAAAGAGATGTCAATAATTTTAACCAAAATCAAGATTACATTTAGTTTCAGTTTAGGTTCTACATCTCAGATTGAGATTGTGTTATCTTTGTGGGATGCCAAAATGTTAAATGTGGGCGGGATGTTATGGACGAGATGATATTTTGGACGCGGCGGCTTATTGTGAAAGTGGGTTGAATGTAATAAATGAGACGTGATGTTGTGAGAGTTGACATAATATTATAACCACGAGCAGAATGTTGTGAGAGTGGACAAAATATTATAATCATGTACGTGATTTTATAAGAGTGGACGAAATGTTATGAGAGTGAGTGGATTAATGTGAGAATGGATAAGATGTTATAATCACAGGCGAGATGTTAAGATATTTTTTTTCTTATCATTCGCATCTTTTAATTTCTCCCTCGTAATCCTTCACTTTAAAACTTATTCTTTTTCGAGTCCAATATTATAAAATTGATCCCTACTTCATTTTTGTATGCATGATCTGTCATCAGCAATATGTATAAATAAAAGACATTAGTCTGTCTCAGTTCAAGCCGACATCATGAGATGAGGACTGTAATGCCAACAAAGTCAACTAATTAATGCAATTTCTTTTAGCACTTATGGCTGAGGCTTTTCTTGTTTACAATCTCCATTCTCCAATTTGTGTATTCTATATCGAATACTATTTGTTCATCTCATGTTTCCAAGGTCAACCCTGCTTGTTTAATTCCATATTTTTTCCGTTAAAAAAAAGTCAAACCCCATTGATCCACATTTATAATCTCTACATTTCAGGCAAGACAAACCAATTTGTTTTAGGTCATTAATCAGAACCATTAGGACATGTTTGTTTCACCGGATTTCGGAGTCGGATAGGATTTGCCCATTCCAATCAAATGTTTGATTGTGTCTTGGATTTTAAAAAATCGGATAAAGATGGGATCCAAGTACGATTCAAACGGGATATACATATCCTCCCTAGGGAGGTAGGAATAAAAAACCGCGGAATTATTCGTCCGACGGCTTCAACCTTGAAAGCGCTCTCGACTCCTGACAGAGTTCATACAAGCGACTGCGAGTGTTTCTTCTTCTCCACATTTAGACGCTCTCTGGGTTCCCGGCATACCTTCATACCGACAAGAGGTTTTCTTCATCTCCTTATCTGAGCGACGGCGGCGGCATAAATGGTAAATTCCTCTTCCCCTTCTTTCTTTTTATCTTCTTCTTCTTATTCTTCTTCTTCTTCTCCTCTTCCTCCTCCTCCTCCTCCTCCTCCTTTTTCTCTGCTAACAGACACAGTCTCCTCATATTTTTCCTTCATTTTCTTCTTCTCCCTCTTCCGCTTCTTCCTCTTCCTCTTCTCCTCTTCCTCCTTCTTCTCCTTCGTTCCCTTCACTGCTCGCGCCGGCCTTGCGTGCGATTACAACATAATATGGAGGATCCATTGTGAAGTGACAAGAGCTCACGATCCATCGCGAAGCAGCTCGAGCCCTACTCTAATGTCTCCTCTTCTCATCAGGATGCTTTTGTTTCCTTCGATTTGTAGTTCTAGCTTTGTTTCTTTTTCGACTATGATGGTCCGTTTTACTTATTTCATTTATTCTGTTGTTTCTTTTCGTTCCTTTCGATGTCAATTTGTTCAAGGTACTGACTTCTAAGAATTAATATCGATCACTTCCAGATTAGGGCACAATTAATATCGATTTTGCTCATTTTTATTTTTAACATGATGTTTCTGATGTTCTGCAATGTCTATGCCCTCAGGGTTGTCCTTTTCCTTTAGACTAGGAGTTGACTGTGATCGAGGAGATTCATGATTGCCACTAGAATCTGGTGTATTCAATTCATTGGGTGTGAATACTTCCTGCTTCAAAAGATTTTCTTCTCGATTATCAATAAACAAGTATACTCCACTATCTATAAAGCAATCAGTTGCTCTTGGTTCCCTAATTTGTTCATGTAGGCTAGACATAACTTCACTTATTTTGTAAGGAACATGCATCTGCAGTTGGCTTTGTATTTCATGGCTCAGTGTGTCATTTTCATCATCTTGAGACACAACTTGCATTGTCCAAGGTTTTTCAGAGGCCATCAATGCATCTTTTGCATAATATTCTTGACACACATCCACCTCCATATCTATGACAACGAAATGTTAGATATGGGCAGGATGTTATGGACGAGATGATATTCTGGACGCGACGGCTTGTTGTGAAAGTGGACTGAATGTTATAAATGAGACGTGATGTTGTGAGAGTTGACATGATGTTATAATCACAAGCGAAATATTGAGATAGTGGTCAAAATGTTATAACCATGTGCGTGATTTTGTAAGAGTGGACGAAATGTTATGAGAGTGAGCGAATTATTGTGAGAATGGATAAAATGTTATAATCACGGGCGAAATATTAAGATTTTTTTTCTTATCATTCACATCTTTTAATTTCTCCTCCTCTCATAATCCTTCACTTTAAAACTTATTCTTTTTTGAGTCCAATATTATAAAATTTATCCCTACTTCATTTTTGTATGCATAATCTATCATCAGCAATATGTATAAATAAAAGACATCAGTCTATCTCAGTTCAAGCAGACATCCTGAGATGAGGACTGCAATGCGAACAAAGTCAACTAATTAATGCAATTTCTTTTAGCACTTATGGCAGAGGCTTTTTTTTTGGGTAATTACCTAAATATATCCTGAACTATGAATTTTTTCTCAAATCTATCATGAACTTTGACTTCTCCAAATTGCATCCTCAACTATCACATTTGTATCAATTGCATCCCTCCGTCAAAATTCTGTCAGCTACCCCGTTAACCCTGCCACGTGGCATGTATACGTGTAATAAAAAAATATTTTTTTATTCGAAACGGAATAAAAAATTCTTTTCTTTTCAAAACCTTTTATGATGCCACGTGGATTAAAAAATATATATATATTTTTCATTTTTTTTATTAACCTTGTTCTGAACTTGTCCACGTGTGAAGCACACGTGGACTGTCTTTTTGCCCTAAAATAAAGCCCGACTGGCCCACATGTTCCCCGACATCAACTTCTCCGTCCGCCCCACCCGTTGCTCGAAGCTTCGGCAATCGACGATAATAACAGTTCTCTAGTGACTGCTCCAGCTCCGGCGATGAGGAATCCCCGACTACAACAGTCGGCCGCTCTCGAGGGAAACAACTCATGCGTCGTTCTACTTGATGTTGCAGGACCATCCTTCCTCCCAAGCGTGACCAATCGACTGCAGAAAACCCTGTAAGTTCAAATTTTGTTGTTTTCATGTGTGTTTGATTCACATTTATGTTTTGAACCAATATTAGGGCTTATTTGAATCTATCGTTAGGGCTTTGAGATTTCTTTTGATATTTCTTATTTTCAAGTGTTTACTGTTATATATATTTGTTAATCTATATTGAAATCTTACTGTTAGTAGCTATATTGAAATCTTACGATTATGTTTCGAGTATTCATATTGTTAGTATATTACTGTTAGTATCCTATTGTTATTCTTAAGTATGAATTGTGTAAGCATCAGGTTTCTTTGGATAGTAGCAATACTTCATCTTCAGATAGCATTGATTATACTAGAAGCACAGTACCTTGCACAATGCAGAAGGGCAAGCACATGAGCAACCAACCATCTAGTTTTGGTTCTAGCAGCACTAGTTCAAATCAATATCAGTTTATTCGATTGAAAAGATCAAAACAAATAAAGATGACAAATAGTAGTTCAAGTTTTGATCACTTTGTGCAAACGGGGAAGTCAATTTGTACAATGGCATATGCTTCCCAAGAAGAACAAATTCAACCAATTGTAGATCCATCATCTTAATTTATCTTGGAGTAATTGGAATGAAGCAAATACCAACGAAGAACCAGTGACAGTACCCGTTGAACCAATTGCAGATGTTCCCCAAGAAGAACTTGTTGAACCAATTGCATATGCTCCCCAAGAAGAACTTGCTGAACCAATTGCAGATGCTCCCCAAGAAGAACCCGTTGAACCAATTGTAGATGCTCCTCAAGATTGGAGTGATTCAGAATTTGAAGATGATGAATTAATGTCTAGTGAATTTGAAGATGGTTCGGATGAGGAATACATGGAAGCTAGAACCATTAAGAAAGAAGCTGCAGATGCTAAGAAAATTCAGGATGACAACTTAAGAGAAGCAGATCCATCTTCATCTTGGAGTGATTGGAATGAACCAAATACCAACGAAGCAAATACCAATGAAGCAATACTAGTGACAGTACCTGTTCATGTTGGAGCTGACTTGCCTTCAACTGGGTTGAATGAAGCAGTACCAGTACCTGTTCATGTTGGAGCTGATTTGCCGAGAGCTGACTTGCCTCTAATTGGGTTGAATGAACCAGTGGTTAGTGACTATGAATCCAGTGATGATGAAGTGATTACACCGGAGACTAGTGCTGAGCTTGTAGATCCATCCTTCAATTCTTCACGAAAGCAAAGACGACGTGGCAAAATATACAATCCAAAGTGTAATAAGAAGGATATTTCATTTGAAATTGGAATGAAATTTGAGTCCCCCGCACAATTTAAGGAATCAGTTCAATTTTATGCATTGCACAATAGGGTGAATTTAAGATGGGTCCGAACATGTAAAGAACGAGTGGAAGCCAAATGTGTGTCACGTGGAGTTAGAAGCCAAATGCATTGCCCGTGGGGGATATATAGAAATTGGAAGTCAGGTGAAACCACATTCCTCATCAAGAGTTATGTGAAGGAACACAAGTGTTCTAGATGTATGAAAAATAGACAAGCAACCGTTGAGTGGCTAGCCAACTATTATATGGAACAATTTAGACAGAATCCAAGTTGTGATGTGAAGCTTATGGCCATGGATTTTCAATCCAAATTTTATATTTCAATTGCTAGAGCTAAATGGTACAGAGTGAGATCGTACACATTAGAAAAGCTTCGTGGTAGTGTGGAGGATCATTATGCACTCTTGGGGTCATATTTAGCTGAGCTTCGAAAGAAAAATCCAGCGAGCCTATTTAATATTGTATGTGACATGGAGTTTACTGGTGCACCCCCTATTTTTAAAAGGTTGTATATTGGGTTTGATGGTCTAAAGAAGGGGTTTTTGCATGGTTGTTGGCCAATTATTGGATTTGATGGTTGTTTTTTGAAAACTTTTTTGGGTGGACAGTTATTATCTGCAATTGGTATTGATAGAAACAATCAAATGTTTCCCATTGCATGGGCAGTTATCGAGGGAGAAAATTATAATGCATGGAGATGGTTCTTAGGGCTATTTTTTGATGACCTTGAAATTTCAGAATGATATGGATGGACTTTTATTAGTGACCAACAGAAAGTAAGCAATTTACTATATTTTTCAATTTACTTAATGTTGATATTTCCTTATCTTTTAATTTACTTAATGTTGATATTTACTTAATGTTTCAATTACCTTATCATTTAGAGACTAGAGCATGCACTATTAGAACGCGTGCCATTCGCGGAGCACAGAAATTGTGCTAGACATATATATGCCAATTGGAAGAAAAAATATAATGGTCACTACTTCAAGTCCTTATTTTAGAAGGCAGTTAGAGCAATGGAGGAATCAGAATTAAAAAGAGTGTTGACTGAGTTGGCAGCTACTTCACAGCAGGCCCATGATTCTTTGATTGCAACCAGACTCAAAATTTTTTGTTAGGCCCATGTAAGTACAGTATGCAAGTCTGATAATGTGACCAATAATATCTCGGAGACATTCAATGCTTATATTCTAAAGGCAATGTCAAAACCCATAGTAGATATGCTTGAGGAGATAAGGAGAATGTTGATGCAAAGAATGTATATGAAGAGAGATGGTTTCAATGTGGTCTGGTGATATATTTCCTAATATAAGAAGAAAGTTGGAGAAAAGTAAAGAGGAAAGTAGATATTGCATTCTTACACCAAGTGATAATTTGAAATTTGAGGTTCAGTATATGGACAAGATACATGTTGTAAACCTTGGCAATCAAACTTGCACATGTAGGAGGTGGAATCTTAGTGGGATACCTTGTAACCATGTAGTTTCTTGCATCAGCTGGATGAAAGAGGACCCAGAGAAATATATCAGTCATTACTTCAAAAGAGATACTTATCTCAAGACTTATGAATTTTTTTTGGAACCATTAACTGGAAAGGATACTTGGCCAGCTATGGATGCCCCCAATGTTTTGCCACCACATGTTAAGAAAATGCCGAGGAGACCAAAGAAAGTAAGAAGAAGAGAATTATATGAGGATGATAATAACACATCAAGATACTCTAAACATAATTCAATCATCAAGTGTTAAATATGTTTCATTGAAGGTCATAACAGAAAAAGTCACAAGGAGCTTCAACACATGTGGATGAGGTAAGTTGTCAATTATGTGTTGTAGGGTCCATTTAATTAAATTTGACATTATCTAAGTATACATTTAATTAAAGTTGTACTTTCATTATTCAAATTTGAATTTATTTAAGTATTCATTTAACATGTGTTGTAGGGTCAAACAAGCCAACCCAGTAGAGGCAGAGGAAGAAGAGGGGTAGGCAGAGGAGGAAGAGGGAGGGGAAGAGATGAAAAAACACAATCCAGTACCATTCATGTAGAGGCAGATGTACCTTCAACCTCTAGTGGCAAAGATAGAGGAAGAGTCTCACCATCTGGTGGCAAAGGTAGAGGAAGAGCCTCAACCTCTAGTGGCAGAGGTAGAGGTAGAGCCTCAACAGTAAGTTTCTTGATTTATATCTAGTTCTAGTATCAACATATTCTAATTTATATTAATGAATATCTTAGTGTAAAAACATTAATTATTTTTATATGTAGGCAATGCATAGAGAAAGAGCTATGACATTACAAGGATTTGGTGTGTTTACTGGAGAGGAGACAAGAACCACTTATTATAGGCTAGTCCATTTGTTCAATTTGTTCAAATTCATTTCATTCCTAATCAGTTACTTGTTCAATTTGTTCAGATGTCCGGCAGTGGCTTGTCCATTTGTTCACCAAGAGGAGAATGGAGTGGATCAATCATCCGTGAACGCGATCGAATAGTTCGTGCTTTACAAGAAGACTTGAATGTAACACAAACATCTCAGAATTCTCCTAATGTTGGACAGAATGTAACACCAAGAGTTGATTAAAAGTATACTATGTGTTGGACAGTATCTCAGAATTCACAAGCATGTGGATATTTGAATGGTTTAGTACTGTGGATATTTTAAATGGTTTAGTACTGTGGATATTTTGAATGTGGATATGTATTGACAATATTTTGATGTGTTTAATATTGGTTTTGATATGTTGACGGTATTGGTTTAGTATTGGTTTTGATGTGTTGACAATATTGGTTTAGTATTGGTTTTGATATGGAGTTTTTTTTTATCATGTTTGAGATTCATTTGTAACTAAGTGATGTTGAATGAATCATGTGTTTTTATAATTGTTCATTTCTTGTAATACTTAAGAGTCTTAGAATGTTTATTTAACAATTGTTTCATTTTTAGTGTTGTCTTGAAGGAATCTGTTTGTAGTGGTTCATTTTCCATTTTTGCTATTACCATATTATGTTTTTCTGTTTGATTGCGGATTAAGATCAGCCATCGATTGTGCCATTATGAGCAACTGTGCATTGGAATTTTGATGTTGAGAAGAAAAAGTTAATTTTGATACAACTACCGTTATTGGAAAGTCTGTTGAGGTGGTTCTGGATTTACTTCATCTGTTAGGAAGCAATTGTATTCAATCAAGAGAGTTGAGGGAAATTTTTATTTGGTCTCAAATGTATATTCAAGTTTTATTCAGTCTCAAATGTATCCTCAATTTAAATTTAGTCTCATATGTATCAGAATTTTAGTTGACATGAATAACCAATTTCACAATAAACAGTCATATTTTCTGATAATGAATCTCATAATAATATCACCTATGACCATAACATCAACTATTTCATAACACCATGACATCAAAATATATCAAAAGGTACATCATGCCCATGACATGAACACTTGAACCATCCAAGCACAAATGATAACATAAATATATATCTTTATTGTCCTGATTGACATTTCCAATTCTTCATATTGTTTTTCCAACTTATTCACTTTATAGTTGAGGATTGTTGTCTTCTCTTGCAGTAAGTTGATTTTCTCTGTAAATAACTCATCGTGGTTCCGTGCAAGTTCCCCGCGCTCAGAATATTCATCATGCCAAACAAAAAAACCACAATCATCTTCTCTTTTCTATAAGAATACATTGTGTTTTAATAAATACAATGGAACCAAAATTTAATACTTCAATACACTTAACACTTACCTTCCAATGGGCACATCTCCAAAATCGTCTCCCATGATTTTTTCTAGTTTTTGAAATTAAAATCCGAGCTTCAATTGAGTGATAGCACATAGGTCTGTTTAAAATCGAGGAAATTGATGCTTCCTCTATCTCATTGTTCGTTGATGTCATTGCTTCCTCTAGGCAATAATGAGCTAAATTAACAGTGAGCTTCTTACAATGATAATTAACACTATCGAGGAACTAGATAGCACAAAGGTTCAGTAACAGTGATAAATTATAATGAGCTAAATGAAATGGTCTTACCAGGTGAACCAAACCAAGCCGCCGAGGATAGAAGACTAGCTCACCAAAACTAACCGATGGCGACTTAGGGATTTGAGGTGATGCTTCGTCGATGAATAAGAGCTCGAGGGACCTGCTTCGTCGAGGATTTGGCGCTCGGGGGACCTGCTCGTCGAGGATTTGGCGCTCGAGGGAGCTGCTCGTAGAGGATTTGGTGCTCGGGGGCACTAGGGGAGCTGCTGAGGCTGTCGAGATAAGCAGATTTAGGGCAAGATGGGGGCACTAGGGGAGCTGCTCGTCGGGATTTATTTTAGGGCTTTTTCTGATGTCCACGTGTGCAGCACACGTGGCATCAGAAAAGGTTTTGAAAAGAAAAAAAATATATTCGATTTCGAATAACAAAATAATTTTTATTACACATGTACATGCCACGTGGCATAGTTAACGCGGTAGCTGACGAAATTTTGACGGATGAATGCAATTGATATAAATGTGATAGTTGAGGATGCAATTTGAAGAAGTCAAAATTCATGATAAATTTAAAAAAATTCTATAATTCAAGATATATTTAAATAATTATCTTTTTTTTAATATAATCTCCGTTCTCCAATTTGTGTATTCTCTATCGAATACTATTTGCTCATCTCATGTTTCCAAGATCAACCTTGATTGTTTAATTCCATATTTTTTCGTAAAAAAAAACGTCAAACCCCATTGATCCACGTTTATAATATCTACGTTTCAGGCAAGACAAACAATTTGTTTTAGGTCATTAATTATAACTATTAAAGTAATTCCTTTTCAAATATTAGGACTGATAAATTTTGACATAATCGATTAATAGTTCGGTATAAATTAAGCAAGATTTTGTTTATGTAAATGTTTTTACCAACAGATTGATCACCTACTTTGTTTGTGCCACAATTATAATTGTCTATCTAAAGATCAAGTATGATTGACGTGTTTATATGTTATTAAATATCTAATTAAAATGTGAAATAAATCTACTCAATTTTATTTGGAGTTGAATAGATTTACTCAAAATTTTCCTTTTTAAAATCTTTATTCTGTACAAGAAATACAACTCTTTATAACCAATACTTTTAGAAATAATAATTTGCCTTTTAAATCATCCACTAGTTTTTTGAATAAAACAATTATATTTTTTAGAAATAATATATAGTTGTGAAGGTAAAGTAATAATAATATTAAGTAAAATTTAAGATGCGTTGAATGGGATGAAACGAAATAGTAAAGAATAAAAATAAATAAAGAATAGACGAATAGATAAGGAATAAAATAGATAGAAAATAATATTAATTTATTTGATTGATATGAGAAATAAATAATGAATAGTATTATTTTATTTATTTAGCGTAAGAAATAGATAATAAATTAAGAGAAAAATAATTAAAATATCATTCTAAAAATATAATAAATTATCTTTTAATTTATTTTAATTAATAATAATATGATGAAATAGGGATTGATGTAAATTATTCTATTAATTTAAAATAATAATAACTATCATTTATTTTATTTTTATAAAAATAATTGAATTTTAAAAATAATTATTAAGAGTAATATTTAATATTATCTATTTAATAAATGTAATTATTAAAATTGATTTAATAATTTAACTTTTATATTCTTACCTAATATTATAAATACTAGAGAACAATATTAAACATATCATAACAAATAGATAGAGAATATAATTTGTTGGATTGAGGTAAGAAATAATATTCTTCATCCATAAAAAATATTATTATTTATCTATTAGATAAATGAGGCATAATAAATAATATTTTATTCTTTATCTGTTTCATCCAATTAAATACTTTCTTAAAATATATTAAAATAATATGCCAACAAGTTATATATAGTGTTAATTTTAGCAAATATATGCATTAATTAATGCGAAAAAACACCCTTGTAGGTGAACAAATCAAGTCACAGCACATGTAACACGTTGTAACGAGCGTTTTCTTTATCTTTACATAACGGTACTCCCTCATTGTAACAGCTGTTACATAACCGTTATTCAGGTGAAAAAAAAGGGTAAGAAATTGTTTTAGTTGGAGTGGACTAGTGGAGGCGAGTAAAAAATAAATGACAAATAAATTAGTAGTAGTAGTAGTAATAAGTAGAGAGGAAAATAAAAGCAAAAGGGAAAGCAAACGCGAAAGCAAGCAAAGACTCGCTCTTCGATCCACTCTGGTCGTCGTCTTTCTCTGCCCTTTCATCACTTCCTAAAACCCCTCATTCCTTCCTCCTACTTCCTGCCGATTGCGTTTCCGCCTTTCCAATTCCGCGCGCCGCACGGTCCTCTCTCGATCGAGGTACGTATCGCTCGAATCGATGCTTCCTTTGCTCAGATCGAACTTCCTTGTTCCCGATTCTAGGTTCTCTTGATCGTATTTTTTCTTGAATTTTATTAGTTGAAGGTGAGATCAAAGTAGTATCTTAGTTGTTTCTGTGAAATAGATTGACCAATAGCTCTTGTTCTTGTTTCGATTTGGATGCATCAGGTATCGACAAGCTACTGGAGATCAACTTTTAGAGGATCCGGGAATTTTTAATGCTTGAAATGTATGAAAAATTAAGTTTTGTGAGGTAAATTGAATTGGTTGCAGGGTCGTTTGAGGAAATTTGTGGGCTTTTGATCGTTGGTTCCTTAATAAATGGCGGAGGGTTCGAAATTTGCTGGGTTTATAGGTGGTGGCGGAGGGGGAAATGCTATTGGAAACGGGTTCTATGATATGGGTTTTTACCGGAAGCTGGATGAGGGCTCCAACATGTCCATAGAGAGTGTTGGAAGCCTTCAGACGAGCACTGATGGTGGATCAGCGGCCATGTCCTTGGAGAATAGCAGTGTTGGATCGAACAACTCTAGAACTGGAATACTTCGTCATACTGGACTACGCCTGTTCCCAGGTGCGAACTTCTCGGTGGGACACAGCGTGCTGCGACCTGGCAGGGTGTCTCATGCTATGAATGAAGATGCATTGGCTCAGAACTTGATGGACCCACGATTTCCTACAGAGTCTCTTGAGAACTATGACGAGTGGACCATTGATCTGAGGAAACTGAATATGGGTGTACCCTTTGCTCAGGGCGCATTTGGGAAGCTCTACAGGGGCACTTATGATGGTGTAGATGTTGCTATTAAGTTGTTGGAAAAGCCAGAGAACGACCCTGAGAGGGCACAGTTGATGGAACAACAGTTTGGACAGGAGGTTATGATGCTTGCAAATCTCAAGCATCCAAATATTGTCCGGTTTATTGGGGCATGCAGGAAGCCAATGGTCTGGTGTATTGTGACAGAGTATGCTAAGGGTGGATCAGTGAGGCAATTTCTCATGAAAAGGCAGAACAGATCAGTGCCTCTCAAGCTAGCTGTCAAGCAAGCACTAGATATTGCTAAGGGTATGGAGTACATTCATGGGTTGGGATTCATACACAGGGATCTAAAGTCTGATAATTTACTTATATTTGCGGACAAATCCATTAAGATTGCGGACTTTGGGGTTGCCCGCATTGAGGTCAAGACTGAGGGGATGACACCTGAAACTGGAACTTACCGATGGATGGCTCCGTATGTGAACTAGTGCTCTTTTACTTTTAATGATTTGAGATCTATTTTTGATTTGTTGAATTCTTTTTCTGTCTAGAAATTGTACTGCATGTTTGTTGGAGTTACACAATTATTCAATCCATGCTGGCCACATGTGTTAAACCTATACCTAATAAGTTTTGAAAAAACTATTTTGCAGCTTAGGCCATAGTCTAGTTCTTAGTAATTCTTATTATTTTGTTACTGGACTATTAATTGGGAGAAAATTCATCTGTCCACGTCATATGTTAAATATGTTGTGCCTTTGAGTTGATATACATGTTAAAATTTGCTATACTTCTATATTCAAGATGATATATATGAGCATATGTTGTTGAGGAAATTGACATTTTATTTCAAGGATGAAGCTGCTGTGATGTCTTTGAAATATTCATATGAATTGTCATTATTTGATTGAGCAACTAATTTTTCAAAAGCTTAAACTGCTAAAAACAAACCAATCTTACATTTATATTCTTAGCACTATCACCTCACTTGTCGGTGGTGGCCAAACTAGACACCTAGCCCAAGCTTAGCATGTGGACTAGTTTAACTAAGGTGGAGGTATATATTTTAAGTTTGACACTGATAGGATTCCGTATAGACCTCCTGCACTCACATAGTATTCAATTTGATTAGATGACCAATTTTTCAAAGCTTAAATTGTAGGAAAAGGGTCCAATCATACAATTTATACTTATAATCACTATAATGGAAGTTACTTTAGAATTAATGGTTAACAATCTGTTCAAGTGACTTTTCTTTTTCTTTCTGGTATTCATGCTCATTGCTTATTTGGTAATAGACTCTTAAATTGTGCCTTCACTTAATGAAGATCAAGTAATATTTTCTTTGTTTAACTTAATTGTGTGAAAACATTCATGGCATGAATACTTCTAGGCATCTTGATTCACTTACAGTTGTTATTTGCTTTTTATATAGAGTTATAATAGTTATGTATGTAAGTTGGATAAGAAGTTCTAGATTGGAGCTCTTTTAGTTCATAACTTATTTCTTAGATCATCAAAGTTCCATGATGCACCAATTAAGGAGAAAAGCCCACAATTACATAATTGATATTCCGGAACTGGTCCATTATGAGAGTGAAAATTTTGGTTTCTTTGGCTTTCCAAATTTGTGGTACTTAAAAAGATAGTTGCATTTGTTTAATACAAGGGTTTATACTTTTTTATGTTCTATGGTACTTAATATAGTATATAGAAATTTGAGAACTTCGGCTTTTATCTTGTTGTGTTTTATTGGAGATCATTGTTTGTTGTGGTCAGCCCTTTCTCTTAAATTCAGTTCTTGTCCAAATGCAACTGTTTTTGCTAAACTTTTTCACATGCAGAGGACTTGCTGAATTGATAGGTGATGCACAGTAATCTTATGTTGTTGGTCAACAGATTTGCAGAAGCTTTTACTCTGATATTAGGATATATAAGCTCAGCGATGACAGTACATAAACATAAACTGAATTGGAGCATGTCTTTAACTGTTCTGGTACAAAATGTCATTGACAAGTTGACAAGATAAGCAGTAAAAACAAAATAAAGAAAACTTGAGAGAGTAATAGATGGTTAGTGGTTGCTGAACTACTGCACATCAATGAGCTGGCTGTGTGTTAAAAGTTTCTATGACAATGTGATTGATGTTTTTGTCATCATTTCTTTTCCTTGTACATTTGCCTTCAGAACATAAAACCAAAGGATTTACAATATAAATATACATGTTTGGTCCTTACTGTTAACATGAGAGCTAGAAAAGGTAATTTTGCACATGTCACCAAGAGAAGACATCCTATGTGCTTTTTAAGAACTTACCTGAATGCAAAAGAAAACAAGTTTAGCAAATAATGCTAATGCAAGCCAAGATCCCCCCTAAAACTGCTAGCTACCATACCCAAAAAATGTGATGGATTGATGGACTAACTTAATTCTTCAATAAATTACGTGGATCTTCTTGGAGATCCAAACTGCTAGTATCAGAACTAGACTACCTTTTATGTTTCCATCAGATTTTTTTTACTTTAACTGATTTGTTTCATTTTCCTCGTTCTTTTGTGCTTCCACATAATCAATTTCTACTGAGTTGTTTGTCCATTGACTTTACCTTATGTTCTCAGGGAGATGATACAGCACAGACCTTACAATCAGAAAGTTGATGTGTATAGCTTTGGCATTGTTCTCTGGGAGCTGATAACAGGGATGCTTCCATTCCAGAACATGACGGCTGTGCAGGCAGCATTTGCTGTTGTAAACAGGGGAGTACGCCCAATTATACCGCAAGATTGCCTCCCTGCACTTGGCGAGATCATGACCCGCTGCTGGGATGCCAACCCTGATGTGCGCCCTTCCTTCTCCGAAATTGTTGGGATGCTCGAAATCGCACAAGGAGAAATTGTGAATACAGTTCGTAAAGCACGCTTTCGATGTTGCATGCAACCAATGACCATTGACTGATTAGGGTAAGTAGTGCTTCATGCATGGAAGACACCTTTTGGACATGAATGACAGGAAGTTGAAGTGTGCGTTTTGGTTGATTTGCGTTGATATAGAGAGTTACTGCTCCAAATATCCACATGAAAATTCTAATTTATGGAGCAAAATAGGTTATTCCAATCTGTCTGAACATTAGTTCAGTTTGTTGTATAGTTACAAATGAATATATTAGTTTAAGCATCTAGATTGGCTTCTTGACTCAGTGTTGTGACTTCTCAAATCAGTTAGTTTTGATGGCCTGTATTGTTAAGAACAAAACAAGATTGTTCTTGTGTTTGTGAATCTCTGTTGTGGTTCTTCAGCTCGTGTGAGCAATAAGAATGCAATGGTTATGCTTGTATGCCTATAATTGATATCCTTCGATAGAAAGCAATAAGAGCTGACACGCTGGCTACAAATACGCAATTATTGTCCATCTCTAACATGGTAAATAATGTTGATATATTTTATTAGAAGGTTCTATGATTTTCGGAGAAGGATTACAGACTAATTTACAAGAGTTTACAGCACAAAAGCAAAATGGATACTACAAGCACAACACAACATCTAAGGTGAAAAGGAAGATGAGAGAGAGAGAGAGAGCGCGCGGAGTCAGATTAATTTAAACTTAGATGGTTAAGAATAAGATAAAAGGGTCAAATATCTAAATATATTATTTATGTACTTTGCAAGTTTATGGTTTTTAAAATCTATCCTTAAAAATGTATTTTTAAAATTTTGGATAGGTTTAAAATCTATCCCTTAAGAGATATGTTATGCTGACCCGTTAACTCGTTGATTTACACAAATATATTACTCTTACTACTCCACTGTCGTACCAACAAAATTCACCTAAATATGTAAAGTAAAGTAATTTCCCAAAAATAAAACATGAATTCCACTTATTTTCAAAAGCAAAATATGAAATCCAATTTTTAGAATCAAAAAATAATTCTAAATATACTCGTGATACCCTCTCACTCGCCGACACCTCGTTAACCGCATTAACCCCTAAATGCATTATAAAATAAAATTTATCGTGTTAATTCTAAATGTACATGTCTCGAAATAAAATTGTCTAAATCATTTAAATAACTTCGTTGAGACTCTATAATTAGATCATTTTACCTTGAAAATACATTATAAAATCATAGAAAATTACATAACTTTTAATTTATTGAATGAGATGAGATTCATAATTTGGATTTAAAAATATTTTATAATTCACTTAAACCATTTAAATGATTTAAACAGTTTTACTTTAAGAGTTATACACACTCATTTTCACAAATTCAAATTGTATACCTAATTGCATTCAGTAAATTTCTGTGATTTTTTAGTGATTTTATAATGCATTTCTAAGCTTAAATGACATATTATTTAAATGATTTAAAAGACTTGTACATACTCATTTTCACTGATCCAAGTTATGGATAGATTTTTTGTGATTTTTGGGTAATTTTATGATGCATTTTTAAACTTAAATGGCCTATTTAAACCGTACCACTCAAATTGTTTAAATGATTTCAATTGTTTTGTTCTAAGACCATACTCATTTTCACTGATCCAAGTTGTGAACCTCACTTCATTCAATATATTAGAATTTATGTGATTTTTTGATGATTTTTTGATACATTTTCAAGCTTAAATGGTATATTTAAATAGTTTCATCGAAACTATTTAAATGGTTTCAACTATTTTGTTTTACGACTTGTAGACACTCATTTTCACTTATCCAAATTGTGGAGCTCATTTCAGTTAGTCATTTAAAATTTCTGTCATTTTTTTGGTGATTTTATGATGAGTTTCCAAGCTTAAATTACATATTTTAATAGTTTCAATAGTTTTATTTCGGGACTTGTACACGCGCATTTTCACTGATCCTAGTTGTGGACCTAATTAAATTCAGTAAATTAGAATTTTTGTGACTTTTTGATGATTTTATGATTCGTTCCAAAGTTAAATGATCTATAAATGGTTTCAATAGTTTTATTCTAGAACCTGTACACTCATTTTCACTGATTCAATTTGTGGACACCATTTCATTCGATAAATTAAAATTTCTACGAACTTTTGATGATTTTATGATGCATTTCCAAATTTAACTAATCTATTTAAATAATTTCACCAAAATAGGTCCATGAAATAGATGACACTACTAGAATAGTCGTTGTCATTGACGGCTCATGTTGTTGCTGAACCGTCGGTGATGACTATCGCGGATGGCGAGAGCCGTTGCAACGCACCGTCGCTTATGTGTGTGTCTCAGATAATTTGTCACTGCACAGGGCGATCGTCCCAAGTAATTATCAGCGACAACCGCAAGAGCTGTCGCTGCTTTAAACACATCAGTGACGGTCAAGACGACTGTCACTGAGATTTAATTATCAACCACGGCTAGGAGCCGTTGGTGATATTATTAGCAATCGTGATATTTGTTGCTGCTCAGGCCATCAACTAGTTACGATACGCTTTCGGCGACGGCCTAGTGACGGTCATCCGTTGGTAAGCTGTCATTGATGCTATATCTTGTAATTGAAAAAATTAAAATTTTAGAAATTTTTGTATACAACAATATTCACACGATACAATTTATTTACAACTAGTTTACAACCACAAAATATCTTACACATACAAATACAACTAACCACATAATTTTTACTTAAATATCATCAATCTAAGCTTCAAACGGAGGCAAACAAGTATCAAATATCAAAACTAAAATATATAAACAACTACGAAGTATCTAAGCCTCAAACAGAGGCTATCAAGTATCAAAATATAATAAAAAACTATCAATTATCAAAAGATATTTTTTTTCACCCAGTTATGTGTTTGACCAAAGTCTGAATTTTTTTCATTCCGACCAAAAGTAATCTATGGAAGCAATGCAACACATGCTAACGTTTATTCACCAAACAACATCGGTGGTGACTCATCTCTTTCGACTCTACCCCTGGTAAATTTGTCACGATTCCTTATACTAATGGTTAGACAGTAGGAACCGACGATGACAATCAAAGAATGAAATTTTCCGTATGTTCTCAAGACTAGAGACTTTTGAGTGTTCCATGCAATACGAACAAAAGAGTCGTCAATGCGTGCTCCAACCAGACAATATATCGTAGGCCGGAAAATCATTGATTGTCCATAATATAACAGCTCGTAAAGTGAAGTTTTGCTTTCGGTGACAATCATAAGTGACAGTTCCCCCCGCCCACAATGTGAGTTCATCAATTAGGGGTCGGAGAAACACGTCTATTTCTTTCCAATGACCCCTATGACCCGGAATAATCATCGAAAGATAGATAAATTCATCTTTCATATACATTGATGACGACAAATTATAAACTATAAGGAGCACTAGCCAAATTGAATACAGAGTTGTCGAATTACCAAACGGATTAAAATCATCCGTGCACAATCCCAATCTGATATTCTAGTATCCCTAGCAAATGAAGGATAACATCTATCCAAATGTTCACATGCTTCACTGTCAAATGGATGAGTTATTATTGTATCATCACGACTTCTTGCATGCCAACTCATATAGGGGGCAGTCTTTTTCGACATGAATAATCTTTGAAGCCTAATGTCAATGAAAAATACTGAAGCACCTTAAACGAGATATTTTTCTATCGGACCGATTTCTTCTCCTTGTAACGAGGATGTTCACATATTGGGCATTCATTCAACTGCGCATTTAATTATAAAATATATTCTCACTTTTAATGGTTTTCTCAAATTTATCTCAACTTTTAATTTTTCTCAATAATATACTCGACATTTTCATTTAAATGGAATTGACCGCCAAAAGTATCTAGTATCATTGTTCTATAAGGATTAGGTGGATTGGAAAAAGAAACGACACTAGAAGATTCACCATGAGTATGAACAACATGATTGCTCGATGTTTCGACTTTACGTGACTGCCCGTGATAATTTCATACATAATACCTTGATGTGAATCTTTTGCTATACAAATGCATTGCGACAATTTTCCGATCCAAAAACCTTATGTTCAAGTATTTTCGGCACAGACATTAAATTTTATCACCGCTAACGAATTTTCAATTTGAATAGACACTATCTTCCTACGGTTCTTCGAATAGACAACATCTATTGAAGCATCATCTCAATTATTCATATGTTGATCATATTATGATTTGTTCTCTTTTTGCTTCAAACTCCCATAGGTGAACTTTTCGGTCGCTAGATGGACTTGTGGTCTTGTAAACAATCCGTATGCGTATGCAGCAAGTTGATGGCAATTATTTTGTATATTTTTTTCTCTTTGGTCGTAGGAAGATCCTTAGATCATGAAAATACTTATTTTGGAAGTTGTATTATGTAGGTCAAAATATTTTGTTTGGACTTGCTAATTTAAATGAATTGTTTAGTATTGTATATCTCTTGATGAGATTTTCAAATAGTACCAAATGACTTCTTTTTTTCTCTACTGTATAATTTTTGGGTCACCCATTGACGCATTTCGAGACAAAACCACCTCTAGACATGGGACGAGCCAAGCCCAGGCGGTGTAACCCACCCTATATTTTTCAATGTTCCTCTTTGCAGGTTGCAGCCATCTCAGGTGAAACCATCAAGGCTATAAACAATAGATAAATTTCTTTTTTCTTTATTTTATTTTTTGTTTTAGGATTTCAATACTTTGAAAAACAAACTTGGCTTGCTCATTTGTTTGGATTAACCAAATGTTTATCCTTATGCAACTAATTCAAGGTCGAAATGATTTGATGGAAAAAATAATTAAATTTAATTGGAACCAAAAAATTTAGACCTGGATGAGCTGACTCGAGCTATACGAGACATGAATAAGATCAAAAAATTGAACGGAGTGCACCAAAAGTAAACGCACCTACCTTCATTAGGCAACTAGAATTAGGCTTGTTTAACACACATGGAATAAGATCAAAAAATTAAACGGAATGCACCAAAAGTAAATGCACCTACCTTCATTATGAAACTAGAATTTTTTTTTGTTTGAAATGATGAGTAAATGGAAAAAGCACCATGAGGCCCAAAAGTCAAGTGGAAAAAATGTGCATGGATTGTATGAATTCATATTCGCACTTGAATTTATAGAACACGACAGAATTATGCAAGTAGTAGGAGAAAGAAAAGGTAAAAAAAATGAATTTTAAATATAAAAATAAACAACCTAAATTATATAGTGGTCTTTAAATATACCATGCTTATATATTTTGGATCTTATCACAAAAACATATTTAATAAAAAAATGCAAAATTAATCAAAGATAAAACTATGTAAATGTTTGAAAAATCATTACTTTAATATATTGGTCGAAAATTAAATACTGAAATGTGCTCTAGAAAAGATAGAGTATGTTATAAAATTTGATCCCTAGAAATCGAAAAATATATAGATTTTCCTTGCAGGTCAGAAGAGCAAGTTACTCACAATTCGTGAGTGGGCTGTAGTTGCTGTAATTTTGACACTAAATGTGACCCATGGAATCTTAAAATTGACCATCCTAAACTATATATAGGAGATTAATAACATCCTATGTGCTCAATGTGCTAATTTGAGCATCAAAAGATCTCTTCTTAACCACTGAAGGGCTCTTTGTGCAAATGCTCCTTGCGTACAATCATACACTCTGCCTAACCATCCAAGCCATTAAAAGATTGATGATTTTTCTAATATATTTCATAAATAATTCATTTTTTCAGTTCTGTATCCAATTTTGGACAGCCTTGCACCAAACTAATAATCTTTAAAAAGTTATTATCATTCCCGAAAAATGTCAAGGTCTCTCTTGAAATTATGCAATGACACCCAGAAAAAAGTCTCATTCTTGAGCATTGAAATATTTGATGATCAATTAATCATCATTAAAATACCATGTTAAAGTTGTCTGGCGATGTTTGAAGCAAATCTTAATTCATATCATGATATCTGCTAGAGCCTAGAGGGAGTTCTGAGAGATGAAGACATGGATGATGCTCTTTTGTGTGAGTTGAGAACACAGTATTTGTCAACTTGATTAGTATTTACTATTTAGTAGCACTCTAGTCCGTGCAAATAGATTATCTTGTGGCACTAGATAGGATCATTAACATCTTCTCTCAAGTAATAAGACTCAAACGTAAAAGTAAAGCTAATCATGTAATTGATTAATGGATGAGATATTTCAGGCCTTAATTTAATTAGGATTTGGTTTATATTACAATTCAATAAGATCGATTGGAGGTCTAACCTTTCTTAAATTTTAGAAAAATCTTATTAGGGCAGTATAAAATACTCACAAGATACAGGAATTATAAAATGTTATCAATTTCAACATCTACCTCTAACAAATAAATCATAATGCAGTTGCTCGAGATCACACAAAACTACCAACAAAGAACATCGCTTTTCTTAAGAAAAATCAAGATTTCACTGTAAAAATAGCTTATGTCTATCCCTATGTGAACGGATCACAAATTCGGTTAAATACGATATCAGATTCAAACGCCATTAAAAAAAATTCTCAATATCGGAAAGGAAAGCATATTGTTTGGAAAAGTAGCTGATGTCTACACCATCATGAAGATATATCGAATCCAAATTCCATCCAAAATTTCTCAGTCTCGAAGCAAGAAATTTTAACAGAACCAAGTTGAATGGATAAAATAGAAAATTTGTAGTGCAAAGTATAAACTCATAAATACCAATGATAGAGGATCTCACTCGAGGGGAACCTCGACGTCTCCGTCGCTGATCTCCTGCTGGAGGTCCTTGGGGTCCTTTCCGTCGACGGTGCAGCCGACGGAGACGCAGGTGCCGAGAATCTCCTTGATGGTGCCGGAGAGATCCTTAGCCATGGACCTGGGGCTCATTACCCGGGCGATTTCAACGACGTCGTCGAGGGAAATGTTGCCGTTGTGCTTGATGTTCTTGGTCTTCTTGCGATCGCGCTCGGGTTCCTTGAGGGCCTTGATGACAAGGGCGGCAGCGGAGGGAACGACCGTGACCTTGGCCTGCCGGTTCTGCACGGTGAGCTTGACGGTCACGCGGAGCCCCTTCCAGTCCTTGGCGGTCTCCTTGGCGATGTCCTCTCCGATCTTCTTCGGGGAGAGCCCGAGCGGCCCGATCTTTGGCGCTAGCGAACTGGCGGCGCCGACCTCTCCACCGGTAACACGGACGTAGACGTCCACCACCTGCGTCGGATCGAATTTAGGAGGCATGTTCGCGCGGCAGCTGCAGCGGCGAAGAGCTCGCGAATGGGTTTGGATTAGGGTTTCGAAGAAGGCGGGAGAGTGCATATATATATATGTGCGCGTGTTTTAGCTTTGGATAAGTCCAAATCGTTCCCGGTTTATGTGGGCCGGGTCTATAAATTTTGGGCCAGTTGATTACCATTTGGTTAGATTTAATTAACCGAGCTACTGAACATGAATTTTAATCCTTATCTGCAATGATCAGGATATTACTGAAAAGTCTCGTAAACAAAAACATGGCACTAAAGAGACAATTCATGTAAAATGGTGGTCCAAACTCTGGCAAATTAGTTAGAAAATAATGATAAGAATACTAGATACTTTCATAATCTAGTTAAATAAAGAAGAAGGAATTACATTTTGGAACTAGAAGTTGAAAATAAAGGGTCTTTAATAAGCCCCTCGAAATAGATAATGCTTTTGCAAGATGGTATCGTAACCTTTGGAAAAAAAATTGACCTATGTTATGATGACCGGAATAAACTGGATGATTATACTTGGAAAAAGGTACCAAACAACATACACAATGAGTTAACAAGAAAGGTTTCTATTAATGAAATTGAAGGAGTAATAAAAAGTATGGGAAGGAGGACAGCCTCACGACCTGATGGCTTTGGTATTGAGTTTTATCTTAACTATTGGGAGCTCTTAAAAAATACCCTTATGCAAGCTTTTAATGAATTCCAACAAAGTGCCCACATTCCAAACTCTTGGGGGCTTACCAGCTTGGTTTTTATACCAAAAAAAATATTCAAGAATCATCACTGATTATAGACCAATATATAGCCCTACGTAATGTTCAGTATAAAATCCTATCAGAGCTACTAGTAAATAGGCTGAAGATTTGTATTGATAAAGTAGTATCAAGTGAGCATCCTGCTTTTATTCAGAATAGGAAGCTACATGATAACATCATCATAGCTTCAGAAATTGTCAATATCATTAGCAAATCAAAGAGGAAAAAATTATTGGTTGAAATGGTCACACTAGAGGGGGGTGAATAGTGTGTTTACTAATCAATTAGCATAAATTCGATTTTAATCATTTCTTTGGTTACTTTAGGCAAATTATAATTCGACGATTAAATGCGGAAGTGATAAATGATAAAGCAATTAAAGCAAACAAGATATCAATGCAAACACAAGAATTTATAGTTGTTCGGCGCCAATGCCTACTCCACTAACTAAGCACCCCGTTTAGGATTTTCAAACTAATTTTACTACATTTTCTTGTTTCCTTTACAATGAAGACGATTTCACCGGAGAGTCTACGTTCTCACACCGAATGCACTTCCACACCCAGAAGTCTCCGCCTTCCTACCGAGAGCACTCTCCCACCTCAATCCTAAGGACAACATAAGGACAACAAGAACTAATCCTAGTAAACTAAGTTTACAATGGTGGGTTTAAGCCTTAACACCAAGGCAACCACCAACTCAATCAAACCTAGCAATCTAGGTTTACACACTTGATGTACAATCAAAATAAACAACAAAATACAATAACAATTGGAGCAATAAATCAATCAAACTATACTTAGCTCCAAAAGACACTCTTTGGTCCTCTTGATGACTTGAGATGATGAATTGATAAATCTTGAAGGCTAAATCAATGTGTTATCCTGAAAACTAGGGATTGCAGAGAGATGACTCAAGAAATACTTTAGAATGGTCAAGAATTGGCTCAATGGAAGTTTGGATCAATTGTTAAGTCTTGTTAATGAAGGATGGAGAGGAGTATTTATAACCCCTCAATGAAACGGCAGCTCAACAGGCAGAAAACTAGCCATTATCGCCGATCTATCGCTTGCCGATCGATCGTCGGTCGACCGACCGATCGACCGCTGGCCTTTCTGTGCTTTGTACGCGCTATTCGATCGACCGACGAATCGATCGAATGAGTCATTACTTCAGCGATCCGCGATCCGGTCGATCGACGCACACACTGCCATTTTTTCGCCTCTGTCGGTCGACCAAAAATTGGACAGACTGGGCAGTTTTCTATTTTGCTTGGATTTTTCTACTCGTTTGGGTTCCGCCTTCGCTAAGTCTACTTATATAATATTTATTAACTTTAAGTTAATAACTTTAAAATATAAATATTATATAAGGATTACCCTCATTTGGATTCAATAAAAATATCTAAAAAATCAAAATCCTTAAGAATCAAAATCTAGTTTTTGGGGTCTAGTACAAATTTTTCGAAAACGGAAATTTCCTAATTTTTTGAGTCAAGTATGTGTAGGATAAAGGCTTCTAAAAAATCCCTAAAAATACCTCGTTATCTAATTTTAACTCAAGGAACAATTATCGTCATTTTTTATGTCAAGAAAGTATCTAGGTCATATAGCCCTCCAATGAGCTCCCTAAGCTTAGTGAATTCATGGCGGTTTTCGGGTTTTCATATTTTGGGTTTCGAGTTTAGTTTTAGGATTCTTTGCATCATAAAGAGAATATACAACATATCTAGATACCCTAAATCTAAACTCTAACTTCTTGAAGAATCTCGAGTGTCGACGAGCATCCTTGTCGATTTTTCCGATCGGGAACGTCGAGCGCTAACCGACTTGGAACCTGAAAGATTTCTCAATGAAACATTAATTCCATGTTTGTTATCATCAAAACCGAGATTAAGACCAAAGTTGAAAACTGTAAGCCAACAAAAACCTTTTCTCATTCTCAAGCTAGACTTAGAGAAGGCTTTTAATAGAGTGTCATGGGAAGCAGTCCATGAAATCATGAAAATAATGAACTTTCCAAGGGTGTTCTGTGAGTGGCTTATGGTCTGTCTGAAATCAGCTTGTTATAGTTGCAATATCAATGGAATTTCCTCTAAAAAATTTAAGGGATTCAAATGAGTGAGGCAAGGAGATCCACTATCTCCTTACTTCTTTATCCTTCTACAAGAATTGCTAACTAGAATGATTGAAAAATCTGTGAGCAAAGGACAGATAAAGCCTTTCAAATACAAAAACATTGTCATCAACCACTTGTTCTTTCCAGATGACATATTGATATTCATAAAGTATTGTAAGAAGTCTTTCTCACATGTAACCTATATTCTGGATCAATATAGTGAAGTCACCAACCAGAAGATTAATTTGATGAAATCAGACATCATTTTTCCAAGTCAGTATTCAGAAAAGCTGAGAAAGGAAATATGCTCATGTCTTGGCATTAAAGAAGGCAAACTACCTATGAAATACCTAGGCTCATTCATTGATAAATCAAAGCTTACTATCAACCAACACGGAATTTTTTTTGGAGAAAGCTATGGACAGAATTGAGAAATAGGGTAATAGATTCATCTCTCAAGCAGGTAAAATGGTTCTATTGAATTCAGTCATGAATTATATTCCAATTCACACACTAGCTACAACTTGGATTAATGAGAAAGTGATAAAAAGATATAAAAGTATGGCTAAGAGATTCTTATGGAGCTCTAGCAAAGAAAAGAAAGGGATTCACCTTGTTGGGAAAAAATTACTTTGAGCAAATACAATCGAGGGTTAGGAGTTAAAGACCTAAGCATCATTAAACACTTCATCATGCAAGAAGGGTTTTGGATATCCTAAATAAGAAAGAAATGATATGGGCAAGGGTGCTTTCAGAAAGGTATTCATCTTTCCATCCTTGGAATGATAAGCTTACCATAAATTGCTCCTGCACCTTTAGAAACATTCAAAACTCAATCTTGAAGCTAAGAGAATGACTATGATAAAAATTGGTAATTGTAAAAATACAAACATTCTAAAGGACCCTTGGATAGGTAGTACCCCTACTAGTAAATGACCAACTAATTACATAAACAATATTGGAAGTTCAAAACTTCAAGTTAGTATATCAGTTCATCAATGATGGAGTTTGAGACTTTGGGATCCTATCCAATATTTTTGGGGATGCCCTAATTGACATAATTGCAAGAATTTATATTCCTAGACATGATGTTGCGCACAGACAAGTGGATATGGTTTCAAAATGACAAAGGTTCTTTGAGTTGTAAGATAGCTTACAACTTCATTAAAGGAAACTCAGATCCTGAACAGAATCAATGCAGGAATTGGAAAAAGTTTTGGAACTCGAATGCAATCCCAAATGTAAAATATTTTGCTTGGAAGCTGATGCTGAAGAGACTGCCAACTACAGATTACCTGTCTAGTTTCACCAAAATCCAAAAAAACTCTTGCTTTGTATGTAGTAGTCAGGTTGACAGCATCATTCACATTTTCTATGAATGTGATGTTGCAAAATTATTCTGGAGTGAACTAAGCTCTGCTTTATCTTTTCCTTTTACTCTTTTTTCAACTTGGAGGGGAAGCACTTGGAATTATCAGCAAAAAATAAGTTGATTGGAGTGATAGCCACAGGTCACTAGTTCCTATGGAAGAACAGGAACCAATGTTGTTTCAGAAAGGAAAGAATGAATATTAGGTTGATGATTATGAGAACATTGGCTGAAATAGAGAATGAAAATTGGAATCTATTGAACCAGAGTTCAAACAGCCCTAATAAAAGCAGAGAAACTCAAACAAACATTGTGTCTTCTACTCTTGTCAAAGCTGATTTCAATACCAGGTATGATGTTAGTAACTCACATGTTACAATTAATGTTACCAACATATATTGTGATGCTGCCTGGCAGGAAGAAACTAGGAGAGTTGGGTTTAGCTTCCAATTTACAAGCAATGGAAACAAAGTCATTGTAAAAGGTTTCAGTTCAAGTTTCACTGACAATTCTTTGATTGCTGAAACTTGGGCCATTTGGCTCAGCATTTTGAATGTTAGGCTGTTCAACATTAAACACATCAAAATTTTCACTGACTATCTAAGACTGGTGA
Source organism: Canna indica (assembly GCA_034359265.1). Classification (NCBI taxonomy): domain Eukaryota; kingdom Viridiplantae; phylum Streptophyta; class Magnoliopsida; order Zingiberales; family Cannaceae; genus Canna; species Canna indica. Next base: position 72,379,727 of record CP136894.1, on the reverse strand, counting down.
ATATTTTAAAGGATTGTTTTGAAGCTCCTTGGTACATTGTTGACCTCATGAATGATATAAGAATGATTGTTGCTGAAGTAAATGTCATTAACTGGATCTACCTTAGAAGGAACCTCAATCAGCAAGCTCACAACTTGGCTAGGAATGCTCTGGCTTCAATTTGTTATTCTGATAGTTGGGACTTGATAGTTTATAGCTCTTCCAAACCTAATTTAGAGAGGTCTTCTTCTATTCAGCATGAGTTTTTTAGTGAAAGTATAAGAGATTTTTACCTCATTTCTTTAAAAATTTTATACTCAAACAATGTAACTGTTCACTCTTTTCTTCCTTTGAATAAAGAGTTTGACACTCATGACAGAATATATCCTTATTTTCTTGAAGGCGAGAAATGCACGATTACTAATCCTTTATTTTTTTTACCCTCTCAAGTGAACATGGAGTGATTGTCCTCTGAGTTTTTGTGGTTAAAAAAAAAATCTTATCAAAAACTATTTAGTATAATTTTTGATATCTCAGAATCATCTCGACAATTTTTTAGTATAATTTCAAAAAGTTCAACGTCTAAAAAGGACTAAATAAAAATAACAAGATATAAAAAATAATGAGCCTCCTCCAAAATGATATAAGAAATAATGATACATTAGGGTAGGAAAGTAAATAAGGAAATATTTTTGAGTGATACTCTTATTAGGAGGAAAAAATGTATAATAGATAAATGGATTATATTTGCTTAGAGTTTTTTTTTTCTCAATAAAATGATTGATTTCTTACCTTTCGTTATGCAATTGAAAGTAAAATCAAAATTAGTTTTTTTTTACATTTTATATGTTCGAAACATTATCTATCAATATCATACAAGTTTATTATTTATGAAAAAATAATTTTTCTTCCAAAAAAGGTTATTTTCCCTAGGGATGTCCATGAATACCGAGTAGACACGAAATCAGTTGAAATCGACCCGAATTAAATTCAGGTAAGGTCCGGCATAAAAATTTAGGAATCGATTCTGGGTCCAACACATCGGGTACCCAAAATCAAAATTGATACTCGATATATGTACTCTAGAACATATTCATTTACAGGTTCCAATAAAGTACCCTGTTGGAATCTGTACATTTATAGATTCCAGAATAGGTTTTAGAAAAAGTTCCAACATGGTACTCGGAACTGGAATCGAAACTTGTAGTTTCGGGTAGGGTCCGATTGCAGGTTCCAACATGATAGGGTCCGATTTCAAAACTTAGGAACCGATCATATACGGGGTAGGGTTCGGGTATCATGAAAAATACATGATACCCAGATCCGCTTACCCCTAATTTTCCCAAGCTATAAATTTAATAAAAAAATTACTTTTGACCAAGTAATTGCTAGTATCAAATACCCAAAAATGATAAAATTATGGGATAATGATGATTTTTGCCCTCGAACTATTAAAAATAAAATAAAAATATCTTTAAACTCTTCTTTGGTTGATTTTTATTCTTAAATAAACGAAAATTATTGAAAAATACTCTCAAACTATTAGAAAATTGTAGAAATACTCTTAAACTTTTTTTGGGTAGATTTTTTACCCTTAGACAAACGAAAATAGTTTAAAATATTATTATTTTTATCTATGTCTAAAGGTAGAAAGACTTTTTTTTTAGAAATGAGTAAAAATATTAGTATTTTTAAATTATTTTCGTTTGCTTAAGGTAAAAAATTATTAAAAAAAATAAGTTTAGGAGTATTTTTATTTATTTCTGACACTATCGAGGATATTTTTACTTATTTTTAATAATTCGAGAATATTTTTTAACTATTTTCATTTATTTAAAAATAAAAATTAATCAAAAAAAATTTAAAAATATTTTTATCCTATTTTTAATAATTCGAGGATAAAAATCATCCTTTAACCCTAAAATTATTTTCTTCTAAACAATCACAGCATAATTGGAGATATGTTTGGATGATTAATTTTTTTTTCTTTTGACCCCTGTTTGGATAAAAGATAAATAGGGAGAAGAGAAGAAATATATTTTTTAATTATTTTATTTTATTTTAAAATAGTAGTGAGTCCAAGGATAACTTGAACCCATGCAGATGCGGGGCCCACAATGAGACATTAATAATTGACCAACCATCTACGTTTTCAGTGCAGCCTTGTGACGCGCAAAAAGCCAAAATGCCAACAGAATCTAAATAGGGAACCTGGAATATTCCCCTGTCACACCGGCTGCGGCGTTTAGCCACAGCTAAAAGCCGCGCGCTGCGTCAACTTTTGGCGACGCCGAAGGGGCCAAATGAAACAGCGACGCGTCGTTGCAAAGAAGACGACCCGAGTCGTCGCCTTCGCGGGGATCTCCTGCTCCTCCTCCGTCACTGCGATCGGTTCGCCTGCGCCCGCACACGCCCTTCCCCTTCACCGTCGCTGTTAAATTCGATGTGGACTCCCTTGCCCGCTCTTTTTATGGAAGGCAAGAGCCGCAGCTTGCGGCCTCATAAATAGGAACTTTTCGAAGACAGCAGTAGGTAGGGGTCGGGCGAGGGCGTGTGCGGCATTTCGTCGAGCACCTTTGCTGCTGTCGCTGTGCGCGGCCACTTGCGATGCCGGTGCGGGACCCGTGAGATGACCCGCTGCTATCATAGCTTGGGCGATGACATCAATTTTCTCACGGCGATATCCTCTTCGGTGAACATTTCTGATGTCTGAGTCCTTCGGAAGCTCTTCTAGCTTCCATTTTTAATTAGTTAATTTGCTGCATAATGTTGGTCCCTGACACGCATATTTTTCATGAATATATATATCAATGCATTAATTCCTCTAATTTTTTTTTTTGTTCTTCAAATTTCAAACAGTAAAAATAAGTCTAATCAATTAGGGGAATCACCCGATTCACTTATTTAGACGAAGGAAGACAAAATTGACATCTCGACAAAATAGATTAAATTATTCACGTAGATTCAATGCATGCATGCTCAAATACATATGACAAGAATTTTTCTAATTCTAAATATGAATTTTCAAAAAAAATTAAAAATGAATATAATTTTTAAAATTTTTAAAATCATAATTAAATTTTTTTTAAAAAAATACTCGATATATCTGTGTGTACGAAACTATTGAAATACTTAAAGAGTTTCAAGTAAAATGATCATTTAATAATGTATCCCAAAATCTTCAAAAAAAAAAAAAAATACTGACACATTTTCATAATCAAAATGATCACATATATGAAACTATTGAAATATTTCAAGAGTTTCAAGTGAAACTCTTGAATGTGATCATTTGATCATGAAAATATATTCTAAAATATTTAAAAATCACAAAAAAAAATATTCACTAGTTTAGAATTTTTATAATTTTTTTTAAAAAAATAAAATATATTTTCATGACCAAAATGACAACTTTTGTACAAAGCACTTTCTCTCCCTTTAAAAAATAAGGATTCTTATTCCTCCCTTGTGAAATTGTTAAAATATTTAAAGAGCTTCGTGAAAGTGGTCATTTGATCATAAAAATGCATTCTTAAATTTTTAAAAAATTATTAAAAAATATATTCACTAATTTAGAATTATCATGAAACTCTTAAAAAATTTTAAACATTTCAACAGTTTTATAAAAGTTATCATTTTGACTATGAAAACACATTCTAAAATCTTCAAAAATTACAAAAATTTTAAATTAGTAAATGATTTTTTTGTGTGATTTTTTTGAGATTCTAGAATGCATTTTCAAATGGTCATTTAACTTGAAACTCTTTAAACATTTCAGCAGTTTCAATACAATAGTATATTGGGTATTTTTTTAATATGATTCTGATTTCGAGAATTCCCGAAACTATATTTAGTTTTGAGGAATTTTGAAGATTCATACTCTAATTTAGGGAAATTGATGTACTAGACATGGCAATTTAAGGCTCAGCCCGATAAAATCGGGTTCATAGTGAGTATTATCGTGCTCGGACCGTTATTGGGCCGACTTGATAAGGCTCGAACTGGGCCAAGCCAAGTACTATCGGGTTGGCTCGATCAATTGCTTGGTAAATACTATTGGGGTTAGGTATTAACGGGTTTAAAACTTGTTAGCTATCGGGCTATTGGGTCGAATTGGCTCGATAAATCGATTCAACCTGATTATTAGTTTTTGTACTATCAAGCTAAACGGGTCGGGACGTGTCGTGCCGGCCCATTATTGTTCGTGTCATGTCAGGCTGATGATTCTATATTCGAATATTTATCAAGCTGAGCCGAACACGATCTTTTTTTGGTTGAATTGTGCATGATTTTTTTCGAACCGGGATGGCTCGACTCGAATTACCATGCCTATGCTATACGTATAATTCACTTATTTATCGTGTGCATAATATAATCATTATTTTAATTCCCCGAGCCTTGATATTGGCGAGTGACAAATGGAATATGAATTAATTTCGCACTTAGCATTATATGAATCCTATCAGGCTATCACTAGTATCAACCACATAAATTATAGGCTGACGCATGTTCAGATAATGACCTCTACCTCCTCAAATAGTCAAATGTTAATGATCGAGTCCTCATGTCCTGTCACTATAATTACTTGATATTTATATATTATGGATGCAAATTTTTGTTGTTTTCTATCATTTTAGTTAAAATAATTTTAATGTTTACTTTAGTCAGGTGCTTGGTGAGTGAATATATGCATACATGTATCCTCGTTGTGAAACATATTACCTACTATTAGTATAATGGAGATATATAAAATACTTGTATTCTAGGACCAAGGGGCTCCTTCCTTTGTTTATTTTAGATGGTGTAGCTATTCTAAGGGGTGTTCACGGGTCGGATTAAAAACTTTTTAACAATTAGAAAAAAAAATAACTTTTTAACAATATTTTTTTTAAAATAATTAAAAATAAATATTTTTTAATATAAATATTTTAAAAATAATTAAAAACTATAAAAAAAATTCGGGTAATCGGGTCGGGTCTCGGATCATCGGGTTTTAAATATTGAAACCCGGACCCGACCCGATTATAATCGGGTTTCAAATATTTGAACCCGACCCGATTAGTTCGGATCGGGTTTGATCCATGAACAACCCTAGCTATTCTTATGTAATTGGTTGAAGAGTAGATCAAAAATTAGTTAACCCGCTACTATGAATAAGATTACAATTTCTATTTAGGAATAGTCTCATTTACAAGACTTATATTTGGATTGAAAATAAATTTTGTTTTTGATGAGATTAGAGACACTCCAACAAACCATCAATTTTTTGACGTCAAAACAAACTAATATTTCGACACCAACAAGAGTCAAAATGAACATACTGATGCCATCAAAAATGATGAAAACAAGTGAAAAATGACGATAGTCGAAACGAACATTTCGACGTCTGAACAGGCGTCGAAATGTTCGACATATCGACGCCTATTGACAGGCGTCGAAAACTTTTTAAATAAAATCTTGCATATCGACTCTTGTCAGAGGCGCTGATATGCAAAAAAAGAAAATTAAAAAAACCCGAGGAAATCATTTTCCTCGGCAGGGGCCACACGCGAATTCGTATTTCGCGTGCGGCTCTGTACGAATACCGCGTACAGCATGCGATATTTTGAATACCGCGTACAGCACACGGTATTTCGAATACCGCGTAAAGAACGCGAGACGGTGTGATTACACTCTGCTCAATTTCTGCCACGCGGCAGAAATCAGATGGGCGCAGCACCAAGTCGTTTGATTTCCGCCACGCGGCAGAAATCAGATGGGTGCGGTGCTGAGCCGCTCAATTTCCGCCGCGTGGCGAAAATCGGACGAGCGCGGTGCCGACCCGCTCAATTAAATATTTTAATTAAAAAATATTTCGAAAAAAATTATAAAAAAAATATTAAATGAATACCCATTAAAAAAATTTGTACTAACCTTTATATAAATTGGGTAACCTGAAAAAAGAAGAAGAAAAATTAGATAAAGAAAAAAATAGATGAGAAAGAAGAAAGAATGAGGAAAGAAAAAAAAAGATAGGAAGAAAAAGAAGATGAGGAAAAGAAGAGAAGAAGAGAATAAAAGTATTTAAAGAAGAGAACCTGAGGTAAAAATTTTAAAATTAAAAAAAAAATCTGAGGCGGGAAATCTCCCGCCTCGATTTCACTTGGACAAAGCCCCTCGGCGCGCTCGCGCGCCCGCTAACCCGCGCGGGCGGTCACGGACATGGGAACGAGCTCGTGCGCCCGCTAACCCGCCGGGGCGGACGCGGGCACGGGCTCGCACGCTCGCAAGCCCGCACGGACGGTGCGAGCGGATGTTGGCGCGGGCTCGCACGCCCGCTAGCCCGCGCCAAAATGTTTTGGCACCAGCTGCCAGGCGTTGAAATTTTTACATTTAGAATTTTTTTATAAAAAAAACATTTCGACATCGTTGAAAGACGTCAAAATTTTTCCACCTAAAATCTTAAGTTTTGTTATAGTGAGATGAGCATATTTTAGGTACTACAACTTTTATCAATGTTAAGAAGATTTCAGAAGGCATGTTGGTGAGTGATCATGTGATGGAGGCAAGTGGGAAATTAATAAATTAGAAGGAATCTTTGGGGAAGAGTCGGTGAAAAAGACAAGAATGATATACTTGCCTAGAAGATAGTAGAGGATAAATGGGTGTGGTATCTCAATGAGATATTGAAGGAAAGTTAAATCGCAAAGTGGCATATAATTTTCTATAAAAGAAAGAACATGAAAATGGAGATCAGGACATGAAATGAAGGAAAATATGGAACTTGAATGCGTTACCTAGGATAAAAATATTTGTGTGAAAGTTAATATCCAAGAGACTCACTACAACTGGTTTTTTGGCCAACTAAAGAAATATCAAAGAGCAAGAGTGTTTTGTATGTGAGAAAGAGGAAGATAACACAGCATATTTGTTACGATTGTAGTTTTGCACAAGAATTCTAGAAATACTTGGGTAGCAACATCAATCTCAATTTTAAAGATTTTTCAACCTAGAGGAAAGGGGGAAGGAGATGGTTAGAGATAGGAAAAAAAATGGAGAAATCATAAGGGCTGTGGTTTAATAGCTATTGAACACTAGGTGTTGTGAAAAAAATAGGAATAATTGGTGCTTTAAGAAAAAAAAGGGTTCAATATCAATTCCATGATAAACAATGTGAAAATAGATTATAGAATGTTCAGCAATTCAGTAAAATATGACAAAGTGTCAATGCAGAGAGAAATGCCTGAAATGAAGGAAGGAATAAGTAAGGAACAAAGTGTCATTGAAAATGAACTGGGACTTTGGTGTGATGCTGCTTGGGAAAAGTCCACAAAAGAAACTGGTTTTGAGTTTAATCTGAAGAAAGGAAATGATAATACTGTAATGGAAGGATTTGACTTTAGTTATGCAGAGCGTCCATTGAGTATTGAAGTCAAAGCAATAGGATATGGTTTGGTAAAAGTAAAGGTTGCAGGAATCAAGAATTTTATAGTGATATCAGACTGTGAAAAGCAATAAAACTGATAAAAGAAGAAGCAAGATGTCCTTGGTACCTATAGGAACAAATCAGTGACATTAAAAAGATGACATAAGAGATGATGATCCAATGATAAATTCACAAGAAGAGAGAACATAACAGAACTGCACATGAGCTAGCCAAATTGGGCATAAAAGAAAAGAAAGACCCAGCATTGGTAGGGGAACAACAAAATACTCTGATATCAGTAAGAGACAAAACTACAATCGAAGCGAATATTGATTCAGATCATGAAGATGACGTACGTACAAACAGAAGCAAATTTTAATTTCATGAAATATAGCAATAAGGACTGCAATGGGTGTGATAGAGAAGAAAACTTGAATGAGGGTGATGTGGTTGTAATCAATAGTGAGGAAGATGTAACTTTCAAAAGCAATGAAAATAAAATGATAACAGCTCGATCAGGGAGAATATGATATTACTGATTTTTGGAAGAAAAAAAATCTAGGTTATTCTTATTCTAATCATGTGGCTTGGAATCAAAATGAAGATAAATTATATATTATATCTATTATATATATATACTACTTTAAAAAATAATAAATGTAATTAATTTTTTAAAATTAGAACTGATTACAAATGTATAGTAGAAATTTTTTGCATATTTATAATCTGTGCAATATGATATACTTTAATGGCCTGTTTGGTACTTTGTATAAGTCTCTTGTATAGAATTAGAATAATACTATATAGTATTTGGGAATAATATTAATTAATACATGCACTAAAAATAGTATAGCTGTCTTAAGGTGTATTAGTAATACACTCTCAAAGCTCTTCATTAGCATGCACTAGAACTTTCAATATTTTTTATACTCATTTTACCTCCGGTCAAATATTAAAAAATATTTAAAAAATAATTTTAATTTATGAAATATGTTTAATGATAAAATATATTATATAATTTTTATATTATATTATATTATATTATATTATATTAATATATTACATATAATATAATATTATAGTGTATATTATTATATATTATATTACTTTCTATAATATATAATATATATTATATATTATATATTATATTAATTATATTATATTATATTATATTATATTATATTATATTATACATGTTAGTTAATACATACTAGTATTATACAGACTAGTACATGTGTGCACCAAATATTGTATAATAATAGTACAATACAGGCCAGTACTATATAGGTTAGTCAATACAGACTAGTACTATACAAACTAGTACCATACAATGTACCAATCGAGCCCTAAAAGATTATAAAAAAAATTAATAAAACTTTTTCAATAATGTGTTCGAAACTACTAGATTTTAATATGTTTTGAAACAAGTTCATGTTCCAAAATTAATAGGTAGGTTTCAATTTCAAATTTTAGAAATCAAATTCTACATAGACAACTAGGTATACAATTTTATATATGAATGGAAGATCCATGGTGAATGCTTGGAGTTGGCAATTTAATCTATATTCATCGTTCACAAGTAAAACCTACATTACATCTGATTCGTAACTGCACCATGAAAATAGATATGAATCCTCGTAGACACGGGTCGAATATGGATGTGGAGGTATATCCACACCACATCACCCCACATCCAATCCACACTCGTACCTTATATATAATTACAATAATATCGTAATAAGTTATGCCATATATAATGCATTTAGGCAATTTTATAATTGTCTGATAGTATTAAGAAAGTGATCTACGTATTATTCATTTAGTAATATTTTTTGTTTATTTTTCATAAAAAAAATTTATGGGTTCAATTAAAATAGTTCATTTCTAATGCAATGCAGATGTGAATGATGATGTGCGAATGTGAAATATGATATATATATATATCATATTCCATTAGTTGTTGCTCACTCGTATTGCATATTATTGTTGAATCGATTTGAATGATTTTTTCGATCTTATTTCGATTTGACCATAGGTTTTCTTCGGTGGTCATTGTCCCTTGCTTGCTCCTCCGGTGATTCATGAACTGATTTGTGCTCGAGACAAATTTTGAATTGCATCTTTCAAATATCCATGCGAGCGACCACCGCCACTGAAATAGCAAATCTAGGCTCCTCTGCCACGTTGGGTATTTCAAGCATTGTCAATCATTGGGACGACTCATCTGATGACGTCTTGCCCTGGTCTAATAAAAAATTGTGATTGAGAATCCCAGCTCAGCACGACATGAAAACTAAATGGGTCGTTATGTCCCGATCTGTTAGCACAATTACGAAAAACTAAATGTGACACCCCTTTCTTGACTCTAGTCATGAGGCTATCAAGCTAGGATGGACCTACATCCCTTGACCTGACACATGTGACCCGAGCCAAAATTGTCAGACCTGAATAAGAAGATGCAAGTTGTAAGTATAATTACAACTTTCATTTGCGGCCAACAAAACACTTTCGAATAGATGTTGCAACTTTACTTGCAGGCAACTAAGCAGTAGGCTGCAAATTCTATTATTTTTTTGCAACATGTGCACTTGCGGGCAAACAAACGCGACCATAAGGAATGACCTAATTTCAAGACACTTCTTGTATAAAATATCGTGCGGTTATCCTCTCAACTTAATCGGTTCAAGAAATTCAGAGCATCCCTTTCTTTTTTCTTTTTTGGTTGAAAGAGATTTTAGTCAGATTTGAAGTGTACTATAAACTTAAATTTAAGTGAATATTCCAAATTATAGGGGTGAGCAGGTTCGGGTACCTTATTTTTTTCATGATACCTAGATCCTATCCTATATAGATCTGGTTCCTATGTTTTAGAACTGGACCCTACCCCATTGGAACTTAGAATCAGACCCTTACCCTATTGGAACGGGGTACCCTGTTGGAACCTATACATTTATAGATTCTAATAGGGTACTCTGTTGGAATCTATTTTTGGACATGTAAATGTACAAGTTTTAATATGGTACAATGTTGGAACTTGTAAATGTACAAGTTTCAACAGGGTACTATGTTGAAACTTGTAAATGAACAGATTCCAACAAAATACTCTGTTTGAATATATATCCTGAAATTTGTAAATGAATAGGTTCAATGGTATAAGTTTCGGGTACCACTTTCGGTCCCGGTTCCAGGTACCCGATGTGTTGGATCCGGAACCAGAATCGATTTTAATTGGTTCCTAAATTTTTATCTCAATTTTATTCGAATTTAATTCGAATCTATCTAGAATCCATCCAATTGAATAAATTTTAATCGATTTCAAATTTATCCGGTACGCATGCACACCCCTATCAAATTGTGTCAAAGTTATGCATACATCAGCGCTAACTCCTTTCTTTGCCTCGTTAATACATATATTCAATTATTTATTCCCTTCTCTCGAATTATGTTGTCCCCCCTTCCTGTCTTCTTCAGCGGTATCCTCCGCTAGGAGAGCTGACGGCTACCAGGTGGATGGGGCCCAGCGAGTGTATCAAAAGATTCCTCTTTCTAAAATGTACGTAGAGATTTATGAATGAGCTCCTGAAGGAGTGCAAACAGCATCCTTCAATATTATAATTGCATATTTATCCCTCATAAATTATGTTATATTATTTTAAAAAATTATAAATTTCAAACGAATACTTAATATTATATTAATTTCAATGTGGAAAATTTGTTTATAAAATTTTTGTTCTATGTAAAAGTAATTTGTGTATAGTAAAAAATTGAAAACATAATAGTTAACATAATAAATTTACAATTATGTTCTTTGAGATTCCTATGTTAATTGTAATAATTAATATAGGAAGTTTCAATAATATTTATGGATTAACAACTATAAAGTGATATTAATTTTAGATGGAAAAAAATTTTGAGCAATTATTCGAATTCATAATATGGATTCGGGAAATTCCCAGAATCCATGTTATGGATTCGGAAATTTACTGGATCCATAATTTTTTATCCAAAAAGGTTAATTTTACCCTCAAACAACCGGGTCTGCATGTGCAAAAGTCGAGGAGTAAAATCGAGCTTTTGGGTAAAGAGTTATGAATCAAAGAATTAAGGAATTTTCGAATCTATGGATTCGGTGTAATTATTCAAAAAGTTATAAATATATGAAAAGAATAATATATAAAAGAGAATAAAGTGTTGAAAATATTACAGACAAATTACATTTTAACTATTAATTTTTTTATATGTATTTATGTTATCTAAATTACTATTGGCAATCATGATTACATAATTATATCACAAGATTATCTATTGAAAGATAACAAATAATCAAATATTACATTTATCATAGATTTATATGTTTACAATTACAAGGATATACAGAATATTATGTTTTAGAGAATAAATATGTAAGTTTTTATACTTACAAGTATATATATGTGTGAAATGTAAAATCTAAATTTCATTTTCCAATCCGTAGGCGATCTAACTCTTGATTTTATGTCTCTGTCTTCCTTTGGAAAGTGATGTTGGATGGATTTTTTCATCCTTTTAGATTCTGTGTAGGTTTAATTCTTTTAAAATAATTTTAAAGTTTTATAAAAGTTGATTTTTTAAAAAACTCAACCCACCAATTAGAGCCGACCTTTAACGTTCCTTCCTAATTTAATTTTGATATAGATCCAATTCAATTTCTTCAAAGTCAAACAGGTTGGACCGTTGGATCGAACTCATCAAATAAAAATTAGACCTCCTTTGGTTGATAGGAAGTAGTATAAAAAGTATAACTTCCTATGATGTATATATTTGTTCCTTCCTAATTTGGTTGACATATTTGTGTAAAATGCACAAAGTAGTAATTTATTTGGGATCTAGATAAATTATATTTCCTAAGTTATACTAAATTATATACATAATTTTATATAAATAAATTATAGAGATAACGTACCATTTGGACCCTTAAATATAACTAAATTTTTATAATGATTCCTCAAAAAAAAATTCGATCAATATAATTCCTCTAAAATATGACTTAGACAAAATAGTTCCTGACATGAATGTTAATAAGTACAAAAAAATTGATCGATTATTTGTTGAGAGAGATCATTGTAAAAATCTAACTATATTTAAGGGATTAAATTATAAGTTACTCCTAAATTATATATTGATTCTTTAACACGCACTTTGAAGTAAATTCATCTGCTGAGAAATTACTTCTCGAACAAAACAAATCTTAACATTTACGTTTTGTCTATACGGAGAAAGCAACTATGTCACGGTTATGATCCAAAAATCCAGTGGCAATTTGGTATAGTTAGAGCTTTTGGATTGGTTACCATAAATGGAGCAGTGGCAATTTGGGAATCCCAGTTTTTTTGCCCTTCAACTTCAAGGCTTCAAGCTCCAAATCTCCAATCATTATTTAGAGTATTAGATAGGGGGAAAAGAAGAGGCGTGACGGAAGCAAACAGCCGCAGCCAAAGGTGGAGAAGTAATGGATATCAAAGATAGCAAAAAGACTCCGCCTTTGATTTGCTGGTTGCATGAGTACTAACTGGATTCACTCAACGTCTTCATCTCCAATCGGTAAGTGTTTTGTGTTCTTTGTGTTGCTGCAGCAAATAGATCTCTTCAATTTCGTGCGGTGTTTTAAACTTATTTCGAGCGAATATGTATATCTTACATTTTTCTATTTTAGCCGCTTGTGAAGATGTAAATATTACATTTTTATGATTTTTCGGTTGTTTTATTTCTAATCTAGTTATATAGTTGATAATCGTCGATACCCTCCTACGTTGTATTTTTTGGAATACTGGATCCGCAACAGTGTAGAAAAATTAAAGCTGTAGACATTCTTGATCTGTTTCCTGAAGCTCTCAGCTTTTATGAAATGTATGTATGGCCTTTGGGAGAAATTTACACCTTGAGGATTAAATCGACATTGGACTTGGTTTTGGATGTGGAGAATGGCTACGGAAAAAAGAACAAGAACTTCAACATTGATATGAGAGCGAATGCCCTTGATAGGAAATTTCGTGTTGCTCATGTAATATATGTCATATTGCCCCAATGAAACATTAGGATCTTTTTCATATTTGTAGCATTGAGGATAATTAGTTTATTGAGGAGAAAAGTCAATTTATGTAAAACAGTGGCCATGTATTAGGAAAACTATTTCATGAAGCAGTCACAAAGCGCTGAAAGATTTGCATCAAACAACAAACATGGACATGAGAGATGAAAGAATCAAATATTTTGTGTGCTGCTGATTAAGCATACTCAGAAAGAAGTGAAAAATTAAACAGGGAATTCAGCTTGATGGAGGCTAATAGGAATAGAGCAGATGTGAAATCCTGTCACTTGATTTATATCATTGCATGTAAAAACCTGTAGTCATTGATTCATATCTTTAGGCAGATTCATTTAACATACCAATTGCTTCTTAAGAAAGGATAGATCAGGATATAATGTGTGTTCAAAAAGAATTTTAGACCATTTGATAATGCTAAAAGGTGAAAAGGGAGCCTATATAATACTTCAAATACCTGGCATCTAAAGCATTATTATTGTTGGCCTGAATTTTTAACCAGAATAAGCTCTGTAATTGGAAGAATGTCTATTGTCTTTTACCAAATTCATTGATAATATTATTATTTTTCATGGAAAAGTCCAATAAATAGAAGCTAAGATTTAATCACAAATTGCTTCTAGGTGTACTAGAAGTTAATTCTGATAGTTTCGTAATGGCACAATCTGTTCATCAAGAATGTCCGATCAAAATCGGCACTAACATTGTCCATGTTGGAAAAGTGTAAGATGGAATTTTAACGTCTGATCAAAATGGTTATGCATTTTGAGTGACAGTGTAAGGCCTGCTCTGTATAACTGATTCAAGTGCTTTTTTCTTTATATTCTTTTTAGAGGAAAGGGGCATCACGGCCATCACCTGATATTAGTGATAATGAAAATATGAAATATACAAAGGTGGATCACAGGAATAGTGAACCATTACATAGAAACATGGGCAGCCAAGAAATCAGGGTAGCTTAGAAGGGTTTCCGTGTTAAAGGATAAAAATAGATTAGACAAATTGCCTCTTGGGAGGAGCTGTTGAAGATTTGATTGTTTCTCTCAACCCATAAGGTCCAGAAGAAAGCTTGGATTAACGGTGAAAAGAATCTCCGGACTCCGAGTTGATATTTGGAATACATGAGAATGTAGTTGGAAGTCAAAGATCACCATAGTATGAGTGTTGATATGTTCAAAATGGCATATCGTGTCCCAACCAAACTTTACCATCAAAGATTCAAAAGTAAGATGCAATGTGGATTCCTCTGCTGAGCTACATAATATGTAGTAGTTTTAGATACCTATACCCTTATAGTTGAGCATAGTGATGGTATTGAGGCAGTCTTGTACGATGAGCCAACAGTGTTTTTGATGTTTTAATGGTGCTCCAATTTAGTTGGCTGAATCTCCATGTAGTGCCTTCAACTGATGAAATTATTTACGCTATTAATTATTGAACCATCGCTTTACATGCATTTCCTGTCATCACATATCTATCTCATTAATAATCTATTTTCCACTGAATCATTCCTATAGATCATCTTCTTGCTCATTTGAATTATAAGGAGACTCTTTTCAGGTTCAGAAGCTCAGTCCAGATTCATTCCTTTTGTTCATCAACAGAGCACCAAGATCTATCGAAAATGAGTAGCCACAGTTTAATAACAACTAAACAGCATAATTCTCCTGAGGGAACAAATCATTCTTGTCACACTACATCATTATTAGTTCATTTCAACAGCCGACATCATTGTGAAAATCCAGTTGATGAGGGTTTGTCCTCCACAAGCCCTGCGCCCTCTATTCGAGCAGAACTAATCAATTCATGTAGCTTAAAGAAAGACCTTGCTCCATGTCTCAAAAAATCAAGCCCAGAGATTGAAACAGCAAGCCCTCTCTCTTATGTATCTTGTCCTCAGCATACTGACGACACATTTTCTCGATCTTCTACATTTTGCACAAGCCTTTACTCTTCATCTTCAACCAGCTTGGAGTCCTGTGGAAAGCTCAGTAACTTGCCCTTCCTTCCCCACCCTCAAAAATGCGAGAAGCAATGTTTGGCTGTTCAATCTTCTAACTCTTCGCTGCTGTTCAGTGGAGATATAGGTGTGGCAACTGGTGAGGATGAACATACAGATGACTTGATGAAGGATTTCCTAAATCTAGGTGGGGATGCTTCAGATGGCAGCATCCATGTAGAGAATTATGGCAGCAATGGGTTTGTGCTTAACGACCAAATAGAGTTGCAACTTTTGTCTGAGCAACTTGGTATAGATATCACAGACAATGGTGAAAGCCCTCGTTTGGATGTAAGTACTGTATTGATTTTTTCCTTTTGTTGGTTTATTTGTTTCTTGCTTCCTCTACTATAGAAGTTAAAGATCCAAGTGTTTCACCATAATACTCATCTTCAAACTTGAACTTATATTCTTGAGTGAATGTCCACTCTGTGATGAATTGTATTGACATATTTCTGTATATTTAGGACATATATGAGACACCACAAGTCCCATCTCTTTCTCTTCCACTATCTTCTGAACAAAACCAGACTGTTCAGCCTTCAACTCCTGCTAAAGGCCAATTGCATTCACCCTCCTCCTCGGCCTTAGCTTCATCTGCAAATAAAGCGAGATTGAGATGGACCTTGGAGCTCCATGAGCGATTTGTTGAAGCTGTGAACAAGCTTGATGGTGCTGAGAGTAAGCACTCCAGTTTTTATTTAGCTTTGCTGGATGGATTTCTTCTCTCATTCATATGTGAGCACTTTCTTATGCAGAGGCAACTCCAAAGGGTATACTAAAGCTTATGAATGTTGAAGGCTTGACTATTTATCATGTAAAGAGTCATTTGCAGGTAACTTTAACCAAGTAATTCTCTTAGAAGATATTATGATTTTACTGCAAAAGTATTCATCTTCTACATTTGTCATTGTCTTTGTATAACTTGCAGAAATATCGACTTGCTAAATACCTTCCAGAGACAAAAGAAGGTAATCTTGATATTAAAGATAGCACATATTTGTTACCAATTTTCTACATGTAGCTTGAATGAGTAAATGTCAGTAAGAAAACTCAATTAAACTTGAATGAAGTTGTATAAGTCCAAGTTGACCAACTTCTTTCTACTTGGAGAGAAACAAAAGAAGAAACAAGGGCACAGTTGCTACTTATTAGCTAATATTTTTTAGATTTACATGGCTTTCTACTCGCTTTAATTTGATCTGCAGTGTCATTGCAGTAAGACTATTTATCCTACCTGATGTCTATTTCTTAATTGTTCTACATGCTTATGAAGACAAAAAAGCTTCCTCTCCTGGAGATAAGAAGGCTCCATCAGTTAGTGATGACTGTGACTTGGCACAGAAGAGGTACCCGAGAAAGGAACCTTTCTTGTTTATCCTCTTTTGCACTTGTCTTCTTTCTCTTGAAAATGCTCTATTTTGTCTTTTTTATTTATTTAACAAATAGGCAAATTCAAGTCACGGAGGCTCTTCGGATGCAGATAGAGGTCCAAAAACAACTGCATGAACAACTTGAGGTAAGCATTAAGTGTTTAGTTGTAGGTAACAAATACAGTGGAACTCCATTATTCAGTTGACAGGACTTGAAGTATTCATTTTTTTGAAAGAAAAGCAACTTGTATTTAGTTCAAGAGTAATGAATTGGGTACAAGTAATAAGAGGTAGAAGGAATTAAAAGGAAAACCAAAAAGAAAAGGGGAAAAGGGTATAACAACCAAAACTATAGGTTGGTAATGAAGGTTGCAGCAGCCACCACAAGTTCGTCATGAGAGGATCTTTTGTTTTGAAAGATTGGTTCTTTTCAAACCAAAGGAATCATTTCCAAGTGAGGCACAGACAAACTTTAGAATGCAGGCTCCCACCATGTTGCAGTTACAGTGATCCCAAGGAACCCAATCCAAAGCAAAATAATTTAGAATACAGGCTCCCACCATTATTGCAGTTACAATGATCCCAAGGAACCCAATCCAAAGCAAAATAATTCTGGTGCATTAGGCTTAGGAGCTGCACCCAACCTAGAAAGGCAAAAACACATTCTTAAAAGATATGCCCATGAATTCATTTTTTCTAGTTCTACCAAAATAGTTCTATGAGATTTATGCATCTCTAGAGCAGGTGCAGATTTAGCTAATCAATATGATAAAGACATCTCAATAGGGTAAAGTCATAATTTGAGTAGTGATATTGTTCTAATCAAGCTCAATGGAAAGAACATATTCACAGTTTTTTCTGGACGAAAATGATAATGGTGTCCTGAGCAACAAGTATCACAAATGAAAGATACAAGGGTGGAAAGGAGGTATGGAGGACGTGGGCATCATTGTCGGTAACCAATTGCAAATAGTTGATACTCTAGCATAAATAACTACTGGATTTGATTTCGGAAAGGAGGTATGGACGACACGAGCATCATTGTCTGTAACCAATTGCAAATATATGATACTTTAGTGGCACGTTTGTTTCGTAGGATAGGATTTCAGACAGATAAGAATTCAGTTGAAATTAACTAGGATAAGAATCACGTGGAATAAGCTTATATCCTATCCAGCGTTTGCTGAAATTTCGGATAAGAAAATAAAAAAAAAAGATAGGATTTTGAAATCCTATGTTTGTGTTGGCTCCGGATAAAGGAGTCGGATATTAATAATTTAATACTTAAAATTTGATTTTACCAAATTTTCATTTTACAATTATGAAATTAAATTCAAATAATTATTTTAACATAATGATAATAATAATAATTGACAAAATATTCTTAAATATTGAATTAACATTGACTTATTGCAAATATCCAATTTAAATGACGGGAGAAGAAAAAATCCTGGGATTTTAATTCCCAACCCCCTTGGGAGGTTATCTATATCTCATTAAAATCGGATTTGGATCCGGTCATATCCAACTTAAATGATATCCAATGCTCATACCAAACGACGGACAAATCCTATCGACCAGTCATATCCTGTGAAACAAATGCGCTATAGCAGAAGTAACTACTAGATTTGATTTCTAGTTTACTGGATTTTTTGGTTTAGTGAAACTAATCTAACTTTTCTTAATATAATATAAAGAAGGCTATTAGGTTATCTGTCCGATTTTGTAATTATTTTATGCATCTATACTTTCATGTCTTATGTCTGTGAACTCATGTCTGTGAACTTGTTGCTATTCTTTAGGTCCAAAGAACTCTTCAATTGCGCATAGAGGAAAATGCAAGGTACTTGCAGAAGATTTTAGAGGAGCAGCAGAAAGCAAATTCCTCTCTCTCAGGCCAAAGGCCAAGCTCAGATTCTCCGTTAGAATCGTTTAGTCCTCCCACTGAGAAAATTGACACAATCGTAAACTCCTCGCCGTCCAAGACTCTGAAGCATAAACCAAATGATACAGAAAATGATTCTATATTGGTCAGAGATGCTAAAAGGATCAGGGTGGAAGTTGAGCAGGAAAGGCCTTCCTAATTACTTAATTAGTCTAGTGAGGGTTCCATGTTGAGACATGATGTGTTGTCCACCTTCTCTGCTTGTTCATAAGAATTTGCAGGTCTTTCTGTTTAGATTAATTTCCTGCTATTGCTGGGTGCTGGGGACGGTTGATTGGATTTGAGTTGGTGTAAATTCTTGTGAAGAAGCTAAAACATAGGCCTCGTTTGGTTAACATAGGAAGTAAATTCTTATGAAAAGTTGTAACTCCCATGAATTAACTTTCTACCTATATTTTTTGGAAAGTATTAAAAATGTGTTTGGTTGATAAAAAATTACTTGATAGAAAGTGTAACTTTCCACCCGTAACATGTTAGGTTGACATGGGTACTTCCTAGGAAGTATCTATCAAATGACCAATATACTTTATTTTTATAAATTAATATTTTATTTGTAAATTAAAATATATAAAAAAATTATTTGTAAATAAAATATATATTAGAAAATATGAAAAAAATTAAAATGTATTTGTAAATTATTATTTTAACACATATGTAAAATATAATATAATTTTTTCATATATAATTAATAAAATATATAATTTATTGTATATAAAAAATTAATTTTTATTTGAAGTTAATATAAAAAATTATATATTTGTTCAAATATAAATTAAAATAAAATAAATAGGTCAAAAATTTATAAACTATATAATTTCATAATGTTGAAAACATAAATTAAGTTTAACATTAAATATAAATGTGAGGATATAATTATTTTTTTCTTTTAAATATAACACAAGAAGTTACTGCATGCATTTTACAGGAAGTCACATTTCTTGATAAAGTTCTACTTTTTACAAAATACAAAAAGCGTGTGAACCAAATAAGATCAAAAAGTATAACTTTATGAAAAGTACAATTTTTTGCAAGAAGTTATATCAACCAAACGACTCCGTAGTTGCTAAAATTTACTAGCCTGTACCCTTGGAATTTAATTGGATTGCTGGTGGAATTCAATTGGATTCAAGGGAATTCAATTGCAGGGATATAAATTGCAAGGAATTAAATAGAATTCAATCCAATTTAAAAGTTTCAAATTTTGTCATAAATAATTACATTTATCTCAAATTAATTATGCACTAACCTTTAAAAGATTTTATAATTCTAACGAATTTGATGACTTCGATAATTATGATAACCTAAATTTTTTTGAATTAATCATGATAAATATTTAGTAAAAAGATAATAAAAAAATTAAGTTATAAAATCAAAAACTTACCTTACTGAATGAAGATAAAATGAAAAAAAATTACTGGCATATATAATTTTTTCACTGGCATATATAACAAATAAGAGAAGAAAAAAAGAAAAGAATAAAGAAGAAGAAATAGAGGAAGAAGAGATGAGTGAAGAGATGATAAAAGAAAGAAAAGGAGAGAAAGAAGAGAAAAAAATAGGAAGTGAGAAAGGTGGGCTGAGATATATAGAAGTAAAACAAATTTTTTTATAAAAATACTGCATGAGGCAAGAAATCCTCCCTTTGCTCCGCATCTAGGCACGAACCCGCATGCCTAGGCAAGCGTGCCCAACTGGCGCGGGCTCGCGCGCCCGCGTACCCGCGCCATCACGCATTGCGACGATATTTTCCGACGCCACATTGGGCACTAGTTTATTGTACATACATATCGGCGCTTGCTCGACCAGCAGTATGTGTGTGAGGGTTGAATCATTTTAAACCCGAATCCATTATGAAATTGGGCTTGATCAACACAAGCTAATTTTCTGGGTCAAAAGAAGCATTTCAGCCATCCGATTAAATCAGACGGAGCAGCAAAATCCTTGGAGATTTTTTCTCCACCAAATTAGGCATGAATTAGCTCTCCCCCTTAATTATAAATAGGGGCCTAATATGCAGTTTCAGAGATCATCCTAATAATTCTCAGAGCCTCCCATCTACTCTGTTTCTCAGGCAGGATTCCTTTCTAGCGGCTCTCTTTCCCTTCACACCGTCTTAGGCAGAAGCAAGAAGATCAAGGATGCCGCATCCATAGTTTTTAGGCAGAAGCAGGAATTTAGATTTCGGGGTGCAGAAAAATATCTAAGAACAGACAATATTTTTATTTACAGTTTATTAATCAGTTGTATTTCGCTCTTGTATTGGCCGTGTTTTTCTCCTCCTAATAAAATCAAGTGCCCTCTTCTCCCCGTGGAGTAGGCCCGGTACCCCGCCGGGCTGAACCACGTAAATTTGGTGTTCTTTGTATTTTTTTCTGGATTTACTCGTTTTGGTATTTTTTTCCTTTTGACGTTTGGATTTTGGATCCTTGCAGGAAGACCCAATTTCTTCCTAACAGTTATGGTATCAGAGCCAACAATCCACAATGTCAGGGACAAAATATGAAATTCAAAAATTGAACCATAATGTCAACTACTCATTATGGGCTTTGAAGATCAAAGCAATTTTGATTAAAGAGAACCTTCAGGACACTATTTGTGGGCGAGATGCAATGGAAGGCACTGAAAGGGAAAAAGACCGGGCCGATGAAAGTGCTAAAGCCACCTTGTACATGAGCGTCTGCGACGAGGCACTACGAGAAGTTGCATCAGAAAAGATCGTCGCAGATATATGGAAAAAGTTTGTTACAATCTACCAAGATAAAACCCTTACAAGTAAGATGACACTTAGACAGAAATTATATTTTTTACGCATGACTGATGACACTTCTGTTAAAAATCATATTAGCACTTTCCGCTCTATTCTTACTGATCTTGAGGATATGGAAGTTAAATTTGAGGAAGAAGATAAACCTTTTATGCTTCTAATTACTCTCTCTGCTTCTTTTAAACATTTCTGTGAAAGTTTATTGTATGACAAGAATACTATATCTTTAGATGAAGTGACAACAATGCTAGTATCCAAGGAGGTTGTCGACTCTCAACTTACCACATAATCCTCTAGAAGTCGTGGAGAAGCCCTAAACACTAGAGGACGAAACAGGTCACGGGACAAAAGCCGAGGTAAGTTCAGATCTAAATCCAGATCCAAAAACGTACAGTGCTATTATTGCAAAAAGATGGGACACATCAAATCAGAATGCCGTAAGCTGAAATGGAGACTGGAGGAATAAAATCATAACGGGGAAGCATCCTATGCTGACGAGGATGAAAAAGTAGAGGTACTTACTGTTTCTGTTTGTTATGCTAGATCTCAAGATGAATGGATTTTAGATTCAGGTTGCTCTTATCATATGACACCACACCGAGAATGCTTTGCCACATATGAACATGTTGATGGTAAGGAAGTGCTAATGGGAAATGACTCATCATGTCAAGTAGCAGGTGTTGGCTCAGTAAAAATTAAAATGCACGATGGCATTACAAGGACTCTAACTCTGGTATGGCACGTTCCAGGTCTTAAAAGAAATTTAATTTCTTTATCTTCTCTAGATGCACTTAGATACAAGTATTCATGCCAAGATGGAGTTTTCAGAGTCACAAAGGGGTCATTAACAGTAATGAAAGCACTAAAAGTAAACCAACTCTACATCCTGCAAGGCACAACGGTAACAAGTGGTGCGGCTATGGTAACTTCTGAACACTCTGATGATGAACTGCTAAATTATGGCATATGAGATTAGGGCATATTAATGAAAGGAGCATACTAATACTTGAACAAAAGGGGCTACTTGGAAAACAAAAATTTGCTAAGCTAGACTTATGTGAATATTGCATCTATGGCAAACAGAAAAGAGTCTCATTCTCCACAGGGCAATACTATGCAAAAGAAAAATTGGACTACATCCACTCTGATCTATGGGGGCCATCACCGGTTGAATCTCAAGGAGGAGCTCGATACATGTTCACTTTTATTGATGATTACTCCAGAAAGGTATGGGCTTATTTTATTAAAAATAAATCTAATGTCTTCTCTAAATTTCAGTCTTGGAAGGCAATAATTGAGAAGCAAACCGGTAGACATGTTCGGACCCTACGAACCAACAATGACCTAGAATTTTGCATTGGAGAATTTAAAGATTTTTGCTCTAGAGAAGGGATCATAAGACATCACACAGTTCCCTACACACCTCAGCAGAATAGAGTAGCAGAAAGAATGAACCACACCATCATAGAAAGGATAAGAAGTATGCTTTCTAATGCTAACCTTTCTAAAAGTTTTTGGGCAGAGGCTGCATCCATTATGAAATTGGGCTTGATCAACAAAAGCTAATTTTCTGGGTCAAAAGAAACATTTCAGCCATCCGATTAAATTAGACGGAGCAGCAAAATCCTTGGAGATTTTTTCTCCACCAAATTAGGCATGAATTGGCTCTTCCCCTTAATTATGAATAGGGGCCTAATATGCAGTTTCAGATATCATCCTAATAATTCTCAGAGCCTCCCATCTACTTCGTTTC
The DNA here is from genome assembly GCA_034359265.1 of Canna indica. Lineage (NCBI taxonomy): Eukaryota > Viridiplantae > Streptophyta > Magnoliopsida > Zingiberales > Cannaceae > Canna > Canna indica. The sequence goes on along the minus strand of CP136894.1, from coordinate 72,356,430 downwards.
TCAGGCAGGATTTCTTTCCAGCGGCTCTCTTCTCCTTCACACTGTCTTAGGCAGAAGCAAGAAGATCAAGGACGCCGCATCCACAGTTTTCAGGCAGAAGCAGGAATTCAGATTTCGGGGTGCAGAAAAATATCCGAGAACATGCAATATTTTTCTTTACAGTTTATTAATAAGTTGTATTCCGCTCTTGTATTGGCCGTGTTTTTCTCCTCCTTCTAATAAAATCAAGTGTCTTCTTCTCCCCGTGGAGTAGGCCCGGTACCCCGTCGGGCTGAACCACGTAAATTTGATGTTCTTTGTATTTTCTGAATTTACTTGTTTTGGTATTTTTCCTTTTGGCGTTTTGGATTTTTGGATCCTTGCAGGAAGACCCAATTTTTTCCTAACAATGTGAATCATTATTATTATTATTATCCCCTTTTATGTTCTGACGCCTTTGGATGGCATCGGAATTATTCTGCCGATATAACAATAATTTGTTGTTGAGTTGAGACAACATTTGTTATCCACCTTCTCTACTTACATAAGAATTTGCAAGCATTTTTCTTTCAAATAATTTCCTTGATATTAACTGGCGGAGCCATGTAGAAGAAATTTGATCCCCCTATTTATAATATTTGCACCCCTCCCCCCCCCCTTCAATTTATGTTTTGCCCCCTATCTTGAAAAATAATTAAAAGTTTGCCTCTCCCCTCTTCTTGATTTCTGGCTCCGCTAGCGTTGATATTCATGGGGGAGCAGTTGACTGAATTTTTGAGTTGGTGTAAATTCTCTGGAAGTATAGAAGCTAAAATTTAGAGAGCCCGTTGTTGCTAAACCTTAGTAGTTTGTACCCTTTCTTGTGTAAGTTTTGATAGATTCCCATTTCCTCATCATTTTCATTAGTGTACGTGACATTATTATTTATTTATTTTCAAAAAGACAAGCGAAGTTAAAAAATTGAATCTTGCATGGAAGAAATAGGGATGACAACGGTTTAGTTAACCGCACTTTTGGGGGTTAACCGAAATCGAAACCGATTTCCGGATCCGCTAATCGAAATCGAAACTAAAACCAACGCGGATAACCGAAATCGAATTTTTCGATTCGGATAGAATCAGTTATCCGGTAAACGGATAACCGATTTAAAGATTAATAACAAAATCGGCTTCAGATACCGGTTAACCGCAAAAAACCGATAGTAAACAGATAATCGGTTCAAAGATTAATAACAAAACTGGTTTCAGATATCGGTTAATCACAAAAAATGGATAATCGAAACCGAATATATAACTGGTTTCGGTTACCAATTAATCGCGGCCCGATAACCGAAATTGAATCGATTTTAAACGGTTTTTAGTTTCTACTATTCAAATCCGAAACCGAACCGCAAATCCACTATCCAAAATCGGATTTTGCGATTCAATTAACCGGTTTGAATTGTCATCCCTAGGAAGAAAGCATATGTAAGCCCCGATTGTGTGTGCCTATTTATTCAAGACTTCATATGATTTCAAATAATCACATTTCAATTAGATTTCATTTCAGGGGTGTTCACTAGTCATTGGATCGGATTTAGAAAGAGAAAAAAAACCAAACCAATTAAAAGTAATTGGGTCGGGTTGAGCCAATACTTGGTCGGGTCAGTTCGGGTCGAGTACTCGAGTACCCATTTAAAAAATCAAGAAAATAAAACTAAAATACAATAAATTGAATACTTTATATCAAATATAATCAAACTCCAAATATCAATTTTTATTAGGTTTAAACCCTACCGTGTTGGATGTGATTTGATCATGTGGTAGCAATTTGTTAGGTTTAAACTTCAATGTATTGTTTATTGTATTTAGGGTTTAGTTTATTTAGATTTAAAAAATATTTTTTAAAAAAAAATCATGTCATCAAGTTGATTGTTGGATCATCGGGTTCCAAAATTTGAAACCCGATAATTGACCCAATTATGATTGGGTTTGGTCAGATTTTACCCAAACAGACTCGATTATCCGACCCAATCCAATTAGGTATACGGTATACCTAACTCAATGAACAGCCCTAATTTCATGATACGGGAAAATGAGATCATAGTATTATATATTTTTCAATTCTGCATCACGGGACTTGCTTCTGAGTTCTGACTGCATGCTAAAATTGTAGTGTTTAAAAAATCGAAAATAATCACAAATTCATAATGTTACTTGAACAAACACAGGAAAAGAAATCTGTAGGTGCAAGTAAAAAGATATGATTGAACAAGATTAAAGGATTGATGAGATATTTGTCCTGAATTTGAATTTTAAGATTATTTATTTTTTTGACGAAAAGCAAATTGAATTATAATTCAAAAGTTTTGAACAACAATACAAGGAGGAGAGAAGACAAGAAAAAAACAAGGCAGGAGTAGAAAGAAGAGAGTTGGTTCAGAATTTTTGCAGCGGTGAAAGGGCAGTGCAAGAAAAGATGCTCACGAGATTCATTGGCGTGGAGACAAAGGGCACAAGGGGTCTAAAGCAGACCCGTGTTTTGCAGGTGGGCAACTCTTGTACCATAAGAAATGAGCTTTTCGGTCCCGGTTTTCTCAAAAATTAAAGAGGTTGCAGAGGGATCACATAGAAAATTATCCATCCCTTGTCCATTTCCAAACAAAATTATCCTCTCCAGAGAGAAGGAAAGGAGCGAGATCTGAGGTGAGTTGATCGAAAAGTCCAGTGTCGACATAATTGGGGCATGTTTGCTTCATAGAATAGAAATAGATAGGATTAGAGATACATTTATATCATTTGTTTGTTTGGTGCATGGATTAGAAGAAAATATGACTAAAAGAATATGAATTTGATATTATATCCGGTGTATACTGGATTAAAAAAAAAATTATCCAATACTCCATCATTTGATATCATATCATATTCAATCCTATCCATTAGAGCAAACGAACCACTAATGAAAGACAGATTCCATCTAGTAACAACACCATTGGGAAGTCTTCCTTTGGCAGCAGCTACAGTAAGAGTAAGGTGTGAGGCCATACTGAAAGCTGGGGGTACTTGCACTTGAGTCTCTAGCCATTGCACCAGGGATCAGCTTGGTACCATCACCAACTCACCGAAAGATCCAAGATGCTTTTGAAGTTTAAGATTATGAATTTGACATAAAGAAGCTCAAAAAATTATTTTAGCAAAAAAGAGAACAAAAAATCTCTCCAGGTTCATTTATCCTTAGAGAACGCTGTAAATATTCTAGTCTTCAAAACAATATCTGACCACCATTAGGTTGCCAATTCTCAATCCTATTTCTTATCTGAAGCTAAATACAACTACATCATCCCCCAAATTGAGGATAAACAAGTCCTTTCTGCACTCTTGTGAGAATCTACTGATGTTCCCAATTCCAAAAATAACATATTCCTTATTTCAATATCTTCTCATTCCAACCAACTCTGACCCTTGCACTTCTTCGTTGCTCTCTCCCTCATCATCCTCCGAGTCTGTTCAGCCCATTCCACATTCCCTGCATCATCGTAGATGCTGGCAAGCAGCACATAGATCGCAGGATCTAATGGATCAATCTCCAATGCCTTCCTCGCAGTGCATTCTCCAAGAACCAAGTTTCCATGCTGCCTACAGGAAGCCAACAAAGTCTTATATATCAATGCATCTGCCTGAAATGGCATTGTTTCAATGGCGCAAGCTGCAGCCTCCAATCTGCCGACTCGGCCGAGCATGTCGACCAAGCAAACATAGTGTTCTGGTTGGGGCATTACACCACACACCTCATGCATGGAGTTGAAGTACTCAACCCCTGCATCGACCAGGCCTCCATGGCTGCATGCATACAACACCAGCAAGAAGGTGACGCCGTCCGGCTGAGCTCTTGCTATCCTCATATCCTCAAAGGTGGACAGAGCTTCCATGAACAAACCATTAGAAGCGAGGGCTGATATCAATCCATTCCATGATACCACGTCTGGCTCTTTGATCGCCATGAAAATCCTGCGAGATTCCTCCATGCTCCCACATTTGCCGTACATATCGATGAGAGCATTCGAAACTGAGATCAGGCTCGATAAGCCAGACTTCACTGTTAAGCCATGAAACTGCTTACCCAATTCCGTCGCCGCCAGGCCTGCAGCGGCTGACAGAAAGCAGGAGAGGCTGAAGCCATCGATCTTTACATCTTCCTTGTGCATGCACGCGATCAAGTCAAGTGCTCTTCGGTGAAGTCCGACCTGGTTGAGCCCCTTCGCCAAGCTCGTGTATGTGAACACGTCCCTGTGTGGCATCATCGTGTTGGCGACAGCCAATGCATCGTCCACCCTTCCAAATCTAGCGTACGCATCCACAAGAGAGTTCTCGGCGACCAAACCCGGTGACTCCACCTTCGTCTTGATCATGAAAGCTTGGAGCTTTCTTGCATGAGGTAGAGCCTCTGCAGAGTTGCAACTGGTGAGCACAGTGGACAAAGTGTAAGAATTGGGTTCAACTCCAGCAAGTCGCATCTCCACGGAGGCCAAGAGCGCCTTCTGCTCGAATCCGTGCCGAGCAAGCCCGGCAATGAAGGCAGTCCATGAGACCACGTTGGGAGAAGCGATACCTCTAAATGCACGCATCATGTCAACTGGATCGAGAGAGTACTTGGCGTACAAGTCTACCAATGAATTGGCAACTGATAAGTCGTGTTCCAATCCAGCCTTCACCACCCGACAATGGATCTGCTTTCCCAGCTCTGGCTCTGACGCGGATGAAGAGACGCTGAGAATTGCAGCATAGGTGAAGGAATTCGGCATCACCCCTGCGTTCTTCATGTCTTTGAACATTGAGATCGCCTCTTGGTAGCGTTCAGCTTGCGAGTATCTAGAGATCATTGTCGTCCACAACTTTACATCAGAATCTGTAGTCTGACGAAATACTTTGAGCGCATCGTTCATCCGACCGCATTTCAAGTACATGTCAATGAGAGCCGTCTTCAGCACCAGATTGAGCTCTACCCCCCAAAGGAGCAGGTGAGCATGAAGCATCAAGGCGCAACGGAGGGCAAAGAAGCACCCACAAGCCTTTAGAAGCTCGGCAAAGGTGAATTCAGTTGGTGAAGTTCCATTCTCAATCATGCGGGAATACATCTGCATTGCTCCGATCCAATCCCTAGATTTCACAAGAGCGGAGATCATGGTGGTCCATGAGATGACATCCCTATAATCCATTGAAGCAAAGATCTCTAGTGCTTCTTTGAGCCTGCTGCACTTTGCATAGACGTCCAACATGACGCTTCCGACAACTGTATTGGTATCAAATCCACGTTTCCAAACCTGAGCATGGATTTGTGTTCCGAGGTCCAGTAACCTGAGCGAGGCAGCGCTATGAATGGCGCTCGAGAAGGTGAACTCATTAGGAACAACAGGAGAATCATCCTCCAACATGCATTTGAATAAGAAAAGTGCTTCCACATGATTCCTAATCCGGCTGTAAGTCGAGATGATTCCTGTCCAAGTCACAACATCTCTTTCAGTCAATTCGTCGAACAACTTTCGCGCAGTTTCTGCTCCAGCGAATCTAGAGTAGAACGCGAAAAGGTGATTGTTCAAGGGCAATGTACCATGGAACCCTAACTTGATGATGGGGCTATGAACGCAGATTCCCTGCCTCGCAGACTTCGAATTGGTGCAGAGCGAGAGCAGATCCAAGTAAAAATCCTCAGTTATATGGGGGGAGGATTCCGAGTCGTATTGCTGCGGGGGAGAAAGATTAGATCCCGGACGTAAGTCGAGATAAGTCCTGAACGATCGCTGACGAGAGGAAGTGAAAGGAACAGTCGCCGCAGGATTTCTTCTGCAGGAGTGGTGGGAGGTGGCGATGAAGGCTTTGCTCCAGCCACATCTCATGCTAATCTTCTTGAGAATAGTCAGACCATGTGGTTTCACCGGAGAGATGACGGTGAAATATCCGTAGGACGGCGGAGAAATCGCCGGTGAGAGGAACGACCGACTTGATCGCGCGGTTGTCACAATGGCGGTGGCTCTGTGCGGCGAGTGCCGGGCTTCTACAGGTGTGTCGAAAAGAAGAGGTTTGAAAATGAGATGGGGTATAATTCTATCCTGGCCTTATCCTTATCCCATGTACACGGGATAAGACCTTACTTTTATCCTCTCAATATCGGATTTAAAATTATTTCGTCACCTCGGTAAACATGGGATATAATTTGTTAACTCAAAACTTTTCACTTGATCATTTATTCATTTTGTTGAAAATCCTCTCAATGTCCCATATTTCCTAAATGATTCTAGGATCCCATATTTATTCATTTACTCAAAACTTTGGTTGCCTGCAATAAGCTTTCAGCCTATTATATTTACAATATTTGATCAAATATTTGATCAATTAAATTATTTAATTAGCTACAGTTAAGTTAATTGCAATATTAGCCAACTATAAGTAGCACGGTTGGTGACAACATATTGTATGTTGTCTAGAGATCTAAGATTTGATCCCTAGTATGATCACTTATTATGACTTTTTATCTTTGTTTTCAAAAAAAAAAGTTAATTGCAATATTAGACTTTTACATGTTGTAAGTTGGATTGCAGCTAAGAAAACCCGAAAGTTCAATTTGTAGCATGCAAATGATAGGACTTACTCTAGTGCACTCGCTCACGACATCCTCTCTTTTCACTCGCAGCTCTCACGAGAGTCTCCTCTCGCTTGCAACTCTCACACCATCCTTCTCTCACTGGCGACAACCTCATTTCGCTCGCGACAATCTCTTTCTTAATCTCGCTCGTGATAGCCTCCCTCTTCCTCTCGCTCGCAACAGCCTCTCTTTCCCTCGCAACAGCTTCACTCTCACCCGCGACAATCTCCCTCTTCTCAATTTACGACCAACCAAACACCGACAAATACAAGTTGCAAGTCTACTTGTAGGCAACCAAACACTATGTTGCAACTACTATTTGCGAGTATTTGTTTTTACATGAAAATGTTTTTTACAATATTTGCATTTGCGAGGAACCAAACGCCCCTTATTAACTATTAGCATTTTAACATTTAAACCACAATATTTATGTTTCTATTTTATATAGTTTTCAAACTACGTGACCAGATGAAATACCGTATAACGCCCCCATCGAATAAACTCAAATTTTATTAAGATTTATAGCAAGATTTCAATGTGGGTGACATTTTCGAGATTATATACAAATCTAAAATAAAAATATATTCATGTACTTTTTAAAACTTTGGTGAAAGGCCATAAAAGTTCTAATGTTATTCATGCAAGTAACTTTTTTTTAACCGCCAACTTTTTTTTTAACAACCAACTATGAGTAGCACAGTTGGTGACAATATTTTGTGTGTTGTCTAGAGATCTAAAATTCAAATTCTAGTATGATCACCTGTTGTGACTTTCTATCTTTGTTAAAATAAAATAACTTTTTTTAACCACCCGGATAGGCATAGGACCAACACCATATTTTTTGGATAAATATTTAAATTATTTTTAAGAACACTTTTTACTCAAACAAATATATGTATTTTCATACATATCACAATTCAATTATTCAAATTTATTATGTATAAATATATAAAAAAACAGTGTAACTACCAACAAACTTTTAAAATATATCAATGCACTTTATAAATAATTAATAAACAACTATGTAAATATCAAAATATCTTCCTTGCCTGACATAGCTCCTAATCCATCGTTCATCAACGATTGCCAGAGATGACATCTTCGTCATCAGTGCAGAGATGCTATTTGAGCCACCCTATTTGAATACTTAATGAAGTTTTTTTTTCATTCCATTGAATATTTAATAAAGTATCTATGCTGCAAATTATTATTATCTTACATATTCTTTATCCTATGATTGTTCTATTCCCTTGTCTTCTGCTCTAAGTGCTCTTACAGGCGACAAGGAGTGATCCTAGAAAGGGTGCAAGCTTTATATACATGTCGCAGCTGGCAAAGGTCAAATTGGCATCCCTACTTATACCCTTGAGTTATAGATATTGCAAAAAAGTTGATAGGACTTACAGTGAGTAAAAATTACTAATTATACTTAAACTGCAGAGATGGACCAGGCATATACACATGAGCACCAAAACCCTGTGAAAAATATGGGCTTACAGAATATGAATTTGGTACAAGTAAATCATAAGATTGAATCAATCCCAGTTACTATTTGACAGAATTATCATTAGAAACAACAAGAAGTTATTAGGCAAAAAAGGATTTGAATAAAATATTGTAGGATAATTGAATAATGGTAAAAAAACGTTTGGGGCTTCTTATCTCCAAATTTAACACCTTATCTCCTAGGTGGCTTGGCTTTAGTTTCATTGGAAGCATTGTTGTCTTTGCTATTCTTCTTGAGGTACCCACTTAGAACTGTTTTTGCCTTTGACCACTGCTTCTCAGACTCAGCGCTGCGCATGAAGGTGCAGACTTCTCCAATGCTAATATTTGGGATACTTCTTTTCTGTTCCTTGTGGCTTTTCTGATTATCTGCATCATTGTTGGTGAGTGTTTTGTCACTGCTTGCAGTGCCTGACTCGCTGATGAGCGTAGGTGTTACAGTCTTTTCAAAGACATCTTTCTTGACCTTCACATCATTAGAACTCTCTCCTTCAGTCTGCCTTCTCTTCTTTAGCACAGCAAAAGAATTGGTGGCTGATTCCTTAGCATTTGGTAGCTTTGGTGCTGCTGCACTGGTGCCAGGGATTATATTTGAAATGCTAAATGTGATGTTACCTGACTCCCTGACAAGATCTCTCCATGAGGATTTCTGCATCCAGGTATTGGTAGTCGATGATGTAACAGTTGTTGTGGCATGTTCAGTTTGATTTTCATTAGGTGAATCTTCTGTCAAAATCTCCCTCTCCTTAGCATCCTTAAAATTTTTACTTCTGGTTAATATGGAAGAAAATTCATCTTCTGTCGATGTTACTGTTACAGAGGCTTCCTCGATTGATGCCAGTTCGGGAGGAGCAGTAGATGTTGTCTTCTTTCTCTTCCTAGGATGTGCTTTATTTGGAGGAAGACCATCTGTAGAAGGTTTAAACCTACTAGTGCTTGATTCCTGGACCTACAGTGCCAGAATAACAAGTGCATCAGTTGTATCTTTCTAAGTAGGTTCTGCAAGATGACTACAACCTGTTTGTCAAACACAACAATGACACTGTTTATTCTGTGATGGCAGTTACATCTGGGGCTCCTATGATATTCGAGTTCAGAATCTCAAAACACATTCATTTTCAAAATAAAAAATCAAGAAAATTTATTCTTGAAAAGAATAATTCTGGGGTTTTATAAATTATGTTACGTATTCAACATGAAAGTGCTGAAGATTTTGAGCACAATTATGATAATGAGTTATACATTAAAAAAAAAATAACTGCCATATGAGTTGAACCATGGAAAAGTTCTAAATCATGAATGCAGCTGATCAAATGTGGATTTCTAGTTATTAAAATGAAATCCCATCAGATGGAAAAGAAAACTCTGATACCAAACAATGACCTAGTGTATGTACATATATCATGCCAATACCAAACAATGACCTAGTATATGTGCATATATCATGCCAAAGATTCATCTATCCAAGATCAGTCATTATAAACTTGTGCACCTGGTTTGTAGACTGCATCTTTTTTCCTATTAGTTGCATTAGCATGTCATCACTTTCTCCCACCCCAATATTGGTGACAAGGTTGTCGTCATCATCTTCCTGAGCTGTTTGTTTCAACTGAATGTTATCATCAGATGTACCTATATTGGTGTCAAGGTTGCCTTCATCATCTTCCTGAGCTTCATCAGTTTGTTTCAACTGAATGTTATCATCAGATGTACCTATAGCTACAGCTTCCATAGAAAGGCTTCTTGTCCCAGATTCAGGGACTTCGTTTTGTTCCTTTTGAAGAAGTTTGTTCATCACACTTGTCATTATACTTCGCTCTTTCTCATATGCTGCAGAGTTGAGAGCAGAGATATACGTTTCATTGGCCATTTCTGATGGTCCACAATGTTCCTCACAGTCACAAAAATGAATAGGTAAAGAAGGAACTTCAACTCGTTGAAAACTGTACTTGTGCTTCCCCGTTCCTTTAAAAGACACTGCTTTTACCTACATAAAAAATTCATCACCAAGTGATCTTCTAATTCCATACAAAAAGGAGATTTTGAGAGACCACATAATCAAGCTTAAGAACCCTACGAAGAATAATGAAGAACGAGACAAAATGGAAAAGATTCATTTGGCCCATTTGGCTCCTAATGACTGCATGAGCATGCATTATCTAATACCTAGTTACGGCAGATTTGAAATTCTTCTGATGAGTACTGTATCATATAACCAGGAAATGTATGGGTCCCTAGTTTACATCAATTGCATAAGAGCAATATTCTGTTACAAATTAAAAGAAGGATAATTGATGAATCTTTCTAGTACTTTTGGATGCATAACAGATCTATCCAACTTTTATTTGTAACTAATTCACACACATACTTTTTATCTTGTAACAACTATACCCAACCATCATGCTTCCATTTAATTGGACTAACTAATTCGTTGATGTGGCAAAGTGGTTGACTAACACATGGACTAATCTAACCATAAAATATTGAATTAATTGCCGAATGGACTAATCTAATCAGCTCTGAATAGGTATTCCACACTGATTTTAACCACATCAATATAAAAAACCAAACTAGTTGTCCAATTAACTAATCCATGCAACCACATATGCAGACTTAACAAAATGTACTTTTATGATATGATCAGCTGGAAACCTGTGTGGAATGCTTATCTGGCAGCTGATTGATCTAGTCTTGTAGCAATTAATTGAGTTTTTTATAAGTGAAATAATGACTAAATTAATCGGCAACTTGGGACTACTACATCAGCAAATTAACAGCCCAATTCTAGACGAATGAAGGTTGGGTATAACTGTTACAAATACAAAATTAGCTACAAACAAAGTTTTGGATAAATTGTTATCGACCCTAAAGTGCAGAATAGATTCATCAATGATGTAAAAGTTTGCCCCTTCCTATTTGCATACTATCAAAAACGACAAATTGGTCAAATCTTCAGTACATCTAAGAATGAGTTCATTACTAATTTTCAGGTAGAGATTCACTTAATATGATTACTTAATACAATATTCACATCCATGCAGATTACTTAATGTTTACAGAGTTCAGAATTTCTCATTAGAATAAAGCAATAAGTGCATACCTTTCTCAACTTTGGGAAAAAAATTTGAAGCTTAGCATTATCCTGGTTTAGCTTTTCTGATTTGTCTGAATGATATGAACTTTTCCCAACATCAATATCAAGAAGCTCACTGATGTTTGCATCTTCAGCCCATTCTTGCTTCAAGCGAGTAAGATAATGTTCTTTAGCCTTTTCAAGTCGCAGCTTCCCTCCTTTCCAAGCACATCCATTATACTGCAGGATATTGCAATTAGAAATCATTGGAGAGTTGAAAACAGTGGTTTGCTGGTCTGCGATATATGAATAAACAAAAGGTGCTTAAAAACAGACAACACATCTCTTTGATTTTTCTCATATGCACAAGCAAAATAATGATTATATTCCTTCCCTTGTTTTCATTTATGATTTCCTCCCGTGTTTCCATTTTTTACTAAAATCCTCCAAGAGAATGGGTTTAAACACTTCTGAAAGAAAGAGTACAATCAAGTTTGATTTTGCAGCTTCTCTTGTTAAAAACAGGGCTTCAAACTTGAGTGCTTATAAATGGCAGCTCTATTGGCAGTGTCCAATGCTACCACTGAGAGACAAAAGTATTAAAATTCATAATATCCATAGGGGCAACTATACAAATCTTTTCATCAAACCTACTCTAGTATACTATACAACCAGATTGCATGCCTGACAGTTAATAACTGATTAACTACGACGCAGCTTTTTCATTTTCTTGGTTCAGCCCCATACAACTTCCTTTTAATTAGCATATAATTTTAGAATGGATATTCTCCTTTGTTAATATTAGTTAAAATAAAAGAAAGGGTCACAGTGTCATTCTGTCTGAAAAGTCTATTTAAAATATTCAAACAAATATATCCAAGAAACAAAATTCTTCCAGAACAAACAAACAATCATTATACATGTCCCACATGAAATAATCTAACTATATATTTGGTATGACGTAATCAACCCTGTAATGGAATGGGATTACAGCCTATGCCTTCATTAGATCATTGGTATATATAGGCGTTTGGAATGACTATTATAACGTAATGGAATTTGATGCCAAACCCCTTATTTTTCATTCTATCCAAAACTGGATGGAATAAGTCATTACATTATGTAACCTCTCTTCCAATACTATTCTCTCTATATTTTTAACAAATAATATATTTTAATAATAGTTAGTCTCATATTTAATAATATTATTATATTAATGTTATTTATTATAATTTAATATTTATTCTTATAAATAATATAGTAATATAATATTATAGTATCATAAATAGTACAATATAATATTAATATAATAAAAATAAAAATATTAACTATTAATCATTATATTAATTACATAATAATATAATAACAATAGTACAATAATATTAGTATAATAATGAAGTAATATTATCTTTGTTGTTTTTCTGAACTATGGTCTTTGGACTTTTGACCTGTTTTGACTTCATTAGTAATTGCATTACATAATTCCATTCTGTTGATTTTGAAGTATATCAAGCATGAACAATAGAATGAGCATTCCATTCCATTGCATGATTGATTCCATTACAAGGTCCATTCCGTTATAGAATACCCAACAGCCATAAGAGGAAGAAGACTTTAACCAAATAACTTGGAGTCTCAGGATCAAATAAACAAAGAAAAAAAGGGATGAGCTCTATGAAGGTGCTCACAATTGCAAAGAGCTTTGCCATGTCTTTATCAGACTTAGGCTCAAAGTCCATGAAAGCAAAGTTTCGTCCGTCTGAGTGCACAATCTCTATGTTTTGCACTTTGCCCAGTGATGAGAAAGTCTTCTCCATATCAAGAGCTGTCACAGTTGGACTCAAGCCACCAATGAAGATCCTTGCAGTCGAAGAATTAGAAACAGTATCTTTAGCAATCTCTTCCTCCTTTGCCATATCGAATGCTCTATCTACCTTCACAGGTTCTTCTTTACTGCTTTCTCTGATGAAGCCTATCAAACACATGGGTATAAAGTTGAACTTCATAAGAAGTTAGTAGAAAGAAATACAGTATCACAACTATAACTTTGGAGAAGAATCTCAACTATAACTTTGGAGAAGAAATCAATCTAATTCTAAGTGTTCTTTGTTGCTTGTCAACACTATCCATATAAGTGCTCTTGTCCATCTATATGGATCCTTTTATAGAAAGTGGCCATGTGAATCACATGATGGGCCTAAACAATATTATCTTCACTCATAGAAAGTGGAATCAACCTTGTTCTACGTGTTTTCGTTAATTATAAATCAATCCTAACTGGAACAAACTGATCTTATCGGATTGTTTCACCTATAAGAATACATATGCTTACTCACTAGCACAAACTACATATGGTGTGAATAATAGATCATCCGCATTTGCATCACATTTCGCATCCAAAGAAAGGGCAGCGAGAGTACCCAAAGACCTTGTCTCGGCGGCGAGATGCGGTGACATGCGCCGGGCAGCGAGATGCGGCTAGGGGCGGCGAGATGCGGCAAGGGGCAGCAAGGGGAAGTAAGGGGGTGAGAAGAAGCGAGATTCAGTGAGAGGCAACGTAGAGAAGCAAGATTGGCGAGAAGCCACGAGGAGCAGCGAGATGCCGCAACGCCGGCAAGGGGCAGTAAGGGGTGGTGAGGAGCTGCGAGATCCGGCGGGAGGAAATGGAGAGCAGCGGGATCGGGCGAGAGGCGGCGAGGAGCAGCGAATGCGTCGGGGGAGACGGAGGCGAGATGTAGGAGGGTGGTGCGGCCGTGCGAGTGGGGTAAGTGCGGGAGAGAGACGGAGAGAGGCGTTGGGTAACGGGGAAGGGGTTAGGGTTAATGTTTTAGGGTTTGGAATTGAATATTTTCATTAATAATTATTTTTTTATTTTTAGATAATAATTTAATACATAATGAAATAATTATTCATTATTAATCCGTTAATATATATTAATAATAGTTAAGTAGTAATTAATATATATTAAAGTTCATACACTTATACACTTAGGGACTTTAATTGATAAGTCCCTAACAACCCATATAAGTGCAACTAATAATCAAATTTTGATTTTTATGTCTTTGAATTTCATAAATACGTCAAATATGAGATTTCCCAACAAAATGCATATAAATGCATATACGAGTAGTTATAGATTTTTCACCAACGTTTTTACTTGTGATATAATAAATAAAAACTAGAACACTTATGATACATTAATATATTTTTATTTGACAAATAATTATTTTATTAATTGATTTTAATAAAAAAAGATGTTTATCACTAATTTAATTTTTGATATTAATATATCTCAATTTAACATGCAAATGACCTACTTCAAAACTTTTGGTCAAAATCTTAACTGTCCATAACTTAGAAACATTTGAACAAAGTTATTAAATTCGCTTCAAAAAATGGTTCAAACCAATGAACTAATCTTTATATAATAAAAGTAACTAAGTCTAGAATAAATAAGGTAGTAATTTTTCGCTCTTTTTTTTTTCTTTCCCGCTCTTTTAATAAAAAAAAGAAGTATTTTCCCACTCATTTTGGGTTATTCCCGCTCATTTAATGAAAATAAAAAAATTTATGAACATTTCTATAAAATCATTAAATGGACATTTATGTAATGTTCATTCACAAAAATTCTTTTTGGAAGAAGTGCAATAGAAGTCCTACAAGTTTTAAGCTTTTTGGACTTTAGTTCTATAAGTTTCATTTCGATATTTTCAATCATATATGTTTGTTTCGTAATACATATTTGGTCATATCTGTAATGGTATGTTAACTCTGTCAAAATAGACATAACGTCGTTTATTTTTCGTGGACGAAGAATTAACGGACTGTATCCATGCTACGGAGCAAACATATAGGATTGAAAATTTTGAAATAAAACTTATAGGACCAAATTTGTCAACGTGTATGAACGACATTATGTCCACGTGGACGGAGAGTTAACGGGCCGTCACGGATAGGACTAAATTTGTGTTACGTAACAAACATATAGGATTGAAAATATCGAAATAAAAATTATATGACTTAAGTCCATAAAATATAAAATTCATAGGACTTTCGTTGCACTTCTATATAAATTTCAAATTAACATATCAAATTAATTTACTTATTAAAATTTATTAATCAATATAGATAGTTAATTATGTCAAATTGATTTACCAAATTAAGTTAATTATGCTTTTGCTAAAATTTATTTTTAAAAAATCATTATAAATAAATTTGAAATTTGAAATTTGATTAGATGAATATTATATCATTATATCAAATTATAATTGAATTAGATAAACTTGTATATTATTACAAATTTACAAGTTAATGTAGCATGTTCACATGTAAAAAAATTGGCTCTAAAATTTTATTAAATTAGAATTTTAAAAATTTTCAATTCTATATTAAAAATAATTGTGAAACGTATTGTAAAATATTTAAAAATTATAATTTAAAAAAACTTCATTCATAAAAAAAATTCAAATTAGAATTTTTATGATTTTAAAAGAATTTTAGGATGTATTTTAGGATTTTGAATTTTTGAATACATAATTAAAAATAATTTTGAAAACTTATCATAAAATCTTCAAAAAAAACTACAGAAAAATTTCAATCGTAAAAAATATCAAAAAAGATTTTTTTGAGGATTTTCGATACATTTTAAAAGTAGCTTTTAATTTTAAAAAATAAAATAAAAGATTGATGTTAAATAAAATTATATTTTTACTTTAATTTTTTTAAAAAAAGAAATTTTATGCAAAAATAATTAATGAGAATAATATAATAATTTATTTTTATTAAAAATATTAATATAAAATTATTTAATTATCTGTATTAATCAATTTAGAATGTAATTTGTTAAAAATATTTTTTTTAATTCATTAAATGAACAGAAAAATTACATAAATATATCCTAAATTGATGATATCTTATTTTTTTGTTAAAGAATTTTATAAAAATATTCATTAAATAAACGGGAAATAGCTCTAAAATGAGTGAAAAAAATGTTTCATTTTGCACAAAAGTGTGTAACACATTACAAACATTGTTTGAAAAAAATAAAAAATAGTAAAAACTTTCCGAAAAATATGAAATATTTTTATTATAATAAATATAGATTTTAGGAGTTTTGAAATAAAATTGGTCCGAAAATCTCAAAAAAAATCCTAAAATATATTTTAAAATATCCAAAATTCACAAAAAAAATATTTTTGAATTTTTTCAAATGCTTTTTTTAATTAATTTTTAGATATTTTAGTATTTTTTTCAAAATTATTTTTAATTTAGAATTCAAATTTTTTAAAACTCTAATATTTTTAAGATTTTGAAGTAATTTTTTTCACATGGCAACATTGTATATTAACTTATAAATATCAATAACCAAGATATTTATAGGCAACTTGCTGATTTTATTATAAAGATAAATATATAAATTTATTTCTAAATATCAATAAGTAAGATTTTTTAAATCATTTCATGGATATTTATGTAATATTAATTCACAAAATTCTTAAATAGATTTTTTTGTGAATGAACTTTTTTTGTGATTTTTTGAGATTTTAGGATACATTTTCAATATCACTTTTAATTTAGTATCCGAAATTTTTAAAATTCTAATATTATCGAGATTTTTGGGTCAAATTTTTTTAACTTAGGATGTGAAAATTTTAAAACTCTAATGAAAATTACAAATTCTATGGGCAAAATGGAATGTTATTTTCCATTTATTTCATGGATATTTTTATAAAATCATGTAATAAAAAATATTAGATCATGTCCATTTAATGAAAAATGTGTAGTTTTCCGCTCATTTAATGAATTTAATAAAAAATTTATTCTTGACAAATTACGTTGGAACTTAATTACTACACATAATTTAATAATTTAAAATTATTTTTTTGGTAAATAAAAATATTATACTATTCTCATTAATTATTTTCGCATAAAATTTCTCTTTTTTTATTAAGTAAAAATATAATTTTATTACCTAAAATTTTAGAAATAATTTTTATTTATGATCCGAAATTTTTAAAAATAAATGGGCGGGATTTTTTAGAGTTTTCCGGGCCATATTTTTTTAGACCCCTAAAATCTATATTTATTATAATAAATATTTTTCGGAATTTTTTATTTTTTTTATTTAATTTTTTTTTGCAAAAGTCTGCAACGTGTTACACATCCTAAGATCTCTAAAAATTACAAAAAAAAATACTTTTTGGACTTTTTATGAATGATTTTTTTGTGTGAAGATTGGATATAAGTGAAGATGAGTTGAAGAACTTTGCACTTGCAGAGATTGAGAAGATGTTAAGGAGTAACAATAGGAGTCTAGCTGTTTTATCTGAAATATCATTTTTAAATATCTCATTCCATCCTCAATGCAGAAATAGACTTATTTATGATGAGCTTAACTATGATAAACGATCATTAGCTGTAGAACATGTCCAACTCCTTTCTAATCTCACAGTTGAGCAAAGAAATATATACGATAAGATCATGCTTAGAATCGCTGAAAACCGTGGAGGATTGTTCTTTCTATATAGATTTAGTGGCACTGGGAAAACATTCATTTAGTGAACTCTTTCGGCAACTTTGAGATCCAAAGGTGAAATTATTTTAACAGTTGTTTCGAGTAGAATAATAGCTTTGTTCATTCAAAGTGGAAGTACGATACATCCATGATTTGCAATTTCCATAAATGTTGACGAAGACTCCACCTGTTATATGAACCAAGGTAATCCATTTGCTGACTTGATGATAAAAGCGAAACTTATTATATATGATGAAACTCCAATGATGATGAAGCATTATTTTGAAGCTATTAATCGAATCTTAAGGGATATAATCAAGCTTTGAGCAACCTTTTGAAGAAAAATAAATATTTTTAGGGGGGTGATTTCAAAGAGATTCTGTCTATTGTACCCAAAGCGTCAAGATAATATATTGTGCATGCAACCATTAATTCATCTTATTTGTAAAGATATTGTGTGAGATGCTAATATTAACAAGACATATATGAGATTGCACTCAGGGAATTCACCGTATCAAGCATTGAAAATGAGACCCTTAGTGATGCTAATGATGGGGATGTCAAAATAAATATTTCTTATAATTTGCTCATAGAAGAAATTGGCGATCCACTTGTTGCAATTGTACGTGAACGTCATTTATCTATTAGTTTTGAACAACATGGGTGATCTCAATTACTTGCACCACAAAGCTATGTTAGTAGTACATACCAATGGAATAATTCAAAAGGTGAATAATTTTATGATGTCTTTGGTTTCTGATGAAATAAAGATTTATCTCAGCTTTGACAACCCCTATTCAATTAATGACATTCATACGAATTGAAGCTCAAAGTCGGTGTTCCTATCATGCTGCTTTTGAGAAACATAGATCAATCTTCAGATCTATGCAATGAGACTCGACTTGAGATAATTTGAATTGGTCAACATGTGTTGAAAGAAAAATAATATCAAGAATCAATATATGAGATAAGATTTTTATTCCAAGATTAATATTGACGCCGTCAGATATAAAAGTTTCTTTTAAATTTCAACGGAGATAATTTCTGATATATATTTGTTTTGCTATGACCATAAACAAGAGCCAAGCTCAAAACCTTCAACACGTTGGAGTATATCTAGAAACATGTGTCCTCTCATAGTCAACTATATATTGATATTTCTTGAGTAACCAACCGTCGTGGTTTAAAATTTCTTGTACATCACAATGATGACAATAAAAAAAATAGCACTACAAATATTATTGAAAGGAAGTATTTCATAATGTATAATAAATAAGTTATTTTAATTTTTTTGAGAGGTAAGTTTACAAGAAAGTCTTTCATGGTGTATATTCCATCTTTAATTATAATTTAATTTAAAATAAAATATCATTTTTTGTAAATAATTTAATACCTAATATGTCGATATATAATTCAATATTATTGTTAAAAAAATTATTTAAAATATTTTTTATTTTATTTATTTTTAAAATTTTAAAATTTACACCCAAAATATATTTTTAATAACTTATTACATTTCTAAATCTCTACAAATGCAATAAATGATGATATCTAATTCAATATTATTTTAGTATATATAATTTTCATTCAAAAAAGTAGATATAATTGCTTTTACAATATAATTAAATTTATAAATGCATACAACGAGGGGCGTATGCATATGCAGGATTTTGAAGATGGGGGACAAATAAATTTAAAATTGAAATTATGATGTTCAGTTATAATTTGGGGGTGCGGGGGCTTGCTCCCGCGGTATGATACAATATAATTATATAAAAATATCTTTAACATAAGACAATCAAAATATATAGATCAACAAATGAGAAACAAATAAAAATAGTATTTTATAATAAATAAAAATTCACTCATCAAAGTAATATTTAGTTTTGAGCTGAATCATTTATCTTATGAAACTAGAGTTGTATTCATCCAATAAAAAACTATACGATTGTTTAAATAACTTGAAACTACCCGTTAACATAGAGATAATATACATTGTTTTCTTTAAAACAATTTAATGATTTATACATAAAAAATTAAATTTCATCAATTTTAAAATAAATACAAAATAAAAATTAATAATAAAAAATAAAGTATAAAATTATTATTATTATTTTTTAAAAAATGAGGGACAAAATTAAATTTGATAGTTGCATATGTCCTTGCATACAACTAATTAATTTATTATTATTTAAATAATTTTTATAGTATGATTAAGCCTACTGACCGGTGTCGTACTAGTTTGATACTTAAAAGTAATTAGGTTAAATGAAAAGAAAACATGATTTTATTAAATACCTAATCTTATTTCTGATTTTATCAATTTTTCTTATTTATGATTTTAGCATTGAGTATTACATGAGAGGGAATAGGGAGGGAGATAAGTACAGAAGGTGAGAAGCGAGAACAAGTAATTATGATTTTGTTCAATTTATCTTTTTGTTAATTATTTACTTAAGGAATTAAATTAAGATATTTTAAAAATAAAAGGATCAGAGTGGAAAAGGAATAAAACTACTCAATGATATTATAATTGATGTACCTAATAATCATTTTAATACTCATATTTAATAAAGTGTTTATGATTATTAATAAATTATAATTAATGCCTGTGATTAGAAAAATTATTACACATAATTTTAGAAAAGAAAACAAACTTGCACATCCCAATACGAGAACGCGACGAGCCTGCCGCGGTCCGTGGTCCCGTCACGACTTACGGATTAGATGTCATATGACAAACAAGGTTCACAATATCCCACCACTCGCGTTCGGACTCCCGCCTATTACGACTCTGACTTGGTGAACTAGTTAACAATCCATTAGATGCTGACTTGGTGCAGACAACTGATCTAAATCTATTATAGCCGAAATAAGCACCCTTTCTTTCACTCACGCGCCAACTGGGGCCCACTGAGAGTCTACGTCAGTCTATGTGTGGGAAGAGAGAGTGTCAGTAAGTTTGTAGGGATGCGAAACATTTTTTCTTTCTTTCTTCCAGGGATGCGAAACATTACCATCCAACTAACTAATAGAATAAGAACAAGCGAATAAGATATTAGTAGTAGCACTTCTCGTTTGAAATTTGAAATCCCTAGTACTACACTACTTCTCTTCGTAGAATAATACAGAGATATATTACCGCTCCATTCCGCCTCTGCGCTTTCGATGAGCTCCAGCTGACATTCTCCTCCGCTCTTCAATCTCTCTACGGGAGAGACCCGAATAGGCTCTTCTTCAGGTAAACACTTCCCCCTTTCCGTCCCTTAGCAAGATCACCGTTCAATCTCGTATCTGCTTCATTGTCCTTGGTTGCTTGCATCGTTCAGGATCGATCACTTCTGTTTTATATGATTCATCTTTTCCCCTTCGTGTTTTATTTGTTTTGCATTTATGTTTAAAGATGACTCCGATGGGAAAGCAGATTTCTTCTTACTGAATTAAAATTACTTCTTTGACCTTCTGCTTGTGTGGTCACAACGGTTGAAGTGAAAGGAGAAGTAAAAGATTGTTTTTTTTTCCTTTTTTTTTGGATTCCTTCAATTAGATTGACCTAGAAACAAATAGTTTCCTGTTGGATTTGTTAATATGTCAAATAAGAAAGATGTCAACGCCTTTAGATTTATTTTTAGATATGAAGGTGTAGAAGCAAAATAGATCTAAACGAACAATGTTTTAAGAGTTTACTACGTCGAACTTCTTTTGTTGGATGCCCAAGCGACAAGGAGCTTAACTCTCTCTCTCTCTCTCTCTCTACATATATATGAAATTATAGGGCTCACTAATTAATATATTATTCTTTACGTTAACATCCATTGTGGTGGCATAGGCAGAATACAACAGTGATTATCAGACTCGTCATATAGGCTCTGCTCCAGAATTGAAGAATGTACGAGCCGCGTATTCTTAGATGCAGAACTAACATGTACGCCACCATTTGGTGCTGTTAATTCACCGCGCATTTGTGCTGGCAATTAGGTTGAGCTCATTTCTTGATTTCCATGCAGAAGCTCGCCCCCTGAGGACTGCCAGAATCCTAAAAGAAACAATGGTGCAAAACTTCAGTTGGGTTATCTAGATGCGTTCAGGGAAGATGGGTTCTCACACGAGACGCAGGTCAGTTTTTAAAATTATTGTGGATATACATATTTTCATTGGTTTGAAATAATGTCAGTGAAAACGAGGATCAAAGATGAACAAGGAGCAATCTAATTCAGTTGAACTAGAATATAAAACATCACTTTTTGATTCTGCTATTACTACTGCTACTATTGTTTTTATTGCCATTTCTATTACTAGAGTACTATTTAATCTGTTACTATAGTGTAATGGCAAGTTTTTCAACCTAAGAGAACTGGATTAGAGTTATAAAAGTATCCTCTTTGCTATGCAATAGAGAAATCATATATGCTAAACCTCCCTAGATCACACACCTTACGTGTGCAAGTGCCAACAATAGGATGATGCCCATTTGATTCCGGATTCAGCCGCTTTAAATAACCTTATTTATCAACTAAGACATGAATTTTTTAGTACTTAATTGATATTCACATTAGTAATAGCTAAATATTTGGATGCTTTGTATTGATTGCTCTCAAGTTTCTAATGTTGTGGAACTCCTTTTAGGAAAATAAGCAAATTGGAAAAGTTGGAAGGACTACTTCATGTAAGCGAAACATTTCCAAGTGTTCTTCAAGAGATCAACTTGAACAGGATGTAAGCTTATTTTACTCAAGTTTTTCTTATTTAATTTCCAAAAATTTCTGTTAAAAGTATAAATTTATATATTGGTCTCTTTCCTAATAGCTTAAGTTTTTGAGAAAATGGTCATTCAATCAAATTTAACATGGTATCGTAATAGGGGTCTTGAGTTCAAATCCTCCTAAAATTAGTATTTTTTTATAAAAAACTTCACTTTAATGAAGCCAATCCACTTATTGGGCTTGGGTTAGTCTTCTCAAATTGATCCGCCCAAAAATGATGGGGAGTGTTAAGAATATAAATGTATATATTGGTCCCTTTCCTAATAGCTTAATCTTTTGGGAAAGTTGGTTATCCAATCAAATTTAACAATTTTAAATCGTTGTGCTACCTATCATGAGCATTATATGTTAGAAAATATGTGCTGCTACCTACTTCTAGGAAATTCAATGCTATCTACTACTAATTTTCTTCAGGTTCCTATTTTGTTCAATAGTGTGATTGTTAGTATTCATGCTGCTACCTACTTCTTGGAATTCTATGGTACCCACTGCTTTTTTTCTTCAGGTTCTGATTTTATCCAATAGTATGATTTTCAGTTGTGTGTGCGTGCTAATGCAGGGTGACTTGATATTGTGGGCTGTGGTAGTATAGGAAAGAAATCTACACTCTGCAATATTTTACACAAAATTGGTTCTCATGGAAATTCAATTGGATAATGGTTTAAAATTATATCAGAAAAAAATTCTCAGCTCTTTCTAGCATAAACTGCCATGGTTGGTGTCTTTCATTCTAAAGTTTAGTTTCTGAATTTATTTCTGGTCTTTGATAGGAAGTTAATAGTAAAAAGGTATCAGTATTGGAGGAAAAACTTTTACTTTTTCTTGCATATCTTCAGTTTCAATAATATTATCTCATATGCTGTTCCAGGTTCAAAGGCTTCAGCAAATGTTGGATGAAGAAATGGAATTACATGTTGTTCTTGAAAATGCTCTGGAGCATGCTGCTGCAGCGTTATCTGATTTTACATGCCTTCCAAATGATGTATTATTTGCTGAACTTAATGGCTGATCTCATATTTTTCTGTTAGAACAGTTTAAGTTAAATCAACAATGGAATTTGAATTTCAATGCTTAACGGTTATGTTTCTTATATCTCCTAGCAAAGATGAAATTTTCCTTCTACTCTAAGATGCTTTTTTCTCTTTGTTTCCAGATTAAATGTTCATTCTAGCTTGCATGATTTCATCTGTTTTTGAGATTTATGAAAGTACAGGGTTTAATGTTGTGGATTTTGTGAATAAAATTGTGCAAAATCAACAATCCACCCCACGATGATGCTCCCTTTTCTCTCACTTAGTGCACTTTCTAAATAACTAAAACTATCTTTTGTCATGCTTTATGTGTTGTCTATCTGGTTATCCACCCAATTTGCTAGATCAAGACTGGAAAACATGAAACTGCACACAAACTGCTGGATGAGGCATATATTTTGAATCCTTTGTTAATTGTTACAACCACCTTTTAATCATAACCACTAAATTTTACAGTCTTCGTTGCATTCTTACTACATTGAAAGGTTGCACGATATGAGATTCCTTTTGGCTGAGTTCTATTTTTTTCATTGCTTTTTGTAGTAAATTGGTGCTTTTTATGAATTTGTTTGGTGGAAATGTAATGTAACTTTTTGCAGGCAAAGGAATTGCTATCTAATATAGCATCATTGGAGATGACTGTTTCCAGACTAGAAGAAGAAATGATCTCTCTGCATTTTCAGCTTATTCAAGAAAGAAATGAGAGAAGACTTGCTGAGTATCGGCTAAAACAATTGCCTGTGCAGCCAACGAAAGTCTGCTCTACAAAAAATGTGAAAACATAACTAATTTTTATTGTCTTTTTCATAAAAATCTCCATCCGCATATACATTTAGTGAATGTAGCATAGTTAATCAGTTAAGCTTTCCATTCCATACTTTTCTTTGTTGTATAATCAATCTGATGCTATTAAAAACCTTACAGCGACATGTTGGTGCTTTTCCCTAGCTAATAGAAAATTTAACAGCAGAAAGTTTCTTAGTGCAATGGGCATTGAATAGAAGCATCTTATCATGCACTTAACTAATATGCACAGATATTGAATTACCTCATTATTTTGTTTCAAAATTTCAAATCATGGTTTAAGGTACCAGTTACTCAGTTAGACTGTTAGATACATACTGGTGCTTGGTCCAAACAAGTAATAAGTATGAACTTCAAGTTCTTTCAAATCTAATTATCAGTCTGCTATTCGCATACTATCTCTTTTTAGCTGTAATGTTTGCATTCAAGTAATAATTATTATAGTCATACATCTGGAAGCCCTATTTGGCATGTTTCACATCTTTTCTTATCTCATTTGGTTGTCTCTTTCTTATTCTGTTTTTTTTCTTAATATATTATTCTTATATTGCATTAGTCTTATTCTTCTTTCTTTCTGATCAAGAATTGACTATAGATTGACTATTTTAGCATTGCACTGAATTCCTTCTATTATAGATAAATATAATTTTATGAATGGTTTGTGTTTTCAATTTTAAATTATATAGCAGTAGTAATGTGTTCAAGATAAAGTTTCATAGTTCAGTTGTTGATATAAATGCTATTCAACATATATTAGATGGTCATGCAAGCTTACTGAGAATGAGTATGTAGAAATGAGACCTGTAGTTGATGGATAAATTTGTTTTCTCAACCAGTTCACTTAAAAATATAAATGCTCGTTGATATGTCCAATTTATGGCAGCTATAATATATGGTTAATATTTTAATTATACAATTTACTATTGTGTTGCATATATGTTCATGTTCCAGGCAATAAGCTGGGTTTGGTAATGTCTGTATCAGGACACAATCAGCAGTATGCTTGTTCAAGAAGAGAAGTCACCTGAGGAACTTTTCCAGAATGTACAAGCTGAAAGTTTTAGAAAACAAATACCCGTCAAAGGCCTTTGGAATCATCCTAATCAGCTGTCCGAGGAGATTGTCCGCTGCATGAAAAATATTTTCATCTCGCTGGCTGATGTTTCTATGGTATCCTCGAGATCGTCCGCATCTGAGATCATTTGCTTTCCCTTGTCTCCGGGGAATATTTCAAATTCATCAAACTGTTCAATATCAGAACAATCAATTTCATCATGGGCGCACAGTCCTCGAGTGGGCCTGCAATATAATAACGAACTTTTAGCCACTGGAACTACCTTTGATCCTTACAGAGCTCAAGGAAAACTTTGTTGGTCTGATATTGGAAATTATAGTTTGGCAACTGAAGTCTCCTGGATGTCAGTGGAGAAAAAGCAACTTGAATATGCTGCTGGTGCATTAAGACGGTTCAGGTTGTTTGTTTATTCAAATATTTCTCATTATCTTTGAATATCTTTAGGATTGTTGATTTTGCGTTCTTCCTCTCTCTGTATATACTAAAACATAGGACCTCCTTCTTTGATAGTGGACACCATCTTGACTTTTTAATCAGTATTATTTCATCCAAAGCTTAAGTTGAGACTTGAGACACGATCTATTCAATTATATTATTAATAGTTTATACTTTTTCTTTTTCTTTTTCTGTAGTACAATTTTCCTGTTTTGATTTTGTTAAAGTCTTACATAGCTAAGAATATGGTCAACATAGCCTTTAAAATAGTTTGGGCAGTCCTCCCCTTGAGTTAGTTTTTGGGGTGGAGTTAGGCCTACTAATTTGTTAACATGGTATCAGAGCTTATCCTATGGTTGATATTGTGTCACCTGCATATGTCCATTCTTGCAAACTCCACGGTCTAGATGTCCAATCCTCAGCGTGAGGGGGTGTGTTAAAGTCTTACATTGCTTAAGGATATGGTCAAGATAGCATTTAAAATAGTTTGGACAATCCTCCTCCCCATTGAACTAGCTTTTGGGTTGGAGTTAGGCCCACTAGTTTCTTAACATATTTTTTTCTACTTTTTGTAAATATCTCATACTAATAAAATCTTCTGGTCGGTGTTTTCCCCTCTGCTCTCATCAATATATATTCATAATAGTGGATAGTAAAGTGTAAAGTATTATTTTCCGAAGGGCATGGAGAAATGCCTTTCAATAAATTAACAGCAAACATTCATCTTAACGGAATAACATCTTGTGCAATTTGATATTTGTTTTCTGTATTTAAATGGAAGATTATTTGCAGAGTAAATTTTATTCCCTGGAATCAGGATATTTTACTCTTTAAGCATCAATTGTTACATTCTTTTAAAATAAATGCCAATCATCTTGACATTCCACAGATCACTCATCGAGCAGCTAGCAGAAGTAAATCCAGTCCACCTTAAAGGCGATGAAAAGCTGGCCTTTTGGATAAACTTGTATAATGCACTAATCATGCATGTAAGCCACATGAATATGTAAAATGCACAAGCTTGCTGTATACATAGTTTCTTCCATGTAGACAAAAAGGACTTGAGTACTTCTCTCTTGCATATGCAGGCTTATCTTGCATACGGTGTTCCAAGGAGTGACATGAAACTATTTTCATTGATGCAGAAGGTTCATAAAACACTGTATTTTACTTTTTTCTTTTGAGGAAGTATCACACTTCTTCTTATTCTCTTTGTTGCACTTCTTAAAAGTCTAATATTCCTTGTCTATAATATTAGGCTGCATATACTGTGGGAGGACACTCATATAGTGCTGCCTGCATCGAATATGGAATACTAAAAATGAAGCCACCAGTCCATAGGCCTCAAACTGTATGTGGCTTTCCTATAAAATGAACTTGGTCCTTAAGTTATAATTATTATTTTTTGTCAAGTCTATTATATAGTTAATGCGCCGATACCATTGTTTTTGATTCCCAGGCATTACTACTTGCCCTTCACAAGTTAAAGCTTTCTGAGGAGCAGAAATTTTTTTCAGTTGAGACATTTGAGCCTCTCGTGGCATTTGCTCTAAGTTGCGGATCATACTCTTCCCCTGCGGTAATTTTTCTGCTATCTTGTTTCAATGGTAGTTAAAACTGTGTTTTCTGTACCAATTCTAGGAATGGTAAATGATCAAGTATTTTAGGGTATTTGAGCCTACTTGATTGTTTTTAGTCAGCTTTAAGTACACATTAATCAGTCTATGGTTCAAATAAAATAGTCAGGTTCATATTCAGGTATAATTGTGTGAGTACTGAGTACTCGATTCAAATGCTACAAAGAGTGTATTTATCTTGGTGCTCATGGGTTCGAGTGCTCATAACCAAATTTGAACAAGGTTTCTCTAGAAGGATATGATACCCCATATGTGGCATGTAGTTAATTGGGTCCAAGTTTAAGTATAAGTTAAATTTTGGAAGTAACCTAGCTAATCGAGCTGATTTGTAGTCCATGTCTAATTTAAAATATGATGTTTAGGTACCTACATTCTTAGAATTTGCTTTCATTCTGCCTAATGGCCACGGCCATTCTTTCATTAAGTTAATCATTTATGAAGCATTTATTTGTCGTATGATGCCTTTGTCAGTCATCATGATATCATTCTATGTTGATCAATTTTGAATTGCTTCATTTGCAGGTGAAAGTCTACACTCCTGTCAATGTGAAGGAGGAGCTTCAAGAGGCTCAACGTGACTTCATACGAGCTTCAGTTGGAATCAGCAGTAAAGGGAAGCTACTGGTTCCAAAGATGCTTTACTGCTTTGTTAGAGGCATTGTTGATGACAGCAACTTTGCTACTTGGATCTCTCAATTTCTTCCCCCAAAACAAGCAAACTTTGTTCAACTCTGCATGTCACAAAGACGGCAGCGGTTTCTTGGCTCCCGAAATTTCGGAGTACTACCTTTTGATTCCCGTTTTCGCTATCTTTTCTTGCCTGAGAAATTAACATGATACTTAATGCCAAAAAGTTGTTTCCGGATATCTTAACAACTACCAGAAGGAGCACAACAAATTGTCAAGATCATGAACAGGAGGAAGTTGGTAAAAAAAGATTGAGGGAGATTGGTTTCAAATTCGTTTAAAGTTAGATCCATGCTTCGTGTTTCCAAGATCTTTTCGGAGGGCCAATTTAAATAATTATGAATTATTTTTGTAATGCTCATGTTGTTGTTGGCCAAAGAATGTGGTCTTCAGCTTGTAGACCAATCTTGTAGAAAGTCAGTAGGGGTTCGTATCAATTTTCTGAATAATTGATAATGCACATTGTATTAAATGCACTAAAGGTTTTGTGCAATTAGAATTTTCATTGTTAGTCAAGTTATTATCAATTGTCTGGATATTGATCATGAGCATTGTATTAAATGCAGTGAGATTTAGTAAATTAGGCATTTCATTATTAGTAGAGTTCTATCAATTGTTATTATAAAGCTAGTTATTGTGAACAAGGCATATTTTTCAAAGTATTACCAATATTGCTGAATTTCCAAGTAGCAATTATTCAAATTTGACTTTTCTTTTTTTTGAAACAAAGAAACTTGCTTTCATTGAAAAGGTAAATGAGAACAAGTATGAAGAAGTAACGAGAGATGGAAGAAGAAAGTAAAAAAACAATGACCACAACTGCCAACCTCCTAACTCTTCATCCTATCTTAATATATTTCAATGTTACATAAGTGCAGAGTGATTGACAGCCGAGTGAAGGATATGTTTCTGCCAAACATTGATCATTCAGCCATTTATCAGCCCAAAGTTTGATTATGCTCTTGTTTCCAACTTGAAATTCAATGTTGGAGAAATGTGATTTCATGATCTGGCTTAGCTGCTCTCTTCTCTCCAAAATAGGAGAAGCCATCCTTCCAAATCTTGGAGTGCACCATGTGCAAAAATTATCATGAAGTTCTTGCATGATCTGTATCATTGTTGATCACTTTCCAAATCCACGCGTGGAGTCTAGCCATGTTGTGGGCCCGAAGATCAATAATTCCTAGACCACCTTCTTTTCTCGAGTAGGTGTTGTTGCTCCATTTTGCCGAGCATTTCCCTATAAGGGCTCGTGTGTCCAAACCAATTCAAATGAATTTTGAACGTCCATCTTTTCTCGAGCAAGTCAAGTGGCTCCAATTCATCGGGCATTTCCCTCTAACTCTAAGGGCTCGTGTGTCCAAACCAATCCAAATGAATTTTGAACGTCGTCAATCTATCAACTTGATGGCTTGAAATTCAATTATGGAGAAATCTAACTTCATGATCCGGTCTTAGCTCTCTCCAAATAGGGAAAATCATCCTTCCAAATCTCGGAGTACATCATGTGCAAAAATCACCATGGGCATTTCCCTCTGAGAGATCGTGTGTCCAGACCAATCCAAAAGAATTTTGAACGTCGCCGATCTATCATGACCCAATTAGGTTCCATATAAATTGAGAGCAAGTATGCAACATTGATGGTAATAGTGTTGTTTATTAGGGTGAGTTTCCCAGCTCGAGACGTGAGTCTATCCTTCCGATAAGGTACAACCAATCCTCCTTTTTCAGCTTTCCTTCGTGAAGGGGCAAGCCTACAAATATTTTAAAAGAAAGCATCCCTCTTGGCATCCCATCTGGTGAGCTAAGCTCCTAGTCAGCTCCCAATCTCCATTTAGACCGATAACACTAGTCTTGTTGAGATTTATTCTTAGGCTAGATGTAAGTTTAAAGCAATGAAGGAGTAATCTCACGTTCGCCAAGCTTCTATTATCATTCTTGCAAAAAAGTATCAAATCATTTGCAGACAAGAAATGAGTGGTACCATTAGAAACATGCTGCTCCCAAACTCCTTTCACAAGCGCCCATCTCACAGCTTGGTCAATTAGCCTGGAGAGGCAGTCAATTGCCAGATTGAAAATGAATGACGAGAGAGGATTTCCTTGCCGAACACCACACTTGTGTTTGAAATTTGTACCAATGCGACCATCAATTACAAGAGCGGATTCGGTTGATAGAAGTTGTGCAATCCATGTTCTCCATTGAGGTGGAATCCCCTAGCCGAGAGCATGTCCTCAATAAGGCTTCATCCAGTTGAATCGAATGCCTTCTCGAAGTCAATTTTGAAGACTGCGTCATTTTCTTTCATTGCAACAAATTAGTTTAATTTCGACACAAAACTTTTGACGTTTACCACAAACGTCAAAATGTAAAAATTATTTAAAAACTTTAACACTATAAATTTCAACGTCTCTTACAAATGTCGAAAAAAAATTGACGCCGGGCAGCGGGCGCCGAAAATTTCAGCAAGCGCTGTGAGGCGGCGCCTGGATATCGACGGTTTGGCCCCGCCAACCCGCTTACCTGCGCCAGCTGGGGCGGGTAAACGGGCTCGCCTAGTGGGTGCGCTTGCCCAAACAAGAGGCGGGAAATCTCCAGACTCCTGTAACATTTTTAAAAAAAAATAAAACTTTTAATTTTTCTCTACATACATCTCTTTCTTCTCCAATTCTTTTTCTTTCCCCTCTTCTTCCTCTTCTTCTTTCTTCTATCTTCTCATCTTCTATTTTTTCTCTAGTCTACTCTTATTTATTTTTCTTTACTAATTTTTTCTTCTCTTTTTTTTACAGGTTACTAAGTTTTTTCTTCTTTTTTTTACAGGTTGCCAAGTTTTTTCAAGTTTATTTAAGGTATTAAATTCTTCCTCTTCACATTTAATAAATTTTTAGTTATCTATATATTCTTCTTTTTCAGCAATTTTTCAAATTCGGATTTTGGGAAGGGAAAATTTCCAAAATCGGATTTGAAGATTCAAAATTCCCAAAATTGAAATTGAGTGGATCGGATACCCATTTTACCCCTTGGTTAGAGACTTTGTCTAAAATTTTTAAAAAATATATTAAAAAATATTTAAAAATAATTTTAATTTATTAAAAAAATTATAATAAAAATGAGGTGTTCGAGTCTAAAAAATATATTTTAAAACTCTCTAATTCATCAGAGAGTTTTGCAAAAAGTCTATAAATCTAAGTTTAAATGAAAATTATGAAATATTTTGATGAAAAATATTTTTTTGAATCACAACACATCTTTTATATTTTTTTTAAAATATTTTATTAATTTTTTTTTTTTAAATTATAAAACTATTATAGACTTTGGGCAAAAGTCTCTAATGCATTAGAGACTTTTGTCCAAAGTCTATAAAACTAATTTTTAATAAAAAATAATGAAATATTTTTTGTCCAGAATATTTTGATAAACTCTAGTACATTTTTTATATCATATATATATATATTATGAATTAAATTTTATTTTTTATAATTATAAAATTATTATAAATAAAAGTCTCTAACTCATTAGAGACTTTTGTGCAAAGTCTATAATAGCTTCATATTTTTTTTAAAAAAAATAATATTTGAATTCACTAAGTAATTTTTTAATGATACAAAGAGGTACTATGATCTAAAAAAATATTTTACATTAAAATATTTCTAAATTTAAATTTATAGACTTTGTGCAAAAGTCTTTAATACATTAGAGAGTTTGAAAAATATATATCTTATTCTCTAATATCTTATTTTTATTATAAAAAATATTTTATAAATTTAAAATATATATATATATATTTAAAAATTTTGGCCAAAGTCTCTAACCGGTTAGAGAATGTTAGAGAATTTGGCCAGAGGTAAAATGAGTACCCGATCCACTCAATTTCGATTTGGAAAATTTTGAATATTCAA
This sequence comes from Canna indica, assembly GCA_034359265.1. NCBI lineage: Eukaryota > Viridiplantae > Streptophyta > Magnoliopsida > Zingiberales > Cannaceae > Canna > Canna indica. Next base: position 72,324,409 of record CP136894.1, on the reverse strand, counting down.
ATCCGATTTTGAGAATTTTTCCTTCCCAAAATCCGGATCCGAGAAATTGCTGCTTCTTTTTTACGGGTTATCAAAATATCCAAGTATCAATTTTTTTACAGTGTTAGTATATAAAATTTGTTTTTATAATCTCTATTTAATTAAAGTTTTCATATATAATTTTTCAAATATCAAATTCTTCCTAAGAAAATTAATAATTTTAAATTTTTATTTAATTAATATTAATTAATTTAATTAAAAATTATTAAAATCACGCTGTATACCGCAGGCGGCAGGCGTGGTATACCGCGCACGAATTCCGCCGCACGGAATTCGAACCGCCTGCAGCGGAATTCCACTCGAACTCGAATTCCGCTACATGCATATTTGATTTTTTTTTTAAAAAAAAAAAATCAAAGCATACCGGCGCCAGTGCAGGCGTTGATATGTTTAGAATATGTTTTTTAAAAAAAAACGTTCAACGCCAGTGCGGGCGTTGATATGTCCTGACGTTGGCATCGAAATTTAACTTGTTTGTTGTAGTGCTTGGTCCTTTTACATGCCTGAATCTCTAGTGGACGGTCATGAAGCAATTGGGAGTGCCTCTCCTGAGGTCAGACAGTAGGGGTTTGAGGAAGGAGTGAAGGCCAATCTATAATATATTATCACTTGCAGGAAGGAGTGAAGGAGTGTACTTGCAAAGAGTATCCTTTCTGCATTGCCCATATTTTTTGGAAATATGTACTTTGCTGCCAAGTGCTCTTAAATCCCTTCCTTCACTTTCAACTGGGAAATGGATGGAGCATTTTACCTCTCGGGTTGACAAAGCCATCACTTCACAAGATGTCAACTTTCTCGATGGATGTATATTTGGTTTATCACGGCAAAACCTAGCACGATGATGTTTGCCTGGATCCTCATGCACCACAAACTCAGGCTTCGAGCGTTCCCACTAAGAACTGGATTGATCTCTGACGCATCCTGCATTTTTTTTTTAATTCAACGCCCTTATTCCCAAAAATTAGTCACTTCAACGATCTTTGATGATTCTATGAATATCCAAAGTACTAACGAGATTGATGTTTGTTGTCCTAACTATTCTTGTTAGCCCCGGTACTAATAAGGAAAAGGGTAATCTATAGCAAAGTTTTCGTATTGTTGATTCCTAAGTGTAGTGCTTCTCCCCCGATGCTGCCTATTGGTACTAGTGGACTAGGATTGACTTGCAATACATAACCTATAGATATAACCTTTCGCTCAATACTAAAATTCAAATCGACAATTGAAGCATTTGTCAATCGAGGATACATGATATAAGGAATTGTTCTATCTCCAAACTTCACCTTCACCAAGCATAGGTTTATTTCAATAATATTGTTGTGTTCTTTCTATCCCGAAACACGTCTCTTTTCTTTCTTGTTCTCGTGATCTTCTCGTAACACTAAGGACGACTAGACAAAAAAAAGGAATCAAATCGCACCATATCTATAATAGGTAAATGTTTTTTTTCTCCGAAAGTTGCCGGAATTATTCGTAGGCCGGTTTTATCAATAAAATTTGCATTTATACAAGTGCAACTTCTATGGCAAGTCGCCCATAGAAAATATATGAACGAGTGAACATGGGTAGAAAAGAAATGAACATGAATAAAAAAAGAATAAATATGAATTCATATTCATTTAACCATATTCATTCTCTTATTATTCATGTTCATTCGGTCAAAACATATGTAATTTCTTTGGGCAGATTGCCCATATAAGTTTTTTTCATTCGACCTTGGAGGATGACACTTAATTGTTCTTGCTTTGCCCATTGTCATCCTTGGGTTGGCATAAAATGCAACTCCCAATCCTCTTGATTACTTGCTCTGTTGAAAAGGCTCTGGATCACTTGATCCCTTCATCTACACCTAATGCTGAAGCTTGTTTTGAGAAGAGGTGTAATTTTCTAACATTCCTTGATAATTCGCAATATATAGAAATCTACACCTACTTGCTCTATTAAAGAGTTTCCGGATCTCTTCACAAGAAATAAGACTATATTGTAATCAAAATGAGTTATCCCGAACATTCCTTGATAATTCGCGACAAAATCCATCTTTTTTTGTATAGAAATCACAATTCTAGAATGGGAAAAGTGCCAAATTTGCCCTTGAAGTATTGAAAAATGTGCAAATTTGCCCATTAATTATGTTTTTGACCAAAATTGCCCTCGACGTTATATAATTTAATTATTTTTGTCTCTTTTCTTAACGGAAGTCCACGTCAACAAACAATATCTCACGTGGCAAGTGTAGCTCGACCACATAAGATGCCATGATGGAAAATGACACGTGACAATTATGTATTGACAAGGGAAATTTTGGCCCAAAATATATTTAAGGGTTAAATTTGCACATTTTTCAATATTTTAGGGATAAATTTGCACATTTTTCAATACTTCATGGGCAAATTTGGCCCTTTTCCCTTAAGTAAAATCTATGTGGTGCCCAGCCAATGTGTTTTATGTCCATTGCACAATTTCTGTAAGTTTGACTTCTACCTTAGAATTTAAACAAATACTTTAGTAAATTTTATGAGAAATATAAATTTTAAAGATGAAACAAAAATAATATTCAAAAAGATATATCTTGATTACTAAAATAAAAACTTGATTGAATTTAATTATTAGTAACCGGTCCGGCCCGACCCGAAAGTTCGAGGAGAATCCCATCCCAGTTCAAAATCGGGACGGGACCGGGACAAAATCGGGATGCTTCATATTCGGAATCGAGACTGGGACACATATTTGCGTCCCGACTCAAAATTGGGATGGGACCGAGACATACCAAATCTCGACCCATCCTGACCCATCCTGTCACTTATTACAATGACAAGTGACTAAAACTTATAATTCATATCTTTGAGTAAATAATTCAGTTACAACACAAAGTATAATTGTGAAGTTTATATTTTCTTGATTTTGGTAAAGATGATATCAACATTATTCTTATAATGTTAATTAGAATCACATTAATGATAATGATATATAAAAAATGATTAAATTTGCCCCACAATTATTAAAAAAAATGCAAATTTACCTCTAAAGTATTGAAAAATTGTCCTTGTCAGTACATAATTGCCACGCGTCATTTTCCACCATGGCGTCTTATGTGGCCGAGCTTCATTTGCCACGTCGGCTTCCGTTTGTTGACGTGGACTTCCGTTAAGAAAAATGATAAAATTGATCCAATTATGTAACGTCGAGAACAATTTTGGTCAAAAATATATTTAAGGGGCAAATTTGGCCCTTTTCTCTTCTAGAATTTTAACACGTAGACATGTGGAAATTCTATCTGTCATGATTTCTAACCTATAAGAATCAACGTTCTTCTAAATCTAAGACTCAAATGTACACGTAAGACTAATTGAATACACTATAACAATCATAGAAGTGGTGGAAAGAGCTTACATGTGGAAAGAAACCTGTGCAGGTAAAATACTCCATCCTTCAATAACTGAAGTTAACAGCGAGTAAACTGGTCAGCCAAACTATTAGTTCCTTTAAGAGGAGCATGAAGAGAAAAACATGGCCAATCTTTTGGAATTATATCTCTTGCTAAGAAAGATTTCGTCGGAGATCCAATTAGTTATGAACGATCAAACACATTTTTGCCACTCCAACATTAGAGCACTTCCATTTGCACAGGTATTGTTCTGGAAATGCAACACAAATAAGTGAATCAGGGGCCATCTGCTCCATCCTTGATCAGGTTGCAGATATCTGAGCACTCCACCAAACTAGATTAAATACATTCCAAGTTTAATAGCCTTCATATTTGGGCATCACATTAAAAAAATGGAGTAAATGGCAAAAGGCACTTACCAATACTGTCGGCTTCTAAATCCATCCTTGAAAACAACAAGAGGCCTGCTTGTGGAAGAAAATATTAATGTTTTTTTTTAAACGAAGAAAGCTTGTATTCATTTCAAGATTTCAAGAGTATTGAATAGAATACAAGAGGGGGACGGGGGGAGAAAGATAAGTCCGAGGGCCACGAAACAAAAGCCCTAAAACAAAGAACCAATCAACACAAAAGAGAGAAAAAAATTGCAGCCCTCATAGCCAGGTTAAGCTCAGTGGAAGATTGTTAATATTAATGTTAATATGTTATGTTAGGTTTTTCCTCGCAAAGTTCTTTGTGGTTCTCATGAATGATTGTTCTCATGTTTGCAGAGGTCAATGTCAACCTTCTGAATAAGTCCCACTCTATATCAGCCAGCATATAGTGTAGTTTCAGGTCCAAACATTTACAATGATAATAGCTGTAAAGTAGTTGTTGGAGACATGGAACTTTTCCTTCCATTTAACTCTGTTTGGATCATTTAAATGAAAACATCTAGATATAATAAAGAATAGAGTTGGATGAGCTAGAAGCAAGTGTTGGAGCCATTAGCTTGGGGGAAATGAATTATTCAACTCTTTATAGTGAATAAACTGGTTGATGCAAGCTTTTCAAAATCATTTCGTGGTATTACTTTGGAAGTTTGGATAACACTTATTGTTTCAGTAGAAATTTATAATTGCTGACATGAACTAGAACTTTTGCCTTCACTAATACCTAGTTAATAGCCTAGCATTAGCCCAGTAACCTTTGGTAGTTCCGCTTCACTCCTTGCTAAAAGTTTTGCATCTCATCTGCAATTTGCTTCCACCAATATATTTTTCTGCAGTGTGACTAATCTCAATGTTTCATTTATCTCTTGTCCACTGGGACTATATGAATACTGAATTGTTAGAATATAAATTATAGATTAACTCCTCTGGTAATAACTTTAAGCTTTTGAATCAAATTAAACACAGTATGATCAAAGTTAGGTTATGACTTTGAGATATGTCGTTCTATTCTTATTTTGATGCTTACTCGTCAATGTGTGAGCTTATTTACGCACAAGCCCGTGTGCTTTCAATTCACTTTCTCTTATAGTTGTATTTCTTATAATTTTGTCCACATTTCAGGCGTATCCTACTTGATTGTTGGGGCGGATGTTAGAATGTAAAATTGGATTCAGCCCTTTCCAAAATAGCTTTTGGAGTAAGCAGTCCTCCAATCAAATTACTATACCCTACTTGTAAGTGCTAATCATCATTGACCAAAAAGAAAAAAGAAACAATTTGCTCCTCATTATCACTATCTACTGATTCTACATCTTAGAATAGCAAGTTACCAATATATATATGTATGTACATATGTAAATTTGGGGTATGAATTCTACGCAGTTGCAAATGAGCCATGGATTAACCAAACATAATATGCTGAATCGTAGCATCTAAGTATAATATTTCCAGCAAGATTTTGGTTTTTTTTTCTATAGCAGAAAAGAGTAGTTCAAAACACTCATTAAATTAAGGGATAATAGACTAAAAAATCACAAGGTTTGCAAAAATTTTACGTTCTACCCACGATTTCAAATTTAGCCTGTAAATGCACAACCTTTGCTTCCGTTTATGCCATCTACCAAATCGTCACGTGTCGTCTCAACTTAGCTGACGTGGAGGTAAACGGTGCTTGTGTGTCATGACGGCGTCATACGTGGCCTGCCACGTACATCTAGGCACGAATAATAGATTAAAAAGTATCTTTTTCCCTCTTTCTTCTCTTTTTTCTCCCACCTACCGCCGCCGCCGCCGCCTCCTCCTCCATCCCAAAGATCTGCAACAGAACCACCTCCCCTCCGACAAGCCAACATCCTCCCCCTCCCACCGCTCCTCCTCCTCCTCCTCCATCCCAAAGATCTACAAGCGGAACCACCTCACCCTCCCACAAGCCAACATCCTCCCCCTCCCACCGCCACTAGTACTCCCACACCTTCCGCTCCCTCCATCGCCACATGCCGGCGGCGACCATGGCTGTAGAGGGTGGTGCTCAGCCATATGGGGAGGAGGAGGTGGAGGAGGAGGAGGAGGAGGCGAGGTGCTCAGCCATATGGGGAGGAGGAGGTGGAGGAGGAGAAGGAGGTGGAGAAGAAGAAGAAGTTCACCATGCCGGCGGCGACCATAGCTGTGGAGGATGGTGCTCAACCATATGATGTCGTTGGTGAAGAGCATGCTGGCGAGGACAGAGACGAGGCAAACGCAGGAGAGCAGGTCGTGGCCGCCCTTGCTCTTCCAGGAAAGGAGGCGGCCCAAGTACTTGAACATCTCCGCCCCGACATCATGTCTCCACACATGATGTGCAGCACGGATGACAAGCTCCCCTGCCGTGGCCTACTTCAGCATGAAGTACTTCACTGTGCCGACGACGACCATGGCTGTGGAGGATGGTGCTCAGCCATATGGGGAGGAGGAGGTTGAGGAGAAGAAGAAGAAGAAGAAGAATTATTTTTAAAAAGGTGGCCGAAGTACTTGAACATTTCCGCCCTGACATCATGTGCAGCGCGGATGACGAGTTCTCCCACTGTGGCCTACTTCAGCATGAAGTGCTTCACCGTGCCGGCGGCGACCATGGCTGTGGAGGATGGTGCTCAGCCACATGGGGAGGAGGAGGTGGAGGAGAAGAAGGAGGTGGAGGAGAAGGAGGAGGAGGAGGCGAGGTGCTCAGCCATATGGGGAGGAGGAGGTGGAGAAGAAGAAGAAGTTCACTGTGCTAGCGGCGACTATGGCTGTGGAGGATGGTGCTCAGCCATTGAGGAGAAGAAGAAGAATAAGAAATTAAAAAAAAGAAAGTGATAGCTGTTGGAAGGAAGAAGAGAAGAGAGAGAGAGAAAAAAAATGTGGGGCCGTCTGCCACATAATGATGCAGTCAGACCACTCAAACGTCGTTTACCTCCACGTCAGCTAAGTTGAGACGGCGCGTGATAATTTGGTAGATGACATAAACGGAAGCAAATGTTGTGCATTTACGGGCTAAATTTAAAATCGTGGGTAAAAAAATAAAATTTTTGCAAATCTTGTGATTTTTTAATCTATTATCCCTTAAATTAATTAGGAAATTATGAAGAAGAAGCATAAAGGCCTAACATTTTCATCTTTCACAGACAAATTTGATGGATATAGAGCAGAAAAGCCCTACCTTCTCACGTTGAAGGGTCCTTCTCCAGGCGAACCGGCGCCGCCGAGAATGCAGGTGGTGACACACTTGCCGACACATCGCTCTGCTTGCCTCGACTTCGGCCGCTGGATTTTTGCCTGCTTCTTGTCATCGCCTGAACACAGCACATCAATTCGCCTTAACGCCAAAATCCACAAACCCATCAATGCAATCAATCAAAGAGCAGATGATGTACCGGAGAGCGTCTGGGGCACATCGTACAGCGTGTCCTCAAACGAGGGAACGGCGGCCGCGGTGGTGAAGACGACGATGGCAGCTAGCAGAGCCGGCGCCGAGCTTAGTATAGACCTTTTCGCGCTCGCCATTGCTGCTGCTGTAGTTCTCGTGGTTGCCCTAATGCTGCTGCTTCGGAGAAGGTAAAGAGGACGGAGAAAGGGGGATTTCCTTGGAAGGATGGTGCCTCTGGGTAACAGTAAGCTAACCATCTCTATTTCGATTCGATTTGTTCTACCTTTCTTGACTGCCTTTCATCTCGGTTGCTGCCGGGCAGCAGAACCTGCAGCTGATGGAGTTGGAGGCGGAGAGGTTCTTCGACGTCGTTAGTTCTCTCAGCGTATTCCTCTTCTTCTCTGTGATAAGGAGAGGGCAAAACATGCGGAGGTGGTACGTGTGGCCGAGGACCTCCGACCGAGTGCTGCTTGTGGCCTTCTCAACCATAATAAGTTGGCACATTTTTGTGTAAACAATAAATAAATAAATAAATAAAAATAATACTAATAATTTAATTTGATAAAAAAAACCCTCAACATATTCGTTTAATCAGCAATTTACCAAAATTAAAACTATAAATTCCGAACGATCAAAGTCTGGAAATTGTTTCTTCTGGTCTACTTCCGGTTGTTGATGGTAACTCTTCTTTTTTCAACGAAAGAATCAACTTATTTTTGGCAAAAAAAAAAAAAAATTGTAAAAAAATACCAAAATAAAAGCAAAATTGTCAATGTAACCAAGGCGAGAAATAGACCTATCTTAGCCTAAAAAGTATTGCATAGGAAGAAAAATGAGAGCATGATCCCCCACCATTAGAATGAGAGTCTACCTTTTATAAGGATTCGAATGGATATTTCGATCATTTTCTTATGACTTTCTAGCATTTTTGGAGTATCATCGCGCTATTGGTTGTAGGGCATAGCGAGACACAAGAGTCTATTTGTGTCAGACATGCGCATGAACAGACCCTAATTTGGCAGGGCTTACTTGAGCTCGACCATGGTTTAGAGCAATAGGTCTTCCGAGCTCGTTAAGCTTGAGAGTGATTGGAAGCTGCTCCTAGCATTTTTTGAGTATCGTCATGCTATTAGTCACATAGCATAGCGAGACACGAGAGACTACTTGCGTCGGGCATGGACTTGAACATACCCATTGGCATGGCTTACTTGAGCTGGGCCCTGGTTTAGGGCGATGGGTTTTTCGAGCTCGTTAAGCTTAAGAGCGATTGGAAGCCACTCCTAGCGGTGTCTTGGATGAGACCCTTTGACAATGCTAGTGGGCTAAGCTCAATTTGTCTGTTGGGCTTTATAATTTGATGATCCATATAGATCTTAACACTGTGTTTGAATATGGTTCATTAAGAGGAAGGGGAGGGGAGGAAAAGGGATGGTAAAAATTAACTTTGTTTGAATATGATTTAATAATGGAAAGAGAATAAAAGAGAAAAGAAAAATTAACTTTGTTTGAATGTACTTAGTAAGAGAAAAAAGAGAATATCTTTTATTTAATAGATAATTATATTTTTTATTTTTGTGTTATTTGTGATTCTTGGAAACAAGACTCAAATTAATCCGAAAAAAGCAACCCCAACCATAAAATGTCAAATTCATGTGTTGTACTAAAAAAATTATATATATATATATATATATATTCTTTTTGCAATTTATATTCCTACATATATTAAGATTTTTTTTTCTTTGGCCGACTACATATATTAGGACTAGACAGAAGAAATTATGAAGAAAAAAATTGAGAACGAAAGCATGACAAAGAACCTGCAATTTTTTTTTTTATAAATTTGCGAAAATAATAAAAACAATTTTATAGAACTATTTTGGATATTTTTTTATAATTTTATTCTTGATCGTTCAACTCCAAATCGGGATTGAATTTTTTTTGAAATTTGGAGGAGAACAAAATAAATAATTCCTCTCGTTCTCTTACTCCTCTTAAATCTATAAAATCAAACCAGACGATTTTTTTTCCTATTTTACCTTCCCCTTCTTTAATCCCAATCTAAACCGAGTGTAAGAGTTTACACAACGCGAACCGAGATGCTTATTTTGATTCGGTTCGGCTCAATAAGGCGGTCTAATAAGGGGTATGCCTAACTCAGACCGAGATGAGATCAAATCCTCGTGCCTTGAAACCTAGCGGCACGCCCGCTTCAACTTTCAACTTTGTTTTCGTTCCCGGCGCTTGAGGAGTGAAGTCGCAAACCCCCGCGCTCAACTTGCAAGTGTCAAAGAGTGAAGAAATCCATAGGAGAAGAGAGAATTAATCGTTTTCTGCTTCTAATTCCGCGTCGTAGTTCTTTTTTTCACCGATCACCGAGTTAACAAAAGGCGTGATTTCCCTGACGCGCGCAGGGAAAAGGCGAGATGAACCGCAGGAAGGAAGTATGTAGGAATTTCCAGCGCGGCAGGTAAATTATATTCCGCTATGCTCTGAAATATGATCTCACTGTTTTTTTCTAGGATTGGGTGTTCTTGGCATCGTAAGAAGAAGAGGCAACGATCATAAACCCTAATATATTCGCGAGATCTTGTTTTCATGCAAGCTTCTTTTCATTATGAGATCTAGTTGCACGCGTTTTCTTTGCTTGCTTCTCAATGATTAGTAGGTTTTACTTATTTTGACAGCTCAAGTCCTTTTTTTCAGTATGATTTATTTGAGGAAAATGTCAAAGTAAATTTTTCTGGTTGATCTTTTTATTCAGATTGGTATAGAAAATACTAGGCTAGTGGAAACGAAATCCAAAATATACAGAAATGAAATTGCTGGTGCGAGAAATCTAGAACATCAGAGTAGGGCATCACCTTTTGCAATTGTATTGATTTTTGCATTGCGCCTTCTTCTTTCGTTATGGCGATGGTTATGCAATTAATTGCAATCTGTGATTTGTTGTATGATAAAAGTTTTACTATTGTTTTTTGTGGGCGCCAAGTGTAAGTGGACCATATTTCACTATGCATTGAACTGGTGCTGACATATATCTTTTCTTTTCAGCTGCCAATATGGAGATAGGTGCAAATTTCTCCATGTCACTCAACAACAGTCAAAACCTAATCCTTTTGGATTTGGCACCCAGAGTACCATACAATTTCCAAATACATCTCAACAACAAAAGCCTAATCCTTTTGGATTTGGAGTACAAAACAACACACAGTTACAAAACAACATGCAATCAAAAGGTTCATCAAATTTTGGTCCTAGATATGAGAGTGCTGCCAAGGTTTGTATTCCTGCGAATGGAATAACTGACTAAGGTTCTCTTCATAGTACTTGTGCTGCATGCTTGTGAGTTGTGATAATGACAAATTTTTTCTAAGCAAGAGTGTGTACCCCTATATTGTGCATAGTCCTGAATGACATGGACTTTGGCTTTAACCTATCCCATCTCTGAAACATTCACTTGATTTGTCATTTGCCTATGGGATGAGCACTCTTTTTACCAAACCTTTCCATGTCACTGGCTATTTGTTAAATGAGCAGCAAAATCTTTTTTATGCCAATCAAAGGATAGGACTGTTTTTTGTGCCATTATTTAGTGGAAGCTATGAAACAAGTTTACAATACACATTAATTTTCAAGACCTATTTTCTTTTATGATCTTATCTTAACATTACAAACTAATGCTTCATTTTGAGTATATTGCCAGCCATTTGAAAACATATGGACAAGATCATCATCAACAAATGCAGCTTCCTCCCAGCAAACTGATGCTCAGTCTCAATCTGTTCACAAGTAGGTTTCTATGACAGCTAAGGCTTTTGTCTTTTACATATTCCCATTCTTCCTTCTCTCTTTATACCTTTTCAAGTTTAACTTTTTCACTATTTATGTTCTTTAATTTAGGATGTATCCTACTTGATGATTTCCTTTCTTTGGTCCCTAGGTGCACAGATCCCGAAACATGCAAAAAACAAATTGTTGAAGATTTTAAAAATGAGGCACCACTTTGGAAGCTTACATGTTATGGCCACCGCAAGAAGTAAGCTGGACATATTAACAAGCCTGCAGTTGAACCAAATCTACATAGTTGTATGTCTTCATTAAGTTTAAATGGATTTTTTCAATGTAGAATCACGACATATATATTAACACCTCTTGATTCTTATATATCTCTTTGTTGGATTGTTCATTCTTTTCCTATGTTTTGCATGTATGTTCAAAGGTTCATGTATCTTTCTGTGTTCTCATGGATTTGTAACTTTCTGTATGCTTGTACTTGTAGATGGCTTATATAGATAGACTACATATTCTAATAACATGAAATGCTATATTGCTTTCTAGTAGTGATGAAGCCTCAAATTCTTGATAACTGCAAGGATATAAAATAGACCATTGTGTCCTATTGTACAACTTTCTGCATGCGTACATTCATATATTAATGGCTGTTGAGTTGAATAGGTATATTATACTTCATTCTAGTACAAAAGAATCATTTCTTAATAAAAATGAAAACAAAACCTTAATATTATTCCCACTGTATAATTCCAAGCTCCAGCACTTCTTCAGCCATATACTGTACTTAGAATGGGAAGAGGAAAGCTGGACAAAGAATCACACTCTTTTTGATATACTCATACTATAAAATTGAGTTGATAAATTACATTTTTTCTTCATCACAGTAATATCTTGACAACAGTACATAAAAAAACAATTTCTCACCATTTCTCTTCATTTTCCAATCTCTGCTGATTTGGGTAGGATTGTTCTTCCATTGAAACATTGTTTTTTTTTCCTTAGTGGTCCTTGCGACATTGTTGGTGACATCAGTTTTGAAGAGCTCAGGGCGACAGCATATGAAGATGCTAAGCAAGGATTAAGTATTCAATCAATCGTAAGTCCAATAGCTAACTCTTTTTTCTCTCTTTCTCTCTCTCTCTCTATGTACATGTGTGTGTGTAGAATTTTCTGTTTTTGATATTGCATATGTAATGATGCGCTGCTACTCAATTATTTTTCCAATTGTATGCACAGCTCTATTAAATGCTCCTTAAAACCAAAGAGTACAATTAGAAAATAGAAACGGTTGGAAGCTTTCAATTTTCATTATAGTATTGAGAAAGGAACCTACAATTTATTACAATTAAAGTTCAAATCTTCCTTGCTTTGAAAATACTTGTTTAATTGATTAGTCCATTATAGATATGTATAAGTTAATAATAACCATAACATTCAGAGACGAGATATTAGACAAACTTCAGTAAGAATTTAATTTAATTTAGTTTAAATAGATTTCTTTTGGATAGTTTAATTCTACAATAATCTATACTCTCTGCATTTCTATATAAAAATAATGCTACATTTATGTTTGAAGAGTCTTCTATCCTGCAGAGGGTGATAGGACAGAAGAGCTTGTACCTTTATTAGTTGGACAATTTTGTATCTACTTAAAATCACCATGTATTGCTAATCGCTAAGGCCTTCTATTGATAGAAAATGTGAAGAAAGAGAAAAGAAGATAAGAGAGGAGAAGAGAAGGGAAGGGAATGGAAGGGAATATAATAAAGAAGAAGAGAAAAGAAGAGAAGAGAGGAGAAGAGAAGGGAAGGGAATGGAAGGGAATAGAATAAAAAAGAAGAGAAAAGAAGAGAAGAGAATAAGAGTTTCTCTTGTTTGGAGTCACGACTCAAGAGGAAGAAATGGATAAGAAAGACAGTATCTCTTCTTTGGTTGTAACAAATAGGAAGAAGAGAAGGGAAGATAAATATTCATCTATTCCTAAAGTGCTATTATGGTTGTTATTCAGATTTGCTAGATAGAATGAGAATGAGGGCAGTATTGGAAACCTTTCATGATTTATCTATTATCTGTTTTCTTTTCTGTTCTCTCAATGGAGGGGGAAGGGAAGAGAAGAGAGGAGAAGATAATGATGGGTTCTCTTCTCATGTTTGGATAAATGAAGAAGAAAGAGGAAGGGAAACACAATAACAAGGTTAATATTGTAAAGAATAATTTTTTATTAGACATAAACTTTCTGTTCTCCCTTTTTCCTCCTGAAAATGGGAGGAATTTTTTTGCCAACTTGGATGGAACTGGCTTTTCCTCTATTCTTTTATCTTCTTTCCTATTTTTTTAATCCAAAATTCCAAATGAGAGAAAGCCTAGTTCTCTCCTTCACTTCTATCCAAACAAGGGAAAGAAGGTTCTTCGCTTTTCTTCTCTTCCCTTCTCCTCATTCCCCTCTATCCAAACAGGGCATTAATATAAGTTTTTCTTGGATGCACAAGGTTTTTATGCTTATAAAGGGGGGTTGTGCTTGGACTTTTGGTATGCTTGGCAATTTTATATGCATATGTTGAGTAAAAACCGCATTTGCATCACATACGATCGTATGAGCACCATAAAAATGGATATGGATGTGAAAAATCCATATCCGCGCAGATGCAAATTGGATGTGAATGTGGGATGCATCTACACCACATCCAATTTGCTTATGCACCACATATATGTAATTATAATAATACCCCAATAAGTTATAACATACCTAATATATTATACGTTTATGTAGTTTTACAAGTTTTTGATAGTGATAAGTGATTGATCCACATATTGTTTATTTAATAGTGTTTTTTATGATTTTTACTGATTTTTATACAGGCTTTTATAGGTTTTATTAAATTAGTTTATTTAAAATGCAATACAGAGATCCGCATTTGCAAGCGGTGCGAATATGGATGTGCAGATGAAATATACGGTGTGGATGCGGATGATATAGTATCCACACCACATTCGATCCATTGTCATCTCTAATTTTTGTGTATACATTTTATTAATTACAATGAATCATCTACTATTCTCACTGTGTATTGTTCTTAAGATTGAACTTAGTGGGGGCACATGTTGAATTATGACGTCATGCTCCCACCCATGGTTTTAAATACCGTATCGTACCGGGCGGTACGGTCGGTATTTATCAGTTTTTGAGAAAAATGGTATACGGTACACCCGATACCAATCGGTACTGGGTGTACCGATATATACCGGCCGGCACGGGCGGTATTTATCAAATACCGGGCGGTTACGCGGTAACCACCCGGTATGAGACTATGAGAGCTTGTCACCGTGACAACTGTGCTGTCAAAAAAAGTGACATCACAGTGCTGTTAGGCTTGTCAAAAGCGCGTGCCTGGGCACCTAGGCGCACCAGGCGAGGCGCACAAGAGGCCTAGCGCCTTTGCGCGGCCAAAGCGTAGTGCCTTAACCCAGGCGCGCGCCTTGGCTGAGCTTCTGGGATTTTTTTTAAGCCCCAGGCGCACCAGTTTAGGGCTTTAAGTGAGGGGCCTACCACTTAAAAAAATAAAAAAAATAAACCCATTTAGGGCTTCACCTGTGAAGTCAAGACTTTTTTTTGCTTGGTGGTAACTGTGGTTTGATTTGCTATTAAGCCTATTATTGCTTTGTACATGTGGGATTCATATTGTTGTTGGGAATAGATCTGGCGCACTAGACAAGAAACGAGAAGAAAAATAAACACACATAGGAGAACACATAGGATTTACTTGGTTTGGCGAAAACTGCCTACTCCACGGCCGCACTAGAAGTTTTCACTACTAGGGTTTTCTTCATATACAAGACAAATAATACACGTGAGTTTATATAGGGCGACATAGGCTAACAACCCAAAGGACCCAAAAAATCTCTAGGGGCTTCGCCCCCACACCCCTAGCAAGGGGCGCTACCCCCTTGACCCTCACCCGCTAACCGGCTAGCGGGACCGCCGAAGAACTCTGCGTAGCGCAACAAAAAGGGCTTTAGGCAGATCAGTCGCCACACATCCCAACAATTGTTTGAATTGCTATATGTTTGGTGTATGTTATATTGCTTATGGCTTATGCATAATTTTTAATTTTTATCTGAATTTAGTAAGGTGCGCGCTTTTTTTGCGCTTTGCGCCTCAGGCGATATGGACCATTTGCGCCTTGAGTGCGCTTAATGCTTTTGAGTTTTGACAACCTAGACTGCTGCAGTGCTGTCAAAAAAAGTGACATCACACTGCTGCAGTACAGTCAAAAAAGTGACATTACACTGCTGCAGTGCTGTCAAAAAAGTGACAGCGCAGTGCTGTCAAAAAAAGTGACAACACACTGCTGTGCTATCAAAAAAAGTGACAACACTGTATTGTCAAAGTGCTGTCAAAACAGCACAATAAAAAACAATTTTTTTTCACTCGGTACGGGATTTTGTACCGGCCCGTACCCAGTGTCGGTACGATACCGGTATTTTAAACCATGCTCCCGCCAACACTATATAACACCATCCTTGGTCATTACCACAAATAGTCTATATGGCTCTTTGCATGACTATGCTGTTGTTGGAATTGCTTTGTCTCATTACCACAAATTCTTGGTCATTACCCACAATTTGATAATGATTAAATATTATGAATTAGATACTGCATTCACATCTAAATGTGATGAAGATTGGATAGATTTTCTTTATATAGCTTCACTCTCTGTCACGTTACATTATATATATTTCTTGTTGCTCTGCAGGTTGAGAAAGAGAGGAATTTATACCTTTCCAAGTTGAATGAATTCGACAATTTACTCAAAAATTCATATGTTTCAAAAAATCCAAGTTTTTCTCAGATAAATCAATTTCCTGTGTCTATGAATGCTGCATCATCTGCAAATGCTCAAAGTACCAGTGCACCCTCGTTTTCAAGTTTCAATCAACTGAAGGCAGCAACTACCAGCAGCTGGTTGTTTTTTCTATCTTTTATTGTGCTCAAATATTTGGATTTTCCCGTCCATAATGAGTGGTTGTATCAGTTTCCTTTCTTGAATTCCTGTTATATATTCCTAATATTTCAGTACTTATCAGGAACAATCTGCCAGGAGCTCCAAGTGGTTATGGTTTAGGTCAGCCTAGTCCTATGCAGAATGTCAGCCAACAATCTGTTGGTTTTGGTGTGAACTTTGGAACACCAGGTGTGTCATCAATAGTCTGCAACAATCCTTTTCTTGCTTGTACACTAATGTATAAGATGATTTTAAATTGCTTGATTTATTTGAGGTTACATCTTTATTACTTTTATTATATCGTTATTACCAATTTTGTGAACTCTTCATATTTGCTTGTCAACACATTAACTTAAAAATTACAAGAAAGTGGTTTTTAAAAATATTAAACCTAGGAAATTGTTTTCAGGGAATTGTAAACCTAGGTTCATAAAGAAATCATGTTTGGGATGACATTAGGAAAAAAAATCACAAATTGCATTCTTGTTGGCTAATTCAAAAAGCATCATATTTATGAAACAAGTCATGGGAAAATTTCAAAACCCACTTAATCCTACCAATATGGAAAAGCAAAGCCGATGACATTGGATTTCTAATCCCTTTGGATGCTGTGGATGAACGCATCCAAACACGCTTTCTTAAACATTCCCATTAAATCCATGAAATGAGAATTAAAAACCCTCATATCAGATTCAGATGTCTCCTTAAAGATTTCCATTTTGTTGTTTTTGCTGTTGTTGCATATGGATTGGGAAAACTTGTGGAGTAAACAATAAGATGGTATGATCTGTTTATGGTAAGTTGAAGTAATTCAAACCATTATTGTGCCTATACCAAAGATCCAAAGTAGAGTTTTGATAATAAATAGTGCTAACTGTAAGAGCGGATGGTGGGTCCCAATGCACAAGGCTCCCACCAATGTGGAGTCTAGAGAGGATCAGTATATGCAACCTTAATCTTGCATAGCAACTGCTGCTGAGTTACAACGAAGTTATGCTATGCATAGAAGACAATTAGGGTTTATGTTGTTATATTATGACTGCACACTGTTGCAAAATGAAAATAGTTAAGCTAAGGGGTTATGGTGTTTTTCTATTATATCTGATACTAGATAGCAAATTATGCAGGCTATAACACTCACTTTTGTAGTTGGGAATGGTGAAATTTTGTTGTGCTTGATAGCACAAAATTATAGGTCTTGGAATTATTTGGTCTACATATGATAGATCAAGGTCATCCTGGAATCTTTAGTTAGTGAATTTTTCTTTGGATGGATTCTGTCTTCTCATCTTCATTTGCATTCTTGTTTCTTGAGTTTCTTGTGCTGAAAATTTAATCCTCCATAGTTTGGAAGGGTTGAAAATCAAGCTGCCAACAGTTTCTGATTGTAGGTACCGTGTTGACTCTTTGTCATGACTGACATTTACTGCTTAAAGAAAAAAGAATTGTTGGAAGAAAAATCAAAGGATATCTTAATATTTTTATTCCAGTTAATTACCTGAGTCAAATGGATACATCAGATCCTTTTCCTGTTAAACAGTGATCGGGATAATTATATCCCACTGTTCAGCCAACATATAAAACTGTTCAGCATGGTGATGATATTGGGGATGATTTTGATCAGCTTAGATTCTGAGGAGTGTTTCTAAGGCCTATTTGCAGGGATATGTACACATTTTCTTGTCATAATATGAGTACTGTTTGATTTCATTTGAACTTTCTTCCCTTTCTACTTTTTCTTGATAGTACTGCTGGGATGTTAGTGCAATATCTTTTAAATATTGAGGGTGTAGCGTTGCAGGAGCATTTGGCCAGCAGCAAACACAACCATCTGGTAGCTCTCCAAGCCCAAGCTTTGGAGCATTTAATGTTGGCGTAAGGCCTACTGGTTCTCCATTTTCATTAGCGCCCCAGCAATTTGGTGCCACAAACAATCAACAACTGAACTCTCTCACCGGGTCTAATATCTCTTCAGTGACTGTTCAACAAACATCCGTTGTGTAAGTCACTTCTTGGCATTTTATCTTCATTACCTATTGTTAAGGACCTAATTGTATATATCATTTCTCTATGTACTTTTATGTAAAAATGAATAATAATATATTGGTAGTATGGGGGCTGCCAAAGGCAGCAAGTGATTTCCCAAACTTCTCATGGTATCAGAGCCAAGAAATCCCTAAAAAAATTTCTCTTTTTTCTACCAAATCACTGTTCATCGCGCACTGTTCACCCCGACACTGTTTATTGCGCACTGTTCATCATCTATTCCTGTTCTCTCGATCTAATTTTGAGATCCAAAGTTGGAAAAGGTTCCTCCCTAGATTCGTGCTCAGATCCAAAATTGCAGCTTCGAGGAAATCTACGACAAGACTACGAATCAAAGGGTTTTTGTTTATCACTATGAAAAAAATGAATGGATTTAGAGGGGGACACAGAGGACACACTCAGATCTCTCAACCTCAGACACAAACTGTTGTCTCTACCTTTGTTCATGGAGGTACTCCTACTGCGTGTCTGACTCATAACTTTGGTGCTCACCTTTGGATTCTAGACTCGGGCGCATCTAATGATCTGATCATATGTCTGGTAACTTTTCCGCTTTCTCTAATTTAGTCACTCCTACCTCATCCACTACTGTCACTCTTGCTGATGGGTCCACCTCATCAGTAAAGGGTATTGGTCTAGCCTCGCCTACACCATCCTTACCACTTAATAATGTTTTTTACATTCCTCAATTCCCTTGAGTTTACTTTCTATTAGTAAACTCTCTTGAGATTTACATTGCTCAGTGACATTTACCTCTGACTCTGTTATTATTCAGGATTCTCGGACTGGTAAGGTGATTGGCACAGGGCAAGAGTCTCGGGGTTTGTACCAACTGGTGATGCCATCCTCTGCCTTGGTGGTTGATTCGTCTCCTCTTAAGATGCATAGCCGGTTGGGGCATCCTCACCTGCAGAATCTAAAGAAGATGTGTCCTAGTCTTTCTTCACTTTCGAGTCTTGAGTGTGAATCGTGTCAACTTGGTAAATATTCTCGGTCTTCTTTTCCAAGTAGCGTTAATAAACGTGCTTTATCACCTTTTTCCTTTGTCCATTCTGATGTTTGGGGTCCTAGTCGTGTCTCTTCTAAACTAGGGTTTAGATATTTTGTCACTTTCATAAATGATTACTCTCGTATGACCTAGTTATTCTTGGTGAAGGATCGATCTGAGCTCTTTCATATTTTCTCCACATTCTATGCTGAAATAAAAACTCAATTTGATGTCTCCATTCGCATGTTACAAAGTGTTAATGCAAAGGAATATTTCTCTACTGCCTTTCAGTCTTTCTTTTTCACTCATGGTCTTCTCCATCAATCTTCATGTCCTCATACACCAATGGTGTTGCAGAACGAAAAAATCGTCATCTTGTAGAAACGACACGTACCCTCCTATTGCATATGAATGTATCGTTGAGATATTGGGATGATGCCATTCTCACATCTTGTTACCTTATTAACAGGACGCCCTCCTCTGTTCATCACAAAATTCCCTTCACTGTTATCTTCCCACATGACCCTATATATAATCTTCCACCACGTGTGTTTGGGTGGACCTGTTTTGTCCATCAACTTTCTCCCGGGAAGGATAAGTTATCTCCAAAGTCTATTAAATGTGTCTTCCTTGGTTACTCTCGCCTTCAAAAAGGATATCGTTACTACTCACCTGAGTTGGGTCGTGCTTTTGTCTCAGCAGATGTTACATTCTTTGAGACCACACCATTCTTTTCGAGTCGGTCCACTACACCCGAGTTTGTTGCTGAGGTCCTTCCTATTCCGGTTCCATTATCCACTCTTGAGGACACATCTTCTCGGATGACTAATGATTCGCTGCCACCCCGACGAGAACCCACCAAGTTCTTTACTCGACGTGTTCTTGTTGAGACATCGCCAGCTTCCCCGCCTGACTCCGCTGCCCCCATAGCTGCCTTGCCAGTCTTAGATCCTTCTCCACCATCTAACTTTGATCTTCCCATTGCCTTGAGGAAAGATGTTCGTAAGTCTTCTACTTCTCATCCTATCTCTCATTGTGTCTCTTACGATACTTTATCCCCCCAGTACTCTGCTTTTATCACTTCTCTTTCCATTGTTTCTATCCCTCAGACTGTTTTAGGTGCCTTATCTGATCCGGGGTGGCGCCAAGTCATGGTTGATGAGATGACTGCATTACATTCTAGTGACACATGGGAGTTTGTTCCTCTTCCCTTGGGAAAATCCACTGTAGGATGCAAGTGGGTGTTCAATATTAAAACAGCTCCTGATGGATCTATTAATAGGCTCAAGGCTCGTTTGGTAGCCAAGGGATATACACAGCGATATGGAGTGGATTATTTGAATACATTCTCTCCAGTAGCTAAGATTGCCTCTGTTCGCCTCTTTCTCACGCTAGCAGCAATTTTTGGTTGGCAACTTCATCAACTTGATATCAAAAATGCCTTTTTACATGGTGATCTTGATGAGGAGGTGTATATGGAACAATCTTCTGGATTTGTTGCTAAGGGGGAGTCCACATTAGTCTGCAAACTAAAGAAGTCTCTTTATGGTCTGAAGCAGTCTCCACGTGCCTGGTTTAGCAAGTTTAGCTTCGCTATCACTCACTTTGGTACGATGAGATGCACCTCCGATCATTCAGTCTTCTTTTGCACCCCTCCTTCTGGACAACGAGTGCTCCTCATTGTTTATGTAGATGACATTATTATAATCGGAGATGATACAGATGGGATACAAAAATTAAAGTCTTATTCACATCAGCAATTTCAGACCAAGGACTTAGGTGATTTGAAATACTTCCTTGGTATTGAAGTAGCTTGATCAGGGGAGCAATCTATATTTCTCAAAGGAAGTATGTACTTGATATGCTACAGGAGGCATCTATGTTGGGAGCTCGACCAGTTGACACTCCTATGGAGCCAAATATAAAGCTATTACCGAAGCAAGGTAAATCCTTAGCTGATCCGGGTCCATATTGTAGAATGATAGGCAAGTTAAACTATCTTACAGTCACGAGACCTGATATCTCTTTCATTGTTAGTGTACTCAGTCAATTCCTTGAGTCACCCTGTGAGGGACATTGGGAAGCTGCATTGAGGGTCCTTCGTTATCTCAAGAAAGCTCCAGGAAAGGGACTCTTATACTGCGACAGGGGTCACCTGCAGGTGATAGGCTATTCTGATGCAGATTGGGCAGGTTCACCTATTGATCGCCGATCTATTTTAGGATATTGTGTGATGCTTGGCGGTAACTTGATATCATGGAAAAGCAAGAAACAAAGTGTGGTAGCTAGATCTAGTGCTGAGGCAGAATACAGGGCTATGACTCTTGTGACTTGTGAATTGATATGGCTAAAGCTGTTAATGGGAGAACTCGGAATCATCCATAAAGAACCAATGAAGCTGCTTTGTGATAATCAGGCTGCTTTGCATATTGCCTCTAATCCGGTTTTTCATGAAAGAACAAAGCACATAGAAATTGATGGTCACTTTATCAGAGAGAAAGTGCAGTCTAAAGAAATAGTCATATCATTTGTAAGTTCAAATGAACAGTTGGCTGATATACTAACTAAATCTTTAAGAGGTCCTAGAATATTTTATATTTGTAACAAGTTGGGCTTACATGACATATTTGCTCCAACTTGAGGGGGAGTGTTAAGGACCTAATTGTATATATTATTTCTCTACGTACTTTTATGCAAAAATGAATAATAATATATTGGTAGTATGGGGGCTGCCAAAAGCAGCAAGTGATTTTCCCAAACTTCTCACGTATATTACACATCATGGTTATCATTTAGTTTCTGGTAGGCTGCTTGGTAAGTTGGTATTCTGGTAAATGATCCCATGTAGATATGCATGGAAGAGATGATGTTGGTTATTGTTCTTTTTGTTCCCTATAACGATGTGATTGTCACCTACAAGATACCTGCTACTATATTACCTGGATGAGGACAAATCCTTCTATGTAAATGCCATTTTGATAATCAAAATGTAACCTTGAGCCAGGTTTAATTTTTAATTATTCAATGACAGTTGCTAAAGCCATTGTATAAGATTTTTGCTTATGGGTAGGCTTTAAAAGTTGTAGAAGCTTAATAAGTTGGAGCTCCATGGTTTTCAGTTATATTCTATTGGGATTTGGATGTCAAATGCTTATTTTAATTAATGAGGCTAATATTGATGGTTTGTTATTCAAATACATTTAACCTTACATTATCGAACTTGGAAATTGAGATGATGAGGTCTTTAATGTCTGCTTAAGTTTTCCATAATAGAATCCACCATAGAGCAATATGAACTATGGTATCCCTAAACTGCAAGGCCAGATAGTTCAACAATATCATGCAGAGTGGCCAATTGTCGATTAAGTTGATAAATATATTTTCTAGCAGTCTTTTTGGGAGCCATGTTTGTTATGCTTGAAATTTAAGTAGCTTTCACACTATCAGATTTGTTCTTACTGTAATTTAAATTTTGTCCCACAGCGAAGAGCCAGATGCTAGTGCAGATGATAGTGTTTGGTTAAAGGAAGAATGGAAGATAGGAGAGGTATGGTTTAATCCCAGAATCACTTTTTATTTAATCTTAGAATTACTTTTTCTAGAATGTCCTCTGGTCCAGTTTTAGATGCTAAGGGTCACGATACATATACTCTACTATTTAAACTTTACAAATTTTGACTTAATCTCTGTGATCAACATATTGGTTCTAGAGAACTGTGTATTATATATGGGGGTATGAAATGTTTTGCTTGATTCTTGATACCTTGCTAAAAAGGATTTGCCATCTCCTTATGCGTGTCAAATCCATGCATGTTTGGCTCCTAGAATGTGCTTAGATTATTTACCGAGGTAATAAATTAGGTGAAAATGTGGTAAAAATAATTCAGGACATCCCAATACCTGGAAGCAATTACTTGATTTTCTGATGACCAAGTTGATTTTGCAGCTTTTGTTTCTAACGTACAGAATATAATTCTTGATATGCTAACCAACATGATTGTTATTTTTTTGTGGATTCAGATCCCTGAAAACCCTCCACCTGATAGATTCTGTTGAAGAACTTGTATGATTTTGGAGTTTTATCGAAGGGTAAATGGACTTGGAGAGTGTTTATCTGTTCAGTGCATGCAAACGTTTGATTTATTTCAGCCATGAAATCATCTTGGGTGCAGGCTTGCATATACTTCATTTATTTAATCAAACTCTTTCAAGGCTCAAGTTCCTTTCCTCAAGCAAGTATAAAGAGTACACATACAAAGAGCAGCTTTGTCTGGGCTTTTCCCCCCTTATTTCTTTAGCCGTGGGAATGAGTAGTACGTTAAGTATGATTTGTAGATTTTGGTGCTATTTTAGTTCGATTCTAAATTTGCTTCAGTGTATTAGTAGGTTACTGTTGATTATTTTATGCGTTCTCATTGAAAAATCCATGTTGTACATAAAATTATTTCGCTAACTTGGGAACACCAGTGAGAAGAGTTTAATGTACGTTCCAATTAAGTGCACATTAACATAAAGGGTAAAATTATATGGAACCTCTTTGACTATAGCTCATGTGCGCAAGATCTACCTAAACTATCAAGTGTGCACAAAATTTTCATCTACTACATTAGTTGTTCGAATAATTTTCATCCGTTAGTCAGGCCGTTAGTAAGTTAACGTTAAAATTCACTCGTGCGCAAAACTCTCTTTTGCAATCCTAAATTGAACATAACAAGAAGCAAATTCAGCCGTCGCCTCCTCCTCCACCTTGCTCTTTCCCTAGATAGCGCCGTTGCCGTTGCCAACATTGAGTCTAAGGTGAAGCAGCGGTGGAGTCTAGGGGAAGAGCATATGGAGTCTAGGTAGGTGAGGGATGGATAGTAGAAGAAGTGATGGTTGTCGTGGCCTTGTTTTGATGAAGGGAGATATTCGAACAACTAATATAGTGGAAGGGTTCTGTGCACACTTGGTAGTTTAGGTAGGTCTTGCACACATGAGCTATAGTCGAGGAGAGTTTCGTATAATTTATCCTAACATAAATGTTTTTGTTCTAGTCTGAAAAGGATGTTTTGGTTGACCAGAAAATATTTAGCGTTGCTGGAACTATTTCTACTCTTTGTTTTAACAAGGTCTGTAATTTCTAGGACAAATTCTATGCGAGGGTGTTCCATAAAGGCTCAACCTATCCGGCGTATCCTCTCTCAAGTCGGAGGGAGTTGGCCGTCCATCCAAGCTATTTGGGATTCAAACAGCTTAAATGTAGCTCGGTTTGAATAAGGATTATTAATAGTGGGGATCTCTATTTGTATACTTGCCTTGCATCTACTCCGCTGGTTTGTTCTATGCTAGCCGTGAGTCCACTGGACTCACATGCTCTGCATGTGACACTTGTCACCGTTTTATTCTTTAGTATTTTCTTAAAACATCGAGAGTATTTTGATAATTTTCTTTTTTTAAATTAATCTTATCATTCATCTCCCTCCGTGACTTCTCTGCTTCCCTCTCCGTAGCAGGCGGCCGAAGGCACTTCCCATGGCTCGCAAACTCCATTCGAACTTGGAAGACGACGAAGACGAGGAGCTGGAAGAAAAGGAAGTGGCGGTGGAAGACGAGCGACCTACTATGGGTGGTGAGGCGAACGCGATTAGCAGCGATCGCCGCTCCCTCGGCGATGGACGAGATGGAGCGAGTGGAGACCTAGATCACAACGCGGCAGCATCATGCACCCCCCGAGCTGTCGCTCGATGGGTCGTCTCCGTCGTCCTCCACCTCCTCCAACAAGCCTGCAGCCCACGCCTTCGGCGGAGGCGGCGCCACCCGCCACCCGCCACCCGCCACCGCCATCGCCACGAGATCGTTGATGGCACCGAACATGACCATCTTGACCTCCTTCATCGCCTCTGCCATGCACGGCCGCGGCGGCGCCATCAGCAGCGCCTCCGGGAGGGAGATGAGTTCGGGCCTCAGGGAGATGAGTGATAACATTAAGTAAAAAGAAAAATTATCATAATACCCTTAATGTTTTATGAAAAAAATTAAAAGAATAAAGTTGTGACACGTGTCACATGTAGAGCATGTGAGTCCGGTGGACTCAATGCTAGCATAGAACAGACCGTCTAACAATGTAGATCAGATTGTTGATGGATTATTTGCAATTTCGCACACCTGTTCAACTGTCCTATACTCCTATTGTTCAAGTAGGATGGTGATTACTTAAAAATAATGTTGGTGGTAACAACATTAAGGTTTGTAAAGTACATAGAGAAAACCTCTAGTTGAGTGCTTATGGAGTAATTTGAACGAGAGGAACAATAGGATCTTCTAACAACATTTTACTGATGTAAGTTGTTTGAAATTTTGGGAGGCTCCACAATTATGGATGAACCACTACTGTGTATATTCTTTCATAAGTAAATTTACATTCTCATCTTCTCCATTTTATCATTGTGATGTTTTTATCCTTTTTATTTTTGAGAAGTATATTCCCATCCCCTCAACTGTGAGCTATTATTAATCTATTTATTATTTTAATAATAAAATTTACCTCAGCATCACAAGTTGATGACATAAATTAATTTTGTAATAGTACAATTATAATACATATATAATTAAATTTAAATGAACTCATAAAAAATTATGGCATATATAAAAAATAGAACATCTATAAATATAAAAAATGAAGCCCTAAATTTTTTTCACTCAAATTTTTCACCCAATTTTTTTCCTTGATCTTCCACTTATGCCTTCTTTTTTATTTTTTATTTTTATTTTTTATCTTTATTCCCTCTTAAATCTCTAATCTAACCACAACAAAATTTTTCTAAAGGTAAATAAGATTTAAATTTATTAAAATAATTACAATAAATTGGATAAATAAGATTCTTATATGAGATTTTTTATTTAAAAAATTATAAAATTTATTTTTTATTTAAATTTATTTTTGAATATTCTTGGTATTTTTTAAATCTTACTAAAGGTTTTTATTCTTAAAAATACAATTCTTTTATAACATTCTAATAATATGGTAACTTATATCTAAAAATTTAGGTATACAAATATTTATTTTTAAAAATAAATTTAAATTATTAAGAATATTAAAATTAATTTAGAAAAATAATTTACAGTTGAAGTTTAAAATAATCATTTTTGTCTAAAATTATAAAATTAGTTTTAAATGTAATCTTATATAAATTTAACATAAAAATTATGTTACAAAATCTGAAAAATATTGGAAATTTTTTTCATAACTATTCTATTTATATATAATGATATTTTAAAATATAAAATTTTATTTCTCATTTTTTATTTTTTAAAATCATAAGTTACTGTGCAAAGCACGAGTATTGCAACTAGTTATATTTATAAGGATAAATTATACGGAATCCCCCTCGACTATAGTCAATATGCGCAAAGACTACCTAAATTACTAACTGTGCACAGAACCCCCGCGACTACACTTTTTGTTAAAATAACCCCCTCTGTTAGCAGGTATGTTAGTAACTTAACGGAAGAACTTTCACGTGCGCAGAACCCCCCTCCCCAGTGCCACGTGACAGCATCTTCACTATTCATCTCATCCGACGATCAAAACTTCTTCTTCTACCTATCCCCTTGCCCTAGACATCGCCGCCGCCGCCACCACCACCACCTCCTCCTCCTCCTCCTCCTCCTCGAGGAGACCTCGAGGAGGAGGAGGAGGAGGTGGTGGGAGATCTAGAGGAGGAGGAGGAGAAGGGGAAGGAGGAGGACGAGGTGGTGGCGATGGGAGGAGGAGGAGGTGGTGGTGATGAGAGGAGGAGGAGGAGGAGGAGATCTAGAGGAGGAGGAGGTGGTGGAGGTTGTGGTGGTGGTGGTGGCGATGGGAGGAGGAGGAGGTGGTGGTGGTGGGAGATCTAGAGGAGGAGATGGTGGTGGCGATGGGAGGAGGGGGAGGTGGTGGTGGTGACGATGGGAGGAGGAGGAGGAGGAGAAGGTGGTGGCGGTGGCGACGACGATGTCTAGGGCAAGGGGATAGGTAGAAGAAGAAGTTGTGATCGTCGGATGAGATGAATGATGGAGATGCTGCTACGTGGCACTGGGGAGGGGGGTTCTGCGCACGTGAAAGTTCTTTCGTTAAGTTACTAACGAACCTGCTAACAGAGAGGAGTTATTTGAACAAAAAGTGTAGTCGCGGGGGGTTCTGTGCACACTTGGAGGTTTAGATAGTATTTGCGCACATTGACTATAGTCGAGGGGGGTTCCGTGTAATTTATCATATTTATAATCAAGATGCATTGTATATGGCCGCAACATGGTTGAAATAGGATAACAATGCAAAAAAAACCTTTTTTATGGGATGAGGAATAGGCCAGACTAAAAGTGCAAGTGAGCCGAGCTGCTTACGAGTTACTCAGGACCGACTAAGTAAAAATTCAAACTCGACTCGATCTTATCGAGCTCGAGCCGAGCCCAAGTCGAGCCTTACATGTAGGGCTATCCATTCGGTTCAACCCGAACCAAACCGAACCGAAATTAACCAAATCGAAATTTTTTTCATACCCGAATTCCAATCCGAACCCGAACCGAATTATGCCTAAACTGATCTAACCCGAACCGAAATTATTTGGTTCGGTTCAATTTCCAACCCGAAAATCAAAATTTTAATTAATTCAGTTAAAAATTTAAAATTTAAAATTATTTCCTAATACTCATTTACTTACCTAGATTAAAAATTTTAAAAAATATATTATTTTTTAATTAATTCGGTTTTCGGTTCGGGTCGGTTCTTGAATTTCGGGAACCGAATCCGAACTGAAACCCAAAATTCGGTTTGGTTTAGGTCAAGAACCGAACCTGCAACTGCTGAAACCGAACCGAACCGAATTTTTCGGTTCGGTTCAATTTTTCGGTTTGAACCGAACACTGAACACCCCTACTTACATGCAATCGAGCCGAGCTCGAACACTCGGCTCGAGCGATTTGTGAGCCTAATTGAGTCTTATATATATATATATAATACCGGGTCGAGCTTTTAGAACCCATGAACCCGAGTTTAATTTACACCTTTAAGGCTTTAAACCGATATTAATTCCACTATTCCTTACGCTAACCTGGTATTCTAATCCTTCTCCTTTCTCCTGACTCGACGACTCTCAAACCCTTCGTCATTTCCCCAGTCTCCCGACTGCAGTGTAGCATCAGTGCAGACTGCAGACGCCGTGTGGCGTGCCCCAAGAGCTCGAGGTTGGCCGGAGTTCGACGTCTTCCCCTCACCATCCGTCGCGTTCACCTATTCGACCAGCTTGTAATGGTTGTAACTTGTAATAACTCATAGACGTCATTCCTTCACCAGCTTGTAATTTAAAGTCTCCTCCGTGCCAGTACATGTAGCCTCTTTGTAAAGAGACAACACAACTTCCATACATATTTTTTGCTTGATCCCTATTCTTATTTAACAAATTGAAATGGTGAATGACTAGTTTCAATATTTTCTTGGATTGCACATGAGTGGATTTGAACACAATAATGGTTACTTATCACCAACAATCCAAAAATAAGTATGAAGTTGAGGTTAGTCATTAGTCTAGAATGAGGATTGGGGAGGCAATGTGCAAAGGCTGAGCAGGTAATGTGTAATGTCCAATTTAAATGAATATGAAATAAGACTCATGTATATAATACAAGGACATATTTACTTCGTTGGATATAATAAAATTAAATTGGATAATAAATGAGAAGGATTGAATATGAATTATTTAAATTTGGTGCATATCGAATATAATATTTATTTGTTTTTATTTTCTTCTAATCCACGCATTAAACAAATAATGAATATTAATTCATCATTTATCTTATCATCCCTTACATATTTGCTTCATAAGATAAAGAAGAATAGGATAGGACATGAATTAATATTCATTATTTATTTAGTGCATGAATTAGAAAAATTTGGGAATAAAAGAATATAAATTTGATATTATATCCAATGTACATCGAATTTAAAAAATTAATATCCAATTCTTCCTTATTTATTATTCAATCCAATTATATCCAATGAAGCAAATATACCATAATAATTTTACCATCTTTTCACTCAAATAGTAAAGGATAAGAAATAAAAAAATAAGGAGAAGTATGATAGTCACCATTAAGCTTCATTAAAGGAATTTTTTGTTAAGCATGGTCTTCTTAGGTATTCCTCTATCACTTTTTACGACATTAATCGTATTGGTCTTGTTACAACATTAATCATAAATTAATTTTGTAATAGTAAAATTTTAATACATATGTAGAATTAAATTTAAATGAACTCATAAAAAAATATGACATATATAAAAAATAGGACAATATATTTATAATCAAGATGCACTGTATATGGCAGCATGGTTGGAATAGGATAGCAATGTAAAAAAACCTTTTATAGGGTGAGGAATAGGCCAGATTGCGGGTTATTTTCAGGCGAACTCGAGCGGATTTTTGTTGGACTATGGATCAAGTAGAGGGTGCCCTAGATGTATATATACTGGGATCAGTAATCGCATGAGATCTTCACACGTGTGCTCATTTTTTCTTTTTATAGAAGATAAATTTTATTTTAGTTTGAAAATAGGAGGCTCATACAGTTTATTTTTTTCTTTATTCAAAATAAATTACTGTTTAGCATGTATAAAATTTAAGAATAAAAAAAATAAAAATTTCAAAATGGTACTTGACTCAACTTTTATCTTATATTTATTTTTAATATTTTCAAAACTTTTCTGAATCTTTTTGATTTTTAAGATAGTATAACTATCTAAAAGACTTTATATTTATTCGAATATTATACACATATATTGCTCTATAAATTAACAGCTCAAATTGGTTTGCAGCCAACCGGAATCAATTCCATCGAGCATGATTGCAAAACCTCTCACCACCCTCGTCGCACGGCACCGTGGCCCGTGTCTTCTTCTTCGTAGGAGCTTTGCGGCGCACGACCTCCACGACTACGTCTCCCAGCTCCAGCTCTTCGCCGGCCGCCGCAATCTCCCCAAGGCTCGGGAGCTCCACGCCCGCCTCCTCGCCACCGGCCTTCACGCCTCCCCCTTCGCCGTCTCCGCCCTCATCTCCCTTTACTCCAAGTGCGCCCGCCCCGCTGATGCTCTCTCCGTCTTCCTCTCTGCTCCTTCCGATTCCTCCAACCTCTTCGTCTGGAACGCCACCATTGCTGCCCTCGCTTCCAATGGCCTCCCCGCTGATGCCCTCCGCCTCTTCCGCCAACTCTCCTCGGAGCCCGGTCTAGCCCCGGACGAGTTTACCTACCCTTGCGCCATTGGTGCCTGCTCCGACCTAGGCGCGTCGGATGAGGTCCGGAAGATTCACGCCGCGTTGCTTAAGGCTGGTTTTGACGCTGAAATGTTCACTGCCAGCGCGCTAGTTCATGCCTACCTAAAGATGGGCCTTTCTGACGAGGCCGAAAGGGTGTTCGATGAATTGCCCCATAGGGATGTTGTCCTCTGGAATGCCTTGGTGAATGGTTTTGCGCAGTTGGGTCACTTTTCCCGCTCTTTGGATTATTTCCATCGGATGGTTGGGGAAGGTATGGTTCCGAGTAAATTTACTGTTACGGGTGTGCTTTCTGTGTTCACGGCGAGGGCTGATATCAGAAACGGTAGGAAGATCCACGCTTTCGTGATAAAAATGGGGTTTGATAACGAGATTCCCGTCTCGAACTCTCTCATTGACCTCTATGGCAAGTGCCACACTTTGGAGGAGGCAGAGGGGATCTTTGAATCAATGAAGGAGAAGGATGTCTTGTCTTGGAACTCAATGATCTGTGCCTGTAATTTCTCTGCTCACCATGCCAAGACTCTCCACCTGTTCTGTCGGATGAGATGCAATGCAGTAATGCCCGATGCAGTTACAATTGCTGCTGTCCTTCCGGCTTGCTCTCAGTTGGCAGCGCTTAGGCTCGGGAAAGTGATACATGGACTTGCAATTGTGAGCGGCATGAATTTTTCTAAAGATGATGTTTTTGTGAGCAACGCCTTGACGGACATGTATGCCAAATGTGGTGCTTTGGAGGAAGCGAGGCTCTTGTTCAATGGGATGCTGGTACGGGATGTAGCCTCATGGAACATTATAATTGATGCATATGGTTCACATGGAAGGGGAGCAGAGGCTGTTGAACTTTTTGAGCAGATGGTGACTTCAGGTTTGGTCCCTGACGAGGTGACTTTTGTAGGGGTATTATCAGCATGCAGCCATGCTGGACTTGTGGGACTTGGAAAGGAATTGCTTCAACGGATGGAGGCAGAATTTGGGGTGGCTCCAGTAATGGAGCACTATGCATGTGTTGTAGACATGCTAGGTCGAGTTGGCTTGCTCGAGGAGGCCAAGGGGGTGGCAGAGAAGGCAGGGTCAAGTGGGGCTGGTGTGTGGAGAACATATTTAGCAGCTTGCAGGATGCATGGGGAGGCAGCACAAGCGTCAGAGGCAGCAGAGAGAATAATGGAAATGGAACCTCTAGGAAGTGGTAGTTATGTACTTCTTGCAAACACTTTAGGTGGTTCTGGGAAGTTCAATGACTTAGCAGAGGTAAGGGGTGAAATGAAGCGAAAGGGGGTAAGGAAGGCACCTGGGTGCAGTTGGGTGGAGGTGGAAGGATCAAGGATGCATGTCTTTGTTGCAGGTGATCAGGATCACCCAGAGGCTGAGGAGATCTATACAACACTGCATGGGTTGGTTGGTTGGATGAGGGAGGAATGGGAGTATATGCCAGAGGTGATTGCTACTCGTGGTGAGTGATTGTGGAATTCTAATATTGTGATTGTAAGAGTTTTAAGCTTTCTACACCATTATTTGTTCTGAAGAGGCACTCAAGTCTAGTGTTTGGTAAAAAAAACTTATGCAAACCTTGCAGATGGGCCATCGACCTATTTATGCATGGTAGGACAATCTGGGGTTCTATGGTGAGTGTGGAGTCTATTGACCTCATAAATCTTCCTTTAGCAACTCAATAATCAAATAAGTAGGTTTTCCATCATCTCTGAAGCATGAGCTCTTCCATGTGCAAGTTTGTTCCACAACGCAGTGCATAGTGGAGTTCTTGATGTAACTTACAAGAGCATTATGCCCTTCGTTAACCATGCTGGGTTGCATGAGAAATGTATTGTTACTTTTTGCAGGCAAAGGAATTGCTATCTAATATAGCATCATTGGAGATGACCGTTTCCAGACTAGAAGAAGAAATGATCTCTCTGCATTTTCAGCTTATTCAAGAAAGAAATGAGAGAAGACTTGCTGAATATCGGCTAAAACAATTTCCTTGTGCAGCCAACAAAAGTCTGCTCTGCAAAAAATGTGAAAAACATAACTAATTTTTTATTGTCTTTTTCATAAAAATCTCCATTCGCATATACATTTATTGAATGTGGCACAGTTAATCAGTTAAGCTTTCCATTCCATACTTTTCTTTGTTGTATAATCAATCTGGTGCTATTAAAAACCTTACAGTGACATGTTGGTGTTTTTCAGAAAGCTTCTTAGTGCAATGGGCATTGGATAGAAGCAATCTTATCATGCACTTAACTAATATGCACAGATATTGAATTACCTCATTATTTTTAAAATTTCAAAATTCAAATCATGGTTTAAGGTACCAGTTAGACTGCTAGATACATACTGGTGCTTGGTCCAAACAAGTAATAAGTATGAACTTCAAATTCTTTCAAATCTAATTATCAGTCTGCTATTCACATACTATCACTTTTTAGCTGTAATGTTTGGATTCAATCATTCAAGTAATAGTTATTATAGTCATACATCTGGAAGCCCTATTCGGCATGTTTCGCATCTTTTCTTATCTCATTTGATCGTCTCTTTCTCATTCTATTTTTTTAATTATAGAAGTTACTATTCTGTTGCCTATCTGTTCATGTTCCAGGCAATAAGCTGTGTTTGGTAATTGTCTGTATCAGGACACAATAGGCAGTATGCTTGTTCAAGATGAGAAGTCACCTGAGGAATACTTCCAGAATGTACAAGCTGAAAGTTTTAGGAAACAAATACCCGTCAAAGGCCTCTGGAATCATCCTAATCAGCTATTCGAGGAGATTGTCCGCTGCATGAAAAATATTTTCATCTCGCTGGCTGATGTTTCTATGGTATCCTGGAGATCATCCTCATCTGAGATCATTTGATTTCCCTTGTCTCCGGGGAATATTTCAAATTCATCAAACTGTTCAATATCTGAACAATCAATTTCATCGTGGGTGCATAGTTCTCAAGTGGGCCTGCAATATAATAACGAACTTTTAGCCACTACAACTACCTTTGATCCTTACAGAGCTCAAGGAAAACTTTGTTGGTCTGATATTGGAAACTATAGTTTGGCAATCAGTGGAGAAAAAGCAACTTGAATATGCTGCTGGTGCATTAAGACAGTTCAGGTTGTTTGTTTATTCAAATATTTCTCATTATATTTGAATATCTTTAAGATTGTTGATTTTGCGTTCTTCCTCTCTTACTCTCTGTATATACTAAAACATAGGACCTCATGCTTTGATAGTGGACACCATCTTGACTTTTTAATCAGTATTATTTCGTCCAATGCTTTAGTTGAGACTTGAGACTTGAGACACGATCTATTCAATTATATTATTAATAGTTTATACTTTTTCTCTCTCTTCCTGTAGTACAATTTTCCTATTTTGATTTCTTTTCTAATTTTATGTAAATATCTCATACTAATAAAAATTTCTGGTGGGCATTTTCCCCTATGTTCTCATCAATATATATTCATAATAGTGGATAGTAAAGTGTCCAAAGTATTTTTTTCTGAAGGGCTTGGAGAAATGCCTTTCATTAAATTAACGGCAAACATTCATCTTAACGGAATAACATCTTATGCAATTTGATATTTGTCTTCTGCATTTAACTGGCATATTATTTGCAAAGTAAATTTTATTCCCTGCAATCAGGATATTTTACTCTTTAAGCATCAATCGTTACATTCTTTTAAAATCAATGTCAATCATCTTGACATTCCACAGATCACTCATCGAGCAGCTAGCAGAAGTAAATCCAGTCCACCTTAAAGGCGATGAAAAGCTGGCCTTTTGGATAAACTTGTATAATGCACTAATCATGCACCACATGAATATATAAAATGCACAAGCTTGCTGTATACATAGTTTCTTCCATGTAGACAAAAAGAACTTGAGTACTTCTCTCTTGCATATGCAGGCTTATCTTGCATACGGTGTTCCGAGGAGTGACATGAAACTATTTTCATTGATGCAGTGGGTTCATAAAACACCGTATTTTGATTTTTTCTTTTGAGGAAGTATCACACTTCTTCTTATTATCTTTGCAGATAAGTTGCACTTCTTAAAAGTCTAATATTCCTCGTCTATAATATTAGGCTGCATACACTGTGGGAGGACACTCACACAGTGCTGCCTGCATCGAATATGGAATACTAAAAATGAAGCCACCAGTCCGTAGGCCTCAAACTGTGTGTGGCTTTCCTATAAAATGAACTTGGTCCTTATGTTATTATTATTATTTTTTGTCAAGCCTATTATATAGTTAATGCGTCGTTACCATTGTTTTTTATTCCCAGGCATTACTACTTGCCCTTCACAAGTTAAAGCTTTCTGAGGAGCAGAAAAAGTTTCCAGTTGAGACATTTGAGCCTCTCGTGGCATTTGCTCTAAGTTGTGGATCATACTCTTCCCCTGCGGTAATTTTTCTGCTACCTTGCTTCAATGGTAGTTAAAACTGTGTTTTTTGTACCAATTCTAGGAATGGTAAATGATCAAGTATTTTAGGGTATTTGAGCCTACTTGATTGTTTTTAGTCAGGTTCAAGTATGCATTAATCAGGTTATGGTTCAAATAAAATAGTCAAGTTCATATTCAGGTATAATTGTGTGAGTACTGAGTACTCGATTCAAATGCTACAAAGAGTGTATTTATATTGGTGCTCATAACCAAATTTGAACAAGGTTTCTCTAGAAGGATATGATATCCCATATGCAGCGTGTAGTTAATTGGGTCCAAGTTTAAGTTAAATTTTGGAAGTAACCTAGCTAATCAAGCTGATTTTGTAGTCCATGTCTAATTTAAAATATGATGTTTAGGTACCTACATTCTTAGAATTTGCTTTCATTCTGCCTAATGGCCACGGCCATTCTTTCATTAAGTTAATCATTAATGAATCATTTATTTGTCATATGATGCCTTCGTCATCATGATATCATTCTGTTGATCAATTTTGAATTGCTTCATTTGCAGGTGAAAGTCTACACTCCTGTCAATGTGAAGGAGGAGCTTCAAGAGGCTCAACGTGACTTCATACGAGCTTCAGTTGGAATCAGCAGTAAAGGGAAGCTACTGGTTCCGTTGATGACAGCAACCTTGCTACTTGGATCTCTCAATTTCTTACCCAAAGACAAGCAAACTTTGTTCAACTCTGCATGTCACAAAGACGGCAGCGGTTTCTTGGCTCCCGAAATTTTGGAGTTCTACCTTTCGATTCCCATTTTCGCTATCTTTTCTTGCCTTGAGAAATTAACATGATACTTCATGCCAAAAAGTTGTTTCCAGATATCTTAACATCTACCAGAAGGAGCACAACAAATTGTCAAGATCATGAACAGGAGGAAGTTGGTAAAAAAGATTGAGGGAGATTGGTTTCACATTCGTTTAAAGTTGATCCATGCTTCCTGGTTCCAAGATCGTTTTGGAGGACCAATTTAAATAATTATGAATTATTTTTGTAATGCTCATGTAGGTGTTGGCAAAAGAATGTTATCTTCAGCTTGTAGACCAATCGTGTAGAAAGTCAGTAGGGGTTACTATCAATTTTCTGAATAATTGATAATGAGCATTGTATTAAATGCACTAATAAAGGTTTTGTGCAATTAGAATTTTCATTGTTAGTCAAGTTATTATCAATTGTCTGAATATTGATCATGAGCATTGTATTAAATGCAGTGAGGTTCAGAAAAATGAGGCATTTCATTATTGGTACAGTTCTGTCTTCAGCTTGTATTAAATTAAATCCGAGTTGATATTGTTCTTAGGTATCTGGGATGGTTAAATGCTATGCTCACTGTGGAATATATTTGTTCCACACTTCTTGCCTACTGCTACTCATGAATAGGACATAATCCTATATTAAATGTTATGCTAGAAAACTTAAAATTACAGACTGAAATTAAGTTTTCGAAATTAACTTTTCATTTTCTTTGGAATCAGAAAATAATTTTTGCTTTCTTACTACTCAATGGAAATTGTTTTGTTCTTGGTGTTGGCTGCTATAGTTTTTGCTGCAACTGAATGAGGCTCAGATGGATGCAGGATGCTCCCTGTTTAGGAACTTTACTCAGTACTGCTTAGAGTTTATTGGGTCAAAAAATTCGACCTAAGGGTTACACAAACATGACACGACACGAATTGCCGCCCATAAATAAAACTGTCTGCAGTCCCGCATCAACACTAGAAAATTATTATTATCTATCTTCAAGAGTTTGCATAAAGCATAATATCATCTCGAAGATTCACTAATTTTATCCGGAATATATTTCCTCATAGTTTAACTAATTATCAATACAAGTTCTTTTACATATTTTATGATTTATAAACAACTAGTTCTCTATAACAGTAACTTACTAACTTCTATTTCCACTTGTTGGCAAAAATTACTGTAGACGACTGATGTGATATTGAGAATTAACATGCTGCCATTTTTATTTTCTAAAAATTGATTAATTAATATATGGATGTACGTATATGTTGACAAAATTCCAAAATAAAATGACTTCAGATATGAATACGTATTTCATTTATAAGCGTATTTTTTTTAAAAAATCTGACTTGTCCTGTTACCTAATACGACTAACTCAAACTTATCCGTTTAATTTGGATTTTTCTTTTTAACTCTAATATATATTTTTCTTAATTTCATATTTATCTTAAAAAACCGATCTGATTTCAAACAAAAAAAACAAAAAATATTGCAGAACATAATATTTTATATTTGTCATTCCAAATTTATAGATTTAGTATAAGTATGCTCGTTTTTATCATTGCTTAGATAATTTTAAGTCAAAATTATACAATCATGATTAATTGTTGATCATAATTTAAATACACAATTATTTTGTATCTAAAATACTCTTGTAATCATGTTTATGGATTAATTTTTGTGCATAACATTAACATTATAATTAATAATGGACATATGCAAATTTTATAGGTATATATATAATATTTTAATCTTTACGCCCCCAAATTATATAATATTTCTCTCTAAAATTTATATAAAGTAATATATTGAAGTATACTTAAATTATATTTCATTCTTCAAAATTTGATCAATCATAAATATAAATAAATATTATGATATACAAGTCTTCAAAATATTATAATACATATTTTTACAAAACAAATATTTGAATTTCATATTGAATAAATCCAATTCTTGTAATTGTACGTGAGGATGTTATATTCTTTTGACTTTTTATTTATAAGTATTATGTTTAATTTATATTTTTTATTTTAAAATACTTTCAATAATTAAAATGGACTTTTGTAATTTATATAATTTTATAATTTTTATATGTTAAAAATTTTAATTGATTAATGGAAAATTATTAATTAACCGAACCGAAAAAATCGAAACTGAAGTATTGGTTTACCAAAGTTAATGAACCAATTTATGGTTATTGGTTAATGATTTTGAAAAACCAATGTTAAGTATTTTAATTAGACCAGAGGTTTTGGCTATAAAGTTGATGGATCAATTATCCATCGAGCGAGCAGTAAAAAAATCATATCTTAGTTTTTCATCATCGTATTAATGATAAAATAATATAAATTAATGGATATTTTTAATTTTTGTAATGATATACTTGCTAAATTAAATTGTTACGGGCATAAACATATAAATTAATATATTTTGAAGAAAATAATGTATAGAATTTTGTCAAAATTTTTAGGATTAATGAGTGAATTAGTGTATATATCCCAACTTTTACTCTCTCTTCCTAATATATCTCATCTTTTCATTTGTATCAAATGAGATCTATAATTTTTGTTTTGTTTCAAATTTATCCCGCTATTAACTATCCGTTAATTATCTCGTTTGAATGCTGGCGTGGACAGTCAACATGTTGACGTGGACATGCTAACTAGATTAGCAGTCCGCATCAACATCCAGCTTAATAACAAAATAATAATAGTCAACATGCTGAGGTGGACATCCAACTTAATTACAAAATATATACTCACTTTTCATGCTTTTTCTTAATCTATCGTCACTTTTCAATTTTCCTAATTATATACCACAATTTTCGTTTTGTTTCAAATTTATCTCATCGTGATTCCAACGTCAAAATTATCGTCTGAATACTGACCTGACGCTGCTGACGTGGGTCAGCAATCCACTCAATATTCTTATCAAATTTTTAATTACTAATATTAAGCAAAGTTTTATTTGTAACCAACCCTATATATAAGTTTTATTTGTAATTAATCCTAGATGTAAGCATCGTCTAGTCAACAAAGCTATAAATTTTTTATTTTAGTGGAGTTAAAAAAGTAAAATCAACTTTACTGACTAGGTAATGCTTACATCTAGATTTAATGTAGGATTAATTACAAATAAAGCTTTGCTTAATATTTATAATTAAAAATTTGATAAGAATGCTGACAGGACTACTGCCCCACGTCAGCAGTGCCAAGTCAACGATAATTTTGACATTGGAATCACGATGGGATAAATTTGAAACAAATCGAAAATTGTGGTGTATTATTGAGAAAATTAAAAAGTGAGATAGATTAGGAAAAAAATATAAAAATTGAGAATATATTTTATAATTAATTCACTTAATAACAAGATAATAACCATCCCTGTTAATTGTTATATATATATATATTAAAAATATTAAAAATGTACTTGAAAAATAAAAATAGGTAATAAAAGGTAAAAATCCAATAAACCAATTTGACCCCCAAAAAAATTAAAATCTGACTTGAACTTAATCAGGTGTTTTCTTTTCCAGAATTCAATTCCGGATTTGAATCCGAGTTTTTTTTTTAACTGAAAAAAATAAGGCTAATAGCTAATTATCTGATTGGGTTTGGATCAAAACTTAGACATGTTTACAACCCCTATCAGCCGCCGCCGCCGCAGCTCGAATGGTCGTATTGACATGGAGTTGGCTTGCATTGGGGAAGACGGCTCACGGTCTTCTTCCAACTATGGCGACGCGGCGGCTGTTCGACCTGCGCCCCGTTTATCTCCGCTCCTTTCAATTTCCCACCTCGCGTTACCGTCGGGGATGCCCCCACCACTGTAGAGGTCTGGCCGCCGCCGCCCCCGCCGCCCCCGCCGCCTCCACCCTCGTCAAAAGCAACAAGAAGAAAAAGACGGACGCGGCCAAGCCTGCCGCAGCTGCGGTGTCTCCCGACCGCCTTAAGAAGCGGACGCGCTCGGGAGCAGAGTTCGACCGCGGACTCTACCGGCGATACGCCGACCCGACCCGCGGCCACGTGCCTGTTATGCTCGGGGAAGTACTTGATGCCTTCCGTTCCCTCCGCCTCCGCTCCTTCGTCGACTGTACTCTCGGCGCCGCTGGCCACTCCGCCGCTGTCCGTTCGTCCTTCTCCCTGAAGCTCTTCGTCGCAAGTTCGACCTTTTTCTTCGTACTTCGTCATTCCTAATGTGCTTCGTGTCGCTCTTTGTGTCAGATAATAGATGCTCATCGAGAGCTAGAGCTGTACGTCGGAATGGACGTGGATCCTGCAGTCCACGACAAGGCTCGGGCTCGGTTAGATAAGCTCTTGGTTGATGATTCGCGCGGCAGCAGCTTGGAAGCTTATACTCATGTCAGGAACTTCAAGTACATAAAGTCAGTGCTTGGTGGCGTCGACGAGAACCTGCTGGATGTGAGAGTAGACGGCATCTTGATGGACCTTGGAATGTCATCTCTGCAGGTAACTATTTAATTGCATCTCTCGTGTTTGATGAATTGCCGAAGAAAGCCTTGACCTGGAATGTAGTAAGGCTTTAAACTATTGAACAGGTGGACGACTCGAAAAGAGGATTTAGTGTGTTGGGAGATGGGCCTTTGGATATGCGCATGAACCCTCAGGTCAGATTTTGAACCAATATGAATTATTTGTAATCTGGGTCGTGCTCCCTAAACTATTTGATCATTTAATTAGATTTCCTTATCAAGGATGCTTTTTGGTGCAATCTACAACCATGAAACACATTCATGTGATTCAATTGCTTGGTACACAAACTGAGCCAGTAACATGAAGTTATTAAACCACTTCATTTTTAGGAGATAATATCATTTTTTTAGTATCTTTCTCTCGCGAAAAGAAATGTTACACTAAATGTGTGAGGGTGTGGATTGGATAGGCAAGTTTGACGGCCGAAGATATCCTGAATTCCTGGCCTGAGTCTGAAGTGGGAAAGGTATTGCGAGATTATGGAGAAGAAGGCAACTGGAAAGTTCTTCAGAAACAAATCATGCAAGCTCGAACAACAGGGGGGTTGCATTCTACAAATGATCTTGTAGAACTTGTGAAAAGAGTATCATCCAAGTCGGGAGGTAGGTATTCAAACAGTGAGACTTCAATTTTAGATAACTTGATGCATTCAATAATGTGCTTTGTCAGAACTGTGATAGAGGAACATTTAAACACCTGAAATTAGCATAGTTCCACTGAGGGGATCAACAAACTAACAAGGACCTGGTTCAGTTGACCCATATTTATACTAATCAACCATGAAAAGCAAACAGTAGCTTGTGAAGAGCTTCTTCTAGCACGTTTGCTTAAAGTTTGCCCATGACTATAGACATCACAGTGATCTCATGACTAGTAGTAATAAGTCCAATCTTGAATCAGTGGAACACTTCATGCATGAATATGTTGTTTTTAATTTGAACTCTAAAACAAGAGAAGAGCAATCAACAAATGGATTTCTCTGTCAATTAATTTATTATCACATACAATTCCTGAAGTGAGAATCTCATGAATCAAAAAATTGCAGGTAGGCAAGGATGGATCAAGACTGCTACACGGGTTTTTCAAGCACTTAGGATAGCTGTAAATGATGAACTTCAAACACTAGAAGATGCACTCTATGCATGTTTTGATTGTCTCTCCTCTGGTGGTCGCCTCGTTGTTATTTCATTTCATAGTTTGGAGGATAGAATTGTGAAACAGACTTTTCTTGACATTATTGAGATGTCTGATGGGGATGATGATGGGGATGATGACAGTGGTAAGAATCCTTCAGGTCTCAGTGTGCTTGAGACTGAGAATGAGGAACATTGGAGTAAGAATAAAATTCAAGGGAGGCAAGGGATTATCCTCACCAAGCGACCCATAACGCCTACAAAGGAAGAAGAGATACTGAATCGCAGGTGTAGAAGTGCTAAGCTTAGGGTTCTGCAAAAATTATGATAAGTATATCGTGAGGGCATCACGAGCAATACCCAATCAATGTAAGTTGCCTATAATCTTGTAATTTTAGACGTCACATTGTTGTTCTTACTGCCTACTCTAGCAGATACTATGTTAATCAAACACTACATTATTATTTCTCATTCATTTATGCATACATGAGATTCCTGAAATAGCTGAAGTAGAATTCCATATATCCTCGTAACTATTCTAGAATTTTAAAGAATTTGTCATACTGTGCTAAATATCATACATAACTTCATGGGAATTATGTTCTGACAAGTAAATAACCAGCTAAGATTTTTATGTTATTACTGGCTCTTGTAACATATGAGAGTTTGCTACAACCTCTGGAGCTAGAACTAGGGGCACTCAGTGCCACATTGTTAAGGCAATGGTTTGGGATTCAACGACCCAACAGCAGAGGGTCCCTGCTCCCTTTACGCATCATTCAAGTCAAAAGTTGCCAATAAGTTATGAGGTCTCATAGATCATAACAATCCCATTTCAGTCTGCATATGAACCTTGCTCTCAAGTCAATACATAGTAGGAAATGTAAGGTGTTCAAATCTTAGTGGAGAGAACAGATCCGTACAATCAATCACAAATAATTAGAACTTCATTACTTGTGTATGCTTAGCCGCTAACCTTAGTCATTGTATTCATGTTTAAAATAAGCTCGTTTGCATTTAATTGGAATTCAAAGATTAGTATAATGGTTTGGAGAATGTTTGAGCAGGTTTAAGCCACTGATCTTTTGAATTCCAAATAGCTGGGCCACTGAAGGTGTTTTTAGGCAACCAATTGCTTGTGTATGGCCCTTGTTGGGTCTCTGTTATCCTTTCTTATCAAATCTTATAATTTTTTTCTGCTTTTGTACCCGATCTTATAAGTTCTTTCTGCTTTTGTACTTTTCTTGCTCCTCCTCCCCTTTGTATTCCATTCACAATTCTTGAATGAATACAAGTTCTATTTTTCCCAAAAAAGCTATTAGGGTTGTCATATTAACACTAATTCTTTTGATCACTGGGCTGAAAATGGATCTTGGTCAACGTAGTTCGACCAGAAAATGCTTTTGGATTAGTCTGATCGGATGTAATTCTCACCTAAGATTTTTGGATTGAGAGAAAAATTTGAACCACAAACTGACCAATTTGGGACAGAAAACAATTTGGTTGAAAATGTTAATTTTGATGTGATTCCTGGTTCACCATGGGGAATATAAGCTTCATCGACAGCTAAATCCGTTGTTGAGCTGTCTGTGATGTTTATCACAGATGGCGCAAACTGTTGCAACAAGCCGTCACTTCTATACGCGTCACTAATAATATGTGACGGTCACGTCGGCCGTCACAAGTAATATATCAGCGACAATCACTACAATTGTCGTTGATATTTATTCATCAGCAATGGGCGCTAGGATAGGTTCCTGATAGACCCAAATTAAATTCGGGTAGGATTCAGGACAAAATATAAGGAATTAGTTAAAATTAGTTTCGGTTTCGGATCCAACACATCGGATATCCGAAATCGGAATCAGCACTAGGACTTGTACCATATAACTTGTAAATGAATATGTTCAAACAAGATACGTAAAATCTGTACCATGAAACCTGTCATTTACAGGTTCTAATATGGTATCTGAAACTTATATTACATCACATGTTTCGGATAAAATCTGATTTTAAGTTCCAACATGATAGGTTCGGATCTAAAATCCAAAATTTTGAATCTCATGAAAAATATAGTGTATCGGTCTATCGGAATAAGCTCACCCCTTTAAAAAATTATGGTGTGTTTTATTTACTAATATATGTGCATATATGTCGTACGCATTAATTTCCATTCATCTTCGACGTCCATGTGCTGGTCTGTACGTCCAATTTCAAGCCCTTTTTAGTTTTTAAGTCTCAATCTTCATCTGAATTGTGTCATTGATTTGATTTGTTTACGCCGAGAAATCATGTGAGAAATCTGATGACATGACATCCTTATCGGATCTCGTTCCACCACCAATGGATAAAAAATTAAACCCACTTGTGACCCCTGTAACACGTAGTTAATTAATTGTGTTACTAAATACTAATGATGAGATGCGCATTTAATTACTCGTGTAATAAGCATGTTTAATTAAACTGCGTGG
The DNA here is from genome assembly GCA_034359265.1 of Canna indica. Classification (NCBI taxonomy): domain Eukaryota; kingdom Viridiplantae; phylum Streptophyta; class Magnoliopsida; order Zingiberales; family Cannaceae; genus Canna; species Canna indica. The sequence goes on along the minus strand of CP136894.1, from coordinate 72,280,773 downwards.
CTACGGGGAGGCACACATCCCTACTTCGTTCGTTTCATAATAAGTAATTTTTCAAATTTTAATATATAAATTAAAAAAATTATTTAATAATTTTTTTTGACTAAATTACTCATAACGTGTAACTTTTAATATACTCAACGACGTTGATATTCAATATTCTCTTGTATTGTATATCATTGATAGGAGAAATTTTTATTAGATGTTAAAATTGGTAAAAAAAATTAATACTATATTGGAAGTCTAAAGTGTCACTTAATATGAAATTTTTAAAATAACTTAAAAAATCACTTATTGTGAAACGGAGGGAGTATTATTTACTTTTTTTTTTTTTTTTTTTTTTTAGGTCGTTTCTCATTAGGACAGGTAACAATTCAAAAAAATAAAATTCTTGATACATTGCATGTATAGCCACTCGATAAGATAATTAGCTTATTAATTTTATATGCATTATTGACTTAATTAAAATATTTAAGTTGAAGTTGATGATAGTACGCAATCAATTTTATTATTCAATATAATATTTCATGCTTAAATGATTGATTTAAAATACTTAAGTTGAAGTTGATAATAATATGCTCATCAAATTTTATTAATAAATATAATCTCTCACGAATTCTCCACGTAAAATTAAATCGGAATACTATAATGATATGTTTGCTTTGTTGGATAGAAAATGATTGGATTAAATAATAAACAAAGAAGAATTGGATACACAGTTTTTAAATCCGATGTACATCGGATATAAATATTTTTCTATTCATATTTTATTCTAATTCATGCACTAAATAAATAATGAATATTAATTCATCTCTTATCCCATGAAGCAAACATGCCCTTGCATGTTTGCTTCATTGGATGTGATATAATATGATTGGATAATAAATGATAGTGAATTGAATATAAATTTTTTAAATTCGATATACATCGAATATAATATTAATTTTATACTCATTTTGCATTAAATAAATAATGAATATTGATTATCCCTTATTGTATTCTTTTATCCTATAAAGTAAATATGCACTAAGGTGTTAGTAACTTCAAAAGTACATACTTGAAATGACTAATTAGAAGAACTGTCATTCATCAAAGTAAATGATGATCAAATATTCGAATGCGAGAGCAATTTAATTATGGGTGAAGCTAAGTTCAATAACGCCCTAAAAACTTTGTTAACAATTAATATTATGGATTTCTTTTATTAGAAAAAGGTTAAGAGGATTCAATTTGACACCTATTTATATATTTGTGTAAAATGCAACTTCTTCCACGTTGATTTCATCTCATTGATAAATATGTATATACCTAGGTTTGTTAAATTAAATAAATTAGCTTGTTCAATTTAATTACCTAGGTTACCTTTAATTTAGTTAAATATCTACTTTAACTTTAATTCAATTGAATTACTCTCCGATAATCTTAATTAAAATAAATTACCCAAGTTAAGTTAAATCAAATTAATTACTTAGTTTAGTTTTAGTTAAATTACTTAATTATTTTAATTTTGACATGTTTAAATTTAATTATTAAATAACCTATGTTAATTTTAGCAAAACCAAATTACTTAGCCAACTGGGGGTAGCACAGTTGGTGGCAACATGTTGAACGTTGTCTAAAAATTTAAGATTTGAACCCTAATATAGTCACCTATTGTGACTTTCTATCTTTGTAAAAAATCAAATTACTTAGATTAAATTAAATTATTAGGTCAATTTTAATTAAACTAATTAAATTGTTTAGATTAGTTTCAATTAAACTAATTTCTTTTACCATTAAATTATAATTCTAATTTGCGTCTTGAAAATTGTTGACCGCCTAAGTGGCCAACTCACTATTGTATATATACTTGTATATTGTATGTGTGTCCGACACGCCACAGACACCGACATGTGTCTGACGTGTCCAAGAGTGTATTGACTAGTCAATTTTTTTTTTTGCCCGGACACGTGTATCAGACCAATCAATTTTTTTTGCCCACTCCTCCGCGAGAATTGCCGCTCCGCCACTCCTCCTGTACTCGTGTCGCCACCCTTGCCGATAATTAAACCCTCGCCGAGTGGAAACAACCTCTGAAGATGCGAAGACAATATGCTTTCTGAATAATACTAGATTGCTATATTTTTCTTGGATTAGCTCTATTTTTATTTCAAGTGAAACATTTGATTGTTCTATTTCTCTTGATGAGTTTTCATCGATTAATGAAGACGTACAATAGAATCGTTAAAGTTGTCAATCTTTCTCTTGATGAATCAGAATTGAAGAGAGTAATATTTTCCAATGAAGAAGATAACAATAATGATTGATGAAGAAGATAGTGATACTCTAGTTAACTTTTTATTTACATGTGATTTTACATGACTATTTCTACTAATACATGTTAACCTAGGATTTTTTTTTGAGATGTCAATACTTGTCTAGGAATTTTTGTTTACATATGGCTGTGCCTCATACTTTTGGAAATGCTTAGAAATAGTAAGTATTTGTTCATATTGAAAATTTAAAGTTTGACATCAATGAAAATATCATGATATATATTCATATGAATTGTGGTTTTTTTTAATTTTTTTAATATATTTATCTATATATGTCGTGTACGTATGTGTCCTGTAAAATTTTGAGGTTGGTGTGTCTTCGTGTTCGTGTCCGTGTCGTGTCTCGTGTTCGTATCGGTGTTGGTGTCAGTGCGTGCATCATAGATTATGCATAGGGATTTTAAACTGTCTATTTTTTTATAAAAAAAGTAACGTACTCTGCTAAAAAGATTGTCGATCATTGAATCAATTAATAGTTCATAGTCTTACACTACTAGAAATAGGTTTTTCAGCAACGGCTATTAGCAACGGCCGCTCAAGCCGTTGCTATTTGCAACGACGTTCTTATGGCCGCTCAAGCCGTTGCAGATATGTTGTATCTGCAACGGCTTTCTAACGGACACGTGAGCCGTTGCAGATATTAATTACCTCAGCAACGGCATTCTAACGGACAAGTGAGCCATTGCTGATGATTAACTTATTAGCAACGACTTTCTAATGGCTAAGTGAGCAGTTGCTAATAAGTTTATATAGGGCATGCGATCGCGCCCGCCCCCTTCTTCCTCTTCCTTTGCCCGCCACCGCTGCTCTCTTTCGACGCCGCTGCCGACGCCGCCCCATCCTCGACCTTCGGTTCTGACCTCCGCCTCCCGTTTGATTCAAGGTATTTCTCGCCGCCTCTGACCCCCTATTTGTTAGAGTCAGCCGAAACCCTTAAAATAGGGTATCAGTCGACGACCATCGGTCGGTGGTTTATGCAGTGTCCGGACACTAGACGCTGGCGCCGGAGTCCACTAGACTCCGACGCCGAAAATGCTTATATAATATTATTTTTATATATTTTTAATTTTTAATTAATTGTTTGAATTAATTATTTAATTTGTTAGATTAATTTTTAGGATTTAGATTAATTGTTATAATTTTTAGATTAATTGTTAGAGTTTAGAGTAATTTTTAGATTAATTTAGTTAGATTAATAATTATAGGTTAATTATTTAAATTAGTTAAAATATTATAGATTAATATTAATTAATTAGTTAAAATGTTAATTAGTCTGGAGTAGTCCTTAGTGGATTCGCGCCGGAATCATCCACTTCGGACTCGCGCTGGAATCGTCCAATTTTGACTCGTGTCAGAGTTGTCCGCTATGGACTTGAACTGACTTGAAACATTTAAAAAATAATCATCCATCCGACGAGTTGATACATTTCACGTACGCATCGACGAATCAGATATGATTTAGCAAAACCTTAGATCCGTTCGGGGGTTGTATGTTCGTGTAAAAGAAGTAGATGATCTTTTATACGACATACAACCCTTGAATTATCCCTGATTGGACAATTTGAGAATATAATTATTTGTTTTGCACTTACGTTTTTCTTTTAACAGTTAACTTATTTTAAATTTCGGCAGCATCTCTCTTGTTCTCCGATATGCGCCCAGATGATATGCGTATTTGAAGAACTGTAGGGAGATGCTGCCCAAATTTAGAATGAAGTTAGCGGTTAAAAGAAATACTTTGTGCAATATAAATAATATAAATCCCGAATGGAATAGGACCATCTCACCTAAAGGCATTAACCTAAGAAATTATTGTTGATTGACATAATCATGTCGGCTGATCGAAGTTGGATGTACCGACGTCTTGATCGTGGAGCTTTAACGAATGAGTTTCGATTATGCGTAACTTACTTCCTAAATTTCGCCTATTCAAATCGGAAATTCGTTAGCGTCGATGATAAAATCTGATGTCCCTGCTGCATTTGCTTGAATGGACGATTTTTGGATCGGGAAACTGTCACTCTGCATCTATATAGCAAAGGATTTGCACCAAGATATTTTCTATGGGCTTGTCACGAGGAGTCACGTGAAGTCGGGACGTCGAGCAATCCTGTCATTCAGACACATGGTGAATCTTCCTCTGCTAGTGTTTCTTCATTCAGTCAATCTAATATCTATAGAACTATGATACTTGATAGTCTTGGGGGTCAATTCCACCTGAATGATAATGTTGATCGGTCAGGTACTGAGACGTCAGTCCCACCAGATACTACAACAGTTGATATCACAGAAGTACAAACTGCGGTAGAGATTGAATTGCCAAGTAAAGAAGCTGTAGAATTTTACGAGATGTTGAAAGCCGCAGAGTCACGTAGATTCATTAGCGTGATTGGGGATCGAGCGATAATATATCATGAATTATGAATCATTAAAAATTTATTATATCATAATATAATATTAAAATTTATTTTTGTTGTGCAGGTTTGAGCAAGAAAAAGTGACAAGGAGCATTTCTTCTATCATTTGACGATATATGCATGGGGCATGACCCACGTGGTCTCACGTGCCCAGTGAGCACGTCGATATGCTATGGCGCGAGTTTGAGACACATATTAATTTTTTTTTATACATGCATGATGATTAATATTGGTACTGATATTATTATTTTGCAGGCTCGCTATACATGGGCCGAGGACCAGAGGCCATTCATTTATGCTGTCTGGGAGGCTATTTCCGGGGTGAGGTACAATGGGCAACTGGGGCAGGCACGATCCCAGGCGATGGCCTGAGCTGGGACCACTAACATCGCAGAGACTCGGGGATACGACCCCGATTGAATTACTCCGGATATATGGGACCAACTCGTGGCATTATGGTCGACGGATCGATGGCAGGAGGTTTCTAGGGCTGCGGCTAGAAACCGCATGTCGGGGGCAGGAGCGCGTCATATTGGCGAACCGTATGGTAAGTATACCTTAATTTTAATTATATATTTTATTTGTTACTCTGTGTACTAATTAATGTATTTGTTTTGTAAATGTAGACGACGGTGTTGGACGACGGGACTGTCCAACGACCCTCCCCGATGGTGGTGTTTGAGCGGACTCACCGTCGAGTGCATGGGACGGGGGAGCACGTCGACAACCGCGCTGCATACATTATGGTAAGTATATTTGTTTAAATTATTCATTATTTATTTATAATTTAAGTTTTATGAAAAATAATAAACAAAAAGTTAAACTCGAGTAGGAGACCTACAGTCAGACGATGATACAGCGCGGAGGCACCCTCGAGGACTTTGACGTAGGAGCGTGGGTCGAGGCTGCAGGTGGCGGGACCACGATCGCATGTATGGTTTTGCAGATAGTGGTCACGCACGAGCTGTGCTAGGCCCGCTTGGGGCACCGACCCCTCCGCATGCATGCTGGTGAGCGGCCGTCCACCTCCAGGCCATTTCTGATCATAGTACCAGGATAAGGACACTAGAGGAGACGGTCGCGCATCAGAGTCAGATGATGGCGGAGATGCATGCTATGCTACGCAACATCTCAGCTCATACCGGAGCAGGCATCCCCTCGGCATCATCTGATCCATCGTCCTCGAGTCAGTCCACACCGGTGTACACCCAATCACTTCAGACCCCGTCATATGATCCAGACCATCCTCCATCGTTATCGTGAGATTTATTATTTTTTTATATTGACTTTGTTACTTAGATACTATACTTGATTAATTTATTTTGTTTGGATATTGATACTTCAAATTTGCATTTGAATAGTTTTTATACGATTGTGGATAATTATAAATATAAGTATAATTGTTTTAATTTATATCTGGGTGTATTTGTGATGTGTGAATGAATGTATGTATGGGTGTGTGGGTTATGTATCAGATAATGTATCAATGTATTAAATGGAAATTTAGAATTTTAGATTTTTTCGATTACAGGTTGTAGTCATCAGCAACGGCTTTTCCACGGTCCTTTGTGGGAAAGCCGTTACTAAAAGTGTATCGAAAGTTGTTGCTGATGTCATACAGCAACGGCTTAGCAACAGTCTTTCACTAACAAGTTTGCTACGGACACGTGGGTCGTTGCTAATAATTGTTATCAGCAACGGAATCGGGTCCGTGGCAAACCCGTTGCTGATAATATTATTAGCAACGATGCGAGCGACCGTTGCTGATCCGTTGCTAAATTATCAGCAACACGTCTTTCTGCCACGGCTCTATTGCAACGGTTGGGGCCGTTGCAAGCCGTTGCTAATGGTTTTCAGCAACAGATCAGCAACGGCTTCAGTCGTTGCTGATGTCCATTATTTCAGTAGTGTTAATGTTTAAATTGAGGTCAAAGCTTTGAAATAATATATATTATCTAACTGAATTAAGCCGAAATTTCAATGATATATAAATCAACATTGAACAAAGAATATTTAGTTCCATTTGGTTTAGTTTCGTTTGATCTTGAACTGTGGCGGAAACCTTAATTATATATATTGAAGAATTAGCAGCTCAGCCAATTCAAAATTAATCTAGTTTTGTTGATTCAAATCATAGCGGGATCGATTGAACCCTAATCAAATGGATGCTCAAACTGGTCAGGTGTAACTTTTATATATCGTCAATCATTTCTCATCATATAATATATACACACGACATGCCTAAGGTGCCCGAGATTTTAATTTTTATTATCTCCACATCGAACATATTTTGACTTGAGCATCAGAGTATCTTTTGTCCTCTTTCCGCAACTGATCAACCAAAAGAGATACTAGATCGGATCATTTCGCTCTGACTTTAGGCGTGACCAATTATATATATATTTCTTTTTTTAACATTCCGGTATTTTTGGATGGCTTTGGAAAAATTTCGCCGATATTATAAGAATTTGTTGCAGTGATGAATGGATGCTCAGACCGGTTCATGTGTAACTTTTATATATATGATAGCTCGCCTGCTCCACAACACCCTGTAAAGAATAATAACCAGCTAATCATGGTTCAGTCTTTATTAATCCCAACTCCACTTTAACCTTATCTTTGAGATCTGTGCAACTGAAACCAAACAAAAGCAAATTGGTGCTTGCTAACTTGGACTACTCTTCCGCCGCATGTTTTCTTCTCCTTCCCCTTTCTGCGCACATCAGTCTTATTGTATATATTTGCTTAATTTAGTTTATATATGGTGGTCCCGCGATTTTAATTTTATACTTCAGCTCTTGTAATTCATTATATCTCAACTCAGTCCCTATACTTTTTTACATTCGATCAGTCCATAACTTATACAAGTATATATAAATCCACGTCCAGACCACTTTAACTTGGAATCCATGCACGTGACTACGTGAGCTAGGGTTAGGGTTTCACAATGTGGCGCACGTATATATAAGTTAACAGGCATTATTAAGTAATTATCCGTAGCGGCTGAGGCAGGTTGGCATGGCAGAGAAGACTGCAGGATGGGCAGTAATCAAATTATAAGATCACGTGATGATGGAGATGGTCTAAGGACTGGAAAGAAACTTTCTCGATGACAGTCAAAGTCTCGTCACGTGTTCTCCTGCCTCCATTACTTTTAAATTCTTCGATCTCATGCTGTACAGCTGCTTTGGATGCTCAACGCTGAATTCAAATATGCCAACCTTGTCATCCATAAACCCTTGATCCTCTTCAAGTTGAGAGAGAGAGAGAGAGAGAGAGAGAGAGAGAGCATGAAGGAGAGATGCAGTTTTGGTGGCGCAGCTGCTTCTGCAGTGCTCAACTTGTTGCTGATAATTTTCCTTCTGAGCTCTTCGCATGTCATTAATGGAGTCGAAGGAAGAAACCTTGCGGATCATCAACGCAAGGAAGAAGATAACTCAATGGAGGTGGCAAGTACTGGAAGAAGCTCCAGGTTACCGACAAAGCAGGCAATGGCGAGCAAAAGAAGAATTCCTCCTTCGAGATCCAATCCAACCCAGAACAAGTAAGCTCATATATACATATAAAGTACGTAGCTTGTTCTTGATCTAATGCAAGCAGGCAAGCCAGCAGAATCATATATATTGTGGCTGTTAATTTTTACTAGGTTAAGGCCTCGCTTCGATGGATCTGGTTCAGGAAATCCTTGAGAAATTTTAAGGGTGACGAAGATGAGAGGCGGAGATTTAAGAGTAGGGTAGTGACTTGATTAGTTAGACCATGTAACATACTAGCTAGTGCTTTAAATTAGAGTGTTGTTTTTAATTTTTCTCTTAATTTTTGTAATATATATGTGCATGTACTCTTTGTTGATCTCTTCTTCAAAGAGTTCCTAATTTTGTAGAACGTGATGTGTTAACGTTGACATATAAAAAGAAGTCAACATTAATTGTTATTGTGTCCTATTAATGGAGTGTGATTAATTATGTCCTGAAAATTATAACAAATATTATATATATAATCATTAGCCAACTGTGGTATTCACAATTTGCTTATTAAACAAGTGATCATATTAGGATTCTAATTCTAGATCTTTAAACAACAATTAACATGTTGCCACCAATTGTGCTACCTACAGTTTGACGATTTTTTCTTGAATATTAACTGAGTTCAATTTGAGTTTAAATATGAGTTTGAGAATTTTCATTGGAGAAATTTAAGACTAGAACCCCTAAATTCTAACTTTTCTAATTAATTTTGTACAATATTATTAATTGTTATGCGCTTTGTTGATATTAACTTGATTTAGTTTTTTTAAAAAAACTTGATTTAAGCTTCATCAATATGATTAATGAAGCTGTTGGGCCGGATGCCCAAAGTAGATAATGGACTGGCCCAAGATAATAATGAACTGCTGCTTTTTATTGAAGCCATTAAACTGGGCCAGTTTAAGCTCGGGCCCGTCATCCTGTTTTGGATAAAAGGAGCCATGTTAGAAATTAAAGGTGAAAGTTTTTGGGGCGTGTATATGTTAGGAGAATTATCCAAATTTTCTACTCAAAATTGACAAACCAAAATCGGAACGAAAAATCGAAAAATGACAAATGACAAATAATAAAGTGCACATACGAAGTTAACATGATTCGAATTCAACGAAGAACCGATTCTACATATATCCACAGTGGGTCATGAGGCTCCCCTCTGCCAATAATTGAGAGATGCGCTTTTACACAAGATTTGAATTGACTCTCATTCCCCTTTAATTAGAGGAGTAATATCATAAAGTGAAGTCGTCTACCCCTTCTTCGATAATATAATCAAGCTACATGGGCTCCCGAAGACCATAGTCAGTGATCGTGATATGGTGTTCACAAGCATGCTTTGAAAGGAACTATTCAATCTCTGTGGAACTAAGGTATGTCTTACATCGATGTACTACCCCTAATAAGATAAATTGTTAACAAGTGAGGAAATGATGCTTCTTTATAAATTTACTAACATGAGAGAAGATTGTGTTAACAAAGCAATGCACCAATATGAAACAAGGAAGAAGATTGTTAAGCATGCACCAAGTACTAGTGTTATTGGTGGAGGCTAGAACTCCAGAGGTTTGTGTTATTGATTTGTATCAAGGTGATAGCTTTCATTATTTTGTTAATGTATTTATTATGATCATAACTACATCTACATTCTGATTCGAGAATAAAATAAGATGAAACTCCTCCTCGTGAGCATAGAATTCGATGCATCACCATTTTTGAACCATGTTAAATTAATTATTGTATTTTTGTGATTTATTTTTGTTTTTCTTTTGTCATTTGGATTTTAAATTCGTGCAATGAACTTTTTTTTAAATGTTATGATACCTTATAAAATATCTCTCGAAATTAATTATATCATATTCTTCAATTAATACAACCTTTTCTAAATTCAATTTCAATTACATTTAAATTTAACAAAACAGTTGTCAAATATACGATCGTACTAGTATTGACTTCGAAATTGTAATGGCATCTAATGCACTTGTTAAACAATCATTAAGTAATTAATCTTGTCACGTCATTTTCACATGGACAAATCCACATGTTAAAGATAATTAATTAGGAAATTAAAATATTAAGACAATTGTTTACTTCATATCTACGCACGAGAATAAGATAACAGAGAAATTCTAATCCAATATATATTGATTAAAAAATAATCATTTCTTATCTTTCAAATTTAAAAGATTTTAGTCAACACTATCTTTTATTTGTGATCTTATTCCATTAGTTTTATCTAATAAAGTATAATGAGTGACCAAAGTTTGTATATGATCACTTTGTCAACTCCATTTAGGGGAAAATTAAGAAGGCAGAGGTCCATGGACGTGGACAAACATTTATATCCCTATGTCATAATCAAGGAATTGAAATTACTTCTAATTAAAATTGTCACTGTCCACCCATGGTAGATCTCATACTTCTAATTAAATTTCATATCTTAATTTCCACATATGCCAACACATATATAATTAAATCTTAATTTTTTAAGAAAATATTTATTATGTTGCACCCACAAAAATGTATAGTTTGTGATCCACGTTCAAACACGTAAACTTCCGTAAGCGAATTGAAAACAATATTAAATTCTTTGGAATATTATTGAGCGAGTTAATTTGTGATCATTACAAGTGTCATATATTACTTATCTTTTATTCAGGATAGTTAAAATTTAAAGTTTTATATCTTTTGAGCGAGTTTTATATGTCTATATATGCTTAGGATTACCCATTATAAAGATTTGGTGTGGTGCATTATTGCTAGCGATGGTTGTAGTAATTAAATTTAGTAATAGCGATGCAACTGTAGTCACGATGAAAATAATTTATATGAGTAATTTGTTCATATAAATCTCTATGAATGAATATGAACTTTGAGTGATTAAACATAAATAAAAAAAATGAATATAAATATATATATATATTATCTATATTCATTTTTTTTTACTCATTCATTTTGGGCAACTTGCCCATGAAAATTGCACCCCTCCTTGGCAGAGCAGAGAATGCAGCCAGAACCACAATACCATACAAGCGAACATGGCCATTTCTATTAACGAGGATCACTTTCTTGAATGGTGATTTGTCTATTTTGCCCTTTGGAGAGGATGCCAGTGCAGTAGGACCATATATATGGTAATATCCTATTGTGTTTTGGTCCATTTGGACGTCGTGAGAGCGATCGACTTGAGGCAAGGATCGGAGGACCATATTAAAACCCTCTCATAAAATTTAGGAGTCTAAATGACATTATTCAACTTGCGATGGCTAAATTGAAAAAAACTTATATGGGTACTCTGCCCGTATAAGTTTCTATAGACTGAGTGAATATAGGCTTTCAGCGATCGAATATAAATAGAAAGGAAATGAATATGTTCATATCCATTCACTTTGTATTCATATTCAGTCGCTGAACATATTCGTTCCCTTTCTATTTATATTCAATCGAATAAAGTTTATGGGCAAACTGGAAATCTCGAGCTCGCTTTCAAGATGTGTTAAGAAATTAGTAGGCCTAACTCATCCCAAAAGCTAGCTCATGGGAAGATGATTGCTCAAACTATTTAAAGACTATCTTTGCCATATTTTTAACCAATGTGAAATTTTAACACACCCCCCTCACGCCCAGAGTTAGACGTCTGGAGCGTGGAGTTTTGCAGGATTGGACATCTGCAGGTGGCATAATATCAACCACAGGATAGGCTCTAATACCATGTTAAGAAATTAGTAGGCCTAACTCATTCCAAAAGCTAACTCATGGGAAGAAGATTGTTCAAATTATTTAAAGATTATCTTTGTCATATTTTTAACTAACGTGGGATTTTAACGAGATGCCGTGAATATTAATGGCGTGACAAGTACTGGCAGCTGTGCGTTGCCCGACTCCTGTTGGAAGTAGAGATTCCGTGGAGAGACGACGTCCCAGCAGTGAGCGCATAGGAGTGCGGGCTCCTCCGTCTGCTACTCTGCTGCAGGACCATCACCATCGCGCATTCAATGGCATTTCCTCACCTCAACCACCTCCTCCTCCCACACGTACAAATTAATGTCATCACATACTTCTATCTTCATCCCCTCCGTTATCCCTTGTTCTCAAGCAGAAGTGAACGGAGAGGACGATGAAGACGATGGCGGAGGAGGAGGCCAAGCAGCAGCCGCAGGAGAAGCCGGAGGGGGGTGATCAATATCTCAGGGAGGGGAGGAAGGCGGAGTCGCTGCTGCGTGTGGCGCCGATGGGGCTCTGCCTGGCGGCGATGGTGATCATGATCAAGAACGCGCAGGAGAACGACTTCGGCGCCGTCTCCTACGCCGACCTCTCCGCCTTCAAGTTGAGTCCATGCCGGCCCCTGAGCTATTTCCCTTCGATTGACTGCTCGCACGCAAAGTGTTTGTCTTAATGCCTGTCTAGCTGATGAACATCGATGAACAGGTATTTGGTGTATGCTAACGGGGCTTGCGCAGCGTACTCGCTCTTGTCGGCCTTTTACGTGGCCATGCCCCGTCCAATGACGCTGGCCCGTTCATGGGCTGTCTTCTTCTTTGACCAGGCAAGATTGAAGCTTCACTTCTTATTCCCTTCCATGGATTCTTTTTTCTTCCTTGCATTTACTTTACTTGATTGATATTTGTAATGTTCAACCATAAAAGACTACGACTTTGATTTCATGTGCTCGGTTTTGTGTAGTATGAGCTTGCTTTAGATGTTTAAAGGTATACCATTGATGCTTGATACAGCTGCTGACATTCGTGATCCTTGCGGCCGGATCAGTGTCGTCGGAGATAGTGTACTTGGCATACAACGGCAACGAGAGCGTGACGTGGAGCAAGGAGTGCGGCGTCTTCGATAGCTTTTGCCGGCGGGCGACAACGTCAGTGGAGATCACCTTCGGGTCGGTGGCCTGCTTCATGGTGCTCTCCCTCATCTCCTCCTACCGCCTATTCAGTAGCTATGAGTCCCCCATCCCATTCCTAAGCAGCAAGGATTTGGAGATAGCAGCCTTCCCTTGCTAAAAATGGAGTCAACTTATATAATTAATAAACATTGTACTGGTTGTGTTATAGATTCTGCAGTAATGTGTGTTTAGTTTGTAATATATACTTTTGCTTCCTAGCTTGAAGGATTATATCAAGCATTTGTCTATGGCAGATTCATCGATCAACCTTAAAATATGACATCCATGTTGGCCGATAGCAGTTTCAGGTGATACGCAAAAGAGATCGAGGAGGGAGAATTTACAAAGATGAAAGTGCTGGAGACAGTGAAGCTTAATATATTAAAAGACTAGCAGCTAGCTATCTACCATTTTCTGAGCCAGTCAAGCCCAGTTCAATCGTTAGATCATATCAGATGAATTGATCGGTTCATTAGATTAGATTAAGCTGGAAACATGGACAAATAGGTGATCCAACAAATTCAATGATGACTTGAAAGTTATAAAATATTAAATACTATATACACTTGAAGACAGTGAAGCGTAAAAGACAAAACGTTGGCGTGTCCTTATAATTTGAGGAGAGACAAATTTGCTCCTTTCGAATCAAAGAAAGTAAATATAAACAAAAGCTGTAATTAAGCTTTCGACTTTCTTCTTCCTCTTTGGATAGATCCTCTTTCAAGTTATGCAAATTCTGTCTTCCAATAGTTTTTGAAATACATTGCTTGGACAAATTAATTTGTTTGTCTGTCTGGGTGGTGTAGTCGGTTATCACGCTAGTCTCACACACTAGAAGTCCCCGGTTCAAATCCGTGATGTGAGCTGTCATAATAATGGCATTTAATTTGTTGTCGGACTTCTTCCATGTGATCAGCCGCATATATTGGGGGATGTGTCTACCAGGGGTGAGGTCCCCGGTTCGAATCCGGGCTCAGACATATTTTTATAGTATTTTTTCATTTATCAAGTATTAAAGTATTTGCTTTAGGGCTACTAAAAGTAGGGCATTTTCAAATTATATATTGAATCAGGAGATGATGTGAGCTGTCATAATAATGGCGAAAGATATACATTTAATTTGTTGTCGGACTTCTTCCATGTGATCAGCCGCATATACTGGGGGATGTGTCTACCGGGGGTGAGTTCGGGCCGGGATAGGTTAGGATTTGGTATGTTTCAGTCCCATCTCGATTTTGAGTCGAGATGCAAATATGTATCCTGACCTAGGTGGAGATTTAGTATGTCCCGGTCCTATTCCGATTTTGAGTCGGGATGCAAATATGTGTCACAGTCTCGATCTTGAATATGAAGCATCTCGTCGGAATGCAAATATGTGTCCTGATCCCAGTCTCGAATATGAAACATCTCGATTTTGTCCCGTCCTGAATTTTTTGGGATGCGACCGGGATCGGAACGTCACGAATTTGTTAATATTATTTTTCCTATAAAATAAAAATATTATATACATCAAATAATTAATAGTGCATTGTATTATGACGTCTCAAAAAATTAATATTACATAATTTATATTATACCTATATCATAAACCGGGTCGGGCCGGGACAATCCCAATTTTTTTTATGCCGTCCCGGTCCCGTCCCGGTTTTTAATCGGGATTCCGTCTCGATTTTCAATCTAAACGAGATTTTTTCCAAAATTTCTAGGTCGGGTCTCGACCCGTGCTCACCTCTAGTGTCGACGGTAAAAGAACCCTTCATTTATAAGTTAACAATAGATCTCTCAACATTAAAATCTTTAATGTAATATTCCACCTTCCTCGATTCTCCACCTATACGTGTTTCTCTTGAGATAAAACTTGTTGATTAAATTTTTCTTCATTTTTTTTAAAAATTTTCTCAAGTAGGTAATTACAAAATAATGATAAATAGTAATATTTATTAATGATATTATTCACGACACCATTGCGAAGTTTGGAGATCACGCCAGATTGAACACAGGATTGAGAGCAAAAGCAAAACCTCTCATTTTCTAGATCTTTATTCAATGGTCAAAAATAAAGAGAAAGTTCTAAAATACACTCAGCGAAGCCAAATGAACATGCACAGTAGTAATTCACTAAAGACAAAATAATCGTAAGAATATATACTAGGCTCAACCAACTTTACCGTTGGCAATGTAAAATTATACAATTGCCTCTTGCATTCTGAACACTCACTACTTAAGTTTGTTGGTCTAAGATTTTCAACATTGGTCTTAATTTTGATTTTGATGATAATAAACTTGGAACTAATGATTTTATGGAGAATTATTTTCAAGTTTCATATCGATTAGCGCTCGATGTCCCTGATCGAAAAAATAAGAGAAATCAGAAAATCGACAAGGACGCTCGTCACGCTCGGGATTCTTCGGAAAATTAGAGTTTAGATTTAGGGTGTCTAGCATGTGTTGTAATCCTCTTTTATGATGCAAAGAACCCAAAAACCAAATCCAAACCCTAAAACCCGAAAATTGCATTGAAATTCACTGAGTCTAGGGAGTTCCTTGAAGGGCTATATGACCTAGACATTTTCTTGACACAAAAAATTCTAGTAATTGTTCCTTAGGTAAAAACTAGATAATGAGATATTTTAAAGGATTTTTTGGAAGCTTTTAGCCTACCCATACTTGACCCGGAAGATTAGAAAATTTTCATTTTTCGGAAATTTGTACTAAACCCCAAAAGTTAGATTTTAATTCTTGAGGATTTTGATTTTTTAGATATTTTTATTGAATCCAAATGGAGAGTAATCCTTATATAATATTTATGTTTTAAAATTATAAATTACTTCAAGAAATATTATATAAGTAGACTTAGTAAAGATCGAACCCAAAAATGAGCAAACAAGCAAAAACTCAGCCAAACCAAGCAGTGCAGTCTGCCCAATTTCGGTCGATCGAATGCTGTCAAAAACTAGCAGTAGGCAAGTCAGTCGACCGAAGTATGCCAGAAAGCGGCAGTATGCCTTCGGCTGCTCGACGATCGCTCGGTCGATCGATCGACAAGTGATTGGGCGGCGCCAATGGGCAGAAAAATGCTCGTTGATAAGCAATTTGGTTGGTGGGGTTATAAATACTCACCACAAACTCTCTGCCCAGCCAATGTTGATGCATCTAAGCTTCATTTGAGTCATCTTTGATTATCTCCAAAGCTTTTCTTGAGCCATCTCTTTGCAAACCCTAGTTTTCATGATAAAATCTTGATCTAGCCTTTGAACCTTCAAGATTCATCTTATCAAGGCATCAAGAGGACTAGAGAGTTTCTTTTGGAGCTAAGTATAGTTTGATTTGTTTATATATTGCTCCAATTATTATTGTATTTTCTTGGTTATTTTCATTATATATTAAGTGTGTAAACCTAGGTTGCTAGGTTTGATTGAGTTGGTGGTAATCTTGGTGTTAAGGCTTAAATCCACTATTGTAAACTTAGTTTACTAAGATTAGTTGAGTTATCCCTTAGGTTGAGGTGGGAGAGTGCTCTCGGTAGGAAGGTGGGATACTTTCAGGTGTGGAAGTGCCTTCGGTTTGAGAGCAGAGACTTTCTGGTGTAAAGTCCTCTTTGTAAGGAAAATGATATAATCTAGTAAACCTAATTTGGAAATCCTAAGCGGAGTGCTTAGGTAGTGGACTAGTCATTGGGGCCGAACCACTATAAATCATTGTGTTAGCATTATTTGTATTAATTGCTTTATCATTTATTGCTTCCGCATTTAGTCATTCAATCATGAATTGCCTAAGTAATCTAAAAAATATTTAAAATCAAATTTAGGCAAATTAATTTAGTTAACATACTATTCACCCCACTCTAGTGTAGTCATTTCACCAACAAAATTAGTGGCATTTTTGTCATTTCATTTGATCCTTCATCAGCTTCATTTGTTAGTTGACTACTATGTCTCCAACAACACCTCTCAAGTTGGAGGTTGTAAAGGGACTCTGCAATCCCAACTTGTCTATGAGAAAGTGATGGTGTTCTCGTGGCAAAGCCTTTGTATTACACTTTGGTTGTCGACTAAAAACAAACATTGATGTTAAAAACCCTTGCTGGAACACCAAGTTCTCGATAATATGTATTGTACTCTAGTTGTCATAAAAGAGCTTTATCGGTAAAAGTAATTTGAATGCCCATCTCTGCAACTAGTTTGGCTAACCATACCAGTTATGTAGCCGCGCTGGACATAGCCAAAAGCTCGGTCTCTGCCGAGGATCGACTTACGATATATGGCTTGTTTCTTACATTTCCATGACACTAGAGCCTTTCCCAATTTCTTGCAGTATCTTGTAATTGAACGCTTAGACAAGGGGCAACTTGCCCAATCAACATCACAAAATCTTGTAAACTGCATATCTGACTTCGAAGGATAGAATAAGTCGAGACCAGGAGTTGCCTTGAGGTATTTTACTATTATGTTTGTTGATTTTTGGTGTTCTATCATAGGACTCTGATGAACATGCTGACTCAATGCATGAACTGGCATGTGATAGTAATGTATTGGAGCTTCCATATTAGTTTTCTGAAGGACTTTTCATCAGAGAATTTATTCATTTCATTTCCTTGGTCTTTGATTGTATCTTGATTGGAGTAGATTGTAGTTTGCAAGACTCTAGTTTCATTTCCCAAATTAAATCTAGGGGTAAATAGCAAAAATATCCTCTGAACTATGACCCATTTGCAATTATACCTCATGAATTTTGAAATTAGACAAAAAATTGACTAAACTTTATGAAACTAATAAAAACACCCAATCTGTTAACTCAATGTTATTTATTTAACAATTTTTTTTTGAAATGACACGTGACAGCTTTTCATTGGTCCAAATATAAAAAGATAAATAAAAACGTTAATTAATAAATTAAAAATTATGAAATATTAATTGCTAGAAAAGTTAATTAGTCCATTTTTCAATTATTTTTTTCATTTGATAGAAAATTAATAAATTAGGAAATAAATTTGCAATTAATATTATCAAATTTATAATTTTTTAATTTTTAATTATTTTTTAATTTATCTTTAAATATTTGGACCGATGAAAAATTGTCATATGTCATTTTATACAAGATCATATTAAATAAATAACATTAAGTTAACAAAGGGGGTATTTTTGTTAGTTTCATAAAGTTTATTTTTTTTGTCTAATTTCGAAGTTCATTGAGGGTAATTGCAAATGAGTCATAGTTCAGGAGAGGTTTTTGCTATTTACCCTTGAATCTACGATGTACTTTCTCTGGCCCACATGGATGCCTTCTTCTGTTCCGTGAACTTCCAACCCCAAGAAATAGTGGAACTCTCTTGGATCTCTTATCTTGAATTTTTCATATAGGAATTGTTTGAACTGCCGAATTCCTTCAGTATTTGTTCATGTGATGATCAAATCATCCATATATACAAGCACTATGATGATTTGACTTCCTTGTTGCTTCACATACATGCAAATGTCACTGTTACACTGTTGAAAATTTTATGAAATAATGCTTGTTGATAACTTTGAGTACTACTGTCGACCAACTTGTTTTAGACCATATATTGATTTTTTTAGTTTGCACACTTTCCCTACTTCGTTGGCTTTGTACCCTAGAGGTTTGTCCATGTACACTACTTCTTCCAACTCTCCATGAAGATAGGCATTATTGATGTCAAGTTGGAAAAAATTTCAATTTCTTATTGCTGCCATTGAATTAGAACTCTCACAGTGGTGAATTTCGATACAGGAGCAAAGCCTGTGAGGACCCCTTTGCCATAAGTCTAGACTTGTGCCTCTCCATAGTGTCATATGGTCTATACTTTGTTTTATAGATCCATTTACATCCTATCGGATTCTTTCCAATTTCTATGAGTTAGTTCACACAAGGTCTAGGTTTTATTTTCTTCATGTGCTCTTAGTTCCGCTTGCATTGATTTGATCCATATAGGTTTCATTTTCTTCATGTGCTCTTAGTTTCGTTTGCATTGATTTGATCCATATAGGTTTCATTTTCTTCATGTGCTCTTAGTTCCGCTTGCATTGATTTGATCCATATTGGATTTCGAATAGTAGTTTCATAGGTAGTAGGATCATTTTGTGTGTTTGGTCTATTTAGGAGGGATGCATGTTGTGGACTCAAGTTATGTAGGTAGAAGTAATCATTGATGGGATATAAATTGGATACATTACTATGTGTTGTTATTGGATTTTGAGTAATTCGCTTAGTATTTGTGGCATTACACTGATAGTCTTTCAATTTTGTCGGCAACCTGATGACTCTTTTATCTCTTCTTTGAGCTATGAGTAATGCATCATTGCTTGGAGCGATAGAATCAACATGACTTGATGGATTGGAAATGCTTGTGGATGAAGTTTGGATTTCATGAGAAGGCTCAGTAAGGTAATGACTGTTGGCATTTTGTGGAGTTGTAGAAGGGAGTAGAAAATCATCTTAATCATTCCCATTTTCCCCAATCAAATGAATTGAGAATATAGTTTCACTTTTCGATAACTTGGTGTGAGGAAAAATGGATTCAAAGAATATTACATCTTTGGATATTAGGAACTTTTGTGTCAAAATGTTGTAGAGTTTGTAACCCTTTTGTAAATAGGGATAGCCCACAAAGATATATTGATCTGCTCTTGGATCAAATTTTCCTATTCCTTGTTGATGTGTGCTTGCGTAGCATAAGCACCCGAAGGTTCTACGGTTGTCAAGTTTAGGTAGCTTGTTATAAAGTAGTTCAAAGGGACTTTTATTTTTCAGTAGGGGACTTGGTAGCCTGTTTCTCATGTAGGTGGTTGTTAACACACACTCACCCCAAAATCTCAAAGGCAAGCTAGATTGGAATTTCAAGCTTTTTGCAACCTGAAGTAAGTAGCGATGTTTTCTCTCAACCACAACATTTTGTTGTGGGGGTAAAAGGACATGAACTCTAATATATGGTTCCCTTTCTAAGGAAGAAATTTTTAATTTTCAAGCTAAAGAACTCACCACCATTATCCGTCCTAAAACATTTGACAACTTTATTGAACTAGTTTTGCACAAGGTTTACAAAATTCACCAACAAATTTGACACTTGTTCCATCCAGGACATTAAAAAGGTCCAACAACTCTTTGAAAAATATAAGAAAGTAAGAACATCCATAGTGTGTTTTGACCTTAAATTGTCCCCAAACATCACACTGAATTAAATCAAATGGAGAAGAAGAATAAAGTTTGCTTGACTGAAAAGGTAACTTGCATTGTTTAGCTAAAGGATAGATATTATAGTGCAATTTGTGAGTTACATCAGGAACTAAATAAGCAAGTAGTTTCATCCTTGATTGAGATATATGTCCTAGTATGCCACAGAGAAAACTTGTCATTTAGGATTGAAAAAGCTCTTGAATTTGAGTTTGATGTTGCCTCAGAAATCATGTACAAGCCACAATTTTCCTAACCAATCCACGGTATCCTCTTGGTAGCAAGGTTTTGAATATAGCAATGTGTTGGAGTAAATGTTATTGAACAATTCATGCTTTGGGTAATCTTACTATCTAACATGAGGTTATAGACATATTGTCTTGTCTTGTATTGCTTATCTGAGACTCAATTTCAAACACCCGAGGTTCATTACTTATACCAAATTTAGATTACAAATCTTTTCACATCTTTTCAATTGTCTTTGCATATAATACGCTTTTGATCGGATCCTGACCTAGTGATTGAGTGATCCAAGATCTGACCATATCACTACATCTCCTCCACTGGACGAAGAAAGAGGATTCACTGTTTAGGTTTTTGATGCTCCCATCAATAAATCCCAATTTGTTCTTAGCAGATAAAGTTATTAGCATAGATTCTTTCCATGGCAAGTAATTGGCGCTTCCAACAAGTTGAACAGATACAAGGTTAGTACTTGGGTGATCGCTACTAAGAAGCATCAACGGATCATCAATAGATGCCAGTATACCACTTTTGTCGTCGGCCAACAAATCTCTCCATATTGAAGATGATGAATTGATCCTTTTCTCGGCTGTTGATTTGAGAAAACCCTTTGGATACGACGATTTGCTTGACAAGGATGTCGATCTCTGATTGACTTGCTAAGTCGGAAATTGCTAGGATCGAGATCTAATTGGCAACAATCCCTAGGACACCCCTCATCTCGGTCGGGTTAGATTTCAGAATGGATTAGGGATCCTTTGCTCTGATACCATGTTGCGAAGTTTGAGAGATCACATTAGATTGAAAACAAGATTGAGAGAAAAAGAAAAACCTCTCATTTTCTAGATCTTTATTCAATGATCAAAAACAAAGAGGGAGTTCTAAAATGCACTTAGCGAAGCCGAATGAACATAAACAGTAGTAATTCACTAAAGAAAAAATAATCGAGAGAATATATACTAGGCTCAACCAACTTAATCGTTGGCAATGTAAAATTACATAATTGGTCGCTCACTACTTAAGTCAGTGGCATTTTCGTCATTTCATTTGATCCTTCATTAGCTTCATTCGTCAGATTCTCCTAAACATTATTACTTTTTTTTTTTATTTGTTATTAATTAATTGTGCCCTTTAAGATTTTTGTTAAATTAATTTTTTTACTTATAAATCCTTCACCCTTTCACTACAAAACAACAAGGCGTCATCAAGAGTCGATAAATCTTAGCAACAACTTGCAATTGTCGTTGATAGTCTCGTTTGCTAATGCTAATAGTAACAACAATAAAAAATCATTGCTAATCTACAACAACCTTCGATACCATCCTTGCATTCGTTGATTCTTTTAATTAAGCTTCACCACAAAATCACTCTACAATATACTGTCGTACCGAGGAGTACTGAAAGACCTATCGACAGCTTATACCCGGGACAAAAATTCTCCAGAATCCCTATCTTTTTTCAACAAGCTAGCTAACAAGCACAGACTCCCAATCAAAGATAGTCTGATAAGAAGGAATATTTAGATGAATCCAAAATGTGTTCTATGTGGTATAAACGAAGAAACTCATGAATACTTCTTCAGCCAATGCACCTTTACCAAGCATGCATGGGTGGTCGTTCATGCTAAATGCCTATAAGTTGACATCTATTTCACCCAAGTATAAACCTTGGTGCTGTAGTATCTGGGATGATCTCTCACGTAAGCGGAGGAAATATCCCACACTTATGGTCTGGAACGATAAGATCTGGTTCGAAATGAATACTAATATATATATATATTCAACAATATTGTTAAATCGTATCTTGAGCTGGCTATCGAAGGGGAAAATATTTTTTCTCGTGTACTTCCTCCTGATTCTCTCTCCCCTCCTTCAGAGGTTTCGTATAAATATTTGTATATTTTTGCTTCATTTACAATAATGTGACTATATGATTTAGTGTGTGCTCATCAAGCTTCAAGTTATAAGATTTCTTATCAAACTTCTAAATGTAAATGGGTAAGATTGTATCATACCTCTTGACCATAATCAATCACTAATCTTAGTAAAGAATCCCGTTGGTTTGAATATCCTATTGGTTGAGAAGCAATACTTGATTAAGGAAGAGAGGGAAGAGAATAAAACTAATGAAGAAGAAAACATCATGAAAGAAACACCGAACAAGCAAGAATAATAACAATCAAATCATAAGAGAAATGAAACATTCATTTAACTTTGTACATCTAAAAGAATAAATTTTTTTTGATAACAGTGAGGCTCAACTGAGCCACACAATGCATAGATCAATTAAAAGATAGACACAAGTACACAGATAAGTCACCGATGGCCAAAACCAGGGGTTAAGACCAGCAGCACAAAACTAACTAAGGCCATCAAGAGATGGGCCTAAGCACTAATAAAAAACCTAATAAAAGCAACAGAACACATTTAGAATGTCCTATTCCATAGCACCAAGCAAGAAGCAAGAAGCTCACTTAATATTAGTCTCTTATCCCCGAAGACCACACAATTTCTTGCATTCCACACGCTTCTGCTCCAAATCATTGCTAAGCGTATAGTTTTGTTGTTAGTTTCCATGAACATCCGGCCCTCCCTTAGTGGGATCTCCACCCAATCCATCGTTGCCTTTTCCAAGAGTGTTCTCCACCCGTCTCTAACGAAAGGACATATATAGCTGACATATTCTATATTTTCTGTCGTCTCTTCACAAAGAACGCATTTATCATCCCAAAGCTGTGATCCGTGGCTTATTAGCCTCATCTTAGTTGGTAATCTTTTCTTCAATACTAGCCAGGAGTGTATTTTGAACTTAAGGGGGATTTTACTCTTCTACAGTCTTGTGGTTGCCTCCCACTTTACCCCCGAGTCCATATACTTGTAATACATCGAAGAAGTCGAAAAGCTACCGTTCGAATCCCACCTCCACACAACCCGGTTCAGATCATCGTTTAAGTTTGGTGGCCCAATAAAATTCATGAGCCTGTTCACTTGCCCTTGTTCCACTTGCGCCCCCCAAATGAAGTTCCACGTTCTCATGATTTGGTCGTGACACTGTTGGACCAAGGTATTACGGTATTTGTCGCCCGAAAAAGGTTTGGGAATTCATAAGCCAATCGTGTGTTCTTGCACCAACGTTCCTTCCAAAAGCTAGTAGAAGAACCACCACCTATCCCTTTTTCAATGCTCATGTCGAATAACTCTTTTGCCTTATGAATATGTTTCTAGATGTGGGACCACCTAGTAGTGTTCGAAGACTCGTACCATTTTCTTCTCTTGAAGTAGTTACCCTGAACAATACTGACCCAGATCAATTTCTTGTTAATAGCTAAGCCCCACCACCATCGACCCAATCTCGCATTGTTGTGCATCTCCAGGTTCAAGATTCCCAACCCACCATGCTCGGTCGAGGTATCTATGTCATCCTAATTTACCCACTCTGCAACCCTCCTGTTTTCAACTCCTCCCTTCCAAAAGAAGCGACTCCTTCTAGTATCAATAGCCTTGATCACCCACTTGGGAGCTTTGAAAATGGATAAACAATATCCAGGATCATACTAAGAACGCTATTTACCAAGATAAACCGGCCTCCTATTGATAGAATCTTCCCTTTCTACAAAGATACTCTTCTGTCCACCTTCTCAATGATAGCATTCCAATCCTCCCGAAGTAGGCGTCCCTCCCTAAGAGGCAGACCCAAGCACTTTAGTGGGAATGCATCTTTTTTGCATCCCAAGATACCTATCGCTTCAGCACTCCTAGTCTCGTTCCCCTTTATATGTATAGCTTCTGTTTTCCCCAAGTTAGCTTTGAGTCCTGTCATTAACTCAAAACCCGAAAGTAAGATTTTTAGATTCAATAGATCATTTTCATCTCCACGTGTAAAGATCACAAATTCGTCGGCAAATTCCAAGTGAGATACATGTAACTCTTTGTTCATTTTGACTCCCTTGATAAGATTTAGATGTGTTGTCCTGTTCATCATTCAAGCGAACACGTCCGCAACTAACATGAAAAGATATGGTGAGAGGGGGTCGCCCTGCCTCAGGCCCTTCATGTGCCTAATCCATTTACCAGGTTCCCCATTTACTAATGCTGATGATTTACTAGTCTTTAATAAGTGTGAGATCCAACTTATCCAGTTCGGTGGGAAGCCTCTTTCCCTGAGTAGCTCCAAAAGGAAGTCCCAGTTCACACTATCAAAAGCCTTAGAGAGGTCCAATTTCAGTAAGATAGCGCCCATGTCATTTCTCTTGCAATAATGAATCAGCTTTGATGCTGCCATAAAGTTGTCAAGAGTGGACCTACCTGTCAGAAATGCACTTTGGGTGTTTCCGATCAGATGTTCCATGTGAGGCTTTAGCCTATTCGCCACGAGCTTTGAAAATATCTTCACAATGCTCGAAGTAAGGGTAATAGGCTTGAAGTCTGAAATTTTATTTGCCCCCTCAATTTTAGGGACCGACACAATGAATGATTTGTTGACTCTGCTCAAATTGGCTCTTCCCTCTCTTATGTCCACAACCACCCATCTCACATCTTCCCCAATAATGTCCCAAAAAGCAATTAAAATTTTGGGATCAGTCCGTCCGACCCTGGTGCCTTGTTCTTCCCCATATCTTTTAGGCCAGCCAGGATTTCTTTATTTTCGAAAGGTATAGTCAGGTCAGAGAGGTCCAAGTTTTCTCCCATAAAAAGCTCGGACCGGTTCGGGCGCAACAATTGCTCCGAGGGTGTCCCAATGGATGTCCTCAAGAAATCGCAAAAAGCATTTGCAATATCTCTTGGTTGGTTCACGGTTCTTCCATTCACGACAATCGAGGAGATCCAGTTCCTTTGTCTACATCCGGAAGCAACCTTATGGAAGAACTTTGTGTTTCTGTCTCCGTTCTTGGTCCACTTTACTTTTGCCCGTTGTCTCCAGTACGCATTTTCAGCCTCATAGCAACTATCCAATTTCTTACACAATGCTTTGATTCTAATTTCCTCCTGGCCCGTATTCTGCCTGAGCACCTTGCCCTATCTGAGCTCAAATTCAAGTTAATTTTCAATCTCAATAATGTGTTCCCTTTTGCTGCTTAGGATATCCTTACTCTACATCCTCAGTTTCCGTCGTAGCGTCCGACATCTAGAGATCCACCTCGATAAATGATAAAGGTTTCTGTCATGCTCATGCCAGCAGTTTAATATCACCTCCCTACAATTCGTTTCCCTGAGCCACTGGTGCTCGAATCGGAAGGCGGGTCGCTTCAAGGGTAGGCCCCCCAAAATCGTGAGGGGGCAGAGATCTGAAAGCCTCGAATTTCCAACCCTAACCCCCACGAGTTGGACCATTTCGATAATGTCGAGTTAATCAGAATCCTATCCAATTTTACATAGGCAGGGGAAGCATGATTGTTGCACCAAGTAAAACGTCTTCCAGATAGAGGCAGGTCAAGAAAATCACAATTAGCAATTATTTCTGAGAACTTTGTAAACTCCCCCTCATTTCCTCTACAGTTTAATCTTTCCGTTTCGCCACACGTCACATTGATGTCCCCTCATACTAGAGTTGCTACCTCTGATTGCATAAGTATTATCTTTAGTTCTAAAAAGAAGTCATTTTTGTCGCATCTTCCCGGTGGCCCGTACACATTGTAGACCTTCATGAGGCGGTTAGAAGGTTTGTGAATGAGCATACAACAAATATAATTTTTCCCTCCCGACAAGTATAAACCCTCCCAAACATCTGATTTCTATGCAATAAGAAGTCCCCCCAGCATCCTCATAGAGTTTCTGAAAGTAAATTCATAGCCAGAACTACCAGATAATTTTTTCATCCAAGATATATTAAAATCTTCAATCTTCGTTTCTTGGATACATAAACAACTTCAGCATAGAGTTTTTTGAGGTCCTACATTAACCTCTTACATTCCAAAATGAGACTGTAAACATAAGACAAAGACATCCACCGAGGAAAGGCAACCACCCCTGCCTTCAAAAGATGATAACATAAAACAATCAGTCAACCCCCACTCGGCTTCCGCATTCATGCCTCCATGATTTTGATGGATGCATAGACTTTCTCATCCACGTCCACAAAACCGAGGGCACACAACCTTTCTTTGATATCCTCTGTGTTCAGATCTGAGATTGAAGGACATTTAGCAAGCACATGCCGACTGCCTTGATCCATAGGATTAATGGAGGTTGCTTCGTACTGCTACTCGACAACATTGCTTCCTTTCTCAGCATTGCCATGTTCATGATGTTAGTACCACATTCACGCAGTTTCAACAATCTCTGGCTTCGTCTAATTTCGGTCGGCGGCAGACCCTCATCTTATCTCCCTCCAACATTAGACAAAACCAGTTCCACAATAGGCGCCGTTGGCACCGGATGGGGAGAACTGGCACAAGTAATAAGAGGGGGCAGTGGGGAGGAGGGAGCAGCGAAGATTACCTGGTTACTGTAGGGGGGGCGTTGGCGTTCCTCCGCTTTCAATCAGAATGCATAGTGGCCGATTCTGGAAGATCGGCGGTTGGGCGGGGACGAGTAGCGCCATCAGTCGTGTAGGGGGTACACATGCTCTCTAAGAGATGTCGTGCCTTTCAACATACTCCATCTGGGACCCAGTCAACAAGTCAATACCGCCAGTCATAAGCACTCCACCTGCTGCCGAATGGGTCGGATTCCATGGCTGAAACGGGTAGTTGTTGAGGCCCAAATCACGCTTGTCCACTCCAATAGAGATGAGGCAAAGCATGGGACATTGTTGGGACGTGCAGCCACCAAAACATAGATCGAAAATTTTGAAACATCGCACAAAGATGGTTCCATTGAGCTCGTTGACCGGTCCCAAGCTCACCAAGCCTACTGCCTTCCCAGTATTGACCGCTAGTGAAGATCCCCGGAACGCTCGCTGAAGCTTGCCCGGCGATCGCCGTCGTGGATGTTGCAACGAACTTCAAGTCGTTCTTATTCCCAGTTTCATGATCGCGTCCTTGAGCAGTGGTCGCTCCAGAGGGTGGGGAAGCGCTAGTGTCGGCCCTTCCCCCCGCGCCACTAGGCGAGTGCGCCGAAGATTGGTTGCCGTCGGAAGCCCGGTCCGAAGATTGATTGGAGAAGTCCCTCGATTCTCCGGAGGCGTCGGCGGCGGCTCTTCCATCGTTCATCGCATTAGGACCCATCCAGCGGCTCCACAAAATGTTAAATTGGATAGTGAATCTCCTGCCCTCAATGTGAACTTCCATAAATCACGGAATGTTGTCGAGGCCGGTGCAAGCGATCTCCATATGGTAGTCTTGGAGATCACTCCAATCAACGCCGGACTTGTCGACAACAATGAGTGATCCAAAATGACTTACCATAGCCTGAATGTCAAAATCATTACGGTGTTCAAGCGGTATTACGCGGATGCTTAGGCAGACCACCATATGAAGGGGGGCTGCGACTCTTCCGCTAGTGAAATCCCATTCGTCGAACTTGACAAAACCCGCAAGAACATTCATAGTGTGCCAGCTAAGTAGTTGTGCCTTTGCCGCCGTCGAGGGGCAGAGGAGGAGCATCGTTCCATCGTTCATCGCTTTAATCTTCCAAAGAAGAGGATCAGCCTCGTAACCATAAAAACAAGCGCAGATATACCACAACAACTGGGCTCCCGTGTAGCAGGAACCTGTAGGGATGACCTTCAATCCCTTGCTGCTCAACAGGTTGATGCCCTCCCTCGTTGTAGTCAAGATCCGGAGAAAACATTGACTTCTCATTGGTCGGTTCGACTCCATTTTCGTGAGAGCAAGTTGGTTATTGGTGCATGCAACGTTTGCTACCTCATCATCTTTAAAAGAGTCAGGCTTAGAGTGCAAGCGAGAGGTGGTTCTCTCATGATGATGCATTAGATTTTGAGGGAAACCCTGAATGCGACGCCTATTGCTAGAAGTTGCATAGCAGTGATTTGAACGGTGACCCTGTCGATTGCACAGTAAGCAACGGGTAGCAGAAACACAATCTTTCGCAAAATGATCCGCACGTAGACAGTTGTAGCAGGAGCCCTCCCATCGAATATTCTGCATTAAAGCCCTCAGATTTGGAACTCGAACATTTCTGCATGAAGGAACAGAGCGAGGCACGGGCTTGCGATCCATAGGGGGCGCTCGTCGCGTCATAACAGCCTCCACGAAGATCCTTTTCTTATCGGACGTAGCTTTGCTCGTACACATCACGACTGCAGGCTCGTCGTAGGCTTTATCTTCTGCCGCCAACGCCTCACAAGAGAAGACATCTCGAAAACCCAGAGTAGAGACCGCAGTTTGAGCATTTCCAGGCGCCTCCTTTCTCCTCCATACGTACCTTGTTGCACTATTCCCATGCACGAAAGGGCGACAGTTTCCCACTTTGGCAAATCTGTGGACTGGAGATCCAGGCTTTCCACCATGGTGCATATCTTTTTTCCTTCTTACCTTCGTCCAGGTCTTGTCGTTCGGTGCCGAACGCGAAGAAGAGGGACGATCATGAAAGATCGTTACCCTTGGCTTGCCACTCGTCTCTGCGATGCACCTCCAGCCATCAGACTTACAGCTATAGACAGCAGTCGAGCTTGAGTAAAGACCGCTTCCAGGCATCCAATCGCGAGACTTTCATCCATCGAGATCGCTAGGCTTCCATCTGCCAAGATCCACCTCCTTTTCCTTGCCCTTCGCAGCTCTCCCTCTCATGCCCTCCAATACTTTATTTTCTAATTCTTCTCCTTCTTCACCCGTAGTAACTAAAAAGTAAAGTTAGCCCATCTAAAAGAATAATTATTCTTATAATTCTTGAAAGAAAACTCATATGTGTAGAAATCCTTTGAATTCCCACCTCAACCCAATATGCAAAACCCTTCTACGTACGCCACTCTTTACCCACTGAAAAATCTCTCATCTCTCAAGATCCTCGATCCTTCTTATATATAATCGTTTCATCTTTACCGAGTCGATCCTAAACAAAGAAGTGAGCTAATTTATTTAATTTGAATCAAATTACATTGACTCTTGTTACCAAATGCTCTCGGCCATGATGAAGTGTTGTTTTGCTACTCTCGTACAAATGTTCTTCAAAAAAATATCTTTTTTTACCAATTACAGCCACAACATATTATTTTTTTGAATGATACCCTCTTCTGTTCTTGAAATATTCTACTAATTAAGATCCAACATACCCAACCCCCCCCCCTTATAGCTAGGGGTGACAATTGAAATCGGTTAATTGAACTACAAAATTTGATTTTGGATAATGGATTTGTAGTTCGATTTCGTTTAGTAAAATTCAAAAACGGAGCAAAATCGATTCGGTTTCGTTATCAGGTTGCGGATAACCGGTAATCGAAATCGATATTAGTTAATTATTATTATATATTAATAATTATATATATTTGAAATTTATTAATCGATTACCCGTTTACTAATCGGTTAGTATCCAAACCAAAATTTTCAGTTTCAGTTATCCGATGGATAATTAACCATCGATAATGAACCGATTTTGATTTCGGATACTAATTTTTGAAATCGAACGATTTTGATTCCGATTAGTCAATTTAGAAATCAATTTTGATTTTGATTAACTATCAAAAGTACGATTAATCGAACCATTACCATCCCTACTTAAGTACTTATAACTTACTTGCTTAGTCTTTTCCCTATTGATCAATTATATAGAATATTACTTTTAATCATATTTTCATATTACATAAAAACTACATTCTTTTATCAATATATAACTTTCTTTATCATCATGTATTTTCGTATTACTTTGTCTACAAAATCATCCTTTGATTTTTTTTGGGTATTTTTAATTACTTATTTCTTTCTTTTTACAATGCTTAATTGCCTAAAAAAAGTGAATTGAGTCAAATAATTCTTTGAAACTATGAAATGGAAATTTCAATTCACATATTTTTTATTTGATGTCAAAAAAGATGTATAAGAAAAATACTCAGTTCCACTAATAACAATTTTTTAAAAATTCCATCAATAGTTATAGTAAAAATATGAAACATGTCACTTCTTTAATATGTACGTAAACAACCTATACCCAAAAAAGTACCAATCTCTACATCAAAGTGGAGAGGAAGAAGCTATGAATGAGGAGCAAGGAGGTCATCGCCAAACAAGTACACGAGACGCTCCACAGCCCAGCTAGGCGCCGACGGCGGCGGCGGAGCCTCCGCGGCCGCCGTCCTCCGGGAGACGAGCAGCGCGCGGCACAGCGGGCAGCTGAGCCGCTCGTCGTGGTCGAGCCACCGGTCCAAGCACGCCTGGTGGAAGACGTGCCGACAATTGCACAGCTCCCACACCCGGTCCCTCCGCCGCACCTCGCTCAGGCACACGGCGCACGTCGCCGGGGCGGCCCCTTCCTGGCATCTGGTCAGCTCTCCGTAGGTCGACACGTGGAGGGCCTCCCTGACCGCCTGGGCCGCGGCGGAGTGGCGAGCTCTGGCCTCGGCTCCTTTGCCGTCTTCTGATGAAGAAGAGGCAGGCCGCCATTCGTAGCAGGGATAGAGGAACCACTTCACCACGAGAGATAGGAAGATTGCAGCTTCCTTAAGGAATCGAACCAGCAAGAGTCTGGAGAAGCAGTAGTCCATTGAGATGCTCATATTACAAGATTCCTATCAAAATGAGTAGAGCTGATGTTGTATCCCTGCAGAGCGCAGACCAGTTTGTGAAATTGCGGCAGTGAAGAAAATGGATAAAGAAGAGACACAGAGATGGGGATGGTGATGAGAAGAGGATGAGGAGAGAGCAAAGGGGAAGAAACCAGAGGCATGGAGGGCTGCTTATAAAGACAGATTGATGGTGAGAAAATGGTGGTAGGTCAAAGCTAATCTCTCTTTTTTGGTTTCCTTTTCTCACCAGCATTCTTTTGAAAAGAAGAGAGAGAAGAAAAAGAAGTTGTTTTGAACTGTTGATGATAATAAATCTACTTCAAGCAGCCCCACCCTCCACTTTCTGAGATGTGAAAAGAAGGAGATGGTTGTGGCAAAGAATACATATCAGAAAAGGTATGTCCATCAATGTAAAGAGTTCTATTAATTGGTTAGACTGCATAATTTAGTAATGTCTGACTAACTGTTAATGCACTTGTAATATAATTTGAGAGGATAGTTTAGTTTGAGAATGTTATCTCAAGTTTTTTTTTTTATTCACTTAATGGGCTATCAATTTTACTTTTCTTGACAATATGATATTTCTTGAAGATAAGATTGAAAAAGAGCAGCTAGTATTCTCTTGCCTATAAAAGAAGATAAATGGTGATGAAGATCCCACATGACATGGTGAGTGGTGATGAGGATCCCACATGGTCATGCCAAGGAAGCAGCTTGAGGCAGCATGCATGATGGAAACATGTCTTCTTTTTTATTATTAGTAGAGTTTAGGCATATTAAGAAATAGATAAGAAGGTTCACCAATTCATTAAGCACTGTTTGACATTTAGAGATTCTAGGTTTGACAGTCAAAGATGTGGACACTATGGCTAGTGGAATGCAGGTTCTAGGTTCTTGATTAAAGTTAAGAATATCAAGAATTCTAGGCAAGTTTACCAAGTTTAAATATTTTATTTGTTCCTATGATTTAGATTATGAAAACAGTAGAAAGAATACCCCTCTTAGTGACAAATATGAGACAGGATTTGAGGCGGGACAAGGATTGGAGATTGGGCTGAGTCATATTTGCATAAGATCCAACTCAGTTCCACCATTGTGTCCCAAACTTTGACATGAGCTTATGAAGCAAAGTGGACCACGTACAGTATTATGACATAGATGTGACATCCAGGATTAATGGCAATAAAAAGCTGTGACATGGTAGATTTAACAACTTTTTGAAGGGAGGTTCAGTGCATGAGGTTTCACCGTTGGAAGATTTTAAATGATAATGTGAGGATATTCATTCTGTGGAAGAGAGGAGTTGTTTGTGTCATTCCAACTTGTAAAAGCACAACTTTTCCTTGGGGCCAAAGTATCCTCTTTCTGTTACCATTAACAAAAAAGTATGATTGTTACTCCAAGTCCAAGTTGAATCCCTTCAAATATACTTCAAGCTATTAAGAAGAATCTTTTTTCTTTCAATCACATCATCTTCCTCTTTCAACTACTAATTAATGAGAAGGATTCATCACTCACCCATCTCAATTAATGAACCAATAGTGCTAAAGTTGGCAATTAAGACAAACACTAAATAATAAATAATAAAACACTAAGACAGCAAAGTGAACAAAAAAACTTCATCCCCACCATGTTCATTCCACATGCAAGGAAGCAAAAGAATAGCAAGCAGCAGATAGAGGCAAGAGAAAAAGGAGATACACATGGCATGCAACAAAAAGAGGGTATCCTGAGTGACAGAGTGAGCTCAGCAAGGAGAAAGGCGAAACAAAGGAAACATTGCCTCATCCTTTGGCCATGAATTGCAAAAAAGCAATTAAAAAGTTACTCCATAAATCAAAGGTAATTTTAGATGATGGGATGGGGAGGGAGGAAGGTGATGTTTCGAGAGGAGGCAAAGCCAAGAGTGAGAATGGTGGCAATGGATCGTTGAATATTTGGCCTAGCATAGTGGTCCCTTATCCTTTTCCCTCGTGACTTCATGATTCCTTCAAGATTGCGACGACAGATCTAATGGACCACCATTTGTCACTGCAAAAGGTTGCACCATACATGAGAAGGCTAAGGAACAATGTATACATAGGAAGCTATATCTGCTTATCAATTATCATCTAGCATATAATTTATGGCTCTGATTTCATTCACAATTTTATCCAATGTTTGTAGCAAGGGTTGAATACTCTGTTGCTAGTTATTCCAGTGTTGTAAACGTGGATGAGAGAAACTACTGGTTGGACCGTCATTTCACTAATTTGAATGGCTCGGTTCGGTTCAATCAGCCCAAATTCAAAAATATAGAATTTCAAACATCTAATTCGATGAGGATTTTGACCAAATCAACAAAAACTAATTTTTAATCAGATCTTGTACCAAGCTAGTTTTATGAAAAACTTAGGGTGAATCTAAGACTAATGCAC
Organism: Canna indica; assembly: GCA_034359265.1. Classification (NCBI taxonomy): domain Eukaryota; kingdom Viridiplantae; phylum Streptophyta; class Magnoliopsida; order Zingiberales; family Cannaceae; genus Canna; species Canna indica. The sequence continues at coordinate 72,247,167 of CP136894.1, read as the reverse complement.
GATTGAACCAATTGAAACACGGAGTTGATTACGTGGTCAGACGGGCACAACGCCAAGCCATATCATTCAAAAGCAATTGATGCAATTTATAGTGCAACATGTACTAGAAATAAGTGAGCGTATGATGACAATTGCGAGTAGTCTACTTCAAAACTGTGAAATATCAATTGCAACTTGCAAGGGTATCACTGCAGCATCAACTCATGATATTTTTGGTATTAGCAAGCTAATTCTTTTTGAGGGTAACATAAGCAGGCTAATAGTTCAAAACTTTTTTGCAGATGTAAGTGCAGTACAGAATCAGAATCTCGTCTGCATAAAGAGTTACACTTTAGCATACAGTCAAGTACACAGTGGCAATATATATCATGTCCCTCATGTCTGACTTCTCCAGATTAGATGATCATGCGAGATAATTAGGAGCTGAATTGGATCTCTAGCATTAGAATATGTCCAACAACTGGAAATTTCGAGGCCTCAGCAGCAGATATTTGATCATCAGAATGGAAGCAAGATCATCCTTTAACTAATTAAGAAAGACTGCCTAATTGTTGAAGGTCCAGAGAAAATATTATAGAAGCTTCAAACCGCCTGTAACATCATCAACCATATCACTAGGTCCTGGTCAAGCAATTTATCGGATCAGAATACAGGATTCAAACTTTTTTGAAGATAAATACAGGATTCAAAGTTAACTAGAAAATAAGTAAGATGTCCCCCAAGAATCACAAAATTTAGAATCATGGGTTGCAAACATGACAACATGAAATGTCATCTGTATAAGACAGTATCTTATGAGGTATTCCGTATTCGTCAATGAGGAGATTAAAGAATTCAACAAATAAACAGAAATCAATGGATAGAGAAATCAACATCTTTACCAGCTTGTTTAGAATCAATTCTTGTAAGAGTAGAATTCTTCACTAAAGAAATGAATTGTTAGGAATGCAAACTTCAATTCTTATGATTTGAGGATTAAAGAATGTAATTTGACTAATAATATTTTACTAATTGCCCTTGGGTTTTTATTTTGGAATGTTAATTAATCAGTTGACTATTCAATAGTAAACATGTATTGAAAGTGGATGGGAATTAAAAATCCGACCACTTCTGATCAAATATTGAAATCCCAAGTTTTTAGGAGTTCCATTCCCATTTTTTAATACCAAATAGTATAAATTTATTTTATGAAAGCATTCTTTACTGCCTTGATCCATTTTAAAGAATTGATACCATGAGAAATAGTTCATAATCATATAGTAGTAATAGTAATAGTAATATATATATATTCCAATTATTTTGAGTTATTCTAGAAAGCGATAAGGGTTGTCAAATAATTTTTTTCGGTACAGTACACTAGGAAAAACTTAGATGAATAATACAAAGGATTAACAAATATACAATCATGAAGCGAGCTCCCCGAGTCCTCCATAACCAACCACAACACAGCTAATGGTTTCAACCCAGGATAAAAATCGAGCTGTTATAAGTTACTCAGTTTTTTTCCCAATTGGTTCACAGTAGTAATCAGGTGGAAATAGAAATCGAAATGATTAAACCAATTGGCTAGACAAATTGAGATTTCAATGGGCTTTGTGTTCTTCCAATAACAAACAAAAACAAAGAAGGCAGAGAAGGTTTCAAGGATTAGATTCAAGTCCACAATCCCACTTGCTAAGTTCTTCCACAAAAAGGAAAAAAGAGTAAAAAAATAGATAGTTTCAACTTTCAAGGATCAAACTTAGTAATTGCTGTTGCAATCCCAATGATTTGGATTTACAGAAACCTGTAAGCATGGCCTCTTGCTTATCCAAATTATATCTTTTAAGCTCAACTCATAGCTTAGGCCCTTAAGTGTAATGCAAAGCTAGATCACGTGCATGATATCATAGTGTTACATTGCATCAATCATGCAGCTAAAATCCTAGAAACTTCTGATAAAGATATTTATTTGTGCAATTCGTGTTCACATATTTTTTTTTAAAAAAAACAACAATTTCCAAGTAATAAATGAAGTACCAAAGTAACACTTTGACTTGTAACATTATAATAATAGTGTTTGATTAATTATGACCAGCTTACCTAAAATAGCCATCACCGTCCTCGAATCTGAAGGAAAATATAATGTCAGCTACATTTCAGAACTTAGCAATCATAAAAGTCTGCAATTAGTGATTCTTTGCAGCTACTGTGATACAGTAGCTGAAACAGCTTTTACATTAAATCTGAATTTGATAGAGTTCCTTAGGTAATAAAACAATAACAAGTATCAACAATTTATACAGCATGGAAAATATCCAACTCACTTGGTGCAATTTGAGTCCTCCCAGCATCTATTGTTATGTGGTTTGGTAGCTTTAATGACTTTGCCCTTCCCTGTTACAAGAAAAATTGAAATTCAATTAAAACAAAAGACCACCAGTTATCATTTTCTTATTATTAAGCATAAATATTTTGGTGTGCATGAATATCAACTAGTCATTAAGAAAGCCATCAGAATTATACATTCAGTTCTATATCATTTAGTCAAAACTAGAGGAGCATATGGTGTAGGTTAAGACTTTAGAATATGTTACAACAAGAATTGAGCAGCAGATATTACTAGAAACACGAAGCAATTTTCACTAGAAGCTGCCCAAGAATGCTATATATAATTAAAGCAACCAACAACTATCTATTTAAAATGGCATGTTGGTAGGAAGATGATTATAGACCAAAGTGGCATAAGCAAGATAGGAAAAAGCAAGTTCCTGAATCCTCATAATCCAAGAACAATATTATGGTTTTTCAGCAATGCTGGGCTGGTGGACATTTTTAGGTTTCCACATGTTCCTCATTCCCTTTTGCTGGATCATTGTGAGCCAATGCTGATTTACCAACTGACCTAATCATTGTGCATGCGAGCAGGCTCTAAAGATAGCATGTCGGTATCTAGGGGGAACTCCACCACATAGTCCTCTGTTCTACTTGCTTTTTATATATTAATCCACTAGCATATTCCATCTTAAAATTATCAGATGGAAATAGGATCCTGAAATTGGTAGTTCGATGGGATAAAAAGATTCAAATCTAGATGAAAGCTTGATATTAATTGTTCTTCCATTTTTAGCAATGTGTATAAGCTAAATGTCAGTGAATATACCTGTAGCACTAGAAGATCTTCCTCACTTTCAATTTTCAACACCACCTTAACTTGCCCACAATTCTCCCACCTGTCAGTAAATGCAGCTAAACGAATATTTGCAAAATATTCATTTAAAGCTTGATAACAAAAACAACAAAAATACCTGTTCAATGCTTTTGGAGCTCTATGAAGGAGCTTCTTATACAAACCCAAAGTTGCATGGCTGAAAGAAAAGTCACCCAATAAGACTGATTAGACTCATTTCATTTCAGTCTATAGAATTTCTATAAACATTAACTTGGATTTGAATCATACAATAGAATTAACAAGAATTAGATTCTTGTTCCTCTCTACATCTCCAAGAATCAGATTATATGCCTCCATCTCCATCCTTTTCATGTTGCAACATAGAAAGGGAAAAAAATCCACTATCTTAGAGACTTCAGAGTATATTTGTCAAGTTCATAATGCATGGTATACTTCAGCAACTGTCATTGAAGGACCAGCTTACCTTTCCCAGCTAAAAAAATGCATTCAAGATGCATAAATTGAAGGCTTTATTCACCTATTGTTATATTTAATTGAAGACACGCAATGGAATTCATAAAGGTGACTTAGTGCAGACTCTAGGATTAGACATAATTATTGAACAACAGAACCATTAAAGGTGGAAAAGAAATTCACTAAAAGTGTGAGATAAACGGTGGTTTAAGAAATGGCTTCAGGACTATTCTGTTATTTATACTTGTAACCTTCTTCAAAGACACAATTTTCATTTGTAGTAATACGTGTATTCCTTAAAGAATACAATACCTTCTAATACATCCATTCATCCCTTCTCATTAAATTGCAATCATACTTTTTGTCTCTATGGACTAAAACCAAGAAACATATCAGCTAAAGCAGTTAAAGCCTCCATGGTTCAAGTCATCCCGTGCAAAGTAAATAATCGCAACAAAATTGCACTGTGAACTGTAGTTGCAAGATAGGGGAAACAAAAATTACAAGCATTGCAAGATGATGAAGAATACCTGCATTGGGCAGCAATCTTCCCTTTTCCCATTTTCAAATCATTTCTGACAACCAAAACCTGCATAATTAGAATATGAGCATTGTGCAGAACAAGAATATGATGACAAAGGCAGCACTTTTAAATTAGAGATTATAGGATACCAGGGATTACGAAGGATTATAACTAACACTACATCTTGCAGGGATAGGACGACTAAAATTTGTGAAAGGAACAAGAGAAACAAGAAGAATTACCATTTTGAAGTCCTCAAGGATTTCAGCAAGGTTTTCGATCTCGAGTAGGGCGGGCTTTTTCTGCAAGGCGCGTTCCACATGCTTCGTCTCGGAGGAAGCATCGTCGGCCGACGAAGAAGCGACGCTATTCCTACCGGTTAAAGCTTTCCAAGGACATGGAAAAGAGAAGCAGCCCTTGGTCTCCCTCTGGGCGAGGAGGAAACCTAAGGCGAAGCATCCGGCGCCGATCAGGAGGGCGGTGGAGACGCTCAGGATAGAGAAGGAAGCGCCCATCAAAAACGCCGGCGCCTCCATGAAGGGCAGAGAAGGGTGTAGATACGAGTCGCCGACGGTGGTGGAGAGAAAGAGGAGCGAGGCGGAGTGCGCAGTTTCTCAAAGACTTGGCAGGTTATCACTTATCACTGAGCTGCCGGATCGGATTTGCATATACATACGGATCCGAAACGTTATCGGATGCAGATTCGAATACGATAGGATAAAACTCGAATACGATAAATCGAACTACCAAAGCTAATACAAACAAATTTTTTTTTTTTTACCAAAAAAAGGAAAAGACTAGATTAATTACTGACAAAGCCAGGATAGTATACAAAATTTCCTCCAAGTCAGGAGGTCTAATCGATAACCAAACCAAAACATCTCTATCTCGTCTAGCTCTGCTTGCTGTCCAATGGGCAGTTTTGTTCGCTTCTATATAACAAAACATGAAATTTTCAACATTATATTGAAGAGATAAGAAAAAAATATCCGCAACCACCGAGTTAAGTTCCCATGGCACATTCATCTTTTTGTTTAGCACATCAACCAAAAATTTGGAGTCGGTCTCCTTGAAAACGCGGGAGATTTTGCTCCAAAACAAAAATCAAAGAGTTTTTAATTGCTAGAGCCTCTAAATATAATGCAAAATTTTCAGTTACAAAAGTACTCTGAACAAAAAAATAGCAGCCTTCAGAAGATCGAATCACAGCACCCAAACCTTCTGCATTGTTTGCAAACGAAGCGTCACAATTAATCTTAAGAATGCCCTGTGACGGAGGACTCCATTTAACCATGATAGATTTACTTATTGAATTGCCATCAGGTTTTGATATACTGAAATAGGATTCAGTAAAAGCAATAATTTGCGTCACCAAGGCCATGAGGGTAGGCTGCCTAACTTCATGCACCAAGAGATTTCTAGCGTGCCAGATGTACCAACGTCCATTGGCAATTAACGCAGGTCGGTAGGAGGTTCCTCTAAGATGCAGAGGGCTAGAAAAAAACCAAGTGTCAGGGTCCCAAACAGTTGGAAGGCTAACAACAATCCCAATTTACTCATGGACTAGATTTCATATACTGAGGGGAAAAGGGCAAAAAAGGAACAAGTGTTCAATAGTTTCGAATACATTATTACAGAAAGGGCAGGAAGTAGTAATGTTAAGTCTCATGTATGCTAGTCTAACCCTACTGGGGAGGCGATGGTGAAGAAACTTCCAACAAAATAATTTAACTTTTGAAGTATAAACTAAATTCCAAATGGACCTCCACCTACTGTCTAATTGCCCGATTGAAGATACATGACTTCTTAGAAACTCATAGGCGAATTTAGTGGTAACTCTACCCCCCGAGGCATCTTTCCAGATGAATTGGTCATCATCGGGATTCATAGATTACTCAATCCGGTTTATGGAGTCTCATGCCACCGAGCCAAAGTAATTATTACACACATTCTCATTCCAACCATGATCAGAAATTAAAATGCTCACATTCAGGTCAATATCAACATCAAATAAATCAACATTAATGAAAGAAGATTTTAAGGATATTGGTAAGTCAAAAAGCTAGTTATCCTTCATTAAAGACGAATTATTACCACTATTGATTAATTTCAAACAGCCAGAAAGGAGATGTTCAAAAGCTGATCGAAACAGGCGCCAACACCAAGAACATTTTTTATCTAGAGAAAACAAATTTCTAGGGTCTTTATATTTGATTTTGACCAGGTCAATCCAAGGAGTTGATTTGTTATTTAAAAAGTCAAACATTCTTTTGGCTTGAAGGGCAGAACCTTTAAAGTGCAAATCATGCAATCCTAACCCTCCAAGTTTCCTAGGAAGAGTGACTGTATCCCAACTTATCAGATGCAAGCCTTTCTTATCTTTAGCAGAAGACCAGAGAAAGTTTTTAATTAAACTCTCAATTTTATCAACTTGATTCTTGGAAAATTGGGAGACAGTTATAGAGTGCAAGGGTATAGAGTTCAAAACAGAGTTAATTAAGACCACTCTACCGACTTGTGATAAAAAATTGGTCTGCCATGCTCCTAATTTACTACTGATTTGATCAGAGATTAAGTTAAAAGCTTGGACTGGAGGCCTTCTAGGAGCAATGAAAGTCGCCAAATATTTGAAGGGAAAGTTTCCAATTTTCATGTTTAAAGAATTGGGAATCAGGGTTCTAACACTGCGAGAAGTGTTTTCAGGAAAAAAAATTTCAGATTTGGTCAAATTAATCGTTTGACCAGTAAATTGAGCATACTTGTGACAAATTTCATTAAAGACTCTTAAACTCTTGGAATTGGCCCGAAAAGTTACAAGGATATCATCGGCATACATTAGATGGTTAATTTGAAATCCTTTTTTGATTTTAAAAGGGTTGAATTTTTTATTCTCAACAGCTTGGTTAAAAAGCAAGGTTAGCAGCTGAGAAACCAAAACATATAGGTAGGGTGATATTGGATCACCCTGCCTAAGACCCCTTTTAGAAGCAAAGAATGGGGAAAGCTTATGATTGATAAGGCAAACAAAATCCATACTTGAAAGACAAGAGTGAATCCAATCTATGAAAATCGAGGGCAAATTGCATTTCTTAATAATACAGAGAATCGAATTTCAGCTAACTTTATCATATGCTTTAGCCAAATCAATTTTAATCATCACATATGAATTTTTACACTTGGAGGCATACATAGAATGAGCTATTTTCTGAGCTAGCAATATATTATCATGAATACTCATACCTTAGATAAAGGTTGATTGTTCAAATGAAATAAGCTTAGGCAAGGCACATTTTAGCATGTTAGCTAGGCATTTGGAGAGAATCCTATAGCTAAGGTTACACAATGTTATAGGTCTGAAATCACCCACCCTAGTAGGATTCCTAACTTTCGGTATAAAAGATAAAATCATTTTGTTCCAATCTCTAGGCAATAAGTTATGCTGGTGAAAGTCATGCATGCAATTCATAAAATCCTCAAACATCGAGTGCCAATAATGTTTAAAAAATTCCTCAGTGAAGCCATCGAATCCAGGGCTCTTCCCATTAGGAAGAGACTTAATAACATTCCAAACCTCAATAAGACTAAAGGGAGCAATTAAATTATTAGCACAAGCTTGGTCAATACTCATAAAAGGAATCTTAGCAAGGAAATCATCTGAAACAGTGATTTGTTAAGACCAAAGTTCACAGTAAAAGTTCGAAAAAACCAATAAAATATCATCATGATTGGTAAGCACAGACCCATCACCCCAAATAATACGATCAATTTTGTTGATTCTACACCTAGAAGTAGCAACACGATGGAAATACGCAGAATTCGATTCCCCCTCAGAAATCCATTTCGTTTTTGCTTTACTCCAACATTTTAAGTTTATTTGCCGCCTAAGGGCAGCAGCCTTATTATAGAGAGATTTAAGTAAAATTTCTTCTGAATCAGATAAGCAGGTAGTAGCAGTCAAAAGTTCTAGATTAGCAATTTTAGCATTAGTATCATCAAGCAAAATTTTCAGAGAGCCCAAAACATAAGTATTCCATTGAGACAAGATAGATCTGGTATATCTCAAACCCGTAGAAAATTTACCTTGAGCTGGCAAGCCAAGGGGGATTTCATTCCAAGCATTATTAACAATACCCTGAGTTTCTGGGTACTCAATCCAAAAGCTTTGGAATTTAAACATTCTATTTTTATTATTTACAGAACCGAATTTAAAGAGAAGCGGGAAATGATTCGAGAAACCTTTCGGCAAATGAGTAACTGAGGCATTATCAAAAAAGTGCAACCAAGCCGCATTGCAAAAAAACCGGTCAAGACGGATTTGGATTTTAGCATTATCTTTCCTATTATTTGAGCATGTATAAGGAGCACCAATAAACCCTAAATCAATTAAGCCTAGAGTTTGAACAAACTCAATGAAAGCCTGAGTCGAAAAATTTAGCCGAAAAGGCAAGCCACCTCTCTTTTCATTTTTATGCAAACAACAGTTGAAATCGTCACAAAGGAGCCACAGATAGCTCGAAAGATCAAGACAAGAAAAGCTATTCCAAAACTCATTACGAGAAACCGAATTCGTACTAGCATAAATATTAGTAAATAGGAAAGGTTCCAACCCTTCATTACCAATAATGGTGGTTATTCCTTGAGAATGGACAGATAATACCTTCGCGGAGATGACAGAGGAGTCCTAAGCTAGAATAAGGCCGCCTAAGGCTCCTTTGGATGGGTAAGAAACACCATCCCACTTCCTCCAAAAAGAGCGAATGAGGATAGACGCTCGGGCATCATCAATATGAGTTTCCTGCAGTGTGAATAGATGCACAGAAAATTTCTTAATAACATAAAATAAATGGTCCTTTACCTGTCGCCGCCATACCCCCCTAATATTCCAACAGATGTAACTCATCGGGGAACCAAGGCGAGAGAAGAACTATCGGGAGGCGCCCCCAAGGTGGAAGTATCAGTTGCGGGAAGCGCAATGGAAGGAAATGTCTGGCCGGCAGCCTCGTCTCCATCAAAAGCTTGAGCCCATTTCAACACCCTCGGGGGGATCGGAGGGGATTTAAATGTCGGGACCTTTGGAGGCTTTGGCTTTCTACGCGGAGGACGAGGGTCCGGCGGGACAAAAAGGGCCACAAAGGTGAACTATAGCTCACTCATCAGCTGTTCCATTGAACGGGAGGGAGGAGAAGGGGAATTAAGGAGTCGAGGAGGGATGGCGGAGGCGGGGGGTGGCTCTAGGAGCCCTAGATGGTGTGCCAGTAGAGAGAGTTCGAGGATCCCCAGGCGGGTTTGGAGGAGAAGGGATAATAGAAAGGCTTACTCCAGCAGACGAAGAGGGGATAGGTGTATTAGCCAGAGTTAAAATCGAGGAGGTCCAGTTAGGCAAACCCGAGTTGGCATTAACCATGGTTGGCGGAACGCTACCTGAGCTGTTGGATGAACCAACTTTTGGCGCCTAGAGTAGCACACGCGTCGGGGATGCAACGGCCCGATTCTGCCCACACGAAACTCGAGGCGACGATGAGCTTGTCAGGCTGGGTTTAATGGGGGCAGATATGCTAGCTGCCAAAGCAGATTCACCCTCTTCCTGATCTAAATTCGGCACGTGCAAGGCACTAGGAGAGGGGCGGCCGAAGGTCATGTGCGCACCACGTGAGGTAGCCCCCCATGCAGCGACAGGGCGAGCACTACCCTGGCGAGTACGGTTGCCTCTCCGCCTGGTTACCTGCACCCACGGACCACAAGCGGGCACCGACCATGACTCAACCGGAGGCCGATTGAGATTCAAGTCCGAACAGATAGGCTCTTTTCCTTTCGAGGCAACATTGGAAGACGAAGAAGAAGCCAAATTCGAATTAAAACCAACCGAAGCAGAAGAAATCTCAGAAACATTCATCGAAATAGGGTTCGAAATCTTTGTTTTAGAAGAACAGTCAGCTTCACAATGGCCAACGTGACCACAAAAATAGCAGAGCGACGACAGATTCTCATACGAGATTGGCTGAAAAAATTCCTTCCCTTCTTCTCCGATCCATAGCCCCTGCTTGAGGGGCTTAGCCAAATCGATCTCGACATATAAACGAACATATCTTCCACGACCAAAATTAAACGAACGGGAATCCACATAAAGTAATTTACCGATCGAATTACCAATCAACGAGATAGAATCTGTATGCCAAAATTCCAAAGGCAAAGCCAGAAGCCGGACCCAAATGGGCGCCATCGAGAATGTTTCATGCCACGGTCTAAAAGACGGCCTCCACGGAATGAGGCGTAAAGAGCGGTCTCGCAACAAGAACGGTCCTCCAGTGAGGACCGCATGCGAAGAGGTTTTATCACAAAATCGGAAAACAAAGTAATCTTCCTCTAAATCCAAAACTGAGGTAAACCTGGAAGCATGCCAAATACGTTTGGCCCAATCTGAAATCACAAAAAGCGGCGATGCTCGGCCAAAAAATTAGCCAATAAGGCAGTTCTCCCACTGTGCACTCCACGAGTTGATTTGTGCAGGGGAGAAACAAACGAAATCAGAAGACGCATGAATGCTTTTAAGAGTTGGATTTGGAGTTACCTCAGAAGCCACATGATCCTCCCGAAGGAGCTGCGCCCAAGAGACAGGGGTCGCAGACGACGGTGGCTGAGAAGATGATCTCTTCGAAGGCGATCGCAAAGGCACTTGCCTTGACGCTGACGGAGGTCGCAAAGTAGATTTGCATCGGGCGCTCGGACCAACACGAGCACCATTAGGAGGACGGCCCCTATCAGGAGGGGGCTCACCAGTAGAAGGAGAGGAGAACGAGGGGCAGAGGGGAATGCACGGGCTCACTCATGTCTCCCCCAACATTCTGCTATTTCACTTGCATATTCAAGAGCAGCTAATACAAACACTTGAATCACGCTCGAATTACTACAAATATTTAATCCATCATTTTCGTAAGTCATTTTAATTTCGACGTAAGCAAATTTAATTTTACTAATCAAGCAAATCTTTAATTTGCACCAAACTTAAAAGAAAAGTTATACACATCTTTCATGTATTCTAGATAAATTACACAAAAGTACCCGTTAAGCTTTAAAAAATTAATTCGACTCATTGATGAACAAATTTCAAACTAATTTTATCTTTAACTAAAAAACCCTTATCATCTAATTTCCTACTATTTTTCTTTTTCATCCACACTCAATATTATTAAATTCATATTCAAATTAAAGACTCATTCTGTACATAACGAAACTTAGGTAAATCAAGTGCATATACATTGTTTTGATGAAATAATTTTCCATAATGTTGATGTTTTTTACTTATTTTATGTTGGTTGTATTTGACAAAATTATTCGTGTTAATATATTATTGTGGAGATTATTGATGGAGCTATGATGTGGTATTGATATTGATATAGTATATATATAGTGTGTGTGTGTGCGCGCGTATTTATCTATACATGTTTGGTGGAGACTTGGTCATTCATTTGGTAGAGTTATGAATGATCATCATGGGGCTAGGCATTTTTTTTGTGTGGAGTAATGGTTGGCCTATACCGTCGAGCTTTTTGTGCAATAATGGCTAGTCAGGGTGCAACTTCTATGAGCAGGTTGTTCATAGAAAATCTATGAATGAGTGGATATGAGTTTTAAATGACTGAACATGAATAGAAAAGGAATGGATATGAACATGGATAGAAAATGAATGGATATGAACATATCCATTTATTTTTTATTCATGTTCAGTTGCTCAAAGCCCATATCCACTCGTTCATAGAGATTTATATGGGCAAGCTGCCCATATAAGTTTTTTTCGGCTAGTCGGCCATGAGAATGTTGATTGTTTTGTTTAGGGTTATTAGACGAAAATGGCCCAAACTTTTACGAAATTCTCAATTTTGGTCGATCTTTTAATTGATCTCAATTGTATATAAGAATTTTAACATTAATTTCGATAATAACCTTCTGTCTGTAAGTCATTATGTTACCCATTAACTCCCCCCCCCCCAACGATCACAGTGCCATCGTGAAACTGTTCATGCTCTTCGGCCGCTCATTGTAGAAGAATTCCACCATCGCGATCACGTTGAAGGCTTGCGCCAACCCCATAATAACGGTCTGCAACACCAATCGCATCACTGAACCGCCGCTGCTGCCTACCTCCGGAGGCTTTCTTTTATTGTCATCCTTGCCGCATAGTCTCCACCATCGGTGCCACTCCGGTCCCTAATATTCTGTCGCAGATGGTTCGTCCGTCGACGGCGAGGTGGGCGTTGATGCGCTCGCGGCGGCGGCGTTCTGCCTTGCTATGGTGGAGTCATGGGGGTGGAGGAGGAGGAGGAGATAGACTTGGGGGTGGAGTCATCAAAATATGGCATGATTTTGGGGAGCTCGGGTCGAGGAGGAGAAAGAAGTGTTGGTGTTAAGATGGGCGGACAAGGGGAATCGGCGCCCGTGGTAACGGCAGGGATGGCGCCTCTGGCCCTTTCGTCAACATCTAGCGGCGGAGGATAAGTAGGGAGGAGGAGGACGTGTGGAAATCGATGGCAGGCGGCGGAGGAGGAGGAAGAGGCATGGTGGCGTCGGGGTCGAGGGCGAGGAAGAGGTTTCGGATCACCGAGGCCGCCGCCCATCCTAGACGAATTACAGCACCGCCGAAGCTCGACGAGCTTACAAGTCGTGGTAGAAAGCTATGGACGTCGGCAATGGCGGTGGCGGCGGCGGATCGGTGGGAGCGGTGGAAGAGAAGGGAAGGAGCGTTCTTGTTCACGGAGAACGAGGCCAAAGAACTGGCTTGAGTTCAAGTTGTTCATGAAGGGGAGCGGCCATGGAAGAACAATGGAAGCGAAAGCTAAAGCAGTTGAAGAACCGGTCATGACTAGAGTCTAGAGAGACCCGAGTGAACATTAGAAGGTAATCGAACATGTATGAGCTGACATGGTGAGTGAGGATTTTTTAAGTTATTTTTGGTTTGTCACATCAACAAGTTAACGAGTAATATAACGGTTTCTAGACGGTAGGTTATTATTGAAACCAATGTTAAAGTTCTTATATAAAATTGAGATCAATCAAAGGATCGGCCAAAATTGAGAATTCTCGTAAAAGTTTAGGCTATTTTCGTCTAATAACCCTTTTGTTTATAAAAGAAGAGAGAGAATATTTGAATTCTTTATCCACTCCTATGCGCCAATATTGTGTTGCCGAAATTTTGATCTAGAAAAGTTCATATATCGAGAGAGTGTGGATCGCATGCAACAAACTTCTACAATCAATTTCATATCAAGGTTGGATGTGGGCTGTTGAACTTGCTACAACACAAAGAACGTGTGGAGGACATAATTTTATAATTGAATTATCGTAGAGAGGTAGGTGGTTAGTACTTGTAATAGCAAAGAGATATTTATTATTTTCGATTCACTTTAGTACAAAAAATTGGATTTTTGCTATGTGAAATCCTGATACTTGTAGCATACTTTGTTGATAGCAGATTGGGCATCTGTCCGGTGAGAGCCCTGGAGATTAGGTGACAAGATTGTTACTGAACTGCGTAAATAAATCTCTGGTGTCATCGTATGTTTGTGTGTTGATTTTTATATCTGTTGCTCATTATGTCTTATTCTAGTTCTAGGATCAGTTGCAACTCATTACGCAACTGACTCAGAGAGTTTCTATAGAGACTAACTTGACACATAAGAGTGATAATTTATATTATAAAATGATTTTAGATATTATCGTGATTTTGTAAAAATACCAAATGTTTTATTATTACAATTATGGTGTTATTTTAATTATAATTTATACTGAAAATAAAATTCTTAGAATATTTTGTAAATATATAAAAAGTAGAGACATTTTACAATGATAAAATATTTGTAACACATAACAAATATTTTATTATATTATATTTGGATATATTAGGATTTTATATACTAAGTATATATTTGCTGGCCACCTCCTTTAAAGTTTAAACAATAGCCATCTCATATTTTGTTTGGAAAGAAGCTCTGGAATTGGAATTCTCATTCCATGGTTTTAATGAATTCCTTCATTTGGTATTTAAAAGATTTGGGGATAAGAATTCCAATTCCGCAAGACTTTAGGTTTCAAAGTCCCATCAAAAGTGGTCTATTTGCAAATTCCGTTCACTTCCAATGCTGCTTCATTCTTTATAGGCATAGCCAACAAATTAATTAATTAAAACATCCAAAATAAACCTAAGACATAATTTAGTAAACCAACATGAGAAATGAAATTTCACTCTTCTTCATCTCCACCCATATTCCTGTTTGTCTTCATTTTTCTCACTGCTGCTTCGTCTCTCCCATCTGCTTTCCTCTTATTTCTGCTCAGCATTCCACCATTTCAGAGGACAGAAGGCACTATCACCCTCTTCTTCTTCTTTCATTCTCCTCTCTTATTTCCCCTCGCCTGGCTCTAAAAAGGAAGAATATGCTCACTGAAAACTGACTGAGGGAAAACCGTAGCTTGCTTTTAAGATCTACACAATTTCAATGTGTGTGACTAAAGTAAAAAGAAACAAGATTGCTTTCCAGTGACTCCTATCCATGTCATAGTGCAACTGTGTAACAATACATTTTGGAAAATCTAAATTTAAGAGCTTAAGTTGTTAGTTAAGTGATGCCATTTGCAAATTGAATGTTTTCTAGAAAAAAGAGATGTCTATGACACGTAACTTATTAGAGAGTAGCAAGTGAGAGAGATACAGACTGGTTCTCAATAATTTTACTGCTTTCTTTCACAACTATCCATGTGTGAAAAGGAATGGTAAACATAACAAAATAGCTTAGGAATGAATAGATAAAGTCAACTATATATCTTAAACAATTTATGTTTGAGTTCCAAAAAACATTAAAAAAGAAAAGAAACTTCTGCTGATTCCTAATATTGCAGTTTGTGCATGATTTCTTGACAGATTTACACTAGCAAGGAGGCATACCTTTGTTGTAAACATGGATACTTGTATTACTTTCTGAGTCAATTCAGCTTTGACTTGCAAACATGAGTCAGGGATACTTGCATTACTTTCTGAGTCATCTCAGCAAGTAAGATATTCTTGGTTTGAACTATATAATATGCTTGCAGAGTTGCAGTTTATAAGTTGGATGATCTTAGGATTTCTTTTAGGCTTAAGGTAGATTTTACAACATCTATTGAGGATTTCATAGATTCAAGGATGAGAATGGCCCTCAAAAGACAATAAAGAGAGAATATTGCTGCTACTGAATAGTAAAGTTTACAAAATAGATGTTTGCAACTTGCTCCTCTGAGAGTTACTGAGAGTTACAAAATAGCAGAGAATGGCCCTCAAATACATTAATCAACTCCTTCCAGTAAAGCAATAAAATCAGCCATCAATTTATTTAGGCCCTTTATATACTGAGGTAGTATTTGGTTGGATGGAATAGAGGGGGAATAGAATACTATTCTCTATGCCCCACTTATTTTCTTATTTGGTTGCAACTTATAGACAAGAAATAAGTGGGTCATAAGGAATACTATTCCCTATGCATGGGGAATATTATTCCTTACCTCAACCCAAGGAATAGTATTCCTTGTCTATTCCTTATGATATTTTTTTATATTGTCCTTCAATATTTATAATATTACATAATAATATAAAAAATTAAATTATTAAATTAATTTTAATAATTGTTTATCTTAAATAGATAATTATTATTTTAAGATTTAGTTTTTTATGAAAATAAATAAATAATAGTTTTTATTATTTTAAATTAATATATTATTTTACATTAATCCATATTTTTATTATGTTGTTATTAGTTAAAATAAATTATAACATAATTTATTATATTTTTAGAAGGGCATTTTGGTCATTTTTCTATATTATCATTCAATATTCATAACATGAATATAAAAATTAAATTATTAAATTATTTTTAATAATTACATATCTTAAATAGATAATTATTATTTTATTATTAAATAATATTTTAATAGTTATTTTTTGAAGATTCAATTATTTTTTATGAAAATAAAATAAATAATAGTGTTTTATTATTTTAAGTTAATAAATTATTTTATATTGATCCATATTTTTATTATATTATTATTAATTATAATATATTATAATATAATTTATTATATTTTTAGGATGACATTTTAGTCATTTTCTCTCAATTTATTGTATATTATTCGTGTTAAGTAAATAAAGTAAATATATTCAATTTTATTAAGAATGATATTTTGGTCATTTAACTTTTTATTCCTTGTCTATTCTTTATGCTAACCAAACAAAATAATTCTATTCTTTGCCTATTTTATAATGTCAACCAAACAAGATAATATTATTCCTCATCTATTCCATAACTTGTCTATTCTTATTCCTTATGAATTCACTCCATCCAATCAAACACACCGTGAGAGTTACTAGTGTTTCTCATGAAATGCTTTATGATTTCATGAAACACATTAGTTTTTTCACACATGCAGCTTCAGGAACAAAGATAAAAAAGTAATAATGAGGATAACAACGATTGTGTCTAAACTAACAACACTTTCTCCTAATTGTGGAAGGTTTGGAAGATCGATCTTCAGAAATGGTAGACTGTTCAACTGTTGTAGCCAATCTTCTAGACAGACAACTTGCATCCTTGCAAGCCAACTTCATATCCCGATGTCTTCATTATAGTTTAACTCTAATTTTACTTTAGTCCTTTTACCGAATGAACATAAGTAGTTAGATGAGAATGACACGCAGGAGATGTCAAAATTGATATTTAGAGGTAATTAGGAAAAGGCATTTAGGTTTTAAAAAAAATGAAGAATACATTTTATCACGAAAATCATCACAAAATTTAAGATTTGAAAATATTTTCTAGAGAAAGCATTTTTTGAGTAAAACAGAACTTGTATTTATCAAGAGAAATATGAAATACAAATTTAGGAGAGGGGAGAGTCAAATCAATATAGTAATATTATAATAATATATTTGAGAGAGTGGCGGTAGTATGTTATGCTTAACAGAAGTGCTCCTTCAATGACTAGCTCGGTGAAAGATCGTCTAGAATTCTCAAGGCATCTCACATTTTGTCCATACTCAAATCTCCCATCTCCAATTAAAGCATAATGAGATGATAATTGTGTTGTTTATCACGTTTATCCGCGGATGATGGTGTTGTCTAGGGGACGAAGCTAAGAGAGAAATGCCGAAAGAGACTCTATTTAAGGAATTTGTTCCATTCATCCTTGCCTTACAATGTTGAAAGAGATATGTATGGATTTTGTTATGGCTCTCACAAAGCACACATAGGGGATCAACCTCAAACACCAATCCAATAATGTCTTTGGTTAAAAGTCGGCATTGTACTGTTAATCAATTCATTATGGAAATAGCTTTTGGACGGATCTTGAAAATTTAGCAAGTGATCAAAGAAGCTTGTACTAAAAACACCATGGGATGATCATTTTCACAAAATATTATCTACCTCTAAAAGTCCAAGATATGGTTTCAAGTCTACTGCTAGCTCAATAATCGATCCAATTGGAACGTAATTAGCGAAAAGTATGCACTAGCTCATGGCTTCGCCTTTAATTACAATCAACTTCTTTGGCTTCCGTAATGATAGAAAAAGAATTTTGGGCCAGAGCGATCGATAATTTTTGATCGTTAAATCATGGGTTTGCACTAGAGCCTAATTTTAGATCTCGACCCTATTTTTTTTTAACAAAAATATATAGAAAATCACAATAGGTGATCATACTAGAATTTGAATCCTAGATCTTTAGATAACATATGAGATAACATACAAAATATTATTGTGCTATCCACAGTCGACGTAGATCCTGATCCCACTTGGTACGATAGAGATATGGCAAAAGTATCCCATAATTTTCATGTGTTTTTTCAAATTAACGAAAGAGTAGAACTTTCTCTAGAGTCAAGATAAGAAGCCTAGGGTTAAGGGCATAAAAGACATCTACCCATTCCATTTCATACCCCTCTTTCCGAGAAGCTTGCAGAGCCAGCATCCAGCCTTCCTTTGTTATGACAGGAAATTTCTAGAGAAATCAATTAATTTGATCATAATTAATCTAAATTAACACTCTTTATAAAATATTTAAATATCAGATTTTCCCTTTGCATATATTTCACACGCCTCATTTCTATTCAAAATATTAACTTCGTTAGGTAAAAAAGTGAATGAACTAAATTGAAATTTTGTTAAAGTACAAGTACCGAGGTGAAATTTTTCTCTGGAGGTACAAGAATCACTACAAAAACCTGCGTGAATATGTGCACTGGGGCCCTTATAAATGCATGCAAGAGCAAGACTAGACCTAATCACCTAACATTTGAATTAAGCAATGGACAATTAGTGCTAAGTTTTTGTCTTTAGTTAAACAAACTGTGACGTACCACTCGAGAAAATAAACTCAAACCTGCAACAGTTCCATTATCATGGATTCTGCATGTGATCAATCTTGTAAAACAAAAGTGAAAGTAAGGTTGTTCTCATATCATGCAGCTAATGCATGGTGAAATAAAAAGTGAAGTAAGATATAGAACTTTATAATTATGTACTTCTAAGTATGTTGATTTAGATAGATTTTAAATAATGTAAAATAAAATATATTTAATTAAAAAGATAAGAAATTTTTTTGAATGGTATTCATTCATCTCCTAGTGCTAGAAATCAGTACACAATCCCTAAACTAAATAGAGTTTAGGTTCCACTGTTAGAATAAAGGAGCTCCATTTGTTTGTTTGTTTATTTCAACTATTAGGAGTGGAAAACTTGAACCTTAATTGAACACGACAATATTCTACCCAACTGTAGATGTCATGTCCTATATATTGTCTACTAGGAAACAAGAACTCTTTTCTTTCTAGGGTAACATTAAAGTGCACCCTACTGATTAATTAATAAACAATAATATTCCACTTGATGCCCTTAGGGTTGATATCAAGAACATGGGTGGGGCCCAACAGCTCATGTGCAGTAATTGTTGTACTAGATATATATATAGCAAAGCATGCATAATTTTCACATGTCATAAATGATCACCTTGATAAATTCCAAGGACCAACCAACCAAATTGAACCACAAGCAAGGATATGAAGCCCTAACACACAATGGACTAATGGAGGACCACTTGCTTGGAAAAGGATGGTGGACCAGCCATTATTTCTGTCAAAATCAATACATAGTTGTTCAAATCTTATCAAAAGCTATGTTTCTTGCACTTCCTCCGCTCAACATATTGGTATTAGCGTATATTATTAATTGAAGGAATATTATTTTTGAAATTAAAAATATATTTTACTTTAAAATTAATTTATTAGGAACAACAGTAGTAATAATACTACTAGAAATGACATTATCAATATCACAGGTACGTAATTCTTTGTATAGATGTTGAGACCGATGAACACTAAGATAAAATAAGCTTGCTAATATGCCCACATATCTGTTGCAATACTATGAAAGGTTATTCTTTTAGGAACAAAGGGATCAAAGTCTTTCTATTTCGAAGATTATAATTTCTTAATCGTAGCAATTCCTAGTTTAGTATAATATTTGTTATTACCGTGAAATTTTGAAGCATAAGAAAATTTTATTCATTCATATTATAACAATATACGTGGATTTTTATTGCTCTCCATGGATGCTATCAAATTAATAGATTAATAGATTTGATGTTATGTTAATTTAAACTTGTCTCTCACCTTTTATTGCTCTTCACGATGCTTTATAATTATTAGGTTTCATGTTATGTCAATTTAAATTTGTTCCATATATGTATCCGATTTGCAACTTAAATGCTTTAGAATCACCGATTCATATTAACTATATGTTCACCCAAACCACTAGTTGGTGTGGAAGTTGCATAAGAGAATTAATTATTTAACTGAATTATTTAATCATGTCATTAAATATGTGGTTTGACTTAATTAGTATGATTTAGTTGGTGGTTGAATTGCAGGAACCCTATACTTAATATCTAAATTGGAAAATACATTTATCCAACATTTTGTACAAAATGAGTGGGAGTGTTGATTAAATATCAAGAGGCTATAATTCCTACAATTTTGTAAAATATAATAAGGAGTTACATGAATATATAATTAGCCCTTGGTAAAATGATTGTTTTGTAGAAAGAAAGCTGATTAACAAGAAATAATGGACCAAATTACTTACATCCTCTCCTGATTTAATTGCTTTCCCATTGAGCAAGCTTACAAAGAACAATCACAAGGAGAAAATGTGAAAAGTAATTAGCTAACAAATATTTAATTCACGGGAAGTTAAGGAAACATTAAATCTAGTGAGTTTGCTTGTGGGAGAGTAGTTGGTAGGAATGACAACAGTTCGATTAATCGTATTTTTCGGGATTATTCCGAAATCAAAACCGATTTCCAAATCTGCTAATCGAAATTGAAATCGAAATCGGTTGATTTTAAAAACCTATGTCCGAAACCAAAATCGACTCGGTTTCGATTATCCACGGATAACCGAAATCGAATTTTTCGATTCGAATAAAATGATTATCTGTTTACTAACCGATTAATTAGTATTAAACGAATAATTGATTAAAAAATTAATAACAAAATAGTGATTAAAAGAATGTAATTAAACAGTTCATCAATAATATAAAAGACAATATATATATATATATATATATATATAGATGAAAATACATTAAGTTGTTGTCAACACTTAATAATTCATCATCAGAAAATACATTCATCGTCAAAAATTGATGTCAATAATTCACCATCAAAAACATACACCCATTCATCAACTGTGCAGCAGTCTAAAATTACATAAACTGTGTTTTCACCACAAGCATCGTGTTACAAAAAAAATACATTCATTCATCATCTGTTTTACTTGACAACACACTACATTTTTGTCATAAGCATCATATTACGTAAACTGATAAATGGACATAAGTAAATAGTATAAAATTCAAATGTGGTTTTAGGATATCAATGTACACCATCAAAAGAGAGTTTATTGTCTGTGATCTAAACATTGGTTAATTAGTCATGACAGACGAGCAACCATACTGAGGCACCAAGATTCACCCTGCCACTTAGTTTTAGTAGTCTGGTAAGATAAATAATTCTTAATTAATTAAATTCCAAAAGTAACAATTGAAGTGCTGAAGATCAATGACATAAAAAATAATAATAGTAATAAGATAACCATCAAGTTAACTTAAATACCAATAGAAATGATTATGCTATATTTTATAATATAAAAAAATATATGCTAGAATCTAAAAAAATATTTTAGACTAAAATATATAGACTATTGGCAAAGTCTCTGATACATTAGGAGAGACTTGTCCAAAGTGTATAATAATTTCATAATTAAAAAAATTAATTAATTACGAAATAAATTTTATGATACAAAAGAGGTATTATACTCCAAAAAAATATTTTACATTAAAAAATTTCATAATTTTTAATTTAAATTTAGTTTCATAGACTTTGTGTAAAATTTTCTAATGCATTAGAGAGTTTTATCGAAAATATTTGTTTTAGACTCTAACATTTTTTTTATTATAAAAAATATTTCATAAATTAAAATTATTTTTTAAAAATTATGTATCTATATTTTTTTAATTTTTCATGAAATTCTCTAATGCGTTAGGGACTTTTACCGAGGGTAAAATGAATATTACGTTTCGAAATTGAAAATTTCCACTCTTACCCAGATTTTGAAAATTCTGAAAATATTATGTTTGTTTCATTGGATGAAATAGAATTGAATTGAATAATAAACGATGAAGTATTATATAATTTTTTTTAAATTCGATCGAATATAATATTTTTTTTTTATATTTTTATAATTTATGCATTAAATAAATAACGAATATTAATTCATTTATTATTATATCTTCTTTCATATATAAATATGCTCTTGATACTAAATATATATATATATATATTTATTTTATGAAATAAATATATTATATAATTTAATACTTTAATCTTTTTTGGTGACGTGAGGGTTTCTAATTATTTAATCTGAAACTTTATTCCTACTCTATCGATAAAGGAAGAATCACACGCAGCGTTTCAAACAGATTATGTTGAGTGCAAAAGTTGAAATGCAGGAATTCATTTCTCTAAAGAACACGCGCAAGAGAATTTCTCCACGTGCTTTAAAACCCCAAATTCTTCATTAAAATAATAATAATAATAATTAATCAATGGACCACTTCATATATTTATTATTTGTTTATTTGGTAAATTTATCTCTCTGTGTGCGTTTGAGTTTACTCAACGTGCAAATTAAAGAGAGGAAACACCGCAATTTGGGAAAACTGGAAAAAGACTCGTCTTGATTTAAGAAACACTTATTGCGCCTGTTTGTCGCAGTGCACAGGTTTTGTGTCCTTGCTCTTCTCTTCCTCCGAGAAAGAAGAAGACCGCAGAACACAAGAACAGGGTGTCTTCTTCTCCATGGACCTTTCTGGGGCTGCGCAAATGAAGGAGAAGAAGATGAACTCTCTCAACAGGTATTGATTCCTCTTCCTCCTTCTTCTTCTTTCTAATTTTCCATTGAGTTGTTCGTCTGTGCTCACGGTTTGGTTTTCTTGCTCTGTGAATGGTCCTGGAGGAGCCTGACGATGCCAATGGCGAACCGGTCGAGCGCGGCGGAGGCTTCCCCGCTCACCATCTTCTACTCCGGGAAGGTCAGGGTGTACAACGCGATCCCGCCGGAAAAGGTTTCATCCTCTCTCAATCTCGCTCGCTAGCTCTCCATCTCTTTCTTTGTCCTCCGTGAACTGAAGCGTTTGGGGGGGGATGTGCACTGAAGCAGGCCCAGGCGATCATGCTCATCGCCGCCGCAGCCGCAGCCGCAGCCGCCGCCGCGAAGGCGTCCAGCGGCGGCGGGGCTTCGGGGAGGGCTGCTCCGGCGATGGTGAGCCCCAGCGCGGTGGCCGCGCTCGGGCCGGCGCTCACGAGGTCTCTGTCGCTGCAAAGCTCGACGGCGGGAGGAGGGCAGGCAGCGGCGCAGCTGATTCCTGGCGCCAGCGCGGCGCTCTGCAAGCTGCAAGCTGGTTAAAAATCCTCCATCTTCCTTTGGTTTTTAGTCTTGATGCTTCTTTTCCGCCATGAATGAAAGCGTGGATGAACGATTGAGGAGCTAATTCTTTCGTGTGTCTTGTACCTTTTTGTAGAATTGCCTATTGCAAGGCGTCAATCGCTTCAGCGTTTCCTGGAAAAGCGCCGCAACAGGTTCGTCTTCTTCTTCTTCAGTAGCTTTTTTTCTTGGGAGTCTAAAATAGTAGAATTGGTCGTCATTAATTCATTGATTTATGAGGCAAAAACCTAATAAGTATATAAGTCCGCAGTAAAATATTTCTGAACTAATTCGCATCGCATATTTACAAGAAGAAATTATTTCAAGATTTATCATGCTATAGATAACAGCAATTTTCCAAATTCAAACTCTGGGAAGGGAAATTTTCAAAATCGAAATTTGAAATTTTAAAATTTTTAAAATCAAAATTGAGGGAATCGAATACTTGTTCTATGCTAGGGCAAAGTTGATTAAAAATTTTAAAAAAGAAATATGAAAAAAATATTAAAAAATAATTTTTATTTATAAAAAGAATTATAATAAAAAATTATAAGAATACTCAGCATAAAGAATTATAGTATTAAAAAATTATAATACACTGACACGCAAATCTGAAGCCAAACTTATCCACCCATAAATGAATTATTAAATGGATTGGATCAATTGAACCCACTGACAATATCAAGAACTTCGCGAGAGATTTGTCACATGAATCGGATGGGAGTACAAGCAACAACCGCACGGCTTACACCAACATGCATGTGTGGATAGCAATGTGTCGGGTGGTGGATATTTGTAGGTTCCTGTCTTCCTGACACCGTCGCGCAAATAATTGCTGGTTAAAACTAAAACGATTGATCTTAGGAGCGTCGTATAGACCGGTCTGGTTTGGTGTCAATCGGTTCGAAATTGGCTTCAAATTTTGCTATGATGTCGATTTGGCCAAAGAGGCAAAGATTGATCTCTGGCAATTAGTCGATATGGACTTCTCTATTTTATTTTTTATTTTTCCATGTATATTTTTGATCTAGACTAGTAAGATTTATTAGACCAGTTGAACTGGGAACCTCTCGTCCAATCAATTGAGGATCAATCTTGGCTTAAAAACGCTGGAAATATGTGGTGAACGACACAGAATAGCGACAGAAGAACAGGTTAAAGTGAGTCGTATGAGTTAATGTGGACCGGTGAAGCAGTTGATTGTTACATCCTGTGGACCACACCTAGTCGGGAATTGCAAAACTTAAGGCGGCAATGGGCCGGGTCGGCCTCAATCCGCCTTGATGTGAGCCAAATCGGGCTAGGCGGGTACGTGGAATGTGCTTAGCCTAATCCGAAGTCGGGGCTTGCTCGGCCCAACCCGCGTGCCAAGCCAGGTCTAATCACGATATGATTTTTTGTTTTTAATAAATTAATAAATTATTTAAATTATTTAATATACTTTAAATAAATATTTATTCCATTATTTTTTAGTTTTTATTTATTTTGATACTTATTTAATAATATTTAGGATTTTTAAGAATATTTTTTCAATTAACTATTTGATTATTTATTTATTTTTTATTTTTAAATATATTTTCTGTGATCTACGCAATGCATCTTCCATCACATACCTGATCTCGCCGTTGTCCAAATTCTCAAGTAACGTTTCTAATGGCTGCTGCTTTCTGCAGGTTGGCAAGCAAAACCCCCTATCCTCCAGGGAAGTCCTGAGACATGGAAGGAAACTCGGAGGGACCCAGCAGCTTTTCTAATCATCTTTAGTTGGGCAACCTGGAGACAGTGCACTGTCGATTATAGTTTAGCCACTGCTACTAGCAATCTGATCAAAGTCGATAGCTATTTATGCTGCTTCTTGTAATTGAACCATGAACTTTGTACTAAGTCACCTTACCTGATGTCTGTCACTGCACTATTGTATTATTTTAATGAACCTAGCATTCAGAAACATGCTACGATTGGTATTATATTGTATAGTGCTTAAATTGCGCATTTTGCAGTAGTGATGTCTTAGCTTTTAATGCACAACTTTAAAGAATATCAATCACAGCTAACTAACATATGGGTATGGCATCATTTGATTTCATTAAAGACACAGTACAGCGACCTCAGAATTCTGTAACAAAGAACACGTAAAGTAGAAGAGTGTTGAAGACAAGGAAATTTTGTTGTAAGGTGTAACAACAGGTACCAGTCTGAGAATAAACTGGTAGTAGGAATCAGATGTCAGAGCTGCGTAGGATTCCATGAAAATACCCACCAACCATGACTAAAGACGCGAGAGATACAATGCCCGCTGGAAAAATCTTCCCCGACTTCTTGAAGCGAGAACCCATCACCACGAGGAGGGCAGCAGATAGACCTAGGAAATGAGACTATTAATGAATGAACAACATAAGAAGAAAGCCAAGTCTAATAAAGACATCAAAGTAAAAACTGATAGCAATTTGTGGTGTACCTAGCCCTATCGATGATGCGAAAGCTGGGCTAGTTGGAAGTTGTTTATATACAAAATAAAGTACCAAGGCCGCTATCCCTCCTGCAGCTAAGGACTTCTGACTGCCACTTTTTACGTATCCCATGATTCCACCAACTACAAGAATGTGTTAGCAAGACAACAAATAAGTTTCAATATCAACAAAGGCAAGTAATTTGTTTGAAACTTTGAATTATTTTGAACAATATGAAAACAAAATAAACTGATATACATGTGTAATACCCCGGTTTAGTCCCACATCGGGAGTATGTTGGATGTGGTTTTGACTTATAAGGCTTGATGGGTGTGCTATCATCAACTTCAGCTTAAGCATTTTAATTAGGCCAATAGGTTGGTCTATGAAGTTGATGGGTCAGCTATCTCATCAAGTGGGTTGTAACAAATGGTATCAGAGCAAGACCTAGTCCTAAGCATGGTGAAGGAGCCTATATGAGAAAGGGCTACCCAGGTGATGGGGTGGAGCCACTACTAGGCTAGGCCTCACATGCCCCGCCGACTTGGGTGTGATTTTGGGCTATGTGTTAGATTCAAGTTGAGTCTTGACGAGGACGTCAAGACATGAGTGGGGGAGATTATAATACCCCGGTTTAATCCCACATCGGAAGTATGTTGAATGTGGTCTTGACTTATAAGACTTGATGGGTGTGCTACCATCAACTTCAGCTTAAGCATTTTAATTAGGCCAATAGATTGGCCTATGAAGTTGGTGGGTCAGCTATCCCATCAAGCGAGGGTTGTAACAACAGAAGAAAGCATCATACGGTTCCTACAGTATCAAAGTATTTATATGCACGAAATTTACAAGCCTAGAGACATTCAGACATCACAGTCCAACCCTAGAACATCCTCTCAGCAAACACTAACCTTAATATCATCCCCCAAATCAGGCTATTAAGCATCTATTAGATTCTAGACATCACTTTCAATGGAATTTCCATCTCTTTGAATTTATATACCATCATCCAATAACTTTTCCTATACTGTTCTTGCTTGGGACACTTGTATCTTTGCTGTATGCATTGTAGAAACTTCTAGGTTTTTTACACTACTTAGCATTTATCTCCAACGCTGTGTTGCACAACATACTAAATCCGGCATAATTTAGAAGTCTCCAATCTGGTCATTCGTAATTAGTTTTACTGGGCAATGTTCTTCAAAACTTAGAAGTCTCCAGAACTGTGCTTACATTAATTAAATAATCTGAACCATGACAATCACATTTCACACTGCACAATACATGGAACTTGACCAGGGTATCAATATATTTGGAAAAAGAGTAAATAAAAGAGACAGGTCAAATTGTCAGCAATATTATGCATGGGAGATACTCAACAAATCCCACCTAAATGCTGAGCTTGAATAAGTATACAATATACCAAGAATCCATGAAATCGCAATATCATGTTTATTATTTGCTCACGCTGTCTACATATATTCCCTTGTCATTCATCAGTTAAGATATTAGTTCTTAGAAGGATGTTTTACATTACATAGATTGAGATGGCTTTAGGAGAAAACAAAGAAGGGTATACATTGTTTTAAGTTCAGTATGCAAGTATCCTAATTCCTAACAGCACAATTGTAACCCATGTAATGTGCCAACCCTGTGGATATTTGCCTAAAAGTAACCAGGCCAAGGTTTCATATGGTGCATAATGCATTAATCTTAGGTTTAAAGCAATAAGAATGAAGAGACTCTTCTGCGACCCTCAACCACATCAGTTAAGGCTATTACTCATGGTTAATGTCATTTATCTTAACACTAGATCCATATGCATTTCGAACTTGGAACCATAGTTTAAAATAATGTGTCATACCGGGCGGGCAGTACGGTCAGTATTTACTAGTTTTTGAGAAAATTGGTACTGGTATAGGATGGTACATATAATATATCTGCCCGTACCAGTTGTAGCGAGTGGTGCAAGCCTTGTATAGATTGTATTGGACCAGTAGAACCCTGTACAGGGCTTGTACCATTCGGTACAGATGGTCTTTTTGCAACCCGATTCTAACAACTATTTGGAACTAGGCTTTAAGGGGTATGAGGGCTATAAGAACCCCCTTAAACCCCTTGTCAACTTCTCTAAACTCCTCTCACTCTTCTCTTACTCATCTCTCACTCGTCTCTCACTCGTCTCTCACTCATCTCTCACTTCTCTACACTCCTCTCTCACCCAAATCTCTCCTAACTGGGGTTTAGAGTGTAAAAAGGAAAAAAAAAAAAGAACGTATAGTAAGATCTGGTATTGTACTGAGTCTCAGTACAGTACATAATGGTATGGTGCGAGATTTAAGCCATGCTTGGAACCATTAGGTAATCAATTTTTTGTTTTAGGATAAGATAAATTCGAGTTGTAGGCATTTGAATAGCATGCCGAATGAAGCATACCTGATAGGATTTCTTGTCATGATAACTTTTACCATAACCAATTTGTTTAGTGTCAAAACATCTTATGATACACTGGTCCTCTTTAAGAATACAAATAGTAATAGAAACCAAACTCTTTTATAAATAAATTTTTAACAGAAATATCTATCATAATATAGTTATCCATGTTTATCTAAATTCAATTGGTTTTTAATATGTTATGTTACATATGGTAACTGTTATAGTCATCTTAGAGCGAAGAAGCAAGATCACTTGTGATTAATTATTCTCAAAATCTATTGACTGAGAAGTTTGTCATTGATCTTTTGATAGTTACCTTGATCTTGTCATTTTTCAACAATGTTAAGTATTCTCCCTCTAATATTAACCTTTTTTTTTAACTCTAATATTAACCTATTAATGCAATAGAAAGTGTAAAAAATTGAGAGTGGTGCAGAATGGTTGCTGTCAAATAGGGGAAGGACCAATGCAATTACATCATACAGCATCAATCACATGCTCAAGTATCCTTCTGATATATGAATCACCAAAGGAATTGCATCTCTTTTAATATGTATCATCTTCTCTTTGATAAAATTACTCCCAATGTCGCCTTATTTAGTCCCACTCAACTACCTCAAACTGCTATAATGAACCTCGGTGACAAGGGGAGGTTATTGAAGAAGCAGTTTTTGATGAGGGAGCTCAAGCAGGAGGAGGCAGGCATAGAGAGGTCCAGTGGAAGGTTAGAAGCCTGACCAATGATGATCTCTAAGATAAGAGGGTCTATAGATCTTCGATTCAAACTCAACAAGGGAAGCAAGCCAAGATCTATGTGAATCATACTACTTATAGAAGATCCTGTTATACTCTCAACAACTAGCTTCATGCCACTAAAGATGTTACCAATTCCAGTCTCCACCTTGACTACCATCACTCTATCATCCACCTGTGCAAAACCCAAGTCCTCAAAAGGCCAAAGCCCCAAGGAGCAGTAGCATTAAAATGCTCAAAATTCTTCAAACAACTTATCGTAGTAGGGTTTAAGAATATTATACTGACTTCCGAGTTAGTCAATGATATTATTTTTCGTTTTTTTCGATGGTTGATAGTACAGAACCCACAGCATCTGAAGATGGTACTAGTGCGTTATGCTCAAGTCTGACTTGTTCTTCAATAAGTGCTACTAATGGCGACAATAAAAACTTTTCCGCGCCAAAATGACAATTTTCGCTGGTAGTTTGACATTGAAGATTGAGCACTATTCCTTAACCTCACACAAAGTGCAAGATCGAAGATACCCCAAAAAATGAAGGCAGAGAGGTGGGAAATAAGGTGTTACCTCCGACGAGGGCCGCGTACCCCAGCGTGAGCTTCTGTGACATGGACATCCCGTTCGTCTCCCCCTTATTCTTCTCCCCCTTATCCGGTTCTCCCTCATCGCCATCGTCGAAATTCCCTCCACCAGTGCCGCTCTCGTCGTCCCCTCCGCCTCCGCCACCCCCAGCGCTGTGATCTGGCCCATCGAATCCTTCTCCTCCACCTAATTCCACGTCCAACTCGATATCCGTGTCATCGGAGTCACCGGAGGCCGCCGTGACGAGACGACGGGATTTCGGTCGATGAAGCGAAGGAAAGCGGAATGGAACGACCAGGCAGGAGACTCGGGGGGCAGACGAAGCCCTGGGAGGAAAAAATAAGTAGGGTCTGTAGGATAGTGCGGTGGGGCGGCGGAGGAAGAGAGAGGAAGGCAGCGGCGAGACGGCGATAGCGGCGGCGACGGAGGCAACGGCCATCTTTCCTTTTTGTTCGCGACGGTAGTCGAGCTATGGTTTATAAGATCTTGTTTACCACTGAATAGAGACACGAACCAAATTACGAAAAGCAAGCGTGGCGCTCATCAAGGGCGGATTACAAAGGCGCGACCGAATCTTGATTCGTCTCGAGACTTAAGTCGTTAACATAATCGTCCAGTGAAGCTGTGTGCCTGTAAGGGGCCTTGTACTGTTGTGAAGTGGTAAAGGCTCAGATGTCCATATCCAATCACATTTGAACAATTGAACCACATAGCTCCCTTAAAGAAAGTGGCCCTATCCATTCATCCAATTATAAATGATGAAACCAATGAACGGTGTTGGATATTCACAGCTGAGCCTCGATCATTCTTTAGCTGCGATCACCAAGAAATTCTTAACGTGTTGATGAGATAAAGAAAGAAAAGATTATGATACACAGATTGCCTGGGCTCAAAATTCTTCAGTTTTTTTAAGTTTTTAATCTTTAATTTTACTTTTAATTTTTAACTATTTATTTATTATGGTAAACCCATTCTACTATACCAAATATGATCTTAGAAAAATATTTTTCTTTTCCCACCAGAAGTTTTTAAAATTTTCAAGTGTTGCAATATGAATGTATTCTAAACTTGCATAATTTTCATAAATCTTTTTATTTTTCAATTATATATATAAATTATAGAACTATAGTACCATTAATTGATGATGTGGCTTTATTCACATATTTTTATATAAAATAATTATTCCTAAGCATTAGACTTGTTTGAACAATCGTTAACAAGCTCCCCAATTATTGTTAAGAAATTAGTAGATTTAACTTCACCCCAAAAGTTAGCTTCAAATTATTTAAAGACTATTTGATGCCGCAGCAGAAGAAAGAAATCCAATTAAGGACTCAAAATAATTCCAAATGATAATTCTGGGATGATTCCATTGATAACACTTCTCGATCGAGAAGATCTCAGAAGAAAATGGACTTACAAGTTTGAAAAATGAAAACTGGGTTCAAATTTACAAGCTGCGGGTTTAAATACCCTTCGCAGTTTAAAGAAGACTTATGAGAGCCGTTGATTTCAAACATGCTCTCGATTCAACACACATGTCCCTCTTTTCAACGATAACAACTAATTACACCCAGACATGAATGAAATGAAATTACAATTATAACTTTTTTGCACGCAAGCAATTTATTAACTCGAATGCTAACAAAGAATAGAAATCAAACAATCTACTCTTTATCTTCATCAATCATCCCTGCTTTTGGAGAACTCGTCCCCGAGTTCCTCATAGTTGATTGGAGTCGCGTCTGAAGGTATGTAAGGGAAGAGGTCAACTATATTGAAAAGTGGTAAAATCTTGAAATCTTCAAGCAAATCGACCAAGTATGCATTTTCTCCCAATGCTTTAGAAATATGATAAGGACCAATTTTCCTTGGTTGTAATTTGTTGTAAGTACCAGTGGGGAACCTCTCCTTCCTCAAGTAAACCATTACTAAGTCACCAACTTGAAACAATTTCAATTTTTGATGTATGTCTGCTGCAACTTTATATTTGTTGTTCGAAGCTTCAATTGCTTCTTTCACTCTCTGGTGTTGCTCCATATAACTCTCAGCAAATGAGGTTGCAAGTCTATTTGATCCAGTACTTACTGAAACCAAATCCACTGTGTGATTGGGTACTTTGGTGTAAACTAATGCAAATGGAGAGTACCCAGTTGACCTGTTGGTCATGCTATTGAAAGCAAATTCAGCTTAAGGTAATGTGGTATCCCATTGCTTTGGTTTATCCATTGCTAAGCTGCGCAGCATTCCTCCTAAGGTTATGTTTACAACTTCTGTTTGGCCATCTGTTTGAGGGTGGTATGCATTGCTAAATTTAAGTTGTGTTCCAAACTTTTGCCATAAAACCTTCCAAAAGTGACTCATAAACTTGACATCCCTGTCAGAGGTGATAGTCTTGGGAACACCATGTAATCTAACTATCTCTTTGAAGAAGAGATTAGCTATATAGCTTGCATCAGAAGTTTTCTTGCAAGGTAAAAAGTGTGCCATCTTGGAAAACCTATCGACCACCACAAAAATTGAATCCATCTTTCTCACAGTCACTGGAAGACCTAATATAAAATCCTTGGACAAGTCCTCCTAAATTGTACTTGGCACGGGTAAAGGGATGTACAATCTAGTGTTTTGATGGTGGCCCTTTGCTCTTTGGCAGGTCATGCATCTTTCTACCATAAATATGATATCACTATTCATTTTGGGCCAGTAATATCTTTCTATAACTAGTTTGGTTGTTTTATCTCTGCCTAGGTGTGCTGCTAAGCTACCTGCATGCAGCTCCTCAACCAGATATTCCCTAAGTGAGATTTTAGGGATGCACAGTCTGTTGTTCTTAAACAGATAACACTCAGAGATGTGGAAGTCTTCCATACATTCATTTCTAGTACATTTTTCCCAGATGTCTTTAAAGTCTTCATCAGTTTCATAAAGCTCCTTCAAGTGGTCAAAATTGGTAATGCCTACTCGGATGATTGACAATATCTGTTGAGTGCATCTGCAACCTTATTATTCTTCTCATTTCTAAACTGAAATGTGTATTGAAATTTTTGCAAAAATTCCAACCACCTTGCATCAATAGAATTCAGCTTCTTCTGTGAAGTTAGATATTTCAAGGGTTGATGGTCATTGTGCAACACAAAATCCTTTTGAATTAAGTAGTGAGTCTAGTGATCAAATGCTCTTATTACTGTATAGAGTTTCAATTCATATGTAGTCCACTTTTGTCTAGCCTCACTGAGTTTTTCACTAAAATAGGCTATTGGTTTTCCTTCCCGCATGAGTACTGCTCCAATTCCCAGCTTAGAAGCATCTGTTTCCAATTCAAATGTCTTTTCAAAATTTGATAGAGCCAACACAGGTGCTGTGGTGAGTTTATGTTTCAGCAGCTCAAAACTTGCTTCTTGTTCTTGTCCCCATACAAAATTTCCTTTCTTTAGACCGTTAGTCAGTGGACCTGCAATCTCACTGAAACCCCCGATGAATCTTCTGTAAAATGTGGCCAAGCCTAGAAAACTTCTTAGTTCAGTTATGTTATTAGGAGGAGGCCAATCTGAAATAGCTTTGACCTTGCTGGCATATTATGAACCCTAAGAAAAGCAGTTGTTCAGTGAGAAATTCACACTTTTAGATGCTCAGGTACAACTTGTTCTCCTTCAGCAGTTGCAAAACCACTTCCAATTGTTTCAGGTGATCTGATTCCTCTTTGCTATAGATGAGTATGTCATCAAAATAGAACACTAGAAATTTCCCAATGTATGGCTTTAATATCTGATTCATCAACCTCATAAAAGTGCTTGGGGGCATTGCAAAGCCCAAAGGGCATTACAAGCCATTCATACAACCCCTCTCTAGTTTTAAATGTTGTTTTTCATTCATCTCCTGGTCTAACTCTTATTTAGTGGTAATCACTTTTTAAATCCAATTTAGAGAACACCCTTGCACATTCTGATTTGTCTAACATATCTTCCAGCCTTGGTATTGGGAATTTATATTTCATAGTGATTTTATTAATAGCCCTGCTGTCAACACACATTCTCCATGTAGAGTCCTTTTTTGGCACTAGTAAGGCTGGCACTGCACAAGGGCTGGTGCTTTGCCTTATCAACTTCTTGTCCAAAAGGTCATCAACTATTCCCTGCAAGATTCCATGCTCCTTGGGGCTCATCCTGTAATGTGGCAGATTAGGAAGTGATGAACCAAGAGTCAGATCAATATTATGCTGAACAGTCCTCATGGGTGGCAATTCAGTTGACAGTTCTTCAGGATATAGTTCCTTGAACTTGTTTAATATTGGTCTAGCCTTTTCAGGAACATTCAGAGGTTCAATTGCCACAGGATTCTTTAAAACTAATGCTAAAATGATATCCCTTGCTTCCAAAGGGGAGTTCTGAATCTGCTCTACAGGCTGATGACTAGTGATTGAGCTTTGCTTTTGTAAAGGAACTGTGGATTGTTGACCTTTTGTCCCCAGAGGAAGTAGAGTAATCTTTCTTGAATGCCAGTTGAAGGTGTAGGTAATCAGCTTTCCATTATGAAGGACTTCTCTATCATATAACCAGGGCCTGCCCAGAAGTATGCGGCAGGCATCCATTTCTAACGCATCACATACTACAGTATCTTTTAAATGGCTCTAATGGAAATTGAGATGTGACTTTGCTTATTCACTGTTATTTCACTTCCTTTTTTAACCCAATCTATTTTGTAAGGGCTTGGATGGGTTATGCTAGGTAATTGTAAGGCAGCTATCATTGCTTTGGATACCACGTTTTCACAACTGCCTCCATCAATGATAAGCTCACAAACTTCCCCTTGGACAGTGCATTTGGTTTTGAATATTTTATTTCTTTGGTTATTGGATAGACTCTTCTCAGTTATCAGCAACCTCTGCAGAATGCACATTAGAGGTTCTCCTTCATCACCCTCTAACTGAGTCTCCTCACTTATTTGTTGTTCTACAAACTCCAAGGAATTCTCATCCTCTTCACTTTGATGCTCAGTCATCTATAACACCCTTCTTCTGGGACATTCATTTGACTTGTGCCCCAGATTATTGCACTTATAGCATTTAATAGGGAAGGGCCTCTGATATGGATTTGCAGCTCTATTTGACTGAAAGGCTGATTTTTCATTAACATGGTGGTTTGTTTCAGGTTTTGATGGTGCCATTGTTTTTGTCATGGAAGGCCCTGCCATGTTGCTTCCCTGGTGTTGCTGACTAGTTACCACATTTTGATTAGGGTTGAAAGGTTTTGGCCTATCTGTATAGCAATCTGACAGTGGCTTCCACCTGATTGCAGCCTTATTTGAGCTCCTAGTAAGTTGTTTCTCCAGTCGTAGAGCAAGGCGAACTGCCTCATTCAAACTCCATACATTGTTAAGTTCTAGTTTCTCTTGGATCGGTAATGAAAGACCACTGATAAATCTGGCAACTTGTTGTGCCTCAGATTCCTGCAAGTTATTGCGGGAGCTCAACCTATAGAACTCTTCAGTATATTCTGTCACATTGCGGCTTCTCTGCTGACAGTGATGGAATTGTTGATATAAAATCTGCTCGAAATTTGCAGGCAAGAACCTTGATTTCATTAATTGCTTCATTCGAGCCCAGGTTTTGACCTTGTCCTTTCCATCCTGAATTCTATTTTGCTGGTATTGATCCCACCAAGCTGAGGCTCCACCTCTCAGCTTGTAGGACAGTAGCTTAACCTGCTAGTGTTCAGGGATACTCATGTAGTCTAAAAATGTTTCAACACTATGTATCCAGTCCAAGAAATTTCCGATATGCAATTGGCCATCAAAAATCGGAATATCGATTTTCATTTTCTATTCAGAAGATTCAGTAGTAAATGAGTACCTCCCATGTTGCCCGTAAAGAGAGGGATTCCGCTGATATTGCATTTGATTGAACCGACGAGATGGAGGTCCATTAATAGCGGCTTCAAACTCATCATCAGAATCCATGTCGGGAGAAATCAAAGTGGAGCGACGCTGTGGATACACAGGCTCCTCCAGATCGTCCTACTCCATTCGCCGAGCTAGGTTACTGTGATAAAGAGATGCTCCATTGAAAGGGGGTTGAGGCGACTCCCTGATTCGGGTTCGTGCTGGGGCGAGACTGATCTCAGCTGGCGATGTCGGTCGCGTAATGGCCTGCCTCACCTCCATGGTGAGGTCATCCATTTTGCGATGTATTTCATGCATCTCCTACCAGAGAAACTCCAGGGAGATCGAGGATTTGGGGAAATTGCCGTCGGCAGGATTGGCCATCGAGGATGGCAATAGCCGGCTCTGATACCAATTGATGCAACAATAGAAGAAAAAAATCTAATTAAGGACTCAAAATAATCCCAGATGCTGATTCTGGGATGATTCCATTGATAACACTTCTCGATCGAGAAGATCTCAAAAGAAAATGGACTTACAAGTTTGAAAAATGAAAAGTGGGTTCAAATTTACAAGCTGCGGGTTTAAATACCCTCCGCAGTTTAAAGAAGACTTATGAGAGCCGTTGATTTCAAACAGGCTCTCGATTCAACACACGTGTCCCTCTTTTCAACGATAACTGAAAGATATTCTCAATGAAATCATTAGTTTCATGTTTGTTATCATCAAAATCGAGATTAAAAGATTAAGACCAAGGTTGAAAACCTAAAGCCAATAATCTCCCCCTTTTTGATGATGACAAACATCCTTAAGAAAATATATCATTCAAAGCATAAAGGATATCAACTAAGGGATTTCTCCCCCTATCAACATGCATATCTATGAAAATAAACTCTCCTATCTATATGCATGCATTTCCTATATTTTTCTCCCATTTATCTATAATTTTCTTCCCAATTTTCACATATACTTTTCTTCGTGGTTTTCTCCCCCTTTTCTCCATAGTTTTCTCCTACTTTTCTTATACTTTTCTCCTCCTTTATACCTATACTCTTCTCCCCCTTTTGACATCAATCAAAAAGGGCAAGAAAGGTCAATCTAGTTAAAGGGATGAAACACAAGTAATTTATCATGAAGTTGAGACTCTAAAGATTTTTCATGAAACATGTAGATCTCAACCAAAGGGATGGAAAACAAATATTTAACATAAAACATAATTCATACAGGATATGTTCAAAACATAATTGGAATTCAAAGTTAAATCATATATGATCTCAAGTATGAATGTTTTCATGAATATGGTTCTCTTTCATGATATTTTTGATTTCATTCAAACTTTTAAAATACTGAGATCTAATCATTTAAAGCATGTTTGAGAAGTTTGAAATGAAAATAATATCATTTGATCCAAATATAAACTTAACACATTTTTATTTGAAATAAGCATGAAAAATATGAAAATGCTAAGTCTCAAGTTTTGCTATCTACTCATGTTTTCTCAAACTTAGGCATCTATATATCAAACATGAGAGAATGTAAGTCTATGAATCAAGTTTGGGCTTAAGATGAAATTTTTAATTCACTTTGTTGACTTAGGTCAACCTATACCTCAAGTTTTCAAAAGTCAAAATTTTAAAACTTGTTATATTTTTGATGAAAGTCTTTGGTATATTTTTGGATGAAAATTTTGATACCAAATATTGAATGGCCATTTGAAATGCATGTATAAAATTTGAACTCAAAAGAATTTTCAAAGACCATTTTTCATCTTATATTGATTCTAATGAACAAATGGATATTTCTAGCTATCATCCAAGATATCAAAATTATTTCTAGGAATGAATTTACTCAAGAAATTATGTGAATGATATTAGAAATGGAATCCAAATGGTATACATGAGTTTTCATTTGAAGTTTTTGAAGAAAAATCAAAGTATCGGAAAGATTGATATTTCAAATAAGTGATACTTTGAGTTTTGAAATCCAACTTCAAAATTCCATTATTAATTAGATTCTTGATGAAATGTTTTGAAATTTTTTACTGAAGAAACTAGATTTTTCAGTAAATGTGCAATTTCAAGAATCATTTAAAAAGAATTTTTCTATAATTTTCTAGAAATAACTAAAATTGATACAAATTGTAGGTTGAAATAGTATTTTTATAATTTTCAGTTATTCTTAAAACTTCTTCAATTTTCATTCAAACTTTCATGACACCACATGATGGTCATGTAAAGAGTATATGTCAAGTTTGACATGAAAATTATATCCTTAAGTCAAGATATCAACCTAGCATGGTTTCATTCAAAACTAAACTAGTTTTTATGAAACTTGATAAGTTTCAATCTTAACATTTACTCACAATTTTTCAAATTTAAACCTATGGATACCTAACATGAGTAAATTTAAACATGTTTCTTAAATATGGACTGAAAATGAGACATTTAAGTCAACTTGTTGACTTGGGTCAACTAGGTTCAAAAGAGGTTTTCATGAAACCACCTCTATGTCATTTTATCCATATCCATATAAATTTTTCACTCTAAGTGCTTGGAAATATGTCATACCTATTCCTAAACATGTTTATGAAGTTTTGGACTTAAAATAAAATATCTAAGTCGATTTGTTGACTTGAGTCAAACTTCTCAAGCTTAAGTTCTCTAAATTGACTTAGTTTTCAATTTGCTCAATCTCTTATGAATTTTCAATTTTAAGCAAATGACAACTAATCATTAACACACATAAACATGTTCATCAAATTTTCAACTTAAGATGAAGTCTCTAAAGAAAAGTATTAACCTAGTTCAATTTCATAAATATCATGATATCATAAAATGAGCTAAGTTATCAAGATTTTTCTTACTCACGAAGATTTAAATATTTATCATGCATAATCAATCATGAGCATAGAGAGATCACTTAAGCATAAGTATTCAAGTATTATACTAAGATTTTTGCAAAAATTAAATTCATACCTCAGTCTTAGAAATTTGCCCAACTTTTCATTTTCATTTTTATTTTCTTTTAGATAACATTGCCTTTCATTAACATTCACAACTTGTAAGTAGACTTCATTAGTAGCATAATGAAATAATATGCCTACTAGCAAGCTAACATACTAAATAGCAAGGGTTCAATACAAAGTTTCATTAAAAAAATTTAACCTATGCTAGATAGAAAAAATTCATTTTAATGAGGATATCATGATATCAAAATGAATCTAAGGAGATCCTAAGATATGAAACCTTTGAGGAATAAGATATCTAATCATGTTAAACTAGTTTGGACTTACAAGAAGGTCTCTAATAATATATATTTATCTAGAGCAAGTTTCATTTAATGAAATTTGCCTAAGTGCTAAGATTCTACCTACTCATGAAAAATTAAGGATTTTATCATGCAAATCTAATCATGAGTATAGAGACATAGTTTAAGCATAAACATTGAGGTATAATACTAAGATTTTGAATTTATCAAAGTTATACCCTATTCATGATAATTTAGCCAAACTATTTTTTTTTCTTATTAGTCTTTCTAAAATATTTATAACTTGCAAGTATACTTTATAAGTAGAAAATGAAACCAAATCTACATGCAAGCTATCAAACTAAATAGTGAAGAGAAAAATCAAGTATCATTTTCAAAATTCAACCTCATTAAATAGCTTGGATTCATTTTCATATAAATCTTCGTGATAACCAAATGAATCAAGAGATCTCAAAATATGAAATTTTGAAAAATATGATCTTCAACCCTTCATATTGGTTGAAAACCGAAAGTCATAATTAGCATACGATTTAAAACCGCAAGGTTGCTTAGGCCCATTACAGGCCACATAGGTCTCCGAGGAGACCGGGAAATCAAAAAAATCAAAAATCATTTGAAATATATTAAGAGCGGGGAAAATCAATCAATTTTAAGCATGTATCATGAACTCCAACTATTAATGGATCAATTAAAGTTAAGAGATGATACCAAAACTTTTTAGATGCCAACTTTCATTTCCATGGGCATCTAGGTGGGAATCTTGAAGTTGCAACCATGTAAGGATCTTTCCTTCAATTTCTTGGTCAACTTCAACTCTTCAATTTATATTACCCTTGTGTGGTGGCTCCCCCTACAAAAAAGCATGAAACTTTTGGTACCCAAATGACTTTGGGTCCTTGGGGGTTAGATGGCCTAGGAATCCAAAGTGTCCTAGCAACACTTGAATTTTTTTTAAATGCACACTCATGGATAACATGGCCATAATCACCACAACAAAAACAATGTCCATTGAATTTCTTTTTATTTGTGCTATGGACATTAGATCTATTTTTAGAATGCTTATCATATGAAGCATGATGAGCATGAGCATTCTTAGATGAAACTTTTTTATTTCGAGCATGAGGTTTAAATGTGGAATGTCTAACATGAGAATGATGATGAACATTTACATTCTTTACACAGGCATTTTTTTTATAGTGTTATTAGGAGATGAAGCATTTTTTAATTCATTTACTTTCTTATTCAAGAAAGTAATCTCACCTTTCAATTCATTCATGGATTTGTGCAATGCATGTAATTGAGATTTTAACATGCAATTCTCATTTTCTAAATTGTTATTTTTAAGCTTCAAATTCTTAAGCTCAAGTTCTACATTATCATGGCATAAATCAAATGACCTAGATTTCAATTTTTCATTTTCTAATTTGGATTAATGCAAATGAGAATTAAGCATCTCATTTTCCTTTTTCAACCTTTTATTTTCCTTGTCTTTTCTAACAAGCAAGTCATATATTTTTTGACATTCCTCAACTAGTTCTTCATATGGCATATTGAATGAACTAGAAGAGCTAGTACCACTACTAGAAATTGGTTCTTCAGCAACGGCTATTAGCAATGGCCGCTCAAGCCGTTGCAGATATGTTGTACACTACTAAAAATTGAGTCTTCAGCAACGGCCGCTCAAGTCGTTGCTATTTGCAACGACATTCTTACGGTCGCCCAAGCCGTTGCAGATATGTTGTATCTGCAACGGCTTTCTAACGGACATGCGAGCCGTTGCTGATAATTTTAATTATCAGCAACGGTTTGCTAACGGACAAGTGAGCCGTTGCTGATGATAACTTATCAGCAACGGCTTTCTAACGGGCGAGTGAGTCGTTGCTGAAAATTTTATATAGGTCGCAGATCGCGCCCGCCCCTTCTTCCTCCCGCTGCTGCCGCCGCCTCCTCCTCCCGCCTCTCACCGCCGCTGCCGACGCCGCCAAGCTGCCGCTGCCGACGCCGACGCCGACGCCGCCAAGCTGCCGCTGCCGACGCCGACGTTGTCGAGCTGTCGTTGCCGACGCCGACGCCGTCAAGCTACCGCTGCCGATGCTGCCATCCGTCCTCGACCGCCGATTTCAGGTATTCCTCGCCGCCCGGCCTTCTCTTCCCATTGCGGGCGGCGGGAAATACGATCGAAACCCTATTTTTAGGGTTTTGGCCGGCGACGGACGACCGATGGCCGCCGCTGGAGTCCACCGGGCTCCGGCGCCGGAAATCATAGTTTTAGATTTATTTATTTGTTAATTAATTATTTAATTTGTTAGATTAATTTTTAGGGTTTAGATTAATTTTTAGAGTTTATATTAATTTTTAGTTTAATTTAGTTAGATTAATATTTAATAATGGTAGGTTAATTATTTAAATTAATGAAAATGATGTAGATTAATATTAATTAATTAGTTAAAATATTGTTAATTAGTCCAAAGTTGTCCTCAGTGGACTCGCGTCGGAATTGTCCACTTCGGACGCGCGCCGGAATCGTCCACTTCGGACGCGTGCCGGAATAGTTCATTTTGGACTTCCGCCGAAATCGTTTAATTTGGACTCGTGTCGGAATTGTCCAATATGGACTCGAACTGACTCAAAACATTTAGAAAATAATCATCCATCCGACGAGTTGATATGTTTCACGTACGCATCGACGAGTTGGATATGATTTAGCAAAACCTTAGATCTGTTCGGGGATTGTATGTTCGTGTAAAAGAAGTAGATGATCTTTTATACGACGTACAATTCTTGAATTGTCCCTGATTGGACAATTTGGGAATATAGTTATTTGTACTGCACTTACATTTTTCTTTTAACCGTTAACTAATTATTCTAAATTTCGGCAGCATCTCTCTTGTTCTCTGATACGTGCCCAGATGATATGCGTATTCGGAGAACTGTAGGGAGATGCTGCCGAAATTTAGAATGAAGTTAGCGGTTAAAATAAGTACTTAGTGCAATATAAATAACATAAATCCCGAATGGAATAGGACAATCTCACCTAAAGACATTAAGCAAAGAAATTGTCATTGATTGACAGAATCATATTGGCTGATCGATGTTGGATGTACCGACGTCTTGATCGTGGAGCTTTAACGAATGAGTTTTGATTAGGCGTAACGTACTTCCTAAATTTTGCCTATTCGAATCAGAATTTCGTTAGCATCGGTGATCAAATCCGATGTCTGTGCCGCATTCAGATGACGGGGGTGTTCGACATTCAGATGGACGTTTAAATATATTTTGTCACTCTGGTCGTGCTTTTGGTTCTCATCCATCTCAACACTTAAGTGATGAAGAGTATCATTTGGCACACTTGTATGTATTACTCAATTGTCCAGAGATTGAACAATTCAATGAAATATTTGATATTGAGATGGTGCAAAAATACTCTATTCACAACGATCAAGAATTGGAGAGATTACGGAATCGTGATTTCCCTACTTGGATTCAGACTTACAGCAAAGATCACAGAGCTGAAATAGATGAAAGAATATTTGAGTTTATTAGTGGACCGTCGCGACTAGTGTCGTGCTATAGCGAATATTTTGTTAATGGGTACAAATTTCACACGGTAGAATATGCCTTTACAAAGAAGACGATGAATGCCGAGGTCTGTGTGAAAGGGACAACCTATGTTGAATGTGATATGGATTTTTTTGGACTGGTGGAAGAAGTGATAGAGTTGCACTATTTCGGCTTGAAATCAATGAACTTATTTAGGTGTCATTGGTTCGATACAACAAAACGGGGCACGAAAGTTCATCCAAAATACAAACTTGTTGAGGTTAATTACAAATATAAATTGGCAGCAAATGAGCCTTTTATATTGGCATCACAAGCCAAACAAATATAT
This sequence comes from Canna indica, assembly GCA_034359265.1. Classification (NCBI taxonomy): domain Eukaryota; kingdom Viridiplantae; phylum Streptophyta; class Magnoliopsida; order Zingiberales; family Cannaceae; genus Canna; species Canna indica. Next base: position 72,204,703 of record CP136894.1, on the reverse strand, counting down.
TACGCGAAGTATTCGGCTTAAAATAAAGATAGAGCAGATTGGCGTGTAGTCTGTAAGACTAAAGGTAGAGGAAAAATTGATCCGATAGCAGGAGAAAATGAGCTGATACCTGATATGACAGATGGTTTCTATCAAGAAGATGATCCTCCTGCTGTAGATCATATTATTCCAATACTCGAGGATGCAAACACAATGTCAATTCAATTAGAAGTTGAATATGCTGATGATGACGATCATGAAATTGAGGAAGCTGGAGATGAAGAAGAGGAAGAAGGGGAAGAAGATGAAGAATTCGAATACTATTATTCAGATGATGAGGAATAATTGTAAAGTATATATTTTATTAAATATATCTCTACTATTTATACAATAATATGATTATATGTCTATTCGACAGATATGTCTGGTCGTGGTTATCGTCGCACGAGAGCTTCAGAGTCTCCGATCGGTGAGACTCCAACACTTACTCATGCTGTTGATACTTCTGTTGCTGATCCTCATGCCGATGATACTGCCGAGGCTAGTACATCCAGACGCAGGCGGTCACGCGGGCCGAACAGGTGGCAGCCTCCACCAGCCACAGAGTCACGTAGATTTATTAGCGTGATTGGGTAGCGGTAATATATCATGAATTATGAATCATTACAAATTCATTATATCATAATATAATATTAAAATTTATTTTTGTTGTGCAGGTTCGAGCAAGAAGAAGTGCCGAGGACAATTTCTTCTACTATTTGACGATACATGCATGGGGTATGGTCTACGTGGTCTCACGTGCCTAGCGAGCACGTCGACATGTTATGGCGCGAGTTTGAGGCACGTATTATTTTTTTTATACATGCATGATGATTAATATTGGTACTGATATTATTATTCTGCAGGCTCGCTATACATGGGCTGAGGATCAGAGGCCCTTCATCTACGCTGCCTGGGAGGCTATTTCCCGGGCAAGGTACAACGGGCAGCTGGGGCAGGCCCGGTCCCAGGAGATGGCACGAGCTGGGACTACTAACATCGCGGAGACTCGGGGATACGACCCCGATTGGATTACTCCGGATATATGGGACCAACTCATGGGAATATGGTCGACGGATTCGATGGCAGGAGGTTTCTAGGAATGCGGCTAGAAATCGCATGTCGGGGGGAGCAGCGCGTCACACCTGCGGCTCTATTGCATTTGTAGTGCACGCGAACCATATGGTTAGTATACCTTTTAATTATATATTTTATTTGTTACTATGTGTACTAATTAATGTATTATGTTTTGTAAATGTAGACAACGGTGTCGAATAACGTGACTGTCCAGCGACCCTCCCCGATGGCGGTGTTTGAGCGGACTCACCGTCGAGCATATGGGATGGGGGAGTACATCGACAATCGCGCTGCATACATTATGGTAACTATATATTTGTTTAAATTATTCATTATATATTTATAATTTAAGTTTTATGATAAATATTAAACAAAAAATCAAACTCGAGTAGGAGACCTACAGCCAGACGGTGGTGCAGCGCGGGGGCACCCCCGAGGACTTTGACACAGCAACGTGGGTCGAGGCCGCAGGTGGCTGGGACCATAGCCGCGTATATGACTTTGTAGATAGTGGTCATGCGCGAGCCATGCTAGGGCCACTTGGGACACCGACCCCTCCGGTCGCTGCTGAGAGGCCGTCCACCTCCAAATCCAGTTATGATCATAGTAGCAGAATAAGGACTCTAGAGGACACGGTCGCGCGTCAGACTGAGATGATGGAGCGCCAGAGTCAGATGATGGCGGATATGCATGCTATGCTACGCAACATGTCAGGTCATCCCGAAGCAGGCATCTCTTCGGCATCATCTCATCCATCGCCCTCGAGTCAGTCCACGCCGGTGTACACTCAAGCACTCCAGACCCCGCCAAATAATCCAGGCCATCCTCCATCGTCATCGTGAGATTTTTTTTATATTGACTTTGTTACTGAGATATTATACTTGTTTAATTTATTTTGTTTGGATATTGATACTTCAATTTTGCATTTGAATAGTTTTTATACTATTTCGGATAATTATAAATATAAATATAATTGTTTTGATGTATATCTTGGTGTATTTGTGATGTGTGAATGATGTGTGTATGAGTGTATGGGTGTGTGAGTTATGTATCAGATAATGTATCAATGTATCAATGGAAATTTAAAATTTTAATTTTTTTCATTTCCAAGTTCACATCATCAGCAACGGCTTTCCCACGGCCGTTCGTGGGAAAGCCGTTGCTAAATGTTTATCGAAAGCCGTTGCTGATGACCTACAGCAACGGCTTAACAACGGTCTTTTACTAACGGTGTTGCTACGGACTCACCAGCCGTTGCTATTAATGTTTTCAGCAACGGCTCCATGTCCGTGGCAAAACTGTTGCTGATAATATTATTAGCAACGGCCAGAGCGGCCGTTGCTAAGTTATTAGCAACACGCTTTTCTGCCACGGCTCCGTTGCAACGGGTAGGGCCGTTGCAAGCCGTTGCTGATGCCCATTTTTCCAGTAGTGGTATCTGCAACGATGTTCTAACGGACACGTGAGCCGTTGCAGATATTAATTACCTTAGCAACGGCTTTCTAACGACTAAGTGAGTCGTTGCTAATAAGTTTATATAGGGCACGCGTTCGCGCCCGCCCCCTTCTTCCTCTTCCTCTACCCGCCACCGCTACTCTCTTCCGACGCCGCTGCCGCCGAGCTACGGCTGCCGACGCCGCCGCCCCGTCCTCGACCTCCGGTTCTGACCTCCGCCTCTCGTTCGATTCAAGGTATTTCTCGCCGCTTCTGACCCTCTATTTGTTAGAGCCGGCTGAAACCCTTAAAATAGGATTCCGACCGACAGCCGGTGGTTTATGCAGTGTCCGGACACTGGACTCCGGCACCGAAAATGCTTATATAATATTATTTTTATATATTTTTAATTTTTAATTAATTGTTTGAATTAATTATTTAATTAATTATTTAATTATTTAATTATTTAATTATTTAATTTGTTAGATTAATTTTTAAGGTTTAGATTAATTGTTATGATTTTTAGATTAATTGTTAGAGTTTAGAGTAATTTTTAGATTAATATTATGTTTTAGATTAATAATTGTAGGTTAATTATTTAAATTAGTTAAAATGTTGTAGATTAATATTAATTAATTAGTTAAAATGTTAATTAGTCCGGAGTAGTCCTCAGTGGACTCACGCCAGAATCGTCCACTTCGAACTTGCAGCGGAATCGTCAATTTCGGACTCGCGTCGGAATCGTCCACTTCGGACTCGTGCCGGAATCGTCCAATTTGGACTCGTGTCGGAATTGTCCACTATGGACTCGAACTGACTTAAAACATTTAGAAAATAGTCATCCATCCGACGAGTTGATACGTTTCACGTACGCATCGACGAGTCGGATATGATTTAGCAAAATCTTAGATCCGTTCAGGGGTTGTATGTTCGTATAAAAGAAGTAGATGATCTTTTATACGACGTACAACCCTTGAATTGTCCCTAATTGGACAATTTGGGAATATAATTATTTGTATTGCACTTACGTTTTTCTTTTAACCGTTAACTTATTCTAAATTTCGGCAGCATCTCTCTTGTTCTCCTATACGTGCCCAGATGATATGCGTATTCGGAGAACTATAGGGAGATGCTGCAGAAATTTAGAATGAAGTTAGCGATTAAAAGAAATAGTTAGTGCAATATAAATAATATAAATCCCGAATGGAATAAGACCATCTCACCTAAAGGCATTAACCTAAGAAATTGTCGTTGATTGACATAATCATGTCGGCTGATTGAAGTTGGATGTACCGACGTCTTGATCATGGAGCTTTAACGAATGAGTTTCAATTAGGCGTAACTTACTTCCTAAATTTCGCCTATTCAAATCAAAAATTCATTAGTGTCGATGACAAAATCCGATGTCCCTGCAGCATTTGCTTGGAAGGATGATTTTTGGATCGGGAAACTATCACTTTACATCTATATAGCAAAGGATTGCACCAAGATATTTTCTATGGGCTTGTCACAGGGAGTCGCGTGAAGTCGGGACATCGAGCAATCCTGTCGTTCAGACACATGGTGAATCTTCCTCTGCTAGTGTTTCGTCATCCAGTCAATCTAATCCCTATAGAATTATGATACTTAATAGTTTTGGGGGTCAATTCCACCTGAATGATAATGTTGATCGATCAGTTACTGAGACGTCAGTCCCACCAGATACTACAATGGTTGATATCACAGAAGTACAAATTGCGGTAGAGATTGAATTGCCGAATAAAGAAGCTGCAGAATTTTACGAGATGTTGAAAGCTGCCGATGAACCTTTGTATAAGAATTGTCCTAAATACACTAGATTTTCAGCAATGACGCAACTCCTAAACATCAAGGCCGATTGTAATATCAGCGAGGTTGCGTATGATCGGATTGCAGGATTGATTAATGGAATATTGCATACTGATAATAAGTTTGAGCCAACTTTTTATAAAACTAAAAAATTGATGAGAAAATTGGGGCTGGGGTACGAAAAAATACACGCGTGCCAAAATAACTACATTTTATATTATAAAGAAAATATGCAGTTGGATAAATGCCCTGTATGTCAACTTCCTCGTTACAAGGAGAAGAAATTCGTTCGATAGAAAAATATCCCGTTTAAGGTGCTTCGGTATTTTTCACTAAAATCGAGGCTTCAAAGATTATTCATGTCAGAAAAGATGGCCCCCTACATGAGTTGGCATGCAAGAAGTCGTGATGAAATAGTAATGACTCATCCATCCAACAGTGAAGCATGGATACATTTGGATACATGTTATCCTTCATTTGCTAAGGATACTAGAAATATTAGATTGGGATTGTGCACAGATGGTTTTAATCCGTTTGGACATTCTACAACTCCTTATTCAGTTTGGCCAGTGCTGTTGACAGTTTATGATTTGCCACCGTCAATGTGTATGAAAGATGAATTTATTTATCTTTCAATGATTATTCCGGGTCCTAAGGGTCCGCGAAAAGAAATTGACATATTTCTCAGACCCTTGATAGATGAATTGAAAACATTGTGGACTGAGGGAGCTGTCACTTATGATTGTCATCGGAAGCAAAACTTCAATTTAAAGGCCGCGGTCTTGTGGACAATCAATGATTTCCTGGCGTACGGCATGTTGTCTGGTTGGAGCACTCACGACCGACTCTCTTGTCCGTATTGTATGGAACACTCTAAATCAATCAGTCTACAGAATGGACGAAAAATCTCATTCTTTGATTGTCATCGTCGATTCCTACCGGTTAATCATCAGTATCGAAGGAATCGTAATAAATTTACTAAGGGCAGAGTCGAAAGAGATGTGCCACCACCGATGTTGTCTGGTGAACAAATGTTAGCACGTGTTTCAGCAGTTCAAGAGATAGTATTTGGTCGGAATGAAAGAGTGTCAGACTTTGGTCAAACACATAACTGGGTAAAAAAAAGTATCTTTTGGGAATTGCCCTATTGGAGTTCATTACTGATTCGACATAATTTAGATGTCATGCACATTAAAAAAAATGTGTTTCATAATATTTTCAACACTTTGATGGATGTTTTCGGAAAAACTAAAGATAATGTCAAAGCCCGACATGATCTGAAAATACTTTGTAAGAGACCAGAGTTGGAGTTACAAGAGGTCAAAGGATGATATTTGAAACCGAAGGCCCCGTATGTGTTAAATAAACAACGGATCAAAGATGTTTGTCAATGGATAAAAGAACTCAGATTACCCGATGGATATGCTTCAAACTTATCTCGATGTGTGAACGTCGATGATTGCAAAATATCAGGGATGAAGAGCCATGATTGTCATGTATTGATGCAGAGATTGTTTCCGATCGTATTCCGAGATCTTCTACCTGATAATATTTGGGGTCCGTTGACTGAATTAAGTATGTTTTTTAGAAACATTTATGCAAATGTCCTTCGAGTCGAAGATATGTCAACACTTGAAAGTAATATTGTTGAAATCATATGCAAGTTGGAGCAATTTTCCCTCCTGCATTTTTTGACTCGATGGAGCATCTACCGATACACTTGGCATACGAGTCACGAGTTGGTGGCCCCGTTCAATATCGGTGGATGTACTTATTTGAAAGATACATGAATCGTCTGAAGAAAAAAGTAAAGAACACCGCAGCTGTTGAAGGATCAATATCTGAATCGTATATCATCCAAGAAATTTCAACATTCTGCTCATTTTACTTTGAATCGATAGTACATACAAGATTTGATCGTCTTCCATGTAACGACGACGGGGGAGTTCGACATTCAGATGAACGTTTATATATATTTTGTCACTCTGGTCGTGCTTTTGGTTCTCGTCCATCTCGACACTTAAGCGAGGAAGAGTATCAGTTGGCACACTTATATGTATTACTCAATTGTTCAGAGATTGAACAATTCATTGAAATATTTGACATTGAGATGGTGCAAAAATACTCTATTCACAACGATAAAGAATTAGAGAGATTACGGAATCGTGATTTCCCTACATGGATTCAAGCTTACAACAAAGATCACCGAGCTGAAATAAATGAAAGAATATTTGAGTTTGTTAGTGGACCGTCGCGACTAGTGTCCTGTTATAGAGGATATTTTGTTAATGGATATAAATTTCACACGGTGGAATATGCATTTACAAAGAAGACGATGAATGCCGGGGTCTGCGTGAAAGAGACAACTTATGTTAAATATGATATGAATTTTTATGGACTGGTGGAAGAAGTGATAGAGTTGCACTACTTCGCCTTAAAATCAGTGATCCTATTTAGATGTCATTGGTTCGATACAACAGAAAGGGGCATGAAAATTAATCTAAAATACAAACTTGTTGAGGTTAATTACAAATCAAAATTGGCAGCAAATGAGCCTTTTATATTGGCATCACAAGCCGAATAAGTATATTATGCGACGTATCCGGCTCAAAATAAAGATAGAGCAGATTGGCGTGTAGTCTGTAAGACTAAAGGTAGAGGAAAAATTGATCTGATAGCAGGAGAAAATGAGTCGATACCTGATGTGACAGATGGTTTCTATCAAGAAGATGATCCTCTTGCTGTAGATCGTATTATTCCAATACTCGAGGATGCAGACACAACGTCAATTCAATTAGAAGTTGAATATGCTGATGATGACGATCATGAAATTGAGGAAGTTGGAGATGAAGAATATGAAGAAGAGGAAGAAAAGGAAGAATTCAAAGACTATTACTCAGGTGATAGAAATAATTATAAAGTACATCACTACTAGAAAAATGGGCATCAGCAACGGCTAATGCCGTTGCTGAGCCATTGCTGAAGAGCATCAGCAATGGCCGAGCCGTTGCAATGGATCCGAGCGTTAGTAAAATCCCGTCGCTAAGCCGTTGCTGTAGGTCATCAGCAACGACTTTCGATACACTTTTAGCAACAGCTTTCCCACGGACGGCCGTGGGAAAGCCGTTGCTGATGATGTGAACCTGGTAACGAAAAAATTTAAAATTTAAAATTTACATTGATACATTGATACATTATCTGATACATAACTCACACACCCATACACTCATACACACATTTATTCACACATCACAAATACACCAAGATATACATCAAAACAATTATATTTATATTGATAATTATCCACGATAGTATAAAAACTATTCAAATGCAAAATTGAAGTATCAATATCCAAACAAAATAAATTAAACAAGTCCAATATCTCAGTAACAAAGTCAATATAAAAAAAATCTCACGATGACGATGGAGAATAGCCTGGATCATATGGCGGGGTCTGGAGTGCTTGAGTGTACACCGGCGTGGACTGACTTGAGGACGATGGATTAGATGATGCCGAAGAGATGCCTGCTTCGGGATGACCTGACATGTTGCGTAGCATAGCTTGTATATCCGCCATCATCTGACTCTGGCGCTCCATTATCTCAGTCTGACGCGCGACTGTGTCCTCTAGAGTCCTTATTCTGCTACTATGATCATAACTGGATCTAGAGCTGGACGGCCGCTCACCAGCGACCGGAGGGGTCGGTGCCCCAAGTGGCCCTAGTACGGCTCGCGCATGACCACTATCTGCGAAGCCATATACGCGGTCATGGTCCCAGCCACCTGCGGCCTCGACCCACGTTGCTGCGTCAAAGTCCTCGGGGGTACCCCCGCGCTGCACCACCGTCTGGTTATAGGTCTCCTACTCGAGTTTGATTTTTTGTTTAATATTGATCATAAAACTTAAATTATAAATATATAATGAATAATTTAAACAAATATATAGTTACCATAATGTATGCAGCGCGGTTGTCGATGTACTCCCCCGTCCCATGTGCTCGACGGTGAGTCCGCTCAAACACCGCCATCGGGGAGGGTCGCTGGACAGTCCCGTCATCCGACACCGTCGTCTACATTTACAAAACAAATACATTAATTAGTACACATAGTAACAAATAAAATATATAATTAAAAGATATACTTACCATACGATTTGCGTGTACTGCAAATGCAACAGAGCCGCCGGTGTGACGCGCTGCTCCCCCCGACATGCGATTTCTAGCCGCATTCCGAGAAACCTCCTGCCATCGATCCGTCGACCATATTCCCACGAGCTGGTCTCATATATCCGGAGTAATCCAATCGGGGTCGTATCCCCGAGTCTCCGCGATGTTAGTAGTCCCAGCTCGGGCCATCGCCTGGGATCGAGCCTGCCCCAGCTGCCCGTTGTACCTTGCTCGGGAAATAGCCTCCCAGACAGCGTAAATGAAGGGCCTTTGGTCCTCGGCCCATGTATAGCGAGCCTGCAAAATAATAATATCAGTACCAATATTAATCATCATGTATGTAAAAATAATAATAATACGTGCCTCAAACTCGCGCCATAACATGTCGACGTGCTCGCTAGGCACATGAGACCACGTAGGCCATGCTCCGTGCATGTATCGTCGAATAGTAGAAGAAATGCTCCTCGGCACTTCTTCTTGCTCAACCTGCACAACAAAAATAAATTTTAATATTATATTATGATATAATGAATTTGTAATGATTCATAATTCATGATATATTACCGCTCCCCAATCACGCCAATCAATCTACGTGACTTTGTGGCTGGTGCACACTACTAGAAATTGAGTCTTCAGCAACGGCTATCAGCAACGGCCGCTCAAACCGTTGCTATTTCCAATGGCATTCTTACGGCCGCTCGAGCCGTTGCAGATATGTTGTATCTGCAATGGCTTTCTAACGGACACGCGAGCCGTTGCTGATGATTTTAATTATCAGCAACGGCTTTCTATCAGACAAGTGAGCCGTTGCTGATGATAACTTATTAGCAACGGCTTTCTAACGGGCAAGTGAGCCGTTGCTGATAAGTTTATATAGGGCACGCGATCGCGCCCGACCCTTCTTCCTCCCGCTGCTGCCGCCGCCGCCTCCTCCTCCCGCCTCTCACCGCCGCTGCCGACACCGACGACGCCTCTTCCTCCTCCCGCTGCTGCCGACACTGTCAGGTATACATCGCCGGCCGGTCGTCACTTCCCGTTGCGGCCGGCGGGAAATCCGATCGAAACCCTAAAAATAGGGTTTCGGCCGACGGCGGTCGGCCGATGGCCGCCACCGGACCTTGTACAGTGGTCGGACAGTGTGTCCGACCACTGTACGCCGGCGCCGGAGTCCACCTGACTCCGACGCCAGAATTTGTAGATTAATATATATATATTAATTGTTTTTTAATTGTTAATTAATTATTTAGATTAATTGTTTAATTTGTTAGATTAATTATTAGGGTTTAGATTAATTTCGGAATTGTCCATTTCGGACGCGCGCCGGAATCGTCCACTTCGGACTCTTGCCGAAATCGTTGAATTTGGACTCATGTCAGAATTGTCTAATATGGACTCGAACTGTCTCGAAACATTTAGAAAATAATCATCCATCCGACGAGTTGATATGTTTCACGTACGCATCGACGAGTCGGATATGATTTAGCAAAACCTTAGATTCGTTCGGGGATTGTATGTTCGTGTAAAAGAAGTAGATGATCTATTATACGACGTACAATTCTTGAATTGTCCCTGATTGAATAATTTGGGAATATAGTTATTTGTACTGCACTTACGTTTTTATTTTAACTGTTAAGTAATTATTCTAAATTTCGGCAATATCTCTCTTGTTCTCCGATACGCGCCCAAATAATATGCGTATTCGGAGAACTGTAGGAAGATGCTGCCGAAATTTAGAATAAAGTTAACGATTAAAATAAGTACTTAGTGCAATATAAATAACATAAATCCCGAATGGAATAGGACAATCTCACCTAAAGACATTAACCAAAGAAATTGTCATTGATTGACATAATCATGTTGGCTGATCGAAGTTGGATGTACCGACGTCTTGATCGTGGAGCTTTAACGAATGAGTTTCGATTAGGCGTAACGTACTTCCTAAATTTCGCCTATTCGAATCGGAATTTCGTTAGCACCGGTGATCAAATCCGATGTCCGTGCCGTATTTGTTTGAATGGACGATTTTTGGATCGGGAGACTGTCACTCTGCATCTATATAGCAAAGGATTTGCACCAAGATATTTTCTATGGACTTGTCACGGGGAGTCACGCAAAGTCGGGACGTCGAGCAATCCTATCGTTCAGACATATGGTGAATCTTCCTCTGCTGGTGCTTCTTTATCCAGTCAATGTAATCCCTATAGAACTATGATACTTGATAGTCTTGGGGGTCAATTCCACCTGAATGATAATGTTGATCGACCAGTTCTTCAGACATCAGTCCCACCAGATACTACAGCGGTTGATATCACACAAGTACAAACTGCGGTAGAGATTGAATTACCGAATAAAGAAGCTGCAGAATTTTACGAGATGTTGAAAGCTGCCGATGAACCTTTGTATGAGAATTGTCCTAAATACACTAGGTTTTCAGCAATAAGACAACTCTTACCATCAAGGCCAATTGTAATATCAGCGGAGTTGCGTATGATCGGATTGCTGGATTGATTAATGGAATGCTGCCTACTAAAAACAAGTTTGAGCCAACTTTTTATAAGACTAAAAAGCTAATGAGAAAATTGGGGCTTGGGTACGAAAAAATACACGCGTGCCAAAATAACTGCATTTTATATTATAAAGAAAATGTGCAGTTGGATAAATGCCCTGTATGTCAACATCCTCGTTACAAGGAGAAGAAATCGGTCCGACAGAAAAATATCCCGTTTAAGGTGCTTCGGTATTTTCCACTAACACCGAGGCTTCAAAGATTATTCATGTCGAAAAAGACAGCCCCCTACATGAGTTGGCATGCAAGAAGTCGTGATGATACAGTAATGACTCATCCATCTGACAGTGAAGCATGGAAACATTTGGATACATGTTATCCTTCATTTTCTAGGGATACTAGAAATATCAGATTGGGATTGTGCACAGATAGTTTTAATCCGTTTGGATATTCTGCAACTCCTTATTCTGTTTGGCCAGTGCTGCCGACAGTTTATAATTTGCTACCGTCAATGTGCATGAAAGATGAATTTATTTATCTTTCGATGATTATTCCGGATCCTAAGGGTCCGCGAAAAGAAATTGACATATTTCTCAGACCCTTGATAGATGAATTGAAAACATTGTGGACTGAGGGAGCTGTCACTTATGATTGTCATCGGAAGCAAAACTTCAATTTAAAGGCCGCGGTCTTGTGGACAATCAATGATTTCCCGGCGTACGGCATGTTGTCTAGTTGGAGCACTCACGACCGACTCTCTTGTCCGTATTGTATGGAACACTCTAAATCAATCAGTCTTCAGAACGGACGAAAAATCTCATTATTTGATTGTCATCGTCGATTCCTACCGGTTAATTATCAGTATCGAAGGAATCGTAATAAATTTACTAAGGGCAGAGTCGAAAGAGATGTGCCACCACCGATGTTGTCTGGTGAACAAATGTTAGCACGTGTTTCAGCACTTCCAGATATAGTATTTGGTCGCAATGAAAGAGTGTCAGGTTTTGGCCAAACACATAACTGGGTGAAAAAAAAAATCTTTTGGGAATTGCCCTATTGGAGTTCATTATTGATTCGACATAATTTAGATGTCATGCACATTGAAAAAAATGTGTTTGATAATATTTTCAACACTTTGATGGATATTTCCGAAAAAACTAAAGATAATGTCAAAGCCCGACATGATATGAAAATACTTTGTAAAAGATCAGAGTTGGAGTTACAAGATGTCAACGGATGATATCTGAAACCGAAGGCCCTATATGTGTTAAATAAATAATAGATCAAAGATGTTTGTCAATGGGTAAAAGAACTCAGATTACCCGATGGATATGCTTCAAACTTATCTCGATGTGTGAACGTCGATGATTGCAAAATATCAGGGATGAAGAGCCATGATTGTCATGTATTCATGCAGAGATTACTTCCGATCGCATTTCGAGATCTTCTACCTGATAATATTTGGGGTATGTTGACTGAATTAAGTATGTTTTTTAGAAACATCTGTGCAAATGTCCTTCGAGTCGAAGATATGTCAACACTTGAAAATAATATTGTTGAAATCATATGCAAGCTGGAGCAGTTTTTCCCTCCTGTATTTTTTGACTCGATGGAGCATCTACCGATACACTTGGCATACGAGGCACGAGTTGGTGGCCCCATTCAATATCGATGGATGTACTTATTTGAAAGATACATGAATCGTCTGAAGAAAAAAGTAAAGAACACCGCAGCTATTGAAGGATCAATATTTGAATCGTATATCATCCAAGAAATTTCAACATTCTGCTCATTTTACTTTGAATCGACAGTACAGACAAGATTTGATCGTCTTCCAAGTAACGACGACGGGGGTGTTCGACATTCAGATGGACGTTTAAATATATTTTGTCACTCTGGTCATGCTTTTGGTTCTCGTCCATCTCGACACTTAAGCGAGGAAGAGTATCATTTGGCACACTTGTATGTATTACTCAATTGTCCAGAGATTGAACAATTCATTAAAATATTTGACATTGAGATGGTGCAAAAATACTCTATTCACAACGATGAAGAATTGGAGAGATTACAGCATCGTGATTTCCCTACTTGGATTCAGACTTACAGCAAAGATCACAGAGTTGAAATAGATGAAAGAATATTTGAGTTTGTTAGTGGACCGTCGCGACTTGTGTCGTGCTATAGCGGATATTTTGTTAATGGGTAATTTCACACGGTTGAATATTCATTTACAAAGAAGACGATGAATGCTGGGGTCTGTGTGAAAGGGACAACCTATGTTGAATGTGATATGGATTTTTATGGACTGGTGGAAGAAGTGATAGAGTTGCACTACTTCGGCTTGAAATCAGTTATTCTATTTAGATGTCATTAGTTCGATACAACAGAAAGGGGCATGAAAGTTCATCCAAAATATAAACTTGTTGAGGTTAATTACAAATCTAAATTGACACTAAATGAGCCTTTTATATTGGCATCACAAGCCGAACAAGTATATTACGCGAAATATCCGGCTCGAAATAAAGATAGAGCAGATTGACGTGTAGTCTGTAAGACAAAAGGTAGAGGAAAAATTGATTCGATAGTAGGAGAAAATGAGCTGATACCTGATATGACACATGGTTTCTATCAAGAAGATGATCCTCCTGCTGTAGATCGTATTATTCCAATACTCGAGGATGCAGACACAACGTTAATTCAATTAGAAGTTGAATATGCTGATGATGACGATCATGAAATTGAGGAAGCTGGAGATGAAGAAGAGGAAGAAGAGGAAGAAGAGGAAGAATTCGAAGACTATTATTCAGATGATGAGGAATAATTGTAAAGTATATATTTTATTAAATATATCTCTACTATTTATACAATAATCTGATTATATGTCTGTTCGACAGATATGTCTGGTCGTGGTTATCGATGCAGGAGAGCTTCGGAGTCTCCGATCGGTGAGACTCCAGCACTTACTCATGCTGCTGATCCTCCTGTTGTTGATCCTCATGCCGAGGCTAGTACATCCAGACGCAGGCGGCCACGCGGGCCGAACAGGTGGCAGCCTCCCACTACTAGAAAAATGGGCATCAACAACGGCTGATGCCTCCCAGGCAGCATAAATGAAGGGCCTTTGGTCCCAGGCAGCGTAAATGAAGGGCCTTTGGTCCTGGGAGGCATCAACCGTTGCTGATGCCCATTTTTCTAGTAGTGGAGGCTGCCACCTGTTCGGCCCGCGTGGCCGCCTGCGTCTGGATGTACTAGCCTCGGCAGTATCATCGGCATGAGGATCAACAGCATGAGTAAGTGCTGGAGTCTCACTGATCGGAGACTCCGAAGCTCTCCTGCGTCGGTAACCACGACCAGACATATCTGTCGAACAGACATATAATCAGATTATTGTATAAATAGTAGAGATATATTTAATAAAATATATACTTTACAATTATTCCTCATCATCTGAATAATAGTCTTCGAATTCTTCCTCTTCTTCATCTCCAGCTTCCTCAATTTCATGATCATCATCATCAGCATATTCAACTTCTAATTGAATTGACGTTGTGTCTGCATCCTCGAGTATTGGAATAATACGATCTACAGCAGGAGGATCATCTTCTTGATAGAAACCATGTGTCATATCAGGTATTAGCTCATTTTCATCTACTATCGGATCAATTTTTCCTCTACCTTTTGTCTTATAGACTACACGCCAATCTGCTCTATCTTTATTTCGAGCCGGATACTTCGCGTAATATACTTGTTCGGCTTGTGATGCCAATATAAAAGGCTCATTTGCTGCCAATTTAGATTTGTAATTAACCTCAACAAGTTTGTATTTTGGATGAACTTTCATGCCCCTTTCTGTTGTATCGTACCAATGACATCTAAATAGAATAACTGATTTCAAGCCGAAGTAGTGCAACTCTATCACTTCTTCCACTAGTCCATAAAAATCCATATCACATTCAACATAGGTTGTCCCTTTCACACAGACCCCAGCATTCATCGTCTTCTTTGTAAATGAATATTCAACCGTGTGAAATTACCCATTAACAAAATATCCGCTATAGCACGACACAAGTCGCGACGGTCCACTAACAAACTCAAATATTCTTTCATCTATTTCAGCTCTATGATCTTTGCTGTAAGTCTGAATCCAAGTAGGGAAATCACGATGCCATAATCTCTCCAATTCTTCATCGTTGTGAATAGAGTATTTTTGCACCATCTCAATGTCAAATATTTTAATGAATTGTTCAATCTCTGGACAATTGAGTAATACATACAAGTGTGCCAAATGATACTCTTCCTCGCTTAAGTGTCGAGATGGACGAGAACCAAAAGCATGACCAGAGTGATAAAATATATTTAAACGTCCATCTGAATGTCGAACACCCCCGTCATCGTTACGTGGAAGACGATCAAATCTTGTCTGTACTGTCGATTCAAAGTAAAATGAGCAGAATGTTGAAATTTCTTGGATGATATACGATTCAGATATTGATCCTTCAACAGCTGCGGTGTTCTTTACTTTTTTCTTCAGACGATTCATGTATCTTTCAAATAAGTACATCCACCGATATTGAACGGGGCCACCAACTCGTGCCTCGTATGCCAAGTGTATCGGTAGATGCTCCATCGAGTCAAAAAATGCAGGAGGGAAAAACTGCTCCAGCTTGCATATGATTTCAACAATATTATTTTCAAGTGTTGACATATCTTCGACTCGAATGACATTTGCACAGATGTTTCTAAAAAACATACTTAATTCAGTCAACGGACCCCAAATATTATCAGGTAGAAGATCTCGAAATGCGATCGGAAGTAATCTCTGCATGAATACATGACAATCATGGCTCTTCATCCCTGATATTTTGCAATCATCGACGTTCACACATCGAGATAAGTTTGAAGCATATCCATCGTGTAATCTGAGTTCTTTTACCCATTGACAAACATCTTTGATCTGTTGTTTATTTAACACATATAGGGCCTTCGGTTTCAGATATCGTCCGTTGACCTCTTGTAACTCCAACTCTGGTCTTTTACAAAGTATTTTCATATCATGTCGAGCTTTGACATTATCTTTAGTTTTTCCGGAAATATCCATCAAAGTGTTGAAAATATTATCAAACACATTTTTTTTAATGTGCATGACATCTAAATTATGTCGAATCAATAATGAACTCCAATAGGGCAATTCCCAAAAGATATTTTTTTTCACCCAGTTATGTGTTTGGCCAAAACCTGACACTCTTTCATTGCGACCAAATACTATATCTGGAAGTGCTGAAACACGTGCTAACATTTGTTCACCAGACAACATCGGTGGTGGCACATCTCTTTCGACTCTGCCCTTAGTAAATTTATTACGATTCCTTCGATACTGATGATTAATCAGTAGGAATCGACGATGACAATCAAAGAATGAGATTTTTCGTCCGTTCTGAAGACTGATTGATTTAGAGTGTTCCATACAATACGGACAAGAGAGTCGGTCGTGAGTGCTCCAACTAGACAACATGCCGTACGCCGGGAAATCATTGATTGTCCACAAGACCGCGACCTTTAAATTGAAGTTTTGCTTCCGATGACAATCATAAGTGACAGCTCCCTCAGTCCACAATGTTTTCAATTCATCTATCAAGGGTCTGAGAAATATGTCAATTTCTTTTCGCGGACCCTTAGGATCCGGAATAATCATCGAAAGATAAATAAATTCATCTTTCATGCACATTGACGGTAGCAAATTATAAACTGTCGGCAGCACTGGCCAAACAGAATAAGGAGTTGCAGAATGTCCAAACGGATTAAAACTATCTGTGCACAATCCCAATCTGATATTTCTAGTATCCCTAGAAAATGAAGGATAACATGTATCCAAATGTTTCCATGCTTCACTGTCAGATGAATGAGTCATTACTGTATCATCACGACTTCTTGCATGCCAACTCATGTAGGGGGCTGTCTTTTTCGACATGAATAATCTTTGAAGCCTCGGTGTTAGTGGAAAATACCGAAGCACCTTAAACAGGATATTTTTCTGTCGGACCGATTTCTTCTCCTTGTAACGAGGATGTTGACATACAGGGCATTTATCCAACTGCACATTTTCTTTATAATATAAAATGCAGTTATTTTGGCACGCGTGTATTTTTTCGTACCCAAGCCCCAATTTTCTCATTAGCTTTTTAGTCTTATAAAAAGTTGGCTCAAACTTATTTTTAGTAGGCAGCATTCCATTAATCAATCCAGCAATCCGATCATACGCAACTCCGCTGATATTACAATTGGCCTTGATGGTAAGAGCTGTCTCATTGCTGAAAACCTAGTGTATTTAGGACAATTCTCATACAAAGGTTCATCGGCAGCTTTCAACATCTCGTAAAATTCTGCAGCTTCTTTATTCGGTAATTCAATCTCTACCGCAGTTTGTACTTGTGTGATATCAACCGCTGTAGTATCTGGTGGGACTGATGTCTGAAGAACTGGCCGATCAACATTATCATTCAGGTGGAATTGACCCCCAAGACTATCAAGTATCATAGCTCTATAGGGATTACATTGACTGGATGAAGAAGCACCAGTAGAGGAAGATTCACCATATGTCTGAACGACAGGATTGCTCGACGTCCCGACTTTGCGTGACTCCCCGTGACAAGTCCATAGAAAATATCTTGGTGCAAATCCTTTGCTATATAGATGCAGAGTGACAGTCTCCCGATCCAAAAATCGTCCATTCAAACAAATGCGGCACGGACATCGGATTTGATCACCGGTGCTAACGAAATTCCGATTCGAATAGGTGAAATTTAGGAAGTACGTTACGCCTAATCGAAACTCATTCGTTAAAGCTCCACGATCAAGACGTCGGTACATCCAACTTCGATCAGCCAACATGATTATGTCAATCAATGACAATTTCTTTGGTTAATGTCTTTAGGTGAGATTGTCCTATTCCATTCGGGATTTATGTTATTTATATTGCACTAAGTACTTATTTTAATCGTTAACTTTATTCTAAATTTCGGCAGCATCTTCCTACAGTTCTCCGAATACGCATATTATTTGGGCGCGTATCGGAGAACAAGAGAGATGTTGCCGAAATTTAGAATAATTACTTAACAGTTAAAATAAAAACGTAAGTGCAGTACAAATAACTATATTCCCAAATTATCCAATCAGGGACAATTCAAGAATTGTACGTCGTATAATAGATCATCTACTTCTTTTACACGAACATACAATCCCCGAACGGATCTAAGGTTTTGCTAAATCATATCCGACTCGTCGATGCGTACGTGAAACATATCAACTCGTCGGATGGATGATTATTTTCTAAATGTTTCGAGACAGTTCGTGTCCATATTAGACAATTCCGACATGAGTCCAAATTCGACGATTTCGGCAAGAGTCCGAAGTGGCCGATTCCGGCGCGCGTCCGAAATGGACAATTCCGAAATTAATCTAAACCCTAATAATTAATCTAACAAATTAAACAATTAATCTAAATAATTAATTAACAATTAATTAACAATTAAAAAACAATTAATATATATATATTAATCTATAAATTCTGGCGTCAGAGTCAGGTGGACTCCGGCGCCGGCGTACAGTGGCCGGACACACTGTCCGGCCACTGTACAAGGTCCGGTGGCGGCCATCGGCCGACCGCCGTCGGCCGAAACCCTATTTTTAGGGTTTCGATCGGATTTCCCGCCGGCCGCAACGGGAAGTGACGGCCGGCCGGCGATGTATACCTGACAGTGTCGGCAGCAGTGGGAGGAGGAAGAGGCATCGTCGGTGTCGGCAGCGGCGGTGAGAGGCGGGAGGAGGAGGCGGCGGCGGCGGCAGCGGGAGGAAGAAGGGTCGGGCGCGATCGCGTGCCCTATATAAACTTATCATCAACGGCTCACTTGCCCGTTAGAAAGCCGTTGCTAATAAGTTATCATCAGCAACGGCTCACTTGTCCGATAGAAAGCCATTGCAGATACAACATATCTGCAACGGCTCGAGCGGCCGTAAGAATGCCATTGGAAATAGCAACGGTTTGAGCGGCTGTTGCTGATAGCCGTTGCTGAAGACTCAATTTCTAGTAGTGTGCACCAGCCACAAAGTCACGTAGATTGATTAGCGTGATTGGGGAGCGGTAATATATCATGAATTATGAATCATTACAAATTCATTATATCATAATATAATATTAAAATTTATTTTTGTTGTGCAGGTTCGAGCAAGAAGAAGTGCCGAGGAGCATTTCTTCTACTATTCGACGATACATGCACAGAGCATGGCCTACGTGGTCTCATGTGCCTAGCGAGCACGTCGACATATTATGGCGCGAGTTTGAGGCACGTATTATTATTATTTTTACATACATGATGATTAATATTGGTACTGATATTATTATTTTGCAGGCTCGCTATACATGGGCCGAGGACCAAAGGCCCTTCATTTACGCTGCCTGGGAGGCTATTTCCAGAGCAAGGTACAACGGGCAACTGGGGCAGGCTCGATCCCAGGCGATGGCCCGAGCTGGGACTACTAACATCGCGGAGACTCGGGGATACGACCCCGATTGGATTACTCCGGATATATGGGACCAGCTCGTGGGAATATGGTCGACGGATCGATGGCAGGAGGTTTCTCGACGGATCAAGACGTCGGTACATCCAACTTCGATCAGCCAACATGATTATGTCAATCAATGACAATTTCTTTGGTTAATGTCTTTAGGTGAGATTGTCCTATTTCATTCGGGATTTATGTTATTTATATTGCACTAAGTACTTATTTTAACCGTTAACTTCATTCTAAATTTCGGCAGCATCTCCCTACAGTTCTCCGAATACGCATATCATCTGGGCGCGTATGGGAGAACAAGAGAGATGTTGCCGAAATTTAGAATAATTAGTTAACAGTTAAAATAAAAACGTAAGTACAGTACAAATAACTATATTCCCAAATTATCCAATCAGGGACAATTCAAGAATTGTACGTCGTATAAAAGATCATCTACTTCTTTTACACGAACATATAATCCCCGAACGGATCTAAGGTTTTGCTAAATCATATCCGACTCATCGATGCGTACGTGAAACATATCAACTCGTCGGATGGATGATTATTTTCTAAATGTTTCGAGACAGTTCGAGTCCATATTGGACAATTCCGACACGAGTCCAAATTCGACGATTTCGGCAAGAGTCTGAAGTGGACGATTCTGGCGCGCGTCCGAAGTGAACAATTCCGAAATTAATCTAAACCCTAATAATTAATCTAACAAATTAAACAATTAATCTAAATAATTAATTTATTAAATAATTAATTAATTAATTAACAATTAGTTAACAATTAAAAATATATATTAATCTACAAATTCCGGCGCCGGAGTCAGGTGGACTCCGGCGCCGGCGTACAGTGGCCGGACACACTATCCGGCCACTGTACAAGGTCCAGCGGCGGCCATCGGCCGACCGCCGCCGGCCGAAACCCTATTTTTAGGGTTTCGATCGGATTTCCCGCCGGCCGCAACGGGAAGAGACGGTCGGCCGACGATGTATACCTGACAGTGTCGGCAGCAGCGGGAGGAGGAAAAGGAGTCGTCGGCGTCGGCAGCGGCGGCGAGAGGCGGGAGGAGGAGGCGGCGGCAGCAGCAGCGGGAGGAAGAAGGGTCGGGCGCGATCGCGTGCCCTATATAAACTTATCAGCAACGACTCACTCGCCCGTTAAAAAGCCGTTGCTAATAAGTTATCATCAGCAACTGCTCACTTGTCCGTTAGAAAGCTGTTGCTGATAATTAAAATCATCAGCAACGGCTCGCGTGTCCATTAGAAAGCCGTTGTAGATACAACATATTTGCAACGGCTCGGGCGGCCGTAAGAATGCCGTTGCAAATAGCAACGGCTTGAGCGGCCGTTGCTGATAGCCGTTGCTGAAGACTCAATTTCTAGTAGTGCATCTTATATTAAATATATCTCTACTATATATATAATAATCTAATTATATGTCTATTCGACAGATATGTTTGGTCGTGGTTATCGTCACAGGAGAGCTTCAGAGTCTCCGATCGGTGAGACTCCAGCACTTACTCATGCTGCTGATTCTCCTGTTGTTGATTCTCCTGCCGATGATACTACTGAGGCTAGTACATCCAAACGTAGGCGGCCACGCGGGCCGAACAGGTGGCAGCCTCCACCAGCCGCAGAGTCACGCAGATTCATTAGTGTGATTGGGGAGCGGTAATATATCATTAATTATGAATCATTAAAAATTCATTATATCATAATATAATATTAAATTTTATTTTTGTTGTGCAGGTTTGAGCAAGAAGAAGTGCCAAGGAGCATTTCTTCTACCATTCGACGATATATGCACGGGGCACGGCCCACGTGGTCTCACGTGCCCAGTGAGCACGTCGATATGCTATGGCGCGAGTTTGAGGCACGTATTAATTTTTTTTTATACATGCATGATGATTAATATTGGTACTGATATTATTATTTTGCAAGCTCGCTATACATGGGTCGAGGACCAGAGGCCCTTCATTTACGCTGCCTGGGAGGTTATTTCCCGGGTGAGGTACAACAGGCAATTGGGGCAGGCCCGGTCCTAGGCGATGGCCCGAGCTGGGACCACTAACATCGCGGAGACTCAGGGATACGACCCCGATTGGATCACTCTGGATATATGGGACCAGCTCGTGGCATTATGGTCGACGGATCGATGGCAGGAGGTTTCTAGGATTGCGGCTAGACACCGCATGTTGGGGGGAGGAGCGCGTCACACTGGCGGCTCTGTTGCATTTGCTATGCACGCGAACCGTATAGTATGTATACCTTAATTTTAATTATATATTTTATTTGATACTTTGTGTACTAATTAATGTATTTGTTTTGTAAATGTAGACGACGGTGTTGGACGACGGGACTGTCCAGCGACCCTCCCCAATGGCTGTGTTTGAGCGGACTCACCGTCGAGTGCATGGGACGGGGGAGTACGTCGACAACCGCGCTGCATACATTATGGTAACTATATTTGTTTAAATTATTCATTATTTATTTAAGTTTTATGAAAAATATTAAACAAAAAGTTAAACTCGAGTAGGATACCTACAGTCAGACGGTGATACAGCGCGGAGGCACCCCTGAGGACTTTGACGCAGGAGCGTGGGTCGAGGCTGCAAGTGGCTGGGACCACGATCGCGTGTATGGTTTTGCAGATAGTGGTCATGCGCGATCCGTGCTAGGCCCGCTTGGGGCACCGACCCCTCCGCATGCTGGTGAGCGGCCGTCCACCTCCAGGTCCAGTTCTGATCATAGTACCAGGATAAGGATAGTAGAGGAGACGACCGTGCATCAGAGTCAGATGATGGCGGAGATGCATGCTATGCTACGCAACATCTCAGCTCATATCGGAGCAGGCATCCCCTCGGCATCATCTGATCCATCGTCCTCGAGTCAGTCCACGCCGGTGTACACCCAAGCACTCCAAACCCCGCCATATGATCCTGACCATCCTCCATCGTCATCGTGAGATTTATTATTATTTTTATATTGACTTTGTTATTTAGATACTATACTTGATTGATTTGTTTTGTTTGGATATTGATACTTCAAATTTGCATTTGAATAGTTTTTATACGATTGTGGATAATTATAAATATAAGTATAATTGTTTTGATGTATATCTAGGTGTATTTGTGATGTGTGAATGAATGTATGTATGGGTGTATGAGTGTGTGAGTTATGTATCAGATAATGTATCAATGTATTAAATGAAAATTTGGAATTTTAGATTTTTTTCGGTTGTAGGTTCTAGTCATCAGCAACGGCTTTCCCACGATCGTCCGTGGAAAAGCCGTTACTAAAAGTGTATCGTAAGCCGTTGCTGATGTCATACAGCAACGGCTTAGCAACGATCTTTCACTTACGGCGTTGCTACGGACACGCGGACCGTTGCTAATAATTGTTATCAGCAACAGAACCGAATCCGTGGCAAACCCGTTGCTGATAATATTATTAGCAACGGCCGATCCGTTGCTAAATTATCAGCAACATATTTTTCTGCCACGGCTCCGTTGCAACGGTTGGGGCCGTTACAAGCCGTTGCTGATGTCCATTATTCCAGTAGTGTACTATCATTATCATTATTATGACTAGAAGAGAAAGAGTGTACCTCATCATTGGTACTCATGAGGCAAACTTTTGAAGTAGCTTCATAGTCATTGCAAGAGGATGCTTCATTCGAATGGGATGATGACGTAGAAGCTTTTGACCTCTTCTTTGCCTTGTTTTTCATGGTAGGGTAATTTTTCCTTACATGTCCTTTCTCTTGGCACACATGACAAATCACCTTTCTTTTCCAGCTTTTAGTGCTCCTATGACTGGAAGAGCTATGGGCATCAAAACTAAGATCAGTAGTAGGTGAGTGACCATTGTCATCACCACCTTCAACAAAAGTGCCAATCTCTTCGATTTTGGCATAATCATATAAAACATTTAAAGTGGCCCATAAGTCGAAGAGCAATGCATGACTTTATCTAGGATGTCATTTGGTAATGTGCAAAGAATACAATTCATGACATCTCCATTATACTTAAACATTTTCTTATCTAATTCACTCCAATCATGCATATCATCCTTAGGTTCAATGAATTCCCAATATAACATGTTAAAGACACCAAAACCTTTAGGGCCTGTTTGTTTGCCCAATTTTCAGTTTTCATTTTCGCGAAAATTGAAAATTGGGCCCGAAACGGTGTTTGTTGTAGAAAACTCATCCTGTTTTCAAATCTATTTTGCGAAAATGAGTTTTTCCGAAACACCATTTCAAACTGTGTTCGCGAAAACAGGCGAAACGACCGGTGGCATACTTGTAATTAAAATGTTGTTTCCGCTCGTTTCGACCGAAACTTGATTCGGGCGAACAAAACCCGGATTTTTTCATCGTTAGGGCATCTCGCACCCGAGCGCCCCTCTCTTCGGCTAGGACAGGCGACAACTGCGGCAAGTTGTCGCCCCTTCCGATCGACGTTTGTTCAAGGCAATTTCCTTCAACGATTTCATCGAAAACAACCTGAGGAAGACTTTCCAAGCGATCTCCTCAAGTTAGAGCTTCTGATCTAGGGTTTTCTGCAATCTTGTTTACCTATCTACGGTTTGTTGTGCTTCCTTATCCGATGTCTTTCTTCTTGCTCCTTGTGCTTCCTATGTAGGGTTTTCTCTTCTCGTCGTTATTGTGATTCCGATCTAGGGTTTTCTTCTCGTTATTCATTTTTCCTAGTAAGTGCATCATATGATGTCTTTCTTCTTGCTGTTCTTGTGCTTCCGATCTAGGGTTTGTTCTTGTTGTTCTTGTGCTTTCGATCTATGGCTCTGTTATTGTTTGCTTCCTGTTATTTATTTGTCGTGTATCATGCTTTTTGTTTTATATTGTTTGCTTCCAATGTGTGGCTCTGTAATTGTTTGCTTCCAATGCGTGGCTCTGTTATTGTTTGCTTCATATTATTTATTTGTTGTGTATCGTCGTTATTGTTTGCATGGATACAAGCAATCATGCATAAATATGATACACTGGTGATCAAGTATTGTTAATTCAATTCAAGCCAAATTTGAATTAGATTAAGTGTACTTTTCCCATTCTTATCCCACATTGAAACCCAATCCTGAGATTAACTTCTACTATTGTCCAATATTAGAACTGTTATAATTCATGAAAGCTGTTGACTGTTTAATATTCATGCAAGGTGTTGACTGTTTAATATTCATCTCAGTTTGCTTGTATTATAATTCATGTTGAATGTTTAATACTCAGTCTGCAAGCTGTTGACTGAAAGCTGTATTCATGTAATATATTTTCTTGAAAGTTGTATTCATGTCTGCTTGTATTATACATTAGAGTATATACTAATACTCAGTCTGCTTGTATTATAATTTCATGCTCATGCTTCCTGTTATTTCCAAGAAAGCTGTATTCATGTAATATATTTTCATGCATGCTTCCAATCTATATTTCTGTGTTCATGTTATAATTCATGAAAGTTGTTGACTGTTTAATATTCATGCTCAGTCTGCTTGTATTATAATTCCTGTTGAATGTTTAATTACTTAGTCTGTTGTGTATCATGTTTGGCTGAGTCAGCTCAGTCTGCTATGTATATATTCATGCATGCTTGCTTCTAATAGAGTTTATATTCATGCATGCTTGCTTATAATAGAGTTTATATTCATGCATGCTTGCTTCCAATAGAGTTTATAAATGGGTCTCCATCGTAATCCGAGGGAGAAGTCGGAAAACTGGTCCAAAAATGCTACGGAGGACTTTTTATTTATACTGCATAATAAACAAATAGAATTAGGCACTTTGAATTTTGACAAGCCTGTATGAGAAGAAATTAGCAATAGGCTCCTGAAAAAATGTGGCACTAGGTACGGGGTTGATCAGTGTAAGGGAAAGAAGAATCACCTTCATCGTATGTTTAAAGACTTTCAAGAATTGATTAACCACACTGGGGTCACCTGGAATCCCGACACAGGGAGGATTGAGGCTGACGAAACGGTGTGGAATAGCACGGTAGGTTTTTCATAATAGAGTAAGGTTGCATGTTGGGTAGCATTTTAATAGAGTTTATTTCGTGTGCAAGGAGGAGGAAAAAAAGAGTGTTTCAAATAATTTAAGAATGGGCCACCTGCCAACTACACATTGTTGGAATTAATTTTCCAAAATCAATCGGCAACTAGTGGGATGGCCCGATCATCTACACAAGCGCCTTTGAATTCATCCGAGGAGCGTCAGTTAAATGATGAATTATTGGGGCAGAATGCACGCGGTAAGGAGCCTCTTGTGGAAGAGGAAGGGGCAGAATCCATCGTTGTATATATGCTGTCATGATGTCATTTTTTGGATATATTGCTGCTGTGATGCCGTAATTATAGGGAGTTGTGCTTTTTTTTATATTTTTTAATTTTTTTTTCATCGGCGAGGAATTGGAGTCGATAACCAATTAATGGTTATGCGCACTTTCCTCCTAAAGCCGTAAAGTAATATTGCCCATTATTATGTATTTATATGCATTGTTGTTATCAATTTGTTATTTGTTTTCCGATCTAGGGTTTTGATATTATTGCGTGGTTGTGGTGATAATTTACATTGCGTGGTTGTGCTGATTTTAACCTTGTGTGGTTGTGCTAATTTTATCCTTGCGTGGTTATGCTGATTGTGTGATTATTAAATAATGAGCAAATCTATTTTTGGTGGACTATGAATTGGAGGCGGTCACCAACTAATGGTGATACGCATTTTCCTTCATAGTCCTACATTCATATAACTCCGATGCCAAATACGCATTTATACCAATCATTCATCTTCTTCTCCAACTCGGTGCTGCTGGAGGTGGTGGAATCGGGCCTTGACTGTTTTCGAGCGATCTGAGGTTTACTTGTGCTATCAAAAATATTTGAATTCACTGGATTAGAATTCAATTGGATGTATTTAAATTCATTACATAAGTTTGTTTTTAATTTTTGTGGTACATATGTAAATTTATTTGGTTAGAATTCAATTGGATGTATTTAGATTCATTACATAAGTTTGTTTTTAATTTTTGTGGTACATATGTAAATTTATTTGGTTACTTGTTATGCAAATAAATGTTGCAAATATTCGGAAAAAAATTATCTCAGAAATTCTACAGCAACAAAAAAAAACTTAATGATATATAATTAATTAGGTAATTATCTACTACTAGTAGCTTTCATTAGGCGTGCTACTGCTTTAGGAAGACATCGCTCCTCCATGTGAGTGGGCAGCTCGAATCTCTCTCTCTCTCTCTCCATTAGGGTTTAGATGATAAAGAAGAATAATATTTTTTTTAATCAAACATGATATATCTATGTGCATCCCTTTACCTACTTGCCATTTTTTTTAATACTTCAGTTTATATGTTATACGTAGGAATCATAAGTTATTATTTTTATTGAATAACTTATTTATTAATTTTTTTATTAAATGAGGTGTAGATGTAAATACAGTGTAGATATATTCACATTTGAATGCGATACAGATATGAATATATTCAACGTATGCGATGTGAATATGGATGTGTGATGTGAATGTGTGCGATGCAGATAATACAATATTTGCACCGTATCTAATTCGTAATCATCCCTAATTATTTTATTTTAAATTAAAAAATAAAATAACATATTTTAATATTTTAATATTTATATTAATTAATAAAATAATATTTATTTATTGATTAACATAATTAATATCACTAAACATATTTTTTAAGTTTGAAAACAGATACTATGTTTGATAAACAAACGCAGTTTCAATTTTCGTCTTGAAAACAGTCATCGAAAATAACACACAACAAACGAATTTTCATTGTTTTCGTTTCACGAAAGATGAAAACATGGTATGTCAAACAAACACGTTTTCGCTAAACACAAAAATCAAAACAAAAAACTTGAAACTCGAAAACTCATTTCAATTTTCACGAAACGAAAATTGCTTCTAAATTTTCGTAAACAAACGCGCCCTTAGTCTTTAAATAAGTGTACATCCTATATTTCCAAAGACCAAAGTTTGAGTCATCGAACCTAGGAGGTGAAGACGCTATCGACTTTAGAGCCATTTCAAGATCGAGACTAGATGTAGAGGAAACTGTGAAATCTTAATCTACAATTCGCTCTGATACCAATTGAAGTAGAAATGGCGACGCTAGAGGGGGGGGTGAATAGTGTGTTTACTAAATTGATTAGCCTAAATTTGATTTTAATTATTTTCTTAAATCGTTTAGGCAATTTGCAATCTTACGATTTGATGCTGAAGCGATATAAACAATTAAACACAAGCAATAATAAATAACAATGCTAACACATGATTTATAGTGGTTCGGCCCCAATGCCCACTCCACTACCTAAGCATCCTGCTTAGGATTTCCAAACTAGTTTTACTAGATTAATTCTCATTTCCCTTACACAGAGGACTTTGACTCGAAGAGTCGCACTCTCGACCTAAGACACTTCCACACTCAGAAGTCCTTGTCTTCTCACAGAGAGCACTCTTCCACCTTAACCCTAAGGGACAACTCAACTAATCCTAGTAAAAACTAAGTTTACACAAGTGGTTTTACTCCTTCTACACCAAGGATACCACTCACACAGCAAGACCTAACAACCTAGGTCTTCACACAAATCCAAATAAAAGAAAATACGTTCAAATAAACAATAAAGATTATAATGAAAAGAGCTAAGGAATATAACCAAAAAAGGTCTTCACTCATTCGACCGTCGTTTTTACTCTCTGGTCGGTTGATCGACGAGTCGACCGCCCAGATGTGAGATCGTGCGATCCCACATTCGGTCGACCAGTTGGTCGACCGACGTGATCTTGCGTCTTCAGCAAACGTAGTCCGATCGACCGATCGGTCGACCGCTAAGGCTACTGCCATTTTTAGGCCTCTTTCGGTCTACCGACCGGTCGATCGGAGTAGCCACTGCATATTTTCGGCAGTGTTCGATCGACCTATCGGTCAACCGACAAGGCTACTGACCTTTTTCTTACCCTGAGTTTGATTTATGCTGAGTTTGATTTCTTCAGCATTTTTCTTCCGCGCTTCATTTTCGGGTTCCGGCTTTCAACGACCATCAACTTGGAGAGCTTTCATGTGATCTTTGAGCTCGTCCAAGACGACTTTGGTGCACACGTTGATCTTCGAGAAAATTACGCGATGAACCCGAGTGCGACAATCAATGTCCTTCCGATTTTTTGATTTCTTCTGATTTATCCGATCAAGGACATCGAACGCTAATTGATATGGAACCTGAAAGATATTCTCAATGAAATCATTAGTTCCATGTTTGTTATCATCAAAATCGAGATTAAGAGATTAAGACCAAGGTTGAAAATCTAAAGCCAACAATAACAACTAATTGCACCCGGACATGAATGAAATGAAATTACAATTATAACTCTTTTGCACGTAGGCAATTTATTAACTCGAATGCTAACTCAAATGCTAACAAAGAATAGAAATCAAACAATCTACTCTTATCTTCATCACTATTTTAATCATATTTTAAAGCAATGTAGGTGGGACTTTTACCCATCTCTCACGCTCATAATGGCACAATATCAACCACAAGATACACTCTAATACTATATTAAAAAATTAGTGGGTCTAACTCCACCCTAAAAGCTAGCTCAAAGGGGAAGACTGCTCAAACTATATAAAAGCTATCTTGACTATATCTTTAAGCAATGTGGGATTTTAACACCCCCTCACACTCATGATTAGACATTTAGAGCGTGGAGTTTGTGTGACTGGACATCTGCGGGTGGCACAATAGCTTGGGCAGTCCTCTCTCCTCGAGCTAGCTTTTGGAGTAGAGTTATGCCCACTAATTTCTTAATATGGTATGAGAGTCTATCATGTGATTGATATTGTGCCACCACAGATGTCCAGTCCTACAAATTCCACGCTCCAGATGTCTAATTCTGGGCGTGAGGAGAGTGTGTGAAAGTCCCACATTGCTTAAAGATATGGTCAAGATAGTATTTATATAGTTTGGATAGTCCTCCTCTTTTGAGTTAGCTTTTGAGATGAAGTTAGATTCACTAATTTTTTAACAATTATGCTCAATTGTAAGCTTATATATAATATGCTCGCAAAATAAGTCATAATTTAGACATAAATTTATTTCATAATATTTATCCAGGAAAAAAGAAGAGCCAGTGCGCTTTAAAGAACCTAAAGCAAATTTCATGCTTCAAGTTTCACGTTTCTTCTGATCCACCGGTTCAGAAGTTCATTATAAATTTTTGGAATGGTGATGATTAGTTGATAATTAATTACCACTCGCTAAAGTTGGAATGCTTTTGTTAAAATTGAAGTATGACTGCACAAATTAAACTAATTATTAGTATTACGTTCCTCTTCCCAAGATAAGAAATTTACAGAAAACAAATTTCTTCATCAAATTCCCTCCGCTCTAAGTATAGAAGACGATAAAGCTGTGACGGCTTAGAAATGGTTGTGTAATGGAGGAAGGAGCGGTGGGCATTGCAGCTCGGAGCACTCATGGCTATTACCACACCGTATTAAGCTCCCGCTCAATCCCCATCCTTTAATCCAACTCATTTCATCCCGCTTCCTCCCCCATTTTCGATCGTACGCAACTTGCTTTCTGTCTCTTCGTCCCTCCTCCTTTCCCCTCCTCCTTCTCCCGCAGCAGCCGT
This sequence comes from Canna indica, assembly GCA_034359265.1. Lineage (NCBI taxonomy): Eukaryota > Viridiplantae > Streptophyta > Magnoliopsida > Zingiberales > Cannaceae > Canna > Canna indica. The sequence continues at coordinate 72,174,442 of CP136894.1, read as the reverse complement.
CGACCAACGGCCGCTGCCTGATATGCTCGCCAGCTAAAGGAGGAGGGATCGGGAGAGGGACGAATGGGGAAGGAGGAAGAATTAATGGAGGCATACTGGCTTTCGCCCTCCTCGGAGAGCAAGGGCGAGGCGGAGAAGGAGCTGATGGAAGGGCTTAACATGCCCCCCTTGACGTGGCGAGCCGGCAGCTGCGGCAGCATTGGCATTGGAGTCGGGATGAAGCGAAAGGTGCTCAAGAAGCAGCTGTCGATGAAGGAGACGACGAGGGAGGCCAAGTGGGAGAATAGGCGGAGGCAGATATTTGAGCGACGGCATCAGGTCATACTGGAGGCGCCGACGCCGGAGCTTAAGAAGGAGACTAGAGTCGACGCTGGCGGCGGCGAGGGGAACAGGAAGCTGCTCGGGAGACTGAGGAGCCTCACGGACGAGGACCTCGACGAGCTGAAGGGGTGCATAGAGCTTGGCTTCGGCTTCACCGAGGAGGAAGGCGGGCAAGACCTCCGTAACACGCTACCGGCGCTCGACCTCTACTTCGCAGTGAACCGCCAGCTCTCAGACCCCAAGCTGCGGTTCTCGCCGAGCCCGACGTCCACCCCGACCGCCACCTCTTCTCCCACCGCCATCTGCGGCACGCCGAGACCCCGGAGCCCTGCCGGGAGTTCGACCTCGAGCACCTTGGAGTCTTGGAAGATCTGCAGTCCAGGTATTCGATTCAAATCCTCTTATATGATTCTTTAATCTCATGTTTCTAATATAATATGAATAGAGAAGTACGTGTTATAATCTAATGATTTGAATACGATGGAGCAGGAGATGATCCACAGCATGTGAAGACAAGACTCAGGCATTGGGCACAGGCCGTCGCATGTTCTCTCAGACAAAGTTGCTAATTACGAGAGACCTCACCATATGCAAGCAATTAAGCTCTTCGCAAGAGCAAAGCACAAGTCGCCAACCATGTTATTTCCCATTGTTAATTGATAATTTTTCATCTTATCGTCCACTTTGATCACACTTCTTCAATCTATGTGTTCAATGTCTGTTCACTTTTTTGTTCCTTTTCTAAAAAAATCTTTCTAGAATCATTAGATTGTGAGCACTTGGGAAGTTGGAGAGAGAGTGGGAAGAACCGAAGAACAATTTAATTAGTGGTTCTTTGTTTAATGCTTGTGAGATGGATTCAGAGGGAAGAAGTTAAGCAGGGCATAGAGTTGTTTTTGGTGGGAAATAAGAGTTGTTGCCGGGTGATTTCTTTTCACAGTGTTAGTCAAAACCAGTTTTTGAACATTTATGTGGTGTTCTCTGTTATGCAACCAAGAATCAAAATTGAAGTAGCACCAAATAAAGATGAGTACCGCTGGTCCAAACATTATATGAGAAAAAGATGAAAGGAAGTCTTCCTCATCAAATGGAGCATGATTAATGGCTGCCAAACCTTGAGGAGCCGTTTACAAGCCATAAAGTTTAATGAGTCATTTTTTAAATTGCTTAGTTGTTGATACTTGATAGTAGTTGTCGATTAGCTAGATGTTACTAAATTTGAATCCGAATGATCATGACAGCAGAAGGAAGACAAATTCATACTTTGTAATATACAGTAATTATATAAATTACAGAGTAATGGAAAAGGATTTTTATGCATGTCTTTACAATCTCATATATATATCTATCTCTCTTCCTCTCCTTCTCCAGCTCTAGCAACCAGTCACCATAGAGAAGATAAAGAGTTCATCCCTCTCCACGAAGTTGGAGTGCGGAGCTTCTTCCCAAGGAGATCAGTGCTCCGGCTCAAAGGCAACCATCGCCCATGGATACGTTCCTGCACAAGGGCCATAACAAATCTGGTGCCGGCCGGCCATGTGGGACGAATTCCAGCAACAACTAATGAGAATTCTTAAAACAATGCAAGAAGAAATTGCTCGAGATAGGGAAAAAAGTGCCCATGAACGTACAGAAGGGGAAGCTCTCGTCGTGAAGTTGGAAATCGTGATGAAGGAAATAGAAAGGTAAAGTCTGGTTCCCCGGCATCAAGAGGAGCAACTGACGTCTCTACCACGCAGAGTCACAGACGAAATGATCGGCCATCGTCATCCTTTACAGGACTGCGAACTAGATCCGGTGTGGGTTGAACGACGACCAGAGGAGTCTTCATTGGACCCACGTGCCCCCAAAAAAGCCGCTCACCCAATTAAAATAAGAGGTCGGGTTGGATCAGGCCCAACCTATACTGGGCCATGTCCGAGCCGCCCACGGGTCAACACTGATACACTACAATAAAATCATCATATATTGACACCAACTTTTCGTCGCTTACTATAAGCGTCGAAATGTAAAACTATTAAAAAACTTTAGTAAAATAAATTTCGATGCCAGGTTGGCGCCGAAATGTTTCGGCATATGGATACTATCCACGGGTTGACCCCGCCAACCCGTTAACCCGCGCCAGTTGGCGCAGGTAAGCGGGCGAGCACGTGCTGGCCCGCTCGCCCAGGCCCGCCTCCTGTAGTTTTTGTTTAAAACAAAATTAAAATTTTATTTTTTTAAAATCTATTTTTTATATTTATACTTCTACTTCCTTCATTTTTTTTCTCTTCCTCTTCTTCTTCCTCATCTCTTCTTTCCTCTATTCTCTTCTTCTATTTTTTTCCTTTTATTTCTTTTCTATTCTTACTTATTTTTTTCACTAATGTTTTTTTTTTAAGGTTATCAAATTCATTCAAGATATCAAATTTTTTACAAAGTTGGTATTTTTTTAACTTTTATTTATATCAATTTTTAAAATTTATTACTATTTTAATATATATTTTCTAATTTTTTAAATTTTTGAACAGCGCGAATTCGCATCGCGCCTGCAATCGAGCGGACGTGAATCCTCTACCGCTCGACGTTCACCATGTGGTGAAAATCGAGCAGGCGCAGAGAGGCGCCTACCCTTATTCCTTCACACGCGGAATTGGAATTCCGCATGCGGTGGAATTCCAAAAGGCGTGGATTCATTTTCTGCGCCTTTTGATTTTCGCCGCACGTAGAATTCCAATTCTGTGTGCGGCGGCTCCTTGAATTCCACTGCAATGCAGCAAAATTCGAGGATTAAATATTTTTTTAAAAAAAATAAATATGCCGACGCCTCTCGGAGGCGCTGATATGTTAAAAAATATTTTTTAAAAAATCTGTTGACGCCTGTTAGTAGGCATCGATTTGTTCGACATATCGACACCTGTTGATGCTTATACGCAGGCGTCGATATGTCAAATATTTCGACGTCTGCTCAGGCGTCGAAACAAACATATCGATTCTCGTCCTATTGCACTCATTTTTGTCACTTTTGCTGGCGTCAGTATGTCATTTCGACTGGTGTCGTCGTCGAAATGTTACCTTATTCTGACGTCGAATATGGATGGTTTGTTGCAGTGATACATTGCCACCGGCCTTTACCCCCTCTACTACGATTTTGATTCCCTCAATTCCACGGAACAAGCAATCTGAACTCTATGACTCTCGTTGCAAATGCATGCTTTTTTAAAATACCATTTCGACAAGAGGCCTTCAATCTTTGACGACAATGGTGGCCTTCAAACTTGACGATGATGCCCAAACTTGATTTCGCTATTTCGATAAGAGGCACCTAAGATTGGTACGGGTAGCCTTCTCTAAATATTTCTACATTTGCTTCAACAATCTTGATCGACTGAATGAATTTGGAGATATAAAAAAATTGATACAAAGCAAGATACGGGATAATACCAATGCAATTTTGAACATCTCCTCCCCCAAATTGATCATCTACCTGAGAATTCTCTGCACCATGTTTATCAACGAACTCCAACCGCATATTCGCATCCATGTTAAAGGTAATCAACCAATGGACCTTATGTGAGCTATGAGTTTGGTAGGCTATTTTAAGATGTAGGAGTTAGCCGAACTTAAACAAGTAGAGATTGCGATGAGCGAAACTTTCTTCAAGAGATTTGATGATTTCTTGCAAAAATATGAAGATGATCAAGTAGCAGCAAGAATGGAACAAGAACTGCTTCAATCAAGTCAAAGGGAAACGTTGCATAAATATAAGGGTAATTACCTAAATATATCATAAACTTTGCACTTTTTTCTCAAATTTATCCAAAATTTTTATTTCATCAAATTGTATTATGTACTATTGGATTTGTATAAAATGTTATCCCCCCCCCCCCCGTCTAATATCCGTCAACAGCTACATTAAGATGATAACGTGACTTTTCTAACGTGAATTAAAATAATATTTTAAAAAAATAAAAAAAAATATGTCAATTTATATTCAAATAATATAAAATATTCGCATATAAATATTATTTTATATTTAAAATTAAATATGATTTAAATAATATCATCCATGTTGATTTTTTAGATATAAAATAATATTTATATGAGAATATTTTATGTTATTTGAATATAAACTGACATGATTTTTTAAAATAAATATAATTTTAATACATCTCAGAAAGTCACGTCATCATCTTAATGGAACTGTTGTTGGATACTTGACGAGTGATAAAATTGATACAAATTAAATAATACATGATATAATTTGGTGAAATAAAATTTTTGAATAAATTTGAGAAAAAATATAAAGTTCGGGATATATGTAGATAATTATCCTAAATATAAAGAGGAACATAGAGATTTCTAGCAAGGCAAGCTACCATGAGATTTCTAATCGATTGGAGGTCATCACACATGAATCGAAGGCATCTAGAGTCGGCGGATCTTGTATGACCAAAGGCACAACTCAACCCGTAGACATGAGGCGACATCATTATGAAGAAAACGTGTTGCAATCATCTTTCGCTTCGACCCAAACACATCCAATGCTCAATTACTCTTCTTCTCACCTTCCTGAGCTTTCTAGGTAAGTCTTCTTCTTGTCTTCCTTCCATTTGTCATGCTCATATCTTTTAGGGTTAATTACTAAATCTATCCCGACTTTTGAGGTATTTTTTTAATTTATCCCCACTTTCTAATTTTTCCAATTCAATACATCATTTTTCGATTTGTAACAAATCTATCCCACCGTTAATGGGACGTCGCAATAGCCGTTTGGATGTTGATGTGGGCACGCTGATGTGGATCAAGAGCCCAATCAACATTCGAAAATATTAATTAAATATTAAGTTGAAAAATACCCAGTCAGCATCCTCACTTTTTTTAACTAATTTTTTTATGGGCTCCACCCAACCCAGTCAGCAAATCTTTATGCCTGCTATTCTTCTCTTCCCCGACTGCACTCTTCTCTTCTCCGACAAAAATGAAGAGCTCCCCAGCAATCGATCCCTCTTTCCCCAGCAATCAATCCCTTGCTCCCCAGTAATCGATCCCTCGCTCCCTAGTAACGATCCCTCTCCAAGCATGTAGGTCCTAGAAATTCTTCATCCACGTCGCTGCTGGAGAATCTATCTCCAAGGTAAGTAGCAATCGAACCTTCCTTTGTGTCGCAGGCATGAACCTTCCTTTGAAGTGAAGGCAAATGTTTGAAAATCCTAGATTTGTTTGCATACTCTAAATTTCAAACCCTTTGTGTCACGGCCTAAAATCCTAAAACTAGATTTTTTTACAAACCCTAGATAGATTTATTTGGAAACCCTAAATTTCAAATAAATATGTATTTGTCTGAATAATTTCATAATAATGTTAAGGTTGATTACTAATTTTTTTTTCTCTATGATTTTATTGTTTAGAAGGTCCACTCTTATCAATATGTTACATTGTTAAACATGTATGAAACATTAGACTGCTATGAAACAAATTATGGAATAAAATTAACATGTATTTTGAAACAAATACAGTTATATCAATATGTATATGTATATTAGGCAAATTATCAATGTGTATATTTTCCAATATGATTTATATCTTTGAATCTTTGTAGCACTATGGCAATGGCATCAAAATCAACAACAACCGAGGTTTCTATAACCTCATCAATGTCTGCGCCGATTTGTCTTCATAATATTGCAGCTTGCTTGCTAACATCAAATACAGATAAAAATCCTTGAAGGAAATTATGGAGATGCATACACATTGGAAGGTAAATATTATGTTATAATAAGCTCTTTCAATATGAACTAACAATTTCTCTTTGCATAGGATAAAGAGAAATCATGCGGGTACTTTGAGTGGCATGACCCCGAATATTATGGGCAAGCGAAGGAAATGTTACAATAGTTAACAAGCGAAAATACATAATTGATGAAGTGTCAACTCAAGCTACTTCAAGAAAAGAATGATGTTCTTGTGGAGAAATTATCAACCTATGGAGATAAGATAACTATGTTGGACAAGGAGAAGAAGAAGCTAGATGAAAGAATCCATAGCTATCTTTGGTTGTTAGTGGCTTCTTGGATTATTGTAGGCATGATAGCTTGGTGTAGAATTTTTGATGGTTGATGGATTATGATGTATTTTATGAAAACTATTATATACTTGTATTAAGTAGCTCTTGCAAGAATACTGTCATGTATTTGATTTTGGAATCTGAAATGTGAACAATGTGTTTATTGCCATTTATAAATTTGAACAGTGTGTTTAAATATGGACTGGTTTATAAATCTGCCTCAATGTGTTTCAGTACCAATGTGTTTCAGCTGGTATTATTCTCATTTCAGTATCAATGATACTAGCTGGTATCAGTATCAATGATACCAATTTGTATATTCTCATTTTAGTATCAATGATACCAGCTGGTATCATTCTCATTTCAGTATCAATGATACCAGCTAGTATCTGTATCAATGACCTCACATTTGGGATTATATACTTTCCTATAGAATTTTTTCCTTGTATGCTCAGTCGACCAACCTACACCCTCTTCATTTTCACTATCTTCGGGCGTAACGACTTCATCTTCACTATCCTCGTACTCACTAGCACATTCATGTGCATCTTCAGGCAAATTTGTAGGGTTAATTGGGATAGACACCTCTTCTGCAAAGTTGTAATCAAATGTACCTTCAATTGTGAATGGTACAACTTCATTAGTGTCACATTATTCTTCATTCAAATTTGGACCTCTACCATGCTTATATTTGTCTTATTTCAGTGCTCTAACTGTCACATATTTTTCATCACTTAATTCATCAAATTCACTAGAACATATATCATCGTCACTTTCTCCAACTAGGCGATAGTCGATGTCTTCAGATGTCTTAATATCATCATCACTTTCGTCATTAGCAGCATCAATAACATGCTCAGTATCTGCATGTTGATCAGTCCCAGCAATAACAAGATGTTCTATAGCTGCATGTTCATCATTCCCCCCAAGTGTATCGATTTTTGTCTCTGTAGATGCATGTTCATCATTCCCCCAAGTGTATTAGTTTCTGCCTCTGTAGATGCATGTTCATCATTCCCCCCAAGATGTGGAGTCCATCCCAGGATAGCATCAATATACAGTGTATCATCCATGTCGTTTTCATCTTCACTGCTAATATTAACCTATATCATAAGATGATTAATATCAATAGCATGCCATCGTATAATTGAGTAATTAATGATATTCAAATTATACTTACAGGGGATGAAGTTGACGATGAATCTCGTCATGGAGGAAGAATAGTTTTTCGAAGCCGATTTGAACATCGAACCATCTCAACTTACAAGGGCTATATTAGGGATAAGTAATATAAGTGGGGATATATTATGTAATTTTTACCCAATCAAATTCATGCAGTATATAACACTGACCATTAGCTCTACGTGAACATTAATTACTAACACCGAGAGGATAATATAACCAGAAGCATGAACACTGTGGGGAGAATACACATTCAAATTCAATAAAAAACATGGGATGGAAATGAAAATCAGAATTGAAGCATGAACATGAAAACAAGATGCATGATTAACCCTAGTTTTGGTGAATGAATCTAGGGTTCCATCTTTTCAAATCAAACACCTCATATGGAAAGAAAATTACTAACATTTTGTAACAGGGACTTTGTCGGAGACGTTGGAACACTTCGCGTTGGTGGTCGTTGATTGTAGGGAGGCGATGTAAGTCGAGTTAGTGTGAGCTACTTCGATAAAAGTCGGGGATGATGCTTGTTCTTCCCGGCAAACTGGAGACGGTTGTGTGAGAAGGAAGCCGATGAAGATTGCTGAGATTCCTTCCGGTGGACAAGAACGAAGCAGTGGTCGCGATTTTGTCGGGGATGAAGAGGCGATTACCAGAAAAGTGGGAGTTGGATTTTGTCGGGTGGGGTTTAGATTTGTTAATTAAAGTTAGGGTTTGGATAAAAGATTTGCTGACTGGGTTGGGTGGGGCCCACAAAAGAAAATAGTTAAAAAAAGTGGAGACGCTGATTGGGTATTTTTCAACTTAATATTTTTAGATGCTGACTGGGCTCTTGATCCACGTCAGCGTGCCCACGTCAGCATCCAAGTGGCTGTTGTGACGTTTTGTTAACGGTGGGATAGATTTGTTTCAAATCGAAAAGTGATGTATTGAATTGAAAAAATTAAAAAGTAGAAATAGTTTAGAAAAATACCTCAGAAGTCGGAACGGAATATATTTAATGATTAATCCTATCTTTTATAAGTCTTTAGTCTTTGTTGGTTCCTGACATCATCCCCTTCCATAGTGGATTGTCCTCAAGCCTCAAAGTAGGATAAAATTATTATAATTTTGATTCTTTCTCCGAGGATGCATCTGCCGGTGATAAGCTAGACCAATGGATTAAATACTCCCATTGATCACCTGCCAATCTTTTATCCAGTACAGCTTTAGGTTATGTCTGCAATTTTGGGCAGCACTGGTTGCTTGTCTCCTAGATCTTCTATAATTTTTTTAGAAGTGATACATGCATGAAAAATAAGGTGAATTCTAGACGCTTCGGACTACTTCAATTCATAAGCTATTGCACCGATGCGCTTCACAATCAATATCGAACCATAACATCGAGGAGAAAATTTAGATAATTGCCTCCTATCTAACTTCCATGGAGACCAATCTTCTACTCGGGAATTGTATTTGTCTTCTTCCATGTACAAAAAAAAAAACTCTTCATTCTCTTTTAAGCTTGCATCAATATGCCCTTGATGATTGATAAAGCTGTGTCTCTATCTTGCAAAGCTAACCGCATCCAATTTAGCAACACCCTTCTCATATGATAGTAGCCGGAGAGGTGCTCGGCCATGCACTACATGGAAAGTAGTGTTTAAACTAGTATGGTAGCTAGTGTTGTATGAAAATTCAGCTCCCATCTCTTAGGTTGATCATTTGAAAAGAATCTTAAGTGCATGATCTATACACTTATTGATCGTTTCGGTTTGTTTATCTGATTGAGGAGAGGGTGGTTTCACATAATTTGAACAATTCTAACCGAACTTCCTGGTGAAAACTGGACTCGCAATGGAAGCTGATAATCCACGGAATTTAAACACATTATCAATGAAAAGATTGGCTATGGATGAGACTGTAAGTATTTTTCACCTATAATCACAGCACAAGGACCAAATTTTCAGAACATGTCTCGAATTGGATTCAATTTTGTCCGCAGATTAGATTGTTAGTTATTTAAGAATCAAACATATACACTCAAAAACTTGCAAATAGAACAAAAACTGGAAATAGATCTAGTCCAATCCAACCTGAATTGATTATTCAAATTTTCTAATATATGATTAAATACCAATTGAACCGATCAGACCAAGCATGCCTAAGAATCATTCGCGAAACTGAGCCTAGTCCTATTTAAAATATGCAATAATAATAATATCTTGTTCCATTGTTGAATGCTCAGTGTCATATAATCGCGTAATGCACAAACATACAGACCTACAAAGAATATTTTTGGACCAACTACTATTTATTTCAATTGTACAACTCAAGTGACTTTTTCCCCTCAAGAGACCACACTGCAGATGTGGATTCTCTGCAACATGCATGAAAAACCTTCTAAATCTAACTTATATACAACTTTCACACACAATCACTTTGACATTGTTTTTCATATATTTCCTTCATCATAGTGTGAACTTTGGTTGCTCCATCACGACCTCGGAAGACTAGGGTTTGAGTCACACAAGAAACCTCTTAAAACTCCGTGCTTGGTGGAGAAGAAGCGAGCAAGGATACGCTCGCACGCTCGCTTGCTGTCTTGTTCTCTGCCACAAACTGGGATGCTTGCCAGCTAGACCCTCTAGAAGAAAGTTGGAGCAACATAGTATGAGAACATATTACCCATCTTCGGAGACATGGGGTGCAATGACCTCTTACAGCAGCGCAAGACGAGCTTCGTCATTTAGGCAAGGGTAGGTTGCATATATGTATGCTTCCCAAACCTTAAAATAGGTGAGAGTCTCATGCACCGGGACTGCTTATATATCTTCCCTCTGCTTTTGTAAGAATGACCCAGTATCTTGTTGACATATAATACATACTTACAATCATTTGCAATTCAGCATGCTCAAGCGTTTATCAAATTGTTGCAGAGAGCGCATAGAATGTGGACATCTTTACCCAAGCATGTTAAAGTGTACGCACGGATGCCTGTGCTGATGAAAAAGGTCCAATCCAGAATCTTAAAATGCCAATTCCTAAACACTTCAAGACTGCTGTAATAAATCAATGATGAGGAGACTTGTGGGGACTCTTGTCATCAGGCAAGAATAGGTACCGAAACCTTGAATCAAATGGGATGGCGCTAAAACTTCGAACACTAAGCAATCTCTGCTTCCTTAGTGATATGGAATCTCGTACAATGGTTACTTGATCCGGAGAAAGGTACCGACAAATCCAATCAACCAACAATGAATCTTCAACAATGCCTTTAGCAAAACAGTGTAGCAATTTGGGTACTAGCAGTTTCCCCTTTTCGCTGATACCTACTGATGCTCGGATGTAATCCCTCAAAGAGTTGTGAAGCTCTTCTTGAACATTATCAGCTGTGAACACCTTTACCTACGTTATGATAGATGGATGTCATGCATAGAAGATAAGGGAAATAAAATGTTGGCGTCTCTGTCATCTGGAAGTAAATAATGTATATTATATTATTATTCAAAAAAGTTATCAGATTTATGTCTAAGCTTCCCATATTGAACATAAATTGCCAAGTGATTCCAATGGTATAGATCTCACTGTTGATGCTGCCTTACTGGTCTTAGGTCATTTTTCTTACAAGCACAAGCTGCACAACTAAAAAAAGGAAAAGAAATCAATTTAAAGAGACATGTATCTTTTCCTTTCCTTTCCTACAAGACAAACATCTTTCACTTTTCATGGAAAATAATTTTCAGTAATATAACTGATCTTTTTGCTTGCAACTAATGTATAAGAAACACATAAATACTTTGAAGTTTACAGTTCCCAGTTATTTTATTCTCGGGAAAAATTCTTCAAGGCTAATTTGAATTATTATCCATTAATCATGAAAATTTTAAACTGAACTGATTACTGGACAACATAAAGAGAGTAGTTCAAATGTACAAAAGTATATTCAGCATTAAAAACATATGATCAGTAAATTGGCAGTATTATGGCACACTAAATTGTCCATTAAAAGAACAATAAGAAGCTCACCGCAGGCGAGGAGTACATTCCACAGCTAAGGGCAAATAATACCAAAGGCTCGTGACTGTCAATGGAGTACTTGCTATGCTTCTCAGAAATCTTAAATTTGTGAAGAGCCAGTACCAAAGCCTGAAATAATAGCATCATTTAACAGCTATAGTGGTGGAGAAATACAAGATGAGACAGTATATATTGGGAATAACATACTAGCTGTGGACGATGCCCTGGAGGTTTCATCTTTAGGATGACAAATTCAATCTCAGCTGCACTGAATGACTGGCCACCTACTATATAAGATGCCTGCAGCATAACACAACCTTGTTTCAAACACATGCCTCAGAAAATAAAGATAGACTATAATGCAATAAATCAAACCTTCTGCATGAGGTAAAATAGTTTGATGTCACTTTTAGGAACTCCATATGCTAAGTAAGCCTGTGTTTATTAGAAACAGAAAAATGAATGAATCATTTAAGGTGTAGAACATAAAGAAACACAATAATAATTAAAGAAAAATGGATGTGCACTGTCTTATATCAACAAAACACTAAAATATGAAAGAATAATTTTGAAGTTGCATTAAAGTTGGATGAGGTTAAGAAGCCACAAAATTGTAAATGTTTGAACCAATTCTCTTTACACAAGACCATGGAAATGAAAGCGGAGTCTCAGAACCCAGAAGGATAAAAATATGTATTAATCCTCCAGTTCTTGTTAGTATGATCTATTAGCAGTAGTATTGCAACTAATAAAAGAGGGATTAAGTGGTGAATAGCTTACATGCATTATCAAGGCATTATAAACGTTAATCCAAAAGGCAAGCCTCTCAATCCCACTCATGCACGCTGGATTTACCTTTTCCAATTGCTCAACAAGAAATCTGATAAGTTGCCAGCAAAGTTATTCATAAGAAATTGTTACTATGTGCCTTAATAAGCCAATAGCGAAAAGCATCAAGATGCTGAGAAAATCCGGACGATGTTCCTCCAATAATAGAAAACCTTGGAATGACCATGAAAGAAAAGAACATGTAGTCTGAGACCAGTTTCATAGAGTACATTCGATAACTAACAGTAACATAAGAATTAAGGATATTAAAAAGTCAGCATGGCTTCTCAACTGATATAAGCAATAGGAGATTTCCTAGCTAAGACATGCATCAGGTTCAATTCATTGTGCTGAAGGTGCTGACAAAAATGAAGTAGGTTTGAGTTTTATTTAGTTTCCAAACTGAAATATGATACCACATTAGATCTCAAATTTACAAATTAGTGATTAGTGGGTATGCATCTTTTTGATTTGTTATCAGAATCCTATATGTAGATTAAAAATCTTAGATGGGATAAACACTGGTACTCTAATTTATTCATGTCAAAAGTTTGTCAGGATGTATATATCAATGCAAACATGAAATATGTACACAATACATATATTTGTAGTTTTGTACTAATATTGGAGGGAGGAAGTCAAGAATCATACCTATAATCTTTTAGAGCCTCGGCAGCATATTCTAACTGCTCTTTCCCCACAGACATCCAAGAAATTTCTGCTGCCGAACTATAGATACCAATATATTTTCCATTTTCCTTCCCATTGACTCCATAAGGATCAAAGATATCCAGTTGATCCACTAACTCATCACTTTGATGTATTCCAGTTGAAGGATTTTTGAAAGTTAAAGGAAATATTGATGAATCAGAAAAAGAGGTGAATGAAAACGTAGATAGATGGTCAACTGGTGAAGACTGAGAAGGCAAATGATCCGAACAAGATGATTTTGAAGAGATATCTGATGATTCAGATAGACAAAGAAAAATATTTCTCATGCATCTCACCATTTCTTCTGAAAGCTGGTTTGGGTGATTCAATAGGTTTGTTTCTACAATATTCTTCTTCAACTCAACTGCATCATACTGTTGAAGAGAATCGTCGATCTTGTCTCCTTCAACAGTCCTATTGGATGGACCTAGTAACTGAGGCAGAAAAGAAAGAGGTAGTCTTAGTCATGTATTATCATAATGTCTTAACGAATCATCATTCCCAAAAGAACCAGCAACTAAAACCACACAGAAAGAAGCTATGTAGAATGAGACCTCTTCTTGAGGAAATTCATCCCACAATTTGTTTGTGATAGCTAACAGTGAATCTGAATCTCCGCCAGATAATAGGTCTTGCTCTAGTGAGCTAGATATGTGGTTTAACCCAAACTTTGAAAACCTCAAAGTAGATATGTGCTGGAATTAGCAGTAGTAATCATAAGTAGTTAGAAAGTGAGACCACTAAAAGAGACGGTAAGCAAGAAAGAATCATCTTATACCTCTTCCCATATAGAACTGGAGAGTGTAGGCAGTTCTGGTGATACTGACAACAAACAATCAAGATGTTTTTGAGCAAGGCGCCGCTCATTTCTCTCTTGACAGAGCTGAAGTTGCAAAGAAGCTAAATCCTCTTCGAGTTTTGAAATTGTATTCTCTAATGTGGCTATATTATTGAGAAGGTCTTGGGCCTAAACAATTGTTAATTATGGAAGGACTCATCACTATCAGTCCCTCAAATAAATGAATAATAACAAAATCATGTTGCGTGCATACTTTATCTGGAAGCATGGAATGAGCGATCAACAAAGGGCTAGCACTATGTGCTACTGCATTTACCAAAGCCACATGCAGATCAATCTCTTCCTGGAGCTGATGCTGCAATCCTTGAATCTGTAATGATAATTTTAGAATGTCTTCATGAACTTTAGCATAGATGTACGATGAGACTAAAACGAGAATGTGCAGAGTCAGGAAAAATAATTTATTCAACTAGGACATTGTGGTGATAGACATCCAACATTCTTAATACTCTGTTAACTCCTATTTTGAGTTGGCAATAACAATGTTTTAGTTTGTCAACAATTGAACTCGAGCTCTACATCCTCCAGGTTACATGTTACTGGAGGACTAAAAGCCAACATTATGAAAATCTTATTAAAGTTTTTGAAAAAGATGAATTTTAAACAATACTAATTTGTTCAAAAATAGCAGAATATACATGCATGTGACCTAACTAATATGAGAGAAGTTAAAATAACAGGAACATATACGAAAGAAAGAATCACCTCGTCTTTTCTGCATAATCTATTATAGTACTCCAGTTAAATTAATTTTGATCCAATGAAGATATTAGTAGCAATTAACACCAAGGTAAGAACACATTACAATTAACCTCAGTCTTCGCAATGATACATAGACAAGATTTTACTCTTCAAATTCTACAACAACAATTGGAACTAGAATATTAGTCATCAATAATTTCCATATTTTGGCACAATTATCTGAAAATTAGGAAGCACATTAACAGTTTCAGACCATAAGCTTTCCAAATTGAGTATTCATCTTGTGAAAATACCCAATCAATTCAAAAACTAAAATGTGAGAACCACAAAATAGTTTTAAACATTTGAACCACCACAATGATGAATGACACCAGGGGTTAGGTAAGTATCCGTTTTTTAGTTGGGTAATGCAGAAGGTCACCAAAATTCAGCAACGCACTTACTTCTTGTTCCAGCTGAGTTCTATAGCAGCTCATATTTTGAAGCTTCCCTTCTCTTGCATCATCACTGATCTTGTCATCCTAGCAAGTATCAAGTAATAAAATTGCAGGAACAATTCAGAGGTGTTGTCTCACAGTCTCAGGTCAAGTATATCAGGGTCCAAATTAGAAATTAAAAAATCTTAGCTAACCTCGAACAAAACATGATTACGACACCACCATTTACTCAATTATTTCATTAATTCAATATTTAAAGAAATCTGATATGCGACGTGCAAAGGGCTTGTCTTGAATAATGCAAAAAGAAGAAAGAACGTCCCAAAGATGAAAGAGGATTCACTCACATCGAAGCCGGGACAGCTCGCGGCGGAGCCCTCCGCGGAGGAGCAAGAAGACGGATCTGACCGCCGGGACCACGATTCCTTCCCACGGCCCTTCCCCACCCGCTGCATCACCTTCTGAATCGACCTTCCGCTGCCGTTCGTGGTGGGTGGGTCCATAGACAAAAAAAAATCAATTTTTTCAGCATAAAAACAAACAAAGATTCATGCATAAAGCAAATTTGGCCAATCTGAGAGAATCAAACCAAGAGTCAACAAAGAAATCAGAAGAAAAAGAGAAGCCGTACAGATTCACAGGAAGAAAGGCGCCATGAGACGAGTGCATCTCCTGCCCTAAAGCCTCTGCTTTGAGGCACAACATCTCCCTTCCTCTATTCCTCAAATTCCAATTAAACAACAACAAAATGGAAGTCTCTCCTTTCAAAAAATACTGGTTTCGGAGTTCGTGGGCGTAGATTCGCACTCCGCTCTCCCCAATGGCGAAGGCCAAATAAGCTGGAATGAGGAGAATATATAGCGAAGAAGAAGAAGAAGAAGAAGAAGAAGAAGAAGAAGAAGAGAGGTCATATGACACAAGTATTGTATGTAAAAGAAGTAGATTTGTGCCTCGAATGAAACACCAAAACGATGCAGTCGGCAGTACAACGCGACATGGCAAACTGCAAGCAAAGTTTAAAGTTTGCAGCCGCGGAATAAAATAAATGTTGAAGGGAGGAGGTGACAGTTATATATAGATTTTTAAATATCAGATTTGTCCCTGCAATTTTTAATATAAGCATATGTGTCCTTTTCAAATCAAGATTTCATATTTTACTTACACGTAGTCACGTAGATATATATTGGGCAATTTACAGATAAGGTCTTTCTGTTTTTGGTTTTATATCGCCGACCTCTGTGTTGATTTGTTAGTGAAGAGGGAGGGCCGAGGGGGTGTCCCCCGTTTTGATTCGTCATTTTGACGAAATAAATAAATTTTTGGATTTTTTTTATTTTTTCGTGAAAACTAAAACGAAAATGAGTCGAAACGGTCTGAAAAACTTGTTTGGTTAGAAAAGTTAATACTTTTCTGGTTTCATTTATATTTTTTTAATTCCATTAATATTAATAATTTTATTGCATATTTTGCCGTTACTTTATTGCTATAAATACCATTAATGGTAATATACTTGTCCACCTTCATAATTATATAAATTAAATTATATTAATATTTATTATTTTGTGATATTTTTTTCATGTATATAATATTTATTATTATTTTTTAAGTATATTGGTATGAATATTATTATTTAAAATTATAATTTAATTTAAACTAATTTTTTAATCTTACTAAATATTTTTATTCTTAAAAATATAATTCTTTTATAATATGCTAATAATATAGTAACATATTCTTGAAAAATCTAAGTATATAATTATTTAATTTTAAATATTTAATTTAAACTATTAAGAATATTAAATTATAAATAAATTTTAATTTACAATTTAAATTATAAATTAATTTATTATTTAAATTATAAATTAATTTACAATTGAAATTTAAAATAATCATTTTCTAACGTTATAAAAATTAGTTTTAAATTTAAATTTATATAATTTTACATTAAATTTATATTATAAAATATGAAAAATATCATAATTTTTTTTTAATAGACTATTCTATTTATATAAAAATATATATTAAAATATTAGTATAAAAAAACATATATTAAAATATAATATTTAATTTCAAATTTTTTTATTTTTAAAATTATAAGCTAACCTTTGCACGGCAATGCGGCTAGTTATAAAATATTAATGACTAGAAATCAGAAAAATGATTCAATTAACAAAATATAAATTATTTTTTAAAATTTTATTTTCGGCATCAAGAAATTCATAAACAACAATATGAATGAATTTTCTAACCTCAGTAAAAAAAACTACAGAGTGACTCGTACCTATATAACTGATGATTTCAGCGGGACGCATGCAAATTTACCTTTTAACATGAGGGTGATTTCATAAATTTGTGTCTCAAAATTGTTGCCTTGGTTAATTAATTTGTGTTGTGGGGAAGGTTTTGGGATCTACGCTCAGAAGAGGCGACAAGAAAGCTTTATTCCTGCTTTAGTATGTTTTTAGTCTTTTACTAAAGCAAGAGGAATTAATTCCGCCACCCACCACCGCCGCCCATAGAGAGAGTGGACAACCAGATTCCGGTGAACTCCGGGAAGCCATGAAATGAAGGCCCCTTCTTCTTTTGAATTTTTTCTTATAGTTGTATACTTGTATTATATGTACTTCTACTAAGAAGTTATGAGGTTGAATTTTAATAGTATATATACATTCAATACGAGATCATTTCTTGTTCGGTAAGTATTTTTGACTAGGGGTGAGCGAATTCAGATACCCTATATTTTTTATGATATTCAAATCCTATCATATATAGGATCAATTTTTAAATTTTAAAATCAGACTCTATCCCATTGGAATTTGAAATCGGACCCTAAACCACAAGTTCCAGTTTCGATTTCGGATATCATGTTGGAACTTATTTGGTAACATTCATTTATTGAATAGGTGCCTGAACAAGTTCCAACAAATTTCAGAACATATTTCATAATAGGTTCCATAACAAGTTTCAATAGGTTTCAATAGGTTTCGAAATATGTTTCAAAACAGCTTTTAAAATAAGTTCCAGAACTAAGTTTTTGGGTCTGGCCGAGGCCGGCCCGACTTGAAAAAAATCATGCTCGGCTCGAAAAATTTCAGGCTTGGAAACACCGGGTTGGCCCGACATGAAAAAATAACGAGGCGGCATGGCCCAGCCCATTTAGCCCCGATAACACTAAAAATATATAAAAAATTAGGTTTAAACCCGATAATTAACATATTTTAAATCCGCTAATACTCGATCCGAAGTGTTTATCGGGTTATCGGGTTATCGGGTCGGGCCAGCCCAATAACACCAGGCTGACCCGACACGATAAGGGATCGGACCTTATCGGGCCGGGGCGGACCGATAATGACCCGAACCCGATTTTTTCGTGCTAGATCGGGCCGGCCTATCGGGTCGGGCCGAAAATTGCCACCCCTACCAGAACAAGTTCCAAAATATGTTTCAACATGGACCCTGTTGGAACTCGTACCTTGGAACCTATAAATGAACATATTCCAATGTACATATTTCGGGGTACCGATTTCGATTCCGAGTACCCGATGTGTTGGACCGGAATTGAAATCAATTTTAATTGATTTCTTAATTTTTGTCTTGTACCATATCCGAATTTAATTTGAATCTATTCGAAACGTACCAGATCGGATAAATTTCAATCAATTCCGAGTCTACGCGGTACCCATGCACCCGCCCTATTTTTGACAAACTAATTAGACCAGCTGATTTGAGCGACCCAATCAAGACTTGGTGAAAGATGCAGCTCCTCGAAGAACCAGTCAAGTCATCTTATATTTCCCGGTTCATTTACATTTTATCTGATTTCTCCATGTAGTAATTGCCAGGTAAATCCGCATGAAATAAAACACCGAGATGACAAGGTGCATTTAGTTAGACACTGACACTGGATGTCTGGATGCAATCAATGCTGCTGGTGGTGCTTCTTGATGCACCAACCTCGCAAACAAACATTTTTGTATCAATCAATTTTACCAATTTTCCTATTTCCATCTATTTCAAATAAATGCTAAAGATGGAATGCACTGAGAATGTCCATTTTAGTTTCTGGGTAATTTAATTAATTAGGAAAACAATATTTAAGATAAAAGTTGTGTAAATGCCACACAGGACCACATGGTAGTTTTCCTTTAAAAATGCACCATTTAATTTTGTGTCTAACTACATTGGGCGCTTGCAAAGTTTAGATAAACATTCACCAACTCGAAAAAGATATTTTTTCACATTCCAATAATATTAGCTTATGTCATTTTTAACGCAACATTTTCCAAAATAGTTGAGGTGATGGTTATTTTGTGTGCATTATTATTAATATTGTAATATTTATAAGTAATTTAAGTGTGATGTAGAACACATTTTTAAAAAATATATATAATATTAAATGTAATATTAAAAAAATCGAATATTTATCCTACAATTCCATTGGGTTTTACCCAGCACTTCCTAGAGTTTATTTATCCTCGTTTCTAACCTTAAATATTTTAATATCTTTATTGGTCTTGGTTGGATAAGATAAAATATAATAGGATAAAAAATAAAAAATAATATTAGATAAAAAATTTTAAATATAACACACACCAAATATAATATTAATTTTATATTCTTTTATTCATATATTAAATAAATAATAAATTAAAATTTATCTCTTATCTTATTTATCTTTATTCTATGAAATAAATAAGTCCTATACATCCACCGTGATGAAAAAATTATTGTTATAAAAGTCATATGTTTCCAAATTCAAACTAGACTTTGAATAGATTCCACCACATATTTTTGGTTCAATTCAATAAATAAAGTTTATAAAAATCAAGTTAATCAATTCATAATTGATTGAGTTTGCATGATTGATTGGGTTTGTTTAACCATCAAAAATTCGATTAGATAAATGATATTTATCTTATGGTTCATTTGTTTTACTCTATTGGATAGGATAGATATCATAAGAAAATAAATGAAGGAATATTTAGGGATGACAATTCAAATCGGTTAACCGCGGTTAATCGATTAATCGAATCATAAAATTCGATTTTGGATAGTGAATTTGCGATTCGGTTTCGATTTCAAATAATAAAAATTAAAAACCGTTTAAAATCGATTCGATTTCGGTTATCGAGCCGCGGTTAACCGGTAATCGAAACCGCTTATATATTCGGTTTCGATTATCGGTTTTTTGCGATTAATCGGTATTCGAAATCGATTTTGTTATTAATCTTTGAACCGATTATCCGTTTACTACCAATTGTTTGCGGTTAACTGGTATCCAAAACCGGTTTTGTTATTAATCTTTGAATCGGTTATTCGTTTACTATCGGTTAACCGGTTAGTAAACGGATAATTAGTTCTATCCGAATCAAAAAATTCAGTTTCGATTATCCGCAAATAATCGAAATCGAGCCGGTTTCAATTTTGGATATAGGTTTTTGAAACCAATCGTTTTTGGTTTTAGTTTCGGTTAGCAGATTTGAAAATCGATTTCGATTTTGGTTAACCTTCAAAAATGTAGTTAATCGAACCGTTGTCATCCCTAGAAATATTGGATAAAACTTTTTCTAATTTAGTGTATATCGTATGTAATATTAATTTTATACTCTTTTAATCATATGTTCTTTTAGTTCATCTACTAAACAAAACAATGAATATAAATAGAAGGTTAATGTAACCGAACTGAGTCGAGCCGAGCTTCCATGTGGCCGAGATCGGCTCATTTAAGAAATGTTAATTAAGCTCGAGCTCAAGTTTCAATCTCTAGGCTTAAGCTTTGCTCGTTTTGGCTCGTTTATTTTTCTCGAGCTTGACCGAGTCGAGTTCGAATTTTCATCGAGTCAAACTTGAATAGCTCACGAGCTACTCGGCTCACTTGCACCCCTAGATATAAATCCATCTCTTCGATTAATTAGATAAATGATACTTGTCTCGTTGAGTGCAAACATGCACACAATCCGTATGACCCTTGGTTTGTCCTACTATTCTCAAGGGGATTATTTCACGGGGTAGGCCACTGTTGTTACTATTGTTGCAGAGACAGGATTTGTCATCTTATGTCCCAAGATAAGGACATACCTTATAGCTTTAGAAATCGTGCAAGGAGAACAAGTCCTCTGCTGTCTCATTTATTGCTACCGCGGCTTTCTCGTGGTATCCATGACTTCCTTCAATACCAATTATTTCTCACAAGCCAACAAGAGATGTCTCTTTCCGTGCTTAATGCATTTGGGTGGCCTAACCTTTTAATTTCTTTAATGCTGAGTATTAGATTTATGTTTATTTCAATCAAATTAATCCAGCATAACTTTGTCAAAAATTATATCAAGTCAAACTATCATAATTAATTTTAATCTTTTCAATTAGACAATTAGAGAGTCATCCTACCTTGGACTTTACATGTAAACAATTCAAAAATTACTTCTGGAGCCCGTGATAAGCTAAATTAGGCTCACAAAATCCTAATGATGGCATCCACAATTTAGAAAAGATAATGTAATTAGGCTTTTCATAAGGTTCACAATGCCTAAACTACGTGTAGAGTTCACAATGCCCTAAAGAGGATCTACTTAGAATTAAAATCTAGGAAAAATTATACTTTTTTGTTCATACACTTTGCTCGAATTTTAATTTTTATTCTCATAGTTTTAAAATTTTGATTTTAGTTCTCACATTTTATTTTCATTTAGGATTTGATCTCTACCGTCACATGAGACCTAAACGGAGCTGACATGGATAACAAATGTTGACTGGACATTGCTGACGTGGACCTGCAAGGACCAACTTTGTAAACTCTAAAACTAAAATTTTATAAATTATGAGAACTAAAATCAAAATTCAAGTAAACTATAGAGATTAATTTTTTTTTTTCCTTAAAAAATATAAAAAATCACAAGATTTTTTAAATTTATTTATAAATAATTATAATATTTAAAATTATTAAAATTGAGCACACTACAGTAATTTACGTTAATTTGGATGTATTTAAATCGACGCCGTCATTAGGCGTCTATTTTTATCTGTTAATTACCCTAATTTAGCGTGAATTTCGTAGTGGTTGCAAAATTTAAAAATTTGCTCTCTTGATCTGCTATCTCTTCACTGATCACCTCATCACCTCCATTTTGATCCTAAATTTGACGCATTTAAAGCGGTTTAAATTAAATTTCGAAAGTCAAAAAAAATATTAATTTTCACTCTAATAAATATCGATTTCCCATGCATTTGCTATAGTGGCAACACCATAATACAATGTTATTACTACGATTTCGTGGGCATTGTTAAAGGATATTCAGATATACAAAATATACTGCAAAATATTAATATGTTCCCTATTCAATTAATGTGTTCAATGCAAGAATACGAAATCAGATGTTTGTGTCTTAAATCGAAAATAAAATTAATCTTGCAAATATTAAATTAATCTTCTAAATATATAAACATATCATCGCACTTTTTAAAATAAAATCCAAAATAAATCACCTTGTAAAAAGTTTGCTCAATTTTAATATTTTTAAATATTATAGTTATTTATAAATAAAATTTAAAAAATATCCTGTGATTTTTTATATTTATTAGAAAAAAAATTACTTGAATTTTGATTTTAGTCCATATAGTTTATAAAATTTTGATTTTAGTCCCCATAATTTATAAAATTTTAATTTTAGTCATCATAGTTTACAAAGTTGATCCCTGTAGGCTTCACGTCAGTAATGTCCAGTCAGCACCTGTTATCCACGTCAGCTCCGTTTAGGCCTCATGTGATGGTAGAGACCAAATCCTAAACGAAAATAAAGTGTGGGGACTAAAACTAAAATTTTAAAATTATAGAGACTAAAATTAAAATTGAAGCAAACTGTAGAGACCTACAAAAGTATGATTTTCCCTTAAAATCTATAAATTGAGCAAATGTATACTTCCTTAGGACTCTCAAATGCAATATATCAGAAAGTTTCTGCAAGAGAAATCATTTAAAGCCCATTGAGCTCATCAAGAGTTAGGGTTCATAAAAGCCCAATAGGAGACATCCAAAGATGCTGCTTCAGTCTAATTTCAAACTTCAAAGAAGCTTCAGCTGGACCTTCTTGTATCAGTTGCCGCCCTCCCCAATCTAATGCTGTTTATGTAATTTGCAGGGCAATGAGCTGAAAGACCAGGCACTACTACTCCACACACCCTAAGCAATATGGAAAACCAGGTCTCCTTGTACTCTTTCCCATATTTATAACCCATGGTTAAGCTCCTAATGAGCTCCCAAACTGCATTCAAGTGCTGAGGAAGAAAATATCTCAACCCAAAGTAGTTCATGTCAGGCTCTTCCTCCACATCCTTTAATACATAAAGAAAACGAATACAATAAGAAGATAGAATAGATTAAACAGAGTAAACATGTTTATTGCTTTGTGAAACTCAGCTATGTTTTCAACTCAGTAAAAGATCAATGAATAACTACTATAATATCTTGAAAGGGAAAAAGTAATTATATCAAATCAATAGTGATTGATAGAAGAAATTGTTACCTTCTCAATGTAGAGGCTGTTGTAGTAAGCGCATGTTCCAAAGTGCTTGTACAAGAAAGTCTTGTTATCGTAAGGCAGCCTAGGAACAAGATCATTGCAATAGACCATTCTCAAGTACTTGGGCACTGGGTGACACAAGTGAGCTTCCATGAACCTCACAAACTGCTGATCCCCAACCCTTGGCTGTCCAAAAGTATACACACCTAGTAACTTCTTAAGCAACTCTTCTTCCTTGTGAAACACTAGAATTGCTGGAAATAGCACGGCCAGGGCACCACCCAAGCTATGACCTGTTACGATAAATTCGGCATTCTTGTTCTCGTGAAGTAAAGTCTTGAGCTTACTCCTGATGCAATAGTATGCATTCTCCTTGTTTCTGTCAAGATCACTGCTGGTGTCATGGTTCACTGCAATATCAAATGAGCTACTCTTTGAAGAGTTGCCTCCCTGAAGATGGAATTGGAAAGAGTAGACTTGGTCTCTGTTGCCTAATCCAAGAGCCTCGAGGAAACCCATATGGATCTTTCCTATGTGGGGGATCTCATACCATGAGTAGTCAATGTCGGTACTCCAATCATTTGAATCAAAAAGCTCGGTTCCGCGGAAGCTGATCAACACTATATTGGCATCTTTAGGTTTGTCACATAGGATGAAAACTTGAGTAGACAATTCCTTCTGATAATCTTAGTTTAAGCAATCAAAAGAAGAGAGTTGTGAGTAAGAAAGATCTATCTAAATTAGCATAGATATGTTAACTTGATATAACAACCATTGAGCTAAATATTTCACAATATCCAATTCTAGCTAAGTAGAATAAAATCAATGATGACTTGTATGGTGTACAACAACAAGCCCTAAAGTCCCAGTAGACTATATGGTATCAGCTACTAACGTCTTAAATCAAGAGCATCCCAATCTCTTTTTGTTTCTAATAATGTTTTCTTCAACCTTGCTTTTCCTATCCTTACAGCATAAAATAAAGGCAAGAGAGTGAACTTTGAACTCACTAAATGAGAATGTTTGATTAAAATATGCTAGCTAAAGATGCGATAGTAACCTACTTCTAAACTAGTAAACTAGTCATTCATTGCAGACAAAAAGCCCATGAACAGAGTTTTACCTAAAGAACCACCTTTAATGATAAGAAAATGATAAGGCATGCAAAATAAAGCAGATGAAAGATCATCGTAATTCTTCTCTCAAGAAAGTAGAATTGTCATCCTGACACAATTATGGTAATGTTTTAAAGATTGGCAAAATATCTTTACCGTTCCAGCAGTTGTAGAACTTCACAAAATGCATCTGCACTTGCACCAGCACAGAAAATTAAAAAATGAAAAGAGAAGAAAAAGTTAGACAATTTTAAATATTTAATTAAAATATTAAAATTAAATAGTACGTATTAACTTCTTAGTGGTGTCAGAGATTAATTAAAGCCAAATGTATAGGTCAAAAGATAGTCACTATAGTGATCTTATATCATTTCTAGCAAATTTATGCAAAGTGACTGCTAGCAAAAGATGGCCAAATGTACTGCACAGTTTCAACTAGTTGATGATTTCATATTAAATTTCACTAAAAAATTTGTCATGTCGGCAGAATTGTTACCTTCCAATGGCTGGTGACGACATGGGCGATGACTTTGTTATTCTCATAGGCTAATTTGGAGGCCATCATGCAAAGATCAATCAAAGCCCTACTCCCAACGCTGAAAGAACCTTCAATCCCCTTGTTTGCCCCAGAATCAAACTTGTGCAGGTTGATTCGCCGATCTAAGTGCCCAATTACACTGATGAAGGTCTCCGAACCTCTCTTAGGCACCCCAACCTTCCCTGCCGACATGCCAATTTATTAGACAACAAAGTTACTATCTGCAACCAAATTGCGAACAAGGAGAAGTCCTTCGAAGTTCAAACCTGAGAAAAGGTTAAAGAACAAGCAACGGAGGCCCCCGTTAAGTAAGAGGAGGTTTAGAAGGAACTCGACGAGAATCCCACACCATTCCATCGGCTTACCGAAGGCGGCGATGATCCTGCGAACCAAAATGGACACCAGAATGACCAATCTGTGGTCGCCCGAGATCGGCCCCAATCCCCTTTCGCCTTCATTTTCATCCTTCGAGGTTTTGAGGAACTTGTAGGATTTAGCACCGGAGACCAGGAAGTGGAAAAGGTCTGTGAGGCTGCCATCGCAAGGTTTCACCATTAGGTATTTGAATTCACATGTTTCGCCATCTTGGGTTGCAGTCTTCACACCATTGTTTCCCATCTCAACTAGGGGCCGAGAAGACCCTCTCTCTCTCTTTCACACACACACACACACACAATTTCTTATGCTTCTGCTTTTGCTTCACGCCGTGTTATGAGGAGATTTTTCCAGGAAACGGGGGAACCGTTAGCCAATAAAGAAGAGAGTGATGCGCGTTAGGTCATGCCTTCAGCAGTGTATTGAGCCGAGTTCGAAAGCTTCAGAGTTTGACCGAGGAAGGTGCTGAACGTGTAGCACAAGCCGCCGAAGAATCTGGCCGCAAAATCTGCTGCTTGAATGAGAAGTTCAAAAATCCTTCAGAACGAATAAATCTTTGATTAGCATGGATGAGAGATTAAAAAATCCCGCTTGAGACGGCGATATTGCAGGATCTCCGAGGTAGAAGACGTCCCAGAGAGATGATACAACTGCTGCAAATTTTCCATGAATCAAGCCTCAATCTTTTACCAATAACTGCTCCAAATTAAAGATCCGAGTGAAGGGGCGAAAGAATTGGTTCCATTTGCTGTTCAAAATTAGAGGAATTGCTGCTCCTCTGTTCTGGTTGCAAGGAAGAAGACAGCTGCAACTTTGTTGGAGGATTTCGCTGCGATCAATTTGTCAAAATTTGAAATTTATGGGCTCATTTGATTCGAATCGAGAAAAAGAAGCTAACGGCGATGAAGGATTTAAAATGGGTGTTCAAATGAAGGAGAAATCAGGATTGAAGATGCCAAAAAATTCTGCAGGTCGGGTTAACAGTAACACGAAGAAGACGTTGATCGTTTCAAATTAATTTGGACCGGTTTAAATAAAAAACCAATTCAGAATTTGGTTCAACCACAATTTTATTAATTTAACTCCGATTTGAATCGGGTCAGATTGGTTGAATTCAGTTAGAACTCAATTTGAGTCAACACCCAACATTACTTTTGGAATCGTTGTATATGTCTGTTTACTATGCTGAGACATTTTGAAATTGCTTCACATGCGAATACAGAATCTTGGGTTTTTTTATCTGGAAACAGAATAAACTTATTGGAGAAGTTAGTTTATTACGTTGTGACAATGATTACTTGTGGACAATGGATTAATGAATTACTTGTTTTCTCATATTTGGAATAGCCAAATTATCAGAAGTTAGCTACTGGTGTTATATATTTAGTATTTTGTGTATGGATTTTTACAATCAACTTGTCATTTTTTTCTTAATTATAGTCAATTAATATATGTTAAAATTTGTCATATGCACAAGAGGAGATATAAATTGAATTTGATGGTCAATCATTTGCATGTGATAGATACAACGGGAATGCATTAATTGGATCTTTTGATGGCTCACCAAGTACGTAGGAGAAGAAACTCCACCAGCAAAAGCTTGATAGCAGTGGCTATTAAGAGGACACTCTCAAATGGAGTTTGTCGTATATATGTGCATTAAATTAAATTATATTGAAATTTTAATTCCTGTGCATCATCAATCATATCGATGTGGTTGACTTGGTTGAATCTTTGTAGGAGTTATATTTCTCTACATTAGAGTAATGCATATTACTATCTTCCACTTTGCTGGCTAAGAAGAAAGGAGGGAGGGGTCATTCTCCGAAGATAGTCTATTGACGTTGAGCATATGCTCCCACACCATAGTGCATATAATAAATACTAATTTTTTTAGCCGAGAATTTCCTCGAGTTCAATGGGTCATAATATGTACATGCCCGAAGCACAAGACTAACGGAATGCAAGTAGATCATTATCATAAGTACACATATTACTAACAATATAAAAAGTAGCACTAAATTGATGCAATATCATTCTCATGTCATACACATCACTATAACACATCTAATAATGCATGAGGTAATATCTAATAATGCATAAGGTAATGTGTTACGAACGCAGACGTGGCTCGAGTACGTAGTCGGATCAAGGCATGTGGCGAACTCGATAGCGAACCACATGGTGTGGCAACGGGCGACGAGGCCGCTCATAACGACGGGGCCGCTAATGAACAGCTGCCACGTCGTGGGGAGCGCATGAAAAAGAAGCCCCGTTGGATCTTAGACTATGAATACTAATCGTAGATCTAAACTGTGTATAAATAGAGATGTTAACAAACAAAAAGGGATATGAGAAATATATGTGTTCATCTTCTTCCTTCCTTCTTGATTCTTTCCCGTGCATTCTCGTATGTTCTCTTTCCTCTATCTCCCATCCTTTTGCCTCTAGTTCTTTCATTCGACAAACGTAAACGACAAACTGCAGGAAACACAATCCATCGTTTTCTTCCACTCGTTCGGCAGCATGGGGACGAGCAGAGGAGTTCCGACGTTCTGCATACGCCATCCTCGCTGTTAGAAGGAGATTCGAAGTCAGGTAATGCTATGAACATGACATTTGGGTGCTTTCATTTCGAATTCTCTTTGACACGGGATCAAACAAGCAGAGCAATGGAAACACGAGCGCAAGCCATGGCTGATTCTATCAGAAGTTTGCAAGACGCTCAGTTACGCCATGATCAGTTGCTGGAGACAATTCAATCCAATATGGAGGCACAACAACAATCAATAGAAGCGTAGCATAAGATATTACAATCAATATCTTCGCAGATTGGGCTCCTAAATACCCAAATGGTGCAGATGTCGAAAGGAAAAGTCGATCTACCATCTACAAGCATAACAACTCCTCACCGATGGTGGACGAGTCCAAGAAATGATGTAGATAATGAGGATGATTTCCCATTTCCTCCCAAACCCCCTCAAATTGAGCTGCTAGTGTTCAACGGTAATGACGCCAAGGAATGGATTGCGGCAACAGAAGACTTCTTCGAGTTCTACAACACGGAGGATCAACACAGGGTTACAATGGCTTCATTCAGGATGGAGGGGTTGGCGCAGAAATGGTTCCGCTGGATGCAACGTAGAAAATAATTAGCGGGATGGAGCCATCTGGTCGGAGCAATTCGGAGACGATTCAAGCCTACCAACCTTGAACCTCTAGAAGGCCAACTCACTAAGTTGGTGCATAATGCAAAGGTTGAAGACTACGGAGTCGATTTGAAGATCTTGTGCTAAGGACGATCGATTTGCCGGAGTCGTTTCTGATGAATTGTTTTGTATCGGGATTGCGCAGTGATATTAAGACGGGCGTTCTGGCTCTTCAACCGTCTCCAATGCATGAAGCTGTCACGTTGGCTAAAAGGTGCGAAGCAAAAATAGTTGCAGCCCGACGACTCTCATCGCAACCATTTGCGAGCAAAAGCGCGGGTCTTTTGCCAACTCCGCCAAGATCAAGCATGCCGAATCAGTTTGAGAAGGCAACAAATACAATCGCATCAGGCCGTGTGTCCATAAATTCTTCAGGATATCGGCAAACACCGAGAAGAATATCGTCCGCCGAGCAGCAAAAGAGACGTGAGTGGGGTCTCTGCTATTATTGTGACGAAAAATACTCGTGGGGACATCGTTGCAAAGCACCTCAATTGTTTGTGCTGGACGACGGTGTGGTGCAGGAGGAAGACAAGGATAGTATAGATTCGCCTGGTGAACCAGGAGTCGAAGAAGGGGTTGAACAATCATTAATATCTTTCAAGGATAGTATAGAGTCGCCTGTTTTCACCAATGACGCTCTGATTCAAAGGATCAATTCGAGGGAAGTAAGTGCAAGTGTTGATCGACGGTGGCAGCACGCATAATTTCATATAGACAAGGATAGTAAAATATCTCAGGTTGGCAGTAGAATCAACAACCACCTTCAGCGTAATGGTCGGTAATGGTGAGAAAATAAGGAGTGAAGGAATGATTCGAGACTTACCAGTACTGATTCAAGGTACTACAATTCGGACTGATTTCCATGCGTTGCCAATTAAAGGCTCGAATATAATACTGGGAGTAGCGTGGATGGCTACGTTGGGACCAGTAATCATGGATTTGGCCCATCATATTTTTTAGTTTAATTGGCAGAGAACTCAATGCTCCTGGCGCGGAGAACAAGCGATACAAACTGAGCCAATACAGTGCAATTCTCTCCGTAAGCTTTGTGCAACTCAAGGAGTAATGGAAATATACCATTTGGAGCTCACAACAGATAGCGTGCAATCGGCAGAGGTTGTGGACGATGGCATACAAGCATTATTGAATAAGTTTGTGGATGTATTTACTTCGTCGTCCGGGTTGCCACCGGAAAGAGATAACAACCACCGTATACATTTGTTACCAAACCAAAAGCCTGTTAACGTTAAGTCATACAGGTATCCACATTTCCAGAAAGGAGAGGTCGAGAGGCAAGTGCAAAAAATGTTGGAAGAATGGTTGATTCAGGGAAGCAACAACCCATTCTCATCTCCCGTTTTACTCGTTAAAAAGAAGGATGGTACCTGGAGATTCTGCTTCGACTACCGGGCTCTCAATGCAGTCACTGTGAAAGACAAGTTCCCTATCCCTATGATGGACGAATTATTTGACGAACTGGGCGGAGCTCGGGTGTTTTCCAGGTTGGATTTGTTAGCTAAGATATCATCAAATTCGAGTCAATAGAAAGGATGTGGCGAAAATTGCGTTTCGAACACACGAAGGGCGCTATGACTTCATTGTGATGCCATTTGGTTTGACGAACGCACCAGCCACCTTTCAGGCGACAATGAACGAGATATTTCGGCCCTATTTGCGGAAGTTTATGTTGGTATTTTTCGACGACATATTGGTGTATAGTAAGTCGATGATAGATCATGTACGTCATCTGCAAAATGTGCTGAGGATTTTAAGAAGCAATCACTTGGTGGCCAAGCGATCGAAGTGTGTTTTCGGGCATACTCGAATCGAATACTTGGGCCATTGGGTTTCAGCAGAAGGATTACAAGTCGACCAATCAAAAATCGAAGTAGTTCAAGCATGGCTAATTCCGAGAAATGTTAAAGGGTTGCGGGGCTTCTTAGGCCTGGTGGGATATTACAGAAGATTTGTTAGGGGATTTGCTCAGATAGCAGCTCCATTAACCAATCTTTTAAAGCCTTAATCCTTTAAATGGTCGAAGGATGCAGGGAAGGCGTTCGAGACACTTACACACGCTTTAAGTAATGCTCCAGTGCTCACATTACCTGAGTTTGAAAAAAAGTTTGTCGTGGAGACTGATGCATCTGGGATTGACATCGAAGCTGTGTTATCTCAGGGGAAGCGACCGATTGCGTTCTTCAGCCAAAAGCTCTCATCACAGATGCAGTTGTCCAGTACGTATCAGCGAGAAATGTTCGCAGTGACACGAGTAGTTCATAAATGGCGACAGTATCTTTTAGGTTGCCAATTCACAATTTTGACGGACCACGAATCGCTTAAATAACTTCAAATCCAAGTCATCCAGACACCGGCTCAACAAAAATGGTTGAGCAAATTGATGGGATATGATTTTGAGATCAAGTATTGAGTTGGAAGAATGAATACGGTAGCAGATGCACTCTCGAGGAAGGTCGAGTTTGCAGCTTTTACTTTGTTGCAACCAGTAATTGGAATATTAGAAGAGATCAAACCTTTGAATCGGAAAAATAAGGAGCTGCAAGATCTACGACTCCAGATTAACGAAGAAGGGAACGACGACGGGCGATACGAAGACAGAGACGACATTATTCTTTATAAATGTCACATTTTTATTCCTAATGATCCAACAATCAAATCTCTGCTTCTACGTGAATTCCATAGTTTCGTAATGGGTGGGCATT
The DNA here is from genome assembly GCA_034359265.1 of Canna indica. Lineage (NCBI taxonomy): Eukaryota > Viridiplantae > Streptophyta > Magnoliopsida > Zingiberales > Cannaceae > Canna > Canna indica. Next base: position 72,142,881 of record CP136894.1, on the reverse strand, counting down.
CGGGCATCAACCGCACACATCATCGTGTCTCAGCCAACTTCTACTAGAACAAGATGAGACAAAATGTGCGTAGATTCGTTGAAGAATGCCAGACGTGCCAGAGAATGAAGACGAAATAGCTACCGTCGGCAGGCTTGCTACGCCACTACCGATTCCAAAAGATGTCTTTGAAGACATTGCGATGGATTTCATTATAGGTTTACCAAACTCCAAAGGACAGTCGACAATCATGGTGGTCGTCGGTCGTCTCACCAAATACGGTCATTTTCTTCCATTACCCAAACGTTACTCGACGGAGAAGGTTGCAGAAACATTTCTCCATGGTATCATCAAGCTTCATGGCATTCCAAGGTCTATCATCAGTGATAGGGATGCCCATTTTATCAGCGAATTCTGGCGGGAGTTAGCTCGTCTACAAGGATCAGAGTTGGGATTGAGCTCGGCGTATCATCCGCAGACGGATGGCCAGATGGAGGCGCTGAACAGATGTATGGAAATGTACTTGAGGAGTTTCGTGGCGGATGAACCAACAAAGTGGACAGAGTTCCTTCCCTGGGCGGAGTATTGGTGCAACACGTCTTTGCAGACATCGGTAGGGATGACTCCATTCCGTGCCCTTTACGGACGGGATCCACCGGAGCTCATCTGATACGTCGAGGGTACAACCCGACACTCGTCAGTGGATCAATCGTTACTCAACCGAGACAAAATCATACTCAGTTAACAATGAACCTGCAGTGATCGCAAAATCGGATGAAAATACAGGCGGATAAGCATAGACGCGATGTGGAGTTCCAAGAAGATGACTGGGTATATGTAAAGCTTAAGCTGTATCGCCAGCTTTCTCTTCGTCTTCAACGACAACAGAAGTTTAGTCCACGATATTTTGGACCATTTCGAGTTCTCTGGCGGGTAGGGAAAGTAGCATACAAATTGGAATTATCGGAGTCTGCTCGCATCCATCCGATATTTTATGTCTCGGTACTTAAACAATGCGAAGGTACACCGGAGATACTGACGACACCTCTATCGTTGCTCCAAGATGGCGAAAGGGGGAGAGGTCGCAGCCAGCAAAATGCCACTCCAACGGTGGAACAGAGACTAGCGAGCTATCCTATGGGAACCTTGAGGACAAGGTTCGTTTTAAACAGGCGGGTATTGTTACGAATGACGACGTGGCTCGAGTACGTAGTCGGATCAAGGAAACACAATCCATCATTTTCTTTCGCTCGTTCGGCAGCATGGGGACGAGCAGAGGAGTTTCGACGTTCTGCAGCCGACATCCTCGCTGTTAGAAGGAGATTCGAAGTCAGGTAATGCTATGAACCTGACATAATGTAACTCTATATTAGCACGAAACATATGACATAAATATTGGCTTAAGATTTTCAATCTTGATTTCAATTTTGGTTTTGATGACAATAAACATATTTTGATGTGTTTATCAAATGTTAATTTGAGGTTGAAGAACAATACATGAGCCAAGTTCAATTTTGGATCTCAAAAAGAAACTTTTCAGAGAAAGCGTATCAAGATTTAGGTCTTATGATTTTCATGTAAACTCTTTCAAGACTCAATGTGTGTATCTATTTGTTTTCACCCACTTAAACCTAAACCCGAGCCGAAACAATTCAAGTTGTACCATGAACTATTGATCGAAAATTGCCAGAAGAAGTTCTGGCGGATTGTTAGTCGATCGTTCGGTCGACCAACCTTCGACCGGTCTGGACTGCGGTGAGCCCAACAACCCTTTTTCTAACCATTGGCCGAGCTCCTCTCTTCATACCCGTTAGCCACCCCTATAAAAGGGCCTAACCCCTAACCACCCCCCCCCCCCTCGATCCTTTGAGAGTTTGAACTACTTTACCTGAGTTTTGCCCTAATTCTCTACTCTCCACACACTTGAACCTTCTCCTCTCCTCATCTTCAAGCCTTCTTTGATTCAAAGATTCATCGTCTTGAGCCTTGAGGCCTTTAAGGACTAGAAGGCAGCAAGCAAGAGCTCCACTAGAATGTATTTTATTTTTGAGCTCTTTTATAATATTACTATTTATATTTTGTTCTAATTTATTATAGTGTATGTGTACGATGTGTGGGCAGTGGCGTATACACCATAGTAAATGGAGGACATTTTGTCCCCCATTTTTTTAAAAAATAAAAATAAAAAGTACTTTTATATTTTAATTTTTATTGTTAATTCTAACTTTGTATTTATTTCAAGATTGATAAAATTTAATCTTCTATACATAAATCATTGAATTTGTGTTGTTACTTATTTTAAAGAAAACAATACATATTATATTTTTATTAACAGATAACTTCAAGTGGTTTAAACAATCGTATAGTTCTTGATTTGGTGAATACAACTTCAGTTTTATAAGGTAAATAATTCTGCTAAAAATTAAATATTACTTTGATTGATTGATTTTTATTTATTATAAAATACTACTTTTATTTGTTTCTCATTGGTTGATATTTTTTTTTTTTATTGTCTTATGTTAAATGTATTTTTATACAATTATATTATACCGTACCGTGGGGGCAAGCCCCCCGTACCCCCAAATTATAACTAAATATAATAATTTTAAATTTAAATTTTTTATGTCCCTCATTTTTAAAATTCTGCATACGCCCCTGTGTGTGGGACACACCATAGGTAGATTGTTTACACGAAGATTCGTATATAATACATAAAAAATTGACTTACGAAAGTCTCTAAATTAATTTTTGAAAGAAAAGCTCTTATTTTCATTAAAATAAATATGAATATAATCAATATAACATTGTTACCGAGTTTATAATGGGGTTATAAACTCAAAACATCTTACAAAGAGAATAACACTATTAAACACCAAGGCACCGTTATAAATTAGAATATAACACTATTATATTTTAAAATTCAATTATATATATCATTGTTACATCGTCGTAATAGTGATATATCCAATATATCACCGTTACAATAAATATATTTTTTATTTTTCTCTTGGTAACTACAAATATGAGGTGGTTCCAACCTATGCCTAGCTATCGGTGGCGCACGCCGCCACCTCTCACCAAAACAGGTGGCGCGGAAAGCATCGACCACCCTGCCCCCAATCAAGGCCGCAACCAGCCTGGACCGAGTTGTGGTCTTCGCCAGGCGGGTCGCAATCGCCCTGATCAAGGGTTGTTGCGGCGTCAATTGAGCAGCCGCTGCCACACACCCAGTGGTGCTGACGGAGCTTGGCGCGAGGCTGGCTTTAGGGATGGCAACAGTTTGGTTAACAATATTTTTTATGGTTAACTAAAATTAAAACAATCTATAAACTCATTAACCAAAATCGTAATCGTTCAATTTTAAAAACTAATATCCGAAACCGAAACTGATTTATTATCGATTATCTAGCGGATAACCGAAGTTTATTAGTTCGGTTCGAATGAATACAATTATCTATTTACTAACCGGATAACTGGTTAGTAAATAGATAACCGGTTAATAAATAAATAAAATTAAATAATCATTAATTAAATTATTAATTATGTATAATAATTAATTATAACTGATTTTGGTTATTGGTTCGCGGATAACAGGTAATCAATACTAAAATTATAACTGGTTTCAGTTATTGATTATTCGCGAATTGATAATCGAAACGTATTTAATCGGTTTTTTTGAATTCGCTAACCGAAATCGAACCGCAAATTTACTATTCGAAACTGAATTTTGCGATTCAATTAATCGGTTAGCCGCGGTTAAGGTTTCAATTGCCACCCTAGCTAGCTGCCTAGCTTGGCCCGAGGAGCAGTTCGCCGGTGCTTCTTTCCTTTTGGGGCACTTCATTGGAAAAAAATTTCCAAAAAGTCAGGATTCGTGGAAAAAACTCCAAGAACACCAATCACGAAAGAAAACTCAAAATAAAATATGATTTCGAACACAAATAAGGTAAATCCTCTGAAATCTACACGTTACCCTACACAAAGGACTTGTAAGAAAAAGAAAGAGGAAGAATCCTACCTTAGAACATGAAATCTCACTCAACCTACAATCACTTCGCCTCTACGCGTTACACACTCCTCACTTTGAAATCACCAATTCTAAAAAGATTATAGTGTGCAATGAGGCGAGGATCATATTTATAGATGACAAGTGATGACTTTTTACGTAAAAGCCCCTCGAATATAATAATTCCAAAAATAACCTCTAAAATTTCAAAAACTTCAATAATGAATAAATTTCTAAAATTGGAAGAAAATATGGACATAACAATCGATATAATTTGTGTGGAATGCAGTGGCGAATAGAGATATTTAACCGAGGGGGCTCAATTTAGAATATAAAAATCTAATGAATATTATTTTAATCGTTCAACTTCAAAATTATTAATTAAAATCACAACTTATAATTTTAAAAATTTCTTTGTCTACTTTCATATTTTGAAAATACTGCTAAAGTCTTCAAATTGAAAATAATTAAGGCTCTTGTAATCTTAAAAGTGAATTCTTTCATCTTCATTACCCAAAGTAGGCTCTATCGCGATGCAGGTGACACCTTGCTCATCTTAATGACCAACTTTATGAAGCATATTATGTGAAGAAAACTAGGGGTGTGCGGGTCTGGGTACCCTGTATTTTTTATGATACTCGGATCCTACCTTGTATAGGACTGATTCCTAGGTTTTGAAACTAGACTCTACCTTGTTGGAATCTGGAATCGGACCCTACTCGGAACCACAGGTTCTGATTTCGGTTCCGGGTATCCTGTTGGAACATGCCTGGGTACAGGTTTCGGATATCCTGTTGGAATCTATTTTGGAACTTGTAAATGAACATGTTCCAACAGAATATCGAATTTAATTCGGGTCTACTCGGAACCTACCCAATTGGGTCGGTTCCAATTGGTTCCGGGTCTACCCGGTACTCATGCACACCCCTAAAGAAAACTAAAACACTAGCAAGAGATTAACAAAAGTACAAGTCTATACATAAAAATAATTACTCTTTGGTACATTACTAGTACTTGATATTACATTAGAAGTAAAAACTAACTTGAATCGTGATTTATGTTGCAAAAATTAATCTTATTCATCATCCCGATGCATTATATAATTAATATAGATGATTAATAAAATTTATTATTTTTTAGATTTAGGTTCTTAATTAAATAAATGCTTAATTATGTTTTTGGTCCCCCAAAATATCATATATTTTTTGTTTGGTCCCTCATTTTTAAAAACTTTTCATTTAGTCTCTCAAAAATTATTTTCGTTTCCGTTTGGTTTCTCCGTTAACTTTTGATATTAAATGCCAACATGGAATGCTGACATGGATTAAAGAGAGACCAAACGAAAAAAATAAGATATTTTGATGGACTAGATGAAAAAATATGTATATTTTAATAACATAAAATATTACAATATACAATTTAATAACCTAAAACATAATAATATATAATTATATTTTAGGTTATTAATATATATATATATATTATCTAGTCCCTTAAAATATTTTATTTTTTCTGTTTGGTTCCTCTTTAGTCTATGTCAGCATTCCATGCTGGCACTTAACAGCAAAAGTTAACGGAGGGACCAAACGAAAATGAAAATAATTTTTGAATGACTAAATGGAAAGTTTTTAAAAATGAAGAACCAAATGAAAAAAAATGATATTTTGGGGATCAAAAATATAATTAAGTCTTAAATAAAATTCACAATCATAAATGAAGTATAAGATTTTTTCTATTTGCTTTTTCAAAATTTTTCTTTGAATGCTTGATGAGTAAACTAATTATTCAATCATATATTGAATAACTCATCTATAAAAGTCCACAAAATTTAATAATATGAGCATGGATAATAGCATAGATAGATGTCTTGGGAATAAAACCAACACGAGCATTTTAGATGTAAACAACTAATGAAGAAAGTTTTGAACTTAGCTTATGTACATTCTTGTCTGAAGTTGGAGTGATGCGATCCAGTCCGATTTGTCTCCTGATTACTGGTTAGGTGCAACTCCGAGGGGGATGCAAAAGATACTTTGACGCTCAAGTCAGGATGTGATCGAGCTATAGGTAATAAAAATTAGACTATAGGTTACCTAAGGTGTGTCGTGTGTGTATATATTGCAGAATGATGGAAGAGTGGTGATGATATCGCCCGATAATCTCGTAGGGATGTTGCTCAAAGTGGGTCGAGGCTGATCTCGAAGATATTGGGCTCATAATGATGAATCTCTCGTAATTAATAAGGACGTAGATGTCCTTGTATGACCGAGGGAGCTTTCGGACTAAGTCGTTTGGCTTGACGTGAATGTGGGTGTTTTTGGGTCTAATCCGATCATGTCCAAAGTGCTAGTCCAATCCCGGTTATAAATTAATGGAGAAAATTTTGAATTTAAATTAGAAATCAATAGAAAATTATTTGAAGTATTTTATTAGAAAAAATATCAAATATTATGTTTAGTTATTGCCAAAAAGTGAATAAATGTATATAAAAGATTAGAAATGAAATTTGAACCTAAAATTTATAAGGAAAAAATTTAAACAACTAACCATTATGAATAGATAAGTCTAAAGAGTTGAAGTTTGTGACATTTATGCAGTATATGTATCGTATTTATTTTTTGGAAAATTTTCAGGGACAAGCCCTAAATATTTAATTCAAATAAGATAATAAATTAATATGTTCTTCTCTTTTTCTCTTTTTTTTACTAGTTGAATCAAATATATAATACTCTTGTAATTCCTTCTGTAACCTTGTAATTTCAACCTATTTCTATCCTACTCCATCTTCGACCTAAAGACAGTGTAGATTGGTTGAACGAACTAAATTGATGGGACATTCTAAAATCGGTATCCCAAAGATGACCACAGGACGGACTTAATATTAAAATATAGATTTTATCATAATGCTCTTTACTTAATCAAATGCAAACAAAATAAAAGTCTCCGTTGGCTCCGCGTAAAGAGCAGTGGTCTATTTTTCTTTTCAAAAGTAATTATTGCTATTGACTTGTTGACGCTACTTTTTTTCTCTTTCAAATTTGCATATGATTTGATAACGTCATGCATCTATTAATTAACAAATATTGTGGCTGTCAATTTCTTAATCAATTCTTCGATTAAGAGCTCATTTGGTTGACTATAAGTCATTTGGAAAACACAACTTTTTTAAAAAAATATTTATTTTTCCTCTTGTTTGATTGAAAAAAAAAATGAGAAAAAAATGAGAAATTATACTTTCTAAAAAGTACAATTTACTGTTTAACGAGCCTCCTTAAATAAGTTATACTTCCTACCTTTTGCAAAAAAATAAAATAATTATTTTACTCATATTTTGTAATAGACATTTGGTTTTATATTAATTATATAAAATATAAAATAATTATATAATTTTAATATATATGTCGATCTAAAAAATAATATTTTGATATATAATTATATTAAAAATTGACAAAAGTACCATTATCAATTATAATTTAAACATTTTAGTAGAAACAGTAAAATAAATATATAAAATTTAGGAAAAATTAGGATACTAATGAAAGAAATCCAAGTCCTATTGAAAGATAAAGAAAGGAAGAAATTGATGCCCAATCTAGTCCTTAATCCCACAATGACCAAGAAGTCAACTGCAACGCGTTGGCCACGTAGGCATACTCGGCATCTTCACACTTCGGAAATTTCCTGCCGTGTAAAGATGGGCAACTAAGAAGTCTGTAGCTGCCAACCTCGCTCTCTCACACTCGTACAAGTAGAAACCATTTTTTCTCGTTGAGTCAACTCATCGTGAGAAGCTCCATCCGCTTTGACTCGGCACTTTCATCGCCTCTTCCTCTTCTTCGATGTACATATTAATGCACACACTACTTCCACTTGTTCGTCCCATCGATGTAAAATTATCGAACACCAGACAAGCCATGTCGCCGCCAGCAGATCCGGTGGTTGGAGTCGAGGGTGCTGCCGGTGGTACTCTCCCTGCGAAGATAAGCAACGATGTGATGTTGTGGGCGGTGGTCTTCCTCTTCATGGTCGTCGCCTTCGTCCTCCTCCTCTACCTCTACGCCAAGCGCTACCTGCGCCCCGGCCTCGCCCTCCGCAACCGATCCCGTGCCCGCTTCATCTTCGCCGTCCCCGACCTCGGCCCCACCGTCCCTCGCCTCGGCCTCGACCCCGCCGTGCTCCGCTCGCTGCCCGTCACAGTCTACCGCGTGGCCGACTTCGAGGACGGCATCGACTGCGCCGTCTGCCTCTCCGAGCTGGTCGACGGCGAGGAGGCCCGGCTGCTGCCCAAGTGCGGCCACGGGTTCCACCTAGAGTGCATCGACATGTGGTTCCATTCCCACTCCACCTGCCCCCTTTGCCGGAGCCCCGTCGCCGCCGAACCTGATGCTGACCCGAATCCTGACATAGAAGCAGCGGGAACTCCACCGTCCGAGGCTGTTCCCGAGTTTCCGGTAGCCGCCGGAGCCGGCTCGACGGAAGGGCCTCCGAGCTCTTCGCGCCGCTTGAACAAGCCGGAAGGCGCGCTGGTGATTGAGATACCAAGAAGAGAGCTGGAGGAATTCCCGTCGCCGAATTCGCCATTGTTGCCGACGAGTAGGCCGGCCACGGAGGAGATGAAGTCGCCGATCTCGGCGAGGTTGAGGTCGCTGAGAAGGCGTTGGAGTATGGGGAAGAGGACCCCCGGGCCTTCCTGCAGCCCCATGGCCATGGGAGGCGACATCGAGCAGGGGTTGGGAGGCTGCGGAGAGGGTAGCGCTCTGCCTCCGAAGTCTCCGACGAACTCGTGTTTTTGCCAGGAAGGTGTTTGAGGAAATGCTTCAACGAAGTTGACTACATTTAATTATGGTTGTACTTGTACAGAAGAAAAGGAGTTATTGCAGATAGGAAATTCTTTGTTTATGATGTTGAGAAGATGAAGAATTCTTGTCATGATGTCATCTCCGAACAAAGTCATCAGGTGAGACTATATGGTTTTATTACCATCTTATAGTGATCTGAAGGCACATATTTTTTTCACAGTTTGTGTCAATCATTTCCATATTTGTATACCTTCCAATAGGATTTTTTATTTTTACAATAAGAACTTTGTATTCATTTTTTAAACACAAGCAACCTAGGCTTCTACTTAGATGCTTGCACTGCCGTTGTTGCTATTTCTTCCGCCTCCATAAGTTGTGAACTCTTAGTAGTTGCGCGGGATTCCACTATTTTTTAAGACCGCTTAGGGCGAAAAAAATTATTATGGAGCCCGGCTCCATAAAGCCCGATGGTGAAACATGAATCTCAAAGCAAAATAAAAGTTGCTTGGAGATTCGTGCTTCGCCATCGGAGCCCGGCTCCATAAATTTTTTCTATGGAGTCGGGCTCCATAGAAGTTGCACTCACTTAGGGCTCACTAGACTTGGTTTTCATGCTACCACCTGATCAACCACTCATTTCTCATAAATATGTTTTAAAAAAATTAAAATAAATAAAATTATTTTGATCAATGTTTTAGAATATTTGAAAAATATTTTATTCTCAATATTTGATTTTTGATAGAGAGAAAAAACTTGGCCTCTTTATAGTATAAATATAAAAATAATGGTTTTAACATTAAAAAAAGTTATATAAAATAATCTGATCAGCAAGTCTTAAACATCATAAAGTATAATATCGTTTAATTTGAAATACAACAAATAGTTTATTAAATATCTTTTAAATATTATAAATATTTAATATAATATATTAAGTTACAAATGAAGATGTTCGAGATCAGAAGTAGGGGAGATGAGTCCGAGGGTAGTGGTTTAAAGGCCGAGGACCACGCTCAATGTCGGGAAGAATTCATCGTGCAGGATTGGAGTGGTTGTCGTCGTCGGGTGATGTACCTATCGCGAGATCGTGAGAGTTCCTTCGTTGTGTGCTATGAAAATAGTTGTAGATAATTTAGACACAAAATTATGTGGAGAAAATGAGAGCACTATTATTGAATAATTATCAAATAATGATATATTGAGTCTCATTGAGTGATGTACTCGATCGGCCTATGCATTTGCCTCATCAAAATCATTCAGAGGGAAAACCTTGTGGGAAAAATTACAGTGAAGGAAAAAAAGTACATCGACCATTTGTAGTTTAAGGGAGAGTGTTTAACTGTAGTAAGCCCATAGGGAGACCGCATTCTATGTCCATGGGAGTTCTCGCCCGAAGAGTTCGATGATTTTTGTAAGTGTTTTCCCAATGTCTCCAATGACTCTGTAGGGGCTTTTCTAGTTCGGGGCGAGCTTCCCCTCTCTTGTTGGCCTTCTCTAGAGTTCGATTTTCTTTAATACTAGATCTCTCTCTTTGAAGTTTCTCGGTTTGACATGCTTGTCATACTTCCGAGCTATTCTGTGCTTCATGGCTTCTTCCTTGACTTTAGCAAGCTCTCTTTCTTCCTTGACGAGGTCGAGCTCGACTTGCCGGTTTTCCGAATTGCTTTGCTAATCGAAGGTGTTATTCGATAGAGGTTGGGCTTTGCAATCTCAACGGGGATCATAGTCTTTGCAACATATACGAGCTTGCAGAGAGTTTCTTGAGTGGATGATTGGGCAGTTGTATTATAGCTTCATAGCACCTCGGGCAGCTCTTCGGCCCAGTGCCTCTTGACTTGATCAAACTTTTTTCTAAAGTCTTGCCAGGATAACCTTGTTGGCCACTTTGGCCGGGCCATTGGTTTGCGAATGCTCCACTAAAGAGAGGAGTTGTTGGATGTTGAGGTTCGAGCAAAATTCCTTGAATCGCTTGTCCATGAAGTATGTGCCATTGTCGCTGACAAGTTCGCGAGGTATGTCATACCTGCAAAAGATCCTCTTCCACGCGAACTTTTTAACATTCTCGGTTGCAATTGAGGCTAGGGGTTCATCCTCTATCCATTTGGTGAAGTAGTCGATTGCTACTACTAAATATTTGACCTACCCTGGGGCCGGGGGGAAAGGGCCAAGGAGGTCAATGCCTCACTTATGAAACAACCAGTTGATCTCTGAGCTACATAGTGACTCAGGATGTTTCTATGAGACTTCTGAGAATCTTTGGCACTTGTCACACCTCTTGACGTACAGGCCGCAATCTATTTTTGTGGTCGACCAGAAGTACTCGGCCCAGAGGATATAATTAGTTGCCAAGGATCTTCCCCCAATGTGATTACCATATATGCCCTCGTGTACTTCTGTCATCATGGTGTCTATTTGGGGTTGGCCGATGTCATTTGAGCAGTGGATGGGAGTACCCTTTTTTTGTAGAGTTGGTCGTCGAGGAAGGTGTAGCAACTCGTCATCCTTCTGAACTTGTTTGGATTTGAGGTGTGCTCTGGCACCTCTCCTTGCTTGAGGTATGTTATGTAAGGTGTCCTCCAAGCAGTAGTTTGCTCGACTACTTAGACTTAGACTGAGGTGTTGGCCAATTAGATGCTTGACTGACTGAGGACTTGTTGTATGATTGACATATTGTTTTGAGGTTTCTTGGTGCTGGTGAGCTTGGATAACAGGTCGGCTCGGGGTGTTTTCCTCCCAAGGTATGTACTAGATCACACAATCATCAAAATTAGTCATTAAAGTATGTATTAGGGACATATACATTTCTAGGGAATTATGGTCCCTTGCTATCATACGATAAGTTGTGAGTCGCTTTTCACGGCCACTTTTCAGGCTTTCACATCAAAGCGCGAGCTTTAGTCCGGTGACCAAGGCTTCGTACTCCGCTTGATTGTTGTTGGCTTTGAACTGAACTGCAGGGACTGCTCTAGGGCGATTCATTGGTCATTCTCCAAGATGATACAAGCTCTGCTTCCTCTTTCGTTCGAGGCACCATCCATGAAAAACGTCCATGTTTTAACCTGGTTGGAGTTACCCTCCTGGTCTGTGAACTCAGCGATGAAGTATACTAGCACTTGAGCCTCGATGGGACCTCTCGGCTAGTATTTTGTGTTGAACTCAGAGAGCTCCACCGACCATAATATCATCCATCCAGCGAGCTCAGCTTTGGTCATGACTCGACTGATCGGTTGTTCTGTGTGTACCATGATGTGGTGACTCTGGAAGTATGATCTTAATCTTGTGGCCGAAATGACTAAGGCGAAAGCGAACTTTTTTAGCCTCTGGTATCTTGTCTGAGGTACTTAATTGGAGGACTTTGCTAACGAACTAAATCAGTTTTTGATCAGGCTATTCACGAGTTGAGTCAGGTCGGGTTTGGAGAAAAGATCGGTTCGACCCAACCAACAACAATCGGGTCAGGTCGGGTCGGGTTTGGAAGTAATTTTTTTTGAACACGCCCTGACCTGACCCGCCCGAAATCAAATCGGATCAGGTTGGGTAGTCGGATTACCTATAAAAATAAAATATAAGTTTTTTTTTTAAAAAAAAACTTTTTGTCTTCCCGCGTCTAATGCGTCTTCCCGAGTCAGACGCATCTTCCAACGTCATACGTGTCTTACCGCGTTAAATGTGTCTTCCCAAGAAGAACTATCCCGCATGGATGCTACTTCTTCGGAAGATGTTGCCCGTGTGGACGCTACTTATTGCGGCCCGTGTCTTCCCTAACAGGTTTAATTAAAATTTTAATATATTTTTAAAAAATAAATAAATAAACTACAATTAATTGGGTAGTCTGGTCGGGTCTTGGGTAATCAAATTTTGAACCTAGAAACCCGAGACCCAACCTGATTATAGTTGGGTTTGAAAAAAATTAAACCCGACTCGGCCCGATTACCCGACCCGACCCAACCAAATTACCCGACCTAACCCAACCCAATTAGTTCGGGTCGGCTCGAGTTCTCGGGGTCATTGGGTCGAGTTGACCCAATGAACACCCCTAGGGAATTCCCTTGCTCTCAGACTAGTACCAAACCGATGGCGTTCTCTGTGTCTATGAGGTAGCGTCTCTCCCTGCGTAGGTTTGTCCAGGATCGGCGGGCTGGTGAGGAAGCTTTTGTGTTTCCAGAAGGCTTGTTCGCAGTTCTCGTCCCATTGGAAATCCTATTTCTTCCTTACAGTATTGAAGAAAGGTGTGACCCTATCGGCCGACCTAGAAAGGAATCTTGACAAGGTAGACATTCTTCCTATGTGTTGATATACCTCTTTTATGTTGTGCGGGCTACATATTTCTTGGATGGCCCGACATTTCTCATGATTGGCTTCGATTCAACGGTTCGTGAGCATTAATGCAAGGAATTTGCCGTTGTGGACCCCGAAGGCGCACTTCTCCAGGTTTAGCCTCATGCTATAGCGTCTGAGCTAGTTGATGATTTCGGTGAGGTCGCTGCAGTGCACTCCAGTGGCATATGTTTTGGCGATCATATCATCCACGTACACTTTCATGTTTCAATCGATATGTTGTTAGAAGACTTTGTTCATCGGTCGCTAGCATGTGACCCCTACATTTTTCAATCCGAGGGGCATCACATTGTAGTAGAATTAAGTTGGCATGCTCGGTAACGAAGGTTGTCTTCTCCTCATCTTCCATATGCATTCAGATATGGTTGTAGCCTGAGGTACTGGTATCTCAAGGAGCCGTTAACAAGCTTGTCTATGCTCGGGAGCGGGTAGGAGTCTTTTGGGCGGGTCTTGTTCATATTAGTGAAGTCGAGACACATCCACCCTTTCCTTGAGTGCTTCTTGACCATCACGATGTTCGCAAGCCATACGGTAAATCTGATTTCTCTGAAAAATTACATTCAGTAACTTTTTAGTCTCTTCGAGGGAGGTTTGTTGGTGCTCAGCCCTAAGCTTTCTCTTTTTCTGTGCCACGAGCTTGACTCGGGGGTCGATAGAGAGCTTGTGACAGATGACTCTGTGGTCTATTTCGAGCATGTCGGCTAGCATCCATGTGAATAGGTCAGCGTGGCCTCTGAGTAGAATGCCGAGTTAAGCTTTGAGCTCAGTGGGCATGCGAGCTCCTATGAGGTCACCTTTTCGGGGGAGGCCTTGATTTGCACGGGTTCCAAGTCGTTGGCAGGCTGGGGCTGCACTTGGACATCTCCTCTGGGGTCCAATTCAGATATTATGAGTTGTTGTTTTGTGTGAAAGACTAAGTGTGCTGGTTGGGATGAGGTGCGTAGCACTTTTCTCGGCTTGACCAATTTCCACTTTAAGCATTCATTGTAGCATAGGAGGGTTTCCTTTTGGTATGCGTGGACCACTCCCACTTCTGTCTCTAAGACGAGCAATTTGGTCGCCTGGTGGGGAGTCGACACAACGACTCCCAAGTTGTTCAGTGATGGTCGCCCTAGGATCATGCGATATGGGCTACGACAGTTGATGACAATGTACTGCACAACCGTCAATTTGGTCCTTGGTGGGGAGTTGAACGTCGTCGTTAGCGAGATATAGCCTCGGACGCTGACTCGTTCTCTTGAGAAACCGTCGAGATCTCCATGGTAGGGGTGGAGCGAAGCTTTGTCCATCTGCATCTTTCTAAATGTCGAGTGGAACAAGATGTCAGGTGAGCTTCCTTGGTCCACAAGGACTTTCCTGATAAGGAAATTGCGAGCAATTATAGAAATGACGATAGGACCATGTAAATTTTTATCAATCCTCTAGAAATCAAATTTATAGAACGATATTACCAAGGTTTAGATATAAGGCTTTTGTGGGCAGGTCACATCGTCGATTGCCATGATGGCTCAGAGCGACTTTTTTGGCCGAGCTCGTCTCACCTCCTCCGGCGAATCCTCTCTCTATGCGGTCAATGACCCCACAATTTTTGGTGCTCGATTGACCGGCTCTGGGGTCTTCGTGGTCGCCTCTCATGCCCCTTAATGGCGGCGTCATGCTCGGACTTCGGCGTGGGAGCCGTAGTCCTGCCGATCTCGGTTGCAACTTCATCTACGGCTGATGTAGCGGTCGTGCCGTCCTTCTCTTATCAGGTGCTCGATTTGGTCCTTAAGAATCACTCACTCTTCGGTGGTGTGCCCATAGGTGCAGTGGAACTCACACTTATTGTTTTTGTCAGCATTAGGTGGGGTTTCAGTTTTCCTGTGTTGTTGGGAGACTTGAGCAACTGCAAGTGGTAGATTTCTCGAATGATAGTCTCCCTTTTGGTATTCAGTATGGTATAGTTGCAAAATCTAGGGCTAGGTCGGGAAGGTGATCTCCCACTTTCACTGCTATCCTGCTTGCGGTGATCTCGGTCTTCATCCCTCTTATTGGGCTTTTTGGACTTTTTGTCCTCGATGCTGTCTTTGTTGATCTGCTTGTCAGTCTTTCTGGCTTCTCAAAGTTCTTCCATCGATATCCATGTAGCACACGACCTTTTCTCAGAATTCAACCATGCTCCTCTGTTTGGCCAGAGCGATCTGGTCGGCATATTGTTCGAGCTTTAGATCATGCTTGACAGAATATAACTCGACGTGCGGGTCGAGGTTAATGATCTCCATGGCCACGACATGGAATCTCTTCAAGTAATCTCTCAATGGTTCATGCTGTCATTGCTTGACGTAATGAAGAGATTCATTGGTCTTGGAGTAGATTCGTGAGGAGGAGAACTGATTGGTGAAGGCTCCGCAGAGCTCCTGGAAATTGTGTACTAACCTTGGCGGGAGGATGGAGAACCAAAGTAGCGTGACATTCTCCAAAAAGGTAGGGAAAGCTCAACAAATAATAGGGTCAGTTGCGTCATTAAGGAGTATCGTCAACATGAACATCATCAAGTGGGTGGTCGGGTCACCCATGTCGTCGTAGGGATGGAGTGTGGTCGGTAGTTTGAACTTGTTAGGGGGAGACATATTGCCATGATGTGCTCGACGAAAGGTTCCGAGTTAACGGTGGGGGGAGGTACGGTCTGCGTGACCCTAGTTTCCTCCTCCCCTCTCTAATGGTGTGTACGAGATACTTTATCCTAAAAGGCAAAGGTTGACCTCCTGGTCCTCTCCGGGTGGTTGTCTTCATCACGCTCTTAGCGATGATGATCATGTTCGATTGGGTGGTGCTCCCCAGGTTGTTTCAACGCCTCGATCTGGGCTGCATGCTAACCTTTGGTTCTGCGCTTGAAGATCAACGATCATGCATTGCAATTCTTTCGATATAGGGTTAGCGGGCACCGGAGTGTCACTCCTCGCCGTGTTAGTGTCACCACGTAGCAGGGGCATGCTGCCTATGTGCAGCGGCGTTCGCCTGACTTTGAGTATTCATCATGTTGGGCCATGTAAGATTTGCTCGTTCCTACGGTGGGCACTAAATGTTCTTGCTTGAAGCCGGGGTGATGCAGTCATGCACGTCTCTTGGTCTTGTGCGACTTCGGCGAAGGACCTGAAAAGACACTCTAACGCTTAAATAAGAAAGAACTCCAGGTAATGGGTATGGAATTGGAATCAAGAGTATACCTAGTGTGTGTCGTGTCTGTATATAGTGTGGGATAAGGGATTCCTTGGGTGATGATGCCTCCTTGAATCTCGCAGAGATATGATCAGAATGAGTTGAGGTTAATCCCAAAGATATCAGATTCATTACTGACGAATCTTTGGTAATTAATGAGGACGTGGGTGTTCTTGTATGGTCGGATGGAGCCCTCGAGCTAGGCAGTGTTTGACTTGAGTCTGATTCATGAGTGTGAGCGTTTTTAGGTCTGATCTGGTCGAGCCCAAAGTGTCAGTCCAGTTCATATGCAGATTGTAGAATTTGATCGATGAGAATATCAAAACAACGGGCAATATTATTAAATTGCTCATCAAAATAAATAATATACTAAAGCATGTTTGCTTCGTGGGACAAAACTTAAAATAGGATATGATAATGAATATATTTTAATCCCTTATTTGTTTAGTGTTTGATTTAAAAGATGTTAAGATTAAAATAATATAAAATTAATTTTATATTCGGTGTAAATCAGATAAAAAAAATTCTACAATAACATATTTATTTCATAGGATAAGATAAGATAAGAAATAGACTAATATCTATTATTTGTTTAGTGCATGTATTAGAAAAAATATAAATTTGATCGATATTATTCGATGTTTATCGAATTTAAAAAATTAATATCAATCATTCCTTATTTATTATCTAAAATATAATTATTAAATGAAGCAAGTATACCATAACACTATTCTCAACCTCCTCATCTATGAATATGATATTCTATTATATGTTTATGTCATAAATGTACAAAATGCCTTCTTATGAAGAGGACGAGCGAACAGATGAGAGATGGAGAAATTAGTAGATGAGGTTGGACTAGAATTCCATGAGTGGAAGATTTAATGCATCAACTTGAATCGAACCCGTAACTAAATGATGAGGCAAAGCAGTGTCTTACCCTATTATTAACCCCAAAAGACATGGGAAAAAAAGAGAAAGATTTAGAGATGCCGAGATCTGACGGTCAAGCTCGTGCGGGTATATTCATTGGTATCTTCTGAGGGTGAGTAACATATTTCTCGAGGTGGCGGCTGGTCTGAAGTCGAATGACCAACGTTGGGAATCTGTTCTTGTCTCCTAAATTAAATTCTCCACCATCTTATTTGGCAGTTCCGTAGCCAATGATATAACACGAGCTGCATTCTCTGAGAAAAATATCTGCAGCCATTGCACTACGAAGTTTGAACAGTACTTTGTCTCGTTCTCTCTATTTGCATCAGCACGACCATTCCCCATGCATCGCTCCCTTCACTTTTTTAAGATTAATTTTACTTATTAAACCTACCTGAATTCAGATTATATATGTTCTGATTGATTTAAAATTCAATTGATAGAACAAAAAATAATTATATGAAAGAATTGTGGCTTCAGTTGGGTGCATATCAGGTTTAGCTAATTAATTTGATCAAATTAATTGAACAGGTCAGATCGAGTTGGTATATTATTTACGAAAAAATATTGCCCATAAATCCACCATTTCAATCCCCACACGCTTCAAACTCCCACCTCGCTAAATAAACATTTCATTCATTATTCAACAACGATACGATGTCTGCTGCGAACAACCAGCCCATGGGCGGCGATAGTGCTGCCGCCACAATAAGCGTCGCGGCTATCATTTTCTTCTTCATGGTCGTCGTCTTAGCCGCCTTCTTCTACCTCTACGCCAAGCGGCACCTGCCCTCCGCCTTCCGTGCCCGTTACCGTGCCAGCTTTGCCTTCGCGGGCACCGCCGCCGAGCTCGGCCCCGCCACCGTCCCCGGTCGCGGCCTCGACGGGTCCGTGCTCCGTTCGCTGCCTGTCACTGTTTACAGGGCGGCGGACTTCAAGGAGGGGGTGGAGTGCGCAGTCTGCCTCTCCGAGCTGGCCGACGGCGAGGCGGCGCGGCTGCTCCCCACGTGCGGCCATGGATTCCACCTCAAGTGCATCGACATGTGGTTCCATTCGCACTCCACCTGCCCCCTCTGCCGGAGTCCCGTCGGCGCTGGGTCGACGCGGGTTCCGTCTTCTGAGACCGCGGAAGAGTCACCGCCGGTGATTTCATCGAGCGCGTCGTCTGCAACTGCGGAAGTAGCCACGGGAGCTAGCTCTTCGGGCGGCTCGGCGTCGAGGAAGCCGCCGGGAGGGATGCTGGCAATTGAGGTACCGAGGAGGGCGGTGGAAGGCGGGTTCCGGCCACCGGTTTTGCCTTTGCTGGCGAGTAGGGCCGACATGGAAGAGATGGCGTCGCCGGTTTCGGCGACGTTTAGGACGCTGAGAAGGCTTTGGAGCCAAGGGAGGTGTTCTCCTGCTGCGTCGACTTGTAGCCCCAGGGGAGGCGACGTTGAGCAAGGGGAGGCATCATCATCAGCAGATGGGAGAGGCAAATATTAAATGGATGGTCGTCGTCGTCATCGTCTTCTTCTTCACTTGCATTATTGTTCATGCATGGTCTGAATTGAATTTGTTTCGAGAGAATCGTGTCTGCATACTATTCAGATTATAGATAATTAATTTCTTTAGGATATATTGATTCAGAGAATAGGAAAGATTGCGCTATTTGTAAATTGTAAATTGTAACTTGTAATGTAGGTCAAAAACATAGGTTTTGGAGATAATGAAAAGAATTGCTCCGTGCTTATTTTGAGACCTTTAATTATTGGAATTATTACGTTTTAGATTCTTTAATTAATTAACGCATGAAATTTCAAATTTTCTCATACCGTGAGTTTTCGGTTTCATTTTCAATTTGATTTTTTATTGAAGGAATATAAATTCTTTCATTCCTCGTCATTTCGTATCTCGCTCTTTATTTTTATTATTCTCCGTTGATTCTAATTAAAGTCTATTTGTTTTCCTTTTCTATTTTTATTCTCCATTTATTTGATTGTAATTGAATTTTACTGATTTGATATTTTTTTCTATTTCGAATCATTGCCCGTACTCTTGTATAAATACATGATCAATGAAAATGATCAATCAAGTTTTTTTGTAATTCATTGATCAACCAAGTTTTTTACAATACAAATTCTTGTGTTTCTTTATGGTATCAAAGTAAGCAAGCTCTAACGAGCAACACAAATCATTCTCTTCCCCACCCTCCACTACCATGACAACCAACACCCCGTCCAGACAACCATCTGGATATGTTATCAACCAACTTACATAGTTTGGTCAATGTACGCGTCAAACTCATGGGCAACAACAACTATCTCATAGAGAGATCAAATATAATTTCTCCTTCTTTAAATACGATCTATTGACATATATTGAAGGTACCTTTCTCTGCCCTCTGTTGACGGATCCTCAGTATCACTCATGGCACCGCCAAGACGAACTCATTCGTCATGCCATCATGACCTCAATTGATGCTACCATTGCCCCACTCATTGCTATGTCCAAAAAGTTCCCTTATGCTTGGACTCGGCTTGAGACTTCATATTCCAACAAGTCTCAATCTCTTATTTATAGCCTCTGAGAAACTCTTAACCAGATCTCCAAATGAACCAACTCAATTGCCCAGTATCTCAATGAGATACGATTCGTCACCGACGAACTTGTCATCTTAGTCCATCCCGTGACACCAGAAGAGCTTGTTATGAAATCTCTCACTGGCTTAGGACCTGAATATAATCCAACCAGTGCTGCCATTCGAACGAGGGATTCTCCTATATCTCCTTTGAAGAACTCCATGACAAACTCTCTAGTCATGAAATTTTTCTTCGCCATCAAAGCTCCAAATGAGAGCAGCTTACTGTCACCGCTCAATTCACTCAACGGAACAGCCAAGCAAACCACAACTCTCGCCACAACAACAATAATCGATGATCTCATCAGCAATCGAGTTTCATGCCCACCAATATACCCTGCAGTAATTTTTCACCAAGAAGCAACAACTGGCATCCCTCAGGTTCTTCTGGTAATGCTAGAAATTTCTCAAGATGTAATAAACACAAACAAGCCCGAAGTTCAATGCCAATTATGTAATAAATTTGGCCATATTGCCAAAGTTTGTAAATCAATGATACACATTGCTCAAGATGCTCAAGCCAATTATGTATCCAGACAGCCTGACCCTTCGACAAATTGGATCATGGATACTAGTGGCTCCTACCACATTACTTTCAACACCCAAAATCTACAAGCCTACACATAGTATAATGACACAAATGATGTCATTGTTGGTAATGATAATGATATTAAAATCACCCACGTGGGTAGGGATGACAACGGTTTGGTTAACAATATTTTTTATGGTTAACCAAAACAAAAACCGATTAAATATTCGTTAATCGAAATCGAAATAGTTCGATTTCAAAAACTAGTATCCAAAATCGAAACCGGTTAATTTGCCGATTAATAGTAAACTAGATTTTGTAATATCTAAATATTATCAAAATTATTAATTATAACGGTTTCGGATTCGGTTATTCGCAGATAACTGGTAATCGAAACCAAAATATATAATCAATTTTTCATAGAGGTGGCAACGGGCTGGGCCAGCCCATGGGCGGGCCTGGCCTAGCACGGTTGTGCCCAGAAGACGGGTCGGGCTCGCCTTTTGGGCATGCGGGCCGTGCTAAGCGCGCACGACCCGCGCACCATGCTAGGCACGGGAGGCTTGGCGTGCGCCAGGCCTAGGTCGGCGCGCGCCAGACGTCTGGCCACCTAGGCCTAGCACGCACCAGATGTTGGTCGGCCCGAGCCAAACTTGGCTCGGGCCGACGAATATTTTATATATATAAAAAAATCTATAAATACCCCCTCCCCTTCTTCATTTCTTCTATCTTCATCTTCATCTTCAACTCTTTCTCTTAATCCTCAACTCTCAACTCTCATTTCTCAACTCTCTTACTCTGATCAACAACATTTTAAGCTCATCAAGAAGTCACGGATTCAAGATTGTTGTTAATTTTTTTTAATCTCTTCAATTTGTTTCATTGATTAGTATAATATTTATACTTTTTATATTTTTAATTTTTACTAATGGCGGATGGAGATTTTTCAGGTTATACTCCACAAACTGGATCAAATATGTTAGAAGAAATGCCTCCTGCTACTCCTACCACTCCTTCCACTCAACAAAATTAAAACATAGAGATAAGTCCATCTATTAATTTATGTCCATCAGGTAGAAAAAAAAGTATGGTTTGGGAATATTTTGAGAAAATTATTGAACCTGATGGCACCATAACAAAAGCCCGGTGCAAAAAAATATCAAAAAATTCTTTCGGCTTAAACAACCGGAGGAACTGGTCATTTATTTCGTCATGCAAAGGGTCATGACACTAAGGTTACACAAGCTCAATAAATTCTTAATTTATCTTCTTCTGGTTTAACAGCTTTTTCGTATGATCATGATTTTCAACGTTGAGAACTTGCAAAATTAATTGTTCAAAGTGAATCTCCTTTTAGTTTTGTTGATCAACCAAAATTTTCTAGTTGGATTCAAAATACTTTACAATCAAAATATAAAAAAATTACTCGAAATACAATGAAAAGTGATGCTTTAAAATTATTTTTTACATATAGAGAAAATATAATGACTAGTTTTCAAAATAATAAATCAAAAATTTCTTTAACTTCTGATGTTTGGTCTAGTCAATGTACTACTAATTCTTACATTTGTATTACTGCACATTGGATTGATGAAAATTTTATTTTGCAAAAAAGAATAATTAGTTTAAAGTTTTTGAATATCCACACACTTCTATTGTC
Source organism: Canna indica (assembly GCA_034359265.1). Classification (NCBI taxonomy): domain Eukaryota; kingdom Viridiplantae; phylum Streptophyta; class Magnoliopsida; order Zingiberales; family Cannaceae; genus Canna; species Canna indica. The sequence goes on along the minus strand of CP136894.1, from coordinate 72,120,825 downwards.
ATTTTTTTTGCTATTAGATTTGTAACATTTTTCTATAATATAAATGATAAAAAAATTTCGATTAATTTTGATAATGCTAGTAATAATGATGTTGCTATCCCTCCCCTTATACAGTTATTTAAACCAGTATTAGAAGGTGAATTATTTCATGTTCGTTATGTTTGTCATGTTCTTAATTTATGTGTACAAGATGGTTTAAAACAAGTAAATATACATGTAGAAAAAATAAGAGATGTTATTAGATATATACATTCTTCAAAAGCAAGAACACAAGAATTTAAAAAATTATGTCAATCTTTTAATAAACCATTTAAAAATTTTAATGATGATGTTATTACTAGATGGAATTCAACATATCATATGCTTATGTCTACAATAAGATATTAAGATATCCTTACAATGTTTTACAATCAAAATATGCCTGGTGATCCAATTAATAATAATGATTGGTTTGTTGCTGGACATATTACTCAAATTTTAGAACTTTTTAATAAAGCTACCGAACAACTTTTCGGTGTTTATTATCCTACATGTAATTTAACTCTTTCACATATAGTTCGTATTAGTGAAGTATTTTCTTCATATAGACACCATCCTTTATTTACACAAATTATTTCTTTAATGGAATCTAAATTTAAAAAGTATTGGTCAGATATACCTACTTTATTTTGTTTAGCAATATGTTTAGATCCTAGAATGAAAATTGATGGTTTAAATATGTTGTTAGATGATTATTATAACAATATGGAATTAGATAATGTTGAAGAAAAAAAAAATTAAAATTTTGAATTTATTGAATTCTATGTTTGTATTTTACGCTTCAAATTTTGGTGATACAATTACAAATAAGACAACATCTTCTTCTTCTAGATTAAGAGATGATGGTGGAAATAATATTAATTCTCAACTTGGTCGTAGAATAAAAAAAACTAAATCTACTAATTTTAGTGAATTACTTTTTTTTCTAGATCATAATCATTCTGAAGAAATAGATGATAATGAAATTTTAGCACGGTGGAAAAAATAAGAAAATACGTATCCTATTATTTCCATCATGGCACGTGATATACTAAATGTTCCTGAGTCTACAGTAGCTTTCGAGTCTTGTTTTAGTGCAGGAAATAGAATTCTCGACGAAAAAAAAAGCCAAATGAGTGAAGAAACAGTTGAAATGTGCATTTGCTTAAAAGACTGGTTGGATGCTGAAGATAGATTACAAGATAAGGGAGGACACGACACTTCATCATCGGGAGGGGAGGAAGCTCAAACAAGCGAAGCTGGTGCTGCTGGTCATAGTACAAGTTAAATCACCGGGACTACGAGTGATTAAAAATGTAAAAAAAACTGCGTAGACCTGATCCTTTTATAGTTAATCATTGGGGAGTACAAGTTTAGCTATAGAAGGTACATAGACAACCTTTTAAGATGCGGTCTATTATAATATTTAAAAAAATATTTTATCATTGGATGAATATTTTTATATTAAAGATAAATAAAAATTTAATTATAATTTGATTTTTTTAAAAATCTTTTTATTAATTTGTACTGCGTTATAATGTTACATATAAAAAATGTATTAAAAAATATATAATAAAGTTTAGTACAATGATTAAGCTATCTCAAATAAAATTAGAGGTCCAAATTTAAAACTCACCCGTAACCATTAATTTTTAAAATTAAATTTAAAAAATTAAATTTAAAAAATTAAATTAAATAATTAATTTTCGGGCGGGCTCGGGCCCGGGCTGGGCTTGACTGCCACACATTCGGGTCGTGCCCGGCCCGGGCACGGTCCGTTGCCACCTCTAGTTTTTCATATTCTCTAATCGAAATCGAAACTGAAATCGAACTGCAAATTCACTATTCAAAATCAAATTTTGCAGATCGATTAACTGGTTAATCATGTTTAACTGGTTTCAATTTCCACCCATACACACGGAGATACTATCATTCCATCTAAATCTCGTAATTTTGTTCTAAAAAATGTCTTATGTATGTGCCCCCTTATGTGTAAAAATATTATATATACATGTTCCTAAATTTTGCTCACAAAATAATACATCTGTTGAATTTTTTCCATATTATTGTTGTGAAGGATTTGAGAACACGGGAGCCACTAGCTCAAGGCCCGAATAAAAGTCGCCTCTACGATGGACTGGTCACATTCCTCCAACAGTTGCCTATTTCACCAATAAAGCTACATGTCTCTTCTTCTCTTTGTGGCATCGTCGGTTAGGTCATCCTCACATTAGGACTTTATAATATCTCATTTCTAATTTTAATTTGTCATGTCTTTCAACTTCGAAAACTAGTTGTAATTCTTGTCGTTGCAATAAAACTCATCGGTTATCATTTTTCACCTCTTCTTTAAAAAGCACTAAACCTTTAGAATTATTTTATATTGTTGTTGGGAACCCCCCCTTCATCTTCTAAAGGTTATAGATTTTATATCATATTTATTGATCACTTCACATAATATACATGGCTATTCCATCTGAAAAAGAAGTTTGATGTGTTATCCACTTTTCTATCCTTTAAATCACTTGTTTAAAATTTCTTCAACTCACAAATTATTACTGTTTATTCAGATGGTGGTGGCGAGTATGAAAGCTTAACCAAGTATTTGAACGACATGGGCATTCAACATCTTTTATCTCCATCATACACCCTTTAAAGAGTAAGCAATGCTGAAAGAAGTCATCGATATATCATAAAAACAACCCTCATTTGTTGCTTCATCAGGTCTCTATGCCCACTCGACCACATGCCTGCCAAACAACGATTTACTTAATAAACCGCATGACCACACCCATCCTCCACAATCAATCCCTATATCAAGCTTTATTTCGCCAAGAATCCAATTGTGACTCCTTTCATACCTTTGGTGCTTATATTACCCTTGGCTTTGCCCTTATGCCCCTAGCAGCACCCAAATCTATGCCATGTGTGTTCTTGGGATATTCAGTCAAGCACCATTGCTACAAATGCCTTGATCCAAAAACCAATCGCTTGTTTTTATCCCGCCATTTTATTTTTGAATATACTGACTTTCCCTATGAGTGCTTCCACTTAGACCAACCCTGACCAAAAGAGATAAATTATCCTATGTGGCTAGACTTTCTTCCTTCCCCTCATCCGCTACCACCACAAGCCTTGCCAAACGCAACCCAACCCAATCATTCCCTCACCACTGTCCACTGATATCCAAATTTTGCTAACCACCTCCTCTCGACCAAACATGCCCATGTTGGACAGAACAAGAAAGTTCCATCCCATCGCCTCCCCACCACCACCTATTGCAGCTTCTCTGCCTAATCATGTCCATTTGGAGTTGCCTCTTTCGACGACCTTGAGCGACGATGATTTTGCCTCTCCCTCGCAGTAGATAAGTAATACTTCCTCATCTTCGTGTCATCCTTCACCTCCACTACCACCACCACCACCTCCTGTACCATCTCGCCCTGTTACCCGATCCCAAAACAAAATTTTCAAACCACAAAAGCCCACTGATTATTCTGTCTTACTTGTCTTTATAGCTAATCAGGTTATTCTCGGGTCTTATAGGCAGGCTGCAAAGGATAAAAATTGGCGAGATGCTATGCATGATGAGATTTCGGCAATGGTGAAAAACAACACTTGGACACTTGTTCCTCCCTCACATGCTCAGAATACAGTTGGGTGCAAATGGGTCTACCGAATCAAATACAAAGCTCGCATTGTCGCCAAAGGCTTTAATCAATGACCTGAAGTTGATTTTACTGGAACATCCAGCCATGTTGTCAAACCAACAATAATTCAACTTTTCTTGACTAGCTCTTGCCATGTTTCACAAGTGGAAACTATATAAGTTAGACGTAAACAACGCCTTTCTACAAGGCACTCTTGAAGAAGAAGTTTACATGAGTCAACCGCCAAGCTATGTTGATTTAAGCACTCATCTTAGGTCTGCAAGCTTAATAAAGCAATATATAGCCTTCGTCAAGCGCCAAGAGCATGGTACAATGAATTTAGAACTTTTCTTCAATCTTATGATCGACTTTGATAATTCAGCCTCTGATGCTTCCCTATTCATACTTCGTTACCAACATTTTGTGATTGATTTACTTATCTATGTTGATGATATTATTCTTACTGGCTCCTCCAACCAAGTAATACTACAAGTTAATGTCGTTATATCATCTCGATTTTCTCTTAAGGACCTTTCACCATTGACATATTTTCTTGACATTGAAGTTAATTTGTCACACTCCTAATGGCATTCTTCTCTCCTAGCGAAAATATGATGATGGAAGCTAAGGAAGTGTCTTCACCCATGTCCAGCTCCATGCTCCTTAAACTTGATGATGATGCTGGTCTTACTCATCCAAAAGAGTATCATCAACTTATAGGAGCTCTTCAATACCTAGCTTTTACACGACCTAACTTTGCCTTTGCAATAAATCGACTTTCTCAATTCATGCGCAAACCATCTACCTCTCATTGATAAGCTGTGAAATGAGTACTTTGATACCTCAAAGAAACTCATCATTTTGCTCTCAAACTACAACTTATTCAGATTGGGTTGCCAATCCTAACAATCGGACCTCCATTGGAGCTTATATATTATTTATTGGTGGTTCTCCTGTAAGTTGGTCGTCCAAGAAACAACAAACCGTTGTCAGATTTTCGACAAAAGTAGATTACAAAGCAATTGCTAATAGTGCCACAAACATGGGTTGTTTACCTTCTTCGTGGGCTGCATTGTTCTCCTCGTGACGTTTGCATCATTTGCTGTTACAATCTTAGAGCCACATTTCTATATCAAAACTCAATATTTCATAAATCGAACAAAATATGTTGCAGTAGATTATCATTTTATTCGACAACATATTCAATCCAAACACCTTGCAGTCCATTCTGCTGACCAATTTGTTGATACTGTCACAAAAGTTGTCTTTGTCAAACTATTTCACAAGCATTGATCCAAGATAGGTGTTATTGAGCCTACACCTATTTCTTTTTTTAACAAAGATAGAAATCACAATATGTGACCATATTAGGGATCGAACTCTAGATTTCTAGGCAACATTCAACAAGTTGTCACCAACTGTGCTACCCACAGTTGGCAGCCTACACCTATCTTGCGAGGGCGTGTTGAAGGAATATAATTCCTTTTTTCTTCATCATATTATATCTCCTTTATTTCTATTATTCTTTATTGATTGTAACTTGATTTATTTTCTTTTCTTATTTTATTCTCCATTGATTGTAATTGAATTTGATTGATTTGTTTTTCTTTTCAATTTTGAGCAACTGCTCCTACTCTTGTATAAATACATGATAGATTGATCAATCAAGCCTTTTGCAATACAAATCCTTATGTCTCTTTACTTTTTATCATCAAAATGCTCATGATATTTTAAATTTTTTTATTTGCAATATTTAAAATTTTATCATTTTTTCAGTCATACGTGAAATACTTGTTGCTATTTAAAAAACAAATGAATATAGAAGTCAAATTCATAAAATCTTAAAATTCCCAAGCAAACTGGATTATCCCTTGCTGGAATTGTGCTTGACATGGAATAATTCTTCCAACGGCGCAATGGTACTTCCCTCGATCTGACAAGAGCAATCTTTGTCAGCCCGTGTGGAGAACGAATTTAAACCCGGGCTTTAAACTATTTGGGCCACCAATTTTGTTAATTGACCCATCAATTCTTTCAATCCGACAAATGAATTTAATATGAATTATAAAAATGAATCAAGTGGTCCAAGTGCCATCGAATCTCATTGTATCAGATGTCGAACAATTCTCGACCACACCGAATCCGCAGACCGATTGAGCCGATTGGACTTCTCTGACCTTCCAAACAAATTATGACATGGTATTCAAAAAGGACATTTAGAGGACAAAACAGTCAAAGTCCCATCAATCATGGGCACAATGTTTTATTCTCCGCATATTGTTCGTTTCACTTTATTACATCTTGTACGAATTTAAAAAATGAAGGGGACACGATATAGACAACGTAATGTGGCATACAATTACGGGAATAATAAGTTGACCACAGAGCCCCAACTTCATTATTTGCAACTTCATTACCGTTCTGTAATTGGTTTATTTGGTCGAGGTCTCAGATTTCTCAATCAGCTTTATTCCAGAAGCTTCCAAGATATCCAACGCTGCAAAGTTTGACCAATAATTGACGTTATGTGATAAAACCTGAATCGAGACATATAACGGTAACATCACATTGAGCATTTAACATGAACTTACCTGGCACATATACTTCTGGTTCAAGAGGTCTCACCACCCCTCTTTTCTGGACTTTGTTCAGAAGTAGGAGCTGCAAAATTCAAGATTAACGAATATGAAAGCAAGTTTTTGGTTTAACTAGGTTTGTATGCAATTAAATTTCCATGAGATGGGGATTACCAGTGCTCCAACTGCTGCAGGAATTCCTACTGTGAGAGCCATTGCGGATGTGGATTTCTCATCTTCTATCCTCCCATATTCCAGCAGAGTTGCCGAGTGGTTCTCTCTTGGTCTTCCATCAGGAAACTCCACTTCGATCTCATGATGCAAGAGCACCATATCCTGTGATGAGACAGAGACAAGGTGCATAAGAAAATACAACTCGTAGAAATTTATACTATCCTCTCCTCATCCACATGAGAAGAAGCAAGAGATGGTGACTTTTTTTATTTTTTGCAAAAAGTACCATAGAGAGAGACTTGATGAAGTAATAGCTAGAGCTCATAACGTCCCCACATGATAAAAGTTATATATTTCAGGAAATAATCATAGCTCACCAGACATAACTCATAGTGCAAGAGAATAGCATTAAGGACCAACTAAACCAGGGGCAGAGCCACACTAATTGTCCCCTTCTACTAATTTATGTTTTCAAATTTATCCTTTTGCCCCTCTGTGTCTTCTGACTCCTCTAATAACTCCTTACCTTACACTTCACCGAACTGAACTCATGGATAGGTTCACCCTCGTGCCCTGGCCAGCAGATCTCACCCTCGGCGCCCTACACAACCCAGCCTCTGCGTCGATATTGCCACGAGCGCAGCAGAAAGTAGCCCACGCCTCATGCCTATTCGTCACGGCTGCGCCTCTATGTCCACGCCCCTGTCCGTCATGGAACCAGGCCTCAGTGCCTCCTGAGCCAACTGCGCCTTTGCGGCTTGTGTCCCAGCCCCTATCCATCGCTGCGTTGCACCTTAGCGCTTGCTCGATCAGCTACATCCTCGTGGCTCTTGGGCCTCGTAGCCCGCCAATATAGAGTTTTCCAATCCTAATTTTGATTCCTAACTCCGCCAATGTAGTAAACCCTACCCATTAATTCTTGCACTACAACAAAAACACTTGTAATATGGTTTGAAAGAATTTATGTATGAGTTTCACTAGAAGAAAACTGCAGACGCCACGTGATCATTTTTTAATTGACTTACAATTGCTCGTTGGGCATGGACTCTTTGGTCTGTTTCATGGCCACCCAAATTCAAAACCTTGGCTGGATCATTATGAAGGACTGTCTCTGTACCAATCCTTTTTCTTTAACCACATTGACATTGATTTTACTTGTGTTCTCGGCGATTCCTTTCCCGAGACTGTCCATTTACTCCTTGAATATTCATTTGCTCATCCGCAGTGAGAACATATATTGCTACTGCCTACACACTATGATCCCATTGATATGATGAAAAGTAGGGGCTTTCCTGATCGATGGTGTTCCTGGGTATCTCACCTGCTTGACACCGAATCTGCAATAATTGTTAATGGTGAGGCCGGGATTCCCTTTCGACACAAGAGTGGAGTTCGACAGGGCAACCCATTATCGCCATTCATATTCAACTTAGCATTGGATTACCCTATCCCGGCTGATTAACAAAGCGGTTCAGGAGGGTCTCATCAGTGGAGTCCTTGAACAAGTAATTTCCGGCGACATAACCCATTTCTTATTCGTGGATGACTTGATTATATTCTGTTAGAACGATGAACACAGCATGTGTAACCTCCTCTTATTCCTACGATGCTTTGAGCTTGCGTCTGGATTGAAAATTAATCTAAACAAAACCAGTGTGCTGAGTTTAGATGGGAATTGAGAGACCTCAAAACAACTCGCAGATGTGATTAGGTGCCGCCCTACTTGTTGGCCTAAGGTTTTCTACCTTGGTCTTAATCTCGGTTTTGATAACAAACATGGAACTAATGTTTCATTGAGAAATATTTTCAGGTTCCATATCGATTAGCTCTTGATGTCCTCGATCAGAAATATTGAAGAAATCAGAAAATCGAAAGGACATTGATCGTCGCATTCGGGTTCGTCGTGGAAATCTCTCGAAGTTCCATGTGTGCACCAAAGACGTCTTGATCGGGTCTAAAAAACACATGGAAAGCTCTCCAAGTTGACGTGCAGAAGGCCGGAACCCGGAAACGAAGCGCGCAGGAAGAAGGCTGAAAAAATCAAGTTCAGCCTAGGTTCGGTTGACCGAATGTAGTTAAAAAATGGCAGTAGCCACTTCGGTCGACGATCGGTCGACCGAACAATGCCAAAAATTGGCAGTGGCTACTTCGGTCGACCGAACAAGGCCAAAAACTGGCAATGTCTACTTCGGTCGACCGGACAGCAGAGGATCAAAATCGCGATATGCGGCAGAAGCGCAGAAAGCCAGCGGTCGTTCGGCAGTCGATCGGTCGGTCGACCGGCGATCGACCGGCAAGCGACCAGGCATCGGCAACGAGCAAAAATGTGCTCGTTGACGATCGGTTTGATCGCAGGGTTATAAATACCCTTCTCTCTATCTCTCCTAGGTAACTATTGATGCCAATAACCTTCAAAGAGTGATCTTTAGCATCCTCCAAGCTTCTCAATTGATCAAATTCCTCAAACCTAGCTCTTGATCCCTCATCTTCAAGAGTTCTTCGTTAAAGGGTTCATCAAGGGTGCTAGGATCAAAAAGAATAGGTGTTTACATTGTGATAAGTTCTCTTCTTCCTCTTCTTGGAATAGAATTGTTTTTTTATTTATTTTTACTTAAATTTACTTGAGCTTGTAAGAAGACCTTGTGTGTAAGTGGTTACCTTGGTGTATAATGTGTAAAGCCACTTGTGTAATCCAAGTTAGGAGTAGGTCTTAGGAATTGAGGTGGGAAAGCTCACTCGGTAGGAAGGCGGGATACTTCCGGGTGTGAAAGTGCCTTCGAGGTGAGTGTAGGGTCTTTCCGGTGCAAAGTCCTCAATTGTAAGCTACTCATAATTTAGTAAATTTGGGTGTGAAATCCTAAGCACGGTGCTTAGGTAGTGGAGTAGGCGGCTGAACCACTGTAAATAATTGTGTTTGCATTGTCTCTTTTGAGTTTGCTTAATTTCCTTACTTATTGCTTCCGCATTGAATATTAGAATTGGGAATTGCCTAAGTTGTAAGAAACGATTAAAAACGGAATTAAGCGATAAGATTTAGTTGACACACTATTCACCCCCCCTCTAGTGTGACCATTTCAACCAACACTACTGACTTCCCTCTAAATTACTTGGGCTTGCCGCTCAAAGTAGGTAAACTATGCAAGGATGACTGGTTACTATGGCTAACTAAGATGGATGCTAGACTAAGCTCGTGGCAAGGTCAGTTGCTGTCAAGGGCGGGTAGGGTGATCTTAATCAATAGTACCTTAACCAGCTCGGTGGCATACATACTCTCAATATTTAAAGCACCGGCTTAGGTCCTCAAGAAGATTGATCGACGCCGTCGGAATTTCTTTTGGATCGGTTCGGACTCCGTCAATATCAAAGGTAAATGCTTGGTTGATTGGCAACAAATCACAGGCCCTACCAGTGAAGGAGGTCTTGGAATTATATACATCAAAGCTCACAACTTAGCTTGAATGGGTGCTTGGCTTTGGAAGTTATTACAAAAAATGGATATTCCTTGGTTGTCCACTATTTGGCATATGTATGGTGATATACGTGCGTGGAACCAAAGAATGATTGCAAGGAGCATTTCCCCGATTTGGAGGGATCTCCATCGCTTAGCTCTCATGCTTCAACCCTCTTATAGATTCTAGGTGGAGCGTGGTGATGGTGTTAAACTATGGTTGGACAGATGGAGCGTCGGTGGGTGTTTAGCCGACTAGTTTCCATTGCTTTTCAGACTAGCGGTGCAGCCAAATATTACAATTTTTTAGGCTCGGGAGTTAGATAACAATGGTCATTTCGTTGGTTGGAATCTTACGTTCACCTCTTTGGTTAGTGATGAATTACTGCATGATCTCGCCAAAGAGCTGGACACTGGTCAACACTCGACGGGTGAAGACTTGATCTTATGGACTTGGACGGGAGATGGGAAGTTCTCTACGAAAAGCTTATTTACGTTGTTGACCTTCAGAGTTTCGGATGGTTTTTATAAGTTCTTGTGGCAACGTCAACTACCTCCTAAGATCTCAATCTTCGGTTGGATTTGGATTCGAAAAAGACTTCCTACTCGTGATAGGTTGGTGAGATGAGATATAGCTTCAGATGATCTTGCCTGCTTTGCACAGGATAGAAAGAATCGCATACACACTTATTCCTCAACTGCCGTTATACCACAGAAGGATGGCAGTACTTTCTTCACACTGTGAAAGAGCGGTTTTTTCCTATATCTTACCAACCTTGGGATGGAAACAACTCAGGTATTTTACGTATCCGTAAGAGAAGACTTCGGCTCATTCTTGTGTGGTGTTGGTATGTGTGGCATGAATGCAATTGCATTCTTCAGAGTGGATGCTTCTCATACTTCGGCACAATCCAGAGCTCTATCGGCTGCCACCTTATTCTCTTCATGCTGATTTGATTTCACTATGAGAGTGCTCCCGTTCATGTTTAACTATCAAATTTAGTTTTTTGCTTTGCTTAATTTCTATGTCTTTACTCTACCACTCACACTATACCTATACTCTCTTCATACCTCATTGAATGGAAATTCAGGGTTTTCTTTGTCAAAAAAAAATGATCCCGTGAATAATCTGAGCATAAATGGGGCTATGCTTGGGTTGGATCTACATTTGGTGGAAAGAAAGGAATAATTGCATTTTCAAGCAAATGAGGCAGAAAATGCACATACGAGGATAGTCCCGAGTGCCGATAGCCTATTACATCAGCTGTTGTTTGAAATTTGCACTTGGGCTCCTTAAGCTTGTTTTGTTTATTTTCTTCTATGTAACCTTTTCTTCTCCTTTCACTTTGTAGATATCTTTTAAGTTTTGTTAATAAAATTTATTTAGTGGGGATCTTCCTCTCCAGTTCCCTAAAAGGACTTATAATTGTCATTATATGATGACCCTACAAATAAAGAAAATCGTGCGTATAAGACGCTTATAAGCGGAGATCAAACTGATCACCTTAGGAAATATGCATGGATGTCTTAACCAACTAATCTACTTGTGGTTGACCAAATGATTGTTACTAGATAGTCCCACACTGATTAGAAGATTATATAGGCAAAAAAGCCATGCTTGCTAGTTCTTTTACATGATTTTATTCCCTACTTGTTATAGTTCAGCATACAAGGTCATCTGATTTATTTTGCTTTGACTCGACTATCTAACTAGACATGCCAGATGAAATAGTATTTTAGCTGCTATATACGGATCACATGTCAAACATTTACTTAAAAAAGTAATTGTTTGTTGGGCTAATATATATAAAAAAGTTATAAAGCAACAAGCAATATTGATCTGCTGAAGTTGTATAATCTACTATGAAGAAGAAAACCGTATTACCTTCTCTTTGCTGGTGTACGCTAGTCTCGCTTCCATTCGTAAGCAGACTACATCAAATGCACTTGAACATGCTGCAGGAATTTCCTCAACCTCATGAAGCCCTAAGAACCTATTCCATCATACATCACATTTCAATAAGATATCTCACATTCCTATTTAAAGGATCTCAAATGCATTAAGAAACATTATGTTATATTCTAGAAGCGTTTCAGCTATTCAAGAGAAAAAAACTGCAACATAAGCTTAAATTAGTGAGCAGAGAGGACAAGTCAATTATGGATTATAAACTTTGTTAAGAATAAGTTTAAGGAAAAGTTGATCATCCAATCAAATTTAACATAGTACTAGAGCAAGAGATCCTAATTTTGAATCTGCCAATGCCAATAATTATTAAAAATATTCCCAATTAAATTAGTTAGTTCGCGTGTTGACCTTGGTGTGTGCATCAACCCTCACTAGAGCCCACAAAAGTGGGATTGTTTCGTGCTCCAGGTCACCCTTTTTTTTCCTTACATGTTGACCTTGGGTCATTTTAATCAACTTTGCTAGCCCATAAATGTATAGATTGATCTTTTTCCTACTAGCTTAAGTATTTGGAAAAGTTGATCACCCAATCAAATTTAAACTTAAACTGAAATAACTAATGCCTAGAATCACTAGACTTAAATCATAAAGAAAGGTGCATAACTTTTGCTTGTAAATGTGTTCACTGATGAGCAATAACCATTGTCTATGGTAATCAAATTTTAACAAGGCTGTGAATATCACCATACTTAACATAATTTGACATGAAAAATGGATATTCATCAAAATGGATGTTGAAGCTTATAATAAATGCAGCAATTTAACTAGAATAGGAAAGGGCTTGGCACATGTTTGTGTTTGGCACATAAACACAAGCCAAGAACAATCATCAGGTTAGGATGTTAACTATAATTGTTATTGTGAGACAGCACTGTAATGCCATAGTGGGCAGGATGGCTTATGGATGCCATACATTACTGATTTCATTAAATTGATTATTTTTTTAAAAAAAAGATACTTAAAAAATTAAGCTTCAACTAACCTGATAGTTTTGACTGTTTTAGTTGCTGTAGCTTTGTCTTTGCAGTGTCCAAGTATTATCAGTCTCCTTATCATTTCTTCCTCATTTTCTATTGATCCAACTGGCCCATTATTAGTGGAGTTATTTATATGCAGAAGCTGATTAAGAAAGGCAGAAAATGTTGGCCTTTGAGATTCTCTCAACATGAAATGATGTCCACTTTCAAGGAGACCAATCCTTGCCAAACTTGCCATTATTTCACTAAAGCCTGCAAATCCACACATCTGCAAATGACTAAAACTATTACAAATTGACATATAGTGTATTATTTTGTCTTTACAAACCTTCATAACGGAGGGTTGCCCTAAATATGGTCGAGGCCTCATTTGATATCCCATATAGATCCCCATAGAGCAAAGAATTTCGATTTGGAAGAGACTCCAATGCAAAGGCAGGAAGATGTGGTATCCTGAATCTCACTGCTGAGTCGTATAGTTCATTACCTGTTTGAAGTTAGACAAAACAAAGTCATATGTTGGGCCTTTTGTCACACTCTATATGGCTATATGCTACACAGAAAGATATTGGCCTTGGTCTAAACGAGGTAGATGGTAGATGTTTGACGAGACTTGAGAGTATGTAGACAGTGTTTTCACGTGTGTTTATTGATCATAAGATTTAAGAATGAATAAATGCATGTAAGAAAAGTCATCTTATAACACTATGTAAAAAATGTAAGCTCTCATTGGTCCAAGTAGAATCCACTATGATGAGGAACACTGAATCTCTCCATCTCTGACAGAAAGCTTGTCTTCTAAATTCTAATCATCAAATATATTTATATTTTCCAAATTTGTTAAGCAAACATTTATTTTAAGAAAATCTAAATTAAATTGCGAAAAAAGCTAATTAATTATCATCTAAATCCAATATATTTGTCAAATATCAACATAGATACCATTAGATCTATGCTCTTAGGGTTTTTTTTTCTTTGATGAAACTGGAGGGGGTAGATCAACCAACCAGGAAGTTTTGTGAAAGATATAAATTATGTATAATTTGAGAAGCTTTCACTCGAGAGGGTAGATCACTAGATCTTATGCTCATAGTTATTGTCCTTAGAAATTCATTAGCAAACATCATGTGAGTGATCTTCATGCTTAATATATCAAGTACTACTCAAGTCTTTCCTCCTCCTTTCTGTAGTTTTGTAGCAACTCATTACTGGTACTTATGCAACTTTAGTATTCAATTTATCAAGGGAAAAACATCATCGATCTGTATTCAACCATATTCATTGTTATTGTAAAACTAATTGTCAGATTTTTTAATGTTTCAACTTTTAAGTCCTATTTATAGGTAGAGTTAGGCCCACTAATTTCTTAACATGGCATCAGAGCCAAACCTATGGTCTAGGCGTTAGAGGGTGTGTTAAAGTCCCACATTGGTTGAGGTTGTGGTCTAGACTCTAGATAGCCTTTAAATAGATCGGACAATCCTTCCCCTATGAGCTAACTTTTAGGGTGGAGTTAGGCCCCCTAATTTCTTAACATTACTCATACAAGAAATTCAAAAATGGTATCTTCAAAAAAAGAAATTCAGAAATGATTACCATATTTAGCAAATCATAGTCAATTATTTACTAATTGATGATCTTAACAAGATACATCATGCAGCTGACTACAAAAGGTACTAAATTATAGCCTATTTTCTCATGGTAAAGTTTCAGTAGCAAACAACTAACCATCAACATGTATAATATCACCACAATACTTGTATGTTGCAGGATTTCGCCCTGCTCGAAGAGCACCAGCAGGATTCCAGCTGAAATGACACAAAATTTATAGCTAATTTATCTGATTTAATATTCCTAGATAGAATTGAGTAAACGAACAATTTAATGGAAAGGAAACCTGAACGGCTGAACATATACAGGCAACAAGGACTGATTTAATGTAAGCATAAAAAAGGCATCACACTATCACCACATTATGCAGGGAATCTTCTTAAGGAGAATATATGAGCAAATTAGTAAGCAATTTTGCAAAATATCCCTGCAATATTTCATCTTTTCTTGTATGTTTGTATTTACTAAATATTACTAAGATGAAGAAGATGTCTTATGATTGTAAAGGATGCATGCGGTTCGCAAAGGAGTTCATTCCTCTATATATTGCACATGCTGATCCCACTAGCTTCACTTTGCAAAATGGAGTCATTGCAGATCAGAGAAGACTAAGATTAATCTTTTTAGCTGTTTAACTCAACCACTTCATGAAGTTACTTATTCAAGAGTCTTATTATATTTAGGATAAGTTTTTCCCTAATCATTGATGATTACTGTGGCATCAACGACATCATAATTAAGTGCTACAGCGACTGATATGAAAGACACTGGAGGAGCCATCAAAGGTATACATTTTTCCTTCACCTTCCTTCCATTCAGTTCTTTCATTTTTCCATCCATCCTTATCCCAATACCCAAAAGGTACCAAGTACCAACTAAGGTACTTCATCTTTTTTTGTCATAAAATTTAACAGTTGAAAGTAACATGAACTTATGGAGACGTGTGTATCATGGTTTAGAATCTCGTACTGGTACCGATCTCTGTCCGAAGCTGGTATTGTACCGTACTGTACAAGGGCCGGTACAGACATCTAGAGATTATTATTATTTTTGTTTTTATTCTTTTAAAATGTAATATCCAAAACATAGTTTTAAACTTCAAAACACACATAATCTACTAAAAATCTCAAAACTGATATAGACAAGCTGGTATTGGGTGAGGCTTGGTACCATTGGTACCGGATGTACTGATACTAGTTTTTTTAAAAAAACGGTAAATACTAACTGTACCGGGCAACATGGTTCAATATTTAAAACTAGTACCAAAGGAGTTCATACATCATAAGAAATAAAATTTCATTATCATGCTTTGATGTTACATAATTGTCATTGGTCCTAAATAACTATTGCTTAGAAAAACCATAACTTAATATGAAGTACAAATTGTGAAATATATAGATTTTACATAGTATAATAAAAGAAAAAAAAAGATGGCCAATTTCTGTCATTGGCTTGATCTAAACAAAATTTTGAACTTCAGTTACTATAGGTTGATTGAATTAATTTCTTATGGATAACTTTGAAAAAGTTTTATCACCTGAACTTGTATGCTAATGGGTTGTTGGCAGCAGAAGGAGAAGGCAGACCTCCACAGTAAGAAGTAAATGCTTTTATTTTTCCTCCTCTAACATGTGCTTGATTTATCATCTTCATAGCCATCATATGGTCTGTCCAACCCAAATATTTAGCTTCTATAAGATAAAGTACTCACGAATTCATCAGTCCTTTTGTGGACAAAAACATGCAGATCTCTGGAATCGAATATGCAACAATGAGCATAAATACACATTTTCACTTTTCAGTATTCCATTTGCTAACTTGAGTAATTGAGTATATGTGCTAATAATGATGATCAAGCAAAAGATAATAACATAAATATCATAAGCCTGAAAATACAATCAAATATACAATAAGTACCTATCCCAGGATCAAGCCCCATTTCGCAAAGGATCGTGATGCCTGCACTCTTTGCCATTTCATCCAAACTTGACATGGTCGCTTCAACATAGCTTGCTGTCACCATGTGCTTCTTTTGCTGCAGCAGAAGTATACTAGTCATCATATTTATTAACTGACAAATAATTATCATGCTCTATTGATGCTAAGTACCATAAACAAATCTAAAATGTTATAGTCAAATATCAGATATCATAACATTTCCACAATTTGAAGCCCTGATTGAAAATTAACATGGTTAAAAAATTTCCAATATATCACATGTAACCAAAGTTATCTCTTAAAAGATGATTGATTTTGAATTATTTTTGGAAAGAAAAAAAAAGTAAAAAAAACTGTACACACCATAACAATAACTGTTTTGGGTCAGCTACATCTCTCTCCAGTTGTTTCATGCAGAGTCATCTTTAGGTCTTCCATGTCTCTCCATTAGCTATGATTTCTTTTTTTTTCTGAAAGACATTAGCTATGATTTCTATAGGTCTCACTTCAAATTGTTTAAGAATGGCAATATATCTCATTTTATCTTTCAAGTAATACCACTCATCTATCTCAACATTCTTAATTACTTTCACAACACTAACCTTTTGTACAATGTTGTTTCTTAACTACCTAACTTAACCATCCAACCAATATTGTGCAATCATATATTTCGTTTTGAGCAACTTTAGCTAATATTTTCTTAAATATTGTGCAATAATTGATAAATTTCTACATACGAGATTTAACTAGTTATCAAATAATTAATGCAAAGGCAAGTTATACCTGTAATTCAAGTTCATTGTAAAAAGGTACATCCTAATCTTTATATCTTTTATACTAACAATTCAAGTTAATATAGCAAGTATTTACCTCCTCTATTCAGATTTTAAGTTTTAACTAAATTAAGGCTTAAACTAACATTTTTCTTTTTTAATAATTTTTTGTTGGTAAGATAAGCAAAATAGGAATTGTGAGAATGAACCAAAGGAGTAGAACTAGATCAAAACCCATTGAGACCATGGATCCATACCAATATACCAGGTATTAATACATTATGGTACGACTGCCATGCTTGTTTGGCCTAGAGGCCCTAGACTGATATGGAAACCAGACATAGACCATGGGGATAATTTAATTCAAATAAAATCAACCAATGTGATTATTATTGTTTCATAGCATATTTTTTGTTAATTTTTCTTGTATAGATTTATAGGGGATGAACCATAGAATTGCTTCACTTGATGATTATGGTTCAAATCATGGGTGTTAAGATTATTAAGCCATTTTTGTCTTTAGAATTGCTTCACCTCCTCATGCTTATTGTACCCTTCCTCCTCTCCATATATAGAGGAGGTATTGAGAATAATATATCTTTTAGGGCTTTCTTCTTTAGCATGGTATCAGTGCATGAGATGAAACCCTAACCCTAATTTTCAGAAGACTACCTTCAAATCCAGAAATTTTGTATTAATAATGAAGAATACAGAAGAAGATTACTGACAAACTAAAGACTTTCTAAGAAATCACCTATTACAAGAATCAAGAGTTTCTGCATTACCATCAAGATTTTTGTCACAACCAGTATTCCATAAACCTTATAACAAGTTATTTTCCAATAACAACTTGATACTTAAGCTGCCCCTGTTGAATTATCTTGAACTGATTGCTTTGATGACATGGTATTCTCCTTCATACTAAAACTATATGATGTTTCTTCAAATGGAAATTAGGAAGTTACATGCAACAGAGGGTCTATCCGTCTGTCACAAATAACATATGGTCCTAAGCAACACATGATAAGATTATTGCCTTAAGAAGCAAAAATACAACATACAAGAAAGAAATTAACAAACTAGTGGTACTTTTTTTTGTCATACTTCTTTTTGTCAAACAAACTAGTTGCACTTTGGTTGATGGGAAAGAAAAATATACACTATTTCTCAATACACATTATGGATCTTCATCCCTGTCAAAAGAAGAATTCATGTGAAAAAGTTGAGAAAGTACCTCTATGCATGCCTTTGCGATGTTAGCATGAAAACTAGGAGGTAATAAGCTAATTACAACCTCGACCTGCAAGTTATACATAAAAAAATTATTTACTGATATGCAACATAATCATGATAATATCAATTTTGTGAGTGATGTTATACACTCACACAATACAGCATAAAAGATGCACCAATGTGCTATCCATTTACATGTCAAAAATGTGCAATCTACGTGATACCTGATGTATTTTCCAACTTGACATGAAGAAAGGAAATATAAGGTAGTTTTCATACTGGCTTGTCCACTGTTTACTTAAGAACTACTGAAGCCAACACATGCTAGCATCTTGGGAAGCGCTGTTTACATGAAGTTTTGAACAGAAGGTAGAATGTAGTGCAAAAATATTCTAGTACAAATTCCATTCAACAGAATCAACTCCCAGTAAAAACAAATGGCATGATATCAGTCAAACATAAGAAAGCACATGAAGAATAAGCGCAAGAAAGAAGGCATTCCAACGAGCAGTACTCCATCTTTTTGAATCGTCAATAGATGTCACTATTTTTCAAAAATGTTTGTCTAAGAGAAGAATGCTTCTTCTATAAATACCAATTTCATAAGGGAATTGGTGCTCCAAATTTTAGCAATAGTTTGATGAGTAGTCCTCGTCCAACAAAGAAGTAGATAAAACCAAACAAAATTTATTATCATAATTGAACTGAAAAAAATTATTCATTCATATGGTTATTAAGACTAAAGCACCACAGAAATGAATCTACTAATTGTTGGTTGGCCCGCTTGAGATTTATTCTGATATGGAGCTGGTTCATCTGGTTTGAGCGCAACTCTCGCATTTTTCGGGACCGTCGCTCCTCTTTGGCTGTTTTGGTTGCCTCTGCGGCTAACTTCTATTCATTATGTACTTCTCCTTAGGAGCTGGTTCTGTTCCGGTTGTTGTGTGGGATAACCTATGTTGGGGTTGCCGGTCTTTTTTTATGTTTTATTTCCAAACCTTGTTTTCTATTCTCCTTCCTCAACTATTGCTGTAACCTATCATTTCTCATGAATGGTATACAGTTTTCACGTTTCAAAAAAAAGCACCACAGAAATGGAGAAAAAAAAGTCAATTCCACCTTTCATTTTTGCTTTTGCTTTTTTCCTTCTCTAGTAAATATTTTGCTATTTCTCAAAAAAGATAGGTATAGTCTCCGCTCTGTGAGGCAACAGAGACTGCAAGGTTTTCTATAACAAATAATTAGCAACTATAAATATTGCAATAATATACAAAATTTCACAAAGTTCAACATAGCAAAGGATATTACTGAAAGGTACTTATAAGATCCATTGTAACAAAATATAAACATATACCTGAGATACACACTCTGTGAGTTTTTCATAATTCATTGCATCAAGCTGAATAGCCGTAGTATTGGGAATACCTTCAACAGTCTGTTAAATGATTTAGGTCAGAATATATGTTGATATATTTATCCTTTTATTTTCCTGAGAGATACACAATAGAATTCATGCTGAAGGAAAAGGAAAATAAAGTCTATCAGAAAATAGAAAAACTTTGTACTTCAAAAAGAAAGATTTATTTAACTCTTGAAGTTGAACTTTTCCATATATAGCCTGAAGGATCAAACGTGACCATAGGCAAAAATAACATCCAGCAATAGTATATGAGCACCCAAACTCTTCCATGTCATCACCATAATATTGTTACTAGAGATTTATCATTCCTTCTCTCTCTATAGAAATTTGAAACTACACTTGCTTCAAAATCAGCCTTGGACCTAACTCCACCCCTAAAGCTAGCTCATGGAGGGAGGATTGCCCAATCTATTTAAACGCTATCTAGACCACAACCTCAACTAATGTGGGACTTCAACACACCCTCTCACACCTAGGATTCACATCTGGAGCGTGAAGTTTTGAGTGGCCCACTCTCAACCAAAGGTTTGGCTCTTGGCTCTGATACCATGTTAGAAAATCAACCTTGGACCTAACTCTATCCCAAAAGCTAGCTCATGGAAGGAGGATTGCCCAATCTATTTAAAGGCTATCTAGACCACAACCTCAACTAATGTGGGACTTTAACAGTATTAATACATTTCATGACATTGAAGGTTAATTTTTTTGTAAAAATCATCTTGCATTCCATTCAAGAGGTAAGAAGAGAATATAAGAGTGGGGGAGGGAGAGAAAGAAAAAACCAAAACAAGAATCGAAACAAAGAGAGTACAAGTTTGAGCAAAAAGGAATGAACGACAATGCGCTAAGGAAATTATCAACTCATGTAGAAAGACCAGTGGCTTCAAGAACTGGAATGAAACTTGCAGCCGAGATTGCAAGAGCCTGTGCAATGGTGGCCGAATCTTCAAAAGTTCTATTACGCTCGTGCCAAATGAACCAAAGCCAAATGAGTAACCTGAATCAGCTCCTATTCCTCTGGTTGGGTTGAGTGTTGGCCCAATCTGGAGGTAACCAGGGCAATTGGGGGAATTGTGAAGCTGTCAACTCCTTAGGGTATACCAACCATCTTTTGTGTAGGTGCAGCCAGCGAATGGATGTTTGTGTGTTTCATATCCATTGTTGCTAACAAGCAGGCTGTGCTAGTCCCTTTTATATTTATGAATCAAAATAATTCAATTTTTTTAAGTCAGTTTTTTTTTCATCACTAATCATTATGAACATGATGTAAGTTGATCTTCAAACTGTGCATATTTACGTCAAAATTAACCCATTATGTTGTTATTTGGAAATAATTAATTAAATGATCATAATTAAGTGATCTTGTACTTGATTTTTCATTACTAATCATTATGAACATGATGTAAGTTGATCTTCATACTGCATATTTATTGTCAAATTAACCCAGCATGTTGTTATTTGGAAATAACGAATTGAATGATCATAATTAAGTGATCTTGTACTTGATCAATTTCATACATTTATTTTAAAATATCGTATCACACGCATCTTGGTTTACCAAACATCTGCCTGAACAAATTAAGCAATGCTTCTTAGTTCTTAAGCCTCCAAAAACCAAGCATATCCCTTCAATTTGGATTGAGCTGCCATTAGGTATTGACAGCAATCAAGGTCGAGATCATGGTAAGGGCACACAGAGTCCACCATGACAAGCTGCCATTCCATTGCATGGAGTTCCTTGTGCACTGAAGCAATTCAGCTTCTATGGAGTTCAATGATGAAGATGCTGATATATCATATATGTTGAAGTATCTTGATGTTCCTCTTGCATGAGGATAGAACAATAGGCCTTAGTAACTTAGTTGTGAAATTGGGTCATAATCAGATTATTGTCTTGTTTTTCTATTTTTTTCAGGTATTTCCCAGGTATTTTTTGTTTAATTTTTATATGCTCAATTGTGAGTTCAACTTGTCTTGGGTCATGTTTAGGCTTTGGTTCAAGTTTAGTTGGTTTTAAATAAAGATTGATTTGTCACTAGAGAGGTTGTAAAACTTTTAAACCATCTGATTGAGAGCTCTTTTGATCCAACAGTTTAAGTAGCTAGGGTTAGAGTATTTAAACTTTCTTTTTTCGGTTAGTATCAGTTTTTTGGATTAAAAAAATTTGCAGCAACTAAATGAGTAGAAGTTCATTTCTTCAAGTGTGAACCGTGATCTAGGAATGATTCCATCTATCTTGTGTGAAGCAAAATTTCTTCCAACTCATCCTCATCATCGATGACGTCTCCACACCACTTCATCTCCTCCATCTCAGATGAAACCCACTGGAAGCTGAAGGATCACCTCAACATATGAAAGGAATACAAGTACCTTGCATTCAATTCAAGCAAGAGGTATGAAAAGAATACAAGTATGGGGGAGAGGGAACCGAAAAGACAAAAAAGAAAGCAAGGAAAGGCCCGAAGGGCCCAAACCAAACAGCAAAGACAACCAAAAATACAAAAGGAACATAAATTCAATTCAGAAGTGAGAAGAAACTCGCAGCATTAATCGCAAGGGGGATAAGGCCAGTCCTGGTCCTGATTCCTTCAAAGGAGCGCCTGTTCCTCTAGAACCAGATAAATCCCCTTATTTTTTTATTACGTTTTTGTTTTTTAGATAATTTAATTTGATGTCCTCCTATTTAGCACACATTTAGGTTTTAAGTAAAATTGCATATTTGTGCCATTCGTCGTTTCAACTATATCAGGTATTCAAACAAATAAAAATGAACCAACTATTTCTTGCAAGGAGACCTGATCACTTTACATATCTTGTTCTACTTGGGCGCATAACCAACTTGGAGTCACCAGAACTTAGAGAAATTCATGGTGCCTGGTGCCCTTTGGTTGTCTTATATTTATATGCAATAATGACTTTCTAGAGTTTGTAGAATATGGGACATACATGGTATACAGATACATTGCATAAGTTTTAAATGCGGCGACTATTATATTTCTTGCATAATTTGCAACACTAACATTATCGTGATTGTTTCACTGGTATGCCACCTCAAAGATTAGGCCTAGTATATAATGATTATATTAATAAAATATAATCGTAGCATAAAAATTCTATAAGCATACCTCTTTTGCATCCTTTTCATAAAGAGATGCCACAATGACATTATAATCTTCGAGTTCTTCACTGTCAATGGTCAGGCATGATCTGAAAGAATTTCCAGAGGATGTACTCCCTATGGTAGCTAAGAACTCTACAGCCGGTCGACAAACACGTCCAGCACCCAGAATTAGAACAGATGTTCTTCTCTTAGGTCCATTTCCATCTTGCACCATACTTTCACTAACTTTGCCTATTTTCAAAGATAATGGCTTGTTTGATGTTCCATTTTTATGGCTTTGGCTTGCAACAGAAGTCAGAGAATCAATTATCTGATCCAGGATTGCAGCGTCATCAGCCCCAACCTGTAAAATCACCAACAGAAACTCTAATCAATATCGTAAAAGTAGTGCCCATTAGAAAATCAAAAACATTAAAAAAAAATCCATAAGAACAAGCTGCTGTTCTTCATCACGACATGCAAGGAGCAATTCATTAAAGAGTTCGCCAAAATTATCATTGCAAATTAAACGATGTACACTTCCACACAGACAACAGTTACGCATTCTTCAACAGAATTTATCTGTTGAAATGCAAATAGCGGCTCCTGCCTCCTGCCATCTTCATATAGAAAACAGAAGATTAAAATCCATAAATTAACAAAATGTTTTGCAACTCAAGTGACAATCTGGAGTACATAGAGGACCATGTTTTTAAATATCGTACCGTAGCTTGTTACAGACGATATTTACCAGGTTTTTTAAAAAACTAGTATCGGTACACCCTGCCACCCAGGTACTAACCAATACCGGGGTGTAGCTATTTTTAGTAGATTATGTGTGTTTTGGAGCTTAAAACAATATTTTGAAGCTTAAAACTTGGTTTTGGAGATTACATTTGAAAAAAATAAAAAGTATAAAAATCTGGAGACGGTTCGGCCGTGACTGCAAGAGTGGAGCCACATGCATGGAGGGGGGGCAATTGCCCCCCTCTCGTCTCAATTTGTCTTATGAAAAGTCAACTTTGCCCCTCTATATATATACATGGTTTAAAATTTCGCCCGAAACAGTACGGTAAGCCCGGTATTTACCGATTTTTCAGGTTTCCGATATTCGATATACTCGGTATTTGAAAAAACCGGGTATATTGTGTATACCGGACGGTATATGGCGGTATTTTGCCATATACCGCCCGGTATGGGCGGTATATGGCTCGTACCGCCCAGTATGGGCGATACAGGGTAGTATCGAGCGATACCGGGCGGTATCGAGCGGTAATGTCGTTGGCCGACAGCCCGACAGGGCTGTTGGCCACATGTTTCGGAATAATACCGCCCAAACCGGGCGGTATTACATGCATACCGGGCGGTATACTGCCCGGTATGATCAACAGTGGCCCCAAACAGCTATAGAACCGTTTGGGTTGTTTTGGGGGCTATATAGAGCACCCATTGGGTACTGTTTGATACTGTATTAGGGTTTTTCACAGATACAAGAGAATCATTACATTAGAATTAATATAGGACGACACAGGCCCACAACCCAATACAATTCTAATATAATTCTAATATAAATTTTTTAGACCCTTTGGGTTGTGGGCCTGTGTCGCCCTATATTAATTCTAATATAATGATTCTCTTGTATCCGTGAAAAACCCTAATACAATACCAAATGGCTTTTAAACATTGTATTCATGTATTTGACATTTGAATATTGATTTTAAGCATTTCTTCATCAATTATATGGTTATTGGAGATTTGAAGTTATTTCATAAAAAAATAAATAAATAAATAAACCCACCGGTATGCAATTTCGGTACCGGACCGTACCGTGTGTCGGTACGGTACAGTACCGGTACCGAGATTTTAAACCATGTATATATATATATATATGATATTTTCCCCCCTCCTAATATAATATTATTCTCTTTTTCTCTTTCAAATAATTTTTTTTTGCATTCTTATTTTTTATCTTTTAAAATTTCAACGCATAAAACTTGACGAGAATAATTATATATTTTTAAAAAAAATTAAGATATGTTTTATGCTTATAATTTATGTATGGATAATATGTATCAATTTTTATACATAATATAATAAATTATCTTTTGAAAAATATATTGATCATCTGTTATTTTGAGTCTGCCCCGTGATTTTGATTCCTGGCTCCGCCACTACGTGACTGTACCGGCCGTACTGAGTAATGGTACCTACTGATACAGATCACGAACCGAGATTGGTTGGGTAGGACTACTACAAAATTATGATGTAGGCTTGCCTAACAAAAGTATGATGTAGGCTTGCTGATGCAGCAAAACCAATAGAAGAGAGAAAGGAGAAAAGAGAGATTGAGAAGAGAAGAGGGAGAAGTGAGAGAAAATGGTATAAAAGTTTAGTAATTCTCTTCCATTGCAAGTTGACCTGCAAATCTGCAATGACTTAAGGGTAGAATTCCTAAGACTAATAGGAATAGGAATCAAAAATAAAGGAAACACAAAATTAAAGGAAAGCAACAATAATTATCCTAAAACTATGGCCGAAAAACCTGGCTCCATTGAAACCAGAAGTTGAGGAGAAACTTAAACTCAAGGAATTTCCAAAGATTAATTTGTTGACTGCATCATCTGCCTAAATTTTTGACACGTATGAAAATTGATTCATAAAAATAGAATGGTAGTATGTATTTAATAAGCTCCAATACTATAATAGAATGCTGCAGTAAAGCTTTAGCATTTTCTAAACAGAATCATATAGATTAATCAAATTAATCCACTACGTCAACTGAATAAGACAGTAAATTTTTATCTTCACAAGTTTGATTGGCCAACTTCTGATGTGTAATTTCTATTTTTTGCTTAGTAGAAGCCAGAATAGGACACATGAATCCAGAAAATGTGGAAAGTGCTACTATTAATAGCACAACTGACCTTTCTTAAAACAGGATACGAACACTAGTAAGTAGTAAAAAATATATAGTTGAGAAGATGGACTCCTTCGTGAGGCAGGAAGAGCAATCATTTCAGGGCTTACCTCAAGTTCTGAGTAGGAAATGGAGTCTGCACTTTGACCAACATCACACCTTACTAAGTGGAATGATCCACCAGCTGCTTCAATAACATCCAGAGCTTCATTGATCAGAAATTGATCAAACAGATGTCCACTGAGAGATACCTATAAAATAAGGAAACCTGTTCAATAGAACTTGAGTGCTTATGTAGAGAAACCATGGTTTAAAATACCGATACCGGTCATCATCTCGGTGGATGACCGGTACCGGTACGTACCGGTACCGTACCGTACCGACACACGGTACGGTCCGGTATGAAAATTGCATACCGAGCCTCTTTTTCTTTTTTTTTTTAAAATACCGGTATACCGGTAAATACCGCCCGGTATGTACCGGTATACCGGTACTTTTAAAATTTCGGTCTTATGCTACAGTGCAAAATGTCATACCGGGCTATACCGCCCGGTATTTGATAAATACCGGGCATACCGGGCGGTATTTACCGAGATACCCAGTATTTACCCATACCGGGCATCTCGGATACCGGTTTTTTGAAAAACCGGTAAATACCGGACTTACCGTACCGTACCGACCGGTATTTTAAACCATGAGAGAAACAGATTCAAAAATCATTTGAATAACTTATTATTGCAAAAAAAATGAAATAAAAAGAGAACTTGAGTGCTAACCAGTGTACTATATTTCTTCCCAGAGGAATCATATGAAGGAGGTGGTGATAAGTCTCTGCAATTAGTACAATATAAATAATATAAATCCACATTTCAGCATATATATCACATGGAAACCGGAATATGAAGTACCAACATCGTATCACAGGAAGGATTTTAAATGAAACTATACAAAAACATGGATTGAATGTACAATGAGATTATGAGAGTGCTAAGAACATAAATGAATGGAATTGATTTTTAAAAAAAGTACTTCTAGGAACCCAATTGCAAACAATACCAAAACATGCAGTCAACAACTTGCTACATGGCAAAAATCTAGCACAAGTTTAGGTGTTCCCCTAATTTTCATAAGAATTTGAAGTGTTGTAAAAATAATTTTGAATTGCAGACACTTAGAAATGGGAATCAATTAAGGATTTTAGTAAAAAAAATCCTATTCCGTAAAGGATTAAAATAAAAAATAAAAATAAAAACTAAAAGGCCTTAAATTCGAAATATATTATTAAGTCTTAAATTAATATTCTTAAAACTATGTGATCTTTATTGATAAAGGACATAAATGCAAGATATACTATTTCCATAAATTTATTTGATTAATTTTAATTTATTATATTGAAATATGTTATTGCTAGGGAGCATAACCACATAGCACTGAATCCCGATTTGAGAAATAATATCCTCTTAACACAAGCATTACATGACAAAAATGAAACCCAAACGGAAAGTCAATATGACTCATAAAACCCAAAAATCAAATCGAACTGAACTGAGGAAAAAAGCAGTGGATGATTTTTCCTAAAGTTTGGGGATGGGGATTTTTTCTCAACCTGAAAGTTCCACATTAAGGGGTTAAACCAAACCAAACGTTGATACCCCTAATTGTGGATATAAAAACTACATGTATCCAACATGTATAATTATTCTCATGGCAATATATTGATGGCCAGTAATTCCATCAATTCTGCTTGTGTGCATATTAGACCATCAAGTCTTTCTCCATCTATCAAGCTAGTGAACAATAACACGATTTTGCATGCATGTTCAAGTAAGAGCAATATAATTTGCAGCTTTAACATGTCATCCATAGCTATGTATTGATCAGCAAAAGTTATGAAAGACATTATTGGATATTTTAAAAGCTTCCAGACAATTTCATAGCCCGCATAACTATGATTGACTACCCAAAATAATGATAATAATAAAAGTTGAAGAGGCTAAGCAATTTTTTTATCAAAGGAAAACTAAAGCATATGATAAGCTTACATTATGGTTTTTCTCATTCGAGGTATGTATTCATATAAAGGGGTAAGTGCTCCATTATGGGTAATACAGGCCTTCTTCAAGGGCAAAGGGAGTTCGCTAATATTTCTAGTTGAAGCCAAGCCACCAATGAATTGTGATAAGACATCTCCAAAATGTTGAGAAGCCTACGCAAAAGTTAAAAAACAAATAGATAAAGATCAAAAAATGTGAATACATATAAATGTACAAGTATATAAGTGCTTCTTGATAAACTAGCACAACAAAAACCTTACCTCTCGTGAAAACTCTGTTGGGAGGATGTCAACAGCTAAACAAATCAAGCCATCACCTTCCATGTTATCATGGTATGAATCAGTGAAAGGGTCATACCTAACCAGAGTTCATTTTTTTTCAATTAGAATTTAGTTGGAAAAACAAAACTTCCCGTTGAAATAACCAAATAGGTGATAACTGCATCTATATAATATCAGGTCATAAACAACTAGACTATGTCAAGAAGTCAAATATATACATATGTAATGTTTGAGTGATGAATTGATGGTGAATGGCCATCAGCAGGAACACTATCAAGCTTATTCGCTGAATCAAGATAATTATGAGTAAGACAAAAATGTTACTCAATATAATTGGAGATGTAGTTATGCACTTAATGGGCCCATACTACCAAGTTCTGTATTATCAAAAGGTACTTTATGTTCACATCACAGAAAGGACAACGTTTTTAGCAAAAATTTCCAATGTACAATTTTTATGTAGGCATCAGTTCCCTCTGTAAAGCTTCTGCATATATTATGCCCAATCAAGATCCTCATATTTGAAAGAGAATCAGAAAGAGCTGCACGTTTGATTGCAAGACAAACTCATTCAACCAACTGAAATCTGAGAATGACATTTGTACAGGATAGTATGGGGATAATAGCATCATAAAAGTTTGTTTTGTAGGGATTATATTTATTTTATCACATCAAATAAATGAAGGGATAATTGAATATCTTTTATCGCAGCCACTCTAATTAGCATCTTTATGCTTACAATAAGTTTAATCAAGGTTTAAAATCTCGGTACCGGTACCGGTTTCGGTCACCGGCCGGTACCGGTACATACCGGTACCGTACCGTACCGACACACGGTACGGGCCGGTACGGGAATAGCATACCGGTTTTTTTTTTTTTTTTTTTTTTAAAGAGTTAGATATAACTCTAAACAATACGTAATTGATGAATAAATGCTTAAAATCAATATTCCAATGTCAGATACATGAATATTAAAAGTCATTTTTACTGTATTAGGATTTTTCGCAGATACAAGAGAATTACATATAAGCACAGCCCAAAGGGTCTAAATTTTTTTCGGGAGGGGGCTCCGCCCCCACACCCCCGCAGGGGGCGCTGCCCCCTTGACCCCCGCCCGCTAACCGGATAGCGGGACCGCCGAAGACTCTGCGTAGCGCAACATAAGACGTAGTTTGGTGCCACCCGCTATCCGGCTATTAGATATGTTGTACTACGTCTTATGTTGCACTACGTCTTATGTTGCGCTACGCAGAGTCTTCGGCGGTCCCTAATACATCAATTATTCATGTATCTGACATTTTAATACAGTAAAAATGACTTTTAATATTCATGTATCTGACATTGGAATATTGATTTTAAGCATTTATTCATCAATTATGTATTGTTTAGAGTTATATCTAACTCTTAAAAAAAAAAAAAAAAATCAATATCCCCCGATATCGCATCATACCGCTCATACTGGGCGGTATATGGCGAAATACCGCCATATACCGCCCGATATACATGATATACCCGGTATTTTCAAATACCGGGTATATCGAATACCGGAATCCTCAAAAACCGGTATATACCGGCCGGTATATACCGTTTCGGGCGGTTTTTTAAACCTTAAGTTTAATATAATCCCTAAAAAACAACCTTAGCAAATAGATATTAGAAAGTTTCACAGACAGTATCGTATTCTCAATTACATTTATTTTGCTGAAATGCTGTTTCTCCTGACTGTCCAATAACAGATAATGGTTATGCAAAATCTCCTCTCAACCTATGAAGGGAATGTCAATAGAAACTATGCCAAGCGATGAAAAAAATACAAAAACTCTAAATTTCTAGCATCAACCAAGCAAGCATGATGAAGAATACTGGAAAAAGAATTAATGACTAACTGATAAATATGAATTTCTACATTGACATCTTAAAGGTTAATAAGTATACAGCACAACTGGGCATAATTAATCAAAGGAAAAGAGGCAGGACATGACTTCACTAGCAGAAATTTAAATGAATTTGCACGAGTTAAGTCAGATCTCTAACTTCTTAATTAGTGAACTACCATGAAGTCGATCTAAAGAAGAAGACCTACCTGAAGAAAGGTCTCTCTATGGAGGTAGCTTGTTTAACAAATTCAAGTGAACCTCCAATGTCACATGTAATATCGGAAACTCCAATAAGTGGACATCCTTTCTTCATTAATTCTTGCAACTGGAAGGTACTCAGCAACCGTGGAAATCTTTTCTCCCAATACATACAATTCACTAACCAAAGAGAAAGCTAGAATATATCAGACCCTGTTAAAAAATGACTAACTTTCTTGATATATAGTATTAAAACCAGGAATCTTATGCAATATCAAGCAACATCAACAAACATATCAATTAATATCTCCAGCCTTCAACAAAGCTAGACTTTCTTGCTTCAATTTCCGACAACCTTGTTAAGAGAAGCATGACTTGTTCGCTCATAGCTGTAGGTTAGTTTCAAGCTTTACTTACCTATGCAAGGCAAATAACAGGCTCTTTTGTAGAACTAAAGGTCACATATTATGATGGTTTTGCCTACGTAATCTGGAAAAGTTAAGTAATCAAATCAAGACAACTTTTGTACAAGAAATCTACTCAAAATATGCAAATGAATGACTTTCTAGTTTCTACAACAACTATAAGTGGGGATAAAAATGCACCAATACTTAATAAAAGATGTTCGATTATATAGCGTCAAGACCATGGTTTAAAATGTTTAAAATCTCGTAGGATGCGGCCGGTATCGGTACGTAGCGGTACTCTACCGTACCGACACTCGGTACATATCGGTACAAATAGATCGATATCTGCATGTCTCGAGATTTTTATTTTGTTATATTTTTTTCATATGTAATCTCCAAAACATAATTTTAAGCTTCAAAACATGATTTCGAGCTCCAAAACACACATGATCTACTAAAAATGTCAAAATGAGTACAAACAAACCTTGTACCAGTCAAGTATCGGGAGGTACAGGTCCGGTACCGGGCGGTACAAGTCCGGAATTGGGCAGAACATACCGAAACCAAGCGATACAAGTCTGAAATTAGGCGGTACAAGCCTGATATCGAGTGGTACAACCATACAAGGCGAGTAGTAAAGATCAGGTACCGAGCGGTGCATGCCCGCTATCATGGTAGCAGGTCGGTACCGCTCGACACCTTCAGTACACCGCAATACCGATTTTTCAAAAAATCGATAAATACCAACCGTGCCAAGTGGTACGGTATTTTAAGCTTCAAAACATGATTTCGAGCTCCAAAACACACATGATCTACTAAAAATGTCAAAATGAGTACAAATAAACCTTGTAACAGTCGAGTATCGGGAGGTCGGGAGGTACAGGTCCGGTACCGGGTGGTACATACCGAAATCAAGCGGTACAAGTCCGGAATTAGGCGGTACAAGCCTGACATCGAGTGGTACAAGCCCAGTATCATCGGTACATATTCGATATCAGGCGGTATAGACCTAGTATCTTCAGTATTACAGATCAGGTACCAAGCAGTGTAGGCCCGCTATCATGGTAGCAGGTCGGTACCGCTCGACACCTTCAGTACACCCCAATACCGATTTTTCAAAAAATCGATAAATACCAACCACGCCAAGGGGTACGGTATTTAAAACCATGGTTAAGACATGGAAGGCCTACTATAAGTTGATTATAAAAGCCTTAAGTTGAATGTTCCTATATTAGTAATAGTAACCAAGTAGCCAAAAAAAAATCAGTTGCCTGTTGCATCAAGCACTAAGTCAGCAATTGAATAAACAGATAATGTCCAATAATGTCCAAATAAAGAAATCATATAAACGTATAAAACCTGAGAGAAAAAAAACATCATGCCATTTTTTAAAATCATTCATGACTGAAGCTATCAAGCTAATCATATTTCATGTGTTAACTAGTTAAATGACCCATTAGACAACTAGAAGGGGAACTTTCTTTACTCAATCAAAAGTTTTGAAACTTTATGCATTCATCTTTCTGCTCATAAAATTGAACTTTTGAACTTCCAAAGGTCCCTTTCTAGTATTCTCTTCCTTCACAAATACTCATTCTTGTCTTCTCGCCTTACAGGGACCTTTCTCAGTTCACCTCTTCATTAAGAAACTTTGAAATCTTAAAATAATTAAATAAACTAAGGTTTAAAGTTACAATCTCCGTACCCATATTAGCGCTTGGCCAGAGTGGAACAAGTACCTTATACACAATATACTCGTACCTTTGGCTGATGTTCATACAATTCTATTTTTTGTTTTTTCCTCTTAAAACATCAATAGTTATACTTTCTGAATGAATTGGATTGCAATTAAATAAGATATAGTGCATTTAAATAAGATTTTACAGTAAGTAGGCTTGTCGAATGAAAGTAAAACACTAGAAGTTTAAAGAATACAGAGACTGCAAAGGTCTTCTTGATGGTCTTTATAGTAAAGAAGACACCTATTGGAGGCAGAGGGCTAAGAAAAGATGGCTCATGAACACGAGGTTCTTTCATCTATGCACATCAATCCGAAAGAAAAGAAATTGGATTCACTCCATCAGTGCGGATACCGAGGAACTTACAAGCACCAACACAATACTCCTGGTTTCAGAGAATATTACATCAACTTGTCCCCGCTCGTGAAGATACGTTGGGATGCTATCAGCATAGAGCGGCTGCCTCTAAACGTCGATCTTAATAACGAGTTCAACTTGGAGGAAATTCACTCAGCCATTACAAGTATGGGCACTTATAAGGTCCCGGGGCCTAACGGTCTGCCTATGGAATTCTTCTGTGACTTCTGGGACATCATCGGGTTGGACCTTCATATTAGGGGTGAGCAGAATTATCCGATTCACCGAAACCGAACCGAAACCGACCGAACCGAACCCGAATTAACCGAACCGAATTTACCAAATTAATTTCGGTTCGGTTTTCGGTTAATTTTTTCCGAGATTTCGGTTTTCGGTTCGGTTCGGTTAATTTACCGTAAAAAAATCGGTTTTAACCGAATTAACCGAAATTTAAAAAAATTACCATTTTACCCCCAACAATTCAATTAATTACATATGTATCCCAAACACTAATACCTTAAACGGTTAAATCCGATACCCACTTACCCTGTACTCGCCCCGCCGCCCGACCTGATTCCTAACCTAATGTTCTCAGTCTCTGTCTCTCGACAGACTCGACTCTCTCGCACTCGACAAGTCGACATCCTCATCAGCCGGCCCTAACTACGCAGGCGGGCGACGCCGGGGCGAACGCAGCGTCGCAGCGACGGCAGCCCGGCTCCCCCACTCGGCTTCCCAATCGGTCGGCAACGCGACACTCCGCCACTCCGGCCGGTCGGCACTCGCCAAGTTGCCTCCTCACCCCCAAATCGCACTCGCCAAGTCGCCTCCCCCCCAAATCGGCCCTCGCCAAATCGCAAACTCTTCTTTTCATCCTGCGTCCAGGACTCCAGGCCAGCGGCAGTAGGGGACTAGGGGTGAGCATCTACTTCCTGGGGCATCCGACATCCGACATCCTCATCAACCGACAGTCGGTCTTCAATCTTAAGCAAGGTTAAATTTTTAAAATACCTAGTTGATTTGTATTTTTAAGCATATAATAGTAGATTACTAGATTTGATAGTGTTGACCGGCCGGAGTGGCTGTGTAGAATTGTAGATTTAATAAATCTACTTGATAGTGTAGATTTTAAGTCGGATAGTAGTAAGTAGTCTGTGTAGATTTAATAAGTCTACTTGATAGTGTAGATATAATGAAACAAATCTACAAGATAGTAGTCTGTGTAGAATGTAGATTTGCAAGTGGTTATAAGTCTACTTGATAGTGTAGATTTGTTTCATTATAACAGTAGATTTGTTTCATTATAACTTGCAAGTATCTTGTTTTCATTATAGCATCTTGCTTTTACTATTTATATCAAGTTTTGTATTGAATGGAAATAAATGTTAGATGTCCAACTCTCAAGAAGAGGCAGATTCAAATACAGTAGCAGCAGTAGCACAACCAATATCTACACCCGCAAGCGATGAAAGCGGCAATGAAATCGGAAAAACAACATTGCCGCCAAAAGGCCCAAAACAAAGGTCAAAAGTGTGGGAATACTTTGAAGTTTATGTTGATAAAGAGAAAGGGGATATCAAAGGCAAGTGCAAGTATTGTCAGAAAGAATATGCTGAAGATACAAAGAAAAATGGGACAAGTGCACTCAATTACCATGTGAAAACGTGTAAGAAGATACCGGGGAATGAAGATAAAACACAATCACAGTTGTCTTTGCAACCATCGGGAGATGATGAAAGTACGGGTATGTTATCTACTTGGAAGTTTGATCAAGCTGCTATTAGAAAAAGTCTTGCACACATGATAATTGTTGATGAGTTGCCATTTAAATTTGTTGAATGTGAAGGCTTTAAAGAGTTTATGCATAATGCATGTCCTAGATTTAAATTCCCTTCAAGATGGACTGTATCACGTGATTGTTTTCAGTTATATACGGATGAGAGGTTGAAACTGAAACATTATTTGAAAAAGAATGATCAACGAATTTCCATAACAACTGACACATGGACATCCATTCAACAAATCAATTACATATGCATCACAGCTCATTTCATTGATAGGGATTGGAAGCTGCACAAAAAAATTTAAAATTTTTGTCCAATTTCTAGTCATAAGGGTGAATCTATTGGCAGGGCAATAGAGACATGCTTACTAGATTGGGGGATAGATAAAGTGTTCACTATTACAGTAGACAATGCCAGTTCAAATGATGTGGCTGTTGAGCACTTGAAGCGAAAATTTATTAACTGGGGGACTACTATTGCAAATGGCAAGTACTTACACATGAGGTGCATAGCTCATATAATTAACTTGATTGTGCAAGATGGCTTAACGGACTTGGATCCTGCAATTAGGTGGGTCAGGGAAGCAGTGAAATATATTAGAAGTTCTCCAGCCAAGCTTAAGAAATTCAAGGAGTGTGCTAATTCAGTGCAAGTTGAATGTAAGAGTACATTGTGTTTAGATGTGTGCACCAGATGGAATTCCACTTACTTGATGTTGAGTGTAGCTGAGAAGTATGAGAAGGCATTTGAAAGATTTAAATTAGAAGATCTATACTTCGGAGTTGAGGTGGATGCAAATTCAAAGGGTTTCGTGGATTGGGATGTCGTGAGGAGAACGATCACTATGCTAGGGCTTTTTTATGATACCACAATACGTGTTTCTGGTTCATTATATGTTACATCTAACACATTTTGGACTGAAATTAGTGACCTACTCAGCGCAATCCTAGAATGGACTCGAAGCGATGATTCAAATGTGAAGGGAATGGGTACAAAGATGAAGACAAAGTTTGACAAATATTGGGGAAACGTTGATCGAATGAATAAAATCATTTTCTTCGCTGTTGTACTTGATCCTCGTGAGAAATTCATGGCAATGGAAGTTTCTTTTTGTGATATTTATGGTGAAAATGAAGGGACTGAACTATTTGAAAGAGTGAAGATGTCACTTTATGACATTTTCAAGGAGTACAAGAATATGTTACAAATTGAGAGTGGTCATTCAAGTGAAACAAGTCCATCAAGCACTACTTCAAGTAATGAATCGGTTGGTAATAGACCAAGAGGACATTACAAGTTAATTGCCAAGAAACGAAGAATTGAGAGTGGACATGTTCATGCAAAGTCTGAACTTGATATGTACTTAGATGAGGCACTGCAGGAAGATAAGGATGATTTTGATATTCTGAAGTGGTGGAAGCTTAATTCCGAGAGATTTTCGATCCTCTCACACATGGCTCGAGATATCTTGGTTGTTCCTATATCCATAGTGGCTTCCGAATCTACCTTTAGTGCTTGCGAGAGGGTTCTTGATCCATTTAGAAGTTCTTTGACTCCGAAGGTGGTTGAGTCTTTGATATGTGCACAAGATTGGATTCGAAAGTCTAATGGATTGAATGTTGAAGAAGATATCTCAGAAATTGAGAAGTTTGAAAATGGTACTCTATTTTTATATATATTCTTTTATATATTTTGTTTAATTTTATGTGCATATTATTAATTGAATATGTTTGTCTATTTGAAAAAATTAGATTTGCCAATTATTGGATTGAGTATAGTTGGCCCGAGTGCAGTTACAAGTTGAAGAGTTTTAACTCGGTGACTCAGTGAGTTTTTGTTTAAGTGTATAGCTTGTGGTTAATCGAAATTAATTAATTAATTTTTATAAAATCTTGTTGTTTATAAAATTAATTTTTAAATGGTCGGTTACAGGTTACTTGGTTAGGTTGCTGAGATGACTGAGAATGGTTGGTTACTTGGTTGGTATTTGGTAACATTTCTAATTTACTTGGTTGGAAATTTAAATTGTGTTTCATTTTGTTTAGCAATGGTAGGTTTAGCAATTTATACATTGATTTTGTTTGAAACCTTAGGTGAGAAGTTAAGGTGGCTGGCTGCCTAGCTGAGGGAAAATTTAAAAGGTAGGTTTAGCAATCTATACTGCCTTGGTGATTTTTGTAACATTTAAAAGGTTCTTTCTTAATGGAAATTTAATGATTTATATGCAAATATGTTTTATATGCTATTAGTTTTATATGCACTTATTGTGATGCGGTTTTATATGCAGTTTTATATGCAGCAATTAGTTTAATAAGCTGGTGTATTTTGCCTTGAAGCAATTAATCTCCAATCATCCTTGCTTAATCGAGTTTAGTCGATCTCGTTTTCGAGTCGAGTTAAATCGAGCTCGCTAACGAGCTCAGCTTGAGAAAAAATGAGCCGAACGAGCCGAGCTCGAGTGGCTTGAATATGGCTTGAGCTGAGCTTGAGCTTATAGATCAGAGCTCGATCGAGCTCGGGCCGAGCTCAAGCTCATTATTTATCAAATGAGCCGAGCTCGAGCAGTGAGAAGCTCGGCTCAGCTTGATTACACCCCTAGCTGGGAGGGCCGCCGGCCCCTCCCTTCCACGAATCATGGTGATGATGATTCTACATACATACTACATACAATTTTTCCTTCAATTTCTCTTTCGGAAGGGGATTCGGTGATGATTCTACATACTAGAAATCCAAACAAGCTGAACAATAATATCTTGACTATAATTATTAGGGCTTCCTTAATATTTCATGTTCCATGAGGTGCCTTTGCCTGCTTAGCTTCTAGTTCAATGCTTTATTTGCTTAGGACATTTGAAAGATAATATCTTCTAACCATCTGCTTCTATTTCAGTTTGTTTTGCTATTTTACACATTATTGTTCAAGTTTATAGAATGTCTACATTTCTCATAGTATTGCAAGCTTGTTTACTACCAACAGTTTCGGCAATTGGTAGTAAAGATAATGTTTTTATTAATTTTATACTAAAGGCAATTGATTATTCACTCGACTTTGCAATGTATAAGCCTGAGAGACTATGTCTCAATGTATAAGCCTGAGAGACTATGTCCATGGGTGAAGGACTATGACCATTCTCTTATCTGTACAAGTTATTTGTTTATACATTCTACATTTATATTTGATTACAATTTATAAAAAATCATAAGTATGAACTGACTTGAGTTAAATAATAATTGGGGGAATCTCTAGCAATGTAGAGAGGATTTGAGAGGAACTGTGGGTGATCATTAAGCCACTACACAAGCAAATTGGGGGATGCATTAACTATAGTATCTCACCTAAGGTTTAAAATACCGCCCGAAACGGTATATACCGGTTTTTGAGATTTCTGGTATTCGATATACCCGATTTTTTCAAAATCGGGTATATTGTGTATACCGAGCGGTATATAGCGGTATGATGCGATATACCGCCCAGTATGGGCGGTATGTCACGGCAATGTCGTTGGCGTTGCCAACGGCTCTGTGGCCGACAGCCCGACAGGGCTGTCGGCCACATGGGGAATCATACCACCCAAAATCGGGCGGTATTACATGCATACCGGGCGGCATGGTTTAAAATCTCGGTACCGGTACCAGTTTCGATCACCGGCCAGTACCGGTACCGGTTTCGGTCACCGGCCGGTACCGGTACCGGTACATACCGGTACCGTACCGTACCGTACCGACACACGGTACGGACCGGTATGAAAATATATACCGGCCGGGTTTTTTTCTATTTTTTTTTTTTTTCGTGACATACCACCATATACTGCCCATACCGGGCGGTATACCGGTATATACCGCTCGGTATACACAATATACCCGGTTTTTTCAAATACCGGGTATATCGTATACCGGAAACCTAAAAAACCGGTAAATACCGGACTTACAGTACCGTTTCGGTCGAGATTTTAAACCTTACCGGGCGGTATTACCGCCCGGTATGATCAATAGTGACCCCAAACGGCTCTATAGCCGTTTGGGGCAGATTTGGGTTGTTTTGGGGGCTATATAAAGCCCCCAAAACACTTCTTTCATCCTCACTCACCCCTCTACCCATCTAAATTCTCAATCTCTCTCAATCTCTCTCTTTATTAATTTCTACGTCGAAATTCTATCGAAATGGCGCCGAAATCTCAAGCCGACCCCGCATGGCAGCACGGTACTCGGTTGGAGAAGGCTCATCACTGGCAATGCCACCACTGTAATATGATTTCACGTGGTGGAGGCATCACTCGATTGAAGCAACACTTGGCCGGAGGATATTCCGACGTCATCAATTGCGCCAAAGTACCGCCCGAAATCCGGAAGATGTTCAAAGCGCAACTCAACAACAAGAAGGAGCTACGTCTTAAGACTGCAGCTCAACAAGCCGAGTTCGACCGACGAGCTACCCAAGATGTCAGCGGTGGCCATTATGAGGCTCGAGGTGGCGATAACGACGAGGATCCGGAACTTGAAGCCGGCATCCGAGCTTCATTGGAGCATGCTGAATTCGAACGAGAAAGGATGTATTATCCCGGATCTCAATTCGAATATGGCGGCGGCAGTGGCAGCGGTGGGATAAGCAGTGTCGGCTCAACTTCGGCTGTCGGAGCAATGGACCGAAGCGGTCCAATTCCCTCCGGTCCTTATATTGGTCGGAGTTCTAGCATGAGAGCACCTCAAACTCAGAGCAAAGGAAGCAGCAGAGGAGGCCTTCGTGGATTCTTCACAAACCTCGGAGCAAGTGGTAGGAAAACTAATGTTGATATTTCTGATCTTGATCCCAGGGCATTTCCTCCTTCATCGGCAAAGCAACAACGCATAGACGATATGTACGGCAAGTCGAAGAAGTGGGAGTTGGGAAAAGCCATCTCCAAATGGTTCCACTTCAGCCGGATTCCCGCAAATGCAGCCAACAACCCGTACTACCGAACTATGGTGTCTACCATCCAAAAGGTAGGCCCAGGTATTACCCCTCCAACTCCGTATGAAATTTCGGGACCTTTCCTTGAAGAAGAGGTCAAGGAAATAAATCAATGGATCGACAGAATCAAGCGGCAATGGGGGGATTACGGATGCACTTTGATGTGCGATAGTTGGACCGGTCCAACCCGAATGAGCATCAACTTCCTCATCTATTGCAACAGGAGGGTTATCTATCACAAGTCGGTGAACGCATCCGATGAAGTCCATAGTTCTCTCTACATCTCGAAGCTGATGAAGGA
This sequence comes from Canna indica, assembly GCA_034359265.1. NCBI lineage: Eukaryota > Viridiplantae > Streptophyta > Magnoliopsida > Zingiberales > Cannaceae > Canna > Canna indica. Next base: position 72,081,075 of record CP136894.1, on the reverse strand, counting down.
GGTGATCGAGGAGAATGGACCCGAGAACTTTGTTCAAATTATAACCGACAACGGAGCTAATTTCAAAAGGGCTGGTGAGATAATTGAACTGGATTATTCTCACATATATTGGACTCCATGTGCAGCGCATTGTGTAGACCTAATGATGAAAGATATCGGTGATATATCGATGGTGAATAAGACGGTAAAAAAGGGGCAACAAATTACGCGCTTCATATACAACCACACATGGGTACACGCCCTTATGAGAAAATTTACAGAAGGTATTTTTTAAAAATAATTTATAGTATTTATTTATTAATTAGTTTAGGTGATAATTACTAATAATAATTTCATATTTTAGGTGAAATTCTTCGACCGGGAGCGACTCGTTTTGCAACCAATTTCATCGCATTAAGGTCGCTCCAACAACGTAAGGCGGGCCTTCGATCAATGTTTACAAGTGATGAATGGTCTACATCAAGATATGTCGGAACTAATGATGGAAAGCAAACCGAGAAGAACGTCCTCAACACGCGGCATGGTTTAAAATACCGATACCGGTCATCATCTCGGTGGATGACCGGTACCGGTACGTACCGATACCGTACCGTACCGACACACGGTACGGTCCGGTACGAAAATTGCATACCGAGCTTTTCTTTTTTCTTTTTTTTGATTTTACTGCTAAAAATAACTCTCGTGTGTTAAATAGCTCTTACCGCCCGGTATTTAGCAAATACCGGGCGGTATTTATCGGTATACCGGGCGGTATTTATCGGTATTTATCGGTATTTATCGGTATTTATCGGTATTTATCGGTATTCCTAAAGTATACAAATTTTGCTACAGTGCAAAATATCATACCGGGCGGTATAGCCCGGTATGATAGCAAATACCGCCCGGTATTTCATAAATACCGGACATACCGGGCGGTATTTACCGAGATGCCCGGTATTTACGCATACCGGGCATCTCGTATACCGGTTTTTTCAAAAACCGGTAAATACCGAGCTTACCGCCCGGTATACCGCGAGATTTGAAACCATGACACGCGGTTCTCGGATCGCGTTGCGGAGATAGTCGTCGCCGTAGAACCATTGTACAAGGTTCTACAATAGGTGGAGATGAAAAAAACGCCTCAAATGGGTCATCTCTACTACTACATCCATCAAGCACAAGAAGAAATCAAGAGGGTGTTGATTTCGGAGACCAAGTATAAACCCTTCATCGACATTATCTCCCAGAGGTGGGAGGATCAAATGGGTCGTGACATACACATCGCGGGTAATTTTTTATTTAATTTTCTAAAATTTATTTAATTTTAATTCATTATGCTAAATTACTTATTAAATTGATAATTTTTTGTAGCGTATTATTTAAATCCCGCATACCAGTATCGATATGATCTTGGAACGACGGATAGTTTCTTATATCTGCTTCGCAAGGTCATACAACGAATGTCGGCAACAACCAGAGAAGCGGCACAAGCTCTAAATGAATCAAAATATTTCCGAGATTCAAGTGGCAATTTCGGAGATCCATTTGCAATATCGTGCCGAGATTCTATGGATCCAGGTAGATATAATTTTTTTCAATTTATTTATTAATTATAAAATTGGTAATCTCGTTAGTAAAATCAATTTTAAATCTATTGCAGTTGAATGGTGGTTGCAATTTGGAATCGAAGCTCCAACCCTTCGGAAGATTGCAACACGTATCCTCTCGCAAACCACATCATCAAGTGGATGCGAGAGAAATTGGTCAACCTTCTCCTTAATTCATACCAAGCCGCGCAATCGGCTTTCATATGCCCGATTAGAGAAGCTAGTATATGTTCATTACAACATGCGGCTTCGAATGCGAACATTACAAAACGAAGATATTCGACATGTAGATCCGTTCGATGTTGAGTTCGTCCAAGACGATACGGACCCGATAATTGATTGGTGGAGTGCAATGGAGAGCGACCAGCCTCTTCTTGATGAACCAGGCGAACCACCTCAACCTTCACCAATTATATCTGATGCACTTGAATCTGAGAGCCAACCAAGAGACAGCCATTACTCCCTTGGACTCTCAACGAATTCGACAAGCAAGACGCCGATCCAAATCAGACTCTCCATCTTCCCGATCAAAGGGAAAAAAGAAGGCAACACCTTCAAAGGCAAAAGGCAAAGCCAAAGGTAAACGACCAATTGATCCTTTGGAAGCGATTGCAGAAGCAGAAGAGGACGAAGAAGACGAGCCCTCCATTCATAGCAGTAGCAGCACAAAAGACGGAGGAGATGATGATGATGATGGAGCTGGTGGAGAAGACACTGTCGTGCCATCAACATTGCCATATGATGATCCATGGACAAATGAGCAATACTTCGATCACGCCACCCAAGATGATGACCGTGGTGCTAGTACCGGACAAACAACTCAGGTGTACAAGAAGAGAGGCTCGCGTTGAAGAGGTGGACCAACAGCTTTGCAAGATTACCATCACGATATGATGAGTAGTTTGCAAGAGGTTTCTGAATCCACCTACTCTGTATCCAGTACCTACTCAACTGATGATACAGGGTCTAGTTCTTGGAAACCCAACAAAGAAATGCTAATGTCAATGTGGTATAATGGATACCAAGGCATTATGCCATGGGAAAATTTCCAAATATGGGCATTAGAGAACTACAGTGTTGACCTTAGCCGTGTATGTCCCGAAGCCGAAGATATGTATGGGTACGACGGACGTCATTCGTCCGCATTTTAAAAATTGTATTCATGTATTTGACATTTGAATATTAATTTTAAGCATTTCTTCATCAGTTATGTGTTATTGGAGTTAGTTCTTTAAAAAAAAAAAAAAAAACAAACAACTGGCCGGTATGCATTTTCCATACCGGTCCGTACCGACACACGGTACGGTACGGTACCGGTACTGAGATTTTAAACCATGATCTCACCCATGATTCAAGTTATCTATTTTGCAAAGTCAAGTGGATTGAACGTTACAGGTTACTTGTTTAGGTTGCTGAGATGACTGAGAATGGTTGGTTACTTGGTTGGTATTTGGTAACATTTCTAATTTACTTGGTTGGAAATTTAAATTGTGTTTCATTTTGTTTAGCAATGGTAGGTTTAGCAATTTATACATTGATTTTGTTTGAAACCTTAGGTGAGAAGTTAAGGTGGCTGGCTGCTTGGCTGAGGGACAATTTAAAAGGTAGGTTTAGCAATCTATACTGCCTTGGTGATTTTTGTAACATTTAAAAGGTTCTTTCTTAATGGAAATTTAATGATTTATGATCAGTTTAGTATTTAGTTCCTGCTATTTGCTAAATTGCTTTATTTTCTACTACTGCAAGGGTAATGGTGGATAAGTACTATTTGAAGAATGGAGAATTGGAGATATTGATGTTGCAACAAAATTTTGATGTGTTATGTTTATGTGGAAACAGTGAAGTGTTTATTTTGCTGGATTATATTTATGTGGAAATGTTGTTGCCCTGTACTAGAATCTCCATATAAAATTTTGTTGGAACACTGAGTTTTGTGGTTCATCTTGTGTATTCTGTAATTATTTGACTTGGTTAGGGTATTTTCTTAAAGTACAACATCTCAATTTTATGTATTAGCTTGTACAGCATCTCAATTTTATGTTTTCTATACACTTACATTCTCTGTTTTATGTATTAGCTTACAACATCTCAAATTTTTTTCATATGAAACACATTCCGGTTAATTCGGTCGGTTAACCGAACCGAACCGAAATTTTTCGGTTAATTCGGTCGGTTAACCGAAATATTCGGTTCGGTTCGGTAAACGGTAAAATTGTCTGTGAAATTTCGGTTCGGTTAACCGACCGGTCGGTTCGGTTAATTTACCGAACCAACCGATGCTCACCCCTACTTCATATTGTCCTGAATGAGATTCTCACTAGACCTGAGGAGCTCCGAAGAATAAATAAGGCATTTGTCACCCTCATCCCGAGTGCGAGGGCACCCTCGAATTCAAGGATTTCAGACCTATCAGCCTAGATAAATAGTCTCGTGCGCATTATCGAAAAATTGATGGCTTGTCGTCTCTTACCACACATGGACACTCTCATCGACACATGTGAGGGGGCCTTCCTGGCGAGGCGAGGCACACACAAATAGCTTTATGTTGAGGTGGTCTGGGCTTGCCAACGACACGAGGAAGACGGGTTAGGTGGACTTTGAAAAGGCATTTGATTCGTTAATTGGGATTTCATGTAGAGTATGCTGGCGGCAAGGAATTTTCTGCAAAGGTGGATCAGCTGGCTCAGAGAGCTTCTTGACACATCGCGCTCATCCTTACTCGTCAACGACGGCACTGGAGTTCCCTCCCGGCACCAGAGGGGTGTGAGACAGGGAAGCCCCTTTCCCCTTCCTATTTAATCTGGTTGTGGATTGTCTCTCGAGTCTAATTCGCTTCGTGCCAACGGTCATATCAAAAGGGTACTTGAGCGGATGATGATCGGGGGAGTCTCCCACAGCCTGTATGCCAACGACCTTGTTCTGTTTTGTGTCAATGATGGCCATAGCCTGAGAAACATCAAGCTACATCTACTTTGCTTCGAGAAGGCCAGTGGCCTCAAGATCAATTTAGAGAAAATGTCCATCATTTACATCCTTGACCCCGAAGATTCAACGGGCGTGTGTCGGGATGCGGCCTCCTAGTTTGGTTGCTTAGTTGATAATTGATCACTGAATTACTTGGGTCTGCCGCTCCGACGTGGGCCACCTCTGAAAGAGGACTGGCGAAGCTCATTACCAAGTTGGATATAAAGCTAAACAGCTGGCAAGGCAAGGTTCTTTCAAGGGCGGGACGACTAACCTTGACCAACAGTGTTATATCCAGCCATTCCATTTTCAAGGCTCCTAAGTGGGTGATTAAAGCCATTGATAAGTCACGCAGGAACTTCTTCTGGATAGGCTCGGAGGTGCAACCTCTCCAAGGAAAGTGTGTGGTTCAGTGGGATCATATCACATGTTCGAGGATGGACGAGGGATTAGGAATTTTGGATCTGCAGACTGACAACATTGCCCATCTGGGGGCTCGGTTTTGGAAGTTCATACAAGGCTACAATCCTCCTGTGGACGCAGGTGGTAAGGATCTCCGTGGGGGTGGAACTGTCATGGTCGGACCCATGGTCAAGACAACTATCACCTATTTGGAAAGGTATCGCTGAGCTCCAAGATATATTCAGAACTGGTATTATCCTTGATGTAGGGGATGGGTACCGAATCAAATTTAAGGACAAATGGAGGGGAAGCAACAACTTTCAAGACAAGTACCCCGATCTTTTTCAGAGAGCCACCAACCAGGATATCACAATTGCTAAAGCTCAAGTGAGGGATGTCGATGGTAGATTTCATAGTTGAAACCTACACTTCTCAAGCTTTGTAGACGCAGGTGCCCTGCAGAGCCTCCTGATGGAGATTAATGGTATTCAGACATCGCCGGGGCTGGATACTCTCATTTGGAGATGGTCTAGTAGTAATCAGTTCTCCACCAGCTCGATGTACCAAATATTATCATTTTGAGGGGTGGCAGACAAATACCACAGGCTAATCTGGCAAAAAGGAATCCCGCCTAAGGTCTCCATCTTCGGCTGGTTACATATCAGAGGTTGCTAACCAGAGATAGGCTGCGCAAAAGGAATGCAGGTGGATGACAGTTGTCCTCTTTGCGATATGGGGACGGAGTCTCATAGACACACTTTCACCACGTGACCCTTTACTGTTCATGGATGGCGCAGATTCCTCGCCATCCTCAGTCAGGCCTACTTCCCCCTCGGTTGGTTCCCGAGACCCCCAGCTGTCATGACAGATGATGAGAAGGGGTTCGGTTCCGACTATGTCTCGTTTGGAGCTGGTTCATTTGGTTCGAGAGGAATTGACGTTGATTTCAGGAGAGGACCACATGGACTGAGAACATTGCGATAAGGGTAGCCTCATTTTTCTTTTCTTTGTAGCCTCGGCCGCATGAGGGCTGGGCGGCTTGTGGCCTCTATCTCCCCTTGTAACTTTCTTCTTTTTTAACATTTGGTGCTCTTTTGTTTCCTCTCCTCCCCTTACTTGTAGCCTATTCACAACTCATGAATGGAATACAAGTTGCTTGATTTCAAAAAAAAACTGATGGCTAATTTATCTACTTTTCCAATGGTGATTCTTCAGTAAATGCATTTGATCACTATCATGATACATAATATACTTTTGGGCTTTTGGCTTGATGGAAAAGACGATGGAAGATGTCCGGAGTAAATTTTCAACATTGTACAGATAATAACTATAATACCGCTAATTATAAACATGTTGGCCAAATAATTATGAAAAGTATTAGCATGTATTTGGACTCCTTTGTAGCCCACTTCATCGACTTAATAATGAAGGATATCACTGCCGAAGACCCTTCTGCATGTGAAGAAGATAGTTGAACGGAATCAACGAATTACCAAAATTTCGTATAATCATATTATTGTTCATAACATGATGCAAGATTTTATAACAGGAGCAATTTTAAGACCAACAACAACTCGGGTTGACAATTTAAGGGCGCGTTTGTTTGCGAGATTTTTTTTCGAGTTTTCGTTCTGCGAAAACTGGAATCGATTTTCGAGTCTCGGTTTTTTTGTTTGGCGAAAACCTATTTGTTTGACATGTCCAGTTTTCATGTTTCGCGAAACTTTTATCCCAAAAAGGTCGTGAAAACACGGAAAACTACTTGAAGTAGTTTTCGCGCTTGTGTGTATTGGGTGTTTCGCGAAAACGAGTTTTCGCGAAACACGAACCGAAACCCGCCCATGTTGTCATCAACAAACAATGTTTCGAGCCCATTTTCGGTTTCGAGCGAAAACGAAAACCGAAAACCGAAAATAGGGCTAACAAACATGCACGCCCTAAGCTTTTCAACAACCTTTCCCTCCATACTACATCTACACTCATTCCACCTCTTCAACGAAAGCATCTTCATTAGTCCTTCATGGTCGTAAAGGTTGTTGAAAAACTTATAACCCGATTTGTTGCATAATGTAAAATCTCTACTCTTACAAAATTGTACATCATGTTATGAAAATAATATAATTATAAATCTTTTTTGATAATTTGTTGACTCCGTCGACTGTCTTCTTCACATGCACACAACACCAATATTATTCACTATTAATTCGATGCAATGGATTGTATAGGAAGTCCAATATACATTTTAGTATGTTGCCACAATCATTTGGCTAGCACGCATAAATTAGCAACATTGTCAATTACTACTTACACAACATTGGAATTTCTTATTTCTTTTATCGTCTCTTCCATTAAGTCACATACATGTTTGGCATTATGAGAGTGATCAAATGCATTCACCGACGAATGAAACATACTTTCAAAAACGTAGATAAAGAATTTATCAAAATTAAATAAAGTTAAAAGAAGATCAGCGATTTCCCTAAAACCGAGTAGGGAAATCTTATATTCCCGAAACCAAAATAGCTTTTTGGTTTTTCCCGAAATTAGAACCCTTTTTCAAAAATACCCTAAATGCCCTCAATGCATCATAATGGGGTTAACGCAGCAGTTAACCCCGTTAAAAAATTCCGCTCAAACCTTTTTACATCCCGCCCACCATGGTTTAAAATACCGGTCGGTACGGTACGGTAAGTCCGGTATTTACCGGTTTTTTGAAAAACCGGTATCCGAGATGCCCGGTATGGGTAAATACCGGGTATCTCGGTAAATACCGCCCGGTATGCCCGGTATTTATTTGCTATCATACCGGGCGGTATAGCCCGGTATGACATTTTGCACTGTAGCATAAGACCGAAATTTTAAAAGTACCGGTATACCGGTACATACCGGGCGGTATTTACCGGTATACCGGTATTTAAAAAAGAAAAAGAAAAAGAGGCTCGGTATGCAATTTTCATACCGGACCGTACCGTGTGTCGGTACGGTATGGTACGGTACCGGTACCGGTCATCCACCGAGATGATGACCGATATCGGTATTTTAAACCATGCCGCCCACGACATTTCACCTCCCGACTTCACACGAGTGACAAGTCGACGAGCGACCAGGCGATTTGGTGTTTAAAAGTACCAAAATGAAACTGTTGTACCATTTTAAACTGACATTTTAAACTTATTCTCTATATAGGTCATATATGGAAGAAAATGTATTCTAAAATCACCATAAATTCACATAAAATCTATTATATTTAATGAAATGTGATCCACAACTTGGATCAATCAAAGTGGGTGTTTAAAAGTACCAAAATGAAACTGTTATATCATTTAAAACTATTTCATGACATTTTAAACTAGTTCACTAAATAGACCATATATGCAAGGAAATTCATTCTAAAATCACCATAAATTCACAGAAAATATATTATGCTTAATGAAATGAGATCCACGACTTGGATTAGTCAAAATGGGTGTGTAAAAGTACAAAACTGAAACTGTTATACCGTTTTAAAGTAGTTCACTAAATAGGCCATATATGCAAGGAAATACATTCTAAAATCATCATAAATTGACAGAAAATCTATTATGTTTGATGAAATGAGATCCACAACTTGGATCCATCAAAATGAGTGCGTAAAAGTACAAAATTGAAACTATTATACCATTTTAAACTGCTTTAGGGCAATTTAAACTAGTTCACTAAATAGGCCATATTTGCAAGGAAATGCATTCTAAAATCACCATAAATTCACATAAAATCTATTATGCTTAATGAAATGAGATCCACAACTTGGATCAGTCAAAATGGGTGTGTAAAAGTACAAAACTTAAACTATTATACCATTTTAAACTGTTTCACTAAATAGGCCATATATGCAAGGAAATGCATTCTAAAATCATCATAAATTGACAAAAAATCTATTATGCTTAATGAAATAAGATCCACAACTTGGATCAGTCAAAATAAGTGTATAAAAGTACAAAACTGGAACTGTGTAAAAGTACAAAATTGGAACTGTGTAAAAGTACAAAATTGGAACTGTTATACCATTTTAAACTATTTTTGGGCATTTTAAACTAATTCACTAAATAGGTCATATATGCAAGAAAATGCATCTAAAATCACCGTAAATAAACAGAAAATTTATTATGCTTAATGAAATGAGATCCACAACTTGGATCAGTTAAAATGGGTGTGTAAAAGTACAAAACTGAAATTGTTTTACATAGCATTTATGTGAAATCTCGTGGAGATAATTGGAAAGACGTCAAGTCTTTCCTTCGAATCGTTGACACATAGCTCGGTAGCAAGTGTCATTCACAATGTTGGCAGGGATTCAATTGAAGTAAAACCATTTTGAAATGAGTCAATGACTATCAATTCCTCCCTTCTTCTCGTTGTTGTAGCCTTGTAGGTATTGTTACTTCTCATTTGTTTGGAGGCTTGATCTAGGAAAGCAATCTGAATAGTGTCTCCCACCTCTAGTTGCTTTTTTAAAATTAAGCTTTATAACAAAGTAGGGACCAAACCTCATGACCTCATGTAAATGATTTTGATTTTGATAAGAATAATTGAAAAAGATTTGAGTAAAGGATTACAGTTTTTAGAGACCAAGAGAGACTGAGTGCCGAAGTGATAAGAGACGGTGCGATATTTCAAGTCGGGAATCATTATGACAATTGACTCATTTTAGGTCATTCATGTTGACATAAAAGTAATAAAAATTATATGTCAAATCTTGTCCACATAGACAAGATTCTCTTTCATTTCATCTTGACAAAAAGTGACATTTGGTTTTTTCCTTTATGTCAACATGAATGACCTAAACATAAGATCCTCGATCATTCATGTTGACAAAAAGAAAGTTTATGATTAAAATAGGTATTCTTAATCATTGTGTTTTTGTATATTTGACAGCACAAGGAAATTTTTGTTTAAAATCACTGTCTGAAATAAAACCAGACACACCTAGTACCAGCGGGCAACCCAATACCAACACAGTTTGATCTTGTGCTGGGGAGTACCTCCCCATACGGGTGGTTCTCATATTTTTTGTAAACAGGAGGTGGTTCAGTTATCATTTTTATCTATGATTTTCAATAAAATGTTATATAAGGAAATTTCATCACCACCATTTCTTCTAAAAGAAACTGGTTATATTTGAATTTCAGAATCTACCATCTAATTATAGCATACATCTAGTGTTTTACCCTTTGAATTAAAGAAACATCACAGTTTGTGATAGTATATATTTAAGAAATTGAAGAATGAAGCATGAATTATCAGTCCTACCCCTATGCCAAACTACTAACAGATATAAACTATACTGATATCTATTCCTAATATACTGAAATCTGTGCCAGTTCCATCTATTAAAGTTTGTATCAGGAGAAGCATATAACTTTCTTGATGACAACAAGTAGTAGAAAAATCTACCTATGACAGAGGCGTAGGGAGCAATTTTTTCATGAAAAACAGGATAATAATGATCTGGATGTGCATAATAGTCAACCTGCAGAAGGTTAGATTCATACTTTTTAGTTCCTGGGAAGTATAAATTGATTTCTTTAACTCCAAACTCTACTGAAGGAGCTAAACTTCTATGAGAAATTGATGAGAAATAAATGTACAAATTATATTAAGCAAGAACATATTGAACAAAAACGAAAATACTTACATTACAGCACTCGGATCCAAACTAATAACCACAGGATTATAATTTCTTCTAAAAAATATCATATATTCATATTTATTTAATGAATTATAATAAAATATAATAAAGAGTTTTGCACCAACGACCATGCATTCTATCCATTCTATTCTCTCACGATCACACATCATGTCTTCAATCTCTACTGTGTCATTCTCACAATCTTCACACAGTGCATGATTTCTACCGTCATCAATCAGTAATAAGTAATGTTTTGTTAGTATACAATATAGCTAATTATATGCAATGTTTTCAAATTTTAAAAGTAGTAGAAAATTTAAAATCATTATAAATTATAATTTTAATTGATGATTTTTTTAGTGAACAAATTAGTAAAATATTTAATTAAATACTTGATGTAACATTTGTTAGACATTTTATTATGTATTAAATTAGGTCCCCACTATTAAGATTTTGCTTCTGCCACTAGATATGTGGATTCTTAAATTTTGAAAAATCAGTATAAAAGATGGTTAGGCTAGATGATGTAAGGAATTTTTTTCTCAAGACAGAACAAGAAAAAATGTTGAAATGAAAAATTCTGAATTCCCTGAAAGACAATTAAACCAAGAAGGATAACAGTTCATTGAGAACGGATATATTAATTCACCGTCCAACAAGCAAACAAAATTTGAATATCAAGTTTACTAAAATTAGCTTTACCACACTTAATTTGTTTTAAACCATTGTCAAGGGACTCAAAACAAATGGGTATATTTATTAGCATATCATTTATATTAAAAAGGCAAGGGGCTGAGTTTATACTTTTATATTATTAACACTCAACCTCACATGTGGAGCAGACTAGATTGATCACATCAACAACCTAACTTAACTAGGGGTATATAATCTTTTAATTACTAACACTAACACGATTTGAACACTTGTCCTACTATATACCATGTTAGGACGAACTGACATGACTAATTGACCCAATCCCAACAAATTGGATGAAATAACACTAAAGAATTCAAACACATGGCCTCCAATTCTATAGCATATTAAATTTGATTAGGTAACCAACTTCCCTAAAGCTATGTAATCAGAGAAGGGCTCAGTTTATACTTTTATATCCTTAATAGATGAACTGAAATTTTCTCAAATCTAATTATTAAATATAGTCCTGTACTCTCTCTGTAGTTTGTTACAGGATTTCATGCAATTAACAGCTATCTTATTTTTCTTAGACAAGACAGCCTCACACTGACGACAATTTAGTTACATACACTAATGGTGCTGATTTTGAATTAAATACAACTTGGCCAAATTATTTAATCTTGCAATAATTAGAGTAGACATACATAGTTTTAAATCCACTAAGTTCCATTTCATTTTTTGCTGAAAATGGCAATGATTTGATTCCGCCTTAGTCAAGCATCCAAGGTAATTGTCTCGAGAATCTAATTGATGAATATTCTGAATAGCAGCAGCAGATAGACATTTCATTATATTTTTGTTCCAAAATGAAACGCGAAAAATAACAAAAATCAAGGGGGAAAATGCATATAACTTTTAAATAATTCATCTTACAGTACAAGGAAGAGAAAATGTACTTTTTCAAAAGGTTTCGTTGGATCTTTTGGTGCAACCATGTCTTCACAAGTCACCACACAGCCATAGACTTGAAAAACTCTCCTTTTTGAACCAGCTCGAGTATGATCCTTGGCCTTCAATTTGAAAACAAAGAAACTATAGGTCACTGGAAATAAGCTGGCATAGATCAAACATTATATGAAAGAATATGAGAAAATATCCATGTATTATTCTGGTACGTAATTTCACCAATAATAAACTAGGCAATTAGATGCAGGAAAACTAATGTTGGATTGCATTAAAACTATGAAGTAAATTGCAATTTTGGGTCTATGACTCCTGTGAGTTTGATTAGATCACCATTAATGGAAAAATCTTAAGTTATTAGGAAAGCGCTCAATGATTAGATTAACAGTTACCCCAAAATCTTAAGCTGGAAAAGGTTCTATATGTAATTTTACATCTCAATGACTACAATCATAGGTAGCAAAGAAAATGATCTTAAAGTGGAATTGTTTTCCTTTTCTTTCTACGTTCCTGATGGTCATATGATCATTATTATCACATCTACTCATATAGAACCAAACATCAACAATAAATTTTTTGTCACTATCTTACTTATATATAATTACATGTTTTAGATCTTTTTACAGACGAGTGTGTTCTGGTTCCATTTTTTTTTTCTTCAGCTTAATTAATGTTGCAGCCTTATTTGAAGGTAAAGTTACTCTCATATGCTTATCAGCCCACAGGAATTAGCATTAACTAAAACCATAATATTGCTGGAAATCTGTTACAGATATTCCCAGTTTAACCCTCTCTGTAAACGTATTGAAGTCAAAACCAGTGATGTATGAAGTTGTTAATGATCACGCCATCTCTAAGAAGCATTTATGTAAGTTGAGTTCAAATCAAGGTTTAAAATACCGGTACCGGTCATCATCTCGGTATGGTACGGTCCGGTACGAAAAATGCATACCGGACAGTTTTTTTAAAAAAAATAATAACTCTAGTAACACATAATTGATCAAGAAATACTTAAATTTAAGATTCAAATGTCAAATACATGAATACAATGTTTAAAATGCGGACGAATGACGTCTCTCGTACTCGTACATATCTTGGGGATATACACGACTAAGGTCAACACCGTATGTTGGGATGTGTAGCGACTGATTTGCCCTAACCGTCTTATGTTGCGCTACGTAGAGTCTTCGGCGGTCCCGCTGCCAAGGGTGTGGGGGTCAATGGGGCAGCACCCCCTGCCAGGGGTGTGGGGGCGGAGCCCCCGGAGATTTATTGGGCCCTTTGGGTTGTGGGCCTGTGTCGCCCTATATAAACTCCAATGTAATAATTCTCTTGTATCTATGAAAAACCCTAATACAGTACCAAACAGTACCCAACGGCTCTTTTTAAGGGCCGTTGGATCATACCTGGCGGTATTGCCCGGTATAACAGCAAATACAGCCCGATATTTGCTAAATACCGGGGCATACCGGGCGATATTTACCGAGATACCGGTATATTCCAATACCCGGTATTTTGCTACAGTACACAAGGTCATACCGGGCGGTATTTACCGAGATACCGAGTATCTCGTATACCGCTTTTTTCAAAAATCGATAAATACCGGGCTTACCGCCCGGTATGGTACGAGATTTTAAACCTTGTTCAAATACTAGTGTTCATAAAAGTCTTCATCAAACATGTAAAAATTCTAACATCTATCAGCAGTTGGAATCGTTTCCAAGAGTCAAGACCAGCTCCATAATACACAATTGTGGGCAAGCCTATTGAAGAAATAGTACTTTTACATTTTTCACCTTCATGGTTTAAAATACCGTACCGTACTGCACCGTCCGGTACGGCCGATATTTATCGGTTTTTTGAAAAACAGGTATACGAGATACCCAGTATTGGGCAATACCGGGTATCTCGTTTAATACCGCCCATACTGGGCGGTATTTAGGAGGTATTTATCAAATACCGCCAGGTATCATAGCTTTTTTTGACTACACATCTATCAAAAAATGTGCTATCAAAAAAAATGACAGCATTGTGCTGTCAAAAGAGTGATGTCGTCAAAACAGTGCGACACAGCTGACAGCATTGTGCTCACAATGCCGTCAAAACAGTGCAACATCACTGTTAAAACAGCACAACAAAAAATAAAATAATAAAATATTTTTTTCACTCTGTATGAGGTTTTTGTACCAGCCTGTACCGTGAGTTGGTACGGTATGGTACAGTACTTGTACATACCGGTACAAGCCAATGACCGAGATCGGTACCGGTATTTTAAACCATGTTCACCTTCTCATTTTGCTTTAACTCGAATATATATGTCTAGCTTCAAAAATATGATTCCATAGATTACAGATGTAACCCATAGAATCAAAGCACGATGGTCGAAATGGAGAAGTGTCACAGGCGTGCTATTTGACAAGAAGATACCTAACAAAGTGAAGGGAAAGTTTTATGGAGAAGTGTGTCACAAGCGTGCTATGTGACAAGAAGATACCTAATAAAGTGAAGAGAAAATTTTATAAAACAACGGTTAGACCAGCCATGCTATACGAGAGCGAGTATTGGGCAACTAAAGTTCAACATATACATAGGTCGAATGTGGCACAAATGTGTATGTTAAAGTGGATGAGTGGCCCTATAAGATTGGACAATATTAAAAATAAATACATCCGACAAAAGGTGCATATAGCACATATTCAAGACAAACTAAGAGAATGTCGATTAAAATGGTTTGGGCATGTGCTACGGAGACCTCATGTGACCCAGTTCGACAATGTGATAGTTTAGTAGTAGAATGTAGGAAGAAGAGTAGAGGTAGGCTTAAGATTACGTGGAGAGAAATAGTGTTAAGGATCTACGGTTACTAGATGTGGCGTATCTAGCCTAGGACAGAGGGATTTGGAGACAAAGAATCCATATAACCGACCTTATCTAGTATGGGATTGAGGCTTACTTGTTGTTGTTACTACACAAATGAACCAACTAAAGAAGCTTGTACATGCTTCATTAATCTTATTAAATCTCTTATGGTATGTTTGCTTCATTGGATAGGATATAATTGAATTAGATAATAAATGAGAGAGGATTAGATATGATTTTTTTTAATTCGATGTACAGTGAATATAATATAAATTTTATATTCTTTTATTCTTATTTTCTTCTAATCCATGCACTAAACAAACAATAGATATTAATTCATCTTTTATCCTATCCTCCCTTATCCTATGAAGCAAATATGCCCTCATAGTATGTTCTTTTTCATGGAATAGGAAAATAAGATAAGGGATAAAATAAAAGGATAGGATAAGGGATTAATTTTAATCTCTTGTTTGTTTGTTTTTATGCTTGGCATAGTTTAAAATCTCACCCGGTACGGTACGGTAAGCCCGGTATTTACCGGTTTTTTAGGTTTTCAGTATACGATATACCCGATATTTGAAAAAACCGGGTATATTGGGTATACCGGGCGGTATATGACGGTATTTTGTCATATACCGCCCGGTATGGGCGGTATGAGGCCTTAGTACCGTTGGGCCAGCCAACGACGCTGGGCGCCGTTGGATAGGGCTGTCGGCCACTTGTTTCAGGTTCATACCGCCTGATATCGGGCGGTATTTGATATATACCGCCCAAACCGGGCGGTATTATATAGAGATTTGAAGTTATTTCTATAATAAAAAAAAGAACCGCCAGTATGCAATTTTCGTACCGGACCATACCGTGTGTCGGTACGGTACGGTACCGGTACCGAGATTTTAAACCATGATGCTTGGATTATTAGAAAATAGAATTAGAAGAATGTAAAATTAATGTTATATCGAGTGTGTGTATATGGGATAAGAAAATCCTGTTCAACTCTCTCTCTCTCTCACTCTCACTTGTTATCCTATCATATCCTATTCTATCCAATGAAACAAACAGGACCATTAAGGTTTACATTAGTTAGTCTACACAAGCTCTCATAAAAGACTACTACCTGATGTTTGTTGCTAGGTAGTGAAGTCTGCTTACACAACAGCATCAGTACATGACATCACTCATAGTTTTGAATTTGTATATAAAATCTTAGAAAAACGAACTTGTGTTTCTCACTTTCTCAGTTTAAGTTCTTCGGTGACAAGCTTGTGAATTTGGGGGCTAATCCACAACACCTCTTACCCTCTTTGTGCTATTGAAGCTGAATCTCAAGCTCATCTTTTCCACAATTGCCATTAGTCGATAGGTGGCATTTGCTCCTCAATCAACTCAAGGAGCCTTTCTTCCCGTCCTCCTGGTTCTTCCAAGAAATCCCCCTGAGGCAAGCCAGTGAACTAAATCTACGGTAGCCGCATGTTTCCTTGGTTTGGAGCTAGTTTATTTGGTATGAGAGGAATCGGAGATGTTTCAAAGGACCATCCACCTTCATCAATACCTATTGTGTTTGTAATTATTGGGGCAGCACGATGAGTTGTAACCTCACTTCTGATGTTCTCTTATGTTTTTCTTTTTGTAGTTTTACTTTTCCCTCCCCCCTAATTGTTTTCTATTCAACACTTCTGAATTGAATACAAGTGTTATTTTTCACACACAAAAAAAAAAATCTTCAGTTTCTAGCAGCAGAGAATTAAAGTTCATTGAAGACAGGGAAAATTATGGAAAAGGCAAGAGAAACAAGTACCAATTCCGAAATTTCTGGAAGTTTGTGAGCATCAACAAACGTGTGAGGTAATAGCTTAAATATCTCTTGTGCACCCTGAGAAACTACAAAACAAGTATGTTATATGCAGCAAAAATAATGACCTACAAATTTTAATCTAGATGATTTTCTACAGACAGGTAGATATATCATAGATGAATAGTTATGATAAGTCATACATGCTAGAATATCACTGATATAAAGCAAATTGTGGTTTTCAAAGTGAGTCATGGCATCAATTAAATATTCAAATCATAGTTGTCAGGGGCGAAAAGCGCAAAAATCAAAACGACGCGCAAAAGTCCCCTGGAGCTATAGTGCAGGGTGCAGCACGAAGCACACGCTTTATTGAAATATAGCGTAAAATATAAACATAGGTATATATAGGTATATATTTTATGTATACAACAAAAATACCAATAAATTTCAACTATCATAAAGAATAACAACTAAATATTCAAGAATGATGAAGACGAAATGTATAAAAAGAAGAGCAAAGACATGTAGGAGGAAGAGGAAAGGACGTTTGCATGTAATTTAACTTCTAGGCCGCCGACATGTAGGAGGAAGAGGAAAGGACGTTTGCATGTAATTTGACTTCTGGGCCGCCTACGCCTTCCAAAAAAACGTTGGAGCTAAAGAGACAAAACACCTTCAGCGTAGCGCGCTTCTTGATGCGCTACGCTACTGCACGACAATGCAGATAATGCTGCGTAGCACGCTACGTTGAAATGTCATGCGCATAGCGCAGCGAATCGCACAAGGTGTGCATCGCTGCTCTATGCGCTATAGCACGCTATGTGTGCTATTGATAACTATGACTCAAGTATCAAATTACGAAAGAAAATATAGTAATGTTATAGCCTGAAAATGGAGGACCTCGTTGTAAATATTTTTCTTAGAGGGGTCTTTTTGCAAAAGTGCAAATCCTATTTAATTATCCCTAATTCCTCTCTAATTCTTTTTCCTGTCCCGATCACTGTAGCGGCAGCAGGAGTGTGGCGGCGGCGGTGAGAAGGCTCCGATCGGAATTCGGAGGAGTTTTCCGGTAGGATTCTCATCCTTCTTTATTTCTTCATCGCATAGGGTAACTCGATCGAGATGAGATTCGTCGTATGGTCTTCTGTCCGATTTATAGATAGGAAGCTATGTTGTAGTTTTCCGTGATTTGATGAGTTCTTCCTTATTGAAATTTTCGGATCTATGGAATCAAGTTTTGGTCGTTGTTGCTTCCGTCGGCGGACTGCTTGCAGTCTGAGTACCCGACGAGAGGAGGATTGGGTTTAGAAATTTGGCCGGCTAAAGACGTCGGGTCGCACTCGGCTGAGCGTCATCCGTGCGATTGGCGATCGCATGACATCGCAGCCCATGGTCGTCGAGCGTGATGCTGCAGTCGGAGGCGTCTCCGTCGACGTTCTGGGTCGCTGCCGCCAAGTGCAGTGCCGCGAGTTGCCACGCGTGACATCGCGCCAAGGGTGCGATCGCCCAAAGCTGGGGGTTGCCGCCTCTCCGCCCTCGTTGTCGCCGGTTCATAGGGGCGGCGACGGTCGATGGCGTTGATCGGCAAGTCACCGACGCCGGTCGGACACACCACGGCTCCCATCTCGCTGCTCACGCGGTTCAGGCGGCGGCGGCAGTGATGGGATGGAGGTGGCGACGGCGGCGAGTCGACGTCGGACGTCGGGAATCCCGACGGGTATCTCGCCTGGTCGGATGCTGCAAGGGGTGGCGACGACGGGTCATCGTCGCCGGCGGCGTCGCGCTTCCCCCTCGACCCGATCGGTCGGAGGACCAGGATGGTGGCGGTGGCGGTGGCATCGGATAGAGGCGGCGGCAGTGGAGTTGAGCGGCTGATGGAAGGGGTAGATGAAGGGTTGTAATATAATTATAAGGAATATATTGGTGTTACATTCAATATATCAGTGTTATAATGATTTATGAGTTGTGGCCTTGTGGGTAGCACTGTTATGTAATTGTAGTGTTTATAATATTTGGAACTGATATATTCATAGTGTTATATCTGATATAGAGCTGTGATATATAGGTCATATCACTGTTACGAAAGTTTATATCAGTATTCTATTAAATAATATTTAAGTGTTTTCTGATTAATTTAAATAAATTATTCAGAGGCCTTTAAGTTAGTAAAATTAGTCATATTATATATGATTTTGTACCTACTCGACGCCCCGAATCCATTGGTGGAGTCAGTTTTGCCTTTTGGCTTTCGGATATTGAAACCAGTATGTGTTTAATGTCTCGTTTGGCGTGCCGAGTTGGAAAATATATTTTATCGGCTTTTATGGTTTCAAAATGAGTTATTTGGTTTTATATTAGTTGTTAAGGTGAATCTCATCCTAGATCGGTTGTTACCGTATGTCGAAATATATCTTGTTGTTCTATTCCGTTGAAAATTGATATCTGCTGCCGTTGGAGCTCTTTATGCATATTTTGTTGATACATGTTGCCAGCATGATGTTTTTATAGGCATATTAGTTGAGAATGCTAGTATAGACGTAGCATGACTTATGCTGTTGTTTATATATTTAATTCATACATGATGATATGGCCATGGTTTCAAATCTCGTACCGTACCGGGCGGTATGCCCGGTATTTACCGGTTTTTGAAAAAACCGGTATACGAGATACCCGGTATGGGTAAATACCGGGTATCTCGGTAAATACCGCCCGGTATGCCCGGTATTTATTAAATACCGGGCGGTATTTGCTATCATACCGGGCTATACCGTCCGGTATGATATTTTTGCACTGTAGCAAAATATGTATACTTTAGGAATACCGGTATACCAATAAATACCGCCCGGTATTTAGCAAATACCGGGCGGTAAGAGCTATGATACCGGGCGGTATCGCCCGGTATCACCCGGTATCACCCAACGTCCCAACCCAACGGCTCTTTTTAAGAGCCGTTGGGCTGCTACAGTGCCGACAGCCAGCACTGTAGCACCAACAGCCAAAAACGGCTCTTAGGGTGTTTTTGGTCATTTTTGGATGTTTTGGTGGCTATATATAGCCCCCAAAACACCTCTTTTACTCTCACTCACCCCCTCTACTCATCTAAACTCTCTAAACTCTCAATCTTTCTCAATCTCTCTCTCTCTACTAGTCTACTTTCTTAATTTCTACGTCGAAATTCTGCTCAAATGGCGCCGAAATCTCAAGTCGACCCCGCATGGCAACACGGTGTTCGGTTGGAGAAGGCTAACCACTGGAAATGCATCCACTGTAATATGATTTCTCGTGGTGGAGGCGTCACTCGATTAAAGGCACACTTGGCCGGAACATCCAGCGACGTCGTCAAATGCACCCAAGCATCGCCGGAAGTCCGACAAATGTTTAAAGATATGCTCACCAACAAGAAGGAGCAACGTCTTAAGAATGCAGCTCAACAAGCCGAGTTCGACCGACGAGCTACCCAAGATGTCAGCGGTGGCCATTATGAGGCTCGAGGTGGCGATAACGACGAGGATCCGGAACTTGAAGCCGGCATCCGAGCTTCATTGGAGCATGCTGAATACGAACGAGAACGGATGTATTATCCCGGATCTCAATTCAAATATGGCGGCGGCAGTGGCAGCGGTGGCATAAGCAGCGCCGGCTCAACTTCGGCTGCCGGAGCAATGGACCGAAGCGGTCCAATTCCCTCCGGTCCTTATATTGGTCGGAGTTCTAGCATGAGAGGACCTCAAACTCAGAGCAGAGGAGGCCTTCGTGGATTCTTCACAAACCTCGGAGCAAATGGTAGGAAAACTAATATTAATGTTTCTGATCTTGATCCCAGGGCATTTCCTCCACCATCGGCAAAGCAACAACGCATAGACGATATGTACGGCAAGTCGAAGAAGTGCGAGTTGGGGAGAGCCATCTCCAAATGGTTCCATTTCAGCTGGATTCCCGCAAATGCAGCCAACAACCCATACTACCGAACCATGGTGTCTACCATCCAAAAGGTAGGCCCAGGTATTGCCCCTCCAACTCCCTATGAAATTTCAGGTCCTTACCTAGAAGCGGAGGTCGAAGAAATAAAAACCTGGATCGATGGAATCAAGCGACAATGGGGGGAGTACGGATGCACTTTGATGTGCGATAGCTGGACCGGGCCAACCCGAATGAGCATCATCAACTTCCTCGTCTATTGCAACCGGAGAGTTGTTTATCACAAGTCGGTGAACTCGTCCGATGAAATCCATGACGCTTACTACATCTTGAAGCTGATGACGGAGGTGATCGAGGAGATTGGACCTCAGAACCTTGTTCAAGTTATAACCGACAACGGAGCCAATTTCAAAAATGCAGGTGAGATAATTGAACAAGATTATCCTCACATATGTTGGACTCCATGTGCAGCCCATTGTGTAGACCTAATGATGAAAGATATCGGTGATATACCAATGGTGAAGTTGACGGTAAAGAAGGCGCAACAAATTACCCGCTTCATCTACAACTATACATGGGTACACGTCCTAATGAAAAAATTTACAGAAGGTAATTTATTAATTTTAAAGTAATTTCTAATATTTATTTATTAATTAGTTTATCATAAATATTTACTAATGATAATTTCATATTTTAGGTGAAATTCTTCGACCGGGAGCGACTCGTTTTGCAACCACCTTCATCGCATTAAGGTCACTCCAACAAAAAAAGGCGGCCCTTAGAACCATGTTTACAAGTGAGGAATGGACTTTATCAAGATATGCTGAAAAACCGATGGAAAACAAACAGAGAAGTTCATCCTCAACACGCATTTCTGGGATTGCATCGCAGAAATAGTCGTCGCCGTAGAACCTTTGTACAAGGTTCTACGACAGGTGGATATGGAAAAGACGCCTCAAATGAGTCATCTTTACCACTACATCCACCAAGCACAAGAAGAAATCAAGAGGGTTATGATTTCTCTTGCCAAGTATGAACCATTCATCAAAATTATCTCTGAGAGATGGGATAATCAAATGAGCCGTGACATACACATCGCAGGTATTTTTTATTTAATATTCAAAAATTATTTAAATTTAATTCATTATGTTTAATTACTTATTCATTATGCTTAATTTTTTATAGGGTATTATTTAAATCCTTCGTACCAATATCAGTATAATCTTGGAATGGTCGATAGTTTGTTATATCCCCTCCGCTAGGTCATACAACGAATGTCGGGATCCAACAAGAAGCGGCACAAGCTCTCAATGAATTAAAATGGTTCCGCGATGCAACTAGCAATTTCGGAGATTTATTTGCAATCTCCATCCGAGATACTATGGATCCAGGTAGATAGATTTTCTTTGTCAATTTATTTATCAAAGATAAAATCCCGTTACTAATATTAATTTTAAATTTGCTGCAGTCGAATGGTGGTTGCAATTTGGAAACGAATCTCTAACTCTTCGAAAGATTGCAACACGCATCCTCTCGCAAACCACATCATCAAGTGGATGCGAGAGGAATTGGTCGACCTTCGCTTTGATTCATACGAAGCCGCGCAATCGCCTTTCGTACGCCCGATTAGAGAAGCTCGTATATGTTCATTATAACATGCGACTTCGAATGCGGGCGTCACGGAACGAAGATAGAGAAATTCTACATGTAGATCCGTTCGATGTCGAGTTCGTCCAAGGCAATGCAGACCCAATAATTGATTGGTGGAGTGCAATGGAGACTGACCCGCCTCTTCTTGATGAACCTCAACCAGGCGAACCACCTCGGCCTTCACCAATTATATCTGATGCTATTGAGTCCGAGAGTCAACCAGAAGACACGTACAGTCAAGTTCTTGAGAGGGACATGAACTTTGCTCCCTTGGACTCTCAACGAGTTCGACGAGTAAGACGACGATCCACGTCCGACTCTCCACCTTCACAATTAAAGGGAAAGAAGAAGGCACCTTCACCTTCACCTTCAAAGGCAAAAGGCAAAGGCAAAGGGAAAGGGAAACGACCAATTGATCCTTTGGACGTGATTGCAGAAGCGGAAGAGGACGAAGAAGACGAGCCCTCGGTTCGTAGCAGTAGCAACACAGAAGACGGAGGAGATGATGATGGAGCTGGGGAAGAAGACACTGTCGTACCATCAACACTAGCACCTACCGATCTGTGGACGAATGAGCAATACTTCGACCACTCCACCCAAGATCAGGATCACGGTGCTAGAACCAGACAAACAACTCGGGTGTACGAGAAGAAAGGCCGGCGTCGAGGAGGTGGACCGACAGCTTTGCAAGATTACCACCACGATATGATGAGTAGCTTGCAAGAAGTTTCCGAATCAACCCACTCCGTATCAAGTACCTACTCAACTGATGATACAGGGACTAGTTCTTGGACGGTCAACAAAGAAACACTGATGGGTATGTGGTATAATGGATACCAAGACATGATGACATGGGATCATTTTCAGATATGGGCATTGCAGACTTACGGTGTTGACCTTAGTCGTGTATGTCCCCAAGATATGTACGAGTACGATGGACGTCATTCGTCCGCATTTTAAACATTGTATTCATGTATTTGATATTTGGATATGAAATTTAAGTATTTCTTGATCAATCATGGGTTATTGGAGTTATTTTTAGCACAAAATCAAAAAAAAAAAAAAAAAGGCTCGGTATGCCATTTACGTACCGGACCGTACCGTGTGTCGGTACGGTACAGTACCGGTACGTACCGGTACCGGTCATCCACCGAGATGATGACCGGTATCGGTATTTTAAGCCATGGATATGGCTACTAGCATTATATTAGTTGAGTTGTAGTAGAGTAGTTGTTGACATGATGCATAGTTGACCTACTGTTGGGCGATAGCCCTGGACACTGTTGATATATTGCCCAAGGTGTAGGGCAAGTGACACCGATGATCACCTATTTACCACACGGGGTGCGTGTGCGGCGTCGAGGTGTTAGACATCGGCGGACTACCATTTTTGGATAGTCGCATCTCTAGCTGAAGCAGGCTTGAGGTGCCACTCTCGAGGTGCGAGAGTGCGGGGGAAACCTAATGTCCACTACGCTCTTGATTGAGTCTATGACTATATATTCATGTAGAAAATAGTTGACATAGTTGTTTTGTGTAGATGCATTAAATGAATCGTTGAACAATATCTTTCGTTGTATTCATGGCATCATAGCATCTTGTTGCAATCCTCCTCAGCCTTCTGCTGATGTTTGTTGTTTTTTCCTCAGATCCTCAGGTATGACAGCATTTCCTTATGGGGTAGCTAGAGTTTTGGAGGAGGAGACGTCTTCCGCACAGCATTTAGTTTCCTAATTTACTAGTTGAACTATTCACTTTTGGACTGTATAGACTCTTTGGCTAGACTTTGGAATTCATTGTTCCTATATGGACTGTTGAACTTTTATTATTGTTATCTGGTTGGGCATTGGATTGGAATCTGGTTGTAATTTAAATTTCAATCCACTTTTATGTTGTTGTTCTGTTGCTAATTGCGCTTCTCCTAGGTGAGGTCCCTTATATAGGGATAAACCTAGGCGGGGCGTAACAAGTAAAATGACCATAATCATATCTTTTTAAAAGTTGTCCTTGGTGCATAATAAATGGATTACCACACTGAGTTTAATACAATTTTTTAATTCATGTATGAATTGTTTAAAATATTGCACAGCATTTACTGGTTTAAAATATTGCCCCTCAAACCCCTTCTGAATTTCTCTCACTCAAATCTCTCTCTCTCTCTCTCTCTTATATTTTCATTTCCAAACTCTATCCAAATAGTATCGAAGAGCCCTTTATATTTAAATTTGTATCAATTTAAGATATTTCTATGTTTTACTGGTGTATTATGTATGTTTTTAATCATTTTAAACAATGAGTTTGAAGTATAAAATGAAAAAAAAGAGAAAGAAGTAATCGTAGAGTCCATTAGTACGCACAGATACCAGTTATTGAAATCAGTACCGATACTAGATTTGAACCAGATTTTAAAACTTGGTGTGTATGTTTCATGTAGATTTTTAACCTTCAATTATTACAATGTCTGCAAGTGCTTCAAAAATACAACAATTATTACAATAGAGTAACTGACTATCTATAACTGCTTCAATATTAATTTTTTGTTCAAATCATGGTTTAAAAAATCGGCCGAAACAATACGGTAAGCCCGGTATTTACCGGTTTTTGGGGATTCCGATATTCGATATACCCGGTATTTGAAAATACAAGGTATATATGGTATACCGGGCGGTATATGTATCATACCGCCCAGTATGACGCGATATCGGGGTTTTTTTTAAAAAATAGTTAGATATAACTCTAATAATACATAATTGATGAATAAATGCTTAAAATCAATATTGAAATGTCAAATACATGAATACAATGTTTAAAAGCTATTTGGTACTGTATTAGGATTTTTCACATATACAAGAGAATTACTTTAGAATTAATATAGGGTGACACAATCCCACAACCCAAAGGGTCTAAAAAAATTCCGGGGGCTCCGCCCCCACACCCCTAGCAGGGACCGCCGAAGACTCTACGTAGCGCAACATCAACTAAGATGATGAATACCATGTGTCGCCCTATATTAATTCTAATGTAATTCTCTTGTATCTGTGAAAAATCCTAATACAGTACCAAATAGCTTTTAAACATCGTATTCATATATTTGACATTTGAATATTAATTTTAAGCATTTATTCATCAATTATGTATTATTAGAGTTATATCTAACTCTATAATAAAAATAAAAAAAATAAAAAAAATAAAAAAAACAATAAAAAATGGTATGCTATTTTCCGTACCGCGTGTCGGTACGGTACGGTACCGGTTTCGGCCGGAGACGGAAATCGGTACCGGTACCGAGATTTTAAACCTTGGTTCAAATTCCCAATAGGTGGACCAAATGGATCAATTCCCAATACCAAATGGACTCTTCTTCAATCTCACCTAATAGTGAATCTAATACCCTGTAGAAATCCATCCTTATTTTTTGTTTAACATACAAAATTGACCAAGATGGACATAAGACCAACATCATTATGTAGATGTTAAACATCTTCAACATGCCCAAAATCACTAATATTTAGGATCAAGCAATCAACCATGGTTATCAAGATTATCTGATAACCAACAATCTTAGGGCTCTAGAACTGTTGGCTTTGTTTCTAATACTTGTACAGTCAATACTTTCATTTTACAATTATAAAAAGGGTGACCCAATGCACGAAACAATCCCACTTTTGTGGGCTCTAGGGAGGATTGGGGAGGGTTGATGTACGCAGCCTAGCCTTCTCTTTGCTTTTGTGGTTCGAACCCATGTTCTTTAGGTCACAAGTGGAGTAACTTTACGGTTACACCAAAGCCACCCTCTCTTCATTTTACAATTATGCGAGAACTAAAAATTTAGATCAGTTAATTCTCAGTGTTTGAGCATTAAATCCCATCATTTTTTAAAAGGAATAATTGTTTTACAACTGCGCAGCAAAAATAAAAAACACAAATAACTACTAGATTAAAAAGCATGTCACTGATAAAATACAACAATGATAGGTGAAGCATGTGCATAGGTCTTCTAAAAAGAAGTAACAGCACATGATATCAGAACCTGCTTCAATCATGTTTACCATACTAAAAAAGACAGTGATCTACATCACATGCATAACAATGCAATTAGATAAGAAAATTTTCAAAAGACAGTGAGACAATCAGGTTTTTTTAATATTTCAGGAATGACACAAAACAGGGTCAGGACAGCACAAATTAGCTAGATAGGACTATTACTATTGCCACTTTTTTTATTAGATGATGGTCAAGAACATATGAGTGCCCTACGAAACATTCACAAATATGGGGTGCATCAAAGTCTCTGCATTTGCAACATAAAATAATTATGTACAATAAAATGATAAATGAGACATTATTTGGTGAATCTTTTTAACAAAATTGCACAAATGGAACTCTGACGCCACATGAAATATATACTAACTGGGTCAATCGAAATGGAAAAAGTATGCTACCTTTGGCTTGCCTCTTAAAAAAGTACAAACTGAGGAAGTACTATTAGGGATCTAGTCATCTAAATAAGTGGGAAGCATCTATAATCCAAAGTTCCAAATTATCCCAGACATTTTGCAGTTCTTTAGACAAAAATCAGATTAGTGAGGTCTTGACTTGGTGACCTACATAATAATAATAGCTATTATCTATGAAGAGTGTGGCTGGAAGGAAACCATAAATCTAATCCATTTCATCATAGGTATTACATAGTTATTAGCAGTTTGTATAAAAGTTTGTATTAAATTTTGCAGTTTGTATAAATATGTCGCCGCTCTAATACAACTTAATGCATTCCAGTTAATGTTGAAACTAGAAGTTCAAGAAAGAAAAAATCAACTAGTAGATGCATTCAAATTCTATAAAGATTACCATTTCCATTCCCAGTAAAGACAAAGACTATAGGGGATATTCGAGATGGAAGCCCAAGTGTTGCTATTTCTTCACCAACAGCAATCACTGCAGCCTTGGCCGCAGCAAGAGAAGAGTACATATGAGATGCCCCTAGTGACAAAAATGGTGTCGAGTATCCAAGATTCAAGTATCCTGTATTTAAGGAAAACCACAATCAAAAGTCATGCAGAAGGCATGAATTATACAACTATGTTGCCTGGATAAATTCTTTTTTCGAAGATAGGCCACAGGCCATCTGATACATAAACTAGCTAGTTACTCATATATATTCAATTTCACTAAGATTGTAAGAAAAGTCGGTATTTATGTCAGCAGCATGAAGAAAATCAAGTCTCAAGGGCACCAATTTGCTACGGTAACCTTGCAGTCAGATGGCAAGATTCATGTAATAGCCACTTCATTTTTCAGTCCTAAGACGGGAGCAATAAAACTTGGTTGTGTAGCTGACAAAGAAGGAATTCGGGAAGATTTAAGCTACAAAGACTAGTTTCTCTCAGGAATCTACTACTCATCGGAAACTAGTAGACAAAAAGTAAAAAAGTTCAAATTCACTGAGATGAGAAGTCGTAGCCTCTTTTTTCAAAAAAAGAAAAGAAAAGAAAAGTCGTAGCCTCTTACTCTGTCCAAGACCATGTAGAAAGTCAATTAAGCCAGCTCTACCAGCAAATTTTCCAAATGCAACGAGCCTATTCCCACTGTCCCCAACTATAAGCTCATAGTCGAACAAGGAAACTCTTTCGGCAAGAATCTGCAAGTTGCAGAACAAAAAACATGGTCATAATTCTCACCTAGTTGAAATGAAGAATCATGCGCATGCATCATCGAGCAGTTACCTTATCCAACAGGGGCATGTTTTCTCTCTGCGCCTTGTGAGTGTGAGAGAAGAAGGCATAGGCTCTATCCGGAAGAATCATCTCCATCTGCATCGACCAAAAGCAAACCCCCTCAAACATTCCAAACTAAGCCACATCTTTATATCGAGATTCAACTAAATGGCTCAAGTTATTAGTTATGACCTTTGGTTGCTTGATCCCAATGATAAGACCACATTGCGAAAGATCATCAGAAATCTCGCACCCTACATCCTCGTATTGCTCATCGTGATAAATCCTCTTCGTGCTCGGCTGCACGATGATCCGATCGACTCCGCTCTGCCTCTTCCCGCTCCGCAGAAGGCGAGCGCAGTGCGACGGAACCAGCGGCGCTCTCCTCTCCCATATATTTATCGACTCCGCAAGGATTCCCACCACTCCATTCCCCAACAAGGTCGGACTTCCCTGTTCAAAATTAAGATAAAACCAACATCAAATGTTAGAATAACAACGTCAAACTACATTTGATCAAAACCATCTATTAGGGTAACAATCTCAATCTAGAGATTTGCACGCACACTGTCCGAAGCTGCATCAGCCATGGAGCTTCGAGGCTGGCGAGCAAAAGCGTTTGCCGAATCTTCAAATGCGATTCCTGTGTAGAATATCTCCGGATTCAAGAAGATTAAACGAAAACAAAAAAACAAAAGTAAACAAGAGACCCACCGGAAAATTAAAAAAAAAACAAGAATCGATTCGGAAAAAAACGAGGAAAAGGGGGATCAATAAATCGAATTCACGTTAATTGATGGAGAGAACGGAGAAGGGGAAACAGGAACCAGAATACGAGGTGGGATCCTAGATAGGCAGATACCGTTTTATATGGCACTCCCTCCGCAATCCGGAAGTGCAACCAAATAAAGTGAAAACTCTTAACGGGCACTAACAACACGAACGCAATCGACTACAACCGTATCCAAGCCGTTGATCGTCACGGGTATGTTTTTGGGTTAACAACCCACGTCGACGTGGTTGTTTCGGTACGGGTTGATGTCAGTGGAGGGAGACGTTGGCGTAAGAGGTATGTCTTATTAAATTAGAAAAAAATGATGGCGGTATCCATATTGGAATAAAATCAAACGCGTGAGTACACGTGTCCAAGCGAGTTTGAGTGGTCATCCGCTTACCTCCTGGGGCAATTATTTTGTGTGAAATAATTCGTGCAGCACTATCACATCCCGTGCAGAGAATAAACTTATCATGTTAAATTCATCCCGAATTAGACTTCCCGACTTAATATTACGGAGCATATTAATCCACGTGCCAATCTCGCGCTTCATGTCCGCGCCCCCAAAAGACAATGTTGGTCGAATGGTATTAAATGCGTAAAGTAAAACAACATTACGAGACTATGGACGCAAGAAAATATAAAATGAGATGGAGGACAAGCTCCACAATTATCTTGGACGAAGATCGACATGTTGCATGCCCATATAGGCCACTCGTTCGTCTCCGCCCAAGACAATCGTTTTGTTTGCCAACGCTCTATACAAGAGACCCCTAACCCCTAAGTGTCACCCCTAAGGTTTCCAAAAGCACGATGAGCATGACAAAATCGTGGTCATGCAAGATAGTGATTTTCCATAGCGACGGCCATGACGAATGCAGGAAAACTGCTCTGCTTAACCGTCGCGCACTCACCAAGCGTCGAATGGCCTTGAAATGTATCCAAATCGTATAGTGGGCCATCGGGGATCGCACAAAGAATTTTACATATACCAACTACAATAAAAGCCAAAATTACATAGACACGAAAATATATTTACAAATATGTAGGAAATATTTCGTCGTTGCTCGGGCGCATCGAAAAGTCCATATACATCCTCCCCCACTTCAAGCTTCGACGTCCTCGTCGAACTCGCCTCGGCCGCACCACCTTTTTGGCATAGGCTATAATTGCTGAATGAATTCTTCACAAGTAGTCGAAAGGAACACCGCCTGAGTAACGACACGCCATAGTGGGGCTGCAACATGTCGAGTTTCGCCGTGAAGTCCGTCACCATGAAATGACTACTTTGGAACATCATTGAGTTTCATCATCTCCTGTTGTTGCGATAAAGGGCTTTGAGATACCCAAACTCGTTGTTGTGCAATGAAAGTCCTAGACTTGTGGAGCAAACGAGTATCATTGAGCAACGTTCGCTTGAAGGGGCATGCACTAGCGTCATTGAATAGCGCTCGCTTAAATGGACGCTGAGAAATAACTATTGAGTTCACCAAGTCTCGATATTGCTGGGCTATGAGGGTCCCAGACTTTATGGGGCACACGAGCGCCGTTGAGCAATGCTCGCGTGAAGGAACCCGAGAAATGGTTACTCAATTCACCAAGTCTCGTTTTTGTTGAGCAATGAAAAATCTCAGACTTAAGGAGCATACGAGCAATGCTCGTCTCAGATAACATATGGGTGTTGTTGCACAATACCCGAGTGATGAGTAGTTCCGTGGCCGCACCACACTAGAGTCTTGCCTCCATTGCCGCTTTGAGCCGATCACTGCTTGCTCACTTGCCCCCTGCATGAGTCATGGCGCCCTCCTCTGAGCCCATCTCAACGAGCTTCAAGTCTTACAGATCACTACTTGCTCACTCACCCCCCGCAGAGGTCATGGCACCCTCCTCCGAGTCCATCTCAACGAGTTTCAAGTCTTATGTTGCTCCTCGAATCGCGACTTGAGGGATTTTCTCCAACCGGGTTACAACGTCCGTGAACTCTCCACACTAAAAGCATTGCTGCCACACCACAGTTGTTCTTCACTAGTGCTTGGTTCGGACTTGCCAATCTTGCGTCTTAAGAGCCATCTGCTATGCGCACAAATCTTGCATCTTAAAGGTCATCTTGTCATGTGCACCAACCTTGTGACTTAGGGGACATCAGCCCTCCGCACCAACTTGTGTCTCACCAGTAATCTGCTATGCGCTGCGTCTTAAAGGTCATCAGCCATGTGCACAAACTTTGGCGACTCACGAGCCATCGACTCTGCGCTACGTCTTAGGGGACATCGCCCTACGCACCATCCTTGGCGACTCACGAGCCATCGGCTCTGCACCGCGTCTTAGGGGACAACGCCCTGCGCACCATCCTTGGCGACTCATGAGCTATCGGCTCTGCGCTGCGTCTTAGGGGACAACACCATGCGCCCTATCCTCGCGTCTTATGAGAGAGTCTGCTCTGCGCACCACCGTGCGTCTTATGAGAGATCTACTCTGCGCACACGACTTAAGAACCATCTGCTCTGCGTGCAAACGACTTTGCGTCTTAGGGGCCCATCCGCCATGCGCAACAGTCACAATCTTTCACATCAATCAATGCATGCTTGCCTCCCCGAATACAATAGTCTGAAGGTTCATCGACTGGGTTCACTGCATCAGCAACTCGAGCGCCACAAACGAAATGTACGTCGGATATGTCCGCATCGAGGGCTTTCTCAGTTGGAGACTTGCAAAACCTGGCTCTGATACCAATTGTCATTGGCCAATTATTTTGTGCGAAAGAACCCATGCGACACCTTTGCATCCCGTGCAAGGGATAAGTCTATCATATTGAATTCATCCCGAATTGAACTTTTCGACTTAATATTGCGAGGCATATGTTGGTACATGTGCCAACCTCGCGCTCCATGTCTGCGCCCCCAAAAGACAATGTTGGCCGAATGATATTGAAGGCGTAAAGTAAAACAATATTACGAGACTATGGACGCAAGAAAATATAAAACCGAGTGTAGGACGAGCTTCGTAATTGTCTTGGGCGAAGATCGACATGTCGCATGCCCATATGGGCCACTTGTTTGTCTCCGCCCAAGGCAATCACTTTATTTGCCAACGCTCTCCTACATTATACAAGAGACCCTTAACCCTCAAGTGTCACCCTCAAGGTTCCCAAAAGCACGATGAGCATGACAAAATCGTGGTCATGCGGAATGGTGATTTTCCATGGCCACGACAATGATTAATGCAGGAAAATTGCTCCGCTTAGTCGTCGCGCACGCACCAAGCGTCGAATGACCTCGAAATGCATCCAACTCGTACTGTGAGCCATCGGGGATTGCACTAAGAATTTTACAAGTACCAATTATAATAAAAGCCAAAATTACATAGACGCGAAAATATATTTATAAATATGTAAAAAATATTCTGTTATGATTCGTCGTTGTTCGGGTGACTTTTTAGGCGCATCGAAAAATCCCTAACACTTTGGTGGTGCAAAAGTTGGGTTTTCTACACGAGGCAATACGTTGTCGATTATCCGGTTAGTCCACCTCGTTGTTGACAAGTAGTGAACTCTGTTTGTGCGTAGATGAGAGAGGGGTAAAGATGGGATCCTATTCACATCTGAGCTGGCAGATTGCACTGATACGTAGTTCCAGTTCTCACCCCTC
This sequence comes from Canna indica, assembly GCA_034359265.1. Taxonomy (NCBI): domain Eukaryota; kingdom Viridiplantae; phylum Streptophyta; class Magnoliopsida; order Zingiberales; family Cannaceae; genus Canna; species Canna indica. Next base: position 72,048,495 of record CP136894.1, on the reverse strand, counting down.
AAGTTTCAACATCATCTGGATAAGTACAAATTATATACTTTATATATGAAATATTTAAATAAATGAAAGTGATGTGGCCTGTGTATTATACATCTTGAGATAACAAATTATATCCATAAGATAACTGTGTCGGTGATGTCTATGGCTGCCGTGAACTCATTGAATTGATTTGCTATTCGTGTGTCGTGATGTAAATATGGATTAAAGAAGACAACCTGTAATTGACTCGTGGTGTGCCGCGTGGCCTGGAGAGAGTTAGAAGGACAAGAAGCAGGTGCAGCGAAGATCACGTTGTATGCGGCCACATTTATTGCGTGACGTCTAATCCGCCATCACTTTCCAACTCACGAAACAAAAACAAACTTATCGACTTGGACGACCCGTCCCCTTCAGAAATCGCTGTTCTATTAAATAAGCATGTACTTTGATGAATAACATAGACATCTTGAGATGATTTTATCGCTTCTTCCTCCACACGTGTTAAGAATTGATTTAATTGGAGCTTCAATCAAGATCGGGTCGAACTGAATTTGATCAAATCGTGTTAAGTTCGGCGGAAACTGATCTCAATTGTAGCAAATCACATTGATTCGAGCTAAACCAATATTAAATCGGACTTAATTTGATGGAAATCAAATTATATTTGAGCTTAGTTGAAAGCAATTAATGGTGAGCCATTAGATCTCTAAACCAAGGGCGTTGATTGAAAAGCATAGATCTCTTGAAATGGTGGTTACACTGAATTAATTACAATAGATCTCTTGATTGAAAAGCGTACCAAATTACCAACCCGTGTTTCTATTTTATTTAACTTCATAAGTTAGGAAAAAATTCTTCAAAATAAAGGTGATGCTATTGCCTCTAGTGTACGGAGATGATACTGATTGTCGATTAAAGAAAACAACGTTCAATTCGGAAGATTCTCCATTTTTTACTCCAAGAACTAGTAGTTCACGATTTCTAAGAAATTAGTAGACAAATGTCGTGATAACTAGAGGCCTCTTTTACCCCGACCTAGGAATTATCACTTGGTTGAGAACATGGGCGAAATTAGAAAATTATTTTAGGACAAACAAAATATAAAATCGCATATCAAAAAAATAATTATACGATAAAAAAATATTTTTAGAGGGACAAATATAATTAAATACTAATACATATAATATATATTACTATATAGGTTTAATATAAATTTAAGGAGGTGACCAATGTCAGGAGGGGCAATTGCCCCTTCTGACAATACACCGGCTTCGCCCCTAGTTGAGAATGCAAAGAATTTGAGTAATGATTTTCAAAGAACGAGAAGAAATAATTGATGACCTACAAGATCTTCAAGATTGGTGTCTACAAAAGTCAAATACAAATGTAGGCTCAAGGGCTAGGGGTAGATCAACACATCAAAGGGCAAAGATCATTTCAAATTAAAGTATCAGTAATTTTTTTAATAGGCTTAATTATATTTTTGATCTCTCAAACTATTATATTTTTTTTTGTTTGATCTCTCTTGTTTAAAAAAAATTATTTAGTCCTTTAAAAATTATTTTTGTTTTCGTTTTATCTTTTCGTTAATTTTTGATGTTAAGTGCCTACATGAAATGCTGACATGGACTAAAGCGGGATCAAACGAAAAAAATAAGATATTTTTAAAAACTATATATATATATAACCTAAAATAGAATTATGTATTATTATGCTTTAGGTTATTAAAATGTATATTATTATGTTTTAGGTTATAAATATATATATATTTTTTCATTTAGTCACTTAAAATATCTCTTTTTTTTTCGTTTGATCACTAATACCAATAAGTGTTTAAGAGTGACATATTAATTTAGTTTTATCATTTTAAACTACTTCAGATCATTTTAAATCGGTTCAGAAAAAACATTCTAAACTCACCTATTTATGCATAATGGTAGGGGCATTTTAATATTTTTCCTGAACTAGTTTAAAATGGTCCAAAGCAATTTAAAATGGCAAAATTAAATTGATATCCTACTCTTAAACACTTATTTTGATTATCCAAGTTGTGGATCACATTTCATTATGCATAACATAATTTATGTGAATTTATGATGATTTTACAAAGCATTTCATTGCATATATGATCTAAAAAGTGAATCAGTTTAAAATGATCCAAAGCAATTTAAAATGATAAAAATAAATTGATATATCACTCTTAAACACTTATTTTGATGATCCCAAGTTGTGGATCACATTTGCATAATATAATTTATGTGAATTTATGTTGATTTTACAATGCATTTCATTGCATATATGACATAATAAGTGAACTAGTTTAAAATGACTCGAAACAGTTTAAAATGGTAAAAATAAATTTATATATCACTCTTAACCACTATTTTGATTATCCAAGTTGTTAATGACATTTCATTATGAATAATATAATTTTTGAGAATTTATGATGATTTTAGAATATTTTTTCTGAACCAATTTAAAATATCCTAAAGCAATTTAAAATGGTAAAAAAAATTGATATGTCACTCTTAAACACTTATTTTGATGATCCAAGTTATGGATCATATTTCATTATGCATAATATAATTTATGTAAATTTATGATGATTTTACAATGCATTTCATTGCATATATGACCTAATAACTGAATCAGTTTAAAATGATCTAAAGCAGTTTAAAATGATAAAAATAAATTGATATGTCACTCTTAAATACTTATTTTGATGATCCAAGTTGTGGATCACATTTCATTAAGCATAATATATTTTTTGTGAATTTATGATGATTTTTAAAAAAATTCCTAAATCAGTTTAAAATAGTAAAAAAAATTGATATGTCATGTCACTCTTAAACACTTATTTTGATGATCCAAGTTGTGGATCATATTTCATTATGCATAATATAATTTTTTTTGTATTTATGGTGATTTTAGAAAAAAAATTTGAACCAGTTTAAAATGATCTCAAGTAGTTTAAAATGATAAAAATAAATTGATATTTCACTCTTAATCACTTATTTTGATCCAAGTTGTGAATCAAATTTCATTATGCATAATGTAATTTTTGTAAATTTATGGTGATTTTAAAATACATTTTATTACATATATAAGGCCTAATAAGTGAACCAGTTTAAAATGATCTGAAATAATTTAAAATAAACTAAAGCAATTTAAAATGGAAGCAGTTTAAAATGGCCAGGAGTTAACTCTGTTAATAGCTGTGAGGGCATTAGTGATATTTTAAAAAATTGATTCCAAATTTAGGAAAAAAAATAGACTTTCTTATTTCAGGAAAAAAAAAAATTCCTAAGGAAATCAATGTTAAAGTATTGCTACCAAAACCTAAAGTTTTGAGGAATCTAACTTTTGTATCAGGAAAAAAAAAAATATGCATAGATAATTTCCATGACCCGGAGAATTTAGGAGGGACATAACTAGAAGTGAAATCAATTGGTTGGTATTTAGATTTAACCATATGAATCCAAATAGAGTCAACATTTGAAAGATAGAGTTGTATTCTTTTGGCATGCAAAGCATGGCCATAAGATAAATATCATGAACATTTAAGTCACTAAGACTCTTGGGTAGGGTAATAATGTTCCAATTTATAAGGATGCCTTCTGAGGCTACTCTTATTCCAAGTGAAGTTTTTTTTTTGTGATTTTATTCATGATTTTAGAGTATATTCAAAACATAAACATTGAGGGGAGTGGAATAAAATTTAGAACAAAATTATAACAAGGACTAACCTACAACCTGTGATAAGATTTGATTCTACCACCATGCTAATCTATTGTCTATTTGATCACTGATATTTAAAAAGGTATTTTTCACTTTTCATGCTTAACTAGGAACAAATGTGATATTTGACAAAGAGTGAAGTGTTACGAGGGAATATTTTTTCAAATTTGCTGAAATTAACAACTTGACCTTGTTAGATTTTATAGAACATAGTATGATCCAATACATGATATAATGAAATCATAAATAGAGCATGCATAAATTTATAAACATGGTAGAATTGCGAAAGCGTCGGATACTAACCTCCAGTCATTGAAATTGTATCGTTGTTTCGCTGCACTACTCTGATTGTGTCTCCTCCGTGTTCCTTCCTCAATAGATTTTCTAGTACTCTCTTCTTGAACCCTCAATAGATGGTGTAGAAATGTAGGAATGAGTATGCAGTGGCGGAGCCGGAAATTAAATTGGAGAGAGACAGACTCTCAAATCAACAGATACTTTTTAAATCCTAAAGCTCAAACAACAAATTAATTGATTGGGGCAACAAATCAATCCTAAAGCTCAAACAATAAATCCTAAAACTATCTCTGAATGCGGGACGTCGACTCCGGACTGAGCGTACGCGAGACGACAAGAGATTAGGAGGGAGACGCGGGACGCCGACTATGGACTGGGCGGACGTGGGATGGCAGGAGATTGCCGAGTAGAGGGAAAGGAGCACGCGGGACGCCGACTCGCCGAGTAGAGGCGCCAGAATGATCGCCTGGCTGAAGCACACAGACGAGATCAGGAGATTGGGAGTGGTGACGTCGGGAGATTGGGAGCGGTCGATAGAAGATCGGGAGGGGGGTTAGGTATCCGAAGAAAGAAAGAGGAAAATGATATAATTTCAGGATAGGGGGGATTTTATAATTTGTAGGGGGCAAAACATGATAAAAAATTCGGAATATGAGAATAATTCTCTAAAATAGATGGGGGCAAAATCGTCAATCATCCTATAAAAATCATGTATAAGAAGAAAAAAAAATCAAATTTGAGTGGGGGGCAATTGCCCCCCATCTTGCTCTACTAGCTCCGCCCCCGTGAGTATGGGGACCCATGAGTATTCTGGCATATTTATATACACATCTTGCCATCAAATGTGGAAAATAGGCTTTAACCGAATTTAGGATAGACATGGGTAAACTGATAAAACCATATAATATGTGGACCATATAAGGATAGCAACGTCGATACATGGTCCACATCAGATAATGACGTGGATCATGTCTAATTATATGTCACGTCTAACATTCTCCCATTTTGTCCATATATTAAAATACCTTGATGTTCAAAATCTCATATCTGCTTTAGATGGAATAAAACACACGAATCATAGCGACAAGTCCTCTTTGAGCGACTATTATCTTCTATGTATCACGATGCATTTCAATCCAAAATAACTTTATGAATAAACTCTATGTTTATTCTAGGTCCAATAGAAATTGCTATTCTCGAACAATATGTGTACACCATAAAATGAGAAATAACAAAACTGAATATGAGCTTTATTAAAGATAAAAATGTCTTTACAATAATTACATGATGGGACCAAGTCTCATTTGGTCTACATGATCCTTGAAATCATTTGGCGGCATACCTTTTGTCAAAGGATCGACGATCATCAATTCAGCATGAATGTGTTCAATGACCACTTAATTTTCTTTAACACGTTCCCTTATTGCTAAATACTTCATATCGATGTACTTGATTCGACTTCTAATTTTAGCCAAATGAACTGCAGCTGAATTGTCACAGTATACCTTCATGGGTCTAATAATAGAATCCACGAATCCAAGACCCGAAATGAAGCTCCTTAACCACACACCATGTGAGGTAGCCTCAAAATAAGTTACGAACTGTGTCAAGTTATCAGTTCGTCTATACATGAGCATGATATCGTTAGTACCCTTAAGGTACTTCATCACCTCCTTTGCAACATTCCAGTGGTCTATTTATGGATTACTATGAAATTTGCTTAGCATTCCAACGACAAATGCTATGTCGGACCTTGTACAAGCCTGAGCATGCATAAGGCTACCTACAGCCGAAGCATATGAAATGTTCTGCATCTGTTCCATTTCCAAAACATTTTTGGGACACTACTTAAGACTAAACATGTCATCTTTCACAATGGGTGCTACATACGGTTATCAATCTTTCATCTGAAATCTCTCTTAGACTTTATTGATATAGATCTTCTGAGATAAACCAAAAATGCCTTGAGATTTGTCCCTATGGATCTTAATGTCAATGACATAAGATGTCTCACTTATATCAAAATTCCTAGAGAGAAAATTGTTTCACCTCATATAGCAACCATTTTATCATTGGTTGCAAGTAAAATATCGCCCACGTATGAGATAAGAAAACAAAACTTACTCCCACTAATCAAGTGATATATGCATTGATCCATGATGTTCTCGACAAAATCGAATGAAGAGATCACCTCATGGAACTTTAAGTACCACTAACGGGAGGCTTATTTCAATTCATATATGGGCTTCTGGGCTTGCACACCAAGTGCTCACTGTTATTACAGGAGAATCTTTTAGATTGTTTCATATAAACCTTTCTCCTCTATATATCGATCGAGGAATATCATTTTCACGTTCATTTGATGCAATTCCAAGTCAAATATCATGATGATACGAAAGGAATCTTTCTTAGATACAAGAGAAAAGATCTCCGTGTAGTCAATTCCTTCATTCAAAGTGAATCCTTTGACTAAATTAATTTACATTTCCCTTACACAGAGAACTTTTCACCGAAGAGACGCACTCTCGACCTAAGACATTTTCACACCCGGAAGTCACCACCTTCTTATCGAGAGTCCTCTTCCACCTCAACCCTAAAGGATAACTAAACTAATCATAGTAAACACTACGTTTACACAAGTGGCTTTACTCCTTTTCACTAAGGATACCACTTCCACACAAGACCTAACACAAGGTCTTTACACACACAGATAAAATAGTTAAAATAGTAATAAAATTACAATTGAAAAGAGTTTAATATAAAACCAATAGTAAATGCTCCTTTCACAGCCTTAGAACCTCCAACTCACGGAGGGAATAGCTCGAGTCAATTTCCGAGTTGAGGAGCAGAGTGTGTGTAAGAAGGTGTTCGCAGAAGTAGCAGAGCGCGCTTAGATTTTTCTTTGGAAGACTTTAAATCCCTTCTTAAATGCTCAATAAAATTTGTAAAAACCAGGGAAGAAGATTAAATGAAGTATATGAGGGTGTATTTATACCCTCGTGAAGAAACGGTTGTTCAACGGATAGAAAACTATCCGTTATAGACCGCCGGTCGATTGGTCAGTCGATCGATCATTCGACCGACTGGTCGACCATTTCATTTTTCTCTCTGGTCAGTCGACAGCCCAGACGTAAGATCGTGCGATTTCTTCTTCGGTCGACCGACGCGATTGCGTCTTTGGCTTATATGTAGGTCGGTCGACCACCAACCTTACTGCCTATTTCAGGCCTCTATCGATCGACCAACCAGTCGACCGAAGTAGCCACTGCCTATTTTAGGCAGTGTTCGGTCGACCGACAAGGCTACTGCCTGATACTTTACCCTATTCGGTCGACCGCCCAGTCGATTGAATTTAGGCTGAGATTTGTTTCTTCAGCCGATTTTCTTCCGCGCTTTATTTCCGAGTTCAGGCTTTCAACGCGCATCATCTTGGAGAGCTCTCATGTGAACTTTGAGCCCTTCCAATATGACTTTGGTGCACGCGTCGCTCTTCGAGAAGTTTTCGCGACGAACCCGAGCGCGATGATCAATTTCTTTTCGATTTCTTTGATTTTTTCGATCGATGACATCGAACGCTAATTGATATGGAACCTGAAACATATTTTCAATGAAATCATTAGTCTCATGTTTGTTATCATCAAAAACTATCAAAATCGAGATTAAGACTAAGGTTGAAAACCTAAAGCCATTAATCTCCTCCTTTTTGATGATGACAATCTCCCCCATTTTTATTTGAAATAAACATGAAAACATGAAGGTGCTAAGTCTCAAGTTTTGTTATCTACTCATGTTTCTCATAATTAGGCATCAAGATATTAAACATGAGATAGTGTAAGTCTATGAATCAAGTTTGGGCTTAAGATGAAATTTTTAAGTTATTTTGTTGACTTAGGTCAACCTATCTCAAGATTTCAAAAATCAACCTTTTAAGTTTATACAAAATCATGTTTTTGACAAATATTTTTGGAACCAATTTTTGGATAAAATTTTTTTGATACCAAATATTGAATGGTCATTTGAAATGCATATATCAATTTTGAACTCAAAATAAATTTTCTAAGTTTATTTTTTCATCCTATATTATTTTCAAATAAACAAATGGATCCTAGCTATATATCATCCAAAATATCAAAATCATTTTTAGAAATGATTTTACTCATGAAATTGTGTGAATGATATTAGAAATGGAATCCAAAATGTGCACATGAGTTTCTATATGAAGTTTTCGAAGAAAAATCAAAGTATCGGAAAGATTGATATTTCATATAAGGATACTTTGTGTTTTCGAAATCCAACTTCAAAATTCCATTATAAATTAAATTTTGACAAAACTTTTTGAAATTTTTACTAATAAAACTAGATTTTTCAGTGAATGTGTAGTTTTAAGAATCATCTAAAAATGATTTTTCTATATTTTTCTAGAAATAACTGAAATTGGTGATACGAATTGTTGAACAAATGACAATTCCATAATTTTTCAGTTATTTTCAAATTTTTCAGTTATTTTCAAAGAATGCTTAGTTTTCATTCAAACATTTATGACACCACATAATGGTCATGTAAAGAGTATATGTCAAGTTTGAGATGAAAATTATATCCTTAAGTCAAGATATCAACCTAGCATGGTTTCATTCAAAACTAAACTAGTTTTAATGAAACTTGCTAAGTTTCAATCTTAACATTTACTCATGATTTTTCAAATTTAAACCTATGGATACCTAATATAAGTAAATCTAAACATGTTTCACAAATATGGATTGAAAATGAGACCTTTAAGTCAACTTGTTGACTTGGGTCAACATAGTTCAAAGAGAGGTAAACATGAATTAACCTCTATGTCATTTTATCTACATTCATATGAATTTTTCACTCTAAATGCATGAAAACATATCATACCTATTTCTAAACATGTTTATGAAGTTTGGACTTAAAATCAAGTGTCCAAGTCAGTTTGTTGACTTAGGTCAGACCTTTTAAGCTTAAGTCCGCTAATGTGATCTAGTTATCACATTTTCATTTACACATGAATTTTCAAGATTGAACACCTAGAGTCATATCATGTGTATCTAAATATGTTTGTTTGATATTTACTCAAAATGAGGTCTCTAATATAAGTTTTAACCTAGAGCAAGTTTCATTCAATCAAGATATCATGAAATTACCTAAGTTATCCAAAATTTTCTTACTCATGAAAATTCAAACATTTATCATGCAAAATCAATCATGAGTATATAGAGACATCATTAAAGCATTAATATTCAATCATCATACTAAGTTTTTTTGTAAAGTTAAATTCATACCTTATTTTAAAAAATTTCATTTCATTTCAAGTTTAACTTAACATGAAGTCTCTAGAGAAAAATTTTAACCTAGTTCAAGTTTCATTCAATCAAGATATCATGAAATTAAGCTAAGTTAACAAAAAAATTCTTACTCATGAAGATTCAAATATTTATCATGCATAATCAATCATGAGCATAGAGAAATCATTTAAGCATGAGTATTCAATTATTTTTACAAAGATTTTTGCAAAAATTAAAATCATACATTTTTCATGAAAATTTGCCCAACTTTTCATATCCTTTTTCATTTTCTTCTAGATAGCATACCTTACCAATTCTTAACTTGCAAGTAGACTTCATTAGTATCATAATGAAATAATATGTCAACTTAGCAAGCTAACTTACTCCATAGCAAGGTTCAATGCAATGTTCCATTTAAAAGCCTTAACCTATGCTAGATAGTTAAGATTCATTTTTGAAATGTTGTCATGATATCTAAATGAATCTAATGAGATCTTAGGATGTGAAATATTTGGGGAATAAGATCTCTACCTATGTTTAACTAGTTTGGACTTAAAGAAATATCTCTAATAGCAAGTATCAACCTAGAGCAAATTTCATTCAATGAAATTTGCCTAAGTACTAAGATTCTACCTATTCATGAGAAATCAAGGATTTTACATGCAATTTTAGTCATGAGTATAGAGACATGATTTTATCTTAACCAATGAGGTATAACACTTAAGATTTTGAAATTATCAAGGTTATATCCTATTCATGATGATTTAGCCAAACTAATCATTTTCTTCCTAGTAAGCCTTCCTAAAATATTTATAACTTGCAAGTAAGCTACACTAATATTTTTAGAGAAAATATAGCTACTTAGCAAGCTAACTCAACCAAAAAGCAAAGAGAAGCATTAAGTATCATTATCAAATACCACTTTGCTAAATGGTTTCAAATTCGTTTCAAAATAAAATCGAGTGATATCAAAACGAACTTTAAGAGATCACAAGAATAATAAATGAAAAATATGATCTTCAACCCTTCCTATTGGTTGAAAACCGAAAGACCACAATGTGTCTACGATTTAGAACCGCAAGGTCGCTTAGGCCCATTACAGGCCACTTGGGTCTCCGAAGAGACCGAAGATCAAAAATCAAAAACATTTTCTGAAAGATGTTAAGAGCGAAGAAAATCAATCAATTTTAAGCATGTATCATAACTCCAACTTAGATAAAGCAAATGGATATAGGAGATGATACCGGAATAGATTTGATACCAACTTTACCTAAGGCATCAAGGAGATTTGAAGTTGCAACCTCTTGGAGATTTTTTTATTAAGATCTAAGGTCAACTTCAATCCTTCAATTTCTTTACCCTTGTGTGGTTCCTCCCCCAACAAAAGAGCATGAGACCTTTGGTATCCAAATAGCTTTGGGTTCTATGGGGTTAATGGGCTTAGGTACCCAAAGTGTCTTAACAACACTAGGGTTCACTTTGAAAGCACAATCATATATGGCATGCCCATAAATACCACAACAAAAATAATGTCCATTAAATTTCTTTTAGTTTTTGCTATGGACGTGAGGTTTAAAGTTGGAATGCTCAACATGTGAAATATAATGAGCATGAGCATTCTTTTTTGGAGATTTCCTAAATGAGACATTTTGATTTTTAGGACTCCTAAGAGATGAAGCATTTGATAAGTTACTAGTTTTCTTACTCAAGAAAATAACCTTACTTTTTAAGTCATTGATGGATTTGTGTAAAGCTTGAATTTGAGATTTTAACAAGCAATTTTCATTTTTCAAGATATCATGCTCAGATTTGAAATCACTTATACAATCCTTACCATTGAGATTCACATTATTTTTTGTGTTTTCATTCTCATTTCTAATTTTTGAAATCTTAGTTAACAACTCATCATTCTCAATTTCTAATTCTTCATTTTTATGTTTCAAATCCTTAATCTCAAGTTTCATATCATCATGGCAAGAATTAAAAGAACTAGATTTCATTTTCTCATTTTCTAATTTGCATTCATGCAATTGAGAACTAAGATTTAAGTTTTCTTTCTTCAATTTCTTATTTTCCTTGTTCTTTTTTACAATGATGGCATACATTTTCTTGTTTTCTTCTAGTAGTTCTTCATAAGACATGTCAAGGGATTTAGAGCTACTGGTATCACTATCATTAATATTTTGAACATGACTAGAGGATGGAGAATATATATACCTCATCTCGAAGACCCATGAGGCAAATGTTTGATGTAGCTTTATCGGCATGTCTAGAATAGACTTCACTTGTTTGAGATGTGGATGAGGAAGCACACTTCTTTTTGTATTTCTTCTTCAAGAGTGGATAATTTTTCTTCTTGTGTCTCTTCTCTTGGCAAAGAAAGCACCTAAGTTTTCTTTTCCGATTCTTGCTTGTGCTTCTTTGGCTAGAAGTGCTTTAGGCATCAAAAACTTTATTAGGACTAAAGGTATGACAATTGTCATCACCTCCTTCATTGAAATTAGTAAGCTCCTTAGTTTTTGCATAATCATAAAGCATATTCAAGCAAGCCCAAATAGCGAAAGCGGAAGTGCAATGCATGATCTTTTCAAAAATCTTATCATCCAAAGAACAAAATATACAATTTGTAGTTTTTGTATTTAATTCAAACATATCAATTTGTTCTTGGGTCCATGCATTTATATTTTCCTTAGGTTCAACATATTGGATTTTTACCATCTTAATAATACCTAAACCTTGGGTCTTTAGAAAGGTGTACATCCTAGATTTTCATATACCAAAGTTCGAGACATCGAACCTAGGAGGTGCGAAAACAACCGACTCTAGAGTCATTTCAAGATCGAGATGAATTGTAAAGGGATGGTGAAATCACAATCTACGACCCGCTCTGATACCAATTATTAGTGAAATGACAACACTAGATGGGGGATGAATAGTGTGTTTACTAATTCGATTAGTCTAAATTCTAATTTAATCGTTTCTTGATTAGTTTAGGCGATTTGCAACTTGATGATTTTATATGCGGAAGCAATAAATGATTTAGTAATTAAAACAAATAAAAAATCAATGCAAACACGAGATTTATAGTAGTTCGGCCCCAATGCCTACTCCACTACCTAAGCACCCCGCTTAGGATTTCCAAACTAGTTTTACTAGATTAATTTACGTTTCTCTTACACATAGAACTTTTCACTGAAGAGACATACTCTCGACCTAAGGCACTTCAACATCCGGAAGTCACCGCTTTCTTATCGAGAGTCCTCTTCCATCTCAACCCTAAAGGACAACTAAACTAATTCTAGTAAACAGTACGTTTACACAAGTGGCTTTACTCCTTTTCACTAAGGATACCACTTCCACACAAGACCTAACACAAGGTCTTTACACACACAGATAAAATAGTTAAAATAATAATAAAATTATAATTGAAAAGAGCTTAATATAAAACCAATAGTAAATGCTCCTTTCACAGCCTTAGAACCTCCAACTCATCAAGGGAATAGCTCGAGTCAATTTCCGAGTTGAGGAGCAGAGTGTGCGCAAGAAGGTGTTCGCAGAAGTAGCAGAGCGCGCTTTGATTTTTCTTTGGAAGGCTTTAAATCCCTTCTTAAATGCTCAATAAAATCTGTAGAAACTAGGGAAGAAGATTAAATAAAGTATATGAGGGTGTATTTATACCCTCGTGAAGAAACGGGTGTTCAACGGATAGAAAACTACCCGTTATAGGCCGTCGATCAATTGGTCGGTCGACCGACTGGTCGACCGATCATTCGACTATTTCATTTTTCTCTCTGATCGATCGACCGATGGGTCGACCGCCCAAAGGGAAGATCGCACGATTTCTTCTTCGGCCGACCAGTCGATTGACCGACGCGATTGCGTCTTTGGCTTATATGCAAGTCGATCGACTGCTCAATCGACTGCCAACCTTACTGCCTATTTCAGGCCTCTATCGGTCGACCGAAGCAGCCACTGCCTGATACCTTACCCTATTCGGTTGACCGCCCAATCGATCGAATTTAGGCTGAGATTTGTTTCTTCAACTGATTTTCTTTCGCGCTTCATTTTTGGGTTCAGGCTTTCAACGCGCATCATCTTGGAGAGCTCTCGTGTGAACTTTGAGCCCTTCCAATGTGACTTTGGTGCACGTGTCGCCCTTCGAGAAGTTTCCGCAATGAACCCAAGCGCGACGATCAATGTCCTTCCGATTTTTGATTTTTTCGATCGAGGACATCGAACGCTAATTGATATGGAACCTGAAACATATTCTCAATGAAATCATTAGTCTCATGTTTGTTATCATCAAAACCGAGATCAATGCTAAGGTTGAAAACCTAAAGCCAACAATAAGGAGTTCAAAATAAAATGCACTTGAAATGACTCAGACATACCAATCTGTAGTTTTTAAGTTGGGTCGTTATATTCCTCATCTACATGATGTGCTAATGCACACCTCTAACTTTAGTGAACCTCAATGATAACAGTTTAGTCATTAAGGTGTTGGCAATGACCTTATTTGAATATTGAAACTGTTCATTTATAGTCTTTAGTAGATTCCTTACATTATTACCCAAATAAAACCACGAATACTAGCAAAAATATGTGGGTTTTTTTATGAACATCACTAAGGCGATGGGATTGCTCCTACTGTTCATAAGACACGACCTCAGTCGTAATGCTAGTATTTGTAGAAGCATGTGATTTATCTTTCCTTATAGTGTAATATATGTTCATGCACTCTAAATGAAAGAGAATTCTTTCCCTTTATATTCTATAATTGTCCCTAGTTAGTTCGGAAAAACAGACTTAAAGTTAGAGTAGTTTAAAAATTTTAAATTGTTGCATATTTAAACCATATATTAATGCTCATAATCTAAATAGAGACATATGAGATTCTAATTTTACCAATATAAACAAGAAAAATAACATCTGTCAATACAATAAAAAACTGTTTGTGGGCTAAGCTTTTTATTTTAGGAGTCATGTTAGACTTTGGATCCGTTCGTTTCGCAAACAGTTTAGTACGTACAGAACAGACTAGTCAGTACTATATAAGGTTGTACAGGACAACATAATTAATAGTCACATGTTCATTTCGCACGGTATTGAACATCAAATTTAGTACTATCTTTCATTCAGTTTGTATTATCACAACACATGATATGACAATTTGATGAAAATACTCTTTGTACTATTTCTTTTTCATTTCATCATATAAAGGATACTAGACAATATTATATATTTTTATAATAAAATATTCATTTTAATTAACATAACAATTATAAATCTAATTAATATATTTTATTACAATTATATCACAAGTAGATTAATTAACTAACATATTGCGACATGGAGGCCCCGGCGTCGTCGACGACGCAGCTACACCGCCTCCCATACTGAGTATACATGCTAATATAGTGAGTATACCTTACTATAGGGGAAGAGCTACTGTAGCAGGATGGGGGGCAGCTCCCCCCCCCCCCCCCAATCCATTTTTTTTCTTATATATATCATTTGACGATTTTGCCCCCATGAATTTTAAAAATTAGCCCAATATCCTCAAATTTTAGATATTTAATCTTTCTTTTCTTTCCCGATACATAACCCCGCGTCGGCTCGTCCCCTCCCCATCTCCTCGATACGTAACCCTCGTTCCCTCCGCGGCTCCGCCAATCGCTCCCAAAATCCCAATCCCCATCTCCGCCGATTGACGATCGTCCCCTCCCCATCTCCTGCCGTCCGCGACTTCGCTATTGGCTTTAGGTTTTCAACCTTGGTCTTAATCTCGGTTTTGATGATAACAAACATGGAACTAATATTTCGTTAAGAAATCTCTCAGGTTCCATATCGAGTAGCATTCGATGTCCTCGATCGGATATATCGGAGAAATCGATAAATTGGAAGGACATTGATTGTAGCGCTCGGGTTCATCGTGGAATTTCTTGAAGCTCGACGAGTGCACCAAAGTCGCATTGGACGAGTCTAAAGATCAAATGAAAAGCTCTCCAAGTTGATGCTCGTTGAAATCTGGAACCCGAAAATAAAGCGCGCAAGAAAAAGGGCTTAACAATCAATATCAGCCTATGTTCGGTCGACCGAAGAGTGTAAGAAAA
The DNA here is from genome assembly GCA_034359265.1 of Canna indica. Lineage (NCBI taxonomy): Eukaryota > Viridiplantae > Streptophyta > Magnoliopsida > Zingiberales > Cannaceae > Canna > Canna indica. The sequence continues at coordinate 72,033,065 of CP136894.1, read as the reverse complement.
AAAGGCAGTATCCCTTTCGGTCGATCGGTCGATCGATCTAACAGTGCCAAAAATTGGCAGTGGCTACTTCAGTCGATCGGATGATCGACCGACAGAGGCCAAAACCTGGCAGAGGACGCGTCGGTCGACCGATCGGTCAACCGGACTGCGGATCGCCAAAGCAGCAATCTGCGTTGGTCGACCGAAGTAGGGGAACATAGAGTTGTGTCTGGCGGTCGACCCATCGATCGACCGCACAGAGAGAATAAGCAGCGGTCGCTCTAAGCAGTCGATCGGTCGGTCGACCGGCCAATCGACTGAGCGGCTGTAACGGCTAGAGTTTAGCCCGTTGAGCTGACGTTTCTTTGAGAGGGTACAAATATACCTCATATAACTCATTTAACCCTTCTCTCCCTAATTCTTACAGATTTAATTAAGCAATTTAAGAAGGGAATTAAGCCTTCCAAAAGATTTTATGCTTGCACTCAGTTCTTCCGCCGACATCTTCTTCAAGCGCACGCTCTTCCTCAACTCGGGCTTCAACTCGAGCTCTATGACTCACCGAGTTGGAGGCTTTGAAGGCTTGGAAAAGAGCATTGATTCTTGGTTTCATTTCTAAGCTCTTTTCATTGTAATTTTTACCTGTTGTTTTTGGAATTGAGTTTGTATCAACCTAGGTTGCTAGGTTTGATTTGGTTGGTGGTTGCCTTTATGATTAAGGTTTAATTCCACCGTTGTAAACCGTTGTAAAGCATAACTAGCTAGGATTAAGTGAGTTGTCCCTTAGGGTTGAGGTAGAAGAGTGCTCTCGGTAAGAAGGCGGAGACTTCCGGGTGTGGAAGTGTCTTAGGTCGAGAGTGTGACTCTTCGAGTCAAAATCCTCATTGTAAGGGTAACTACATTAATCTAGTAAAACTTAGCTTGGAAATCCTAAGCGGGGTGCTTAGGTAGTGGAGTAGGCATTGGGGCCGAACCACTATAAATTTATGTGTTAGCATTATTTTTTTGTTGTTGATTGTGCTTAATTGTTTTACCTTGCTTCCGCATTTAATCACAAAATTGCAACTTGCCTAAGTGATCTAAGTAAACGAATATAATTAAAATTAGGCGAAAGATTTAGTTAACACACTATTCACCCTCCCCCCCTCTAGTGTTGCCATTTCACCTACATTAGCGTTCATCGGCGCCGACTTGCCTCGCCTAAAGAGCCAGCTACCATCCGCGACTCCGCGTCTGCCCACTCGCCTCGCCTGAAGAGCCAACTGCCGTCCGCGACTCCGCATCCGTCGGCGCCCACTCGCCTCGCCTGAAGAGCCGGCTGTCGTTCGCGACTCCGTGTCGTGAACTCGTCTCCGCCTCTCCGACGTCCCGCACTCCCGCATCCAACATCTCCCCAGTCGGTTGGTCGTTGTCCCGTGATTCCGTCGATGTCGTCGTCCACTTGACCACTCGGCAGTCGGCACTCATCCGGACTCCGGAGGTATTGAGGATTTCACAGCAGTGGCAGTCCTGGCGGAGGTAAGGATTACATTTAATTTTAATTTTAATTCATGTTTGATTAAGATTCATGTTTAATTTTAATTTTAATGTCAATTAATTTTAATATCAATTGATTAATGTGATATATCCAACAGCAACAGGTATATCACATTATTCTTAATTTTAATGTCAATTGATTCATTTTAAATTGACTGTAGTTTATTTTTCATGTTTCATTTAGTTTCATGTTTAATTTTAATTTGATTCCATGTTTTACTGATTTATTTAATTGCTTGATTGTTTGATTAAATTTTATTTGATTGCTTGATTGCTTGAGTTGATTTTATTGTTTGACTGCTTGATTTCAATTAATTTTTATTTAGTAGATATGGAGAATTATTTTAAAAGAAAATTTATGCCCAGAGGTGAATCATCGTCTTCGGCTAACAAAGAAGTAAATACGGAAGTTGAATAAGAGAATCGTAGCTCAAAAAGATTGTATGACATTGATTTAGCAAATCTTTCAGCAGACCCAGGGTTACGTCATTCAATTAGTGATTATCATCCCAACATTCAAGATGATGTTCGAAGAGCATATTTGCAAAGAAAACCTTGTCAACCTCGTGGTCATGAGTTTTCCCAAACATTGCAAGGCAAACTTCAGAGAAGGTTTTGTGAATCTTGGTTTGATCAACATCCCAATTGGTTAGAATACAGCATAAAGAAAGATGCAGCTTATTGCTTATGTTGTTATTTGTTTAAATCGGAGAGTAACAATGATGCTTTTGTCGTAGATGGATTTAGAAATTGGAAAAAGAAGGAGAAAATAGATGCACATGTTGGTGGTTCAAATAGTTTGCACAATCAGGCTTTGAGTAAATGTTGGGCACTTTTGAATCAACGCCAACATCTCAGAATAATTATAGAGAAGCAAACAAAACAAGCTCGAAGTGACTACCAAGTTCGTTTGCTTGCATTTATTGAAACTTGTTGTCTTCTTTTAAGACAATGTTTGGCATTTCGTGGTCATCATGAATCCACTGATTCAGACAACCGATAAAATATTTTAGAAGTCTTGAAGTTTTTAAGTGATCACAATGCAGATATTGGGAGAGTCACTCTAGATAATAGCCCTGAGAATGTTAAATTGGCATCTCTAGATACCCAACGTGATATTGTGCGTGTTTGTGCAATTGAGACTTCTAAAGTAATTGTTCAAGGGATTGGTGATTCATTATTATCTATCTTAGTAGATGAAGCTCGAGATATAGCACTTAAAGAGCAAATGGTTGTTGTTATTCGATTTGTGGACAAGCTTGAACAAGTGGTGGAGAGACTATTGGGTATTGTCCATGTTGCTGACGCGAGTGCTTCATCACTTAAAACAGAGATAGATGCACTATTCTCCATAAATAACCTGAGCATATCAAGATTACGTGGCCAATGCTATGATGGGGCAAGTAATATGTCAGGTAAATTCAATGGACTCAAATCTTTGATTCTAAGTGAGAATAGTTGTGCATATTATGTTCATTGCTTTGCACATCAAGTTCAATTAGCACTTGTAGCTGTGGCTAAAAATCATGATATGATTTCTGAGTTCTTCCTTTTACTCTCAATGGTTGTGAATTTTATTGGAGGCTCATGTAAACGCCATGAAATTCTTTTAGAGTGTCAATCAATGAGACTTTTAGAAGAAATTCAAAGTGGTGAAATCAAGATTGGATTAGGACAGAATCAAATGTCCACTCTTAAACGAGCCAGTGGTACTAGATGGAGTTCATTTTTCAGTACTGTTGTTAGCTTGATTAAGCTATTTTCTGCTGTTATTGATGTGCTTGAATTTGTTCAAGAAAATGGAAATCGAGAACAAAGAGGTGAAGCATTACTTTTGTTAAATGAACTACAATGTTTTGATATCGTATTATCTCTTCATTTGATGAAACATATTTTAGGAATCACCCATGAGTTATCACAGGCTTTGCAAAAAAAAGATCAAGATATTGTGAATACAATGCAAGCAGTGCAAATAGCCAAACAACGGTTACAAAAATTTAGAGACAGTGGATGGGATAATTTGTTGGAAGAGATTGCTTTGTTCTGTAGCAAGAGAATATAAATGTTCCTAACATGAATGATATATATGTGAGTGTGGGACGTCATCGGCGCAATGTTGAAAGAAACACCAACTTGCATCGTTATAAAGTTGAGATTTTCTATACTATCATTGATATGCAGCTTCAAGAACTTAACAGTCGCTTCAATGAGGTGAACACGGAACTACTTCTATGTGTTGCATGCTTGAGTCCAATTGATGCATTCTCCTCTTTTGATAAAAGAAAATTGCTTCGTCTTGCTGAATTTTATCATGTTGAATTCTCATCAATTGAGATTGATCTTCTTGATAATCAATTGAAATCTTATATTATTGATATGACATCTCATCAAGGATTTTTGAATCTTTCTAGACTGACTGATCTTGCTATACATATGGTGAAATATAAGAAGCATAGATTGTATTCATTGGTATATAAGCTTATCACTTTAGCCTTAATTTTACCTATTGCTACTGCTACAGTTAAGCGTACATTTTCTGCTATGAAGATTGTGAAGAATCGATTGCGCAACAGTATGGGAGATCAGTTCTTGTCTTATTGTTTGATTACACTTGTTGAAAATGATATTTTCAATGCAATAGACAATAAAATTATTATGCAATGTTATCAACATATGAGAACTCGTAGAGAAGTATTGTAATTTTTTTATGTCTAAGACTTTAAGTTATGTTCTATGCTTTGCATTATGTATGGATGATATCTATAATGACTTTTATATACGATGTAATCAATTATCTTTTTATAAAAAATGCTTCTTTTTTCATGTACAATATCGTTGATAATTTGATATTTGTTCATTTGAGAGTCTGTCCCCCTCCAATTTGATTTATGACTCCGCGACTGCCTGACTGCATAGAAAGTATACATAACCATAATATTTTATTTGACTAAAGATCAATTTTCGATCCAAATATACTCTCGATAAATAGAGATATAACTCATTTGAATATATTATATTTTAATCCAAATATACTCTTCCTAAATATAGATATCTACTCAATTTCTATCAAAATATACTCTCTTTAAGTCTAAATATACTCTCTTTTAATCTAAATATTTAATCTAAACATGGATATATACCTAGTTTCTACCTAATTATATTATATTTGACACCAAATATACTTTCTCTAAATATAGATATATATACTCAATTTCTATCAAATATTTTTTTTTGAGTCTAAATATACTTTCTTTTGATTCAAATATACTCTTTATATATATATATATATATATATATATATATATATATATATATATATATATATATATATATATATATATATATATATATATATACTATCTTTTAATTCAAATAAATTATCTTTAAATATAAATATATTCATTTTTGGAAAATTGGACATTCTTGCAAAAAAAAAATACATATATTGAAAATACAAACAAGGCTATTGTTATCATTTTCAACTTTGTACCAAAGTAACAAACTCTTGTTACTCTAAATTGCAGTAACAAAAAAATAAGTCTGGTATATTGTACTGAGACATCATTCTTATTATGTTCATGGTACGTTTTCGCAAACGAACATGAGAAAACTTGTGTTGTCCAGTGTTATACCATAAAATTATGCGAAACGAATGGACCATTTATGTGAAACTAACAAACTATATACATTTTCCTAATACATGTAGGCTAATTAGCTAAAAAAATAATCTATTATTTCACCTAATTAACTATATAAGTATGACAAAAATTCCTCTGGGATAACATTTATCATACTCTAAATAATTAATTACAAATTGATGTCATATATATATATGTGTGTGTGCGTGTGACCTAAACATTACCAAGTATATAATTTAACATAACTAATGATGCTTTGACTACTCATCAATTAGTCAAATTTTATGGGTCATATGACATCATAATAATGCAGCATAGATGATTACATGAAATAATATAATATCATTCATAATATGCATCATAATATTAAATGATCGATATAGTCTTTTTTTTAAATCTCTTTATAAAATAATATTTTAATTTATATGCATTAGTGTATATATATATATATAATAATAATAATAATAATAATAATAATATACTTTTTGCATATATAATTAATATAATATATACTTTATTATATATCAAAAATTAATTTTTATTTATAATAAATATGGAAAAAATTATATATTAAATTAAAATAAGTACGTAAAAAATTCAATGATTATCTAATCTATAATATTGTGAATATAAATTATAAATTTTGTACTAAATACAAATATGAGTATGAAATTAATTTTTTCCTTCAAATATAATGCAAAAAGTGCAATTTACCTAGAGGTACCTAGGTATGTTACTTCCTGCATTTTGCATAAAATTATACTTACTCAAGAAATTGTACTTTTTGCAAAATACAGAAAATATGTACTTTTTCCTGCTTTCTATGAAGTATAATTTTTTTGAGAAAAATAATATCAACTAAATGAGACTTAAAGCGCACGGAGGTAAAGAGAAAGTGGATTATTATCCCTGAAAACTTAGACGGCTCTTGTGTTCATCAGGTTGCAAACAAATGTGAGGTTCGAGAAAGTTTGTACGGTGGAGTTTTTTCATTGATTACCATGTGAGGTGTTCGATGAAAGATAACTATATACGACAAGGAGTGTGCTGAATATATCGTCAAGTCTCTTGGTTTTTTTTTTCATTTGATTTAACTTTTTTTTCTTTTCAATATTCTATTTGATTCCTATATTTAATTATTTGATTCATCGTGATGGAGACTAAGTAATGAGTGCGTTGATCGAGGATGTGGTCAAACTTTTTGGTATTATTTTTAGTTTGATTTCAGATTTCTTTTCTCTTTTCAATTTTGATTTCTATAAAAGCATTGCTACGATGCATTTTGATGTGATTTATGAAATTTGTATTTGGATAAGATCTCAAAATGCATGGAAGATCTAAAACTAGTGTACTAAGGATTGAGCAAGATCTTCACGTACAAATATCTTGAAAAAAAACTATATATTTAATTATTAAAATCTAAATTTGATTTATTAGTATTCATAAGAACTATTTTATATATTTATATTATCTAATTTCGAAATTTTAATTATGTTCTTTTTCATTATCTAAGAATTTATTCAATTAACTTTAACATGTTTTTAAAAGATATATTCAAGTATTTATGTATTTTACTATTATATATATTGCATCCAATAAATTAGATATTGATACACAATTTAATATGTGGTGCTAAATAAAATGTTAAGTGAGTGATTTTTATCTTATATCCATTAAATTATTGTTGAAATAAATAGTTAAATTTAAGGTACTTAACGATAATTATATAGTATTATTTATTTGAAAAGACATATGATATCTTACATTGTGTTTATATTACTAAATCAATCAAATGAGTTAACTAAATAATGAAATTATCAAATAGTCAAGTAAATTCTATTTGAACAATGCTATTAATTATACTAAATTGATATAATAATTGTAATTTTTATTTTAAAATCTTCATATTATATTTTAATAAATTTACAATGTAAAAAATTTTAGTTATGATATAACAATATTTATGGAAGTAATATATGTTTTTAAACCATTAGCTAAAAAATGATTTCTTAATTTGATTGTGAAACCATTTTAGTAATTTGTATATTATAATCAATTGACTCAAATAAATGTTTACAATTGAATTTTTAGAATACAATATTTTCAATTCCTAAAGTTAATTACTTATTTTATAATTGAATTTGTCTTATATATTTTAAAAAGAGAAAATTAATGAAAATGATCCGAACTTTGACGTTTTTAACAAATATAGTACATTCTTTTATTTTCATTCTTTTATTTGAAATAAATATGTATTCCAACTTTTAAATTATAATAATTATAGACTTTCATTAGATCTCTATTTATTTATTTGTTATATGCTGACGTGGAATGTCATGTAAGCACAGAAAAATTAGTTTTTAAATTCGGGATGCCACATCATCATTAATCCTACGTGGCAATTTTAAAAAAAAATATATAAAAAAATTTAATGAAAATGGTCCGAACTTTGACGTTTTTAACAAATATGGCACATTCTTTTATTTGAAACAAATATGTATTCCAACTTTTGAAATTATAACAATTATAGACATGTTAGATTTCTGTATAACAATTATAACAAATATGTATTTACCCGTTATGTGCTGACGTGGAACGCCACGTCAGCACATAAAAATTATTTTTTAAAATTCAGAATGTCACGTCATCGTTAATCTTACATAGCAAATTTTTAAAAAAAAATATTTTAAAAAACTAAAATTAATTCACGTCACCACCACAACTTAAAAACTTCAAACCTAATATCCAACCAAATTAAAAAAACTAAAACATGCCGCCCACTCGACTCGTCACCCTCGACAAATCACTCGACGAAGGTGCTCCTGTCGCCGGTGCCTCACGTCGCCTACCATTGTCATCGGCGCATCACCTCGACTGGTCTCGCCTCACGTCGCTTATGGTCGCCGGTGTATACTTATTGTCGTCGCTAATATCAGTATACATATCAGTATATTGATATTGATATTTAATTAAATGAGCTGATTTCAAAAAATTGATATAAAAATACATTCAAGGTAAAATATACCAGAGAGGAAGCTGATGATGTATCTCATCGTGTAGGTAAAATAGTCCTCCGCTGTCGATTTGATCTACGAACCATGGTATGAAGTTAGATTGATATCTAGGTTTAGGGTTCATGAGACAAGCCTCGGTGACAAAAAATAGATATCTCGGGCCTGCAATAAAGGTTAGGTGAAAGATTACCTTTGGGATGAAGCGCCAGCGAGACCAGGCAAGAAATAAGAAGAAAAAAACCTTCGGGGTTAGGCGTCGACGATAATAAGCGACGTGAGACGAGACTAGTCGAGGTGAGGCGCCGATGACAATGGCAGGCGACGTGAGGCGTCGGCAACAGGAACACCTTCGTCGAGGGATTTGTCGAGGGTGTCGAGTCGAGTGGACGACAAGTTTTAGTTTTTTATTTGGTCGAATATTAGGTTTAAAGTTTTTAAGTTATGGTGGTGACGTGGATTAGTTTTAATCTTTTAATATTTTTTTTAAAAAAATGCAGCGTAGGATTAAAGATGATGTGACATCCTGTATTTTAAAAATAATTTTTATGTGCTGCGGTGGCGTTCCACGTCAGCACATAACGAGTAAATAAACAGAGATCTAACATGAGTCTATAATTATTATAATTTCAAAAGTTCAAATACATATTTATTTCAAATAAAAGAATGAGTCATTTGTTAAAAACGTCAAAGTTCAGATCATTTTCATTTATTTCGCTATTTTAAAAAAAAAATCTACCACGTAGGATTAATGATGACGTGGCATCTCGGATTTTAAAAAATAATTTTTATGCACGTCAGCACATAAGGGGTAAATAAACAGAGATCTAATGGGAGTCTATAATTGTTATAATTTTAAAAGTTAGAATACATATTTATTTCAAATAAAAGAATGAGTCATATTTGTTAAAAACGTCAAAGTTCGGGTCATTTTCATTAATTTCCATATTTCAAAAAAAATCTACCACGTAGAATTAATGATGACGTGGCATCTCGGATTTAAAAAACAATTTTTATGTATTCAACACATAACAGATAAATAAACAGAGATCTAACGGGAGTCTATAATTGTTATAATTTCAAAAGTTGGAATATATATTTATTTCAAATAAAAAAATGAACCATATTGGTTAAAAACATCAAAATTCAGACCATTTTCATTAGCTTTCCCTTTTAAAAATAATCTTATGATTTCATTATTTTTAATTACCTATTTGATCGGATAATGGAGGTGAAATAATACTTGAGTCGAGTTATCTATGGTAGGAAAACACGTCTCAAAGAGCTCTGGCGATTTGGGTGATTCGGGCGATCCTGACTCGACCCTCTCCCCGACCAATCTTCCCAGGCCAAAGAAATCGCCGGATCCCGGCAACTCTTCAACACTCAGGAAATCCTTTGGCAATCCTTTGACATCAAATAGATATGTTCCTGCTATTGATGACTCAAGGATGAATCCTACAAGCGGCAATCTAATTATTAAATCAAGTTATTCCTCAAGTACTTCTATGAAATCCCCCCTATATGGATCTGCATTTATTGCCCCTAGATCTACTGTGTCATCCCATACGAATGATTCTGCAAATAACTCATTGAATGCTTCATTAAATGACACATCTAATAGACAAAGTAATATGCTGAATGCGATCAGAAATCCTCTTTTTGATCACAATCTGTCATCGCAAAGGAAACCGAGTTCATGGGCTTCTCTATTCAAAGAGTCAAATCTGTTTGACAATTTGCCACACAGAGATGATATCACTGAAAAAATAGAAAAAATGCAAAAGAACTCTTCGGATGAAGTGTTCATAGATGAAGGACTAATTCAGTCATGCAGATCAAATTGGATAAATAGTCTGTATTGAAAGTTTTATGGTAAAACCCCACCTCTTGCACTTGTACAAGTAGCAATGGCCAAAATTTGGAAAGTGAGTTGTTTGATTCAAGTAGTTGATTTAGCATCTGGATGTTTTTGTTTCAAGTTTGCAAATGCAGACGATATGGGAAAAATATTATCGAATGGCCCATGGTTTTTAAGAGGACAGGTATTACTCCTCATTCCCAGGAGAGAAAACTTCCAACCTGTGGTTGAAAGAATAGATACCATCCTCATCTGGGTTCAGTTCCTAGGACTTCCAATTGAGTTATTACATGGACAAATTTTAACTGAACTAGCATCTGCAATTGGTAAACCACTTAAAGTTGATCATATTACATTGCAAGGGAACATGGCAAAATTTGCCAGGGTATGTATACTTTGGGACTTAAATAAATCAGTTCCTAATGGAATATGGATAAATGCATTGGGCAAGAGATTTTGGCAAGCCTTAGCCCTTGAAAACATACCCAAATTATGCTTCAAATGTGGAAAGATATGTCACTTAGAAACTCATTGTGGGATCAGCCAAGGTACAACAGTGAATGAATCTGCAGATACTTTGGTCACTGACAAACATAGTAAAATGACAGCTACAACAGCATACAAGAGTTTATATGGACCGTGGCAAATTATAAATAAAAGGAAAAACATATCAAAAAAGACAGTGAGTGATCAAAATACTAGTAAGCAAAATAGATTTGACATCCTGCAGAATAGCGATGATAATGATAATGAAAATGAAAGTACCAAAATGCAAATAGAAAAAATTAAATGTACCAAAGGCAGTGAGAAAGTGCATGTACACATCAAAGGCCAAGTCAGACAAAATCCTTTCACAGGAAGAATGAAAAAAAATAATACGCAAGAAAAATCCACTAGTGGAAAGGAATTGGTTTTCAGAGCAACACCTACAGAGCCTGTACAAGTTCACATGGACTTAGAAAAGAACGTAGAACAATTACACAAAAAGCTCATTAATACTTTTAATGTGGTAGATCAGCAAAATAATGGAGGCAGACCACTTAATTTCTGATGAAATGGATTTTGAAGACTTCACAGAATCACAAAATAGAAATCCTAAAGTCAGAAAATCATCTTCTCAACATGTTCAAAGAAACTCTTTTTCTTTCAACCTTAAGCAAAACAAGGCCAAGAAAAAAAGTATTCCAATGACTTGAAAGTAATTGAACCAGATGGAGGACCTTCGGGTGGAAAAGGGATAGTAAACATTGATTTAGAACAACAATGAGAATGATATTATGGAATATAAGAGGGGGTCTTAAGCTAATTGCTTGGGACTACCTAAGTTCACTCATGAGAAAGCATGGGCCTGACTTTATCCTGTTGGTAGAGACTCATCTGGAGGATGAAAACTCTATCTAATGCATAAAGAAAATGGGTGAAAAGTGGAAGAGGTTGTTTATACCAGGAAATAGAAGATCATGTGGCATTATTATTCACTTGGAAGTCAGAATTTTACAATGTAGCGGAGATCTTTAGATGCAGTCAAGCCATCCATGTTCTTATTAATGGAAAATGGCTTAAGCATTGGTTGTTTACAGGTGTATATGCAAGCAATGACAGTAGTGAAAGAATGATTCTATGGAGCTTTCTAAAAAATATTGACACTGAAAACATACCCTGGCTGTTAGGAGGGGACTTCAATTGTATAGATTGTCAACATGATAAAAATGGTGGTAAGTCTTTCATTCTTGGAAATTCTATCTCAGTTTTCAAAGATTATTGTGTTGATCAAGGTCTAATTGACCTTAAGTACAAAGGTCCACATTATACAGGGTACAATAACAGATTGGGAAATAAGAGAATTATGACAAAATTGGATAAAGCCTATGCAAATTGTGATTGGCCATCTATGTTTGATAAAACTGTAGTCTACCATTTGGAAAGAGTAGCATTTGATCATCACAAGCCACTTTTATTAAATACCAAACCAAAAAACTTCCCTATGGACTCCTCAAAAAAGTTTAATTTTGAGCTCTATTGATTTGAGCATGAAGAGGTTCAGACCCTAGTAAATAGCTCTTTCAATATTGCCAGCAAAACTCTAAATGTTATGGACACATTTGAAGATACATTAGCTAATCTAGGAAAGATTTTGACAAAATGGAATAAAGAAAATATTGGTTCACTTGAAAAAAGGTTAAATGACAGTATAAAAGAGTTAAACATCTTAGAAGATATTGATGACATGAGTCTTAGTAATGAACTGGATCAAATTCAAATGAGATGTTTGATCAATAGAATCATGGCTTATAACAGGCAAATCCACATCAAATGGTGGTCAAAAGCCAGGACTTTGTGGATAAAACAAAATGATAAAAACACAAAGTATTTTCAAAATCTTGTTAAATTCAAGAAAATAAAAAATGTCATTCTAGAAATTGAAACTGGTGGGAGAATGATTTGTAAAGCTGCTGATTTGGTAGAAGAATATGTCTTGTGGTATAAAAATCTTTGGTGTTTTGAAAAGGATAGCTTAATGGATTGGAACTCTATCAATAATTAAAATGGAGCAGAATTCCACATGCAAACCATAAGCTTAATTTTTCAGAAAAAGAGGTTCAGAATGTCATTAACAGCTTGGGAAGGGGGAAAAGCCCATGGTCCTAATGGATATAACATGTAGTTCTACATAAACTACTGGAACATTATGTGTGAACCATTTATGGCTGTCATGAATGAATTTTACCAGAACAGCACTATTCTTGAATCATGGGGGAAAACCATATTAATTTTCATACCAAAAACTGAGGAAGCAAAGAAAATATCTGACTATAGGCCTATTGCCTTGTGCAATATTGCCTACAAAATATTAGCCAAAGTACTTGTTAACGGATGTAGAAACTCTATTGGTCAAATAGTTTCAAAAGAACAAATGACATTTTTAAAAGGAATGAACCTTCATGATAATATCTTGATGATATCCAAAATGGTAAACATTATTCAAAAATCCAAAAGAAAGTGACCCTATTTCATTCTCAAATTAGATCTTGAAAAGGCTTTTGATAGGGTGTCTTGGATAGCCATCGAAAAAATTTGGTGCTTCATGAACTTCCCAGTTAAGATGAGATGCTAGCTTCAAGCTTGTCTTGAATCTCCTATATTCACATGCTCAATCAATGGATTGGATTCTTCAAATTTTAAAAGTTTCAAAGGAGTAAGGCAGGGGATCCTCTATCCCCCTACTTCTTCATCATGATGCAAGAGTTATTATCTCTTTTAATCAATGATTCAGTTTCAAAAGGGGATATCAAAGCTTTCCAATATAAAAAGGTTTCATTAAGTCATCTTTTCTTTGTGGATGACATATTAATCATTGTGAAAAGTTGTAAAGACATTTGCCTGAAGTTGAAAGATGTGCTAAATTTGTACTACAGCTATACAAATCAGAAAATTAACATATTGAAGTCAGAAATTATTTTTCCTAAAAATTGTTCTTCAAGCATTAAGGCAGAAATCTGCACTATTTTCAATATCAAGGAAGGTTCATTACCAATGAAACACTTGGGTATTCATATTGACAGTGGAAGACAATCTCAAAATCTACAAAATATCATCATTGACAAGGCTTCCTGCAAAATTGAAAATTAGGCAAGTAAATACATTTCCCAAGTAGGTAAGATAGTTCTATTAAATTCAGTAGTCAATTCCATCCTTGTTCACTCTTTATCTACTACTTGGATTAATGAAAAAGTCATTAGCAAGTAAAAAAGCTCAACAAGAAATTTCTTTTGGAATTCAAGTTTAAAAAAAAATGTATTCATCTGGTCAGTTGGGAGGTCTTGACCAAATGCAAAAAGGAATGGGGATTGAGAATAAAAGATCTTAGCATACTAAAATATTTCATACATGCTAATAGAATACTTCCCCTTTTAAATAAAAAAGATAAGCTCTAGTCCAAATTACTTCATGCCAGAAACTTAAACTTCCATCCTTGGAATGAAAATTGTAACCTGAAATTCTCCTGGGTTTCAAAAAGCTTGTTTTTGACTATAAAGAAGTTAAGATCATGACTGAAAATAAAAGTTGGTAATGACAAGAATATAAATCTGCTAAATGACCCATGGATTGATTGCATCCCTTTGAGCAAATGGTCTACTATGATCAATGTTTCAATGCTTGATAATCTACAAACAGTTGCTGATCTCATTGATGAAGGGGAATGGAAACCTGATATATTATACAATCTTTTTGGTGATGAGCTCATGAAGAAAGTAAGTCAGATATTTCTTGCAAGGAATAAAGCAAAAGATAAATGGATTTGGGCATTGAATGATAAAGAAAAATTATCCTGCAAAATTGCATATAACTTCCTCAAAGAGGATGAAAAAGTTGACTGACTACCTATATTTGATTGGCAAAAAATCTGAAATCTTAAAGTGACTCCTAGGGTCAAATTCTTTGTCTGAAAATTAATCTTAGGAAGACTTCCAAGCTCTGACTATTTGTCAAAGTTTTGCAAGGTTCCAAGTTATCAATGTTATGTTTATCATGATGAAACTGATAGCATTAATCACATTCTATTTGAGTGTTCTTTTCCAAATGATTTTTGGGTAAAAGTGGAATCAGTTAGCAACATCAAATTGCTAACATCAAATTTAAATTCAGAATAACCTGGTTTAATAGTGACCGGTTTGAAGGAGGGAGAAAAGCTTGATAGAAATTCACGCGAAGCTCTACTAGCTCTAATTGTTCTCTAGTTGAAGTGAAAATGACAAAGTTCAATGACATAAAAAGTGCAGTATCAAGTGATATAACTTTAACGGATGGGAATTCAAAGATCCTTAACATTGACAAGTATCCAAAATCTGATTCCAATCCTATGGATAGCTCTGTTATGGAGACTGATGCAGAAAAGGTCAGTAATGCAAGCAATCCAAATGGATACATTGTGATGCTGTTTGGCTGAAAGATAACAATTATGATTGTTATCTAATGAGAGTCTATAATTATTATAATTTTAAAAATTAAAATACATATTTATTTCAAATAAAAAAATAAATCAAATTTGTTAAAAACGTCAAAATTCGGACCATTTTCATTAACTTTACCTTTTAAAAATAATCTTATGATTTCATTATTTTTAACTACCTATTTGATCATAAATTTTAATTTTTATAATTTAAGCATCTTTAATAGTAAGTAAATAAAAATATCAATCAAATAATGTATTAAACTGTGATCAACCAAGAAATAAATAGTTCATTGATATATTGTTATATACAATTAATATTGAAAATGCATAGTTGAAGATTGAAATATAAGTCATTATTAATGAGGCTGTCGCTGCTGGTGGCAAATATTTGAAACGATCTGTGCAATTCATCAACTTCAACATCGACAAGTGAGAACTTGAACTATAACCTCGGACAGGGTTTCAATTTATACAAAAATTCATAATGCACAAATCTAACAATAACAGCCTTTGATTTCACACATTTATGCGAAAATGAGACATGACTTCAGCAGTAGTATGTTTATCTACCACCATTTATAGTTGAAGAAGAGGCAATGCTATCATAACACCGAAGACCGATAACAACAGTAGAACTGTCCAAATTGGCATCTGCTTTGCCTGCCTTCTCCTTCCAGCATTATTTACATTCATTTTGTCTTTGAGATCCTGCTTTCCAGTTTGTTCATCTCTGACGGACGAGGAACGTAAATTGCAAGGCACGCTCTCTTGCAAGATCGACTGCACTAGAAATTGTTGGCGGTTGTACTTCTCCACATATTCAGGGAAGAGCTTCTTAAAATTCGGACAATTTTTGCTGTTGATGCAACAAATGACAAGTGAATCCAGCATCATAAGGACGTACACAATCACAAGCAGCCTTTTTTAATTCAATCTAAGAATTTAGAAAAAACAATGTGATATTAATTCATCCCTTATCATATCCTCCCTTGTCCTATGAAGCAAACATAAAAGATTAGTGGTTGTATGGTCACTAGAGGTGGCAATGGGCCGTGCCTGAGCCGGCCCAACTGCTCAAAGGGGCAGCCCAACCCGGGACTGAGCCCGCCCTTTCGGGCTCGGGCTGGGCTCGGGCCGGCCCGAATTATTAAAAAGATGAATTATAAAGATCGGCGGTGAGACTTATTATCTATTTCTATATAATTTTACTAAGTATAGTAAATATTGCTCAAGCCTAGCACAGAAAACTAAGCTAGGCCAGGGCCCAGCCAAGCCTAGCTGGGCCCGTGCCGTGTCGGGCTCGGCACGGCCCACGTGCCCAAGGGGGCGAGCCCAGCCCACCCCTTGAGCACAGACAGGTCGTGCCCGGTCCAGCCCAAAAATCTTCGGGCCAGGTCAGGCACGGCCCAGAACCGGGCCGGACCCGTGCCGCCCATGAGCGGCCCCGGCCCATTGCCACCTCTATGGTCACATGCTTTGGTCCATGTACCAGCCCTTGCTATGGTCGGATCAGATTTTGATACATGATTCAATCAAATAAGAACGTGAATAGTCCAAGTATGTAAACTGTGGTGGATAATAGATCAATCACCTGACAACCCCACCACAAGCCCTCTGGAACAAACACAAAAGAAAGAATTGGGTATATATATACTCAGGGCACATCAAAGTATCAAACAACATTGAAAGAGATCAAAATCCTCCTCTATGAGGAAGGAAAGCATTGGTCAATTATAAGTCTTTAACAACTTTCTTTTTAGAGCAGATAAGTCTATAACAACTTAATAGAAGATGTTGAGCCCATTAAAGAGTAATAGACACATTTCTCTATTTCAGTTCGGGGAGCTTCCCTCTTATGTCCTTAACATCATAGTATAAATTGTCTGGTGAAAGAATAAACTGCAGTACTGCAGTTCTTGGGTCTTCCCAGTCCTAGTTGGGCAATACTACCATATATATGTTTTGCTATCAATCTGCATGTATTATCAGGAACGAACCACAAGATTGAAACTAGATTCTAGTTATTGATTTCATATTTGAAACAGAAAAAAGACTGGCAATTGTAAAGGATACCAAATTACCAATAGATGACAACATTAGATGATATGGTTCAGAAGGGCTTAACTAAAATTGTACTATAAAGTATAAACAATAAAAAAGAAATTTGAAGTTCGTGGTCTAACAGCATGTGGTCCTATGCAAGCTTAATGTGGGACATGATTGATGTAGATGACCACAACCATAGTTGGGAGTTGGGACAATTGTTGTTGGTGGCGGGTGGTGGCGGGTGGTGGCGGTAGCGGCGACAATGTGATGGTGTGGGGTTAGGACTACAATATTGATACATTATACTGCATAAATCTCTAAAGGTGCAGATTATATATGAATTAATTTTGTCCATCATTTACACAAATGAGCAAAATAAGTTGTATGGAGGAAGATCTCCTAGCATGCTGAGTCAGAGCATTTACCTTTCACAATTGTATTTGAGTGAAGCCTTGGCTAGTTCCTTTTTTTCATTATCAGAAGATCTGATGCTTCCTGTTGTCTGATGATTGTCCAGCTGCATGTACAACCATGTAAATTTGACAAATTAAGCCACCACATGGATATTTCACAATGCACCCATTTCCCTATTAAACTGACAAAAATTATCATACACACCTAGAAATGAAGGTCTTCATCAGGTACTTCTCTAATTACTTTATCCAAATAGATTTTAATAGAACTTAAAGCTTACATAATATATTGGAAGTTGAGGTATAGTCATAGTTCTTCAAAGTTGACATTCTCCTATACATTATTCTAGTAAAACCATGAAATGCGAAACTAATACCATTAAACGGTTAAACTATTCCCCTATATTCATCAAGAACCTTTTCATTTGTCGCATCCAAATACGCCAATTAATACATTGAAGAATTTATTAAAATCAGGCTATCAAATCTAGGGATGGCAGTCAGGTCAAGTTTTGTCGGGTACTCATGTACAACCCAAAAAATCTAGGTTTGCTTAGTGTCATATCGGGGTTGGATTTGAATTCAGGTAGAACTTTAAAATCTGTCACGAGTTTGAGTAGGGTTCGGGTGCAATCCCCAAGTATCCAATGTCCAATTGACAAAAACATAGATTTTATTTTTTTGTCTTAGATCCTTTAAGTATAAACTCATTTACCATTATCCTACTTACCCACTTACCAATATAGATCGGGTGTTGTCGAATGTCCGGTACCTGAATACCCATGAACAATCGAGTCCATTATTTCGAATACTCGGGACTACCCAATCCATTTGTTTCAGGTCAAGCGCCCATCAAGTACACTGCAGATTACCAAATGAGGGTATGGATAGTCCATTTAGCTACCCAATCAGATTCTGATACAAGTTTGGTAGTGGATAAAATATGTGGAAACCTGACCCATTGCCATCCCAAATAAAGTCCACAATTTAATATCCCAAATTGATAGTCAACCCAACTAAGCGCTGATTCACTAAGCAACTAGTTCAATCACAGATTTCTTTTTAAAAAGTTGTCTTTATTTAATAACATTTTTATATTATTAAAAATTAACAATTTATAGAATACATAAATATTATATTTCTTAAGGCATACATCTCACATGCAATCCATGATTGTTGGTAGATTCTTACAATAAAACAAGAAAATTTAACTTTGGCGTAAATAAAGCAACAAAAAGAAAAAATATAGATAAATAATTACATAAATATAAATATTACATTAATTATGGCTTGTTACTTTTATTAATTTTATTGTAGAAAAAGAAAGGAAGCCACAAAATTTACTCTTACAATAGTTTGGAAAAATTCACAATGAATATATGTCTTTTTATTCTTATACATGAAATTTAGTCTCACACTGATAGTTTGGAAAAATTACCTTGTGTTGCTATCCTATGAAAGGACTTTTAAGTACATTAACTGTGCTAGTTAAACTCGAGTATTGAATTGAATTTGATGTGAGTTAAATTTCGGTTTGGTTAAAACTAAGAATAATTAATCAACTTTGGTTTAATTTAAAAATTAATTATATAAGACAAGTTTGAATTAAATCAAACTAAACCAGCTAAAAATCCAGTTGGTTGATTCAGTTCAACAAAGAATCGTTCAGCCAGTTCCATTACATTTCTGGTTGGATTTATGGACGGAACTAAGACCGGCATCTACTCCGGATCCATTACATTTCAGGTTTTAAAACTAGGATCAAAATTTTTCCAGATAAGATCAACTATATCCTGGAGCTGATATCAGAACTGAAGTGGCATTCTTAATTACACGCGTACATCACCTCCATTTGATTGTACAAAAAGTAATTCCTAATCCATGCTTACATGCCCACTCTACTTATTTTACATGTCCACACAAAGTAATCGTACACAAACAATATTTTATATTGTTTAGCTTCTTAATATTATAGATGGACTACTCAACTTTCAAATTCCTGCTACCTTGTTACAAAACTACTTAGGCCTAATTAACTCAATAAAAGCACATTTCAAATGCACGTAAGTGACGAAGAAGTCATAAACATCAGTTAAACAAGTACATGTTGTCTTAAGGTT
Organism: Canna indica; assembly: GCA_034359265.1. NCBI lineage: Eukaryota > Viridiplantae > Streptophyta > Magnoliopsida > Zingiberales > Cannaceae > Canna > Canna indica. The sequence continues at coordinate 72,013,507 of CP136894.1, read as the reverse complement.
TGTGAGGTATGGCTTCGAAACAACAAAGAATTCCATTAGCCACTGAACCCTAGCCACAATATCAGAAGAGAACTCCTCACAGCACCACAATACTATAATATATGCAAGGCGTATCATGATGGTACTATGCTAGAACCTAGAAGTACTTAGAATGAACTCAATGTTGTCTTAAGGTTTGTGAGGTATGGCTTCGAAACAACAAAGAATTCCATTAGCCACTGAACCCTAGCCACAATATCAGAAGAAAACTCCTCACAGCACCACAATACTATAATATATGCAAGGCATATCATGATGGTACTATGCTAGAACCTAGAAGTACTTAGAATGAACTCAATGTTGTCTTAAGGTTTGTGAGGTATGGCTTCGAAACAACAAAGAATTCCATTAGCCACTGAACCCTAGCCACAATATCAGAAGAGAACTCCTCACAGCACCACAATACTATAATATATGCAAGGCGTATCATGATGGTACTATGCTAGAACCTAGAAGTACTTAGAATGAACTCAATGAAGTAATAGTGTGCTACAAATTTAAATATATTTAAAACTCTTTGGCATAGTTTAGGCATAAAAAGAATAAAACAGAAGAAAGATTGCTATTCAAACTCACCATGAAAGATAGAAGTCCTGTCAATATGCTGCACCAGGAAATCATATAGTTAGAAAAGCTAAATTCTGGATAAACAAGACGTTTACCCTAAACATCCTAATTCTCGTCTTAAGAAATCCAATAGTGAAAGGAAATTGTTCTTTTTTTAACATCCCATTCCTTTTAAATAAATGATGGCCAAAACGATACAGGAACCACAAAAGGTCAGGCAATATATAGAGAAAAATCTATCAGTTTAAATTGTTATTCCGCTTGCATTGATGTCATACCTTGATACAGACCACATTGGATTCCAAGACTCTGGATGAACTGAAATTAAAACAAGAATTCATAAAAGAAAATTCAGGTCAATTAGGCAAAACCTCAATAGAACAATATATGAATTATGAACAGAGGAACAAATAGTCTTTTTTGGACTTTGCTTGGAACTTACAATCACTCATGGATAAACAGATTTTTTCATTAGGGGCAAACCGTCCATTGGGAGTTATCATGCTAACCAAAAAAATAGATAGACAATCAATCTCAGTATAGCTTGCTGAAACTAAATGCAATCACTATTCTTGTTCTCCTGTTGAATTTTATGCATGATTTATTACCGAATGCTGGGAGGCTTGAATGGGTATTCCAATGGGAATTTGAGCTTTCCATAATAATATCCACCTGCATGTAATGATGTTTTAACTACAGATATACTAACAGAAACATGTAGAAAGCTCACTACTTGATAAAATGAATACTGCTGAAAAATGAAAACAACCATCACTTTCATTTCAAACAAAGAAACTAAAAACTATCATGCATGTAGAGAAAAACAAATTGGACTAATTATCAGTACCTGCATATGGTGTGCCTTCACTTCCTTCAATGACAAAATCTGAAACAAATGCCAAATAACTATCAGTTCCTGATTGAAAAACAAGAATAGCTTAGGATGCATTAATAAAGATACATCTGATGTTAGAATTCTATCTAGTCAGCTTATATCATGTCACAGGGTAAATGCTAAGTTACACTCATGACTGAAGGGTTTTAATGTTGAAGAGGAATGATCTAAAAGCAGATGGTACATTACAACTTCGATAGTCAATGACTAACTGGAACATTTTACTACTATACCTTCAAGTACGTAGTTATCATTTCGCCAAAGTGGCTGAACAGCTGCAGAAAACTACAAACCAAAGTGCTTTTAAGCAAATATCTACATTTAGGCTGTTCACTAAGTTATAGTTACTCCAAAAACGTGGAAACAAATCGGTGTGTAATATATGTTTTGGCCCTCATGCTGTTCATAATTGAGGGATCATGCTTCTTATGTTTTTAAACATATAATCATATCCACCTCACCATTTTCATTGATTATAAATAAAAGTCAGTGATATCAGTATATATAGTTAAAATCTCATCTGGAAAGAATAGCAACTAAAATGAAACAGTTTACTTACGCCAATCAAGAATATCAGAAGGAGAAGGACGAGCCAGAATTTGTGGAGGTGGTTCCTGCCATTTAAATAATGATCTTAATATTTGGGAATATTGATAAATACTAGACAACGTGTACTCTTGACACTTGTGACTGTTTTGAAAAGAAAATGTGCATTCAAGAATGAAAATGTTTAAAACAAAGACATGGAAGGAATGTTATCTAAATCAATTAACTATTATGAAATATGCCAACTAATTTCCACCAAACATAGATACTCTCAAATGAAAGAATTCATAACAAGAATGTTCTCCTAATTAAATGACTTGTTTTGAAACTTGCCTACAGAATTTCAGTAACAACTAAAATTAGTCCAGTTACCTATTTATTTTATTATGATTTATGAGACAGGGTACAAAGATGAAAATACAAATAACTTGATGTTGCATGTCACTATATGAGTATATCACCTGTGTTTAAGTGATTAAGATTTATACAGAATTCATAAGTAAGCTAGTAAATATTCTGCATTATACGAGGAAAAAATCTAAACTATTAAATAGGCCAATTGCTGATTCAAGTAACAAAGTCTAATTACTTAACAAGAGCTCCTAGTGATTACAATAACAAATGCACAGCATGTGAATACGAATCAATTGAACCTCAAATTCTTGATTAATAAGAAAACTCCCAAAGTTTAAATGCTCACTACTTTCTAGACTAATATTCACCAAAATAGGAGAATCCATATTTAGTAACGTCCAGGAATCTGAATGCATCACGATTAGGAAGCCAAAGCGAGCACACCTTACAAATTGCACGATATTCTTTTTGAAGGCGTTTGACGCACGCCTTGTCTGCCATCAGCAAATGCTGAACCGAAATGGAGAGCCAAAGCCACCACTTTCCAATTTGACCCGATTAGTCCTCTGCACAATGATCGTTAACGCACTGAAAAATTTCGAGCGATACAAGCAGCTTGAGAAACAGGAAAAAGAAATTTCTGCAAATCTAATATCGCAGAGAAGCAACGGAACCTACTAAACTGAGCTTAGCACGTTCATATTATATCTGAAAGAAAGGGCAATTAGAGATTATAAACCTAGAACGCCAAGTCTTCTTATTTTCAATAACTATACCATTACAAACAAGAAACGTGAACAAGAGAGAGAGAGAGAGATAGAGAGAGCAACCAAATAGAGAGCCCCGATTACCAGATCAATCGATCGAATGAGGCAATTGTGTGCGAAGGTGGCCGCGAGATTGCAACCAGGAACTGACAAAGGAACAAGAAAGGGATGAAAGAGGAACCGGCCTCAGGCTGCCGGATGCAGCGGTGATAGGGGAAGATTTGGCGGGAAGTGCACCGATGCGACAGCCGGGAGGGCGATCCGAGGAGGGTTTGAGAGCGGGAGGGACAACCGGAATGAGGAGGAGAAAGAGGGCAGGGGTTTCGTTGTTGCGAGTGGGTCAAACTTAGTCTGCGTAGGACGATGGACCGATCCGGTTTGACCAAATCAAAAGTTCTGATGAATTGGACCTAATAATCGGATTTCAATTGCTTCAGTTGGATAAAGATAGAACAGCAATTGACTAGATTGAGCAAAAGCGGAACTAAAAAAGAAAAAAACATCAAAATGGCAACCAATTTTAAATGCCCTCATATATTTTTTAACGAAGAAAAATATTATTAATTACTCATATTTTTATTTACGATTAAAATTAGATCTGAAAGTTATTGGTCCTTATAAAAAACTTGAACTACAGCCACTATCCAATCTTTTGTTTTATTCCCGTCTCTATCGAGTGGCAATATGTGTCGTGTTGTGTTTAAACGTGTCTTATCTAAACGTATCTTATATTATAAAATATTAAATTCGAACCTGATCCGTTTATTAAACGTGTCCGAATATGCAAATTCGAATCCGATCCTTTTATTCTCGGGTTGACACGACACGACACACTTAACATGTTTAAGTAAAAGTGTCTAAATTTCAATAGTGAACAAAATGAAAATTACTGAAATTAAAAATTAAACATAGTAAAAAAAACTATTAATAATAAGACATACTCAACATCGATAACTTTTTTACTTTTTATTTTATATACTTATAAACGGATAAATAGATTAAATAAGTTCGGGTAAATAAATTAAATAGGTTCAATAACACGATTAAACACGTTTAGTTAAATAGATTTAATCGTGTTTATACGGGTTGAACTCATTTAATTAAAATACACGTTTAGCCAAATCTAAATCCGCGTAACTTCATGTCGTGTTGTATCGAATTATCGTGTCGTGTTAGAAATTGTCAATCTTATTTACCTATATGAAAGAACTTAATATGTATCTTTTGCTTTATTCTCTTATCTACCTATATGAATGAACTTAAATATTTTTAAATGTACCTACGATATTATATTATTATGTATATCAAATACCAAAAATATCCATAATTTCGTTACACGTTTCAATAGCTAATATAGAGTCTGATTCGATAATAATATATATCCTGTAATTTTTTTTCTCAGCAACATAGTTAACAACAATTCTAATAGCATTATTTCACTAAAAAGAACCAAACTGTGAGAACAAAAAAATATCACAGAGTAGCTAAACAATGATAAAAAAAATTACAAATGAAGCCAAAGGCACATGCATTAGAAACAAAGTCAAAAGAGTTATCAATATTGATTGGGTTAATTACATTATATATTTTGAATTTTAAAAATATTTCAATTATATTTTAATTGTATACTTAATTTTTTATTTTGTATCAATTATATTTCAACTTCTGAATTTTAAAAGTATTTCAATTATTTTCTAATTATATACTCAAATTTTTATTTTGTATCAATTATATTTCGACCTCAACCAACAGCTAACTTTGTCATTAGAGCGTGACATTGCTGACGTGTATTAGCAAAAAAAATTGTTAGTCACATCATCAATTTGGTTAATTACATGGTATGTCTCAAACTTTGACAATTTTCTCAATTGTATCTCAACCTTTATTTGTATTAATTTTATACTTTAATTTTTATTTTGTATTAATTATATCTCGATATCAACCAATAATTAACTTTATCATTAGAGCGTTAATGTGTCGTTGTTAAAGTCTATCAACAAAAAAAATCGTTAATGCTACACCATCAATTCTATATTATAATCAAGAGCATGTGGATTTATAAAATGGCACACGTCAACACTTAAAGAAGTTGGATTATTATATCCCCTAATAATTAACCCAATATCCCAGCACTTAATTAAGAAACCCGACTTCTTAAGCGATGATGTGGAGTTTTTTATTAATCCATATGAATATACCATGTAATTAATTATAAACAAAGGTTAATTTATAATCGAGTGCTAATGTTGGGTTTTTTAAGAAGCTGGAATATGAACTAGAATATAACTATTGGACCCGGTCAGATTAGACCCAGCGGTGCCCTACAACTCACCCCGAGATGAACTAGATGGCTTCGTCCGAGGGCTCCATCCGGTCATACATGGACATCTGCATTCTTTCTTATCACGATTGATACGCCATTACAAGTTTGTCATCTCCGGGATTAGCCTCGACCTATTCTGAGCAATATCCCCGCGAGATTATCGAGCGGCATCATCGTCTCTGTCTGCAATAAATATAAACACGACATGCTTCAGGTACCTTAAGTTTCATATTATGTTACCTCGCCGAAGTTGCACCTGACCAAGACAAGAGAGAGACCAAGTCGGATCGGACTACTCCGATCCTCAGGCAAGAATAGAATATTTAAACAAGGGTTAATTAATAAGTCGAGTTTCTTAAGTGCTCAAATGTTAGGTTATGTCGGGGTTATTGGGGGATAATAATCCGACTTATTAAGTGTTGATGTTGACTCTTTTATTAATACACGTTAGCACTTTGATTATAATAAAAAAGTGATGACATGACATTAATGATTTTTTATTTATTTTTTGTCGATACACACGATAGCAATTCCACTTTAGCTCTATAATGGTAAATAATTATTGGTTGATGTGAAAATATAATTTATATAAAATAAAAGTTGGGATACAATTGATATAAATAAAAGATTGGGATACAATTGGAAAAATTTCAAAAGTTTGAGATATATTATGTGATTAACCAAATTGATGACGTGACATTAATGATTTTTTTTTATTTTTGCATACGCGTTCACAACATCACGTTAGAATGGGTGAATAACTATTGGTTGATGTTGAAATATAATTGATACAAAATAAAAGTGGAAGTACATAATTGATATAAATAAAAAAATTAGGATACAATTGAAAAAACTTTCAAAATTTAGTATATACCATGTAATTAACCAAATCAATGATGTGATATTAACGATTTTTATTTTATTTTTGCTCGTACACGTTCGTAACGTCACGTCAGTGTTCTAACGACAAAATTAACTGTTGGTTGACATCGAAAATAATTGATATAAAATAAAAGTTTGAGTATACAATTGATATAAATAAAAAGTTAGAATATAATTGAAAAAACTCTTAAAGTCTATAATATATATATATATATATATAACTGATTTTAAAATAATTAGGAGGAGGAGACCCAAAAAAATTCCAAGATTAGTAAGAGATGTGATCGGACGTCTTAGAATTAATATGTTTATATCTATAAAAAAAATCAATATAAATTTAAGTCAGACTGTAATCAAATTCAAAAATACAAACGATTAAAAGAATGTATTGATCGCTGTGGTGATGCATGTCAAACAGTTTGGATTCAATCAAATCAAGGTAGATCAAAATTGATGACAGCAAGTTTTTATAAACGAGGCAGAATACTAAACTAATATTGAAATTTGAATCCGGATATATTTTATAAAAAAATTATTTTTTTTGACAAAATATAATATATAAAAATATATTTTGAAACTCTCTAATCAATTAAAAACTTTGGTTAAATTTTTTTTTAAAAAAATAATTTATATAAAAAAAATATAATAGAAATGAAACGTTAGATTCTAAAAAATATTTTTTCAAACTCTCTAATGATATATAAATAATGTGTTAGAGTTTAAAATATATATTTTCAAACTCTCTAAATCGTTAGAGAGTTTTGCACAAAGTTTATAAATCTAAATTAAAATTAAAAATTATAAAATATTTTTAATATTATAGACTGTGGGCAAAAGTCTCTAATGCATTAAATTTTATTTAGAGACTTTTGTCCAAAGTTTATAGAACTAATTTTTAATTATGATGTTAATAAAATATTTTTTGTCCAAAATATTTTGATAGACTCTAGCATATTTTTTATATCACATATCTTTTATGTGAATTAAATTTTATTTTTTATAATTATAAAATTACTATAAATAAAAATTTCTAACTCATTAGAGATTTTTGTGCAAAGTCTATAATAACTTCGTAATTTTTTAAAAATAAATAAATAAATTCATAAAATTATTTTTTAATGATACAAAAAATGTATTATGATATAGAAAAATATTTTACATTAAAATATTTCATAATTTTTAATTTAAATTCAAATTTATAGACTTTGTACAAAAGTCTTTAATACATTATAGAGTTTGGAAAATATATTTTTTATTCTCTAATATCTTATTTTTATCATAAAAATATTTTATAAATTAAGATTTTTTTTTTATATTTTTGATCAAAGTCTCTAATCAATTAGAGATTTTAATAAGGGGCAAAATTGATATTGATTCCATCCAAATCCGATTCGAGAAATTTCTCAATCTTAGAATTCGAATTTAAGAATTCCTCATTTTCTAAATTCGAATGGGGAATTGCTCATATTTTAATTGCTATGGCTTTTGACGTGTATAGAATAATAGAAGAGGGAGATAAGCCCCAAAAATATTGGTCAACCCTCAACTTAAGCCTTGATGACCCTACCACGAGCTTAGACACTGATATGATCGAAGGCGGTTGGTTGTTGTGACAGAGAATGAATTCATTGCAGGAGCGGAAGTAGAACATGGGGAATTAATTTAATGGACAAGTACCCAACAGAATTTTACGTGTAATGATATGTGGGCACAACATGAATTAAATAAGTCAATTATAATATGAAACACCAAACATAAATATAATTTGGGTAGATGTTATGTACGTTGTTTTATTGTAACATGTCATTTTATCCAACTTTTTTTTATTAATTTAACCACAGAATAATATATTTATTGGTAAATATTTGTTCTTAAGAACAACAGAGAAAATTGATATTTTCGAGGACATTAAAAATAACTTAAATTTCTAATTTTTATATGAAAAAATACTAAAATTATTACTTTTTTATTTTAAATTTTATTTATTTATTAATCCTAGTTTTTCACATGAATTATATCTCGTCATAATTCCGGATTTCTATTTATTTGAATAGAGGACCAATTGGTAGTGAAATAAATAAGTCATATTTTTTTTCAGGAAGACAGCATGAATTTTTTTATAGAATGAAGTACAATCAAATACTATAAATATTCAAGATCACTTTCACAAACATAATGATGAATAAACCAATAATATTATATAAATAAAAAAATACTCATTTAAGCGACCATGATGTGGTTCAAACCCTAAACTTTATATTAAGTGATACATGATGTTATTATCACTTCTGCTACAAGTGGATTCACAAATAAATCAAGTCATGTTACATATTGCAGTGCATTGGCAACCTCAAATTTTGTCTTTTTACGCTCGACATGCTTCTTTGATGTGAATGAGTAAACACTAAGCAAAACATTAGCAATGATCTAATTTATGTCAATTTAAGATTTATTGATATATTTGTATATATTGTCTCACTTTAACTAATAATATCCTATACAATCATTTTAGAATTAATTACAATTTAGTTTTTAAAATTAATTTAATTTTATATTTAATTTTCAAACTAAAAAATTAATATTTTTTAACAAAAATGAGTACATGATCGAATTGAACTTCTAAAGTATAAAAATAAGTTCGTTTGATTAGTGAAGTCACTTGTGCTCAAGTGACAGTAGCATTTGGATAGTTGCCTATAGATCTTGAATTTAATTCCTAGTTATATTATTTTATATAATTTTTTCATATTTTTGTACGTCTTGTAATACGTCTTATGCGTATATTACTACATCTGCATCTTATAATGATTGTGTTATAAAATTATTATTATTTTAAAAAAATCATTTGATTAGAAGTGAGTGGATCTGAGTACCACATATAGAGTCAGAGATTGTTTTTGGAGCTACTGTTTTGCTTTCTTTGAGGATTTTAACCTCTGTAGCTAGTTCGTCCAGTTGTTCCTTAATTTTACAAGTGAGTTGGATTAAAGTGTTTAATTGCTTGAAAATGATTTCAGATTATTTGCTAGTAATCAAAGCTGGCTTAATGAAGCCTTCAGCTGGGGAGCCTAAAGCTTCTGTGGCTTTAAGAGCGTCCTGATAAACGGAACTTGCCGCTGTCAGGTTCCAATCGCTCATAAAGATAAGAAATCTAAATACTAGATGTACTTAGCGGGCTTAATCTGCTAGGATTGCGAACGTATGGGAAATCTTCTCCTTTAGCGGGTACTGTTATCCCCTTTATCGTCTATCTTAGTAGATTTAGGCCTTAAAGTATCTCGAGTATAGAGATTAAATATCAATAGAGCTTAGGAACTTAAAAGCAGAAAGTACAGTAATAAAAGGATTAGCTCTGATACCAGGTATGGCGCGGAATGGCGAAAGAGTCGAAGATCGCCGGCTTACAAGATCACGGGCCGTGAAAGACGCAGGATAATGCAAGGAGTTCATCGGGCTGCCATAACATTTCATCATAGTTTTGTCTTTCTAATTTTCTAAAGAATTCATCAGTTTCATCGAGCATTCTTCTTATGGCCGTTTGGTACTCGCCCTTTTGTTGTCCTCTACTTCCTGAAGATTCTGGTGTCTCTTGAATAGATACACTTCTTTCAAATGTCTCCTGTATCTTTCTTAGCTGTGACTCTATCAGCTCTTCTTCTTCCTTTTCTTGCATATAATCATCTAGGAAGTCATCCCAAAATGGTAGATTTGAATTTCTCAGTGGCGAACCATAGTAGAAGCTGTTCTCTGGATAATAATTGTAGTATTCGGGTCTCATCATATTTTCCATCAGAACACTTACTGCTTCCTCACTTTCATCGTTTATTTCTTCTTGTTCCTCATCCCAGGCGTATAATGCATTAGCTCCTTCCTGCCTGTGTATGAGATTACTTATAGCGATGATTGTTCTTCCCAACTGTTCAGTTATAGATCTGGGTGCATTCTGAGTATCCTCTATTGCTTCTTCTAATTGTTGGATATGGTCTGCTACGTTTGACGGGATTTCTTCTGTGATTGCCAGCTTCGTGGTCAATCTTGATAGAGCATCTGCTAAAACATTAAGTTTTCCATCAATGTGCTCAAAATTGACGATAATTCCCGTGCCCGTGATGTAGTCCACGAAGTTTAACCATCTTACCCTGGATGGTTTATTTTGACTAAACTTGTTATGGAAGCTTATTATAGCTTGGCAGTCGGTTCTAAGGGTTATCTCCTTCTTATCAAGATAGTGTATCTTGAGAGAGCTGAGTGTTTCCATGCAAGCATGGATCTCCGCATCAATCGTAGATTTTACTACAGGAAACTTACCGCTTGCATACGCACAGATGCGTTCTGTCTGCCTGTTGTCGTGTTTTCTTAACTTCCATTTGCAAACTCCACCCCACCCTTCCATACACCCGTCAGTCTCCAGTATGATGTATGCATCTGGTGGTGGCAACTCCAGGTCTGGCAATTTTTGTACGAGCTCCTTTACCTTAGCAATAAGGTCTTTGTCAGAAGGTTTTAGACGCTTATTTCCATGAGGCCCTGTTTTGGAATATAATGGGCCCAGTAAAGTTCCAAGCTTTGGTATATAGCTCCTTGCGTAATTTAGAATTCCTAGCCAGGCCCTCAGACCTGTTTTGTTCATCAGTTTCTCCAAATCAAATGAAGCGATCTTCTTGATGATATGGGGTTGGAGCCTTATCTTATTCCTTTCGATAATCGCTCCCAGAAATTCGATCTCGTCTACTGCTATCTTCATTTTTTTAGGCGAGAGAACGAGACCCCATTTTTCACAAATCTCTAGCATCTTCTTGATATGTTCTGCGTGCTCTTCTTCAGAATTTGAAAATACTAGAATATCATCTATGTAGACAGCGATGAATTTTTCGGTACCTTGAAAACATTGGTCCATTTGGTGACATTGTGAATTATTAGGCTACATTGGGGATGTTACTCATTCAAGCTCTTTAGCCCCAAGACAGCAGGCTTAATCTGCTAGGATTGCGAACGTATGGGAAATCTTCTCCTTTAGCGGGTACTGTTATCCCCTTTATCGTCTATCTTAGTAGATTTAGGCCTTAAAGTATCTCGAGTATAGAGATTAAATATCAATAGAGCTTAGGAACTTAAAAGCAGAAAGTACAGTAATAAAAGGATTAGCTCTGATACCAGGTATGGCGCGGAATGGCGGAAGAGTCGAAGATCGCCGGCTTACAAGATCACGGGCCGTGAAAGACGCAGGATAATGCAAGACTTTGAACTTAAATGAAGGGCTGAAAGCTTATATTAGAACTTGAAAGCTTACAACAAACACTCTGAAAGCTTAGAACACTCTTTGAGAGAAGTAGGAACTGTCTGGTTATGCCAGTGTGTCCTTACAACTCTGTCTAAGTTGCCTTATATAGGCAAGAGGGGAATCTTTCAGAGGAAGCAAAATAATTGAGTGCGGGTGCGCATGGGGCCCCATCGTCCACTCGTACTATTTGCTTTTCTTAAAGATATTCCCTTCGTACACAATACAGTGACACGATAATACTTTACAGTACACACTAGACTACTTTACAGCACACTTAGATTCGTTCTTATCCATCTTTACAGCGCATGTAGATTCGTTCTGATCCATGGTTGAGTGCGTGTGGGGACGCCTTTCAGATCGTGTAGGTAATGCTCTGTCTTGCACTGTTGATCATTTGGTGACATTGTTGCAGGTTACTGATATGCCTGGTAATGACTTCAATGGTGTCGGTCTCCCATTTGTATATTGAGTCATGTTGTTCAATTCTTGCTTTTTGAAGGAAGCTCATAGCTAGGAGTTTTTCTAACTCCGAGATTGTCACTAAAATTTGGTCTGAGTGCAATTTTTGGATTTTCTCGGCCCATTTTATTTCTTGTTCATTTGTTCTGGGCTTCTTGAATAGAACCTTACCAGTCAGGCGTTCTAACTCTTTCATCCCCGTATTTGTTTCTGTCACTCCTCCAAGTACGGCCCAATGTTGGGCACTTGAAATGCTCTTCTTAGTCGCCCAAAGGGTCTGGCGACTTGAGATGGCTTGATGCTGTAGTCTGTCGAATATCATCTTCTGCGAAAGAGAAACTAAATAATTAGAAATTTATTTATTTAGGCGGACGTTAGTGAGGGGTCATCCGCTTCCCCTATGGTATCATTCATCTTCTTTAGCTGGGCCTTTGCCCTTCTCTTGAGATTCTTCATCTTCTTTGGCTGGGCCTTTGCCCCTTTCTTGAGATTCTTGTCTTAACTCCTCAAGGAGTTCATCGGGCTGCCATAACATTTCATCATAGTTTTGTCTTTCTAATTTTCTAAAGAATTCATCAGTTTCATCGAGCATTCTTCTTATGGCCGTTTGGTACTCGCCCTTTTGTTGTCCTCTACTTCCTGAAGATTCTGGTGTCTCTTGAATAGATACACTTCTTTCAAATGTCTCCTGTATCTTTCTTAGCTGTGACTCTATCAGCTCTTCTTCTTCCTTTTCTTGCATATAATCATCTAGGAAGTCATCCCAAAATGGTAGATTTGAATTTCTCAGTGGCGAACCATAGTAGAAGCTGTTCTCTGGATAATAATTGTAGTATTCGGGTCTCATCATATTTTCCATCAGAACACTTACTGCTTCCTCACTTTCATCGTTTATTTCTTCTTGTTCCTCATCCCAGGCGTATAATGCATTAGCTCCTTCCTGCCTGTGTATGAGATTACTTATAGCGATGATTGTTCTTCCCAACTGTTCAGTTATAGATCTGGGTGCATTCTGAGTCTCCTCTATTGCTTCTTCTAATTGTTGGATATGGTCTGCTACGTTTGACGGGATTTCTTCTGTGATTGCCAGCTTCGTGGTCAATCTTGATAGAGCATCTGCTAAAACATTAAGTTTTCCATCAATGTGCTCAAAATTGACGATAATTCCCGTGCCCGTGATGTAGTCCACGAAGTTTAACCATCTTACCCTGGATGGTTTATTTTGACTAGACTTGTTATGGAAGCTTATTATAGCTTGGCAGTCGGTTCTGAGGGTTATCTCCTTCTTATCAAGATAGTGTATCTTGAGAGAGCTGAGTGTTTCCATGCAAGCATGGATCTCCGCATCAATCATAGATTTTACTACAGGAAACTTACCGCTTGCATACGCACAGATGCGTTCTGTCTGCCTGCTGTCGTGTTTTCTTAACTTCCATTTGCAAACTCCACCCCACCCTTCCATACACCCGTCAGTCTCCAGTATGATGTATGCATCTGGTGGTGGCAACTCCAGGTCTGGCAATTTTTGTACGAGCTCCTTTACCTTAGCAATAAGGTCTTTGTCAGAAGGTTTTAGACGCTTATCTCCATGAGGCCCTGTTTTGGAATATAATGGGCCCAGTAAAGTTCCAAGCTTTGGTATATAGCTCCTTGCGTAATTTAGAATTCCTAGCCAGGCCCTCAGACCTGTTTTGTTCATCAGTTTCTCCAAATCAAATGAAGCGATCTTCTTGATGATATGGGGTTGGAGCCTTATCTTATTCCTTCCGATAATCGCTCCCAGAAATTCGATCTCGTCTACTGCTATCTTCATTTTTGTAGGCGAGAGAACGAGACCCCATTTTTCACAAATCTCTAGCATCTTCTTGATATGTTCTGCGTGCTCTTCTTCAGAATTTGAAAATACTAGAATATCATCTATGTAGACAGCGATGAATTTTTCGGTACCTTGAAAACATTGGTCCATTTTCCGTTGAAATATTGCCGGGGCGTTCTTAAGACCGAACGACATCACTAGCCATTCAAACAGCCCACTTGGAACAATGAATGCTGTCCAGGGTATAGATTCAGGGTCCATTGCGACCTGATGGAAACCAGATTTTAAGTCAAACTTTGAGAAAATCTTACTGTTTCCGACCCTCTTGATGATGGTGTTAATTCCTGGTAAACTGTATAGACATACTCAATACCACCACAAGTCACTACGAAGCCAGAGAATCAGAGAGATTTCATAGAAGGTTCAAACCCTTGTTGCAGAGATTAAGGGATCAAGGCTACATTGGGGATAACCCAATTGCCCACTGGAAAAAGAATCAGGTCACTTGCAAGATAGATGTGATAAATCCTGACCTTACAATACAAGACAGACCCCTGAAGCACGTCACACCGGCAATGAAGGACCAGTATGACAAGCATATTAAAAACCTTCTACAGATAGGAGTTATAAGGCCAAGTTCTAGTCGCCATAGAACGATGGCGATGATCGTAAATTCAGGGACGACAATAGATCCAGTGACAAAAAGAGAAATCAAGGGAAAAGAAAGACTGGTCTTTAATTATCGTACTCTCAACGATAACACCTTTAAAGATCAGTACAGTTTACCAGGAATTAACACTATCATCAAGAGGGTCGGAAACAGTAAGATTTTCTCAAAGTTTGACTTAAAATCTGGTTTCCATCAGGTCGCAATGGACCCTGAATCTATACCCTGGACAACATTCATTGTTCCAAGTGGGCTGTTTGAATGGCTAGTGATGTCGTTCGGTCTTAAGAACGCCCCGGCAATATTTCAACGGAAAATGGACCAATGTTTTCAAGGTACCGAAAAATTCATCGCTGTCTACATAGATGATATTCTAGTATTTTCAAATTCTGAAGAAGAGCACGCAGAACATATCAAGAAGATGCTAGAGATTTGTGAAAAATGGGGTCTCGTTCTCTCGCCTACAAAAATGAAGATAGCAGTAGACGAGATCGAATTTCTGGGAGCGATTATCGGAAGGAATAAGATAAGGCTCCAACCCCATATCATCAAGAAGATCGCTTCATTTGATTTGGAGAAACTGATGAACAAAACAGGTCTGAGGGCCTGGCTAGGAATTCTAAATTACGTTCCGAAAGAAGCTTTGGAACCAAGCCCGTATCCAATCATGATTAACGGAGTCAACTCCCAACAGATAGCAAGCAACAAATTGAAAGGAGGCTACATGATCATTGAGGAAAATAAGTTCTCTATCCCCTTCACTTACTCATTCCCTATGAGTAAGAAAGATGGAATACATATGTTAATCGGATGTAACTTCATCCGAGCAATGAAAGGAGGGACAGATGGCACTCTGGCCATACAATTCTCTGACTATGTCACACAACCATCCTCAAGTTCCACAGACAAGAATGAGGATTTAGAAGATGAATTCGCAGGAGTGCTCATAGTGGATGATCCCGACTGGGACATCTACCACACTGAAGAAGACTGGAGCAGCGAATACGACGAAGCAGAATTGCTGGCAGAACAGCAATTCCTCACAATCTACGAAGACTATGACAATTCCCCACCCAAGTGGGACACCTCTGAAGAAGAAACACCCGCATCACCTGAGTTTAGGCGAAGCCTAATACTCTTTCAAAAGGGGGAGGAGGAAGATGAAGAACCAAACTGATTCTTCCCTGAATACAAGATGGGAATTGTCATTACAAGATGATATTCATGATGATTGATTCCCCGGCAACGGCGCCAGGATCAAGGCTACATAGATGAACACTACGTTAATTCAGCGTTTGGGTCTACTTGAGACTCGAGGCTTCGGTTGAAGCCTCTCCTTCTTGTTGAGTTGTGAACTCTTCTTTGGAGCTCGTGCCTCAAGCGGTTGCTGAGGCGGTAGTTTCTGATTTGGTCGTCGATGGTCGGCTGTCTGTTGTCGTTGCCAGCGATCGACGATCTTGGAGCTAGTACTTCAGTTCTTGAAGAGGTGGAAGTCCTGTTTGCTGTAGTCATTGTGCTAGCTTGGCTTTCTCCTGTTCAAAGATTAGTTTTGGGTCCTTGAACACGTATAGTGTTCCTGGAGGTTTTGGTTGTGGTTTTCTGGCTGATGACTCTCCGATCTTTAGCTTTTGTAGATCTCGGGCTAAAGAGTCTATAGAGTCAGAGATTGTTTTTGGAGCTACTGTTTTGCTTTCTTTGAGGATTTTAACCTCTGTAGCTAGTTCGTCCAGTTGTTCCTTAATTTTACAAGTGAGTTGGATTAAAGTGTTTAATTGCTTGAAAATGATTTCAGATTGTTTGCTAGTAATCAAAGCTGGCTTAATGAAGCCTTCAGCTGGGGAGCCTAAAGCTTCTGTGGCTTTAAGAGCGTCCTGATAAACGGAACTTGCCGCTGTCAGGTTCCAATCGCTCATAAAGATAAGAAATCTAAATACTAGATGTACTTAGCGGGCTTAATCTGCTAGGATTGCGAACGTATGAGAAATCTTCTCCTTTAGCGGGTACTGTTATCCCCTTTATCGTCTATCTTAGTAGATTTAGGCCTTAAAGTATCTCGAGTATAGAGATTAAATATCAATAGAGCTTAGGAACTTAAAAGCAGAAAGTACAGTAATAAAAGGATTAGCTCTGATACCAGGTATGGCGCGGAATGGCGGAAGAGTCGAAGATCGCCGGCTTACAAGATCACGGGCCGTGAAAGACGCAGGATAATGCAAGACTTTGAACTTAAATGAAGGGCTGAAAGCTTATATTAGAACTTGAAAGCTTACAACAAACACTCTGAAAGCTTAGAACACTCTTTGAGAGAAGTAGGAACTGTCTGGTTATGCCAGTGTGTCCTTACAACTCTGTCTAAGTTGCCTTATATAGGCAAGAGGGGAATCTTTCAGAGGAAGCAAAATAATTGAGTGCGGGTGCGCATGGGGCCCCATCGTCCACTCGTACTATTTGCTTTTCTTAAAGATATTCCCTTCGTACACAATACAGTGACACGATAATACTTTACAGTACACACTAGACTACTTTACAGCACACTTAGATTCGTTCTTATCCATCTTTACAGCGCATGTAGATTCGTTCTTGTGATGGGGTCATCCTACTGATCTTTAAAGGTGTTATCGTTGAGAGTACGATAATTAAAGACCAGTCTTTCTTTTCCCTTGATTTCTCTTTTTGTCACTGGATCTATTGTCGTCCCTGAATTTACGATCATCGCCATCGTTCTATGGCGACTAGAACTTGGCCTTATAACTCCTATCTGTAGAAGGTTTTTAATATGCTTGTCATACTGGTCCTTCATTGCCGGTGTGACGTGCTTCAGGGGTCTGTCTTGTATTGTAAGGTCAGGATTTATCACATCTATCTTGCAAGTGACCTGATTCTTTTTCCAGTGGGCAATTGGGTTATCCCCAATGTAGCCTTGATCCCTTAATCTCTGCAACAATCATTTGTGGCGAAGAAGGCCACTATGCTAGAGAATGCAGGAAGAAACTGGGTAACATCGCCAGGGCGGCGATCGTTGAAAATCTGGAGCTCCCGGACGACTGGGACGTATTATCTGTTGATCTGAACGAGCCTGATAGCGACGCTATCTGTTCGTTCTCCGAAGGAGAATCCGGTACAGCTCACACCCTTTTTCTTGAACAAAACGACCTTCCTTATGACACAGCGTTTGTCGTTTGTAGATTGCTTATTTTCGAGTTCATGATTCCAAGGTCTCCCTGGTAGATGGGTCTTGTTATGTTGCCGGGGGGGTATTGTGCTGGCCCCATTATTGGTTCCCTTGGTATCTGAGTGACTGACGAAGATTCACCTGTGGCGAACACTGATTCAGAAAGTGGTTGCTCTGTGGTAGGTATATCTTCATTGGGTAATAATACTTTGTCTTTTAACTTTCGAAGAATCGGATAGTCCAGTTCTGCTGTGAACGCAGATTCATCCGAAATATTGAACTTGCTGTATTTTTCTTCGAAATCTTCTTCGTCATCTTCATCATCCGCATCTTCATCAAACTTAGCTTCATCTTCATCAAACTTAGCTTCATCAAAGTTTGCATCAAAGTTTGGTTCTTCATCTTCCTCCTCCCCCTTTTGAAAGAGTATTAGGCTTCGCCTAAACTCAGGTGATGCGGGTGTTTCCTGTAGTAAAATCTACGATTGATGCGGAGATCCATGCTTGCATGGAAACACTCAGCTCTCTCAAGATACACTATCTTGATAAGAAGGAGATAACCCTTAGAACCGACTGCCAAGCTATAATAAGCTTTCATAACAAGTCTAGTCAAAATAAACCATCCAGGATAAGATGGTTAAACTTCGTGGACTACATCACGGGCACGGGAATTATCGTCAATTTTGACATTCATAACTTACCCCATTCGTCTCCCTCCGGCAACCCGCGATCAAATATTGTTATTTGATTTCGAACAATTGACTCAAATTGGTTGGACTTACATTTGATGTACCAACTAAGAGGAAATGGGCTTGGTTAGAGGATGAAAATGTCAATAGAATTTTAGTATAATCAATCATAATTAGGGGGAAATATATTTGAATATCAAATTTAAGAATTTTTTCTCTCTAGAACTTGTTCAAAATAACATCATTCGCTTAAGGACATCAAATGTTGCCTCAAAACTTGATTTGAGTGCTTGTTGACCCGGACATTCCGAGCCAGCTTGCAGAAGTACAAGAGAAAAATTTATTTCTTTTGTGTGGTGTGGGGGAATTAGATGAAAACTTAATTAATAGGACAACAATTGTCCTAAAATTGAAATATAGGAGCATCATGATTCATGAATGATGATGCTATGCTAAAAGGAATATAATAATGAGCTTGTCCGGGTAAAATGACAAAGCATATATGGACACAAAACAATGCATCAAAAGACTATCCTTCTCCCACTATGGATTGCTAGTAGAAAAACTTTGTCCTTGAGTCCTTGCTCTAAATTGTCACGTGTGTGGGGACATTCACATTGAACTTATAAAATATATTTATATATTTGTATAAATAAATAAAAACAATTATATTCAACAATATTTCCGGATTTTTACGTATTAATGCATGTGATAATTGCTGGGGACCAATTAATGGGGGCCATGTTGCATGTTCCTGAGTGCATTTAAGGAAATGCGCGTCAGGAGGAGATCGAGGCGTCGGAACTCGGAAACGTTTTTATGTGTTAGAGAAGTTGGAGAAGTCAAATTAGTCAACAAGAAGGGGCTTTATAATTATTTATAACAGGAATTTATTGGGAAAATATATTAAAATATTTTTTTTCATCTTCGAGTTTATTCAGAATATCCGTATTTTCCTCAATTTTTTCACGAAAATCAAAACATTTTTTGAAATACTGGTGATAATAATATAAAATATTTTTTATACGAGTAAAAAGCAAAAATTCTCTCGAACTTTAGTCGAATTAGGGGTGAGCATCGGTCGGTTCGGTAAATTAACCGAACCGACCGGTCGGTTAACCGAACCGAAATTTCACAGAAAATTTTATCGTTTACCGAACCGAATATTTCGGTTAACCGACCGAATTAACCGGAAAATTTCGGTTCGGTTTGGTTAACCGACCGAATTAACCGAAATGTGTTTCATATGAAAAAAATTTGAGATGTTGTAAGCTAATACATAAAACAGAGAATGTAAGTGTATAGAAAACATAAAATTGAGATGTTGTACAAGCTAATACATAAAATTGAAATGTTGTACTTTAAGAAAATACCCTAACTAATGTCAAATAATTACAGAATACACAAGATGAACCAGAAAACAAAGTGTTCCAACAAAATTTTATATGGAGATTCTAGTACAGAGCAACAACATTTCCACATAAATATTATCCAGCAAAATAAATACTTCATTGTTTCCACATAAACATAACACATCAAAATTTTGTTGCAGCATCAATATCTCCAATTCTCCATTCTTCAAATAGTATTTATCCATCATTACCCTTCCAGTAGTAGAAAATAAAGCAATTTAGCAAATAGCAGGAACTAAATACTAAACTGATCATAAATAATTAAATTTCCATTAAGAAAGAACCTTTTAGATGTTACAAAAATCACCAAGACAGTATAGATTGCTAAACCTACCTTTTAAATTGTCCCTCAGCCAGGCAGCCAGCCACCTTAACTTCTCACCTAAGGTTTCAAACAAAATCAATGTATAAATTGCTAAACCTACCATTGCTAAACAAAATGAAACACAATTTAAATTTTCAACCAAGTAAATTAGAAATGTTACCAAATACCAACCAAGTAACCAACCATTCTCAGTCATCTTAGCAACCTAACCAAGTAACCTGTAACGTTCAATCCACTTGACTTTGCAAAATAGATAACTTGAATAATGGGTGAGATACTATAGTTAATGCATCCCCCAATTTGCTTGTGTAGTGGCTTAATGATCACCCACCGTTCCTCTCAAATCCTCTCTACATTGCTAGAGATTCCCCCAATTATTATTTAACTCAAGTCAGTTCATACTTATGATTTTTTATAAATTGTAATCAAATATAAATGTAGAATGTATAAACAAATAACTTGTACAGATAAGAGAATGGTCATAGTCCTTCACCCATGGACATAGTCTCTCAGGCTTATACATTGAGACATAGTCTCTCAAGCTTATACATTGCAAAGTCGAGTGAATAATCAATTGCCTTTAGTATAAAATTAATGAAAACATTATCTTTACTACCAATTGCCGAAACTGTTGGTAGTAAACAAGCTTGCAATACTATGAGAAATGTAGACATTCTGTAAACTTGAACAATAATGTGTAAAATAGCAAAACAAACTGAAATAGAAGCAGATGGTTAGAAGATATTATCTTTCAAATGTCCTAAGCAAATAAAGCATTGAACTAGAAGCTAAGCAGGCAAAGGCACCTCATGGAACATGAAATATTAAGGAAGCCCTAATAATTATAGTCAAGATATTATTGTTCAGCTTGTTTGGATTTCTAGTATATAGAATCATCATCGAATCCCCTTCCGAAAGAGAAATTGAAGGAAAAATTGTATGTAGTATGTATGTAGAATCATCATCACCATGATTCGTGGAAGGGAGGGGCCGGCGGCCCTCCCAGCTAGGGGTGTAATCAAGCTGAGCCGAGCTTCTCATTGCTCGAGCTCGGCTCATTTGATAAATAATGAGCTTGAGCTCGGCCCGAGCTCGATCGAGCTCTGATCTATAAGCTCAAGCTCAGCTCAAGCCATATTCAAGCCACTCGAGCTCGGCTCGTTCGGCTCATTTTTTCTCAAGCTGAGCTCGTTAGCGAGCTCGATTTAACTCGGCTCAAAAACGAGATCGACTAAACTCGTGAATGAGCTCGATCGAGCTCGAATAAACTCGATTAAGCAAGGATGATTGGAGATTAATTGCTTCAAGGCAAAATACGCCAGCTTATTAAACTAATTGCTGCATATAAAACTGCATATAAAACCGCATCACAGTAAGTGCATATAAAACTAATAGCATATAAAACATATTTGCATATAAATCATTAAATTTCCATTAAGAAAGAACCTTTTAAATGTTACAAAAATCACCAAGGCAGTATAGATTGCTAAACCTACCTTTTAAATTGTCCCTCAGCCAGGCAGCCAACCACCTTAACTTCTCACCTAAGGTTTCAAACAAAATCAATGTATAAATTGCTAAACCTACCATTGCTAAACAAAATGAAACACAATTTAAATTTCCAACCAAGTAAATTAGAAATGTTACCAAATACCAACCAAGTAACCAACCATTCTCAGTCATCTCAGCAACCTAACCAAGTAACCTGTAACCAACCATTTAAAAATTAATTTTATAAACAACAAGATTTTATAAAAATTAATTAATTAATTTCGATTAACCACAAGCTATACACTTAAACAAAAACTCACTGAGTCATCGAGTTAAAACTCTTCAACTTGTAACCGCACTCGGGCCAACTATACTCAATCCAATAATTGGCAAATCTAATTTTTTCAAATAGACAAACATATTCAATTAATAATATGCACATAAAATTAAACAGAATATATAAAAGAATATATATAAAAATAGAGTACCATTTTCAAACTTCTCAACTTCTGTGATATCTTCTCCAACATTCAATCCATTAGACTTTCGAATCCAATCTTGTGCACATATCAAAGACTCAACCACCTTCGGAGTCAAAGAACTTCTAAATGGATCAAGAATCCTCCCGCGAGCACTAAAGGTAGATTCGGAAGCCACTGTGGATATAGGAACAGCCAAGATATCTCGAGCCATGTGTGAGAGGATCGAAAATCTCTCGGAATTAAGCTTCCACCACTTCAGAATATCAAAATCATTCTTATCTTCCTGCAGTGCCTCATCTAAGTACATATCAAGTTCAGACTTTGCATGAACATGTCCACTCTCAATTCTTCGTTTCTTGGCAATTAACTTGTAATGTCCTCTTGGTCTATTACCAACCGATTCCTTACTTGAAGTAGTGCTTGATGGACTTGTTTCACTTGAATGACCACTCTCAATTTGTAACATATTCTTGTACTCCTTGAAAATGTCATAAAGTGACATCTTCACTCTTTCAAATAGTTCAGTCCCTTCATTTTCACCATAAATATCACAAAAAGAAACTTCCATTGCCATGAATTTCTCACGAGGATCAAGTACAACAGCGAAGAAAATGATTTTATTCATTCGATCAACGTTTCCCCAATATTTGTCAAACTTTGTCTTCATCTTTGTACCCATTCCCTTCACATTTGAATCATCGCTTCGAGTCCATTCTAGGATTGCGCTGAGTAGGTCACTAATTTCAGTCCAAAATGTGTTAAATGTAACATATAATGAATCAGAAACACGTATTGTGGTATCATAAAAAAGCCCTAGCATAGTGATCGTTCTCCTCACGACATCCCAATCCACGAAACCCTTTGAATTTACATCCACCTCAACTCCGAAGTATAGATCTTCTAATTCAAATCTTTCAAATGTCTTCTCATACTTCTCAGCTACACTCAACATCAAGTAAGTGGAATTCCATCTGGTGCACACATCTAAACACAATGTACTCTTACATTCAACTTGCACTGAATCAGCACACTCCTTGAATTTCTTAAGCCTAGCTGGAGAACTTCTAATATATTTCACTGCCTCCCTGACCCACCTAATTGCAGGATCCAAGTCCTTTAAGCCATCTTGCACAATCAAGTTAATTATATGAGCTATGCACCTCATGTGTAAGTACTTGCCATTTGCAATAGTAGTCCCCCAGTTAATAAATTTTCGCTTCAAGTGCTCAACAACCACATCAGTTAATATATATAAAACAAACGATTCCTTCCCTTCTAAAATCCCACCCTCCTCCTTTAAATTTTTATTTTTATTTTTTATTTTTACCATTCCCCTCAAACTTTTCCGACTTTTCTTACTTAAACTTGTAATAAATTTTTTTTATCCCACTTATTTTCTCTATAATAATCTATTTTGATATTTTTAATTTTTAATTAATAATTGTAAATATTTTTGTTTATTGAAGGTTTTTGTATTAATTTTGGGGTTTCTTATAGAAAATTAGTATTTCAAAATAAAAAAAAATTACGCATACTTATATTATATTTGATTTTTATCCCTACAATTTTCATTATTTTTGCATTTTTAATATTTCTAACCATTGAAATTCATATATATATATATATATATATATATCATTCTCGCCTAAATTTTCTCTCCTTAAAATTTTGCCATTTCTCATCTATATTTTTTTTCTTCCAAATTTTTCTCCCACTTAAATTTAGAATAAATTTTTTTACCCCATTTATTTTCTCTACATGCACATATTTTTATAGTTTTAGTTTTGTATTTATTAATTTTGGAATAATAATTGTAAATATTTTTTATTTATTAAAATTTTTCATAATAATTTTTGGGTTTTGAAATATTATTTTCTTGAGTTTGTTAATAAAAAATAGTATTTTAAAACCAAAGAAATTTGTAGCTTAGAATAATTTAAATATTTTATTTTCTATTTTTTTCATCATGTTATCTTAGATTTATATTACATTTGACTTTATCCATAAAAATATTATTATTATTATATGTTTTTTAATTTTTGATCATTGAAATCAATATAAATTAATTTTTTAATGTATATAATTATTTTTTATATTGATTTTATATTTAGAAATATCATTATTTATTTATTTATTTTAAAAAATAAACTATTTCAAATTTCTTATTTTTGAATTAATTATATATATTTTTAAATTTTTAAATGATCTACTTACTTTATATTTGCATTATATTTGATATTTACCCTTAAAATTATTAATAATTTTCCATTTTATTTTTTCTATATATTTTTTTTTCAAAAGCCTATATAGTATTATTTGTTTTGAAATAGTTTAACTTTTTTCTATTTTTAAAACTATTAGTTTAATTTTTTATTCAAAATTTTTTACTTTGAATATGTATGCATTTTGAAATAAATTAATATCAATATATAAATTTTTTTTTACGATTTTTAGATTTAAATCTCATTGATATTTTATTTTGTATGTCATACAAAATTATAAATTTGTCTATATTATTTTTTATGTTTTTTTGTATATGAACATATTTTTTAAGAGTTAAAAATAATTATTAATCATTAATATAAGATAACTCATCTTTTATCTTTTTAATTCTTATTTTTATTTCAAATTTACTTATTATTTATAGTCATTTTAAATTAAATTATATAAATATACGTGCATACTACTATAATTATATAAATTAAATTAAATTAATATATATTACTTTATAGTATATTTATATATTATTATTTAAAATTATAATTCAATTTAAATATCTTACTATTAATTTTTATTATCAAAATTATATTTTTTTATGATAAGATAATAATATTATAACTTATTTCTGAAAATATAGGTATATAAATATTTAATTTTTAAAATTTTAATTTTTATTGTTATGAATATTAAATTATTATTATAAATTTAATTCAAAATTAAAATTAAAGTTAATTTATAATTGAAGTTTAAAATAATTATTTTTTAAAAATGTAAAAAAAAATAATTTAAATTTAAATTTATATAATTAAAATTAAAATTACGTTACAAAATATGAATATATATATATATATATATAAGAAACGACTCCTTCAAGCCTAAACTCTCCCCAATCACTCAAAATTTTATTTTTTTTAATACTCATCCCCTCAAACTTTTCTAACTCTCCTCATTTAAATTCGTAATAAAAAAATTTACCCTATTTATTTTCTCTATAATCAACTATTTTGATATTTTTAATTTTTAATTTATTATTTTTTGAATAATAATTATAAATATTTGTTATTTATTAAAAAAATTTGTATTAATTTTTGAGTTTGTTAGTGGAAAATAGTATTTCAAAATCAAAAAAATTTACACATACTTATATTATATTTGATTTTTATCCATAATTTTTTTTTTATTTTTAAATTTTTAATATTTTTTATCATTGAAATTCATATAAATTAATTTTTTAATGTATATAATTATTTTAGTATTATTTTTGTGTTTATGAAATATCATTTTTTTTTATTTTTGCAAGAACTTAAATAATTTCAACTTTATTATATATAAATAAGAAAAATATATCATTCCCGCCTAAACTCCCTCCCCTCAAATTTTTGCCACTTTTCCTACCCATATTTTTTCTCCCCAAATCTTTATCCCACTTAAATTTAGAATAAAAGTTTTTACCCCACTTATTTTCTTTATATGCACCTATTTTGATATTTTTAATTTTGTATTTATTATTTTTTGAAAATAATTGAAAATATTTTTTATTTATTGAAGCTTTTTATATTAGTTTTTGGATTTCGAAATATCATTTTTTTGAGTTTGTTAATGAAAAATAGTATTTCAAAACCAAAGAAATTTATGTAATTTACAATAATTTAAATATTTTATTTTTTATTTTTTTTCATTATGTTATCTTATATTTATATTGCATTTGATTTTATCCATAAAAATATTTTTATTTTTAATTTTATTTTTAATTTTTGATGATTGAAATCTATATAAATTAATTTTTTAATGTATATAATTATTTTTTATATTACTTTTGCATTTATGAAATATCATTTTTCATTTATTTTTTTTAAAAAATAAACTATTTCAAATTTCTTATTTTTGAATTAGTTATCTATATTTATAAATTTTTAATTGATATAATTTATTTTATATTTGCATTATATTTAATGTTTACCCTTAAAATTATTAATAGTTTCCCATTTTATTTTTTCTATATATTTTTTTGTCAAAAGTTTATATAGTATTATTTGTTTTGAATTTGTTTGATTTTTTTTAAAATTATTTATTTAAATTTTTATTCAAAAAATTTACTATGAAGATATATGCATTTTGAAACAAATTAATATAATTATATAAAATAATTATTACGATTTTTAGATTTAAATCTTATTGATAATTTTTTTTAATGTTACACTAGTTTATAAATTTATTTATATTAATTTTTATTTTCTTTCCGTTTTTTCTATATGAACATATTTTCTTAAGCGTTAAAATAATTATTAATCACTAATCTAAGATAATTTATTTTTTTAATTTTTTTTAGTTCTTATTTTTATTTTAAATTTAATTAATACTTATAGTCATTTTAAATTAAATTATATAAATATACTTGCATACTTTTATAATTATATAAATCAAATCAAATTAATTTATATTACTTTATGGTACGTGTATATATTATTATTTAAAATTGTAATTTAATTTATATATGTTACCATTAGTTTTTATTATCAAAAGTATATTTTTTTATAATATGATAATAATATTGTAACTTATTTATGAAAATATAGGTATAGAAATATTTAATTTTTAAATATTTAATTTTAATTATTATGAATATTAATTTTTTGTTACAAATTTAATTTAAAATTGAAATTAAAATTAATTTATAATTAAAGCTTGAGATAATTATTTTTCTAAAAATATAAAAAATAGTTTTAAATTTAAATTTATATAATTTCAAATTAAAATTGTGTTTCAAAATATGAAAATATCAAAAAAAAATCTAGAGACTATTCTATTTATATATAATAATATATTAAAAATACAAAATTTAATTTCAAACTTTTTTTTGTAAAATGTTAATAATAAAAGAATTTATTCTTGAAAAATCTAGGTATACAATTATTTAATTCTAAATTTTTTATTTAAATTATTAAAAATATTAAATTATAGATAAAATTTAATTTACAAATTAAATTGTAAATTATTTACTATTAAAATTTTAAATAACTATTTTCTACTTTTATAAAAATTAATTTTAATTTTAAATTTATATAATTTCAAATTAAATTTATATTACAAAATATAAAAAATATCAGTTTTTTTATGATAAATTATTTTATTTGTATATAAACATATATTAAAATATAATATTCAATTTCAAAAAAAAAATAATTTAAAATTATAAGTTAATCGTGCAAAGGACATCTACTGCAGCTAGTATTAAATTAATTATGCGCTACAATTATTATCAATTATATATTATAATCTAAAATTTATGAAATTTAAAATTTAAATTAAGATCATAAGATTTAATTATTTTATAAAAATTTATTGGCAAAATATCTTAAGAGTACTTCTTGATCTCCAAGTTTACTAGGTATGATAATATTCCATTATCTTCAACAATTTTGGCATTCGTGACTCTAGGATTAGTTTTTTTTTTTGAAAAATAAATAAATATGAATGTACAAAAACTATTATTTATATATATGCGGTGCAGATGCGAGTATGAATATTGATCTGCACCATATCCTATTAGTATATATATATATATATATATATATATATATATATATATATGTATATATCATTTTACCTCTTATATTTGCACTCTATTATAACTTATATAATTACTATTTTACCTCATTATAAAATATATTATTTTATTAATTTTTATTAAATACAATGCATACACAAATAATATAGTATCTACATCATATTTGATTCAAGAGTTAGAGTTTACATGTGATTTTAATTAGTGATTAATATTTTGCTAAATTTTCTTTCTATTTGACAAATACTTAAATAAAAAATTAATATTATTTTTTTTTACACAAAAGGAAAGATTATATTAGGCTTGTAGCCGACAGCAAGCGAGTCATGATACAAAATTATCTCGTGCTCCACAAGCCAATTTGACGTCTAAGAAATGGTATGCTTTCGACCTCGAGCTGAGTTTGTTGTCCAGTGGACAATTTTGTTAATATTTCTAGAGACATATGAAAATGAAATATGCGAAAATGAAGACAACGAAAGCTTAGTATCCGTAAATAGAGATCCAAGTACAATGTGATATCAGGAGTGTGAGTGTATGTGAATTGGCTTGAGAAAGCCAATATTTGGGTCATAGCCTTACTAGTAGAAGACTTTACATCACCACGCATAATAGAATTTCTATAGTATTAAATGAACCAAAAAACATTTGAAATTATAGAATTATTTTCAAGAGTTGAGTTAAAACCTACGTTTTTCAAAAATCAAGTTTCGGGATTCCAATTAAATCTAGAATTAAAGTCCAAATTTAGATGCAAATCGAGGGAGATCCAAATGCTACTCGCAAACGAACACTCTAAAAGTAAGTGTTTAATAGATTTGACTGCATTGAAACTAAAACAACAAGCATCATTAGATGAAATACCCAAGGAAAATAAATAAGCTTTAGTGGAGAGCTTACTATGAAAGAGCTTCCAAATAAATAAGTTAACTTTAAGAGCAGTGTTCTTCCAAATCATATTCCAAATAGGATTTGAACTTGGAGAGGGTTCAAAAGAGGACTTTAGAAATCTAAATGCTGATGATGAAGAAGTCAAACCAGTATTTTCAGGCATCCATACCACTTTATCATCATAGGCTGTACAGGGACCCGAATGCTTGTGATAGCTTCCCACAAAGAATTTCTACACATAGAATAGTCGATAAAGGGGGACTATTTATGGTCATGAAATAAGTGTTGCACCTCAGTAATATGATTAACCAACTTCATATTAGAAAACATAGGTTTGATAGCAAGGGGCATGTCTAAAGTCCAGTTGTCATTTAAAAATGAAGTAGAGCTGCCATTTCCAATGCAGGATTTAAAACTCAAATGAAGAATGTTAAAAGCAAATTTTAAAAGCTTCCCAGCATAAGAAGATTTAGACTTTTTGCAGCTATTGAAGGAGTTTATAGGAGGGTATTTAGATTTAACAAGATTAACCCAAATGGAATTGTGATTGCTAAGGTATTTCTGAATTCTACTAGCTTGAAGGGAGATGCTTTTGATTTTAAGATCTTGAATGCCAAGACGGCAAGACCTCCCCTATCCTTGGGTAAGGTAATGATTTCCCAATTAACCAAATGCAAAGCCTTCTTCTCAGTAGAATGACTCTACAGGAAATTTCTAATCCTGAATCCAATTTTATCAAAAAGACTAGAGTTAATCCAAGTAATAGATAAAGAATATGTAGGGATAGAGTTGAGAACAGATTTTATCAGTACAAGCTTGCCGGCTTGAGAGAGAAAATTGGCCTTCCAATTAGAGAGTTTAGAATCAATAGAAGTAAAGATGTGATCATGTGTCTTGGGGGGAAGTCTTCTAGGGCAAATCATAACTCTAAGATATTTGAAGGGAAAATTACCCTTTTTCATACCCAAAGAGTTACAAATGCTCAACCTAGTAGCATTAAAAGTGTGAGTAGCACTACTGGAAAAATGGTCATCAGCAACGGCATCAGCCGTTGCTGAACCGTTGCTGAAGAGCATCAGCAACGGCCGAGCCGTTGCAATGGAGCCGTGGCAGAAAGTCGCGTTGCTGATAACTTAGCAACGGATCAGCAACGGTCGCTCAGGCCGTTGCTAAAAATATTATCAGCAACGGTTTTACCACGGACCCGGAGCCGTTGCTGATAACATTAATAGCAACGACCGCTGAGTCCGTAGCAACGCCGTTAGTAAAACCCCGTCGCTAAGCCGTTGCTGTAGGTCATCAGCAACGGCTTTCGATACACTTTTAGCAACGGCTTTCCCACGGACGGCCGTGGGAAAGCCGTTGCTGATGATGTGAACCTGGTAACGAAAAAATTTAAAATTTAAAATTTCCATTGATACATTGATACATTATCTGATACATAACTCACACACCCATACACTCATACACACATTCATTCACACATCACAAATACACCAAGATATACATCAAAACAATTATATTTATATTGATAATTATCCACGATAGTATAAAAACTATTCAAATGCAAAATTGAAGTATCAATATCCAAACAAAATAAATTAAACAAGTCCAATATCTCAGTAACAAAGTCAATATAAAAAAATCTCACGATGACGATGGAGGATGGTCTGGATCATATGGCGGGGTCTGGAGTGCTTGAGTGTACACCGGCGTGGACTGACTCGAGGACGATAGATTAGATGATGCCGAAGAGATGCCTGCTTCGGGATGACGTGACATGTTGCGTAGCATAGCTTGTATATCCGCCATCATCTGACTCTGGCGCTCCATTATCTCAGTCTGACGCGCGACCGTGTCCTCTAGAGTCCTTATTCTGCTACTATGATCATAACTGGATCTAGAGGTGGACGGCCGCTCACCAGCGACCGGAGGGGTCGGTGCCCCAAGTGGCCCTAGTACGGCTCGCGCATGACCACTATCTGCGAAGCCATATACGCGGCCATGGTCCCAGCCACCTGCGGCCTCGACCCACGTTGCTGCGTCAAAGTCCTCGGGGGTACCCCCGCGCTGCACCACCGTCTGGCTGTAGGTCTCCTACTCGAGTTTGATTTTTTATTTAATATTGATCATAAAACTTAAATTATAAATATATAATGAATAATTTAAACAAATATATAGTTACCATAATGTATGCAGCGCGGTTGTCGATGTACTCCCCCGTCCCATGTGCTCGACGGTGAGTCCGCTCAAACACCGCCATCGGGGAGGGTCGCTGGACAGTCCCGTCATCCGACACCGTCGTCTATATTTACAAAACAAATACATCAATTAGTACACATAGTAACAAATAAAATATATAATTGAAAGATATACTTACCATACGGTTCGCGTGCACTGCAAATGCAACAGAGCCGCCGGTGTGACGCGCTGCTCCCCCCGACATGCGATTTCTAGCCGCATTCTGAGAAACCTCCTGCCATCGATCCGTCGACCATATTCCCACGAGCTGGTCCCATATATCCGGAGTAATTCAATCGGGGCCGTATCCCCGAGTCTCCGCGATGTTAGTGGTCCCAGCTCGGGCCATCGCCTGGGACCGAGCCTGCCCCAGCTGCCCATTGTACCTTGCTCGGGAAATAGCCTCCCAGGCAGCGTAAATGAAGGGCCTTTGGTCCTCGGCCCATGTATAGCGAGCCTGCAAAATAATAATATCAGTACCAATATTAATCATCATGCATGTAAAAAAAATAATAATACGTGCCTCAAACTCGCGTCATAACATGTCGACGTGCTCGCTAGGCACGTGAGACCACGTAGGCCATGCCCCGTGCATGTATCGTCGAATAGTAGAAGAAATGCTCATCGGCACTTCTTCTTGCTCGAACCTGCACAACAAAAATAAATTTTAATATTATATTATGATATAATGAATTTGTAATGATTCATAATTCATGATATATTACCGCTCCCCAATCACGCTAATCAATCTACGTGACTCTGTGGCTAGTGGAGGCTGCCACCTGTTCGGCCCGCGTGGCCGCCTGTGTTTGGATGTACTAGCCTCAGCAGTATCATCCGCATGAGGATCAGCAACAGGAGGATCAGCAGCATGAGTAAGTGCTGGAGTCTCACCGATCGGAGACTCCGAAGCTCTCCTGCGTCGATAACCACGACCAGACATATCTGTCGAACAGACATATAATCATATTATTGTATAAATAGTAGAGATATATTTAATAAAATATATATTTTACAATTATTCCTCATCATCTGAATAATAGTCTTCGAATTCTTCCTCTTCTTCCACTTCTTTCTCTTCTTCATCTCCAGCTTCCTCAATTTCATGATCGTCATCATCAGCATATTCAACTTCTAATTGAATTGACATTGTGTCTGCATCCTCGAGTATTGGAATTATATGATCTACAGCAGGAGGATCATCTTCTTGATAGAAATCATGTGTCATATCAGGTATCAGCTCATTTTCTCCTGAAACACGTGCTAACATTTGTTCACCAGACAACATCGGTGGTGGCCCATCTCTTTCGACTATGCCCTTAGTAAATTTATTACGATTCCTTCGATACTGATGATTAACCGGTAGGAATCGACGATGACAATCAAAGAATGAGATTTTTCATTCGTTTTGAAGACTGATTGATTTAGAGTGTTCCATACAATACGGACAAGAGAGTCGGCCGTGAGTGCTCCAACCCGACAACATGCCGTACGCCGGGAAATCATTGATTGTCCACAAGACCGCGGCCTTTAAATTGAAGTTTTGCTTTCGATGACAATCATAAGTGACAGTTCCCTCAGTCCACAATGTTTTTAATTCATCTATCAAAGGTCTGAGAAATATGTCAATTTCTTTTCGCGGACCCTTAGGACCCGGAATAATCATCGAAAGATAAATAAATTCATCTTTCATGCACATTGACGGTGGCAAATTATAAACTGTCAGCAGCACTGGCCAAACTGAATAAGGAGTTGCAGAATCTCCAAACGGATTAAAACCATCTGTGCACAATCCCAATCTGATATTTCTAGTATCCCTAGCAAATGAAGGATAACATGTATCCAAATATTTCCATGCTTCACTGTCAGATGGATGAGTCATTACTGTATCATCACGACTTCTTGCATGCCAACTCATGTAGGGGGTTGTCTTTTCCGACATGAATAATCTTTGAAGCCTCGGTGTTAGTGGAAAATACCGAAGCACCTTAAACGGGATATTTTTCTGTCGGACCGATTTCTTCTCCTTGTAACGAGGGTGTTGACATACAGGGCACTTATCCAACTGCACATTTTCTTTATAATATAAAATGCAGTTATTTTGGCACGCGTGTATTTTTTCGTACCCAAGCCCCAATTTTCTCATTAGCTTTTTAGTCTTATAAAAAGTTGGTTCAAACTTGTTATCAGTAGGCAGCATTCCATTAATCAATCCAGCAATCCGATCATATGCAACTCCGCCGATATTACAATCGGCCTTGATGTTTAAGAGCTGTGTCATTGCTGAAAACCTAGTGTATTTAGGATAATTCTCATACAAAGGTTCATCGGCAGCTTTCAACATCTCGTAAAATTCTGCAGCTTCTTTATTCGGTAATTCAATCTCTACCGCAGTTTGTACTTCTGTGATATCAACCGCTGTAGTATCTGGTGGGACTGATGTCTGAAGAACTGGCCGATCAACATTATCATTCAGGTGGAATTGACCCCCAAGACTATCAAGTATCATAGTTCTATAGGGATTACATTGACTGGATGAAGCAGCACCAGCAGAGGAAGATTCACCATATGTCTGAACGACAGGATTGCTCGACGTTCCGACTTCGCGTGACTCCCCGTGACAAGTCCATAGAAAATATCTTGGTGCAAATCCTTTGCTATATAGATGCAGAGTGACAGTCTCCCGATCCAAAAATCGTCCATTTGAACAAATGCGGCACGGACATCGGATTTGATCACCGATGCTAACGAAATTTTGGTTCGAATAGGCGAAATTTAGGAAGTACGTTACGCCTAATCGAAACTCATTCGTTAAAGATCCACGATCAAGACGTCGGTACATCCAACTTTGATCAGCCGACATGATTCTGTCAATCAATGACAATTTCTTTGGTTAATGTCTTTAGGTGAGATTGTCCTATTCCATTCGGGATTTATGTTATTCATATTGCACTAAGTACTTCTTTTAACCGCTAACTTCATTCTAAATTTCGGCAGCATCTCTCTACAGTTCTCCGAATACGCATATCATCTGGGCGCGTATCGGAGAACAAGAGAGATGTTGCCGAAATTTAGAATAATTAGTTAACAGTTAAAAGAAAAACGTAAGTGCAATACAAATAACTATATTCCCAAATTATCCAATCAGGGACAATTCAAGAATTGTACGTCGTATAAAAGATCATCTACTTCTTTTACACGAACATACAATCCTCGAACGGATCTAAGGTTTTGCTAAATCATATCCGACTCGTCGATGCGTACGTGAAACATATCAACTCGTCGGATGGATGATTATTTTCTAAATATTTCGAGACAGTTCGAGTTCATATTGGACGATTTCGACGCGCGTCCGAAGTGGATAATTCCAAAATTAATCTAAACCCTAAAAATTAATCTAACAAATTAAACAATTAATCTAAATAATGCATTAACAATTAATTAATAATTAAAAAATAATTAAAAATAATATTAATTTACAAGTAGTGTAGGAAAGAAGATGCTAGATTTAGAAAGCTTAACTCTCAGGCGAGTAAGGGATTCATAGGTGGAAAAAATGCTCTTAACTTAGAAAATACTATTCTTATTAGCCCTAAGGATAAGAATACAATTCGTCAGCAAACATGAGGTGAGAGATGAAAAAATCATTCTTCATTTTAAAAGAAGAATAAGTGCCCTGATCTACAACTTGCTTAATGAGCTGAGATAGAGCTTGGGCAACAAGAATGAAAAAGAATGGAGAGAGAGAATCACCTTGCCTGATACCTTTATTAGAAGGGAAGAAGTGAGAGAGATGAGAGTTGATAAGGCAGACAAAGGTGGGAGTATTAATACATATTTTAATCCAATTGATAAAGGAAGAGGGGAAATTGTAAAGGTTGAGAACTTTGAGGATAACATCCCTACTCAGAAGGTCAAAAGCATTCTCAAAGTCAATTTTAATTGTAATATAAGGATTTTTTCCTTTAGAGTCATAGAATTAATGAATAAGCTCTTGGACAATAAGAATGTTGTCCTGAATATGTCTACCTTTGATAAAGGTAGATTGCTCATTACTAATAAGAAAAGGAAGACACGACTTAATTCTATTGGCCAAAAGCTTGGATAGAATACGATAAGAAATATTACAAATGGCTATGGGTCTGAAGTCCTTAACCAACTTAGGATGTTTGATTTTAGGAATAAAGATGAGCATGGTTTGATTCCAAGAAGGGGGAAGGAATGAGGTATGAAAAAAAATATTCAGGTCATGCTTGAAGGAGGAGGAGATGATGTCCCAATAGTATTTATAGAACTCTACAGTAAATCCATCATGACTTGGGCTTTTTCCATTGCCAAGTGAATTTATAGTGGATCTGATCTCACTATCAGAGAAGTCCTTGGTAAGAGAGTCCAAAAAGTTATGAGGTAGAAGTGAAAATGAAGGCCATATAGAAGAGCTAACATGAGCAGGAGGAGAAGAGTTCCATAAGGTAGAGTAGTGAGATACAAATTCATTCAGGATCAGGGGATCTTCATTAACAGTTTCATTGCTAGAAGTTTGAATAGAGTTAATGAGGTTTATACGCCTTCTAATAGTAATCAAACGATGATAGAAGTCAGTATTTTTGTCTCCATCCATGATCCATTTCGTTTTAGATTTGGACCACCACTTTAAGCAAATCTGTCTTTGAAGGGCAAGCTGCTTATTGTATAAAGATCTAAGCTTGAAATGAATATCATGGGGGCAGAAGGAAGGAGCTCAAGTGATTCAAGTAAAGTGATTTTTTCATTAGTGGGGCTAAGGAGGTTCTCAAGGTTGCCTACACTGCGTTTGTTCCAAAGGGAGATGGCAGCTCTAGTATTTTTAAATTTAGAAGAGATAACAGAGTCATGCATATGAGTAATGAGATCATTACAAGCATTATAGATAACATATTTACATTCATTATGCTCAATCTAGAAATTTTAAAAGCGAAAAAGATTATTTTTAAACTGCTTATGAGAAGGAATAGTGAAAAGCAGAGGCCTATGATTAGAGATGATCCTAGGTAAATGCTCAACAAAGAATTACAAAAAAAGTGAAGTCAAGTAGAGTTTGCAAAAATTCTATCTAGCCTAATCCAAATTTTGGCATTATCTTGTCTATTATTAGTCCAAGTATATTTACAACCTTTAAAGCCTAAGTCAGAAAAACCACAATGATTTATAAAAATATTAAAATCAACAATATGCTTGTGCATTTTGAAGGAGAGTCCTCCACATTTGTCATCATGGCTTAAAATACAGTTAAAGTCACCTAAAATTACCTAAGGGTAAGAGGTGAGGTCATGAGCTATTAAAGAAGACTAGAGATTAGCCCTGATTGAAGAGTTAGTACTAGCATAAATGGAAGACATAAGAAAGAGTTCACAATTATCAAATTGCATAATAACATGAACAACTTGAGCATTAATAAGAATAATTTTAGCATTCACAACGTTAGAATTCCAAGCACTCAGAATACCACCTAAAGCACCTTTACTAGGCTGGATAGCAGCCATCCAAAAGTGACCAAAGTAATTAACAAGCTTATTAGAATAAGAATCATTTAAATGAGTTTCTTGGATAATAATTATATTAACATGAGAATTGTTGATCTGAGCCGTGAGGAAGTCACGCACAGGTCGTCTCCAGGCACCCATAGCATTCCAATTTAGAATCTTCATCTAATAAGGCAAAGGGGTTATCAGAGAGTAAATCCCCAGAGGGGGAGAGAATATCAATAGGGGGGTCAAAACAGAGGGTTGGTCAAGTAAAAGCTTATATTTTTTATGCTTTAAAGGACCATCAGTAGTAGGAATCTTGTAGATAAGAGCTTTGGGGATCCTAGGTTTCTTCCTACGATCAACCTTAGAATCCACGACAGAGGGAGGGCCAGAGGAAGTGGAGCCTAGAGTTTTGGAAAGTTCAGATGCCATAATCTCAATGGGCTTAGAGGGAGGTGGGGCAGGGGGAAGCACAGGAGCAATAGGGGATGGTGGAGGCTTCTGGAAAAAGGGGAAGGTTGGTTTAGGAGAAGCAACATGGGGAGGGGGAAGAGGTGATATAGGGGCCGAGACATGAGAAGACGAAATGCGAGGGGCATCAAAGCAACATATTTCATTATAGTATCCACAGGAGCCCGAGGGACCTGTTCCATGCGGTTCTTGGGTTCAGAAATGTTCTGGGTAACCCGAGCACGGTCAAGTCCCTGTTCAGGGAATTTGGTCGCGCTTCGAGGATTCCGTCGACGAGAAGGCTGGCGTTGAACATGAACTCACAGACCACATGAAGGGGTCCGGGCGAGTGGGCTCAGAGGAAACAAAAGAGTCAACCAACGGAGACTTAAAATTTAAGGCATCATGCATGAGAACATCTAAATCAGAAACAGAAGAAGAATTAATATTCAAAATAGGGGATCCAGACGGTGGATCAGAAGCTGATTTACTGCGAAGAATAATTGGACATGAAGACTCTAAATGACCAACTAAACCACACTGGAAACAAAGAATTAGAATATCTTCGAATACCACCGGTTGAAAAAAATTAAAATTATGATAATTCACTTCATTACTCATTTTTTAATAATTTAACACCACATTTAACACTGAATTCACCGGGTCTTGTGTTTAAATATTAAAGAAATAATAAATGAAAAGTTTTTTTTACCTAAAAATAAAAGTCAGCAATTACAATTAGAAATGACTTATAAAGACATGATACAAAATAGAATTGATCTCAGGAGGTCTGATAAAAGTTTAAATATTGAACTCTTTCAAGCTCCTAGATCTATTTGCCTAGTTCTTTCAATATAAATTTTAATCTAAATCACCACACCAAGTGATTATTACTTAAAAAAAAAAACACCAAGTGATTATACATAAAAAAAACTTGATAAAATATTAATCATGAACTAAAATTATCATATATTATATATTACAATGTAAATCTTATAAGATTCAAAGTGTCAATTAAAAATCAAAATTTTAAAAAAAATTACAAATATTTTTATAATTAATCCATTTGTTATATCTTCTCTCGACGAACTTTATATTTGAAGGATAAATTTCACACAGACCTATAAAATTTTATTTTGTATAATCAACTTGACACATTTGTTTAATTTGCTTAAATTTATTCTTAATTTTATAAATTTGAATCTATTTTATCATATCATAGTTCCTAAAAATAATTTATTGTCACATTTCTTGTACGCATATTTTATCATGTCATAGTTCCTAAATTCATTTCTTGCAAGCATGACCAACTATCTCAATTAATTGATCATTTATTTTCTTTTGGAATGAAAAATTAGTATTAATAATATAAACACTAATCACACAATTGGTTCTTGAGATACAAATGAAACAACAACTCATCAAATAATTTACTAAGTTAAATTCCTCAATCTTTTTAACAACTACGCCCTTCACATAATATGGCAGCTCTTACGTGTATTTCCACAAGATCTTCTTCTCATCCATGCTTACAACCCATCTCGATAGTTGATGCACAACTTTATTGCACATCCTCGATACTGCTAACACTCGGCAATGAACAAATGTTACTATTTAAGATCACTTCCACACACGATTAATATTACAAATGCACAAGACGAATATATAATACCACACAAATTAAAAAATTCACATTAGGTGATTAAATTTCTTGGAAATTATGTGCAAATGTTACTGCCAATTGTGCTAAGGGGGAGTCGGACATTCATATATAATATAATATATTAATATTATAATTTAAATTATTATATATATAATAATACATTTTATTTTATGCATTGCTTTGAGTATATGATCAGTCAAGCGTTTGAAATTGCAAACGATGTTACGTCAATTAATTGTATTTTGCTGCGAAATTAATGTTGAGCATTACTTATTTTGTTGGTCAATATTAAAAAACTAATATATGACAATTCACAAAACCTCATATGGTGTTGTCTATCCGTGTCTATCTTGTGTTGTCCATGTAGAAAACATGCATAACTATATAATATCTAATTATATAACTAATGAACTGAGTAAAAAAATTAAAATTCATGCTGAGATACGTAAACTCTAGACTAGTTTTGTTCGTTCTAAATTTAAAAATATATTTTAAAAATAACTAAATTCCTTTTAAACTACTTCATAGTGCATAACACAGCACTACTAATTCATCAAAATAAAATAAAATAAAATAAAATAAAAAGACTACTTATTCATACAAATGAAAATTTGTGCCAGTTTTCTTTTTAGTATAAATCACTCATAATATTAATGTAATTCAACCAATTGATTTAGAGCTCAGCTACTCTTTTCAATCTTCTTCCTGTGCAGCTGTCACGCGTATTTAATGACTATATATATAACACTTCAACTTCTTTCTACAAATAATCTGTGAGCTCATCACTTCCTCTCACTGCAGACTGCAGCGAGAGCAACTTAATGGCTTCTTCCACATACATCTCTGCTTTTCTGCTTCTCTTCTTCATCCTCTTCCTCACGCCTGCCCGCGCCGCTTCAAATGTGAAACCACGGTCGCACTTGCCCACGAGCTCCTTCGTCCCCTCGAGCTCCTTTCTTTCCACCCTGCAGTCCACCCTCGACGAGATCAAGAGCGTCACCTCCCTCCTCTCCACCTTCTCCGGGGTCCTGGGAGACGACCAACGCCTCTCCTCCGCCGTCAGCGACTGCCTCGACCTGCTTGACCTCTCCTCCGACGAGCTCACCTGGACTCTCTCCTCCTCCCAAGCCTCCAGTACCCTCTCCGCCGTCGGCACCGGGAACCGCCGCTCCGACCTCCGCTCCTGGATGAGCGCCGCGCTCGGAAACCAGGACACCTGCAAGGAGGGCCTCGACGGCACGGGCGGCCTGGTCGGCACCCTCGTCGCCGGCGGCCTCGACATGGTCAACTCCCTCGTCTACGACGCCCTCCGGGAGATCGTGGCCGTCGGCGGTGGTGACGGCGGCGGCGGAGGGAGGAGGAGGAGGCTGATGGAGTTCCCGGAGTGGGTTTCGGCGGGGGACCGCAGGCTGCTGCAGACGCAGCCGACGATGGTGGCGAACGCCGTGGTGGCGCAGGACGGGAGTGGGAACTACACGACGGTGTCGGAGGCCGTGGAGGCCGCGCCGGCGAAGAGTGCGCGGCGGTACGTGATCTACGTGAAGAAGGGGGTGTACATGGAGAACGTGGAGATTAAGAAGAAGAAGTGGAACTTGGTGCTCGTCGGCGACGGCATCGGCCAAACTATCATCTCCGGCAACCGCAGCGTCGTCGACGGCTGGACCACCTATCGCAGTGCCACTTTCGGTAAGAATATTTTCCAAATAATTAATAATAATAATTTTACTCGGAAAATAAATATCATCTTCTTTCGTCTTCATCGCACTTGCACACTTCATTAGTCATATTTGGTCAAAGCTTTGTACTTCCAAGGGAATCTGGGTCAATTTATCTAAAAGGCCCTCTACTTTACATTTTTTGTTACAAAGATCCCGGTTCAATTAAGTTAATTTAATCTAAATTTTCTTTTCATTAGTCGATTAATTAATAATAAACTTAGTAAATAGCATATTGGGGTTTTACTGAGGCCACGTAGCTTTAAGTCACCGACTCACCGGTCACACGCAATCATGCAAAAAGAGAGACTGAGAGACAAGTTACGTGACGTGACCCGTCCTCCTTATAGGCTTTGGTACATCAAGCTCGAATAATGTCTGCTGTCTCCGAGATTTCTCCTCAAAACCTTCTCCTTCTTCTCGCTCTCTAGAAAACTAGTATGCACTTGATCTATTGATCGACTTCACAGTTCACAAACAGGATAGTTGGGGATCGTGCATGTGTGGGTACCTTTTTGGGGATGTCCGTCGGTGTGCCTACTGCAATCGTGGACGTGGCATTCATTTCAGGCTTTACTCGTATCTGGTTCCTGAAATGACAGGGCGATAGGCGACGGTTGGTTTGCGTCGGTGTCTTCAGACCGGAATCAAACTTGCCGCCCGATTGGTCCGATATGAAAAAGTCAAACCCGGTTCAATGTATTTCGCTTAATTAATAGAATTGAAATATC
The DNA here is from genome assembly GCA_034359265.1 of Canna indica. Lineage (NCBI taxonomy): Eukaryota > Viridiplantae > Streptophyta > Magnoliopsida > Zingiberales > Cannaceae > Canna > Canna indica. Next base: position 71,972,358 of record CP136894.1, on the reverse strand, counting down.
ATTTGAGTCATTATTAAATTTTCTGTAATTTAATCATTTAATTGCGTCATAAAACCAACTGCTGCGCAGCCGTATCCGGCATGGGGTTCATCTGCCGCGACCTCACGATCGAGAACACGGCGGGGCCGGAGAAGCACCAGGCGGTGGCGCTCCGCTCCGATTCTGACCTCTCCGTCTACTACCGCTGCGAGTTTTCCGCCTACCAGGACACCCTCTACGCCCATTCCCTCCGCCAGTTCTATCGCGATTGCCGCATCTCCGGCACCGTCGACTTCGTCTTCGGCAACGCCGCCGCCGTCTTCCAGAACTGTCTCCTCCTTGCCCGCATACCCCTCCCAAAACAGAAGAACTCCGTTACCGCCCAGGGGCGCAAGTACGCTGACCAGAACTCCGGCTTCTCCTTCCAGTTCTGCAACGTCTCCGCCTCCGCCGACCTTGCCGCCGCCGGAAACTCCACCGAGACCTACCTCGGCCGGCCGTGGAAGGAGTACTCGCTGACCGTCTTCATGCAGTCCTACTTGGGGCCGGTGGTCCAACCTCAGGGGTGGCTCGAGTGGAACCAGGACTTCGCCTTGGACACGCTCTACTATGCCGAGTACTTGAACTATGGACCGGGTTCAGCGTTGGGAAACCGGGTCAAGTGGCCGGGTTACCACGCGCTCAATGACTCGGCGACGGCTACTAACTTCACGGTGGCGCAGTTTATTGAGGGCAACTTGTGGCTTCCGGCGACGGGAGTGAAGTACACAGCTGGTTTGGCTGTGTAATAAGAATATTAACACTAATATTCATATAAGAGAATAATATAATAGTTACAATTTCTTTAATCTCAGTATATATGAATTGTTTACTGTCTTGTGATTAAAGGCTGTTTGACTCGTTCAAAGCAAATTGAACAGTTGAAATGAAATTACATCAAACTGTTTCTTTTCCCACAATTTTTATCATACGAACTAAATTACTTTAAAATATATGGAATCAGCTAAGTTAAACTGATTTGGTTGCTTTCAATTTTAATATATAAATATCATTCTCTTGTGGATTTTATTACTATTTTAAAACAATAGTATGTTAGAATTGAAGTTACCTGAATTTTTGCTCAAAATCGAAATACTCAATGAACACATAGAGAAGAGACTTTTTTTATATTAAATTCTAGTAAGAAATTACAACAATATAATCAATTAGCATGAATCCCTTTCAAAAAAAGGACATTGTCTCAAAATTAATAAATTGAGCCTATAAACTTTTTAGAGAAAGAACACGTCTTACTAATCTTGTAGTGAACAACCACACTAAAGGAGTGTGAATAATGTGTTACGATAAAATTTATGCCTAATTTTAATTTTAATTGATTCCTTAATTAATTAGGCAATACATAATTTTAAGCTAGCGAAAATAAATATAATCAAATATTTGATAGTAGTAATCGACTACTTCACCAAATGGATAAAGATCGAACACCTAGCCTCAATTACAACCAAGAAGGTTCAGAAATTTACATTGAAGAACATCGACTGTAGGTACAACATACCTCGCGAGCTCGACAATGATAATGACACACAATTTACAAATCAACGATTCTGAGAATTTTGCTCGAACCTCAACATCCAATAGCTCTTCTATTCAGTAGAGCACCTACAAACCAATGTCTTGGTCGAAGCAACCAACAAGATCATCCTGACATGACTCATAAAGAAACTTGACTATGTCAAAGGGCACTGGGCCAAAGAGCTGCCTGAGGTGTTATGGAGCTACAACATAATCGCCAATCATCCACTCAGGAAACTACCTACATGTTTGTCTATGGAGCGGATGTCATGATCTCCGTCGAGATCGCAGAACTCAGTCTCTGTAGGACGACATTCGAGGAGCAAAACAATTTAGAAACACGACATATCGAGCTCGACCTCATCGAGGAAGAACAAGAGCTTCCCGGAATCAGGGAAGAAGCCATGAAACTCAAATTAGCTCGAAAGTACGATAAATATGTCAAACCGATAAACTTTAAAGAGGGAGATTTGGTCCCACAAGAGATCGAACTCCAAAGAAAGCCAAACGGGGAAGGAAAGCTCACCCCGAATTGGAAAGGCCTTTACAGAATCACCAAGGTCATCAGAAAAGGCACTTACAAAATTATCGAACTCTCCGAACGAGAACTCATACAGACGTGGAACGGGGCCTCCTTGCGGGCCTATTACAACTAAGCTTCTCATTTAAAGTATAAATGATTTGTATATTCTTTTCCTTCATTGCGATTTTTTCCCATAGGATTTTTCCCTTCAAAGGTTTTAACGAGGTACCAACATGCACAAGCTGAGTACATCACTCAGTAGGACATAATGTACTATCATTTGACAGTTATTAATAATATTGCTACCCATTTCTACACATTTTCTCGGTGTTCAGATTATCTACAACTATCTCATAGCACGCGTCAGAGGGACTCCCACGATCTCGTGATAGGTATATTGACAAACAACAGTGACAACTCCTACCATGCGCGACACATCAATCCTCCTTGACCCGAGCTAATTTTCATCAGTCGGGTCCCCGTCCTCAGCGCTGCCCTTAGGCTCCCACACCCTCAACAACCCGAGCTCGATTTTCATCAATCGGGTCCCCGACCTCAGTCGCCTTCCGAGCTCAACGCCCTTAACGATCCCAGGCGCAGTCCAGCCTTACGCTCCCCGCAAGCTTGGCGTGACCCCAAACATGGTCATCGGCCCTAAATGCGACCTCAAACTCAGCCCGGTTCGCTCTAAATGAGCATGACCCCATGCACGGTCATGCCTTACTCTCCTCGAGAGCTCAACTAGTTAGCTTGACCCCAAGTGCGGTCATCGGCCCTAAATGCGGCCTCCGGCTCAGTCCGACTCGCTCTAAATGGCACATCCTCAACGACCTGAAACACGCTCCTTGCGAGCTTGATTTCCACTGAGTCTGGTCCTCGACTGCAGTGCCACAATAGTTGACCTCGACGCCTCCTCTCCCGAACTCCAACTCTTTCAAAGGTAACCAACAACTACCTAATAGGTAACCCTAACCTTTACTCTATTTTGGGCATAAACACACCATCGACTTCGACAGACTCAATCGATAATACAACGTCGACATCGCTCGACATACCAGTTGGAAACTAGTTGGAAAAGGGTCGAACAACTCAACTCAACAAACAACACAGTCACACTGAAAGTAAACATGCTTTTTTATTCATAAAGCCCTAGGAGAGGCGAAGAATACATTTACAAGCCCACAAAAGGATGATTTACAAGCAGAGAAATAAGTTACTAAATACAAAATACAAAGAAGCCAGTGGAAGAAAAATATTTCGACGGTGCAATAGTGGAGAACCATCATTGAGAGAAGGAAACTCGACAATGAGAGAAATGCACTCCTCCAAGCATAAGTCATAAAACAATGGGCGGAACTTCCCGCAAAATGCATGAAATGTCGATGGTGGAGGAAAGAAGAGAGTCGACGATAAGGTGGAAGAAGAAGATTCACAAACCCTCAGACAAAAGGTAGTGTAAGCCTAGTGGCACGAACCAACCTTAGTCCAACTACAACAGGTACCTGCAAAACTGCGTCTAGCACCTGCTCCATGTCCCTACGTACCCTCTTCCTAAGCCCAACGGTGCGAACCGGTGTCGATATCCCGATCTACTCACTACCAGCCCAAGGCTAACTCCTAGAGGAATGGTAATCTTCGGTACCTCCCACTCCACGACAAAAACTCACACACACAAAAGACAAAGACGCATGGGACTTTTATAGGCCCAAGTAATATCGTCAATTTAACGGTTGTTCTCTACTCTATCCCCCGCTAAAGGAGCCGCGTCCGTCAATCAACAATCGACAGTCAAGTGCCTTGGAAACTAACAATCGAATCTACGATCATAATTATCTCATGTCAGAATTAATGCTTGCTAGGCGATGTCGGGCACATGAAAAGACACTTTTTCTCCACGCAACTGTCGCATTTACTTCAGAAATCGAAGGGTCGCAAAGCAATAACACTGATACTTGCCGAGGTCTCGTGATCAACACATCAGTCGAAGACCCAACCATTAGGGACAATGTGGATTTTAAGTTTGGTTAGGCGTCTATTTTGCATGATACTTGTTTTTGTTCAAATATGACTTTGCTGAAATCAACTTGCATGAGAATTGAACTTTTAATGCTGAAATTTTGTAGCTAGCTGAAATTTTATGAAATCACTATTATGTTCCTAGTTGTAATTTTTCTTTGGTATTTACTGTGTTGCACACTTTTGATAAGTCTTTTTGAAATCTTGTCATAGAATTCGATTTTTCAACTCATACATTTCAATTGCTATATTGAAACATTCATTTACATCCTTGAACATCCCAATTCATTGTGTCTAGATGCCTTGAACTGTATTACAATGGGGAGCTAACATGAACAATGCATTTCTCATATCTCCACACAATATATAATCATCTCTTGATGAACTCTCAAAATTTCAAGATGCAATAGACTTTAAAAAAATCATGCATGCTTAGTTTTATCTTGCACAGTAGGACTTTACCTTGTTATGCCATAAGTTTGAATTCAAAAAAAAAAAGAAAAAAAAGAAAGGGAAAATACATAAATATAGCATGTGCTTTGACCTTTGTCTTAATTGTGGCTTGTACTTTCATTTGTCTCATTTGTATACATATACTAAGACATTTGTTTTAATTATGGCTTGCCGTTTAATTTTCGTCGAACGCTTCATTAAGCTGAGATGTGGCATGCTGACATGTATAAAAAATTATTTTTTTATTATGTTATTAACCCCAATCGCCACGTGTTATTAATATTGAGTCCCACTTTTTTTAGTATTAAATAGTGGGTCCCATCTTTTTAATATTACAGAGTGGTCTCACCTCTCTCTCTCTCTCTCTCTGCCCCACCATCTTCTTCTTCCACCGTCATCTCCTCCTCCTCCACCTTCTTCTTCTTCTTCTTCTTCTCTCTCGCCAACCCGCCACAGCCACCTGCACCCGACCACCCCTTCTCCATCGTTCGTCTCAGGACAGCTAGTCTTCGGCGTTGTATCCTTCGTTCCTCCCCTGATAGCTTGGTAAAGACTTAATTCTCTTCAAACCACTGAAAATTTACCTAAGACTGGAATCCACATCGGCAACGTGGGTACTTCTCGAAGCTGGACAAATCGAAGGTCGCCGAGAGAGGGCCGACGTAGAAATTGAGGTCATCTCTGTTCCACACCACCTCGTTTACCCCAAACCAAAACCAGAGCACCTGCATGTTGACGCCTTGTAGGTTGGTCAGGGATCCGGCGCCCACCGTGCCCGTGACCTTCTTCTTGTACCTTAGCAGGTAGCTCCCGACGACCTTGAACTCACACTCGTCGCTCAGGTACACCTCAAAGCTACCATCTTGGTGCAACACATAGCTCTGTGCGCCCTTGGGGAGCGGACGTTGTCGTCGAGCGATGGGTCCTTCACTCTTCACCAAGCCTGCTCCAAAGTTGTCCCTGTGATTGCTCGATACGAAATCGATCCTTCCACACCAGACAAAGAGAAGACTAGGATAACTTGCTCGCTCTGTAAGCCCCTTTCTGATGTTTTGATGGGTACACAATAGAGCCCTGCCTCAAGCGCTGCTCTTTGCCTGAGGGCCCTCGTAGAATCAGGGAATTGGAGATATGCTTTAGATGAGATGGTGAATGAGGTGTGCTTGAAAGTTGCAGGCGCCTTGGAAGAGAAGGCAACTCAAGCTAATGCTCATATGGGCCTTGTCATGGCCTTGGCAAAGCACAATGGTTTGATAGTTGAGGCTTGTGCGAGGTCTCTTGTGCGATCTGGCTTGCAGATATTGGCAAGTGGTGCTTCAGAGAGCAACTCCCATAAGAGTATCTCAGCTTCAGAGACACCGTCGATCATGAGTGAGGGAGCAAACCAAGCTATTAGGGGAGGAACGAAGGATACAACGCAGATGACTAGCTGTCCTGAGACGAACGATTGAGAAGGGGTGGCCAGGTGTAGGTGGCTGTGGCGGGTTGGCAAGAGAGAAGAAGAAGAAGGTGGTGGTGGAGGAGGAGATGACGGCGGAAGAAGAAGATGGTGGGGCAGTCAGAGAGAGAGAGAGAGAGAGAGAGAGAGAGAGACCACTCTGTAATATTAAAAAGATGGGACCCAATATTAATAACACGTGGCGATTGGGATTAATAACATAATAAAAAATAGTTTTTTATATATGTCAACATGCCACGTCATCAGCTTAATGGAGCGTCCGACGAAAATTAAATGGTAGGCCACAATTAAAACAAATGTCTTAGTATATGTATATAAGTGAGACAAATGAAAATACAGGTCACAATTGAGACAAAGGTCAAAATACATGTTATATTTAGGTATTTGCCCAAAAAGAAAAAGGAAAAGAGAGCACCATTACTCCGCTGATCACCAAAGATCATGAGTAGAGCTAGTAGCCACCTAGAATTGTGATAAACTAAGTAACCGGGTACATACATCATCAATGTATGTCATCGCGTCAGAAGATTGTATGACATTCTAGGCAAGAAACTTAGATTCAAATAAGCCAACTGAGTAACCGGGTGCATGCATCACCAATGTATGTCCTCGCGTCAAAAGGTTGAGCAAACAATCTACACTACATCACAATCGACCTATATAGACATATAATTAGAGACAAATTAATTTTTTATTTCTAAATTTTCATATTTAGAGACTAATAAATACAAAATTTATTCCTAATTAGCCTCTAAAAATAGTTTTAGAGTCAGATCAATTAAGTGACTCTATTGATGATGTTTCTATAGTTTATAGTCAAATCAATTAAGTGACTATGTTGATGTTATTTCTATAGATCTTTAGAGGCTAATTTGGATCAAATTTTATGTTTATTAGTTTCTAAATATGAAAATTTAGAAACAAAAATATAATTTATCTCTAATTTTGTGTCTCTATAGGTCAATTGTGTTGTAGTGCTAGAAAAATAAAAATATGCTAAATCTATAAGTAAAGTCTCCTAGTTTTCGACTTATGATATTGCTTGGTAGATATTTCTTCTGTGCGATGATTCTTTTTAAAATTTGCATGTGTGCTTAAAACTTTTTAGCATTTGCATCTTGTACCTTGAATGTGCATCTAGGTAGTTATGAATATGTGTGGAGTAATGAGATTTCATTATGAAAAGTTAACTTACTATTGTCTTTTAGTTTGGGTTATTAGGACTTTATGATGCGGGTTGCGATAAGGTAAGATGAATTTTAAAGAGAGTGATTATTCGGTTTGATTTGTGTTTGAGGACAAGCACCATTTAAGTGTGGGGAGATTTGATGACATGAATATTTTCCATCTTAAGTTACATATTTTCATGCTAAATTTGAATTAAATACTTTCTAATATGTGGTTATTGTTATGTTTAATATTTAGACAACAAAATATGGAAAAAAAAATAAAAAAGAAGCTTCCTTGCACGTTTTTGGAAGTTGAAAATTGGAAAGAAAGCTGGACCTGATCGTCATGCCTTAGACGTGCCCACGCCTTATTAAAAATATATATGTCAGAATAAGAAATTACCAATTTCAGGGTTGAAATTTTATTTTCAGCTTTCCATACGAATTTGGACTCTCCTTTTGTGTCTAAAATATTAAACCAAGATATTTGGTTGTTAGTTTATTACCTTGTAGGGTTGATTTGATTTTTTCTTTTTCTTTTAGTTAGGTTTGTGAATTCTCCTATAAGAGGAGAAAAATTATAATGAACAAGAGATCTCTAGTTTTTAATGCAAGAAGATCGAGAACATTACATAAGTCATATGAAGACCACAAATTAAAATCCCAATGGGAAACAACATTTAAAGGAGGCGGCCGGCCAAAGAATTTATCAACTAAGCTATTTTGCCAAGAAGATTGCCATTCAGAGATTTGTTTAAGGGCAAATGAAACTTTACCAAAAGCATTATTGGCGATTTTGGAGAAGGTGGAAGCTTCTGCAGATTTAGGGTTCTTAGAGTGAGATTCGTGGAGGATCTGTGCCCAAGTGAGCGTCGGAGGGGGGGGGGGGGGTAGAGGAACCCATGGTCACCGGATCGGAGCGAGCCAAGTCCAGATTTGGGTTCGGGGACCTATCGGGAAAATTAGGGTTAGAGTTTCGTACAAGTTTTGGGGAAGGATTCATACTTGTAGAGAAACGTAGGATTTCAATGGAGGAAGAGGGGGGAGGGGCACAAGGCGCGAGGTCGGAGATGATTTGTCTGGAGGAACCCGAGGGGGTTCTTGGTGAGCGGTAAAGGGGTATGCGAAGGGGGCGGGATTCGCCCATTGGAATATTCTTAGAAGGAGGGGGTTGGAGGTTGCTGACGGGAGGGGGAGAGACCATCGGGAGGTGGAGGATCACCATCCTCCACCATCGTTGAAGTAGTCGCCTTAGAGTTGCTTGCTGTCGCCAGAGGAGTCGCACGAGACATCGTTTTTTCACTAATTACTAATACACTTAAATATGAAAAGTTATTTTTAACATCTCGAGAGATCTATATTTTGAAAGATATAAGTATGAACATGATAAAAAAGCAGAGTTCATTAAAATGCATTTTTAAATTTTTATTATGAATTTCACCGGGTTTGAAATAAAAATATCTATTATCTTATTATATGACATGTCAGATAGTGAACCAAAATCATATAAACATTTATTTTGGTTGAGGCTCAATTTTAAACCAACATGATAAAATTAGTTTGCCTTTTATAAAAGAAGTTTAAAACTTGTTAAAAATACTCATAATAATGACATGTATATTTTCCATCTTAAGTTACCTATTTTCATGCTAAATTCGAATTAAATATTTTATAATATGTGGTTATTGTTATGTTAATATTTAGGTAACAAAATAAAGAAATAAATCAAAAAAAAACTTCCTTGCACGTTTTTGAAAGCTAGAAATTGGAAAGAAAGTTGGACCTGATCGCAATGCCTTAGACGTGCCCACGCCTTAGTGAAGATACATATGGCAGAATAAAAAACGTGCCAAGTCACCGGATCGGAGCGAGCCAAGTCCAGATTTGGGTTCGGGGACCTATCGGGAAAATTAGGGTTAGAGTTTCGTACAAGTTTTGGGGAAGGATTCATACTTGTAGAGAAACGTAGGATTTCAATGGAGGAAGAGGGGGGAGGGGCACAAGGCGCGAGGTCGGAGATGATTTGTCTGGAGGAACCCGAGGGGGTTCTTGGTGAGCGGTAAAGGGGTATGCGAAGGGGGCGGGATTCGCCCATTGGAATATTCTTAGAAGGAGGGGGTTGGAGGTTGCTGACGGGAGGGGGAGAGACCATCGGGAGGTGGAGGATCACCATCCTCCACCATCGTTGAAGTAGTCGCCTTAGAGTTGCTTGCTGTCGCCAGAGGAGTCGCACGAGACATCGTTTTTTCACTAATTACTGATACACTTAAATATGAAAAGTTATTTTTAACATCTCGAGAGATCTATATTTTGAAAGATATAAGTATGAACATGATAAAAAAGCAGAGTTCATTAAAATGCATTTTTAAATTTTTATTATGAATTTCACCGGGTTTGAAATAAAAATATCTATTATCTTATTATATGACATGTCAGATAGTGAACCAAAATCATATAAACATTTATTTTGGTTGAGGCTCAATTTTAAACCAACATGATAAAATTAGTTTGCCTTTTATAAAAGAAGTTTAAAACTTGTTAAAAATACTCATAATAATGACATGTATATTTTCCATCTTAAGTTACCTATTTTCATGCTAAATTCGAATTAAATATTTTATAATATGTGGTTATTGTTATGTTAATATTTAGGTAACAAAATAAAGAAATAAATCAAAAAGAAACTTCCTTGCACGTTTTTGAAAGCTAGAAATTGGAAAGAAAGTTGGACCTGATCGCAATGCCTTAGACGTGCCCACGCCTTAGTGAAGATACATATGGCAGAATAAAAAACGTGCCAAGTCACCGGATCGGAGCGAGCCAAGTCCAGATTTGGGTTCGGGGACCTATCGAGAAAATTAGGGTTAGAGTTTCGTACAAGTTTTGGGGAAGGATTCATACTTGTAGAGAAACGTAGGATTTCAATGGAGGAAGAGGGGGGAGGGGCACAAGGCGCGAGGTCGGAGATGATTTGTCTGGAGGAACCCGAGGGGGTTCTTGGTGAGCGGTAAAGGGGTATGCGAAGGGGGCGGGATTCGCCCATTGGAATATTCTTAGAAGGAGGGGGTTGGAGGTTGCTGACGGGAGGGGGAGAGACCATCGGGAGGTGGAGGATCACCATCCTCCACCATCGTTGAAGTAGTCGCCTTAGAGTTGCTTGCTGTCGCCAGAGGAGTCGCACGAGACATCGTTTTTTCACTAATTACTGATACACTTAAATATGAAAAGTTATTTTTAACATCTCGAGAGATCTATATTTTGAAAGATATAAGTATGAACATGATAAAAAAGCAGAGTTCATTAAAATGCATTTTTAAATTTTTATTATGAATTTCACCGGGTTTGAAATAAAAATATCTATTATCTTATTATATGACATGTCAGATAGTGAACCAAAATCATATAAACATTTATTTTGGTTGAGGCTCAATTTTAAACCAACATGATAAAATTAGTTTGCCTTTTATAAAAGAAGTTTAAAACTTGTTAAAAATACTCATAATAATGACATGTATATTTTCTATCTTAAGTTACCTATTTTCATGCTAAATTCGAATTAAATATTTTATAATATGTGGTTATTGTTATGTTAATATTTAGGTAACAAAATAAAGAAATAAATCAAAAAGAAACTTCCTTGCACGTTTTTGAAAGCTAGAAATTGGAAAGAAAGTTGGACCTGATCGCAATGCCTTAGACGTGCCCACGCCTTAGTGAAGATACATATGGCAGAATAAAAAATTACCAATTTTAGTGATAAAAATTTATTTCTAGCTTCCCATACGAATTTGGACTCATCTTTTGTGTCTAAAATATTAAACCAAGATATTTGGTTGTAATTAGTTTATTACCTTGTAGGGTTGATTTGATTTTTCTTTTTATTTTAGTTAGGTTTGTGAATTCTCATATAAGAGGAGAAAAGTTGTAATGAACAAGGGATCTCTAATTTTTAACTTTAGTTTTTAGTCTTTGTTTTGCTCTTTTATTTTCTGTTTAGAATTAAGATTGAGTTCAACAATGATTTTTGGAGAATGAAGATGTTTGTGTTTGCGATGTGTGGCTAATTTACTTCTTTCTAGCTAAAGGACGATTCGACGTTTCAGTTCTACGAATTGTGAGATCTCTCTATGCTTAACCTCCTTTGCTTTCTAGTATTCATTTATTTCCCGCATAAATTTATCTATTATTCTTTTTTAATTATTGGTCTGTTACCTGGTTATTAAGACAATAGTTAGTCTTTCGGTATGACTATTTCGTGTTGGATTTAGAAGCAATTAGTCGAGGTTGCTGTTCAATCTGTATAAGGGAATTCTTGAGTTAATTTGACACGTGAGATTGCTGTTGAATTCACATAGTCTATTAAAATTGATGATCTCAAGAACTTTAACTATTGATAGTTTCGTATAGCGTCTCTAGGAATATTAATCAATAAGGGTTTAATCGCAACACTTGTTTGAGTTAACCATAGATTTAAAGAAGATCATGATTCTTAGCGCTTGTCTACGACCAAATCGATTTGCTATAAATAAAGGAACCCATCCTTTGTTTCTATGATCAATCTTACAAACCGAAATCGAGAACGTACTTTTAGCTAGACTTTTCTCTCATTGATTTCTCTTCAAATTTTAATTAATATTTTTATTTACGTCTTCTTGCATTTAATCAAACCCCCTTTTTTTTTCTCTTTTAATTTCTGATTTTGAAAGAATTTGAAACTAATTAGTCTCTGTGGATTCGACCCTACTTGTCACGACTATAAAATCTTAAGAAATAGGTATTTGTTTTTGATGAATCCGACACTCATCAACCGCACGAGGATCAAATTCCTTGCCCTGGGCCTACCTACCCCCGACATAATTATAACCATGGTCCATTTGATTCAATAAATATAATAGTATAAAATAACATACCAAATGAGAGAAAAAATCAAATAGGATTTTTTTCATCCCGTTGCACGCCGAATATAATACCAATTTTATTCCACGAATCAAATATAGCTCTCAAATGATAGACGGTTAATAATTTCACAAATCAAATCACTAATATACATAGACGAGAATTCAAAACTCTCAATTACATCAAATAGGCTTTAGTAGGTAATTTGCAGTAAAAATATTTTCAACATCACAGTTTTTTTTTATTAGATTAACATTCAATATTATCAAACTCCTTTCGATTTAGAACATTTTATCAATTGAATTTAGTTGGTAATAGTGTGGACTTTTACGCTAATTAATTTTCATTCGTCAAAGTCAAACCAGGGTTGGCCCATCAATTAGGCCAATAAGACCATTGCCTTAGGCCCCTAGGAATTTATCAATGCAAATATTAAAATTTAATTTAATTCTTTTTAAAACAAAGATAGGAAATCACAATAAGTAATCATACTAAAGATCAAATCTTAGACCTCTAGGCAACTTACAACATGTTGCCACCAACTGTGTTACCCACAGTTTAATCAAATGTTAAGTAATGCAAATCTAATAGTCAAATTTAAATGTGAAGTGAAATTTAAATCAAATAGTGAAAGTTATGAGTATGTTGTCTTTCTTTATTCGTGGGGGCTGGGCCATTAGACGTATCAGATCTGAAGTAATTGCAGATTGTCCGAACGAAATTTTTGCCCCATCTCCTGACTCTTCATTTTATCCATCTCTGCTAGTTCCAAGCCTCCAATGGTCGATCCTCAAGTCTAAATAAAAGCAATGTCCGACATTCTCAAACACTCATCTTCTCCCTCTCTGTCTCTAGCTCGCCCTTAGTCTTCCGAAGTAGTCCAAACTCTCGTATCTCTCGTCGCTGCCAGGTTGCAGCATCGAAGCAACCGCTGCCACCAACTCTCTCCACCTTTTCGGTTCTCCCTGATAGTAGGACTCCCACTGCCCCTCTCACACATTTCTATTTATATTAATTACTAATTTTGCATCGCAAAAAATAAAAAAAAGATAATATGTATATAAAAATTTAAAATAATTTTATTGAATAAAATAAAAGACCTCATTTAAAATTTTACCTTAGGGCGCAATATTTATGGGCCCCCCTCCGTCAAACTTATAATTAATGCTAACACCTTATAAAGAGGTGTAATTACTATGAAGCCCGATAGTTCTTTTCTTCCGAAGGAGCATCTATCATAATATAAGTCTCATATTAATAATTATGTAGTAATTTTTGCTATTTTAAAAATATAAAAATGTTTTAAAACATTTAAGTCACATTTAATATATTATTTTATATGATAATATAAAAAACAGTAAATATATCATTAACATTTTCCTATATAATATGTTATAATTAATATAACTTGCAAGTGTTAGCTTAAACAGCGGTGTATTTTTTGGGAATATCAAATATGATATTTGGAATGATTATTTAGTGTAAGAGTTATATTATTTCTTCTTATGATTTTAATCTAAATTTTAATTACTAAATATGGCTGATGACAATTTTCGATCCTAATCTTAATTTGGATAATAACTTTTGTATTAATTTTAAAATTTAATTAATAATTAAAATTTAGATGGAAAATAATTCTAATCCACTATGTATTAAGAATCATGCTTTAAATTATCAAGAATCTTGCTTTAAATTATCGGAGCCCATTACATTGAGATGTTTGATTGGGTCAGATTACCAGCAAATTACGTTGCCTTGGTAATCTAAATTACTATCAAACGGTAAATAACCACCATGGAAGGTGTCTAATAAGTAGATTACCACAAAAGTAAAAAAAATATTTTTTTATTTTTATCAAAAAATACTCTCCAACAAAAATATCCCTCATCTAATCTCTCCTATTTTTTTCTTTGCTCCCGCAATCCCATCTCATATTTTTGATTTTTTTTGTTTTTTTTCTTCTTTTTATCCATAAGTATATATTAATTGACAGATCAGAATGGATCGTCATTGACGGAATGTCATCAGTCGTCGACGACGAGGTGTCATCAGTCGTCGGCGACGAGGTGTCATCAGTCGTCGACAGTGAGATGTCACCAATTGTCGTTGACCAGATTGAGTGTTCTGAGTATTAAATATTGTCGAGTTATAGTTACTTAATTTTATTTGAAGAGTATTTTAGTATAAAAAGTATTATTTTCTTCGTAATTTTATTGTTGTACCCAACGTAGCAATATAAATAACCTTTAAGATTACTTAAGTACTTATGCGCATCAAATACTATCGTGTAATATTATCGATAATTTAAAAAATGTCTATCTCAGTTAATGGTAATATAAATTGGTAATTTGGTTTGACAATGCATCAAACACTAGAAATAATTTGAAACGGCGGAGACCTTATTTACGCATATGTGAAATAGAAAAAAGAAATAGTAAATCAATAATCATAATCATAATCATTATAGTTGATATAAGAAACTACACCGTTCTTATAATACGCCTTGGCTTGCCCTCTTCTTTTCCGGCCTCTTTCTTCTCTCCGCCACGCCGCTCGCACCCATCGCCTTTGTCTCCGGCACAGACCCCTCCGTCGCTCCCACTTCAGTCTAACCTGCGCCTCCGCTGTGAATACATCGGTCAACTGACGCCGAAATCGATCGCTCCCGATCACCATTCCCAGATTCGAGAGGAGAAACGTTCGCTTCGTATAGTCTCCGACGAGGAAAATGGCCCTCACCGCGGCCGACGTCCAGAGTGTGTACTCTCTCCTCTCGAACGCCTTGAGCCTCGACGAATCCTCCCGCAAGCCTGCTGAATCAGCCCTTGCCCAGTGCGAGAGCCGCCCCGGATTCTGCTCCTGCCTCCTTGTAATCTATGCCATCTCCTTGTTGCATATTATAGTTTCACTTAGTGTTATCAGTTCGTTTGATTCCTAATTCTAATGAATACATGGGGGAACGGTTGACGCAGGAGATCATTGCAGCGAGGGATTCAGGTTGCCGAGATGATGTTCGCCTCCTGGCCTCCGTGTATTTCAAGAATAGCATTACTCGCTACTGGAGACACCGTCGCGAGAACCCGTAAGCTGTTTGACATGAAGCCTAAACCCTTTTATTTTTTTGATTGCTTCGGATAATGGATATATAATTTTCGTATTAAGAAACATATGGAAGCTTTTAGAAGGTCCAGTGTGTGTTTACTTACGACGAATTTTAACCGGTGAGGTAGAATTCTAGAATCTCCTAGGAAACAAGGGGAGTTATAATGGCATACTAAGAAAGTCGCTGTAAGTGCATGACTGACATGCTCTATTGCCCGTACTGTTTATATGCATATTAAGTAACCAGTTACTGATGAAGAATAAATACGTGAGACAAGATACTGGTTGGATTTTGCAATTGATATGTTATTTTTTTGACAGATTAGTATATTACTATGCCTAGATAGATTCACCCTTTATGATTTCTTCTCCTATATGCTCCTCTTTAAGGCTTCAATTTTAGTTGATATGATGGAATCAAGAGCAGCCTTGTAAATAAATACCACCAATTCAAAACTTCCTATTTGCTTATTCAAATCCATTAGGGTTAATGCTGAAAAAACAATGTTAATCTCGCAGATGAAAATGTCTTGTTGAGATAGTTGGTGACTTGGTGTAACTATTGTAAGTTTTCGTTTGGTTTGTCCATTAACAAAACTTCCTATTTGCTTATTTAAATCCATTGGGGTTAATGCTGAAAAACAAATGTTCATCTCACAGATGAAAATGTCCTGTTCAAATAGTTGGTGTAACTATTGGAAGTTTTCATTTGGTTTGTCCAATTAACAAAACTTCGTAGTATTTGATCGTTTTATGGAAATTGGTACGGTGGTACCTTATTTTGATGTATGATATTGATTAATTGGCATCAGGTGGTATTAAAGCAAAATGATTAAGTGCATAGTTGAATATGATTGTTTGTACAATGTATTTGGTCATGACTAATGATTCGGAGGATGTTGTCATCTTGCATTGTTTTTTGGTCTAAAAAATGGCTTCCAGCTATTAGATTACCATTATGCAAAATATTATTGCTGGGTTCACAAGAGTGATTTTTCTTTTTGTATTAATTGGTCAAAGACTTTTGCTTGTAGTAACCATAACGCTAGAAAGTTAATTATACGCTCTGGACAGATGTGTACACACTTGGACAGACAAACTAGAATGTCACCAATTTTTGTAGTTCTATTATTTTATTTTCTAAATGATGCATGGCAAGCATGCACTGCACGCATTACGTCACATTCTAGCTGAGCAACACAGTAATAGTTAGTTGAAAGATTTGCTAATATGTCAGAAAGGAGTGACATGAGAAAGTTCTTGAGAGTCAGAAGAGCTGAGATGAGAAGGAAAATATAACTTCTGATATGGGCTCTGTTCATCTTCATATTTATAATATAGAAAGGAAGAAAGATGCGAATCATCATTTTTGGTGCATTTTGCAATCAATATATCCAATTATCCAGTATTATTGTAGGCTTATCTATGATGGATGTGCAAACACTGATACTGGCAAGTGGCAAGTACTTTTATTGTTTGTTTGAGCTTAGTATGTGCATTTCATATGAAAGATCCGAACATGTTTTCTTGAGAGATGACTGATATGAATTCCCTCTTGAAATTGGACCAGCTAAGAAGTTCCATTATTCCATAGAGAATGCAACATGCCAAATGCTATTTATGTTATTTGACAACTTGTATTCTATGAGGCTTAATGAGCATTAGTTGCTTAGTATTTGCACATGCATATAGTTGGGATTTGGTGAGATAAGCTTTCAATGTTTTTTTTTCACCAAAAAAGAGTTGTAAGAAAGTGAAATTTACATATTTATACCCTATAATAGGGTTGTTAGATGAAACCATTGTGGCAAGGCTTTTAATTAAGCTGGACATACCCTTAGATGAAACCATTGCTTTTATGAATTTAATTTGCTGGTGTCCTGCAGTGTTTCTGTCATATTTCTATCAAGCAGATGTGTTATTGTCCGTCACAGAGAGAGAATTACAGAAATGATAGCTGGTAGCACCTGTTTGATAGATGGTCCATTAACAGTACTATCTGGTTGAATCTTCAATCCATATTTACGTGCATGATGTGTGAATTTGGCTTCATGTCTTTAATAGGTTTTCTTATTTGATTTTAGCTTATGTTCTCTTGAACTGATTACTTTTACAGTGTAGTTTGTTAATTTTGTTTTTTTCCCCTTCTTTTTTATGCCATTGGAAAACACTATTTATCCTTAATTATCCAAGACAAATCTTGTATCAGATACTTTTCATTGGATATGTATCTTTGTTCTGTTTACCTTTAACTCCTTTAAGGACTGTCAAAATGTCATATGCCACTCCAACTATACGGGCCCTTTTATTAGTAGGGCCTATGACTTATGTGCTTTTGCAAATCAGCTAGTTTTCATATATTCCTGTTAACCCCATTTTTTCTGTATTTTGTATGTGTGGAATCCTTTTTTAAGGGGCATTAACAATGATGAGAAGACTCACATCCGAACAAAGTTACTTTTACACTTGCGAGAAGAAAATACTCAGGTGAGTAGATTGGTTTAATTTCATATGCTTATTTAAGAAAAAAAGCATGTATACTGTTTACTGCATTTCATTAATCTCTTAGGAATTTGTTATGCTAAAAACTGAATGATGTATAGTCCCTATATATGTCTGAGAAATCTACTTTGCGAGTTTTGAATATTCCAGTTTGATTTTATTTAACCAATGCTAATATTTCATCATTCTTGCTACTATTTGGTGCAGATAGCACTTCAGCTGGCTGTTCTTGTAGCTAAAATTGCACGCAGTGATTACCCAAAAGAATGGTATTTCCTTATGGTTCTGTTGCCTGATTATTTTCACACTTCAGATGTGTATTAATTTTTCTAATTGCAATCTTTTCCTGAAACTTTCTACTTGATTATTTGTCCTCCGGCTCCATCTATCAGTTATTATGAAGTCCAGGTTTTCATATCATGTAGTATTGAGGAAATGTTTGGTAGCCAATCTGGAATTAGAATAAAATCCCATGAGAATAGGGAGTTGAATCCCATTCCATTGAGGGGTTGTTTGGTTGTAGTATAGTTTCATGTTTCCATTACTGAAACTCAGGAACAGAATAACGACAACAACAACTAAGCCTCAATCCCGTACTAGACGGGGACTCAGGAACATAATCAATTATTTTTTGTAAAAGATTTTTCCAGTTGCCAAATAAAATGAAATATACCATTAAATATGCAAGGCATAAATAACAACTCTCATCATGCCATAGGTATTTAATCCTCAAATATATAGTCCCCTTTCCGTGGGAAGGTAGCAATGTGATGCAGACAAGAGAGAGTATGCTGCAACTGCGTTTGCAGAGAAAGAGAGGAGGGGGGGGGGGGGATAGGGGCGAGCAACGGTTTGGTTCGGTTATTAACCGGACCGAAATTTCGACTTATCCATTAACTGTTTACCGAATTCACCGAAAAAATGGTGAAAAAAAAAATATCAATACTTTATCAAGATTCGAACTTTAGACCACTCAAATACATATATATCACCTCAACCACTCAAACAAACATTGTTATTTGATATAAATCTTACAACCGAAATTATTATATCTATAATGATCAAAATAAAATAAATATTATACCTAACCAAGATTCGAACCTGGGTTGGTGAAACATAACTTTAGCATCTTAACCACCAAAGCAAACCATAACATATGATATATATTTTCTATTTTTTATATATTAAAATCGATTTCGGTTAATTTACTGAACCGAAAACCGAATTTTCAAAAAAAATTAACCGTTAATCGAACCGAATTTTTTTCGGTTAATTCGGTTTCGGTTCGGTCGGTTTTTCGGTGAATCTTGCTCACCCCTAGGGGGGATTGCAATTGCTATTGTGGAGAGGGGGTGCCGTGGTGAGGGGAGGAGCTCGGTGTGACATAGAGGTGGTTGCAATTGCTAAGTCGAGAGGAGGGTGATGCCGATGAGAGATAGAGAGGAGGAGGTGCGACTCGAGTGAGCAGAGGAATCAAGACAACACTTATGGTCAGAAGAGGGATATGGAGGTGGGAGATGAAAGGGAGCCTTTGGGTAGAGAGATCAAGTGCAAGAGAGAGACAGGGAGGTGCAATTGCGGATAGGGGGGGGAGATGTGCTTGAGAGGAGAGTATTAGATACAGGAATCAGTTCCATTCTCTACTTTTTACTTGGTTTCCAAAATGCAATTGCACCCATAGTCTCTCTTCAGATTTTGGGTTTCACAATTTTGCCAAAACTTCGAAGTTCGAACCAAACACTTGTTATGGGTATGAAACCCATGTCCAATTTCATAATTCCCTTAACCAAGAAATGCTGGTTATATATCGTGATGGCTGTATGGCACTAATAAATATAAAATCCGTCGCTTATTTTGTCCTCCTTTATCCCGTGAAACAAATGTGCCTTATGGGATTGGTTTTGAATACTATATGAGACCCAGTCCACTCATCTATTGTGAGTACTCCTTTTGTTGATCTATGTGATTTAAGCTCAGAGCTTGACGTGAGTAAGGAGATATATTTTTGGCAATAGTGCTATTAATAGAATTGCTGCTGTGGCTATCTGAGGAAGTAAGACTCCAAATAGGGAAAGTGAAGCAAGATATACTATATATAAATATGCCAAGATGAATCTGACATCATTAACAGGAAATGTTTTTCAATTCCAAATATCTATCTGTTAAGCTCACCAGCTTATGTTTGAAAATAAGTACAGTATTTATAGAGAAATATAATAAGTGGGATGATAACTGAAAAAAAGAAGAAGAAACATGTAAGGAAAAGGGATGAAAAACATAAATGGTAGCTTGTTGACAATGATTTGCTAAATTTATATCTGCATTATAGTAAGAGCAATGATATTGTTAAGAAATTAGTGGGCCTAACTCACTCCAAAAGCTAGCTCATGGGAAGAGGATTGCCCAAACTATTTAAAGGCTATCTTGGCCACATTTTTAACCAATGTGGGACTTTAACAAATATCATTGTTTGTCTAAAGCTTGTTCTTTATCAACAGCAATATGAAGCTGTTAATGTCTTAAGTCTTAACTGCAAGTACACTGATGATTTCCTACCATGCCTCAATGCAATATCATTAGTCCAGCCATGAAGGCATGAACATTCAATTTATTTTTCTGCTTGATTTCTCTTGTGTCTCCCTTTACACCTTATGAATTGCTAATCATAACTAATCTACTTAGTCTAGTTGTAATACTTATGGGCTTTAAAATCTCATATGAGTACGGATCTTGATGCTTGGCCGATATGGGTACATATGGGTAAGGTTTAAAATCTCGTACCCATAACAATATGATGTTATGAAAAAACGATACATATCGCCCACATCAAGCGGTATGGTATGAAATCTAAAACTATGCATATTGGTATTGTGTATGGACTCATAGTATAGCCTGATACAAACTGATGAACTAGACTGTACCAGTACAATTTTTTTTCATTTTATACTCCAAATAATATTATTCCTAGATTACTTCATTAAAATGATTAAAATACATAATAAAGTACAAAACTTCCCAAATTAAAATATATCGTCTGAAGTTAAAATGAAAAGATAGAAATTTAAGTCCAGAAAGCTGAAGAATGATGTCCATCATAATAGGTAGGCATGAGCTCAATGGGCCCAACACGATTGAGGTCAATGCCATAATAGGTAGGCTTCATCTCGACGGACTCAACATGAAAATGAGAGATTGAGAGGGAGTTTGAAGATGTAAATGACTTCACAAAGGGGTTGAGAGGTTTATATAGGCCTAAAAGACCCCAAAAAACATGCTCAACGGCTAAAATAGCCAATTGGAAAATGTTAAAAAACTAATCGTCTCTAAAACTAGCCATTGGGTGTATATTGGTATCAAGCCGGGACAGGATTGTACTGATCTGGTACGTTTGGTATATAGCCTGTATCATGTGGTACATTCGGTATAAGCGGTATTTTATATATATCGCCTAATACCAAATACCGACTGGACCCGGCGGTATGGTACGGTATTTAAAACCATGTTTATGGGTTTCCTTTGTACATTTTCATGCCATCTTAGATGATATTTTTTTCTTCTCATTTTATCTTTGTTAAGAGTAGCTGTTAATTATTCATGAATTTAAAACTTTCTTATTCTATTTTCTTCAGCAATCCTTGACAATTACACATCCATCTCCATGCTGTCATCTTACAACACAATTTATGTACATATTAATTTTTTCTTAATTGCCTAACATTTTGATGCATAATTTACTGATTGGCCTTGAACTGTATTTTTCACCCCTCTAATTTAAGTGGCACACAATCAAATAAATTTAATAATACCTTTTTTTTCCACTTTAAACATCCCACTTCAACTTTATGAATAATACCTTCATCTATCTCCATTATAAACTTATACAAACATCAGATCTAGGGCATTTTAAACTTATACAAACACCTCTATCTATTTTATGTATACTTTTAATAACATTGGTGAAGTTACAAGTTATGTAATCTTTTGCACTGAGTTCACAATTTCACATATACACAGCACCTCAACGCCCTGTCCATTATTGTATGGTAGAATGTTAGCTTAAATATCTGAGAGGTTTGGTGGTCATTGAATTTTAGAGGCCTAGAGCTGGTGACAAAGACCAGTCCCCAACTCTACTTTATCAAAATTTAAATAATGGACGACACTGATTGATTTTTGCAGTAACAGTCCCTGGGAGTCTGGAACCAATGATTATTTTCAAGATAAAATTGACCAGGGTTTGGGTTTTCTTGTCATAGGCATAGCATAAGGCCTTCTAGATTGATGGGCCACATGTAATAAGTAATTAATGTTTGTGTTCCATAAAATTCATGGTGCAAAACTTTAATTTATAGTTTCTATGCAAACATGTCTATTCCTTTTACTCTTCATGCTAGTTGGTTTTTTTCTATTTCATGCTAGTTGGTTTTTTTCTATTCCACTCGAGGAATATGCATGCAGTATTTTAATTGTTAGTTCTGTATATTCTTATTCAACTGAGTTATAATTTCTACTACAAGTTCTCCATCTCATGTTTTCCGGAAAATGTTATCATTATCATTCTTCCTAATAGCAAAGTTTTTGATGATATTTTCTGAATGAGTTGCTGTTAGGCCAGAGCTATTTTCTGTTTTGGCACAACAACTCCAATCATCAGATACACTAGCTTCACACAGAGTGTTCATGGTTTTGTTTCGAACTTTAAAAGAATTGTCGACAAAACGTCTTAGTTCAGATCAGAGGACATTCCAAGAGGTGTGTTTTGTCTTTACAGCCCATCCAATTTAACAGGTCAGAAGTTTAGATCCCAATCTCCAAAGGATGCCTATTTATATGCCCTTTATTTACAGATTGCATCACATTTGTTTGAATATACTTGGAACCTTTGGAAGAATGATATACAGAATATACTTCAAAGTTTTTCTTCTATATATCAATGCATTACCATGAACTCGTTGGTGGAACAAGGACAAGATTTGTTTTTAGTTTGCGAGAGATGGTTGCTATGTCTGAAGATCATTCGCCAACTGATTATTTCTGGATATCCTAGTGATACAACATCAGCACAGGTAACATGCTGCATTTTCTAAGTACGCCGTTGTATTATTTCACATGTTGAAAGCAAATGTTTGACATTTGGTTCAATTTCAGGAGGTTCGGTTGGTCAAAGAAGTTTGTCCTGTGCTCTTGAATGCCATCCAATCTTTTCTTCCCTATTGTAAGATGCTTCTCATGCTATTATGTATATTTACAATTGTTTTAGTATTTTCTGCTGTATATTTGGATTATTCTTAACTTGATTCTAGTTCGGACCACTCTCTTTTATTCATCCAATATCTATGGAAACATGCAAGGTAAAAGACAATAGATATACAAATTTATGAGAACAGAACTACATATCTATCAATTTTCTCATGATGCTCTTATTGTTATCTTAGTGTCCTTTTGAGACTGATATAATTGTGATAGTTTTTTTGTGTTTAACAGTCATCAGAAATTCAGAACTCCTCTTTTTGAACTTTTTGCTCAATGGAACTGTTCAAAAATATACATACCTGACGTAGTTAAAGGATGTCCAGTATTTTCATCTTCTGTTACTAATTATATTATTTAATGCAGATTCTTCATTCCAGGAAAGGCAACTCCGCTTGTGGGACTTTATAAAAAGAGCATGTACCAAATTAATGAAAACTTTAGTCGCCTTACAATCCAAACATCCATATTCATTTGGTGACCAGGCTGTTCTTCCAGCTATAGTTGATTTTTGCCTGAATAAGATAACAAATCCGGACTCCGCCGTTGTATCTTTTGAGCAGTTTTTGATTCAATGCATGGTTTTGGTGAAGTCTATAATGGAGTGCAAAGAGTACAAACTAAGTGTCACTGGTCGTGTCATCAATGAAAGTTCGGGCTCTTTAAGTTTGGAGCAAAGGAAGAAAGTTATTTCCACAGCTGTTGTTGACATACTTAAAACTATTTTGCCCAATGACCGCGTCATTCTACTTTGCAATGTATTGATAAGAAGGTACTCTCTTGGGAATTATGGTCTTTATTTATATCTTTACAAAGCTAATGCACTAAATATTTCAATATGTTTTTTTCCTATTGTCTTCGCGTTGCCATGTAGAACCCTTTAACTTTCATGTAATATTTATACAGATTTTATTATTATTATTATTTTTTTATGTTACGGGATTGGAGATGAAATTATTTGCATAAATTTCTTTGAGCATCTTGATTTGAGAATGATTTGAGCTAAAATAATTGTGTTTTACTCCAAGCACAAGTGAAATATAGAGTTAATTATTAAGGCAACCATTTTGGTTTTCTCAGTCTCTAATTTCTTCCCTATTCTAGATATTTTTTTTAGATTACCTTGGGATCATTTTTGTTACTACCTTAGAATGAAGATATTAAGATTGCACAGTCAATTTGTGGGCATAATCAGAGTCACTTGATGTTGATAGTTATCTTGTTTTATGAGTTTCATCACATCTATGGCCGAGTGTAGAAAGTAGTTCTTATGCACTGTTTTCGTTTTGGTTGTTGCTTACACTTGCAATGACTATATAAATCATACTTCTTGCCAATTGCTTTATGGTTTCAATGGAAGGTTTCTTTTTTCCTTTGCTTGTCTTGGGTAGGACGCTCTTTTTTTATTTTAGGGTGTTGGTAGACAAGTGGTGTTTGATTTTAAATTTACTTTATTTGTCATACAAACAAACTTTATTTTTGATGTGAAACAGCTAGTGATCCTCATAAAAAGATGGCTATGCAGAATGGTTGTGATTTGATTCTTGGGCCTTGTTTGGTTGACTTATGAGGAAGTCGTACATCTCAAGAAATAAACAAAACAAGCCTTATTTGGTTAACACATTTTGCACCTTGCAAAATGTAGAAAGTGCAACTTCCTCACAAAGTGCAATTTCTTGCAAAATGTAGGAAGGATTACCTAGGGGATCTAGGTAAGTTGCACTTCCTGCATTGTATTTGAAAGGAAAAGACAATTTTATTTTAGTATATGCACTTAATGTTGAATTTATACTTTATGTTGTTAATATTATGAGATTAGATAATTTATACGTTTTTGATCTATTTATTTCATTTCAATTTATTTTTGGGATAAAATATGTAATTAGTTCATGTTAATTACAAATAAAAATTAATTTTTCAATACTTAATTATATATTATATTTTCACATATATATGTTAAAATTTTAATTTACAAATAAAATATTTTTTTTTCTATATATACTAAAATATATGTGAAAAAATAAAAATATTAATTTATAAAAGAAATATATGGTCATTTGATGTATGCTCCCCTATGTGAACCAAACATATTGTTGGAAGTTAATTCATTGGAAGTGTCCCCATGAATTAACTTCTTGTCAACCAGATATATTTTTTGGTACTTACTACGAAATACATGTGGAAAATTAATTCATGGAAAGTACAACTTTCTACGAAAAGTTACTTCCCATGTGTCAACCAAACAAGGCCTTAATTTAGTCATAATAAAAGATTCAAGTTTTTTTCCTTCATTGTTTGTATGGTTGTGGGGGGTAAGGTTTAAAATCTCGGTCGGTACGGTACGGTAAGTCCGGTATTTACCGGTTTTTTAGGTTTCCGGTATACGATATACCCGGTATTTGAAAAAACCGGGTATATTGTGTATACCGGGCGGTATATGGCGGTATGATGCCATATACCGCCCGGTATGGGCGATACCGGGCGGTATGTCACGAAAAAAAAAAAAAAAAAAAAAAAAACCGGCCGGTATGCATTTTCATACCGGTCCGTACCGTGTGCCGGTACGGTACGGTACCGGTACCGAGATTTTAAACCATGGTGGGGGGTACAATGAAATATCACAAATTCTAATTATATCTATCCATTTCTGATCAACATCCAAATTACTTGATAAGAATGGTTTCTCAGTCAAAGAGTGAAACTTGATAAAGATTAAAGACTGCTTCAGTTATCCATTTCATTTATGAGTTATGACCTCATTTGTTGATAACTAACATCTTGAACCATTCTTTTCTTTCTAAAGTTTTTTTTCATTGTATTTACTTTAATTCATTGATCTTCTGCTAGGTATTTCATTTTCTCAGCAAAGGATATGGAAGAATGGTACCAGAATCCTGAACATTTTCATCATGATCAAGACATGGTCCAGTGGACAGAAAGACTTCGGCCATGTGCAGAAGCTTTATACATTGTCCTTTTTGAGAACTATAAAGATGTTGGTGATCTTCTTATCCTCTTTCTTTTGGTAGTTCCATCAATAACTACTTATCTTGATTAACATGTAAACTATGAATGCTTTTCTCAGCTCCTGTGTCCTGTAATTGTTTCTATTCTTCATGAGGCAATGAGTGGTTCCCTACCATTAGAAACTGAGATTTCTCCTTCAATGCTTCTAAAAGATGCTGCTTATACTGCTGCTGGGCATGTTTATTATGAGCTCTCTAGTTTCCTAAACTTTAACGACTGGTAATGTTCACATCTGATTCACTGATTCATTTTGGTTTAGATCTGCGGAACTGTTAATGCACCTAGTTATGCTATGCTGAATGGATATGTCATGAGTTGGAACACTGTTCTTTGTTAGCTCATACTTCTTTCAGTAGAAAATTTATCTTGTTCAATCCTCTGTATTTGGAGACCATTCAGTTCCATAACAACTTGCTTGGAACCAGTTCCTAAGGAAAATGAATTATAATTTGGCAGTAAAGATAAATTTAAAGAGTCTAAAGTTTATTCTCCTGTTTGGTGAAATAGGGATGAAATCTATTTTTCAAGAGGTTTTGAATTTTTCTCTTATGCTTGTTGTTTTTTTCCAATAAATTTGGTAGAATGGCTATATGGAATAAAATTGGGTGGGATTCTGAAGTTCAACCATTTATAAATGGATTTTACTGTTTGTAAGTTTTATGGGAAATAGAATTCTCACTTTTAAACTCTGTTCCAAATGAGGGAATAGATAAAAGTTATGGAATGTGAATACCATTTCCTTGTCTTGTTTTTGTTAATAATGCCCTGTAAAAGCTACCTACTGTTTTTTGAACCTTCTCTCATGTTTGAAATAACTTTCCTCCTCTATGTAGCTTAATTTCTATAAATTATTATGTTACTACTAGGTAAATTTCTTTCTAATATGAAATACTATATATCATTCTCTAAGTCAAAGTTTCTTTTTCTTGTTCTGACATTTTGTATTGGTTATGTTATTATACATTATAATGTTTTAATATGATTTTAATGTATAAACCAGTGAAGATATGTTAAATATTAAGAACCAATTGCTATATTAGCTATAACCATGGTTTTAAATCTTGTACCATACCACCCATTACAAGTGGTATGTACCATTTTTTTGCCAATACCAATAACAATACTTTTTGGTATATGCAAATAATGCAATATATATTGGCCGTAGCATTGTACAGTGCGATACAGTGCATGTAACACTTGTACGACTGAACGATACAGCTCCAACGGCTATTTTTATAGCAATTGCAGCTTTTTAAAGCTGATCCCCAATGGCTATTAAGAGTAGTTTCTGAGGGTTTTAAGGACTATCCCTTATTTTCCTCTCTACGTTACTCTCATACTTTAATATTTCTCAAACATCTCTGATTCTCTCAGTCTCAAACTTTTCTCATTCTCCAAATGAAAAAATTGTATCGGAATAGTCCAGTATGTACTGCACCTTGTGCCGGTATGTTACGATATTGTCCGTATTGTTAGGGACCTTCGGGGTTGTCTCCTGTATGTGTCATGACGGTCCCTAATGTGTATTGTAAATATTGCATCATGAGCATCCATGTAAATATTGACTGTAAAATGCGTCCGCGCACCGCGCACCGCCCACCGCCCACCGCTTTTGCTCACGCCTAGGCAATCGGCCTTGTTTGCCTAGGCGTGGCATGGACGGTGGGGGTGTGCGAACATAGGAATTTTGTCATGCTCCTCGTGCTTTTGGGGGTTAGGCTCCACAAGTATAGTACCCAGGTATAGCCTGGGCACACTCTAGTCTTTCGTTCAAGCATTTTCCAGCATTTTCATGCATTTGGCCATTTGGCCCAACAACGTTTTTGCGTCCAAGCACACAGAGGTTCTGACCCACGCGAAGTGGGAGCCCGCGACTTTTCGTCATTGGCCAAGCAAATTGGCTTAAGGTTGATTCCTCGCATGGGAAGTGAGGGAGCCGCACGGACATTTTCCGCCCAAACAGTTAGTCCGTGATAGTACGGAATCGGTACTGACCAAACACCGAGATGAGTACTAGTACCAGATTTTAAACCTTGGCTAGAATTTATCCATATTTTGCTTCTGGGTTAACTTGCACTAACCTAGATTTTTCTGTGATACATTTTTAATTGTTGTAAATTGGATAGTAGATTATGCAGGTTAATGAGACTAACCAATTTGTATGAACTTGTGAATTTACTGAGTGCAATCTTCTTAGTATTGTTGATTAATAATGATATTTCCTTCATTAGCCTTATGTATTTTGAATGTGTATGATGGTCTTGTGGCAGTCTTGCGCTAGTCTGAAATGACATGATATAGGTACTTTAGCTCTATCTACTATAATTGGCCCAGATTTTTCTTGATGGGTTAGCAACCGTAGGACACCGTATGAACTAAAGACTTATGACATGTTTGCTTCATAGGATAAAGGAGGATAGGATAGGGGATGAATTAATATCCATTGTTTGTTTAGTGCATGGCTTAGAAAAAAATATAAATAGAAGATTAATGCTTTAGGATGCAAGCATGCCTTGCGAGAAAGGCCCTGGGAGTTTCACTCATTGAAGGCCATTGGTAAATAATATCGGAGGGGTGGCCGATTCGATTGGCCTATTCATCACATCAGCGAAAAGATAGATCTGGTTCAGAAGTTCGTATCAGCTAATGAATGAAGTTTATATGTTGTACACTAGATTTAAAAAATTCATATCCAATCCCATGGTTTAAAATCTCGGTACTGGTACCGGTATATACCGGTACCGTACCGTATCGTACCGTACCGACACACGGCACGGACCGGTATGAAAATGCATATCGGCCGGGGTTTTTTTTTTAAAAAGAAATAACTCCAAGTCTCCGATAACACATAATTGATGAAGAAATGCTTAAAATCAATATTCAAATGTCAAACACATGAATACAATGTTTAAAATGCGGACGAATGACGTTCGTTGTACCCATACATATCTTGGGCTTCGGGACATATACGACTAAGGTCAACACCGTAGGTCTCTAATGCCCATAATATAAGGATCGGAGGGAATTGGACCGCTTCGGTCCATTGCTCCGGTAGCCGAAGTTGAGTCGACGCTGCCACTGCCGCCGCCATATTCGAATTGAGATCCGGGATAATACATCTGATCTCGTTCGAATGCAGCATGCTCCAATGAAGCTCGGATGCTGGCTTCAAGTTCTTGATCCTCGTCGTAATTGCCACCTCGAGCCTCATAATGGCCACCACTGACATCTTGGCTAGTTCGTCGGTCGAACTCGGCTTGTTGAGCTGCATTCTTAAGACGTTGCTCCTTCTTGTTGTTGAGTTGCGCTTTGAACATCTTTCGGACTTCGGGCGGTACTTTGGGGCAATTGACGACGTCGCCATATCCTCCGGCCAAGTGTTGCTTCAATCGAGTGATGCCTCCACCACGTGAAATCATATCACAGTGGAGGCATTGCCAGTGATGAGCCTTCTCCAACCGACGACCGTGCTGCCATGCGGGGTCGGCTTGAGATTTCGGCGCCATTTCGACAGAATTTCGAAGTGGAAATTAATAAAAAAAGATGAGAGAGAGAGAGAGTTTGAGAAAGATTGAGAGTGATTGAGAGTTTAGATGGGTAGAGGGGTGAGTGAGGGTGAAAGGAGTGTTTTGGGGGCTTTATATAGCCCCCAAAACAAGCCAAACCTGGCCCCAAACGGCTATATAGCCGTTTGGGGATACTATTCATCATACTGTTTGGGCGGTATTAAACCAAACCAGGTGGCCGACAGCCCTGTCGGGTTGTTGGCCACCCGTTGCCAACGGGCTTGAGCGCCGTTGGGTGGCCCAACGGCTCTAAGGCATCATACTGCCCATGCCGGGCGGTGTGATGCATATACCGCCCATGCCGGGCGGTGTGATGCATATACCGCCCATGCCGGACGGTGTGATGCATATACCGCCCATACCGGGCGGTATATGATAAATACCGCCCGGTATGACCGAGATACCCGGTATTTATCAAATACCGGGTATATCGTATACCGGAAACTCAAAATACCGGTAAATACCGGGCATACCGCCCGGTACGGTTCGAAATTTCAAACCATGTCCAATCCTCTTTCGTTTATTATTCAATCCAATCCTTTCCTATCCAACAAAGCAAACATACCATTAGAGTTCTTAGTGCCTTGGTAAGGTGTTGGAAAATGCATGGGATCTAATGCGCAGCAGAAAAGTATGAACAACAATACAATTTTATACGATGTGCGTGGTATCGCTTTGTTTCGGATCTAGACAACGCAAAACTAATTACTACAAGATTGGTCCAGAAATTATACCTCTTGTAGCGCTGCCCTGATGTTGAAGAAAACACTGTCTCACGAGACGATCTTTGATGCACGATCACATAGCCGTCCAAGCGTCCGGCCTCTAGCTTGTCCAGACAAGCACGTCCTTTGCCGAGATGCACCTCCTCGCGATCCAATCACGTCCTCGCGTTGCCCCACGCTTGGACAAGAGGCGCACGGTCACAAGGTGCAAAAGGTGGCATCGGTAGGGCTGATTTTAGAGAGAAGTATTGCTGCCTTTTTTCTCCAAGAGGGGTGCGGCAGCAATCAGAAGGGAAGGGGCGATGGACTCTCTCTTGCTCTCTAGGTTTCTTGCTTCTCTTAGAAGGGGTGGCTACCCCCTTCTTTATTTGAAGGGGGCGGCTGTCCTCTTACCTAGTAGGGTAGGTCGGCTACCAAGAAGGGATGTCAAGGATGTCCTTCCTTGTATTATTTTCTTAGCAAATAAGCCCTACCCTTAATTAGGAATTACATTCCTAAATACCCATTAAGCCCTTGACTTAAGCTTCCACATAGAGACCCTCTACATATGGTAGTTCTCCAAATAAGGAAGTCTTCGTTTATATCCCATATAAACGCTTCTTATTTGGATCCACCTAACCAATGAATTTGTATTTGGGATGTACTAGCATCGTTGTAATTGTATCGCAAGCCGAATCGGGTAATTGATTCCTAATTAACTGCCTTAATTAGAATCAATTCATTCTCAGCTAGAACATGCTATATTGTGTGTGACTAACTAGGTTCATTACTAATTGGCAATGAGATTATGATGTCAACACTTTGACATCACCGGAAACTATTTTCCACACCTAGAGTAAAATCCCTGGAATGCACTTGGTTCTCATAAGTCATGGGTAACGTATAGCACAACATGCCATGACTACCCAAGTAGTGACGAATGCTTCAATTAGAACATTCTGATGACCCAAACGGTCATACTTATTGTGCACTCATATCCTTTCATTACTAGGTCCCGGTCTAGCCAGGTTCACGGCTAGTGTCAAACCCTATAGCTTAGACCATATGAATCCCTCTCGGTTTCTATTCTTTGATCAAAAGGACTTAAACTAGAAACTCCTTTCTATTTAAGTCTCCTATACCTTGGCCAAGGATTTCTTGATCAAGAACAACCTCATATCCTTAGGACACTATCCCTATTTGCCTAGGGTAATGAATCCCATCTTGATTGGTCACCTATCTCCATAAATAACTAACTAGAGTCACATAAAGCCGGATGCACATGCAAAGCACAATCATATAAGCAGTAGCAAACTCTAGCCACCTGTGCACAAGATAACCGTGCCATCTGAGGTCAAAGGATCATATGCACTAATATGATCTAGATAACGTTTCAGTGACATTGGTAAAATACTATGTGAACGTTATCTATGTGTCACGTTCGACCCACTTATCTCATAAGTGTCCACATATCACTCACTACTCGATCCTCATTAGTATCTCATACTAATCATGGAAATAAACAAAGATGGCGATCTTCCGGAATAATAATGCCTAGTTGTTATTCCTACGATCATGAACTGATTTAACAACTTGTAATAGAATACTCCGTCACTCGTATTCTCAACTCTTGAGAATGAAGTATTCTAACAAGTATGTGCTGAACTTATTCTATTAAACATACACAACTTATGCTTATAAGAATAGTAAACTGCCATTTAAAGGAGTTATTCAAAACATACATTGGCACTAGGGCATATAAAACTAACATAAGGTTGCTGGATTTTTGTAGAATTAGAACCATCAGAATGACAACCTCCACTAGGGACTGAGATCTAGTTCTTGGTCTAGAAGTACCTTGATCTATGTCTGCTACTCCCAACGCGTGGTAGTAGACTTCCAATCCAACTTGGAGAAGGTCCTTAGCTTTCTTTCTGCCTATGTTCCCGGATTGATGTGTTCTGGAGTTTAGAAGGAGAGGAGAAGAGAAAGAGAAGAGGAGGAGACGAAGGAGAGGAAAGAAAAAAAACTCTTTATTCGAGATTTTAAATCTGATCTGGTACAAAAGCTTCCCCCTATCTATATGCCTATTAAAGAATACATCTGTAACTGCTTCCTGCTTTCTGTTACAATTAAAATGACTACTATACCCTCCTACTAACCATTATTCCTCTTTACTACATCCAAGGTAAAAATGAAAATTGAACTACTGCACTCTTTAAATTCTTCCTCCACTTCCCATGCTAAAATCTCTTATATACTTTCATTTCAGATTTGTTTAATAATGATTGGTCTCTAACAGGTAACATCATGTACATTTGTTCCTCACAAGACTATTAGCTGAGCTCATGATTTAGTTCTCCAAAATTTTACTAATTTAATGAGTTTACTATTTTTATGGATTTCATATTACATTTATAGATTTTGCAACTATATTGCATCATCTAGCATTAATAGATGGGCATTTGTATGTACCTTTTCATGAATGTAGTAAGTTTGTCAATTCCCCCTTGAGCAGCATATTTTCACTTAAGAAGATGGTTGCTTCCTTCTTGCTTCAGCTTAAAGTTGAGCCTTTCTCTTTGTTCTTTGGTTGTTATGTTGAACCAGTTTAATGTCTTACATGATTTACATTGAAATCATTCTGTAGTTCTGTAGCCATCTCTTATTGTATTTCTTCTCTCCGTGTTAGCATGCTTGTGTAATTGTTAGTTGACTACTTGATTTTAGTGCATCATAGTGTTGTACAGTTTTCTTCACTGTGCAAATATCAAGAACTTTGCTGTTTTGAGTGTGCAAGCTACTTAAAGTATTTATGCTATATTAATAAGTCATCCGGAGAAAAAGCCTAAGTTTCAATCATGCTGCCGTTACCACTGTAACTTCTTCTGAGGCAAAGTTATTGCTGCAACACTTGCATACCATTTACTTATGTAGTGCATCATACTCCTATTCTCTGATGCAGTTTGGATATCATTGTGAAAATAAACTACCATTCCTGGTGTTGTCACCAGAATTCCCTCACTTGTGATTGGAGATGGTCATTCGGATTTATCTCTATTTGTAATCTCATGATAGCAAGATATCTCTTGCCTCCTACAAACAAAACTATTATACTATACATCCTTCAACAGGAATTATTAGTTGTCTATATAAGATTATGTTATGGTTTCATTTCTACCTCACCATGTTAATCCTTGATTTTTTGTGTAGGTTTCAAGGATCTTTGACTATTGAACTTTCCAACAACCATCCAAATATGCGTATTATTCATCGAAAAATTGCATTTATTCTTGGGCAATGGTCTTCCGAGGTTAATTCTTTTCTGGAGTTTTATGTAATTGTTTGGGACTTTTTAAGTACATTGACTGGAGTAATTTCTCTTCATGGCATCTTGGGAGCATATTGTTGCTTTTAATGCATCATGTTATTTCTGCAATTACTTGATATGCATGACTAGGATCCTTGGTGAATTATCCTTGACATGATTATTCTGTAGCTTTCTAGCACTTAAATTACTGAGAGCATGGCTTGAATTTTTGCATTAGTACCCATACCTTTACTTACAGGTAGGGCAACGTCTTCTAGGTGTATCCCATGACACACTAAAAAATTGCATCACTCAGGTACCATGGTGTATCACAAAGCACCCACAAAAAAAGGACTGTGCATCAGCCAGGTATGGGCCACTGGGTTTGGTGGTATTGGTGCTTCATGGAACTGGTAATATAGGCAGTACTGAATGATAGCTTAAGGTTGATAGTCGGAAATTCTTTTCACCTGCTGTAGCCATTCATCAAAATGGCTTCAACATCATTAAGCTTACTAGTTTAGGACTGAACTGGGCATTATATGAAATGTTATAGAAAGAGAATGAGTTGATTTGACCAAAATATACACAAGCACAATGCTGAGTGTTTGGTGATGCAGGAAATCTTGTTTGAGACTTGAGAGTACTTTCGTTCTAGACAATACTAGATTTGTGGTTTTCCAAAACCATTTACTAGTTTATCCATAATACTAATTGACTCTGAACTAAATGGTATTTAACACATTATGTTTAATCAGGGATAATGAATTATGTTTTAATTATAGACTGAACTTTCTATGACATGCTGTGTTGCCATAGCCTGAAAGTGCTGCTTTGTTCTGGAACACCATGCCATTGGCCATTCCGCCATTGTGTCTATTTAACAAGCCTTTAGAGTTTTTATGTTTGTAGAAAGTGTGAAGTTCTATGTTCTCAGTTAGATTAAAATTCTCCTCGTGGAAAAGTACATGGTCTCAAGCCCTACATCAACTCAAATGTGCTAGTAATGGATGTACAGTATGACGAGGGTTAATGGATGTCCATCTTGTACGTCCCGTGGATTGAGTCTATAGTTTGATATAATGGAATTCAATTCATCTACTTAGGAATTAGCTTGTGATTTCAGTCTTCAGATGTCAATTAGCCTCAAATTATGTGAACTATGATTTTTTAGTCCAAATTACTGGTTGTAGGCTTTATTATGCTTATAACTATTAACTCATTTTATTTTTTATGCAAGGATAGGTAGTTACAGAGTAATGCCTTTAGGCCTTACATTATCACCAAAGCCAACATATTGTGTACAACCTTTCCAAGAAGGCGTGTATGTGCAACGTGTGATCCCTTCTTTAATACACTTCTTGATACATGAAACTATACATTTTATACCACTTTTTTTTAATAATAATTCCTATTAGGTCTTATGTGCAATTTTGCCTCTGTGCTATGACGTACCGCTCCACGAGATATTCTATCCCTACTAGGTTTTGGAGTCGTCTTTTTGTTCCCTAATTATAAGTGGTTGGCCAATTATGCTGTTAGCTATCATGTATAAGGAGGAATATTTCAATAATAGATCCATTAATCATATTGCAAATACATAAAGAAACCCTTAATGGAATAATACATATAACAATTAATAATAAACCTTATAGTAACTCATTAAATGTCCTAAAAACATTTTTTTACACCTAGGGTATGTTTGTTTCATGGGATAAATGATGATAGGATAAGGATGGATTTTAATTCCTTGTTTGTAAATTTGGTGCTTGGATTAACAAAAATAGGATTAGAAGAATATAAAATTGATGTTATATCCGGTGCACATGGGATAAAAAAATTCAGTCCAACTCTCTCTATCTCATTTGTCATCCTATCCTATCCAATCTAGTCAAACAAACGGACTGCTGGTATTTTCAACATCTCCTCAAACTCAAAACAGTGTTGAACACAAACTGTAATAGTTTGAAATCTAAATTTTAAAAAAAGATAGAAAGTTGAGTTGCAAATAGAAGGTTGAGCTATGAGCAAGATAGTGTGAGATTGTGTTGAAACTTGGTTGAGTAAAAAATGATATCCTACAAGTGCGCGAGAAAAGGCTAAATATTTGAATCTCATATATGGAGTGGAGCAGAGATGCATGTGGTGGAGATGCAAGCTGGAGATGTGTGTTGAGGGAACGATGAGGATAGGATGCTGAGAATGCACACTAGTTATCTTGAAAATGCAGTATTTAAAGATAGTCCATACTCCATTGCATGGTTCAAAAAATCGTACCGTACCGGGTGGTATACCTGGTATTTACCAGTTTTTGAACTTACCGGTATACGAGATACCTGGTATGGGAGAATACCGGGTATCTCGGTAAATACCGCCCGGTATTTATCAAATATCGGCGGTATTTGCTATCATACCGGGCGATACCGCCCGGTATGACCTTTGGTACTATAGCAAGATACCCGGTATTGGAAAATACCAGGTATCTCGGTAAATACGGCCCAGTATTGGCGGTATTTAGCAAATATCGGGCGGTATTTGCTGTCATATCGGGCGATACCGCCCGGTATGACCCAACGGCTCTTAAAAAGAGCTGTTGGGTACTGTATTAGGGTTTTTCACAAATACAAGAGAATCATTACATTGGAATTAATATAGGGCAACACAGGCCCACAACCCAAAGGGTCCAAAAAATCTCACGACTCTGCGTAGCGCAGCATAAGACGATTAGGGCAATTCAATCGTCACACATCGTCACATCCCAACATACGGTGTTGGGAACATTCACGACTAAGGTCAACACCGTATGTTGGGATGTGTGGCGACTGATTTGCCCTAATCGTCTTAGCAGGCGGGGGGGTCAAGGGGGCAGCGCCCCCTGCCAGGGGTGTGGGGGCGGAGCCCCCGGAGATTTTTTGGATCCTTTGGGCTGTGGGTCTGTGTCCTCCTATATTAATTCTAATGTAATGATTCTCTTGTATCTGTGAAAAACCCTAATACAGTACTTGTTGATCAATTATTTCTTGATTCGCCTTAAATTTTGGTATTTCTTGATCAATTATGTGTTATTGGAGTTATTTTTAGTAGCAAAAAAAAAACCCAGCCGGTATGTCTTTTCATACCGGACCGTATCGTGTGTTGGTACGTTACGGTACCGGTATTTTAAACCATGCTCCATAGTAGAATTGCTTGTTGAGGAATCAATGTTCATATTAGTGCATACTTGAGCAACGTGCTGAGGATGTGCGGCATAATAGAGAATCTAGAGATGAATTGCAGAAAATCAACTTACATCTTAATGTTCCCCATAACAATTATCCCTGATTAGACTCAATTTGTGGATTAAAGAAATAAGAATTTGCTGGTGGTGGTTGTAATGTGGCACTACGAGAGGACTTACGCAATGAAGAAAATGTTGTAGTGTTGTGAGAGGCTTATGGGCGTGGGTGGTGACATGTGCAATCGATGGTGGCAAGTTGTGCATGGCTGGATACCGTGTTGTTAGGGACCTTCGAGGTTGTCAAGTCCTGTATGTGTCATGACGGTCCCTAACGTGCGTTGAAAATATTGCATTATGTAAATATGCATTGTAAAACGTGTCCGTGCACCACCCATCGCCCATCACCCATCGCTCTTGCTCACGCCTAGGCAAACAACCTCGTTTGCCTAGGCGTGGCATGGACGGTGGGGGTGTGTGAACACAGGAATTTTGTCATGCTCCTCGTGCTTTTGGGAACCTTGGGTGCTGTTTGGTTAGCGAAAATTATTTTCTGGTTTGGTTTCAGTGAAACTGAAAACTTGGTTTCGAAAACTTGGTTTTGGTTTCTAGTTTTCAGTTTTCTGAAAACGCGTTTGGTTAATAAAAACATCAGTTTTAGTTAGTTGAAACCAGTAAATATTTATTTGATTATAAAAAATAATATTAATTTTCCTTGAATATTTTTAGTAGTAATTAAATGTTTAGTTAGTTTACAAAATTAAATATTTGTTAATATGGTTACAAAATATTTAAATGATTTAATTAATTAAGTTATTGGTAATTTAAGATTTTTTTTGTTCAATTAGATATAAAAATTAATTAATAGTTATTATAAAATTTCAAAAAAAAAACAAGTCCAATGATCTAAAATTAGGTTTGATTAAATTATAAATAGACCAACTTTAAGAAAATTGAGTTATTTAAAATTTGGGTTTGAGTCAATTAGATATAAATTGGTTTAATTATTTTATAAATTTAAGACAAAAGTTTGAGTTAAAAATGATGATTTTTATTTTTATTTTTAAAAATTCGATATAGTTTGATTTATTTTTAAATTAATTAATTTTATAAAAAATATTTATAATTACAAAGTTGTCACAGCATTTTGATAACGAAACCGACAGTCTTGAAACCACAGAAAACAACATTCTGTTGTTTTCATTTTTATTAAGAAAACTGGTTTCGTTTTCATTCTGGTTTCGATTCAGTTTCACGAAAACACTAAACCAAACACGTTTTCGTAAGCAGTTTTGGTTTCAGTGAAACTGAAACCATGAAAACAGACTTGGTTTCGCTAACCAAACAGGCCCTTGGGGGTGGCACTTGGGGGTTAGGCTCCACAAGTATAGTACCCAGTAATAGCCTGGGCACACTCTGGTCTTTCGTTCTAGCTTTCGTTCAAGCATTTTCCAGCATTTTCATGCAATCGGCCATTTGGCCCAACAACGTTTTTGCGTCCAAGCACCCAAAGGTTCCGACCCACGCGAAGTGGGAGCTCGTGATTTTTCGTCATTGGCCAAGCAAATTGGCTTAAGGCTTATTCCTCGCACGGGAAGCGAGGGAGCCGCACAGACATTTTCCGCCCAAACAGTTTGTCCGTGACAGTTGGTATCAGAGCGAGGCAAGCTCGCAAAGCTTTGGTGCAAGCAATCGACGCAAACCGTCGACAGACTCGTGCCTTCGTCGTTAGAGACAAACGACGTTGGAGCACTCAACAATCTCGCAGGAGAGATTTTTGTGACCAATCATGGGTCGCAAGACAATCGGTGAAACGAGTGGCGTCGTCGACGCGATGACGACCGTTCCGGAGGGGGCGTTGGTTGAAGTGCCAACGCAAACACAACCAGTCAGGTAGACCAGAACGACCGTCCAACGACTTGGAGAATTGGAGAGAATTTGTGATGCTCACGTGGCCGGCATGGCCCTAGTTGGCAAGATAGACGATGCGCAAGAAAACTTGGAGTCAAGGCTAGAGGGACTCCATGATGACACTTAAGATGTAGTCAAACATCTGCAAGATGAGATTGCAGAGCTAAAGATTACAGTCAGATTTCTAATCCGAGAGATCCACTCGGGCGGTGGCAGTTCACGGCTGAACGAGGCGCCACACATGGTTTCAAATCTCGTACCGTACCGGGCGGTAAGCCCGGTATTTACCGGTTTTTGAAAAAACCGGTATACGAGATACCCGGTATGGGTAAATACCGGGTATCTCGGTAAATACCGCCCGGTA
Organism: Canna indica; assembly: GCA_034359265.1. Taxonomy (NCBI): domain Eukaryota; kingdom Viridiplantae; phylum Streptophyta; class Magnoliopsida; order Zingiberales; family Cannaceae; genus Canna; species Canna indica. The sequence goes on along the minus strand of CP136894.1, from coordinate 71,933,341 downwards.
TGCCCGGTATTTATTAAATACCGGGCGGTATTTGCTATCATACCGGGCTATACCGCCCGGTATGATATTTTGCACTGTAGCAAAATATCGATACTTTAGGAATACCGGTATTACCGATAAATACTGCCCGGTATGCTCCGGTATTTAGCAAATACCGGGCGGTATCGCTCGGTATCACCCAACCCAACGGCTCTTTTTAAGAGCCGTTGGGCTGCTACAGTGCCGACAGCCAGCACTGTAGCACCGACAGCCCAAACGGCTCTTAGGGTGTTTTTGGTCATTTTTGGATGTTTTGGTGGCTATATATAGCTCCCAAAACACCTCTTTTACTCTCACTCACCCCCTCTACTCATCTAAACTCTCTAAACTCTCAATCTTTCTCAATCTCTCTCTCTCTCTCTCTACTTTCTTAATTTCTACGTCGAAATTCTGCTCAAATGGCGCCGAAATCTCAAGTCGACCCCGCATGGCAACACGGTGTTCGGTTGGAGAAGGCTAACCACTGGAAATGCATCCACTGTAATATGATTTCTCGTGGTGGAGGCGTCACTCGATTAAAGGCACATTTGGCCGGAACATCCAGCGACGTCGTCAAATGCACCAAAGCATCGCCGGAAGTCCGACAAATGTTTAAAGATATGCTCACCAACAAGAAGGAGCAGCGTCTTAAGAATGCAGCTCAACAAGCCGAGTTCGACCGACGAGCTACCCAAGATGTCAGCGGTGGCCATTATGAGGCTCGAGGTGGCGATAACGACGAGGATCCGGAACTTGAAGCCGGCATCCGAGCTTCATTGGAGCATGCTGAATTCGAACGAGAACGGATGTATTATCCCGGATCTCAATTCGAATATGGCGGCGGCAGTGGCAGCGGTGGCATAAGCAGCGCCGGCTCAACTTCGGCTGCCGGAGCAATGGACCGAAGCGGTCCAATTCCCTCCGGTCCTTATATTGGTCGGAGTTCTAGCATGAGAGGACCTCAAACTCAGAGCAGAGGAAGCAGCAGAGGAGGCCTTCGTGGATTCTTCACAAACCTCGGAGCAAGTGGTAGGAAAACTAATATTAATGTTTCTGATCTTGATCCCAGGGCATTTCCTCCTCCATCGGTAAAGCAACAACGCATAGACGATATGTACGGCAAGTCGAAGAAGTGGGAGTTGGGGAGAGCCATCTCCAAATGGTTCCATTTCAGCCGGATTCCCGCAAATGCAGCCAACAACCCATACTACCGAACCATGGTGTCTACCATCCAAAAGGTAGGCCCAGGTATTGCCCCTCCAACTCCCTATGAAATTTCAGGTCCTTACCTAGAAGCGGAGGTCGAAGAAATAAAAACCTGGATCGATGGAATCAAGCGACAATGGGGGGAGTACGGATGCACTTTGATGTGCGATAGCTGGACCGGGCCAACCCGAATGAGCATCATCAACTTCCTCGTCTATTGCAACCGGAGAGTTGTTTATCACAAGTCGGTGAACTCGTCCGATGAAATCCATGACGCTTACTACATCTTGAAGCTGATGACGGAGGTGATCGAGGAGATTGGACCTCAGAACCTTGTTCAAGTTATAACCGACAACGGAGCCAATTTCAAAAAGGCAGGTGAGATAATTGAACAAGATTATCCTCACATATGTTGGACTCCATGTGCAGCCCATTGTGTAGACCTAATGATGAAAGATATCGGTGATATACCGATGGTGAAGTTGACGGTAAAGAAGGCGCAACAAATTACCCGCTTCATCTACAACCATACATGGGTACACGCCCTAATGAAAAAATTTACAGAAGGTAATTTATTAATTTTAAAGTAATTTCTAATATTTATTTATTAATTAGTTTATCATAAATATTTACTAATGATAATTTCATATTTTAGGTGAAATTCTTCGACCGGGAGCGACTCGTTTTGCAACCACCTTCATCGCATTAAGGTCACTCCAACAAAAAAAGGCGGCCCTTAGAACCATGTTTACAAGTGAGGAATGGACTTTATCAAGATATGCTGGAAAAACCGATGGAAAACAAATAGAGAAGTTCATCCTCAACACGCATTTCTGGGATTGCATCGCAGAAATAGTCGTCGCCGTAGAACCTTTGTACAAGGTTCTACGACAGGTGGATATGGAAAAGACGCCTCAAATGAGTCATCTTTACCACTACATCCACCAAGCACAAGAAGAAATCAAGAGGGTTATGATTTCTCCTGCCAAGCATGAACCATTCATCAAAATTATCTCCGAGAGATGGGATAATCAAATGAGCCGTGACATACACATCGCAGGTATTTTTTATTTAATATTCAAAAATTATTTAAATTTAATCCATTATGCTTAATTACTTATTCATTATGCTTAATTTTTTATAGGGTATTATTTAAATCCTTCATACCAATACCGGTATAATCTTGGAATGGTCGATAGTTTGTTATATCCCCTCCGCAAGGTCATACAACGAATGTCGGGATCCAACCAAGAAGCGGCACAAGCTCTCAATGAATTAAAATGGTTCCGCGATGCAACTGGCAATTTCGGAGATTCATTATGCAATCTCCATCCGAGATACTATGGATCCAGGTAGATAGATTTTCTTTGTCAATTTATTTATCAAAGATAAAATCCCGTTACTAATATTAATTTTAAATTTGCTGCAGTCGAATGGTGGTTGCAATTTGGAAACGAATCTCTAACTCTTCGAAAGATTGCAACACGCATCCTCTCGCAAACCACATCATCAAGTGGATGCGAGAGGAATTGGTCGACCTTCGCCTTGATTCATACGAAGCCGCGCAATCGCCTTTCGTACGCCCGATTAGAGAAGCTCGTATATGTTCATTATAACATGCGACTTCGAATGCGGGCGTCACGGAACGAAGATAGAGAAATTCTACATGTAGATCCGTTCGATGTCGAGTTCGTCCAAGGCAATGCAGACCCAATAATTGATTGGTGGAGTGCAATGGAGACTGACCCGCCTCTTCTTGATGAACCTCAACCAGGCGAACCACCTCGGCCTTCACCAATTATATCTGATGCTATTGAGTCCGAGAGTCAACCAGAAGACACGTACAGTCAAGTTCTTGAGAGGGACATGAACTTTGCTCCCTTGGACTCTCAACGAGTTCGACGAGTAAGACGACGATCCACGTCCGACTCTCCACCTTCACAATTAAAGGGAAAGAAGAAGGCACCTTCACCTTCACCTTCAAAGGCAAAAGGCAAAGGCAAAGGGAAAGGGAAACGACCAATTGATCCTTTGGACGTGATTGCAGAAGCGGAAGAGGACGAAGAAGACGAGCCCTCGGTTCGTAGCAGTAGCAGCACAGAAGACGGAGGAGATGATGATGGAGCTGGGGAAGAAGACACTGTCGTACCATCAACACTGGCACCTACCGATCTGTGGACGAATGAGCAATACTTCGACCACTCCACCCAAGATCAGGATCACGGTGCTAGAACCAGACAAACAACTCGGGTGTACGAGAAGAAAGGCCGGCGTCGAGGAGGTGGACCGACAGCTTTGCAAGATTACCACCACGATATGATGAGTAGCTTGCAAGAAGTTTCCGAATCAACCCACTCCGTATCAAGTACCTACTCAACTGATGATACAGGGACTAGTTCTTGGACGGTCAACAAAGAAACACTGATGGGTATGTGGTATAATGGATACCAAGACATGATGACATGGGATCATTTTCAGATATGGGCATTGCAGACTTACGGTGTTGACCTTAGTCGTGTATGTCCCCAAGATATGTACGAGTACGATGGACGTCATTCGTCCGCATTTTAAACATTGTATTCATGTATTTGACATTTGGATATGAAATTTAAGTATTTCTTGATCAATCATGGGTTATTGGAGTTATTTTTAGCACAAAATCAAAAAAAAAAAAAGGGCTCGGTATGCCATTTACGTACCGGACCGTACCGTGTGTCGGTACGGTACGGTACCGGTACGTACCGGTACCGGTCATCCACCGAGATGATGACCGGTATCGGTATTTTAAACCGCCACAACACCACCTCAGAGCACCCGAACCAAAGCCTTACAATGGGGTCCGGATGCCAAAGCGGTGGAAAACTTCCTCTTCGATTTGGAGCAGTACTTCAAGGTCACGAGGATAGTTGATGATGACATGAAAGCGTCCGTTGCAACCATGTCTCTGTCGAAAGATGCAAAACTTTGATGGCGGACCAAGTATGATGAAATTCAGAAGGGGCAAGCCAAGATTGGTACTTGGGATGAACTAAAGCGCGAACTTAAAGCGCAATTCTTCCCCGAGAATGTGGAGTTTATCGCCCGACGGAAGTTACGACAACTCCTTCAAGACAATTCAGTTCGGGAGTATGTGAAGAAGTTCTCAACTATCATGTTGGATATTTCGGACATGGCCGAGACTGATCAACGGACTGCAGCCGTGGGCACAGCAGCCCAAGTTTCGCCTCAGTGGGGGTCCCCTTCGAGAGGGAACCATTCGACAGTTTCGCCTACTTGTGCATTATGTAAAGGGCCTCACTCAGCCCAAGGATGTCTAGAACGACAAGCCTTGAGTGCCCTGATAGCAGAAATCGTGGTGGAGACAATGTCCAACGTCTCAGCGAAGAAAGATAAGGGCAAAGGAAAGACAGTGGCTCAGCCACAGCGGGGGATCATCAAGTGACCACTAGTGAAGACGAGTACATTGGGAGAACCAACATAGGAGCAGTACGACTGCTCAATGCTCTTAAGACTCAAGTGGGGGAGCGGAAACCCACAACAAAGCATCCAGAGGCGACGAATGAGCTGATGTTCATCGACATCAAACTGAATGACAGAACCACCGAGCGATGGTAGACTCGGGAGCAACTCATAATTTTATTGCCAGAGAGGAGGCAAAGCGAATTGGACTCCAACTAGGAAAAAGTTCGAGTCGTATCTGAATTCCGAAACACAGAAGATCGACGACATTGCAAGAGGCGTTTTGTTGAAAGTTGGAGGATGGAAAGGGCAGATCAACCTGATGGCCGTGCCCCTCGATGACTATCAAGTCATTCTAGGGATAGAGTTCTTCAAATCGGCAAAGGTGGTACCCATGCCCTTCCTCGACACGATATGCTTGATGAGGGAGGACAACCCTAATATCGTTCCAACAGTGCGTTCAGCACCCCAGGAAGCCAGAACAAACTCCTTTCTGCCATACAAGTGAAGGAAGGAGTGCAACAAGTGCGCGCAGAGCAGATGACTCATAAGACGCAAGAGTGCGCATGACAAATGGCCTCTAAGTCGCAATATTGGTGCGCAGAGCAGATGACTCATAAGACGCAAGGCTTGGGCGCATGACAGATGGCCTCTAAGTCGCAATATTTTCGTGCAGAGCAGATGACTCGTAAGACACCCGCGCAGGGCAGATGGCTCGTAAGATGTAGCGCGCAGCGCGAACCCACAACAGGGATCGGGGAGCAAGCCCCATATCGACCTCCTTACAAAAGGGCCCCACCAGAGTTGGCGGACTTCGCAGTTGGAGGCATTTGCAAGCAGGAAGGACATTCCATCGCTTACGAGGGTCGAATGCCGAACGACACGGAGCGACGGTACCCAGTCCGCAAGATGAAGAAATGGAAGATCAAGAATCAAGAGCTCTCCGACGCCTTCAAGAAACAAGTCGACGAGGGCATCGACTTCGTAAGTGGGGGAGAATGTTAGGGACCTTCGGGGTTGTCAAGTCCTGTATGTGTCATGACGGTCCCTAACGTGCATTGTAAATATTGCATCATGAGCATCCATGTAAATATGCATTGTAAAACGCGTTCGTGCACCACCCACCGCTCTTGCTCACGCCTAGGCAAACGGCCTCGTTTGCTTAGGCGTGGCATGGACGGTGGGAGTGTGCGAATATAGGAATTTTGTCATGCTTCTCGTGCTTTTGGGAACCTTGGGGGTTAGGCTTCACAAGTATAGTACCCAGATATAGCCTGGGCACACTCTAGTCTTTCGTTCTAGCTTTCGTTCAAGAATTTTCCAATCGGCCATTTGTCCCAACAACGTTTTTGCATCCAAGCACTCAGAGGTTCCGACCCACGCGAAGTGGGAGCCCGCGACTTTTCGTCATTGGCCAAGCAGATTGGCTTAAGGCTAACCCCTTGCACGGGAAGCAAGGGTGCAGCACGGGTTCTTCCGCACTAAACAATTGATCCGTGACATTGCGCAACGGCTTGCATAGTGGTTGAAATCATGAGATAAGAGAATATTGATTGTGCGGGCAGAGTGGGATATAAAGATACATGTGACACAATTTGATTGAGCGAAGCAAAGGTAGCGGCTGTTGGAAGAGAGGTCAAAAATAACACCCCTCATGATTGACGAGCTCAGTGGTAAACTACTCATGGAGGCAAGGTGAGCATGAAGTTGTTGAGGGAGAATTCAAGGATGCAGTACTGTTGGCACGGAATGAGAGAGAAGTAGAAAGGAGAAAATTAGATCATGTGTGTATGGGAGTGGCAGGGGATGACGGCTAGTGTTTCTTAATATTGTTAATTCAGGAGGACTTCATTTACAATTTTACATTATTATCTAAGTTGATGATGACCAATGGAGTTTATAATAGTTGTTATAATCTGTGCATGGTGACATGGGGTTTATAAAAACAAAACTTTGCTAGAAACTCCATGCATGGATAAGATCATCATGAATGTAAATATCATGCTTTGGACCAACGTGGCATGATGTCTAGAAAATATATGTAACAAATTCTGCATTTTCTACTGCATGTGCTTAGATACATATGTTGTGCCTAGACAAATGGCATACCAAATAGCTATTGCAAATTCATGTTAAAATTCCTGAGATAAAGTGTGTAAAGAGGTGGGTTAAGTTATATGGTTTTATTCAGCAGATTGAAATATATAGAAAGAGTTTGAGTAGAGAAGTGAAACAATTTTGAGATTGAGACTGTATTTTTACTGTGGCAAATACAGAGGTTGCTATTTGCCATGTTATTTCTGAGTATTTTGTTGTTATGATTCGTTGCTCATTTATTCTGTTGGTTTTAATAGTCGGTGATTTGCGTACTCATGAGCAATTATTCTCTTGATTATGTTGATATATTGTTTTGCTAATGTGTTATAATTTAAAAGTTTCCTCTCTAGCACCAATTACGAGTTCTTTCTCTTCTTTCTCTTCTCATTATTATGTCAATCTTAACAGATTAAAGGTGACACTAGAAAGCAGGTGTACCATGCTCTAATCAGATTACTTCAGGACAATGACATAGCTGTAAAAGTATAATTTCTTCCCAGGAGCCTGCCTTTTCAATTTTTTAGTAATTTCTTTGCACATCAATACAATCAATTATATTAGATGCATTACAATTTGGTATTTGATACTGTGCTGAGGTTTTGCTTTTCTAACAAAGTATATTACTGTATTTCTTTTCAGCTTGCTGCCTGTCGCTCTTTATGCTATCTTGTTCAGGACACAAACTTTTCTGAACATGATTTTTTTGAGCTTCTACCAGCATGTTGGAGTTCATGTTTCAAGTTGATGGAAGATGTTGAAGAGTTTGACTCAAAGGTTCCATCTTTAGTATCTATCTTGTCTTATCAATTATGCTGTATTTAATTTGATTAGTAGACTAAAACAATATACCTGCACATGGTTTAGTAAGTCTTTTATGTGTTCTTTTGTCCGTGCCCTGGAATAGGTTGTATCACTTGCTGTATGGATAAACTACTTAATTGGTTGGATCAGTAATGCCTTTCTCCTTTGAGCAATTTCCCTAAACCATAACATGGATAAGGAAATTCCCAAATCCATAATAAGGATCCGAAAATTCCATGATCCATAACTATTTTCTCAAAATCCCAAAATGCCCTTGAGTTTGGTTGGTTCCAGATTTTTACAAAAGTTTGGAAACTTCTATTTTCTTAATTGTAAATAATACACAGAGGAGATTATATTCATTAGGAAATGATGAATTGGTCTTACTGTTCTAGTTCCACAGTTTTAAGAAAGTCTAGAACTTACTATATTCTCAAAAAATTCTAGATCTTATTAAGAATATATAAAATAAACTCATTAAAAACACTGTACATATTGTATCTATCATTATAGTTATCAAAAAATAATGAATTGATCTTACTTGTTCCAGTTCCACACTCGAGAAAATATGCAATCTGCTATTTTTTGGACTTTTACAAAAGTTTGGAACCAAATACCAGACCAAACTCGAGGGTTTTGAGAAAAAAGTTATGGATTTGGGAATTTCCAATCCTTGTTATGGATCCGGGAATTTCCCTTGTTATGGATCCGGGAATTCCCCCGATGCATGTTATGGTTTAAGGAATTTTCCTATTTTACCAAACTCCACGCTCCAGATGTCCAATCCTAGGCGTGGGTGTGTGTGTTAAAGTCCCACATCGATTAAGGATATGATCAAGATAGCCTTTAAAATAGCCTGGGCAGTCCTCCCCCCCTTGAGCTAGCTTTTGGGGTGGAGTTAGGCCCACTAATTTCTTAACAGTTTTCATCATTGTTGGTGGATCTCATTTCTCTTGCATTCTTTTGTGATGGAATTTGTTGTTTGAAACTTTCAGTAATCATATGATTTTGTATTTGTGATGTTTGGTATCTCATGCATTACCTATTTGTGCTTAATTGTATTGTGCAGGGACATTTTATTAGGTTGTCATTTTACTTTTTCTTTTCCCTTTCATTTTTGACTGGAGTTCAATAGGTTCTTCGTTAGCTCAGTTTCATGACATTTGTTTCATCATCAATTTTTAGGTACAACTGTTGAATTTGATCTCTGTACTAATTGATCATGTTGGGGAAAGGATATTGCCATATGCAAATCAATTATCCAATTTTTTCTGCAAGGTATGATTCTCATATATTTTGCATGTCAAATATTTGCCATTGCACAATTTCCTTTCTGTCTAAAAGTTCTTCTCTTGCCATATTAGTGGGATTAAGCTTTTGTTATTTTCTCAAATACTGAAGTAAGCTTCTTTGGTCTAGGCTTTTGTGCTAAGAGCAAGGTTTTAAAAACCGGTATCTGGTACACCTGGTAGCGGTCGGTACCGAGTGTACCAATACATACCGAGCATACCATCTTGTATTCCATGATACTGCCTATACTGGACGGTACCGAACCTGATACCGCCCGGTATGGGTACTGCAGCAGTAGTATGGTGCTGGACCATACAGTATGGTTCAGTAGCACCACACTGAGCTCATTTTCGGTACCGGTACCATTTTTGGGTACCGGAACGTACCGTGTGTCGGTACGGTACTGGTACTGAGATTTTAAACCTTGGTTAAGAGTTCTACTTTCAATTTATGCCATTACTTGTCAATAAATGATTGACCTTTTTGGTAATATATTTTCTATATAGGTAACTAAGTGATGTCTTGCGTCCCTTCTTTTGTCAAATAATTGTGGTTTTGGTGAAATAAACAGATCTGGGAGGAGTCAGCTGGTGAAAGTTTACTGCAGATGCAACTCCTAGTAGCACTTCGAAATTTTGTCAGTTCTCTTGGTTATCAATCATCAATTTGTTATAACATGCTCTTGCCTATTCTGAAAAGTGGAATCAATATTGATAACCCTGATTCGCTCAATCTTCTGGAGGATAGCATTCTGGTAAGTTATACCATTTTGTTTTTAAAGTTTTATCAAGTCATTATTCATGTTGTCTCCATCATCGAGGCTTTGAGATTTTTGACCCATTGAAAATTTGCAGCTATGGGAAACAACACTTTCTAGTGCTCCATCAATGGTGCCTCAATTTTTAGATTTCTTCCCATATCTGGTGGTCATACTTGAAAGAAGCTTTGACCATTTGCAGGTCAGATCATTGACAACTTAAGAATGTTAACATGGAGTATTATTGAATTTGATATGCTTTTCTAAATTTGTTTCACCCTGATGTCTCAATGATACTTTGAAAGTTTGAATTACATTCCATATAATTTTGTCCAACCAAGATCTTGTGCTAATTTGTGGACATAATTTGTTTTTTTTTCTTTCATAATTTTCGTCATAGAGATTTTTAATTTAGCGTACTGATTAGAGCAGTGTCAGAATGCACACCTTTTGAACTTATATTTTACGTAGGATAATAGAAAAGTAATGGAACTTGGTGTCATGTAGGAACTGTTGCTTTATCGGATGTGATCTAGATAATGCAAAAGCAAGAATATAAATAAAAATTCATCTTGTATTGCCTATTGGATGATGTGACTCTAATCATCCGTAGTTAGTGGATGCAGTTAGAGTTGATGCGGCTCTCATTGATGTTTGCCATGAATTTGCTCTCCAAACAGGAATATGCTTTTGTTTGACATCATAACTAGTCGTGGAGTTAAATCTAGAAATACACTTGGACATGTGACACAGGTGAAACAATTTCATGACACTGAAACTACTCTTCTTACAATTTTTTTAGGGTTCCACATAGAAATGGCAATTGCTATTTGTCTTCTAGGGCACCACATAGATATAACAATTACACATATAAAAGACAGGATTGCAATTATAGAGATAAAACAATCTTAGATATCATTCTAATGAGCAGAAAAACGAACATTACCTAAATATATATCATGTACTCTGATTTTTTATCTCAATCTAATTCTTTTATTTGTTCCAATTGGATCATGTACTAAGAGATTTGTCTCAATTGTATCTTGCGGTTATGCTGTCTAATTTCTATTAGCAGTCCTGTTAAACCAATGACGTGGCATGCTAACATGGACAAAATATGAATATTTAATATTAAAATTTTATAAACATAAATTTTGGTTCTTTTATTTGTTCCAATTGAATCATGAATTTTTGGATGTTCAGCTGGCGGATGGGCTCCGCCAGGGCCCACTCCATCGTGTTGGATGATGTGTCCGTCCCGATTGTGTATGTGTGTGAGAGAGAGACCCAATGACACTTTTCAATTTATAAGATTTTAATATAAAAAAATTATTATTTATTCCACGTCAGCATGTCATGCCATCATCTTAACGGGGTTGCTAATTGTTAGTACACGAAAGAACCGGAACAAACGAAAGAACTGGATTGAGATGAGAAAAAACCCAAAGTACACAATATATTTAGGTAACTTCCCTTGTTTCAAACTCAAAAACTTAAACATATATACACACAATAGGGTTTTTATACAATTTTGACCCTACCTTTTATAGTTTTACGAAGTTATCAATTTCGAACAAGCTCTTTTTTGTCAATTGTGGTTTTACCTTTTAATTTGTATCATTTTTTTTGTCTACCGAGTTGTTAAGATGGTGATGTGGCATTAGACGCATATGTTCCTACACTTTTAGCATGACACTTCTTATTATATTCTTTTAAATATTATATTGACACATCACAATGGTGGACCCCACCTATTTAAAATTAAGGATTCTTATACAACTATAGGCTAATCTTTCACAAAATTATTAAATAGTTGGGTCCACCATGACCATGTGTTATAAAAAATTATAATCTAATATGACATGCTAGAAGTATATGTACATCATGTGGAATGCCACATTAGTGATCATCTTAATGGCTTAGCAAATGGGACTGTGACAGCAAGCAAAACTGACAGATTAAAATGTGAAGCCACAATTGACAAGAACAAATGGTTGGTCCAAAATTAATACTTCCATAAAAGGTTGGGTCAAAATTGTATAAAAATCCCACATAATATTCTGCCTTTATTTTTTTGTAATATGAAAAAGGAGTGATTGTGCTTCAAACTTAAAAAAATAAATAAGACATTTGATTATATAAACATAATATTCTTAATTTGTGTTTGCAATATGAAAAAGACGTAATTTATGTGTAAATCTTTTGATTCTAGCTAGGTCACTATTTGTACTGCAGGGGTTGTTTTCATGATAGCCTTGGTCAATCAAATTGGATAGGAGCAATGTAACTACGCCGCAAATAAAAAGCCAACCATGGCTTTGAAGCTAGGTCACTTATGCCATATATGATATAGAATAATTCTTCAACGTAGGTCTGCATGAATATTTTGGTCTGTTACATGTGAGATATAAGTTAACACAGTTCTATATAAAAGTTGCTCTTGTTCAGAGTTCTTCATAACATCTTTTTGTGGTGGTATTGGCCTATTGGGGGCTGGATGTTCAGAGTTTTTCTCCTTGGTTCCGCAAACTTACATTGTTATATAACAATGTACATTTTCCTAGTGGCTAGGTAGTGTTTTCCCTTCTCTAGAACTCGAGGTGGGCTTCAGTTGGTTGTCCCAGTAGAGAACCAATCATAAAATCAATCACTTTTGTACCTTCCCTGAAAAGTAATTGTGATATCAAAAAACTTGAAACTGCACTCCTTCTGTTAAGAAATTTTCACAGAGAAATACAAGAAAAATGTAGAACATTTATAATTAGCTCCATATGACTATGATTTTAAAATTATGTGTTTTGCATAATTAGTTTCTTATCATAGCTAAATGTTTGTCATTTTAGTATGTTCAAATTAAGATTAAAATCTCATATAGGCACCAGTACCAATAATCAGCCAGATCAGTAGGTAGGCGTGAGCAAAATTTACCAAATAACCAAAAAAACCGATTAACCGACCGAACCGAAACCGAATTAACCCAATCGATTTTTTCGATTAATTTTCGGTTCAGTTAATGATTAAAAACATTTAAGGTTTTGGTTTTCGGTTCGGTAAATTAACTGAATTAACCGAATAATATATAAGATATATAAAATAAAAATTTATAACATATAACATTGTTTGCCTATGTGGTTACAAAGGTATTTTACCATCCCAGCCGCCCAGGTTCGAATCCTGGCGTGGGATATTATTTTTCTTTTATCTTTTCAATATGATATAGATAGCGTTAGTTAAAAATAACTTAGTATCGTGGTCTGCTAAGTTGGTTAGAGTGGTAACGGGTAAGCATATGATTCACGTGGTGCAGGATTCGAATATTGGCAATGGTATAATTACATATATATATATATATATATATATATTTTTCAGTGAATTCGGTAAATTTACCGAACCGAACCGGATTAACCAAATTTTTTCGGTTCGCTAAACGGTTAATGAAAAAAAAAAATCGGTTCAGTTAACTGATGGTTCGGTTTGGTTATTAACCAAACCAAACTATTGCTCATCCCTGTCAGTAGGTGCCATACTAACACTCTATACAGTCTGCTAGAGAAGGGACTGTACAATGTTATTTTCAGCATTTTTTTTTCACCCATAAAGTCTGATTTTGATGTTTTACTTACAAAAACAATGTAAAAGAAAATGTTAGTTTAAAGCTTTAATTGGGTGAAATTTTGACTAAAATGGGACAAACTCAAACAACTTTAATAAATAGCTTATATTCACGAGAAATTCAAATGTGACACTCAGAAACTAAGAACTAGTAGAAACAAAGTATAAATAAAAGAGCTACATGTTAGTGCAGCCACTAAATGTTCCCACTTCCAAATAAAAAGTCTAAAAAAATGGAAATTTTACTAAATTTGCAAATATTAGTTTCATAGACAAGCAAATGCGATCAGTTATTGTGAGGTATGAGAAAACCTTCTTGCTAATCTTGCATCTAGGTCCTATTTCCTTATTATTTCCTTTAAGGATACAAGCGCTGCTTAATGTGCTTTAAACAGTGAATGGATGCTGGGGCTACAAAGATTTGAAGGCCCCAAGATTAAGAGAAAGAGTTGAGAGAAAAATATACTTAGCTGGTAAAATATACATTGCTAACTTGTCTAAAACAATGTGAACTTACAGTAAAATATACATTGCTAACTTGTCTAAAACAATGTGAACTTTCAACTTGGTGAAATATAAATATTCATATAGGAATTATCCTTCATGTTGAAAAATAACTGGTAATTTAAAACAGGCACCTTGGAGCCATAATAGATATTTGAGCCTGTTCCGGCCCGGGTGCAGGACCTTGTCCAGGGTCTTTGATCCCAGCCGTTGGAGGAGAACCAGAATGGGAGGGACAGTCACTGTTGCCTTGAGTCTCCGCCGGCAAGAATGTAAGGAGTGGCACCTTCTTCTTCCCTATGATGGAGTTCAGGATGCAGGGGACCTGCTGTAGGTGGTCATGAACGAGAGAGAGAGAAATAGAGAGAGAGATAGAGGGATAGGAAGAGATAAAGACAAAGATTGTAAGAAACCAATGTATCTCATTCATGTAACCTGCTTCTGATTTATAGTACATGGCTTCTTGAATTGAATTGGTCAAACACCCATGAGATTGACATCCCACGTTTCTAATGGATAACAACTAATTAAATGTCAAAGGAAATAAAGTAAATAGATAATGATGCTTCTCATGCTGAGCATTACGCCCTCAATCTCCAGCTTCCGGATGCCTCTTCCCACGTCTAACATAGTGATGATTCCAGCGTGTGGACGTGGCTGCTGCATGCTCTGTTTCCTGCATTTGTTGTGCTTCATGCTGAGATGGCAGTTGGCTCATGATAGAGCCCCAAGATTTCCATGTTGATAAAATATTGGAAAAATAGAGAAGGGTTAAGGTGTTAGGGCAGTGTGTTTGTTTTGATCTGTTTGTCTTGACTATCATCTATTTTGAAAAATTTAACCTTTGTGGGAAATCTCTTAGATATATTTAGTTTTTCAAAATTCTGGAAGTTACTTTATGAGCATTAAACCTGATAGAAACTAGAAATTAAAGAAAGCGCAATTATCAGTATTTGCACAGATCATAGTACTCATATCTTGTTCCAGCATTTTTTTTCCCCACATTAAATCTTCATGAAATTTAATTCATTATTACCATCCAATAGTACTGTGGAACTCATAATGGAAGTTTTTATTGGATAAAGAACTGATTCACTTCACTTTTTATATTATTATAGGTGGCTACTAGTATTATTGAGGACTACATAATTTTTGGTGGCATTGAGTTTCTAAAAAGACATGCTTCAAGCCTAGCTAAATTACTTGATGGAATTGTTGGAAATGTCAATGAGAAAGGGCTACTTTCAACTCTTCCAATCATTGATGTTTTCATCCAGGTATTCTGCAGACATTGTTATTGCTCTGCATGCTTCCATTATGGAACTAATTCTTATGTTTGCCTGTTGGATGGCATAGCTATGTATGTGTATTTAATTATGGAGTTCTAATGACATGAAATAAAATACCATGTCTTCAGTACAATATGAATTTTTTGTTTTACAGGAATACTGCTTTTTGCTTAGTATTGTTTTCTGATGATTATTTATTTATCATTTATCTATACATTTTCCTAGATGTGAATTGTAGTTTTCTTCATGTTTGAGGTACTATTAGGAATAAAACGTATGGCTCTCCTAGCTCTTTATTAGAACCATGAGGCTGATGTTTAAAATAACCAACAGTTTCAATAAAATAGTACACTGGACAGCTTTACTGTCCTTAAGGGAACACCTTAAAAGGTTGTCAGTCATTTATCATTTTATATATGATCCATTGTCGTTGCATCTATTTCATTGTTACAAATATCAGAGAATTCATTATTCTACTCTTTGACTTATCAAAGGAATGGAGACCATTTCTGTTCTCCAAATTCTAACCTTACTATGTTTAGCATTTCAGCTCAAAGACTTGCATCTTACTATTTCAGTCATATTCTGCATTTAAGTTTGTGCTAATGGTTCTTTCTAGTATCCACTGATGTTTGCATCACCCAATTATCAATTTTTGTTAATTAAGCTTTTTTGATCTGTAGTGTTATCCTGTTGAGGCCCCTCCAATGGTTGCTGGAATTCTTCAGGTGCTTTTGAGTCTCTTATTGAATTTTGAACATCATGTATTGTGTATTACACCTGGGACATATTTTCTAAAAGCTTCTCATACTCTTAACAATGTTCTATAGAAGCTCATCCTTATATGCTTGAGCGAAGAAGATGAACATAATCCTTCCAGGACAGCATTGCGTACTTCTTCTGCAGCCATTCTTGCAAGGGTCTTGGTGATGAATACCAACTTCTTTGCCCAATTAACATCAGAACCATCTCTTGCTATGGCTCTTCAGCAAGCAGGCGTTTCCATCGGCCATAATATACTTCTTTCTTTGGCTGATATATGGGTTGATAAGGTTAGAACGGGCATCAGTTTTCTTGTACTTGCACATTTGTTGAATTTAATTTTTCATGTCCTTAGAAGTCTTGAGTTGTACGATTGCTTTTTCTTCCTTCCTGTCACACAAAGTGTCCACATTTTCCTAGCTTCCATTGATGATTCTTTGTACTTCTATTTGTATAAAAGTAATTAATACTTGTTCACTGTAGAAAAAACTTTGATATCATTTTTGATCTTGCATACTGATTTCTGAGGGCACTCATAGAATACTCTTCTATTTGTATACAACATTTTTTGGTAATTGCATATATTCGATGAGAATCATTTTTAATAAAACTTCTCAGTGATGATGATATAGGAATATGCCATCTCAACCAGGACCTACAAACAATGCCACATCAGCGATAGAAGCAGCAATATCAGAGGAGGCACACATGAAGGAGAGACCTGGTTTTTAGGAGTGTTTTATTCCTGATTTTTAGGAAGTTGTCTTGATAGAAAGAGTCATTTAATTAGTTCAAATAAGTTGTGATAAGGTTGATTAGTTTTGTATGACTTATTCTTAGCATGAGGTGGCTATAGGTAGTTGACCATTTCCAGTTTTTGAGAGTATAAATACTGAACAAAAATTGGAAATAGGAGGATATTAGCTTTCTTCTTAATATACACTTTTTCTCTCATTCTCTCTCTTTGTGCACTTTCATGTGCTTGCTCCTCTTGCATGGATTTCGCGTTAGGATCTGTTGTTGGAATTCCTCGCCCATGGTTGGCTCTGATACCATATTTGTTGCTGCTCTAGTAGGGGATCGTATCCACATGCAAGGGCTTGTCTATGTAGAAAAATGCTCCGGACTTGGATTGGTAGGATTGGTGGATTTTGATCCGGAAGAGTAGGTTAGTGATCTCTTTTTCTTCCCTATCATAGCTATGGCAATCACAAGGAAGAATTGATAGCTGTGTTGAGAGTAGAGAGAGGGGGGGGAGGGAGAGAGAGAGAGAATGGGAGAAAAGGTGTATATTAACAAGGAAGCTAATATCCACCTATTTCCAATTTCTCGGAAATTGGAAATGGTCAACTATCGGCCCACCTCGATAACTCATACAAAACTAATCGACCTTATCACAACTTATTTGAACAAATTAAAGGACTCTTTCTAAAAACAAAACAACTCCTAAAATCTAGGTCCTCTGATATTGCTGCTTCCATCGTCCTAGAGCTGATGAAGAGTTGTCTGTGGGTTCTGGTTGAGATGACATATTCCTATAAGATGATTATTAATCTGCTTAATGTATAGGCATTTATTAATATATATAATTTTTTAGCGCTAACATTAGAACTCTTATTTTTCATTTTTTTTTTCTATTGCATTCGACATAACTAATAATTAAAAGTTATTTGAACTACAAAAAAGAAATGGTAGTTTGTTGTGAACAAAAATTGCACCAACAAACTTGGATGAATTGGCTAATTCACTGTGTTGGTTTCTTATATACACTCTTTAGACATTGATTAATTCACTGAGAAGGGTTCATTAGTCTGCTACTGGTTTGATCCAATTTTCTGACCTTTTATAACCATGTATATATATTTATAAATTGCAGCTTATATAGATCCTTGCTTTATGTTTAAAATGCTTTTGTTTTATTTGGACAGATTGACGGTGCCACAATCATACAGAAAAAGACATATGCTTTAGCTCTTTGTATTATTTTGACTTTAAGAATGCCACAAGTCATTGATAAACTTGATGACATTCTAAGGTACACGTATAGGCTCAGAATATTAATTCTACTGTACCTTTACATCACTAGTAATATTTAACCTTGATGTGCAGTGTTTGTACTAGTGTAATCCTGGGAGGTAGTGAAGATGTTGGTGAAGATGACTCAGGGTATGTCTTTATACTGATTTTACAGTTTTGCCTTGTCGCCTCCCTTAGCTTACACATTTCCTGTCAGTGGTGACAGCACAAGCTCTTCTGCACCTAACAGCAATGGCATTGGATATGGTGGTATTTCGAGCAAAGACTTCAGGATAAGACAAGTGAGAGCTTAAATATTTTGTTGTTAAGAGACTGATTTATTATTGATTCTTTTTATCATTTCTAAATAGACAATCCTAGAAGTTTTGTGTAGCATGGTTGAATTTTCTTTTAACATAGATTTATTCTTTGCTCAGGTTAAAGATTCAGATCCAATCAGACAGTTTTCCCTGGAGAACATGCTGAAAGAAAACCTAAAGGCATGTGCAGCTTTTCATGGTGATGCATCTTTTAATGCAGCTATGAGCAGGATCCACCCATCAGCATTTGCTCAGTTACAGCAGGCATTGAAGATGGTGTAGAGAATTTTATACGTGTTCATCATTCTTTTGTGCTCTCTATGCCTTGATTTCCCCTGGAGATGATTTCATTGTGAGAATGTATCCTGAATTCTTTTGTGCACAGAAGCAGATGAAACACAATAATGATTAACTGCGGAGTTTAATCGTTTCAGGTGTTTATCTGATGGGTATCGCTTGCTGATTTTTCATTCCCAATTCCATCGTGTCCATCCACCTTCATTAAACTTTACAGAGTGAGATTTCTGAAGTTGCTTAATCATGGGGAGTTTCTGGAGGATGTCTATCTGGAAAAGATCTCTTAGCTTTGGTATGATTATGCTGAGTGGAATGTCCATGGAAAGCAGGTAGTTTTAGATGTCCTGCTGCATGGTATTGTTTAAATATTATTGTTGTACATTTTGGGCAGTTGGCTTTATGGAACTTCACATGAAGATTTGTTAATCACGTGGCGAATTGGCTTTTGTTGTGTGTAATTTTCTTGTGCTGATTTTTGTCAATTGTATTTCGAGAAACATTATCGTTACACAAGTTAAACATTTTTTTATTATAAATATTAACAAGCTGAATACAAGTACCAGGATAACATTGTCGATCATATCCTGTATCAGTGCTATGAGACAATGTAACATGTACCTCGTGCTCATTGTTCCAGGTACTATATTATTTTTATTATCGCTTTTCTTGTGATAAGTTATCTGCATATGCCTTTTTATGATTTTCATGCTAGAATAATTTTCTTGTAAATGCTAATTTGATGTATAAAATAATTAACGGGGTTGAGTTTTGATTTTGAATTGATAACGTCCAAGTTGGCATATAAGATGGAATCGGTTTTCAATTTGAGTACAAATAAATCTCATAGGTATTCAATTCGTCGTCATTCATCTGTTATGTTGAATATTTGATCGTGGTTGCCAGTTTCTAAATGTGTGAATGTGTTCCTTATATAATATTGAATTCGTACAGGTGATTAAATAGGATGTATTCAGCTAGGTATGAAAAAAATGGACCTTTTGATAAATTTACTGTAGAACTGAACTGGCATCTATTTTAACCTTTGTCTGGTCTATATTTTAACCTTTGCTTACCAAACAAACTGTTTTTGGTGGAGGTGCATCATCTGACCATATTATCAGATCTGATGTCAGAGCAATTTTGTTTCAATATTTTAATTTCTTTTGTCGAAAAATGGATGAGGTTATCTTCCACTTCAAAAAATTAGGTGGGCACTAAATTTTATCTGAGTTATTCATCGATCATGCACTAAGCATAAATCAATTAATATCACCCATAATTTTCTATTTAAAACTTCTGTGTAGTTCCTGCTTTAGTTTTCTAAAACATGGATTGATAGCTCAACTATTTTATCTGATCTTTTCCGATCTGGATGTCATCTTGATTAAAATGTTCTATTGAAGTTGGATTAATCTCAGGTTCACCGCTATAATTTATTTTTCTTCAGTCAATTTGATACATGCATTTTTATTGTATGCGTATTAAGTCAATTTGTTTCAGTTATTTTCAGGCACGAATTTTCGTCAAATGTCATCATACACATTGCACATGATATTAGGCAGAATTGTTGTAATAATTATATGATTTCTTAATTCTATTTTGTCCACAATATTCTCTCTTCCTTGGATGCTACAAGCTCTGCTACTTGAACGAACCTTTCAACCAAGCTCGAGTACTTGCACTCAAAGACACATCCTTTTCTTAAAGATCCAGTCTTGAATCATAAGACTCGACTATAAATGCGAACAAAACTTTTGTGTGCACAGGGAAAACAAAAGAAACAATGAAAAAGCTGTATGCGTGTGTGCGCTTCCTTAATATCTGAGACATGACAATAATTTTGTAGGCAACTTTGTGGCCACAGCGTGACGGAGAAGGCGTCATGTGGGCCATTTAGCCACCACATCATATCTTTAGAGGCCTATAATAAGCAGGCACTGGACCCCACATAATCCATTATGCCACCAAAAAAGGTCGGCCTAAAGTTGAAAGGCAACCCAACCATCCCCAACTCTAAAGTCTACCCAACCAAGCATGGCCACGGACACAATCATACACCAAGTTGCATGACAATATGCTCAACTTTCTATGTGTGTATTTAAAAACAAAATAGAAGAGTAAAAGATATAGCTGACTCGGATTATGGGTTCACTTTTATCTTGCCCAACCCGAGATGCTGTCATTTATTTTGATGAATTGTCTGACTCTAGAATTGATCAGTTATGTCTTAAAACCTCTATTCTAAGGGAGGTACTTTCGAACTACTCTTGAATATTTTTCATCTAATTTTGTAATATATTTACCTCTTCGGGAAAGAAAGAAAGAAATATGCATTTGAATGCCACGTGAAGAAGAAATAAAAGAGAATCAAACAAGTAGAGAGAAAAAGCACTCTTAAGTGAACCAAACTCGAAAAATCAAGAACAAAGGGAGAAATAAAATAGAATCATATTAATTATCATCTTCAGATGCAACAAAAATTCGCACCAATCAAGCAACAAATCGCAATCGAGTCCAATCCCATGACGACAAATCACATCACCAGCAAAACACCGAGAACAAGAACTTGCGCACGGGGAAGAAACAGAGCATCCAACTCCACTGCAGCAATTTGTATCTTCTTCTTCTTCTTCTTCTTGCAAATTGCCCTTCTCTGCACTCCTCACTTCCTCCCACCCTTCACCATCCCAACACACGATTCCTCTGGTCGAAGCTAATTCCCTCACTCTCTCTCTTCCGCAAGTTATCGGATCAATGGAATCGGAGACGCCCAACTCCGAGTCCATGCTGCAATTGTCTTCTTCCCAATTGTCGAAGTCCGAATTCGCCCAATCGAGCACTCCCCTCGGCGATTCCTCCATGGAGATGCTTGCTTCTGCTAGAAACGGGTGCTGTAGCAGCTGCTCTGCCGTCCACCGCTCGCCCGCGTCCCTTCTCAAACACTTCTCGAGGAAGTCCATGCCGAGCTTTGATATCTGAAATGGAAATTCGGGCAGCTCGCCGCTGTACCCGATGTGGAACATCGCCGCTTCGGCTTCTTTGTGCTTGAGCTCCGGCCATGGTTGCGCTCCGGTCACCGTCTCGATGACTGTGCAACCGAGCGACCACACGTCGGACGTCGGCCGCGGCCGCTCCCCTCTCGCGACCTCCGGCGCCATCCACAGCGGCGTTCCCCGCGCCCAATTAAGTTTATTCTCGCCGGAAATCCTTACTGCCGAGCCGAAATCCGCCAGCTTGGCGGCCCCGGGAACCCGGCCGAGCAAGACATTCCGGCCCTTGACGTCGCAGTGCACGACCCCGGCGACGGTGTGGAGGTACCGAAGCGCGCGGGCCACGCATCGAGCGTACGCGCGCACCTCGAGCTCGTTAACCGGGCAATTCTGCTGCTGCTTCTTCTCCGCCGCCAGGTTCGCCAAGGTGCCGCCGGGCATGAACTCCACGTGCAGATTCCGGCACGCGCCGCCGCCGTCTTGCTCCCGGCTCGTGTCGTCGCCGAGGTACTCGACGATGTGAGGCGAGGAGAGGGACTTGAGGATTCCAATCTCGTTCTCCAGAGCGAGCATGGGGGTCCGGTTGGAGGAATGGAGAGCCACGGACTTGACTGCGAAAGCTTCGCCGGTGGATTTGTCGAAGGCGAGGTTGACAGCGCCGAAGGAGCCATTTCCGATGCGTCTCCCTCTCACCCAGCTCCTGCTGCTGCTCTCCATGGAGGAAAGCTCGATCCTTCGAGGCTTGAGCTAAGAAAGAAAGAGAGAAAGAGGAAGAGGGAAGTGAAGGAGGAAGAAGAAGATAGTGTGCTGCCGGTACATACCGGGAACCGGTATTTATAGTTAGATGTTCATATCGTTTTAGATAGATAAGGGGAGAGAGAAAAGGGAAAGGGCAACAAGAAACGGTTTATTTGACGTAACGGGGTTGTAGCAAGAAACGGTTTGTTTGACGTGACAGGATTCTAAACAGTCGGGTTGGGGGAAATGGAAATGGTTGATGATGCTGAACACTGAATTCGTCCTAATGGCTCAGTTTGGTTGGTGGTGGATGGGAATTAGGTCATGGACTTTTCTTACTTGCAAGTGTGGACTTGTACCGGGTAATTCCAATTTATTGATTACTTCTTTGTGCCCAACTCATCCAATGTTCTACTTGAATTTATCTAAACTTTTATTCAAAATTATGTTTTACTGAGTTAAATAGACGTATATAATAGGAGTGTGTGTGCATATCGGATAGACCTGAAATAAGTTGGAATCTACCTGATTGGATAGATCGAGTAGGTTTCGAGTAGACCCAAATTAAATTCGAGTAGGGTTTGGGATAAAAAATTAAGGAACCGGTTAAAATCAATTCTGGTTCTGGGTCCAACACATTAGGTATCGAAAATCAGAATCGAAATCGGTACTCGAAACCTGTTCGTTTACATTCCAGGGTACAGGTTCCAACAGGGTATCATGTTAGGACCTATTTTGAAAACTTTTTTGGAATTCGTTCTGGAACCTGTACTTGTTCCAACATGTAGGGGTGGCAATTTTATCCGCATCCGCCAACTAAAAACCGCATCTGCACCGTATCCGATCCATATCCGCAAGTAAAAATGGATATGGATACGGATATGGATTTAGAAAACTTATATCCGCGCGGATATGGTGCGGATACGGATATGACTGTGGATCCGCACCGTATCCGCACCGCCTATCCGCATCTCTGAATTACTATTTTGCCCATATAAGTTATTAATATATATAAGAGCTCTATGGTAATTTCATGTCAAGATGAATTTTGAAGTATATTATATATTTATTTTGGATCAATGAATTGGTAATTTATTGATTTTTTTAATTAAATATAAAATTTTAATATTTTTTTATTAAATACGGTGCGAATACGGATGCGGTGCGGATATCCGTATTTGAAGCGGTGCGGATATGGATATCCATATTCACATCCGTGGCGGATACGGTGCGGATACGGATGGGCGGATATGGAGTGCGGTGCGGATACGGATAATCCGTATCCGCACCGTATCCGCTCCGTTGCCAGCCCTACCAACATGGTACCATGTTAGGACCTGTTTTGGAATTTTTTTTGGAATCCGTTCTGGAATTTGTACTGGAACTTGTTGGAACCTATTATATATGGAACTTGTTGATTAAATGAACAGATTCCAACAGAGTACTCGGAATCGATCAGAGCCGAAACCTGTGGTTCTGAGTGGGTCCGATTTTAGGTTTCAATAGGATAGAGTCTGATTCCAAAATTTATGAAACGATTTCATATACAGGGTAGGACCTGAGTATCATGAAAAATACATGGTATTCGGACTCGCTCACCCCTAGTATATAACTAACATTTTAAACATCAAATTGAATGCATATATATGTGTTCAAAATTCATTTCACTAAACATTTTTTAAAAGACTAATTATTTAGTTTTTTTAAAAAAATTAAATAGGTTGAATGAATTGGGTCGTAAGACTAATCACAGTAAAAAAGTTAGTGGCACAATTAAATTTGATTAATGAGTACTTGAACCAAGTTTAAGCGGATTGAAACAATGCATGATTGGTTGGATGAGTGGGAAATGGAAAAAGAGGGAATTACTTTTTATCTCATGCATGTCCCATTAAATGTGAGATGAAAAATTTCCACTCGTTTAATTCTTTTCGTCTACTTACAATGAACCTGATGGTAAGAAATTTAACTACTCGATCCAGCGTCAAACTTTCTTATCCAAATATAATCTAAGAGTGCATAATTTCTAAGAATGAAAAAACTCCCTGCATTGTTAAATATTACTCTGAATTGACTAATAAGGCATTATTTCTCCTACCAAAACTGGTTGCTTGGTTGCATGTCAAATATATTGAGTTGGATTAACTCAATCTTTTCTTGGATATTGCTTGACATGATGAACTCTTTTAATTATTTTGATTGGGATATATATATATTATTAATTCATAAGACTAAATAACAATTATTATTAATGTGGGGGATTGTAGATGCTAGCTTGTTTGGGGAAGAAAGAGGAGGAGACGTGCACGACGACCTCCTTTCATTCTTTTGGTGTGTCCAAAATATACTTGGTGATTTGAGCATCACTTGATCAGTATCAAGTTCAATTGTTAGGCGAAGGGTGCACGTTTTGGCCCAAAAATGATGGCAAGAAGGCATGCTTAACATGTGCTTGCTTGCTTGCTTGCTTGCTTGCTTTCTCTGTTGTGTTTTGCATGCACATAAAGAAGCATGATATATTTGGTATATATTACATGTCCGATCACGAAGGATTAAAGAATAGTCCATGCATCAACTCACTCTTTCGGTGCCACATCAATATACTTCATTTGTGGTGGCTCGATGGAGCCGCATGACGGGTGGCATAAATACTAGAATAAGGCACAAGAAGGAGAAGATGTGGGTGGTATATATGCCACTGTAAATTTTGATGACAAATTTAGGGATTAAATGAAGATAAAAATAAGGGGCAATATTTTAGGGCAAGTAATCAACAAAGCATAGTAAAAGTGAAAGAAAGTAACTAAACAATTGTTCTTGATATTATTTTATTCAATGAAATAAATTATATTCCCCAAATAGAAAAATGCCACAAAATCCAACATGTTCATCACATGTGGTGATAATGTTTGATATTGGTAATATATAAGTGAATTAATGTGCAAGTCATATTTTCAAAAACTAATGAGACAAACTAATTAATAATTAAATTTGGTGGATTTTGGTGTCCCCTAACAATTGAGCAAATCCATAGATGGAGTCCACTAACTAGCACAAAATTACAGGAAATATTTAATGAAATCCGATATATTATTAATTAGATGCCCCTAAATCTACTAGCTAGAATTCGGTCCATAGTAAACAAAAATAAGCAAATTAATTTATTTCCTATATATCAAATTTCAACCAATGAGTTGGAATCAACTCAAGAATAGGAACTTGAGGGCATGTTTCTCAACAATGCTGAAGTTCACATGCATCTTTAAGTTTTTATTTTATTTTATTTTTCATTTAGAAAATAGGTAAATTATCTAAGCATATTTGTATGCAAAGGGAACATGGGATATATGTGAGAGGGGAGTGTTTGAAGAATCTAATGGAGTAATAAATGGAATGACACAATAAGTGAAAAGGTCATTGAAATTAGGCCTCAAAGATGGCCCAAAAAATCATGCAAGAGCCATGTGATGCGTCTAATTAACTTGTGTCTTAAATATTTATTTTATTAGTGGAAAGAAAATATCTAAACATATTACTTTTGGTAGAAATTATGAGAAATAAATATTCCTTATTGTTTGCCCCTAGAGCACAAAAATAATAATAGTTCATTTACCTTTAAGATTTGCACAAACATCATCAATGAATAATAAAAATCATGAGAGTAAAAAAAAAACCTTTCTAATCAATTATAATTTTACCCCAACCATGAGTTAAATCACTCGAATAGATTTTTCTTTTTAATTGTCAAAATAACAAGCAAACTCAACATTTTTTTTAAAAAAAATTCTTTATTGTGTCTAGGACTCTAGGGATGGTAATTGAAATCGGTTAACCGCGGTTAATCGATTAACCGAATCACAAATTTTGATTTCGGATAGTAAATTTGCAGTCCAATTTCAGTTAGTAAAATAAAAAAAATTGACTAAAATCGATTCGATTTCGGTTATGGGGCCGTGGATAATCGGTAACCAAAATCAATCGAAACCGCTTATATTTTTGGTTTTGGTTACCGATTATTCGCGGTTAACCGATAACTAGAACGAGTAATATTAATTATTTTAATATTTTTAATATTTTAAAAATGATTTTACTAATCGATTACCCATTTACTATCGGTTAACCGATTAACCAGTAGTAAATGAGTAATCGATTCTATTCGAAGTTTCGAACCCAACAAATCAATTTCGATTATCCGACATCCGACGGATAATCGAAATCAAGCCGACAGTTTCAATTTTAGATACTAATTTTTGAAATCGATCGATTTCGATTAACGAATTTTTAATTAATTTTGATTTCAATTAATTATATATAATAAAAAATTAATCGAATCGTTACCGTCCCTATTCGTGTCCGTGGAATCCAATAACCAACATCATAAAAAGAAGACAAAAACAAAATATTAAATGCTATGCATAAAAGACGAGCGAGCTGCCAATTGAGTGACTTGAAGACATAGAGTGTTAACATCAAATGGACTCCACAAAGCTTCAAGAAATCAACCTTGCACACGCTTCACTTGAGGCAGCCATAATAACACGATATCCACAAATATGAGCTCATATCTCAACACACCACAACACGGAAATTTAGGCACCTCCTCCTCTCATCCTCATAAATTGCACTTTCCCTCTATCTACTATTTATTTATGATGACTTTCAAGATATTCAATACTCGACCATTTAAAATCCAACTACCAACATCCTATATATAATAAAATAATATATTTTAATATCCACATTAATTATCTATCGTAAATTAGATATTTTGTCCAATTTAACTAATTATATTAGCTGGTTTTTCTCTCCACACTTAAATTTGGGGATGATAATAAGTCGGATGCTTTCATTTTTCACTATTATCTAAAAGAAGCCGATTTCATATTCCAATACAAGAATTAGATTCAAATGTTTTTTTTCCTATCCAAACTCGACCTAAATTAAATTAAATAGTACGCATGTAAATATATTATACTTAAAGTCATAAACCTCGCGTCCACATATTCCAAGCTGTCCAAATTTGATTCAAACGGATCTCATAGTTCATACATCTTATTGAAACTCAATTCATCGTCATCTACTTTATTTTTTATAGACTTATCTTACTAATATTGGTTAGTACAATAGTGGTTAATAATAAATTTTAACTTAAGCATTTTAATTAGATCAATTATTTAGATTTATAAAATTGATCCCATCCAGCAAATTATAACAAAATATGATGTGATTGATGACATAAATATTTAGACTGGGATGTTGATATTATTTTCATGATTTTTTAAATATTTTGACACAACAAACGAATATATAAATTGTTATCAATAAAATTTTATGTCACCCCAAGTGAAATAAGAGATAACACTTTATCTAGTACTTTAATGATCCACTTAGCTTGTAGATTCATGCACAATGACAATTAATGATAGATATATACTTAATTTTGATCATGATAATGCATGCAATCTTTTATTAAAAAATTAGATGCAACTAAATCATCATCCACTTAAGATATTCAATCATTCTTAAATATTTTACTCTAGAAAATTAAAATTTGATGATAACTAATTAGTTCACATATAATGACACATAACTCCCTCATATTAATTAGCTGTTTAAGTGATATTGTGTGTCTATTGCCTTGACTCCAAAGATTTTAAAGCTATATAAAAATATTATTATGAAGTAGAAGACAATAACCCAAAAAATCAAATAACATATTTTAAATATTTATAAGCAATTACTCAAATTCGGATTCAAAAAATTCTCGAATTTATAATATGAATCTAAAAATTCTCGGATCCATAACTTTTTATTCGAAAATACTAATTTTACCTCCAAACAGTCGAGTCAGCATATGCAAAAGTCGGAGGATAATGATCTTTTGAGTAAAGAGTTATGAATCTAAATTTTTTTAAATTTTTATTATGAATTTAAAAATGAGTCTCGATATATCCTCCTAGTAGTCAGTCTAATAATCTTCCTAACCACTCATAATGATCATAATAATATGAGTGGTAATTTCATCAATAATTATGAATATTTTATTATACGTGAGTATTAGGAAAATTATTAGGCTCATGAGTCAGGAGAATTTAATATTTTTTTTAAAAAAAATTCTCTGATTTATATTATAGATTTGAAATTTTTTTAGGTTCATGTTATAAATTCGGATAATTGCTCATTATTTACTGAGGACTCAAATCTCATGACAAAGACAGCTAAATTAAATACAAACAGAGAACCGAATCCCTAATTGCTTGTGCCGCCGCCCACGGTAAGCAAAGCGAAGAAGCCCCTTTGCGGCTGCGGAATAACCACAATCACGTCATCTGCGCTTCCCGAGGCAGAGCAAGTGGATGTTTGAGATCGCCGGGATCCGCGCGCCGCACCGCCCCTCACCACCGTCCGATCTCAGGTATGGCCTCGCTTTGCTGAAACCGTTGCAGCATTTATTCCGTCGCCTGTGGCTGCTGCTGCTGCCAACTTGCCAAGGCTGATGAAGACGCCAAGGAATCAATCCAAGGGGGGAGGACCTTTAATTGCTACGAACGAAAAGGGCTGCTTCATTCAAAGCTCGGATTTGTGATGATCCAATAAAGAAAGGGATCTTTTTGTGCATGAATCTGATGATGCATGTGCTTCCTTGACATCAGTTGCTGCTGTTGCAGGTTTCCATGATGAATTGGAAATTTGAAGCCAGGAACAATGAACGATGCAAAGCTGCAAGTCCCATAACCCACCATTTCTCCTCCTGATGGCTGATGCATTGATTTGACTGCAGTGTTCTTTAGGGTTTCCTTTTGGGGTTGCGTTGGAAGCATGCGTTGCAGTGAACAAGGAAATGCTTTGGTTTGAAGCAATTGTGGGAGAAAATTAAGGGATAACTGGTGGATTTGGTTTGAATCCAATTGAAAGTAGCTTGGATCAAATCCCATCTTAAGTTGGGTTCAAGATATGCATATTCTACTTTGGCCAATCCCAGGTGATTTGGACTTGTGATGTAGCACTCTAATTTAGTATCATATCTAGAGCTTGCGGAAAGTTGTATGACTCGTTATAATGTTTGATTAATTTTAACTTAAATATTTTAATTAAATCAGTAGATCTAACTTGATTAAGATCTTGACGAGGATATTAATACTATTTGTTGACTTGATTAAGATCGAGGATATTAATTCTCTTTTTTTTTTGAAAAAAATTGAGACCGCGTTGTCACATCTTTTATTTCATAAGGTTTGAAATGTACATAGAGCGATGATATCAACTTAAGGAATGGATTCTAGAATATAAGAAGCTAAAATTAAAATCTAGGATATAATAATTAAGCCAACTATTTTGAAGCAAAATTTAAGCCTCGGGTCAAATTATTAAAATGCAAATGAGAAATTAATTTTAATTGATTTCAATTGACATTAAAAGGGAGCTAAATCAATCATAGGCCTTAATTTAGGTTTGTTGGCCGATAGTCCAATCTATAACCAATGGGCTCTATGGGGGCACTTAAGGACATTAATTGAGGAAAAAAACGACATTAAATATTAATACTTGGAGAGGACGATTCATCAATTTTTGCAATTAATTATATATGGTTAAAAAATAATTATATATGTTTAAAGTTGGTGAGGAGTTATGTACCAATTAATTATAGTTAATAAGAGTTCTATTCTATTCATTTCCTTAGGTTTAGGTGGGAATTAAAAAAATTATTAATTACATATTTCTTTCCTTAGGTCAATCACCTTAGGTTAATGATATCGATTAAATTATTATTATTATTTTTTAAAAACATTTTTTGATGGTCAAATATTAAAAACGATTAAAAGCCCAACAAGTTGATGATATTACTTTTATTAATATTTAATTTTCCCTATCAAAGATATAAAAAAAATTTGTGGCATTAACTTATGATGACAAGACAAAATTTATTATTAAAATAATTAAAAAAAGTTTGATGACTCATAATTAAGATGATGGTGTAATTATTTTCAAATGTAGAAAAGTGATAATTAATTCAACAAAGATAAAGCAGATAAAATACATGTATAATTTACTCATGTAATTATATTAGTTACACGTGTCTATAAATAAAATATAGGGTAAAAGGTATATAAAAAAAACCGAACTTTAGCTTAATTAGTAAAAGACCCCACGAATTTTAAAAACATGCAAAAAAAATCCCACGAATTATTGAAAAACTAGCAAAAAAGCTTATGTCGTTATCTCTCTATTAACTTTTTAACAGAATTACACATCAGCGCCACGTGTCAACACTTCATTAATCCATGTGTAATTTTTCATGTCATATTTAATAGAGATAATAGATTAAAAAATCACAAGATTTGTAAAAAATTTATGTTCTACCTGTGTTTTCAAATTTTGCATGTAAATGCACAATATTTACTTTTGTTTATGTCATCTATCAAACCATCTCACGCAGTCTCAACTTAGCTGACGTGGAGGTAAACGACGCTTGCTTGGCCTGACGATGTCATACGTGGCCACGAATTCATTTGTTATTAAAAAGAAAAATATATATATAGCCCCAACCTTTCTCTCTCTCTCTCTCTTCTCTTCTTCCTCTCACCTGCTGCCACATTTTTCTTATTTCTTCTCCTCTTCCTCCTCCCCCTCTTCCGCCTCCTCCTCCTCCTCCACTGTTGACGGTGGTGTTGATGTAAGAGCTCATGTCGGCAAGTAGGACCTCCTTCCGAGCCCAAACCCACTTCCCACTGTAGCCGCCCATCACCATCATCCATCGCCACTATGTATGTTTGCCCTCCCTGGTAAAGAAACTTGATGGCTAAATTCCCAGGCCGCCGGCTCTTCTCCTCCTTCCGATACCACCGCAGCACACCAACCACCACCATAAGGCTCGACGGTAGCCTTAAGGCGATCCGCTGAGGAAATGAGGAACGAGTGCTCCAACAAGGCGGAGCGTGGTGGGGATGAGGTGGAGAGGAAGGAAAGCAGAGTGAGGTGTAATGGTGGTGGGGATGAGAAGGCGGAGAGGATGGAGTACAGAGGAGGAGCGGGTGGATGGAAGAGGTTCGATTGCTATGAGGGTGGAGGAGGAGGAGGAGGAGGAGGATGATGAGTGAGAAAAAGATGGCAGCATGTGAGAGGAAGAAGAGAAGAGAGAGAAGAGAAAAATTATGTGACCTCGATTAAGTGGGAGTGAAGAGGAAAAAAGACTAGATTGACCTCGTAAAATGGGAGAAAGTTGATGGCAAAAATGAGATTTTGTAAAGTGGGAGAAAGTTGACAGCAAAAAGTTGTGGGTGGCAGGCCACGTATGACGCTGTCAGGCCACACAAGGACCGTTTACCTTCATGTCAGCTAAGTTGAGATGACGCGTGACCAGTGGCAGATCTAGGAAATTTTACTAGTGGGGGCAAATTGATACATAAATTTTTAAAAGTTCACACTTCAAATTTGCGCGATGATGGAGGCAATCTAGTTATCCTTCTAGAAATAAATAAATAATTATTCGCGTATTAAATTGTTAAAAAAATTATCCATATATTTAGCTATCTACTTCAATAAATTTGGTTAATTTTTTTTTTCAAAATTTATAAAGTTAAAATTTCAAAAATTTCAAAAATATATTTAGTCAAAAGTTTAATCAAATTCAAATATAAATTAAATTAGATGCATCAAAATTAATTAGAAATTTAGTATGATCTAATTGGATCGACCTAGTGTTTCTTTTTCACTTTAATTATATCTAATAAAATATCTTATTAGGCAATGAGCAAATCGACAAAAGTTAATTGGGTCAACTGTGTTTAGCACAGTTGGTGACAACTTGTTGTATGTTGCTTAGAGATCTAGAGTTCGATCTTCTTCTCGTTGTTGAAAGCAGTAGGAGCAAGAAGTTGTTGAAGACTTGAAACAACTTCTTGTAACAACAACAAGAAGAAAAAGCAATTTCTTCTTGCTGTTGAAAGCAACAGCAAGAGCAGCAACTTCTTGTTGCAAGAAGAAGTTTGCTTCTTCTTGTTGCTGCAACAGTGAGGGGCAAAACTTAATCAGTGGGGGCACACTAATTATCAAATACTACATATTGTTGGCTTAAGGATCTCTCTTAAACATTGATCTTTATTTCGATGATAACAAACAAGTACTTAATCCATATGTGAAATTTTGAGTTCAGGTTGAGGTTGCGATAAGCATGCCAAATTCGTTCAAACGAATAGAAAGAAAAGACCGCCAAAGAAACGGAAGAAGAAAACGTCAAAGAAAGGCTCAGGCTTAGATCATGTAATATACCTCTAGGATGAGTTTATCCCAAGCCAAATTATAAAGTTATCTAAATTAAAACTTGATAACTAAACCCATAAAAAAGACATGTAACAAAATAAAGTAGAAGTCAACCTCAGCCTGAGTTCGGTCGACCGGTCGATCGATCGAACAAGGCATTATCCTTGGCAGCAGCCAGTTCGGTCGACCAATTGGTCGACCGAATAATGCGAAGAAGTGGCAGTAGACATTCGATCGACTTGTCGATCGACTGAAGTTAGTGAAGGAATCATAGAAGGCTGTGTCGGTCGACCGACCAAAGCCAAAATTTGGCAAAATGCTCCTCGATCGACCAATCGATCGACCGATTTGGGGATCACAAGTCGTGTGACCCTAGCTCCACTGATTCGGTCGACCAAATGTGGGATCGATAGATTTATGACAGTCGGTCGACCCGTCGGTCGACCGAGCACTGACATAAGCCAGCGGTCGATCAGTTGGTCAACCGATGATCCACCGGCAAAGCAACCGAACGACGTCAACGGCTATTTTTTTCGCCCGTTGAACATTTCGTTCGGCTGAGGGGTTATAAATACACCTCACCTAACTTCTTTAATTCCTTCTTGGAGATTTCATTGAGCAAAAAGAAGTGATTTGAGCCTTCATAAAGATTGAATTGCTGCGCGCCCTTTGCTTCCGTCGACAACACTTTGCGAGCGCCTGCTTCCCTCAACTCTGCTGCAACTCAAAGAGTCATCTTCTTGCAAGTTGGAGGCTTGAAGGCTTGGGAAAGGAGCTTTGGTTCATCTTTAAATTCTTAAGCTCTTTCCATTGTATTTGAAGTTTATTTGAAACTTGTTTTTCCATCTGTAATAGCTACTAGGTGTGCCAGGGAAACACTTAGGAAAACTTTGTAGAATTGTATTTTGTCTAGGTGAATAGGATTGAGGTGTTCTCAGAGTGGTGAGAAAAGTATCCTTAGTGTATTCAAAGGGAAACACAATCTCTATAAAGTAGTGGTTAAAAAATTTTGGTGAGGAACCAAGGTAGTGGAGTAGGCAGTTGGCGAACCACTATAATTATTCTTATTTGCATTGCTTTCTTATTTGTCTATCATTGTCATTAATATTTGATCACGTCTACAGTTAAGAAACACTTGCACTTAAGTTAAGTTAAAATTGAGTAAAAAAAAAATATAGGGAAAAGGGGACAGACACTATTCAACCCCCCCTTCTAGTGTCGAATTTCACACAACACATGTGTAAAGGTTTTAAAAACTTTCAGTGGGGGCTCCCCACCCTGTATCTGTCACTGCGCGTGACGATTTGGTAGATGACATAAACGGAAGTAAATATTGTGCATTTACAGGATAAATTTGAAAACACGGGTAGAACGTAAAATTTCTGCAAACCTTATAATTTTTTAGTCTATTATCTCTATTTAATATAATATTTTTTAAAAAAATAAAAATATATAAATATTATATATATATATATATATTTTAAATTCTCTCCCTCAACTTGCATTACTATGCAAAAAAACCCTTAAAATTTAATAGCGATAAAAATTTTTTAGTAAACTTTGATTTTAATGCATTTTTTTTTTATAAATTTGAATGGAACCTTCAATTCAACCGATATGATGAAATACAAAGAGCGATTGAGCCAGGTAAAGGTTCCATCTAGATTAGATTTGTGAAAATATGAGATAGACATGTATTGATGTGTGAGTTAGATGAACTTGAGCACAAGCAAGCAAGCTCAGCTCGATTACACCCCTAGCTGTAGCAGAGTTTTCTAAGCAACACCGTGAATCATGAAGGACAAACAAACAATTAAGGCATATTTTAAGTCCATTCTAGCTAGGGGTGAGAAAAAAAAACCGGTTTTTCGATTAACCGTAAAACCGGTCCAAAACCGAACCGGTTTTTGCGGTTAACCGAACCGGTTTGTGTGGTTTCGAGTTGGATTTTTAAAATTTTCGGTTTTTGAGTTCAAGTTTGGGTCGGGGTATAAAAAGTCCACCGATTTCGGTTAACCAGCCGGTGGACATATATTTTATATTATATTATTATTATTATTATATATATATTATATAATACTTTTTAATAATAAATTAATAATTTAAAACTAATACTTATAGTTATGAAATATAAAGTATAAACTTAAAACCTTAAATTTTATGCCCGCCCAGTTACCCACTCTCCCCGTCGCCCCAAGCCCTCTTCTCTTCTCTCTCGCCCCGAGCCCTCTCGGAGTCTCGATGCTCTCCACTCTCCGCGACGCCGTCTCCGTCTCTCCCCTCTTCTCTTCTCTCTCGCCCTCTCGCCCTCTTGGTGCGAGACGCGACTCACCGTCTCCGCCTCTCCGCTCTCCGCTTCTCCAGTTCTCCGTGACTCGCCGTCTCCGCCTCTTCGCGACTCTGCGTCTCCGCGTCTGCCACTGTGCGGATCTCTCCGTCGACCTTCACTCAAGATCCATTGCACGATTGCGGCCTTCACTCGCCGATTGGGTATGTTTTGGAGTGCGGGCTAATATTTCCATATTTATTTGCAATATTACATGACATAATGCAACTCTTCAATTTATATTATATTACATTACGCAATTGGGTATGAACGGGTAGAGAGAAAGATGAATACAGAATACACAAACAATTTATCCAAAAACCAGTCTGCAAATTATCCATTAGAGAGAAAATGAGAAAGATGAATACACAGACAACTCTTCACTTCAATTTACAAGTATACCAATTTATATATTTACCTATACTATTGGAAAAGGATTATACAATCAAGGAATGGAAACTGATATGGGTAGTAGAGAGATTTTTGGCTGACCACTAGTAGACACAAAATTGTATGAACTAGTCCTAATGTGCATTTTAAAAGCATTCTGATAGGATTTTGTATGTAGTTTTTTTTGTCCAATCATTGCTAAACTCATCTAGTCTGCTACTTGAAGGATTCATCATAACTTTCATTTTGAAATGTGATCTATTATATCTTTGTTCCTACTTCCTATCTCTTAATTCAGTTGACTACTTTTTGTATAAATTAATGAAATCCCTGGTTTTAGCTAAATTCTCCAACAAATTTTTTCTAATATTTACATCTAATTAAATTATGATAAAAAATTTAATTAATTTATTGGTTAATCGATAATTATTGGTTAACTGAATCGAAAAACCGAAACCGAAATAACGATTAACCGAAATTAATGGACCGGTTTACGATTAATAATTTTAAAAATTCGAAGTTAATGGACCGATTTTTTTTGTTAATGGACCGATTAACCAGTCCATGCTCACCCCTAATTCTAGTAGAAAATATCCTACTGTTCTATTTGGATTGTTTGGAAACAGAAACTTCCCATCCTCCTCAAGCAATAATCACACAATTTTTTCTTTAAAATATACGAAGGAACTGGTTGTTTTTTTTTGGTAGACCGAAAAAGATACTAAAAAGGCTATAGGGTTTTCAATTCATGCTTCTTGCACACTCATATCATCATTCAACAAGTTAGCAATGCAATTAAATATATCGTTCATAGAGATTTATATGAACAGGCTGCCCATATAAATTTTTTCCTTTCAATTGGTCTAATTCCAATAGTAATCACACATTCATATCCATTCCTTTTCTATCCATGTTCATATACATTTATTTTTTATCCATGTTCAATCGCTTAAAGCCCATAGAAGTCGCTTAAAACCCATAGAAGTTGCACTCCAATTGAAGCAAACTTTGCTCCCATCTCTCAGGTCATCCTTCTTTTATTTGATAATTTGATCTCATTGTCAATGTCAAAACAATTAAATCAACAGCTCCATAGTCTTCTCAGCAACCAATAATTGGCCACAGATCTGGCCATGTTTGTCCGACTTTAATGGTCCACCTGGCCGCCTACCTATTTTAAGAAGATAATAAGTATTTTTTATTTGGGGGAAAAAGTTATTCAAAGATTTTGAAAAGTAATCATGCGTCTCTGGCAAACCTAAAGGTCAGACAAGCATTCGTTTGCAAAAGCACTACCAATTTAGAGACACCAAAATGATTTATTCTAAAAGTTCATTAGAACAAAACATACCTGCATACAATGGATGCAGTCAGTAGTCTCGTTAGAAAGGAAAGGACTCTTCTTGGTTGACCAGGAAGCTAGCTTGATTGCAAGAGAAACACCAATGTAATCAAAGCTTATACTAAATGACATGGAAAACAAAGCACATTACCAAAAAATGATCGAACTAATTGAATACCTTGTTTGTCTCAACACAGTTACAGTTAATCATCTCGGTGCTTCTGCAGCCAGAAGAGATTTAAGAATGCAAATACCTGCAACTTCTAAAAAAATCACACCTTGTTGCCTAAGATCAATTGTGCGATTGTTGACTAGTTTCAATTGTTGATGGACATTAAAGGAAGTCATTTTATTCATCATCAAAGAAAAAAATTATAGATGAGCTGGATTTAAGTAGCTTTTTTCATAGAGTCCAATTACTTGGTCAGCCACAGCCCACATAATAGCTTGCCCAGGTGGAATCCTCATAAGCCTGGGAAGCAAACCTTTCCAGAGTGCACGCAGCCCTTCTTCAGCAAATATCGTTCTAATAGCATGGAACATGCCTTTGTATTTTACATCACCACCTGATCTGCTTTGAGCCATCAACCTTGTCTTAACAACATCAAATGGTCCAGTACAGATAGGTCCAGCAGTGCCTGCAAGAAACCCTGAAATCATAGACTGCCATGGTTGAAGGACCTTGCCATCTCCTTCATGCTTCTTCCAGAGGACAACATCGAAGGCATTTTTTGCGGTAAACATGGCAGCTTGATTTGTTCCATTACGCATAACTGTCGGTGCAGCTCCAGCCCAGAGACCCAATATACCTTCTTCCCGAACAATCATCCTTGCACAATGTACAGGACCCTTGTATTTTAGAAGATCAGGTCTCAACCCTTTTTGCTGTTGCAGCCTGATCTTGACCACCTGTATTCATGATGCACCAGTTAACCTTCAGAATATTAACCGAGTAAATCAACCACTAAGTTATGATTTCAGGGAGAAAACAAACTTAGCAAATGAACACAAAGTGTATACCAATGTGTCAAAATATAATATGATAGTCAAAATTGTCTAAATGCCCTGGTTAAACTAAGGCAGTGTTATTAATGGCGGATGGCGGCTCATGGCGGAAAGCCAAAAATCCGCCATACAGATATGGCGGATGGCGTTGCGGCCAATGGCGGAAGCATGGCGGCCGTGTATATATATATATATACATATAACTACAACTAAGCAGCAAGCACTAATAAGAACATCAACATTTTCAGAAAATTTTAAAAAAAAAGTTGAATGAGAAGCTCTCATTCAAATGATCAAATGAAAAAGAATAAAAAACATAAGTAGAAAAATGAAACTGAAATGATCAAATGATCAAATGAAAGAAAAAAAACAGGAGAAAAAAATATACCCACTGAAGTAAAAAAAAGAATGAAGAAAACTGCAGAAGTAAAAAAACAGAAATGAATAAATGAATAAAATGAAAGAAAGAAACAAAAACAGAAGTATAGAACTAAAAAACAAAAAAGAAACAGGAAAAAAACAAAAGTATGAAAGAAAGAAACAGAAAGAAAAAAAAAACAGACGTGAAAAAAAAAGAATTGAACAGAAGTAAAATAACAGGAGCCGCAAATAAGAAAGAAAGAAAAAAAAACATAAGTAAAAAAGAAAAGTAGAAAACAGAATAGAAAGAGGAAAAAAAAGAAAACAGAAACAAGAAAAAAGAAAAGAAAACAGAAGTAAAATCGAAAGAAACCGGAAAAAAAAAAAAATCTGCACATATGTATGGGAGAGAAAAGAGAGAGGAAATAACCTAAAAAACAAGAAAAAATTAATGATATGAATAAGAGAAGTGAATGGGAGAGAAATACCTTAAAAAACATTAAAAATTGTTATTTTGCCACCGGAACTCCTTGCCAAAGCTCATCACCGGATTTCATCGCTGGAATGGAGCAGCCGCGGGTGGAAAATTTTTAAGTGGGAGCAGCCTCCAGCCATATGAAGAAGTTTAGGGTTTTAATTTTAACCCTTCTAAAAAAATTACACAAACACCCTTACTTTTAAAAAAATAATTTAAAAAAAAGGTGAAGTAGCGCCATTTCCGCCATGGCGGATGGCGGGCGCCACACAGCGCCACACAGAAACCGCAATGTGGTTTCTGTGTGGTGGATTTAGCAAAATCCACCACGCCATGGCGCCGCCATGGCCGCTATTTGACAACACTGAATTAAGGATACTTACATTACTGAATTTGACTGTATAAACCAAAAGCATAAACAAGCAATTTTACCAAGTTGATGATTCTACTAATATGTTCCCATGTTAACCACTAATTTCCTATAAAATAGTGATCACTGTCTCATAAAGGTCTCAACTGGCTTAGTCAAGATTATTTTCTTGGCCACAAGAAACCAAATGAAAGCAATTTCAAGAAATTGAAAGTTAATTTAGAATTTTTAATTACTGCAAAGAAAACGATGTTAAACAGGAAAGACAGGTTTCAGCAGACAGGACAAACTTAGCTTTTTTATAGTGTCCGATGTCAAGCATAATTATGTTAAACAATGTACTATGGAGAAAATTGTAGAATTACAAATGTAAGAGAACTTTTAGATGATCAAGACCTATGCTTTATAATTGATATATGGTGCCTGCTTAAAAGTTATGCTAACTACATTGAAAAGCTAGGAAAGAAGTGTATATAAATGATTTTCAATGTTCAAATGAAGAGTGTCTAAGACAACGAAAATAGGAATAGCAATAGTAAAGCTAAATGCTTTGATATACATACATTTTTAGTCTCCACTCAATGCAAGTTCTGAGAAGGAAGAGAGGATGTGTGGATGTTTCGCTAAGAAACGCAAATGGATTATATAACTCTATTACCAATGGGCAACATGTAAATGCATACATGCATATGACGAATCGGGGAAAGATATCACTGAAATCATAATGTGTATACTCGTTCTAGCCTATTTTGCTTATATATTCATTATTTTGTATAGAAAAGGCCTAAATCCATATGCGGGTGAAAAATAATTAACTTTGGTCAAAGGTTATGCTGTAACCTAAATCAATATCAACTTTCCCTGTGAGGATAACCGATATATCATGATCTTCCTCTCTCAAAGGCTTGAAGATCTTTAAGATGTAAGATATTAAGTAATTTTAAACAGCAATATAATACGATCGAGAATTAGAAAATGGCAAAAAAATCAACTTTTCGTCCGAACAAAGTCAGGATTTTCTCCAGCAAATGTCGATCAGAAAAAAGGGGGCTTGTCATAAGCAAGAAAAGAAAGATCGAGAAACCAAAAATATATAAACAATCAATAACAGAACTAGGTAACTAGATGAGCAAGTTGCTCGCCTCGAAGGGGGTAACGATGAGAAGGGCCTCCAGGACGCCGGCGCCAAATCCGGCTGCGATCCTTCCTCGGTGGGAGAGGTCTCCGGTGGAGGCGTCCTTTAAGGCGGACTGGAGGACCGCATTGGAGCCCATGCGGAGGGCGTACTTGAGGGTGAGGTGGGTAGCGAAAGGGGTGAGGCCCTTCCAGAGCGCGCGCACCCCCTCCGTTTGCACTGCCGTCGTTCCGCAGTGCACTATCCCGCGGTACGCTCCGGCGCGGTCGAGCTGGAGCCGCGTCTTGATCACATCGATGGGCTGGAGGCAGCACGCCTCCATGACTCCGCCGAGGGACCCCGCCACCGCTCGCACGTAAGGCGGAGTCGACGATACATTACTGCGCCTACTACT
Source organism: Canna indica (assembly GCA_034359265.1). Classification (NCBI taxonomy): domain Eukaryota; kingdom Viridiplantae; phylum Streptophyta; class Magnoliopsida; order Zingiberales; family Cannaceae; genus Canna; species Canna indica. The sequence goes on along the minus strand of CP136894.1, from coordinate 71,893,128 downwards.
ACTCTCCGACGCCGGCGCCGTGGCAGCGGCCATGAGGGTGGAGGAGGAATGAAGCGGCGGAGTGCGGGAGGGAAAGAGGGCGGAGAAATGGGGAGGACGCCAAATGGGCATTTCGGTTTACCTTTTTTTTTAATATATAATAAAGATAGAAAGTCAATGGCTGTAAATTAGGTTAATTCACTTGGGCTCAAATGATAATAACATTAGGGTATATTGTCTAAATCTTGAGTAGTGTTTCAGTGGATCACACGGGAGTTAGATGAGATTTGAATCGTTGATGACTCGTGTGCAAGTCAAAAAGGGTGACAGAGTCACAGAGCGTTGGTTGAGTGCGGATCCATTTTCCACGTCTTCTACGAGCGTGGATCGTCGGATGAGCATCGAACAGGCGAGATTGATGGAGAGGCCACGTGCTGTACGTCGGGAGGAATGAAGAGGAGAATGCGCGTTTGTATTCTGCGGCGTCGTGGGGCCAAAGGATGTGGGGAGATTCGCTGTCTCCCCCTCAGGCGGCGGTAAGTACATAAATAATAATGGTAAGTCATAAGTAAAAACTCAAATATAGTAATATGTTCTCGAAATTTTTTAAATGTTTTCGATACTATACTAGATGAATTCATTAAAAATAATATATATATTATATATATTATTATAATTATAAAAAATAACGAATTTAATTTATTTATTTTATATTCACATTTTGAGAAAGTTTCAAACTATTATTTTTCGAACTTTTACAAGACTAAAATCAAGAATATTTTAAAGATTTTAAGAAAAAAAAAATGATGTATCCAAGATTTTTTAGATCTTGTTATGAATTCGAGAATTTCTCAAATTTATATTATGATTTAAAAAGATTGATCAATAAATTTGATGTTAGATTGAATCATTATAATAATGCTTTACAAATTTGGGTAATATATCTTGGGTAATATATATATATATATATATATATATATATATATATATATATATATATATATATATATAAGAAATGACTTCTTATCGTCTAAATTCTTCAACTCTTTCAAATTTTTATCCCACTTATATTTTTATTTTTATCCCTCTCCTCAAAATTTCCCGCTTACCTTTATATAATTTTAAATTAAAATTATGTTATAAAAAATGAAAAATATCAAAAAAAAAGATAGATTATTCTATTTATATATAATAATATATTAAAATATAAAAATTTAATATCCATATTTAGAAGGGCAAATATATATATATAAGGAACAATTTATGTTCGCCTAAATTCTCCCCACTCCCTAAATTCTTTATCGTTGTTTTTACTCCACTTTTATTTTTATTTTTATATGTTTAATTTCTAAATTTTTAATTTTAATTTTTAGATGAAACAACTTTAATTTTCCTCCAATTTAATTTTCAAAATTAATTTTTATATTAAATTAATTTCGAATTTTATTAATTATGAATTAATCAAGTTTAACTTTTAAATTTTCGAATTAAATTAATTATAATATCAAAATTAATTTTCATATTAAATTAATTTTAAATTTTATTAATGGTGAATTTTATTTTCCCTTCAATTAATAATGTTTAATTTTTTAAATTTTTAAATTTAATAAATTACAAATGTTGAAAATTATTTATGAAATTTAGATTTTTTAAAAATAAATTAAATCTTAGTTTCGAATTTTATTATGTCTGCTTAATTAAATATACTTAATTTTAAATTTTATTAATTTTTATTTGGTTATAATTAAATTAATTTTGTCAGCTTAATTTTTCAAATCTTATATATATTAAATTATGCATGTTAAATTTTAAAATTTATTTTTCCTCCATAGTTATGTATGATTAATTGGATATTTTTCGAGCATTAAATTAAAAAGATTTTAGTTCTAATTAAGTGTGTTTAATTTCTAAATTTTTAACTATATTTAAATTTATTACAATTAATTTCAAAATAATGTGATTAATTTTTAAAAATCTTTTAATTATGTATAATAAATTTTGAAATTTATTAATTATTTAAATACATATTAATGTCAAATTTTATTAATTTAAATCTTATTAATTAATGAAAAATAATTTTTAAATTTTTAAATTAAAAATTTCATATTTTCACATCCATTTATCAAGTTTCATTTTCAATTAATTATTCTTATTTTTTTACTTTTCATATAAAACAACTTTGATTTCCTATCAATTTAATTAATTTTAAATTTTATTAATGATGAATTTTATTTTACTTCCATAATTATGCACGTTTAATTTCAATTTTTTAAATCTATTTAATTAAGCATGCTTGATTTTCAATTAATCATGCTTAAATTTCAAAATTTTGAATTTAATTAATTTCAAATATGAATAATTATATATGAAAATTTGAATTTTGTTAAGTCTGCTTAACTAAATATTTTAAAATTTTGAATTTTATTAATTTTTATTTGGTTAGAATCAAATTAATTATGTTTGCTTAATTTTTAAATCTTATACATTATATTATAAATGTTTAATTTTAAATTTTATTTTTCTTTTGTATATATGTATAATTAATTGGAAATTTTCCAATCAATTAAATTAGGTAAATTTCACTTCCAATTAAGTCTCAGCTTTTATTCTTAAAAATATAATTCTTTTATAATATGATAATAATATGATAACTTAATTCTAAAATTCTAGGTATAAAAATATTTAAAATTTAAATTTAAATTTAAATTTAAATTATTAAGAATATTAAATTATAGTTACAATTTAAATTTAAATTAAAAATTAATTTATAATTTAAGTCTAAAATAATTATATTTGTAAAATTTTAAAAATTAGTTTTAAATCTAAATTTATATAATTTCAAATAAAAATTATGTTAGAAAATATCAAAAATATCAAAAGAAATCGATAGACTATTCTATTTATATATAATAATATATAAAAATATAAAAATTTAATTTCAAACTTTTTTTATTTATAAAACCACGAATTATATAATAATATATTAAAATATAAAATTTAATTTTAAAATTTTTTACTTTCAAACCACATTTTAACTATGTAAAGCATGGGTACTATAGCTAGTTATATTATATATCCCAACTTTTACTCTCTCGCTCCTTAATCTATTACGTTTTTTTATTTGTATCAAATGAGGTCTCCAACTTTTATTTTTTTTCAATTATATCTCGCTATCAATATCATGTTATATATATGTTAGAATGCTGGCGTGGACATGCTGACTTGGATTAGTAGTCCAATCACCATTCATACTAATCATGTGCCCCTCCTTGACAAAACTCCTAGTCTGCCTCACAACCTATTTTTTATCTCAATGTTTTCCCTCCCCCGACCCTCCTCTTCACTACACTGACCAATCTCCTCTAGAACAAACCCGGTCATGGAGTTTCGCTCGAGTCGGAGTTTCTATAGAGAAGAGAGTCGTCTGATCTCTAGTGGCAAGGAGCTCGCGAGAGCGTTCCCGCTAATGTCCAAAACTATCAACCCTGAGGCATTGGTGAGCCACACAGGAAATGACCCGGTGAGCCCATTTTCCTTGAGGTTTAGTACTTCGAGTGTGGCGGAGAGGTGCTGGCCCTGCGGTGGTGAACCAAGTTCAGTGAATTGGTTCTGCTCAAGCTGCACAATTCGAAGAGAGGAACTACCGTTGGCGGAGGCATTGTAGAATATCGAGGCCAAAACCACACCGGATCCATAAGTGATTGCGAACGAGTGCGAGCACCTAGAGGTTAGGCATCTCAACAAGGACAATGCTGCGGAGGCCATTGCCTTGTAGACTTAGGTGAGCGAGGGAGGAGCAGTTGGCGAGTACGGCGGAGAGGGGCCTCTGAGGAGGTTGCCATCGAGCCAGAGGAATGTAAGCGCGGGGAGGCGACCAAGGTCGCTAGGGTGCTTTCGAGAAAGTTTTGTCCCAGATCCTATTCGAATTTAATTCAGGTCTACACGGTACCCATGCACACCCCTAAATTAGTGTTATATCTACATTCATTATTTATTTATTTATTTCTGAATTTTATATATATATATATATATATATATTGGGGCTATTTTAGAATTTTTATTATTAAGGGGCCTTGTTGTAAAATGGTTGTGCCTCACTCACTATAAATAATACCCCTCCGCTCAACTCTAGGTTTGACGTCTTTGGGAAGGCGGAGCATGCAGAGTTCGGGGGATTTGCGTTTCTAGGTAGGATTCTTTTCCTTCTTGTTGGTCCTTATTGTAAGGTAAATAGGATGATTGAGAAGATTTTAGTGTTAGATAATTTATATTTCAAATTTTGCTATTTTCGGTAATATTTTTTGATGATCTCCATTTTTCTGGTGAACCTACCTATTTTTGAAAAACTATGGCCGGCGAAGTGTTTTGGACCAACAAGGTAACCCCGAGTCCGACGACAATTACTGTGCCGTCGGAACACCAGAATCGGGGTAGGAAAATCGGGCGACCGACCTTGTTGAGGGTCAGCGTCCGCCCCTTTAAGGTGGGTGCATACTCGATTCGGCGCCTGCCCCCTTGAGGCGGACGATGCTACGTCGGGTCGGCGTCTGCCCTGCTGAGGCGGACAATGCCCCGATCGGAGCTACTGCAGCCCCGTCGGGGCGGAGCGGCTGTAGCCCAGCTTTGAGGCGACGCAGCATCGCCTGGGGCGGGTTGGTGCTGGACGCCTACCTTCGGGCGGTGAAGGTCGCCATCGGGGCCCTTCGTCGGCGGCGTCACTGCCGACTCAAGTATGGAGAAGGGGGGACCCTAACTTTTCCCTATTTTGTGTTGTAACAATGATTTAATTGTAATAGTGGTATATGTTTATAACAGTGATTTATAGAATGTAACAATGGTACGTTGGGTTATAGCAGTGTTATAGTGTTTTATACATAAATGATTTAGAGGAAATTAAGAAAGTTTTTCAGAAATTAATTTGAGGGGCTTTCCTAAGTTGGATTTCGATGTATTATATATGAATCTTCATGTGATCAATATTCTGGATTCATTGGTGAAGTCGTATTTTCCAAATGAGATCTGTACCATTCGAACAGTTTGGGGTTTTAGTGCTTCGTTTTTTGTGCTAAGTATATTTATGATTTAACTTTGATATTAAAGCTTAAAATGTGTTGTTAGATAGTAGATTCTCTCCTAGACTCCTATGGACCCTACACTATGTGACATTTTTCTTAGTTTACTATTATTTATTGATGCTTGATTCAGTATTATTATCCTTTGGAATTCCTTGCATAATTATTGGAACCATGACATGTAGTGCTCGTCTAGATAATTTAGCTATGATAAAATTGTTATTATTATGTTGATTATAATGGATATGTCATGTGCTAGAAATATGTTCATAGGGTTACTATCATATGTGTTATTTAGTTATTTACCTTATGCATTAGGTACAAGTGTTATAGTAGTGTTCTTTATGTTGACATGTTATATTCATTAGTGTTCTAATCATTATGATGAGCTATTTCCGGCCCGTTAGCCTCGTGCTTCGGGCGGGAACACTCACTACGACAGAACTTATTTTAGCCAACAATTTTTTTGAACTTTGCGTTGTAGTTTTAACCGCAGTAGAGGCTTCACCTGCGGTTTCAGAACTGCAGTCTAAACTGCCATGGGGAATTTCTTTTCCTACAATTTGTTGACCGCAAGTTAAAGTGGCTTTCACGTTGTAGTTAATAAATCGCTGCGCAAACATATTTTTTCGAACACTTAAAACTGCAGTGATATTACATGGAAAATGAATTTTCTTGAAGCATAAACAACAGGAAAAACCCATTCCTCCTAGCGCGCAAACAGTACGAAAAAAATATTTGTTCTGACAATTTCAATCATTTAAATAATAGTTTTTATATGATTTTCCTTTCTCTCTCTTAATTTCTTTTTGTCTTTCCCTGTTCACTTCTTCTATCATAGGATAGATGCATTTATATGCTTGACATTGTCATTTTGTTGCAGCCAACTTCTTTACCTTATTCTAAACATCAGATATATGTGAATTTATTTGGTCTAAACAAAGTCAGCAAACCCAAACCAAAATCTGCATAACATGAGGGTATTCATAAACAAACCAAAGCATATATAAGCCTAATTAATACAAAAGCAACAAATAAGCCGTAAGGTCCTAACTCCTAACTACATGCATGAATCCATTTTTGGCTATTCAAGTCCTTGTAATTCAGCTACAAAGAAAACATAAGCCTACACTTGATTGTCAGTCCTGATTCCTCCCCTCGAAGATTCATCAATATTTTGTGAATGGGTGCTGACAGAGTCGTCACTTCTTGTTCCATGCATTAATTCTTTTGTGCTTCTTGTTGTTCTTCCTTACTACTTTTGCCCAATCCACGAGACCTGCTCTAACATCATCATCAAATATTGCCTTGTTGAATGAACTCCCAATTTGCAATTGCATTGAATTACTTAAACATCTTCGAGCAAGATTAATTTTATACAAATGATTTCTAATCTTTTTCATGCATGACTCAAAAATTTAAAAGTTCAAAAAAAAAAAAACTGAACTGTCTCAGAAATATATCCCCAAGTTGAGCTCACCTGGGTAACAATGGCATGGAATGGTAGGGTACTGTAGCTGCGAAGGATTTGTATGATCATACTAGAAAACCGATAAAAAATTATCAGTACTTATCAATAGAATTTATGATAAGAATATTTCATTTATATTGATACCTAATTATGACTTATCATCAGTTTCATATATATCTAATTATAAGCCTAGGCAGAATGAAGCCTAGTTTGTCCATGATGCATGAATTGTTCTCGGCCCATGTATAGCGAGCCTGCAAAAAAATAATATCAGTACCAATATTAATCATCATGCATGTATAAAAAATAATTAATGCGTGCCTCAAACTCGCCCCAAAGAATATCAACGTGCTCATTGGGCACGTGAGACCACGTGGGCCATGCCCCGTGCATATATCGTCGAATGGTAGAAGAAATGCTCCTTGGCACTTCTTCTTGCTCAAACTTGCACAACAAAAATAAAATTTAATATTATATTATGATATAATAAATTTTTAATGATTCATAATTCATGATATATGACCGCTCTCCAATCACGCTAATGAATCTGCGTGACTCTGCGGCTGGTGGAGGCTGCCACCTGTTCGGCCCGCGTGGCTGCTTGTGTCTAGATGTACTAGCCTCAGCAGTATCATCGGCAGGAGGATCAACAATAGGAGAATCAGCAGCATGAGTAAGTGCTGGAGTCTCACCGATCGAAGACTCCGAAGCTCTCCTGCGACGATAACCACGACCAAACATATCTGTCGAATAGACATACAATTAGATTATTATATATATAGTAGAAATATATTTAATATAAGATATATTTTACAATTATTCCTCATCATCTAAGTAATAGTCTTCGAATTCTTCCTCTTCTTTCTCTTCTTCATCTTCTTCATCTCCAACTTCCTCAATTTCATGATCATCATCAGCAGCATATTCAACTTCTAATTGAATTAACGTTGTGTCTGCATCCTCGAGTATTGGAATAATATGATCTACAGCAGGAGGATCATCTTCTTGATAGAAATCATCTGTCACATCAGGTATCGACTCATTTTCTCCTGCTATCGGATCAATTTTTCCTCTACCTTTAGTCTTACAGACTACAAGCCAATCTGCTCTATCTTTATTTCGAGCCAGATATGTCGCGTAATATACTTGTTCGGCTTGTGATGCTAATATAAAAGACTCATTTGCTGTCAATTTTGATTTGTAATTAACATCAATAAGTTTATATTTTGGATGAACTTTCATGCCCCTTTCTGTTGTATCGAACCAATGACATCTAAATAGGATCACTGATTTTAAGCCGAAGTAGTGCAACTCTATCACTTCTTACATCATTCCATAAAAAACCATATCACATTCAACATAGGTTGTCCCTTTCACGCAGACCCCGACATTCATCGTTTTCTTTGTAAATGCATATTCCACCGTGTGAAATTTGTATCCATTAACAAAATATCCGCTATAACAGGACACTAGTCGCGACGGTCCACTAACAAACTCAAATATTCTTTCATTTATTTAAGCTCGGTGATCTTTGCTGTAAGCTTGAATCCATGTAGGGAAATCATGATTCTGTAATCTCTCTAATTCTTGATCGTTATGAATAGAGTATTTTTGCACCATCTCAATGTCAAATATTTCAATGAATTGTTCAATCTCTGGACAATTGAGTAATATATACAAGTGTGCCAAATGATACTCTTCCTCGCTTAAGTGTCGAGATGGACGAGAACCAAAAGCACGATAATTTACTGGATGAAGAAACACTAGCAGAGGAAGATTCACCATGTGTTTGAACGACAGGATTGCTCGACGTCCCGACTTCACGTGACTCCCCGTGACAAGTCCATAGAAAATATCTTGGTGCAAATCTTTTGCTATATAGATGCAGAGTGACAATTTCCCAATCCAAAAATCGTCCATTCAAGTAAATACGGCAGGGACATCAGATTTTATCACCGACGCTAACGAATTTCCGATTTGAATAGGCAAAATTTAGGAAGTAAGTTACGCCTCATCGAAACTCATTCGTTAAAGCTCCACGATCAAGACGTCGGTACATCCAACTTCGATCAGCCGACATGTCTATCAATCAATGATAATTTCTTAGATTAATGCCTTTAGGTGAGATGGTCATATTCCATTCGGGATTTATATTATTTATATTGTACTAAGTATTTCTTTTAACCGCTAACTTTATTCTAAATTTTGGCAGCATCTCCCTATAGTTCTCCGAATACGCATATCATCTGGGCGCATATTGGAGAACAAGAGAGATGCTGCCGAAATTTAGAATAAGTTAACGGTTAAAAGAAAAACGTAAGTGCAATACTAATAATTATATTCCTAAATTGTCCAATCAGGGATAATTCAAGGGTTGTACGGCGTATAAAAGATCATCTACTTTTTTTACACGAACATACAAGTATACAACCCCCGAACGGATCTAAGGTTTTGCCAAATCATATTCGACTCGTCGATGCGTACATGAAACGTATCAACTCGTCGGATGGATGATTATTTTCTAAATGTTTCAAGTCAGTTCGAGTCCGTAGTGGACAATTCCGACACGAGTTCAAATTGGATGATTCCGACGGAAGTCCGAAATGAACGATTTCGGCGCGAGTCCACTGAGGACTACTCCGGACTAATTAATATTTTAACTAATTAATTAATATTAATCTATAATATTTTAACTAATTTAAATAATTAACCTATAATTATTAATCTAAAACATAATATTAATCTAACTAAATTAATCTAAAAATTACTCTAAACTCTAACAATTAATCTAAACCCTAAATATTAATCTAACAAATTAAATAATTAATTAATTAATTAATTCAAACAATTAATTAAAAATTAAATATATATATATAAATAATATTATATAAGCATTTTCGGCGCCGTAGTCCAGTGTCCAGTCACTGTGTCCGAACACTGCATAAACCACCAGCCGTCGGCCGGAACCCTATTTTAAGGATTTCGGCCGGCTCTAACAAATAGAGGGTCAGAGGAGGCGAGAAATACCTCGAATCGAACGGGAGGCGAAGGTCGAAACCAGAGGTCGAGGACGGGGCGGCGGCGTCGGCAGCGGCAGCTCGATGGAAGTGGCGTTGGAAGAGAGCAGCGGCGGCGGGCAGAGGAAGAGGAAGAAGGGTGCGGGCGCGATCGCGTGCCCTATATAAACTTATCAGCAACGGCTCACTTAGCCGTTAGAAAGCCGTTGCTAAGGTAATTAATATCTGCAATGGCTCGCGTGTCCGTTAGAACGCCATTGCAGATACAGCATATCTGCAATGGCTTGAGCGATCGTAAGAACGCTGTTGCAAATAGCAATGGCTTGAGCGGCCGTTGCTGATAGCCGTTGCTGAAGAACCAATTTCTAATAGTGAATGGACAAAAAGCCTCAATAACATAGCCAATAAAAAGAAAAATAAAGATACTTGGTTTTCACTTCATCTAGACGAATGACAAAAAAATAGACTTATTTTTTTCTCCCATGACAACGGGTACAACACAACAAGAAACTCTCCAAGAAACACATAAATTATTTTTAAAACAAAAAACAACTCAATAAAGACACTATAAAAACTATGTACATTGAATAAAATCCAAAGAAGTTCACAATAAATGATAGAAAAATATATCAATAACTAAGTTCCATTATCAATTGAAGTCCATATTTTCCCCTAATTCACAGATATACACAGTTGGAATCCACAAAAGGAGACACCTTTAATAACGAAATCAAACCATACATGCCCGTTGATCCTCTCGAAGACGGTGGTGATCTAATCAATTGGCTGAGAATGAGGAAAATAACACAATTGATGTATGAAATCAATTGAGAGGATGGAAGAAAAGGGCACGAGGGTTTCAAAAGTAACCTGATGTTGCAGTTGTTGTTTGGAGAGAAGGGATTCTGACGCACCCATGGGAATCTAGAAACCTTTGCATGCGACCTTAATATAGAGCCAGAGGGGTAGAGTCGAGGAGGAGGAGAAGGGAAGAGGGAAGATAGTTGCGCGCGGAGATGGAAAGAGGAAGCTGAGCTGCGGAGATAAAAGAATTGCGGGAGAAAAATAGGCGGTGGTGCCTAAATCGCGGCCTATCATATCACTTTAACTGCTGCTAATTCTAAATCACAGCCTATTATAACACTTCAACTGCAGTTAATTAAAAATCATGGGTTCAATATATTTTTAGACTGTGGAAAAAAAACTATTGGCTTAACATCTCTTTAGCTGCGATTTTTAAAAACCACAGTTAAACAAGTGTTGCTTAAATTAAATTTTATTGTAGTGACTTTTATAGCCCAATGGACCTAAGAGACTCTACGACCATGAAATACCGATATTTAGTAGATGCGCTGCGGCGCGGGGGTATTGCGTAGTGCCCGTGGGCTATTCCTTGGATAGTCGTTCTCTCTATACGAGCGGACGGAGAGAACCACTCTCAGGTGCGAGAGTGGAGGGGGAAACTCATTGAGCTCTTGTCCATACCGCGCGCTCTTGATTCACTGATATAATGCATACATGTGACATTGATACATATAAAGCTAATAGAGTTAATTTTAGAGTCATACTTGCATATATTGGAGTTCATGACATTTTGAGTTATTATCTTGGTGCTTGTCACATTGATGTTGAATCCTACTCAGTCTTTCGCTGACTTTCCTCTTATTTTTGCCTCAGATCCACAGGTGTGACACGTACGGAGTTAGCTATTTAATTTAGAGTTAGAGTTAGTAGAGTGCTTCGGTACCGGTCTCATATTTAAGCCTTGGTATTCATTTTTTAAGTTTGTTTTTATTCAAAAAAAACCTCTTGCTATTATGTACCTTTCATTTGGAGTGTTTTAGTTGTAGTTATTTTTCAATGTTGATCTTTAAATTTTCGCTGCATTTTGTTTATATGAATATGAGTTATTTTTTGGTCAGGTTATGTAATCTTTATTCTTTGTTACGTTATCCTCTTGGGCGATGTTTGCTTCTTAAAGGAGATCTTAGGAGAAGCGTAACAATTAGATATTGCCACATTGTTGGAAAGATGCTTGCGGGATAAAGAGTTTATTTGAAATTAATAAAAATTAATAAAACTCATGAGGTAGATAATAATTTTTTTATATTAATAAGCAAATATACCATAGTATCGTCTGGAGGACCAAGTGAAAGATGAGGGGATCAAATGATTTTTTTAAAATTCAAGAAAAAAGTTTAACCTATTTTCGGGGACGTAGAAGATGTTGAGTGTAACTTTCCGAAATTTTATCATTTTTCTCATTTCTTTTAACTTTTTTAGTCCTCCTTTTATTTTCCATTTAGAAAGGTATCAACGAGAGGGTATATAGAGTTTGACAAAAACAAACTTTAAACAATTGTTATTAAATTTGAATTAGATATGTCAATTCGATTTATTTAATCGAGGAACAAAAAAATTATGAGCCAGAAAATTAAATTCATCCGGACATGAAAAATCTATAATAAATGATGAAGTATTAAATAATTAAGACTTTTTTAATTAAATGTACATTGAATATAAATATTAATTTTATATTCTTTTAATCTTATTTTTTTTATAATACATATATTAAATAAATAATGATATAAATCTATCTCTTATTTTTCTAAAATACTAATATCACATCTATCTCGAGGATAGAGAGTAATAGGATCCCTTCCATCTTGTAATTAATGTATTAATTTAATTTAATGATTTTTAGTTTTACATGCATTTCTTCTTAACTCAAATATTCTTTTTTTATTTCCAATCTTCTTTTAATTATAATGTTACACATTGCCTTAATTTTCTTTAAACTCTAAAGCTTCAATAGTTAAAAGAGTCATTTTTCTATAATTTTATATTTTAAAAATAGACTATTTTATTGATTCAATTGCTGAACTCATGACTTATTGGTTTGATTGAACTGCTTAATTGGCCCAAACATTTCTTTAAAGAGATTTTTTTATAAAAAAAAAGAGAAAAATATAACCACCAAATTATGTTCAAGTTACTGGGCAGAGGAGACAAAGGATTCTTTAAAGTGAGTTTGATTATCACAATTAACAAGGATTAGGATTCATTAGACATGAATCGGCACTTGCGTAAGTAGTACAGTCAATTTTATACTTTCTTTTTATAGTCACAAGAATTTTTTTTGAAAATTACACTGCATGGTAAATAATTGCACTTTCAACTCTCTTATGACCTGTTTGGTATTTTGTATTAGCCTTATATATAGTATTAAAATAATATTATATAGTGTTTGAGAAGAATATTAATTAATACATGCACAAAAAATAGTACATTATAAACTGTCATAAGGTATTTTAATAATACACTCTCAAAGTTATTCATTAGCTTGTACTAGAACTTTCAATATTTTTAATACTTATTTTACCTGCGATCAAAAATTAAAAAATATATAAATAATAATAATAATAAAATAATTTTAATTTATGAAATATTTTTAATGATAAAATATATTATATTTTTTTATATTATATTATTATAATATAGTACATATAATATAATATCATAGTGTATATTATTATATATTATATTATATTATATTATGTTACATTATATTATATTATGTTACATTATATTTTATATATATATATATATATATATATATATATATTATATTATATATATTACATTATATTATATTATATTATATATATTATATTATATTATATTATATTACATTATATTATATTATATTATATTACATTACATTATATTATATTATATTATATTACATTACATTATATATATTACATTATATTATATTATATTATATTATATTATATTATATTATATTATATTATATTATATTATATTATATTATACTATACAGATTAGTCAATACATAATAGTACTATACATGCTAGTACAGGTGTGCACCAAATATTGTATAATAATAGTACAATACATACTAGTAATATACAGACTAATATTATACAATGTACCAAACGAGCCTTTAGCACACTCATCCTCTTTGCTTTTGAAAACTACAATCTCATCCCCACAATAAATATATATTATTAATACAATTATTTTAAAAATATAACAAAAAAGCAAGCACCACTTACAGTGAAAATTAAAATCGACACTAGTTATATACAAGCCCAAATTCTAGTTTCCAACATTCTTAAATTCGAACAAATGAGGATTAGAATGAGCTCGTGAGGAAAACCATGATGCCAACACCATAATTTATGTAGATGTATATCTAGATACCGATGCTTCTAATACAAGTGTCACTATCAAAAGTCACTACTAGAATTGTTGTCATCACCGACGGCTCAGACCGTGGTTGAATCGTCGGTGATAGATATCACGAACGACGTCAACCGTGGCAAACAACCGCCACTGATGCGCGCGTCTCAGATAAGTTATGACGGCCGCTCTCGGCCGTCACAAGTAATCATCAGCAACAGCCACGTTCACTGTCGCTGAATAAAAACCATCAATGATGGCTTTAGGCGGCTGTCACTGATACCAACCATCAGCCACGACCCAGATCCGTCGGTGATACTATTAGCAACCGTGATATTTGGTGCTGCCGAGACCATCCGACATTTACGATAAGCTTTCAGCCAAGGCTTAGTGACGGTGAACCGTGGGTAAGCCGTGGCTAAAGGTGTATCTTGTAACTAAAAGAAACTAAAAATTTTGTAAATTCTTGTATACAATGATATATCGACTACAAACTATTTTCAATCACATATTACAATCAGAAAATATCATACACATGCATTTGAAACCAAACATACAAGTTTTATATAAATATCATCAATATCAGCCTCAAACAGGAAGCAAACAATTATCAAAATATTATCTATATACAATCAAGTATCAAAATATAAACAAAATATAATTAATCAAAATCTCACGACTGCGGTGGAGGCGGTGCAGGCGATGGAGTCGACAACGACTGGGTCGAGGAGGAGGACGACTGCGACATCATCGGTAGAAGCCCAGCGTGAGACGCAATCTGAGTGAGGAGTGTCTGCATGTTCTGGATTGTCTGTCTCAACTTGTCATTCGCCCGCCTCTACTCCTGCATCTCCAGCCTCTGCTGTGTGAGCTCCGACTCCATAACCGCTATCCAGCTCTGGTCCTATGCTCGGGATGTCAATTGCAGCTCACCCGCAGTCGGAGGGGTCGGTGCCCCAAGTGGCCCGAGCACGGCACCTGCATGGCCACTGTCTGCAAAGCCATAAACACGGTCATACTCCCAACCACCTGCGGCCGCCACCCAAGCTCCTATGTCGAACTCCTCCGGTGATCCTCCACGCTCGATCATAGTCCTCGTGTAAGTTTCCTACATGTGTTTATATTTTAAATATATATAAACTATAAATAAAAATTATGTAAATCAAATATACATATATAAATACTTACCATTATGATGGAGGCTCTGCTATCAACGTAGTCCCCCGCTTCTCGTCGACGACGGTGGGTGCGCTCAAACACCTCCATCATCGACGGGCGTTGGACGGTGCCGTCCTCCGTCACGCGCGGCTTACATTAGAAAACAAATACATTAGTAGCATTATACACAATATATAATTTAATTAAAAATAATTAAATTATGCATACCATACGACGCTCATGAACCGCAAAAGAGATGGGGCCACCTATGTGGCGCGCGCCCGTGTCGTCCCCCCCGGACATGCGATTTCTCGACGCAGTCCGGGAGACCTATTGCCACTCAGGTGTGGCGCACCGCTCAACGAGCTGGTCCCACACAGGGCCAGGAATACACTCGGGGGCGTGTCCCCGAGTCTGCCCTATATGTGTGGCCCTCAGTCGTCTCATCACGGTTTGACAGGCCTGCTGAAGCAGCCCGTTATAGCAAGCGCGGGCAACACGCTCCCATGCAGCCTCCACAAACGTGGTCTGGTCCTCCGATCATGTATAATGAGCCTGCAAAAAAAATTATTATTACCGATGAATATTTAACATTAATATTAATTTAATAAATATACTTACCGTGAACTCTCACCATAATAAATCCATATGCTCACGAGGCACGTGAGACCATGTAGGCCACGCCCCGCGCATAAACTTCCGGGTTGTCCCCGCTATCGTGCGAGGGACGTCCTCCTGCTCAAATCTGCACAAAATATAAATTCATAATATGATATTTTGAAATAAATAAATTATAAGAAATAATTAATGCATATACTTACCGTCTTCCGCGCACACTAACTGCTCTACGCAGTGCTCCATCGGGTGGCGGAGGGATGGTAGCCGAAGGTGAAGAGATGGTGGCCAGATCAGGTGAGGGAACGGTGGACAGATCGGATGGGGGGATGGTGGCCGGAGGTGGGGGGATGGTGGTGGAAGACGAAGGGTCAGTGGGTACAGGTGGGGCGGGTGGTAATCGTCGGGGGGTCCTACGAGTAATGCCTCCTCGAGAACTGATATCTCGAACCATAACTGTAAAAAATTAATATAATTAAATTATATATAATAGATTAATAGATATATTTAATAATTGAATATATATACTTCACATTTACAATTATTCGTCATCGTCATTATCATCATCCGCGTAATACTCTTCTTCTTGTTCTTTTGTATCCGGATCTTGAAATTCTTCTTCGTCTCCCTCATCATCATTATGTCTTTCCTCAACTTCATTATCGTCGTCATCAACGTATTCTATTTCCAATTGAACTAACTCTATGTCATCATCCTTGAGTATTAGACTAACTCGTTCCACTTCGGAAGGATCTTCTTCTTGATAGAAGTCATCTGCTGGCTCATTCTCTCCAACTATCGGGTTAATTTTTCCTCTGGCTTTAGTCTTACAGACTACATGTCAATCTGTCCTATTTTTCTTTCGAGACGGATACTGCATATAATATACTTGTTCAGCTTGAGATGCCAATATAAATGGCTCATTTGAAGCCAATTTTTATTTGTAATTGACCTCGACAAACTATTTATACTTTGGATGAACTCTCATGCCCCTATCGCTTATATCAAACCAATGACATTTAAAAAGGACAACTGATTTACATTCGAAAAATTGTAATTCAATGACTTCTTCCAATAGTCCGTAAAACTCAACATCACATTCAGCATATGTTGTCCCTTTAACGCAGACCCCGACATTCATAGTCTTTTTTATAGATGAATATTCAAGTGTGTGAAATTTATATCTATTGACAAAATAACCATTATAACACTGTACAAGTCGTGTTGGTCCACTAGCAAACTCAAATATTTGGTTATCTATTTCGCCTCTGTGTTTTATGCTGTAAGCTTGAAACCAATTAGGGAACTCACGATTCCATAATCTTTTTAATTCCTCATCGTTGTAAATTGAGTATTTTGTCACCATCTCAATGTCAAATATTTCAATGAACTTCTCAATCTCTGGACAGTTTAGTAAAACGTACAACTAGGCCAAATGATACTCTTCATCGTTTAAGAATCGAGACGCACGAGAACCCAAAGCACGACCGAGGTAAACAAAGATATTTAAACAACCATCTGATAGTCGAGCTCCACCGTCGTCATTCCATGGAAGACGATTAAGTCTTGTCTTGATGGTTGATTCAAAATAAAATGAGAAGAATGTTGAAATTTTTTGAATTATATATGCTTCTGATATGGAACCTTCAACTGCGGCGGTGTTCTTTACTTTTTTCTTCAGACGATTCATATATCTTTCAAATAAGTACATCCACCGATATTGAACGGGGCCAACAACTCATGCCTCGTATGCCAAGTGTATCGATAGATGCTCCATCGAGTCAAAAAATGCAGGAGGGAAAAATTGCTCCAGCTTGCATATGATTTCAACAATATTACACTACTAGAAAAATGGGCATCAGCAACGGCCGCGCCGTTGCAATAGAGCCGTGACAGAAAGTCGCGTTGCTGATAACTTAGCAACGGATCAGCAACGGCCGCTCGGGCCGTCGCTAAAAATATTATCAGCAATGGTTTTGCCACAGACCCGGAGCCGTTGTTGATAACATTAATAGCAACGGCCGCTGAGTCCGTAGCAACGCCGTTAGTAAAACCCTGTCGCTAAGTTGTTGCTGTACGTCATCAGCAACGGCTTTCGATACACTTTTAGCAACGGCTTTCCCACGGACGGCCGTGGGAAAGCCGTTGCTGATGATGTGTACCTGGAAACAGAAAAATTTCAAATTTCAAATTTCCATTGATACATTGATACATTATCTGATACATAACTCACACACTCATACCCTCATACACACATTCATTCACACATCACAAACACACCAAGATATACATCAAAATAATTATATTTATATTGATAATTATCCACGATAGTATAAAAATAATTCAAATGCAAAATTGAAGTATCAATATCCAAACAAAATAAGTTAAACAAGTTCAATATCTCAGTAACAAGTTCAATATCCAAACAAAAAATCTCACGATCACGATGGAGGATGGTCTGGATCATATGGCAGGGTCTGGAGTGCTTGAGTGTACACCGGCGTGGACTGACTCGAGGACGATGGATTAGATGATGCCGAAGAGATGCCTGCTTCGGGATGACCTGACATGTTGCGTAGCATAGATTGTATATCCGCCATCATCTGACTCTGGCGCTCCATCATCTCAGTCTGACGCGCGACCGTCTCCTCTAGAGTCCTTATTCTGCTACTATGATCATAACTGGATCTAGAGGTGGACGGCAGCTCACCAGCGACCGGAGGGGTCGGTGCCCCAAGTGGCCCTAGTACGGCTCGTGCATGACCACTATCTGTGAAGCCATATACGCGGCCATGGTCCCAGCCACCTGCAGCCTCGACCCACGATGCTGCGTCAAAGTCCTCGGGGGTACCCCCGCGCTGCACCACCGTCTGGCTGTAGGTCTCCTACTCGAGTTTGATTTTTTGTTTAATATTTATCATAAAACTTAAATTATAAATATATAATGAATAATTTAAATAAATATATAATTACCATAATGTATGCAGCGCGGTTGTGGATGTACTCCCCCGTCCCATGTGCTCGACGGTGAGTCCGCTCAAACACCGCCATCGGGGAGGGTCGCTAGACAGTCCCATCATCCGATACCGTCGTCTACATTTACAAAACAAATACATTAATTAGTACACATAGTAACAAATAAAATATATAATTAAAAGATATACTTACCATACGGTTCGCGTGCACTACAAATGCAACAGAGCCGCCGGTGTGACGCGCTGCTCCCCCCGACATGCGATTTCTAGCCGCATTCCGAGAAACCTTCTGCCATCGATCCGTCGACCATATCCCCACGAGCTGGTCCCATATATCCGGAGTAATCCAACCGGGGCCGTATCCCCGAGTCTCCGCGATGTTAGTGGTCCCAGCTCGGGCCATCGCCTGGGACCGAGCCTGCCCCAGCTGCCCATTTTACCTTGCCCGGGAAATAGCCTCCCAGGCAACGTAAATGAAGGGCCTCTGGTCCTCGGCCCATGTATAGCGAGCCTGCAAAATAATAATATAAGTGCCAATATTAATATATCATCATGCATGTAAAAATAATAATAATACGTGCCTCAAACTCGCGCCATAACATGTCGACGTGCTCGCTAGGCACGTGAGACCACGTAGGCCATGCCCCGTGCATGTATCGTCGAATAGTAGAAGAAATGCTCCTTGGCACTTCTTCTTGCTCGAACCTGCACAACAAAAATAAATTTTTAATATTATATTATGATATAATGAATTTGTAATGATTCATAATTCATGATATATTACCGCTCCCCAATCACGCTAATCAATCTACGTGACTCTGTGGCTGGTGGAGGCTGCCACCTGTTCGGCCCGCATGGCCGCCTGCGTCTGGAAGTACTAGCCTCGACAGTATCATCCTCATGAGGATCAGCAACAGGAGGATCAGCAGCATGAGTAAGTGCTGGAGTCTCACCGATCGGAGACTCCGAAGCTCTCCTGCGTCGATAACCACGACCAGACATATCTGTCGAACAGACATATAATCAGATTATTGTATAAATAGTAGAGATATATTTAATAAAATATATACTTTACCATTATTCCTCATCATCTGAATAATAGTCTTCGAATTCTTCTTCTTCTTCCTCTTCTTCCTCTTCTTCCTCTTCTTCATCTCCAGCTTCCTCAATTTCATGATCGTCATCATCAGCATATTCAACTTCTAATTGACTTGACGTTGTGTCTGCATCCTCGAGTATTGGAATAATACGATCCACAGCAGGAGGATCATCTTCTTGATAGAAACCATGTGTCATATCAGATATCAGCTCATTTTCTCCTACTATCGGATCATTTTTTTCTCTACCTTTTGTCTTACAGACTACACGTCAATCTGCTCTATCTTTATTTCGAGCCGGATACTTCGCGTAATATACTTGTTCGGCTTGTGATGCCAATATAAATGGCTCATTTGCTGCCAATTTCGATTTGTAATTAACCTCAACAAGTTTGTATTTTGGATGAACTTTCATGCCCCTTTCTGTTGTATCGAACCAATGACATCTAAATCGGATCACTGATTTCAAGCCGAAGTAGTGTAACTCTATCACTTCTTCCACCAGTCCATAAAAATCCATATCACATTCAACATAGGTTGTCCCTTTCACGCAGACCCCAGCATTCATCGTCTTCTTTGTAAATGAATATTCAACCGTGTGAAATTTATACCCATTAACAAAATATCCGCTATAGCACGACACAAGTTGCGACGGTCCACTAACAAACTCAAATATTTTTTCATCTATTTCAGCTCTGTGATCTTTGCTGTAAGTCTGAATCCAAGTAGGGAAATCACGATTCCGTAATCTCTCCAATTCTTGATCGTTGTGAATAGAGTATTTTTGCACAATCTCAATGTCAAATATTTCAATGAATTGTTCAATCTCTGGACAATTGAGTAATACATACAAGTGTGTCAAATGATACTCTTCATCGCTTAAGTGTCGAGATGGACGAGAACCAAAAGCACGACCAGAGTGACAAAATATATTTAAACGTCCATCTGAATGTCGAACACCCCCGTCGTCGTTACGTGGAAGACGATCAAATCTTGTTTGTACTGTCGATTCAAAGTAAAATGAGCAGAATGTTAAAATTTCTTGGATGATATACGATTCAAATATTGATCCTTCAACAGCTGCGGTGTTCTTTACTTTTTTCTTCAGACGATTCATGTATCTTTCAAATAAGTACACCCAACGATATTGAACGGGGCCACCAACTCGTGCCTCGTATGCCAAGTGTATCGGTAGATGCTCCATCGAGTCAAAAAATGCAGGAGGGAAAAACTACTTCAGCTTGCATATGATTTCAACAATATTATTTTCAAGTGTTGACATATCTTCGACTCGAAGGACATTTGCACAGATGCTTCTAAAAAACATACTTAATTCAGTCAACAGACCCCAAATATTATCAGGTAGAAGATCTCGAAATGCGATCGGAAGTAATCTCTGCATGAATACATGACAATCATGGCTCTTCATCCCTGATATTTTGCAATCATCGACG
Source organism: Canna indica (assembly GCA_034359265.1). NCBI lineage: Eukaryota > Viridiplantae > Streptophyta > Magnoliopsida > Zingiberales > Cannaceae > Canna > Canna indica. The sequence goes on along the minus strand of CP136894.1, from coordinate 71,872,084 downwards.
TTCACACATCGAGATAAGTTTGAAGCATATCCATCGGGTAATCTGAGTTCTTTTACCCATTGACAAATATCTTTGATCTGTTGTTTATTTAACACATATAGGGCCTTCGGTTTCAGATATCGTCCGTTGGCCTCTTGTAACTCCAACTCTGGTCTTTTACAAAGTATTTTCAGATCATGTCGGGCTTTGACATTATCTTTAGTTTTTCCAGAAATATCCATCAAAGTGTTGAAAATATTATCAAACATATTTTTTTCAATGTGCATGACATCTAAATTATGTCGAATCAATAATGAACTCCAATAGGGCAATTCCCAAAAGATACTTTTTTTCACCCAGTTGTGTGTTTGGCCAAAACCTGACACTCTTTCATTGCGACCAAATACTATATCTGGAAGTGCTGAAACACGTGCTAACATATGTTCACCAGACAACATCGGTGGTGGCCCATCTCTTTCGACTCTGCCCTTAGTAAATTTATTACGATTCCTTCGATACTGATGATTAACCGGTAGGAATCGACGATGACAATCAAAGAATGAGATTTTTCGTCCGTTCTGAAGACTGATTCATTTAGAGTGTTCCATACAATACAGACAAGAGAGTCGGTTGTGAGTGCTCCAACTCGACAACATGCCGTACGCGGGGAAATCATTGATTGTCCACAAGACCGCGGCCTTTAAATTGAAGTTTTACTTCCGATGACAATCATAAGTGACAGCTCCCTCAGTCCACAATGTTTTCAATTCATCTATCAAGGGTCTGAGAAATATGTCAATTTCTTTTCGCGGACCCTTAGGACCCGGAATAATCATCGAAAGATAAATAAATTCATCTTTCATGCACATTGACGGTGGCAAATTATAAACTGTCAGCAGCACTGGCCAAACTGAATAAGGAGTTGCAGAATGTCCAAACGGATTAAAACCATCTGTGCACAATCCCAATCTGATATTTCTAGTATCCCTAGCAAATGAAGGATAACATGTATCCAAATGTCTCCATGCTTCACTATCAGATGGATGAGTCATTACTGTATCATCATGACTTCTTGCATGCCAACTCATGTAGGGGGCTGTCTTTTCCGACATGAATAATCTTTGAAGCCTCGGTGTTAGTGGAAAATACCGAAGCACCTTAAACGGGATATTTTTCTGTCGGACCGATTTCTTCTCCTTGTAACGAGGGTGTTGACATACAGGGCATTTATCCAACTGCACATTTTCTTTATAATATAAAATGCAGTTATTTCGGCACGCGTGTATTTTTTCATACCCAAGCCACAATTATCTCATTAGCTTTTTAGTCTTATAAAAAGTTGGCTCAAACTTGTTATCAGTATGCAGCATTCCATTAATCAATCCAGCAATCCGATCATACGCAACTCCGCTGATATTACAATCGGCCTTGATGTTTAAGAGCTGTGTCATTGCTGAAAACCTAGTGTATTTAGGACAATTCTCATACAAAGATTCATCGGCAGCTTTCAACATCTCGTAAAATTCTGCAGCTTCTTTGTTCGGTAATTCAATCTCTACCGCAGCCCCTACTTCTATGATATCAACCGCTGTAGTATCTGGTGGGACTGATGTCTGAAGAACTGGCCGATCAACATTATCATTCAGGTGGAATTGACCCCCAAGACTATCAAGTATCATAGTTCTATAGGGATTACATTGACTGGATGAAGAAGCACCAGCAGAGGAAGATTCACCATATGTCTGAACGATAGGATTGCTCGACGTCCTGACTTCGCGTGACTCCCCGTGACAAGTCCATAGAAAATATCTTGGTGCAAATCCTTTGGTATATAGATGCAGAGTGACAGTCTCCCGATCCAAAAATCGTCCATTTGAACAAATGCGGCAAAGACATCGGATTTGATCACCCATGCTAACGAAATTCCGATTCGAATAGGTGAAATTTAGGAAGTACGTTACGCCTAATCGAAACTCATTCGTTAAAGCTCCACGATCAAGACGTCGGTACATCCAACTTCGATCAGCCAACATGATTCTGTCAATCAATGACAATTTCTTTGGTTAATGTCTTTAGGTGAGATTGTCCTATTCCATTCGGGATTTATGTTATTTGAACTGCACTTACATTTTTATTTTAACTGTTAACTAATTATTCTAAATTTCGGCAGCATCTCCCTATAGTTCTCCGAATACGCATATCATCTGGGCGCGTATCGGAGAACAAGAGAGATGTTGCCGAAATTTAGAATAATTAGTTAACAGTTAAAATAAAAACGTAAGTGCAGTACAAATAACTATATTCCCAAATTGTCCTATCAGGGACAATTCAAGAATTGTACATCGTATAAAAGATCATCTACTTCTTTTACACGAACATACAATCCCCGAACGGATCTAAGGTTTTGCTAAATCATATCCGACTTGTCGATGCGTACATGAAACATATGAACTCGTCGGATGCATGATTATTTTCTAAATGTTTCGAGACCGTTCGAGTCTATATTGGACGATTCCGGTGCGCGTCCAAAGTGGATAATTCCGGCGTGCGTCCGAAGTGGACGATTCCGGCGCACGTCCGAAATTAATCTAAACCCTAATAATTAATCTAACAAATTAAACAATTAATCTAAATAATCAATTAACAATTAATTCACAATTAATTAACAATTAATTAACAATTAATTAACAATTATAAAACAATAAAAAATTATATATATATTTATAAATTCCGGCGCCAGAGTCAGGTGGACTCCGGCGTCGGCGTACAGTGGCCGGACACACTATCCGGCCACTGTACAAGGTCCGACGGCGGCCATCGGTCGACCGCCGCCGGCCGAAACCCTAGAAATAGGATTTCGGTCGGATTAATTCCCGCCGATCGCAACAGGAAGAGACGACCGGCCGGCGAGGCATACCTGAACAAGTCGGCAGCAGCGGGAGGAGGAAGAGGCATCATCGGCGTCGGCAGCAGCGGCAGCGGCGGCGAGAGGCGAGAGCAGGAGCGGCGGCGGCAGCGGCGGGAGGAAGAAGGGTCGGGCGCGACTGGTGCCCTATATAAACTTATCAGCAACGGCTCACTCGCCCGTTAGAAAGCCGTTGCTGATAAGTTATCATCAGCAACGGCTCACTTGTCCATTAGAAAGCTGTTGTTGATAATTAAAATATCAGCAACGGCTCGCCTTTCCATCAGAAAGCCGTTGCGGATAATTAAAATAATTTGCAACGGCTCGCGTGTCCATTAGAACGTCGTTGCATATACAAATATCTGCAATGGCTCGAGCGGCCGTAAGAACGCCGTTGCAAATAGCAACGGATTGAGCGGCCGTTGCTGATAGCCGTTGCTGAAGACCTAATTTCTAGTAGTGTTATTTTCAAGTGCTGACATATCTTCGACTCGAAGCACATTTGCACAAATGTTTCTGAAAAACATACTTAAATTCTGTCAACGGACCCCAAATCTTATCGTGTAGATGATCTCGAAACGCGACCGGAAGCAATCTCTGCATGAATACATGACAATCGTGGCTCTTCATCCCCGATATTTTGCATTCATCGACGTTTACGCATCCAGATAAGTTTGAAGCATATCCATCGGGTAATCTGAGTTCTTTGATCCATTGATACACATCTTTCATCTGTTGTTTATTTAACACATACGGTGCATTTGGCTTATAAAGTCGTCCGTTGACCTCTTGCAACTCTAACTCGGGTCTCTTACAAAGTATTTTTACATCATGTCGGGCCTTCACATTATCTTTAGTTTTGCCAAAAATATCCATAATTGTGTTAAAAATATTATCAAACATATTTTTTTCAATGTACATGACGTCCAAATTATGCTGAATCAGTAATGAACTCCAATACGGCAATTCCCAAAAGATACTTTTTTTCATCCAGTTATGTGTTTAACCAAAGTCTGAAATTCTTACATTCCGACCAAAAGTAATCTCTGGAAGCAATTGAACACGTGCTAATATCTGTTCACCAGACAACATCGGTGATGGCTCATCTCTTTCGACTCTACCCTTGATAAATTTATCTCAATTCCTTCGATACTGATGGTTAGACGGTAGGAACCGGCGATGATAACACTACTACAAACTTGGTCTTCAGCAACGGCTATCAGCAACGGCCGCTCAAGCCATTGCTATTTGCAACGGCGTTCTTACGGCCGCTCGAGCCGTTGCAGATATCTGTATCTGCAACGGCGTTCTAACGGACAACCGAGCCGTGGCGGATTATTTTAATTATCAGCAACGGCTTTCTGACGGAAAGGCGAGCCGTTGCTAATTATTTAATCTTCAGCAACGGCTTACTAACAGATAAGTGAGCCGTTGCTGATGATAACTTATCAGCAACGGTGTTCTAACGGGCGAGTGAGCCGTTGCTGATAAGTTTATATAGGGCACGCTCTCGCGCCCGACCCTTCTTCATCCCGCTTCTGCCGCCGCCGCTCCTGCCGACTCCTCTCGCCGCCGCTGCCGCTGCTGCCGACGCCTCTCGCCAACGCCTCTCGCCGACGCGCCGCTGCCGGTATGTTGATCGGCCGGCCTATACCGTTTCGGCTGGAGATGCTAAAATCCGACCGAAACCCTATTTTTAGGGTTTCAGCCGGCGGCGGTCGACCTATGGCCGCCGCCGAACCTTCTACAGTGGCCGGACAGTGTGTCCGGCCACTGTACGCCGGCGCCGGAGGGTGGACTCCGGCGCCGGAATATATATATATATATATATATTGTTTTGAAATTGTTAATTAATTATTTTATAAATGTTAATTAAATGTTTAGATTAATTGTTTAATTTGTTAGATTAATTATTAGGGTTTAGATTAATTTCGGACGCGCGCCGGAATCGTCCACTTCGGACGCGCGCCGAAATCGTCCAATTCGGACTCGCGCCGGAATCGTCCACTTCGGACGCGCGCCGGAATCGTCCAATTCGGACTCGCGCCGGAATCGTCCACTTCGGACTCGCGCCGGAATCGTCCACTTCGGACTCGCGCCGGAATCGTCCACTTCGGACGCGCGCCGAAATCGTCCAATATGGACTCGAACTGTCTCGAAATATTTAGAAAATAATCATCCATCCGACGAGTTGATATGTTTCACGTACGCATCGACGAATCGGATATGATTTAGCAAAACCTTAGATCCGTTCGGGGATTGTATGTTCGTGTAAAAGAAGTAGATGATCTTTTATACGACGTACAATTCTTGAATTGTCCCTGATTGGACAATTTGGGAATATAGTTATTTGTACTGCACTTACGTTTTTATTTTAACTGTTAACTAATTATTCTAAAATTCGACAATATCTCCCTTGTTCTCCGATACGCGCCCAGATGATATGCGTATTCGGAGAACTGTAGGGAGATGCTGTCGAAATTTAGAATAATTAGTTAACAGTTAAAATAAAAATGTAAGTGCAGTACGAATAACATAAATCCCGAATGGAATAGGACAATCTCACCTAAAGACATTAACCAAAGAAATTGTCATTGATTGACAGAATCATGTCGGCTGATCGAAGTTGGATGTACCGACGTTTTGATCGTGGAGCTTTAACGAATGAGTTTCGATTAGGCGTAACGTACTTCCTAAATTTTGCCTATTCGAATCGGAATTTCGTTAGCATGGGTGATCAAATCCGATGTCCGTGCCGCATTTGTTCGAATGGACGATTTTTAGATCGGGAGACTGTCACTCTGCATCTATATACCAAAGGATTTACACCAAGATATTTTCTATGGACTTGTCACGGGGAGTCACGCGAAGTCGAGACGTCGAGCAATCCTATCGTTCAGACATATGGTGAATCTTCCTCTGCTGGTGCTTCTTCATCCAGTCAATGTAATCCCTATAGAACTATGATACTTGATAGTCTTGGGGGTCAATTCCACCTGAATGATAATGTTGATCGGCCAGTTCTTCAGACATCAGTCCCACCAGATACTACAGCGGTTGATATCACAGAAGTAGGGGCTGCGGTAGAGATTGAATTACCGAATAAAGAAGCTGCAGAATTTTACGAGATGTTGAAAGCTGCCGATGAACCTTTGTATGAGAATTGTCCTAAATACACTAGGTTTTCAGCAATGACACAGCTCTTAAACATCAAGGCCGATTGTAATATCAGCGGAGTTGCGTATGATTGGATTGCTGGATTGATTAATGGAATGCTGCCTACTGATAACAAGTTTGAGCCTACTTTTTATAAGACTAAAAAGCTAATGAGAAAATTGGGGCTTGGGTACGAAAAAAAAAACGCGTGCCAAAATAATTGTATTTTATATTATAAAGAAAATGTGCAGTTGGATAAATGCCCTGTATGTCAACACCCTCGTTACAAGGAGAAGAAATCGGTCCGACAGAAAAATATCCCGTTTAAGGTGCTTCGGTATTTTCCACTAACACCGAGGCTTCAAAGATTATTCATGTCGGAAAAGACAGCCCCCTACATGAGTTGGCATGCAAGAAGTCGTGATGATACAGTAATGACTCATCCATCTGACAGTGAAGCATGGAAACATTTGGATACATGTTATCCTTCATTTGCTATGGATACTAGAAATATCAGATTGGGATTGTGCACAGATGGTTTTAATCCGTTTGGACATTCTGCAACTCCTTATTCAGTTTGGCCAGTGCTGCTGACAGTTTATAATTTGCCACCGTCAATGTGCATGAAAGATGAATTTATTTATCTTTCGATGATTATTCCGGGTCCTAAGGGTCCGCGAAAAGAAATTGACATATTTCTCAGACCCTTGATAGATGAATTGAAAACATTGTGGACTGAGGGAGCTGTCACTTATGATTGTCATTGGAAGCAAAACTTCAATTTAAAGGCCGCGGTCTTGTGGACAATCAATGATTTCCCCGCGTACGGCATGTTGTCGGGTTGGAGCACTCACGGCCGACTCTCTTGCCCGTATTGTATGGAACACTCTAAATCAATCAGTCTTCAGAACGGACGAAAAATCTCATTCTTTGATTGTCATCATCGATTCCTACCGGTTCATCACCAGTATCGAAGGAATCGTAATAAATTTACTAAGGGCAGAGTCGAAAGAGATGGGCCACCACCGATGTTGTCTGGTGAACAAATGTTAGCACGTGTTTCAGCACTTCCAGATATAGTATTTGGTCGCAATGAAAGAGTGTCAGGTTTTGGCCAAACACACAACTGGATGAAAAAAAGTATCTTTTGGGAATTGCCCTATTGGAGTTCATTATTGATTCGACATAATTTAGATGTCATGCACATTGAAAAAAATGTGTTTGATAATATTTTCAACACTGTGATGGATATTTCTGGAAAAACTAAAGATAATGTCAAAGCCCGACATGATCTGAAAATACTTTGTAAAAGACCAGAGTTGGAGTTACAAGAGGTCAACGGACGATATCTGAAACCGAAGGCCCTATATGTGTTAAATAAACAACAGATCAAAGATGTTTGTCAATGGGTAAAAGAACTCAGATTACCCGATGGATATGCTTCAAACTTATCTCGATGTGTGAACGTCGATGATTGCAAAATATCAGGGATGAAGAGCCATGATTGTCATGTATTCATGCAGAGATTACTTCCGATCGCATTTCAAGATCTTCTACCTGATAATATTTGGGGTCCGTTGACTGAATTAAGTATATTTTTTAGAAGCATCTGTGCAAATGTCCTTCGAGTCGAAGATATGTCAACACTTGAAAATAATATTGTTGAAATCATATGCAAGCTGGAGCAGTTTTTCCCTCCTGCATTTTTTGACTCGATGGAGCATCTACTGATACACTTGGCATACGAGGCACGAGTTGGTGGCCCCGTTCAATATCGTTGGATGTACTTATTTGAAAGATACATGAATCGTCTGAAGAAAAAAGTAAAGAACACCGCAGCTGTTGAAGGATCAATATCTGAATCGTATATCATCCAAGAAATTTCAACATTCTGCTCATTTTACTTTGAATCGACAGTACAGACAAGATTTGATCGTCTTCCACGTAACGACGATGGGGGTGTTCGACATTCAGATGGACGTTTAAATATATTTTGTCACTCTGGTCGTGCTTTTGGTTCTCGTCCATCTCGACACTTAAGCGATGAAGAGTATCATTTGGCACACTTGTATGTATTACTCAATTGCCCAGAGATTGAACAATTCATTGAAATATTTGACATTGAGATGGTGCAAAAATACTCTATTCGCAACGATCAAGAATTGGAGACATTACGGAATCGTGATTTCCCTTCTTGGATTCAGACTTACAGCAAAGATCACAGAGCTGAAATAGATGAAAAAATATTTGAGTTTGTTAGTGGACCATCGCGACTTGTGTCGTGCTATAGCGGATATTTTGTTAACGGGTATAAATTTCACACGGTTGAATATTCATCTACAAAAAAGACGATGAATGCTGGGGTCTGCGTGAAAGGGACAACCTATGTTGAATGTGATATGGATTTCTATGGACTAGTGGAAGAAGTGATAGAGTTGCACTACTTCGGCTTGAAATCAGTGTTCCTATTTAGATGTCATTGGTTCGATACAACAGAAAGGGGCATGAAAGTTCATCAAAAATACAAACTTGTTGAGGTTAATTACAAATCGAAATTGGCAGCAAATGAGCCATTTATATTGGCATCACAAGCCGAACAAGTATATTACGCGAAGTATCCGGCTCGAAATAAAGATAGAGCAGATTGGCGTGTAGTCTGTAAGACAAAAGGTAGAGGAAAAATTGATCCGATAGTAGGAGAAAATGATCCTCCTGGTTTCTATCAAGAAGATGATCTTCCTGCTGTGGATCGTATTATTCCAATACTCGAGGATGCAGACACAACGTCAATTCAATTAGAAGTTGAATATGCTGATGATGACGATCATGAAATTGAGGAAGCTGGAGATGAAGAAGATGACGAAGAGGAAGAAGAGGAAGAAGAAGAAGAATTCGAAGACTATTATTCAGATGATGAGGAATAATTGTAAAGTATATATATTTTATTAAATATATCTCTACTATTTATACAATAATCTGATTATATGTCTGTTCGACAGATATGTCTGGTCGTGGTTATCGACGCAGGAGAGCTTCGGAGTCTCCGATCGGTGAGACTCCAGCACTTACTCATGCTGCTGATCCTCCTGTTGCTGATCCTCATGAGGATGATACTGCCGAGGCTAGTACATCCAGACGCAGGCGGCCACGCGGGCCGAACAGGTGGCAGCCTCCACCAGCCACAGAGTCACGTAGATTGATCAGCGTGATTGGGGAGCGGTAATATATCATGAATTATGAATCATTACAAATTCATTATATCATAATATAATATTAAAATTTATTTTTGTTGTGCAGGTTCGAGCAAGAAGAAGTGCCGAGGAGCATTTCTTCTACTATTCGACGATACATGCACGGGGCATGGCCTACGTGGTCTCACGTGCCTAGCGAGCACGTCGACATGTTATGGCGCGAGTTTGAGGCACGTATTATTATTTTTTTTACATGCATGATGATATATTAAGAATTGGTACTGATATTATTATTTTGCAGGCTCGCTATACATGGGTCGAGGACCAGAGGTCCTTCATTTACGCTGCCTGGGAGTCTATTTCCCGGGCAAGGTACAACGGGCAGCTGGGGCAGGCTTGGTCCCGAGCGATGGCCCGAGCTGGGACCACTAACATCGCGGAGACTCGGGGATACGTCCCCAGTTGGATTACTCCGGATATATGGGACCAGCTCGTGGGGATATGGTCGACGGATCGATGGCAGGAGGTTTCTCAGAATGCGGCTAGAAATCGCATGTCGGGGGGAGCAGCGCGTCACACCGGCGGCTCTGTTGCATTTGCAGTGCACGCAAACCGTATGGTAAGTATATCGTTTAATTATATATTTTATTTGTTATTATGTGTACTAATTAATGTATTTGTTTTGTAAATGTAGACGACGGTGTCGGATGACGGGACTGTCCAGCGACCCTCCCCGATGGCGGTGTTTGAGCGGACTCACCGTCGAGCACATGGGACGGGGGAGTACATCCACAACCGCGCTGCATACATTGTGGTAATTATATATTTGTTTAAATTATTCATTATATATTTATAATTTAAGTTTTATGATAAATATTAAACAAAAAATCAAACTCGAGTAGGAGACGTACAACCAGAGGGTGGTGCAGCGCGGGGGTACCCCCGAGGACTTTGACGCAGCATCGTGGGTCGAGGCCGCAGGTGGCTGGGATCACGGCCGCGTATATGGCTTCGCAGATAGTGGTCATGCGCGAGCCGTACTAGGGCCACTTGGGGCACCGACCCCTTCGGTCGCTGGTGAGCGGCCGTCCACCTCTAGATCCAGTTATGATCATAGTAATAGGATAAGGACACTAGAGGAGACGGTCGCGCGTCAGACTGAGTTGATGGAGCGCCAGAGTCAGACGATGGCGAATATAGAAGCTATGCTACGCAACTTGTCGGGTCATCCCGAAGCAGGAATCTCTTCGGCATCATCTAATCCATCATCCTCGAGTCAGTCCACGCCGGTGTACACTCAAGCACTCCAGACCCCGCCATATGATCCAGGCCATCCTCCATCGTCATCGTGAGATTTTGTTTATATTGACTTTGTTACTCAGATATTGAACTTGTTTAATTTATATTGACTATGTTATTGAGATGTTGATACTTCAATTTTACATTTGAATTGTGTTTATACTATCGTGGATAATTATGAATATAAATATAATTATTTTGATGTATATCTTGGTGTGTTTATGATGTGTGAATGAATGTGTATGAGATGTTTGTGATGTGTGAATAAATGTGTGTATGAGGGTATGGGTGTGTGAGTTATGTATCAGATAAATGTATCAATGTATCAATGGAAATTTAAAATTTTCAAATTTTCTGGTTGCAGGTATAGGTCATCAGCAACGGCTTTCCCACGGGCGTCCGTGGGAAAGCCGTTGCTAAAAGTGTATCGAAAGCCGTTGCTGATGACCTACAGCAACGGCTTAGCGACGGAGTTTTACTAACGGTGTTGCTACGAACTCAGCGGCCGTTGCTATTAATGGTATCAGCAACGGCTCCGGGTCTGTGGCAAAACCGTTGCTGATAATATTTTTAGCGACGGCCCAGCGGCCGTTGCTGATAATGTTTTGAGCGACGGCCCGAGCGGCCGTTGCTGAACCGTTGCTAAGTCATCAGCAACGCGACTTTCTCTCACGGCGCTATTGCAACGGCTCAGCAACGGCATCAGCCGTTGCTGATGACCATTTTTCTAGTAGTGTAATCAAAGAAGGAAATTTTTCGACAATTCTCAAGACTGATGGATTTTGAGTGTTCCATGCAATACGGGCAAGAGAGTCGCCCATGCGTGCTTCAACCAGACAACATGTCATAGGCCGGGAAGTCATTGATTGTTCATAATATAGCAGCTCGTAAAGTGAAGTTTTGCTTCCGGTGACAATCATAAGTGACAACTCCCTCAGCCCACAATGTTTTGAGTTCATCAATTAAGGGACGGAGAAACACTTCAATTTCTTTGCGATGACCCCTAGGACCCGGAATAATCATCGAAAGATAGATAAATTCATATTTCATACACATTGAGGACAGTAAATTATAAACTGTTAACAGCACTAGCCATACTGAATACGGAGTTGCTGAATTACCAAACGGATTAAAATCATATGTGCATAATCCCAACCTGATATTTCTAGTCTCCCCAGAAAATGAAGGATAACACCTATCCAAATGTTTCCATGCTTCACTGTCGGATGGATGAGTCATTATTGTATCATCATGACTTCTTGCATGCCAACTCATATAGGGGGCAGTCTTTTCCGACATGAATAATCTTTGAAGTCTCGATGTTAGTGGAAAATACCGAAGCACCTTAAAGGGGATATTTTTTTGTCAGACCGATTTCTTCTCCTTATAACGAGGATGTTCACATACTGGGAATTGCTCTAACTGTGCATTTTCTTTATATTATAAAATGCAGTTATTTGGGCACACGTGTATCTTTTCGTACCCAAGCCCTAATTTCCTCATCAACTTTTTTGTCTTATAAAAGGTTGGCTCAAACTTGTTATTTGGGGGTAGCATACCATTGATAAAGTCTGCAATTCGATCAAACGCAACCCCGCTGATATTACAATCGGACTTGATGTTCAGGAGTTGTGTCATTGCCGAAAATCTTGTATAATTAGGACAATTCTCATACAATGGTTCATCGACAGCTTTCAACATCTCGTAAAATTCTGCAGCCTCCTTATTCGACAATTCAATCTGTATCGCATGTTGTTCTTCAGTGACTTCAACTGTCGTAGTATCTGCTGGCACTACCGTCTCAGTAACTGACTCAATATTATCATTTAAATGGAAATGTCCTCCAAGACTATTCAGAATCATTGTTCTATAAGGATTAAGTGGATTGGAAGAAAAACACCAGTAGAAGAAGATTCACCATGAGTTTGGACAACAGGATTGCTCGATGTCCCGACTTGACGTGACTCCCCGTGACAATTCCATACAAAATATCTTGGTGTAAATTCTTTTGTATACAGATGTAGTGTGACAGTTTCTCGGTCCAAAAATCTTATGTTCGAACATTTCCGACACGGACATCGAATTTTATCACCACTAAAAAAAATTTCATTCGAGTATGCGAAATTTAAGAAGTAAGTTACGCCTACTCGAAATTCATCCGTTATAGCTCCACGATGAATTCGTCGGTACATCCAACTTCGATCGTTCGACATGTTCTGTCAAAAAGTTTGCAATATCTTTAAGTAATGTCTTTAGGTGGGATAGTCCTATTCCATTCGGGATTCATATTATTCATATTGCACTTAGTATTTATTTTAGTCATTAACTTCATTCTAAATTTCGGCAGCATCTCCCTACAGTTCTCCGAATACGCATATCATCTGGACGCGTATCGGAGAACAAGGGAGATACAAGCCAAAATTTAAAAATGAATAATGACTTAAAAAAATAAACTAAGTGCAATATAAATAACTATGTTCCCAAATTAATTAATTAGGTACAATTCAAGGGTTGTACGTCATATAAAAGATCATTAACTTTGTTTACACGAACATACAACCCCCGAACGAATCTAAGGTTTTGCAAAATTAAAACTTGACTCGTCGATCGTACGTGAAACGTATCAACTCGTCTTGATTTTTTTCTAAATTTATAAATGTCGGTGCGAGTCCAAAGTGGATGATTTTGGCACGAGTCCATCCATTGTGGACGATTTCGGCACGCGCGAGTCCATTCATTGTGGACGACTCCGGCGCGAGTCCACCATGGACGATTTGACTGCGAGTCCAAAGTGGATGATTTGGTCGTGAGTCCACAGTGGACGATTCTGGCGCGAGTCCTCAGTGGACGATTCCGCGCGACTAATTAATTAATATTAAACTAATAATTAACCTAATTAACAATTAATTTCTAATATTTAATAATTAATAAAAAAAATTTAAATAAAAAAACCTAATCAAACTGTGATTACCCTAATCACAGTTTGATTAGGGGGTTAATTATCCTAATCAAGTAGTAGCCAGCATCACTGCCGGCTACTGCTCGTCGAAGCATTGGGACCGGGTTGAGGCCCGTGCGGAGATGAACGCCCGAGTCGACGCCGGGGCGGAGAGGGTCAGCCGGGTTAACGCCGGCGCAGAGAGGGCAGCGTACAGGGGAGTGAAAGGAGGAGGAGAGATAGCATACTGAAAGGGGGAGGTTCGCCGGCAGCGATTGACGGCGGCGGCAACAGGCAGCGGAGTCACGACAACTCGGCTGCGACGGACGGCGGCGACAACGGCGAGCAGAGCAGAAAGAGGAAGGGTCGGGCGTGAACGCAAATAAAAAGGATTTTCACCGACGGCTTGAGGGCCGTCGGAAAACCGTGGATCTGTAATTTTATTATCACCGACAGCTATACGAGCTGTCGGTTAAGAGTGTTTTAATATTCGCGCTGCGTTCGTGGCATTAAACAATAAGCGACGGTCGCCTCCAGCCGTCGCTACTAACTTATTTTATTTCGCGCCCTCGTGTGCACCATCAATTATGAGCGACGGATGTATGCGAGCCGCAGCTGATTTGGTTACTCACATCACCAACGACTTCAGAGCCCCCGCTAAGCCGTGGCTAATAACTTATTTTATTTCGCGCGCTTTGCGCGCCATGAACTAAGAGCGACGGTTCTGTCTGGCCGTATGCGAGCCGCGGCTGATTTGATCACATCAGCCACAGCCGTTGCGACCAACGCAAAGCCGTGAATTTTTCTGACGGTCCTGGCGACCGTCGGTGATCCCCGTGGTTGATGTGGTATATTTTAGACGTGAGTGTAACTAAAGAATGCCCAATGTGTGGACTAAATTTTTAGTTTTTTTATAAAAAAATTAATTAATATTAAGATATATATATATTGATGTGTTAATAAGGATTTGATGAATTACTTAAAACAATTGATAATGTTTTTTTAAAAAAAAATTAATGAGATTTTGCCGCTACTTTCTAAAAATCGACGCTAGGTGTGTGCCGTCAATTTCCACAAACTGACTTTCAAGCTCCATTTGGCATTGTTTTTTCCATTCGCCGATCTCTTTTGAATTTTTTTAGTGGATAAATACAGTAATTAAATTGATGACAAGGATTATTATATTTCTTAAAATCTTTAATGGCCACAAATCCAAAAAAAATTTAATTATGAGGTGCTTAGCATCGTAACTTTGTTTTTTACTTGAGAATCTCTTTGTTCACATTCATCACTCATTACTGTAAATATTTTTTATAAGAATTTATAAACAACATTAATTTTTGTCTACAAACTTACCAGGTTGCAAATTTAAGAATTCTGAAACATCATTAAATCCAGTTGAAAGAAAGTGCTCCTTGCAAGAAGATCAATTATATATAATGAATCCCTTTGCAGTCAAAGGGTACGTGGCTCTATCATTTTTCACATTTTCTTTTTGGAAAATTAATTTAATTAGTTTTCATATATAAATACTTTCTTTAGAACTCCTGAAAACTCATTTTTTCACTATAAGTGAAAATTAAAGAAAAAAAGAAAGAAAATTGTACTTCCATTTCTATTACTGTTTGTACAATTAATGTATAAGGAACCATTAACACAAGCTTCATGGTGCTTAATATATCCACCTTTTCACAACATGCCATTAACACAAACCATTAAAGTGCTCCCCATATAGCATTTAATTTAGTGTATGTAATGTTTATTCAATTAATGAACACAATTAACATCATTTAGACGAATGAGGTAGACTGATCCCAACATCCCCAAAATGTTCTCGCTCAGTTGCCATCTCTGCACACACCCGGCCGGTGGCAAAATTAATGAGCGGCGGTTGGCGACTGTATGCAGCAATCAATTGGATTCATCACCTTCTTAATTTGCGCAAGTAAAGCTATTTTACTGAAACCCTAAAAAGAAACATTTTACTGCATGCAAATGAATGCTCGGCAATCCAAATTAATCGCCGACGTCAATCTTTCCACCTAACTCCATGCACTCTTCCCTTATATAAGAAACCCACACACCTGCACCAACCAAACCCTAACAACTAAAACTAGTACTCCTCCTCCTTCTCTCGGCAATGGCGAGCTCCTCAGAGTGTCGCCGCTCTCTCGCTCTCGTCTTCCTCTTCTTGGGTCTTCTCAGCTCGTTGGCTCAAGTATCTCTGGCCGTGCGAGCCACTCCAGCGAACTCCGACAAGAAGCCGGCGACGTTCTTCGAGCACGAGGACACGGTGGTCATTATTCCCGGCATCGGCCGTGTCGCCATTGGGAGCCAAGAGGTGCCGGCCAGGGGCAACCCGAGTCTCCCGGCCCCAAGAACTGGGCAGTATCTTCCAGGGGCCGACGACACTTTTGTTCCGAACCCCGGCTTGGAAATCCCCAACCCTTTCCAACCCTTAATTCCTTAATGAATTATGAAGACCCTAATTGTGAGGTAGCTAGATGAATTTTATATATGTATGCAAGTGGTGTGTTAATTAGGGCTAAATAAAGAGTGGTGTCATGCATTGCTAGCAGCTGCTTGCTAAGCTGATGATACTTCTCAACTAGTTTCAAGCTAGCTAGTTGATGGTTTGTGTTGTAGAGACCAGTATGAGTGGCCTGGACTCAAAGGGGTTATCTTGAGTTGTACTAATTTAGTTTATGTTATTGATTAAGGGCTTAAGGCTCTCTGGAACTTTTCCATTAATTGATCACCTGAAATTTTAATCTGTAACTGCAAGTTTTTGATGGCTTGCTATTTTCCTTGCGCAACATAATACTATATTTTTCTTCATTAATAAATCATGATTTGTGATATTGAATCTATACAGTTTAGTATATACTTTAATTGTATATATATATATATGTAATATTTTGTTTTCAGAGTGAATCATAATCTTTAGTGTCATTAATGTGGACCTCAAATTAGGGATGACAATTAAAATTGGTTACGGTTAATCGAACCGCAAAATTTAGTTTCGGGAAGTGAATTTGCGGTTCGGTCTCGGTTTTCGATTAGAGAATATAAAAAACTAAATAAATTCCGTTCGATTTCAGTTATTGGTTCGTGGATAATCGATAACCGAAATCGCGCGATTATATATTCCGGTTTTGGTTACACAGATAACCGGATCCGAAAATACTATAATTAATTATTTTGATAATTTTTAGATATTCCAAAAATATTGTTTACTAATTGGTTACTCATTTATTAACCAGTTAACCGAATAGTAAACGGATAACTGATTCTATTCGATTCAAACTAATCGGTTTTGATTATCTGACGGAGTTTCGAATAATAATTTTGAAACCGATCGAAGAGTTTTGGTTTCGATTAACGAGTATTTAATCAGTTTCAGTTTTAATTAATCATAAAAAATATGGCTAATGGTACAGTTGTCATCCCTATCTTCAACCTCAATAATCATAAGGCAAACCCTATCTCCAACCTCAATAATCACAAGGCAAAGAGTAAATTAATAACCAGAGAAGTGGAGGGATGACAATGAGGTATAAATAGACTGACGTATCCAGCGTGTAATCATTTAAGAAGTTTCATCTACTTGGTGTATGTATAATCATGAGAAAGGTGAAATGTTGCCCATTAATTTGACCCATGAATCAGAGATGGACCAGAACTTGTTGGTGGTCACAACTAATAGTACTTACTGTTCACACCAGAATTGAACTCAATTAATTATCTATCAGATTTTATAGCATATATAGTTTCCCGTTAGTACTTATACTTAAGCGTAATCGATTAATCCTAGTAGAATAATCTATTATAATTTTTTATCTTAATTAAAAAAATATATAATCAATTAACTTAAATAGAAACATGCATGTAGCTAATTTATCTCAAACATGCAGAAATTTTTAAGAGGTAATATTTTTGATTTTATTTACCAAATCTCCTTAGTAAATAAGATTTTTTTAGGTACTAATTATGAGTTAAGAATTTTATTTTTTTAATTTTTTATTAATTTAAGGAAATATAAATTGTACGTGTTGGATATTGAAAGTAGAATCGGAGAAGATCAAGAGGTTGACGGGTGATCCCTGTTCTTAAGGTCTCTATTGCCCCGTAACAATACACCTCCAGGATTGATCAAACACTCTTTCAAGATGAGAATGAGAGAAAAAAATTTATAGCTTTATGTAAATTTCGAGGTTGATTTATATAGATTAATTCATAGTTAATTTCGAAATTGATGCTCATTATTAAGAATTAGCAACTGTCAATTTGTTTAATGAGCAAAATATCTCGAAATTAACTCATCAATTAATCAAATATTGAGTGCTCTAATTCATGTAATTAGAGTTGAATTCCAACAGTCACTAGGTTCGAATTCGAATCAATGTCAGACACTATAAAAATGTTGGCTCGCGGCTCGGACGAGGCTCCTAGCAGGGATGCACAAAGTGCAAAGTGCGCCTAAAAATGCCAATGCGACGTGATCACGCGTGCCCGCACACTATGCGGTGCACCGCACTAATATCGTCTCTTGACCTTCCACTTTGTCCACACAAGTAATTAAGCATACACGCTAATGCTTATAGACTAATATAAAATTAGCATATTTTCTCATGTGGGACTAAAGCCTAGTTTTCGCAAATAACATGAATGCACCTCTTCATATATCCATTCTTGGGCATATAAAACTTGATTATATAATTCCTACTTGAACTATATAATTTTTTTATTAAATCTCTCATATTAGACTATCTATTGCACCTTTTAATTCTCTTAAACTACATCAATAATTAAATAAATAAATTACTCAAAATTAAATAAAAATAAGCTTCAAATAGGTGCATTTCAACCTTACGTACTAAAACGAATGAATTAAAATAAAATTTGAGTATAAACTAAAAGTAAAACTAAACTAAACCTGAACAAGTCTATATTGATGTGTCCATTAGTTTTAGATTTTGATTTCTTCCCGCTGGAATAAGCCAACCGAAGAAAAAGCAAACGAATGGAAGAATTCATCTGGTGGACTGATTCGTTTGTTTCATTTGAACAACTTTAAAAAATCACATTAATGGTTGGTATGCTTTTGTGGATATGATTGGATAGGATATGATATTAAATAAAAAAGTATTGAATAATTTTTTTTTAATCTGATATACACCGAATATAATATCAAATTTATATTCTTTTAATCTTATTTTTTTCTAATTCATGCACCAAACAAATAAAAGATATAAATTTATCTCTAATCCTATCCATATCTATCCTAAAATAATTTAATATACTCTTAAGGCATGTTTGATTCATAGGATAGATATGGATAGGATTAGAGATAAATTTATATCTACGAAATATTAATATAAAATAATTTAATTAGATTGATGATTTGAATCTACGAAATTAATATTGGACCAATTGTCCTATTGAACTATACGTCGATCTTTCTTCGCCCAAATTAGTTTTAGATTAATTACTTAAATATATTTTAAATTATGCACTTGGTCTCATTTATGATCAATTCCAAAATATTATCAAATTATATCTCAAACTTTGACATTTGTCTCAATTACATCCTTCCGTCAACTCTCAATTGACAATAAAGCGATGACATGGTGTTCTGACATTGATTAAAATAATATTTTATATTTTATATTAAAAAATTACTTCATGTTCACCTCGACATGACTTAGAGTGATTCTTTAATGTGAAATAAAAACAAATTATTTTATATTATTTAAAATAAATTAAATTGATTTTTTTATTTTTTAAATACAAAATATTATTTTAATCCACGTCAGAAAGCCACGTCATCGTCTTAACAAGGCTGCAGACAGAGAGTTAACAGAAGGATGTAATTGAGACAAATATTAAAGTTCAGGATATAATATGATAATATTTTAGAATTGACCACAAATGAGAAAAAATACATAGATCAGAATATATTTAGGAAATTATTCTTACTTTTAAGTCTTTTCGGGGCACAACATGAAATTAATGATCCATAAGCTGTACCCAACGAGTCCAAATAATCTCATATGAATTGTTATACTTTTAAGTCCGAATATGAAAGTAGATTTTTTTTAAAAAAAGTTAGGGACTTGTTCGTAATGATTCTATCATCTCTTATACAATATTTTCATTCAGTATAAAATTACAAAAATCAGAACTGCAAAAAATATTTATCAAAATTGAAACTAATTATGTCAGGGTACTCTTAATGTCCTTATATGTTGTTTTAACAAAATAGAATATGAAACAAAATAGTAAACAAAAAAAAAATTGTTCACCTTTGCTTGGTGTGCCCTCACATATGCCCTTTGGCGTCTTATCTTTTCCCCTTCTTGCCATTTTCTAACCAGTCAAAGTTAAAATAAAGCTCTAAAATCTATTTCAACATTTTCCTCTACTCTGCTATCCTCCCGCTCCCTTATTCATTCTTCAAACCCTAGCCTCTATTGATTTATAAGATCACGCCTAGGACCTTGTAAGGAGGAGAAAAGAGATTTTGAATGTCCTCAAGGCACTAATGACGATAGAGAATAAGCGAGGAGGAGTAGGTGATAGGTGATGACGGTGTGCTCACAAGGCATTGACGAAGGTGGCTATAAGAGAGGTTAGAAGAAAAAGAAGCAGATTTTTTTTGTTTATGCGATCAATATGTTGTTTCACTTTGCAATGTGAGCAAGGTAGCTTTTTTTTTAATCAGAACAAAGTGAATATAATAAAATTACTCAGCTAAAGCCGATACAAAAAAGTCGTCGAGCAAAATATCCTCCAAACCATGAGGACGAATAGACGACCAGATTACAAAATCACCCTCATTCCATGCCCTGTTTGCTGCCCAACGGGCAGCTTTGTTCCCTTCTCGATAGCAAAAAGAGAAGCCTGCACAATTACAATATGTCAACAAAGATCGAATGTTGTCTACAATGAAACTAATAACCCAAGGTGGGTCACAAAGGTTACATGGGACATCAATTAAGATTTTTGAATCGGATTCCAAAATAAAGGGTGGCAGCGCCTTTTCAATTGTTGATTTAATGCTTTCACAGGCCGTGAGTGCTTCCAACAACATGACATTATCACCACATTCTTTAATTCTGACAGCTCCCAAGCATAATCCCAAGGAATCACGAATTACAATTCCTAAGCCCACCTACACAATCAGGCAGCAAAGCATCACAGCTTACTTTAATTAGAATGTTCGATGCTAGAGGAATCCATTTAACTAGAGATCGATTAAAATTACTTGTACCCTCAGGTACATTGCTAAACTAGTAGTTACTAGCAAAACTTGGGATTTTATTCACAAGGCAAGTTGGGGCAAGCTGCCTAGCCTCCTATATATGACTTTAGGTTCCTAGCATAACAGAAGAACCAACATGAGTTAGCAATTACGGTATTAAAGAAAAGATGGCATGGATGGGTACCTAAGGGAGAGTTTAGCCAATCATCTGTCAACCAATTATGGTGGTTAGCCATATGGTGACAAGTTTTGGCCAAGAGAAGGTTCCAAACAAGTTGGACATAATCATAATTAAAAAAAGGTGATCACATGATTCGATGGAGGCAGTGCACATAAGGCAGGAGATAGGCGTATGAATTCCTAAATGGTGGAGTCGGGATCGAGTAGGTAACTTCTTATGAAGAAGTTTCCAACAAAACTAGTGAACCTTAGGATAAATTTTCAGTTTCCATAAATGCTTCCAAGAAAGAGGGTTTGCTAAGATATGTTGGTTATGGTTTCTTAGTAACCTATAAGCTACCTTGGCGGTAACATTGCCCATTGACTATCTTTCCAAACATATATAGGTGTCAGCACCAGACCAAATACATCCATACATAATTCGATCGACATTCCAAGCATGATTTACGATAAAATTATTCACAGTAGAATTATTCGAAATTTAGCTACAATCAAAGAAGGTTAGTTTGCATGCAAGAGGCACGTCACCAACACAATTATCCAACATAACAGAAGTATTCAAACTAGATTTAATCACTTTAAGGAATTCGGAAAAAGAATCATAAAAAGTCGATCGGAAAAGCCTCGAGCTCCAAGAGCAATTAGCATTAGGCTTACTATTAGTCTTAAATCTTTAGGTTTAATAGTGACAATACTCTGCCACATGGAAGGGGTATCATTAAGATAGCTTTGGACCCTTTTAGCTTGCAAGACACTACATTTATTATGTAGATCATGTATACCAAGTAGAGGTTGCAATGAGCCGTGCCTACGCCTGGCCATCTCCGGTGTAATATCTTAGATATTTTATTTATTAGTTCTCCATTTATGTTGTGTTGTTAGCCTAGCGGGCTAGTTTGAGGTCGAGCCGAATCGACTCATAGTCCGGTGCGAGCTTGCGAGCTCGGGTAAGAAAGAATATGAATTATTTAATTTCTCTTATGCAAAGATAAATTTGTTTAACTATCCTATTGCGTGTGCTTGAGTTATTTCATTATGTTGTTATGTTATGCATGTGATTTGTGCTTGTGGTAGCATGGTGTTATAATGGATTTAATTAAGTTTAATCGGGTTAGCGGGTTTGGGTTCGGGTTTGGCTTGAGGCAGATGCGGGTTTGCTAAGGGGTTTGTGGAGTTAGGGTTGAGGAGGAAGTATAAAAAACCCTCCCCTTTGGCTTGTGGCTCCCTATTGGAGCCGCACAAGCCTATTGAAGAGAGGAGCAGCCGCCAGCCAGCCGCCCCTCTCCTCTCTCCTCTTGGAGCCGCCAAGCCAATCCCCCTTCCCCTTCTTCTTCTTCTTCCTTTTCCTCTCCCTTGGAAGCCAAGCCGTGGCTTGAGGAGGAGTCGCTGCCCCTCATCTTCCTCTTCTTGGAGCCGGCGGCTTGAGGAGGAGCCGCCGCCCCCTTTTCCGCCCTTGTGCAGCCGAGCCGCTTTCTTTGAGGTCGGATTCGAAGAATGCCGCTTGGAAGATCTTCTCCAATTCTTTTTCCTAATCTAGGTGAGTGGTTTTACCTATCTTTTTTCGGATTCTCTCGTAATCTTGAGCCGATTTGGGCATTTTCTTGATTCTTGTGATTTTTTGTCGAATCATGAATTTTGATCGCCGTGTTCTTGTGTTGATTCATGGGAGGAGGGCCCGAGACTCTCCCTTTGTGGCTCGGCAGCCCTAGGTTTACCCTAGGGGTGCTCGGCCAAGAGAGAAGCAAGGGTGCCCTCAAGGTATTCGATGAAATGCCCAAGTGAGAGTTCTTGTTATCTTGGGGCTTATACCTTGTGTTGCTTGCTAATTTAGGTTCTTGAATTATTGTTGCATGCCTTGGAATAAATCTGCGATTTTTGGATGTGGAGCATGTTTTATAAAAAATAATATTTGATCTTGAAGCCATGAGTGTTCTTGATATGAGATTCTTGATCATGTACTTTGATTCTTGCTTGAAAATTTTCTTGATTCATACTACTCTTGGTTAAACAATCATGATTTGATTCTTGAGAAGTTTTGCCTAAATGATATAATTATGTTGTGTTGATAATTAAGGAATTTATTTCTGTGATTTCGGATTTAATTGCCTTGAGGTGCTGAAAACTCTATTATGTTGAAACATCATGCTGATTTGATAAATCATGATTGATTTTGAAATTCTGTTTGTGATGTGCATAGTTTGCGGAATATAGTCGTGTAATCTATTATTTTGATCAAAAAATATAGTTTGGAAACATAGGATACACTCTGGAGACCAGATTCGGGTTAGATACATTAATTTTGAGCAAACAGTAAGCTAAAACAAAACCCTAATCTTGGTGATCTAAATATTAATTGCATAATTAAAATTGAGCAAATGGTCAGCATAACCTATTATGAACCAACAAATGAAGTTATGCATAAAATTAAACCTCGTGGGTTTATGACATTACGAGTCTAGGAGTTGGAGTCGGATATTGGAGTGTTGAGACGTTTCCCAATAAGGGCACCCCTAAGACACTGTAGGAGAGACTTGACTTAGGTCATGTTGCACCATATCTTTATGAATAGCAGAGAGGCTCCTTGAGGAGCCGAATTGCGGCTAGGCCCGGAAGGTTGGATGGCTAATTCTCAACTTGTGGAACAAGTTCGGATGGGCAAATCCTGATTGTTCCTACGTATCTTGTGGAACAAGTTCGGACGGGCAAATCCTGATTGTTCCCGGGATTCTATATTTAAAGGAATAAGTTTGGATGAGTGAATTCCGATTATTCCTACGTTATCTTTTTGAAATAAGTTCGGATTGACAAATTCTGATTATTCTGGTATGGCCTCGTGGAATTAGTTCGGATGGGCAAAACCCCATTATTCCCGAGGTGATTTTTGAGGAATAAGTTCAGACAGGAAAATCCCGATTATTCCCGTGATATCTTAAAGGGGTAAGTTCGGATGGGCAAACCTCGATTATCCCTGCGATATCTTAAAGGGGCAAGTTCGGACGGACAAATCCCAATTGTCCCTACGCGTCTCATGGAGCAAGTTCGGATGGGCCAATTCTGATTGCTCCCGAGTTTCTTTATATTAGGATAAATTTGGATGAGCCAATCCCGATTATCCTAGTATGTTTTGTTGCCTTAGGGCATGGTAGACTTAGGCCTATTGATCTTCACCGTTTGGGTGTTGGCTGCCTTCGGGCAAGTGGTGGCCAGATGGGCTGTTAACTGGTCACTCCCTTGTGACCTTTCCTGCTTGAGTCAGGAGTTTTGCCTTATGCTTCATATATGTGTTTGGTTTTTCATGGGGGTTGATAGAACCGCTCATTGAGTTCTTTTGAACTCACCCGTTGTCGTTTGATTTTGTTTTGCAGAGCCTGACCGGTGAGGTGGGCTGGAGCACCTAGCGCGGCTGGAGGGTAGAGGAGCAACATTGATCTCATAGCAGTCCTAGTTATGGGTCGTAGTCGAGTTTGTAGTAGTTTGGTCATGCACGTTTGATTTGATGTTTTAGAGTTGGAGTCCCGTGGGGACATTCATGTTTTATTTCAGATTTTATTTGTTAAAAGAACTGTTACTCTTTGGATCATTTATTTTCGCACTTGAACTATTTATTAAAAACTTTGATGTTTTTGAAATAAAAATCTATTTTAAGTTCTTTTTATTGATATAAGTTGTTGTTCCTCTGCTATCTTTATGAGTTGGCATGTGCATGAGTTAGACTGCAGGGTATAGGCACGTATACCCTGGCCGGTCACGTGATCTTGAATTTGGGGCGTGACATCTGGGTCGTGCCAACACTTGGGTCGTGCCCGACAATTAGGGGGTAGGCCCAGCCTGGGCCTAAGCCCGCCCCTTCGAGCTCGGGTTGGGCTCGGGCCGGCCCGAAACTTCCGAAGATTTAAAAATGAAACTTGGAATTAAATGGCCATGAGTTTCAAACCAACGACCTCTAGTTTTATTTGAAATAACTTAACCATTGTGCTAAGCATTTTTATCTATTTCTTATATACATTTTCGATAAGTAAAGCATTAATGAGAATGGAGATAGAAAAAATGAAGAGAATGAGAGAGTATCTATAGGAGATTTAAAATAATAAAATAATATTTTTTTTAATTAATCAGGTCCGACCGTGCTTGGCCCGACTCGAAATTCTTCGGGTCGGGTCAAGCACGGCCCAAGATCGGGTCAGGCCTGTGCTGCCCATGAGCGGGCCCGGCCCATTGCCACCTCTAATACCAAGACCCCCAAGCTCTCCAGGCAATGTGACAACCTCCCATTTAAGAAGGTGCATAGAGCTAAGCACAAGCGAGTGAAGTGGCATAGAGCTAAGCACCGACTTTACCAGCACCAACCTACCTCCAACCTACCTGCTTGGGAAAGATAATTACATTGTCAGGAAGACAATCTAGCATTGACCGAGTCAATCAATTGATTTTGAAATTGAGTAGGGGGCATCTAGGCGAGATTTGGGTGTCATGGTATTTAAAAGGAAAACAACCAACTTTTATGTTAAGGGTAGAGATAATATTCGTCGAAATCCTTTCCTGAGAGGCAACTTTAGGAAAAAATGTTTTCGACTTTTCAAAATTAACAATTTGGCCAGTAAATTTTTCGAAAACCTCAAAAGAATTTTGATAGATCGAATACTTTTAGAATTGGCTCTAAATGTGAGTCAAATATCATCCACAAATAGCAAGTGACCAAAAGTCATAGAGCTTCTTAGTTTGAAAGGCATTAGATAATAGGTAGCTTGCTTACTCTCTATCTAGCTAGACCATACACATTTGTACAAGAGACATTCTGAAAGCACCTAGTTGCTTCCGACAAAGGCCAACCACAGAATAGAGACAACTACTAGTCATGAGCGATAGTGAAGCCTAAAGAGGCGGAAGCAATCACTTGACAAACAAAGCTGACCAGATAAGATAGGCGAGTGAAGTGAGCAAGAGACTAAGCCGATCCAGAAGTGGAGTGGCAAAGGGTACGTATACGTAATTTAACAACATACAACGACATTTAGACACTGTTAAAATTGATTTCGATTTCGATTTTTCTTTTGCTGTTCAAGTTTTTGTCAATTCAGAACTATAAAATTATAAAGTTTAACAAAGTTTTTGCTGTTCATTAATTTCAGATTTGATAACTATAAAATTATACATTACTAGCCGCATAAACACAGGTACAAATTATACAATATGATACAATTTAAATACCACATAAAGTTTGGTTTTACATACCATATAGGATGTACTGAGGGCTAAAATTATTTCATGCCAAATATAATGCACCACTGAACAAAAGGATTGTAAGAAAAGTTTGAATCAGACTAAGTGACAGAAGAGTAATCTTCCTTGTCAAAGGATTAGCTGCCTTTCTAGATCATGTTAGTATTCATCTTTCTACAACTGTCAAATTTGATAGGGAGAAAAAAATCTAAATACAAATCAGAGAAGTGTCTAGTCTCAATAAATGGTGGTGAAGCCGCAAATCCATGAAAACTTTACTTGCGGCATAACATCAAAAGCTGTTCTTCAATTCATTAATGCCATCCGAGATTGACAGTTCATCATGTTCATGCCCGGCAAACAACAAAATCAGCCATTCCTTCAAACAAAATGCTGCAACTTCACTATCATAACGCTTATATCATCCAATGACCCTCTTGTAGCAGATAATTCCACAAGCTTTCTGCATGCAGACAACGTTGTTGCACTATCGGCGTCGAGACAAAATGGCCGAGCTAAATCTACAGCTTCCTGATTGTCTACCTGAAAAGATTTAAAGAATGGATGTTATCATCTTTAACTCAAGAGAGCAGAGATGAAACATTTGTTTTCTGGACTAAAAGAATAATATATATGGGGTGAGAAATTGTACCTTATCCCAGAGCCCATCAGATGCAAGAATTAAGAACTCGCATTGATCTTCAATGTTAATGACTTTAGTCTCCGGCTCCGGTATCACCCATTGTTTGAGATGTGAATCTCCAATTCCTCTGGACACGGCAAGGGAACCTTGCAACCTCCATGTGCCTCGGCACAAATCAACATATCCACCCTGCAAATAAAGAATCCAAGTAATGAGCAAAACTGCACAGAGATATAATTGAGCAGAAACAGAAATATTTCGCAAACTCATGCTTATGAAGCTCATGTCTCTTTTAAAGTGTGTTAGTCCTTTAAAATTTTAGGGCAAACTAGCACATGGCCTAGACACAGATATCCACAGGCATAATAGATTCAAATATAGTATCAAACAATAAAAGCAAGATCTACATGGTGCGTAGTTACTTACAAGGCTCTCAATTCGGTCCCTTTCATCTTCTCGAGAGGGCCGGTGATCAGATGTAAGAGCTTCTGCTTTACCAGCTCGGCTGAGCACAGCACGGCAGTCCCCGGCATTAGAGACAACAAGACAACCATCTCTGAGTAAGGCGGTGACGCAGCAAGCCCCTCCATTCACTTCCTCCTTTAGGAACTCTGCATCAGTCTTCAAGTAACCAATCTTGACAGCCTCTTCTATATTGCCGAAGTCAGCTCCACTAGTCGATACCTCTTCTACTATGAACTCGCCCATGTTCTTAGAAGCGAATTCTGCAGCTCTCTTGCCTCCATGCCCGTCAAAAATGCCGAAGAAGGCCTGCAAACAGAAAGAGGTTAGATTAAGTGAGCTCCGAGAAAAAAATTCGAAGTATCTGAAGAAAAAAATCTAATCTTTTGATAAATCCCAAAAACAATTTTAACGAGAGCAGAACCCTGATTTGATTCGTAAGAACTAGGGATAGTTATAAAAAAATCTTCGAATTTCCCTTATAATTAAAGGAAAAAATTATTTGGAGCTTAATTTTGACTAGAAATCACCAAAATTTATATCAAATCGACTTCTTCCTCGCAAGAGTATAGAAAACCTAGAAGTGCACTTACCAATTTGGGGTCGCCATTGACGTCCAGGGACACCTTATGCCGATCCTCCATCTCCAATCTCTTCCTTCCCCTCTTGCAATACACCGAATACCTCGCGCTCTCCGCCTCCACCTCCCTCCTTCCATTCGCGACATCGGTCGAGAAAGTCATCGCCTCCACCAAGGGGATATCAATCTGCGCCGGTCTCTTCCTCTTCAACAAGGAACCAGAGACGGACGAACTCGAGGATGGCGGGGAGGGAGACGGTTCCACGCCTGCGCCAGCGGCGTTAGATACCCGGAGCGCGCTAGCGGCTCTCTGGAACCGCGACCGGAACGGGGAGGACGAGCACGAGCAGGGAGATGCAGAAGGGGAGCTCGGGTTGAGGGATAGGGTTTCAGGGGATCCCTTGCACGACATCGAGATCCGAGATGGGGAGAAAACCGGCGAGCTCGCCGCGATTGCCACCGAACACGACATCTTCTCACAACGCCTTCGTTACTTCGCTTACTTTTCGGTTCAAGTCTTCTGTTTTTCCTTATGCAAAATGTTTTCTGGTATTTATACTGGTCAGTCTGAGGTCTAATATTCCTGACGAACAAGTCTCGTATTGTGCTCCGAATTATTAACGATAGAGATTGTCCGATCGCATTGCAGTGATTTGAACTACTTTGGCGTTATTGCGGAAACGGGATAAGTAAAAGAATTGGAAGGGACAACGAAACGGGGCTGCAGCTGTTCAGTCAAAGCAACGTAACCGGCGTGTTGGCCAAGTGGGAAAAGTCCGGCTTTTTTGTTTTCTCACATCTGACACGGTCTCCTTGAACCACCGCACTAAGCAAAGAACCAAGATCTATCGGAACCTGACGAACTCGCTCAAAATTCTTACCCTCTTCTTTATTTGAGATTAATATGGGACCCACATGTTTCACAGATATGTATGCTGGAGGGGTAGCCTATATTTGAGTGACAAAAGTACTTTATACGAGAAAAAATCTTAATCAAACAGCCAACAGCGAAAAAGGTCAAAATGTGGTTGCCTGGCGCATTTCTATCCGGAAACGACATGCTCGGTGTTCCATCAACGAGAGGCGATGAAGCGGTGGTGCCTGCTAGGAATCATAATCGAGTCCAAGATGAGTTAATACTTAAGACACGTGATCTCTTGCGGCGGGCCCACACGAGGCGAACGTTGGGAGGAAATTGACCGGGTTTGCGGAATAAATAATTGAGAATAAGCTAGAAAAAAAAGACCGTTCGAACTTGGGAAGGCATTATTGTGGGAATATAATATTTAAGAAATAAAGAGAGGCGGAGGCGGACCGTTGTGGGCCGAGCGACGCACTTGATTAGCTGGAGGAGTAGTGGGGTCAAATTCGTGGTTTACCAGGGTCGACCCACACGGGCATAAATTAGACCGGTCGAAGACTCGAATAGGCACGGGATGGACTGCGTGATTCATTACTCGTATTAGTTTGACTTGTAGTAAATTTGTCCATATATTTATATTAATCAGGAGTTTGCGACAGTGGAAGTTTCTTCGGATACGTAGCCGTTTGATCTACACTTGTTTAGGTCACGTGGTTAATTTATTTTTACTCTTGCTAAGTGAAAAAAAAATTGAATGAAATTTTAAACTATTTAAATATTTTTTAAAAACATCAAACATAACTTTTAATCAACTAGCTTGTAAGTTGAATGGAGAGTGAGGCGTCAGGGGCAAAAGGGACGACTGTGCTGACCAAAAAAGCGGTGTTGATCCTGAGGTTGAAAGAACCTCCGGATGGAAGGATTAGATCTGGTGTTGGGAAGGAGGGAAAGAAGTGTGAAGATTTGAAGAAAAAAAATTATTGGGAGGAGAAGTTGGGATCTCACGGAGTGCGTCTTCTCTTGGGCAAAGTTGTTCAAAGTTGCTGATCCAAGCTCAAATTGGAGAGAGTCGCAAGAGCTTCTGGAGAAAGTGAATAAGATTCAACAATCGGTAAAATGAAGAGTTAAGATCTCGGAGTTGGATCTGGTTGAAGCTCGAAAAGGGAGCAATCTAACTCAGTAGGATAAGTTCATTGGAAGAAATCCCCCATTTAAGTTAGGGAGCAACCTAACTCTGTATGGTAAGTTCTTTGTAAGTTATTTCCTTGCTACAATGGAGGGATAATTTTCAATCGTTGAAAGAGAAGATTGAAGAGATATCAGTCTGGGTACAATTTCCAAGGTTGTCGTATGAATACCTCAACAAAAGTATATTGCCGCAAATAGCTGATGTTATTGGGAAGCCTTTAAAGATTGAGGGGTAAGTTTGCCAGGGTTTGCGTGATGTTGAACATAATGAAATCTATTTAACAAGGAGTTCGGATAGATACTGATAGAGGCAGCTTCTTTCAGTCAGTGGCTTATGAAAACATCCCCATTATTTATTTCAAATGTGGTGTGGTAGGTCATTATGAAGGTTCTTGCAGAATTGGGGCATCAGCTAAAAATGAAAGAGACAAGTGAATTGGTTCATCTTCTAAGGATAGTGAATTAGATGATGAAAATTTGCTAGGGCCTTGGGTGCAAGTCCAAAGGAGGGGTGGTTCAAGTCAATTCAATAAGAAACCTAGTAGTGGCAATCCTTTCAAGGTGTTGGAGAATCCTACATTTGAAGCTGTGCTGGAAAATTCTGAGTTGGGGAGAGAGGGCGATAATCATTTATTTTTTGATGGTAGTAAGACGGTGGATAAAATGGAAGTAGCTAGCTCAAATTCATTTGAAATAAAATGAAAAAAATAGTAGGTGCTGAAATCAAAAAGGAAGGGGACAGCCAATTGAGCAATGAACAAGTCAATGAGAAATTAGCAATTATGCAATTGATGTTGCAGAAGAAGGAAGAGGTAAGGCCAATGACAATTGACAATATGACTCTTAGTAAATCAAAGTTCTTTGATATCAAGACACCCAACAAAACAAATACTTCATACTCATTCACGTTTAAAGCTGTAAGTACTAAGGAGGGCCCTTCTAGAGAGAAAATTGAGAAAGGAAAGGAGCAAAATAATATTGATGTGCTAGCAGGAAAATTATCTGAATTGTTCAAAAAAAATTGTATAATAAAAATGCAGAGGAAGACTTCCTGGAGGTTGGTATTAGTCCTGAATTTTCTAGAAGTGACAGGAAAGAGGGATCAAAATTTAGAAGATGGTCAACATCTGACAAAAATATCTTCAGCATTCTAATGGAATACAAAGGTGTCAAAAGCAAAAGGAGAAAGAATCCCAAGGAGAACAGTGCCTTAAAGGATGATGATGATCCAAGCATAAAAGAGAAGGGGGTCTCAAGTTGTAATCCTTGTGTTTCATGAAGATATTTTCTTGGAATGTTAGGGGGGCTCAAAAAAGAGAAGCATTAGCATATCTGTGGATTATTGTAAGGCAACACAATATAGATATAATTGTTTTGCAAGAGACACATTTGATTCAGGAGGAAGCTGAGGTGTTCTGTTCTAGATATAATAGAAATTGGAAGAGTGAAATCATGGTTGATACAAGAAGAGCATGTGGGATTATTTTGTTATGGAAAGCTAGAAAATTTGATGTCAGATGTGTGTTCAAAAATGATCAATGTATAAACTGCATTGTCAATCATGAGGATGGGAAAATATTTTTGTTATCTGGATTATATGCTAGCACTAATTACAACAAAAGAGGACTGTTGTGGCAAATGTTCAGAGAACTAAATATTGAGCAGATCTCATGAATTATAGTATGAGACATGAATTATATCAGGGTTGAGTTTGAAAAAATTGGAGATAGAGAGTTTTACTTCTCCAAAGCAATGAAGGTTTTTAATTTGTTTATTGAGGAGGTTGGCTTATTGGAAGCAAATTATAGTGGTCCTCATTTTACCTGGGTCAATAACAGGAGAGGGGAAGCAAGAATCCAAACCAGATTGGACAGAGTATTGTATAATGCTAATTGGTTGAATTCAAATGCAGCTATTAAAGTCAAACATCTTCGGATGGTGGATTCAGACCACAAACCATTATTGGTCATTTGTGACAAGGAAATAAGAGGGGGAAGTAAAGAACAACCTTTTATCTTTGAGCATTTCTGATTTGAATACAAAGAAATGTTCGAAATTGTCACGAAGAGTTGGGATGAAGAAAGACCTGATGGATCCTCAATTGCAGAAAAGCAAAAATATTTGACAGAAGTTCTAAAAAATTGGAACAAAAATAGTGTTGGGATCATTGAGAAGAATCTGAATGATAATTTAGAGATGTTGAGGGAGATGGAGTTGAGAGATGCAAATGGCTAGTGTTCTGAGGAAGAAATTTTGAAGATGGAGATATTGGCAAGAAAGGTGGGTGCTCTTACAAAATAAATTCAGCTAAAGTGGTGGTCGAAAGCAAAAGGCCAAATGGGTGGAGGAAGGAGATAAAAATTCAAAATTCTTCCACAATCTTGTGAAGTTGAGAAGAAGTAGAAACAAAGTTGATAGAATTGAGATAAATGGTAGGGTGACAACTGACAGTAGAGATATGGCTGGTGAATTTGCGAAATGGTATGAGGACATGTGGAGTAATCTTGCTGATAGTGACATTACCAGATCTACAATTGAGGCCCTTTCATGGTCAAGTATAAAAAAGTAGAGATGTAAACTCTCTTGAAAAAGCTTTTAGTGAAGAAGAGACATGGCTTGCAATTAATTCTCTGTGGAGAGGTAAGAGTCCTAGTAATGATAGATTTATTTTAGAGTTTTATATTAATTGTTGGGAAATTATAAAAGGAACTATTAAGGAAGAATTCAACAGAATACATTATTATGAGAAGATCCCTGAAGAATGGAAAGTCACTAATTTGGTGATGATCCCTAAAATTGAGAAGCCGGCAAGGGTACAAGATTTCAGGCCCATTGCACTTTGTAATGTGATATACAAAGTGTTTGTAAAAATTATGGTAAACAAATTTAGAGGTTGTATAAAGGAAATTGTAAGCAAAGAGTAGTATGTTTTTGTTCCAGAAAAAAGTATACATGACTGCATTTTAATTCTGAATGAGGTGGTTAGCTCAGTAAGCAAATCAAGATCAGATAAGCCTTTGATAATTCTAAAACTTGATTTAGAAAAAATGTATGACAGAGCTAGATGGGATGTTATTTTGATTATAATGAAGAAGATGGGGTTCCCGGATAAAGTTAGAAGATGGACTGGTGACTGCATGGGAGGTGTTAAGTATGCTTGCAAGATAAATGGGGAGAAGTCCAGAATGTTTGAGAGTTACAGGGGATAAGACAATGGGGTCCTTTATCCCCCTATTTATTTATTATTATGGAACAATTGTTGTCTCTGATGCTGAATGAAGTTGTAAACATCAAGAAGATAGTCCCCTTCAAAAGTGGTGATGTTTGTTTTAGTCGTACACTTTATGCTTATGATATAGTAATCTTCATTAAAGGGAATCAGATGTCTTACAGGAACCTTATGGCTGTGTTAAATGAGTATTGCTCTTTAACAGGACAAAAATTGAATTTGAAGAAGTCTGTAATAATTTTCCCTGAGAAATGCAAAAGTGAGACAAAGCATAGGTTATCTCAACTGCTAAACATAAAGGAAGGAAAGTACCTTTTCAAATATCTGGGGTCTAATATCTCTCCTAAAAGGCTAGAGAAGAGCTATCAGATAAAGCTTGTGCAAAAAGCCAAATGTAGAATTGATTCCTGGGCCAGCAACCAATTGTCGCAAGTTGGGAAATGCATAATGTTAAATTCAGTAGTAAGTTCAATCCATACTTATTCACTAATGACATATTGGGTGAGTGAAGAGGCTGTCAAGGAGATTACCAAGGTTGAAAAAAAGTTTTTTTGGTCTAGCAGTAAAGAGAGAAGGTCTGCTAACTTAGTAAGTTGGGATATAGTGACTGATTGCAAAAGAAAAGGGGTTCTGGGAGTAAGAGATTTGCAGACTATGAAGAAAGCAACTATGGCTAGAAGAATTCTCCCTATTCTCAACAAAGAAAAGAATGGTTGGTGCTCCTTCCTAAATGAGAGATGTAGAATATAGCACCCTTGGATGCATTCTAAAGGTAAGGATTTATCTTGGTTCGGGAAAGCAACAGCTAGAAGTATGTCTTTTTTAAAAGAAGGATTGAGAATGGCTGTAGGAAATGGAAAACAAATTAGAATGTGGGAAGATCGCTGGGTTTCTCCTGTTCCGTTTGAGAAGTGACCTACTTTTCTAAATGTTCCTGAGCTAAGTAAGTTTCAGAATGTTTGTGAACTCATGAGAGGAGGGTTGTGGAATCAGAAAGTGTTGGCAATGTGTTTTGGGCAAGAGCTAATCTACTCAATCAATGATATTGTGATTAATTCAGGAGATGCTACTGATAGGTGGATTTGGGCTCCAGCTTTAAATAGTAATCTTTCAACCAAAAGTGCTTATATTTTTATCAAAGAAAAGGATGAACATTCAAAGGAGTTTGAATTTGATTGACCTAGAATTTGGAGGCTAAATGTACCGGAGAGAGTTAATGTGTTCATGTGGAAGTTGCTGTCGAACCGGTTACCTACCTCAAAATGGTTTGGAAAATTCTCAGGAGTTGAGGCTGAAAAATGTAGTATTTGTGAAGATTGTGAGGATGATTCATGACATCTTCTCAGGCAATGTGCATTTGCTTCTCACTATTGGAGTTTTGTCCCCAAAAAATAGAACTACAAGTTTATTCATCAGGAGGAATGGAATTCAGGAGGATGGTTGAAGGAAGCTGATAACCTGGATAAGGTCGCATGAGAGAATTTGATAGCTTTTCTAGCAATGTTATTTTGGCTGCCGTGGAAGAATATGTACAATGCAAAGTTTAAAGGGAGGAAGGAGAGGGTGTATTCCTTGTATGCAAAAGCTATGAAAGAGGTTAATGACTATGTTGCAAGAGAGAGGATTAAAAATAAAATCATATGCAACAAAGACTCTATGAGGATATCAGAAGCAACTGAAGAGTTGCAGCAAGCTTTGTCAGAAAAGTTTCTATTGTGTGATGCTGCTTGGAGAAATGGAGTGGAGGCAGTAGCAGGTTTTGTATATGGTGAGCAGTATTCGTGGAAGGTAATTGGGGTAGGGATCATCAAGGCATGTAATCTTTCGAAAGCATAGTTAAATGCAATATGGTATGACCTTGATAATGTTTGAAGAAAAAAAAAAGCTGCAATTCAATGTGGGTAGCCTCTGATTGCAGTAATACCATTAAGATGTTGAGAAAGGAAGTTGTTATTTCATGGAATCTGATTTCTCTATCGACAATACACGGAGGATTAGCAAATTGTTAAATGTCAAAGGTTGATTTTTTCTAAATAGAGATAACAATGTAATTGCACACTCTGCTGCAAAGCTAGGTATTTGTTCTGGTAAGGAGAGATTTTGGCAAAGTAAAGAGGAGTTTAGTAGTTATAACGAGGTGTTATGTAATTGTAATAGACTCTTTAAGGAGTTTTTGAATAAGAATGATTCAGGTGGACGTGAAGATAATTTCTTAGGAAGCTTCTTCTCTTCTCCCTGATTTCGAATTTAAAAAAAAAAAAAATCAAACATATACTATCACTTCTATTAGAGCCTGTTACCTATCGATCTTTTTTTCTTTTCTAATTAACTGAGCTAAGTCTTTCTTTAGAATCAGGTCTCGAACATTGCCTAAAGAATTGTTTTCGAGCCATTATTTGGATGACAAACCAATTTAATTAACACGTGCTTGGAATTCAAAAGACAGTTCTTTAATTTGATTCATTCTTTAATTTCTCCTCTACTGAGCTTAGTCATCAACTCTTGTCTCTTGCGAACTGCCAAGTCTAAAGAAGCTCGAGTTGACTTGGCTTCAAAAAATAAGTCATAAAAAATAATTTCCAATCCCACCGTGGTTTGAAGAAAGCTGGATATGAAAAATTACACACATGACATCCGTCCCTGCTCATATAATTTAATTAATCTTTTAGGGCAATATTTATTTCACATGGTAAAAAAGAATAATATAAGAAACGAATTTATATCTATTTTTTTTTGTTAAGATCATGATTAAGAAAAATATGATTAAAACTTTAAAAGAATATAAGGGCACGTTTGGTTAACGAGACCAAGTATGTTTCATTATTTCGATTTCACTGAAATCAAAATAGCTTACGAAAACGTGTTTGGTTCAACGTTTTCATGAAACTGAATCGAAATCAGAATGAAAATAAAATTAGTTTTCTTAATAAAAATAAAAACACCCGAATGTTAGGTGCTGTTTGATTTGCGAAAACTAATTTCTGGTTTGATTTCAGTGAAATTAAAATTTTGGTTTCGAAAACTTGATTTTGATGTTTAGTTT
Source organism: Canna indica (assembly GCA_034359265.1). NCBI lineage: Eukaryota > Viridiplantae > Streptophyta > Magnoliopsida > Zingiberales > Cannaceae > Canna > Canna indica. Next base: position 71,835,945 of record CP136894.1, on the reverse strand, counting down.
TCAGTTTTTTGAAAACGCATTTGGTTAATAAAAAACAACATCAATTTTAGTTGATTGAAATCAATGAATATTTATTTGATTATAAAAAATAATATTATTTTTTCTTGAACAATTTTAATAGTAATTTACTTTTTGATTAAATAGTAAACTAATTTACAAGAAATAATTCATCAAACTTAATATGATTGTAGAAGAAAGTCATATATTGTATTTGTAGCTAGTTTACAAAATTAAATATTTGCTAATATGGTTATAAAATATTTGCAAGCTTTAATTAATTTCATTTATTTGTAATTTAAAATCTTTTGTTCCATTAGATATATAATTAATTAATTAATATTATAAAATTTTATAAAAATAAATCCAGTCTAAAATTAATTTTGATTAAATTATAAATAGTTTGATTATAAAAGAATTAAGTTATTTTAAAATTTAGGATTGAGTCAATTAGATATAAACTAATTTAATTAATTTATCAATTTAAGATAATAGTTTCAGTTAAAAATAATTATTTTTATTTTTATTTTTATAAATTAAATATAATAATTTATTTTTAAATTAATTAATTTTATAAAAAGAATTTATAATTACAAAACGTAGACGTGATAATATACCCAAGACCTAGGCAACATATCCGGATACTACTATCACTTGAGCGCGCACAAATGAGTTATTATTATTATTATTATTATTATTATTATTATTTAAATGACATGGAACAATCTCGATTTAAATGAGTGAGGGTCAAAATTGTCATCTTAATGTATATATACACATCCACCTAGAAAGAGTGGTCAATCTTCCAAATATAATTCACAAGATTTGATGGAAGAAAAATCATTCAAAAAGGTTCTTCTGCATGAATAACACTATTAAAATCTAACTGGAATCTTAAAACAAGTTGACTCACTAGTTCCTTAATTAATCGAAGAATAGTTTAATTACAAAAACTAGATAAAAAAATAAGAATAGCAAGAAATAAAATTGGATTGGCTGATCATTTGAGTAAAAAGAATAATAGTTTCTTGCATACATAACAAGAACTATTGTTAATTATAATCAAGTTATGTTTCAAATGGATGTACTTTCTAAAGACCCACAAAATAATAATAAAAGTAAGATATAGGAAACCATGCATGCATGGACGTCAAAAGTTTCAGATTAGCGCCCAAAATAAAATTTGTTATCAAATTTGTACTCACATTTCTAAAATCACGTCAAATTTATCTTTTTTTATCATCCGACCTATTAGAAACGGATGAAAATGCTGAGATAATTTGATATGTTAGCGTCCACATTGAAAAGAAGAACATAAGAAACAATACATGATCTTTACATGCATTGGAGAAATGAAATACGCTAAGATAAAAATAATATTTAAAGCCACTTAGTTATGGAATGAATATGAATTTTTTAAATTTTGTATATATCGACCATAATATCAATTATATATATATATATTTAATTTATATATTAAATAAATAATAAATATTAATTTATTTTTTATCGTATTCTTTTTCATCATACAAATTAAATATGCCCTTAGTCTATTTTTGTCAGACTTGGGACATAATGGCATATGTCTAGATTAGGTGCCGGCCAATTTGTGAAATCAACCCAATTGGATGCGGTTGCAAATATGGGCCCATTTGTGAAATCAGCCCAATTTTATAAGCATTTGTTTTTCCCTCATTTCATTTGGTGATCACAAATAACACAGTTTAGGCATATAAATATTAAATTCTTGATTATTATTTTTTCAAAAAAAAAGATAACTTGAAATTAACGAAGATAACTAGGATCAGAAAGATCCCTTACAACAATATCTAGCAGTTAGTTCTTGATAAAATTTAATTGCCCTTATTATTAGTTACCAATTGATAATAAAGTATTATTATAATGATATGTATAATAAGGTAAATTCGTGTCTCCATCACAAGACCGCCACCAAACGTGTCGCTCGCCGAGCTCTCAGGCCCTCTCCTTCCTCCAAGTGGTGCCACCCCCTCCCGCCTGAGACCGCCCTCCCTCCTCTATTTAACCCTTCCCCGGCCTCTCGCCCAACTCATCCGCTTTTGCATGTTGAGGCGACTGAGATTTGAAAGGCTTGCATTGAGATCATTATCATCAGGAGGAGCAGCAAGAACAATGTCGACCGAGCAGGAGAGGCGCGAGCTTGACGACCGGGCAAGAAGCGGCGAGACCGTCGTCCCTGGCGGCACCGGAGGCAAGAGCCTCGAGGCTCAGGAACACCTCGCCGAAGGTACGTAATGCGGGACATATATAATTAATTAACTCGATCGATCAAATGGCTGATTCATTATTGAAATGCGTGTGGATATATAGGGCGGAGCCGAGGAGGGCAGACGAGGAGAGAGCAGCTGGGGACGGAGGGGTATCAGGAGCTGGGGCACAAGGGGGGGCAGACGAGGAAGGAGCAGATGGGGACGGAGGGGTACAAGGAGATGGGCCGCAAGGGCGGGCTATATATCCACCATGGAGGAGTCCGGCGGAGAGCGGGCGGCGAGGGAAGGCATCGACATCGACGAGTCCAAGTTCAGGAAGGATCAGTAATATAATAAGCTGCCGCCGCCGCCACGGCCGTCGTCGCAGTCGTGGTGGTGTACGTAGATGGTAGGAATGGTAGTAGCTACGTAGTAGGAACTGAGTTTGGTTAGGTGTTTACTAGCTAGCTTTGTTTTCTTGCAAGCGTGCTGTGATCAGGAGATGTAGGGTTGGGATGTGTTTTGGGAACAGCTCTGATCCAGCGGAGTGGGGTGTAGTTAAGTATGTACGTCTAATAATTAGTGTGGTGTTTAAGATAATGAAGTGTAATGCAAGTTGTATGTTGTGTACTTCCTCCGATTTCACGATAAGTGCATTTTTAAATTTTTTTTAAAAAAAATTATATTAAGGAAAACTTTAGACTTCAATATAGTATTAATTTTTTTATATAAATTTTAACTTTTAATAAAAAAAAATTCATCAATGATGTACATTGAATATCAACCAATAAAGTATTCACTGAGAATATTAAAAGTCACACACCATAAGTAATTTAGTTTTTAAAAAAATTGTTAGAAATTAGGTTATTAAATAATTTTCTTAATATATATGTCAAAGTCTAAAAAAATTATTTATTATGGAACAAGTAATAATTAGTGTGGTGTTTAAGATAATGAAGTCTAATAATTAGTGTGATGTCTCAAATTAAAGCATCATTTATTTATTTTTATTTGTTGAAAAGATAATTATTGATTAAGCGATAGGTGAATTTTTTGCAAAAAAATGATATAGAAAAGTGAGACACAGATATACATTTGGATAACACAATTTATTTTAATTTGAAAGGTAAAAGGGTAATAGGTAAAAATGTAATGTTTTGTAATAATTTGAGTTCATTGAGGTAATAAGAAATTTTAAATCTTTAAAAGGGAAATGAGGATGCATGTCGGAACGAAAACAATTGCTATGGAGCTCGGCTCCATATAAGTTGTATTCTGGTGGAACATATGGCGTCTTCACTTGGCTTGGCTGCATAAAAGTTCAATTACATCATCGACACTGACAGGACAGTATCGAGTATCAGTTTCAAAATTTTAGATCCTTTTACTTTAGAGATTTACCCTCAGTCTCAATTGCTTATGCTCAATAATTAATTAACCATTTATTACGAAATTTAGAATAATTTCTTATAGGATCTACAAAATTCGAATTCGGCAAGAGAAATAAAAAATCAGGGGCGGATCCAGTGTAATCTCAGGGGACAATTGCCCCTCATGAGATTGGTTCCCCCTTTATATTATATATATATATAAGTATTTTACTACATAAATATATTAAATTGTCTTCTTTGGAAATATTATAAAATATTCTTTTATGTATGATTTTATATTTTATCCCTCCTGAAATAATTTTCTGGCTTCGCCCCTATAGAAAACCAAATTTGATAATAATAATGCGAAAAAATAAAAAACACAAGAGGTTTGGGGCAATTTTCTATAGGACCTATAAAATTTGAACTCGGCGAGAGAAAAGGAAAATTTAATTCGATAATAATAATGCGAAAATATAAAAGACACAAGAGGATTAATTTGGTTCGGACTCGACAAAGTGTCGATCCTACGTCCACGAGGAGAAGATGAGACTACTTTATTAATTTCAGAAAAAAAAACATTACAATAAGAGCGACAATAATCTAATTCCTCTTCAGAATACAATAAATTATCTTAAATAAATTGAATTTGAAATTGGTACGGAGTAGAGGCATTGTCTCTGCAATATCTGTCTTGAAATTGAACTCTTACTATTGTATGTCAAAAATTAAGAAGAGACACTCCTTGGAAAATAGTTATAGTGGCACTCTTAATTTTCTAAATCTTTGAAACTCTCATATGTTGAATTCTATCTTCCTTTCGGTGTGGAGTGATTCGAAATTATGTTGCGATTTTCAGAGGATCAATTGGAGGCTTTGAAAGTGTAGTCATTATCCTTAAGGAATTTATGCGCCCCCACTATTTTGCTTCTGGGTTGATAGCGAATTTCCTCTAGGATTTTATAAAACTAGCACAAAAAATTCGAACAGCAAGATCCAAAATTTCCCACAAAAACACGTTAGAGAACAAATCATATTTTTCATTTGAAAGAAGCAGGTATTTATAATAACTTAAGCACACTTTACGAAAAGTTACAACTTTTCGAAAATAACCGTAAAAGTGCCTTTTCGAAAGAAAAAAATTATTTAAATATCTTTTCAAAAATAATTGTTTGAATTATAAAATTAATATATATATATATATATATATATATATATATATATATATATATATATATATATATATATATATATAAAAAATTAATTTTTCGGGCCAAGGCCAAGGCCAAGTACAAGTGTCATCTGTATTTGACTATTATAATATTAAATAATAGTCATAATTTGTATACCTCTCCATCAAAACTTCTCAAGTAGAGGAGTATAACATATATATATATATACACTTCTAACTTTTGAAAATTATCTGACGTGGGACTAAATCACTAACTAATATAATAATCCCCCACTTAGTTAGTGATTAAAATACTTGACTTAATCATTTATGCATATAATAGATGTATTCCAACTTGAACCTATCACTTGTATAAATTTTCAAACCTTATCGAAATTGATGGTTAGATGATAATCTATTAAACCATAATTTCTTTATTGACAAGACGAAAAATTTATACTTATAAAATCATAAATCAAGTCAAACTCTTAATATATCCATCGTAAGCTTTAGCACCATATTATGGCCTTGTGCTACCTCTTGAAATTATAAACACTTACAAAATTTTATGTCCCAAACTTTGATTGAAGCGGAACCATTTATTGTGTTTACTTAGGTGAAGATTTAACCAAGTCCTTTGTTTTGGACTTACTTAATTCTCAATCTGAACTCTGTTTCTTCATTAAGAGTAATTTATACTCACCCTCTTTTTCTTAAGTACTATAAAATTTCTAGTACTTACTAACTGTCACAAGTTATAACTTGTTGTTACCTTTTGAACCTTTAGAATTACTAAACAATAAGAAAGGTAATATTCTCATTACTAATGACAAGTTATAATGCCTTTAGACCCATTATACTTGTAGTACTTATTGTCTTATCTCTCGAGAGTCCTTTAATCAATGGGTCAGCAAGTGCCCAAGTGCCATCTTTATTTGACTATTATAAAATTAATTAATAGTCATAATTTGTATACTTCAAAATTCCATCAAAACTTCTCATCAAGTAGAGGTGTATAACATATGTATATATACACTTCTAACTTTTGAAAACTACCTGATGTGGGACTAAATCACTAACTAATATAATAATCCCCCACTTAGTTAGTGATTAAAATACTTAACTTAATCATTTATGCATATAATAGGCGTATTCCAACTTGAACCTACCACTTGTATAAATTTTCAAACCTTATCGAAATTGATGGTTAGATGATAATCTATTAAACCATAATTTCTTTATTGACAAGTCGAAAAATTTATATTTATAAAATCATAAATCAAGTCAAACTCTTAACGTGTCCGCCGTAAGCTTTAGCACCATATCATGGCCTTGTGTTTTAGACCCATTATACTTGTAGTACTTATTATCTTATCTCTCAAGAGTCCTTTGGTCAATGGGCAAGTGCCCAAGTGCCATCTTTATTTGACTATTATAATATTAATTAATAGTCATAATTTGTATACCTTAAAATTCCATCAAAACTTCTCATCAATTAGAGGTGTATAACATATGTATATATACACTTCTAACTTTTGAGAATTATCTGATGTGGGACTAAATCACTAACTAATATAACAATCCCCCACTTAGTTAGTGATTAAAATATTTGACTTAATCATTTATGCATATAATAGGTGTCTTTCAACTTGAACCTACCACTTGTATAAATTTTCAAACCTTATCGAAATTGATGGTTAGATGAGAATCTATTAAACTATAATTTCTTTATTGACAAGATAGAAAATTTATACACATAAAATCATAAATTAAGTCAAACTCATAACGTGTCCACCGTGAGCTTTAGCACCACATTATGGCCTTGTGCTACCTCCAGAAATTATAAACACTTACAAAATTTTATGTCCCAAACTTTGATTGAAGCGGGACCACTTCTTGTATTTACTTAGGTGAAGATTTAACAAAGTCTTTTGTTTTGGACTTAATTCTCAATCTGAACTCTGTTTCTTCATAAAGAGTAATTTATACTTATCCTTCTTTTCTTAAGTACTATAAGATTTCTAGTACTTGCTAACTGTCACAAGCTATAACTTATTGTTATTTTTTGAACCTTTAGAATTGCTAAATAATAAGAAAAGTAAAATTTTCGTTACTAGTGACAAGTTATAATGCCTTTAGACCCATTATACTTGTAGTACTTATTATCTTATCTCTCGAGAGTCATTTAGCAAGTGCTCAAGTACCATTTTTATTTGACTATTATAATATTAATTAATAATCATAATTTATATACCTTCAAATTTTATCAAAATTTCTTATCAAATAGGGGTATATATATATATATACCCTTCTAACTTTGAAAATTTTCAAATCACTAACTAATATAACAAATTATATATCAGACTTTTTTTTATAATGCATAGAGAAATTATATCCCAAAGAAATTGTGTCGAAGCACGACTCATAAATTTATCCTAGGCGTCTGATTAAATCGCACGGCTGCAGTATTTAATTTGACCGAGAATATTGCAATTCAGGCGGTGTGCATCTTCATCCGTAGATCAAAGCGGTATGAAAGATTTGGACGGTGGTGATTAATTTCAAAATCCGTGCAAGGGACACGATCAACAAAAGCGGCCTGCTGCGTGCGCTGCAAAGAGAAAAAGTTGCAGCTGTTTGACTTTTGACATATTGAGATGCTGCCTCGAATTGTGTGCGGCAATTGAGGCAGCATCAGCACAGCACCATGTGCAGCGAAGTAGGTGGGCTCGGCCCACATGGACCGGACCGTGCCCAGAGATTTTTTTTTTTCTTTAAATCCGATTCGAATCCAATTTGAGTCGAAGTAGATAGGCTCGACCCACATGGGCCGGCCGAACCCACAGAAAAATAATTTTTCTTTGAACTCAATTCGGATCCAATTTGAGTCTATTCCTAACATCTATCTTAATTAGGGATGATCATGGACCGGTTAACCGGTCCATTAATTTCGGTTTTTCAAAATCATTAATCGTAAATCGGTCCATTAATTTCGGTTAACCGCTATTTCGATTTCGATTTTTTCGGTTCGATTAACCGATAATTTTTTATTAATAAATAAAAAATTTTAACCTACAAATATAATAATATTATGCAAATTATGGAGAAGAATTCAAACAAATACTGAATTCTCATTGAGAAAAAAGAAAAAAGAAAAGTAAAACCACTTAAACCAAGATGTTGTTCTAAAAAAACTAATATTTTTATTTTTATTTTTTTAATATATTTTTTGATTTTTGATTTTTGATTTTTTTTAAATTTTCTATATTTTTTATATTTTTATATGTTTTTTATAATTTTCTGTAATTTTTATATTTTTTTTATAATTTATAAATAGTTATTTAATATATAAAATTAATAGATTATATCAAATCGGTCGATTAACCGAAATCGATGAACTTTTTACCTCTCGGACCGAAACCAAAACCGAAATCGAAAACCGATTAAAATCGTAAAAATCGGTTCGGTTAATCGAAAAAATCGATTCGATTTAGAATAGATTTTTTTGTGCTCACCCCTAATCTTAATACCAAAACCAAAGAAATGCTTCTAAAACTTCTTTTCAAACTTGTCTGACAATTTGTCCACGAGTACTTTATGCCAATTATTAGTTTATTACACGATGATGTAAGAGTCACAAAATTAGCCTAAAATAATCAGATTTTATTGATTAAACATAATCATTACACAGGAAAATTTGCAACAAAAAAGAAAAGAAAATGCAAAAGCTAAAATACATGAAAATAAAATAAAAAAAATTCAAAAAAAAAAAAAAAAAACGAAAGGGCGACTCGCAGTCTTCTCTCACAAGTCGTCCCGCCATGGGCTGGAAGCTATCCGCGCGTACAAGAACTCGTTCCAGGTATCCGGCAGCCCCGGCAAGCACCAGTGTATGCAGTCCGCGTACTTCGCCGGGTCCGCCTGCTGCTCCTTCGTCAGCAACTTCCCCTGCCGCAGCGTGTGCACCGACGTGTGCGCGTCCTTGCGGTACTCCGACAGCGCCGTGATCTTGACGAAGGACACCGGCACCTTCCTCATGTTCTTGATCACGTTCTCCGCCACCACGAACAGCCGCCAGTCCGTCCCGACCTCGAGCGGGTGCGAGAGGTTCTTCGGCGCCACCGGCCGCGTCTCCAGCGCGCACTTGATCCCGTTCGGGTTGTCCCAATCCGAGCTCCTGCGCACACCCACAGTCAAAACCCCATGATTAAGATTAACCCCATCATCATGCAGGAACTCCTTGCCTCTTTCTACAAACAGGTAAGCTACGGGCAATTCATTAGAACTCTGACGATGATTGACTCCATCATTGTGGATGAAGTCGCTGCGTCATTTTCACAAACAATTGAGCTACAATTTAGCGGGAGCCACATGTGGGCACATGGCGACGTGTACCGAAACAAAGGAGAAGAGCACATGGGATTTGCTTGATCACAAGCAAGTAGAGACGATTCTGCTTTCGTCTTTGGAGCTTTTTTAAAGCTAGGAGGATGAGTTCTTGCCTTTAATGGATGCGGATTCTTCTCCCCTCAATCAATCATCTTCCATGAATGTGGAATGACGAACTAAGATGTTCCAAATTAATTCAAAGTGATGGTCCCCGAGATGCCTTCATCATATTTTTTTCCCTATTCGAAGTGGTGGATGTGTGTGATCTAAGAAATGTATATTACCTTTTCCTATTCAAAGAGATCGAGCTAGCCATTTCAGTTTACTTTTCTCCAGAACTGGTCAAATTTTGAGGGGGTTGAATGTTTTTTTAATGAGAAATGTCAATGCGATGAGGTCAACCATAATATCATGAATACACTAATAATAGTTCTATATGTGGGTGAGCTATATAGATTGTCCATGTGAGCACTCAATCTCTTGTTTTAACTTATTGTCACAATTAAATTACTATTTTAAGCCTACATCATCAAGAAGCTTGCACGCTAGAGAGGAAGAACCTGCTCCCTTTGTTTGACTCAGCATGTTAGTGTTGCTTCTGCGAAGGTTTCATGGCTTTACTTCATCATCTTTGATTCTTTATCAATCGTGTAGGGATCAAAATTGTGGTTTAATTGCTAGTTGTCATCTTTAACTAGATAAGCTTCGAAAATAATTCATTTGAGTTCTAATAAATGGATAAAATGATGATAAAATTGACTGTTCTTACTGGATGTGGTTGGGGGACATGCTCATGAAGAACACCATGGTCCGGTTCGGATTCACATTCTTCTGCACCCACTTGGACCACGTGTTCAACACTCTCCGGTAGGCTAGCGGCCGGTCGACCTCGTCGTACTCCGTCGATCCTTGATCGAACGATCCTCGCCTGTTCCGAAATCAAGATCAGACGGCTAGCGTTGGAATTAATATGCATGCAGTCATCTGGAATTATATAATTCTGAACTGAAGTGGACTCACAGGACTTTCATGGTGGGCGTGTTCATCCACCAGATGTAGGTGTTGAAGATGAGGTAGTCGACGTTCTTCCAGTGCTTTCCGTGCTTGCCGATCGACTTGGGCATGATGATCCGGTTCAGGATGCTGTGCATCCGCGGGTCGTCGGAGTTGGACTCGACCAGGAACGGCGCCCAGTAGAACTCCACCGTCGCGTTGTACTCCTGCGAGAGATGAGTTCGAATTTAATTAATGAGCGCGATTAAAATTAAGATCATATTTCTCTTCATGCTCGATCGAGTTATGCCATTATTAATTGATACCTCGAGGCGGAAGATGTTGAAGGAGCCGGTCTTGGTGAGGCTCTTCTTGTTCCAGGGGACGGCGGATTGGACGAGGCAGACCATCGACTCCCACTGGTTCCGGTTCAGGGAGTCTCCGACGAACATGAGCCGCTTCCCGCGCAGCCGCTCGAGCATAATTTTGGCGTCGAACCGGGGCAGAGTGCAGTGTTTGGGCTGCCACCGCCACTTCTGGAAACCGTCGTCGCGGCGGCCGTTCCTCATGCATGTCACCTGCTCCGTCAAGAACCCGCACTCTGGCTCTTTGTATATGGGGTAGTTCACCTCGTCGTGAACCCACCGCCCGGCAAAGAGGTCGCAGCTCTCCGGCACGTCGAGGACCACCCGTTGCTCCCGCTGCTTCTGCTGCACCACCTCCGGCGCCTTTGCCGCCGCCGCTTCTTCTTTTTCCGCCGCCAGCGGCTCGACCATTCTCACGTCAACCATGACCGCTTTCTTCTCGGTCGACCCTTCCTCGGCCTTCTCCGGCGTCTCCCTCGTTGACGCTTCGACCTGCGACGTTAACTTAGGTTCACCGCCGGCCACGCTTCTGCTGGGCACGGCCACGGGAAATTTCTCCGGCGACTTCGCGACGCCGTCGGTAGTGATCGACTTGACGTCCTCGTTGTACAAGAACGTGAAGAAAAGCACGGATGAGAAGACGATGAGGAAGACAGAGAACTTGCCGTTCTTCCGGGCGGCGCCGCTCCCGCCGAAGGAGGGCGAGTTCTTCATGGTAAACGTCCCCGACGCGAGAAGCGCTACCTTCCGGCGAGGTATCATCGTGATTTAATCCTAGCTAGACGTCGAAGTCGATCAACCGAGCTGCTCGATCGCGTGAATTGAGGAGAAAGAAACGGAAGAAAGATATAAGACGAGTAGAGTTCAAGTTTGTCGCAGATCAACAACAGCAATAGCAAAAGAGAAGCTATAGAAAGCAAGGATGAAGGAAGGAGTAGGTCTCAAAGGAGGGAGAGGATTCGTTGAAGTGAAGCTTTCAAGAGAGGGCTTTCTCTTTGATTGGGTGGAGACGGTTGCTTTCATTATTTTCTTTATTCAATAGCCAAGAAGAACAAGCGATTCATTTGATGAAGTAGAATAGAGGAAGATCATACACATGCATTCTTTTAAAATTCTAACCCTATTTGCGATCCAGCACTAATGAAAAATAAAAAAAGCTATTATATACAAATAATTGGTGTGTCTAATATATATATATATATAATTAATTTTCGATTAATTAAACCAATCGGTTTCAGACAATGAATGGGAGGGAGAGGGTGAAAGAGTTCTGCACAAGCTTCCAAAAATAATTATGTAGTGGTGGTCCTTGATACTATAATTGAACTCAAGAATATTCAAGTGCATGTGTGAACAATTGATCAAATTTGTGATGTTGGTTAGGTTGTATATTTCTTTTAGTATAATTAGGATGGCTAGATTCAAGTCTAACAATGCTATTCACAGTCTGTGGGCACTAATCCAGTGAATAGAACCCAATTTTCCTCTCATTAAGTAGTAGAAATAATATGTGGACCTTTTTTTTCTATGTTAAGTTTAGCTAGCTGCTGGTTGGCAATATCACATGGATTTGGAGTTGGCTATTTTCGGCTTCTGCCTTTATTTTATATGGTTTAATTAACAATGTTCTTCCTACGGAATTATTTAGCTGCCCATATTGATTTTGGACCTTATTAAAAATTGAATTCTAATATATATATATATATATATATATATATATATATATATATATATATATATATATATATATATATATTAAATATTAAGAAAAATAAAAATTAGGATGATGAATGTTCTTGACTGAAGTCGGGGTGATGCGGTCTGACTCGTCTCCTGTTCCGGTGTAGCTCCGATGGAGGGACCCGCAAAAATACTCTGACGCCCAAGTAAGAAAAAATTCCAAGTGTGGGTATAAGAAATTGGAATCTAGATGTATCTGATGTGCGTCGTGTCTCTATATAGTGCAGAGTTAAGATATGTCTGATGATAATACCTTACAGAATATCATAAGGATGTGCTCAGAATGGATTGAGGCTATAATCTCGAAGATGTCATGTTCAAAATTGACTAATTTCTTATAATGAATGATGATGCAAATGTCCTTGTATCACTACTAGAAACTTGGTCTTCAGCAACGGCTATCAGCAACGGTTGCTCAAGCCGGTGCTATTTGCAACGGCATTCTTACGGCCGCTCGAGCCGTTGCAAATATGTTGTATCTGCAACGGCTTTCTAACGGACATGCGAGCCGTTGCTGATAATGTTAATTATCAGCAACGGCTTTCTAACGGAGAAGTGAGCCGTTGCAGATGATAACTTATTAGCAACGGCTTGCTAACGGACAAGTGAGCCGTTGCTGATGATAACTTATCAGCAACGGCTTTCTAACGGGCGAGTGAGCCGTTGCTGATAAGTTTATATAGGTCGCAGATCGCGCCCGCCCCCATTCTTCCTCCCGCTGCTGCCGCCGCCGCTCCTCTCCTCGCCTCTCGCCGCCGCTGCCGCTGCTGCCAACGCCGATGACTCCTCCCGCTGCTGCCGACACTGTCAGGTATGTGCCCTCCGGCTGCCGTCTCTTCCCGTTGCGGCCGGTAGAAAATCCGACTGAAACCCTAAAAATAGGGTTTCGACCGGCGGCGGTCGGCCGATGGCCGCCGTCGGACCTTGTACATTGGCCGGACAGTGTGTTCGGCCAGTGTACGCCGGCGCCGGAATTTGTAGTTTAATAATATTTTATTATTGTTTTTTAATTGTTTTTTAATTGTTAATTAATTATTTAGATTAATTATTTAGATTAGTTATTTAGTTTGTTAGAATAATTTTTAGGGTTTAGATTAATTTCGGAATTATCCACTTCGGACGCGCGCCAGAATCGTCCAATTCGGACTCGCGCCGGAATCGTCCACTTCGGACGGGCGCCGGAATCGTCCACTTCGGACGCGCGCCGGAATCGTCCACTTCGGACGCGCGCCGGAATCGTCCACTTCGGACACGCGCCGGTATCGTCCACTTCGAACGCGCGCCGGAATCGTCCAATATGGACTCGAACGGTCTCGAAACATTTAGAAAATAATCATGCATCCGACGAGTTCATATGTTTCACGTACGCATCGACGAGTCGGATATGATTTAGCAAAACCTTAGATCCGTTCGGGGATTGTATGTTCGTATAAAAGAAATAGATGATCTTTTATACGATGTACAATTCTTGAATTGTCCCTGATTGGACAATTTGGGAATATAGTTATTTGTACTGCACTTGCGTTTTTATTTTAACTGTTATCTAATTATTCTAAATTTTGGCAACATCTCTCTTGTTCTCCGATACGCGCCCAGATGATATGCGTATTCGGAGAACTATAGGGAGATGCTGCCGAAATTTAGAATAATTAGTTAACAGTTAAAATAAAAACGTAAGTGCAGTTCAAATAACATAAATCCCGAATGGAATAGGACAATCTCACCTAAAGACATTAACTAAAGAAATTGTCATTGATTGACAGAATCATGTCGGCTGATCGAAGTTGGATGTACCGACGTCTTGATCGTGGAGCTTTAACGAATGAGTTTCGATTAGGCGTAACATACTTCCTAAATTTCGCCTATTCGAATCGGAATTTCGTTAGCATGGGTGATCAAATCCGATGTCCGTGCCGCATTTGTTCAAATGGACGATTTTTGGATCGGGAGACTGTCACCTGCATCTATATAGCAAAGGATTTGCACCAAGATATTTTCTATGGACTTGTCACGGGGAGTCACGCGAAGTCGGGACGTCGAGCAATCCTGTCGTTCAGACATATGGTGAATCTTCCTCTGCTGGTGCTTCTTCATCCAGTCAATGTAATCCCTATAGAACTATGATACTTGATAGTCTTGGGGGTCAATTCCACCTGAATGATAATGTTGATCGGCCAGTTCTTCAGACATCAGTCCCACCAGATACTACAACGGTTGATATCACAGAAGATAGAGCAGATTGGCGTGTAGTCTGTAAGACAAAAGGTAGAGGAAAAATTGATCCGATAGTAGGAGAAAAAGGCTGATGATGACGATCATGAAATTGAGGAAGCTGGAGATGAAGAAGATGAAGAAGAGGAAGAAGATGAAGAAGAAGAAGAATTCGAAGACTATTATTCAGATGATGATGAATAATTGTAAAGTATATATATTTTATTAAATATATCTCTACTATTTATACAATAATCTGATTATATGTCTGTTCGACAGATATGTCTGGTCGTGGTTATCGACGCAGGAGAGCTTTGGAGTCTCCGATCGGTGAGACTCCAACACTTACTCATGCTGCTGATCCTCCTGTTGCTGATCCTCATGAGGATGATACTGCCGAGGCTAGTACATCCAGACGCAGGCAGCCACGCGGGTCGAACATGTGGCAGCCTCCACCAGCCACAGAGTCACGTAGATTGATTAGCGTGATTGGGGAGCGGTAATATATCATGAATTACGAATCATTACAAATTCATTATATCATATTTTATGGCGCAGGTTTGAGCAAGTTCGATCATTACAAATATAATATTAAAAAATATTTTTGTTGTGCAGGTTCGAGCAAGAAGAAGTGCCGAGGAGCATTTCTTCTACTATTCGACGATACATGCACGGGGCATGGCCTACGTGGTCTCACGTGCCTAGCGAGCACGTCGACATGTTATGGCGCGAGTTTGAGGCACGTATTATTATTTTTTTTTACATGCATGATGATATATTAATATTGGTACTGATATTATTATTTTGCAGGCTCGCTATACATGGGCCGAGGACCAGAGGCCCTTCATTTACGCTGCCTGGGAGGCTATTTCCCGGGCAAGGTAAAATGGGCAGCTGGGGCAGGCTCGGTCCCAGGCGATGGCCCGAGCTGGGACCACTAACATCGCGGAGACTCGGGGATACGGCCCCGGTTGGATTACTCCGGATATATGGGACTAGCTCGTGGGGATATGGTCGACAGATCGATGGCAGGAGGTTTCTCGGAATGCGGCTAGAAATCGCATGTCGGGGGGAGCAGCGCGTCACACCGACGGCTCTGTTGCATTTGCAGTGCACGCGAACCGTATGGTAAATATATCTTTTAATTATATATTTTATTTGTTACTATGTGTACTAATTAATGTATTTGTTTTGTAAATGTAGACGACGGTATCGGATGACGGGACTGTCCAGCGACCCTCCCCGATGGCGGTGTTTGAGCGGACTCACTGTCGAGCACATGGGACGGGGGAGTACATCGACAACCGCGCTGCACACATTGTGGTAATTATATATTTGTTTAAATTATTCATTATATATTTATAATTTAAGTTTTATGATAAATATTAAACAAAAAATCAAACTCGAGTAGGAGACGTACAGCCAGACGGTGGTGCAGCGCGGGGGTACCCCCGAGGACTTTGACGCAGCATCGTGGGTCGAGGCCGCAGGTGGCTGGGACCATGGCCGTGTATATGGCTTCGCAGATAGTGGTCATGCGCGAGCCGTGCTAGGGCCACTTGGGGCACCGACCCCTCCGGACGCTGGTGAGCGGCCGTTCACCTCTAGATCCAGTTATGATCATAGTAGCAGAATAAGGACTCTAGAGGAGACGATCGCGCGTCAAACTCAGATGATGGAGGAGATGCATGCTATGCTACGCAACATGTCAGGTCATCCTGAAGCAGACATCTCTTCGGCATCATCTAATCCATCGTCCTTGAGTCAGTCCACGCCGGTGTACACTCAAGCACTCCAGAGCCCGCCATATGATCCAGACCATCCTCCATCGTGATCGTGAGATTTTTTGTTTGGATATTGAACTTGTTACTGAGATATTGAACTTGTTTAACTTATTTTGTTTGGATATTGATACTTCAATTTTGCATTTGAATTGTTTTTATACTATCGTGGATAATTATCAATATAAATATAATTGTTTTGATGTATATCTTGGTGTATTTGTGATGTGTGAATGAATGTGTGTATGAGGGTATGGGTGTGTGAGTTATGTATCAGATAATGTATCAATGTATCAATGTATCAATGGAAATTTGAAATTTGAAATTTTTCTGTTCCCAGGTATACGTCATCAGCAACGGCTTAGCGACGGGGTTTTACTAACGGCGTTGCTACGGACTCAACAACCGTTGCTATTAATGTTATCAGCAACGGCTCCGGGTCTGTGGCAAAACCGTTGCTGATAATGTTTTTAGCGACGGCCCGAGCGGCCGTTGCTGATCCGTTGCTAAGTCATCAGCAACGCGACTTTCTGTCACAGCTCTATTGCAACGGCGCGACCGTTGCTGATTCTTTTCAGCAACGGCTCAGCAACGGCATCAGCCGTTGCTGATGACCATTTTTCTAGTAGTGTATGATCGGGTGGAGCCCCGAGCTAAGTAGTGTCTGGTTTGACTTGATTCTGATTATTGAGTCGTCGACACTTATGAGTCTAATTCGGTTGGGTCCAAAGTGCTAGTCCAGTTCAATGAATATTTTCAAATTTTGGTGGAATTTGATTAATTTTTTAATAAATCAATTCAAGCTTCAACTTCAAGATTAATTCATATATAGTTGAACAGATCTAACTAACCGGACTTGAACTTGGATTAACATGACATTAAAGTACCTTAGCTGGATTAAATATAATAGAGTTTAGACATCCTAGCCAACTTACATTTCAATTTGGTCAATTAATGAGCATTTCATTATTGAATATGTGTGTATAATGAAGGATGACAAATTAATTAAGGGCACATGGCCGGGTTATATATATTTTTCCAAACCCTAAAGTGCATTACCAGAGAATTTGAGTGTTCTTACCTGACTAAATTATTTCATAGAAATAATAGCAGTGCATTGTTGAATTTTTGTAAAAGGGTCAACTAAATGGAATGGCCAACAACCACAAAGAACAGTGATTTCACATGAATATTGCTTTCTGCTTATTTCAACTATATTTATTAAAAACATAGATTTTATTAAGTTTGACCATCAACTTTAACCACATTGAACTCAACTAAACCCTTTTTGACCAATTCTTTATAAATTAAATCAAAGAATAAATCATTATTAATTAATTAATCAATTAATCATTATTACCATTTTAAAAGAAAATAATAAAAAAATAACAAAAGAAAAATGAATATCTTTTTTGGAAATATCCAAGAGTTAATAACCGAACCAATTCAATCCTTAAATTCTATTTGGTCCAATTTAGGCTTTTGGGTTGACCCAATAAATAGATCTGAAATATAAGTAGTCCTATATGTAGGAGTACCCTAGCTAGTTAAATTATTAATTAATCAAGTAGAAGAAGAGTCAAGAGCCTTAAAAATAATTAAATAAGCCCACATGTAGCATTATTGGAACCTATATATAATAATTAACTATAAAATTCATATCTAGTAAAATGATGTGGTTGCAAATTCCATGCAGATAATTTATATGTGTGGCTTTTCATAATGACACCTTTAAGATAATAATTGGCAAGTCAATACTTGCTCCTCAATTAATTATTTTGTCCACTATCAATTCAATATTTTTGAACCTTTAAAGAAGACTGGGGCAAAGCAAACTTAATTATTTAATTATTACTAAGCTTGCACATGCAAGACTTTGATGGGAAAAATAATTACTAAATAATACAAGTTGGTGCATTGCTTGAGGTTTAATTTGATCAAACCCAGATCTAAATTTATGGGGTTACCACTTTCTCTTCAAGTGAAGTATTGTCAACACTTGAACTGATCATCTGCTTCATAGCATCATGTTTTTAGGATATAATGAATATTATAAATTAATTTTTAGTATTAAGTTTAGTGTAAACCAAATACAAACAAAAAACTGAGACTCAAGTTTTTTAAATTTGTTTTTATCACGCAAAGGGCAATGAAAATTAGTTGGTAATTACGGGAGTCGAATTTGACATACTAACACCTTGGCAGGCACCAAAATATTTGACATACGAGCGTCAGTATATATAGTATTGAATATATGTATATATATGGATTATATATATATATATATATATACCGATGCCTGCCCAGCTGGTAAACCAATCGGTATATATATTATATAATATATAATAATATCTTGTATATTAGTATAATACTATATAATATAAATAAATAAATATTATTCTTAACATGTGGCGCCCATACACATGCGCCGATACACTACAACATAATAGACCTATAGAGACACATAATTAGAAATAAATTTAAAAAAAAAAAAATATATTTAGAGAATAATAAATATAAAATTTGTTCCTAATTAGCCTCTAAAAATAATTTTAGAGTTAGATCAATTAAGTGACTCTATTGACGGTGTTTCTATAGCTTAGAGTCAAATCAATTAAATGACTATGTTATTATTGTTTCTATAGATCTTTAGAAATTAATTAAGAATAAATTTTATGTCTATTAGTATCTAAATGTGAAGATTTTTAAAATATATATATAATGTATATCTAATTTTATGTCTCTTTAGGTCAATTATATTGTAGTGATAAATCTTATATTTTGGTGCCTTGCAGACATCAATTTGTTTAGCAAACCGAAGCTAGTGTCTGCTTATTTTTTTTGTCCCTCCCGTTCCATGTTTGAACATATATATCAACGCTTAACGTAGACACCGATATGTATACATTTCAGTTTCCTTCATTGGTTTCGATGTTCTGACACCATTAATTGACGTTAATTTTTTACCCCTCGTGTTTAAATGGTTTGTTGTTGTGTATAATTTACTTGGGTAATTTTGCAAATGATTCAGTCCAGTTTTAAATTGAATTGATTAGCTAAGTTTTATTATTGATTAATGTTTAATGTTTAATTATTTTTTATTTTGTAGTGTGAAAATATTTTTGAAAATAAATGAATGATTAAAATAATTAGTGCATGATAAAAATAAAAAATAAAAAATAAAAGTTTTTTTCTTCATATTTTTAACTTCTTTAAGTTATTCCACCAATGACTTTGTTCACAAAATAGGGCTGTGCGGTAAAAATAAAAAATATAGTCCCTTTTTTGATAAATTTCCAACCTTCTCTTATCAAACAATATATGAACTAATTTTTTTTTGCATGTAAATTTTGCTAAAAGTAATGTTATCATGTGTATAAAATTCTTCTATATGGCTCACTTCAATTTGAGTGTAACAGAGTATATTAACTTTGATATTTGTGAAATGTACATATATTTTTATTAATTATTTAATTGTATTTTTTGTTAAACAATTTAGTAATCAAATTAGATAATTTGAAGAAGTTTTCTTTTTCAAATTAATTATAATGCTCATGTGGCACGTGATGGTTGGACTTTTAAGAATTTAATTAATTAGCTGATGTTTACCAATTAGAATTGAAGTATTAATTTGTCCCGAGGGAGGGAAGCAAATTAACACAGCAAGCTCATAGTGGTAGGTTTAGTTAACAACTGTACCAGGTTGTGATATAAGCATTAATTTGATGACAGCATATCATAATTTTAAAATAATAGTGAAGGCAACATATGAAGATGACCATTTTCTTTTCTTTTATCATCTATTCTCATTTAATAGACGAGGACAAATTATTTATGAATTCCAAATAATAATTACTTGATTGCAAATTAAGGTTTTCATATATTTAAATAATGAGAAACATATATAAAAAGTTTCCCACTTGCTTTAGTACAATAACGGAGATAATTAGTTCCTCGTATAATTGATGTTGAATAGAATCTAGGGCTGCTCATTTGGTTCAATCCGAATTGAATTGAATCGAAATTAATTAAATAGAATTTTTTTTCATACCCGAATTCTAATCCGAACCCGAATTGAACTATGTCTAAATCGATTTAACCCGAACCAAAATTATTCGGTTCGATTCGATTTTCAACCCGAAAATGTGAAATTTTAATTAATTCGGTTAAAAATTAAAAATTAAAAATTATTTTCTAATACCTATTTAAATACCTGGGTTAAAAATTAAAAAAAAATATATTATTTTTTAATTATTCGATTTTCGGTTCAGGTCAATTCTCGAAATTCGGGAATCGAATCCGAACCGAAACCCAAAATTCGGTTCGGTTCGGTTCGGGTCAAGAACCGAACCTGCAACCTTTGAAACTGAACCGAACCGAAAAAGTTGGTTCGATTTTTCAGTTTGGTTCGATTTGAACCGAACACTGGACACCCCTAATAGTATCTCCTCACAATTTGTGTTGGAACGAGAAAGAGCTAAAAATTAGATGATTATAATATATGTATTATAACTTACAATACTAGGAACTATGTTATTTATGATGATACATTTGTAATCGTAGAGCGACTATCACTAAAGTGATGATGAAAAATGCTGTTGTAGATTAATAATAATTTTGCAACGGAGAGTGACACCATCACTAATATTGTCATTTGCGACACGGTGGCGATGATCTTGAGACAACTTGTCTATGATGACTATGAGTCGTCACAAAATCGTCACTAATTATAATTTGTAGCCCTAAATCAAGATCTCTCTAATTTTCTCCATTTATATTTAATAGTTCCAGCTTCATTCCTCTCTCGTCTCGCCCATTTTCTCCCTTCCTAGTTTATCACTCTCACTTTGTCCCTCTCTTACTCCTATTCTCTCTCTCGTCTCCGATCCTATAACTTCTTACTGCCTCCTCCTTGGGCCCACCTCCTCATGCACAATTTGAATTATTTAGGCTCCACCTTCGTGACCCTTCCTCAAGGTTCCACCTTTGAGATATTTTCTTTGACGCACCCAAACATCCATTTCTCTCCTCTCCTTGCACTAATCAACCCCCTTCTCCTTTGGCCACTCCCCTCCTCTCTCTTCCGGCCTCTATCTCCTCCTTTGTCCTCCTTCTCTAGACGACTCCTTTATTTGCTTTTATTGTCGTCTATAAAAAGAATATAACATTATTTTGTTGGTATTTTTTTTTAGCTGTGAAAATATTTTTTTGACATGGGAGTTAATTTTTTATGTTGATTACTATAGAAGTCCCATCAGCTCGAAGAGTATTGCAGAAATCAATACAACATATGAAGAAACTACCATTCTAGTTTAGTCATACGACAAATCGAGGTATACTAGTTAATTACTTTTCTAGGTTTATGTTGTTTCAAAATGCTTGTGGGATATATAACAAGTTTGAATTTCTTTTGCCCAAAGCTCTTGGGAAAGCAATAGTAAATTATGACATTGGCTTGACACCGAATAATGATGGAGTTAATAGATTAAGCATTCCTTAGTTGACATCTAAGGGTAGAAAGATTTATTTATTTTTGGGTAATTACTTAAATATATTCTAAATTATGTATTTTTTTTTATGATCAATTCTAAAATATTACTAAATTATATCCCGAGTTTTGATATTTATCTCAATTACATCCTCCCGTTAACTCTCCGTCGGCCGTCTCATTAAGACGATGACGTGACTTTCTGACGTGGATTAAAATAATATTTTTTATTTAAAAAAAATCACTTTAATTTATATTAAATAATATAAAATAATATTTATTATTTGATATTAAAGAATCACACCAAGCCATGTCTGGGGTGAACATGAAGTGATTTTTTAATATAAAATAAAAAATATTTAATATAAATTAACATGATTTTTTTTATATTTTTAAAATAAAAATATTATTTTAATCCACGTCAGAACACCACATCATGCCTTAACGGTGCTACCGACGAAGAATTAACGAGAGGATGTAATGAAGACAAATGTTAAAGTTCGGGATATAATTTGATAATATTTTATAATTGATCATAAATGAGAAAAAATATATAGTTCATAATATATTTAGGTAATTACTTATTATTTTTTTTACGTTCCTTTACAATAAATTTCTTTCGGTATTTAAAAAGTTAAATTACTTGTGAGAGAAAAATTAGAAAACAAATATTCAAATGTTTGTGTCATATGTCTCAAAATCTGAATTTGGGTTAGCTAACGTCAAAAACTTTATATTGGCTAAGATTAGAATTGTTGAAAATAATATAAATAAAAAATAGAAACGTCACTTATTTTATCTCTTGCATTAATTTGCTATCGCATATTATTTGTTTTTGAACAAATTTTTGACATTTCGCTTGTTAAATGTTGTTACTTTGGGTAATAGTTGCTGCTTAATTGTTAAGGCGGCTAAAATTTTATTTCCTATGAGGTTAAGTTCACACATTTCTGAACATTCTTTAATGCACTTGTTTGCAACTAAAAGAAAAGAAATTTGAGTTGGGGAGCCTGCATCAAAACCTATACTTGACAGATTAATACTAGTTTTATTCCCGATGTTCACTTCATCTCTTATTCTCTTTCATGTTGTAATGAAGTTGATCCGCAAATCAATTTTCAATATGTTCTGATGAATCTTTGAACTAAATATGTTCAGTTCCGAAATTACTTTAGTAATTCTTAGTTCTTAGGAGACATTTGATACGAGATAATTCATTCAAATTGTTGACAATTTTATCTTTAAATTACTTGAATATCACATATTATCTTATTTGGTATCTCACTTGTGCATGTAATATGGATCGATTGCCTTGGTAATTCAGATTGTCATCAAAGTGGTAATCCAAATTGTTCAATGAGAAGGTGTCTATATGGATTGTCTCTGAAATGATAATCTTGAATTATTCTTTATGACAAAATTATCCTCTTTAAATCCTAGCTTCTTTGCATCCTTTTCAAAAAGAAGACGTTCGCCTCCTATGACTTCTCCCATGTAATATTAATTATAATATATTATTATAATATATTATAACATAATAATATAATATAATATAATATAATATAATATAATATAATATAATATAATATAATATAATATAATATAGTATAATATAATATAATATAATATAAATATAATATAATATAAATATAATATAATATAATATATAAAATTTATTATAATATATAAAATTTATTATATAATTTGATTAATTATAATATTATTATAATATTATATTATATTTATGAAAAGAGTATTTTCGAAAAGTAGATATCATTACTTGATAATGTATTTATTATACTAAACATGTCTTTGTGAATTTCAGCAATTTTATCATAACACTACTTGTGCATATAATTTTACCATAAAATTACTTGTGCGTACCAAATACTATATTTTATATTATTAGCAATCTTTTTAGTGACAATATATCTGAAAAGTAATCTAGATTGTCTGATAATCTAAAAGATAATGCTCCAAACGCCGCCTTAGATCAATATTAGTGTGATATTTGTGATCTTCCACTACAAGAAAACAGACTTTCACCGACGGATTTATTACCGACGAATTTATTTTGTTGCTATCACCGACAAAATTACCGACAGATAGTTAATCCATTGGTAATTCAACCTACGAAATTTATAAATTTATTATTTTTTTCTTTCCCTCTTTTATTTCAGCCGACCAACTTTTTTTTCCCTCTACCATCGGCTAAAAACCGCGCTCTAATTTAATTTCTAAATCAAATCCGCGCTCCTTTCCCTACCGGACCAACCCGCTCTTTCCCTAACCCTTTGCAATATTCCTTTCCCAGCCGACAAACTCTCTGTTCCCTACAACGCCTCGTTGCGCGATCGCTGGCGCTCGCCTCCCTCTAGTGCTCACCTCGCCCGTCTCTGAGCCCATCTCGCTCAAAAGGTATTTTACACTCTCTCTTTCTCTTTTCCAGACCTGCCTTTCCTCCTCCACTTCTCCCTCCTTTAGTAACACGGTCAGCCTCACCTCCTATCTTCGCTTCTCTTTTTCGGATCAGCCTCACCTCCTCTACTGCATCTCCTCACCTCTTTACTGCATCTCCTCACCTCTTCGCTTCCTCAGGTTTTGGGCTCAACATGTTCGTGATCTTCTTCTCACCCGAAGACATATTTAAGCACATATCTCAGGCTTGGACTCAATCTCTCATCCTCATCTTCTCCAAATTCCTACATCAGAGAAAGGTATGCACCTTATTTTTTTTGAGCTCTTCTAAATATATTTTTTGCTTATATCAGTCTAAAAGTAGCAAGAATCTACTCCTTGGTTAAGTAGTGCTGAGTTTGTTTTAGATGCACATCATTAGATTATTACTTAGGTTTTTGTTGCTTGAACTCAAATGAAAACTATTTGGTTTGTATGCTTTCATCACTAATTGTAATTTATTCGGCAACAATGCTGATTATTATTTGGTCTTTTATTTATGCTTTCATCACTAATTAAAATTTAATGTCTAGGATCTATGATCACTTTTAATTTGTAATCCAGAAGGCCTACAATAGGGACTTATCCTTGGTTTCTAATTTAAAGGTATGGTCTTTCTTCTTGTTTCAGATTTTGATGCATAAGCACGGAGTTGAGACTGCTTATCCTTACCATGTTTCATTGTTCTTTTCCCCTAATCCTTTGATGGTTTTCTACATTTTTCTCAACTAATTAAATCGGCAATGTAAGCCATTGTTTATGAGATGGGATATATATGTCTTCCTCAACATGTGCTATATCATCCAAGTAGACCTGTAATATATGTATCTTTGAAAGTTCAAACTAGCTTGTAATATCCAGGTAACTCACTTGTTGAACTTATACTTGAAACTAATCTCAGATAAATGGTTATAGGCATTAGATATTTTGAAGTGGTTTCATTTTATCTATATTAATTCTGACATGATATTAGATCTTTGTTTTGACATGATATTGGATCTTTGTTTGCAAATCTATAAGATATTAGTAAAGATGCTAATATTGTTTTTGTTTTCATATGTTTAGGCAACAATTGTTTACAAGGTTGCTTCTTTCGCAAAGGACCACGATGTGCATGTTATTCCTGATGGCGGGATTTCAAATTCAGGACACATTATTAAAGCTTTGGTTCTAGGAGCTTCCACTATTATGATGGGTAGTTTTCTAGCTGGCAGCAATGAAGCTCCTGGAGTTTATGAGTATCTGGTATGAATATCCAAGACATGAACATTAGATGAAAAACATCTTTGCTTAAAACCTTAAACAAATTTATCATGGACATATCATGTTTTCATGAAAATAACAAATCGGTTCCATTTACATCCATGCATTATCCATGCATTCTTTTTTCTGATGGCTTGAGTAATGATTTTATTCATGTAGACCATATTGTTTCTTGTGGTTCTTTGCTAGATTACTTGAATTTTTGAATTTATGTTAAACCACAATTTTTATGTAATTATTAAGTTATATTTTATAAAGAAAGAAAGTTCCTTTTGTTGTAATTTTGAATATTTTTTCTTTACTTCATAGGCTTGGGTGCTATTTTGCAATTCCTTTGTATTATTGTTGAACTTTTGAAGATTATGGTTGGGCATGCAAGGGCGTAAATATCTAGTATATGTTTGTCACTTTACTACAAGAAAATAAGGCTTCATCGAATTTTTTATCAATAGATATTTTGCAAAATGTTGGTTCATGAGATTGATGTACCTTTGAATTGCTATAGTACGTACGTCACATAATTCAGAATTTGAGGCAATTCAATTTTTCAAATTTGAAATACCCTTCTTGGTTATATCTGTTGTCATTGTTTTTTCACTAAGATATGCTAAGCATAAATTGATAGCACAATTTGAATATCTGTTAGTATTCTTTTGAGTATTTTCCTTATTAAGTTGCCTCTACAAAGTGAACATGACACAATCATGATATCATGTTCACATGGTATTGAGTATATTGGCCCAAAGAAAATCAATTATGCCCATATTGAAAATAGTAGATAATTTTTAATTTTTATGAACCATTTAGTCATACACTTGAACTCTTTTTTGCCACTTTATTTCTGCAGTTTTTTCTCTAGTACACATGCCATTGCTTGTGCTTTGTTTGCATTTTTGAGGACGGGGGATGAGGTGAACTATTCTTTGCTTTCCCTGGTTTCTAACTATAGACTCAAGTTTAATCTACTTCATATCTCAAGTTACATTTGTTATGAGGATGATAATTCTGATTTTTATTTCCAACTCATGTGGTTATTCTTGGCGCCCGTCACTGACACAATATAATTAATTGCTTTTGCTTGCGAGTGCATACACAACAGGGGTAGCACCTTGGCAGTTGACTATACTATGTTAGGATACCAGCAATCTAGCAAGAACCATTAGAATAAGCAAACTACTAAGAGGACACTAGAGTAGAAAGATTAAGAGATCTGGGGAACTTAAACCTAATTCATGCAAACCAAAATCATGTCTAACATAATAACTCATATAAAGCCATTACTGTGATGAAGTTGGGTAAACATAATTTTATCTTCTTTTTTGGCATTGACTATAGAGAGAATAAGAAACTCGATTGATATTTTGTTGAAAGCAGTAGGTTATTTGGATTGTTCTATTCGATATGTTCTTCCTAAAATACCTCCACAAACCAGGTTTATTTATCTTGAGGTTCTCATCACAACTTTATTCGCAATACTTGTCAGCATTCTATTTTGGAATATCCTAAAATTTCTATTATTAATTGGCTATAGAAAACTTATTTGGAGCTCTCTAACTCATTTTTCCTTTCACATGGACTTTACAGTGAGTTCTTTCCTAGACAACTCTTCAAGTCTCCACCTTAAAAGAGGTCGTCTTAATCAAAGATAACCTTATTGCATAAAAGTCATACAAACACTTAGTTTATTATTACACATGATCTTCTGTTTTCTAATAGGCAGCTGCATACTACTACCATGGATTGATACTTGATGAAGGAAACACAGAGAAATCACATGGAATGTCAAGTAATTAACTTACTGATTATGTTTCATATAGATTCTAGATTCTTATATCTGATACATGCTTGTTATTGTGATTCTATGAAGTATAAGATGCTATGGCTTAGAAAGCAAAGAGGAAGCTGTAGCTTTGGAGTTTTAAAAGTGGAAAGGGGCATTTTCTGTTAATGATGAAGGTACAACAGAGGAGATGCAGGATGATAACCAATGTTTACTCTCTAATTTTGTAGAATATATCAAAGTAGGCTTTCTTGTTTAATACATATATAACTTTCAATATTTTAATTGTCAATATATGCATCTTATCTAAATGTTTTCCTAGAGTTTGGATTCTTTAAATAATTTTTGCAAAGGCCTCATAAGATACTTCAACTACACATTACTAAGAGATAGTTGACTACTTGATACTTCAACTAGTCATTTTTCAATTTGTATATCTCGTTTCCTTGTGCAAACCTTTCTTCAATGCTTACTTTGGTAGGATGTGCATAGTCATCAGTTAATTTTTTATTTACTTTTTGACTAGGATGTGCATAGTCATTAGTCAATGCTTACTTTGGTATACTTGTATCATCTATTCAGAGAGAGGCTTGTCAGCTCGGGGAATTGATGTCAAAAGGCTGAACACCTATGACATTGTAAGATTCTCAATAGCTATATATGTTAACTTGACTCTTTCCCTGGGAGCATAATATTTCTAATTTTCATGTACTTGTCACTAGAAAGTTGGGGAGGGTTGTATCAATAATAACCGATTGACTCTAAGTTATGTGTTCGCATGATTTACATTTCTTTTTGACATGTTGATCTGCCATATAGCTAGAATTTCTTTGATAGTTCAATTTAAGGTGAATAAATTCTAAGACTGTGGTGTTAATCTTGATTTACCAATCCATATAGGAATCTAGAATCTAATTTGTGTTGCATCCATTAAAACCTTTCTTCACATGTGAATGAAGAATTTTTATGGTTTTCCTTACCGGTTGGCATCTTTAGAAAGCATGATATACAAAGTACAAAAAAAAATACATTTAATACTGCATACGTTAAGAATGTCTTCCTTGGCCAGTAGTACAAAAAAAATACAAAGTCTAAAAGAGTATCCCATACTGAATTAGCTCCATACTAATTGTAAATTAAACATATCTATACCACCAAACATAACTTAATTGCTATGTATGACTTTGGTTCCTCTTCAGCATATGGATTTGCTAAAGTAGCATTTTATGCCTGTTTGCTGGGATTTCATCCTTCTTCTGAATCCAAATGTCACTGGTTTGTCACTGGTTTGATACATATCAGTATCATACTGATATCAAGGAAGTGGGAAGAAGAGAGTGGTTCTTTTCCATTAGGGCTCAAGCATCATCACTTCCACAAACACAATTTGATGCTAGCAGCATTTGAAAATTTCATTTATTAATTTTAGCATAAGGTTTTCCTCTGTGTGTGAAATGCAACACAACCATGATGTTTATTGTCACACATGCACTAGGATATTCAATGTACTCCTTAGTTACGTGTAAGACCAAGTTCATCCTGAGACTGCCAAAATATAGACTACCTTATACTAGTCCACAAAAAGTTTGCTTAGCTCCATCTCTCTTTCACTTTCATGTTTTTCTAAATATAGTCTTTTCTTTTTCTGCCAAAATATTGTCAGACATACCATATTAGTATGATATGTATCATACTGATATCACTTATATCAGTATGATACATATCAGTATATTAAAAGATACATATAAGTATCACTTATATCAGTATAAGGGTTTTATCATTTTTGTCTTTCTTGCAAGTGGCTCTATACTTCCTAATTATGTTCTATTTGTACTTTCTCTCATAACAATCCTGTACTTTTTTTATTGATGCTCCTTAGTACAAGGTCAAAAGCATTAAATTTGATGATTAACATATGTGTGCAAGAAGCTAAATTATGATGCTAAAATATATGCTTGAATGAGAATACTAGTCATGCTTTCTGCTTCCATCTTCAGATAATTTTTATATTGAAATATTACTGAATGCATAATTGCAATAGAGCTTATGAACTGCACTCTTTTATTTACTAAGGGAGTTGACACGTAGAGTATTGCTTGACAACCACACTATCAGTACTTAATTCTTATATCTGCCTTTACATTTGATGATTTAGATATTCTATGGTTAGCTTTCTGATTGCTTGAGTTTGATATCCTTCATGGTATAAACACTACAAGGAAACAAGGTTTCACCGACAAATTTATTAACAACAGACAATTTTTATTATTTTCAGTTGAGATCATAGAGAAATGCTTTTGACCTAAGGGTTCTATCCCTCTCTTTTGTGTGATTCAAATTCCATTCTTCCCATGCTCTTGCTTTGAGTGCGTGCAAGGCTTTGGTTCTAGTAGAGCCAAGATTACCAGTTGAATTGAGAAACCGTGTGATGAAGGTCAGTAAATTAAACTATCAATGAGGTCTTTTGTAGACTAAATATATGAAAGCAAATTTAATTTAGTTTGTGCAATTACTTCAACAAGCACCCCTACGAATTAGGCTAACTACAGGACAAGTGAAGATTTTGTGCATGATGAATCAAGGAACTTTTGAGCTCCCAAAATCATCAATCTCATGGTAGCATGGCAGCATGCTGAGAATGAATTCTCAGCATGCTATGTTCAGCATGCTGACTTGCTGAGAATGAATTCTCAGAATCTTCTTTTGTTTATAGGCATCCAATTCACACATCAAATTATTGCAAGTTTGCAAATCTTCTTTTGCTGAAACTAAAAGCACCATAAGAATAGGTGCAGTACAATAAAGTTAAACCATTTACACATGTATTATCAAGAAAAAATGAAGTCAACAAAAATCATGTACAAACTACAGAGGCAGGCATACCTGTGCCCCAAAATAGGCAAGCTCAACTGCCTCTTCAAATGTCAAATGTGGAACGGGTATTGCATTTGGATATATATTAGGATCACATGTCAAAACACCATCAACATCCTTCCAGACCTGTAAAAAGAACAAGGGCATAACAGATGATACTTAACTTTATATGAAAGCAAATATATTCACATAACTCGTAGGAATTTGTAACTATTCAATGCTTATATGCAAGTGTGAGAATTGTCATGAAGGAGCAATGAGTACAACCATGTGCAATTGTAGAAGATGGACGTAGGAAGTTTGCCTTCGAGCTGATTGACAGAAAGGTCTAAGAACCCTAGTTTAGCAAGCTTGCCAAAGGTATTTCGTATTCCATGTTGCAACCTGTTATTATACTGAGATCAAGATAAGCAAGGTTAGACAATTCTCCTAGCTCAACAGGAATGGACCCTTGAAGGAAATTGTATGAGAGATCCACAAGAGAAAGTTGTGAAAGGTTGGACAAAGATGGTGAGATTGTTCCCTGCAGAGATTTGTTAGTGAGGTTGAGACTGATTACCCTTCCTTGCTTGCAGCTGATGCCTATCCAGTGACAATGTTGAATTGAATCATTCCAATTACTGAGCACCTTGGAATTCTCTATGGCTTTTCTGAATTCTAAAAGCGCCGGCCTTTCATCGGCACTATCTCTTGCATGAACATGCAAGTCTTGGCTGAGAAGAAGATATGAAAGGATGAAGGACATGTAGAGTACTGTGATAGTGGTGGTAGAATAACCCATATGAGAAATTACTGTGATGCTAAGGATGGTGATTATTTCTAACCAGAACATTAATGCAGATAAACTAGGCAATGTGACATATTATAAGCATATAGCTCCAATGAGCATGTGAATATGGTGCAGAAATTGACACCTGAAACTTGAGGAAATCAGTGTAATATGTCATGAGTTCCCATTGATGAGCAGTATTAAAAGTGTTGTAGTGGGGGAAAGCCTGATGACATTCAGTTCAGATCCCACTATCATACCTACTTTGTTTTTCACCCTAGCTAGGATATTTTATTCTCCTTATTCTGATTTGAATTAGAACATGGTATGATTATATGAGTCTTATTCATGTAGAACCATTTCTTTTTTTGAGAAATATGATGTCACTAAGAGCCCTGTCTAATCTTTCTCTTGGAATGTGCTTATAGTTTGATTCAGTAAGTGAAGACTGCATGCATGCATTTCTTGGAGAGGTAAAGTTTGTTATGCATGCATGCAGAAAATACCTTAGACTACCTTCTTACAGACTATCTTATAAACACAGGAACTCTATTCTGCTCAACTTAGAGAAATGTAAAGTTTTAGGACCACTAGAACCACTACACAGTTATAGGGAGGAGGGATTCATAAATTTTCCACTTTCATTGTTTTATAGAGTTGATTCTTTTAAAAAAAATACTGATATAATATCTAATTAGGTAAAAAAAATCAAAGATAACAGGCTATAGTGGTTATGATTATATTATAGTTACACAGAAGTGTAAAATGTCTCTAATGGAAAAAGAAAAATGTATTGCAAAACAAGAAATAAGACTGATTGAAGTTGATAGTGATGGATACTGGCCCTTGTAAGTATGGATGCCAATGCCGCATTGATGTGGCCATTGGACATAAGGATTTGAACAGTTATATGTCCAAGTGTTCAATTCTGAGAGGTGAATGAGATCAAATGGCCATACAGGAATATTAATAACGAATGTGGTGCTCATGTCATATGGAAAAATACAAAATAAGGAAAATTTGCACGGCTAAAATAAATATTCAATTATTCAATCACTACAGCATTTGACATTGGAAAGTTGCAAGTCAGATAAGCACTGAACTTATACGGAAATGAGAGAAATAGTAAACAAAGCTCAAGTGAATAGAATCCTTCTTGGTGTAATCAATTCCTTAATGGAGTAGCAAGTGTGTTAATATGTCATGATGGGATGTTGACAAAAAACTCTCTTGTTGAAGAATTTTTTTGAAAGAATTGGAGTGTCATCTTTGCGTGAGTTCTTTCCATATTCTTTTCAATTTTTTACTGTTGCAGTTAGTATACTTGTTTTGATTACATAGTTGAGCATTTTATAGTTAAATAGTGCTGGAAGCATAGTTGAGCATTAGATAATTTAGTTACAAACTTGGTATTCCTCATTTCATTATCTCATTGTTTCTTTTGTTTTTACATGCAGGTAAAAAGGAAGAAGGGCAAGGATCAGCTTCTTGGAAGGACAGAATTATCTTATATGTATTTTTGAAACTTTTAAACTTTGAAATAATGTAAATATTGACTAGCACAATGTATTTCGAAATTACTTGTATACAATGATTTCTTATGTGTGTGGATTTCAATGGTTCATGTGATTTCAAAAATTATTTTTAAGATTTTGTGTGAATTATCAAATTATCTTATATGTGATTTCATGATTTGAGGATTGATTTAGGTACACAATAATGAGCAATTGGTAGATTCTGTTGGT
This sequence comes from Canna indica, assembly GCA_034359265.1. Taxonomy (NCBI): domain Eukaryota; kingdom Viridiplantae; phylum Streptophyta; class Magnoliopsida; order Zingiberales; family Cannaceae; genus Canna; species Canna indica. The sequence goes on along the minus strand of CP136894.1, from coordinate 71,803,324 downwards.
AATTCCAACGGATATACCAACAAAAATTATTTGTTGGTAATATCAACGCTAGCGGACATTGTTGGTATTACCGACAGATATGTATCCGTTGGTATTACCGGTAGATATGTATCCGTTGGTATTACCAACAGATATGTATTCGTTGGTATTACCGACAGATATGTTTCCGTTGGTAATACCGATAGATATATATCCGTTGGTATTACCAACAGATATTTATCCCTTGGTATTATCGACAGATATTTATCTGTTGGTAATACCGACAAATAAATATCTGTTGGTAATACCAACAGATATATGTATCCATTGGTAATACCAATAAAAGAAAATATCTGTCGGTATTACCAACAGATTAATTAAAATCTGTTGGTATTTCCGAGGAGCCTTTTACCAATGGATTTTACCGACAGATACTCTGTCGGTAACAATATTACCGATGGATTTTTGGGTATTACCGACGGATTTGGTCCGTTGGTGATACCCTGTTTTCTTGTAGTGTTCTCATAATTAGTCCAACTTAATATCAAGTTTCAAACCCAGATGCCTGAATCTTCTTCTTGCATTGAATTAATCTGTAAGTTTTGATGCTTCATGTTATCCACAATAAAATTATTTAAACCACGTGGTAAATGTTTTTATTGATTGATTAGCTATGCAGCATGCTTCTCTTTCTTAGATGAATTGGAAAAAAGCTTCTCCTTTTCTTTGATTTGTGCACATACATAGCTAATCATTTAGTTCAATTCAATATTTTAATTATTTTGCATAAACAATCATGTTTAGGCTATAAAACTTTGGAAGATAGTATATGTATTTTTGAAACTGTTATATGTATTTTTATCCTCTGATCGTATAAATAGTTTGAGTGTCCAATCTTGTTCCTATTTGCTTACTAATTTAAAATACAAAACTGCATGCAATCATCATTTTATTTCAATTTTTTACATCAAAAGACGCAAAACCTAGCTGGCGAGAGAAAGACGCAAAACCTAGCTGACTTCAAATTTTAAAAAGAAAAATGATTTTTTATTACCATGATGAGGGGAATAAATGCACCAGGAAAGAAAAAAAACACACTGAAACGTGTTAGGAAATTATAGGATTTTTTCACAGAACGATAAAACTGAACTTGGCGAGAGAAATAAAAAACCAAATTCAAATCTAAAATTGCAAAAATAGTAAGAGGCACAAGAGACTAATGTGATTCGGATTCGACGGAGTGCCGATATTATACGTCTACGAGAAGAAGAGAAGACTTCTTTATTTATTGAAGAAAATAAACTATAATAAAAGTGACAAAAGATAGAAATCATTTCAAAACAAAACACATTTAATTTATCAAATCAAATCGAACCTGAATCGTTATGGAGTAAAAGTACTATCTCCATATCTCGGCCTTGAAACTGGACTCCTTTATCATGTATTGGAATCTGAAAAAGGGACACTCATTCAAAAGTGTAATTGCGACCCAATTTTCTGATTCCTACATGTATTCAAGATGAACTACTCATGTTTATACTTGAGGAGGAAAATGGATAACAATTGATGGAATTAGTCCAGAGAGAAAGTTTTGGGATGGAGTCGAGATTTGAAAAAAAACCGAACTACTGATTAGCTACGCGTGGAGAGAAAAATTCTCGGCCAAAATATTTGTTGAAAATTGTGCTAAAAATTTGCACGATTCCACTATCAAAATTCACATATAGTGCTAGGTGCAATCTACCCATATCCTGTCGCCCGTGTGTGTTGCACGTAGGGGTGCAAGTGAGCCGAACATCTCGTGAGCTACTCGGGATCGACTCGATGAAAACTCGAACTCGACTCAATCTTATCGAACTCGAACCGAGCTCGAGCCGAGCTATACATATGAGCAAGCGAGCTCGAGCTAACCAATACTTGGTTCGAGCGGCTCATGAGCCTAATTGAGCTTATATAATTATATAAATATTAATATTTTAGATCAGTTGGATATAAACCCGAGTCGAGTCAAAGCTTAATCGAGCTTGAATGAGCTAGGTCAAGCTCGAGAAAAATAAACGAGCCGGGCTCGAGAAAAATAAATGAGCCGGGCTCGAGTATTATTCTAGCCAAGCTCGAGGCTAGAGATTGAAGCTCTACGAGCTCGAGCACTCTCGGCTCGGTTACTCCCCTAACTGCATGCGAGCGATGACTCGAGCCCCTGCATGCGGCGCACGCGGGCATCAGATGTGGCGCTCGCATGCAAGTGTCAATTGGGTTGCGGGCTTGGCCCGCTTGACTCGGATGGATGGACTGAGTCCTCAGTCTCTCTGGTTTTTTTTCTTCTTTTTATCTCTCTTTTTTTAATTACAAATCCAGTCTCTCTTTTTTCTTCGTATTCTCTCTCTTTTTTTAATTACATATCCAAAAGATAATGAATCCTAAATCTAATTCAGATTCAGAACGGGTTCAAATTAATTTTTATAATAGCAGAATTAATTATTTCCCCTCAAAATAAAATTTAATTAATTATAACATTTAGGATTTTTTATAACATTTAGCAATAGCGTTCTAATCTTAAATCAGAACTACAATTAAAATCTATCTCCTAAAAAAGCTTCCCACTCTTTTTTTTTTCCCGCACTCTAAAAACCCCGCGACAAAATCCCTCCTTTTTTTTTTTTTTTCCCTCAGCGCCGATCGACAAAAACAAAACTCGCGCCTCTATTTTTTTGCCTCAGCGCCAATCGACAAAAGCCCTCAACCCACGCCCTCTTCTTTTTCCCTCAACGCTGATCGACAAAATCCCTCAACCCTACGTCGGAGATAATAATCTTGATCCCCCTGTTGCTCTCCTCTTCCCCTTGTGCGAAATCGTCACCAGAACCCATCTCGTTGTCGGATCCGGAGGTATGTTCCTTCTTCCTCTCTCTCTCTTTTGCGTGGACCAGCAACCAGGCGCTGTTCAACACAGTGGTTCCTCTCGCCTCTCTTCGTCCTCTCGAAGGCACGAAAGCGAAAGAGAGCAGATGGTGGTCGACGGGTTGAGATCCCAGACGATCTACCTGGCCATCGCAGTTCTCACAGCGGCCTCTTTCCTAATCCAGTGATACGTCGCGACGGAGGAGCCAACCCCCAGCCCCACGGTCTCCGCCTCCGCCCTCTCTCTTCCGCTGGCCGCCGCCATCTCGCCTCATCTGCCGTCACTCTCCTCGGATCGCATCGACACTGAATAAAGGTTTTGGACTATCCATCTATCTACACTTTTGGCTTGGATCGGTGTGTTGTGTTCTTGTCTTTGGTGTTGCAGTTGTTGCCTTTTTGTCTTTAAATTGATGTGTATATTTATGATTCTTGCTGAGTTTTTCTTTGATTCTTAATATTTATGGAGTTGATGGATGGTCATGATCGATGAAATCATTACTTAAGAGTAACCTCCATTGAAAGTGTGCTTTTTCTTGGTCTTCTAATTTCAAATTTGCTTTTGTTTCTGTAGCCATTTCTTCTTTGTGTATTTTTTTAGTACTGTGTGTATGCATGAAAAAAAGTCAGACCTTTTTTCCCTTATGACGTTTTATTTAGTACTCGGTGTAAGCAAATCTTTGTGTATGCATGGTGGAAATTCTTTCCTTATAATTGATTCAGACTAAGAAGGGTTCTCTAACTTTTATCATTAACTACTGTGTATATGCAAAGCTGAAGTTCTTATGAAAAACCAATGTTCCTCATAATCTAATTGATAAAGTTGCAAAGCTAATGTTTTCCATAACCATTATAGATTGTCTTTAGTTAATTATCAATATGTAGCAATATACTTCAGTGAATTACCAAAGTTGATTTTATTGCCTTTAGATGATGTGTTCATGCAGATCCGATGACCTCCGCGCACGATTACCTCCTGCTGACAGTGATTGAAAGATCGCCATTTTGATGAAGATGGTTAAGCAGGATAATAGGCACTGTTTGACTGCTAAAGTAATATACCTACAATTTGCTTGTTGTTCTGGTAATTGTTTTAGATCAGTTTGGTTGAAAATGATCTCTAGGGCTAATTGCTTTACATTGACAACATGTTAATTAATGAATAAATGGCAAGCAAGACACTCTTGTTCTGTCAACAGTAAAGGCATTTCCCTTTCTTTTATTACAATTCATTTGTTGTTTTAAAATTATTATGCAAATTCTTTTCACTGTATATGCTCCATTGGTAATAGTTAGGTGTAATCGAATCTCTGGTAACTAATTTTTTGTTAAATGATGGCAACCTAGTCTTCATTAAAACTGGATACTGTAAGATGCAGACGAAATTTGGATGAATAAGAAATGACAAATGCTGAAATTTTAGGAGTACTACAACTAACTAAAGCAATATTTTCTCGTGTTATAGAAACTTTTTGTATAAATGAATTGGTTGCACAACATGTGAAGTTTGATGGTGTTGTCACTTTGGTGGACTGTAAGCATGCTATGCAACATTTGAATGCAGTGAAACCAAGGCGAGTTGTCTCTTTTAATGGTTTAATGGTATATATTTGGTGGTTGATATAGCTGATATATATTTTTTTACCTACCTGATATATATTTGGGATGTATGCTCATTAAGCCTTTGTTTAATGGTTGTGTACTATGCTTTTCTCTTATGTTAAGCCAATATTATATATTTCATTATGACACCATATATTTATCTCATGAAACATACTTCACTACAGGTATTGGATAACGAAGAACAAGGCCGTTCTCCAGACACAAAGAAGCAGGTAAGCTCTACAATTATTTTTATCAGTCTGGTCAGGAAACATAAATCAACTAAATGGCCTCAACCTAGCCTAGTAAAGATATTGATGGTTGGTAGAACTATATTGTTCCCTCAAATATGGTTTAACCCATGCTTCCTATGTACATTTGCTTGGCTTGCTTAATGATTTCTTTGGCATGCTTATTTATGCTGTTGACTGAAACCAGATCATGCTTAATCTAGAGGATTTGGTCTTGAAAGTTGAAACATAAAGTTGACAAGATTTAGTTTAGATTTTTCCTACTTCTTATAGGCATAACTACCTCATCACAACTGTGTGAAAAAGATATTATATAAGAATGTATATGCTTGGAGATTTAATCTCTGGACAGTAGTTCAGCTTGACATGCCCCCAGCAGTCTAGTCTTAATTGAGTACTATTTCCACTCCATTAGAACAAATGGAGATTTTGTCTAATTGAGTACTATTTTCAACAGTTGAGATTTTGTCTTCAATTTTTCTTTTAATCTATCTTAGAACAAATGTTGATATAATGATGGAGAGAGAAGACATGCTACATTGCCTGTGGCATGGTTATGCTCTCCAGTCTCCAGTTTGAAGGATCACTGATTAATATTCTCAATTGGTCCTTCATAAAATTTGCACTTGTATACTGCAGCTGTTATAGTGTATGGAATTCTTCTTCATTCGATTCTTTATCTGATTGTCATTTGTTTAAATAATATGTTAGAAGTATGCCTTAATCCAGAAATGCTAACAGAATTGAGATATTGGATTGTTCATGTTTTATACACTGATGAGCTTGACAGTGGTGTGCTTAGTCAAAATGTCTAACACCATTTTCTTCTACAGCTTAGTGAAGGTATTGGCTCAGAGCTTCTGAATGAAGATTCAAGTAGTATTTCATGCTTAGTGAAGGTACATTTTTGTAAGTTTCTTTAATTTTCTAACTCACACCTTCAGCATGTATAGTTGGCTTTTTATGAATAGCTATAGTTTCAATTGAATTTTTACAGATCTATGATATGCCAGAAAGTGATTGAAAGTTGAACGATGTCTTTGAGTTCATTGGTATTTACACATGATTTCCTCTTTTACATCAATCTATTTAGAGAAATTGATCCAAGTGATATTTATTTGTAAGTATATGTTCACTGCCTTGGGAAAGTGTCGCAACTTCTATCTATAGTGTCTGCTTATGTTATTCTTGAAGTTTCTGCTTCAATTTATTTCTTAGTTAGTTTCATTCATTTTATTTCCTACTTTTGTAGCATTCTATCTTGTAAATTCTTGGAAGTAAGCTCTAGAGTTAAATTCATTTTCAGAAGTCTTTTCTCCATTGTTTATTACTGTTCTACTCTTCTCAGTTTTGAATCACTACTATTATATGGGACAATTGTTTCAGATAGTTCCCCTTTTTAAAATAGGTATACATGGTTGAAGTTGTTATATGATGTATTTCATATGTTTTCTTGTTGCCATTAAAAACATGGATGCTGCTCATCTACGATAAGTTGGTATATCGCCTATGTTTCTGAAGGATGGCCAAGAAGTCTTCTAGAAGGGATAAATCCAGATTGACTGACCCTCTTTTTAGATTTTTCTAGATGTTTATTCAAATGTCCCATGAACTCGTCCCTATGTCTTTGATCCTTCCTCTTTTGCTAGTTTTCTTCTTTCCTTCATCCTGAACAAGCTCTGTACTGAAGTGCACTATTCAGCTTCTGAAATTCTTTTGTTGAAATGCAAACGATTAGTCTCCTAAGGAAGACGCATCTTTTACCACAGACTGAAAATGTAAGTGTATTTGTTTCGTTGCCTTGTTATCCTTATGCAATATAATTTTTTATGATGAGATGCATCAAACTACTACTTAAATTTGCAGGATAAGGTGGGCTCATGGTACAGTAATCCAGGCACAAGAGTGGTTCTGTGGGTGTCGGCAGTCGTATTGGCAAATACCTTAATGCAAGAACTTTCATGACTGCTAATTCAGCTGGTAAAGAAGATGCAGAATCAAATAAGTCTAGCTACCAAAAAGAGAAAAGTAGATGTCTCGAGTGTAGAATTCAAGAATTTGCCTGTCTGGTAAAGAAATCCATGTACTGAGGTACCTAGCCATGGTGATTAACTTTTATATAGTTATCCTGAGATCTGATTCTATTAAACCTAGGAAAAGACTTTTACCCGTTTCAAGAATAAGAGGGTGCGATAACTTTGTTCAGGCACAACTTCAATAATGTCTTCAATACTAGATGTTAGATTTATGCTGAATGTGCAAATTCCTTTAAGGAATCTAACCTTGTAATTTTTTGAAATTATGCATAGACTAGATTATTGTTCATTTCACTTATGCTTAACCAGTCCAAGAACATTTCACTATCTTAACAAGTCCAAGTGCTATGAACTTGATGGTATAGACACTACAAGAAAATTTTAATATATCGACGTATAAATTTCGACGTCGGCTAACGATGTCGAAATAATTTTTATCAAAAAAAATATAATATTAAAATTTTTGACGTCTGTTGTAGGCGTCGAAATTTTTTTTGACGGCTGACAGTAGACGTCGAAATGTTTCGACGCCAAACTGTCCGGCTTCGAAATATTTCGACGCCATATTTTCGACGTCGACGGTCCAACGTCGAAATATTTCTACGTTTCGACGCTAGGCAGTCTAACGTCGAAATATTTCGTATTTCGACGCTGAACTGCTCGGCGTCGAAACATAGTATTTCGACGCCAGACCGTCCGGCGTCGAAATATTTTGACGCCCGACTGCCCGGCGTCGAAATGTTTCGACGCTAGACCGTCCGGCGTCGAAATATTTCGACGCCCGATTGCCCGGCGTCGAAATGTTTCGACGCCAGACCGTCCGGCGTCGAAATATTTCGACGCCCAACATGGCGTCGAAATATGACGCGAGCTCGTGGGTGTGCGAGCCCGCGTCAATTTCCACCCGCGCGGGCTCGCAAGCGCACTAACCCGTGCGGGTGCACTAACCCGCGCCCGCCTGCGCGGGTTAGTGGATGCGCAAGAAGCGCCCCTCGGCGCGCTCGCCGAGGGGCTTTGCCGAGCGGGAAATCGAGGCGGGATTTTTCCCGCCTCCGATTTCTTTTTGACGACGATCCCCCTCGATCCCTGTAGTTCTCTCTTCGAAGCTTGCGCGGGTTAGTGTGCCCGCGAGCCCTTCGGCCGACAGCCACTTCGATCTCCACCTCTTGCGACGACGCTTCCGCTGAGGTAGATGACAGATCTCGCTGGCTTCTCGTCGAGCCAACGAACAGCTCTTCGCCGCCGACGATGCTCACTCCGTTACCTCTCGCCGCCGACGAAGGGCTCGAATGGGTCGTCCTTGTAACGATCCCAGATTACGTGATGTTTGATCATGCGCGCGCACAGGGTGTACAAGCAGGCGTCGGCGATAGAAGAGGAGCCGCGGCATCCGGAGCTCCCCGGCGACGAACCTGGTCCAAGGGTTGCAGGCGTCAGCGATCATGCAAGCCGGGGACGGCGGCTGGGCGAGGAGGTATTGCTTGAGGGGGTCGCGGAGGAGGACGGCGGCGGAGAAGAAGAGTTCAATATGGTGCGATTCCAAAGACGGGAGGAGGTCGAGGTTCTCGCACCCGTCAGGGAGTCCTACGGCGGCGCAGGGGAAGGGGAGCTCGACCAAGTTGATGGAGACGCCTGCGCGGGCGGCGGCGGCGGCGGCAGCGCGGGCAGCGTTGACGGGGGTGCTGATGAAGCTGACGCGGGCGAAATTGACGCCTGAGGAGGTGCTGATGAAGCTGACGCGTTGGCGGGGGACAACGCGAAATTTTATTAAAAAAATAAATAAATGACATATTGACGCCTAAGGAGGCGTCAATATGTTTAGCATATTGACGCCTCATATTGACGTCAAAGGTGTCAATATGTTGGCGTCGAAATTTTGAATTTTGACGTCTCGTTTCGACCATACGCGGCGTCGAAATTTAAATATTGACGCTTCTTTTTTGACGGTAATAGACGTCGAATTTTAAATATTGACGGCTGCATAGACGTCAATATTTAAAATTAAGCGGAGGTTATTCGACACTCGTTTTCGACGAATTTACTGTCGTCAGTATGCAAATATTTACTTCCTTCGACGTCAGAATTTCTTTATAATTTGCCGTTAAAATTCCAACGATGTGTTGTAGTGAGATGACTCTAAAGAATACTTGGAAACTAAAAAGGCTATGGATATCATTTGAATCACTACTAACGACCGGGTATTGAAAATTAGGGCTGAAAATTGAACCGAACTGGTCGGGCTTGATTCGGATTCGGCTCGGAATCGAACGAGCGGGACTCGAATTCGAAATGGATTTGAGCCGAATTTGATCCCCCTTTAGGGTTCGATCAATTAGGCGAGCCGGATATGAATAGAAGGGTGCTTGACTCGTTTTCTCCTCAAGCTACTCGACTCCTCCCGAACTGTTCGTGAAGGTGTCGTCGCTCGAAATCGCTCGAGCTATTCGAGTGGAGATCCGATGCAATGCAATTACTATTGGCTTGATCTGTCGAACAGTACTCGGATTCGTTTCAATCGGATTGTTCGATTGCGATCCGAGTCGAGCAATTACGAACTCGAGTGCTCGAATATTCGAATCGAGCCGAATATAACCAGCAGGTCTAGGTAATGCTTCAAATTCAAGCGCTGTATGTGGAATATGTTTATTACTCATCTTTTTAGTTTTTGTTGTGGATTGAAGCTGGTAGAACTAGATCAGACGTGAAATATCAAGAATAACTTTTCATCATATTGCAATTATTTTAGGTTAAGTACTAAATGCAATTGATTTTTATTTTGCAGCAAGGGAGACTTTCTTAAGCTGAAACAACTGTGAAGAAACTTTATGACAAAGAAAAAGTTGTTGAAGTTATGCATGGCTTAGGAGCAGGGTGGTCAAAGTTCAACTAGAACTTGATGCTAGTTGGAATATTTTAATTGGTCAAGGGTCAAATATTTGGAAGTTATGTTGGAAGATTTCATGATTATAATAAGTTACTTATTTTTGTTTTAGAAGACAATACTTAATCTACTTTCTTTTTATTATTAGAAAACAATATTGATCTATGATTTAGTTTATTAGTTGATATTAGACTAAGTTTGGATTAATGTATGTTTTAGTAGTTTGGATTTATGTAATATACTCTTGATTTAATATAAAAATATTTTTAAATATTGATTCTTATATTGTTAATAAATTAGAAAAATAAAAAAATTATTTCAGTAACAACAACAAGCTGAGATTAAATCTACTTTTGTATGATAGTTTTAAAATGCTCTCTTTAATGATAGATAACGGTTTGAAAAAATTATATAAATATATATGATAACTAAATATTATTGCTACTGTAGAATGAAATAATAGCAGGTTCAAAATGCTATAACGAATTAATCATAACGAATATAAAATGTTATAAAATAACATTTATATAGCATTCACAATTGCATTTTCAGAAATGCTATTGTAACCTCCCTACATAAGATAGCGTGCGATTTGACAGCGTTTCGTTTAATACTATACACTACCTATGATAACGTTGATGACATGTTATTAATGACGTTTTTTGTAGTAGTGACTTGTCCTCTCAAGAACCATGGACCGCCTGTGTATACTTCCAAGTAATCTTCTGCATTCTCAATTTTAAATGCAAAAAAAACCAATCGATAAATCCACAATTCTAACATTTGCTTTACATTTCCAATTTTTTTGCATATTCATCTTTACAAAATCAAAAGGTGGAGTTCTTCCGAAGAACTTACCATAGAGGATAAACTCACTTCCCATTCTTGCTTCTGTCAGATCTGATTCATTAATCCTGATTCTTTCATTCGCTCCATTCTGAATTTTATTGATCTTCTCTGCGATTTCTTTAGAGTCTCCAATTTGAATCTGGATCAGATCTGCGAAACAAGCTTGCCTAAGTACTCGCCAGTCCGCTAGTATTCAAATCCCCTAGATTTGAATATTTCTTCCTTGCTTGTATCTCTTCTCAAAGTTCCCTCCTCCCCTTTAGAGTTTTGAACAGTCTCCTCCAAACGATCAGGGTTTTTTTTGGTTTCAGGAATAGTAGCAATTTTTTCGATGAATTTGTCGCTAGGCTCCTTGACTCAGTCATTTTTTTTTTCTAATACACCTTTGATTAACCCAATTCCAACTGCTTTCTGAATTAACCTCTTGTGGGTGAAAGGTGTTCCTAAAGTTCTGTTGCTGAGCAAGAAGGATTTTTTATAGTCGAGTTTCAATCAATTGAAACTCCTTTTAAAATCAATTTTAATCTTTAAAGCATCTTCTCGCGATTGTTTATTGTGCCAATTAGGCTTTGTTTGGATGAGGTGCAACATGATTTAGTAATATATGATATAGTATGGTATTGTAATTATTGTTATCATGTTTGGGAAGATAGTATGATATAGTATGATTAAATAATATATTTTTGTTTGGCTTGATGGTATGGTATGATTTCTCAAATAATAAAATGACTAGAATGCCCATAATATTCAATGCAAAAAAGAGGAATTAAATTAAAGTGCATAAGTATATCCTACGTAAGAGTTAATTATACAAGAATTCATGTATACTTCATTTAAGGACTTCTACAAAACTAGCTCCTATGGTTGATCATATTTTTTGCCTTTCCCTTCAAAGAAAAGCAAGATAGATTTAATTGTGAGTCAACAGCAAATCTTCATAGTATATTGTATATAATTACCTTCGAGAAAACACAAATTGGAGTTAACCAAGAGCCAACAACACATGCACGAGTCACCACTGCTCACCATGATGTCAAAGAGCTTCACCGTGTCACCCCTGCACTCCTCTTGCACCAAATTAATTCTTCCAGTCCTCCGATTTGAAGGATCCAAAAGCTCAGACAATGCCCTAATCACAAGACGAAGCCATGGGAGCACCACAAAGAAGGAATGCGTGGAATTGGAGAAGACGGAAGAACGGGAAGGAAAAAAGGGCTGATGAGATTATGCAACTGCGGAGGCAGAGGAGGGGATAGAGAGAGAGGCGTTTGGGGGGAGAAGAGTAGCAACAGTAACAGTTTAATAACCATGGGTATTTTAGGAATGAAATTTTAATAACCATAGGAAATCACCGAATCAGTGGTTTCAAGAATGACACAAAATATATGATTTTTAAATCATGAGATTACAATACCATATCATGATCACTTATTGGAAATCTTCTCAAACATAAAATCAAACCATATCATATCATGATAAACTATACTCTACCATGAAACAAACAAGGCCTTAAACTACTTCATGCATCACCATGTAGCAATCAAGGCTACTCTTTCCACTAGTAATGATGCCGCGGGGCTTTAAGGAGCCCAAATCATCAATAGCTTCCTTCACTTCTATAATGATATTGTTAGGAAATTATAAGAAATTTCCTGTAGGATCGACAAAGTTTGAACCCCACGTGAGAATGAGCATATTACTTTTTTTTCTCTCTTTGGATTCAATCACAACTTTGACCAAATGAACTCCAATTTGAATCCCACTAGATTCATTGGATTTTATTGGGACCCAATTTGAGTCGATCAGATATGTTCGACCTCTTGATTTGTTACCATGAGGTCATGAGTTCACGTAACTTGAATTATATAGCATACTTCGATTAAATGCATTTAGCTTGTCTTCTATGAATCTTAATTGATTGATTACAACTAAATTTTGGTCTGTCATATCACAAATATGCATAAAACAATCGATTCCAAGTATCTGGCACTCCAGGCAAACACCAATGGATACAATCAGCATATTGTTTTGGATTCGCCTTCTGTTCATCGGACAAAACCTTCCCTTGGAACTCTGTGTACACTGATGTATGCCCATCAATTCGATACTCAGAGAGTTGTGTTATGTTGAGAAAGGTCACCGGCACTTTCATCCTCCCCACCACACTCCTCACCACCTCCATCATCCTTCTATCAGAACCACTCCCCCAATATCCTCTTTCCATCACAGGCATCGACTCATTATAGCATTTGATTCCCTTCTTCCTGTGCCAGTCTGAGCTCCTGTAATTTGAGCACAAGTATGAATTGAACCAGCAGTTAATTACCAGTCTTGATGCATCTGAAGGTGACAAACATGAACCTGATGTGTGCAGGGGACACTGTGCTGAAGAAAACTCTTGTAGAATTTGGATTGATCGTGGAGTCGATCCAATTAGCCCATGTTTTAAGGCTAATTCTGTAGGCAACTACAACATCCAGTTCTTCATATCCTTCCTCTCCATTGTCAAAAGAACCCCATCTAATGTGAGGATTTGCAGGCATGAAGCAAGCTATCAGGAAAGGAATTAACTTGTGTATTTATAGTTTAATTATGAGAGTACTGCTTACAGTGATTTTATTCTTTGGCCACTCATCCACCACATATAAGTGTTGAAGACGAGGATGTCAACTCCAAGCCAATGCTGAGCATGCTTGGTGATGGAATCTACTCGTATGATTCTCTTTCTCGTATCAGAAATGATGCGTCCATCAGTGTTGGACTGAACAAGAAATGGTGCCCAGTAGAATTCAATCGTGGCATTGTACTCCTTCATCGTATGTTGATTTATTCATCAATTGCAAGAGCTAAAATTAATGAACAAAGATGAATAACTAATATATACCTTTAATTTGAAAACGGAGTGGGGTCTGCTTTTGTTCATGGACTTGTGTTGTTGTGGTATGTGGGATTGAACCAAGCAGACAAATGACTGCCATTGTTCTCTTTGTAGGGAGTCCCCAACAAACATCAGCCTTTTTCCTCTTAGCTTTTCTAGCACAGCACCAGGATTAAATCTACAAAAATATATGGTTAAATATATTGACAGATTGACAACCTTAAAACTAAGCATGGCATTGAGTAATTAATTAAGTGATCACTTTGGCAGAGTGCAGTCATCCAACTCCCACTCCCAGTACAAATAATTGTCATCAGGCCTCCCATTCCTCAAGCAAGCAACCTGCTTGTCCAAATAAGGGCAGCTCCGATCCGAGTATGGGATCTCCCTCGAGCTGTTGAACACCCACCTCCCTTCACTGACGCTGCACTCCCCGCCATTGACGAGCTCAACCTTGTCTTCTTCCACGTCGACGGCAGCTTTCTTCTCTCTCTCCTCTGGTAATTGATGGAAGTATAATACAGAATTCAATAAGAAGACTTGCGGTGGTGGGATTTCATCCAAGGCGTGTTTTTTAAGTACCTGAAGACAGCTTAGTGGAATTGGCTGCTACTGCAGCCTTTTTAGAAGAAGCTTTAAGCATAAGGAGTGAAGTACCAGTGAGAGCTCGGAGGTCCTCAGTGAAGATCATCCCGATGAGCGCCACCGCGGAGATGACTACCGCCATGAGAGACAGTGGGAGCTTTCCTCTTGATATCTTCATTAGGGGATGGAGAAGGGAAGGGTGTACTGAAGACTACCTCTTCTTCCCAGGTGAAAGATATAGCAAGAGCATAGGGTAAAGGGAAGGTGGTGGTGTAGGACTGTAGGATGAGTAGGAGTGTTCAACCGGTTCAAATCAAAGTGATGCAATCGAATTACAAATTAATATTTGTTTAAATTGATATGACTTTACAGCATTGACAGAATGATGAGATCAGAAGTATTAAGTAATCAGTGTTTGGTTATGGAGTCGAAGTAAAGTCAAAGACATATATACCCACTAGTTTGCATCGACAAGTATTGCTGATCATTATGACTTCGGAGAGGAAATGCCTCTCATTGCTCTTTTTGAGGACTCCTATGTGGGTATTGCAGTGGCCTACATGATGATGCATGATATCAATTGGAGTCTTCTTCATGGACCAATTGCAAGATAAATAGGATCAATTACTAGCTAGTTCTTTGGCTGAAGTAAGACAAGGACCAAGGTGGGTATTAGGGTTTAGGGGTTGAGGAAGAAAATGGAAGAAATTACACTAATATATATGGGATCAAGTTGAACATGAGTTTGTAGCTTTAAGTTCAAGTCATATTCATTGCTTTTGAGACACCAAGTGATGATTGTGTGATACATTTGCCAAAATCATGATCAAATTTGACGTAGTGCGCGCCAAGCTAAAATGACACTCTTGCTGTCTTGCATCAGTTCCTTAAGCTGTAGAGCAATTAAATTTAATTTTCACCTAATATTTACTTATGATCACCTTTTGCCACCAAAGAATTTGGGTTAAAACAACAAAAAATAATTGATAATTAATTCTAAAATAGACAAACTTGAATTGTTCATTCAAGTTTGATTGGATTAGGTTAATCTCTTACATTCCAAATATTTGATCCATTTAATTACAAAGGTGGGTGAGTTGGCATGAACTATATTTATTTATTTATAAATATAAGTGAATCAATTTGTAGCAGTGATAATAACATCATCTACTACTCAGTAGAATTGGGGTTGGAACTTGTTCGTCAATCAAATAAGTCCTTAATGAAAAATCTTTAACCTGAAATTTGCCTTTAATTAGCTAGTGTCTAAGATAATAACTTATAATGTAAGTGTCATTAGAGTTGTGAGACAAGGGGCTGCGCTAGGTTACAGAAGTTGACGAATCACTTGGGAATCTTTGGTGTGAGCGATTTTGACTGGTGATGACTTTTGTTTCATTTGCCTCGATCCCGAAGCCAAAAAAGCCTTCGGATCCGACGGAGGGAAGCAAATGGAAGGAAAAGCTGGGGGCGAACAAGGCAGATTTCAAAGAGGGAGGCAAGGAGTATGCTATGCAAAGGGAGTTTGAGGCTGATGGCAAAGGATGATCGAGGAAGAACCCTAGTTTTGGTGGGGCTCCTTCCACTTGGGCAGGTCTATTCAGAGCTACAAGATCTGGAGATAGCTGGAGAGCTTTGAGTGATTTAACTGAAAAAAATAAAGAGGATACAGGAAAATGCAAAGGGAAAAGTGGTAATTGCATAAAGTGATCTGGATCTGGCAAGGAAAGACTGCAGATTAATACGTTATGGTAAGTTTTTTGGTCGAACTCCTCCTCTAGAGCTGGTGAAGATTGTTTTACCTAAAGTATGGAAAATTTAATCTGAATGCATTGTGGTTGATTTGTCTACTGGCCTTTTTGCCTTTAAATTCTCGAACGAGGAAGACTATTGGGGTGTTTTATCGGGTGGCCCATGGTTCCTCAGGGGTCAAGCTCTATCTCTAATACATTGGAAGGATAATTTTCAACCCCTGAAGGAAACCATTGATGCAGTGCCAGTGTGGATACAATTCCCTGGTTTGCCTTTTGAATATTTGCATGATAGCATTTTACCCCAATTAGTAGTTGTTTTTGGCAGACCATTGAAGATCGATGAGTATACTTTGTCTGGTACAAGAGGCAAATTCGCCGGGGTTTATGTACTGATGGATATAAAGAAGCCGATAGAGCAGGGGTTTTGGATAGAAACCAAGGAGGGGAGTTTCTTTCAAAGTGTGGCTTATGAAAATTTACCACTTATATGTTTTAATTGTGGTAAAGTTGGACATCTAGAAGGTAAATGTAATCGGAATGTGGGAGATGGAAAGAAGGACATGGATAGGCAGGCTAATACTGAGATAAATGAGAAATGCAATGATGAAAAATTGCTAGGGCCATGGATACAAGTACGAAGGAGAAGAAGGGGCATTACAAAATAGTTTTCTGCTAAGAGTGAACATGAGAAAAACTCTTTCAGAGTACTAAATAACCCAGCGTATGAGGAAGAATTGGGAAACATGAATCAAAAAGTTGTTCAACAATTTAACAAGAATAGAAATTAAGCCAGAGTGGATGTGGATATGGAGATGGACAATGACTCCGGAGGAAATAGAAATGAAAGCAGAAATATGAGCATAGATGATGGAACCAGAAATAGAAAAATTGAGAAAGAAGATAGATGTGTATCAAGATGAAAAATGATGGTGGGGAAAAAATTGATGAAGATGAAGCAGAAAAGGTGTTTGGCTTTAAGGCTAGAGATGAAACTGAAGTGGTTCATTTAAATGCAGTGGGTGATGGAGAGAAAATAGATGAGCTGGAGGTCCTTGCTGAAAAGATGTCAAAGTCTTTTAAAAGGATTTTGAACAACCAGAATGCCGAGGAGGATTTCTGGGAGATGGGTATAGACCCGGAATTCAATAGAGTGGAGGTAAAGAAGGGACCAAAGGCAAGAAGAAGCTTGGAGAAGGAAGCAAAGTTAGTAAGTATTCATGTGGAATACAAGAATGTGAAGTTAAAAAGGAGAAAGTTCTCAAAAGAGTCTAGTATTCAGAAGGATGATGGAGATCAGTAAATGTGGAGGTGACACAGGTGGAGGATGTAAATACACAATGAAGATCATTTCTTGGAACATTAGGGGTGTAATAAAGAAGGAGGCAAATGAGTACTTGTGGACAATTGTGAAGATGAAAAAGGTAGATATGTTTCTCTGATTAGAAACTCATTTGGAGGAGGAAGGGGCAGTTGCTTTTATGCAAAAATATAAAAGGAATTGGGATGGGGATGTTGTTGAAGGGTCTGGAAATGTAGGAGGAATTATAATAATGTGGAGGAAAAACTTGATGGAAGTCATAACAGTTTTAAAAAATAGTTAGTCTATTAACTGTTTGATAAGGTTGAGCAAGGAAAAGGTTTTCTTTCTTACAGGAGTATATGCCTGTAATAATATCAGAGTTAGGGAAGGACTCTGGAAAATGCTAGCTGAAATGGATATCTCAGAAATGCCTTAGGTGCTGTTTGGTTAGCGAAAATTATTTTCTGGTTTGGTTTCAGTGAAACTGAAAATTTGGTTTCGAAAACTTGGTTTTGGTTTCTAATTTTCAGTTTTCTGAAAACGCGTTTGGTTAATAAAAACAACATCAGTTTTAGTTAGTTGAAATCAGTAAATATTTATTTGATTATAAAAAAATAATATTAATTTTCCTTGAACATTTTTAGTAGTAATTAAATGTTTAGTTAGTTTACAAAATTAAATATTTGTTAATATGGTTACAAAATTTTTAAATGATTTAATTAATTAAGTTATTGGTAATTTAAGATTTTTTTATTCAATTAGATATAAAAATTAATTAATAGTTATTATAAAATTTCAAAAAAAAAACAAGTCCAATGATCTAAAATTAGGTTTGATTAAATTATAAATAGACCAACTTTAAGAAAATTGATTTATTTAAAATTTGGGTTTGAGTCAATTAGATATAAATTGGTTTAATTATTTTATAAATTTAAGATAAAAGTTTGAGTTAAAAATGATGATTTTTATTTTTATTTTTAAAAATTCGATATAGTTTGATTTATTTTTAAATTAATTAATTTTATAAAAAAATATTTATAATTACAAAGTTGTCACAGCATTTTGATAACGAAACCGACAGTCTCGAAACCACAAAAAACAACATTATGTTGTTTTCATTTTTATTAAGAAAACTGGTTTCGTTTTCATTCTGGTTTCGATTCAGTTTCACGAAAACACTAAACCAAACACGTTTTCGTAAGCAGTTTTGGTTTCAGTGAAACTGAAACCATGAAAACAGACTTGGTTTCGCTAACCAAACAGGCCCTTAGATAGTCACGGGGGATATGAATTGTAAAATGGAAGCAAATGAAAAGAGAGGTGGTAGAATATTTGTGAACAATAAAGCAGTGGAGGACTTTAAGCAATTCATTGACACAACTGGCTTAATAAATATTGGTTTTAAAGGAGCACCTTTCACATGGTAACAACAGAAAAGGTCAACACAATATTTTGGCAAGGTTGGATAGAGTGTTGATGAATGCTTTATGGTTGAACTGGAACTACAAAATAGATGTGGAGCATCTGCAACAAATAGTTTCTGATCATAAGCCTTTACTCATAAAATGTGGAAGGGAAGAAAGAAGAAGGTTCTGTTGGGTGGAATGGTCACACCAGAGGGGGGTGAATAGTATGTTAACTAAATCTTTTGCTTAATTTTGGTTTTAAATTTTTTCTTAAACTACTTAGGCAATTTATAATTCAACGACTAAATGCGGAAGCGAGTAATGAAGATAAACAATAAATACACAAGAGAACAATGCTAACACAGTTGTTTATAGTGGTTCGACCCAAATACCTACTTCACTACCTAAGCACCCTGCTTAGGATTTCTAAACTAAGCTTTACTAGATTAATCTTGTTTCCTTTACAACGAGGACTTTGCACCAGAAAGTCTCCACTCTCAAACCGAAGGCACTTCCACACCCGAAAGTATCCCACCTTCCTACCGAGAGCACTCTCTCACCTCAACCTAAGGGACAACTCAACTAATCATAGTAAACTAAGTCTACACAAGTGGCTTTACACATTCTACACCAAGGATACCACTCAATCATAAGACCTAACACTAGGTCTTCTTACAAGCTCAAGTACAATGAAATAAATCACAAAAATACACAAATAATGAAGCAAATAAATAATACAACAAATACTTAGCTCCAAACACGAGTCCTAGTTCCTCTTGATGCCTCAATGATGAATTGTTCAAAGCTTGAAGGCAAGATCAAGGATGTATCGTGGAAACTAGAGTTATCAAAGGGATAACTCAAGAAATGCTTTGAGAATGATCAAGAATGGCTCAATGGAAGCTTGGATCAGTTGTTAAGTGGTGTTAATGAAGGTTGGAGAGGGGTATTTATAACCCCTCCAAGGAACGGCTCTTCAACGAGCATTTTTTCGCCCGTTGAACGCCGTTCGGTCGCTTGTCGGTCGATCGTCGGTCGACCGACCGATCGACCGCCTAGCGATCGCTGGTCGACCGATCGATCGACCGCCCAGCGATCGCTGGCAATTCTTGCTTCTGTCGCTCTGTCCGATCGTTTGGAGGGTTGGCCAATTGAGTTGCAATTCTGCTCCTCTGCTATCCGATCATCCGAGCGATCGACCGAAACAGACACTGCCAATTTTTGGCCTCGGTCGGTGGACCGAAGTAGCCAATGCCAATTTTTGGCACTATTTGATCGACCGCCCGGTTGACCGAATTGGCTACTGCCAATTCTTCTCTATATTCGGTCGACCAACCAGTCGACCGAACTTAGGCTGAACTTGATTTTTTTCAACCTTCTTCTTGCGCGCTTCGTTTTCGGGTTTCGTCTTTCAACGTGCGTCAACTTGGAGAGGTTTTCATGTGTTCTTTAGACTCGTCTAAGACGTCTTTGGTGCACACGTCGACGTTCGAGAGATTTCCACGACGAACCTGAACGCGCCGATCAATGTCCTTCATATTTTCCGATTTCTCTGATATTTCCGATCGAGGACATCGAGCACTAACCGATATGAAACATTAGTTCCATATTTGTTATCATCAAAACCGAGATTAAGACCAAGATAGAAAACATTAGGCCAACAATCTCCCCCCTTTTGGTGATGACAAACATCCTTAAGAAAAATATATTCATTAAAGCGCAAAGGATATCAACTAAGAAATTTCTCCCCTATCAATATACATATCTATGGAAATAAACTCCCCCTATCTATATGCATGGTTTTCCTATATTTTCTTCCCTTTTACCTATATTTTTCTCCCCCTTTTGACATCAATCAAAAAGGGCAAGAAATATCAACCTATAGTCAAAGTTGGGACCTAAAAACTCGTTTTAATGAAAATATGTAGATCTCAACTCAAGGGATGAAAACATACATACAAGTGAGACTAATCAATACATGATATCATAGAATGCTAAACATAATCTAAAACTAGAATTCATGTATCAAGCTCAAGTAATGATATTTTCATGTATCAGTCAACATATCAAAAACTATTTTAGAAATAATTTTTCATGAGTCAAAATGAGAACGATACCAGATGTGAATTCAAAATATCATACTTGAAGTCTTAATCAAAGATTGGACCAAAAATCAAAGTATCGAAAAAATGAACATTTGGAAAGAACGATACTTTAAAGTTTTGATATTCAATTTCAGAAACCCATATCAAATCATATTCTTACTGAAATTTTTTATAATTTTTACTGAAGAAATTAGATTTTTCAAAGAATCATCGAAAAATCAATTTTTTGCATTTTCCTTAAAATAACTGAAGTATAGTGGCATTTTCGTAAATATTAGCTATTTTTCAAAAGTTCTCAATTTTCATTCAAACCTTCCAAATATCAAGATCTTATCATTTAAAGCATGTTTATCAAGTTTGAAATGAAAATAATATTATTTGGTCAAAATTTTACCTTAGCATGATTTCATTCTAAAACAAGCATTGTATCATGAAATTGCTAAGTATCAAATTTTAATTTTTACTCATATTTTTTCAAATTTAAACATATGGACACCTAATATGAGTAAATCTAAACATGTTTGTGAAGTTTGGCCCTAAAATGAAGTTTCTAAGTTAATTTGTTGACTTAGGTCGATCAACTATACTCAATTTTAGGTCTCCTAAAGTGAACTTGTTATCAATTTATCAATTTTCTCACGATTTTTCAATTTTAATTACATAGAAGCAAATCATGAGTGAACTCAAACATGTTTATCAAGTTTCATCTTAAAATGAAATCTATAAGAAGGATTTCTACCTAGAGCACATTTCATTCAATCTAGATGACATAAAATTGCCTAAGTATCAAAGTTTTATCTACTCATGAGATTTCAATTCATTATCATGCAAAATCATTCATGAGCATAGAGAAATTATTTTATCAAGAAAATAGAGGTGTTATGCAAGAATTTTATCAAAATGAAACTCATACCTCATTTCTTGAGAAATTCCAAAATTTTCACTTTCTTTCCATTTTTCTTTAGCCTTCCAAATTTTATCACTTTCTCAACTTGCAAGTAGGCTTTGTTAGTATCATAATGAAATCACATATCAGCTCGCAAGCTAACTTACTAAATAGCAAATGGTCAATGCAAAATTTCATTTAAAAATCTCAACCTATTCTAGATAGTAGAGATTCATTTTAAAAGAGTTATCATGATATCAAAATGAATCAAAGAAATCTTAAGGTATGAAATATTTGAAGAATAAGATCTCTAAGCATGTTTAA
The DNA here is from genome assembly GCA_034359265.1 of Canna indica. Lineage (NCBI taxonomy): Eukaryota > Viridiplantae > Streptophyta > Magnoliopsida > Zingiberales > Cannaceae > Canna > Canna indica. Next base: position 71,781,587 of record CP136894.1, on the reverse strand, counting down.
CTAGTTTGGACCTAAAAGAAGATCTCTAGTATCAACCTAGACCAAGTTTCATTTAATGAAATTTGCCTAAGTGCTAAAATTCTACATACCCATGAGAATTCAATGGTTTAACATGCAATTCTAATCATGAGTATATAGACATAATTTAAGCTTAAACATTGAGGTATACACTAAGATTTTGAATTTATCGAAGTTATACCTTATACTTAAAAATTTAGCCAAACTAATTATTTTCATTCTAGTTAGCCTTCCATTTAACCTTAGATTTAACTTGCATGAGGAATTCATTGGTAACATAATGACATAAGTATTTCAAGCAAGTTAATCATTCTAGATAGCAATGTAAGCATCAAAGATTTCATTCAAAATCCAACTTTGCTAAATAGTTCGAAATTCGTTTTAAATGAAATCAAGTCATACCAAAATGAATTTTAAGAAATCACAAAAATAATAATTGTGAAAACATGATCTCCAACCCTTCCTATTGGTTGAAAACCGAACGACCACAATAAGCCTACGATTTAAAACCGTAAGGTCGCTTAGGCCCATTACATGCCACATAGGTATCCGAAGAGACCGGAAAAAAAAAATCAAAAATCATTTGAAATATATTAAGAGCGGAGAAAATCAATCAATTTTAAGCATGTATCATAAACACCAACTTCAAACATACAAGTAGAGAAAAGGTGATGATACCAAATGATTTAGATGTCAATTCTTAAACCTAAGGCATCTAGTCTAGGTGAAGACTTTGAAGTTGCAACCATGCAAGGATCCTTCCTTCAATTTTTTGGTCAACTTCAACTCTTCAATTTCCATTACCCTTGTGTGGTGACTCCCCCTACAAAAGATCATGAGACCTTTGGTATCCAAATGACTTTGGGTCCATGGGGGTTAGAGGGCTTAGCTACCCAAAGTATTTTAACTCCACTTGGATTCATCTTAAATGCGTAATCATATATAGCATGCCCGTAAACACCACAACAAAAACAATGACCATGAAATTTTTTATTTTTATTTTTCTTAACATGAGGTTTAAATGTGGAATACCTAACATTTACTCTTGAGATGTGAGATATATGGTTAACATGAGCATTCTTGAAAGAAACACTTTTCTTTTCAAATTTTCTAGAAGAATAAGCATCTTTAATTTCATTTACTCTTTTATTTAAAACTATAACCTCATCTTTTAAGGTATCAATAGATTTATGCAAAACTCACACTTGAGATTTCAATATGCAATTCTCATTTTTCAAATTCTCATTCTCAAGTTTAAAATTACTTTTCAAATCATTATTTCTAAGCTTCATTTTTGATTTCAAATCCTCATTTTCTTTTTTCAAATCAATATTCTCACTTTTTAAGTCTTTAATTTCAAGCTTAAAATTTTCATGGCAAGAGTTAACAAAACTAGTATTTAATTTCTCTTTCTCTAATTCATGCACTTGTGAATCAAGTCTTAAATTTTCCTTTTTAAGTTTTCTATTTTCTTTGATCTTATTCATAAGCAAGACATACATCTTTTTAAATTCTTCTAATAGCTCATCATAAGTCATACCTAAAGAATTTGAGCTACTATCATCATTATCACTATCAAGATTCTTATCATGACTAGAAGTAGAATATTTTACCTCATTCCGAAGACCCATGATGTAAAATTGAGATATGACTTCTTCATCATGACAGGAGGATGCTTCTTGTGATTCAGTAGTGGAAGTTGACTCACTTATCTTCCTATTGACATTTTTCTTTGATAAATGACAATTTCTTTTAATGTGCCTCTTTTCCTTACACAAGTAGTATATAATCTTTCTTTTTTGACTTTTTGATTTGCTTCTTTCACTAGAAGCACTAAGAGCATCAAAATCGAGGTTAGCACTAGGGGGATGACTATTGTCATCACCACCCTCAACAAGTGTATTAAGCTCTTCGGTTTTAGTAAAATCATATAACATATTTAATGTAGCTCATAAATCAAATGCCGATGTACAATATATGACTTTATCAAGGATACTATTAGGTAAGGTACAAAATATGGAATACATAGCATCTCCATTAGATTGAAATATTTTCTTGTCATGTTCACTTCAATCATGCATGTCAATCTTAGGTTCAATGTATTCTAATTTAATCATATTATAAATATCAAAACCTCTAGTCTTTAAGTAGGTGTACATTCTAGACTTTCAAAGACCAAAGTTCGATTCATCGAACCTAGAAGGTGAAGACGCTACCGACTCTAGTGTCATTTTAAGATCGAGAGACGATGTAGAGGAGATGGTGAAATCTCAATCTACGACCCTCTTTGATACCAATTGTTGGGTGGAATGGCCACACTAGAGGGGCGTGAATAATATGTTAACTAAATCTTTCGCCTAATTCCGATTTTAAACTTTTTCTTAAACTACTTAGGCAATTTATAATTCAACGACTAAATGCGGAAGCGAGTAATGAAGATAAATAATGAATACACAAAGAGAACAATGCTAACACAGTTGTTTATAGTGGTTCGACCCTAATGCCTACTCCCCTACCTTAGCACCCTGCTTAGGATTTCCAAATTAAGCTTTACTAGATTAATCTTGTTTCCCTTACAACGAGGACTTTGCACCGAAAAGTCTCCGCTCTCAAACCGAAGACACTTCCACACCCGGAAGTATCCCGTCTTCCTACCGAGAGCACTCTCCCACCTCAACCTAAGGAATAACTCAACTAATCCTAGTAAACTAAGTTTACACAAGTGGCTTTACACCTTCTACACCAAGGATACCATTCAATCATAAGACCTAACACTAGGTCTTCTTACAAGCTCAAGTACAATGAAATAAATCACAAAAATACACAAATAATTGAGCAAATAAATAATACAAAAAATACTAAGCTCCAAACACGAGTCCTAGTTCCTCTTGATGCCTCAATGATGAATCGTTCAAAGCTTGAAGTCAAGATCAATGATGTATCATGGAAACTATGGTTATCAAAGGGATGACTCAAGAAATGCTTTGAGAATGATCAAGAATGGCTCAATGGAAGCTTGGATCATTTGTTAAGTGGTGTTAATGAAGGTTGGAGAGGGGTATTTATAACCCCTCCTAGGAACGGCTCTTCAACGGGCATTTTTTCGCCCGTTGAACGTCGTTCGGTTGCTTGTCGGTCGATCGTTGGTCGATCGACCGATCGACCGCCCAATGACCGCTGGCAATTATTGCTTCTGTCGTTCTGTTCGGTCGACCGGAGGGTCGATCGACCGAGTCACGATTCTGGTCCTCTGCTATCCGATCGACCGGTCGATCGACCGAAGCAGGCACTGCCAGTTTTTGGCCTCGGTCGACCACCCTGTCGACTGAATTAGCTACTGCCAATTCTTCTCTACATTCGGTCGACTGAACTTAGGCTGAACTTGATTTTTTTCAGCCTTCTTCTTGCGCGCTTCATTTTCAGGTTCCGGCTTTCAACGTGCGTCAACTTGGAGAGATTTTCATGTGCTCTTTAGACTCGTCCAAGACGTCTTTGGTGCACACGTTGAACTTCGAGAGATTTTTACGATGAACCTGAACGTGCCGATCAATGTCCTTTCAATTTTTCGATTTCTTTGATATTTCCGATCGAGGACATCGAGCACTAACCGATATGGAACCTGAAAATATTTCTCAATAAAATATTAGTTCCATGTTTGTTATCATCAAAACCGACATTAAGACCAAGGTAGAAAATCTTAAGCCAATAGGTTCAACAAAAGGGGTTTTGTTTTTGAACATTTCTGGCTTGAATATCCAGAGTTAAAAGATGTTATCCTGAAAAGTTGGAGAGGGAATGTGAAAAGAAAAAAAATGGTAATGGAGAAGCAAAGTAGGCTGCAGGGGGTGCTAAACAAATGGAACAAAGAGTTTGTGGGTAATATGAAAGTAAATTTTAGAGAAGCTATAGGCAAATTGAATGATCTGGAGGAGAAAGATGCAAAAGGAAGTTTATCTGATAAGGAACTAAAGTACATGAACATATTAACAAAGAGGATAATGGCAATCGGTAAACAAATTCGGCCAGTTAAAGTGGTGGGCCAAGTCGAGAAGGAAGTGGATAAAAGGGGGTGGTAGAAATACAAAGTACTTTCATAATGTGGTTAAAATGAAGAGAAGAAAAAGCTGGGTAGAATGGTTAGATATTAATGGAACTAAAGTTGAAGATAGTAAGGTAATGGCTGATAGTTTTGCACATTGGTATTCAGAACTATGGAAAGAGAAAGAGGCTAGAAGTGTACAAATGGGTATGTTCAACAAAGAAGAGTGGACTATTTTGTCAGATAAAGATTGTGATAGCCTGAAGAAACATTTCAGCATTGAAGAGATATGGGTTGCTGTCAATGGACTAGGGAGAGGGAAGAGTCCAGGGACAAATGGGTTCATACTGGAGTTTTATTTACAGTATTGGGATATTGTGAAGGTTACTTTGAGAGTTGAATTTGAACATATACATAAGTATGCTGAGATGCCTCAATCTTTGAAGGAAACAATATTAGTAATGATACAAAAATGTGAAAAGCCAAAGAAAATAGAAGAGTTTAGACTCATCTCATTGTGCAATGTGGTATATAAGATATTTGCAAAACTATTGACAAATAGAATAAGACATTTTTTTGGAGAATGTGATAGGAAAGAAGCAAGGGGCTTTTGTACCTAAAAGAAGTATGCATGATAACATAGTTCTAGTTAATGAAGTGGTGAATTCATCTTATAGATCAAAAGCAAAGTCACCAATGATAATAATCAAGTTGGGTTTGGAAAAGACCTATGATAGGACTGATTGGAAGTCTATTTACATAACAATAGAGGTGATGGGCTTTTCCTGCATAGGTAATTGGCGGGATAAAATGTGGCATTGAGAATGTAAAATTTTCATGCAAGATAAATGGAGAGCGGTCTTGTCATTTCACAAGCTATAGAGGATTGAGACAAGGGGATCCTTTATCCCCATATTTATTTATTATAATGGAACAGATGCTATCTGTACTAATGAAGAGATTTGTAGAAAAAAGAAAGATAAGTGTTTTTAGGCTTGGTGAAGTGGAGTTTAGTCATCTGCTTTTTGTAGATGATATAATCTTTTTCATTAGGGGTAACAAGAAGTCTTGTAAAAATTTGAAGGAGATGTTGGATGCTTATTGTCTGTTAATTGATCAGAAAGTAAATATGAAAAAATCAGAGGTCTATTTTCCAGTAGGGTGTAAGGCAGAGACAAAGCACATGATTTGTAATGATATTGGCATAAGGAAAGGAAAATATCCGATGAGTTATTTGGGAACATATATTACACCAGGGAAGCTGCAGAAAGAAAAACAGAAGGAATTGTCTGGAAAAGTAAAAAAGAAAATATGTTTCTGGGCAAAGAATCAAATTTCACAAGCTGGCAAATGTGTTTTGATAAATTCAATCACCATCTCTATCCCAGTTCATAATATGCTATCTTCTTGGGTTAGTATAAGTTGAGATAAATGAGATAAACAAGGCTTCGAGGAGTTTTTTTCTGGAGTTCAGGGAAGCAGAAGAAATCAACAAGCTTAATGAGTTGGAAGAAGCTGACCATGGCTAGGGGAGGAGGTTTAGGAATTAGGGATATGAATACAATGAAACATGGTCTAATGGCAAAAAGGATTTTGCCTATCTTGAATAAAGATGATCAAGTCTGGTGTAAACTATTTAATAAAAAATACAAGGATTTTCATCCTTGGTCTGAAAACAAGGGAAAAAGACCATCAGGTGTTGCAAAAGGAGTCATAAAAAGTATGAAGATGGTGAAAGGATGGTTGAGAAAATGTATTGGAAATGGAAGAATGACTCATATCTGGACTGGTCCATGGATAGCAGATGTTCCTTTGAGCAGGTGGCCAACTCTTGTAAATGTGGAGAAATTGAAAAGCTTCAAATCAGTGAATGAACTGTTTAAAGGAGAGGAGTGGAACTAGGAGTTTCTGAATGAATGTTTTGGTGAAGAAATTCTGAAGATAATTGAAACTATTGTTTTTAATACTATGAAGGGATGTGATAAATGGGTTTGTAATGAAAATTTCAAAGAAAATCTAACAGTAAGGAATGCTTACAGGTTCCTGAAAAATAAAAAAAATAAGATGAATGATATAAAGATTGACTTGAGAAAAATTTGGAAGATGAAGATGACTGAGAGAGTAAAAATTTTTATGTGGAAGTTTATGTGGGGAAGGTTACCACCTTCTAGTTGGTTTGGAAGGTTTAGTGGAAATGATATTGAAAAATGCTTTGTTTGTGAGAATCATGAAGATGAGGAAAAACATATCATTGTAGAGTGTGACTTTGCAAAAGCATACTGGAGCTTGGCTGAATAGAGGTTGGGAGTGAGCTTCAAAAACATGGGTGATTGACATTGTGGGGAATGGGTCAATGAAGGTGAAGATTTTGATAAATGTTCAACTGAAAAATTGGTTGTTTTTATAGCAAACTTGATGTGGTCACTATGGAAGAATAGAAACAATAAGAAATTTAGGAAGAGGAATGGTGGAGTGAATGCTATTTTTGTAAAAGCTTTAAATGATACAACAGAGTTGTCTATTCCTGGAGCAGTTGAGGGGTTAGGAGTGAAAAAAAATGAGTAGGGAGATTGTAAGTGAGAATGAAGAAGAAGAAGGTCTTACCTTGTGGTGTGATGCAGCATGGAAGGAGGGAGAGGATGTTGGTGCTGGTGTTGGTTTCATTTTGAGAAACAAGACAACCTGAAACTATATGGGATACAAAGCTATAAAAGCAACAGATATTTTGCAGGTAGAACTAACAACAATTTGGTATGAAATGGACAATGTAAGGAAAAAAGGGATGAAAGGTATCAAGGTGAACTTTGACGGTATGAGAGCAACTAATATTCTGAATAAGGTTCATAAAGCTTCATGGAATGTTATATGGTTGGTAAATAAAATCAAAGAATTAGGCTCTTGTATAGAGGTGAGGAAATGAAGTTTTGTTAAGACGGAGAGGAATGTAATAGCTAATTCTTTGGCTGGGTGAGTTCGGAAAGAATGAGTTTATAGTGAATTTAGAGTGCGTTTGCAATGTAAATTTTAAATTTTATTTGAATAAAATTTCAATTAATATGGATGATGGATATCAAGTCAGTGGTTCCTACCGTAATGGAACTGCTGGATTGAAAGAAATTAAAACTATTTGAGTTGATCCTTTTGAAAAAAAAGAAAAGATAATAACTTATAAAATTATTTTGTAAGGCACCTTCACAAATTTTATATAAAATGATTGGTATAATTTCATAGGAAGACATTTTTTCCATGATGAAAATTATGAAAAAATATCATTCAAATAAGTAATAAGTGATATTTAATTTAGTTTTTATTCTAAAATTAATTAGTAAATAATATATATGATTCGATCACTTGGATTCCGATTGAACCATGATGTATGCACCAAAATTAGTTATTCAAATTTCAAATATATTGTTTTCTAATTATATATGAATTTCATAATTGAAATTAATGCACCGAATTAAATAGCCATTGATGCATTGAATTAGGCAAAGCAATGACGTAATTATACAATTCGATGATAATTAATTCAGCCACAACAATTAATCCCAGATCAATTAGAAGAAGAGGGCAGTGTACAAGAGCTGGTTCCACGTGTCGGGCAGACCCGGGAGACACCAGTGACTGCAATCCGCCGACCGATCCGGGTTGGCCCGCTGCTCCGGGCTCAACTCGCCACTATAGATGGAAGGATGGCAGTCCTTTCGGAGCTCCGATAAGGTAGTGATGTCGATCAAGTAGGCCGGATTCCTCATCGCCTTGATCACGCCCCTGAGGACCGGCATCTGGTCCGGGTACGGACCCGAATAGTTCGACCCGCTAACCGGGGCCATCTCCCCGAAGCAATTCTTGGACACCGGGTTGTTCCACTCGGCCGGGCTGTCGTCCAATTAACAGGATCCATAACCATAAATTTAACGTCAATATTCTAAAACTCAATTAATGCATTTACTATTAAATTATTGCACGAATAAAAGCTATTGAACGATAACCGATGGTCAGAGAAACAGAAGTCAACAGTCTCTTGACTTCAGAGTTCAGAGGTCAAACTTGTGACAGAGAAAGCGTGATTCTCGCTTCCACCCACTTCTCCGCCATGGCGATTGAGGGCTGATGCCTCGTGACTCGCCATGGAATGAATGCGTCATCGCGAGGAAGAAGACAACTGCGACGGGCGACCTACCGACCTAATTCATGGAAATCTCAAGGAAACTGCTTCTCTCCTTCCCACTCCACGACAAAGAACAGGGAGAAAGAGATGATGAGGACTGAGGAGGAAAAGGAAGGCCCTGCCATTTCCAGAGACATACACACTCTCTCTCTCTCTCTCTGTTTGCTCTCAAGAATATTAATCCTAAATTGGCTGAGCATCGAATTTGCTCGGTTGGATCGATTAAACCAGTTCGGATTAAGAACATTAAAAAAGTAAGAAATCGGAAATGAATCGATCATGGAGGAGAGACTACTTTATTTCTTACTTGTAGTGGGTAGGAGAAATGGACTGGAAGAAGACCTTGGTCTTGCTCCAATCAATATTAATATCCACCCAATTCGCCCATGTGCTCATTCCCTTTTGGAAGGCCAGCAATCTATCCATGTCCAGATAGTAGGATCCTCCATCTCCCATGTAATCCCACCTGTACAACAAATTCTTTCTCAAAATTCCAATCTATACAACATCCCCTAAAAGAATGCATATTATAAATATACCCCTGGAGATCTCCTTTGTGAGTCCACCAATGGCCAGAGTTAAAAGACAAGACATCCACCCCTGTCCATGCGTTGGCATTCCCTGATATATTATTCAGCATCAGAACCCTTCTTCCTTGCACCACATCAATGTCCACAAGATATGGTGCTCTGTAGAAGCTAATTGACACTCCATAATCCTACCAATAAATACATTTTGAATAAGTGTGTGTGTGTGTATATAACTATATATATGGATGATTTCATAGAGTTTTGGTGAATTATACCAAGAATTTGTAGGTGGAGAGAGGATCTCCTCTGATGAACTGTGTCTGCCCCTGCGGTGCTGCGGCGCCCAGCATGCAGATCAACGACTGCCACTGGTTTCGCCCGAGCGAATCGCCGACGAACATCACCGTCTTCCCCCTCATCCTTGTCAGGAAGTCCACCCCATCAAACCTGCTCCATTAATTACACATAGAATAGTTGAGACTTTACGGCTTGTTGTTGTCGTCGTCGTTGTCGTTGTTGAGAGCGCACGAACCTGGGGAGCTCGCAAGCAGCCGGTTTCCACCGGTAGCGCAGGTAGTCGGCGTCCGGTCGGCCGTATAATTGGCAATTGAATTGAGGGTCGATGACGGGGCAGCTCAACGCCTGGTACAAAGGGTAGGACTCGTCCTTCACCCAGCTCCCGGTGAAGAGGTCGCACACCGCTTGGTCGGCGCCGCCGAATCCCGGGCGGCGGCGCTGGGGAGCGCTGTCATGGCGGCGTCGGAGGCTGATGACGACGGCGGAGGTGCTGCCGGCCAAGGCTTGGAGAAGAAGGAGAAAGGGGAGAAGGGTTGAAGCGAATCCAGGTCGAGGAGTGGAAAGGGAGCCCATGAGGAAGGGGGGGGACAAAGGTTCTTTTCTTGTCGTCCTTGTATACGATTGGATTGGCAACCGGCGTACGTTCCTTATAAAAGGGTAAGAATGCAAATGTAAATATTTTTTTTAACTATAATTTAAATTACTGTTTTTTGTTTTATTTATTGTGCATGTGAGGATAGCTGGAGAACTCACGAGAGTCGATTAGAATTTATTTATTATTGTATTTTGTTTTTCTGGTGCGACCAAATCAAGTTTGGGATTTGTGTTACTTTGTGGATTACTGAATGGAGTGTACATGTTGTAAGAATTGAACCGGACGAGCTAATTATGTTGGGAATTATTTAAATTCTATCTTGGGTTTAGGGTTTAATATGGTCGAGGACTAATGAATTGTGTAATAAAAAATATCACTTAAAAGAAAAATACTTTGAGATGTGTGCGGAAGGCAGGAGCAGAGCCAGAAATAAAAAGAAAAAGAGCAAATATTTGTATATATATTGGGTAAATTTAATCTTTTCGCCCGCAAACTGAATTTTAAGAGGCGGAGGGGAGAAAATGGTCCCCTCTTCTTTTCTACGTGGCTCCAAGGTACTAATTTGTCTCACATATTTATTTGTAAGTCAAAATTATCCAAATAATTTTAAAAACCGTGACTATACTTCACCTGATATTAGAACAACGTCAAGAATTCGCTAACGAGCTGACATATCATGTGACTTGTCAGTCACTAAAATAATCACCTAGCAGGTCATCTACCAAATGCACTATTTGCCTCTCACATTTATCTAAAGACTCTATTTTGTCTCTCAAGATTTTTTTTAAGCAAAAATACCCCTACAATAACATTCAAAAAATTATGTAAAATTACTTCATTTTGAAATGTTGTCATGTCTCGTTAACGATATTGTCGTCACATTTGACATGTCAAATTTTGATTAAAATGCTCTCCACATCAACATGGGACCCACACCCCACTAACTCACCGTCTCACCGATGTCGTTACCTATCTTTCCCGGTGCGCAAAGGGCGCGATAACATGGTCACCCGCCAACCACATCATTATCATCCTCCTCACATCGGTCTATGACCACGTCCCATGCCTTTTGCGCGTCGAGTGACGTGGTCGGCGCGATTGGAAAGATAGGTAGCAAAGTCGACGGGACTGTAAGTTAGTAGGATGTGAGTCCCAACTGATGTGGAGGGCATTTCAGAGAAAATTTGACATGTCAAATGTTATGTTGACATCGTTCATAGGACATGGGTAGCATTTGAAAAACGAAGTAATTTTGCACCATTTTTTGTTATTGTATGATCATTTGTGCTCCAAAAAAAATATAAATGGCAAAATAGAACCTCCATATAAGCGTGAGTGGCAAAATAGTACGTCTGGCAGATGACCTATCAAGTGATTGTTTTTAAATTTTTGACGATGTTCCAATGACAAGAGGATAATATAATAATAATTTTTGAAATTTTTTAGATAATTTTAAACCAAAAGAAATATAAATGGTAAATAAACTTTTTTTTTACTAAAAGTGATGAGTAAATTAGTACATTTTCCCTATAAATGTTTGATGGTGGGATTAAACACTACCTCAAAAGACTACTGTGATGCTACTGCAGAAATTTTGTCCTTCTCTTATCATATATCCAAATCCGAGGCAAGTGCTTATCCACGTCAGAACTGAAACAATAGATATTATATCCAATTTAAACAGATCAAAGGAAATATGGATATAAAAAAATCATGTACTTGTCATCCGAATCCTTGCAGCAGCAGAAATAGTATCTACGAGAGCACAGTTTTCTTTAATCAATGCCGCCGTCGGTCACTTTGTTTTATAAAAGAAGAGAACAAAGAAGGCTCATGCTCGAAATAGTGGTGGGTCCACTAATCCCGTGGAAATGCCGCAACCATGAATGAGAGAGCCAACTTTAGCTTCAATTAATTCATAGCAAAAAGATGATATATCCAAGAACATGATTCTAATTCTAGTTTTCTTTCTATCTTTCTTTCGCAAGTTAAAAAATACTCCATGCTTTTCTTGTCACAGGCAGGGACAGAATCTTTCTTTTGATCATATAATATGGTTTTTTTTTTCCTCTGGCTTTTGGTTGATCCAAAGATTCCTTTTTTAATCCATAGTGATGGATGAGAGGCATTTATGAAGTGCTTGTTTGGCTCGGAGATTCTTTATCAACCCTCGTGGATTTGTGAGAAGCATAAAGTGTTTCAAATTAGCCTTAAACTTCAGTTTTGCTAATTCATACTTTACTGCGCCCAAACCTCAACCTCTTCCTCACCTTCACTACAAGTTTTGTCGAATCAATGAGATCAAGATCCAAGCTGGCGAATTCGACCGACACTTTTGGAAAGAACTTTTCAGTGGTTGAGCTCATTTGAACTTCCTCTGATGCTTATATAAAATAAATTATTGAATTTTTTTAGTAAAAAAATAAAATATTTTTCTAGTTAAGAGTCTTGGAATTCATACCTTGTTATATAGTTATCGTATTTATATTATTGGGATAACGTATAATTTGATCTCTCAAATATAATTGAAATTTCATAGTGGTCCCTCAAAAAGAATCCGATCAATGTGGCCCTCCTAAAACACAACTCAGGCAAAATAGTCAAGTTTTGATGCTTGTTGACATTCATGTCAGAAATTATTTTGTCCGAGTCATATTTTAGAGGAATCACATTGACCAATTTTTTTGAGGGATCATTATGAAAATCCGATTATATTTAAGAGATCAAATTGTATGTTATCCCTTTATCATTCATCATTAATCACCTAGAGCCTAAAGTGATCACCCTTGCCTTGACATGTGTTGAGGGTCGGATAACGGTTGAGTGTGAATGCCAATTTACCCTCATCATCTAGTTAATTTTTAATTTTTTTTTACAAATGATCTATTTGGCAAATTGCATTGACACCCACTGTAATTCGGCTAAATCATATATACACAAATCCCCTTCAATTTTCAAAATTGCTAAACACCCCTTTGAAGCCTATGTGGCTATGTTGCCAAGTTTTTAATAAAATAAGCGCCATGCCAGCTAACATATAGGCTTATGAACAGGTAGGATAGTGATTCAAAACCATTGTGAGGAATATCCCTCTTGGACTCTTGGTTTTGGGGCAACCGGGCAAGCATGACCCACAATTCCAAGGGGTGCATGGAAGGAGGGAACAAGAATTAAAGTCTCGGCTCTTCACCTGATTCTCTTGTGCAAATGGTCATCCAATTCAGCTGCAAATTATGAACTCACAGACCAGTGTTCTCAACACTTCAATTGAGTAGCAGAAAACATTTTACAACTCTTGTACTTGATCTTGGCAGGATAGCAACAGCCAAGTCCTATTCATATTTTCCAATATAATCTTTAACATTTTCCACCATGCGCTGTGTAGGCATGCCTTCACATGCTAACAAGTAGATAAACGCCTAAGAACTAAATAAAACAACCTCTAACGTAGGCCCCCATACCTAAGGGCAGTACAAGCATTCCTTTACTTCAAACTACAGCATTCCCTTAGCAATCTGTTAGTGTAGTCAGCATTTCCACAAGCAACAATAATGGGTGAGCTTGCATATCTAGCTTGGCAACTACAATCATTATAATCCTCTTCTGCACTTTCACATGGGGTCATCACTGATCTTGTGACAATATTTTCTTCTCTCACTTCTCACTTTGAATTGGAGCAGTCGCTTGAATTGTAACAAAAACATAGTAGAAGAGGGATATGATTCAAGATCTCCATTGTCATTTAATCTAATTATACTGAATCTAATCGTAGAGATCATTAAAAGTTTAGAACCATTTTTATCTTAAATGAGTTTACCAGCTACTACAACTAAGAAAAAAAGGGATGTAGCTAAACCACAACTAACTTAATCATAGAGATCATTAAAAGTTTAGAACCATTTTTATCTTAAATGAGTTTACCAGCTACTACAACTAAGAAAAAAAGGGATGTAGCTAAACCACAACTAACTTAATCATAGAGATCATTAAAAGTTTAGAACCATTTTTATCTTAAATGAGTTTACCAGCTACTACAACTAAGAAAAAAAGGGATGTAGCTAAACCACAACTAACTCTAAGTGCATATTGGTTTCATAGGATAAGGAAGGATATGATAGGGAATGAATTAATATTCATTGTTTGTTTAGTGTATAGATTAGGAAAAAATGAGTATAAAATTGATATTATATCCGATGTACACCGGATTTAAAAAATTTATATCCAATTCATCCTCATTTATTATCCAATTATATCCTATCCTATCCAATGAAGTAAACATACCATAAAATGATTTCAAACTTCATTATCTATATTGCAGATCTTGCCGACATTATGACTTCAAGTTTGCTGCAAGCTTATACAATAAGAGTACTTGCTCGTAGCTTATATTCATTGGATTATCAACTCAGTTCCATTATGTCCTCAATAGGGCCACTTCCATCAAAAATAACACTAGAAAAAAAAAACACAACATAAGATACTTCTCGCCTCAGGACTGATGCTCCGGCAATACATCTAACCAGGTAATGGTGCCGCTTCTTGGACATGCTGATGAAGTATGCCTAGGCTTCTGAACTTGCACCTGGTTGAACTAGGCAGTCAAACTAGACTGTACTCAAGTCAGAGTTGAATGTGCCTTAATACAGCAGTTCCTCAAAAACTGGATCTACACTGCATCCCCACTTCCCATGGTATAACGCTAGAAGCTTTTCAGCGGGAGTCACTCCTGTTGAAAGATTTTGCAAGATAAGTACGTGCAAAATTTATAGCTTACTGCCAAGGCCAAAAAACCATCATCTTGTAAATTTATCAATTGGGTTAGGAGCTCATTATTGTGAGTGCAATATGTGTTAATTAGGAGGTTAAAATACTGCAACTACTTAAGAAAATAAATCAACCAGTGAGTTTTTTGCATGTGATTAAAAAGAAATTTTGTTCATATTATTTGACTTTTTTAAGCATTTGCGTTGAAGATCTTATTTTCAAACAGATAGTAAAAGATTGACAACCAAAAAGTTCACTAGAATTTGAGGATAATACATAGCATACACTACAAACAATTTGCAAGTGGATGCCTTCTGCACACCACTCTGCATATATCAGCAACTCCATAGCAATTAGCAAATACTACTGGTGATGCTTTGATTGAAGTCTTTCATCATCTATAGAAGATCCACTATATGCAATCAAGACAAATAAATACCTAGACTACCTAGCCAATTAAAACTATTGTATGCTAACTAATTTAAATATGGCAATGTATTAATAATAGCAATAAACAACTTGTTAATCATGTCACCTGTTTGAACAACCTCAGTGACTTCTTTCAAAAACCCAGCTTCTTTATATCCTCTTCTTTCTAATCCGTCCTGCAACATTAATTAAAAGATTATCATAACATTCATATTATCATAAATGCATGTAATCCCATGCATCCAGAGCCTTGAAAGGAAATGGAGTAACCTTAGCCAACTTCAGAACTTCTTCAGCAACATGTTTTAGCAGACCATCCCGGAATGGTGTTCTTAATCCCGTTACAGGAACCTGTAAATTAACAATATCATCATAAACTTGGAGTTAGAAGGAAAGCCAACATAACACTAACTAGCAGCTCACTCATCTGGTAAACCATAATGATCTTGGATTGTAAAGTACAAATTATCTAAATTACCTTTTTGCGTAACATCTCTCTTTCTTCCCTTGTCCAATCAGAGGTCATGTCTAAAACATTCTGTAATGAGACCTCATCATACAGCAAGCCTACCTGCAAAGGGACCAATTCAGGGCAGGCAAAATAAAAATTAGTGTCGAAGAAATTAACAGATTACATGTCAATGATCCAGAGTAACCAGATGACACATCAATCTTAGCGATATATGTTAATGCTTAAATACCCAAAATGCAGGCAAAGCACATAATCTCCTCCAAGGACCACCATCAGCACCCCTCATTTCCAAGTACCTCTTTAATCTGACCTGTAAACAAGGGCAAAGTAACAGTTAATTTACCAATGATTGGGAAATTTGACACATTCATCCATACTCCATACAACAATATCAGTAGCGGTTATTATGCTGGCAAACATACCTCAGGGAAAATAGTCGTTAGATGGTTCTCCCAATCATTCAGTGTTGGAAGCTCCCCAGGAAGTGAAGGAAGTTTTCCTTGCATAAAATCCTGCAGATATGCCCTTGCAATCTTTATTTCCCATATAAAAGTTTGAGATCATATGAGCAAAATGATTTTTCTACTGCATCTGATCTTCAAAAGTGCTCTACTAAAGACATAATCCGAGATCAAATAAAAAGATAGATCAGGTGCAGAAAGTAACCCTGAAGGACATTCCAGTACAATTGATATACTTCTTATTTCGGTAGACAAAGTACATAGGAACATCTAGGGCATACTCCACATATTGCTCAAATCTGCAGAAACAGAATAAGTGGTATGGTGATCAAGAACACGCTCAGTTCAATAAGAGGACAGCATACAATGTTATCTAGAATAACTTTGTGGAATAAGCTTTTGCCCACAAACACAAAAAAAATGGCAACTATACAAACAACAGCGTGCACCTAAAGACGCATTGAAGGAGCAGTTGAACTTTCTACATTGGATATCAAGTATGCAAGGAGAGTAGCGGTAGTCCAGTAATATATTGGACTCCAAGATTGTGCAAACTTACTCATCTTATCCAACAAGGGCAAAGCTCTTGCATAACTTACACAATTGACATAACACTAATGTGAAAATAGAGGAAAGTTTTGATTCAAGAAGACTGAGCAAGCATGAAAGTTACAAAGACTTTGGGTAATGGTCATGGTTTCAGCTCAAAACCAGTAGAAACTAGCCCCACTTTGACTTGGATTTATATGGTCAAGAAACTGTGGGACCACACTAGTAAAAAAAGGTTAAGATACAAGGAAATAGGTAAAATCCAACCAATAGATACTACAATAAAATGAAAATACTAAATATCTATTGTTCTATATAGAATTGACACCAAAATTTGATACTCAAAGAAGGTTAGCATTAAAGTTCCTTCAGTTTGCCATTGCAATAATGAATAAGGCATAAGGTTATGCATCTGGCAATTCAGTGGCATACAATTTAAAGCCAAAATGACAAACAAATATAATTTTTGCTGCATAATTGCTTCACCATTTTTAGTTGTTTAAAAAAAATCTAAAAGCTTGCATCTGCTCCCCTAAACTATAACAGGTCCCATCTCTCTCGAAACCTAACGTGGTAGTTTCCAATCATAGGGCTTTCTATCTATAGATTGAGCCATTACCCACCGGACTTCCTTTATCCCTCCTCACACCATTAATCATAGTCAATAAACCCTTCTAACCAGAACACCTATGATCTCCTTTGGATATCTCATACTACCTCATTTCCCTTATATCATTCTCTATTAGCACTATTGCACATGGTGCAAAAGAATGGTACAAATTATCAGGACAACTTGCTAAAAAACCATATTACATTATATGATATACAAATTTTCTGTCAAGATGAGATGATATATTGAAGCCAATCTGAAGTTATCAATCTATATGTTGCTACAATTAACTGAATAAATCTCTCAATAAGTATGCAAAGTCATTGAAATAAACAAAGAACTTACCCGAAAGAATCATCAAAAACAAAAGGCAACATTCCTGAACGATTATTGTCTGTGTCTGTCCATATATGGCTGAAATACACCAATATTGATGATTAATCACGACGGCTTGCAGCCAAATAGACATAGGAGATGCATAGTGTTAAGATGAACCTTCTCATGCTGAGGTAACCATTTGGCTTTCCTTCAGTGAATGGTGAATTAGCGAATATTGCCGTTGCAATCTGGTTCAAGAACAGGTTAGAACTTATATGTTGGATGGCAACAAGTCAAAAATGTTTTAGATGGAAGAAGATAGCTACCCACAGGTTGCAAAGCAAGACCAGCACGAAATTTCCTAATCATATCCAATTCAGAACTGAAGTCAAGATTAACCTATTGGTATAGAAATTGATATGTTAGTATCTCACAGTTTACACCAACAATATGCCAGTGCAATAATATTACGGTATGAAGCACATAAAGACATAAAGTTCTTTAATATGAAAGCATAAACAGACAGGGTAAATGCCATAATCCATTTCTGAGATACAAATGCAACATGACCTGAACTGTACAAGTCCGAAACATCATATCCCGTCCAAGAGAACCAACTTTTGGCATATAATTCCGCATAATCTCATATCTTCCCTGTGGAATGCATTATCTTAATAAGCCTATCAACTTAAAGCACCTATAAACTATATAAAAGCAAAAACACCAAGATAAGACATATACCTTGGGCATTATGGGAATGTCATTCAAGCTCCACTTTGGCTGAAACCCAATCCCTAAAAATCCGATTCCTATTTCCTCTGCAACTGCTTTCACCTATTTGAAATCAAGAAATTAAACTAAATCACAGAAGCCATGAAAACTTATTCAAAACTGCGCTATGTGCAACATGCCAGATTTTTTTTCAAATGGACGGAAATTCTTGCAATAAAGAAGAAAAAAACATGAACATTTGACTTTAATAGATCAAATAATCAATGACTAGTGAGATTTTTTGGTTTATAAAAGTATTAAATACGGAAAATATTTAGTCCACCAATACTGGTGCAGAAGTTAAACATTAAAAAATTAGTTGAGCATATTTCAAGTCATTAACAAGGGTTATAAAGCAACATTGCTTGGTGGTCAAATGAGTCTGTTTCTCTAGTCCCCTCTTAATAATTTTAGATTTAAATGAGTTGACTCGTGAGTGTCTAAAAATTCCCCAAGATATTGGTGAGTACCCTCTCTCAAGGATATAAAAGGTATTCACAATAGGTTTCGGGTGGATATAAAACTCTTCTCAACACTCTAAGGGATTATATCTGATAGCATATCCAAGAACAAAATCAAGCTTACCTATGTTACTTGCATCATTGACAAGACTTTCATACAAAATAAATTTATCCTGGATAAAAACCACTCAACATACCGTACAGTATAACTAACCTGGTAAAGATGTGAATTAACCTCAGCACATGTTTGATGTAGTGTTTCTACTGGTGCACCACTAAGCTCAAATTGACCACCAGGCTCCAGAGAAATGCTTTGCTTTCCCTGCACAAAGGCCATGCTTTTCCATTTTAAACATGCTAAAGAAAAATATAAGCCAGCATCAGAGCATAATAATCAAATTTGTTAACACTAATGAAGTTTAGTTAAAACAGTGATTCCATTGCTGAAACTAAGCCAGAAGCAAGGGATGTAAAGACCATAAGAGAAATTATGCACCAAATTTTTGCTAGTGAAAATTTTTGTATAAGCAAAGGAGAACTTCATATTTTGGAAATAAATCATTGTTGGGTACAGTCTTAACTCTTAAATATTGTTCAAAGAGAATCATTCATTTACCTGCTTGAGACCAATAATGTAATCCCCTTCCATTATTTTATCCCAATCGAATCTCTCTGCTATACCATTAAGCAACTCCGCAATCTGCTCATAATTCATGGGACGTAATGTTGCAACCTCAAAGCCAAATTTTTCATGTTCAGTACCAATTCTGTTTCAACGAAGAAAATGAGTTAGTGAACCTATTGAAAGTAAGAAATGATTATGTTTCCACCAAAGAACAAAGATAAAGAGATTAGAACCAGGCAACTAATAAGAATATCATATGGCCTTGGATGTCTCAAAGGAGCATAGTGAGATATCATGTGCAAGGAAATCATAGAACAACAAATTGTAAGAAAAAAAATTATAGGCAAGAAAATAAAAAATTAAAAGCAAGAGAGATTTTACTCAGGGTAGCCTGTGAGAACTTGAAATTTAACAGCTAAGGTACAAAATCAAGCATGCTATGCAAGAAATAAGGTGGAATATCTTGATCAGTCTCGTACCGCATACAACAATATATATGTGTGACTTGGAATAAAGCAATATCTACCTCTCGTATGCATTCTTTTGACTGTCCATTGCTTTATGAGATGTATGTTAGTTTCTTGAATATAACATATACACACTGGTCTAGATTTTTTATACCCTGAAGAGTGAAAACCACAGATTGAGTGGATCCTCTAAGACGGTAAAACCTGCTAGGTCAATTTTGTAATAAGTGACATAATTCCCCAGAACATTTTTTTATATTTTCGGGGAACTGGAGGGGAGGACCCCCCACCAGGAAATTTCACAGAAATTTCCTTGGCTCTGCAACATAAAGAATGTCTTAAAATGACTGAAGTCATACATTACACAAACAAATACCAGGTTAGACTTTAAATGTTCAGATAAGGATAAGTACCGCAAATGCACTATCAATAGCAGTGTGTCTAATAATTCCAGAAAAGGAGAACACACCTCCACATCCCTTTCGGCTTACAACCAGAAAAAAGGTATCCAACAAGATCCTCTTTCGTCAATGGCTCCGTCATAACCACGGCATCCTCCGTTGGAGGGCTTGCGGCGACAATCATCCTCTTCGCTCTTCTGCACGCGCCAGCATCCAAACACAGCCCCCCAGCCTTCCTCTCCCCATTACCCACAGAAAACCCCAGACTCGGGGAATTCCTAATCTCTCTCTGCTTCCGAGCACTACCACACTCTGCCGCCGAATTCACGCAAGGCATTCCCGAGCAACGAACTCGATTAAGATACAAACCCGAGATGGTCGCCATTTCTCCTCGAAAGCTAAAAGTCCTTGCAAACAAAAATCACAGAAAACTGTTGTCTTAAAAAAGCAATATAGTTGTTGTCCATCGTAAAAGAATCAAATAGAAAGCGATTTTTTCGAATAAACAAAGGAGATGAAATCGGGGAAATACCTGCAGAGTTTCTACTGCTCCTTGCTTGCGGCCTTAGGTTATTGGATGATGATCGGAAAGGAGAGAAAGGGGGAGGGAGAGGGGGGAGAGATCGAGATCGCGAGTGACCAATGAACTAAAAGGGTTTCGAGAAGTAGAAGAAAAGAAAGTTGGAAACCAGACGGCATCAAAAGAGAAGGATATAAATAGGGTAGAGGCCAGACGAGGTGGCCTTCGGCGGCTAAACATCTCGGGATCCGCTACAAAGTCGTCATCCATCCGCTACAATGAATTGAGTGATCACGATTCACGAGGGAAATTTTAGAGATACGAACAGAATTTAGTTGCAGTATTAGAGAACCCAAGGTGCTATTTGATTAGCGATTTTTTTTTCCGATTTGATTTTAGTAAAATTAAAATTCTGATTTCAAAAATTTAGTTTTAGTTTTTAATTTTTAATTTTTTTAAAATATGTTTGATTAATGAAAACAACATCAAATTTAATTAGTTGAAATCAATCAATATTTATTTCACTATAAAAAATAATATTAATTTTTCTTAAATATTTTTATTAGTAATTAAATATTTAATTAATTTACAAAATTTATTTTTTGCTAATATAGCTATAAAATATTTATATGATTTAATTAATTAAATTATTGACAATTTAAGATTTTTTCAATTAGATATAAAAGTTAATTAATAATTATTATAAAATTTAAAAAAAAATAAGTTCAATGATCTAAAATTAGTTTTGATTATATTATAAGTAGATCAAATTTAAGAAAATTGAGTTATTTAAAATTTGAATTTGAGTCGATTAGATATAAATTGGTTTAATTGATTTATAAATTTAAGATAATAGTTTGAGTTGAAAATGATTATTTTTATTTTTATTTTTAAAAATTAGATATAGTTTGATTTATTTTTAAATTAATTAATTTTATAAAAAATATTTATAATTACAAAATTGTTATTGCATTTTGATAACGAAATCGATAATCTCGAAACCCCAGAAAATAACGTTATGGTGTTTTCATTTTTATTAAGAAAACTGATTTAGTTTTCATTCTGGTTTCGATTTAATTTCATAAAAATATTGAACCAAATATATTTTCGTAAGTAATTTTAATTTCAGTAAAATTAAAATCATAAAAATAAATTTAATTTCGTTAATCAAATATGTCCTATAATTTCGAAATTCGGATGGCCACTTTTGCAGAAAATATGATATTTAATCAGGATTTTTCCAACAGTGGCCCACTAGGATTTTATTCCACTTATTAAAAGAAAGTCAGCATAAATAGATTAGAGTGCCGTAATTTCATAAACTCTTTTCTTTTAGATATTCGGTAAAGACCAAGGGCTCCCAGTATTTTGTTTTATTCTTATTTGTAGATTGTTGCGGGTCAGATTAAATATGCATAATTAATTATTATATATAAAGCATTTGAACAACTTTTTTCCAAGCAAAGGTAAGATTGTCCTCTTGAAGTTGTGCAAATTGAATCAAGACTAATTAAGTTTTTTTCATTTTTAGAAATTTTTTTATATATAACGTAATCGTTATAAGACGTGAGCAGATATTATATGCTATATGATATTGCAACTAAATATTAAATTCATATTCTTAAACAATGCCTAAATGTCTAACTATATATTAAGATAGCAGTTAATTAATATAGAATTAGTGGTGATACTTTTATCTGCATCGCTAACTTAAAATTGTATTTGCATCATATTCGATTCATATCCGCAAATAAATATGAATATGGTTGCAGATATAAATTTAAAAAAATTTTATTCACGCATATGCGGTGCAGATACGAATATGAATGTGAATTCACATCGTATATGCATCGTATCATATTCGCATATGAAAAATTATCATTTTACTTTTATATAAATTACTTAATATATATTATATAGATTTTATGGTAAATTATATGTTAAATTCTAGTAAATTATTAATTATTATAAATTTTAATATAATAAGTCTGCCTCTCTCTCTCTCCTCTCTCAATCTCCAACTGCCCTCTATAACAAGAAACTAACAAGTGATAGGTATATAAAATGTTATATTATTCGTAAACTTAAAATTTTCCAACTGTGTATATGAAGGGCAAGGGCGAGATTAGCATGGAATAAAGAATTCAGTTATTTTTAAAACCATACTTGTTATATAATGTGAATTTATAATTACTACAATATAGCTGGATTAATCATGTTCAAAAAATGTTTTATATTATTTAAAGTTAGAGTACATAAGACATAGCCAAAGAAAAGAAAACCTAATTGCATGTACTGATCCACTAACTTCTCGTCATGAGTGACTCTTCCCCCAAATCCTACTCGCCTTCATCGCCGCGTCGTCCCCCTATCCGTCGGATGGATCTCGCCCCCCTTCTTCGTCCTCATCGCTCCCGACACCGTCCAAGACCCCTGATTCAGTAATTTCATCTTCCCCAAAGCCCTCCTCTTGGGCTCAACTGTTGCGTAAAGGAAACCCTAACCTTGAAAATAGGGTTTCCTCCTCTATCCTTTCCAAGATCAAGTCTTCAACTTTAGATCGTGTCTCCTTTTCTTTGGATCAGGATAAATCCTGGAGCAAATCTTGGGAAAATAATTTAATAGACAAGTTTTTGGGGAAGCCCCCCCCCCCTCTTGATTTCATTAAGGCTTGGGCTTTTCCCGTATATGATTTTCATCCGATTTTCAATCAATCATTGATCTTGATGAATTTTTTTTTGTATTTCGTTTCGATTCTCCTGAATCTGCAAATAATATTTTAACTGACGGTCCGTGAATTTTCTGTGGTGATGTCCTGCGTTTAATGCCATGGAAACCCCTCTTCCACCCATGGGAAGATGTTTTTACTACTTCGCCTGTGTGGATACAGCTTCAATCTTTACCGTTGGAATTTTGGAACTCATATTCGATATTTGCAATTGCGCAATCCTTCGATCGTGTTTTAAAAATGGATGATCAATTGTTTTCTTTTGAGAGAGGCCGATATATCAGGGTTTGTGTTGAAATAAACCTAGCCCTTCCCATTCGACAAGGTGTTTGGATTTCGGTTGGTGAAAATGAATTTTTTCAACCTGTTGTCTATGAGAACCTTCTGATTATCTATTTTCAATGTGGCGTTGTTGGCCACCGTGATATAAATTGTCCTATTTTGTTGAAGCATCAACAATCGAAAAATGATTCTTCTATTAAAGTTACATCTTCTGTCCCTGTGCACGATGCAATTCTGAATATTTCTTCTGCCTCTATTTCTGTAAATTATGATATTATTGACTCAAATGAATCTATCCCTGACCTATCCTGTGGTCCCTGGATTCAAGTCCAGCGCCGAAACCCTAGGAGAAGACCTCGTAGTGCGCGCTCTCCTTCAATCTCAAAGGAAAGTTGTGCTCGGGCTGTGGAGAACACCAGGTCTCCGACAAACCACAATCATAAGCAATCTTTCTCTATCCCTGCTAAGGGATCCAGTTCTCACCCCCCTCCCCCTTGTAAAGGCCAAACTTCTGTAAAGCCTAAATTTGTCCCGAAACCTCAAACAAATATTCCTTCTGCTGTTGATAACAGTAAATCTAGCCATCCATTGGTAATCAATAAGAAAGACAATCATCTTGAGCAATCCATTCCTCGTAATGAGGTTTCAAACCCTCAAGAATCCTCTCCTCAATCCATCTCTGAGACTTGCAACATGGATCTTGAATGTGTTAAAGTTAATACATCTGTTTCTCATGCAAGCAGCTCTTCCTATACCCCTTCCTCTTCAATTACTCTAGAAACCTTTGTTGAAAATATTAGGGAGATCTTCCAAAATTCTTCCTCTAGGTCTAGTGCTCCTTCTGACCCTAGAGGTCCTAAGAAAAAGTCTCCTAAACCTCCAAAGCCCCATCCTAGCCTTGGAGTCAAAAGAAAAGGTCACATAATTAAGAGACATAAATCCATTTCTGAAATGGATTTAAACAACAGTGAATTTGAACTAAATGTCACACAGGTGGAGGACTCTCTTTCTGCTTTAGAATCTCCCAACCCTATCAATCTCCTAAATGAATCTTCTTAATTGGAATATTAGAGGTGCCTGGAGAAGGCAAGCTAGAGACTTCTTATCTATTCAGATTAGAAATCTTCATTTGAGGATTATCACTTTACAAGAAACCCATCTTTCTGAAGCTAAGTCCAAAAAACTAGTAAGGTCTTTTGGTAAGGGATGGGAGGTTGCTATTCAGCCTAGTAATTGTGCTTCTATTGGTACTTTAACAGCTTGGAACTCTAATTTTATTAAAGCTCAAATTATTATCATATCTACTCAAGTTATTCATATTGTTGTTCAATTAGATAACTCTGAGCCTTTTTTACTTTCAAATTTTTATGCTAGTACTGATCCATCTATTAGATGCAATTTGTGGCACTCTCTTATGTATGCTGATTTAAATTCTTATCATTGGTTGCTTATGGGTTATTTTAATTATATTCTGCATGCTGAGAATAAATGGGGTGGTCTCCCTTTTAAATTTTCTAAGCTTGTTCAAGATTTCAAAATGTTTATTGATCAATTAGGCTTAATTGACCTTGGTTATTCTGGAAATAGATTTACATGGTCAAATAATTAACCGCAAAGAATTAGCTAAAATTCTTATTAGACTTGATAGATTCTTTGCTAATACGGTTTGGTTACATTTCTTTGAGAATTATAATATAAATCATCTTAATAGAGTCTTATCTGATCATTGTCCTATTTTATGATCTATCCCTATCAAAAAGCAATCTAGAAACAAACTTTTTAAGTTTCAAAATTTTTGAATAGAGCATGAAGACAATTTTAATATAGTAAAAAATACAGTCCAGTCCTATTTCTTCTCGTGAGAATGTCATTTTTAACTCTAAATTATCAAAAACTAGATGCGCTCTCTCTTTTTGAAACAAAAATAATCTTGGTCAACTTGAAACCCTTCTTACCTCTACTGTTAGTGACATTCAATTACTGGAATCCCTTGAATCTCGCCCCAATCCCATCATAAATTTGGATAGTAAGCTTAAAAGCCTTCATGATAAACAAATAGCCATTCAAAGACAAATTTGTCTTAAGTGGTGGGCTAAATAAAAAACCATCTGGATTCATGAAGGTGATCAAAACACTGCCTATTATCATCGCATTGTTACTATGCATAGGCGTATAAATCATCTCTCTTCTATCATGGATTCTAACAATTCATTAATTAAAGATGAAAAAGATATTCTTCTTGAATTTGTGGACTTCTACAAAAATCTTTGGAATACCTCTGACCCCGCTCATGTTTCTACCTTATACTGGCCATCTCTTAACAAGATCAGCTCCTCTCTAGCCAATATTCTTATTGCCCCTTTCTCTTTAGAAGAAATTAGAGAATCTATTTCTTCCTTTAAAAATGGAAAAAGTCCAGGTATAGATAGTTTCACTATAGAATTCTATAAAAAATTATTGGAACATCATATCTGAAAACTTCTTTGACTCCATTAAATACTTATTTCATTCTGCCTCTCTTCCACTTGACTGGAACAAGACTCTCTTAACTTTTATACCCAAATGTAAGCATCCTAAGCATGTTAAAAACTTCAGACCCATAGCTTTATGCAACATATCTTACCGTATCCTCTCCAAAGTTCTTGCAAATAGATTAAAAGTATGCATTCCTCATCTTATATCCTATGAACAATCTGCCTTTGTGAAAGACAGAAATATTCATGATAATATATTAATAGTTGAGAAAATTATTCATTTTTTTTATGCTTCTAAAAGTAGCTGCCCTTACATTATTGTTAAGATAGATGTTGAAAAGGCTTTTGATTCCCTAGATAGGAATGTTGTTCTTAAAGCCCTCAACCTCTACAATTTTCCTGACAAATTTGTTGAGTGGATCAAAGCTTGTATTTCTACTCCATTATTTGCATGTCTTGTTAATGCCCAAGTCTCAAGTTTCTTTCCTTCATCTAGAGGCATTAGGTAGGCGGATCCCTTATCCCCCTTCCTATACATCCTTATCTCTCAAATTCTTACAAATATCATAAATAATGCAGTGTCTTTAAATAATTTAACCCCCTTCAAGTTGAAAAATAATACCCTCATCAGTCATCTTATGTTTGCTGATGACATTATTATGATTTTTAAGGCAAACACTAAGAGTATTAACACTGTTAAATTCATCTTTCCCCGGTATGAAGCCTTAACTGGCCAAAAAATTAATTGTAGCAAATATGAATTTTTTTTCCCTAAGCATGTTAACCAATGCACTAGGGCTAGAATCTCTCTTATCCTCGGAACGAAGATTGGCTATTTTTCTTTTAAATACTTGGGGGTCATGATTTCTCATAGAAGACCCCCTCCTAAAATTCATGATTATATCATTTCTCAAATAGATTCCAAACTTAGCAATTGAAAATCCTCCCTTCTCTCCCAAGCTGGTAGACTAATATTGATCAAATATTCAAATCTGTCCTAAACTCTATCCCTACACATTCTATATCTGTTACTTGGCTCAACCAAGAGCTTTGTGACAAGATTGAGCAAAAAATGAGAAATTTCTTATGGAACCAAAATCCCAACAATAAAAGCATCCACCTTGTTAGCTGGTCTACTGTCACACTTCCTAAATCCTTAGGTGTTATTGGTCTTCAAGATGTGAGGACCAAGAGTATAGCTCTTCAAGCCAGCCGCATTCAGTCTTATCTAAATAAATCTAACTCTCTCTGGGTCAAAATTGTGTATGCCAAATATCTTAAAATCAATAGTACCAATTCTTGTCCTCCTAAAAATTCCCCTTGGGCATGAAGATTATTTACTCATGCATACTCAGCATTACATTCTGATTTTCAACATATTATTGGTAATGGTAATGATACATCTTTCTTGAATGATCATTGGGTCTTTGATTTGCCTCTAGCTATCAAGCCTACTTATTTTAACATCAATCTAGTGGAGCACCTCACTAAAGTTCATCACTTAATAAACAATTACTCTTGGTCGGCTTTCATTGACAATACTATGTGTGGTAATGAACTGTGGGAAGCCATTTTAAGCATTGAGTTGTCGGATCAACCCGATGATGATTATGTAGCTTGGACACCTGAAAATAATGGATTGACAACCACATCCTCTGCATTTTCGTTTTTGAAAAATCAAAGCCACTTTACTTTTGGTTTCAATCAAAATTGAGAACTTCTTTGGAAGTTAAATACTTTCCCAAAAGTTAAACTCTTTTTTTGGAAAATCTTTCATGAAAGGCTTTTGACCAGAAGTCAGCTTTTTAATTTGAAAATTATTTCAACTAATAGCTGTGTTTTTTGTAATCTTGAGGAAGAAACACTTTTCCATCTATTTTTTGGTTGTGTTTTTGTTTCTAAGCTATGGTTGGCTCTCGAAAATCTTCTTCATGTTGATTTTACCAATTGTTTAATATGACATCTTGGTAGCTGGTGTTTGTTGTGAGTCTAAACCATTCTTTGAGTTCGGACTCCAAAGCCATCGTTGTCGATGCCTTATGGTACATTTGGTTATTTAGAAATAGTATACTGCATGGTGAAGGAAGGCCAACCATTTCAAATGTAGTGTCGCAAATTGTTGTCTATTCCTCGAATTACAAAAAAACTCATATTCCTGAGGGCACTGATATTGATAAAATCAATGCTTGTATATGATCTCATCCTCCTATAAACTGGTGGAAAGTTAATTGTGACGGTGCCTTTTATGACTTTGATGGTGCAACCGGCATTGTCTTACGCAGCGCAAACAGGGAATGTCCTTATGCTTCTTTTATATTCTTTAAATCTTCTTCCAATCTTCATTCAGAATTTCTTGTTATTTATTATACTTTGTCTCTTGTTGTTACCATAAATTTAAGTAATGTTATTATTGAGACGGACTGCAAGATTGTTGTGGATATCCTCAACTCCAAGAAAGTTGTCCCGATGCACAAAATTTTATTCAGAAAAATTTATAATTGTATAGATAACTTAAATTCTGTATCGATCCTCTTTGTAAATAGAGATGTTAATAAAGCTGCTCATTGGACAGCAAACTATGCGCGGAGACGTAAAGAATCCACTGTGTGAACTTCTATACGTCCTCCGAATCTGAATGTAATTTTATGTGAGGATGTCATGCAAACTCACATTTAGTTAATCTAAATTTAGTTTAGGTAAAAAAAAGAGTACATAAGACATATATTTATATTGGGAGGTTTTGCATGGATAAAATTCCTAATTTTCTATATAATTTTATGATTTTTTGTAATTAATTTATATGAGTAAAAAAGTCACTAATCATTATTATTTGTGATTCT
The DNA here is from genome assembly GCA_034359265.1 of Canna indica. Taxonomy (NCBI): domain Eukaryota; kingdom Viridiplantae; phylum Streptophyta; class Magnoliopsida; order Zingiberales; family Cannaceae; genus Canna; species Canna indica. The sequence goes on along the minus strand of CP136894.1, from coordinate 71,752,765 downwards.
TTTTAAGTTTCTGCAATGATTTATCTTTAAAATGACTGATAATTTATCTCCATAATTAATTCGTATAGCAGAAAAAAAATACATCATGATAAAATTAGAGAGCTTCATCAAAATAAAGCCGCCAAAATGGCATAGAATATATGGATTTTCGGTACAGTTGCAATGAGCTATTTATAATTTCTTAAGCTAAGTTGGACAAAACTTGATGGGAGTGAAATTATCGTATCTGATTTTATTTATTTTTATGTTGTTAAGTCTGCATTAATTATTAATTCTTTTACAAATAAAGACCATTTGTGGCCAAATATATATGTTTTAATTTAACACGTAATGAATGAATCTTAAAATAACGGATGTTATATTGTTACGCCAATTAAATAGCAAGTGAAATAACTTAATTGGTTCCACTTCCGCCGAGCCAACACTCAACTTTGAGAATAAGTGGAGCTCTCCATAAAGTAATCAAATCAACTGGTGCCGACACAGTACGATAGAAATTAATTAGGAAAAAAGGTTGATCCATTGACGTCGGCACTTCCCTCACTTTTCTATTATTGTATTTGCTTTTATCTTAATTCAAATAATATTAGCGCACATTTGTTTGCTCCAACAGACAATATATGAAAGTAAAATCTAAGTGAAAAATAAATAGACTAACAATCCTCCAAATAAAAATATTGAATTAAAAATAATAATTGTGAGCGTGTTCGGGTACCCTATATTTTTTATGATATATGAATCCTATTATATATAGGATCAGTTCTTAGATTTTAAAATCGAACCTTATCCTCTTGGAATCTAGCACTGGATTTTATTTGGAACTATAGATTTCGATTCCAAGTATTTTGTTGAAACATGTAAATGAATATATTCTATGGTACAAGTTTCAGAATAAATTTCAATAAGTTTCAAAATAAGTTCCAATAGATCAAGTATCCTGTTGGAACATGTACTATGAAACTTGTAAATAAATAAGTTTCAGGGTATAAGTTTTGATTCTGAGTACCCGATGTGTTGGATTTGAAATCGGAACTAGAACCAATTTTAATCAGTTCCTTAGTTTTTATCTCGGACCATACTCAAATTTAATTCAAATCTACTCAAAATCTATCCGATCGGATAAATTTTAATTAATTTTGAATCTATCCGATACTCGTAGACACCCCTAAAAAATAATAAAATATGAAAAGAATTATTATTTTCCAATTGTGTTCTTTTTCTTTTCTTTTTTTCTTACCTCACTTGCGCTACCACGCTCTCTTTCATTTCCACCGCCTTCTTTTTAATGTCAAGGATCTTGCAAGGTGAGGGAGGAGGATACATGAAGCAAAGACTATATCGTCTCTACACCATCAACATCACATAGGGCTGAGGTGACCTATCTTCTCAACGTTGTTGGTTTCACTTTCCCTCTTGTCCATTAACTACGGTGGTGGAGCATCGGTAGAGTTGGATTAAAATCCAATCCAAATAATAAGAATCCAAATAAAGAGACTCCTACACCATCTAATCATATCCGAATAAGATTTTGGGATCCGACCTAATTAATTCAAATAAGATCGAGCTTCACCCGATTAACTCGAATAATTTGAATTCTCTTAAAAGAAAAATAATAATACTAAAAGATATAGAATTCTCCAATCGTGAAGAAGGTGAAAACTAATATTAAAAATATAACCCTAATAGGAGTTGAACTTAAAGGTCCTCTTAAATAATTTCATAACTAATCTTTTAACCACTAGGCCAACGTCACTTTTTATATATATAATATACATAGATATATATTTAGCTGTATTTCGGGTCGGGTCGGATCGGGTTAGGTATATCAAGGTTTTCATTCGACCCGACCTGATCCGATCGAATATGGAGTATGAAATTACTAAAATTCAAACTCAACATGACCCGACTTATTCGAATAACCCGACCTGAATTAAATTTTCAGGATAATTTTTTTAAAATTTTCGGATCGATTCGAATTTTGCTCGCCCCTAATCATGCAGGGAGAGGAATTTCAATGGAGAGCATGAGATGATTTCTAACCTCTTTGAGTGATTATCTTGTTTCACACATCACATGTATATTCAACTGAAATCAAATCTAAGCATCAAAGCAATAAATGTTGAATTTAGTTCACCAAAAATTGACTACAAAATGATATCACGTCAGCAATAATGTTTGCTATCATTGATGAATACAAAACTGCTGCCATTGTCATCTACAAAATGTTTGTTTAGTTCACTAATGGTAAACTGTCATGGACTTAATTCGTCGCCAATAGTACTCATCCGCGACGGCGTTAACATTTGTTTTATGGTCGTGTTAATTAAGTACCATCTTTGATGTGTTATATAATTAATTAAAGCGATGGGCGAAACGACTATTGTTAAAAAAATGTTATTTTGTTGTTATTTATTGCTCATCATTAATCTTGGTTCAAGTAGGAGTAGTTATTGCCTGCTAATTATTAATTTGTGCAACTAATAATTTATGCAAATAATAATTTGTTGGCATTGGCCCGCTAGCTAGGATAGAAAATTTAATTTATTAATTTATGTACCAAAACCTTGTGTTGGACGTCGATCATGCTATATAATCGAAGACCAATTTTTTAAAAGATGAGGAAGAATGAAATATAAATAAAATAAGACAACATTACTAGCAAACTTCCGATCAAAATAAAAAAATTAGATTACACTGATATACACTATAAATAAGAATTGACTTTAAGCCACCCAACGTTGCAAGTTAACCAAAAATACTTTTATGACATGTATACTTGGTTGAATAGATAGAATATGATTGAATAATAAATGTAAGAGGATTGGATAAGAATTTTTTAAATTCAATGTACGCACATCGAATATTATATTAATTTTATATTATTTTAATCTTATAAACAAATAATGAATTCAAATTCATATCTTATCTTATCTTATTTTCTTTAATCATATGAAGTAAACTAGCACTTAATGATAATTGTAAGACAATTCAAATGTGTTGAGGACCCTAAAAATAAATGGATTTCAACTCGTAAACTCGTCTTGGTATAAGGATTATGATTGATGATGGAAAATAATTTCGACATGGGAAGGATAAGACTCATGATCATAGTTGGTGATGACCTTTCCATAAAATTAATGAGTTAATTAGCCCATCAAAATAAGTGTTGCTCAAACAATATTGTCATTGTTCTCTCACCAACCATCACCTTCTCTTGCTACTATTCATCACACTAGATGGATGTTGCTTCTTCTCTTAAGTAGTTATATCGTGCACTCTCACATCATTATGCAGCACTTAGTTAATTAAATTAAGGTAATCTCATGTAGTATCTCAATTTAAATTTTCATCGAGAGTATATAAAATATTGCGTTGATTAATAAAATTTAATTGATGTATTATTATCAATTTTAGTTTGAGCGTTTTAATTAAATTGAGAGTTTAGGGTCATTAAGTTTTTATTTTTAAGAAAAAACAATACTCGGCAGGGCACTCCCCACACAATTATTGGGTGGAAGAAGCATTGAGCCAATGCAAGTGCATTCTTCGCCAAACAATTGAGCAAGGCTATATTCTCCCTGAGTATTCTGAACTTTATTAACATCGCCAACTAAGCTTACAATTACTATTTACATCAATAGAAAAATAATTAAAAGCAGGATTAGGAACAAATATTTCATTTTCATTACTACTAGTTTCAGTCGATTCTTCGATATAATCATTCTTTGCCAAAGAATGAGCTATATAGTTGAACTCTCTACAGAGTTTAGGACCATGAAGTTGATGGGTCAATTATCTCATCAAATAGATCATAATACAATGTCAATTTGCAACCAGCTTGAGATAATTGCTTAATTAAGTTCGTAATTAACAATGAATATGTCAATACTCTTGGATCTATTAGTATAATTGCGACAAAGTTGGAAAGATAAAATGATCGGAATAATTTGCTTAATTAGTTTTAAAAAATAAAACATGGTTTAAAAAATAAATTAAATAATTATTCCCTTAAGATCAATGATTCAAAGGACCAAATTAATATTATAGATTGGATTTAATAAGAAAATAACATAATTAAGACTCTAAAATCTAAGTAGTACTTGGTCATATGGGCATTATCCTATTCAATACTTTGTTGATATTTTTGTGTTTGCTTCAAATTTGTAGGTGTGAGTTAGGAGTTGAAGATGTATGGTCTGATGTTGGTTTCATCGATAAGTGTTGTATTCATTTTTTTCTTCTTATGCATTGCTTTCTATTATTTTATATTTATTCATCATAAAAATTATTGTATTTATTTTTTCAAAATACTCTCGCGGTGTTTAGTATTTTGTAGTGTTCTCGTTATGCATTCTCTTAGGTAATATTCGTCTTAGTATGAATGGTCGTGTGAGGGCAGATGGGTTCTTAAGAAATTATATACCAAATAAAAAAATATATTACAAGTCATGATTAAGACTTGATGGTTGAGTTGAGCCAAAGTGGCTTTCTAAAGTGCTCTTTACTATGTGGCCTCACCAAATTTCATAAGTGGTGGGTGAAAAAGAAAAAGGCATGATATATTACAGCTTATTCATTCCTTTTAGAAAGTGGAATCTTTGCTACTTGCGCATACAAATCACAAGCATTCCCATGATTAGTTTTCAACATCTTTAATTATTAGGGCTCTTTTATTTAGATGAAAGAGAGCCTAATTTATATAAACTAGGCAAAATGATGGAAAGATAAAAATATTTTAGATATTAAAAAAGGGGCACCATATGACATAGTTGAAGTTGGGCAATTTCCCTACTTCATTTTCCAAATTATTACATGTGATCCTTTTTTTCAAAATAGAAACTAACAGTAAAATGAATAAATAGTGATATTCTTTGGCATATAACTATCCAAATTTCAGCTGTATGGAGTATGGACTAGGTAGCATCAAATTAATATTCAAATCAATCAATTTATAATTAACCTAAAGAGTAAAAAGCAATTTGCCACTCACCTATAAGGATAGGTAACATTTTTAAAACTTGACTTAACTACCTCACCTTCTGAAAAATAGGCAATTTATACCATTCGATGAATTTTTTCAGCTAAAACATATCATGGCACACACATGAATTTATACCATAAGGCATTATAATCAAAACTTGAGAAAAAAAATTAAATATTAAAAAAAGAAAAGAAAATTAGAGCAGCGTTACTATCCTATCAACAACTCCACCATCGTGAAACCCACGCACAGTTAATATTCTTTTTATGTTTCAAACTTTGATTACAATGATTGAATTGCTTTGAAAAATTCATGTGTCGTGCACATGACATGTTTTAGTCAGAAAAAAAATCTCCGCATGATGCAAGTTGCATACTTTTGAGAAGGTGGGGTGGTTAAGTAAAACTTTGAAAATATTGAGGGGTAAATATTGCCTAACCTCATAGATGAGGAGGTAAACTATTTTTTACTCTAACTTAAATCATAGCTAACTTATTAATGAATGTGTGAATATGGTTATAGGGTTAATTCATAAAACAACTATTGTATTGTTATTTTTTTGGAAAAAAAAACTTCTATTTATAAAGAGGTATGAAAAATACAAGTATAAATAGTAAGACGAAAAGTCAAAGAGAATACTAAAGTTAGGAGTAATTATATAGTGCATCATCACATGACTATGAATGGGCGATATTCCAAAGCAACAAATTAAATCACCTTCGGTTGCTAATTTAAGAGTTGAACGTTGAATGTTTTCAAAGCATCTCTTGTTACGTTTCTGCCATATCTTTCATTTTCGAACCATCACAAGGAGATATTTTACAAGCTGGTCAGTCTTTGCTTCGCCAACATAGAAAAAGTCCCCAGGGCAATAACCCAGTTCTAAATGAGGGCTGGTTCCCAAACCGAGTAATTTGGTCAATCTGAATTTCGTAAATGCTCAATTTTCAAACAAATGCCAATGATTCTCATCTTGGTTACCACGTAGCACATAAATATATAGGATCCAAGTCATCCAAATGTACATTCCATATATGCTATCAACTTATCTTTAGTTAGCAATCTTCGTCTTACCGCGATAAAATTCATGATTGAAATAACCTCCGGGTGAATTTTATTCCAGATGTAGGTATATGTTTTATCGCAAACTCCACAAAAATTAAGAAATTGATATAATGAGTTGGTGTTGAATTTACGATGTGTTGTTCATTTCCACTAAAATTTGTCCACTCTTTGTGTGAAATTTTGTCCACGAACGTAGTTAAAGAATTGAACGTGCCAACTTCTAATTGCGTTAATGTATTAAATACCTCTATGATTATTGGGCATCTGCATGAAAAGAAATATAACCAAAGTATTACCATAAATAACCCTAAATACCAATTATTTTAATCATAGAAGGTGTTCCATAAATTAACCCTAAATGCATGGAATGTTAATCAATTAATCCATATATTATATTTTGGTTATTGAACTAAAAACTAGTAAGTATATTTCACACAAATTTAAGGAATATTCTTTCTTATTCCTCCTAAATTTTAGAAATTAATTTTGGTATATAAAAAAAATTTAGAAATTAATCGCACAAACCAATGAGCATGCATGGGCGGCCAAGAGATGTTGTGACCAAAGCGAAATTTTAAGAGGGAACATTTAATTCATTCAATAAAATTACTTTTACAATAAAATTACATTTTATGTAAATTTTATTTTTCTAACTTGGCGCTTTGGCGGCAGCCGTGAGACGAGAGTTGGGACTGCTTTGGAAGACCAAGGGCGAGAGGCAGAGAGGGAGAAGATGAGCATTTGAGGAGGCCGGACATTATTTTAAAAACCATATTTTATCAAAATCTAAACCTTTGGAGTGTGGATGACTGATCGTTTGAGAGGCTTGGAGCCCGACAGAGATGGAGAAGACGAAGAGTCTGTACCCCAATTTCGTTAGTGTAAGATCTGAAATAATTTTCAGATATGATGGGGGCAGAGGCTCTATGCATGAGAGGTGAGCCTGCGAGAGTACCAAGGGGTGGGCTCCAGGTGGGAAGTCAAAAAGACAAGGAGGCAATATGAATTTTATAATTTTATTTGCTTGATGTAACGATGTTGATGCAATCTGGACGTTGATGTTGATGCAATCTGAGTGCAACAACATGGTGAGACTGTGAGTACTCAGGTTTAATATCGATATATTAATTTGGGGCCTAAGGCAATGGCTTTTTGGGCCTAATGGATGGGTCGAGCTGGCTTATGAGTATTTGTGTAATTTTAGATCTTATTTGATTGACATTGCAAGTAATTCAATTAATTTTTTATATAAATTTCCTCATAAATAACAAGAAATTATTTTATTTATAAAAAATTTATTCATGAATTCACATCCTACAACATTGGATTGATATATATATATATATAATTTGGTAAATATGGAAAAACTAATTTTTGTTTGTAAATTATTATTTTAAGATACGTAAAAATATGATATATTTTCTCATATCTAATTTATATATATATATATATATATATATATATATATATATATATATATTTGAGGAGTTGAGCGAGAGGGGTAACAATGTGAGTTTTCAAATATAATTTAGGAAGTACAACTTATGATCCTTAGGTAAATCACTTCTTATATTTTACCACTTAAAAAAGTGTGTCAATCAAATAATACCATAATCATTTTTTTAAAAAATAAAAATATAAAATCATAATAAGTGATCATACTAGGATTTAAATCCTAAATCTTTAGGCAATATTCAATATGTTGTCACCAACTGTACTACCCACAGTTGGCTTAAAATATAAGTAGCTTCATCTTTTTTCTGTTTTTTTAAACAAAAATAAAAAGTCATAGTAGATAATCATAATAGGAATCGAAATAATATCACAATCATTTAACGCAAACAAATGATACCTTATTATACCCATGAATTTACAAACTTGAATTGGGCTAGGACTAGCTAGACTTATTTTGGGTTTAAGTCCCAACTCATTTAGGGCCTGTTTGGTTAGCGAAACTAAGTTTATTTTCATGGTTTCAGTTTCACTGAAACCAAAACTGCTTACGAAAACGTGTTTGGTTTAGTATTTTCGTGAAACTGAATCGAAACCAGAATGAAAACGAAACCAGTTTTCTTAATAAAAATGAAAACAACAAAATGTTGTTTTCTGTGATTTCGAGACTGTCGATTTCGTTATCAAAATACTATGACAACTTTGTAATTATAAATATTTTTTTATAAAATTAATTAATTTAAAAATAAATCAAACTATATCGAATTTTTAAAAATAAAAATAAAAATCATCATTTTTAACTCAAACTTTTATCTTAAATTTATAAAATAATTAAACCAATTTATATCTAATTGACTCAAACCCAAATTTTAAATAACTCAATTTTCTTAAAGTTGGTCTATTTATAATTTAATCAAACCTAATTTTAGATCATTGGACTTGTTTTTTTTAAAAAAATTTATAATAACTATTAATTAATTTTTATATCTAATTGAACAAAAAAATATTAAATTACCAATAACTTAATTAATTAAATCATTTAAATATTTTGTAACCATATTAACAAATATTTAATTTTGTAAACTAACTAAATATTTAATTACTATTAAAAATATTCAAGGAAAATTAATATTATTTTTTATAATCAAATAAATATTTACTGGTTTCAACTAACTAAAATTGATATTGTTTTTATTAACCAAACGCGTTTTCAGAAAACTGAAAATTAGAAACCAAAACCAAATTTTCGAAACCAAATTTTCAGTTTCACTGAAACCAAATCAGAAAATAATTTTCGCTAACCAAATAGGACACCTTAGGGCCTGTTTGGTTAGCGAAACCAAGTCTATTTTCATGGTTTCAGTGAAACTGAAACCAAAACTGCTTACGAAAACGTGTTTGGTTTAGTGTTTTCGTGAAACTGAATCGAAACCAGAATGAAAACGAAACCAGTTTTCTTAATAAAAATGAAAACAACAGAATATTATTTTCTGTGGTTTCGAGACTGTCGGTTTCGTTATCAAAATGTTGTGACAACTTTGTAATTATAAATATTTTTTTATAAAATTAATTAATTTAAAAATAAATCAAACTATATCGAATTTTTAAAAATAAAAATAAAAATCATCATTTTTAACTCAAACTTTTATCTTAAATTTATAAAATAATTAAATCAATTTATATCTAATTGACTCAAATCCAAATTTTAAATAACTCAATTTTCTTAAAGTTGGTCTATTTATAATTTAATCAAACCTAATTTTAGATCATTGGACTTGTTTTTTTTTTGAAATTTTATAATAACTATTAATTAATTTTTATATCTAATTGAACAAAAAAATCTTAAATTATCAATAACTTAATTAATTAAATCATTTAAATATTTTGTAACCATATTAACAAATATTTAATTTTGTAAACTAACTAAACATTTAATTACTACTAAAAATGTTCAAGGAAAATTAATATTATTTTTTATAATCAAATAAATATTTACTGATTTCAACTAACTAAAACTGATGTTGTTTTTATTAACCAAACGCGTTTTCAGAAAACTGAAAACTAGAAACCAAAACCAAGTTTTCGAAATCAAGTTTTCAGTTTCACTGAAACCAAACCAGAAAATAATTTTTGCTAACCAAACAGTACCTTAAGGTTCTCTAGTCTTAGTTTTCTTGGAGTAATTTGACTGTGACAATGAAGCCCAAAAACTCATTGGGCCCTTAATGCCAACTTATGCCTAAGCTGAAAATTCCATGCCTTAGTAGAGCATTTGGAGTTAAAAGATACCATACCTACGTTATAAAAAAATCAACAACAGAAATAATAACTAAAAGCAAACAAAGATAATTAGATTCTGTATTTTCTCCGTAACAAATTATTCATTTAAAAACATCAAAAGCTTGTACAATATATTTATATCTATGACAGCAAATTGAATAATCGTCAACTTGATTAATATATAGTATGCGAGTTAAATTATGTTAGGATTAAAACAATATAGATCGTTTCCAAATTAAACTTTGGTACTTGTTAGAAAAAAAATAGATCTTTCCGCAAGGGTTCAAAAATTCAAATATCAAAAGCAAAAATATCAAAATGAATAAATCTAAAAAACACAAAGAACACCAAAATTTACATGGTTCGGCCCGGCGGAAAAGAGGAAATACGACCAATACAAGAGAATAAGAATAAAACTGATAACTAAATTGTAAAAGAAAAATATTATCCGAACTCGAATATTTTTCTCTATTCCAAAATTTGGATTCCCGTTTTTGCCTGAGACGGTGTGAAGGAGAAAAGAGCCGCCGAAAAAGAACATTGCTTGAGAAACGAAACAGTCAGGATGATGAGATGATTTTGCAACTTGTATTAGGCTGCTTTAGGAGCCGACACTGTGCATATGATTCGGCAGCTAGAATATTTCTGCATCGTTCAATTAAATTAGACGGCAGAGCATGATTTGTTTGACTGAAATCTGTGTTGTATTTGATAACTCCCATTGATGAAGAGGCGGTGTGATTGTGCTATGCGCTGCAAGTTGACATCTTCCAAGGCGGTGCATTAAATTGGAAATTTGATTGGATAAAAAATCAAATTGTTAAGGCCGCATGCACTGAGAAAAATTCCTACGTGAAGACACCTGGCAAAGCACATTTATCATCCAATGACCGGTCAATTAAAAACTTGAAGCATGTAATGGTGCTTCCTCGAACTGCGTGAGCAATTTGAGGCATCAGCAGCACCACGACGTGCAATGCACATGGTGCAAATAGATGGGATTAGCTCAACTGGGCCGAGCCTAGAAGATGTTTTCTTTTCTTTTCTTTCTTCTTGATCCATTTTAGTAATGGATTCGGATTTGAATCGAATCAATCCTCACAATTTTCTCCTTTGATGAGATTTGAGCCCGATGTAACATTCTCTTCATCTCCCAAGAGCCCTGCAGGGCAAATCTATGCATTGAATCAGTCTGACCAAGTTCAGGCAGTGATCAAATTTGGCCGTCGGTAGAACTTTAGTCAACATATCTGTAGGATTGTGAGCTGTGTCAATTTTCTTAAACTTTATTTCTCCTTTTGAAATAATATCTCTGATGAAATGAAATTTGGCATCGATGTGCTTGGTCCTTTCATGGAACATCTGATCTTTTGACAAATGAATTGCACTATGACTGTCACTATGCACGACTATGTCCCATTTTGAGAAGTTAGTTCTTTTATCAGGTTCCCAAGCCAGATTGCTTCTTTATTTGCTTCTGTAATAGTCATGTACTTCGCTTCAGTGATGGAGAGGATGACAGTGGGTTGTAGGTCGACTTTCCAACTTATTGTAGTTCCGCCTATAGTGAAAATATAGGCGGTGATCGATTTCCTATTATCAAGGTCACCGACATTTTTCAAGTTTGAATATTCTGCAAACGATTCATTAGTTCCACCAAAAAAAAGATTAGCTTTAGAGGTACCTTGTAAGTAGCGCAGTATCCATTTAACCGCCTCCCAATGTACTTTTCTCGGATTTACCATGTATCGGCTCACAACACTTACTGCATGTGCTATGTCTGGGCGGGTACAAATAATGGCGTACATGAGACTGCCAATTACGCTTGCATAAGGTACATGTGACATACTAATTATTTCTTTATCATCTTTTGGGCATAGTAATTCTGACAAGTTGAAGTAAGCGACAATAGGTGTTTTGACGGATTTTGTTTTTTTCATGCCAAAACGCTCAACCACCTGCTTTACATAAGTCTCCTGTGTTAGGTATAATTTTCTTGCTTTGCGATCTCGCTTTATCTCTATCCTAAGGAATTTTCTTGCAGTCCCAAGGTCATTCATGTCAAATTCATCCTTAATGTGTTTCTTAAGCATGTATATTTCAGTAATATCTTTTGCCGCAATGAACATATCATCAACATAAAGGAGTAGATAAATCATAGAACTAACTGATTATTTTAAATAAACACATCTGTCAAAAGATGATATATTGAAACCAATACAAAGCATAAACTGATCAAACCTCTTATACCATTATCTGGTAGATTGCTTGAGGTCATAGAGTGACTTCTTTAGGAGGCATACATGTTTATTTTTCTCTTCAAACCATTCTGATTATGTCATGTAGATCTGTTCTTCTAAGTCACTGTGTAAGAAAGTTGTCTTTACGTCAAGCTGTTCTAACTCCAAGTCTTGCATGACTACTAATGCTAGAAGAACACAAATAGATGTATGCTTAACCACATGAGAAAAATATCTTAATACATTCCTTTTGATTGTATCCCTTGGCCACAAAGTCGAGCTTTATAGATACTCTCTTCTTTGAGTTAATTTATAGATCCGCTTGCACCCAACAACACTACTAGAAACTTGGTATTCAGCAACAGCTATCAGCAACGGCCGCTCAAGCCGTTGCTACTTGCAACGGTATTCTTACGGCCGCTCGAGCCGTTGCAGATATGTTGTATCTGCAACGGCTTTCTAACGGACACACGTGCCGTTGCTGATGATGTTAATTATCAGCAACGGCTTTCTAACGGACAAGTGAGCCGTTGTAGATGATAACTTATTAGCAACGGCTTGCTAGCGGACAAGTGAGCCATTGCTGATGATAACTTATCAGCAACGGCTTTCTAACGGGCGAGTGAGCTGTTGCCGATAAGTTTATATAGGTCGCAGATCGCGCCCACCCCCCTTCTTCCTCCCGCTGCTGCCGCCACCGCTCCTCTCCTCGCCTCTCGCCGCCGCTGCCGCTGCTGCCGACGCCGACGACCTCTCCCGCCGACATCGACACTGTCAGGTATGTGCCCTCCGGCTGCCGTCTCTTCCCGTTGCGGCCGGTAGAAAATCCGACCGAAACCCTAAAAATAGGGGTTTCGGCCGGCGGCGGTCGGCCGATGGCCGCCGCCGGACCTTCTACATTGGCCGGACAGTGTGTCCGGCCAGTGTACGCCGGCCCCGGAGTCCACCTGACTCCGGCGCCGAAATTTGTAGTTTAATAATATTTTATTATTGTTTTTAATTGTTTTTTAATTGTTAATTAATTAGTTAGATTAATTATTTAGATTAGTTATTTAGTTTGTTAGAATAATTTTTAGGGTTTAGATTAATTTCGGAATTATCCACTTCGGACGCGCGCCGGAATCGTCCAATTCAGACTCGCGCCGGAATCGTCCAATTCGGACGCGCACCGGAATCGTCCACTTCGGACGCGTGCCGGAATCGTCCAATTCGGACGCGCGCCGGAATCGTCCAATTCGGACGCGCGCCGGTATCATCCACTTCGGACGCGCACGGGAATCGTCCACTTCAGACGCGTGCCGGTATCGTCCACTTGGGACGCGCGTCGGAATCGTCCACTTCAGACGCACGCCGGAATCGTCCAATATGGACTCGAACGGTCTCGAAACATTTAGAAAATAATCATGCATCCGACGAGTTCATATGTTTCACGTACGCATCGACGAGTCGGATATGATTTAGCAAAACCTTAGATCCGTTCGGGGATTGTATGTTCGTGTAAAAGAAGTAGATAATCTTTTATACGATGTACAATTCTTGAATTATCCCTGATTGGACAATTTGGGAATATAGTTATTTGTACTGCACTTGCGTTTTTATTTTAACTATTATCTAATTATTCTAAATTTCGGCAACATCTCTCTTGTTCTCCGATACGCGCCCAGATGATATGCGTATTCGGAGAACTATAGGGAGATGCTGCCGAAATTTAGAATAATTAGTTAACAGTTAAAATAAAAATATAAGTGCAGTTCAAATAACATAAATCCCGAATGGAATAGGACAATCTCACCTAAAGACATTAACCAAAGAAATTGTCATTGATTGACAGAATCATGTCGGCTGATCGAAGTTGGATGTACTGACGTCTTGATCGTAGAGCTTTAACGAATGAGTTTTGATTAGGCGTAACGTACTTCCTAAATTTCGCCTATTCGAATCGGAATTTCGTTAGCATGAGTGATCAAATCCGATGTCCGTGCCGCATTTGTTCAAATGGACGATTTTTGGATCGGGAGACTGTCACTCTGCATCTATATAGCAAAGGATTTGCACCAAGATATTTTCCATGGACTTATCACGGGGAGTCACGCGAAGTCGGGACGTCGAGCAATCCTGTCGTTCAGACATATGGTGAATCTTCCTCTGCTGGTGCTTCTTCATCCAGTCAATGTAATCCCTATAGAACTATGATACTTGATAGTCTTGGGGGTCAATTCCACCTGAATGATAATGTTGATCGGCCAGTTCTTCAGACATCAATCCCACCAGATACTACAGCGGTTGATATCACAGAAGTAGGGGCTGCGGTAGAGATTGAATTACCGAATAAAGAAGCCGCATAATTTTACGAGATGTTAAAAGCTGCCGATGAGCATTTGTATGAGAATTGTCCTAAATACACTAGGTTTTCAGCAATGACACAGCTCTTAAACATCAAGGCCGATTATAATATCAGCGGAGTTGCGTATGATCGGATTGCTGGATTGATTAATGGAATGCTGCCTACTGATAACAAGTTTGAGCCTATTTTTTATAAGACTAAAAAGCTAATGAGAAAATTGGGGCTTGGGTACGAAAAAATACACGCGTGCCAAAATAACTGCATTTTATATTATAAAGAAAATGTACAGTTGGATAAATGTCCTGTATGTCAACACCCTCGTTACAAGGAGAAGAAATCGGTCCGACAAAAAAATATTCCGTTTAAGGTGCTTCGGTATTTTCCACTAACACCGAGGCTTCAAAGATTATTCATGTCGGAAAAGACAGCCCCCTACATGAGTTGGCATGCAAGAAGTCGTGATGATACAGTAATGACTCATCCATCTGACAGTGAAGCATGGAAACATTTGGATACATGTTATCCTTCATTTGCTAGGGATACTAGAAATATCAGATTGGGATTGTGCACAGATGGTTTTAATCCGTTTGGACATTCTGCAATTCCTTATTCAGTTTGGCCAGTGCTGCTAATAGTTTATAATTTGCCACCGTCAATGTGCATGAAAGATGAATTTATTTATCTTTCGATGATTATTCCGGGTCCTAAGGGTCCGCGAAAAGAAATTGACATATTTCTCAAACACTTGATAGATGAATTGAAAACATTGTGGACTGAGGGAGCTGTCACTTATGATTGTCATCGGAAGCAAAACTTCAATTTAAAGGCCGCGGTCTTGTGGACAATCAATGATTTCCCCGCGTACGACATGTTGTCGGGTTGGAGCACTCACGACCGACTCTCTTGTCCGTATTGTATGGAACACTCTAAATCAATCAGTCTTCACAACGGACAAAAAATCTCATTCTTTGATTGTCATCGTCGATTCCTACCGGTTAATCATCAGTATCGAAGGAATCGTAATAAATTTACTAAGGGCAGAGTCGAAAGAGATGGGCCACCACCGATGTTGTCTGGTGAACAAATGTTAGCACGTGTTTCAGCACTTCCAGATATAGTATTTGGTCGCAATGAAAGAGTGTCAGGTTTTGGCCAAACACACAACTGGGTGAAAAAAAGTATCTTTTGGGAATTTCCCTATTGGAGTTCATTATTCATTCGACATAATTTAGATGTCATGCACATTGAAAAAAATGTGTTTGATAATATTTTCAACACTTTGATGGATATTTCTGGAAAAACTAAAGATAATGTCAAAGCCCGACATGATCTAAAAATCCTTTGTAAAAGACCAGAGTTGGAGTTACAAGAGGTCAACGGACGATATCTGAAACCGAAGGCCCTATATGTGTTAAATAAACAACATATCAAAGATGTTTGTCAATGGGTAAAAGAACTCAGATTACCCGATGGATATGCTTCAAACTTATCTCGATGTGTGAACGTCGATGATTGCAAAATATCAGGGATGAAGAGCCATGATTGTCATGTATTCATGCAGAGATTACTTCCGATCGCATTTCGAGATCTTCTACCTAGGGCTGGCAACGAATCGGATACGGTGCGGATAGTACATTATCCGCATCCGCATCCGCACCTCATATCCGTGTATCCGTATCCGCCCCGTATCCGCCACGGATATGAATATGAATATCCATATATGCACCGCTTCAAATACGGATATCCGCACCGTATCCATATCCGCATCCGTATTTAAAAAATATATTAAAATAATATATTTAATTTAAAAATCAATAAATACCCTGTTTATTGATCCAAAATAAGTATGTAATATATTTTAAACTACTCAACCACAATTATGAGTAATTACTCAACTACTATGTCCCTGACTCCCTGCTCCTAAGTGCAAATAGAGACATTTAAACTAGCATATTTGTCAAATTCTAAAAGTATTTGAAAGAGAAGTATTGTAACATCAACAGCATCACCCAAGAACAATAGCATACATAATATCTGGACTTGCTGATTTAGTATTTTGCAAAACAGCAAACTATTCTTTCACATTCGCAATTCTGTCTACTTAAAGTATCAATTAAATTGCTAATAGAACAAAATTCATGATGTAAACATCCTCGTCAAGCACCAAGTTAAATAATTTTGATATAACGGTAGACACAATCCAAAGCTTGATAAATAGTTTTCAAAGCTTAACATTTCAATTCAATAACATGAAGGAAATAACTATTAATACATTAGCGAGATGCCGGACTCACCATATAACAGAAGCGAGATGCCGGACTAAATTCAATCCAAATATCATGTTATTCAATAACAGAAGCGAGATGCCGGACTCACCTGCGGGCTGCGGCTGCCGGGCTGCGTGCAGACTGCACAGAAGCGAGATGCCGGCGTGTGCTGCGGGCGACCGACTGCGTGCAGAGAAGAGAGGCGAGCTGTGTGCAGAGAAGGGAGATTAGGAGAAGAGAGACACCGGCGCTGTGTGTAGAGAAGAGAATAGAAATTAGGAGAAGAGCGACGCGCTCACCAGTCACCACCGGCCACTGGGATTGGTGCGGCTGTCGGCAGAGAAGGGAGACGAGTGACGAACTCGTGTTGCGGGCCTGCGGCTGTCGGCTGCGTGTAGAGAAGGGAGACGCTGAGTCGCCGAGTGATGCACTAGGGCAGATATGGTGCGGCGATCGGCGTGAAAGGGGCGAGCAGAGATGAAGAGCGGACTGTCGCCGAGTCGCCGAGTCGCCGTGTGCCCGTGTGTGTCGGAGTGGTCGGACTGTCGGTGCCTCGGTGAGTCGGTGGTGTACTGGTGTGTCTTCGTGTCTTCGTGAAAGCAGCGGGCAGAATCGCAGAATGGATGAAGCGAATGGATGAAGCGGCGCCGCGGCGGGTCACGGACTCACGGGTGAAAGAATTAGGGATTTAGGGGCTTAGGGCAAGGGTAGAATCGTAGATGCTGGCAATTATATTTGATATAATATATATATTAGATATAAAATTACAATATCACCCTTGGCCCCTTAATATGTATTATATATATATATAGGTAAAATAGTAATTAAAATGAGGCGGATAGGCGGTGCGGATACGATGCGGATACGGTGCGGATACACAGACAAATCCATATCCGCACCGTATCCGCACAGATATGAAATTTG
Organism: Canna indica; assembly: GCA_034359265.1. Taxonomy (NCBI): domain Eukaryota; kingdom Viridiplantae; phylum Streptophyta; class Magnoliopsida; order Zingiberales; family Cannaceae; genus Canna; species Canna indica. The sequence continues at coordinate 71,735,212 of CP136894.1, read as the reverse complement.
CAGATCCATATTTGTATCCATATTTGTTTTTACTTGCGGATACGGATCGGATACAGTACGGATGCGGTTTTTAGTTGGCGGATACGGATAAAATTGCTAGCCCTACTTCTACCTGATAATATTTGGGGTCCGTTGACTGAATTAAGTATGTTTTTTAGAAGCATCTGTGCAAATGTCCTTCGAGTCGAAGATATGTCTACACTTGAAAATAATATTGTTGAAATCATATGCAAGCTGGAGCAGTTTTTCCCTCCTGCATTTTTTGACTCGATGGAGCATCTACCGATACACTTGGCATACGAGGCACGAGTTGGTGGCCCCGTTCAATATCGTTGGATGTACTTATTTGAAAGATACCTGAATCGTCTGAAGAAAAAAAGTAAAGAACACCGTAGCTGTTGAAGGATCAATATCTGAATCGTATATCATCCAAGAAATTTCAACATTCTGCTCATTTTACTTTGAATCGACGGTACAGACAAGATTTGATCGTCTTCCACGTAACGACGATGGGGGTGTTCGACATTCAGATGGACGTTTAAATATATTTTGTCACTCTAGTCGTGCTTTTGGTTCTCGTCCATCTCGACACTTAAGCGATGAAGAGTATCATTTGGCACACTTGTATGTATTACTCAATTGTCCAGAGATTGAACAATTCATTGAAATATTTGACATTGAGATGGTGCAAAAATACTCTATTCACAACGATCAAGAATTGGAGAGATTACGGAATTATGATTTCCCTACTTGGATTCAGACTTACAGCAAAGATCACAGAGCTGAAATAGATGAAAGAATATTTGAGTTTGTTAGTGGACCGTCGCGACTTGTGTCGTGCTATAGCTGATATTTTGTTAACGGGTATAAATTTCACACGGTTGAATATTCATTTACAAAGAAGACGATGAATGCTGGGGTCTGCGTGAAAGGGACAACCTATGTTGAATGTGATATGAATTTTTATGGACTGGTGGAAGAAGTGATAGAGTTGCACTACTTCGGCTTGAAATCAGTGATCCTATTTAGATGTCATTGGTTCGATACAACAGAAAGGGGCATGAAAGTTCATCCAAAATACAAACTTGTTGAGGTTAATTATAAATCGAAATTGGCAGCAAATGAGCCATTTATATTGGCATCACAAGCCGAACAAGTATATTACGCGAAGTATCCGGCTCGAAATAAAGATAGAGCAGATTGGCGTGTAGTCTGTAAGACAAAAGGTAGAGGAAAAATTGATCCGATAGTAGGAGAAAATGATCCTCCTGGTTTCTATCAAGAAGATGATCTTCCTGCTGTGGATCGTATTATTCCAATACTCGAGGATGCAGACACAACGTCAATTCAATTAGAAGTTGAATATGCTGATGATGACGATCATGAAATTGAGGAAGCTGGAGATGAAGAAGATGAAGAAGAGGAAGAAGAAGAAGAATTCGAAGACTATTATTCAGATGATGAGGAATAATTATAAAGTATATATATTTTATTAAATATATCTCTACTATTTATACAATAATCTAATTATATGTCTGTTCGACAGATATGTCTGGTCGTGGTTATCGACGCAGGAGAGCTTCGGAGTCTCCGATCGGTGAGACTCCAGCACTTACTCATGCTGCTGATCCTCCTGTTGCTGATCCTCATGAGGATGATACTGCCGAGGCTAGTACATCCAGACGCAGGCGGCACGCGGGCCGAATAGGTGGCAGCCTCCACCAGCCACAGAGTCACGTAGATTGATTAGCGTGATTGGGGAGTGGTAATATATCATGAATTATGAATCATTACAAATTCATTATATCATAATATAATATTAAAAAATATTTTTGTTGTGCAGGTTTGAGCAAGAAGAAGTGCCGAGGAGCATTTCTTCTACTATTCGACGATACATGCACGGGGCATGGCACGTGCCTAGCGAGCACGTCGACATGTTATGGCGCGAGTTTGAGGCACGTATTATTATTATTTTTTACATGCATGATGATATATTAATATTGGTACTGATATTATTATTTTGCAGGCTCGCTATACATGGGCCGAGGACCAGAGGCCTTTCATTTACGCTGTCTGGGAGGCTATTTCCCGGGCAAGGTACAACGGGCAGCTGGGGCAGGCTCAGTCCCAAGCGATGGCCCGAGCTGGGACCACTAACATCGCGGAGACTCGGGGATACGGCCCCGGTTGGATTACTCCGGATATATGGGACCAGCTCGTGGGGATATGGTCGACGGATCGATGGCAGGAGGTTTCTCAGAATGCGGCTAGAAATCGCATGTCGGGGGGAGCAGTGCGTCATACCGGCGGCTCTGTTGCATTTGCAGTGCACGCGAACCGTATGGTAAGTATATCTTTTAATTATATATTTTATTTGTTATTATGTGTACTAATTAATGTATTTGTTTTGTAAATGTAGACGACGGTGTCGGATGACGGGAGTGTCCAGCGACCCTCCCCGATGGCGGTGTTTGAGCAGACTCACCGTCGAGCACATGAGACGGGGGAGTACATCGACAACCGCGCTGCACACATTATGGTAATTATATATTTGTTTAAATTATTCATTATATATTTATAATTTAAGTTTTATGATAAATATTTAACAAAAAATCAAACTCGAGTAGGAGACGTACAGCCAGACGGTGGTGCAGCGCGGGGGTACCCCCGAGGACTTTGATGCAGCATCGTGGGTCGAGGCCGCAGGTGGTTGGGACCATGACCGCGTATATGGCTTCGCAGATAGTGGTCATGCGCGAGCCGTGCTAGGGCCACTTGGGGCACCGACCCCTCCGGTCGTTGGTGAGCGGCCGTCCACCTCTAGATCCAGTTATGATCATAGTAGCAGAATAAGGACTCTAGAGGACACGGTCGCGCGTCAGACTGAGATAATGGAGCGCCAGAGTCAGATGATGGCGGATATACAAGCTATGCTACGCAACATGTCAGGTCATCCCGAAGTAGGCATCTCTTCGGCATCATCTAATCCATCGTCCGCGAGTCAGTCCACGCCGGTGTACACTCAAGCACTCCAGACCCCGCCATATGATCCAGACCATCCTCCATCGTGATCGTGAGATTTTTTGTTTGGATATTGAACTTGTTACTGAGATATTGAACTTGTTTAACTTATTTTATTTGGATATTGATACTTCAATTTTGCATTTGAATTATTTTTATACTATCGTGGATAATTATCAATATAAATATAATTGTTTTGATGTATATCTTGGTGTGTTTGTGATGTGTGAATGAATGTGTGTATGAGGGTATGAGTGTGTGAGTTATGTATCAGATAATGTATCAATGTATCAATGGAAATTTGAAATTTGAAATTTTTCTGTTCCCAGGTATGCGTCATCAGCAACGGCTTTCCCACGGCCGTCCGTGGGAAAGCCGTTGCTAAAAGTGTATCGAAAGCCGTTGCTGATGACCTACAGCAACGGCTTAGCGACGGGCTTTTACTAACGGCGTTGCTACGGACTCAGCGATCATTGCTATTAATGTTATCAACAACGGCTCTGAGTCTGTGGCAAAACCGTTGCTGATAATGTTTTTAGCGACGGCCCGAGCGGCCGTTGCTGATAATATTTTGAGCGAAGGCCCGAGTGGCCGTTGCTGATCCGTTGCTAAGTCATCAGCAACGCGACTTTCTATCACGGCTCCATTGCAACGGCGCGACCGTTGCTGATTCTCTTCAGCAACGGCTCAGCAACGGCATCAGCCGTTGCTGATGACCATTTTTCTAGTAGTGCAAGTTTCTTATGTGGTGGAGGCTTCACAAGTTCTCAAGCATTATTTTTCTGCAATGACTTGAATTCTTCTGTCATAGCTTCATGCCACTTTATTGAATCTGTCCGATTTAGGGCTTGTTTATAGGAGACTGGTTTTTCAGTGCACAGTATTTCTTCAGCCATTGCTAGAACATATGTAGTAATATTTGCATACCTAGGATTAGGACATGGTGCTCGCCTAGGTCGGTTGAGGGCGATGGAATAAGGATTTTCCTCCTCAACTTGATATTGCTCCTCCTCGACCTGGTGTGGCTAGGGGTGGTAATTTTATCTGCATCCGCTAACTAAAAACCGCATCCGCATCATATCCGATCCATATCCGCAAGTAAAAATGGATATGAATACGGATATGACTGTGGATCCGCACCGTATCCGCATCGCCTATTCGCGTCTTTGAATTATTATTTTGTCCATATAAGTTATTCATATATATAAGAGCTCTATGATAATTTCATGTCAAGATGAATTTTGAAGTATATTATATATTTATTTTGGATCAATGAATTGGTAATTTATTGATTTTTTTTAATTTAATATATTAATTTAATATATTTTTATTAAATACGATGCAGATACGGATGCGATGCGAATATCCGTATTTGAAGCGGTGTGGATACAGATGAGCGAATATGGGGTGCGGTGCGGATACAGATAATCAGTATCCGCACCGTATCCGATCCGTTGCTAGCCCTAGGTGTGGCTCCTCTTGGACCTGAACATGTTCTTCAGTAGTTTGTTCTAATGAGGTAGTGTCATTGGCTTATGTGGAAGGATGGATGCAGTAGCTGGCGACCCGGTCCATTTTTCCTCAGGCGTCTTGAATTCAATTGATAAGGACAAAGATCAATTTATCAGGTAGTAAGCGATGGATGCAGCCTCTGCCCAAAAACTTTTAGAAAAGTTAGCATTAGAAAGCATAAATCTTACCATTTCTATGATGGTGCGATTCATCCTTTCTGCTACCATATTCTGCTGAGATGTGTGGGGAACTGTGTGATGTCTTATGATCCCTTTTCTAGAGCAAAAATCTTTAAATTCTTCACTGTAAAATTCTAGGCCATTATCGATTCGCAGGGTCCGAACATATCTACCGGTTTCCTTCTCGATCATTGCCTTTCAAGACTAAAATTTAGAGAAGATATCAGATTTATTTTTAATAAAATATGTCAATACCTTCCTAGAGTAATCATCAATAAATGTGAGCATGTATCGAGCTCCTCCTTGAGATTCAACCGGTGAAGGCCCCCAGAGGTCAGAGTGGATGTAGTCCAATTTTCCTTTAGGTATTGCCATGTGGAAAACATGTGGAAAATGAAACTCTTTTCCGTTTGTCATAAATGCAATGTTCACATAAATCAAGTTTAGCCAGATTTATGTTTTCCAAGTAGTCCATTTTGGTCAAGTATTAACATACTCTTTTCATTAATATGTCATAATCTCATATGTCATAATTTAGTAAGATTATCATCAGAGTTTTCAGAGATTACCATAGCTGCACCACTTGTTACCGTTGTGCCTTGCAGAATGTAAAATTGGTTTATTTTTAGTGCTTTCATTACTGTTAAAGATCCTTTTGTGACTTTGAAAACTCCATCTTAGTCTGAATACTTGTATCCAAGTGCATCTAGGGAAGATAAAGAAATTAAATTTCTTTTGAGACCTCGAACGTGCCATATTTGAGTTAGGGCCCTTGTAATGTCATCGTGCATTTTAATTTTTACTAAGCCGGCTCTTGCTACTTGACATAATGAGTCATTTCCCATTAGCACTTCTTTTCCATTAGCATGTTTATATGTGGTAAATCAATCCCGGTGCAGTGTTATATGAAAAGAGCAACCAGAATCTAAAATCCATTCATCTTGAGATCTAGCATAACAAGCAGAAATAGTAAATACCTCTACTTTTTCATCCTCATAAGCATAGGATGCTTCCCTGTTCTGATTTTGTTCCTCTCGTTGTCTCCGTTTCAACTTACGACATTCTGGTTTCATGTGTCCCACCTTTTTGCAATAATAGCACCGTATATTTTTGGATCTGAATTTAGATCTAAACTTACCCCAGCTTTTGTCCCGTGATTTATTTCGTCCTCTAGTGTTCAAGGCTTCTCCACGGCTTCTAGATGATCATGTGGTAAGTTGAGAGTCGACAACCTCCTTGGACACTAACATTGTTGTCACCTCATCCAGAATAATAGTATTCTTATCATACAGTAAACTTTCACGAAAATTCTTTATAAAAAAAGGGAGAGTAATTAAAAGCATAAAAACCTTATCTTCTTCCTCAAAAGTAACTCTTATATCCTCAAGATCAGCATAAATAGAACGAAAAATGCTAATATGATTTTTAACAGAAGTGCCATCAGTCATGCGTACAAATATAATTTATGTCTAAGTGTCATCTTATTTGTTAGAGTTTTATTCATGTAGATTGTAGCAAGCTTTTTTCCATACATCTGTAGCGGTCTTTTCTAATGCAACTTCTCGTAGTGCCTCGTCGCAAACGCTCATGTACAAGGTTGCTTTAGCACTTTCGTCAGCCCGGTCATTTTTCCTTTCAGTGCCTTCCATCTCGTCTTGTCCTCGAAGAGTATCTTGTAGGTTCTCCTTAACCAATATTACATTCATATTGTAGGTTCTCATCGAGTAGTTGACGTTATTGTCCAATTTCTAGATTTTATATTTTGCCCATAACATTGTGGATTATTGGCTCTGATACCATAACTGTCAGAAAGAAAACAGATCTTCCTGCAAGAATCCAAAAATCCAAACGTCAAAAGCAAAAAAAAAACAAAATGAATAAATCCAGAAAACACAAAGAACATCAAAATTTCCGTGATTCGGCCTGACGGGGTACCAATCCTACTTCACGGGGAGAAGATGACACTTGATTTTTATTAGAGAGGGGAGGAAATATGGCCAATACAAGAGAATCAGAATAAAGTTGATAACTAAACTGTAAAAGAAAAATATTGTCTGGACTCGGATATTTTTTTGCATCCCGAAATTTGGATTCCTGATTCTGTCTGAAAACTATGAATGCAACGTCCTTGATCTTTTCTCTTCTACCTGAGATAGAGTGAAGGAGAAAAGAGCCACCAAAAAGGAACATTGTTTGAGAAATGGAGCAATCGGAATGATGCGATGATTTTGCAACTTGTATTAGGTTGCTTTTTATAATGTACGGAGGAGCCGACATTGTGCATCTGATTCGGCAGCTAGAATATTTCTGCATCATTCAATTAAATTGGACGACAGAGCATGATTTATTTGACCGGAATCTGTGATGTATTTGATAACTCCAATTGATGAAGAGGCGGTGTGATTGTGCTGTGCGCTGCAGGTTGACATCTTCAAAGGCGGTGCATCGAATTGGAAATTTGATTGGATAAAAAATCAAATTGTTATTTTTCTTACGTGAAGACACCTAGCAAAACACCTTTATCTTCCAATGACCGAACAACACCTAGCAAAACACCTTTATCTTCCAATGACCGAACAACTAAAAGACTTGAAGTAGATGTAGCAATGGGCCGGGCACGGCCCGCCTGTGCCCAAGGGCCCACCCCTTGGGCACGTGGGCCGCGCCGAGCCCAATCAGGTTCAGTCGGCCTTGCTCTTGCACCCGCAGACTAGGCTTGGCGCCGCCCATGCCTAGCCTAGTTTGCACTTTATTTTGTGCAAGACTTGAGGAGTAACTACCTTATTTAATAAAATTGTGTATATACATGTAAAGATTCTTGGTGTTGTGGTTAGTTTACCACAAAAAACCTAAAGGTCGGTGGTTCAAGTCTCAGGACGGGCTCAAGTTCGGGCTGGGCCTCCCCTTTGAATGGTTGGGTTGTTGCCATGCACGACTCGAGAGCAATTGGAGGTAGCAACACCACTACCATGTGTATTGCAACACTACCACCACCACCACATGGTGCAAATAGATGAGATTGGTTAGGGATGACAATGGTTCAGTTAACCGCACTTTTATATATTAATCGAAATCGATTTCCAAATCACCGAACCGAGCCCAAAAGATTTTTTTTCTTTTTTTTTTCTTGGTCCACTTTAGTAATGAATTCGGGTTTGAATTGAATCAATCCTCGTAGCACTTACGGAGAAATTTCATTTTTTGATTTTAGAACATGCAAAATAATTAGGATCAACACATCATTGATTTTCCTTTAATTTGATAATGTTAAGCTAATCATTTGACATTATTATTGTTATAATTATTTGACATTATTATTGCCATCACTGTCAATGCATCATCTTCATTATTGTGGTTGCTTGCAGCTCCATTAAGAATAGCCTGCCCCATGTTTCCATCGTTGCCATAACTATCTTTATTAGCCTTTTAATTGTTCCAAGATTTCAGTAGTTGAGTTTGAATTGATCACCACTTAATATTTATACTTGTGAAAGCCTAGTAGTGTTTAATATATACATTAGTTTGTGAATTAAGCTAACATCAGTCAACATTTTGAATGTAGGAGACAAATATATAATCCAAAATTCTCACACGTAGGAAGAAAGTTGCGTGTTGACCAATCGATAATCAACGCCATCAGCTTATAATAATAAGTTCTTCCGTATGCAAGAAAAGGACCTGTCCTTTGATTTGGTCATAAATGAATGGTGTTATTTTGGGGGTGTTTGGCTATCCATTATACAAATAATGTAAAAAAGAATATTTACTTGTAAAAATAAACGTTGACGAATAAAAATTATAGATTTATAATTTTTATTTACAAGTATTTAATTGATCGTAAATAAATAAAAAATAAATTATTGTAAATGAGAGAAATTATTGAGAATAGAGGAAAGTTTCACGAGCAAAAAAGAAATGAAGGTTATCACGAGCGAGAGAAGATTTTCGCGAGCGAAAGGGGGCTATCACGAGCGAAGAGAGACTGTTGCGAGCGAAAGAAAGTTCTATAATTTGCATGTTACGAACTTTACTTCTAAGCTTTTCAGCTTGTAACTTGGATTTATGAGCTTTTTGAGTTGTAATTTAATTTTCAGTATGTAAAAATTTGATAATGTAATTAACTTGATTGCAATTAACTAAATAATTTATGTACTATTTGATTGTTGGTAAATAGGCTTGCGATAGATTTATAATATTTTATTTTAGTTGTTATTGTTTGGTTGATTGTAATTAATTTAATTACAGGATTCAAATGTTGCAACCTGCAAATGTATATTGCAAATTAGGGTGCAGTCCAAAAAATTGGCAAGCCTATTTTATAGCCTGCAAAAGGCATAAAACATGCTTGCATATGGTCAAAGTAATTGGATTCCATTTAGACATAATTTATGTCAACTCTCAACGTAATATAATTATATAAACATAATATAATATAATATAATATTACAATACTCAAGTACAATTGCACGGGCAACTCTCACTTGTAGTCAGTCAAGTGTTTATAAATAAAAATTATAAATCTATTCATGCACAACCAACTATAAATTATAAATTTTATTCATAAATATTTATTTTTGCATATACATATTTTTTTAATATTTACGAGCAATTAAACACCCTTTTAATGGATCTAAAACTACAAAATAAATGCTGGAAATATTAATTGCATGCAATCAAATATTCTCTTTCTAAAGTTACATCTCTATATATAAGTCACGTAGGTGGTTGGATATTCATTGTACTTGATAAATTGAGAGTATTTTTAGAAATTGCTTTGGTATTTCGTGATGACTGATTCACTTATATTTTTCTGTTTTCTGTTTAATTTAAGAAAATAGATAAGTTGAAGCGATTAAATTAAATCAAATGGAAAATTAAAGATCTCATGCATTAAAATTACACGTGGGCAGAGTTTGACCAAATGACCTGACAAAAATAAAAATTATAATAGATAATCATATTAAAATTTGAATTTTAAATATCTAAATAATATATAAAATATTGTCAAAAATTATACTACTCACGTTTGACTGTTCTATATATATAGTTATTAAAATCATTGCTGACTTTTTCCCGTTTTAAATCAAAATGACATGCATGTCGCTTTGCAATCATGTATTCATGTGTTATGCGTACCAACTCAGCTAGCGTGTCCAAGTTGCCTTTAATTGCTGGCTTGCCTCTAATTGTTGTATGGCTGAAAAATTCAATTTTAATTTAAAAAAAAATTAATAAATCTATCTCAAATCATGAGTCAATTAATAAATATTTTTTATTTTTTATTTATACATAACCTATCTCAAATTTTTGAATTCATATCAATTACAATAATCTAATCAGCATAAAAATATAAGCAAATATTAACATATATTAATAAATTTTTTTGTAAAAGATAAATTTTAAAATTATATTTTCTTTTATACCCCAACATCGTGTCTTTATATACTAAGGTTATTTTTTTCGACATTCGCTAACATGACAAATCTTAATAAAAAGAATATATTTTTGATGTTGACTATGTTATCGCATCAAAAAATAATAGTTACAATTACAAATATTTTTTGGTAAAATATAATTAATATAAATTTTAAAATTAGAATAGATTAAGAGTAAATAAAGAATTAAGATAAATTTATTAATTTATTTATAATTTGAGATAGATTCATTAATTAGTTTTTCGTTGATTTAAAATAATTTAAATTTTTGTAATTGAACTTTTGTGGCAGAAAAGCCACTTACAGGATTTTCTCAAATTAGAATATATCAAATTTGTGAAAATCTCCTATTTAAGTTCAAAAAATTTTGACAGGTGAAGAGTTGATGCAAATTTGATCCATAATCAAACGTAACTTATGCTGAATTGAATTTTATTTTATACATTTGGTTTCATAATTAAATTATCTTGATGCAAGTCACATTATCATTTCAGTCCAAAATTTAAATGATGACATCAACAAGGTGACTGCGCAGGCATGCGCGTTCGCCACTCTCATTCGCCCTCTATCTCCCCTCGCTCCTGTTATTTTCCTCATCACGTATTCCCCAGAGTTCGTAACGGACACGAAACGTAAAACACGTTTTCTCGTGGACTGACATAATCGAATATCAAACGTCACATCCCCGTAACGACGTGAACGGCGGTGGAGTTAGAATGACTGCCACAAACCGTTCCTTCGAAGCCTCGTCCTCTTTCGCTCTCGGCTTTATGACGATCCATTGACGAAAACAACGATATATATAACAGACGTAGTAGACTCGGCCAACACGACAACGACGCGGCCCGGGGAGTAAATATACCGGTAAGTCACGCGGGAGACTGATAGCGTTCATGACGTCATCACGGACAGGGCCAGCTCATTCACTGACATATCATCAAGCTTGCCCGTTGCGACGCTAACTCGTAATGTCGTATGTCCGCCACTTTGTCGGGCGCAAATTAATCACACTGGGATTTTATCAACCGGTTGTCGTTTCATTTATTTCTATCACTATATTTTAAAGAGTATTAGAAATATTTTATCAAATGAAATGAAAAAAATATGTGATATACAAGTTTTAACGTTTTATATGATTTTAAATTTTTTTGCTAATAACTACAACATATTATATATATAGTGCTTAATTTTTCATTTAAATCGTGAATAAGCAAAATAAATTAAAATTGTATTACTCATTGTTGCTTAAAAAATTAAAATTATTTTTGTAGTTATCAATAGCATATATATCTTTTTAAAAAATTAATATATCATAATATTTTAATTGAAATTTATTTTTATAAATAATATATTAACTCGTTTATTTAGCATAACATGATTTTAAAATTTTTTGCTAATAACTACAACATATTATATATATATAGTGCTTAATTTTTCATTTAAACCGTGAATAAGCCAAATAAATTAAAATTCTATTACTAATTGTTGCTTAAAAAATTAAAATTATTTTTTGTAGTTATCAATAGCATGTATATCTTTTTAAAATTTAATATATTATAATATTTTAATTAAAATTTATTTTTATAAATAATACATTGACTCGTTTATTTAGCATAAAATAATTTTAGTTGAATAAAAATTCAGTTAAAATTAATAATAAAAACCCATGCGATAAATCTATATCATATTGCGTATTTTTTAAATCTCGAATAAAAAGATCAAATAAGATCAGATTCTTAAATCTTATGTTTGTTTCGACGGCAGATAATAGAGTTGAATACTAATAATTTGATACTTAAAATTTGATTTCACTCATTTTTTATTTATAAAATTATGAAAATAATTTAAATAATTAAGTTTAAAATAATAATATGAAATTTGATTCTCTTTAAATTCTGTAGCATGTATTGGTTAAATATCGCTTACAAATTATTTATGGTAGATATAATAATTTTATAGGCTTAATTATATTTTTGGTCCTCAAAATATCATATTTTTTTTTTCGTTTGATCCCTTATTTTTAAATTTTTTTTTGTTTAGTCATTCAAAAAATATTTTTGTTTTCGTTTGGTCCATCCATTAATTTTTCGTTAATTTTTAATGTTAAATGCCAACATTGAATGCTGATATGGACTAAAAAGGTACCCAAAAAAAAAAAAAAAATTTTAATCACCTAAAACATAACAAAAAATATATATATATATATTAATAATATAAAGCATAACAATATATAATTATATTTTAGGTTATGTATATATATATATATCCATATAGTCTCTCAAAATATTTTTTTTTTCCGTTTGATCTCTCTTTAGTCTATGTCAGTATTTCATATTGGCACTTAACATCAAAAATTAACGGAGGGACCAAACGGAAACGAAAATAATTTTTAAGAAACTAAACGAAAAGTTTTTAAAAATGAAGGACCAAACGAAAAAAAAATATAATATTTTGAGAGACCAAAAATATAATTAAGCCTTTCATAAATTAATATACCATTATTGTGCATTACACTAGTAAAAATCTTTTTTTTTTTAAAAAAGAGAAAATCATAATAGGTGATTATATTAGGATTCAAATTCTAAATTTTTAGATAATTTATAATATGTTATCATCAACTGTGCTACTCACAGTTGGTTACGCTAGAAAAAATCCGAGTATAAAATAAAAAAATAATTACAGTTGGTTACGCTAGAAAAAATTCGAGTATAGAATAAAAAAATAATTATAATATTTTATGAAATACTATAGTAAAAGTTCGTAGCACTCTTCCTCAAGCTTATTAGTTGACAAATATACATTCTATATATTTTAAATTATTTAAATACAGTACGAAAAATATATTTCTTGCACCTATTTTCCTTATTTGGTCTTGAGTTTTGAAAAAGTAATTGAAAGTTTTCTATTTAGATATAAAAAAGGAAATTGAGGGAGGAAGGAAAGAGAAGGAAAGTCCACTTATTTTAATCACCGGATTGTTTTAAACGGGAAAGTATTAGAGAAAGCAAATTTTGTGTTATTAATTAAAAACGTCAAAAAAAAAGTCCATCATCATCATCATCATCTATTTATCTTTTCTTCCTCCCCTTTAATCAATCTTTTTTTTACCAAAATAAAAAAAATTAAAATATATTAATCAGGATGAAAAACATCTATATACATAATATCGTTGAACTTAAGAGATTGAACGATCGATGGTCCAAACAATAGACTCCTTATAGCTCTATTTGTTATTTAACTGACAGCTTTATTAGCACTTCTAAGTACATGACATAGTTCAATATTTGCAAATTCATCTAATAAAAAAAAAAAAAAAATTGAACAAGTTTTTGTGTTGTGAAGGCATCTTATGCTTATTTCGAATGATGTCCACCACTTATTTACAATCTGCTCATCAATCACTTGAGAAAATGCTCCGTAGTTGCATGAGATAAAGCATGAAAAATAGCAGTACTCTCGGGGAAAATGATAGTCTCAGAGTGCAAATATAATGAAGAAACTAAAATATAATATTGCGAACAACAAAGGCCGCACCACCTTCATTATTAAAAAATGAGTCATCACAGTTTAACTTCGTCCAATTGAGAGGAGGGGTCCATTCCAAAACACATTGTTTAGTATAGGTATTGTATTCAGGAATTGTTACCTTAATTAGGATATTGAGCCGAAAAGGAAACAATATGATGTACAATATTTTTAATGATAAGCTTTTCATCACCATGCAAAATACTATTTCAATAAAACCAGATGGACCAAGCAACATTGCCAACAATGGTTATGGAGTGTAGATCGTGGCTGGGATTAAAACTCGACTGAACCAGCTATTAAAATGCCATCTCATCCTACTAATCAAATCACAGTTGAGAAACTTACCCAACTCAACCCAAATATGAGAAGTGAAAGGGCAAGTCAAGATTTTTTTGTAAATTATCTTCATTAGCTTCATGAAGAACACAAGACTTAGCAGTAGAAATACCCAATGAGAAAAGTCGAATCCGAGTCAACAAGCGATCATGAAAATCTTCCATAGAAATAGTTTTACCTTAGGGGTATTGGGCAGTTTCCACAATTGTTTCCACCCGAAATCGAAATTAGTAGGATATATTATAACATTTGGTTTTGAAAAATATGAAAGAAAATGAGGAACTTGTCTTACCATCGACCTCAGGCAACCATGCAACAAAATCATCATCAAGATTACTATCCATAACAATATTATGAATGACCCTCCAAACCTCATTTTAGCAAACCGTCAAACTAATGAAATGTGACCAAGTATTACTATCCTGCATTAAGCCATTCACATTAGATAGTTGATAAACAATATTCACACTTATAAATGTTAGCTTAAGTGCAAGAGGCAAATCAAGAGTCAACTGTGGATAGCACAGTCGATGGCGATATGTTATATGTTGCATAGAGATCTAGGATTTGAATTTGAAGCCCAAATGCAGTTCAAAATAGGAATGCAGGAGAAGTCTTTAAGCCTAGGAACATTTGTGAGGGGGCATACTATTAATAGTAGATAGTTTATACTATAAGAAAATGCACTTCTAAGGACGCAATTGTAGGGATGCTTTTATTAGTGTTGTTAAATTTTAAAACTCATATTATTTGAAGATGCTATCAAAAGTGTCATCTTTTTTGTTGTAATTGAGGACACATTTTTCTTAGCATCTCATTTTTTTCCGATTAGGGACATTTTATTACGAGTGTCTCAAAATTAGAGATGCAATTTATATTGCATCTCCGGTTTATTAAAAATTAGAGACACATCAGATTTAAAATTAAAGACGATGATTTATATGTGTCTCCAATTTAGAAATTTACAAACACAACTTATATAACATCTTTGTTTTAAAATTAGAGATGCCATTTTATACGTGTCTTTGATTAAAACAATAAAGACGCAATTTATATTGCATCTCCGATTTAAAATTAGAGATGCTCCAATTTAAAATTAGAGATGCAATTTATATTCCGTCTCCGATTTAAAATTATACACACCAATTTAGATGCGTCTCCGCTTCAAATTAGAGATATTTAAGAGTTTATAATTTATATTGCATTAATAAGGATTTAAAATTGGGCGCATTTGTTTGCGAGAATTTTTTTCGAGTTTTCGTTTTGAGAAAACTGAAATCAATTTTCGAGTTTCGGTTTTTTTGTTTGGCGAAAATTTGTTTGTTTGATATATTTTAATTTTCATATTTCGCGAAACTTTTATCTCAAAAGAATCACGAAAATACGAAAAACTACTTGAAGTAGTTTTCGCACTTGTGTGTATTTGGGTGTTTCGTGAATATAGGTTTTCGTGAAACACGAATCGAAACCCGCCCATGTTATCGTTAACAAACAACGTTTCGAGCCCGTTTTCGGTTTCGGGCGAAAACGAAAATAAAAAAGAAGGCTAACAAACACGCTAAGGGTTTAAATTTAAAATTAGATGATTTTTCTATTTATTTTAATAAGGGTTCAAACAATTTATATTGCATTGATAAAATTTATATTACTAAATGTCTCTAATTTATTTTAATAATTTAAAATTTATTCTGATTTAAAATTTATATTGTTATATTTGACGCAATTTTGAGCGTCTCTGATCTATATTCCAATTTTGAGCCCCATTCCTTCTTCACTTGTGCCCTCATTTGCTCGACCACACTAGAAGACGGAGCTACTCGACGGCTGCGCAGCTGCGGAGGTGGATCTCGACCTCTGGTTGTCGGTCGCTTGGGAGGTGGATCTTGAGGTCAGGTCTTCGTTTTCCCTGTTGTGTCATCTGCTCTCTGCTCGTCATCTGTGATATCTTCCTCTCATCCTTCATGAAACTTAATTCTTGATTGGGATTTAGGGGATTTGGAAAGCTGCGCTATTCGGGGAAGGACACGATAGGGCTCGAGGTCAGCCAGATTATGCGATTTGAAAAAAATTAGTGAACTCATTCATTGGCTTTTATTTACTTTCATTTTTTGCAGAATGAGTTGCTTGGACTTGTAGAGGGACCCACTGGAGATTCTATTTTCCAGAAGAGAAAATTAATGAAAATATCTTGAACTTTAACGTTTTTAACAAATATGTCTAATTCTTTTATTTGAAACAATTGTGTATTTCAACATTCGAATTTGTAACAATTATACTCTCTCGTTAGATGACTATTTTATTTACCTATTATATGCTGATGTGGATCACCACATCAACATATAATTTTTTTTTAAATTCAATATACCACGTCATCTTAAGTCATACGCGGCAATTTTTTTTTTAAATATATTAAAAAATATCACCTCAGTCGACAATACTTAAATACTGATATATATCAATATACATATGGGGTAAAGAATTAGGTTTAGTTTTTTTAAGTATTATCGGTTGAGGTGGCATTTTTTAATATATATATACATATTTAAATTTTCTGCCACATGTGACTTAAGATGACGTGACATATTGAATTAAAAAAATAATTTTTATATGTTGATGTGGCATTCCACGTCAGCATATAACGGGTAAACAAACAACCATCTAACGGGAGGGGGCACTTGTAAAAGACACTCTAATGCTTAAGTTAGTATGCGATTGAGGTGGTGGAAAGAGTAAAAATTAGACTCTCCTTTACCTGAGGCGTGTTGTGTCTATATATATTATAGGATGAGGAAGGAATGACGATGATGCCGCCCGACAATCTCGTTGGGATGTTGCTCAGAATGGGTCGAGGCTAATCTCGAAGTTGTCGAGCTCGTGATGACGAATCCTTCGTGATAAATGAGCATGTCAATATCCTTGTATATATGGCTGGGTGGAGCCACCGAGCTAAGCCATATGGTTTGATTCTAGTTCATGAGTGCGGGCGCTGTTGGACCTGATCCGATGAGGATCCAAAGTGCTAATCCAATCCATATTATTAATAAACCATTTAATTGTTTAAAATTATTCGTTTAATACTGAATTATTTACGTTAAAAACACAAATGAAGCCGAGTGTCAAGACCTCGAGTCGAGATAGGTCGACCCAGAAAATCTTTGGAGCTTAGCATGGCTCGATTGAGGCGGCAATGGGCCGTGTTCGAGCCGGCCCGGGCCCGTATAGGCACATTGCCCGTATGTAACCAGGCTAGGCTTGGAGGTTTGGCAGCGCTTGTCCCAAGCGGCCTGGCGCTAGGCCTACAAGTTGGCGTTAGGTCTGCCTAGAGCCCTGTGCTGGGCTTGGCACGACCCACGTGCCCCAAGGGACGAGCCCAATCCGTCCCTCGGGCACCAACATGATGTGCCTGGCCCGATTAAAAAAAAATTGGGCTGGGTCAAGCGCGACCATTTTCGAGCTGAGTATGTATCGCCCATGGGCGGACCTGGTCCATTGACATCTTTAGAGTTCGAGCCTGGCCAGCCCAAGCCGGGTTCATTGCCGCATCAGACATCACCATCTGTAGGGATGTCAACGGGGCGGGGCGAGTACGGGGGGTGCCTACTACCCGTTTATTCCCCGCGAGTAAAAAAAAAGGGTACCCATTTAATTACCCACGGGGGGACGAATATCCACGAGTATTGATGAGTACCTATGACACTTAAAAAAATATAAATTATAATATTTTAATAATACTTCAACTCTTCAAGTATGTTAATAACAAGTTCAAGTATAACAATTTCATTTTGATAAACACACAATATTCTAAGAACAACATATCATCATAAGATTTTAAAACATAAAGTATATATGTATTGAATTAGGTTGGAGTTTTTTTAGTATATGTACCGAGGATAATATTATAATTTATTAATTCTCGCGGATAACAAGTACCCGCGGGTACGGGTACTATAATACCCATACCCGCCTCATATAATAAACGAGTAAAAAAAAATACTCACGAAATCTCCGTGGGTAAAAAATTATCCTTCATATCCGTCATAAATGAATAAATATTCACGAATATTTATCTAAATGAATAATATTGTCATCCCTAATCGTCTGTGATCCGTGCAGCTTCGATCACCGCTGTCATGTCACGGTCTACGGACGTCCAACTGTTCAATTATTTGGAGAAGAAAACAAAAAAAACGCACTTTTGACTTTACCCTCAAATCATTCATGTCACAACCCGGCCAAATCGGCCCGGTCGAGCCAAATTGAAGCGGTTCGAAATGGTAATAATCTAACTGACCACGCCGAAGACCACCTCCAAGTTATCGAGACTTGCATCTTTACGTGGTCCAGCTCATCAGCAACTGAATGCATCGCAATTATTTATTGTAAACATAAAATACACATGTTTAGAAGAACCTGTTTTCATACCAAAATTTTCCTCTATCCTTTACTTCGTAGACCCAGTAGACCCCACCTACTTATTGGTGGTACACTTTGTGGCTCTTAATGGGGTGCTGGTTTTTCATTCGAACTTATTTTTCACCTGTTTCAAATAACGCATAAATCTATATGATCTCTCTCTCTCTCTCTCTTCGTTTCCGCCTCCCAATCCGAATCGCAACCAGAAGCGCCGCCGCCGCCGCCGGAGATTTATGCACTTCTTCTCTGAAGGTCATTTAATTGATTCTCGCGTTCGTTGCCTGATTCCATTTTGTTTCGTTATCTCTGCCGCTTAAATGGTCAATATATGTTTTTGTAGATTTCATCTCATTTTCTCTTTGGTTTTATGTTCTTAAATGCAGTTCTTGTCGACAATGATGTCTTGCTTTCCATCTTGATTGTTTAAAACCTCTCGATATTTTTGTGCTCTTTAGGGCTTGACAGTTATTGTAATTGTTTCTCTCCTTCTAATTTTGCTTCTCTTCCCATTTTTGCATTGCGAGCAATCTTTGAGGTATTCTGGGATCGCTTGCTGGCTCGGTTGATTGAAATCTGTTCTTCAAACGCTTAACCTTCGTGGCTTGTCGGGCTGAGTGTAAAATTTGCTGTATGTAGTCCAAATATTTGAAAGTTCTTGCATTGATCGCGGTCTTTGGGGTTCGTTGCGTTGCGATGACGGTTCATCCTGTGCCAGTTCGATCTTCGGGTTCTGCAGAGTGCTCGCATTTGTTGGGTGATTGACATAGATAGAAGTTAGGAGAACATATGTGGTTCAAAATTGACGTTTATTGCAGTTTATAGTCATTATTCGGGTTTTGTTTTTGCTGGTGGCGTGGAACATTTAGCATCATGTCAGATTAAATGCTCGATTGCATATGTGCCTTAGAGGACTCGTGAAACTAAAATTTGGGTTTTTGATGTTTCGTCTTTGAGGTTATAAATGCACCTTTCCATATCCCCTTTTGTGGTCCTTTTTACCTCTATGGTATCTTTTTCTGTTTTTTAGGGAGGTGAATCTTAAATCCTAATATATGTGAAATACCTGGATCTTTTCCAACTAAACTTCACCTTGTTATCGAAGAAGATAACTATTGCTGTAGAGTTTAAAAATCATCTTTGTCTTTGATTATCTTAATCTTCTCAGATAGGAGTCACTACCCAATATTTATTTTTACTAGGAGAACATGAAGCTAGGCCCCGTCTTATTTCGTTGGTTTAAAAAGAAGGCCTTGTCTTGTATGTGATTTTGCTGCTCCTCTTTCATGGGATTTCATTGTGAATTAGTAGAATCCCATGTTTGGTTTCATCGAATATGATTATCATGTTATGGATTTTTCTTTCTCATGTAGGTGGCAATATACAAGTATAAAACTCACCAAGGAGGTGAATTTTTTATTTTCCTATGACTCTGGTTTCACAGATATATTATTAAAAGCTCCACCAATAAGGATGAATCTTTCAAATACTTTCTTGTACTTTTTAGTTGCGTACTAAACATGATCTTTGAAAAAAATCCTAGATTATCTTATAGTTTAGTTGTTTTTGTTATCATTTTGTTTTTCAATTTTGCAAGTTTATCATCTGCCAATAGTACTAGTGATAAGGATGTAAAGAAGCTTCCTATACAATCTCAGCATTCTAGACAATTCATTATTGTTTGAAAAATATTCCTATAACATAACCATAACCATAAGCTGTATGTTCCTTCTGATAGCTTAATCCTCTATTTCCATTTCCTTAGCTTTGTACTATTCACTTAAGCATTTAGCCTTGCTTGCCAATTATGCTTCTGTAATTCTGCTTTAAGAAGATCAATATTGAGTAGGGATGAATGTCCTCATGGAGGTCTTACTTAAACTTGTTCCATACTACTCTTATCAGATAATTTGTATCTTGGCTGTACGAGATGTAAAGTCTTAGAAATTCTCGGTAGAACTGAACCTAGAATTACAAATTCTTCTGAATAAATATAGAAACTTGGTGTATCTCGAAAATTGGTGGTGCCAGAAAAGAACTGAGATGTAATCTATTAAGATAGAGATTCACATAAAGTATTCAGCTTCTTTTATTGACTTCAAGATGCCAAGCAACTGCGACAGGGTGCCCTCAAATATGAGATACAATTAAATCATTCAGTTCGTATCTGCACGTGAAATACAACTGTCTCACACCTGGTAGAACTATAAAGGTGGACTGTTTGAGTTGAGTGTACAAGAAAGTAAATAGAACAGAATTTAAATTTACTCTGGTAAGTTCAGGATTTTGTTATACTATCCTTTTCTTAGATTTCTAAACTACCTATGGTTATAAGATTGTACTTTATCTAGCAATGTCTTTATGCTTCAAAGACATATTATTCATTCTAAACTACATATTATTCATTCTAGAAGTTATGAATTTTCTGTCAATAATACAATCAGTGTGAATTTTGGTTTATCATCAGTTCTGAAGCAAATATTTGTTTTTACATGTTAAGAGCAGGCAATGTTCACAGTATCTGATTTTTCTCTGCCAATTGATAAGGAGAAGTCTCATGTTCTTTATAAGATGAAACCTGAAAAGTAAAGTCATGTGATACAACAGAGAATTGTTGACACTACTTATAAAATGGAAAGCATTTATAAAATTCTTTGCTAGTACTAAAAACTAAAAGCTTAAGTTTGCTGATAGAACATAGAATCACTGGCATTTTTCTTGATGTTTCAGATGGAGAAACAGAACTCTCAAATAGCTCATATTATAGAAGTAGATATGGATGTGCCTTCTGAGGTTCCTGGATCAGTTGGTAACAAGGTTTGTGGAGGTGCAACTTGTGATTTCTCTGACATCAGGAACAGTTCAAAAGATGCCCAAGAGAGAGCTGCATCAATGAGAAAACTTCTGATAGCCGTCATTCTTTGCATCATATTCATGGGTGTAGAAGTGGCAGGAGGTATTGCATCAAATAGTCTTGCAATCTTAACCGATGCTGCTCATCTCCTCTCAGATGTTGCAGCTTTTGCTATATCCTTATTCTCACTGTGGGCATCTGGATGGGAGGCAACACCGCGACAGACATATGGGTTTTTCCGTATAGAGATCCTTGGAGCACTGGTCTCTATCCAGATGATCTGGCTCCTAGCTGGCATACTTGTGTATGAAGCTATTGATAGAATTATACATGACAGCGGTGAGGTCCAAGGCAAATTGATGTTTGCCGTTGCAGCGTTTGGCTTGCTGGTCAATATTATAATGGCTGTCATGCTTGGTCATGATCATGGACATGGAGGACACAGCCATGGACATGGTGGACACGGTCATAGTCATGAGAAGGATGACCATGACCACTCTCAGCATGATGATCATGATCATCATCATGTTCATGGTGGAGAGCATGACCATGATCATGGTCATGGTATTGCTGTCACAACCCACCACCATCAACATAGTAGCTATGAGAAGCTCAAGGATGAGTGTGTTCCACTTATGAAGGATTCTGAACATTCTCTGGCTGAGAGTTCTGGTCGTAGAAAGAAGCAGCGCAACATCAATGTCCACAGTGCCTATCTACACGTACTTGGAGATTCGATTCAGAGCATTGGAGTCATGATTGGAGGGGGCATCATTTGGTACAAACCGGAGTGGAAGATTATTGATTTGATATGCACTCTGATCTTTTCTGTTGTTGTGCTTCTGACAACAATTAAGATGCTGAGAAACATTCTGGAGGTCCTCATGGAGAGCACCCCAAGAGAGATTGATGCAACAAAGCTGGAACAAGGTCTTTGTGAGATGGATGGCGTGGTCGCTGTTCATGAGCTCCACATATGGGCAATCACCGTCGGAAAAGTTCTCTTGGCATGCCATGTTACAATCACCCGAGATTCAGATGCCGATCTTGTGCTTGACCAGGTGATTGGATACATCAAGAGAGAGTACAACATCAGCCATGTGACCATCCAGATAGAGAAGCAGTAGGTACTTAGGATGCAAGATAAAATAAACTCTAGTTTAAACTCTATAAGTTCCTAGTATCCGCTGTTTTTTATGCTCAAGCTTTCTGCTTGTTGCCTGTGCAATTGATCTTGAATGGAAGCTCATATGGTAATTGGAGAGGTTGATTGTAACTTTTCATTCTTAAGGAGAGTGCTGTATGAGTTTCTTGTACGTTGTTGCCAATACTTGCATATAGATCCCGTCAATTGGTAACCTTGAGCTTTTTCTCTTTGTTGCATTTCTTGGTATTTCTTATCATAATTTCTCAATTTTTTGGATGGGTTAAATGTTAGAACTTCTGTGCCTTGATCAAAATATCAGTCAACATTTGGATCCTAAACAATCACAGCAGATGCATAATGCATTGATATGCTACTAAAGAAGTCAATTCCAATATCATGGCAGCTTAACATATTTGTGGTCTCATAGCTTCTTGAATACTTGTCTACTTGATATAGTGTAAGGTTAAGTGACTCATAGATTCATTAGGTTGGCTATCTGATTAAAAAATTTAGATTTTTTAAATCAGGTTCTCATTCCAAAATTAAAAATATATTTTAATGTAAAAATGTACATGTATTATATTTAATAAAGTTACATCTAAAATCAAAATAGTAGAGAATAGAAGAAAAATGAAAAACTTCAAATTAATCCCATCAATATGCTTAAATTTTAATTAATTTTGAACTAAAATAACAATACGAGGAAAAAACAAAGAAAAATACTTTAATGTTTCAAAAAAAGAGAAAAAAAGAAAGAAAAAAGCTTGAAATCCTATTCAAGTTATTTTTTGTTCCTCTCTCAAATTAGATATTGGGTTCTAGTTTGAAACTTTTACCAATCCAAAATACCATATAAGGGAAACTGAGCTAATCTGGATCATTTAAGACCTGTTTGCTCACTTCCCAATTTTCAAGTGGAGTGACTATTGACAAAAACCGGAATGGGGAAAAATTGAAGTTAGGATATTGCAATGACATCTTAGTGATCAGGACGTGATTTAAACAAAGATTATAACATTTAATCGATTGGAATTAACTGAAGTTCTTCACATGTGTGAACTAAAAAGTCTCTTTAGTATTTCTTAAGAAATTGCTTTGCAGTTTAAATTTAGGTTATTTAAAAATAATAATCAAATTAATTAGGAGTTGATGAGGAAAGACAAATTTCTTGTGATATTGAGGATGTAGTTTGTGTTTTTAGTACTTTGTTGTAAGGGTAAACCTGATGTAGTTTGTGTTTTCGTCAATATCGCATGAAAATTAATTTTCTCTACTCACACATTGCCCTAAAATCCACAAATGACAATGCTTTAGGAAAGATCTTGTGATATCCAACAAAAGAAGATGTATTTATTGATTCTTTCTACGTAGTAATATACCAAAATGACTAAACACAATGAGTAGTACTGTCGTAGCTATGATTAGTTTACCATCTGTAATATTCATATATCACCTGGTTAATAAAGAAAATTTTCTTACTCTCAATGTGACAATGGTTGCTCAATTGACTGTAATTGGTTCCGAAGACTTTGGTAGTCGTCCAAAATACATTCATATTCAAGAAGCAAATATTCAGATTATTTTTTAAGAGCTTTAGCCTTGGCATTTGCAGCTTTTGTAGCATTTATTCTTTCATCCGACTCTATCTTCAATTGTTTGATCGGTTCATTAAGACTTAATTGCAATTTGTGCACCGCGTGATTTTATCTCATCACCACTTTTTGCTTCTTCCAAACCCTTGTTTTGCTTTATAACAACTTCCATATTCTTTCTTAGTGCACGTAATTATATGATGTAATGTTGAACACGATCAATTATTTGTGCAAGGAAAAAAGAATAGCCTGCAACATGTGTGATTACAATTATTAGCATCACATAATATAATAGTCTCTTTAGCCTTTTAGGAAGAGATTACAAATTGAAACAGAGAAAAAAGTTCTTCACATGTGTAAAGTAAAAAGTCTCTTCAGCCTTTCTTAGGAAATTGCATTACAGTTTAAATTGAGGTTATCTAAAAATAATACTCAAATTAGGAGTTGTTTTGGAAAGACAAATTTTCTTGTGATATTGACGATGTAGTTTGTATTTTTTACTACTTTATGGTAAGGGTAAACTTAATGTAGTTTGTGTTTTCCTCGATATCACATGAAAATTAATTTTCTCTACTCACACAACCCTAAAATCCACAAATGACAATGCTTTAGGAAAGTTCTTGTGATATCCAACAAAACAAAATGTATTTGTTGATTCTTTCCACATAACAGTATACTAAAATGACTCAACACAATATATTAGCATTATTGTCGGAGCCCCCTCCTGCATTGCTCCTCCCACTTCCTATTAGCCCCCCCCCCGCCCCCGGGCAAGGCTTCCCCAAGTAGTTGTCCGCTGACGCCTGCACCCCACCTGCTACCCCGAAGCTCCCGCAACCTCCACCCGCCTCCTCTTCTCTGATCGGTCATCATCTTCTTCTTAGATATGTTGTAGTACACACAGCGCCAAACTCTAGCAAGCATTTCTCGTCCACAGATCGCGTCGTGCGTGCACCCCCAATCCATTGCAGCCATGAGCCACGCGTGCTCACTGTCCGCCGCAGTCACTCGAGATCGCCTCGCCTCCTGTGCGCATGAGTAAGTCATCGCCACCAGCCCTTTTTTTTTTCACGCCGATCTTATCAAGACCCACTTGGTGAAAAATCACAAATTTCAATTGTTGCCATGACTCAACTAGAGAAAAATCATAAAAAATTTCCTTGTTCATCAAGACGCCATGTACGTAGCAGCATCGAAAATTAATAATTTCGGGGTTCATACTCTCGGAGCATCTCCTAAAGGATCAAATCTTTTTGCAGATGATCTAAAGGAAATTGTTGTTCGGGTTTTGTCCCATCTTAAGTTAGAATCGTTTGTCTTTTCTGCAACACCAAGTACTTATTGGCTCTTTGGCTCTACTTGTTGCAATCATATAACATTTAATGCATCATGTATTTTTGGTAAAGCTTACATTTCTAATGTGTCTTCTATTCAAATTGATAATCAAGGATGATGGGCCAAATACGTATGTGAATAAGATAAATTCAAATATCTTAACACCCTAGTGCCTAGACGTGGTGCTTCTGCTCACTTTGGCTTTGTTGGTAGACTGGACAATGTCATGTGAAATTTAATTGGATGACCAACTTTCTCAAAAACTTAAGCTGTTAGGAAAGTGTCAAAGAGATCAATTTATTGCATTTATATTGTTAACATACGCTACATTATTATCCTCATCATGCATAAGAATCTCAGCAACCATTTTTGCTTAGCCTTGTACATGTTGCTACAAGCTTATGGTTCAGTTGTGGAGTAAATATTATGATAACCATTAGTATAAAGCCCAACAATCTCACATGACGAAAATACTTGCATTAAGCACAAAAAATATTTAGGAGATTTGAAAACTAAGTTGGTATGATAGTCAATTCTAATAACTTGCTTGGGCTTGTTGTGTGTTAATTGATGTGTTAATGTGTCTGTGATTGTCAGATTTTAAAACAGTATTTCTTATAGCACGGTGAAGAAATCCTATATCTGGAGCTGTACTTCTTATGTATAGTATGATACTTCTACACCGAATACTTAACATGTAAATTTCACAATCATACATCCTTAGAACTGTAGATAGTTATATTGACTAATAATCATCAAAACAATTCTTATCAAAAATACGTTACTATTCCTTTTTGCATCCATCCTCCTTACCATGATTTTTTCTCTAATTATTTTGCAGGCACTTCAAATGAAAATACTTCTACAAAGTGTTTCATTCTACTTGTCCAAATTGGCATGGTCAAGTTCTATTCAACTAGCATTGGTAGCAGTTTTTACGCTGCCAAAGTGTGGGAGTACCTTGCCTTTTGCTTGTTTGTATACATCCACAAACAAACCTATACCTCTTCATTTGAATGTATCTTTTCTATCATTCAAAGATCTTAAATGGAGTATCTCTCGTCTATATTTTCTATTCAACACCCAGCTCGAACGAAATATTGGCTTGTAAGTCTGTGTCTTCTCTTTAGCAAACTTTCTTCTATCATTAACTTGTGAAATTACCTTTCATTTATTTTGATATTGTTAGATTGCCCAAGACAATCCGATTACATTGTCTCAATGATTTGGAGTTATCTTTTTAATCAATTATTTTAGTTTCTAGTTCATGCTTGCTTCATTGCTCCATGGGAGACCACGGCTCAAGTTGTGGAATCAACCTCTTTTCTATATATGCAAGGGGAAGATTGCATATATTGATCCATTGTAGACCTGCATTGGTGGGGAGTCTTGTGCACTGGGATCTCCATTTTTTTTACTTCTATGGACTTGAAATTTACTACTTATTATTTTGATATTTGATATAATAGTTGCTTAACTCTCAAATTTTCTTGGTAACTTTAGCTTTGGTTTTGAATGATCGATTTCAAAATTTTAATGTATTAGACAATTTGACACTTCAACTCTATCATATGCTTAGATTGATTCCGAGGGGAACATTATATTCAAAGTTAAGTTTATTTTGGTGTCTATACCACACGATATTCCAACTTGTCCATTTTAGAAGGTCCATATAATTAATGTTCAATGTAAACAACATTATTTGAAAGAGTTTGCCTTTATTTTTCTTTGGATAATGGGCTTTAAAATTTCAACTCATGGCTTTATCTCTTTTGTCATATAATATTGAGAAATTCATCATGCCTGCATGTCCATTTAGAGTGGCTTACTTCATTAAATAACATTCATCCCACACTAGTTTATTTTTTTATCATATTCTATTGTGAAAAAATAATTTAGTTGGATACTATTATGTGCTGCTTAAGAAGCTCTCGATCAATTACTATGATACCAATCTAGCATCACTAGTTTGTGCAAAGGAGAAATTCCAATATATTTTTGGCAGAAGATGTTCCCATGCCATGCTGGTTGGAATATTCATGTGGCACATAACACAAAACAAAAAATTGGTCATGTTCTCAGCAAATTTTGGCATAGGGCATGCCTGGTTGCCTGCATCTAGTGTAGTACTATATATGGTATTATGATGTCCCATGCTTGATTGGCACATATTCCTTATTGCAAAAGTAGTATATGGTTCTTATTCAACTGTGCATATAAAGAGAACAATGAAACTCTATATCTTATAAGCATACAACATGTTTTCCTAATTAATAATCCTGCATTTGATTATTGGTTGTAGGATCTCATTTAATAAGAGAATTATTAAAGGCTTAATGTTGTCACAAATTTATGAAGATGGAGGAGAGAATGGAGGAGAAGTTGATGGAAGAAAGAATGAAGCTGGAGGAGAGGATGGAAATGGAAAAGAAGAAAATAGAGAAAAAGATAGAGGAGGATCGAAGGAATTGAAGATGGACATACTACTTACTTTCATGGAGGAAATGAAACAGAGAGAAAATAATTCATGTGAAAAATTACTTGTTTGATGTAAGGATGAAGACTCTTATTCTACGAATGATGTAAGGATAATTTATACTCTTATCCTATAGTTTGTAGTAACTAATGTTTCATTGTATTGAGATTTTGGTTTGAATTTCAATGTATACTATTCTATGCTAATACTCTTTTATAGTTTGTAGAATTAAGTTTACTCATTCTCTGGATTAAGATTTTTGGTTGCAGTGTAATTAACTGTATTGTTTTTTGAATTAGAAAATTATAGTTGTATTGGGACATTTGGGTTTTTTTTTGGGACATTTGGGGGCCGGGTGGCTCTCACTAAAAAGAATTACTGGGGCCAAGAAGGATTTTAGTGGGGGTCTTGGCCTCCGAAAAATGTCATATTTCTTGCAGTGCATCTGTAATATTTATATATCACTTAGTTAATCAAGAAAATTTCTTATTCTCTCTATGTGACAATGGTTGCTCAATTGACTGTAATTGTTCCCGAAGACTTTGGTTGTCCTCCAAAATATGATCATATTCAAGAAGTAAATCTTCAGATTGTTTTTTTAAGAGCTTCAGCCCTGGCATTTGTAGCTTTTGCAACATTTATTCTTTCATCTGACTCCGACTTTAATTGTTTTATCTATTCATTAAGACTTGCAATTTGTGCATCGCATGATTTTATCTCATCACCACTATTTACTTCTTTCAAACCCTTGTTTTGATTCATAACAACTTTCATATTTTTCTTAGTGCACGTAATTCTCTGACGTAATGGTGAGGACAGTTAATTATTAGGGCAAGGAAAAGGGAATAGCCTGCAACATGCAGATGCAGCTTTAGCATCACATAATATAATAGTCTTTTTAGCTTTTTAGGAAGAGATTACAATTTGAAACAGAGAAAAAAAGTTCTTCACATGTGTGAAGTAAAAACAAAAAGTAATGAAGGACAAATATCTTTCTAAACTCAACAAGAAATTCTAATTTATACACTAATGACATGGATTACATAAAATAGGAAAAAATGAAACAACAACCTCTACTCATCTCTGAAGGGTTATGGAGCATCTCTATCGTTCCTAAATGATGAATCCTTCATGCCGCCTATGTTTTTATCCCATTTTCTATTCACCTTTTTGTTGTCCCCAATAAAAGCTAATATAAAATGATTTCTACTTGTCTTCGTATCATTCAATTTATATTTCCTTAAATATTTGGTCATCATATTATATTATAAAATCATCTCTTGATAGAAAAATATGATAGTTGCTCTATAGTCATTAAAAAATCATCATATAAAATACAATTAAGGATATAGGTGTCAGGTCAACTCAACGAAATCATGACTATCGATTAATAATACAGTTATGCGAAGTCTACTTGCAGGGGTTTGGCATAAGTATCTCCAAAAAAACTTTTAAGTTAATTTTAATGAAAAGCGAATCAAAACAAAATTTAATTCAAGTAGTTCAAATGAAACAAAAAGTGCAGAATAACATTTTAAGTTCAAAAGTTCAGATACAATTAAACCTAAAATAAATGATATAAATGTCCTCAGGGCTACAACTTTAAATTAAGTTAATACAAGTGCATGACTACTACCAAAGGACTCGACTACGATCCTAACTAGGACTGTTATGAGATCATGCGACTCTCCTGCCCTCCAACGGCGCCAAGTGCATCCGACCCATCTCACTGGTCAGGCTCTGCAAAATAAAAATCAAATGACAATGGGTGAGTTCAAAGAACTCACCGTGCGGTTTTACCAACCCTCACAAATAAAAATCACAGAGATAACAAGAATGAAATCTATCTCTGCAGGAGGCAATGTCATAAAGGTATGACTAGCTAATAGGCTAACATGCCACACATGCCCCCAAGGCAACAACACATACTAGAGAAGTGCATCGGGCCGAAGCCCACCATGCCCAAAGACAACAGCACATACTAGAGAAGTGCATCGGGCCGAAGCCCACCATGCCAAAAGGCAACAACACATACTAGGATAATCAGGAAAGACCCTCATAGCTTATCCTAGTATAAGGAACCTCGAGAGCAATCGGGAAAGGCCCTCCGAACTTGCTCCATGAGACGTGATATCACAAGAGTAATCGGGAAGGCCCTCTGAACTTGTTCTGTAGGTTAGGAATTTGACGTCCAACCACCCGAGCGTAGCCCGAAACCCGACTCTAAATTGAGCCGTTCCGCCATTCTCAAGGATATGACGCATCAAGACCTAAGTCAAGATTCTCCTACGGTGTCCTAGGGGTGTCCTCATTATGAATCATCTCAACACTCCAAACTCGACCCCTATCCCTTAGACCCGTAGTGTCATGAACCCGTGTGGTTTTATTACATGCATACTTTATAAGTTGGTTCATAACAGATTATGCTCACCCCTAACCCAATTTTAATTATATAATTAAAATTTAGATAATCTCAATTAGGGTTTTGTTTTATATTACTATTCTGCCCACAACGGCTGTGTCTAACTCGAATCTAGTCTCCAAAGTGTGTCCTATATTTCCAAACTATATTTTTTAGTCGAAATGATAGGTTACACGACTATATTCACACATATACACACATCACAACAATAAATTAAAATCAGCACAGATTCATCATCTCAGCATACAATTCCAACAACATGCAATTTCAGCATACTTATAGAATTAAATTCGAAAATTAACAGAAATTAACCCCTAAATTTTCATTAGGACAAAATACTAATCTCAGGAAATTAATTCACAGAAATTATGCTTTTCATCAAGATTAACAAGAGCCGACATACTTAAATCAAGAATCAAGCATTAAGATCAAGAACCCCCTTCTCAAGAACCCCTAATTAGTCATTATCAAGATCTTAATCCGACAACATGATTTCTACTAAAAAATCACAGATTTAATTTTAAACAAGAAACTCATAATCAAGAATCTAAAAGGAAATAAGAATTCATTTGGGTTTTTCATCGAACACCTTGAGGGCGACCCAGGTTTCCCCCTTGGCCAAGCACCCCTAGGGTTACCCTAGGGCTGCCGAGCCCCATAAAGGGGATATTAGGGTTCTCCTCAAGTGTAATCTCAAGGAAACATGGCAAGAACGCGAAGAACAATCAAGAAACGAAACACAAATACCAAGCCGTCAAGAACGACTTCAAGAATTCGATTAAAATCCCGAAGAGAGAGGGTAAACCACTCATCTAAATTTGGAAAGATGATTAGAAGAAAACTCCAGACAACGACCCTCGAATCGGCTTTAAAAAATACTCGGCTGCTCGGCCCAAGGAAGAAAAGGCAGGCGGTGGCTCCTCCCAAGCCGCCGGCTCCAAGGGAAAGGGAGAGAGGAAGAGGAGGAGTCGGCTGGCTTTGCTGGAGGCCCCCTCGTGTCGGCTCCGCAGGGAAAGAAGCATAGAGGAGAGGGGGGAAAATCTAGGTGGCTCAGCTTGCTCGACGGCAGCGGCTCCAAGGGAGGGGGAAGAGGGTGGCTGGGCTTGGCGGTTTGGCTTCCCTTTCTCAAAAATTTTATGTGGCTCCAAATAGGGAGCCATAAGCCAAGGGGAGGGGATTTTATACTCCCTCCTCAACCCTAGCCCTCCTAACTCTTATCAAACCCGTATCCACCTAAAGCCATATCCAAACCCGCTAACCCGATTAGACTTAATTAAACTTATTCTAATAAATGACAAGCAATTAATTTAAATACACCCACATGAACGTAATTAACGATTATGCACACACAACATCAAATTAAATAATTTCAACAACCCAAGTCTAAAATTCATAAATTCATATTCTACTTACCTGAGTTCGCAAGTTCGCTCCGGACCATGAGTTGACTCGGCTCGACCACGAACTAGTCCGCTAGGCTGGCAAATACACATAAGAGGAAAAATAATAAATTTAAATATCTAGGATATTACATCTTAATAATAATATTATATTCTTGAGCGGGGGATCGTGGGCCCTAGTTAGCGCGTATTGGCGGGAAGCTTCTGGATTAGACCCGGGTAAATATTTAATGTAGAAAAATTAAGGAAAATATTATTTGTCTTATCTCTGTGATTTAGCATGCTGGGATTATAGAGGGTCTTGAGGCAAATTTAGTGGTGCAATCAGATCTCGAATCAGAGTTAGAACATGTGAGTTATGGGTTATTTAAGTCGGATAGCTTAGGTATGGATATTGTGGTCATTTGGACCCAACCATTGTCTATAAATTAGACCCTGGGGTGTGCGGCCAGGAGTTTTAGCCGCACACCACTCGAGGCAAAGGAGCGAGGAGAGAGAGGGTGTTGCCGAGGAGGAGGAACCGCTGGAGCCGAATTTTTACGAGTTCGTCGATGTCGATTGGGGGAAGATCATGCGCGTCTTTTTCTTCTGTTGTCTCTCCATTCGGTGAGTGGATTTAGGCTTTCTTTTTCCCAAATCTTGATTCATGTCGCTGTCTCCATATCTCGGGATTTTTCTTCGATTTTTGACATATTTTTCTCATATCGAATCGGAAATAAAATCGTCGTTCTTCCTTTTGTTGATTTTTTAAAAAATAAAATTTTAAAAATCCTTTTTGTCTCTTGGCCTTGTGCAGCCGCCGCCGGCGCAGCCGCTGCGAGGCGGCGGTGGGTCAGGCCGCGCCTGGCTAGGCCGACGACGGCGCCGCCGACTGAGCCTTGGCCTATCTAGGTCGGCGCCGCCAAGTGCGGCCCACAGCTGGGGTAGGGGCTAAGCGGCTGCCCAACCCTAGGGGCAACTGGCCTAGCCGCGATCTTTGGGGCCGCCGCCGAGCTCCAAGATGTGGCGAGTCACCTTCGAACAGCGGGGGACCCGGTTGGGACCTCGCCCGAGCGGATCCCCGACGGTGAGCGACGGCCGCGACTGTGGAAGGGGCGGCGATGGCGGGATGAGTGGAGGAGGAAATGTTGATGGTGACCTAGGTGGGGAGATAAAATGAAGGGCTGAGATTGATTTGAGTGAGATGAAGGGCATGAATTTGATTTTGTGTAGATGGAGGGCTGAGATTGCATCAGGTTAGATGTAAGGCTTAGATTGCATCATGTAGATGGAGGATTGTGATTGCATCTGGTTAGACGTAAGACTGTGATTGGATCATGTACATGGAGAGCTGTGATTGCATCTGGTTAGATGTAAGGCTGTGATTGCATCATGTAGATGGAGGACTGTGATTGTATCTGGTTAGATATAAGGCTGAGATTGCATCATGTTAAATAGAGAGCTGTGATTGCATCATATTAGATGGAAGGCTGTGATTTGATCCCATTTAGATGAAGGGTTGATATCTCATTATTGATTTATTTATTGTAACACTGTTATATTCGTTCGTAACAGTTTTTTATTAAATAAATTTAAGGTAATTATTCGCTATCAGACCTCCAGATTTTGAAGGCAGTAGGTAGTCGACGCATCATTTTGCGTGCCCAAGTTAAAAAATGATATTTTATATATTTTATTGTTCAATCTGAGATGATTCATGGATATAGTAGTTAATGAGGTGAAACTTATCCTAGATCAGTTATTCCAATGACGAGTTATTTTATCTTGTTGTTCCAGTCCATTAATTTACGATTGTAGTTTCTTTTTGCACTACTTTTATGATACACATGCTTCTTTTCTTACAATGATTGGACATGTTATAATTCTATTTCATTATTGTTTATGATTTGTATTCATGATACACATGCTGAGTATTCATGATTTGTAAGCACTATTTCTACATATATATCTGTATGTGGTTATGATGTATGGTAGGAGGAGGTGAAGGATGAGGTATGCCCTTAACATACCTGTTGATAGCATATCTTGTTTATGTTTATATAACTGTGTGTGTGGTGTTGTGATGTGTTTGTTGCATTTCTTGGAAGCCTCGTTGGTGAGGGGAGGGTATACCCCAAAAAGACAGCGTTGGCATTATTCCAGAAGTTCGACTGGTGGGGAGAGATCATACCCCAAAGAGATAATCTGGAGACCCGACCGGTGAAGAGAATGTATACCTCAAAGTGACGGATTAGAAGAGCCAGTGCCAGTGAGGGCAGGGCATGCCCCAAAAATACGACACTGAGCTGGGTGGTAGTTCGGCGGCCACCCAACTACCTACCCTACGTGGCTATATGGGACCAACGAGTCCGGGAGCATGCATATGATCGAGGTGTTGCATTGCATGCATTTGATTGAGGTGTTGCATTCGTCCTATTTTATTACTGTGGATATGTTTATACTTATTGATGGATGTGATTATCATGAGTAGAGTGGTGGATGTGTTACCGATGTTTATTTCGTCATTTTTAGGATATTTTATACATGTTGACGGATGCTAATGTCATGTATAAAGTAGTGGATATATATTATTGTTGATTTTTTTCTGACGTTGATGTTCATTATATAATGGCTATTTGTGTTTTTATGCATGATGATTGATTTGGTGAATTGATGACTTATCTGCTCATTAAGTCCTAGTGGACTTACCTCTCATTTTCTGATATTTTTCAGCACCTGAGCAGGATCAGATAGGTACTGACGTGCAGTAGTGCGGCTGGTGGCGGCAGGGCAAGTCTCGTGACATGTCGTGATCGAGGAGGATATTGAGTCCAATCATTTTTATTTTGTTGAGTCATGTAGACTCGGTTATTTCGTTTTCACATTTTTCTTAGTTTGGGGTATATATCCTTGTTGGGACTTTAAAATTTTAAAAATAAACCGAACCTTTAACATTTATTTAATTAGTGTTTTGGTTTCTTTTAGGATTTTGATGTTTTCCTTTAAGTTTTAAATATTATAAAATGTTTAGGTTCATTACTTGATTATGTATAGTTGTTTGGATGTTACGCTTCGGGATACATGTGGCGTACCCTGGCCAATCATACCAGGTTTGGGGTGTGACAGTGATTTAATTAAATACCATAATCTCTCTCTACCTAAGTAAATGTACGTGCTTGTTACTATTGCACTATTTAATGCTTTTGTGTTGCAAAATATCAAGAGTATAAATTTTGCTACTTGACTTAGTTCTCACTATTACACTTGGCAGGTTGGTAAGACTAGAATGCTTTCTTTTAAATCATATATAGATATAGATACTAGTTAGCTATGGTTAGTCTGAAGTATTTAATTGAGCAACTTAGATTTTGATTTAACAAAAAATTGAATTTAGGAGCATTTTGAAGTTTTATATATAAATATTATGATTTTGATAATTTATCAAAAAGTATTTATATTTTTGATAATTTTTTTATCAAACTATTTTATGCTTTTGTCAATTCACACAAAAATATATGCAAATAAAATCAATAAATGAAATAAAATGTCTAACTCATAGTATCACAAAATATAATTTATTGCGATGAAAACCCATTTCATTCTCAGT
This sequence comes from Canna indica, assembly GCA_034359265.1. Taxonomy (NCBI): domain Eukaryota; kingdom Viridiplantae; phylum Streptophyta; class Magnoliopsida; order Zingiberales; family Cannaceae; genus Canna; species Canna indica. The sequence continues at coordinate 71,699,979 of CP136894.1, read as the reverse complement.
AAATACAAACGAGAGTTACAAGATATTTATAGTTACCAAAGGATAAATTAAATTGAGTACGTTAACGTAAAAAATATTCCTTTCAGATCTATTATGTGATTTTTTTTACATCGAATCAATTTAGAAATTTAAATGAAAATATTTTTTATATAATTTAAAATTGAATGTAAGTAATAATTGTAAAAGTAAAATGTTACGTAGTCAACAATTTATCACATGAAAAAATTACTTTTAATTATGATATTTTTATTTATTTTTTTATAAAGCACATGTTTTATCAACTTTTAAATATCATTATTAAAATTCAGGGCATTTGCGACGACAAGGATAGTGCGCGGTCGCAAATTTGCCACCTATGCGACGCATGTGCGATCGCCTTATTAGCCGTCGCAAACTAATCATCTCAGTGACGGTTCAGCGACGCCTAGCGACCGTGTTTCGCCGTTGCATAACCGTCGAGTATTCCTATACTAAACCCCTGATCCCTTAATTTTTTTCTTCCCCGCTCACAAACTCACTCGCCCTCTCTTGCTCTCTTTGTGATCACCGCCCGCCGCCCGTCGACCGCCGTCCGCCTGCTCTCTCTCTCTCTCTTCTTACACACCGCCCCTACGATATCTTTGCCGTCTGTCACTGCTCGCAGCCTACGCCGTCCATCATCACAAGGTATCCTCTCTCTCTCTCACTCTTTCATCTCCGGCCAAAACCCTAGCCGGCGGCTAGGGTTTCTTCATTTTACATTGTTTAGAAATGTAAGACCAAGTGTAATATCTTGTAAACATGCTTAGAATGATGTAATACTAAGTGTCATATTTCTGCATTGTGTAAAAATTATGTTTCTGCATTTTTGTTTAGAAATCATGTATAGATTGATGAGCGTTGATTTAGATTTTAAGCAAGTCTGGGTAATGGCTCCCCAGACCAGGGTCTCTGTGAAGGTTCTGGGGTAGTAATACTTGCCTTTGTGCTAAGAATTGATGAGCGTTGATTTAGATTTTAAGAAATGTCACTTTGTTTAGATAGCAGTATAAATTCACCCTTAACATCTCTTATAGGGCTAATAATTTAACCAATATCTTCACTATTTGCTTGAGCTAGTTTGGTTTAAGATCCATTAAATTGAGGTAGAATATAAGCAAAGCAAACTGGGATTGAACAATTTAAATATGTTTAAAATTGATTTCAAGACTAATTTTTAACTGTATAAATTATTTTTAGACTTGAATTGTCGGGTTGAATTGTTTTTAACTGGGAGTGACTTTTAGACTTGAATTATTTTTCTTTAAAATGTATAAATTACACATTCTTGCTTTGTCAAAAGCTTCATTATGAAATGTATTTAATAGATTTTTTTGTTGGTTGGTATTCTTCTTGGAGATGTGGAATGTGATATTATTGAGATATATTGCATGTGCTCTTTGATTACTTAGTTAACTATAAAGATAATTCATTCTGTTTTGCGAAGGAATGGGTTCTAGGTTTCCATATGGTTGCTTAGATGACTAGTTATAAATGATCCTGATGAATGCAATATATGATTGCTTAGATGACTAGTTATATGATATTGTTAGCGCATGAATGCAATATATTATCTTTTGTTTTGTCTTTTTCTCTCTTTTTTGTCATGGTAGGCTAATTCTGTAGAAGAAATATATGCCACAGTGGACTTGTTCACATTAAGTTATATAAAATCAACTAGTAGTGAACTATGCTTCCTTACGAGGATTAAACAATATTTATAGCTGCTAGTCAACTATGTGGAATTACATACTATGCTTTCTTATCAAGATTAAATAAAGTCAACTAGTAGTGAACTAGTAGTCAAAGCCATTAATTTGATCTTGAAGTTGCATGGCATCCTTGCAAAACTTTAGCAAAATAAAATTGATCATTAATCTGATCGTCCATTAAATTTTCTTGATCATTTAGCTATAATCTCGTGACTCTTTCATGTAGGTGAGCTTTCTTGGAGTTACTGGTGCTCGTTCACCTGTTAGTTTATGTGTGCAATCTCTATTGAAAGTGATTAAAGAGGTATTCCAGTCTTGCTTCTTGTCCTTAATGTCGGTTAGAGACTCTATATTTATGTGTGCATGAAGTACTATGTAGAGCTATAATCTATGTGTGCATGAAGTATGCAGAGTTTCACATAATATAAAGAGATATATGTCATTGTATTTTTTGGAACATGATCAACTGTTTTGCATTTTTTTACTTCTAGTCTTGCTTTAGCTCCTTGCTCTGTGTGTTTCTTTTAGCTAACGTTTACAATTGTATTCCTAAACATGGTATTTATCTGCAAAATTATTCAATCTAAATTGAGGTGGAAGGATTGTTGTGCCAATCTGCATAATTGGACAAAGGTTCAATTTTATGCTTTACCAATCTAAGCTAGAGCTACCAATATATGCCTATAGCAATTTTTGGTTTTTGTTCACTATGCATTAAATTGATTGAAGCATGTTGAGCCACCAATGTATGCCTATACCAATTTTGGGTTTGTGTTCACCAAGCATTAAACTAATTGAATTATGTTGACACATAATTACATTTTAGAATCTACTATTAAGAGTTTCTTTCATGAGCGGTGGACTTTATGGACCAAGGTGCCGAACCATAAATGAGATTTATTATGAATCGAGTTCGAGGTACGTAGTTCAAGTTCAAATTGATTTCTTCTACTCTAAATTGAATTTTGATAATGATTTTATCAACTTTACTTATCTCGTATCAACTAATCATAATGCCCAAGTTTAAAATATTTTTCAGTAATAGAAAATATTACTAAGATATCATATGTGGAAGAGTAAGCCTCTTACGAATATATCTGGACTTTTAGCGTAAGTTGTAAGCATTTATGTGCTTTTAATTAAGTTATAAGTCTGTATATTAATAACATTAAGTAAAAAGTGTTCGAGTAATAGATTTATTTTCTTTGACCTAGTCCAAATAGGAAGCTCAATCTTGTGTTGAACTTGATTATATGCATTACTATATTAATTGAAGTTTGAGGTTTGAACATTTTCAATTATGTGTTTTCTGTTTATTTAATCAAACAACAACGAACTGACTAAACTTTGAAGATGAACTTATTTAATCAAGTTTGATGTTTGTGGGATATTGCTATTAGGGCCAAGGTATTCAATATTTTCTACATTGATAAGTAGGTAAATGCCTCGATGCATGATTCTAAGAACAAATGTATAATTATGCTTGTGTTTTTCAAGTACAAAATCTTGTGAAAACTGATAATTATAGGCCTCCTTACCAAATATTTTTGAGCAGCACTTTCAAGAAGATGAACAAATTATATCTTTGTAATTGACAATTAGTTGATAAACTTTGACTTGTAGAATCAACTAATTATTTGTACCGAATTCATGCTGATTGTTGACATTATGGTTGGGTGATGATGCATTGAATTTATTGCAAAGTGATGCATTGTAATTGTTGTACAAAATAAATTAAGCTTCTTGTATATTCTTTGAATGGATGGTATTTGACATGTGCATCTTGATCTTCTTTTAAATCTTGTGTATATTCTTTGACTAGCTGGTATCCAAAGAAAAGTTTTTTCTGTCCTTTGTATTCTTTGAATGACTGGTATCCGAAGAAAACAAGTTGTTGTGTGAAATCCGACACTAGAAGGGAGGGTTGAATAGTGTCTGTCCCATTTTCTTATGTTTTCTTCTTACTCAATTTTAGTTTCACTTAATACAATTGTTTCTTAATGGTAAATATGATCAAATATAAATAACAATGATAAACAAGCAAATAAGCAATGCAAACAAGAGTAATTATAGTGGTTCGGCCAACTGCCTACTCCACTACCTTGGCTCCTCACCAAGAATTTCTAACTACTACTTTATAGAATCTATGTTTCCCTTTGAATACAGTGAGGACACCCTTCTCACCACTCTGAGAACACCTCAATCCTATTCACCTAGACAAAACACAATCCTATAAAGTCACCCTAAGTGTTTCCAAACACACCTAGCAGCTATCTCAATTAGAGAACAAGTTTACAATAAATGTCAAATACAAAGGAAAGAGCTTTAAGAATTTAAAATGAACCAAGGCTCCTTTCCACTGCCTTCACATCTCCAACTTGCAAGAAGATGGCTCTTTGATTTGCAGCAAGATTGAAGAAGCAAGGAATGAACGCCTGAAGTGAGTTGTCAACGGAAGTAGAGGGCGCGTGCAGCAGTTCGCTCTTTTGAAGGCTTAAGAAACTTCTTTAATTGCTCAATAAAAGTTCTGAGAAGCTGTAAAGAAGTTAGGTTAGGGGTATTTATAACCCCTCACTCGAACGGCCCGTTCAACGGTTAAAAAAATAGCCGTTGAAGCCGTTCGGTCGCTGGCCGATCGACCGACTGATCGATCGCCAATGCGATCGCTGGCTATGTGAGAGAGCTCAGTCATCCGACGGGTCGATCGGCTGATAGCAAAGGGCCGATCCCACATTCGGTCGACTAGTCGGTCGACCGAATCACTTGAGCTAGGGTCGCACGATAGGCTATCTCCAATCCGATCGATCGATTGGTCGACCGTTAAGCATTCTGCCAAGTTTTCGCCTCGGTCAGTCGACCGACGCAGCCTTGAATGGCTACTGCCAAATTTTACTATCATTTGGTCGACCGACCGATCGACCGAACGGCTGCTCGGCAGAATACTGTCTTGTTCGGTCGACCGAACTCAGGCTGAGGCTAACTTCTTCATAGATTTTTACATGCCATTTTTTATGGGTTTAGTTACCAAGTTTCAACTTTGATAACTTTACAATTTTGGCTTGGGATACACTTATCCTAGGGGTATATCACATGAATTCTACTTGATCTAAGTTCGAGCCTTTCTTCGATATTTTCTTCTTCCGTTTCTTTGACGATCTTTTCTTTCGTCTCGTCTGAACGGACTTGGCATGCTTATTGCAACCTCAACCTGAACCCAAAACTTCACACTTGGATTAAATACATGTTTGTTATCATCAAAATAAAGATTGTGACTTAAGAGAGACCCTTAAGCCAACACAAGTTAATCTTTTCTCTATCCTTTTTTTATTTATGTGAATCATGCTTGTATTAATGTTTTAAATGATGGTTTTAAATGATTGTATTAATGTTTCTTTTTTAGACCCGATACACTTGGGACCCCGCCATTCAAGCTCAGATGGAGGATGTTTGGGAAGCTTACAATAAGAAGCTTTTCAAGGATATCCTCCACCGTGCGTGGGATGAGGCGCGGGCAAATGTAGACGATAACCAAGATACGCCTATGGACGCGCTGAAGGGACATGGGCCCAACTGGATGACGGGCCATGTATGGGATCAGCTATGCGAGATCTGGGCGTCAGAGGAGTGGCAGGGTGCCTCTCGGACGGTGCACAGGAACCGAATGACGCTAGTTGAGGGATCTGTAGCCCGACATACTGGTGGGTCCATCTCATTTACTAGCTACAAGCGTCACTTGGCAAGCAATTTAATAATTGTTTTTATTATTTATTATTATTATAGAAAAAAACTAATTATATTTATTGTATTGCAGGAGACGCTCATCCCAGCTGATCCTTTGAGGGTCTTCGAGGAGACATATATATATATATATAGGCATGGTCCTCGCCGGAGTGAGTTCATCAGCGGGAGGCCGGAGACGATCCTGGAAAGTTAATATTTAATAAAGTTCATATTTTTTAAAAAATATCTTAGTTCAATTATGTATAATTAATTTAATTAATCAATCTTTAAATGCCACGTATACTGAGTTGGTAATCCAGTGGGGAGGTGATCCTGCGCATCATCAGCTTGATGCTGACGCATGGATGCAGGTGATGGGAGTCGACCACGGTCGTGTATATGGTATTGGTACAACGGCCCACGCACGGATGTTGTTGGAGCCACATGGTGCGGGGTCGCCTGAGTTCACCTCTTCACATCACATGCGGGTCAAAATCGATTTGCAGCCTTAGAGGCTTCTCATGCACGCCTCATCACTGAGGTGGCCATTATGAGAGAGTACATGGCACACATTGCTTCTTCTATGCATAGTGCTTCGGCCCATCCGCCTCCCCCGTCATTCGATGCGACGACATCAGCATCAGATCCATCATTATCGCCAACACCGACTGATGCCCTCCCCACGCAGCCCCTCTCCTCGCCGCATTCCTCGCCGCCACATGATGCGCTTCATGATTGATGTAAATTTTATTTCTATTTTGATATGATGTAAACATGTTTTGATACGATGTAAACATTACATTTTGATATAAATATGATAGTTTATATTATAATTTGATGTCTCGTTTGATATATTATAGGAATTTTAATCAAATATTATTAAATTATTTTAAAAAATACACATTTGTGACGACACTACGACCGCACTGTTGTCGCAAAAGATATATCGAACTGGTCGCCAAAGGCGGCCGCAATTGTAATTGCGATCATACTGCGATGGCAAAAGCGGTCGCAAAGCTGTTACGAAGCTAAATTTTGCAAAGGCATCTGTGATCGCAGTGCTGTCGCTGAGATAAAGGTTGCGACGGCAAATGATGGTCGTAGATGTCACGCAATCACATTTTGCGACCGCTTCGTGCCATCGCAGAACGGTCGCAAAAAAATTTTACTTGCGACCCTGGCTATGACGGTCGCAAATATTCTGCGACCAGATCTTTTGCTACCGAAGTTTTCGACCACCCCTAGCCATCGCAGAAGGTCTTTAGCGATCGTTTTGCGACGACTGGGTTCGTCGAAAATGACCAGGATTTTAGTGGTGTATATTTTTTTAAAAAATAACATACCATCTCATGATAGTATTACCTTACTCCAAAGCAAGTTGTTGACATAGATTTTGAAGATGATTTGTGAATTCAAATTATGGACTTAGAACATATTAATTGTAAGAGTTTATGTGTTTGTTCGTTTTATAAACTATCGTACATTACAAAATTGGTCAGTATAAGATCGTGTATGACATCAAAAGGAATAATTTTATATTCATTTTGCATGATACTGGACGTCAAATGTAGTGCTATCCTATATTTATTTTGCATTATCACAACACATGACAAGATGATTTGATGAAATATCCTTTGTAGTAATTTTTTGTTTGTTTTATCATATAAAATATATACCGAACAAGACCATATATTATTATTGAATTATTGGATTATAGAATCACATATATTGATCGAAACTTTGATTCAATTGAAAATTCTAAACAAAAAATTTAATTTGGTTCAATTAATTTGTTTTTCTTTTTTCAAAAATTAGGATAATAGTATGAGTTTTTAACGGGCAAGAGACCGCGACATCGACGCTACGCGATAAGGGAGGCCATAGTTCAATATTGACGACCAAGAGACTGCGACGTCGATGCCCGATGGCCAACAACGTTGATGCCACGCAGCCAGAAGGTTACGGCGTCGACGACGATGCACAAATCTCTGACTGAAGCATCATCGTTGCAACCTCCTTGGTCGCGCATTGTTGATGCTACGACCAAAAGGCCACATGTCGACAGCACATGGATCCCTGCCTAGCAACAATGTCGTGGTCGTGCGTTGTCGACACTAGACCTCCTTGGTACTATATGCATGATGAGACGTGAGGAGAGATAAAACATATGGAGGTCGCATTTTGTCGCCACACCTTGTTAATTTGGAGTAATAGAAAAATGATCCCGTTGTACTGTACCAGGACATAACTTATGTCTTATCTATTGTATTTTTTTGCAAAACAAATACCAATATTATTGAGTGTTATACCTCAAAAACATGCTAAACGAGTGGACCCAATAACATAACATGCTTGTAAATTATAATACGTTGGTCTATTTCTTATATTTTTTCCATTTAGTTTATATTTTGTAAACTTTTAATATTTTGCAAGATGCAAGTATGTGAAACAGTAGTTATGAATTGCAAATTCATTTGCACTTTAAAAGCTGGTTGCTAGTATTTAATTATTAATGTCTTTACATCATTCATAATCTAATTATTAAGTATTTATATTGGTAATGTAAATCTATTTTGATAATACAAGGTACAATAATTTTTTAAATATATTTGAAGATTTTGAAAAATAGATATTATTAATATTTATATTTTTATTATCAAATAGTGTATTTTAATTAATTAAAATAAAAAGGATAGTGTATTTTAATTTTGCACTTATTTATGTTCTAATTATCTATACAAAATATGAAAAAATATAATAAATCAATTAATCTAAAAATTCAAGATCTACATAATAAAATTCTAACTATTTTATTATTTATATTAATATATTATTCATCCTTTTTTTTTAATTGATTAATATGTGTTAATTCTTATATATATTTATTTTATTTACAATCTCATTTAAGAAGTTATTAAATCAATTTATCTAGTAATAATTACCATTATATTATATATAAAGGCAAAAAATACTAACAAATAATAATATTCCATTATTACCAAATATTAAAACTAAATTAAATTTCTAGATCTGTATTGTGTATTGTGAGGGTAAATACTAATTATATTAAAAATAATACAATATCTTATATTTATGTATAAAACTAATGCAAATTATTTTATATTCCTTATATATTAAAAATATTATATATATTATGAAATCTCTTGTTTTTAAAAAAATTGTTTTCCTTTTCAAAACTAGTTAAAATATCCAAATTAGCACTACTTTTTCTACTTTAATTAAAAGTTTCAATTGAGTAACTCACTATTAAACATTTGAAAATAAAAGAAGAAAATGATTTCCTAAAAACTATTTCCCTCAAAGCAAATATAAACAAAAATAAAAATAATACAATATGTTATATTTATGTATAAAACAAATCTTCAAGAAATGATATTGGTAATACAATATGGTAACATTGTATCCAAATGTAGATGGGCAATATTATTTTTTTTGCAATAGTGGAACAAATTTGCACGTTCACCCAATTTTTTATCTACTTTTATTTGACATAACAAGGTTGGGTTATTATTTAGAGTAATTGCTTGAATATATTCTGAACTTTGGACTTTGTCTCAAATGTATCCTGAACTTTTACTTCACCAAATTGTATTATGAACTATTAAATTTGTATCAATTGTATCTATTCGTTAAAATTCTATCACCTACTCCGTTAACAGTGTGACGTGGCTTGCACACGTGGATTAAAATATAATTTTTTATATTTTAATACTTTCTCTATCACCACCTCGCTAGAGAATTCGTCGGACCTCACTGGAGAAATTGCCGGACCTCGTCGGAGAAACAGCCGGACCTCACCGGAGAAATCGCGCGGACCTCGCTAGAGAAATCGTCGGACCTCATTCGTAAACAATTCCAACAAAAAAGGGCTCTCTGGCGAGGGCCGACGATTCCTCCGGCGAGGTCCGACGAGATCCGACGATTTCTCCAGCACGGTCCGAAAGTTTCTACGGCGAGGTCCGGCGATGTGGTAACGAAGAAAGTGTTAAAATATTAAAAAAAATATTTTAATCTATATGTGCAAGCCACGTCACACTATTAACGAAGTAAGTGACAGAATTTTAATTAAGGAATACAATTGATATAAATTTAATAGTTCATGATACAATTTGGTGAAGTGAAAATTCATAATATATTTAAAGACAAAATTCAAATTTCAGAATATATTCAATTAATTATCCTATTATTTATGATTACCATTACTACAATCTTTTTTAATTATAAAAAACATTACCTTAGCACGATGATGATTATATTGTTATTTTAGTATTAGTGCTAGAAAAAATATGATGTTTAATCATGTGAATGACTTGTTTAAATCAAACTATAAAAGATTTTGTTTAAAATATCATTTTTATTATATTTAATATTTTATACTTTTAATTTTTAAATAATTACCAATTTATTATATACTCTTGCACACCAAAATATGCAAAAGAAAAAAACTTACTACTTTATATATAAAAAATACTAATTTTGATCGCACAAACTTTCATTTCGTTATCATATTAGCACCTACTTTATTTTTAACGAATTTGGCTGATGTAGCATATTAATGGCGACAAATATTTATGTCAGGTGAATTATTTTTTTTTTTTTATTATTATTATTTTATTAAAAAAGTTTTTTATTAATTTAACGGCTACGACCACGACCTCCCTCCCTTCAACTCTGACCTCCTCCGCGACTGTCGCGCCCTGAACCGTGGGTCGACATGTGCCAATTTAACGACAATGCCGGCCTCGGCTCCGCTATCGACCATGCCGGCGGCGATTGATCTCATCTTCCACAACCGCATGAAGTAGTACGACTGCCTCACGATAGACTTCTCCCGAGCGGCCGCCATCTTCGTCCCCTTTTACGCCGGCCTCGAAGTCGACCGCCACCTCTGGGGTCGCAACGCGTCTCTGCGTAACTCGTCGGCGGTGGAGCTCGTCCGGTGGCTGCGAGCGAGGCCGAAGTGGGCCACCATGGGCGGAAGGGACCATTACTTCCACCCTTCCAAGGACGGCGTGATCACAGTGTGGCAGGACAAGATGCGGAAGCAGCGGCGACGTGGTTGTCCTGCTTCGCCAGCGTGCTGAACAGCCCACAAGAGGGCAGGGAAGCATTCGCTCACTCGTCGCCCCCCATCGCCTCGATCCGCAAGGCACTAGAAAGAAATAAATTCCCAAACGGGAGGGAGAGATGCCCAGGCGAGTCAAAGAAGAGAAATATTAATTTATTAATTCCCGATCTGGACAAACATTGGTCCAATCGGGTCAAAATATATATAGCCCAGTCAAACTTCCTCCAAAACCAGTATAAGCAGCAAACATTGGTCAAAATATACAAGAGGAAGGATCTTGTCAACATGGTTTCCGGCGACGAGGATCTTGCCGGACTTCTTGGGAAGAGGAAGGATTGGCTCATTCTCGGACTTGCCATTCTTCAAGAGCACAAGCGATTTCCTCACTGCCTCCCCCGCGAGCTGCCGATGTACCTGGCTGCCAAGCTGATCTGCCAGAGAAGCGTCGCCGAATGGATTCTCAAAGAGGCCCCCAATGAGCTTGACGCGGAGAATTCTCCTCACTGCCTCATCATTTCTGCTCATGGGAATGAAATTGTTCTCAAACAGGTAAGTCAGGTTGCCGATGAAACCTTTGTAGTCAAATGGAATCATGATCTGAAACGAAACACATGAACTTCATCTCACTGAGCATGGAAATGTCGATCAAATTACATGGAGCGTGTGCTTGAGGAACTGAGTGATGAGTTGATAGTTTGCGTGCATCTTGACGCCATTCCAACTCGAGTAGGAAACCATGACAGTGGAGACGCCTTGGATGATCGCGTCGTCGTAAGGGAGCATGTGGATGCTCAGTAGTCCATGTAGACTGATGACAGTGTTGTTCTCATTTATTCCTTCCGTTGTGCCACCGTCTCCAACGTAATGTTTGGTGCAGGCAGCAACGTGTCTCCTGCATGCATGCATGCAATTTAATTAAGTAATTATAGTCGAATAATTAAAAAGGAACTCCTTTTCTTACTTTCCGGCAACGAAAGGAACCCTTTTTGAGATTTCAGAGTAACTTCTCCTTGCAAGCCTGGGACGACCTCCATGCAAGCTCGAGCCAGTAGCTGTCGTTGCTCTTCCTAGTGGTCTCGTCGATGTGCTTCAAGTTGTCCTTGAAGACCTCGAACCTCCGCAGCTTCTTCGCGAAGCTCGCATAGGATTTGCTGTGCTTCTCCATCCAGGACTCGAAGAGCTCGAGCAGCTTGTCGTGGGAGGTCAAGTCATCTTCGGCGTAGCCTACGATGGAGAAGTCTCCGGGAAGATCAGCGATGATATCACCTCGTCGTGGGTGTCGGCCCGGGTTCGGAGGTGCTGGGCGAGAACGCCGAGGACCCACGTGCGGCCGGCTTTAGGATCTCGACAGCATGGACGGAAGGGTCGGTGATCTTAGCGGTTAAAATAATAATAATAATAATAATAGTTAAAATAATAATAAAATCACATAGGACAAATACTTGCCACGCTATCACTATTAATACGTCACATCAGTCAAATTCGTCAAAAATGACGGAGCGTGCTAAACGTGGCAACGGAATGAAAGTTGATGTATTTTCTTGTTAACGAAAAAAGTTTACGTAGAAAATAAGAAAGCAGCTAAAGTTCATATGTTTTTTTGGTATTTACTCTGTAAGTTATAATGAATTAAAAAAAAGGATTTCAACTTAGATTTCAATCTTAGGTGTGACGATAATAAATTAGGAACTAATACTAAAATGAGAAATAATTTCAGATTTTATGCATATTGATAAGCACACAACCACCGGATCGAAAATGTTAGAATATATATGTGGAATCGAAAAAGATCTAAAGAATTGACGAGTAATTCCTGTCCTTAAGGTCTCTATATATTGTCCCATAATAATACACCTCCAGGATTGATCAAATCCCTTAGAAAAGTTGCAGTAAGTAGGAGGAAGATGAAGAGAATTGAGAGATAAGAAGAATACCAATTGAGATTTCGAAATGAGTATATATAGATCAATGCAGAGTTATTTTCTCAATTGATGCTCATTATTAGAAAATAGTAATAACCAATTTGATTAATGAGCAAATAATCTCGAAATAAATTTGCAATTGTTCATATATTAAGCGTCATGTTGCAAGTAACCGTTGAATTCCAACTGTAAAAAAAACTAGGTTCGAATCAAGGTCAGACTTGACAAAAAGTTGAGCTTTGCGATGCGATCGCACCCGTACGTTATGCGGTGCACCATACTAATGTCGTTTCTTGATCTTTCATTTTGTCTACACAAGTAATATATTAAGCATACACATTAATGCTTATAGGCTAATATAAAATTAGCACATCTTTCAACGTGGGACTAAAGCCTAATTTTCACAAACAACATGAATGCACCTCTTTATATATCCTTTCTTGGGCATGTAAAACTTGATTAAATAATTCATACTTGAATTATATAATTTTCTCATTAAACATCTCATATTAAACTATTTATTGCACCTTTTAATTCCCTTAGATCACATCAATAATTGAATAAATAAATTACTCAAAATTGATGAAAATAAACTTCAAATTATTAGATATTAGGTGCATTTCGATAGGAAAAGATTGAAAGGAAATCAAAAAATGACGTTGATGGATGCTCGGAAGACAAGAAAAATTTTAAAGACTAGGTTTATAGTTCAGATTGATTGTATTATTCTTAGAATGCATGTTAATGATAATAAAAATAAAACTCAATGCACCGAAGCTCAAAACCTGAACTGAACCCTAATGAAAGTTGAAATTACCCTCGCGGATAGTCTCAGTTGAAGGTTCAATCGATCGACTTGCAACAAGTTTGCGACTAGCGAGCACAATATGATTTGTTTTTTAGCTTCATCTCATGTATTCATTGGCCGACCTTACACATAGACTTGATTTTGTGTTCTAGTCTAGCACTTCATTAAGTCATTCGTTGTGAGGTTGAGCTAAAATTCTTGAGTATGAACTTAACCTCTTCATTACTTGAGTCTTCTCTCATGTACCATTTAAGCCATCAAAGCTTGGAAGAATCATCCATTTGAGGCATTGAATGAGTAGGAGGCAACAAGGAAGAGCTCTAATCACGTTTGCACACTCTTGAGCACTCGATCTTTTATTACTTTTATTATTATTATTTTTATTTTGTGCTCATTTGTTTATGATTAGATGTACGGCATGTGGAATGCACCTAGGTTAAAATTATATTTGTTGTTCCTTTGTTATAAAGATAGAGGCATTTTAAGTGACGATGAATAAATTTTTGGTGTATCCTCGTAGGAGGAAAATATTTACAATAGTAATAGTAAATTTCTTAAAATTTTAAGCGGATAATTAATTCAGGTTGATATAAGCTTGGCTAATTTAAAGTCGAACCATTCTAAATTTCTTGTGTTAGCATTGTAATTTTGATTTCATGCTCACTTTTTTTTTTTTCCGTGGATAGAATGGTTCATTCATAAAATGAGGAATACATAGTTTGAGATACATTGATCAAATGTAACTAACATCACTTTCAAAGGAAATGATAACAATCATCAAAATTTAATTCTCTGTAGTCGAGTGTCTCCACATGTCAATTGCCATCTAAACTATTTCCTCCGTTGACCGCATGATGGAGTTGAAGAAGCGATCGTTCCGGCTTTTCCATAAACTCCAAAGTACCCAACCATAAAACTCCTGTATATGTTCTATCTGGGTATTGGATCTGCTGAGAGTAGCCCAACCAGCTGCAGTTGTGTTGCACTGTTGAAGAGGCGGAGAGAGGAACGGGATATTTTGCCATACTTGGATCACCTGTCCGAATTGGAAGAAGACATGAACCGCCGATTCCAATTGTGAAGCGCATTGTATACATGATGTATCATGGATGGGAATACCACGGCTTGCTAGCATGCAACGAACTGGCATTGCATTTGTGCAAAAACTCCAGAGAAAATACTTTAGTTTTGGAGGAGCCTTTAGCGTCCAAATGTTGCACCACTGTGCGGGAGGGGAGGAGTTCTGAGCTGGGGTCATCAGCTCACTGTCAAGAAGGAATTTGTAACCAGACGTGACAGTGTACATTCCGTTAATTGAGTGAGGCCATGCGGGTTGGTCTCTCCCTAGACGTATCTCCATATCCAGAATGATATCGGCCAGCGACGGGGGAAAGAAAGCACGGACATTGGAGGTCTTCCATAAGCCAGTTTGCCGATCCATGAACTCGCCTATCAAAGTGTTGACTGGTGCATTAGCAATAGGACCTGCGATACAAAATGACGGTGCTGAGGGGAGCCAAGGTGTGTGCATCACCGGGAGAGTGGTGGACGATCTGATCTTCCATATCATCTCGGATTTGACAACGTCTCTCTCTTTCAAAATTTCTCTCCAACCCCGGGATGGATTGCGTCCATTTCCTACTTAATTCTATCACCGAGGAATGAGGAAAATATCTCGCCTTAAGCATGATGGATTTCATGCTTACTTAGCTATTAGCTTTTTGCGTTTATCATATTTTATTAAGTAATTTTTGTCATTGATATTTCTATAACAATTTTAATTATTTTTGGGAAAAAGTATAAAAATGCTCGTAACAATTTTATTAAGTTGAAAATGATGAAAAAAAATGATTTTCAATTCTAAAAAATTATTTTGCTGATACAAGTTATGGAAGTGATCATTTACCTATGAATAATTGATTTTTTATGATTTTATTATGAATTTAGGATGAATTTTCCGAACATGTTTAAAATTGGCCGAACCAGTTGAAAATGATTTGCAAAGGGTAATTTGGGTATATGGATATTTACTTTCTGGTTTAAGAAAAAAATAAACACAAGTTCTGCTTTCGGGAATAAAAATATTTCTTATTCCCTTCTATGGAAATAGCTGTTGATCAAATTATATAGATTAATTAACAATATACTATATGCAAAATTAATGCTGGCATTAATTCAATTTAAAGTTGTGAGAAATTAATTACATGTGCAATATATGGTTCATCAATGACAATGAATGAAGAAGCATTGTTTTTGCTTAAACATTTGGTTATAATCTCCATATCGATCATGAGTTTAGTTTTGCATCTGATCATCATGAACATTAGTGTCATTAAAAGTAGCTTTTCCTACTAACCCTCAACAAGTACTCATTGAACATGATTACCCAACAAGCTGGACAAGAGCAAAATCATGAACCATTTGACCTTGCTTAATTGTAATAATTTTGATTCAAAATTATGTGCCAAAACAATATGGCAATTATAGACTTAATTGAACATGGGTCCCTAGGCCATATATAGCTATAATTTCATTAATTTGATTGTATTGAATTAAAATATTCATCGCCATACTACTCTTCTAATAATCTCATACACATACATTTTCACAAAAATTATATTCCAACTAGCCATGGCAATGAGGCAGTCTAGACCTTTTACCACCAAATATAGCTTGTATCACCATTGTCTCAAAACCACTAGCAAGCAAGGTTATTATTCACACACTATGGTATTTTTCATTTTATACAATCACTAAAGTTCAAATTACAAACTTAAATCTAAAATCAACTATTCAAATCTTATGAAAAACTAAATCTGATTACATAACAAATTAAAAGAATATAGCTCGACCCTTGTCATCTCATGCACAACACATAATCCGTATAACAATTAAAATTAGGCTTCAAACCTCTAACAAATTAGGAGAATACTAATTGATTAACATGTAATATATTCTTATTATAGTCAACGGGTAGTCATGAGATGATTAGCATTCATGGAGAGTCACGATTTTTCTTTTTCTCGTTGTCATTTCTAATTCTAATACAAGAAAACAACTATCAACTCAAACTTTATTAATTGGATGAGATCAAGAATCTCTCTAATCATTTAGAGCAAATGTCAAGGTCTTTTTAACAACCAAAAGAACATAAATATATAATAAAGTTGCTTTAACTAATACTGTAGAAATTAACATGGAGCCTAATTATATTATGCTTAACTCTATATATGGTACGGTGTCAAAACTATGAGAGTTAGGAGTCGATAGTACTTGACCTAATCAATATGAGTATGTATCTTAGAAGTTGACATGGAAATCCAAGTAACTCACTAATAATTAATTAGGAACTGAGGAATATTGGGATTGATCTGCACTCTGGAGTCAAAGTAACTCAAAGGCCCCCAGTCGAGTAGGGGTTACTTTACATATCAAGTCACTTAATTAGTAATTAGGAATTAATTGGAGAGCATGCACCTCTAGATTTGTTGAGATTTGAATCAATTACTTAAATATTGGGTACTTCATTTATTATGGTTAGTTACTCGTGTTATATATTAATCAATAATCAATTGATTACTCTCGTTCTATCCTAGTCTCCTCTACCATAAATAGGAAGGCATTATCATCTATCAGACTGTGACATTATATATTTTCCAACAGATCGAATTATTCGTTAGTCCGATCATAAACATTAAGTAAATCTTTATATCAAATCAGGTATGTAAGTTCTTGCATGTTTCCAATTGTGTTGTTGCTTCCTTTTATATTTGTTCTTGTTTATAGGTTGTCTCTTATCTTAACAAATAGTTTGCAAAAAAACAAAAGAAATAAGCTTAATATTCGGCATATGCGCGCATCAGATTCCTAAAATAGTATCTACTCCTACTCATCTTAATTAGACTTGTTCAAGGAACAATGGCAGTGGTCGACTAGACTTGTTCAAGGCCATTTCTAATTAATCATAAGAAATAAGAAATGCAATTATATATATAATTGATGAAAGACTTGGTGCTATTTAATTATTAGGGTTGCTTCTATTTGCATTTATTGGTCATTAAACTAACTAACTTGTACTTCTCCTAAATCATGCACTATACATGCTACTCTCTCCTAGCATAGTGTCACCATATATTATAGGGAAAGACATCAGATGCGACTCTCTCCTAGCACATATTGTCACCATTATAGATATATACATATTATGATATAAGCTACAAATTAAATAATACGTATATATACTAAAACAACATTGAGATGCCCAAGGAGTACTTAATTTCCTCTGAAAAATGAAAATGTTCATTCTATAGCTGTTAACTTTTTAGCATAGATGAGGTGATGAGCAGAGACAAGTCATAGTTCCTACTTTATTAATTTCCAAGGATAATAAGTACTAGTACTTATTTACAGTGAAAAGTAGAATTATATTATTTCTGATGAACTAAGTGACTTGATCTGAAAAGTGGATGTCAAAGTAGAAAAAGAGCAGGGAGAAGCATTTGCATGCTTCTGCTACACTTTAGCAGATGCTTCTGATACTAATTCTTGATGTTAAGCAAAGCATCTGCAAAAGCTACTGCATTCTTTAGACTCTTGAATTTCCTTTTATTCTTTACTGTATTTTCACTAAAGATGAAAGATACAAAGAAGTGACAAGATATGTCAAAGATATAATTATGAATCTAACCTTTAATTCTTCTTTCCTCACTTCTTCCATCTTCCACAATTAGAGAGAGAGAGAGAGAGAGAGAAGCTTCACATTACATCAAACACCTTTCCTGCATCGATCCGCTCGCGCAGCAAGCTAGAGATCCTGCGCGATCTTGTCAAGGAGCGCCATGACGAGGGCGTGCCGCCGCTCGGCGCGGGCCTCCTCCCTCGCCCGCCGCTCCTCCTCCTGCTCCCGCCACCGCCGCTCCATCTGCATCCGCTCCTCCCGCAAGCCCACCATCGCACTCCGCCACTCCTCCTCCGTCGCCCGCCTCTCCGCCTCTCTCGCCTCCGCCGCCTCCACCCATCGCGCCTCCATCTCCAGCTGTCGTCGCATGAACTCCCTCAGCGCGTCCTCCACCTCTTCCCCACCGCTCTTCTTCTTCTTCTTCTTCCTCTCCACCTTCCTCCTCTTCATGCGCCCCTCCGCCTCTTGACCCTCATCCTCCTGCTCCTCCTCTTCCGACTCCTTCACCTGCACTTGCACCACCCCTTTCCCCCTCTGAATCCTCTCAGCGAATATGCTCCTCATCTCCTCATAGAAAGGGAACTGCCGGTTCGCCTCGCCCTCCACAGTCGTCCCACTTCCCTGCATCAAATTGCCGCCCCCCACCCATTTGCGTCATTGACAGTATTCTCATAAGCCACAAGGAGAAGGATATATATAGCGAGAGAGCGAGGAAGACCTTGAATCGGGTGACGAGATTCTTCCACTTGGACTTGCACTGGTCGGGGGTTCTGAAGAAGCCCCGCTGCTGGAGCATGGAGGAGATGGCTTCCCACAGGGGCTTGTTACGCTTCGTCTCCGAGAAGGTCTTGTCGAGCTGGGCGCGTATGGCGAGGAACTCTCTGGTCTCGTCGTGGGTCCATTGCGGGAGCCTTTCGCAAGAGGCCTCGGGAGGCGGAGGGAGGTTAACTTGGAGGTACGGGTTGAGGTGGTGGAGATGGGGGAGCTCCATGGCAGGGAGCAAAGAGTTAAGCTATAGAGAAGGGTCGACAAAGAAAGGATCGAGAGAGATCGAGGGGGGTGTGAACTGTGAGCTACTTGGGTCAATATGAGAGAGAGAGAGAGAGAGAGAGAGAGAGAAAGAGAGAGAGATTTGTGATGGGCGCAGGGGAGGAAGGGGGAGGAAGTCGATATGGATCGAGTCTGATCTGTCAACGCGGAAGCGGGGA
Source organism: Canna indica (assembly GCA_034359265.1). Lineage (NCBI taxonomy): Eukaryota > Viridiplantae > Streptophyta > Magnoliopsida > Zingiberales > Cannaceae > Canna > Canna indica. Next base: position 71,680,824 of record CP136894.1, on the reverse strand, counting down.
TGGAGTTCCCACTGCTTTAATCCTCCGTTCCCACGAGGGCGACGAGGGTTTGCGTGCGTGAGGTTGGCATCAGGCTTACGACTTCTCAGAGGAAGAATAAAATCTTAATTTGGCTTCTTCGTTGCTAAATAACTATATTTGATTATATATATATATATAAATAAATATAAAAAATCATAATATATTAAATATTGAATTTTAGATTTTAGATAACTTATAATATATTGCCACCTATAATATATATATATATATATTACTAAAACTATAAAATTAATTATCATTAATTGTTAATAAAACTAATTATATTAAACAAATGCATCGAATTTTAAGTGTAGAAAATACTACACGTAGACTAATCAATTACGTGCGCAAACACGCCACAATTGAGAATCAAACCCAACATGTCTGAATATTTTGCACATTAATTAATTATATTTCTACTTCTATGCATGCATTAATTAGTTTACAATTAATCACTTGAATAAAGTTCAGTTGGAATGTTTGGCTCAAATTCTACTAAATATTTGAATTTTTGAATCATGCTTTAATTCTTTGACGTAAACCTAAAACTCGATGGGACTTGAGAAACACGTACAAACCAAAAAGAATTAGGTCGGACTTGAGAAACACATAGACGAACACAAATTAATTAGGTTGAGTTGGAGTTCGTATTTCTAAGTCTAACCATACATGATTATTATTACGACTTGAACTTACGTATTTTGGATAATTTTACTTTAGTAATTACAATATTTTAATTTAAATGTTTAATTCCAAATGAAATAAAAAACAAAAAAAAAATCCAAATGAAATAAATTTGAGCATGCAAACAATAACATAAAAGCAAGATTTATAGGTATAAATAGTTGAAGTATTATATACATGACAATTTAATTTAATTAATATTAATGTGTGAACCAACCATGTCAAGTTATATGCACGCATATTTAATTAATTGATGAAAATTATATATATTGAAAATGTGCTTTAATTTATGAATTAGGCTGGCCTAATTATTAATGGTGGCAAATTGTGTCGGCCCTTGGGCTAAGGGGTCGAGCCGGTCCGACACGAACAAAAATTAGGGTCAATTTGATACGTCCAGATAAAAGTTCGAGCTTGGGACCCACCAGGCTCGGCACGTCCGACAAGCCCATTAGAATAATAACGGAAAGAACATGTCGACTACTATTGGACTAGAACGACTCAGTTAATTTGACACTATATATAGTGGGTGTGGCCTGCTGCCTAGATTAATGTTTTTTTAAAAAATCATAACAAGCTAATGGGTCATGTCGTCAGGCCTAGACCACCTGGCCCAACAGGACCTATTAGCCTTACGTGCCTTAACGGGCTGGCATGTTAGTGGCCCAAACGATAAGGCTGGCCCAAGCGCAACTTTATGTGTCAAGTTGAAATTTGTCACCTCTACTAATTAAACTGAAATTCTATCTTAGAACTATGGAATTATATAACATATATAAATCACAATATCTCCTCTTTCCATGCAATTATATATATAAGAGGCTAATGGATCTATATGCAATCCATTTATTTCTAATGTTTTAGTCATTTTTTAGCTTTAAGATTTATGTAAAAAAAATTGTCATCAAAATCATATACCATTATTCATTAGGACAAAGTATATATCATCACCAATTATGATCAAGTGACTAAATTAATTTTTAAAAAAAAATCTCTATAAGCTTAAGAAAATAAAACATGCACTCTCTAGGTATGTCTATAAATGAACTATATCTTGTTTATGGCTTTTTATTTAGAAATTAAAGTAATTGATTATTGGTTTTAATATTGCAAATAAGAGATTTTTTATCTTCAAATTTCCACTAAATAACATGCATGAACATTCCAACAAGTGAGAATATTGACTTGTGTTTAAAGTGTTTATAATTCTAGTCTTACATTCCAGGTAGTATACAAGCTAAGCAATTCACATAGTATTCAATTAGCTAGTCATTGTCATTGTTATAAACTTATAATTTCTCCCGTATGTAGCTCATTGTAGGCGCATCAAGTTGTTGGATAGATTTTGAAGGAAAATCAATATAGGAATTTCACTACTAGAAACTTCGTCTTCAGCAACGGCTATCAGCGACGGCCGCTCAAGCCGTTGCTATTTGCAACGGCATTCTTACGGCCGCCCGAGCCGTTGCAGAAAACTGTATCTGCAACGGCGTTCTAACGGAAACCCGAGCCGTTGCTGATTATTTTAATTATCAGCAGCGGCTTTCTGACGGAAAGGCGAGCCGTTGCTGATTTTTTAATCTTCAGCAACGGCTTGCTAACGGATAAGTGAGCCGTTGCTGATGATAACTTATCAGCAACGGCTTTCTAACGGGCAAGTGAGTCGTTGCTGATAAGTTTATATAGGGCACGCTCTCGCGCCCGACTCTTCTTCCTCCCGCTGCTCGCTGCTGCCGCCGCCGCTCCTGCCGACGCCACTCGCCGCCGCTGCCGACGCCACTCGCCGCCGCTGCCGCTGCTGACGACGCCGACCGCTGCTGCCGACTTGTTCAGGTAAGTCTCCTCTGCTGCCGTCTCTTCCCTGCGGCCGACGAAAATCACCCGACCGAAACCCTATTTCTAGGGTTTCGGCCGGCGGCGGTCGGCCGATGGCCGCCGCCGGACCTTCTGCAGTGGCCGGACATTGTGTCCGGCCACTGTACGCCGGCGCCGGAGGGTGGACTCCGGCGCCGGAATTTAGTATATATATATATAGTTTATATTATTTTATATTTGTTAATTAATTATTTAATAATTGTTAATTAATTGTTTAGATTAATTGTTTAATTTGTTAGATTAATTATTAGAGTTTAGATTAATTTCGGACGCGCGCCGGAATCGTCCACTTCGGACGCGCGCCAGAATCGTCCACTTCGGACGCGCGCCGGAATCGTCCACTTCGGACGCGCGCCGGTATCGTCCACTTCGGACGCGCGCCGGTATCGTCCACTTCGGACGCGCGCCGGTATCGTCCACTTCGGCCAGTGCTGCTGACAGTTTATAATTTGCCACCGACAATGTGCATGAAAGATGAATTTATTTATCTTTCGATGATTATTCCGGGTCCTAAGGGTCCGCGAAAAGAAATTGACATATTTCTCAGACCCTTGATAGATGAATTGAAAACATTGTGGACTGAGGGAGCTGTCACTTATGATTGTCATCGGAAGCAAAACTTCAATTTAAAGGCCGCGGTCTTGTGGACAATCAATGATTTCCCCGCGTACGGCATGTTGTCGGGTTGGAGCACTCACGGCCGACTCTCTTGCCCGTATTGTATGGAACACTCTAAATCAATCAGTCTTCAGAACGGACGAAAAATCTCATTCTTTGATTGTCATCGTCGATTCCTACCGGTTCATCACCAGTATCGAAGGAATCGTAATAAATTTACTAAGGGCAGAGTCGAAAGAGATGGGCCACCACCGATGTTGTCTGGTGAACAAATGTTAGCACGTGTTTCAGCACTTCCAGATATTGTATTCGGTCGCAATGAAAGAGTGTCAGGTTTTGACCAAACACACAACTGGGTGAAAAAAAGTATCTTTTGGGAATTGCCCTATTGGAGTTCATTATTGATTCGACATAATTTAGATGTCATGCACATTGAAAAAAATGTGTTTGATAATATTTTTAACACTGTGATGGATATTTCTGGAAAAACTAAAGATAATGTCAAAGCCCGACATGATCTGAAAATACTTTGTAAAAGACCAGAGTTGGAGTTACAAGAGGTCAACGGACGATATCTGAAACCGAAGGCCCTATATGTGTTAAATAAACAACAGATCAAAGATGTTTGTCAATGGGTAAAAGAACTCAAATTACCCGATGGATATGCTTCAAACTTATCTCGATGTGTGAACGTCGATGATTGCAAAATATCAGGGATGAAGAGCCATGATTGTCATGTATTCATACAGAGATTACTTCCGATCGCATTTCGAGATCTTCTACCTGATAATATTTGGGGTCCGTTGACTGAATTAAGTATGTTTTTTAGAAGCATCTGTGCAAATGTCCTTCGAGTCGAAGATATGTCAACACTTGAAAATAATATTGTTGAAATCATATGCAAGCTGGAGCAGTTTTTCCCTCCTGCATTTTTTGACTCGATGGAGCATCTACCGATACACTTGGCATACGAGGCACGAGTTGGTGGCCCCGTTCAATATCGTTGGATGTACTTATTTGAAAGATACATGAATCGTCTGAAGAAAAAAGTAAAGAACACCGCAGCTGTTGAAGGATCAATATCTGAATCGTATATCATCCAAGAAATTTCAACATTCTGCTCATTTTACTTTGAATCGACAGTACAGACAAGATTTGATCGTCTTCCACGTAACGACGACGAGGGTGTTCGACATTCAGATGGACGTTTAAATATATTTTGTCACTCTGGTCGTGCTTTTGGTTCTCGTCCATCTCGACACTTAAGCGATGAAGAGTATCATTTGGCACACTTGTATGTATTACTCAATTGCCCAGAGATTGAACAATTCATTGAAATATTTGACATTGAGATGGTGCAAAAATACTCTATTCACAACGATCAAGAATTGGAGACATTACGGAATCGTGATTTCCCTTCTTGGATTCAGACTTACAGCAAAGATCACAGAGCTGAAATAGATGAAATAATATTTGAGTTTGTTAGTGGACCGTCGCGACTTGTGTCGTGCTATAGCGGATATTTTGTTAACGGGTATAAATTTCACACGGTTGAATATTCATCTACAAAAAAGACGATGAATGCTGGGGTCTGCGTGAAAGGGACAACCTATGTTGAATGTGATATGGATTTCTATGGACTAGTGGAAGAAGTGATAGAGTTGCACTACTTCGGCTTGAAATCAGTGTTCCTATTTAGATGTCATTGGTTCGATACAACAGAAAGGGGCATGAAAGTTCATCAAAAATACAAACTTGTTGAGGTTAATTACAAATCGAAATTGGCAGCAAATGAGCCATTTATATTGGCATCACAAGCCGAACAAGTATATTACGCGAAGTATCCGGCTCGAAATAAAGATAGAGCAGATTGGCGTGTAGTCTGTAAGACAAAAGGTAGAGGAAAAATTGATCCGATAGTAGGAGAAAATGATCCTCCTGGTTTCTATCAAGAAGATGATCTTCCTGCTGTGGATCGTATTATTCCAATACTCGAGGATGCAGACACAACGTCAATTCAATTAGAAGTTGAATATGCTGATGATGACGATCATGAAATTGAGGAAGCTGGAGATGAAGAAGATGACGAAGAGGAAGAAGAGGAAGAAGAAGAAGAATTCGAAGACTATTATTCAGATGATGAGGAATAATTGTAAAGTATATATATTTTATTAAATATATCTCTACTATTTATACAATAATCTGATTATATGTCTGTTCGACAGATATGTCTGGTCGTGGTTATCGACGCAGGAGAGCTTCGGAGTCTCCGATCGGTGAGACTCCAGCACTTACTCAAGCTGCTGATCCTCCTGTTGCTGATCCTCATGAGGATGATACTGCCGAGGCTAGTACATCCAGACGCAGACGGCCAGGCGGGCCGAACAGGTGGCAGCCTCCACCAGCCACAGAGTCACGTAGATTGATCAGCGTGATTGGGGAGCGGTAATATATCATGAATTATGAATCATTACAAATTCATTATATCATAATATAATATTAAATTTTATTTTTGTTGTGCAGGTTCGAGCAAGAAGAAGTGCCGAGGAGCATTTCTTCTACTATTCGACGATACATGCACGGGGCATGGCCTACGTGGTCTCACGTGCCTAGCGAGCACGTCGACATGTTATGGCGCGAGTTTGAGGCACGTATTATTTTTTTTTTACATGCATGATGATATATTAAGAATTGGTACTAATATTATTATTTTGCAGGCTCGCTATACATGGGCCGAGGACCAGAGGTCCTTCATTTACGCTGCCTGAGAGTCTATTTCCCGGGCAAGGTACAACGGGCAGCTGGGGCAGGCTCGGTCCCGAGCGATGGCCCGAGCTGGGACCACTAACATCGCGGAGACTCGGGGATACGGCCCCAGTTGGATTACTCCGGATATATGGGACCAGCTCGTGGGGATATGGTCGACGGATCGATGGCAGGAGGTTTCTCAAAATGCGGCTAGAAATCGCATGTCGGGGGGAGCAGCGCGTCACACCGGCGGCTCTGTTGTATTTGCAGTGCACGCAAACCGTATGGTAAGTATATCGTTTAATTATATATTTTATTTGTTATTATGTGTACTAATTAATGTATTTGTTTTATAAATGTAGACGACGATGTCGGATGACGGGACTGTCCAGCGACCCTCCCCGATGGCGGTGTTTGAGCGGACTCACCGTCGAGCACATGGGACGGGGGAGTACATCGACAACCGCGCTGCATACATTGTGGTAATTATATATTTGTTTAAATTATTCATTATATATTTATAATTTAAGTTTTATGATAAATATTAAACAAAAAATCAAACTCGAGTAAGAGACGTACAGCCGGACGGTGGTGCAGCGCGGGGGTACCCCCGAGGACTTTGACGCAGCATCGTGGGTCGAGGCCGCAGGTGGTTGGGACCATGGCCGCGTATATGGCTTCGCAGATAGTGGTCATGCGCGAGCCGTACTAGGGCCACTTGGGGCACCGACCCATCCGGTCGCTGGTGAGCGGCCGTCCACCTCTAGATCCAGTTATGATCATAGTAATAGGATAAGGACACTAGAGGAGACGGTCGCGCGTCAGACTGAGATGATGGAGCGTCAGAGTCAGACGATGGCGCGTCAGAGTCAGACGATGGCGAATATAGAAGCTATGCTACGCAACTTGTCGGGTCATCCCGAAGCAGACATCTCTTCGGCATCATCTAATCCATCATCCTCGAGTCAGTCCACGCCGGTGTACACTCAAGCACTCCAGACCCCGCCATATGATCCAGGCCATCCTCCATCGTCATCGTGAGATTTTGTTTATATTGACTTTGTTACTCAGATATTGAACTTGTTTAATTTATATTGACTATGTTATTGAGATGTTGATACTTCAATTTTACATTTGAATTGTGTTTATACTATCGTGGATAATTATGAATATAAATTTAATTATTTTGATGTATATCTTGGTGTGTATGTGATGTGTGAATGAATGTGTATGAGATGTTTGTGATGTGTGAATGAATGTGTGTATGAGGGTATGGGTGTGTGAGTTATGTATCAGATAAATGTATCAATGTATCAATGGAAATTTGAAATTTTCAAATTTTTTGGTTGCAGGCATAGGTCATCAGCAACGGCTTTCCCACGGTCGTCCGTGGGAAAGCCGTTGCTAAAAGTGTATCGAGAGCCGTTGCTGATGACCTACAGCAACGACTTAGCGACGGAGGTTTACTAACGGTGTTGCTACGGACTCAGCGGCCGTTGCTATTAATGGTATCAGCAACGGCTCCGGGTCTGTGGCAAAACCGTTGCTGATAATATTTTTAGCGACGGCCCAGTGGCCGTTGCTGATAATGTTTTGAGCGACGGCCCGAGCGGCCTTTGCTGATCCTTTGCTAAGTCATCAGCAACGCGACTTTCTGTCACGGCGCTATTGCAACGGCTCAGCCGTTGCTGATGACCATTTTTCTAGTAGTGTTTAACCTATGTCAGGATCCATACATGTTAAATGATTGAGGAATACTAAAAACGAAAACGTACTTGAATTCATCGCTGGAATATGAGAGATTAGGGCGGTCTTCCAAGTCAATGCATCGACCACAAGACGTCTCTGAATAATGGGACTTCTGAGACTAGAACGTAGTACATTACCCGGGGATTATAATCCTTCTATTTATAGAAAAATCCTAATGTAATGGTAATTTAAATTTTGCCCATCATAAAATCAGAAATTACTCCTAATGATATCTGTACAATTAAATCCTATATATTATTGAGATATCACGGGCCTACAGATAAATTACAATTAGATCATTTAAGATTTGAGTCGTTAATTTTTATAGTGACGGATGCACGCCTATTAATATGTGTTAGTCCACATTAGATTATTAAAAATTAATCCAACAAATTTGACTTTTTGCTATGGTCAATATATTCAGTCTGAATAATCTCCTTCTCGAGAAATTAAATAAAGCAAAAATGATAACGTAATTATTTTAAAATAAATAATTTCATGAATTAAAATTCATTTTTTATCTTATCATCTTTTATTTCATGAAATAAATATGATTTAGATATGTTATTTTGTCAGAATTTTTTAATAAAATAAATGCATACAAAGATTCGAATAAATAGGTTATTTATTATTATTTTTTAAAAAAACTATTAAGACTATAGGTAAAAAAATCCAAAAATAGGAGGCCCTCCTCCCTAAATTTATGAAACTATAAATAAAGGTATTTAATTTCCCACCATATCAGGTTGGTAGATATCAAATTTGTGCTTATACTATAAAATATTTCTCATTGGACCCTACCTTTTGTGAATGAAGATATATGTGGGGGCAAAGAGAATAAAATTCTTGTGAAAAGATATGGAAAGGGTTGAGCCACTTGAGAATTGAAAAATTGATGTTTCAAAGTCCAGCATGACCTTGACAAAATGAGCATGACTCATGCAATAGTTCAACCTTAGGGTTTGACAAAGGGTCCAACACTGGCCATCTTTTTGCATGACATGGTTGAAGATTCTGGGCTCCTCGATGTCCCTTTCTCATATGTGAAAGTTTTGGCAAAATGTAGGCGTTCAATTACTTTCTAATTATCATCATAATTAACATTAAGCAAGTATAAAATAAAATAAAAAGGTAACATGTGTAATCACTGCTACATTTCGGCTACGTGACCGTGCCCACTTTTGAGAATAGTTAAAAAAGTATTCATATATATCACTTACGAGAATAATTTTAAAAATTATTTTCTTAACCAATATACTATAGAAACACACAAAAAATTATTCCCGTAGCAAATGTATGAGAACAAATTTAAAAATTATTCCCTTAGCTAACATACTATAGGAACACAAACAAAAATCGTTCTCGTAGTCAATATATAGGAACGATTTAACAACCGTTCCCTTAGCTTATAATCTATGAGAACATAAAGAAATCATTCGCTTAGCCTTTATATTATGGGAATAAAAAAAATATTTTATTTTAAAATTTATATAAAAAAATGGAACAACAAAAATATACTCTATAATTTATTTTTTCTTTTTTACAATAAAAATATTTTTCTTAAATTTTCATCAAAAGTATTTTTCTTTTGGATTGGATATATGATTAAATCTTCATAAAAAATGTAAATGATCAATCTCATATTTCTAATGAGTTTTTAATTGAATCTTCGTAATCCAAATTTTATTAGGCTTGATTGTCCCGTAATTATTTGATGGAATTTAATCAATTTGTCATTAAAATAGTGATCAAACTCCAATCAATTTGTTTTGAATTTTCAAAATATTAATTGCCCATTCAAAGAAAATGAAGAAAAAAATATGTAATTGTGTTTAAATGATCAAGATATAAAACACAAAAAAATATTAAGACTATCCTAATATTATTTTATTTATTACCTCAGTCAAATCCAACGTATGCAAACGAATAAAATTTAATGCCTAAAAAATATCATATTCCTCTCTCACTATACTATGCGAAATATTTTTGCTATGTCATGCTTGAAAAATATTTTCTCCTACTATATTATGGTTGAAGAAAATAACATCTTTGGTTCTTCCACTTCCACACATCATCTACAAAATCAAGTAATTTTAGTTTAATATATGATTATGGAGTCTTTTGATCGTTTTTAATTATTAATTAATTTATGTAGGAAAATGATGATTTGAGAGATGAAAGATGAATTTCACGGAGGAGATGATCATCGAGAGGACTTGGCTAATTTGGAAGAGGAAGACTAGGCTTGACAGATTAATTTCACATCTAATAGTAGTACCTTAATTGTGAACTTTGTTTTTTAGTCAACAATTAATATAGTTTATGTTTATGAATAAAATTTATGTTTTGGAATGAAATTGTTTATGAATGTAATTTACGTTTATGAAATTGTTTATGAATGAAATTTATGTTTTAAAATTTACGTTTATGAAGTTTTACGATTCTATATTACTTCTATTATAGGAACACGACCTATTGTAACGATTTTACATACCGTTTCCATAAACGCCAACTATAGGAACGATTTTTCAAACTGTTCATATATGTCTTGGTCTATAGGAATGGTACGTTTCCAAATTGTTCATATATGTCTTGGCCTATGGGAACGATTTGCAAAGTGTTCTTATATGTTTGGGCTATTGGAACGGTTTGAAAACTGTTCCTATAGGCTTAGCTTATATGAACGTTTTTCAACTCGTTCTTATAAGCTTGGCCTATATGAACGATATGAAAATTGTTCCTATAAGGTTGGCTACATGAACACTTTTTGGAACCGTTCCTATAAGCTTGGCCTACGGGAATGATTTTTTTGGCAGCATGATCATAGGTAGAAAAAATATTCCTATAGCCTAGCGGAACGATTGATTTTAGTACACATGGGGAAATCATTCACATAGGTCTATGGCCATAGTTTTGTATATTTTGGAAATATTTTTCCGTCGTTTCTATAGGTCAAAAATATTATAGTGAGTACCTTCTTTTTTAAAATTAAATATCTTTTTAAGTGAAGATTTAAAAGTTATTTTTTTCATCGAGATATGCAATGTAATTATTACATTACGAGAGCCAACTATGACAACATCTTTTATGTTTTGTAGAAGTCCTGGTTTCAAACTCTAATATAGTCTACTTATGCTTTAAAAAAATTTATTACATTAAGATAACACCTCATTTTTTGATGATGCCTTCTTTGTCATAGGAAAAAGATAATTTTGCCCTTAAATGCAATAACAAAAATTATATGGACAACCATATTCTATTTCTAAGAAAATCAAACAGAATTTTTAATTTCAAAGGGCATGAACAAAAAGATAAATTCAAATAGATCCTCTTAATTTTAGTATAATTAGAATGTTATCTAACAACCACCAACGAAAACTAATTAGTTATTCTCTCCATTATTATATAAGATTTAAAATATTACAATATATAGTCGGACAAATAATGACAATGGTAATACAAGTTTAAAAAATAGAAAATGTTTTCAATTTTATTTATCATCCTAAATAAATAGCAACATCCCTAACTTTACACGGAGTTCCATTTAATCCCCAAAGTATAAAGAATTATGTTTTGATCTTAAAGTTTATTTTAATTAGTTCCACTTTCCCCCTAAAGTTTTGAATTGAAAATCTCATTTGACATTTTTAAATTTATTATTATTCTTATTTTAATCCTTACAATTAAAAAAAAATAAAGTTCCAATTTGGTACGTTAAATTAATAAATCTCAATACTTTTATCAACCAATCTTTCAAAGTAAGATATTGAGTTATTTGTCGTTGATACACAAGTTTCCATAATGATAATGATTGGTGGGGTTTAGGGGTGCAAGTGAGCCAAGTAGCTCATGAGCTATTTGGGATCGACTCGATCACTACAATAAAATAATGAAATACCGACTCGTTTTAATTGAGAAACCGATGTTGTTCAAATATCCATATTAGAATGAGAGGTTGAATAGTGTGTAGCTAAAACTAGGTTCAATACAATCTTTTCGATTCAAACCTGTTCGCAACCAAATTAATGTTCATTTAATTAAGTATGATGTTTAGACAAGTAAATATATCAAATGAAAGCAAGTAATTAACAAGGTAATGCAAATACGATTGATTATAGTGGTTCAGATAAATCGCCTACTCCACTACCTTGGCTCCACACCAAATTTTTTTAACCAAACATCTTTACAGACTAAGTGTTTCCCTTTGAATACAATGAGAACTCACTTCTCAACCCTTTGAGAAAGCCTCAATACCTATTCACTTAGGCAAAATATAAATCTACAAAGAAGCCTAAGATGTTTATCTAGCACGCCTTACAAGCTAACAATGAGTAATACACTTGAATAACGATGGAAAACAAGAACAAAATGAGCAAGGGGATGAACCAAGCTTGTGTGCTCCTTTCTTAGCCTTCAAAGCCTCTAACTCCTCAACTCGAATGATGCGATTTGAAGCCGGAGCCGAGACGCGAAAAACACTTCGAGTAGAAGATGAATCGTCGTAGCTTGAGCGTGGAAATCAACTTTTGAGGGCTTAAGAATCTCTCTTGAAGGCTTGAAGAACGGTAGAAGAGGGTAGATGAGTGTTTATGCGGGGTATTTATAATCCCTCACTCGAACAGGTCATCCAACATGCATTTTTTTTCTCGTTGGGGCCGCTCGGTCGATGGCCGATCGATGGTCGATCGATCGGCTGAGCGATCGGCCACCGACCGGAGCCCTATGTGAGTTTTTGGGCTTCTTTAGTCAATGATCGGCTAATGGGTCGGTCGATCGCCCATCGGTTGGACCTACAGTTTGCTGATTTTTGCTGATTTTTCACCTGATGTTCATTTCTGAATTTCATCTCCAAGTTTTGACTTGGGATTTACTACAATCGGGTTTAGGATGATATCCTAGAGTCATATTATATTGATTTTTATTTGTAATATTAGGATTCTACGCGATCGTCGTTGGAGCAAATTTTTGACATTTCTTAGCATTTTTCGGAACGAAATTCGCACGCGTATTGTATCATCAACCTGAACTCAAAACTCCACAAATGCATTAATTTTATGTTTGTTAAGGCAACCCTTGGGCCAACAATCGACTTTTTTTTAGGGCCTAAATAAGAATTCGGGCGCACCAAAAAAGGTTAGTTTGAGGGTCAATAATGAAGAATGAATAAACTATGAAATCGGCGCCGGTATTCAATCGGTATTTGAATATCGACGCCTAATATAGGCGTCAATATTCAAATATGTATTTTTTAATTTTTTTAATAATTTATATTATTAATTTATAAAATATATAACACATTATATTTTATTATAATAGTAAACTTGAGACCAAAATGAATCTTTTTAAATTTTATGAGCCAAAATAAAAATTAATATAAAATTTAAGTATCAAAATGAAATTTAACTTTTTTTATAAAATAACTCCTTATATATAGAGAATTATCAAAGAGAATAATTCCTTCCTTATATATATACGTACATAGTACGTAGGTTAGTTTATGATAAATATTATTATTAATTTTGTTAGTTTGTGGACCAGAGAATCCAAGGAGACAATATATACATTGGTCATTTGTTGGATTTGCCTCCACTATCTTACAATTAAAGATATATGTTGGGTGGAAAGAGGCGACATAAAATTCTATTTAGCAAGTGATGACAATGAATTTTAGTCCATCAATCACCGTAAAATAATTCATTTTTTAATTTAATTATTTTTTATGAGACAAGAGGAGAATTTAATTATTTTCTAAGTTGATTGATTAATTACAAAAGTATCTGAAACAACAATGAAATCCATTTTAAAATATCGCATGATAAAATATATATATATATATATATAGTGCTAATACTAATAAAAATTAAAATATTAAGCTATATTTGTGAATAAAGATATATAACGACACATATTGATATTTCTCGTGCAATTATTATATGGAGTTGTCCCGACAATATATACCTTAATATATAATTCGATTCAACATGTCATAAGCTTTTATTTTATTCCTTGCGTGCAATCTTTAACTAATTAAGAGGAATCTTTTTAAAATAATAATCAAAACAAAACAAAACAAAGCGGTGTTTGACATGATGCAAAAGGATTCACCTGTGTGCAGGGAGGAGCGTGGATCGATTAATCGATGAATTAGTAATTATTTTAATTGGTTTATTAATTTTAATTTTTTTAAATTATTAATTATAAATTAGTTCATTAACTTAGACTAATTATCATTTCGGTTTCGATTTAATTAACCGAGAATATTTGGTTAATCAATAAAAAATTTTAACCTATAAATATAATAATATTATGCAAATCACATACGAAAAAAAAATCAAATAAATATTAAATTTTTATTGAGAAAAAAAAATGAAACCACTTGAATCAAGATATTGTGCCACAAAAACTATTATTTTTATTTTTATTTTTTTAATATTTTTTATTTTTATTTTTTATTTTTTTTATAAATTTTTATAATTTATAAATTATTTGATTAATTTTTTAACTTAATATTAAGAATTAATAAATTATATTGAATCGGTCGATTAATTAAAATCGATAAACTTTTGACATCTCGGACCGAAATCGAAATCGAAAACTAATTTTTTAAAAATATATAAATCAAAACCGAAAAAATCAGTTCGATTAATCGAAAAAACCGATTCAATTTCGGATCAATTTTCCGATTAATCGAAAAATCTATTTTTTTTTCAAACCCCTACCTACCTGTCTACTTACATGTTATTCTAAACAATGACACGTATTGTCCTTGTCAAAAAATTTATGAGTTAGTTTATTAATTTAAATTAAAGCTATCTTTAAAGGGAAAAAGTTTCATAAGTGGAGGAAATTTTTTTATTTGAATAGAGATATAAAAATTAATTAAATTCTTGGATATTCTTATATCACTCTCTATATTATTCATATTTTTCTAAAGTTCTCTGTATCACTTATATAGTGTTTGGTATGCACAATTAATTTTATGATAAAATTGCTAGAATTCACATAGACATATTTGGTATAACAAATACATTACCAAGTAATGAGATATACTTTCCGAAAATACCCTCTTCACAAATATATTATAATATTATAATTAATCATATAATATAATATAATATAATTATTATATTATATTATATTATTATTATAATAGTATAACATTATATTATTATATTATTATATTATATAATATTATATATAATATAATATAATATAATATAATATAATATCTAAATTACTAAGGCAATCCACATTACCTACACAAGTGAGACACCAAACAAGATAATGTGTGGGGTCCAAATAATTTAAAGATAAAATTATCAGCAATCTGGATAGATTACCTCATACTAAACGTCTCCTTAAAGGCTCGAAGCGAGACTTTTCAAATTTTAGCAGCCAAAATCAAATTAAAAAAAAAAATGTAGTCAAAATAGCTTTCTTAAACTTAAGAGTCAAAGTAAAAAAATTAAATAGGGGGGGGGGGGAAATAGTAGTAACCAATTTGAAAAGTATATTTTGTGTTCTTTAGGTTCATTGAAGAGATTATGTCATATTCTTTATTTTCTAAAATATAATAATGCAATTGGCAAGTTGTCATTGATAGAGGGGAAATCACATCCTATCAAATGGAAAATTTCTAATTATTGGATAGAAGTAATTGTGACCTATACTTTCTCCTCAAGTATTATAATTGTAAGCATTTTCCAATTATGGATAACTACACAAGATAAACTTGAATATGATTCTATCATATTACATGTTATGGATATCAGTTCAATCAAAACTGAAATTTATGAAGGTTGGATTTGTGAACCACATTGGTGTAATTAAGTTTTCTATAAAAAATGATTTTAAAGGCTTGGCCCAAAGGTTGAGAAATTGGGCTAAAACTGATGTGGTTAAAATATATGCTAATTAATTGTGCACATTAGTTGAGCCCTATTATAGGATATTTCATTTTTGATACATAATCTATGAATTATATTTCCACATCTAACTTTCAATTCCATGTCCTTTTATACGGGGTTAATTTCATTATAGTCCTTTTAGTCAAATAAACAAAAAATTAAAAGGAAAATTATTACTTTTATAATCAAAATCGGATAAAATCTTATCTACCAACTCTTTTTTTATAAAAAGAACCGAGGATCAAGACAAATGAGATTTTATTTGATATTGGTTATAAAATGAAAATTCTATCCTTTAAATTTTTAAATGTAAAACTAACAATAATTTGGACGGAATAAACTAAAACTATATTATAAACTACATAAACTATTTTGAAATCTTTTAAAAATTGAGGACTAAATTGAAGTTGAAGTATAAATTAAAGAGACTATTACAACCATTTTTTTAAAAAAATAAGGACTAAAATAAAACTCAAATAAAATAGCAGGGTAATATTAACTAATAAGCTTCTCTGCCTAAATTCTCTTCTTATGCATTCTACAATAATAGTGGAAAAAAAATATATATGAGTAAGTGGTTCTTATTTCCCTTCGAGAAAAATAGTAGTTTTCTAACGATCAGTGATAATTTTTAATTCTTGACTTAATTATTTTTGTGAATGATAATAATTTATACCGCAATGAGTTTATTAGTGCAGCAATAGTAATAGGAAATGATCAACTATGAGTAGCACAGTTGATGATAATATATTGTATGTTGCATAGAAATATATGTTTCGATTCCTAGTATGATCATCTATTGTGATTTTTTATCTTTGTTTTAAAAAAATTATAATAGAAAATGACAATTAATTTATACTGCAATGAGTTCTCCTTAGATAGCACTGTTAGGATTGCTGGGTCTTTCTGATTTCGCATGCTTCTCCTCGGCCGACAAACGAAAATTGAGTGGTAATGTAATCTCTCCCTCTATCCTTATCCTCGCGTGCTCTCTCTGAGACATTTCTAAACTTTTGAAATAAATGGATTGGCGGGTGTGGTCTAGGCCTCACTTTCTATAAAAAAAAATTGTTAATAGGAAATGGTAGGGAATTTGAGGATGTTGGTGTAGCCCTAGCAGCACTTGGGTTGGATTGTGGCCCAAATTTGACCCAATTAGAATTTCTCATAAGGAAAATTAATTATATTATAGGTAAACCTCCATTATGCATATGCATTGGGGAAAAGGCAAACAACAAATGAAGTAGCCAAAATTTAGTTAATGTGTTAATTATACTAGCATTTAACACTGATATCTCCAATCAAACTGGCCCTATGCTAATTAATTATCTAAAAGCCAATATTAATATTGGATCGGGTTAGGCTAAAACCTGATCCAATCAAATATGGTCCTGCGCGCCCCAATTATTTCATTAATATCTTTTAATTAATTAGGCAATATTGAAATATTGTGATTGACTTCTGCCACATGCCAAATTGGGAAAGTGACCGGTGAACAATTGTAAATATTCTTGACCATAATTTTTTAGTGTAAATTACATTTATTTTTCATGAGATTTAGTAAAATTATACTGATCCTCTATTTGTTCAGGTTACAATCACCTCCATTGAGTAATCTTTTTAGGAGAGATTTGTGTAATATTTTATAAAACTCATGAGAGATTTGTGTAATCTTATTTCGTAACAAAGAAGGTTTGTGTAATCTTTTATAAAACTCGGGGGATTACAAGATAAAATTATAAATAAATGAGATATCGGTATAATTTTACTAAACCTCAAGAGAGGTCAGTGTAATTTACTTTAATTTTTATGAAGCTCGAGTTGCACCCAACCCATTTCGACGTGGCCATGCCGGTCACCAATACATAAGTATTTCTCATTAATGGAACGATGGAACCTAGGATGGTGTTTGGTTGAAGGATTCTTTATTGTATACTTATTTTTTTATTTGATTACAACTTGTTGACAATGAATAGATGAATCATAAAGAATAAATAAAAAATATTATTTTTTGTAAATAAGAAATATTATTTTTTACCTCAACACAAAAAATATTATTCTCATGAATGAGAAATACTACTCATTATTTCAACTCAAGAAATATTATTTCTCACGGACATTTTTCAATATTATCAATTAGTACTTATAATATTATATAAGAATATAAAAATAAAATTATTAAATTATTCTAATTACATATTTTAAGTAAATAATTATTATTTTATAAATAGTTTATATTTTAAAATAAAATATTTTTATTATTTTAAAATTAATAAATTATTTTATTACTATTATATTATTATTAATTAGAATAAATTATTATTCAATTTAAAAGTAATTTAGCAATTTTTTCTCTTAATTCATTATTTATTCCTAAGGTCCATACTATTCTTATTTATTACGTTCATAGTCTATTTTTATTCCTTATTATTTCATTCCATCCAATCAAATATAAAAATTACATTATCTACTAAGTTGGGAATTGTGAGCAAATAAAAAAATGAGCATAGGAAGGAGCGAGTTGGACGACAAACACGACCTGGGAAGGAAGCCGCCGGATCCGTCTGCTTCTGGCCAAATTTGGATCCTGAAGCCTAAAAAACCTCTGGATCCCAGTGTTGCTCCCAATATTGGTACATCCTCAATTGAATCAAGGCCGCGTTCTGATCCAAGTGGAAGCGACGTTGGCTCAGCAGGCGATCAAGGAATAACTACTGTGATGAAGTCTGGCATTGGGGACAACGCTACCCTAACTCATGAGCTTAATGCTGGGAAATTTAGCCCTAATGCAAGGAGTTCCAAGCCTGGATCCTGGGCTGCTTTATTCAAAGGTGCGACTACTCATCCTGGTCTAGAGCAACACAAATCGATGGAATCCCAAATAAGGGCTATCCAAGAGAACTCTACGAAGGAGGTGATGATTGAGGATGATCTAATGGAAGCTGCAAGAGCAAATTGGTTAAACTGTCTATATGATAAGTTTTTCGGGAAAACACCTCTCCTAAATTTGATTCAAAATGTGATGTTTAAGATCTGAAAAATAAAATTTGGCATGCAAGTTATTGATTTAGCAGCAGGGTACTTTTGTTTTAAATTCTCAAGTAATGAAGACCTTAACCATGTGTTGATGAATGGATCTTGGTTTCTTAATGGTCAAGTTTTGCTCACCATGCCATGGAAGGCCAATTTTTAACCGTACCTTGAAAAAATAGTGACTATCTCTGTGTGGATATAATTTTCGGGACTGCCAATTGAGTACTTGAACAAAGACATATTGCTTAAGCTAGCTATGAATATTGGGAAGCTAGTAAAATTCGATGAAGTAACCACCAGGGGGTTAAGAGCAAAATACGCCAGAGTGTGTATACTCTAGAACCTAAATAATTGTATCCCTAAGAATGGGGAGCAAATTTTGGCAACCTATTGCATTCGAGAACATCCCTAAATTATGCTATAGCTGTGGGAGGTTGGGTCATTTGGCTGAGAGCTGTTCTGTGGTAGTTGTTTCCAAAGCACAAAATGATATGAAGAATGGAAGTGGTGAGGATACTATTAAGAGGACTGAAACGGTTGACAGGAAGGCTAATGATGAGGGTCTATTCGGGCCTTGGCAGTTGGTGAACAGAAGAAGAAAAAATGGATGACAAAAAAGAGAGCAAGGGAAAGTAAATGATACAAATGCTCCAACCAGGCTACATATAAAAGTTGACAATGTTGAAGCAAGCAAAATGGCTGAAACTGTTAGGCCAAGTAATGTCACTACCAAGGTTCCTACCTTCAGTATAATTGAGCAGAATGATGACATGGAAGTATCTAGGCCCAAAGGTCAGTTGCAGAATCCTTTCACTGCCAATAAATTCTGCCTTTCAGAGATTATGCCGGAGGAATTCTTAGCCAATAAAACAAAAGTAGTCAAAGTTCCAATCAGTGTGGACAAGAATGTTGAAAAATTCCACAGGAAAATGACTGAACCGTTTGAAATTACTGTGAATGAGGTTATAAAAAAAGAAAATTCTAGAATAGTGGACAACTTTTTAGAATCTACAGTGGACTCACATCCATCCAGTCAAAGGAGGAGGAAACCTAACTCATAGACCATCTATTCCTCTAGCTTCCCATTCAATGCCAAAAATCTAAAAGGAAAAAAAAGGAAATTTTCAAACGATCTCAAAGCAATAGGGTCTGATGGGGACCCTTCAGTTGGAGGGGGCATTATTTCTCAAATATAATCTCTAATGAAGCTGCTGTCATGGAATATTAGAGGTGATCTCAAAGAGAAGGCTTGGGATCATCTTAGAGTACTCATGAAAGCCCACAAGCCTGACTTAATTTTTTGGATAGAAACTCATTTAAATGAGGACAATTCACAGCTTTGTATTAATAAATTTGGACCTCAATGGGAGGATACTTTTTCAGCTGGAGATGGTAGATCAGGAGGGTTGCTACTAGTCTAGAATAAAAATTACATAAGTGCTAAGCTGATTTTTAAATGCAGCCAAGTCATTAATGTAATGATATTCCCTAATAAAGGCAAAGTCTGGTTGCTTAGTGGAATCTATGCTAGTAATTGCCCTCACGAAAGGAGTATCATTTGGAAGTTCCTAAACAAAACTGATATAAGTCGCTTTCCCTATTTACTCATAGGTGAATTTAATTGTATAAGTGATCAAAGGGATAAAAGAGGTGGCAGAATATTCAAATGGGGCAACTCAATTGGGGATTACAGTGATCTTTGTACGAATGCTGGGCTGAAGGAAATCAGTTTCTCGGGAGGCAGATACACATGATATAACAATAGATTGAACAAGGATAGAATCTGGGCCAGACTTGACAAAGCTCTAATTAAGTGGGAGTGGATAAAATTGTTCAATCACAATAGCATAAGTCACCTAAGTAGAATAGGATCCGACCATAAACCTATTCTACTTTATGCTTCTAATAAGTAGCTCAGCAGTAGTAATACAAAATTCTTTGTTTTCGAACATTATTGGATGGAATATCCCTGAAATTGAGGACATTATCAGAGATAATTGGACTAATACAAGTGATGACTCCAATAATCTCACTATAGTTGGCAACAATTTCAGTGTAATTGCAAAGCTCACTACTGAGTGGTCAAAACATAATATCTGCCATATGGAAAAAGAACTAGAGAGACCTAAAACTGAACTAGACAAGATAGACAAGCTTGATGAATGTGGTCTCTGTACAGATGTTGAAATTGCAAAGATGAATGCCTTATCCAACAAAATAGTGGCTCGAAATAGACAACTGCATTTGAAAAGGTGGTCAAATGCAAGATCTAAATGACTTGAGGGGAATGATAAGAACACTAAATATTTCCATAGCCTTGCAAAATTTAAGAGGAGCTGGAATTACATTTCCGAGATAACTGTCAATAGTGTTCAAATCAGTGACCCAAAAAGCATTGTGGAGAACTTTGCAAACTGGTATAAGGATCTATGGAAGGAGGAGCAAGGGATGTTTCAGTTCTGGACTGGCAATTTGCAAAAAAATTAAAGTGGAGCAGATTATCAGGTGTAAAAAGAAGGTACCTTTGCAATGATTTCACTGACAAGGAGATATGAAATGCAGTCAATAGTTTGGGCAGGGGGAAAGCCTCAGGGCCTGATGGTTTCAATGTAGAATTCTACATTAAATGCTGGAACATCATCAAGAATTCCATCATGCTTGCTATCAAAGAATTTTCTGTAAGTGCCAGTCTGCCTTGCGCATGGTGTGATACTAATCTAATCTTCATCCCTAAATCAGATGGGCCTACCAAGATAACTGACTATAGGCCTATTGCATTATGCAATGTCCTATATAAGATTCTTTCCAAGGCAATTGTCAACAGGATTAGGCCTTGTATCAAACGTTTAATATCCAAAGAGCAAAATGCTTTCATTGAGAGGAGAAACATCCAAGACAATATATTAATTGCAAATGAAGTTGTTGGCTTAGTTAATAAATCAAAGAGGAAATGGCCCTTCATAATCCTAAAGCTGGACCTTAAGAAGGCATTTGATAGGGTATCATGGGAAGCAGTTGACAGAATTATGGATTTCATGTGTTTTCCATTAAAAATCAGGAACTGGGTACAAGCTTGCCTAAGATCTGCCAAGTTTTGTTGCAGTATCAATGGCATTAAATCTGATGGCTTTCCGAGTGCTAAAGGGGTCAGGCAGTGTGACCCCTTGTCACCTTATGTATTCATACTCATGCAGGACCTTCTGTCAAAGATTCTGGATTATTATTCAGAGCAAGGTATCATCAGCTGTTTTAAGTATAAAGATATGAAACTTAGTCACCTAGCATATGCAGATGACTTGCTAATTGTTGTCAAGGGCAATTCAAAAAACTGCAGAAATGTTGTGGAGACCATCAATCTCTATTGTAAGCTTACTGACCAAAAGATAAGTAAGTCCAAGTCTGAAATTTTCTTCCTCTTGAATTGTTCTGGCAGTGTGAGAAAGGAATTAAGCAAGGCAACTGGGTTTAAGGAAGGTTCATACCCGATGAAGTACTTGGGTGCCCTTATTAGCCCTAAGAAACTTGATACAAACAGTCAAGAAATTATGCTCCACAAAGCAGCTAACAGAATTGATAACTGGGCCAGCAAAAGTATCTCCCAGGCTGGTAGGATGACCTTGTTGAACTCAGTCATGAATTCTCTATCTATCCACATACTATCCTCCTCCTGGGTGAATGGTAAAACTATAAGATTCAAAGTCTAGCAAAAAACTACTTATGGAGGCCGAATGCTGATAAGAAAAGAATACATTTAGTGGGGTGGAACAAAGTTAAGCTAAGGAAAGGAGCAGGTGGCCTTGGTATAAAGGATATAGAGATCATGAAACTCTCAATTCATGCCAAGAAAATCATTCCCTTTCTAAATAAGGAGAAGAATCTATGGACCAAAATTTTAAATAAGAAATACGAGGGATACCACCCCTGGTTCTTTCAAAAACCAAGTAAATTTTCTTGGCACTTTAAATATTTACATAGTGCAATTCAAAGTCTCAAGGAAGGCTTCTGGCATTCTCTTAGTTTTCAATTCTCTTGTTCTCATATTTTGACAAGTGCAGTCTCAAATAGGTTCTCTTTCTCCGCATGGTCGCGATTGTGCCTTAGTCGAGTAACATCTTTCGATGGGCGACGATGGGCGCAATCATTCTCCACTCTAGCGTCCAATTTGGATGATGCTTAGTGCAATCTTATATCTTCATATATTAAAGGGATAATAGACTAAAAAATCACAAGGTTTGTAAAAATTTTACGTTCTACTCGTGTTTTCAAATTTAGCCTATAAATGCACAACATTTACTTTCGTTTATGTCATCTACCAAATCGTCACGCGCCGTCTCAACTTAGCTGACGTGGAGGTAAACGGCGCTTGCGTGGCTGACGACTTCATATGTGGTTGATGGCCCCATATTTTTTTTCTCTCTCTTCTTTTCTTCCTCCCAATTGCTGCCATTTTTTTCTCATTTCTTCTTCTTCTTCTTCTTCTTCTTCTTCTTCTTCTTCCCAAAGATCTGCTGCTCCTACCTCACAAGCAGCAACACCATCGTGTTCCTTGACCGCATCGCCAACCTCCTCCAGTCTCCTCTCAACTGCACGACAACCAGCCTCCGCCACGTCTATGCCAATGCTACGTACACCGCCATCTGCTGCACCTTCGTCGCCGGAGATTCATGTACCTCCTACTCCATCCGGCTTAGACAGAGCGACTGCAGCGCCTTAGGCCTTAGCAGCGCCTTAGGCCTTAGCCGCGCCACCCACTCGTCCCCTAGCAAGAGGCGCAGCTCGCTGTCCGCACTAGGAGAGCACCACATCCTGGTAGAGCTCCTCCTTGCAGCTTCGCCACCTCCACACATCCCGGACCGCACAAGTAGTTGCAGTAGCTGCAAGCATTGTAGAGGAGGAGGCTTCAAAAGAAGAGGGAACTCCATCTTCCTCAAAAGATCTAGAGGTCGAAGATGACGAGAGCGGGGCGCCGAGGATAGGGATGACGGCTCTCATGGGAGAGAAGAGGGAGGGACGAGTTCCACAGATGATGCCGGATCGGGCGACAAGGAAAATGACCTACGACGGGGGAGGGGACAAGTCGAAGAGGGTGATGGCAGTAATGGTCTTACCCTTGGAGGGGTTGTCGGGAGAGGGGAGCGAGATGATGGCGACGCCCTGGAGCTACATCATCAGCAATGGCGGGTCTCTATCCATCTCCATCATATCTTCATCTAATACCACTTCTTTGCCTCCCAAGAGAGAGCAAGTGGAAGAGATGGACATGGCGGTAGGAGCAGCAGATATTTGGGAGGGAGGAGGAGGAGGAGCAGATATTTGGGATGGAGGAGAGGAGGAGGAGGAGAAAAAGAAGAAGAAGTGGGAGGGAGCAAGTGGAGGAGATGGACGTGGCGGTGGGAGCAACAGATCTTTGGAATGGAGGAGGAGGAGGAGGAGGAGATATTTGGGATGGAGGAGGAGGAGAAGAAGAAGAAGTGGGAGGGAGCAAGTGGAGGAGATGGACGTGGCG
This sequence comes from Canna indica, assembly GCA_034359265.1. NCBI lineage: Eukaryota > Viridiplantae > Streptophyta > Magnoliopsida > Zingiberales > Cannaceae > Canna > Canna indica. Next base: position 71,656,683 of record CP136894.1, on the reverse strand, counting down.
GTAGGAACAACAGATATTTGGGATGGAGGAGGAGGAGCAGCAGCAGATATTTGGGATGGAGAATAAGAAGAAGAAGAAATGTAAAAAAAGTGACAGCAGTTGGGAGGAAGAAAAGAAGAGAGAGAGAGAGAAAAAAAAAAAAAATGAGGCCATCAACCACGTATGAAGCCGTTAGTCATGCAAGCACTGTTTTCCTCCAAGTCAGCTAAGTTGAGACGGCGGGTGACGATTTGGTAGATGATATAAACGAAAGTAAATGTTATGCATTTACAGGCTAAATTTGAAAATACGGGTAGAACGTAAATTTTTTGCAAACTTTATGATTTTTTAGTCTATTATCACTATATTAAATATAGTCATAAATGTAAAAATTTGTCATTACTATTTTATTATATTTTTAGTATTTTAATAAATATGAAAATTGTTGTTATGAAATAGGCTATGGATCGATCGTCCCTAATTTTTTTCTCACTTTTGCTACGCCAAAAACATCCCACCTTTTTTTTACCAAAAGGAAATATGCTTATTTTATTAGCTGACGAGTGTCAGGATCAAAAAAGTCGTTATACAAAATGCTCTCCAACTTCGGAAGCCAAATGGATGACCAAGCAAAATATTGTTTAGCAACATTTGCCCTATTTGCTGCCCAATAGGCAACTTCATTAGCCTCTCTAAAACAAAAAACAAAGTTGACAACATTACAACGAGATATGAGGAATGAGATATATCAACACTCACTCAGTAATGGTAAAAATAACCATGCAACACAATCATAGAGTTATTGAGCACATCCACCATAATTTTTTAATCAGTCTCCAAACTAAAATTGGGCAAAGAATGGGTCAAAGAGAACTTAAGCACATGTTTTATAGCCAAAGCTTTCATATGAAGGGCAATATCTCCTTCAAAGAAAATTTCACCTGCAGATTCAAAATGAGAAACATCACAATTAAGTTTAAGAAAAGTCCAAAGGTGGGGATCCACTTAACAAAGGAATTAATGATGTTTGAAGAGCCCTCAAACATATATGGATGTTTGGAAATAATTATGAGTGAAGGCTACTATCTTATTCACAATGTAGAAGGGGATATGCTGTCAAACTTCGTGCAGCAAGTTATTTCTAGCGTACCAAATGAACCAACATGAGTTGGCAAAAAGAATTGCTCTAAATATCTCAATCAGCATACGGGAGGAGGAACAGAGCAGCCAATCACCAGAACCCCAAGTAGTCCTATTGAGGGCAAAGATCTGAAGAGAGTAAACCAAGTCTTACAAGCCTGGAACGCGTGGGGATACGTTTATGTAAAAGTTTCCAACATAATAATTTAAACCAGGAGAAGTCTAAATTTTCCAAAGCGTCTTTAACAAATAAGTATTAAGGGAAGAAGTAAGACCATGGTCATGGTTTGTAAGAAAATAATATGCTGACTTAGTGGTAATTCTACCCACAAGAACCTTACTCCATATGTACATAAATGTCATCATAATATCATGCATGATAGAAGTAGATGTGCCTAATTTAATAAGCTTAACAAAGCTAAAAATTAATTGGTTAAATGCATTCCTAAGTAATTTCTAACTCCGCGAACAATTTTTATTTGGAGAATTGATTGTGTGCCGCAAGTCATGATATTTGCCAAAAACCAAATTAACCCATGGTTTAAATCATCTCCTAAGCCCAATGGGGTAATCTTTTTGGAGCAATCATGGCTCTAAGATAATTGAAAGGGAAACTATATATCCCTTTTCATGTTAAGGAAGAAACGTATGTTTCTGATCGATTCCCTTACGGCAATGTTAGGGGAAAAAATTTCAGATTTCAAGAAGTTAACAAATTGACCAGTAAATCGTTCATATTTCTCAAAAATATTCGTATCAGTGTTTAATCTCTTCCTATTGGCCCTAAATGCAAGCAGAATATCATCATCAAACATAAGATGACTAATCTATGATGTATTTCTAAATTTAAAAAGTGTAAGTTACTTGCAACATTAGAATTAAGTGTATTAATTAGTTAAAGTTTGTGATGTAAGGACATAGAGATAAGATGAGAGATGATCACATTGACGATTAATGCCTTTTAGAGAATTGAAAAATGATGATAGATAAGTTTACGAGACATGAAAAACTCACATTAGATAAACAGATATAAATCCACTCAATAAACTTATTTGAAAATTGGCAAGCCCTCAAAACAGATAAATTGGTAGCACAAGAGAGCTTATCATAATCTTTTTCTAAATCAATTTTGATTAGAATATAAGAATATATTTCTATCCTTAGAGTGCAACATAGAGTGCAATTTTTTGTGTAATAAGGATATTATCATGAATGTTCATACTCTTAATAAATACAGATTGTTCAATTAATTTTTGTGCAGTAAGGAAGATGATTTTTGAGTTTATTAGTAAGAATCTTGACAAGAATTTTATAATTCAAATTACACAAGAGAATATGCCGAAAATCTTTAACAATAGATAAATTAAAATATTTAGGAATAAAAAAAAACACAATTTTATTCCAATCAAATGTATAAAAGCAAAATTAAAAAAAGAACGCAGTTAAGCATTTCAACGTAAGTTGAAGAAATGATGTTTCAATAATACTTGTAAAGTTCAATCGTAAATTCATCAAAATCAAGGCTCTTATCATTCGGCATATGTTTAATAACATTTCAAACCTCCAACAAAGTAAATAGATCAATCAAGGAATGAGCAACAACAACGTCAATGGAATTAAAATGGTAATCAATTGAAATGTCCCTAAAATTATTATTAAAATGGTAATCAATTGAAATGTCCCTAAAATTATTATTAACACGGGTTTAAAGAGATTCATAAGTACAGGAAAAGCGTTCAAATTGAGTTTTTCATGAAAAACCGTAGAAATAGTAGGCCGGGTAAAAACATCAATCCTTATTATCATCTATATATATATATATATATCATAATTTATTAATTATCTTCTTCATGCCTCTCGCTGTCCCACCATAACCCTACAGTTAAACACACATTGTAATAGGAGAAAACATGGGTGTAGCTATGGCAGCTTCCAAGTCGGTGCTCTCCCAATAAGTGCTGCCCCTTCAGGATTTTGACACGGCATCCATGCGACAGAGTGGGACTTGTATGGACAGCCTGCCCATATGAGTCCCTATGGCGGGATGATGAGATCGTGACACATCATCCCGCTCGAATCTCAAAGCACTATCAACATCCTCTATCCTCTGCGCCTTCCTTCATTCCGTCTCCGTCTCCGCCGCCCCCCCACCCTTCCGTCGCCGCCTGGTGGCGCACCGTCCGCCTCTACACCGACCAGACCGGTGCCAATGTCTCCACCACCGTCCTCCTTGGCGCCGAGCACTCCGACCGCCGCTACTCCCGCGGTTATGCCCTCACCCGCCTCGACATCCCATCTTCCCGACAGAGATCGCCGACCTTTGCGAGGGCATCTCTGCAGCGCTGCCTCCAAGCTCCTATGTCTCTCTTCCGTGGTTTTCCGCCTACAAGCTCAGGCACCTTGAGCTCTACCTCATCATCAACGGCAGCCTCGCCTCCATCTCCATGGAGCTCGTCATCGACCCCGAGAAGCACCAGCCCTTCGACGACGACAGCACCATCCCCTCCAACCACCTCCACAACTTCAAGCATGCCGCCATCTCCCTCACCCTCCTAATCTACGCCGCCTTCGCGGTCGTCTTCGATCGCGTCAAGGCGCAGCCCCGCGATGAGATGACCATGCTCCTCGGCGCTGCCGCCTTCACGCAGCAGCTGCTCGTGTTCCACCTACACTGGGCGTGTCGCCATGTGGTCGGCGATCTCTGTCGGGAAGATGGCGCCGGTCTGGTCGATGTAGAGGCGGACGGTGCGCCACCAGGCGGCGACGGAACAGTGGGGGGCGGCGGAGGCAGAGACGGAGCGAAGGAAAGCGCGAGCATGTAGGGTGTTAATAGTGCTTCAAGATTCGGACGGGATGATGTGTCATAATCTCATCATCCCGCCCATAGAAATTTATATGGGCAGGCTGCCCAGGTAAGTTCCACTCGGTGCGACAGGGTCGGTCCCAGCCCCGTGCGCCCAGTGATTGGGTAGCACAGGTTTCGATGCTGTATTAATCACGTTTTCCATACAACTACTGTAGTCCTGTAACTGCAACTAATTAAATATTCATCTATCTCTCCTCTCTCTCTCTCTCTCTCTCTCTCTCTCTCTTTGGGTATGCACGTAAACAGATGTGGGAGGAATTAAAATCTATAAAACTGAATCATTCATGCTTTTCTAGCCGCAATTGTTTGAAGAGCAAACTCTACTTTGACTGGCTGCTCATATGGATAGCCTCCAACAATGGCCGGAGCCGGTCGTCCCGGTGCAGTCCTTATCCAACGCCAAAACCATCCCCAGCCGCTACATCAAGCCGCCGTCCCAGCGCGCCGCCGGTGACGCCGCTTCCACCGTGAAAAACATTCCAGTCGTCGACCTCTCCGCAGCGGCCACAGCCAAGGCCATCTCGGACGCGTGCAGGGAGTGGGGCTTCTTCCAGGTGGTAAATCACGGCGTCAGCCTCGAGCTGGTGAAGCGGTTCCAGGACTCCTGGCGGCGCTTCTTCCACCTCCCCATGGCGGAGAAGCGCCGCTACGCGAACTCCCCGGCCACCTACGAGGGCTACGGCAGCCGCCTCGGCGTGGACAAGGACGCTTTCCTTGATTGGGTCGACTACTTCTTCCTCCACTTCCTCCCTCCTCAGCTTAAGGATCACAACAAGTGGCCTTCTCTTCCACCGTGCTTAAGGTACCATTAATTCTCTACAGATCCAACTGATTAAAATTTATGGACGAGTAACTATAATTAGTTAAGCGCGCGAGAAGGGAGACCACGGAGGAGTACGGCGTGGAGGTGCAAAAGCTATGCAGGAGGGTGATGAAGGAGATGTCGGCCGGGCTGGGACTGGCAGCGGACTGCTTGCAGCAGGCGTTCGGCGGCGAGGAGGAAGGGATCTGCATCAGGGTCAATTTCTACCCCAAGTGTCCGCAGCCGGAGCTCGCGCTCGGGCTATCGCCGCACTCCGACCCCGGCGGCCTGACGGTGCTGCTCGTAGACGACAATGTCCGGGGCCTGCAGGTCCGCAAGGACGGCGCCTGGGTCACCGTCGAGCCCATTCCCGGCGCTTTCGTCATCAACGTTGCAGATCAAATTCAGGTAATATTAATTAATCACTTAAAGTATTTTAGATAAATTAATATACATTTAATTCAGGGAAAGTAAAAGGATGAATTAAATAATTGAGATTAATAAAATATATGCACCTGGTTCTGTAGGAACTGGAAAGAGGTGAATATTAAAACTGGGAATATATTTAGGACAAATACATAAGAAAAATGTGTCATTTGTACTGCCTGTTGTTCGAACGGGGAACATTTCATCCTGTGTGAGCTGAAATATATTCGGAATTTTGAGGTCACAAACAAAGTTAGCAAACAGTTTTCAGAGGAGAATTAATTAATTGTACTCTCAAATATGTATGATTTATATTGAAGTTATTAGTTCAGAATTAAATTAACATAATTCAGAAGACAAACTATTATACGTAAGGTAATTATATATACAATAATTTGTCGAGAAATAATAGTACAATTAATTTGAACTATGAAGCATCAAATTCACAAGACTTTGGACCAGTTCGATCGAGAAATTAAACCATATTGCAGGACTGGGGACCAAATCACAGCTATGCCATTTGTTCTGTTTAATTATACGTAATAATAATACTTGTTTTTGACGGGTCAACTTTTGGAAAAGAAATATGTAATTAATAATATATTGATAGTAGAGTAAATTACACTGACCTCTCCTCTATTTATCCAAATTACAATCACCTCTCATGAGTAATTTTTTTAGGAGAGATTTGTGTAATATTTTACAAAACTCAAAGAAGGTTTGTATAATCTTATTTCGCTATATGGGATGTTTGTGTAATCTTTTACAAAATTCAGAAGAATTACAAGATAAAATTACAAATAGAGGGAAAATCAGTATAATTTCACTAAAACTCATGGGAGGTCAGTGTAATTTACCCTTAATAATATGTTGCATTAACTTTGTAATTAATATATACAGATAGTGAGCAATGCAATCTACAAGAGCGTTGAGCATCGGGTGATAGTGAATGCCGAGGAAGAGCGGCTATCGATAGCCTTCTTCTATAACCCGAAAAGCGACATACCGATTGGACCGGTACCAGAGCTCGTGGTGGTTCGCTACAAAACCGTCCTCTGCCGGTCGATGAGCTTCGACGAGTACCGGTTGTACATCAGGCGGAAAGGTCCACGTGGCAAATCTCAAGTGGAGGCCCTCGAGAGCAGCATCGCATCATGAAGACGGTCGCACCTACCCTAATTAATTATTTTCTTCTACTTAATTTGAACATGCATGAATTCGATCTATTTCCAAAGTGATCAACTGATCCGAGTTGTAATTAACTCTCATACATTATGTATAAATAGTCTATCATGATGTCCATTAATTAATTTACTTGTAGTAATATTATATTTCTGCCTTTCAATCCCAAGAATAAATTAAGATGGAGACTTGTATATTTACTAGTATTACATATCTACTAGAACTGTATAATTACGATAGAAAAAAAAAAAAAGTTGATTCAGCTAACATAACATAGATAGACTAACTTTTTCACCCTTCATATATAATTGGTGTAATAGGTGGCTTAAAACTTTGATATGCTTTTGAGTCCTTCAAACATAAAACAAATTGGTTGCCAAAAGCGCTTAATTGAATATAACATTCTCTTTTTTTAAAAAAATAAAAATAAAAAATCACAATAAGTGATCATATTAAGATTTGAACCCTAGATCTTTAGATAACATACAAGATGTTACCACTAGAAATTATATATACCATTCTTTTTCACTAGAATTTTTTTTTTATGATTCCTTGATGTAGCTGTGTTGCTCTCAATTAGTTTTTCCTTGACTAGCATTAACGTGCAAAATATCCTTTCTTGCCATGATTGTATCGCACTACATCTTCTTTTTTTCGGAAGCGTTTGATTGCTCGCAAGTGCAAATGCAGCGCTCCATAAATAAATTGATATGTTTCTATATGGCTGCTCAATTTATCACAATAACCCCATAATATTTTCCATATGTTTGACGCAGCCACACCACTTGATAGACATTAGCCTATCGATTCCTCATTGTTTGACAGGAGAATTGAGTCAGTCTTCAGTTTCCCCACACAAGCGCTCATACCTCTGCTTCCTCCCTGTCTCCAACATGTTATTCAATTCATTTTCTTCCCATCACACTCGTTTAATTAGTTGACCCATCCTTTATTAAAAAATTTCCCTTCTTCATGTGAACATAATGACAGCATCAATTCCTCCGCCGAGCATCGAGATGAAGGATCAAGCTCGTCGGTGGCGCTGACGAAGTCCCCGTCGTGTTAGCGACAGCCTCGGGATCCTCCACTATTGGCTCGGGGAAGTCGGGGGCGAGTAAGAGTGGGGGACGAGCAGGGAAAGTCATGTTAATTACTCAGTGTAATTCCTTCATTTAGCTTAGTTGAACTCTCTCTATCTTGGGACCCGGTCCGTCTCATGTTAATTACTTTTTTTCTCTTTTTTTTTCTTTTTTTTAGCAAAGATAATGTATGGTGGGATTTGAATCCAAGATCTCTAGAAAATATTCAAGATGTTGTCATTAATTGTGCTACTCACGATTGTCATTAATTAATTTTTTCTTGCACTATCTCCATTTGTTCTAAATATGATGCTTAATTTGACTCTTAATGGGCTCTTCTTATTGCTTAAGAGAACTTCTTCCTCATCTTCATTAAAACCCTTGGTAGAGTATATAAGTGGAAACAATTTGATATAATTTATATTGCAGTAGAAGTGAATGATACAATCATGGAAGACTACGTAACATAACTTACTCTTATTTATACTACACTAACTGCAGAGTATCCACTTCTTAGTGTAACACCTTAGCTTGCTCACTTAGGTTGTTTGAATAGTGTCCCAAGGACCTCTGTCTAAATCATTTTACATTTTTCTAACATATGCCTTCAGACAAAAGTTAAAGAACATTTATTAGAAATAAAATCTAATAAATAGCTAGCTTATTTCATACATGTTAAGAAATACTTACATGTCCTAGCTACCCCCATCATATTATGGTCTTTATTTTCAATAAATGCTTCGCTACCTATATGGATGGATTGTGGTCCACTTCCTTTTTTAGAAACAGTGATGTAGACTCTTAGTTTAGTCAATTTGTTGATAGTTCCATCTAATTATAATCAAAACACACCATGTTGTAAACCTTTTATATATGAAGAAATGACTTATTAATTGACAAAAGACTAATTAATTTTGACTCCTTATTGTTGGCAAATCCTCCTCGATCCATCCACACTCAGGAACATGTCCTGTATATCTATGTGTATATATATTACCCTAGACCATTTCATAGGGCATGAAATGCCAAAGATTATAAAATCATTTTACTCGGCTATCAAAGGGGGACAACCTGAGTAAAGCGAAAAAGGAGAGGAAAAAAAAAATGAGACAGAAAGTTAATGCCGAGAAGCCCAAATGGCCATGCCCACTACATTCGCACCGCTAAGTTGCTTGCCTTTGAAGATGGTCGCGTTCTTGGTTTCCCACACGCTCCAGCACCAGATCGTGGAGATGTTGACGTGTTCAACGTTCCAGACGGGAAACTAGCAACTAAATTGTTGTGCTTCCTATTATTCTAAGTTTTGGCTTATAAGACATGAAGAAAGTTAAATGAGTAACTAAACTTGGTTATATTATTTTCCATTTTGATGCTAAAGTTAAATAATGGGGTGTTTCATTTACATAAATAGATTAGAAATGAAATGTTAATTCTAATGGTCACTTTTTTTTTCTTGGTTGATTGCATATTTTTTATAAGAAATAGGTAGATGATCATGAATAAATAAAATATATTATCTACTCTCAATCTCAACCCATGTAATAATATTCCTAGTTTGTTTTTTGTGATATTTTTTAATAATTGAACGAGTAATTATAACAAAACATTAATTAGTCTCACACCAGGAAATAACAAATTTAGATAAAGACTTATATATAAGTATGAGATAAGATATTAATTAAAATAGATAATGCACTAATTAATAAAATAATATTTAATTATTTTATTAGTGTAGAAGATAATTATTACAGCTCGACTCAATGGGATATCCAACTCACCAACTAAAAAACTTGAACCATTAACTTAACTAAAATATTTAAGTTAAAGTTGATAATAATACACCTACGTACCAAGCTTTATTAACCAACTTGATATCCAATATACTCCTGACGGGAGACTAAATTAGGGTACTATTATCTCTTCCACTTATGTTTTGAAGTCTTCATCAAGATCCAACTCAAGTCGGATGCATATGAGGCGTAGTCTAGTAACATCTTCGTCCCATCTTCAGATATTCCTTTTTCACATAATTAAGCTTTTTCATTATACCTAGGATTTTGTGATACTCTAATACCATTTATTACTATATGTTCGATCGGTTAATTGGTCACCAATTTTTCGTAGGTCTGAACCACTAACTTAATTAAAATGTTTATTCTAAAATTGATAGTTGTACACCTATTAACCCTTTTAAACCAAGGTAGCATCCAAAATATTATTGACGTGTCACTAAACATAAACATGACTACTATAATAATTATTTATCATTATTTTTAAGAGTGTATTAAAATTGTGTTTTTTATCAAAGAGTAATTACCTGAATATATCTTGAACTTTCGACTTTGTCTTAAATATATCCTAAACTTTTATTTCTCTAAATTACATTTTGAACTATCATATTTGTATCAATTGCATTCCTTCGTCAAAATTCTATCAGCTACTCTGTTAACCGTGTGACGTGACGTGCACACGTAGATTAAAAAATATATTAAAATTGAATAAAAAAGATTAATCAGTTTTGAATACAATAATATTTTTTAAATCTATGTGTGTATGCCACATCACACAGTTAACAAAGTAGTTGACGAAATTTTAACAGAGAATACAATTGATACAAATATGATAATTCAAGATACAATTTGCAGAAATAAAAGTTCATAATACATTTGAGACAAAATCGAAAGTTCAGAATATATTCATGTAATTATCTTTTATCAAATAAAAAGTTGTGTCTCAATTTGAAATGACACAAATGATGTATAAATACCTCATATTCCCACTTTATGTTTATTACCGAGTTAGTTATTTTATTAAAAATATTTTAGGGCTTTGTTGCATCTTATTGACATATTTTAGTAGGGGTGAGCGGGTCCGTATATCCTGTACTTTTTATGATACCTGGATCCTACCCTATATAGGATCGGTTCCTAAGTTTTGAAATCGAACCCTACCCAGTTGGAACCTGGAACCGGACCCTACCCGAAATCACGGGTTCCGATTCCGATTCCGGATACCCTGTTGGAACCTGTTCATATACAGGTTTTAGGGAACAAGTTTCGGGTACCCTGTTGGAATCTGTTCTGGAACTTATAAATAAATAGGTGTACAAGTTTCAATAGGGTTCCATGTTGGAACTTGTACCATGAAACCTATAAATGAACATGTTCCAGAGTACAGGTTTCGAGCACCAGTTCCGGTTCCAGGTACCCGATGTGTTGGACCCGAAACCGAAATCGGTTTTAATCGGTTTCTAAATTTTTATCCCGAACCCTACCCGAAACCTACCCAATCGGGTCGTTTCCAACTGATTCCGGGTCTACCTGGTACCCATGCACACCCCTATATTTTAGGGCGCACTTGTGAAAGTGCTTGACATTTTTTTTTAGTCTTACTATATTCTCTTAAAAATTAGCCTAATAATCCTCCTAATCACTCATAATGGCACGAGTGATAATATCGATATGTACATGTACTATGTCAAGTGAGACATTTGAGTGGGAGAAAACCCATAAATCAACATCAAATGCAATGAGAGGCTATTTAACATGGAGTTATATATATATATATACTTTTTTAAAAATATAAAAATAATATAATTATCGTTACAAAATTTAATATTGAGAAAATACCCAACATTATATCTTCCTCCTCTCTTTTTTCCAAATCCATAACCTTGAACTGGATATTCCTGAATCCATAAGTCAAAGCAAAAATTTTCGGTTTTGCCCTCATAAGTAATGGGCAGTTGGTTTGGACGCTGGTCGATCGGTTCAACACGGTTTAAGCAAAAAACTGTGCATTTTTTCCCGCTCATCTCTACTTTTTATTGCTCGATCGACCTTATATTTTTACTTTTTTACCGATCATCATTTCGTATTCCTTAGTCGTCGTTGTCGCCGTTGACGCCACTTGATCGCCAGAAGGAAACCGTCGTCCTCTGTTGTCTTCCCCGCTCAAATCCCTGGAATGAAACCGCCACCCTGTGTTCTCGCGTCCTTTGTTGCTTCCCAAATCGCTCCAATCGCCGCCTCATACCTCAGTGTTGCCGCCCCATTCTCCTGCCAAATCAAAGTTTAAAGCTCCTAACCCCGCAGGTAAGCTCCTCACTGCAACTTTGATGGTGTGCCCTAATTTTCAAAATTCAAGTGCTACAAATTCTAACTTTTATTAACTGATTACTTAGTTTTTATTTATTACCTTGAATTGTTACACATTTTGTTGTTTACTGTTTAAGAATAGCTCATCAAAAGTATAATTTCAATGCAATTTCATACTTCTGCAAAAGTATGGAATACTATTTGGTTATATTTGAGTCATTTATGAGCTTGTGCCCTAATTTTATAATTTCAAGATTTCTACAAATAAAATAGTATCATTTTAATGTGATTCCATACTTTTGCAAAAGTATGGATTTGTCAAAAATTAGGGTAATATTGCATTAATTAGCTTTATATAGACTTATATATGCATGTATATATTAATTTCATATTTTGAATGAATTTTTTTTTTTGTTAGTTATAAACTTTTAAAGAAGTATGAAATACTGTTTTATTTAGTACTACTTGGTTTTATTTGAGTCCAAGTACTGTATTTACATGCTAAAACCCTATGACCCTATTACAGATATATATATTGATAAACTTATGAAATAGTATAATATAAATGCAATTCCATACTTTTGCAAAAGTATGAAATTGTCATAAATTAGTGTAATATAGCATTAATTAGGTTAACGTTGACTTGTATATATTGTTTCTTAGCAAATTTATTGAAATATTTTTGAAATATTATAAATTCAGTTCTCTTCCACACTTTTGAAAAAGTATGGAATGGTCATAAATTGGATCAATCATGATTCAATAAGTTTTATGCAAACTTTTTTGTATATTTTCATACTCTTCTTTTGTAAATTAGTTCACTTCCATACTTTCGCAAAAGTATGGCATGGTCATATATGGGTCATAAATTAGTCCAATATTGAAACATTAAGGCTTATATAGACTTCTATATGTCATTTATCCAAAGATTCATTTATTTTCAATGAAATGTGGTGCTTAGTTTTTTTAGAATTACATTTGGAATATGAGGACCCAACAAAGCACTCGCAATGTTAGGTTTGCAGGTATGAGTTTGTTGTTTTCTTTGTTTATTAACGATTAGATCTTATCTATTTTTTTAAACAACAAACTACTTATGTTGCAGACCCAATTGATGATAGATGTGAGCAAGCTCCAAATGAACAAGATGAAGGTTATGGAACACATGTAGCAGAACCCTCTTATGCACCACCCTTAAGAGTGCAAAAAGGACATGAACATGTCCTTCAATGGACTTGCTATGTAGATAGATTTAGAAGGTTCCTCCGATTAGGTTTAGAGCACAATTGGGGCAACCTGCAAAGCATTCACATAAGTCCACAGGAGAAAGCTTTGATACAGACGACCCCATTTGGAATATTCCTGGACAGGAGAATTCTCAATGTCTAAGAATTTGCTTCTCTTAATTATGAAGCAGTGGGTGAAAGAAGTAGTTTTTAACTTCAAATGAAAGGAGGTGAGGTTTTTGGAATCTGACATGGCTCTCCTCTTAGGCCGACCTAATCAAGGAGAAATAATTCCAACTCCAGAGGAGGCAAGTGAAGCCACTTGCGAAGGCTATATGAAGGACATTTTTTTTTCTGATGGAGCAACACCTAGTAGGACCCAAATTGAAGACATAATGATTCAAGTGCATAGTTCTAACAATCCTGAAGATATTGAGGATTTTTGTCATTTGTACATTTTATATGTATTTTCCTGTATATTATTTTGTACGCTCGGATATCGTGAACCAGTTTATTTGTTGGGTTATGTAGATAACCTGAATGACATTAGTAAGTATAATTGGTTCAATTGTATATATTCATTCGTAGCCGCACAAATCCCCTCCATTGGGAAAAGAATCAGATTAGTAGTTGAATAACAACAAGCTAACCTAGCTGCCACCTACATGCGTGGTTGTGTTATTCTTTTGCTAGTTAGTATGATATTTTTTATGTCAATATTTTGTTTTATATTGTTAATAACCTATTTATGGATTATATTTTCTTTGACAGGGTTGGTTTTTTGAACATGTTCCCATTTTGGTTCCCAGAGCCATACCAGATAAGCCCAGATTGTGGAAATGAGTAATTATAAATTGGCAAACAATGACCCTCGATTCGAAATGGGAGTCTGTGACCCATGATGGAGTTGTTGAAAATCTTATTCCTTCACTCGAAGAACAACTTCTATTCCGGCCACGCACTGGGGTATGAAGTTACATATTGAAGTTACATATCTATTCTAGTTCAATACTTTCACCAAAGTATGGAATGATTTATTCTGATATCAAGTTGACTATTTTGGATTTCAGTATACTCTTTAGAAATGACATCCAAAAAATGATACATGTACTTGTATCCAATAAATTGATTTTCAAAATGGTATTTTCTCTAATTCCATACTTTCACCAAACTACGAAATGACTTTTTATTATGTAATTTTTCTCAGACGGCGAAAGATCTCTTGATTGATTTTGTAACAGAATACTGCCAAGAGCACATCAATAGATATTTGCAAAGGCAAATAAGGGAAAAAAGAAGACTGAAGAAGAGATCCACCCCTGATGTATGCCCTCTAGTTATATACTTTGGTGAAAGTATGGAATGTCTTATACTGGTATGATTATTGTAGTTTTACAGAGGGTAACATATACAAGTATACATTACAGACAACAAAACTAGTATTTCCTCTAGTTCAAATGAATTACATGATGTAGATACAATTCTGAAGTCTGTGAATCATCATCAATTGGATAAACATTCATGGAGTTTACCATTGTTGTACGAAATGGTACACTAGATGAGGGGATGAATAGTGTGTTATCTAAATCTATTTGCCTAATTTCGATTTTAATCGTTTCTTAAATTATTTAGGCAAATTGTAATTTTACGATTAAATACGGAAGCAAGATAAACCAATTAAGTACAAACAAAAGATAACAATGCTAACACACTGATTTATAGTGGTTCGACCCCAATGCCTACTCCACTATCTAAACACCCTCCTTAGGATTTCCAAACTAAATTTACTAGATTATATCTTGTTTCCCTTACAATGAGGACTTTACACCAAAAAGTTTCTGCTCTCCAACTGAAGGCGCTTCCACACCCGAAAGTATCCCACCTTCTTACCGAGAGCACTCTCTCACCTCAACCTAATGGACAACTAGAACTAATCCTAGTAAACCACGTTTATAACGGTGGAATTAAGCCTCAACACAAAGGCAACCACCAACTCAATCAACCTAGAATTCTAGGTTTACACGAAATCAAAATACAATGAAATAAACACAAAAAATACACAAGTAATGGAGCAAATAAATAATACAACATATACTTAGCTCCAAAACCGAGTCCTAGTTCCTTTTGATGCCTCAATGATGAATCATTTAAGGGTTGAAGGCAAGATCAAGGGTATATTATGGAAACTAGGGATTGTAAAGAGATTGTGGCTCAATCAAGCTTCGGGATTGATCAAGGATGGTTCAATGAAGTGTAGGAGTGATCAAAAAATTATTTACGGAAGGTTAGGTTTGGGTATTTATAACCCTGCAACGAAAATAGCGCGTCAACAAGCGAAAAACTAGCCATTTTCGACGTTCGGTCGCATGTTGGTCGACCGATCGATCGACTGCCCGCGACCGCTGCGCCTTCTGTGTATTATTCGCATTGTTCGATCGACCGACGGGTCGATCGAATGAATCGCGACATCACTGATCCCAGATCCGGTCGACCGACTGATCGATCAATGCAGTTAAGCAAGAGGCGTGATTCTGCAATCCTCAATCCGGTCGACCGAACCTAGACTCGATTGGGCAGTTTGGTTTTTTTGTTCATTTTTTGGTTCCGTCTTCACTAAGTCTACTTATATAACATTTATTAACTTTAAGATATAAATGTTATATAAGGATTATCCCCCCATTTGGATTCAATAAAAATATCTAAAAAATTAAAATCCTTAAGAATCAAAATCTAGTTTTTGGGGTCTAGTACAAATTTTCATAAAACGGAAATTTTCTAATCTTTTGGGTCAAATATGGTTAGGCTAAAGGCTTCCAAAAAATCCTTAAAAATACATCATTATCTAGTTTTAACCCAAAGAATAACTACCGCCATTTTTTATGTTAAGAAATTATCTAGGTCATATAGCCCTCCAAGGAGCTCCCTAGGCTTAGTGAATTCAGGGCGAATTTCGGGTTTTCATATTTTAGGATTTAGGATTAGTTTTAAGGTTCTTTGCATCATAAAGAGGATTTACAACATATCTGGACACCTAAACTTCAACTCTAACTTCTTGAAGAGTTTGAGCGCATCGACCAACGTCCTTCCGATTTTCTGATTTCTCTGATTTTTTGATCGCGGACGTCGTGCACTAACCGATATGGAACCTGAAATATTTCTCAATAAAACATTAGTTTCATATTTGTTATCATCAAAACCGAGATTAAGACCAAGGTTAAAAACCTTAAGCCAACAATCCTCCCTTTTTCGATGATGACAAACATCCTTAATAAAATATCTACAATTAAGCATAGAGCATATCAAACATGAGATTTCTCCTCCTATCAACATGCATATCTATATAATAGAACTCTCCCTATCTATATGCATGGTTTTCCTTTGAGGAATAAGATATCTAAACATGTTTAACTAGTTTGGACTTAAAAGAATGTCTCTAGTATCAACCTAGAGCAAATTTCATTCAATGAAATTTGTCTAAATACTAAATTCTACCTACTCATGAGAATTCAAGGATTTAACATGTAATTCTAATCATGAGTATAGAGGCATAATTTAATCTTAAACATTGAGGTATAAAACTAAGATTTTATGAAAATCGAAATCATACCTCATACTTGAAAATTTAGCCAAACTAATCTTTTTTATTCTAATTAGTCTTCCATTTACAATAACTTACAAGTATACTTCATTAATAGTAATCAAATCATGTCTACTAGCAAGTTATCATATTAGATAGCAAAGATGAGGATCAAATATCATTTGCAAATACTCACTTTGCTATGTAGTAGAGATTCATTTAAAAATAAGTCAAAGTGATACCGGAATAAATATATCAAAGAGATATGAAAATGTAAAATTTTAAAAAATAAGATCTCTAACCCTTCCTATTGGTTGAAAACTGAAAGACCACAATGAGCCTACGATTTAGAACCGCAAGGTCGTTTAGGCCTATTACAGGCCACATAGGTCTCCGAAGAGATCGGGAAATAAAAAATAAAAAATGGTTTTTTGAAATCATATCGAGAGTGGAAAAATCTCAACCGAATTATGCATAGTATCATAAACTTCATCTAAAATGGATTAAGGCATCTAGGTGAAAGCTTGAAGTTGCAACCATATAAGGATCCTTCATTCAAATCTTTGGTCAACTTCAACACATCATCAATCTTTCACCCTTGTGTGGTAGATCCCCCTACAAGAGAACAAGAAATCTTTGGTACTCAAATGTCTTTGGGTCCTTGGGGGTTAATGGGCTTAGGTACCCAAAGTATTTTTACAACACTATGGTTCACTTTAAAAGCACAATCATAGATGATATGCCCATATATACCACAACAAAAATAATGTACATGAAACTTTTTCTTTTCATTTTTAACATGGACATGAGATTTAATGTTAGAATGCTTGACATAAGAAGGACGATGGGCATGAGCATTCTTAAGTAAAATATTTTTCTTCCTAAAATTTCTAAACGATGAAACATTAGATAAATTATGTGTTTTCTTACGCAAGAGAACAACCTCATTTTTCAAGTCATTAATGGACTTATGCAATGCATGAGATTTAGATCTCAACAAACAATTTTTATTTTTCAAACTCTCATTTTCATTTCTAATTTTGGAAGCCTTATTTAATAATTCATCATTTTCAATCTCTAACTTTTTATTTCTATGTTTTAAGTTCTTAATTTCAAGCTTTAAATCATCATGGCATGTATCAAGCATACTAGTGTTCAATTTTCCACTTTCAACTTCTAAGGCATGCAAGTGACTAGTTAGCTTAGAATTCTCCTTTTTAATTTTCTTTATTTCCTTGTTCTTTTTCATGAGCAATTCATACATCTTTTTGCATTCTTCTAGTAGTTCTTCATAAGACATGTCAAGGGATTTAGAGCTACTAGAATCACTATTTTGATCATGACTAGAAGACGGTAAGTATACCTCATTCCGAAGACCCATGAGACAAAAGTTAGATGTAGCTTCATCATCATGTCTAGAAGAAGCTTCACTTGATTGGGATGTGGATGGAGAAGCACACTTTTTCTTTTTGGATTTCTTCTTCAAGAGAGGGCAATTCATCTTCTTGTGTCCCATCTCTTGGCAAAGGAAGCACCTAAGTTTTCTTTTCCGATTCTTACTTGTGCTTCTTTGGCTAGAAGTGCTTTGGGCTTCAAAACCAAGATTAGTACTAGGGAGATGACCATTGTCATCACCACCTTCATTAGAAGTGCCAATCTCTTCGATCTTGGCATAATCATATAGGACATTTAAGCAAGCCCAAATATCGAATGCGGAAGTACAATGCATGATCTTTTCAAATATATTATTTTCCAAAGAACAATATATGAAATTTGTTGCTTTAGCATTAAATTCAAACATATTAATTTGTTCTTGGGTCCATGAATTCATATTTTCCTTAGGTTCAACATATTTTATCTTTACCATGTTAAATACACCTAAACCTTGAGTCTTTAGAAAAGTATACATTCTACTCTTCCAAAGACCAAAGTTAGACTCATCGAACCTAGAAGGTGAAGACGCTATACTCTCTAGAGCCAATTTTGGATCGAGACAAGGTGTAGAAGAGATGGTGAAATCTCAAGCTACGAACCCGCTCTTATACCAATTGTTGTACGAAATGGTACACTAGAGGGGGGTGAATAGTGTGTTATCTAAATCTATTTGCCTAATTCCGGTTTTAATCATTTCTTAAATTATTTGGGCAAATTGCAATTTTACGATTAAATGCGAAAACAAGATAAACCAATTAAGCACAAACAAAAGATAGCATTGCTAACACACTGATTTATAGTGGTTCGGCCACAATGCCTACTCCATTACCTAAGCACACTGCTTAGGATTTTCAAACTAAATTTACTAGATTATATCTTGTTTCCCTTACAATGAGGACTTTGGATCGAAAAGTCTCTGCTCTCTAACCGAATGCACTCTCACACCCGGAAGTATCTCGTCTTCCTACCGAGAGCACTCTCCCACCTCAACCTAAGGGACAACTAGAACTAATCCTAGTAAACTATGTTTACAACGGTGGAATTAAGCCTCAACACAAAGGCAACCACCAACTCAATCAACCTAGAATTCTAGGTTTACACGAAATCAAAATACAATGAAATAAATACAAAAATACACAAGTAATGGAGCAAATAAATAATACAATATATACTTAGCTCCAAACCGAGTCCTAGTTCCTCTTGATGCCTCAATGATGAATCGTTTAAGGGTTGAAGGCAAGATCAAGGGTATATTATGGAAACTAGGGATTGTAAAGAGATTGTGGCTCAATCAAGCTTTGGGATTGATCAAAGATGGCTCAATGAAGTGTATGAGTGATCAAAAAATTATTTACAGAAGGCTGGGTTTGGGTGTTTATAACCCCGCAACGGAAACAGCGCGTCAACGGGCGGAAAACTAGCCATTTCCACCGTTCCATCGCATGTCGATCGATCGTCGCTCGACCGCCCGCGACCGCTGCGCCTTCTGTGTATTATTTGCACTGTTCGATCGACCGACGGGCCGACCGAATGAGTTGCGACATCATTGATCCCAAATCCGGTCGACAGATCGATCAACCGATGCAGCTAAGCAAGAGGCGCGATTCTGCGATCCTCAATCCAGTCGGTCGATCGATCGACCGATGGGCCCACTGTCAATTTTCCACACACTTCGGTCGATCGACCAGTCGACCGAATTCCTGCTGCCAATTTTTGGCAACATTCGGTCGACCGAACCTAGACTAGATTGGGCAGTTTAGTTTTTTTGTTCGTTTTTTGGTTTCGTCTTCACAAAGTCTACTTATATAATATTTATTAACTTTAAGTTAAATAACTTTAAAACATAAATGTTATATAAGGATTACCCCCCATTTGGATTCAATAAAAATATCTAAAAAATCAAAATCCTTAAGAATCAAATCTAGTTATGGGGTCTAGTACAAATTTTCAAAAAATAGAAATTTTCTAATCTTTTGGGTCAAATATGATTAGGCTAAAGGCTTCCAAAAAATCCTTTAAAATACCTCGTTATTTAGTTTTAGCCCAAGGAATAATTACCATCATTTTTTATGTTAAAAAATTATCTAGGTCATATAGCCCTCCAAGGAGCTCCCTAGCCTTAGTGAATTCAGGACGTTTTTTAGGTTTTCATGTTTTAGGATTCGGGATTAGTTTTAAGGTTCTTTGCATCATAAAGAGGATTTACAACATATCTAGATACCCCAAACCTAAATTCTAACTTCTTGAAGAGTTCGAGCGCGTTGACCAACGTCCTTTCGATTTTCTGATTTCTCCAATTTTTTGATCGCGGACGTTGTGCGCTAACCGATATGGAACCTGAAAGATTTCTCAATAAAACATTAGTTTCATATTTGTTATCATCAAAACCGAGATTAAGACCAAGGTTCAAAACCTTAAGCCAACAACGAATGTGTCATCTTCTTCTTCGACTTGAAAATCATGATCCCCTACGTCATATTGATCGTCAGTGAAGTCAAAATCAATTCAATTGTCATCTTCAGAAGTGAAAATATCATAGGATTCAGAAGGAATGACATCTTCATCATTGTTCACATATGTTTCAGTCTCCTCATCGCTTGTGTGGATATTCTCGACATATGTTCCTCCAATGGAAAATATCTTCCAATTACATCACTATAAGTAAAAATTGAATTTGGGAATTCCTCAATTGCCTCCACTTCTTCTCTTATCCTCTCATCAGCAAGCTCTTCCTCAATGTAGTCATACTCATCATCATCAAATGTCAAAGGGAAGTTCAGATCTAAAAATGGTTAACTTATTTTCTTGAGCCTCTTGAGCTACAATGACAGTGGCAGTCATAATTTCAACCTGGTTTGACGCTTGTTGTGTAGAAGTTTGTACATTGGCATATGTATCAGGCACAATAAAGTCATCATTGTCAAGATGCTGCGACCTACAATGATATAAGTTGATCATTATTTGTTTATCCGTAGTGAGGATGAATGACATATGTTTTAATAACTCAGAGGATATTGTCAGCATCAGAATCTTGCACCATAAAATTATGTGCATCAGTCATCACACATACACCTATAACCAAATGAAATCAGAATGAGTATGAAATAGACTATAGAATTCCATAATTTCACAAAAGTATGGAATTGAACAAAAAATATAATATCATTATTTTTATCATTACTAATATAGAATGATTCTACTAAATTAAACA
The DNA here is from genome assembly GCA_034359265.1 of Canna indica. Taxonomy (NCBI): domain Eukaryota; kingdom Viridiplantae; phylum Streptophyta; class Magnoliopsida; order Zingiberales; family Cannaceae; genus Canna; species Canna indica. Next base: position 71,635,664 of record CP136894.1, on the reverse strand, counting down.
AAAAACTAAGGACACTGATGATACAAACTTGAACGGATATACTTACAGACTTTTGCAAAAGTCTTGAAACAACTCTCAAGTTACAACTAGGGTTCGTCTTAAATACAGTGTAACAACCATTCTTGTTTAAAGTGACTAATAATGAAGGACTTTACTAATTTAACTATATGTGTATAAAATGCCGCTAAATATCCAAAAATTAGGGCATTAGATACTTTCATAAAAGTATTGAATCAAACAAAAAGAGTATATCGTTGGAGATTTGTTCACTAATATGAAATGTGTCTACATAATAAACTAAAAAATAAGTGAAACAATAGGTACAAACCTGTGACGGCTAATTCCAAACTTTGCCGAAAGTATATAATTGCCAAGGTATTAGTCGAGGTCGTGGAGAAATGAAGAGAAAACCTCGACGTCAACAAAGCAAGCCGCCAGTAGCAACAAGGTCGAGCTAATATGGGGAAGAGAAAACGATTGAGCGAAAGTTGCGCTTTTGCTTACGACGCGTCCGAGCACGAGGAAGAGCAAACGACTCGACGTCAACAAAGCAAGGCGCCAAGAAAATCTCGAGTCTCCAGAAGCTCTAACGCCGGCCGGGAAAGAAGAGCAATAGAAGATGATGAAGAAAATACGTGCTCCAAGCTCCACGTCCATTACTTAATTCTGTTTAAACCCTGTTGAACCGGTTCAAATCTTGTTGAATCGGTCGACTAGCATCCAAACCAACCGCCCATTACTTATGAGGGCAAAATCGGAAATTTTTGCTTTAACTTATGGATCCGAGAATATCCAGTTCAATGTTATGAATTTAGGAAAAAGAGATGAGAAATATATGATTTTGGGTATTTGCTTTTTAATATTTGCATATTTATTCTTCCAAACATATCAAACTTTTTATTAATATAGTTATAACTAAATACTATCATTATAATTAATTAATTTAATTAGTATATAAATCTAGCTGTTTAATAAATTAAATACTCCTGTTGGTAATACTACAAGTTATTTTTTTTTTCTCCCTTTCTCCTTCCACTCTTTATCCTCGATGTCATGTTTTTCTACTCCAATAATCTTTAATTGCATCTACAAATAAATATTTGTTAGCATATTGAAGCAATGGATTTTTAATATTTTAATAATACATAAAACTGTAACTTAATCATTTATTCTTTTATACCTAGCTGCAATGATTACAACTTAGTAGCACACATGAATAGATAAAAAAGAGTGACCACAATTCTAAGCGGCAAATAATAGATATTAATTATAGGCGCGTTTGGTTTGTCTACCTACACTGCAGGTAATATGACTTTTAAATTTTTAGTGCCTACGTGTTGCCGTGTTTAGTTCGAGCAAGTTATCAGCAATTCAAATCGTCTTATAATTCATATATAACTCAAATTTAGATCGGCAGATATAAAAATTTAAGGAAAATTATATTTTTGATCCTCATAGTTTGCTCCAATTCAAAATTTTAATTTTAGTCATCATACTTTATTTTCGTTTAGGATTTAGTTCCTACCGTCACATAAGATTTAAACGGTGCTGACGTGACTAACATATGCTGACTGGACAATGTTGACGTGGAGCTTACAGGAATTAATTTTGTAAATTATAAGGACTAAAACCAAAATTTAAATAATTATTTTTTCTAATAAATATAAAAAATTACATGATATTTTTTTAATTTATTTATAAATAACTATAATATTTAAAAATATTAAAATTGAACAAATTTTTTACAGATTAATTGAACAGTGAACTTATTAATATTTTACAGTATGTTCTGTATCTCTGAATATTCCTTAATAATGCTCATGAAATTGTAGCAATAACTTTGTATTATATTATTTCCACTACAGCAAATGCATGGGAAACCGACATTTATTAGAGTGAAAATAAATATTTTTTTGATGTTCGAAATCTAATTTAAACCGCTTTGAATACGCCGAATTTAGGATCAAAATAGAGGTGATGAGGTGAGGAGGTTAGGGGTGAGCTCGGGACATGACGGGCCGGGATTTGGTATGTCCCGGTCCCGTCCTGGTTTTGAGTCAGGACGCAAATATGCGTCCCGGTCCCAGTCCCGAATACGAAACATCCCGATTTTGTCCCGCCCCAAAAAATTCGGGACGGGACCGGGACGTCCCAAATTTATTAATATTAGTTTTTTATAAAATAAAAACAATATCTCTATTTATTTAATATTATTTATATTATAAATTGGGCCGGAACGGGACAATCCCGATTTTTTTTGTATCGTCCCGGTCTCGTCCCGATTTTTAATCGGGACAAACATATTTGTCCCGGTCATGTCTCGATTTTTAATCGGGACAGGATTTGTCCCGACTTTTCGGGATGATCGGGCCGGACCGGGACGGCCAGGACGTCCCGATCCGTGCTCACCCCTAGAGGAGGTGATCAGTGAAGAGATGAGAAGTTCAGGAGAGCAAGTTTTTAAATCATACAACTACTACGGAATTCACGCTAAATCAGGATAATTAACGGATAAAAACCGATGCCTAATGATGGCGTCAGTTTAAATACACTCAAATTAACGTAAATCATTAAAGTGTGCTCAAATTTAATATTTTTAAATATTATAATTAGTTATAAATAAATTTAAAAAAATTATGATTTTTTATATTTTTTAAGAAAAATAATAATAATTTTGATCCCTATAGTTAATTGAATTTTGGTTTTAGTTCCTATAGTTTATAAAATTTTAATTTCAGTCCCTATAGTTTACCACGTTGATCCCTGCAGGCTCCACGTCAGCACCGTTTAAACTTCATGTAACGGTAGGGATCAAATCCTAAACGAAAGTAAAGTGTGAGGACTAAAATCAAAATTTTAAAACTAGAAGGATTAAAATCAAAATTGAAGTAAACTGTGGAGACCAAAGTATAATTTTTTCAAAAATCTATTATTGCAGAGGGAGATATATACGTTGTATTCCAATATATTTTAGATAATCACTACTAGAAAAATGGTCATCAGCAACGGCTGATGCCGTTGCTGAGCCGTTGCTGAAGAGCATCAGCAACGGCTGAGCCGTTGCAATAGAGCCGTGACAGAAAGTCGCGTTGCTGATGACTTAGCAATGGATCAGCAACGGACGCTCGGGCCGTCGCTCAAAACATTATCAGCAACGGCCGCTCGGGCCGTCGCTAAAACTATTATCAGCAACGGTTTTGCCACAGACCCGGAGCCGTTGCTGATAACATTAATAGCAACGGCCGCTGAGTCCGTAGCAACGCCGTTAGTAAAACGCCGTCGCTAAGCTGTTGCTGTAGGTCATCAGCAACGGCTTTCGATACACTTTTAGCAACGGCTTTCCCACGGACGCCCGTGGGAAAGCCGTTGCTGATGACGAATACCTACTACCAGAAAATTTGAAAATTTCAAATTTCCATTGATACATTGATACATTTATCTCATACATAACTCACACACCCATACCCTCATACACACATTCATTCACACATCACAAACACCTCATACACATTCATTCACACATCACAAACACACCAACATATATACATCAAAACAATTATATTTATATTGATAATTATCCACGATAGTATAAAAACAATTCAAATGCAAAATTGAAGTATCAATATCCAAACAAAATAAGTTAAACAAGTTCAATATCCAAACAAAAAATCTCACGATCAAGATGGAGGATGGTCTGGATTATATGGCGGGGTCTGGAGCGCTTGAGTGTACACCGGCGTGGACTGACTCGAGGACGATGGATTAGATGATGCCGAAGAGATGACTGGTTCGGGATGACCTGACAAGTTGCGTAGCATAGCTTCTATATTCGCCATCGTTTGACTCTGACGCTCCATCATCTCAGTCTGACGCGCGACCGTCTCCTCTAGTGTCCTTATCCTATTACTATGATCATAACTGGATCTAGAGGTGGACGGCCGCTCACCAGCGACCGGAGGGGTCGGTGCCCCAAGTGGCCCTAGTAGGGCTCGCGCATGACCACTATCTGCGAAGCCATATACGCGGCCATGGTCCCAGCCACCTGCGGCCTCGACCCACGATGCTGCGTCAAAGTCCTCGGGGGTACCCCCGCACTGCACCACCGTCTGGCTGTAGGTCTCCTACTCGAGTTTGATTTTTTGTTTAATATTTATCATAAAACTTAAATTATAAATATATAATGAATAATTTAAAGAAATATATAATTACCATAATGTATGCAGCGCGGTTGTCGATGTACTCCCCCGTCCCATGTGCTCGACGGTGAGTCCGCTCGAACACTGCCATCGGGGAGGGTCGCTGGACAGTCCCGTCATCCGACACTGTCGTCTATATTTACAAAACAAATACATTAATTAGTACACATAATAACAAATAAAATATATAATTAAAAGATATACTTACCATACGGTTTGCGTGCACTGCAAATGCAACAGAGCCGCCGGTGTGACGCGCTGCTCCTCCCGACATGCGATTTCTAGCCGCATTCCGAGAAACCTCCTGCCATCGATACGTCGACCATATCCCCACGAGCTGGTCCCATATATCCGGAGTAATCCAACCGGGGCCGTATCCCCGAGTCTCCGCGATGTTAGTGGTCCCAGCTCAGGCCATCGCTTGGGACCGAGCCTGCCCCAGCTGCCCGTTGTACCTTGCCCGGGAAATAGCCTCCCAGGCAACGTAAATGAAGGACCACTGGTCCTCGGCCCATGTATAGCGAGCCTGCAAAATAATAATATCAGTACCAATATTAATATATCATCATGCATGTAAAAAATAATAATAATACGTGCCTCAAACTCGCGCCATAACATGTCGACGTGCTCGCTAGGCACGTGAGACCACGTAGGCCATGCCCCGTGCATGTATCGTCGAATAGTAGAAGAAATGCTCCTCGGCACTTCTTCTTGCTCGAACCTGCACAACAAAAATAAATGTTAATATTATATTATGATATAATGAATTTGTAATGATTCATAATTCATGATATATTACCGCTCCCCAATCACGCTAATCAATCTACGTGACTCTGTGGCTGATGGAGGCTGCCACCTGTTCGGCCCGCGTGGCCGCCTACGTCTGGATGTACTAGCCTCGGCAGTATCATCGGAATGAGGATCAACAACAGGAGGATCAGCAGCATGAGTAAGTGCTGGAGTCTCACCGATCGGAGACTCCGAAACTCTCCAGCGTCGATAACCACGACCAGACATATCTGTCGAACAGACATATAATCAGATTATTGTATAAATAGTAGAGATATATTTAATAAAATATATACTTTACAATTATTCTTCATCATCTGAATAATAGTCTTCGAATTCTTCTTCTTCCTCCTCTTCTTCCTCTTCTTCCTCTTCTTCATCTTCTTCATCTCCAGCTTCCTCAATTTCATGATCGTCATCATCAGCATATTCAACTTCTAATTGAATTGACGTTGTGTCTGCATCCTCGAGTATTGGAATAATACGATCCACAGCAGGAAGATCATCTTCTTGATAGAAACCAGGAGGATCATTTTCTCCTACTATCGGATCAATTTTTCCTCTACCTTTTGTCTTACAGACTACACGCCAATCTGCTCTATCTTTATTTCGAGCCGGATACTTCGCGTAATATACTTGTTCGGCTTGTGATGCCAATATAAAAGGCTCATTTGCTGCCAATTTCGATTTGTAATTAACCTCAACAAGTTTGTATTTTGGATGAACTTTCATGCCCCTTTCTGTTGTATCGAACCAATGACATCTAAATAGGATCACTGATTTCAAGCCGAAGTAGTGCAACTCTATCACTTCTTCCACCAGTCCATAAAAATTCATATCACATTCAACATAGGTTGTCCCTTTCATGCAGACCCCAGCATTCATCGTCTTCTTTGTAAATGAATATTCAACAGTGTGAAATTTATACCCGTTAACAAAATATCCGCTATAGCACGACACAAGTCGCGACGGTCCACTAACAAACTCAAATATTTTTTCATCTATTTCAGCTCTGTGATCTTTGCTGTAAGTCTGAATCCAAGTAGGGAAATCACGATTCCGTAATCTCTCCAATTCTTGATCGTTGTGAATAGAGTATTTTTGCACCATCTCAATGTCAAATATTTCAATGAATTGTTCAATCTCTGGACAATTGAGTAATACATACAAGTGTGTCAAATGATACTCTTCATCGCTTAAGTGTCGAGATAGACGAGAACCAAAAGCACGACCAGAGTGACAAAATATATTTAAACGTCCATCTGAATGTCGAACACCCCCGTCGTCATTACGTGGAAGACGATCAAATCTTATCTGTACTGTCGATTCAAAGTAAAATGAGCAGAATGTTGAAATTTCTTGGATGATATACGATTCAGATATTGATCCTTCAACAGCTGCGGTGTTCTTTACTTTTTTCTTCAGACGATTCATGTATCTTTCAAATAAGTACATCCAACGATATTGAACGGGGCCACCAACTCGTGCCTCGTATGCCAAGTGTATCGGTAGATGCTCCATCGAGTCAAAAAATGCAGGAGGGAAAAACTGCTCCAGCTTGCATATGATTTCAACAATATTATTTTCAAGTGTTGACATATCTTCGACTCGAAGGACATTTGCACAGATGCTTCTAAAAAACATACTTAATTCAGTCAACGGACCCCAAATATTATCAGGTAGAAGATCTCGAAATGCGATCGGAAGTAATCTCTGTATGAATACATGACAATCATGGCTCTTCATCCCTGATATTTTGCAATCATCGACGTTCACACATCGAGATAAGTTTGAAGCATATCCATCGGGTAATCTGAGTTCTTTTACCCATTGACAAACATCTTTGATCTGTTGTTTATTTAACACATATAGGGCCTTCGGTTTCAGATATCGTCCGTTGACCTCTTGTAACTCCAACTCTGGTCTTTTACAAAGTATTTTCAGATCATGTCGGGCTTTGACATTATCTTTAGTTTTTCCAGAAATATCCATCACAGTGTTGAAAATATTATCAAACACATTTTTTCAATGTGCATGACATCTAAATTATGTCGAATCAATAATGAACTCCAATAGGGCAATTCCCAAAAGATACTTTTTTTCACCCAGTTGTGTGTTTGGACAAAACCTGACACTCTTTCATTGCGACCAAATACTATATCTGGAAGTGTTGAAACACGTGCTAACATTTGTTCACTAGACAACATCGGTGGTGGCCCATCTCTTTCGACTCTGCCCTTAGTAAATTTATTACGATTCCTTCGATACTAGTGATGAACCGGTAGGAATCGACGATGACAATCAAAGAATGAGATTTTTCGTCCGTTCTGAAGACTGATTGATTTAGAGTGTTCCATACAATACGGGCAAGAGAGTCGGCCGTGAGTGCTCCAACCCGACAACATGCCGTACGCGGGGAAATCATTGATTGTCCACAAGACCGCGGCCTTTAAATTGAAGTTTTGCTTCCGATGACAATCATAAGTGACAGCTCCCTCAGACCACAATGTTTTCAATTCATCTATCAAGGGTCTGAGAAATATGTCAATTTCTTTTCGCGGACCCTTAGGACCCGGAATAATCATCGAAAGATAAATAAATTCATCTTTCATGCACATTGACGGTGGCAAATTATAAACTGTCAGCAGCACTGGCCAAACTGAATAAGGAGTTGCAGAATGTCCAAACGGATTAAAATCATCTGTGCACAATCCCAATCTGATATTTCTAGTATCCATAGCAAATGAAGGATAACATGTATCCAAATGTTTCCATGCTTCACTGTCAGATGGATGAGTCATTACTGTATCATCACGACTTCTTGCATGCCAACTCATGTAGGGGGCTGTCTTTTCCGACATGAATAATCTTTGAAGCCTCGATGTTAGTGGAAAATACCGAAGCACCTTAAACGGGATATTTTTCTGTCGGACCGATTTCTTCTCCTTGTAACGAGGGTGTTGACATACAGGGCATTTATCCAACTGCACATTTTCTTTATAATATAAAATACAGTTATTTTGGCACGCGTGTATTTTTTCGTACCCAAGCCCCAATTTTCTCATCAGCTTTTTAGTCTTATAAAAAGTAGGCTCAAACTTGTTATCAGTAGGCAGCATTCCATTAATCAATCCAGCAATCCGATCATACGCAACTCCGCTGATATTATAATCGGCCTTGATATTTAAGAGCTGTGTCATTGCTGAAAACCTAGTGTATTTAGGACAATTCTCATACAAAGGTTCATCGGCAGCTTTCAACATCTCGTAAAATTCTGCAACTTCTTTATTCGGTAATTCAATCTCTACCGCAGCCCCTACTTCTGTGATATCAACCGCTGTAGTATCTGGTGGGACTGATGTCTGAAGATCTGGCCGATCAACATTATCATTCAGGCGGAATTGACTCCCAAGACTATCAAGTATCATAGTTCTATAGGGATTACATTGACCGGATGAAGAAGCACCAGCAGAGGAAGATTCACCATATGTCTGAACGACAGGATTGCTCGACGTCCCGACTTCGCGTGACTCCCCGTGACAAGTCCATAGAAAATATCTTGGTGCAAATCCTTTGCTATATAGATGCAGAGTGACAGTCTCCCGATCCAAAAATCGTCCATTTGAATAAATGCGGCACGGACATCGGATTTGATCACCCATGCTAACGAAATTCCGATTCGAATAGGCGAAATTTAGGAAGTACGTTACGCCTAATCGAAACTCATTCGTTAAAGCTCCACGATCAAGACGTCGGTACATCCAACTTCGATCAGCCGACATGATTCTGTCAATCAATGACAATTTCTTTGGTTAATATCTTTAGGTGAGATTGTCCTATTCCATTCGGGATTTATGTTATTCGTACTGCACTTACATTTTTATTTTAACTGTTAACTAATTATTCTAAATTTCGACAGCATCTCCCTACAGTTCTCCGAATACGCATATCATCTGGGCGCGTATCGGAGAACAAGAGAGATGTTGCCGAATTTTAGAATAATTAGTTAACAGTTAAAATAAAAACGTAAGTGCAGTACAAATAACTATATTCCCAAATTGTCCAATCAGGGACAATTCAAGAATTGTACGTCGTATAAAAGATCATCTACTTCTTTTACACGAACATACAATTCCCGAACGGATCTAAGGTTTTGCTAAATCATATCCGATTCGTCGATGCGTACGTGAAACATATCAACTCGTCGGATGGGTGATTATTTTCTAAATGTTTCGAGACAGTTTGAGTCCATATTGGACGATTTCGACGCGCGTCCGAAGTGGACAATTCCGGCGCGAGTCCGAAGTGGACGATTTCGGCGCGAGTCCGAATTGGACGATTCCGGCGCGCGTTCGAAGTGGACGATTCCGGCGCGCGTCCGAAATTAATCTAAACACTAATAATTAATCTAACAAATTAAAAAATTAATTAACAATTATAAAATAATTAATTAACAATTTCAAAACAATAAACAATAATTAACAATAAAAAATTCCGGCGCCGGAGTCCACCCTCCGGCGCCGGCGTACAGTGGCCGGACACACTGTCCGGCCACTGTAGAAGGTCCGGCGGCGGCCATAGGCCGACCGCCGCCGGCCGAAACCCTAGAAATAGGGTTTCGGCCGGATTGATACCAATACTCCGGCCGATCAACATACCAGCAGCAGCGGCAGCGTCGGCGAGAGGCGTCGGCGTCGGCAGCAGCGGCGAGAAGCGTCGGCAGGAGCGGCGGCGGCAGCAGCGGGAGGAAGAAGGGTCGGGCGCGACTGGTGCCCTATATAAACTTATCAGCAACGGCTCACTCGCCCGTTAGAAAGCCGTTGCTGATAAGTTATCATCAGCAACGGCTCACTTATCCGTTAGCAAGTCGTTGCTGAAGATTAAAAAATCAGCAACGGCTCGCCTTTCCGTCAGAAAGCCGTTGCTGATAATTAAAATAATCAGCAACGGCTCGGTTTTCCGTTAGAAGACCGTTGCAGATACAGATATCTGCAACGGCTCGGGCGGCCGTAAGAACGCCGTTGCAAATAGCAACGGCTTGAGCGGCCGTTGCTGATAGCCGTTGTTGAAGATCATATTTCTAGTAGTGAATGATAGCTTAATCCGTGGTACAATTAGGGGTGATGGACTTGGATGTGTCATGCTGAGCCATCAACTTCCCGCATTGGAGGATGAAGCTTCGTGTTCCAAAATCGGTGTATTCAGACTCTATCCCCATGGATAATTGCGTACCAATTTCTCCTCTTAGTTGTTTGATGCCTCTGCAACCTTTTTTTGCTGACAAACTAGATTTCAGCGCACAAGGAACACGTTTCTGTCTTTCTGAGAAACACATGTGATGGCAACATCAGTTGCAGACAAGCCCAAAACAAGGACATATCTACTGCCGACAGGAATAGATCATGAACAATGAATGCCTACTCAATTTTTATAGATGCTAAGTTATCTCCATATTTTGCCTTGATTCAACTTCATGCATCAGGATCAGAAGAGGCATCACAACATTAATTGTCAAATCTACCACTTCTATTCTGCTTAGTTCGAGCATATCTTTTCATGGATTGCACTCAGTCCATAACGACAACGGGGACAAAAGTCTCATGGGAAACATGTCCCGAGAGCTCCTTTGGTCACTAGCAGCTGCACGTCTTGCTGCAGCGTCTCGTCCACAAAAGGAGGTTTTTGGTTCCAGGCTTCCAGCTATCGTGTCAATAAGAATCTCCTTGAGGATCCATCGAAGGTAGCCGGTTAAATGGTCTTTAGTTTCCTTGGTCCCACTTGAATACATGGACATGTGCTAGGAACACATCCTGGCAACAACTGATAAGATTGGAAAAAGAAATATCTGCTCGCATTTTGAAAACCAAACCAAATCGATGGAAATACACCAAAAACTAATCTCGAATCCAGTGAAGACTATGAGCAAAGTCGAACTTACCCTAATTTTTTAGCATTTTAGATAATTGAAAACAACCAATCTATTTGGTTGGTCCATGGCCGAACTCAATATCCAATCTAGGCTTAAGGACATGGATAACCATAAAACCTGTAAAGAATGACATTATAATAAGCTATAGTTGCTTTAACTGAGCACCCAAAACGCAAATATTTACTATTCATTCCGTACACATTTCTAACATATGAAATGCAAAACAGCGTATACATACAAATATATATACACACAATTGTATATAAATCCAATAAGTGGTGAAAAGACAATTAAATACGGTGCCAATTTCAGTAGCCAGAATATACAAAGTTTAATAGAATCCTCAAGTCAACATGTACAGCCAGTATTGATATTCCACTTCGTGGGATAAAAAAAATAGGATAATGAATGAATTTTAATCCCTTATTTGTTTGATAATTTAAAAAATAAGATTAAGAGAATATAAAATTAATTTTATATTCATGGATAAAATATTCTATCCAATTTTTCATCACATTTATTTATCATATTCTATCCCTTCAAGCAAACGGGGCATATGGGTTTTAGATTATAAAAATGATAATTCATCGCACAATACTTATCGAGGACATTAGATAGGAGGTGATGGGCACCGCTAACTATAAATATAGATCCAAACAAAAACCCACTTGATTCATACAACTTTTCAAATGTTGATCTGGGTAGGGATGGCAATCATCTGTATCTACCAACTAAAAACTGCATCTGCATCATAACCAATTCATATCCGCAAATAAAAATGAATATGAATGCGGATATGAATGCGAATACAAATATGAATGCAGATCTACACCGTATCCGCATATGAAACAATTATCATTTTTACCCATATATACGTTAATATATATTATATACGTAAATTTTATAATAAATTACATATGAAATCCTAATAAATTACATATTGCTATGAATTTTAATAAGGTAAGTTATTTTTTTTATTAAATATATCATTTATTAATTTTTTATTAAATGTAGCATCTGGATGCGGTGCAGATGCGAATAATACAATATATGCAATGTGCGGTGCAGATGCGAATAATACAATATACGCAATGTATCCCATCAGCTGCCATCCCTAGATGTGGGAGCCATAAAATGCCAAGATTTACAATATATCCTATGTTGATTCAATGTCCCAATGATCCATCAGAAAGCAGCCCACTTTTCATAATTGATCCATGCAACCCACCACACCAGCTGTAGACAATTTGATCAATATTCATACAAGATTTCATATCATCCTGAAATTAAGTTCTCCCAATATGAAGTCAACAACATAAACAAAAAAGAAAAGGCAATCTGGAATTTACAGATGGGTAAGATTAATTTCACTAGCTCAAGAGAATTCATGACAAACTGCCAGTGCAGGATGAAATCAGCAATGACTTGCAATTTTGTATTTTGATAAATTAACTAAACACTTGATAAATAAACACGGACGCAGCAAGTCCAACGTAAATCCAGATTCTGGGAACAACACTGAGTTGCTAATACCCATTACAGATAGTAATAACTTTTTGAACATTACAATTCTGTTGTTGGATGAAAACATTTTTGATAGGCCCTACCACTACTTAGTGACTACAGTTAACAACAAGGAGCTAAGCCTGAAGGACTTACAGGGTTTGTTGGAGGATTACCGGCACCAAATTCTTACTGCCTTCCTTTCTTTGAACTACAACTGGGGCACTTGTATTGCTTTATACTCTCAGCTTTTGCAGGTGTTATTTTCACGCACTTCCCATGGAACCATCTTTCACATACATCACAGGCAATCCAAAATTCATCTGCGCTGTAGCTTCCACCGCAAGTTCCACAAAGGGTCTCACTGTGTTCATCATCATCTTCACCATATCCCTCATCAGCAATCTTTGAGTTGCTTTTTATCAGTCCTTCACTTGATCGCTGTAAAGGAAAAAGTACTTACTGGTTAACAAATCATGGAGGAAAGCAGACAATTTGAAGATTCAATTATCATCACCTTGGATGAGAGTTTAGATTTGCTTGCACTGTCCATGCCAGACTTCTCTTTTGATTGTCTCCTGTCTGAAACAACTTCAAAGACAGTTGGAAGATCATTGATCATACTAAACAAGCGTTTCCTGTTGATATGAAGCAGTAGAATAATGTTTAGAACTTATTTAAATGTGTTCAATAAAAATTGACCCCAAAAAAATCATCAATCTGACTGTAAAATTCTCTAGCAGCTGATGCACATTTTTACAAACTATATTTACCAAAAATTTTCACACTTATATAAAAAGTATAAGTTCTAAGTAATGTTGCTTCGATAATCTAGAGATTTGAAGCTAAAATATTATGTTTAGGAACCAGAGATTGGCTAACAAAGATCCTTTTATGTTTCATTGGACATAATAAATAAACAAGCTTTTGACCATAGGTGAGCTTAGCTTATGGAGGTTATGATCCATCCAAAAAATTTCCTTGTTCATAGATTTATTTATAAACTTATAAGTAGTAAATTAAGTATATCTTAATTATATATTAAAAGTTTATTTATACCTTAAATATTTTTCAAAATAAGTATACATTTTTTTAATAAAATATTATACATATTACTCAAGCTTCATACTTGAGAAATTTGTAAATAAGCTTAAATCTATTGAGCAATTTCTCAGATCCAGATTTTGGGAATGAAAAATTCCCAAAACCTGATTTGAAGATGAAAAATTTTCAAAATCGGAATTGAGTGAATCGAATACCCATTTTACCCCTGACCAAAGTCTCTAACTTGGTCAAAATTAAAAAAAATATATATAAAATATTTAAAATAATTTAAATTTATAAAATATTTTTTAGGATATATTACACTGACCTTCTATGAGGTTTAGTGAAATTACATTAACCTCCCCTCTATTTGTTTAGGTGACACTCACCTCCCATGTAGCTAACGGTGTTAAATAGAGTCCGTTAGTAATGTGATTTTTCTCTTATGCCACTTGCCGAAAAATCATTAAAATACCTACATAAAATAATTGAATAAATATTTTTTAAAAAAAATAAAATAAAATATTTTATTTTAAAAATATTTTTAAAATACAAATTTTGAGAGAAATAAAAACGACATAAGGATATTTTTATCATTTAAAATAAGAAAAAAACTGTGAATATTTCAAAAATGCCATTAGTAAGCACATGACAGACACTCTAATAACAGTTTCCATTAGTATGAGAGGTCTGTGCAATCTTTTACAAAATTAAGGGGTGTTACAAGACAAAATTACAAATAGAGGGGAGTTCAGTGTAATTTCACTAAACCTCAGGGGAGGCCAGTGTAATTTACCCTATTTTTTATGATAAAAATAAGATATTAGAGAATAAAAAATATATTTTTCAAACTCTCTAATACATTAAAGACTTTTGTACAAAGTCTATAAATTTAAATTAAAATTAAAAATTATAAAATATTTTAATGTAAAATATTTTTCTAGATCATAATAACTCTTTTGTATCATTAAAAAATTGTTTTATGAATTCAAATATTTTTTAAAGAAAATTATGAAGCTATTATAGACTTTGCACAAAAGTCTCTAATGAGTTAAAGATTTTTGTTTATAGTAATTTTATAATTATAAAAAATAAAATTTAATTCATAAAAAATTTAATCTCTAATGCATGACTTTTGCCCAAAGTCTATAATAGTTTTATAATTAAAAAAAAATCAATTAATAAAATATTTTTTAAAATATAGAAGATGTGTTGTGGTTCAAAAAAATATTTTTCATCAAAAATATTTCATAATTTTTAATTTAAATTTGGATTTATAGACTTTGTGCAAAACTTTCTAATGATTTAGAGAGTTTGAAAAAATATTTTTTAGACTCTAACACTTCATTTCTATTACAAATATTTTTTTATAAATTAAAATTATTTTTTATATATTTTTATAATTTTTACCCAAAGAGGGTTAGAGACTTTAGCCCAGGGATAAAATGGATATCCGATCAACTCAATTCCGATTTTAGGAATTTCCCACCTTCAAATCCAATTTTAGGAATTTCTCATTCTCAAAATCCGGATCTGAAAAATTGCTCAAATTTGTTACGCATATCTAAGTTTGACTCAACAAGCTTTTTGATAAACAAGCATGACCATCTATTTCCGAGCTCAAATTGAACACACTAAAAGCCCTAGCTCAATAAGATTTATGGAGACCAACTTGAACATAGACAAATTCAGTTACCATTAATAAACTTATAATTAGTCAATTAAATATAGATTTATATAGAAAATTGTAATTCTCATGAATTAACTTCCCACGTGTATTTTTCGGAAAGTACCTAAAAAGTGTTTGGTTGACAAGAAGTTAATTCATAGAAAGTGTAACTTCTCATCTACAATATTTCTGATTGACATGAGCACTTCCTAGGAAGTACATATGAAATGATCAATATATTCTTCTTTTTATAAATTATTATTTTAATTTATATTATTAGTATATATGAACAAAATAAATTTTATTTATAAAATAATATTGTAACGTGTATATATATATAAAATATAATATAATTTTTCATATATAATTAATATAATATATACTTTATTATATAAAAAAATAATTTTTATTTATAATTAATATGAAATTTACATATTTTGCTAAAAAATTAAAATAAAATAAATAGACGAAGAATTCAAAAATTATCTAATTTCATAATGTTGACAACATAAATTATATATTCTACATGAAATACAAATGTGAGGCTAACATTGACTTTTTCTTTCAATTATAATGCAGGAAGTGCAACTTACATAGGTTCCCCTAAGTAAGTTACTTCATGCATTTTGCAGCAAGTTGCACTTAGTGAGGAAGTTGTATTTCTTGCAAAATGCAAGAATTGTGTCAACCAAACATAAGCTACTTTGGCTACTTCCCACACAAAGTTATGTTAACCAAACGAGGCCTAAGGTGTCGTTTTGTTGATACAACTTTCTGGAGGAAGTTGTATTTTTTTTATCTTCTTTGGTTGACACACTTCGTGCATTTTGCAGAAAGTATAACTTTGACTTCTTCGTGCAAAATACAGGAACTTACCTAGGGGGGCTTAGGAAAATTGCACTTCCTGTGTTGTATTTAAAAGAAAAAAATAATTGTATCCTCACATTTGCATTTAATATTTTAATGCTAGACTTAATTTATGTTTCAACATTATGATATTAGATAATTCATAAATTCTTAACTTATTTATTTTATTTTAATTTATTTTTGAACAAAATATGTAATTTTTTATATTAACTCTGTTAAAATAATAATTTATAAATAAATTTTAATTTTTCAATATATTCTAATATTATTTTTATTTTTATTTTAATATTTATACAAATAATATTATGTTATAAAAAGAATGATATATTGATCATTTGATATATACTTCCTAAGAAGTACCCATATCAACCAAACATATTACGGGTAAAAGATTACACTTCCTATCAAGTAATTTTTTTGTCAACCAAACACATTTTTAATACTTCCCTAACAATATAGGTGGAAAATTAATTCATAAGAATTATAACTTTTCACAAAAATTTACTTCCCGTATCAACCAAACGAGGCCTAAGAGGACATTCAGTTCTTTCTCAATGCAGCATAACTTCCATTAATATCAAGCTATGAACCCAGATCTATTAAGATACAAAGATAATTGCTATGCATCATTAGGAAGTAGTCACTGAATCTAGATGAAGCACGTGATGAAATCAACATAAACTAAATTGCTGGATCAAAAAGTATATTCACATAGTGCCAATTAAGTAATTCTGTTATTGAATGTAACCAATCATGAATGATCACAATATCTCATACTTCCATGTAGATTTTTATTAACATCATGCAAACTGCATAAACAAACTACTAAATACATTTTCATTTGTCTCAAACATGATTTAAAATCTTGTACCGCCCCCTCCGATATGAGGAGTATCTACTTTATTTTCAACTTTTGAGACAAGTATTGGGTAGCATGATTTAAAATCCCATAATTGTACTGATTTTGGTAATTGACCGATATTAGTACCAGTATGGCCAGTACCATACCGACAGGCAGTATAGTTTGGTACACTAGTACATTTTTTCAACTTATAATTTATAGCTTAAATGAGTAAATTAAGTACAAAACATCCATAATACAATAATAAAATATAGAAACGCCTCATTTTAGTCTCCAAATTCATAACTTAAAATGATTAAACGATTGAAAAATATCCATGGATTACAAATGAAAATACTTGAATTTTGAGTGACAATACAAATGTCCTAGAAGGTTGAATAATGGCATCCATATCAAAGAAGGTAGGCAGCATCTCTAATGTCGATTCCATAGGTCTCCAAAGCCCACATTTCAAATTTTTCACATGTCATGATGGTAAGAATACCACATTGACAATATACTTTATTTGGTGGGAGTCCATTGACTAGTCCCAGAATCACTAGACTCTGCTCCATAGTGTGTATGAGACTCAAGGAAATAAGAGCTACTATAAGGGGTTTGGGAGCTTTATATAGTCTCCAAAATCTCTTAAAACCGGTCCCAACAGCTAAAATAGTCATTGGAGCCGGTACATTCCTAACGATTGAAAAATTAATCATTAGGCATGCACCTCTACCCGATGGAACCAACCTGGTATGCCCGATAGTTTATCTATAGTGAGGTGTACGAGTATTGATTTTTCAAAGAACCAATACAAGCCAATCGTACCGCCCAATATAGTACAACTTTTTAAACCATGTTGGGCAATACATCAAAATATTGTTGGTATGCATTGGTACCGGTCATTCACTGAGATTGCTACGAGCATGGTTTAAAATCTCGATTTCGGTACCTGGAAGAAACCGGTACCATACCGACACTCGGTACGGTCCGGTACGGAAAACACCATACCAGTTTTTTTTTTAAGAATTAGATAAAACTCTAATAATATATAATTGATGAATAAATGCTTAAAATTAATATTCAAATGTCAAATACATGAATACAATGTTTAAAAGCTATTTGGTACTGTATTAGGATTTTTCACAGATACAAGAGAATTACATTAGAATTAATATAGGGCGACACATGGTATTTATCAATTATGTATTATTAGAGTTATATCTAACTCTAAAAAAAAAAAAAAAACCCGATATCGCGTCATACCGGGCGGTATGATACATATACCGTTCGGTATTACCATATATACCCGGTATTTTCAAATACCGAGTATATCGAATACCGAAATCCCCAAAAACCGATAAATACCGGGCTTACCGTACCGTTTCGGCCGATTTTTTAAACCATGGCTACGAGTATGAGATTTTAAACTTTGGCCCCATAGAAACAAAGGCAGAGATAACTAGTGACCTTAGAGACTAAATATGTGCATGTTCTGAACCAAGACTCCAAGATGATAAAGAATAAACAAGTCATGGTTCACGAATGTCAAAGTATGGTCAGCCAAATGCCACAACTAGCATATCTAATCTTTATTAGGAAATTCTGATTTAAAAGGCTTGACATATATGTCCAAGGCCTTCCACATGCAATTCATTTTACCATTACATACATTACTGTAAGTGAATTAATCATAAGTGTGTTATGAGCCGCAGAGCCACTTCAATAAATAGCTATCTCAGTAGCCAAGGCAGTAAGGTAGAGTGAAGAGAGGACCGAGGGCAGCTGTAACTTTGTCAATAAGAAATTATAAGGTAGTGCGCAAAGCTCTCATTGAGTGGTTATTGATGTGTTAATGAGAGTTAGCCTATGATGCAGAACCAAACAGTAGAGAGAGAGAGAGAGAGATGAATAAAGAGGTTGAGAGAAAATCAATTATTTCAATTCATAGAAAGTTGTCCCTAATGCCTCATGGGGCTACAAATATATAGCCTACAATTCTCAGCCCTAATGGCAATAGGAATCAAATTAAAGGAAACATCAAATTAAAAGATAGTAACATTAATTTACTCTAAAATCATGGCCTAAATTTAAGTTCTTATTAATGCCTGATATAAAGAAATTAACATGTTTCCTAATTGAGTCCTTTACTGCATTACCTTATACTTATGGTCATGTATTAGCAGAAATTATCTTAGTGAGGATTGGTGAAGTAGTGGAATGAGGAGTCTTGTTAGCGATGAGAATCTTGTACAAGTCACGGGGTATCATGATGTGTATACATATACATATGATTAACTCACAAATACAAGCATTAGTATGGTTTCCTCAAATATAGAGTTCTAAAATTGGAAAGTTCTCTCAAATGAGCTCTCTGACTTCCAGAGTTCTCTCAACCCAAAAAGCTCCATTATCCATTAAGTCCGCACTGACACCATTGCCCATGGATCCTGATCCATGCTCATTATCAAAGTCGAGTTGAGAGATCTCAGGCACGGATTAGAATCCACAAGCAACGGTGCAAATGTGAACTTATGGATAATGGAGCTCATTGGATTGAGAGAACTTCAGACCTCAAGAAGCACCTATTTAAGGGAACTCTCCAATCTTAAGACTCTGTATCTGATAATTGATGTTTGTATTCATGAATTACTGACATACATATGCATCATGATACCTATGACTTGTTTAAAGTTCTTACCACTAACAAGACTCAATCCACTACTTGACCAACTCTCATAAAGATACCTCCTGCTAGTACATGACCCATAAAGATAACTCTCACTAACACATGATTACATGAATAGCAACTCAGTTACAGCACTGCACTCCATTGATCATATTTCTTCTTGATAAAATTACAGCTACCAAGGTGTGTTCCCCTCTTACCAAATTTGATGCTTGTATTCATGAGTTAATGGCATGCATATGCATCGTGATACCTACAACTACTACAAAGTTCTTACCACAAACAAGATTCAATCCACTACATGACCAAATCTCTTAAAGATAACTCTTGCTAATACATGACCTATAAAGATAAGGATAACTCTCACACGAATAACTACACAGTTACAGCCCTGCAGTCCATGGCCATATTTCTTCTTGATAAAGTTACAGCTATTAACATGTGGTCGCCTTTTACTCAACCTTGCTGCCTTGTCTGATGAAGTGATGAAGTGATGAGCTGGCCATTTTTTTAACATACTCAAACCACGAAATTAGTGATCATTCAGAAAAATTCTAAGGGGGCGTTTGGTACATTACCACTTAAGATCACTTAAGATTACTGAGAATCTAGATTACCACCCAGATAAATTACCACTTTTAAAATTACACATTACCATATTTGGTATGTACCGGTAATCTCGCTAGTAATCCACATTACCATGTTTGGTATAAAACAGATTAATAGGAAACTTATATCTTTAACTAAAATACCTTCAAATAAAAAATAAAAAATAAAGTAAAAACAAATAAAATAAAATAAAAACATAAAAATAGGATAAATAAAAATAAAAAATAGGAATTACCAATTTACTATGAGATGAGGCAAATGAGATGAGGCGAGGATTTTTTCTATGTCAATAGAGGGTATTTTAGTTGGGGGAATTTTTGTCAAAAATAAAAAAATAACATTAGTGATCCACATAGCCACCCCCTCCCTTGGTAATGTGGATTACCACTTGAGTGGTAATGTAGATTACCATGTGCATCCATATTACAAGTAATTTGTTTCAACCAAACGCGGTAATTTGATGGGGCCCATGTAATTTTAATTAAGATTACCTCATACAAAACGCCCCCTAAGAGTTTTTTAGTCATCTTTGTTACAAAATTCAATATAATCAAGAGATCCCCGCTTACGAGGCTTTGACAATTTAGAGGTGGCAATGGGCCGGGCTGGGCCCGAAGATTTTTAGGGTCGACTCGGCTCAGCCCGACCCATGGCCCAAACACTTGGACTCAGGCCGAGTTTCGACCGGCCCGAAAATAATTAATAATTAACTTTAAATATAAAAATAATTTTAAAATTAAATAATTAAGCAAAATATATTTTAAAATGTAAAATATCATTAATAAAATAATAAAATTTAAAAATGAAATAAATATTAATTTATGTATTTTAAAATAATGTAAATTATTAACTAATTTATTAAAAAATTCAAAAAATATTTGGCTACAATTGGGCCTGAGCTCAGGCCAAAGCTTGGGGACAAGCATGGTTCGACTTTGATGGGGCTCCTAGGAGCCACCCAACCCGATCCCATAGGTTGTGCCGGGCCAAGCCCGGCCCATTGCCACCTATACTGATAATATAGCCTTTTTGATGGTTCTACATGCACAGTTAACTTTGCAAGCAAAGTTTATTCCCAACCCTTTAGCACTTCATAACCCAAGGGTTCAAATGTGCACCACTACATACATCAAGTGCATCGACCTCATGCTATGCAACT
Source organism: Canna indica (assembly GCA_034359265.1). Lineage (NCBI taxonomy): Eukaryota > Viridiplantae > Streptophyta > Magnoliopsida > Zingiberales > Cannaceae > Canna > Canna indica. The sequence continues at coordinate 71,614,369 of CP136894.1, read as the reverse complement.
TTTTTCGGCATTCAGGACAAGTCATCAAAATGTATAAATGAATAGTGTAAAACATTCTTGTAATGTCTTGTCTTCATAATGGAAAGCGGTTAGTAGGTTTTATTAGCCCAAAGCACTAAATATACTAACACAATTAACTCAATTAAAATATGCAATTGAGTATGGTACTTTATAAAAAGACCGAATTTTCTGATTATGTTTACCAATTAAATGCAAACTAGATATCATAAATAGAAAAAAATGAAATCAATACTAATATTGACCAAGGGTGAAAACTCAATATGGACCAGATCAAATAATCAAAATATTGGATTCGACCAAATTAATGTAAAATCTTTCTACAGAAAAAAAACAAAAAACAAAAAACAAGGAACAAGTGAAGGAAATTTGAGTAATAGGAAAAAATGGGAACAATCAACAAACATATTCAAAAATAAATCATACATGAGTCATGACATAATGTTTCCCTCTATTATCGGGTCCAAATTTGTGTGATATCATCCATTTGAATTTTCTTAAGATAATATCATTTGACATACCATAAACAATGGGCACCCATGATGAAGCCATAATAAGTTCATTCATGTCATCACATCTTCTACCCCGTCCTTTGATTTATCATATTTTTCTCTCCCTCATAGATTTTCACAAGAAGAATTGATCTGTTCCACATTTATAATCCTTTGATGATACTAGAAATTGGTTAAATTGACCAAATATCAGTGTTATCAAGAGGTGCAAAGGTGCTTGCCTAGGCGCCCAGGCGAGGCGAGCCCTCGGCGCCTCAAGATCACCTGAGGCAAGCGACTTTGATGAAGAGCCACCTCAGGCGGCACTTTCCTCTAGGGCACTGCATGTTCCAGGTGGGGTGGCGCCTGATAAAAAAAAGAAGAAAAAATGTGTGTACACCAAGCTTATCATCTCGTCGAGATATCGACGAGATAGCGTCATCTCGGCCAAAAAACTCATAGCGTCTAGACGAGATGACGGGTAGCGAGATTTCTGCCAGCTCGTCGAGATCTCGTCGGACAAGATCCCGGCGAGATGGGTCGGGAAGTTAGGAGAAAGCAGAAAACCTAACTTAAAAGAAAATGCCTCTTTAGTTTTCACTCGACATTTGCCCTCGCCCTGTTGCGGCTCACTGTTGCGCTCACCATTTGCCCTCGCCCTCGCCCTCACGCTCGAAGCCCATCTCGCTGCTCGCCAACAGTACACTCGCCTGGTTTCTTTTTCTTCTTTTCTTTTCTTTTCTTTCTTTTCTTTCTTTTCTTCTTCTTCTTTTCTTTCTTCTGGTCTCCTAGTCTTCTTTTCTTTTCTTCTTTTTTCTTCTTCATTTTCTGATGTGGTCTTCTCTTCATTTAGTAAAAATTTAAAATGTGCTAGTGAGCTGTAGTGGTCGAGCTGTAGTGGTTTTTTTTCTTCATTTTCTGTTGTTAAACTGTAGCTAAATTGATTTCTAGTGTACTGTAGTGTGCTAGTGTGTTGTAGTGTCCATTTTTTTAATTGATTTCCATGTCCATTTTAATTGATTGCTCATCTTCAGTGTTATTAATAGCGGATGGCGGCTCATGGTGGAAAGCCAAAAATACGCCATACAAATATGGTGGATGGCATTGCGGCGGATGACGGAAGCATGGCGGCTGAAAATATTATATATATATATATATATATATATAACAACTAAGAAGTAAGCATTAATAGGTAATAACATATATCAAGAACAATAAAATTAGAAACATTATCGGAAATAAAATTCACCAAATGTAACATAATTAAAGTAAATAAAATTCTAGAACTGTCGGTATAGAACAAATGAAAATACTATAGAACAAATGAAAAGTAAAATAAAAAAGAAAGAAACATAAAAAAAAAATATGACTAGAACTGTCGGTTGAAATTAAAAAACAAAAGAATAGAACAAAACACAACTACAAGCAAAAACACAAGTAAAATAAAAAAAGAAATAGAAAAAATATGAAGGGCTGTCGGCTGAAATTTAAAAAAAAAAAAGAATAGAACAAAAAACAAGTAAAAAATAAGAAACAGAAAAAATTCCTTTGTTGAGTGTGTAAATACCTAAAAAAACAAGAAAACTTAAATGAAGTGAGGGAGAGAATTGAATGGGAGAGAAATACATAAAAGAAACGACAAAAACTACTATCTTTTATGCTCTTTAGCTCTCTTGAGTCGCCGGAGTTCATTGCCGGAGTGGAGCAGCCGCCGGTAGGAGGGTTCTATGTTTAGAGTCCAAAGCAGCCGCCAACCTTTAGGCCTTACGAATTAGGGTTTTTTATCTTTAACCCTTTTCAGAAAATTACAAAAACGTCCTTCCTTTAAGAAAAAAACATGTAAAAGGCGTCATTTCCGCCATGGTGGATCGCGGGCGCCATAAAACGCCACGCAAAAACCGTGGCGTTGCGGTTTCCACGTGGCGGTTTCTCTAAAATCTGCCACGCCATGGCGGAAATTTGACAACACTGCTCATCTTACATCTATATTTAATTGGTTTTTTGTATATTCTATGTTTTTTAAGTTTAATGATTTATGTTTGATTTTATATATATATATATATATATATATATATATATATAATTTTATAATTATTATATAATTTTATAATTATTATATAATTTTATAATATATATTGTATTGTCGATACGTCGCGAAATGGACGATATATCGGTCGTGAAACGATTATCGATGTCAAGGTTCGCTACCGCGAAAGTTTTTTGGTCGCGATAATAAGCTTGGTGTACACGGGTTTGAACCGTAGCCCTCTTGGTGGACCAAAAAATGTCCAACCACTGGGCCAGGGTTACTTTTGTGTTTTAATGTTAACTTACATGTAGATAAGTAATATTTACTATATTGCTTGTTAAAAAAAACCTAAAAGCATTGGAACCGATTGTTGGTCCTAGTTAAAAATCTGATTTTTAACCTTCTTCCTCCCGACTCACGCACCGACTATTGGAGTTCCCTCTCGGCGCCTACTCACTTCTTCAATTCCTCTGGCACTAACAAGAGTTTTCCGGCAAAGAATCCGGGTATGTTTATTTCCGCCTGCTCACTTTGTTCTGGAATCAAACAAACACTTGATCCAATCTTCATTTGATTGACCATTTTCATTTGAACTCAAGTTGACAATCGTGATAAAATAATTCGTTTTTTACTCAAGTTGACCATTTTCATTTGATCCCAAATTATTTTGGTTGACTTCCATAAGTTCATGCAATTTCTACTGATTTCTAATTCTAGTTATTGGTTACCAGTGTAATATACCAATCTCAAGAAAGACTATACCAGGCTGATTTCAACCCAACTCAGCTGGTTCAAATTGGAATTAGCCAATTTTGGAAACTATGGCAGATATGTTATATTTGATGTTCCAAAAAATGCAGTGCATTTTAAGGCACCAAGGTCAACCGTTGCTTGGGGTGACAAAGTGCTTGAGCTAGGAATGCAAATTTCATATACATATATTATAACTTGAATGTATTTACCGGTAGAAGATACATGCAAAAAAAATTACTAACCAATCATGCTAAATCAAAAAATGGTAATCAAATTAGTCCATATTTAATTCCAAAACAAAAGAAAATTAAACATCCACCGATCCAAGTTCTATTGATCAATGACATCAATGTACTCCACAAATGTTATTTATGTTCTCATCTCTTCCATCACTTAATTTATATCCTTCAATCTCCCATTACGATTTATCAAGATAAACTTCCTCAGTTTCAAACTTTACTACTCATGAAGTTGATGCTTTTGCAAAACCAATCATCTTACACATTTGATGTATTAACCCCCATCTATCCAACCAACCATTCTTTGTGAATCATCAATATTGTTTGGCAAAATAGGGTCAGTGTTGTTGCACAAATTATGACGGGCACCAAGTATTGGTTGCACTTGACACGACAAATCAAGTATTCTTTTATGCTTCATATATATAATATCCAATCGCTAGATTTTTTTCTCTCTCGGCAAATTAATGGCCTTTAACAGGATTACCAATGCTTTAAGTGCCTTGACTTGGCAATAAGAATCTTTTAAAAACACAATGGCCTAGGTTTGAGTCTTGACGAGGACCTTTGAGAATTTTTCTCTTTTAAACTTTAAAGGAATGTGAGCACCTGAACTGAACTGCTCACCTAGATGGACCACTATTAAGAACACCCCACTTGGATGCTCTTGAGGCGCGTTACTTAATCTCATCACAGGAACTGAACCCCCAATGAGGAAACTGAATATACTATGAAACAGTTACCATCATGAAAACTTCAAAATATGAGAGTTTGATTTCATCATCATCTACGATCTACTACATAGTCTCAGAAGGAAACCACATGTTATAAGCAAGCTTATCTATTATATGGAGAAGCACAAGAGAATTATCAAGGATAGAAGAATAGTCAGCATTCATCATATGATTGGATGAGATCAAAAATAGTATGAGAGGCTACCATCAGGAAAGAAACACTAGAGATAATGCAAGCGAGCTAGCTACATAGTGCTTCACATGTGTGTAGTTGTGTACTAGAAACACAGAAAAAGAATGAGAGAAATGCCTAGAGACCTTTGCAATAGGTAGGACAATTAGACAACTAACCACTTGGAAATAGAGTAAAGAAAAATCTTACAAGTGCTTATATTTTAGTATAGGTAATCTTAAAACAATTTAAGTTGAGATGAGTTGAGTTGAGTTGTTTGACTTAAGTTTGGTTTAGCCTATTATTAGCATGGACTAAGAAAAGACATGTTTTACTTAAAGCAACTGGGAGTCTGGGACCCATTAGATATGTTAACTGTAAGTAAAAAAGACGTTGGTTTGAAGTATTCTCCATGTAGCCAAAGAATATTGACAATTACAAAGCTCACTTGTTTGGTTGGAACCCAATACAAACCCAGTCATCTTATGGAGTTGCAGCTGTTGCTATTAGCCACTCCTGTTGTTGTCATTGGTCTCATGACCTACTATTTAGAACAATGACTGATACTAAAAGAAACTAATAAATCCAAAAATGAGCATTTTGTAGGGTAGTGTAGCACATTTGTTTGTTCAAAATTCAACTAGTGTAGAACATGATCCATCCATTGAGTCACTGGTCATAAAGAACTCTTTGACTTTTGAGACATGGCAATAGCTTTTGGATACTAAGAATATAAATTCCTTTCCACCTATGTGATCATTTGAAACAAGTGGATCATTTATAGTCGGGGCGGAGCCAATGTATTGGCAGGGGGCAATTGCCTTCCTCTGAGATTGTTCAAAATCTCATAATATTATATATATATATGTGTGTGTGTGTGTGTGTGTGTATCTATATGTAAATTGTCCCCCTGAAAATTTTCGTTTTATATTTCCGAGATAATTTCCTAGCTTCGCCCCTGTTTATAGTGATTTCAACTAAGCTTCTAGTGAGTAAAAACATCACTATTTACCATTGGATAAGTTGGTACGTCGCTATGTCTATGTCATAGTATAAATTTCACATAACCCAAGCAACAAGTATCTTTTAAAAAATAAACAATACAATGAAAAGGATAACCAACAAAATCTTAAAATGGTTACTCCATTTAATCAAAAATTATAAATGAAACAGAAAGGTTTATGATTGCCACTTGTTAGAATTGGCTTATTTCACAATTGATCAGCCAATATAATGACAACATACGACTATAAAAGTGGGAAGAGGTCAACTAGAAGAACAAAATCAAAGACCATAGAAGGGTCAAACAAAAAAGTTTATCCTCCATATTTCAACTAGAGTTTCCTTGATAACTAACACTTCACAATAAAAAAAATGAGAGACAATCATATTTCTGTTAAGAGAAGATATTTCTTTATGGCAACCATCCTCACTTCTCTCAGGTATTTCCCACCAACATTTCCACTATTGTTTTAAATAATATATCAAACTATAACAGAGTGTTTTCTGGTCTTATATTAATCCTTTATCCACCTTGTTTACAGATATACGCATTTACTACTAATTGGCATACATAACATAATAAAAACAGGGAGTAATAGTTCAAACTTGAAAACCATACCTCTCATTCCGGTTGAGGCGCGCACCAAGGTAGAATGCCACAGACAAGAGCCACGAATCGCTGTGCACAGCGATGAGCGAGAGCCAGTCCCTGCGGTTCATCCCGTCCCTGGCGAAGTTGATCCCGAGCGCCGGCTCCGGAAGCTCCGGCGGCACCTCTTCCGCCGGCAGGTTCACCTCCCACGAGTCGTTGGGGTGCCCGTACAGGCACAGATTCTCCTTCTCTGCACCCATCCAAAAGAAACCCTGTCACCAAAACACGGCGGAAACCACCAAACCAGCCAGATCTGCGACTGCGCAGCAAGAGCCGAGAAATACCCACCCGGATCGCACTGTGAGTAGAACTCATCAACATCTGCGAACAACAAGGACCATCAAGGAAATCAGCCGAGCAACAATAATAACAAGGACATCGAGAGGAGGGGAAGAGGGGGAGGACCGTGGGTGAGGGCGCGGACGATGCCAGCGCGGCGGCTGCTGTAGTCCTTGAAGATCTCCTCGACGGTGCGAGGCGCGGAGGAGATGGAGCCGATTTCCATGGCGGGGAGCGGAGATTGCGGTCGGCGGCTCGCGGATCCGGTGCTATCGATCGAAGGAATAGGATAGCGGGGTAGAATGCATGCAGAGAGAGCAAGGGAGAGGAGAAGTAGAAGAGGAGCGAACTAGCGAACTGGAAGTGTTCTCGCGATCGGTAAAGAGATTAAAGAGATCGAGGGCAACTGGTAATCCTAAGACTTTGAGAGAGAGAGAGAGAGAGAGAGAGAGAGAGGTGGGGTTGGGTTTTGTTCAATGTTACCTTATATGCTTTTTTATGAAAATAGTAAATTTTACTTTTGTGCGTATGTGTTAAAAGTGGAGCCTGGAGGGAGTTGTTTATTTAAGGGGTAATTTAATTGTTCGAGTATTTATCTATTTGGAACCGTGTGATTTCGGACCCAGCAGGCCAGCAGGCCCAGCATAAACTTTAAATCTGGGGTACTTTTCAATTTGGAAAACTCACGAGAGTTACGGCTCCTTAGTTTTTAATATCTATCGACTATCAATTTACATCTCAACGAAAAATAATTTTTTGCATGAATTTTTAATTTTTTGAATTAATTTCTCGTGTATATTTTTTAAAAACTACCAAAAAATATTAAATTAATAAAAAATTAACTCATATAACGTGAAACTTTTCATAAATTAACTTTCTATTGTATATATTTTGTTATATATTTCATATCTTATTTTTATAAATAAGATATGAAATATATTCTTATTTTTATAAATTAATAGTTTGTTACATATTATTATATATGAAAAAAGTAAGTTTTATTTATAATTTAATATTTTTGACATATATATAAATAATAATATAATATATAAAAAATAATTTTTATTTATAATTAATACGAAAAATTGCATAATTTTATTTTAAAAATAAAATAAATAGATCAAGAATTCATTAATTATAATATTATTAACAACACAAAATATAAATTCAATATAAATATAATTATAAAAATAAATTTATTTTTCCTTTTAAATATAATGCATAAAATATAATTTACCTAGATTTCCATCGGTAAATTTCTTCTTTTTTTTTCATAAAATTATACTTTATCTAAAATATAGAAGATGTGTCAATCAATTCTTCAAGAGTACAATATTTTGTTAGAAGTCATGTCAACCATGTCCTATTGTTTTGTCAATCATGCATGGCCTAAATTAATGTATTGTCAGGAGGGACAATTGCCCCCTTGACATCTCCCCGTTGAATATTTATTACTATATTATATATATATATAGTAGTATTTTAACTATATTTGCTCCCTCTTGAAATATTTTTTTTACTATATAATTATTCTCATGACGTATGATTTTATATTTTGGATTCCTAAGATAATTTTCTAATTTCGCTCATGCAACTATGTCTTATTATTTGATGTACATAAATAGCAATTTTTACTCTTTCCGACCTTTTATATATATTTTTTATTTGTTTGCACATTTGAAAAATAAGAATAGATGAACGGTAAACATGAATAGTTGACACTATTATGGATGAATTAAAAATATCATTTTCAAGCTCTCAGAATATTCGTTATGGTTTTTTAATAACACCTTTTAACAATGGAAATAATTACTTCAATGAAAAAAAAATATTAAATTTTATCAAAAAAATTATTTCTACTTATAGGAGCATATATCATTTTAGAAAATAATTTGTAATTTTAAAATATCAAACAGTAGAGTGAAGTAAACTAATTGTTTTGGTGCAATTTTCTATTATAATATATACCAAATGATATATTCAGTATTGTTTTAATTAAATAAAGGAGGCGAACCCATAATTTTGAAAACGGGCAAAATGTACATCAAGTTAATCCCAAATAACAGTTTTGTGCTATTTATCCTTTTCATTAAAAAATTATTTATCTAATTCATGATGTATTATTTTAACACCGACTTAAAACAATTACATAAAGCTCAATTTTCTGATTCGAATGCGGCAATCTCAGCTCATACGTATGAGATAAAGCAACTAAAAATTCACCACCAACTACATCTCTCACACATTGCATTCAAACTACAGCCCAATTTCCCAGTGCAGATGTAGACCATCAACTCCCCTCAATCTCTAATCACCTTGAGGAAGAGCAGCAGCTGCAAGAAGATATAAGAAGCTCCCCCAACGGTGGCATACTGCAGCTTGCTCGTCCCTTCTACCTCCGGAAAATCACCTTCTCGGCACCTGTTGAATCCTCCGGCCAGCCAGCCCAAGTTCTTGTATCCTCCCTTGTGCAGCTCCCTCACCGCAATCATCGACCTCAATCCAAGAAAAATATCTCAAACTCTCATCGAGTCCCCCAAATTTATCACAAGAACAGAGCTCTAACGAAGAAGAAGGATTTGGGGCTTTGTTGAATACCTCAATCCTTCGCCGCAGGCGACGAGGAGCTTGGCGTCCTTGTCGGGAGCGAGGTTCTCCACCTGGGCGAGAAACCGGTCGTTTATGGTGGTGAGATACTGCCCCGTCCAGAGGCCGATGTAGCCGAAGTGAACCCACTTCTTCAGCAGCGTCACAGGCGTGGCGTCGGTGTCGGCCACGAAGAAGGGGACGTGGAGCGAGCCGGTGACCCGCGCCTTGGAGTACTCCCACTGCGGCCTTATGTCGAGCAGGCGGAAGCCTTCGGACCGCAGGGCCGCCGCCGCGTCCCTCGGCGGGATGGCGCGGACGACGCCGGAGCGGATTAGCTCTTGTTGGCCTCGCGGTGCTGCTTGTTGAGCTCGCGCTTGCGAGGTTGTGATTGTTCCGAGCTTGAGAGCGGAGAAGTGGATGCCGCCGGCAGCCATTAATGCAGCTGCTCGTTATGTGCTCGCTCGCTTTGTGTTCCGTCTCCTCTCTCTTTGGATAAAGACTTATCCAGTAGTAGGGGATGACAGTATTCAACATATGGACAAACTACCGTGAATATTTTATTCACCTTCATTTTTAGTGTCCACATTTCCTAATTAAACTATTACAATTTGTTATATATCAGTATATCACACTTTAATAAATGTAATATATTTTTTAACAATAATAAAAAATCATAATAGATTATCATATTAAAATTTAAATTCTATATTTCTAAAAAATATTTAAAATATTACCACCAACCGTGAGTAGTTAAATAATAAAAATAATACTTAATCAATTAAAATAACTATTATGCATTTATGCTCATTAATATTTGGTTAAATCTAAATCGAACCTCAGTTCAGTTTGTGAAAAATAACGAAAAATGTAATGGTCAAATTTTATGAGCTTGGCGCTGACAAATTTTATTAGGATCTGACCACCGTAAAGTTAACTGAGCCCACATTTTAGTGATAAAAAGTTTTGTATTACAGGACGTAGGGTTATTCACGGGTACAGATTTAGAAAAAAAAAACTGATTCGATCCAACTAAGTATAATCGGGTTGGGTTGGGTTCAAAAATTTTCACCTCTTAAACCTGACCCGATTCGGGTTGAGTCAGGTCGAGTTGTCAGATTTATTCGTTTAGGTAAAAATTAGTTTTTAAATTATTTTATTTTATTTTTAAAAAAAATACTTAAAATTAATTGTTTTAATATAATTTTTTAAAATAATAAATTAAAAATATAAATACTCAGGTCATCAGTCAGGTCTCGGGTTTCAAATTCTTAAATCTGAGACCCGACCCGACTATGATTGAGTTTGGTCGAACTATATCCAACCGAACCAGGTTGGGTCGGGTCCACCCAATGAAAAATCCCTAATAAGATGACACAAAGAATTTCATGTCACATGTAGGTCGAGCCAAGCTTGATAAGAATCCCATGAAGGTTCTCATAGGTAGGGGTGAGTTCAGACGGGCTTGGATTTAGTATGTCTCGATCTTGTCCAGATTTTAAGTCGGGAAGCAAATATGTGTTCCGATCCCGAATATGAAGCAATCCGATTTTGTCTCATCTCGATTTTTTAGGATGGAATCGGGACGTTCCGAATTTATTAATATTCTTTTCCCTACAAAATAAAAATAATATCTACATTAAATAATTAATAATGCATTGTATTATGGCGTCCCAAAAAATTAATATTACTTAATTATAAACCGGGTTGGACTGAGATAATCCGATTTTTTTATGTCGTCCCAATTTTTAATTGGGACAGACATATTTGTTCCGGTCCCATTCCGATTTTGAACCGGGATGAAATTTTTCTCGAATTTTTGGATCGGGCCGAACCGGGATGGCGCCGGGACGTCCCGACATGTGCTCACTCCTACTCACAGGAGTGAATCAAATTTTATTAAAAATGAACTTAGTATTATTAATACTGATCTAATTTACTAAAAAATGAGTTAAATTAATTCTATCAAGAACTTAATTGTCAAATTTGCAATCCCAATAAAACTCAGTAAAATGTTCTATTACAGAATGAAAAACCATTCTCTAAACTCCAAACGGTTATCTGCTTAGCGTTTTTTATTTTTGTAAAATTAGAATTGCAGCAATTTCCTTATTTAGGGAATTACGAAAATGCACATTTTCGTTGGTTCGAAAACATTGCGTCCCATTTTTATTCGCTCTTAAAAAATTCCTAAAATAGACACTAAGCAATTTCTTCATTTTGAGATTCCGATTGTGCCACTTTCACGAAATAAACAAGTTTTCGAGCCCATTTTCTTTTTCGTAAAACTTGAAAACAAAATGATTTGTAAATGAATCCGTTTTGAGAAACCAAACATGAATTAATAAAGGTAATCATTAGTGAAGAGTATGTTCGTTTCACATAATTTTTAAGGTAGAGCACTTGACAACACATGTTGTAAATGAATCTATCTTGAGAAACCAAACATAAATTAATAAAGGTAATAATTAGTGAAGAGTATGTTCGTTTCGCATAATTTTTAAGATAGAGCACTTGACAACACATGTTGTAAATGAACCCGTCTTGAGAAACCAAACATGAATTAATAAAGGTAATAATTAGTGAAGAGTATGTTCGTTTTGCATAATTTTTAAGGTAGAACACTTGACAATACATGTTGTCCCGTGTTCATTTACGATAACATATCATGGACATGATAAAAATAATGTCTCGGTATAATACAACATGTCCATTTTCTCCAAATAACAAGGGCCTATTACTTCGTTACGTGGTTGAATATTTTATCATTATAATAAAATATGATCTTGTATTGTAATGAAGTAAATAAGAAATAATATAATAGTATTTTTGTCAAATTATCTTATCCGCAAACCGAGAACAATACTAAATTTGTGAATTGATAATTATTTCATTTGCAACCCACAAACCAATATATTATTAAGATATTTTCAATTTATGCCGCAAGAGTACACGTTTTCGAAGTCAAGGTACAGCAGCAGCTTCACAGACGGTAGAGTATCCCCCTTCTCATCGCAGAGGCTTATTGATCGGATTCCAGTTCGCAATTCCCAGACCGGCAAGTAGGTCTGGCCGGCGAAGTCGTCCCTGTTTGTAATGTCGTGCTCGTAGACTTCAATTTGAAGCAGTGCAAGCTCGGGCACAGTCAATGGGAACTCGAATTCTTGGTCCCAGATCGGAGTCCAATCGTCCTCGATTACCTTTGTCTTCTTCTTAACTGTGTCATTTTGCACTCCTACGATCCCCACCTATGCCATGTGTTTCAGCTAATTAATATTAAATTATTTATTCATATGTTATGTTTTAGAAAATAATACAATATATATTACCACTGTATAAAAATCCGGTGGGGAACAACAGTCAAAATAATGCTCGTTGAAATGGAAGCGCCATCCATCTCCAGCGTACACTTTTACCTGGTTTTAAATTTCAGAATCTAAATATGAAATGTTTTAAAAAGAAACTAAAAAGATATAGGGAAAACAGTAAATAAAATTTTTCACCTTCAAAATTTTCTTCACTGGCAATGAGTTAAGAAAGAATACAGGTTGTGGATCATCATTCAGCAGTATATCTGGTTTTTTTACATATCCACATCCTCCATTTGCTCTGAACATGCCTTGCATCATCCACAACTCATGCCCATATCCCTGTTCATATTAATGATGGAATAAGAACTACAAAATTTCAAGAGTAAAAATCTTCTACCTACTATTTAAAGTACCTGCATATTTAAAGCAACCATCTGCGCACCATGCGCCCAACCAAGCAATGGATTGTAGTTCGAAGAATTAATTCGAAGTCCCGATGGGTATATCCTCAGCAAGTTCCTCTGAGTGAACCTGCAATTGATTAAACACCACCAATTATATTACCTCACTAATCTTTGAGTCTGTAAGCACAAAGCTGAGTTAAGAAACACTGCTTTTGCATCACCTGATGATCTTAGTTGCATGGGACCCCACGGCACTCTTCAATTCCGACTCACTCAGGCTAAGCCTGGTAACTTTTTGAGGATCAATCCTGAGTGCGCCAACGTAATCATCCTTCTTAAACTTCTTTGCTATAATTGCAATCCGATGTATGTATTCAGTTATGCAGTTTGAGTTCGCATCATCCTCATCATGCTCTTCTTCTTCTTCCCCTTCCTGGACATCCTCGCTGAGTTTCTGTTCAATATTGTATCATTGAATATTGGAAGAAGCATTCTTCAGTATTACATTGTAGAAAATATTGGAAAAGTTGGGTTAATTCTGTAGCTTTTGATGAACCTTATTGGCACTGTCATGTTTGTAATCAGAGTCGGAGGCTTCCTCATCATGTTCATTCAGCTCTTGCACTTTTGGTGGTTTGGTTGAGATTAGGATTTTTCCCTTTAGCTCAGCTGGTGAAGGAAATTTTTCTACAGATTTTGTTGTATACAGCATTTCCCCAAAAGTATCCGTCAACATCTAAATATAGCAGCACACTAGTCAGATGCAGTGTGACAGATTTATGTGAACTCATCTCTGAGTACATGCTCCAGTAGCACTGAAGTCTTTAATTCCCACAGTGTAGAACAAAAGCATGAAACACAAAGAGATATATAGTACATTATATATACCTCAGCTACTTTTCCTTGAAGCTTTGGGTATGAGGTCAAATGGTCTTCAAAAGTAATTATGACTGGGTAATTATTAGATTCAGTGAAGGCATGTTCCTTGATGGACTCCAAGCATCTGATAAGTTCCACCGGAGAGGTCAATGTCCTACAGTAACAAGCAAAAGAATGCCTTTAATATGTTGTAAAGGAACACTATGTTGTAATATAGAATTAGAGTGATTAATATATAAATATATATATTACCCTCCATGACGGACTTCAACGTCGTCTTTATTTTTCTTACATCGCCATAAATCCAATTCAATTACCCTCACACCTCTTTCCAGTGCATTTATGATTGGAATATCACTGCAGTCACTTGTGAGTTGATTGCCTGTTAAGTATGAGTTATGGCCTGTAAATATGAAGTAATGAGAGAGCGGGGCGTTCATATCTTGGTAAACCTGAAACAAATTCAGACACATCACACATGTATTTATCACAAACGTATGAAACAGAATTTAGAAGCATATATATCCCTTCAAACATCTATCTATGTGCATATATATACGCAGAGAGAGTACGTGCTCAGTTAATTGTTACATACTCCTGTTGGAGGGAGGGCTGCATTGTAATCGGAGTAGAGGAAGAGATAGAAGCCATTGACAGATAGATAGTCCTTGATCGGTTGATCTTTTTTTTGCAGTGCTTTGGGATACTTTTTTTTCCTGGTTGTGTTGATTTTCTTGATCATCTCTTGCGCCATCTCCTGTGTGATGGTGTTGTCCCTTTGTTCGTTGTTCACGAAGTGCACAAGCTCCTTGGCCCCCATCACTCCTTCCTTTGACTTGTATTTCTTAAAGAGCTCCTTTATCGCTTTTGGTGGCTCATTCGATGCCGGTCCAAAGTTTCGCCAGAAGCAGCACACCTTGCACTTGTTCATACTACAGTACTTCTAGTTCTTGGCTGGTATTATATATATTTAAAGCTGATAATAAGATATATGGAGAGATGATGTTGCCATGCATGTTGGTGCAGAGAATGATATATATAAAACGAACAAGGGAAAGGTGTTTAAAGTTGGAGGTGTTTTTAGAGTATAAGTCATCATATTCTTGGTATTGCATGGATGCGAGGTTGAGGATGATGCATTGCTGCTTCAGGAATGTGACATATATGCTTTGCTTACCCTCCTCCACTTGGCAGCTTTGTCTTGCCTTCTGGCTTGATTGCAGTCACGTAGGAGATCACCCATTATATGCTCCCCTTTTATTTGTTCTCCAAGCAAGAAGGCCTCCTTTGAATATTGACCCTCAATCGTGTCTCCCTTGAATTGATCATGTTGACACATTAATCTTTTTGATATAGATTAGATTGCAAACTATATACCTCAATCCGAGCCGAATTGCAAAGAACCTTGGAATTTCTAAAAATTGACCGAACCAAAAAAATGTGAACTGATCAGGTCGATTTTAATTAGAAAATTAATGAATTTATGCCAAATTATACATCAATTAATAAATATATCTCATCTTTTTGTTTACACCTAATATATTTCAGATTTTCATATTCATTTCAATTATATATCATCTTATGTTTATTAGTGTAATTGTTAATTACCAACGGGGCAACTAGTTAGTATCAAAAATATATTGTTTTGATTAAAGTTTGTCAAATGAGCAAAATGTGAGCATATACTAATAAAAAAATTAAAAAATAAAACCTAAAACCACCTTGGCACCTTCCCCCTTCTACCCAATATCACATCCTCGCATACTAAGGTTAATATTTTTTTTCACTAGTATATACTAGCTAGCATTTGTTGACGTAACAAATCTTAATAAAAAAATAATTTCGATGCTAACTAGGTGATCACATTAGAAAATAATAGTTATACTAATAAATATTTAATATAAATATAAATTCAAAAGTTTGGAATAGATTAGGTGTAAATAAAAATTGAGATAGATTTGTTAATTGACTCATTGTTTGGGATAGATTCATAAAATTTCCTTTTAAAAAAATATATTATATTTTATTCAAAAAATAAATCCAATGAGATCCGAATCTAAGGCTAGTTAACTAGTACATATTAGTTTAACAATTAAGCTAATACATATCTTTATATTTATATTTTAATTTTTTAGTTTTCACTAGAGGTGGCAAATCGTGTCGAGCCTAGGCTAACATGCCGGCCTGACCTGACATGAACAAAAATTAAGGTCGGCCTGGGCATAGCCCGATAAAAGTTTGGGCTTGGGACTCTCGAGCCCGACACAACACACATAAATTAACGAGTCGTTCGACACAGCTTGTTATCAATAATATTGGGCTAGAATGACCTAATTGAAGAAGAAGAGCAACATCAGCTATGGTTGTGGGGGTGGGCAGACAACTTTCAATGAAATTCCAATATGAGACTAATTAAATCATGATCTTATAATCTTCTTCACTTAAGTCTTGATGTTCTCATCAAGACCCAACTCATCTAATGTATAGCATAAAATCACATCTAAATCGATCAATGGCATGTGAAGTCTAGTCTAATAATAGCTAAACCCCATCTTTGGATAGTCTTTCCTTGCATAGTTTCCTTAGCATATATACCTAAGACTACGAACCTATCTGTGATACAAATTTTAGGATTCATCTTGATGGGATGATTGGTTCATTACCTTTATAAGTCTAAACCTCACAACAACAACAACAACAAAAATCGAGATATATGTAAAATACTATTGGCGCCTAACACTAGGAAGAACCAGACCTGTGAACTCGACACCAAAAGTGGCGTCAATTTCCCACACCACAAGGAAAACAAGCATCAGAGATGGAAAAATCTATCATAGATGTTCGAAAATTCGCCACTGAAGGATATTAGTGAAAAAACTTGTCACAACGTTTGTCGCTGACACTACTAAAAATTGAGTCTTCAGCAACGGCTATCAGCAACGGCCGCTCAAGCCGTTGCTATTTGCAACGGTATTCTTACGGTCGCCCGAGCCGTTGCAGATATGTTGTATCTGCAACGGCGTTCTAACGGACACGCGAGCCATTGCAGATTATTTTAATTATCCGCAACGGCTTTCTAATGGACAAGTGAGCCATTGTTGATGATAACTTATTAGCAACGACTTTCTAACGGACAAGTGAGTTGTTGCTGATGATAACTTATTAGCAACGGCTTTCTAACGGGCGAGTGAGCCGTTGCTGATAAGTTTATATAGGGCACGCGGTCGCGCCCGACCCTTCTTCCTTCCCCTGCTGCCGTCGCCGCCTCTTGCTCCCGCCTCTCATCGCCGCTGCAGACGCCGACGACGCCTCTTCCTCCTCCCGCTGTTGCCGACATTGTCAGGTATACCTCGCCGGCCGACCGTCTCTTCCTGTTGCGGCCGGTGGGAAATCCGACTGAAACCCTAAAAATAGGGTTTCGGCCGGCGGCGGTCGGCCGATGGCCGCCGCCAGACCTTGTACAGTGGCCGGACAGTGTGTCCAGTCACTGTACGCCGGCGCCGGAGTCCACTTGACTCTGGCGCCGGAATTTGTAGATTAATATATATTTTTTAATTATTTTTTAATTGTTAATTAATTATTTAGATTAATTGTTTAATTTGTTAGATTAATTATTAGGGTTTAGATTAATTTCAGAATTATCCACTTCGGACGCACGCCGGAATCGTCCACTTCGGACGCGCGCCGGATCAAATCGTCCAATATGGACTCGAACTATCTCGAAACATTTAGAAAATAATCATCCATCCGACGAGTTGATATGTTTCACGTACGCATCGACGAGTCGGATATGATTTAGCAAAACCTTAGATCCGTTCGGGGATTGTATGTTCGTGTAAAAGAAGTAGATGATCTTTTATACGACGTACAATTCTTGAATTATCCCTGATTGGACAATTTGGGAATATAGTTATTTGTACTGCACTTACGTTTTTATTTTAACTGTTAACTAATTATTCTAAATTTCGGCAACATCTCTCTTGTTCTCCGATACGCGCCCAGATGATATGCGTATTCGGAGAACTGTAGGGAGATGCTGTCGAAATTTAGAATGAAGTTAACGGTTAAAATAAGTACTTAGTGCAATATAAATAACATAAATCCCGAATGGAATAGGACAATCTCACCTAAAGACATTAACCAAAGAAATTGTCATTGATTGACAGAATCATGTCGGCTGATCGAAGTTGGATGTACCGACGTCTTGATCGTGGAGCTTTAACGAATGAGTTTCGATTAGGCGTAACGTACTTCCTAAATTTTGCCTATTCGAATCGGAATTTCGTTAGCATCGGTGATCAAATCCGATGTCCGTGCCGCATTTGTTCGAATGGACGATTTTTGGATCGGGAGACTGTCACTCTGCATCTATATAGCAAATGATTTGCACAAAGATATTTTCTATGGACTTGTCATGGGGAGTCACACGAAGTCGGATATTTTGTTAATGGGTATAAATTTCACACAGTTGAATATTCATTTACAAAGAAGACGATGAATGCTGGGGTCTGCGTGAAAGGGACAACCTATGTTGAATGTGATATGGATTTTTATGGACTGGTGGAAGAAGTGATAGAGTTGCACTACTTCGGCTTAAAATCAATGATCCTATTTAGATGTCATTGGTTCGATACAACAGAAAGGGGCATGAAAGTTCATCCAAAATACAAACTTGTTGAGGTTAATTATAAATCGAAATTGGCAGCAAATGAGCCTTTTATATTGGCATCACAAGCCGAACAAGTATATTACGCGAAGTATCCGGCTCGAAATAAAGATATAGCAGATTGGCGTGTAGTCTGTAAGACAAAAGGTAGAGGAAAAATTGATCCGATAGTAGAAGAAAATGAGCTGATACCTGATATGACACATGGTTTCTATCAAGAAGATGATCCTCCTGCTGTAGATCGTATTATTCCAATACTCGAGGATGCAGACACAACGTCAATTCAATTAGAAGTTGAATATGCTGATGATGACGATCATGAAATTGAGGAAGCTGGAGATGAAGAAGATAAAGAAAAGGAAGAAGAGGAAGAATTCGAAGATTATTATTCAAATGATGAAGAATAATTGTAAAGTATATATTTTATTAAATATATCTCTACTATTTATACAATAATCTGATTATATGTCTCTTCGACATATATGTCTGATCGTGGTTATCGACGCAGGAGAGCTTCAGAGTCTCCGATCGGTGAGACTCCAGCACTTACTCATGCTGTTGATCCTCTTATTGCTGATCCTCATGCCGATGATACTGCCGAGGCTAGTACATCCAGACGCAGGCGGCCACGCGGGCCGAACAGGTGGCAGCCTCCACCAGCCACAGAGTCACGTAGATTGATTAGCGTGATTGGGGAGCGGTAATATATCATGAATTGTGAATCATTATAAATTCATTATATCATAATATAATATTAAAATTTATTTTTGTTGTGCAGGTTCGAGCAAGAAGAAGTGTCGAGGAGCATTTCTTCTACTATTCGATGATACATGCACGGGGCATGGCCTACGTGGTCTCACGTGCCTAGCGAGCACGTCGACATGTTATGGCGCGAGTTTGAGGCACATATTATTATTTTTTTTACATGCATGATGATTAATATTGGTACTGATATTATTATTTTGCAGGCTCACTATACATGGGCCGAGGACCAAAGGCCCTTCATTTACGCTGCCTGGGAGGCTATTTCTCGGGCAAGGTACAACGGGCAACTGGGGCAGGCTCGGTCCCAGGCGATGGCCCGAGCTGGGACCACTAACATCGTGGAGACTCGGGGATACAGCCCCGATTGGATTACTCCGGATATATGGGACCAGCTCGTGGGAATATGGTCGACGGATCGATGGCAGGAGGTTTCTCGGAATGCGGCTAGAAATCGCATGTCGGGGGGAGCAGCGCGTCACACCGGCGGCTCTGTTGCATTTGCAGTGCACGCGAACCGTATGGTAAATATATCTTTTAATTATATATTTTATTTGTTACAATGTGTACTAATTAATGTATTTGTTTTGTAAATGTAGACGACGGTGTCGGATGACGGGACTGTCCAACGACCCTCCCCGATGGCGGTGTTTGAGCAGACTCACCGTCGAGCACATGGGACGGGGGAGTACATCGACAACCGCGCTGCATACATTATGGTAACTATATATTTGTTTAAATTATTCATTATATATTTATAATTTAAGTTTTATGATAAATATTAAACAAAAAATCAAACTCGAGTAGAGAGACCTACAGCCAGGCGGTGGTGCAGCGCGGGGGTACCCCCGAGGACTTTGACGCAGCAATGTGGGTCGAGGCCGCGGGTGGCTGGGACCATGGCCGCGTATATGGCTTCACAGATAGTGGTCATGCGCGAGCCGTACTAGGGCCACTTGGGGCACCGACCCCTCCGGTCGCTGGTGAGCGGTCGTCCACCTCTAGATCCAGTTATGATCATAGTAGCAGAATAAGGACTCTAGAGGACACGGTCGCGCGTCAGACTGAGATAATGGAGCGCCAGAGTCAGATGATGGCGGATATACAAGCTATGCTACGCAACATGTCAGGTCATCCCGAAGCAGGCATCTCTTCGGCATCATCTAATCCATCGTCCTCGAGTCAGTCCACGCCGGTGTACACTCAAGCACTCTAGACCCCGCCATATGATCCAGGTCATCCTCCATCGTCATCGTGAGATTTTTTTTATATTGACTTTGTTACTGAGATATTGGACTTGTTTAATTTATTTTGTTTGGATATTGGTACTTCTATTTTGCATTTGAATAGTTTTTATACTATCGTGGATAATTATCAATATAAATATAATTGTTTTGATATATATCTTGGTGTATTTGTGATGTGTGAATGAATGTGTGTATGAGTGTATGGGTGTGTGAGTTATGTATCAGATAATGTATCAATGTATCAATGAAAATTTTAAATTTTAAATTTTTTCGTTACCAGGTTCACATCATCAGCAACGGCTTTCCCACGGTCGTCCGTGGGAAAGCCGTTGCTAAAAGTGTATCGAAAGCCGTTGCTGATGACCTACAGCAACGGCTTAGCGACAGGATTTTACTAACGGCGTTGCTACGGACTCAATGGCCGTTGCTATTAATGTTATCAGCAACGGCTCCGGGTCCGTGGCAAAATCGTTGCTGATAATATTATTAGCAACGGCTCGAGCGGCCGTTGTGGATCCGTTGCTAAGTTATCAGCAACGCGATTTTCTGCCACGACTCCATTGCAACGGCTCAGCCGTTGCTGATGCTCTTCAGCAACGACATCAGCCGTTGCTGATGCTCTTCAGCAACGACATCAGCCGTTGCTGATGCCCATTTTTCTAGTAGTGTGAAAAAGCTCCTCGCTAATACTCGATTCGCTCTTCTGTTCTATCATTTCTTATCCATTCTTAAAAGGAAAACTAGTCCAATCATGTTTCTAGACCAATTCACGCTAAGGTGTTATTATTATTATTATTTAATGAGAGACTTTACCAATTGAGGTGTTGGCTTCTCGAATGTGATAGATAGTAAAGTAGACCAGACAATTTGTGTCGGGCTGGAGATATCGAGCTGGCCCGACCCAACTCGAACAAAAATCATGCTTGACCCAGTCTGATTCAATAAAAGTTCGGGCTCATGACCCTGGACCCGACACGACACAAAAAGTAAACGGACTGACATAGCACGACCCATTAGCACGATAACCAAAAGTCATAATTGAGTTATCAAGCTCGAATCGGGCTATCGGGGCCCAAATCGGCTAATAGATTAATTTGGGCACGATATTTCGACAACAAATTGTATTAATGGTTTTTAAATAAACATTCTTATTGAGCTATCGGGTAGGGCCAAACCTGCATCGCCTAGCTCGGCATAGCCTGATAACTGTTTGGGCCTTATCGGGATGGCCTAATAGTGGCTCAGCATGATAAGGATCGGCCCAAGCGCGGTCTTACTGTGCCAGGCTAATTAAAATTTGTCAGGTCTATAGTAAAGTATAGTGCTCAGGTCTCTTGTTTTTATTATTCTATTATTATGAAAAATTTGCTATTATCTATTCCATATTTTCTTTTAGCTTTTTTACTTGGACAAAATTAAACAAACTAATTAGTGAATCAAATAAACAGCCCAATTCCAAAATCCAAATTGCACTGATCTAACTCATGAAGCCCTAATTAACATTACCAAGAATATATCATCTTTAGACATTCAAGTTTGCCGTGTCTCACATACTTCGACTACGTATATTTAAGTTCACGTCGAAGGAACATATATATATATATATATCCTCACCTACTTAGACACGTAAAAAATCCATTCAAACGAAGTCAAATCGCATCAACAGCTTCACTGACGGCAAAGTCTCTCCCTTGTGATTACAGAGTCTAACAGATCGGATTCCGGTCCGCAATTCCCAGACCGGCAAGCAAGTTTGGCCAGCGAAATCATCCTTGTCCGGTACATCGTGCTCGTACACTTCAATCCGAAGCAAGGCAAGCTCGGGAACAGTCAACGGAAACTCCAACTCTTCGTCCCAAACAGGAGTCCAACCGTCCTCGATCGTCCTCGTCCTCTTCATCACCGTGTCTGCCGGCACTCCAGCTATTCCCACCTGCTCCATTTATGAGTTACCACTTCGATAGATATATCATATATACTTGTCATGCATGTCTTTAATTTTTAATGATTTTTTCTCAATTATATTTAATTACCCTTGTATAAAAATCCGGTGGGGAATATGTGTCAAAATGATGTTTGTTGTAATCGAAGCGCCATCCATCTCCCGCATACACCCTCACCTGGTTTTGAATTGCAAAAATATAAATATCAATATCTATTTGTTGAAATGTCAAAAATAAAGAGAATAGTACGTAGTGAATTAAAAAAATTTACCTTCAAAGTTTTCTTCACCGGATATGTATGGTTTGGATCAAATGCATGATGCGGATCATCATTCAGCAATATATCTGGCTTTTTTACATATCCACACCCTCCATTTGCTCTAAACATGCCTTGCACCAACCACAATGCTTTCCCATGTCCCTATTCACATTCATAATATATAGAATAAAAACTAGAATTATTTTCTTATATAATTCTACTGTAGCCATTCTTTAGATTACTTAAATTTGTTTACTAATGAACGTAACTATTTATAAGTATTTTTTATGATAATTTTTTTTTTATCAAAGAGTAAAAAAATAATTTGCTCCCGTAGGTAATATTTGCCCTCAATCTTTTAAAAATTGCACTTAATCATTTCACCTTCTAAAAAATAGGCAACTTATACCATCTGACGAATTTTTTCGGTGCACATGAATTTTCCATGGACAATTGGATCATTATAATCAAAACTTGAGAAAAAAATCAACCGTTCTAACAAAAAAAATATATCAATTGTTCTTCAATACAAAACAAGTTTAAATAAATCATTACTACAAACTTATTTTTTTGTTGAAAAACAATTAATGTTAATTGATTTTTTTTTCTCAAGTTTTGATTACAATGATCTAATCGCTCTTGAAAAATTCATATGTTGTGTACATAAATATATTTTGGCCAAAAAAATTCGTCGGATGATCTAAGTTATCCATTTTTCAAAAGATGATGTGATTAAGTGCAACTTTTAAAAGGTTGAGAAGGGCAAATATTATCTACCCCATAGGTGAGGGGCAAAATGCTTTTTACTCTTTGCCAAATGACATAATTTCATTTAAGGTGTACTTCAAGTTGATACTTTATATTTTCTTTGACAGATCACAAGTTAAATATATGCTTCTTCATTTCTTTTTTAAATAAACAAAATGATACTAGTTAACAAATCAATTGGGCGAGTTGATCCACTAGTGATTGATACTCAATTTGATTCCAATCACGTGCTCTAGTTTAGACTATGCCGTGAGTTTTATTTTTTACACTCCCGATTTTTATGTTTTCATCCCATTAAATTTTTAAACAATGTAAAGCATTGCATCATAATTCATAAGTAACATGTAATTGCGAACAATAAAATTGTTTATTGTTGATATGTTTACAAGGCTTAAGTTAATAAGCACTCTTTTTTGAATGTCAAATCTGACGGTTTTCAATTTGAACCTTTCGTTCTCCCATCTAAGATTGTGTTTGTGCATTATTGAGTAATCATGCAAGTAAATCTAGATTGATTTACCTTTTAGATAGTTTATCATTTGTGGTAATCTATATTTGAGGCTCCGGCCTAGGTTCTAAGAGGTATCAACAAACGACAACAACGCTCGTAGAAAATATTTGGTTAACTGGGATACTATTACATGATGAATCTAAAAATATAGTTTAGGCATGATTAACTTATATAATCATAATCTAACTAGGCTTGGGAAATGTCTATGGAAGGTCCTCCAACTGTTGAACTTGACTTGGGTTGACTTGATCCTAACTTTTTATCTCGGGATAGCTAGTCTACTTCCAACCAATAGAGCAATTCTATTCGGAGCATGGAGGGGGATCATTAAACTTGTAGAATCTTCCTGACCTCTATGTCTTACCAGGTCGAAAGCGGCATCAATACTAGTTTTTGGTTCGATCCTTCATCCTTGGTCTCAAGGTCATAGACCTAAAGACATCTTTCCAGACTTGTTTGATGCAGCAGTCGATCTCGGTGCCCTTATTGCTGACAGTAAGAAGTACTTTGAGACAGGAGAAATTCATTGTAATATTTTATACCCTCATTATATTATTGGTAATATAAAACTAGTTTTTCTATAATTACCATATATTTATAATAAACATGTTCTATTAAAAAATAACTTATATTTAAAAACTTATTATTAAAATAGGTGAAACTAGATAATCCACTCAAAGACAAATAAATAGATAATTGAGACAACAAATATTATACTTTTTTAAGGACGGAATGAAAATAGCACAATTCTTCGTATATTCATATGTAATAATTTTTATTTATTTTTTGAAACTATATCTTTTCTTGACGAGGACTAAAATGTAAAATTTATAAAGATATGAAGGAGTTAAACAGATAGTACGTACATTATTCTAATCACATTTCATATTCTTAATTTAAATTTAATAGTTTTATACCCCTATATTATTCAAATTAGATGTGGCCAAAGTTTGGACAACATCTCTAGACATGCTATCATCCACATCCTGCAACTTTGTAATTTTCCTCAAAAGTTCATTGACCGGATAAATACATGTATCTCCTCTCTTACTTTTGCATGTCATATAAATGGCAAAATTTTTAGCTTTTCCAATTCTAACAAGGGGATCAGGCAAGGAGACCCTCTTTTCCTCCTTTCTATATATTATTGCTGCTCAAACCTTATCAAACCTCATCAATCAAGATGTTTAGCAAGGGAATCTAACCCCCTTAGCATCAAAAATAATTTTAAAATAAGTCATTTGATGTTTACTGATGACTTATTAATTATTATTAAAGTCGATCTCAAAAGTCTAAACACCCTTAAATCTATCTTAAACACTTATGGCAACCTCACTGGGCAGTTTATAAATCTCTCTAAATCTGAAATATTCTTCCATAAGGCCACTCCCTTTGATACTATAAATCATATTAAAGGAGTCCTAGGCGTGAAGCTTGGTTCTTATCCTTTTAAATATCTTGGGGCTATCATCAGCCCTAATAGATTCCCTCCAAATTCTGTTGACCACATTTTCCAAAGTATCAACAATAGGTTGGCCAATTGAAAATCCAAATTCCTATCCAAAGCTGGAAGATTGGTCCTCATTAATTCTATTTTAAATGTTATCCCCCTCCCCTCTCTTGCTGTGTCTTGGATCTCAAGCACTACATTAGACAAAATTACTAAGTCAATTAGAACTTTTCTTTGGCAAAATAAATCTAAACAAATCAAGCCTCTTGCCCTTGTCTCTTGAGACACTATCATATTGTCCAAAAAAGAGAGAGGACTTGGAATTCAAGATCTTTATCTCAAAAGCATTTCCTTATATAGTAAAAGAATTCTTGATTATCTCAATAATTCTTCTTCTATTCGGATAAAATTAGTCCAAACTAAGTACCCTCATATCAACCCCCTCAATAATTCTCCTCCTAGTAACTGCTCTTGGCTTTGGCACCTCTTTATCAAAGCTTTCAATGAATTATATTTAAATTTCAAAAAGCATATTAAATCTGAATCTCGTATTTCTGTAATGTATGATACTTGAATTTTTGGTTTACCTTTAGCTATTAAGCCAACTTTTCTAAATGTTGACATTAGTAATTTTCAGATGTTTGTTTCTGATTTAATCCAGCATCAGATGTGGAATGCAAATTTCGGTCTAACTTATTTTGGGCAGATTCTCTGGGATTCTATTATTAGAATTGATTTGCCTCCTTTACCTAGTGATGACTCATGAGTATGAGTTAGTGAGGGTAAAGGGTTTGTTACCTCTAGTGCAGTGTACTCATTTCTAAAAAGCCGTGATACTTTAAATGTTACTGCCAACACTGTATGGTCATCTATGTGAGCATTGCATATTCCTCATAAGATTAAACTCTTCCTTTGAAAAATTTTTCACAATAAGCTACCTACTCAAGCTAAGCTTCATAACATAGGCATTTCTCAATCACTCTTATGTACTTTCTACAGCAATGAACCTGAAACTATTCCACGTCTTTTTCTAAATTGTAATTTTGCATCCAACCTATCCAACCTTTGGAACCTTCTTGCTTCTAAATTAAATCTCAGATCTTCTAATTTTTCTAGCATAAATGATTGGCAAATCGGTGCATGATTGCATTCTAATCATACATTGCATAAGCGGGCCCCTCAAATTGCAGTAGCTTTATGGTTCACCTGGCACGTTAGAAATGAACGTTTGCATTCAAATCGGCAGCAATCCACTATTACTCTCGTGAATCGTATCTTGGCTTTTCTAGAAACATACAGAACATACCCTCAAAGGTTTGAAGGTTCGACCCAGAGCTTAACAATTCCTAATAATTGGATCCCACCTGCTCAAAATAGGATCAAACTCAATATTGCTTCATGCACCAAGAATTCAATCTCGGGCAGTGGTCTTATCATCAGAGACAACAATGGTAAATGCCTGCATGTGGAAGCCATTCACCTGCCAGGAAGCACTTCTACCTCCTGTACAGTCGCAGCTATCAAAAAGGGTCTCCAAACCCTTAAAGACCTTGGCCTAGCTCAGATAGACTTGCATATGGACTCTCCTAAGTTATACCAATACATCAATGGCAATTTCAGTCCTCCTTGGTGACTGCTCAATTCCATCCAGAGAATTAGATTCATTTGTAACTCTTTTCAAGATGTAAATATTTATCCCCATACAAGTATTGTAATAGAGCTGCCCATTGGGTAGCTGAGTATGCTGTATCTACTAGCTCATCTAAGATTTGAGAAGCTTCTTTTCTAATTTCACTAGAGAGAATTTTTGTAATCGATCATTTTGATCATTCTTATGAGTAAATTATTGTGAGAGTTCTGCTCCTCTTTGTTGAAAAAGAAATAAAACAAAACAAAAATAAATATATAGTAGAAAATAGAATGGCTGAAACATAAAAATATGTTATCAAATTAATTGAAAATAAAAAGTAAACTAGATATCTTTTATTTGTGAGGATATATTAAATACAAAATTTTAAAATTATAAGAGTTTGAACCTATTTGGTTGGATTAAATGGAGTGAAATAGTTATTCCTAATATATTCCTATTAAATGCATAACTATTATTATAAGTTTGTAGGAATTAATTTAAAGGACCATTTGCGGGGTTTTGGTAGAAGTATTCTCTTTCTTAGCATAGGACTTTATTTAGTATTTAAATATTATTAAGTTTTATTTACTTTTTAGCAGAGGACTTTATTTAGTATTTAAATATTATTAGGTTTTATTTACTTTCTATGATTTTTACTGATGATTTAATTCATCGACATAATCTAGATTACCAACTAGATTAGCATAGTAGTCTTTCTAGGACGATGCTTATTCACTACATATTTGTCTATAACACGTATTCACATTAAGGACCCCTTGTTATATTTTTTAAAGTGAGTATATTTAAAATATACTCACTATATTTAGAAAAATTAAATAAAAATCAGTATATTTGGATAAAATCTATCTAGGTATACCTATAATAAAAGGTAGTATATTTAGACTCCCAATATTAGCTTATACCAAACATCAAAGAATAGTGGCGAAGGCAGAAATATAAATTATAAGGGATAGACTCAAATCGATAAGCCCATCAATAATATTATAATTGACAAAAGAATTAAACATGTTTCAAAAGACCATTCATTATATTATACATAAAAGTAAATAAATATTATCCATACATAATTCATAAGTGTAAAAATATCAGACTGCGTTGGATGGTGAGGACTGCATGCATGATCGGGCATCAAAAATTGTGCGTGGAACCGTATCCACGTCCGGGTGTGGCTGAGCCATGAGTAGGGATGAGGAAAAAAACCGATTTTTCGATTAACCGAAAAATCGATCCGAAATTGAATCGATTTTTTCAATTTCGGGTTCGGTCCGCAATGTAAAAAGTCAACCAGTTTCGATTAACCGACTGATTCAATATAATTTATTAATTTTTACTATATATTATATAATATAATTAAATAATGATTTATAAATTATAAAAAAATATTAAAAATATTAAAAATTAAAAAATAAATTATTAATTTTTGTAGCACATTATTTTGGCTTTCAAGTAGTTTCACTTTTTTTTTCTTTTTTCCAATGGAAATTCGACATTTGTTTGTTTGGATTTTTCTCATATGTGATTTGCATAATGTTACTATGTTTGTAGGTTAAAAAAATTTATTGATTAATAAAAAATTATCGATTAACTGAATCGAAAAAACCAAAACTGAAATAACGATTAACCGAAGTTAATAGATCGATTTACGGTTAATAATTTTGAAGAATCGAAGTTAATGTAACGATTAATAGAATTGCTAATTGATCGATTAAACGGTCCATGCTCACCCCTAGCCATGAGGGCAATAGAGCATGATGATATGAATGCGGGGATGAAGCAACTCAAATAACATCGGAAGAAGAAAAAGAAATGAAAAATGATGACAAAATTGGGAATTATGTGCTTTGATTATTAATTATTAATTTTTGAATTATTTAATAATAATAATAATAATAATAATAATAATAATAATAATAATAAGGATTTTATTTTAAAAAGAAGAAAAATACTATTTATAAAGGGGCAATTTTGTCTTTTTTATTTTATTTTTTTATTTTAACAAAGATAAAAAATCACAATAAATGACCATATTAAGGATCAAACCCTAAATTTCTAGGTAATATACAATAAGTTGCCACCAACTATGTTGTCCATAGTTGGCACAATTTTGTCTTCTTTTGTATAAGATATATTAAAAATTTATACCAGAGGCAGAGAGGTCGATCTCTAGGATGTTGAATTTGATGACAAGAGGTAAGGTTTAGCAAATGTCTAAGGCAAACCAAGATCGTAGACAAATCATGATTAGTGAGCAAAGTAATTTATGTGTTTCTTTTGTTCTTCTCGTGAAGAAAACCCATCATGCATCCTCTTGACATAAGTTTGAACTTGGGTCTAACTATATTCTTTCTAGATGTTTTCTTTTGTTTTTTTTCTTTTGTTGTTGCTTTATTCAAGTGTTTTCTCATTTAGGTCTCGTTTGATTGACATGGGAAGTAATTTTATGCAGAAGTTACAATTCACATGAATTAACTTTCTTTATGTATTTCCCGAGAAGTATCTACAAAGTGTTTGATTGACAAAAAATTAATTAATAGAAAGTTTAACTTTTTTCCTAGAACATGTTTGGTTGACATGAGTACTTCCTAGGAAGTACAAATAAAATGATCAATATACATTTTTTAAATCTCTTTATAAAATAAAATTTTAATTAATATGCATTAGTATATATATGAAAAAAATAAATTTATTTATAAATTAATATTTTAATATATATACACGTAAAATATAATATAATTTTTGCATATATAATTAATATAATATATACTTTATTATATATGAAAAATTTAATTTTTATTTATAGTTAATATGAAAAAATTACATATTTTTATTTAAAATAAAATAAAATAGGTAAAGAATTCAAGGATTATCTAATTTATAATGTTGGGAATATAAATTATAAATTTTGTACTAAATCAAATGTGAGGATAAAATTGATTTTTTTCCTTCAAATACAATGCAGAAAGTACAATTTATCTAGGGGGCATAGGTAAGTTACTTCTTGCATTTTGCAAAAAGTTGCACTTATTCAGAAAGTTGTACTTCTTGCAAAATGCATGAAGTGTGTCAACCAAATATGAATTCTTTTTCCTACTTTCTGAGAAGTACAACTTCCTGCAAAAAAATAATATCAACCAAACGAAGCCAGACTTTGTAATGATCCTTCCTTCCATTATGCTCTCTTCGTCGCAGTCCCTTTCTTAACCCCAACAAATCATATTTTTTGACACGAAATAAAGCATAGCTAATCAAGAGGCTTTACTGTAGCATAACTTTTGCCATTTGGCATGATGTGGATGAGATTGTTGCTCACGTATCGCAATCTAAATATGTTGATTGATGGCGTGGTTATCGTTTGAGCATCCATGACAAAGGATCAAAGGAAGAAGATGGATGCAAATTAAAGCATAGCCACAATACACCATGCACTCTGTATAACAAAGGTGTGATATATGAGTGGATGCCTCGAGGAGGAGAAGATCCTTTGTAAATGCGAAGTGGGTAATGGTGGTATCCTTAAAACTTTTCTGACACAAATAGGAAACATACCTGCATATTTAGTGCGACCATCTGTGCTCCATGTATCCAACCAAGCAATGGTTTGTAATTAGAAGAGGTAACTCGACTTCCCTTTGGGTATATCCTCAACAAGTTCCTCTGGGTGAACCTGGAAGAAATAATTAAACACCACTAATTAGTTGCCTCCCTAGCTAATCATAAATCCCTTATACCCAAGAAATTATTCAATTGCAGTATCGCGAAAGCACACATGACCTTATGAGCTCAGTTCCATAGGACAACGTGGCGTTCTCGAATTCCAGCTCACTCAGGCTAAACCTGGTAACCTTTTGGGGATCAATCTTGAGTGAACTGGCCAAGTCACCCTTCACCTTCTTCTTTGCTGCAATTGGAATCAAGTCCTTGTACTCAGTTGGCAGCATGTGGTGCGACTTCCCGTCACCCTCATCAGCTTCTTCTTCTTCTTCTTGGAAATGCTCACTTGTCTCATGCTGAATCTGCCATTGGGTGTTACATTGAAGACATTAATTACTCAACAAATGAACCGAAAGAATCGGGTTAATCATGAAGCTTGTGAAGAACCTTATTGGCATTGTCATGTTTGGTGTCATATCCCTTCCTCCCTTGGGGTTCCTTTCCCTTGAAGGACTTGGATTCAAGGTACTCTTTTGGCGGTTTTGTTGAGATTAGAATTCTCTTCTTTAGTTCAGTTGGTGAAGGATATTTTTCTAGGGATTCCGACTCTGTTGTATACAGCGTGTCCCCGAAAGTGTCGACTAACATCTAGACACGCAACACAGTGATCAGATCTCAGATGGTATAATTTAGAACTAAAGCATGGAATTGAGTATAAGTTAACAAATTAAGGTTAAGGTATAAATTAAGAAATATACATCAGACCTCAGCTACTTTAGCTTGAAGCTCTGGAGTTAAGTGGTCTTCAAGAGTAATTATGACTGGGTATTCAGATTCAGTAAAGGCATGTTCCTTAATGGACCTCAAGCATTTGATAAGTTCTATCGGAGAGGTCAGTGTCCTACAGTAACAAGTAAATCAAAAGGTTCACAAGTATATATATTAGAATTCAGTTGTAAACTGCCATCAAAATATATAGGACATTCTGTAGTTAATCAAGTACCTTCCATGAAGGACATCAACATTGTCATTTGTACTATTTGGCCATAGATCCAATTCAACTACTCTCACCCTTTTTCTCAGTGCCTCAATGATTGGAGCATCACTGCAGTCACTGCTAAGTTGATTGCCTGTTAAATATGAGTTATGGCCTGTGTATATGAAATAGTGGGAGAGTGGGGCATTCATATCTTGGTAAACCTGAAACAAATTAAAGACATTTATCACAATAAACTTCAGCTCCGAGCTAGCAGTATTTCAAAAGCAGTAAAGTAATAAACAAGCATTCTGTACAACTGATTGAATAGTCAAAGAGCTTGGATCTTAGCATCAAAGGTGATGTTGAACTCACTGGTAGGTAACATAAGAAGCCCCACTAGGGATTACAAATCACAATATCTGAGATACCAAATAAAATTACATATATTATATATTTCAACGTATAAATATGCATAAAAGAAGAGTATGAAAAAGTTAATAATTCACCAACAAATAATTGAATATTAATTAGCTCTAGTAATTAATTAAGCTCTGCATACTCGGAGAGGAGGAAGGGCGGCGTTGTCATCGGAGAAGAGGTAGCGGTAGAACTCATCGACCGAGAAGCCCTTCTTATGCCGCACTTTGAGGTATTTCATCTCCCTGGTGGCATCAATGATCCCCTGCGCCGCCTCCCGGCTGGCGGTGGCGTCTCCCTGCACCCCCTCAAAGAACCGCCGGAGCTCCTCCGCTCCCATCGCCCCGCCCTCTACGTATTGCTTGAAGACATCCTTTATTGCGGTCGGCGCCTCGACTGATGCCGGGCGGAACCTTCGCCGGAAGCAGAAGCACACGCTGTAACTGCTCATACTCTATATATATATGATCACACAAGATTGTTTGATTCTTTGCTGATATATATAGGCGAAATTAAAATATAGGGAGAGGTGATGGTGGTGTAGATATATAGAGGAACATTTCAAAGTGGGAGGTGTTGTAAATTTGGAGGTGAGTTTATGTAGTATATGTAATCAATAATATTCTTCGGATTGCATGGATGCAAATTAAGGTTGAGGATGATATGCGTTGATGCTTTAGAGAAGCATGATACATATGCTTTGCTTAATTTCCTCTCGCGTGGCACTGGCAGGCAGGCTTTGTCTTCTTGCATGGACCATGAGATATTCCCCCTTGCATCTTAATTTGGTCCGAAGTTTTTTTTTAAAAAAATAACTTTATAATATAATCATTACATGACTTACAAAATGCTATAATTATACGCACACGATGTATTTTACTGGACATAAAAACGTGAAAAAATGCATAAAATACTATATCGGAGAATCGAACATTTAACTCATTGACAACATAAGTGGATGTGTAACCACTAAACTACTAGTGGATTCATAATCCTGTTCAAAAAATTTTAGTTGACCCACTAAGGAGGTAAAATTCTCCCAATGATAATTTTTTTCATTCACAAGACTCAAACCTGAAACCTTAAGGTTCACTTGTACCAACCACTGTTGATAAAAATTACTTCTTTTTAAATAACAAAGTAATTGTACGTGGGTAGAATTATTTTGAAAATAAATGAGTATGTCTCTAACGATATCTACAGTAAATAGAAAAAGAATTAAGAACACAAGAAATATATCGTAGTCCAAAAAATGTCATCATTAATTAATAGCATCATCCATTGCCAATGGTTGGTTTATCAAAACAAGACATGCAAATGTGAGTTTGAATATAACATAAAGATCGTCCTTGAAGTTAGTTTTATGTTTGTCAGCTTAACAAATGTGGTTTTGAAGAATGGTGTAGGTTAGATCGATTGATATACTCGAGGGCGGCATAAATAGTATGTATAAGGCTAATTACTCTGTTTCAAATTCTTAACTAATTTTAAATTTATTGCATGCAATGGTGAAATGTTCACTAAGTAAGGTGCACAATATAAATAATGAACACAAACAAGTAATGCTAACTAGCGATTTTATGGTGGTTCAGCTTAGTTCAAGCCTGCATCCACTATCTAAGTACTCTGATTAGACTTTTAACTAATCCATTAAACATGTCCTTGTGAATCTACGACTAAACCCCAATTAAGGCGACAATTGATGGGGACCAACCAAATATTCGATGGGGCATGATTGGGCACCAATTCCATAAGATATCAAACCACTCTGGCCTCGATCGACACCTCGACCCTAAGGGATACAACCTCGACAAGGGCAATAATCATCTTGAAGGATAGCCTTACGGCTCGATCAACTCACCGATTGGGGAACTTCACCCTGATGGAAGCAAGATCAGGCCAACACATGCATCGACCACTATCACAAGCTGCGCATTTGCAATCTAACACAGCTCGGTCCAAACCAATTGGCGTGAGATGGACAAACGCCAAGTAAGATGAAATTTCTCCAAAGCTTCGGATTCCCTCCCATAACTTGACCAAAGATTGCAAAGAGTCAAATCGTCCGCTGAAGAGCGAAAATCACATAATAACTGCTCGATACACCAGCTCAAGGCAAACAATACTGATCGAACTTGCAAAGCCCCACTTATCATCGAGCGGGCCAAAGGTGAACCACTGCTCAAAATTCCATCCACTCACTAACTAATGCAACAAAACAACCGAGTAATCAGTGTCTGTCACACCAAAAATAGATGATCGACTGAAAGCTGATTGATCATTCTACGACCACTCTACAAACAGAGCAGTGAAACCACATCAATATATCAATAGACCCGAGCGCAACTAGATGTTGACAACATGCATGTTCCTTCATATCAAATGAACCAAACCCTTATGGTGGCATCAGTTGACCAAGGCTCACCGAACGTCAAGCTAGGCACCACATGAAAAACACTGGTCCAACCAAAAGCCACACTGGTCTTAGCACCTCGACCCCGAGGACACGAACTCGACAAAAGCACCAATTAGTTCTAAGCTAGCTTCGCAACCCAACCGACTTGTCGAATAGGGGACTCAAACCCGACGAGAATTGGCGTGAGACCCTGATGCGACTTATACATTGGCTAGTTGAATGGTATCGACTCTAGTCAAGGTGCAGCTCTAAATATCCGACCCCGATGCAACCCAACTCAAATCGAAGTGTGTAAGACGACCAAGCATCAATGGAATAGAGCTACTCCAGAGATAGTAGGCCCACAGGGGTGAAGGCCTGAGCATGATTTCTTGACACTTTGGCTTCGAGCAAACGATCTCAACCGCATCTAAAAGGCATCCCTTGCTCTTACACGAGAGTTGAACAACCGCCCAAGCCCCAACCCGTTAGTCAGGCCATTAATTTTTAGAATGATCTCATCATCTTTCTTTTTGTTACACAACTTTCAAGAAGTAAATATTACTTTTGTTAAAATTAATCTCGGCTATATTTGAAGTTTTGAACTATACTAATCTTCAAAGAGGTAATTTTTTACCCTTAAGATTCAATAATTTTGGATTCCAAGATTGAGTTTTAGTAGCACTAATTGGATCAATCTATAATTGTGTGTAATTAGTTAAATCCAATTAAGTTTGATTAAATTAAATTAAATTAAAATTAATCTACTGAATTAAGTTGGGTCAAACTCAAGATTACATCCCATAACAAAATTTCAGAGAAAATGACTTACTATCAGGTCAGATTACATCCCAGAACAAAAGTGAGGAGGCATTGGACCAATGGTCGTGCACTCCACACCTGCTTCGGACATGCTCTCATACATCGACTTTTACAGAACAATCATCTACATTATTCCATACATCTTCTATATCTAGTATGTCTACATCTTCATTATTGATAACCTCAACGTATACTGTCTTTGCCAGCTCATGAGCTTCAAAATTCTCCTCTCTTCTAATATGTCGCCAACTTGTTGTGTTGATTTCTTCTGCCAAAGACTTTATCTTCCTTGACAGTCCACTTACTTCCCATGGTATTTTCGACTCGCCATTCAATATCCTCATAGCTAATTCACAATCTGAAACAATTGATACACCTTTCATTCTCTTTTTCTTCATTTTATTCATTGCAAACCAAATAGCTTTCATTTCTGCCACAAGAGGGTTTCCGGCAAATTCTATCCCCATACCATTCAGAATTCTCCTTCCTTCCTTATAAAGTACAAAGCCACATCCAGCTTTAAAATCTCCTCTACAGGCTGTGTCGCATTTCAAGATGAAATTTTCATCTACTACTTCACCTGAAAAATCAGTATCAGTACAGTTCATCTCAAGAATTATTTTCTGACTTCCTTTTGAGACTTTTGTTTTTGCCTCAACAAAATACATTGGTTCATCATAGACTTTGTTAAAAGCTCATTCTACTCCCCAAACTTTCTTCTCATATTTCATTGAGTTTGCCATTAGTGCTAATAGTCTTTTTGCACACTCCTTTTCAAAGATCTCAGCTTCACAGAACCATCCTCCTCCCCAGTTCTCCTTGTCTTTGAAAACTATTCCCAATTTCACTTCTATCAGGTTCTACACCTCTTTGGCATATTCACATTCGAATAAGAAATGATTGGCATTATCAATACCAATTCCACAAACATAGCATTTATTAACTTCTTTTCCTGAGAATTTAGATAACCAATCCGAGGTGGGTAATCTATTCCAGATAAGTTTCCAAATGAATAATTTGATCTTCTCATGCAGTTGCAAGGACCAAATCCTTTTCCATTCCACCTTGCTAGTTTCAACAGCCTCATCCTTTTGCCTCATAAAGTAATAAGCTTCTCTCACAGATAAATCACCTTTCTTATTCTGCTTTCGTACCCATTTCAAATTTTTATCAAAATATTCTTCAATCAATCTTTTATTCCATTCTCCTTCTTGAAGTAATTCAGCCATCATCTCATGCCCATTCAGCTTCTCTACATTGATAAAAGTTGACCACTTATTCAGTGGAACCTCACTCATCCCGCTATCACTTCAGGTTTTAGTTTCTTTAATTCCTTCTTCAGGTTTTGGTTTCTTTAATTCCTTCTGCAATTGCTTTCACTAACCCTTCTCTTAAACTCACCATATATACACACCTCAATTGTCTTCATTTGGTCTGACTTCTTTCTCTTTTCACACCTCTCCCAAGGATGAAGATTATCATATTTACTTCGGTAAAGTCTGCTCCACACCGAACCTTCATTATTTAGCAATGGCAGTAATCTTTTTGCCATCATAGTTCTCTTCATTATCAGTATTACTAGCAGATCTTTGATTCACAATCTTCCAAAATATTTTTTTTTGTAACCTTCTTCCAATTCACCAGACTGGCCCCTTTCTCCCTACTATTAGACCAAAAAAAAATTCTTGTCTCAACAGATATTCTATTCACCTCCTTATCCGATAACGAGGATGTCATCAAATTATAAATTAGAATAGAATTTACAACTGAATTGATTAAGATCACTTTACCAACTTGAGAAATGAAATTTCTCCCCCATATGTTCATTCTTGCCAAAAAAATTTCAATAATCTTGTTATGGTGCCTTTTCTCTAATTTTCTTGATGACAGGAATGCTCCTAGGTACTGAATTGGATACTTCCCGTCTCTCGTACGGAGACATTGACAAATCATATGCTTTACTATAAGTTTGCATCTTTTTGAAAATAGAACTTTTGACTCCTCTTTATTAATCATCTATCCAGTGATATTACAATATATATCCAAACAATCTTTCAATCCCATTAAAGATTTTTTGTCGGCCTTTATAGAGAAGATTAAATCATATGCAAAATATAGATGACTTAATTCAAAACCCTTACACTTAAAAAGGTTTTATTCTCTCTTCCCTTATAAAATCTTTAATTAACCAGCTCAGACAAGATTTGTTTAAATTAAATCAATCAAATTTAGTCAAGATTGCAATTATATTTGATTACGCAAAGATCATGTCAATTTGGATGACATCCAATCAAATCAAATTGATGACTCGGAAACTTAGATCTAGTTAAACAAATTTTAGTCAGTAAACCTAATGTAGGATTTATATTAGTTACTTAGATCGAGTCAAATTGTATTAGCTTGAGCTAAAGTTCAGTCAAGTTTGGTTTGAATTCAATTCAATTGATTTGAATTCAATCCAATTGAGTTAAGTTTGGTCATATCAACTTTGTCTCAGTCGAGTTGGATCAAGTTAATTCAAGATCAGCTTTGATCAAATCATATTGAATCTAATGAAGTTAAAGCTCGCATTAAAGTGGAAAGGAATGAGGGGAGATAATATTTATACGAGAAAAAGTGAAAATGAATTTTAAAAATTGCATAAAAACCCGTAGATTTATTAGGAATTGAAAGGTATTAATTTGTTAAAAATTTCCTCAACTTATAAAATTTTAAGGATTAAAATATACACATAAATGAAAAAAATTGAATATGAAGGAGAAAATTTTGATCCTTGTTGAATTCCTTTCCACGCATAATCTTAGTCTTAGGGTTAAAATCAGAGTTAGATCTAATGTCTCTATGGGAGCATTTGGTATGCAGCAATCTATATCTGGATTATCGATAAAGTGTTCGAACCAAACTTGGTAATGTGTAAGCTCTTAAAATTTAAAAGCCACATTACCGATAATATGGATAGCCCCCATGGGAAGTGAGTATATATGTGAATTACCACTCATTGGTAATTCTAAATTCCATCGTTGCCTTTATCTTCCATGCATTTTTCTACATGCAAGACATCATCAAGAATTTGTAGAGGAAGAATAAACGGTGAAGGAAGATTTTGATATGAGTTTTTGATAATTTTGTGAAGTCAAAAAATATAAAATTAGATTAATTATTGTCTATGTTGATCAAACATGTCAAATATGATAATACTATATTATCGATAAATTGAAGATGATAATTTATCTTGTTATAATATGAATTATAATTATAATATTATCCAGCAATATAACAAACGCAACCTATGAGATGAATCATGATACGCGTGGTGGTCCAAACTCAAAAAATTTCCTACGTATAAAAGTGTGCTTTTAAAGATGCCCGCAATATCGTTGCATACCTCATGTTCTATCTTGTGAACCAATAGAATCGATTGTATTGGGCAAACTCTAGAAAATGGATAACCCAAACTGATTTAAAGAATGATATATTAAAAACATCCATTCTATGGTCCCAAAACGCACCATGCAAAGATAATAATACATATACACTTGGAACAGTGGATTGCCGGAACTCATCCTAGTTTTTGATAAAGTTATTTCAATATGAACAGTTGATTTTACCCAACCAGGAAGGTAAGCATATGGGCAGGAAACACTTGGCATAATTATAAGTTCAGTGAAGGCATGAAAGCAGCAAGCATAATACCACGGAAAAATAGATAGTGAGAGGTTGAAGTCGACGACGGGCAAAAAGTCCGACAAAGGTGGCCAAGTAGCGACATCTTTCTCCTGTATATTTCTGCAGAAGAATCTATACTTGATCTTACCCAAAGTGCTGAGAAAGATATATAAAAGAATCATACTAAAGTCTATGTTTTAAGCCTCAACAAACACACACGGGAAGATGAGAAGTAGGGAGCAGCTGTAATCGATATGTGATATGCAGCAAAAACCAAACTCTAGGATGAGATATCTGGTTTGGGCCTAGTTCCGTCTTTGATATTGATGCATGTAGCCGGCTGAATCAACCTAGTTCACCTAGCTTGTTTCTCTTAGAATTTCAATTTAGATCATTTAAAAGGGGCTTTGGGTCGCTTCAAATTGAGAGGCTGACAAAAAAGGTTTTGGAATAATGAAATAGCAAGGAGAGTGTTTCATCTTTGATGGAGATCATTCCTAGAGCTTTTAGAATCCTTGTAGTCAGAGATTTTTGCATACTTAAAAAAAAATTATGAAACTTGTTAATTCAACGTAGAGATGACAATGAGCAGGACTCGAGCCTGTCCGAGCTCTGGCCCAACTGAGCTTGGCCATCTTTGGATCGTGCTCGAAGATCTTTAGGGTCAGCCCAGCCCATGGCCAAAACGATCGGGCTCAGGCTTAGCTCAAACCAGCTCGAAAATAATTAAAAATTAATTTGAAAATAAAAATATTTTTTAATTAAGTAATTAATTAAAACATCTAGGATTATTAATGGATTGAATAAAACTAATTGACCCAACCCGATTAAAACTAATTGAGTTGGGTTGGATCAGGTGGGTCAGGTTCAAGATTTCTCATCTCTCGAATTCGACCTAACCCAACTCAAACTATGTCAGGTAGGGTGTGGTCGATTAGTCGAGTGTACCCGTCTACGAATAGGAGGCGGACTACAGGATTGGAAAACCATAAACGACAAACGAGTTAGCGAATACAAATTGGTAACATAGTATTTTTATTTTTTTTAAAATAATTTAAAATATAAATAATTAGGTCATCAGATTCCAAAATCTGAGAGTCGAGCCAATTCTGGTCGGGTTTTACTCGACCCAATCCACCCAAATAGTTTGAATTGGATCGGGTTCTCGAGTTCATTGGGTCTACCCGACCCAACGAACAACCCTAAAAATATCATTAAATAAAAAACTAACAATGAGATAAGTATTAAGTAATTTAAATAATTCAAATTATTAACTAATTTATTAAAAATAAAATAATATTGTATCTTTGTCTAGCCCGAGCTCATGCCGAGCTTGGCACGCAAATCAAGCCAAGCACGGCCCAACTTCATGCCAAGTCGGCACAACCCAGTGCCCATGTGCCTTAAAGGAGTAGTCCAGCCCAGCCCCTAGAGTGGTTGGCCAAGTCAAGCCCGCTCAGCCTGGACTGGGCCGAGTCTAGGCCACCCATGGGTCATCCCAACCCATTGTCATCTCTACTTCCACTTGTATCCTAAGGATTAGCTTTCATTGACTAGCACATAAATAACAAACGTGCATTACACTCAATATAATTTTTAAGTAGAGAAAAAGTATTTTACAAGATCAAGCCGTA
Source organism: Canna indica (assembly GCA_034359265.1). NCBI lineage: Eukaryota > Viridiplantae > Streptophyta > Magnoliopsida > Zingiberales > Cannaceae > Canna > Canna indica. The sequence goes on along the minus strand of CP136894.1, from coordinate 71,573,999 downwards.
GAAAAATTAGGCTCCATATGCAAGTTTCCCTAGAAAACAAAAGTTTGCCGTGAAAAAAATACATCATCCAATTATTCATACATTGTATCAGGAAATCCAACTCAAATGGATACATTATTAAAACAAAACAAATCAGCTGATACATAATAATACTATAATTCACAACATTCACACCATCAAATATCAAATTCAAACAATATTATTCAAATTCAAACCGCATAAGAAGCCTTACAGATTTGTACTTCATCCCTTTGCGGTCGAAAAGTGGCACCGAACGGATCCCTGGTCTCAACTCTGAAATGGGCAAGCAGGTCTGCCCACCAAAGTCATCTTTCTCTGACATATCATATTCATGTACTTCAATACGCAACAAGGCCAGTTCAGGCACAGTTAATGGGAAGATGAACTCCTCGTTCCAAACCGGAGTCCAGTTATCTTCTATCGTCTTTGTTTTCTTCATTATTGTATCAGCTGGAACTCCTGCTATCCCTACCTGCCAATCGACAAACCATTTTATAATAAACTCAATGAAATGCTAGTTTGGATTTTCTTCAATTCGCACAAAGTTCTGAGATAGAAGTCAAATAGAAAGGAATAAATTGTACATTTGGATAGATATGAAAAATAGTACCCGTGTATAGAAATCAGGAGGGGAGTATGCATCAAAATGAGTTTGTTTGAAGTCCATACGCCAACCATCTCCCATGTATACTTTAACCTGTAGAAAATATCAAGATGGAATTCAGTAACAAAGTGAAAGCAAAAGCATAGGGGCACTCCGGGAGTTCCAACAAAAGAATGATTCACACCTTCAAAGTTTTCATCACAGGTAAAACTGCTTTAGGATCAAAAACCTCCTTATTTGGACCAACATTCATTAGGAAATCAGGCTTCTTTATATATCCACATCCTCCGTTGGCTTTATAAAATCCATGCATCAACCATAGCGACCTTCCATATCCCTGTCGAAGGATGGCACAAGTCCAAGAAAATTATCTAAAATAATCATAGTAGCTCCTACTTCATTGGGTCTCATACACACTGTGAAGCAAAGTCTAGTGATTGAGGACCTAGTACATGGACTCCCACAAAAAGAAAAATCTAATGTCAATGTGATATTTTGGATACTAAAACATTATGACTTGAAAAATTTTCAAATGTGAGATTTAGAGACCTGTGACTTGGACCTTAGTCATACGAGCTCGAGGAGACGCCTACCTTCTTTGATGGATGGCACTCTTTAGCATTTTAGGGTTAAATTTGTATCTTTTTTCAATTCTAAATTTCTATCTCCAAGACTTATTCATCTTTTAAATGTATTATGTATTAGTGTGTTATGAGATTGAGCAAGATGTTTCTATGCTCTATTAGTTGATTATGTATGTTTTTTATCATTCTAAATGTATTATGTGTCTATGGTACCAAGACGTACCAATACTGATCAAATATCGAGATCGGTACCCATACTGACCCAATATTGAGATGGGTACCGGTATAAGATTCTAAACCATGCTCATAATCATGTCCTCTTCCAGTGATAGTTTGGTGTTTGGGCTTTGTCTCATATGTTTGGAGTTCAATCCAAGGTTGGGCTCTTCGGAAACTCCTTGGGTCAAAATAAAGGGTTCTGAAAAAATATTTCAAGTTCACCTGCATATTGAATGCAACCATCTGAGCACCATGAATCCAGCCAACGAATGGATTGTAATTAGAAGAATTAAAACGTGTGCCCTTTGGATATATTCGGAGTAGATTTCTCTGAGTAAACCTGCAGAAGAAAATGATTATAAGAAACCACCAGTAAATTCCTGGGGAAAAAAAACCAGCAGCAAAGTCACAACTTACACCTGAAAACATCTATGCAAAGAACATGTTTCATACATCAACCTCATAGAGTTCACATGGATGTGAAACTATTTCAAGGTACTTTCTTTTGACATAACTAGGTTTCTTTAATAACCAAAGATAAAAGATCTTATAAGTTAGCCAAACAAAACTTTCAAACCTAATTGTCAAAAAAACATACCTTATTAGGTCTGCCCCATGAGTTGCTGCTGCCTTTTCAAGTTCTTGTTCACTCAAACTGAGACGTCTAACTTTATCAGGATCATCTTTTAGTGCTTCACTTATATGACCCTTGGGCTTTCCAGCTCGAATAGTGATAAGGCGTTTATATTCCAGAGGTGGATTTTGACGTACTTTTTGATCATCATTGTCATCACTATTACCATCATCCATATCATCTTCATCATCTTCATTTTGAGCCTGAACGTTTACATTATTATGATGGGAGGATTATAACTTCAGGAAATTGGATTATTATAGCAATATAAAGAGCTATAAAATAGAAAGGGACGAGATTTATTAGATATACAGTTACCTTGTCAAGCTGAAAGTCTGGAACCTCATTTCCCCATTCTCCTTCCTCATTTTCCTTCATTTTACCATCATCACAGTCATTTTCCTTACCATTCTTAGCCTGAAGATACTCTTTTGGTGGTTTTGTGGAAATAATAATCCTATTCTTTAAAGCTTCTGGTGATGGAAACTCTTTACAAGACTCTGAGTCAGGGTAATATAACATGTCTCCAAATGTTTCAACAACCATCTAAAGAAAAGATTGCCCTGACTGTTAGAATTTGATCTGTAGAAATAAAACTCAACTACAAGTGAAATGAAGAAGGATTCACCTTGGCTACTTTAGCCTGAAGATCAGGTGTAAGATGGTCTTCTAGTGTTATGATGACAGGATATGGAGATGCTGAAAATGCATACTCCTTAATGGATCTTAAGCATTTAATAAGTTCCACAGGAGAAGTTAAAGTCCTGAAAGTTAAGATAACACTTGGTGAACTACAACAAAAAGAGAGAATGCATTATCAATCATAAATTGGTAATAATGCAGCCAAAAAGCAGAATTCACTATGTTGTTACTTGTTACCAATAAGTTGAATTGAGCAAAATGATCACCCTAAAAGAATGTCCATGTGATCACCCTAAAAGAATCCCGGTCACGGTGTCTGCTCTGGTGGACGACGGTGAGGAGCGAAGCGCTGCGGTGTCCTCCGCTGTTGGCTTGCCTCCTGAGGCTGTTGCTGCTCCTTCGTGTCAGGATCCTCTACTGCCGCAATCTTCTGCAGGTTTCCTTTCTGAGGTGGGTGCATGGTTTAAAATCTCGGTACCGATACCGGTACCGTACCGTACCGACACACGGTACAGACCGGTATGAAAATGCATACCGGCCGTTTTTTTTTTTTTTTTCGTGACATACCGCCCGGTATCGCCCATACCGGGCGGTATATGGCATCATACCGCCATATACCGCCCGGTATACACAATATACCCGATTTTTTCAAATACCGGGTATATCGTATACCGAAAACCTAAAAAACCGGTAAATACCGGACTTACCGTACCGTACCGACCGAGATTTTAAACCTTAGGTGGGTGGCAGCTTCCCTTTGGGTCTCACCTCAAAAGGTGATCGATCCTTAGCTTTGGCCTTGGAAGGTGGCGAGTTGCCGGCGCTGAATCAGGACTGGGTGACTTCCCTCTTGGTGCTTAAGCTCCTGCTACTTTTCTGGGAAGGTTCGAATGGGCACGAGTTTCAGAAGGGCGCCTTTAATACGCTGCTTTATGCTGCGTCTCGGCAGTTGTTCGAGTGGGTCGGCCTCTACTCTGGGCCGGGCCACAAGAGCATTTCTTCTCTGCTTGGAAATCTAGGCTCTTCCTTATTGGTTCGGGCACAAGATGATTCAGGTGTCGTGGCTTATTCGTCTGGGTTTTCGAATCTTAACCGTATAGCTTTTGTGGATCGTATGCAGGCTCCGACGGATCTTGGAGCTTGTGGCTCCTCCTCCCAGGTTCAGTATAGTTCGGTGCACCCGTTTGTCATCCCTCCTTACCCGTCTCTGCCTGCGATTCCCGCTTCCTCTTCCCCCCGACGCTCCTTCTCTAGGACGTATGTGAGGCGCAGGAAGAGGAGGCCGGCTCCTCTGCTGATCCATAGGAGTTGTCGCCTGCATGACTCCGACGCGTCGGCGAACAATTGTGTCAAAAGGGCTCTAGCTAGGAAGGCTTTCTTAAATGGTGACAGAGCTCCTTCGACGTCGGCTCCCCTCTCTCCTTGGAATGGCCTCGGACTCCTTACTTTGACGGCCGGGAATTCTATTTCTTCTATCTCTATTGCTGATAAGGCTAAAGCTTTGGGGTTCCATCTAGATGGCCCTCCGAAGGTGATTGCTGCGCGGTTGGAGGACGTGGCTTAGCGTGAGTCGACATCGAGGGTGTCCTGGTGATTCAGAGTGGTTGTCTTCTTGTTTTATGAACTCAAAGAATTTTACAGCTCTCTTCTGGAATGTAAGAGGGGTGAGCAGATTGTCAAAAAGACTTATGATTCAAAAAAAACATCCTGGATTTCAATTGTTCTGTTGTTGCTTTACAAGAAACAAAGTTGTGCTTTGTTTCTAAGATTTGCGTCAAACAATTATGTGGCTTTAAATCCTGTTCCTTCGTCTTTTTGGAAGCTGAGGGGTCTACTGGAGGGCAGGTTTTGCTGTGGAATGATAATATATGGGATTCTATTTCTTCTTCGGTTGGTTCCTTCATTCTGGTTGCTAAGCTGAACACCATCTCTCCAAACAGCGATTCACCTTTGTGAGCGTCTATGGCCCTCCTCGTCTTGCAAGGAGGCACGCTTTTATTAGGGAAGTTGATGATTTGTTATCTAGCTCTGATGACAATTTCATTCTTGGTGGCAACTTCAACATCACAAGGTTTGATCATGAGCGTTTGAATTGTTCTGGCTCGTTGAGGGACTCGGCCAAGCTTTCAAAACTTATTGCTGATCAAGCCTTACTCGACTTACCTATTCAAGGAAGGAAATTTACTTGGTCTAATAACCAAGCGGTCCCTTGTTTCGCTAAGCTTGACAGGATCTTAATCTCCACTAATACTGCTTTGGTTCTTCCTCTTGCTGTGGTTGGGGGAATCGATGGTAAACTCTCCGATCATTGTGCTCTGCTTTTCCGTTCTAACCAGCCAGTCCCTCCTTCTTTCCATAGGTTCAGGTTGGAGATGCATTGGCTTGGGAAGCCGAGCTTTGGTAATATCATTCGAGCGGCTTGGAATAGTCCTGATTGCTTTGATTCGGCATCTAGTAGATGGATCAAGAGATGGAAGATCATTGGAACCTGGAGTGCTAATTTGAAGAAAAGTCAGAATGCTATGCGGCTCCAACTTGAAGGAGAGATCGAGACGATAAATAAAAAAGCTGAATACTGTTGTTTATCTGATCTTGAATTAAGCTGCCTAAGGGAGAAGAAGAAAGGACTTGATGAACTTTACAGGGACGAAGCGACTTTCTGGAGGCAACGAGCCAAGCAGCATTGGCTTCGGGAGGGAGATCAGAATTCTAGATTCTTTCACCAATGGGCTTCAATCCGTAGACGACAAAATTGGATACATTGCATTCATACAGAGTCGAGCAGTTTCTCTACTCATGTTGACATAGCTGATCAATTCAGGTGTTATTACATCTCCTTGCTGGGGAGATCCAGGAAGCCGTTACTAAGAGTTGACTGGTTACGTTTATCTCTACCTTCGGTCACTACATATAATGAGGTTGATACTCCCTTTAGTCTGGATGAAATCAAGGAGGCCATATTTGACATGGGTTCTAATAAAGCCTCGGGGCCGGATGGTCTCCCTCCCGAATTCTTTCGTGAGTTTTGGGATGTCATTAAACTAGACCTTTTTGGGATTATGAATGAAATTTATCATCAGCCGACAACTATCAAAAGATCTAATCAAGGTCATATTGTTCTTATTCCTAAATGTGAGGGTGCAACTAATGTCAAGGATTTCAGACCAATCAGCCTGGAGAATAGCATCGTTCGTATTTTCTCGAAGATTTTAGCTCGTCGTTTAAAGCTGTTGATGAGTGAATCGATTTCGGGGTTCCGGAGTGCTTACACCAAGGGTAGAAGTACCCTAGACTGTTTTATGGGAGTACAGGAAGCCATTTGGGCTTCGAATCACTTGGGAGAGCATCGTATTATGATAAAAATTGATTTTGAAAAAGCCTTCGACTCCATCAGCTGGTCATTCATTCTTGACATTCTCACTGCTAGAGGATTCTCCAGTAGATGGTGCTCTTGGATTCATCATTTGTTGTCCTCTGAATCGGCCCTCATCATCAATGGACAAAGTGGTAACTTCTTTCATCACAAATGCGGTGTTCGGCAAGGGAATCCTTTATCTCCGTTCATCTTCAACTTGGCCATTGATGGCCTTTCTCATTTGGTACATGGAGCTGTCAACAATGGGCTTGTGCGGGGACTTCTTGATAACTTAGTGCCTAATGGTGTTACTCATTTTCTTTTCGCGGATGACCTTATTCTGCTTTGCCAAAATGATGGGTTTAGCTAGAGTAACTTAAGGCTACTGCTACATTACTTTGAGCTTGCGGCCGGCCTGAAGATCAACCTTAACAAGACTAGCATCTTACATCTGAACGGAGATATTGTTGCTACAGCTGCCTTGGCGGGTGAATTGAATTGTAAACCTGCTTCTTACCCTCTTAAATTGGGTAGACTATGTAAAGATGACTGGCTTCCTTTAATTGCCAAGATTGATGCTAGACTCGGCTCTTGGCAAGGTCGGCTTCTCTCTCGTGCTCGTCGGATCACTTTAATTAATAGCACTCTGAGTAGTTCTACGGCTTACATGCTCTCCTGTTTTAAAGCTCCTGACTGGGTTATTAAGTCGATTGATTGTAGAAGAAGAAGCTTCTTTTGGAGTGGTTTAGATACCTCGGCCGTCAAAGGTAAGTGCTTGATAGAATGGAGCCTGCTTACTTGTCCTAGGAGCGAGGGGGGGCTCGCATTTTGGACCTTAAGGCACACAACACTGCTCGTTTAAGCCCCTGGATTTGGAAGATTATACAAAGACTGGATACTCCTTGGGTTGATTTAATGTGGCAAGTTTATGGGGATTTCAGATTTTGGGGTGATGGTGATTTCATTCGGAAAGCTTCCCCGACTTGGAGATATCTAGTTCGGATTTTTGATTTGATATTGGACTTCTCTAAATTTCAGGTTAGCACTGGAATTACTTTCAAACTCTGGACTGATCGATGGAAGGATGGCGAATGCTTGGCGGATCGGCACCCAGTGCTTTTTCGTTTTTGCGATCAGCAAAGCATCTCAATTCATGATGCAAGGTTGACCTCTGCGGAGGGTAACTTCTTGAGATGGAACCTAAGTTTCTCTATTTTGATTCTGGATCAGGATTTATTGAGGCTCGCTAGGGATCTTGACTGCATTACCTGGAAATGGAACAATGATGGTGGTTTTACTACCAGAAGCTTGTACAGGTTACTAAACTTTAGAGGGATCAAGGATCGTTTTGCGAAGTTTCTTTGGCAGCAGCATCTCCCTCCTAAGATATCCATATTCGGTTGGTTGTGGGTTAGAAGAAGGCTTCTCACACGCGACCGCTTATTTAAATGGGGAGTTACTACTGATCAAGCTTGTCTCCTTTGCCAACTTCACAATGAGTCTCACCAGCACTTATTTGAATCTTGTTCTTATACTACAAGTGGCTGGAATATGTTTCTTCAAGCTGTGGGACACAACTACTTTGAGCTCACCTTCCGGCCTTGGGAGAGAAGGTCTCAGAGTAATCTACGTGGTAGTCTGTTGCGTTTTCGGCTTGTTCTGACTTGGTCCTGGTTCATATGGTATGAGCGGAACTCTAGAGTCTTTCAACAGGAAGCAGCTATTTATAGTTTCAACGCCAGAGCAGTGTCGGCGGCTTGCTTCTTTGGATCTATGTCGTGTTGAATTGTGTTTGATTTTGTTATTGCTCTCTGCCTCTCTTGCTCTTCTTTCTCTTGTTTTTGTTTTAAACTTAATATGACTATCTCCTTGTACCTGTAACTTTTCATAGCTCTTGAATAGATTGCAGGTTTCTTTGTTCAAAAAAAAAGAAAAGAAACAATAGTTCATATTGATAAGAAACATAACAGAGTCTACCACTTCCAAAGGTTGTTTAGAATTGTTAAATTTGATTGGATGACTACCTTTTTCTAAAAGCTTAAGTTGTTAGGAAGCGGCCCAATCTATATCATGTTAATTTGATTGAATGACTAACTTCCCCAAAAGTATATGTTGTTAGGAAAGAGCCCAATCTAAATATTTATATTCTTAACAAGAACAATATAACTTGGAAGACCATAATCATAATGTTGGAATTCATCAATATATATGAAATATTCCAATGTATCACAAACAACCCACATAGACAGATTCCAAACAATCCAATCAACATTTGAGTCACAAGTTGCATCCAAACTCAAGGTGGGTGATGCTTGAAATTGAAACTGCTCATCTTGGTCACTGAGCCATTCTAAAGTCTTTGAAGCTATCATAATATACGTTCGTACTAGCTAGTTGGATTTCTAGTTGTTCGATATAGAAAAACTAGCCATCTCCTTCTAAAGTTTAAAATCTCTACAAGTAAACAGTTCTTATCTCTAAAGGGTACATATCCATGAATCTAACTTAAATATCAAAATATGTTGTTCTCTTCTATGATCCAGGTACTTAGATTAGCTAATACATATCAGATAAGAAACTGTGGATATATTTAACAACCAGCGAACTAGGTCTGTCTAATATTGGTAATTGCTCTGATGTTAAGGAAAAAAATTTCATAGGGGTAATTGCTTAATAGTCTTTGTGTATGTTCATGCTCCAATGCTATGTTGGTGTATATAATTGTTTCGAAGTTGGATTTTGAATATGTTATAGCACCTTAGTTGAGAATATATGAAGTAATTTACTTTATTCATAAGGACTGTGAAGGATAGTACAAGAACAATTCACTTAAGGTTGGGAGATCAGGGCAATATTCCAGTACCTGCCATGAAGAATATCAATGTTATCTTTAGTAGCATTAGGCCACATGTCTAGTTCAATTACTCTGACACCATTCTGTAGTGCTTTGATAATTGGAACATCACTGCAGTCACTGCTGAGCTGGTTTCCAGTCAAATATGAATTATGCCCTGTGTAGATGTAATAATGGGACAAAGGAGCAGTCATATCATGGTGAACCTGTTTAAAAAGAATTTATCAATTCATCGATTCACTAGTACAACTAATAAAGAAGTTGTCACGTAAGAAGACTGCAAACTGTTTAGGTGTGGGCTATGTTGCATATGTATCAAGCATGAAGTATATGGTTCTTCAGATTTCAGCTATAGGAAAAAAGAACTGTTTTGTTACCAATGTAATTTTCTCTCCTTTTTCTGTCATGTCAAACTCCAAACAAAAAGCAATTTATAGTGATAAATCATAACAGAAAGTAACCAACATACATAGAAAAGTTAAACTGCGGCCAAATAAAATCACAGCAATGAATTGAATTTACACAAAGGCCATAGAAAGAGTCCAGAGAGAGAAATATCAATATCAAGCACAAAAGTTAAGCAGGAAGTTGATTGAGAACAGCCCCTAAACTTTCACGCATTAGGCATTGCTTCAAGAGGAGCAGCCCCTAAACTTTTCCAACATAACTTCTACGAATGAGAATGTTTCATAATTTGCTAACTTGTACAGGACTATATAGTATTAAAGAAATTTTAGCATCAATTGATAAGAGAGGTTAGCATAACTATGTACATAAATGATAAATGTTTCATAATTTCGCATTTTCTTGATCATAAATGATAAAGAGTGTCCAGAGGTTAGTTTGCTCCTGATAGTTGAACATACATCATAGATACTAAATTTAAGTGTCTTCATCAAATAAAAAACTAATATTAGTAAACCAATCGGATCATTCTAATTTCTCTTTTCCTCTCTTTGAGAACAATCTGGTTTTTTTTTCAGGCGGAACTTTGTCAGATTACTTTCTCCAACTATAATGAATGGAAGGTCTGAGGAAAAAAGGAAAACAAAATTCTCACGACATTTCCGTTCGACAAGAATATTCAACATAAAAAAAAAAATGCGATTCATAAAAAATAAAATTTCAAGGCGCGTACTTGTGTCTAAGCTGGATTACTCAAAAATCATATGCAAAATTGTAATAAAGTTGCTCTTGAAACAACGAAATAAACTATATTCATTGATATTCATTTTGAGTACCTACTGCCAGTTGGATATTAAACTATGACAAAGGCAGAGTGTCCAGCTTTTTTTCGTTTAAGCAATTAATCAAACACGTGAGCGAAGCGTCAAGAGAACTAAAAGTAAACAAACTAATAATGAAACAGAACTTCCAATATTGGACCGATCGTCAGATCGGGCAGATGCAATCATTGGTCGGCAAGAAGAAGGGGAAATACCTGAGATCGGAGAGGAGGGTTGAGCTCCGCGGAGTAGAGGTAGTGATGGAAGTCGTCGAGGGTGAAGACGGGTCTGGCGAGCTTGCTGAGGAGGTGATGCCGGTGTCGGAGCTGGAGGGCCTGCTCCATGACCCACTCTGCGTCAACATCGGCGTCTCTCTGCGCCTCGGCCAGGAACCGGCGGAGCTGGTCGGCGGGCATGTGGGCCCCGTCCTCGGCGGCGTGGCTGGAGAAGGCGGCCTTGACGTCTTCCGGCGGCTCCGCCTCGTTCCAGCGGAACTTCCTCGTGAAGCAGAGGCAGAACTTGTAGCTCCCCATTTCTCGATCCACCTCGTCTTCCCTCCGTCCGCGGAAGCTCGCTTTCTCGAAAAATTTGGCAAATGTCTATATAATGGACAGCGAGGGGAGTTAATTAGTGATATAGGACGAAACGTTGGGTGTCGAACGCGATTTAACCTTCGAAACGATCGCCTTCTGCCGGCGACGGTGAGCGAGTAGAAGCGTCGCGTTGCGGAGGGTTTAATTAAATATGTTTCTCTCTTCAATTATTGCCTCGTATTCGAGGCAATCGCCGGCTCTCCCGAAACAGGAAACAGAGAAAATCTATTGGTTGTTACACTCTCGACAGAGTTAACTCTCGTGCTTGGATTGTGAACTAGGAATGGGTATTTGGGTAGTGAGGGTTAATTATCTAATATTTAGATTTTAAATTTTAGAAGGGTTAATTAACCCAAAGTATCTCAATTTTTGACTTATTTTTCAAATCTATTTTCATTTTTCAACTTTTCTAATGTAGTCCATCATTTTTCAATTTATTACAAATCTATCCCATCGTCTACCCAGCGTTAATTTTGTCGTCTGACGTGGCGCTGCTGACATGGCTAATAATCTCAGTCAACATTCAGATGCGATTTTTTTAATTTATTTTTTATCGGCCCCACCAAACCTAGTCAGCAATCATTTAAAGGTTAATTACAAAATATATTTTGACTTTTGACGTATTTTTCTAATCTATCATCATTTTCTAATTTTTCCAATTCAGTACATCAATTTTTAATTTATTACAAATTTATCTCATCGTTTACCCACGTCAACTTCGCATTATTGCAAACATTAATTATTAAAAGTAACTTTGGGTTGTATATTTATTTTACATAATTAATTTTTTTTGTTATAAGAGAATAATAATAAAATAAAATAAAATAAGAAAAAAAAAACGTAGGTGTTATTGTTTAGCCTGGCGAAGAATGTGGACCATATTAGATCATTGTCGTTGGTGGTTGCTATGAACTAACAACATAATCTAACATATGGCAAGAAAAACAACAACATATTCTAACACCGCTTCTTAGTTAGTTGATTTTGATCTAATTGTCTTTCTTAAATAGTTAATTATCCATCGCTAAAGCGAAAGTATATTATTCTCTTCGAGTTTAGTTTTTATTTTTAGTAAAAATAAAAGAATTGTAATTTTGTTATAAGGCCAATAGGAATAATTAGATTTAGAACAATATGGTTGCAATACTTTTTAGAAAGAAATATATAAACTATATGTTTCAAATTTTCATATTTTTATAATTACGAATTGACTTTTAAAAAATCAACAAACTTAGGGCCTATGCTTTCAAATTATTAACAATTGTGACGCGGACTTGACTTGTAAAATAATACAAACAACTAACATTAATATTGACTTGACTTCAAATATAACACTATGTGGTCAAAATGGTAACCATCTTCATCATTGTGACACAACATTTAAAAGTTAAATTCAGACCTATATATTCTTATCGATAACAACCTAATATCAATTTTTATGTTTATAAATTTGACATAATATGTGACCTATCATGTAAAAGATTATCTTAATTTTTTAAAAGGATCATGTAAGCATAGCCCTTCCATCTTACGTTACCACTTTAATTTTTTTTAAGGAAGAAAGTCAGATCTAACTGGTCCCCACTGAAATGCATTTCAAGAGAGCTGAAACATTCGAATGCGACAATAAGCCTAATGTGAGGGATTGAATTATTTTAAATCTGATTCAATTTGAAACGGATTCAAAAATTTAAAATTGAATCAAAGAGAGAATAAATAAATAAAAACCTTATGCTGTTATTTACTGGGCTCGATCCGACCTAGCAAACCAAGCATGTGGTCCAAGCCCACGTCTAATTTGCACCACGTGGTGCTGCTGCATTACTTGGCTAATTGGATATTTGCATTAAATATTATGTTTAAAGCTCTTGTGCAGTTTGACTTGGTCAAGGAAGATAAGTATTGGAGACTTATTTTTGCACACAACGTGAAAATCTCTGGGCCGTCAATCTCTGATTTGGCTTCACGCACAACATCAATTTTTTGCAGCAGGCCGCCTATGTTGATCGTGCACCGCTCCAAAATTGCACTGCCTCAATATCAGCGCACACAGCGCGCGAAGATGTTTCAACCGCCCGATGACACGAGGAATTTTTCCAGCCTCGACTTGATATCCGTACATTGCACCGTCTCACCAAATTTGTGGGTCAAATATCTCACTGCTATCGTCTGATTCATTTAAATGATGCTGTAAATTTTGTAGTCGTCCAATCATGCACAACGAGTCGGCTCCCTCTGTTTATAATAAGGGTCTAATATGTAATTTTAGATAATCCCATCGTCCCAGAGCATCTCATCTACTCCGTTTCTCAAGTAGGATTCCTTTCTAGCGACTCTCTTCTCATTCACACCGTCTCAGGCAGAAGCAAAAAGATCACGGACGCCGCATCCATAGTTTTCAGGCAGAAACAGGAATCCAGATTTCGGGGTACAGAAATATCCGAGTACATGCAATATTTTTCTTTTACAGTTTAATAGTTAGTTGTATTCAGATTCTTTTGTATTGGCCGTGCTTTCTCCTCATTCTAATAAAATCAAGTGTTCTCTTCTCCCTGTGGAGTAGGCTCGGTACCCCGCCGGGCCGAACCACGTAAATTTTGATGTTATTAATATTTTTTGGATTTATTCGTTGTGGTATTTTTTCTTTTGGCGTTTGGATTTTTGAATCTTTGCAGGAAGACCCAATTTCTTCCTAACAGTTGTGGTATCATAGCCAATAATCCACAATATCAGGGGCAAAATATGAAATCCAAAAATTGGACCACAATGTCAACTACTCATTATGGGCTTTGAAGATGAAAACTATTTTGATTAAGGAGAACTTTCAGGACACTATTCTTGGGCGAAATGTGATGGAAGGCACTGAAAGGAAAAATGACGGGGCCGATGAAAGTGCTAAAGCCACATTATACATGAGCGTCTGCGGCGAGGCACTACGAGAAGTTGTATTAGAAAAGATCGCTGCAAATGTATGGAAAAAGCTTGCTACAATCTACCAGGATAAAACTCTTACAAGTAAGATGACACTTAGACATAAATTATATTTTTTATGCATGACTGATGGCACTTCTGTTAAAAATCATATTAGTGTTTTCCGTTATATTCTTGCTGATCTTGAGGATATGAGAGTTACATTTGAGGAAGAAGATAAGACTTTTATGTTTCTAATTACTCTCTCTGCTTAAAAATTTTCGTGAAAGTTTATTATATGGCAAGAATACTATTATCCTGGATAAGGTGACAACAATGCTAGTGTCCAAGGAGGTTGTCGACTCTCAACTTACCACATGATCCTCTAGAAGTCGTAGAGAAGCCCTGAACACTAGAGGATGAAGCAAGTCACGGGATAAAAGCCGAGGTAAGTTCAGATCTAAATCCAAGCCCAAAAACGTACAGTGATATTATTGCAAAAAGATGAGACACATCAAATCAGAATGTCGTAAGCTGAAACGGAGATTGGAGGAACAAAATCAGAACATGGAAGCATCCTATGCAGATAAGGATGAAAAAGTAGAGGTACTTACTATTTCTGCTTGTTATGCTAGATCTCAAGATAAATGGATTTTATATTTAGGTTGCTCTTTTCATATGACACCGCACCGAGATTGGTTTACCACATATGAACATGCTAATGGAAAGAAAGTGCTAATGGGAAATGACTCATCATGTCAAGTAACAGGTATTGACTCAGTAAAAATTAAAATACACAATGGAATTTACAAGGACTCTGACTCAGGTATGGCACGTTCCAGGTCTTAAAAGAAATTTAATTTATTTATCTTCTCTAGATGCACTTGGATACAAGTATTCAGGCCAAGACGAAGTTTTCAGAGTCCCAAAGGGGTCCTTAACAATAATGAAAGAACTAAAAGTAAACCAATTCTACATCCTGCAAGGCACAATGGTAACGAGTGGTGCAGCTATGGTAACCTCTGAACACTCTGATGATGATATTGCTAAATTATGACATATGAGATTCGGGCATATTAATTAGAGGAGCATGCTAATACTTGGACAAAATAGACTACTTGGAAAATAAAAACTGGCTAAGCTAAATTTATGTGAACATTGCATCTATGGTAAATAGAAAAGAGTCTCATTCTCCACATGGCAATACTATACTAAAGGAAAATTAGACTACATTCACTCTGATCTTTGGGGGCCATCACCGGTTGAATCTCAAGAACGAGCTTGATACATGCTCACATTTATTGATGATTGCTCCAGGAAGGTATAGACTTATTTTATTAAAAATAAATATGATGTATTCTCTAAATTTTAGTCTTGGAAGGTAATGATAGAGAAGCAAACCGGTAGATATGTTCGGACCCTGCAAACCGACAATGACATAGAATTTTGCAGTGGAGAATTTAAATACTTTTGCCCCAAGGAAAGAATCATAAGACATCACACAGTTTTTCACACACCTCAGCAGAACGGAGTAGCAGAAAGGATGAACCACACCATCATAGAAAGGGTAAGAAGTATGCTTTCTAATGCTAACCTTTATAAAAGCTTTTGGGCAGATGCTACATCCACCGCCTGCTACCTGATAAATCGATCTCCTTCATCATCAATTGAATTCAAGACGCATGAGGAAAAATGGACTGGGTCGCCAGCATCTTATGACCATCTTAAATTTTTTTAGAACACTGTCTATGTCAGAGTGAATGAAGAAAAATTAGAACCTAGATCAAAGAAATGTATTTTCTTATGATACCCTAGCGGAGTGAAAGGCTATAAAGTGTGGTGCATAAATAATTGTAAAGCAGAAATTCATAGAGATGTAATTTTTGATGAACATGTACTCTTGAAAATGAAAAAGGAGAATCAAGAAGAGGAGGACTCACAGAAACTTACAGTGCCACCAGAAGAAACACCACATCAGCCTGCTACCCAAGAATTCTGATTCCCTACACCTGCGCCTCGACCACCTTCCACAGAAGCCAATGATACTGCTTTATTAGAACCGGCCACTGAAGAACATGTTCAGGTCCAAGAGGAGCCACACCGGGTCGAGGAGAAGCAATATCAAGTTGAGGAGGAGAACTCTTATTCTATCGCCCTCAACCGACCTAGGAGAGCACCACGTCCTAATCCTAGGTATGCAAATATTGCTACATATGCTCTAGCAGTGGCTGAAGAAACTCCATGCACTGAAGAACCAACCTCCTATAAAGAAGCCCTAAATCGGACAGATTCAAGAAAGGGGGATGAAGCTATGACAGAAGAATTCAAGTCCTTGTAGAAAAATAATACTTGAGAACTTGTGAAGCCTCCATTGCATAAGAAACTTGTTGGGTGCAAGTGGATCTACAAACTCAAAGAATGTGGTATCTATAAAGCTCGCCTTGTAGCAAAGGGATACAATCAAAAGAAAGGTATTGACTACAAAGATATTTTCTCTCCTGTGGTTAAGCATACCTCTATTCGTGTTCTTCTAGCATTAGTAGTCATGCAAGACTTGGAGTTAGAACAGCTTGACGTAAAGACAACTTTCCTACACGATGACTTAGAAGAACAGATCTACATGACACAACCAGAAGTGTTTGAAGAAAAAAAAATAAAGTTGATCATGTCTGCCTCCTAAAGAAGTCGTTCTATAGCCTCAAGCAATCTACCAGACAATGGTATAAGAGGTTTGATCAGTTTATGCTTGGTATTGATTTCAGTAGATCATCTTTTGACAATTGTGTTTATTTAAAGAAAACAGCTAGTTCTATGATTTATCTGCTTCTTTACATTGATGATATGCTTATTGCGGCAAAAGATATTATTGAAATAGACAGGCTTAAGAAACATCTTAAAGGCGAATTTGACATGAATGATCTTGGGGCTGCAAGAAAAATCCTTGGGATGGAGATAAAACGAGACCGCAAAATAAGAAAATTGTACCTAACTCAGGAGAGTTATGTAAAGCAGATGGTTGAGTGCTTTGGCATGCAAGAAGCAAAATACGTCGAGACACTTCTTGTCTTTCACTTCAAATTATCAGAGTTACTATACCCGAAAGATGAAAAAAAAAGAATTAGCATGTCATAGGTACCCTATGCAAGCGCGGTTGGCAGTCTTATGTACGTCATGATCTGTACCCGCCCAAACATAGCACATGCAGTCAGTGTTGTGAGCCGGTACATGACAAATCCGAGAAAAACACATTGGGAGGTAGTTAAATGGATCCTGCGCTACTTACAATGTACTTCTAAAGTCAGCCTTATTTTCGGTGGAGCTAATGAATCGTTTGCATAATACTTAGGCTCGGATTATGTTGGTGACCTTGATAAGAGGAGATCAATTACCGCCTACATCTTTACTATAGGCGGAACAACAGTAAGTTGGAAAGTCGGTCTACAACCAACTGCCGTCCTCTCCACCACTAAAGCAGAGTACATGACTATTACAGAAGCGATTAAAGAAATAATCTGACTTGGGAACCTGATAAAATAACTAACTTCTCAAAATGAGGACATAGTCATGCATAGTAATAGTCAGAGTGCAATTCATCTGTCAAAAGATTAGATGTTCCATGAAAGAACGAAACACATCGACGTCAGATTTCATTTCATTAGGGATATTATTTCAAAATGAGAAATAAAGCTTCAGAAAATTGACATGGCTCACAATCCCGTAGATATACTGACTAAAGTACTATCGACGATCAAATTTGAACACTGCCTGAACTTGGTAATATTGATTCAAGGTGCAGGTTAGTCCTACAGAGCTCTTGGGAGAAGTGGAGAAAGCTACATCGGGCTTAAAATTCATCAAAGGAAAAAATTATGAGGGTTGAATCATTTTAAATCTGACTCAATTTGAAACGGGTTCAAAAATCCAAAGCTGGATCAAAAAGAGAAAAAAACAACAACCTTATGCTGTTATTTACTGGGCTTAGCCCGACCCAGCAAGCCAATCATGTGGGTCAAGCCCACATATTCTAATTTGCACCATGTGCAACACTGTTGCCTTACTTGGCTAATTGGAGATTTGCATTAAATATTATGTTTAAAGCTCCTGTGCAGTTTGACTTGGTTAAGGGAGATAAAGATTGGAGACTTGTTTTTGCACGCAACGTGAAGATCTTTGGGCCGTCGATCTCTGATTTGCCTACACGCGCAACATCAATTTTTTGCAGCAGGCCGCCTATGTTGATCGTGCACCGCTCCAAAATTGCACCGCCTCAATATCAGCGCTCGATCTCAGCGCACACAGCGCGCGAAGATGTTTTAGCCGCCCGATGACACGAGGAATTTTTCCAGCCTCGACTTGATATCCGTACATTGCACCGCCTCACCGAATTTTTTGATCAAATATCTCACTGCTGCCGTCCGATACATTTGAACGATGCTACAAATTCTGTAGCCGTCGAATCATGCACAATGAGTCGGCTCCCCTCTATTATGAATAAGAACCTAATATGTAATTTTAGATCATTCCATCGTCCCAAAGCATCCTATCTATTTTGTTTTTCAAGCAGGATTCCTTTTTAGCGGCTCTCTTCTCATTCACACCGTCTCATGCAGAAGCAAGAAGATCAAGTACGTTGCATCCATAGTTTTCAGACAGAAGTAGAAATTCAGATTTTATGGTACAGAAAAATATCTGAGTATAAATAATATTTTTCTTTTACAGTTCAATTATTAGTTGTATTCAGATTCTTTTGTATTGGTTGTGCTTTCTCCCCATTCTAATAAAATTAAGTGTCATCTTCTCCTTGTGGAGTATGGAGTAGGCCCGGTACCCCGTCGGACCGAACCACGTAAATTTTGATGTTATTAGTGTTTTCTGAATTTATTCGTTATGGTATATATATTTTTTGACGTTTGAATTTTTGGATCCTTACAGGAAGACTCAATTTCTTCCTAACACATAAGCAAGGATTGTTTACATAACTCCATGATCTATGTAATTGTGATGGTCTGATATTTGAAGATGATATTATTTCTCGTTTTCCAAAGATTCTAACACCAAATCGTAAAAAGGTACATCTGCCTCCTATTCAAACCTTTTGCCTCGATCGAGCATGTGGGTATCAGATTAAAGTCACTTATATTCGCCCATGCCGTTAAAGCCCTCCACCCCGTCAAAGTGATCGTGCATTCTCTAAAGAGATGATTACAAGATTGAGACGCCTCCTTACAGAAGATACATAAGTCATCCTCCAAATTAACCTTATGTCTTATTAATCAATCCTTTGTTTGAATTCTTTTCCTAAACACTAGCCATAGAAATAGTTTCATCTTCAATGGTAGTTTCCCTTGCCAAACTTTATAAGCTGTAGAATTTTGAATATCTCAATTCGTAATAAAATGATACATAGATGCATATCTCAATTCGTAATAAAATGATACATAGATGCAATTGAAAACACACCATTTGCTGTCCACCTTCAGGATATAGAGTCATCACCACTTCCCAATTTGGCGGGCGGCAGGAAGCATACTAGTTATGATAATCTCTCTTTCGTAACCGAGCTACGCCAACTAAATTTCCAATTACTATCGTCGATGTTGATCATTTCAGCCACAATTGCATTTCTGCGGTTAGAGGATGCGAAAATATCTAGGAATAGTAAAGATAATTTGATGTTCTGGGTCTATCTATCATTCCAAAAATTGGTGCCAGATCCATCCCTCGTTGTTGACTCAATCCTTAGTTCAAAAATATTCTTGCACGATAGAATACCCTTCCAAATTAGTGACCATGTCTGTCCGCTCTGTTTGCTAGACCACCCTGCATGTCTAAAGTATTTGCATCTAATGATATCCACCCATAGGAGGTTTATGTTATTCACCACAAACCACCACCAACGTTCTAGTCTTGCCAAATTGTGACTATCCAAGCAAAGAACTAGGCATTGTTACTTCTGACCAGTGAGCGAGTGCCCCGCCGCCCCAACACACACACACATTATCACACGATCCATTCCAATTTTTTTTTTTCTTTTGTCGATCTACTTGATCACCCATTTCGGGTTCTACTTGATCTACCCCGAGAGATAGCTTAGGACGTTGTTTATCAGAACCAAACGTTCTCCCCGTGAAAGTAGTCTCCCTTACGTACATGCAAGTTTATTATTGACCTTCTCAATCAACATATTCTAGTCACTTTTAAGATGCTTGCTGCTTCTTAGCGGAAGACCAAGGTAGGTAATTGGGAAATCAGTCTTCGATCATCCTAACAAGCTTGTTGCATTCACTGCTTTCGTCGAGTTGCCTATAGGTGTGTTACAACAATCTTGTTGAAGTTGACTCTAAGCCTCATCATGAGTTCGAAGCTGTCTAACAATAGCTTTAAATTTAAAAGGTCTTCATGGCCTCATTGAGTGAAGACTATGAAGTCGTCGGCGAAGCTCAAGTTAACAATTTCTCGCCCGCTGCTAATCTTTATTCCACTCACGAGATTATTCCTACATTCATTCCCCAAAAGCTTGGCAAAAATGTCCGCCACCATTCACCAAGATAAAAAGATACAATGACAGCGGGTCCCCTTGACGCGGCCCCTTCCTCTGTCGGAACCAAGGTCCAGGATTTTCGTTCACAACGACCGTCGAGTCACCTGACCGCAGCAAGCTCGATATCCATTGGATCCAACGGTGAGGGAAACCACAAGCTTCCATAAGAGAGCAGAAGAAGTCTCAATTAATGCAGTCGAATGCTTTCGCCATATCGAGTTAAACCAATAAGGCATCTAGGTGTGCTTTCTTGCAGAAGTGCACTAGCTCTGAAGCGGCCATGAAACTATCGAGAGTTCACCTACCTTTTAGGAAGGCGCACAGTGTATCGTCCATAAATTCCTCTATATGGTTCTTCGATCTCGATGCTAGTATTTTAGAAAAGATCTTCATGATGCTTGAGGTTATACTAATTGGTCTGGACTAGGAGATATACTCAGCCCCTTCAATCTTTGGCAAGAGGATTAGGTGGTTGAGAAGACAAAATAGAGGCCGAATGGGATTGAGGAGCTGCAGGCGTGGCTAAGGATGACTCTCTGACAACCTCAGAGAAGGTTCGAGGTTTGGAGAATCCAAAAGAAGCCCCAGAAACCTGCTGATTGACATTCCCTAGAGCAGTGGGTTGAGAGCTTCGGTGCAGATCCCCCAGATTCGTGTAAGATCCGGTTGACAAAGCTGATGGACCTGACCCACGAGGACATCAAACCAGATTCTTCCTCCCCTGAAGCTGCCTACACAAGCTGGTATGGAGGCGACACGGTTGCATGCTCTCATAGACAGATCGACGGTGGCACCTTACTACAGTCGACCAGCCTTAGAGTCCTCCGCTAGAGGACAAGAAGACGACACCTTGTTGAAGAAAACTGTGACTTGAGGACACTTACTTGGGCGAGCATCAGGGGATAGTCGGCAGACACGATCGACGAGCACGCTGTTAGGGACCTTCAGGATTATCAAGTCATGTATGTGTCATGATGGTCCCTAACGTGCATTGTAAATATTGCATCATTTGCATCCATGTAGAACATCCGCGCACCGCCCATCACTCTCGCCTGTGACTAGCAAACGACCCTCATTTACTAGCCGCGATATGGCCGGTGGGGTGTGCGGATCATGTAATTATGTATTGTAAAAGCGCTCGCGCACCGTTCACCACTCTTGCGCATGACTAGGTAACACCCATTGTTTCCTAGCCGTGGCATGACCGGTGGGGGTATGTGGCCATAGAAAATTTTTTCATGCTCCTCGTGCTTTTGGGAACCCCGTGGGTGGCACTTGGGGGTTAGGCTCCACACCTATATTGCCCCCGGGCAAATATCTCTCTAGTTCATTCATACAAGCATCCGTCCAAACATTTGTAAGCATTTTTCATACAAACGGCCAATTGGCTCAAACATTTTTACGTCCAAGCACACCGAGGTTCGAACGCGGGCGACCCGAGAGCCCGCGACTTTCGATATTGGTAAAACGGTCTTACCCAAGGCTTATCCCTTGCGGGGGCAAGGGAGCCGCACAAATATTTTCTGTCATGCCCCAATTCAGGGCCGCGTGATCGGCCAAGGTGTATGTCCTATCCTGAAGCCTACCACATATACTGAATAGCAAAATATCGAGAAAACACACCAACCATAAAACACACAAGTAGGAGAACAACGACGCAAACTTTTATTTAAAGAAAAAGTTTCGAACAATTTTAAAAGAGTCGTAAAACAAACCAACTCATAAAAACAACTTGAGTTAAAAGTCAAATACATGTTTTCAACTTAAACATCACTCAATGTATATAAAAAAAATAACCCTAGACATCACGACTATGACTACTGGACGCTGCTACGAGATCCACGCCACTGCCTATTATCCAGCTGCACCATGACTCCAAGCCTCACCTCACTGATCGGACTCTGCAAAATAAAAGAAATAAATCGTGAGTCCACATGTGACTCAGTGAGCGGTTCTGTCGAACCTCCACATAAATCCCCAATAACAACATGCATATAAGTCAACAATTTATAAATTTAGGGATCCAATCTAGTCATGATATGACAATCGGCCCAAAGGCCGTCCTGCACAAATCATACAACCGGCCAAAATGGCCCTACCAGACTGGGCAACAATCGGCCACCAGAACATGTTCGAGAACTGGTGGCTCGGCTCTGCCCGACCTTTACCACAAAATAATGATCCGACCGCACGGCCCACATGTCACAAAAAGAAAGTCAGAGCAATCACCAGACCGTCGACTAGGATGGTCAACTAGTCTCAGGAACCCACCGGGTTAGGGATAGCTAGTCCCACACATCTTGGGTCTACCGTCAGCGTGGCCCACTGACGGAATCTCAAGACACTTTGCCACCCGGGTCTAACACCTAGCGGGCTCGCTGGTGTAATCTCAAGACCCTAACCACCCGCCGAGTCAAGAATTAGTCGTTTCGACTGTCCATGCTTCTCAACTGACCATCACAATCACAATATACAAGCAAAGTATTTTAAAGTTTCCTTATTTAACCCCGGGCATTCACCCGTATTCGGCCCTCTCATTCCGGGCCATACCAGCCGCACGCTAATGCCCACTGATTTTTTCCTAGGTGGGAAACCTAGCTTGTCTACATTCAAGTTTTTTCGACAACGTATGCACCCTATAATTTCCTTATAAGTATATAGCGTCACTCGCCAAATTCCTTAAGTGTAAATTACATGTCATAAGCATAGAAATGTCTAAATACAAATATATCACTTCACATAAGTTATAAGGGAAGTATTCTACAGCTACTATCATAAATAATAACATACTTTCAACAATAAGGTAATTAAATTCTGCATTTAATCAATAAATTCCAGCAAGGTAATAATTGGACTAACATAGTAAAAATTTAATACTAGTAAAATTAATGGAGGAAATTTCTTAAGATGATATGTTATACAAAATTCTAACCATATGTACACTATCAAAAACATTTTCTTATAGCATGATGTTCTCAATCTATCAATACTAACATTTCATAAAATAATCGAGTGATCCATATGAAATCAAGGATTTAATACCCTACATGTAAATGTGAACCAACCCGAGCCCTTTTCCCCTTTCCCCACCTACTTGGCCGAGCCTACCCAAGGCTGCTCTTGCTCGGCCGAGAGCAACCAGGGTAAGGGAAAAAGGTTCTCGGCCATGGTTGAGAGAAATCAAGTCATCAATCGAGAGAGAAACTCAATCCGAGGGCTTCCGACCACTCTAGGAAATTAGAGAAAAATTCGGCATGACCTTCCCCACTTTTTCCCTTCATGTGGCCGGCCCTAACCATCAAGAAAACGATGATAAAACCTCATACGAACAACATACATAACACTTGAATCGAATCTTGAAAGAAACATTGATGAATCGACGAAATCACTCAAGAAATCGAAAGAAAACCCTTAAAACCTTGGGTCGGCTACCCGCCTACCCTACATAACCAGGTTCGATCCACTCACCTGATCAAGGAAGAAGAATGGACGAGCGATGACGATCTCGATCTTTTCGGACGGCAGCACGAATCCGACGCCGACCCCAAGGCTCTCCCTCTCTCCCTCTCTTCTCAGGTTGCGTGCGGCTCTAATGGTTGAGCCACACGGCTGCTAGGGGGGTGAGAGTTTAATTCCCTCATTTTTTTGTGTCAAGAAAATGTCTAAGTCATATAGCCCTCCAAGGAGCTCCCTAGGCTTAGTGAATTTCAAGGCGATTTTTGAATTTTCATATTTTGGGGTTCGGGTTTAGTTTTTTTGGATTCTTTGCATCATAAAAGAGGATTTACAACATATGCTAGACACCATAGGCCTAAACTTTAACTTTCAGAAGAATCTCAAGCGTCGACAAGCGTCCTTGTCGATTTTTCCGATTTTTCTTTGATTTTTCCAATCGCGGACGTCGTGCGCTAACTGACTTGGAACCTAAAAGTATTTCTCAATGAAACATTAGTTCCATATTTGTTATTATCAAAATCGAGATTAAGACCAAGGTAGAAAACCTTAGGCCAACACGTAGCAGCGAACCAAAGGGACTGGACGAAGCTGTTAGACGTAGCCCAGTTCTCCTACAATCTGCAGAGGAGCTTCGCCACTAACAAGAGTCTCTTCGAGATTTTATTGGGATGGCAACCAGATACACCCCACTCACTGGTTCTTGGCTATACTGGAAGTAGTCCGACTGCTTATCAAATAGCCAAGGAGTGGCAACAAAATCAAGAGATCACTCGAGCCTATCTCGAATCGGCGGCACGCAAAATGAAGAAATGGGGCAACGAAGGAAGGAGACATCGAGAATTCAAGGTCTGGGATCATGTACTGATAAGACTCCACCCGGCATCCCTCGCAGTCTTTCGGTGTAAGATACACAAGGGCCTCGTGCGCATATACGATGGGCCCTTCCCCATCATCAAAAGGGCAGGGCCAATGGCCTATCGACTTCAACTGCCAGTATGGTGCAAAATACACCCCTCGTCTTCCATGTGAGCAACCTAAAGCCCTACCATGCCGACCCACACGATGACAGACGCAACATTCCAACACGTCCACCTGCAACAACCAAGGTCGTGCAACGTGAAGTAAATGAGATCTTGGCGGACCGCGAGACTCCCAAACATCAACAAAAAGCGGGAGTACATTGTCAAGTGAAAGGGACTCCCTACCTCCGAAGCTAGCTGGGAGAAAGAGAGCACCTTGCGACATGAAGAGGACATCATCGCCGCATTCAAGAAGGGGTCGACGAGGGCGTCGACTTCGTAAGTGAGGGATAATGTTAGGGACCTTCGGGGTTGTTAAGTCATGTATGTGTCATGACGGTCTCTAACGTGCATTGTAAATATCGCATCATTCGCATCCATGTAGAACGTCCGCGCACCGCCCATCGCTCTCGCTCGCGACTAGCAAACGACCCTCGTTTACTAGCCGCGACATGGCCGGTGGGGTATGCGGATCATGTAATTATGCATTGTAAAAGCGTTCGCGCACCGTCCACCGCTCTTGCGCACGACTAGGTAACACCCCTCGTTTCCTAGCCGTGGCATGACTGGTTGGGGTGTGCGGCCATAGAAAATTTTGTCATGCTCCTCATGCTTTTGGAAACCCCGTGGATGGCACTTGGGGGTTAGGCTCCACACCTATATTGCCCTCGGGCAAACATCTCTCTAGTTCATTCGTACAAGTATCTGTCCAAGCATTTGTAAGCATTTTTCATACAAACGACCATTTGGCCCAAACCTTTTTGCGTCCAAACATACCGAGGTTCGAACGCGGGCGACCCGGGAGCCCGCGACTTTTGACATTGGCAAAACGATCTTTGCCCAAGGCTTATCCCTTGCGGGGGCAAGGGAGTCACACAGATATTTTTCGTCCAAAATAGTTAGTCCGTGACAGCGCGCTTTCCCCGGAGCGGGTAGCGCGACGGCGGAACTCCCTCGTCATCGTGCCTTTCATTATTATATTACCACTCTAATTGGACTATATCTATTTTAAATTTAATTGTATGTATTGTTGGTGTTGACTACTTGACTCCATCAACTATTTGATCTTGACAAGAGGATAGACATCATGGAGCTCGATGTGGCACATTTGGTCTCGTATGAGAGGATACAACAAAGCTCATGATTTCATCATTAAACACCAAAATGATTTTTTCCTTTGGAAGGTTGGGGTGATTAATGATTTTAGGATTTTCCTTCTAAACTCTTGCTAAGACCAAAGTGAAAATCATGAGCTTTGTTATCACATCTCGTCAGGACCAAAGAGGTAACTTTGAGCTTTATTCTGCATGCTCTCGTGGAGATCAAGTAGTCATTGAAACACGATCACTACATGCATATTATTAGATTAAAAATTAGTAAATCCCAATTAGGATAGTAAAATAAGAGAGAAGAAATATGCTCGCATGAAGATTTTCAAATTAATCTTTTAGATGTTAGATCAACTTGTCACGTGAACTACATAACGAGAAAATTGATGTTGGACTCATAATAAATCACAATTGTTATCGATATGAAAATATGAGTTTGTATTTTGTTGATTATTAAAACTAGATCACATATGTGAAAGGTGATGTAGATATTTACATTTATGTAAGTGTTGGCATTATGTTTAAAGCCGCATCAATATTCACGTTAGCATTGTGATGTTGAAGTTATAGTAGGGCAAACTTATTAGTAATTTGAAAATATATGTTTAAGTTTGTTAATTTTTAAAAGCCAACCACAATTAGATGGTTAAAGTTTCAATCTTAATGTGAATTTTCGAAGAATATATAATTTTTTTATATTAAAATTTAAACTTTATGACATAATCATTACAAAATGTATATTGACGTAAAAATATACAAATAAAATACTATAATTAGGAATTAAACTCATGATATTATACGATATGTTTAAATGTCTAATTACTAAAGTAGTATTTGGTTGGATAGAATAGATGAAGAATAAAATATTATTCCTTATGCTCCACTTATTTTCTTATTTGATTGCAATTTAAGGTGTGTTTGGTTTAAAGTAGTGAATTCATATGGAACAGAAATAGACAATGAATGAAATAGATAAAGAATAATATTATCTTATTTGATTGACATTTTAAATAGATCAAAAATAGAATAATTATTTTATTTAGTTAGCATAAATAATAGATAAGAAATATAATGTTAAATGATCAAAATATCATTCTTGATAAAATTGAATATATTTATTTTATTTAATTAACATAAAGAATATAGAACGATTGAGAGAAAAATAATTAAAATGATCTTTTAAAAATATAATAAATTATATTCTAATTTATTATAATTAATAAAAATATGAATTAATATAAAATAATTTATTAATTAAAAATAATTAGAAAACTATTATTTATTTTATTTTCATAAAAAATTGAATCTTTCAAAAATAATTATTAAAATATTATTTAATAATAAAATAATTATTATCTATTTAATATATGTAATTATTTAAATTAATTAATAATTTAATTTTTATATTTTTATTATAAATATTGAATGACAATATAATAAAATGGCCTAAATATCTTTTGAAAAATAATAACAACGTAATAAAAATATGAATTAATATTAAATAATTTTATTAATTTAAAATAATAAAATTATTATTTATTTAATTTTCATAAAAAATAAATCTTAAAAAAGTAGTCATCAAAATAATATTTAATAATAAAATAATAATTATCTATTTAACATATATACTTTTTAATAATTTAATAATTTAATATTATTATATAATATTATAAATATTGAAGGATAATATAAGAAAAATATCATAACAAATAAACAATGAATATTATTCCTTGGATTGAGGTAATAAATAGTATTTTTCATGCATGAAGAATAATATTTCTTATCTATTCCTTATGACCCACCTATTCATTGTCTATAAGTTGCAACCAAATAAAAGAATAAGTGAGGCATTAAGAATAATATTTCATTCCCCATCTATTTCATCAAACCAAATACTATCAGATGCGTTTGGTTAAATTACTTGAACCCCACACATTATCTTGTTTGGTATCTCACTTGTGCAGGTAATGTAAATTACCTTGGTAATCCAGATTGTCATCAAAGTGATAATCTAGATTGCTCAAGGAAAAGATGTGTATGTGAATTACCTCTGAAAATAATAATCTTGAATTATTTGAAAAACAAAATTATCCTCTTTAAATCCTAACTTTTTTACAAGATCTTTGCCTCATCCTTTTAAAAAAGGAGACATTCGATTCTCGCGACTTCTCTCATGACATAATATTTTAATAATAATATAAAATTATAATATTTTATAATAATATAATAATATAATAATATAATATATTATAATATATTAAACTATATTATATTATATTATATTATTAATTATAATAATATTATAATATTATAATATATTTATGAAAAAAATATTTTCAGAAAGTATATATCATTACTTGGTAATGTATTTATTATATCAAATATATCTACGTGAATTTCAGCAAATTTATCATAATATTATTTGTGCATATCAAAAATACTATATTTTATATTATTGATATTTTTAATAATAATTTATCTAAAAAATAATTTAAATTATCTGATAATTTGAATGCACCCAGCGCCTCCTAAGTCATTAGAGGATCCATATATAATTTGAAATTTTTGAAGATGAGATAAATACGTGAATACATATGTTATTTTTGTTCTAAAATTTAAAAGAATGGCCTCAGGTGCCACAACGATATAGTGCGGGTCACAAAACAAACACTCCGCGAGTCGTGACTCGGTCGCTTCCGTCCAAGCGACGTCATGGCCAAGGAATTCGCCGTCCGTCCGGTGATCTTCCCCTCCTCCACTGGAAACCCCAACGTTCCCCAGCACAGCCGCCATCCAGGAGCGGCATCTGCTCCTCCCTTCCAGCCGCCGCGCCCCACCGCTCCGGGTCCCGCTAACCCTAGCATCCCTTTCATGTCCTTCGACGTCGGCGCCGCCTCGGCCTCATCCTCCTTCTCGGCTCCTGTTTTTGCATCCGTATCCACGGGCGGTGGTGGTCACTTCTCCGTCCCCGGTTCTTTCGAAGACGAACCGCCTCTCCTCGAGGAGCTCGGCATCAACACCCGCCAGATCTGGCGCAAGACCCTCTCGATCCTGAATCCCTTCCGCGTGAAGCCCGATCTCCATGAGGATGCTGACCTCTCCGGCCCGTTCCTCTTCCTCATGGCCTTCGGGCTCTTCCAGCTTCTCGCCGGGAAATTCCACTTCGGGATCATCTTGGGGTGGGTCACCGTTGCCGCGCTGTTCCTATACGTGGTCTTCAACATGCTTGCGGGACGGAACGGGAACTTGGATCTGTACCGGTGTTTGAGCTTGGTTGGATACTGTATGTTGCCGATGGTGATCCTCTCTGCGGCGTCGCTTTTTGTGCCCCATGGTGGTGTTCTGATCTTCTCGATGGCGGCAGTGTTTGTGCTGTGGTCGACGAGGGTTTGCACGGGGCTTCTGGTGGAACTGGCATCCGGAGGGGATGAGCACCGTGGTCTCATAGCCTATGCTTGCTGTCTGGTTTACCTGCTGTTCTCGTTGCTCATCATATTCTGATACTTGGTAAGAACTCACAAAGTTCCTACTATTATAATTTTGCGCATGTTTTGGTACTTTCTCTGTCAAACAATTTGATTACGGGAGCTTTTTTTGTTTGTTTTGCATTTCCATTTAACTGGGATATACTTTTGGTCATTGTCTATGGTTTATTTTTTATGATGCTGTAATTTAACCTTTGATATAATGGATGGTTTTTGGAACTGGGATGTTCCATTATTGTTGTCTCCGAATTTAAAAGGATGAATTTCATCTTTCGGTTAATATTAGGAGTTCATTTTGTTACAATAGGTTTTATTGGTTAGCCTTTTTAGGATTGGAAATGAAGTTTCTTGATTGGGTGGTGTGAGTATTCTTTTAGATCAGTATGAATAAATCAATTGTTGTTCTCATGACATAAGAAGGCATCTTTCATTGATAACTTCAGCTGGAATGTGTTGTTTCATGATAGTGTTCCTCAGTACTTATCTAGAAATAAATAGAATTCAACAGCCAACACATTGGAGTTGAGACAAGGGAGTATAAACTGTAATATCCAAGATGGTCTTTTTGGACATTCAAGGGTGTAACTGTCATGTTGAATTGTTTGACACTTTGATTGGTCTGTATGACAACTTACATCTTCCGGGTGTCATTTAGAGATAGTCCTTGAGGGGTGTCAACTAAGTCAATAGTTGAGCACTTTGTTTGGTCTTTCATGAGAAATTATCTTCACAAAATTTGAATAAGAATAAAGGTTGAAGAACTTGTTTGCACATTGCATGAGGGTAACCCAGATATTATTGGTTTTCTAATTCACATGATGGTAGATTGTTTTCATTAAATGGTTCTTTGGTCCATACTCCAGTTTTGTGGTTGGAGATACCAGTTCATAGCTTTGTCTTAATTTTTGAAGAAATCTCTAGATGGTACTCATGGTTGGGAGAATGATTTAGGTCTTTTAAGGAATATGCCAAATTTCTGTATCTGTTTTAGCTTCATGTTGCAGTTCAGTTTCATAGAAGTATTAACTCTTTTAAAATTGAAAGTATATTAGCAAATTATGCCTAATTTTTTTCCTGGAGTTGCTTGACTAAGTGCCACTTGTTGAACATTGCTATTTTAATGGTCAGCAATTATTTTGTATTTGGGTATCTCCATGATTAAAAATGAAACGACCAGCTGAACTTGCAGTAGATATCTTGAAATTGTTTACCGGGGAATTCACATGTTCTAAGATTTTATCAGTAGGGACAGATAAATACAAGGATTTTATCTTTTCAAAGGATGCATGCGGAAATTTATTTTAGTCTCACAGGAGCAATATTTAAAAATTGCTATGGTGCTTATTGTTGTCTGTATCCTTGTAGGATGCATGAAGAGGAGCAGTATTATGATTATGATTATCTGGCATTTCTATGTCTTTTATCTCTAGGGGTGAGAAAAAAAATCCGAAAATCTGGTTAACCGTAAAACTGGAATTTTTTTTTGGTTAACTGATTCGATGGTTTTGGTTTTGATTTTTATTTTATCAATTTTTGGTTTTCTATTTCGGTTTTTGAGTCCTAGTTAACCGTTAGTCCACGATTAATCGTTGGTCCACCGTTAACCCGTTCGACTAATGGTTAACTAGTTCATATATATCATTTTAATTTTTACACCCCCAAAATTTTTCTTTTTATATTTTTCTCTCTAAAACTTATATAAAGTAATACATGATGTATATTTAAATTATATTTCATTCTCCAAAATTTGACCAATTATATATATATTGTTTAAATAGGAATAAATATTATGTTGTTGAATGTATGTTGCTTAAAGTTGCTGCTTTAGAGTAGTCAAGCACATTTTTTGCTACTTCTTATATGATGGCTAATTTCTTTTCTTCTTACACTTTCGTTGATGCAAGTTGTTTGGAGATCATGCAGCTGATTAGAGCATTGCATTCTTTGTTTTAGTTTTGCTTCCACATAGTTGAAAGATGTTTACACTTGCATGTGTCTGTGTCCACTCACTAGCAAGGAGCCTGACTTATTTTCTCAATGTATCTCTCATTCTCTCCTGTGGGAGTAGAGAAACATGATTTACTCAACCAACTCCTAGTGCATGTTTGGTTCATAGGATAAGGGAGGATAGGATAAGGAGTTGATTAATATCCATTGTTTGTTTAATGCATGAATTAGAGGAAAATAAAAATAAATGAATATAAAATTAATATTATATCCTATATACATCGGATTTAAATAATTCATATTCAATCCAACCTCATTTATTATCCAATCCTATCCTATCTTATTCAATGAAGCAAACATACTTCTTTTCTTTTGCTGCAAGAAAGATAAATCATATTATTACCTTATGCTGAAATGGTTTCTTCACAGTTGAAGGTGGGGGACAGACCAAAGAGATGACATGTTGACTTGACAGCTCTACCGTTTCATTCCTTGTAAAAGGTTTATATAATCTTATTTTTAGCGGGAGCTAACAAAAACTTGCGATTCTGGCCTACATTTATCCTCTTCATTTCCAACTAGTGCTGATTTACTATTCCGCTTTTTTCAGCTCAAAAAGGCATATGTTAACTTTAATCTAATGTTTTAGACTCGGATCTTTAATTGAAGCAATTGGGCCACCAATTGATGGATTTAATCAGTCCAAGTTCAATTCGTTTGAACAATATTTTTCTTTAAAAAATCAGTTTCACTAGTTAACCTCGTTTTGACTTGGTTTGATTGAACTTTGGAAGGACTTGATCCTAACCCAAATCAGATTCTGAACTGGTTTGACCACAGGTCGTGTTTTGAAATTGTTGCTTTAACTTAACTATGCATACTATATATTGACAATAAGCATCTTTTACCCTTTTCTACTCTTGAAGTTTTGGGAGGCAATTCGACCATAGGTTGTATTTATTCTTCCTTTTCCTATAATTACTATTTCTTGTTGTATTTAATTATTTATTAATCTTTATGTAGACAATATATTTTTTTAGTTTAAATTCCTCGTTATGCTATGCTCGCTACATTGCTGTCTATAGTTTGTTGTCAGGTAGACATGGGATCAGAGCCGCTATATCTTCTGTTACCATTTTTGTTCCCTGAAGAGGAAGCTCAAGGACTAACATGTAACATGTCTGGCTTAATTCATTTGATCCAGTGGGTGAAGGAGGAGCAACTATTTCAACTTTCTGCTTATGCCTTTTTTCCAAGTACAAGGATATGCTGAATTTGGCCCATGAATTTAGTATAGAAATGTTCGCCGTGTGAAGAAATAAAACTTAAGGAAATTGCTGATTTAACAGTTGCAGGTGCTAATTACTGTTTTCAGTATTCACTATTCACAAGGCAATGATACTCAACTTTCTGAATTTTGAAATATTGTAATCATATTTCTGGTGGAAATTCCACCTCTCTGGATACAAGATACATATCGTACAAATCCATCCATTCACTAATGATTCGGTTGCTTTAGTAAATAGAATATGATACGATATTCAATGGATTATTGTATTTTTATAATTTGATATATATCGAATATAATATTATTTTTATATTTTTTTAATCATATAGTAAATAAATAACGAATATAAATTTATTTTTTATTATATCTCATTTATCTTCTAAAAAAATATATTTTCTCAGCTGCTTAAAGCTAGAGCTTATGCCTTGTGGAGGGTATCATTGGTAGAATTGGAAAGAGAGTTTATATTATTATACATTATAATCTAACATAATATAATGACAACTTTAGCACAGTTTGTGGCATTGAACGTTGCTCAGAAATTTAAGATTTGAACTCTAGTATGATCATCTATTGTGATTTTTTATTTTTACTATATATATATATATATATAATACAATAATTTTCCTACTCGAACATGATTGTTTTTATTTTCAAATTCTGAATCAGTTTTTATTTTTTCCCAATATCAGAAAGTAAATATATGAATACCAATTTTACCCTTCCATTTCTTTAACGGGGTTAATTGGGTAGTAAGCCTTGTTAACATCCCCTATCCTTGTTTCTCTCCACACCTACATCGTCAGTGCCGGAGGACGTGATGAGGGAGGCGCTGCCTCGTCGTGGTGTCGACGTCGGAGGACGCGACGAGTGAGACGCTGCCTCACTCCCACCGCGTAGGAGGATGTGACGAGTTTGGTTCGCCCTCCGGCGCCACGATGAGTGAGGCAGCGTTGTAGTGTCGGGCGGTCTTCCATGGCGATCTCGGGGTAGTTCTTGAGGATCTCTTCACACAACACTAGTTTTTGTGTTTATTTGCAACGTGTTTGGTTAATGGAAACAACATCAGTTTTAGTTGGTTGAAATCGGTGAATACTTATTTGGTTATAGAAAATAATATTAATTTTCATTGAATGATTTTAGTAGTGAATATGATGTTGACTAAAATAGTAAAATAATTCATAAAACTTAACATAATTATAGAAGAATATTGCACATTGATAAAAGAGAGGAATCACTATTTTGGGCTACAAACAATTAAGATAAATTTGCTAAAAATTAAAATATGAATTTTTGTGTTTATTCTAAAAGAAGTTGAAATTTAATTAATTCAAAAAATAAATAATTGTAGTGATCAATGTTATTAGCTTCTCATCATAATTATCAATTTTATTTTATAACTAAACCATTATAAAGATGAACTAGAGAGTTTTATATGTTTATAAAAGATTAATTATGTATTTGTAGTTAGTTTGCAAAATTATTATTTGCTAATATGATTGTAAAATATTTGTAAGATTTAATTAGGTGATTGATAAGTAAAGATTTTTTTGTTCAATTAGATAAAACTAATTAATAAATATTATAATATTTTTCAAAAAATAATTTTTATTTTTATAAATTAGATATAGCTTGATTTATTTATAAATTAATTGATTTTATAAAAAAGTTATTTATAATTACATGTTTGCCACTATATTTTGATATCAAAATTGATAGTTTCGAAACTATAAAAGATAATCTTTTGATGTTTTCATTTTTATTACGAAAATTGATTTTGTTTTTCATTCTGGTTTCAATCCAGTTTTATGAAAACGACAAACCAAACACGTTTTTCTAAGCAATTTTGATTTTAGTGAAATCGAAATTATTAAAACGAACTTGATCTCGCTAATCAAACATGTAAAGAATCTTGATTTCACGACCTTACTATGATGTCTCTGGATGGAGTCCATGATAGAAAGAATAAATTGGTGTTGCGAGTAATTTATAATTTAAAAGTCATTTTTGTATTTTAATTGTATTTAATATTTTAGAAAAGTTAAATTCAAACACCACAATACACACTGATATATACACTACATTGCACTATACTGATATCAGCAGTATCAAAAAGAAAAAAAGAAAACTTCAATATGATAATATCAAATATACCATCAAAAATATTGAAGCATCATACTGTATTGAAATATACACCATCAAGAAAACACCATAATTAAATAACACAACACTATACTAAAATATTAAATACACCTGTTTCAGAAATACCATCAAATACGATAACACTATAAAAAAATGAAATATTTGTTGAAACTGATATATCATATTGATAAACATCATACCATCAAATGATATACTTATATATCATACTGATAACACCATACTATAAAAAATAAAGTATCATTTGAAATTAATATATCATACTGATAACACCAGTATAGTGCTGTATTTTTTATGGTGTATGTTTCGGTACAATATGATATTTCAGTATTTTTGATGGTGTATTTGATGTTATCAGATTGAAGTGTTTTTTTTCTTTTTGATACAATTGATATCAGTATAGTTCAGTGTGGTGTATATATCAGTGTGTAGTATGATGTTTGATGATACATATATATCAATGTGGTTTTTGATGGTACATATATATCAGTGTGTAGTGTGAAGTTAGATGATACATATATATGGGGCTATTATTGAAATCAATGTTAAACTTCTTACATATAATTGAGACCAATCAAAGAATTGACCAAAATTGAGAAATCCGTAAAAGTTGAGGTCATTTTTGTCTAATAACCTTTAAATCTACGTGGATCCCTTCTGATGTGGCGGTATTTAAAAATTATTTTCGGATCGCCATGTCAACAAATTAACGAGCGACATCACAACTAGTTAATGGGGGGTCGTTATTGGAACTATTATTAAATTTCTTATATATAATTAAGATCAATTAAAGAATTAGTCGAAATAAAAAAATTAGTAAAAGTTAGAACTATTTTCGTCTAATAACCCAAAAACTTACGAAAACTAATCTAGAGTATGTTATTCAAAGATTGAGTGCTTGCCAAATGGCAACTCCACATGAAAAATTTGGATAGCAGATAAGTAGATAAGAGCTAGTGAAATTAGTCACATTTGAAACGCAGCTCACGCGTTCAACCCGTGGAGGATCCACGACCCATTAACTTCCTCTACAAGTCATTTCCTCCTCGACCAACGCGGCCACGCCGACTCTCCAGAAGCCCCGGATCACAACGTCGAACACCCTCCTGCCTTCCTCCTCATTCACTGCGAGCCACCGATCCGTCGATCCAAATATTAATCCCACCCTTAGCCGCCGGAGACATGGAGGAGGGACCGGCGGCGGCGACGCTGAAGGCGGTGACGTTGACCCACGTCCGTTACCGGCGTGGCGACTCCCTGGGACATTTCCTGGCGTGGGTGTCCCTCATCCCGGTCTTCATCAGTCTCGGTGGCTTCGTATCCCACTTCATCTTCCGCCGGGAGCTGCAGGGCATCTTCTTCGCCTTCGGTCTCATCCTCTCCCAGGTCCTCAACGAGTTCATCAAGTCCTCTATTCAGCAATCCCGCCCCTCTTCGATGTGCGCCGTCCTCGAGGTCTGTGACTCCCACGGATGGCCCTCCAGCCACTCGCAGTACATGTTCTTCTTTGCCACCTATTTCTCCCTCCTCTGCCTCCTAAACGGCGCCGGCATCTCCTCCCCCCGATCCAGGCGCCTCCTCGCCCTCCTCTCCTGGCCGCCAGCTTTCCTCACCCTCTATTCCCGCGTCTATCTCGGCTATCACACCATCCCCCAGGTAGTACTTTATCTATTACCAGCCCCCTCTTGACTGCCGCCGCCTAAGCATCTCTTAGATCCATCAAATATTTAGTTCTTTCGTTTCTGTTCTGAGCTAGGTGATCGCTGGATCGACGTTGGGATCGGTCCTCGGCGCCGCATGGTACTGGTTCGTAAACACAATGCTCAAGGACTACTTTCCGGCAATAGAGGAGAGTGCGATCGGGAGGTATCTTTACATCAAGGACTCTTCGCACATCCCCGACGTGCTCAAGTTTGAGTACGACAACGCAAGGGCTGCCCGGAAGAAACTGGCCAAAGATTGAAAACAAATCGGTGTAAGTTGCTGGACCTGCTTCTTACCTTACTTTTCTCATTTTAGAGATTTGCCGCCAACTTGCAGCATGTACACATGCGGCAGATGGCTTACAATCAATCAAATTCTTGTAGGTCTAGGTGAGTCACCGCAAAACCTCTTCCAAGCAGTCTTATTCAGGCAACAAGTACCCCCCATTTTATGAACTTAGGTCAGTGTTCTTCAAGTATGTCAAACCTTGGTTTTGGTGTTTTACAATCTCAGAATCTGGCTATCATTGCACTACAGCCTCTAAAACGCACTCTGTTGGTATTTATGTAAACTGTTTTCCGCAAAACATAATTGGTTTACCTCTAAATTGTCTATAATTTTCTATTTTTAACAAAGAGATAATTATTTAGCTTAGTTTGCATCATTTGTTTTGCATATTTATATGCAGGTTTTAAGAAGAGACAATAAATGTTTAAAAATTCAACTTGAGAAGCATAGATTAAACAAAACAATGTAGAATGTCTTTGTTGCTTGTATATATTGACATGAACAAAAACAACAATTGGCATGTAGTAGGAAAAAAAATAATGGGCAAATACCTTTATGTGGATAAAGACCTTTCTCAAGCATTTTATAGTTTTTATAAAACTAATATCTGTGTATAAAAGTTAGTTTTTAGATGGAGGCAGGATGTATCCATCTAAGCCGAGCCGAGCTTTGAGCTTGAGCTTGAATTTGGTGGTTTGAGCTCAAGCTCATACCCAGCCTTATGCAAGCCTGAAACTGTCATGCTCGAGCTCGAGCCCGAGCTCGTTTAATATTTCCAAGCTCAAACTTGAGCCTTGATAAATCTTAATTTACAACAAACCTTATATAAGCTTGAGCTAAGGCTTGGCTCATAAGCTTATGATATGGACTCATGGGTATAAATATGAAAAATATTTGTATATGTTATATAGACTCACAAACCGGTTTGCAAGCGTAAGCTCCTTAGCGTAAAAGCTGAACCTTTAAAAGCTTGAGCTTCAGTTTGATAATCTAAATGAGCCTAGTGTCAGGCTCATGCTTGGGTCTTTGTTTATTAAACAAGTTTGAGCTTAGCAGAGCCTGGCTCGAGCCTAGCTTCAGATGCTAGCCAGGGGCTTGACTCATTTACAGCACTATGCATAATGGTTTGACATCTTTAACAATAGCCAACACAGCCCAATATTATAACCTAGTAAGTTCCTGTAAAGGCTATGATCCAAGCATGACCAACAAGCCTCATGAGCCTCATGCATAGTCCACGCATAGTCCTCCAGTAGTCATTTGACTCATTTCCTACTTGGGCTCACTTACAACTCATGTAGGGATTTAAAAGACCTATCTATGTGCTAGGTGCAATGAAGAGATATTTTTAAAAAATCATGCCTTGAACAATTGTTAGGGGTAATACTTTTTTTTACAATGATAAGTTAGTGTAAATTGACCAATTTACACCCTTTTGACAGGAACCTCAGTCCCTGGCACTACTTGTTTCGTTCTTAGGACAATATTATTACTTATGATTTATGAGGTCATGCTTGCTAGATATCATATCCTGAATAGTTCCCATCATTGCTATGTGGTATGTGCAATGAAGAAATTAAAAAAAAGGGAAATCGTGCCATGAACAATTGTTGAAACATTAGGTGCTGTTTGGTTAGCGAAAATTATTTTCTGGTTTGGTTTCAGTGAAACTGAAAACATGGTTTCGAAAACTTTGTTTTGGTTTCTAGTTTTCAGTTTTCTGAAAACGCTTTTGGTTAATGAAAACAACGTAAATTTTAGTTAGTTGAAACCAGTGAATATTTATTTGGTTATAAAAAATAATATTAATTTCCATGAACATGTTTAGTAATAGTTAAATGTTTAGTTAGTTTACAAAATTAAATGTTTGCTAATATGGTTGTAAAATATTTGTATGATTTAATTAATTAAGTTATTGGTAATTTAAGATTTTTTGTTCAATTAGATATAAAAATTAATTAATAGTTATTACAATTTTTTTTTAAAAATAAGTTCAATGGTCTAAAATTAGTTTTGATTAAATTATAAATAGATCAACTTTAAGAAAATTGAGTTATTTTAAAATTTGGATTTGAGCCAATTAGATATAAATTGATTTAATTAATTTGTAAATTTAAGATAATAGTTTGAGTTGAAAATGATGATTTTTATTTTTAAAAATTAGATATAGTTTAATTTATTTTTAAATTAATTAATTATAAAAAATATATTTATAATTACAAAGTTGCCACTGCATTTTTATAATGAAACTAACATTCTCGAAATCACAGAGAACAACATTATGGTGTTTTCATTTTTATTAAGAAAATCATTTTGGTTTCGATTCAGTTTCATGAAAACACTGAACCAAACATGTTTTCAAAACCAGTAAAACCAAACTTGGTTTCGTTAACCAAACAGACCCTTACTTTTCCTATACAATGATAAAGCTGTGCAAATTGACCCTCTTGGCAGGAATCCCAGTCCCTGGCACTGCCTGTTTTATGCCTATAACAGTTAATAATACTTGTAAGCCATGTTTGCTAGATAAATTATCCTTCATTACAACTGAATAGTCTCCATCATGCAAAGTAACTCTTATTTAACTTTGTTAAACCTTGCCCTCTAGCAAAATATAAGTAAAAGCTCCCACATACTGAGTGCCTCGGTAACTATGTAATCCTAATCAGAGCCCACAAAGACATTGTATGCTATGTAAATTTCATGGTTCAGTGGTGTATATATATATATTTTGCAGAAAAACAGAAAATAACTACTTAATTAATCTCACAGCCCCAGGGCTGACAAATCCAATACAAGGATGCGATCGAGATTAGGTGGTCGGATAGACGACCAAACCCTGGACATACCTCAGCCCTTTTGGTGGTTTAAGGCTGTGTTTAGAAGAAGAGTGAGGAGGTGGTTTAGAGGTAGACAGGGAGGGTGACGCTTGAATGATCAAATTTACTTCACTTACTAGTATAGATCCAAGGAGCGCGATTGAGGAGATGAACCAGAAGGCAGCAAGAAGATAGAAGATTTGGGGTTGGAATTGGCTTGGATATTAGGGTTTGAGGCATCAGAGGCAGGATTATTGAGGGTTAGGGACGGGGGATTAGGTGGAATCTGCTATGGCTTAATGGTTAGCTGGGAGACTATCAAATCTTCGTTGACTTCACTAGGACCAATTACTTTAAAGGAATTAGATATCTTGGTTGAAGGAGCAACTTGGCAGTAATAATGACCGGTAGTAGTGATATGAGTTACCTTTAAGTGGTTTGGGTGACGAGAGGCGCCAAGAGTGTTCGAAATATGACTAACCTTACCACGAGGCAGCCCATAATTAATAGGCTTGCATGCGATGATTGCTTGAGGAAGCCACGCAAGGATTACAAACCGACATATCGAGTGTGACTTTACTCTCCTTGGGCTCATCGACACCTAAAACATCCATGGCGATTCGCCAACGCTTCGGGTCGCGCCCTTTGGTAGACAAAGACCGAAAATGAGAGATAAAACGACATTGAACCTTCACCTAGGGGCCCAAAGCCTCTTCTCAAACAAGCTCCGATGAAAGACCAACTTGAGGGGAAGCCAAAGGTGATCATTTGAAATCCAGATAACATTATCTTTTGAAACCGAAATAGGAGAAATCTTCAAAGATGAAGGGGTATCAGAAGAAAACTTCAACAATGAGGAGGAGCCATCCCTTAAAAACTGTTTCCATCTTCAAAGATTACGTTGTATGTTGCCTAGAGATTTATGGTTCGAACCCTAATATGGTCACCTATTGTGACTTTCTATCTTTGTTAAAAAAAAATCAATATATGTTTTCTAATGTATAATTACTTTAGGAATTTATTTAACTGATGGGATTAATCTAGTGAAGTTTGCTTCTTAATTTATAATTCTTCTGAACACAAGATTGTGTTCACTGAACTTTGTTAGTTTGTGATTGTCCTGCTGATATGTAGTGCCTCATGGTTGTGTAAACTCCAACCAGCTTGCATATTTGATGATGTTTGGCCAATATGTATATCAGTTTTTTTTTCCTTTTTTCTTAAAAAACATCC
Organism: Canna indica; assembly: GCA_034359265.1. Classification (NCBI taxonomy): domain Eukaryota; kingdom Viridiplantae; phylum Streptophyta; class Magnoliopsida; order Zingiberales; family Cannaceae; genus Canna; species Canna indica. The sequence goes on along the minus strand of CP136894.1, from coordinate 71,533,308 downwards.
TTGGTGCAGGTTTATTAGGAGAGTGAGATTTTGTGTGATTGCAAGCACAACAAGAAGATAGACATACGTGAAACAGAATCTCCAAAGGCGCACAGAGATCTTGAAAGGTGATCTTGGTCCTGATCTTGTTGTTCTGCTAGTTTGATACCTGATCTATGTACCACATCTTTTAAGAATTTAACATAAGATAATATATCAGATTTTTGAACTGTTCCAATTTCTCATCACTGGATCTGCACCTTTTTATTTAGATGTAATTCTGTTTACTGTATACATATTATTCTTAATAATTCTTTCACCATCTCAGTTTAGCAGATTGTCCATCTTGGTCTTTGAACTGATAGCCAGATAACTAAAATTCTTCCTTCGGTTGTTACATTTCTTATTGCTGTTTTTAGCATCAAACCACCATTTTAGTTTTAGTTCTATAGAAAGCCACAACTTAGAAACTTTATATTACATCTACTTCTAATTGCTTTGATGTCTAGAATATGCGGATCCTTGTCTTAATCAAATCGTAGAATCGTAGCTGTAGAGTTGTAGGCTTATAACAATTTTCTATATATATGATTTAATTACACATGATTTGTAATTTGGTGGTATATATACTCTACCCATCAAAATCTATTGCAATTGATCAACCTCATCCAAATTAGTTAATAAGCTACTAATTGAGTACAAAGACTTTACAAATTCTGTCCATAGTAGTTAATTCTAAAAGGGTGCGAATATAATTGATCTATGATGCTAGCCCATGGTGTTTGGTTTGATGAAATAGATGGAGAATGCAATATTATTGGCTTAATTATGTTTTTGGTTCTCCCAAAATATTATGTTTTTTTCGTTTGATCTTTCATTTTTAAAAAGTTTTTGTTTAGTCTCTTAAGAATTATTTTCGTTTTTGTTTGGTCTATCCTTTAGTTTTTTTGTTAATTTTTATTGTTTGTGTCAATATGACAATGCTACATAGATTAAAGATAAAATGAGGGATTAAAAAAAAAGAGATTTTAATAGACTAAATGAAAAAAAAAATATTTTAATAACTTAAAATATAATTAATATATATAAGTTTTTTTTTTCATCTTATTCATCGATATAAAATTTTATCAATTTTTTTTTATTTCAAAATTTTCACCTAATAAATCTATAATAGAGAACAATATTTGTAGGCAGTCCTTTCCAGCAATCTATAGCTTGTAAATAGGAGATCTCGGGTGTGCCTCTAGCTTTTAGTCTTTGACGCTCGTTTGCGCGGTCATAAGTCACGCACATTGAGTCTGCCTCCCTTAATTTTCATTTCTGGCTCTGGCTCTGGCTCCATGACGGTGACTACTACCCTTAAATCAATCCTAACCACCATCTATTTATATATTAACATATGCAAAAAGATCCTTGCGCGTGGACAATTACAATTAGGTCCTTTAACAATGCTAAACCACGAGCTATAATCCTTATACTTGACTTTTCCTTTATCGACTTTTTTTTTTCATAATTGATAGTTGCACCATAAGTGGAACGGCTCCTTCGATGACTTTAATCATCCGCAAGTCCATTTCAGTGCCAATCTCATACACGCCTATCATATGAACGTTCCATATTATATCTAATTTCATTTGTCATTTTTTCAGAGACTCACGGTATGTAAATTAATAACAACCTGACCACCTTGCATTTCTGTGTCCTGAGGCGCATTGGTAGAGCCATTCATTTATATATAGCCATTCATTTATATATAATGTTATAATTGTTGATTGGAGGCATGGACATGGAAATATTTATTCGAGATCTTTTTTACTTCTTTCCTGCAGATCTTGTATTCAATGGGTAATATTTATCTCCAGTACTCAGTAGTCCAGTGCTGATCAGCATCAAGGTCAAACTAGGTAAATCGTGTCACATGCTACAGTTCGATGCCAAACGTGCACACTGCACACAAGGTGCATTCGATGTGATAGTATATTTTTATTATAATTAATGAACCCCTGCTGCATGCCAACGTGTCATGCAGTAGTAGGTCCTACTTGACTTCCATGTGAAGTCATATGATACAATACATGAATCATGTGCCGCATTTTTCCTAAAATATTCATGTAATTATCATGTAAACTACATTCGAGATACATGCAGTATTCTCCAATTAACTGTCACGTGCCTCACGTGACAACTCCTGACTCTGTCTACGTAACTCGTAAATTATCTTTTATATCATTATTATTGTGTTACAAATGTATAACGATTAGATTGCTAATTTGCTATGAGATAGAAACCGGTATATTGCTGTTATTTTAAGCAAACAATGGTCACATGGTCTCCTCTGGTATCGCGGTACAGTTAACAGTTCATAGTGCACAGACCTCCACAGCCGCCCTTCCCCCTGACTAAATATATCATCCGTTCCTCCCCTTCTTCTCTAGTTTTGTATGCCAACCCAATGATGAGGCCGGCCGGCGCCGTGGTCACGTCGAGCCCATGCCACGAGAAGCTCCCTGCCACAGCCCTCGCCCGCATCCTGGCCGGCAGCGGCAGCCGGAGCCGCGGCCGCCCCGGAGCCGTCCGCTCCAGCCCCCTGTTCAGCTCCCGCAGCAAGAGCGTCGGCCGCTCCGCCGCCGCGACACAAGCAGCCATGGCGGCTGCTGCGGCGGAGGAAGGAGAGCCCACTTCCCCCAAGGTCACCTGCATTGGCCAGGTTCGAATCCGCAACAAGAAGTCCTCCCCGGCGCCAGCGAAGGTGCCTCAGCCGAAAGAGACGAGGCCCTGCCAGTGCTTCCACAAGGCCCTCCTCCGCAGCCTCTTCCCAGCTCGGAAGAAGGCTAAGGGCGGCAGCGGTTGCGGCGGGCGGTCGCTGTGGCGGAGGTGGGCCGCGCCGCTGGGCGGCCGATCTGGTGGGTACCAACGGCGAGAACCGGATTCGCCGAGAGGGCCGCCGCTGGAGTTCATCGTGATAAATGGAGAAGAGGAAGAGGAGGAGACGAGGGTGTTCGCAGCGGCCCCGCCGCCCAAGGACGCGCTCCTCCTAATGAGATGCCGGTCCGCGCCGCACAACCGCGCGTCCTCGCTCGCTACCACCGCCCGATGCGCGGTCTCTCCTCTCCCGGAGCAAGAGCCATCGGCGACCGCGGCGAGGGACGAACGGGAGAAATGGCGCGGCGAGCTGAGGAAGAAGAAGCAGAAGAAGATGAATAAGCCGAAGGGCAACGAGAGGTGGAGCCCGCTGGAAGCAGCAGCAGAGGAGCTATCGGAGGAGGACGAAGAAGAGGAGGAGGAGGAAACGGGGTCGGAGTCGCAGCGGCCACTGGTGCTGACGCGATGCAGGTCGGAGCCGGCGACGAGGCGGAGGGCAGCGTAGGCGCGCGACAAAGAATCGGGCAACCACGATGAGCTCATTTTGTCGTGTTGCTACGACATTTCTGGTTGTAATAGTAGTACTCGTCCTCTCTCTCTCTCTCTCTCTCGCCACTCGTTCTCCTTTTATTCGCTGATGGGATCCGATGTGTGAAGTAGTAGCTGTTTGTATAGCCTTAGTAAAGAGAGCTTTTGGGAGATATGATTTGTTCCTCTTTTCCATTCTTGCTTGATGCAGAGGAAGCAGAAGCTTGCGGTAGCTGCTGCTGCCACCGACGTCGTCGTCTTTAAACTCCAGCCGAACACTGGACTGGAACGCACCGGCTCTTAGATTTGATCGGTCCATCAATCTTGGGTGTAAAGTAAAGAATTGATAAAAAAAATTGAACACTACTTCAGATCTCATTTTATGGAATTCGATCAATTTAGTCTGATCATGTAAAAGTTCGGGTTCCAATCAGAAATCGAACCGGATATCTGGACCGGGATTACAAAACATTGGCTGCCACAATCTTGTCGTTCGACAGCGACGTGAAGCAGACTGTGGAATCTCAAGGCATAAGGAGGAAACAAAATGCTGATGTGCCTCCGTACTCTTGAAAGGGGATAAACTAAAATGTGCAGCGGCGTGAGTGGGTCAGATCTCCACTTTGGATCTCAATTTTGTTTCTGTGGATTGCTGCATTTGGTTATTACTACTAACTAAGAATGGTAAAATTTTCAACTGATCGCGAATCCGAAGAAGATACCTAAAAAAATAGTTAAACAACTCGCTTATTTACAATTATCATTTTCAACAAGGACTAGCTAGGCTAGATAACAAGATCATGCAACCGATACCTAGGTGACCACGTCGCGCCATATGCTAGCCTGCGATCTTCTCTCCTCCCCGGATACCTTTCGCCAGACGCTCCTTCGGTCTCTTATCCTAGCATTAGTTTTTAGTTTTTTATCTCCTACTTTTACCTTATGCTTTTTATACCCTCATGGCTCGTTTAGTTCGCAAATTATTTATTATAGAACATCAGACATGGACAGAGATAAGACATCGGGTGTCTTGGAACAACAACTATATCATGTTTGTCTCATCAAGAACAGAACACGATATCCAGTCCTGTCCTGCGTTTGTTTCATTAGTACTGTACATGACAAAATGATCAAAATATCATTGAATATTTTTAATGCTCAAATTCAATTTTATACATAAAAGTCTTCATGCAGAAACTAATCTTAAAATTTCCTAATACGTAAAAAGTTATATTACGTAGTATCAAATGTTTTAATACATTAAATTTTTTTAAAATTCACAATTAACTAAGTCATAATGTTCATTGCATCCGCAATGAAAATGCCGATCAAAATTCCTAAAACAAAAATATACACCAACGTGAGAATGGTTGTATTGCTTCTCACATATCTCTTTAGATATAGAGAAATTAACAATCATAAATTTTTAACTGTCAATTAAATTTCTACACCTCTAACAACTTTTAAACATCACTCAATATTGAAAAATTAGGTATTTATAATCTCTGCAAGAGGTGATTGTCACCGGTTGCTTCCATTAAAGAAATAAATATATGATTTTCCATCTTATATAATAAATGAATTGGGCAGGTGTCATGTTTTGGGGTTCGTTTTGCAAAATAAATAGGGAAGGCCGGTATCCCATCCAATTCCTCATTTTTTTTCAAAATAAATGAGCTGTTAATCATTTCGAACCTCATGAAATAAATGAATTGTGTAGCATCTAGGCCTCACTTATTTTTTTAAAAAACAACGAGATCATGCAACATGCAAAAAATGACAACCGTCAAAAGAAGAATATTACTAGACTATTTGTTTTGGACTTTCAATTTGTTAATAATTATATATGGTCCAAATTTTTTCATGTGGATAATATTTATAAATATTTTTCAAATTAATCGCAATACTTATGATGTATTGTCCCACTAGCCCCAAGTTTTTTCATTAATTGATTGAACGTCATACGTGACCATCAATATATATATATATTTCATTTTTATCTATTAAACTTATCATATTTGATTTAATAGATTCTTTTCAACATGATAATATATGTTGCTTTTAAAAAATCATCATTTAGCTTTTACTTTCAACAATTTTACATTTCTACAAACTTTATTTAAAATACCTAACGTAAAATAATGGAAAGCAAGATATATTAATTAAATGTGATTATAATAGTTAATTATAATTACATTTAATTAAGTGAATATTAATGAAAGTTGGGATTATATTTAAATATAATACTTTAAAATTTTCATTTGAACATATATGATTCTTTTGATAATAAATTATATTTGAGATATACAATTTTCTATGAAAAATTTATACCCGGGGCAAATGTTGTTTGACTCTATATAGATTTTGTTAATAAAATTTAGTTATCATATTAGGCATGATAAAAATTTTGAATGGGATAAAGTCTTATTTTACTTAATATTTTATAAAATTATATATACAAAATTTATACATGTTAAATATAATTTCTCAATTTAGGAACACTATTATATATATTGTAAATTTCATATCATTTAATTATGGATGTGTAATACTCGCAAAAAATTAATTAATTAATTTTATTTTAACTTTAGCGAGAAAGCCGAGATGTACATCGGAGCGGACCGAGTAAATCGCCGGAGGGTGCGATTAGTGATATGACCCTTACACGTGACAAAAATTATTTTATTTAAGTCAAGTTGGAAGCTTGGGTTTGAGTAGAGTTCGGGTCGAGTCCGGTGGTTCGATCAGAACTCGACTTGGATGGGTATAGGTCGGATTTTGGTTCACTTAAATCAAGAGGGGCAAAAAGGTAAGTTTGAATTTTTTTTAAAAATATACTTGGGATGACCATACAACTCCAAATAGGAGCCGCATGTACATGCACCCTAGGCGAGAAAAGGAAAGGGCGCAAGGTTTGGAGGCTAGATTCTTGTAGTTGCCGAAAATCGATCGTCGTGAGGCTTCAGGATGATGTTCTTCTTCCTCTCATCTTCTTCCTAAGGTGAGTGATTTGAAACCTTGCCTATAGGTTCTTCCCAAATCCCAGCCGCCCCTCCTTGTTGTGGGTTTAGTTCTGGATTTTCTTCTTTCAACATGAAATCAATCTTGACATCTTCTTGCTTGGTGTAGTTGTGATGAGATTTGGCACCCTCTTGTGGTGATTGAGGTGCGATAGCCCTAAGGCATGCCCTTGTTTCTTAGGGCTGGCCAAACCTTGTAATGGGGAATGATGTTTGAAAATTCTGGTTTAGTTGTACGACACCTTGTAGTTTTGAATTTACTTGAGGTTTTAAGGAATCGTTCATTCCTAAATTCGGTGAAAAGGTGGAGGTGTAGGGTACAGAAGGGCCAGCCCCTTCATTGTAGGGTTTTGGTGTACTTGTCAAGACACGAATTAAGATGAGATTTCATACTTGTTGGGAGTTCGCTACTACTTTAAATGTTGCACGAATTATATATTCGTGGAAGTGATGATAAATTGGGACAAGAAAGGGGGCTGTCGTATGATGCTAGAGTTGGGTTTAAGGGTCAATTGTCAGGTTTGGTTGAATCTTGATATTAGGAAGATGAATGGGAAACATCGGGGTATCACACTCTGGGAAGGAAGTAACCTCTAGAGCCCATACAGCTATATCCTAAGATTAGAGGAGGGGTTAGAGCCGACCCTAAGCTTAGGGCCGACCCTTATCGGCTTCATGGAAATTCTATAATTGTACATCTTGATTTCTAGTTTGGACTATGTTAAAATTGAGATTATAGATGCTACAATTTTTAGATTTAAATATGCTTTTATACATGTTAAAAATGTGTTTAATTTCACTTATATTACGTGGAAATAATTCTTGGATGATGCAAGTGTTGAGTAGGAGTTAGGGCTGACCCTATGGTTAGGGCCGAACCCTACAAATCAGTTGTGTTTTTGTGTGTAAGAATTTCACATTGGATCATGTATAATTTTGGATTTATGTATGCTAAATTTTGGATTTATACATGTTAAATTTCAGAATTATCTATGACTGAGTTGATGCTTACATTGCGTATATACATGTAATATTTGTCGTTTTGTTGTGGTTATCATGTTGTAGTATAAGAGTTTGATTATAACTGCTACCTATATGTAGGAATTGGTGCATGAAGGACTGAGTTAAACTAATTTATATACCCAGTTGTGCATGTTGAATGGTATAGAAAGATTCATGTAAATGCAAGATTGATGTGTATGTTGACATGCTAAACTTACTTGAAGCAATAGCCAAAATTGGTTGTGGTAGTGTTCAACACCCTGAACCGAATGATTGAATGTTGTAAATGGAAACTTCTATATTTAGGATATGACATATGCTGAATTTCCCTGGAACTATGTGGAAGTTTAAGGTGCCGAACCATGGGTGTGAATAATGTGTTTAGCCCCGAAATGTAGTCTATTAGAGCTATGCTGGAATTTAGGATTGAAACACATAAGGTGTTGAAACCTTATATGGGAATACTTGTTTCTCATTATGCTCAAGAGATACACCTAGCACTTGAAATGGTGGGGTTTGGAATGGTATAGTATATAGCCGAGAGATTGGAGCCCGAGGAAGAGCCGGGATTGGGGTGCGTGTGCGCATACCCGAGGTTGTCAGCAAATACTCTAATTGCCATAGGAATTTTTATTGGTATACTATTGTGTCTATTTACATTTATCATTGGACATGCTTGTGCTTGTGCTTGATACTGGAGTATGGCCGGGCTGAGAGGCGCTTTAGCTGGTGGAGGCGTGGAGCTATTACCTGACTCAGCGAGTGGATTATGGACCGAGGAACTCGTCACTAAGCCACGCCGACGACCAAATTAGAGTGACATTGGTTGGAGGGTATTTTCCAACTAGACTAGGGTTACTTGGGGTTAGAGGGCTTTCCTAGCTTAGGGAGCCATGGGCGGGAAGCTCACTAGGCGCATTCTAGTGACTGACTCGTATGATTGCTTTGACATTCCTTTTGTTTATATCTAGGCCGGTGTAGGCCAATGTGGATGTGGGTGCAAGTGCACGGGTTAAATGGTTGGATTTCTTTTCATATGAATTAAAATGATAATTTAATTATCTGGCTGATTATGTTAATGTGGATTATAATATGATTATGATTATATGTGTTGGCTTAGAGGGGGCTTGGGATCGAGCCACTCACTGGATTCTACCGTTCTATATGAACTCATCACTATCTCTTTTGTATTTTTCTTACAGATCCAGGTTAGTAGATGTACTGATGTACCTATGTGGCGCAATTGGGGGTGACAAGCTCAAACATCAAGTATCGTGACACGTCGGGTCGTAGTCAAGTCCCAGAGTGTTTATATTTATGCATATTATCATGTGTGGGTTGTAGAACCCGGATTATGTACATGTAATTGGTGTCTCGACATTCTTTAGATTTATGCATAGTTAATTCATTTCATTCAGCATTTGGCATGAGTAAGTTGGTAGGCTTCGGAGCACGAGTGGGTACTCTGGCCGATCACGTGATCCTCAGTTTTGGAGCGTGACAGGATGTCATTGGAATTTTGATTGCTCTCTTATATTTTCTCGTACGCTTTAGATGTTTTACGTACTAGGATAAGTAAAGGAAGATATTTTTAAATTTTTCAGTAACTTATTGTGATTATATGAGATTATAGATGATATATAAATAATGTGGTCCTAACAGGTAGGATCTCTTGATTAATGATGGATAAAAGTTGGATGTCAACACCTTGAGCCTTTGAAGCGTATTTTAGAGGTATGAAAATTTTTGTTAAGTTCGTAGTTGACCATGAGTTGGATGATGACCGGCACAACAAAATGTTCGTATAAGAAATTCTCAATATGAAAAATCAAAAATCACAAGATGTTAAGGACACTTCTTATGGTATAAAATTTTACCCAGATATACCATTTGATTTTAATACGATGAACCTTTGCGACCACATTTATCAAATAGAGTAGAAAATATTGAACAAGTACAACATAATAATGATGATGCACCGTGTTATATCCGAGAGGCCAACACTTCATGTTGAATAGTTTGTTAAACACAAGAGAAGGTGACAAGGTCCGCGTAGAAAAGCAAATTTTTTTTACGCTGCCTTATAAGTATCAAACCATGCTAAAGGATAACTTTAGGTGGTCCATAGGATTATGAGCAACAGAGACTCAATGGACCACTAGCCCAAAATATTAATGGCTTAAAGACCGGCACTTAGGCACTTTGGAAGATTGGGCCTCCAGATAAAAAGAGCTTTAGGTGCTGTTTGGTTAGTGAAAATTATTTTTTGATTTGATTTAAGTGAAATTGAAAAATTTGATTTCGAAAACTTGGTTTGATTTCTAGTTTTCAGTTTTCTAAAAACGCGTTTGGTTAATGAAAACAACATCAATTTTAGTTAGTTGAAATCAATAAATATTTATTTGGTTATAAAAAATAATATTAATTTTTCTTAAACATTTCTAGTAGTAGTTAAATGTTTAGTTAATTTATAAAATTAAATATTTGCTAATATGGTTAGAAAATATTTATATGATTTAATTAATTAGGTTATTGGTAATTTAAGATTTTTTTGTTCAATTAGATATAAAAATTAATTAATAGTTATTATAAAATTTCAAAAAAAATAAGTCCAATGGTCTAAAATTAGTATTGACTAAATTATAAATAGATCAATTTTAAGGAAATTGAGTTATTTAAAATTTCGGTTTAAGTCAATTAGATATAAATTGGTTTAGTTAATTTATAAGTTTAAGATAATAGTTTGAGTTGAAAATGATGATTTTTATTTTTATTTTTAAAAATTAGATAAACTTAGATTTATTTTTAAATTAATTAATTATATAAAATATATATTTACAATTACAAAATTGTCATTGCATTTTGATAACGAAATCGACAGTCTCGAAACCACATAAAATAACATTTTGATATTTTTATTTTTATTAAGAAAATTAGTTTCGTTTTCATTCTGGTTTCGATTCAGTTTCATGAAAACGCTGAATCAAACACATTTTCGTAAGCAATTTTGATTTCAGTGAAACTGAAATCATGAAAATATATTTGATTTCGCTAACCAAACAGTCCCTTAAGGATACATTGTAGTCTTAAAATAAAAAATGATAACTTTAGGTGGTCCATAGGGTTATGAGCAATGGAGACTCAATGGACCACTGGCCCAAAATATTAATGGCTCAAAGACCGGCACTTAGGCACTTTGGAAGATTGGGCCTCCAGATAAAAAGAGCTTTAAGGATACATTGTAGTTTTAAAATAAAAAGGAAACAAATGACATTTTGGATTTGAGCTCTCAATTATTGCCTCTCTTTTCTTCTCTCTATGTTCCTCGTATCTACCACCCTCTCTATCACTGCATCTTCTATGCAATCTGGTTCCAACGCAGGTCTTAGATGCCTACTACAACAATCATAGTTGACCCGTTGCTCCTTTGTGTCCTCAAACTCAAGTTTATACAAGAGCACATAGCAAGTCAGAGTAAACAATGAAGGACTATTTTCATGAACAAGTATTAGCCTTCATTCGAGGGATGATCCAGTTGTAAGCCTGAGAATAAGCTGAAAGAGAGCAACTAATGACACAATTTGTAGTGCACTCCAACGAGATAGAAGCGCTTCGATCCTTATCGAGTGTGAACAAAGGATGACTTCTTGAAGGGCAGCCGAACAAGGAGATAGAATCACTTCGATCCTCCTCCTCTTCCCTTGCTTGAAGGGCATCCAAACCTAGGAGGACTTCTTCCTTCGAGTTGAAACCTAGAGGTACAAGTGTTGTTCCCACAGTTGATTTCTTGTAGCTGATTTTTTTATCTTGGGGCCGAACCTTGGTGAAGGACTGGCCCTCCTTTTTCTTGTACCTTGGCGAAGATCGGAGTTCCTTAGAGCCACGACGGGGTGAACGAGAAAAAGGGTTTTTTCCGATGTTATGAGGATCTTGGTGTGGAACACCATTGGAGGGCGTGCACATGTACGTTTTGCTTAGGGATCAAAACATTTCATCCACAACCTCGTTGCTAAGGTATAAATTTGGCAATCCTCTTTATTATTGATTTTTAATTCGCTTCAAGGGGATCATTGATTTTGGGATTAGAGATTTTTTTTTGAAATTTACTTTCCATTGCTTTCGCTGTTTTCGCACCCGAATCCCAGTGCTAGGCCCGAAATTTCCATATGGCCTTGCGAGGGTACACCACATGCTCAGACTATGCAAGAGGTAAGAACTATCGAGGGATTCCCAATATGCATCTTGCTTGACTCCGACAACACGCACAACTTCCTAAGTGAAGCTGTGGCTAACACAAGCATGGAACTAATGTTTGAGCAAGAAATATTTTTAGGTTCCATGTCGATTTGCGTGCGACATCCGTGATCGCAAAAATCATAGAATTGGAAGGACGCCCATCGATGCTCGAGTATTCGTCAGAAGATAAAGTTTAGGTTTATGGAGTCTAGAATACATGTAAAATCCTCTTTACGATGCAAAACAAACCACCAAAATTAGAAACCGACACCCCAATACCCTGAAATGTTGAAAAAGGCTGAAAAGGCTAAAGTTTGCAATTTTGGCCAACCCTCGGTCGAATCTCGGCATCAGCCCTAGATCAGCCTACGATTAACCGAAATTGGTTGAAAATGTCAGTAAGCTTTCAGTCGATCCTTGACCGACCCTCGGCCAGAGAGTCGATTCATGGTCGATCGAGAGTTGACTCGTGGTTGACCGAAATCCCCAACAAATCTTTTTAGATCCGTTGAACGACTCTTTTTGAGCCCCTAACTTTAGGATTTATATATATATTTCCAAGACAACCATCCTTACACTCTTAATACTTTATTGAGCCATCCATTGACATTTGCTAAGCTTTCTTGAGCATTTCTTTGAGCATACCCTAGTTACATAGTGAAACCTTGATTTGGTTTTCATTCTTCATCGATTTATCATCTAAAGGCATCAAGAGGACTAGGGATTCAGTTTTGGAGCTAAGTATAGTTGGTTTAGTATTTTGCTCCATTTACTTGTGTATTTTATGCTTTATTTGATTGTATTTTAAAGTTGTGATAACCTAGAGTTCTAGTTTAGTGGATTGGGTGGTAGCCTTGGTGGTAAGGCATAAGTCCATCGATTTTAGTTTGTTTACCAGGATTAAAATTTGTTGTCCTTTAGAGTTTGAGATGGGAGAATACTTTCGGTAGGAAGGCATAAACTTTCGGGTGTGGAAGTGCCTTCGGTATGAGTGCGAAGATTCTCCGGTGTAAAGTCCTCATTGTAAGGAAATAAATTTGATATAGTAAAGTTAAGTTGGAAATCCTAAGCGGGGGTGCTTAGGTAGTGGAGTAGGGAAGGATCCCGAAACACTACAAATTTATCTTGTTAGCATTGACATTACTTGGGTGTGATTATCTTACTTCTCTTATTGATTATCATTTGCTAAATCACTTATCTTGCCTAACTTGATAAATTCACCTAGATATAAAGGGTTAACAAATACTTGTGTTTGCATTACTATTACTCGTGTTCACTTAATTGTCATATTCACTCGCTTCCGTATTTAGTCTTTGAATTGTGAATTTGCCTATAAGTAATCTAGAATTGATTAAAATTAAAATTTAGGCTAAAGCTTTTAGTAAACACATTATTCACCATCCCTTCTAGTGTAGGCCATTTGACTTACATTTGGTATTATAGCGGGTTTGTAGCTTGAGATTTTATCATCTCTTCTATGTATTGCCTCGATTACGAGAATGACACTAGAGTCGGTAGTATCTACACCCCCTAGGTTTGATAGGCTAATCTTTGGAGTTTGGAAACATAGGATGTACACATTTTTAAAAACTCAAAGTTTAAGGATTTATAAAATGTTGAAAACTCATTGTATCGAACCTAAGGTAAATAATATAAATGCATGGACCTAAGAACAAATTGATATGTTTGATTTAAATGCTAAAACTATGAATTGATATTTTGTTCTTTTGAAAATGATATCTTTGAAAAGGTCATGCATTGTACTTTCGCATTTGATGTTTGAGCTTGCTTAAACATGTTATATGATTATGCAAAAATCGAGCTTATTACTCTAGATGATGGAGGTAATGACAATTGTCATTCTCCCATTACTAATGTGGTTTTTGATGCCCAAATTAAGCACATCTAGTCAAAGGAGCACAAGTAAGAATCGGGCACACAAACTTAGGTGCTTCCTTTGTCAAGAGATGGGACACAAGAAAAGAAATTGTCCCTTGATGCAAAAGAAATCCAAGAAAAAGAGGAGCTCAACCAAGTCCACTTCAGAATCATGTAGAGCCCCTTCTTGTGATGACAATGAAGCCACCTCTCAATTTTGCCTCATGGGATGTGAGGATGAGGTAAATTCTTCCGCTTCTTGCCATGATAGTGATTCGAGCAATTCAAGTTCACCTAATATGTCATATGATGAATGTAGAAAAATATATGAATTGCTTGTGGAAAAGAATAAAGAGAATAGAAAACTTAAGAAAGAGAATTTAAGGCTTAGTTCTCATGTGCATGAATAAGATGAAAAATTGAATACAAGTTCACTTGATTCTTGCCATGATGATTTGAAGCTTGAAATTAAGGATTTGAGAAGTAGAAATGAAGAATTAGAAATTAAAAATGATGAGTTGTTAATCGAGAATTTAAAAATTAAAAATCTAAATGAAAAATTGACTTCCCAAATTAAATCATTGAATGATAGCATGCATGTATTTAAAAGTGGAATATCAAAGTAAATGCATTGAGAAGTGTTCCCTTGAATGCGCATGTCTCACATGCTTCTTGCACGGAGTATTCTAGACCTAGGACACATCATATGCATGCTCAAAAGAAATTCAATGGTACGGTCATTGCTTTTGTTGTGGTGCTCGCATTCAGTCACATGATTAGTGATTGTGCATTGAAAAGGAATCCTAACGTTGGTAAGATATTTTGGATTTCTAAAGTGACTAACCCCCAAGGATACAAAATGATTTGGGTACCAAAAGTCTTAAATTCTATTATAGAGGGAGCTACCACATAAGGGTGAGATGAAGTTAGTTGATTGAAGTTGCTTGAAGACACAGATTTTATCATGTCAATGTTGCAACTTCAGATCATCATGATGCCATGGGTAATGATAATGGCATCCACGGTACTTAAGTATCATCTCCGTCAATGTATTTATCATCATAGTTGGAGTATATGATACATGATACTATCAAGTCCGGATGCATGAAGATCATATCGAGAAGACAACCTTACGCACTCACCATATGCATTTTGAGTTCCTTGTCAGCCTATTCAAATTAGCTAATGTACCATCCACTTTCCAAGCACTCAAGAATGACATCTTCTGGTTGATCTTCCAAAAGCATGCATTAGTTTTCTTTGATGACGTTATCATTTATAGCTCCTCCTTGTCGGACCACTTTCACCTTCTCAAACGTGTGCTCTCTACTATTTGCAAGCATTATTTATTCTTAAAGTAATCCAAGTGCTCTTTCGCTATCATGTCTGTCGCATACCTTGGCCATGTCATCTTCAACCAATGAGTCACACCGACCCACAAAAAATTTCAGCCATCTTTTTGTGACCTCAACCATGTTCGACAATCAAACTACACAACTTTCTTAGTCTCAACATGCATGTACTACCGCAAGTTCATCCATAATCATGGGATTGCCCCTCTTACCAACTTATTGCGCAAAAATTGATTCCAGTGTTTGGGGGCAGCAACAACATCCTTCTCCTTACTCAAAACAATGCTCACATTAGCACCAACTCTTGCTTTACCTGACTCACAGCTCTTTATAGTTGAAAGCAATGCTGCAAATGCAAGTATATATGAGGGTTGTTTTACATCATCAATTACATCCTATCACCCATCACTACTAGAAATTGGTTATTCAGCAACGACTATCAGCAACGACCGCTCAAGTCGTTGAGATTTGCAACGACGTTCTTACGATCACTCAAGCCGTTAGATATGCTGTATCTGCAACGGCGTTCTTACGGCCGCTCGAGCCGTTGCAGATGTTAATTACCTTAGAAACGGTTTTCTAACAGACACGTGAGCCGTTGCTGATGATTAATTTATCACCAATGGCGTTCTAACGGTTAAGTGAGTCGTTGCTTATAAGTTTATATAGGGCACGCGCCTGCCCCTTCCTCATTCTTCTTCCTCTTCCTCTGCTCACCGCCTACTGCCGTTGCCGACACCGCCGCCGTGCTATCGCTGCCGACGCCACCGCCTCATCCTCGACTGCAGATTCCGACCGCCGCCGTCTCGTCTGTTCCGGGTATTCCTTGCCGCCCCACCTTCCTTCCCTAGATTCGGTTGAAACCCTAAATATAGGGTTTCGATCGACGGCCGATGGCCGCGATCGGACCATTGTTTAGTGCCCGGACACCGGACTCCGGCGTCGGAAATCCATTAATTAATGATTTTTTAATTAATTGTTTAATTTATAGATTGATTGTTAGATTAATTTTTAGAGTTTAGATTAATTGTTATGATTTAGACTAATTTTTAGATTAATTGTTAGAGTTTAGATTAATTTTTAGATTAATCTATTTAGTTTAATATTATGTTTTAGATTAATAATGGTATGTTAATTATTTAAATTAGTTAAAATATTTTAGATGAATATTAATTAATTAGTTAAAATGTTAATTAGTCCGGAGTCGTCCTTAGTAGACTCGCGCCAGAATCGTCTACTTCGGACTCGCGCCGGAATCGTTCATTTCGGACTCCCGCTGGAATCGTCCACTTTAGACTCATGTCGAAATTTTCCACTATGGACTCGAACTGACTCGAAATATTTAAAAAATAATCATCCATCCGACGAGTTGATACGTTTCACGTACGCATCGACGAGTCGGATATGATTTAGCAAAACCTTAGATCCGTTCAGGGGTTGTATGTTCGTGCAAAAGAAGTAGATGATCTTTTATATGACGTACAACCCTTGAATTATTCCTGATTGGACAATTTGAGAATATAGTTATTTGTATTGCACTTAGTTTTTCTTTTAACCGTTCACTTATTCTAAATTTCGGCAGCATCTCTCTTGTTCTCCGATACACGCCCAGATGATATGTGTATTTGGAGAACTGTAGGGAGATGCTGTCGAAATTTAGAATGAAGTTAGCGGTTAAAATAAATACTTAGTGCAATATGAATAACATAAATCCCGAATGGAATAGGACCATCTCACATAAAGGCATTAACCGAAGAAATTATCATTGATTGACAAAATCATGTTAGCTGATCGAAGTTGGATGTACCGGCGTCTTAATCGTGGAGCTTTAACGAATGAGTTTCGATTAGACGTAACTTACTTCCTAAATTTCGCCTATTCGAATAGGAAATTCGTTAGCGTCGGTGATAAAATTCGATGTCCATGCCGCATTTGCTTAAATGGACGATTTTTGGATCGAAAAACTATCACTTTGCATCTATATAGCAAAGGATTTGCACTAAGATATTTTCTATGGACTTGTCACGGGGAGTCACGTGAAGTCGGGACGTCGAGCAATCCTGTCATTTAGACACATGGTGAATCTTCATCTGCTAGTGTTTCTTCATCCAGTCAATCTATTCTGTATAAAACTATGATACTTGATAGTCTTGGGGGTCAATTCCACCTGAATGATAATGTCGATCGGCCAGTTACTGAGACGTCAGTGCCACCAGATACTACAGGTGTTGATATCACAAAAGTATAAACTGCGATAGAGATTGAATTGTTGAATAAAGAAGCTGCAGAATTTTACGAGATGTTGAAAGCTGCCGATGAACCTTTGTATGAGAATTATCCTAAATACACTAGGTTTTCGGCAATGACGCAGCTCCTAAACATCAAGGCCGATTGTAATATCAGTGATGGTTGCGTATGATCGGATTGCAGGATTGAATAATGGAATGCTGCCCACTGATAACAAGTTTGAGCCAACTTTTTATAAGACTAAAAAGTTGATGAGAAAATTAGGGTTTTACACGCGTGCCAAAATAACTGTATTTTATATTATAAAGAAAATATGCAATTGGATAAATGCTCTGTATGTCAACATCCTCGTTACAAGGAGAAAAAATTGGTCCGACAGAAAAATATCCCGTTTAAGGTGCTTCGGTATTTTCCACTAATACCGAGGCTTCAAAGATTATTTATGTCGGACAAGACGACCCCCTACATGAGTTAGCATGCAAGAAGTCGTGATGATACAGTAATGACTCATCCATCCGACAATGAAGCATAGAAACATTTGGATACATGTTATCCTTCATTTGCTAGGGATACTAGAAATATCAGATTAGGATTGTGCACAGATGGTTTTAATCCGTTTGGACATTCTGCAACTCCTTATCCAATTTGGCCAGTGCTGCTGACAGTTTATAATTTGCCACCGTCAATGTGTATGAAAGATGAATTTATTTATCTTTCAATGATTATTCCGGGTCCTAAGGGTCCGCGAAAAGAAATTGACGTGTTTCTCAGACCCTTGATAGATGAATTGAAAACATTATGGATTGAGGGAGCTATCACTTAGGATTGTCATCGGAAGAAAAACTTCAATTTAAAGGCCGCAGTCTTGTGGACAATCAATGATTTCCGGCGTACGGTATGTTGTCTGGTTGGAGCACTCACGACCGACTCTCTTATCCGTATTGTATGGAACACTCTAAATCAATCAGTCTTCAGAACGGACGAAAAATCTCATTATTTGATTGTCATCGTCGATTCCTATCGGCTAACCATCAGTATCGAAGGAATTATAATAAATTTACTAAGGGCAGAGTCGAAAGAGATGAGCCACCACCGATGTTGTTTGGTGAACAAATGTTAGCACGTGTTTCAGCACTTCCAGATATAGTGTTTGGTCGGAATGAAAGAGTGTCGGGCTTTGGTCAAACACATAACTGGGTGAAAAAAAGTATCTTTTGGGAATTGCCTTATTGGAGTTCATTACTGATTCGACATAATTTGGATGTCATGCACATTGAAAAAAATATGTTTGATAATATTTTCAACACTTTGATGGATGTTTCTGAAAAAACTAAAGATAATGTCAAAGCCCGACATGATCTGAAAATACTTTGTAAGAGACCGGAGTTGGAGTTACAAGAGGTCAACGGACGATATCTGATGCCGAATGCTCCGTATGTGTTAAATAAATAACAGATCAAAGATGTTTGTCAATGGATAAAAGAACTCAGATTTCCTGATGGATATGCTTCAAACTTATCTTGATGTATGAACGTCGATGATTGTAAAATATCAGGGATGAAGAGCCATGATTGTCATGTATTCATGCAGAGATTGCTTCCGATCGCATTCCGAGATCTTCTACCTGATAATATTTGGGGTTCGTTGACTGAATTAAGTATATATTTTAGAAACATTTGTGCAAATGTCCTTCGAGTCGAAGATATGTCAACACTTGAAAATAATAGTGTTGAAATTATATGCAAGCTGGAGCAGTTTTAATTTCCCTCCTGCCTTTTTTCACTCGATGGAGCATCTACCGATACACTTGACATATGAGGCACGAGTTGGTGGCCCCGTTCAATATCGGTGGATGTACTTATTTGAAAGATACATGAATCGTCTGAAGAAAAAAGTAAAGAACACCGCAGCTGTTGAAGGATCAATATCTGAATCGTATATCATCCAAGAAATTTCAACATTCTACTTATTTTACTTTGAATCGATAGTACAGACAAGATTTGATCGTCTTCCACGTAACGACAATGGGGGAGTTCGACTTTCAAATGGACGTTTAAATATATTTTGTCACTCTGGTTGTTCTTTTGGTTCTCGTCCATCGAGATAAGTTTAAATATCTCTGCATTAATACATGACAATCATGGCTCTTCATCCCTGATATTTTGCAATCATCGACGTTCACACATCGAGATAAGTTTGAAGCATATCCATCGGGTAATTTGAGTTCTTGCATGCCAACTCATGTAGGGGGCTGTCTTTTTCGACATGAATAATCTTTGAAGCCTCGGTGTTAGTGGAAAATACCGAAGCACCTTAAACGAGATATTTTTCTGTCGGACCGATTTCTTCTCCTTGTAACGAGGGTGTTGACATATAGGGCATTTATCCAACTGCACATTTTCTTTATAATATAAAATGTAGTTATTTTGGCACGCGTGTATTTTTTCGTACCCAAGCCCCAATTTTCTCATTAGCTTTTTAGTCTTATAAAAAGTAGGCTCAAACTTGTTATCAGTAGGCAGCATTCCATTAATCAATCCAGCAATCCGATCATACGCAACTCCGCTGATATTACAATCGGCCTTGATGTTTAAGAGCTGTGTCATTGTTGAAAATCTAGTGTATTTAGGACAATTCTCATACAAAGGTTCATCGGCAGCTTTCAACATCTCGTAAAATTCTGCAGCTTTTTTATTCGGTAATTCAATCTCTACCGCAGCCCCTACTTCTGTGATATCAACTGCTGTAGTATCTAGTGGGACTGATGTCTGAAGAACTGGCCGATCAACATTATCATTCAGGCGGAATTGACCCCCAAGACTATCAAGTATCATAGTTCTATAGGGATTACATTGACCGGATGAAGAAGCACCAGCAGAGGAAGATTCACCATATGTCTGAACGACAGGATTGCTCGACGTCCCGACTTCGCGTGACTCCCCGTGACAAGTCCATAGAAAATATCTTGGTGCAAATCCTTTGGTATATAGATGCAGAGTGACAGTCTCCCGATCCAAAAATCGGCCATTTGAACAAATGCGGCACGGACATCGGATTTGATGACCCATGCTAACGAAATTCCGATTCGAATAGGCGAAATTTAGGAAGTACGTTACGCCTAATCGAAACTCATTCGTTAAAGCTCCACGATCAAGACGTCGGTACATCCAACTTCGATCAGCCGACATGATTCTGTCAATCAATGACAATTTCTTTGGTTAATGTCTTTAGGTGAGATTGTCCTATTCCATTCGGGATTTATGTTATTCGTATTGCACTTATGTTTTTATTTTAACTGTTAACTAATTATTCTAAATTTCGACAGCATCTCCCTACAGTTCTCCGAATACGCATATCATCTGGGCGCGTATCGGAGAACAAGAGAGATGTTGCCGAATTTTAGAATAATTAGTTAACAGTTAAAATAAAAACATAAGTGCAGTACAAATAACTATATTCCTAAATTGTCCAATCAGGGACAATTCAAGAATTGTACGTCGTATAAAAGATCATCTACTTCTTTTACACGAACATACAATTTCCGAACGGATCTAAGGTTTTGCTAAATCATATCCGATTCGTCGATGCGTACGTGAAACATATCAACTCGTCGGATGGATGATTATTTTCTAAATGTTTCGAGACAGTTCGAGTCCATATTGGACGATTTCGGCGCGCGTCCGAAGTGGACGATTCCGGCGCGAGTCCGAATTGGACGATTCCGGCGCGCATCCGAAGTGGACGATTCCGGCGCGAGTCCGAATTGGACGATTCCGGCGCGCGTCTGAAGTGGACGATTCCGGCGCGCGTCCGAAGTGGACAAACCGGCGCGCGTCCGAAGTGGATGATTCCAGCGCGCGTCCGAAATTAATCTAAACCCTAATAATTAATCTAACAAATTAAACAATTAATTAACAATTATAAAACAAATAATTAACAATTATAAAATAATTAATTAACAATTCCAAAACAATATAAAAAATATATATAATTATAAATTCCGGTGCCGGAGTCCACCCTCCGGCGCCGGCGTACAGTGGCCGGACACACTGTCCGGCCAGTGTAGAAGGTCCGGCGGCGGCCATCGGCCGACCGCCGCCGGCCGAAACCCTAGAAATAGGGTTTCAGTCGGATTGATTCCCGCCGGCTGCAACGGGAAGAGACGGCCGGCCGATCAACATACCTGAACAAGTCTGCAGCAACGGCAGCGGCGGCGAGAGGCGTCGGCAGCAGCGGCAGCGGCGGCGAGAGGCGAGAGCAGCGGCGGCGGCAGCAGCGGGAGGAAGAAGGGTCGGGCGCGCGACTGGTGCCCTATATAAACTTATCAGCAACGGCTCACTCGCCCGTTAGAAAGCCGTTGCTGATAGGTTATCATCAGCAACGGCTCACTTATCCGTTAGCAAGCCGTTGCTGACAATTAAAAAAATCAGCAACGGCTCGCCTTTCCATCAGAAAGCCGTTGCTGATAATTAAAATAATCCGCAACGGCTCGGGCGGCCGTAAGAATGCCGTTGCAAATAGCAACGGCTTGAGCGGCCGTTGCTGATAGCCGTTGCTGAAGACCAAGTCTCTAGTAGTGATCTCGACACTTAAGCGATGAAGAGTATCATTTGACACACTTGTACGTATTACTCAATTGTCCAAAGATTGAACAATTCATTGAAATATTTGACATTGTGATGATGCGAAAAAACTCTATTCACAACGATCAAGAATTGGAGAGATTACGGAATCATGATTTCCCTACTTGGATTCAGGCTTACAACAAAGATCACAGAGCTGAAATAAATGAAAGAATATTTGAGTTTGTTAGTGGACCGTCGCGACTAGTGTCGTGTTATAGCGGATATTTTTTTAATGAGTATAAATTTCACACGGTTGAATATGCATTTACAAAGAAGACGATAAATATCGGGGTCTGCGTGAAAGGGACAACCTATGTTGAATGTGGTATGGATTTTTATGGACTGGTGGAAGAAGTGATAGAGTTGCACTACTTCGGCTTGAAATCAGTTATCCTATTTAGATGTCATTGGTTCGATACAACAAAAAGGGCTATGAAAGTTCATCCAAAATACAAACTTGTTGAGGTTAATTACAAATCCAAATTGGCAAAAAATGAGCCTTTTATATTGGCATCACAAGCTGAACAAGTATATTACGCGAAGTATCCGTCTCGAAATAAAGATAGAGCATATTGACATGTAGTTTGTAAGACTAAAGGTAGATGAAGAATTGATCCAATAGCAGGAGAAAATGAGCCGATACCTAATGTGACAGATGGTTTCTATCAAGAAGATGATCCTCCTGCTGTAGATCATATTATTCCAACACTCGAGGATGCAGACACAACGTCAATTCAATTAGAAGTTGAATATGTTGATGATGACGATCATGAAATTGAGGAAGCTGGAGATGAAGAAGATGAAGAACATGAAGAAGAGAAAGAATTCGAAGACTATTACTCAGATGATGAGGAATAATTATAAAGTATATCTTATATTAAATATATCTCTGCAATATATATAATAATCTAAGTATATGCCTATTAGACAAATATGTCTGGTCATGGTTATCGTCGCAGGAGAGCTTCGGAGTCTCCGATCGGTGAGACTCCAGCACTTACTCATGCTGCTGATCCTCCTGCCGATGATACTGCTGAGGCTAGTACATCCAGACGCAGGCGGCCACGCGGGCCGAATATGTGGCAGCCTCCACCAGCCACAGAGTCACGTAGATTCATTAGCGTGATTGGGGAGCGTTAATATATCATGAATTATGAATCATTACAAATTCATTATATCATAATATAATACTAAATTTTATTTTTCTTGTGCAGGTTTGAGCAAGAAGAAGTGCCAAGGAGCATATCTTCTACCATTCGATGATACATGCACGGGGCATGTCTCACGTGGTCTCACGTGCCCAGTGAGCACGTCGACATGCTATGGCGTGAGTTTGAGGCACATATTAATTTTTTTTTATATACATGCATGATGATTAATATTGGTACTGATATTATTGTTTTGTAGGCTCGTTATACATGGGCCGAGGACCAGAGGTCCTTGATTTACACTGTCTGGGAGGCTATTTTCCAGCAGAGGTACAATGGGCAACTGGGACAGGCCTGGTCCCAAGCGATGGCCCGAGCTGGGACCACTAATATCGCGGAGACTCGGGGATACGACCCCGATTGGATTACTCTGGATATATGCGACCAGCTCGTGGTAATATGGTCGACGAATCGATGGCAGAAGGTTTCTAAGACTGCGGTTAGAAAGCGCATGTTGGGGGGAGGAGCGCGTCACACTGGCGGCTCTATTGCATTTGCAGTACACGCGTACCGTATGGTAATTAAGTATACATTACTTTTAATTATATATTTTATTTGTTACTCTGTGTACTAATTAATGTATTTATTTTGTAAATATAGACGACGGTGTTGGACGACGGGACTGTCCAGCGACCCTCCCCGATGGCGGTGTTTGAGCAGACTCACCGTCGAGTACATGGGACAGGGGAGTACATTGACAACCGCGCTGCATACATTATGGTAAGTATATTTGTTTAAATTTTTCATTATTTATTTGTAATTTAAATTTTAAGAAAAGTATGAAACAAAAAATCAAACTCGAGTAGAAAACCTACACTCAGACGGTGGTGCAGCGCGGGGGCACCCCCGAGGACTTTGACGCAGGAGCGTGGGTTGAGGCTGCAGGTGGCTGGGACCACGGCCGCATATATGGCTTTGCAGATAGTGGTCATGCGCGAGCCGTGCTAGGGCCACTTGGGGCACCGACTGCTCCGGTCGCTGGTGAGCGGCAGTCCACTCCAGGTCCAATTATGATCAGAGTAGCAGGATAAGGACATTAGAGGAGATGGTCGCGCATCAGAGTGAGTTGATGGAGCGTCAGAGTAAGATGATGGCGAAGATGTATGCTATGCTACATAACATCTTAGTGCATACCAGAGTAGGCATCCCCTCGGCATCATCTGATCCATCGTCCTCGAGTCAGTCCACGCCGGTGTACACCCAAGGACTACAGACCCCGCCATATGATTCAGACCATCCTCCATCGTCATCGTGAGATTTTTTATATATATATTGACTTTGTAACTTAGATACTATACTTGATTAATTTGTTTTGTTTGGATATAGATACTTCAATTTTGAATTTGAATAGTTTTTATACGATTGTGAATAATTATAAATATAAGTATAATTATTTTGATATATATCTGGGTGTATTTGTGATGTGTGAATGGATGTATGTATGAGTGTATGGGTGTGTGAGTTATGTATCAGATAATGTATAAATGTATTAATGGAAATTTAGAATTTTAAAATTTTTCGATTGCAGGTCTACATCATTAGCAGCGGCTTTCCCATGATCGCCTGTGGGAAAGCCGTTACTAAAAGTGTATCGTAAGCCGTTGCTGATGACCTACAACAATGACTTAGAAATGGTCTTTCACTAACGGTCTTGCCACGACCTCTCGAGCCGTTGCTAATAATATTATCAGCAACGGCCCCGTGTTCGTGGCAAACTCGTTGCTGATAACTTTATTAGCAACGGTCCGAGCGGCCATTGCTAATCCCGTTGCTAAGTTATCAGCAACGCGTGTTTCTGCCACAGCTCCGTTGCA
Organism: Canna indica; assembly: GCA_034359265.1. Lineage (NCBI taxonomy): Eukaryota > Viridiplantae > Streptophyta > Magnoliopsida > Zingiberales > Cannaceae > Canna > Canna indica. Next base: position 71,508,557 of record CP136894.1, on the reverse strand, counting down.
ACAGGTGGGGCCGTTGCACGCCGTTGCTGATGGTTTTCAGCAACGGTTTCAGCTGTTGCTGATGCCCATTATTTCAGTAGTGCATTTCAACCAGCCTTTTCCAGCCCACATGCACAAGTTGGCTACGTACAAAAATAAATTATTTTTAAATAAAATCAATTATTATTATTGTTGTATTATTTTATTAAATAACGTATAGTATTTTTATAATATACAATATAATTATTTTTATTTACGATTTTGCAATGTGCAGATTCATGATTACTCACTACAAGAAATTCTTATTATACCAGCGGTAAAAATTTGACACCAGCTAATGGCGGTGGGATGCAGAGATGGAGAGAAATTATAATGTTTACATTTCGACGTTTAGATCAAGCCCTAATATGTAAAACATGGTGCAAGAGCGACACCGAAGACTAGCCGACACCCGTCTTTTAGGCACAAGATTGTCAAATTTATTGGCGCCTTTGACATTCTGGCGCTAGCAATTGGGCGCATGTTTAAAGAAGAAGGACGGGTACGTGAGGGCAATCCAATGCCAGCTGCTCTAGCGGCGGCTTCACCTCATCGCCAGAAGCATTTGCGTTGTCTAGGGGCTCGGGATGGGAACAGAACTCGGCCAGAACGGGGTCAAGGATGGGCACACAGTAGATGAGTTGCTCCTCCTCCTCTTCCTCCTCCTCCTCCATGTGGTGGTTGTCCTCCGCTGATAGCACCTCAAGGTGAGGCACGAGGGACTCTACTTTGGCAGGCGACACGATTGTTTCGATGGAACCTGGCTTCCTCGTCGAGGCGTTCTCGGCTTGCGCTTAAAGCCATGAAGCCACGACAATGTGGCATGATCATCTGACAACTTATCATTCGTCAAAGAACAAGGACGCTTAAAGTCTTGAGGCAGACACGTTAGTGACGGCGGGCGAGGGGATTGGCAGAGTGGACAGAGACATCGTGGTCCTAGTTGAGGTAGGTGTCGTCAGCCTCATATAACCACCAAGCCCGACGTCGGAGGCAACCGTCGCAAGCGCGTGCCGTCTTCGCACCCATGACGACGCTGGCCGACCGCTGAGTCTCACAGTAGCTCATCGCCTGGGACGAAGCTTACGCTCCCCAATCCGACACAGATTTATTCATCACACCGATCGGTGGATAAACGCAAGAAGAAGAAGAAGGTGTACAACACTCCATTCTTCTACTCTTTTCTCCCTTGCACCTAAACTAGGTGTTGCTTGCTGCTAGAGCATCAGTTGGAATGTGAAGAAGAAAAAGGTGGGTTCTGGTGTAACAATCAACAGCTCCATCTATCCATTCATCTCTGCTCTCCTTAGTTCAGATCTTGGTGTAACAACCATTAGAAAGCCATAGGTGGGTTCTAGTCCTCTGCCAGCAGATGCTCCACCAATAGCGGCGAGCGAATTCTGGTCCCTCGTCGGCATAAGCTTCTGGCTCGACATCTTACTGAGCATGTTGCTCTTGGTGTTCGTCTTGGTTGACGATATGACTTCAGAGAGAGAGAGAGAGAGAGAGAGAGAGAGAGAGGGAGGGGGAGGTGGGATCCCTCTTTAATATTTAAAAGGTGAGACCCAATTTTAATAACACGACGTGGTGACCGGGGTGGTGACTGAGCTTAATAATAGATTAAAAAATTATTTTTTATACATGTCAGCATGCAACGTCGTCAGCTTAACGGGGTGCTCGACGAAAATTAGATGGTAGACCACAATTGAAACAAATGTGTTTGTACATGAGACAAATGAAAGTACATGTCATAATTGAGACAAATATGAAAGTATAGACAATATTTAAGTATTTTCCTATTTCATAATAACTGCTAACGTAGGCGCCAATATTTTATATAAACTTGTGGCGGTATTTTAATCGTTGCTTGTAATGACCGTGTATATATAGATGGCATGAGGGCTTAATATACAATTGCAAAAAGGGTTACGGGTGATTTTTGCTCTCGAACTATTGAAAAAGGGGTAAAAATACTCCTAAATTTTTCTTTGATTGATTTTTACCCTTAAACAAATAAAAATAGTTGAAAAATACCCTCCGACTATTAGAAATGAGTAAAAATATCCCTAAATTTATTTTTTGATAGATTTTTTACCCTTAGACAAACGAAAATAGTTAAAAAATACTAGTATTTTAACCAATTTTTAAGGAAATAAATTCTTTCTACCTTTAGACATGAGTAAAAATACTGATATTTTTCAACTATTTTTGTTTGTCTAAGAATAAAAAATTTATCAAAAAAATGTTTAAGAATATTTTTACTAATTTCTAATAGTTCGAAGGAATTTTTCAACTATTTTTATTTGTTTAAAGGTAAAAATTAACCAAAAAAAAATTTAAAATTTTCTTTATCCTATTTTTAATAGCTAAGCAAAAATCATCCTTAACCCTTGCAAAAATATATAAAGCCCAAAACCCTTGCAAAAATATATAAAGCCCAAATTGGATGAGAATGCAACAACAATTGGAATGGACAACTACATGAATATAAACTCAAGTTTATGAAACAAAAGCACTAAACCAAGAGTCAAAATAACCTTAGGTTTAGATTATTGCTCATGTAATATAATTTATCTTTATTTTTTTAGCCCATTTTAAAGTTTTTTACCGAAGATTATTGCCTTATTTCTTATTTATTGTCATAAATTAAATCTGTTATAAGTTGAATTTATTGCCGTCCTAATTGGGCGCCTATAAAAAAGGATATTGAGGTATTAATCTTGTTAATTTGCCTTCTATTTCATCTCGGGGATTAGTCGAAGATTACGGGGTCGGTGACGCCGCCGAAGAACTGGCGGCGGAGACGATCATGAGTTCTTACTCGCAAACGCGACTCCCGTTGGCCGGCGGCAGATACTGCAAGCTCTTTCTGCGCTCCGAATCATCCTCCCTCACCGGCGAGGGCAGAGACGACCGCCCAGCAATCAACGTGGACGTCGCCATCGCGAACTTCATGCAGCTGGAAGTACGCGTCCCTGCTGCTTCTGGAGGCCAACTCAGACCCTTCTCCTTCGAGCTGCCCCTGCCGCTGGGCCCCGACCACTTCTCCGGCGACCTCGACCCCGCGCGCCACCTCACGATCGAACCCGGCGCCATATCTTCCGCCGTCGCCGCCCTCTTCGACGAGTGCCGTCCCTGCAGGGCCGGAAGCTTCTTCTGGCGCCTTACGCTGAAGATAATGGCGTTTGCCAGGAACGAGGAGCAGCGAGGGGTCGCGGTGAAGAAGGTGACCGTCGAGGGCAGGTTCATGTGCATGAAGGCGACGTCGACGGAGGCGGTGTCGATGTTGGCGGCGAGGATCAGGCGCCAGCGCTTTTGCGCTCGGCCGGAGCGAGGGGTGGAAGGGAACTGGTGCCCTGTGTGCATCGAGGAGATTGAGGCCGGGTGGCTCCGATGGTGTCGGCTGCCGTGCTCACACGTGTACCACGTCGGATGCATAGCTCCGTGGGTGGAGACGAGCAACTCGTGCCCGCTCTGCCGATCACAGGTAACATGTAGACGATGAACACAGTCGAGTAGCATTTGCTCAGTGAACAAAGGAAAACAATTTTGATGAGAATTTTTTTATTTTATTTTATTCACAGCACTTGAAATAATAATTTCTTTCTGTTTGCGATATTGATGGAAACTATAAATTCAGGTTAAAGAATATTATTCTATTCTAAAAAGTTGATGTTAATGAGCAACATTGTATTTTCTTTTTTGTTTACAAGCAAAGTAATTGAATTAATCATATAATAATAATTAAAGAAAAATATTAGCTAAAATTTTGAATCCCATTTCGCAAATTTCTCAACTAACAAATAAAGAAAATTATTAGTTTCTGAACTTTTGGCAATATGAGAAAAGAAAATTATTTATTTTTAGCAATCGCGATTAATTAAGAAAACAAAGAATGTCGACATTTCATGTTATTTCCACTTTCACAAATTTTATTTTAATTATCTTGGTACCTTATTAATTATGGTTCTGAGTAGCCTTACGAGCTCTAATTAAGATGGTTTGATGAAACTTCATAAATTTAATTGACACGTATCCATGAGTTTGCATTTAATTAGTTTTCAGATAAAAACATTGGCAAGTTAAAATATTTTGATGGGTATTTATTAACTTTTTATTAAAAAGGAAATCTCACGTTTTAGTTCTAGTTATATAAAATGTTTTTATTCATTACATGGTTATTGGATATGATTGAAGATTTTTGTTAACGTGATGACAATTTGAAAAATTTGTCAACACATTTTTGGGGGAAAAAATGACTCAATCAAGTATGATTAGTCTGAATCTAAATGATTTTGAGATGCCAGAAAACTTATAATCTTATGAATTTTTATTGTATAGGCAGATTCCTATATTTTTTGGAATCTGAATATTCCTATTTAGCGAAATGGAGATATTCATTCAATTTTATGATTTCGTGTACCATATTGGATTCTTTTTTAACTTTAAAGTTCTTTGAAAATAAATTATTTATTATCCCTACTAAAAAAAACTACCTAATATTATTTTAATTGTCGAATGAAAGTAGCACTGAATTGAACTAATTAAACAACCACGTATATTTTCAGTAGGTGTTAGATTTGATTAATGATTATAGTACTTTATACGTTTAATTTCGCATCTTTGTATGCATTGTAAATGTGTCTTGTGCGTGTAATTTCGCATCAATGTAACTGACTATATTGTAAGTCATCTTTATATAATAAAAATAACTAAGTTTGAAATAGATAAGGTAATAATTTTTCGCTTTTTTTTTTCTTTCTCCGCTCATTTAATAAAAAAGAAGTTTTTATGAACATTTCTATAAAACAAAATTTTTATGGGCATATTATTTTATCTTATATATTATATAAAAAACATCTTCATGTGATAATTTTGAAATTAGAAATTTAAAAATAAATATAAATTATGAAATTAATATAATTTTACTTAGTAATTATATTTTTAAAAAACACATCTTAATTAGACAAGTGTTGCTCCAACATTAACTATTTTAATTTTCCACATATGTAAATATTAAAATTTTAATTAAATATTCATAATTTTTTAATTCACATATTTGTTTAATAAAATTATTTAAATAAAATTTAAAATCGGCTACGTTTGGAAATAAATAAAAAATTTGAAATTAATATAATTTTACTTAGTAATTCTAATCATTCTAATTTTTTAAAAAATACATCTTCGTGTATACACACGTTGCTTCCACATTAATCTTATATATTATATAAAACACATCTTCATGTGATAATTTTAATATCACATCTTCATGTGATAATTTTAATTCACACATCTTAATATAAATTATGAAATTAATATAATTTTACTTAGTAATTCTATTTTTAAAAAAACACACATCTTAATTAGACAAGTGTTGCTCTAACATTAACTATTTTATTTGGAAATAAATAAAAATTTTAAAATCAATATAATTTTACTTAGTAATTCTAATCATTCTAATTAAAAAAATACATCTTCGTGTATACACATGTTGCTTTCACATTAATATGTGATCTCTTAAAATTTTAATTAAATATTCATAATTTTCTAATTCACGCGGTTATTTAATAAAATTAAATAAATAAATTTTAAAATTAGGAAATTAAGAAATAAATAAACATTTCAAAATTAATATAATTTTACTTAGTAATTTCCTAATTCACACATTTATTTAATAAAATTAATTAAATAAAATTTGAAATTAGGAAATTAGGAAATAAATAAAAATTTTGAATTTCATATAATTTCACTTAAAAAGTCTAATAATTCTAATTCTATAAAAATACATCATCATGTAGACACGTGTCCCTTCCACATTAATATGTGTCACCTTAAAATTCTAACTAAATATTCATAATTTCCTAACTCACGTGCAAATTTAATAAAATTAATTAAATAAATTTTGAAATAAGAGAATTTAGAAATACATAAAATTTTTGATATTAATATAATTTTACTTAGTAATTCTAATAATTTATTTATTAATAATTCTTTTACACAATTTACTTTACTTAATTACTGTGATTATTTTTGAAATTGTGATTAATTACACAATTTGAAATTGTTAAATAAGAATAATAATCAACATTTAGTAATTATAACTGAAATCAATAACTTAATAATCTTATTAATTGTTGAGAAATTTTCTAATTTCGAATTTTTTTATTAATTTTGAAATTTGAAATTAATAATCTTATTAATTATTGAATATTAATTACCAAATTTACAAATAATTTTTATAATTATGTGATTAATAATCCTTTTGCACAATTTAATTATTTAATTATTGTGATTGTTTCCGAAATTTTGATTAATTGTGATTAATTACATAATTCAAAATTACTAAATAAGAGTAATAATCAACATTGTGTAATTATAACCAAAATCAATAACTTAATAAGTTTATTAATTGTTGTGAAATTTCTAAATTTCAAATTTCTAAATTTTGAATTTCTAAATTTTGAATTTTTAATTAATTTTGAAATTTGGAATTAATAATCTTATTAACTACCAAATTTAGAAAATTTTCAAAATTTCATATGTCTGTAAAAATTAGCTTCGTGGTTAGTGTAGGATATTAATCGTTCTTTTTTCTCATAATCTTCATAGTTTATTATTTTCTTCTTTTATTTTTGTACTCAAATAATGATACGCTATGATTTAGTTAGGATCAATACGGTTGTAGAGTGCCCAATTTCAATAATTCTAATTTAAAGAAATTTATTGAAATAGTTCTTATCGATATAAATGTAAGATTTTTATTTTCGTATTTTTTAAATGATTTGATAAATTTTGAAATAATTATTCATTTTATTCTTATATCATTTTATTGATTATTGATGTAGAGTGACCAATTTTATTGATTTTTTGTTCTTATTCATTTTATTTTTATTTTTATTTTATTATTACTTACTTGCAAATCATACTATTTTAAGATTATAGAATGGACTATATTCTTTTTTTTTTTACTTTTCAATTTATATTTTGTAAAGACCTATTTTTGATGTTTTTAATTTTATAATTATTATTATTTTGAATAATTATTGAAAATAGTTTTTAATGTGTTGAATTATTTTTATATTAGTTTTTTGAGTTTTTAAAATATCAATTTTTGGGTTTGTTTTTAATAGTATTTCAAATCCAAAGAAATTTATGAAATTTAAAACAATATTCTAATTTATCTCAATTTGTTATTTTATATCTATATTATATATTATTATTTTGAAACTTTTTTGTTTTTTATATAATTTAATTTTTGAAGCTATAGAATTGACCTAATTTTGATTTTTTAAACTTTATATTTATTATATTTCGAATGATTATTGAAAATAGTTTTTAATGTGTTGAATTGTTTTTATATTAGTTTTTGAATTTTAAAATATCAATTTTTAAAGTTGTTTTTAATAGTATTTCAAATTCAAAGAAATTAATATTGATTCTAGATTTATATTTTATTAATATTTACACTCCCCATTTGAACATATTAGTATTGATTTTAGATTTATATTATATCAATATTTCACTATCTTATTATTATAAACTTTAATTTTTTAAATATTTTTTTATATTTATTATTTGAACATTTACTTTTTATGGTGATAATTATAAAATTTATTACAATTGTTTTAAATTGTTCATGTAAAATTGTATTACTATAAAGAGTTCAATTAAAAAAATAGTCTAGAAAATAAATACATTTTAAAATGAATGCATACCATTATATAAAAATATTATTTATGGTTTGAAGTCAAAAAAATTCCCTTCATAAATATTAGTATTGGTTCTAGATTTGGATTTTATTAATATTTCACCTTTTTAATGACTACATGTTTTAACTTATTTTTATATATTTATTTTTGGAACCTTTATTTTTTATGTTGATAAGTATATATTTACTAAATAATAATTTGAAATAGTTTTTATTGTTAGAATTATTTTTTATATTAGTTTTGTGCTTTTAAAATATGATTGTCCTTATGTTTTTTTAATAAAAATTTTATAATTTAGTTTCTTTTAAATTTTTGAATTAGATATCTATACTAATTCAACTTTTGTTGGTATAGTTTAATTTATAATTACATTATATTTGAATTTATCCTTTAAAATATATTTTTTAGTTTTATTTTTATATGTTTTAAATATAAAATATTATTTGTTTGAAATAGTTTTGACATTTTTAATCCAAAATAAATTATTATTATTATTATTATTATTATTATTATTATTATTATTATTATTATTATTATTATTATAGAAAATACTTTGAATATGATAAAAATAGTTTGAGCGTGTCCAAAGCGATTGTGTCGATAATTGAAATTATCTTGTTATCCCTTATAATCTACCTTAATTATTGTAATTTAATTTTCATTAACTCTCTCTCTCTTCACCCTTATCTTTCTCTTCCGCATGAAATACATTTCAATTAATTAGAAGTTTAATTAATTTGATAATGAATATGTTTAGTAATATTTTTTATTTATTTTGTTTTTGTCACGCGTGTGATTATTTAGTAATATGTTTATTTTAATTTAATCTTTAAAGGATATTACTACACATATTAATGGGAATATTTTTTAGTAATATTTGACCTCCCAAATAAAAGGTCAAATGAATGTGGATCTCATTAATTAAAATTTACAAATATTAAAATTTTAATTATTTTAATGCACCTTAGCAATTTAAATTATAATTGTCACGTGCTAAAATTTCATACTAAATTGTATTAATAAGTGGTTCCTAAAACCACTTAAATATGAAAATAAATAACAAAGTCACTTTTGACTTTTGAGACTTCATGACATGCATAATGAAATTTTGAGGTAAATAATTAATTAATTTGATTTTACTATTTGTTTTATATTCTTCATATTTTAATTATTTATTGCACCATACTAATTAAAATTATAATGTATCGTATTTATTATAATTATAATAAATTAATTGATTGTCACGTTAAATAATTCTCTCTAATTCACTCCACTAATTAATTTTTTCATCTATTATTTGTTTTTAATCATGATTTTATATAATAATTAAGATTTATATTTTATAATTTAAACGGATTCACAATGGATTAAATTTTTTTTACTATTTTTAAAATTGAATTGGACACATGTGGACACGTTTAAAATTCATAAACGTCTTACATATAAAATTTAATTTAATTTTCATTTTTTTGACATTTAATTTAATTTAATTTAATTTATATATTATATAAAACACATCTTCACGTGGATACGTGTCGCTTCCACATGAAACTGTGTTCCATCCAAAATAATTTTTATATCTAATTTATCAATTAAATTAATTTTGAATATTATTAAAATTGAAAATAGTTAATTTCAAATTTTTTAAAATTAATTTCACTATGATTAATTTCCAAATTTCTAAATCCATTTAATTAACTATGATTACTTTACAAATAAATTAGGATTAAATTTTAATTAATTACTCTAATTTCCTAATTTCTCACTTTATTTTTAATTATGCACGTCAAATTTTCTAATTTTCAACTCTAATATTATCTTATCTTTATATAATAAAAGTGACTAAGTCTGTAATAAATAAGGTAGTAAATTTCCATTTTTTTTTCTATTTCATACTCATTTTTATATAATAAAATAACTAAGTTTGGAATAAATAAGTTAGAAATTTCTCATTTTTTTCCCCTCTTTTCCACTCATTTAATCAAAAGAAATTTCCCGCTTATTTTGGGCTCTTCCCACTCATTTAATAAAAAATGAAGTTTTATGGACATCTGTATAAAATCATTAAATAGACATTCATGTAATGTTCATTCACAATTTTTTTTTTGATATTTTTTAATGAATGAATCTTTTTGAAAGAATTTCATAAAAATATTCATGAAATAAGCGAAAATAGCCCTAAAATGAGTGAGAAAAATTGTTATATTTTGCACAAAAGTGCGTAACATGTCACAAACTTTTTTTTAAAAAAATATAAAAAAACAAAAAAAAACAAAAAAAATATATGAATTGTATTTATTATAATGAAAATAAATTTTAGAGGTATAAAAAATTGTGGCCTGAAAATATCAGAAATATTATTTTTAAAAATTTTGAATCATAAATTAAAATCCATTTCTAAAATTTCGGTTTAATAAAATTATATTTTTAATTTAATAGAAAAAGTTAAATTTTTATGCCATTTTAATATAAATTCATGTCCATATAGAAATGAATGTGATTGGAGCATAAGCCATATGATTTTATTATGCTTGGTTGAAATTTAATTTACATTTACATATAAATATAAATATAGACTATATAGTTGACATTTTATTAAAGGGATAAGGGTAATAGAAATTCTATAAGTTTTAAGTTTTTTGGACTTTAGTCCTATAAGTTTTATTTCGATGTTTTCAGTCCTATATGTTTGCTCTCTAACACATATTTGGTCCTATCTTTAAGGGTCTGTTAACTCTGTGAATATGTACATAACGTCGTTTATTTTTCGTGGACGAAGAATTAATGAACTTACATATGAGATTAAATCTATGCTACGGAGCAAACATATATGACTAAAAATTTCGAAATAAAACTTATATAACCAAATTTATCGACGTGTATGAACAACATTATGTCCATGTGGACGAAGAGTTAACTGACCGTCACGGATAGGACCAAATATCTGCTACGTAGCAAATATATAGGAATGAAAATTTCGAAATAATATTTATATGACCAAATTTGTCGACGTGTATGAACAACATTATTTCCACGTGGACGAAGAGTTAACTGGCTGTCACGAATAAAACCAAATCTGTGCTACGTAGCAAATATATTGGATTGAAAATACTGAGATGAAATTTATAGGACTTCCGTTTCACTTCTATAGAATTTCAAATCGACATATCAAATTAAATTATTTATTAAAATTTATTAACCAATATAGGTAATTAATTATATCAAATTAATTTATCCAATTAAATTAATTATGCTTTTGCTAAAATTTACAAATAAAAATCATTATAAATAATTTTAAATTTTAAATTTTGATTAGATAAACATTACATCATTATATCAAATTATAATCAAATTAGATAAACTTACATATTGTCTTTATAATAACTTTAGTTAGTTACTTATTCATTTATAAGTTAATGTATCATATTCATATAGAAAAAAATTGGTTCTAAAATTTCATTAAATTAGGATTTTGAATATTTTGAATTCTATATTAATAATAATTGTGAAACGTATCGTAAAATCTTCAAAAAAATATCAGAAAAACTTCATTAAAAAAATTCAAATTAGAATTTGTGTGATTTTTGGATTTTATTTAAAGTTTCGAATACTAAATTAAAAATGATTTTGGAAATGTATCATAAAATATTCAAAAAAACTACACAAATTTCAATTGTAAAAAAACCCCCCAAAAGTTTTTTTTGTGAATTTTTGAGGATTTTAGGATATATTTTTTAAGTGGTTTTTGATTTAGAAAAAATGAAAGATTCATGTTAAATAAAATTATACTTTTAATTTAATATGAAAAATAGAAAATTTTATGTGAAGATAATTAATGAGAATAATATAATAATTTATTTTTTATTAAAAATATTAATTTAAAATTATTAAATTATGTGTACTAATAAATTTAGTATGTAATTTGCCAAGAATAAAATATTTTTAAATTCACTAAATGAACAAAAAAACTACACAAATATATCTTAAATGAACGATATCTCATTTTTTACAAACATATTTATGAAATAAGCGAAAAATAGCTCTAAAATGAGTGAGAAAAAACGTTTAATTTCTTACAAAAGTGTGTAACATATTACAAATTTTGTTTGAAAAAAATAAAAAATAGTAAAAACATACCGAAAAATATGAAATATAATTATTATGACAAATACAGATTTTAGGAATTTTAAAATAAAATTAGTTCAAAAATCTCAAAAAATCCTAAAATATATTTTAATATCTCCAAAATTCACACAAAAAAATCTTTTTTGATTTTTTTATGTATGATTTTTTTAAAAAATCACTTTTAATTTAAGATTCAAAATTTTCAAAATCCTAATATTTTTTAAGATTTTGAAGGTAATTTTTTTTATATGGCAACATTGGATATTAACTTATAAATATCAATAACCAAGATATTTATAGGCAACTTGCTAATTTTATGGACATTTATGTAATGTTAATTTACAAAATTCTTAAATGAATTTTTTTAATGCATGAAGTCTTTTATAATTTTTTGGGATTTTAGGATACGTTTTCAATATCGTTTTTAATTTAGGATCCAAAATATTCAAAATTTTAATATTATCGAGATTTTCGGTTCAAATTTTTTAAAGTTAGGATCAGAAATTTTTAAAACTTTAATAAAAATTACAAAGTCTATGGGTAAAAAGAAAGGTTATTTCCCACTTATTTTATGGACATTTTTATAAAATCATGTAACAAAGAATATTAGATCTCATCCATTTAATGAGAAATGTGTAGTTTTTCGCTCATTTAATTAATTTTTTTTAAAAATATTCTTGGCAAATTACGTTCAAACTTAATTACTACACATAATTTAATATTTTTAAATTATTTTTTTGATAAAAAGAATTTATTATACTATTCTCATTATTTATTTTTGCATAAAATTTTTATTTGTCTATTAAAGTAAAAATATAATTTTATTACCCAAAATTTTAGAAATGGTTTTTAATTATCGATTCGAAATTTTTAAAAATAATATTTCCGAGATTTTCGGGCCACATATTTTTAGACCCCTAAAATATATATTTATTATAATAAATATTTTTCATAATTTTTTATTTTTTCTTTAATTTTTTTTTCAAAAGTCGGCAATGTGTTACACATCCTAAAATCTCTAAAAAATAAAAAAAAAAACTTTTTGAACTTTTTATGTGAAGATTTGATCTAAGTGAAGATGAGTTGAAGAACTTTGCTCCTGCAAAGATTGAGAATATGTTAAGGAGTAACAAAATGAGTTTAGCTGATTTACCCAAAATATCATTTTTAGATATCTCATTCCTTCATCAATGCAAAAATAAACTTATTTAGGATGAGTTTAACTATGATAAACGATCATTAGTTGTAGAACATGCCCAACTCCTTTTTAATCTCACAATTGAGTAAAGAAATATATACGATAAGATTATGCTTAGAATCGCTGAAAATTGTGAAGAATTATTCTTTCTATATGGATTTAATTAGTGGCACAGGGGGAAACATTCATTTAAAGAACTCTTTCAACAACTTTGAGATACAAAAGTGAAATTATTTTAACAGTTGCTTCGAGTGGAATAGTGGCTTTGCTCATTCCAAGTGGGAGTACGATACATTTAAGATTTGTAATTTCTATGAATGTTGATGAAGACTCCACCTGTTGGCTGACTTGATAATAAAAGTGAAACTTATTATATATGATGAAACTCCAATGATGCAGAAGCATTATTTTGAAGCTGTTAATCGAACCTTGAGGGATATAATCAAGCTTTGAGCAACATTTTGAAGGAAAATGAATATTTTTAGTGGGGTGATTTCAAAGAGATTATGTCTATTGTACCCAAAGGGTCAAGACAAGATATTATGAATGCTACCATTAATTCATCTTATTTGTGAAGATACTGTGTAAGATGCTAACATTAACAAGACATATATGAGGTTGAACTTAGGAAATTCACCGTATCAAGCATGGGAAATGAGACCCTTAGTGATGCTAATGATAGGGATGTCAACATAAAGATTCCTGATTATTTGTTCATATAAAAAATTGGTGATCCACTTGCTACAATTATGAATATCATTTATCTATTATTTTTGAACAACATAGGCGATTGTGATTATGAATTAAGGGTTTAGGGGATTAGGCTTGAGGAGGGTGTATAAAAACCCCCATCATGGCTTGTGGCTCCTATTTTGGAGCCACCTAAAAAGTTGAGAAAGGGAGCCAACCGCCAGCCCCCTTTTCCTTTCTCCGTGGAGCTACCACCCATAGCCAAGCCGAGCCGCCAGCTTTTTTTTCATCTCCTCTCTTCTTTCTCTTTGGAGCCGAGCCGAGCCGTCTGCTTCTTCCCATCTCCCTCTCTTCTTTTCCTTTGGAGCTAAGCTGAGAGGAGCCAGCCGAGCCAGCCCCTCTCCTTCCCCTTTCTCCCTCTCTCCAAGCCGGCGGCTTGGAGTAAGCCGCCGCCCCTTGGAGCCATTTTTTGGGTTGAGCCATCGGCCTTTTGAAGTCGGATTCGAGGGCCGTCGTCCGGGATTTCTTTCCTAATATTTTTTCATATTAAGGTGAGTGGTTTACCCTCTCTCTTCGAAATTTTAATCATATTTTTGAAGCCGTTCGTGACGGCTCGATATTTATGCATTGTTCTTGGATTTTCTTCGAGTTCTTGCCATGTTTTCTTGATGTGCAAATCATGATTTATTCTTCCAATTTGGTTCCTTGATTTGTGGATTGCATGCTTAGGATTAAATCTGTGATTTTGATTAGAAATCGTGTGGTAGGATTAAGATATTGATAATGACTAATTAAGGGTTCTTGAGAAGGAGGTTAGGTTCTTGATCTTAATGCTTGATTATTGGTTTAAGTGTGTGGGTTCTTGTTAATCTTGATGAAAAGCATGATTTCTGTGAATTAATTCCCGAGATTAGTATTCTGTCCTAATGGTAAATTAGGAGTTTATTGCTTATTAATTTCGGATTTAATTTCATAAGTATGCTGAAATTGTATGTTGCTGGAATTTGTATGCTGTTTGTTGAATCTGTGTTGATTTTTATTTTCCTTATTATGATGTGATTAGATCTCTGAACATAGTCATGTAACCTATCGTTTTGTCCAGAAAACATAGTTTGGAAACATAGGACACACTTTGGAGACTAGATTCGGGTTAGACACAACAGTTATGAGCAGAACAGTAACCTAAAATAAAACCCTAATTGAGATGATCTAAATTTTAATCATATAATTAAAATTAGGTTTAAAGATGAGCATAATCTGTTATGAACCAACTTATAAGGTATTCATGAAATAAAACCACACAGGTTCATGACATTACAGGTCTAAGTGACAAGGGTCGGGTTTGGAGTGTTGAGACGCTTCATACTGAGGACACCCCTAGGACACCGTAGGAGAATCTTGACTTAGATCTTGATGCGCCATATCCTTGAGAATGGCGAAGCGACTCGTTTAGGAGCAGGGTTTTGGGCTACGCCCGTGTGGTTGGACGCCAAAATTCCCAACATGCAGGATAAGTTTGAAGGGCCTTTCTTGAATATCCTAGTATGTGTTGTTGCCTTCGGCATGGTGGGCTTCGGCCCGATGCACTTCCCTAGTATGTGTTGTTGCCTTCGGCATGATGGGTTTTGGCCCGATGCACTTCCTTAGTATGTGTTGTTGCCTTCGGCATATTAGGCTTTGGCCCGATGCACTTTCTTAGTATGTGCTGTTGCCTTCGGGCATGGTAGGGCTTCGACCCGATGCACATTTTGTGGGTGATGTTGCATTCGGGTATGGTAGGGCTTCAGACTGATGCACCCCTGTGAGAGTTAGATGCCGTGGGCGTAGATGACCTATGGGCCTGGTAGCTAGTCACATTTTTGTGATATGGTTTCTTTTTAGAGATAGAATTTATTTATGTTATCTCTGTGTTTATTTGTGAGGGTGGATAAAACCACTCGCTGAGTTCTTTGAACTCACCCAATGTCGTGTGATTTTTGTTTTGCAGAGCTTGATCGGTGAGGTGGGTTGGATGCACTTGGCGTCACTGGAGGGCAGAGGAGCCGTTGGATCTCATAGCAGTCCTAGTTAGGATCGTAGCCGAGTCTTTTTGGTAATTGTCATGCACTTGTATTAGCTTGATTTGGAGTTGTAGCCCTGAGGGCATTTATGTTATCTATTTCAGGTTTTATTTGACTGAACTTTTGAACTGTTGAACCTTATCGTATTTCCACATTTTCTTTACTTCTGAGCTATTAATCTAAACTTGGTATTGATTCACATTTCCTTTAAAATAAAACTTGTTGTTTTCTTTCTGCTACTTTATTTGTTTTGGCATGTGCATGGGTTAGGCTTCGGATATAGACACGTATACCCTGACCGGTCACGTGACCCTAAGTTGGAGCGTGACAAAGTGGTATTAGAGCATGTGGTTCGGTCTGACTACGACCTAGGGTTGTCACCGAATAGGGCATTGCTAGCGTGTCAGTATACGGTAGGGGTATGCTATGAGATCAATGGGCTAAGTCTGCACCTCAGCACAACTTGTGGTTTAGTTTGCAAAATATTGGGTGAATCTCATTGCTTAATCATGAGTTATTTCTTTTCTTGTGTTTCCAGATCGATGAAGGCCTTTGATGCCGCAAGGAGCGGTAGTGATAGCAACTCCACTGAGCGCCAAGGCCGGGGCCGGGGTCGTGGGAGACCACCGCAGGCCCGGGAGGGGTTGGGACAGGATCCCATGGTTGTGCAGCTGAAGGCCCAAGTGGCTGAGCTGACTGAGGCACTTCACAGGGAGGAGGAACTGGGACAGTCCCAGGGTAGCACAGCTTGAGGCCGTGAATGGCCCTGTGCTAGAGAGTCACCATTTGGGGGGGGGGCTACCTTTGTATGGGTGCCTGGATTAGAGATCCTTGCAATCATTGCTTAGTATCTTGAATGATTCATTGGGTCTTGTCATATAGTTAAATATTTATGGTGCAGTATGGTTAAGGCGGCCCTAGGGATCCTAGGGGGGGCGGTTGATAGAGTTCTGCAGAAGGGATCTGCAGGGGTTGGTTGAGAGTAAATTTCCCCTGTAGCTAAAATTTTGGATTAATTGGATGATATTTCCCTTAGATTTTAGGAAATATAAATTATGGGTGTAGAGCGACCTTATGCTTAAGGGCCATGATTGTGTGCAACCAGAGTTGAGCAGGACTAGAGCGGTTTTGCTTTGAGACATGTTTTGGGTGCGAACAAGTTGGGCATTTCAGAAAGGATTATCCTAGCAAGGGCAGTCAGCAGCTTGATCAGACCAGAGAAAAGACACCGATGTAAGTGGGTTCATATGGATGTGCATTGATTACTGATAGCTTAACAAGGTAACAGTGAAGAATCGGTACCCGTTGCCTAGGATTGATGATTTGTTTGAATAGCTTCAGGGAGCTCAATGGTTTTTTAAGATTGAGCTGCAGTCAGGGTATCATCAGTTGAGGATCCGAGACAGTGACGTCCCCAAGACTGCTTTCAGGTCGAGGTATGGGTACTTTGAGTCCCTGGTGATGTCCTTCGGGCTGACTAATGCACCTGTAGCATTTATGGACCTGATTAACTGTGTGTTCAAGGAATACCTGGATAAGTTTGTGATTGTGTTCATTGATGACATTTTGATTTATTCCAAGAGTAAGGAGGAACATGCTGAGCACTTGAGGGTAGTTCTGGAAACTCTCAGGGAGCACAAGTTGTATGTCAAATTCTCCAAAGTGCGAGTTCTGGCTGGAGAGCGAGGAGTTTCTTGGTCACGTGGTGTCCAAGGAAGGAATAAAGGTGGACCCTACAAAGGTAGAGGCGGTTCAGAACTGGAAGAGGCCGACTAATGTGTTAGAGATTCGCAGTTTTCTAGGGTTGGCAGGTTATTACAGAAAGTTTGTGAAGAATTTCTCTAGGATTACAGCGCCATTGACCCGCCTGACCCAAAAGAAGGTCAAGTTCGAATGGGACAGTAAGTGCGAAGAGAGCTTTCTAAAGCTCAAGGACCGCTTGACGTCGACACTAGTTTTAGCACTACCCTCGGGTTCATGAGGTTTTATTGTTATTGTGATGCATCCCGAGTCGGCTTGGATTGCGTGCTGATACAGAAGGGCAGAGTGATAGCCTCTGCCTCCAAGCAGTTGAAGGTTCATGAGAAAAATTACCCAACCCATGACCTTGAGCTGGCAGCGGTGGTGTTCGCATTGAAGCTGTGGCGTCACTACCTTTATGGCGAGACTTGTGAGATATTCACTGATCATAAGAGCCTCCAGTATTTGCTCACCCAAAAGGAGTTGAATCTGAGGTAGAGAAGATGACTTGATCAAGCTATTGAAGGACTCTGACTGCATGATCATGTACCATCCAGGGAAGGCTAATATGGTAGCTGATGCTCTGAGCAGGAAGTCTATGAGCAGTCTGGCGCATTTGGCAGTCAAGAGGAGGCCGTTGGCCCAGGATTTGGCTCTATGTTTGTTTGATGGAGCAGTCTTGTCAGTATCAGATTCTGGTGCGCTGGTGGCCCACTTGATAGTGCAATCCACATTGGTTGACATGTTGCGGGCAGCGCAGGAGGAGGATGCTTTTTTTTTTGCACACTCAGTAAGGATCTGGCCAGGAGAGGAGGTGCAGATAATAGATTCAGTGTGGACTCGGAGGGCGTTCTGAGGTTTAAGAACCAGATAGTAGTACCAAATATGGCCGAGATTCGCAGGCAGGTACTGGAGATGGTTCATCGATCTACCTATACTGTGCATTTGGGAGCCACGAAGATGTACCGATATCTCAGACATAATTATTGGTGGAAAGGCATGAGAAGGGAAGTTGCCGAGTTTGTGTCTAAGTGCCTGGGGTGTCAGCAGCGTTGGGATGACCCCTTTGAGGCATTGTATGGGTGGAGATGCAGGTCGCCTGTAGGGTGGTTTGAGGCAGGAGATTCCCTTATGGTGGGACCTGATTTGGTAGAAGAGGCTATGGGAAAAGTAAAGCAGATCAGAGAGAGACTGTTGGCAGCTCAAAGTCGCTGGGAAATGTATGCTGATGGAAAGGCTAGGGAGGTAGAGTTTGCTGAGGGGGATATGGTGTTCCTCATGGTGTCCCCCTATGAAAGGGATGGTGAGGTTTGGTAAGAAAGTAAAGATAAGCCCTAGGTTCATTGGGTCGTTTCCTATTCTCGGGCACAGGGCAGCTGTGGCCTATGAGTTGGCTCTATCTCCTAGTATGGATCGAGTACATCCAGTGTTCCATGTGTCTATGCCGAGGAAGTACATTCGGGATGAGTCCCATGTAATCGAGCCTATTGCAGTGGAGGTGGATTCAGTAACCTCGTATGAGGAGAGGCCAGTTGAGGTGCTAGATCGGCAGATCTGGAAGTTGAGGTCCAAGGAGATCCCCTTGGTTAAGATTAGATGGGAGCACCATTCCGGCCAGGAGGCCACTTGGGAGGTGCAGCAGGATATGAGGGAGCGTTATCCTTCATTGTTTGATGTTGTGGTGAGTCCTTATTTTCTTTTCTGAAATTCGAGGACGATTTTTTTTAAGATGGGAGGATTATAATATCCTAGATATTTAAGTTTATTATAATTTCTTTCTTTCTCCTTATGTGGGTTTGCCAAGCTAGCGGACTAGTTCGTGGTCGAGCCGAGTCGACTCATGGTCCGGAGCGAGCTTGTGAGCTCGGGTAAGTAGAATATAAATTTATGAATTTATGAATTTATAGGCTTGGGTAGTTGAGAGTATTTAATTTGATGTTGTGTGTGCATAATTGCTAATTATGTTCATATGAGTATTTAATTAATTATTTGTGATTTATTAAAATGAGATTAATTAAATTATTTAAGCCTATCGATTTAGCGGGTTTTGGTTTTGGCTTAAGGTGGATGCGGGTTGTGAATTAAGAGTTTAGGGGGTTAGGGTTGAGGAGGGTGTATAAAAACCCTCATCATGGCTTGTGGCTCCTATTTTGGAGCTACCTAAAAAGTTGAGAAAGGGAGCCAGCCGCCAACCCCCTTTCCTTTTCTCCTTGGAGTCGCCACCCAGAGCCAAGCCGAGCCGCCTGCTTTTTCTTCCTCTCCTCTTCTCTCTTCTTTCTCTTTGGAGCCGAGCCTAGCCGCCTGCTTCTTCCCCTCTCCCTCTCTTCTTTTCCTTTAGAGCCAAGCCGAGAGGAGCCAGCCGAGCCAGCCCCTCTCCTTCCCCTTTTTCCCTATCTCCAAGCCAATGGCTTGGAGTGAGTCGCCGCCCCTTGGAGCCATTTTTTGGGTTGAGCCGTCGGCCTTTTGAACCCGGATTCGAGGGACGTCGTCCGAGATTTCTTTCCTAATATTTTTCCAAATTAAGGTGAGTGGTTTACCCTCTCTCTTCGAGATTTTAATCGGATTTTTGAAGCCATTCGTGATGGCTCGGTATTTATGCATTGTTCTTGGATTTTCTTCGAGTTCTTGCCATATTTTCTTGATGTGCAAATCCTGATTTATTCTACCAATTTGATTTCTTGATTTGTGGATTGCATGTTTAGGATTAAATATGTGATTTTGGGTAGAAATCATGTGGTAGGATTAAGATATTGATAATGACTAATTATGGGTTCTTGAGAATGAGGTTCTTGATCTTAATGTTTGATTCTTGGTATAAGTGTGTGGGTTCTTGTTAATCTTGATAGAAAGCATTATTTCTGTGAATTATTTCCTGAGATTAGTATTCTGTCCTAATGGTAAATTAGGAGTTTATTTCTTATTAATTTCGGATTTAATTTCATAAGTATGCTGAAATTGTATGTTGCTGGAATTTGTATGTTGTTTGTTGAATCTGGGCTGATTTTTATTTTTCTTGTTATGATATGATTAGATCTCTGAACATAGTCATGTAACCTATCGTTTTGACTAAAAAATATAGTTTGGAAACATAGGACATATTTTGGAGACTAGATTCGGGTTAGACACAATAGTTCTGGGTAGAACAGTAACCTAAAATAAAACCCTAATTGAGATGATCTAAATTTTAATCATATAATTAAGATTGGATTTAAGGATGGGCATAATCTGTTATGAACCAACTTATAAGGTATTCATAAAATAAAATCACACGGGTTCATGACATTATGGGTCTATGGGACAGGGGTCGGGTTTGGAGTGTTGAGACGCTTCTTAATGAGGACACCCCTAGGACATCGTAGGAGAATATTTACTTAGGTCTTCATGCGTCATATCCTTGAGAATGACGGAGCGGCTCGATTAGGAGCCAGGTTTCGGTCTACGCCCGGGTGGTTGGACGCCAAAATTCCCAACCTGGAGGATAAGTTCGGAGGGTCTTTCTCGAATATCCTAGTATGTGTTGTTGCCTTCGGCATGGTGGGCTTCGGCCCGATGCACTTCCCTAGTATGTGCTGTTGCCTTTGGCATGGTTGGCTTCGACGTGATGCACTTCCCTAGTATGTGCTGTTGCCTTCGGCATGGTGGGCTTCGGCATCGCACTTCCCTAGTATGTGTTGTTGCCTTCGGCATGGTGGGCTTTGGCCCGGTGCACTTTCCCAGTATGTGTTGTTGCCTTCGGCATGGTGGGTTTTGGCCCGATGCACTTTCCTAGTATGTGCTGTTGCCTTCGAGCGTGGTAGGGCTTCGACGTAATGCACATTTTGTGGGTGATGTTGCCATTGGGCCGGGTAGGGCTTCGGCCTGATGCACCCTTGTGAGAGTTAGATGCCGTGGGCATAGGTGGCCTGTGGGCCTGGTAGCTAGTCACACTTTTGTGACGTGGTTTCTTTTTAGAGAGAGAATTTATTTATGTTATCTTTGTGTTTATTTGTGAGGGTGGGTAAAACTGCGCGTTGAGTTCTTTAAACTCATCCGTTGTCGTGTGATTTCTATTT
The DNA here is from genome assembly GCA_034359265.1 of Canna indica. Lineage (NCBI taxonomy): Eukaryota > Viridiplantae > Streptophyta > Magnoliopsida > Zingiberales > Cannaceae > Canna > Canna indica. The sequence continues at coordinate 71,486,965 of CP136894.1, read as the reverse complement.
TGCAGAGCATGACCGATGAGGTGGGTTGGATGCACTTGGCGTTGCTGGAGGACAGAGGAGCCGCTGGATCTCATAGCTGTCCTAGTTAGTGACGTAGTCGAGTCTTTTTGGTAGTTGTCATGCACTTGTATTAGCTTGATTTGAAATTTTAGCTTTGAGGGCATTTATGTTATATATTTCAGGTTTTATTTGACTGAACTTTTGAATTGTTGAGCCTAATCGTATTTCCGCATTTTCTTTACTTTTGACCTATTAATCTAACTTGGTATCGGTTCACTTTTTCTTCAAAATAAAACTTGTTGTTTTCTTTTCGTTACTTTATTTATTTTGGCATGTGCATAAGTTAGGCTTCGGGGTATAGGCACGTATAACCAGACCGGTCACGTGACCCTGAGTTGGGGTGTGACACTATTAGATATAAAAGTTCATTTTAAATTTCAACGGAGATAGTTTTTGATATATGTTTGTTTTGCTTTGACCATAAATAAGAGCCAAGGTCAAAGCCTTAAACATGTTGGAGTATATCTAGAAATATATATCCTCTCATGATCAACTATATATTGGTATTTCTAGAGTAACCCCAGCAGTCGTGATTTGGAATTTATTATACACGACAACGATGACAATTAAAAAAATAATACTACAAATATTGTTAAAAGGAAGTCTTTTATAATGTATAATAAATTCTTCTAATAAATTTTTTTATAGTACTACAGTCGTTATTTTTATTTTTTTGAGAGGTTAGTTTATAAGAAATTCTTCATATATTTTTTATCTTTAGTTATATTTTAATTTAAAATAAAATATCAACTTTTCTTTTGTAGATAATTTAATACCTAATATGTTGATATATAATTCAATATTATTGTTACAAAAATTAATTAAAATATTTTTAAAAATATAAATTTTACACCCAAAATATATTTTTCATAACTTATTACATTTCTAAATCTCTACCTATACAATAAATGATAATATCTAATTCAATATCATTTTAATATATATAATTTCATTCAAAAAATAGATACAATTACTTCTACTTGATAATTATATTTATAAATACATACAACTAATTAATTAATTTATATTCAAATAATTTTTATAAGATAATTAAATCGTGCTCGCAGGGTGTCATACTAGTTTTAAAAAAATAAAACAAAAGTCGGAAAGGTAATTTGATTAAGAGTCTTTAGTTCTCCTATTAATTTAAACACCTGAGCGGTTTCTTCGTTTGCATTGTTAGAATATTTTGAATTATTTTAAAATGTTTTAAAACCTTAATGTTTCTTTTATTATTATTTAATTCTTTTATGTATACAAATTATATACATAATTTGCCAAAATTATAATAATTATTCTATTATTAGGTGGTCGTTCACTAATTCATTGACTGCTGACGTGATATCACTTGATTGCAATTTTTAATAAAATATTGAATAAATATATTTTTTAATATCTATTTGCTTTCTTGTGATACGGTGTTGCTCAACGATACAGCGATGGTTTAAATAAAATATTAAATTTTATAATTACTTATATAAAAATAAAAATATCACATGATTTTTTAAATATTTTTTATACTTATAACTAAAAAGGGAGGAGCGCAAAAGTCCTATAAATTTTAAATTTTTTTGACTTCAATCATACAAATTTTAATTCGGTATTTTTAGTCCTATATGTTTACTCGGTAGCATATATTTGGTCCTATCTGCAACGGTCTGTTAACTCTGTCAACTTAGACATAACGTTGTTTATTTTTCGCAGACAAAAAATTAACGGACCGTCATGAATATGATCAAATCTATACTACGTACAGAGCAAATATACATGACTGAAAATTTTGAAATAAAATTTATAGGACCGAATTTGTCAACGTGTCTGAATGACATTATATTCACGTGGACGGAGAGTTAACAGACCGTCATAGATAGGACCAAATTATGTTTCGTAGCAAACATACACCACTGAAAATATCGAAATAAAATTTATCAAAGTCCTAAAAACTTAAAATTTATAAGACTTTCATCTCATTCTTCCTAGCTAAAAATATTCAATTAGGGCATTACCTTGATAGTTACTAACCCATGTTGCGTCCATAGCTCTTACTCAACTCTCAAACTATGTTTTATATTTTTAATTACAAATATTAAAAAAAATAAAAAAATTGTGAGGTGAGCAGCTATCATGATATATATTTAATATTTTATAATATATAACATTGATATTCGACTATCACGGCATGGCAAGTTGGGGATTTTTTTTTTTTGTATATTCTATTAGAAATTTATGTCACTGCGTCAATATCTAATGGATTATTGGACAACCACCTAATGACGAGAATAATTATTATAATTTAGACAGTGGACTGGACTAAGCCCGGGCGTTGACGGATTTCATTGCCGAGTTCACAAATCAGGAAGGCAACCCCAACCCAATCGAAATTAACATCGACGCTCTTTATGGATGACGCCTCAAATGAAAGAGAAAGCATAGCTAACATCATCCCGGATAACAACTAGGGAGCCCTAGCGCATTCCGTATAATTTCAATTCAAAGCCAACAATAATCAGACGAAATATGAAGCCCTAGTCGCCAGACTGAAACTCGCCCGTGACGTTAAAGCCCAGAAAGTGATCGTGAAAAGCGACTCACAACTTGTCATAGGACAAGTCAATGACAACTGCCAAGCAAGGGACCCTTTCTTAGAAAGGTACCTATCTCTAGTACATTCTTTAATGATTAATTTTGATAATTGTGTGATTCAACACTTACCTCGTAAGGAAAAGGTGTTGGAGCACCCCTTACATAACCTATCTCAAGCGAGAAGAGGTGTTGGAGCACACCTCAAATCCAAACAAGTTCAGAAGGATGGTGAGTTAATATACTCTCTTCGATGGCCAACTCTACAAAAGAGGATACTCTCGGCCTCTACTCAAATGCATCAACCAACCCCAAACAGACACCATGATGGCAGAAGTGCTCGAAGGCATATGTGACAACCACATTGGGGGAAGATCCTTAGCAGCTAACATTCTCAAGGCTGGATACTTCTTGCACTATGAAAATAAACTGCGGTCTGTACGTCAAAAGGGGAGACAAGTGCTAGAGATTCTCAGAAGTCTCATAGAAACATCATGAACTCGAAAATCAGTTGGCCATTTAATAAATGAGGCATCAACCTCCTTGGTCCTTTCCCTTTATCCATAGGACAAGTCAAATATTTGGTAATAGAAATTGACTACTCCACCAAATGGATATAGGCCAAACACTAAAAAAAAATCGTTCAATTGCTACGGGTATCAGTGACGGCCGATGTAATCGTCATTAACAGCGACAACTTACCTAGGGCCACGGTGGTCATCGCTCTTGTTATAATACCTGCGATAGTTGAGCGGCGGCCGCTTTGACCGTCGCTAACTATACAAACATGTGTGGCGGTTCAACGACGACTGTTTGATGCCTTCGTTAATAGGTAGATGGCGCTAACACGACGCGCAAATGAAACACTTATCAGTGACGACATAGCGATAGTTGCACGCTGATAGATGTTTTTATGTACGTTCGTGCCCATCCCTCTTCCTTCTTCTCCCGCTCTCGCGTTGTCTCTCCCTCTCTCATCTCTCTACAAAATCATCGTCGACCTCGCTATCGGAGATCTCCTAGTCTTTGTCGCCTCGCTACTAGATCTTCCTCGCCGCCGATTCTCTCTCTCTCTCTCTCTCTCCTCTATTTGATGCCTCTCTCTTCCCCGTCGGATTGCCATCTCCCTCATCGCCAAGGTATATTTTAAAGATTAATTTGGGTAATTGTAGATTAAATTGGCTAATTTGGGCAATTTTTTATAAGTATTTGTCGACATCCATGCACAGTCCACCGTAGACACCGACGCCGTTGTTGGATCTGGTTTTAGTATTATGGCCGATGTTCATTGGGGCTGGTTTTGGCGTCGGGGTTAGTTTCCACATTGGGGCCGACACCAACGTTGGGACTATTTTCAATGTTCGGGCTATATCGAAATTAGTCATGACCGACGAGTTTATACGTTTCACGTACGTATCGATGAGTCGGGCATGATTTTGCAAAACCTTAGATTCGTTCGGGAGTTGTATGTTTGTGTAAACGAAGTTGATGATCTTTTATACGACATACAACCCTTGAATCGTCCCTAATTGGACAGTTTGGGAACATAGTTATTTGTATTGCACTTAGTTTTTCATTTAGTCATTATTCATTTGTAAATTTTGGCTTGTAAATCTCGTTTATTCTTAATACGTGCCTAGACGATATGCATATTCGGAGAACTGTAGGGAGATGCTGTTGAAATTTAGAATGAATAACGGCTAAAAGAAAGAATTAAGAGCGATATGAATAACATGAATCCCGAATGAAATAAGATCATCACACCTAAAACCATTAATTGATCAAGGTGTTGTCATTGATTGACATAATCATGTTGGGTGATCGAAGTTGGATGTACCAACGATTTGATGATGGAGCTATAACGAACGAGTTTCAAGTAGGCGTAATTAACTTATTTCTTAAATTTTGCATATTCGAATCAAAAATTCGCTAGTTGCGATCAAACCCAATATCCATGTCGGAATTGCTCGAACGCAAGATTTTTAAATCAGGAAATTGTCACAATGCATCTATTTCCAAAAGGATTCACACCAATATATTATCTATGGACTTGTCACGGGAAGTCATGTGAAGTCGAGACATCGAGCAATCCCGTCTTTCAAACTCATGGTGAGTCTTCTAGTATCATTGTTTCTTCGTCCAATTCACCTAATCCTTATAGAACAATAATACTTGATAGTCTTGACAATCAATTCTCTTTGAATGATAATGTCGAGCAAGTTACTAAGACGTTAATGCCACCAAATTGGGTGTTGATGTTACAGAAGAACAACTCACGATAGAGATTGAATTACCGAATAAAGAAGTCGTAAAATTTTACGAGATGTTAAAAATTGTCGATGAACCTTTGAATGAGAATTATCGTAAATACACTAGATTTTCGGCAATGACACAACTCTTGAACATCAAGTCCGATTGTAATATCAGCGGGGTTGTGTTTGATCGGATTGTGAGCTTTATCAATGGAATGCTATCTCCAAATAATAAGTTTAGACCAACTTATTATAAGAAAAAAAAATTGATGAGGAAATTAGGGATTGGGTACGAAAAGATACACGCGTGCCCAAATAATTGCATTTTATATTATTAAAAAAATGCATAGTTGGATGAATGCACAGTATGTCAACATCCTCGTTACAAGGAGAATACATTATTTCGACAAAAAATATAGCATTTAAGGTGCTTCGATATTTTCCACTGGCACCGAGGCTTCAAAGGTTATCAATGTCAGAAAAGACTGCTCCCTATATGAACAAACATGCAAGAAGTCGTGATGATACAGTAATGACTCATCCATCTAACAGTGAAGCATGAAAACATTTGGATAGATGTTATCCTCCATTTGCTAGGGATACTAGAAATGTCAAATTGGGATTCATGCACGGATGATTTTAATCTGTTTGGTCATTCGACAACTCCTTATTCAGTTTGGCCAGTGCTGTCAACCGTTTATAGTTTGTCACTATTAATGTATATGAAAGATAAATTTATCTATCTTTCATTGATTATTCTAGGTCATGAGGGTCCGTGAAAAGAAATTGACGTATTTCTCCGACCCCTAATTGATGAACTAAAAATATTATGTACTCAGGGAGTTATCACTTATGATTGTCACAAAAAGTAAAACTTTACTTTAAGAGATGATGTCTTGTGGACAATCAATGATTGGAGCACGCATGAGCGAATTTCTAGTCTGTATTGTATAGAACACTCAAAAGGATTCAGTCTTGAGAACAAACGGCAAATTTCCTTTTTTTATTGTTATTGTCGGTTCCTACCGCCTAACCATCAGTATGGAATGAATCGTGATAAATTTGCTAAGGGCAAAGTCGAAAGAGATGAGCCACCACCGATGTTGTCTGTTGAACAGATCTTAGCATGTGTTTCCTTGCTTCAAAATATTATATTTGGTTGGAATGAGAGAATTCTAAGCTTTGGTCAAACACATAATTGGGTGAAAAAAAAAATCTTTTGGGAATTGCCGTATTGAAGTTCATTACTGATTTGATATAATTTGGACGTAATGCTCATTAAGAAAAATGTTTTTGATAATTTTTTTAACACTTTGATGGATGTTTTCGGAAAACTAAAGATAATGTGAACGCCTAACATGATCTGAAAATATATTGTACGAGGCCAGAGTTAGAGTTGCAAGAGGTCAACGAATGACTTCATAAGTTGAATGCGCCGTATGTGTTAAATAAACAACAGATGAAAGATGTGTATCAATGGATCAAAGAACTCAGATTACTCGAAGGATATACCTCAAACTTATCTCGATGTATTCATGCAGAGATTGCTTCCGATCGCATTTCAGGATGTTCTACTTGATAAGTTTTGGGGTCTGTTTGACCGAATTAAGTATGTTTTTCAAAAACATTTGTACAAATGTCATTCGAGTCGAAGATATGTCGGCACTTGAAACTAATATTGTTGAAATCATATGAAAGCTGGAGCAATTTTTTCCTCTGTTATTTTTGACTCGATGGAGCATCTACCGATACACTTGGCATACAAGGCACGAGTTGGTGGCCCCGCGCGTTCAATACTGAGGAATGTACTTATTTGAAAGATACATGAATTATCCAAAGAAAAAAGTAAAGAACACCGCGACAGTTGAATGTTCAATATCAGAAGCATATATCATTCAAGAAGTTTCAACATTCTGCTCATTTTATTTGGAATCGACCGTTCAAACAAGACTTAATCGTCTTCTACGGAACGACGACGGGAGAGCTCAATAATCAGAAGGTCATTTAAATATCTTTTATTACCATGGTCGTGCTTTGGGTTCTCGTATGTCTCGATTATTAAATGATGAAGTGTACCATTTGACATACTTGTAAGTTTTACTCAATTGTCCAAAAATTATACAATTCGTTCAAACATTTGACGTCGAGATGGTTAAAAAAATTCTCAATTTACAGCGATAAAAAATTACAGAGATTACACATTCGTGATTTTCCTTTTAGGCTTCGTTCTTATGGCACCGAAGACAGAACCTAAATAGATAATAGAATAGTTGAGTTCGCTAGCGAACTATTGCGACTTATATTGGGTCTAACTCTTCTAGTTTGGTAAATGCATGTTTCTTAATTTGGATTTGATGATTAAATGTAGTATGTATATATAATATATCAAAATAGAAAATCTCATAGGGCAACCGCGGGACAAGGATGGTAAATAGTATTTGTCCCGCTAGTAGTTTTAGAATAATATAGAGTTTTATCTTGCTGAGTGATGATGGTAAAAGGTCTCCCATCCAAAGATCGTCTTATTGTCATCCTAATACCACTTGGTATAGGGGAACTACTTACCTCTAGTATGTTATTTTTTTTTTAAAATTGTCATTAATATACACAATATATTATATCCTTTCTTTTTTTATCGGAAAAAGAAAATTCGATTAAACTAATTAGCCCTAAGGCTAGAAGTACCGTCTAAGAGGAGAATATCCTTGAGTTCAGGAGGCCTAACAGAGCTCCACACATTAAACTCGTTTCTGACTCGAGTCCAGTTTGTTGCCCAGTGGGCAACTTTATTTACAAGTCTTGGAAAATACAAAAAAATTTATATTGTTAAATGAAGTAGTAATACTCCAAATGTTTGAATGAAAGACAACAGTCTCCAAGGCACCGAAGAGGACTTTTTATACAGTCAGTAAGCATCTTGCAGTTAGATTCGACAATGATGTTATCCATATGATTAGAAGCTGCAAAACAAAGAGCATAGTAAATGGCGAAAGCTTCACACATAATAGCAGAAGTAGCAATGAAATAGTTGCAAAAGGCCGAGATACAAGTACTGTTAGGCTTTCGAAATATACAACCTGATCCACCACCAGTGTCAGCAAAAGAACCATCACAGTTGACTTTTACCCAACCCAAGAGAGGAGGCCGCCAAAAAGAAGTATTTAAAGTAAGATTGCCCTCAGGTTCTTCTATATTTGGTAAATATTGCTTAGTAAAAGCAATAATTCTATTTCCAGCATTGAAAATGGTAGAGATCTCTTCACCATGCAATACACAATTCCTAATGAGTCATATAAACCAAAGAGTGTTAGCAACAGTGGCTGAGTGACTTATCACCCTTGAGGGATCAATATCCAACAGCAGCCAGCTACCAGAACACAACCATCCTTTAATGTAAAATCAAGTCCAAGCTTACAACCCAAAAAAGTCCACAATTGAGAAGCAAATGTAGAGTCACAGAAAAGATGTTCTAAAGATTCATCATAAAAGCCACATAAAACACAAGTTTTTGAAACAAAAATACCCAGATGAAAAAGCCTCAAGTGAGTTAAAAGTCTGCCATGAAAAAATTTACACAGAAAAACCTTTAACTTTGGAGAAATGATAAGTTTCCAGGTTTTAGCCTAAACAAGATTTATACCATTAGGGAGGTGTTTATGATTCCTAAGAAAGAGATAAGCTGGTGAAGAAGAAACTCTACCAGATTCCTCTTCAGTCCAAATATATAAGTCATCATAGGGTGTCTTAGGTAGTCTGATTCCCTCAATAGTATTTCACAAAGATACATCACAAATAGTATTACCAATAAAGGAGGACCAGCTCAGGTTATACATAAGATGATGCACATTAGTAATGGAATTGAGTAAATTTACATTGATAAAAGTAAGTTTCATTGCTAAAGGCAAATCAAGTATCCATTTATCATACAAAAAGGAAGTATTACTACCAGAGCTAATAAGTTTATTAAAACCAAATTTAAGGGAGTGGAAAGCTTCATTGAAAAGTTTCTAAACACAGGAAACATTGTAATTACAATTTGAATTGAAAAAAGTACTAACTGAACCCATAAAGAATTATCATTATTTAAGTAAGCCAGGACTCTTTTAACTTGGAGAGCTAAGCCCTTAGTTCCCAGGTCTTGAATCCCCAAGCCACCCAACTTCTTATACAAAGTAATAGTTTCCCAACTAAGTAAGTGCATAGCTTACTTATTAGGGGAGCTATTCCAAAGGAATTTCCTGATCTTCTTTTTAATATTGTCAGTAAGATCATGATTGAGCCAAGTTATAGACAGCAAATAGATAGGAATAGAATTAATAATAGACTTAATTAAAATTATTCTACCAGCTTGAGATAACATATTAATTTTCCAATTGCTAATCTTAGCATCAATTTGAGAAAGAATAAAATCATTTATTTTAGCGGGGTCTCCTAGGGGATATTTGTTGGAGAAATAACGACACTAGAGGGGGCTTGAATAGTGTCTTTACTAAATTGATTCGCCTAAATTCAATTTAATCGTTTACTTAACTCGATTAGACAATTTGCAATTCAATGCGGAAACAAAATATAGCAATTAAAAGGAAACAAGAAATCAACAACGCAAACACAAGATTTATAATGGTTCGGCCCCAATGCATACTCCACTATCTAAGCACCCCGCTTAGAATTTCCAAACTAAGTTTTACTAGATTATTTAGTTTCCCTTACAACAAGGACTTTTCACCCGAAAGACTCGCTCTCCAACCGAAGGCACTTCCACACCCGGAAGTATCCCGCCTTCCTACCGAGAGCTCTTTCCCACCTTAACCTAAGGGACAACTAGAATTAATCCTAATAACAATTAAGTTTACACAAGTGATTTTACTCCTTCTACACCAAGGATACCACTTCCAATCAACAAGACCTAACACCCTAGGTTTTTACACAGACACAAATCCAAAAATAGTTTAAATAATAGTTAAAATTACAATTGAAAAGAGCTAAAGAATAAACCAAGCATTAATGCTCTTCTCAAGTCTTTAGTGCCTCCAACTCGTCAAGACGAACTACTCGATTTAATTCTCGAGTTGAGGAAGAACTTGCGCTTGAAGTGGAACTCGCCGGAGAAGCAAAGCACGCGCGATTGGTCGTTTGGATGGCCTTAAATTCCTTCTTAAATACTCAATAAATTATGTAAGATGAAGGAAGAGGGTTAAATGAAGTATCAGAGGGTATATTTATATCATCGCGAGGAAATGACTGTTCAACGGATAGAAAACTATCCGTTACAGACCGCCGATCGAAGCATCGGTTGATCGGTCATTCGACCGCTGCAAATTTCCCTGTGGTCGATCGACCGACGGGTCGACCGCCCAGACTCAAATCGTGAATCCGCGATCTTCGGTCGACCCATCGGTAGACCGACGCGTTTCGTCTCTGGCTTATATGCAGGTCGATCGACCGACTGGTCGACCGCCAACCTCGGCCAATTTCTTTCCCCATTCGGTAGATCGACGCGATCTTGTGTCGTAGGTGTTAGCAGGTCGGTCGACCGCTGCTTTCGGCCACATTTTGGCGATATTCGGTCGACCGACATGACTGCTGCCACTGCTAAAACACCATTCAGTCGACCGACACAGAGCTAGAAATTTTCTATCTTGGATTTTTCATTTCGCGCTCAATTTCTGGCTTCGTTCGTCAACGTGCTACATCTTTGAAGGATTCTCCATGCTTCCCAACATGTTTTTGATGCACGCTTTAACCTGATTTGAGGATTGATCGAGATACGATAGACTTGATGAATCTTTCATCAATCCTACAATTTTCATACTCAAACACTTGTTAAATGAGTTTGTTATCATCAAAATAATCATGAGAAAAATAAAGCATGAAGGAAGAGCCCTTCAGCTAACAATATCATGGTACCTAAGTATTTAAAAGAAAATTTACCCATCTTCATATTTAAAATATTTGAGATATTTCTTCTACTAGAAGAGGGAGTTCCCCTAGGGATGAAAATATCAGATTTGTTTTGATTAACATTTTGACCGGTCAAAATTTTATACTTAGTGAAAGTGTTTAAGCTCTTAGAGTTAGCTTTAAAAATAAGGATGATATCATCGGTAAACATTAAATGACTAATGGTAAGATTCTTCAATTTAAAAGGGGTAAGCAAATTATTATTACCAGCATTTCCAATTAATTAAATTATATCCTTTCTTATAAGGTATGGATAGTACTTACAACTACTATGTATTAAATCATGTATATACTATAATTGACCTCATGACATGTTAATTTTCGAAGGAATATTAATTGTTGAATGACATTAATGAAGCACAAACAATACATTTGTGGCACATTTGTTTTGTAGGATAGGATTTCGAACGGATAGGAATTCATTTGGAATTAATTAGGATAAGAAACACGTGGGATAAATTTATATCTCATCCAGCGTTTGTTGAATTCTCGGATAAGAAGATAAAAGAGATAGAATTTTGAAATCCTATATTTGTGTTGACACTGGATAAAAGAGTCGGATATTAATAATTTAATACTTAAAATTTGATTTTCATCTTAAAATTATGAAATTAATTTTAAATAATTATTTTAACATAATGATAATAATAATAATTTATAAAATATTCTTAAATATTGAATTAAAATTGACTTGTTGCAAATATCCAATTTAAATTACATGGGAAAAAATAATCCTGGGATTTTAATTCCCACCCCCTCAGGAGGATATCTATATCCCATTAGAACTGGATTTGAATCCGGTCATATCCAACTTAAATGATATCCGATGCTCGTAACAAACGTCGGATAGGATTTGACAAATCAAATCCACCAATCATATCCCGTGAAACAAACGCGTCCTTCGAACTCTCCAATCCTACCCATTGATTAGATAACTGGGCTTTATTAATTTGGGCCATTATATATCTTTACGCAACATCTTGTCCATCATCTAATATATCTAATATATGTATGACATTTGAAGCCTATTATATATTTGCACCATTCCATCATCTAAACAGATTCTTATCTTCATCGTACACACATGTATACAGTTAAGAAACAATTTAAGAATTCAAGTTCCACGGAAGAGACTAACTAAGTGATATTTCACCTACTTTAAACCCTAAGACAATATATGACCATGCATTTAGTCAATTTGGTTCAAAATGTCTTGAAATCGAAATGGTTTACAGAATGATTCGGTTTGGTCCAAAACCAACAAGGTGAATTATATATATTCGTAACAATTAGTCAAACCGGATATTTAATTTAACTTAACTTAATTAATTAGTTATACAGTAGGCAATTCTCTAATTATTGGCCTCACAACTTCTATTTTCTTTAGTCATTTTTTATCCGAAACTAATGATCATACTTCAAGACTTAAGGACCACTTTTGAACATTCAATCTAGCTCTCCTCCAAGTCAAATGCTTCTCCTATTTCCTAATCATTAATTTGTCACGCAATCAACGAAGAAAGGTTACATATAGAAAATAAAATGACCTTAACTTATGGGAATGAAAATTACTTTTAAAAAATATTAAACCAAATTGACTATTATTATTATTATTATTATCTACCAAACTCGATTAATAAGTAGTCGGAAGCTCACTTAAGAGTAGACTAGTAGATACGAGTATATATGTAGCTGAAGTAAAATATATATGCGGCCCCATCCCCGAATTAGGCACCTCATCACAACATCCTCCTCCTTGAAATTGCATGGGAGTCTCAAGGCATCACGAAACCATTAAAGTCCACAGTAGAATGATGGCCAACTTGGCCTTTGATAGATCGACAAGTGCTCTCCAGTTATAAATCTCTTTCTCTCTCTCTCTCTCTAAAACGACAAGATAGAAGCAGATAAGAAGGCCAGGAAAAGCTGAAAGAAAAGGAGTGTTGGGAATCTCTCACCATTATCATCATCATCATCATCATCATCATCATCATCATCATCATCATCTGCATGGAGTAACCAAATAATAAACGAGCTAGTGAGTGAGAGAATTGAAAGAGATCGAGACGCTTGCTGTGATCTGGATTCAGGGGTGCATAATAATACAATGCTGGGAGAGGACAAATGAATGAAGATCTACGGAGGAGATCAAAAGCTGGCCTTGCAGCATTGCATGGCAACATCGCGTCCGTTGGATTGATCAAGTTTGGAGTCCAAGGTAGTGGGGAACTGCTAAGATCCAAGCACAAAGTGAATGCCGTGTGGGCCTGTTCATGTGCATGGATTTGGTGTGCACTAGAGTATGCATGTAGGTAGCTACTACCAAACTATACATGACAGTGTGTGTGTGTGTGTATTTTTTCTTCTTTTTGATGATAATGATGCTGACCAGAGATGGAAATGGATCGTTTATGGGATAAAAAATCTAATCCGATTTGAGTCTTTTCGGATTAGGTTACAAGGAGGACAAAAAGGCATTTCGCAATATTTTTTGAATATATATTAGTTTAACAAATTAAAATTTATTTTATAAATAATAGAGAAATTCAAAAGTCAAGTAGTGTATTAATTAAGTGTGCTAACAACCATCATATATATTCTGCCATTTAATTAATTATCTTTCTCTTTGACCAGGGAGTAGTAAGGAATTGGTTGACAGAATATATAAATGTGGCACTGCACCATTAATGAATTAGATTAATAGTTCCCTTGGTCAAGAGGCATTGCTGATGTAGATATTATTTGCAATCATGTCTTCCTCTACGACCAGGATCGATCCGAACAAAAATGATGACGTGCAACTTTAGCAATGTTTTGTGCTCTATATTAATTAAAACTTCGTGCTAAAATAATGAACCAATTAAGCTAGCCAGCAACACTTGATATGTCACTGATTAATCAAGTCAGAAATGTACCATGAAGGCTCAAAAAATTATTCAGAATAAGAACATCCATTAAGTACTAGTCAGAAAATATTTTGAGATAGCTTAAGATTGAGCTCGATCATCTTTTTCCCTTCTACAATACCATCCAAATTGACCGTATCTCAACAAATAATTAAAGAAATGAAAAGATTATATATATATATATATTTGACGAAAGTGTGAGGCATAACCACACATGCATTTCATGAATTACTAAATGGAAGTTACAAGCCAGCTAATTTGTAGAAAGTGTGTGCATTTCATGAATTACGAAATGGAAGTTACAAGTTAGCTAATTTGTAAAAAGTACAATAGGAAAATAGGAAATAACATGGAGAGAACAAAATAAACGATCAGGCGAAGGCGAAAGACAAGGACACCGACAACCCCACGCCTCAACTGTTCCCCGAACGCAATGAGGATACAACACTAAGCCTTTTCCAGAAGGAAGACACCAACCTAATTGTCCCCGAAAGGTCGAAAGGGAGATCACAGAAGATTCCCTTGTTCCTGGTGTACCAAAGGCTCCAGAACCAAATCACCAGAGCAAGCTTTCTCCTCATCGATGCTGCCGCTAGACGAGTCAAATCAGCAACCCCTAGGGGGGCTAAACCGCAAGCAGAAAGGAAGGAGTTACCCACGATCGAAGTAGATCCACAATCCAAGATCAAGTGTCTTGCTATTTCAGGTATCATCACGCAGAAATTGCAAATAGGGTTCACTCCCTGTGACCCATGCCTAATAAGTCTGTCATTAGTTCGCAATCTTCCACGTTGAAGGTCCACATATTAATCGTCATTTTAAGAAGGCATCAGGTCTTCCAAATGCATTCAGAATCTCTGTCAATCACCCTTCTCTCCATAATGAACATGTATGTCGACGAGGTAGAGAAAATCTCGCTGTTGTTCCATCGCCATATCCCTTGATCCTCCCTATCGCTAAGAGAGATGTCGGCCAACAAGTTCCTCAATTATTCCAGCACTCTTCCTCCATCCACTTCTCTTCCCCACCTGAAGCGCTACTCCCCGTGGGCGGAGTCAAACATATCTGCTACCGTCGCAGCTCTACGCCTACAAGCCAGAAGAAGGTCAGGAAAAAGAGTCCCTAAGCAACCCCCCGCGACCCAGCGATCATTCCATAAGCTAGTCCCTCTCCCATTGCCCAACACTGCCTCAAACTCCAGCGCGAAGCAGTCCTTAGCCTTGTATAAACCTTTCCAAATACTAGACCAACCCCCAGTGGCATGAGCATCGCACCATCTCTTACGTGAAAAATATTTTAGCTTAACTATCTCGACCTAAAGGAGATCCAGGCCAACCGCCAACCCCAACCTAGCCAAGTTATGGGCGTCCAGGTCTTACGTGAAAAGCCCGCCTTCTGTTGTCAATTTGAGAAATAACCCATTTTAGCGGTCGAAAAATGGACAGAAAGTATCCGGGAATACTGCTTAGAACGCTGTTGATCAGACCACCATTCCCCCCAGATAGGAGCCGCCCTTGCCAACTGGCACTACTAGAAAAATGGTCATCAGCAACGGCTGAGCCGTTGCTGAAGGGAATCAGCAACGGCTGAGCCGTTGCAATAAAGCCGTGACAGAAAGTCGCGTTGCTGATGACTTAGCAACGGATCAGCAACGGCCGCTCGGGCCGTCGCTCTAAACATTATCAGCAACGGCCGCTGGGCCGTCGCTAAAAATATTTTCAGCAACGGTTTTACCACGGAACCGGAGCCGTTGCTGATAACATTAATAGCAACGGCCTCGAGTCCGTAGCAAAGCCGTTAGTAAAAACCCGTCGCTAAGCCGTTGCTGTAGGTCATCAGCAACGGTTGTCGATACACTTGTAGCAACGGCTTTCCCACGGACGGCTGTGGGAAAGCCGTTGCTGATGACCCATACCTGCAAACAGAAATATTTCAAATTTCTAATTTCCGTTGATACATTGATACATTTATCTGATACATAACTCACACACCCATACCCTCATACACACATCACAAACATCTCATACACATTCATTCACACATCACAAACACACCAAGATATACATCAAAACAATTATATTTATATTCATAATTATCCACGATAGTATAAACACAATTCAAATGTAAAATTGAAGTATCAACATCCGAGTAACATAGTCAATATAAATTAAACAAGTTCAATATCTGAGTAACAAAGTCAATATAAACAAAATCTCACGATGACGATGGAGGATGGCCTGGATCATATGGCGGGGTCTGGAGTGCTTGAGTGTACACCGGCGTGGACTGACTCGAGGACGACGGATTAGATGATGCCGAAGAGATGCCTGCTTCGGGATGACCTGACATGTTGCATAGCATAGATTGTATATCTGTCATCATCTGACTCTGGCGCTCCATCATCTCAGTCTGACGCGCGACCGTCTCCTCTAGAGTCCTTATTCTGTTACTATGATCATAACTGGATCTAGAGGTGGACGGCCGCTCACCAGCGACCGGAGGGGTCGGTGCCCCAAGTGGCCCTAGTACGGCTCGCGCATGACCACTATCTGCGAAGCCATATACGCGGCCATGGTCCCAGCCACCTGCGGCCTCGACCCACGATGCTGCGTCAAAGTCCTCGGGGGTACCCCCGCGCTGCACCACCGTCTGGCTGTAGGTCTCCTACTCGAGTTTGATTTTTTGTTTAATATTTATCATAAAACTTAAATTATAAATATATAATGAATAATTTAAACAAATATATAATTACCATAATGTATGCAGCGCGGTTGTGGATGTACTCCCCAGTCCCATGTGCTCGACGGTGAGTCCGCTCAAACACTGCCATCGGGGAGGGTCGCTGGACAGTCCCGTCATCCGACACCGTCGTCTACATTTACAAAACAAATACATTAATTAGTACACATAATAACAAATAAAATATATAATTAAAAGATATACTTACCATACGGTTTGCGTGCACTGCAAATGCAACAGAGCCGCCGGTGTGACGCGCTGCTCCTCCCGACATGCGATTTCTAGCCGCATTCCGAGAAACCTCCTGCCATCGATCCGTCGACCATATCCCCACGAGCTGGTCCCATATATCCGGAGTAATCCAACCGGGGCCGTATCCCCGAGTCTCCGCGATGTTAGTGGTCCCAGCTCGGGCCATCGCCTGGGACCGAGCTTGCCCCAGCTGCCCGTTGTACCTTGCCCGGGAAATAGCCTCCCAGGCAGCGTAAATGAAGGGCCTCTGGTCCTCGGCCCATGTATAGCGAGCCTGCAAAATAATAATATCAGTACCAATATTAATATATCATCATGCATGTAAAAAAAATAATAATACGTGCCTCAAACTCGCGCCATAACATGTCGACGTGCTCGCTAGGCACGTGAGACCACGTAGGCCATGCCCCGTGCATGTATCGTCGAATAGTAGAAGAAATGCTCCTCGGCACTTCTTCTTGCTGGAACCTGCACAACAAAAATAAATTTTAATATTATATTATGATATAATGAATTTGTAATGATTCATAATTCATGATATATTACGTACCGCTCCCCAATCACGCTAATCAATCTACGTGACTCTGTGGCTGGTGGAGGCTGCCACCTGTTCGGCCCGCGTGGCCGCCTACGTCTGGATGTACTAGCCTCGGCAGTATCATCGGAATGAGGATCAGCAACAGGAGGATCAGCAGCATGAGTAAGTGCTGGAGTCTCACCGATCGGAGACTCCGAAACTCTCCTGCGTCGATAACCACGACCAGACATATCTGTCGAACAGACATATAATCAGATTATTGTATAAATAGTAGAGATATATTTAATAAAATATATACTTTACAATTATTCTTCATCATCTGAATAATAGTCTTCGAATTCTTCTTCTTCTTCCTCTTCTTCCTCTTCTTCCTCTTCTTCATCTTCTTCATCTCCAGCTTCCTCAATTTCATGATCGTCATCATCAGCATATTCAACTTCTAATTGAATTGACGTTGTGTCTGCATCCTCGAGTATTGGAATAATACGATCCACAGCAGGAATATCATCTTCTTGATAGAAACCAGGAGGATCATTTTCTCCTACTATCGGATCAATTTTTCCTCTACCTTTTGTCTTACAGACTACACGCCAATCTGCTCTATCTTTATTTCGAGCCGGATACTTCGCGTAATATACTTGTTCGGCTTGTGATGCCAATATAAAAGGCTCATTTGCTGCCAATTTCGATTTGTAATTAACCTCAACAAGTTTGTATTTTGGATGAACTTTCATGCCCCTTTCTGTTGTATCGAACCAATGACATCTAAATAGGATCACTGATTTCAAGCCGAAGTAGTGCAACTCTATCACTTCTTCCATCAGTCCATAAAAATCCATATCACATTCAACATAGGTTGTCCCTTTCACGCAGACCCCAGCATTCATCGTCTTTTTTGCAAATGAATATTCAACCGTGTGAAATTTATACCCGTTAACAAAATATCCGCTATAGCACGACACAAGTCGCGACGGTCCACTAACAAACTCAAATATTTTTTCATCTATTTCAGCTCTGTGATCTTTGCTGTAAGTCTGAATCCAAGTAGGGAAATCACGATTCCGTAATCTCTCCAATTCTTGATCGTTGTGAATAGAGTATTTTTGCACCATCTCAATGTCAAATATTTCAATGAATTGTTCAATCTCTGGACAATTGAGTAATACATACAAGTGTGCCAAATGATACTCTTCATCGCTTAAGTGTCGAGATGGACGAGAACCAAAAGCACGACCAGAGTGACAAAATATATTTAAACGTCCATCTGAATGTCGAACACCCCCATCGTCGTTACGTGGAAGATGATCAAATCTTGTCTGTACTGTCGATTCAAAGTAAAATGAGCAGAATGTTGAAATTTCTTGGATGATATACGATTCAGATATTGATCCTTCAACAGCTGCGGTGTTCTTTACTTTTTTCTTCAGACGATTCATGTATCTTTCAAATAAGTACATCCACCGATATTGAACGGGGCCACCAACTCGTGCCTCGTATGCCAAGTGTATCGGTAGATGCTCCATCGAGTCAAAAAATGCAGGAGGGAAAAACTGCTCCAGCTTGCATATGATTTCAACAATATTATTTTCAAGTGTTGACATATCTTCGACTCGAAGGACATTTGCACAGATGCTTCTAAAAAACATACTTAATTCAGTCAACGGACCCCAAATATTATCAGGTAGAAGATCTCGAAATGCGATCGGAAGTAATCTCTGCATGAATACATGACAATCATGGCTCTTCATCCCTGATATTTTGCAATCATCGACGTTCACACATCGAGATAAGTTTGAAGCATATCCATCGGGTAATCTGAGTTCTTTTACCCATTGACAAACATCTTTGATCTGTTGTTTATTTAACACATATAGGGCCTTCGGTTTCAGATATCGTCCGTTGACCTCTTGTAACTCCAACTCTGGTCTTTTACAAAGTATTTTCAGATCATGTCGGGCTTTGACATTATCTTTAGTTTTTCCAGAAATATCCATCACAGTGTTGAAAATTTTATCAAACACATTTTTTTCAATGTGCATGACATCTAAATTATGTCGAATCAATAATGAACTCCAATAGGGCAATTCCCAAAAGATACTTTTTTTCACCCAGTTGTGTGTTTGGCCAAAACCTGACACTCTTTCATTGCGACCAAATACTATATCTGGAAGTGCTGAAACACGTGCTAACATTTGTTCACCAGACAACATCGGTGGTGGCCCATCTCTTTCGACTCTGCCCTTAGTAAATTTATTACGATTCCGTCGATACTGGTGATGAACCGGTAGGAATCGACGATGACAATCAAAGAATGAGATTTTTCGTCCGTTCTGAAGACTGATTGATTTAGAGTGTTCCATACAATACGGGCAAGAGAGTCGGCCGTGAGTGCTCCAACCCGACAACATGCCGTACGCGGGGAAATAATTGATTGTCCACAAGACCGCGGCCTTTAAATTGAAGTTTTGCTTCCGATGACAATCATAAGTGACAGCTCCCTCAGTCCACAATGTTTTCAATTCATCTATCAAGGGTCTGAGAAATATGTCAATTTCTTTTCGCGGACCCTTAGGACCCGGAATAATCATCGAAAGATAAATAAATTCATCTTTCATGCACATTGACGGTGGCAAATTATAAACTGTCAGCAGCACTGGCCAAACTGAATAAGGAGTTGCAGAATGCCCAAACGGATTAAAACCATCTGTGCACAATCCCAATCTGATATTTCTAGTATCCATAGCAAATGAAGGATAACATGTATCCAAATGTTTCCATGCTTCACTGTCAGATGGATGAGTCATTACTGTATCATCACGACTTCTTGCATGCCAACTCATGTAGGGGGCTGTCTTTTCCGACATGAATAATCTTTGAAGCCTCGGTGTTAGTGGAAAATACCGAAGCACCTTAAACGGGATATTTTTCTGTCGGACCGATTTCTTCTCCTTGTAACGAGGGTGTTGACATACAGGGCATTTATCCAACTGCACATTTTCTTTATAATATAAAATGCAGTTATTTTGGCACGCGTGTATTTTTTCGTACCCAAGCCCCAATTTTCTCATTAGCTTTTTAGTCTTATAAAAAGTAGGCTCAAACTTGTTATCAGTAGGCAGCATTCCATTAATCAATCCAGCAATCCGATCATACGCAACTCCGCTGATATTACAATCGGCCTTGATGTTTAAGAGCTGTGTCATTGCTGAAAACCTAGTGTATTTAGGACAATTCTCATACAAAGGTTCATCGGCAGCTTTCAACATCTCGTAAAATTCTGCAGCTTCTTTATTCGGTAATTCAATCTCTACCGCAGCCCCTACTTCTGTGATATCAACCGCTGTAGTATCTGGTGGGACTGATGTCTGAAGAACTGGCCGATCAACATTATCATTCAGGTGGAATTGACCCCCAAGACTATCAAGTATCATGGTTCTATAGGGATTACATTGACCGGATGAAGAAGCACCAGCAGAGGAAGATTCACCATATGTCTGAACGACAGGATTGCTCGACGTCCCGACTTCGCGTGACTCCCCGTGACAAGTCCATAGAAAATATCTTGGTGTAAATCCTTTGGTATATAGATGCAGAGTGACAGTCTCCCGATCCAAAAATCGGCCATTCGAACAAATGCGGCACGGACATCGGATTTGATCACCCATGCTAACGAAATTCCGATTCGAATAGGCGAAATTTAGGAAGTACGTTACGCCTAATCGAAACTCATTCGTTAAAGCTCCATGATCAAAACGTCGGTACATCCAACTTCGATCAGCCGACATGATTCTGTCAATCAATGATAATTTCTTTGGTTAATGTCTTTAGGTGAGATGGTCCTATTCCATTCGGGATTTATGTTATTCGTACTGCACTTACGTTTTTATTTTAACTGTTAACTAATTATTCTAAATTTCGACAGCATCTCCCTACAGTTCTCCGAATACGCTTATCATCTGGGCGCGTATCGGAGAACAAGAGAGATGTTGCCGAAATTTAGAATAATTAGTTAACAGTTAAAATAAAAACGTAAGTGCAGTACAAATAACTATATTCCCAAATTGTCCAATCAGGGACAATTCAAGAATTGTACGTCGTATAAAAGATCATCTACTTCTTTTACACGAACATACAATCCCCGAACGGATCTAAGGTTTTGCTAAATCATATCCGACTGATCGATGCGTACGTGAAACATATCAACTCGTCGGATGGATGATTATTTTCTAAATGTTTTGAGACAGTTCGAGTCCATATTGGACGATTTTGGCGCGCGTCCGAAGTGGACGATTCCGGCGCGAGTCCGAATTGGACGATTCCGGCGCGCGTCCGAAGTGGACGATTCCGGCGCGAGTCCGAATTGGACGATTCCGGCGCGCGTCCGAAATTAATCTAAACCCTAATAATTAATCTAACAAATTAAACAATTAATCTAAACAATTAATTAACATTTATAAAATAATTAATTAACAATTTCAAAAACAATATATATATATATATATTCCGGCGCCGGAGTCCACCCTCCGGCGCCGGCGTACAGTGGCCGGACACACTGTCCGGCCACTGTAGAAGGTCCGGCGGCGGCCATAGGCCGACCGCCGCCGGCCGAAACCCTAGAAATAGGGTTTCGGTCGGATTTTAACATCTCCGGCCGAAACCGTATAGGCCGGCCGATCAACATACCGGCAGCAGCGGCAGCGGCGCGACGGCGAGAGGCGTCAGCGAGAGGCGTCGGCGTCGGCAGCAACGGCAGCAGCGGCGAAGTTCTCGGCAGGAGGCGGCGGCGGCAGCAGCGGGAGGAAGAAGGGTCGGGCGCGAGAGCGTGCCCTATATAAACTTATCAGCAACGGCTCACTCGCCCGTTAGAAAGCCGTTGCTGATAAGTTATCATCAGCAACGGCTCACTTATCCGTTAGCAAGCCGTTGCTGAAAATTAAAAAATCAGCAACGGCTAGCCTTTCCATCCGAAAGCCGTTGCTGATAATTAAAATAATCAGCAACGGCTCGGTTTTCCGTTAGAACGCCGTTGCAGATACAGATATCTGCAATGGCTCGGGCGGCCGTAAGAATGCCGTTGCAAATAGCAACGGCTTGAGCGGCCGTTGCTGATAGCCGTTGCTGAAGACCAAGTTTCTAGTAGTGTGGCAAGCCGCATGTCCACCTTCTGGATTAGACCCATCCAGTCCTCTTTCCTAGATCAAGAGCTGTTAAGGGGTAGGCCCAAGTAAGAGATAG
Source organism: Canna indica (assembly GCA_034359265.1). NCBI lineage: Eukaryota > Viridiplantae > Streptophyta > Magnoliopsida > Zingiberales > Cannaceae > Canna > Canna indica. Next base: position 71,464,442 of record CP136894.1, on the reverse strand, counting down.
GAAAGTCCGAAGCTTGGCAACCCAGGAGACCAGCCCCCTCCTCTGCCCTCACCACATCGTCGAGCATATGCACCACAAGTGTCTTCTCATAGTTCACTCGCAGACCGAAAGCCAAGCCTAGTTCATAGAGCAAAAGCTTAAGATTAATGACATCCTCTCTCCCACCCTTAGTGAAAACAATGAAGTCGTCCGCAAACTCAAGGTTAGTGAACTCTACCTCCGGACGTAAGCAAACGCCTCTGATAAGGTTGCCATCACTGGCCTTAGCTATAAGTTTTGAGAAGACATCTGCCACAAGAAGAAAGAGAAGAGGGGAAAGCGGATCACCTTGACGGAAGCCGCGTTTATGACGAATCCATCGGTCCTGCTTACCATTTAGGAGAATCGACGACTCGCTAGAAGAGAGCATGTCGAGAGTCCAATGAATCCAAACCATCGGGAAACCCTCGATATGCATCCAGAGCTGAGTAGCCATGACTTTGGAGTAGATATTGACAATGTTGTTCATCAGACTAATAGGTCTAAATTGCGAAATCGACTAGGCTACCTCAGATTTCGGAATAAGAACCACAAAGGAGCGGTTAAGGCGCGCCCAATCCCCAAACCCAAACATCAATTCATCAAGAACTGCCTTCAGATCCTTCCCAATGAAAGACCAGCAAGCAAGAAGGAACTCAGCCGTCAACCCATCTGGCCCCGGGGACTTGTCCTTCCCCAAACTACGCAAGCACCCGTGAATCTCCTAGAGGCCACACGGCTCAGATAACGAGACCAAGTCGATGGCAACCCCATGATAAAGGGCATCCCAATCCAAGCCCACTCCGAGTTGGGGAGCCGACCCCAAATGGTCCCGAAAGTAAGCAAGGATTGTCGTAGCCATCTCGTCATGGCCCTCAAGAACTCCCCCTTCGACGCTCAGAGAGCTAATCTAGTTCCTTTGCCTTCTCCCAAAAGCAACTCTATGGAAAAACTTAGCATTCTGATCGTCGTCGCACAACCATCCGACTTTTGCCCTTTGTCACCATAGAGTGTTCTCTGCCGGATAGAACTCGTCCAGGTGACTCATGGTCCCCCTAATTATATATATATATATATATATATATATATATATCATAATTTTATTTTTATTACTTATATTAAAAATGAACTTAAATTAGTTATATCTAAAAAAAATTATTTTGGGAGCTTCAATAAGTCAAATATTTTAAAAAAATTATAAAACTTGATGTAAACAACACTCAAGACCCGTTGGTAGAGTCGGTTTTCACAAATGGAATATGAATTTTTCATTAAAAAAAGTGTTTAATTTTTTTAATTTTCGTAAATAGTGCTATAGAATCAATTTTGAGTTAGTTAGAGCTATAAAGTTCTTAAGATGGGTAAATCCTCACTCATGTGATTCTACACTAATTAATGTAGCCCCTTATTATGCTCTTATTCTTTGGAATTTGCTTCTATTATTATTAGAAATTCCTACGTGAATTTATTAATATATGAATTTGCTTCTACGTAGAATTCATTAAGGGGACATTTGGTTCCCTTCAAATGCTAATACTTCAAAAAATATTTGCATCCAAAAGTACGTAAATGCTCATGAATAAAAGTTGCAATCTACTATTTAGTTGCCTGCAAGTAGACTTGCAATTTTTATCATACTCAAATATTCTACTAATTTCTTTGCTTTTATCACAAACTCACAAATGTGATGCGTTAAGAGTTTAGCCAATTAAGGAATAATGCTATAGTTGATACAGTTACTCTTATTGTAGCTTCGTTCATTTGAATTTTGATAGTTATTTGTATTAATTGGTAAATTCAAACTTAGGACTTTAGACACTTTAGCTTGACATTTGATCTCACTTATTGAACTGTTATGTATTACTTTGGAATTGAAAATTTCTTCATTGTTATATGAATTTTTTAGCTTTAGTTTTCGCTACAAGTTGCTCATCAGTTAGTGTTTTTTATTTAGTCCTATGTTTGTAACCTAATCCCTTATTACACTTCCTCTTAGGCGAAATTTGCCTGAGGTGACCCTAGGAGGGGCACATGACAAATTTGGTATCAAAGCAAGACTCTATATGAGAAATGATTTTCTCGAGATAGGGTTAAGTCGCTATAAGCTATGCCTCACATGCGGTCAACTTGGGTGCAATTTTTCGAATATGTGTTAGACTTGAGTTGGGCCATGGCGAGAATGCCAAAACAAGTGGGAGAGATTATAGTGCTCTTTTTTAGTCCCACGTCGGGAGTACATTAGAGGTTCGTTCGTTTTGCAATCTGTCTAGTATATAACAAGACTAGTCGATACAATATAAGATTGTACAGGACAACATAAGAAATAATCTCATGTTCGTTTTGCACAGTACTGGACATCAAATTTAGTATTATTTTTGCATTCATTTTGTATTATCACAACACATATTAAGATAATTTGACGCAAATATCCTTTGTACTACTTCTTGTTCATTTTATCTTATAAAGCATACAATACAAAATTATATTATTATTATTATAATAATAAATATTCATATTAATTAACATAATAGTTATAAATTCAATTAATATGCTCGATTACAATTATATCATAAATAGATTAATTAACTAACATATTGTGACATATCGCGCGACCACACTGTCTCATATACTGAATATATTTGCTAATATAACGAGTATACTTGATTACATAGTAAGTATACATGATCATAATATTTTATTTAACTACAAATCAATTTTTATCCAAATATACTCTCTATAAATATAGATATATTTCATTTTCTATCAAAATATATTATCTTTTAATTAATCCAAATATATATACTATCTAATCCAAATTAATATTTTCTCTATTTTTTCCAATTGAATTTTTAAAACATTGCCCCTTAATGATTCACTCTCCTTTTACCATCCTCTATGGTCTTTCATTTAAATACGATTACGATCCGCTTGATGGGATAACTGACCCATCAATTTCATAGATCAACCTATTGGTCTAATTAAAAAGCTTAAGTCGGAGTTGATGGTAGCACACCCATCAAACCTTATAAGCCAACACCATATCCAATATACTCACAATGTGGGACTAAACTGGGGTATTACAATCTCCCCCACTTATGTCTTAACGTCCTCGTCAAAACCCAACTCGAGTCTAACACATAGTTTAGAATCACACCCAAGTCGACGATATGTGAGACCACCATATCCAATACACTCATAATGTGTGACTAAACTGAGATATTACAAATACATACTTAATGGAAAAACTCACAAACATTGTCACTTTGTCGATCAATATTGGCATAATTTCTTAGGTTAAATTGGTTCTTTTAATTTTTTTCTTTTAATTAATTAACTAGGATTTTTTTTTACCAAACAGAGAAATGAATTACTTAACTAGTAGGATGCTGAGCATCTTTACACAAAATAGTATCTAACTAAGGAGGTCGTATGGAAGTCCAAATAATGGATTTCTTACGTCTCCTAGCATAGTTTGCTGCCCAATGGGCAGCTTCATTCACTGATCTAATTACAAATTTATAAGAAAAATATTCAAAACTTCTGATACGATGACAAATCAGATTGAAGAAATTCCGGTGCCGCCATGGAGTAGTAGTCTTCCCATTGATCATGTCCACCAGGATTTTGCTATCCGTTTCAACAATAATGTGATCCAAATTTTTTGTAGCTGCCCAAGAAACAGCATTCAAAATACACTACTAGAATATACCACATCAACAAAGGGGATCAGCAACGGCTGGAAGAGCCGTCAGAATTAGTCACGACTTCGCGTCGGCCCAGTCGATCGTGGCTGATGTAAATAAATCAGCCGCGGCTCGCATACAGCCGCACAAAGCCGTCGCTCATAGATCATGGCGCGCACGGCGCACGAATTAAAATGAGTTATTAGCCACGGTTTTGCGGGGGCCTAGTAGCCGTTGGTGATGAGAGTAACCGGGCGCGCGAAATAAAATAGGTTAGTAGCGATGACTACTCTATACCATCGGTGATATGCGAAGTCATTATCCATGGCTGGCTGCGACCGTCGCTTATTAGTTAATGCCACGAACGCAGCGCAAATATATAACTCTTTTAACCGACGGCTCGAGCCGTCGGTGATAATAAAGTTGCATATCCACGGTGTTCCGACGACCAATGCGTCGTCGATGAAAATACTTTTTATTTGCGTTCGTGCCCGGCCCTTCCTCTTTCTTCCTCTTCCTTCTCTACTCGCCGCTATCGCCGCCGTCCATCGCTGCCGAGTTGTCGGGGAGTCGTTGCCTGTTGCCACCGCTGTCAATCGCCGCTAGTGAACCTTTCGGTATGCTCGCTTCCTCTCCTCCTCCGTTAAATCCCCATAGCGTCGCCGCCGCCCTTTCTGCCCGCGCTGCCTCTCCGTGCCGGCGTCGACCCGATCGGCCCTCTCCGCGCCGGCGTCGACTCGATCGGCCCTCTCCGCGCCGGCGCCGACCCGGCGTTCATCTCAGCGCCGGCCTCAACTCGGCCAGCGCCGCATTGGGGCCGATTACCATCGGCCCCAATGCCGACGAGCAGTAGCCGGCAGTGATGCCGGCTACTGCTTGATTAGGGTAATTAACCCCTAATCAAACTGTGATTAGGGTTCAATAACCCTAATCACAGTTTGATTAGTTTTTCTAAATTATTTATTATTAATTTTTAGAAATTAATTATTAATAATTAGAAGTTAATTATTAATTAGGTTAATTATTAGTTTAATATTAATTAATTAGTCACGCGGAATCGTCGACTAATGACTCGCGCCGGAATCGTCCACTTTGGACTCGCGTGGAATCGTCCACAATGGATGGAATCGTGCCGAAATCGTCCACTTTGGACTCGCGTGAAATCGTCCACAATGGATGGACTCGTGCTGAAATCGTCCACTTTGGACTCGCGTGGAATCGTCCACTATGGACTCACACCGACATCCATAAAGTTAGAAAAAAAATCAAGACGAGTGGATACGTTTCACGTACGATCGACGAGTCAAGTTTTAATTTTACAAAACCTTAGATCCGTTCGGGGGTTGTATGTTCGTGTAAACGAAGTTAATGATCTTTTATACGACGTACAACCCTTGAATTATCCCTAATTGGACAATTTGGGAGCATAGTTATTTATATTGCACTTAGTTTAATTTTTTTAGTCATTAACTTTATTTTTTAATTTTGGCTTGTATCTCCCTTGTTCTCCGATACGCGCCCAGATGATATGCGTATTCGAAGAACTATAGGGAGATGCTGCCGAAATTTAGAATGAAGTTAATGACTAAAAAAAATACTAAGTTCAATATGAATAACATGAATCCCGAATGGAATAGGACCATCCCACCTAATGACATTGCCTGAAGATATTGCAAACTTTTTGACAGAATATGTCGGGCAATCGAAGTTGGATGTACCGACGAATTCATTGTGGAGCTATAACGGACGAATTTCGAGTAGGCGTAACTTACTTCTTAAATTTCGCCAACTTGAATGAAAAATTTCTTAGTGGTGATAAAATCTGATGTCCGTGCTGGAAATATTCAAACATAAGATTTTTAGACCGAGAAACTGTCACACTGCATCTGTATACAAAAGGATTCACACCAAGATATTTTGTATGGAATTGTCACGGGGAGTCACGTCAAGTCGGTACGTCAAGCAATCATGTTGTCCAAACCCATGGTGAATCTTCTTCTGTTGATGTTTCTTCTTCTAATCCACCTAATCCTTAGAAAACAATGATTATTTCTTATAATTTAGGCCAGTCGATCCAGGCCCGTCGACATCGAGACGTAGGCCACGAGGGCCTAACAAAATTCTCCCTCCGCCACCCGAGGGACAACTGCGCAGAGCAGTTACTGTGCGCGGAAGAAGGTAAGTATATGCATTAATTATTTCTTATAATTTATTTATAATTCAAAATATCATAATATGAATTTATATATGGTGCAGATTTGAGCAGGAGGATGTCCCCCGCACGATAGCGGGGACGATCCGGAAGTTTATGCACGGGGTGTGGCCTACATGGTCTCATGTGTCCCGTGAGCATATAGATTTATTATGGCGAGAGTTCACTGTAAGTATATTTATTAAATTAATGTTAATGTTAAATATTGATCGGTAATAATAATTTTTTTTTGCAAGGTCATTATACATGGCCAGAGGATTAGACCACTTTTGTGGAGGCTGCATGGGAGCGTGCTGCCCGTTCTTGCTATAACGGGCTGCTTTAGCAGGCCCGTCAGATCGTGATGAGACGGCTGGGGGCCACACAAATAGGGCAGACTCGGGGACACGCCCCCGAGTGGATTTCTGGCTATGTGTGGGACCAGCTCGTTGAGCGGTGGGATACTCCTGAGTGGTAGGAGGTCTCCCGGACTACGTCGAGAAACCGCATGTCCGAGGGGGGACGACACGGGGGCGCGCCACACTGGTGGCTCCATATCTTTTGCGGTGCATGAGCGTCGTATGGTATGTATAATTTTCTTATTTTTAATTAAATTATATATTGTGTATTAATGATACTAATATATTTATTTTCTAATGTAAGATATGTGTGACAGAGGATGGCACCGTCCAACGCCCGTCGATGATGGAGCTATTTGAGCGCACCAATCATCGTCGACGAGGAGCGGGGGACTACGTTGATAGTAAAGCCTCGATCATAATGGCAAGTATTTATATATGTCTATTTAATTTACATAATTTTTATTTATAGTTTATATATATTTAAAATATAAACACGTGTAGAAAACTTATTCGAGGACTGTGGTCGAGCGTGGACGGACACCGGAGGAGTTCGACGCAGGAGCTTGGGTGGAGGCCGCAGGTGGATGGGAGCACGACCGTGTTTATGGCTTTGCAGACAGTGGCCATGCACGCGTCGTGCTCGGGCCGCTTGGGGCACCGACCCCTCCGACTGCGGGTGAGCGGCCCTCGTCATCATGAGCGCAGGACCAGAGCCGGATAGCGGCCATGGAGTTGGAGCTCACCCAACAGAGACATGCGATGGAGGAGCAGAGGCACGCGATGGAGGAGAAGATGCAGGAGCAGAGGCTGACAATGGAGGAGCAGAGACGATCGAGTTGAGACAGACGATCCAGAACATGCAGACACTCCTCACTCAGATTGCATCTCAGTTCGCCCTTCTACCTATAATGTCGCAGCCGTCGTCCTCCTCGACCCAATCGACGCTCCCGACCCAGTCGTTGTCGACTCCATCGCCTCCACCGCCGCCATCGTTGTCGTGAGATTTTGATTAATTATATTTTATTTATATTTTGACACTTGATATAGATGATATTTTGATACTTGGATATATTTTGAAACTTGGATATATAGATGATATTTTGATAATTGTTTGCCTCCGGTTTGAGACTGAGATTGATGATATTTATATAAAAATTGTATGTTTGGTTTCAAATGCATGTGTATGATGTTTTTTGATTATAATATGTGATTGAAAATAGGTTGTAGTCGATATATCATTGTATACAGGAATTTATAAAATTTTCAATTTTTTCAGTTACAGGATAACATCTTTAGCCACGGTTTACCCACGGTTAACCGTCACTAAGCCGTGACTGAAAGCCTATCGTAAATGGCTGATGGCCTCGGCATGACCAAATATTACGATTGTTAATTGTATCACCGACGGCTATGAGCCAAGGCTGATGTGTTGGTATCAATGACAGCGCCCATAGCCGTCATTGATGATTTTAAATTAGCGACAGTCCATGAGGCTGTCGCTGATGATTATGTATGACGACCATGTGCGGGCGTCACAAAACATCTTAGACGCGCACATCAGAGACAATTTTTTACCACGGTTGACACCGTCCGTGATATGCATCACCAACGGTTCAGCCTCGGTATCAGCCGTCGCTGATGACCATAATTCTAGTAGTGATAGCAGTACATTCCGAAAATAAAACAGAAGCCGAAGGAAAGTAATTTGCTGAAACATATATACAGTTACCTTCATCATTTCTTACAACAAAACTCGCATCACCATCTGAATTTAGAAAAACACCATCACAGTTGATTTTATACCATTCCGGTGGGAGGGAGAGATCATTTCATAACATTTAAGATAGTTGGTATAGAGCCCTCAGGAGAAGAGTAGAATTTACTATTCATGAAAAAGGTTAAAATTCTCATGACAACAATTGAAGTGGCAAGCCTTCCTTCACCGTGTACTATATTATTTCTAAAATACCAAATATACCACAAGACATTGGCAACAATAGCTTGTCTCAGAACTCAAATTTGAGTTCATATGGGACTTAAGCCAGCTACCAAAATGCCTGCCATTTCTAATAGAAAAATCCAAATTGAGGCTTTGACCCAGAGAAGGCAAGATATCCGAAACATAAGGACAGTCAAAGAAAAGAAGAGAAATAGTTTTAACATCATTGTTACAAAAAACACAAGAAGAATTTGCTGATAAGCCCATATTCAACAATCTAGATTTAGTAAGAAGTCGACCATGAAAAAATTTCCATAAAAATAGCTTAACTTTTGGAGCAATAGAAAGATTCCAGGTCAAATTTCAAATTGGATCAATAATATCAGAATGGTGGTTATTTATTTTCAGAAACAAGTGAGCAGATGATGCGGTTGTCATACCATTATCAGTTGCTATCCAGACTACAAAATCATCATTGGGATAAGCTGCAATCTCAATATTAGAAATGATCTCCTATAGATCAGCACTGCAAAAAGACAAACCCAAAAAGTCAGACCAAATATGATCTAAGAGCTAAAGGGAGATCAAGAGCCCAAAAATTATTGAGAATAGAGGTATTATGATGCTTTTGAAATCAAGAGACATGTTAGAATATGTTTTACATAAAAGTTTTCTAACTCCAAAAAGATTTTGAAGGGAGATGAGGATTAGAGGAAGAGATTAAAGGATATTTAGCTTAGACTAACTTCACCCACAAGAAATTAAAATTGTTTAGGTAAAGCATAAACTCTTAATTAACTAGGATTCGACTTGGGTCATAATTAGATAAGTTTATGTTGTTATAGAATGCATTTAATTTGCTTAACCATCACAAAATATATTGGAGAGATGATGAGAAATATGAGGCAGGCCCACTGCACACGGCATCTACCTTTGAGAAAATTACATCTAATTAACACACGAAACCTCGTGTAGAATGACTTGCTTAATTAGCTAAGACTTCCAATTGATAATTCTATACATGACAGAAAGAATATATTCCAATATATCTAAGTCTCCCTTAATTTCCATCTTCCAGTACAAGGTTGGAATAATTAAGACCAATTTAACACGTAATTTGTGCGTCAACATCGAAGACTCTAACTATAGTTTAAATTTAGATGTCGTCATGACTCTATAACTAGTTTTAACTATTACATATCTAATATATAGATAAAAATGGACCAATATATTATATAAATTAATTTCTCGTGCACAACGTGCATCCTTCTTCTCCCCATTCAAACACTGCTTGACTCCCGCATTGGAGTGGAGAGAGATATGATTTAGATATGACATGGCTCATGTCAATTTTGGATTTCTAGGTGAACTTAGTCTTCGCTTTGTGGAAAAAAGAGGTCAAAATATTTTTCTTGGCAACAAAATTTTCAGCACCGCAAATTAAGTTGATGGCGTAATCTTATCTCGATGAGGTTAGTGTATTAAATAAATTGATGGTAAAAAGTTATTACCTTTCCCTTTTCCTGTGTGTATATATATGTGCTTTTGAAAGCTAGTAATGGTTAATTAATTTGTTAATGGAGCTGCTCGATCTGCTTTATGTGCTTACTTCATTCACATTGCTACTACGTACTTCACAGCTAGAGAAATGGAAGGCACATGCTGTCATTTGGAAAATAGAATGTTCTACTAATTTTTAACATTTATTTGACCCTTGTTGAGGAAGCAAAGAAAAAAAGGAAGCATCATGACGTACTAAAAGTCACAACATGAATCAATATGTAATTTGTCTATTTTTATAATAATGTGTATTATTATAACATTTAATTTTTATTCGAGTATAATATCATCAATTAATAAAATAATTTCCCTCTTTCTTCTTCACGTTCTAATTTGAATATTGCACCTTGTTGCAATTTCAACCTCACATATTGTCTGAGCTCTTATCGATCATAGCTAGCTAGTAAACCATAGCATGATCTTTCACTACTAGAAACTTTGTCTTCAGCAACGGCCGCTCAAGCCGTTGCTATTTGCAACGGCATTCTTACGGCCGCTCGAGTCGTTGCTGATGATGTTAATTATCAGCAACGGCTTTCTAACGGACGAGTGAGTCGTTGCAGATGATAACTTATTAGCAACGGCTTGCTAACGAACAAGTGAGCCATTGCTGATGATAACTTATCGGCAACGGCTTTCTAACGGGCGAGTGAGCCGTTGCTCATAAGTTTATATAGGTCGCAGATCGCGCCCGCCCCCCTTCTTCCTCCCGCTGCTACCGTCGCTGCCGACGCCGACGACTCCTCCCGCTGCTGCCGACACTGTCAGGTATGTGCCCTCCGGCCGGCCGTCTCTTCCCGTTGCGGCCGATAGAAAATCCGACCGAAACCCTAAAAATAGGGTTTCGGCCGATGACTGCCGCCAGACCTTGTACATTGGCCGGACAGTGTGTCCGGCCACAATATTTTTTTATTGTTTTTTAATTGTTAATTAATTGTTAATTAATTATTTAGATTAATTATTTAGATTAATTGTTTAATTTGTTAGAATAATTTTTAGGGTTTAGATTAATTTCGGAATTATCCACTTCGGACGCGCGCCGGAATCGACCACTTCGGACGCGCGCCGGAATCGTCCACTTCGAATAGGTGGCAGCCTCCACCAGCCACAGAGTCACGTAGATTGATTAGCGTGATTGGGGAGCGGTAATATATCATGAATTATGAATTATTACAAATTCATTATATCATAATATGATATTAAATTTTATTTTTGTTGTGCAGGTTCGAGCAAGAAGAACTGCCGAGGAGCATTTCTTCTACTATTCGACGATACATGCACGGGGCATGGCCTACGTGGTCTCACGTGCCTAGCGAGCACGTCGACATGTTATGGCGCGAGTTTGAGGCACGTATTATTATTTTTTTTACATGCATGATGATATATTAATATTGGTACTGATATTATTATTTTGCAGGCTCGCTATACATGGGCCGAGGACCAGAGGCCCTTCATTTACGCTGCCTGGGAGGCTATTTCCCGGGCAAGGTACAACGGGCAGCTGGGGCAGGCTCGGTCCCAGGTGATGGCCCGAGCTGGGACCACTAACATCGCGGAGACTCGGGGATACGGCCCCGGTTGGATTACTCCGGATATATGGGACCAGCTCGTGGGAATATGGTCGACGGATCGATGGCAGGAGGTTTCTCGGAATGCGGCTAGAAATCGCATGTCGGGGGGAGTAGCGCGTCACACCGGCGGCTCTGTTGTATTTGCAGTGCACGCGAACCGTATGGTAAGTATATCTTTTAATTATATATTTTATTTGTTACTATGTGTACTAATTAATGTATTTGTTTTGTAAATGTAAACGACGGTGTCGGATGACGGGACTGTCCAGCGACCCTCTCCGATGGCGGTGTTTGATCGAGCGGACTCACCGTCGAGCACATGGGACGGTGGAGTACATCGACAACCGCACTGCATACATTATGGTAATTATATATTTGTTTAAATTATTCATTATATATTTATAATTTAAGTTTTATGATAAATATTAAACAAAAAATCAAACTCGAGTAGGAGACGTACAGCCAGACGGTGGTGCAGCGCGGGGGTACCCCCGAGGACTTTGACGCAGCATCGTGGGTCGAGGTCGCAGGTGGCTGGGACCATGGCCGCGTATATGGCTTCGCAGATAGTGGTCATGCGTGAGCCGTACTAGGGCCACTTGGGGCACCGACCCCTCCGGTCGCTGGTGAACGACCGTCCACCTCTAGATCCAGTTATGATCATAGTAGCAGAATAAGGACTCTAGAGGACACGGTCGCGCGTCAGACTGAGATAATGGAGCGCCAGAGTCAGATGATGGCGGATATACAAGCTATGCTACGCAACGTGTCAGGTCATCCCGAAGCAGGCATCTCTTCGGCATCATCTAATCCATCGTCCGCGAGTCAGTCCACGCCGGTGTACACTCAAGCACTCCAGACCCCGCCATATGATCCAGACCATCCTTCATCGTCATCGTGAGATTTTATTTATATTGACTTTGTTACTAAGATATTGAACTTATTTAACTTATTTTGTTTGGATATTGATACTTCAATTTTGCATTTGAATTGTTTTTATATTATCGTGGATAATTATCAATATAAATATAATTGTTTTGATGTATATCTTGATGTGTTTGTGATGTGTGAATGAATGTGTGTATGAGTGTATGGGTGTGTGAGTTATGTATCAGATAATGTATCAATGTATCAATGGAAATTTAAAGTTTTAAATTTTTTCGTTACCAGGTTCACATCATCAGCAACGGCTTTCCCACGGCCGTCCGTGGGAAAGCCGTTGCTAAAAGTGTATCGAAAGTCGTTGCTGATGACCTACAACAACGGCTTAGCGACGGGCTTTTACTAACGGCGTTGCTACGGCCTCAGCGGCCGTTGCTATTAATGTTATCAGCAACGCTCCGAGTCCATGGCAAAATCGTTGCTGATAATATTTTTAGCAACGGCCCGAGCGGCCGTTGCTGATCCGTTGCTAAGTTATCAGCAACGCGACTTTCTGTCACGGCTCTATTGCAACGGCTCTATTGCAACGGCTCGGCCGTTGCTGATGCTCTTCAGCAACGGCTAAGCAACGGCATCAGCCGTTGCTGATGCCCATTTTTCTAGTAGTATTTTTTTTCTCGATCAAAATTCTCTTTCCTCCTCGTCGGTGATTCATATCTCACCGATCACGCAACCTATCCCACCACCCAGCTAACCTCGTCTCTCCCCCATCACCCTTCCACCACGCCAGTACCCTCCCTTGTTGATCCTCTATTGTATCGTGTCTTTCACTATATTTCATAATTTTATCGTCTTTTCTTACCCTAATATTGTGCCCTATTGATGACTCATGCACATTTGTCACTATAACTACGTTGGGCTCCTAGCGACCCTAGCACTTTGCATTGATTTTGATATTTGCAAAATTATATTATTAATTTATTAATGATACTAGGGTTTTCCTTTTCTAAAAAAAATATTAATGATATATACCATTAGTTAATTGTTTTTACTAATAACAAAATGTTTTTTTATTTGTTTAGTATTATTTAATTTAATCGATATAAATATAAAATGTTGATTTAATTAATAATAGTTTGTTAAGTTAGGATTTTATCTTGCTCATTTAATTGTTTAATATTTAAAATATGGTATCAATTTAGTTGTTAATTATTTGGTAGGTTTTTAATTATATATTATAATCATTTTAAAATAGAAATGATAATTACCCATTTAAATTAGTTTGTTCTTAGTTTTGACGAGTTTTTAAATTTTTTTACAAAAATATTAAGAATCTAGGTTAATAGGTATCATTTACTTGTCGGCTATTGATTTACGACATGAATCAATATCTTAGATCCAAGTAGGAATTGTATTACTATCTAAAACTAGCAACAAACTATTGGTCAATTTACAATCTCTAAGCTGATCTTGATTGGATACTTTAGTAATATAAATTTATTTATCATGGGGAGTTTATTAGCCTAGGCTAGACGACACATCAGATTAGAGTGATGAACACTTAATTGTACTGCAGACGTCTAAAATGCATACTGTTAAAGATTGGATGATTTAGATGTTCATATACATGACCCAAATTGTTGTATGGTTACTTGTTCATCTCTTAACAATTAGTAGCGTGTTCATTTTTATTGCCGATACTTATTCAGCTCCCCATGTGGCCCCTAGATACATGCTTAGACATTATCGCAAAGAGACTCTTACGATGATCCTCAAACATAATGGAGCCTTGATTTGATGATATTTTGATCAATTTTGTACATTTTCATATGAATAAGTGCTCATTGATATGCTTGGTAATTTTACTCACACGCATCCGTCAAGTAAAAATTGCATCTATATCACACTCAATTCATATCCCTGTCATAAAAATGGATATGAATTTGGGACATTTATATCTACACGATTGCGATTGTATATGGATATTGGGAGTATATATGCACCACATCTCATTTATATCAGCATCATATATAATTACAGTAATACCCAAAAAGTCATAACATATAATGTATATTATATATTTAGGTAATTATTAGGTTTTTGATATTGTTAAGTAATTGATCCATATATTGTGTAGTTAATAGTATCTTTTCTTTTACAGATTTTATATAAATTTCTACGAGTTTTATTAAAGTGGTTTATCTAAAATACAATATAGACGTAGATGCGATCCGAATATCCACATTTATATATGGCCGGTGTGAATATGAATCTCCACTATGGATAATGTAATATCCCCATCATATTCAATTTGTCGTCATCCGCACACATTGATATGAATGATATGTTTGGTTGTAAAAATGTAGTCTTTAATTACGATATGTTATTATTTATAAATTTCTAAACTACAAAGGAGATTGATTATATATATATATATGTGTGTGTGTTTTGAAAATATCTTCTTGTCGTAAAGAAAAAAATAGCGGCTGAAATTGTCATTGAAGGTTTATCACAATTCTTAGAATTCATTTGAACATGATGAGATTATCTTTTGGGACTACATTAGGTATAATAGTAGTCATCACAAAATATATAATCTACCATATATGTTTGCGACGGAGCCTTTCGTGACGATCTCTAATGACAATTATATACTATTGTATAAGGTGTTGTGCTACGGCTTCCGCAATTAGGGGTGAGCAAAAAAAATCGGTTTTTGAGTTAACCAAAAAACCGGTCCGAAATCGAACCGATTTTTTCGGTTAACCGAATCGGTTTTTTCGGTTTCGGTTTTTTTTTTGGAAAAATCGGTTTTCGGTTTCGGTTTCGGTCTGAGAGGTAAAAAGTCCACCGGTTTCGGTTAACCGACCAGTTGGATATAATTTATTAATTTTTAATTATATATATATAATAATAATAATAATAATAATTTATAAATTATGAAAAATTATAAAAAAATTACATAAAATTATAAAAAAATTATAAAAAATTATAAAAATATTAAAATATTAAAAATATTTAAAAAATCAAAAAAATATTAAAAATATTTTAAAAAAATCAAAAAATATTTTAAAAAATAAAAATAAAAATATTAGTTTTTGTAGAACATTATCTTGGTTCAATGGTTTTACTTTTTTTTTCTCAATGAGAATTTGTTATTTATTTAGATTTTTCTCCATGATTTGTATAATATTATTATGTTTGTAGGTTAAAAAAATTTATTGGTTAACCGAAAATTATCGGTTAACCGAATCGAAAAAACCGAAATCAAAATAGCGGTTAACCGAAGTTAATAGACCGGTTTACGATTAATGATTTTGAAAAACCAAAGTTAATGAACCGGTTAACCGGTTCATGCTCACCCCTATCAGCAATGGTCTTTTAGCACAATTGTAGTTATCATAAGAATATCATACAAATAGACACTAACATTAGCAATTTCTAATTATCCTGAGCTTTGGTGGATTAAAAAAAAATAAATCAAATAATCGTTTAAATTTTATAAAGTAATTCTGAAAAATAATATCCTATCTAATTATATATATATAAACTTAGTTAGTGCATATTTACCCTAATCCAAATCCAATCATCCTGCACAAGCTTGTCATTGTCACCCAATTAGTCTCCCTTGCATGCATGTAAAATTGGGAATTAAGTCTTTAAGTCTCTTGATTAAGTGGATTGGTCTTCCTAAAATTAAGGATCTTGAATAGAGAAAATTACATTATTTTCTCAATTTTTTCCGTGTACCACACTATGACAGCAGCATAGGTTAATAATTAAGGTGAATTAATTTAATCCTGGTTGTGAATTGGGGCACATCCATGTGCACAAAAGTATTCTTATCACCTAATTATTACTACATACTTGATTGTGACAACCACAATACATGTCATCCTTACAACTTCCTTTCTTTTTCTTTTTTATTCAAATTTATTTTATTGATGAATATTTTAATTAAGGGTAATATTAAATCCATGTTAATTGGTGCTTGCGGACAAAATGTTAACGGTGCCGAAAATAATGGTTTTTAAAAAAGAGTCAAATTAATATAGATTACATGAAGTCATGTATATTAATATTATTAGGTCTTTGTCAAACGTGAGTAGAACCGTTGATGACAATATGTTGAATGTTGCTTAGAGATTTAGGATTCAAACTCTAGTATGATCATATATTATGATTTTATATTTTTGTTAAAATAATATATATATATATATATATATATATATATATATATATATATATATATATATATTATTAGGTTTTTAACTTGGATTTATGTGAGAGAAACCAATGGTTTCTCACAACTTTTGTTGAGAAGGTATTTTATATATATATGTTACATATGCATATTTAAATTTATAAAGAAACACTACACTTAGGATTTGATATATTTATGAATATTGATCATATATAAACCGATTACTTTTATGGAGAAAGAGACACAATGATAAGAACCTTATTTAGGTTTGAGTAATTTGACAATTAATATTTAATTAATTTGAGCTTACTTGGCCATGGTCTCCTAAAAATATATAGCTAGAGAGAGAGATTCATGAGAATCATCATATATTTAACTTTTAGAAAAAGAATCTAATATCAGTGTTTGATTTCCAATAAGTAAAAATGCAGGTATAAAATCATACTTTGCAATTCAAATTAGGTTACCTTGAAGGTATTCACATAGTAAACTACTTCAATGCCTTGAGATTTTTTTAAACTAAAAAAAACTTGTTAAATAAATGGACGTGTGTATGAGTGTGTGAATTATGTATAAGTTAAATAAATATATCAATAACAAATTTTATTTTTTATTTTTTATAGTTACAAGTTAACAGCGCGCATCAGCGACGATTTACCCACGGTCGTCCGTTTGAAAACCGTCGCTAAAAGCTTATTGTAATTCCTGGGCCGCAACCTTAAAGTCGTTACTGATCGATGACCTACAACAACGGCTCGGCAATAGCCCTTCAGCAATAACTTTACCTCGTCTGACTAGCTATCGCTGATCACGATATCAGCAACAACGTTTGGGCCGTTACTGAGCCGTGGCTAATAACGATATCAGCAACGACGCATTGGGCCGTTGCTGATATATTAACAGCAATGGCTGGGTGTCGTGCGCTATTGCTAATTAAGTTATCAGCGACACTGTTATATATCTGCCACAGTTTTGTTGCAACAGGCTGGGCCGTCGCTCGCCGGTTGGTGATGGTCTTCACCAACGGCTTACAAACGGACGCATTCTAGTAGTGACATGACATAAACTTCTTCACATGGACGACACCTAAGCGTTCACTCATGTGCCACATAAGCTCTAGCAGTGTGTCAGATTTCATGTGTCACGTCAGTTGGGATCCACCATCCACTAACTCTCTCTTCCACATAATGGACGGTGGATCCCAAATGACGTGACTCTGACATTGAATCTAACATGATGGAAGCTTCTACACATAGACGACACCTAAACACTCACTAATCTTTCACATAAGCGTCGTTAGATGTATATTAACGGTAAGAGCATTTTAGTGTTTTTTTATGAAAAATTAAAAATATTTTTGAACTAAAATTAATTATAATTAAGATAAAATAGAACCCGTCGACAAACCTAAAAAATATTTTAGTACATTTTCTAGTTGCTCCATTTTCTAATATATTGACGATTCCATAAATTTGAAGACAATCTTCAACTTTAGAGTATTTCTTTTATGGTTTAATGAGAATTACTTGTACGACCCTCGCTTTTAATAGTCAAATTAATTTTTTTAAAAACCTCCTTACGATAGAAACTAAAACTAATTAATTTCCTGCAAATAATCCAAAATTCCTCTGTTCACATTGTTCCAGCTAATTAAATTTGTACAGCAGCCGGGATTTAATGCCAAAAGCTACAATTCTGACGTCATCCTCTCATCCCCTTTCCCCCTCTCTATATATTTATTCGCCGGGACTGCAACAAGCCACCATCAAAATCCAACTCACTCTTCTCTCCCTCCTCTTCCATTTCTCTCTCTCTCTCTTCCCCCGCCGCATGGAGTCGAGTGACACCACCACCATCGCCACCAGCTTCCACCACTTCTCCTCCTCCTCCCCTACATCTTCTTCTCCCATCTCGTCTCCTCCTCCGCCGCTGCCGCCTCCACCGGCGGTGGCCATCCACAGCCCCTGTGCCGCCTGCAAGATCCTCCGTCGCCGGTGCGCCGACAAGTGCGTCCTCGCCCCTTACTTCCCCCCGACGGAGCCGCTCAAGTTCACCACCGCGCACCGGGTGTTCGGCGCCAGCAACATTATCAAGCTCCTGCAGGTAAAAAAACCAAACACCTTGCGCGCATTAGCCTGCCCACCAGTTCTCCATCAAGATGATGGATCTCGCACTCGGAACTCAAACCACAACATGCACCACGTTCACATTAGCACATCACTTTCTCCATGTGGCTGGATTTGCTTTGACTTTTTCAGACGTACACCATCATGTTGAAAATGATGACGTATATATATTGAATTCAGCACTTAATTAAATCAATTGATTAACACGCGCAGGAGCTGCCGGAGAGCCAAAGGGCGGACGCAGTGAGCAGCATGGTGTACGAGGCGAACGCGAGGATCCGCGATCCGACCTACGGGTGCGCCGGTGCAATTTTCCAGCTGCAGAAGCAGGTCAGCGAGCTCCAAGCTCAGCTGGCCCGGGCGCAGGCCGAGCTCGTTAATGTTCAAGCTCAGAACAAGAACCTAATCGCATTAATTTGCATGGAAATGGCTCAAATGCAGTCGCCAGCAGCAAGTAGTGGACTCAATGCCTGCCCTAATTACATGTTTCAGAATGATGCTTACTTCCTGGATGAGATCAACCCAGGTTATGTTTTGGATGAAGTGCCCCTTTGGATATGAGCAAACCATGGTTAATTATATATTCTCCTAGCTAGTGATCAATATATATAGTTAATAATGGTTATAAAAAACTAGTAAATCATATATATATATATATATACTGCTAATTAATGTAGGAGATCGACAAAGTCGATGGTATGAGAGAGATGACTGATTTGTTCTTGTGTAACTTAATTTGAAGTGATTAATTAATGATAAATTTTCCGCTTGACATTGCCAAAATTAACAAGGTTAGGGTTTGCATGCTTTATGTTGTAGTATTATTTTTCAATGTCTACAGAGAAAAAAGATTCTAATTTGGACTAACTCCATATTCTACACTCTGATGACTCGGATTAATATATATATATATATATATATATATGAAGGAGAAAGATGGCTTTGTTTTCAAACTCAAGTTTGATAACGACTGTAATCTACCAAGAAGGAACATGTCAACACAACATAATTAATTTCCCCATCATGAGTGGGATTTGATATTTGCAAACTGGGAATATTCAGCATTTCCCTATAACTTAATTTAAGTGATGGTTGCAAATTTAAATGATCAAGTTGTTGTTGAAGTATATAATTATAACTTTAACTATTTGTTCAAAGGGGTTTAATTTGCTTCACTAATCTACTTCATTTAGGTTAGTTAACTTGCCAACTCTAAACGTACATATATATATATATATATATATATAGCAAATTAATTAATGATGTTTACATGTACAAGTCATGTGTCAACTTTTTCAAATTCATATTGAAGAACTCCAATGACTAGCTAGATCCAATTAACTAATAAAGGAACTGTACAGTAATGATTAGCAATAATTACAACAATTAATTAATTAATTAATCAAATGATCCATGAATATTCAATCATTCTGCAGGAAATAGTGATTCCATATGTTCACATGGATTTTGCGTGTCTGTGTTCTTCAAGTGAAGAGATCAATTAATTAAGTTTTTTTAATGACTTATTTATATCAACATGAAACTTCAAATGGTTGAATTGATTTAGACCTTGTACTAGTATATGCGTTATTCAGGGTTTCAAAGAACAAATCTTAAGAGTGCATTTGGTAATTAAGCACACTAAACAAGATAAGACAAGCAATACATGACAAACTAAAATAAGATGATAAGGAGTTGTACCATGTTTGTTTCATATGAACTATATAAGAAAATTATTGTATTGATATGTGTTTGTTTCTTGTTATTGCGCGCATCACAGAATAATGCAATACATATTGATAGAAATACCCATGTGTACACAAGTTATATCATTAAAAAGATAATCAAAACAAAAAAAATAAGTGAATTTGGGGTTCGAAGTTGGAATTTTATTCTCGGGCATGCTTGTTTCAACGCTCTTTCTGTTGTACTGTGATTTTCTATGATAGAATAGATATATAAGTTATACTGTTGCTCGATCATATTATTTTTGTCATGTACCTTGACGTATTTTGAGCACCAAACGTGGGACAAATCAAGTTGTCTTATCCAGTATTATATTTTTTTAATGGTACCAATTCATAAATTTGTAGCACTTATCAATTTTTTTGAAAACAAATTTATTAAATTTGTGGAAGGCATATATACATGTGACATTAATTTAGATGCGGTCAACAAAATAACCCAAAATGGAGGGCAAAAGTCATAGAGCTTCCCACCAATGAACTAAAAAAATGCCTGACTAAGGAACACACCACAATTAATGTGCCAATAAATCCAAAATATCTTTGATCAACCACGTTATAGTTAAGTCCAAAATAAGCTCCTTAATTTTCCAATTCCCACCCTCATACATATGAAATAACAAATAAGTAGAATGCTGAGCACAAAAGTCCTCCTTAATAATTATAAAAAATGGCAGAAGAGTAGGCAAAACGCACTGTATTACACGTAATATATATGTCTACTGACTACTGTAGATTTGACTCAATGTGGGTCCCATGCAATTTGGCTGAAGTATTCATTACAATTAATTGTTGACATGGAAAAAAAATCAAAGAAAAAGTTGGAGTACTTCAAACTTAGATTTGATTTTTAATCTAAATTTCCAATCTTAAGATAATTAATTTATGGCCGTACGAGTTGGGGTTTGATGGGAGTCAAAACAAATTTTGGTAGCTTGAAGTGGAGAAGGTGGGCAGAGAAGAAGACGAATTGGTTGTCCTTTGTCCTCTCATATAGAAAATTAACAAGCACACTGAGTTCCAAAGAATGTCTTTAAGAGAGAATGACTCCTAATTTAAATCCAAAAAGAAAACTTGACAAATTAGATGTATGTTTGCTTGGGGGTTGGGGTTCTAAATATATAGTATTAACTTGGAACTATGCATGTAATTACTTGACTTGGGGTTTATTATATGAGTTTAAAGCCAAATTTCTAAATTTCGCCAACAACTAGTCATGTTGGTGATGTGGATTTAACATTAATTAATTTGAGAAATTATTTCATGTATTATTTATATTTTTCTTGTGATACAATAGATTTGAGCTTTGCAAAATGTTTTAATTTTTGTAAATTATTTTTTTAAATAGTTTTATAAGAAATTTTAAGAATACATTTTTTCAAGATAATATATTATCATCATGTATTTATATAGCTAACACAATTTTTGTAATATTCTACTTTAATTAGTTCGACATCGCGAGTATGTGTTAGTTAATAGGGCTTGATTTGTATTACTATCAATTTTAGCTTAAGCAATTTAATTTTGGAGATAAGATAAAGCGGACGGTGACTACCACCGATTTTTTTTAAAAACTCATAGATATAGTATTGTTTACTATTTTCATGCCCTCACTATCTTCTTCTCCTTCTAGCTGTGCACTTCAATCTCTCCATTTCTTTACTAAGATTAATTAATTAGGCAAAAAGAAATGACATCTTAGAAACGAGATGCGGCTTCAACATAAATGAGATAACACACTCCTTATAAATGAGATAATACATTTGTCCAATTCCTAGCTTATTAGATGTTTTATATCTTCTTGATACATTCATATATGCATCCGGAGCAGCAAAATATAATTGAGATAATATATTTGTGCAAATTTCCGATTTATGATTTTTATTCCAAAAGCCATATTGGAGTTTTTCTTCTTTAACAATTCTTCTTCTTCCTTCTGTATTTAAATTTTATTAAAAATTTAACTAAATATATTTTAAAATTTTTATTATAATTATAATTTATTTCGTCGAGTAAATAACTAAATATATGGATAATTCTTTTAGTAATTGACTACATGAATAATTATTTAAATATTTTTAGAAGAATAAATAGTCTCCATTGCAACACAAATTTGAAGCTTATTTTTAAAAATTTATGTATTAATTTGCTTTCGCTGGTAAAAGTTTTTGAATCCGTCACTGGCCACTAATATACTAGTCTCACATGTCACCTACATTAGTAAAACTAATATCTCAATTTAGTATGGATCTTGATTAAACTATGATTCAAACGTAGATGATATGAATAGTTTGTCCCCAACCTAGCAAACAACTAGTCAAGAAGGTATGTCACAATTAAACCTACTAGGTTCTAACGTGCATAACTTCATCACTTTGCATCTAGTGTCATGCTTATGTCGTCTACCATTGATAGTTCTAGCCAACACATGTCCACATTAAATAATCGAGTAATCATTATTTCATTCCATTATATTTATTTTCTTTTTAAAAAATACATTTTATTGTTAAAAACTTTGTTCGGAAATATTTAATATATGTATTTAAATTTAATCAATTTAAATCGATCTAGGGATGACAAAAGTTAATGAGTTAACTGTAATTTCTATGGATAATCAAAATTGGAACCATTTAAAAATCCACTAATTAAAATCAAAATCAAAATCAAAATTATTTTATTTTAAATATTATATTTAAAATCGAAACCAATTTATTATCGATTATCGAAAATCAATTATCCGCATCTAATCACGATTGATATCCGAAACTCGAAATAGAAATGAATCGTGAATTCACTATCCTAAATCGGCCGAATTTTATAATTTTATTAATCGATTATTCACGATTAATCAATTTCAATTGTCATCCCTAGGAGGATAGGATGGGTAGTCCAAATTGAATACATTGTTGTGAACTATTTTAAGGTTGACCTCGGACCCGTCTGTAGTTTGACCTAAAAGACCTTGGTACATATATTTCACAAAGTACAGTATTTTTTATCTCCGCCAAGTGTCTCCACACGTGGCCTTAGCAAACAAAAGTGGATACTGTACCCATTTTTGTGGCTAATTATAATTTTGATGCTTATTTTGTAATTATTGCTTCCTACTCTCTCAACAAGTTTAGTGGTTGCCTTCAACCATATATGCATTCTTTTCGCTTGCTTAATTCCCATAAAACATAATGCCAATATAGTAAATTATGATTTGAATTACATATTTTGAGTATTTTTCTTAGAGGAATGCAGAGAATCACAAATTGGTTCTTCAAATAGGAAAAAGAAAATTCAACAACGAATAGAATATGAAAATTAAAAGCTCAAAATTAAAAAAGAAAATTGTCATTAGTGATAACCTACTCAGGACACCACTTATATGCTCTGCTGATACTGCCTCACTATAATAAAATTATTATATATCGATATCAATATTTTGACGCTTGTTGTAAGTGTCGAAATATAAAATTATTTTAAAAAATTAATACAATAAATTTCGATGTCTATTGAAGGCGTCGAAAAAATTTCGACGCATGGATACCGGCGCCCGGTATCCACGGGTTGGCCCCGCCAACCCGTTAACCCGCGCCAACTGGCGCGGGTAAGCGAGCGCGGGTAAGCGAGCGCGAGCGAGCACGCGCTCGCCCAGGCAGGAGGCGGGAAATCTCTTCTACCTGAAATCTCTCGCCTCCTGTAGTTTTTTCTTTAAAGAAAATTAAAATTTTATTTATTTTGATATATATATTTCTATTATTTATACTTCTTCCTTAATTTTTTGCTTTAAATTTACAAATATTGATGATATGAATATTGTTCTATCAAACAGACCTTGGTTTCTTAATGGCCAAGTCCCGCTACTTATTCCTTGGAAAACCAACTTCCGATCATTACTTAAGAAAATTGACACCATTCTAATTTGAATGCAATTTTCGGAATTGCCAGTGGAATATCTCCAAAAAGACATTCTGTTCAAACTTGCTTCATCAATAGGGTAGCCAATAAAGGTTGATGAAGTCACTAATAGAGGGTCAATGGCTAAGTATGCTAGAATCTGCATTTTATGAAAGCTGAACAATAAGGTTCCGAATGATATCTGGATAAATTGTATGGGCTGCAGGATCTGACAACCTATAGCTTTTGAAAACATCCCTAAACTCTGTTATGGATGCGAAAAATTGGGTCATCTGGCTGAATCTTGTTTTGAAACCATCAAATCTAATGCAGCTATTGGTAAGTCAACTAACAATGATGAAGAAGGCATACTTAAAGTTAGCAATGATACTGGAGCTGATTCCAAAGAGGAAAGCAAGGATGCTGAAATATATGGACCTTGACAGCTGGTCAGTAGTAAGAGAAAGAATGGTGCCAGGAAAAATGATAGCTTAAAATCAAAGTCTGTTGTTCAACATGAAAAAAAGAGCTGATTCAGATAAACACATTGTTCTGGATAATGTGAATGCTGAAAATGGAATGGTTCCATAAATGGCCAAAGAAACTTCTGTCCAAACTGATAATGAGATGAATGGTTCACTCCCAGTCTTTATGAAAGAGCACCAAATTGTTCATTGGAGAACCTATTTAGTAAATTGGAACAGAATAAAGCTCAGACATTAAGTAGTATGTCAGTCAATTTTGCCACACCAAAATCTAGGATAGTTAAAGTACCTGTAGATACAGATAAAGAAATTGAATCCCTCCATAAAAAGATGACGGAGATCTTTGAGCTTATTGTCAGCGAAATAAAAGGGGATAGTGTCATTGAACGGGAGGATATGGATGTTGATTTATCTATCAACTCCCATTTGAGAAGCTCAAGGAGGAGGAAACCTGGTTCGCAAAATGTTCACATTTCTAGTTTTCCCTTTGATGTAAAGCAAAACAAAGACAAGAAGAGAAGGTACTCCCATGATTTAAAGACTGCACAACCAGATGATGACCCCTCTCAAAACCAGGGGATGAATACTTCAAACACCCAGTGATGATGAAAATATTATCCTGGAACATTAGAGGAGGACTTAAGGTTGTTGCATGGCATCACCTTAAGATCTTAATGGATAATAAAGAGCCAGATTTTGTTCTACTGGTTGAAACTCATCTAACATAGTCCAACTCAATATTATGTATAAATAGATTTGGGCCTAGCTGGTCTGACACTTTTGTGGCTTGAGATGGTAGATCTGGTGGCATCATACTAGCTTGGAAAACACTTTGTTATGATGTTAAAAAAGTTTTTGAATGTAGCCAACTTCTGAATGCCATGGTTTATCCCAAAAATGGTAAACCTTGGCTGTTGAGTGGTATCTATGCTAGCAATAAGCCCGCAGATAGAACTTTGATATGAAATTTCCTGGGTAAACTTGATCCGGATAATCTACCATGGTTAATCATAGGAGATTTTAACTGTATTGATAATCAGGAAGATAAAAAGGGGGGTATTCATTTTAAATGGGGGCCTTCCAACAGTGCATTCAGAGATATGTGTTTAGAGATCGATTTATCTGGTGTCAGATGCTATGATAGCAGTTTTACATGGTGCAACAATAGGCTTGGCACAAGGAGAATTTCAGCTAGACTTGATAAAGCTTACATTAATTGGAGTTGGGTCAATAATTTCAGCAAGAACTTTGTGTATCATCTTTGCAAAATTGCTTCTGACCATAAGCCTATTATACTCATAGCTGAGAAGGAAAACAGAATCAGGAATTAAAAAAGAGATTTTATTTTTGAACACTTTTGGCTTGACTATACAGAAGTTGAGCAGATTATTAGAAACCTTTGGATGCATAGCAATGATGATGTAAATGGCATGTTGGGGACCAGTCATTGCCTAAACTCTTTGGGGAATAAACTCACTACTTGGGCAAAACAAAATGTTGGCAACCTTGATAGAGAACTTAAAGAAGCCAAGGCTAAGCTTGAAAAGCTAAACCATTTAGATGAACTGGGTCTCTGCAATGATCAAGACATCATAAATATGCAATGCCTATCAAATAAAGTGATGGTTCTCAATAGGCAGTTGCACATTTTGTGGTGGTCTAAAGCCAGAACAAAATGGTTAGATGAAAATACCAAAAACACCAAGTTTTTTCATGATCTTGCTAAATTCAAAAAAAGCAGGAATAACATCATTTGTATTAAAGTGGATAAAGACATAATTGAAGACCCTCGAGATATTGCAAACGTTTTTGCCAACTGGTACAAGGGACTGTGGAGCAATGATCCTGTAAACATTATGCAGGATGAATGGAAGCTGACAAAGGAATTAAAATGGAAAAAAATTCCTAACAGAATGAAAGAACACCTTTGCAGTAACTTCACATTTGATGAAATTTGGAAGATGGTCAATGGATTGGGAAGAGGAAAGACACCTGGACTTGATGGATACAATGTAGAGTTTTTTGTTAACTATTGGAGTATAGTTGGGAACTCTATTGTGACTGCTTTGTAGGAATTTAGGACTACTGCCACCATTCCTAATACTTGGGGTTCAACTTGATTTTTATCCCCAAAAAGGAGGGTCCTATGAGTATCACTGACTATAGACCCATTGCTTTATGCAATGTGGTCTATAAAATTCTGTCTAAAGTAATTGTTAACAGAATTCAACCTTGCATTAAAAGACTGATTTCTAAGGAACAATATGCATTTATTGAAGGCAGGAGAATACACGACAATATACTCATTGCTAGTGAAATAATTAGTATTATTCACAGGTCCAAAAGGAAAAAGCCTTACATTGTGCTCAAGGTAGATCTTGAGAAAGCTTTTGATGGGATTTCTTAGAAAGCAGTAAAACGAATTCTTAGTTTCATGAATTTTCCTGATTCTGTCATAAGTTGGATCATGTCCTGTTTGGAATCTGCCCGCTTCAACTATTGTATCAATGGAGTTACATCAGTCAACTTTTCTAGTTTCAAAGGGGTAAGACAGGGTGACCCCTTGTCACCCTATATTTTTATTATCATGCAAGAGTTACTTTCTAGAATTTTGAATGAACAAGTTGAATTGGGTTACATAAAAGGTTTCAAGTACATGGACATTAAGGTCGGTCATCTCTCTTTTATTGATGACTTGCTGATAATTATATAGGGCAGTATAGAGAATTGCAAAAAAGTTCAACAAATACTAGACCTCTATCGCAGACTAATTGACCAGAAAGTTAACAACAATAAATCTGAAGTTTTCTTCCCTAAAAATTATTCAAGCAGTCTTAAAAAAGAAATTTGTGAAGAATTTAGGGTCAAAGAAGGTGTGTATCCAATAAAATATCTTGGGTCCTTCTTTGGACCTCAAAAACTTGATGAAAGCCACCAGGAAATTGTTCTAACTAAAGCCATATCTAGAGTTGAGGGATGCGCTGGTAAAAAGATTTCCCAAGCTGGCAAGATAGTGTTATTAAATACTATTATCAACTCCATTCCAATTCATAACCTTGCTACCACTTGGATCAGTAATAGCACTGTCGTCAGATATCAAAGTATTGCCAGAAAATATCTTTGGTGCAATGGCAATTCAAAGAAAGAATTTCACCTTATTGGTTGGAGTAAGGTCACTATCAGAAAAGCACAATGGAAGTTTGGGCATAAAAGATTTGGGTACAGTCAAATATTCTATTCATGCCAAGAAAATCCTGCCTTTCCTAAACAAAGAAAAATATTTATGGTTTAGAATTCTCATTGCCGAATATAGGAACTATCATCCTTGGTCTTTTGACAAAAAATCTATTTACTAGGCCTTTAAGGGCATACATGAAGCCATTCAATGGCTAAACGATGGATTAAGAATCAGGATTGGTTCTGGAAACAATGTTGATACTTTAAAGGACCCTTGGATCTCCAATATTCCAATTAACAAATGGCCTACCTACATCAATATGGATATCCAAGACAAATATCAGAAAGTCTCGAGTCTTATTAAAAATAGTGACTGGGATTATGAATTGGTATTAGAGCTCTTTGGGGAATGACACTTCAATAACATTGTTCAGATCCATATTTCTAATAGAAATACCAAAGACAGGTGGATTTGGAGTACAGATGAGAAGAGTTTTCTTAATTGCATATCTGCATACAATTATCTAAAGGGTAAACACAATGATGACATTAACACAAATCACAACTGGAAAAAAGTTTGGAGTCTTAGGGTTATACCTAAAGTCAAAACTTTCATCTGTAAGTTGCTCTGGGGCAGATTGCCTATATCTACTCACTTAGCCAAATTCAGCAAGATTATCCCAAGCTGCTGCCATGTCTGCAACAAAGGAACTGACAGTCTAATCATATTTTATTTGAATGCATATTTGCTAGGTACTTCTGGGACAAAATTGAGCATGATCTTGGCCTTTGCTTCAAATTTAAAAAGGGCTGGAGTAGTGGAGAATGGCTTAAGGAGGTACTAATGCAACATCTGATGTTGATCACTGGTCTATGGAGCTCATAGCGGCATCCCTGTGGAACCTCTGGAAGAACAGGAATAGTATTTGC
Organism: Canna indica; assembly: GCA_034359265.1. Lineage (NCBI taxonomy): Eukaryota > Viridiplantae > Streptophyta > Magnoliopsida > Zingiberales > Cannaceae > Canna > Canna indica. The sequence continues at coordinate 71,435,684 of CP136894.1, read as the reverse complement.
TTTCAAAATATTAGAATTGGCTTGAATTCAATGCTCTATAAAATTGTCGTTGATGTTAATTGAAAAAGCAGAACCAATAGCTCTGGAAATGATAAAACTAAACATGTGGAGTTTGATGTTATGGAGCAAGTCCAGCATTCCAATTGCAACTATAAAATCTTTTGTGATGCTGCTTGGAAAGATAAGGATTCTGATACAAGAGTTGGCATTTACATAACAGATGAATTTAGAAAAGAAACTACTAGCAATTGTTTCAAGAAAAGAACTTATTCTCCCCTCTCTGCAGAAATGTGGGCCATATGGCATGGCTTGCAAAAAATTACTGATTTAAAGTTCAATAACACCTGGATATTCTCTGACTGTTTGCAGGTTATTAATATCCTAAATAAAAAAGAAAAGCCACCCTGACATCTTTTCAGCTTGGTCAAAGATATCTGGTATCTTAGCAGTCAACTACAGGTTAACAAATGACTTCATGTAAAGAGAGAATTTAATTTGAATGCACATTTGCTTGCTAAGAAGGCAATATCCAATCAGCCTAGTAGTAGTGGATCAGCTAATGCTTTATCAAATTTGTATGATGAGGAGGAGGCAACCGTTGAAAACCTCAAATATCATAATAGCAAGGTCATTCAAAAGGGCATTGAAAAGAATGCTTCCTCAGGGGTGATTAAACCCGTTGCAAATACTGTGAATACAAATTCTTATATAGAGGTTTTGTTTTCTGTAAATGAAGAGTTATCAGTTTCGGATACTATTTTTCCACCTCATGTTAGAGGTGTAGACAATTTACATTCTGAAAGTGTACTGTTAGTGTATTGTAAAGAAGGATGTTCTGATTTTAATAAAGTCACTGAACTGGGTGTAGGTAATGCTTGCAATGAAGTGGCCGGGGGTGCACGTCCAGGAACTACTGCCTCTTTTACCCATGAATTTCAAGTAGAGCCTTAGCCTAATTTAGTTTTTTTTATTAAAAAAAAATCATGTCGCTCCTTGGGCATTATAAATAATCCTTTATTTGGTCGTCAATTCGACCTCCATCATTTGATTCAATTTTGGATTTAGATTCATGGTTCTGGCGTTTATCGATTAACAAAATAGTTTAATTTTATTTGGTAAAAAAAAGAAATTAAAAGAATGTAGCTTAATTAGGTAATGCTGCATTTAAAATAATTTTAGTGAAGACTTTGTGTTTGTCTATCATTTCCTATTGATGGAATCATATGCGAGAACAGTTAATGCACTAAACTTCTTGTACTAAATTATTGATAATTGAACCTCTCTTATGAAAAAAAGATTATATATTTCACAAAATTAAGGAACCTCTATTATGGGGCATTTGGTTCCTGCAAATGCAAATACTGTAAAAAGTATTTGCATGCAAAAGTAAATATACGCGAATAGAAGTTGCAATCTACTATTTAGTTGCCCGCAAATAGACTTGCAATTTTTATTTGCAGACGTGTTTTCTTGGCCGCAAATAGAGAAGAGAGAGATTATTGCAGGTGAGAAAGAGATTATGACGGATGGCAAAAAAGATGTCTCGAGTGAGAGGATCGAAAGCTATTGTAAGCGAGAGGAAGATGAAAGTTGTCATAAGTGAGAGAAGGGTTTCGCAAGCGAGAGTGAGAGGGAGGTTGTCGTGAGCGGGAGAAGGCTGTCGTGAACAAGAGGAGGTTGTCACAAGAGTTGTGAGCGAAGAGGGAGACAGTAGTAAGCCAGAGGAAGCCCTATTATTTGCTGGTTGTGAATTGTACTTGTGGACTTTTTGTGTTGCAACCCAATTTGCAGCCTGTAAAAGTCTAATGCTGTAATTAATTTAATTGCAGCTAACTAAATAACTTAATTAATCAAATACTGCAAATATAAATGTTGGAATCCTATTTGCAGGCAACTAAACAATCTCTTAAAGAAAACTAAAAGATTATATATTGTCATATTTCTTCTATGGTCACTCATTGTCGAAGCAAATATCTCCTAGGACAGCGCACGACAAAAATAACGACAAAGCTCAAGAACTAAATATCAAATATCCATATCCATTTTAATGGTGCGGATACAGATCAAATGTGATGCGAATGTGATTTTTATTCACATATACAAATAAAATTACCAACCCTTTCTCTGTTGAGTCTGGAAGGTCAAGACAAACACTACAAGAGATTGTTTATTTAGTGACAATTAATTAGTAGCAATAAGATAATTGCTATCAAATAACTTAAAGAGAGCAAATTTTTTTACATCATTTAGTAACTATTGTTAAAAACTCTATAAAAAAGTTATAGATTTATATATATATATATATATATATATATATATATATATATATAGTTGTTATTATTTTTATTTTTACTAGCGATGGTATAAATTGCTTCTAAAGCCTTTTAATGATAATGGATCTAACGAAAATTCATTAATTGCTGGTACAAATTTTTGCAATATTTGCAATTACTAGCAAACGTCGCTAAAAGATCAAATTATATTAGTGGAATAAAATTCATATATAACATGTAAATATTTGTCTTTCAAAAGCACTCGAAATAATTAAAAAGAAATTTTTCATATATTCATTTATAATAATTTAAATGAATATAATTACAATTACATAAGTTTATAGTATTGTTATAATCAAAAGCATTACTATTAACTTGTAGCACTGCTGCATTCAGAGTAACATCGTTATAAATAATAAATCATCAGTGTAAAGCATAAATCATTACTACAAACCATAAATCACCGTTACAATCAACATATACAAATCACAATCACAGTTTTGAAGACAATAAAATACTTCTTCGAGCAATAACACGAAGACACTAAGAATACCTTCAAAAATTAAAATCACAGCGGCACGCTGGCACCAAGGGCTCTTCAAAATCATAGCGGCATAACAACACCAAAATCAAAAGGGTAAATTACACTGATCTCCTCTCTATTTGTTCAGGTGACACTCACCTCCCAGTGTAATATTTGTAGGGGTGGTTTGTGTAATATTTTTTCGTTAGTATGAGAGGTTTGTGTAATCTTTTACAAAACTCAGGGGGTTACGAGATAAAATTACAAATAGAGAGGAGGTCGGTGTAATTTCACTAAACCTCAGGGGAGATCAGTGTAATTTACCCAAACCAAAACTCTCATATTCAACAACAAGCTTCAAAATCACTAGGGGTGTGCATAGGTACCGAGAAGATCCGAAATCGGTTGGAACCTAGCTACCCGATCGGCTAGGTTCAAAGTAGACCCGAATTAAATTTGGGTAGGGGCCGAGAAAAAAATTAAGGAACTGGTTAAAATCGGTTCCGAATCCAAATCCAACACATAAGGTACCTGGAGCCTATACCGTGGAACATGTTCATTTATAGGTTCTAGGGTATAGGTTCCAACACGGTACCCTATTGGAACTTGTACATTTACAAGTTCCAACAATGTACCAAGAACTTGTATATTGGAACCTGTAAATGAACAGGTTCCAACAAGGTATTCGGAACCGAAATCGAAATATGCGGCTCCGAGTATAGTCCGATTCTAGGTTTCAATAGAGTAGAGTCCGATTCCAAAACTTAGAAATCACGAAATCAAAACACAAAACAACATAAACACGAAATCAAAAATACATGGTACCCGGACCCGCTCACCCCTCAAAATCACGAAATCAAAACACAAAACAACATAAACACTCCACAAAAAACCGTCCTAGCGAACCTAAGATGACCTATAACATGCTATTCACATAATTAAAACTTGATAAGGAAAATTTTGATCAAAATTCTACCTTAGCTCAATGATAATTTCATCCCGCGCAAAGCTCGCCCCCTGACCACTAGGGGTGAGCATTGTCAGTTCAATGAATCAACCGACTGAACTGACCGTTTAATTGACCAAAAAGTGTAAGAATCAATTAATTGTTTATCAAACTAATTTTTTCGATCAACCGACTAAATTAATCCAAAAAAATGGTTTGGTTTGGTTAATTCACCATTTAATCGAATTTTAAATCTAGGACCAATTATACGAATCGAATACCTTCGAAGTGATTAAGTGACGTCACCTTTGGGTCCTTCGGAGAGCCACAGAGAGCTGGCCAAAGGTGATGGTGAAGAAGAGGGGTTCGAGACCTTCGGACTTTAGGTGCAGGTTGCGGCGGGAGAAGAAGTTGGTGAAGATGAGGTGCGATGAGGGTGAAGGAAAAGGGGGAGAGGCACACAAAGAGTCAGTCGGAGATGTCGAGGTGAGGGTCGAAGAAGAGGTCGAGAGGGAGATGAGAGGAAAGAGATTTCAGGACCGTCGGGTGCAAGAGATGAGGCATGACGAGAGGGAGATGATGTGTGATGAGTGCAAAGGAGAAGGGGGAGAGGCACGTAGAGCTAGCGCGTAGTCGGTTGAAAATGTGGTTCGAAGAAGAATCTGAATTTTTAAATTTGATGATTGTGATAGAAGGGGATGGGGAGAGAGGGCACGAGAGAAGGAGGAATTGAGGGTGATATGACATGAGAAAAGAGATCATTGGGGTGACGAGATTTTATTAATTTAGGAATTAGGATATGATAGGAAATATCGGGTGGGGAAGGGGTTACAATTGACATTATAATTAATTTTTTGATAAATTCGATTAAAATTATTTTTTTATAAAAAAATTAATTGAACCAAATCGAAAATCAAATTCTAAAAATGGATTAACAATTAATCAAATCAAAATGATAGTGATTAAATTGGTTCAGTTAATTAATTAGATTCCATTTCGGTGAGTTAATCAATTTTTTGGATGAAGGAGTGAATTTTGCTCACCCCTACTGACCACTCGGTTGTCTATGGTAGCTGCTATTAGGGTGCTCCTCTCAAATAAAAATTTAGATTTAATTAATCTTTATATTAACCTAAGTTTAGATACATTTACAAAAAAAAATGACAAAAAAAATTATTTTCACAAATAAACCTTTGCATGGTAAATAAATTTTAAAAAATATTATATATATATATATATATATAATACAAATAAATATTTTGGTTTTGGGATATATATATATATATATGACAAAATTAAGGTACAATATTAATAGTTGAATTTTTACTACATCTCCAAATTTAAACGCTCTTAAAAAAATTAAAGGACCAATACAATTATACAATTATTCGAATAAAAAATAATACAAATGGTATAATTTTTATCAAATTATTTTATTGTGATAATATGAAATGAACGCATGGGACAATACTAATTTTGATATTCAATTTCATGCGAAATGAACATGAGTGTACCAAACAGTTTGGAAAACGAATAAATCCTATATATTTTATCAATGAATCATACTCTATATTCCAGATAAAACCAACTTATATAATTAATTAACAACAATAAAACCAAACAAAAAGTTATTTAAAGCAAATCAAACACACGATCGAGAGTATTCCAAAAGAATCCTACCCATAACCCATGCCTTCATCCCTAACCCTAACCACACTTGACCTAATACTAGAGGTTGAATTGACCAATATATCTATCTGTCTACCCTACGTACATAGACTCCGAGACCGCTAAACTTGTACACTATCAATTAAATTTCCTTCGGCTGCTGCTCCGTTGATTAAGGCACATACATCACTAATTTCCACACCTAGATATTTGTCACTAATTGGAAAGATGAAAGAGAAAAATTAAGAGTATACATGGCAAAACTTAGTACACTGATAATACACATGTAAGGTTGACTACAAAGTTAATTAAAATGGAGAAAATAAATTGAAGAGGACCACAACGTACGTACACCTACATGGATCGGTATATATATATATATCTTTGTGGTTTGATCACAAGCTGGCATGCACGTAAGGGAACATGTAGGTCAACGATCATCTAGATGCACTGCACTACTTTAAAAGCAATTAAGTCAAAGTGTGTAAAGAAACCCTCCTTTTATGGTACACATTATAATGCGTGTCCATGTATTGTATGCATGGGGGGTTTAATTTGACTTGTTTTGGCCACAAATATTGTGTGAAGTCCTGGAGCTAATAATGACAAGTAGATTGAAAGTGAAGTGCTATGATACAAGGATTGCTATCAGCAGGCCCTGACCGTCTAAAGTGGTTAATGAAGAGGATGGAGAAAAACTTTATATATATATTTTGCTATCCAATCACTATACAAATTTGCTAATGAATAGAGATGATTTGGTACGAAATGGTACTTTTTGAGTATGGCATGAATTGTAATTTGGAATCATAGTGAGGCTTTGATGTGTACAGGGTTTTGGCTGTTGGTGAGGTGTTGTTTAATTAGTTCACATGATCGAAGTATTTTTATTGTGTGAACAGTTGGCGAGGGTGTTGTTTAGTCTAAGGTGGCTGATTTGTAATTTATTGATTAAACTTCTTTGAGAATTTCTTGGAAAATGTTAAAGATATATTTGATCCAAATTAATCAAGGAAATTGCAATTAACTTGTTATGATCCAAATTTTTTTGCATGTGGGAAGTTATCACTTTTCCCATTTTGCATATTTTTTATTGATCAAATAAGTGAAAACAACAAGTTATGGATTAAAATAAAATATGAATAGAATAATATTTATATATGATATCTAATATTTTTTCGTTTATTATCAAATCCAATTCTTTTTTATCCAGCAAAGAAAACATATCATAAGTGCCCGGAATCTCAATTGACTAATTAGAAAAATACAAATTTTCTTTTTCAAACCAAGGAAATTGAGGTAATTATGTTTTGTTTTGTAATTAGATCAACATGGCTTATAATTTCTTGCTGTTTACATTGAAACAATGCATCCTAACTGTGCCTGTACCCAAGGTTCATGGGACCTTTCAGATGGTATAATTAACATGGTGGACCCACTCTTTGCTAGTCCTTGGTTTCTCACTTAAAGTGGTGTCCTAAGTGCATGAGATCCTTGAGTAAATTAAGTTCAGACTTTGTGCTAGTTCAGATATGTTTTTTCTGATGTTCTAAAGTAAGGATGACATGGGTAGCTAGGATTTAGGGATTGGTGCCTTCTTTTAGATATTTGTTAATTATATATTGGATTAGGTGAAATAATAATTCAAATAATTTTTTTTAAAAAAAATATATATAAGTCAAAACTTATCATCCCAAAAAGTTAATTATTGCAAAAAGAATCTTCAATTTTCGTATCCGATGAGAATCAAACATCCTTTCAAATGTCACAAACTTAATTATTTGATATCGTATCTTGATTTGATCTTGCAAGTCTTCAAAATTTTCTTGCAATTTTGTTTGAGAATATTCAAATAAAAATCCAAAAGATATAAGGCAAATATTAAACCTTCTCATCCCACGGAAATTTACTGCAAAAAGAATATTCAATATTTGTATCATTTTTTAATAAGACTAAAAAAACACGAACCTTTCAAATGTCATGAACTTATTTGACATTGTATCTTGATTTTGCAACTCTTCTCCTAATGTTTAAAATTATTTAAAGTGATCATTTTAATTATAAAAATTTATTTTAAAATTTTCAAAACATCGTAATAAATTTAAATTAGTGAATGAAATAGTCATTTGAATTTAAAGTGATCATTTTATGACTTTTTTGAATTTTATAATACTTTTTCATGATTAAAATAGTCATTTGAAACTATTAAAAATAGTCATTTGATCATGAAAATATATTTTAAAATTTTTTAAAAAAATATTAAAGATTTCGTTCACTAATTTAGATTTTTTGTGATTTTTTTTAAGATTTTAGTTAAAGGGCATTTTGGATTTTTTTTTGAATTTAATTCTATTTTTCAAAATTTCAAATACTATATTTTGATTTTGGAAATTTAAAGTTTCATATTCTGATTTAGAAAAATTGCTGATTATACTTTAGGTTATCAAAATATATATTTTTTTCGTCTAGTCCCTTAAAATATCTCATTTTTTCTGTTTGATCACTTTTTAACCCATGTCATTAATTATTATCATATTGACATTTAATAGTAAAAGTCAATGAAAAGTTAACGGATGGACCAAACGAAAACGAAAATATTTTTTGAGAGATTAAACAAAAAAAAATTTAAAAAGAAAGGACTAAACGAAAAAATATATAATATTTTGGGACCAAAAATATATAATCATGCCTAAAAATTAAGATGCACGTGTGGGTCACACAAAGTATTGTTCATCCGAAGCATTGAATTAACTATAAAAAATAAAGATAAATTAATTTTTCAAGAGTAAAATTTTAGTTTTTTTTTCGATTAAATTATTTTTCAAGTGAATCATGAGCAAGAAATTAAACTTGGTTAATTTGAACCACATGGGAAATATAATCATAGTTTATTTTTTTCTTAAAAAAGAAGAATCTTATTAGAACTTTTAGTTTGATTCGTTTAACTTTTTAGGTTGAGCCAAACAAAGAACATGCCATTCATGTAAAATGATCTGTAAACTGGTATGAATCACATGAAACAAAGTAGGAATAATGGACAAAATTAAGAAACATTATTATTTGGCTTTTAATTTGGTGAAGTGGAGTGCACTAAGAGATGTGCTTGGAGTACAACACTACAACCTAGCCAGCTCCCTTTTGAGATCAGCCATGTTTCTCGAATGGCTGCTTGTCTGCTACTAAACAATGCAAAGCTCTTCAACAACTGCTTCAAAAAGTGCCTTCATGGCTTTTAAGGAAAAGTTAGGAGATGATTAATTATTAGATCTGACTCCAAGTGTCCTATTTGGAAAGCCTGTAAAGATATATTTATTTCTTGGATTTTTGATTCGGAAATGAATAATTTAAATAGAATTATACAAAAATTTTAATAATTTTATTTTTAAGAAAAAAATTGTAACACCAAGTCCCAAGGAGGAAGAGTATATTTAGTAGAGGTGAAGTTCAAAAATCTTATATTCTCTTATAGATTTTAGATTTGGATCCTATTCTATTGGGACCTGAAACTGAAATATGTGATGTAGTATAAATTTTGGGTACTTTATTGGAACATATAAATGAATAAATTCTAAGGTACATATTTCAATTATTTTATTGGAACCTGTTCATTTATAAATTTCGAATATCTTATTGAAATTTATTTATTTACAAGTTTCGGATACCGATTCTGATTTCGATTCTGGGTATGTGATGTGTTAGATCCGAAATCGAAATCGATGTTAACCGGCTCCTTAATTTTTATCCTGAATTTTATCCGAATTTAATTCGGATCTATCTGATATCCATGCACACCCCTAGTATTTAGTAAATTTTAAAAAAGGAAAATTTCTAATTTAGTCTCTTAAATTAATAAATTTATAATTTAATACATTGGTGAAATTTAATCTTTTCCTACTAAATAGCATATGATATGTCAAATCCAAAATGGAGGTGCATGTCTTCTTCACTTGCATGCGTAAATGGTGGAAATAACTAGTGAGGAAGTAGATTAATGAATATGGCAGGGTTGGTGAATGAATAAAATTAATATGACCATTTTAACCTTAATATTCTCATTATTTACACTAATTAACAAGTGCAGAACACGTGTATAATTCATTTCAAATCCGACGACATATATTGTTTTTTGTTGGGAAATAAATTTAAGTAATTAAACTCATTTATCAAACTTCCATGCAGGGGTGTCCAGTGTTCGGTTCAACCCGAACCGAATCGAAAAACCGAACTGAATTTTTTGGTTCAGTTCAGTTTCAACGGTTACAGGTTCGGTTTTTGATCCGAACCGAACTGAATTTTGAGTTTCGATTCGGATTCGGTTCCCTGAATTCGGAAACCGACCCGAACCGAAAATCGAATTAATTAAAAAATAATATATTTTTTAAAAATTTTAATCCAGATAAGTAAATGAGTATTAGAAAATAATTTTTAATTTTTAATTGAATTAATTAAAATTTCGGTTTTCGGGTTGAAAACCGAACCGAACCGAATAATTTTGGTTCGGGTTAGATCGATTTAGGCATAATTCGATTCGGGTTCGGGTTGGAATTCGGGTATAATTTTTTTTTTTATTTGATTAATTTCGGTTTGGTTCGATTCAGATTGAAACGAATGGATTGCCCGTCCTACTTCCATGACTAAATTAAAATTCTATTAATTTTAAAAATTAAATTGAAATTTTGTTAGTTTCAGATATTAAACTGACACTCGACAAAGACTTGGGACTAAATTATTATTATTTTTCATTAGAAAATTACAATTTCATTCCTATGTCCTAATAAAATATAATCAAAGTAGTAATTAGTAAATCATCATCCGACTTGATGCTAATGAATTTAGATAATAATAACATAATTATACCTTTATTCAAAATCACCCTTCCTTCAACCAAATAAAAAGAAAGAAAGTAGGACAGAAAAAGTAGCAAAACATGCACAATGGCAACCCTAAAACAGAGACTTGGTAGCCCGATGGATATTGGGCCAATTTGAGTACAAATTTACCTGACTGAACATGATCAAAATTCCTATAGAAATCTCTTCAAAATATTTGGGCTTGAACTCTCCCAAATCCTCTTTGTTAGCAACAATTACACTTAGATTGTTTGTTTTCGGAGATAATTTCTAATTTTTTGAACCTGAATAAGAAACATAGTCTACAAGGATTTGAATTTTACCGTATAATCGAAATAATTTCATATATGCTAATAGTAAGGGCATTAGTTTGCATAGTTCGACCTAAACTTGCCTGAATTCAAGTTCAATCCTAGCTCATTTAGGGCAAACATTACCTTTTAATAGCTTGGCTATTGTTTCACTCCAATGCAACAAGATGATGAAACTTTCATACTCACTCAAGCTAAACACAACAAGAGAAAACATCTACCAAATTGAAACTTGAAAGTGATGTAGAATAAAATATCCTCCTATTTCCAGTAAGTATACAAATAACTCCTACAATGTAGCAAACAAGCAAACCGAACGGCCAAATTGTTGCCCTCCAATGATCAACTAAAACTGGAACCTGCTAGGCCTAGATTTGGTCATCCTGTTTTGTCCAAATGCTTCATCGTTATCGATCCTCCGGGCATTCCTATAAGCTGCGCATCCAACAGCATAGACGATTACGAGGATGATGAGCATGACAACATTGATCACTGAGACCTTCCTCCAGCTATGCCTGAGGCTTGCAAGAACCCCAGCCTTGCATGAGTCACACTGATAGCACAACAGCTGCTGGTCATTGCTCCACTTGATGCAGTCTTGATCATTCACTGCTAGCCCGGCCACTGGAGTCCAGAATGTCTCGTTCACGTATGTGTAGCCACAGGAAGTGGGTGGCTTGCAGCAACCAGACTGCAGTAAGAGAACAGCCAATTAAGTTCATCTTTATAACTGATTCTCTAAAGCTCTTTAGGAGTCTATAGTTCATTTATATAGCTTCCAAGAGTTTTCATATCCATCCAATATTTTGCTAAAACAAATGTCTAAATTCACAATCATCCAAAGATATGGCAAAATTTAGATCAGCTGACTAAGAACATGTGAGAGAGAATTTACAAATTAATATAAGATAGCTTGGAATTTGAAGTATAAAAATTAAAATAAAATCTTATCCCTGACAAGATATTTGAAGGTAGGACATGTAAGAGTAAGAAATGGCTCTCCACTCCAAGGAACATGTGCTATTGTGTCTATCTAATCCTGCAGGAAGAGGTAAAGCTCTTCCCATGCTACCTCTCTTCCTATGTGGCTCTCTGCTATTGGTTTAAAGCAGTGATAAGATATTCGAACTTAATGGCAGGGTCCCATTAATTGGTACTATAGAAAAAGACCTCATTCCTCAAAGATGCAGATAAGGTAGTCTTTTTTTGTGCTGGATAACAAAGAAGAAAAGATGCCCCTTTTTTTCTTAGTACACAAAGAATAAAGGGAATCTCATATGTTTAAGCTGAACTTCATCTGACAAATCTTCTTGTGAAAAGGGATTGTGTTGATACCAATATCTTATAATAGAAAGGAGAAAACTTTTTCTAAAATCATTCAGACAATTGTGTGGAATGCAATTGTTAAAATGATTCATTCCCCGAATTAGAAAGCAATCAATGAACACAATCAGACATACTCTTTTGCAGGAATCTGGATGAGATAAATAAACACAGGGAAAGAAGGAATGAAGAAGAAAGATAAAAGTGAAGGAAAAGCAAAATAACTTTACTTTTGGCCTTTTTTATCTAACTTTTTCAAGGTTATAGAAAAAAATAAAGAAATAGAGGGAAAATAGTACTGTCTTCTCCTCATCTGCTATGTTTAACTCAGATCACGGAAACCAAATTTTCATCCTTGCATTGATACAAAGGAAAACATCAAAGACACCAGCCATGATAAACTAAAATGAAGATGAGAGCACTGTAGAACACTGGAAATCATAAAAATTCACCAAAGATGACATATGACAATCTGCATTAATAACTCATAAAGAATGCAGAAATTTCGGAAAAGATGAAACCTTTCTCCTAAAGTGTCCATCTTTTCCGTTTAATATCACTAAAATTCATTTTACTTTCATCCAAAGGCACAATTTTTTAAAATACCCAATTTAGAAAATTCCAATCTTTTGCGTAGAGAAAACAAACAAAGAGAAGCTCGGATCACCTCGATGGGAGAGAGCTGCCTCTGGTAGAACGTATCGGCGGGCTCGGGCACCAGCACGCCCGTGGTGGGGTCGCGGACGTAGCGCGCCATGCGGGAGCACGCGTGGCCCTCGCGCAGGCACGAGCTGACCTTGTTCCAGTATCCGGGGCCGGCGACGCGGTCCTTGAGCCAACCAGAGTAGTCGGAAAGCTGGTACTCGAGGTAGCCGCGGCCGATGACAACCTGGCCGCGGCCGTGGTCGGTGACGGCGTAGGCGAAGATGACGAAGCCGAGGAGCGCGGCGACGACGACGAACATGGCGAAGAGGTAGATCCGCAGGAGCCAGGAGAGGCGGTAGCAGGCGCCGGCAAAGCCCATGAGCGAGATGACCATGATGGTGACGCCAATGATGATGATCGGCCACTGCAAGAATTGGAGGCAGTCCGTGGAGTTTGCCCGCGTGCTCAGCCATATGCCGCCGCCCAGTATTGGGATCGATATCAGGAACGTGATGAAGTTCACGGCCCCTATCAAGCTTGTGCTCCCTCGTATCATCTCTCTCTCTCTCTCTCTCTCTCTCTCTCAACTGAGGATAGTGTTAGCTTGGGGGAAGGATTATGGCTTGGATGGCAAGATAAATATGAGTAGGTGACATGAGCTCGTCAAGAAGCTCGTCATGAGGATATGCACCTATTGCTTCATCAATCAAAACTTGATGGAATATTAGTGATCATTCTTGGCCCAATGATGACATATAATTAAATTAGAATTTAATTAACTTATTAGCAATTTTGAAGTCACAATGCGTCTTTATCATTTTAAATAATTTACCACTCACTTTACAAGTTAAGGTCCCATGCAACCTCATGTTTTTATTCCATCCTTGAAGAAAAGACCACCATGACAACCCAGAGCACCACAAATCCTTCCCTTATCTCTCAATCCAACTATTTAACTTCAATTAAATAGTAATAATAATCATATAAACAGCTATCTAACGTCAAGATAATCTTATAATACTGGTCTTGTGGTTTTCAATCGTTCATTTGGTGTAAGAATATAAGATATTTTTTAAAAAAAGAGAGAGAGAAGGAAATAAACTTTGAAATTAAAGGTAGAGATTTTGAGTGGTTCTGCTGTGTGCAACGCCTGCCTTGAGGGAAAGAAAAAAAGGATAGAGGGCAAACTGCAAACATGCAATATGGTCATATGGATAGGGCATTCGAGTGGTCCATATGTAGATATTATCGAGACTTCACGTATTATTTTATATCAATTTCATAACTATTAAAAGTAGGGTTAAGACTAATTTTTGCCTTAGAATTATTGAAAATAGGATAAAAATATTTTAAAACTTTTTTTTGATTGATTTTTACCCTTAAATAAATGAAAATAATTGAAAAATATCATCGAACTATTATAAATAGATAAAAATACTCTTAAATTTTTTTTTGATAAATTTTTTATTCTTAGACAAACGTAAATAATTAAAAAATTAATACTAGTATTTTTACTCATATCTAAGAAAAAAAACTTTTTTTACCTTTAGACATGAGTAAAAATATTGATATTTTTCAACTATTTTCGTTTGTCTAAAAGTAAAAAATTTATCAAAAAATAAGTTTAGAAATATTTTTACTCATTTCTAATAATTCGATGGTATTTTTTAATTATTTTCATTTGTTTAAGGGTAAAAATTAATCAAAGAAGAGTTTTAAAAAAAAATTATCCTAGCTATTTTTAATGATTCGAAGATAAAAATCACTCTTAACTCTTAAAAGTATTAATTATATATATTTTTTAAAAGCATTAATTATAAATGCGTAAGTTAAGTCCTAACAGCAAGCAACCCCTGTGACAACCACACAAATTTGGAGTTTTAGATACCAACTACACCCCCCCTTATGTTCCTCTAGCGAAGGGATTCACATCCCCTTATCTCAAGTACAACAATGTCTAAATTATTTTGCGAACAAACTCACAAAATTTATTCCGTGGTTGGATATGCTAACGCATAAGGGAAATATGTTACTTTTCCCATCAGAATGGAGACTAGCTATTTTCTCCTTTGAGGTAATCTGGTCTTGCCTTCCGCACCAATTTTATTTTATATAATAAAAATACAAAAATCATAATAAATAATTATATTAGGAATTCAATCTTAAATTTTTAGATAATTTACAATATATTATTATCAACTATACTATCTACCGTTTGACTTTTCACGTCAAACTTTATTGAAACGAATTATACGATATATATAAGAGATGCTGAATGATTCACGTTATAGAATATTTTGGAATTGGAGTTTTCTTTACCAAAAGAAATCAAGTCATGTGTCTTATCTCATGAAATTTTCCCAGATTGCACCTTTCTATATGCATAGCCATTAGATGCCAGTATCCAATCCGGAATCAGCAGTTTCTACGATTTCGGGCAAAAATGAAAACCCATAATATGACAAACAAATAAGCCCTTAGCTGATATTAGATTTTAAAAAAAATATTTTTAAATTTTCTAATCCGTTAGAAATTTTAATTAAAAATTAAAATATATATATATAAAAATAAGGTGTTAAATTTTAAAAAAAATATTTTCAAACTCTCTAATAATATGAAGATGAGGTGTTAGAGTTTAAAAAATATAATTTCAAACTCTCTAATAATATTTTGCACAAAGTCTATAAATTCAAATTTAAATTAAAAATTGTAAAATATTTTTGATATCATAGACTTTGGGCAAAAGTCTCTAATGCATTAAATTGTATTTAGATATTTTTGTTCAAAGTCTATAGAACTAATTTTTAATTATGATGTTAGTAAAATATTTTTTGTCCAAAATATTTTGATAGACTCTAGCATATATTTTATATCACATACTTTTTTTATGAATTAAATTTTATTTTTATAATTATAAAATTATTATAAACAAAAGTCTATAATAGCTTCATATTTTTTTAAAAAATATGTATTTGAATTCATAAAATAATTTTTTAACGATACAGAAGAGAAATTATGATCTAGAAAAATATTTTACATCAAAATATTTCATAATTTTTAATTTAAATTTAAATTTATAGACCTTGTACAAAAGTCTTTAATATATTAGAGAGTTTGAAAAATATATTTTTTATTTTCTAATATCTTATTTTTATCATAAAAAGTATTTTATAAATTAAAATTATTTTTTATATATTTTTTTTAATTTTTAGCCAGGGGCAAAATCAGTATTGGATCCACTCAATTCCGATTTGGGGAATTCCCCAAAATTGAATCCGATTTTGAGAATTTTTCATTCCCAAAATTCGATTTTGGTAAATTACTATTTGTAAAAAATAATGTTGGAGGATATATTTGTTTCTTGAGATAAGAGATAAATTTAAATCATTTATTTTATTTAATGCATGCATAAATTTTTTTAAAAAAATTAAAATTATAAAATTGAATACTACATTGGATTAAAAATTGTATCCATTATTCTCTCATTTATTATCCAATTATATTTTATCCTATTTAGTAAAGCAAATTAATCATAATTATTTTATTGAATATGATAGGATAATTAACGAAGAAGTATTGAATAAATTTTTTAATTTAGTATACATTGAATATAATTTTTATTTTATTTTATTTTTCTTTTATTTTATTTTTCTTTTAATTCATGTATTAAACAAATAATAGATATAAATATATTCTTTATTTTATCTCATGAAACAAAAAAAATAATACATGTGTATATATAATATAAGACTTTTATATTTAATTTAAATTCCTAAATGTAATTCTACCATATATAATGGTATTCGAATGGATTCAACAGCCGTACTCAATTTGATACAGACAATTCCAATTAGTTCTAAAGAAGCATAAAAGTTTTTCTAAAACAGTATCGAATTGACACAAACAAGCCAAGGCACTTATACGGTTGTCTTCTCCTCCTCCTTGGATGTTCACATGCTCATCTATCTTCTTTCTCCTATGATAATCTCTTCCTCTTATACCTTCTCCACCACTAGCAATCTCCTCCCTGACCTCTTCTTAATTCCTTCATCAACAACCTTTAGTTCCTTTTCCTCCTCCAACAGTCTCCAACAACCTCGCCAAAGGAGCTAAGATAGATACACTACTAAATATATAGGCTTCATCGATGGTTAAACACGTTGGTAAGCCGCCGGTGAAGACCTTCACCGACAACAGAAGCCGTTGCAACACGTCGTTGCAACTAATGGCATTGCTAATAGTTTAGCGACAGTCAAAATGGCAGTTGGTGTTTATATATCAACGATGGCCGCCGCTATTGCGGAAGGCATGTTGCGGAGCCGTCGCTATAGGTCATGAGCAACGACGTTAATGATGCGACCCAAGCATTACGATACGCTTTTAGCGACGACCTACGGACAGATGACTGTTGGTAAGCCGTCGCTGATGTTGTTATCCTGAACTTGAAAATTTAAAAATTTAAAAATTTCTATTAATACATTTATAATTTCTCTGGTACATAACTCACACACACCCATCATAATACCATACACAACACCATACATCGCAGATACACATATACACATCACAAATAAGCATCAAAACTATTGTATCTACAATTATAAGTATCAAAATAATTATAACACAACCATACAAAAACTATTATATCCACTAAAATATGATAATTACTAATTAAAAACTAATATACTCATTAAACAAGATTAAAACCTAAATATTAAACACTAATGTACCAATTATAACAAAATTAAAAACTAATATACTAATCTACCAATTATAACAAGATTAAAAACTAATATACTAATCTACAATTAAAACATTAATTTACTAAATTTAAAACCTAATAAAATTATTTAAGAAACCTAATCTACTATTTGATCGGGGCCGAAACTCTAGGTTGGGTTTTGGCCCCAACTCTGGCGTCGACGTCCAGTGGACACTGACGACGAAGTCCAATGGATGTCGGCCCTAGAGTCTAGTGTGCGCTGGCGTTGGAGTTGGGTCCGAAACCTAGGATTTCAACCCCCAATTCAAACGGTGGAGTAGGGTCGCCAAGAGGAGAGATGTAGAAGCGGCGAAGAACTGGCGGAAAAGCGGAGGCAGCAGCGGGCGGAGAAGAAGCTGCACAACAGGGAGGAAGAAGAAGCAAAAAAGAAGGGGCACGAGTGCGAACGCAAACAAAGGACTCTTCACTGACGGCCAAAGCAGCTGTCGCTAAGCCGTCGCTATTGAATAATTAAATCATCGACGGTTGACACAGCTCTATCTAAGCCGTTGCTGATTAGTTTTTTTATTTTCGCGCCACGTGTGTACCATCGACTCATAAGCGACAACGCTAATGGCTGTAAGAGAGTTGTCGCTACTACGTTAATAAATCAACGATGACCCACGCGACCCTCGTTACGCCGTCGATGATTAGTTTTTTATTTTCGCATCGCGTGCGCGCCAGCAGCTCATAAGTGACGTTGCAGATGTTGTTACATCAGCCATGGCCTGATCGACCGTAAGAAAGTCGTGGCTCTTACCGACGGCTCGGGCGATCGCCGGTGATAACCGTCGATGAAGGTGGTCATTCTAGTAGTGTGAGGCACATGAGACTTCTCCTGATATCATAAAGTTATTAGAAATTTATGTACATCAATGATACAAAATAGTGAGGCGCGCGAGTACTAAAGCATACCTTATTATGAGAAGATGGTGCAACTTTCATTAAAGCTACAAAGCATTACGATTTATCAATTTAGAATAAACATTAACAAAAATAAATGATACAATTGTTAAGATTGAATATAATGCGACTCTATGTTCCTATGATAGATATCAATTATGTACAATGCATCAAACAAATCAAATGTTGATCATTTTAAGGATTAATTACAAAATATATCCCGACTTTTGACGCATTTTCCTAATCTATACTCACTTTCTAATTTTTTCAATTCAATACACCACTTTTCGATTTGTTACAAATCTATTCCAACGTCTATCCAACATTAATTTTGTCGTCTGAGAATGGTAGTCACTTTCATTTGACTACCACTTTCCTCGTGACTTGCAATTATAGGCTCTGCCCATTTGTTACCTCCATGATTTATTAGAAGACCTAGAAAACAAATAAATGATCGAATCTAAGACTTTGAGTCATAAAACATAATTTAAGAAAGCAATATAGCAAGATAGACTCAAAAATAATTCTAGTTTGTCTGATATGCATACTTATAATAGGGCATATGTATTCTCACACTATGGATCTCACAGCACCATAATTGTGCATAGCAGTTTTCCAAAGTACACAAATTTTCATTTGTGTATATTGTGTTTAGCAAAAAAAAAACAATTTATCTTTTTCCATGATTATTTTCTGGTGAGATACTGCTACAAATATGGAATCATAAACTATTTTTACAATCATTATGACTTCATACAAAATCTGAATATGAGTCAGTCTGTAATAAAGAAACAACTTTAGCCCGGTCATAATCTATCAGTTTTCAAGCAATTGAGCTAGTTTAAAGAACTAACCGATACTATTTGCTTTTTGAAACATAGAACCGAGGATATAATATTCACAACTAAAGAATTACCTATATCAAACATAGCATCGACGAAACACAAACTTTTTCAAGATGAATATCTAGAAAATTCCATAGCCTACTTGTATACAAAACATTCAAAGCGAAGAGCTAATTCATTTCCATGGAGTCTTTTCAATATACAGAGATAAAAATTTCCATATCCTACTTGTATAAACAAAATTAACGTTCATGGACGAACAAAAGATAACCACAAAAAATAAACGCTAACAAAGAAGCATAGCTTTCCCAAATCAATTCTTTAGTCGACTGAGAAGAGCATATTGTGGCATACTCCTAATGTTGTTCGGCAATCCATGGCATTGCTCTGTTATGTTAACTAACATTTTCATATATAGCTGACCCACAACAAGCTTCTGTATGCAAGTAGAAGTAATACAATCGACCAACATTTTTGCCACAAAAAATGACTATACAATTACAGAATAGATCAAACCATACAACTCCAGGTCCAAGAAAGGTCTGAAAGCACTATGCAAGCAGATTCAGGTCTATCGATATATCGAAAAACAACAACTAAGAGAAAAAGCTTTCTGAAATCAATATAACATACTAGCTAAGAAGTAAGAAGATGTTGTGGAAAAATCTCAGATGTATTCAGCCATCTACAAGATTGTTCGTGCATTACTAAGTCATCTCCGAACAACATTTCTCATGGATCAAACAATAGAAAATTATTCAAATGCAAATGGAGTAGAGACATTGAACCCTAGCAAATCTGTCTCTAAACCCTAGCAAATCAAATCATGCAAATCCATGTCCACTACATGTGCATATAAACAAAACCAAGATCTGGAAGCACTAACCTAATGTGATGTACATCATGTACTGCATCGATTAAGATGTAGTCATTGTACGAAAGGAGAGAAAATTAATAATCGATCGTACAGTTCCGACGATCACCTGGCGAGATCTGATCGATGAAGCTGTCGCAAGGTGAGGACGTGAGAAAATCATCCTCCGCTGCGACATCGATCAGCGCAAGCTTCTCCATGCTTCCACCGAATAAAACTAGTATGGAGCCCGGCTCCATAGAGACGCTTATGGAGCCGGGCTCCGATAGTGAGACACTAATCTTAAAGTCACTAGTTATTTTTAAATCTTTAATACAGACTTTTCAAATTCTCATGTCACGTCATAATCAATTACACCTTACACCCGCTTCTTCCTCCACTATCCCACTCTGTTCTCCATCTCCAGCCCATCTCATCTCTCAATCTTCTTCGCCAAATCGTCGACCTCCACCATCGACGCGCACAGGTTCCGCTCCTCCATCCCACGAACCCAAGTAATATTCTCCCTGCGTTCTCTACCGACACTCTCAGCTTCTTCCTCCTTCTCCATCCTACTCCATTCTTTATCTTTGGCTTGTCCCATCTCTCTATCTCCTCCGCCCTCGACGTCCAGCAGCAACGCGCACAGGTTCAGCTTTATTCCTGGACCGTCTCATCTCTCCATTTCCGCCAAACCGTCGACCTCCATCCATCTCTCCATCTCCTCTGCCGTCGACGTCCAGCAGCAACGCGCAAGCTCAGCTCGACGATTGGATTTTGATGAAGACAAGATTTTGATGAAGACAAGATGTACATAAATTTTTTGAACCTGCATTGAATCTAGGTGAATCTAGAATGCGTCTGAGTGAACTGTACTAAATCTTTTTTGAACTTGTATTAAATCTGGGTAAATGTACATTGAACCTTGTTGAACTTGTACATAATCTAGGTGAATGTACAATGAGGTCTTTTAGTGAATGTACATAACCTTGTTGAATCTGTGTGAATCTAGAGTGCATCTGTGTGAACATGTGGATAATTGTACATTGAACCTTGTTGAACCTGTATTGAATCTAGGTAAATCTACATTGAAACTTGTTGAACCTGTACTGAATCTGAAATTTTTCTAGTGAATCTGGATTTCCTACTAATGAACCTGGAGTGACTGATGGTGAAGCTAGTTTGTGTAACACTTAACCTAGAAACAACAATGATGAACCTAATATTTTTTTTCTTGAAACCGAAACTAGAAACAAGTTGAACACCTCCGTATGACTGGATCTGAAAATTTTCTTAGTGAATCTAGGTTTCCTACCATTGAACCTGGAGTGACTAATAGTGAATAACCTAGAAACAACAATGATGAACCTAATATTTTTTTTCTTGAAACCGAAACTAGACACAAGGTGAACACCTCCGTATGCATGAATCTGAAATTTTTCTTAGTAAATCTGGGTTTCCTACCAATGAACCTGGAGTGACTGATGGTGAAGCTAGTTTGTGTAACACTGAACCTAGAAACAACAATGATGAACCTAATATTTTTTTTCTTGAAACCAAAACTAGAAACAAGTTGAACACCTCCGTATGACTGAATCTGAAATTTTTCTTAGTGAATCTGGGTTTCCTACCAATGAACCTGGAGTGACTAATAGTGAATCTAGTTTGTGTAACACTGAACCTAGAAACAACAATGATAAGCCTAATATTTTTTTTCTTGAAACCGAAACTAGACACAAGGTGAACACCTCCGTATGCATGAATCTGAATTTTTTCTTAGTGAATCTGAGTTTCCTACCAATGAACCTGGAATGACTAATAGTGAATCTAGTTTGTATAACACTGAATCTAGAAACAACAATTATGAACCTAATTTTTTTTTTCTTGAAACCAAAACTAGACACAAGGTGAACACTACCGTATGCATGAATCTGAAATTTTTATTAGTGAATCTCGATTTCCTACCAATGAACCTGGAGTGACTAATAGTGAATCTAGTTTGTGTAACACTGAACCTAGATCAACAATGATGAACCTAATATATTTTTTTCTTGAAACCGAAACTAGACACAAGGTGAACACCTCTGTATGACTGAATCTAAAATTTTTCTTAGTGAATCTGGGTTTCCTATCAATGAACCTGGGGTGACTGACTGTGAATCTAGTTTGTGTAACACTGAACCTAGGAACAACAATGATGAATCTAGTTTCTCATTGGTTAATTTTGGATTTTGGATTTTAGAATGGAGTAAGGGGTTTGATGCTCGGCATGTATGACTTTGAGAACGATATCTGGCCTATGCCACTCGTTTAAGGGGCAGTGCTACAACTTCATAGCATTTGTGAGTTGGCTTTCGTAGTCTTTCTTGTTCTTTTGGATGTCTCTCGCTTCAATAGTTTTCTCATGTTTTTAGGAGCCAGCAATTAACAGTTTGAAGGAGGTTGAAGTGTTCTTGACAGAGCAGGCTATTTATTTTTATTTTTCCTTTTTTAATCTTGCAATCAGTATCTTAGATTTTCAAGCTATTAAAATAGTACCTGTGTTGTTTGAACTTTTCTGGACTATAAATTGGATACCATCCAAAAATTTACAATTGCATCCATCCAAAAACAAAAATACAATTTCATCAAGTCATTCATCAAAACTCTGAAATCGATCCATATTACATTGTTCATCGTTGTCCTTGTTTCGATTCATTACATCAAGTAATTGTCCATCTATCAATTCACTTGCAACTAAACTCTGAAATCGATCCATATCACTTTGCGTGAAATTCATTTTACGTTGGCTAGATAAGTAATCAATAAATTTCATCACAAATATGACACAATCAACGCTGCACATTAAAACTTGTGTTAATGTGAAAGTTCGATTTATATACTTGAAACAATAATAAATTTAAAACATAATCACCTAGCATTTTTTTGTGGGCATTTCACATTAAAATCGATCTTCCATTAATTTACTAGTATCAATGTTGACCGTAACTTTTAGATGAGCCGATAGCAGTCCAACCTGACAATTAAAATAATAAATGTAAACCAACATAATAAAAATAAGAAGTATATATATATATATAAAACCTTAATGAACTTACAAAGTCATTAGCATATGTCATTTCAATCCCAAAGAGTTGTACCATAATATTTGTTGCTTCTTCAAGTTCATACACATTAAAAACCAATGGTTCTTTAAGTTCAATGGTGTCAAGATCAATTCATGATTTTGTACTATTTCTTTGTTAACATACTTTAGATATTCCATTGCCGCAATAAATGCAGAAGACCTATACAAGTTCTAATATATAAAAGAATTCGATTAATGTTCATGAGCAACAAAAGAATAATACATATAAATCGAATCATAAAATAATCACCATGTAATTTGGAGAAATATAAATGAATCTTCTAAATGTGTTAGGAGAATCATTTGCTCTCTTGACTAAAAGCATTGCATATGCATCTATTATCTACGTAGGAAATTAAAATAAAATTGTTAGTGATACCAATCATGAAAAAGAAACAAAGCAATATAATAAAGCATGATGTTAAACTTACATCATCATGCACTAAAGAGCCGAACAATAAATTATATAGGTGATCAAACTTGAATTCCTAAGATTTGCCATGATGTTTCATCTCAGATCTGCATTTCAAAAATAAAATAAGAATAAATAATTAAAGGATAATTATAATAGTAAGAAACAAAAAAGAAACTTCACAAAGCTATCATCATGGTGTGAACTCAAGGCATCATGCAATTTAAGTTAAAAATACTAATAGATTATTAGGTGTATTCCATCTTTATCTGTTTTTATTCAAATAGAAAGTGCTCATCTTTCAGGTACTTCCCAAGATTGCCATTATTTAGGCGAGAATTATATTCCTTGCAAAAGCCGCTTAAACTTGTATAAATAATTAAATATGGATTTTAATCAATTAGTCGCATAAATAAATTATTCAAGAGAGTAAAGTGCACAAAAATGTAATTCATATTTAAGAGTATGAGGTGGTTAAATATGACTTTATTACACTAAACTAGCATCCCTGAAGATATTATTGAATCCAAACTTGTGAAAAAGACGACTATTTATCTACTAGCCATAATAATCAATTCATTTGTTTCCTGATAATTAACTAAAGTGATTAGAAATGATACATGTTAAACAAATTCATAATTAAAATCCATAGTTAATCATTTCTCTGTACCAACAAAAATATGAAAGTAAATCTAATTGCATCTATTCAGTTTGACCAAACTTAGCTGACACCAAAACTCCATGGGGCCTAATTTCTGTTCAATAGAGATATGTTTTGGGCGTTCAATTATGAACATTTCCCCACCACTGAAAAACAAGGAAGCTAGAGCTATAGTTTTAGTATATGCAAGTGAACTGAATGAGCTAGCTTCAACTTTTCCATCCAAACCAAACAATTCAATTAGAAAATGTGAGCCAAAACATTTCTTGGTTTGGTTGGTCCATAGTGCACTTTGAATTGCTTTCTTCTTAGCTTGTAATTTGGAATGGGAAATTGAGATGGTATACATACTCAAAACCAAATACTGACAAGAAAATACAAACCACTACTAGCTATCTACGTGTTTGAAGCACAATATCCTTGCATATCTTTTCTCAAAAGGAAAAAAAAAATATTGTAAATAGATTCCAAACGCTAACACATGCACTGGGAGGAGAGTGATTCATACCCAAATGGAGAAGTTGTCTGCCGCTTAGAAGAAAAACCCAAGATCAATGAGCTTTCCGTCGCCGGGAATGATGGAGAGTTGGAGAGAGATGACGGAGACGAGGAAAGGGGCCTTCTCCAACCTTGCTCTGGCCTCGAGAGATGTTTGGTGGACGCTCGATGGTGTGGCGGCGGAGAGAGGAGGACGACGGAGATATCCGCTTTAAGCCGGAGGAAATGGAGAGATGAGACGGACTGGGGATGGAGCGGAACCTGTGCGCGTCGCTGGTGGAGGTCGATGATTTGGCGAAGAAGATTGGGAGGTGAGACGGACTGGAGATGGAGAACAGAGTGGGATGGTGGAGGAAGAAGCGGGTGTAAGATGTAATTGATTATGACGTGACATGAGAATTTGAAAAGTCACTGTATTAAAAATTTAAAAATAACTGATGACTTTAAGATTAGTGTCTCACCCTCGGAGCCCGGCTCCATAAGCATCTCTATGGAGCCGGGCTCCATACTAGTTTGATTAGCTTCCACCGAACCTGAATCGCCTTACTTAAAGTAGACACCCAAATCAAACAAAGCAACATGCATAAAGAGGAAGGCGAGTGATCGATACGAGTTGATTTGAAATATAATGGCCTTTCGAGGAGTACTTGATAAGGACACTCTCCTTTTCCTCAAAATGCACTCCCACTTGCCTCAATTGGTTCGGCACATTTCGAGAAAAAGATGAGTGGCGTTATTGGATTCACAATGTTATACGGGGGAAGATTCAAAAGCGAACAATTTGAATTTAGAGGTCGAATGTTATCAAATTAATATATATATATATATATATCAAATCTAAAATGAAAACCCGTAGTGATTATTGGATTAACGATTCCATCAGCAATTCAACATTCATGTTAGCATACCTTTCTTTTATTTATTATTGGGTTAATAGACGAATCTAACCCAAACTATAGCACATTTCACAAATCTAGTTCAAACTTTTATTTGTATTAATTATATCCTAAATTATCAAATTGATATCAATTCTAGCCCGACGTCAGATGCCTGTCAATTCACCGTTAGGTACTGACGTGGCATCTGACTCAACATATTAAAAATTATTTTTTAATTGCATTGCCACGTCAGCAGATCATAAAAAAGAGAGTTAATTGACGAATCTAGCCCAAACTATGACCATTTTCACAAAATTAGTCCAAACTTTTATTTGTATCAATTACATCCCAAACTATCAAATTGATATCAATTCTAGTCCGACGTCAGATGCCCATCAATTTCACCGTTAGGTGCTGATGTGGCATTTGATTCAGTATATTAAAAATTAATTATTTAATAATTGCATTGCCACATCAGCATTTAATTAAAAATATTTATTTTAAAAAAAAATTAACTTATAGCATATGCCACATTAGCTATTAAAATATTTTTTTTGACCCTGATTTTGTATATGTGAGGAAAAAGGTTCGCCACAAAGTCCATAATCCATATTATCGTGTGAGTGATGCTAAACTTGAACTTGGAATGAAATTTGAGTCGGCTGCCCACTTTAAAGAGGTTGTTCAAAACTATGCTATTGTGAATGGTTATAATATCAAATGGTGTATAACATGCACAAAAAAATGAAAGCAAGGTGCAAGGTTGGTTGCCCTTGGAGAATATACGTTAGTTGGATGAAGAGTGAAATGACATTGATTGTGAAGACATATGAAAGTCAAGAATCGAGCAGGGACAAATTTTAGTCGGGTATTGGGGATTAGGGCCGGATTTGATTAGGGTTTTTTTTTAAATATATATATTTTAATAGCTAACGTGGCATAGGCGGTAAGTTAAAAATATTTTTTTTAAAAAAATAAATATTTTTAATTAAATGCTGACGTGGCAACGCGATTATTAAAAAATTAATTTTAATATGTTGAATCAGATGCCACATCAGCACCTAACGGTGAAATTGACGAGCATTTGATATCGGGCTAGAATTGGTATCAATTTGATAATTTGTGATATAATTGATACAAATAAAAGTTTGTGCTAGATTTGTGAAAATGGTCGTAGTTTAGGCTAGATTCGTCAATTAACTTTTTTTATGATATGCTGACGTGGCAATACGATTAAAAAAATAATTTTTAATATGCTGAGTCAGATGCCACTTCAGCACCTAACGGTGAAATTGATGAGCATCTGACGTCGGGCTAGAATTGATATCAATTTGATAGTTTGAGATATAATTGATACAAATAAAAGTTTGGATTAGATTTGTGAAAGGTGATATAGTTTGGGCTAGATTCGTCTATTAACTCTTTATTATTCATTGAAATATAAAAATTAATACAAAAAAATATAATGTAATGTGATAATTAAAAAAATCATACATATGTTATGAATGCAATCACAGTATAACATATTTAATTATAATTAATATAAATATATATATATTGATATGTATTGATCTTTAAAAAAAGAGCTAAAAAATACCTCAACGATTAACTTAAAGGAGCATTTGCATGCAAAAGTAAATATCTATGAATAAGAGTTGCAACTTAATATTTGGTTGCATGCATGTAGACTTGTAACTTTTATTGCAGTCGTTTGATTGGTCACAAATAGAAAAAAGAGAGATTATTACAGGCAAAAAAGAGGTTATTAATTATGGACGAGAGGAAGATGGACGAAGTTGCAAGCGAGAGAAATTAGGGAGATTATCATGAGCGAGTGAAGGCTATCAGGAGGAGTCAAGAAGGAGGTTGTCGTGAGTGAGAGGAAGAAATAAAACTCTATCATTTGCAAGCTGCAAATTAGATTTACAGGTTTTTGGGCTGCAATTCAATTTGGAGCATGTAAAAATTTAATATTGTAATTAATTTAATTGTAGCTAATTAAACAATCTAATTGATTAAATGCGACAAATTAATATAAATAGTGGAAGCCTATTTACTTGGAATCAAATGGCCTCTTAGTACCTATTTGGTTTGTCTGCAACCATTTTGCAGCAAATGACTGCAAACCGCTAAAAAAACTAATAAATAAAAAGGTCTAATTATGCAAATTCATTTGCAGCATCTTCATCCAAAATTGCCCCAAAGTACAATAGGGACATTGTACAAAATGGTAAACCTATGCACATTAATTATTAATCATATTGGAGGGGTGGGGCTGCTATTACCAACCCTAAATTATACATATATAGGTGATCAAATCAGACTACAGTAATGGACACCATGATATGAAATGGGGTATCCCTGCATGGAATATATGATATGTTACCAATATTTAATTCAATTAGAAAAAAAAAAGATGTGCATGATTAATTAATAAATACATCGAATATATGTGCATTATTCAATTATTAATTAAAGTTGCACTGAGAACACACTCTATTGGTTTGGGTCAAGGATTTAATATGGGTATGATACACATTTTGAGATTATTTAGGTCAAGGATGCATGTAATGATGGTTATGGTACTAATTTTGACATAAGTTATGATGAGATCACGAGGGATTAGGGTTTTGTACATGGATGAGTTGGGTTATGTTAGCCATTGATCCAAATAGACATGAAATTTTCATGTATATTTCTCCAACTTCAACCTTAGGTCGACCTACATAAGTTAATGAAGCATTATCTAACCTAAGTTGAGTTGGGTGAGATTTAATTAGGTTATATATATTTTCATTTAAAATGATTAGTTATATTGATATTTGGATTAAATAATTTCTTAGAAACTTTATATATATATGAGTTAAGCTGATTTGAGTCAATTAGGGGTCATATAGTACTAGATATATTAGAACAATAATAATATAACTATATGTTTATCAAATTAGGTGCCAATTCAAAGAACACTAATTTTCATAAGATTTGAAATTGAAGAGCACGTACTTAAATAGCATAGAAGTAACATCACTATTAGCGATTGATGCATTAGACTCGTATATATGTGATAACATAAGTCCTGCAAGTGATTTTATATTAGAGGTTTTACTAAAGTTAGTGGAGCATTGCAAATAGTATTAATTCAAATTAACATTTGATAGCAAGTTATTCAAAAATACATCATTTAATATATTTTTGATGTGGGATCAAAGTACGTACTATAATTTGCTCTACTTATCAAGATTTAACTCAAGTCTAATGTATATATAGCCCAAAATTATACAAGAGTTAATGATATATGACATTTAGCTTAGCACATATATCTCTGAATAATTTTTTCTCGCATAGGTTCTCTCACCATGTTTAGTACTATGTCATAATTTGGTACCATTTGTTACAACATGCTCAATGAAATAACTTGTTAATTTTTCAACTTCGATATAGAGGTGAGCGGGTCTGGGTTCGATCCCTGTATTTTTCAAGGCTCAATTAATGAGCTCGAGTTAGATGATGCCTAGAATATTTGTTATATATATTGAGGTTGAGCTGCTCTTTCCACCTTGTCAACAAAGAGGAAACTGTGTAGATTTATAGTACTTAATTTTTCAACACATGCTTCAGCATACTAGAGGAAATTAAGAAAAAAACCTGATGCAACACAAAGAGAAAAAAAGAAAAACAAAATTGAGATTTAGGCCTCGTTTGGTTGACATAATTTTTTGTACTTCCTAGAATAAAAGAAACCTTATTTGCTTGACAAACTTCATGTAGGAAGTGCAACAACTTATGTTGTCAACTACTTCTTGCATTATATTTGAAAGAAAAAGATAATTCTATCCTTATATTTGTACTTAATGTTAAATTTATATTTTATGTTGTCAAATGTTAATATTATGATATTAGATCATTCATAAATTCTTGACTTATTTATTTTATTTCAATTTATTTTTGAGATAAAATATGTATTATTTTCATATTAACTTCAAATAAAAATAATTTTCATATATAATAAATTATATATACTATATTAACTATATATGAAAGTTATACTATATTTTACATACATATATATATATATATATTAAAATATTAATTTACAAATAAATTTAATTTAATATTCCATAATTAAAAATATATATGAAAACAATAAAAATATTAATTTATATTAAAAAAAGGTATATGAAAGGTTTCCTATGGTCTACTCAGTGGAAACATTACTTTCAAGTGAGTTAACTCCCTGCGCGTATGCAAATACATGAGGAATGCCATGTCATTCACTCTTGTACTCAATTGTTCAGAGTATGGCTCCATCCCTCTTATCACCATCTAATTGAATAACTTTATCTGCCATAGTGCCATGTTCCTTATCTACTCAGGAAACCCAGATATGTATCAGGAAGAAGAAAGATCAACCTCAAAGTCAAACCATACCCAAATTATTTTTATCATTACTGGATCATCACTTCTGATGTTGGTGATTGGGTCCATCCTTGCTTGCTACTTTCTGCAATGGAATAAAGGAAGGCATCCTGAAGAGAATGGTATAGCTTAATAGAGTGATTTATATGCTACTGTCCTGAACTTTTATCCATGGATGCCTCTGAGGATGCAAAGTTCTCCATTTCCAGATGATGTTTCCACTGCCCAACCACCTCAGAGGCATTATTCTTCCTCGGGTGGACCAATCGCTGAAGGAGCCATCCAGTACACATTGTCTGAGCTTGAAGAGACTACCTCTAATATTTCTAGGAAAGTTGGTCTTGGAGGTTATGGAATAGTCTACTATGGAAAGCTGAGAGATGAAAGGGAAATTGCGGTGAAGGTTCTGAAGCATGAAACTAACCAAGGGACAACAATTCTCAAATGAGGTACCCTCAAACAATCTTGAAACTCTTATGAAAGGTTCAAGTACAAGTCTTATACCAAATTTGACAACCTTGTTGCATTAGTACATGCACTCAAAATATCAGTATATATTCGAAAGCCGAATCAGACCAATTCATTAGACAAATTAGGTTCATTTGTTGTTTTAAAATCTAATCGTGTTGATTGTATAATTAATCATATTAGAAAGGTTGGGCCGACTTATAACTACAACATTATGTTAAAGTCCTACATTGCTTAAGAATGTGATTAAGATAGTCTTTAAAATAGTTTGGGTAGTCCTCTCTCCTAGAGGTGGAGTTTTAGGTCCAAATTGATTTTCTAAGTTAATATTGTGTCACATGCAGATGTCAGAGTCCTGCAAACTCCAAGTCCAATCTTTGGCGTGAGGGGGGTGTACGTGTTAAAGTCCCACATTGAAGGATACAATCAAGATAGTCTTTAAAATAGTTTGAGCAGTCCTCTTCCTAGATCTAACACTACTAGAAAAATAGTCATCAGCAACGGCTGATGCCGTTGCTGAGCCGTTGCTGAAGAGAATCAGCAACGGCTGAGCCGTTGCAATAGCGTCGTGACAGAAAGTCGTGTTGCCGATGACTTAGCAACGGATCAGCAACGGCCGCTCGGGCCGTCGCTCAAAACATTATCAGCAACGGCCGCTGGGCCGTCGCTAAAAATATTATCAGCAACGGTTTTGCCACAGACCCGGAGCCGTTGCTGATAACATTAATAGCAACGGCCGCTGAGTCCGTAGCAACACCGTTAGTAAAACTCCGTCGCTAAGCCGTTACTGTAGGTCATCAGCAACGGCTTTCGATACACTTTTAGCAACGGCTTTCCCACGGACGCCCGTGGGAAAGCGGTTGCTGATGACATATATCTGCAACCAAAAAATTTGAAAATTTCAAATTTCCATTGATACATTGATACATTTATCTGATACATAACTCACACACCCATACCCTCATACACACATTCATTCACACATCACAAACACCTCATACACATTCATTCACACATCACAAACACACCAAGATATACATCAAAACAATTATATTTATATTCATAATTATCCACGATAGTATAAACACAATTCAAATGCAAAATTGAAGTATCAATATCCAAACAAAATAAGTTAAACAAGTTCAATATCCAAACAAAAAATCTCACGATCACGATGGAGGATGGTCTGGATTATATGGCGGGGTCTGGAGCGCTTGAGTGTACACCGGCGTGGACTAACTCGAGGACGATGGATTAGATGATGCCGAAGAGATGCCTGCTTCGGGATGACCTGACAAGTTGCGTAGCATAGCTTCTATATTCGCCATCGTCTGACTCTGGCGCTCCATCAACTCAGTCTGACGCGCGACCGTCTCCTCTAGTGTCCTTATCCTATTACTATGATCATAACTGGATCTGGAGGTGGACGGCCGCTCACCAGCGACCGGAGGGGTCGGTGCCCCAAGTGGCCCTAGTACGGCTCGCGCATGACCACTATCTGCGAAGCCATATACGCGGCCATGGTCCCAGCCACCTGCGGCCTCGACCCACGATGCTGCGTCAAAGTCCTCGGGGGTACCCCCGCGCTGCACCACCGTCTGGCTGTAGGTCTCCTACTCGAGTTTGATTTTTTGTTTAATATTTATCATAAAACTTAAATTATAAATATATAATGAATAATTTAAACAAATATATAATTACCATAATGTATGCAGCGCGGTTGTGGATGTACTCCCCAGTCCCATGTGCTCGACGGTGAGTCCGCTCAAACACCGCCATCGGGGAGGGTCGCTGGACACTCCCGTCATCCGACACCGTCGTCTACATTTACAAAACAAATACATTAATTAGTACACATAATAATAAATAAAATATATAATTAAAAGATATACTTACCATACGGTTTGCGTGCACTGCAAATGCAACAGAGCCGCCGGTGTGACGCGCTGCTCCCCCCGACATGCGATTTCTAGCCGCATTCCGAGAAACCTCCTGCCATCGATCCGTCGACCATATCCCCACGAGCTGGTCCCATATATCCGGAGTAATCCAACCGGGGCCGTATCCCCGAGTCTCCGCGATGTTAGTGGTCCCAGCTCGGGCCATCGCTTGGGACCGAGCCTGCCCCAGCTGCCCGTTGTACCTTGCCCGGGAAATAGCCTCCCAGGCAGCGTAAATGAAGGGCTCAGCATGCCAACTCATGTAGGGGGCTGTCTTTTCCGACATGAATAATCTTTGAAGCCTCGGTGTTAGTGGAAAATACCGAAGCACCTTAAACGGGATATTTTTCTGTCGGACCGATTTCTTCTCCTTGTAACGAGGGTGTTGACATACAGGGCATTTATCCAACTGCACATTTTCTTTATAATATAAAATGCAGTTATTTTGGCACGCGTGTATTTTTTCGTACCCAAGCCCCAATTTTCTCATTAGCTTTTTAGTCTTATAAAAAGTAGGCTCAAACTTGTTATCAGTAGGCAGCATTCCATTAATCAATCCAGCAATCCGATCATACGCAACTCCGCTGATATTACAATCGGCCTTGATGTTTAAGAGCTGTGTCATTGCTGAAAACCTAGTGTATTTAGGACAATTCTCATACAAAGGTTCATCGGCAGCTTTCAACATCTCGTAAAATTCTGCAACTTCTTTATTCGGTAATTCAATCTCTACCGCAGCCCCTACTTCTGTGATATCAACCACTGTAGTATCTGGTGGGACTGATGTCTGAAGAACTGGCCGATCAACATTATCATTCAGGCGGAATTGACCCCCAAGACTATCAAGTATCATAGTTCTATAGGGATTACATTGACCGGATGAAGAAGCACCAGCAGAGGAAGATTCACCATATGTCTGAACGACAGGATTGCTCGACGTCCCGACTTCGCGTGACTCCCCGTGACAAGTCCATAGAAAATATCTTGGTGCAAATCCTTTGGTATATAGATGCAGAGTGACAGTCTCCCGATCCAAAAATCGTCCATTTGAACAAATGCGGCACGGACATCGGATTTGATCACCCATGCTAACGAAATTCCGATTCGAATAGGCGAAATTTAGGAAGTACGTTACGCCTAATCGAAACTCATTCGTTAAAGCTCCACGATCAAGACGTCAGTACATCCAACTTCGATCAGCCGACATGATTCTGTCAATCAATGACAATTTCTTTGGTTAATGTCTTTAGGTGAGATTGTCCTATTCCATTCGGGATTTATGTTATTCGTACTGCACTTACGTTTTTATTTTAACTGTTAACTAATTATTCTAAATTTCGACAGCATCTCCCTACAGTTCTCCGAATACGCATATCATCTGGGCGCGTATCGGAGAACAAGAGAGATGTTGCCGAATTTTAGAATAATTAGTTAACAGTTAAAATAAAGACGTAAGTGCAGTACAAATAACTATATTCCCAAATTGTCCAATCAGAGACAATTCAAGAATTGTACGTCGTATAAAAGATCATCTACTTCTTTTACATGAACATACAATTCCCGAACGGATCTAAGGTTTTGCTAAATCATATCCGATTCATCGATGCGTACGTGAAACATATCAACTCGTCGGATGGATGATTATTTTCTAAATGTTTCGAGACAGTTCGAGTCCATATTGGACGATTTCGGCGCGCGTCCGAAGTGGACGATTCCGGCGCGAGTCCGAAGTGGACGATTCCAGCGCGAGTCCGAATTGGACGATTCCGGCGCGCGTCCGAAGTGGACGATTCCGGCGCGCGTCCGAAGTGGACGATTCCGGCGCGCGTCGGAAATTAATTTAAATCCTAATAATTAATCTAACAAATTAAACAATTAATCTAAACAATTAATTAACAATTATAAAATAATTAACTAACAATTTCAAAACAATAATATATATATATATATATATATATAAATTCCGGCGCCGGAGTCCACCCTCCAGCGCCGGCGTACAGTGGCCGGACACACTGTTCGGCCACTGTAGAAGGTCCGGCGGCGGCCATAGGCCGACCGCCGCCGGCCGAAACCCTAGAAATAGGGTTTCGGTAGGATTTTAACATCTCCGGCCGAAACATAGAGAGAACCGGCCGGCCGATCAACATACCGGCAGCAGCGGCAGCGGTAGCGGCGGCGAGAGGCGTCGGCGTCGGCAGCAGCGGCGAGAGGCGTCGGCAGGAGCGGCGGCGGCAGCAGCGGGAGGAAGAAGGGTCGGGCGCGAGAGCGTGCCCTATATAAACTTATCAGCAACGGCTCACTCGACCGTTAGAACGTCGTTGCTGATAAGTTATCATCAGCAACGGCTCACTTATCCGTTAGCAAGCCGTTGCTGAATATTAAAAAATCAGCAACGGCTCGCCTTTCCGTCAGAAAGCCGTTGCTGATAATTAAAATAATCCGCAACGGCTCGGTTTTCCGTTAGAACGCCGTTGCAGATACAGATATCTGCAACGGCTTGGGCGGCCGTAAGAATGCCGTTGCAAATAGCAACGGCTTGAGCGGCCGTTGCTGATAGCCGTTGCTGAAGATCAAGTTTCTAGTAGTGTAACATTTCGGGTGGAGTTAGGTCCAATGTTGATTTTCTAACACATTATCAAATGTTATACCATTTTCTACAAAAGAAACATAGAATTAGTATATCCACCTAGTACATTTTTTGAAATAAAAGCATGTTTCAATTCAAGAGGTACAAGGGAAGAGAGTCAAAAAAAAAAAAAAAAAAGCGAGGAAAGGCCCTCGGGCCCTAATCCAAAAGGCAAAGAACAACCATTAATACTAAAGGAACCTAGCTTCAATTTAGAAGTGAGAAGAAGCTAGCACCATTAATCGCAAGGGGGGATAAGGCTAGTCCTGATTCCTTCAAAGCATCACCTATTCCTCTCAGACCAGATAAACTAGGTCCATGTAAGGCTCAGTCGAAATTTTGTAGTAGCAGTTGGTTTAATTTTGGGGCATAAGCTAGCTATATATGCTTCAAAGTAGTCTTGCCAAGCATAGTTTGTACTTTTGGCATTTGTTACTATCTTAAGCAATGAATTTTTTTCATTTTGGCTTTTTACATGGACTGCTAGAATCCAAGATAGTATCTTCACTTCTTCGGGTATCTTTGCTTTCAAGAGTACACCACAGGAACCTGGTAGCACTTTTAGGTTACTACCAACAACATGGAAAGAACATTCTCATCTATGAATTCATGCACAATAGAACCAAAGTGCAATGCACATTACGGCCAATCCAGTGTTCCATGAGAGGACTAAACACTTGGAGATTGAATGTTACTTCGTGAGAGAGAAGTACCTACAAAGAACAATGGAACCAATTTACATTCCTGGTAAATGTCAGCCTGCAGACATCCTAACAAAGCCATTGAGTCGTCAGCAACACAATAATAATCTATGCAAGTTGGGAATGAGTAACCCTTACTCACTCCCAACTTGCGGGGGGAGTATTGGAAACATTGGAGCTGAAAACACAGTGAGTTCACAACGACTAAGATGAACCAGAGAAAGGGCGCTCGCGACAATGTTGAAGATGAAGTTATAATTACCAAAGTAGACTTGTAGTTTAATAGTTTCATATATCATATATAGGGTTACTTCTGTCTTTTCTCTTACTTGAAAGTTAATTGGTAATGCACTAACGGACTTCGCATGTGTTTTCTGAAACCCGTTAGCGCCTGATGTATAAAGTCCAAACTCTGTTTGAATTCGGCATTGGTTTTTTGATTGAATAAAATTTCCCAATTACTCTTCGCGCATGTTCTTGAGAGAGTAGAGCTGATCTACGATCTCTTCAGGAAGACAAATGACTTGGATCAAGCGTCTTGACACTACAGGAAAAGTGGGTTTTAGTGAGGGTCACCCGACCCTCACACGTCGTCAGGAAAAGACTCGTCATTAAAAATATAGGTGAGGGTTATGTCTCGTCCCTCACTAAAAGGTGACTTTCATGAGGCAAAATTGACCCTCACTAATTCTTATATTTAGTGAGGATCGCTGGTAACCCTCACTAAAAGTTAGTTTTCATGAGGCAGAATCGACCCTCACTAATTCTCATATTTTGTGAGGGTCGCCCGCAACCCTCACTAAATATGAGAATTAGTGAGTGTCAATTTTGCCTCATGAAAGCTACCTTTTAGTGAAGGTCGGGACATAATCCTCACTTATACTTTTTGTGACGAGACTTTTCCTGACGACATAACCCTCATGAGATAGCTGAGGATGCAGCAAAAGGTTTAATTAATCCAAATGTTGAACTTGATGACGTCGGTCCTTCATTTTTGTAGGGTTAATTATCTTGAAAAGCTTGACATTTAGGTCAAGTTGCAGTTTCGACATCATACTTAACTCACTTTTAAAAATTAGGACCTTTCTGTCAGTTTTTTAAAGAAATGTGACAAGATTGCAACTCGGCATGAAGGTTGGTCTTTTCGAGATAATGAACTATTCTTATTGCAATTATCGTGGATGATAACAATTGTTGGATTATAAACATTTGAATTAAATAGTGTGCTTGTTGTTCCTTCTTTCCACTTTAACCTCATGTCAATAAACATTTGCAATTAAATAGTGTGTTTGTTGTTCCTTCTTTCCACTTTAACCTCATGTCAATAAGCAAGCACACTAAAGAAATGAATTGTTCAGTTGAATTTAATCCACACAACTTTGTTATCCAGGACCTAGTAACGAGGAGAGTTTTAGGGATTGGTAGAGAAATAAATGGATTGTATGTGATTGAAGGAGCTTACAAGCTAGCAGGCAATCCGAGAAGCCAACCTAAAGTTTTCCTTTCAGCTTCATTCAATAATCATGCCTTGTGACATGTTAGATTAGGTCACATGTCAATTTCAAGAATGAAACTTCTTAGCAGTAGATTACCTGAGTTACAAAGTGTTCCTGAGTTTGTTTGTAATATCTGTCCACTTGCTAAACAGTGTAGAACTCCATTTTCTCCAAGCATGAATAAATCAAAATTTTCATTTGATCTAGTTCATTGTGATGTTTAGGGTTCATACAATGTACCAACTTATAATGGGCATAAGTATTTTCTCACTTTAGTTGATGATTGCACTAGAAGTGTTTGGACTTACTTATTCACCTTCAAATCTCAAGTACCAAACATACTCATAGAATTCATCAAACTAGTGCAAACTCAGTTTTCAAAGACCATCAAAACCATCCGAAGTGATAATGGTAGTGAATTCTTTAATTCAACCATAAATGAGTTCCTCTCCCAACAAGGCATCATACACCAAAGTTCATATGTTGAGACACCTCAACAAAATGTCATTGTGGAGAGGAAACATAGGCATTTACTTCAAGTCACTAGGAGCCTTAAATTTCAAGCTAAATTACCACAAAATTTTTGGAGAGATTGTCTATTGACAGCCACATACCCCATTAATAGGTTACCAAGTCCTATGTTAGGCAATCAAAGTCCCTACAAACTTCTCTACCAAAAGGAACTTGAAATAAATCACCTTAGGGTATTCAGTTGCTTGTGTTATGCAAGCACCCTCAAAAGGGGAAGGGACAAGCTAGACCCTAGGGCTAATGAAGGGGTGTTTATAGGATATCCATATGGTCAAAAGGGGTATAAGATATTCAATCTTAAAACTCAAACTGTCATTGTACCAAGAGATGTTAGCTTCCTAGAAAACATTTTTCCATTTGATAACAACGAACATGAAGAACCCATAATTATCTTCCCTGTGGACCATACAATCCAAAACATGCCTGAGAACACACCCTCATTAGACACCCTTAGTTTTGGTCAGCATACTGATACTCTAGTGCAATCATCTACTGATAGACAAGAGTCAATACATGACCCAGTACTTGAGGTGGTTATTGATGAACCCAGCAATGAAAACTTGAGTGAGCCTGGACACCAACCTTCAGAACACATTGATACACAAATTCAACCCACTGAACCATTCATTAGAAGAAGCAATAGGTTAACCAAAAGACCTGCAAAGCTCAAAGATTATCACTGCAGTCCTTTATCATCTACTTCCCTGCTCAAATCAGTAAAAGGCAAGGACTTTAAAACCAGCCCTTATCCATTGGTGAACTTCCTAAACATTCAAAACATTTCAACTAAACAAATGAACTTTTTGAACAACATTGACACACACAAAGAGCCAAATTCCTATGCTACTGCTTGTAAGAAATCATAGTGGATAAAATCAATGCAAATTGAATTGGATGCACTTGAATCCAATAACACTTGGGAACTAGTAGAACTACCCCCAGGGAAGTCACTAATTGGCTGCAAATGGGTGTTCAAAACCAAGATTAGACCTGATGGAAGGGTGAAACATATGCACCAATGTCCAAAATGACAACAGTCAAGACACTAATAGCAACAGAAGCCACAAGAAATTGGCCTCTACACCAATTGGATGTGAGCAATGCCTACCTACATGGAGAACTTGATGAGGAAGTGTGCATGTCAAGACCTCCAGGCTATGGGAAACCTAATGATACCAGAGTGTGTAAATTGTTGAAGTCATTGTATGGCCTTAAACAGGCAGGGAGGCAATGGTACTCCAAGCTATCCACTAGTATATTGAAGCAGTGATACAAACAGTGTGTGTCAGATTCATGCATGTTTGTGAAGAAGGAAAATGGTAAAATCTCAGTCATCACAGTGTATGTAGATGACATTATAATGACTGGGAACAACCATGAAGAAATTGATGAAATGAAAAGGAAGCTAAACCAGGAGTTCAAGGTCAGGGACCTTGGCAAACTGATGTACTTCCTTGGCTTAGAAATCCAGAGAATTGGAAATGGAATACACCTGAGCCAGAGAAAATACATCATAAACATGTTGAAGGAAATGTAATTAGAGGATTGCAAACCATCTAGTACTCCCATGGAGTATCATGCGAAGAGTGTACAAAAGATTGAAGATGCTGATGACTTGTTCAATGATGTAGAAGCATACAAGAGACTAGTAGGAAAACTTTTGTATGTCACTATGACAAGACCAGATGTAATGTTCACTGTCAACCACCTGAGCCAGTTCACAAATGCACCTAAGAAATCTCATTATAGGGGTTGAATTTGGTAACTCTTTAGGTAACTCTTTGATAACCTAGAAGTGCAAGAAACAGGCTACTGTGAGCCGTTCTAGCGCAGAAAGCGAACTCAGAGTAATGTCAAGTGTCACTGCCAAAATTATATGGGTTATCAGGTTACTAAACGAGCTGGGAATTGAAGTAAGATTGTCTATACCAATCTACTGCGACAACCAAAGTGCAATGCACATTATGGCCAATCCAATGTTCCATGAGAGGACTAAACACTTGGAGATTGACTGTTACTTCGTGAGAGAGAAGTACCTACAAGGAACAGTGGAACCAATTTACATTCCTGGTAAATGTCAGCCTGCAGACATCCTTACAAAGCCATTGAGTCGTCAGCAACACAATAATAATCTATGCAAGTTGGGAATGAGTAACCCTTACTCACTCCCAACTTGCGGGGGGAGTATTGGAAACATTGGGGCTGAAAACACAGTGAGTTCACAGCGACTGAGATGAACCAGAGAAAGGGCGCCCGCAACAATGTTGAAGATGAAGTTGTAATTACCAAAGTAGATTTGTAGTTTAATAGTTTCATATATCATGTATAGGGTTACTTCTGTCTTTTCTCTTACTTGAAAGTTAATTGGTAATGCATTAATGGGCTTCGCATGTGTTTATCGAAATCCGTTAGCGCCTGATGTATAAAGTCCAAACTCTATTTGAATTCAGCATTGGTTTTTTGATTGAATAAAATTTCCCAATTACTCTTCGCACATGTTCTTGAGAGAGTAGAGCTGATCTACGATCTCTTCAGGAAGACAAATGACTTGGATCAAGCGTCTTGACACTATAAGAAAAGTGAATTTTAGTGAGGGTTGTGACCCTCACTAAAACCCCATATGACCCTCACTAAAGGCTTTTAGTGAGGGTCACCCTGCCCTCACACGTCGTCAAAAAAAGTCTCGTCATTAAAAATATAGGTGAGGGTTATGTCCCGTCCCTCACTAAAAGGTGACTTTCGTGAGGCAAAATTGACCATCACTAATTTTTATATTTAGCGAGGGTCGCTGATAATCCTCACTAAAAGTTAGTTTTCGTGAGGCAGAATCGACCCTCACTAATTCTCATATTTTGTGAGGGTCGCGACCCTCACAAAATATGAGAATTAGTGAGTGTCAATTTTGCCTCACCAAAACTACCTTTTAGTGAAGGCCGGAACATAACCTCACCTATACTTTTTGTGACGAGACTTTTCCTGACGACATAACCCTCGTGAGATAGCTGGGGATGCAGCAAAAGGTTTAATTAATCCAAATGTTGAACTTGATGACGTCGGTCCTTCATTTTTGTAGGGTTAATTATCTTGAAAAGCCTAACAATTAGGTCAAGTTGCAGTTTCGACATCATACTTGACTCAGTTTTAAAAATTAGGACCTTTCTTTTAGTTTTTTAAAGAAATGTGATAAGATTGCAACTCTGCCTGAAGGTTGGTCTTTTCGAGATAATGAACTATTCTTATTGCAATTATCGTGGATGATAACATCCCTCTGTTCGTCTTTGTCATCGCTGAGGGGTGTCGTTATGAGGTCCGGGTGCGTATTTCTTGGCACCGGTGGATTTTTGGTGACTCTCCCTCTGCCTGTTGTCGACATAGGTGGCCCTTTGTCTGTTGATGACCTCGATGCAGATGTTCACTCTAGCTCTGCCCCTCCAGCGTAACCCCCCCCCCCTTCCGGTGGTCCCAGATTGTCGGACGGCTCTACTTCGGGCCCTTTTGCTGCTGCATCGATGCCCCCTAGCTCCCCCCTTTCGAAGTGCCTCTCCTCTCATTCGGTCTCTTTGGCCTCTCGCCTCTCGTCCGGTGTTGTGGACGATCTTGGTGTTTCTCCGGTGCCGATGTTTTGTCGGTTGGCTTCCCCGATTGAGCCACGTGGCGTTCCCTGTTTGCTGGCAGGTTCGGAGGAGTATTGTCATGTTGTCCTATCCTCCTCTGAGGTGCCGCCGCTTGCCCTTTCGGTTCCTTCCTTATCAGCAGAAGAGGCCCGCTCTCTTTCTCGACTGGTCTTGGAATTTTGCCAATCCTGTGCTCGCTCGTCCTTGGGAAGTGATGAGCTTCTTGATCATGTTCTGCCCCTTGCTGACACATCGCAGGTTCTCTTTGGCTCTGCTTACCAAGGCTGCTAAGTGTCCTCTCTTGCTGGCTAAAGTTCGTGGTTTTCTGGTTGACCGGGCCCCTCCCCCTCTTATTTGGTGG
Source organism: Canna indica (assembly GCA_034359265.1). NCBI lineage: Eukaryota > Viridiplantae > Streptophyta > Magnoliopsida > Zingiberales > Cannaceae > Canna > Canna indica. Next base: position 71,394,053 of record CP136894.1, on the reverse strand, counting down.
TTAGTGGGCCTCAGGTTGTTGAGTTCTCTGGACCAGATTATTTTATCTAATTTTATTTCAGTTTTTTGCCCCTCCTTCATCGCTTCTCCTTGTGGGTTTAGTCTGGGACCCGCATGTGAGGCCCCCTCTCAGCCTTCCTAGAATCTCCTGTGTTCTTCGAGGGTCAGATAGTGTGGATCCTCTTCTGCATCCGGATTAGGCTGTGATAGGCACTTCGCTTTCACTTACAAGCGTCGCATTCGACTCCCCCCCTGCGTCTCTGTGCGTCGTAGCAGGCGTCTTCAGGCATCTCACGGGTCCCCGAGTGACTATCTCCGCCGTGCTTCGGCGAGGAAGGCTCTTTTGAATGGTGACAGGCTTGCAGCTTCCGCCTCCTGTCCCCCTTATGTGAATTTTCCTCCTCCTGCTTCCGCTGTTGTCCCGGAGGATGATCTCGGCCTTCATTTTTTTGTCGTTGGAACCTCAGTTTCCTCTATTCCCCTCAAATTCCAGGTCGGCAATCTTGGTTTCTGTACGCTGCTTCGGACTCTCTCATGGAAGCTGAGTTGTCGCAACTTTAGTCTGTTTAGACTATTTTGCTAACCCCTGCTGTGTTCCTGTCACATGTTTTCTTTATGGACCGCCTGAATTTTTCAGTTATGTTTTGGAATGTTAGAGGATTGGGAAGGCTGACCAAGAGATATATGGTCAAGACATATGGTAGAGATTGTAAATGCTCGGTCCTTGCATTGTAAGAAACCAAGCTGGCAGATGTTTCTGTTGGGCTTATCAAGCAAATTTCGGGCTTCAAGACCCCCTCATTTATTTCTTTAGACTCAGAAGGTCTTTCTAGTGGTCTTCTGCTGATCTGGGATGAAGACCTGTGGAGTCCTATTCATACTCATGTGGGGCGCCATTTCCTTGCTGCAAAGCTAGAACATTCTCTTTCAAAGACTCATTATACTATTGTTAATATCTACGGCCCTCCGGAGAGGGTCGATCGTGCTGCATTTTCTCTGAGCTGTCGGTATGGCTCTCTGGTCGTGATGATCGTTTTATCCTTGGGGGTGACTTCAACGTCAAACGTTTCATCCACGAGAGAAAAAATTGTATTGGGTCTGCTCTCGACTCTTCTCATCTCTCAAATTTGATCGCATACTTGGATTTAATTGACTTGCCTTTGATGGGTCGCTCTTTCACCTGGTCTAACAACCAAGGTGTTCCGAAGCTCGCCAAGCTAGACAGTGTGTTGATTTCTATTGCCACTTCATATGCTCTTCCTTTTGCTTCGGTTGCTGGTGGAGAAATGAAATTGTCTGATCATGTTGCATTAATTTTCCGTGCCAAGCACTGTCTCCGCTCTAGGTCTCCTCCCTTCCGACTGGAAGACTTTTGGTTTTCAAAGGCTTGTTTCCGCAACCTCATTCTTGCGGCTTGGTCTGATTGTTCTTCGAATGTTCCTTCTATGGCTTCTCGGTGGATTCTTAGATGGAGAGGGCTCCATAAAGTCATTCCTCAATGGGCTGAGTTCTTCCGAAAAAAGTGTCATTCCCGCTAGCTCCTGCTTGAAGCTGAAATTGAGTCTCTGAATCGTAAGTCTGAATGCTTGGCCTTGAGTGAGGCAGAGTTTACCCTTCTTAAAACTCTTCAATCTGATTTGGATGGAGTATACAATGATGATAGCATCTATTGGCGTCAGCGTGCTAAGAGAAAGTGGTTGAAGGATGGCGACTGCAATACACTATTCTTCCACCAATGGGCTTCCTTACGGCTGAAATCTAATTGGATTTCTCATATTTCTTCCCCTTATGGTCCTATTTCTCGACCCGAAGATATGGATGACCTTTTCAGACGCTATTATGTCCAGTTATTGGGTGTTAAGAAAAAACCTTGTTTGCGTATCAACTGGCCCGCCCTTGACTTCCATCCTATCGTTGCCTTATCTAAATCGGATTCTCCTTTCTCCTTCGATGAGATTAAGGCTGCTATCGATGATATGGGCTCCTTCAAGGCCCCGGGGCCAGACGGGCTGACCCTGGAATTCTTCCGCTCCTTCTGGGATCTGATTCAGTATGATGTTGGGGGCATCTTCCAAGAGATATTCCTTAGGCCGAATACTTTGCAGCGTTTCAATCAGGGTCTCATCACTTTGATTCCAAAAAAGGAGGGAGCTTCTTCCGTTCAAAATTTTCGACCAATTATCCTTGAGACCTGCATCATTCATATTTTCTCTAAGGTCTTGGCCAATCGTCTGAAGCCGTTTCAGCATGAGCTAATTGGCATGAAGCAAAGTGCTTTTTTGACTGGTCAGAGCACTTTAGATTGCTTCCTAGGCATCCATGAGTCCATTTGGGCTTGTCATCTTGCAAGGGAAGATGGCCTCCTTCTTAAAGTAGATTTTGAGAAGGCCTTCAACTCGGTTGATTGGAGTTTTTTACTTGATTTGCTTGAGATCATGGGATTCTCTTCTAAATGGAGGTGTTGGATTTTTCACCTCTTTGCCACTGAATCTTCCCTCCTCGTCAACGGCTCCGTCGGGACTAGTTTTCGCCATAAACGTGGAGTTCGTCAAGGCAATGCGCTCTCCCCTCTGCTCTTCAACTTAGTCATGGACTGCTTGTCCCGCATTATCGACTTGGCTGCCCAGAATGGTCTTTTCCATGGGCTGCTGGAAGGCCGGGTTCCTGAGCCTATTTCTCATTTCATATATGCAGATGATCTCGTCTTGCTTTGTAAGAATGATGGGTCAAGCTGTAGATGCTTGTTCTTTATCCTCAAATGCTTTGAGCTCTCTGCGGGTTTGAAGGTTAATATCTCTAAAACTTCTATTGCAAGCCTCTCGGGTGATTCACACTCGGCCGCACTTCATTATGGTTCTTTTGGAAGTCAGATTGCTAAGTTTCCTCTTAATTATCTCGGCCTCCCTTTGCATATCGGTCAGCTGCACAAATCTGATTGGCGTCATCTCATTGGTCGTATGGATCTGAAGCTAAGTAATTGGCAAGGTCGGCTTCTCTCTCGTGCGGGTCGTTTAACGTTACTTAACAGCTCTCTTACCAGCTCTTCAGCCTATATGCTCTCTCTTTTTAAAGCTCCTCGTTGGGTCATAAAGAAGATTGATTAGCGGCGTCAGAATTTTTTCTGGGTTGGCGATATGAATCGCTCGATCGTTGGTCGTTGTTTAATTAATTTGCAGTCCGCTTCTTGCTGCAAGTATGATGGATGAATTGGAGTTCTTGACCTCCTATCTCATAATCAGGCTCGCTTATGCTCTTGGTTGTGGAAATTTTTGAAGACCTGTGACTCTTATTGGTCTCATATTCTGCTCCATATTTATGGGGACCATCGCACTTGGGGCTCCCAAAGCTTCTTACGTAGGGCCTCTCCCCTTTGGAAGGATATTATTCTCTCTTATGACCTTGTATTGGCTGGTTCTTCTCATATTGTAGGTAATGGGGAGAGGATTAAACTTTGGATGGATCGCTGGTTTCATGGTCAAAGTCTAGCTCAGTTATTCCCTTCTCTATTTCAGTTTGCTATGCAGCCTAACTCTTCTATTTCTGATGCTCGTCTATTCAATTTTGCGGGTTGGTTTATAGGATGGAATGTTTCTTTTTCTACTTTGGTGGACAGTGCATCTCTTTCCTCGCTGTCTGACGTGTTGGAGACTGCTCCTCCTTACATGCAAGAAGATGTCATCTCTTGGAGGTGGAGTTCTGATGGCAATTTCTCTACTCGAAGCATCTATCAAATTCTTTCTTTCTGCGAAATTAGAGATCAATTTTACAAACTCCTTTGGAAATCCAACCTTCCTCCTAAAGTCTCCATTTTTGGATGGATTTGGATCAGAAATAAGCTTCTCACCCATGACAGATTATTACGTTTGGGTGTGACTTCTGACGACTCTTGTGTCCTCTGTTCGGTCAGCAAGGAATCGCACTCGCACCTTTTCTGTTCTTGTCGTTTCTCTTGTTTGGGCTGGAAAGTCTTTCTTAACTTGCGGAAGCTTGCATTTGTTCCTTTATCCTCTTTCAATTTTGGAAATCTGTACAGCTACACCTTCACCTTTCCCTTGGCCAAACTTGCCATCCTCTGGAGCTGGTTTGTGTGGCACGAGAGGAACTCCAAGATCTTTCAGGGCAAGAGCTCATCCCATCATATTTTAGCCTCTACAGTAGACAGCTTTCTCTCTCACTATCCGATTAGTTCGTAATTGTGTATGGTTATATTTGGTGGTCTTCTTTCAGTTGTTTTCTTGTGCCACCTGTTGATGTTGATTGTTTTTATGTTTTTTCATGTTTTTACTCTTCTCTCATCCTTGGTCTTGTAACTGTTCATTTCTCCTGAATAGAAACAAGTTTTTATCTTTCAAAAAAAATAACTATATATATCTGTCAGGCATCGAGTACCTTCATACTGGTTGCTCTCCATCCATAATCCATAGGAATCTAAAGACTAGCAACATTCTTCTTGATGAGCAAATGAAAGCAAAGGTTGTTGATTTCGGTCTCTCAAAACTCATAGTGGAGGAATCTCATTTGTCAACCATGGTTAGAGGGACGTACTATGGGTTATTTAGACCCTGAGTAAGAAGTTAATTTGTCAGCTTCTTTGAGGATAATTAACAATCTCATTCCATGTTTGATGATTTCAAAATTTTGATCCTTGTTGACTACTCTTAACATCTGCAGGTATTACGTCTCTCAGCAATTGACTGCAAAGAGCAATGTCTACAGCTTTAGAATCATTCTTCATGAGCTAACTTGTGGTCAGGAGCCAATATCGTAGACCAACTTTGGTCCAAGTCATCGAAATATAGGTGCATGGGTTAGTCTTCTAGTACTCAACTTCATCCTCCAATTCGTTCTCTATATATGAATGAAAGATCATACATTTCTCTTTGTTGGTACCATCAAGTACAGTTCCTCTCCCGTAGTCAAACCTAGCTAGTTGATGCACATGCAAGGTCCTAAACTAATGATAGACTTCATCTATCGACATGTAGCCCTTTCCTGTTGCCTTGCCAACTCTAGGACTATATCCTTCTCACGATCCAACCTAAAAGGATAACTAGTAAGCCTTAGTCATGGATCTACATGCATGCAGGCAAGATCTTGGTATGAGAATGTCAGGAACTTACCCGTCGGTGTTCCTTGAGTATTAGCGCAAGTGATCGTTCATTGAGCTTATCCTCCTTGATGGTGAAGCACTTCGTTGATGTCTCACGTTAGACGGACGAAGAACGAAGAGTTTAGACGGAGGTGGGAGGAGATTGTTAGAGGGAGAGAGACGGAGGAAGAAGGGGATCTGAGAGGGCGAGAGAGACGAAGAAGTAGAAGAGTAACAATCAGTGCGTAATTCTTATTCCATCCCCTTTTCAAACTGGTATTTATACATTTTACATTTCAAACTCATCAAACCAACGTGGTCTTTTCTTTGCACGTTCCATGCATCCACGTGTCAGCGATGTGTTTCCTTGATTTATTTTTTCATTCGCCTCGTCATCGTCTCCGCTCATGACATTACCCATTCATTCAAACAGAACCTCGTCCTCGAGGTCCTTCTCAAGCACTGGCGCCAGCTAAGGAGTTTCCTCTTCCTTTATTATGGTGGCCTGGTTTTGTCGCTGCTCAGGCAAAGAACTATTGTCGGTGATGAGCGGGGGTAATGGAGTTACTTGCATCTCTGGGTTTCCCCGACAGAGCTTGAGCACTGATACATGTACGCGATGAATTCTTGCAGTCGTGGGTAGGTCGAGTTTGTAAGCTACTCTTCCTATTCTCTTGACGACTCGGAAGGGCCCAAAAAATCTAGGACTTAACTTCTGCTGTCGTTGTAATCTTACCGAGAGTTGTCGATAAGGTTGGAGCTTAACAAACACCCAATCGCCTTCTTTAAATTCGACGTCTCTTCTTTTCTTATCAGCTTGAAGTTTCATCTTTGTTTGACCCTTCCTCAAATTTTCTTTCAACTGAGAAATGATCTCGTCTCGAGTTGTGAGAGCTCGGTCCACTGCTGAATTGGTAGTGGTCCTTAGTCCCACATATCGAATTAACTGAGGAGGATCTCAACCATATAAAGCTTTAAATGGTGTCATTCCTACGGCGGATTGGTGCGACGTGTTATACCAATATTCCGCCCATGTCAAATATTGATTCCACCGAGTCGGCTCATCAACAGCGAAACTTCTTAGATACATTTCTAAACAACGGTTCAAGGCTTCGATTTGGCCGTCTATTTGTGGGTGGTATGAGGAACTGAAGCTTAATTCAGTGCCTTGTAACCTACATAGCTCTCTCCATAACTCACTAATGAAATGACAGTCGCGATCGCTGACGATCGACCTAGGTAACCCATGAAGTTTAATAATTCCCTTCACAAATGTATCAACCACCATCTCCGTTGAGTAATGCTTCAGTAAGGAGAAGAAATGCTCGTGTTTGGTGAGCCGATCTACGACTACCATTATAGTAGTCTTACCGTTCGAAGGCGGCAATCCAGTAATAAAATCCATAGAAATATCTTTGAATACTTCATTTGGTATGTTCAGAGGCTGCAACAGTCCCGCCGGAGACATTTGTTCGAGTTTCATTCTCTGGCAAACCTGACATTGCTTAACAAATCTTTGGTTGTCTGCTCGCATAATCTGCCAGTAAAAACTGTTAGGTATGTGATGAAGAGTGCGGCTGATGCCAGCATGACCTCCCCTTAATGAACTGTGGAATTCTCTTATTGGAATAGACTTAAGGGTAGCATCGTCTGGTATCACGATTCTATTTTGGAACAAGAGTATGCCGTCCCGTAATCCATACCCTTCTTACTTGCTGACCAAACTTTGTTTCTCTGTCAACTCCCTATTCTCACGATTCAATCTTCGAATCTCTTCTAAGATATCGAAGATAGGTTGGGACACCACCATGGTCGCATACATGGGTTCTCTTGAGAGTGCATTAGCCACCTTATTCAATTTTCCCGGCACGATATTGAATGTCAAAATCGTAGCCCATGAGTTTCACCAACCATTTTTGTTGCTCGGGTGTTTGAATCACCTGGGTTGTTAACTCCCTTAAGGCACATTGATCGGTGATGATGAGGAATCGTCGGTCGAGTAAATACTGTCGCCATTTCTTTACAGCTTGAGTGATGGCATACATCTCGCGTTGGTAGACCGAAGCCGCTTGCATACGAGGTGAAAGCTTTTAACTATAATAAGCTATTGGTCATCGATCTTGAGCTATCACAGCTCCCACACCTACGCCCGATGCATCTGTCTCCAGTTCAAACCTTCGACTGAAGTCAAGCAATGCAAGTACCGGTGTATTACTAAGGATGGATTTCAACTGCTTGAAAGTCTTCTGAGCTTCAGCCGTCCATTGGAAGGCCTCCTTCCGCAACAGATCAGTGAGGGGCTCGGCATGTTGTGCAAAGTTGTGGATGAAGCGGCGATAATACCCAGCCCAGCCAAGGAATCCACGTAGTCCTTTAAAGTTGCGTGGTCGCGGTCATGCCTGGATGGCCGCGATCTTTTGAGGATCCACTCTGAGACCATCTGCAGATATAATATGCCCCAGATACTCGACTATGGAGCTTCCGAAGGAGCACTTGGAGCGTTTGGCAACTAGTCGATTGTCCTTAAGGACCCGCGGTACTCTTTTCAAGTGGATTTTGTGTTCCTCCATCGTCCTGCTATATATTAGTATATCATCAAAAAAATACTAATAAAAATTTACTGAGGAATGGTCGAAACACCTGATTCATTATCGCCTGAAACACCGTTGGTGAGGCCGAAAGGCATCACCAAGAACTCATAGTGGCCCTCGTACATTCTAAATGCCCTTTTTGGAATGTCCTCCTCATGAACTCGTATTTGATGATAACCTGCCAACAAATCGAGCTTGGAAAACATTGCAGCTCCGCCTAGTTCATCGAATAGTTCATTGGTTATAGGGATTGGAAATCGATCTTTAAGGGTGTCCGCATTGAGAGCCCGATAGTCAACGCAAAATCTCCATGTTCCATCTTTCTTCCTCACCAAAAGAACAGGTGAAGAAAAGGAACTAGTGATGGATTGAATGAGGTCGTCTCTCAACATCTGTGTCACTTGCCTTTCGATTTCTGCCTTTTGAAAATGTGGATACCGATATGGTTTCACATTGATGGGCGGTAGTTCTGGAGGTAGCATGATGTGATGGTTAGTAACCCGAGCAGGAGGTAACCCCTGCGCCGATTCAAATACGCAAGCATATTGATCCAAGATTCCTTGCAGTTCTTGTGGAACTTCATTCGACTCCTCTGTCACATTACCAACTAGCTCGAGCTGATACATTTCAAGGAGTGATTGAGTATCCTGCATTCGTCTCAATGCATGACACTTCACCTGCTTAATATATGGTAAAGTCAACCCATGCCATGTTTGCGTCAACCCATTCCACTGAAACTTAAACAAGCGGCTTGTGAAATCCATGGTAACTAGTCCAAGCATAGCCATCCAAGCAACCCCTAATACCGACTAAGTTCCCTGAATTGGTAGAACATAGAAATCAGACACGAGTGAGGTGCCTTGAATGTTCATTGTTAAGTTCCTGATAACTCCCTCACTCCTAATCTGAGCACCGCTGTCCACCATGACGTTAAAAGTCGGGGCAACTTCAATAGGAAGAGCCAAGTGCTTGGCCACTTGAGTTTGGATGAAGTTGTGCGTGCTGCCGCCATCCAACATCACTTGCACATTTCGACCTCTGATGCTACCCTGAAAGCGCAAAGTCATAGGAGAGAACTGGTCGGACATGGCATTCAATGATATTAGTGTAGGTCCATTCATCTCGACCTCTGGTAATTCCTATTGCTCCTTGATTTCTTCCTCCTCTTCAGGTAATGGTCTGTCGTACATCATGAAGAGCTGAGGGGTTTTACATTTGTGCCCTAGAAAATACTTATCGTTGCAATAGTAACATAGGCCTTGTTCACGACGGCTCTGTGACTCTGCTAACGAAATTTTCCTCAAAATGGTTTTGCGGTCCGCCGAGTTAGCCGATATTGCCGATCGAAAAGGAAAGGAAGAAGGTGTGCTTGTTCTCCCATTCATCACTGGTGTTGGTAGCAGGGCTGCCCCTTTATTTCCAAAGGAGGCCTAGGGAAATCGCCGAGAAGCAGCAATCTTTGCTTCACAGCGCTTTGCCATAATCACGGCTTCATGCATTGTCATAGGCTGCTGTGTGAGAACCTCTATTTTGATGTCGAGCCGTAATCCAAATACAAAACAGTTAACAAGAAAAGACTATGGTAGATTATTGGTTCGAAGAGCTAGTTCTTCGAATCGACCTTCATACTCTTCTAGTGGATGATTGTAGCAGCTTAGTGAGTTGGTCGTCAGGAGGTTCTAGGTCTATCGGCTCGAACCGACGTCGGATAGCTTCGACGAGGTGATTCCATCCTGCTAACTGCTTTCTTCTTTGCATCCACCGAAACCAATGTTTGGCCAATCCTTCCATCCGGAACGAAGCCATGGTCACACGGTGTTGGTCTTCGGTTGAATAAAATTCAAAGAAGTCTTCAGCGGAGGCAATCCAATCCTCCGCATCTGATCCGTTGAAGATCGAAAGTTCCACTTGCAGCGATTTGGGAGGAAAAGGAAAGTCTTCTTCCTCCCCAACCTCAATCTGTGGATTAAACTTAATTTCCACGGCTAGTCGATGCAGCAGGTGATCCTTGATTAATTCCTTGTTGACTTCCAGATCTGATGGCCTCGACTTTGATCTTGGCCATCTGAATCATTTGCACATTCAACAAGTTGATCTGAGATGATTCAGCCTGTAACAACTTCTGCTGAGCTTCCATCGTTTGATGCTGCATCTCCAGGTTGGTCTGAATCGTGCCCAAGATCTGCTCATGGCGAGCACTCGTTTCTTGCATTACTTTCACGGATTCGACTAACGTATGTGATCTAGTTTCCATTGTGACGAAGAAAGAACCCAATCTAGCGAAAATCCACTCTCAATGAAAGCACCTATGTCAGGAACTTACCCGTCGGTGTTCCTTGAGTATTAGCGCAAGTGATCGTTCATCGAGCTGATACTCCTTGATGGTGAAGCACTTCGATGATGTCTCACGTTAGACGGACGAAGAACGAAGAATTTAGACGAAGGTGGGAGGAGATTGTTAGAGGGAGAGAGACAGAGGAAGAAGGGGATCTGAGAGGGCGAGAGAGACGAAGAAGTAGAAGAGTAACAATCAGTGCGTAATTCTTATTCCATCCCCTTTTCAAACTGGTATTTATACATTTTACATTTCAAACTCATCAAACCAACGTGGTCTTTTCTTTACACATCCCATGCGTCCACGTGTCAGCGCTGTGTTTCCTTGATTTATTTCTTCATTCGCCTCGTCATCGTCTCCGCTCATGACAGAGAATGGTGACTTGTTGACGACGATCATTGATCCCTCGCGGGAGGGCACATACAACGACATCAATGATTGAACCAAGAAGGTCTCGAATTTGTAACTCTCTAAACATGAAGATGAGTTCCTTCCCCTTCAAATACTTGGGTGTTATGATTGCACCAAGAAGGTCTCCTCCTGGCACACATCAATACATCCTTGACCACATGGATCTCCCACACATACATTGTCCATTTCCTAGCTTAACTCCAAAGTGTATAATAAAATTGAAACAAAAATGTGTAACCTTCTTTGGAACAAAACAACAACCATAGGGGTGTGCACTTGGTTAAGTGGGATACAAATACTCTACCTAAACAATTTGTTACTCCACCGCCTAAGATTATCCTCAAATGAAGGGTGTCACCTAGGATCACGTAACGGAACTCCAAAAAAAAATACAACATGAACTTGTTTTCCTCATCCAAAAAAAATACTACTTTGCCTTTGCTATCCTATAATGATTTTTATATTGGACTAATGCATCTAATGGCTTGGTTTCCTCATCCTATGCTTGCATGTTTGTGAAATCCATTGAACTACCCCCTTCTGATGTTTCGGTTAATTGGGCTTGCCTTTAGAAACTTTCAACTTTGCCTAAGGTAAAACTATTTTTAAGGACGTTTTTTCGTCGACATCTCTTGACCCGTGAGAGACTTTTTTGTTTAAATATTTATGCTTAATAAACTTGTTTGTTTTGTGATTTTCATTCGAAAATGGCTCATCATTTATTTTCGGATTATCATTTTGCTTCTCAAATACGGTCCTCCTTAAGTCCTAAGCTCAATTCTGATTTCTCCCAGAGGGGAGATTAGTGCTCTGGTAGCTTGCTTTTATCTCTCCTCTCCATCCTTAGGGGGGCTATGAATGTCATTGTTGCTAACACCTTGTGATTTATTTGGTATTTTTGCAATTATGTTTTGCGTGGTGATCAAATTCCATCTATGTTGGATGCTCTGATGCGAATTTTGGCTTTCTCTTCTCAATTTCATGAATTATCTACTCTGGGGGCACTAAGCATTCCACAAATATTGTTTAATTGTGATGGCTCTATCTTGGACTCTCATGGTGGCGTTGGTTTTATAATCCGCAACGATAGAAGGGAGTGTGTTTATGCTTCTTCTTCCTATTTTATCTCAAGTTTTGCTCTACATTGTGAAGGTGTTGCTCTCTTAAATGCTTTATCTTTTGCAGCATCCAACAATATGGATCACATTATTTTTGAGATAGATTGCAAGGTCTTGGTGGACTCGGTCAACAACTCTTATCCCTCTTGAAGGATTCATATATAACTTATTCCTGAATATCGAGCATTGTATTATGAATTTTGATCATGTTACTATTGTTTATATTCCGCACAAAGCAAATCAAGCTGCTCATTGGGCGGCAAATTGTGCCAGGACTCGGCGACAAATTGTGTCAGGACTCAATGTGATTCCGCTATTTGGGCCTCTGTTCGGCCCACGTAACTAGATGATATTTTGCTTCTTGATTGTATGGGCTCAAGCCTTAATAGGCTAGTTATATTAATAATATTTATTTTTTTCAAAAAAAAAAAAACATCTCTCTACACCTTAAATGAAACAAATAGAATATAAATTTAAAAAATGATATCTATCAGTGAGATAATACTATTATTTTTTCAAACTATATAACGACATTTAAAAACATTTTTTAAGTTTTATTTTTACTTTTATATATATCAACCTTCAATTGGATATTATTTAAAATGAAATATTGCTAGAATTTAAATTAGTGGATACTTTAATCCAAATTAAATTTTAATGTCTACGATTTATACTATTAATTTATCACACGACTAGAAATAATGTAATCTACGACGGTAACTTTGCGACGATAAAGTCGTAGTCGCAGATACGACAGTTCTGCGGCAGCAGTGAATGGGCGGCTGGGTCGTCAGCATCTTCAGACTCTCTCACTCCCCCTGACTGTCACGCCCCAACTCAGGGTCACATGACCGGCTAGAATATACGTGCCTATACCCTACAGCCTAAATCATGCACATGCCAACTCAATAAATAAATATAGCGGAAAGAATGTAACGAGTTTTATTTCAAAAGAAAAACCAAACAAGATTTCATATAAGCACTAAAGTTTTTATCAAAAGTTCAAGTGTGGAAAGAAAAATGAATCAAAGAGCAACAGTTCTCTTAACAAATAAAATCTGAATAAAAACATGAATGTCCCCACAGGATTACAACTCCAAAATACAAAATCACAAGTGTATGACAAACTACTACAGACTCGATTACTACCCCTAATTAGGACTGCTATGAGATCAATGTAGCTCATCTGTCCTCCAACCGCGCTAAGTGCTCCAGCCTACCTCACCAGTCAGGCTCTGCAAAATAAAAATAAACGATAATAGGTGAGTTCAAAAGAACTCAGTGAGCAGTTCTACCAACCCCCACGAAAAAACCAATCACAGAGATAAAGCATAAGCAAAACACCTATCTCAAACAGGAATAAAGTCACGAGGGTATGACTAGCTATCATGTCATTTGGCCACCACCTGCCCGAAGGCAACCATCACTCTAGCAGTGAAGTATAACAGGCCTAATTAGCCTATCATGCCCTAAGGCAATAACACATACTAGGATAATCAGGATTGACCCATCCGAACTTATCCTAATATAAAGAAACTCGGGAGCAATCGGGATTGGCCCGTCCAAACTTGCTCCACGAGACACGAAGGAACAATCGGGATTCGCCCGTTCGAACTTATTCCTTGAGATAAACTCGGGAACAATTGGAATTTGCCCGTCCGAACTTGTTCCATGAGAAAACACAGGAACAATCGGGATTTGCCCATCCAAACTTGTTCCAAAAAGATAACGTAGGAATAATCGGGATTCACTCATCCGGATTTATTCCTTTAAATATAGAATCTTGGGAACAATCGAGATTTGCCCATTTGAACTTGTTCCGCAAGATACGCATGAACAATCGGGATTTGCCCATCTGAACTTGTTCCACATATTGGGAATTAGCCATCCAACCTTCCGGGCCTAGCCCGCAATCTGGCTCAAACCGAGCCTCTCCGTCATTCAATAAGATATGACACCACATGACCTAAGTCAAGTATCTCCTATGGTGTCTTAGGGATGTCTCTATTGGGAAAACTCCACAACACCAAATGCCTGATCCCAACTCTTAGACCCGTAATGTCATAAACTCGTGAGGTTTTATTTCATGCATAATATTTGTTTGTTGGTTCATAATAGATTATGCTGCCCCTTGTATTTTAACTATGCAATTAAAATTTATCATCATTAAAATTAGGATTTTATTTTAGGGTTTTATTCTCAGTTTACTGTTGAGACCCAAACTAGTGCACCCGAGTCGAATCTGACTCCCAAAGTGTATCCTATGGATCCAGACTATGTTTTCTGGTCAGAATGATAGGTTACATGACTATGTTCAGTAAACTATATACACAACAACAAGGATTTCAAAATCAGCCCTAAATCAACAATTCCGCATGAAATTTTTAACATAACAAGGAAATAAATTCGAAAATTAATAGAAATTAAATCCTTAATTGCATCACAACAAAATTATAATCTTTGAGACAACTCACAAGAATAAAACCATATTTGTTAACCAAGATTAGCAAGCTTTAAGATAATCTTTAACAAGAACCAATCTACGTGATCAAGAATTCATATCAAGAACACCCATGGCATCATGATCAAATCATATCTTTGAAAGACATGATTAATTTCCAAAAATCACATATTTAATTTCAAGCATGCATTAACATTATAAGCATCTAAATTGATGAACAATTCAAGGCATAGATATCAAGATAGACAAAAACCTTTATTTAGGTATTTCATCGAACACCCTGAGGGCACCCCTTCTTCCACCTTGGCCGAGCACCCCTAGGGTAAACCTAAGACTGCAAGCCACAAGGGGAAGTCTCGGGCCCTACTCTCACAAATCGACACAAGAACTTGGTGATCAAAACCCACGATTTCGACGAAAAACTACAAGAACAATACGACGCCCAAATCGGCTCAAGAACACGAGAAAATCCGAGAGATGAGGGGTAAAACCACTCACCTTAATTAGGAAGGAGAAATAGAGAAAGACTTTCAAGCGATGACCTCCAAATTTGGCCTTCAAGCACTCGGCTCCAAGACAAGAAAAGAAGGGGGCGGCTCAACCTCAAGCCGGCGGCTCCAAGAAGAGGGGAAGAAGGGGCGGCGGCGGCTCCACCAAGCCAACGGCTTGGCTTCCAAGAGAGAGGAAGGAAGGTGGTTGGCTCCTCGGCTTGGCTCTGCCCGGCGGCTCCAAGAGAGATGAAGGGAGGGGCTGTTGGCTTGGCTTGGCTCCTCTCTCCTCTCACGGCTTGTGCAGCTCCAATAGGGAGTTGCAAGCCCTAGGGGGAGATTTTTATAATCTCTTCCCCACCACTTCAACCCTAATCTCCTTTAACCCGCATCTGCCTCAATCCGAATCCAAACCCGCTAACCCACCTTAGCTTAATCTAACCCCATGCTAAACACATGCATCAACCATTATGCGACATAATTCAAACACATGCAAAGGTATAATTAAATAAATTCATCTACGCAAGAAAAGAAATTACAAAATTCATATTCCTACTTACCCGAGCTCGTAAGCTCACACTGGACTATGAGTCGACTCGGCTCGACCTCGGACTAGCCCGCTAGACTGACAAACACAAACATATATGGAGAACTAATATTAATATCTAGGATATTACACTGACTCACCTTCAAGGCGATGGAAAAGAAAATTATTTTTGAGCAAAATATATAATATTTCATATTAACTACAAATAAAATTAAATTTCCCTATATAAGAAATTTACATTATATTGATTATACATGAAAAAAATGATATTTTACATATATGTTAAAATATTAATTTATAAATAAAATTTAATTTATAATCAATATAATTTATAAAACATTATATTGATTATATATTTGTAAATTAATATTTGAACATATATGTAAAATATCATTTTTTTCATGTATAATCAATATAATGTAAATTTCTTATATAGGAAAATTTAATTTTATTTGTAGTTAATATGAAATATTATATATATATATATATAATTTATAAAAATAAGGATATATTGATCGTCTGATGTGTACTTTCTAGGAAGTACCCATGCCAACTAGGGGCGGAGGCACATTATTGGGAGGGGAGGGCTTTGCCTCCATGAAATTAAAGATTTGCCCTCTCACCCAAGATCTTTAACCTCAATTGGTCGTTAGAGCTGTTGCCTATCTTGGTCTTTAAGATCTTGATTATTTGGCAAATGTAAGAGTTTATTTATATAAGGTGAAAAGTCCTTTTGCCCCTCCCCCATCCATCCATCCATCCATCCATCCATCCAAGATCTTTAACTCCAATTGGTCGTTGAAGCGCGCAGTTGTCTGCCTTGGTCTTTAAGATCTTGATTATTTGACAAATGTAAGAGTCTGCCCCCCCCCCACCTCCCCACCCCCTCATTTTAATTCTGGGCTCCAGCAATGATGTCAAACAAATATATTGTTGGTGAAAAATTACACTTTCTATGAATTAATTTTTTGTCAACCAATCACTTTTTTATTACTTCCCGCCTCCCGAAAAATACATGCAAGAAGTTAATTTATGAAAATTATAAAAAATTAATTTACATGAATTACAATTTTTTGTAAAAAGTTACTTCTTAGGTCAATCAAACAATGCCTAAATATCGAATATATCGAACCAATTAGCCACAAATAGATGCAGAGTTATTAAACGAATAATCGGTTATTAAACAAATAGTTGGTACTGAACAATAAAAATAAAGAATATTTTATGTTATTGTATCAAAATCATATACTATATAGTTGAAGAAGTATTTTCTCTCAAATAAATCGGTGTAACAATATATCTCATCTTTTAATATTTTGCCTAAAATTAAAATATCACATTAGTAGAATTAAAATAGCATCTTTTATTAAAGTAGATATTAGTAATTAAATAAGTATAATCAATTTCGATTATTGATTATTGCAAGATGATAATCAAAATTGAACTGAATTTAAATAATTTTCTAAATTTACTAATCAAAATCGAACTGCAAAATAATTATTTAGTTTGATCAAATCTCATATTCGGTTGAAATATATATATATATAAATAATACTTATTTGGTATTAGTGAAATAAAAAAAATGGAAGTATAAGTAGAAGACTATCTCCCACTAATATAAGTACAATGATAGACCTACTCATATTGTTAATCTAAGAATTGGTAGGTTTTTTTAAAAAAAAATAAAAATAGAAAGTCACAATAGGTGACCATACTAAGAATCGAACCCTAAATTTCTAGACAACGTATAATATGTTGCCACCAACTATATATATGGGTCCATAACTAATCAAATTAGATGGGTCCATAACTGATCAAATTGCAATGTCTTTAAACAGGACAAGACTAACACGGTTCCACCAAAACTAGATGGGTCCATAACTGATCAAATTAGATAAAAACCTATCAAATTTGAATTAGTGGTATGGTTTCTTTTCATTTTCACTCTTTCTACCTAATGAGTTGAGTCAGTTGGACCAGCCAAAAATTGTAGCTTGACCAGTTTAAAGCTTCACAACCAGGTTGCCACACCAATTGCATTTCATAAGGTAGGAAATGAAGAAAAAGTCATAGATACAAAAACAGAAAAAGAAAGGGTAGTGTGGTCTCTACAGGAAACAACAAAATAAAAACTAAACATGTAGCATCAAAACTAATCTAAAGCAAAAATAAGTTGAAGCAGACATTGGGAACGATGCTCAGGAATAACTGAGGCCCCTAATCCTAGACCAGAAAGCTTCAGCTGAAAACACTGTTCTATTTAGCGGAGAAAGCGAGTTGTCGAAGATCGCTTTATTTCGAACTTGCCATAAGAGCCAAAACCAAATGAGAGCGAGCAGTTTGTCCTTCTTGCTACAGTTGGTGATCTCCTCCACTAACATTGGAGGAAGAAAAAATTGGCTCGATCCACATTTAGATAGAAAGCACATCCACCCTTGGGCAGAATACGGACAAAGGCGGAAAAGGTGATGGGCGATTTCGGGATCGGCCTTGCGAAAAGGGCATAGACTATCATCTAACTGGATACTGAATCTCTCCACTCTATCTTTTGTGCTGAGCTTACCTTTTAGAAGAATCCACATGTGAATTTTCAATTTTAGTGGGCATTTCATCTTCCATAATTTGCAAGCAAGCACTCTCCTGATGCTCGAATATTTTAGAATGAAATATAGCGACTGAGTGGAGAAAGACCCTGAACTAGTCCATTACCAACTTAGTGAGTCGGGCGTGTTTTCCAAAGTTGGCCAACCAATGAGATCGAGAAGAGAACTCAAGAACATGGTCCACATTTATATGTCGGATCCAAAGGGCAGGACTCGGAGAAGTTAGACGAAAGAAGAAATCTGCGACCAATTTAAAGTTTAACCAAGACATCCAAGAGTCAATAACCATGGAGCCAGGTGCATCCAACAATTCAACCATCGAGCCTAGTTCTTAATGGTAGCTGATTATTTACGAGGTGTCTGAGTTTGGAGTAGTACGTAGTACTAGTAATCCTACTACTAGATTTATATTACTATATTGATGTTGAATTATATAATTAATATTATTATACTAATATTATAGTAATAATAATATAATATTTTATTATCACATTATTGTATTATTTATAAGTAAAAATTTAATTATAATAAATAATATTATAATTATATAATAACATATTATTAGATAAAATATAATATTACAATAACAACATACGTCATGTTATAATATATGTTACGATATAAAAATTGCATGAACTGACCCTCTTGGGATAAACGTTTTAAAAAGTGATCATCCGTATAATTTTTGGTCAAATTTTATATGAATAGACAAAAATGTCTTTCATTTTTATCTTCTCTTTCCTTATGTGATCCCCTACTCATCTCTCCCTCTCTTGTTCTCTCTCTCTTCAATTCACCACCGGTGGTGGCCCCTCGTCACTCTCTCACTTCCTCCTCTCATCGATCAACGTACAATCTCGCGTCGCAATTTCGTCGACTCATCTTTGGCATTCCGCAATAATCTTTGACATGAATCAGATTCTCCTCTTACTTGTAAGTGATTTGTAGCACAAATAGAAATTACACAAGCAACATAGATATCAGTGTGGCGTATTTTGTGTTTGTCCCAGGTTGTTGACTCCATCAACGAGTTGTCCCGAGTTGTCAACACCCTAGACGGGTCGTTCCGGGTTGTTGACATCCAAAGCGAGGTGTGTTATCTGTCCCTTGTTGTTGACATATGGACGGGGTGTTTTCGAATTGTCCTGCGTTGTTGACATCCAGGACGGGGTATGTTGTCTTAGTCCATTGTTTGTTGGCATATGAATGAGTTATTCCGTATTGTCGACACCTGTACGGGTTATTGGACCATACATATCTTTTCATCATACGAGTTAAGTATTAATGATTTAATAAGAGTAATTTTTGTCCAAAAAATTATTCTCTTGATTTGACTAGTTTTTGTTAAACTTATAAAGATGATCACTTTTTAAAACGTTTATCCCAAAAAGATCATATAAAAAAGCATCCCAAATAAAATTAGTATTAGAGAAAAAAAATCCAAATACTTGATGAGCAATCAATAATAAGTTCACAAAAACTTAAACAAACATAGACCATTCATCAAGAGACAGATCAAGGAATGCTTGTTGATAACAATGAAAAGAGTCTGACGATAAACATAACATCAAGATCAAGATGACAAGCATCCATAGAATACTATTTCTAAATTATTTCTGATTATTCTACTGTGCAGATAGCTGCATAATAGCTGGCTGACTTCAGAACTCCATCCTTCAAGCCTCAGAAAATCTGAAACAGAAACAAAAACATCAATTTAGTTAAGGGATCAAACTACTTGTGCATGCATTCATAAACATTTTAATGCTTACCCCAATTCCGAGAGCCTCATGTGAGCTTCAGCATAATCAGCAAAGAAAGCATCCTCATCCTAAACAAGAAAAATTACGAATTTGTTACATTGGAAAACCAATTAACATCGAGTATATATCTTGTTGTACAGTGTGCATAAACAAGAATACATACAGCAGCATATTTTTCGACTAAAGGACGGAACACAGGATCTGTTAAGAGAGTCGAGTCAGAAGGCAACCGGAGAAGGCCTTCAGTCTCTCCACTTAGAAGTACCCTGCAAGAGAAGGAAGAGAGAATTAGTGGAGAAAAAGATCTGCCACAGGACCATCAAGCAAAGAAAATTGTGAAAATTATTTTATTTATTCGGAAAAGCATACTTGAAGTACGAGTTGTCAAAAATAAGAGGGTTATGAGTCCAAGGCCCTTCAAAGCCTGAGCGCTCCTTGTGGCATTTTCCCTGTTGCAAGCAAAGAAGAAGGCACGGTTAAAGGAGCTATAAGAACTCAGAATATATATTAGATAAGCACCAATTATAAATGTACCAGAGTGTGGCCACCAGACAGAGCAACAATATCCTGGTCGCTGAGACCCATTTGTACTCCAAACACTTCTCTGAGGTGATCAGAACCTGTACAAAAAAATTAAAATATAGAGCTATAATTAATCAGACACATACATTATACAAAAATGAGAAGTGATTAACAATCATACCCTTGGTAGCATCAGGAAGACGACCTTCCACCGGTGGTTCAGGCTTGTCCTGTGAAAGAACGATAGAAGTTAACACCGTGTTCTACTCCATGGAAAACATAGAAAACTATTTCTTTACTGGAAAAGTATTTCTTTCTTCTACACTTAAAGATTATGCAAATGCATGTGCTATGAATATCAAGATCGAGATAATGTACCTCCCTTCCAGGGTGGAAAGGAACCTCCGGCCCTCCAGTAACTTCCACAGCCACAACTCCAGCAAGCTATAATTTACAGGGAAAATGAGCATTAAAGAAAACCACAATTAGAGGATACAACAAAAACAGAAAGTTAAGATCAAGAGACGGCAAACCTGATAGAAATCAGCATAGCTCAAGATGGGGAACTGCTCCTTAATGGGCTCCAAGAGCCTGATGGCAATATCGAGACCGTTGTTGGCACCGTGCGATTGCTCCGCCTTGAACCGCATTGTCCCGAATGGGCCGCCGGTCTTCGACGCCGTATCGTACGTCCCAGCCGAATGCCACCTGAAAAGTCAAAAACTCATATCAGTGCTGCCCGTTACCAGATCTCACCCAAATCAAAAGGCCAATCGAGGCAAGATGAAGGACTAGTGATCTCGTACGCGACGCGGAGCATCAAGGGAGCGCAGTGCTTGTCGGCAATGAAGCCGCGAAGCTTCCTCTTTGCCTTCTCCACCGCCTTAAGGTACTCAGCGCTCACCGCGGGGTAGGACTTCACCATCTCGAAATGGGCAACGGAAGCGACGACGAGGTTAGATCGAGAGACGCTGAGACAAAGGCGAGTCCTCGCTACGCTGCTTCCCTCGGAGACCCTGCGGGTCTTAAATAGAAAGGCTTTCCCTGCGAAAGAAGGTAAGGTGCTAGTCACCCGTTCTCAACCGTCAGATGGTTGGGGATGTGTGGGTGGAGTTTTGATTTGAATTGGAAGGTCTCGATTAGGGAATGTCGTAGACGGAAGGTCCCGATTCGTCAATTACTGTATACTCAATGACGCGAATACCCTTAGAAGGCGAATATTTAATGAGATTTACTGCGGTACAGGACAGTCTTTTCGCCGGCTGACGGTGTGAACGCGATGGATGCCCGAGAGATTCCTTTGATAAAACGGGAAAGGAATAAGCGAATTGGAAAGGACGCGTGGCAGTGACAAAGGTTGTAATGAATAAATCTAACCTAAATTACGGTAAAATTAATGTATCTAACCTAATTTTTAATTTGTATGAATTTTATTCTAAAATTTTAAATTAATACCAATTATATTTTATCATCAAATTATATTTAATAAAATTGTTATTTGCTGACGTGGCCTCCCGGTCAACAATTAATATATTAATTTTTAATAATCATATACACAAATTAGCTGTCGAAATTTTTAAAAAAAATACACAAAATTCTAACTTGACATTCATCCCACACAAACTCACGTACTACTTGCTTACTAATATGACTTGATAATATGATATGACATCTCAGTCAGCAACTATAGTGGGTTATCAAATCATATTACTAAGCGAGTAATATGGGAGTTCGAGTGAGATAAATATCGGATTAGAATTTTATGTGTTTTTTTAATTTTCAACTGTTAATTTGTGTATATAAGTTTAAAAATCAATGCATTAGTTGTTGACTAGGATATCACATCAATAATTAATAGCTTCATTAACAACAACTTAACGACGAGATATAATTGGTATTAATTCAAAACTTTAGGTTAGGATTGATGCAAAATTAAAAATTAGGTTAGATTCATTAATTTTATCATAATTTGTGTTAGATTCATTGTTTTTTTTGTTTTTTTTAAAGAAATTTCAGAAACTTCATTGAAATTTTCCCAAATAGAACATGGATGCTAAAAAATTTAAATTTCTAAATAAGTTTTGATAATACCCATTCTAAAATTAAAAAAAATCAAATACACTGAAATATGAAATATATTTTTATAATAAAAAATATATTTTAGAGGTCTAAAAAAATTTGGATCAAAAATCTCAAATATACGAGAGACTTTAATCCTAAGTATATATAAAACGAAGTTTAAATTAAAAACAATAAAATATTTTTGTCCAAAATATTTTTTAGATCCTAACATCCATTTTATATCATGAAAATATTTCATAATTAAAATTAATTTTTAATTTTTTTTGAAATTATTTTAAGCTTTAGACAAAAATATGTAACATGTTAAAAAATTTTGAACAAAGCATATAAAAATAAATTTATATTTAAAATAGTAAATTATTTTGGTTCAAAATACTTTTTAGACACGAGAACATGTTTCATAAAAAAATATTTTATGAATTAAATTATTATTTTAGGCTTATGGATCTATTATATATTTTAGGCAAAAGTCTTTAATTTAAAATATTTATTTAGATCATAACACTATTTTTATATCATAAAAAAGTATTTCATGAATTTTTTTTTCAAATTTATGAAGCTATTCTATAATTTGGGCAAAAGTCCTTAATGTATTACATACTTTTGCCCGAATCACATAAAATTAAATTTAAATAAAAAATGAATTATTTTGGTCCAAATTTTTTTTAAGAGCCTAGTATGTGTTTTATACTATAAAGAATATATTTCATAATTTTTTTAGAGTTACGAAGCTAGAAACTTTTGAGCAATGTAATGAATTTTTAAAAAATCAATTTCAATTCATGAAAAAATTTATGATATTAAAAAATTACTAAAATCTAAACAAATATTTTGAATTAAATTTTTTTTGTCCAAAGTCTTTAATAGCTTCGTAAGCCCCAAAAAGATAATTTTGGTTCATAAAATATATTTTTTATGATAACAAACATATGCTAGTGTTTAAAAAAAATATTTCTAGACCAAAATAATTCATTATTTTTAATATAAATTTAATTTTATATGCTATGTTCAAAAGTCTTTAATATGTTATAAACTTTTGTCCAAAGCATAGAATAGTTTTAAAAAAATTATATATATATATATTAATGAATTTTTTTTTGTGATATGAGTGCTAGGATCTAAAATCATATTTTGAACCAAAATATTTTATTATTTTAAATTTGAATTTAATTATATATTTATGGCTAAAGTCTCTAATATATTCGAGATTTCCGGTCAAAAATAATTTTTAGACCCAAAAAATCTATTTTTTATTATAAATATATATTTAGTATTTTTTTTGAATTTTTTAAATTTTTTGTTAAAAATATTTAATGTTTTAAAGACTTTTGCATGGGGAGTAGAATGGATATTATCAAAATTTGATTTCGAATCAAAATATTTAATATTTAATATTTTAGCATCCATATCCCGATTTAGAAAAATTACAATAAAATTATTTTAATTTTGAGAAATTCTTATTTTTATTTAAAGCAATGGGTTGACATAAACCCAAAATTTTGAAAAAAAAAACATAAACCCAAAATAAACCCTAGTGAGCAGTAACAACATGATTGATGAGGTCGACGGTTGAGATAAACAGTCTCCGTCATGATCGTTGGGTTGAAAGGGTTTCAGGATCTACTAGCTATACACATTGTGTATAATATTATGAATCCTTATAATTGTTCTAGGTTGCGCTGAGATACTAACGAGGGAAGAATTGTTCGGTGATTGGT
The DNA here is from genome assembly GCA_034359265.1 of Canna indica. Taxonomy (NCBI): domain Eukaryota; kingdom Viridiplantae; phylum Streptophyta; class Magnoliopsida; order Zingiberales; family Cannaceae; genus Canna; species Canna indica. The sequence goes on along the minus strand of CP136894.1, from coordinate 71,370,326 downwards.
TTAGAGTAGGGAGTCCTCGAAGTGCGTGATGCGCGCACCAGGTGACCCATCATCCCACGTGGTGGTGGAGATTAGTCTACATGCTAGTTCCCTTGCTGCATCCCGGCAGAGTGTAACAGCGGATACGAGTGTCAATTTTATTCGTATATGCTAAAAAATCGCATGCGTGACGCATCCGTTTTATATTCACAGATAAAAATAAATATAAATGTGAGTATAAATTAAAAAAAAAATTATTCGTGCGAATTTGGTACAAATATAAATATGAATGCGGACGGTGACGAGTACAAGATGGGGGCAATGGGAACAGTGGCCTCCACTGAAAATTTTAAAAAAACTTATATATAATATTTTATACAATTGGTGGCCGCCACTACCTCATTTTTAGCTCACTGCGATTACTCTTCAGTTCCACTTTAAATTTTGACCTTATATTTTTTCACTTGACATCATATTAATTTTTGAGGTTTTGATGACTCCCACAATCTCTCATTTTTAACTAACTGCTACTACTCTTCATATGCGCTTTAAGTTAAATAACTTGCTACTAATGATTATTAGCTTGCTGCTATTATTCTTCAGCAGCAAGCTTTTACTTCTTACATCATTCTACTTCTACTTCTCAAACTTCAGCAACAATCAAAATAATTACATCCTTAATTAGTTTCTACTTCTTCAACTGCTACTTGTTCTTGATTAAATTTAATTTTGTATTTGAATTTGATTAAAACTTTCTCTAAATATATTTTAAAATTTTTATTATATTTATGGTTTTAATTAATTTTAATTTTTTAAAAGTAGATGAAAAAATTTGGAGTAAATTTGTTGAGTAAATAGTTAGATATATGAATATAATTTTTTTAACAATTAAATAAGTGAATGATTATTTAAATATTTTTATAAAGATACATCGCCTCCATTTCAGCACAAATTTGAAGTGTCGATTTTTGAAATTTTATATATTAATTTGCCCCCACTAATAAAATTTTTTGGATCCGCCACTGAATGCGGATCTGCATCATATATGCACTAGTCACTACATATCTGCATATGAAAAATTATTATTTTAATATTATATAAATTACTTAATATATATATATATTATATACATAGTTTTTATGTTAAATTATATATGAAATTCTATTAAATTTTATTATGAATTTTAATAATGTAAGTTATTATTTTTATTAATATATTATTTTTTATTATTTTTTATTAAAGACGGTGCTAATATTTGCATCTGGATTCAATTATTCATGCCTATGGCCATATGCTATTTAATTACATAATTAGATCTTTATCTTATTGTTGTGTTACTTTCTTTGATATTTACCTTCATTTTTATTAGAATTCCATGTTATTATTTATTGATGATTGCTCGTCTTGATATAACGCTACATGAATTATAGTGTTCATCTTAGTGTTACATATACTTGCATAATATTATAACATTTTATATTACATGAAATATACATCAATACATGACTAGAGCTTAATCTATGTATTAATAGTGTTAAGAGTGTATGTGTTACAGTATATAGTGCAGTGGTCGCATAAATGCATAATGATAGAGTGTGTTTTGATTCACGAAGTACACATTTATATTTACAACTTATTGTTTATTAGTGTTAGTGTTGAAATGCATGTGTTTATTCATTAGTAAATATTATTAGTGTGAAGTTGTTGTAATATCGGATATCCTTTGTGATCTCTCGATGCGCTCCTCTCGCTCGCCTAGGGCAAACCCCGCTCCTCTCTCGGGTGATCGGCCGCCGCCTGCACCGCCTGATCCCCCATCTTCTTCTCCCACTCCTCACCATACTGTGTCTGCCTCTGCGGCTACGAAAGCGCCTTCTTCCTCGGTGGATGGTTCTACGGTCCAAGATTGGGATCCTCAGTCTGCAAAACATGGCGAAAAGATCTCCAATCTTTCGTCGACAAATTTCTCTTGGTCACAAGTTCTTCGAGGTATGAACAACCCTCTCTCTGATACTCCCCCATTCTTTCAAAAGATTAGATCGAACCCTACTGGTAGGGTTTCGTTTCATAAAGATCAATTGAATTAATGGTGCGAGCCTTGGCATTCTAGCCTAATTGGAAAATTTCTCGGTCGTATTCCTTTGATTCTTGCTGTTCGTACTTGGGCAGAAAAATTACGGTCTTCTTTTGGTTTGAAATCGATCTTAGGTTTCGACGATGGTTTCTTCGTTTTCCTATTTGAATCTATTACTCATGCTACTGAAGCCCTTGCGGCCGGTCCTTGGTCGTTCCGTGGTAATTTGCTCTGACTGATGCCATGAAAACCAATGTTTAGGCCTTGGATGGAGCAAATCACCACGTTCGCTGTTTGGGTTCGGATTCACGGTCTTCCGCTTGAACTTTGGAATGAACACTCGATTTCTCTTATTGCTGCTTCTCTTGGGCGTGTTCTTAAAATCGATGATCGATCTTTTTTCTTTGAACGTGGTAAGTATGTTCGTGTTTGTTTGGATTTGGATCTTGCGATTCCTGTGCGTCATGGTGTGTGGGTGAACTTTGATGGCATATTTTTCAACTGATTTCCTACGAAAATTTGCCTTCGAAGTGCTTTGCTTGTGGCTTAGTGGGTCACTCCCAGGCTTCCTGTACATCTGTTTCCCCTTCGCTAGATTCAATTCCTCCTGTTTTCACTTATACTGGTTTTGTTGAGTTAAATCCTACTGCTCCCAAACCTCCTATGGTTTCTTTTGTCCCATCGGAATCGCCCTGTGGCCCTTGGGTGCAAGTCCGTCGTCATCATCTCCGTCGTTCGTCGACGTCTGGCTCTCACCCGATGCCGAACGACCAGGTTGACGGTCAAGATCTTGGCCCTCGTGGCCTGGGCATGGAGGCTGTGGGCAGATTGAACCGTAGGGATCACAGTCCGGGTCAAGATAGGCATTCTGGGTCTGGTCAACATGGCTTGCGGTCAAGTTTGCATTCAGATTCGGGTCCTTCCTCTCCGAAGATGGATTTGGATCCTCCTTTGGAACCTGTAGATCCGAATGCGGATGTATATGAAGAGATGGATGAGAGGAACCCTAATCCAGCTCTTGCCCCAGCTAAGACGGCTGGCCCTAATCCAGCTGTGGATAGGGTTAGATCTATCATTAAAAGTTTTCATGTTCATGTTATCTCGATTCAAGAATCTCACTTGAGTCTGATTGATGTTCAGTCTTTCATTCGCTCACTGGGGAGAAATTGGATCGACAATACTGCCCCTTTGGAAGGGGCTTCTGGCGGCATCATCCTTGCCTGGGATACTTCGGTAATTCAGTGCCAGGTGCTTTCTATCTAGAAGCAAATTTTATATTTTGTTATCACTATGATTGAATTTTACATTTTGTTATCACTATGGACAATCATGAACCTTTTTTATTCTCCTCCATCTATACTAGTACTAATCCGGTAATCAGATATGAGTTGTGGGATTCTTTTTTGGATTTTGATTTTACTTGTTATTCCTGGTTTTTGGTTGGTGATTTTAATGCTATCTTGGACTCTGCTGATAAATTTGGGGGCTTGCCTTTTATGATTAATAGATATGTCAAAGATTTTCGCAATTTTATTTTAAATTTTGGTTTAATTGATTTAAAATTCTTTGGTCCTCAATTTACCTAGAGTAATTATAACAAAAAAAGGTTCTAGGAAAATTTTAATTAGGCTTGACAGAGTTTTTGCCAACTCTGCGTGGCTCCATTTTTTTGGCCAAGCTTCTGTTAAGCACCTTAATAGGGTTGGCTCTGATCACTGTCCATTAATTATTAACGTGGACCCCTCACAGTAGGAATTTACCTAGGAACTTTAGATTCCAAAACTTCTGGCCTGAATATCCTGCGCGCTTCACATCAAATTGTTAAGGATATATGGTCTAGGAATCTCCCTAGCATTTATCTCAATTCTTTTACAAAATTTTCCCTCAATATCATGCAAGCTAGATTTGCCCTTTCTGATTGGAATAAGAAGGTTCTAGGTAATTTAGAGGCTCATTTATCTGTTGCCCAAACTGAAATATCCAAGCTTGAGCTTCTAGAATCAAACAACCTTCTTTCTCCTGACCAGGAATTTTCCCTTAGAGCTCTCTATAACAAAGTTAGTGCTCTTGTTAGGCAGATAGCTTTGAAATGATGGGCTAAGGCTAAGGTCAAATGGTTAGAGGATGAGGATAAAAATAATGCTTATTTTCACAAAATTATCACATCTCGCTAGAGAAGTAAAAGAATTTTATCCCTTCTAGACTCTTATGGCTCTACTGTGACTGATGAAGATGAGATCATAAAATTTTTTCAAACACATTATGCTAGCTTATGGTCTCAATCTGTTGCTTCTTTAGCCAGTGCTAGGTGGCCTAGCTTTGTTAGTCTTTCTTCCTATTTGACTTCTGAGCTTATCTCTCCTTTCATTGCCCATGAGGTTTGGAATGTGGTGAAGAATCTTCCTAATGGCAAAAGCCCAGGGATATATGGTTTTACTGTAGAATTCTTCAAATCTTACGGGTCTTCTATTTCCACTTCCTTCATGGAATGTCTGCAAACTTTCTTTAACTCCTCCTATCTTCCCTTAGACTGGAACAAAATATTTATTACCTTCATCCCTAAAGTTAAGAATCCTAAAACTGTTAAGGATTTTAGACCAATTTTCTTTTGCAACCTTTCGTATATGATTTTAGCTAAGGTTTTGGCCAACAGAATGAAGCCTACTCTCCCTATCATTATCTCCCCGGAACAAACAACTTTCATTAAGGGTAGAAATATTCACGATAATATTATGATTGTGCAGGAAATTGCTCATTCAATTTTTGATTCTAGAAGTAAATGTCCTTATGTTATGGTGAAACTTAATCTTGATAAAACTTTTGATAAACTTTCTTGGGATGCTGTGTTTACTGTTCTTAATGCTTCTAATTTTCCTCCTGCCTTCATTAATTGGATTAAAGCATGTATAACATCTCCCACTTTTGCTTGTATCATCAATGGAAAGACCTCTCCATTCTTTCCCTCCAACAAGGGGATTAGACCAGGAGATCCCCTTTCACCCTATCTCTATATTTTGGTGGCACAGACTCTTACTAATTTGTTGAATAAGGTTGTTCATGATAAACATATTATTCCATTCAAACTGAAGAATTCTTTTCAATTATCACACTTGATGTTTGCTGATGATGTTCTGTTGATTTTTAAATCTAATAAGAAAGTGCTTGCTGTTATTAAAAATATCTTGTCTACTTATGAAAGTTTAACTGGTCAAGCTATGAACCTTAATAAGTCCAATATATTTTTTCCCAAGCATGCTCTTGCTCACTTTAAACATTCTGTCTGTTCTGTTCTTAACATGAAATCTGAGTTGTTTCCTTTTAAATATCTAGGTGTTGTGATTTCATTTAGAAGAGCTCATAGGCAAGCCTATAACCATGTTTTAGAAAACATTCAATCCAAAATTGCAGTTGGCAGAATAATTTTCTTTCCCATGCCGGAAAAATTACCTTAGTGAAATTTGTCCTTAGCTCTATTTCTATTCATACTTTGTCTGTTTCCTAGATTTCTAGCAAAATAATTGAGGAAATCCATTCTATGATTAGGAATTTTATTTGGGCTTCCTAAGTGGACTTTAGGGGTCTCCACTTGATCTCCTGGGATACTCTTACATTATCTAAAAACCTAAGTGGACTTGGAATTCAAGACTTGCATTTAAAATCTGTTTCCTTACCGCTTAGACATATATATGCTTACTTGGATAATCATGTTTTCTTGTGGGTCAGCTTGGTTAAAGCCAAGTATCATATTCTTTCTCAATCCTCAATTATTATCCCTAAGAAATGTGCAAGGAGTTGGAAGCTTTTTCTTAATGCATTCTCTGTTTTAAGATTTGGCTTTCAAAAGAATATTGGTTCTGGTGTTTCTACAAATTTGATTCATGAATCATGGTGTGGTAAGCTTCCTCTTATATTGAAACCTACTTTTATTAATGCTCAATCTGATTTAAGCTGTGATAATGTTAATTCTTTAATTTGTAATAATACTTGGAATGATGAACTTGGTTTGCAATATTTCCATCCATATCTTTGGGAATCCATTGCTAAAATTCGGTTGCCCCTCAATCCCGAGGATGACAATTGGGTGTGGATCCATGAGGCAAATGGGTTAGTTACCACTGGTTCTGCCTATTCATATTTCAAAAGTCGTAGCCTTTTGGTTGACAGTAGTAATCTCCCTTGGACCATTTTGTGGGACCTTAAGCTACCTCCAAAAATTTTAATTTTTTCTTTGGAAACTTCTTCATGGCAAGCTTCCAACTCGATCCTACCTTAATAGGATTGGTATCAATTCCAGTACTGAGTGCCCCTTTTGTCAGGACCCTACCAAGACTGAAACCATTAATCATCTTTTCTTTGAGTGAACTTTCACCTTTTGTGTTTGGTCTCTCTTGGAATCTAAAACTGGGTTACATTTCTCGGATAGATCTTCCCGGCCCAATGGGGGTTGGTTGTTGATTCCTAATCCTAAAAATGGTTCATTTTCCTTACGAATTATTATTATTGTCATCTTATGGCTCTCCTAGCACGCTAAGAATGAATGGATTCACCTCGTTCGGCAGCTTTCTCCTTTTTCCTTAATGACCAAAATTCTCGTCGTCATTGCGCAGATAAAAAACCCTACACTGCCTGAGGGAACAAACCACTCAAACCCTAAGGGGCAACTTAACTTTACTTGGATTCCCCCTGATATGGACTTCATTAAGATAAATTATGATGGCTCTTGGTATGGTTTTCAAGCAGGAATTGGGGTTGTTGCCAAAGATCATATGGGTCATTGTTTATTCACCTTTAGCATTTACTTGGTGGATCTCTGTTCCCCTACGATGGCTAAAGCTCAAGCTATATTGCATTCCCTTAATGCTGCCTTGTATAGATCAGTTCCAAAAATCATTGTGGAATCAAACTCCAAATCAGTTGTTGAAGCAATCGATGGTCTTTGTCAAATTCCTTCAAAGGTGAAGGCTACGGTGAAACATATCAAGATTTTGGAAATAAATTTTTCAAGTTGTAAATTTTAATTTTGCACACGTACTTGTAATAAAGTAGCCCACCGGACTGCAAATAAAGCTAGACAACTTAGGGAGTCCAATGTATGGACTTCCAGTAGGCCGTCTGAACTTGATGTAATTTTGTTCTAGGACATTCTTATTTTTTTGCAATAAATTTTAGTTCTTTTTGGTAAATTTTTTTTTTATTAGTGTGTTATTTCATTATTGTATATTAAGGTGCGTTTGGTTGGATGAAGTAAATTCATAAGGAATATGAATATGCAATGAATAGAAATAGACAAGGAATGAAATAGACAAGGAATAATATTAACTTGTTTGGTTGAGATTATAAATAGGCTAAGAATAGAATTACTTTGTTTGGTTAGCACAAAGAATAGATAAGAAATATGAAGATAAATTACCAAAATATCTTTCTTAATAAAATTTGATATATTTGCTTGTAATAATATTTTATATTATAATTTATTATAATAAATAATAATATTATAATAATAATCTAAAAATAATATAAAATAATTTTTTAAATTTATTTATTGAATATATTTTCTTATAATAACATTATACATTATATTTATTATAATTAATAATAATATAATAAAATCTGAAATTAATGTCGCTGTCTCTTGCGAAGAGAGGTCGCAAGCGACCTCTCTCTGGCGACCTCTATCCGCCAGAGAGTTCGAGTGACGGAGAGCTCTGCGACGGAGTTGTCGTCGACGATGAATGAAGTAGGTGGGATGGTATCGGTATACTATATGTATACTTAGGTAATTATTTCAAATAGTGATGGGTAAAATAGTAAAAAATTATCCGAAATAGACAAGGAATAACATTCCTTGCCTTGACCCCAGGAATAGTATTCCTTTCCATTGGTAATACAATTCCCCATCAATTTCGAGGTTCCCACCTGTTCCAACTTATGTTGGTGCAACCAAACAAAGAAATAAAGAGGAAGAATGGAATAGTATTCCATTCCCCCTCTTTTCCCTTCATTCAAACGCACCCTTAGTGTTGATCTTATTATGTCCCTTAGCTTTGAGCTATTGGCGGGAACACTTTGCATCCCATTGAATATGAAGGAGTTCTTGGGCAACGACGGGAGCTCTTGGGCAAGGACATTTGTGATCCAAGGACATGCTATGATTCAACGGCGCATGCGCAATATTTACGGGCTATTTTTGGATAATAGTCATTCTTGTACGAACGGATGAGAAGGACCACTCTTGAGTACGAGAGTACATGGGGAAACTCATAAAGCTATTGTTCACTTTCACTCTCGATTGGTAAATAGTGTTAAAGAGTATCTTAACGATAGTTCATACAGTATGGTGTTTTCTTGAAGCTGCATGACACGAGTTGTAGTAATAGTATTAAGATTTAGCATCTGACTTTGGTGCATGTGCATAGTGTGAATAAATTGAGTTGCATATGGTAGTACATATGATAACTTATTGTTGGTTCGTTTGATACATCATGAGACACTACAATATTTTTGACCTATATGAATGGTCAAAAAGTGTTCCCAAAATATACAAAATCGTGGCCATAGATCTATGGGAACGATTTTCCTGTGTGTACTAAAATCAGTTATTCCGTTAGACTATAGGAATGATTTTCTTACCTATAGCCACGCTGCCAAAAAAACTATTCCCATAGGCCACACTTATGAGAACGGTTTCAAAAACTATTCCTGTAAGTCAATCTTATAGGAACGATTTTCAAATTATTCCTATAAGCCTATATGAATGGTTTCCAAACTGTTCCTATAGGCCAAGCTTATAGGAATGGTTCGAAAATAGTTCCTATAGTTGGCGCTTATGGGAACGGTATATAAAACCATTCCTATAGGTCGTGTTCTTGTAATAGAAACAACCGTAAAATTTCATAAACATAGATAACATAAATTTCATTCAAATATAAATTTCATTCATAAACGTAGATTCCAAAATATAAATTTCATTCATAAACGTAAAATATATTAGTTGTTGACTCAAAATAACAAAGTTCACAATTAAAGTACTACTATCAAACCTAATAACAAAGTTCACAAAAAATATATGAAATTAATCTATCAAGCCTAGTCTTCCCCTTCCAATTAGCAAGTCATCTTTGATGATTATCTTCTGCGTGAAATTCATCTTTTATCTCCCAAATCATCATTTTTCTACACAAATCAATTAATAATTAAAAACGATCAAAAGACTCCATAATCATATATTAAACTAAAATTAGCTGATTTTGTGGATAACGTGTGGAAGTGGAAGAACCAAAGATGTTATTAGCATCCCTTAGAGTAGTTGGTGGTGCCAACAAAGCTGCCATAGCCTCCATGTCCAAATTATCACTTCCTTGTAGTGGAAAGTCTATATCACTTCCTTGTATCTGCATAAATCATAGAAAACTTTTTAATTTTTTCATTTACAAGTCTAACATATATTAATTGTAGCATGAACGGAGTAGTGGGAGAGATATATTTTTTAATTTGTTCCAAGAATAGAGTAGGTTGCCTCACGTTAAAAGGAGAATAATTGCAAAACATGTTAAAAATTAATAAGGAGAGAGAACACAGGTACTTATTAGCAAATTCAGACACAAAGTATTAGACATGTCAAGAAAGAAGCATAAACATAAGATATAACTTTAATAGAAGAATAATAATTAAGAGAGAGGAAAGATGAAGTTTTGAAATATGAAATAAAATAACAGCTATGCAGCTATCATTTTGTCGCTTGGAACTTCAACTCCCGAAGGAACTCTCATCACTCAGGGATGATAACTCTCTACATTTCTAGAAGGCAGATAGGAAAAAGATTAAATATTATTAACATTTTATTGTTTATTCATGAAATAAAGCAAGTTAATTATGATGTATGAGATTTGCATGATCAAATAATAATCATGAGACTTCTTTTGGTGTAAAGTGAATCTTGCAATTAGATGCAGTATTCTACATATATATCTATCAGACGATACTTAGGGAAAATGTACTAATCTTCTTTGTATAAGTTCACTACTAATTTATGGCAATAACTAAGCCAAATAATCCAATGGGCAAGCCAAGCTTTAATAACAGTCGTTGTAACGAGCCTTATATGTAATGAGCCTTATACTAATTTATGGACTGTTTCATCAAAGGTAATATTCATATGACTTTCTCCCAATATCCCCCTCTTTTTTCACCCTAACCAAATATCATGATTTGGAATTGTGGATAACTACATAATTATGAATTTTGTAATGAGAGTTGACTTTGTTGTTTTCACATAAAAATGATATTTCTTTACCAGGACAGTGTGATCCTAGTTTAATATAAGGCTCTCATAATTTTCGGTTAACCGCAATAGAAGGTTTCTTTAGCTTAGAGTCTCAATCCTACGACTATAGACAGTTAAGCATGAAAGGCTTAATGGTTATACCAAGTTTACATTGTTGAAATGTAAAAGAAGGGAAAGACCAATAATCTTGACCACAATAAGAAAGCAATAGTTAAGTTTCAAAGGAATGAGTAGAATAAAAACATATATCCGAATGAAAAGGTTTCATGTCAGAATTAAATGGTAATGGCAGAGGTCAAAGATCTCATAATTTAACAATAATTATGAGAGAAATACGTAGAACAAAGTACTCATTTTCAAATACGTAGAACAAAATATGAGAAAATCGTAATATTTCTAGTGAGTATCGAGTTAGTTCACTTCGGGATCAAAACATAAATTTAGTTAACTATGTCCAAGGTAAGGGTAATCAATCAATGAAACAGAGATTTCTTTTACAAATAACACATAAGCAATAACATAATAAGAAGGGATTCGTACACAGAAGATAATTCTTTTACAAATCCACAAAAGCGCTTGATTGATGACGGGTTTATTAAGGGAGAGGGAGAGGGCAGAGAGCAGAGGGGAGGGTTTACCGGTCAACGGGAGATGATGATTGATGGCATGAGGGATTGTCGAGCGGAGATGACGGCATGAGCGGAGATTATTCGAGCAGAGAGATCGTCGAGCGGAGATGACGGTAGGAGGCATCATCGACGAGAGATTATTCGAGCGGAGAGGGGATGATGATCGACACTATAACCAGAAGTGAGTGGAAAGTGTTTAGGGCGGAAGGAAAAAGTGACCGGGAGAGAAAAATATTTCGCATGTGTATAGAATTTTTGTAGGAACGGTTTTTGATATTTTTCAAAAATATGATATTGGGTTTTATTCAAGCAAAAATATTGGTCCGGAGATGTTGGATTTGAATGAGGTAATAAATAAAATAATATTAGGGTAATCTTCAATATTCTTTTATGTTTTATATTTTGATCATTTAAACATAACTATATATTTTTTCTTCATTTTCTTTGAATATATGGGCAATTAATATTTTGAAAATTAAAAAAATATTAACCGGAGTTTATTTCAAGTTAATTAATTGATAAGATCGTTATTTTGATGACAAGTTGATTAAATTCCACCCAACAATTGTAAAAATAATCAAGCCTAATAAAATTTAGATCATGAAGATTTAATTAGAAATATGAGATTGATTATTTTCGTTTTTTTACGAAGATTTAATATATATCAAATCCGAAACAAAAATATTTTTGATGAAGATTCAAGGAAAATCTATTTTTGTTGTTCTGTTTTTTATATAATTAGTTTTAAAAGGGAATGATTTTTTTTATGTTCACATAGTATAAAGGCTAAGTGAACGATTTCTTTATGTTCCCATAGGTTATAGGCTAACGGACGAGAATGGTTATTTTTTTCTGTTCCTATAATATACTGGCTAAGAGAACGATTATTAAAATTGTTCTCATAAATTGGCTACGGGAATGGTTTTATTTTGTGTTCATATAGTATATTAGCTAAGGGAATGATTTCCAGAATCGTTCCTGTAAGTGATGTATATGAATGCTTTTTTAACCGTTCTCAAAAGTGACATGATCACATAACCAAAATGTAGTATGAGAGTTATAATAGTATTTATTAACATTAATTAATATGAGTCATTTTCATGATGTGTCGTATATATTAAGCTATATCTTGGTGTTGGGTCATATTAACATTAATCCTACTTAGGGGTCGTTTGTTTTGTAAAAAAAAGGAGGACTGGACTGGATTTTAGATTATATCCTCCGTTTGTTTTGCAAAATCAGCCATAGGACAGGATTTTAAGGGTGTTCTGGACAGGATTTCTAAGCATTTTCGTGTACCGAGAAATTTCTCGGTACACCGATGGGAGGCGAAGGACACGGGTGCAAAAAGACCCGATTACCCCCGAGAAAACTTAATCCCGAGGGGTCTCTCGCGATTGCTCGTCATGTCTTCGTCGGCTGCGTCTCTCTCCTGGTGTGGCGGTCCCTTGCCCCATCCTCGTCGCTGGCCGAGAAGGGGAGCGTTGGCGGTGGCGGCGGCGTTGTCGTTGGAGAAGAAGAGGCGACGGCGCCGAGAGCGAGAGCCCTCTTCCGACACAAGAGCCACGAGCTCATCCCTTCACGGAGCCCTTTACGCTCCCTGGCTTCCGCATCAGATCAAGAATACGATCGTCGTCGACGAGGAAGATTGCTTGCGCTGACTCAACTCGCAGGAGCTCCATCAACTCGGATTGTGTCGCCGGCGGCCGGGAGGATCGGCCGGCGTGGGTCCGAGCGGACCAGAGGAAGGCGGGGCTCTGGCGGGCGTCGGGTGGAGAGGGAGACGAGTTGCTTGCGCTGACTCGACTCGCAGGAGCTCCATCAACTCGGATCGTGTCGCCGGCAGCCGGGAGGACCGGTCGGCGTGGGTCCGAGTGGACCAGAGGAAGGCGGGGCTCTGGCGGGCGTCAGGTGGAGAGGGAGACGAGTGAGGGAGAGGATATTTATTTAATAAATTGGGTAATTAAAGAAGAGAGCTGTATCATATGAAATTGGATTAATTTATGAATTATTGGGGTATTTTTATAGTTGATCGTAGAATCGTCGGATCGAGTCGAGGTGAATACCAAAGTTGTAAATTTTCACGTGCTGAACGCGATGGTGGTGTCAGATTTCAGATTGGAGATCGTTTGGTATGATTTTATATTTTTTGGTATTATTCTATTATTATACTTTTAGGTTAGTTGAAAACTTATTAGTTAAATTATATATTAGTTGAAAGACTAATATATATTAAGATTTTTTTATGTATTAATTACTTTTAAGATTAATTTACAAGGATATTTTAGTCATTTTATCATGTACAGTACTTTGTTATAGTGAAACAAACGCAGGACAGGACGAAATATCGTGTCTCGTTCTTGACGAAACAAACATGGTATAGCTACTGTTCCAGGACACCTGATGTCCTGTCCTTGTCCATGTCTGGTGTCCTGTGACGAGCAGTTTGCGAATCAAACGAGCCCTTAGTCTTTTGATGAGTTCATTTATTTTTTATTCACATTTGCAGGTACTAACTCGTAGTGGATGAGGTCTAGTTAGATAGAGTAACGCTCTAAGGCCAATTTCTTCATTAGTATTTTAACCATTTCCCCTCTTGTATATATGTTTATTATATTAAAAAACATTATATTTGTTATCGTCGCTAGTGTTTTTTAAATCTTTTGAAATTTTGAACTTTGCAATTGTTCGCTCTCCTAGGTAATATTCACCTGGATGGAAATAACCCTAGGAGAGTGTGAGAAATATAATGGTTAATTGTTAACAAAATAATTCATACTTCACACAAATGTATACTTTTTGTCTAAACTTTTACAAGTTATCAATTTTTAACTCATACTATAAAGTTGATAATAATTTTAGTATGTAGTTAATATTTTTGTTATTTTTTTCCAATATAATTGCTTGGCGTGCTGACTCAAACTAGCTTAATGATGTGATATGCTAACTCGAATTAAAAATAATATTTTAATAATTACAAAAATGACTCGTACTTTACTAAAATTTATAATTAATATATTTTTGTTCAAATTTGACCTATTTAGATCATGATTTTTTTTTCATGATTCAAATCGTTGTGTTAAATATCATGTTTGAGATTAAAAATCAGAGGCCAACTTTTTTTTTTCCAAAAAAATCAGAGGCCAACTGAAGGGTGATGTAATCAACATGGTTGTAGTCAATTATGGAAGTGCCTTGTGTCATAAATTTTCTCTTGCCTGGCCAAGTGAGGCTTCGGCTAAGTCTTATAAATAGCATATTCCCTTGGAATATTCTCTTATATATTCTTATTTCTTAAAATATTTCCGTGCATTATTTCATATTCCATGAATATAAACCGTTAGATCAAATTGATCGCCACCATTCATTGAGGAGGTGGAGGATTATAAATAGGTGGAAGACCATTGTTGTAACCATCCAAGCATTCAAGCATTCGAGTAATACAAGTATTATTCCAAACTCTTGTGTGTTCTTTTGTTTTCTTATTAGTTTGCTTGGCTTTTTATAGCCTAAGTAAGCAATTGTGGGAAATGCTTACTAGCATACTTGGCAAGTATTGGGGCAAAGTTTGCTAGCGCCGCACAAGATGAGTTTGTGCGAAAGAAACCCGTTACACTTGGGAGAGGAGGATATAAATAATAGTCATTGATGTGGTGGAGTTTTTTTTGCTCAAATAAAAGAAAACAAGAGATTTTGGGGGTCATATTAATAAGTTTTGACTAGTAATCTTCCTCTTCTTTTTTTAAGTTTTGACTAATAATCAAATACAAGTATTAATGATGGAAATTAATTATATTAATTCAATAAATTAAGTTATTTTCATTTTGAATGAATCATGCACCAATATTAAAATATTAATCGAATAATCTCAATTTTAATAAGTGGAATTTGAATAAAATATATTGTCTTAATCCTAGTCAGCATGACATATCATGACACAGAAAAATTTAACAATTCATTATAAATTATGAGCTCAATTTCCACCAAGCTTGGTCTTCGGTCCTAAATGCGAAGGCTCAGCCTGACACGCTCTAAACGAGCAATATGACATCAAGTGTGCTTCTCGCAAGCTCGGTTTCCATCGAGTATGGTCCTCAGCCATAAATGCGACCTCCGACTCAGCCCAACACGCTCTAAACGAGCAACACAACCCCAAGTGTGCTTCTCGCAAGCTCGGTTTCCATCGAGTCTGGTCTTCGGCCCTAAATGCGACCTCCGGCTCAGCCTAGCACGCTCTAAACGAGCAACACGATCCTAAGCGCACTTCTCGCGAGCTCGATTTCCATCGAGTCTGGTCCTCGACCCTAACACTATGTTTGGATAAATTTGAGTAAGGGGTTTGAATGAGTTTGGAGGGGGAGGAGTTTGATAGGATTTGGAGGTTTTTGAAAGAATTTTAAAAATTTTATTTGGTTAGACTTTATAAGGAGTTTGGAGGGGTTTGAAGATATTTGGTAGATCATTATACCCTCATTTATAACAATATTTTTTTATTATTTCAATGATATTTTTGTAATTTGATTTTTTTTATTCATTAACATCCAAACCCCTCCAAAACCCCCCAAAATGTGAGGTTTTGGAAATGAGTTCTAGGAGGAGTTTCAAACCCCTCTAAATCTCTTTAAAAAGTTATTCAAACGAGGTGTTTTGAACCCCTTCAAACCTCTTCAAAAACCTCAAACCAAACATAGTGTAAATGCGACCTCCATCTCAGCCCGACACATTCTAAACGAGAACACAACCCCAAATGTGCTTCTCGCGAGCTCAATTTCCATCGAATCTAGTCCTCAGCCCTAAATGCGGCCTCCGACTCAGCCCAACGCGCTCTAAACGAGCAACACAACCTCAAGCGCGCTTTTCGCTAGTTCGATTTCCATCGAGTTTGATCCTCGGCCACAACACTACTACTTTTGACCTCAGAGCCCTCTGCGACCAGAGCTCGGTCCTATCACCAATTTGACTCGTCGACCACAACACCACTACTTCTGGCCTCAGAACCCTCCACAATTAGAGCTCGATCCTATCACCAATTTGACTCGTTGACCACAACACCACTACTTTCGACCTCAGAGCCCTCCATGATCGATCAGAGCTCGATCCTATCACCAATCTAACTCGTCGACCACAACGCCACTAATCCCAACCTCAGAGCCCTCCACGATCAGAGCTCGGTTCCTTCACCAATCTGATTCGTTAGCCCCAACGCCTTATTTACAATTACCTAACAGGTAATCCCAATTTTAGACTCTATCTTTCTAACCAAGATATGCAATCAATAGAACCATGGTAATCGAAAAATCGATCAAAACTCGGCAAAAGCACAAGGAAAAATATAGAAAGGCATCCTTTTATTCATGAAGCCTCACAAAGGGAATAACTACACTTACAAACCCACAAAGGGTAGCTTACAAATGTGAAAATAAATAGCCCTCAAGGAGCATAACAAAGAAAAGGTACCCCTCTCAGGAGCTCTGCAAGCGAAAATCCCGACTAGCAGCTTTATTACCAGGATTTAACGCCACACACGGACTTGCTGACGGAATCATCCTGTACCCTAGGATTTGAAGGACAAGTAGGAGAGAAATGAAAGCCCCAGCTCTACAAACCTAGAATCATGGACAAGATTCCAGCCGACAAAGAGCACGACGCCTCCCTTGGCGCATGTACCACGAGGATCGCTTCGCCGTAAGCCCAACGGCACAGACCACGGCCGGAACCTCGTCTCATACTTTCATTCTTAAGCCCAACGGTACAAACCAACGACAACCTATGAACCATCCGCCAACAAGACAAAAACAACCCCCAAAGGGACGACGATCTTCAAAACCTCATACTCCATGATTTTCCATATATGCAACACGTAAGGGAATATTTATAGGCCAAAAACAAAAACCTCCGCTCAGATGGGAAGTTTCACCACTTCACGGGAGAAATCATGTCCCGTCAGACGTCAGTTCACAGCTGGCGTTCAACGCCTCAGAATCCGCTTGTTGAATCTTTATTCATAATTACTCTTCTGTAAAGTTATATCTACCATACAGGTGGCAAGTATCCGGAAGAGTACCCCCTTTTCCACATAATCATCACATCCGTCCCAGATAACAAGGGGTCGGACGAGAGGTCCTGCTCCCCACACATGAAAAATGACCCAACCAACGCCCTTCTAACACGTCGAGGTCATAAGCCAACATCACTTAGAGCTCGATACGCAGCCCTCCAGATCTGACCAAGCTCGGGTGGACTCTGGACTGGACTAGTACTATTGGGTCTAATCGGATTAGGCCCAACAGCGCCAACATCACTTAGAGCTAGGCTAGTACTATTGGGCCCGATCAGATTAGGCCCAGCAGCGTCCTACACTCTTGAACCCAACTCCAGCTAGACCAAACGGCTCTGCCTGGGGGCTCCACATGGCTATATACGGGTATCCACGTCCTTCTTTATCACGAGGAATACACCATTACAAGTTTGCTATCTCTGGGATTAGCCTCGATCAATTTTAAATAATATCCCCGCGAGATTATCAGACAGCGTCATCACCTCCACCTGCAATAGATATAGACACGATATACCCCAAGTAACCTAATTAAGTTTCAATTTTATTACCTCCACCTTGAAGACCTATTAACTTGAACGTCATAGTGTCTTTTGCAGGTCCTCCCACCCCCCACCGAAGTTGCACCAGGAGAGACCGAACGAGATCGAACTACTCTGATCCTCAAGCAGGAACACACTATTATTCAATTATAATTTAATTGTTGTAAGATTGATCCTTATTTTTAGATCTATCAACATATATTAGTATGACTCTATTTTTATTCTTTTAATGTTCAATTTTACTTTATTCATTATACGTGTATTAATACATAACAAAATTTATAATTATTATAGATTAAAAAATTAATTTATAAATATTTTGATCTTGTTGTGAAGCACAATTTTTTTCCCTAGTAATATTAGTAATAACTGATATGTCAACTTCAAATTTAATTTAAAACACTATTATATATATATATATATAATCTCTCAAATATTTTAAATTTAAATAAAAATTGAGCTCTTCAAATTTTTAAAGTAAGAGTCTCTCGAGTGGGTTGGGAATATTATCAAAATAGATTCGATTTTAAAAAGTTTTACATATTATTTTATTTTGGGTGACTATCTAAGTATATCCTAAATTTTATGAATTATAGTGTTATTCATTCATTCGCTCAAATTGTATCATATATTATCACATTTGTGTCAATTGAATTCTCTCATCAATGGTTCATAATCAAGTAACTCTATTAAAATGATGACTTGACATGACGTGAACAAAAATTCATATTAAAAAAAAAATAGTTATATTAAAAAATATGCATAGAACATATTTATATTTGAAGGTTCTTATATTAAAAAAATAGTAATATAAAGTATATTAAATATTTAAAATAAAAATTATTATTTTATCCATGTCAGTATGTTATGAAAATATGCTAACGGATAATTGATAGAATATGACTCAATTGACACAAACATGATAATATATTATATAATTTGAGCAAATAAAAAAGAAGAAGGATAAATTACATGGAATCCCTCTTGACTATAGTCGATGTGTGCAAGACTTATCTAAACTATTAAGTGTGCACAGAACCCCCTCCACTACATTAGTTGTTCCAATAACCCCATTCATTAGCCCTCTGTTAAAACAATGTCACGTGGTAGTAATCTTCACCCCTCATCTCATCCAACGACCATCACTTCTTCTTCTATCCATCCCTCACCTACCTACATCCCTTCCCTTGCTCTAGACTCCGTCGTTGCCATCATCGCCATCACAACAACAACTGTCGTAGTCGTCACCACCACCACCACCACCTCCTCCTCGTCCAGGAGGAGGAGGAGGAGGAGGAGGTGGTGGTGGAGGTGGAGGTGGAGGTGGCGACAACGTGATTTGCATAAGAGAAGATTAAAAAAAAATAGTCGGAGGGAGATTATGCGCACGTGAGAGTTTTATCGTTAAGTTACTAACTGGTTCACTAACGGAGGGGGTTATTGAAACAACTAGGGTGTGTTTGGTTGGATGTAGTAAATTTATGAGAAATAGGAAGAGACAAGGAATATGAATAGACAAGGAATGAAATGAATAAGGAATAATATTAACTTATTTGGTTGAGATTATAAATAGGTCAAGAATAGAATTACTTTATTTGATTAACATAATGAATAGATAAAAAATATGAAGATAAATTACCAAAATATTCTTCTTAATAAAATTTGATATATTTGCTTGTAATAATATTTTATATTATAATTTATTATAATCAATAATAATATAATAACAACAATCTAAAAAATAATATAAAATAATTTTTAAAATTTATTTATTGAATATATTTTCTTATAATAATATTATATATTATAATTTATTATAATTAATAATAATATAATAAAATTTAAAATTTAAAAATAATATTTTATATTATATTGGCGGAGAGAGGTTTCTCGAGCTCTCGACGGAGAGCGACCTCTTTGCGGCAGAGAGAGGTCGCTCTCTCTCTTTGGCGCAGAGAGAGGTCGAGCTCTCTCTGGCGCACTGGCGCAGAGAGCGACCTCTCTGCGGCGAAGGGAGAGGTCGCTCTCTCTTGCGAAAAGAAGTCGCACCTCTCTCTGGCGTAGAGAGGTCGACCAACCTCTTTGCGACGCAGAGAGACCTCTCTCTGGCGCAGAGGACTGACCTCTCTGCGCTAGAGAGTTCAAGTGACGGAGAGCTCCGCGACTGAGTTGTCGTTGACAATGAATGAAGTAGGCGGGATGGTATCGATATACTATATGTATACTTAGGTAATTATTTCAAATAGTGATGGGTAAAATAGTAAAAAGTCATCTGGAATAGACAAGAAATAGCATTCCTTGCCTTGACCCCGGGAATAGTATTCTCTTTCCATTGGTAATATCATTCCCCATCAATTTTGGGGGTCCCACCTATTCCAACTTAAGTTGGTGCAACCAAATAAATGAATAAAAAGGGAGAATGGAATAATATTCCATTCCCCCTCTATTCCTTTCACCCAAACACACCCTTAATATTAGGGGTGTGCACGGGTACTGGGTAGATCCAGAACCGACTGGAACCTACCTGATAGGGTAGGTTCCAGGTAGATAAAAAAAAATTCGGGTAGGGTCCGAGTAACGAATTTTGGAACCGATTAAATCCGGTTCCGATTTCGGTTCCATAGTCCCAGGTACCCGGAACCTGAACCCAGAATCGGTTTTTAAATATTATATAATATATAATTCAGATCCAATATTATAAAATTGATATTATTTAAAATCCATTAACATAAACCCATTAACCCTTTATTTACCTATAACCCTAACCCATCTCTCTGACTCTCTCACCTCCCTCACGGCTCACGCACCCATGACGCTTTGCCTCGCCTCTCGCCCTCTCCCGATCCCGTCGACGCGTCCTCGCTCTCGCACTCTCCCATTCCTGTCGACGCACGCCTCGCTCTCGTCCTCTCCTAATCTCCCGTGATCCCGTCTCGCAGACAGCCTCGCCTCTCGCCCTCTCCCCATCTCCCGTGATCCCTTGGCATCTGCGGGCGTCTGCGTCGGCATCTCCACAGCCACAGCCGCTCACGCCTTCACCTACACCCCCTCCCTCGGCGAAGATCCACATCCCGGCGGAGGATGTTGTTTATCATAGGGTACCCGAAATCGGAACCGAAATCACAGGTTCTGGGTAGGGTCCGGTTCCAGATTCCACCGGGTAGGGTCCGAGTTCGAAATTTAGGAACCGATCCCCTATAGGGTAGGGTCCAGGTATCCTAAAAATTACAGGGTACCAGACCTGCTCACTCCTACTTAATATAGTGGAGAGAAATTTTGTGTATACTTGGTAGTTTAGGTAAGTCTAACACACATAGATTATAGTCGATGAGGATTCCATGTAATTTATAAATCACATGAGTTAGTAAAATTCAAAATATATTTAGGTGATTATCTTTTATTTTTAACCATTCGTAATTTATAGATCGAATGAGTTAGTAAAATTCAAAATATATTTAGATTTATTTTTAACAATTCATTCTAATCAATTCAGCTTTGGGAAATTGGTCTTTCCAAATTAAAGTCTTTTCTCCTTATATTATCCAAAAAATTTCATATCAGCGTGAATAAATATCGTCCATAAGCCAAGAAAAGGGCACGATGGACACAAAGACCATGAAATGTGATAGAGTAGGCTTCTTGCTCCACTCACGCCAACCGCCGGACGAGGTAAACCGTGATGGCTTACCTCGTCGCTGCCGCGGTCTCCTCCTCCGCCGTCCTCTCTCCCACCTCCTCCGCCAATCCCAATCGAAAACCTTCCTCTCGTCCCCACCGCAAGCGTCGCCGCGCCTCCCCCAAACCCCTCCTCTTCGACGTCCGCCTCGATCTCACCTGCCTCCCTCGGCACACCGTTCGCGGCACCCCACCCTCCCCCGCCGCCTCCCCTACTGGCGACCTCCTCAAGTACTACGCTCGCCTCGCCTCCAAGCTCGCCAAGAACGGCAAGCTCCGCGACTTCTTAATGATCGCCGAGAGCGTCCTCACCTCGGACGCCGTTGCCGCGGATTCTCCCCAGTTCGTCGCCCGCATCAACCCCAGGCTGATATCCGAGGGTATCCTTTCCCTACTCCGCGACGGGAATCTCTGTGAGGTGGTAGAGTTCGTGAGCGAGGCGGCGAGGATCGGGTTCTGCCCCCCTTCCCTCTTTCATGAGCCGGCGCTGGAAGCTCTAGGATTAGAGTGCCGGCGGCTAGTGGACAAGGGAAGATTAGAGGAGTGTGTTGAGTTGATGGAAACTCTCGCAGGTATCGAGCTTTTCTCTTCTTTCTTGTCGTGAAAATGCACTTGCTGGAGCATGATTTTATTAGCATGCTAAAACCATCTATATAACTGTATAGCTCGTTAACGTATTTTCTGTTTTCTACTACGTTCTTTCCCTCTCCCCCATACTTGTATTCTCATACCTCTTGATAATACAAGGTTCTTTCTTTCAAAAAAAATCTATATAACTTTATAGTTTACAAAATATTTAATGCAGAATATATTTTCTTGCTCTTTTTAGGTAATACATTGTTAATTTCCCTTTTTTTTGTTTTGAATTGTTTCTAGGCTATCAATTCTCTGTCAAAGATATTGTAGATCCCGATTATGGATTAAGCAAGATTATTCACACTCGTGATCCGGATTTGGCGGTTAGGTGAGGTGGTTGGTACATGCTTAAACATGGATTTTGTCCTTCACTTTGGCATTTGCAGTTGCTTTCATATTAATTTTCCCAGCAGCCTGTTTCCGAGTCCCTATTTGTGCTTAAATGTTTGGTGTTCTAAATTCAGAGTATTGTGTGAACTTGGTGTATATTTTCTTGAAGTTCAATAAGTAATTATTTCAGCTCCAACACTTTGAATCTCTCATGAATGTACGACTTGGCATAAATCAATTTCATAAATATCCTGTGACATAAAAGGAACAGACACTGCATAGGTACCTTACAAATTCATAAAGCTTTGGTGGGTCTAAGGATAATTATGTAGATCTCCGCTGTATGTCAAATACATATGACAAGTCTGAGGAATTTTGCCCTCCTTAAGTTATTGTGATCCAGGTCTAAGGATGCTGATTTTTATCCGTGTGTTTGTGCTTGAAAGAACAGATGGATTATTTTGATAACATGTTTAAAATTAATAACAAAATGCCAGACCATAGACAGCCCCTAATTGTTCAAAATGAAGAATATCAGATTTACCAACTGTAGACAGCTCCCAACTGTCGATAAATAAGTGCTGCCTGTTTTGTAAAAGACAGATAGCTCTATTGGAAAAAAGATACATGACAAACACTTAAACCCATCATGGAGACAATAGTTTATGCTGCTCTTTTTCATAAAGAACGGAGGAGTGCCAGGAAGAAGGTAACTTGCTCACTAGAATACATTCTTCAACTTAATCAATACATCCCATGACACGGATAACACGTGCTTCCATGGAGCGTGGGATTGAACAGGCTGCTTGTGAACAAGGAATCCTGCTTGGGGTTTTTCATTCATTTGGATTGGGTTTCAATTTTCAACTGATATGTGCTTCTTTTTCTAGGCAATTGACTTAATGAATAGGTTGTGATGCTTCTATGCACATGAAATCAACTTCATCTTATAAACCTGGACTCTGGAGGATCCACAACTATAAGCCATCAAGCAGCTTGGATTCAACACTTCTCTTTCTTGCTTATGGAGTATCAAGTATGGACACCTTTAGGTCAGAGTTATTGAATCTGATCTTTTGGATATAAAAAATTGATTTTGCAAATTAGGATTCCAGAAAAATGATACTTTAGACCCCAAGATATTTCAAGCAGTTGAAATCCTTTGTTGACCTCGATAGTTAGATACACTCAGCATTAGATTTTGACATCAAAACCTAATTGTTCTATATTATCAAGAATTGTACAAAAGGGTTTTACACATATGTGGTTGTGCATAGTAGTTCAATTGTAAGTTTGTAATATTTTGGGTTAAATGCACGATGGTACCTTTCACCTCATCATCTTGGGAAGATAACAAATTATATGTTGAGCCAAGCTGTAACTGCTCTGCTAAATGCCTAAAACATAATGCACCTTGCTGGAAAAAAGATTACTTCGGCTGGTTAAGGTTACTGAATTTTGTGGATCTGCAGAAACAGTAACACTGACTTACAAATGTCATCAGTGTTCTATTTAATGTTGAATTGATGCTTGCTAAAGCAACTTTCCAATTTTTAGTTCTGTGCAATTAGTTTATACTTGTTGCTTACTAGTGTACTTTCTGGTTTTGCAGGTATGCAAGTGTTTTTTCTCATTCTCAACTTCTATTCTGTACTATATTGGAGGAATTTGGAAAGAAACGTGATATGGATTCAGCTACAAGAACTTTTGAAAATTTCAAGAAAAAATCAGGTGGCATCAACATGTTTGCTTGCCGCGCTATGATTGATGTTTGTGGTCTTTGTGGGGACTTCTTGAAATCTAGAAGTATATTTGAGGTAACGCTTCAATTTTTTCGGTAGTTGGGAATCTGAATTAAGGTTTATCTCAGTTCATGGTCCACATATGCATTTGAAATTTTGAGAAAAACAAGAAAGTGTCTCTTTGAAATTGTAGTTTGATGAGACTCTTCTTTTTAGTTTCTATTCTAACCTCTCTCTTTTTTCTTGTTTCTTCTTTGATTTGCTTTGCGGGCTTATTTCTTTTGTTTGGTTATATGTTCTTATAAAATTTTGTTGAATCCTGCTGGATAACAAGCATATGAAAACTTGAAGATACTGACCAATGTCATCATATTGAAATATGTTACTAATATTCAGGAAGCTTATCACAAAATATGCTGAATCATACACTGAAATTGTTGGCATGGACAATGACATCAGGTGTTTCCTTAATTGCCATGCTTGCCCAATCATTTTAGGAATGGCAACAGTTTTATTAGATCAACAAGAGAAATAATGCATAGGTTTTGTGCATTGCATTAAAAACAAAGCAAATCCATGCTCATGCTAGTAACATTTTTGTCATTGATTTACTATGACTTTATGTTGGGTTTTATGTTATATAGTTACTGTATATTATTTCTATAATATTTCTGCTATTAATTGTTTATTTGCATGTGGAATTTTAATGCAGGAGCTGCTCTCTCAGGATATAACTCCAAATATATATGTTTTCAACAGCCTTATGAATGTGAACGCACATGATTTGAGCTACACATTTCGTGTTTACAAACATATGCAAGTAATGCCATCTCATACCTTATGTTGCTGTTAATAGGTAGGTTATTTGTTCTTATTGACATAATAACATGACAAGTGATTATATATTTTTTTTCTCTCTATTATTAAGATTTATGCTAAATTGGCAAATATGCTTGAATTTGTGAAATAATAGATGAACATGGACGATCTTTTATTTTGCTCTAAGTTTATAAATGTAATTATATGCTGAATAGACATAAATGCCATGCAATGATCTTTTGTTAGAAGACACTTCTAATTTATTCTCATCATTGATTACACCATACTACTCAATAGGTTGTTATTTTTTTTCCCCTTTGATACTAAGGGCTTGTTTGGATTGTGGAATAGGGAGGGATAAGGAGGGATGGGGAAGGGAGGGTTAACTATTTCATGTTTGGCTTTCAATTTTAGGAGGGGAGGGGTTTGGAGGTGTTAGAAACCCCTCCAAACCTCATCAAACCCCTCAAATATTTATTCCACCCCTTATTCATCCCTCTTTATCCTTCCCCTCCCCACCCCTCCCCACCTCTCCTCCCCTTTGTATCCAAACAAAGCATAAGGTTCTCTCATTTTCTCTGTGCATTTGTATAAAAGCACTTAAAATTTCCTGCTTATATGTGGTACAAGTAAATGTTTCCTTATTCTTGGTAATATTTTGGTGCATGGATTGTTTTTGCTCATGTACTTGCAACTTCCCAGAATCTAGGTATCACTGTGGACGTGACATCCTACAACATACTTCTGAAGGCATGCTGTAATGCTAAAAGGGTTGATTTGGCTCAAGGCATATATGGGGAGATAAGACACATGGCATCTAAAGGAGCATTGAAGTTGGATGTCTTCACATATAGCACAATGATAAAGGTTAGTGCAAGAGTGATATATTTCCATATGATGAATCTTTCTGTGTCTTTTTCCATACGAAGTAATTTTCTTTTAGGTTTTTATAATTTTATCATGTCCCTTTTAACTCCAGGTGTTCGCAGATGCAAAAATGTGGCAGATGGCTTTGAGCATAAAAGAAGACATGCTTTCTGCCAATGTTAATCCAAATATCGTTACTTGGTCATCATTACTGAGTGCTTGTGCCAATGCTGGCCTAGTTGATCATGCCATTCAGCTATTTGAGGAAATGCTTATGACAGGCTGTGAACCTAATGCTTATTGCTGCAACATTCTTCTTCATGCTTGTGTTGAGTCATGCCAATATGACAGAGCCTTTCGGTTATTTTATGCATGGAAAGAAGCTGGATTCAAGATTTGCTTTTCCGACAAAAGCATGAGACTTGATTATGGTGCCTTAGCAACTAAGAGTAGAGATGAAAATATTTCATGTAAATTGGAACCTTTGCAAGATGTAGAACCTTCCCATGCGCCTATGGTTGTTCCCTTTAGACCCACAGTTTCAACTTTTAATATTTTAATGAAGGCCTGTGGTACTGATTACTACCGTGCAAAAGCATTGATGGATGAAATGAAGACAATGAGCCTTACTCCTAACTGTATAAGCTGGTCCACTCTCATCAATATTTATGGAGTTGCTCAGAATGTGAGAGGTGCTATGCAGGTTAGTCTTCACGTATATGTATTATTTGGTGCTATCCATTTCTTGTGTGGATAGGGTCTTCGACAAGTCCAACATATTTTAAGTTTGTAACTTTCACTAATACATTTGCTTTTTTCCATTCTGCATCATGCATCCTTCCTTTATGTTGTAGTTCTATTGTCATGCTACTACACTCTCTTTGTGGCATTCCCCACTAATTCATGTATTTTGTTACTGCTCCAGAGAGTATGACTCCAACCATTTAAATCCTACTAATGCTGATAAGTTTATAATGGAAAGGGTGGATAACATTCACAAGATTACAAACAACATATTTAAATCATGATTTAAAATACCGGTACCGGTACCGGTACCGATCTCGGTGACTGGCTGGTACCGGTATGTACCGGTATCGTACCATACCGACACACGGTACGGGCCGGTACGAAAAAGACATACTGGCTGAAAATTATTATTATTATTATTATTATTATTATTATTATTATTATTTTATTTTTGCTGTCTTTTGACAGCACTGTGCTGTCTTTTGGCAGTTGGCACAGTGCTGTCTAAAAGACAGCACTTTAGACAACACTGTCTAAAATACAGCACTTTAGACAGCACTGTTACTGGGCGGTATTTATCAAATACCGCCCATACCGGGCGGTATTAATTGAGATACTCGGTATCGCCCTATACCGGGTATCTCGTATACCGGTTTTTTAAAAAATCGGTAAATACCGACCGTACTGGGCGGTACGGTACGGTATTTTAAACCATGATTTAAATGTTTCACTGTCTTTTTTATTTGTTCCTTTATCAATACAAAGATTTTGCTGTTGTTTAAACCTTCCCTTTGCCATCCTTTTAAAACCCATTTTTATTGATGTACATTGGAGGGTTGATTAACCTTCAAGTTTGATGTGGCCTTGTTCAAATAGGGGTTATTTGCCTTCGATGTATATTGCATGCAGACATAATCATGCTACTTGCATCTACAACTTTTTTGACTTTTGAATTATTAAAATTGTATTTGTATTGTGATAACTAAAGTCTTGGAAAGTTGAGGTATATAAATTTTTGCCTATTTCTACACTTTCCAGTATGGATTTTTCCAATCCCACTTCAAGGATGTTCCACTTGAGTGGTTGGTTGCCTAGGTGCCTCATTTGATTGCTTAGCCATGGAATTTAAACCAAATGGTTAAATTGTTGTTAGGAGGGAAAAGTGAGAAACTCCTCATAGGGCTCCTCTACCAAGCATACATAAATGAATAAGATATACAAGTTTTCAACTAGGTCTGTAGGAATACAAAATATACAAGTAAGCCCTAACACTTCCCCTCAAGCTGGAGCGTGTATTGTAGAGTCCTAGCTTGTTACATATATACTCAATTCTCGGACCCTTTAGGGGCTTAGTTAACATATCATCTAATTGATCATTAGAGCTAGGAAATGACCGGTACACCCGATATTTTACATATACTTCATTGGGTTTTTCAAAAACCCATAAACATCGAACCGTGTTGCCCAATACACTCTTATGACAAAAGAAATGTCAGGTAGATAATTAAGTTTACCTACTAGTTTGTGAATTTTTTGTGGATCGGATAATGACTCCTCTTATTCTAATAATAACTTGTCATTAGAAATCCATAAGAGTATCAACTGGTTAGCCCTTAGCATACCTACCTCCTCAAGCATATCTAGAACATATTTCCTCTATGGAATGTAGATATCTTCTGCTCATCCAGCTACCTCGATGCCCGGAAAATATCTTAAGTTGCCCAAGTCCTTGGTCTGAAATTGTTGATGCAAATAGGCCTTCAATCTTTGAATTCCCTCGTTGTTATCCCATGTTATAATTATATTATCAACATAAATAATTAAGAGAATTCATCTGCAAAACAAGTAAAGTAAATTGTGAGCATGCTCCCAAGTCTCAAAACAAATGAAGTAACATCCAAAAATACTCATGAGCAAAGGATAAATAGGTTGGCATAACAATGTCAAAAGTTGTGCATTAAGTTTTACCCAAGCTGGCCTCCTTCCTTCAGGGATGAATGAGGCTTGTGTGGTGAGATTGTCTTCTTGCCATTGTCCCCATGAACCAAATTTTGACGGGGGACAACAGAAAGTTGGCCTCCTTCCTTTAGGGATAAATGGGGCACACAGTGTTATGACCAACATTAATAACTTACAAGAATCTGCAACCCCGCAAACCAACAACAAACCAGAATCGAAGTGGAAGATATATCAGCGGTACTTGCTCAAAGTATGGAGCAACAACAACTAGAAGAATGGGAAACACATATTTTTGTGAAGCAAAGAAATATTTTAGGAAGTATATCTTGGGAAGCAAAGAAATATTTTGGGGATTATATCTCATTATCTTGGGAAGCAAAGAAATATTTTGGGAAATAAAAATCTGCATTTGAAGGAGTATCTTCATTGTAAAAATACTCAATCCTTTACATGCATGACATTTACTCTTGTGTTGGAACTTGTAACAATGGCACCTATAAAAGGGTGCAAACTAATAGAGGAATGGCAAGTTGAGTTTTGGCTTCTCTCTCTCTCTCTTCTTCTCTTTTCTGTTCCAAAAGTTCAGCACTTCACCTCCCTTTTTACTGTTCTGGAAATTCCAGCACCCATCCGGCTGCCTTATCTTGCAGTGTCAGTCCTGGATCGAGTCAATCTCCGACCGCAAACAAAATCCTACACTAAGGCTCATATCACACTGTTTGCCATTAAGTTTCTCAGTGATGATAGTCATGGAGTTGGAGTGGTAATAGTTGACATAGTGTTTCACTATGTTGACCTAACTGAGGATGCTATAGGGTTTGATGCAAAAAACTTGGGTTGGGCAACAACAAGGAAGATGCTGGAGGAGAAAAGAAAAGATTGGGGGAGAGAGAGAGAGGCGTCACAACAAAAGAATTAGGGTAGAGGAGAAGAGAAGAGACAGTAGAGAAAGAATTAGGGTTAGGGTTTCTCACTTTACTTTGATACCACGTTAGGAGGGAAAAGTGAGAAACTTCTCACAGATGGCCCTCCTCTACCAAGCATATACATACATGAATAAGAAATATACGTTTTCATCTAGGTCTCTAGGGATACAATAAATTTACAAGTAAGTCCTAATAATTCTCAAGGTACACCTTGTGGGAAGAGATCTAGTAACCAGATTTATTGCACCGCTGAACAAAGCTTGGTCCGTCAAGGACTTAAGATGAATTTTGAAGTCCTAGATTGAGACTTGAACATATTACAAGAAATCTAGCTTGATGCTTCTAGAAATTCAGTCAAGACTTAGTAATTTATGGCATGCATATTTTTTTTATCCAGTTCATTGAGCTCTTCATATGATTTTATTCTTTTTATATCAACTTTTGTCAAGTATATCATCCTAAAATTAGATAAACTCTTGAACATTGTTAAATTTGATTGGATGACCAACTAACTTTCCCAAAAGCTTAAGCCCTTAGGAAAGCAACCAATCTATTTATATTATTAACAAACGTGAAGATCATACCATCTGCTTACTCAATTTTTGCATATGTTATTGAACTTCGCAAAGCTGACTATTTGCTTTCATTTAGATACTCTTTCTATTATTTCAATAGCAAATATATATATATATATAATTGTCAAAAGTTAATAAACAACTAAACATATAAAATCCAAGCTCGAAGCCTTAAAAGTCATAATATTGTTTTAATCTCACATAGGAATTTAGCGTTCTTTGTTTGTAAGACGAATTATTCCATGGTTTATTTCAAATTTTAGTTATCTCATAGTCTTTAATTGCTGTGTATTAATTTTATCTCATGTTATGCATGCATATTTCTAATGCTATCCTTTTTTATTTTGTCAAAAGATCAAGTGAGCTCTATCTGTGTATTTGGATATTTTATTTGTAGTATATTTTACTCTTTATGTCTCATTTTTGTCAAATCTTTCCAAAATCCTAATAATTTATAGTGTTTTACTGGTCATTTTTACCAGCTTGCTGTGTTTTTTCTTTGTTACTCAGGCATTCAGAGCTTTGCAAGATGGTGGCATGAAACTTGATGTTGTTGCATATACTACTGCCATCAAGGTTGGTTATTGCTAAGTGCTCTACTATGATTTAAGCAAGCAGCATGTTAGTCTTAGTAATTTATGAATGACTGCTTATACTTGCCTTATTTTTTGCTTCCTAGATGATCCGTTGGTTTCTATTTTGTAATTGTTTGTATTTGGTTTGGCAAGTAGATTTAGCTCAAAATTCCAAACTTAATTTTCAATATCTGCCTTTTAGATAAGAGAAATAAGCTTGTGTGTCATGCACCATTTTCTGGATTAGGAGGTGGAAATGTCCCTGCAGTCTTTCAATCGATTATTAAACAGACATTCTTATCGGTCAAATTTATGGAATATGTTACAGCAATTATTAACTTCCTATGCAACAAAAGATTTGAGATGTGCAATTTGGCACTCTTCTATACATGGCAAATAATGTAAAAATGTAACATAATGGAAAAAGATGCTTTCCATGCTATAAGCACACACATCAATTCATCAAAACTGGATTTGTCATTTCAACCAGCTGAATGTTGAAACCTTTGTAATGTCTTGTGCAGATTTGCTGGAGAACAACTATGAGCTAACGTTTGAGTCTGTCATTTGCAGGCATGTGTTCAAAACAATAATTTAAAGGAAGCATACTCTTTATTCGAAGAGATGAAAAGATATCAGATAAGACCAAACTGGGTATGCTCTTATACAATATGATTGATAATTATTAGATTATTGTGTATAACATAATGATTGAATATTCTTATTATAAAGTTCATTTATGTAGTTCTTATGTTTTTCTTTTTCTACAAACCAAATTTCATCAAGAGAATTTCTACCTTTTTAAACTATTGATCAATGATATTCCATCTAAATCTTAAATCTGAACCCACTGATGGAACATAATAATTATTTGTTATTCTTAACACCCTCCCTCACATTTGGATGGGTGGGCAGGAATGGTCCGAGTCCAACACTTAATTAGCGGTTTGTAATTATTTGATGGGTGGTTGCACAAGATATGTGCGGGGGCCTCTTATACAGTCTTAATTTTTTAGTCAATTTCATTGCATCTAAATGCTTAGGTAGTTATATGATACACGATCTATTTATTTATACCACATAAAGTTTGTATGGCCATTTAGTTTAGACTCTTTTCCGTTATTTGATGTGCCTTGATGGGTTTTGTTACGCCCCCCGCCTAGGTTTATCCTTATATAAGAGGACACCACCTAGGAGGAGCGCAACCCACAAATAAGCAACAAAATACACCAAAAATCTCAACTAGAACAACTGAAAACTACAATGCAAACAATAAGTCTCGGATTAAAAGTTCAAGAATTTTAAGACAAAAGTTCAACAAGTCTAAAACAACCATAAGATAATGACTATGCAGCGGATGACATCTCCTCCTCCGGGACTCTAGCTACCCAACACCATACTACCGTCATACTTGCGAATCTGAGGCAACAACAAACAACGTTAGCAGAAAGCTGAGTAGAAGTATCAATATGTCAACAAGAAAGGTAAATAATCATGATCTGAAGCTAAACCAAATGCAACAATACACAACTTCTCAATAAAATATTGCATGTAAACGAAATACCCATGTTCACCTATCACCTAATGCAACTCATACGAGCGTAGTGGACAAGTGGGTTTCCCCCGCACTCCCGCACCTAGAGAGTGGCACCTCAAGCCCGCTCAAGCAAGAGATACAACTATCCAAAGGATAGCCCGTCGATGTCTAACACCTCGACGCCACAAACACGCACCTCGTGTGAAAAATAACATGATCACCGGTGTCACCGCTCATACACCTCGGTCCAATAATATAAGTGTCCAAGGCTTTTGTCCGATAATAGACCAACTGTGCAACATGTCAATAATCTCACAACTACAACGATTTAACAACATGTAAAGGATGCTATCAACTCAAGAAATATATATATATATATCAACAACTAGATACTGATGCAACTAACATAACTCATGCATAACAACGAATAACTTATGACAATACTAACACCGTAATGTGCATCATGTCATGATCAAGTGAAATATTAACAAATGACACCTAGTACAACACAAGAATGTATCAACATGGCATGTCCAACAACAATATGCAACAGGAGTTCAATGACTTTTAGAAGCAAAACCAAGCAAATAGAAGCAAGGGGCAAAACCGTCATTTTACCCACTCAACATTTATTGGCTACAACATGAATCACACCACAACCCAACACAACTTACTATATTCTAAATCACCATCAATCTAATACACCAGTTATCAAATGAAATACTAACTTTAATTACCAAATAATACTGAAACATACAAAAGACCTACCAAACGATCTCGGATCTAAACTCTGATACTACCATCGTGTTCAGAACGTGGAAACCTACAACTTTGGTATTCACCCCGACTCGATCCGACGACTCTATGATCAACTTCAAAAATACTACAACAATCTACAAATCAAACCAATTTAATGCGATACAACTCTCTTTTTTAATTAACTAATTTATAAAATCCAATAAATCCTTGGTATCTTCTCCTTCTCGTGCCCGACGCCGCCCTCCCCTCTCCTCCTCAAGTCGACGCTGGGTGCCCTCGAGGCCGCCAGTGACCGATCGCTGGCCCGCTGCTCCCTCTTATGGCCCTCTGGCGCCGGTGAGATGTCGGCTCGAGCACTACCACGGCTGCCACGCTTGGCAACCGCTGAGCGGCCGAACGATGCCGGCGGCTACCGCGCCATCCGCCGCACTCCGACAGGCTCCGTCTGTCCTCCACCTCCTCTCTAATCCTGTTGCTGATGAACGAAGACAGTGGAAAACGATGGATCAACAAAGAGGATAAAGACTCCTACCTCAAAATGCTATCCAAGTCTCCGATTTCTCCTCCGATCTCCTCACCGTCGTCGCACGTCACCGCTCCGATCCTTCGTCTCCAACTCAACCGCTCAGTGATCGAAAAAGAGGGATTAGAGATGAGATTAGGGCTAATAAACCTTATTAGGCATTTTTGCAAAAAGGCCCCTACAAGAGAATTATTTACAACCAAGTCCTCCCTCTCTCTTTATTTATTTATTTATTTCCAGGTTATAACAGGTTTGTGGCATATCTGGTCACTGATTTTATCAACTTTTTTAATTGAAACTGTTAGAATATATGGTCTTTAAATCTTGGCTCATGATTACTGTGCTAGTCATGATGCATTGTAGATCACATCGGGTCTGAACTTCTCTAAAAATGATGATTGTCTCTTTTCCTGTTTTCACTCTCCAGACACATTTGTGAAGCAAGAAAAATAAGGCTTTGACTTAATTATCTGATGAGATTATTTGGATTAAATACCAGTTTGTACACTTCATGCTAGAGTGGCGTCAGTTGTGAATACACTAGGAATGAAAAACTAAACAGTTGTAAGTGTTGATATGTGTTGAAAAACTAAACTGTTAGAATATGTTGTAAGTGTTGATGAAGGTTACTATGCTGTGATTTACTACATGTACATATTTGGAACAGTTGACTGGTGTGTACCACCTGGCACCTAAATCCAAGGTTTTAAAAACCATACCGTACCGGTACGTACCACCTGCCTTGGCTGCCCATGCTATATAGCCGTTTGGGACCGTTGATGAACAGTACCCAACGGCTCCATTTTGACCCTTTGGGTGATATTGGACGGTGCCCGGTTTCATAAGAATACCGCACTGTGAGGGACTTTTTCGATGCGCCGAGCAATGACGAAATGTCCCTTACATATTTGTAAATATGGACTTGTGTCCATGTAAATTTTCATTCTATTCGTATTCGTTCATGAGAAACCCCGGTGTGCGATCCCCATGGGCCCGTGGTACGAGTGGTATGCATTTTGGGGTCATTCGACATTTAGTTCATCCGTTCCAGCTAAGCGGAAAACCTTGTGTTCATTCGTCATGGCCGTGGCCACGGAAAATCACCCCGTCGGGTGGCCCAAATTTTGTCATGCTCCTCGTGCTTTGCAGAACCTTGGGGGTGGCACATGGGGGTTAGAGGCCTCATGTATAGTGTAGGGGAGTGTTGGCTTACGAAACGGTTGCCTTGTGCGAATAACGAACGAGCGGCCCACATGGGCATGCACCATGTCGAATTCGCCCAAGGCGATTGCGGAACTCACCCTACATCCGTTTTTGCATTTTCTTGTGTCCATAGTCCTGTAAATGTTGTATTTTACTTTACGCCTTCAATACCATTCGGCCAACATGGTCATTGAAGGCGCGGACATGGAATACGAGGTTGGCACGTGGTCCGAAATATGCCCCGCGATGTTAAGTCGGGAAGCCCATTCGGGACGGATATTACATCAAGGCTTATCCCTTGCATGCGATGCAAGGGTGCCGCACGGGTTCTTCCGCTCCAAAACATTTGGCCCGTGACAGCACGGTCACCTGTAACTCTACTTTTCTTTCTGGAGTAGGGTTGGAAATTGGTAATGTCTCAATTTGCTATTCAACTGGCATATAACCTTTTCATAAGTATGACATGTCAGTGTTGATATTTCAGGTGACATATAATACTCTTTTGAGGGCTCGTAACAGATATGGATCTTTACATGAAGTTCAACAATGCCTTGCAATATATCAAGATATGCGAAAAGCTGGGTATGTTGAAAAAAAATCGAGATGTCTTTTCTTTGTGAATCATGAATGTTTGTCTATATTAGTAGATTAGTTTCAGTAAATTGAAAAAAAATCAGTGGGTATATTCCCTCCATTTCATTAAAAAAAAAAGTAGATTAGTTTCAATAATTTGTTTCTAGAAAGTAGTCATTACTTTTCCTGTTTTCCATTGCATATTGAACACAATCTTAGCCCTGAAGATGCAATGGCATTTCTCACATGAAATTCATTGGCAAGTGCAAGATCATCTGCCCATTACGTTGAATGAATTAATGGTCTGTCACTGTTGTTCCAGTGCTTCAGGTCAGTTTGAGCCAGTAGGCTTAGTTATTCAATACATTGATTATGTAGTTTTAGGACTACATTTTTCAACCGTGTGAAGCATCTCTTAAGAATTATTATCTTATGAAGTTAGTTAAAGCTCTTATCACTAAGCTGACCTTTAACAAGCTGAGATGGATATCCCTGTCAACAAGTCAGAAACAATGTCTATATGAGTTATCTTTCCCCTTTTCTCCCATTGAGTTATTAACTAAGTACTTGCATTTTTACCTCCTTGCTGGAGTCCATTTAATGGCAACTATTTTTGTCTCTCATGTGGAGTTACTGTCTCTTTCACATTTAGATACATATCCATAGTAGTTGCAAGCACTTAATGACTCCAGCATGCCTTTTACTGCTGTGGTGCTGTTATGTTACCATGCTATGTCACAGCCAATGTAGACTCTCAACATGCAGATGGTTCATCAGCAATTCAGTATACACCTTGTGTTACATATTTATATTCTAATGTGATAACAATGAGTGAAACAGGCCAAGGATTGATTCACCATTATGCATTTTGGTTTAAGAACTTTTAGAATCCTACTTAAATCAAGCAAAGTATAACTTTTTTGTCTAAAAAAATCCAAATTGTTCTTGCTCTAGCTGTACAAAATTCTGTGTCCTTGAAAATTATCTGTTTGGAGTTTTCAACTTCATCTGGTTGACCACATGTTATTCTCTGGTTCCATTGTTCTTATCAAAGCTATCAAGCAAATGACTACTATCTGAAGGAATTGATTGAGGAGTGGTGTGAAGGAGTACTGTGCAGTAAAGATCAAAGCCGCAACCTACTTGATAATTATAGTGGAACTGATTCAAGGAAACCTTATAATTTGCTTCTTGAGAAAGTG
The DNA here is from genome assembly GCA_034359265.1 of Canna indica. Classification (NCBI taxonomy): domain Eukaryota; kingdom Viridiplantae; phylum Streptophyta; class Magnoliopsida; order Zingiberales; family Cannaceae; genus Canna; species Canna indica. Next base: position 71,334,115 of record CP136894.1, on the reverse strand, counting down.
GCAATACACTTGCAGAGAGATGTTGGTGACAGTCAATCTATTGATATTCGGGGGCTTACAAAGGTATTTCATGTTCATTGTAAATTGATGACGATGTATCAGTGTTGATTGAACTAGATTAACTGTAGTTTTGTGCTCAAAGAGTTTTCTGTGTCATCTCAAAATGTTCGAGAACAGATTTTCGAAAAAATTCGTGGTGACAAGCTAAGCTTGATTATAAACAAAAACTACGATAACTAATTGCAACATCGAAAAGCTCCATCTTTTACATGCTTTACCTATCATATTATTGTCTAATCAACAGTGGAATCTCATGTACTCAAGATATTATATGGAGTAAAAGAACTCCTTGCTTTGTTTTTTTGCATTTTGTTTTTGCCTGGAAAAGCAAGGATTTGAGGGCTTTTTCAGTACTCGAGGAATAGATTTATTTTAACATGATACATATATCATAAATTATAAAAATTAAAAGGTCAAACGTAGTCATGCTTCTACTTCATCCAGACATCCTTTTGGTCTGTCCACTGGACATCTAAATTTTAGGTGCTTTACTGCTGATTGATGCCTATGGTTATTTTTCTCCAACACATTTCAATAGTTCAGAATCTTAATCCTTTGCAGTTCTTGATTTCCTCCATCAATAATTAACCAGCAAAAGAGTGTTGACAATCTTACATAAACTGACAGGTTGAAGCACGGATTGTTGTACTTTCAGTTCTGCGGATGATCAGGGAGAAGTATTTGCTAGGTAAGAACTAAGAGCTATGTTTTATTTTACTTCTGCTTCCCCCCCTCTACACTTGTATTCCCTTCAATTCTCTTGAATGAATACAAGTTTCATTGGTTGAAAAAAAGAACTATCTATGTTGCAGATGCTTTAGAGTTCCTCAACCTTTATTAGGCTTTAACATATTTTACTCCCTTCTAACATAAGCTTGCTTGAGATGATTCAAAATGAACCTTCATCATTCAGCCTATGATTTCTGACATCTCCTAGTAACTATGGGTACAACAGAGAATTCTTTACATGTATTTAAATTCCATGTTAATTTCCTCCAGATGAGACTTCACATAGAATGTCTTCTATTCTAATTTTCAAGTAAACCTAGCTTAGGGCATCATCATTCAAGTCCTGAGAGATTTGCAGGTCACTAACGACTACAATGATTGCACATTACTTTGAACAGCTGCAGATTCGTAGGATGAAAGTTTGAACAATGAAAATGCTGTTGAAGTTTTGAAGGAATATCTTTGAATCTGATTGACAAATTATGTTTCTATTTTTACAGGAAAAGCAATTGAAGATGATATTATCATCATCACTGAACCCAGGAAACAAGCAATGGATTCAACCCATCGTGAGCTTGATGTGCAGCACTGTATTGCTAGAGTACTGCGGGACGACTTGGGCCTTGATGTTAGGAGTGGACATAACCCACCTGATGATATCTTGAGGAACCCTTCTGTTATTCCTTCCAAGATAAAAGCTAAAGATTCCAAGTTCCAGGCAAGGAGACCACAGGATCTGGGAAATCTTAAGGTGACTAGGGAGTCACTGGTTTGTTGGTTACAGAAAAAAGGCCGGCACTTGAAGGCAGATCACTAATTGTCTTTCTTTCTTTCTTTCTTTCTTTTTCTTTTTTTTTTAATATGTTGTTACTGAATAAGATCAGCAAAAAATACCCATACGTGCTATTGTTGCAGGAAGTGAGCATTTGCTTCCACATGGATGCAGAATAACTTCCTTTTTTTGATAGTTAACGAAAAATAGATGATGTCTCAAAGGGCACTTTGATATTCTCTCTTAAACACACGACATTTTATTTAAGGGTGGATAAACTATTTTCTACATTTTGCGGAAAATTGGACTTCTCCTTATTTTTTATCAATCAAACAAGATTTAAAAAGAATACTTCCTAGAAAACTGTACTTTTTATATGATATCCTGCCAAGCACGACTACTAAGTTAAAGATGGATTTGTTACTTAAAATGATTGTATGTTGCACTTACAGTTTGTAACTAATATAAAATTATAAATAAAAAATACTCAAAATTAAGGTGCAAGCATTTTAACAATTCTGCTGAGCAAATCAAATGCTATGGACTATGATAAATAAATTAGTGTTTAGCATTTATTATAATTAACCATTGTTTATAATTAATTATATGGTATATTCTCAAGTAATGATGTGGATTAATAAAAGGGTTCACGTCAACACTTAAGAAACTCGGGATGCCGGGTTATGTCGGGTTAATTATTAGGAGATAATAATCCGACTTCTTAAGTATTGATGCTGCCCTTTTTATTAATCAGCATAAGCACTTGATTATAATATAAAATTGATGATGTGATATTAATTTATTATTATTTTTTATACACGTCAACAACTCACATTAGTGCTCTTATGACAAAGTTAATTATTAGTTGACGTTGAGATATAATTGATATAAAATAAAAGTTTGGAGTATACAGCTGATACAAATAAAAAAATTGAGATACAATTGAGAAAATCTTGAAGTTTAGGATATATTATATAATTAACCAAATTGATGACGTGACATTGACATTTTTTATTTTTGCTAATACATGCCAACAATCCCACGCCAGCGCTCTAATGGCAAAGCTAAATGTTGGTTGACGTTGGGATATAATCGATACAAAATAAAATTTTGAATATATAATTTATACAAATAAAAAGTTGGGATACAATTAAGAAACCCTCTAAGTTCGAAATATATCATGTAATTAATCATATTTTTAAATGCAGAGAGATAGAATTATCTATAAGTTGAGTCATTAATGATTTGGCATGATCTAGGGGTGAGTGAATCCAAGCATCCTATATTTTTCATGATACTCGGACTCTACCATGTATACCAATTACGAGTACCCTGTTGAAATATATAAATGAACAGGTTGGGTACAATTTCGAGAATCGATTCCGATTATGGATACTCAATGTGTTGGACTCGAAATCGGAATCGGTTTTAACCGATTCCTTAACTTTTATCTCTGACCTTACCCGAATATAATTCGGGTCTATCCAAAATCTACATGATCGGATATGTTATAATCGATTCCGGATCTACTCAATACTCATATCCATGCACACTCCTAGTATGATCTGAAATCTTTGTGATAAATATATATGAATGGTATGTCTAAGAATGCCGCATGTAAGTTGAGGAGGTATGCGATAAATTTTAAAACTTAGAGAAAGTCTACGAGGAATAACGGGAAAATAAAAGGGATGCACGATGAAATAACCTTAATAATAATAATTGGAAATGAATAACTATTTCTCATATTAATCTTATGTCTGTCATCAGCTATTTTTTTTATATTTTTAATTATTTCATAAATTAAATAGCTACTGAATAAACAACTAATAAACAACACGAGACAGATGAAATACATAATTTGTAGACATTGATATATTTATTTCAGAATTTCCTCTGCCTTTTTGTTTATTTCATTTTTTCAGGCGTCTGTCACAACTCACAAGTATTGTATTGGATTTCTCAATTCTGTGAACGCCCCCCGCCACGGCTACAAATCGTGAGGTTTAGAGTTCTCCGCTTTCTCTATATATAACGAGAAAGCTTGCTTTTGTCTCTCGCTCCGGGAAGTAGAATCGGAGGACGGCATGAGGTTTCGCCCCGCCCTCTTCCGGGCTTCGCAGGCAAAGCTCAAATCCACCCCGTCGCAGCAGCAGCGCTTCCGGCGCCCTTACTCGTCCGACAGGTCCCGCGAACGCCCATTCTCCCCACTGGCCCCCTCTCTTCTTTTGTTCTTTATCTACAATTTGAATGCCCTTCACTTGTGCTCTTCTTTAATCGATGGAGCTTGACTTCGTAGGCCTTCCTTCGGGATCGCGTTCGACATTGACGGCGTGATTCTTCGAGGCCGCGCCCCCATCGGAGGATCTCCTCAGGCCCTCAGAAGGCTCTATGACGCCCACGGTATCGCCATCTATGCCTTTACAAAGTTTGATCTTTCTATCTTGTTTTTTTTCTTCTCTGCTACTCGATATCCGTAGATTTTTGTGAAAGTCATTATTTTTTATATCGTTATAGTTAATTGCGGGAAATTATTTAGGATCATACCTTGTGAAAATAGGGCTTTGATGAGCAATTTAGTAGACATCTCGGAAAAAAGAATTTTAAGTTATGCTACTTCGATATAAGCATAGGTGGTCTTTCTTAAAACATGTCTCGTGGTGTTCTTTCATAATAATTATGTTGTATAAACACATTTCTCCATGTTTTAAGGTTCAGTTCTAGTACCTGTTGATTCAATGCAATTTGCTATATAATCCTAATCATAGCAAGGGCTTTCCCGTCTGAATTAAGCATGGTTACCTTAGTTCTGCCACATTTCTCATTACTTGATCTTACTTAGATCTTACCCTAAATAAAGATGTCAGACAGACCTAATTACCAAACGAAATTTGTTATTACTCATTTCTTAACTTCTGTATAATTTTATTGCCATCTGCTCGTTTTTTATGTGATTGCTTCTGATGGCATTCATCTAACATGTTAAACATGCTTCAATAGAAAAAGTTCTTTTAAGCATTGCATATTTAACCAACATATATCTACTTGAGATGTGTGCATAAATCTGAATGCTGCAAAGACTACAATTTTCACATCACTAGAAGTTGTTCTCCAGTTATGCAGTTGTTCAATCACTTATCTTTTAGCAACTTTCTAGAAAGCAGAAAACCTCAAATAAGCATGGTTACCAGATCCATATGCCATTAGATAATGAAGCCATTAGTTGTTATTTTAACATCCCTCTCGGGTTGTGTATGAAGCATGAGATGGCCTACTATTAATCTAACAGCAGGAGCATTAAGATGCAACATGTTCTTCACCTCAACCTTCATTAAAATGGTTTTTGTGAATATTTCTTGATAGATCTTATTCTTTGGGAACTTCTTTTTATCAGAAATCTGTTGAACCATGAACTACAATAATGTATTAGACAGAAACATGCATTAATAGACATCAATGTTTTTTAATGCTAGGCTCTATGCCATGGTCAATTTGTCAGAATACTTAAATAGTTATATGTACTGTTATTCTTTAAAGATGGAACATATTAACATAAAAATGATATTGTCTTGGAGCTCGAATAATATATAATCATACAATCAGTTTACCTTTTAGATATAAAAAATGGCTCACCCTTTGAAGTATATAACATTTTTTAAGTAAACAATTCTAGAGAGATTTGTAGATAAATGTTGTATATTATGTGGCTTCTGCAACTGAGGTGAGCTAATGCTTCAACTCTAGCAAATATATTACATGCTTTGATGTTTGTGAACTAAACCTTCAACTTTCTTTTATTAATTGTTCCCTTTTTCTTGAACTCTTTGGTTTGGTCTTACATTGAGTGGTGTGCATGTCTCTTACATACGTATCTAACTTGTAACTACATCACTAATTTTTTCTCCGCAGGTACTTTGAAGATTCCATTTATTTTCTTGACAAATGGTGAGCATTTTCTTTGTTTATTTTGAATTCTAACTTAATCACTTGAGTATTGTGAATCATTTTTTTAGGATACGACCATTAGGGTATTTTGAATGATAACAAAACTTCTTGTTTGTTAGTTCAGCAAGTCAGAGTAATGTAAATTTTCATGGCTCCATTAGATGATTTTACTTTTATTGCAGTTATACTAGAAGATTTGGTTTGTTTGAAATGCATTTGAATCTTATTCTAGTCTCTTTAACAAATGTGCCATAATTATATGTAGGGATAGCTTGAAGAACATTTTATGTTCAATGTTTTCTTATTGCATTTGTCATAGACGGTTTCTATATTTGAAATGGTTTATTCATGTCATTGTTCATTATGTTTACATGAGCATGTCATATGCTCAAGCAATATGCCTTGCTCCTTGTAGTTGTAAGTGATGTTGAGAAAAACTGACCAAAATCTTGAATTATTTATCTATGAAACTTATAGGAGGTGGTGTCCCAGAAACTAAACGAGCTTTGGAGTTGAGTGAGCTTTTGGGAGTTCATATTTCACCTCTACAGGTAGGATACATGTTTTGTATAACTATCTGTATCCAGTAATGATTTGACCAACTTTATATGCCAATTAAAGATTACATAAAACCATAATCCTTGTTAAGAAATTAGTGGGCCTAACTCCATCCCAAAAGCTAGCTCATGAGGAGAGGATTTCCCAAACTATTTAAAGACTATCTTGATCATATTTTTAACCAATAAGGGACTTTAACTTATCCCCTCACGAGTCACACCCAGGCTTGGATATCTGGAGCATGGAGTTTGCAGGACTAGACATCTACAGGTGGAGCAATATTAACCACATGATAGACTCTGTTACCATGTTAAGAAATTAGTGGGCCTAACTCCACCCCAAAAGCTAGCTCATGAGGAGAGGATTGCCCAAACTATTTAAAAGCTATCTGATCATATTTTTAACCAATGTGGGACTTTAACAATCCTCATGTTGGAAAACAGACTGTTTCAGATTTTTTACATTGCAATTCTATTATTAACACTGTATGCCAAAGGTACTCCAAGTGGCATCCATATTATTCTCTCTTGTTAAAATATATCAGGTGGCTACTAATTGTAGCATTACAAATATTGTCGGTGAAGTGGTGAAAGTATGTTTTCATCTTTTGTTTTGTGTTTTTTCCTTGGCAAGCCTGATTATAGCTTACAGAACTTTGTCTTTCTATTACTGATAAACAATTTATTCTACTGGCTCCAACATTTTGCTTTGCTCTTTTCTTTATTCATTTAACATATTATTGTAAAGTCTGCAACATTTATAAATACACAATGTTTATGTTACTCTGTCACATCTTATTTGTTCATTTTACAGTGGTTTGAAATATATTTGTATTTTCTTAGTACACAATACAGATAGGATCTTAATTATAATCTGTCAGCTGATAAGCCAAATGAAATCAAAATAAACACTGCTTTTCTATGATTGATATTCTAAAATCCCTATGGACAAATTTATAGTTGAAGTTTCTGCATAACAAGCTCTTTTCAATCGGTCTGAACATTTAGTAAGACAGAAAAATGGGATAAAACTATGCATACCTGTCATAATTGGACTTTGTATCAACTAAACTATATACATTCAAAATGTTATGTTGTAAAGGATAAATATATTCAGATCTCTTTCATCATGTTAGCATCTACTACTTGGAGCAAAAACGAAGTATGCTGTCATCAAATCTTATTATACATCATCCAGTAATTGGTATATATTTTTTTTAAAACTATAATTTGGTTGTTAGCTTATGATCTGCCAAAATCTTAGCTAGCTTATGAGGTTGCCATGCAGGTACTGCAGGGGCATTCACCTTTTCGACAATTGGTCAGCAGGTATTGAATCAAAATTGTCTAACCTTCAAAAGATTTGTGTTTTACACAATTATAGGTTTCTAATTAATGGAATTGTGAATGAAATTTTCTTGAAATATCTTTTAAGCACACAAGTCTTCTGTATTAATCTAAGATCACACTCTATTAAAACTGTGTTTCTTTGTCAAGGACATGCAAATTATTTCATGGTGTTTCTGCTTATAAACTGCAGATTTGAGAATGAGCTTATTGTTGCTGTTGGAAAAGGAGAGCCTGCTAAAGTGATGTCTGAATATGGATTCAAGTAAGAATGAGGCATCAGTTTTAATATGTTTTTTTTCGTAATCTATGACTATCCAGCTTTTCAAAGCATCAACATGAGTGATGGATCCTGTATGTTAGCTTCCTGGTAATTATTTTATGTGCAGAAAGGTTCTTTCTATTGATGATTATGCATCATGCTTCAATGACATCGATCCCCTCTCTCAGTACAAAGCTTGGAATCACAAGCATTCATACAAGGAAAACTGTACAGGTATCCAATCAAGATATAATGTGCATTCGGAAAGAGTTAAAGGTGCATTTGTCATCAGTGACCCTGTTGATTGGGGAAGGGATATTCAGGTACTCTTCTTCTCCAGTTGGTTCTAGTGTATGCAACTTATTTATAAACTTTTTCCTTATGACAATAATACCAACATATATTATGTCACAACTCTTTTCTTATGTACCATTTGACTGTCAAGCTCCTGCTGATATTGTATACTACAGATATTACACCTGCAAACATCTCATTGTAATACAATAAAAAACTTAAGACGGCTAATAGTTCTTACATAAACTTCAGAATATCCTGGCAGTTGATTCCAGTGGATCATATAAATGTTGGATGAGAAGTTGAGAACACATGTGAGTTATTGGGTGATTTTGACACTAAAATGTTGGTTCCTTTGGTTATGCAAACTAAGATTTTAACAATTTATACTAGAGTTATCGTGGGTAGAATAACTTCAAGTTATGTTGAGTATATATTACACTAATTATTTCAATTCAACTTTCAATGTGACTGATGTGTCTAGGATCTTGATATGCATATCCATGGTTGTAGGTGCTTTGTGATGTTTTAAGATATGGTGGTCTTCCTGGAAAGGGTAATGGGTATCAACCACCTTTATTTTTTGCAGCAGATGATCTTGAATACCAGGTAAGATAAAATTTAGATCGGAACCATCTTTTTCAACTAATTAAATATGGTGGTCAACATTAGAATTTGTTCAATCCTCTAAAAATCTACTCTATTCTAATTTAGTAGGCTGCATTTCCTTATGAGCGTCTCGGGATGGGTGCTTTCAGGATAGCATTGGAAAGCATATTTAACAGGTACTTGATAGTTGATACAATTGGTTTTTTATGTCAATAGTCATGAAATTTAAATTTATCCTTATATAACTTAAAATGCAGAATCAACAGCAGTCCTTTGGAGTATACATCTTTTGGGAAACCAAATCCATTAGTGTTCAAGAATGCAGAAACTGTTCTGACCAAACTAGTATCAAATATATACAAGTTTAAGGAGACCATGATTGGAGGGGAATGTGCATTCAGCACCATCTATATGATTGGTGATAATCCTGAAGTCGACATCAATGGTGTCAAGAAGGTATGTTGCTTTGCTCAGGTTTCTTCAAAGTCATTGATGGATGTATGAAAAATTGTATTAGCTCTGCAAATTAAATCTCAATAGCCATTGTCTTACATCTCAAGTTGAAAATCTCTCATCATTCTTAGACCCTTTGAACTCCAGAGCAACTGTGTAGCTTGCTGATGGTGGCTGTAATATCTTGCCGATGGGTCTTAGACCATCGTGCTACAGGTTCTGTGCAAATAAGTAAACTAGAATGTCATGATGAAATCCTCTTGCCACTAGTCAATCTACTGAGCTTGCTCTTTTGCTACTGTTTCAGTCGGTCTTAAAAATTAATGTCATCTGCTGTCATCTACATGTTATGAACGAAATAAATAATAGGATTTATTAATTATTATTACAATTGGTATTAGTATTAGTATGGTCATCAATTAAATCTAAACAAAATATTTACTAGGTAATTAGCGATAGAAACTTGAATTACAATTTTGATTGATTGGAAATTTAATTGATTGATTTGGTACAAATAGACCAGGAATGAGAAATATTAAGGGTATAATTGAATTAGAGACTAAATAAGTTTCCATGAAAAATAGCAATTATGACATGAGTGAAATAAATGGCTAACAGGTTTCCATGATCATGATCCACAACTAGGGCTGGCAACGGATCGGATACGGTGCGGATACTGCATTATCCGCATCCGCATCCGCACCTCATATCCGCACATCCATATCCACACCGTATCCGCTACAGATATGAATATGGATATCCATATCCGAACCGCTTCAAATACGGATATCCACACCGCATCCGTATCCGCACCGTATTTTAAAAATATATTTAAATATTATATTTAATTAAAAAATCAATAAATATTCAATTCATGATCCAAAATAAGTATACAGTATACTTCAAACATCTGAAGTACTCAACCACAATTTATAATTTAACTAAACTACTCAATCACAATAAGTATAATTTAACTAAACTACTCAAACACAATAAGTGTCCAAAATTTGGGCGATTGTGGAGAAGGAGAAGAAAGGAAACAGGATGAAGGAGATCACTGTGTACCGAAAAGAGGCGAGTAGGCTGTAGGCGACTGTGGGCGAGCGACAGGAGAGGGCAACTGAGCGAGGGGCGGACGAGGGCGACTATGGGCGAGGGGCGGACGAGGGCGATTGAGCGAGCGAGCGGCGGACGAGGGCGACTGGAGAGCGGCAGACGAGGGCGACTGGGCGAGCGGCAGACAAGGGCGACTGGGCGAGCTGCAGACGAGGGTGACTGAGCGAGCGGCGGGCGAGGGTGACTGTGGGCGAGCGGCGAGCGAGGGTGACTGTGGGCGAGCGGCGGACGAGGGCGACTGAGTGAGCGGCGGACGAGGGCGACTGAGTGAGCGGCGGACGAGGGCGACTGTGGGTGTCTCCTAACCCTACCGCGAGATGGAGGACGACTTCTCCGCGTCGCGACTTTTCACCCAGGGCGTCTCCTACACGTACGACGATGTCATCGTCCTCCCCGGCTACATCGACTTTCCAGCCGACGCCGTCGACCTCTCCACGCGACTCTCCCGCCGTCTCCCCCTCTCCATCCCATGCGTCGCCTCGCCCATGGACACTGTGTCCGAGGCCTCCATGTCCATCGCCATGGCAGCCCTCGGCGTGGCCGCCATCGTCCAGTGCAATGACGCCCTCGCCCGTTAGGCCGCTGTCATCCGCGCCGCCAAGTCCCGATGCATCTCGTTCGTCACCGATCCCGCCTTCTTCTCCCCTTCGGATGTGGTACCCGTCAGGATGCCTTGTCTCCCCTTTGGAGTAGTCCGGCAACTCCAAGTCAGGATGTGTGTAGAGAAGAGAGGCTCACCGCTCACCACCAGCCATCAGGATTGGCTGACGAACTCGTGTAGCGGCTGCCGACTACTCGTGACTTCGTGAGGAAAGGGGGGGGGGGCGTCGGGCGATGCGAATAGAATTAGGGCAAGATTCCAAGAAGGCGGGCCAGCATATTAGAAATGTTAATTTAGAATATTAGATTTAGATATTTAAAATTTTAGATGTAATATATATTTGATATAAAATTACAATATCGCCCTTGGCCCCTTACATATGTATATATTATATAGGGGTAAAATAGTAATTAAAATGGGGCGAATAGGCGGTGCAGATACGGTGCGGATACACAGACAAATCTGTATCCGCACCGTATCCTCGCGGATATAAAATTTCCAGATCCATATCCGTATCCATATCCGTTTTTACTTGCGGATACGGATCGGATACAGTACAGATGCGGTTTTTAGTTGGCGGATGCGGATAAAATTGCCACCCCTATCCACAACCCTCACCTCCTCTATATAATGATCCCTATATACCCTTCCATGTTGCAGACTTGAGAAGGAAGGGGAGATGAAAGGAAGTAACTTGAGGGATTCAATCACGAGATAAGGTCTGTGACTCTCTCTAACAATTGTTATTTAATTGGATGTGCTTCCGAAACATAGAGTGGATCATGAAATCTAATAGAGTTATCCTGTGCCTTCCAAAACTCTGGTCTCAACCCTTGAGATGGTTCTTCCACTATGGTTCAAATATAACTGTCTTCAAATAAGCTGCTTTGGAGCTGGTCCGTTTGGGGAGAACGGAACCAAAAATTCTTCCAGGATGCTCGTTTGGGAGTCACGGAGCTTGTTGCTTCTCTATTCGCGTTTTGTACTTCTTATAAGATCCTGTAGCTTCTTGGCTAGTTTCTTGGCTTAGCTTCTCTGTTTTTTCTGTTTTATTTTTGTTCCCCTTCAACCTCTCTTTGTATTCAATTCTCACTCATGAATTAATACAAATGCTTTCGTTCAAAAAAAAAATCAATAAGCTACTAAACTAGCAAAAATCCATGCAAAGTCTTGCTTGACAATGTAAGCCCAAGGTCACGCAAGTTTTCAACAATTATCGACTTCTGAAGTTGCAAATGAACTAGTATGTAGCATATATCATATCACGAAATTGGAAACTATATTGATTTTCCCAGGAGGATAGTCAATCCTACAATCATAGTACTTGAGGAAGCTCAACCATCTTCTCTAACTAGTGCGGGACAGGTTCTATAATAGTTGTAACTCCCTGACAACCATTCTAGATGTTGACAATTTTCCTCATAAATAAAAAATTCAAATTCTTCTATGGTTTATGATATATGTATTTTGATTTATTATTCTCTATTGTAGGCAGGGCATCCTTGGTTTTCTATTCTGACAAGGACTGGGGTATTCAGGTGTAGAGACAATCATGAACACTTTCCAGCAGACATGGTAAGTGCACTTCTTTTGACTAGAAATATATTTTATTCAATTTTGTTAATTTGTTATCATACTCTATAAGCAAATGCCCTAATACTGCTTATCGGTATGTGTCTTGTCAATATGTCATCAACTTTGTTCAGTGCACCATGATATACTGCTTTAGTGCTCTAGAACTAACACAACAAGTGGTAATTGACTAATTGAAGTCCCAACTACCATGATATACTGGTAACACATACATAAATATGTTTGGAACTTTGGATTAATAGCTAATTATAGCCTCTACTGGGTTCAATGAGTTTAATTTGAAGTGCCACTTTTTCAATAATTTTTTTTAATCTCGCATACCATTTTGTTAGCCTGTTATTAACAACTAACTTATTTTTAAATAAATTCATGCTTCATGCCTCATGTCCACTATATACATGTAATTCTTTCAATCATATCTTACCCATTTCCTTCTTACAAATCCTAATATTATACTTGATTAATTGGAAGTTCTTATACCATGGAATTTTTCTGTGTATACCATGAATTATATATGGTAGTGCGGTGCCTACTGGTTTATACACTATTTCATATCTTATTTGCCTACAAATCATGGATGCTTTTTCTTCCCCCAAACTACATGAATTATTCTTTTGTGTATAGTCCACCTGAACATGCTTAGGTCATGGGCTCTCACCAGATTATGATACAATGGACATCGTTTGTTTATCTTCCTTTTATTTGATAAGTTTATCTCCTATCTGATGGATCCTTCTCGGTTTCTTTTTACACAAACACAATCCAATATGCTGTAACATGAGCAGGTGGTAGATAATGTTGAAGAGGCTATTGATTTTATTCTGAAAAAGGAGAGTACATGATTTCCAAGATTGTTCCCAGCTTCCTTTTTGTTCAAACAGTATCAAGAATATGGCACAGGAATGGCAAAGTCAATTGAATAAGACATTCATTGTTATCTGATGTTATATCAAGAGTAGTGAACAGAAGCACAAACCATGGTTGGACTGTGAGGGACAACTTTGTATGGGCTTCTTATTCTTCACTTTCTCTTCTAAAGAATCAAAACATTGTTTACTAGATAGCTTTGTCACCCCCTTCCTGTTTTGAGTAATGATTTGTGTAAAGACTATAGAGTTATTTTAGATGTGTTTTCATGCTATTATTCTAGACCATTTTTTGGTCAATAAACTTGCTGAATATGTTTTAATGCTGAGGCTTATGATGCAAGTAGTCTTGCGCTATCCATCTAGATTCATGTTCTATGTACTCATCAGTTAAAGAGAGCATTTGGTTAGTGAAATTTAAGATCCCTTTATAAGATGATATTGCCAGACATGTCATCCCCATGGATTAAATTACTAGACATGTAACTTTCTTATGTTTGGTTTGTATTGTAAATTTTAATTAAATTGCTAGACATATAACATCACCATGTTTGTTTCAATCAATTATATTGTTCGGAATTCAATATTAAATGTCTTTAACCTTCAATATTACCTCTATTCAATGGATAACTTTGTGTTTTTTAAACAAACCACTAAATTAGTCCTTATATTTTAAATAAAATTTTCATCAAATGGTAAAATAGGATTACCACCTCCATTTGGTGGTAATCACTTAATTATGTTCCTTTGTCAAGTGATTGTCAAGGTTTAGTTACATGCACAAGTAAATTATTATGGTGATAAGCCAAACATATATATAAAAAAACATTTTCATGCTTTAAATTGCTAGGAATCCTTTAATATTCCATGAACCAGATGCTCCCAAAGGGTCAATGAGCATGTGACATGTGCCAAACTCATTATTTCATCTATTTGCATTAGGGTATCCTATCTTTTACTCTCTTTTTTAATTGTTTTTACAGCAATATGAGATAGAACAGTTCATTTTATATGATATTTTGGTGGATATATGCACCTTGTTAGTTAGATGCTTAGATAAAAGATCCGACAGCCTCAATAACACAAGAAGTACATGTTCATCAGACAAGTTGGAAGTTGTAATATGATGATGATCATGGGTTCCTCGTTTGCATAATTTTTGAACTAGAAACTGCTTTCTTTTATAGTTGCATAAAGAGAATGAAATGAATGCTATCATATGCATGCTATGTATCCATTTTAGAGGTCTGGTTAATGAAGGGAAAAGGAAAAGCAGAGTTGAGAATGAAATGAATGCTATCATATGCATGCTGTATATCCATTTTAGAGGTCTGGTTAATGAAGGGAAAAAGAGAGTTTTTAAAATCTAACACAGGGGTTGGAATTCTATCACTGGATCAATAAATTATAAGAGTCGGAATTTTTGCACTGGTCTTCGATGGTGTAATGCCCCAAAATGCATTTGGTGATAGTGTTAAGAAATTAGTGGACCTAACTCACTCCAAAAACTAGCTCATGAGTCATGAGGAGTGGATTGCCCAAACTATTTAAAGATTATTTTAGTCATATTTTTAACCAATATGAGACTTTAATACACTCTCGTCACGCTCAGGATTAGATATTTGGAGCGTTGGGTGTTGTAGGATTTGACATCTACGGATAGCACAATATCAATCACATAATTGATTTTGATATCATGTTAAAAAATTAGTGGACCTAACTCACCTCAAAAACTAGCTCATGATGAGAGAATTGTTCAAATTATTTAAAGATTACTTTGTTTGATGGTATTTTTATTTTCATATCTTTTCATTGGTTGTTTGTGCGATTTGATAGAGTTACCATTTTAATCTAATCAGCCTCTTTAGATCAAACGAAATCCATAATCAGATCTTTGAATAAACATGATTTAATTTTCAAAATAATTATAAAATTACAATTTAATATAAAAAATGTGTTGGTTTTCCAGTTTGGTCAGGTTTTACCAAACCTTTAATTTAAGTGAAATTTGTGAAATGATTAAAAAATTTAAACCAACCATATATAACCTTTTAGAAGTATTTATAATCAGTTTTTTTTAAAAAAAAATTGAAGGACAAGAAAATCATTAAATTCTATCAAGTTTGATTGAACCAAAAAAAGACAGCCTTGCATTGGATAACTTCTACTGCATTGCTTGCTTTCACATCCGTTTCAAAAGCCCCACAAGAGTGAGCGCCCCTCACCGTGGCAGCTAAATTATTAGAAATTTTTTTGGATGGACAATCTACTCATAATTTATGAATGATTAGGCTGAATTTTGACGAAATAAATATGAATAATAAAAGAATGGATATGATTAAATGAATATGAATTCATTTATTTTTTACTCCTGTTAACTTATTTATATATTTTTATGAGCCTGCTCTTCTAACTTGTATGTAACTGCTGCAGGTTGATGGAAATGCAGCACACACCACCGCCTCAGCCATTATTCTAGAGAGAGCGCTCAAACAATGACCTACAAATAAAGGAAACTGCTCTTAATATCCATGCGTTTTCTTGCTTTGGCCACTTCCTTTACGAAGCTTTATCCCTTTTATATACTGCCGGAGATGATGATGACAAACAAGATTAGAGGATCTGATAAACGAACGAAATTATGCTGGAGGCAAATGCCCAATGCAGGTAATAACTGAATACTTTCTTAATTGCTTCATGTAGTGATTGCAACAATGATTATCTTAAATATTTCTAAATATAATATTTTGTTGTTAATTAATATGTGCGATAGAGATGGTGTAGAGAAGGCAAGTGACGTTAAACTGCGGCTTATAGAAAGTTTGAGGGGGAGACTACTTGCAGAGAGACTGGCTACGAAGACTGCCAAGGAGGAAGCTGAGAACCTGGCCAAACGAGTAATAAACTTAATTAATCCCTTTTATACACCATCATTGAGAGCACATCTTTTCTTGAATATTTTAATTCATAATACTTTCTTATTTGCATGCTTGTTTTGGTTAACTAGTTGGAAGAGTTGGAACGGAAGCAGGCTAAGGAGATCAAATGCACGAAGAGAGCTGCCAAAAAACTGGAACGTGTTTTAAATAAGCTGGAATCCCTGAAGATAATGGATCACAAAGCAGACATCAGGAGGGGCAAAAGGTGGATTGGTCATGGAGAATCAAGCGCAGTGTAGTTGGATAGAAGAGCTCAAAGGGGTGACAACTTCTGATCTGATCAATTCAATCGATCTTTATAAATATTTAAAAAATCCAAATCAATTGGTCTAATTTTGATAAAACTTTGAGTTATTTCCATCCAGCTTGTTCCATTCTTGACCAAACTAAATTTGGTATAACGTGGATCAGTTGAAATCTAACAGGCTAATCCGGGCTTGTTACCAAGACCCTACTTAATGGTTTGGTCCAACTTATTGATCTGTTGTTTGAGACTATATTCTCAGATAACAACTTCTGTGTGGCTTATTAGTTCGATAGGAAATTTTGTGCTAAGAGCAGGAAAGAAACAACAATGAACAATGCTGCTAAGAGAGCAGGCTACGTATCAGTACAGTACGTCAGTGACTGAAGTCAAAGTCCTGGAAGCCATAAAACAATGCAATGTGGATCATAAAAGATATTAGGGCAGGTTTGCTTCGTGCGATAAGGAAGGATAGAATAACAAATAGATTACTATTTATTGTTTGTTTAGGGTATGAATTAGAAGAAAATAAGAATGGAAAAATATAAAATTGATATTACATTCAATGTACATTGGATTAAAAAAATTTATATCTAATCCTCCCTCATTTATTATCCAATCTAATCCTATCCTATCCAATGAAGCAAACGTACCATTATTGTATTCAATGAGTACATAAGGTAGTATCAATTAGCCTAAAGATATTTTAGCTGGTCAAGGAGACACCGATTGATTAATCCCATTTAGATATGCATATAAGGTTTTGATACATTATGATATATACATTGATACCGTGGTGTTCTAAAACAAATGCTCCCATAATGGAAATTTTGATACATTGACTAAAGAAACAAAAACAATACTACCTAGTGTTGTAATGTATGCAGTATGTGGGTTCTTGACTTGAAACAGTGTGGAAGACATAAAACTCACCCCACATCCAAAAGAAACGAAAAAAACTACTAGAGAGGTGGGCTCCACAGAATAGAGGTTTGCTCTAACTTTGAGTTTAGATTATTCACTCGTGCGAGGGGCTTCATAGAAGTTGTACATAAAAGAAACCATGTGGCATGCTACACACATCAATAATACTAATAGGAAGAAACCAAAATTTGATTGTAAATGTCAGACTAGCAACTACTGCAGACATCTAAAAGCACTCATGGTTGGGATCATCCATAAGAAATTAACTAGCCAATTACTCAGATGTGCATAAAACAAGGTAAAACACCCTTCTTTTCCAGTACATTTAGTTAACAATAAATGTCCATGTCTGCCAACAGGCTTGATCACCGCATTAGTTAGCATTAGTCCTACATCCCTAATACATTAATAGAAGCCCCCACATGTGTTATCAAAATCTCGTTTTATATAGTTTGTGGTGCTAATTGCTTCCCATGTGACTACCACCAAAGGGACATACAAAAGATGGGGAGACCTGTCAAACAACATTAACAAAAAAGTGATTCACTAAATTGTGCAAGAAAAGGCAGATTAAATGCACGAACCTTCATCCAATGCGGAATTTGGAGCGTCAATGCAAGCAAAACTTATCCCTGCTTGAAATAAACTGAGGGATGATAATTAATGGAAACATTGTCATAGTAGCTTACCATGAGAAACTTCGGTTCGGTGTGTCCCTATCAGGTGTGAGCTACTGTTGTTGCCTTCTGGTATCAGTTAAAAGAAAAAAAGATTCAAGCTTAAGGCAAATGGGCAGTATTTTTTTGCATTCAGTGTGATGCTAAGGTACTCAGCTACAAAAAACCTACCAAGTCAGGGTTGGGAGGGTTGGGATGTTCACTGACCTTTGGTGAGTCCTGCGAAAACCTGAAAGAAAAAAAAAAGAAAAAGAAAATAAAGAGAAATATAGTCAATGCACTATAAGTATGTGAACTGAAGATATTCAAGGCCGCTGATTAATTGACCTATTGATAGATAGGCCAACCTTGGATTGTTAAATGGAAAGCTGATGTCCGACAAGAAGAAAAGAATGGCATTGAGGGCCTAAAATTTACACCTATGTTTTTAAAATGTGTAGGAAAAAAACACGCCAACAGCTGGAGAGGAAGACATGGAATGTATTAGAATATGTTGTATACTTGTATGTTTTTAGTGCCATAATTTGTTCAGAGTTTAAAATAAGACAGAACAGAGTCTTTCATTCTCATATGAGTTGAATTCAGAAAGCAACAAAAAGGACAAAATGGTGCCAAAAAGAAAAGAAAGGATCAATCACCTGATTGCTCTTGCCTTTCTTTTCTCCTCTTCAGCACTATCTATCTTGGAACTTGGCGCAAATCTTTCCAACCGAGCCTTCTTCTTTGCCTCCTCATCAACAGAAGTATCTACCTTAAGCCCAAACCTAAAATATCACAAAATGAGACTTTGGAGCTTCTCCACAAATTTTATGATCTTAGTGAACTAAAAGGCCTGTGTCAACTAAAAGCAAGCACCTCTCTGCTCTAGCCTTCCTTTTTTGCTCCTCTAGTTGTCCTACAACCTTACTGCTACTTATAGTTGATCCAGTTCCAAACCTGCCAATGAGATTTGCACTAGTATGTAATGACAAGTAAAATACAAATCCTGCAGTAAAGGAAGAAACAATTCTCAACTAAATTGATAAACCAAAGACAGTCATATTTTAATATCCAATTTTTCATACATAGTCATTTAAATCTTTATCTCCTTAAAGCCCTAAATTTAATATTCATCACATTTGGTGACCAATACCAATATCATTAACATCTAAATATCTAGACTTTCAAGAATGACTTACTTCTAAGATATAAAATTCTTATCAAGAATAAAATATACTACGATATGTTGATTTTTTTCATGAGAACTAAAAGCAATAAAAAAAAATAACAGCAAAAAGTATTTGATCACTCTTAGTTCAACCACTGATAACACACTTAAACAAAAGAAATTATGGGAAAGGAAGTAACGAATCATATAAGCAAGTGCATGTAGTTGGTCTGCTTATTTTTATATGTTCATACAAAGGCAATCATTTATCTGATCAATAGCTCCAAGGACATGATGCATGCTAACCAATTCATTTCTTTGATGAAGTCCTCTATGAAATTTAGCTAAAAAATTAAAGAACGAAACTAAAGCATTTTACGATATATGAACATTATTACATTACTTCCTAACTGGACCTACATTTGTTCTTTATGCAGTGGTTGCTTTTACATTAAGGTTTCATAAAGTAATTACATCTTATAGCTTCACATAGCCTAACACAACTTGAGATATCAGAATGAACTATGAAGTAAACTACAACTTTAAAATAATCATCATTATTATTATATCTTCAGATAGCCTAACATAACTTGAGGTATTACATCTCTCACATGTCACAACCACCTGCCAAATCCTGTTTTCTTTTCATTTTATCCTTTTTATACCTTTGGGTGGTCACGCATCCATCATCCACATTAATCCAACAACAAATTTATGTCAACACCAAGCATCTCATGCATGGTATTATCTACTTTGTCTAAAGAAGCCATGAGGAAACCATATCTAATCCTTGTGACTTGAGAACCAAATTTTCTCCACAAGCCCATCTTTGCAACCCTATGTGAAATTTCCCTTAATGTTTAATTTGCTTTCTAGAGACACTATGATTTAGACTTGCATTTAATGTTTAATGTAATAAATTTTAGATTCTCAATGCATTGTTGTGTTTATGTTTTGCATATGTTCATAGGTTTAGTTAGAACAACATGGCTATGGCTATGAAACCAAATATGTTCTAGCATGCATGGTGGAAAAAGCACATAGGGTAACATGGAAATTGAGACCTTATTCATAAGGGTTAATTACACTAGAATTTTGGGGCTTTTACCAATTATATCCCAAGTTATTATTTGTAACAATACTATACTACAACTTTAATTTTGTTTCAATATTATCCCATTGTCAATCCAATGTTAGTTTTTCGGTTTAATTGATGATATAGCAATTGCTAATGTGGATCAACATCCTAATCAGCAAATCAAATTATATAAAAAAATTAAAAAGATGACACATCAGCAACTCACCTTCCCCATCGACATAAAACATACATATCTTTGTTTCATTTTTTCCCCTAAACCTGACATTTTCCCGCTAATCTCTGCACCTCGACAAATCACACCCACCTCATCACTAGTTAAAGTTTGAGTTGTTGACTTGTAATTTCTTTTTTCTATTATTATAATTTGAGTTGCTGACTAGGCTGCAGATCCACATTAGCAACGCCACATCAACAATTAACCGGTAAAACAAACATCGAATTGACGGTGGGATAATATTGAAACAAAATTAAAGTTAGAGTCTAGTCCAACAACAATAACTAAGCATGGGCAAGATCCGCCTCAATATCTAGTAACTGTGGATCTTTAGACATTATTTCTTTTCATGTAATCTTAGGCCTACCTCTACTCTTCCTACATTCTGCTACTAAATTATCACATCTTCGGACCGTGGCACTTGGAGGTCTCCTAGCACATGTCCAATCCATCTTAAGCGATCTTCTCTTAATTTGTCTCTAATATGTGATACATGCACATTTTGTCCAATCTTATGGCCAATCATCCACCTTAACATCCACATTTTTGCCACATTCAAACTGTGTATATGTTGAACTTTAGTTTTCCAACACTCGCTCTCGTATAGCATGGCGAGTCTAACTGTTATTCTATAAAACTTTCTCTTCACTTTGTTAGGTATCTTCTTGTCACATAGCATGTCTGTGGTACTTGTCCATTAAAAACATGGGTTATAATTGGGGAAAACCCCAAAGTTTGGGATACATAGTATAATTAACCTTATTCATGAAAACTTATGAACATATGGAAAACATCAATATCATAGTGCAATTGAGAATTTAAATTTGATAACACTGAATATAAATATAAAGTATAACAGTGCTAGGAGCCAAAATAAATTTGATAATGTTGTGGAGAAGATCGAGCTCTCAAGTTACAAGAATTGAATCAATTTCCTCAGAATTTTGTTAGATAATTCAGTGTGCTGATATTACTAATTTTGTGTTAGGTTAATGTAGATGATTAATGTGTGATTACAAGCGGGGATGCTGGTTGGTGGTTGTGACTATCTGAGTATCTGAGAGGAAATGTAATATGGGGGTATGTGATAGGCGCGCAATTGTTGGAAGAAAATAATTATATAATAAGGTTTGAAGAGTTATGGATGAGAACAAACAAGTGAGAGAGAGAAACTTGTATGAACTCTGTAATCTTCCGCCTCACACCAAGATTCTTCATCACCTCAAACAAAATCATTTCTGAAAACAGACTATCCATTAATCAATGACTTTGACCTAGGTTTTATATCAATGAATAAAAATTCAAATGAATATTAATTGTTCCATCTAGACCAAATTTTATTTTAGGCTCCAATTGGGGACCCTATAAACATCAAATAACAACTCAATATATGTAAAGAATGACTCCTTAAACTCGAAATTAACTCCAACATCAAATTGGTGTTTAATGCGGCATTGCTACCTACATTGATCCCCATCACCAACCCAAAGTGCTCAAAGAAAGAAATTTCCAAATAGAATATTCAATATTGTCCAAAATTCACAATTTGACGGGGTACCCAAAGTTAAAATCCACTACCTTTCTGCTCGAGAACTTCGCTTCTCCTTTTCAGAAAGCATCACAGGCATCCCAAACCTCTCAGCTCGCCGGAGCTTCTTCTGCAGATCAGTGACGGGGCCGTCCTCAGAAGCACTCACCATACCTTCAGCGGCAGCGTTCCCGTGGACCTCGGTGTCTTGTGGGGCGGAGCTCGCATCAGGCTCGGAAGTAGGGTTCTGGATGGGTGCCGCTGTAGGTGCGGGCTTGTTGGCGGCTGCCTCAGCAACAGCAGCAGTAGAAGCAGAAGGAGGAGGAGCCGCCGCCGAAAGGGGAGGCGAATCGAGCACCTTCTTTGCGGGCTCCACGGCAACCTTGGGGTTTTGCGACGCCATAGGGATTGGGGATCGAAACAGGAGGGAGGCGAAGCGGAGAAGCGGAAAGGGTATAATTACGCAGTTTAGAAGTAAGGCAGTCCGGCCCACCACCCGAACCGGTTCGGTTTGGTTCGGTTCATTCGGTTCCTTTGATTCTTATATTTATTAAGCGGTATTACTCTACAAATTCGTATTTATATTTACCACACAATGCTTCCGCGATGAAAATGAAATGTGATTTTTTCTATAAAAAAATCTAATCTTTTAAATTTTGATATATGCATTATATTAATATTCCTGATTAAATCATTTTTTATAATATTTACTGATCTAAATATATAAAAATTATATTGCTAATTCAGTATAAAAAGTACATATTGATTATTTTTTGGGGGAAATAAATTAAATTAGATATTTTTTCTATTTAAAATATGATTTCCCCCAGCAATTTAGAATAATTTTTCAAACATAGAAGTTCTATATAATAGAAATATTAAAATAAAATATCTCAAATTTCTGTTTAGTATTTTTTTTCAAAATAGTGTAAATTGCATTTACGTATTCGTCATCAATAAAACTTTATCAACATTTATACTTCTTAAATTACAAATTTGATAAATGTTCCAAAAAAATTAATGAAACTACCTAAGGGTGTGCATGAGTACCGGATAGACTCAGAAATTGATTGGAACCTTTAGGTTCTGGATAGATCAAAATTAAATTTGGGAAGATCCAAGACAAAAAGTAAGGAACTGATTAAAACCGATTCCAGTTTCATGTCCAACATATTGGGTACCCGGAATCGTAACCAGAATTTGTACCCTAAAACTTATTTTGGAACTTATTTCGGAACCTATTATGAACCTGTTCTGGAATCTGTAAATGAACAGGTTCAAACAAAGTACTCAGAATCGGAATCGGAACTTGTGGCTTCTAGGTAAGATCCGATCCCAGGTTTCAACGGGGTAGAGTTCGATTGCAAAACTTAGGAACCGGTCATATACTTGATAGGATCCGAGTATCATGAAAAATACAAGGTATCTGGACCCACTCACCCCTAAATCTAACCCAAATTATGATGAAATTAACGAAATTAAACCAACTTTTAATCTGCATAAAATCTAATCCAAAATTTTGAATCAACACCAATTATATTCTACCGTCAAGTCATTGTTACTGAAATCGTTAGTTGTTGATATTGTGTCCCAGTCAATAATTAATATATTAATTTTTAATACTCATATACAAAAGTCAACAACTGAAAATTTTAAAACAAAATACATAAAAGTTCTAACATGACTACAAGAATTCTTGAGCTATCTTTGCAAAGAACCATAGCTTTGAGCCTAGAAATTTTGAGATTGACTTTCAGCTTGCCTTGATTCATTTTCAAATCATCAAGAGGAGCTAGGACATCTTTTTTCTTCACCCTTTGACTTGGATCTAAGGATGCAATCTCTTCAAAAGAAAGCAAAGCTGGTATATTATCTGTTGATGGTGGGCTATGGAAGAAAAAAATGGAACATGTGAGTTTATAAAAGTAATATGAGCAACAAAAAATTCCACAAGATGTAACTTCTACTAGACTGAAAATGAGAGTCCAAATTAAATAGTGCAAAGAAAATGATGAGAAATGGGGCAGATAAATACGTTTCAGGTAGCATCTGTAGAGATGAATGAAGACAAATTTCCCTTGGAACTTTGACTTGCAAGATCGTAATCAACGCTAGCATCAGAAACATTAATTAGGACTTTTTCTTTGCCATCTTGAGCATCATGCAGAACTGAGACAGAAGCATGGTCACTTTCATTTGAATCAATTGCAGATTCATTCCCCTCACCATCTGAACTGATGGAAGAATGATGAGAATCATAGACAGAGCCACTTTCTTCAATTGAAGATCCAGAAGACACATCAGGGTCATTTGTTCCAAATGAATTGTTCTTAGCCATTTTTGTAGCAGGAAATTCTGTCTCATTAAGCAGCCCTCTTTGGAGATTAAGATCATTATCAAGAAGGCTACAAGGTTTAGGAAGAGGTTCATAACCAGGAGCTGCGTGAAGAACTATCTGTGAGAGAGACCCTGGTAGGTAAATCCGGGAAGTTTTTGTTGATAATATTGTTGAATGTGTTCTTCCATTAAATATGTTTTCCCCGAACTCATGATGCATCCTCCCATTATTGGATATGCATGACTCGATCTCTTTGTCAGATGGAGAAGTTAAACTCTGAGGCATAAGTTTGAAAATGTAACGAGCACGATCACAGACATCATAATTCAAGTCATACTTTGCCAATTCAATAATATAGCTCAGAATCTTTCTGAATGTCCACAAATAATTTCCTTGCGCATATAATATAACCTGCAAAGTAATACCAACATAAACGAATTAGTCTGGAGTCTGGACAACTTTAATGATGAGGCATCATACTACTACTAGTGTCATAAAGTAGAGTAATAACTAGGAGGTAGCTTTTACCAATATATTGTGCTGTTCTTTCCATTGCTACACTATCACATCAATTTCTAAACTAGAGATACTGACTAGGAAGTAGGAACTACAAAATGTTTAAAGAAGAACAAAAACAATGAGAAAATAGAATGAATGACAAGCAAAAGGGAAATCATTTCAAGTTTTTTCCTTTACCTTTATCACATCCTCTAAACGAAATAAGAAAATAGCAATGTTAATTTTAGTGTTGCCATTACTTCATGAAAATATTCTGCTTAATGTGCATTAACTACCTAGAAACAAACTAACATTTTTTTATTTAAAAACATGTAATATGGATATGACAAAAAAAATTTGGGTTTGAATCAACCAATACCAAATCAAACAAAGCAAATAATCAACAAACAAGGAAGAAAATGTTACACCATATAATGATTGTCAAGAAAATAAAAGAATAGATTGCACTCCTTCCTAACAACTAAAGCTTGAAAATGTTGGTCAGATAATCAAATTTAACATGCATGGTTGGTGGCACTTAATTTGAATCCTGCAAGTGTCAATAATTTTAAAAAATAAACCTCAACAAAATCAATTTAGTCAGCATGTTCGGCATGGATGAAATAGTCTAGTTCACCCGTCTACATGCAAGTGGAAGTGTTAATACTTAATAATATAAATGAATAGATTGTGCTCCTTTTTAATAGCTTAAGATTTGGGGAAAGTTGGAAATTTTATCAAAGTAAACAATGACAAAGACTAAACAACCAAAGACAACAACAAAATGGGAGAATAATACAATACAATAGTAAATAAAATTTCAAGATTGTTATCTCCAAATCAAACAGATTGCAAGAAAGAACAAAATTATCCAACTCAAGATATCAAAACAGATAATAGACTGTCATGCTAAATCCTAAATATGACGGGAACAAATAATGCACTCAAGTGTAACACTAAGATAGCAAATACAGATATTTTGAAGTTGACCTTGGCGGAAGTATTTAGGATCTGAAGCTTTGTCTCAACCTCCTCAGAAGTAAAACACCATGCGAGATACTTCAGTATACTTGGTACTACTTTGGGAATAATCTGTCCAACAGAGCTGTACTCTCCTATAATCCAAATAATCAATGCGCGTGCTGCAGGGTCTTTTATTCTGTCCAAGTGGCAAGACAATCGGACAATCACCTTCAATTGTAACAAATGAAGAGAGTAAAAGCATGTAGTAGATGTAACCAGCGACATAAATCTAGAATTCTGAACATATAAATAAAAATGAACCAGAAAATAGTAAGGTCTAATATCAAAGCAACACTCATGGTGAAGTCATTCAACCTTTGTGAGCAGAATTTAAAAAAATATTTTGCAACTCCGAAGCAACAATAGATATCAAAATATGAACTAAAATCACATTAAAATAGTTTCTAGGTGTGTACTGCAATCAAAATTTAATTTGAAACCCAATTCACCATTATGTTACTTATTTGTGACAAGCCCCAGCTGGCTCAATTCAGGTCATGTTTTTAGGTCTAGTTGGATTTGATCCAAAACTAAAACTAGCCCCCAACTTGAAATATCCTTAGTGTACACGTCTATTTTTCAGAATTTCCAACATAAATTCTTTAAAGATAAATTATTCCAACATTTAAACTTGATATCTTGTTCAACATCTGTAGTAAAATATTTTAGATTATTATTCAAGATTTTTGATCTCTTAGTAATACTGTTTCTCTTAACTTTATAATTTTGTTTCCTGGTACAGAATGATAATTCTTATCACTCATTTAATTAGGATCTTCAAGATAATTGTATAAACTTTTGAAAGATATGTAATTTAAGTTACTGTAAAACTGGATTCAATTGGGAACTACTATAAGATAGCTTTAGGTATTATATTCTGCAGCTGTATACCTAAACATGGATTGAGTCCATCTATTTGAATCTTATTTTATATAGTGTGCAAGTCTCTCTCCTTCCAGTTTTTCAGTTGAATGCTGCTTTCTTATTTTTCACATTTACAGTCACCACAAAATCTGCAGATGCACAGAGAATGGAAGTATCATCCGCAAAATCCTCACAGTATTCTCTTTCCGTTGTGCTCATAAAATTAGTCATATAACTGTTTATTACTTTATTTGGTTGCTGATATTAGTAACTGGCAGCAATTCATTTCACTCAATCCCACTAGATTGACATGTTACTTCATTGCACTGCTAAATTTTACTAGGTTAGCAATGTATTGGCTCTTTGCTGGAATTACTAAATGACTTATAGGAGCCATTTTAATCATGTGTACAACAGTGCTAGAAGTAAAGGTAAGCATGCATACAAGACGCTGTAAGCATGAATTACTAACCCATCTTGTTTCTCTTGTTTACAAGCTGGTATTCCTGATATGACATATTTACTGCATCTGTTTCAACATTAAAACAGAGGAATGGGTAATTTGTGATCTCTTAATTTCACAATACTTTGCTATAGAAAATGTGCATAACTTAGGTATAGAAAATGCTGATTAACTGGAAGAGATATCCTGAATTCCAACTCGTCATCGAGCACCAAACAGGTCCCTTGTATGTTCATTTTTCATTTTGTGCACTAATCACATTCTTGGCTGAAGATTAAAGATTAGAACATCCAATCAAGGGTTTGAAGCTAAGATTAGAACATCCAAGAAATGCCTAAAATCCAAGAATTAGAACATCCAAGAAATGCCTCGTTTGAAGATAAGATTGAATCGTGTTGATCAGCCTTTGTGGGGAAGTCATGAGTTCATTCCTATATCTTAATCTTCACCAAGTTACAGAAAATCCAAGAAAATAATCTAACCAAGAAATTACAGAAAATATAATGTATACCTCCCTGGAATGCCGTGCTTCTTCCTCCGTCTCTCCGGATGAAGCCCTACCCCTTTTCGTTCCCCTCCCTGCAGCTGTGACGTCATTCATCCTCCTCGCAATGCCGGTAAACGGAATCAGTTTCTGCGCTGCCGCCTTTTCTTGCTGATCGCCGAGGAACTCAGAAAAGAACACGATGTTTTGCGTCGGCTGATGATGGCAAGATCCGCTCGGCAGAGAAGAAGGGCTCGCGACGTCCACATCCATGCCTTCGTCGTCCAGCAATCTTCTCCCCACGCCGGTGAAGGGCACATTATCTTTCTCCCTCTCGCCGCGTTCTTGGTCCACGCCATTGACGAAATCGGAAAAGAACACGGGCTTACCTGTAATCCGACGGCACCGACTGCTCGGGGGAGAGGAAGATAATGTAGAACGCATGACGACGTCTGCTTCTTGCAACGTTCTTGCTGCGCCGGTGAAGGGTGCATACGAATCCAACGCTCCCTTCTCGTTGCCGTGACCAAATCAGAAAAGAATAAGAGACGATGGGAAGATCGGCTCGGGGAAGAAGAAGAAGACGACGAGGGATGAGTCGGGGACATCTAAGTCCATGGCTTCATCATCCTGCAATCTTCTCGCTACCCCGGTGGATGGTGCAAACTTGGAATCCATGAGAGTGGAGATCGAGATCACCCTCTCTTGCAATCTGTGTGAGGCACGCCGGAATCGGAACCCCAATCTCATGGGAGTGAAGCGAAGGCGAAGGTGAAGAAAGGGCGAACTCGAAACAGAAGAAATTAGTTTTATTTTTCATTAATATATATAATGGGGAGTTAAACGGAGAAATTAGTATTATTTTTTATTAATATAAAGGGTAATGCATTTCTTTTCGAATAAATTATATGGGTCTCCGATATGCATGATACGTCACAGTCCACCACAAAGAGATGTGATTTCCAATTGCTTGGCCATGTAATTCTATAAGATATTTGACTGATGACTAATTTGCTGATGATTCAGATTCCAGAATCTTTTATTTACTTACTGGTTTAGCACTCATGCACAGTTACTTATATTTGTAGGCTAAGTGAATCAATTTTACTATGTTTGCAGGTCCAAGTCCATAGCAAAAGGCATCGGTGGCTGAGAAGGTGGTGACGTCGACGAGCAATCGAATCATTGAATTGATGGCCGGCGAGGCAGCAACGAAGGCATAGACATTGCGGCACGAGGTCCCCAGTCGCGGACTTCGACTCATATAGACGCGGAGACAGACACATGTCTAAGTCATTAAAGAGAAACTCATTTTGACTGTAGTAACACTTTTATAATGGCAGAGACCATCTCATAAGAATTTCCAACTAAGTACTACTTCACCCCTTTTAAAGTCAAGCTCAGGTTGTGCATCAACAATTTTACTGCTTTGTTGAAACCCAGAGGCAATTGGTTCAGGATAGAATTTATGCTTCGTGGATAAGGGCAGCACCCAATTGGTGGGACATCAACTTTACCAAATTTCCTTGCTCCAAGATTATATCACGCCTTCCATGTTAATAATATGTAATCAGCAATAAGTAGATGGAACATAAATATTGCATTAATGAGAATAAAATTTTACTATGTTTTTTAGCAAAAGGAACCGATGGTCGAGAAGGTGGTGACGGGCGACGAACGATCGAATAATTGAATCGATGGTCGGCGAGGTAGCGACGAAAGCATAAACATTGCGGCACGAGGTCCCCATCACGACTCAAACTCACATAGACACGGAGGAAGGCACACCGGTTGGTTTATGTACAAGTGGTCAGCGGAGGAAAGTCGTCGCTGATAATTTCCTTAGTTTATGTATTTTTGCAAACCGGTTGGTTTTATAAATTGTACAAGTTTTGTGGTATTTTTTATTGTTGTCAAGGTTGGGTTAGGCTGTAGAGTACGGGTGGTACTCTGGCCGATCATGTCTGGGTTTGGGGTGTGTCCGGGTTTGGGGTGTGACATGTGCACAAAACTTCGACGTAGAGTTTAGGAGTTTAGGCGGAAAAATTTCGACGTTGACATCGAAATAATTTTTTTAAAAAAAATTCTAAGTTTAAAAATTTCGACGCTTGCTACAGGCATTGAAGACTTTTCGACGCCTATTGCAGGCATTGAAACGCGTCTGGAGCGGGCTCACTAGCGTCCGCCCACACCGTCCGTGTTACGCCCTGCCTAAGTTTATCCCTAGAGAAGGGACCTCACCTAGGTGGAGCACAACCTACAACTAAACCACAAAATACACCAGAAAATCTCAATAAGAACAACTGAAATCTTCTTTTCAACAAGAAGTTCTCTAAACAAATGTTCAACATCAATGTAAATATAACTAAGAAAACAACTAAACAGCGGATGACGTCTCCTCCTCCCGGACTCTAGCTACCCAACTTCAACTACCAACATTCCTGCAAATTCGAAGCAACAACAAACAACGTCAACAGGAAGCTGAGTAGGAGTATCAATATGTCTAACAATAAGGATTACAATCATGATGTGATGATATTGTCAAATGCAACAAAATACAACTTTGCAATTGAATGCAATATAACAACAACAAGACACATTTTCACCTATCAACTAATGCAATTCATACCAATCAAGAGCGCAATGGACAAATGGGTTTCCCCCGCGCTTTCCCACCTCCGAGAGTGACACCTCTAGCCTGCTCCAGCAAGAGATCCGATTATCCATAAAGGTAGTCTCCCGACGTCTAACACATCGACGCCGAACACGCACCCGTGTGGTAAATAGGTGATCACCGGTGTCACTTGCCCAACACCTCGGGCAATAAATCAACAATGTCCAGGGCCTCCGCCCAATAAAAGATCAACATTGCAAAATGACAACTAGATCTCACAAGATGAGAAATCACAACTGATCTACGAAGCTAACAATAATAAATGTTACAACAAACTATCAATTGAAGATGCAACAAAATAATTCATGCTAGCAAATACAACTTATGACAACGTTAATACTACAATGGGCACCTTGCTCAAATTAAAAAAAGAAAGAAGATATCTTTTCATCTCTGATTAAACTAATGTAGCTTTTCTTTTTTTTGGAGATTGAATTAATTGCATATTTTTGTTTATAGGAGATATTGTGGATTGGTTGTAATATTGTCTTCTTGAGAAAAAAAATGTATTAGCGTATGATTAAGAGCAGTTGCTACCGAATGGTTGCTTGTCTTAAATTTCATTCTTACTTTAATACTCCCTGGGAATATTCAAGGATTGATTTTGTCAATGGTTTGGATGAAATGAAATGTCTATTTGTAAAAATTTCCTGCTACAAATATGGTAGATGTTTCTTTGAGTACAATATTGCCTTCATGAATCATGAAATAATTGTGGTTGACTAATTATCTTGGTTTGGTTTGGTTTGGGATCTCAATCCATGGAGTGGTCTGCTGCAAGCTTTTCATTTATAATTTGTTTATTTACTTCTGTAGTTTATCAGGAGATGTTGTCTCAAGCTTAGGAGTGAACTCCAAAAGCGCTAGCAGGGACAGAAAGAAGTTGAGTGGTTCAAGCAGTAACGGGTTTGCAGCATCTGTGCCTCTGACACCTAATAGTGAAGATGATATCTTGCAGTCAGTGAATGTAATGAGTTTTACGTTCAATGAACTGAAGACAGTATAGTAATATAGGGGTATATTTGTAAATATACTCTTACTTAAGGACTTTTGTGTAAATTGTTATAGTATTAATAAAAGCAGGATTAATAGAGAGGTGACCTAACCCTAGAGGTTAATCACTCTTTTTCCATCTTCCACAAAACAACTTGGTATCAGAGCCGCCGTTCACACATCCTGAAGTGCTTGGAAATCCAAAAATTTATTCTACACTTGCGGCGTGCGGGTTCCTTAGTCACGCTTGCCGTTGCATCAGGCAACGCGCCGCGAGACACACGCGCCCCAAGCGGCGCACGACGCACCAAGTGCCGTAAGGCAGCGCACCTTCACCAAGCAGCGCAAGGCAATGTCCTTCAAGCAGATTTTTTTTCTTCACATCAGGCGACACGCGTATCAAGGAGCTAGCTTTAGGCAGCACGGGTATACATCCTATATTTGATTCAAATTTCCTTCTCTCATTTGAAAGGTGACAACAACTATATTCTACAAAGTCAGCTTATATATATTTTATTTTTCGAAATCTGTGCAATGAGATGATGAAAAATCTAAGCCTTTAAAGATTTAATTTGATGCTATAATTATCTTGTAGATCCGGGATTTCGTTCGAAATTCCCTCTCTTCATAATAGCCCTATGAAATTAGATGGATCATCTACTTATTTAATGTGGACTCGAAGTGTGCGACTGTTTATTAGAGCCCGTCGTCTTGAGGGGTATCTCACCGGGAGTAAAGTACAGTTAGCAAATAGAAATAATGCACATTGGGAGTCAAAGAACTCTCTTGTTATGTCTTGGCTTCTAAATTATATGACTCTGTATATTGGTCAGGGATTCACATTTTTCAATACAACCAACGAAATTTGGGAAGCTATTTCACCAACTTACTCTCAAATAGGGAATTCAGTGCAAGCTTATGAGATTTAGTGTAAAATTCGTCAAGTAAGACAAAGTAATATGTTAGTTACTGCTTATGTGGCTGAGCTTAGACAATTGGGGTCTGAGTTGGACTTTCATCGTCCATTCAAGGCCTTACATGCTGAGGATGCAGTTCTACACAAAAAGTACATAGAAGAAGAACGCTTATTTGATTTTTTGGCAAGGCTGAATTCAGAATTTGACTCCATTAGAACACAAATTCTTAGGAGAGGAGATACATTGCCTACACTTCAGCAAGTTTCTTCCATTGTTCAAAGTGAGGAGACTCGGAGAAGGATTATGGTGGAGCCTAATAACTCACCAGTACCATCACATCGATCTGCACTAGTAGTTCAGCCTTGTAAAAGAACTGAAAGAGAACAAATGAAGTGTGATCATTGTCATAGGCCTGGTCACATTAAAGATACATGTTGGCAGTTACATGGTAGACCTCGAGGAGGTGGACGTGGCGGATGTCGTGGTGGAAGATTTCGGAGTCGAACTCATGGGAGTCGAACTAATCATTCCGTTGATAACTCCTCAATGTCATGTTACAAACTCTCAAATAGTTCATGGCAAAGCTTGATCCCACCTCTACTGGAGAGACCTCCTCCTCCACAGGTTCAGCTAGTCAACCTTCTTCTTCCATACACCACTCTCATTTTGCACAATCAGGTATTCTACATAGTGCATTAAATTGTACTCAGTTTTCACCATCATCCTGGATTATAGATTTGGGTGCATCAAATTATATGATAGGTTCCTCTAGTTCCTTTATTTCATATTTTCCCTGTTCAGGTAGAGATAAAGTTCCTATAGCTGATGGTTCTTTTGCCCATATTTCTGGAAAAGGTGCCATCACTATTACTCCATCTCTACATTTATCATTAGTCTTACGTGTTCCTCGTTTTCCTAACAACCTCTTATCAATTAGTTCCATCACCAAGGCTCTCAATGGTATAGTAACATTCTTCCCTACTCATTGTTTGTTTCAGAAGAAGCTTGTGACGAAGGAGACGATTGGATCTGGTAGAATGCACGATGGTCTCTACCACCTGGATAATCTTAGCAGTCCCAATGAAGTCGGCTATATGGTCTCTTTGCATCAAGTGCACTGGAGGAATTGTAGTTACATCATCGTCAATTTGGTCATTTATCTTTTTCAGTTTTAGCTAGGCAGTTTTCTTTCTCTCTACAAATTATGCAATAAAGATCATTTGATTTGTTATGCCTGTGGGTATGCTAAACATACAAGTAGTATATATCTGCTTATGGAAATCATAGTCAATCTCCATTTGATGTTATTCACACTGATGTTTGGGGACCCTGCCGTGTTACTTCTCTTTCTGGGCATAAATGGTTCATTACCGTTATTGATTGTTTAGTCGAACAACTTGGGTTCATTTGTTAAAGAGTAAAGATGAAGTGTTGCGATGTTTTAAAGCATTTCACATGATGATAGAAACTCAATTCAGTACCAAAATCAAAATCCTTCGCTCAGATAATGGTACATAATACACTGGCAAAGAGTTCCAGGACTACATGTTAGCTAATGGGATTCTTCATCAAACCACTCGTGTTGATACACCAATACAAAATGGTGTGGCAGAAAGAAAGAATCGTCACCTATTGGAAATCACTCGATCTTTACTCTTTACCATGAACATGCCAAAGTCTTTTTGGAGAGAAGCCGTTTTGACAACTGCTTATTTAATTAATCTCATGCCGCTTCGGACCTTGGAGCTCAAGTCACCGACCACTTGAATGTCTTATTGGAGTTACGACTTTCATTGTACCTCCTAAGATATTTGGGTGTGTTTGTTTTGTACGTGATCATCGCCCCTCACTTGGTAATCTTGAACATCGTTCCTTGAAATGTGTATTTGTTGGATAT
The DNA here is from genome assembly GCA_034359265.1 of Canna indica. Lineage (NCBI taxonomy): Eukaryota > Viridiplantae > Streptophyta > Magnoliopsida > Zingiberales > Cannaceae > Canna > Canna indica. Next base: position 71,299,988 of record CP136894.1, on the reverse strand, counting down.
TCAGCTACTAAAAAAGGTTACAAGTGTTATTTCCCACCTCAAAAGAAGATGTTTGCGAGTATGGATGTAACCTTCATAGAGACAGAGACATACTATTTATCCGATCAGAATTTGGTAAATATTGTCCCTCCATCTCCCTCTACAATATCAGATGAGTTCCTCTACTCACTATATTCATGTCCCGAGATACCACATTGTGAGGGGGAGTCATCTAGAGTTCAAGAAGAGCCGCACATGGCTCTTGCAACGTTCTTGCTGCACCGGTGAAGGGTGCATACGAATCCAACGCTCCCTTCTTGTTGCCGTTGACGAAATCAGAAAAGAATAAGAGACGATGGGAAGATCGGCTCGGGGAAGAAGAAGAAGACGACGAGGGACGAGGCGGGGACATCTATGTTCATGGCTTCATCATCCTGCAATCTTCTCGCTAGTGGAGATCCATGATAGTGGAGATCGAGATCACCCTCCCTTGCAATCTGTGTGAGGCACGCCGGAATCGGAACCCCAATCTCATGGGAGTGAAGCGAAGGCGAAGGTGAAGAAAGGGCGAACTCGAAACAGAAGAAATTAGTATTATTTTTCATTAATATATATAATGGGGAGTCAAACGGAGAAATTAGTATTATTTTTTATTAATATAAAGGGTAATGCATTTCTTTTCGAATAAATTATATGGGTCTCCGATATGCATGACACGTCACAGTCCACCACAAAAAGATGTGATTTCCAATTGTTTGGCCATGTAATTCTATAAGATATTTGACCGATGACTAATTTGCTGGTGATTCAGATTCCAGAATCTTTTATTTACTTACTGGTTTAGCACTCATGCACAGTTACTTATATTTGTAGGCTAAGTGAATCAATTTTACTATGTTTGCGGGTACAAGTCCATAGTAAAAGGAATCGGAGGTCGGGAAGGTGGTGACGTCGACGAGCAATCGAATCATTGAACTGATGGCCGACGAGGCAGCAACGAAGGCATAGACATTGCGGCACGAGGTCGCTAGTCGCGGACTTCGACTCACATAGACGCGGAGACACACATGTCTAAGTCATTAAAGAGAAACTCATTTTGACTGTAGTAACACTCTTATAATGGCAGAGATCATCTCATAAGAATTTCCAACTGAGTACTACTTCGCCCCTTTTAAAGTCAAGCTCAGGTTGTGCATCAACAATTTTACTGCTTTGTTGAAACCCAGAGACAATTGGTTCAGGATAGGATTTATGCTTCGTGGATAAGGGCAGCACCCAATTGGTGGGACATCAGCTTTACCAAATTTCCTTGCTCCAAGATTATATAACGTCTTCCATGTTAATAATATGTAATCAGCAATAAGTAGATAGAACATAAATATTGCATTAATGAGAATAAAATTTTACTATGTTTTTTAGCAAAAGGAACCGATGGTCGAGAAGGTGGTGACGGGCGACGAACGATCGAATAATTGAATCGATGGTCGGCGAGGCAGCGACGAAAGCATAAACATTGCGGCACGAGGTCCCCAGTCACGACTCAGACTCACATAGACGCGGAGGAAGGCACACCGGTTGGTTTATGTACAAGTGGTCTGCGGAGGAAAGCCGTCGCTGATAATTTCCTTAGTTTATGTATTTCTGCAAACCGGTTGGTTTTATAAATTGTACAAGTTTTGTGGTATTTTTTATAGTTGTCAAGGTTGGGTTAGGCTGTAGAGTACGGGTGGTACTCTGGCCGATCATGTCTGGGTTTGGGGTGTGTCCGGGTTTGGGGTGTGACATGTGCACAAAACTTCGACGTAGAGTTTAGGAGTTTAGGCGGAAAAATTTCGACGTTGACATCGAAATAATTTTTTTTAAAAAAATTCTAAGTTTAAAAATTTCGACGCTTGCTACAGGCATTGAAGACTTTTCGACGCCTATTGCAGGCATTGAAACGCGTCTGGAGCGGGCTCACTAGCGTCCGCCCACACCGTCCGTGTTACGCCCTGCCTAAGTTTATCCCTAGAGAAGGGACCTCACCTAGGTGGAGCACAACCTACAACTAAACCACAAAATACACCAGAAAATCTCAATAAGAACAACTGAAATCTTCTTTTCAACAAGAAGTTCTCTAAACAAATGTTCAACATCAATGTAAATATAACTAAGAAAACAACTAAACAGCGGATGACGTCTCCTCCTCCCGGACTCTAGCTACCCAACTTCAACTACCAACATTCCTGCAAATTCGAAGCAACAACAAACAACGTCAACAGGAAGCTGAGTAGGAGTATCAATATGTCTAACAATAAGGATTACAATCATGATGTGATGATATTGTCAAATGCAACAAAATACAACTTTGCAATTGAATGCAATATAACAACAACAAGACACATTTTCACCTATCAACTAATGCAATTCATACCAATCAAGAGCGCAATGGACAAATGGGTTTCCCCCGCGCTTTCCCACCTCCGAGAGTGACACCTCTAGCCTGCTCCAGCAAGAGATCCGATTATCCATAAAGGTAGTCTCCCGACGTCTAACACATCGACGCCGAACACGCACCCGTGTGGTAAATAGGTGATCACCGGTGTCACTTGCCCAACACCTCGGGCAATAAATCAACAATGTCCAGGGCCTCCGCCCAATAAAAGATCAACATTGCAAAATGACAACTAGATCTCACAAGATGAGAAATCACAACTGATCTACGAAGCTAACAATAATAAATGTTACAACAAACTATCAATTGAAGATGCAACAAAATAATTCATGCTAGCAAATACAACTTATGACAACGTTAATACTACAATGGGCACCTTGCTCAAATTAAAAAAAGAAAGAAGATATCTTTTCATCTCTGATTAAACTAATGTAGCTTTTCTTTTTTTTGGAGATTGAATTAATTGCATATTTTTGTTTATAGGAGATATTGTGGATTGGTTGTAATATTGTCTTCTTGAGAAAAAAAATGTATTAGCGTATGATTAAGAGCAGTTGCTACCGAATGGTTGCTTGTCTTAAATTTCATTCTTACTTTAATACTCCCTGGGAATATTCAAGGATTGATTTTGTCAATGGTTTGGATGAAATGAAATGTCTATTTGTAAAAATTTCCTGCTACAAATATGGTAGATGTTTCTTTGAGTACAATATTGCCTTCATGAATCATGAAATAATTGTGGTTGACTAATTATCTTGGTTTGGTTTGGTTTGGGATCTCAATCCATGGAGTGGTCTGCTGCAAGCTTTTCATTTATAATTTGTTTATTTACTTCTGTAGTTTATCAGGAGATGTTGTCTCAAGCTTAGGAGTGAACTCCAAAAGCGCTAGCAGGGACAGAAAGAAGTTGAGTGGTTCAAGCAGTAACGGGTTTGCAGCATCTGTGCCTCTGACACCTAATAGTGAAGATGATATCTTGCAGTCAGTGAATGTAATGAGTTTTACGTTCAATGAACTGAAGACAGTATAGTAATATAGGGGTATATTTGTAAATATACTCTTACTTAAGGACTTTTGTGTAAATTGTTATAGTATTAATAAAAGCAGGATTAATAGAGAGGTGACCTAACCCTAGAGGTTAATCACTCTTTTTCCATCTTCCACAAAACAACTTGGTATCAGAGCCGCCGTTCACACATCCTGAAGTGCTTGGAAATCCAAAAATTTATTCTACACTTGCGGCGTGCGGGTTCCTTAGTCACGCTTGCCGTTGCATCAGGCAACGCGCCGCGAGACACACGCGCCCCAAGCGGCGCACGACGCACCAAGTGCCGTAAGGCAGCGCACCTTCACCAAGCAGCGCAAGGCAATGTCCTTCAAGCAGATTTTTTTTCTTCACATCAGGCGACACGCGTATCAAGGAGCTAGCTTTAGGCAGCACGGGTATACATCCTATATTTGATTCAAATTTCCTTCTCTCATTTGAAAGGTGACAACAACTATATTCTACAAAGTCAGCTTATATATATTTTATTTTTCGAAATCTGTGCAATGAGATGAAGAAAAATCTAAGCCTTTAAAGATTTAATTTGATGCTATAATTATCTTGTAGATCCGGGATTTCGTTCGAAATTCCCTCTCTTCAGAATAGCCCCTTTTAAAGTCAAGCTCAGGTTGTGCATCAACAATTTTACTGCTTTGTTGAAACCCAGAGACAATTGGTTCAGGATAGGATTTATGCTTCGTGGATAAGGGCAGCACCCAATTGGTGGGACATCAGCTTTACCAAATTTCCTTGCTCCAAGATTATATAACGTCTTCCATGTTAATAATATGTAATCAGCAATAAGTAGATAGAACATAAATATTGCATTAATGAGAATAAAATTTTACTATGTTTTTTAGCAAAAGGAACCGATGGTCGAGAAGGTGGTGACGGGCGACGAACGATCGAATAATTGAATCGATGGTCGGCGAGGCAGCGACGAAAGCATAAACATTGCGGCACGAGGTCCCCAGTCACGACTCAGACTCACATAGACGCGGAGGAAGGCACACCGGTTGGTTTATGTACAAGTGGTCTGCGGAGGAAAGCCGTCGCTGATAATTTCCTTAGTTTATGTATTTCTGCAAACCGGTTGGTTTTATAAATTGTACAAGTTTTGTGGTATTTTTTATAGTTGTCAAGGTTGGGTTAGGCTGTAGAGTACGGGTGGTACTCTGGCCGATCATGTCTGGGTTTGGGGTGTGTCCGGGTTTGGGGTGTGACATGTGCACAAAACTTCGACGTAGAGTTTAGGAGTTTAGGCGGAAAAATTTCGACGTTGACATCGAAATAATTTTTTTAAAAAAAATTCTAAGTTTAAAAATTTCGACGCTTGCTACAGGCATTGAAGACTTTTCGACGCCTATTGCAGGCATTGAAACGCGTCTGGAGCGGGCTCACTAGCGTCCGCCCACACCGTCCGTGTTACGCCCTGCCTAAGTTTATCCCTAGAGAAGGGACCTCACCTAGGTGGAGCACAACCTACAACTAAACCACAAAATACACCAGAAAATCTCAATAAGAACAACTGAAATCTTCTTTTCAACAAGAAGTTCTCTAAACAAATGTTCAACATCAATGTAAATATAACTAAGAAAACAACTAAACAGCGGATGACGTCTCCTCCTCCCGGACTCTAGCTACCCAACTTCAACTACCAACATACCTGCAAATTCGAAGCAACAACAAACAACGTCAACGGGAAGCTGAGTAGGAGTATCAATATGTCTAACAATAAGGACTACAATCATGATGTGATGATATTGTCAAATGCAACAATATACAACTTTGCAATTGAATGCAATATAACAACAACAAGACACATTTTCACCTATCAACTAATGCAATTCATACCAATCAAGAGCGCAATGGACAAATGGGTTATCTGGTTGTCTGGTTGTACTTTTCAGTACCATACATCTGTTGAAAACAAAACTTAATATACTCCAACTTGTAACGCGGATCAAGAAAAACAGACACAAATAATATATAATTTAGATTTCCATCATTTTCCCAATATTTATCAAACTTGATCTTCTTACTATTTGCCATACTTTGTAGCACCACATCATCGCTTTGCCTCCACTTTGTTAACAGCTTTTGAATGTCACACAACGTATGGAAGAACACGTTAGATGTGACATGCAATGATCCAGAAAAAGAAAGTGTTGCATCATAAAAAACTTTCAAAAACTTCAAAAAGACACGTGCACGACTCCAATCACCAAAAGTAGGAGGTCCTCCTTCATTCTCAAGAGCTATTATATAAGAAGGATCCTCAAATTCAAGCCGCATGAATGCTTTTTCAAATTTTTCAGCCACATCTAACATCATATAAGTTGAATTCCACCTGGTTGGCACATCAAGTGTAACCATTGCCTTACTAGTTATGTTTGCCTCTTCTGCACACCTCTTGAAAGTAGCCAATCTAGCTGGAGATGACTTAACAAACTTACAAGAAGCTCTTATCTTGCTAATAGAATTATCAAATTCCTCAACCCATCACTAACAATTAAGTTCAGAATATGTGCACAACATCTCAAATGCATGTATTCTCCGTTTAACAAAGTAACACCATTCCAATAAGTCATGCCTCTAACTAAATATGCAATAGCCAGATTATTCGCACTTGCATTATCAACGGTAATACAACAAACTTTCAAAATTCCCCAATCTTTCAAGCATTTTTCTAAAGCTTTCCCTATGGTTTCACCTTTGTGATCATCAATCAAACCAAAACTCAAGATTTTCTTATTTAATTCCCATTCGTCATCAACATAATGAGCAGTCACACACATATAATTCATGTTCTGAATTGAAGTCCAAGTATCAGTAGTAAGTGAAATCATTTGATGATTCTTGGACAATATGCTTTTCAATTTCTTTCTCTCCTCTTTAAACAATTCCATGCAGTCTCTACCAATAGTGATACGAGAAGGAATTTTAAATCTTGGTTGAATATCTGATATGAAATCTTTAAATCCTTGATTCTGAACAAATCTAAAAGGAATTTCATCAACAATTATCATCTTGACAAGTGCAGCCCGAGTCTTTTCTTGATTAAATTCAGCAAGTTTCATACTAACAGTAGTATCGGGATCACCCTCGCATTGCTTGCCAAGAACAATTGTTTTCTGCTTCTTATCAATTTCTCTATTTGGATTTTTCTCACATGTCCTCAAATGTTTTAACAAATTTGTGGTACCATGACAAGCAGCATTGCAAGCATATGTTTTCTTACAATAATTGCATACAACCCTATCTTTTTCTCTAGTAAAATGATTCCAAGCATTAGAATGAGCTTTAGTTGGTTTTCTTTTCAACACCTCTTTTGATAATGATTGAGAATCTTTTTCTTGTGATGCACTTTCTAAAATTCCAACTTGTGTTGGATCTTGTGGTGGTCCTGATGGAGCTTGCGATTGAGTCTCTAGTTGCATATCTCTACTTGTTGCCGTTGGAGTGGGAGAACTTTCAACTACAGTTCCACTACTAGTATTTTGAGTACCACTAGTTCCAAGTTCGTTTTCCTTTGTCATTTAGCCTTTTTTTTAAAAAAGGATGGTACTCAAACAACATAAATACATGTAACCAGGCAGCTAAGACTTATGTTTTAGCAAGGGACTCAGGGATATTATCATATTACCAGACATATAAACAAATTTACCAGACACTTTACTTAAGTAAAAAAAAGAAGCATGGGACTCAAACAACATAAGTAATATATATAAATACATGTTTTACTGTTTTAGCAATGAGTTTAACCAGACATATATATAACCTGATATATATTAACATTGTTCAATTCAGCTAACACTGTGAATTGTGAATTGTGAATTGTGCTAACCTAATATATATATATAACCTGATATATATTAACATGGTGAAAAATCAAACAAATTTAACCATAAAGCTAAACAAGGAATCTATATGATATCTGCAACTGTGAATTGTGAATTGAAACTGAAAAATTGTAAATTGAAACAAATAAATTTAACCATGCAGCTAACACTTCAATTCACATTGCTCTATAGTAGCAGTTTCACCAACCCAATTTAATGAAAAAAAATTATGAATTGAAACTGAACTAAAACCCTAATGAATTAAAACTCAAAGGATTCAGTAGTAATATTGTAATAGTGTATACCTGTGATTTTGTGAACAAAGAACCTACTACTCGGGCGACTAGGTGAGAACAATAGAGAGGGCTGCTCGGCGACTAGGTGAGGACTGAGGACAATGGAGAAGGCTGCACACGAGCAGTAAGATATTAAGATTGCATTAGTTTTATCCTATTGTGAAGCTTTAAAATTACCTGTGAAGTGCGAACATTACCTACGAAGTGCGGATAGAGGAATCAGCGACAGGTTGCTCGGCGACTAGGTGAGGACAACAGAGAAGGCTGCTGGGCGACTAGGTGAGGACAATGGAGAAGGTTGCACACTGATACAGGCTCGGCGAGAAGAATGGAGACGTGGACTCGCCGTAGACTGGAAGGCCGCCGCTAGGGTTGTTCACACGAAGGGAAGGCCGCCGCTCGCCGGTAGGCCAGAAGGAGTCGACGGTCGCCGGTGGTTGCAGCCCCTGCCGAGTCCACCGCGAGTCCCGACTCACACACCGCCGGCTGTCCACTGCGATTCACGATTGGGGAAGGAAGCGAGGGGAGAAGGTCGAGACTCGAGAGAAAAAAAGTTAGGGCTGGGGAATCGCCGAATCGGGTATCGGGTATCGGGTAAAATGGGGAAGGAAATAATTTTATATTATTTTTAATCGGGTAATCGGGTCGGGTATCCGGTAATCGGGTTTCAAAGTATAAAATCCGATACCCGACCCAATTGAAATCGAGTTTGGTCGGGTTTGACCCGAACTGACCCGATTACCCGACCCAACCCAACCCAAACTAATTGGGTTGGGTCGGGTAATCGGGTTCATTGGGTCGACCCGTACCCATGAACAACACTAACTACAATGGGCACCATGCTCAAATAACATTAATAAATAACAACTCTAATCAGACTCATGCAATTATCAACATGGTATGTCCAACAAAATAATGCAACATGAGATCAACGGATTACAGAAGCAATTCAAGCAAATAGAGACAAAGGCTAAAACCGTCATTTTACTCATTCAACATTCATCGGCTACAACAAGAGTCAACTCACACCCAACACAACTATGTATACTCTAAATCACCACCGAACATAGAATACCACTATTCTATATTATTTAATTATTTATCAAATTAAAATAATAACTCATAACTATGAAATAACACTGAAACATAGAAAAGACCTACCAGATGAACTCTGATCATAGAAGCCCCCTCTAACATAATATTTACAAGAAGGTCCCTATAATTTTCCAGGTCATAAAAGTTCGCCTGCACCGTCGTCGCGGTCTTGCGGGCGCACGAGCCAGCGGCCCTTGGCGAGCGCGCCGAGGGGCTTTGCCCAAGTGAAGGGGCGGGATATTTCCCGCCTCTGATTTTTTTAAAAAAAAATTAAAATTTTTCCCTCAGGTTCTCTTCTTTATATACTTTTTTTCATTTACATAAATCAAAAATTATTTTTTGTTAATTTAATTTTAAAATCTAAGGCGGTTCCATTTAGCTGCTTTTTTTCTTCGGGTATTAGCAAATTGATAATTAGAGTGATCATGTGCGAGCTGAGTAGGAAGCATAGGAATGCAAAGTTCGAAGCTTAGGTTTGTTTCTATTTGGACTGGTCCTTTTGGAATTCCCAAGTATAGAGTTTCTATGTTTGTTTTTTAACTAGCTATCCACGTTTATCAGTTTATTGGATAATGATTTGTTTTTTAGTTCTGAATGTTTAGCTCTCCAACAATACTTTTAACTTCATCTTTCGTTTTTGCTGAATCAAGAGATCTGCTACGAATTTGGTTAAGGTTATAACCCTAAATCTAAAGATATCTTATCATCTCTCAAATTAAAAAAAGAAAGAAGGTATCTTTTCATCTCTGATTAAACTAATGTAGCTTTTCTTTTTTTTGGAGATTGAATTAATTGCATATTTTTGTTTATAGGAGATATTGTGGATTGGTTGTGATATTGTCTTCTTGAGAAAAAAAATGTATTAGCGTATGATTAAGAGCAGTTGCTACCGAATGGTTGCTTGTCTTAAATTTCATTCTTACTTTAATACTCCCTGGGAATATTCAAGGATTGATTTTTTCAATGGTTTGGATGAAATGAAATGTCTATTTGTAAAAATTTCCTGCTACAAATATGGTAGATGTTTCTTTGAGTACAATATTGCCTTCATGAATCATGAAATAATTGTGGTTGACTAATTATCTTGGTTTGGTTTGGTTTGGGATCTCAATCCATGGAGTGGTCTGCTGCAAGCTTTTCATTTATTATTTGTTTATTTACTTCTGTAGTTTATCAGGAGATGTTGTCTCAAGCTTAGGAGTGAACTCCAAAAGCGCTAGCAGGGACAGAAAGAAGTTGAGTGGTTCAAGCAGTAACGGGTTTGCAACATCTGTGCCTCCGACACCTAATAGTGAAGATGATATCTTGCAGTCAGTGAATGTAATGAGTTTTACGTTCAATGAACTGAAGACAGTATAGTAATATAGGGGTATATTTGTAAATATACTCTTACTTAAGGACTTTTGTGTAAATTGTTATAGTATAGTAATAAAAGCAGGATTAATAGAAAGGTGACTAACCCTACAGGTTAATCACTCTTTTTTCATCTTCCACAAAACAACTTGGTATTAGAGCCGCCGTTCACACATCCTGAAGTGCTTGGAAATCCAAAAAATTATTCTGCACCTGCGGCGTGAGGATTCCTTAGCTGCGCCTGCCGCTGCATCAAGCAACGCGCCCCAAGCGGTGCACGGCGCACCAAGTGCCGTAAGGCAGCGCACCTTCACCAAGCAGCGCAAGGCAGTGTCCTTAAAGCAGATTTTTATTCTTCACATTGGGCAACACACGTACCGAGGAGCTAGCTTTAGGCAGCACGGGTATACATCCTATATTTGATTCAAATTTACTTCTCTCATTTGAAAGGGGACAACAACTTTATTCTACAAAGTCAGCTTATATATATATATTATTTTTCGAAATCTGTGCAATGAGATGAAGAAAAATCTAAGCCTTTAAAGATTTAATTTGATGCTATAATTATCTTGTAGATCCGGGATTTCGTTCGAAATTCCCTCTCTTCAGAATAGCCCTATGAAATTAGATGGATCATCTACTTATTTAATATGGACTCGAAGTGTGCGACTGTTTATTAGAGCCCGTCGTCTTGTGGGGTATCTCATTGGGAGTAAAGTACAATTAGCAAACGGAAACAATGCACATTGGGAGTCAGAGAACTCTCTTGTAATGTCTTGGCTTCTAAACTATATGACTCTGGATATTGGTCAGGGATTCACATTTTTCAATACAACCAACGAAATTTGGGAAGCTATTTCACCAACCTACTCTCAAATAGGGAATTCAGTGCAAGCTTATGAGATTTAGTGTAAAATTCGTCAAATAAGACAAAGTAATATGTTAGTTACTGCTTATGTGGCTGAGCTTAGACAATTGTGGTCTGAGTTGGACTTTTATCGTCCATTCAAGGCCTTACATGCTGAGGATGCAGTTCTACACAAAAAGTACATAGAAGAAGAACGCTTATTTGATTTTTTTGCAGGGCTGAATTCAGAATTTGACTCCATTAGAACACAAATTCTTAGGAGAGGATATATGTTGCCTACACTTCAGCAAGTTTTTTCCATTATTCAAAGTGAGGAGACTCGGAGAAGGATTATGGTGGAGCCTAATAACTCAACAGTACCATCACATCGATCTGCACTAGTAGTTCAGCCTCGTGAAAGAACTCAAAGAGAACAAATGAAGTGTGATCATTCTCATAGGCCTGGTCACATTAAAGATACAAGTTGGCAGTTACATGGTAGACCTCGAGGAGGTGGACTTGGCGGATGTCGTGGTGGAAGATTTGGGAGTCAAACTAATCATTTCGTTGATAACTCTTCAATGTCAGCTGAAGTGTTAGAGACTTTCAAATAGCTCATGGCAAAGCTTGCCGCCGTTCACACATCCTGAAGTGCTTGGAAATCCAAAAAATTATCCTGCACCTGCGGCGTGCGGGTTCCTTAGTCGCACTTGCCGTTGCATCAGGCAACGCGCTGCAAGACACACGCGCCCCAAGCGGAGCACGTCGCCCAAGTGTCGCAAGGCAGCGCACCTTCACCAAGCAACACAAGGCAGTGTCCTTCAAATGCAGATTTCTTTTCTTCACATCGGGCGACATGCGTACCGAGGAGCTAGCTTTAGGCAGCACGGGTATAGATCCTATATTTTGCTTCAAATTTCCTTCTCTCATTTGAAAGGTGACAACAACTTTATTCTACAAAGTCAGCTTATATATATTTTATTTTTTGAAATCTGTGCAATGAGATGAAGAAAAATCTAAACCTTTAAAGATTTAATTTGATGCTATAATTATCTTGTAGATCCGGGATTTCGTTCGAAATTCCCTCTCTAAAGATCAGCCCTATGAAATTAGATGGATCATCTACTTATTTAATGTGGACTCGAGGTGTGCGACTGTTTATTAGAGCCCATGGTCTTGAGGGGTATCTCACCGGGAGTAAAGTACAGTCAGCAAATGGAGACAATGCACATTGGGAGTCAGACAACTCTCTTATTATGTCTTGGCTTCTAAACTCTATGACTTTGGAGATTGGTCAGGGATTCACATTTTTCAATACAGCCAACGAAATTTGGGAATCTGTTTCACAAACTTACTCTCAGATAGGGAATTCTGTGCAAGCTATGAGATTCAGTGTAAAATTCATCAAGTAAGACAAAGTAATATATCAGTTACTGCTTATGTGGCTGAGCTTAGACGATTGTGGTCTGAGTTAGACTTTTATCGTCCATTCAAGACCTTACATGCTGAGGATGCAGTTCTACACAAAAAGTACATAGAAGAAGAACGCTTATTTGATTTTTTGGCAGGGCTTAATTCAGAATTTGACTCCATTAGAACACAAATTCTTAGGAGAGGATATACGTTGCCTACACTTCAGCAAGTTTTTTCCATTGTTCAAAGTGAGGAGACTCGGAGAAGGATTATGGTGGAGCCTAATAACTCACCAGTACCATCACATCGATCTGCACTAGTAGTTCAGCCTCGTGAAAGAACTGAAAGAGAACAAATGAAGTGTGATCATTGTCATAGGCCTGGTCACATTAAAGATACATGTTGGCAGTTACATGGTAGACCTCGAGGAGGTGCACTTGGTGGATGTCGTGGTGGAAGATTTGGGAGTCGAACTAATCATTTCGTTGATAACTCATCAATGTCAGCTGAAGTGTTAGAGACTTTCAAATAGCTCATGGCAAAGCTTGATCCCTCCTCTACTGGAGAGACCTCCTCCTCCACAGGTTCAGCTAGTCAACCTTCTTCTTCCATACACCACTCTCATTTTGCACAATTAGGTATTCTACATAGTGCATTAAATTGTACTCAGTTTTAACTATCATCCTCGATTATAGATTCGGGTGCATCAAATCATATGACGGGTTCCTCTAGTTTCTTTATTTCATATTTTCCCTGTTCAGGTAGAGATAAAGTTCGTATAGGTGATGGTTCTTTTGCCCCTATTTCTGGAAAAGGTGCAATCACTATTACTCCATCTCTTCATTTATCGTTAGTCTTACGTGTTCCTCGTTTTCCTAACAACCTCTTATCAATTAGTTCAATCACCAAGGCTCTCGACGGTATAGTAACATTCTTCCCTACTCATTGTTTGTTTCAGAAGAAGCTTGTGACAAAGGAGACGATTGGATCTGGTAGAATGCATGATGGTCTCTATCACCTGGATAATCTTAGCAGTCCTATTGAAGTAGGATATATGGTCTCTTTGCAACAAGTGCACTGGAGGAATTGCAGTTACATCATCGTCGATTTGGTCATTTATCTTTCTCAGTTTTAGCTAGGCAGTTTTCTTTCTCTCTACAAATTATGCAATAAAGATCATTTGATTTGTTATGCCTGTGAGTATGCTAAACATACAAGTAGTATCTATTCTGCTTATGGAAATCATAGTCAATCTCCATTTGATGTTATTCACATTGATGTTTGGGGACCCTGCCGTGTTACTTCTCTTTCTGGGCATAAATGGTTCATTACCGTTATTGATTGTTTAGTCGAACAACTTGGGTTTATTTGTTAAAGAGTAAAGATGAAGTGTTGCGATGTTTTAAAGCATTTCACATGATGATAGAAACTCAATTCAGTACCAAAATCAAAATCCTTCGCTCAGATAATGGTACATAATACACTGGCGAAGAGTTCCAGGACTACATGTTAGCTAATGGGATTCTTCATCAAACCGCTCGTGTTGATACACCTACTCAAAATGGTGTGGCAAAAAGAAAGAATCGTCACCTATTGGAAGTCACTCGATCTTTACTCTTTACCATGAGCATGCCAAAGTCTTTTTGGAGAGAAGCCTTTTTGACAGCTGCTTATTTAATTGATCGCATGCCGCTTCGGACCTTGGAGCTCAAGTCACCGACCACTTGATGGAATGTCTTATTGGAGATACGACTTTCATTGTACCTCCTAAGATATTTGGGTGTGTTTGTTTTGTACGTGATCATCGCCCCTCACTTGGTAAATTTGAACATCGTTCCTTGAAATGTGTATTTGTTTGATATTTAGCTACTAAAAAAGGTTACAAGTGTTATTTCCCACCTCAAAAGAAGATGTTTGTGACTATGGATGTAACCTTCATAGAGACAGAGGCATACTATTTATCCGATCAGAATTTGATAAATATTGTCCCTCCATCTCCCTCTACAATATCAGATGAGTTCCTATACTCACCACATTCATGTACCGAGATACCACATTGTGAGGGGGAGTCATCTAGAGTTCAAGAAAAGCCGCACATAGTTGCAATTTTCATCTGTAAGGATATTTGAGTACCAAAAGTGATGCGTACAGCTTTGGAGTTGTTCATCTAGAGATGTTGTCTGACCGACGTGCCATAGACAAGAACCAACCACCTGGAGAGCACAATCTAGTGGACTAGGCAAGGCCTAATCTTACTATCTTACTAGCAAGCGAAAGATCGATCTTCCGCATCCTGGATGCACGATTGGAGGGGCAGTATTCACTGGAAGGAGCACAAAAGGTTGTTGTTCTCGCACTCCATTTCTTATCAACGGAACCAAGGTACAGGCCAACAATGGATCAAGTGGTGTCTGCACTAGAATAGCTTCAGGATGCCAAAGACATGAGAAGAAATCCACGGTATGAACAAAAGACAAATGGCCAAAGCATTGGTGGCAATTCAAGCAGGTTGGTTAAGAGGAGATCATAAGAAATTGTCAAAGGAGAGGTTGCTCATCCTACGCCCTCAGCTTCCCCACTTCACACTACGTGAAGAGAAGTCTCATGTGATGCAACTTCGGATGGAAATAGTAGAGAAAAAAAAGGAAAACATAAAGCTGTACATGCAAGCTCAATATCTTTTCGTACAGATTTCCTTGTTTTGGATCATCTTGTTGACATTATTGTTCATATATTATGTTACAATGATTGAAGGTTCCTGCTAAAATGTGGCCGTTAAATTTGACTATATATTATTGACATCTAGTGTCTCAAAATTAGTGAACAAAGACAATGAAAAGATCTTGAAGTCAAATTATTGATAGATGCCGAACTTTTAGGCAACTTATTTATAGCTTTCCTTTACTGTTTGAACAATTAAAGGTATTGTTTCTGTGTCTAAGGTAAATTGTTGTGTGATCAAGTTAGAAAACAAAGATCTTAAACAACTCAAATCCATCAATTTTTATTCAATTTCACCTTTATATAATTCTATTGTTGTTCAAAATTGAAGTGCCTCAAAATATAGCTTCCCTTTTACCAAGTTTGGGTACCAATCTATCCAATTTTGGATAGATTGGAGTATCTTGTGAAACAAAGGGGAAAAAAAGAGATCGAACATCAATCTATCCACCTTGGATATGCTTGGAATGGAAACCTAAATTGGATTTAGATCAGGTCGAATAATCGGATTTTGAATTTTATTATCATCTCTAATTTAAGACATTAAGATCTAATATTTTATGTATTGTATTAAAAAAATGAGATAATTTTACCCTCATATTTGTATTAAATGCCGAATTTATACTTTATATTGTTGATATTGTAAAATTAATTGAAAATCCAAATATGTTAACCGTGACCATTGTATCAAGATTTGATATCAATTTTAATTGGCATAAGCAATCGAATTAACTTTCAAAAAACAATCAAATGTCATGCCTATATCTTTTTTATATTTTTATTTCATATTTATCTTTATTTGTTGGTCTGATTTGAAATTTGGTAATTTGGATCATTGTAATGCAGTGTGAAACTATTTTGGTCTAAACATCCCTATTTGTCCATTGATTCATTAGATTTGAAATTTGTTCAATTAAATTAATTTAATGATATATATAAAAATGTTTGTAGGATAATTTTGATGCGGTTAATTTAAAAATAAGGGGATATAATTTTATCATTTTACGGATGACTTGATGAATAGCCCATATATCCAGTATTCTCATTTATTAGTCTCACATTACTTGCTGCTTATTTGGAATGGATTACCTCTGTTGTCTCTATTTGGTCAAGAGGCACGACCTTACTTGAACATGATATGTTCTATAGGCTCGTACAATTGTATCCTTGAGTGTAAAGGAGACAGACAATTCAATCTGGTTGATGAACAATGACCACGTGATCAGAACGTGATTAATGGCTCAAATTCCTAGGGGATTGAAGCCATAGATTATCGTTCCAAGATTTCGCCTTTCACGGGTGCATCAAGAAGGCTGCTGGACGTCGAACCAATGGATGTCAACGTCCCACCAACATCTTCTTCTTGTTTATCTTGTTTATCCTCCTCGACGCAATCGACACAATCTTTCCATGGGATGACGTTCTTTTCTGAATTCGTCGTCAATGCCGATGGGAAGGTAGGTCCGGAGGGCCCAGCAAGAAGGTTGCAAGGTGAGAACGTGGCCTTGCATTCTTCGCTATCTTCCCCTCCGACCGTCTTCTTTTTTGATTTCCAAGAATACGATGTAAATCAAGACCACCCCTGCGAGAGGGCAAATGAAAATTCCATGTTTGTGCCTTCATCCAGCGTGGGGAGAAGGTTGTTGGATGTCAGCTCGAACATGGATGTGGACGTCCCGTGGCCGAGTGGATATTGCCATCGTCATCCGACGGAAAACACAACTTTGCGTGCAGGGAGGGAAACAAAGAGGGGTAGAGGGCTGCATCCGCACTGACGGAGGAAGAAGAGGATCCTATGCTAGTCTGCTTCCTTTAATTAATTTTGATTGACTTCAAGAACCGCATAAGAAACTTAAACTTTTGATGTCTCATGATTTGCTGAATGAATGAATGGATTGGAACTCAAATCTAATTTTCTGTTATGATACTCCTTGGAAGCACAAAAATGATGTGATTTTTTTCTGATAAGTCTAGGTAAGGTATTACCTTTGTGATTTGTGGATTTTAGGCTGAATTTAAGTTCCAATCTATTCATTCATTCATTTAGCAAATCATGAGACATCAAAAGTTTAAGTTTCTTATGCGGTTCTTGAAGTCAAACAAAATTAATTAAAGGCAGCAGACTAGCATAGGATCCTCTTCTTCCTCCGTCAGTGCGGATGCAGCCCTCTACCCCTCTTTGTTTCCCTCCCTGCACGCAAAGTTGTGTTTTCCGTCGAATGACAAAGGCAATATCCACTCGGCAACAGGACTTCCACATCCATGTCCGAGCTGACATCCAGCAACCTTCTCCCCACGCCGAATAAGGGCACAAACGTGGAATTTTCTTTCGCCCTCTCGCCGGCGTGTTCTTGATTTACGTCGTATTCTTGGAAATCAGAAAAGAAGACTGTCAGAGAGGAAGATAGCGAAGAATGCAAGGCCACGTTCGCATCTTGCAACCTTCTTGCTGCGCCCTCCGGACCAACCTTCCCGTCGGCATTGACAACGAATTTTGAAAAGAACGTCATCCCATGGAAAGATTGTGGCGATTGCGTCGAGGAGGATAAACTGGATAAACAAGAAGAAGATGCTGCTGGGACGTCGACATCCATCGGTTCGGCGTCCAGCAGCCTTCTTGTTGCGCCCGTGAGGAGGATAAACATGAAGAAGGCCTTCGTCTTTCGCTTCTAAAAGAAGCACAATTAACGTATTTTGCATATACCAATTTTCTCCAATTTAAAAGAGAGATACGCTTAATAAAATTTGTAGGAATATATACAGTTAAATTTAACTAGTACTAGATACATGTAGAAACTACGGTGTAAAAACGATCAGATCAGCTTCTTACATGTGTTTCCGACACGATAATTTCAAGTTGAAAAACCAACTTAACCCAACTTCGGAAAAAGAAGCAATGACCTATTTTGTGTTGGAGCGAGCTCTAAGGATCTTTTCTGCATCAATTTTTTAATTTTTTTAATACTTTTTTTTATCTTTAACAAAGTTCAATAGTATCTAATCAAATTGAAACGAACCAAACTAGTACAATTTGGAAAATTTATATTCTAATTTTCAAAATCACATAGTATATTATTAATTTTTTAAAATATTATTCAAGCTTTTTTAGATCTGCAATGAGAACTCCAAACTGATCCAAATAAACTTGGAAAAAAAACCTGAAATCCAAGCAACCCCCAAAGTATCTAGAGCTGGATCATGTCAGTTTTTGTTTTGTTTTGTTTCTTTTTGGCACAATCTGCTTTTAAACATTTAACAAGTAGACATAATGAATTTAATGACTGATAAAAGAAAAGCTAGTACAAGAGTCGTCCTTGTTGATCTTTAAAAAAAATGAGACGAGAATAATTGTCAAACTACTAAAAATTAGTAGACCCGGAAAACAAATAGATACCACCATGTTCATTAAACAAATAAAGATGATCATCTATAAATTCATCATATGACAAAATCTTCAGCAGCATAAAATATATTAGGTACAAAATTGTGGTTTTCATCAGAGATCACAATGGGTAGGTACCAAGTCTGGAGAGGGGAAACAAACAGGGAAGGAGAAGTTGGATGCCTTCTTTCGTTGTAGAAATGCCACCACTCTGTTTAGCAAGTTTAGGCCAAAAACTGTTTCTTCGCAATTGATTTTGATTGTGATATTCAATGGTTCTGAGAACTTGCCCTCAGCCAAGATAGTAAACAAGACTGGCTTTGAGCTACTCAATAATTGCCCACTGAAACGGAAGCACAAACCGGATGCATCATCAATGTTAAAAGAAACTGGGATGTCGGCACTCACAAGGGAAACATTAGAATTGCTTAGAACCTTAGATGCTAGAATTTTAGAAAATAGAATAATTTTATCCGAATCAAATGAATTGTCAATCTTCTCCATGTGATCCTTGAATATGCACCTGTTACATAATTTTGGAATATTAGCTAAACTTAATACAGCAGGGAAAGAAAGTATGATAGCTGAAAAAGTGGCATTTTAATTTCATACAAACTATAAACTTTTTCTATTTCAATACTGAGAAATGCTTTGTCATTCTATGTTTTCTATGTTCCAGGTAATCACACTATAAGACTACGCCATCCTCTATCGTAACCTAATTATTAGGTAAATCATCTAACTCTTTCCATTGCCCAAGAATACCAAAATAATGGCATTGTCAAGCAAAAGATTTTATAACCTGTTACAATCCCGTTGATATATGAACCAGCAGTATCGTGATATTTCTATATGTGCACATGAAAGAAGTGTATATTTGTATGTCTGAAGTGATCCACAAGGGCAGTAATATGAAATATGAGGGCACATCTATACCATGCGGTTAGACATTTTGTGAGATATGAATATTACTGACACTTGCATTTTGTCGAAAACTTTTTCCCATTGCATAACACAGCTAACTTGAATGGCAAAAGATGATGATGAAAACACACTTGAATGACTTTCTTCACCCTTTGACTTGGATCTAAGGATGCAATCTCTTCAAAAGAAAGCAAAGCTGGTATATTACCTGTTGATGGTGGGCTATGGAAGAAAAAAATGGAACATGTGAGTTTATAAAAGTAATATGAGCAACAAAAAATTCCACAAGATGTAATTACTACTAGACGGAAAATAAGAGTCCAAATCAAATAGTGCAAAGAAAATGATGAGAAATGGGGCAGATAAATACCTTTCAGGTTCTCAAATCACTTGATCTGAGGATTCCACACCCAAAGTAGACTCCCCATCTTTCAATGCTATATTTACTAATGGTTCAGAAGAGCAGTTCTCCAGAAAAACTTCAAGAAGTACTAAGATTGGGGATATAGTTGAAATTTCATATGAAAATGCATATTCTACTCTCAAGCCATTGCCAGTTGTAGGATGGAGAAGAGTGTGGAGCATTGGTCTAACAGTACAATTAAGATTGTTAATTGATATTCTGCCAGAAGAAGGCTGTGGAGGCTTTTTTACTGAAGTAGAAGCTGGTTGCTCATCCAGCCATGATTCCAGTGCTGACTTAGACATCGACTCTGCCAAATCTGTAGAGATGAATGAAGACAAATTTCCCTTGGAACTTTGACTTGCAAGATCGTAATCAACGCTAGCATCAGAAACATTAATTAGGGCTTTTTCTTTGTCTGCTTGGTGGCACTTAATTTGAATCCTGCAAGTGTCAATAATTTTAAAAAATAAACCTCAGCTAAATCAATTTAGTCTGCATGTTCGGCATGGGTGAAATAGTCTAGTTCACCCATCTACATGCAAGTGGAAGTGTTAATACTTAATAATATAAATGAATAGATTGTGCTCCTTTTTAATAGCTTAAGATTTGGGGAAAGTTGGAAATTTTATCAAAGTAAACAATGACAAAGATTAAACAACCAAAGACAACAACAACATGGGAGAATCATACAATACAATAGTAAATAAAATTTCAAGATTGTTATCTCCAAATCAAACAGATTGCAAGAAAGAACAAAATTATCCAACTGTAGATATCAATACAGATAATAGACTGTCATGCTAAATCCTAAATATGACGGGAACAAATAATCCACTTAAGTGTAACACTAAGACAACAATTACAGATATTTCGAAGTTGACCTTGGCGGAAGTATTTAGGATCTGAAGCTTTGTCTCAACCTCCTCCGAAGTAAAACACCATGCGAGATACTTCAGTATACTTGGTACTACTTTGGGAATAATCTGTCCAACAGAGCTGTACTCTCCTATAATCCAAATAATCAATGCGCGTGCTGCAGGGTCTTTTATTCTGTCCAAGTGGCAAGTCAATCGGACAATCACCTTCAATTGTAACAAATGAAGAGAGTAAAAGCATGTAGTAGATGTAACCAGCGACATAAATCTAGAATTTTGAACATATAAATAAAAATGAACCAGAAAATAGTAAGGTCTAATATCAAAGCAACACTCATGGTGAATTCATTCAACCTTTGTGAGCAGAATTTAATAATATATTTTGCAGCTCCGAAGCAACAATAGATATCAAAATATGAACTAAAATCACATTAAAATAGTTTCTAGGTGTGTAGATCTTATGAAGTTGGGTTTCAGGGGAAAAAAACTAAAGAGAGACCTGGCTTGAGCTTTACAAGAAATCTGAACACAAGACCTCTACATGTTTATCTAAACTTTAGTAACTTAAACTTCCAGTATAAACTAGTTTTGTCCACATATCTACTGTTTCCAACTAAATAATTATCTTAGGTCCATAAAACATTTATCCACAAGCACAGATCAGATCAGATCAGATCAGATCCAATCCAAGTAATTGATTAAGAGTTGCAGTCTGTAAGAAAAAAAAAACAATAAGGGGGAAATAAATGACAACTCTAGGCTGAAGGATTTAGAAACAACTGCACCAATATAGCAAACATAATATCCCAGTGGGATTCATGAAATAACAAGGGAAAACAAGTGAAGCTTCTAATGCTTAAGCCAGATGGCAGATGAAATATCTCAGTGGCATCATAACTAGTGTTTATGAACTGAACTCATCAAGGAATGGTCTGAAAAGTAGAATGATAATCTGGCTAGCTACCTTCTCATAACTAGTTGGATCTTGCTTATGAACGTGTTTTTGGTATGGCCGAGAAAGTTCATAAGGGAATTAAATTCATGGGAAGTAATGAAGTATAGGAAGCTACAGGAACTAACCTATTGTGTTAACCAAAAGTTACCTTAGTGTACTGCAATCAAAATTTAATTTGAAACCCAATTCACCATTATGTTACTTATTTGTGACAAGCCCCAGCTGGCTCAATTCAGGTCATGTTTTTAGGTCTAGTTGGATTTGATCCAAAACTAAAACTAGCCCCCAACTTGAAATATCCTTAGTGTACACGTCTATTTTTCAGAATTTCCAACATAAATTCTTTAAAGATAAATTATTCCAACATTTAAACTTGATATCTTGTTCAACATCTGTAGTAAAATATTTTAGATTATTATTCAAGATTTTTGATCTCTTAGTAATACTGTTTCTCTTAACTTTATAATTTTGTTTCCTGGTACAGAATGATAATTCTTATCACTCATTTAATTTAGGATCTTCAAGATAATTGTATAAACTTTTGAAAGATATGTAATTTAAGTTACTGTAAAACTGGATTCAATTGGGAACTACTATAAGATAGCTTTAGGTATTATATTCTGCAGCTGTATACCTAAACATGGATTGAGTCCATCTATTTGAATCTTATTTTATATAGTGTGCAAGTCTCTCTCCTTCCAGTTTTTCAGTTGAATGCTGCTTTCTTATTTTTCACATTTACAGTCATCACAAAATCTGCAGATGCACAGAGAATGGAAGTATCATCCGCAAAATCCTCACAGTATTCTCTTTCCGTTGTGCTCATAAAATTAGTCATATAACTGTTTATTACTTTATTTGGTTGCTGATATTAGTAACTGGCAGCAATTCAGTTCACTCAATCCCACTAGATTGACATGTTACTTCATTGCACTGCTAAATTTTACTAGGTTAGCAATGTATTGGCTCTTTGCTGGAATTACTAAATGACTTATAGGAGCCATTTTAATCATGTGTACAACAGTGCTAGAAGTAAAGGTAAGCATGCATACAAGACGCTGTAAGCATGAATTACTAACCCATCTTGTTTCTCTTGTTTACAAGCTGGTATTCCTGATCTGACATATTTACTGCATCTGTTTCAACATTAAAACAGAGGAATGGGTAATTTGTGATCTCTTAATTTCACAATACTTTGCTATAGAAAATGTGCATAACTTAGGTATAGAAAATGCTGATTAACTGGAAGAGATATCCTGAATTCCAACTCGTCATCGAGCACCAAACAGGTCCCTTGTATGTTCATTTTTCATTTTGTGCACTAATCACATTCTTGGCTGAAGATTAAAGATTAGAACATCCAATCAAGGGTTTGAAGCTAAGATTAGAACATCCAAGAAATGCCTAAAATCCAAGAATTAGAACATCCAAGAAATGCATCGTTTGAAGATAAGATTGAATCGTGTTGATCAGCCTTTGTGGGGAAGTCATGAGTTCATTCCTATATCTTAATCTTCACCAAGTTACAGAAAATCCAAGAAAATATTCTAACCAAGAAATTACAGAAAATATAATGTACACCTCCCTGGAATGCCGTGCTTCTTCCTCCGTCTCTCCGGATGAAGCCCTACCCCTTTTCGTTCCCCTCCCTGCAGCTGTGACGTCATTCATCCTCCTCGCAATGCCGGTAAACGGAATCAGTTTCTGCGCTGCCGCCTTTTCTTGCTGATCGCCGAGGAACTCAGAAAAGAACACGATGTTTTGCGTCGTCTGATGATGGCAAGATCCGCTCGGCAGAGAAGAAGGGCTCGCGACGTCCACATCCATGTCTTCGTCGTCCAGCAATCTTCTCCCCACGCCGGTGAAGGGCACATTATCTTTCTCCCTCTCGCCGCGTTCATGGTCCACGCCATTGACGAAATCGGAAAAGAACACGGGCTTACCTGTAATCCGACGGCACCGACTGCTCGGGGGAGAGGAAGATAATGTAGAACGCATGACGACGTCTGCTTCTGGCAACGTTCTTGCTGCGCCGGTGAAGGGTGCATACGAATCCAACGCTCCCTTCTCGTTGCCGTTGACGAAATCAGAAAAGAATAAGAGACGATGGGAAGATCGGCTCGGGGAAGAAGAAGAAGACGACGAGGGACGAGGCGGGGACATCTATGTCCATGGCTTCATCATCCTGCAATCTTCTCGCTACCCCGGTGGATGGTGCAAACTTGGAATCCATGAGAGTGGAGATCGAGATCACCCTCTCTTGCAATCTGTGTGAGGCACGCCGGAATCGGAACCCCAATCTCATGGGAGTGAAGCGAAGGCGAAGGTGAAGAAAGGGCGAACTCGAAACAGAAGAAATTAGTATTATTTTTCATTAATATATATAATGGGGAGTCAAACGGAGAAATTAGTATTATTTTTTATTAATATAAAGGGTAATGCATTTCTTTTCGAATAAATTATATGGGTCTCCGATATGCATGACACGTCACAGTCCACCACAAAGAGATGTGATTTCCAATTGCTTGGCCATGTAATTCTATAAGATATTTGACCGATGACTAATTTGCTGATGATTCAGATTCCAGATTCTTTTATTTACTTACTGGTTTAGCACTCATGCACAGTTACTTATATTTGTAGGCTAAGTGAATCAATTTTACTATGTTTGCAGGTCCAAGTCCATAGCAAAAGGAATCGGAGGTCGGGAAGGTGGTGACGTCGACGAGCAATCGAATCATTGAACTGATGGCCGACGAGGCAGCAACGAAGGCATAGACATTGCGGCACGAGGTCCCTAGTCGCCGACTTCGACTCACATAGACGCGGAGACACACATGTCTAAGTCATTAAAGAGAAACTCATTTTGACTGTAGTAACACTCTTATAACGGCAGAGTCCATCTCATAAGAATTTCCAACTGAGAACTACTTCACCCCTTTTAAAGTCAAGCTCAGGTTGTGCATCAACAATTTTACTGCTTTGTTGAAACCCAGAGACAATTGGTTCAGGATAAGATTTATGCATCGTGGATAAGGGCAGCACCCAATTGGTGGGACATCAACTTTACCAAATTTCCTTGCTCCAAGATTATATAACGCCTTCCATGTTAATAATATGTAATCAGCAATAAGTAGATAGAACATAAATATTGCATTAATGAGAATAAAATTTAACTATGTTTTTTAGCAAAAGGAACCGATGGTCGAGAAGGTGGTGACGGGCGACGAACGATCGAATAATTGAATCGATGGTCGGCGAGGCAGCGACGAAAGCATAAACATTGCGGCACGAGGTCCCCAGTCACGACTCAGACTCACATAGACGCGGAGGAAGGCACACCGGTTGGTTTATGTACAAGTGGTCTGCGGAGGAAAGCCGTCGCCGATAATTTCCTTAGTTTATGTATTTCTGCAAACTGGTTGGTTTTATAAATTGTACAAGTTTTGTGGTATTTTTTATAGTTGTCAAGGTTGGATTAGGCTGTAGAGTACGGGTGGTACTCTGGCCGGTCATGTCCGGGTTGGGGATTGTCCGGGTTTGGGGTGTGACACGTGCACAAAACTTCGACGTAGAGTTTAGGAGTTTAGGCGGAAAAAATTCGACGTTGACGTCGAAATAATTTTTTTTAAAAAAATCTAAGTTTAAAAATTTCGACACTTGCTACAGGCGTTGAAGACTTTTCGACGCCTATTGCAGGCATTGAAACGCGTCTGGAGCGGGCTCACTAGCGTCCGCCCACACCGTCCGTGTTACGCCCCGTCTAAGTTTATTCCTAGAGAAAGGACCTCACCTAGGTGGAGCACAACCTACAACTAAACCACAAAATACACCAGAAAATATCAACAAGAACAACTAAAATCTTCTTTTCAACAAGAAGTTCTCTAAACAAATGTTCAACATCAATCTAAATATAACTAAGAAAACAACTAAACAGCGGATGACATCTCCTCCTCCCGGACTCTAGCTACCCAACTTCAACTACCAACATACCTGCAAATTCGAAGCAACAACAAACAACGTCAACGCGAAGCTGAGTATGAGTATCAATATGTCCAACAATAAGGACTACAATCATGATGTGATGATATTGTCAAATGCAACAATATACAACTTTACAATTGAATGCAATATGTCAACAACAAGACACATTTTCACCTATCAACTAATGCAATTCATACCAATCAAGAGCGCAATGGACCAATGGGTTTCCCACACGCTTTCCCACCTCCGAGAGTGACACCTCAAGCCTGCTCCAGCAAGAGATCCGACTATCCATAAAGGAAGTCTGCCGACGTCTAACACATCGACGCCGAACACGCACCTGTGTGGTAAATAGGTGATCACCGGTGTCACTTGCCCAACACCTCGGGCAATAAATCAACAATGTCCAGGGCCTCCGCCCAATAAAAGATCAACAATGCAACATGACAACTAGATCTCACAAGATGAGAAATCACAACTGATCTACGAAGCTAACAATAATAAATGTTACAACAAACTATCAACTGAAGATGCAACCAAATAATTCATGCTAGCAAATACAACTTATGACAACGTTAATACTACAATGGGCACCATGCTCAAATAACATTAATAAATAACAACTCTAATCGGACTCATGCAATTATCAACATAGTATGTCCAACAAAATAATGCAACAAGAGATCAACGGATTACAGAAACAATTCAAGCAAATAGAGACAAAAGCTAAAACCATCATTTTACTCATTCAACATTCATCGGTTATAACAGGAGTCAACTCACACCCAACACAACTATGTATACTCTAAATCACCACCGAACATAGAATACCACTATTCTATATTATTTAATTATTTATCAAATTAAAATAATAACTCATAACTATGAAATAACACTGAAACATAGAAAAGACCTACCAGATGAACTCTGATCATAGAAGCCCCCTCTAAAATAATATTTACAATAAGGTCGCTATAATTTTCCAGGTCATAAAAGTTCGCCCGCACCGTCGTCGCGGTCTTGCAGGCGCACGAGCCAACGGCCCTTGGCGAGCGCGCCGATGGGCTTTGCCCAAGTGAAGGGGCGGGATATTTCCCGCCTCTGATTTTTTTTTAAAAAAAATAAAATTTTCCCCTCAGGTTCTCTTCTTTATATACTTTTTTTCTTTTTTTCTTCTTCTTCTTCTTCTTTTCATCATCTTCTTTTTCTTCATATCTTTTTTTCTTTCCCATTCTTTCTTCTTTCTCTTCTATTTTTCCTTCATCTAATTTTTCTTCTTCTTTTTTCAGGTTATCAAAAATTTTCAAGTCATCGAATTTTTTAGGTTACCATCTAATTTTTCAGGTTAAAAAATATTAATTAAATTGGATTGTGCCACATGATTATTTAATTATTTTAGTAAATTATATATCAAAGATTAAATTTGAATTCAATTTGAGAAATTAACTATTTTAGGTTTGTTCGATATGATGGGTTAGCTAGTATACTTTTAAAAACACAATTCAATAGTACATTCAAATTATGTTTTTTATTCCCATGTTTCTACGTGGGAATCCATTAAGTTAATTCGGTTGCCCCTCTCCTCCAATGATGATGCATGGGTTTAGGAAATGGAGATTAATGAGTATGTTGCTACAAGTAGTGCTTAGTTATTTCTTAGAAGTCGTAACCTTCACGAACTTAGCAATTATGTCCCTTGCCTAGTCTATAGCAACTTAAGCTGCCTTCAAAAGTTTTGAACTTCCTTTGAAATCTTCTGCATAATAGATTACCTACCAGATCCTATTTGTGCCATATTGGTCTTCTTAATATCTTTGTTTGTCCTTTGTGTCCGTCTAATACTACTAATGAGACTATTGAACACATTTTTTTTCTTATGCCCTTATATTAATTCAGTTTGGTCATTCTTCAATCTTGAATTGATTTTCCGTAAAATAATCAGAATTCTTGGTTGAGTGGAGGTTGGCTCAGGTTGCCCAATAGCCCGGCTGGGACTCTGTCTATTAAGACTCTAACTGTTATTACCTATTGGTTTACTTGGTACGTTAAAAATGAGATGATATATCTTATTAGGCGGCATTCTCCTCTTAATCTCACGCTCAAAATAATTTCATTTGCTTGTCGGTTTAATAAAACTCAAGCTCCTAAGGAAATTTCAATTTACGTTCTAATTCTAATTTACTTAATTGGATTCCCTCGGATGGAAACTGGATTAAATTAAACTGTGATAGCTCTTTTTTAAACTCACAAGCTGGCATTGGCTTTATTGTTAGGAACAATTTGGGTGACTACATTTACTTTGCTAATCAGTATTTTGATTCTATCATTTCACCGGCTTTTGCAGAAGCTCTTTCTATCCTACATGCCATCCAGTTTGCTCATCGAAAGTTTGACTTGGTCAATATTGAATCTAATTGATGGTTGGTTATTCAGGCTATTCAAGGTCAATGTACAGTAGTCCCTTCGAAGCTGCAGCACATTGTATCTCAATTTCAATCATTAGCCTACAGATAATGTAATAAAGCCGCTCATTGGGCGGCAAATCGAGCACGTAGTCTTAAAGAGTCCAAAGTATGGACTTCTATTCGACTCTCGGAGCTCAATAATATTTTTTTACCAGGACTGCTCTAGTCCTTCCCATACATAGTTAATGAACTTTTTATTTTTTAGGTAAAAAAAAATTATATTTTTTTCATTTACATAAATCAAAAATTATTTTTTGTTAATTTAATTTTAAAATCTAAGGTGGTTCCATTTAGCTGCTTTTTTTCTTCGGGTATTAGCAAATTGATAATTAGAGTGATCATGTGCGAGCTGAGTAGGAAGCATAGGAATGCAAAGTTCGAAGCTTAGGTTTGTTTCTATTGGGACTGGTCCTTTCGGAATTCCCAAGTATAGAGTTTCTATGTTTGTTTTTTAACTAGCTATCCATGTTTATCAGTTTATTGGATAATGATTTGTTTTTTAGTTCTAAATGTTTAGCTCTCCAACAATACTTTTAACTTCATCTTTCGTTTTTGCTGAATCCAAAGATCTGCTACGAATTTGGTTAAGGTTATAACCCTAAATCTAAAGATATCTTATCATCTCAAATTAAAAAAAGAAAGAAGGTATCTTTTCATCTCTGATTAAACTAATGTAGCTTTTCTTTTTTTTGGAGATTGAATTAATTGCATATTTTTGTTTATAGGAGATATTGTGGATTGGTTGTGATATTGTCTTCTTGAGAAAAAAAATGTATTAGCGTATGATTAAGAGCAGTTGCTACCGAATGGTTGCTTGTCTTAAATTTCATTCTTACTTTAATACTCCCTGGGAATATTCAAGGATTGATTTTGTCAATGGTTTGGATGAAATGAAATGTCTATTTGTAAAAATTTCCTGCTACAAATATGGTAGATGTTTCTTTGAGTACAATATTGCCTTCATGAATCATGAAATAATTGTGGTTGACTAATTATATTGGTTTGGTTTGGTTTGGGATCTCAGTCCATGGAGTGGTCTGCTGCAAGCTTTTCATTTAAAATTTGTTTATTTACTTCTGTAGTTTATCAGGAGATGTTGTCTCATGCTTAGGAGTGAACTCCAAAAGCACTAGCAGGGACAGAAAGAAGTTGAGTGGTTCAAGTAGTAACGGGTTTGCAGCATCTGTGCCTCCGACACCTAGTAGTGAAGATGATATCTTGCAGTCAGTGAATGTAATGAGTTTACGTTCAATGAACTGAAGACAGTATAGTAATATAGGGGTATATTTGTAAATATACTCTTAAGGACTTTTGTGTAAATTATTATAGTATTAATAAAAGCAGGATTAATAGAAAGGTGACCTAACCCTACAGGTTAATCACTCTTTTTTTTTCTTCCACAAAACAAGTTGGTATTAGAGCCGCCGTTCACACATCCTGAAGTGCTTGGAAATCCAAAAAATTATTCTGCACCTGCGGCGTGCGGATTCCTTAGCCGCGCCTGCCGCTGCATCAAGCAACGCGCTGCGAGACGCACGCCCCCCTAGCGGTGCACGGCGCACCAAGTGTCGTAAGGCAGCGCACCTTCACCAAGCAGCGCAAGGCAGTGTCCTTCAAGCAAATATTTTTTCTTCACATCGGGCGACACGCGTACCGAGGAGCTAGCTTTAGGCAGCACGGGTATACGTCCTATATTTGATTCAAATTTCCTTCTCTCATTTGAAAGGTGACAACAACTTTATTCTACAAAGTCAGCTTATATATATTTTATTTTTCGAAATCTGTGCAATGAGATGAAGAAAAATCTAAGACTTTAAAGATTTAATTTGATGCTATAATTATCTTGTAGATCCGGGATTTCGTTCGAAATTCCCTCTCTTCAGAATAGCCCTATGAAATTAGATGGATCATCTACTTATTTAATGTGGACTCGAAGTGTGCGACTATTTATTAGAGCCCGTCGTCTTGAGGGGTATCTCACCGGGAGTAAAGTACAGTTAGCAAATGGAAACAATGCACATTGGGAGTCAGACAACTCTCTTGTTATGTCTTGGCTTCTAAATTATATGACTCTGGATATTGGTCAGGGATTCACATTTTTCAATACAACCAACGAAATTTCGGAAGCTATTTCACCAACTTACTCTCAAATAGGGAATTCAGTGCAAGCTTATGATATTTAGTGTAAAATTCGTCAAGTAAGACAAAGTAATATGTTCGTTACTGCTTATGTGGCTGAGCTTAGACAATTATGGTCTGAGTTGGACTTTTATCGTCCATTCAAGGCCTTACATGCTGAGGATGCAGTTCTACACAAAAAGTACATTGAAGAAGAACACTTATTTGATTTTTTGGCAGGGCTGAATTCAAAATTTGACTCCATTAGAACACAAATTCTTAGGAGAGGAGATACATTGCCTACACTTCAGCAAGTTTTTTCCATTGTTCAAAGTGAGGAGACTCAGAGAAGGATTATGGTGGAGCCTAATAACTCACCAGTACCATCACATCGATCTGCGCTAATAGTTCAGCCATGTAAAAGTACTCAAAGAGAACAAATGAAGCTAGTGTGATCATTGTCATAGGCCTGGTCACATTAAAGATACATGTTGGCAGTTACATGGTAGACCTCGAGGAGGTGGACATGGCGGATGTCATGGTGGAAGATTTCGGTGTCGAACTCGTGGGAGTCGAACTAATCATTCCGTTGATAAATCTTCAATGTCATGTTACAAACTCTCAAATAGTTCATGGCAAAGCTTGATCCCACCTCTACTGGAGAGACCTCCTCCTCCACAGGTTCAGCTAGTCAACCTTCTTCTTCCATACACCACTCTCATTTTGCACAATCAGGTATTCTACATAGTGCATTAAATTGTACTCAGTTTTCACCATCATCCTGGATTATAGATTTGGATGCATCAAATTATATGACAGGTTCCTCTAGATCCTTTATTTCATATTTTCCCTGTTCAGGTAGAGATAAAGTTCCTATAGCTGATGGTTCTTTTGCCCATATTTTTGGAAAAGGTGCCATCACTATTACTCCATCTCTACATGTATCGTTAGTCTTACATGTTCCTCGTTTTCCTAACAACCTCTTATTAATTAGTTCAATCACCAAGGCTCTCAATGGTATAGTAACATTCTTCCCTACTCATTGTTTGTTTCAGAAGAAGCTTGTGATGAAGGAGACGATTGGATCTGGTAGAATGCATGATGGTCTCTATCAACGGGATAATCTTAGCAGTCCCAATGAAGTCGGATATATGGTCTCTTCTGCAACAAGTGCACTAGAGGAATTGCAGTTACATCATCGTCGATTTTGACATTTTTCTTTTTCAGTTATAGCTAGGCAATTTTCTTTCTATCTACAACTTATGCAATAATGACCAATTGATTTGTGATGCCCGTGAGTATGCTAAACATACAAGTAGTATCTATTCTGCTTCTGGAAATCATAGTCAATCTCCATTTGATGTTATTCACACTGATGTTTTGGGATCCTGCCATGTTACTTCTCTTTCTGGGCATAAATGGTTCATTACCTTTATTAATTCTTGCTTCACATGGTTATACTAAGACCTCTATGCATTCTCCTAGAGTTCAAGAATCTCCTCATGTTACATCTTCAGATGATCCTGACCTTGGTAACATCTCATCTCCTTGTTCTTCTTTAGATTTACCTATTGCCATTCGTAAAGGTTCTCGCCACCATGTCTTTCCTTCTCGTTACCGTTATGACATCTCTCATTATGTTTCCTATAAGTCTTAGTCCTCTAGGTATAAATGCTTCATTACATCATTATTTGATGTCACCATTCCCTCAAATTGGAAGGTTGCCATAGTGGACCCGAGGTGGAAAGAAGCCATGTTAGAGGAGATGAAAGCCTTAGCCAAGAACCAAACTTTGGAGCTTGTACCACTGCCAAAAGGAAAACGACCTGTGGGGTGCAAATGGGTGTATACCGTGAAACAAACACCAGAAGGAAAGGTCGATCGTTTTAAAGCTCGTTTGGTTGCAAAGGGGTACACTCAGACATACAATATTGATTATGATGAAACATTTGCTCCTGTTGCCAAGATGAATACTATTCAGACTCTCATTTCTTGTGTTGCGAATCTTGGGTAGAAACTACATCAATTGGATGTGAAGAATGCTTTTCTACATGGTGATTTACAAGAGGAAGTTGATATGGAGATCCCACCTGGGTTCGATAGCACAAATACTGTTGGGAAGGTTTGTCGACTACGACGATCACTCTATGGATTGAAACAGTCACCTCGTGCTTGGTTTGATAGATTTTGTCAAGTAATTCTTAGTATGGGGTATAAACAGAGCAACAATGATCATACTTTATTTTCCAAGCATAACCAAGGAAACGTGGCCATCCTCATTGTTTATGTTGATGACATAACTGTTACGGGGTATGATATTGATGAAACTATGAGCTTGAAGGCTTAGCTTGCACAAGTATTTGAAGTTAAAGACCTACGGGAACTAAGATACTTCATAGGGATTGAAGTAGCACACTCATCGAATGATATTTTCTTATCTCAAAGAAAATATGTGCTAGACTTGTTGGCTGAAGCAGGAATGCTGGGTAGTAAGCCTACTCCAACTCCAATTGATCAGAATTTTCAACTTGTTAATAATGGTGGTAATTCCGTTGATCATGGGAGATATCAAAGACTAGTGGGAAGATTGATATATCTTTCACACACCAGACCAGATATTACATTTGTTGTGAGTGTTGTAAGTTGATACATGCACGATCTACGTGAGCAGCACATGGAAGCTGTGTATAAATTCTAAGATATCTTAAAAGTTGTCTTGGTGGAGGCTTATTGTTTTCTCGACAAGGTAACTTGAAGATAGAATGTCACACATATCTCGATTGGGCTAGATGTCTAGATGATCGTCGATCCACGTCTGGATATTGTACATTTGTCGGTGGCAACTTAGACACCTGGAGAAGTAAGAAACAAACAGTGGTTTCTCGTTCTAGTGCGGATGATGAATATCGAGCTATGTCTCAGGGTGTCTGTGAGTTGCTATGGTTGAAAAACCTCATGCAAGAGTTACATCTTAATTCACAACAACTGATTCGTCTTTTCTGTGATAATAAAGCTGCTATTGAAATTATCAATAATCCTGTGCAACATGACAGAACGAAACACATAGAGTTTGATCGTCACTTCATCAAGGAGAAATTGGAGAACAGTGATATTTGCATTCCATTTGTTCGATCCTCTGAACAGTTGGCTGATATTTTCACCAAGGAGTTGAATAATACTTCATTTTCTTCTATTGTACGCAAGATGAGTTTAAATGATATATTTGTACCATCTTGAGGGGGAGTATTGTAATGTAGGGGTATATTTGAAAATATACTTTTACTTCAAGACTTTTATGTAAATTGTTATAGTATTAATAAAAGCAAGATTAATAGAGAGGTGACCTAACCCTAGAGATTAATCACTCTCTTTTCATCTTCCACAAAACAACTGACAGCCACTAGGAACTTCCAACCAGATAGTAAGTTAGGGGAGCTAGGGAGGCTTCGGTTCAGTGTTTAAGGGATGGATTGATGAACAAACTTTGGCAGCTACCAAACCTGGCACTGGATCGATTATTGCTGTGAAGAAGTTAAATCAGGAAGGCTTGTAAGGTCACAAGGAATGGTTGGTGAGTTTCCTTTTCCACTTAATTTGGTGCATCCTATCTTTTTCATTTTCTTTTGGCAATAACATGATCTGGATACTATGTTTATTTAGTTCGTAGATTTAAGAAATATATATATTAGTGAGAGATGATCATGACCCTGCTTTGCATTTTGCGATAAATGTGTCAATTCTTTCAATTTATGACTAATTGAATGAGCAAATCCCACTATCTTGTAGGCAGAGGTAAATTACCTTGGTCAGTTGTCGCATCCTCATCTTGTAAAGCTTATTTGATACTGCTTGGAGGATGAACAACGACTTCGTGTGTATGAATGTATGTCTCGCGGGAGCTTGGAGAATCATCTTTTTAGAAGTAAGTTAATTGGATAAATTTACTTTCTACTTCTACAATAAATTTCTCCGAGGTTTTCCACCATCTATTGTTATTGAACTAGATGGTGCAGTAGATCATAATTCTTTGTAATTTGATGATGGCACATGAGGTTCATATTTTCAACCACTCTCTTGGAACCTCCGTATGAAGATCGCTCTGGGTGCTGCAAAAAGGGCTCGCATTTTTGCATAGCGACAGGGCAAGAGTCGTATATCGTGATTTTAAAAACTCTAACATTCTTCTAGATTCTGTAATGGTATGTTTGTTTCATTAGATAGGATTGGATATGATAGGATTGGATAATAAATGAGGGTGGATTGGATATAAATTTTTTAAATCCGGTATGCAGCGGATATAATATCAATTTTAAACTCATTTTCTTTTAATCCGTGCACTAAACAAACAATGGATATTAATCCATCCTCTATTATATCCTTCCTTATCCTATGATGCAAACATGCACTAAGTGATTTGGCTTTTGTCAATTTGTAAACCAACATAATTACAGACACTCACCATCTATTGTTCTTGTTCTATATATACATAACTACAATGGAAAACTCTCGGATTTTGGATGGGCAAAAGATGGTCCAGATGACAATGAAAGCCATGTCTCAATGAGTATCATGGGAACATATGGATATGCTACTCTTGAATACCTTGCAACAGGTGATCTTCTTGCACATGCTGAAGTTTCTCCTCCAGTGTTGGGAAAGTTGAAGTTGTAGTTTGGGTTGCTATTTATTTGCAAATTACTAACTCTTTGACACACACAGTCATGATCCTAATGGTCAATTTTTTTAGTCATTTAGTTGATAATCTAACATGTAAATTAAATGGAAGGGAAATTGATGTTATTTTATGGAGTGTTCTAATTGAGAGTATATATTCATTCTTTCTCATCTTAGTTTATTCATGGGCCTCCTGCATTGAAAAGATCATCCTATACAAGCTTATATGAGCATACTGAAGCATGACAAACTACTGATGCAAATTTTGTGTCGTTCATGGATGCACGATTGGAGGGGCAGTATTCACTGGAAGGAGCACAAAAGGCTACCGTTCTCGCACTCCATTGCTTATCAACGGAACCAAGATACAGGCCAACAATGGATCAAGTGGTGTCTGCACTAGAACAGCTTCAAGATGCCCGAGACATGAGAAGAAATCCACGGTATGAACAAAAGACAAATGACCAAAGCATTCGTGGCAATTCAAGCAGGTTGGTTAAGAGGAGATCAGAAGAAATTGTCAAAGGAGAGGTTGCTCATCCTACGCCCTCAGCTTCCCCACTTCACACTAAGTGAAGAGAAGTCTCATGTGATGCAACTTCTGAATTCTATTGTCATCTCTAATATAAGAAATTAAGATCTAATGTTTTATGTATTGTATTAAAAAAAGGAGATAATTTTATCCTCATATTTGTATTAAATGCTGAATTTATGCTTTATATTGTTGATATTGTGAAATTAATTGAAATTCCAAATATGTTAACTGTGACCATTGTATCAAGAGTTGATATCAATTTTAATTGGCATAAGCAATTGAATTAACTTTCAAAAAAGAATCAAATGTCATGCCTATATCTTTTTTTTTTTTTTTTTTTCATATTTATCTTTATTTGTTGGTCTGATTTGAAATTTGGTAATTTGGATCATTGTAATGCAGTGTGAAACTATTTTGGTCTAAACATCCCTATTTGTCCATTGATTCATTAGATTTGAAATTTGTTCAATTAAATTAATTTAAAGATATATAAAAAATGTTTGTAGGATAATTTTGATGCGGTTAATTTAAAAATAAGGGGATATAATTTTATAATTTTACGGATGACTTGATGAATAGCCCATATATCCAGTATTCTCATTTATTAGTCCCACATTACCTGCTGCTTATTTGGAATGGATTACATATGTTGTCTCTATTTGGTCAAGAGGCACGACCTTACTTGAACACGATCTGTTCTATAGGCTCGTACAATTGTATCCTTGAGTGTAAAGGAGACAGACAATTCAATATGGTTGATGAATAATGACCACGTGATCAGATCGTGATTAATGGCTCAAATTCCTAGGGGATTGAAGCTGTATATTATCGTTCCAAGATTTTGCCTTTCACAGGCGCAGCAAGAAGGTTGTTGGACGTCGAACCAATGGATGTCGATATACTCTTACTTAAGGACTTTTGTGTAAATTGTTATAGTATTAATAAAAGCAGGATTAATAGAGAGGTGACCTAACCCTAGAGGTTAATCACTCTTTTTTCATCTTCCACAAAACAACTTGGTATCAGAGCCGCCGTTCACACATCCTGAAGTGCTTGGAAATCCAAAAATTTATTCTACACCTGCGGCGTGCGGGTTCCTTAGTCGCGCTTGCCGTTAAATCAGGCGAGACACATGCGCCCCAATCGGCGCACGACGCACGAAGTGCCGCAAGGCAGCGCACCTTCACCAAGCAACGCAAGGCAGTGTCCTTCAAACACAGATTTCTTTTCTTCACATCGGGCGACATGCGTACCGAGGAGCTAGCTTTTGAATTTTCGATCTCTTTTTTATCTCATTTTTTTAATACAATACATAAAATATTAGATCTTAATGCCTTGCATTCTTCGTTATCTTCCCCTCCGACCGTCTTCTTTTTTGTTTTCCAAGAATACGATGTAAATCAAGAACACCCCTACGAGAGGGCAAATGAAAATTCCACGTTTGTGCCTTCATCCGGCGTGGGGAGAAGGTTGTTGGATGTCAGCTCGAACATGGATGTGGACGACCCGTGGCCGAGTGGATATTACCATCGTCATCCGACGGAAAACACAACTTTGCGTGCAGGGAGGGAAACAAAGAGGGGTAGAGGGCTGCATCCGCACTGACGGAGGAAGAAGAGGATCCTATGCTAGTCTGCTTCCTTTAATTAATTTTGATTGACTTCAAGAACCGCATAAGAAACTTAAACTTTTGATGTCTCATGATTTGCTGAATGAATGAATGGATTGGAACTCAAATCTAATTTTCTGTTATGATACTCCTTGGAAGCACAAAAATGATGTGATTTTTTTCTGATAAGTCTAAAGCTAAGGTATTACCTTTGTGATTTGTGGATTTTAGGCTGAATTTAAGTTCCAATCTATTCATTCATTCATTTAGCAAATCATGAGACATCAAAAGTTTAAGTTTCTTATGCGGTTCTTGAAGTCAAACAAAATTAATTAAAGGCAGCAGACTAGCATAGGATCCTCTTCTTCCTCCGTCAGTGCGGATGCGGCCCTCTACCCCTCTTTGTTTCCCTCCCTGCACGCAAAGTTGTGTTTTTCGTTGAATGACAAAGGCAATATCCACTCGGCAACAGGACGTCCAAATCCATGTTTGAGCTGACATCCAGCAACCTTCTCCCCACGCCGGATAAGGGCACAAACGTGGAATTTTCTTTCGCCCTCTCGCCGGCGTGTTCTTGATTTATGCCGTATTCTTGGAAATCAAAAAAGAAGACTGTCGGAGAGAAAGATAGCGAAGAATGCAAGGCCACGTTCGCATCTTGCAACCTTCTTGTTGTTCCCTCCGGACCAACCTTCCCGTCGGCATTGATGACGAATTTAGAAAAGAACGTCATCCCATGGAAAGATTGTGGCGATTGCGTCGAGGAGGATAAACTGGATAAACAAGAAGAAGATGCTGTTGGGACGTCGACGTCCAGTAGGTTTCTTGCTACGCCCGTGAGGAGGATAAACATGAAGAAGGCCTTCGTCTTTTGCTTCTAAAAGAAGCACAATTAATGTATTTTGCATATACCAATTTTCTCCAATTTAAAAGAGAGATACACTTAATATAATTTGTAGGAATATATACAGTTAAATTTAACTAGTACTAGATACATGTAGAAACTACGGTGTAAAAACGATAATTTCAAGTTGAAAAACCAACTTAACCCAACTTCGGAAAAAGAAGCAATGACCTATTTTGTGTTGGAGCGAGCTCTAAGGATCTTTTTTTCATCAATTTTTTAATTTTTTAATACTTTTTTTTATCTTTAACAAAGTTCAATAGTATCTAATCAAATTGAAACGAACCAAACTAGTACAATTTGAAAAATTTATATTCTAATTTTCAAAATCACAAAGTATATTATTAATTTTTTAAAAAATTATTCAAGCTTTTTTGGATCTGCAATGAGAACTCCAAACTGATCCAAATAAACTTGGAAAAAAAACCTGAAATCCAAGCAACCCCCAAAGTATCTAGAGCTGGATCATGTCAGTTTTTGTTTTGTTTTGTTTCTTTTTGGCACAATCTGCTTTTAAACATTTAACAAGTAGATATAATGAATTTAATGACTGATAAAAGAAAAGCTAGTACAAGAGTCGTCCTTGTTGATCTTTAAAAAAAATGAGACGAGAATAATTGTCAAACTACTAAAAATTAGTAGACCCGGAAAAAAAATAGATACCACCATGTTCATTAAACAAATAAAGATGATCATCTATAAATTCATCATATGACAAAATCTTCAGCAGCAAAAAATATATTAGGTACAAAATTGTGGTTTACATCAGAGATCACAATGGGTAGGTACCAAGTCTGGAGAGGGGAAACAAACAGGGAAGGAGAAGTTGGATGCCTTCTTTCGTTGTAGAAATGCCACCACTCTGTTTAGCAAGTTTAGGCCAAAAACTATTTCTTCGCAATATATTTTGATTGTGATATTTAATGGTTCTGAGAACTTGCCCTCAGCCAAGATAGTAAACAAGACTGGCTTTGAGCTACTCAATAATTGCCCACTGAAACGGAAGCACAAACCGGATGCATCATCAATGTTAAAAGAAACTGGGATGTCGGCACTCACAAGGGAAACATTAGAATTGCTTAGAACCTTAGATGCTAGAATTTTAGAAACTAGAATAATTTTATCCGAATCAAATGAATTGTCAATCTTCTCCATGTGATCCTTGAATATGCACCTGTTACATAATTTTGGAATATTAGCTAAACTTAATACAGCAGGGAAAGAAAGTATGATAGCTGAAAAAGTGGCATTTTAATTTCATACAAACTATAAACTTTTTTTATTTCAATACTGAGAAATGCTTTGTCATTCTATGTTTTCTATGTTCCAGGTAATCACACTATAAGACTACGCCATCCTCTATCATAACCTAATTATTAGGTAAATCATCTAACTCTTTCTATTGCCCAAGAATACCAAAATAATGGCATTATCAAGCAAAAGATTTTATAACCTGTTACAATCCCGTTGATATATGAACCAGCAGTATCGTGATATTTCTATATGTGCACATGAAAGAAGTGTATATTTGTATGTCTGAAGTAATCCACAAGGGCAGTAATATGAAATATGAGGGCACATCTATACCATGCGGTTAGACATTTTGTGAGATATGAATATTACTGACACTTGCATTTTGTCGAAAACTTTTTCCCATTGCATAACACAGCTAACTTGAATGGCAAAAGATGATGATGAAAACACACTTGAATGACTTTCTTCACCCTTTGACTTGGATCTAAGGATGCAATCTCTTCAAAAGAAAGCAAAGCTGGTATATTATCTGTTGATGGTGGGCTATGGAAGAAAAAAATGGAACATGTGAGTTTATAAAAGTAATATGAGCAACAAAAAATTCCACAAGATGTAATTACTACTAGACTGGAAATAAGAGTCCAAATCAAATAGTGCAAAGAAAATGATGAGAAATGGGGCAGATAAATACCTTTCAGGTTCTCCCATCACTTGATCTGAAGATTCCACACCCAAAGTAGACTCCCCATCTTTCAATGCTATATTTACTAATGGTTCAGAAGAGCAGTTCTCGAGAAAAACTTCAAGAAGTACTAAGATTGGGGATATAGTTGAAATTTCATATGAAAATGCATATTCTACTCTCAAGCCATTGCCAGTTGTAGGATGGAGAAGAGTGTGGAGCATTGGTCTAACAGTACAATTAAGATTGTTAATTGATATTCTGCCAGAAGAAGGCTGTGGAGGCTTTTTTACTGAAGTAGAAGCTGGTTGCTCATCCAGCCATGATTCCAGTGCTGACTTAGACATCGACTCTGCCAAATCTGTAGAGATGAATGAAGACAATTTTCCCTTGGAACTTTGACTTGCAAGATCGTAATCAACGCTAGCATCAGAAACATTAATTAGGGCTTTTTCTTTGTCTGGTTGGTGGCACTTAATTTGAATCCTGCAAGTGTCAATAATTTTAAAAAATTAACCTCAGCTAAATCAATTTAGTCTGCATGTTCAGCAAGGGTGAAATAGTCTAGTTCACCCGTCTACATGCAAGTGGAAGTGTTAATACTTAATAATATAAATGAATAGATTGTGCTCCTTTTTAATAGCTTAAGATTTGGGGAAAGTTGGAAATTTTATCCAAGTAAACAATGACAAAGATTAAACAAACAAAGACAACAACAAAATGGGAGAATCATACAATACAATAGTAAATAAAATTTCAAGATTGTTATCTCCAAATCAAACAGATTGCAAGAAAGAACAAAATTATCCAACTGTAGATATCAATACAGATAATAGACTGTCATGCTAAATCCTAAATATGACGGCAACAAATAATCCACTCAAGTGTAACACCAAGACAACAAATACAGATATTTCGAAGTTGACCTTGGCGGAAGTATTTAGGATCTGAAACTTTGTCTCAACCTCCTCCGAAGTAAAACACCATGCGAGATACTTCAGTATACTTGGTACTACTTTGGGAATAATCTGTCCAACAGAGCTGTACTCTCCTATAATCCAAATAATCAATGCGCGTGCTGCAGGGTCTTTTATTCTGTCCAAGTGGCAAGTCAATCGGACAATCACCTTCAATTGTAACAAATGAAGAGAGTAAAAGCATGTAGTAGATGTAACCAGCGACATAAATCTAGAATTCTGAACATATAAATAAAAATGAACCAGAAAATAGTAAGGTCTAATATCAAAGCAACACTCATGGTGAATTCATTCAACCTTTGTGAGCAGAATTTAATAATATATTTTGCAGCTCCGAAGCAACAATAGATATCAAAATATGAACTAAAATCACATTAAAATAGTTTCTAGGTGTGTAGATCTTATGAAGTTGGGTTTCAAGGGAAAAAAACTAAAGAGAGACCTGGCTTGAGCTTTACAAGAAATCTGAACACAAGACCTCTACATGTTTATCTAAACTTTAGTAACTTAAACTTCCAGTATAAACTAGTTTTGTCCACATATCCACTGTTTCCAACTAAATAATTATCTTAGGTCCATAAAACATTTATCCACAAGCACAGATCAGATCAGATCAGATCAGATCCAATCCAAGTAATTGATTAAGAGTTGCAGTCTGTAAGAAAAAAAAAACAATAAGGGGGAAATAAATGACAACTCTAGGCTGAAGGATTTAGAAACAACTGCACCAATATAGCAAACATAATATCCCAGTGGGATTCATGAAATAACAAGGGAAAACAAGTGAAGCTTCTAATGCTTAAGCCAGATGGCAGATGAAATATCTCAGTGGCATCATAACTAGTGTTTATGAACTGAACTCATCAAGGAATGGTCTGAAAAGTAGAATGATAATCCGGCTAGCTACCTTCTCATAACTAGTTGGATCTTGCTTATGAACGTGTTTTTGGTATGGCCGAGAAAGTTCATAAGGGAATTAAATTCATGGGAAGTAATGAAGTATAAGAAGATACAGGAACTAACCTATTGTGTTAACCAAAAGTTACCTTAGTGTACTGCAATCAAAATTTAATTTGAAACCCAATTCACCATTATGTTACTTATTTGTGACAAGCCCCAGCTGGCTCAATTCAGGTCATGTTTTTAGGTCTAGTTGGATTTGATCCAAAACTAAAACTAGCCCCCAACTTGAAATATCCTTAGTGTACACGTCTATTTTTCAGAATTTCCAACATAAATTCTTTAAAGATAAATTATTCCAACATTTAAACTTGATATCTTGTTCAACATCTGTAGTAAAATATTTTAGATTATTATTCAAGATTTTTGATCTCTTAGTAATACTGTTTCTCTTAACTTTATAATTTTGTTTCCTGGTACAGAATGATAATTCTTATCACTCATTTAATTTAGGATCTTCAAGATAATTGTATAAACTTTTGAAAGATATGTAATTTAAGTTACTGTAAAACTGGATTCAATTGGGAACTACTATAAGATAGCTTTAGGTATTATATTCTGCAGCTGTATACCTAAACATGGATTGAGTCCATCTATTTGAATCTTATTTTATATAGTGTGCAAGTCTCTCTCCTTCCAGTTTTTCAGTTGCATGCTGCTTTCTTATTTTTCACATTTACAGTCATCACAAAATCTGCAGATGCACAGAGAATGGAAGTATCATCCGCAAAATCCTCACAGTATTCTCTTTCCGTTGTGCTCATAAAATTAGTCATATAACTGTTTATTACTTTATTTGGTTGCTGATATTAGTAACTGGCAGCAATTCATTTCACTCAATCCCACTAGATTGACATGTTACTTCATTGCACTGCTAAATTTTACTAGGTTAGCAATGTATTGGCTCTTTGCTGGAATTACTAAATGACTTATAGGAGCCATTTTAATCATGTGTACAACAGTGCTAGAAGTAAAGGTAAGCATGCATACAAGACGCTGTAAGCATGAATTACTAACCCATCTTGTTTCTCTTGTTTACAAGCTGGTATTCCTGATCTGACATATTTACTGCATCTGTTTCAACATTAAAACAGAGGAATGGGTAATTTGTGATCTCTTAATTTCACAATACTTTGCTACAGAAAATGTGCATAACTTAGGTATAGAAAATGCTGATTAACTGGAAGAGATATCCTGAATTCCAACTCGTCATCGAGCACCAAACAGGTCCCTTGTATGTTCATTTTTCATTTTGTGCACTAATCACATTCTTGGCTGAAGATTAAAGATTAGAACATCCAATCAAGGGTTTGAAGCTAAGATTAGAACATCCAAGAAATGCCTAAAATCCAAGAATTAGAACATCCAAGAAATGCCTCGTTTGAAGATAAGATTGAATCGTGTTGATCAGCCTTTGTGGGGAAGTCATGAGTTCATTCCTATATCTTAATCTTCACCAAGTTACAGAAAATCCAAGAAAATATTCTAACCAAGAAATTACAGAAAATATAATGTACACCTCCCTGGAATGCCGTGCTTCTTCCTCCGTCTCTCCGGATGAAGCCCTACCCCTTTTCGTTCCCCTCCCTGCAGCTGTGATGTCATTCATCCTCCTCGCAATGCCGGTAAACGGAATCAGTTTCTGCGCTGCCGCCTTTTCTTGCTGATCGCCGAGGAACTCAGAAAAGAACACGATGTTTTGCGTCGGCTGATGATGGCAAGATCCGCTCGGCAGAGAAGAAGGGCTCGCGACGTCCACATCCATGTCTTCGTCGTCCAGCAATCTTCTCCCCACGCCGGTGAAGGGCACATTATCTTTCTCCCTCTCGCCGCGTTCATGGTCCACGCCATTGACGAAATCGGAAAAGAACACGGGCTTACCTGTAATCCGACGGCACCGACTGCTCGGGGGAGAGGAAGATAATGTAGAACGCATGACGACGTCTGCTTCTTGCAACGTTCTTGCTGCGCCGGTGAAGGGTGCATACGAATCCAACGCTCCCTTCTCGTTGCCGTTGACGAAATCAGAAAAGAATAAGAGACGATGGGAAGATCGGCTCGGGGAAGAAGAAGAAGACGACGAGGGACGAGGCGGGGACATCTATGTCCATGGCTTCATCATCCTGCAATCTTCTCGCTACCCCGGTGGATGGTGCAAACTTGGAATCCATGAGAGTGGAGATCGAGATCACCCTCTCTTGCAATCTGTGTGAGGCACGCCGGAATCGGAACCCCAATCTCATGGGAGTGAAGCGAAGGCGAAGGTGAAGAAAGGGCGAACTCGAAACAGAAGAAATTAGTATT
Source organism: Canna indica (assembly GCA_034359265.1). NCBI lineage: Eukaryota > Viridiplantae > Streptophyta > Magnoliopsida > Zingiberales > Cannaceae > Canna > Canna indica. The sequence continues at coordinate 71,255,955 of CP136894.1, read as the reverse complement.
ATTTTTCATTAATATATATAATGGGGAGTCAAACGGAGAAATTAGTATTATTTTTTATTAATATAAAGGGTAATGCATTTCTTTTCGAATAAATTATATGAGTCTCCGATATGCATGACACGTCACAGTCCACCACAAAGAGATGTGATTTCCAATTGCTTGGCCATGTAATTCTATAAGATATTTGACTGATGACTAATTTGCTGATAATTCAGATTCCGGAATCTTTTATTTATTTTCTGGTTTAGCACTCATGCACAGTTACTTATATTTGTAGGCTATGTGAATCGATTTTACTATGTTTGCATGTCCAAGTCGAGAGCAAAAGGAATTGGTGGCCGAGAAGGTGGTGACGTCGACGAGCAATCGAATCATTGAACTGATGGCCGGCGAGGCAGCAACGAAGGCATAGACATTGTGGCACGAGGTCCCCAGTCGCGGACTTCGACTCACATAGACGTGGAGACAGACACATGTCTAAGTCATTAAAGAGAAACTCATTTTGACTGTAGTAACACTCTTATAACGGCAGAGTCCATCTCATAAGAATTTACAACTGAGTACTACTTCACCCCTTTTAAAGTCAAGCTCAGGTTGTGCATCAACAATTTTACTGCTTTGTTGAAACCCAGAGACAATTGGTTCAGGATAGGATTTATGCTTCGTGGATAAGGGCAGCACCCAATTGGAGGGACATCACCTTTACCAAATTTCCTTACTCCAAGATTATATAACGTCTTCCATGTTAATAATATGTAATCAGCAATAAGTAGATAGAACATAAATATTGCATTAATGAGAATAAAATTTTACTATGTTTTTTAGCAAAAGGAACCGATGGTCGAGAAGGTGGTGACGGGCGACGAACGATCGAATAATTGAATCGATGGTCGGCAAGGCAGCGACGAAAGCATAAACATTGCGGCACGAGGTCCCCAGTCACGACTCAAACTCACATAGACACCGGTTGGTTTATGTACAAGTGGTCAGCGGAGAAAAGCCGTCGCTGATAATTTCCTTAGTTTATGTATTTCTGCAAACCGGTTGGTTTTATAAATTGTACAAGTTTTGTGGTATTTTTTAAAGTTGTCAAGGTTGGGTTAGGCTGTAGAGTACGGGTGGTACTCTGGCCGGTCAAGTCCGGGTTTGGGGTGTGACACGTGCACAAAACTTCGACGTAGAGTTTAGGAGTTTAGGCGGAAAAATTTCGACGTTGACGTCGAAATATTTTTTTTTAAAAAAATTCTAAGTTTAAAAATTTCGACGCTTGCTACAGGCATTGAAGACTTTTCGACGCCTATTGCAGGCATTGAAACGCGTCTGGAGCGGGCTCACTAGCGTGCGCCCACACCATCCGTGTTACGCCCCGCCTAAGTTTATCCCTAGAGAAGGGACCTCACCTAGGTGGAGCACAACCTACAACTAAACCACAAAATACACCAGAAAATCTCAACAAGAACAACTGAAATCTTCTTTTCAACAAGAAGTTCTCTAAACAAATGTTCAACATCAATCTAAATACAACTAAGAAAACAACTAAACATCGGATGACGTCTCCTCCTCCCGGACTCTAGCTACCCAACTTCAACTACCAACGTACTTGCAAATTCGAAGCAACAACAAACAACATCAACGGGAAGCTGAGTAGGTGTATCAAAATTTCTAACAATAAGGACTACAATCATGATGTGATGATATTGTCAAATGCAACAATATACAACTTTGCAATTGAATGCAATATGTCAACAACAAGACACATTTTCACCTATCAACTAATGCAATTCATACCAATCAAGAGCGCAATGGACAAATAGGTTTCCCCTGCGCTTTCCCACCTCCGAGAGTGACACCTCAAGCCTGCTCCAGCAAGAGATCCGACTATCCATAAAGGTAGTCTGCCGACGTCTAACACATCGACGCCGAACACGCACCCGTGTGGTAAATAGGTGATCACCGGTGTCACTTGCCCAACACCTCGGGCAATAAATCAACAATGTCCAGGGCCTCTGCCCAATAAAAGATCAACACTACAACATGATGAGAAATCACAACTGATCTACGAAGCTAACAATAATAAATATTACAACAAACAATCAACTGAAGATGCAACCAAATAATTCATGCTAGCAAATACAACTTATGACAACGTTAATACTACAATGGGCACCATACTCAAATAACATTAATAAATAACAACTCTAATCAGACTCATGCAATTATCAACAAGGTATGTCCAACAAAATAATGCAACATGAGATCAACAGAATACAGAGGCAATTCAAGCGAATAGAGACAAAGGATAAAACCGTCATTTTACTCATTCAACATTCATCGGCTACAACAGGAGTCAACTCACACCCAACACAACTATGTATACTCTAAATCACCACCGAACATAGAATACCACTATTCTACATTATTTAATTATTTATCAAATTAAAATAATAACTCATAACTATGAAATAACACTGAAACATAGAAAAGACTTACCAGATGAACTTTGATCATAGAAGCCCCCTCTAAAATAATATTTACAATAAGGTCGCTATAATTTTCCAGGTCATAAAAGTTCGCCCGCACCGTCGTCGCGGTCTTGCGGGCGCACGAGCCAACGACCCTTGGCGAGCGCTCCGATGGGCTTTGCCCAAGTGAAGGGGCAGGATATTTCCCGCCTCTGATTTTTTTTAAAAAAAATTAAAATTTTCCCCTCAGGTTCTCTTCTTTATATACTTTTTTTCTTTTTTTCTTCTTCTTCTTCGTTTCATCATCTTCTTTTTCTTCATATCTTTTTTTCTTTCCCATTCTTTCTTCTTTCTCTTCTATTTTTCCTTCATCTAATTTTTCTTCTTCTTTTTTCAGGTTATCAAAAATTTTCAAGTCATCGAATTTTTTAGGTTACCATCTAATTTTTCAGGTTAAAAAATATTAATTAAATTGGATTGTGCCACATGATTATTTAATTATTTTAGTAAATTATATATCAAAGATTAAATTTGAATTCAATTTGAGAAATTAACTATTTTAGGTTTGTTCGATATGATGGGTTAGCTAGTATACTTTAAAAAACACATTTCAATAGTACGTTCAAATTATGTTTTTTATTCCCATGCTTCTATGTGGGAATCCATTAAGTTAATTCGGTTGCCCCTCTCCTCCTATGATGATGCATGGGTTTAGGAAATGGAGATTAATGAGTATGTTGCTACAAGTAGTGCTTAGTTATTTCTTAGAAGTCGTAACCTTCACGAACTTAGCAATTATGTCCCTTGCCTAGTCTATGGCAACTTAAGCTGCCTCCAAAAGTTCTGAACTTCCTTTGAAATCTTCTGCATAATAGATTACCTACCATATCCTATTTGTGCCATATTGGTCTTCTTAATATCTTTGTTTGTCCTTTGTGTCCATCTAATACTACTAATGAGACTATTGAACACATTTTTTTTCTTATGCCCTTATATTAATTCAGTTTGGTCCATTCTTCAATCTTGAACTGATTTTCCGTAAAATAATCAAAATTCTTGGTTGAATGGAGGTTGGCTCAGGTTGCCCAATAGCCCGGCTGGGACTCTGTCTATTAAGACTCTAATTGTTATTACCTATTGGTTTACTTGGTACGTTAAAAATGAGATGATATACTTATTAGGCGGCATTCTCCTCTTAATCTCATGCTCAAAATAATTTCATTTGCTTGTCGGTTTAATAAAACTCAAGCTCCTGAGGAAATTTCAATTTACGTTCTAATTCTAATTTACTTAATTGGATTCCCTCGGATGGAACCTGGATTAAATTAAACTGTGATAGCTCTTTTTTAAACTCACAAGCTGGCATTGGCTTTATTGTTAGGAACAATTTGGGTGACTACATTTACTTTGCTAATCACTATTTTGATTCTATCATTTCATCGGCTTTTGCAGAGGCTCTTTCTATCCTACATGCCATCCAGTTTGCTCATCGAAAGTTTGACTTGGTCATTATTGAATCTGATTGATGGTTGGTTATTCAGGCTATTCAAGGTCAATGTACAGTAGTCCCTTCGAAGCTGCAGCACATTGTATCTCAATTTCAATCATTAGCCTATAGATATTGTAATAAAGTCTCTCATTGGGCGGCAAATCGAGCACGTAGTCTTAAAGAGTCCAAAGTATGGACTTCTATTCGACTCCGGAGCTCAATAATATTTTTTTACCAGGACTGCTCTAATCCTTCCCATACGTAGTTAATGAACTTTTTATTTTTTAGGTAAAAAAAAATTATATTTTTTTCATTTACATAAATCAAAAATTATTTTTTGTTAATTTAATTTTAAAATCTAAGGCGGTTCCATTTAGCTGCTTTTTTTCTTCAGGTATTAGCAAATTGATAATTAGAGTGATCATGTCCGAGCTGAGTAGGAAGCATAGGAATGCAAAGTTCGAAGCTTGGGTTTGTTTCTATTGGGACTGGTCCTTTCGGAATTCCCAAGTATAGAGTTTCTATGTTTGTTTTTTAATTAGCTATCCACGTTTATCAGTTTATTGGATAATGATTTGTTTTTTAGTTCTGAATGTTTAGCTCTCCAACAATACTTTTAACTTCATCTTTCGTTTTTGCTGAATCTAGAGATCTGCTATGAATTTGGTTAAGGTTATAACCCTAAATCTAAAGATGTCTTATCTTCTCAAATTAAAAAAAGAAAGAAGGTATCTTTTCATCTATGATTAAACTAATGTAGCTTTTCTTTTTTTTGGAGATTGAATTAATTGCATATTTTTGTTTATAGGAGATATTGTGGATTGGTTGTGATATTGTCTTCTTGAGAAAAAAAATGTATTAGTGTATGATTAAGAGCAGTTGCTACCGAATGGTTGCTTGTCTTAAATTTCATTCTTACTTTAATACTCCCTGGGAACATTCAAGGATTGATTTTGTCAATGGTTTGGATGAAATGAAATGTCTATTTGTAAAAATTTCCTGCTACAAATATGGTAGATGTTTCTTTGAGTACAATATTGCCTTCATGAATCATGAAATAATTGTGGTTGACTAATTATCTTGGTTTGGTTTGGTTTGGGATCTCAGTCCATGGAGTGGTCTGCTGCAAGCTTTCCATTTATAATTTGTTTATTTACTTCTGTAGTTTATCAGGAGATGTACGCTGTCTCATGCTTATGAGTGAACTCCAAAAGCGCTAGCAGGGACAGAAAGAAGTTGAGTGGTTCAAGTAGTAACAGGTTTGCAGCATCTGTGCCTTCGACACCTAGTAGTGAAGATGATATCTTGCAGTCAGTGAATGTAATGAGTTTTACGTTCAATGAACTGAAGACAGTATAGTAATATAGGGGTATATTTGTAAATATACTCTTACTTAAGGACTTTTGTGTAAATTGTTATAGTATTAATAAAAGTAGGATTAATAGAAAGGTGACCTAACCCTATAGGTTAATTACTCTTTTTTCATCTTCCACAAAGCAACTTGGTATTAGAGCCGCCGTTCACACATCCTGAAGTGCTTGGAAATCCAAAAAATTATTCTGCACCTGCGGCGTGCGGATTCCTTAGCCGCGCCTGCCGCTGCATCAAGCAACGCGCTGCGAGACACACGCGCCCCAAGCGGTGCACGGCGCACCAAGTGCCGTAATGCAGCGCACCTTCACCAAGCAGCGCAAGGCAATGTCCTTCAAGCAAATTTTTTTTCTTCACATCGGGAGACACGCATACCGAGGAGCTAGCTTTAGGCAGCACAGGTATACATCCTATATTTGTTTCAAATTTCCTTCTCTCATTTGAAAGGTGACAACAACTTTATTCTACAAAGTCAGCTTATATATATTTTATTTTTAGAAATATGTGCAATGAGATGAAGAAAAATCTAAGCCTTTAAAGATTTAATTTGATGCTATAATTATCTTGTAGATCCGGGATTTCGTTCGAAATTCCCTCTCTTACGAATAGCCCTATGAAATTAGATGGATCATCTACTTATTTAATGTGGACTCGAAGTGTGCGACTGTTTATTAGAGCCCGTCGTCTTGAGGGGTATCTCACCGGGAGTAAAGTACAGTTAGCAAATAGAAACAATGCACATTGGGAGTCAGAGAACTCTCTTGTTATGTCTTGGCTTCTAAATTATATGACTCTGGATATTGGTCAGGGATTCACATTTTTCAATACAACCAACGAAATTTGGGAAGCTATTTCATCAACTTACTCTCAAATAGGGAATTCAGTGCAAGCTTATGAGATTTAGTGTAAAATTCGTCAAGTAATACAAAGTAATATGTTAGTTACTGCTTATGTGGCTGAGCTTAGACAAATTCTTAGGAGAGGAGATACATTGCCTACACTTCAGCAAGTTTTTTCCATTGTTCAAAGTGAGGAGACTCGGAGAAGGATTATGTGGAGCCTAATAACTCACCAGTACCATCACATCCATCTGCACTAGTAGTTCAGCCTTGTAAAAGAACTGAAAGAGAACAAATGAAGTGTGATCATTGTCATAGGCCTGGTCACATTAAAGATACATGTTGGCAGTTACATGGTAGACCTCGAGGAGGTGGACATGGCGGATGTCGTGGTGGAAGATTTCGGAGTCGAACTCGTGGGAGTCGAACTAATCATTCCGTTGATAACTCCTCAATGTCATGTTACAAACTCTCAAATAGTTCATGGCAAAGCTTGATCCCACCTCTACTGGAGAGAACTCCTCCTCCACAGGTTCAGCTAGTCAACCTTCTTCTTCCATACACCACTCTCATTTTGCACAATTAGGTATTCTACATAGTGCATTAAATTGTACTCAAATTTCACCATCATCCTGGATTATAGATTTGGGTGCATCAAATTATATGACAGGTTCCTCTAGTTCACTCCAGAAAATTGGAGGTCAAACATAACCCTGCCCGAAACAATGAGTTCTTGCGTACATCGTTGGGAGGATAATAACCCTGAAGTCACAAGGGGTTGTGAACGATGCACGTGCTGCAAAGAACTTACTAATCCAAGGATGAGGGCACACTGCAGGAACTGCCTGCTGACAGTCTGCCCTATGTGTTCACGGTTCAATATAGGCAGAAAACTCAACATTATCAAGTCTAACTTCCTACCTTACAGCGATAAAGATAGCTTGATCAGAGAATTACTAGAATACACATGGTATTTGCTAGCGGAAGTTGACCATATTACTGAAGAAAATACAAGTTTGAAGAAGGAAATTGAGGCCCTTAAAACAAAACAAGATATTGAGGACCTAGAAGAGGAATTTCACAACCTGACCATGGAAGAAGACAATAGGAAGCGGAAGGGAAAAGAACCACTACAAGAAGAATATGAGCAACCAATACCAAATAGACCAACTGGTATAGTATTCAAGAAATCTGAGTCTGAGTCAGCACACCAACTAGTAGCAGAAATTTCTGAAGAATTTGCTACGCTGGCAGATAAAATAGACCATCCAAAAGGCAAAAGAATACTGAATAGACTATACAACATGGTTATCATTATGGAAATTCCCAATGTCAAGCCATTTAAGATACAAGCCATATTGGATACGGGAGCCACGGTATGTTATATAGACCAAGATTCGGTCCCAGCAGAAGCACTGGAACCAAGCACCTATCCAATTCAAATTAATGGCGTTAATTCCCAACAGATTGCCAGTTTAAAGCTAAGGAACGGGTTCATGTCAATAGAAGAAAATAAGTTCAAGATACCGTTCACTTACGCCTTCCCTATGAGTAAAAAGGATGACATTCAGATGCTGGTGGGATGTAACTTCATCCGCGCTATGCAAGGGGGAGGTGGAAAATCGCGTTGCTGCGGAGCGTAGGATCGATTTCTCAAACTTTTCACTGGTCGTTAAAGACGCGGGAGCAGAATGAGATTGTGGAGGAGACAAATTTTCAAAGGAAAGCTTAACACTCGTAGATTGAAAGCTTGAAGATTACAAACTTAGAAGGAGAAGTAGAACTTCTGATATTTTCCAATGTGTTCTGCACTCTCGTCTAGGTAGGTTTATATAGACAAAGGGGGGAATTCTCCAGATGAAGCTCAATAATTGCAACGCGGGTGCTCATTGGGCCCCATCGTCCGTTGCATTATATTGGTCATCTACAGTAGGATAAGATTCCCTTCACTTATTGTACACACTTTACAGCTAGAAAGAAACTGTGACATGACAAGACACCACTTGTTCCATTAATTGTCATCCTTTTGAGATTCGTTCTTATCGCTTCGCCTTAGTGGATGTTACTTTCTCTGCTGCTGCAGAGCATCTTGTGACACATCGTTAGGTTATTGACGTGATGACTGACGGGCCCTAATGCGTCTTCGGCCCAGTTGCTCTTTGTTGGTCCTCCTTTGTGTCCTTGTACCCAATGGCCTTTTGCTGCTTCTTGTTCAAGCCTAGCCTTCTGGAGATGAGCTATGGCTAGTAATTTTCCTACTTCGTCAATGGCCCTAATTGTCTGAGCATGATGAATCTCATGAATCACTTCCGTCCATTGGCGTTGTTTGTCAGTTGTTCTTGGGTATCTGAACATTAATTTCCCCGTAAGGCGTTCGAGTTCCTCTAGGCCCGTTGCTCCGCTGAGGACTGCCCAGCGTTGAGCTAATGTGATGTCCTTCTTCGCATTCTGTGCAGTGTGGTTAATTGCCACGAGTTCCTTCAATGTATCAAAAATCATCTGCAAAAATAGAAAAACTAATTAAGGTAACTGCGAACATTTGTTAAGGGGGTTTTCGCTTCCCCCGACTTTCCTTTGTTTAGTCGGCATCATAAGTTGGATATTTCCCTTTTCTCAGGGTGTCATAATCTAGTTGTTCAGGCGGATATGGTCTTCTTTCCTGTTCATGTTCTCTTGTTTTTGAGCATTCTGGTTGCTCTTGATTTTGCCTCCAAGAATCTTGTTGTTGTGACCATGTTCGTATCCGGATGTCTTCTTCATCTTTTCTTGTAGGGCTTTCAAGACGTTTTGTGGGTATAGTCATGCTTGGTTCTTCATAGCGTGCTACTCGAAGTATGATGTCCTCGATTTCCTCATATTCATCCCAATATGGGATGTCTTCCCATCGTAGGGGTGGGTTTGGTAGTTCTGGGTTTAGGGTTTAGGGTTATAGTTTCCTGGTGGGTACATAGCTGGACCCATAATTGGCTCTTTGGGAAGCCTGGTTACTGATGACCCAGCTGTTGTTGCCGTAGTGAAGGCTGACTCTACTCGCTTATCATCAACCACCTTCTCCGTTAGTTTTTTGAATAAAGGATATTCCATCTCTGCGGCGTAAGCCGTTTCCTCATTATACAGTTGAAATTGTTGGAAACGTGTTTCAAAATCATCTTCCTCGTCTTCCTCGGCCTCAGAATATTCATTGTCACAGCAAAAATTTGTAAAAATGTCGTCTGTGGTGCGACGACGATCAACATCCTCCTTTATTTCATATTTTCCCTATTCAGGTAGAGATAAAGTTCCTATAGCTGATGGTTCTTTTGCCCATATTTCTGGAAAAGGTGCCATCACTATTACTCTATCTCTACATTTATCGTTAGTCATACATGTTCCTCGTTTTCCTAACAACCTCTTATCAATTAGTTCAATCACCAAGGCTCTCAATGGTATAGTAACATTCTTCCCTACTGATTGTTTGTTTCAGAAGAAGCTTGTGACGAAGGAGACGATTGGATCTGGTAGAATGCATGATGGTCTCTATCAACGGGATAATCTTAGCAGTCCCAATGAAGTCGGATATATGGTCTCTTCTGCAACAAGTGCACTGGAGGAATTGCAGTTACATCATCGTCAATTTTGACATTTTTCTTTTTCAATTATAGCTAGGCAGTTTTCTTTCTCTCTACAAATTATGCAATAATGACCAATTGATTTGTGATGCACGTGAGTATGCTAAACATACAAGTAGTATCTATTCTGCTTCTGAAAATCATAGTCAATCTCCTTTTGATGTTATTCACACTGATGTTTTGGGATCCTGCCATGTTACTTCTCTTTCTGGGCATAAATGGTTCATTACCTTTATTGATTGTTTTCGTCGAACAACTTGGGTTTATTTGGTAAAGAGTAAAGATGAAGTGTTGCGATGTTTTAAAGCATTTCACATGATGATAGAAACTCAAATAATGGGATTAAAACACTGATACATAAAACACTGGCAAAGAGTTTCAGGACTATTTGTTAGCTAATGGGATTCTTCATCAAACCGCTTGTGTTGATACACCTACTCAAAATGGTGTGGCAGAAAGAAAGAATCGTCACCTATTGGAAGTCACTCGATCTTTACTCTTTACCATGAACATGCCAAAGTCTTTTTGGAGAGAAGCCGTTTTGACAACTGCTTATTTAATTAATCTCATGCTGCTTCGGACCTTGGAGTTCAAGTCACCGACCACTTGAATGTCTTATTGGAGTTACGACTTTCATTGTACCTCCTAAGATATTTGGGTGTGTTTGTTTTGTACGTGATCATCGCCCCTCACTTGGTAAACTTGAACATCGTTCCTTGAAATGTGTATTTGTTGGATATTTAGCTACTAAAAAAGGTTACAAGTGTTATTTCCCACCTCAAAAGAAGATGTTTGCGAGTATGGATGTAACCTTCATAGAGACAGAGGCATACTATTTATCCGATCAGAATTTGGTAAATATTGTCCCTCCATCTCCCTCTACAATATCAGATGAGTTCCTCTACTCACCATATTCATGTCCCGAGATACCACATTGTGATGGGGAGTCATCTAGAGTTCAAGAAGAGCCGCACATAGCTGCAAAAGATGGAGGAAATGACAATGGAGTATCTATTCAGGGGGAGCAATACGTCTGTAATTCTTGCTTCACATGGTGATACTAAGACCACTCTGCATTCTCCTAGAGTTCAAGAATCTCCTCATGTTACATCTTCAGATGATCCTGACCTTGGTAACATCTCATCTCCTTGTTCTTCTTTAGATTTACCTATTGCCATTCGTAAAGGTTCTCGCCACCATGTCTTTCCTTCTCGTTACCGTTATGACATCTCTCATTATGTTTCCTATAAGTCTTAGTCCTCTAGGTATAAATGCTTCATTACATCATTATCTGAAGTCACCATTCCCTCAAATTGGAAGGTTGCCATAGTGGACCCGAGGTGGAAAGAAGCCATGTTAGTGAAAGCCTTAGCCAAGAACCAAACTTTGGAGCTTGTACCACTGCCAAAAGGAAAACGACCTGTGGGGCGCAAATGGGTGTATACCGTGAAACAAACACCAGAAGGAAAGGTTGATCGTTTTAAAGATTGTTTGGTTGCAAAGGGGTACACTCAGACATACAATATTGATTATGATGAAACATTTGCTCCTGTTGCTAAGATGAATACTATTCAGACTCTCATTTCATGTGTTGCGAATATTGGGTGGAAACTACATCAGTTGGATGTGAAGAATGCTTTTCTACATGGTGATTTACAAGAGGAAGTTGATATGGAGATTCCACCTGGGTTCGATAGCACAAATACTGTTGGGAAGGTTTGTCGACTACGACGATCACTCTATGGATTGAAACAGTCACCTCGTGCCTGGTTTGATAGATTTCGTCAAGTAATTCTTAGTATGGGGTATAAACAGAGCAACAATGATCATACTTTATTTTTCAAGCATAACCAAGGAAACGTGGCCATCCTCATTGTTTATGTTGATGACATAATTGTTACGGGGTATGATATTGATGAAACTATGAGCTTGAAGGCTTAGCTTGCACAAGTATTTGAAGTTAAAGACCTAGGGGAACTAAGATATTTCATAGGGATTGAAGTAGCACACTCATCGCATGATATTTTCTTATCTCAAAGAAAATATGTGCTAGACTTGTTGGCTGAAGCAGGAATGCTGGGTAGTAAGCCTACTCCAACTCCAATTGATCAGAATTTTCAACTTGTTAATAATGGTGGTAATTCCGTAGATCATGGGAGATATCAAAGACTAGTGGGAAGATTGATATATCTTTAACACACCAGACCAAATATTACATTTGTTGTGAGTGTTGTAAGTTGATACATGCACGATCTACGTGAGCAGCACATGGAAGCTGTGTATAAAATTCTAAGATATCTTAAAAGTTGTCTTGGTGGAGGCTTATTGTTTTCTCAACAAGGTAACTTGAAGATAGAATGTTACACAGATCTCGATTGGGCTAGATGTCTAGATGATCGTCGATCCACGTCTGGATATTGTATATTTGTCGGTGGCAACTTAGACACCTGGAGAAGTAAGAAACAAATAGTGGTTTCTCGTTCTAGTGCGGATGATGAATATCGAGCTATGTCTCAGGGTGTCTGTGAGTTGCTATGGTTGTAAAACCTCATGCAAGAGTTACATCTTAATTCACAATAACCGATTCGTCTTTTCTGTGATAATAAAGCTGCTATTGAAATTGTCCATAATCCTGTGCAACATGACAGAACGAAACACATAGAGTTTGATCGTCACTTCATCAAGGAGAAATTGGAGAACAGTGATATTTGCATTCCATTTGTTCGATCCTCTGAAAAGTTGGCTGATATTTTCAGCAAGGAGTTGAATAATATTTCATTTTCTTCTATTGTACGCAAGATGAGTTTAAATGATATATTTGTACCATCTTGAGGGGGAGTATTGTAATGTAGGGGTATATTTGAAAATATACTTTACTTGAAGACTTTTATGTAAATTGTTATAGTATTAATAAAAGCAGGATTAATAGAGAGGTGACCTAACCCTAGAGATTAATCACTCTCTTTTCATCTTCCACAAAACAACTGACAACCACTAGGAACTTCCAACCAGATAGTAAGTTAGGGGAGCTAGGGAGGCTTTGGTTCAGTGTTTAAGGGATGGATTGATGAACAAACTTTGGCAGCTACCAAACCTGGCACTGGATCGATTATTGCTGTGAAGAAGTTAAATCAGGAAGGCTTGTAAGGTCACAAGGAATGGTTGGTGAGTTTCCTTTTCCACTTCATTTGGTGCATCCGATCTTTTTCATTTTCTTTTGGCAATAACATGATCCGGATACTATGTTTATTCAGTTCGTAGATTTAAGAAATATATAAATTAGTGAGAGATGATCATGACCCTGCTCTGCATTTTGCGATAAATGTGTCAATTCTTTCAATTTATGACTAATTGAATGAGCAAATCCCACTATCTTGTAGGCAGAGGTAAATTACCTTGGTCAGTTGTCGCATCCTCATCTTATAAAGCTTATTTGATACTGCTTGGAGGATGAACAACGACCTCGTGTGTATGAATGTATGTCTCGCGGGAGCTTGGAGAACCATCTTTTTAGAAGTAAGTTAATTGGATAAATTGAAAACTAGGTGTTTACTTTCTACTTCTACAATAAATTTCTCCGAGGTTTTCCACCATCTATTGTTATTGAACTAGATGGTGCAGTGGATCATAATTCTTTGTAATTTGATGATGGCACATGAGGTTCATATTTTCAACCACTCTCTTGGAACCTCCGTATGAAGATCGCTCTGGGTGCTGCAAAAAGGGCTCGCATTTTTGCATAGCGACACCACAAGAGTCTTATATCGTGATTTTAAAAACTCTAACATTCTTCTAGATTCTGTAATGGTATGTTTGCTTCATTAGATAGGATTGGATATAATAGGATTGGATAATAAATGAGGGTGGATTGGATATAAATTTTTTAAATCCGGTATGCAGCGGATATAATATCTATTTTAAACTCATTTTCTTTTAATCCGTGCACTAAACAGCAATGGATATTAATCCATCCCCTATTATATCCTTCCTTATCCTATGATGCAAACATGCACTAAGTGATTTGGCTTTTGTCAATCTGTAAACCAACATAATTACAGACACTCACCATCTATTGTTCTTGTTCTATATATACATAACTACAATGGAAAACTCTCGGATTTTGGATGGGCAAAAGATGGCCTTGATGACGATGAAAGCCATGTCTCAACGAGTATCATGGGAACATATGGATATGCTACTCTTGAATACCTTGCAACAGGTGATCTTCTTGCACATGCTGAAGTTTCTCCTCCAGTGTTGGGAAAGTTGAAGTTGTAGTTTGGGTTGCTATTTATTTGCAAATTACTAACTCTTTGACACACACAATCATGATCCTAATGGTCAATTTTTTTAGTCATTTAGTTGATAATCTAACATGTAAATTAAATGGAAGGGAAATTGATGTTATTTTATGGAGTGTCCTAATTGAGAGTATATTCATTCTTTCTCATCTTAGTTTATTCATGGGCCTCCTGCATTGAAAAGATCATCCAATACAAGCTTATATGAGCATACTGAAGCATGACAAACTACTGATGCAAATTTTGTCAATTTTCATCTGTAAGGACATTTGAGTACCAAAAGCGATGTGTACAGCTTTGGAGTTGTTCTTCTAGAGATGTTGTCTGGCCGACGTGCCATAGACAAGAACCAACCACCTGGAGAGCACAATCTAGTGGACTGGGCATGGCCTAATCTTACAAGCAAGCGAAAGATCGATCTTCCGCATCATGGATTTATGATTGGAGGGGCAGTATTCACTGGAAGGAGCACAAAAGGCTGTCGTTCTCGCACTCCATTGTTTATCAACGGAACCAAGATACAGGCCAACAATGGATCAAGTGGTGTCTGCACTAGAACAGCTTTAGGATGCCCAAGACATGAGAAGAAATCCACGGTATGATCAAAAGACAAATGGCCAAAGCATTGGTGGCAATTCAAGCAGGTTGGTTAAGAGGAGATCAGAAGAAAATGTCAAAGGAGAGGTTGCTCATCCTACGCCCTCAGCTTCCCCATTTCACACTAAGTGAAGAGAAGTCTCATGTGATGCAACTTCTGAATTCTATTGTCATCTCTAATATAAGAAATTAAGATCTAATGTTTTATGTATTGTATTAAAAAAAGGAGATAATTTTATCCTTGTATCAATATTAGATATCAATTTTAATTGGCATAAGCAATTGAATTAACTTTCAAAAAAGAATCAAATGTCATGCCTATATCTTTTTTCTTTTCTTTTTTCATATTTATCTTTATTTGTTGGTCTGATTTGAAATTTGGTAATTTGGATCATTTGTTTGGTAATTTTATAATTTTACGGATGACTTGATGAATAGCCCATATATCCAGTATTCTCATTTATTAGTCCCACATTACCTGCTGCTTATTTGGAATGGATTACATATGTTGTCTCTATTTGGTCAAGAGGCACGACCTTACTTGAACACGATCTCTTCTATAGGCTCGTACAATTGTATCCTTGAGTGTAAAGGAGACAGACAGTTTAATCTGGTTGATGAATAATGACCACGTGATCAGAACGTGATTAATGGCTCAAATTCCTAAGGGATTGAAGCTGTAGATTATCGTTCCAAGATTTCGCCTTTCACGGGTGCAGCAAGAAGACTGTTGGACGTCGAACCAATAGATGTCGACGTCCCAGCAACATCTTCTTCTTGTTTATCCAGTTTATCCTCCTCGACGCAATCGACAAAATCTTTCCTGGGATGGTGTTCTTTTATGTATTCGTCGTCAATGCCGACGGGAAGGTAGGTTCGAAGGGCGCAACAAGAAGGTTGCAAGATGAGAACGTGGCCTTGCATTCTTCGCTATCTTCCCCTCCGACCATCTTCTTTTTTGATTTCCAAGAACACCCCTGCGAAAGGGCAAATGAAAATTACATGTTTGTGCCCTTATCTGGCGTGGGGAGAAGGTTGCTGGATGTCAGCTCAGAAATGGATGTGGACGACCCGTGGCCGAGTGGATATTGCCATCGTCATCCGACGGAAAACACAACTTTGCGTGCATGGAGGGAAACAAAGAGGGGTAGAGGGCTGCATCCACATTGACGGAGGAAGAAGAGGATCCTATGCTAGTCTGCATCCTTTAATAAATTTTGTTTGACTTGAAGAACGCAAGGCAGTGTCCTTCAAACGCAGATTTCTTTTCTTCACATCGGGCGACATGCGTACTGAGGAGCTAGCTTTAGGCAGCACGGGTATAGATCCTATATTTTGCTTCAAATTTCCTTCTCTCATTTGAAAGCTGACAACGTACAACTTTATTCTACAAAGTCAGCTTATATATTTTTTATTTTTTGAAATCTGTGCAATGAGATGAAGAAAAATCTAAACCTTTAAAGATTTAATTTGATGCTATAATTATCTTGTAGATCCGGGATTTCGTTCGAAATTCCCTCTCTTCAGATCAGCCCTATGAAATTAGATGGATCATCTACTTATTTAATGTGGACTCGAAGTGTGCGACTGTTTATTAGAGCCCATGGTCTCGATGGGTATCTCATCAGGAGTAAAGTACAGTCAGCAAATGGAGACAATGCACATTGGGAGTCAGACAACTCTCTTATTATGTCTTGGCTTCTAAACTCTATGACTTTGGAGATTGGTCAGGGATTCACATTTTTCAATACAGCCAACGAAATTTGGGAAGTTGTTTCACAAACTTATTCTCAGATTGGGAATTCTATGCAAGCTTATGAGATTCAGTGTAAAATTTATCAAGTAAGACAAAGTAATATATCAGTTACTGCATATGTGGCTGCACTTAGACGATTGTGGTCTGAGTTGGACTTTTATCGTCCATTCTAGGCCTTACATGCTGAGGATGCAATTCTACACAAAAAGTACATAGAAGAAGAATGCTTATTTGATTTTTTGGCAGGGCTGAATTCAGAATTTGACTCCATTAGAACACAAATTCTTAGGAGAGGATATACGTTGCCTACACTTCAGCAAGTTTTTTCCATTGTTCAAAGTGAGGAGACTCGGAGAAGGATTATGGTGGAGCCTAATAACTCACCAGTACCATCACATCGATCTGCACTAGTAGTTCAGCCTCGTGAAAGAACTGAAAGAGAACAAATGAAGTGTGATCATTGTCATAGGCCTGGTCACATTAAAGATACATGTTGGCAGTTACATGGTAGACCTCGAGGAGGTGCACTTGGTGGATGTCGTGGTGGAAGATTTGGGAGTCGAACTAATCATTTCGTTGATAACTCATCAATGTCAGTTGAAGTGTTAGAGACTTTCAAATAGCTCATGGCAAAGCTTGATCCCTCCTCTACTGGAGAGACCTCCTCCTCCACAGGTTCAGCTAGTCAACCTTCTTCTTCCATACACCACTCTCATTTTGCACAATTAGGTATTCTACATAGTGCATTAAATTGTACTCAGTTTCCACCATCATCCTGGATTATAGATTCGGGTGCATCAAATCATATGATGGGTTCCTCTAGTTTCTTTAATTCATATTTTCCCTGTTCAGGTAGCTAGAGATAAAGTTCGTATAGCTAATGGTTCTTTTGCCCCTCTTTCTGGAAAAGGTTCCATCACTATTACTCCATCTCTACATTTATCGTTAGTCTTACGTGTTACTTGTTTTCCTAACAACCTCTTATCAATTAGTTCAATCACCAAGGCTCTCAATGGTATAGTAACATTCTTCCCTACTCATTGTTTGTTTCAGAAGAAGCTTGTGACGAAGGAGACGATTGGATCTGGTAGAATGCATGATGGTCTCTATCACCTAGATAATCTTAGCAGTCCCAATGAAGTCGGATATATGTTCTCTTTGCAACAAGTGCACTGGAGGAATTGCAGTTACATCATCGTCGATTTGGTCATTTATCTTTTTCAGTTTTAGCTAGGCAGTTTTCTTTCTCTCTACAAATTATGCAATAAAGATCATTTGAGTTGTTATGCCTGTGAGTATGCTAAACATACAAGTTGTATCTATTCTGCTTATGGAAATCATAGTCAATCTCCATTTGATGTTATTCACACTGATGTTTGGGGACCCTGCTGTGTTACTTCTCTTTTTGGGTATAAATGGTTCATTACCATTATTGATTGTTTAGTCGAACAACTTGGGTTTATTTGTTAAAGAGTAAAGATGAAGTGTTGCGATGTTTTAAAGCATTTCACATGATGATAGAAACTCAATTCAGTACCAAAATCAAAATCTTTCGCTCAGATAATGGTACATAATACACTGGCAAAGAGTTCCAGGACTACTTGTTAGCTAATGGGATTCTTCATCAAACCACTTGTGTTGATACACCTACTCAAAATGGTGTGGCAGAAAGAAAGAATCGTCACCTATTGGAAGTCACTCGATCTTTACTCTTTACCATGAGCATGCCAAAGTCTTTTTGGAGAGAAGCCTTTTTGACAACTGCTTATTTAATTAATCGCATGCCGCTTCGGACCTTGGAGCTCAAGTCACCGACCACTTGAATGTCTTATTGGAGATACGACTTTCATTGTACCTCCTAACATATTTGGGTGTGTTTGTTTTGTACGTGATCATCGCCCCTCACTTGGTAAATTTGAACATCGTTCCTTGAAATGTGTATTTGTTTGATATTTAGCTACTAAAAAAGGTTACAAGTGTTATTTCCCACCTCAAAAGAAGATGTTTGTGAGTATTGATGTAACCTTCATAGAGACAGAGGCATACTATTTATCCGATCAGAATTTGGTAAATATTGCCCCTCCATCTCCCTCTACAATATCAGATGAGTTCCTATACTCACCATATTCATGTACCGAGATACCACATTGTGAGGGGGACTCATCTAGAGTTCAAGAAAAGCCGCACATAGTTGCAATTTTCATTTGTAAGGATATTTGAGTACCAAAAGTGACGTGTACAGCTTTGGAGTTGTTCATCTAGAGATGTTGTTTGGCCGACGTGCCATAGACAAGAACCAACCACCTGGAGAGCACAATCTAGTGGACTGGGCAAGGCCTAATCTTACTATCTTACTAGCAAGCGAAAGATCGATCTTCTGCATCGTGGATGCACTATTGGAGGGGCAGTATCAACGGAACCAAGGTACAGGACAACAATGGATCAAGTGGTGTCTGCACTAGAATAGCTTCAGGATGCCAAAGACATGAGAAGAATTCCACGGTATGAACAAAAGACAAATGGCCAAAGCATTCGTGGCAATTCAAGCAGGTTGGTTAAGAGGAGATCATAAGAAATTGTCAAATGAGAGGTTGCTCATCCTACACCCTCAGCTTCCCCACTTTACACTACGTGAAGAGAAGTCTCATGTGATGCAACTTCGGATGGAAATAGTAGAGAAAAAAAAGGAAAACATAAAGCTGTACATGCAAGCTCAATATCTTTTCCGATAGATTTCCTTCTTTTGGATCATCTTATTGACATTATGTTCATATATTATATATATAGACATCTAGTATCTCAAAATTAGTGAACAAAGACAATGAAAAGATCTTGAAGTCAAATTATTGATAGATGCCGAACTTTTAGGCAACTTATTCATAGCTTTCCTTTACTGTTTGAACAATTAAAGGTATTGTTTCTGTGTCTAAGGCAAATAGTTGTGTGATCAAGTTAGAAGACAAAGATCTTAAACAACTCAAATCCATCAATTTTTCTTCAATTTCACCTTTATATAATTCTATTGTTGTTTAAAATTGAAGTGCCTAAAAATATAGCTTCCCTTTTACAAATTTTGGGTACCAATCTATCCAATTTTGGATAGATTGGAGTATCTTGTGAAACAAAGGGGAAAAAATGAGATCGAACATCAATCTATCGACCTTGGATATGCTTGGAATGGAAACCTAAATTGGATTTAAATCAAGTCGAATAATCGGATTTTGAATTTTATTATCATCTCTAATTTAAGACATTTAGATCTAATATTTTATGTATTGTATTAAAAAAATGAGATAATTTTATCCTCATATTTGTATTAAATGCTGAATTTATACTTTATATTGTTGATATTGTGAAATTAATTGAAAATTCAAATATGTTAACCGTGACCATTGTATCAAGATTTGATATCAATTTTAATTGGCATAAGCAATCGAATTAACTTTCAAAAAACAATCAAATGTCATGCCTATATCTTTTCTTTTCTTTTTGATATTTATCTTTATTTGTTGGTCTGATTTGAAATTTGGTAATTTGGATCATTGTAATGCAGTGTGAAACTATTTTGGTCTAAACATCCCTATTTGTCCATTGATTCATTAGATTTGAAATTTGTTCAATTAAATTAATTTAATGATATATATAAAAATGTTTGTAGGATTATTTTGATGCGGTTAATTTAAAAATAAGGGGATATAATTTTATCATTTTACGGATGACTTGATGAATAGCCCATATATCCAGTATTCTCATTTATTAGTCCCACATTACTTGCTGCTTATTTGGAATGGATTACATATGTTGTCTCTATTTGGTCAAGAGGCACGACCTTACTTGAACATGATATGTTCTATAGGCTCGTACAATTGTATCCTTGAGTGTAAAGGAGATAGACAATTCAATCTGGTTGATGAACAATGACCACGTGATCAGAACGTGATTAACGGCTCAAATTGTAGGGGATTGAAGCCATAGATTATCGTTCCAAGATTTCGCCTTTCACGGGTGCATCAAGAAGGCTGCTGGACGTCGAACCAACGGATGTCAACGTCCCAGCAACATCTTCTTCTTGTGTTATCTTGTTTATCCTCCTCGACGCAATCAACACAATCTTTCCATGGGATGACGTTCTTTTCTGAATTCGTCGTCAATGCCGATGGGAAGGTAGGTCCGGAGGGCCTAGCAAGAAGGTTGCAAGATGAGAACGTGGCCTTGCATTCTTCGCTATCTTCCCCTCCGACCGTCTTCTTTTTTGATTTCCAAGAATACGACGTAAATCAAGAACACCCCTGTGAGACGGCAAATGAAAATTCAAATGAGAGGAGATCATAAGAAATTGTCAAATGAGAGGTTGCTCATCCTACACCCTCAGCTTCCCCACTTTACACTACGTGAAGAGAAGTCTCATGTGATGCAACTTCGGATGGAAATAGTAGAGAAAAAAAAGGAAAACATAAAGCTGTACATGCAAGCTCAATATCTTTTCCGATAGATTTCCTTCTTTTGGATCATCTTGTTGACATTATGTTCATATATTATATATATAGACATCTAGTATCTCAAAATTAGTGAACAAAGACAATGAAAAGATCTTGAAGTCAAATTATTGATAGATGCCGAACTTTTAGGCAACTTATTCATAGCTTTCCTTTACTGTTTGAACAATTAAAGGTATTGTTTCTGTGTCTAAGGCAAATAGTTGTGTGATCAAGTTAGAAAACAAAGATCTTAAACAACTCAAATCCATCAATTTTTCTTCAATTTCACCTTTATATAATTCTATTGTTGTTTAAAATTGAAGTGCCTAAAAATATAGCTTCCCTTTTACAAATTTTGGGTACCAATCTATCCAATTTTGGATAGATTGGAGTATCTTGTGAAACAAAGGGGAAAAAATGAGATCGAACATCAATCTATCGACCTTGGATATGCTTGGAATGGAAACCTAAATTGGATTTAAATCAGGTCGAATAATCGGATTTTGAATTTTATTATCATCTCTAATTTAAGACATTTAGATCTAATATTTTATGTATTGTATTAAAAAAATGAGATAATTTTATCCTCATATTTGTATTAAATGCTGAATTTATACTTTATATTGTTGATATTGTGAAATTAATTGAAAATTCAAATATGTTAACCGTGACCATTGTATCAAGATTTGATATCAATTTTAATTGGCATAAGCAATCGAATTAACTTTCAAAAAACAATCAAATGTCATGCCTATATCTTTTCTTTTCTTTTTGATATTTATCTTTATTTGTTGGTCTGATTTGAAATTTGGTAATTTGGATCATTGTAATGCAGTGTGAAACTATTTTGGTCTAAACATCCCTATTTGTCCATTGATTCATTAGATTTGAAATTTGTTCAATTAAATTAATTTAATGATATATATAAAAATGTTTGTAGGATTATTTTGATGCGGTTAATTTAAAAATAAGGGGATATAATTTTATCATTTTACGGATGACTTGATGAATAGCCCATATATCCAGTATTCTCATTTATTAGTCCCACATTACTTGCTGCTTATTTGGAATGGATTACATATGTTGTCTCTATTTGGTCAAGAGGCACGACCTTACTTGAACATGATATGTTCTATAGGCTCGTACAATTGTATCCTTGAGTGTAAAGGAGATAGACAGTTCAATCTGGTTGATGAACAATGACCACGTGATCAGAACGTGATTAACGGCTCAAATTGTAGGGGATTGAAGCCATAGATTATCGTTCCAAGATTTCGCCTTTCACGGGTGCATCAAGAAGGCTGCTGGACGTCGAACCAACGGATGTCAACGTCCCAGCAACATCTTCTTCTTGTGTTATCTTGTTTATCCTCCTCGACGCAATCAACACAATCTTTCCATGGGATGACGTTCTTTTCTGAATTCGTCGTCAATGCTGATGGGAAGGTAGCTCCGGAGGGCTTAGCAAGAAGGTTGCAAGATGAGAACGTGGCCTTGCATTCTTCGCTATCTTCCCCTCCGACCGTCTTCTTTTTTGATTTCCAAGAATACAACGTAAATCAAGAACACCCCTGTGAGACGGCAAATGAAAATTCCACGTTTGTGCCTTCATCCGGCGTGGGGAGAAGGTTGGTGGATGTCAGCTCGAACATGGATGTGGATGTCCCGTGGCCGAGTTGATATTGCCATCGTCATCCGACAGAAAACACAACTTTGCGTGCAGGGAGGGAAACAAAGAGGGGTAGAGGGCTGCATCCGCATTGACGGAGGAAGAAGAGGATCCTCTGCTAGTCTGCTTCCTTTAATTAATTTTGAAGCAGACTAGCAGAGGATCGTCTTCTTCCTCCGTCAGTGTAGATGCAGCCCTCTACCCCTCTTTGTTTCCCTCCCTGCACGCAAAGTTGTGTTTTCCGTCGAATGACAAAGGCAATATCCACTCGGCAACAGGACGTCCACATCCATGTTCGAGCTGACATCCAGCAACCTTCTCCCCACGCCGGATAAGGGCACAAATGTGGAATTTTCTTTCGCCCTCTCGCCGGCGTGTTCTTGATTTACGTCGTATTCTTGGAAATCAGAAAAGAAGATTGTCGGAGAGGAAGATAGCGAAGAATGCAAGGCCACGTTCGCATCTTGCAACCTTCTTGCTGCGCCCTCCGGACTAACCTTCCCGTCGGCATTGACGACGAATTTAGAAAAGAACGTCATCCCATGGAAAGATTGTGGCGATTGCATCGAGGAGGATAAATTGGATAAACAAGAAGAAGATGCTGCTGGGACGTCGACATCCATCGGTTCGGCGTCCAGCAGCCTTCTTGCTGCGCCCGTGAGGAGGATAAACATGAAGAAGGCCTTCGTCTTTTGCTTCTAAAAGAAGCACAATTAACGTATTTTGCATATACCAATTTTCTCCAATTTAAAAGAGAGATACGCTTAATATAATTTGTAGGAATATATACAGTTAAATTTAACTAGTACTAGGTACATGTAGAAACTACGGTGTAAAAACGATCAGATCAGCTTCTGAGATGTGTTTCCGACACGATAATTTCAAGTTGAAAAACCAACTTAAC
Source organism: Canna indica (assembly GCA_034359265.1). Lineage (NCBI taxonomy): Eukaryota > Viridiplantae > Streptophyta > Magnoliopsida > Zingiberales > Cannaceae > Canna > Canna indica. The sequence goes on along the minus strand of CP136894.1, from coordinate 71,232,481 downwards.
CCAACTTCGGAAAAAGAAGCAATGACCTATTTTGTGTTGGAGCGAGCTCTAAGGATCTTTTCTGCATCAATTTTTTAATTTTTTTAATACTTTTTTTTATCTTTAACAAAGTTCAATAGTATCTAATCAAATTGAAATGAACCAAACTAGTACGATTTGAAAAATTTATATTCTAATTTTCAAAATCACATAGTATATTATTAATTTTTTTAAAAATTATTCAAGCTTTTTTAGATCTCCATTGAGAACTCCAAACTGATCCAAATAAACTTGGAAAAAAAACCTGAAATCCAAGCAACCCCCAAAGTATCTAGAGCTGGATCATGTCAGTTTTTGTTTTGTTTTGGTACAATCTGCTTTTAAACATTTAACAAGTAGATATAATGAATTTAATGACTGATAAAAGAAAAGCTAGTACAAGAGTAGTCCTTGTTGATCTTAAAAAAAAATGAGACGAGAATAATTGTCAAACTACTAAAAATTAATAGACCCGGAAAACAAATAGATACCACCATGTTCATTAAACAAATAAAGATGATCATCTATAAATTCATCATATGATAAAATCTTCAGCAGCATAAAATATATTAGGTACAAAATTGTGGTTTTTATCAGAGATCACAATGGGTAGGTACCAAGTCTGGAGAAGGGAAACAAACAGGGAAGGAGAAGTTGGATGCCTTCTTTCATTGTAGAAATGCCACCACTCTGTTTAGCAAGTTTAGGCCAAAAACTGTTTCTTCGCAATTGATTTTGATAGTGATATTCAATGGTTCAGAGAACTTGCCCTCAGCCAAGATAGTAACCAAGACTGGCTTTGAGCTACTCAATAATTGCCCACTGAAACGGAAGCACAAACCGGATGCATCATCAATGTTAAAAGAAACTGGGATGTCGGCACTCACAAGGGAAACATTAGAATTGCTTAGAACCTTAGATGCTAGAATTTTAGAAACTAGAATATTTTATCCGAATCAAATGAATTGTCAATCTTCTCCATGTGATCCTTGAATATGCACCTGTTACATAATTTTGGAATATTAGCTAAACTTAATACAGCAGGGAAAGAAAGTATGATAGCTGAAAAAGTGGCATTTTAATTTCATACAAACTGTAAACTTTTTCTATTTCAATACTGAGAAATGCTTTGTCATTCTATGTTTTCTATGTTCCAGGTAATCACACTATAAGACTACGCCATCCTCTATCATAACCTAATTATTAGGTAAATCATCTAACTCTTTCCATTGCCCAAGAATACCAAAATAATGGCATTGTCAAGCAAAAGATTTTATAACCTGTTACAATCCCGTTGATATATGAACCAGCAGTATCGTGATATTTCTATATGTGCACATGAAAGAAGTGTATATTTGTATGTCTGAAGTGATCCACAAGGGCAGTAATATGAAATATGAGGGCACATCTATACCATGCGGTTAGACATTTTGTGAGATATGAATATTACTGACACTTGCATTTTGTCGAAAACTTTTTCCCATTGCATAACACAGCTAACTTGAATGGCAAAAGATGATGATGAAAAGTGAAAACACACTTGAATGACTTTCTTCACCCTTTGACTTGGATCTAAGGATGCAATCTCTTCAAAAGAAAGCAAGCTGGTATATTATCTGTTGATGGTGGGCTATGGAAGAAAAAAATGGAACATGTGAGTTTATAAAAGTAATATGAGCAACAAAAAATTCCACAAGATGTAACTACTACTAGACTGAAAATAAGAGTCCAAATCAAATAGTGCAAAGAAAATGATGAGAAATGGGGCAGATAAATACCTTTCAGGTTTTCCCATCACTTGATCTCTTTCAATGCTATATTTACTAATGGTTCAGAAGAGCAGTTCTGGAGAAAAACTTCAAGAAGTACTAAGATTGGGGATATAGTTGAAATTTCATATGAAAATGCATATTCTACTCTCAAGCCATTGCCAGTTGTAGAATGGAGAAGAGTGTGGAGCATTGGTCTAACAGTACAATTAAGATTGTTAATTGATATTCTGCCAGGAGAAGGCTGTGGAGGCTTTTTTACTGAAGTAGAAGCTGGTTGCTCATCCAGCCATGATTCAAGTGCTGACTTAGACATCGACTCTGCCAAATCTGTAGAGATGAATGAAGACAAATTTCCCTTGGAACTTTGACTTGCAAGATCGTAATCAACGCTAGCATCAGAAACATTAATTAGGGCTTTTTCTTTGCCATCTTGAGCATCATGCAGAACTGAGACAAAAGCATGGTCACTTTCATTTGAATCAATTGCAGATTCATTCCCCTCACCATCTGAGCTGATGGAAGAATGATGAGAATCATAGACAGAGCCACTTTCTTCAATTGAAGATCCAGAAGACACATCAGGGTCATTTGTTCCAAATGAATTGTTGTAGCAGGAGCTGACTAGGAAGTAGGAACTACTAAATGTTTAAAGAAGAACAAGAACAATGAGAAAACAGAATGAATGACAAGCAAAAGGGAAATCATTTCAAGTTTTTTCCTTTACCTTTATCACATCCTCTAAACGAAATAAGAAAATAGCAATGTTAATTTTAGTGTTGCCATTACTTCATGAAAATATTCTGCTTAATGTGCATTAACTAACTAGAAACAAACTAACATTTTTTTATTTAAAAACATGTAATAAGGATATGACAAAAAAAATTTGGGTTTGAATCAACCAATACCAAATCAAACAAAGCAAATAATCAACAAACAAGGAAGAAAATGTTACCATATAATGATTGTTAAGAAAATAAATGAATAGATTGCACTCCTTCCTAACAACTAAAGCTTGAAAATGTTGGTCAGATAATCAAATTTAACATGCATGGTTGGTGGCACTTAATTTGAATCCTGCAAGTGTCAATAATTTTAAAAAATAAACCTCAGCTAAATCAATTTAGTCTGCATGTTCGGCATGGGTGAAATAGTCTAGTTCACCCGTCTACATGCAAGTGGAAGTGTTAATACTCAATAATATAAATGAATAGATTGTGCTCCTTTTTAATAGCTTAAGATTTGGGGAAAGTTGGAAATTTTATCAAAGTAAACAATGACAAAGATTACACAACCAAAGACAACAACAAAATGGGAGAATCATACAATACAATAGTAAATAAAATTTCAAGATTGTTATCTCCAAATCAAACAGATTGCAAGAAAGAACAAAATTATCCAACTGTAGATAATAGACTGTCATGCTAAATCCTAAATATGACGGGAACAAATAATCCACTCAAGTGTAACACTAAGACAACAAATACAGATATTTCGAAGTTGACCTTGGCGGAAGTATTTAGGATCTGAAGCTTTGTCTCAACCTCCTCCGAAGTAAAACACCATGCGAGATACTTCAGTATACTTGGTAGTACTTTGGGAATAATCTGTCCAACAGAGTTGTACTCTCCTATAATCCAAATAATCAATGCGCGTGCTGCAGGGTCTTTTATTCTGTCCAAGTGGCAAGTCAATCGGACAATCACCTTCAATTGTAACAAATGAAGAGAGTAAAAGCATGTAGTAGATGTAACCAGCGACATAAATCTAGAATTCTGAACATATAAATAAAAATGAACCAGAAAATAGTAAGGTCTAATATCAAAGCAACACTCATGGTGAATTTATTCGACCTTTGTGAGCAGAATTTAATAATATATTTTGCAGCTCCGAAGCAACAATAGATATCAAAATATGAACTAAAATCACATTAAAATAGTTTCTAGGTGTGTAGATCTGATGAAGTTGGGTTTCAGGGGAAAAAAACTAAAGAGAGACCTGGCTTGAGCTTTACAAGAAATCTGAACACAAGACCTCTACATGTTTATCTAAACTTTAGTAACTTAAACTTCCAGTATAAACTAGTTTTGTCCACATATCCACTGTTTCCAACTAAATAATTATCTTAGGTCCATAAAACATTTATCCACAAGCACAGATCAGATCAGATCAGATCAGATCCAATCCAAGTAATTGATTAAGAATTGCAGTCTGTAAGAAAAAAAAAACAATAAGGGGGAAATAAATGACAACTCTAGGCTGAAGGATTTAGAAACAACTGCACCAATATAGCAAACATAATATCCCAGTGGGATTCATGAAATAACAAGGGGAAACAAGTGAAGCTTCTAATGCTTAAGCCAGATGGCAGATGAAATATCTCAGTGGCATCATAACAAGTGCTTATGAACTGAACTCATCAAGGAATGGTCTGAAAAGTAGAATGATAATCCGGCTAGCTACCTTCTCATAACTAGTTGGATCTTGCTTATGAACGTGTTTTTGGTATGGCCGAGAAAGTTCATAAGGGAATTAAATTCATGGGAAGTAATGAAGTATAAGAAGCTACAGGAACTAACCTATTGTGTTAACCAAAAGTTACTTATTTGTGACAAGCCCCAGCTGGCTCAATTCAGGTCATGTTTTTAGGTCTAGTTGGATTTGATCCAAAACTAAAACTAGCCCCCAACTTGAAATATCCTTAGTGTACACGTCTATTTTTCAGAATTTCCAACATAAATTCTTTAAAGATAAATTATTCCAACATTTAAACTTGATATCTTGTTCAACATCTGTAGTAAAATATTTTAGATTATTATTCAAGATTTTTGATCTCTTAGTAATACTGTTTCTCTTAACTTTATAATTTTGTTTCCTGGTACAGAATGATAATTCTTATCACTCATTTAATTTAGGATCTTCAAGATAATTGTATAAACTTTTGAAAGATATGTAATTTAAGTTACTGTAAAACTGGATTCAATTGGGAACTACTATATGATAGCTTTAGGTATTATATTCTGCAGCTGTATACCTAAACATGGATTGAGTCCATCTATTTGAATCTTATTTTATATAGTGTGCAAGTCTCTCTCCTTCCAGTTTTTCAGTTGCATGCTGCTTTCTTATTTTTCACATTTACAGTCATCACAAAATCTGCAGATGCACAGAGAATGGAAGTATCATCCGCAAAATCCTCACAGTATTCTCTTTCCGTTGTGCTCATAAAATTAGTCATATAACTGTTTATTACTTTATTTGGTTGCTGATATTAGTAACTGGCAGCAATTCATTTCACTCAATCCCACTAGATTGACATGTTACTTCATTGCACTGCTAAATTTTACTAGGTTAGCAATGTATTGGCTCTTTGCTGGAATTACTAAATGACTTATAGGAGCCATTTTAATCATGTGTACAACAGTGCTAGAAGTAAAGGTAAGCATGCATACAAGACGCTGTAAGCATGAATAACTAACCCATCTTGTTTCTCTTGTTTACAAGCTGGTATTCCTGATATGACATATTTACTGCATCTGTTTCAACATTAAAACAGAGGAATGGGTAATTTGTGATCTCTTAATTTCACAATACTTTGCTAGAGAAAATGTGCATAACTTAGGTATAGAAAATGCTGATTAACTGGAAGAGATATCCTGAATTCCAACTCGTCATCGAGCACCAAACAGGTCCCTTGTATGTTCATTTTTCATTTTGTGCACTAATCACATTCTTGGCTGAAGATTAAAGATTAGAACATCCAATCAAGGGTTTGAAGCTAAGATTAGAACATCCAAGAAATGCCTAAAATCCAAGAATTAGAACATCCAAGAAATGCCTCGTTTGAAGATAAGATTGAATCGTGTTGATCAGCCTTTGTTGGGAAGTCATGAGTTCATTCCTATATCTTAATCTTCACCAAGTTACAGAAAATCCAAGAAAATATTCTAACCAAGAAATTACAGAAAATATAATGTATACCTCCCTGGAATGCCGTGCTTCTTCCTCCGTCTCTCCGGATGAAGCCCTACCCCTTTTCGTTCCCCTCCCTGCAGCTGTGACGTCATTCACCCTCCTCGCAATGCCGGTAAACGGAATCAGTTTCTGCGCTGCCGCCTTTTCTTGCTGATCGCCGAGGAACTCAGAAAAGAACACGATGTTTTGCGTCGGCTGATGATAGCAAGATCCGCTCGGCAGACAAGAAGGGCTCGCGACGTCCACATCCATGTCTTCGTCGTCCAGCAATCTTCTCCCCACGCCGGTGAATGGCACATTATCTTTATCCCTCTCGCCGCGTTCTTGGTCCACGACATTGACGAAATCGGAAAAGAACGCGGGCTTACCTGTAATCCGACGGCACCGACTGCTCGGGGGAGAGGAGGATAATGAAGAACGCATGACGACGTCTGCTTCTTGCAACGTTCTTGCTGCGCCGGTGAAGGGTGCATACGAATCCAACGCTCCCTTCTCGTTGCCGTTGACGAAATCAGAAAAGAATAAGAGACGATGGGAAGATCGGCTCGGGGAAGAAGAAGAAGACGACGAGGGACGAGGCGGGGACATCTATGTCCATGGCTTCATCATCCTGCAATCTTCTCGCTACCCCGGTGGATGGTGCAAACTTGGAATCCATGAGAGTGGAGATCGAGATCACCCTCTCTTGCAATCTGTGTGAGGCACGCCGGAATCGGAACCCCAATCTCATGGGAGTGAAGCGAAGGCGAAGGTGAAGAAAGGGCGAACTCGAAACAGAAGAAATTAGTATTATTTTTCATTTTTATATATAATGGGGAATCAAACGGACAAATTAGTATTATTTTTCATTAATATAAAGGGTAATGCATTTCTTTTCGAATAAATTATATGGGTCTCCGATATGCATGACACGTCACAGTCCACCACAAAGAGACGAGATTTCCAATTGCTTGGCCATGTAATTCTGTAAGATATTTGACTGATGACTAATTTGCTGATGATTCAGATTTCAGAATTTTTATTTACTTTCTGGTTTAGCACTCATGCACAGTTACTTATATTTGTAGGCTAAGTGAATCAATTTTACTATGTTTGCAGGTCCAAGTCCATAGCAAAAGGAATCGGTGGCCGAGAAGGTGGTGACGTCGACGAGCAATCGAATAATTGAACTGATGGCCGGCGAGGCAGCAACAAAGGCATAGACATTGCGGCACGAGATCCCCAGTCGAGGACTTCGACTTACATAGACGCGGAGACAGACACATGTCTAAGTCATTAAAGAGAAACTCATTTTGACTGTAGTAACACTCTTATAACGGCAGAGTCCATCTCATAAGAGTTTCCAACTGAGTACTACTTCACCCCTTTTAAAGTCAAGCTCAGGTTGTGCATCAACAATTTTACTACTTTGTTGAAACCCAGAAACAATTGGTTCAGGATAGGATTTATGCTTCGTGGATAAGGGCAGCACCCAATTGGTGGGACGTCAACTTTACCAAATTTCCTTGCTCCACGATTATATAACGCCTTCCATGTTAATAATGTGTAATCAGCAATAAGTAGATAGAACATAAATATTGTATTAATGAGAATAAAATTTTACTATGTTTTTTAGCAAAAGGAACCGATGGTCGAGAAGGTGGTGACGGGCGACGAACGATCAAATAATTGAATCGATGGTCGGCGAGGCAGCGACGAAAGCATAAACATTGCGGCACGAGGTCCCCAGTCACGACTCAAACTCACATAGATGCAGAGGAAGGCACACCGGTTGGTTTATGTACAAGTGGTCAGCAGAGAAAAGCCGTCGCTGATAATTTCCTTAGTTTATGTATTTCTGCAAACCGGTTGGTTTTATAAATTGTATAAGTTTTGTGGTATTTTTTATAGTTGTCAAGGTTGGGTTAGGCTGTAGAGTACGGGTGGTACTCTGGCTGGTCATGTCCGGGGTTTGGGGTGTGTCCAAGTTTGGGGTGTGACACGTGTACAAAACTTCGACGTAGAGTCTAGGAGTTTAGGCGGAAAAATTTCGATGTTGACGTCGAAATATTTTTTTTAAAAAAATTCTAAGTTTAAAAATTTCGACGCTTGCTACAGGCGTTGAAGACTTTTCGACGCCTATTGCAGGCATTGAAACGCGTCTGGAGCGGGCTCACTAGCGTCCGCCCACACCGTCCGTGTTACGCCCCGCCTAAGTTTATCCCTAGAGAAGGGACCTCACCTAGGTGGAGCACAACCTACAACTAAACCACAAAATACACCAGAAAATCTCAACAAGAACAACTGAAATCTTCTTTTCAACAAGAAGTTCTCTAAACAAATGTTCAACATCAATCTAAATATAACTAAGAAAACAACTAAACAGCGGATGACGTCTCCTCCTCCCGGACTCTAGCTACCCAACTTCAACTACTAACGTACCTGCAAATTCGAAGCAACAACAAACAATATCTACGGGAAGCTGAGTAGGAGTATCAATATGTCTAACAATAAGGACTACAATCATGATGTGATGATATTGTCAAATGCAACAATATACAACTTTGCAATTGAATGCAATATGTCAACAAGAAGACACATTTTCACCTATCAACTAATGCAATTCATACCAATCAAGAGCGCAATGGACAAATGGGTTTCCCCCGCGCTTTCCCACCTCCGAGAGTGACACCTCAAGCCTGCTCCAGCAGGAGATCCGACTATCCATAAAGGTAGTCTGCCGACGTCTAACACATCGACGCCGAACACGCACCCGTGTGGTAAAAAGGTGATCACCGGTGTCACTTGCCCAACACCTCGGGCAATAAATCAACAATGTCCAGGGCCTTCGCCCATAAAAGATCAACAATGCAATATGACAACTAGATCTCACAAGATGAGAAATCACAATTGATCGACGAAGCTAACAATAATAAATGTTACAACAAACTATCAACTGAAGATGCAACCAAATAATTCATGCTAGCAAATACAACTTATGACAACGTTAATACTACAATGTGCACCATGCTCAAATAACATTAATAAATAACAACTCTAATTAGACTCATGCAATTATCATCATGGTATGTCCAACAAAATAATGCAACATGAGATCAACGGAATACAGAAGCAATTCAAGCAAATAGAGACAAAGGATAAAACCGTCATTTTACTCATTCAACATTCATCGGCTACAACAGGAGTCAACTCACACCCAACACAACTATGTATACTCTAAATCACCACCGAACATAGAATACCACTATTCTAGATTATTTAATTATTTATCAAATTAAAATAATAACTCATAACTATCAAATAACACTGAAACATAGAAAAGACCTACCAGATGAACTCTGATCATAGAAGCCCCCTCTAAAATAATATTTACAAGAAGGTCCCTATAATTTTCCAGGTCATAAAAGTTCGCCCGCACCGTCGTCGCGGTCTTGCGGGCGCACGAGCCAACGGCCCTTGGCGAGCGCGCCGATGGGCTTTGCCCAAGTGAAGGGGCGGGATATTTCCCGCCTCTGATTTTTTTTTTAAAAAAATAAAATTTTTCCCTCAGGTTCTCTTCTTTATATACTTTTTTTCTTTTTTTCTTCTTCTTCTTCTTTTCATCATCTTCTTTTTCTTCATAATTTTTTTTCTTTCCCATTCTTTCTTCGTTCCCTTCTATTTTTCCTTCATCTAATTTTTCTTCTTCTTTTTTCAGGTTATCAAAATTTTTCAAGTCATCGAATTTTTTAGGTTACCATCTAATTTTTCAAGTTAAAAAATATTAATTAAATTGGATTGTGCCATATGATTATTTAATTATTTTAGTAAATTATATATCAAAGATTAAATTTGAATTCAATTTGAGAAATTAACTATTTTAGGTTTGTTCGATATGATGGGTTAGCTAGTATACTTTTAAAAACACAGTTCAATAGTACGTTCAAATTATGTTTTTTATTCTCATGCTTCTATGTGGGAATCCATTAAGTTAATTCGGTTGCCCCTCTCATCCTATGATGATGCATGGGTTTAGGAAATGAAGATTAATGAGTATGTTGCTACAAGTAGTGCTTAGTTATTTCTTAGAAGTCGTAACCTTCACGAACTTAGCAATTATGTCCCTTGCCTAGTCTATGGCAACTTAAGCTGCCTCCAAAAGTTCTGAACTTCCTTTGAAATCTTCTGCATAATAGATTACCTATCAGATCCTATTTGTGTCATATTGGTCTTCTTAATATTTTTGTTTGTCCTTTGTGTCCGTCTAATACTACTAATGAGACTATTGAACACTTTTTTTTTCTTATGCCCTTATATTAATTCAGTTTGGTCCATTCTTCAATCTTGAACTGATTTTCCGTAAAATAATCAGAATTCTTGGTTGAATGGAGGTTGGCTCAGGTTGCCCAATAGCCCGGCTGGGACTCTGTCTATTAAGACTCTAATTGTTATTACCTATTGGTTTACTTGGTACGTTAAAAATGAGATGATATATCTTATTAGGCGGCATTCTCCTCTTAATCTCATGCTCAAAATAATTTCATTTGCTTGTCGGTTTAATAAAACTCAAGCTCCTGAGGAAATTTCAATTTACGTTCTAATTCTAATTTACTTAATTGGATTCCCTCGCATGGAAACTGGATTAAATTAAACTGTGAAAGCTCTTTTTTAAACTCACAAGCTGGCATTGGCTTTATTGTTAGGAACAATTTGGGTGACTACATTTACTTTGCTAATCAGTATTTTGATTCTATCATATCACAGGCTTTTGCAGAAGCTCTTTCTATCCTACATGTCATCCAGTTTGCTCATCGAAAGTTTGACTTGGTCAATATTGAATCTGATTGATGGTTGGTTATTCAAGCTATTCAAGGTCAATGTACAGTAGTCCCTTCGAAGCTGCAGCACATTATATCTCAATTTCAATCATTAGCCTATAGAGAATGTAATAAAGCCGCTCATTGGGCGGCAAATCGAGCACGTAGTCTTAAAGAATCCAAAATATGGACTTCTATTCGACTCCCGGAGCTCAATAATATTTTTTTACCAGGACTGCTCTAGTCCTTCCCATACGTAGTTAATGAACTTTTTATTTTTTAGGTAAAAAAAAAATTATATTTTTTTCATTTACATAAATCAAAAATTATTTTTTGTTAATTTAATTTTAAAATCTAAGGCGGTTCCATTTAGCTGCTTTTTTTCTTCAGGTATTAGCAAATTGATAATTAAAGTGATCATGTCCGAGCTGAGTAGGAAGCATAGGAATGCAAAGTTCGAAGCTTGGGTTTGTTTCTATTGGGACTGGTCCTTTCGGAATTCCCAAGTATAGAGTTTCTATGTTTGTTTTTTAACTAGCTATCCACGTTTATCAGTTTATTGGATAATGATTTGTTTTTTAGTTTTGAATGTTTAGCTCTCCAACAATACTTTTAACTTCATCTTTCGTTTTTGCTGAATCCAGAGATCTGCTACGAATTTGGTTATGGTTATAACCCTAAATCTAAAGATGTCTTATCATCTCAAATTAAAATAAGAAAGAAGGTATCTTTTCATCTCTGATTAAACTAATGTAGCTTTTCTTTTTTTTTGAGATTGAATTAATTGCATATTTTTGTTTATAGGAGATATTGTGGATTGGTTGTGATATTGTCTTCTTGAGAAAAAAAATGTATTAGCGTATGATTAAGAGCAGTTGCTACTGAATGGTTGCTTGTCTTAAATTTCATTCTTACTTTAATACTCCCTGGGAACATTCAAGGATTGATTTTGTCAATGGTTTGGATGAAATGAAATGTCTATTTATAAAAATTTCTTGCTACAAATATGGTAGATGTTTCTTTGAGTACAATATTGCCTTCATGAATCATGAAATAATTGTGGTTGACTAATTATCTTGGTTTGGTTTGGTTTGGGATCTCAGTCCATGGAGTGGTCTGCTGCAAGCTTTTCATTTATAATTTGTTTATTTACTTCTGTAGTTTATCAGGAGATGTATGTTGTCTCATGCTTAGGAGTGAACTCCAAAAGCGCTAGCAGGGACAGAAAGAAGTTGAGTGGTTCAAGTAGTAACGGGTTTGCAGCATCTGTGCCTCCGACACCTAGTAGTGAAGATGATATCTTGCAGTCAGTGAATGTAATGAGTTTTACGTTCAATGAACTGAAGACAGTATAGTAATATAGGGGTATATTTGTAAATATACTCTTACTTAAGGACTTTTGTGTAAATTGTTATAGTATTAATAAAAGCAGGATTAATAGAAAGGTGACCTAACCCTACAGGTTAATCACTCTTTTTTTCATCTTCCACAAACCAACTTGGTATTAGAGCCGCCGTTCACACATCCTGAAGTGCTTGGAAATCCAAAAAATTATTCTGCACCTGCGGCGTGCGGATTCCTTAGCCGCGCCTGCCGCTGAATCAAGCGACACGCTGCGAGACGCACGCGCCCCAAGCGGTGCACGGTGCACCAAGTGTCGTAAGGCAGCGCACCTTCACCAAGCAGCGCAAGGCAATGTCCTTCAAGCAGATTTTTTTTCTTCACTTCGGGCGACACGCGTACCGAGGAGCTAGCTTTAGGCAGCACGGGTATACATCCTATATTTGATTCAAATTTCCTTCTCTCATTTGAAAGGTGACAACAACTTTATTTTACAAAGTCAGCTTATATATATTTTATTTTTCAAAATCTGTGCAATGAGATGAAGAAAAATCTAAGCCTTTAAAGATTTAATTTGATGCTATAATTATCTTGTAGATCTGGGATTTCGTTCGAAATTCCCTCTCTTCAGAATAGCCCTATGAAATTAGATGGATCATCTACTTATTTAATGTGGACTCGAAGTGTGCGACTGTTTATTAGAGCCCGTCGTCTTGAGGGGTATCTCACCGGGAGTAAAGTACAGTTAGCAAATGGAAACAATGCACATTGGGAGTCAGAGAACTCTCTTGTTATGTCTTGGCTTCTAAACTATATGAATCTGGATATTGGTCAGGGATTCACATTTTTCAGTACAACCAACGAAATTTGGGAAGCTATTTCACCAACTTACTCTCAAATAGGGAATTCAGTGCAAGCTTATGAGATTTAGTGTAAAATTCGTCAAGTAAGACAAAGTAATATGTTAGTTACTGCTTATGTGGCTGAGCTTAGACAATTGTGGTCTGAGTTGGACTTTTATCGTCCATTCAAGGCCTTACATGCTGATGATGCAGTTCTACAAAAAAAGTACATAGAAGAAGAATGCTTATTTGATTTTTTGGCAGGGATGAATTCAAAATTTGACTCCATTAGAACACAAATTCTTAGGAGAGGAGATACATTGCCTACACTTCAGCAAGTTTTTTCCATTGTTCAAAGTGAGGAGACTCGGAGAAGGATTATGGTGGAGCCTAATAACTCACCAGTACCATCACATCGATCTGCACTAGTAGTTCAGCCTCGTGAAAGAACTGAAAGAGAACAAATGAAGTGTGATCATTGTCATAGGCCTGGTCACATTAAAGATACATGTTGGCAGTTACATGGTAGACCTCGAGGAGGTGGACGTGGCGGATGTCGTGGTGGAAGATTTGGGAGTCGAACTAATCATTTCGTTGATAACTCGTCAATGTCAGCTAAAATGTTAGAGACTTTCAAATAGCTCATGGCAAAGCTTGATCCCTCCTCTACTAGAGAGACCTCCTCCTCCACAGGTTCAGCTAGTCAACCTTTTTCTTCCATACACCACTCTCATTTTGCACAATCAGGTATTCTACATAGTGCATTAAATTGTACTCAGTTTTCACCATCATCCTAGATTATAGATTTGGGTGCATCAAATTATATGACAGGTTCCTCTAATTCCTTTATTTCATATTTTCCCTGTTCAGGTAGAGATAAAGTTCCTATAGCTGATGGTTCTTTTGCCCATATTTCTGGAAAAGGTGCCATCACTATTACTCCATCTCTACATTTATCGTTAGTCTTACACGTTCCTCGTTTTCCTAACAACCTCTTATCAATTAGTTCAATCACCAAGGCTCTCAATGGTATAGTAACATTCTTCCCTACTCATTGTTTGTTTCAGAAAAAGCTTGTGATGAAGGAGACGATTGGATATGGTAGAATGCATGATAGTCTCTATCTACGGGATAATCTTAGCAGTCCCAATGAAGTCGAATATATGGTCTCTTCTGAAACAAGTGCACTGGAGGAATTGCAGTTACATCATCGTCAATTTTGACATTTTTCTTTTTCAGTTATAGCTAGGCAGTTTTCTTTCTCTCTACAAATTATGCAATAATGACCAATTGATTTGTGATGCCCGTGAGTATGCTAAACATACAAGTAGTATCTATTCTGCTTCTGGAAATCATAGTCAATCTCCATTTGATGTTATTCACACTGATGTTTTGGGATCCTGCGATGTTACTTCTCTTTCCGGGCATAAATGGTTCATTACCTTTATTGATTGTTTTCGTCGAACAACTTGGGTTTATTTGTTAAAGAGTAAAGATGAAGTGTTGCGATGTTTTAAAGCATTTCACATGATGATAGAAACTCAATTCAGTACCAAAATCAAAATCCTTTGCTCAAATAATGATACATAATACACTGGCAAAGAGTTTCAGGACTACTTGTTAGCAGAAAGAAAGAATCATCACCTATTGGAAGTCACTCGATCTTTACTCTTTACCATGAACATGCCAAAGTCTTTTTGGAGAGAAGCCGTTTTGACAACTGCTTATTTAATTAATCTCATGCCGCTTCGGACCTTGGAGTTCAAGTCACCGACCACTTGAATGCCTTATTGGAGTTACGACTTTCATTGTACCTCCTAAGATATTTGGGTGTGTTTGTTTTGTACGTGATCATCGCCCCTCACTTGGTAAACTTGAACATCGTTCCTTGAAATGTGTATTTGTTGGATATTTAGCTACTAAAAAAGGTTACAAGTGTTATTTCACACCTCAAAACAAGATGTTTGCGAGTATGGATGTAACCTTCATAGAGACAGAGGCATACTATTTATCCGATCAGAATTTGGTAAATACTGTCCCTCCATCTCCCTCTACAATATCAGATGAGTTCCTCTACTCACCATATTCATGTCCCGAGATACCACATTGTGATGGGGAGTCATCTAGAGTTCAAGAAGAGCCGCACATAGCTGCAAATGATGGAGGAAATGACAATGGAGTATCTATTCAGGGGGAGCAGTACGTCTGTAATTCTTGCTTCACATGGTGATACTAAGACCACTATGCATTCTCCTAGAGTTCAAGAATCTCCTCATGTTACATCTTCAGATGATCCTGACCTTGGTAACATCTCATCTCCTTGTTCTTCTTTAGATTTACCTATTGCCATTCGTAAAGGTTCTCGCCACCATGCCTTTCCTTCTCGTTACCGTTATGACATCTCTCATTATGTTTCCTATAAGTCTTAGTCATCTAGGTATAAATGCTTCATTACATCATTATCTGATGTCACCATTCCCTCAAATTGGAAGGTTGCTATAGTGGACCTGAGGTGGAAAGAAGCCATGTTAGAGGAGATGAATTGAAAGCCTTAGCCAAGAACCAAACTTTGGAGCTTGTACCACTGCCAAAAGGAAAACAACCTGTGGGGTGCAAATGGGTGTAAACCGTGAAACAAACACCAGAAGGAAAGGTCGATCGTTTTAAAGCTCGTTTGGTAGCAAAGGGGTACACTCAGACATACAATATTGATTATGATGAAACATTTGCTCCTGTTGCCAAGATGAATACTATTCAAACTCTCATTTCATGTATTACGAATCTTGGGTGGAAACTACATCAGTTGGATGTGAAGAATGCTTTTCTACATGGTGATTTACAAGAGGAAGTTGATATGGAGATCCCACCTGGGTTCGATAGCACAAATACTGTTGGAAAGGTTTGTCGACTACAACGATCACTCTATGGATTGAAACAGTCACCTCGTGCCTGGTTTGATAGATTTCGTCAAGTAATTCTTAGTATGGGGTATAAATAGAGCAACAATGATCATACTTTATTTTTCAAGCATAACCAAGGAAACGTGGCCATCCTCATTGTTTATGTTGATGACATAATTGTTACGGGGTATGATATTGATGAAACTATGAGCTTGAAGGCTTAGCTTGCACAAGTATTTGAAGTTAAAGACCTAGGGGAACTAAGATACTTCATAGGGATTGAAGTAGCACACTCATCGCATGATATTTTCTTATCTCAAAGAAAATATGTGCTAGACTTGTTGGCTGAAGCAGGAATGCTGGGTAGTAAGCCTACTCCAACTCCAATTGATCAAAATTTTCAACTTGTTAATAATGGTGGCAATTCCGTTGATCATGGGAGATATCAAAGACTAGTGGGAAGATTGATATATCTTTCACACACCATACCAGATATTATATTTGTTGTGAGTGTTGTAAGTTGATACATGCACGACCTACGTGAGCAGCACATGGAAGCTGTGTATAAAATTCTAAGATATCTTAAAAGTTGTCTTGGTGGAGGCTTATTGTTTTCTCGACAAGGTAACTTGAAGATAGAATGTTACACAGATCTCGATTGGGCTAGATGTCTAGATGATCGTCGATCCACGTCTGGATATTGTACATTTGTCGGTGGCAACTTAGACACCTGGAGAAGTAAGAAACAAACAATGGTTTCTCGTTCTAGTGCGGATGATGAATATTGAGCTGTCTCAGGGTGTGTGTGAGTTGCTATGGTTGAAAAACCTCATGCAAGAGTTACATCTTAATTCACAACAACTGATTCGTCTTTTCTGTGATAATAAAGCTGCTATTGAAATTGTCAATAATCCTGTGCAACATGACAGAACGAAACACATAGAGTTTGATCGTCACTTCATCAAGGAGAAATTGGAGAACAGTGATATTTGCATTCCATTTGTTCGATCCTTTGAAAAGTTGGCTGATATTTTCACCAAGGAGTTGAATAATATTTCATTTTCTTCTATTGTACGCAAGATGAGTTTAAATGATATATTTGTACCATCTTGAGGGGGAGTATTGTAATGTAGGGGTATATTTGAAAATATAATTTTACTTGAAGACTTTTATGTAAATTGTTATAGTATTAATAAAAGCAGGATTAATAGAGAGGTGACCTAACCCTAGAGATTAATCACTCTCTTTTCATCTTCCACAAAACAACTGACAGCCGCTAGGAACTTCCAACCAGATAGTAAGTTAGGGGAGCTAGGGAGGCTTTGGTTCAGTGTTTAAGGGATGGATTGATGAACAAACTTTGGCAACTACCAAACCTGGCACTGGATCGATTATTGTTGTGAAGAAGTTAAATCAGGAAGGCTTGTAAGGTCAGAAGGAATGGTTGGTGAGTTTCCTTTTTCACTTAATTTGGTGCATCCGATCTTTTTCATTTTCTTTGGCAATAACATGATCTGGATACTATGTTTATTCAGTTCGTAGATTTAAGAAATATATATATTAGTGAGAGATGATCATGACCCAGCTCTGCATTTTGCGATAAATGTGTCAATTCTTTCAATTTATGACTAATTGAATGAGCAAATCCCACTATCTTGTAGGCAGAGGTAAATTACCTTGGTCAGTTGTCGCATCCTCATCTTGTAAAGCTTATTTGATACTGCTTGGAGGATGAACAACGACCTCGTGTGTATGAATGTATGTCTCGCGGGAGCTTGGAGAATCATCTTTTTAGACGTAAGTTAATTGGATAAATTGAAAACTAGGTGTTTGCTTTCTACTTCTACAATAAATTTCTCCGAGGTTTTCCACCATCTATTGTTATTGAACTAGATGGTGCAGTAGATCATAATTCTTTGTAATTTGATGATGGCACATGAGGTTCATATTTTCAACCACTCTCTTGGAACCTCCGTATGAAGATCGCTCTGGGTGCTGCAAAAAGGGCTCACATTTTTGCATAGCGACAGGGCAAGAGTCGTATATCGTGATTTTAAAAACTCTAACATTCTTCTAGATTCTGTAATGGTATGTTTGTTTCATTAGACAGGATTGGATATGATAGGATTGGATAATAAATGAGGGTGGATTGTATATAAATTTTTTAAATTCGGTATGTAGCGGATATAATATCAATTTTAAACTCATTTTCTTTTAATCCGTGCACTAAACAAACAATGGATATTAATCCATCCCCTATTATATCCTTCCTTATCCTATGATGCAAACATGCACTAAGTGATTTGGCTTTTGTCAATCTGTAAACCAACATAATTACAGACACTCACCATGTATTGTTCTTGTTCTATATATACATAACTACAATGGAAAACTCTCGGAATTTGGATGGGCAAAAGATGGCCCTGATGACGATGAAAGCCATGTCTCAACAAGTATCATGGGAACATATGGATATGCTACTCTTGAATACCTTGCAACAGGTGATCTTCTAGCACATGCTGAAGTTTCTCCTCCAGTGTTGGGAAAGTTGAAGTTGTAGTTTGGGTTGCTATTTATTTGCAAATTACTAACTCTTTGACACACACAGTCATGATCCAAATGGTCAATTTTTTTAGTCATTTAGTTGATAATCTAACATGTAAATTAAATGGAAGGGAAATTGATGTTATTTTATGGAGTGTCCTAATTGAGAGTATATTCATTCTTTCTCATCTTAGTTTATTCATGGGCCTCTTGCATTGAAATGATCATCCTATACAACCTTATATGAGCATACTGAAGCATGACAAACTAGTGATGCAAATTTTGACAATTTTCATCTGTAAGGACATTTGAGTACCAAAAGCGATGTGTACAACTTTGGAGTTGTTCTTCTAGAAATGTTGTCTGGCCGACGTGCCACAGACAAGAACCAACCACTTGGAGAGCACAATCTAGTGGACCGGGCAAGACCTAATCTTACAAGCAAGCGAAAGATCGATCTTCCGCATCATGGATTTACGATTGGAGGGGCAGTATTCACTGGAAGGAGCACAAAAGGTTGTCGTTCTCGCACTCCATTGCTTATCAACGGAACCAAGATACAGGCCAACAATGGATCAAGTGGTGTATGTACTAGAACAGCTTCAAGATGCCCAAGACATGAGAAGAAATCCATGGTATGAACAAAAGACAAATGGCCAAAGCATTGGTGGCAATTCAAGCAGGTTGGTTAAGAGGAGATCAGAAGAAATTGTCAAAGGAGAGGTTGCTCATCCTACGCCCTCAGCTTCCCCACTTCACACTAAGTGAAGAGAAGTCTCATGTGATGCAACTTCTGAATTCTATTGTCATCTCTAATATAAGAAATTAAGATCTAATGTTTTATGTATTGTATTAAAAAAGGAGATAATTTTATCCTCATATTTGTATTAAATGTTGAATTTATGCTTTATATTGTTGATACTGTGAAATTAATTGAAAATCCAAATATGTTAACCGTGACCATTGTATCAAGATTTGATATCAATTTTAATTGGCATAAGCAATTGAATTAACTTTCAAAAAAGAATCAAATGTCATGCCTATATCTTTTTTCTTTTCTTTTTTCATATTTATCTTTATTTGTTGGTCCGATTTGAAATTTGGTAATTTGGATCATTGTAATGCAGTGTGAAACTATTTTGGTCTAAACATCCCTATTTGTCCATTGATTCATTAGATTTGAAATTTGTTCAATTAAATTAATTTAATGATATATAAAAAAATGTTTGTAGGATAATTTTGATGCGGTTAATTTAAAAATAAGGGGATATAATTTTATAATTTTACGGATGACTTGATGAATAGCCCATATATCCAGTATTCTC
This sequence comes from Canna indica, assembly GCA_034359265.1. Classification (NCBI taxonomy): domain Eukaryota; kingdom Viridiplantae; phylum Streptophyta; class Magnoliopsida; order Zingiberales; family Cannaceae; genus Canna; species Canna indica. The sequence continues at coordinate 71,212,971 of CP136894.1, read as the reverse complement.
ATTTATTAGTCTCACATTACCTGCTGCTTATTTGGAATGGATTACATATGTTGTCTCTATTTGGTCAAGAGGCACGACCTTACTTGAACACGATCGGTTCTATAGGCTCGTACAATTGTATCCTTGAGTGTAAAGGAGACAGACAATTCAATCTGGTTGATGAATAATGACCACGTGATCAGAACGTGATTAATGGCTCAAATCTTTCTTGGGATGGTGTTCTTTTATGAATTCGTCGTCAATGCCGACGGGAAGGTAGGTCCGAAGGGCGCAGCAAGAAAGTTGCAAGATGAGAACGTGGCCTTGCATTCTTCGCTATCATCCCCTCGGACCATCTTCTTTTTTGATTTCCAAGATTACGACGTAAATCAAGAACACCCCTGCGAGAGGGCGAATGAAAATTACATGTTTGTGCCCTTATCCGGCGTGGGGAGAAGGTTGCTGGATGTCAGCTCAGAAATGGATGTGGACGACCCATGGCCGAGTGGATATTGCCATCATCGTCCGACGGAAAACACAACTTTGCGTGCATGGAGGGAAACAAAGAGGGGTAGAGGGCTGCATCCGCATTGACGGAGGAAGAAGAGGATCCTCTACTAGTCTGCGTCCTTTAATAAATTTTGTTTGACTTGAAGAACGCAAGGTAGTGTCCATCAAACGCAGATTTCTTTTCTTCACATTGGGCGACATGCGTACCGAGGAGCTAGCTTTAGGCAGCACGGGTATAGATCCTATATTTTGCTTCAAATTTCCTTCTCTCATTTGAAAGGTGACAAAAACTTTATTCTACAAAGTAAGCTTATATATATTTTATTTTTTGAAATCTGTGCAATGAGATGAAGAAAAATCTAAACCTTTAAAGATTTAATTTGATGCTATAATTGTCTTGTAGATCCGGGATTTCGTTCCAAATTCCCTCTCTTCAGATCAGCCCTATGAAATTAGATGGATCATCTACTTATTTAATGTGGACTCGAAGTGTGTGACTATTTATTAGAGCCCATGGTCTTGAGGGGTATCTCACCAGGAGTAAAGTAAAGTCAGCAAATGGAGACAATGCACATTGGGAGTCAGACAACTCTCTTATTATGTCTTGGCTTCTAAACTCTTTGACTTTGGAGATTGTTCAGGGATTCACATTTTTCAATATAGCCAACGAAATTTGGGAAGCTGTTTCACAAACATACTCTCAGATAGGGAATTCTATGCAAGCTTATGAGATTCAATGTAAAATTTGTCAAGTAAGACAAAGTAATATATCAGTTACTGCTTATGTGGCTGAGCTTAGACGATTGTGGTTTGAGTTGGACTTTTATCGTCCATTCAAGGCCTTACATGCTGAGGATGCAGTTCTACATAAAGAGTACATAGAAGAAGAACGCTTATTTGATTTTTTGGCAGGGCTGAATTCAAAATTTGACTCCATTAGAACACAAATTCTTAGGAGAGGATATACGTTGCCTACACTTCAGAAAGTTTTTTCCATTGTTCAAAGTGCGGAGACTTGGAGAAGGATTATGGTGGAGCCTAATAACTCACCAGTACCATCACATCGATCTGCACTAGTAGTTCAGCCTCGTGAAAGAACTGAAAGAGAACAAATGAAGTGTGATCATTGTCATAGGCCTGGTCACATTAAAGATACATGTTGGCAGTTACATGGTAGACCTCGAGGAGGTGGACTTGGCGGATGTCGTGGTGGAAGATTTGGGAGTCGAACTAATCATTTCGTTGATAACTCGTCAATGTCAGCTAAAATGTTAGAGACTTTCAAATAGCTCATGGCAAAGCTTGATCCCTCCTCTACTAGAGAGACCTCCTCCTCCACAGGCTCAGCTAGTCAACCTTCTTCTTCCATACACCACTCTCATTTTGCACAATTAGGTATTCTACATAGTGCATTAAATTGTACTCAGTTTTCACCATCATCCTGGATTATAGATTCGGGTGCATCAAATCTTATGACGGGTTCCTCTAGTTTCTTTAATTCATATTTTCCCTGTTCAGGTAGAGATAAAGTTCGTATAGCTGATGGTTCTTTTGCCCCTATTTCTGGAAAAGGTTCCATCACTATTACTCCATCTCTACATTTATCGTTAGTCTTACGTGTTCCTCGTTTTCCTAACAACCTCTTATCAATTAGTTAAATCACCAAGGCTCTCAATGGTATAGTAACATTCTTCCCTACTCATTGTTTGTTTCAGAAGAAGCTTGTGATGAAGGAGACGATTGGATCTAGTAGAATGCATGATGGTCTCTATCACCTAGATAATCTTAGCAGTCCCAATGAAGTCAGATATATGGTCTCTTTGCAACAAGTACACTGGAGGAATTGCAGTTACATCATCGTTGATTTGGTCATTTATCTTTTTCAGTTTTAGCTAGGCAGTTTTCTTTCTCTCTACAAATTATGCAATAAAGATCATTTGATTTGTTATGCCTGTGAGTATGCTAAACATACAAGTTGTATCTATTCTGCTTATGGAAATCATAGTCAATCTCCATTTGATGTTATTCACATTGATGTTTGGGGACCCTGCCGTGTTACTTCTCTTTCTGGGCATAAATGGTTCATTACCATTATTGATTGTTTAGTCGAACAACTTGGGTTTATTTGTTAAAGAGTAAAGATAAAGTGTTGCGATGTTTTAAAGCATTTCACATGATGATAGAAACTCAATTCAGTACCAAAATTAAAATCTTTCGCTCAGATAATGGTACATAATACACTGGCAAAGAGTTCCAGGACTACTTGTTAGCTAATGGGATTCTTCATCAAACCATTTGTGTTGATACACCTACTCAAAATGGTGTGGCAGAAAGAAAGAATCGTCACCTATTGGAAGTCACTCGATCTTTACTCTTTACCATGAGCATGCTAAAGTCTTTTTGGAGAGAAGCCTTTTTGACAGCTGCTTATTTAATTAATCGCATGCCGCTACGGACCTTGGAGCTCAAGTCACCGACCACTTGAATGTCTTATTGGAGATACGACTTTCATTGTACCTCCTAAGATATTTGGGTGTGTTTGTTTTGTACGTGATCATCGCCCTTCACTTGGTAAATTTGAACATCGTTCCTTGAAATGTGTATTTGTTTGATATTTAGCTACTAAAAAAGGTTACAAGTGTTATTTTTCCACCTCAAAAGAAGATGTTTGTGAGTATGGATGTAACCTTCATAGAGACAAAGGCATACTATTTATCTGATCAGAATTTGGTAAATATTGTCCCTCCATCTCCCTCTACAATATCAGATGAGTTCCTATACTCACCATATTCATGTACCGAGATACCACATTGTGAGGGGGAGTCATCTAGAGTTCAAGAAAAGCCGCACATAGTTGCAATTTTCATCTGTAAGGATATTTGAGTACCAAAAGTGACGTGTACAGCTTTGGAGTTGTTCATCTAGAGATGTTGTCTAGCCGACGTGCCATAGACAAGAACCAACCACCTGGAGAGCACAATCTAGTGGACTGGGCAAGGCCAGCTAATCTTACTATCTTACTAGCAAGCGAAAGATCGATCTTACGCATCCTGGATGCACGATTGGAGGGGCAGTATTCACTGGAAGGAGCACAAAAGGTTGTCGTTCTCGCACTCCATTGCTTATCAACGGAACCAAGGTACAGGCCAACAATGGATCAAGTGGTGTCTGCACTAGAATAGCTTCAGGATGCCAAAGACATGAGAAGAAATCCACGGTATGAACAAAAGACAAATGGCCAAAGCATTGGTGGCAATTCAAGCAGGTTGGTTAAGAGGAGATCATAAGAAATTGTCAAAGGAGAGGTTGCTCATCCTACACCCTCAGCTTCCCCACTTCACACTACATGAAGAGAAGTCTCATGTGATGCAACTTCGGATGGAAATAGTAGAGAAAAAAAAGGAAAACATAAAGCTGTACATGCAAGCTCAATATCTTTTCGTACAGATTTCCTTCTTTTGGATCATCTTGTTGACATTATGTTCATATATTATATATATATCACTTTTTACACTCAAGTCAATTGTCCAATTAAAAGTTCATATCAAGGGTAGCTGATGTTACAATGATTGAAGGTTCCTGCTAAAATGTGGCCGTTAAATTTGACTATATATTATTGACATTAGTGTCTCAAAATTAGTGAACAAAGACAATGAAAAGATCTTGAAGTCAAATTATTGATAGATGCCGAACTTTTAGGCAACTTATTCATAGCTTTCCTTTACCGTTTGAACAATTAAAGGTATTGTTTCTGTGTCTAAGGCAAATTGTAGTGTGATCAAGTTAGTATACAAAGATCTTAAACAACTCAAATCCATCCATTTTTCTTCAATTTCACCTTTATATAATTCTATTGTTGTTTAAAATTGAATTGTCTCAAAATATAGCTTCCCTATTACCAATTTTGGGTACCAATCTATACAATTTTGGATAGATTGGAGTATCTTGTGAAACAAAAGGGAAAAAAAGAGATCGAACATCAATCTATCCATCTTGGATATGCTTGGAATGGAAACCTAAATTGGATTTAGATCAGGTCGAATAATCGGATTTTGAATTTTATTATCATCTCTAATTTAAGACTTTTAGATCTAATATTTTATGTATTGTATTAAAAAAATGAGATAATTTTATCCTCATATTTGTATTAAATGCTGAATTTATACTTTATATTGTTGATATTGTGAAATTAATTGAAAATTCAAATATGTTAACCGTGACCATTGTATCAAGATTTGATATCAATTTTAATTGGCATAAGCAATCGAATTAACTTTCAAAAAACAATCAAATGTCATGCCTATATCTTTTCTTTTCTTTTTGATATTTATCTTTATTTGTTGGTCTGATTTGAAATTTGGTAATTTGGATCATTGTAATTTAATGATATATATAAAAATGTTTGTAGGATTATTTTGATGCGGTTAATTTAAAAATAAGGGGATATAATTTTATCATTTTAGGGATGACTTGATGAATATCCCATATATCCAGTATTCTCATTTATTAGTCCCACATTACTTGCTGCTTATTTAGAATCGATTACATATGTTGTCTCTATTTGGTCAAGAGGCACGACCTTACTTGAACATGATATGTTCTATAGGCTCGTACAATTGTATCCTTGAGTGTAAAGGAGATAGACAATTCAATCTGGTTGATGAACAATGACCACGTGATCAGAACGTGATTAACGGCTCAAATTGTAGGGGATTGAAGCCATAGATTATCGTTCCAAGATTTCGCCTTTCACGGGTGCATCAAGAAGGCTGCTGGACGTCGAACCAACGGATGTCAACGTCCCAGCAACATCTTCTTCTTGTGTTATCTTGTTTATCCTCCTCGACGCAATCAACACAATCTTTCCATGGGATGACGTTCTTTTCTGAATTCGTCGTCAATGCCGATGGGAAGGTAGGTCCGGAGGGCCTAGCAAGAAGGTTGCAAGATGAGAACGTGGCCTTGCATTCTTCGCTATCTTCCCCTCCGACCGTCTTCTTTTTTGATTTCCAAGAATACGACGTAAATCAAGAACACCCTTGTGAGAGGGCAAATGAAAATTCCACGTTTGTGCCTTCATCCGGCGTGGGGAGAAGGTTGCTGGATGTCAGCTCGAACATGGATGTGGACGTCCCGTGGCCGAGTTGATATTGCCATCGTCATCCGACAGAAAACACAACTTTGCGTGCAGGGAGGGAAACAAAGAGGGGTAGAGGGCTGCATCCGCATTGACGGAGGAAGAAGAGGATCCTCTGCTAGTCTGCTTCCTTTAATTAATTAATTTTGAAGCAGACTAGCAGAGGATCGTCTTCTTCCTCCGTCAGTGCGGATGCAGCCCTCTACCCCTCTTTGTTTCCCTCCCTGCACGCAAAGTTGTGTTTTTCGTCGAATGACAAAGGGAATATCCACTCGGCAATAGGACGTCCACATCCATGTCCGAGCTGACATCCAGCAACCTTCTCCCCACGCCGGATAAGGGCACAAATGTGGAATTTTCTTTCGCCCTCTCGCCGGCGTGTTCTTGATTTACGTCGTATTCTTGGAAATCAGAAAAGAAGATTGTCGGAGAGGAAGATAGCGAAGAATGCAAGGCCACATTCGCATCTTGCAACCTTCTTGCTGCGCCCTATGGACCAACCTTCCCGTCGGCATTGACGACGAAGTTGGAAAAGAACGTCATCCCATGGAAAGATTGTGACGATTGCATCGAGGAGGATAAATTGGATAAACAAGAAGAAGATGCTGCTGGGACGTCGACATCCATCGGTTCGGCGTCCAGCAGCCTTCTTGCTGCGCCCGTGAGGAGGATAAACATGAAGAAGGCCTTCGTCTTTTGCTTCTAAAAGAAGCACAATTAACGTATTTTGCATATACCAATTTTCTCCAATTTAAAAGAGATATACGCTTAATATAATTTGTAGGAATATATACAGTTAAATTTAACTAGTACTAGATACATGTAGAAACTACGGTGTAAAAACGATCAGATCAGCTTCTGACATGTGTTTCCGACACGATAATTTCAAGTTGAAAAACCAACTTAACCCAACTTCGGAAAAAGAAGCAATGACCTATTTTGTGTTGGAGCGAGATCTAAGGATCTTTTCTGCATCAATTTTTTAATTTTTTTAATACTTTTTTTTTATCTTTAACAAAGTTCAATAGTATCTAATCAAATTGAAATGAACCAAACTAGTACGATTTGAAAATTTTATATTCTAATTTTGAAAATCACATAGTATATTATTAATTTTTTTAAAAATTATTCAAGCTTTTTTAGATCTCCATTGAGAACTCCAAACTGATCCAAATAAACTTGGAAAAAAAACCTGAAATCCAAGCAACCCCCAAAGTATCTAGAGCTGGATCATGTCAGTTTTTGTTTTGTTTTGGCACAATCTGCTTTTAAACATTTAACAAGTAGATATAATGAATTTAATGACTGATAAAAGAAAAGAGTCGTCCTTGTTGATCTTAAAAAAAAATGAGACGAGAATAATTGTCAAACTACTAAAAATTAATAGACCCGGAAAAAAATAGATACCATCATGTTCATTAAACAAATAAAGATGATCATCTATAAATTCATCATATGACAAAATCTTCAGCAGCATAAAATATATTAGGTACAAAATTGTGGTTTTCATCAGAGATCACAATGGGTAGGTACCAAGTCTGGAGAAGGGAAACAAACAGGGAAGGAGAAGTTGGATGCCTTCTTTCATTGTAGAAATGCCACCACTCTGTTTAGCAAGTTTAGGCCAAAAACTGTTTCTTCGCAATTGATTTTGATAGTGATATTCAATGGTTCAGAGAACTTGCCCTCAGCCAAGATAGTAAACAAGACTGGCTTTGAGCTACTCAATAATTGCCCACTGAAACGGAAGCACAAACCGGATGCATCATCAATGTTAAAAGAAACTGGGATGTCGGCACTCACAAGGGAAACATTAGAATTGCTTAGAACCTTAGATGCTAGAATTTTAGAAACTAGAATATTTTATCCGAATCAAATGAATTGTCAATCTTCTCCATGTGATCCTTGAATATGCACCTGTTACATAATTTTGGAATATTAGCTAAACTTAATACAGCAGGGAAAGAAAGTATGATAGCTGAAAAAGTGGCATTTTAATTTCATACAAACTATAAACTTTTTCTATTTCAATACTTAGAAATGCTTTGTCATTCTATGTTTTCTATGTTCCAGGTAATCACACTATAAGACTACGCCATCCTCTATCATAACCTAATTATTAGGTAAATCTTCTAACTCTTTCCATTGCCCAAGAATACCAAAATAATGGCATTGTCAAGCAAAAGATTTTATAACCTGTTACAATCCCGTTGATATATGAACCAGCAGTATCGTGATATTTCTATATGTGCACATGAAAGAAGTGTATATTTGTATGTCTGAAGTGATCCACAAGGGCAGTAATATGAAATATGAGGGCACATCTATACCATGCGGTTAGACATTTTGTGAGATATGAATATTACTGACACTTGCATTTTGTCGAAAACTTTTTCCCATTGCATAACACAGCTAACTTGAATAGCAAAAGATGATGATGAAAACACACTTGAATGACTTTCTTCACCCTTTGACTTGGATCTAAGGATGCAATATCTTCAAAAGAAAGCAAAGCTGGTATATTATCTGTTGATGGTGGGCTATGGAAGAAAAAAATGGAACATGTGAGTTTATAAAAGTAATATGAGCAACAAAAAATTCCACAAGATGTAACTACTACTAGACTGAAAATAAGAGTCCAAATCAAATAGTGCAAAGAAAATGATGAGAAATGGGGCAGATAAATACCTTTCAGGTTTTCCCATCACTTGATCTCTTTCAATGCTATATTTACTAATGGTTCAGAAGAGCAGTTCTGGAGAAAAACTTCAAGAAGTACTAAGATTGGGGATATAGTTGAAATTTCATATGAAAATGCATATTCTACTCTCAAGCCATTGCCAGTTGTAGGATGGAGAAGAGTGTGGAGCATTGGTCTAACAGTACAATTAAGATTGTTAATTGATATTTTGCCACGAGAAGGCTGTGGAGGCTTTTTTACTGAAGTAGAAGCTGGTTGCTCATCCAGCCATGATTCAAGTGCTGACTTAGACATCGACTCTGCCAAATCTGTAGAGATGAATGAAGACAAATTTCCCTTGGAACTTTGACTTGCAAGATCGTAATCAACGCTAGCATCAGAAACATTAATTAGGGCTTTTTCTTTGCCATCTTGAGCATCATGCAGAACTGAGACAAAAGCATGGTCACTTTCATTTGAATCAATTGCAGATTCATTCCCCTCACCATCTGAGCTGATGGAAGAATGATGAGAATCATAGACAGAGCCACTTTCTTCAATTGAAGATCCAGAAGACACATCAGGGTCATTTGTTCCAAATGAATTGTTGTAGCAGGAGCTGACTAGGAAGTAGAAACTACTAAATGTTTAAAGAAGAACAAGAACAATGAGAAAATAGAATGAATGACAAGCAAAAGGGAAATCATTTCAAGTTTTTTCCTTTACCTTTATCACATCCTCTAAACGAAATAAGAAAATAGCAATGTTAATTATAGTGTTGCCATTACTTCATGAAAATATTCTGCTTAATGTGCATTAACTAACTAGAAACAAACTAACATTTTTTTATTTAAAAACATGTAATAAGGATATGACAAAAAAAAATTGGGTTTGAATCAACCAATACCAAATCAAACAAAGCAAATAATCAACAAACAAGGAAGAAAATGTTACCATATAATGATTGTTAAGAAAATAAATGAATAGATTGCACTCCTTCCTAACAACTAAAGCTTGAAAATGTTGGTCAGATAATCAAATTTAACATGCAAGGTTGGTGGCACTTAATTTGAATCCTGCAAGTGTCAATAATTTTAAAAAATAAACCTCAGCTAAATCAATTTAGTCTGCATGTTCGGCATGGGTGAAATAGTCTAGTTCACCCGTCTACATGCAAGTGGAAGTGTTAATACTTAATAAAATAAATGAATAGATTGTGCTCCTTTTTAATAGCTTAAGATTTGGGGAAAGTTGGAAATTTTATCAAAGTAAACAATGACAAAGATTACACAACCAAAGACAACAACAAAATGGGAGAATCATACAATACAATAGTAAATAAAATTTCAAGATTGTTATCTCCAAATCAAACAGATTGCAAGAAAGAACAAAATTATCCAACTGTAGATATCAATACAGATAATAGACTGTCATGCTAAATCCTAAATATGACGGGAACAAATAATCCAATCAAGGTAACACTAAGACAACAAATACAGATATTTCGAAGTTGACCTTGGCGGAAGTATTTAGGATCTGAAGCTTTGTCTCAACCTCCTCCGAAGTAAAACACCATGCGAGATACTTCAGTATACTTGGTACTACTTTGGGAATAATCTGTCCAACAGAGCTGTACTCTCCTATAATCCAAATAATCAATGCGCGTGCTGCAGGGTCTTTTATTCTGTCCAAGTGGCAAGTCAATCGGACAATCACCTTCAATTGTAACAAATGAAGAGAGTAAAAGCATGTAGTAGATGTAACCAGCGACATAAATCTAGAATTCTGAACATATAAATAAAAATGAACCAGAAAATAGTAAGGTCTAATATCAAAGCAACACTCATGGTGAATTCATTCAACCTTTGTGAGCAGAATTTAATAATATATTTTGCAGCTCCGAAGCAACAATAGATATCAAAATATGAACTAAAATCACATTAAAATAGTTTCTAGGTGTGTAGATCTTATGAAGTTGGGTTTCAGGGGAAAAAAACTAAAGAGAGACCTGGCTTGAGCTTTACAAGAAATCTGAACACAAGACCTCTACATGTTTATCTAAACTTTAGTAACTTAAACTTCCAGTATAAACTAGTTTTGTCCACATATCCACTGTTTCCAACTAAATAATTATCTTAGGTCCATAAAACATTTATCCACAAGCACAGATCAGATCAGATAAGATCAGATCAGATCCAATCCAAGTAATTGATTAAGAGTTGCAGTCTGTAAGAAAAAAAAAACAATAAGGGGGAAATAAATGACAACTCTAGGCTGAAGGATTTAGAAACAACTGCACCAATATAGCAAACATAATATCCCAGTGGGATTCATGAAATAACAAGGGAAAACAAGTGAAGCTTCTAATGCTTAAGCCAGATGGCAGATGAAATATCTCAGTGGCATCATAACTAGTGCTTATGAACTGAACTCATCAAGGAATGGTCTGAAAAGTAGAATGATAATCCGGCTAGCTACCTTCTCGATCATAACTAGTTGGATCTTGCTTATGAACGTGTTTTTGGCATGGCCGAGAAAGTTCATAAGGGAATTAAATTCATGGGAAGTAATGAAGTATAAGAAGCTACAGGAACTAACCTATTGTGTTAACCAAAAATTACCTTAGTGTACTGCAATCAAAATTTAATTGGAAACCCAATTCACCATTATGTTACTTATTTGTGACAAGCCCCAGCTGGCTCAATTCAGGTCATGTTTTTAGGTCTAGTTGGATTTGATCCAAAACTAAAACTAGCCCCCAACTATGTTTGCAGGTCCAAGTCCATAGCAAAAGGAATCGGTGGCCGAGAAGGTGGTGACGTCGACGAGCAATCGAATAATTGAACTGATGGCCGGCGAGGCAGCAACAAAGGCATAGACATTGCGGCACGAGGTCCCCAGTCGCGGACTTCGACTCACATAGACGCGGAGACAGACACATGTCTAAGTCATTAAAGAGAAACTCATTTTTACTGTAGTAACACTCTTATAACGGCGGAGTCCATCTCATAAGAATTTCCAACTGAGTACTACTTCACCCCTTTTAAAGTCAAGCTCAGGTTGTGCATCAACAATTTTACTGCTTTGTTGAAACCCAGAGACAATTGGTTCAGGATAGGATTTATGCTTCGTGGATAAGGGCAGCACCCAATTGGTGGGACATCAACTTTACCAAATTTCCTTGCTCTAAGATTATATAACGCCTTCCATGTTAATAATATGTAATCAGCAACAAGTATATAGAACATAAATATTGCATTAATGAGAATAAAATTTTACTATGTTTTTTAGCAAAAGGAACCAATGGTCGAGAAGGTGGTGACGAGCGACGAACGATCGAATAATTGAATCGATGGTCGGCGAGGCAGCGACGAAAGCATAAACATTGCGGCACGAGGTCCCCAGTCACGACTTAGACTCACATAGACGCGGAGGAAGGCACACCGGTTGGTTTATTTAAAAGTGGTCAGCGGAGAAAAGTCGTCGCTGATAATTTCCTTAGTTTATGTATTTCTGTAAACCGGTTGGTTTTATAAATTGTACAAGTTTTGTGGTATTTTTTATAGTTGTCAAGGTTGGGTTAGGCTGTAGAGTACGGGTGGTACTCTGGCCGGTCATGTCCGGGTTTGGGGTGTGACACGTGCACAAAACTTCGACGTAGAGTTTAGGAGTTTAGGCGGAAAAATTTCGACGTTGACGTCGAAATATTTTTTTTAAAAAAATTCTAAGTTTAAAAATTTCGACGCTTGCTACAGGCGTTGAAGACTTTTTGACGCCTATTGCAGGCATTGAAACGCGTCTGGAGCGGGCTCACTAGCGTCCGCCCACACCGTCCGTGTTACGCCCCGCCTAAGTTTATCCCTAGAGAAGGGACCTCACCTAGGTGGAGCACAACCTACAACTAAATCACAAAATACACCAGAAAATCTCAACAAGAACAACTGAAATCTTCTTTTCAACAACAAGTTCTCTAAACAAATGTTCAACATCAATCTAAATATAACTAAGAAAACAACTAAACAGCGGATGACGTCTCCTCCTCCCGGACTCTAGCTACCCAACTTCAACTACTAACGTACCTGCAAATTCGAAGCAACAACAAACAATATCAACGGGAAGCTGAGTAGGAGTATCAATATGTCTAACAATAAGGACTACAATCATGATGTGATGATATTGTCAAATGCAACAATATACAACTTTGCAATTGAATGCAATATGTCAACAACAAGACACATTTTCACCTATCAACTAATGCAATTCATACCAATCAAGAGCGCAATGGACAAATGTCCAGGGCCTCCGCCCAATAAAAGATCAACAATGCAACATGACAATTAGATCTCACAAGATGAGAAATCACAACTGATCTACGAAGCTAACAATAATAAATATTACAACAAACTATCAACTGAAGATGCAACCAAATAATTCATGCTAGCAAATACAACTTATGACAACGTTAATACTACAATGGGCACCATGCTCAAATAACATTAATAAATAACAACTCTAATCAGACTTATGCAATTATCAACATGGTATGTCCAACAAAATAATGCAACATGAGATCAATGGAATACAGAGGCAATTCAAGCAAATAGAGACAAAGGATAAAACCGTCATTTTACTCATTCAACATTCATCGGCTACAACAGGAGTCAACTCACACCCAACACAACTATGTATACTCTAAATCACCACCGAACATAGAATACCACTATTCTACATTATTTAATTATTTATCCAATTAAAATAATAGCTCATAACTATCAAATAACACTGAAACATAGAAAAGACCTACCAGATGAACTCTGATCATAGAAGCCCCCTCTAAAATAATATTTACAATAAGGTCCCTATAATTTTCCAGTTCATAAAAGTTCACCCGCATTGTCGTCGCGGTCTTGCGGGTGCACGAGCCAACGGCCCTTGGCGAGCGCGCCGATGGCCTTTGCCCAAGTGAAGGGGCAGGATATTTCCCGCCTCTGATTTTTTAAAAAAAAAATTAAAATTTTCCCCTCAGGTTCTCTTCTTTATATACTTTTTTTCTTTTTTTCTTCTTCTTCTTTTCATCATCTTCTTTTTCTTCATATCTTTTTTTCTTTCCCATTCTTTCTTCTTTCTCTTCTATTTTTCCTTCATCTAATTTTTCTTCTTCTTTTTTCAGGTTATCAAAATTTTTCAAGTCATCGAATTTTTTAGGTTACCATCTAATTTTTCAGGTTAAAAAATATTAATTAAATTGGATTGTGCCACATGATTATTTAATTATTTTAGTAAATTATATATCAAAGATTAAATTTGAATTCAATTTGAGAAATTAACTATTTTAGGTTTGTTCGATATGATGGGTTAGCTAGTATACTTTTAAAAACACAGTTCAATAGTACGTTCAAATTATGTTTTTTATTCCCATGCTTCTATGTGGGAATCCATTAAGTTAATTCGGTTGCCCCTCTCCTCCTATGATGATGCATGGGTTTAGGAAATGGAGATTAATGAGTATGTTGCTACAAGTAGTGCTTAGTTATTTCTTAGAAGTCGTAACCTTCACGAACTTAGCAATTATGTCCCTTGCCTAGTCTATGGCAACTTAAGCTGCCTCCAAAAGTTCTGAACTTCCTTTGAAATCTTCTGCATAATAGATTACCTACCATATCCTATTTGTGCCATATTGGTCTTCTTAATATCTTTGTTTGTCCTTTGTGTCCGTCTAATACTACTAATGAGACTATTGAACACATTTTTTTTCTTATGCCCTTATATTAATTCAGTTTGGTCCATTCTTCAATCTTGAACTGATTTTCCGTAAAATAATCAGAATTCTTGGTTGAATGGAGGTTGGCTCAGGTTGCCCAATAGCCCGGCTGGGACTCTGTCTATTAAGACTCTAATTGTTATTACCTATTGGTTTACGTGGTACGTTAAAAATGAGATGATATATCTTATTAGGCGGCATTCTCCTCTTAATCTCATGCTCAAAATAATTTCATTTGCTTGTCGGTTTAATAAAACTCAAGCTCCTGAGGAAATTTCAATCTACGTTCTAATTCTAATTTACTTAATTGGATTCCCTCGGATGGAACCTGGATTAAATTAAACTGTGATAGCTCTTTTTTAAACTCACAAGCTGGCATTGGCTTTATTGTTAGGAACAATTTGGGTGACTGCATTTACTTTGCTAATCACTATTTTGATTCTATCATTTCATCGGCTTTTGCAGAAGCTCTTTCTATCCTACATGCCATCCAGTTTGCTCATCGAAAGTTTGACTTGGTCATTATTGAATCTGATTGATGGTTGGTTATTCAGGCTATTCAAGGTCAATGTATAGTAGTCCCTTCGAAGCTGCAGCACATTGTATCTCAATTTCAATCATTAGCCTATAGATAATGTAATAAAGCCGCTCATTGGGCGGCAAATCGAGCATGTAGTCTTAAAGAGTCCAAAGTATGGACTTCTATTCGACTCCGGAGCTCAATAATATTTTTTTACCAAGACTGCTCTAGTCCTTCCCATACGTAGTTAATGAACTTTTTATTTTTAGGTAAAAAAAAATTATATTTTTTTCATTTACATAAATCAAAATTTATTTTTTGTTAATTTAATTTTAAAATCTAAGGCGGTTCCATTTAGCTGCTTTTTTTCTTCAGGTTTTAGCAAATTGATAATTAGAGTGATCATGTCTGAGCTGAGTAGGAAGCATAGGAATACAAAGTTCGAAGCTTGGGTTTGTTTCTATTGGGACTGGTCCTTTCGGAATTCCCAAGTATAGAGTTTCTATCTTTGTTTTTTAACTAGCTATCCACGTTTATCAGTTTATTGGATAATGATTTGTTTTTTAGTTCTGAATGTTTAGCTCTCCAACAATACTTTTAACTTCATCTTTCGTTTTTGCTGAATCTAGAGATCTGCTACGAATTTGGTTAAGGTTATAACCCTAAATCTAAAGATATCATATCATCTCAAATTAAAAAAAGAAAGAAGGTATCTTTTCATCTCTGATTAAACTAATGTAGCTTTTCTTTTTTTTGGAGATTGAATTAATTGCATATTTTTGTTTATAGGAGATATTGTGGATTGGTTGTGTTATTGTCTTCTTGAGAAAAAAAATGTATTAGCGTATGATTAAGAGCAGTTGCTACCGAATGGTTGCTTGTCTAAAATTTCATTCTTACTTTAATACTCTCTGGGAACATTCAAGGATTGATTTTGTCAATGGTTTGGATGAAATGAAATGTCTATTTGTAAAAATTTCCTGCTACAAATATGGTAGATGTTTCTTTGAGTACAATATTGCCTTCATGAATCATGAAATAATTGTGGTTGACTAATTATCTTGGTTTGGTTTGGTTTGGGATCTCAGTCCATGGAGTGGTCTGCTGCAAGCTTTTCATTTATAATTTGTTTATTTACTTCTGTAGTTTATCAGGAGATGTACGTTGTCTCATGCTTAGGAGTGAACTCCAAAAGCGCTAGCAGGGACAGAAAGAAGTTGAGTGGTTCAAGTAGTAACGGGTTTGCAGCATCTGTGCCTCCGACACCTAGTAGTGAAGATGATATCTTGCAGTCAGTGAATGTAATGAGTTTTACGTTCAATGAACTGAAGACAGTAAGTAATATAGGGGTATATTAATTTGTAAATATACTCTTACTTAAGGACTTTTGTGTAAATTGTTATAGTATTAATAAAAGCAGGATTAATAGAAAGGTGAACTAACCCTATAGGTTAATCACTCTATTTTCATCTTCCACAAAACAACTTGGTATTAGAGCCGCCGTTCACACATCCTGAAGTGCTTGGAAATCCAAAAAAATATTCTGCACCTGCGGCGTGCGGATTCCTTAGCCGCGCCTGCCGCTGCATCAAGCAACGCGCTGCGAGACGCACGAGCCCCAAGCGGTGCACGGCGCACCAAGTGCCGTAAGGCAGCGCACCTTCACCAAGCAGCGCAAGGCAATGTCCTTCAAGCAGATTTTTTTTCTTCATATCGGGTGACACGCGTACCGAGGAGCTAGCTTTAGGCAGCTCGGGTATACAGCCTATATTTGATTCAAATTTCCTTCTCTCATTTGAAAGGTGACAACAACTTTATTCTACAAAGTCAGCTTATATATATTTTATTTTTCAAAATCTGTGCAATGAGATGAAGAAAAATCTAAGCCTTTAAAGATTTAATTTGATGCTATAATTATCTTGTAGATCCAGGATTTCGTTCGAAATTCCCTCTCTTACGAATAGCCCTATGAAATTAGATGGATCGTCTACTTATTTAATGTGGACTCGAAGTGTGCGACTGTTTATTAGAGCCCGTCGTCTTGAGGGGTATCTCACCGGGAGTAAAGTACAGTTAGCAAATGGAAACAATGCACATTGAGAGTCAGAGAACTCTCTTGTTATGTCTTGGCTTCTAAATTATATGACTCTGGATATTGGTCAGGGATTCATATTTTTCAATACAACCAACGAAATTTGGGAAGCTATTTCACCAACTTACTCTCAAATAGGGAATTCAGTGCAAGCTTATGAGATTTAGTGTAAAATTCGTCAAGTAAGACAAAGTAATATGTTAGTTACTGCTTATGTGGCTGAGCTTAGACAAATTCTTAGGAGAGGAGATACATTGCCTACACTTCAGCAAGTTTTTTCCATTGTTCAAAGTGAGGAGACTCGGAGAAGGATTATGTGGAGCCTAATAACCCACCAGCACCATCACATCGATCTGCACTAGTAGTTCAGCCTTGTAAAAGAACTGAAAGATAACAAATGAAGTGTGATCATTGTCATAGGCCTGGTCACATTAAAGATACATGTTGGCAGTTACATGGTAGACCTCGAGGAGGTGGACGTGGCGGATGTCGTGGTGGAAGATTTCGGAGTCGAACTCGTGGGAGTCGAACTAATCATTCCGTTGATAACTCCTCAATGTCATGTTACAAACTCTCAAATAGTTCATGGCAAAGCTTGATCCCACCTCTACTGGAGAGAACACCTCCTCCACAGGTTCAGCTAGTCAACCTTCTTCTTCCATACACCACTCTCATTTTGCACAATTAGGTATTCTACATAGTGCATTAAATTGTACTCAAATTTCACCATCATCCTGGATTATAGATTTGGGTGCATCAAATTATATGACAGGTTCCTCTAGTTCCTTTATTTCATATTTTCCCTGTTCAGGTAGAGATAAAGTTCCTATAGCTGATGGTTCTTTTGCCCATATTTCTCGAAAAGGTGCCATCACTATTACTCTATCTCTACATTTATCGTTAGTCTTACATGTTCCTCATTTTCCTAACAACCTCTTATCAATTAGTTCAATCACCAAGGCTCTCAATGGTATAGTAACATTCTTCCCTACTCATTGTTTGTTTCAGAAGAAGCTTGTGACGAAGGAGACGATTGGATCTGGTAGAATGCATGATGGTCTCTATCAACGGGATAATCTTAGCAGTCCCAATGAAGTCGGATATATGGTCTCTTTTGCAACAAGTGCACTGGAGGAATTGCAGTTACATCATCGTCAATTTTGACATTTTTCTTTTTCAGTTATAGCTAGGCAGTTTTCTTTCTCTCTACAAATTATGCAATAATGACCAATTGATTTGTGATGCCCGTGAGTATGCTAAACATACAAGTAGTATCTATTCTGCTTCTGAAAATCATAGTCAATCTCCATTTGATGTTATTCACACTGATGTTTTGGGATCCTGCCATGTTACTTCTCTTTCTGGGCATAAATGGTTCATTACCTTTATTGATTGTTTTCGTCGAACAACTTGGGTTTATTTGTTAAAGAGTAAAGATAAAGTGTTGCGATGTTTTAAAGCATTTCACATGAAGAAAAAACTCAATTCAATACCAAAATCAAAATCCTTTGCTCAAATAATGATACATAAAACACTGGCAAAGAGTTTCAGGACTATTTGTTAGCTAATGGGATTCTTCATCAAACCACTTGTGTTGATACACCTACTCAAAATGGTGTGGCAGAAAGAAAGAATCGTCACCTATTGGAAGTCACTCGATCTTTACTCTTTACCATGAACATGCCAAAGCCTTTTTGGAGAGAAGCCGTTTTGACAACTGCTTATTTAATTAATCTCATGCCGCTTCGGACCTTGTAGTTCAAGTCACCGACCACTTGAATGTCTTATTGGAGTTACGACTTTCATTGTACCTCCTAAGATATTTGGGTGTGTTTGTTTTGTACGTGATCATCGCCCCTCACTTGGTAAACTTGAACATCGTTCCTTGAAATGTGTATTTGTTGGATATTTAGCTACTAAAAAAGGTTACAAGTGTTATTTCCCACCTCAAAAGAAGATGTTTGCGAGTATGGATGTAACCTTCATAGAGACAGAGGCATACTATTTATCCGATCAGAATTTGGTAAATATTGTCCCTCCATCTCCCTCTACAATATCAGATGAGTTCCTCTACTCACCATATTCATGTCCCGAGATACCACATTGTGATGGGGAGTCATCTAGAGTTCAAGAAGAGCCACACATAGCTGCAAATGATGGAGGAAATGACAATGGAGTATCTATTCAGGGGGAGCAGTACGTCTGTAATTCTTGCTTCACATGGTGATACTAAGACCACTCTGCATTCTCCTAGAGTTCAAGAATCTCCTCATGTTACATCTTCAGATGATCCTGACCTTGGTAACATCTCATCTCCTTGTTCTTCTTTAGATTTACCTATTGCCATTCGTAAAGGTTCTCGCCACCATGTCTTTCCTTCTCGTTACCGTTATGGCATCTCATTATGTTTCCTATAAGTCTTAGTCCTCTAGGTATAAATGCTTCATTACATCATTATCTGAAGTCACCATTCCCTCAAATTGGAAGGTTGCCATAGTGGACCCGAGGTGGAAAGAAGCCATGTTAGTGAAAGCCTTAGCCAAGAACCAAACTTTGGAGCTTGTACCACTGCCAAAAGGAAAACGACCTGTGGGGTGCAAATGGGTGTATACCGTGAAACAAACACCAGAAGGAAAGGTTGATCGTTTTAAAGATTGTTTGGTTGCAAAGGGGTACACTAAGACATACAATATTGATTATGATGAAACATTTGCTCCTATTGCCAAGATGAATACTATTCAGACTCTCATTTATGTGTTGCGAATCTTGGGTGGAAACTACATCAGTTGGATGTGAAGAATGCTTTTCTACATGGTGATTTACAAGAGGAAGTTGATATGGAGATTCCATCTGGGTTCGATAGCACAAATACTATTGGGAAGGTTTGTCGACTACGACGATCACTCTATGGATTGAAACAGTCACCTCGTGCCTGGTTTGATAGATTTCGTCAAGTAATTCTTAGTATGGGGTATAAATAGAGCAACAATGATCATACTTTATTTTTCAAGCATAACCAAGGAAACGCGGCCATCCTCATTGTTTATGTTGATGACATAATTGTTACGGGGTATGATATTGATGAAATTATGAGCTTGAAGGCTTAGCTTGCACAAGTATTTGAAGTTAAAGACCTAGGGGAACTAAGATACTTCATAGGGATTGAAGTAGCACACTCATCGCATGATATTTTCTTATCTCAAAGAAAATATGTGCTAGACTTGTTGGCTGAAGCAGGAATACTGGGTAGTAAGCCTACTCCAACTCCAATAGATTAGAATTTTCAACTTGTTAATAATGGTGGTAATTCCGTTGATCATGAGAGATATCAAAGACTAGTGGGAAGATTGATATATCTTTCACACACCAGACCAGATATTACATTTGTTGTGAGTGTTGTAAGTTGATACATGCACGATCTACGTGAGCAGCACATGGAAGCTGTGTATAAAATTATAAGATATCTTAAAAGTTGTCTTGGTGGAGGCTTATTGTTTTCTCGACAAGGTAACTTGAAGATAGAATGTTACACAGATCTTGATTGGGCTAGATGTCTAGATGATCGTCGATCCACGTCTGGATATTGTACATTTGTCGGTGGCAACTTAGACACCTGGAGAAGTAAGAAACAAACAGTGGTTTCTCGTTCTAGTGCGGATGATGAATATCGAGCTATGTCTCAGGGTGTCTGTGAGTTGCTATGGTTGAAAAACCTCATGCAAGAGTTACATCTTAATTCACAACAACCGATTCGTCTTTTCTGTGATAGTAAAGCTGCTATTGAAATTGTCAATAATCTTGTGCAACATGACAGAACAAAACACATAGAGTTTGATCGTCACTTCATCAAGGAGAAATTGGAGAACAGTGATATTTGCATTCCATTTGTTCGATCCTCTGAAAAGTTGGCTGATATTTTCAGCAACGAGTTGAATAATATTTCATTTTCTTCTATTGTACGCAAGATGAGTTTAAATGATATATTTGTACCATCTTGAGGGGGAGTATTGTAATGTAGGGGTGTATTTGAAAATATACTTTTACTTGAAGACTTTTATGTAAATTGTTATAGTATTAATAAAAGCAGAATTAATAGAGAGGTGACCTAACCCTAGAGATTAATCACTCTCTTTTCATCTTCCACAAAACAACTGACAGCCACTAGGAACTTCCAACCAGATAGTAAGTTAGGGGAGCTAGGGAGGCTTTGGTTCAGTGTTTAAGGGATGGATTGATAAACAAACTTTGGCAGCTACCAAACCTGGCACTGGATCGATTATTGTTGTGAAGAAGTTAAATCAGGAAGGCTTGTAAGGTCACAAGGAATGGTTGGTGAGTTTCCTTTTCCACTAAATTTGGTGCATCCGATCTTTTTCATTTTCTTTTGGCAATAACATGATCTGGATACTATGTTTATTCAGTTCGTAGATTTAAGAAATATATATATTAGTGAGAGATGATCATGACCCTGCTCTGCATTTTGCGATAAATGTGTCAATTCTTTCAATTTATGACTAATTGAATGAGCAAATCCCACTATCTTGTAGGCAGAGGTAAATTACCTTGGTCAGTTGTCGCATCCTCATCTTGTAAAGCTTATTTGATACTGCTTGGAGGATGAACAACGACCTCGTGTGTATGAATGTATGTCTCGCGGGAGCTTGGAGAACCATCTTTTTAGAAGTAAGTTAATTGGATAAATTGAAAACTAGGTGTTTACTTTCTACTTCTACAATAAATTTCTCCGAGGTTTTCCACCATCTATTGTTATTGAACTAGATGGTGCAGTAGATCATAATTCTTTGAAATTTGATGATGGCACATGAGGTTCATATTTTCAACCACTCTCTTGGAACCTCCATATGAAGATCGCTCTGGGTGCTGCAAAAAGGGCTCGCATTTTTGCATAGCGACAGCGCAAGAGTCGTATATCGTGATTTTAAAAACTCTAACATTCTTCTAGATTCTGTAATGGTATGTTTGCTTCATTAGATAGGATTGGATATGATAGGATTGGATAATAAATGAGGGTGGATTGGATATAAATTTTTTAAATCCGGTATGCAGCGGATATAATATCTATTTTAAACTCATTTTCTTTTAATCCGTGCACTAAACAAACAATGGATATTAATCCATCCCCTATTATATCCTTCCTTATCCTATGATGCAAACATGCACTAAGTGATTTGGCTTTTGTCAATCTATAAACCAACATAATTACAGACACTCACCATCTATTGTTCTTGTTCTATATATACATAACTACAATGGAAAACTCTCGAATTTTGGATGGGCAAAAGATGGCTTTGATGACGATGAAAGCCATGTCTCAACGAGTATCATGTGAACATATGGATATGCTACTCTTGAATACCTTGCAACAGGTGATCTTCTTGCACATGCTGAAGTTTCTCCTCCAGTGTTGGGAAAGTTGAAGTTGTAGTTTGGGTTGCTATTTATTTGCAAATTACTAACTCTTTGACACACACAATCATGATCCTAATGGTCAATTTTTTTAGTCATTTAGTTGATAATCTAACATGTAAATTAAATGGAAGGGAAATTGATGTTATTTTATGGAGTGTCCTAATTGAGAGTATATTCATTCTTTCTTATCTTAGTTTATTCATGGGCCTCCTGCATTGAAAAGATCATCCTATACAAGCTTATATGAGCATACTGAAGCATGACAAACTACCGATGCAAATTTTGTCAATTTTCATCTGTAAGGACATTTGAGTACCAAAAGCGATGTGTACAGCTTTGGAGTTATTCTTCTAGAGATGTTATCTGGCCGACGTGCCTTAGACAAGAACCAACCACCTGGAGAGCACAATCTAGTGGACTGGGCAAGGCCTAATCTTACAAGCAAGCGAAAGATCGATCTTCTGCATCATGGATTTACGATTGGAGGGGCAGTATTCACTGGAAGGAGCACAAAAGGCTGTCGTTCTCGCACTCCATTGCTTATCAACGGAACCAAGATACAGGCCAACAATGGATCAAGTGGTGTCTGCACTATAACAGCTTCAGGATGCCCAAGACATGAGAAGAAATCTACGGTATGAACAAAAGACAAATGGCCAAAGCATTGGTGGCAATTCAAGCAGGTTGGTTAAGAGGAGATCAGAAGAAATTGTCAAAGGAGAGGTTGCTCATCCTATGCCCTCCGCTTCCCCACTTCACACTAAGTGAAGAGAAGTCTCATGTGATGCAATTTCTGAATTCTATTGTCATCTCTAATATAAGAAATTAAGATCTAATGTTTTATGTATTGTATTAAAAAAAGGAGATAATTTTATCCTCATATTTGTATTAAATGTTGAATTTATGCTTTATATTGTTGATATTGTGAAATTAATTGAAAATCCAAATATGTTAACCGTGACCATTGTATCAATATTTGATATCAATTTTAATTGGCATAAGCAATTGAATTAACTTTCAAAAAACAATCAAATGTCATGCCTATATCTTTTTTTCTTTTCTTTTTTCATATTTATCTTTATTTGTTGGTCTGATTTGAAATTTGGTAATTTGGATCATTGTAATGCAGTGTGAAACTATTTTGGTCTAAACATCCCTATTTGTCCATTGATTCATTAGATTTGAAATTTGTTCAATTAAATTAATTTAATGATATATAAAAAAATGTTTGTAGGATAATTTTGATGCGGTAAATTTAAAAATAAGGGGATATAATTTTATAATTTTACGGATGACTTGATGAATAGCCCATATATCCAGTATTCTCATTTATTAGTCCCACATTACCTGCTGCTTATTTGGAATGGATTACATATGTTGTCTCTATTTGGTCAAGAGGCACGACCTTACTTGAACACGATCTGTTCTATAGGCTCGTACAATTGTATCCTTGAGTGTAAAGGAGACAGACAATTCAATATGGTTGATGAATAATGACCACGTGATCAAAACGTGATTAATGGCTCAAATTCCTAGGGGATTGAAGTTGTATATTATCGTTCTAAGATTTTGCCTTTCACGGGCGCAACAAGAAGGTTGTTGGACGTCAAACCAATGGATGTCGACGTCCCAGCAACATCTTCTTCTTGTTTATCCAGTTTATCCTCCTCGACGCAATCGACACAATCTTTCCTGGGATGGTGTTCTTTTATGAATTCGTCGTCAATGCTGACGGGAAGGTAGGTCTGAAGGGCGCAGCAAGAAGGTTGCAAGATGAGAACGTGGCCTTGCATTCTTCGCTATCTTCCCCTCCGACCGGCTTCTTTTCTGATTTCCAAGAATACGACGTAAATCAAGAACACCCTCACTAGAGGGCGAAAGAAAATTACATGTTTGTTCCCTTATCCGGCGTGGGGAGAAGGTTGCTGGATGTCAGCTCAGAAATGGATGTGGACGACCCGTGGCCGAGTGGATATTGCCATCGTCATCCGACGGAAAACACAAGTTTGCGTGCATGGAGGGAAACAAAGAGGGGTAGAGGGCTGCATCCGCATTGACGGAGGAAGAAGAGGATCCTCTGCTAGTCTGCATCCTTTAATAAATTTTGTTTGACTTGAAGAACACAAGGCAGTGTCCTTCAAACGCAGATTTCTTTCTTCACATCGGGTGACACTCGTACCGAGGAGCTAGCTTTAGGCAGCACGGGTATACATCCTATATTTTGCTTCAAATTTCCTTCTCTCATTTGAAAGGTGACAACAACTTTATTCTACAAAGTCAGCTTATATATTTTTTATTTTTTGAAATCTGTGCAATGAGATGAAGAAAAATCTAAACCTTTAAAGATTTAATTTGATGCTATAATTATCTTGTAGATCCGGGATTTCGTTCGAAATTCCCTCTCTTCAAATCAGCCCTATGAAATTAGATGGATCATCTACTTATTTATTGTGGACTCGAAGTGTGAGACTGTTTATTAGAGCCCATGGTCTTGATGGGTATCTCACCAGGAGTAAAGTACAGTCAGCAAATGGAGACAATGCACATTGGGAGTCAGACAACTCTCTTATTATGTCTTGGCTTCTAAACTCTATGACTTTAGAGATTGGTCAGGGATTCACATTTTTCAATACAGCCAACGAAATTTGGGAAGCTGTTTCACAAACTTATTCTCAGATTGGGAATTCTATGCAAGCTTATGAGATTCAGTGTAAAATTTATCAAGTAAGACAAAGTAATATATCAGTTACTTCTTATGTGGCTGAGCTTAGACGATTGTGGTCTGAGTTGGACTTTTATCGTCCATTCAAGGCCTTACATGCTGAGGATGCAGTTCTACACAAAAAGTACATAGAAGAAGAGCACTTATTTGATTTTTTGGCAGGCTGAATTCAGAATTTGACTCCATTAGAACACAAATTCTTAGGAGAGGATATACGTTGCCTACACTTCAGCAAGTTTTTTCCATTGTTCAAAGTGAGGAGACTCGGAGAAGGATTATGGTGGAGCCTAATAACTCACCAGTACCATCACATCGATCTGCACTAGTAGTTCAGCCTCGTGAAAGAATTGAAAGAGAACAAATGAAGTGTGATCATTGTCATAGGCCTGGTCACATTAAAGATACATGTTGGCAGTTACATGGTAGACCTCGAGGAGGTGCACTTGGCGGATGTCGTGGTGGAAGATTTGGGAGTCGAACTAATCATTTCGTTGATAACTCATCAATGTCAGCTGAAGTGTTAGAGACTTTCAAATAGCTCATGGCAAAGCTTGATCCCTCCTCTACTGGAGAGACCTCCTCCTCCACAGGTTCAGCTAGTCAACCTTCTTCTTCCATACACCACTCTCATTTTGCACAATTAGGTATTCTACATAGTGCATTAAATTGTACTCAGTTTTCACCATCATCCTGGATTATAGATTCGGGTGCATCAAATCATATGATGGGTTCCTCTAGTTTCTTTAATTCATATTTTCCCTGTTCAGGTAGAGATAAAGTTCGTATAGCTAATGGTTCTTTTGCCCCTATTTCTGGAAAAGGTTCCATCACTATTACTCCATCTCTACATTTATCGTTAGTCTTACGTGTTCCTCGTTTTCCTAACAACCTCTTATCAATTAGTTTAATCACCAAGGCTCTCAATGGTATAGTAACATTCTTCCCTACTCATTGTTTGTTTCAGAAGAAGCTTGTGACGATGGAGACGAATGGATCTGGTAGAATGCATGATGGTCTCTATCACCTAGATAATCTTAGCAGTCCCAATGAAGTCGGATATATGGTCTCTTTGCAACAAGTGCACTGGAGGAATTGCAGTTACATCATTGCCGATTTGGTCATTTATCTTTTTCAGTTTTAGCTAGGCAGTTTTCTTTCTCTCTACAAATTATGCAATGAAGATCATTTGAGTTGTTATGCCTGTGAGTATGCTAAACATACAAGTTGTATCTATTCTGCTTATGGAAATCATAGTCAATCTCCATTTGATGTTATTCACACTGATGTTTGGGGACCCTGCCGTGTTACTTCTCTTTCTAGGCATAAATGGTTCATTACCATTATTGATTGTTTAGTCGAACAACTTGGGTTTATTTGTTAAAGAGTAAAGATGAAGTGTTGCGATGTTTTAAAGCATTTCACATGATGATAGAAACTCAATTCAGTACCAAAATCAAAATCTTTCGCTCAGATAATGGTACATAATACACTGGCAAAGAGTTCCAGGACTACTTGTTAGCTATAGGGATTCTTCATCAAACCACTTGTGTTGATACACGTACTCAAAATGGTGTGGCCGAAAGAAAGAATCGTCACCTATTGGAAGTCACTTGATCTTTACTCTTTACCATGAGCATGCCAAAGTCTTTTTGGAGAGAAGCCTTTTTGACAGCTGCTTATTTAATTAATCGCATGCCGCTTCGGACCTTGGCGCTCAAGTCACCGACCACTTGAATGTCTTATTGGAGATACGACTTTCACTGTACCTCCTAAGATATTTGGGTGTGTTTGTTTTGTACGTGATCATCGCCCCTCACTTGGTAAATTTGAACATCGTTCCTTGAAATGTGTATTTGTTTGATATTTAGCTACTAAAAAAGGTTACAAGTGTTATTTCCCACCTCAAAAGAAGATATTTGTGAGTATGGATGTAACCTTCATAGAGACAGAGGCATACTATTTATCCTATCAGAATTTGGTAAATATTGTCCCTCCATCTCCCCCTACAATATCAGATGAGTTCCTATACTCACCATATTCATGTACCGAGATACCACATTGTGAGGGGGAATCATCTAGAGTTCAAAAAAGCCGCACATAGTTGCAATTTTCATCTGTAAGGATATTTGAGTACCAAAAGTGACGTGTACAGCTTTGGAGTTGTTCATCTAGAGATGTTGTTTGGCCGACGTGCCATAGACAAGAACCAACCACCTGGAGAGCACA
Source organism: Canna indica (assembly GCA_034359265.1). Lineage (NCBI taxonomy): Eukaryota > Viridiplantae > Streptophyta > Magnoliopsida > Zingiberales > Cannaceae > Canna > Canna indica. The sequence continues at coordinate 71,185,914 of CP136894.1, read as the reverse complement.
ATCTAGTGGACTGGGCAAGGCCTAATCTTACTATCTTACTAGCAAGCGAAAGATCGATCTTCTGCATCCTGGATGCACCATTAGAGGGGCAGTATTCACTGGAAGGAGCACAAATGGTTGTCGTTCTCGCACTCCATTGCTTATCAACGGAACCAAGGTACAGGACAACAATGGATCAAGTGGTGTCTGCACTAGAATAGCTTCAGGATGCCAAAGACATGAGAAGAATTCCACGGTATGAACAAAAGACAAATGGCCAAAGCATTGGTGGCAATTCGAGCAGGTTGGTTAAGAGGAGATCATAAGAAATTGTCAAATGAGAGGTTGCTCATCCTACACCCTCAGCTTCCCCACTTTACACTACGTGAAGAGAAGTCTCATGTGATGCAACTTCGGATGGAAATAGTAGAGAAAAAAAAGGAAAACATAAAGCTGTACATGCAAGCTCAATATCTTTTCCTACAGATTTCCTTCTTTTGGATCATCTTGTTGACATTATGATCATATTATATATATATATATATATATATATATATATATATATATATATATATCACTTTTTACACTCAAGTCAATTGTCCAATTAAAGTTCATATCAAGGATAGCTGATGTTACAATGATTGAAGGTTCCTGCTAAAATGTGGCCGTTAAATTTGACTATATATTATAGACATCTAGTATCTCAAAATTAGTGAACAAAGACAATGAAAAGATCTTGAAGTCAAATTATTGATAGATGCCGAACTTTTAGACAACTTATTCATAGCTTTCCTTTACTGTTTGAACAATTAAAGGTATTGTTTCTGTGTCTAAGGCAAATTGTTGTGTGATCAAGTTAGAAAACAAAGATCTTAAACAACTCAAATCCATCAATTTTTCTTCAATTTCACCTTTATATAATTCTATTGTTGTTTAAAATTGAAGTGCCTCAAAATATAGCTTCCCTTTTACCAATTTTGGGTACCAATCTATTCAATTTTGGATAGATTGGAGTGTCTTGTGAAATAAAGGGGAAAAAATGAGATCGAACATCAATCTATCCACCTTGGATATGCTTGGAATGGAAACCTAAATTGGATTTAGATCAGGTCGAATAATCGGATTTTGAATTTTATTATCATCTCTAATTTAAGACATTTAGATATAATATTTTATGTATTGTATTAAAAAAATGAGATAATTTTATCCTCATATTTGTATTAAATGCTGAATTTATACTTTATATTGTTGATATTGTGAAATTAATTGAAAATCCAAATATGTTAACCGTGACCATTGTATCAAGATTTGATATCAATTTTAATTGGCATAAGCAATCGAATTAACTTTCAAAAAACAATCAAATGTCATGCCTATATCTTTTCTTTTCTTTTTCATATTTATCTTTATTTGTTGGTCTGATTTGAAATTTGGTAATTTGGATCATTGTAATGCAGTGTGAAACTATTTTGGTCTAACCATCCCTATTTGTCCATTGATTCATTAGATTTGAAATTTGTTCAATTAAATTAATTTAATGATATATATATAAATGTTTGTAGGATTATTTTGATGCGGTTAATTTAAAAATAAGGGGATATAATTTTATCATTTTACGGATGACTTGATGAATAGCCCATATATCCAGTATTCTCATTTATTAGTCCCACATTACTTGTTGCTTATTTGGAATGGATTACATATGTTGTCTCTATTTGGTCAAGAGGCACGACCTTACTTGAACATGATATGTTCTATAGGTTCGTACAATTGTATCCTTGAGTGTAAAGGAGATAGACAATTCAATCTGGTTGATGAACAATGACCACGTGATCAGAACGTGATTAACGGCTCAAATTGTTAGGGGATTGAAGCCATAGATTATCGTTCCAAGATTTCGCCTTTCACGGGTGCATCAAGAAGGCTGCTGGACGTCGAACCAACGGATGTCAACGTCCCAGCAACATCTTCTTCTTGTGTTTTCTTGTTTATCCTCCTCGACGCAATCGACACAATCTTTCCATCGGATGACGTTCTTTTCTGAATTCGTCGTCAATGCCGATGGGAAGGTAGGTCTAGAGGGCCTAGCAAGAAGGTTGCAAGATGAGAACGTGGCCTTGCATTCTTCGCTATCTTCCCCTCCGACCGTCTTCTTTTTTGATTTCCAAGAATACGACGTAAATCAAGAACACCCCTGTGAGAGGGCAAATGAAAATTCCACGTTTGTGCCTTCATCCGGCGTGGGGAGAAGGTTGCTGGATGTCAGCTCGAACATGGATGTGGACGTCCCGTGGTCGAGTGGATATTGCCATCGTCATCCGACGGAAAACACAACTTTGCGTGCAGGGAGGGAAACAAAGAGGGGTAGAGGGCTGCATCCTCACTGACGGAGGAAGAAGAGGATCCTCTGCTAGTCTGCTTCCTTTAATTAATTTTGATTGGCTTCAAGAACCGCATAAGAAACTTAAACTTTTGATGTCTCATGATTTGCTGAATGAATGAATGGATTGGAACTCAAATCTAATTTTCTGTTATGATACTCCTTGGAAGCACAAAAATGATGTGATTTTTTTCTGATAAGTCTAAAGGTAAGGTATTACCTTTGTGATTTGTGGATTTTAGGCTGAATTTAATCAGGCCAATAATAGTGGGAAGCAATCTATTCGCAAGATGAATGTTGAGAGTTAAAACAAATGAAATTTACAGGATGAATATGTGCATAGTCCAACCTAATGGAGATGAGTTGTTTCTCTTTTATGGTGGAGCTTGGAAGGATAACAATTGCTATTCTGGGACTGGTTAACTTACATCATTTTAGATTGTGTTACTAGCAGTACGTATTCTTATGGGCCCTGGTTGTTTCATTTGTCACGGTGATTCGACAAATCCATTTAATTAAGCATTCAGCAAAAGTTGCAACGAAAATTAGATTTGAGTTCCAATCCATTCATTCATTTAGGGGGCGTTTGGTTGTCCGCAAATGCAAACGCTGCAAAATCCATTTGCATGCAAAAGCAAATGCCCGCAAATAGATTTTGCAGCCTAGCGTTTGGTTGCCCGCAAGTAGAGCTGCAACTTCTATTTGCGGGCGTTTGGTTGACCGCAAATGGAAGTTGTAATTACACTTGCAACTTGCAACGTGCAACTTGCATCTTACGAAATTTTTCGGGTCGGGTCGGGCACGAATTTTCTCAAGTCGGGCTGAGCGGGGCCGGGACGGGACGGGCCGAGCATGCACGAATTTATCCGGGCCGGGTACAAACTTTTTCGGGCAGGGCCGAGCACAAACTTTTCGGGTCGGGTCGTGCACAAATCTTTTTGGGCCGGCCCGGACACGAATTTTTTCGAGTCGGCCCGAGCCGGACCGGGACAGGTTGGGCAGTGCACGAATTTTTTTCGAGCAAGGCTGGGCCGAACACAATTTTTTTTTTGGGCCGGGCACGAATTTTTTTTCTGGTCAGGCCGGGCCGGGAAACGAATTTTTTCAGGCCGGGTCGGGCAGGAATTTTTTCGAGCCGGGCCGAGCACTAAATTTTTTTTGCCGGGAACGAATTTTCTCATGCGGGGTCAGGCATAAATTTTTTGGGCCGAGCCGAGTCAAGATGGGCAGTGCATGAATTTTTTCGGGCAAGGTTGGGCCCGATGCGAATATTTCGGACTGGGCATGAATTTCTTTTCGTGTTAGGTCGGGCTGGGCATGAAATTTTTTGGGTCGGGTCGGGACACGAATTTTTTTGGGCAGGGCCAGGCAAGAATTTTTTCGATCCAGACTGGGCATGAATTTTTTTGGGGCGGGCCGAGCACAAAATATTTTGGGCCGGGTTGGGCACGAATTTTTTGGGGCTGGGCCGTGGACGAATAATTTTGGGCCGGGCAAGGCACGAATTTTTTCGGGTCTGCACGAGTCGGGCAGTGCATAAATTTTTTCGGGCAGGGCTGGGTTGGGCACGAATTTTTTTGGGTCGGGCATGAATTTTTTCGGGACGGGCCGGGGTACGAATTTTTTTTGGGCAGGGCCGGGCCGACAGTGAATTTTTTCGAGCCAGGCTGAGCACGAATTTTTTCGGGCCTGGCCGAGCACATTTTTTCGGGCTAGGCCAGGCACGAAATTTTTGAGTCGGGCTGGGCACGAAATTTTTCAGGCCGGGTTGGGCACGAATTTTTTCGGACCGAGCCGGGCTGGGACGGGTCGTGCAGTGCACGAATTTTTTGGGTCGGGTCGGACACAAATTTTTTCGGGGCGGGACGGACACGAATTTTTTCGGGCCGGGCCGGGCACAAATTTTTTCGGGCCAGGATGGACACGAACTTTTTTGGGCCGGGTCGGGCATAAATTTTTTGGGCTGGATACTCCTTGGAAGCACAAAAATGATGTGATTTTTTTCTGATAAGTCTAAAGGTAAGGTATTACCTTTGTGATTTGTGGATTTTAGGCTGAATTTAAGTTCCAATCTATTCATTCATTCATTTAGCAAATCATGAGACATCAAAAGTTTAAGTTTCTTATGCGGTTCTTGAAGTCAAAGAAAATTAATTAAAGGAAGCAGACTAGCAGAGGATCGTCTTCTTCCTCCGTCAGTGCGGATGCAGCCCTCTACCCCTCTTTGTTTCCCTCCCTGCACGCAAAGTTGTGTTTTCCGTCGAATGACAAAGGCAATATCCACTCGGCAACAGGACGTCCACATCCATGTCCGAGCTGACATCCAGCAACCTTCTCCCCACGCTGGATAAGGGCACAAATGTGGAATTTTCTTTCGCCCTCTCGCCGGCGTGTTCTTGATTTACGTCGTATTCTTGGAAATCAAAAAAGAAGATTGCCGGAGAGGAAGATAGCGAAGAATGCAAGGCCACGTTCGCATCTTGCAACCTTCTTGCTGCGCCCTCCGGACCAACCTTCCCATCGGCATTGACGACGAATTTAGAAAAGAACGTCATCCCATGGAAAGATTGTGGCGATTGCATCGAGGAGGATAAATTGGATAAACAAGAAGAAGATGCTGCTGGGACGTCGACATCCATCGGTTCGGCGTCCAGCAGCCTTCTTGCTGCGCCCGTGAGGAGGATAAACATGAAGAAGGCCTTCGTCTTTTGCTTCTAAAAGAAGCACAATTAACGTATTTTGCATATACCAATTTTCTCCAATTTAAAAGAGAGATACGCTTAATATAATTTGTAGGAATATATACAGTTAAATTTAACTAGTACTAGATACATGTAGAAACTACGGTGTAAAAACGATCAGATCAGCTTCTGACATGTGTTTCCGACACGATAATTTGAAGTTGAAAAACCAACTTAACCCAACTTCGGAAAAAGAAGCAATGACCTATTTTGTGTTGGAGCAAGCTCTAACGATCTTTTCTGCATCAATTTTTTAATTTTTTTAATACTTTTTTTTTATCATTAACAAAGTTCAATAGTATCTAATCAAATTGAAATGAACCAAACTAGTACGATTTGAAAATTTTATATTCTAATTTTCAAAATCACATAGTATATTATTAATTTTTTTAAAAATTATTCAAGCTTTTTTAGATCTCCATTGAGAACTCCAAACTGATCCGAATAAACTTGGAAAAAAAACCTGAAATCCAAGCAACCCCCAAAGTATCTAGAGCTGGATCATGTCAGTTTTTGTTTTGTTTTGGCACAATCTGCTTTTAAACATTTAACAAGTAGATATAATGAATTTAATGACTGATAAAAGAAAAGCTAGTACAAGAGTCGTCCTTGTTGATCTTAAAAAAAAATGAGACGAGAATAATTGTCAAACTACTAAAAATTAATAGACCCGGAAAACAAATAGATACCACCATGTTCATTAAACAAATAAAGATGATCATCTATAAATTCATCATATGACAAAATCTTCAGCAGCATAAAATATATTAGGTACAAAATTGTGGTTTTCATCAGAGATCACAATGGGTAGGTACCAAGTCTGGAGAAGGGAAACAAACAGGGAAGGAGAAGTTGGATGCCTTCTTTCATTGTAGAAATGCCACCACTCTGTTTAGCAAGTTTAGGCCAAAAACTGTTTCTTCGCAATTGATTTTGATAGTGATATTCAATGGTTCAGAGAACTTGCCCTCAGCCAAGATAGTAAACAAGACTGGCTTTGAGCTACTCAATAATTGCCCACTGAAACGGAAGCACAAACCGGATGCATCATCAATGTTAAAAGAAACTGGGATGTCGGCACTCACAAGGGAAACATTAGAATTGCTTAGAACCTTAGATGCTAGAATTTTAGAAACTAGAATAATTTTAACCGAATCAAATGAATTGTCAATCTTCTCCATGTGATCCTTGAATATGCACCTGTTACATAATTTTGGAATATTAGCTAAACTTAATACAGCAGGGAAAGAAAGTATGATAGCTGAAAAAGTGGCATTTTAATTTCATACAAACTATAAACTTTTTCTATTTCAATACTGAGAAATGCTTTGTCATTCTATGTTTTCTATGTTCCAGGTAATCACACTATAAGACTACGCCATCCTCTATCATAACCTAATTATTAGGTAAATCATCTAACTCTTTCCATTGCCCAAGAATACCAAAATAATGGCATTGTCAAGCAAAAGATTTTATAACCTGTTACAATCCCGTTGATATATGAACCAGCAGTATCGTGATATTTCTATATGTGCACATGAAAGAAGTGTATATTTGTATGTCTGAAGTGATCCACAAGGGCAGTAATATGAAATATGAGGGCACATCTATACCATGCGGTTAGACATTTTGTGAGATATGAATATTACTGACACTTGCATTTTGTCGAAAACTTTTTCCCATTGCATAACACAGCTAACTTGAATGGCAAAAGATGATGATGAAAACACACTTGAATGACTTTCTTCACCCTTTGACTTGGATCTAAGGATGCAATCTCTTCAAAAGAAAGCAAAGCTGGTATATTATCTGTTGATGGTGGGCTATGGAAGAAAAATATGGAACATGTGAGTTTATAAAAGTAATATGAGCAACAAAAAATTCCACAAGATGTAACTACTACTAGACTGAAAATAAGAGTCCAAATCAAATAGTGCAAAGAAAATGATGAGAAATGGGGCAGATAAATACCTTTCAGGTTTTCCCATCACTTGATCTCTTTCAATGCTATATTTACTAATGGTTCAGAAGAGCAGTTCTGGAGAAAAACTTCAAGAAGTACTAAGATTGGTGATATAGTTGAAATTTCATATGAAAATGCATATTCTACTCTCAAGCCATTGCCAGTTGTAGGATGGAGAAGAGTGTGGAGCATTGGTCTAACAGTACAATTAAGATTGTTAATCGATATTCTGCCAGGAGAAGGCTGTGGAGGCTTTTTTACTGAAGTAGAAGCTGGTTGCTCATCCAGCCATGATTCCAGTGCTGACTTAGACATCAACTCTGCCAAATCTGTAGAGATGAATGAAGACAAATTTCCCTTGGAACTTTGACTTGCAAGATCGTAATCAACGCTAGCATCAGAAACATTAATTAGGGCTTTTTCTTTGCCATCTTGAGCATCATGCAGAACTGAGACAAAAGCATGGTCACTTTCATTTGAATCAATTGCAGATTCATTCCCCTCACCATCTGAGCTGATGGAAGAATGATGAGAATCATAGACAGAGCCACTTTCTTCAATTGAAGATCCAGAAGACACATCAGGGTCATTTGTTCCAAATGAATTGTTGTAGCAGGAGCTGACTAGGAAGTAGGAACTACTAAATGTTTAAAGAAGAACAAGAACAATGAGAAAATAGAATGAATGACAAGCAAAAGGGAAATCATTTCAAGTTTTTTCCTTTACCTTTATCACATCCTCTAAACGAAATAAGAAAATAGCAATGTTAATTTTAGTGTTGCCATTACTTCATGAAAATATTCTGCTTAATGTGCATTAACTAACTAGAAACAAACTAACATTTTTTTATTTAAAAACATGTAATAAGGATATGACAAAAAAAATTTGGGTTTGAATCAACCAATACCAAATCAAACAAAGCAAATAATCAACAAACAAGGAAGAAAATGTTACCATATAATGATTGTTAAGAAAATAAATGAATAGATTGCACTCCTTCCTAACAACTAAAGCTTGAAAATGTTGGTCAGATAATCAAATTTAACATGCATGGTTGGTGGCACTTAATTTGAATCCTGCAAGTGTCAATAATTTTAAAAAATAAACCTCAGCTAAATCAATTTAGTCTGCATGTTCGGCATGGGTGAAATAGTCTAGTTCACCCGTCTACATGCAAGTGGAAGTGTTAATACTTAATAATATAAATGAATAGATTGTGCTCCTTTTTAATAGCTTAAGATTTGGGGAAAGTTGGAAATTTTATCAAAGTAAACAATGACAAAGATTACACAACCAAAGACAACAACAAAATGGGAGAATCATACAATACAATAGTAAATAAAATTTCAAGATTGTTATCTCCAAATCAAACAGATTGCAAGAAAGAACAAAATTATCCAACTGTAGATATCAATACAGATAATAGACTGTCATGCTAAATCCTAAATATGACGGGAACAAATAATCCACTCAAGTGTAACACTAAGACAACAAATACAGATATTTCGAAGTTGACCTTGGCGGAAGTATTTAGGATCTGAAGCTTTGTCTCAACCTCCTCCGAAGTAAAACACCATGCGAGATACTTCAGTATACTTGGTACTAATTTGGGAATACCGGAATAATCTGTCCAACAGAGATGTACTCTCCTATAATCCAAATAATCAATGCGCGTGCTGCAGGGTCTTTTATTCTGTCCAAGTGGCAAGTCAATCGGACAATCACCTTCAATTGTAACAAATGAAGAGAGTAAAAGCATGTAGTAGATGTAACCAGCGACATAAATCTAGAATTCTGAACATATAAATAAAAATGAACCAGAAAATAGTAAGGTCTAATATCAAAGCAACACTCATGGTGAATTCATTCAACCTTTGTGAGCAGAATTTAATAATATATTTTGCAGCTCCGAAGCAACAATAGATATCAAAATATGAACTAAAATCACATTAAAATAGTTTCTAGGTGTGTAGATCTTATGAAGTTGGGTTTCAGGGGAAAAAAACTAAAGAGAGACCTGGCTTGAGCTTTACAAGAAATCTGAACACAAGAGCTCTACATGTTTATCTAAACTTTAGTAACTTAAACTTCCAGTATAAACTAGTTTTGTCCACATATCCACTGTTTCCAACTAAATAATTATCTTAGGTCCATAAAACATTTATCCACAAGCACAGATCAGATCAGATCAGATCAGATCCGATCCAATCCAAGTAATTGATTAAGAGTTGCAGTCTGTAAGAAAAAAAAAACAATAAGGGGGAAATAAATGACAACTCTAGGCTGAAGGATTTAGAAACAACTGCACCAATATAGCAAACATAATATCCCAGTGGGATTCATGAAATAACAAGGGAAAACAAGTGAAGCTTCTAATGCTTAAGCCAGATGGCAGATGAAATATCTCAGTGGCATCATAACTAGTGCTTATGAACTGAACTCATCAAGGAATGGTCTGAAAAGTAGAAAGATAATCCGGCTAGCTACCTTCTCATAACTAGTTGGATCTTGCTTATGAACGTGTTTTTGGTATGGCCGAGAAAGTTCATAAGGGAATTAAATTCATGGGAAGTAATGAAGTATAAGAAGCTACAGGAACTAACCTATTGTGTTAACCAAAAGTTACCTTAGTGTACTGCAATCAAAATTTAATTAGAAACCCAATTCACCATTATGTTACTTATTTGTGATAAGCCCCAGCTGGCTCAATTCAGGTCATGTTTTTAGGTCTAGTTGGATTTGATCCAAAACTAAAACTAGCCCCCAACTTGAAATATCCTTAGTGTACACGTCTATTTTTCAGAATTTCCAACATAAATTCTTTAAAGATAAATTATTCCAACATTTAAACTTGATATCTTGTTCAACATCTGCAGTAAAATATTTTAGATTATTATTCAAGATTTTTGATCTCTTAGTAATACTGTTTCTCTTAACTTTATAATTTTGTTTCCTGGTACAGAATGATAATTCTTATCACTCATTTAATTTAGGATCTTCAAGATAATTGTATAAACTTTTGAAAGATATGTAATTTAAGTTACTGTAAAACTGGATTCAATTGGGAACTACTATAAGATAGCTTTAGGTATTATATTCTGCAGCTGTATACCTAAACATGGATTGGGAACTTCCAGTTTTTCAGTTGCATGCTGCTTTCTTATTTATCACATTTACAGTCATCACAAAATCTGCAGATGCACAGAGAATGGAAGTATCATCCGCAAAATCCTCACAGTATTCTCTTTCCGTTGTGCTCATAAAATTAGTCATATAACTGTTTATTACTTTATTTGGTTGCTGATATTAGTAACTGGAAGAGATATCCTGAATTCCAACTCGTCATCGAGCACCAAACAGGTCCCTTGTATGTTCATTTTTCATTTTGTGCACTAATCACATTCTTGGCTGAAGATTAAAGATTAGAACATCCAATCAAGGGTTTGAAGCTAAGATTAGAACATCCAAGAAATGCCTAAAATCCAAGAATTAGAACATCCAAGAAATGCCTCGTTTGAAGATAAGATTGAATCGTGTTGATCAGCCTTTGTGGGGAAGTCATGAGTTCATTCCTATATCTTAATCTTCACCAAGTTACAGAAAATCCAAGAAAATATTCTAACCAAGAAATTACAGAAAATATAATGTATACCTCCCTGGAATGCCGTGCTTCTTCCTCCGTCTCTCCGGATGAAGCCCTACCCCTTTTCGTTCCCCTCCCTGCAGCTGTGACGTCATTCATCCTCCTCACAATGCCGGTAAACGGAATCAGTTTCTGCGCTGCCGCCTTTTCTTGCTGATCGCCGAGGAACTCAGAAAAGAACACGATGTTTTGCGTCGGCTGATGATGGCAAGATCCGCTCGGCAGAGAAGAAGGGCTCGCGTCGTCCACATCCATGTCTTCGTCGTCCAGCAATCTTCTCCCCACGCCGGTGAATGGCACATTATCTTTATCACTCTCGCCGCGTTCTTGGTCCACGACATTGACGAAATCGGAAAAGAACACGAGCTTACCTGTAATCCGACGGCACCGACTGCTCGGGGGAGAGGAGGATAATGAAGAACGCATGACGACGTCTGCTTCTTGCAACGTTCTTGCTGCGCCGGTGAAGGGTGCATACGAATCCAACGCTCCCTTCTCGTTGCCGTTGACGAAATCAGAAAAGAATAAGAGACGATGGGAAGATCGGCTCGGGGAAGAAGAAGAAGACGACGAGGGACGAGGCGGGGACATCTATGTCCATGGCTTCATCATCCTGCAATCTTCTCGCTACCCCGGTGGATGGTGCAAACTTGGAATCCATGAGAGTGGAGATCGAGATCACCCTCTCTTGCAATCTGTGTGAGGCACGCCGGAATCGGAACCCCAATCTCATGGGAGTGAAGCGAAGGCGAAGGTGAAGAAAGGGCGAACTCGAAACAGAAGAAATTAGTATTATTTTTCATTAATATATATAATGGGGAGTTAAACGGAGAAATTAGTATTATTTTTTATTAATATAAACGGTAATGCATTTCTTTTCGAATAAATTATATGGGTCTCCGATATGCATGACACGTCACAGTCCACCACAAAGAGACGTGATTTCCAATTGCTTGGCTGATATTTGACTGATGACTAATTTGCTGATGATTCAGATTCCAGAATCTTTTATTTACTTTCTGGTTTAGCACTCATGCACAGTTACTTATATTTGTAGGCTAAGTGAATCAATTTTACTATGTTTGCAGGTCCAAGTCCATAGCAAAAGGAATCGGTGGCCGAGAAGGTGGTGACGTCGACGAGCAATCGAATAATTGAACTGATGGCCGGCGAGGCAGCAACAAAGGCATAGACATTGCGGCACGAGGTCCTCAGTTGCGGACTTCGACTCACATAGATGCAGAGACTGACACATGTCTAAGTCATTAAAGAGAAACTCATTTTGACTGTAGTAACACTCTTATAACGGCAGAGTCCATCTCATAAGAATTTCCAACTGAGTACTACTTCACCCCTTTTAAAGTCAAGCTCAGGTTGTGCATCAACAATTTTTCTGCTTTGTTGAAACCCAGAGACAATTTGTTCAGGATAGGATTTATGCTTCGTGGATAAGGGCAGCACCCAATTGGTGGGACATCAACTTTACCAAATTTCCTTGCTCCACGATTATATAACGCCTTCCATGTTAATAATATGTAATCAGCAATAAGTAGATAGAACATAAATATTGCATTAATGAGAATAAAATTTTACTATGTTTTTTAGCAAAAGGAACCGATGGTCGAGAAGGTGGTGACGAGCGACGAACGATCGAATAATTGAATCGATGGTCGGCGAGGCAATGACGAAAGCATAAACATTGCAGCACGAGGTCCCCAGTCACGACTCAAACTCACATAGATGCGGAGGAAGGCACACCGGTTGGTTTATGTACAAGTGGTCAGCGGAGGAAAGCCGTCGCTGATAATTTCCTTAGTTTATGTATTTCTGCAAACCGGTTGGTTTTATAAATTGTATAAGTTTTGTGGTATTTTTTGTTAATTTAATTTCAAAATCTAGGGCGGTTCCATTTAGCTGCTTTTTTTCTTTAGGTATTAGCAAATTGATAATTAAAGTGATCATGTCCGAGCTGAGTAGGAAGCATAGGAATGCAAAGTTCGAAGCTTGGGTTTGTTTCTAATGGGACTGGTCCTTTCGGAATTCCCAAGTATAGAGTTTCTATGTTTGTTTTTTAACTAGCTATCCACGTTTATCAGTTTATTGGATAATGATTTGTTTTTTAGTTCTGAATGTTTAGCTCTCCAACAATACTTTTAACTTCATCTTTCGTTTTTGCTGAATCCAGAGATCTGCTACGAATTTGGTTAAGGTTATAACCCTAAATCTAAAGATGTCTTATCATCTCAAATTAAAAAAAGAAAGAAGGTATCTTTTCATCTCTGATTAAACTAATGTAGCTTTTCTTTTTTTGGAGATTGAATTAATTGCATATTTTTGTTTATAGGAGATATTGTGGATTGGTTGTGATATTGTCTTCTTGAGAAAAAAAATGTATTAGCGTATGATTAAGAGCAGTTGCTAACGAATGGTTGCTTGTCTTAAATTTCATTCTTACTTTAATACTCCCTTGGAACATTCAAGGATTGATTTTGTCAATGGTTTGGATGAAATGAAATGTCTATTTGTAAAAATTTCCTGCTACAAATATGGTAGATGTTTCTTTGAGTACAATATTGCCTTCTTGAATCATGAAATAATTGTGGTTGACTAATTATCTTGGTTTGGTTTGGTTTGGGATCTCAGTCCATGGAGTGGTCTGCTGCAAGCTTTTCATTTATAATTTGTTTATTTACTTCTGTAGTTTATCAGGAGATGTACGTTGTCTCATGCTTAGGGGTGAACTCCAAAAGCGCTAGCAGGGACAGAAAGAAGTTGAGTGGTTCAAGTAGTAACGGGTTTGCAGCATCTGTGCCTCCGACACCTAGTAGTGAAGATGATATCTTGCAGTCAGTGAATGTAATGAGTTTTACGTTCATTAAGACAGTATAGTAATATAGGGGTATATTTGTAAATATACTCTTACTTAAGGACTTTTGTGTAAATTGCTATAGTATTAATAAAAGCAGGATTAATAGAAAGGTGACCTAACCCTACAGGTTAATCACTCTTTTTTTCATCTTCCACAAACCAACTTGGTATTAGAGCCGCCGTTCACACATCCTGAAGTGCTTGGAAATCCAAAAAATTATTCTGCACCTGCGGCGTGCGGATTCCTTTGCCGCGCCTGCCACTGCATCAAGCAACACGCTACAAGACGCACGCGCCCCAAGCGGTGCATGGCGCACCAAGTGCCGTAAGGCAGCGCACCTTCACCAAGCAGCACAAGGCAATGTCCTTCAAGTAGATTTTTTTTCTTCACATCGGGCGACACGCGTACCGAGGAGCTAGCTTTAGGCAGCACGGGTATACATCCTATATTTGATTCAAATTTCCTTCTCTCATTTGAAAGGTGACAACAACTTTATTCTACAAAGTCAGCTTATATATATTTTATTTTTCAAAATCTGTGCAATGAGATGAAGAAAAATCTAAGTCTTTAAAGATTTAATTTGATGCTATAATTATCTTGTAGATCTGGGATTTCGTTCGAAATTCTCTCTCTTCAGAATAGCCCTATGAAATTAGATGGATCATCTACTTATTTAATGTGGACTCGAAGTGTGCGACTGTGTATTAGAGCCCGTCGTCTTGAGGGGTATCTCACCGGGAGTAAAGTACAGTTAGCAAATAGAAACAATGCACATTGGGAGTCAAAGAACTCTCTTGTTATGTCTTGGCTTCTAAACTATACGACTCTGGATATTGGTCAGGGATTCACATTTTTCAGTACAACCAACGAAATTTGGGAAGCTATTTCACCAACTTACTCTTAAATAGGGAATTCAGTGCAAGCTTATGAGATTTAGTGTAAAATTCGTCAAGTAAGACAAAGTAATATGTTAGTTACTGCTTATGTGGCTGAGCTTAGACAATTGTGGTCTGAGTTAGACTTTTATCATCCATTCAAGGCCTTACATGCTGAGGATGCAGTTCTACAAAAAAAGTACATAGAAGAAGAATGCTTATTTGATTTTTTTGCAGGGCTGAATTCAAAATTTGACTCCATTAGAACACAAATTCTTAGGAGAGGAGATACATTGCCTACACTTCAGCAAGTTTTTTCCATTGTTCAAAGTGAGGAGACTCGAAGAAGGATTATGGTGGAGCCTAATAACTCACCAGTACCATCACATCGATCTGCACCAGTAGTTCAGCCTCGTGAAAGAACTGAAAGAGAACAAATGAAGTTTGATCATTGTCATAGGCCTGGTCACATTAAAGATACATGTTGGCAGTTACATGGTAGACCTCGAGGAGGTGGACGTGGCGGATGTCGTGGTGGAAGATTTCGGAGTCGAACTCGTGGGAGTCGAACTAATCATTCCGTTGATAACTCCTCAATGTCATGTTATAAACTCTCAAATAGTTCATGACAAAGCTTGATCCCACCTCTACTGGAGAGACCTCCTCCTCCACAGGTTCAGCTAGTCAACCTTTTTCTTCCATACACCACTCTCATTTTGCACAATCAGGTATTCTACATAGTGCATTAAATTGTACTCAGTTTTCACCATCATCCTAGATTATAGATTTGGGCGCATCAAATTATATGACAGGTTCCTCTAGTTCCTTTATTTCATATTTTCCCTGTTCAGGTAGAGATAAAGTTCCTATAGCTGATGGTTCTTTTGCCCATATTTCTGGAAAAGGTGCCATCAATATTACTCCATCTCTACATTTATCGTTAGTCTTACATGTTCCTCGTTTTCCTAACAACCTCTTATCAATTAGTTCAATCACCAAGGCTCTCAATGGTATAGTAACATTCTTCCCTACTCATTGTTTGTTTCAGAAGAAGCTTGTGACGAAGGAGACGATTGGATCTGGTAGAATGCATGATGGTCTCTATCAACGGGATAATCTTAGCAGTCCCAATGAAGTCGGATATATGGTCTCTTCTGCAACAAGTGCACTGGAGGAATTGCAGTTACATCATCGTCAATTTTGACATTTTTCTTTTTCAGTTATAGCTAGGCAGTTTTCTTTCTCTCTACAAATTATGCAATAATGACCAATTGATTTGTGATGCCCGTGAGTATGCTAAACATACAAGTAGTATCTATTCTGCTTCTGAAAATCATAGTCAATCTCCATTTGATGTTATTCACACTGATGTTTTGGGATCCTGCCATGTTACTTCTCTTTCTGGGCATAAATGGTTCATTACCTTTATTGATTGTTTTCGTCGAACAACTTGGGTTTATTTGTTAAAGAGTAAAGATAAAGTGTTGCGATGTTTTAAAGCGTTTCACATGATGAAAAAACTCAATTCAATACCAAAATCAAAATCCTTTGCTCAAATAATGATACATAAAACACTGGCAAAGAGTTTCAGGACTATTTGTTAGCTAATGGGATTCTTCATCAAACCACTTGTGTTGATACACCTACTCAAAATGGTGTGGCAGAAAGAAAGAATCGTCACCTATTGGAAGTCACTCGATCTTTACTCTTTACCATGAACATGCCAAAGTCTTTTTGGAGAGAAGCCGTTTTGACAATTGCTTATTTAATTAATCTCATGCCGCTTCGGACCTTGGAGTTCAAGTCACCGACCACTTGAATGTCTTATTGGAGTTACGACTTTCATTATACCTCCTAAGATATTTGGGTGTGTTTGTTTTGTACGTGATCATCGCCCCTCACTTGGTAAACTTGAACATCGTTCCTTGAAATGTGTATTTGTTGGATATTTAGCTACTAAAAAAGGTTACAAGTGTTATTTCCCACCTCAAAAGAAGATGTTTACGAGTATGGATGTAACCTTCATAGAGACAGAGGCATACTATTTATCCGATCAGAATTTGGTAAATATTGTCCCTCCATCTCCCTCTACAATATCAGATGAGTTCCTCTACTCACCATATTCATGTCCCGAGATACCACATTGTGATGGGGAGTCATCTAGAGTTCAAGAAGAGCCGCACATAGCTGCAAATGATGGAGGAAATGACAATGGAGTATCTATTCAGGGGGAGCAGTACGTCTGTAATTCTTGCTTCACATGGTGATACTAAGACCACTATGCATTCTCCTAGAGTTCAAGAATCTCCTCATGTTACATCTTCAGATGATCCTGACCTTGGTAACATCTCATCTCCTTGTTCTTCTTTAGATTTACCTATTGACATTCGTAAAGGTTCTCGCCACCATGTATTTCCTTCTCGTTACCGTTATGACATCTCTCATTATGTTTCCTATAAGTCTTAGTCCTCTAGGTATAAATGCTTCATTACATCATTATCTGATGTCACCATTCCCTCAAATTGGAAGGTTGCCATAGTGGACCTGAGGTGGAAAGAAGCCTTGTTAGAGGAGGTGAAAGCCTTAGCCAAGAACCAAACTTTGGAGCTTGTACCACTGCCAAAAGGAAAATGACCTGTGGGGTGCAAATGGGTGTATACCGTGAAACAAACATCAGAAGGAAAGGTTGATCGTTTTAAAGCTCATTTGGTTGCAAAGGGGTACACTCAGACATACAATATTGATGATGATGAAACATTTGCTCCTGTTGCCAAGATGAATACTATTCAGACTCTCATTTCATGTGTTGTGAATCTTGGGTGGAAACTACATCAGTTGGATGTGAAGAATGCTTTTCTACATGGTGATTTACAAGAGGAAGTTGATATGGAGATCCCACCTGGGTTCGATAGCACAAATACTGTTGGAAAGGTTTGTCGACTACGACGATCACTCTATGGATTGAAACAGTCACCTCGTGCCTGGTTTGATAGATTTCGTCAAGTAATTCTTAGTATGGGGTATAAATAGAGCAACAATGATCATACTTTATTTTTCAAGCATAACCAAGGAAACGCGGCCATCCTCATTGTTTATGTTGATGACATAATTGTTACGGGGTATGATATTGATGAAACTATGAGCTTGAAGGCTTAGCTTGCACAAGTATTTGAAGTTAAAGACCTAGGGGAACTAAGATACTTCATAGGGATTGAAGTAGCACACTCATCGCATGATATTTTCTTATCTCAAAGAAAATATGTGCTAGACTTGTTGGCTGAAGCAGGAATGCTGGGTAGTAAGCCTACTCCAACTCCAATTGATCAGAATTTTCAACTTGTTAATAATGGTGGTAATTCCGTTGATCATGGGAGATATCAAAGACTAGTGGGAAGATTGATATATCTTTCACACACCATACCAGATATTATATTTGTTGTGAGTGTTGTAAGTTGATACATGCACGACCTACGTGAGCAGCACATGGAAGCTGTGTATAAAATTCTAAGATATCTTAAAAGTTGTCTTGGTGGAGGCTTATTGTTTTCTCGACAAGGTAACTTGAAGATAGAATGTTACACAGATCTCGATTGGGCTAGATGTCTAGATGATCGTCGATCCACGTCTGGATATTGTACATTTGTCGGTGGCAACTTAGACACCTGGAGAAGTAAGAAACAAACAGTGGTTTCTCGTTCTAGTGCGGATGATGAATATCGAGCTATGTCTCAGGGTGTCTGTGAGTTGCTATGGTTGAAAAACCTCATGCAAGAGTTACATCTTAATTCACAACAACCGATTCGTCTTTTCTGTGATAATAACGCTGCTATTGAAATTGTCAATAATCCTGTGCAACATGACAGAACGAAACACATAGAGTTTGATCGTCACTTCATCAAGGAGAAATTGGAGAACAGTGATATTTGCATTCCATTTGTTCGATCCTTTGAAAAGTTGGCTGATATTTTCACCAAGGAGTTGAATAATATTTCATTTTCTTCTATTTCATCTTCCACAAAACAACTGACAGCCACTAGGAACTTCCAACCAGATAGTAAGTTAGGGGAGCTAGGGAGGCTTTGGTTCAGTGTTTAAGGGATGGATTGATGAACAAACTTTGGCAGCTACCAAACCTGGCACTGGATCGATTATTGTTGTGAAGAAGTTAAATTAGGAAGGCTTGTAAGGTCACAAGGAATGGTTGGTGAGTTTCCTTTTCCACTTAATTTGGTGCATCCGATCTTTTTCATTTTCTTTTGGCAATAACATGATCTGGATACTATGTTTATTCAGTTCGTAGATTTAAGAAATATATATATTAGTGAGAGATGATCATGACCCTGCTCTGCATTTTGCGATAAATGTGTCAATTCTTTCAATTTATGACTAATTGAATGAGCAAATCCCACTATCTTGTAGGCAGAGGTAAATTACCTTGGTCAGTTGTCGCATCCTCATCTTATAAAGCTTATTTGATACTGCTTGGAGGATGAACAACGACCTCGTGTGTATGAATGTATGTCTCGCGGGAGCTTGGAGAATCATCTTTTTAGACGTAAGTTAATTGGATAAATTGAAAAGTAGGTGTTTACTTTCTACTTCTACAATAAATTTCTCCGAGGTTTTCCACCATCTATTGTTATTGAACTAGATGGTGCAGTAGATCATAATTCTTTGTAATTTGATGATGGCACATGAGGTTCATATTTTCAACCACTCTCTTGGAACCTCCGTATGAAGATCGCTCTGGGTGCTGCAAAAAGGGCTCACATTTTTGCATAGCGACAGGGCAAGAGTCGTATATCGTGATTTTAAAAACTCTAACATTCTTCTAGATTCTGTAATGGTATGTTTGCTTCATTAGATAGGATTGGATAATAAATAAGGGTGGATTGAATATAAATTTTTTAAATCCGGTATGCAGCGGATATAATATCTATTTTAAACTCATTTTCTTTTAATCCGTGCACTAAACAAACAATGGATATTAATCCATCCCCTATTATATCCTTCCTTATCCTATGATGCAAACATGCACTAAGTGATTTGGCTTTTGTCAATCTGTAAACCAACATAATTACAGACACTCACCATCTATTGTTCTTGTTCTATATATACATAACTACAATGGAAAACTCTCGGATTTTGGATGGGCAAAAGATGTCCTTGATGACGATGAAAGCCATGTCTCAACGAGTATCATGGGAACATATGGATATGCTACTCTTGAATACCTTGCAACAGGTGATCTTCTTGCACATGCTGAAGTTTCTCCTCCAGTGTTGGGAAAGTTGAAGTTGTAGTTTGGGTTGCTATTTATTTGCAAATTACTAACTCTTTGACACACACAGTCATGATCCTAATGGTCAATTTTTTTAGTCATTTAGTTGATAATCTAACATGTAAATTAAATGGAAGGGAAATTGATGTTATTTTATGGAGTGTCCTAATTGAGAGTATATTCATTCTTTCTCATCTTAGTTTATTCATGGGCCTCTTGCATTGAAAAGATCATCCTATACAACCTTATATGAGCATACTGAAGCATGACAAACTACTGATGCAAATTTTGACAATTTTCATCTGTAAGGACATTTGAGTACCAAAAGCGATGTGTACAACTTTGGAGTTGTTCTTCTAGAAATGTTGTCTGGCCGACGTGCCATAGACAAGAACCAACCACCTAGTGAGCACAATCTAGTGGACTGGGCAAGACCTAATCTTACAAGCAAGCGAAAGATCGATCTTCCGCATCATGGATTTACGATTGGAGGGGCAGTATTCACTGGAAGGAGCACAAAAGGCTGTCGTTCTCGCACTCCATTGCTTATCAACGGAACCAAGATATAGGCCAACAATGGATCAAGTGGTGTCTGCACTAGAATAGCTTCAGGATGCCCAAGACATGAGAAGAAATCCACGGTATGAACAAAAGCCAAATGGCCAAAGCATTGGTGGCAATTCAAGCAGGTTGGTTAAGAGGAGATCATAAGAAATTGTCAAAGGAGAGGTAGCTCATCCTACGCCCTCAGCTTCCCCACTTCACACTAAGTGAAGAGAAGTCTCATGTGATGCAACTTCTGAATTCTATTGTCATCTCTAATATAAGAAATTAAGATCTAATGTTTTATGTATTGTATTAAAAAAGGAGATAATTTTATCTTCATATTTGTATTAAATGTTGAATTTATGCTTTATATTGTTGATATTGTGAAATTAATTGAAAATCCAAATATGTTAACTGTGACCATTGTATCAAGATTTGATATCAATTTTAATTGGCATAAGCAATTGAATTAACTTTCAAAAAAGAATCAAAAGTCATGCCTATATCTTTTTTCTTTTCTTTTTTCATATTTATCTTTATTTGTTGGTCTGATTTGAAATTTGGTAATTTGGATCATTGTAATGCAGTGTGAAACTATTTTGGTCTAAACATCCCTATTTGTCCATTGATTCATTAGATTTGAAATTTATTCAATTAAATTAATTTAATGATATATAAAAAAATGTTTGTAGGATAATTTTGATGCGGTTAATTTAAAAATAAGGGGATATAATTTTATAATTTTACGGATGACTTGATGAATAGCCCATATATCCAGTATTCTCATTTATTAGTCTCACATTACCTGCTGCTTATTTGGAATGGATTACATATGTTGTCTCTATTTGGTCAAGAGGCACGACCTTACTTGAACACGATCGGTTCTATAGGCTCGTACAATTGTATCCTTGAGTGTAAAGGAGACAGACAATTCAATCTGGTTGATGAATAATGACCACGTGATCAGAACGTGATTAATGGCTCAAATTCCAAGGGGATTGAAGCTGTAGATTATCGTTCCAAGATTTTGCCTTTCACGGGTGCAGCAAGAAGGCTGTTGGACGTCGAACCAATAGATGTCGACGTCCCAACAATATCTTCTTCTTGATTATCCAGTTTATCCTCCTCGACGCAATCGACAAAATCTTTCCTGGGATGGTGTTCTTTTATTAATTCGTCGTCAATGCCGATGGGAGGGTAGGTCCGAAGGGCGCAACAAGAAGGTTGCAAGATGAGAACGTGGCCTTGCATTCTTCGCTATCTTCCCCTCGGACCATCTTCTTTTTTGATTTCCAAGATTACGACATAAATCAAGAACACCCCTGTGAGAGGGCGAATGAAAATTACATGTTTGTGCCCTTATCCGGCGTGGGGAGAAGGTTGCTCGATGTCAGCTCAGAAATGGATGTGGACGACCCGTGGCCGAGTGGATATTGCCATCGTCATCCGACGGAAAACACAACTTTGCGTGCATGGATGGAAACAAAGAGGGGTAGAGGGCTGCATCCGCATTGACGGAGGAAGAAGAGGATCCTCTGCTAGTCTGCGTCCTTTAATAAATTTTGTTTGACTTGAAGAACGCAAGGTAGTGTCCTTCAAACGCATATTTCTTTTCTTCACATCGGGCGACATGCGTACCGAGGAGCTAGCTTTAGGCAGCACGGGTATAGATCCTATATTTTGCTTCAAATTTCCTTCTCTCATTTGAAAGGTGACAACAACTTTATTCTACAAAGTCAGCTTATATATATTTTATTTTTTGAAATCTGTGCAATGAGATGAAGAAAAATCTAAATCTTTAAAGATTTAATTTGATGCTATAATTATCTTGTAGATCCGGGATTTCGTTCGAAATTCCCTCTCTTCAGATCAGCCCTATGAAATTAGATGGATCATCTACTTATTTAATGTGGACTCGAAGTGTGCGACTGTTTATTAGAGCCCACAGTCTTGAGGGGTATCTCACCAGGAGTAAATTACAGTCAGTAAATGGAGACAATGCACATTGGGAGTCAGACAACTCTCTTATTATGTCTTGGCTTCTAAACTCTTTGACTTTGGAGATTGTTCAGGGATTCACATTTTTCAATATAGCCAACGAAATTTGGGAAGCTGTTTCACAAACTTACTCTCAGATTGGGAATTCTATACAAGCTAATGAGATTCAGTGTAAAATTTGTCAAGTAAGACAAAGTAATATATCAGTTACTGCTTATGTGGCTGAGCTTAGACGATTGTGGTCTGCGTTGGACTTTCATCGTCCATTCAAGGCCTTACATGCTGAGGATGCAGTTCTACATAAAAAGTACATAGAAGAAGAACGCTTATTTGATTTTTTGGCAGGGCTGAATTCAGAATTTGACTCCATTAGAACACAAATTCTTAGGAGAGGATATACGTTGCCTACACTTCAACAAGTTTTTTCCATTGTTCAAAGTGCGGAGACTCGGAGAAGGATTATGGTGGAGCCTAATAACTCACCAGTACCATCACATCGATCTGCACTAGTAGTTCAGCCTCGTGAAAGAACTGAAAGAGAACAAATGAAGTGTGATCATTGTCATAGGCCTGGTCACATTAAAGATACATGTTGGCAGTTACATGGTAGACCTCGAGGAGGTGGACTTGGCGGATGTCGTGGTGGAAGATTTGGGAGTCGAACTAATCATTTCGTTGATAACTCGTCAATGTCAGCTGAAGTGTTAGAGACTTTCAAATAGCTCATGGCAAAGCTTGATCCCTCCTCTACTAGAGAGACCTCCTCCACAGGTTCAGCTAGTCAACCTTCTTCTTCCATACACCACTCTCATTTTGCACAATTAGGTATTCTACATAGTGCATTAAATTGTACTCAGTTTTCACCATCATCCAGGATTATAGATTCGGGTGCATCAAATCATATGACTGGTTCCTCTAGTTTCTTTAATTCATATTTTCCCTGTTCAAGTAGAGATAAAGTTCGTATAGCTGATGGTTCTTTTGCCCCTATTTCTGGAAAAGGTTCTATCACTATTACTCCATCTCTACATTTATCGTTAGTCTTATGTGTTCCTCGTTTTCCTAACAACCTCTTATCAATTAGTTCAATCACCAAGGCTCTCAATGGTATAGTAACATTCTTCCCTACTCATTGTTTGTTTCAGAAGAAGCTTGTGACGAAGTAGACGATTGGATCTAGTAGAATGCATGATGGTCTCTATCACCTAGATAATCTTAGCAGTCCCAATGAAGTCGGATATATGGTCTCTTTGCAACAAGTACACTGGAGGAATTGCAGTTACATCATCGTCGATTTGATCATTTATCTTTTTCAGTTTTAGCTAGGCAGTTTTCTTTCTCTCTACAAATTATGCAATAAAGATCATTTGAGTTGTTATGCCTGTGAGTATGCTAAACATACAAGTTGTATCTATTCTGCTTATGGAAATCATAGTCAATCTCCATTTGATGTTATTCACACTGATGTTTGGGGACCCTGCCGTGTTACTTCTCTTTCTGGGCATAAATGGTTCATTACCATTATTGATTGTTTAGTCGAACAACTTGGGTTTATTTGTTAAAGAGTAAAGATGAAGTGTTGCGATGTTTTAAAGCATTTCACATGATGATAGAAACTCAATTCAGTACCAAAATCAAAATCTTTCGCTCAGATAATGGTACATAATACACTGGCAAAGAGTTCCAGGACTACTTGTTAGCTAATGGGATTCTTCATCAAACCACTTGTGTTGATACACCTAATCAAAATGGTGTGGCAGAAAGAAAGAATCGTCACCTATTGGAAGTCACTCAATCTTTACTCTTTACCATGAGCATGCCAAAGTCTTTTCGGAGAGAAGCCTTTTTGACAGCTGCTTATTTAATTAATCGCATGCCGCTTCGGACCTTGGAGCTCAAGTCACCGACCACTTGAATGTCTTATTGGAGATACGACTTTCATTGTGCCTCCTAAGATATTTGTGTGTGTTTGTTTTGTACATGATCATCGCCCCTCACTTGGTAAATTTGAACATCGTTCCTTGAAATGTGTATTTGTTTGATATTTAGCTACTAAAAAAGGTTACAAGTGTTATTTCCCACCTCAAAAGAAGATGTTTGTGAGTATGGATGTAACCTTCATAGAGACAGAGGCATACTATTTATCTGATCAGAATTTGGTAAATATTGTCCCGCCGTCTCCCTCTACAATATCAGATGAGTTCCTATACTCACCATATTCATGTACTGAGATACCACATTGTGAGGGGGAGTCATCTAGAGTTCAAGAAAAGCCGCACATAGTTTCAATTTTCATCTGTAAGGGCAAGGCCTAATCTTACTATCTTACAAGCAAGCGAAAGATCGATCTTCCGCATCCTGGATGCACGATTGGAGGGGCAGTATTCACTGGAAGGAGCACAAAAGGTTGTTGTTCTCGCACTCCATTGCTTATCAACGGAACCAAGGTACAGGCCAACAATGGATCAAGTGGTGTCTGCACTAGAATAGCTTTAGGATGCCAAAGATATGAGAAGAAATCCACGGTATGAACAAAAGACAAATGGCCAAAGCATTGGTGGCAATTCAAGCAGGTTGGTTAAGAGGAGATCATAAGAAATTGTCAAAGGAGAGGTTGCTCATCCTACACCCTCAGCTTTCCCACTGCACACTACGTGAAGAGAAGTCTCATGTGATGCAACTTCGGATGGAAATAGTAGAGAAAAAAAAGGAAAACATAAAGCTGTACATGCAAGCTCAATATCTTTTCGTACAGATTTCCTTCTTTTGGATCATCTTGTTGACATTATGTTTATATTATATATATAAATATATATCACTTTTTACACTCAAGTCAATCGTCCAATTAAAAGTTCATATCAAGGACAGCTGATGTTACAATGATTGAAGGTTCCTGCTAAAATGTGGCCGTTAAATTTGACTATATATTATTGACATTAGTGTCTCAAAATTAGTGAACAAAGACAATGAAAAGATCTTGAAGTCAAATTATTGATAGATGCCGAACTTTTAGGCAACTTATTCATAGCTTTCCTTTACTGTTTGAACAATTAAAGGTATTGTTTCTGTGTCTAAGTCAAATTGTAGTGTGATCAAGTTAGAATACAAAGATCTTAAACAACTCAAATCCATCCATTTTTCTTCAATTTCACCTTTATATAATTCTATTGTTGTTTTAAATTGAAGTGTCTCAAAATATAGCTTCCCTATTACCAATTTTGGGTACCAATCTATATAATTTTGGATAGATTGGAGTATCTTGTGAAACAAAAGGGAAAAAAAGAGATCGAACATCAATCTATCCACCTTGGATATGCTTGGAATGGAAACCTAAATTGGATTTAGATCAGGTCGAATAATCGGATTTTGAATTTTATTATCATCTCTAATTTAAGACATTTAGATCTAATATTTTATGTATTGTATTAAAAAAATGAGATAATTTTATCCTCATATTTGTATTAAATGCTGAATTTATACTTTATATGATTGATATTGTGAAATTAATTGAAAATCCAAATATGTTAACCGTGACCATTGTATCAAAATTTGATATCAATTTTAATTGGCATAAGCAATCGAATTAACTTTCAAAAAACAATCAAATGTCATGCCTATATCTTTTCTTTTTTTTTCATATTTATCTTTATTTGTTGGTCTGATTTGAAATTTGGTAATTTGGATCTTTGTAATGCAGTGTGAAACTATTTTGGTCTAAACATCCCTATTTGTCCATTGATTCATTAGATTTGAAATTTGTTCAATTAAATTAATTTAATGATATATATATAAATGTTTGTAGGATTATTTTGATGCGGTTAATTTAAAAATAAGGGGATATAATTTTATCATTTTACGGATGACTTGATGAATAGCCCATATATCCAGTATTCTCATTTATTAGTCCCACATTACTTGCTGCTTATTTAGAATGGATTACATATGTTGTCTCTATTTGGTCAAGAGGCACGACCTTACTTGAACATGATATGTTCTATAGGCTCGTACAATTGTATCCTTGAGTGTAAAGGAGATAGACAATTCAATTTGGTTGATGAACAATGACCACATGATCAGAACGTGATTAACGGCTCAAATTGTTAGGGGATTGAAGCCATAGATTATCGTTCCATGATTTCGCCTTTCACGGGTGCATCAAGAAGGCTGCTGGACATCGAAAAAATGGATGTCCACGTCCCAGTAACATCTTCTTCTTGTTTATCTTGTTTATCCTCCTCGACGCAATCGACACAATCTTTCCATGGGATGACGTTCTTTTCTGAATTCGTCGTCAATGCCGATGGGAAGGTAGGTCCGGAGGGCCTAGCAAGAAGGTTGGAAGATGAGAACGTGGCCTTGCATTCTTCGCTATCTTCCCCTCCGACCGTCTTCTTTTTTGATTTCCAAGAATACGACGTAAATCAAGAACACCCCTGTGAGAGGGCAAATGAAAATTACATGTTTGTGCCCTTATCCGGCGTGGGGAGAAGGTTGCTGGATGTCAGCTCGAACATGGATGTGGACGTCCCATGGCCGAGTTGATATTGCCATCGTCATCCGACAGAAAACACAACTTTGCGCGCAGGGAGGGAAACAAAGAGGGGTAGAGGGCTGCATCCGCATTGACGGAGGAAGAAGAGGATCCTCTGCTAGTCTGCTTCCTTTAATTAATTTTGAAGCAGACTAGCAGAGGATTGTCTTCTTCCTCCGTCAGTGTGGATGCAGCCCTCTAACCCTCTTTGTTTCCCTCCCTGCACGCAAAGTTGTGTTTTCCGTCGAATGACAAAGGCAATATCCACTCGGCAACAGGACGTCCACATCCATGTCCGAGCTGACATCCAGCAACCTTCTCCCCACGCCGGATAAGGGCACAAATGTGGAATTTTCTTTCGCCCTCTCGCCGGCGTGTTCTTGATTTACGTCGTATTCTTGGAAATCAGAAAAGAAGATTGTCGGAGAGGAAGATAGCGAAGAATGCAAGGCCACGTTCGCATCTTGCAACCTTCTTGCTGCGCCCTCCGGACCAACCTTCCCGTCGGCATTGACGACGAATTTAGAAAAGAACGTCATCCCATGGAAAGATTGTGGCGATTGCATCAAGGAGGATAAATTGGATAAACAAGAAGAAGATGCTGCTGGGACGTCGACATCCATCGGTTCGGCGTCCAGCAGCCTTCTTGTTGCGCCCGTGAGGAGGATAAACATGAAGAAGGCCTTCGTCTTTTGCTTCTAAAAGAAGCACAATTAACGTATTTTGCATACACCAATTTTCTCCAATTTAAAAGAGAGATACGCTTAATATAATTTGTAGGAATATATACAGTTAAATTTAACTAGTACTAGATACATGTAGAAACTACGGTGTAAAAACAATCAGATCAGCTTCGGACATGTGTTTCCGACACGATAATTTCAAATTGAAAAACCAACTCAACACAACTTCGGAAAAAGAAGCAATGACCTATTTTGTGTTGGAGCAAGCTCTAAGGATCTTTTCTGCATCAATTTTTTAATTTTTTTAATACTTTTTTTTATCTTTAACAAAGTTCAATAGTATCTAATCAAATTGAAATGAACCAAACTAGTACGATTTGAAAAAATTATATTCTAATTTTCAAAATCACATAGTATATTATTAATTTTTTTAAAAATTATTCAAGCTTTTTTAGATCTCCATTGAGAACTCCAAACTGATCCAAATAAACTTGGAAAAAAAAACCTGAAATCCAAGCAACCCCCAAAGTATCTAGAGCTGGATCATGTCAGTTTTTGTTTTGTTTTGGCACAATCTGCTTTTAAACATTTAACAAGTAGATATAATGAATTTAATGACTGATAAAAGAAAAGCTAGTAGAAGAGTCGTCCTTGTTGATCTTAAAGAAAAATGAGACGAGAATAACTGTCGAGAATAATTGTCAAACTACTACAAATTAATAGACCCGGAAAACAAATAGATACCACCATGTTCATTAAACAAATAAAGATGATCATCTATAAATTCATCATATGACAAAATCTTCAGCAGCATAAAATATATTAGGTACAAAATTGTGGTTTTCATCAGAGATCACACTGGGTAGGTACCAAGTCTGGAGAAGGGAAACAAACAGGGAAGGAGAAGTTGGATGCCTTCTTTCATTGTAGAAATGCCACCACTCTGTTTAGCAAGTTTAGGCCAAAAACTGTTTCTTCGCAATTGATTTTGATAGTGATATTCAATGGTTCAGAGAACTTGCCCTCAGCCAAGATAGTAAACAAGACTGACTTTGAGCTACTCAATAATTGCCCACTGAAACGGAAGCACAAACCGGATGCATCATCAATGTTAAAAGAAACTGGGATGTCGGCACTCACAAGGGAAACATTAGAATTGCTTAGAACCTTAGATGCTAGAATTTTAGAAACTAGAATAATTTTATCCGAATCAAATGAATTGTCAATCTTCTCCATATGATCCTTGAATATGCACCTGTTAATACAGCAGGGAAAGAAAGTATGATAGCTGAAAAAGTGGCATTTTAATTTCATACAAACTATAAACTTTTTCTATTTCAATACTGAGAAATGCTTTGTCATTCTATGTTTTCTATGTTCCAGGTAATCACACTATAAGACTACGCCATCCTCTATCATAACCTAATTATTAGGTAAATCATCTAACTCTTTCCATTGCCCAAGAATACCAAAATAATGGCATTGTCAAGCAAAAGATTTTATAACCTGTTACAATCCCGTTGATATATGAACCAGCAGTATCGTGATATTTCTATATGTGCACATGAAAGAAGTGTATATTTGTATGTCTGAAGCAGTGTTGTCAAATTTCCACCGTGGCCCCGCCATGGCGCCATGGCGTGGCGGATTTTAGAGAAACCGCCACGTGGAAACCGCAACGCCACGATTTTTGCGTGGCGTTTTATGGCGCCCGCAATCCGCCATGGCGCCACGGCGGAAATGGCGTCTTTTACATGTTTTTTTCTTAAAGTAAGGGTGTTTTTATAATTTTTTGAAAAGGGTTAAGGATAAAAAACCCTAATCCTTAAGGCCTAAAGGTTGGCGGCTACTCTAGACTCTAAACATAGAACCCTCCTACCTGCGGCTGCTCCAATCCGGCGATGAACTCCGGCGACTCAAGAGAGCTAAAGAGCATAAAAGATAACAGTTTTTGTCGTTTCTTTTATGTATTTCTCTCCCATTCAATTCTCTCCCTCACTTCATTTAAGTTTTCTTGTTTTTTTAGGTATTTACACAACCATGGTTTAAAATCTCGGTACCGACACACGGTACGGACCGGTATGAAAATGCATACCGGCCGGGTATTTTTTTTTTTCGTGACATACCACCATATACCACCCATACCGCCCATACCGCCCGGTATACACAATATACCCGGTTTTTTCAAATACCGGTATATCGTATACCGGAAACCTAAAAAACCGGTAAATACCGGACTTACCGTACCGTACCGACCGAGATTTTAAACCTTACACTCAACAAAGGAATTTTTTCTGTTTCTTTCTTTTTTTACTTGTTTTCTGTTCTATTCTTTTTTTTTATTTCAGCCGACAGCCCTACATATTTTTTCTATTTCTTTTTTTATTTTACTTGTGTTTTTGCTTGTAGTTGTGTTTTGTTCTATTCTTTTATTTTTTTAATTTCAACCGACAGTTCTAGTCATATTTTTTTTATGTTTCTTTCTTTTTATTTTACTTTTCATTTGTTCTATAGTATATTCTTGAATTTTATTTACTTTAATTATGTTACATTTGGTGAATTTTATTTCCTATAATGTTTTTAATTTTATTGTTCTTGATATATGTTATTACTTATTAATGCTTACTTCTTAGTTGTTTTATATATATATATATATATATATATATATATATATATATATATATATAATATTTTCAGCTGCCATGCTTTCGCCTTTGGCCACAACGCCATCCGCCATATTTGTATGACGGATTTTTGGCTTTCCGCCATGAGCTGCCATCCGCTATTAATAACACTGGTCTGAAGTGATCCACAAGGGCAGTAATATGAAATATGAGGGCACATCTATACCATG
Organism: Canna indica; assembly: GCA_034359265.1. Lineage (NCBI taxonomy): Eukaryota > Viridiplantae > Streptophyta > Magnoliopsida > Zingiberales > Cannaceae > Canna > Canna indica. The sequence goes on along the minus strand of CP136894.1, from coordinate 71,155,571 downwards.
CGGTTAGACATTTTGTGAGATATGAATATTACTGACACTTGCATTTTGTCGAAAACTTTTTCCCATTGCATAACACAGCTAACTTGAATGGCAAAAGATGATGATGAAAACACACTTGAATGACTTTCTTCACCCTTTGACTTGGATCTAAGGATGCAATCTCTTCAAAAGAAAGCAAAGCTGGTATATTATCTGTTGATGGTGGGCTATGGAAGAAAAAAATGGAACATGTGAGTTTATAAAAGTAATATGAGCAACAAAAAATTCCACAAGATGTAAACTACTACTAGACTGAAAATAAGAGTCCAAATCAAATAGTGCAAAGAAAATGATGAGAAATGGGGCAGATAAATACCTTTCAGGTTTTCCCATCACTTGATCTCTTTCAATGCTATATTTACTAATGGTTCAGAAGAGCAGTTCTCGAGAAAAACTTCAAGAAGTACTAAGATTGGGGATATAGTTGAAATTTCATATGAAAATGCATATTCTACTCTCAAGCCATTGCCAGTTGTAGGATGGAGAAGAGTGTGGAGCATTGATCTAACAGTACAATTAAGATTGTTAATTGATATTCTGCCAGGAGAAGGCTGTGGAGGCTTTTTTACTGAAGTAGAAGCTGGTTGCTCATCCAGCCATGATTCAAGTGCTGACTTAGACATCGACTCTGCCAAATCTGTAGAGATGAATGAAGACAAATTTCCCTTGGAACTTTGACTTGCAAGATCGTAATCAACGCTAGCATCAGAAACATTAATTAGGGCTTTTTCTTTGCCATCTTGAGCATCATGCAGAACTGAGACAAAAGCATGGTCACTTTCATTTGAATCAATTGCAGATTCATTCCCCTCACCATCTGAGCTGATGGAAGAATGATGAGAATCATAGACAGAGCCACTTTCTTCAATTGAAGATCCAGAAGACACATCAGGGTCATTTGTTCCAAATGAATTGTTGTAGCAGGAGCTGACTAGGAAGTAGGAACTACTAAATGTTTAAAGAAGAACAAGAACAATGAGAAAACAGAATGAATGACAAGCAAAAGGGAAATCATTTCAAGTTTTTTCCTTTACCTTTATCACATCCTCTAAACGAAATAAGAAAATAGCAATGTTAATTTTAGTGTTGCCATTACTTCATGAAAATATTCTGCTTAATGTGCATTAACTAACTAGAAACAAACTAACATTTTTTTATTTAAAAACATGTAATAAGGATATGACAAAAAAAATTTGGGTTTGAATCAACCAATACCAAATCAAACAAAGCAAATAATCAACAAACAAGGAAGAAAATGTTACCATATAATGATTGTTAAGAAAATAAATGAATAGATTGCACTCCTTCCTAACAACTAAAGCTTGAAAATGTTGGTCAGATAATCAAATTTAACATGCATGGTTGGTGGCACTTAATTTGAATCCTGCAAGTGTCAATAATTTTAAAAAATAGACCTCAGCTAAATCAATTTAGTCTGCATGTTCGGCATGGGTGAAATAGTCTAGTTCACCCGTCTACATGCAAGTGGAAGTGTTAATACTCAATAATATAAATGAATAGATTGTGCTCCTTTTTAATAGCTTAAGATTTGGGGAAAGTTGGAAATTTTATCAAAGTAAACAATGACAAAGATTACACAACCAAAGACAACAACAAAATGGGAGAATCATACAATACAATAGTAAATAAAATTTCAAGATTGTTATCTCCAAATCAAACAGATTGCAAGAAAGAACAAAATTATCCAACTGTAGATAATAGACTGTCATGCTAAATCCTAAATATGACGGGAACAAATAATCCACTCAAGTGTAACACTAAGACAACAAATACAGATATTTCGAAGTTGACCTTGGCGGAAGTATTTAGGATCTGAAGCTTTGTCTCAACCTCCTCCGAAGTAAAACACCATGCGAGATACTTCAGTATACTTGGTAGTACTTTGGGAATAATCTGTCCAACAGAGTTGTACTCTCCTATAATCCAAATAATCAATGCGCGTGCTGCAGGGTCTTTTATTCTGTCCAAGTGGCAAGTCAATCGGACAATCACCTTCAATTGTAACAAATGAAGAGAGTAAAAGCATGTAGTAGATGTAACCAGCGACATAAATCTAGAATTCTGAACATATAAATAAAAATGAACCAGAAAATAGTAAGGTCTAATATCAAAGCAACACTCATGGTGAATTTATTCGACCTTTGTGAGCAGAATTTAATAATATATTTTGCAGCTCCGAAGCAACAATAGATATCAAAATATGAACTAAAATCACATTAAAATAGTTTCTAGGTGTGTAGATCTGATGAAGTTGGGTTTCAGGGGAAAAAAACTAAAGAGAGACCTGGCTTGAGCTTTACAAGAAATCTGAACACAAGACCTCTACATGTTTATCTAAACTTTAGTAACTTAAACTTCCAGTATAAACTAGTTTTGTCCACATATCCACTGTTTCCAACTAAATAATTATCTTAGGTCCATAAAACATTTATCCACAAGCACAGATCAGATCAGATCAGATCAGATCCAATCCAAGTAATTGATTAAGAGTTGCAGTCTGTAAGAAAAAAAAAACAATAAGGGGGAAATAAATGACAACTCTAGGCTGAAGGATTTAGAAACAACTGCACCAATAATAGCAAACATAATATCCCAGTGGGATTCATGAAATAACAAGGGAAAACAAGTGAAGCTTCTAATGCTTAAGCCAGATGGCAGATGAAATATCTCAGTGGCATCATAACTAGTGCTTATGAACTGAACTCATCAAGGAATGGTCTGAAAAGTAGAATGATAATCCGGCTAGCTACCTTCTCATAACTAGTTGGATCTTGCTTATGAACGTGTTTTTGGTATGGCCGAGAAAGTTCATAAGGGAATTAAATTCATGGGAAGTAATGAAGTATAAGAAGCTACAGGAACTAACCTATTGTGTTAACCAAAAGTTACCTTAGTGTACTGCAATCAAAATTTAATTTGAAACCCAATTCACCATTATGTTACTTATTTGTGACAAGCCCCAGCTGGCTCAATTCAGGTCATGTTTTTAGGTCTAGTTGGATTTGATCCAAAACTAAAACTAGCCCCCAACTTGAAATATCCTTAGTGTACACGTCTATTTTTCAGAATTTCCAACATAAATTCTTTAAAGATAAATTATTCCAACATTTAAACTTGATATCTTGTTCAACATCTGTAGTAAAATATTTTAGATTATTATTCAAGATTTTTGATCTCTTAGTAATACTGTTTCTCTTAACTTTATAATTCTGTTTCCTGGTACAGAATGATAATTCTTATCACTCATTTAATTTAGGATCTTCAAGATAATTGTATAAACTTTTGAAAGATATGTAATTTAAGTTACTGTAAAACTGGATTCAATTGGGAACTACTATAAGATAGCTTTAGGTATTATATTCTGCAGCTGTATACCTAAACATGGATTGAGTCCATCTATTTGAATCTTATTTTATATAGTGTGCAAGTCTCTCTCCTTCCAGTTTTTCAGTTGAATGCTGCTTTCTTATTTTTCACATTTACAGTCATCACAAAATCTGCAGATGCACAGAGAATGGAAGTATCATCCACAAAATCCTCACAGTATTCTCTTTCCGTTGTGCTCATAAAATTAGTCATATAACTGTTTATTACTTTATTTGGTTGCTGATATTAGTAACTGGCAGCAATTCATTTCACTCAATCCCACTAGATTGACATGTTACTTCATTGCACTGCTAAATTTTACTAGGTTAGCAATGCATTGGCTCTTTGCTGGAATTACTAAATGACTTATAGGAGCCATTTTAATCATGTGTACAACAGTGCTAGAAGTAAAGGTAAGCATGCATACAAGACGCTGTAAGCATGAATTACTAACCCATCTTGTTTCTCTTGTTTACAAGTTGGTATTCCTGATATGACACATTTACTGCATCTGTTTCAACATTAAAACAGAGGAATGGGTAATTTGTGATCTCTTAATTTCACAATACTTTGCTATAGAAAATGTGCATAACTTAGGTATAGAAAATGCTGATTAACTAGAAGAGATATCCAAGAAATGCCTAAAATCCAAGAATTAGAACATCCAAGAAATGCCTCGTTTGAAGATAAGATTGAATCGTGTTGATCAGCCTTTGTGGGGAAGTCATGAGTTCATTCCTATATCTTAATCTTCACCAAGTTACAGAAAATCCAAGAAAATATTCTAACCAAGAAATTACAGAAAATATAATGTACACCTCCCTGGAATGCCGTGCTTCTTCCTCCGTCTCTCCGGATGAAGCCCTACCCCTTTTCGTTCCCCTCCCTGCAGCTGTGACGTCATTCATCCTCCTCGCAATGCCGGTAAACGGAATCAGTTTCTGCGCTGCCGCCTTTTCTTGCTGATCGCCGAGGAACTCAGAAAAGAACACGATGTTTTGCGTCGGCTGATGATAGCAAGATCCGCTCGGCAGACAAGAAGGGCTCGCGACGTCCACATCCATGTCTTCGTCGTCCAGCAATCTTCTCCCCACGCCGGTGAAGGGCACATTATCTTTCTCCCTCTCGCCGCGTTCTTGGTCCACGCCATTGACGAAATCGGAAAAGAACACGGGCTTACCTGTAATCCGACGGCACCGACTGCTCGGGGGAGAGGAAGATAATGTAGAACGCATGACGACGTCTGCTTCTTGCAACGTTCTTGCTGCGCCGGTGAAGGGTGCATACGAATCCAACGCTACCTTCTCGTTGCCGTTGTCGAAATCAGAAAAGAATAAGAGACGATGGGAAGATCGGCTCGGGGAAGAAGAAGAAGACGACGAGGGACGAGGCGGGGACATCTATGTCCATGGCTTCATCATCCTGCAATCTTCTCGCTACCCCGGTGGATGGTGCAAACTTGGAATCCATGAGAGTGGAGATCGAGATCACCCTCTCTTGCAATCTGTGTGAGGCACGCCGGAATCGGAACCCCAATCTCATGGGAGTGAAGCGAAGGCGAAGGTGAAGAAAGGGCGAACTCGAAACAGAAGAAATTAGTATTATTTTTCATTAATATATATAATGGGGAATCAAACGGAGAAATTAGTATTATTTTTCATTAATATAAAGGGTAATGCATTTCTTTTCGAATAAATTATATGGGTCTACGATATGCATGACACGTCACAGTCCACCACAAAGAGACGTGATTTCCAATTGCTTGGCCATGTAATTCTGTAAGATATTTGACTGATGACTAATTTGCTGATGATTCAGATTACAGAATCTTTTATTTACTTTCTGGTTTAGCACTCATGCACAGTTACTTATATTTGTAGGCTAAGTGAATCAATTTTACTATGTTTGCAGGTCCAAGTCCATAGCAAAAGGAATCGGTGGCCGAGAAGGTGGTGACGTCGACGAGCAATCGAATAATTGAACTGATGGCCGGCAAGGCAGCGACAAAGGCATAGACATTGCGGCACGAGATCCCCAGTCGCGGACTTCGACTCACATAGACGCGGAGACAGACACATGTCTAAGTCATTAAAGAGAAACTCATTTTGACTGTAGTAACACTCTTATAACGCTAGAGTCCATCTCATAAGAATTTCCAACTGAGTACTACTTCACCCCTTTTAAAGTCAAGCTCTGGTTGTGCATCAACAATTTTACTGCTTTGTTGAAACCCAGAGACAATTGGTTCAGGATAGGATTTATGCTTCGTGGATAAGGGCAGCACCCAATTGGTGGGACATCAACTTTACCAAATTTCCTTGCTCTACGATTATATAACGCCTTCCATGTTAATAATATGTAATCAGCAATAAGTAGATAGAACATAAATATTGCTTTAATGAGAATAAAATTTTACTATATTTTTTAGCAAAAGGAACCGATGGTCGAGAAGGTGGTGACGGGCGACGAACGATCGAATAATTGAATCGATGGTGGCGAGGCAGCGACGAAAGCATAAACATTGCGGCACGAGGTCCCCAGTCACGACTTAGACTCACATAGACGCGGAGGAAGGCACACCGGTTGGTTTATGTACAAGTGGTCAGCGGAGAAAAGCCGTCGCTGATAATTTCCTTAGTTTATGTATTTCTGCAAACCGATTGGTTTTATAAATTGTACAAGTTTTGTGGTATTTTTTATAGTTGTCAAGGTTGGGTTAGGCTGTAGAGTACGGGTGGTACTCTGGCCGGTCATGTCCGGGTTTGGGGTGTGACACGTGCACAAAACTTCGACGTAGAGTTTAGGAGTTCAGGCGGAAAAATTTCGACGTTGATGTCGAAATATTTTTTAAAAAAAAAATTCAAAGTGTAAAAATTTCGACGGTTGCTACAGGCGTTGAAGACTTTTCGACGCCTATTGCAGGCATTGAAACGCGTCTGGAGCGGGCTCACTAGCGTCCGCCCACACCGTCCGTGTTACGCCCCGCCTAAGTTTATCCCTAGAGAAGGGACCTCACCTAGGTGGAGCACAACCTACAACTAAACCACCAAATACACCAGAAAATCTCAACAAGAACAACTGAAATCTTCTTTTCAACAAAAAGTTCTCTAAACAAATGTTCAACATCAATCTAAATATAACTAAGAAAATAACTAAACAGCGGATGACGTCTCCTCCTCCCGGACTCTAGCTACCCAACTTCAACTACTAACGTACCTGCAAATTCGAAGCAACAACAAACAATATCAACGGGAAGCTGAGTAGGAGTATCAATATGTCTAACAATAAGGACTACAATCATGATGTGATGATATTGTCAAATGCAACAATATACAACTTTGCAATTGAATGCAATATGTCAACAACAAGACACATTTTCACCTATCAACTAATGCAATTCATACCAATCAAGAGCGCAATGGACAAATGGGTTTCCCCCGCGCTTTCCCACCTCCGAGAGTGACACCTCAAGCCTGCTCCAGCAGGAGATCTGACTATCCATAAAGGTAGTCTGTCGACGTCTAACACATCGACGCCGAACACGCACCCGTGTGGTAAATAGGTGATCACCGGTGTCACTTGCCCAACACCTCGGGCAATAAATCAACAATGTCCAGGGCCTTCGCCCAATAAAAGATCAACAATGCAACATGACAACTAGATCTCACAAGATGAGAAATCACAATTGATCGACGAAGCTAACAATAATAAATGTTACAACAAACTATCAACTGAAGATGCAACCAAATAATTCATGCTAGCAAATACAACTTATGACAACATTAATACTACAATGGGCACCATGCTCAAATAACATTAATAAATAACAACTCTAATTAGACTCGTGCAATTATCAACATGGTATGTCCAACAAAATAATGCAACATGAAATCAACGGAATACAGAAGCAATTCAAGCAAATAGAGACAAACGATAAAACCGTCATTTTACTCATTCAACATTCATCGGCTACAACAGGAGTCAACTCACAACTATGTATACTCTAAATCACCACCGAACATAGAATACCACTATTCTACATTATTTAATTATTTATCAAATTAAAATAATAACTCATAACTATCAAATAACACTGAAACATAGAAAAGACCTACCAGATGAACTCTGATCATAGAAGCCCCCTCTAAAATAATATTTACAAGAAGGTCCCTATAATTTTCCAGGTCATAAAAGTTCGCTTGCACCGTCGTCGTGGTCTTGCGGGCGCATGAGACAGCGGCCCTTGGCGAGCGCGCCGAGGGGCTTTGCCCAAGTGAAGGGGCGGGATATTTCCCGCCTCTGATTTTTTTAAAAAAAAATTAAAATTTTTCCCTCACGTTCTCTTCTTTATATACTTTTTTTTCTTCTTTTCTTCTTCTTCTTCTTTTCATCATCTTCTTTTTCTTCATATCTTTTTTTCTTTCCCATTCTTTCTTCTTTCTCTTCTATTTTTCCTTCATCTAATTTTTCTTCTTCTTTTTTCAGGTTATCAAAATTTTTCAAGTCATCGAATTTTTTAGGTTACCATCTAATTTTTCAAGTTAAAAAATATTAATTAAATTGGATTGTGCCATATGATTATTTAATTATTTTAGTAAATTATATATCAAAGATTAAATTTGAATTCAATTTGAGAAATTAACTATTTTAGGTTTGTTCGATATGATGGGTTAGCTAGTATACTTTTAAAAACACAGTTCAATAGTACGTTCAAATTATGTTTTTTATTCCCATGCTTCTATGTGGGAATCCATTAAGTTAATTCGGTTGCCCCTCTCCTCCTATGATGATGCATGGGTTTAGGAAATGGAGATTAATGAGTATGTTGCTACAAGTAGTGCTTAGTTATTTCTTAGAAGTAATAACCTTCACGAACTTAGCAATTATGTCCCTTGCCTAGTCTATGGCAACTTAAGCTGCCTCCAAAAGTTCTGAACTTCCTTTGAAATCTTCTGCATAATAGATTACCTATCAGATCCTATTTGTGCCATATTGGTCTTCTTAATATCTTTGTTTGTCCTTTGTGTCCGTCTAATACTACTAATGAGACTATTGAACACATTTTTTTTTCTTATGCCCTTATATTAATTCAGTTTGGTCCATTCTTCAATCTTGAACTGATTTTCCGTAAAATAATCAGAATTCTTGGTTGAATGGAGGTTGGCTCAGGTTGCCCAATAGCCCGGCTGGGACTCTGTCTATTAAGACTCTAATTGTTATTACCTATTGGTTTACTTGGTACGTTAAAAATGAGATGATATATCTTATTAGGCGGCATTCTCCTCTTAATCTCATGCTCAAAATAATTTCATTTGCTTGTCGGTTTAATAAAACTCAAGCTCCTGAGGAAATTTCAATTTACGTTCTAATTCTAATTTACTTAATTGGATTCCCTCGGATGGAAACTAAATTAAATTAAACTGTGAAAGCTCTTTTTTAAACTCACAAGCTGGCATTGGCTTTATTGTTAGGAACAATTTGGGTGACTACATTTACTTTGCTAATCATTTCACCGGCTTTTGCAGAAGCTCTTTCTATCCTACATGCCATCCAGTTTGCTCATCGAAAGTTTGACTTGGTCAATATTGAATCTGATTGATGGTTGGTTATTCAGGCTATTCAAGGTCAATGTACAGTAGTCCCTTCGAAGCTGCAGCACATTGTACCTCAATTTCAATCATTAGCCTATAGATAATGTAATAAAGTCGCTCATTGGGCGGCAAATCGAGCACGTAGTCTTAAAGAGTCCAAAATATGGACTTCTATTCGACTCTCGGAGCTCAATAATAATTTTTTACCAGGACTGCTCTAGTCCTTCCCATACGTAGTTAATGAACTTTTTATTTATTTGGTAAAAAAAATATATTTTTTTCATTTACATAAATCAAAAATTATTTTTTGTTAATTTAATTTTAAAATCTAAGGCGGTTCCATTTAGCTGCTTTTTTTCTTCAGGAATTAGCAAATTGATAATTAAAGTGATCATGTCCGAGCTGAGTAGGAAGCATAGGAATGCAAAGTTCGAAGCTTGGGTTTGTTTCTATTGGGACTGGTCCTTTCGGAATTCCCAAGTATAGAGTTTCTATGTTTGTTTTTTAACTAGCTATCCACGTTTATCAGTTTATTGGATAATGATTTGTTTTTTAGTTCTCAATGTTTAGCTCTCCAACAATACTTTTAACTTCATCTTTCGTTTTTGCCGAATCTAGAGATCTGCTACGAATTTGGTTAAGGTTATAACCCTAAATCTAAAGATGTCTTATCATCTCAAATTAAAAAAAGAAAGAAGGTATCTTTTCATCTCTGATTAAACTAATGTAGCTTTTCTTTTTTTTGGAGATTGAATTAATTGCATATTTTTGTTTATAGGAGATATTGTGGATTGGTTGTGATATTGTCTTCTTGAGAAAAAAAATGTATTAGCGTATGATTAAGAGCAGTTGCTACCGAATGGTTGCTTGTCTTAAATTTCATTCTTACTTTAATACTCCCTGGGAACATTCAAGGATTGATTTTGTCAATGGTTTGGATGAAATGAAATGTCTATTTGTAAAAATTTCCTGCTACAAATATGGTAGATGTTTCTTTGAGTACAATATTGCCTTCATGAATCATGAAATAATTGTGGTTGACTAATTATCTTGGTTTGGTTTGGTTTGGGATCTCAGTCCATGGAGTGGTCTGTTGCAAGCTTTTCATTTATAATTTGTTTATTTACTTCTGTAGTTTATCAGGAGATGTATGTTGTCTCATGCTTAGGAGTGAACTCCAAAAGCGCTAGCAGGGACAGAAAGAAGTTGAGTGGTTCAAGTAGTAACGGGTTTGCAGCATCTGTGCCTCCGACACCTAGTAGTGATGATGATATCTTGCAGTTAGTGAGTGTAATGAGTTTTACGTTCAATGAACTGAAGACAGTTTAGTAATATAGGGGTATATTTGTAAATATACTCTTACTTAAGGACTTTTGTGTAAATTGTTATAGTATTAATAAAAGCAGGATTAATAGAAAGGTGACCTAACCCTACAGGTTAATCACTCTTTTTTTCATCTTCCACAAACCAACTTGGTATTAGAGCCGCCGTTCACACATCCTGAAGTGCTTGGAAATCCAAAAAATTATTCTGCACCTGCGGCGTGCGGATTCCTTAGCCGCGCCTGCCGCTGCATCAAGCAACACGCTGCGAGACGCACGCGCCCCAAGCGGTGCACGGCGCACCAAGTGCCATAAGGCAGCGCACCTTCACCAAGCAGCGCAAGGCAATGTCCTTCAAGCAGATTTTTTTTCTTCACATCGGGCGACACGCGTACCGAGGAGCTAGCTTTAGGCAGCACGGGTATACATCCTATATTTGATTCAAATTTCCTTCTCTCATTTGAAAGGTGACAACAACTTTATTCTACAAAGTCAGCTTATATATATTTTATTTTTCAAAATCTGTGCAATGAGATGAAGAAAAATCTAAGCCTTTAAAGATTTAATTTGATGCTATAATTATCTTGTAGATCTGGGATTTCGTTCGAAATTCCCTCTCTTCAGAATAGCCCTATGAAATTAGATGGATCATCTACTTATTTAATGTGGACTCGAAGTGTGCGACTGTTTATTAGAGCCCGTCGTCTTGAGGGGTATCTCACCGGGAGTAAAGTACAGTTAGCAAATGGAAACAATGCACATTGGGAGTCAGAGAACTCTCTTGTTATGTCTTGGCTTCTAAACTATATGACTCAGGATATTGGTCAGGGATTCACATTTTTCAGTACAACCAACGAAATTTGGGAAGCTATTTCACCAACTTACTCTCAAATAGGGAATTCAGTGCAAGCTTATGAGATTTAGTGTAAAATTCGTCAAGTAAGACAAAGTAATATGTTAGTTACTGCTTATGTGGCTGAGCTTAGACAATTGTGGTCTGAGTTGGACTTTTATCGTCCATTCAAGGCCTTACATGCTGAGGATGCAGTTCTACAAAAAAAGTACATAGAAGAAGAACGCTTATTTGATTTTTTGGCAGGGCTGAATTCAAAATTTGACTCCATTAGAACACAAATTCTTAGGAGAGGAGATACATTGCCTACACTTCAGCAAGTTTTTTCCATTGTGGAGCCTAATAACTCACCAGTACCATCACATCGATCTGCACTAGTAGTTCAGCCTCGTGAAAGAACTGAAAGAGAACAAATGAAGTGTGATCATTGTCATAGGCCTGGTCACATTAAAGATACATGTTGGCAGTTACATGGTACGTAGACCTCGAGGAGGTGGACGTGGCGGATGTCGTGGTGGAAGATTTCGGAGTCGAACTCGTGGGAGTCGAACTAATCATTCTGTTGATAACTCCTCAATGTCATGTTACAAACTCTCAAATAGTTCATGGCAAAGCTTGATCCCACCTCTACTGGAGAGACCTACTCCTCCACAGGTTCAGCTAGTCAACCTTCTTCTTCCATACACCACTCTCATTTTGCACAATCAGGTATTCTACATAGTGCATTAAATTGTACTCAGTTTTCACCATCATCCTAGATTATAGATTTGGGTGCATCAAATTATATGACAAGTTCCTCTAGTTCCTTTATTTCATATTTTCCCTGTTCAGGTAGAGATAAAGTTCCTATAGCTGATGGTTCTTTTGCCCATATTTCTGGAAAAAGTGCTATCACTATTACTCCATCTCTACATTTATCGTTAGTCTTACATGTTCCTCGTTTTCCTAACAACCTCTTATCAATTAGTTCAATCACCAAGGCTCTCAATGGTATAGTAACATTCTTCGCTACTCATTGTTTGTTTCAGAAGAAGCTTGTGAGCCTACTCCAACTCCTATAGCTGAATGCTGGGTAGTAAGCCTACTCCAACTCAAATTGATCAGAATTTTCAACTTGTTAATAATGGTGGTAATTCCGTTGATCATGGGAGATATCAAAGACTAGTGGGAAGATTGATATATCTTTCACACACCATACCAGATATTATATTTGTTGTGAGTGTTGTAAGTTGATACATGCACGATCTACGTGAGCAGCACATGGAAGCTGTGTATAAAATTCTAAGATATCTTAAAAGTTGTCATGGTGGAGGCTTATTGTTTTCTCGACAAGGTAACTTGAAGATAGAATGTTACACAGATCTCGATTGGGCTAGATGTCTAGATGATCGTCGATCCACGTGTGGATATTGTACATTTGTCGGTGGCAACTTAGACACCTAGAGAAGTAAGAAACAAACGGTGGTTTCTCGTTCTAGTCCGGATGATGAATATCGAGCTATGTCTCAGGGTGTCTGTGAGTTGCTATGGTTGAAAAACCTCATGCAAGAGTTACATCTTAATTCACAACAACCGATTGGTGAGTTGCTATTGTTGTGAAGAAGTTAAATCAGGAAGGCTTGTAAGGTCACAAGGAATGGTTGGTGAGTTTCCTTTTCCACTTAATTAATTTGGTGCATCCGATCTTTTTCATTTTCTTTCGGCAATAACATGATCTGGATACTATGTTTATTCAGTTAGTAGATTTAAGAAATATATATATTAGTGAGAGATGATCATGACCCTGCTCTGCATTTTGCGATAAATGTGTCAATTCTTTCAATTTATGACTATTTGAATGAGCAAATCCCACTATCTTGTAGGCAGAGGTAAATTACCTTGGTCAGTTGTCGCATCCTCATCTTGTAAAGCTTATTTGACACTGCTGGGAGGATGAACAACGACTTCGTGTGTATGAATGTATGTCTCGCGGGAGCTTGGAGAATCATCTTTTTAGAAGTAAGTTAATTGGATAAATTGAAAACTAGGTGTTTACTTTCTACTTCTACAATAAATTTCTCCGAGGTTTTCCACCATCTATTGTTATTGAACTAGATGGTGCAGTAGATCATAATTCTTTGTAATTTGATGATGGCACATGAGGTTCATATTTTCAACCACTCTCTTGGAACCTTCGTATGAAGATCGCTCTGGGTGCCGCAAAAAGGGCTCGCATTTTTCCATAGCGACAGGGCAAGAGTCGTATATCGTGATTTTAAAAACTCATTCTTCTAGATTCTGTAATGGTATGTTTGTTTCATTAGATAGGATTGGATATGATAGGATTGGATAATAAATGAGGGTGGATTGGATATAAATTTTTTAAATCCGGTATGCAGCGGATATAATATCAATTTTAAACTCATTTTCTTTTAATCCGTGCACTAAACAAACAATGGATATTAATCCATCCCCTATTATATCCTTCCTTATCCTATGATGCAAACATGCACTAAGTGATTTGGCTTTTGTCAATTTGTAAACCAACATAATTATAGACACTCACCATCTATTGTTCTTGTTCTATATATATATAACTACAATGGAAAACTCTCGGATTTTGGATGGGCAAAAGATGGTCCAGATGACAATGAAAGCCATGTCTCAATGAGTATCATGGGAACATATGGATATGCTACTCTTGAATACCTTGCAACAGGTGATCTTCTTGCACATGCTGAAGTTTCTCCTCCAGTGTTGGGAAAGTTGAAGTTGTAGTTTGGGTTGCTATTTATTTGCAAATTACTAACTCTTTGACACACACAGTCATGATCCTAATGGTCAATTTTTTTAGTCATTTAGTTGATAATCTAACATGTAAATTAAATGGATACTGAAGCATGACAAACTACTGCATTGAAAAGATCATCCTATACAAGCTTATATGAGCATACTGAAGCATGACAAACTACTGATGCAAATTTTGTGCCGTTCATGGATGCACGATTGGAGGGGCAGTATTCACTGGAAGGAGCACAAAAGGCTACCGTTCTCGCACTCCATTGCTTATCAACGGAACCAAGATACAGGCCAACAATGGATCAAGTGGTGTCTGCACTAGAACAGCTTCAAGATGCCCAAGACATGAGAAGAAATCCACGGTATGAACAAAAGACAAATGACCAAAGCATTCGTGGCAATTCAAGCAGGTTGGTTAAGAGGAGATCAGAAGAAATTGACAAAGGAGAGGTTGCTCATCCTACGCCCTCAGCTTCCCCACTTCACACTAAGTGAAGAGAAGTCTCATGTGATGCAACTTCTGAACTCTATTGTCATCTCTAATATAAGAAATTAAGATCTAATGTTTTATGTATTGTATTAAAAAAAGGAGATAATTTTATCCTCATATTTGTATTAAATGCTGAATTTATGCTTTATATTGTTCATATTGTGAAATTAATTGAAAATCCAAATATGTTAACCATGACCATTGTATCAAGATTTGATATCAATTTTAATTGGCATAAGCAATTGAATTAACTTTCAAAAAAGAATCAAATGTCATGCCTATATCTTTTGTTTATTTTTATTTTCATATTTATCTTTATTTGTTGGTCTGATTTGAAATTTGGTAATTTGGATCATTGTAATGCAGTGTGAAACTATTTTGGTCTAAACATCCCTATTTGTCCATTGATTCATTAGATTTGAAATTTGTTCAATTAAATTAATTTAAAGATATACAAAAAATGTTTGTAGGATAATTTTGATGCGGTTAATTTAAAAATAAGGGGATATAATTTTATAATTTTACGGATGACTTGATGAATAGCCCATATATCCAGTATTCTCATTTATTAGTCCCACATTACCTGCTGCTTATTTGGAATGGATTACATATGTTGTCTCTATTTGGTCAAGAGGCACGACCTTACTTGAACACGATCTGTTCTATAGGCTTGTACAATTGTATCCTTGAGTGTAAAGGAGACAGACAATTCAATATGGTTGATGAATAATGACCACGTGATCAGAACGTGATTAATGGCTCAAATTCCTAGGGGATTGAAGTTGTATATTATCGTTCTAAGATTTTGCCTTTCACGGGCGCAACAAGAAGGTTGTTGGACGTCAAACCAATGGATGTCGACGTCCCAGCAACATCTTCTTCTTGTTTATCCAGTTTATCCTCCTCGACGCAATCGACACAATCTTTCCTGGGATGGTGTTCTTTTATGAATTCGTCGTCAATGCTGACGGGAAGGTAGGTCTGAAGGGCGCAGCAAGAAGGTTGCAAGATGAGAACGTGGCCTTGCATTCTTCGCTATCTTCCCCTCCGACCGGCTTCTTTTCTGATTTCCAAGAATACGACGTAAATCAAGAACACCCTCGCTAGAGGGCGAAAGAAAATTACATGTTTGTTCCCTTATCCGGCGTGGGGAGAAGGTTGCTGGATGTCAGCTCAGAAATGGATGTGGACGACCCGTGGCCGAGTGGATATTGCCATCGTCATCCGACGGAAAACACAACTTTGCGTGCATGGAGGGAAACAAAGAGGGGTAGAGGGCTGCATCCGCACTGACGGAGGAAGAAGAGGATCCTTTGCTAGTCTGCGTCCTTTAATTAATTTTGTTTGACTTGAAGAACCGCATAAGAAACTTAAACTTTTGATGTCTCATGATTTGCTGAATGAATGAATGGATTGGAACTCAAATCTAATTTTCTGTTATGATACTCCTTGGAAGCACATAAATGATGTGATTTTTTTATGATAAGTCTAAAGGTAAGGTATAACCTCTGTGATTTGGGGGTTTTAGGCTGAATTTAATCAGGCCAATAATAGTGGGAAGCAGTCTATTCGCAAGATGAATGTTGAGAGTTAAAACAAATGAAATTTACAGGATGAATATGTGCATAGTTCAACCTAATGGAGAGGAGTTGTTTCTCTTTCAATGGTTTGGATGAAATGAAATGTCAATTTGTAAAAATTTCCTGCTACAAATATGGTAGATGTTTCTTAGAGTACAATATTGCCTTCATGAATCATGAAACAATTGTGGTTGACTAATTATCTTGGTTTGGTTTAGTTTGGGATCTCAGTCCATGGAGTGGTGTGTTGCAAGCTTTTCATTTATAATTTGTTTATTTATTTTTGTGGTTTATCAGGAGATGTTGTCTCATGCCTAGGAGCGAACTCCAAAAGCGCTAGCGGCGATAGAAAGAAGTTGAGTGGTTCAAGCAGTAACGTGTCTGCAGCATCTGTGCCTCTGACACCTAGTAGCGAATATGATATCTTGCAGTCAGTGAGTGTGATGAGTTTTACGTTCAATGAACCAAAGATAGTATTGTAATGTAGGGGTATATTTGTAAATATACTCTTACTTAAGGACTTTTGTGTAAATTATTATAGTATTAATAAAAGCAGGATTAATAAAGAGGTGACCTAACCCTAGAGGTTAATCACTCTTTTTTCATCTTCCACAAAACAACTTGGTATCAGAGCCGCCGTTCACACATCCTGAAGTGCTTGGAAATCCAAAAATTTATTCTACACCTGCGGCGTGCGGGTTCCTTAGTCGCGCTTGCCATTAAATCAGGCAACGCGCCGCGAGACACACGCGCCCCGTTAAATACAGCCAACGAAATTTGGGAAGCTGTTTCACAAACTTACTCTCAGATAGGGAATTTTGTGCAAGCTTATGAGATTCAGGGTAAAATTCGTCAAGTAAGACAAAGTAATATATCAGTTACTGCTTATGTGGCTGAGCTTAGACGATTGTGGTATGAGTTGGACTTTTATCGTCCATTCAAGGCCTTACATGCTGAGGATGCAGTTCTACACAAAAAGTACATAGAAGAAGAACGCTTATTTGATTTTTTGGCAGAGCTGAATTCAAAATTTGACTCCATTAGAACACAAATTCTTAGGAGAGGATATACGTTGCCTACACTTCAGCAAGTTTTTTCCATTGTTCAAAGTGAGGAGACTCGGAGAAGGATTATGGTGGAGCCTAATAACTCACCAGTACCATCACATCGATCTGCACTAGTAGTTCAGCCTCGTGAAAGAACTGAAAGAGAACAAATGAAGTGTGATCATTGTCATAGGCCTGGTCACATTAAAGATACATGTTGGCAGTTACATGGTAGACCTCGAGGAGGTGGACTTGGCGGATGTCGTGGTGGAAGATTTGGGAGTCGAACTAATCATTTCGTTGATAACTCGTCAATGTCAGCTGAAGTGTTAGAGACTTTCAAATAGCTCATGGCAAAGCTTCTTCTTCCATACACCACTCTCATTTTGCACAATTAGGTATTCTACATAGTGCATTAAATTGTACTCAGTTTTCACCATCATCCTCGATTATAGATTCGGGTGCATCAAATCATATGACGGGTCCTCTAGTTTCTTTATTTCATATTTTCCCTGTTCAGGTAGAGATAAAGTTCGTATAGCTGATGGTTCTTTTGCCCCTATTTCTAGAAAAGGTGCAATCACTATTACTTCATCTCTACATTTATCGTTAGTCTTACGTGTTCCTCATTTTCCTAACAACCTCTTATCAATTAGTTCAATCCCCAAGGCTCTCAATGGTATAGTAACATTCTTCCCTACTCATTGTTTGTTTCAGAAGAAGCTTGTGACGAAGGAGACGATTGGATCTGCTAGAATGCATGATGGTCTCTATCACCTAGATAATCTTAGAAGTCCCAATGAAGTCGGATATATGGTCTCTTTGCAACAAGTGCACTGGAGGAATTGCAGTTACATCATCGTCGATTTGGTCATTTATCTTTTTCAGTTTTAGCTAGGCAGTTTTCTTTCTCTCTACAAATTATGCAATGAAGATCATTTGATTTGTTATGCCTGTGAGTATGCTAAACATACAAGTAGTATCTATTCTGCTTATGGAAATCATAGTCAATCTCCATTTGATGTTATTCACATTGATGTTTGGGGACCCTGCCGTGTTACTTCTCTTTCTGGGCATAAATGGTTCATTACCGTTATTGATTGTTTAGTCGAACAACTTGGGTTTATTTGTTAAAGAGTAAAGATGAAGTATTGCGATGTTTTAAAGCATTTCAAATGATGATAGAAACTCAATTAAGTACCAAAATCAAAATCCTTCGCTCAGATAATGGTACATAATACACTGGCAAAGAGTTCCAGGACTACATGTTAGCTAATGGGATTCTTCATCAAACCACTCGTGTTGATACACCTACTCAAAATGGTGTGGTAGAAAGAAAGAATAGTCACCTATTGGAAGTTGGTCGATATTTACTCTTTACCATGAGCATGCCAAAGTCTTTTTGGAGAGAAGCCTTTTTGACAGCTGCTTATTTAATTAATCGCATGCCGCTTCAGACCTTGGAGCTCAAGTCACCGACCACTTGAATGTCTTATTGGAGATACGACTTTCATTGTACCTCCTAAGATATTTGGGTGTGTTTGTTTTGTACGTGATCATCGCCCCTCACTTGGTAAATTTGAACATCGTTCCTTGAAATGTATATTTGTTTGATATTTAGCTACTAAAAAAGGTTACAAGTGTTATTTACCACCTCAAAAGAAGATGTTTGTGACTATGGATGTAACCTTCATAGAGACAGAGGCATACTATTTATCCGATCAGAATTTGGTAAATATTGTCCCTCCATCTCCCTCTACAATATCAGATGAGTTCCTATACTCACCATATTAATGTACCGAGATACCACATTGTGAGGGGGAGTCATCTAGAGTTCAAGAAAAGCCGCACATAGTTGCAATTTTCATCTGTAAGGATATTTGAGTACCAAAAGTGATGTGTACAGCTTTGGAGTTGTTTATCTAGAGATGTTGTCTAGCCGACGTGCCATAGACAAGAACCAACCACTTGGAGAGCACAATCTAGTGGACTGGGCAAGGCCTAATCTTACTATCTTACTAGCAAGCGAAAGATCGATCTTCCGCATCCTGGATGCACGATTGGAGGGGCAGTATTCACTGGAAGGAGCACAAAAGGTTGTCGTTCTCGCACTCCATTGCTTATCAACGGAACCAAGGTACAGGCCAACAATGGATCAAGTGGTGTCTGCACTAGAATAGCTTCAGGATGCCAAAGACATGAGAAGAAATCCACGGTATGAACAAAAGACAAATGGCCAAAGCATTGGTGGCAATTCAAGCAGGTTGGTTAAGAGGAGATCATTAGAAATTGTGAAAGGAGAGGTTGCTCATCCTACGCCCTCAGCTTCCCCACTTCACACTACGTGAAGAGAAGTCTCATGTGATGCAACTTCGGATGGAAATAGTAGAGAAAAAAAATGAAAATATAAAGCTGTACATGCAAGCTCAATATCTTTTCGCACAGATTTCCTTGGTTTGGATCATCTTGTTGACATTATGTTCATATATTATATATATCACTTTTTACACTCAAGTCAATTGTCCAATTAAAAGTTCATATCAAGGACAGCTGATGTTACAATGATTGAAGGTTCCTGCTAAAATGTGGCCGTTAAATTTGACTATATATTATTGACATCTAGTGTCTCAAAATTAGTGAACAAAGACAATGAAAAGATCTTGAAGTCAAATTATTGATAGATGCCGAACTTTTAGGCAACTTATTTATAGCTTTCCTTTACTGTTTGAACAATTAAAGGTATTGTTTCTGTGTCTAGGGCAAATTGTTGTGTGATCAAGTTAGAAAACAAAGATCTTAAACAACTCAAATCCATCAATTTTTCTTCAATTTCACCTTTATATAATTCTATTGTTGTTCAAAATTGAAGTGCCTCAAAATATAGCTTCCCTTTTACCAAGTTTGGGTACCAATCTATCCAATTTTGGATAGATTGGAGTATCTTGTGAAACAAAGGGGAAAAAAAGAGATCGAACATCAATCTATCCACCTTGGATATGCTTGGAATGGAAACCTAAATTGGATTTAGATCAGGTCGAATAATCGGATTTTGAATTTTATTATCATCTCTAATTTAAGACATTAAGATCTAATATTTTATGTATTGTATTAAAAAAATGAGATAATTTTATCCTCATATTTGTATTAAATGCTGAATTTATACTTTATATTGTTGATATTGTAAAATTAATTGAAAATCCAAATATGTTAACCGCGACCATTGTATCAAGATTTGATATCAATTTTAATTGCCATAAGCAATCGAATTAACTTTCAAAAAAGAATCAAATGTCATGCCTATATCTTTTTTTTATTTTTATTTTCATATTTATCTTTATTTGTTGGTCTGATTTGAAATTTGGTAATTTGGATCATTGTAATGCAGTGTGAAACTATTTTGGTCTAAACATCCCTATTTGTCCATTGATTCATTAGATTTGAAATTTGTTCAATTAAATTAATTTAATAATATATATATAAATGTATGTAGGATTATTTTGATGCGGTTAATTTAAAAATAAGGGGATATAATTTTATCATTTTACGGATGACTTGATGAATAGCCCATATATCCAGTATTCTCATTTATTAGTCCCACATTACTTGCTGCTTATTTGGAATGGATTACCTATGTTGTCTCTATTTGGTCAAGAGGCACGACCTTATTTGAACATGATATGTTCTATAGGCTCGTACAATTGTATCCTTGGGTGTAAAGGAGATAGACAATTCAATCTGGTTGATGAACAATGACCACGTGATCAGAACGTGATTAATGGCTCAAATTCCTAGGGGATTGAAGCCATAGATTATCGTTCCAAGATTTCGCCTTTCACGGGTGCATCAAGAAAGCTGCTGGACGTCGAACCAATGGATGTCAACGTCCCAGCAACATCTTCTTCTTGTTTATCTTGTTTATCCTCCTCGACGCAATCGACGCAATCTTTCCATGGGATGACGTTCTTTTTTGAATTCGTCGTCAATGCCGATGGGAAGGTAGGTCCGGAGGGCCCAGCAAGAAGGTTGCAAGATGAGAACGTGGCCTTGCATTCTTCGCTATCTTCCCCTCCGACCGTCTTCTTTTTTGATTTCCAAGAATACGATGTAAATCAAGAACACCCCTGCGAGAGGGCAAATGAAAATTCCACGTTTGTGCCTTCATCCGACGTGGGGAGAAGGTTGTTGGATGTCAGCTTGAACATGGATATGGACGTCCCGTGGCCGAGTGGATATTGTCATCGTCATCCGACGGAAAACACAACTTTGCGTGCAGGGAGGGAAACAAAGAGGGGTAGAGGGCTGCATCCGCACTGACGGAGGAAGAAGAGGATCCTATGCTAGTCTGCTTCCTTTAATTAATTTTGATTGACTTCAAGAACCGCATAAGAAACTTAAACTTTTGATGTCTCATGATTTGCTGAATGAATGAATGGATTGGAACTCAAATCTAATTTTCTGTTATGATACTCCTTGGAAGCACAAAAATGATGTGATTTTTTTCTGATAAGTCTAAAGGTAAGGTATTACCTTTGTGATTTGTGGATTTTAGGCTGAATTTAAGTTCCAATCTATTCATTCATTCATTTAGCAAATCATGAGACATCAAAAGTTTAAGTTTCTTATGCGGTTCTTGAAGTCAAACAAAATTAATTAAAGGCAGCAGACTAGCATAGGATCCTCTTCTTCCTCCGTCAGTGCGGATGCAGCCCTTTACCCCTCTTTGTTTCCCTCCCTGCACGGAAAGTTGTGTTTTCCGTCGAATGACAAAGGCAATATCCACTCGGCAATAGGACGTCCACATCCATGTCTGAGCTGACATCCAGCAACCTTCTCCCCACGCCGGATAAGGGCACAAACGTGGAATTTTCTTTCGCCCTCTCGCCGGCGTGTTCTTGATTTACGTCGTATTCTTGGAAATCAGAAAAGAAGACCGTCAGAGAGGAAGATAGCGAAGAATTCAAGGCCACGTTCGCATCTTGCAACCTTCTTGCTGCGCCCTCCGGACCAACCTTACTGTCGGCACTGACAACGAATTTTGAAAAGAACGTCATCCCATGGAAAGATTGTGGCGATTGCGTCGAGGAGGATAAACTGGATAAACAAGAAGAAGATGCTGCTGGGACGTCGACATCCATCGGTTCGGCGTCCAGCAGCCTTCTTGCTGTGCCCGTGAGGAGGATAAACATGAAGAAGGCCTTCGTCTTTCGCTTCTAAAAGGAAGCACAATTAACGTATTTTGCATATACCAATTTTCTCCAATTTAAAAGAGAGATACGCTTCATAAAATTTGTAGGAATATATACAGTTAAATTTAACTAGTACTAGATACATGTAGAAACTACGGTGTAAAAACGATCAGATCAGCTTCTGACATGTGTTTCCGACACGATAATTTCAAGTTGAAAAACCAACTTAACCCAACTTCGGAAAAAGAAGCAATGACCTATTTTGTGTTGGAGCGAGCTCTAAGGATCTTTTCTGCATCAATTTTTTAATTTTTTTAATACTTTTTTATCTTTAACAAAGTTCAATAGTATCTAATCAAATTGAAACGAACCAAACTAGTACAATTTGGAAAATTTATATTCTAATTTTCAAAATCACATAGTATATTATTAATTTTTTAAAATATTATTCAAGCTTTTTTAGATCTGCAATGAGAACTCCAAACTGATCCAAATAAACTTGGAAAAAAAACCTGAAATCGAAGCAACCCCCAAAGTATCTAGAGCTGGATCATGTCAGTTTTTGTTTTGTTTTGTTTCTTTTTGGCACAATCTGCTTTTAAACATTTAACAAGTAGATATAATGAATTTAATGACTGATAAAAGAAAAGCTAGTACGAGAGTCGTCCTTGTTGATCTTTAAAAAAAATGAGACGAGAATAATTGTCAAACTACTAAAAATTAGTAGACCCGGAAAACAAATAGATACCACCATGTTCATTAAACAAATAAAGATGATCATCTATAAATTCATCATATGACAAAATCTTCAGCAGCATAAAATATATTAGGTACAAAATTGTGGTTTTCATCAGATATCAGAATGGGTAGGTACCAAGTCTGGAGAGGGGAAACAAACAGGGAAGGAGAAGTTGGATGCCTTCTTTCGTTGTAGAAATGCCACCACTCTGTTTAGCAAGTTTAGGCCAAAAACTGTTTCTTCGCAATTGATTTTGATTGTGATATTCAATGGTTCTGAGAACTTGCCCTCAGCCAAGATAGTAAACAAGACTGGCTTTGAGCTACTCAATAATTGCCCACTGAAACGGAAGCACAAACCGGATGCATCATCAATGTTAAAAGAAACTGGGATGTCGGCACTCACAAGGGAAACATTAGAATTGCTTAGAACCTTAGATGCTAGAATTTTAGAAACTAGAATAATTTTATCCGAATCAAATGAATTTTCAATCTTCTCCATGTGATCCTTGAATATGCACCTGTTACATAATTTTGGAATATTAGCTAAACTTAATACAGCAGGGAAAGAAAGTATGATAGCTGAAAAAGTGGCATTTTAATTTCATACAAACTATAAACTTTTTCTATTTCAATACTGAGAAATGCTTTGTCATTCTATGTTTTCTATGTTCCAGGTAATCACACTATAAGACTACGCCATCCTCTATCGTAACCTAATTATTAGGTAAATCATCTAACTCTTTCCATTGCCCAAGAATACCAAAATAATGGCATTGTCAAGCAAAAGATTTTATAACCTGTTACAATCCCGTTGATATATGAACCAGCAGTATCGTGATATTTCTATATGTGCACATGAAAGAAGTGTATATTTGTATGTCTGAAGTGATCCACAAGGGCAGTAATATGAAATATGAGGGCACATCTATACCATGCGGTTAGACATTTTGTGAGATATGAATATTACTGACACTTGCATTTTGTCGAAAACTTTTTCCCATTGCATAACACAGCTAACTTGAATGGCAAAAGATGATGATGAAAACACACTTGAATGACTTTCTTCACCCTTTGACTTGGATCTAAGGATGCAATCTCTTCAAAAGAAAGCAAAGCTGGTATATTATCTGTTGATGGTGGGCTATGGAAGAAAAAAATGGAACATGTGAGTTTATAAAAGTAATATGAGCAACAAAAAATTCCACAAGATGTAATTACTACTAGACTGAAAATAAGAGTCCAAATCAAATAGTGCAAAGAAAATGATGAGAAATGGGGCAGATAAATACCTTTCAGGTTCTCCCATCACTTGATCTGAAGATTCCACACCCAAAGTAGACTCCCCATCTTTCAATGCTATATTTACTAATGGTTCAGAAGAGCAGTTCTCGAGAAAAACTTCAAGAAGTACTAAGATTGGGGATATAGTTGAAATTTCATATGAAAATGCATATTCTACTCTCAAGCCATTGCCAGTTGTAGGATGGAGAAGAGTGTGGAGCATTGGTCTAACAGTACAATTAAGATTGTTAATTGATATTCTGCCAGAAGAAGGCTGTGGAGGCTTTTTTACTGAAGTAGAAGCTGGTTGCTCATCCAGCCATGATTCCAGTGCTGACTTAGACATCGACTCTGCCAAATCTGTAGAGATGAATGAAGACAAATTTCCCTTGGAACTTTGACTTGCAAGATCGTAATCAACGCTAGCATCAGAAACATTAATTAGGGCTTTTTCTTTGTCTGGTTGGTGGCACTTAATTTGAATCCTGCAAGTGTCAATAATTTTAAAAAATAAACCTCAGCTAAATCAATTTAGTCTGCATGTTCGGCATGGGTGAAATAGTCTAGTTCACCCGTCTAGATGCAAGTGGAAGTGTTTATACTTAATAATATAAATGAATAGATTGTGCTCCTTTTTAATAGCTTAAGATTTGGGGAAAGTTGGAAATTTTATCAAAGTAAACAATGACAAAGATTAAACAACCAAAGACAACAACAACATGGGAGAATCATACAATACAATAGTAAATAAAATTTCAAGATTATTATCTCCAAATCAAACAGATTGCAAGAAAGAACAAAATTATCCAACTGTAGATATCAATACAGATAATAGACTGTCATGCTAAATCCTAAATATGACGGGAACAAATAATCCACTCAAGTGTAACACTAAGACAACAAATACAGATATTTCGAAGTTGACCTTGGCGGAAGTATTTAGGATCTGAAGCTTTGTCTCAACCTCCTCCGAAGTAAAACACCATGCGAGATACTTCAGTATACTTGGTACTACTTTGGGAATAATCTGTCCAACAGAGCTGTACTCTCCTATAATCCAAATAATCAATGCGCGTGCTGCAGGGTCTTTTATTCTGTCCAGGTGGCAAGTCAATCGGACAATCACCTTCAATTGTAACAAATGAAGAGAGTAAAAGCATGTAGTAGATGTAACCAGCGACATAAATCTAGAATTCTGAACATATAAATAAAAATGAACCAGAAAATAGTAAGGTCTAATATCAAAGCAACACTCATGGTGAATTCATTCAACCTTTGTGAGCAGAATTTAATAATATATTTTGCAGCTCCGAAGCAACAATAGATATCAAAATATGAACTAAAATCACATTAAAATAGTTTCTAGGTGTGTAGATCTTATGAAGTTGGGTTTCAGGGGAAAAAAACTAAAGAGAGACCTGACTTGAGCTTTACAAGAAATCTGAACACAAGACCTCTACATGTTTATCTAAACTTTAGTAACTTAAACTTCCAGTATAAACTAGTTTTGTCCACATATCCACTGTTTCCAACTAAATAATTATCTTAGGTCCATAAAACATTTATCCACAAGCACAGATCAGATCAGATCAGATCAGATCCAATCCAAGTAATTGATTAAGAGTTGCAGTCTGTAAGAAAAAAAAAACAATAAGGGGGAAATAAATGACAACTCTAGGCTGAAGGATTTAGAAACAACTGCACCAATATAGCAAACATAATATCCCAGTGGGATTCATGAAATAACAAGGGAAAACAAGTGAAGCTTCTAATGCTTAAGCCAGATGGTAGATGAAATATCTCAGTGGCATCATAACTAGTGTTTATGAACTGAACTCATCAAGGAATGGTCTGAAAAGTAGAATGATAATCCAGCTAGCTACCTTCTCATAACTAGTTGGATCTTGCTTATGAACGTGTTTTTGGTATGGCCGAGAAAGTTCATAAGGGAATTAAATTCATGGGAAGTAATGAAGTATAAGAAGCTACAGGAACTAACCTATTGTGTTAACCAAAAGTTACCTTAGTGTACTGCAATCAAAATTTAATTTGAAAACCAATTCACCATTATGTTACTTATCTGTGACAAGCCCCAGCTGGCTCAATTCAGGTCATGTTTTTAGGTCTAGTTGGATTTGATCCAAAACTAAAACTAGCCCCCAACTTGAAATATCCTTAGTGTACACGTCTATTTTTCAGAATTTCCAACATAAATTCTTTAAAGATAAATTATTCCAACATTTAAACTTGATATCTTGTTCAACATCTGTAGTAAAATATTTTAGATTATTATTCAAGATTTTTGATCTCTTAGTAATACTGTTTCTCTTAACTTTATAATTTTGTTTCCTGGTACAGAATGATAATTTTTATCACTCATTTAATTTAGGATCTTCAAGATAATTGTATAAACTTTTGAAAGATATGTAATTTAAGTTACTGTAAAACTGGATTCAATTGGGAACTACTATAAGATAGCTTTAGGTATTATATTCTGCAGCTGTATACCTAAACATGGATTGAGTCCATCTATTTGAATCTTATTTTATATAGTGTGCAAGTCTCTCTCCTTCCAGTTTTTCAGTTGAATGCTGCTTTCTTATTTTTCACATTTACAGTCATCACAAAATCTGCAGATGCACAGAGAATGGAAGTATCATCCGCAAAATCCTCACAGTATTCTCTTTCCGTTGTGCTCATAAAATTAGTCATATAAATGTTTATTACTTTATTTGGTTGCTGATATTAGTAACTGGCAGCAATTCATTTCACTCAATCGCACTAGATTGACATGTTACATCATTGCACTTATAAATTTTACAAGGTTAGCAATGTATTGGCTCTTTGCTGGAATTACTAAATGACTTATAGGAGCCATTTTAATCATGTGTACAACAGTGCTAGAAGTAAAGGTAAGCATGCATACAAGACGCTGTAAGCATGAATTACTAACCCATCTTGTTTCTCTTGTTTACAAGCTGGTATTCCTGATATGACATATTTACTGCATCTGTTTCAACATTAAAACAGAGGAATGGGTAATTTGTGATCTCTTAATTTCACAATACTTTGCTATAGAAAATGTGCATAACTTAGGTATAGAAAATGCTGATTAACTGGAAGAGATATCCTGAATTCCAACTCGTCATCGAGCACCAAACAGGTCCCTTGTATGTTCATTTTTCATTTTGTGCACTAATCACATTCTTGGCTGAAGATTAAAGATTAGAACATCCAATCAAGGGTTTGAAGCTAAGATTAGAACATCCAAGAAATGCCTAAAATCCAAGAATTAGAACATCCAAGAAATGCCTCGTTTGAAGATAAGATTGAATCGTGTTGATCAGCCTTTGTGGGGAAGTCATGAGTTCATTCCTATATCTTAATCTTCACCAAGTTACAGAAAATCCAAGAAAATATTCTAACCAAGAAATTACAGAAAATATAGTGTACACCTCCCTGGAATGCCGTGCTTCTTCCTCCGTCTCTCCGGATGAAGCCCTACCCTTTTTCGTTCCCCTCCCTGCAGCTGTGACGTCATTCATCCTCCTCGCAATGCCGGTAAACGGAATCAGTTTCTGCGCTGCCGCCTTTTCTTGCTGATCGCCGAGGAACTCAGAAAAGAACACGATGTTTTGCGTCGGCTGATGATGGCAAGATCCGCTCGGCAGAGAAGAAGGGCTCGCGACGTCCACATCCATGTCTTCGTCGTCCAGCAATCTTCTCCCCACGCCGGTGAAGGGCACATTATCTTTCTCCCTCTCGCCGCGTTCTTGGTCCACGCCATTGACGAAATCGGAAAAGAACACGGGCTTACCTGTAATCCGACGGCACCGACTGCTCGGGGGAGAGGAAGATAATGTAGAACGCATGACGACGTCTGCTTCTTGCAACGTTCTTGCTGCGCCGGTGAAGGGTGCATACGAATCCAACGCTCCCTTCTCGTTGCCGTTGACGAAATCAGAAAAGAATAAGAGACAATGGGAAGATCGGCTCGGGGAAGAAGAAGAAGACGACGAGGGACGAGGCGGGGACATCTATGTCCATGGCTTCATCATCCTGCAATCTTCTCGCTACCCCGGTGGATGGTGCAAACTTGGAATCCATGAGAGTGGAGATCGAGATCACCCTCTCTTGCAATCTGTGTGAGGCACGCCGGAATCGGAACCCCAATCTCATGGGAGTGAAGCGAAGGCGAAGGTGAAGAAAGGGCGAACTCGAAACAGAAGAAATTAGTATTATTTTTCATTAATATATATAATGGGGAGTCAAACGGAGAAATTAGTATTATTTTTTATTAATATAAAGGGTAATGCATTTCTTTTCGAATAAATTATATTTGTCTCCGATATGCATGACACGTCACAGTCCACCACAAAGAGATGTGATTTCCAATTGCTTGGCCATGTAATTCTATAAGATATTTGACCGATGACTAATTTGCTGATGATTCAGATTCCAGAATCTTTTATTTACTTACTGGTTTAGCACTCATGCACAGTTACTTATATTTGTAGGCTAAGTGAATCAATTTTACTATGTTTGCAGGTCCAAGTCCATAGCAAAAGGCATCGGAGGTCGGGAAGGTGGTGACGTCGACGAGCAATCGAATCATTGAATTGATGGCCGAGGAGGCAGCAACGAAGGCATAGACATTGCGGCACGATGTCCCTAGTCGCGGACTTCGACTCACAAAGACGCGGAGACACACATGTCTAAGTCATTAAAGAGAAACTCATTTTGACTGTAGTAACACTCTTATAATGGCAGAGATCATCTCATAAGAATTTCCAACTGAGTACTACTTCGCCCCTTTTAAAGTCAAGCTCAGGTTGTGCATCAACAATTTTACTGCTTTGTTGAAACCCAGAGACAATTGGTTCAGGATAGGATTTATGCTTCGTCGATAAGGGCAGCACCCAATTGGTGGGACATTAGCTTTACCAAATTTCCTTGCTCCAAGATTATATAACGTCTTCCATGTTAATAATATGTAATCAGCAATAAGTAGATAGGACATAAATATTGCATTAATGAGAATAAAATTTTACTATGTTTTTTAGCAAAAGGAACCGATGGTCGAGAAGGTGGTGACGGGCGACGAACGATCGAATAATTGAATCGATGGTCGGCGAGGCAGCGACGAAAGCATAAACATTGCGGCACGAGGTCCCCAGTCACGACTCAGACACACATAGACGCGGAGGAAGGCACACCGGTTGGTTTATGTACAAGTGATCTGCGGAGGAAAGCCGTCGCTGATAATTTCCTTAGTTTATGTATTTCTGCAGACCGGTTGGTTTTATAAATTGTACAAGTTTTGTGGTATTTTTTATAGTTGTCAAAGTTGGGTTAGGCTGTAGAGTATGGGTGGTACTCTGGCCGGTCATGTCCGGGTTGGGGTGTGTCCGGGTTTGGGGTGTGACACGTGCACAAAACTTCGACGTAGAGTTTAGGAGTTTAGGCGGAAAAATTTCGACGTTGACGTCGAAATAATTTTTTTAAAAAAAATCTAACTTTAAAAATTTCGACACTTGCTACAGGCGTTGAAGACTTTTCGACGCCTATTGCAGGCATTGAAACGCGTCTGGAGCGGGCTCACTAGCGTCCGCCCACACCGTCCGTGTTTCGCGCCTAAGTTTATTCTTAGAGAAAGGACCTCACCTAGGTGGAGCACAACCTACAACTAAACCAGAAAATACACCAGAAAATCTCAACAAGAACAACTAAAATCTTCTTTTCAACAAGAAGTTCTCTAAACAAATGTTCAACATCAATCTAAATATAACTAAGAAAACAACTAAACAGCGGATGACATCTCCTCCTCCCGGACTCTAGCTACCCAACTTCAACTACCAACATACCTGCAAATTCGAAGCAACAACAAACAACGTCAACGGGAAGCTGAGTAGGAGTATCAATATGTCCAACAATAAGGACTACAATCATGATGTGATGATATTGTCAAATGCAACAATATACAACTTTGCAATTGAATGCAATATGTCAACAACAAGACACATTTTCACCTATCAACTAATGCAATTCATACCAATCAAGAGCGCAATGGACAAATGGGTTGTCTAGTTGTCTGGTTGTACTTTTCAGTACCATACATCCGTTGGAAACAAAACTTAATATACTCCAACTTGTAACGCGGATCAAGAAAAATAGACACAAATAATAGATAATTTAGATTTCCATCATTTTCCCAATATTTATCAAACTTGATCTTCATACTATTTGCCATACTTTGTAGCACCACATCATCGCTTTGCCTCCACTTTGTTAACAGCTTTTGAATGTCACACAACTTATGGAAGAACACGTTAGATGTGACATGCAATGATCCAGAAAAAGAAAGAGTTGCATCATAAAAAACTTTCAAAAACTTCAAAAAGACACGTGCACGACTCCAATCACCAAAAGTAGGAGGTCCTCCTTCATTCTCAAGAGCTATTATATAAGAGCGATCCTCAAATTCAAGCCGCATGAATGCTTTTTCAAATTTTTCAGCCACATCTAACATCATATAAGTTGAATTCCACCTGGTTGGCACATCAAGTGTAACCATTGCCTTACTAGTTATGTTTGCCTCTTCTGCACACCTCTTGAAAGTAGCCAATCTAGCTGGAGATGACTTAACAAACTTACAAGAAGCTCTTATCTTGCTAATAGAATTATCAAAGTCCTCAACCCATCACTAACAATTAAGTTCAGAATATGTGCACAACATCTCAAATGCATGTACTCTCCGTTTAACAAAGTAACACCATTCCAATAAGTCATGCCTCTAACTAAATATGCAATAGCCAGATTATTCGCACTTGCATTATCAACGGTAATACAACAAACTTTCAAAAATCCCCAATCTTTCAAGCATTTTTCTAAAGCTTTCCCTATGGTTTCACCTTTGTGATCATCAATCAAACCAAAACTCAAGATTTTCTTATTTAATTCCCATTCGACATCAACATAATGAGCAGTCACACACATATAATTCATGTTCTGAATTGAAGTCCAAGTATCAGTAGTAAGTGAAATCATTTGATGATTCTTGGACAATATGCTTTTCAATTTCTTTCTCTCCTCTTTAAACAATTCCATGCAGTCTCTACCAATAGTGATACGAGAAGGAATTTTAAATCTTGGTTGAATCTCTGATATGAAATCTTTAAATCCTTGATTCTGAACAAATCTAAAAGGAATTTCATCAACAATTATCATCTTGACAAGTGCAGCCCGAGTCTTTTCTTGATTAAATTCAGCAAGTTTCATACTAACAGTAGTATCGGGATCACCCTCGCATTGCTTGCCAAGAACAATTGTTTTCTGCTTCTTATCAATTTCTCTATTTGGATTTTTCTCACATGTCCTCAAATGTTTTAACAAATTTGTGGTACCATGACAAGCAGCATTGCAAGCATATGTTTTCTTACAATAATTGCATACATCCCTATCTTTTTCTCTAGTAAAATGATTCCAAGCATTAGAATGAGCTCTAGTTGGTTTTCTTTTCAACACCTCTTTTGATAATGATTGAGAATCTTTTTCTTGTGATGCACTTTCTAAAATTCCAACTTGTGTTGGATCTTGTGGTGGTCCTGATGGTGCTTGCGATTGAGTCTCTAGTTGCATATCTCTACTTGTTGCCGTTGGAGTGGGAGAACTTTCAACTACAGTTCCACTACTAGTATTTTGAGTACCACTAGTTCCA
The DNA here is from genome assembly GCA_034359265.1 of Canna indica. Classification (NCBI taxonomy): domain Eukaryota; kingdom Viridiplantae; phylum Streptophyta; class Magnoliopsida; order Zingiberales; family Cannaceae; genus Canna; species Canna indica. Next base: position 71,123,560 of record CP136894.1, on the reverse strand, counting down.
AGTTCGTTTTCCTTTGTCATTTAGCCTTTAAAAAAAAAAGGATGGTACTCAAACAACATAAATACATGTAACCAGGCTGCTAAGACTTTACTTATGTTTTAGCAAGGGACTCAGGGATATTATCATATTACCAGACATATAAACAAATTTACCAGACACTTTACTTAAGTAAAAAAAAGAAGCATGGGACTCAAACAACATAAGTAATATATATAAATACATGTTTTACTGTTTTAGCAAGGAGTTTAACCAGACATATATATAACCTGATATATATTAACATTGTTCAATTCAGCTAACACTGTGAATTGTGAATTGTGAATTGTGCTAACCTAATATATATATATAACCTGATATATATTAACATGGTGAAAAATCAAACAAATTTAACCATAAAGCTAAACAAGGAATCTATATGATATCTGCAACTGTGAATTGTGAATTGAAACTGAAAAATTGTAAATTGAAACAAATAAATTTAACCATGCAGCTAACACTTCAATTCACATTGCTCTATAGTAGCAGTTTCACCAACCCAATTTATAGAAAAAAAATTATGAATTGAAACTGAACTAAAACCCTAATGAATTAAAACTCAAAGGATTCAGTAGTAATACTGTAATAGTGTATACCTGTGATTATGTGAACAAAGAACCTACTACTCGGGCGACTAGGTGAGAAAAATAGAGAGGGCTGCTCGGCGACTAGGTGAGGACTGAGGACAATGGAGAAGGCTGCACACGAGCAGTAAGATATTAAGATTGCATTAGTTTTATCCTATTGTGAAGCTTTAAAATTACCTGTGAAGTGCGAACATTACCTACGAAGTGCGGATAGAGGAATCAGCGACAGGTTGCTCGCCGACTAGGTGAGGACAACAGAGAAGGCTGCTGGGCGACTAGGTGAGGACAATGGAGAAGGTTGCACACTGATACAAGCTCGGCGAGAAGAATGGAGACGTGGACTCGCCGAAGATTGGAAGGCCGCCACTAGGGTTGTTCACGCGAAGGGAAGGCCGCCGCTCGCCGATAGGCCAGAAGGAGTCGACGGCCGCCGGTGGTTGCAGCCCCTGCCGAGTCCACCGCGAGTCCCGACTCACACACTGTCGGTTGTCCACTGTGATTCGCGATTGGGGAAGGAAGCGAGGGGAGAAGGTCGAGACTCGAGAGAAAAAAAGTTAGGGCTGGGGAATCGCCGAATCGGTTATCGGGTAAAATGGGGAAGGAAATAATTTTATATTATTTTTAATCGGGTAATCGGGTCGGGTATCCGGTAATCGGGTTTCAAAGTATAAAACCCGATACCCGACCCAATTGAAATCGAGTTTGGTCGGGTTTGACCCGAACTGACCCGATTACCCGACCCAACCCAACCCAAACTAATTGGGTTGGGTCGGGTAATCGGGTTCATTGGGTCGACCCGTACCCATGAACAGCCCTAACTACAATGGGCACCATGCTCAAATAACATTAATAAATAACAACTCTAATCAGACTCATGCAATTATCAACATGGTATGTCCAACAAAATAATGCAACATGAGATCAACGGATTACAGAAGCAATTCAAGCAAATAGAGACAAAGGCTAAAACCGTCATTTTACTCATTCAATATTCATCGGCTACAACAGGAGTCAACTCACATCCAACACAACTATGTATACTCTAAATCACCACCGAACATAGAATACCACTATTCTATATTATTTAATTATTTATCAAATTAAAATAATAACTCATAACTATGAAATAACACTGAAACATAGAAAAGACCTACCAGATGAACTCTGATCATAGAAGCCCCCTCTAAAATAATATTTACAAGAAGGTCCCTATAATTTTCCAGGTCATAAAAGTTCGCCCGCACCGTCGTCGCGGTCTTGTTGGCGCACGAGCCAGCGGCCCTTGGCGAGTGCGCCGAGGGGCTTTGCCCAAGTGAAGGGGCGGGATATTTCCCACCTCTGATTTTTTTAAAAAAAAATTAAAATTTTTCCCTCAGGTTCTCTTCTTTATATACTTTTTTTCTTCTTTTCTTCTTCTTCTTCTTTTCATCATTTTCTTTTTCTTCCTATCTTTTTTCCTTTCCCATTCTTTCCTCTTTCTCTTCTATTTTTCCTTCATCTAATTTTTCTTCTTCTTTTTTCAGGTTATCAAAATTTTTCAAGTCATCGAAATTTTTAGGTTACCATCTAATTTTTCAGGTTAAAAAATATTAATTAAATTGGATTGTGCCATATGATTATTTAATTATTTTAGTAAATTATAAATCAAAGATTAAATTATAAATGTTTCTATGTGGGAATCCATTAAGTTAATTCGGTTGCCCCTCTCCTCCAATGATGATGCATGGGTTTAGGAAATGGAGATTAATGAGTATGTTGCTACAAGTAGTGCTTAGTTGTTTCTTAGAAGTCGTAACCTTCACGAACTTAGCAATTATGTCCCTTGCCTAGTCTATGGCAACTTAAGCTGCCTCCAAAAGTTCTGAACTTCCTTTGAAATCTTCTGCATAATAGATTACCTACCAGATCCTATTTGTGCCATATTGGTCTTCTTAATATCTTTATTTGTCCTTTGTGTCCGTCTAATACTACTAATGAGACTATTGAACACATTTTTTTTCTTATGCCCTTATATTAATTCAGTTTGGTCCATTCTTCAATCTTGAACTGATTTTCCGTAAAATAATCAGAATTCTTGGTTGAATGGAGGTTGGCTCAGGTTGCCCAATAGCCCGGCTGGGACTCTGTCTATTAAGACTCTAATTGTTATTACCTATTGGTTTACTTGGTACGTTAAAAATGAGATGATATATCTTATTAGGTGGCATTCTCCTCTTAATCTCATGCTCAAAATAATTTCATTTGCTTGTCGGATTAATAAAACTCAAGCTCCTGAGAAAATTTCAATTTACGTTCTAATTCTAATTTACTTAATTGGATTCCCTCGGATGGAAACTGGATTAAATTAAACTGTGATAGCTCTTTTTTAAATTCACAAGCTGGCATTGGCTTTATTGTTAGGAACAATTTGGGTGACTACATTTACTTTGCTAATTAGTATTTTGATTCTATCATTTCACCGGCTTTTGTAGAAGCTCTTTCTATCCTAAATGCCATCCAGTTTGCTCATCGAAAGTTTGACTTGGTCATTATTGAATCTGATTGATGGTTGGTTATTCAGGCTATTCGAGGTCAATGTACAGTAGTCCCTTCGAAGCTGCAGCACATTGTATCTCAATTTCAATCATTAGCCTATAGAGAATGTAATAAAGCCGCTCATTGGGCGGCAAATCGAGCACGTAGTCTTAAAGAGTCCAAAGTATGGACTTCTATTCGACTCCCGGAGCTCAATAATATTTTTTTACCAGGACTGCTCTAGTCCTTGCCATACGTAGTTAATGAACTTTTTATTTTTTAGGTAAAAAAAAAATTATATTTTTTTCATTTACATAAATCAAAAATTATTTTTTGTTAATTTAATTTTAAAATCTAAGGCGGTTCCATTTAGCTGCTTTTTTTCTTCGGGTATTAGCAAATTGATAATTAGAGTGATCATGTGCGAGCTGAGTAGGAAGCATAGGAATGCAAAGTTCGAAGCTTAGGTTTGTTTCTATTGGGACTGGTCCTTTTGGAATTCCCAAGTATAGAGTTTCTATGTTTGTTTTTTAACTAGCTATCCACGTTTATCAGTTTATTGGATAATGATTTGTTTTTTAGTTCTGAATGTTTAGCTCTCCAACAATACTTTTAACTTCATCTTTCGTTTTTGCTGAATCAAGAGATCTGCTACGAATTTGGTTAAGGTTATAACCCTAAATCTAAAGATATCTTATCATCTCAAATTAAAAAAAGAAAGAAGGTATCTTTTCATCTCTGATTAAACTAATGTAGCTTTTCTTATTTTTGGAGATTGAATTGATTGCATATTTTTGTTTATAGGAGATATTGTGGATTGGTTGTGATATTGTCTTCTTGAGAAAAAAAATGTATTAGCGTATGATTAAGAGCAGTTGCTACCGAATGGTTGCTTGTCTTAAATTTCATTCTTACTTTAATACTCCCTGGGAATATTCAAGGATTGATTTTTTCAATGGTTTGGATGAAATGAAATGTCTATTTGTAAAAATTTCCTGCTACAAATATGGTAGATGTTTCTTTGAGTACAATATTGCCTTCATGAATCATGAAATAATTGTGGTTGACTAACTATCTTGGTTTGGTTTGGTTTGGGATCTCAATCCATGGAGTGGTCTGCTGCAAGCTTTTCATTTATAATTTGTTTATTTACTTCGGTAGTTTATCAGGAGATGTTATCTCAAGCTTAGGAGTGAACTCCAAAAGCGCTAGCAGGAACAGAAAGAAGTTGAGTGGTTCAAGCAGTAACGGGTTTGCAGCATCTGTGCCTCCGACACCTAGTAGTGAAGATGATATCTTGCAGTCAGTGAATGTAATGAGTTTTACGTTCAATGAACTGAAGACACTATAGTAATATAGGGGTATATTTGTAAATATACTCTTACTTAAGGACTTTTGTGTAAATTGTTATAGTATAGTAATAAAAGCAGGATTAATAGAAAGGTGACTAACCCTACAGGTTAATCACTCTTTTTTCATCTTCCACAAAACAACTTGGTATTAGAGCCGCCGTTCACACATCCTAAAGTGCTTGGAAATCCAAAAAATTATTCTGCACCTGCGGCGTGCAGATTCCTTAGCCGCGCCTGCCGCTGCATCAAGCAACGCGCCCCAAGCGGTGCACGGCTCACCAAGTGCCGTAAGGCAGCGCACCTTCACCAAGCAACGCAAGGCAGTGTCCTTCAAGCAGATTTTTTTTCTTCACATTGGGCAACACACATACCGAGGAGCTAGCTTTAGGCAGCACGGGTATACATCCTATATTTGATTCAAATTTACTTCTCTCATTTGAAAGGTGACAACAACTTTATTCTACAAAGTCAGCTTATATATATATTATTTTTCAAAATCTGTGCAATGAGATGAAGAAAAATCTAAGCCTTTAAAGATTTAATTTGATGCTATAATTATCTTGTAGATCCGGGATTTCGTTCGAAATTCCCTCTCTTCAGAATAGCCCTATGAAATTAGATGGATCATCTACTTATTTAATATGGACTCGAAGTGTGCGACTGTTTATTAGAGCCTGTCGTCTTGAGGGGTATCTCACTGGGAGTAAAGTACAGTTAGCAAATGGAAACAATGCACATTGGGAGTTAGAGAACTCTCTTGTTATGTATTGGCTTCTAAACTATATGACTCTGGATATTGGTCAGGGATTCACATTTTTCAATACAACCAACGAAATTTGGGAAGCTATTTCACCAACCTACTCTCAAATAGGGAATTCAGTGCAAGCTTATGAGATTTAGTTTCAAATTCGTCAAATAAGACAAAGTAATATGATAGTTACTGCTTATGTGGCTGAGCTTAGACAATTGTGGTCTGAGTTGGACTTTTATCCTCCATTCAAGGCCTTACATGCTGAGGATGCAGTTCTACACAAAAAGTACATAGAAGAAGAACGCTTATTTGATTTTTTGGCAGGGCTGAATTCAGAATTTGACTCCATTAGAACACAAATTCTTAGGAGAGGATATACGTTGCCTACACTTCAGCAAGTTTTTTCCATTGTTCAAAGTGAGGAGACACGAGAAGGATTATGGTGGAGCCTAATAACTCAACAGTACCATCACATCGATCTGCACTAGTAGTTCAGCCTCGTGAAAGAACTGAAAGAGAACAAATGATGTGTGATCATTCTCATAGGCCTGGTCATATTAAAGATACATGTTGGCAGTTACATGGTAGACCTCGAGGAGGTGGACTTGGCGGATGTCGTGGTGGAAGATTTGGGAGTCGAACTAATCATTTCGTTGATAACTCCTCAATGTCAGCTGAAGTGTTAGAGACTTTCAAATAGCTCATGGCAAAGCTTGCCGCCGTTCACACATCCTGAAGTGCTTGGAAATCCAAAAAATTATTCTGCACCTGCGGCGTGCGGGTTCCTTAGTCGCGCTTGCCGTTGCATCAGGCAACGCGCTGCAAGACACACGCGCCCCAAGCGGCGCACGACGCCCAAGTGCCGCAAGGCAGCGCACCTTCACCAAGCAACACAAGGCAATGTCCTTCAAATGCAGATTTCTTTTCTTCACATCGGGAGTCATGCGTACCGAGGAGCTAGCTTTAGGCAGCACGGGTATAGATCCTATATTTTGCTTCAAATTTCCTTCTCTCATTTGAAAGGTGACAACAACTTTATTCTACAATGTCAGCTTATATATATTTTATTTTTTGAAATATGTGCAATGAGATGAAGAAAAATCTAAACCTTTAAATATTTAATTTGATGCTATAATTATCTTGTAGATCCGGGATTTCGTTCGAAATTCCCTCTCTTAAGATCAGCCCTATGAAATTAGATGGATCATCTACTTATTTAATGTGGACTCGAGGTGTGCGACTGTTTATTAGAGCCCATGGTCTTGAGGGGTATCTCACCGGGAGTAAAGTACAGTCAGCAAATGGAGACAATGCACATTGGGAGTCAGACAACTCTCTTACTATGTCTTGGCTTCTAAACTCTATGACTTTGGAGATTGGTCAGGGATTCACATTTTTCAATACAGCCAACGAAATTTGGGAATCTGTTTCACAAACTTACTCTCAGATAGGTAATTCTGTGCAAGCTATGAGATTCAGTGTAAAATTCATCAAGTAAGACAAAGTAATATATCAGTTTCTGCTTATGTGGCTGAGCTTAGACGATTGTGGTCTGAGTTAGACTTTTATCGTCCATTCAAGGCCTTACATGCTGAGGATGCAGTTCTACACAAAAAGTACATAGAAGAAGAACGCTTATTTGATTTTTTGGCAGGGCTGAATTCAGAATTTGACTCCATTAGAACACAAATTCTTAGGAGAGGATATACGTTGCCTACACTTCAGCAAGTTTTTTCCATTGTTCAAAGTGAGGAGACTCGGAGAAGGATTATGGTGGAGCCTAATAACTCACCAGTACCATCACATCGATCTGCACTAGTAGTTCAGTCTCGTGAAAGAACTGAAAGAGAACAAATGAAGTGTGATCATTGTCATAGGTCTGGTCACATTAAAGATACATGTTGGCAGTTACATGGTAGACCTCGAGGAGGTGGACTTGGCGGATGTCGTGGTGGAAGATTTGGGAGTCGAACTAATCATTTCGTTGATAACTCCTCAATGTTAGCTGAAGTGTTAGAGACTTTCAAATAGCTCATGGCAAAGCTTGATCCCTCCTCTACTGGAGAGACCTCCTCCTCCACAGGTTCAGCTAGTCAACCTTCTTCTTCCATACACCACTCTCATTTTGCACAATTAGGTATTCTACATAGTGCATTAAATTGTACTCAGTTTTCACCATCATCCTCGATTATAGATTCGGGTGCATCAAATCATATGACGGGTTCCTCTAGTTTCTTTATTTCATATTTTCCCCTGTTCAGGTAGAGATAAAGTTCGTATAGCTGATGGTTCTTTTGCCCCTATTTCTGGAAAAGGTGCAATCACTATTACTCCATCTCTACATTTATCGTTAGTCTTACGTGTTCCTCGTTTTCCTAACAACCTCTTATCAATTATTTCAATCACCAAGGCTCTCGACGGTATAGTAACATTCTTCCCTACTCATTGTTTGTTTCAGAAGAAGCTTGTGACGAAGGAGACGATTGGATCTGGTAGAATGCATGATGGTCTCTATCACCTGGATAATCTTAGCAGTCCTAATGAAGTCGGATATATGGTCTCTTTGCAACAAGTGCACTGGAGGAATTGCACTTACATCATCGTCGATTTGGTCATTTATCTTTTTCAGTTTTAGCTAGGCAGTTTTCTTTCTCTCTACAAATTATGCAATAAAGATCATTTGATTTGTTATGCCCGTGAGCATGCTAAACATACAAGTAGTATCTATTCTGCTTATGGAAATCATAGTCAATCTCCATTTGATGTTATTCACACTGATGTTTGGGGACCCTGCCGTGTTACTTCTCTTTCTGGGCATAAATGGTTCATTACCGTTATTGATTGTTTAGTCGAACAACTTGGGTTTATTTGTTAAAGAGTAAAGATGAAGTGTTGCGATGTTTTAAAGCATTTCACATGATGATAGAAACTCAATTCAATACCAAAATCAAAATCCTTCGCTCAGATAATGGTACATAATACACTGGTAAAGAGTTCCAGGACTACATGTTAGCTAATGGGATTCTTCATCAAACCACTCGTGTTGATATACCTACTCAAAATGGTGTGGCAGAAAGAAAGAATCGTCACCTATTGGAAGTCACTCGATCTTTACTCTTTACCATGAGCATGCCAAAGTCTTTTTGGAGAGAAGCCTTTTTGACAGCTGCTTATTTAATTAATCGCATGCCGCTTCGGACCTTGGAGCTCAAGTCACCGACCACTTGAATGTCTTATTGGAGATACGTCGTTCCTTGAAATGTGTATTTGTTTGATATTTAGCTACTAAAAAAGGTTACAAGTGTTATTTCCCACCTCAAAAGAAGATGTTTGTGACTATGGATGTAACCTTCATAGAGACAGAGGCATACTATTTATCCGATCAGAATTTGATAAATATTGTCCCTCCATCTCCCTCCACAATATCAGATGAGTTCCTATACTCACCATATTCATGTACCGAGATACCACATTGTGAGGGGGAGTCATCTAGAGTTCAAGAAAAGCCGCACATAGTTGCAATTTTCATCTGTAAGGATATTTGAGTACCAAAAGTGATGCGTACAGCTTTGGAGTTGTTCATCTAGAGATGTTGTCTGGCCGACGTGCCATAGACAAGAACCAACCACCTGGAGAGCACAATCTAGTGGACTAGGCAAGGCCTAATCTTACTATCTTACTAGCAAGCGAAAGATCGATCTTCCGCATCCTGGATGCACGATTGGAGGGGCAGTATTCACTGGAAGGAGCACCAAAGGTTGTTGTTCTCGCACTCCATTGCTTATCAACGGAACCAAGGTACAGGCCAACAATGGATCAAGTGGTGTCTGCACTAGAATAGCTTCAGGATGCCAAAGACATGAGAAGAAATTCACGGTATGAACAAAAGACAAATGGCCAAAGCATTGGTGGCAATTCAAGCAGGTTGGTTAAGAGGAGATCATAAGAAATTTTCAAAGGAGAGGTTGCTCATCCTACGCCCTCAGCTTCCCCACTTCACACTACGTGAAGAGAAGTCTCATGTGATGCAACTTCGGATGGAAATAGTAGAAAAAAAAGAGGAAAACATAAAGCTATACATGCAAGCTCAATATCTTTTCGTACAGATTTCCTTGTTTTGGATCATCTTGTTGACATTATTGTTCATATATTATATATATATATCACTTTTTACACTCAAGTCAATTGTCCAATTAAAAGTTCATATCAAGGACAGCTGATGTTACAATGATTGAAGGTTCCTGCTAAAATGTGGCCGTTAAATTTGACTATATATTATCGAATAATCGGATTTTGAATTTTATTATCATCTCTAATTTAAGACATTAAGATCTAATATTTTATGTATTGTATTAAAAAAATGAGATAATTTTATCCTCATATTTGTATTAAATGCTGAATTTATACCTTATATTGTTGATATTGTAAAATTAATTGAAAATCCAAATATGTTAACCGTGACCATTGTATCAAGATTTGATATCAATTTTAATTGGCATAAGCAATCGAATTAACTTTCAAAAAACAATCAAATGTCATGCCTATATCTTTTTTTTATTTTTATTTTCATATTTATCTTTATTTGTTGGTCTGATTTGAAATTTGGTAATTTGGATCATTATAATGCAGTGTGAAACTATTTTGGTCTAAACATCCCTATTTGTCCATTGATTCATTAGATTTGAAATTTGTTCAATTAAATTAATTTAATGATATATATAAAAATGTTTGTAGGATTATTTTGATGCGGTTAATTTAAAAATAAGGGGATATAATTTTATCATTTTACGGATGACTTGATGAATAGCCCATATATCCAGTATTCTCATTTATTAGTCTCACATTACTTGCTGCGTATTTGGAATGGATTACCTATGTTGTCTCTATTTGGTCAAGAGGCACGACCTTACTTGAACATGATATGTTCTATAGGCTCGTACAATTGTATCCTTGAGTGTAAAGGAGATAGACAATTCAATCTGGTTGATGAACAATGACCACGTGATCAGAACGTGATTAATGGCTCAAATTCCTAGGGGATTGAAGCCATAGATTATCGTTCCAAGATTTCGCCTTTCACGGGTGCATCAAGAAGGCTGCTGGACGTCGAACCAATGGATGTCAACGTCCCAGCAACATCTTCTTCTTGTTTATCTTGTTTATCCTCCTCGACGCAATCGGCACAATCTTTCCATGGGATGACGTTCTTTTCTGAATTCGTCGTCAATGCCGATGGGAAGGTAGGTCCGGAGGGCCCAGCAAGAAGGTTGCAATATGAGAACGTGGCCTTGCATTCTTCGCTATCTTCCCCTCCGACCGTCTTCTTTTTTGATTTCCAAGAATACGATGTAAATCAAGAACACCCCTGCGAGAGGGCAAATGAAAATTCCACGTTTGTGCCTTCATCCAGCGTGGGGAGAAGGTTGTTGGATGTCAGCTCGAACATGGATGTGGACGTCCCGTGGCCGAGTGGATATTGCCATCGTCATCCGACGGAAAACACAACTTTGCGTGCAGGGAGGGAAACAAAGAGGGGTAGAGGGCTGCATCCGCACTGACGGAGGAAGAAGAGGATCCTATGCTAGTCTGCTTCCTTTAATTAATTTTGATTGACTTCAAGAACCACATAAGAAACTTAAACTTTTGATGTCTCATGATTTGCTGAATGAATGAATGGATTGGAACTCAAATCTAATTTTCTGTTATGATACTCCTTGGAAGAACAAAAACGATGTGATTTTTTTCTGATAAGTCTAGGTAAGGTATTACCTTTGGGATTTGTGGATTTTAGGCTGAATTTAAGTTCCAATCTATTCATTCATTCATTTAGCAAATCATGAGACATCAAAAGTTTAAGTTTCTTATGCGGTTCTTGAAGTCAAACAAAATTAATTAAAGGCAGCAGACTAGCATAGGATCCTCTTCTTCCTCCGTCAGTGCGGATGCAGCCCTCTACCCCTCTTTGTTTCCCTCCCTGCACGCAAAGTTGTGTTTTCCGTCGAATGACAAAGGCAATATCCACTCGACAACAGGACGTCCACATCCATGTCCGAGGTGACATCCAGCAACCTTCTCCCCACGCCGGATAAGGGCACAAACGTGGAATTTTCTTTCGCCCTCTCGCCGGCGTGTTCTTGATTTACGTCGTATTCTTGGAAATCAGAAAAGAAGATTGTCAGAGAGGAAGATAGCGAAGAATGCAAGGCCACGTTCGCATCTTGCAACCTTCTTGTTGCGCCCTCCGGACCAACCTTCCCGTCGGCATTGACAACGAATTTTGAAAAGAACGTCATCCCATGGAAAGATTGTGGCGATTGCGTCGAGGAGGATAAACTGGATAAACAAGAAGAAGATGCTGCTGTCGACATCCATCGATTCGGCGTCCAGCAGCCTTCTTGCTGCGCCCGTGAGGAGGATAAACATGAAGAAGGCCTTCGTCTTTCGCTTCTAAAAGAAGCACAATTAACGTATTTTGCATATACCAATTTTCTCCAATTTAAAAGAGAGATACGCTTAATAAAATTTGTAGGAATATATACAGTTAAATTTAACTAGTACTAGATACATGTAGAAACTACGGTGTAAAAACGAGACATGTGTTTCCGACACGATAATTTCAAGTTGAAAAACCAACTTAACCCAACTTCGGAAAAAGAAGCAATGACCTATTTTGTGTTGGAGCGAGCTCTAAGGATCTTTTCTGCATCAATTTTTTAATTTTTTTAATACTTTTTTTTATCTTTAACAAAGTTCAATAGTATCTAATCAAATTGAAACGAACCAAACTAGTACAATTTGGAAAATTTATATTCTAATTTTCAAAATCACAGTATATTATTAATTTTTTAAAACATTATTCAAGCTTTTTTAGATCTGCAATGAGAACTCCAAACTGATCCAAATAAACTTGGAAAAAAAACCTGAAATCCAAGCAACCCCCAAAGTATCTAGAGCTGGATCATGTCAGTTTTTGTTTTGTTTTGTTTCTTTTTGGCACAATCTGCTTTTAAACATTTAACAAGTAGATATAATGAATTTAATGACTGATAAAAGAAAAGCTAGTACAAGAGTCGTCCTTGTTGATCTTTAAAAAAAATGAGACGAGAATAATTGTCAAACTACTAAAAATTAGTAGACCCGGAAAACAAATAGATACCACCATGTTCATTAAACAAATAAAGATGATCATCTATAAATTCATCATATGACAATCTTCAGCAGCATAAAATATATTAGGTACAAAATTGTGGTTTTCATCAGAGATCACAATGGGTAGGTACCAAGTCCGGAGAGGGGAAACAAACAGGGAAGGAGAAGTTGGATGCCTTCTTTCGTTGTAGAAATGCCACCACTCTGTTTAGCAAGTTTAGGCCAAAAACTGTTTCTTCGCAATTGATTTTGATTGTGATATTCAATGGTTCTGAGAACTTGCCCTCAGCCAAGATAGTAAACAAAACTGGCTTTGAGCTACTCAATAATTGCCCACTGAAACGGAAGCACAAACCGGATGCATCATCAATGTTAAAAGAAACTGGGATGTCGGCACTCACAAGGGAAACATTAGAATTGCCTAGAACCTTAGATGCTAGAATTTTAGAAACTAGAATAATTTTATCCGAATCAAATGAATTGTCAATCTTCTCCATGTGATCCTTGAATATGCACCTGTTACATAATTTTGGAATATTAAGCTAAACTTAATACAGCAGGGAAAGAAAGTATGATAGCTGAAAAAGTGGCATTTTAATTTCATACAAACTATAAACTTTTTCTATTTCAATACTGAGAAATGCTTTGTCATTCTATGTTTTCTATGTTCCAGGTAATCACACTATAAGACTACGCCATCCTCTATCATAACCTAATTATTAGGTAAATCATCTAACTCTTTCCATTGCCCAAGAATACCAAAATAATGGCATTGTCAAGCAAAAGATTTTATAACCTGTTACAATCCCGTTGATATATGAACCAGCAGTATCGTGATATTTCTATATGTGCACATGAAAGAAGTGTATATTTGTATGTCTGAAGTGATCCACAAGGGCAGTAATATGAAATATGAGGGCACATCTATACCATGCGGTTAGACATTTTGTGAGATATGAATATTACTGACACTTGCATTTTGTCGAAAACTTTTTCCCATTGCATAACACAGCTAACTTGAATGGCAAAAGATGATGATGAAAACACACTTGAATGACTTTCTTCACCCTTTGACTTGGATCTAAGGATGCAATCTCTTCAAAAGAAAGCAAAGCTGGTATATTATCTGTTGATGGTGGGCTATGGAAGAAAAAAATGGAACATGTGAGTTTATAAAAGTAATATGAGCAACAAAAAATTCCACAAGATGTAACTACTACTAGACTGAAAATAAGAGTCCAAATCAAATAGTGCAAAGAAAATGATGAGAAATGGGGCAGATAAATACCTTTCAGGTTTTCCCATCACTTGATCTGAAGATTCCACACCCAAAGTAGACTCCCCATCTTTCAATGCTATATTTACTAATGGTTCAGAAGAGCAGTTCTCGAGAAAAACTTCAAGAAGTACTAAGATTGGGGATATAGTTGAAATTTCATATGAAAATGCATATTCTACTCTCAAGCCATTGCCAGTTGTAGGATGGAGAAGAGTGTGGAGCATTGGTCTAAGAGTACAATTAAGATTGTTAATTGATATTCTGCCAGGAGAAGGCTGTGGAGGCTTTTTTACTGAAGTAGAAGCTGGTTGCTCATCCAGCCATGATTCAAGTGCTGACTTAGACATCGACTCTGCCAAATCTGTAGAGATGAATGAAGACAAATTTCCCTTGGAACTTTGACTTGCAAGATCGTAATCAACGCTAGCATCAGAAACATTAATTAGGGCTTTTTCTTTGCCATCTTGAGCATCATGCAGAACTGAGACAAAAGCATGGTCACTTTCATTTGAATCAATTGCAGATTCATTCCCCTCACCATCTGAGCTGATGGAAGAATGATGAGAATCATAGACAGAGCCACTTTCTTCAATTGAAGATCCAGAAGACACATCAGGGTCATTTGTTCCAAATGAATTGTTGTAGCAGGAGCTGACTAGGAAGTAGGAACTACTAAATGTTTAAAGAAGAACAAGAACAATGAGAAAATAGAATGAATGACAAGCAAAAGGGAAATCATTTCAAGTTTTTTCCTTTACCTTTATCACATCCTCTAAACGAAATAAGAAAATAGCAATGTTAATTATAGTGTTGCCATTACTTCATGAAAATATTCTGCTTAATGTGCATTAACTAACTAGAAACAAACTAACATTTTTTTATTTAAAAACATGTAATAAGGATATGACAAAAAGAATTTGGGTTTGAATCAACCAATACCAAATCAAACAAAGCAAATAATCAACAAACAAGGAAGAAAATGTTACCATATAATGATTGTTAAGAAAATAAATGAATAGATTGCACTCCTTCCTAACAACTAAAGCTTGAAAATGTTGGTCAGATAATCAAATTTAACATGCAAGGTTGGTGGCACTTAATTTGAATCCTGCAAGTGTCAATAATTTTAAAAAATAAACCTCAGCTAAATCAATTTAGTCTGCATGTTCGGCATGGGTGAAATAGTCTAGTTCACCCGTCTACATGCAAGTGGAAGTGTTAATACTTAATAATATAAATGAATAGATTGTGCTCCTTTTTAATAGCTTAAGATTTGGGGAAAGTTGGAAATTTTATCAAAGTAAACAATGACAAAGATTAAACAACCAAAGACAACAACAAAATGGGAGAATCATACAATACAATAGTAAATAAAATTTCAAGATTATTATTTCCAAATCAAACAGATTGCAAGAAAGAACAAAATTATCCAACTGTAGATATCAATACAGAACAGATTGGTACTACTTTGGGAATAATCTGTCCAACAGAGCTGTACTCTCCTATAATCCAAATAATCAATGCGCGTGCTGCAGGGTCTTTTATTCTGTCCAAGTGGCAAGTCAATCGGACAATCACCTTCAATTGTAACAAATGAAGAGAGTAAAAGCATGTAGTAGATGTAACCAGCGACATAAATCTAGAATTCTGAACATATAAATAAAAATGAACCAGACAATAGTAAGGTCTAATATCAAAGCAACACTCATGGTGAATTCATTCAACCTTTGTGAGCAGAATTTAATAATATATTTTGCAGCTCCGAAGCAACAATAGATATCAAAATATGAACAAAAATCACATTAAAATAGTTTCTAGGTGTGTAGATCTTATGAAGTTGGGTTTCAGGGGAAAAAAACTAAAGAGAGACCTGGCTTGAGCTTTACAAGAAATCTGAACACAAGACCTCTACATGTTTATCTAAACTTTAGTAACTTAAACTTCCAGTATAAACTAGTTTTGTCCACATATCCACTGTTTCCAACTAAATAATTATCTTAGGTCCATAAAACATTTATCCACAAGAACAGATCAGATCAGATCAGATCAGATCCAAGTAATTGATTAAGAGTTGCAGTCTGTAAGAAAAAAAAAACAATAAGGGGGAAATAAATGACAACTCTAGGCTGAAGGATTTAGAAACAACTGCACCAATATAGCAAACATAATATCCCAGTGGGATTCTTGAAATAACAAGGGAAAACAAGTGAAGCTTCTAATGCTTAAGCCAGATGGCAGATGAAATATCTCAGTGGCATCATAACTAGTGTTTATGAACTGAACTCATCAAGGAATGGTCTGAAAAGTAGAATGATAATCCGGCTAGCTACCTTCTCATAACTAGTTGGATCTTGCTTATGAACGTGTTTTTGGTATGGCCGAGAAAGTTCATAAGGGAATTAAATTCATGGGAAGTAATGAAGTATAAGCAGCTACAGGAACTAACCTATTGTGTTAACCAAAAGTTACCTTAGTGTACTGCAATCAAAATTTAATTTGAAACCCAATTCACCATTATGTTACTTATTTGTGACAAGCCCCAGCTGGCTCAATTCAGGTCATGTTTTTAGGTCTAGTTGGATTTGATCCAAAACTAAAACTAACCCCCAACTTGAAATATCCTTAGTGTACACGTCTATTTTTCAGAATTTCCAACATAAATTCTTTAAAGATAAATTATTCCAACATTTAAACTTGATACTTGTTCAACATCTGTAGTAAAATATTTTAGATTATTATTCAAGATTTTTGATCTCTTAGTAATACTGTTTCTCTTAACTTTATAATTTTGTTTCCTGGTACAGAATGATAATTCTTATCACTCATTTAATTTAGGATCTTCAAGATAATTGTATAAACTTTTGAAAGATATGTAATTTAAGTTACTGTAAAACTGGATTCAATTGGGAACTACTATAAGATAGCTTTAGGTATTATATTCTGCAGCTGTATACCTAAACATGGATTGAGTCCATCTATTTGAATCTTATTTTATATAGTGTGCAAGTCTCTCTCCTTCCAGTTTTTCAGTTGAATGCTGCTTTCTTATTTTTCACATTTACAGTCATCACAAAATCTGCAGATGCACAGAGAATGGAAGTATCATCCGCAAAATCCTCACAGTATTCTCTTTCCGTTGTGCTCATAAAATTAGTCATATAACTGTTTATTACTTTATTTGGTTGCTGATATTAGTAACTGGCAGCAATTCATTTCACTCAATCCCACTAGATTGACATGTTACTTCATTGCACTGCTAAATTTTACAAGGTTAGCAATGTATTGGCTCTTTGCTGGAATTACTAAATGACTTATAGGAGCCATTTTAATCATGTGTACAACAGTGCTAGAAGTAAAGGTAAGCATGCATACAAGACGCTGTAAGCATGAATTACTAACCCATCTTGTTTCTCTTGTTTACAAGCTGGTATTCCTGATATGACATATTTACTGCATCTGTTTCAACATTAAAACAGAGGAATGGGTAATTTGTGATCTCTTAATTTCACAATACTTTGCTATAGAAAATGTGCATAACTTAGGTATAGAAAATGCTGATTAACTGGAAGAGATATCCTGAATTCCAACTCGTCATCGAGCACCAAACAGGTCCCTTGTATGTTCATTTTTCATTTTGTGCACTAATCACATTCTTGGCTGAAGATTAAAGATTAGAACATCCAATCAAGGGTTTGAAGCTAAGATTAGAACATCCAAGAAATGCCTAAAATCCAAGAATTAGAACATCCAAGAAATGCCTCGTTTGAAGATAAGATTGAATCGTGTTGATCAGCCTTTGTGGGGAAGTCATGAGTTCATTCCTATATCTTAATCTTCACCAAGTTACAGAAAATCCAAGAAAATATTCTAACCAAGAAATTACAGAAAATATAATGTACACCTCCCTGGAATGCCGTGCTTCTTCCTCCGTCTCTCCGGATGAAGCCCTACCCCTTTTCGTTCCCCTCCCTGCAGCTGTGACGTCATTCATCCTCCTCGCAATGCCGGTAAACGGAATCAGTTTCTGCGCTGCCGCCTTTTCTTGCTGATCGCCGAGGAACTCAGAAAAGAACACGATGTTTTGCGTCGGCTGATGATGGCAAGATCCGCTCGGCAGAGAAGAAGGGCTCGCTACGTCCACATCCATGTCTTCGTCGTCCAGCAATCTTCTCCCCACGCCGGTGAAGGGCACATTATCTTTCTCCCTCTCGCCGCGTTCTTGATCCACGCCATTGACGAAATCGGAAAAGAACACGGGCTTACCTGTAATCCGACGGCACCGACTGCTCGGGGGAGAGGAAGATTGTTATATTCTGTTTAAAAAAAAGAAAAAAAAAGAAAAAGAAAAAAAAAAAGGTTTAATTATAAATTTAAGGAGTGTGGGGGGTTATTTGCAAAATAACCACCCCACCGCCTTATAGTTGTTCTCCTGTGATTAGGGTCAGCCGCGTGAGAAAAAGGGAGGGGAGATTAGCGGTGAAGTCGGCGCCGGAGAAGGAGGGAGTCGGAGATCGGGTTGCCGTCGGTGTCGTCGTCGGAGCCGGAATTTGAGGTAGGACTCTTACCTTTCTCCTTTCGTTCCGTCATTTACCCTTGTTGTTCATCGGCGGCGATGATGGGAATCGGAGGGAGAGGGAGGCCGACGGAGTCGGCCGGCGAGCGGCGGCGCTCGCGGCAGCCCAGCTGCTACCCGCGATGCCAGGCCGCACGGCCTTGGCGGCCGTTAGCAGCGGCAGCAGACTGCTGCCCGCAGCGTGGCAGCAGCCGCTGCGCGCTGCCGCTGTGGCTGCCGGCGGCCCACAGCGCCGGAGGTCGCGGAGTGGACCGGCGAGTGATCGCCGGCGGCCAGGAGGGCCGCCCGGCGTGGGTCGAACGGGGCAAGGAGGTGTTAGGCGCTGGCGTCGGGCGTGGGCGTCGGGCGTCGGGTGGGTATGAACAGTAACTAGTGAAGAGAGCTGTATTGTTTGAAATTGATAAATTTATAGATTATATGAGGTATTTTTCTAGTCGATCGTAGAGTCGTTGGATCGAGTTGGGGTGAATACCAAAGTTGCATGTTTTCGCGTGCTGAGCGCGATGGTGGTGTCGAATTGTTGATCGGAGGCTGTTTGGTAGGTCTTTTCTATATTTTAGTGTTGGTTGATGATTAATATTTATTAACTTAATTTGATAAATAATTAAATAATATAAAATGTTATATTTCTTTAAAAAGGGGTTGATTTAGGGGTAATTGGTTGGTGTGAGCTTGAGTTGTTTCCCGTTGTAGCCGATGAATTACTGTTGGGTGAAATGTCGGATTTATCCTTTTGCCTCGATCTGCTTGATATTGCTTCTAATTCCGTTGAACTCATGTTGCATATTATTGTTGGACATGCCATGTAGATAATTGCATGTGTTATTGTTGATCATGGTGATATACAGTATTGATGTTGATATTTGATCATGATATGCCATGCATGATATTATGTTGTTACCTGTGGTGTTATTCTTTTGATCATATCATCATCATTAGGTGTTGTTATATTGTTGATATTGGTGATCATGTCATTTATTATCCATTGATCATGGTGATACACTTTGTTGCATTGTTGGAGTTGAGTTGTCGACCTGGAGGCTACGGCCTCGGAGAGGACTTCGGTCCCGGACCATTTTATTGCGGTACCCTCCAGACATGGGTGAGGGTATGGATATTGACTAGTCACTTTGGGCACCTTCGGGTGTGCGGATGTCGGATAGTCCGTCGGATTACCTGCTTGGATAGGGGTAGTCGCGCGGCTGTCGGATACGTCGTCCGTCGGGCTACCTGCTTGGTGGGGGTAGTCGTATCACCGTTGGAGCGGACGGTTGATGCCACTCTACGGGTGGTAGAGTGTGGGGTTTTTACCCAACGGTCCATACGCTCGATGATTTGGTTGACGTTGATTAGGAGTAGGTGTGGAGCATTTGTTGTACATCTATCGCCTTTGACTGCATCTTAGGCCATATTGTTGTTTATTGTTGAGTTGACATCTTATTCATGTTGTTGATCATATTGTGGTACTCCTACTCAGCATTTTCGCTGATTCCTATTGTTATTGCTTCAGACTTTCAGGGGAGAGTTGTCGACCGATAGACCGAGGTGTAGATAGTCGGTAGATAGCAGGTATCTGGAGCTCTGATATGGCGACAATTTTTGTATCTTGTCTTGCTTTGTCGTCTTTTGATTCTGATGATTTTGGAGCTTCGTAAATATGTAATATTAAATACCTTGTTTAGCATTGTCCTTAACTGAATTATCTTTTGTCGCATATATTTGTTATCCGGCTTTTTGATGTAATTATCTGGTTTATAATATGTTTTATATGGTTTTCCTTCCGCTGTGTGGGTTTCGAGTCGCCCACTGTCGCGCGTCGGAACGGGCCCGCCTTGGGGCGTGGGGGGGTGGATCCGAACCGGGGCGTGACAGTATTTATTGGTATCAGAGCATAGGATTGAGGTTAAGGTTAAGAGCTTAGGTGTCTTACCTTAATGTTAATGTTGCATGGTGTAGGAGTTATGTTGTAAGTTTTACCTAAAATTTTTGTTCTATTTGTAGAGAGATGGCATCGAGGGGCAGTGTTGGGCGTGCGAGGGGTCTTGGAGACCCGGGTGCAGATCAGGATTGGGTGGCGATTCCTCGGCGAGCACGCACCACTCAGGCTGCGGCTTCGACTGTCAGAGGTCGAGGTGGGCGAGCTAGTCGGGGTGCTCGTCAGACTGGTCGCACTGCTGGAGG
The DNA here is from genome assembly GCA_034359265.1 of Canna indica. Classification (NCBI taxonomy): domain Eukaryota; kingdom Viridiplantae; phylum Streptophyta; class Magnoliopsida; order Zingiberales; family Cannaceae; genus Canna; species Canna indica. The sequence goes on along the minus strand of CP136894.1, from coordinate 71,103,138 downwards.
CAGGGGGCGCGGTCGGGGCGCTCCGGTGCGTGTTCCTATAGAGGAGGTGCATGATTTCACTCCTGGGGTTGGAGTGGGAGCAGAGGAGGTAGTTTCGGAGGCAGTACCGGTAGTTCCTCAGGCTGTTGGAGAGGGCTCGGCGGTGCATGTTCCTATGGCACCCCAGCCTCAGTATGTGATGCTTGTGCCGGGACCTCATGGAACTCTTGCTGGAGCAGAATCATGGGAGTCTCGCATGCTGAGATTCCATCAGCTTGGCAAGGAGCGTTTTGGTAGCTTTGGGGGTAGTACTGATCCGATGATAGCTAGGAGATGGTTGGCAGGGGTGGAGGATACCTTCAAGGCACTTAGGTGCAAGGAGGAAGAGAAGGTGGAGCTGGCCACCTTTTATTTGATTGATGGAGCCAGAGAGTGGTGGAGAGTACAGGTTGCTGCCAGAGATGGAGCTGATGTTTCCTGGGCAGAATTCAGAGCTGTATTCTTTCAGAAATACTTTCCAGTGACATTCCGCCAGCAGAAGAAGCAGGAGTTCCTCGATCTGCGTCAGGGGAGTCGTACCGTAGCAGAGTACGAGGCAGAGTTCGATCGTCTGTCAGAATTTTGTCCGCAGATGGTGGCTACCGAGGAGGACAAAGCAGAGCACTTCTTCAGAGGGCTGAATTTTGCTATTCAGGATCAGATGTCCAGTCATGATGACCTAGGGGACTACAGTCGGGTGGTGGCTCGAGCACTTCTAGTCGAGCGTATTCACTCGATGATCACACAGCAGAAGCAGAAAGATCGTCATGGGCGACTGCCACTTCCACTGGCTGCAGGAGGTCAGGATAGGGGCCAAGGAAGCCATAGAGCTCAGGCCCAGCCATCTCAGAGTGGGTCCGTCAGTAGTTACTTCAGGCAGCAGAAGAAAGCAAGGACATATTCCTCGCATGCGCAGGGACCGTCTCAGCCATCACAGGCAGTTTCAGATCATATATCAGGAGTCAGACCTGCAGATCAGATAGGAGTCCAGGCTGATCACTGTTACAGATGTGGAGATAGTGGCCACTTTGCTAGAGATTGTCCTAGAGGTGGCAGTGTATGCTATTACTGCAAGCAGCCTGGCCACATCAGCAGGAGTTGCCCAGCTAGGGGGATACCGGGGACATCACAACAGCAGTCGAGAGGATATAGCCAGGGGCAGAGACAGACCAGTCAGCAGAGACAGACCAGTCAGCAGAGGCAGACTAGTCAGACTCATGCCCGAGCTTTTGCATTGACGCAGGAGGAGGCTCATCAGGCGTCAGGATCAGTGGTCCGAGGTATTATTTTAGTTTTTGATTTACCTGCTCATGCATTGATAGATACTGGTAGCACTCATTCTTTTATATCTCCGGTTATGATTGCTAAATTGGGGAGAGAGCCTACACCCAAGACGAGTGGTTTATCTGTACTCACAGCGTCAGGTGATGTGATGCAGTCGAGCCATGAGTTGAAGGGGTGCAGACTTAGGTTGGGAGATGCTGAGATTTTGGTAGATCTTCTTGTGCTGGATTTTTTTTGACTTCGACGTTATTTTGGGTATGGATTGGCTTGCTGCCAACCATGCTAGAGTCGATTGTCATGAGAAAGTGGTTGTGTTTTCTCCCCCAGATCAGCCTTCCTTCGAGTTTGTTGGATCGAGGGAGCTAGTGGCACCGATTATCTCAGCATTGCAGGCTAGACAATTGATGAGCCGTGGGTGCAGTGGTTTTCTAGTGTCCTTAGTCGGCACGGCTGCTGAAGAGCAGGTCCGGATCGAATATGTGCCAGTGGTTAGAGAGTTTCCTGATGTATTTCCAGATGAGTTGCCAGGCCTGCCACCGGATCGGCAAGTTGAGTTTTGCATTGAGTTGCAGCCTGGCACAGCTCCTATTTCGAAGGCACCCTACCGCATGGCACCTAAGGAACTGGAGGAGCTAAAGGGGCAGTTGCAGGACCTTCTGGATAAGGGATTTGTCCGTCCTAGTGTGTCACCTTGGGGAGCTCCAGTTCTGTTTGTGAAAAAGAAGGATGGATCTTTGAGGCTCTGCATCGACTACAGACAGTTGAATGCAGTGACTATTAAGAACAAGTACCCGTTGCCTCGGATTGATGACTTGTTTGATCAGTTGCAGGATACTTGGGTGTATTCAAAGATTGACTTGAGATCTGGGTATCACCAGTTGAGGGTAAGAGAGCAGGATGTGCAGAAGACTGCTTTCCGTACTCGTTACGGGCATTATGAGTTTTTGGTTATGCCATTTGGACTAACCAATGCACCTGCAGCATTCATGGATCTGATGAACCGAGTCTTTTTGGAGTATTTAGACCGGTTCGTGATCGTTTTTATTGATGATATTCTGGTGTACTCCAAGTCGGAAGCCGAGCATGAAGAGCACTTAAGGATAGTGTTGGGTGTGTTGAGGAGGGAGCATCTATTTGCTAAATTCAGTAAGTGTTCATTTTGGCTCAGAGAGGTTGGCTTCTTGGGGCATGTGATTTCTGGTGCGGGTATATCAGTGGATCCGCATAAGATTGAGGCGGTGATGAGCTGGCAGAGGCCAAGGACAGTCCATGAGATTCGCAGTTTCCTTGGGCTAGCAGGCTATTATCGCAGATTTGTAGAGAGCTTTTCGAAGATTGCTGCACCTTTAACTCAGTTGACGAGGAAAGGTGTGAAGTTTATTTGGGATGGCAAGTGTGAGTCTAGCTTTCAAGAGCTGAAGAAGAGACTCACTTCTGCACCTGTGTTGGTGATTCCTTCTGGGAATGATGGTTTTGTCCTGTACACTGATGCATCCATCCAGGGTCTTGGTGCTGTTCTGATGCAGAATGAGCGGGTGGTAGCTTATGCTTCTAGACAGCTTAAGGAGCATGAGAAGAACTATCCAGTGCATGATTTGGAGTTAGCTGCTATCATATTTGCACTTAAGATATGGCGACACTACCTCTATGGTGTTACCTTTGAGATATTTTCAGATCATAAGAGTCTCAAGCATTTGTTCACTCAGAAAGATTTGAATATGAGGCAAAGGAGATGGATGGATGTTCTTAAGGATTATGACTGTTCTATTAATTATCATCCTGGTAAGGCGAATATTGTGGCAGATGCCTTAAGCAGGAAATCTGTGGGGATATGTCGGCATCTCAGAGTTGCAGAGTCAGAGCTGATCAGACAGTTGTCAGAGCTTAGCTTAGACTTGGTGGGTCAGACTCAGAGTGGATTTCTAGTGCAGCTAATTGCACAGTCGCCGATAGTTGAGCGGATTCAACAGTGTCAGATGGAGGATCATTACCTTCGGGTTATTGCACAAGAATTAGAGCAAGGCACTCGATCGGACTTCTCGCAGGACAGTGATGGCACTTTGCGATTTCGTGGCAGGCTATGTGTTCCTGGGGATCACCCAGTGAAGGAGGAGTTGTTGGAGGAGACTCACAGGTCTCGTTTTGCTATACACCCAGGCGGTACGAGGATGTATAAGGATCTGCGAAAGTCTTTCTGGTGGCGTGGGATGAAGAGGGATGTTGCTGATCATGTGGCGAGGTGTTTGGTCTGTCAGCAGATAAAGGTTGAGCATTATAGACCGGCAGGGAAGCTCCAGAACCTCCCTATTCCTGAGTGGAAATGGGATCACATCACTATGGACTTTGTGTCTGGGCTTCCGAGGACTCAGAAAGGGCATGATTCAATCTGGGTGATTGTGGATCGATTGACGAAGTCAGCTCACTTTTTGCCAGTTAAGAAGACTTATTCCTTGGACAGGTTAGCTCAGTTGTACTGTATGGAGATAGTGAGATTGCATGGTGTACCTACTAGTATCATTTCAGACAGGGACCCCCGTTTCACTTCACGATTTTGGCAGAGTTTTCAGAGGGCCTTGGGTACCGAACTTCGATTCAGTACAGCGTTCCATCCACAGACTGACGGACAGTCCGAGCGCACTATTCAGACATTGGAGGATCTTTTACGTGCTTGTGTTCTGGACTTTGGAGGCAGCTGGGAGAGTCATCTGCACTTGGTAGAGTTTGCTTATAATAATAGTTATCATTCAGCTATTCAGATGGCTCCATTTGAGGCTCTTTACGGTCGGAGGTGTAGGTCTCCAGTGCATTGGGATGAGGTGGGTGAGCGACGTCTTTTGGGGCCGGAGATAGTCCAGCGAGACGTCGAGTTGGTCCAGAGTATCAGGCAGAGGTTGCTTACAGCTCAGAGCCGACAGAAAAGCTATGCAGACCGCCGAAGGAGGGATTTGGAATTCTTAGTTGGGGATCATGTGTTCCTCAAAGTGTCTCCAACTAAGGGTGTAATGCGGTTTGGCAAGAAAGGCAAGCTTGCACCGCGATTCATTGGTCCCTTCGAGATTTTGGAGAGGATTGGACCTGTTGCTTATCGGTTAGCATTGCCGTCATCTTTGGCAAGAGTGCATAACGTCTTCCATGTTTCCATGTTGAGGAAGTACGTGCCAGATCCTTCCCATATACTGCAGGAGCCAGTGTTGCATATCAGAGAGGATATCAGTTATGAAGAGTTGCCAGTGAGGATCCTTGACAGGAAGGAGCATCAACTCCGCAGCAGGGTGGTCTCATTGGTCAAAGTTGGTTGGCAGCACCATCCAGATGCAGAGGCTACTTGGGAGCGTGAGGAGGATATCAGAGATCGCTTTCCTCACTTATTCGACCCTGCAGGTAAATAAATTTGGAGGACCAAATTTCTTAAGGAGGGGAGGATGTTATATTCTGTTTAAAAAAAAAAAAAAAAAAAAAAAAAAAAAGGTTTAATTATAAATTTAAGGAGTGTGGGGGGTTATTTGCAAAATAACCACCCCACCGCCTTATAGTTGTTCTCCTGTGATTAGGGTCAGCCGCGTGAGAAAAAGGGAGGGGAGATTAGCGGTGAAGTCGGCGCCGGAGAAGGAGGGAGTCGGAGATCGGGTTGCCGTCGGTGTCGTCGTCGGAGCCGGAATTTGAGGTAGGACTCTTACCTTTCTCCTTTCGTTCCGTCATTTACCCTTGTTGTTCATCGGCGGCGATGATGGGAATCGGAGGGAGAGGGAGGCCGACGGAGTCGGCCGGCGAGCGGCGGCGCTCGCGGCAGCCCAGCTGCTACCCGCGATGCCAGGCCGCACGGCCTTGGCGGCCGTTAGCAGCGGCAGCAGACTGCTGCCCGCAGCGTGGCAGCAGCCGCTGCGCGCTGCCGCTGTGGCTGCCGGCGGCCCACAGCGCCGGAGGTCGCGGAGTGGACTGGCGAGTGATCGCCGGCGGCCAGGAGGGCCGCCCGGCGTGGGTCGAACGGGGCAAGGAGGTGTTAGGCGCTGGCGTCGGGCGTGGGCGTCGGGCGTCGGGTGGGTATGAACAGTAACTAGTGAAGAGAGCTGTATTGTTTGAAATTGATAAATTTATAGATTATATGTGGTATTTTTCTAGTCGATCATAGAGTCGTTGGATCGAGTTGGGGTGAATACCAAAGTTGCATGTTTTCGCGTGCTGAGCGCGATGGTGGTGTCGAATTGTTGATCGGAGGCTGTTTGGTAGGTCTTTTCTATATTTTAGTGTTGGTTGATGATTAATATTTATTAACTTAATTTGATAAATAATTAAATAATATAAAATGTTATATTTCTTTAAAAAGGGGTTGATTTAGGGGTAATTGGTTGGTGTGAGCTTGAGTTGTTTCCCGTTGTAGCCGATGAATTACTGTTGGGTGAAATGTCGGATTTATCCTTTTGCCTCGATCTGCTTGATATTGCTTCTAATTCCGTTGAACTCATGTTGCATATTATTGTTGGACATGCCATGTAGATAATTGCATGTGTTATTGTTGATCATGGTGATATACAGTATTGATGTTGATATTTGATCATGATATGCCATGCATGATATTATGTTGTTACCTGTGGTGTTATTCTTTTGATCATATCATCATCATTAGGTGTTGTTATATTGTTGATATTGGTGATCATGTCATTTATTATCCATTGATCATGGTGATACACTTTGTTGCATTGTTGGAGTTGAGTTGTCGACCTGGAGGCTACGGCCTCGGAGAGGACTTCGGTCCCGGACCATTTTATTGCGGTACCCTCCAGACATGGGTGAGGGTATGGATATTGACTAGTCACTTTGGGCACCTTCGGGTGTGCGGATGTCGGATAGTCCGTCGGATTACCTGCTTGGATAGGGGTAGTCGCGCGGCTGTCGGATACGTCGTCCGTCGGGCTACCTGCTTGGTGGGGGTAGTCGTATCACCGTTGGAGCGGACGGTTGATGCCACTCTACGGGTGGTAGAGTGTGGGGTTTTTACCCAACGGTCCATACGCTCGATGATTTGGTTGACGTTGATTAGGAGTAGGTGTGGAGCATTTGTTGTACATCTATCGCCTTTGACTGCATCTTAGGCCATATTGTTGTTTATTGTTGAGTTGACATCTTATTCATGTTGTTGATCATATTGTGGTACTCCTACTCAGCATTTTCGCTGATTCCTATTGTTATTGCTTCAGACTTTCAGGGGAGAGTTGTCGACCGATAGACCGAGGTGTAGATAGTCGGTAGATAGCAGGTATCTGGAGCTCTGATATGGCGACAATTTTTGTATCTTGTCTTGCTTTGTCGTCTTTTGATTCTGATGATTTTGGAGCTTCGTAAATATGTAATATTAAATACCTTGTTTAGCATTGTCCTTAACTGAATTATCTTTTGTCGCATATATTTGTTATCCGGCTTTTTGATGTAATTATCTGGTTTATAATATGTTTTATATGGTTTTCCTTCCGCTGCGTGGGTTTCGAGTCGCCCACTGTCGCGCGTCGGAACGGGCCCGCCTTGGGGCGTGGGGGGGTGGATCCGAACCGGGGCGTGACAAAGATAATGTAGAACGCATGACGACATCTGCTTCTTGCAACGTTCTTGCTGCGCCGGTGAAGGCTGCATACGAATCCAACGCTCCCTTCTCGTTGCCGTTGACGAAATCAGAAAAGAATAAGAGACGATGGGAAGATCGGCTCGGGGAAGAAGAAGAAGACGACGAGGGACGAGGCGGGGACATCTATGTCCATGGCTTCATCATCCTGCAATCTTCTCGCTACCCCGGTGGATGGTGCAAACTTGGAATCCATGAGAGTGGAGATCGAGATCACCCTCTCTTGCAATCTGTGTGAGGCACGCCGGAATCGGAACCCCAATCTCATGGGAGTGAAGCGAAGGCGAAGGTGAAGAAAGGGCGAACTCGAAACAGAAGAAATTAGTATTATTTTTCATTAATATATATAATGGGGAGTCAAACGGAGAAATTAGTATTATTTTTTATTAATATAAAGGGTAGTGCATTTCTTTACGAATAAATTATATGGGTCTCCGATATGCATGACACGTCACAGACCACCACAAAGAGATGTGATTTCCAATTGCTTGGCCATGTAATTCTATAACATATTTGACCGATGACTAATTTGCTGGTGATTCAGATTCCAAAATCTTTTATTTACTTACTGGTTTAGCACTCATGCACAGTTACTTATATTTGTAGGCTAAGTGAATCAATTTTACTATGTTTGCAGGTCCAAGTCCATAGCAAAAGGAATCGGAGGTCGGGAAGGTGGTGACGTCGACGAGCAATCGAATCATTGAACTGATGGCCGACGAGGCAGCAACGAAGGCATAGACATTGCGGCACGAGGTCCCTAGTCGCGGACTTCGACTCACATAGACGCGGAGACACACATGTCTAAGTCATTAAAGAGAAACTCATTTTGACTGTAGTAACACTCTTATAATGGCAGAGATCATCTCATAAGAATTTCCAACTGAGTACTACTTCGCCCCTTTTAAAGTCAAGCTCAGGTTGTGCATCATGGCCGACGAGGCAGCAACGAAGGCATAGACATTGCGGCACGAGGATCCTAGTCGCGGACTTCGACTCACATAGACGCGGAGACACACATGTCTAAGTCATTAAAGAGAAACTCATTTTGACTGTAGTAACACTCTTATAATGGCAGAGATCATCTCATAAGAATTTCCAACTGAGTACTACTTCGCCCCTTTTAAAGTCAAGCTCAGGTTGTGCATCAACCATTTTACTGCTTTGTTCAAACTCAGAGACAATTGGTTGAGGATAGGATTTATGCTTCGTGGATAAGGGCAGCACCCAATTGGTGGGACATCAGCTTTACCAAATTTCCTTGCTCCAAGATTATATAACGTCTTCCATGTTAATAATATGTAATCAGCAATAAGTAGATAGAACATAAATATTGCATTAATTAGAATAAAATTTTACTATGTTTTTTAGCGAAAGGAACCGATGGTCGAGAAGGTGGTGACGGGCGACGAACGATCGAATAATTGAATCGATGGTCGGCGAGGCAGCGACGAAAGCATAAACATTGCGGCACGAGGCCCCCAGTCACGACTCAGACTCACATAGACGCGGAGGAAGGCACACCGGTTGGTTTATGTACAAGTGGTCTGCGGAGGAAAGCCGTCGCTGATAATTTCCTTAGTTTATGTATTTCTGCAAACCGGTTGGTTTTATAAATTGTACAAGTTTTGTGGTATTTTTTATAGTTGTCAAGGTTGGGTTAGGCTGTAGAGTACGGGTGGTACTCTGGCCGGTCATGTCCGGGTTGGGGTGTGTCTGAGTTTGGGGTGTGACACGTGCACAAAACTTCGACATAGAGTTTAGGAGTTTAGGCGGAAAAATTTCGACGTTGACGTCGAAATAATTTTTTTAAAAAAAATCTAAGTTTAAAAATTTCGACACTTGCTACAGGCGTTGAAGACTTTTCGACGCCTATTGCAGGCATTGAAACGCGTCTGGAGCGGGCTCACTAGCGTCCGCCCACACCGTCCGTGTTACGCCCTGCCTAAGTTTATTCCTAGAGAAAGGACCTCACCTAGGTGGAGCACAACCTACAACTAAACCACAAAATACACCAGAAAATCTCAACAAGAACAACTAAAATCTTCTTTTCAACAAGAAGTTCTCTAAACAAATGTTCAACATCAATCTAAATATAACTAAGAAAACAACTAAATAGCGGATGACATCTCCTCCTCCCGGACTCTAGCTACCCAACTTCAACTACCAACATACATGCAAATTCGAAGCAACAACCAACAACGTTAACGGGAAGCTGAGTAGGAGTATCAATATGTCCAACAATAAGGACTACAATCATGATGTGATGATATTGTCAAATGCAACAATATACAACTTTGCAATTGAATGCAATATGTCAACAACAAGACACATTTTCACCTATCAACTAATGCAATTCATACCAATCAAGAGCGCAATGGACAAATGGGTTTCCCACGCGCTTTCCAACCTCCGAGAGTGACACCTCAAGCCTGCTCCAGCAAGAGATCCGACTATCCATAAAGGTAGTCTGCCGACGTCTAACAAATCGACGCTGAACACGCACCCGTGTGTTAAATAGGTGATCACCGGTGTCACTTGCCCAACACCTCGGGCAATAAATCAACAATGTCCAGGGCCTCCGCCTTATAAAAGATCAACAATGCAACATGACAACTAGATCTCACAAGATGAGAAATCACAACTGATCTACGAAGCTAACAATAATAAATGTTACAACAAACTATCAACTGAAGATGCAACCAAATAATTCAGGCTAGCAAATACAACTTATGACAACGTTAATACTACAATGGGCACCATGCTCAAATAACATTAATAAATAACAACTCTAATCAGACTCATGCAATTATCAACATGGTATGTCCAACAAAATAATGCAACATGAGATCAACGGATTACAAAAGCAATTCAAGCAAATAGAGACAAAGGCTAAAACCGTCATTTTACTCATTCAACATTCATCGGCTACAACAGGAGTCAACTCACACCCAACACAACTATGTATACTCTAAATCACCACCGAACATAGAATACCACTATTCTATATTATTTAATTATTTATCAAATTAAAATAATAACTCATAACTATGAAATAACACTGAAACATAGAAAAGACCTACCAGATGAACTCTGATCATAGAAGCCCCCTCTAAAATAATATTTACAAGAAGGTCCCTATAATTTTCCAGGTCATAAAAGTTCGCCCGCACCGTCGTCGCGGTCTTGCGGGCGCACGAGCCAGCGGCCGTTGGCGAGCGCGCCGAGGGGCTTTGCCCAAGTGAAGGGGCGGGATATTTCCCGCCTCTGATTTTTTTTTAAAAAAATAAAATTTTTCCCTCAGGTTCTCTTCTTTATATATTTTTTTTCTTCTTTTCTTCTTCTTCTTTTCATCATCTTCTTTTTCTTCCTATCTTTTTTTCTTTCCCATTCTTTCTTCTTTCTCTTCTATTTTTCCTTCATCTAATTTTTCTTCTTCTTTTTTCAGGTTATCAAAAATTTTCAAGTCATCGAATTTTTTAGGTTACCATCTAATTTTTCAGGTTAAAAAATATTAATTAAATTGGATTGTGACATATGATGATTATTTAATTATTTTAGTAAATTATAAATCAAAGATTAAATTTGAATTCAATTTGAGAAATTAACTATTTTAGGTTTGTTCGATATGATGGGTTAGCTAGTATACTTTTAAAAACACAATTCAATAGTACATTCAAATTATGTTTTTTATTCCCATGTTTCTATGTGGGAATCCATTAAGTTAATTCGGTTGCCCCTCTCCTCCAATGATGATGCATGGGTTTAGGAAATGGAGATTAATGAGTATGTTGCTACAAGTAGTGCTTAGTTATTTCTTAGAAGTCGTAACCTTCACGAACTTAGCAATTATGTCCCTTGCTTAGTCTATGGCAATTTAAGCTGCCTCCAAAAGTTCTGAACTTCCTTTGAAATCTTCTGCATAATAGATTACCTACCAGATCCTATTTGTGGCATATTGGTCTTCTTAATATCTTTGTTTGTCCTTTGTGTCCGTCTAATACTACTAATGAGACTATTGAACACATTTTTTTTCTTATGCCCTTATATTAATTCAGTTTGGTCCATTCTTCAATCTTGAACTGATTTTCCGTAAAATAATCAGAATTCTTGGTTGAATGGAGGTTGGCTCAGGTTGCCCAATAGCCCGGCTGGGACTCTGTCTATTAAGACTCTAATTGTTATTACCTATTGGTTTACTTGGTACGTTAAAAATGAGATGATATATCTTATTAGGTGGCATTCTCCTCTTAATCTCATGCTCAAAATAATTTCATTTGCTTGTCGGTTTAATAAAACTCAAGCTCCTGAGAAAATTTCAATTTACATTCTAATTCTAATTTACTTAATTGGATTCCCTCGGATGGAAACTGGATTAAATTAAACTGTGATAGCTCTTTTTTAAACTCACAAGCTGGCATTGACTTTATTGTTAGGAACAATTTGGGTGACTACATTTACTTTGCTAATCAGTATTTTGATTCTATCATTTCACCGGCTTTTGCAGAAGCTCTTTCTATCCTACATGCCATCCAGTTTGCTCATCGAAAGTTTGACTTGGTCATTATTGAATCTGATTGATGGTTGGTTATTCAGGCTATTCAAGATCAATGTACAGTAGTCCCTTCGAAGCTGCAGCACATTGTATCTCAATTTCAATCATTAGCCTATAGAGAATGTAATAAAGCCACTCATTGGGCGGCAAATCGAGCACGTAGTCTTAAAGAGTCCAAAGTATGGACTTCTATTCGACTCCCGGAGCTCAATAATATTTTTTTACCAGGACTGCTCTAGTCCTTGCCATACGTAGTTAATGAACTTTTTATTTTTTAGGTAAAAAAAAATTATATTTTTTTCATTTACATAAATCAAAAATTATTTTTTGTTAATTTAATTTTAAAATCTAAGGCGGTTCCATTTAGCTGCTTTTTTTCTTCAGGTATTAGCAAATTGATAATTAGAGTGATCATGTGCGAGCTGAGTAGGAAGCATAGGAATGCAAAGTTCGAAGCTTAGGTTTGTTTCTATTAGGACTGGTCCTTTTGGAATTCCCAAGTATAGAGTTTCTATGTTTGTTTTTTAACTAGCTATCCACGTTTATCAGTTTATTGGATAATGATTTGTTTTTTAGTTTTGAATGTTTAGCTCTCCAACAATACTTTTAACTTCATCTTTCGTTTTTGCTGAATCAAGAGATTTGCTACGAATTTGGTTAAGGTTATAACCCTAAATCTAAAGATATCTTATCATCTCAAATTAAAAAAAGAAAGAAGGTATCTTTTCATCTCTGATTAAACTAATGTAGCTTTTCTTTTTTTTGGAGATTGAATTTATTGCATATTTTTGTTTATAGGAGATATTGTGGATTGGTTGTGATATTGTCTTCTTGAGAAAAAAAATGTATTAGCATATGATTAAGAGCAGTTGCTACCGAATGGTTGCTTGTCTTAAATTTCATTCTTACTTTAATACTCCCTGGGAATATTCAAGGATTGATTTTTTCAATGGTTTGGATGAAATGAAATGTCTATTAGTAAAAATTTCCTGCTACAAATATGGTAGATGTTTCTTTGAGTACAATATTGTCTTCATGAATCATGAAATAATTGTGGTTGACTAATTATCTTGGTTTGGTTTGGTTTGGGATCTCAGTCCATTGAGTGGTCTGCTGCAAGCTTTTCATTTATAATTTGTTTATTTACTTCTGTAGTTTATTAGGAGATGTTGTCTCAAGCTTAGGAGTGAACTCCAAAAGCCCTAGCAGGGACAGAAAGAAGTTGAGTGGTTCAAGCAGTAACGGGTTTGCAGCATCTGTGCCTCCGACACCTAGTAGTGAAGATGATATCTTGCTGTCAGTGAATGTAATGAGTTTTACGTTCAATGAACTGAAGACAGTATAGTAATATAGGGGTATATTTGTAAATATACTCTTACTTAAGGACTTTTGTGTAAATTGTTATAGTATAGTAATAAAAGCAGGATTAATAGAAAGGTGACTAACCCTACAGGTTAATCACTCTTTTTTCATCTTCCACAAAACAACTTGGTATTAGAGCCGCCGTTCACACATCCTGAAGTGCTTGGAAATCCAAAAAATTATTCTGCACCTGCGGCGTGCGGATTCCTTAGCCGCGCCTGCCACTGCATCAAGCAACGCGCTGCGAGACGCACGCGCCCCAAGCGGTGCACGGCGCACCAAGTGCCGTAAGGCAGCGCACCATCACCAAGCAGCGCAAGGCAGTGTCATTCAAGCTGATTTTTTTTCTTCACATCGGGCGACACGCGTACCGAGGAGCTAGCTTTAGGCAGCACGGGTATACATCCTATATTTGATTCAAATTTACTTCTCTCATTTGAAAGGTGACAACAACTATATTCTACAAAGTCAGCTTATATATATTTTATTTTTCGAAATCTGTGCAATGAGATGAAGAAAAATCTAAGCCTTTAAAGATTTAATTTGATGCTATAATTATCTTGTAGATCCGGGATTTCGTTCGAAATTCCCTCTCTTCAGAATAGCCCTATGAAATTAGATGGATCATCTACTTATTTAATGTGCACTCGAAGTGTGCGACTGTTTATTAGAGCCCGTCGTCTTGAGGGGTATCTCACTCGGAGTAAGTACAGTTAGCAAATGGAAACAATTCACATTGGGAGTCAGAGAACTCTCTTGTTATGTCTTGGCTTCTAAACTATATGACTCTGGATATTGGTCAGGGATTCACATTTTTCAATACAACCAACGAAATTTGGGAAGCTATTTCACCAACCTACTCTCAAATAGGGAATTCAGTGCAAGCTTATGAGATTTAGTGTAAAATTCGTCAAATAAGACAAAGTAATATGTTAGTTACTGCTTATGTGGCTGAGCTTAGACAATTGTGGTATGAGTTGAACTTTTATCGTCCATTCAAGGCCTTACATGCTGAGGATGCAGTTCTACACAAAAAGTACATAGAAGAAGAACGCTTATTTGATTTTTTGGCAGGGCTGAATTCAGAATTTGACTCCATTAGAACTCAAATTCTTAGGAGAGGATATACGTTGCCTACACTTCAGCAAGTATTTTCCATTGTTCAAAGTGAGGAGACTCTGAGAAGGATTATGGTGGAGCCTAATAACTCAATAGTACCATCACATCGATCTGCACTAGTAGTTCAGCCTCGTGAAAGAACTGAAAGAGAACAAATGAAGTGTGATCAATGTCATAGGCCTGGTCACATTAAAGATACATGTTGGCAGTTACATGGTAGACCTCGAGGAGGTGGACTTGGCGGATGTCGTGGTGGAAGATTTGGGAGTCGAACTAATCATTTCGTTGATAACTCCTCAATGTCAGCTGAAGTGTTAGAGACTTTCAAATAGCTCATGGCAAAGCTTGCCGCCGTTCACACATCCTGAAGTGCTTGGAAATCCAAAAAATTATTCTGCACCTGCGGCGTGCGGGTTCCTTAGTCGCGCTTGCCGTTGCATCAGGCAACGCGCTGCAAGACACACGCGCCCCAAGCGGCGCACGACGCACCATGTGCCGCAAGGCAGCGCACCTTCACCAAGCAACACAAGGCAGTGTCCTTCAAACGCAAATTTCTTTTCTTCACATCGGGCGACATGCGTACCGAGGAGCTAGCTTTAGGCAGCACGGGTATAGATCCTATATTTTGCTTCAAATTTCTTTCTCATTTGAAAGGTGACAACAACTTTATTCTACAAAGTCAGCTTATATATATTTTATTTTTTGAAATCTGTGCAATGAGATGAAGAAAAATCTAAACCTTTAAAGATTTAATTTGATGCTATAATTATCTTGTAGATCTGGGATTTCGTTCGAAATTCCCTCTCTTAAGATCAGCCCTATGAAATTAGATGGATCATCTACTTATTTAATGTGGACTCGAGGTGTGCGACTGTTTATTAGAGCCCATGGTCTTGAGGGGTATCTCAGCGGGAGTGAAGTACAGTCAGCAAATGGAGACAATGCACATTGGGAGTCAGACAACTCTCTTATTATGTCTTGGCTTCTAAACTCTATGACTTTGGAGATTGGTCAGGGATTCATATTTTTCAATACAGCCAACTAAATTTGGGAATCTGTTTCACAAACTTACTCTCAGATAGGGAATTCTGTGCAAGCTATGAGATTCAGTGTAAAATTCTTCAAGTAAGACAAAGTAATATATGAGTTACTGCTTATGTGGCTGAGCTTAGACGATTGTGGTCTGAGTAAGACTTTTATCGTCCATTCAAGGCCTTACATGCTGAGGATGCAGTTCTACACAAAAAGTACATAAAAGAAGAACGCTTATTTGATTTTTTGGTAGGGATGAATTCAGAATTTGACTCCATTAGAACACAAATTCTTAGGAGAGGATATACGTTGCCTACACTTCAGCAAGTTTTTTCCTTTATTCAAAGTGAGGAGACTCGGAGAAGGATTATGGTGGAGCATAATAACTCACCAGTACCATCACATCGATCTGCACTAGTAGTTCAGTCTCGTGAAAGAACTGAAAGAGAACAAATGAAGTGTGATCATTGTCATAGGCCTAGTCACATTAAAGATACATGTTGGCAGTTACATGGTAGACCTCGAGGAGGTGGACTTGGCGGATGTCGTGGTGGAAGATTTGGGAGTCGAACTAATCATTTCGTTGATAACTCATCAATGTCAGCTGAAGTGTTAGAGACTTTCAAATAGCTCATGGCAAAGCTTGATCCCTCCTCTACTGGAGAGACCTCCTCCACAGGTTCCGCTAGTCAACCTTCTTCTTCCATACACCACTCTCATTTTGCACAATTAGGTATTCTACATAGTGCATTAAATTGTACTCAGTTTTCACCATCATCCTCGATTATAGATTCGGGTGCATCAAATCATATGACGGGTTCCTCTAGTTTCTTTATTTCATATTTTCCCTGTTCAGGTAGAGATAAAGTTCGTATAGCTAATGGTTCTTTTACCCCTATTTCTGGAAAAGGTGCAATCACTATTACTCCATCTCTACATTTATCGTTAGTCTTACGTGTTCCTCGTTTTCCTAACAACCTCTTATCAATTAGTTCAATCACCAAGGCTCTCGACGGTATTTTAATATTCTTCCCTACTCATTGTTTGTTTCAGAACAAGTTTGTGACGAAGGAGACGATTGGATCTGGTAGAATGCATGATGGTCTCTATCACCTGGATAATCTTAGCAGTCCCAATGAAGTCGGATATATGGTCTCTTGCAACAAGTGCACTGGAGGAATTGCAGTTACATCATCGTCGATTTGGTCATTTATCTTTTTTAGTTTTAGCTAGGCAGTTTTCTTTCTCTCTACAAATTATGCAATAAAGATCATTTGATTTGTTATGCCTGTGAGTATGCTAAACATACAAGTAGTATCTATTCTGCTTATGGAAATCATAGTCAATCTCCATTTGATGTTATTCACACTGATGTTTGGGGACCCTGCCGTGTTACTTCTCTTTCTGGGCATAAATGGTTCATTACCGTTATTGATTGTTTAGTCGAACAATTTGGGTTTATTTGTTAAAGAGTAAAGATGAAGTGTTGCGATGTTTTAAAGCATTTCACGTGATGATAGAAACTCCATTCAGTACCAAAATCAAAATCCTTCGCTCAGATAATGGTACATAATACACTGGCAAAGAGTTCCAGGACTACATGTTAGCTAATGGGATTCTTCATCAAACCACTCGTGTTGATACACCTACTCAAAATGGTGTGGCAGAAAGAAAGAATCGTCACCTATTGGAAGTCACTCGATCTTTACTCTTTACCATGAGCATGCCAAAGTCTTTTTGGAGAGAAGCCTTTTTGACAGCCGCTTATTTAATTAATCGCATGCCGCTTCGGACCTTGGAGCTCAAGTCACCGACCACTTGAATGTCTTATTGGAGATACGACTTTCATTGTACCTCCTAAGATATTTGGGTGTGTTTGTTTTGTACGTGATCATCGCCCCTCACTTGGTAAATTTGAACATCGTTCCTTGAAATGTGTATTTGTTTGATATTTAGCTACTAAAAAAGGTTACAAGTGTTATTTCCCACCTCAAAAGAAGATGTTTGTGACTATGGATGTAACCTTCATAGAGACAGAGGCATACTATTTATCCGATCAGAATTTGATAAATATTGTCCCTCCATCTCCCTCCACAATATCAGATGAGTTCCTATACTCACCATATTCATGTACCGAGATACCACATTGTGAGGGGGAGTCATCTAGAGTTCAAGAAAAGCGGCACATAGTTGCAATTTTCATCTGTAAGGATATTTGAGTACCAAAAGTGATGCGTACAGCTTTGGAGTTGTTCATCTAGAGATGTTGACTGGCCGACGTGCCATAGACAAGAACCAACCACCTGGAGAGCACAATCTAGTGGACTAGGCAAGGCCTAATCTTACTATCTTACTAGCAAGCGAAAGATCGATCTTCCGCATCCTGGATGCACGATTGGAGGGGCAGTATTCACTGGAAGGATCACAAAAGGTTGTTGTTCTCGCACTCCATTGCTTATCAACGGAACCAAGGTACAGGCCAACAATGGATCAAGTGGTGTCTGCACTAGAATAGCTTCAGGATGCCAAAGACATGAGAAGAAATCCACGGTATGAACAAAAGACAAATGGCCAAAGCATTGGTGGCAATTCAAGCAGGTTGGTTAAGAGGAGATCATAAGAAATTGTCAAAGGAGAGGTTGCTCATCCTACGCCCTCAGCTTCCCCCCTTCACACTACGTGAAGAGAAGTCTCATGTGATGCAACTTCGGATGGAAATAGTAGAGAAAAAAAAGGAAAACATAAAGCTGTACATGCAAGCTCAATATCTTTTCGTACAGATTTCCTTGTTTTGGATCATCTTGTTGACATTATTGTTCATATTATATATATATATATATCACTTTTTACACTCAAGTCAATTGTCCAATTAAAAGTTCATATCAAGGACAGCTGATGTTACAATGATTGAAGGTTCCTGCTAAAATGTGGCCGTTAAATTTGACTATATATTATTGACATCTAGTGTCTCAAAATTAGTGAACAAAGACAATGAAAAGATCTTGAAGTCAAATTATTGATAGATGCCGAACTTTTAGGCAACTTATTTATAGCTTTGTTTTACTGTTTGAACAATTAAAGGTATTGTTTATGTGTCTAAGGCAAATTGTTGTGTGATCAAGTTAGAAAACAAAGATCTTAAACAACTCAAATCCATCAATTTTTCTTCAATTTCACCTTTATATAATTCTATTGTTGTTCAAAATTGAAGTGCCTCAAAATATAGCTTCCCTTTTACCATGTTTGGGTACCAATCTATCCAATTTTGGATAGATTGGAGTATCTTGTGAAACAAAGGGGAAAAAAAGAGATCGAACATCAATCTATCCACCTTGGATATGCTTGGAATGGAAACCTAAATTGGATTTAGACCAGGTCGAATAATCGGATTTTGAATTTTATTATCATCTCTAATTTAAGACATTAAGATCTAATATTTTATGTATTGTATTAAAAAAATGAGATAATTTTATCCTCATATTTGTATTAAATGCTGAATTTATACTTTATATTGTTGATATTGTAAAATTAATTGAAAATCCAAATATGTTAACCGTGACCATTGTATCAAGATTTGATATCAATTATAATTGGCATAAGCAATCGAATTAACTTTCAAAAAACAATCAAATGTCATGCCTATATCTTTTTTTATTTTTATTTTCATATTTATCTTTATTTGTTGGTCTGATTTGAAATTTGGTAATTTGGATCATTGTAATGCAGTGTGAAACTATTTTGGTCTAAACATCCCTATTTGTCCATTGATTCATTAGATTTGAAATTTGTTCAATTAAATTAATTTAATGATATATATAAAAATGTTTGTAGGATTATTTTGATGCGGTTAATTTAAAAATACGGGGATATAATTTTATCATTTTACGGATGACTTGATGAATAGCCCATATATCCAGTATTCTCATTTATTAGTCCCACATTACTTGCTGCTTATTTGGAATGGATTACCTATGTTGTCTCTATTTGGTCAAGAGGCACGACCTTACTTGAACATGATATGTTCTATAGGCTCGTACAATTGTATCCTTGAGTGTAAAGGAGACAGACAATTCAATCTGGTTGATGAACAATGACCACGTGATCAGAACGTGATTAATGGCTCAAATTCCTAGGGGATTGAAGCCATAGATTATCGTTCCAAGATTTCGCCTTTCACGGGTGCATCAAGAAGGCTGCTGGACGTCGAACCAATGGATGTCAACGTCCCAGCAACATCTTCTTCTTGTTTATCTTGTTTATCCTCCTCAACGCAATCGACACAATCTTTCCATGGGATGATGTTCTTTTCTGAATTCGTCGTCAATGCCGATGGGAAGGTAGGTCCGGAGGGCCCAGCAAGAAGGTTGCAAGATGAGAACGTGGCCTTGCATTCTTCGCTATCTTCCCCTCCGACCGTCTTCTTTTTTGATTTCCAAGAATACGATGTAAATCAAGATCACCCCTGCGAGAGGGCAAATGAAAATTCCACGTTTGTGCCTTCATCTAGCGTGGGGAGAAGGTTGTTGGATGTCAGCTCGAACATGGATGTGGACGTCCCGTGGCCGAGTGGATATTGCCATCGTCATCCGACGGAAAACAGAACTTTGCGTGCAGGGAGGGAAACAAAGAGGGGTAGAGGGCTGCATCCGCACTGACGGAGGAAGAAGAGGATCCTTTGCTAGTCTGCTTCCTTTAATTAATTTTGATTGACTTCAAGAACCGCATAAGAAACTTAAACTTTTGATGTCTCATGATTTGCTGAATGAATGAATGGATTGGAACTCAAATCTAATTCTCTGTTATGAAACTCTTTGGAAGCACAAAAATGATGTGATTTTTTTCTGATAAGTCTAGGTAAGGTATATTACCTTTGTGATTTGTGGATTTTAGGCTGAATTTAAGTTCCAATCTATTCATTCATTCATTTAGCAAATCATGAGACATCAAAAGTTTAAGTTTCTTATGCGGTTCTTGAAGTCAAACAAAATTAATTAAAGGTAGCAGACTAGCATAGGATCCTCTTCTTCCTCCGTCAGTGCAGATGCAGCCCTCTACCGCTCTTTGTTTCCCTCCCTGCACGCAAAGTTGTGTTTTTCGTCGAATGACAAAGGCAATATCCACTCAGCAACAGGACGTCCACATCCATGTCCGAGCTGACATCCAGTAACCTTCTCCCCACGTCGGATAAGGGCACAAACGTGGAATTTTCTTTCGCCCTCTCGCCGGCGTGTTCTTGATTTACGTCGTATTCTTGGAAATCAGAAAAGAAGACTATCAGAGAGGAAGATAGCGAAGAATGCAAGGCCACGTTCGCATCTTGCAACCTTCTTGTTGCGCCCTCCGGACCAACCTTCCCGTCGGCATTGACAACGAATTTTGAAAAGAACGTCATCCCATGGAAAGATTGTGGCGATTGCGTCGAGGAGGAAAAACTGGATAAACAAGAAGAAGATATTGCTGGGACGTCGACATCCATCGGTTCGGCGTCCAGCAGCGTTCTTGCTGCGCCCGTGAGGAGGATAAACATGAAGAAGGCCTTCGTCTTTCTCTTCTAAAAGAAGCACAATTAACGTATTTTGCATATACCAATTTTCTCCAATTTAAAAGAGAGATACGCTTAATAAAATTTGTAGGAATATATACAGTTAAATTTAACTAGTACTAGATACATGTAGAAACTACGGTGTAAAAACGATCAGATCAGCTTCTGACATGTGTTTCCGACACGATAATTTCAAGTTGAAAAACCAACTTAACCCAACTTCGGAAAAAGAAGCAATGACCTATTTTGTGTTGGAGCAAGCTCTAAGGAACTTTTTTGCATCAATTTTTTAATTTTTTTAATACATTTTTTTATCTTTAACAAAGTTCAATAGTATCTAATCAAATTGAAACGAACCAAACTAGTACAATTTGGAAAATTTATATTCTAATTTTCAAAATCACAGTATATTATTAATTTTTTAAAACATTATTCAAGCTTTTTTAGATCTGCAATGAGAACTCCAAACTGATCCAAATAAACTTGGAAAAAAAACCTGAAATCCAAGCAACCCCCAAAGTATCTAGAGCTGGATCATGTCAGTTTTTGTTTTGTTTTGTTTCTTTTTGGCACAATCTGCTTTTAAACATTTTACAAGTAGATATAATGAATTTAATGACTGATAAAAGAAAAGCTAGTACAAGAGTCGTCCTTGTTGATCTTTAAAAAAAATGAGACGAGAATAATTGTCAAACTACTAAAAATTAGTAGACCCGGAAAACAAATAGATACCACCATGTTCATTAAACAAATAAAGATGATCATCTATAAATTCATCATATGACAAAATCTTCAGCAGCATAAAATATATTAGGTACAAAATTGTGGTTTTCATCAGAGATCACAATGGGTAGGTACCAAGTCTGGAGAGGGGAAACAAACAGGGAAGGAGAAGTTGGATGCCTTCTTTCGTTGTAGAAATGCCACCACTCTGTTTAGCAAGTTTAGGCCAAAAACTGTTTCTTCGCAATTGATTTTGATTGTGATATTCAATGGTTCCGAGAACTTGCCCTCAGCCAAGATAGTAAACAAGACTGGCTTTGAGCTACTCAATAATTGCCCACTGAAACGGAAGCACAAACCGGATGCATCATCAATGTTAAAAGAAACTGGGATGTCGGCACTCACAAGGGAAACATTAGAATTGCTTAGAACCTTAGATGCTAGAATTTTAGAAACTAGAATAATTTTATCCGAATCAAATGAATTGTCAATCTTCTCGATGTGATCCTTGAATATGAACCTGTTACATAATTTTGGAATATTAAGCTAAACTTAATACAGCAGGGAAAGAAAGTATGATAGCTGAAAAAGTGGCATTTTAATTTCATACAAACTATAAACTTTTTCTATTTCAATACTGAGAAATGCTTTGTCATTCTATGTTTTCTATGTTTTCTATGTTCCAGGTAATCACACTATAAGACTACGCCATCCTCTATCGTAACCTAATTATTAGGTAAATCATCTAACTCTTTCCATTGCCCAAGAATACCAAAATAATGGCATTGTCAAGCAAAAGATTTTATAACCTGTTACAATCCCGTTGATATATGAACCAGCAGTATCGTGATATTTCTATATGTGCACATGAAAGAAGTGTATATTTGTATGTCTGAAGTGATCCACAAGGGCAGTAATATGAAATATGAGGGCACATCTATACCATGCGGTTAGACATTTTGTGAGATATGAATATTACTGACACTTGCATTTTGTCGAAAACTTTTTCCCATTGCATAACACAGCTAACTTGAATGGCAAAAGATGATGATGAAAACACACTTGAATGACTTTCTTCACCCTTTGACTTGGATCTAAGGATGCAATCTCTTCAAAAGAAAGCAAAGCTGGTATATTATCTGTTGATGGTGGGCTATGGAAGAAAAAAATGGAACATGTGAGTTTATAAAAGTAATATGAGCAACAAAAAATTCCACAAGATGTAATTACTACTAGACTGAAAATAAGAGTCCAAATCAAATAGTGCAAAGAAAATGATGAGAAATGGGGCAGATAAATACCTTTCAGGTTCTCCCATCACTTGATCTGAAGATTCCACACCCAAAGTAGACTCCCCATCTTTCAATGCTATATTTACTAATGGTTCAGAAGAGCAGTTCTCGAGAAAAACTTCAAGAAGTACTAAGATTGGGGATATAGTTGAAATTTCATATGAAAATGCATATTCTACTCTCAAGCCATTGCCAGTTGTAGGATGGAGAAGAGTGTGGAGCATTGGTCTAACAGTACAATTAAGATTGTTAATTGATATTCTGCCAGAAGAAGGCTGTGGAGGCTTTTTTACTGAAGTAGAAGCTGGTTGCTCATCCAGCCATGATTCCAGTGCTGACTTAGACATCGACTCTGCCAAATCTGTAGAGATGAATGAAGACAAATTTCCCTTGGAACTTTGACTTGCAAGATCGTAATCAACGCTAGCATCAGAAACATTAATTAGGGCTTTTTCTTTGTCTGGTTGGTGGCACTTAATTTGAATCCTGCAAGTGTCAAGAATTTTAAAAAATAAACCTCAGCTAAATCAATTTAGTCTGCATGTTCGGCATGGGTGAAATAGTCTAGTTCACCCGTCTACATGCAAGTGGAAGTGTTAATACTTAATAATATAAATGAATAGATTGTGCTCCTTTTTAATAGCTTAAGATTTGGGGAAAGTTGGAAATTTTATCAAAGTAAACAATGACAAAGATTAAACAACCAAAGACAACAACAACATGGGAGAATCATACAATACAATAGTAAATAAAATTTCAAGATTGTTATCTCCAAATCAAACAGATTGCAAGAAAGAACAAAATTATCCAACTGTAGATATCAATACAGATAATAGACTGTCATGCTAAATCCTAAATATGACGGGAACAAATAATCCACTCAAGTGTAACACTAAGACAACAAATACAGATATTTCGAAGTTGACCTTGGCGGAAGTATTTAGGATCTGAAGCTTTGTCTCAACCTCCTCCGAAGTAAAACACCATGCGAGATACTTCAGTATACTTGGTACTACTTTGGGAATAATCTGTCCAACAGAGCTGTACTCTCCTATAATCCAAATAATCAATGCGCGTGCTGCAGGGTCTTTTATTCTGTCCAAGTGGCAAGTCAATCGGACAATCACCTTCAATTGTAACAAATGAAGAGAGTAAAAGCATGTAGTAGATGTAACCAGCGACATAAATCTAGAATTCTGAACATATAAATAAAAATGAACCAGAAAATAGTAAGGTCTAATATCAAAGCAACACTCATGGTGAATTCATTCAACCTTTGTGAGCAGAATTTAATAATATATTTCGCAGCTCCGAAGCAACAATAGATATCAAAATATGAACTAAAATCACATTAAAATAGTTTCTAGGTGTGTAGATCTTATGAAGTTGGGTTTCAGGGGAAAAAAACTAAAGAGAGACCTGGCTTGAGCTTTACAAGAAATCTGAACACAAGACCTCTACATGTTTATCTAAACTTTAGTAACTTAAACTTCCAGTATAAACTAGTTTTGTCCACATATCCACTGTTTCCAACTAAATAATTATCTTAGGTCCATAAAACATTTATCCACAAGCACAGATCAGATCAGATCAGATCAGATCCAATCCAAGTAATTGATTAAGAGTTGCAGTCTGTAAGAAAAAAAAAACAATAAGGGGGAAATAAATGACAATAAGGGGGAAAACAACAAGGGAAAACAAGTGAAGCTTCTAATGCTTAAGCCAGATGGCAGATGAAATATCTCAGTGGCATCATAACTAGTGTTTATGAACTGAACTCATCAAGGAATGGTCTGAAAAGTAGAATGATAATCCAGCTAGCTACCTTCTCATAACTAGTTGGATCTTGCTTATGAACGTGTTTTTGGTATGGCCGAGAAAGTTCATAAGGGAATTAAATTCATGGGAAGTAATGAAGTATAAGAAGCTACAGGAACTAACCTATTGTGTTAACCAAAAGTTACCTTAGTGTACTGCAATCAAAATTTAATTTGAAACCCAATTCACCATTATGTTACTTATTTGTGACAAGCCCCAGCTGGCTCAATTCAGGTCATGTTTTTAGGTCTAGTTGGATTTGATCCAAAACTAAAACTAGCCCCCAACTTGAAATATCCTTAGTGTACACGTCTATTTTTCAGAATTTCCAACATAAATTCTTTAAAGATAAATTATTCCAACATTTAAACTTGATATCTTGTTCAACATCTGTAGTAAAATATTTTAGATTATTATTCAAGATTTTTGATCTCTTAGTAATACTGTTTCTCTTAACTTTATAATTTTGTTTCCTGGTACAGAATGATAATTCTTCTCACTCATTTAATTTAGGATCTTCAAGATAATTGTATAAACTTTTGAAAGATATGTAATTTAAGTTACTGTAAAACTGGATTCAATTGGGAACTACTATAAGATAGCTTTAGGTATTATATTCTGCAGCTGTATACCTAAACATGGATTGAGTCCATCTATTTGAATCTTATTTTATATAGTGTGCAAGTCTCTCTCCTTCCAGTTTTTCAGTTGAATGCTGCTTTCTTATTTTTCACATTTACAGTCATCACAAAATCTGCAGATGCACAGAGAATGGAAGTATCATCCGCAAAATCCTCACAGTATTCTCTTTCCGTTGTGCTCATAAAATTAGTCATATAACTGTTTATTACTTTATTTGGTTGCTGATATTAGTAACTGGCAGCAATTCATTTCACTCAATCCCACTAGATTGACATGTTACTTCATTGCACTGCTAAATTTTACTAGGTTAGCAATGCATTGGCTCTTTGCTGGAATTACTAAATGACTTATAGGAGCCATTTTAATCATGTGTACAAAAGTGCTAGAAGTAAAGGTAAGCATGCATACAAGACGCTGTAAGCATGAATTACTAACCCATCTTGTTTCTCTTGTTTACAAGCTGGTATTCCTGATATGACATATTTACTGCATCTGTTTCAACATTAAAACAGAGGAATGGGTAATTTGTGATCTCTTAATTTCACAATACTTTGCTATAGAAAATGTGCATAACTTAGGTATAGAAAATGCTGATTAACTGGAAGAGATATCCTGAATTCCAACTCGTCATCGAGCACCAAACAGGTCCCTTGTATGTTCATTTTTCATTTTGTGCACTAATCACATTCTTGGCTGAAGATTAAAGATTAGAACATCCAATCAAGGGTTTGAAGCTAAGATTAGAACATCCAAGAAATGCCTAAAATCCAAGAATTAGAACATCCAAGAAATGCCTCGTTTGAAGATAAGATTGAATCGTGTTGATCAGCCTTTGTGGGGAAGTCATGAGTTCATTCCTATATCTTAATCTTCACCAAGTTACAGAAAATCCAAGAAAATATTCTAACCAAGAAATTACAGAAAATATAATGTACACCTCCCTGGAATGCCGTGCTTCTTCCTCCGTCTCTCCGGATGAAGCCCTACCCCTTTTCGTTCCCCTCCCTGCAGCTGTGACGTCATTCATCCTCCTCGCAATGCCGGTAAACGGAATCAGTTTCTGCGCTGCCGCCTTTTCTTGCTGATCGCCGAGGAACTCAGAAAAGAACACGATGTTTTGCGTCGGCTGATGATGGCAAGATCCGCTCGGCAGAGAAGAAGGGCTCGCGACGTCCACATCCATGTCTTCGTCGTCCAGCAATCTTCTCCCCACGCCGGTGAAGGGCACATTATCTTTCTCCCTCTCGCCGCGTTCTTGGTCCACGCCATTGACGAAATCGGAAAAGAATACGAGTGTTAAAGTCCCACATTGGTTGAGGTTGTGGTATAGATAGCATTTAAATAGATTGGGCAATCCTCCCCCTATGAGCTAGCTTTTGGGGTGGAGTTAGGTCCAATGCTGATTTTCTATCATGGTATCAGAGCCAGACCTATTGTTGATAATGGGCCACCTGCAGAACTTCACGCTCCAGATGTGAATCCTGTGCGTGAGGGGGGTGTGTTAAAGTCCCACATTGGTTGAGGTTGTGGTATAGATAGCATTTAAATAGATTGGGCAATCCTCCCCCTATGAGCTAGCTTTTGGGGTGGAGTTAGGTCCAATGCTGATTTTCTATCAACGGGCTTACCTGTAATCCGACGGCACCGACTGCTCGGGGGAGAGGAAGATAATGTAGAACGCATGACGACGTCTGCTTCTTGCAACGTTCTTGCTGCGCCGGTGAAGGGTGCATACGAATCCAACGCTCCCTTCTCGTTGCCGTTGTAGAAATCAGAAAAGAATAAGAGACGATGGAAAGATCGGCTCGGGGAAGAAGAAGAAGAAGACGACGAGGGACAAGGCGGGGACATCTATGTCCATGGCTTCATCATCCTGCAATCTTCTCGCTACCCCGGTGGATGGTGCAAACTTGGAATCCATGAGAGTGGAGATCGAGATCACCCTCTCTTGCAATCTGTGTGAGGCACGCCGGAACCGGAACCCCAATCTCATGGGAGTGAAGCGAAGGCGAAGGTGAAGAAAGGGCGAACTCGAAACAGAAGAAATTAGTATTATTTTTCATTAATATATATAATGGGGAGTCAAACGGAGAAATTAGTATTATTTTTTATTAATATAAAGGGTAATGCATTTCTTTTCGAATAAATTATATGGGTCTCCGATATGCATGACACGTCACAGTCCACCACAAAAAGATGTGATTTCCAATTGTTTGGCCATGTAATTCTATAAGATATTTGACAGATGACTAATTTGCTGATGATTCAGATTCCAAAATCTTTTATTTACTTACTGGTTTAGCACTCATGCACAGTTACTTATATTTGTAGGCCAAGTGAATCAATTTTACTATGTTTGCAGGTCCAAGTCCATAGCAAAAGGAATCGGAGGTCGGGAAGGTGGTGACGTCGACGAGCAATCGAATCATTGAACTGATGGCCGACGAGGCAGCAACGAAGGCATAGACATTGCGGCACGAGGTCCCTAGTCGCGGACTTCGACTCACATAGACGCGGAGACACACATGTCTAAGTCATTAAAGAGAAACTCATTTTGACTGTAGTAACACTCTTATAATGGCAGAGATCATCTCATAAGAATTTCCAAGTGAGTACTACTTCGCCCCTTTTAAAGTCAAGCTCAGGTTGTGCATCAACAATTTTACTGCTTTGTTGAAACCCAGAGACAATTGGTTCAGGATAGGATTTATGCTTCGTGGATAAGGGCAGCACCCAATTGGTGGGACATCAGCTTTACCAAATTTCCTTGCTCCAAGATTATATAACGTCTTCCATGTTAATAATATGTAATCAGCAATAAGTAGATAGAACATAAATATTGCATTAATGAGAATAAAATTTTACTATGTTGTTTAGCAAAAGGAACCGATGGTCGAGAAGGTGGTGACGGGCGACGAACGATCGAATAATTGAATCGATGGTCGGCGAGGCAGCGACGAAAGCATAAACATTGCGGCACGAGGTCCCCAGTCACGACTCAGACTCACATAGACGCGAAGGAAGGCACACCGGTTGGTTTATGTACAAGTGGTCTGCGGAGGAAAGCCGTCGCTGATAATTTCCTTAGTTTATGTATTTCTGCAAACCGGTTGGTTTTATAAATTGTACAAGTTTTGTGGTATTTTTTATAGTTGTCAAGGTTGGGTTAGGCTGTAGAGTACGGGTGGTACTCTGGCCGGTCATGTCCGGGTTGGGGTGTGACACGTGCACAAAACATCGACGTAGAGTTTAGGAGTTTCGGCGGAAAAATTTCGATGTTGACGTCGAAATAATTTTTTTTAAAAAAATCTAAGTTTAAAAATTTCGACACTTGCTACAGGCGTTGAAGACTTTTCGACGCCTATTGCAGGCATTGAAACGCGTGTGGAGCGAGCTCACTAGCGTCCGCCCACACCGTCCGTGTTACGCCCCGCCTAAGTTTATTCATAGAGAAAGGACCTCACCTAGGTGGAGCAGAACATACAACTAAACCACAAAATACACCAGAAAATCTCAACAAGAACAACTAAAATCTTCTTTTCAACAAGAAGTTCTCTAAACAAATGTTCAACATCAATCTAAATATAACTAAGAAAACAACTAAACAGCGGATGACATCTCCTCCTCCCGGACTCTAGCTACCCAACTTCAACTACCAACATACATGCAAATTCGAAGCAACAACAAACAACGTCAACGGGAAGCTGAGTAGGAATATCAATATGTCCAACAATAAGGACTACAATCATGATGTGATGATATTGTCAAATGCAACAATATACAACTTTGCAATTGAATGCAATATTCAACAACAAGACACATTTTCACCTATCAACTAATGCAATTCATACCAATCAAGAGCGCAATGGACAAATGGGTTGTCTGGTTGTCTGGTTGTACTTTTCAGTACCATACATCCGTTGGAAACAAAACTTAATATATTCCAACTTGTAACGCGGATCAAGAAAAACAGACACAAATAATAGATAATTTAGATTTCCATCATTTTCCCAATATTTATCAAACTTGATCTTCATACTATTTGCCATACTTTGTAGCACCACATCATCGCTTTGCCTCCACTTTGTTAACAGCTTTTGAATGTCACACAACTTATGGAAGAACACGTTAGATGTGACATGCAATGATCCAGAAAAAGAAAGAGTTGCATCATAAAAAACTTTCAAAAACTTCAAAAAGACACGTGCACGACTCCAATCACCAAAAGTAGGAGGTCCTCCTTCATTCTCAAGAGCTATTATGTAAGAAGGATCCTCAAATTCAAGCCGCATGAATGCTTTTTCAAATTTTTCAGCCACATCTAACATCATATAAGTTGAATTCCACCTGGTTGGCACATCAAGTGTAACCATTGCCTTACTAGTTATGTTTGCCTCTTCTGCACACCTCTTGAAAGTAGCCAATCTAGCTGGAGATGACTTAACAAACTTACAAGAAGCTCTTATCTTGCTAATAGAATTATCAAATTCCTCAACCCATCACTAGCAATTAAGTTCAGAATATGTGCACAACATCTCAAATGCATGTACTCTCCGTTTAACAAAGTAACACCATTCCAATAAGTCATGCCTCTAACTAAATATGCAATAGCCAGATTATTCGCACTTGCATTATCAACGGTAATACAACAAACTTTCAAAATTCCCCAATCTTTCAAGCATTTTTCTAAAGCTTTCCCTATGGTTTCACCTTTGTGATCATCAATCAAACCAAAACTCAAGATTTTCTTATTTAATTCCCATTCGTCATCACACACATATAATTCATGTTCTGAATTGAAGTCCAAGTATCAGTAGTAAGTGAAATCATTTGATGATTCTTGGACAATATGCTTTTCAATTTCTTTCTCTCCTCTTTAAACAATTCCATGCAGTCTCTACCAATAGTGATACGAGAAGGAATTTTAAATCTTGGTTGAATCTCTGATATAAAATCTTTAAATCCTTAATTCTGAACAAATCTAAAAGGAATTTCATCAACAATTATCATCTTGACAAGTGCAGCCCGAGTCTTTTCTTGATTAAATTCAGCAAGTTTCATACTAACAGTAGTATCGGGATCACCCTCGCATTGCTTGCCAAGAACAATTGTTTTCTGCTTCTTATCAATTTCTCTATTTGGATTTTTCTCACATGTCCTCAAATGTTTTAACAAATTTGTGGTACCATGACAAGCAGCATTGCAAGCATATGTTTTCTTACAATAATTGCATACAACCCTATCTTTTTCTCTAGTAAAATGATTCCAAGCATTAGAATGAGCTCTAGTTGGTTTTCTTTTCAACACCTCTTTTGATAATGATTGAGAATCTTTTTCTTGTGATGCACTTTCTAAAATTCCAACTTGTGTTGGATCTTGTGGTGGTCCTGATGGAGCTTGCGATTGAGTCTCTAGTTGCATATCTCTACTTGTTGTCGTTGGAGTGGGAGAACTTTCAACTACAGTTCCACTACTAGTATTTTGAGTACCACTAGTTCCAAGTTCGTTTTCCTTTGTCATTTAGCCTTAAAAAAAAGAAGGATGGTACTCAAACAACATAAATACATGTAACCAGGCAGCTAAGACTTTACTTATGTTTTAGCAAGGGACTCAGGGATATTATCATATTACCAGACATATAAACAAATTTACCAGACACTTTACTTAAGTAAAAAAAAGAAGCATGAGACTCAAACAACATAAGTAATATATATAAATACATGTTTTACTGTTTTAGCAAGGAGTTTAACCAGACATATATATAACCTGATATATATTAACATTGTTCAATTCAGCTAACACTGTGAATTGTGAATTGTGAATTGTGCTAACCTAATATATATATATAACCTGATATATATTAACATGGTGAAAAATCAAACAAATTTAACCATAAAGCTAAACAAGGAATCTATATGATATCTGCAACTGTGAATTGTGAATTGAAACTGAAAAATTGTAAATTGAAACAAATAAATTTAACCATGCAGCTAACACTTCAATTCACATTGCTCTATAGTAGCAGTTTCACCAACCCAATTTATAGAAAAAAAAATTATGAATTGAAACTGAACTAAAACCCTAATGAATTAAAACTCAAAGGATTCAGTAGTAATACTGTAATAGTGTATACCTGTGATTCTGTGAACAAAGAACCTACTACTCGGGCGACTAGGTGAGAACAATAGAGAGGGCTGCTCGGCGACTAGGTGAGGACTGAGGACAATGGAGAAGGCTGCACACGAGCAGTAAGATATTAAGATTGCATTAGTTTTATCCTATTGTGAAGCTTTAAAATTACCTGTGAAGTGCGAACATTACCTACGAAGTGCGGATAGAGGAATCAGCGACAGGTTGCTCGGCGACTAGGTGAGGACAATGGAGAAGGCTGCTGGGCGACTAGGTGAGGACAATGGAGAAGGTTGCACACTGATACAGGCTCGGCGAGAAGAATGGAGACGTGGACTCACCGTAGACTGGTAGGCCGCCGCTAGGGTTGTTCATGCGAAGGGAAGGCCGCCGCTCGCCGGTAGGCCAGAAGGAGTCGACGGCCGCCGGTGGTTGCAGCCCCTGCCGAGTCCACCGCGAATCCCGACTCACACACCGCCGGCTGTCCACTGCGATTCGCGATTGGGGAAGGAAGCGAGGGGAGAAGGTCGAGACTCGAGAGAAAAAAAGTTAGGGCTGGGGAATCGCCGAATCGGGTATCGGGTAAAATGGGGAAGGAAATAATTTTATATTATTTTTAATCGGGTAATCGGGTCGGGTATCCGGTAATCGGGTTTCAAAGTATAAAACCCGATACCCGACCCAATTGAAATCGAGTTTGATCGGGTTTGACCCGAACTGACCCGATTACCCGACCCAACCCAACCCAAACTAATTGGGTTGGGTCGGGTAATCGGGTTCATTGGGTCGACCCGTACCCATGAACAACCCTAACTACAATGGGCACCATGCTCAAATAACATTAATAAATAACAACTCTAATCAGACTCATGCAATTATCAACATGGTATGTCCAACAAAATAATGCAACATGAGATCAACGGATTACAGAAGCAATTCAAGCAAATAGAGACAAAGGCTAAAACCGTCATTTTACTCATTCAACATTCATCGGCTACAACAGGAGTCAACTCACACCCAACACAACTATGTATACTCTAAATCACCACAGAACATAGAATACCACTATTCTATATTATTTAATTATTTATCAAATTAAAATAATAACTCATAACTATGAAATAACACTGAAACATAGAAAAGACCTACCAGATGAACTTTGATCATAGAAGCCCCCTCTAAAATAATATTTACAAGAAGGTCCCTATAATTTTCCAGGTCATAAAAGTTCGCCCGCATTGTCGTCGCGGTCTTGCGGGCGCACGAGCCAGCGGCCCTTGGCGAGCGCGCCGAGGGGCTTTGCCCAAGTGAAGGGGCGGGATATTTCCCGCCTCTGATTTTTTTAAAAAAAAATTAAAATTTTTCCCTCAGGTTCTCTTCTTTATATACTTTTTTTCTTATTTTCTTCTTCTTCTTCTTTTCATCATCTTCTTTTTCTTCCTATCTTTTTTCCTTTCCCATTCTTTCCTCTTTCTCTTCTATTTTTCCTTCATCTAATTTTTCTTCTTCTTTTTTCAGGATATCAAAATTTTTCAAGTCATCGAAATTTTTAGGTTACCATCTAATTTTTCAGGTTAAAAAATATTAATTAAATTGGATTGTGCCATATGATTATTTAATTATTTTAGTAAATTATAAATCAAAGATTAAATTTGAATTCAATTTGATAAATTAACTATTTTAGGTTTGTTCGATATGATGGGTTAGCTAGTATACTTTTAAAAACACAGTTCAATAGTACGTTCAAATTATGTATTTTATTCCCATGTTTCTATGTGGGAATCCATTAAGTTAATTCGGTTGCCCCTCTCCTCCAATGATGATGCATGGGTTTAGGAAATGGAGATTAATGAGTATGTTGCTACAAGTAGTGCTTAGTTGTTTCTTAGAAGTCGTAACCTTCACGAACTTAGCAATTATATCCCTTGCCTAGTCTATGGCAACTTAAGCTGCCTCCAAAAGTTCAGAACTTCCTTTGAAATCTTCTGCATAATAAATTACCTACCAGATCCTATTTGTGCCATATTGGTCTTCTTAATATCTTTGTTTGTCCTTTGTGTCCGTTTAATACTACTAATGAGACTATTGAACACATTTTTTTTCTTATGCCCTTATATTAATTCAGTTTGGTCCATTCTTCAATCTTGAACTGATTTTCCGTAAAATAATCAGAATTCTTGGTTGAATGGAGGTTGGCTCAGGTTGCCCAATAGCCCGGCTGGGACTCTGTCTATTAAGACTCTAATTGTTATTACCTATTGGTTTACTTGGTACGTTAAAAATGAGATGGTATATCTTATTAGGTGGCATTCTCCTCTTAATCTCATGCTCAAAATAATTTCATTTGCTTGTCGGTTTAATAAAACTCAAGCTCCTGAGAAAATTTCAATTTACGTTCTAATTCTAATTTACTTAATTGGATTCCCTCGGATGGAAACTGGATTAAATTAAACTGTGATAGCTCTTTTTTAAACTCACAAGCTGGCATTGGCTTTGTTGTTAGGAACAATTTGGGTGACTACATTTACTTTGCTAATCAGTATTTTGATTCTATCATTTCACCGACTTTTGCAGAAGCTCTTTCTATCCTACATGCCATCCAGTTTGCTCATCGAAAGTTTGACTTGGTCATTATTGAATCTGATTGATGGTTGGTTATTCAGGCTATTCAAGGTCAATGTACAGTAGTCCATTCGAAGCTGCAGCACATTGTATCTCAATTTCAATCATTAGCCTATAGAGAATGTAATAAAGCCGCTCATTGGGCGGCAAATCGAGCACGTAGTCTTAAAGAGTCCAAAGTATGGACTTCTATTCGACTCCCGGAGCTCAATAATATTTTTTTACCAGGACTGCTCTAGTCCTTCCCATACGTAGTTAATGAACTTTTTATTTTTTAGGTAAAAAAAAATTATATTTTTTTCATTTACATAAATCAAAAATTATTTTTTGTTAATTTAATTTTAAAATCTAAGGCGGTTCCATTTAGCTGCTTTTTTTCTTCGGGTATTAGCAAATTGATAATTAGAGTGATCATGTGCGAGCTGAGTAGGAAGCATAGGAATGCAAAGTTCGAAGCTTAGGTTTGTTTCTATTGGGACTGGTCCTTTTGGAATTCCCAATTATAGAGTTTCTATGTTTGTTTTTTAACTAGCTATCCACGTTTATCAGTTTATTGGATAATGATTTGTTTTTTAGTTCTGAATGTTTAGCTCTCCAACAATACTTTTAACTTCATCTTTCGTTTTTGCTGAATCAAGAGATCTGCTACGGATTTGGTTAATGTTATAACCCTAAATCTAAAGATATCTTATCATCTCAAATTAAAAAAAGAAAGAAGGTATCTTTTCATCTCTGATTAAACTAATGTAGCTTTTCTTTTTTTTGGAGATTGAATTAATTGCATATTTTTGTTTATAGGAGATATTGTGGATTGGTTGTGATATTGTCTTCTTGAGAAAAAAAATGTATTAGCGTATGATTAAGAGCAGTTGCTACCGAATGGTTGCTTGTCTTAAATTTCATTCTTACTTTAATACTCCCTGGGAATATTCAAGGATTGATTTTTTCAATGGTTTGGATGAAATGAAATGTCTATTTGTAAAAATTTCCTGCTACAAATATGGTAGATGTTTCTTTGAGTACAATATTGCCTTCATGAATCATGAAATAATTGTGGTTGACTAATTATCTTGGTTTGGTTTGGTTTGGGATCTCAGTCCATGGAGTGGTCTGCTGCAAGCTTTTCATTTATAATTTGTTTATTTACTTCTGTAGTTTATCAGGAGATGTTGTCTCAAGCTTAGGAGTGAACTCCAAAAGCGCTAGCAGGGACAGAAAGAAGTTGAGTGGTTCAAGCAGTAACGGGTTTGCAGCATCTGTGCCTCTGACAACTAGTAGTGAAGATGATATCTT
Source organism: Canna indica (assembly GCA_034359265.1). Classification (NCBI taxonomy): domain Eukaryota; kingdom Viridiplantae; phylum Streptophyta; class Magnoliopsida; order Zingiberales; family Cannaceae; genus Canna; species Canna indica. The sequence goes on along the minus strand of CP136894.1, from coordinate 71,068,093 downwards.
GCAGTCAATGAATGTAATGAGTTTTACGTTCAATGAACTGAAGACAATATAGTAATATAGGGGTATATTTGTAAATATACTCTTACTTAAGGACTTTTGTGTAAATTGTTATAGTATAGTAATAAAAGCAGGATTAATAGAAAGGTGACTAACCCTACAGGTTAATCACTCTTTTTTCATCTTCCACAAAACAACTTGGTATTAGAGCCGCCGTTCACACATCCTGAAGTGCTTGGAAATCCAAAAAATTATTCTACACCTGTGGCGTGCGGGTTCCTTAGTCGCGCTTGCCGTTGCAACAAGCAACGCGCTGCAAGACACACGCGCCCCAAGCGGCGCACGACGCCCAAGTGCCGCAAGGCAGCGCACCTTCACCAAGCAACACAAGGCAGTGTCCTTCAAATGCTGATTTCTTTTCTTCACATCGGGCGACATGCGTACCGAGGAGCTAGCTTTAGGCAGCACGGGTATAGATCCTATATTTTGCTTCAAATTTCCTTCTCTCATTTGAAAGATGACAACAACTTTATTGTACAAAGTCAGCTTATATATATTTTATTTTTTGAAATCTGTGCAATGAGATGAAGAAAAATCTAAACCTTTAAAGATTTAATTTGATGCTATAATTATCTTGTAGATCCGGGATTTCGTTCGAAATTCCCTCTCTTAAGATCAGCCCTATGAAATTAGATGGATCATCTACTTATTTAATGTGGACTCGAGGTGTGCGACTGTTTATTAGAGCCCATGGTCTTGAGGGGTATCTCACCGGGAGTAAAGTACAGTCAGCAAATGGAGACAATGCACATTGGGAGTCAGACAACTCTCTTACTATGTCTTGGCTTCTAAACTCTATGACTTTGGAGATTGGTCAGGGATTCACATTTTTCAATACAGCCAACGAAATTTGGTAATCTGTTTCACAAACTTACTCTCAGATAGGGAATTCTGTGCAAGCTATGAGATTCAGTGTAAAATTCATCAAGTAAGACAAAGTAATATATGAGTTTCTGCTTATGTGGCTGAGCTTAGACGACTGTGGTATGAGTTAGACTTTTATCGTCCATTCAAGGCCTTACATGCTGAGGATGCAGTTCTACACAAAAAGTACATACAAGAAGAACGCTTATTTGATTTTTTGGCAGGGCTGAATTCAGAATTTGACTCCATTAGAACACAAATTCTTAGGAGAGGATATACGTTGCCTACACTTCAGCAAGTTTTTTCCATTGTTCAAAGTGAGGAGAGTCGGAGAAGGATTATGGTGGAGCCTAATAACTCACCAGTACCATCACATCGATCTGCACTAGTAGTTCAGTCTCGTGAAATAACTGAAAGAGAACAAATGAAGTGTGATCATTGTCATAGGCCTGGTCACATTAAAGATACATGTTGGCAGTTACATGGTAGACCTCGAGGAGGTGGACTTGGCGGATGTCGTGGTGGAAGATTTGGGAGTCGAACTAATCATTTCGTTGATAACTCCTCAATGTCAGCTGAAGTGTTAGAGACTTTCAAATAGCTCATGGCAAAGCTTGATCCCTCCTCTACTGGAGAGACCTCCTCCTCCACAGGTTCAGCTAGTCAACCTTCTTCTTCCATACACCACTCTCATTTTGCACAATTAGGTATTCTACATAGTGCATTAAATTGTACTCAGTTTTCACCATCATCCTCGATTATAGATTCGGGTGCATCAAATCATATGACGGGTTCCTCTAGTTTCTTTATTTCATATTTTCCCCGTTCAGGTAGAGATAAAGTTCGTATAGCTGATGGTTCTTTTGCCCCTATTTCTGGAAAAGGTGCAATCACTATTACTCCATCTCTACATTTATCGTTAGTCTTACGTGTTCCTCGTTTTCCTAACAACCTCTTATCAATTAGTTCAATCACCAAGGCTCTCGACGGTATAGTAACATTCTTCCCTACTCATTGTTTGTTTCAGAAGAAGCTTGTGACGAAGGAGACGATTGGATCTGGTAGAATGCATGATGGTCTCTATCACCTGGATAATCTTAGCAGTCCCAATGAAGTCGGATATATGGTCTCTTTGCAACAAGTGCACTGGAGGAATTGCAGTTACATCATCATCGATTTGGTCATTTATCTTTTTCAGTTTTAGCTAGGCAGTTTTCTTTCTCTCTACAAATTATGCAATAAAGATCATTTGATTTGTTATGCCTGTGAGTATGCTAAACATACAAGTAGTATCTATTCTGCTTATGGAAATCATAGTCAATCTCCATTTGATGTTATTCACACTGATGTTTGGGGACCCTGCCGTGTTACTTCTCTTTCTGGGCATAAATGGTTCATTACCGTTATTGATTGTTTAGTCGAACAACTTGGGTTTATTTGTTAAAGAGTAAAGATGAAGTGTTGCGATGTTTTAAAGCATTTCACATGATGATAGAAACTCCATTCAGTACCAAAATCAAAATCCTTCGCTCAGATAATGGTACATAATACACTGGCAAAGAGTTCCAGGACTACATGTTAGCTAATGGGATTCTTCATCAAACCACTCGTGTTGATACACCTACTCAAAATGGTGTGGCAGAAAGAAAGAATCATCACCTATTGGAAGTCACTCGATCTTTACTCTTTACCATGAGCATGCCCAAGTGTTTTTGGAGAGAAGCCTTTTTGACAGCTGCTTATTTAATTAATCGCATGCCGCTTCGGACCTTGGAGCTCAAGTCACCGACCACTTGAATGTCTTATTGGAGATACGACTTTCATTGTACCTCCTAAGATATTTGGGTGTGTTTGTTTTGTACGTGATCATCGCCCCTCACTTGGTAAATTTGAACATCGTTCCTTGAAATGTGTATTTGTTTGATATTTAGCTACTAAAAAAGGTTACAAGTGTTATTTCCCACCACAAAAGAAGATGTTTGTGACTATGGATGTAACCTTCATAGAGACAGAGGCATACTATTTATCCGATCAGAATTTGATAAATATTGTCCCTTCATCTCCCTCCACAATATCAGATGAGTTCCTATACTCACCATATTCATGTACCGAGATACCACATTGTGAGGGGGAGTCATCTAGAGTTCAAGAAAAGCCGCACATAGTTGCAATTTTCATCTGTAAGGATATTTGAGTACCAAAAGTGATGCGTACAGCTTTGGAGTTGTTCATCTAGAGATGTTGTCTGGCCGACGTGCCATAGACAAGAACCAACCACCTGGAGAGCACAATCTAGTGGACTAGGCAAGGCCTAATCTTACTATCTTACTAGCAAGCGAAAGATCGATCTTCCGCATCCTGGATGCACGATTGGAGGGGCAGTATTCACTGGAAGGAGCACCAAAGGTTGTTGTTCTTGCACTCCATTGCTTATCAACGGAACCAAGGTACAGGCCAACAATGGATCAAGTGGTGTCTGCACTAGAATAGCTTCAGGATGCCAAAGACATGAGAAGAAATTCACGATATGAACAAAAGACAAATGGCCAAAGCATTGGTGGCAATTCAAGCAGGTTGGTTAAGAGGAGATCATAAGAAATTGTCAAAGGAGAGGTTGCTCATCCTACGCCCTCAGCTTCCCCACTTCACACTACGTGAAGAGAAGTCTCATGTGATGCAACTTCGGATGGAAATAGTAGAGAAAAAAAAGGAAAACATAAAGCTGTACATGCAAGCTCAATATCTTTTCGTACAGATTTCCTTGTTTTGGATCATCTTGTTGACATTATTGTTCATATATTATATATATATCACTTTTTACACTCAAGTCAATTGTCCAATTAAAAGTTCATATCAAGGACAGCTGATGTTACAATGATTGAAGGTTCCTGCTAAAATGTGGCCGTTAAATTTGACTATATATTATTGACATCTAGTGTCTCAAAATTAGTGAACAAAGACAATGAAAAGATCTTGAAGTCAAATTATTGATAGATGCCGAACTTTTTGGCAACTTATTTATAGCTTTCCTTTACTGTTTGAACAATTAAAGGTATTGTTTCTGTGTCTAAGGCAAATTGTTGTGTGATCAAGTTAGAAAACAAAGATCTTAAACAACTCAAATCCATCAATTTTTCTTCAATTTCACATTTATATAATTCTATTGTTGTTCAAAATTGAAGTGCCTCAAAATATAGCTTCCCTTTTACCAAGTTTGGGTACCAATCTATCCAATTTTGGATAGATTGGAGTATCTTGTGAAACAAAGGGGAAAAAAAGAGATCGAACATCAATCTATCCACCTTGGATATGCTTGGAATGGAAACCTAAATTGGATTTAGATCAGGTCGAATAATCGGATTTTGAATTTTATTATCATCTCTAATTTACGACATTAAGATCTAATATTTTATGTATTGTATTAAAAAAATGAGATAATTTTATCCTCATATTTGTATTAAATGCTGAATTTATACTTTATATTGTTGATATTGTAAAATTAATTGAAAATCCAAATATGTTAACCGTGATCATTGTATCAAGATTTGATATCAATTTTAATTGGCATAAGCAATCGAATTAACTTTCAAAAAACAATCAAATGTCATGCCTATATCTTTTTTTTATTTTTATTTTCATATTTATCTTTATTTGTTGGTCTGATTTGAAATTTGGTAATTTGGATCATTGTAATGCAGTGTGAAACTATTTTGGTCTAAACATCCCTATTTGTCCATTGATTCATTAGATTTGAAATTTGTTCAATTAAATTAATTTAATGATATATATAAAAATGATTGTAGGATTATTTTGATGCGGTTAATTTAAAAATAAGGGGATATAATTTTATCATTTTACGGATGACTTGATGAATAGCCCATATATCCAGTATTCTCATTTATTAGTCCCACATTACTTGCTGCTTATTTGGAATGGATTACCTATGTTGTCTCTATTTGGTCAAGAGGCACGACCTTACTTGAACATGATATGTTCTATAGGCTCGTACAATTGTATCCTTGAGTGTAAAGGAGACAGACAATTCGATCTGGTTCATGAACAATGACCACGTGATCAGAACGTGATTAATGGCTCAAATTCCTAGGGGATTGAAGCCATAGATTATCGTTCCAAGATTTCGCCTTTCACGGGTGCATCAAGAAGGCTGCTGGACGTCGAACCAATGGATGTCAACGTCCCAGCAACATCTTCTTCTTGTTTATCTTGTTTATCCTCGTCGACGCAATCGACACAATCTTTCCATGGGATGACGTTCTTTTCTGAATTCGTCGTCAATGCCGATGGGAAGGTAGGTCCGAAGGGCCCAACAAGCAGGTTGCAAGATGAGAACGTGGCCTTGCATTCTTCACTATCTTCCCCTCCGACCGTCTTCTTTTTTGATTTCCAAGAATACGATGTAAATCAAGAACACCCCTGCGAGAGGGCAAATGAAAATTCCACGTTTGTGCCTTCATCCGGCGTGGGGAGAAGGTTGTTGGATGTCAGCTCGAACATGGATGTGGACGTCCCGTGGCCGAGTGGATATTGCCATCGTCATCCGACGGAAAACACAACTTTGCGTGCAGGGAGGGAAACAAAGAGGGGTAGAGGGCTGCATCCTCACTGACGGAGGAAGAAGAGGATCCTATGCTAGTCTGCTTCCTTTAATTAATTTTGATTGACTTCAAGAACCGCATAAGAAACTTAAACTTTTGATGTCTCATGATTTGCTGAATGAATGAATGGATTGGAACTCAAATCTAATTTTCTATTATGATACTCCGTGGAAGCACAAAAATGATGTGATTTTTTTCTGATAAGTCTAGGTAAGGTATTACCTTTGTGATTTGTGGATTTTAGGCTGAATTTAAGTTCCAATCTATTCATTCATTCATTTAGCAAATCATGAGACATCAAAAGTTTAAGTTTCTTATGCGGTTCTTGAAGTCAAACAAAATTAATTAAAGGCAGCAGACTAGCATAAGATCCTCTTCTTCCTCCGTCAGTGCGGATGCAGCCCTCTACCCCTCTTTGTTTCCCTCCCTGCACGCAGAGTTGTGTTTTCCGTCGAATGACAAAGGCAATATCCACTCGGCAACAGGACGTCCACATCCATGTCCGAGCTGACATCCAGCAACCTTCTCCCCACGCCGGATAAGGGCACAAACGTGGAATTTTCTTTCGCCCTCTCGCCGGCGTGTTCTTGATTTACGTCGTATTCTTGGAAATCAGAAAAGAAGACCGTCAGAGAGGAAGATAGCGAAGAATGCAAGGCCACGTTCGCATCTTGCAACCTTCTTGCTGCGCCCTCCGGACCAACCTTCCCGTCGGCATTGACAACGAATTTTGAAAAGTACGTCATCCCATGGAAAGATTGTAGCGATTGCGTCGAGGAGGAAAAACTGGATAAACAAGAAGAAGATGCTGCTGGGACGTCGACATCCATCGGTTCGGCGTCCAGCAGCCTTCTTGCTGCGCCCGTGAGGAGGATAAACATGAAGAAGGCCTTCGTCTTTCGCTTCTAAAAGAAGCACAATTAACGTATTTTGCATATACCAATTTTCTCCAATTTAAAAGAGAGATACGCTTAATAAAATTTGTAGGAATATATACAGTTAAATTTAACTAGTACTAGATACATGTAGAAACTACGGTGTAAAAACGATCAGATCAGCTTCTGACATGTGTTTCCGACACGATAATTTCAAGTTGAAAAACCAACTTAACCCAACTTCGGAAAAAGAAGCAATGACCTATTTTGTGTTGGAGCGAGCTCTAAGGATCTTTTCTGCATCAATTCTTTAATTTTTTTAATACTTTTTTTTATCTTTAACAAAGTTCAATAGTATCTAATCAAATTGAAACGAACCAAACTAGTACAATTTGGAAAATTTATATTCTAATTTTCAAAATCACATAGTATATTATTAATTTTTTAAAATATTATTCAAGCTTTTTTAGATCTGCAATGAGAACTCCAAACTGATCCAAATAAACTTGGAAAAAAAACCTGAAATCCAAGCAACCCCCAAAGTATCTAGAGCTGGATCATGTCAGTTTTTGTTTTGTTTTGTTTCTTTTTGGCACAATCTGCTTTTAAACATTTAACAAGTAGACATAATGAATTTAATGACTGATAAAAGAAAAGCTAGTACAAGAGTCGTCCTTGTTGATCTTTAAAAAAAATGAGACGAGAATAATTGTCAAACTACTAAAAATTAGTAGACCCGGAAAACAAATAGATACCACCATGTTCATTAAACAAATAAAGATGATCATCTATAAATTCATCATATGACAAAATCTTCAGCAGCATAAAATATATTAGGTACAAAATTGTGGTTTTCATCAGAGATCACAATGGGTAGGTACCAAGTCTGGAGAGGGGAAACAAACAGGGAAGGAGAAGTTGGATGCCTTCTTTCGTTGTAGAAATGCCACCACTCTGTTTAGCAAGTTTAGGCCAAAAACTGTTTCTTCGCAACTGATTTTGATTGTGATATTCAATGGTTCTGAGAACTTGCCCTCAGCCAAGATAGTAAACAAGACTGGCTTTGAGCTACTCAATAATTGCCCACTGAAACGGAAGCACAAACCGGATGCATCATCAATGTTAAAAGAAACTGGGATGTCGGCACTCACAAGGGAAACATTAGAATTGCTTAGAACCTTAGATGCTAGAATTTTAGAAACTAGAATAATTTTATCCGAATCAAATGAATTGTCAATCCTCTCCATGTGATCCTTGAATATGAACCTGTTACATAATTTTGGAATATTAAGCTAAACTTAATACAGCAGGGAAAGAAAGTATGATAGCTGAAAAAGTGGCATTTTAATTTCATACAAACTATAAACTTTTTCTATTTCAATACTGAGAAATGCTTTGTCATTCTATGTTTTCTATGTTCCAGGTAATCACACTATAAGACTACGCCATCCTCTATCGTAACCTAATTATTAGGTAAATCATCTAACTCTTTCCATTGCCCAAGAATACCAAAATAATGGCATTGTCAAGCAAAAGATTTTATAACCTGTTACAATCCCGTTGATATATGAACCAGCAGTATCGTGATATTTCTATATGTGCACATGAAAGGAGTGTATATTTGTATGTCTGAAGTGATCCACAAGGGCACTAATATGAAATATGAGGGCACATCTATACCATGCGGTTAGACATTTTGTGAGATATGAATATTACTGACACTTGCATTTTGTCGAAAACTTTTTCCCATTGCATAACACAGCTAACTTGAATGGCAAAAGATGATGATGAAAACACACTTGAATGACTTTCTTCACCCTTTGACTTGGATCTAAGGATGCAATCTCTTCAAAAGAAAGCAAAGCTGGTATATTATCTGTTGATGGTGGGCTATGGAAGAAAAAAATGGAACATGTGAGTTTATAAAAGTAATATGAGCAACAAAAAATTCCACAAGATGTAATTACTACTAGACTGAAAATAAGAGTCCAAATCAAATAGTGCAAAGAAAATGATGAGAAATGGGGCAGATAAATACCTTTCAGGTTCTCCCATCACTTGATCTGAAGATTCCACACCCAAAGTAGACTCCCCATCTTTCAATGCTATATTTACTAATGGTTCAGAAGAGCAGTTCTCGAGAAAAACTTCAAGAAGTACTAAGATTGGGGATATAGTTGAAATTTCATATGAAAATGCATATTCTACTCTCAAGCCATTGCCAGTTGTAGGATGGAGAAGAGTGTGGAGCATTGGTCTAACAGTACAATTAAGATTGTTAATTGATATTCTGCCAGAAGAAGGCTGTGGAGGCTTTTTTACTGAAGTAGAAGCTGGTTGCTCATCCAGCCATGATTCCAGTGCTGACTTAGACATCGACTCTGCCAAATCTGTAGAGATGAATGAAGACAAATTTCCCTTGGAACTTTGACTTGCAAGATCGTAATCAACGCTAGCATCAGAAACATTAATTAGGGCTTTTTCTTTGTCTGGTTGGTGGCACTTAATTTGAATCCTGCAAGTGTCAATAATTTTAAAAAATAAACCTCAGCTAAATCAATTTAGTCTGCATGTTCGGCATGGGTGAAATAGTCTAGTTCACCCGTCTACATGCAAGTGGAAGTGTTAATACTTAATAATATAAATGAATAGATTGTGCTCCTTTTTAATAGCTTAAGATTTGGGGAAAGTTGGAAATTTTATCAAAGTAAACAATGACAAAGATTAAACAACCAAAGACAACAACAACATGGGAGAATCATACAATACAATAGTAAATAAAATTTCAAGATTGTTATCTCCAAATCAAACAGATTGCAAGAAAGAACAAAATTATCCAACTGTAGATATCAATACAGATAATAGACTGTCATGCTAAATCCTAAATATGACGGGAACAAATAATCCACTCAAGTGTAACACTAAGACAACAAATACAGATATTTCGAAGTTGACCTTGGCGGAAGTATTTAGGATCTGAAGCTTTGTCTCAACCTCCTCCGAAGTAAAACACCATGCGGGATACTTCAGTATACTTGGTACTACTTTGGGAATAATCTGTCCAACAGAGCTGTACTCTCCTATAATCCAAATAATCAATGCGCGTGCTGCAGGGTCTTTTATTCTGTCCAAGTGGCAAGTCAATCGGACAATCACCTTCAATTGTAACAAATGAAGAGAGTAAAAGCATGTAGTAGATGTAACCAGCGACATAAATCTAGAATTCTGAACATATAAATAAAAATGAACCAGAAAATAGTAAGGTCTAATATCAAAGCAACACTCATGGTGAATTCATTCAACCTTTGTGAGCAGAATTTAATAATATATTTTGCAGCTCCGAAGCAACAATAGATATCAAAATATCAACTAAAATCACATTAAAATAGTTTCTAGGTGTGTAGATCTTATGAAGTTGGGTTTCAGGGGAAAAAAACTAAAGAGAGACCTGGCTTGAGCTTTACAAGAAATCTGAACACGAGACCTATACATGTTTATCTAAACTTTAGTAACTTAAACTTCCAGTATAAACTAGTTTTGTCCACATATCCACTGTTTCCAACTAAATAATTATCTTAGGTCCATAAAACATTTATCCACAAGCACAGATCAGATCAGATCAGATCAGATCCAATCCAAGTAATTGATTAAGAGTTGCAGTCTGTAAGAAAAAAAAAACAATAAGGGGGAAATAAATGACAACTCTAGGCTGAAGGATTTAGAAACAACTGCACCAATATAGCAAACATAATATCCCAGTGGGATTCATGAAATAACAAGGGAAAACAAGTGAAGCTTCTAATGCTTAAGCCAGATGGCAGATGAAATATCTCAGTGGCATCATAACTAGTGTTTATGAACTGAACTCATCAAGGAAGGGTCTGAAAAGTAGAATGATAATCCAGCTAGCTACCTTCTCATAACTAGTTGGATCTTGCTTATGAACGTGTTTTTGGTATGGCCGAGAAAGTTCATAAGGGAATTAAATTCATGGGAAGTAATGAAGTATAAGAAGCTACAGGAACTAACCTATTGTGTTAACCAAAAGTTACCTTAGTGTACTGCAATCAAAATTTAATTTGAAACCCAATTCACCATTATGTTACTTATTTGTGACAAGCCCCAGCTGGTTCAATTCTGGTCATGTTTTTAGGTCTAGTTGGATTTGATCCAAAACTAAAACTAGCCCCCAACTTGAAATATCCTTAGTGTACACGTCTATTTTTCAGAATTTCCAACATAAATTCTTTAAAGATAAATTATTCCAACATTTAAACTTGATATCTTGTTCAACATCTGTAGTAAAATATTTTAGATTATTATTCAAGATTTTTGATCTCTTAGTAATACTGTTTCTCTTAACCTTATAATTTTGTTTCCTGGTACAGAATGATAATTCTTATCACTCATTTAATTTAGGATCTTCAAGATAATTGTATAAACTTTTGAAAGATATGTAATTTAAGTTACTGTAAAACTGGATTCAATTGGGAACTACTATAAGATAGCTTTAGGTATTATATTCTGCAGCTGTATACCTAAACATGGATTGAGTCCATCTATTTGAATCTTATTTTATATAGTGTGCAAGTCTCTCTCCTTCCAGTTTTTCAGTTGAATGCTGCTTTCTTATTTTTCACATTTACAGTCATCACAAAATCTGCAGATGCACAGAGAATGGAAGTATCATCCGCAAAATCCTCACAGTATTCTCTTTCCGTTGTGCTCATAAAATTAGTCATATAACTGTTTATTACTTTATTTGGTTGCTGATATTAGTAACTGGCAGCAATTCATTTCACTCAATCCCACTAGATTGACATGTTACTTCATTGCACTGCTAAATTTTACAAGGTTAGCAATGCATTGGCTCTTTGCTGGAATTACTAAATGACTTATAGGAGCCATTTTAATCATGTGTACAACAGTGCTAGAAGTAAAGGTAAGCGTGCATACAAGACGCTGTAAGCATGAATTACTAACCCATCTTGTTTCTCTTGTTTACAAGCTGGTATTCCTGATATGACATATTTACTGCATCTGTTTCAACATTAAAACAGAGGAATGGGTAATTTGTGATCTCTTAATTTCACAATACTTTGCTATAGAAAATGTGCATAACTTAGGTATAGAAAATGCTGATTAACTGGAAGAGATATCCTGAATTCCAACTCGTCATCGAGCACCAAACAGGTCCCTTGTATGTTCATTTTTCATTTTGTGCACTAATCACATTCTTGGCTGAAGATTAAAGATTAGAACATCCAATCAAGGGTTTGAAGCTAAGATTAGAACATCCAAGAAATGCCTAAAATCCAAGAATTAGAACATCCAAGAAATGCCTCGTTTGAAGATAAGATTGAATCGTGTTGATCAGCCTTTGTGGGGAAGTCATGAGTTCATTCCTATATCTTAATCTTCACCAAGTTACAGAAAATCCAAGAAAATATTCTAACCAAGAAATTACAGAAAATATAATGTACACCTCCCTGGAATGCCGTGCTTCTTCCTCCGTCTCTCCGGATGAAGCCCTACCCCTTTTCGTTCCCCTCCCTGCAGCTGTGACGTCATTCATCCTCCTCGCAATGCCGGTAAACGGAATCAGTTTCTGCGCTGCCGCCTTTTCTTGCTGATCGCCGAGGAACTCAGAAAAGAACACGATGTTTTGCGTCGGCTGATGATGGCAAGATCCGCTCGGCAGAGAAGAAGGGCTCGCGACGTCCACATCCATGTCTTCGTCGTCCAGCAATCTTCTCCCCACGCCGGTGAAGGGCACATTATCTTTCTCCCTCTCGCCGCGTTCTTGGTCCACGCCATTGACGAAATCGGAAAAGAACACGGGCTTACCTGTAATCCGACGGCACCGACTGCTCGGGGGAGAGGAAGATAATGTAGAACGCATGACGACGTCTGCTTCTTGCAACGTTCTTGCTGCGCCGGTGAAGGGTGCATACGAATCCAACGCTCCCTTCTCGTTGCCGTTGACGAAATCGGAAAAGAATAAGAGACGATGGGAAGATCGGCTCGGGGAAGAAGAAGAAGACGACGAGGGACGAGGCGGGGACATCTATGTCCATGGCTTCATCATCCTGCAATCTTCTCGCTACCCCGGTGGATGGTGCAAACTTGGAATCCATGAGAGTGGAGATCGAGATCACCCTCTCTTGCAATCTGTGTGAGGCACGCCGGAATCGGAACCCCAATCTCATGGGAGTGAAGCGAAGGCGAAGGTGAAGAAAGGGCGAACTCGAAACAGAAGAAATTAGTATTATTTTTCATTAATATATATAATGGGGAGTTAAACGGAGAAATTAGTATTATTTTTTATTAATATAAAGGGTAATGCATTTCTTTTCGAATAAATTATATGGGTCTCCGATATGCATGACACGTCACAGTCCACCACAAAGAGATGTGATTTCCAATTGCTTGGCCATGTAATTCTATAAGATATTTGACCGATGACTAATTTGCTGATGATTCATATTCCAGAATCTTTTATTTACTTACTGGTTAAGCACTCATGCACAGTTACTTATATTTGTAGGCTAAGTGAATCAATTTTACTATGTTTGCAGGTCCAAGTCCATAGCAAAAGGAATCGGAGGTCGGGAAGGTGGTGACGTCGACGAGCAATCGAATCATTGAACTGATGGCCGACGAGGCAGCAACGAAGGCATAGACATTGCGGCATGAGGTCCCTAGTCGCGGACTTCGACTCACATAGACGCGGAGACACACATGTCTAAGTCATTAAAGAGAAACTCATTTTGACTGTAGTAACACTCTTATAATGGCAGAGATCATCTAAGAATTTCCAACTGAGTACTACTTCGCCCCTTTTAAAGTCAAGCTCAGGTTGTGCATCAACAATTTTACTGCTTTGTTGAAACCCAGAGACAATTGGTTCAGGATAGGATTTATGCTTCGTGGATAAGGGCAGCACCCAATTGGTGGGACATCAGCTTTACCAAATTTCCTTGCTCCAAGATTATATAACGTCTTCCATGTTAATAATATGTAATCAGCAATAAGTAGATAGAACATAAATATTGCATTAATGAGAATAAAATTTTACTATGTTTTTTAGCAAAAGGAACCGATGGTCGAGAAGGTGGTGACGGGCGACGAACGATCGAAAAATTGAATCGATGGTCGGCGAGGCAGCGACGAAAGCATAAACATTGCGGCACGAGTTCCCCAGTCACGACTCAGACTCACATAGACGTGGAGGAAGGCACACCTGTTGGTTTATGTACAAGTGGTCTGCGGAGGAAAGCCGTCGCTGATAATTTTCTTAGTTTATGTATTTCTGCAAACCGGTTGGTTTTATAAATTGTACAAGTTTTGTGGTATTTTTTATAGTTGTCAAGGTTGGGTTAGGCTGTAGAGTACGGGTGGTACTCTGGCCGGTCATGTCCGGGTTGGGGTGTGTCCGGGTTTGGGGTGTGACACGTGCACAAAACTTTGACGTAGAGTTTAGGAGTTTCGGCGGAAAAATTTCGATGTTGACGTCGAAATAATTTTTTTTAAAAAAAATCTAAGTTTAAAAATTTCGACACTTGCTACAGGCGTTGAAGACTTTTCGACGCCTATTGCAGGCATTGAAACGCGTGTGGAGCGGGCTCACTAGCGTCCGCCCACACCGTCCGTGTTACGCCCCGCCTAAGTTTATTCCTAGAGAAAGGACCTCACCTAGGTGGAGCACAACCTACAACTAAACCACAAAATACACCAGAAAATCTCAACAAGAACAACTAAAATCTTCTTTTCAACAAGAAGTTCTCTAAACAAATCTTCAACATCAATCTAAATATAACTAAGAAAACAACTAAACAGCGGATGACATCTCCTCCTCCCGGACTCTAGCTACCCAACTTCAACTACCAACATATCTGCAAATTTGAAGCAACAACAAACAACGTCAACATGAAGCTGAGTAGGAGTATCAATATGTCTAACAATAAAAACTACAATCATGATGTGATGATATTGTCAAATGCAACAATATACAACTTTGCAATTGAATGCAATATGTCAACAACAAGACACATTTTCACCTATCAACTAATGCAATTCATACCAATCAAGAGCGCAATGGACAAATGGGTTTCCCACGCGCTTTCCCACCTCCGAGAGTGACACCTCAAGCCTGCTCCAGCAAGAGATCCGACTATCCATAAAGGTAGTCTGCCGACGTCTAACACATCGACGCCGAACACACACCCGTGTGGTAAATAGGTGATCACCGGTGTCACTTGCCCAACACCTCGGGCAATAAATCAACAATGTCCAGGGCCTCCGCCCAATAAAAGATCAACAATGCAACATGACAACTAGATCTCACAAGATGAGAAATCACAACTGATCTACGAAGCTAACAATAATAAATGTTACAACAAACTATCAACTGAAGATGCAACCAAATAATTCAGGCTAGCAAATACAACTTATGACAACGTTAATACTACAATGGGCACCATGCTCAAATAACATTAATAAATAACAACTCTAATCAGACTCATGCAATTATCAACATGGTATGTCCAACAAAATAATGCAACATGAGATCAACGGATTACAGAAGCAATTCAAGCAAATAGAGACAAAGGCTAAAACCGTCATTTTACTCATTCAACATTCATCGGCTACAACAGAGTCAACTCACACCCAACACAACTATGTATACTCTAAATCACCACCGAACATAGAATACCACTATTCTATATTATTTAATTATTTATCAAATTAAAATAATAACTCATAACTATGAAATAACACTGAAACATAGAAAAGACCTACCAGATGAACTCTGATCATAGAAGCCCCCTCTAAAATAATATTTACAAGAAGGTCCCTATAATTTTCCAGGTCATAAAAGTTCGCCCGCACCGTCGTCGCGGTCTTGCGGGCGCACGAGCCAGCGGCCCTTGGCGAGCGCGCCGAGGGGCTTTGCCCAAGTGAAGGGATGGGATATTTCCCGCCTCTGATTTTTTTTTAAAAAAAATAAAATTTTTCCCTCAGGTTCTCTTCTTTATATATTTTTTTTTCTTTTCTTCTTCTTCTTCTTTTCATCATCTTCTTTTTCTTCCTATCTTTTTTTCTTTCCCATTCTTTCTTCTTTCTCTTCTATTTTTCCTTCATCTAATTTTTCTTCTTCTTTTTTCAGGTTATCAAAATTTTTCAAATCATCGAATTTTTTAGGTTACCATCTAATTTTTCAGGTTAAAAAATATTAATTAAATTGGATTGTGCCATATGATTATTTAATTATTTTAGTAAATTATAAATCAAAGATTAAATTTGAATTCAATTTGAGAAATTAACTATTTTAGGTTTGTTCGATATGATGGGTTAGCTAGTATACGTTTAAAAACACAATTCAATAGTACATTCAAATTATGTTTTTTATTCCCATGTTTCTATGTGGGAATCCATTAAGTTAATTCGGTTGCCCCTCTCCTCCAATGATGATGCATGGGTTTAGGAAATGGAGATTAATGAGTATGTTGCTACAAGTAGTGCTTAGTTGTTTCTTAGAAGTCGTAACCTTCACGAACTTAGCAATTATGTCCCTTGCCTAGTCTATGGCAACTTAAGCTGCCTCCAAAAGTTCTGAACTTCCTTTGAAATCTTCTTAATATCTTTGTTTGTCCTTTGTGTCCGTCTAATACTACTAATGAGACTATTGAACACATTTTTTTTCTTATGCCCTTATATTAATTCAGTTTGGTCCATTCTTCAATCTTGAACTGATTTTCCGTAAAATAATCAAAATTCTTGGTTGAATGGAGGTTGGCTCAGGTTGCCCAATAGCCCGGCTGGGACTCTGTCTATTAAGACTCTAATTGTTATTACCTATTGGTTTACTTGGTACGTTAAAAATGAGATGATATATCTTATTAGGTGGCATTCTCCTCTTAATCTCATGCTCAAAATAATTTCATTTGCTTGTCGGTTTAATAAAACTCAAGCTCCTGAGAAAATTTCAATTTACGTTCTAATTCTAATTTACTTAATTGGATTCTCTCGGATGGAAACTGGATTAAATTAAACGGTGATAGATCTTTTTTAAACTCACAAGCTGGCATTGGCTTTATTGTTAGGAACAATTTGGGTGACTACATTTACTTTGCTAATTAGTATTTTGATTCTATCATTTCACCGGCTTTTGCAGAAGCTCTTTCTATCCTACATGCCATCCAGTTTGCTCATCGAAAGTTTGACTTGGTCATTATTGAATCTGATTGATGGTTGGTTATTCAGGCTATTCAAGGTCAATGTACAGTAGTCCCTTCAAAGCTGCAATACATTGTATATCAATTTCAATCATTAGCCTATAGAGAATGTAATAAAGCCGCTCATTGGGCGGCAAATCGAGCACGTAGTCTTAAAGAGTCCAAAGTATGGACTTCTATTCGACTCCCGGAGCTCAATAATATTTTTTTACCAGGACTGCTCTAGTCCTTCCCATACGTAGTTAATGAACTTTTTATTTTTTAGGTAAAAAAAAATTATATTTTTTTCATTTACATAAATCAAAAATTATTTTTTGTTAATTTAATTTTAAAATCTAAGGCGGTTCCATTTAGCTGCTTTTTTTCTTCGGGTATTAGCAAATTGATAATTAGAGTGATCATGTGCGAGCTGAGTAGGAAGCATAGGAATGCAAAGTTCGAAGCTTAGGTTTGTTTCTATTGGGACTGGTCCTTTTGGAATTCCCAAGTATAGAGTTTCTATGTTTGTTTTTTAACTAGCTATCCACGTTTATCAGTTTATTGGATAATGATTTGTTTTTTAGTTCTGAATGTTTAGCTCTCCAACAATACTTTTAACTTCATCTTTCGTTTTTGCTGAATCAAGAGATCTGCTACGAATTTGGTTAAGGTTATAACCCTAAATCTAAAGATATCTTATCATCTCAAATTAAAAAAAGAAAGAAGGTATCTTTTCATCTCTGATTAAACTAATGTAGCTTTTCTTTTTTTTGGAGATTGAATTGATTGCATATTTTTGTTTATAGGAGATATTGTGGATTGGTTGTGATATTGTCTTCTTGAGAAAAAAAATGTATTAGCGTATGATTAAGAGCAGTTGCTACCGAATGGTTGCTTGTCTTAAATTTCATTCTTACTTTAATACTCCCTGGGAATATTCAAGGATTGATTTTTTCAATGGTTTGGATGAAATGAAATGTCTATTTGTAAAAATTTCCTGCTACAAATATGGTAGATGTTTCTTTGAGTACAATATTGCCTTCATGAATTATGAAATAATTGTGGTTGACTAATTATCTTGGTTTGGTTTGGTTTGGGATCTCTGTCCATGGAGTGGTCTGCTGCAAGCTTTTCATTTATAATTTGTTTATTTACTTCTGTAGTTTATCAGGAGATGTTGTCTCAAGCTTAGGAGTGAACTCCAAAAGCGCTAGCAGGGACAGAAAGAAGTTGAGTGGTTCAAGCAGTAACGGGTTTGCAGCATCTGTGCCTCCGACACCTAGTAGTAAAGATGATATCTTGCAGTCAGTGAATGTAATGAGTTTTACGTTCAATGAACTGAAGACAGTATAGTAATATAGGGGTATATTTGTAAATATACTCTTACTTAAGGACTTTTGTGTAAATTGTTATAGTATAGTAATAAAAGCAGGATTAATAGAAAGGTGACTAACCCTACAGGTTAATCACTCTTTTTTCATCTTCCACAAAACAACTTGGTATTAGAGCCGCCGTTCACACATCCTGAAGTGCTTGGAAATCCAAAAAATTATTCTGCACCTGCGGCGTGCGGATTCCTTAGCCGCGCCTGCCGCTGCATCAAGCAACGCGCTGCGAGATGCACGCGTCCCAAGCGGTGCACGGCGCACCAAGTGTCGTAAGGCAGCGCACCATCACCAAGCAGCGCAAGGCAGTGTCCTTCAAGCAGATTTTTTTTCTTCACATCGGGCGACACGCGTACCGAGGAGCTAGCTTTAGGCAGCACGGGTATACATCATGTATTTGATTCAAATTTACTTCTCTCATTTGAAAGGTGACAACAACTATATTCTACAAAGTCAGCTTATATATATTTTATTTTTCGAAATCTGTGCAATGAGAAGAAGAAAAATCTAAGCCTTTAAAGATTTAATTTGATGCTATAATTATCTTGTAGATCCGGGATTTCGTTCGAAATTCCCTCTCTTCAGAATAGCCCTATAAAATTAGATGGATCATCTACTTATTTAATGTGGACTCGAAGTGTGCGACTGTTTATTAGAGCCCGTCGTCTTGAGGGGTATCTCACTGGGAGTAATGTACAGTTAGCAAATGGAAACAATGCACATTGGGAGTCATAGAACTCTCTTGTTATGTCTTGGCTTCTAAACTATATGACTCAGGATATCGGTCAGGGATTCACATTTTTCAATACAACCAACGAAATTTGGGAAGCTATTTCACCAACCTACTCTCAAATAGGGAATTCAGTGCAAGCTTATGAGATTTAGTGTAAAATTCGTCAAATAAGACAAAGTAATATGTTAGTTACTGCTTATGTGGTTGAGCTTAGACAATTGTGGTCTGAGTTGGACTTTTATCGTCCATTCAAGGCCTTACATGCTGAGGATGCAGTTCTACACAAAAAGTACATAGAAGAAGAACGCTTATTTGATTTTTTGGCAGGGCTGAATTCAGAATTTGACTCCATTAGAACACAAATTCTTAGGAGAGGATATACGTTGCCTACACTTCAGCAAGTTTTTTCCATTGTTCAAAGTGAGGAGACTCTGAGAAGGATTATGGTGGAGCCTAATAACTCAATAGTACCATCACATCGATCTGCACTAGTAGTTCAGCCTCGTGAAAGAACTGAAAGAGAACAAATGAAGTGTGATCATTGCCATAGGCCTGGTCACATTAAAGATACATGTTGGCAGTTACATGGTAGACCTCGAGGAGGTGGACTTGGCGGATGTCGTGGTGGAAGATTTGGGAGTCGAACTAATCATTTCGTTGATAACTCCTCAATGTCAGCTGAAGTGTTAGAGACTTTCAAATAGCTCATGGCAAAGCTTGCCGCCGTTCACACTTCGTGAAGTGCTTGGAAATCCAAAAAATTATTCTGCACCTGCGGCGTGCGGGTTCCTTAGTCGCGCTTGCCGTTGCATCAGGCAACACGCTGCAAGACACACGCGCCCCAAGCGGCGCAGGACGCACCAAGTGCCGCAAGGCAACGCACCTTCACCAAGCAACACAAGGCAGTGTCCTTCAAACGCAAATTTCTTTTCTTCACATCGGGCGACATGCGTACCGAGGAGCTAGCTTTAGGCAGCACGGGTGTAGATCCCATATTTTGCTTCAAATTTCCTTCTCTCATTTGAAAGGTGACAACAACTTTATTGTACAAAGTCAGCTTATATATATTTTATTTTTTGAAATCTATGCAATGAGATGAAGAAAAATCTAAACCTTTAAAGATTTAATTTGATGCTATAATTATCTTGTAGATCCGGGATTTCGTTCGAAATTCCCTCTCTTAAGATCAGCCCTATGAAATTAGATGGATCATCTACTTATTTAATGTGGACTCGAGGTGTGCGACTGTTTATTAGAGCCCATGGTCTTGAGGGGTATCTCACCGGGAGTAAAGTACAGTCAGCAAATGGAGACAATGCACATTGGGAGTCAGACAACTCTCTTACTATGTCTTGGCTTCTAAACTCTATGACTTTGGAGATTGGTCAGGGATTCACATTTTTCAATACAACCAACGAAATTTGGGAATCTGTTTCACAAACTTACTCTCAGATAGGGAATTCTGTGCAAGCTATGAGATTCAGTGTAAAATTCATCAAGTAAGACAAAGTAATATATCAGTTTCTGCTTATGTGGCTGAGCTTAGACGATTGTGGTCTGAGTTAGACTTTTATCGTCCATTCAAGGCCTTACATGCTGAGGATGCAGTTCTACACAAAAAGTACATAGAAGAAGAACGCTTATTTGATTTTTTGGCAGGGCTGAATTCAGAATTTGACTCCATTAGAACACAAATTCTTAGGAGAGGATATACGTTGCCTACACTTCAGCAAGTTTTTTCCATTGTTCAAAGTGAGGAGACTCGGAGAAGGATTATGGTGGAACCTAATAATTCACCAGTACCATCACATCGATCTGCACTAGTAGTTCAGTCTCGTGAAAGAACTGAAAGAGAACAAATGAAGTGTGATCATTGTCATAGGCCTGGTCACATTAAAGATACATGTTGGCAGTTACATGGTAGACCTCGAGGAGGTGGACTTGGCGGATGTCGTGGTGGAAGATTTGGGAGTCGAACTAATCATTTCGTTGATAACTCCTCAATGTCAGCTGAAGTGTTAGAGACTTTCAAATAGCTCATGGCCAAGCTTGATCCCTCCTCTACTGGAGAGACCTCCTCCTCCACAGGTTCAGCTAGTCAACCTTCTTCTTCCATACACCACTCTCATTTTGCACAATTAGGTATTCTACATAGTGAATTAAATTGTACTCAGTTTTCACCATCATCCTCGATTATAGATTCGGGTGCATCAAATCATATGACGGGTTCCTCTAGTTTCTTTATTTCATATTTTCCCCGTTCAGGTAGAGATAAAGTTCGTATAGCTGATGGTTCTTTTGCCCCTATTTCTGGAAAAGGTGCAATCACTATTACTCCATCTCTACATTTATCGTTAGTCTTACGTGTTCCTCGTTTTCCTAACAACCTCTTATCAATTAGTTCAATCACCAAGGCTCTCAACGGTATAGTAACATTCTTCCCTACTCATTGTTTGTTTCAGAACAAGCTTGTGACGAAGGAGACGATTGGATCTGGTAGAATGCATGATGGTCTCTATCACCTGGATAATCTTAGCAGTCCCAATGAAGTCGGATATATGGTCTCTTTGCAACAAGTGCACTGGAGGAATTGCAGTTACATCATCGTTATAATGTTATGAGAGTGGGCGGATTAATGTGAGAATGGATAAGATGTTATAATCACAGGCGAGATGTTAAGATATTTTTTTTCTTATCATTCGCATCTTTTAATTTCTTCTGCTCTCGTAATCCTTCACTTTAAAACTTATTCTTTTTCGAGTCCAATATTATAAAATTGATCCCTACTTCATTTTTGTATGCATGATCTGTCATCAGCAATATGTATAAATAAAAGACATCAGTCTGTCTCAGTTCAAGCCGACATCATGAGATGAGGACTGTAATGCTAACAAAGTCAACTAATTAATGCAATTTCTTTTAGCACTTATGGCTGAGGCTTTTTTTGTTTACAATCTCCATTCTCCAATTTGTGTATATAATATCGAATACTATTTGTTCATCTCATGTTTCCAAGGTCAACCCTGCTTGTTTAATTCCATATTTTTTCGTTAAAAATAGTCAAACCCCATTGATCCACATTTATAATCTCTACATTTCAGGCAAGACAAATCAATTTGTTTTAGGTCATTAATCAGAACCATTAGGACATGTTTGTTTCACCGGATTTCGGAGTCGGATAGGATTTGCCCATTCCAATCAAATGTTTGATTGTGTCTTGGATTTTAAAAAATCGGATAAAGATGGGATCCAAGTACGATTCTAATGGGATATACATATCCTCCCTAGGGAGGTAGGAATAAAAAACCGCGGAATTATTCTCGTCCGACGGCTTCAACCTTGAAAGCGCTCTCGACTCCTGACAGAGTTCATACAAGCGACTGCGAGTGTTTCTTCTTCTCCACATTTAGACGCTCTTTGGGTTCCCGGCATACCTTCATACCGACGAGTGGTTTTCTTCATCTCCTTATCTGAGCGACGGCGGCGGCATAAATGGTAAATACCTCTTCCCCTTCTTTCTTTTTATCTTCTTCTTCTTATTCTTCTTCTTCTCCTCCTCCTCCTCCTCCTCCTCCCTTTTCTCTGCTAACAGACACGGTCTCCTCATATTTTTCCTTCATTTTCTTCTTCTCCCTCTTCCGCTTCTTCCTCTTCCTCTTCTCATCTTCCTCCTTCTCCTTCGTTCCCTTCACTGCTCGCGCCGGCCTTGCGTGCGATTACAACATAATATGGAGGATCCATCGTGAAGTGACAAGAGCTCACGATCCATCGCGAAGCAGCTCGAGCCCTACTCCAATGTCTCCTCTTCTCATCAGGATGCTTTTGTTTCCTTCGATTTGTAGTTCCAGCTTTGTTTCTTTTTCGACTATGATGGTCTGTTTTACTTATTTCATTTATTCTGTTGTTTCTTTTCATTCCTTTCGATGTCAATTTGTTCAAGGTACTGACTTCTAAGAATTAATATCGATCACTTCCAGATTATGGCACAATTAACATCGATTATGCTCATTTTTATTTTTAACATGATGTTTCTGATGTTATGCAATGTCTATGCCCTCAGGGTTGTCCTTTCCCTTTAGACTAGGAGTTGACTGTGATTGAGGAGATTCATGATTGCCACTAAAATCTGGTGTATTCAATTCATTGGGTGTGAATACTTCTCGCTTCAAAAGATTTTCTTCTCGATTATCAATAAACAAGTATACTCCACTATCTATAAAGCAATCAGTTGCTCTTGGTTCCCTACTTTGTTCATGTAGGCTAGACATAACTTCACTTATTTTGTAAGGAACATGCATCTGCAGTTGGCTTTGTATTTCATGGCCCAGTGTGTCATTTTCATCATCTTGAGACACAACTTGCATTGTCCAAGGTTTTTCAGAGGCCATCAATGCATCTTTTGCATAATATTCTTGACACACATCCACCTCCATATCTATGACGACGAAATGTTAGATGTGGGCGGGATGTTATGGACAAGATGATATTCTGGATGCGACGGCTTGTTGTGAAAGCGGACTGAATGTTATAAATGAGACGTGATGTTGTGAGAGTTGACATGATGTTATAATCACAAGCGAAATATTGAGATAGTGGACAAAATGTTATAACCATGTGCGTGATTTTGTAAGAGTGGACGAAATGTTATGAGAGTGAGCGAATTATTGTGAGAATGGATAAAATGTTATAATCACGGGCGAAATATTAAGATTTTTTTTCTTATCATTCACATCTTTTAATTTCTCCTCCTCTCATAATCCTTCACTTTAAAACTTATTCTTTTTTGAGTCCAATATTATAAAATTTATCCCTACTTCATTTTTGTATGCATAATCTGTCATCAGCAATATGTATAAATAAAAGACATCAGTCTATCTCAGTTCAAGCAGACATCCTGAGATGAGGACTGCAATGCGAACAAAGTCAACTAATTAATGCAATTTCTTTTAGAACTTATGGCAGAGGCTTTTTTTTGGGTAATTACCTAAATATATCCTGAACTTATGGATTTTTTCTCAAATCTATCATGAGCTTTGACTTCTCCAAATTGCATCCTCAACCATCACATTTGTATCAATTGCATCTCTCCGTCAAAATTCTGTCAGCTACCCTGTTAACCCTGCCACGTGGCATGTATACGTGTAATAAAAAATTATTTTTTATTCGAAACCGAATAAAAAATTCTTTTCTTTTCAAAACCTTTTATGATGCCACATGTGCTGCACATGTGGATTAAAAAAAATATATTTTTTTTCATTTTTTTTTATTAACCTTGTTCTGAACTTGTCCACGTGTGAAGCACACGTGGACTGTCTAATTTCAAATAGCTCATGGCAAAGCTTGCCGCCGTTCACACATCCTGAAGTGCTTGGAAATCCAAAAAATTATTCTGCACCTGCGGCGTGCGGGTTCCTTAGTCGCGCTTGCCGTTGCATCAGGCAACGCGCTGCAAGACACACGCGCCCCAAGCAGCGCACGACGCACCAAGTGCCGCAAGGCAGCGCACCTTCACCAAGCAACACAAGGCAGTGTCCTTCAAATGCAGATTTCTTTTCTTCACATCGGGCGACATGCGTACCGAGGAGCTAGCTTTAGGCAGCACGGGTATAGATCCTATATTTTGCTTCAAATTTCCTTCTCTCATTTGAAAGGTGACAACAACTTTGTTGTACAAAGTCAGCTTATATATATTTTATTTTTTGAAATCTATGCAATGAGATGAAGAAAAATCTAAACCTTTAAAGATTTAATTTGATGCTATAATTATCTTGTAGATCCGGGATTTCGTTCGAAATTCCCTCTCTTAAGATCAACCCTATGAAATTAGATGGATCATCTACTTATTTAATATGGACTCGAGGTGTGCGACTGTTTATTAGAGCCCATGGTCTTGAGGGGTATCTCACCGGGAGTAAAGTACAGTCAGCAAATGGAGACAATGCACATTGGGAGTCAGACAACTCTCTTACTATGTCTTGGCTTCTAAACTCTATGACTTTGGAGATTGGTCAGGGATTCACATTTTTCAATACAGCCAACGAAATTTGGGAATCTATTTCACAAACTTACTCTCAGATAGGGAATTCTGTGCAAGCTATGAGATTCAGTGTAAAATTCATCAAGTAAGACAAAGTAATATATCAGTTTCTGCTTATGTGGCTGAGCTTAGACGATTGTGGTCTGAGTTAGACTTTTATCGTCCATTCAAGGCCTTACATGCTGAGGATGCAGTTCTACACAAAAAGTACACAGAAGAAGAACGCTTATTTGATTTTTTGGCAGGGCTGAATTCAGAATTTGACTCCATTAGAACACAAATTCTTAGGAGAGGATATACGTTGCCTACACTTCAGCAAGTTTTTTCCATTGTTCAAAGTGAGGAGACTCGGAGAAGGATTATGGTGGAACCTAATAACTCACCAGTACCATCACATCGATCTGCACTAGTAGTTCAGTCTCGTGAAAGAACTGAAAGAGAACAAATGAAGTGTGATCATTGTCATAGGCCTGGTCACATTAAAGATACATGTTGGCAGTTACATGGTAGACCTCGAGGAGGTGGACTTGGCGGATGTCGTGGTGGAAGATTTGGGAGTCGAACTAATCATTTCGTTGATAACTCCTCAATGTCAGCTGAAGTGTTAGAGACTTTCAAATAGCTCATGGCCAAGCTTGATCCCTCCTCTACTGGAGAGACCTCCTCCTCCACAGGTTCAGCTAGTCAACCTTCTTCTTCCATACAC
Organism: Canna indica; assembly: GCA_034359265.1. NCBI lineage: Eukaryota > Viridiplantae > Streptophyta > Magnoliopsida > Zingiberales > Cannaceae > Canna > Canna indica. Next base: position 71,042,603 of record CP136894.1, on the reverse strand, counting down.
CACTCTCATTTTGCACAATTAGGTATTCTACATAGTGCATTAAATTGTACTCAGTTTTCACCATCATCCTCGATTATAGATTCGGGTGCATCAAATCATATGACGGGTTCCTCTAGTTTCTTTATTTCATATTTTCCCCGTTCAGGTAGAGATAAAGTTCGTATAGCTGATGGTTCTTTTGCCCCTATTTCTGGAAAAGGTGCAATCACTATTACTCCATCTCTACATTTATCGTTAGTCTTACGTGTTCCTCGTTTTCCTAACAACCTCTTATCAATTAGTTCAATCACCAAGGCTCTCAACGGTATAGTAACATTCTTCCCTACTCATTGTTTGTTTCAGAACAAGCTTGTGACGAAGGAGACGATTGGATCTGGTAGAATGCATGATGGTCTCTATCACCTGGATAATCTTAGCAGTCCCAATGAAGTCGGATATATGGTCTCTTTGCAACAAGTGCACTGGAGGAATTGCAGTTACATCATCGTCGATTTGGTCATTTATCTTTTTCAATTTTAGCTAGGCAGTTTTCTTTCTCTCTACAAATTATGCAATAAAGATCATTTGATTTGTTATGCCTGTGAGTATGCTAAACATACAAGTAGTATCTATTCTGCTTATGGAAATCATAGTCAATCTCCATTTGATGTTATTCACAATGATGTTTGGGGACCCTGCCGTGTTACTTCTCTTTCTGGGCATAAATGGTTCATTACCGTTATTGTTTGTTTAGTCGAACAACTTGGGTTTATTTGTTAAAGAGTAAAGATGAAGTGTTGCGATGTTTTAAAGCATTTCACATGATGATAGAAACTCAATTCAGTACCAAAATCAAAATCCTTCGCTCAGATAATGGTACATAATACACTGGCAAAGAGTTCCAGGACTACATGTTAGCTAATGGGATTCTTCATCAAACCACTCGTGTTGATACACCTACTCAAAATGGTGTGGCAGAAAGAAAGAATCGTCACCTATTGGAAGTCACTCGATCTTTACTCTTTACCATGAGCATGCCAAAGTCTTTTTGGAGAGAAGCCTTTTTGACAGCTGCTTATTAAATTAATAGCATGCCGCTTCGGACCTTGGAGCTCAAGTCACCGACCACTTGAATGTCTTATTGGAGATACGACTTTCATTGTACCTCCTAAGATATTTGGGTGTGTTTGTTTTGTACGTGATCATCGCCCCTCACTTGGTAAATTTGAACATCGTTCCTTGAAATGTGTATTTGTTTGATATTTAGCTACTATAAAAGGTTACAAGTGTTATTTCCCACCTCAAAAGATGTTTGTGACTATGGATGTAACCTTCATAGAGACAGAGGCATACTATTTATCCAATCAGAATTTGATAAATATTGTCCCTCCATCTCCCTCCACAATATCAGATGAGTTCCCATACTCACCATATTCATGTACCGAGATACCACATTGTGAGGGGGAGTCATCTAGAGTTCAAGAAAAGCCGCACATAGTTGCAATTTTCATCTGTAAGGATATTTGAGTACCAAAAGTGATGCGTACAGCTTTGGAGTTGTTCATCTAGAGATGTTGTCTGGCCGACGTGCCATAGACAAGTACCAACCACCTGGAGAGCACAATCTAGTGGACTAGGCAAGGCCTAATCTTACTATCTTACTAGCAAGCGAAAGATCGATCTTCCGCATCCTGGATGCACGATTGGAGGGGCAGTATTCACTGGAAGGAGCACAAAAGGTTGTTGTTCTCGCACTCCATTGCTTATCAACGGAACCAAGGTACAGACCAACAACGGATCAAGTGGTGTCTGCACTAGAATAGCTTCAGGATGCCAAAGACATGAGAAGAAATCCACGGTATGAATAAAAGACAAATGGCCAAAGCATTGGTGGCAATTCAAGCAGGTTGGTTAAGAGGAGATCATAAGAAATTGTCAAAGGAGAGGTTGCTCATCCTACGCCCTCAGCTTCCCCACTTCACACTACGTGAAGAGAAGTCTCATGTGATGCAACTTCGGATGGAAATAGTAGAGAAAAAAAAGGAAAACATAAATCTGCACATGCAAGCTCAATATCTTTTCGTACAGATTTCCTTGTTTTGGATCATCTTGTTGACATTATTGTTCATATTATATATATATATATATATATATATCACTTTTTACACTCAAGTCACTTTTAGGCAACTTATTTATAGCTTTCCTTTACTGTTTGAACAATTAAAGGTATTGTTTCTGTGTCTAAGGCAAATTGTTGTGTGATCAAGTTAGAAAACAAAGATCTTAAACAACTCAAATCCATCAATTTTTCTTCAATTTCACATTTATATAATTCTATTGTTGTTCAAAATTGAAGTGCCTCAAAATATAGCTTCCCTTTTACCAAGTTTGGGTACCAATCTATCCAATTTTGGATAGATTGGAGTATCTTGTGAAACAAAGGGGAAAAAAAGAGATCGAACTTCAATCTATCCACCTTGGATATGCTTGGAATGGAAACCTAAATTGGATTTAGATCAGGTCGAATAATCGGATTTTGAATTTTATTATCATCTCTAATTTAAGACATTAAGATCTAATATTTTATGTATTGTATTAAATAAATGAGATAATTTTATCCTCATATTTGTATTAAATGCTGAATTTATACTTTATATTGTTGATATTGTAAAATTAATTGAAAATCCAAATATGTTAACCGTGACCATTGTATCAAGATTTGATATCAATTTTAATTGGAATAAGCAATCGAATTAACTTTCAAAAAACAATCAAATGTCATGCCTATATCTTTTTTTTATTTTTATTTTCATATTTATCTTTATTTGTTGGTCTGATTTGAAATTTGGTAATTTGGATCATTGTAATGCAGTGTGAAACTATTTTGGTCTAAACATCCCTATTTGTCCATTGATTCATTAGATTTGAAATTTGTTCAATTAAATTAATTTAATGATATATATAAAAATGTTTGTAGGATTATTTTGATGCGGTTAATTTAAAAATAAGGGGATATAATTTTATCATTTTACGGATGACTTGATGAATAGTCCATATATCCAGTATTCTCATTTATTAGTCCCACATTACTTGCTGCTTATTTGGAATGGATTACCTATGTTGTCTCTATTTGGTCAAGAGGCACGACCTTACTTGAACATGATATGTTCTATAGGCTCGTACAATTGTATCCTTGAGTGTAAAGGAGACAGACAATTCAATCTGGTTGATGAACAATGACCACGTGATCAGAACGTGATTAATGGCTCAAATTCCTAGGGGATTGAAGCCATAGATTATCGTTCCAAGATTTCGCCTTTCACGGGTGCATCAAGAAGGCTGCTGGACGTCGAACCAATGGATGTCAACGTCCCAGCAACATCTTCTTCTTGTTTATCTTGTTTATCCTCCTCGACGCAATCGACACAATCTTTCCATGGGATGACGTTCTTTTCTGAATTCGTCGTCAATGTCGATGGGAAGGTAGGTCCGGAGGGCCCAGCAAGAAGGTTGCAAGATGAGAACGTGGCCTTGCATTCTTCGCTATCTTCCCCTCTGACCGTCTTCTTTTTTGATTTCCAAGAATACGATGTAAATCAAGAACACCCCTGCGAGAGGGCAAATGAAAATTCCACGTTTGTGCCTTCATCCGGCGTGGGGAGAAGGTTGTTGGATGTCAGCTCGAACATGGATGTGGACGTCCCGTGGCCGAGTGGATATTGCCATCGTCATCCGACGGAAAACACAACTTTGCGTGCAGGGAGGGAAACAAAGAGGGGTAGAGGGCTCCATCCGCACTGACGGAGGAAGAAGAGGATCCTATGTTAGTCTGCTTCCTTTAATTAATTTTGATTGACTTCAAGAACCGCATAAGAAACTTAAACTTTTGATGTCTCATGATTTGCTGAATGAATGAATGGATTGGAACTCAAATCTAATTTTCTGTTATGATACTCCTTGGAAGCACAAAAATGATGTGATGTTTTTCTGATAAGTCTAGGTAAGGTATTACCTTTGTGATTTGTGGATTTTAGGCTGAATTAAAGTTCCAATCTATTCATTCATTCATTTAGCAAATCATGAGACATCAAAAGTTTAAGTTTCTTATGCGGTTCTTGAAGTCAAACAAAATTAATTAAAGGCAGCAGACTAGCATAGGATCCTCTTCTTCCTCCGTCAGTGCGGATGCAGCCCTCTACCCCTCTTTGTTTCCCTCCCTGCACGCAAAGTTGTGTTTTCCGTCGAATGACAAAGGCAATATCCACTCGGCAACAGGACGTCCACATCCATGTCCGAGCTGACATCCAGCAACCTTCTCCCCACGCCGGATAAGGGCACAAACGTGGAATTTTCTTTCGCCCTCTCGCCGGCGTGTTCTTGATTTACGTCGTATTCTTGGAAATCAGAAAAGAAGACTGTCAGAGAGGAAGATAGCGAAGAATGCAAGGCCACGTTCGCATCTTGCAACCTTCTTGCTGCGCCCTCCGGACCAACCTTCCCGTCGGCATTGACAACGAATTTTGAAAAGAACGTCATCCCATGGAAAGATTGTGGCGATTGCGTCGAGGAGGAAAAACTGGATAAACAAGAAGAAGATATTGCTGGGACGTCGACATCCATCGGTTCGGCGTCCAGCAGCCTTCTTGCTGCGCCCGTGAGGAGGATAAACATGAAGAAGGCCTTCGTCTTTCGCTTCTAAAAGAAGCACAATTAACGTATTTTGCATATACCAATTTTCTCCAATTTAAAAGAGAGATACGCTTAATAAAATTTGTAGGAATATATACAGTTAAATTTAACTAGTACTAGATACATGTAGAAACTACGGTGTAAAAACGATCAGATCAGCTTTTGACATGTGTTTCCGACACGATAATTTCAAGTTGAAAAACCAACTTAACCCAACTTCGAAAAAAGAAGCAATGACCTATTTTGTGTTGGAGCGAGCTCTAAGGATCTTTTCTGCATCAATTTTTTAATTTTTTTAATACTTTTTTTTATCTTTAACAAAGTTCAATAGTATCTAATCAAATTGAAACGAACCAAACTAAGTACAATTTGGAAAATTTATATTCTAATTTTCAAAATCACATAGTATATTATTAATTTTTTAAAACATTATTCAAGCTTTTTTAGATCTGCAATGAGAACTCCAAACTGATCCAAATAAACTTGGAAAAAAAACCTGAAATCAAAGCAACCCCCAAAGTATCTAGAGCTGGATCATGTCAGTTTTTGTTTTGTTTTGTTTCTTTTTGGCACAATCTGCTTTTAAACATTTAACAAGTAGATATAATGAATTTAATGACTGATAAAAGAAAAGCTAGTACAAGAGTCGTCCTTGTTGATCTTTAAAAAAAATGAGACGAGAATAATTGTCAAACTACTAAAAATTAGTAGACCCGGAAAACAAATAGATACCACCATGTTCATTAAACAAATAAAGATGATCATCTATAAATTCATCATATGACAAAATCTTCAGCAGCATAAAATATATTAGGTACAAAATTGTGGTTTTCATCAGAGATCACAATGGGTAGGTACCAAGTCTGGAGAGGGGAAACAAACAGGGAAGGAGAAGTTGGATGCCTTCTTTCGTTGTAGAAATGCCACCACTCTGTTTAGCAAGTTTAGGCCAAAAACTGTTTCTTCACAATTGATTTTGATTGTGATATTCAATGGTTCTGAGAACTTGCCCTCAGCCAAGATAGTAAACAAGACTGGCTTTGAGCTACTCAATAATTGCCCACTGAAACGGAAGCACAAACCGGATGCATCATCAATGTTAAAAGAAACTGGGATGTCGGCACTCACAAGGGAAACATTAGAATTGCTTAGAACCTTAGATGCTAGAATTTTAGAAACTAGAATAATTTTATCCGAATCAAATGAATTGTCAATCCTCTCCATGTGATCCTTGAATATGAACCTGTTACATAATTTTGGAATATTAAGCTAAACTTAATACAGCAGGGAAAGAAAGTATGATAGCTGAAAAAGTGGCATTTTAATTTCATACAAACTATAAACTTTTTCTATTTCAATACTGAGAAATGCTTTGTCATTCTATGTTTTCTATGTTCCAGGTAATCACACTATAAGACTACGCCATCCTCTATCGTAACCTAATTATTAGGTAAATCATCTAACTCTTTCCATTGCCCAAGAATACCAAAATAATGGCATTGTCAAGCAAAAGATTTTATAACCTGTTACAATCCCGTTGATATATGAACCAGCAGTATCGTGATATTTCTATATGTGCACATGAAAGGAGTGTATATTTGTATGTCTGAAGTGATCCACAAGGGCAGTAATATGAAATATGAGGGCACATCTATACCATGCGGTTAGACATTTTGTGAGATATGAATATTACTGACACTTGCATTTTGTCGAAAACTTTTTCCCATTGCATAACACAGCTAACTTGAATGGCAAAAGATGATGATGAAAACACACTTGAATGACTTTCTTCACCCTTTGACTTGGATCTAAGGATGCAATCTCTTCAAAAGAAAGCAAAGCTGGTATATTATCTGTTGATGGTGGGCTATGGAAGAAAAAAATGGAACATGTGAGTTTATAAAAGTAATATGAGCAACAAAAAATTCCACAAGATGTAATTACTACTAGACGGAAAATAAGAGTCCAAATCAAATAGTGCAAAGAAAATGATGAGAAATGGGGCAGATAAATACCTTTCAGGTTCTCCCATCACTTGATCTGAGGATTCCACACCCAAAGTAGACTCCCCATCTTTCAATGCTATATTTACTAATGTTCAGAAGAGCAGTTCTCGAGAAAAACTTCAAGAAGTACTAAGATTGGGGATATAGTTGAAATTTCATATGAAAATGCATATTCTACTCTCAAGCCATTGCCAGTTGTAGGATGGAGAAGAGTGTGGAGCATTGGTCTAACAGTACAATTAAGATTGTTAATTGATATTCTGCCAGAAGAAGGCTGTGGAGGCTTTTTTACTGAAGTAGAAGCTGGTTGCTCATCCAGCTATGATTCCAGTGCTGACTTAGACATCGACTCTTCCAAATCTGTAGAGATGAATGAAGACAAATTTCCCTTGGAACTTTGACTTGCAAGATCGTAATCAACGCTAGCATCAGAAACATTAATTAGGGCTTTTTTTTGTCTGGTTGGTGGCACTTAATTTGAATCCTGCAAGTGTCAATAATTTTAAAAAATAAACCTCAGCTAAATCAATTTAGTCTGCATGTTCGGCATGGGTGAAATAGTCTAGTTCACCCGTCTACATGCAAGTGGAAGTGTTAATACTTAATAATATAAATGAATAGATTGTGCTCCTTTTTAATAGCTTAAGATTTGGGGAAAGTTGGAAATTTTATCAAAGTAAACAATGACAAAGATTAAACAACCAAAGACAACAACAACATGGGAGAATCATACAATACAATAGTAAATAAAATTTCAAGATTGTTATCTCCAAATCAAACAGATTGCAAGAAAGAACAAAATTATCCAACTGTAGATATCAATACAGATAATAGACTGTCATGCTAAATCCTAAATATTACGGGAACAAATAATCCACTCAAGTGTAACACTAAGACAACAAATACAGATATTTCGAAGTTGACCTTGGCGGAAGTATTTAGGATCTGAAGCTTTGTCTCAACCTCCTCCGAAGTAAAACACCATGCGAGATACTTCAGTATACTTGGTACTACTTTGGGAATAATCTGTCCAACAGAGCTGTACTCTCCTATAATCCAAATAATCAATGCGCGTGCTGCAGGGTCTTTTATTCTGTCCAAGTGGCAAGTCAATCGGACAATCAACTTCAATTGTAACAAATGAAGAGAGTAAAAGCATGTAGTAGATGTAAACAGCGACATAAATCTAGAATTCTGAACATATAAATAAAAATGAACCAGAAAATAGTAAGGTCTAATATCAAAGCAACACTCATGGTGAATTCATTCAACCTTTGTGAGCAGAATTTAATAATATATTTTGCAGCTCCGAAGCAACAATAGATATCAAAATATGAACTAAAATCACATTAAAATAGTTTCTAGGTGTGTAGATCTTATGAAGTTGGGTTTCAGGGGAAAAAAACTAAAGAGAGACCTGGCTTGAGCTTTACAAGAAATCTGAACACAAGACCTCTACATGTTTATCTAAACTTTAGTAACTTAAACTTCCAGTATAAACTAGTTTTGTCCACATATCCACTGTTTCCAACTAAATAATTATCTTAGGTCCATAAAACATTTATCCACAAGCACAGATCAGATCAGATCAGATCAGATCCAATCCAAGTAATTGATTAAGAGTTGCAGTCTGTAAGAAAAAAAAAACAATAAGGGGGAAATAAATGACAACTCTAGGCTAAAGGATTTAGAAACAACTGCACCAATATAGCAAACATAATATCCCAGTGGGATTCATGAAATAACAAGGGAAAACAAGTGAAGCTTCTAATGCTTAAGCCAGATGGCAGATGAAATATCTCAGTGGCATCATAACTAGTGTTTATGAACTGAACTCATCAAGGAATGGTCTGAAAAGTAGAATGATAATCCGGCTAGCTACCTTCTCATAACTAGTTGGATCTTGCTTATGAACGTGTTTTTGGTATGGCCGAGAAAGTTCATAAGGGAATTAAATTCATGGGAAGTAATGAAGTATAAGAAGCTACAGGAACTAACCTATTGTGTTAACCAAAAGTTACCTTAGTGTACTGCAATCAAAATTTAATTTGAAACCCAATTCACCATTATGTTACTTATTTGTGACAAGCCCCAGCTGGATCAATTCAGGTCATGTTCTTAGGTCTAGTTGGATTTGATCCAAAACTAAAACTAGCCCCCAACTTGAAATATCCTTAGTGTACACGTCTATTTTTCAGAATTTCCAACATAAATTCCTTAAAGATAAATTATTCCAACATTTAAACTTGATATCTTGTTCAACATCTGTAGTAAAATATTTTAGATTATTATTCAAGATTTTTGATCTCTTAGTAATACTGTTTCTCTTAACTTTATAATTTTGTTTCCTGGCACAAAATGATAATTTTTATCACTCATTTAATTTAGGATCTTCAAGATAATTGTATAAACTTTTGAAAGATATGTAATTTAAGTTACTGTAAAACTGGATTCAATTGGGAACTACTATAAGATAGCTTTAGGTATTATATTCTGCAGCTGTATACCTAAACATGGATTGAGTCCATCTATTTGAATCTTATTTTATATAGTGTGCAAGTCTCTCTCCTTCCAGTTTTTCAGTTGAATGCTGCTTTCTTATTTTTCACATTTACAGTCATCACAAAATCTGCAGATGCACAGAGAATGGAAGTATCATCCGCAAAATCCTCACAGTATTCTCTTTCCGTTGCGCTCATAAAATTAGTCATATAACTGTTTATTACTTTATTTGGTTGCTGATATTAGTAACTGGCAGCAATTCATTTCACTCAATCCCACTAGATTGACATGTTACTTCATTGCACTGCTAAATTTTACTAGGTTAGCAATGCATTGGCTCTTTGCTGGAATTACTAAATGACTTATAGGAGCCATTTTAATCATGTGTACAACAGTGCTAGAAGTAAAGGTAAGCATGCATACAAGACGCTGTAAGCATGAATTACTAACCCATCTTGTTTCTCTTGTTTACAAGCTGGTATTCCTGATATGACATATTTACTGCATCTGTTTCAACATTAAAACAGAGGAATGGGTAATTTTTGATCTCTTAATTTCACAATACTTTGCTATAGAAAATGTGCATAACTTAGGTATAGAAAATGCTGATTAACTGGAAGAGATATCCTGAATTCCAACTTGTCATCGAGCACCAAACAGGTCCCTTGTATGTTCATTTTTCATTTTGTGCACTAATCACATTCTTGGCTGAAGATTAAAGATTAGAACATCCAATCAAGGGTTTGAAGCTAAGATTAGAACATCCAAGAAATGCCTAAAATCCAAGAATTAGAACATCCAAGAAATGCCTCGTTTGAAGATAAGATTGAATCGTGTTGATCAGCCTTTGTGGGGAAGTCATGAGTTCATTCCTATATCTTAATCTTCACCAAGTTACAGAAAATCCAAGAAAATATTCTAACCAAGAAATTACAGAAAATATAATGTACACCTCCCTGGAATGCCGTGCTTCTTCCTCCGTCTCTCCGGATGAAGCCCTACCCCTTTTCGTTCCCCTCCCTGCAGCTGTGACGTCATTCATCCTCCTCGCAATGCCGGTAAACGGAATCAGTTTCTGCGCTGCCGCCTTTTCTTGCTGATCGCCGAGGAACTCAGAAAAGAACACGATGTTTTGCGTCGGCTGATGATGGCAAGATCCGCTCGGCAGAGAAGAAGGGCTCGCGACGTCCACATCCATGTCTTCGTCGTCCAGCAATCTTCTCCCCACGCCGGTGAAGGGCACATTATCTTTCTCCCTCTCGCCGCGTTCTTGGTCCACGCCATTGACGAAATCGGAAAAGAACACGGGCTTACCTGTAACCCGACGGCACCGACTGCTCGGGGGAGAGGAAGATAATGTAGAACGCATGACGAAACGTCTGCTTCTTGCAACGTTCTTGCTGCGCCGGTGAAGGGTGCATACGAATCCAACGCTCTCTTCTCGTTGCCGTTGACGAAATCAGAAAAGAATAAGAGACGATGGGAAGATCGGCTCGGGGAAGAAGAAGAAGACGACGAGGGACGAGGCGGGGACATCTATGTCCATGGCTTCATCATCCTGCAGTTTTCTCGCTACCCCGGTGGATGGTGCAAACTTGGAATCCATGAGAGTGGAGATCGAGATCACCCTCTCTTGCAATCTGTGTGAGGCACGCCGGAATCGGAACCCCAATCTCATGGGAGTGAAGCGAAGGCGAAGGTGAAGAAAGGGCGAACTCGAAACAGAAGAAATTAGTATTATTTTTCATTAATATATATAATGGGGAGTCAAACGGAGAAATTAGTATTGTTTTTTATTAATATAAAGGGTAATGCATTTCTTTTCGAATAAATTATATGGGTCTCCGATATGCATGACACGTCACAGTCCACCACAAAAAGATGTGATTTCCAATTGTTTGGCCATGTAATTCTATAAGATATTTGACAGATGACTAATTTGCTGATGATTCAGATTCCAGAATCTTTTATTTACTTACTGGTTTAGCACTCATGCACAATTACTTATATTTGTAGGCTAAGTGAATCAATTTTACTATGTTTGCAGGTCCAAGTCCATAGCAAAAGGAATCGGAGGTCGGGAAGGTGGTGACGTCGACGAGCAATTCATTGAACTGATGGCCGACGAGGCAGCAACGAAGGCATAGACATTGCGGCACGAGGTCCTTAGTCGCGGACTTCGACTCACATAGACGCGGAGACACACATGTCTAAGTCATTAAAGAGAAACTCATTTTGACTGTAGTAACACTCTTATAATGGCAGAGATCATCTCATAAGAATTTCCAACTGAGTACTACTTCGCCCCTTTTAAAGTCAAGCTCAGGTTGTGCATCAACAATTTTACTGCTTTGTTGAAACCCAGAGACAATTGGTTCAGGATAGGATTTATACTTCGTGGATAAGGGCAGCACCCAATTGGTGGGACATCAGCTTTACCAAATTTCCTTGCTCCAAGATTATATAACGTCTTCCATGTTAATAATATGTAATCAGCAATAAGTAGATAGAACATAAATATTGCATTAATGAGGATAAAATTTTACAATGTTTTTTAGCGAAAGGAACCGATGGTCGAGAAGGTGGTGACGGGCGACGAACGATCGAAGAATTGAATCGATGGTCGGCGAGGCAGCGACGAAAGCATAAACATTGCGGCACGAGGTCCCCAGTCACGACTCAGACTCACATAGACGCGGAGGAAGGCACACCGGTTGGTTTATGTACTAGTGGTTTGCGGAGGAAAGCTGTCGCTGATAATTTCCTTAGTTTATGTATTTCTGCAAACCGGTTGGTTTTATAAATTGTACAAGTTTTGTGGTATTTTTTATAGTTGTCAAGGTTGGGTTAGGCTGTAGAGTACGGGTGGTACTCTGGCCGGTCATGTCCGGGTTGGGGTGTGTCCGAGTTTGGGGTGTGACACGTGCACAAAACTTCGACGTAGAGTTTAGGAGTTTAGGCGGAAATATTTCGACGTTGACGTCGAAATTTTTTTTTTTAAAAAAATCTAAGTTTAAAAATTTCGACACTTGCTACAGGCGTTGAAGACTTTTCGACGCCTATTGCAGGCATTGAAACGCGTCTGGAGCGGGCTCACTAGCGTCCGCCCACACCGTCCGTGTTACGCCCCGCCTAAGTTTATTCGTAGAGAAAGGACTTCACATAGGTGGAGCACAACCTACAACTAAACCACAAAATACACCAGAAAATCTCAACAAAAACAACTAAAATCTTCTTTTCAACAAGTAGTTCTTTAAACAAATGTTCAACATCAATCTAAATATAACTAAGAAAACAACTAAACAGCGGATGACATCTCCTCGATCCTCCCGGACTCTAGCTACCCAACTTCAACTACCAACATACCTGCAAATTCGAAGCAACAACAAACAACGTCAACGGGAAGCTGAGTAGGAGTATCAATATGTCCAACAATAAGGACTACAATCATGATGTGATGATATTGTCAAATGCAATAATATACAACTTTGCAATTGAATGCAATATGTCAACAACAAGACACATTTTCACCTATCAACTAATGCAATTCATACCAATCAAGCGCGCAATGGACAAATGGGTTTCCCACGCGCTTTCCCACCTCCGAGAGTGACACCTCAAGCCTGCTCCAGCAAGAGATCCGACTATCCATAAAGGTAGTCTGCCGACGTCTAACACATCGACGCTGAACACGCACCCGTGTGGTAAATAGGTGATCACCGGTGTCACTTGCCCAACACCTTGGGCAATAAATCAACAATGTCCAAGGCCTCCGCCCAATAAAAGATCAACAACGCAACATGACAACTAGATCTCACAAGATGAGAAATCACAACTGATCTACGAAGCTAACAATAATAAATGTTACAACAAACTATCAACTGAAGATGCAACAAAATAATTCATGCTAGCAAATACAACTTATGACAACGTTAATACTAAAATGGTCGGGTTTGACCCGAACTGACCCGATTACCCGACCCAACCCAACCCAACCCAAACTAATTGGGTTGGGTCGGGTAATCGGGTTCATTGGGTCGACCCGTACCCATGAACAGCCCTAACTACAATGGGCACCATGCTCAAATAACATTAATAAATAACAACTCTAATCAGACTCATGCAATTATCAACATGGTATGTCCAACAAAATAATGCAACATGAGATCAACGGATTACAGAAGCAATTCAAGCAAATAGAGACAAAGGCTAAAACCGTCATTTTACTCATTCAACATTCATCGGCTACAACAGGAGTCAACTCACACCCAACACAACTATGTATACTCTAAATCACCACCGAACATAGAATACCACTATTCTATATTATTTAATTATTTATCAAATTAAAATAATAACTCATAACTATGAAATAACACTGAAACATAGAAATGACCTACCAGATGAACTCTGATCATAGAAGCCCCCTCTAAAATAATATTTACAAGAAGGTCCCTATAATTTTCCAGGTCATAAAAGTTCGCCCGCACTGTCGTCGCGGTCTTGCGGGCGCACGAGCCAGCGGCCCTTGGCGAGCGCGCCGAGGGGCTTTGCCCAAGTGAAGGGGCGGGATATTTCCCGCCTCTGATTTTTTTAAAAAAAAATTAAAATTTTCCCCTCAGGTTCTCTTCTTTATATACTTTTTTTCTTCTTTTCTTCTTCTTCTTCTTTTCATCATCTTCATTTTCTTCTTATCTTTTTTCCTTTCCCATTCTTTCCTCTTTCTCTTCTATTTTTCCTTCATCTAATTTTTCTTCTTCTTTTTTCAGGTTATCAAAATTTTTCAAGTCATCGAAATTTTTAGGTTACCATCTAATTTTTCAGGTTAAAAAATATTAATTAAATTGGATTGTGCCATATGATTATTTAATTATTTTAGTAAATTATAAATCAAAGATTAAATTATAAATGTTTCTATGTGGGAATCCATTAAGTTAATTCGGTTGCCCCTCTCCTCCAATGATGATGCATGGGTTTAGGAAATGGAGATTAATGAGTATGTTGCTACAAGTAGTGCTTAGTTGTTTCTTAGAAGTCGTAACCTTCACGAACTTAGCAATTATGTCCCTTGCCTAGTCTATGGCAACTTAAGCTGCCTCCAAAAGTTCTGAACTTCCTTTGAAATCTTCTGCATAATAGATTACCTACCAGATCCTATTTGTGCCATATTGGTCTTCTTAATATCTTTGTTTGTCCTTTGTGTCCGTCTAATACTACTAATGAGACTATTGAACACTTTTTTTTTCTTATGCCCTTATATTAATTCAGTTTGGTCCATTCTTCAATCTTGAACTGATTTTCCGTAAAATAATTAGAATTCTTGGTTGAATGGAGGTTGGCTCAGGGTACCCAATAGCCCGGCTGGGACTCTGTCTATTAAGACTCTAATTGTTATTACCTATTGGTTTACTTGGTATGTTAAAAATGAGATGATATATCTTATTAGGTGGCATTCTCCTCTTAATCTCATACTCAAAATAATGTCATTTGCTTGTCGGTTTAATAAAACTCAAGCTCCTGAGAAAATTTCAATTTACGTTTTAATTCTAATTTACTTAATTGGATTCCCTCGGATGGAAACTGGATTAAATTAAACTGTGATAGCTCTTTTTTAAACTCACAATCTGGCATTGGCTTTATTGTTAGGAACAATTTGGGTGACTACATTTACTTTGCTAATTAGTATTTTGATTCTATCATTTCACCGGTCTTTGCAGAAGCTCTTTCTATCCTACATGCCATCCAGTTTGCTCATCGAAAGTTTGACTTGGTCATTATTGAATCTGATTGATGGTTGGTTATTCAAGCTATTCAAGGTCAATGTACAGTAGTCCCTTCGAAGCTGCAGCACATTGTATCTCAATTTCAATCATTAGCCTATAGAGAATGTAATAAAGCCGCTCATTGGGCGGCAAATCGAGCACGTAGTCTTAAAGAGTCCAAAGTATGGACTTCTATTCGACTCCCGAAGCTCAATAATATTTTTTTACCAGGATGGCTCTAGTCCTTCCCATACGTAGTTAATGATCTTTTTATTTTTTAGGTAAAAAAAAATTATATTTTTTTCATTTACATAAATCAAAAATTATTTTTTGTTAATTTAATTTAAAAATCTAAGGCGGTTCCATTTAGCTGCTTTTTTTCTTCGGGTATTAGCAAATTGATAATTAGAGTGATCATGTGCGAGCTGAGTAGGAAGCATAGGAATGCAAAGTTCGAAGCTTAGGTTTGTTTCTATTGGGACTGGTCCTTTTGGAATTCCCAAGTATAGAGTTTCTATGTTTGTTTTTTAACTAGCTATCCACGTTTATCAGTTTATTGGATAATGATTTGTTTTTTAGTTCTAAATGTTTAGCTCTCCAACAATACTTTTAACTTCATCTTTCGTTTTTGCTGAATCAAGAGATCTGCTACGAATTTGGTTAAGGTTATAACCCCAAATCTAAAGATATCTTATCATCTCAAATTAAAAAAAGAAAGAAGGTATCTTTTCATCTCTGATTAAACTAATGTAGCTTTTCTTTTTTTTGGAGATTGAATTGATTGCATATTTTTGTTTATTGGAGATCTTGTGGATTGGTTGTGATATTGTCTTCTTGAGAAAAAAAATGTATTAGCGTATGATTAAGAGCAATTGCTACCGAATGGTTGCTTGTCTTAAATTTCATTCTTACTTTAATACTCCCTGGGAATATTCAAGGATTGATTTTTTCAATGGTTTGGATGAAATGAAATGTCTATTTGTAAAAATTTCCTGCTACAAATATGGTAGATGTTTCTTTGAGTACAATATTGCCTTCATGAATCATGAAATAATTGTGGTTGACTAATTATCTTGGTTTGGTTTGGTTTGGGATCTCAGTCCAAGGAGTGGTCTGCTGCAAGCTTTTCATTTATAATTTGTTTATTTACTTCTGTAGTTTATCAGGAGATGTTGTCTCAAGCTTAGGAGTGAACTCCAAAAGCGCTAGCAGGGACAGAAAGAAGTTGAGTGGTTCAAGCAGTAACGGGTTTGCAGCATCTGTGCCTCCGACACCTAGTAGTGAAGATGATATCTTGCAGTCAGTGAATGTAATGAGTTTTACGTTCAATGAACTGAAGACAGTATAGTAATATAGGGGTATATTTGTAAATATACTCTTACTTAAGGACTTTTGTGTAAATTGTTATAGTATAGTAATAAAAGCAGGATTAATAGAAAGGTGACTAACCCTACAGGTTAATCACTCTTTTTTCATCTTCCACAAAACAACTTGGTATTAGAGCCGCCGTTCACACATCCTGAAGTGCTTGGAAATCCAAAAAATTATTCTGCACCTGCGGCGTGCGGATTCCTTAGCCGCGCCTGCCGCTGCATCAAGCAACGCGCTGCGAGATGCACGCGCCCCAAGCGGTGCACGGCGCACCAAGTGCCGTAAGGCAGCGCACCATCACCAAGCAGCGCAAGGCAGTGTCCTTCAAGCAGATTTTTTTTCTTCACATCGGGCGACACGCGTACCGAGGAGCTAGCTTTTGGCAGCACGGGTATACATCCTATATTTGATTCAAATTTACTTCTCTCATTTGAAAGGTGACAACAACTATATTCTACAAAGTCAGCTTATATATATTTTATTTTTCGAAATCTGTGCAATGAGATGAAGAAAAATCTAAGCCTTTAAAGATTTAATTTGATGCTATAATTATCTTGTAGATCCGGGATTTCGTTCGAAATTCCCTCTCTTCAGAATAGCCCTATGAAATTAGATGGATCATCTACTTATTTAATGTGGACTCGAAGTGTGCGACTATTTATTAGAGCCCGTCGTCTTGAGGGGTATCTCACTGGGAGTAAAGTACAGTTAGCAAATGGAAACAATGCACATTGGGAGTCAGAGAACTCTCTTGTTATGTCTTGGCTTCTAAACTATATGACTCAGGATATCGGTCAGGGATTCACATTTTTCAATACAACCAACGAAATTTGGGAAGCTATTTCACCAACCTACTCTCAAATAGGGAATTCAGTGCAAGCTTATGAGATTTAGTGTAAAATTCGTCAAATAAGACAAAGTAATATGTCAGTTACTGCTTATGTGGCTGAGCTTAGACGATTGTGGTCTGAGTTAGACTTTTATCGTCCATTCAAGGCCTTACATGCTGAGGATGCAGTTCTACACAAAAAGTACATAGAAGAAAAACGCTTATTTGATTTTTTGGCAGGGCTGAATTCAGAATTTGACTCCATTAGAACACAAATTCGTAGGAGAGGATATACGTTGCCTACACTTCAGCAAGTTTTTTCCATTGTTCAAAGTGAGGAGACTCGGAGAAGGATTATGGTGGAACCTAATAACTCACCAGTACCATCACATCGATCTGCACTAGTAGTTCAGTCTCGTGAAAGAACTGAAAGAGAACAAATGAAGTGTGATCATTGTCATAGGCCTGGTCACATTAAAGATACATGTTGGCAGTTACATGGTAGACCTCGAGGAGGTGGACTTGGCGGATGTCGTGGTGGAAGATTTGTGAGTCGAACTAATCATTTCGTTGATAACTCCTCAATGTCAGCTGAAGTGTTAGAGACTTTCAAATAGCTCATGGCAAAGCTTGATCCCTCCTCTACTGGAGAGACCTCCTCCTCCACAGGTTCAGCTAGTCAACCTTCTTCTTCCATACACCACTCTCATTTTGCACAATTAGGTATTTAACATAGTGCATTAAATTGTACTCAGTTTTCACCATCATCCTCGATTATAGATTCGGGTGCATCAAATCATATGACGGGTTCCTCTAGTTTCTTTATTTCATATTTTCCCTGTTCAGGTAGAGATAAAGTTCGTATAGCTGATGGTTCTTTTGCCCCTATTTCTGGAAAAGGTGCAATCACTATTACTCCATCTCTACATTTATCGTTAGTCTTACGTGTTCCTCGTTTTCCTAACAACCTCTTATCAATTAGTTCAATCACCAAGGCTCTCGACGGTATAGTAACATTCTTCCCTACTCATTGTTTGTTTCAGAAGAAGCTTGTGACGAAGGAGACGATTGGATCTGGTTGAATGCATGATGGTCTCTATCACCTGGATAATCTTAGTAGTCCCAATGAAGTCGGATATATGGTCTCTTTGCAACAAGTGCACTGGAGGAATTGCAGTTACATCATCGTCGATTTGGTCATTTATCTTTTTTTGTTTTAGCTAGGCAGTTTTCTTTCTCTCTACAAATTATGCAATAAAGATCATTTGATTTGTTATGCCTGTGAGTATGCTAAACATACAAGTAGTATCTATTCTGCTTATGGAAATCATAGTCAATCTCCATTTGATGTTATTCACAATGATGCTTGGGGACCCTGCCGTGTTACTTCTCTTTCTAGGCATAAATGGTTCATTACCGTTATTGATTGTTTAGTCGAACAACTTGGGTTTATTTGTTAAAGAGTAAAGATGAAGTGTTGCGATGTTTTAAAGCATTTCACATGATGATAGAAACTCAATTCAGTACCAAAATCAAAATCCTTCGCTCAGATAATGGTACATAATACACTGGCAAAGAGTTCCAGGACTACATGTTAGCTAATGGGATTCTTCATCAAACCACTCGTGTTGATACACCTACTGAAAATGGTGTGGCAGAAAGAAAGAATCGTCACCTATTGGAAGTCACTCGATCTTTACTCTTTACCATGAGCATGCCAAAGTCTTTTTGGAGAGAAGCCTTTTTGACAGATGCTTATTTAATTAATCGCATGCCGCTTCGGACCTTGGAGCTCAAGTCACCGACCACTTGAATGTCTTATTGGAGATACGACTTTCATTGTACCTCCTAAGATATTTGGGTGTGTTTGTTTTGTGGTAATTCAAGCAGGTTGGTTAAGAGGAGATCATAAGAAATTGTCAAAGGAGAGGTTGCTCATCCTACGCCCTCAGCTTCCCCACTTCACACTACATGAAGAGAAGTCTCATGTGATGCAACTTCGGATGGAAATAGTAGAGAAAAAAAAGGAAAACATAAAGCTGTACATGCAAGCTCAATATCTTTTCGTACAGATTTCCTTGTTTTGGATCATCTTGTTGACATTATTGTTCATATATTATATATATATATATATCACTTTTTACACTCAAGTCAATTGTCCAATTAAAAGTTCATATCAAGGACAGCTGATGTTACAATGATTGAAGGTTCCTGCTAAAATGTGGCCGTTAAATTTGACTATATATTATTGACATCTAGTGTCTCAAAATTAGTGAACAAAGACAATGAAAAGATCTTGAAGTCAAATTATTGATAGATGCCGAACTTTTAGGCAACCTATTTATAGCTTTCCTTTACTATTTGAACAATTAAAGGTATTGTTTATGTGTCTAAGGCAAATTGTTGTGTGATCAAGTTAGAAAACAAAGATCTTAAACAACTCAAATCCATCAATTTTTCTTCAATTTCACCTTTATATAATTCTATTGTTGTTCAAAATTGAAGTGCCTCAAAATATAGCTTCCCTTTTACCAAGTTTGGGTACCAATCTATCCAATTATGGATAGATTGGAGTATCTTGTGAAACAAAGGGGAAAAAGAGAGATCGAACATCAATCTATCCACCTTGGATATGCTTGGAATGGAAACCTAAATTGGATTTAGATCAGGTCGAATAAACGGATTTTGAATTTTATTATCATCTCTAATTTAAGACATTAAGATCTAATATTTTATGTATTGTATTAAAAAAATGAGATAATTTTATCCTCATATTTGTATTAAATGCTGAATTTATACTTTATATTGTTGATATTGTAAAATTAATTGAAAATCCAAATATGTTAACCGTGACCATTGTATCAAGATTTGATATCAATTTTAATTGGCATAAGCAATCGAATTAACTTTCAAAAAACAATCAAATGTCATGCCTATATCTTTTTTTTATTTTTATTTTCATATTTATCTTTATTTGTTGGTTTGATTTGAAATTTGGTAATTTGGATCATTGTAATGCAGTGTGAAACTATTTTGGTCTAAACATCCCTATTTGTCCATTGATTCATTAGATTTGAAATTTGTTCAATTAAATTAATTTAATGATATATATAAAAATGATTGTAGGATTATTTTGATGCGGTTAATTTAAAAATAAGGGGATATAATTTTATCATTTTACGGATGACTTGATGAATAGCCCATATATCCAGTATTCTCATTTATTAGTCCCACATTACTTGCTGCTTATTTGGAATGGATTACCTATGTTGTCTCTATTTGGTCAAGAGGCACGACCTTACTTGAACATGATATGTTCTATAGGCTCGTACAATTGTATCCTTGAGTGTAAAGGAGACAGACAATTCGATCTGGTTCATGAACAATGACCACGTGATCAGAACGTGATTAATGGCTCAAATTCCTAGGGGATTGAAGCCATAGATTATCGTTCCAAGATTTCGCCTTTCACGGGTGCATCAAGAAGGCTGCTGGACGTCGAACCAATGGATGTCAACGTCCCAGCAACATCTTCTTCTTGTTTATCTTGTTTATCCTCCTCGACGCAATCGACACAATCTTTCCATGGGATGACGTTCTTTTCTGAATTCGTCGTCAATGCCGATGGGAAGGTAGGTCCGGAGGGCCCAGCAAGAAGGTTGCAAGATGAGAACGTGGCCTTGCATTCTTCACCATCTTCCCCTCCGACCGTCTTCTTTTTTGATTTCCAAGAATACGATGTAAATCAAGAACACCCCTGCGAGAGGGCAAATGAAAATTCCACGTTTGTGCCTTCATCTATCGTGGGGAGAAGGTTGTTGGATGTCAGCTCGAACATGGATGTGGACGTCCTGTGGCCGAGTGGATATTGCCATCGTCATCCGATGGAAAACACAACTTTGCGTGTAGGGAGGGAAACAAAGAGGGGTAGAGGGTTGCATCCACACTGACGGAGGAAGAAGAGGATCCTATGCTAGTCTGCTTCCTTTAATTAATTTTGATTGACTTCAAGAACCGCATAAGAAACTTAAACTTTTGATGTCTCATGATTTGCTGAATGAATGAATGGATTGGAACTCAAATCTAATTTTCTGTTATGAAACTCCTTGGAAGCACAAAAATGATGTGATTTTTTTCTGATAAGTCTAGGTAAGGTATTACCTTTGTGATTTGTGGATTTTAGGCTGAATTTAAGTTCCAATCTATTCATTCATTCATTTAGCAAATCATGAGACATCAAAAGTTTAAGTTTCTTATGCGGATCTTGAAGTCAAACAAAATTAATTAAAGGCAGCAGACTAGCATAGGATCCTCTTCTTCCTCTGTCAGTGCGGATGCAGCCCTCTACCCCTCTTTGTTTCCCTCCCTGCACGCAAAGTTGTGTTTTCCGTCGAATGACAAAGGCAATATCCACTCGGCAACAGGACGTCCACATCCATGTCCGAGCTGACATCCAGCAACCTTCTCCCCACGCCGGATAAGGGCACAAACGTGGAATTTTCTTTCGCCCTCTCGCCGGCGTGTTCTTGATTTACGTCGTATTCTTGGAAACCAGAAAAGAAGACTGTCAGAGAGGAAGATAGCGAAGAATGCAAGGCCACGTTCGCATCTTGCAACCTTTTTGTTGCGCCCTCCGGACCAACCTTCCCGTCGGCATTGACAACGAATTTTGAAAAGAACGTCATCCCATGGAAAGATTGTGGCGATTGCGTCGAGGAGGAAAAACTGGATAAACAAGAAGAAGATATTGCTGGGACGTCGACATCCATCGGTTCGGCGTCCAGCAGCCTTCTTGCTGCGCCCGTGAGGAGGATAAACATGAAGAAGGCCTTCGTCTTTCGCTTCTAAAAGAAGCACAATTAACGTATTTTGCATATACCAATTTTCTCCAATTTAAAAAAGAGATACGCTTAATAAAATTTGTAGGAATATATACAGTTAAATTTAACTAGTACTAGATACATGTAGAAACTACGGTGTAAAAACGATCAGATCAGCTTCTGACATGTGTTTTCGACACGATAATTTCAAGTTGAAAAACCAACTTAACCCAACTTCGGAAAAAGAAGCAATGACCTATTTTGTGTTGGAGCGAGCTCTAAGGATCTTTTCTGCATCAATTTTTTAATTTTTTTAATACTTTTTTTTATCTTTAACAAAGTTCAATAGTATCTAATCAAATTGACACGAACCAAACTAGTACAATTTGGAAAATTTATATTCTAATTTTCAAAATCACATAGTATATTATTAATTTTTTAAAACATTATTCAAGCTTTTTTAGACTGCAACGAGAACTCCAAACTGTTCCAAATAAACTTGGAAAAAAAACCTGAAATCCAAGCAACCCCCAAAGTATCTAGAGCTGGATCATGTCAGTTTTTGTTTTGTTTTGTTTCTTTTTGGCACAATCTGCTTTCAAACATTTAACAAGTAGATATAATGAATTTAATGACTGATAATTGTCAAACTATCATCCTTGTTGATCTCCAAGCTAGTACAAGAGTCGTCCTTGTTGATCTTTAAAAAAAATGAGACGAGAATAATTGTCAAACTACTAAAAATTAGTAGACCCGGAAAACAAATAGATACCACCATGTTCATTAAACAAATAAAGATGATCATCTATAAATTCATCATATGACAAAATCTTCAGCAGCATAAAATATATTAGGTACAAAGTTGTGGTTTTCATCAGAGATCACAATGGGTAG
The DNA here is from genome assembly GCA_034359265.1 of Canna indica. Taxonomy (NCBI): domain Eukaryota; kingdom Viridiplantae; phylum Streptophyta; class Magnoliopsida; order Zingiberales; family Cannaceae; genus Canna; species Canna indica. The sequence continues at coordinate 71,019,751 of CP136894.1, read as the reverse complement.
GTACCAAGTCTGGAGAGGGGAAACAAACAGGGAAGGAGAAGTTGGATGCCTTCTTTCGTTGTAGAAATGCCACCACTCTGTTTAGCAAGTTTAGGCCAAAAACTGTTTCTTCGCAATTGATTTTGATTGTGATATTCAATGGTTCTGAGAACTTGCCCTCAGCCAAGATAGTAAACAAGACTGGCTTTGAGCTACTCAATAATTGCCCACTGAAGCGGAAGCACAAACCGGATGCATCATCAATGTTAAAAGAAACTGGGATGTCGGCACTCACAAGGGAAACATTAGAATTGCTTAGAACCTTAGATGCTAGAATTTTAGAAACTAGAATAATTTTATCCGAATCAAATGAATTGTCAATCTTCTCCATGTGATCCTTGAATATGCACCTGTTACATAATTTTGGAATATTAAGCTAAACTTAATACAGCAGGGAAAGAAAGTATGATAGCTGAAAAAGTGGCATTTTAATTTCATACAAACTATAAACTTTTTCTATTTCAATACTGAGAAATGCTTTGTCATTCTATGTTTTCTATGTTCCAGGTAATCACACTATAAGACTACGCCATCCTCTATCGTAACCGAATTATTAGGTAAATCATCTAACTCTTTCCATTGCCCAAGAATACCAAAATAATGGCATTGTCAAGCAAAAGATTTTATAACCTGTTACAATCCCGTTGATATATGAACCAGCAGTATCGTGATATTTCTATATGTGCACACGAAAGAAGTGTATATTTGTATGTCTGAAGTGATCCACAAGGGCAGTAATATGAAATATGAGGGCACATCTATACCATGCGGTTAGACATTTTGTGAGATATGAATATTACTGACACTTGCATTTTGTCGAAAACTTTTTCCCATTGCATAACACAGCTAACTTGAATGGCAAAAGATGATGATGAAAACACACTTGAATGACTTTCTTCACCCTTTGACTTGGATCTAAGGATGCAATCTCTTCAAAAGAAAGCAAAGCTGGTATATTATCTGTTGATGGTGGGCTATGGAAGAAAAAAATGGAACATGTGAGTTTATAAAAGTAATATGAGCAACAAAAAATTCCACAAGATGTAATTACTACTAGACGGAAAATAAGAGTCCAAATCAAATAGTGCAAAGAAAATGATGAGAAATGGGGCAGATAAATACCTTTCAGGTTCTCCCATCACTTGATCTGAAGATTCCACACCCAAAGTAGACTCCCCATCTTTCAATGCTATATTTACTAATGGTTCAGAAGAGCAGTTCTCGAGAAAAACTTCAAGTACTAAGATTGGGGATATAGTTGAAATTTCATATGAAAATGCATATTCTACTCTCAAGCCATTGCCAGTTGTAGGATGGAGAAGAGTGTGGAGCATTGGTCTAACAGTACAATTAAGATTGTTAATTGATATTCTGCCAGAAGAAGGCTGTGGAGGCTTTTTTACTGAAGTAGAAGCTGGTTGCTCATCCAGCCATGATTCCAGTGCTGACTTAGACATCAACTCTGCCAAATCTGTAGAGATGAATGAAGACAAATTTCCCTTGGAACTTTGACTTGCAAGATCGTAATCAACGCTAGCATCAGAAACATTAATTAGGGCTTTTTCGTTGCCATCTTGAGCATCATGCAGAACTGAGACAAAAGCATGGTCACTTTCATTTGAATCAATTGCAGATTCATTCCCCTCACCATCTGAGCTGATGGAAGAATGATGAGAATCATAGACAGAGCCACTTTCTTCAATTGAAGATCCAGAAGACACATCAGGGTCATTTGTTCCAAATGAATTGTTGTAGCAGGAGCTGACTAGGAAGTAGGAACTACTAAATGTTTAAAGAAGAACAAGAACAATGAGAAAATAGAATGAATGACAAGCAAAAGGGAAATCATTTCAAGTTTTTTCCTTTACCTTTATCACATCCTCTAAACGAAATAAGAAAATAGCAATGTTAATTTTAGTGTTGCCATTACTTCATGAAAATATTCTGCTTAATGTGCATTAACTAACTAGAAACAAACTAACATTTTTTTATTTAAAAACATGTAATAAGGATATGACAAAAAAAATTTGGGTTTGAATCAACCAATACCAAATCAAACAAAGCAAATAAAGAACAAACAAGGAAGAAAATGTTACCATATAATGATTGTTAAGAAAATAAATGAATAGATTGCACTCCTTCCTAACAACTAAAGCTTGAAAATGTTGGTCAGATAATCAAATTTAACATGCATGGTTGGTGGCACTTAATTTGAATCCTGCAAGTGTCAATAATTTTAAAAAATAAACCTCAGCTAAATCAATTTAGTCTGCATGTTCGGCATGGGTGAAATAGTCTAGTTCACCCGTCTACATGCAAGTGGAAGTGTTAATACTTAATAATATAAATGAATAGATTGTGCTCCTTTTTAATAGCTTAAGATTTGGGGAAAGTTGGAAATTTTATCAAAGTAAACAATGACAAAGATTAAACAACCAAAGACAACAACAAAATGGGAGAATCATACAATACAATAGTAAATAAAATTTCAAGATTGTTATCTCCAAATCAAACAGATTGCAAGAAAGAACAAAATTATCCAACTGTAGATACCAATACAGATAATAGACTGTCATGCTAAATCCTAAATATGACGGGAACAAATAATCCACTCAAGTGTAACACTAAGACAACAAATACAGATATTTCAAAGTTGACCTTGGCGGAAGTATTTAGGATCTGAAGCTTTGTCTCAACCTCCTCCGAAGTAAAACACCATGCGAGATACTTCAGTATACTTGGTACTACTTTGGGAATAATCTGTCCAACAGAGCTGTACTCTCCTATAATCCAAATAATCAATGCGCGTGCTGCAGGGTCTTTTATTCTGTCCAAGTGGCAAGTCAATCGGACAATCACCTTCAATTGTAACAAATGAAGAGAGTAAAAGCATGTAGTAGATGTAACCAGCGACATAAATCTAGAATTCTGAACATATAAATAAAAATGAACCAGACAATAGTAAGGTCTAATATCAAAGAAACACTCATGGTGAATTCATTCAACCTTTGTGAGCAGAATTTAATAATATATTTTGCAGCTCCGAAGCAACAATAGATATCAAAATATGAACTAAAATCACATTAAAATAGTTTCTAGGTGTGTAGATCTTATGAAGTTGGGTTTCAGGGGAAAAAAACTAAAGAGAGACCTGGCTTGAGCTTTACAAGAAATCTGAACACAAGACCTCTACATGTTTATCTAAACTTTAGTAACTTAAACTTCCAGTATAAACTAGTTTTGTCCACATATCCACTGTTTCCAACTAAATAATTATCTTAGGTCCATAAAACATTTATCCACAAGCACAGATCAGATCAGATCCGATCAGATCCAATCCAAGTAATTGATTAAGAGTTGCAGTCTGTAAGAAAAAAAAAACAATAAGGGGGAAATAAATGACAACTCTAGGCTGAAGGATTTAGAAACAACTGCACCAATATAGCAAACATAATATCCCAGTGGGATTCATGAAATAACAAGGGAAAACAAGTGAAGCTTCTAATGCTTAAGCCAGATGGCAGATGAAATATCTCAGTGGCATCATAACTAGTGTTTATGAACTGAACTCATCAAGGAATGGTCTGAAAAGTAGAATGATAATCCGGCTAGCTACCTTCTCATAACTAGTTGGATCTTGCTTATGAACGTGTTTTTGGTATGGCCGAGACAGTTCATAAGGGAATTAAATTCATGGGAAGTAATGAAGTATAAGAAGCTACAGGAACTAACCTATTGTGTTAACCAAAAGTTACCTTAGTGTACTGCAATCAAAATTTAATTTGAAACCCAATTCACCATTATGTTACTTATTTGTGACAAGCCCCAGCTGGCTCAACTCAGGTCATGTTTTTAGGTCTAGTTGGATTTGATTTGATATCTTGTTCAACATCTGTAGTAAAATATTTTAGATTATTATTCAAGATTTTTGATCTCTTAGTAATACTGTTTCTCTTAACTTTATAATTTTGTTTCCTGGTACAGAATGATAATTCTTATCACTCATTTAATTTAGGATCTTCAAGATAATTGTATAAACTTTTGAAAGATATGTAATTTAAGTTACTGTAAAACTGGATTCAATTGGGAACTACTATAAGATAGCTTTAGGTATTATATTCTGCAGCTGTATACCTAAACATGGATTGAGTCCATCTATTTGAATCTTATTTTATATAGTGTGCAAGTCTCTCTCCTTCCAGTTTATCAGTTGAATGCTGCTTTCTTATTTTTCACATTTACAGTCATCACAAAATCTGCAGATGCACAGAGAATGGAAGTATCATCCGCAAAATCCTCACAGTATTCTCTTTCCGTTGTGCTCATAAAATTAGTCATATAACTGTTTATTACTTTATTTGGTTGCTGATATTAGTAACTGGCAGCAATTCATTTCACTCAATCCCACTAGATTGACATGTTACTTCATTGCACTGCTAAATTTTACTAGGTTAGCAATGCATTGGCTCTTTGCTGGAATTACTAAATGACTTATAGGAGCCATTTTAATCATGTGTACAACAGTGCTAGAAGTAAAGGTAAGCATGCATACAAGACGCTGTAACCATGAATTACTAATCCATCTTGTTTCTCTTGTTTACAAGCTGGTATTCCTGATATGACATATTTACTGCATCTGTTTCGACATTAAAACAGAGGAATGGGTAATTTGTGATCTCTTAATTTCACAATACTTTGCTATAGAAAATGTGCATAACTTAGGTATAGAAAATGCTGATTAACTGGAAGAGATATCCTGAATTCCAACTCGTCATCGAGCACCAAACAGGTCCCTTGTATGTTCATTTTTCATTTTGTGCACTAATCACATTCTTGGCTGAAGATTAAAGATTCGAACATCCAATCAAGGGTTTGAAGCTAAGATTAGAACATCCAAGAAATGCCTAAAATCCAAGAATTTGAACATCCAAAAAATGCCTCGTTTGAAGATAAGATTGAATCGTTTTGATCAGCCTTTGTGGGGAAGTCATGAGTTCATTCCTATATCTTAATCTTCACCAAGTTACAGAAAATCCAAGAAAATATTCTAACCAAGAAATTACAGAAAATATAATGTACACCTCCCTGGAATGCCGTGCTTCTTCCTCCGTCTCTCCGGATGAAGCCCTACCCCTTTTCGTTCCCCTCCCTGCAGCTGTGACGTCATTCATCCTCCTCGCAATGCCGGTAAACGGAATCAGTTTCTGCGCTGCCGCCTTTTCTTGCTGATCGCCGAGGAACTCAGAAAAGAACACGATGTTTTGCGTCGGCTGATGATGGCAAGATCCGCTCGGCAGAGAAGAAGGGCTCGCCACGTCCACATCCATGTCTTCGTCGTCCAGCAATCTTCTCCCCACGCCGGTGAAGGGCACATTATCTTTCTCCCTCTCGCCGCGTTCTTGGTCCACGCCATTGACGAAATCGGAAAAGAACACGGGCTTACCTGTAATACGACGGCACCGACTGCTCGGGGGAGAGGAAGATAATGTAGAACGCATGACGACGTCTGCTTCTTGCAACGTTCTTGCTGCGCCGGTGAAGGGTGCATACGAATCCAACGCTCCCTTCTCGTTGCCGTTGTAGAAATCAGAAAAGAATAAGAGACGATGGGAAGATCGGCTCGGGGAAGAAGAAGAAGACGACGAGGGACGAGGCGGGGACATCTATGTCCATGGCTTCATCATCCTGCAATCTTCTCGCTACCCCGGTGGATGGTGCAAACTTGGAATCCATGAGAGTGGAGATCGAGATCACCCTCTCTTGCAATCTGTGTGAGGCACGCCGGAATCGGAACCCCAATCTCATGGGAGTGAAGCGAAGGCGAAGGTGAAGAAAGGGCGAACTCGAAACAGAAGAAATTAGTATTATTTTTCATTAATATATATAATGGGGAGTTAAACGGAGAAATTAGTATTATTTTTTATTAATATAAAGGGTAATGCATTTCTTTTCGAATAAATTATATGGGTCTCCAATATGCATGACACGTCACAGTCCACCACAAAGAGATGTGATTTCCAATTGCTTGGCCATGTAATTCTATAAGATATTTGACCGATGACTAATTTGCTGATGATTCAGATTCCAGAATCTTTTATTTACTTACTGGTTTAGCACTCATGCACAGTTACTTATATTTGTAGGCTAAGTGAATCAATTTTACTATGTTTGCAGGTCCAAGTCCATAGCAAAAGGAATCCGAGGTCGGGAAGGTGGTGACGTCGACGAGCAATCAAATCATTGAACTGATGGCCGACGAGGCAGCAACGAAGGCATAGACATTGCGGCACGAGGTCCCTAGTCGCGGACTTCGACTCACATAGACGCGGAGACACACATGTCTAAGTCATTAAAGAGAAACTCATTTTGACTGTAGTAACACTCTTATAATGGCATAGATCATCTCATAAGAATTTCCAACTGAGTACTACTTCGCCCCATTTAAAGTCAAGCTCAGGTTGTGCATCAACAATTTTACTGCTTTGTTGAAACCCAGAGACAATTGGTTCAGGATAGGATTTATGCTTCGTGGATAAGGGCAGCACCCAATTGGTGGGACATCAGCTTTACCAAATTTCCTTGCTCCAAGATTATATAACGTCTTCCATGTTAATAATATGTAATCAGCAATAAGTAGATAGAACATAAATATTGCATTAATGAGAATAAAATTTTACTATGTTGTTTAGCAAAAGGAACCGATGGTCGAGAAGGTGGTGACGGGCGACGAACGATCGAATAATTGAATCGATGGTCGGCGAGGCAGCGACGAAAGCATAAACATTGCGGCACGAGGTCCCCAGTCACGACTCAGACTCACATAGATGCGGAGGAAGGCATAACGGTTGGTTTATGTACAAGTGGTCTGCGGGGGAAAGTCGTCGCTGATAATTTCCTTAGTTTATGTATTTCTGCAAACCGGTTGGTTTTATAAATTGTACAAGTTTTGTGGTATTTTTTATAGTTGTCAAGGTTGGGTTAGGCTGTAGAGTACGGGTGGTACTCTGGCCGGTCATGTCCGGGTTGGGGTGTGTCCGAGTTTGGGGTGTGACACGTGCACAAAACTTCGACGTAGAGTTTAGGAGTTTAGGTGGAAAAATTTCGACGTTGATGTCGAAATAATTTTTTTTTTAAAAATCTAAGTTTAAAAATTTCGACACTTGCTACAGGCGTTGAAGACTTTTCGACGCCTATTGCAGGCATTGAAACGCGTCTGGAGCGGGCTCACTAGCGTCCGCCCACACCGTCCGTGTTACGCCCCGCCTAAATTTATTCATAGAGAAAGGACCTCACCTAGGTGGAGCACAACCTACAACTAAACCACAAAATACACCAGAAAATCTCAACAAGAACAACTAAAATCTTCTTTTCAACAAGAAGTTCTCTAAACAAATGTTCAACATCAATCTAAATATAACTAAGAAAACAACTAAACAGCGGATGACATCTCCTCCTCCCGGACTCTAGCTACCCAACTTCAACTACCAACATACCTGCAAATTCGAAGCAACAAACAAACAACGTCAACGGGAAGCTGAGTAGGAGTATCAATATGTCCAACAATATGGACTACAATCATGATGTGATGATATTGTCAAATGCAACAATATACAACTTTGCAATTGAATGCAATATGTCAACAACAAGACACATTTTCACCTATCAACTAATGCAATTCATACCAATCAAGAGCGCAATGGACAAATGGGTTTCCCACGTGCTTTCCCACCTCCGAGAGTGACACCTCAAGCCTGCTCCAGCAAGAGATCCGACTATCCATAAAGGTAGTCTGCCGATGTCTAACACATCGACGCCGAACACGCACCCGTGTGGTAAATAGGTGATCACCGGTGTCACTTGCCCAACACCTCGGGCAATAAATCAACAATGTCCAGGGCCTCCGCCCAATAAAAGATCAACAATGCAACATGACAACTAGATCTCACAACTGATCTACGAAGCTAACAATAATTAATATTACAACAAACTATCAACTGAAGATGCAACCAAATAATTCATGCTAGCAAATACAACTTATGACAACATTAATACTACAATGGGCACCATGCTCAAATAACATTAATAAATAACAACTCTAATCAGACTCATGCAATTATCAACATGGTATGTCCAACAAAATAATGCAACATGAGATCAATGGATTACAAAAACAATTCAAGCAAATAGAGACAAAGGCTAAAACCATCATTTTACTCATTCAACATTCATCGACTACAACATGAGTCAACTCACACCCAACACAACTATGTATACTCTAAATCACCACCGAACATAGAATACCACTATTTTATATTATTTAATTATTTATCAAATTAAAATAATAACTCATAACTATGAAATAACACTGAAACATAGAAAAGACCTACCAGATGAACTCTGATCATAGAAGCCCCCTCTAAAATAATATTTACAAGAAGGTCCCTATAATTTTCCAGGTCATAAAAGTTCGCCCGCACCGTCGTCGCGGTCTTGCGGGCGCACGAGCCAGCGGCCCTTGGCGAGCGCGCCGAGGGGCTTTGCCCAAGTGAAGGGGCGGGATATTTCCCGCCTCTGATTTTAAAAAAAAAAAATTAAAATTTTTCCCTCAAGTTCTCTTCTTTATATATATATTTTTTTCTTTTCTTCTTCTTCTTATTCTTCTTTTCATCATCTTCTTTTTCTTCCTATCTTTTTTTCTTTCCCATTCTTTCTTCTTTCTCTTCTATTTTTCCTTCATCTAATTTTTCTTCTTCTTTTTTCAGGTTATCAAAATTTTTCAAGTCATCGAATTTTTTAGGTTACCATCTAATTTTTCAGGTTAAAAAATATTAATTAAATTGGATTGTGCCATATGATTATTTAATTATTTTAGTAAATTATAAATCAAAGATTGAATTTGAATTCAATTTGAGAAATTAACTATTTTAGGTTTGTTCGATATGATGGGTTAGCTAGTATACTTTTAAAAACACAATTCAATAGTACATTCAAATTATGTTTTTTATTCCCATGTTTCTATGTGGGAATCCATTAAGTTAATTCGGTTGCCCCTCTCCTCCAATGATGATGCATGGGTTTAGGAAATGGAGATTAATGAGTATGTTGCTACAAGTAGTGCTTAGTTATTTCTTAGAAGTCGTAACCTTCACGAGCTTAGCAATTATGTCCCTTGCCTAGTCTATGGCAACTTAAGCTGCCTCCAAAAGTTCTGAACTTCCTTTGAAATCTTCTACATAATAGATTACCTACCAGATCCTATTTGTGGCATATTGGTCTTCTTAATATCTTTGTTTGTCCTTTGTGTCCGTCTAATACTACTAATGAGACTATTGAACACATTTTTTTTCTTATGCCCTTATATTAATTCAGTTTGGTCCATTCTTCAATCTTGAACTGATTTTTCGTAAAATAATCAAAATTCTTGGTTGAATGGAGGTTGGCTCAGGTTGCCCAATAGCCCGGCTAGGACTCTGTCTATTAAGACTCTAATTGTTATTACCTATTGGTTTACTTGGTACGTTAAAAATGAGATGATATATCTTATTAGGTGGCATTCTCCTCTTAATCTCATGCTCAAAATAATTTCATTTGCTTGTCGGTTTAATAAAACTCAAGCTCCTGAGAAAATTTCAATTTACGTTCTAATTCTAATTTACTTAATTGGATTCCCTCGGATGGAAACTGGATTAAATTAAACTGTGATAGCTCTTTTTTAAACTCACAAGCTGGCATTGGCTTTATTGTTAGGAACAATTTGGGTGACTACATTTACTTTGCTAATCAGTATTCTGATTCTATCATTTCACCGGCTTTTGTAGAAGCTCTTTCTATCCTACGTGCCATCCAGTTTGCTCATCGAAAGTTTGACTTGGTCATTATTGAATCTGATTGATGGTTGGTTATTCAGGCTATTCAAGATCAATGTACAGTAGTCCCTTTGAAGCTGCAGCACATTGTATCTCAATTTCAATCATTAGCCTATAGAGAATGTAATAAAGCCGCTCATTGGGCGGCAAATCGAGCACGTAGTCTTAAAGAGTCCAAAGTATGGACTTCTATTCGACTCCCGGAGCTCAATAATATTTTTTTACCAGGACTGCTCTAGTCCTTCCCATACGTAGTTAATGAACTTTTTATTTTTTAGGTAAAAAAAAAATTATATTTTTTTCATTTACATAAATCAAAAATTATTTTTTGTTAATTTAATTTTAAAATCTAAGGCGGTTCCATTTAGCTGCTTTTTTTCTTCAGGTATTAGCAAATTGATAATTAGAGTGATCATGTGCGAGCTGAGTAGGAAGCATAGGAATGCAAAGTTCGAAGCTTAGGTTTGTTTCTATTGGGACTGGTCCTTTTGGAATTCCCAATTATAGAGTTTCTATGTTTGTTTTTTAACTAGCTATCCACGTTTATCAGTTTATTGGATAATGATTTGTTTTTTAGTTCTGAATGTTTAGCTCTCCAACAATACTTTTAACTTCATCTTTCGTTTTTGCTGAATCAAGAGATCTGCTACGAATTTGGTTAAGGTTATAACCCTAAATCTAAAGATATCTTATCATCTCAAATTAAAAAAAGAAAGAAGGTATCTTTTCATCTCTGATTAAACTAATGTAGCTTTTCTTTTTTTTTGGAGATTGAATTAATTGCATATTTTTGTTTATAGGAGATATTGTGGATTGGTTGTGATATTGTCTTCTTGAGAAAAAAAATGTATTAGCGTATGATTAAGAGCAGTTGCTACCGAATGGTTGCTTGTCTTAAATTTCATTCTTACTTTAATACTCCCCGGGAATATTCAAGGATTGATTTTTTCAATGGTTTGGATGAAATGAAATGTCTATTTGTAAAAATTTCCTGCTACAAAAATGGTAGATGTTTCTTTGAGTACAATATTGCCTTCATGAATCATGAAATAATTGTGGTTGACTAATTATCTTGGTTTGGTTTGGTTTGGGATCTCAGTCCATGGAGTGGTCTGCTGCAAGCTTTTCATTTATAATTTGTTTATTTACTTCTGTAGTTTATCAGGAGATGTTGTCTCAAGCTTAGGAGTGAACTCCAAAAGCGCTAGCAGGGACAGAAAGAAGTTGAGTGGTTCAAGCAGTAACGGGTTTGCAGCATCTGTGCCTCCGACACCTAGTAGTGAAGATGATATCTTGCAGTCAGTGAATGTAATGAGTTTTACGTTCAATGAACTGAAGACAGTATAGTAATATAGGGGTATATTTGTAAATATACTCTTACATAAGCACTTTTGTGTAAATTGTTATAGTATAGTAATAAAAGGAGGATTAATAGAAAGGTGACTAACCCTACAGGTTAATCACTCTTTTTTCATCTTCCACAAAACAACTTGGTATTAGAGCCGCCGTACACACATCCTGAAGTGCTTGGAAATCCAAAAAATTATTCTGCACCTGCGGCGTGCGGATTCCTTAGCCGCGCCTGCCGCTGCATCAAGCAACGCGCTGCGAGATGCACGCGCCCCAAGCGGTGCACGGCGCACCAAGTGCCGTAAGGCAGCGCACCATCACCAAGCAGCGCAAGGCAGTGTCCTTCAAGCAGATTTTTTTTCTTCACATCGAGCGACACGCGTACCGAGGAGCTAGCTTTAGGCAGCACGGGTATACATCCTATATTTGATTCAAATTTACTTCTCTCATTTGAAAGGTGACAACAACTATATTCTACAAAGTTAGCTTATATATATTTTATTTTTCGAAATCTGTGCAATGAGATGAAGAAAAATCTAAGCCTTTAAAGATTTAATTTGATGCTATAATTATCTTGTAGATTCGGGATTTCGTTCGAAATTCCCTCTCTTCAGAATAGCCCTATGAAATTAGATGGATCATCTACTTATTTAATGTGGACTCGAAGTGTGCGACTGTTTATTAGAGCCCGTCGTCTTGAGGGGTATCTCACTGGGAGTAAAGTACAGTTAGCAAATGGAAACAATGCACATTGGGAGTCAGAGAACTCTCTTGTTATGTCTTGGCTTCTAAACTATATGACTCAGGATATCGGTCAGGGATTCACATTTTTCAATACAACCAACGAAATTTGGGAAGCTATTTCACCAACCTACTCTCAAATAGGGAATTCAGTGCAAGCTTATGAGATTTAGTATAAAATTCGTCAAATAAGACAAAGTAATATGTTAGTTACTGCTTATGTGGCTAAGCTTAGACAATTGTGGTCTGAGTTGGACTTTTATCGTCCATTCAAGGCCTTACATGCTGAGGATGCAGTTCTACACAAAAAGTACATAGAAGAAGAACGCTTATTTGATTTTTTGGCAGGGCTGAATTCAGAATTTGACTCCATTAGAACACAAATTCTTAGGAGAGGATATACGTTGCCTACACTTCAGCAAGTTTTTTCCATTGTTCAAAGTGAGGAGACTCTGAGAAGGATTATGGTGGAGCCTAATAACTCAATAGTACCATCACATCGATCTGCATTAGTAGTTCAGCCTCGTGAAAGAACTGAAAGAGAACAAATGAAGTGTGATCATTGTCATAGGCCTGGTCACATTAAAGATACATGTTGGCAGTTACATGGTAGACCTCGAGGAGGTGGACTTGGCGGATGTCGTGGTGGAAGATTTGGGAGTCGAACTAATCATTTCGTTGATAACTCCTCAATGTCAGCTGAAGTGTTAGAGACTTTCAAATAGCTCATGGCAAAGCTTGCCGCCGTTCACACATCCTGAAGTACTTGGAAATCCAAAAAAAAATTTTGCACCTGCGGCGTGCGGGTTCCTTAGTCGCGCTTGCCGTTGCATCAGGCAACGCGCTGCAAGACACACGCGCCCCAAGCGGCGCACGACGCACCAAGTGCCGCAAGGCAGCGCACCTTCACCAAGCAACACAAGGCAGTGTCCTTCAAACGCAAATTTCTTTTCTTCACATCGGGCGACATGCGTACCGAGGAGCTAGCTTTTGGCAGCACGGGTATTGATCCTATATTTTGCTTCAAATTTCCTTCTCTCATTTGAAAGGTGACAACATCTTTATTCTACAAAGTCAGCTTATATATATTTTATTTTTTGAAATCTGTGCAATGAGATGAAGAAAAATCTAAACCTTTAAAGATTTAATTTGATACTATAATTATCTTGTAGATCTGGGATTTCGTTCGAAATTCGCTCTCTTAAGATCAGCCCTATGAAATTAGATGGATCATCTACTTATTTAATGTGGACTCGAGGTGTGCGACTGTTTATTAGAGCCCATGGTCTTGAGGGGTATCTCACCGGGAGTGAAGTACAGTCAGCAAATGGAGACAATGCACATTGGGAGTCAGACAACTCTCTTATTATGTCTTGGCTTCTAAACTCTATGACTTTGGAGATTGGTCAGGGATTCATATTTTTCAATACAGCCAACTAAATTTGGGAATCTGTTTCACAAACTTACTCTCAGATAGGGAATTCTGTGCAAGCTATGAGATTCAGTGTAAAATTCATCAAGTAAGACAAAGTAATATATCAGTTACTGCTTATGTGGCTGAGCTTAGACGATTGTGGTCTGAGTTAGACTTTTATCGTCCATTCAAGGCCTTACATGCTGAGGATGCAGTTCTACACAAAAAGTACATAGAAGAAGAACGCTTATTTGATTTTTTGGTAGGGATGAATTCAGAATTTGACTCCATTAGAACACAAATTCTTAGGAGAGGATATACGTTGCCTACACTTCAGCAAGTTTTTTCCATTGTTCAAAGTGAGGAGACTCGGAGAAGGATTATGGTGGAGCCTAATAACTCACCAGTACCATCACATCGATCTGCACTAGTAGTTTAGTCTCGTGAAAGAACTTAAAGAGAACAAATGAAGTGTGATCATTGTCATAGGCCTGGTCACATTAAAGATACATGTTGGCAGTTACATGGTAGACCTCGAGGAGGTGGACTTGGCGGATGTCGTGGTGGAAGATTTGGGAGTCGAACTAATCATTTCGTTGATAACTCATCAATGTCAGCTGAAGTGTTAGAGACTTTGAAATAGCTCATGGCAAAGCTTGATCCCTCCTCTACTGGAGAGACCTCCTCCTCCACCGGTTCAGCTAGTCAACCTTCTTCTTCCATACACCACTCTCATTTTGCACAATTAGGTATTCTACATAGTGCATTAAATTGTACTCAGTTTTCACCATCATCCTCGATTATAGATTCGGGTGCATAAATCATATGACGGGTTCCTCTAGTTTCTTTATTTCATATTTTCCCTGTTCAGGTAGAGATAAAGTTCGTATAGCTGATGGTTCTTTTGCCCCTATTTCTGGAAAAGGTCCAATCACTATTGCTCCATCTCTACATTTATCGTTAGTCTTATGTGTTCCTCGTTTTCCTAACAACCTCTTATCAATTAGTTCAATCACCAAGGCTCTCAACGGTATAGTAACATTCTTCCCTACTCATTGTTTGTTTCAGAAGAAGCTTGTGACGAAGGAGACGATTGGATCTGGTAGAATGCATGATGGTCTCTATCACCTGGATAATCCTAGCAGTCCCAATGAAGTCGGACATATGGTCTCTTTGCAACAAGTGCACTAGAGGAATTGCAGTTACATCATCGTCGATTTGGTCATTTATCCTTTTCAGTTTTAGCTAGGCAGTTTTATTTCTCTCTACAAATTATGCAATAAAGATCATTTGATTTGTTATGCCTGTGAGTATGCTAAACATACAAGTAGTATCTATTCTGCTTATGGAAATCATAGTCAATCTCCATTTGATGTTATTCACACTGATGTTTGGGGACCCTGCCGTGTTACTTCTCTTTCTGGGCATAAATGGTTCATTACCGTTATTGATTGTTTAGTCGAACAACTTGGGTTTATTTGTTAAAGAGTAAAGATGAAGTGTTGCGATGTTTTAAAGCATTTCACATGATGATAGAAACTCCAATCAATACCAAAATCAAAATCCTTCGCTCAGATAATGGTACATAATACACTAGCAAAGAGTTCCTGGACTACATGTTAGCTAATGGGATTCTTCATCAAACCACTCGTGTTGATACACCTACTAAAAATGGTGTGGCAGAAAGAAAGAATCGTCACCTATTGGAAGTCACTCGATCTTTACTCTTTACCATGAGCATGCCAAAGTCTTTTTGGAGAGAAGCCTTTTTGACAGCTGCTTATTTAATTAATCGCATGCCGCTTCGGACCTTGGAGCTCAAGTCACCGACCACTTGAATGTCTTATTGGAGATACGACTTTCATTGTACCTCCTAAGATATTTGGGTGTGTTTGTTTTGTACGTGATCATCGCCCCTCACTTGGTAAATTTGAACATCGTTCCTTGAAATGTGTATTTGTTTGATATTTAGCTACTAAAAAAGGTTACAAGTGTTATTTCCCACCTCAAAAGAAGATGTTTGTGACTATGGATGTAACCCTCATAGAGACAGAGGCATACTATTTATCCTATTAGAATTTGATAAATATTGTCCCTCCATCTCCCTCCACAATATCAGATGAGTTCCTATACTCACCATATTCATGTACCGAGATACCACATTGTGAGGGGGAGTCATCTAGAGTTCAAGAAAAGCGGCACATAGTTGCAATTTTCATCTGTAAGGATATTTGAGTACCAAAAGTGATGCGTACAGCTTTGGAGTTGTTCATCTAGAGATGTTGTCTGGCCGACGTGCCATAGACAAGAACCAACCACGTGGAGAGCACAATCTAGTGGACTAGGCAAGGCCTAATCTTACTATCTTACTAGCAAGCGAAAGATCGATCTTCCGCATCCTGGATGCACGATTGGACGGGCAGTATTCACTGGAAGGAGCACAAAAGGTTGTTGTTCTCGCACTCCATTGCTTATCAACGGAACCAAGGTACAAGCCAACAATGGATCAAGTGGTGTCTGCACTAGAATAGCGTCAGGATGCCAAAGACATGAGAAGAAATCCACGGTATGAACAAAAGACAAATGGCCAAAGCATTGGTGGCAATTCAAGCAGGTTGGTTAAGAGGAGATCATAAGAAATTGTCAAAGGAGAGGATGCTCATCCTACGCTCTCAGCTTCCCCACTTCACACTACGTGAAGAGAAGTCTCATGTGATGCAACTTCGGATGGAAATAGTAGAGAAAAAAAAGGAAAACATAAAGCTGTACATGCAAGCTCAATATCTTTTCGTACAGATTTCCTTGTTTTGGATCATCTTGTTGACATTATTGTTCATATATTATATATATATATATATCACTTTTTACACTCAAGTCAATTGTCCAATTAAAAGTTCATATCAAGGACAGCTGATGTTACAATGATTGAAGGTTCCTGCTAAAATGTGGCCGTTAAATTTGACCATATATTATTGACATCTAGTGTCTCAAAATTAGTGAACAAAGACAATGAAAAGATCTTGAAGTCAAATTATTGATAGATGCCGAACTTTTAGGCAACTTATTTATAGCTTTCTTTTACTGTTTGAACAATTAAAGGTATTGTTTATGTGTCTAAGGCAAATTGTTGTGTGATCAAGTTAGAAAACAAAGATCTTAAACAACTCAAATGCATCAATTTTTCTTCAATTTCACCTTTATATAATTCTATTGTTGTTCAAAATTGAAGTGCCTCAAAATATAGCTTCCCTTTTACCAAGTTTGGGTACCAATCTATCCAATTTTGGATAGATTGGAGTATCTTGTGAAACAAAGGGGAAAAAAAGAGATCGAACATCAATCTATCCACCTTGGATATGCTTGGAATGGAAACCTAAATTGGATTTAGATCAGGTCGAATAATCGGATTTTGAATTTTATTATCATCTCTAATTTAAGACATTAAGATCTAATATTTTATGTATTGTATTAAAAAAATGAGATAATTTTATCCTCATATTTGTATTAAATGCTGAATTTATACTTTATATTGTTGATATTGTAAAATTAATTGAAAATCCAAATATGTTAACCGTGACCATTGTATCAAGATTTGATATCAATTTTAATTGGCATAAGCAATCGAATTAACTTTCAAAAAACAATCAATTGTCATGCCTATATCTTTTTCTTTTTTTTTTCTTATTTATCTTTATTTGTTGGTCTGATTTGAAATTTGGTAATTTGGATCATTGTAATGCAGTGCGAAACTATTTTGGTCTAAACATCCCTATTTGTCCATTGATTCATTAGATTTGAAATTTGTTCAATTAAATTAATTTAATGATATATATAAAAATGTTTGTAGGATTATTTTGATGCGGTTAATTTAAAAATAAGTGGATATCATTTTATCATTTTACGGATGACTTGATGAATAGCCCATATATCTAGTATTCTCATTTATTAGTCCCACATTACTTGCTGCTTATCTGGAATGTATTACCTATGTTGTCTCTATTTGGTCAAGAGGCACGACCTTACTTGAACATGATATGTTCTATAGGCTCGTACAATTGTATCCTTGAGTGTAAAGGAGACAGACAATTCAATCTGGTTGATGAACAATGACCACGTGATCAGAACGTGATTAATGGCTCAAATTCCTAGGGGATTGAAGCCATAGATTATCGTTCCAAGATTTCGCCTTTCACGGGTGCATCAAGAAGGCTGCTGGACGTCAAACCAATGGATGTCAACGTCCCAGCAACATCTTCTTCTTGTTTATCTTGTTTATCCTCCTCGACGCAATCGACACAATCTTTTCATGGGATGATGTTCTTTTCTGAATTCGTTGTCAATGCCGATGGGAAGGTAGGTCCGGAGGGCCCAGCAAGAAGGTTGCAAGATGAGAACATGGCCTTGCATTCTTCGCTATCTTCCCCTCCGACCGTCTTCTTTTTTGATTTCCAAGAATACGATGTAAATCAAGAACACCCCTGCGAGAGGGCAAATGAAAATTCCAAGTTTGTGCCTTCATCCGGCACGAGGAGAAGGTTGTTGGATGTCAGCTCGAACATGGATGTGGACGTCCCGTGGCCGAGTGGATATTGCCATCGTCATCCGACGGAAAACACAACTTTGCGTGCAGGGAGGGAAACAAAGAGGGGTAGAGGGCTGCATCCGCACTGACGGAGGAAGAAGAGGATCCTATGCTAGTTTGCTTCCTTTAATTAATTTTGATTGACTTCAAGAACCGCATAAGAAACTTAAACTTTTGATGTCTCATGATTTGCTGAATGAATGAATGGATTGGAACTCAAATCTAATTTTCTGTTATGATACTCCTTGGAAGCACAAAAATGATGTGATTTTTTTCTGATAAGTCTAAAGGTAAGGTATTACCTTTGTGATTTGTGGATTTTAGGCTGAATTTAAGTTCCAATCTATTCATTCATTCATTTAGCAAATCATGAGACATCAAAAGTTTAAGTTTCTTATGCGGTTCTTGAAGTCAAACAAAATTAATTAAAGGCAGCAGACTAGCATAGGATCCTCTTCTTCCTCCGTCAGTGCGGATGCAGCCCTCTACCCCTCTTTGTTTCCCTCCCTGCACGCAAAGTTGTGTTTTCCGTCGAATGACAAAGGCAATATCCACTCGGCAACAGGACGTCCACATCCATGTCCGAGCTGACATCCAGCAACCTTCTCCCCACGCCGGATAAGGGCACAAACGTGGAATTTTCTTTCGCCCTCTCGCCGGCATGTTCTTGATTTACGTCGTATTCTTGGAAATCAGAAAAGAAGACTGTCAGAGAGGAAGATAGCGAAGAATGCAAGGCCACGTTCGCATCTTGCAACCTTCTTGCTGCGCCCTCCGGACCAACCTTCCCGTCGGCATTGACAAACGAATTTTGAAAAGAACGTCATCCCATGGAAAGATTTGGCGATTGCGTCGAGGAGGATAAACTGGATAAACAAGAAGAAGATGCTGCTGGGACGTCGACATCCATCGGTTCGGCGTCCAGCAGCCTTCTTGCTGCGCCCGTGAGGAGGATAAACATGAAGAAGGCCTTCGTCTTTCGCTTCTAAAAGAAGCACAATTAACGTATTTTGCATATACCAATTTTCTCCAATTTAAAAGAGAGATACGCTTAATAAAATTTGTAGGAATATATACAGTTAAATTTAACTAGTACTAGATACATGTAGAAACTACGGTGTAAAAACGATCAGATCAGCTTCTGACATGTGTTTCCGACACGATAATTTCAAGTTGAAAAACCAACTTAACCCAACTTCGGAAAAAGAAGCAATGACCTATTTTGTGTTGGAGCGAGCTCTAAGGATCTTTTCTGCATCAATTTTTTAATTTTTTTAATACTTTTTTTTATCTTTAACAAAGTTCAATAGTATCTAATCAAATTGAAACGAACCAAACTAAGTACAATTTGGAAAATTTATATTCTAATTTTCAAAATCACATAGTATATTATTAATTTTTTAAAACATTATTCAAGCTTTTTTAGATCTGCAATGAGAACTCCAAACTGATCCAAATAAACTTGGAAAAAAACCCTGAAATCAAAGCAACCCCCAAAGTATCTAGAGCTGGATCATGTCAGTTTTTGTTTTGTTTTGTTTCTTTTTGGCACAATCTGCTTTTAAACATTTAACAAGTAGATATAATGAATTTAATGACTGATAAAAGAAAAGCTAGTACAAGAGTCGTCCTTGTTGATCTTTAAAAAAAATGAGACGAGAATAATTGTCAAACTACTAAAAATTAGTAGACCCGGAAAACAAATAGATACCACCATGTTCATTAAACATATAAAGATGATCATCTATAAATTCATCATATGACAAAATCTTCAGCAGCATAAAATATATTAGGTACAAAATTGTGGTTTTCATCAGAGATCACAATGGGTAGGTACCAAGTCTGGAGAGGGGAAACAAACAGGGAAGGAGAAGTTGGATGCCTTCTTTCGTTGTACAAATGCCACCACTCTGTTTAGCAAGTTTAGGCCAAAAACTGTTTCTTCGCAATTGATTTTGATTGTGATATTCAATGGTTCTGAGAACTTGCCCTCAGCCAAGATAGTAAACAAGACTGGCTTTGAGCTACTCAATAATTGCCCACTGAAACGGGAGCACAAACCGGATGCATCATCAATGTTAAAAGAAACTGGGATGTCGGCACTCACAAGGGAAACATTAGAATTGCTTAGAACCTTAGATGCTAGAATTTTAGAAACTAGAATAATTTTATCCGAATCAAATGAATTGTCAATCTTCTCCATGTGATCCTTGAATATGCACCTGTTACATAATTTTGGAATATTAGCTAAACTTAATACAGCAGGGAAAGAAAGTATGATAGCTGAAAAAGTGGCATTTTAATTTCATACAAACTATAAACTTTTTCTATTTCAATACTGAGAAATGCTTTGTCATTCTATGTTTTCTATGTTCCAGGTAATCACACTATAAGACTACGCCATCCTCTATCGTAACCTAATTATTAGGTAAATCATCTAACTCTTTCCATTGCCCAAGAATACCAAAATAATGGCATTGTCAAGCAAAAGATTTTATAACCTGTTACAATCCCGTTGATATATGAACCAGCAGTATCGTGATATTTCTATATGTGCACATGAAAGAAGTGTATATTTGTATGTCTGAAGTGATCCACAAGGGCAGTAATATGAAATATGAGGGCACATCTATACCATGCGGTTAGACATTTTGTGAGATATGAATATTACTGACACTTGCATTTTGTCGAAAACTTTTTCCCATTGCATAACACAGCTAACTTGAATGGCAAAAGATGATGATGAAAACACACTTGAATGACTTTCTTCACCCTTTGACTTGGATCTAAGGATGCAATCTCTTCAAAAGAAAGCAAAGCTGGTATATTATCTGTTGATGGTGGGCTATGGAAGAAAAAAATGGAACATGTGAGTTTATAAAAGTAATATGAGCAACAAAAAATTCCACAAGATGTAATTACTACTAGACTGAAAATAAGAGTCCAAATCAAATAGTGCAAAGAAAATGATGAGAAATGGGGCAGATAAATAACTTTCAGGTTCTCCCATCACTTGATCTGAAGATTCCACACCCAAAGTAGACTCCCCATCTTTCAATGCTATATTTACTAATGGTTCAGAAGAGCAGTTCTCGAGAAAAACTTCAAGAAGTACTAAGATTGGGGATATAGTTGAAATTTCATATGAAAATGCATATTCTACTCTCAAGCCATTGCCAGTTGTAGGATGGAGAAGAGTGTGGAGCATTGGTCTAACAGTACAATTAAGATTGTTAATTGATATTCTGCCAGAAGAAGGCTGTGGATGCTTTTTTACTGAAGTAGAAGCTGGTTGCTCATCCAGCCATGATACCAGTGCTGACTTAGACATCGACTCTGCCAAATCTGTAGAGATGAATGAAGACAAATTTCCCTTGGAACTTTGACTTGCAAGATCGTAATCAACGCTAGCATCAGAAACATTAATTAGGGCTTTTTCTTTGTCTGGTTGGTGGCACTTAATTTGAATCCTGCAAGTGTCAATAATTTTAAAAAATAAACCTCAGCTAAATCAATTTAGTCTGCATGTTCGGCATGGGTGAAATAGTCTAGTTCACCCGTCTACATGCAAGTGGAAGTGTTAATACTTAACAATATAAATGAATAGATTGTGCTCCTTTTTAATAGCTTAAGATTTGGGGAAAGTTGGAAATTTTATCAAAGTAAACAATGACAAAGATTAAACAACCAAAGACAACAACAAAATGGGAGAATCATACAATACAATAGTAAATAAAATTTCAAGATTGTTATCTCCAAATCAAACAGATTGCAAAAAAGAACAAAATTATCCAACTGTAGATATCAATACAGATAATAGACTGTCATGCTAAATCCTAAATATGACGGGAACAAATAATCCACTCAAGTGTAACACTAAGACAACAAATCCAACTAGTTTTGTCCACATATCAACTGTTTCCAACTAAATAATTATCTTAGGTCCATAAAACATTTATCCACAAGCACAGATCAGATCAGATCAGATCAGATCCAATCCAAGTAATTGATTAAGAGTTATAGTCTGTAAGAAAAAAAAAACAATAAGGGGGAAATAAATGACAACTCTAGGCTGAAGGATTTAGAAACAACTGCACCAATATAGCAAACATAATATCCCAGTGGGATTCATGAAATAACAAGGGAAAACAAGTGAAGCTTCTAATGCTTAAGCCAGATGGCAGATGAAATATCTCAGTGGCATCATAACTAGTGTTTATGAACTGAACTCATCAAGGAATGGTCTGAAAAGTAGAATGATAATCCAGCTAGCTACCTTCTCATAACTAGTTGGATCTTGCTTATGAACGTGTTTTTGGTATGGCCGAGAAAGTTCATAAGGGAATTAAATTCATGGGAAGTAATGAAGTATAAGAAGCTACAGGAACTAACCTATTGTGTTAACCAAAAGTTACCTTAGTGTACTGCAATCAAAATTTAATTTGAAACCCAATTCACCATTATGATACTTATTTGTGACAAGCCCCAGCTGGCTCAATTCAGGTCATGTTTTTAGGTCTAGTTGGATTTGATCCAAAACTAAAACTAGCCCCCAACTTGAAATATCCTTAGTGTACACGTCTATTTTTCAGAATTTCCAACATAAATTCTTTAAAGATAAATTATTCCAACATTTAAACTTGATATCTTGTTCAACATCTGTAGTAAAATATTTTAGATTATTATTCAAGATTTTTGATCTCTTAGTAATACTGTTTCTCTTAACTTTATAATTTTGTTTCCTTGGTACAGAATGATAATTCTTATCACTCATTTAATTTAGGATCTTCAAGATAATTGTATAAACTTTTGAAAGATATGTAATTTAAGTTACTGTAAAACTGGATTCAATTGGGAACTACTATAAGATAGCTTTAGGTATTATATTCTGCAGCTGTATACCTAAACATGGATTGAGTCCATCTATTTGAATCTTATTTTATATAGTGTGCAAGTCTCTCTCCTTCCAGTTTTTCAGTTGAATGCTGCTTTCTTATTTTTCACATTTACAGTCATCACAAAATCTGCAGATGCACAGAGAATGGAAGTATCATCCGCAAAATCCTCACAGTATTCTCTTTCCGTTGTGCTCATAAAATTAGTCATATAACTGTTTATTACTTTATTTGGTTGCTGATATTAGTAACTGGCAGCAATTCATTTCACTCAATCCCACTAGATTGACATGTTACTTCATTGCACTGCTAAATTTTACAAGGTTAGCAATGTATTGGCTCTTTGCTGGAATTACTAAATGACTTATAGGAGCCATTTTAATCATGTGTACAACAGTGCTAGAAGTAAAGGTAAGCATGCATACAAGACGCTGTAAGCATGAATTACTAACCCATCTTGTTTCTCTTGTTTACAAGCTGGTATTCCTGATATGACATATTTACTGCATCTGTTTCAACATTAAAACAGAGGAATGGGTAATTTGTGATCTCTTAATTTCACAATACTTTGCTATAGAAAATGTGCATAACTTAGGTATAGAAAATGCTGATTAACTGGAAGAGATATCCTGAATTCCAACTCGTCATCGAGCACCAAACAGGTCCCTTGTATGTTCATTTTTCATTTTGTGCACTAATCACATTCTTGGCTGAAGATTAAAGATTAGAACATCCAATCAAGGGTTTGAAGCTAAGATTAGAACATCCAAGAAATGCCTAAAATCCAAGAATTAGAACATCCAAGAAATGCCTCGTTTGAAGATAAGATTGAATCGTGTTGATCAGCCTTTGTGGGGAAGTCATGAGTTCATTCCTATATCTTAATCTTCACCAAGTTACAGAAAATCCAAGAAAATATTCTAACCAAGAAATTACAGAAAATATAATGTACACCTCCCTGGAATGCCGTGCTTCTTCCTCCGTCTCTCCGGATGAAGCCCTACCCCTTTTCGTTCCCCTCCCTGCAGCTGTGACGTCATTCA
Organism: Canna indica; assembly: GCA_034359265.1. Taxonomy (NCBI): domain Eukaryota; kingdom Viridiplantae; phylum Streptophyta; class Magnoliopsida; order Zingiberales; family Cannaceae; genus Canna; species Canna indica. The sequence continues at coordinate 70,995,821 of CP136894.1, read as the reverse complement.
TCCTCCTCGCAATGCCGGTAAACGGAATCAGTTTCTGCGCTGCCGCCTTTTCTTGCTGATCGCCGAGGAACTCAGAAAAGAACACGATGTTTTGCGTCGGCTGATGATGGCAAGATCCGCTCGGCAGAGAAGAAGGGCTCGCCACGTCCACATCCCAGTCTTCGTCGTCCAGCAATCTTCTCCCCACGCCGGTGAAGGGCACATTATCTTTCACCCTCTCGCCGCGTTCTTGGTCCACGCCATTGACGAAATCGGAAAAGAACACGGGCTTACCTGTAATCCGACGGCACCGACTGCTCGGGGGAGAGGAAGATAATGTAGAACGCATGACGACGTCTGGTTCTTGCAACGTTCTTGCTGCGCCGGTGAAGGGTGCATACGAATCCAACGCTCCCTTCTCGTTGCCGTTGTCGAAATCAGAAAAGAATAAGAGACGATGGGAAGATCGGCTCGGGGAAGAAGAAGAAGACGACGAGGGACGAGGCGGGGACATCTATGTCCATGGCTTCATCATCCTGCAATCTTCTCGCTACCCCGGTGGATGGTGCAAACTTGGAATCCATGAGAGTGGAGATCGAGATCACCCTCTCTTGCAATCTGTGTGAGGCACGCCGGAATCGGAACCCCAATCTCATGGGAGTGAAGCGAAGGCGAAGGTGAAGAAAGGGCGAACTCGAAGCAGAAGAAATTAGTATTATTTTTCACTAATATATATAATGGGGAGTTAAACGGAGAAATTAGTATTATTTTTTATTAATATAAAGGGTAATGCATTTCTTTTCGAATAAATTATATGGGTCTCCGATATGCATGACACGTCACAGTCCACCACAAAGAGATGTGATTTCCAATTGCTTGGCCATGTAATTCTATAAGATATTTGACCGATGACTAATTTGCTGATGATTCAGATTCCAGAATCTTTTATTTACTTACTGGTTTAGCACTCATGCACAGTTACTTATATTTGTAGGCTAAGTGAATCAATTTTACTATGTTTGCAGGTCCAAGTCCATAGCAAAAGGAATCCGAGGTCGGGAAGGTGGTGACGTCGACGAGCAATCGAATCATTGAACTGATGGCCGACGAGGCAGCAACGAAGGCATAGACATTGCGGCACGAGGTCCCTAGTCGCGGACTTCGACTCACATAGACGCGGAGACACACATGTCTAAGTCATTAAAGAGAAACTCATTTTGACTGTAGTAACACTCTTATAATGGCATAGATCATCTCATAAGAATTTCCAACTGAGTACTACTTCGCCCCATTTAAAGTCAAGCTCAGGTTGTGCATCAACAATTTTACTGCTTTGTTGAAACCCAGAGACAATTGGTTCAGGATAGGATTTATGCTTCGTGGATAAGGGCAGCACCCAATTGGTGGGACATCAGCTTTACCAAATTTCCTTGCTCCAAGATTATATAACGTCTTCCATGTTAATAATATGTAATCAGCAATAAGTAGATAGAACATAAATATTGCATTAATGAGAATAAAATTTTACTATGTTGTTTAGCAAAAGGAACCGATGGTCGAGAAGGTGGTGACGGGCGACGAACGATCGAATAATTGAATCGATGGTCGGCGAGGCAGCGACGAAAGCATAAACATTGCGGCACGAGGTCCCCAGTCACGACTCAGACTCACATAGATGCGGAGGAAGGCATAACGGTTGGTTTATGTACAAGTGGTCTGCGGGGGAAAGTCGTCGCTGATAATTTCCTTAGTTTATGTATTTCTGCAAACCGGTTGGTTTTATAAATTGTACAAGTTTTGTGGTATTTTTTATAGTTGTCAAGGTTGGGTTAGGCTGTAGAGTACGGGTGGTACTCTGGCCGGTCATGTCCGGGTTGGGGTGTGTCCGAGTTTGGGGTGTGACACGTGCACAAAACTTCGACGTAGAGTTTAGGAGTTTAGGTGGAAAAATTTCGACGTTGATGTCGAAATAATTTTTTTTTTAAAAATCTAAGTTTAAAAATTTCGACACTTGCTATAGGCGTTGAAGACTTTTCGACGCCTATTGCAGGCATTGAAACGCGTCTGGAGCGGGCTCACTAGCGTCCGCCCACACCGTCCGTGTTACGCCCCGCCTAAATTTATTCATAGAGAAAGGACCTCACCTAGGTGGAGCACAACCTACAACTAAACCACAAAATACACCAGAAAATCTCAACAAGAACAACTAAAATCTTCTTTTCAACAAGAAGTTCTCTAAACAAATGTTCAACATCAATCTAAATATAACTAAGAAAACAACTAAACAGCGGATGACATCTCCTCCTCCCGGACTCTAGCTACCCAACTTCAACTACCAACATACCTGCAAATTCGAAGCAACAAACAAACAACGTCAACGGGAAGCTGAGTAGGAGTATCAATATGTCCAACAATATGGACTACAATCATGATGTGATGATATTGTCAAATGCAACAATATACAACTTTGCAATTGAATGCAATATGTCAACAACAAGACACATTTTCACCTATCAACTAATGCAATTCATACCAATCAAGAGCGCAATGGACAAATGGGTTTCCCACGTGCTTTCCCACCTCCGAGAGTGACACCTCAAGCCTGCTCCAGCAAGAGATCCGACTATCCATAAAGGTAGTCTGCCGATGTCTAACACATCGACGCCGAACACGCACCCGTGTGGTAAATAGGTGATCACCGGTGTCACTTGCCCAACACCTCGGGCAATAAATCAACAATGTCCAGGGCCTCCGCCCAATAAAAGATCAACAATGCAACATGACAACTAGATCTCACAACTGATCTACGAAGCTAACAATAATTAATATTACAACAAACTATCAACTGAAGATGCAACCAAATAATTCATGCTAGCAAATACAACTTATGACAACATTAATACTACAATGGGCACCATACTCAAATAACATTAATAAATAACAACTCTAATCAGACTCATGCAATTATCAACATGGTATGTCCAACAAAATAATGCAACATGAGATCAATGGATTACAAAAACAATTCAAGCAAATAGAGACAAAGGCTAAAACCATCATTTTACTCATTCAACATTCATCGACTACAACATGAGTCAACTCACACCCAACACAACTATGTATACTCTAAATCACCACCGAACATAGAATACCACTATTTTATATTATTTAATTATTTATCAAATTAAAATAATAACTCATAACTATGAAATAACACTGAAACATAGAAAAGACCTACCAGATGAACTCTGATCATAGAAGCCCCCTCTAAAATAATATTTACAAGAAGGTCCCTATAATTTTCCAGGTCATAAAAGTTCGCCCGCACCGTCGTCGCGGTCTTGCGGGCGCACGAGCCAGCGGCCCTTGGCGAGCGCGCCGAGGGGCTTTGCCCAAGTGAAGGGGCGGGATATTTCCCGCCTCTGATTTTAAAAAAAAAAAATTAAAATTTTTCCCTCAAGTTCTCTTCTTTATATATATATTTTTTTCTTTTCTTCTTCTTCTTATTCTTCTTTTCATCATCTTCTTTTTCTTCCTATCTTTTTTTCTTTCCCATTCTTTCTTCTTTCTCTTCTATTTTTCCTTCATCTAATTTTTCTTCTTCTTTTTTCAGGTTATCAAAATTTTTCAAGTCATCGAATTTTTTAGGTTACCATCTAATTTTTCAGGTTAAAAAATATTAATTAAATTGGATTGTGCCATATGATTATTTAATTATTTTAGTAAATTATAAATCAAAGATTGAATTTGAATTCAATTTGAGAAATTAACTATTTTAGGTTTGTTCGATATGATGGGTTAGCTAGTATACTTTTAAAAACACAATTCAATAGTACATTCAAATTATGTTTTTTATTCCCATGTTTCTATGTGGGAATCCATTAAGTTAATTCGGTTGCCCCTCTCCTCCAATGATGATGCATGGGTTTAGGAAATGGAGATTAATGAGTATGTTGCTACAAGTAGTGCTTAGTTATTTCTTAGAAGTCGTAACCTTCACGAGCTTAGCAATTATGTCCCTTGCCTAGTCTATGGCAACTTAAGCTGCCTCCAAAAGTTCTGAACTTCCTTTGAAATCTTCTACATAATAGATTACCTACCAGATCCTATTTGTGGCATATTGGTCTTCTTAATATCTTTGTTTGTCCTTTGTGTCCGTCTAATACTACTAATGAGACTATTGAACACATTTTTTTTCTTATGCCCTTATATTAATTCAGTTTGGTCCATTCTTCAATCTTGAACTGATTTTTCGTAAAATAATCAAAATTCTTGGTTGAATGGAGGTTGGCTCAGGTTGCCCAATAGCCCGGCTAGGACTCTGTCTATTAAGACTCTAATTGTTATTACCTATTGGTTTACTTGGTACGTTAAAAATGAGATGATATATCTTATTAGGTGGCATTCTCCTCTTAATCTCATGCTCAAAATAATTTCATTTGCTTGTCGGTTTAATAAAACTCAAGCTCCTGAGAAAATTTCAATTTACGTTCTAATTCTAATTTACTTAATTGGATTCCCTCGGATGGAAACTGGATTAAATTAAACTGTGATAGCTCTTTTTTAAACTCACAAGCTGGCATTGGCTTTATTGTTAGGAACAATTTGGGTGACTACATTTACTTTGCTAATCAGTATTCTGATTCTATCATTTCACCGGCTTTTGTAGAAGCTCTTTCTATCCTACGTGCCATCCAGTTTGCTCATCGAAAGTTTGACTTGGTCATTATTGAATCTGATTGATGGTTGGTTATTCAGGCTATTCAAGATCAATGTACAGTAGTCCCTTTGAAGCTGCAGCACATTGTATCTCAATTTCAATCATTAGCCTATAGAGAATGTAATAAAGCCGCTCATTGGGCGGCAAATCGAGCACGTAGTCTTAAAGAGTCCAAAGTATGGACTTCTATTCGACTCCCGGAGCTCAATAATATTTTTTTACCAGGACTGCTCTAGTCCTTCCCATACGTAGTTAATGAACTTTTTATTTTTTAGGTAAAAAAAAAATTATATTTTTTTCATTTACATAAATCAAAAATTATTTTTTGTTAATTTAATTTTAAAATCTAAGGCGGTTCCATTTAGCTGCTTTTTTTCTTCAGGTATTAGCAAATTGATAATTAGAGTGATCATGTGCGAGCTGAGTAGGAAGCATAGGAATGCAAAGTTCGAAGCTTAGGTTTGTTTCTATTGGGACTGGTCCTTTTGGAATTCCCAATTATAGAGTTTCTATGTTTGTTTTTTAACTAGCTATCCACGTTTATCAGTTTATTGGATAATGATTTGTTTTTTAGTTCTGAATGTTTAGCTCTCCAACAATACTTTTAACTTCATCTTTCGTTTTTGCTGAATCAAGAGATCTGCTACGAATTTGGTTAAGGTTATAACCCTAAATCTAAAGATATCTTATCATCTCAAATTAAAAAAAGAAAGAAGGTATCTTTTCATCTCTGATTAAACTAATGTAGCTTTTCTTTTTTTTTGGAGATTGAATTAATTGCATATTTTTGTTTATAGGAGATATTGTGGATTGGTTGTGATATTGTCTTCTTGAGAAAAAAAATGTATTAGCGTATGATTAAGAGCAGTTGCTACCGAATGGTTGCTTGTCTTAAATTTCATTCTTACTTTAATACTCCCCGGGAATATTCAAGGATTGATTTTTTCAATGGTTTGGATGAAATGAAATGTCTATTTGTAAAAATTTCCTGCTACAAAAATGGTAGATGTTTCTTTGAGTACAATATTGCCTTCATGAATCATGAAATAATTGTGGTTGACTAATTATCTTGGTTTGGTTTGGTTTGGGATCTCAGTCCATGGAGTGGTCTGCTGCAAGCTTTTCATTTATAATTTGTTTATTTACTTCTGTAGTTTATCAGGAGATGTTGTCTCAAGCTTAGGAGTGAACTCCAAAAGCGCTAGCAGGGACAGAAAGAAGTTGAGTGGTTCAAGCAGTAACGGGTTTGCAGCATCTGTGCCTCCGACACCTAGTAGTGAAGATGATATCTTGCAGTCAGTGAATGTAATGAGTTTTACGTTCAATGAACTGAAGACAGTATAGTAATATAGGGGTATATTTGTAAATATACTCTTACATAAGCACTTTTGTGTAAATTGTTATAGTATAGTAATAAAAGGAGGATTAATAGAAAGGTGACTAACCCTACAGGTTAATCACTCTTTTTTCATCTTCCACAAAACAACTTGGTATTAGAGCCGCCGTACACACATCCTGAAGTGCTTGGAAATCCAAAAAATTATTCTGCACCTGCGGCGTCCGGATTCCTTAGCCGCGCCTGCCGCTGCATCAAGCAACGCGCTGCGAGATGCACGCGCCCCAAGCGGTGCACGGCGCACCAAGTGCCGTAAGGCAGCGCACCATCACCAAGCAGCGCAAGGCAGTGTCCTTCAAGCAGATTTTTTTTCTTCACATCGAGCGACACGCGTACCGAGGAGCTAGCTTTAGGCAGCACGGGTATACATCCTATATTTGATTCAAATTTACTTCTCTCATTTGAAAGGTGACAACAACTATATTCTACAAAGTTAGCTTATATATATTTTATTTTTCGAAATCTGTGCAATGAGATGAAGAAAAATCTAAGCCTTTAAAGATTTAATTTGATGCTATAATTATCTTGTAGATTCGGGATTTCGTTCGAAATTCCCTCTCTTCAGAATAGCCCTATGAAATTAGATGGATCATCTACTTATTTAATGTGGACTCGAAGTGTGCGACTGTTTATTAGAGCCCGTCGTCTTGAGGGGTATCTCACTGGGAGTAAAGTACAGTTAGCAAATGGAAACAATGCACATTGGGAGTCAGAGAACTCTCTTGTTATGTCTTGGCTTCTAAACTATATGACTCAGGATATCGGTCAGGGATTCACATTTTTCAATACAACCAACGAAATTTGGGAAGCTATTTCACCAACCTACTCTCAAATAGGGAATTCAGTGCAAGCTTATGAGATTTAGTATAAAATTCGTCAAATAAGACAAAGTAATATGTTAGTTACTGCTTATGTGGCTAAGCTTAGACAATTGTGGTCTGAGTTGGACTTTTATCGTCCATTCAAGGCCTTACATGCTGAGGATGCAGTTCTACACAAAAAGTACATAGAAGAAGAACGCTTATTTGATTTTTTGGCAGGGCTGAATTCAGAATTTGACTCCATTAGAACACAAATTCTTAGGAGAGGATATACGTTGCCTACACTTCAGCAAGTTTTTTCCATTGTTCAAAGTGAGGAGACTCTGAGAAGGATTATGGTGGAGCCTAATAACTCAATAGTACCATCACATCGATCTGCATTAGTAGTTCAGCCTCGTGAAAGAACTGAAAGAGAACAAATGAAGTGTGATCATTGTCATAGGCCTGGTCACATTAAAGATACATGTTGGCAGTTACATGGTAGACCTCGAGGAGGTGGACTTGGCGGATGTCGTGGTGGAAGATTTGGGAGTCGAACTAATCATTTCGTTGATAACTCCTCAATGTCAGCTGAAGTGTTAGAGACTTTCAAATAGCTCATGGCAAAGCTTGCCGCCGTTCACACATCCTGAAGTACTTGGAAATCCAAAAAAAAATTTTGCACCTGCGGCGTGCGGGTTCCTTAGTCGCGCTTGCCGTTGCATCAGGCAACGCGCTGCAAGACACACGCGCCCCAAGCGGCGTACGACGCACCAAGTGCCGCAAGGCAGCGCACCTTCACCAAGCAACACAAGGCAGTGTCCTTCAAACGCAAATTTCTTTTCTTCACATCGGGCGACATGCGTACCGAGGAGCTAGCTTTTGGCAGCACGGGTATTGATCCTATATTTTGCTTCAAATTTCCTTCTCTCATTTGAAAGGTGACAACAACTTTATTCTACAAAGTCAGCTTATATATATTTTATTTTTTGAAATCTGTGCAATGAGATGAAGAAAAATCTAAACCTTTAAAGATTTAATTTGATACTATAATTATCTTGTAGATCTGGGATTTCGTTCGAAATTCGCTCTCTTAAGATCAGCCCTATGAAATTAGATGGATCATCTACTTATTTAATGTGGACTCGAGGTGTGCGACTGTTTATTAGAGCCCATGGTCTTGAGGGGTATCTCACCGGGAGTGAAGTACAGTCAGCAAATGGAGACAATGCACATTGGGAGTCAGACAACTCTCTTATTATGTCTTGGCTTCTAAACTCTATGACTTTGGAGATTGGTCAGGGATTCATATTTTTCAATACAGCCAACTAAATTTGGGAATCTGTTTCACAAACTTACTCTCAGATAGGGAATTCTGTGCAAGCTATGAGATTCAGTGTAAAATTCATCAAGTAAGACAAAGTAATATATCAGTTACTGCTTATGTGGCTGAGCTTAGACGATTGTGGTCTGAGTTAGACTTTTATCGTCCATTCAAGGCCTTACATGCTGAGGATGCAGTTCTACACAAAAAGTACATAGAAGAAGAACGCTTATTTGATTTTTTGGTAGGGATGAATTCAGAATTTGACTCCATTAGAACACAAATTCTTAGGAGAGGATATACGTTGCCTACACTTCAGCAAGTTTTTTCCATTGTTCAAAGTGAGGAGACTCGGAGAAGGATTATGGTGGAGCCTAATAACTCACCAGTACCATCACATCGATCTGCACTAGTAGTTTAGTCTCGTGAAAGAACTTAAAGAGAACAAATGAAGTGTGATCATTGTCATAGGGCTGGTCACATTAAAGATACATGTTGGCAGTTACATGGTAGACCTCGAGGAGGTGGACTTGGCGGATGTCGTGGTGGAAGATTTGGGAGTCGAACTAATCATTTCGTTGATAACTCATCAATGTCAGCTGAAGTGTTAGAGACTTTGAAATAGCTCATGGCAAAGCTTGATCCCTCCTCTACTGGAGAGACCTCCTCCTCCACCGGTTCAGCTAGTCAACCTTCTTCTTCCATACACCACTCTCATTTTGCACAATTAGGTATTCTACATAGTGCATTAAATTGTACTCAGTTTTCACCATCATCCTCGATTATAGATTCGGGTGCATAAATCATATGACGGGTTCCTCTAGTTTCTTTATTTCATATTTTCCCTGTTCAGGTAGAGATAAAGTTCGTATAGCTGATGGTTCTTTTGCCCCTATTTCTGGAAAAGGTCCAATCACTATTGCTCCATCTCTACATTTATCGTTAGTCTTATGTGTTCCTCGTTTTCCTAACAACCTCTTATCAATTAGTTCAATCACCAAGGCTCTCAACGGTATAGTAACATTCTTCCCTACTCATTGTTTGTTTCAGAAGAAGCTTGTGACGAAGGAGACGATTGGATCTGGTAGAATGCATGATGGTCTCTATCACCTGGATAATCCTAGCAGTCCCAATGAAGTCGGACATATGGTCTCTTTGCAACAAGTGCACTAGAGGAATTGCAGTTACATCATCGTCGATTTGGTCATTTATCCTTTTCAGTTTTAGCTAGGCAGTTTTATTTCTCTCTACAAATTATGCAATAAAGATCATTTGATTTGTTATGCCTGTGAGTATGCTAAACATACAAGTAGTATCTATTCTGCTTATGGAAATCATAGTCAATCTCCATTTGATGTTATTCACACTGATGTTTGGGGACCCTGCCGTGTTACTTCTCTTTCTGGGCATAAATGGTTCATTACCGTTATTGATTGTTTAGTCGAACAACTTGGGTTTATTTGTTAAAGAGTAAAGATGAAGTGTTGCGATGTTTTAAAGCATTTCACATGATGATAGAAACTCCAATCAATACCAAAATCAAAATCCTTCGCTCAGATAATGGTACATAATACACTAGCAAAGAGTTCCTGGACTACATGTTAGCTAATGGGATTCTTCATCAAACCACTCGTGTTGATACACCTACTAAAAATGGTGTGGCAGAAAGAAAGAATCGTCACCTATTGGAAGTCACTCGATCTTTACTCTTTACCATGAGCATGCCAAAGTCTTTTTGGAGAGAAGCCTTTTTGACAGCTGCTTATTTAATTAATCGCATGCCGCTTCGGACCTTGGAGCTCAAGTCACCGACCACTTGAATGTCTTATTGGAGATACGACTTTCATTGTACCTCCTAAGATATTTGGGTGTGTTTGTTTTGTACGTGATCATCGCCCCTCACTTGGTAAATTTGAACATCGTTCCTTGAAATGTGTATTTGTTTGATATTTAGCTACTAAAAAAGGTTACAAGTGTTATTTCCCACCTCAAAAGAAGATGTTTGTGACTATGGATGTAACCCTCATAGAGACAGAGGCATACTATTTATCCTATTAGAATTTGATAAATATTGTCCCTCCATCTCCCTCCACAATATCAGATGAGTTCCTATACTCACCATATTCATGTACCGAGATACCACATTGTGAGGGGGAGTCATCTAGAGTTCAAGAAAAGCGGCACATAGTTGCAATTTTCATCTGTAAGGATATTTGAGTACCAAAAGTGATGCGTACAGCTTTGGAGTTGTTCATCTAGAGATGTTGTCTGGCCGACGTGCCATAGACAAGAACCAACCACGTGGAGAGCACAATCTAGTGGACTAGGCAAGGCCTAATCTTACTATCTTACTAGCAAGCGAAAGATCGATCTTCCGCATCCTGGATGCACGATTGGACGGGCAGTATTCACTGGAAGGAGCACAAAAGGTTGTTGTTCTCGCACTCCATTGCTTATCAACGGAACCAAGGTACAGGCCAACAATGGATCAAGTGGTGTCTGCACTAGAATAGCGTCAGGATGCCAAAGACATGAGAAGAAATCCACGGTATGAACAAAAGACAAATGGCCAAAGCATTGGTGGCAATTCAAGCAGGTTGGTTAAGAGGAGATCATAAGAAATTGTCAAAGGAGAGGATGCTCATCCTACGCTCTCAGCTTCCCCACTTCACACTACGTGAAGAGAAGTCTCATGTGATGCAACTTCGGATGGAAATAGTAGAGAAAAAAAAGGAAAACATAAAGCTGTACATGCAAGCTCAATATCTTTTCGTACAGATTTCCTTGTTTTGGATCATCTTGTTGACATTATTGTTCATATATTATATATATATATATATCACTTTTTACACTCAAGTCAATTGTCCAATTAAAAGTTCATATCAAGGACAGCTGATGTTACAATGATTGAAGGTTCCTGCTAAAATGTGGCCGTTAAATTTGACCATATATTATTGACATCTAGTGTCTCAAAATTAGTGAACAAAGACAATGAAAAGATCTTGAAGTCAAATTATTGATAGATGCCGAACTTTTAGGCAACTTATTTATAGCTTTCTTTTACTGTTTGAACAATTAAAGGTATTGTTTATGTGTCTAAGGCAAATTGTTGTGTGATCAAGTTAGAAAACAAAGATCTTAAACAACTCAAATGCATCAATTTTTCTTCAATTTCACCTTTATATAATTCTATTGTTGTTCAAAATTGAAGTGCCTCAAAATATAGCTTCCCTTTTACCAAGTTTGGGTACCAATCTATCCAATTTTGGATAGATTGGAGTATCTTGTGAAACAAAGGGGAAAAAAAGAGATCGAACATCAATCTATCCACCTTGGATATGCTTGGAATGGAAACCTAAATTGGATTTAGATCAGGTCGAATAATCGGATTTTGAATTTTATTATCATCTCTAATTTAAGACATTAAGATCTAATATTTTATGTATTGTATTAAAAAAATGAGATAATTTTATCCTCATATTTGTATTAAATGCTGAATTTATACTTTATATTGTTGATATTGTAAAATTAATTGAAAATCCAAATATGTTAACCGTGACCATTGTATCAAGATTTGATATCAATTTTAATTGGCATAAGCAATCGAATTAACTTTCAAAAAACAATCAATTGTCATGCCTATATCTTTTTCTTTTTTTTTTCTTATTTATCTTTATTTGTTGGTCTGATTTGAAATTTGGTAATTTGGATCATTGTAATGCAGTGCGAAACTATTTTGGTCTAAACATCCCTATTTGTCCATTGATTCATTAGATTTGAAATTTGTTCAATTAAATTAATTTAATGATATATATAAAAATGTTTGTAGGATTATTTTGATGCGGTTAATTTAAAAATAAGTGGATATCATTTTATCATTTTACGGATGACTTGATGAATAGCCCATATATCTAGTATTCTCATTTATTAGTCCCACATTACTTGCTGCTTATCTGGAATGTATTACCTATGTTGTCTCTATTTGGTCAAGAGGCACGACCTTACTTGAACATGATATGTTCTATAGGCTCGTACAATTGTATCCTTGAGTGTAAAGGAGACAGACAATTCAATCTGGTTGATGAACAATGACCACGTGATCAGAACGTGATTAATGGCTCAAATTCCTAGGGGATTGAAGCCATAGATTATCGTTCCAAGATTTCGCCTTTCACGGGTGCATCAAGAAGGCTGCTGGACGTCAAACCAATGGATGTCAACGTCCCAGCAACATCTTCTTCTTGTTTATCTTGTTTATCCTCCTCGACGCAATCGACACAATCTTTTCATGGGATGATGTTCTTTTCTGAATTCGTTGTCAATGCCGATGGGAAGGTAGGTCCGGAGGGCCCAGCAAGAAGGTTGCAAGATGAGAACATGGCCTTGCATTCTTCGCTATCTTCCCCTCCGACCGTCTTCTTTTTTGATTTCCAAGAATACGATGTAAATCAAGAACACCCCTGCGAGAGGGCAAATGAAAATTCCAAGTTTGTGCCTTCATCCGGCACGGGGAGAAGGTTGTTGGATGTCAGCTCGAACATGGATGTGGACGTCCCGTGGCCGAGTGGATATTGCCATCGTCATCCGACGGAAAACACAACTTTGCGTGCAGGGAGGGAAACAAAGAGGGGTAGAGGGCTGCATCCGCACTGACGGAGGAAGAAGAGGATCCTATGCTAGTTTGCTTCCTTTAATTAATTTTGATTGACTTCAAGAACCGCATAAGAAACTTAAACTTTTGATGTCTCATGATTTGCTGAATGAATGAATGGATTGGAACTCAAATCTAATTTTCTGTTATGATACTCCTTGGAAGCACAAAAATGATGTGATTTTTTTCTGATAAGTCTAAAGGTAAGGTATTACCTTTGTGATTTGTGGATTTTAGGCTGAATTTAAGTTCCAATCTATTCATTCATTCATTTAGCAAATCATGAGACATCAAAAGTTTAAGTTTCTTATGCGGTTCTTGAAGTCAAACAAAATTAATTAAAGGCAGCAGACTAGCATAGGATCCTCTTCTTCCTCCGTCAGTGCGGATGCAGCCCTCTACCCCTCTTTGTTTCCCTCCCTGCACGCAAAGTTGTGTTTTCCGTCGAATGACAAAGGCAATATCCACTCGGCAACAGGACGTCCACATCCATGTCCGAGCTGACATCCAGCAACCTTCTCCCCACGCCGGATAAGGGCACAAACGTGGAATTTTCTTTCGCCCTCTCGCCGGCGTGTTCTTGATTTACGTCGTATTCTTGGAAATCAGAAAAGAAGACTGTCAGAGAGGAAGATAGCGAAGAATGCAAGGCCACGTTCGCATCTTGCAACCTTCTTGCTGCGCCCTCCGGACCAACCTTCCCGTCGGCATTGACAAACGAATTTTGAAAAGAACGTCATCCCATGGAAAGATTTGGCGATTGCGTCGAGGAGGATAAACTGGATAAACAAGAAGAAGATGCTGCTGGGACGTCGACATCCATCGGTTCGGCGTCCAACAGCCTTCTTGCTGCGCCCGTGAGGAGGATAAACATGAAGAAGGCCTTCGTCTTTCGCTTCTAAAAGAAGCACAATTAACGTATTTTGCATATACCAATTTTCTCCAATTTAAAAGAGAGATACGCTTAATAAAATTTGTAGGAATATATACAGTTAAATTTAACTAGTACTAGATACATGTAGAAACTACGGTGTAAAAACGATCAGATCAGCTTCTGACATGTGTTTCCGACACGATAATTTCAAGTTGAAAAACCAACTTAACCCAACTTCGGAAAAAGAAGCAATGACCTATTTTGTGTTGGAGCGAGCTCTAAGGATCTTTTCTGCATCAATTTTTTAATTTTTTTAATACTTTTTTTTATCTTTAACAAAGTTCAATAGTATCTAATCAAATTGAAACGAACCAAACTAAGTACAATTTGGAAAATTTATATTCTAATTTTCAAAATCACATAGTATATTATTAATTTTTTAAAACATTATTCAAGCTTTTTTAGATCTGCAATGAGAACTCCAAACTGATCCAAATAAACTTGGAAAAAAACCCTGAAATCAAAGCAACCCCCAAAGTATCTAGAGCTGGATCATGTCAGTTTTTGTTTTGTTTTGTTTCTTTTTGGCACAATCTGCTTTTAAACATTTAACAAGTAGATATAATGAATTTAATGACTGATAAAAGAAAAGCTAGTACAAGAGTCGTCCTTGTTGATCTTTAAAAAAAATGAGACGAGAATAATTGTCAAACTACTAAAAATTAGTAGACCCGGAAAACAAATAGATACCACCATGTTCATTAAACATATAAAGATGATCATCTATAAATTCATCATATGACAAAATCTTCAGCAGCATAAAATATATTAGGTACAAAATTGTGGTTTTCATCAGAGATCACAATGGGTAGGTACCAAGTCTGGAGAGGGGAAACAAACAGGGAAGGAGAAGTTGGATGCCTTCTTTCGTTGTACAAATGCCACCACTCTGTTTAGCAAGTTTAGGCCAAAAACTGTTTCTTCGCAATTGATTTTGATTGTGATATTCAATGGTTCTGAGAACTTGCCCTCAGCCAAGATAGTAAACAAGACTGGCTTTGAGCTACTCAATAATTGCCCACTGAAACGGGAGCACAAACCGGATGCATCATCAATGTTAAAAGAAACTGGGATGTCGGCACTCACAAGGGAAACATTAGAATTGCTTAGAACCTTAGATGCTAGAATTTTAGAAACTAGAATAATTTTATCCGAATCAAATGAATTGTCAATCTTCTCCATGTGATCCTTGAATATGCACCTGTTACATAATTTTGGAATATTAGCTAAACTTAATACAGCAGGGAAAGAAAGTATGATAGCTGAAAAAGTGGCATTTTAATTTCATACAAACTATAAACTTTTTCTATTTCAATACTGAGAAATGCTTTGTCATTCTATGTTTTCTATGTTCCAGGTAATCACACTATAAGACTACGCCATCCTCTATCGTAACCTAATTATTAGGTAAATCATCTAACTCTTTCCATTGCCCAAGAATACCAAAATAATGGCATTGTCAAGCAAAAGATTTTATAACCTGTTACAATCCCGTTGATATATGAACCAGCAGTATCGTGATATTTCTATATGTGCACATGAAAGAAGTGTATATTTGTATGTCTGAAGTGATCCACAAGGGCAGTAATATGAAATATGAGGGCACATCTATACCATGCGGTTAGACATTTTGTGAGATATGAATATTACTGACACTTGCATTTTGTCGAAAACTTTTTCCCATTGCATAACACAGCTAACTTGAATGGCAAAAGATGATGATGAAAACACACTTGAATGACTTTCTTCACCCTTTGACTTGGATCTAAGGATGCAATCTCTTCAAAAGAAAGCAAAGCTGGTATATTATCTGTTGATGGTGGGCTATGGAAGAAAAAAATGGAACATGTGAGTTTATAAAAGTAATATGAGCAACAAAAAATTCCACAAGATGTAATTACTACTAGACTGAAAATAAGAGTCCAAATCAAATAGTGCAAAGAAAATGATGAGAAATGGGGCAGATAAATAACTTTCAGGTTCTCCCATCACTTGATCTGAAGATTCCACACCCAAAGTAGACTCCCCATCTTTCAATGCTATATTTACTAATGGTTCAGAAGAGCAGTTCTCGAGAAAAACTTCAAGAAGTACTAAGATTGGGGATATAGTTGAAATTTCATATGAAAATGCATATTCTACTCTCAAGCCATTGCCAGTTGTAGGATGGAGAAGAGTGTGGAGCATTGGTCTAACAGTACAATTAAGATTGTTAATTGATATTCTGCCAGAAGAAGGCTGTGGATGCTTTTTTACTGAAGTAGAAGCTGGTTGCTCATCCAGCCATGATACCAGTGCTGACTTAGACATCGACTCTGCCAAATCTGTAGAGATGAATGAAGACAAATTTCCCTTGGAACTTTGACTTGCAAGATCGTAATCAACGCTAGCATCAGAAACATTAATTAGGGCTTTTTCTTTGTCTGGTTGGTGGCACTTAATTTGAATCCTGCAAGTGTCAATAATTTTAAAAAATAAACCTCAGCTAAATCAATTTAGTCTGCATGTTCGGCATGGGTGAAATAGTCTAGTTCACCCGTCTACATGCAAGTGGAAGTGTTAATACTTAACAATATAAATGAATAGATTGTGCTCCTTTTTAATAGCTTAAGATTTGGGGAAAGTTGGAAATTTTATCAAAGTAAACAATGACAAAGATTAAACAACCAAAGACAACAACAAAATGGGAGAATCATACAATACAATAGTAAATAAAATTTCAAGATTGTTATCTCCAAATCAAACAGATTGCAAAAAAGAACAAAATTATCCAACTGTAGATATCAATACAGATAATAGACTGTCATGCTAAATCCTAAATATGACGGGAACAAATAATCCACTCAAGTGTAACACTAAGACAACAAATCCAACTAGTTTTGTCCACATATCAACTGTTTCCAACTAAATAATTATCTTAGGTCCATAAAACATTTATCCACAAGCACAGATCAGATCAGATCAGATCAGATCCAATCCAAGTAATTGATTAAGAGTTATAGTCTGTAAGAAAAAAAAAACAATAAGGGGGAAATAAATGACAACTCTAGGCTGAAGGATTTAGAAACAACTGCACCAATATAGCAAACATAATATCCCAGTGGGATTCATGAAATAACAAGGGAAAACAAGTGAAGCTTCTAATGCTTAAGCCAGATGGCAGATGAAATATCTCAGTGGCATCATAACTAGTGTTTATGAACTGAACTCATCAAGGAATGGTCTGAAAAGTAGAATGATAATCCAGCTAGCTACCTTCTCATAACTAGTTGGATCTTGCTTATGAACGTGTTTTTGGTATGGCCGAGAAAGTTCATAAGGGAATTAAATTCATGGGAAGTAATGAAGTATAAGAAGCTACAGGAACTAACCTATTGTGTTAACCAAAAGTTACCTTAGTGTACTGCAATCAAAATTTAATTTGAAACCCAATTCACCATTATGATACTTATTTGTGACAAGCCCCAGCTGGCTCAATTCAGGTCATGTTTTTAGGTCTAGTTGGATTTGATCCAAAACTAAAACTAGCCCCCAACTTGAAATATCCTTAGTGTACACGTCTATTTTTCAGAATTTCCAACATAAATTCTTTAAAGATAAATTATTCCAACATTTAAACTTGATATCTTGTTCAACATCTGTAGTAAAATATTTTAGATTATTATTCAAGATTTTTGATCTCTTAGTAATACTGTTTCTCTTAACTTTATAATTTTGTTTCCTTGGTACAGAATGATAATTCTTATCACTCATTTAATTTAGGATCTTCAAGATAATTGTATAAACTTTTGAAAGATATGTAATTTAAGTTACTGTAAAACTGGATTCAATTGGGAACTACTATAAGATAGCTTTAGGTATTATATTCTGCAGCTGTATACCTAAACATGGATTGAGTCCATCTATTTGAATCTTATTTTATATAGTGTGCAAGTCTCTCTCCTTCCAGTTTTTCAGTTGAATGCTGCTTTCTTATTTTTCACATTTACAGTCATCACAAAATCTGCAGATGCACAGAGAATGGAAGTATCATCCGCAAAATCCTCACAGTATTCTCTTTCCGTTGTGCTCATAAAATTAGTCATATAACTGTTTATTACTTTATTTGGTTGCTGATATTAGTAACTGGCAGCAATTCATTTCACTCAATCCCACTAGATTGACATGTTACTTCATTGCACTGCTAAATTTTACAAGGTTAGCAATGTATTGGCTCTTTGCTGGAATTACTAAATGACTTATAGGAGCCATTTTAATCATGTGTACAACAGTGCTAGAAGTAAAGGTAAGCATGCATACAAGACGCTGTAAGCATGAATTACTAACCCATCTTGTTTCTCTTGTTTACAAGCTGGTATTCCTGATATGACATATTTACTGCATCTGTTTCAACATTAAAACAGAGGAATGGGTAATTTGTGATCTCTTAATTTCACAATACTTTGCTATAGAAAATGTGCATAACTTAGGTATAGAAAATGCTGATTAACTGGAAGAGATATCCTGAATTCCAACTCGTCATCGAGCACCAAACAGGTCCCTTGTATGTTCATTTTTCATTTTGTGCACTAATCACATTCTTGGCTGAAGATTAAAGATTAGAACATCCAATCAAGGGTTTGAAGCTAAGATTAGAACATCCAAGAAATGCCTAAAATCCAAGAATTAGAACATCCAAGAAATGCCTCGTTTGAAGATAAGATTGAATCGTGTTGATCAGCCTTTGTGGGGAAGTCATGAGTTCATTCCTATATCTTAATCTTCACCAAGTTACAGAAAATCCAAGAAAATATTCTAACCAAGAAATTACAGAAAATATAATGTACACCTCCCTGGAATGCCGTGCTTCTTCCTCCGTCTCTCCGGATGAAGCCCTACCCCTTTTCGTTCCCCTCCCTGCAGCTGTGACGTCATTCATCCTCCTCGCAATGCCGGTAAACGGAATCAGTTTCTGCGCTGCCGCCTTTTCTTGCTGATCGCCGAGGAACTCAGAAAAGAACACGATGTTTTGCGTCGGCTGATGATGGCAAGATCCGCTCGGCAGAGAAGAAGGGCTCGCCACGTCCACATCCCAGTCTTCGTCGTCCAGCAATCTTCTCCCCACGCCGGTGAAGGGCACATTATCTTTCACCCTCTCGCCGCGTTCTTGGTCCACGCCATTGACGAAATCGGAAAAGAACACGGGCTTACCTGTAATCCGACGGCACCGACTGCTCGGGGGAGAGGAAGATAATGTAGAACGCATGACGACGTCTGGTTCTTGCAACGTTCTTGCTGCGCCGGTGAAGGGTGCATACGAATCCAACGCTCCCTTCTCGTTGCCGTTGTCGAAATCAGAAAAGAATAAGAGACGATGGGAAGATCGGCTCGGGGAAGAAGAAGAAGACGACGAGGGACGAGGCGGGGACATCTATGTCCATGGCTTCATCATCCTGCAATCTTCTCGCTACCCCGGTGGATGGTGCAAACTTGGAATCCATGAGAGTGGAGATCGAGATCACCCTCTCTTGCAATCTGTGTGAGGCACGCCGGAATCGGAACCCCAATCTCATGGGAGTGAAGCGAAGGCGAAGGTGAAGAAAGGGCGAACTCGAAACAGAAGAAATTAGTATTATTTTTCACTAATATATATAATGGGGAGTTAAACGGAGAAATTAGTATTATTTTTTATTAATATAAAGGGTAATGCATTTCTTTTCGAATAAATTATATGGGTCTCCGATATGCATGACACGTCACAGTCCACCACGAAGAGATGTGATTTCCAATTGCTTGGCCATGTAATTCTATAAGATATTTGACCGATGACTAATTTGCTGATGATTCAGATTCCAGAATCTTTTATTTACTTACTGGTTTAGCACTCATGCACAGTTACTTATATTTGTAGGCTAAGTGAATCAATTTTACTATGTTTGCAGGTCCAAGTCCATGACAAAAGGAATCGGAGTCGGGAAGGTGGTGACGTCGACGAGCAATCGAATCATTGAACTGATGGCCGACGAGGCAGCAACGAAGGCATAGACATTGCGGCACGAGGTCCCTAGTCGCGGACTTCGACTCACATAGACGCGGAGACACACATGTCTAAGTCATTAAAGAGAAACTCATTTTGACTGTATTAACACTCTTATAATGGCAGAGATCATCTCATAAGAATTTCCAACTGAGTACTACTTCGCCCCTTTTAAAGTCAAGCTCAGGTTGTGCATCAACAATTTTACTGCTTTGTTGAAACCCAGAGACAATTGGTTCAGGATAGGATTTATGCTTCGTGGATAAGGGCAGCACCCAATTGGTGGGACATCAGCTTTACCAAATTTCCTTGCTCCAAGATTATATAACGTCTTCCATGTTAATAATATGTAATCAGCAATAAGTAGATAGAACATAAATATTGCATTAATGAGAATAAAATTTTACTATGTTTTTTAGCAAAAGGAACCGATGGTCGAGAAGGTGGTGACGGGCGACGAACGATCGAATAATTGAATCGATGGTCGGCGAGGCAGCGACGAAAGCATAAACATTGCGGCACGAGGTCCCCAGTCACGACTCAGACTCACATAGACGTGGAGGAAGGCACACCTGTTGGTTTATGTACAAGTGGTCTGCGGAGGAAAGTCGTCGCTGATAATTTTCTTAGTTTATGTATTTCAGCAAACCGGTTGGTTTTATAAATTGTACAAGTTTTGTGGTATTTTTTATAGTTGTCAAGGTTGGGTTAGGCTGTAGAGTACGGGTGGTACTCTGGCCGGTCATGTCCGGGTTGGGGTGTGTCCGGGTTTGGGGTGTGACACGTGCACAAAACTTCGACGTAGAGTTTAGGAGTTTCGGCGGAAAAATTTCGATGTTGACGTCGAAATAATTTTTTTTAAAAAAAATCTAAGTTTAAAAATTTCGACACTTGCTACAGGCGTTGAAGACTTTTCGACGCCTATTGCAGGCATTGAAACGCGTGTGGAGCGGGCTCACTAGCGTCCGCCCACACCGTCCGTGTTACGCCCCGCCTAAGTTTATTCCTAGAGAAAGGACCTCACCTAGGTGGAGCACAACCTACAACTAAACCACAAAATACACCAGAAAATCTCAACAAGAACAACTAAAATCTTCTTTTCAACAAGAAGTTCTCTAAACAAATGTTCAACATCAATCTAAATATAACTAAGAAAACAACTAAACAGCGGATGACATCTCCTCCTCCCGGACTCTAGCTACCCAACTTCAACTACCAACATACCTGCAAATTTGAAGCAACAACAAACAACGTCAACATGAAGATGAGTAGGAGTATCAATATGTCTAACAATAAGGACTACAATCATGATCTGATGATATTGTCAATTGCAACAATATACAACTTTGCAATTGAATGCAATATGTCAACAACAAGACACATTTTCACCTATCAACTAATGCAATTCATACCAATCAAGAGCACAATGGACAAATGGGTTTCCCACGCGCTTTCCCACCTCCGAGAGTGACACCTCAAGCCTGCTCCAGCAAGAGATCCGACTATCCATAAAGGTAGTCTGCCGACGTCTAACACATCGACGCCGAACACGCACCCGTGTGGTAAATAGGTGATCACCGGTGTCACTTGCCCAACACCTCGGGCAATAAATCAACAATGTCCAGGGCCTCCGCCCAATAAAAGATCAACAATGCAACATGACAACTAGATCTCACAAGATGAGAAATCACAACTGATCTACGAAGCTAACAATAATAAATGTTACAACAAACTATCAACTGAAGATGCAACCAAATAATTCAGGCTAGCAAATACAACTTATGACAACGTTAATACTACAATCGGCACCATGCTCAAATAACATTAATAAATAACAACTATAATCAGACTCATGCAATTATCAACATGGTATGTCCAACAAAATAATGCAACATG
Source organism: Canna indica (assembly GCA_034359265.1). Classification (NCBI taxonomy): domain Eukaryota; kingdom Viridiplantae; phylum Streptophyta; class Magnoliopsida; order Zingiberales; family Cannaceae; genus Canna; species Canna indica. Next base: position 70,974,105 of record CP136894.1, on the reverse strand, counting down.
AGATCAACGGATTACAGAAGCAATTCAAGCAAATAGAGACAAAGGCTAAAACCGTCATTTTACTCATTCAACATTCATCGGCTACAACAGAGTCAACTCACACCCAACACAACTATGTATACTCTAAATCACCACCGAACATAGAATACCACTATTCTATATTATTTAATTATTTATCAAATTAAAATAATAACTCATAACTATGAAATAACACTGAAACATAGAAAAGACCTACCAGATGAACTTTGATCATAGAAGCCCCCTCTAAAATAATATTTACAAAAAGGTCCCTATAATTTTCCAGGTCATAAAAGTTCGCCCGCACCGTCGTCGCGGTCTTGCGGGCGCACGAGCCAGCGGCCCTTGGCGAGCGCGCCGAGGGGCTTTGCCCAAGTGAAGGGGCGGGATATTTCCCGCCTCTGATTTTTTTTTAAAAAAAATAAAATTTTTCCCTCAGGTTCTCTTCTTTATATATATATATTTTTCTTTTCTTCTTCTTCTTATTCTTCTTTTCATCATCTTCTTTTTCTTCCTATCTTTTTTTCTTTCCCATTCTTTCTTCTTTCTCTTCTATTTTTCCTTCATCTAATTTTTCTTCTTCTTTTTTCAGGTTATCAAAATTTTTCAAGTCATCGAATTTTTTAGGTTACCATCTAATTTTTCAGGTTAAAAAATATTAATTAAATTGGATTGTGCCATATGATTATTTAATTATTTTAGTAAATTATAAATCAAAGATTAAATTTGAATTCAAATTGAGAAATTAACTATTTTAGGTTTGTTCGATATGATGGGTTAGTTAGTATACTTTTAAAAACACAATTCAATAGTACATTCAAATTATGTTTTTTATTCCCATGTTTCTATGTGGGAATCCATTAAGTTAATTCGGTTGCCCCTCTCCTCCAATGATGATGCATGGGTTTAGGAAATGGAGATTAATGAGTATGTTGCTACAAGTAGTGCTTAGTTGTTTCTTAGAAGTCGTAACCTTCACGAACTTAGCAATTATGTCCCTTACCTAGTCTATGGCCACTTAAGCTGCCTCCAAAAGTTCTGAACTTCCTTTGAAATCTTCTTAATATCTTTGTTTGTCCTTTGTGTCCGTCTAATACTACTAATGAGACTATTGAACACATTTTTTTTCTTATGCCCTTATATTAATTCAGTTTGGTCCATTCTTCAATCTTGAACTGATTTTCCGTAAAATAATCAGAATTCTTGGTTGAATGGAGGTTGGCTCAGGTTGCCCAATAGCCCGGCTGGGACTCTGTCTATTAAGACTCTAATTGTTATTACCTATTGGTTTACTTGGTACGTTAAAAATGAGATGATATATCTTATTAGGTGGCATTCTCCTCTTAATCTCATGCTCAAAATAATTTCATTTGCTTGTCGGTTTAATAAAACTCAAGCTCCTGAGAAAATTTCAATTTACGTTCTAATTCTAATTTACTTAATTGGATTCCCTCGGATGGAAACTGGATTAAATTAAACTGTGATAGCTCTTTTTTAAACTCACAAGCTGGCATTGGCTTTATTGTTAGGAACAATTTGGGTGACTACATTTACTTTGCTAATTAGTATTTTGATTCTATCATTTCACGGGCTTTTGCAGAAGCTCTTTCTATCCTACATGCCATCCAGTTTGCTCATCGAAAGTTTGACTTGGTCATTATTGAATCTGATTGATGGTTGGTTATTCAGGCTATTCAAGGTCAATGTACAGTAGTCCCTTCGAAGCTGCAACACATTGTATATCAATTTCAATCATTAGCCTATAGAGAATGTAATAAAGCCGCTCATTGGGCGGCAAATCGAGCACGTAGTCTTAAAGAGTCCAAAGTATGGACTTCTATTCGACTCCCGGAGCTCAATAATATTTTTTTACCAGGACTGCTCTAGTCCTTCCCATACGTAGTTAATGAACTTTTTATTTTTTAGGTAAAAAAAAATTATATTTTTTTCATTTACATAAATCAAAAATTATTTTTTGTTAATTTAATTTTAAAATCTACGGCGGTTCCATTTAGCTGCTTTTTTTCTTCGGGTATTAGCAAATTGATAATTAGAGTGATCATGTGCGAGCTAAGTAGGAAGCATAGGAATGCAAAGTTCGAAGCTTAGGTTTGTTTCTATTGGGACTGGTCCTTTTGGAATTCCCAAGTATAGAGTTTCTATGTTTGTTTTTTAACTAGCTATCCACGTTTATCAGTTTATTGGATAATGATTTGTTTTTTAGTTCTGAATGTTTAGCTCTCCAACAATACTTTTAACTTCATCTTTCGTTTTTGCTGAATCAAGAGATCTGCTACGAATTTGGTTAAGGTTATAACCCTAAATCTAAAGATATCTTATCATCTCAAATTAAAAAAAGAAAGAAGGTATCTTTTCATCTCTGATTAAACTAATGTAGCTTTTCTTTTTTTTGGAGATTGAATTAATTGCATATTTTTGTTTATAGGAGATATTGTGGATTGGTTGTGATATTGTCTTCTTGAGAAAAAAAATGTATTAGCGTATGATTAAGAGCAGTTGCTACCGAATGGTTGCTTGTCTTAAATTTCATTCTTACTTTAATACTCCCTGGGAATATTCAAGGATTGATTTTTTCAATGGTTTGGATGAAATGAAATGTCTATTTGTAAAAATTTCCTGCTACAAAAATGGTAGATGTTTCTTTGAGTACAATATTGCCTTCATGAATCATGAAATAATTGTGGTTGACTAATTATCTTGGTTTGGTTTGGTTTGGGATCTCGGTCCATGGAGTGGTCTGTTGCAAGCTTTTCATTTATAATTTGTTTATTTACTTTTTAGTTTATCAGGAGATGTTGTCTCAAGCTTAGGAGTGAACTCCAAAAGCGCTAGCAGGGACAGAAAGAAGTTGAGTGGTTCAAGCAGTAACGGGTTTGCAGCATCTGTGCCTCCGACACCTAGTAGTGAAGATGATATCTTGCAGTCAGTGAATGTAATGAGTTTTACGTTCAATGAACTGAAGACAGTATAGTAATATAGGGGTATATTTGTAAATATACTCTTACTTAAGGACTTTTGTGTAAATTGTTATAGTATAGAAATAAAAGCAGGATTAATAGAAAGGTGACTAACCCTACAGGTTAATCACTCTTTTTTCATCTTCCACAAAACAACTTGGTATTAGAGCCGCCGTTCACACATCCTGAAGTGCTTGGAAATCCAAAAAATTAATCTGCACCTGCGGCGTGCGGATTCCTTAGCTGCGCCTGCCGCTGCATCAAGCAACGCGCTGCGAGATGCACGCGCCCCAAGCGGTGCACGGCGCACCAAGTGCCGTAAGGCAGCGCACCATCACCAAGCAGTGCAAGGCAGTGTCCTTCAAGCAGATTTTTTTCTTCACATCGAGCGACACGCGTACCGAGGAGCTAGCTTTAGGCAGCACGGGTATACATCCTATATTTGATTCAAATTTAGTTCTCTCATTTGAAAGGTGACAACAACTATATTCTACAAAGTCAGCTTATATATATTTTATTTTTCGAAATCTGTGCAATGAGATGAAGAAAAATCTAAGCCTTTAAAGATTTAATTTGATGCTATAATTATCTTGTAGATCCGGGATTTCGTTCGAAATTCCCTCTCTTCAGAATAGCCCTATGAAATTAGATGGATCATCTACTTATTTAATGTGGACTCGAAGTGTGCGACTATTTATTAGAGCCCGTCGTCTTGAGGGGTATCTCACTGGGAGTAAAGTACAGTTAGCAAATGGAAACAATGCACATTGGGAGTCAGAGAACTCTCTTGTTATGTCTTGGCTTCTAAACTATATGACTCAGGATATCGGTCAGGGATTCACATTTTTCAATACAACCAACGAAATTTGGGAAGCTATTTCACCAACCTACTCTCAAATAGGGAATTCAGTGCAAGCTTATGAGATTTAGTGTAAAATTCGTCAAATAAGACAAAGTAATATATTAGTTACTACTTATGTGGCTGAGCTTAGACAATTGTGGTCTGAGTTGGACTTTTATCGTCCATTCAAGGCCTTACATGCTAAGGATGCAGTTCTACACAAAAAGTACATAAAAGAAGAACGCTTATTTGATTTTTTGGCAGGGCTGAATTCAGAATTTGACTCCATTAGAACACAAATTCTTAGGAGAGGATATACGTTGCCTACACTTCAGCAAGTTTTTTCCATTGTTCAAAGTGAGGAAACTCTGAGAAGGATTATGGTGGAGCCTAATAACTCAATAGTACCATCACATCGATCTGCACTAGTAGTTCAGCCTCGTGAAAGAACTGAAAGAGAACAAATGAAGTGTGATCATTGTCATAGGCCTGGTCACATTAAAGATACATGTTGGCAGTTACATGGTACACCTCGAGGAGGTGGACTTGGCGGATGTCGTGGTGGAAGATTTGGAAGTCGAACTAATCATTTCGTTGATAACTCCTCAATGTCAGCTGAAGTGTTAGAGACTTTCAAATAACTCATGGCAAAGCTTGCCGCCGTTCACACATCGTGAAGTGCTTGGAAATTCAAAAAATTATTCTGCACCTGCGGCGTGCGGGTTCCTTAGTCGCGCTTGCCGTTGCATCAGGCAACGCGCTGCAAGACACACGCGCCCCAAGCGGCGCACGACGCACCAAGTGCCGCAAGGCAGCGCACCTTCACCAAGCAACACAAGGCAGTGTCCTTCAAATGCAAATTTCTTTTCTTCACATCGGGCGACATGCGTACCGAGGAGCTAGCTTTAGGCAGCACGGGTATAGATCCTATATTTTGCTTCAAATTTCCTTCTCTCATTTGAAAGGTGACAACAACTTTATTGTACAAAGTCAGCTTATATATATTTTATTTTTTGAAATCTGTGCAATGAGATGAAGAAAAATCTAAACCTTTAAAGATTTAATTTGATGCTATAATTATCTTGTAGATCCGGGATTTCGTTCGAAATTCCCTCTCTTAAGATCAGCCCTATGAAATTAGATGGATCATCTACTTATTTAATGTGGACTCGAGGTGTGCGACTGTTTATTAGAGCCCATGGTCTTGAGGGGTATCTCACCGGGAGTAAAGTACAGTCAGCAAATGGAGACAATGCACATTGGGAGTCAGACAACTCTCTTATTATGTATTGGCTTCTAAACTCTATGACTTTGGAGATTGGTCAGGGATTCACATTTTTCAATACAACCAACGAAATTTGGGAATCTGTTTCACAAACTTACTCTCAAATAGGGAATTCTGTGCAAGCTATGAGATTCAGTGTAAAATTCATCAAGTAAGACAAAGTAATATATGAGTTACTGCTTATGTGGCTGAGCTTAGACGATTGTGGTCTGAGTTAGACTTTTATAGTAACATTCTTCCCTACTCATTGTTTGTTTCAGAAGAAGCTTGTGACGAAGGAGACGATTGGATCTGGTAGAATGCATGATGGTCTCTATCACCTGGATAATCCTAGCAGTCCCAATGAAGTCGGATATATGGTCTCTTTGCAACAAGTGCACTGGAGGAATTGCAGTTACATCATCGTCGATTTGGTCATTTATCCTTTTCAGTTTTAGCTAGGCAGTTTTATTTCTCTCTACAAATTATGCAATAAAGATCATTTGATTTGTTATGCCTGTGAGTATGCTAAACATACAAGTAGTATCTATTCTGCTTATGGAAATCATAGTCAATCTCCATTTGATGTTATTCACACTGATGTTTGGGGACCCTGCCGTGTTACTTCTCTTTCTGGGCATAAATGGTTCATTACCGTTATTGATTGTTTAGTCGAACAACTTGGGTTTATTTGTTAAAGAGTAAAGATGAAGTGTTGCGATGTTTTAAAGCATTTCACGTGATGATAGAAACTCCATTCAGTACCAAAATCAAAATCCTTCGCTCAGATAATGGTACATAATACACTGGCAAAGAGTTCCAGGACTACATGTTAGCTAATGGGATTCTTCATCAAACCACTCGTGTTGATACACCTACTCAAAATGGTGTGGCAGAAAGAAAGAATCGTCATCTATTGGAAGTCACTCGATCTTTACTCTTTACCATGAGCATGCCAAAGTCTTTTTGGAGAGAAGCCTTTTTGACAGCTGCTTATTTAATTAATCGCATGCCGCTTCGGACCTTGGAGCTCAAGTCACCCACCACTTGAATGTCTTATTGGAGATACGACTTTCATTGTACCTCCTAAGATATTTGGGTGTGTTTGTTTTGTACGTGATCATCGCCCCTCACTTGGTAAATTTGAACATCGTTCCTTGAAATGTGTATTTGTTTGAGAGTGGAGATCGAGATCACCCTCTCTTCCAATCTGTGTGAGGCACGCCGGAATCGGAACCCCAATCTCATGGGAGTGAAGCGAAGGCGAAGGTGAAGAAAGGGCGAACTCGAAACAGAAGAAATTAGTATTATTTTTCATTAATATATATAATGGGGAGTTAAACGGAGAAATTAGTATTATTTTTTATTAATATAAAGGGTAATGCATTTCTTTTCGAATAAATTATATGGGTCTCCGATATGCATGACACGTCACAGTCCACCACAAAGAGATGTGATTTCCAATTGCTTGGCCATGTAATTCTATAAGATATTTGACCGATGACTAATTTGCTGATGATTCAGATTCCAGAATCTTTTATTTACTTACTGGTTTAGCACTCATGCACAGTTACTTATATTTGTAGGCTAAGTGAATCAATTTTACTATGTTTGCAGGTCCAAGTCCATAGCAAAAGGAATCGGAGGTCGGGAAGGTGGTGACGTCGACGAGCAATCGAATCATTGAACTGATGGCAGACGAGGCAGCAACGAAGGCATAGACATTGCGGCACGATGTCCCTAGTCGCGGACTTCGACTCACATAGACGCGGAGACACACATGTCTAAGTCATTAAAGAGAAACTCATTTTGACTGTAGTAACACTCTTATAATGGCAGAGATCATCTCATAAGAATTTCCAACTGAGTACTACTTCACCCCTTTTAAAGTCAAGCTCAGGTTGTGCATCAACAATTTTACTGCTTTGTTGAAACCCAGAGACAATTGGTTCAGGATAGGATTTATAGTTCGTGGATAAGGGCAGCACCCAATTGGTGGGACATCAGCTTTACCAAATTTCCTTGCTCCAAGATTATATAACGTCTTCCATGTTAATAATATGTAATCAGCAATAAGTAGATAGAACATAAATATTGCATTAATATTGCATTAATGAGAATAAAATTTTACTATGTTTTTTAGCGAAAGGAACCGATGGTCGAGAAGGTGGTGACGGGCGACGAACGATCGAATAATTGAATCGATGGTCGGCGAGGCAGCGACGAAAGCATAAACATTGCAGCACGAGGTCCCCAGTCACGACTCAGACTCACATAGACGCGGAGGAAGGCACACAGGTTGGTTTATGTACAAGTGATCTGCGGAGGAAAGCCGTCGCTGATAATTTCCTTAGTTTATGTATTTCTGCAAACCGATTGGTTTTATAAATTGTACAAGTTTTGTGGTATTTTTTATAGTTGTCAAGGTTGGGTTAGGCTGTAGAGTATAGGTGGTACTCTGGCTGGTCATGTCCGGGTTGGGGTGTGTCCGGGTTTGGGGTGTGACACGTGCACAAAACTTCGACGTAGAGTTTAGGATTTTAGGCGGAAAAATTTCGACGTTGACGTCGAAATAATTTTTTTTAAAAAAATCTAAGTTTAAAAATTTCGACACTTGCTACAGGCGTTGAAGACTTTTCGACGCCTATTGCAGGCATTGAAACGCGTCTGGAGCGGGCTCACTAGCGTCCGCCCACACCGTCCGTGTTACGCGCCTAAGTTTATTCTTAGAGAAAGGACCTCACCTAGGTGGAGCACAACCTACAACTAAACCACAAAATACACCAGAAAATCTCAACAAGAACAACTAAAATCTTCTTTTCAACAAGAAGTTCTCTAAACAAATCTTCAACATCAATCTAAATATAACTAAGAAAACAACTAAACAGCGGATGACATCTCCTCCTCCCGGACTCTAGCTACCCAACTTCAACTACCAACATACCTGCAAATTCAAAGCAACAACAAACAACGTCAACGGGAAGCTGAGTAGGAGTATCAATATGTCCAACAATAAGGACTACAATCATGATGTGATGATATTGTCAAATGCAACAATATACAACTTTGCAATTGAATGCAATATGTCAACAACAAGACACATTTTCACCTATCAACTAATGCAATTCATACCAATCAAGAGCGCAATGGACAAATGGGTTGTCTGGTTGTACTTTTCAGTACCATACATCCGTTGGAAACAAAACTTAATATACTCCAACTTGTAACGCGGATCAAGAAAAACAGACACAAATAATAGATAATTTAGATTTCCATCATTTTCCCAATATTTATCAAACTTGATCTTCATACTATTTGCCATACTTTGTAGCACCACATCATCGCTTTGCCTCCACTTTGTTAACAACTTTTGAATGTCACACAACTTATGGAAGAACACGTTAGATGTGACATGCAATGATCCAGAAAAAGAAAGAGTTGCATCATAAAAAACTTTCAAAAACTTCAAAAAGACACGTGCACGACTCCAATCACCAAAAGTAGGAGGTCCTCCTTCATTCTCAAGAGCTATTATGTAAGAAGGATCCTCAAATTCAAGCTGCATGAATGCTTTTTCAAATTTTTCAGCCACATCTAACATCATATAAGTTGAATTCCACCTGGTTGGCACATCAAGTGTAACCATTGCCTTACTAGTTATGTTTGCCTCTTCTGCACACCTTTTGAAAGTAGCCAATCTAGCTGGAGATGACTTAACAAACTTACAAGAAGCTCTTATCTTGCTAATAGAATTATCAAATTCCTCAACCCATCACTAGCAATTAAGTTCAGAATATGTGCACAACATCTCAAATGCATGTACTCTCCGTTTAACAAAGTAACACCATTCCAATAAGTCATGCCTCTAACTAAATATGCAATAGCCAGATTATTCGCACTTGCATTATCAACGGTAATACAACAAACTTTCAAAATTCCCCAATCTTTCAAGCATTTTTCTAAAGCTTTCCCTATGGTTTCACCTTTGTGATCATCAATCAAACCAAAACTCAAGATTTTCTTATTTAATTCCCATTCGTCATCAACATAATGAGCAGTCACACACATATAATTCATGTTCTGAATTGAAGTCCAAGTATCAGTAGTAAGTGAAATCATTTGATGATTCTTGGACAATATGCTTTCCAATTTCTTTCTCTCCTCTTTAAACAATTCCATGCAGTCTCTACCAATAGTGATACGAGAAGGAATTTTAAATCTTGGTTGAATCTCTGATATAAAATCTTTAAATCCTTGATTCTGAACAAATCTAAAAGGAATTTCATCAACAATTATCATCTTGACAAGTGCAGCCCGAGTCTTTTCTTGATTAAATTCAGCAAGTTTTATACTAACAGTAGTATCGGGATCACCCTCGCATTGCTTGCCAAGAACAATTGTTTTCTGCTTCTTATCAATTTCTCTATTTGGATTTTTCTCACATGTCCTCAAATGTTTTAACAAATTTGTGGTACCATGACAAGCAACATTGCAAGCATATGTTTTCTTACAATAATTGCATACAACCCTATCTTTTTCTCTAGTAAAATGATTCCAAGCATTAGAATGAGCTCTAGTTGGTTTTCTTTTCAACACCTCTTTTGATAATGATTGAGAATCTTTTTCTTGTGATGCACTTTCTAAAATTCCAACTTGTGTTGGATCTTGTGGTGGTCCTGATGGAGCTTGCGATTGAGTCTCTAGTTGCATATCTCTACTTGTTGCCGTTGGAGTGGGAGAACTTTCAACTACAGTTCCACTACTAGTATTTTGAGTACCACTAGTTCCAAGTTCGTTTTCCTTTGTCATTTAGCCTTTTAAAAAAAAAAGGATGGTACTCAAACAACATAAATACATGTAACCAAGCATCTAAGACTTTACTTATGTTTTAGCAAGGGACTCAGGGATATTATCATATTACCAGACATATAAACAAATTTACCAGACACTTTACTTAAGTAAAAAAAAGAAGCATGGGACTCAAACAACATAAGTAATATATATAAATACATGTTTTACTGTTTTAGCAAGGAGTTTAACCAGACATATATATAACCTGATATATATTAACATTGTTCAATTCAGCTAACACTGTGAATTGTGAATTGTGAATTGTGCTAACCTAATATATATATATAACCTGATATATATTAACATGGTGAAAAATCAAACAAATTTAACCATAAAGCTAAACAAGGAATCTATATGATATCTGCAACTGTGAATTGTGAATTGAAACTGAAAAATTGTAAATTGAAACAAATAAATTTAACCATACAGCTAACACTTCAATTCACATTGCTCTATAGTAGCAGTTTCACCAACCCAATTTATAGAAAAAAAATTATGAATTGAAACTGAACTAAAACCCTAATGAATTAAAACTCAAAGGATTCAGTAGTAATACTGTAATAGTGTATACCTGTGATTCTGTGAACAAAGAACCTACTACTCGGGCGATTAGGTGAGAACAATAGAGAGGGCTGCTCGGCGACTAGGTGAGGACTGAGGACAATGGAGAAGGCTGCACACGAGCAGTAAGATATTAAGATTGCATTAGTTTTATCCTATTGTGAAGCTTTAAAATTACCTGTGAAGTGCGAACATTACCTACGAAGTGCGGATAGAGGAATCAGCGACAGGTTGCTCGGTGACTAGGTGAGGACAACGGAGAAGGCTGCTGGGCGACTAGGTGAGGACAATGGAGAAGGTTGCACACTGATACAGGCTCGGCGAGAAGAATGGAGACGTGGACTCGCCGTAGACTGGAAGGCCGCCGCTAGGGTTGTTCACGCGAAGGGAAGGCCGCCGCTCGCCGGTAGGCCAGAAGGAGTCGACGGCCGCCGGTGGTTGCAGCCCCTGCCGAGTCCACCGCGAGTCCCGACTCACACACCGCCGACTGTCCACTGCGATTCGCGATTGGGGAAGGAAGTGAGGGGAGAAGGTCGAGACTCGAGAGAAAAAAAGTTAGGGCTGGGGAATCGCCGAATCGGGTATCGGGTAAAATGGGGAAGGAAATAATTTTATATTATTTTTAATCGGGTAATCTGGTCGGGTATCCGGTAATCGGGTTTCAAAGTATAAAACCCGATACCCGACCCAATTGAAATCGAGTTTGGTCGGGTTTGCCCCGAACTGACCCGATTACCCGACCCAACCCAAACTAATTGGGTTGGGTCGGGTAATCGGGTTCATTGGGTCGACCCGTACCCATGAACAGCCCTAACTACAATGGGCACCATGCTCAAATAACATTAATAAATAACAACTCTAATCAGACTCATGCAATTATCAACATGGTATGTCCAACAAAATAATGCAACATGAGATCAACGGATTACAGAAGCAATTCAAGCAAATAGAGACAAAGACTAAAACCGTCATTTTACTCATTCAACATTCATCGGTTACAACAGAGTCAACTCACACCCAACACAACTATGTATACTCTAAATCACCACCGAACATAGAATACCACTATTCTATATTATTTAATTATTTATCAAATTAAAATAATAACTCATAACTATGAAATAACACTGAAACATAGAAAAGACCTACCAGATGAACTCTGATCATAGAAGCCCCCTCTAAAATAATATTTACAAGAAGGTCCCTATAATTTTCCAGGTCATAAAAGTTCGCCCGCACCGTCGTCGCGGTCTTGCGGGCGCACGAGCCAGCGGCCCTTGGCGAGCGCGCCGAGGGGCTTTGCCCAAGTGAAGGGGCAGGATATTTCCCGCCTCTGATTTTTTTTTAAAAAAAATAAAATTTTTCCCTCAGGTTCTCTTCTTTATATATATTTTTTCTTCTTTTCTTCTTCTTCTTCTTTTCTTCTTCTTCTTCTTTTCATCATCTTCTTTTTCTTCCTATCTTTTTTTTCTTTCCCATTCTTTCTTCTTTCTCTTCTATTTTTCCGTCATCTAATTTTTCTTCTTCTTTTTTCAGGTTATCAAAATTTTTCAAGTCATCGAATTTTTTAGGTTACCATCTAATTTTTCAGGTTAAAAAATATTAATTAAATTGGATTGTGCCATATGATTATTTAATTATTTTAGTAAATTATAAATCAAAGATTAAATTTGAATTCAATTTGAGAAATTAACTATTTTAGGTTTGTTCGATATGATGGGTTAGCTAGTATACTTTTAAAAACACAATTCAATAGTACATTCAAATTATGTTTTTTATTCCCATGTTTCTATGTGGGAATCCATTAAGGGGGCGTTTGGTTGCCCGCAAGTACAAATGCTGCAACTCTAGTTGCAGCATTTAGATAACAAATTTGTTTGGTTGACTGCAAAATCATTTTGCAGCATTTACTAGTTGCAACTTGTATTTCAAATATCATTTGCAGGCCGCAAGTGGAATTGCAGCTCAAAAAGCCCGCAATACAAGATTGCGGGCTGCAAATGCAATAATTTAAGTATTGAAAAATAATTAATTTTGGCGACGTAGAGTCGTCGGATGAAGACGAGATAAATATCAAAGTTGTAGGTTTTTGCGTGCTGAACCTGATGGTAGTGTCAGATTTTACATCTGATGTCATTTGATAGATTTTTAATATATTTTCAGTATTATACAAAAATTAAAAATTATTAATTTGTCAGACAAATCATGTCGGGCCTAAGTTTTTAGCCCGGCCCGAAAAAATTTATCCCAGGCTTGACCCAAAAAATTTATGCCCGACCCGGCCCAAAAAAGTTCGTGTCCAGCCTGGCCCGAAAAAATTTGTGCCCGGCCCGCCCCGAAAAAATTTGTGTCCGACCCGACCCAAAAAATTCGTGCACTGCACGACCCGTCCCAGCCCGGCTCGGTCCGAAAAAATTTTGTGCTCGGCCCGACCCGAAAAAATTCCTGCCCGACCCGGCTTGAAAAAATTCGTTTCCCGGCCCAGCTCAAAAAAATTCATGCCCGGCCCGGCCTGACCAGAAAAAAAATTCGTGCCCAGCCCGAAAAAAAAATTGTGTTCGGCCCAACCTTGCCCGAAAAAATTCGTGCATTGCCCAACCTGTCCCGGTCCGGCTCGGGCCGACTCGAAAAAATTCGTGTCCGGCCCGGCCCAAAAAGATTTGTGCACGACCCGACTCGAAAAGTTTGTGCCCGGCCCTGCCCGAAAAAGTTTGTACCCGGCCTGGATAAATTCGTGCATGCTCGACCCATCCCATCCCGGCCCGGCTCAGCCCGACTTGAGAAAATTCGTGCCCGACCCGACCCGAAAAATTTCGTAAGATGCAAGTTGCAAGTGTAATTACAACTTCCATTTGCGGCCAACCAAATGCTTGCAAATAGAAGTTGCAACTCTACTTGCGGGCAACCAAACGGTAGGCTGCAAAATCTATTTGCGGGCATTTGCTTTTGCATGCAAATAGATTTTGCAGCATTTACACTTGCGGGTAACCAAACGCCCCCTAAGTTAATTCGGTTGCCCCTCTCCTCCAATGATGATGCATGGGTTTAGGAAATAGAGATTAATGAGTATGTTGCTACAAGTAGTGCTTAGTTGTTTCTTAGAAGTCGTAACCTTCACGAACTTAGCAATTATGTCCCTTGCCTAGTCTATGGCCACTTAAGCTGCCTCCAAAAGTTCTGAACTTCCTTTGAAATCTTCTTAATATCTTTGTTTGTCCTTTGTGTCCGTCTAATACTACTAATGAGACTATTGAACACATTTTTTTTCTTATGCCCTTATATTAATTCAGTTTGGTCCATTCTTCAATCTTGAACCGATTTTCCGTAAAATAATCAGAATTCTTGGTTGAATGGAGGTTGGCTCAGGTTGCCCAATAGCCCGGCTGGGACTCTGTCTATTAAGACTCTAATTGTTATTACCTATTGGTTTACTTGGTACGTTAAAAATGAGATGATATATCTTATTAGGTGGCATTCTCCTCTTAATCTCATGCTCAAAATAATTTCATTTGCTTGTCGGTTTAATAAAACTCAAGCTCCTGAGAAAATTTCAATTTACGTTCTAATTCTAATTTACTTAATTGGATTCCCTCGGATGGAAACTGGATTAAATTAAACTGTGATAGCTCTTTTTTAAACTCACAAGCTAGCATTGGCTTTATTGTTAGGAACAATTTGGGTGACTACATTTACTTTGCTAATTAGTATTTTGATTCTATCATTTCACCGGCTTTTGCAGAAGCTCTTTCTATCCTACATGCCATCCAGTTTGCTCATCGAAAGTTTGACTTGGTCATTATTGAATCTGATTGATGGTTGGTTATTCAGGCTATTCAAGGTCAATGTACAGTAGTCCCTTCGAAGCTGCAACACATTGTATATCAATTTCAATCATTAGCCTATAGAGAATGTAATAAAGCCGCTCATTGGGCGGCAAATCGAGCACGTAGTCTTAAAGAGTCCAAAGTATGGACTTCTATTCGACTCCCGGAGCTCAATAATATTTTTTTACCAGGACTGCTCTAGTCCTTCCCATACGTAGTTAATGAACTTTTTATTTTTTAGGTAAAAAAAAAATTATATTTTTTTCATTTACATAAATCAAAAATTATTTTTTGTTAATTTAATTTTAAAATCTAAGGCGGTTCCATTTAGCTGCTTTTTTTCTTCGGGTATTAGCAAATTGATAATTAGAGTGATCATGTGCGAGCTGAGTAGGAAGCATAGGAATGCAAAGTTCGAAGCTTAGGTTTGTTTCTATTGGGACTGGTCCTTTTGGAATTCCCAATTATAGAGTTTCTATGTTTGTTTTTTAACTAGCTATCCACGTTTATCAGTTTATTGGATAATGATTTGTTTTTTAGTTCTGAATGTTTAGCTCTCCAACAATACTTTTAACTTCATCTTTCGTTTTTGCTGAATCAAGAGATCTGCTACGAATTTGGTTAAGGTTATAACCCTAAATCTAAAGATATCTTATCATCTCAAATTAAAAAAAGAAAGAAGGTATCTTTTCATCTCTGATTAAACTAATGTAGCTTTTCTTTTTTTTGGAGATTGAATTAATTGCATATTTTTGTTTATAGGAGATATTGTGGATTGGTTGTGATATTGTCTTCTTGAGAAAAAAAATGTATTAATATATGATTAAGAGTAGTTGCTACCGAATGGTTGCTTGTCTTAAATTTCATTCTTACTTTAATACTCCCTGGGAATATTCAAGGATTAATTTTTTCAATGGTTTGGATGAAATGAAATGAGTATGGTAGATGTTTCTTTGAGTACAATATTGCCTTCATGAATCACGAAATAATTGTGGTTGACTAATTATCTTGGTTTGGTTTGGTTTGGGATCTCGGTCCATGGAGTGGTCTGTTGCAAGCTTTTCATTTATAATTTGTTTATTTACTTTTTAGTTTATCAGGAGATGTTGTCTCAAGCTTAGGAGTGAACTCCAAAAGCGCTAGCAGGGACAGAAAGAAGTTGAGTGGTTCAAGCAGTAACGGGTTTGCAGCATCTGTGCCTCCGACACCTAGTAGTGAAGATGATATCTTGCAGTCAGTGAATGTAATGAGTTTTACGTTCAATGAACTGAAGACAGTATAGTAATATAGGGGTATATTTGTAAATATACTCTTACTTAAGGACTTTTGTGTAAATTGTTATAGTATAGTAATAAAAGCAGGATTAATAGAAAGGTGACTAACCCTACAGGTTAATCACTCTTTTTTCATCTTCCACAAAACAACTTGGTATTAGAGCCGCCGTTCACACATCCTGAAGTGCTTGGAAATCCAAAAAATTATTCTGCACCTGCGGCGTGCGGATTCCTTAGTCGCGTCTGCCGCTGCATCAAGCAACACGCTGCGAGATGCACGCGCCCCAAGCGGTGCACGGCGCACCAAGTGCCG
Source organism: Canna indica (assembly GCA_034359265.1). Lineage (NCBI taxonomy): Eukaryota > Viridiplantae > Streptophyta > Magnoliopsida > Zingiberales > Cannaceae > Canna > Canna indica. The sequence goes on along the minus strand of CP136894.1, from coordinate 70,958,181 downwards.
TAAGGCAGCGCACCATCACCAAGCAGCGCAAGGCAGTGTCCTTCAAGCAGATTTTTTTTCTTCACATCGAGCGACACGCGTACCGAGGAGCTAGCTTTAGGCAGCACGGGTATACATCCTATATTTGATTCAAATTTACTTCTCTCATTTGAAAGGTGACAACAACTATATTCTACAAAGTTAGCTTATATATATTTTATTTTTCGAAATCTGTGCAATGAGATGAAGAAAAATCTAAGCCTTTAAAGATTTAATTTGATGCTATAATTTTCTTGTAGATCCGGGATTTCATTCGAAATTCCCTCTCTTCAGAATAGCCCTATGAAATTAGATGGATCATCTACTTATTTAATGTGGACTCGAAGTGTGCGACTGTTTATTAGAGCCCGTCGTCTTGAGGGGTATCTCACTGGGAGTAAAGTACAGTTAGCAAATGGAAACAATGCACATTGGGAGTCAGAGAACTCTCTTGTTATGTATTGGCTTCTAAACTATATGACTCAGGATATCGGTCAGGGATTCACATTTTTCAATACAACCAACGAAATTTGGGAAGCTATTTCACCAACCTACTCTCAAATAGGAAATTCAGTGCAAGCTTATGAGATTTAGTGTAAAATTCGTCAAATAAGACAAAGTAATATATTAGTTACTACTTATGTGGCTGAGCTTAGACAATTGTGGTCTGAGTTGGACTTTTATCGTCCATTCAAAGCCTTACATGCTAAGGATGCAGTTCTACACAAAAAGTACATAGAAGAAGAACGCTTATTTGATTTTTTGGCAGGGCTGAATTCAGAATTTGACTCCATTAGAACACAAATTCTTAGGAGAGGATATACGTTGCCTACACTTCAGCAAGTTTTTTCCATTGTTCAAAGTGAGGAGACTCTGAGAAGGATTATGGTGGAGCCTAATAACTAAATAGTACCATCACATCGATTTGCACTAGTAGTTCAGCGTCGTGAAAGAACTGAAAGAGAACAAATGAAGTGTGATCATTGTCATAGGCCTGGTCACATTAAAGATACATGTTGGCAGTTACATGGTACACCTCGAGGAGGTGGACTTGGCGGATGTCGTGGTGGAAGATTTGGGAGTCGAACTAATCATTTCGTTGATAACTCCTCAATGTCAGCTGAAGTGTTAGAGACTTTCAAATAGCTCATGGCAAAGCTTGCCGCCGTTCACACATCGTGAAGTGCTTGGAAATTCAAAAAATTATTCTGCACCTGCGGCGTGCGGGTTCCTTAGTCGCGCTTGCCGTTGCATCAGGCAACGCGCTGCAAGACACACGCGCCCCAAGCGGCGCACGACGCACCAAGTGCCGCAAGGCAGCGCACCTTCACCAAGCAACACAAGGCAGTGTCCTTCAAATGCAAATTTCTTTTCCTCACATTGGGCGACATGCGTACCGAGGAGCTAGCTTTAGGCAGCACGGGTATAGATCCTATATTTTGCTTCAAATGTCCTTCTCTCATTTGAAAGGTGACAACAACTTTATTGTACAAAGTCAGCTTATATATATTTTATTTTTTGAAATCTGTGCAATGAGATGAAGAAAAATCTAAACCTTTAAAGATTTAATTTGATGCTATAATTATCTTGTAGATCCGGGATTTCGTTCGAAATTCCCTCTCTTAAGATCAGCCCTATGAAATTAGATGGATCATCTACTTATTTAATGTGGACTCGAGGTGTGCGACTGTTTATTAGAGCCCATGGTCTTGAGGGGTATCTCACCGGGAGTAAAGTACAGTCAGCAAATGGAGACAATGCACATTGGGAGTCAGACAACTCTCTTATTATGTCTTGGCTTCTAAACTCTATGACTTTGGAGATTGGTCAGGGATTCACATTTTTCAATACAACCAACGAAATTTGGGAATCTGTTTCACAAATTTACTCTCAGATAGGGAATTCTGTGCAAGCTATGAGATTCAGTGTAAAATTCATCAAGTAAGACAAAGTAATATATCAGTTACTGCTTATGTGGCTGAGCTTAGACGATTGTGGTCTGAGTTAGACTTTTATCGTCCATTCAAGGCCTTACATGCTGAGGATGCAGTTCTACACAAAAAGTACATAGAAGAAGAATGCTTATTTGATTTTTTGGCAGGGCTGAATTCAGAATTTGACTCCATTAGAACACAAATTCTTAGGAGAGGATATACGTTGACTACAATTCAGCAAGTTTTTTCCATTGTTCAAAGTGAGGAGACTCGGAGAAGGATTATGGTGGAGCCTAATAACTCACCAGTACCATCACATCGATCTGCACTAGTAGGTCAGTCTCGTGAAAGAACTGAAAGAGAACAAATGAAGTGTGATCATTGTCATAGGCCTGGTCACATTAAAGATACATGTTGGCAGTTACATGGTAGACCTCGAGGAGGTGGACTTGGTGGATGTCGTGGTGGAAGATTTGGGAGTCGAACTAATCATTTCGTTGATAACTCCTCAATGTCAGCTAAAGTGTTAGAGACTTTCAAATAGCTCATGGCAAAGCTTGATCACTCCTCTACTGGAGAGACATCCTCCTCCACAGGTTCAGCTAGTCAACCTTCTTCTTCCATACACCACTCTCATTTTGCACAATTAGGTATTCTACATAGTGCATTAAATTGTACTCAGTTTTCACCATCATCCTCGATTATAGATTTGGGTGCATCAAATCATATGACGGGTTCCTCTAGTTTCTTTATTTCATATTTTCCCTGTTCAGGTAGAGATAAAGTTCGTATAGCTGATGGTTCTTTTGCCCCTATTTCTGGAAAAGGTGCAATCACTATTACTCCATCTCTACATTTATCGTTAGTCTTACGTGTTCCTCGTTTTCCTAACAACCTCTTATCAATTAGTTCAATCACCAAGGCTCTCGACGGTATTGTAACATTCTTCCCTACTCATTGTTTGTTTCAGAAGAAGCTTGTGACGAAGGAGACGATTGGATCTGGTAGAATGCATGATGGTCTCTATCACCTGGATAATCTTAGCAGTCCCAATGAAGTCGGATATATGGTCTCTTTGCAACAAGTGCACTGGAGGAATTGCAGTTACATCATCGTCGATTTGGTCATTTATCTTTTTCAGTTTTAGCTAGGCAGTTTTCTTTCTCTCTACAAATTACGCAATAAAGATCATTTAATTTGTTATGCCTGTGAGTATGCTAAACATACAAGTAGTATCTATTCTGCTTATGGAAATCATAGTCAATCTCCATTTGATGTTATTCACACTGATGTTTGGGGACCCTGCCGTGTTACTTCTCTTTCTGGGCATAAATGGTTCATTACCGTTATTGATTGTTTAGTCGAACAACTTGGGTTTATTTGTTAAAGAGTAAAGATGAAGTGTTGCGATGTTTTAAAGCATTTCACATGATGATAGAAACTCCATTCAGTACCAAAATCAAAATCCTTCTCTCAGATAATGGTACATAATACACTGGCAAAGAGTTCCAGGACTACATGTTAGCTAATGGGATTCTTCATCAAACCACTTGTGTTGATACACCTACTCAAAATGGTGTGGCAGAAAGAAAGAATCGTCACCTATTGGAAGTCACTCGATCTTTACTCTTTACCATGAGCATGCCAAAGTCTTTTTGGAGAGAAGCCTTTTTGACAGCTGCTTATTTAATTAATCGCATGCCGCTTCGGACCTTGGAGCTCAAGTCACCGACCACTTGAATGTCTTATTGGAGATACGACTTTCATTGTAGCTCCTAAGATATTTGGGTGTGTTTGTTTTGTACGTGATCATCGCCCCTCACTTGGTAAATTTGAACATAGTTCCTTGAAATGTGTATTTGTTTGATATTTAGCTACTATAAAAGGTTACAAGTGTTATTTCCCACCTCAAAAGAAGATGTTTGTGACTATGGATGTAACCTTCATAGAGACAGAGGCATACTATTTATCCGATCAGAATTTGATAAATATTGTCCCTCCATCTCCCTATACAATATCAGATGAGTTCCTATACTCACCATATTCATGTACCGAGATACCACATTGTGAGGGGGAGTCATCTAGAGTTCAAGAAAAGCCGCACATAGTTGCAATTTTCATCTGTAAGGATATTTGAGTACCAAAAGTGATGCGTATAGCTTTGGAGTTGTTCATCTAGAGAGGTTGTCTGGCCGACGTGCCATAGACAAGAACCAACCACGTGGAGAGCACAATCTAGTGGACTAGGCAAGGCCTAATCTTACTATCTTACTAGCAAGCGAAAGATCGATCTTCCGCATCCTGGATGCACGATTGGAGGGGCAGTATTCACTGGAAGGAGCACAAAAGGTTGTTGTTCTCGCACTCCATTGCTTATCAACGGAACCAAGGTACAGGCCAACAATGGATCAAGTGGTGTCTACACTAGAATAGCTTCAGGATGCCAAAGACATGAGAAGAAATCCACGGTATGAACAAAAGACAAATGGCCAAAGCATTGGTGGCAATTCAAGCAGGTTGGTTAAGAGGAGATCATAAGAAATTGTCAAAGGAGAGGTTGCTCATCCTACGCCCTCAGCTTCCCCACTTCACACTACGTGAAGAGAAGTCTCATGTGATGCAACTTCAGATGGAAATAGTAGAGAAGAAAAAGGAAAACATAAAGCTGTACATGCAAGCTCAATATCTTTTCATACAGATTTCCTTGTTTTGGATCATCTTGTTGACATTATTGTTCATATATTATATATATATCACTTTTTACACTCAAGTCAATTGTCCAATTAAAAGTTCATATCAAGGACAGCTGATGTTACAATGATTGAAGGTTCCTGCTAAAATGTGGCCGTTAAATTTGACTATATATTATTGACATCTAGTGTCTCAAAATTAGTGAACAAAGACAATGAAAAGATCTTGAAGTCAAATTATTGATAGATGCCGAACTTTTAGGCAACTTATTTATAGCTTTCCTTTACTGTTTGAACAATTAAAGGTATTGTTTCTGTGTCTAAGGCAAATTGTTGTGTGATCAAGTTAGAAAACAAAGATCTTAAACAACTCAAATCCATCAATTTTTCTTCAATTTCACCTTTATATAATTCTATTGTTGTTCAAAATTGAAGTGCCTCAAAATATAGCTTCCCTTTTACCAAGTTTGGGTACCAATCTATCCAATTTTGGATAGATTGGAGTATCTTGTGAAACAAAGGGGAAAAAAAGAGATCGAACATCAATCTATCCACCTTGGATATGCTTGGAATGGAAACCTAAATTGGATTTAGATCAGGTCGAATAATCGGATTTTGAATTTTATTATCATCTCTAATTTAAGACATTAAGATCTAATATTTTATGTATTGTATTTAAAAAATGAGATAATTTTATCCTCATATTTGTATTAAATGCTGAATTTATACTTTATATTGTTGATATTGTAAAATTAATTGAAAATCCAAATATGTTAACCGTGACCATTGTATTAAGATTTGATATCAATTTTAATTGGCATAAGCAATCGAATTAACTTTCAAAAAACAATCAAATGTCATGCCTATATCTTTTTCATTTTTTTTCATATTTATCTTTATTTGTTGGTCTGATTTGAAATTTGGTAATTTGGATCATTGTAATGCATTGTGAAACTATTTTGGTCTGATTTGAAACTTGCTGCTTATTTGGAATGGATTACCTATGTTGTCTCTATTTGGTCGAGGCACAACCTTACTTGAACATGATATGTTCTATAGGCTCGTACAATTGTATCCTTAAGTGTAAAGGAGACAGACAATTCAATCTGGTTGATGAACAATGACCACGTGATCAGAACGTGATTAATGGCTCAAATTCCTAGGGGATTGAAGCCATAGATTATCGTTCCAAGATTTCGCCTTTCACGGGTGCATCAAGAAGGCTGCTGGACGTCGAACCAATGGATGTCAACGTCCCAGCAACATCTTCTTCTTATTTATCTTGTTTATCCTCCTCGACGCAATCGACACAATCTTTCCATGGGATGACGTTCTTTTCTGAATTCGTCGTCAATGCCAATGGGAAGGTAGGTCCAGAGGGCCCAGCAAGAAGGTTGCAAGATGAGAACGTGGCCTTGCATTCTTCGCTATCTTCCCCTCCGACCGTCTTCTTTTTTGATTTCCAAGAATACGATGTAAATCAAGAACACCCCTGCGAGAGGGCAAATGAAAATTCCACGTTTGTGCCTTCATCTGGCGTGGGGAGAAGGTTGTTGGATGTCAGCTCGAACATGGATGTGGACGTCCCGTGGCCGAGTGGATATTGCCATCGTCATCCGACGGAAAACACAACTTTGCGTGCAGGGAGGGAAACAAAGAGGGGTAGAGGGCTGCATCCGCACTGACGGAGGAAGAAGAGGATCCTATGCTAGTCTGCTTCCTTTAATTAATTTTGATTGACTTCAAGAACCGCATAAGAAACTTAAACTTTTGATGTCTCATGATTTGCTGAATGAATGAATGGATTGGAACTCAAATCTAATTTTCTGTTATGATACTCCTTGGAAGCACAAAAATGATGTGATTTTTTTCTGATAAGTCTAAAGGTAAGGTATTACCTTTGTGATTTGTGGATTTTAGGCTGAATTTAAGTTCCAATCTATTCATTCATTCATTTAGCAAATCATGAGACATCAAAATGTTAAGTTTCTTATGCGGTTCTTGAAGTCAAACAAAATTAATTAAAGGCAGCAGACTAGCATAGGATCCTCTTCTTCCTCCGTCAGTGCGGATGCAACCCTCTACCCCTCTTTGTTTCCCTCCCTGCACGCAAAGTTGTCTTTTCCGTCGAATGACAAAGGCAATATCCACTCGGCAACAGGACGTCCACATCCATGTCCGAGCTGACATCCAGCAACCTTCTCCCCACGCCGGATAAGGGCACAAACGTGAAATTTTCTTTCGCCCTCTCGCCGGCGTGTTCTTGATTTACATCGTATTCTTGGAAATCAAAAAAGAAGACTGTCAGAGAGGAAGATAGCGAAGAATGCAAGGCCACGTTCGCATCTTGCAACCTTCTTGCTGTGCCCTCCGGACCAACCATCCCGTCGGCATTGACAACGAATTTTGAAAAGAACGTCATCCCATGGAAAGATTGTGGTGATTGCGTCGAGGAGGAAAAACTGGATAAACAAGAAGAAGATGCTACTGGGACGTCGACATCCATCGGTTCGGCGTCCAGCAGCCTTCTTGCTGCGCCCGTGAGGAGGATAAACATGAAGAAGGCCTTCGTCTTTCGCTTCTAAAAGAAGCAAAATTAACGTATTTTGCATATACCAATTTTCTCCAATTTAAAAGAGAGATACGCATAATAAAATTTGTAGGAATATATACAGTTAAATTTAACTAGTACTAGATACATGTAGAAACTACGGTGTAAAAACGATCAGATCAGCTTCTGACATGTGTTTCCGACACGATAATTTCAAGTTGAAAAACCAACTTAACCCAACTTCGGAAAAAGAAGCAATGACCTATTTTGTGTTGGAACGAGCTCTAAGGATCTTTTCTGCATCAATTTTTTAATTTTTTTAATACTTTTTTTTATCTTTAACAAAGTTCAATAGTATCTAATCAAATTGAAACGAACCAAACTAGTACAATTTGGAAAATTTATATTCTAATTTTCAAAATCACATAGTATATTATTAATTTTTTAAAATATTATTCAAGCTTTTTTAGATCTGCAATGAGAATTCCAAACTGATCCAAATAAACTTGGAAAAAAAACCTGAAATCCAAGCAACCCCCAAAGTATCTATAGCTGGATCATGTCAGTTTTTGTTTTGTTTTGTTTCTTTTTGGCACAATCTGCTTTTAATCATTTAACAAGTAGACATAATGAATTTAATGACTGATAAAAGAAAAGCTAGTACAAGAGTCGTCCTTGTTGATCTTTAAAAAAAATGAGACGAGAATAATTGTCAAACTACTAAAAATTAGTAGACCCGGAAAACAAATAGATACCACCATGTTCATTAAACAAATAAAGATGATCATCTATAAATTCATCATATGACAAAATCTTCAGCAGCATAAAATATATTAGGTACAAAATTGTGGTTTTCATCAGAGATCACAATGGGTAGGTACCAAGTCTGGAGAGGGGAAACAAACAGGGAAGGAGAAGTTGGATGCCTTCTTTCGTTGTAGAAATGCCACCACTCTGTTTAGCAAGTTTAGGCCAAAAACTGTTTCTTCGCAATTGATTTTGATTGTGATATTCAATGGTTCTGAGAACTTGCCCTCAGCCAAGATAGTAAACAAGACTGGCTTTGAGCTACTCAATAATTGCCCACTGAAACGGAAGCACAAACCGGATGCATCATCAATGTTAAAAGAAACTGGGATGTCGGCACTCACAAGGGAAACATTAGAATTGCTTAGAACCTTAGATGCTAGAATTTTAGAAACTAGAATAATTTTATCCGAATCAAATGAATTGTCAATCTTCTCCATGTGATCCTTGAATATGCACCTGTTACATAATTTTGGAATATTAGCTAAACTTAATACAGCAGGGAAAGAAAGTATGATAGCTGAAAAAGTGGCATTTTAATTTCATACAAACTATAAACTTTTTCTATTTCAATACTGAGAAATGCTTTGTCATTCTATGTTTTCTATGTTCCAGGTAATCACACTATAAGACTACGCCATCCTCTATCGTAACCTAATTATTAGGTAAATCATCTAACTCCTTCCATTGCCCAAGAATACCAAAATAATGGCATTGTCAAGCAAAAGATTTTATAACCTGTTACAATCCCGTTGATATATGAACCAGCAGTATCGTGATATTTCTATATGTGCACATGAAAGAAGTGTATATTTGTATGTCTGAAGTGATCCACAAGGGCAGTAATATGAAATATGAGGGCACATCTATACCATGCGGTTAGACATTTTGTGAGATATGAATATTACTGACACTTGCATTTTGTCGAAAACTTTTTCCCATTGCATAACACAGCTAACTTGAATGGCAAAAGATGATGATGAAAACACACTTGAACGACTTTTTTCACCGTTTGACTTGGATCTAAGGATGCAATCTCTTCAAAAGAAAGCAAAGCTGGTATATTATCTGTTGATGGTGGGCTATGGAAGAAAAAAATGGAACATGTGAGTTTATAAAAGTAATATGAGCAACAAAAAATTCCACAAGATGTAATTACTACTAGACGGAAAATAAGAGTCCAAATCAAATAGTGCAAAGAAAATGATGAGAAATGGGGCAGATAAATACCTTTCAGGTTCTCCCATCACTTGATCTGAGGATTCCACACCCAAAGTAGACTCCCCATCTTTCAATGCTATATTTACTAATGTTCAGAAGAGCAGTTCTCGAGAAAAACTTCAAGAAGTACTAAGATTGGGGATATAGTTGAAATTTCATATGAAAATGCATATTCTACTCTCAAGCCATTGCCAGTTGTAGGATGGAGAAGAGTGTGGAGCATTGGTCTAACAGTACAATTAAGATTGTTAATTGATATTCTGCCAGAAGAAGGCTGTGGAGGCTTTTTTACTGAAGTAGAAGCTGGTTGCTCATCCAGCTATGATTCCAGTGCTGACTTAGACATCGACTCTGCCAAATCTGTAGAGATGAATGAAGACAAATTTCCCTTGGAACTTTGACTTGCAAGATCGTAATCAACGCTAGCATCAGAAACATTAATTAGGGCTTTTTTTTGTCTGGTTGGTGGCACTTTATTTGAATCCTGCAAGTGTCAATAATTTTAAAAAATAAACCTCAGCTAAATCAATTTAGTCTGCATGTTCGGCATGGGTGAAATAGTCTAGTTCACCCATCTACATGCAAGTGGAAGTGTTAATACTTAATAATATAAATGAATAGATTGTGCTCCTTTTTAATAGCTTAAGATTTGGGGAAAGTTGGAAATTTTATCAAAGTAAACAATGACAAAGATTAAACAACCAAAGACAACAACAACATGGGAGAATCATACAATACAATAGTAAATAAAATTTCAAGATTGTTATCTCCAAATCAAACAGATTGCAAGAAAGAACAAAATTATCCAACTGTAGATATCAATACAGATAATAGACTGTCATGCTAAATCCTAAATATGACGGGAACAAATAATCCACTCAAGTGTAACACTAAGACAACAAATACAGATATTTCGAAGTTGACCTTGGCGGAAGTATTTAGGATCTGAAGCTTTGTCTCAACCTCCTCCGAAGTAAAACACCATGCGAGATACTTCAGTATACTTGGTACTACTTTGGGAATAATCTGTCCAACAGAGCTGTACTCTCCTATAATCCAAATAATCAATGCGCGTGCTGCAGGGTCTTTTATTCTGTCCAAGTGGCAAGTCAATCGGACAATCACCTTCAATTGTAACAAATGAAGAGAGTAAAAGCATGTAGTAGATGTAAACAGCGACATAAATCTAGAATTCTGAACATATAAATAAAAATGAACCAGAAAATAGTAAGGTCTAATATCAAAGCAACACTCATGGTGAATTCATTCAACCTTTGTGAGCAGAATTTAATGAAATATTTTGCAGCTCCGAAGCAACAATAGATATCAAAATATGAACTAAAATCACATTAAAATAGTTTCTAGGTGTGTAGATCTGATGAAGTTGGGTTTCAGGGGAAAAAAACTAAAGAGAGACCTGGCTTGAGCTTTACAAGAAATCTGAACACAAGACCTCTACATGTTTATCTAATCTTTAGTAACTTAAACTTCCAGTATAAACTAGTTTTGTCCACATATCCACTGTTTCCAACTAAATAATTATCTTAGGTCCATAAAACATTTATCCACAAGCACAGATCAGATCAGATCAGATCAGATCCAATCCAAGTAATTGATTAAGAGTTGCAGTCTGTAAGAAAAAAAAAACAATAAGGGGGAAATAAATGACAACTCTAGGCTGAAGGATTTAGAAACAACTGCACCAATATAGCAAACATAATATCCCAGTGGGATTCATGAAATAACAAGGGAAAACAAGTGAAGCTTCTAATGCTTAAGCCAGATGGCAGATGAAATATCTCAGTGGCATCATAACTAGTGTTTATGAACTGAACTCATCAAGGAATGGTCTGAAAAGTAGAATGATAATCCACCTAGCTACCTTCTCATAACTAGTTGGATCTTGCTTATGAACGTGTTTTTGGTATGGCCGAGAAAGTTCATAAGGGAATTAAATTCATGGGAAGTAATGAAGTATAAGAAGCTACAGGAACTAACCTATTGTGTTAACCAAAAGTTACCTTAGTGTACTGCAATCAAAATTTAATTTGAAACCCAATTCACCATTATGTTACTTATTTGTGACAAGCCCCAGCTGGCTCAATTCAGGTCATGTTTTTAGGTCTAGTTGGATTTGATCCAAAACTAAAACTAGCCCCCAACTTGAAATATCCTTAGTGTACACGTCTATTTTTCAGAATTTCCAACATAAATTCTTTAAAGATAAATTATTCCAACATTTAAACTTGATATCTTGTTCAACATCTGTAGTAAAATATTTTAGATTATTATTCAAGATTTTTGATCTCTTAGTAATACTGTTTCTCTTAACTTTATAATTTTGTTTCCTGGTACAAAATGATAATTTTTATCACTCATTTAATTTAGGATCTTCAAGATAATTGTATAAACTTTTGAAAGATATGTAATTTAAGTTACTGTAAAACTGGATTCAATTGGGAACTACTATAAGATAGCTTTAGGTATTATATTCTGCAGCTGTATACCTAAACATGGATTGAGTCCATCTATTTGAATCTTATTTTATATAGTGTGCAAGTCTCTCTCCTTCCAGTTTTTCAGTTGAATGCTGCTTTCTTATTTTTCACATTTACAGTCATCACAAAATCTGCAGATGCACAGAGAATGGAAGTATCATCCGCAAAATCCTCACAGTATTCTCTTTCCGTTGTGCTCATAAAATTAGTCATATAACTGTTTATTACTTTATTTGGTTGCTGATATTAGTAACTGGCAGCAATTCATTTCACTCAATCCCACTAGATTGACATGTTACTTCATTGCACTGCTAAATTTTACAAGGTTAGCAATGTATTGGCTCTTTGCTAGAATTACTAAATGACTTATAGGAGCCATTTTAATCATGTGTACAACAGTGCTAGAAGTAAAGGTAAGCATGCATACAAGACGCTGTAAGCATGAATTACTAACCCATCTTGTTTCTCTTGTTTACAAGCTGGTATTCCTGATATGACATATTTACTGCATCTGTTTCAACATTAAAACAGAGGAATGGGTAATTTGTGATCTCTTAATTTCACAATACTTTGCTATAGAAAATGTGCATAACTTAGGTATAGAAAATGTTGATTAACTGGAAGAGATATCCTGAATTCCAACTCGTCATCGAGCACCAAACAGGTCCCTTGTATGTTCATTTTTCATTTTGTGCACTAATCACATTCTTGGCTGAAGATTAAAGATTAGAACATCCAATCAAGGGTTTGAAGCTAAGATTAGAACATCCAAGAAATGCCTAAAATCCAAGAATTAGAACATCCAAGAAATGCCTCGTTTGAAGATAAGATTGAATCGTGTTGATCAGCTTTTGTGGGGAAGTCATGAGTTCATTCCTATATCTTAATCTTCACCAAGTTACAGAAAATCCAAGAAAATATTCTAACCAAGAAATTACAGAAAATATAATGTACACCTCCCTGGAATGCCGTGCTTCTTCCTCCGTCTCTCCGGATGAAGCCCTACCCCTTTTCGTTCCCCTCCCTGCAGCTGTGACGTCATTCATCCTCCTCGCAATGCCGGTAAACGGAATCAGTTTCTGCGCTGCCGCCTTTTCTTGCTGATCGCCGAGGAACTCAGAAAAGAACACGATGTTTTGCGTCGGCTGATGATGGCAAGATCCGCTCGGCAGAGAAGAAGGGCTCGCGACGTCCACATCCATGTCTTCGTCGTCCAGCAATCTTCTCCCCACGCCGGTGAAGGGCACATTATCTTTCTCCCTCTCGCCGCGTTCTTGGTCCACGCCATTGACGAAATCGGAAAAGAACACGGGCTTACCTGTAATCCGACGGCACCGACTGCTCGGGGGAGAGGAAGATAATGTAGAACGCATGACGACGTCTGCTTCTTGCAACGTTCTTGCTGCGCCGGTGAAGGGTGCATACGAATCCAACGCTCCCTTCTCGTTGCCGTTGACGAAATCAGAAAAGAATAAGAGACGATGGGAAGATCGGCTCGGGGAAGAAGAAGAAGACGACGAGGGACGAGGCGGGGACATCTATGTCCATGGCTTCATCATCCTGGAATCTTCTCGCTACCCCGGTGGATGGTGCAAACTTGGAATCCATGAGAGTGGAGATCGAGATCACCCTCTCTTGCAATCTGTGTGAGGCACGCCGGAATCGGAACCCCAATCTCATGGGAGTGAAGCGAAGGCGAACTCGAAACAGAAGAAATTAGTATTATTTTTCATTAATATATATAATGGGGAGTCAAACGGAGAAATTAGTATTATTTTTTATTAATATAAAGGGTAATGCATTTCTTTTCGAATAAATTATATGGGTCTCCGATATGCATGACACGTCACAGTCCACCACAAAGAGATGTGATTTCCAATTGCTTGGCCATGTAATTCTATAAGATATTTGATCGATGACTAATTTGCTGATGATTCAAATTCCAGAATCTTTTATTTACTTACTGGTTTAGCACTCATGCACAGTTACTTATATTTGTAGGCTAAGTGAATCAATTTTACTATGTTTGCAGGTCCAAGTCCATAGCAAAAGGAATCGGAGGTCGGGAAGGTGGTGATGTCGACGAGCAATCGAATCATTGAACTGATGGCCGACGAGGCAGCAACGAAGGCATAGACATTGCGGCACGATGTCCCTAGTCGCGGACTTCGACTCACATAGACGCGGAGACACACATGTCTAAGTCATTAAAGAGAAACTCATTTTGACTGTAGTAACACTCTTATAATGGCAGAGATCATCTCATAAGAATTTCCAACTGAGTACTACTTCGCCCCTTTTAAAGTCAAGCTCAGGTTGTGCATCAACAATTTTACTGCTTTGTTGAAACCCAGAGACAATTGGTTCAGGATAGGATTTATGCTTCGTCGATAAGGGCAGCACCCAATTGGTGGGACATCAGCTTTACCCAATGGGGAGTCAAACGGAGAAATTAGTATTATTTTTTATTAATATAAAGGGTAATGCATTTCTTTTCGAATAAATTATATGGGTCTCCGATATGCATGACACGTCACAGTCCACCACAAAGAGATGTGATTTCCAATTGCTTGGCCATGTAATTCTATAAGATATTTGACCCCGACTACTGGTTCCACAGATGAGCAGAATCGTGCATATGACGACCTGGAGAGGTTAACATGCACAAATATCAAAAACCTATTCGAATATTTGAATGAATACAAAATTCTGGCAGCCAAATCAGGAAGAATGTACATAACTCCTGAGTTATCTGAGAAGGTCTTTAGAAAGCTACCACCAATCGTTGGTAAAGAGTTAGAAAATGCTTTCAAATTAAAACACCCGGGAAATACAATTGGGGTGTTACCCAGAATTCACTTCATTTACCAATACATAGAAGATCAGTGTAAGAGAGTAGCTTTTGATAGAAGCCTGAAGGACCTTTCGGTCTGCAGCAAAATACCGATTCCAGGTTACTACAACAAAGGCTATAAAGAAAAGAAATATGGCCTACGCAAAGCCAAAAGCTACAAAGGAAAACCTCATGAGACACATGTGAGGATATTCAGGAAGAAATACTCAGACCGCATGCGCAAATGCAAGTGTTTTATATGCGGTGATGAAGGTCATTTCGCCAGAGATTGTCGAAAGAAACAAGGAAATATTGCGAGAGCCGCAATAATCGAGAACCTTGACTTAGCCGAAGATTGGGATGTACTCTCTGTCGATCTCAATGAACCGGACAGTGATGCAATCTGTTCTTTCTCTGAAGGTGAGAATGGATCAGCACACACATTGACTCTCGAACAACTGGAAATACCATACGAAGCAGCCTTCATGATACTTGGGGAAGGTAGTTTTGTAGTCACCACAGACACAAAAGACTACACCTGGGATACAGCAGAAAACAACTGGCGTACAAAGATTACACTCCCAGCACCTATGGATACTTGTATCCACAGGTGGGAAGACAATTCAACTGAGATAACACTGGGATGCGAGAGATGTACCTGTTGCAAGGAATTCACTAATCCTCGCATGAGAGCACATTGCAGAGCCTGCCTACTAACGGTATGTCCCATGTGCTCCAGGTTTACAATTGGTAGAAAATTACACATCATTAAGCTTGACTTTCCACCCTACCAAGAGAAGGATACTCTGATCAAGGAGCTACTGGAATATTCTAACCATCTTATATCAGAGCTGAATTACTTCAAAGAAGAAAACGAGAAGCTTAAGACGGAAATCAAACACCTGCAAGAAAGAAATGCAGAATTACAAGCCCTACAACTGGAAGACCTCGAAGAGGAGTTTCACAACTTAAGCTTAGAAGAAGATGAAAGGAAAAAGAAGGGTAAAGAGGTAATGCTAGAAAGCATTTCTGAAGAAATATTATTACCACCGCAAAAAGGAATTCAGATTCATGATCAAGAGTTTTCCAATAAATCAACACTAGAGAATGAGATCATGACTATTGCAAACAAAGTCGAGCAGCCAAGTGGAAGAAGAGTATTGAATCGACTATACAACATGACACTCACAATGGAAATACCAAATGTGAAATCCTTTAAAGTACAAGCGATTTTGGATACTGGCGCCACTGTTTGTTGCATAGACCAAGAGTCTATACCTGAAGAGGCCTTAGAGCCAAGCGCCTATCCTATTCTCATTAATGGTGTCAACTCGCAGCAGCTAGCGAGAAAGAAACTCAAGGGAGGCTATATGATCATTGAAGAGAATAAGTTTCCTATCCCTTTTACATACGCCTTCCCGATGAGCAAGAAAGACGGGATACAGATGCTGGTAGGATGTAACTTTATCAGATCCATGAAAGGTGGACTAAGAATTGAAGATCAGGCGATTACTTTCTACAAGAAGTTAACGACTATTACTACCAGAGCCGAAGCTGAGGTTCTGTCAGCATCATCCTTGCTCGATGAATTCAATCTCACAGAAGATGAGTATTTTGAGGTACTGAGTGCCACCACATATGATTTTCCCGAATCAGAGCGTTTTCAGAACAAATTCAAGCCATTACTTCAAAGGTTAAAGAACCAGGGCTTTATTGGAGAAAACCCTCTACTTCACTGGGGGAAAAATCAGGTAACATGCAAGATAGAGATAATAAATCCTGACTTGACCATACAGGATAAGCCGTTAAAGCACGTAACACCACTCATGAAGGATCAGTTCGAGGTACATATCAAGAGTTTACTACAGATGGGTGCAATAAGACCGAGCTCAAGCCGCCATCGAACAATGGCAATGATAGTTAATTCAGGCACCTCCATTGATCCAACAACAAAAAGAGAGATAAGAGGAAAAGAGAGATTGGTGTTCAACTATAGAACTCTTAATGACAACACCTTCAAAGACCAATACGGATTACCAGGTATAAACACTATCCTTAAAAGAATTGGAAATAGTAAGATCTTTTCCAAATTTGATCTCAAATCAGGATTCCATCAAGTTGCAATGGATCCAGACTCCATAGCATGGACAACATTTATTGTGCCAGGAGGCCTATATGAATGGCTAGTTATGCCGTTCGGGCTCAAAAACGCACCAGCTATATTTCAAAGAAAAATGGATCAGTGTTTTCAAGGTACAGAATCCTTCATTGCAGTTTATGTCGACGACATCTTAGTATTTTCTGAGACAGAAGAAGAACATGCAAAGCATTTGCGAAAGATGTTGGAAATATGTGAGAAAAATGGTCTAATTCTCTCTCCGACCAAGATGAAAATCGCCACAGCAGAAATTGAGTTTCTAGGAGCAATCATTGGGAGAAACAAAATCCGGCTCCAGCCTCATATAATAAAGAAAATCGTATCCTTTGAAGAAAAGAATCTGACAACAAAAACAGGATTACGAACTTGGTTAGGAATTCTTAACTACGCTCGTAGTTATATTCCTAATATGGGGACACTGCTTGGGCCACTCTACTCAAAGACGGGCCTTCATGGCGATAAACGTTTAAAGGACTCTGATCGAGAACTCATTCAGAAGGTCAAGGACTTGGTTCAGAACCTACCAGACTTAGAACTCCCACCCCCTGATGCCTATATCATACTTGAAACAGATGGATGTATGAGCGGCTGGGGCGGAATCTGCAAATGGAAGACCATGAGGAATGATAAGCGACAAACAGAGCGTATCTGCGCTTATGCGAGCGGCAAATTCTCAGTAGTAAAATCTACTATTGATGCCGAGATCCACGCATGTATGGAAACGTTGAATGCCTTGAAGATCCACTACCTAGACAAGAAGGAAATAACCTTACGAACGGATTGCCAAGCCATAATCAGTTTCCATAACAAGTCAAATCAAAACAAACCATCAAGGGTTCGATGGTTAAACTTCGTGGATTTCATTACTGGAACAGGGATAACCATACATTTCGAGCATATTGATGGCAAACTCAACGTACTAGCAGATGCCCTTTCCAGATTAACTACCAAGCTCGTTCTGATAGAAGATCTACCACCTCACATGGTTGACTACATATACAAGTTGGAAGACGCTATTGAAGAAACAAAGGCAGCACCACAAGCAGTGCTACAAGAGTTAAGATCAACCATTAACTCCATCAACAATCTCCTTATACAAGAAGAATCGGTAAATTCAGCCCTTTACTGGGACGAGGAGACCCAAGAAATTCTTGAAGACAATGACGAGGCTATTAGCATCCTTATGGAAGAATTAGCTATTCGTCCCTTTGAATGCTATGAATACAACCCCGAAGCAGGAGCGTATTTCCCAACCAACACATATTATGAGTACCATCCCGATGAAGGAGCGTATTACCCAATGGACCATCCATCAGGCTGGGATTACTTAGCAGCAAATCAAGCGTCAGGATGGAATGACAGTGATGATGACCAACCCTTAGAATGGGATGACCTTCCCGAGAGACATGACTCATACAGCATTCGCACAAATAGGAGGAGGACAGATTTGGTGCTATCACTGCAACAAAGGACGGAAGAAGAACTATCACTAAATAATAATGAACCAATGCAAAGAAGAGCCTCTGATCAACCTGAATGTTCTCAAGCCAAGGAGAAACCAGAAGATGAAACATTTAGGCAAAAGCTAGAACAATGGGAAAGTGATAGTGATGATGGACAAGACGATCTGGACACTGAACGATTAAGGAAGGGAAAATATCCCGTAAGGGATTAACCAAGTGGTCTGAGCATGAAGGACCATATTGTATAATAATTTTATAATTTTCTTTTCTTTGTAGATGATTCTTGACAGCCTGCAACTACAAGCCATTACACAAAAGAGGACCCTGTGGAGCACCAAGAAAAGCCTATCAACAGCACAACATTGGGCGGTGCTTGGAGGAACAACAGAGACGAACTCAACGGGAATGAAGGAACTAGAGCGACTAACAGGGAAAGCACTTTTTCAAATACCAAAGTCGGAAGAAAAGAAACAAAAATGGGCCGAAAAGATTAAACAAATCCATAAAGCCCAGGCATTAACAGCAATATCAGAACTTGACCGACTAATTGCCATGGCCTACATGCAAAAGGCCCGCATCGAACAAAACAGCACAAACCATCACTGGGAGGAAGAAGCACTAGAGTTGGTGACACATCATATCAAAAACTTGGAGCAGTGTCACCGCATGATCAACAGTGCACGCGAAAGCATATCCATAAACGTGTAAAGATGGATAAGATCGAATCTACTTTACAGGTGAGGCGTACCTACAAGATAAGAACGAATCTGCTTTACAGATAAGGCATACCTGTAAAGACGCACTATGTAAATTATTGGTGTGTACCTATGTGAATTATTGGTGTGACTAAAGAAGTCGAAGACATCACAAAGACCGTAAGTGGACGATGGGGCCCAGAAGCGCACCCGCACTTACCCCTTCGTGAATCTTCCTAAAGGCTTATAAATAGCGTAGCCTAAGGAGTTGCAAGACATCTCGGATCAACACCAAGAGTCTTACTTCTCCCTCTTCCTTTCCACAAGTTTGTAAGAGTTTGTAAGTGAGCGTTTGAGTTATAAGCTTTCAGAAGTGTACTATTGTAACCTTTCAAGTCAATATATCAATTAATCCCGCGTCCTTCGTGACCTGAGATTAAACGATCCTTTTCCGCAACCGCTCCTACTTGGTCTAATTTGCTGATGATTCAGATTCCAGAATCTTTTATTTACTTACTGGTTTAGCACTCATGCACAGTTACTTATATTTGTAGGCTAAGTGAATCAATTTTACTATGTTTGCAGGTCCAAGTCCATAGCAAAAGGAATCGGAGGTCGGGAAGGTGGTGACGTCGACGAGCAATCGAATCATTGAACTGATGGCCGACGAGGCAGCAACGAAGGCATAGACATTGCGGCACGATGTCCCTAGTCGCGGACTTCGACTCACATAGACGCGGAGACACACATGTCTAAGTCATTAAAGAGAAACTCATTTTGACTGTAGTAACACTCTTATAATGGCAGAGATCATCTCATAAGAATTTCCAACTGAGTACTACTTCGCCCCTTTTAAAGTCAAGCTCAGGTTGTGCATCAACAATTTTACTGCTTTGTTGAAACCCAGAGACAATTGGTTCAGGATAGGATTTATGCTTCGTCGATAAGGGCAGCACCCAATTGGTGGGACATCAGCTTTACCAAATTTCCTTGCTCCAAGATTATATAACGTCTTCCATGTAAATAATATGTAATCAGCAATAAGTAGATAGAACATAAATATTGCATTAATGAGAATAAAATTTTACTATGTTTTTTAGCAAAAGGAACCGATGGTCGAGAAGATGGTGACGGGCGACGAACGATCGAATAATTGAATCGATGGTCGGCGAGGCAGCGACGAAAGCATAAACATTGCGGCACGAGGTCCCCAGTCACGACTCAGACTCACATAGACGCGGAGGAAGGCACACCGGTTGGTTTATGTACAAGTGGTCTGCGGAGGAAAGTCGTCGCTGATAATTTCCTTAGTTTATGTATTTCTGCAAACCGGTTGGTTTTATAAATTGTACAAGTTTTGTGGTATTTTTTATAGTTGTCAAGGTTGGGTTAGGCTGTAGAGTACGGGTGGTACTTTGGCCGGTAATGTCCGGGTTGGGGTGTGTCCGGGTTTGGGGTGTGACACGTGCACAAAACTTCGACGTAGAGTTTAGGAGTTTAGGCGGAAAAATTTCGACGTTGACGTCGAAATAATTTTTTTTAAAAAAATCTAAGTTTAAAAATTTCGACACTTGCTACAGGCGTTGAAGACTTTTCGACGCCTATTGCAGGCATTGAAACGCGTCTGGAGTGGGCTCACTAGCGTCCGCCCACACCGTCTGTGTTACGCCCCGCCTAACTTTATCCCTAGAGAAGGGACCTCACCTAGGTGGAGCACAACCTACAACTAAACCACAAAATACACCAGAAAATCTCAACAAGAACAACTGAAATCTTCTTTTCAACAAGAAGTTCTCTAAACAAATGTTCAACATCAATCTAAATATAACTAAGAAAACAACTAAATAGCGGATGACGTCTCCTCCTCCCGGACTCTAGCTACCCAACTTCAACTACTAACGTACCTGCAAATTCGAAGCAACAACAAACAATATCAATGGGAAGCTGAGTAGGAGTATCAATATGTCTAACAATAAGGACTACAATCATGATCTGATGATATTGTCAAATGCAACAATATACAACTTTGCAATTGAATGCAATATGTCAACAACAAGACACATTTTCACCTATCAACTAATGTAATTCATACCAATCAAGAGCACAATGGACAAATGGGTTTCCCACGCGCTTTCCCACCTCCGAGAGTGACACCTCAAGCCTGCTCCAGCAAGAGATCCGACTATCCATAAAGGTAGTCTGCCGACGTCTAACACATCGACGCCGAACACGCACCCGTGTGGTAAATAGGTGATCACCGGTGTCACTTGCCCAACACCTCGGGCAATAAAACAACAATGTCCAGGGCCTCCGCCCAATAAAAGATCAACAATGCAACATGACAACTAGATCTCACAAGATGAGAAATCACAACTGATCTACGAAGCTAACAATAATAAATGTTACAACAAACTATCAACTGAAGATGCAACCAAATAATTCAGGCTAGCAAATACAACTTATGACAACGTTAATACTACAATGGGCACCATGCTCAAATAACATTAATAAATAACAACTCTAATCAGACTCATGCAATTATCAACATGGTATGTCCAACAAAATAATGCAACATGAGATCAACGGATTACATAAGCAATTCAAGCAAATAGAGACAAAGGCTAAAACCGTCATTTTACTCATTCAACATTCATCGGCTACAACAGAGTCAACTCACACCCAACACAACTATGTATACTCTAAATCACCACCGAACATAGAATACCACTATTCTATATTATTTAATTATTTATCAAATTAAAATAATAACTCATAACTATGAAATAACACTGAAACATAGAAAAGACCTACCAGATGAACTCTGATCATAAAAGCCCCCTCTAAAATAATATTTACAAGATGGTCCCTATAATTTTCCAGGTCATAAAAGTTCGCCCGCACCGTCGTCGCGGTCTTGCGGGCGCACGAGCCAGCGGCCCTTGGCGAGCGCGCCGAGGGGCTTTGCCCAAGTGAAGGGGCGGGATATTTCCTGCCTCTGATTTTTTAAAAAATAAAATAAAATTTTTCCCTCAGGTTCTCTTCTTTATATATATTTTTTCTTCTTTTCTTCTTCTTCTTCTTTTCATCATCTTCTTTTTCTTCCTATCTTTTTTTCTTTCCCATTCTTTCTTCTTTCTCTTCTATTTTTCCTTCATCTAATTTTTCTTCTTCTTCTTTCAGGTTATCAAAATTTTTCAAGTCATCGAATTTTTTAGGTTACCATCTAATTTTTCAGGTTAAAAAATATTAATTAAATTGGATTGTGCCATATGATTATTTAATTATTTTAGTAAATTATAAATCAAAGATTAAATTTGAATTCAATTTGAGAAATTAACTATTTTAGGTTTGTTCGATATGATGGGTTAGCTAGTATACTTTTAAAAACACAATTCAATAGTACATTCAAATTATGTTTTTTATTCCCATGTTTCTATGTGGGAATCCATTAAGTTTATTCGGTTGCCCCTCTCCTCCAATGATGATGCATGGGTTTAGGAAATGGAGATTAATGAGTATGTTGCTACAAGTAGTGCTTAGTTGTTTCTTAGAAGTCGTAACCTTCACGAACTTAGCAATTATGTCCCTTGCCTAGTCTATGGCCACTTAAGCTGCCTCCAAAAGTTCTGAACTTCCTTTGAAATCTTCTTAATATCTTTGTTTGTCCTTTGTGTCCGTCTAATACTACTAATGAGACTATTGAACACATTTTTTTTCTTATGCCCTTATATTAATTCAGTTTGGTCCATTCTTCAATCTTGAACTGATTTTTCGTAAAATAATTAGAATTCTTGGTTGAATGGAGGTTGGCTCAGGTTGCCCAATAGCCCGGCTGAGACTCTGTCTATTAAGACTCTAATTGTTATTACCTATTGGTTTACTTGGTACGTTAAAAATGAGATGATATATCTTATTAGGTGGCATTCTCCTCTTAATCTCATGCTCAAAATAATTTCATTTGCTTGTCGGTTTAATAAAACTCAAGCTCCTGAGAAAATTTCAATTTACGTTCTAATTCTAATTTACTTAATTGGATTCCCTCGGATGGAAACTGGATTAAATTAAACTGTGATAGCTCTTTTTTAAACTCACAAGCTGGCATTGGCTTTATTGTTAGGAACAATTTGGGTGACTACATTTACTTTGCTAATTAGTATTTTGATTCTATCATTTCACCGGCTTTTGCAGAAGCTCTTTCTATCCTACATGCCATCCAGTTTGCTCATCGAAAGTTTGACTTGGTCATTATTGAATCTGATTGATGGTTGGTTATTCAGGCTATTCAAGGTCAATGTACAGTAGTCCCTTCGAAGCTGCAACACATTGTATATCAATTTCAATCATTAGCCTATAGAGAATGTAATAAAGCCGCTCATTGGGCGGCAAATCGAGCACGTAGTCTTAAAGATTCCAAAGTATGGACTTCTATTCGACTCCCGGAGCTCAATAATATTTTTTTACCAGGACTGCTCTAGTCCTTCCCATACGTAGTTAATGAACTTTTTATTTTTTAGGTAAAACAAATTATATTTTTTTCATTTACATAAATCAAAAATTATTTTTTGTTAATTTAATTTTAAAATCTAAGGCGGTTCCATTTAGCTGCTTTTTTTCTTCGGGTATTAGCAAATTGATAATTAGAGTGATCATGTGCGAGCTGAGTAGGAAGCATAGGAATGCAAAGTTCGAAGCTTAGGTTTGTTTCTATTGGGACTGGTCCTTTTGGAATTCCCAAGTATAGAGTTTCTATGTTTGTTTTTTAACTAGCTATCCACGTTTATCAGTTTATTGGATAATGATTTGTTTTTTAGTTCTGAATGTTTAGCTCTCCAACAATACTTTTAACTTCATCTTTCGTTTTTGCTGAATCAAGAGATCTGCTACGAATTTGGTTAAGGTTATAACCCTAAATCTAAAGATATCTTATCATCTCAAATTAAAAAAAGAAAGAAGGTATCTTTTCATCTCTGATTAAACTAATGTAGCTTTTCTTTTTTTTGGAGATTGAATTAATTGCATATTTTTGTTTATAGGAGATATTGTGGATTGGTTGTGATATTGTCTTCTTGAGAAAAAAAATGTATTAGCGTATGATTAAGAGCAGTTGCTACCGAATGGTTGCTTGTTTTAAATTTCATTCTTACTTTAATACTCCCTGGGAATATTCAAGGATTGATTTTTTCAATGGTTTGGATGAAATGAAATGTCTATTTGTAAAAATTTCCTGCTACAAATATGGTAGATGTTTCTTTGAGTACAATATTGCCTTCATGAATCATGAAATAATTGTGGTTGACTAATTATCTTGGTTTGGTTTGGTTTGGGATCTCAGTCCATGGAGTGGTCTGCTGCAAGCTTTTCATTTATAATTTGTTTATTTACTTTTTAGTTTATCAGGAGATGTTGTCTCAAGCTTAGGAGTGAACTCCAAAAGCGCTAGCAGGGACAGAAAGAAGTTGAGTGGTTCAAGCAGTAACGAGTTTGCAGCATCTGTGCCTCCGACACCTAGTAGTGAAGATGATATCTTGCAGTCAGTGAATGTAATGAGTTTTACGTTCAATGAACTGAAGACAGTATAGTAATATAGGGGTATATTTGTAAATATACTCTTACTTAAGGACTTTTGTGTAAATTGTTATAGTATAGTAATAAAAGCAGGATTAATAGAAAGGTGACTAACCCTACAGGTTAATCACTCTTTTTTCATCTTCCACAAAACAACTTGGTATTAGAGCCGCCGTTCACACATCCTGAAGTGCTTGGAAATCCAAAAAATTATTCTGCACCTGCGGCGTGCGGATTCCTTAGCCGCGCCTGCCGCTGCATCAAGCAACGCGCCCCAAGCGGTGTACGGCGCACCAAGTGCCGTAAGGCAGCGCACCTTCACCAAGCAGCGCAAGGCATTGTCCTTCAAGCAGATTTTTTTTCTTCACATTGGGCAACACACGTACCGAGGAGCTAGCTTTAGGCAGCACGGGTATACATCCTATATTTGATTCAAATTTACTTCTCTCATTTGAAAGGTGACAACAACTTTATTCTACAAAGTCAGCTTATATATATTTTATTTTTCGAAATCTGTGCAATGAGATGAAGAAAAATCTAAGCCTTTAAAGAGTTAATTTGATGCTATAATTATCTTGTAGATCCGGGATTTCGTTCGAAATTCCCTCTCTTCAGAATAGCCCTATGAAATTAGATGGATCATCTACTTATTTAATATGGACTCGAAGTGTGCGAAGTACAGTTAGCAAATGGAAACAATGCACATTGGGAGTCAGAGAACTCTCTTGTTATGTATTGGCTTCTAAACTATATGACTCTGGATATTGGTCAGGGATTCACATTTTTCAATACAACCAACGAAATTTGGGAAGCTATTTCACCAACCTACTCTCAAATAGGGAATTCAGTGCAAGCTTATGAGATTTAGTGTAAAATTCGTCAAATAAGACAAAGTAATATGTTAGTTACTGCTTATGTGGCTGAGCTTAGACAATTGTGGTCTGAGTTGGACTTTTATCGTCCATTCAAGGCCTTACATGCTAAGGATGCAGTTCTACACAAAAAGTACATAGAAGAAGAACGCTTATTTGATTTTTTGGCAGGGCTGAATTCAGAATTTGACTCCATTAGAACACAAATTCTTAGGAGAGGATATACGTTGCCTACACTTCAGCAAGTTTTTTCCATTGTTCAAAGTGAGGAGACTCGGAGAAGGATTATGGTGGAGCCTAATAACTCAACAGTACCATCATATCGATCTGCACTAGTAGTTCAGCCTCGTGAAAGAACTGAAAGAGAACAAATGATGTGTGATCATTCTCATAGGCCTGGTCACATTAAAGATACATGTTGGCAGTTACATGGTAGACATCGAGGAGGTGGACTTGGCGGATGTCGTGGTGGAAGATTTGGGAGTCGAACTAATCATTTCGTTGATAACTCCTCAATGTCAGCTGAAGTGTTAGAGACTTTCAAATAGCTCATGGCAAAGCTTGCCGCCGTTCACACATCCTGAAGTGCTTGGAAATCCAAAAAATTATTCTGCACCTGCGGCGTGCGGGTTCCTTAGTCGCGCTTGCCGTTGCATCAGGCAACGCGCTGCAAGACACACGCGCCCCAAGCAACGCACGACGCACCAAGTGCCGCAAGGCAGCGCACCTTCACCAAGCAACACAAGGCAGTGTCCTTCAAATGCAGATTTCTTTTCTTCACATCGGGCGACATGCGTACCGAGGAGCTAGCTTTAGGCAGCACGGGTATAGATCCTATATTTTGCTTCAAATTTCCTTCTCTCATTTGAAAGGTGACAACAACTTTGTTGTACAAAGTCAGCTTATATATATTTTATTTTTTGAAATCTATGCAATGAGATGAAGAAAAATCTAAACCTTTAAAGATTTAATTTGATGCTATAATTATCTTGTAGATCCGGGATTTCGTTCGAAATTCCCTCTCTTAAGATCAGCCCTATGAAATTAGATGGATCATCTACTTATTTAATGTGGACTCGAGGTGTGCGACTGTTTATTAGAGCCCATGGTCTTGAGGGGTATCTCACCGGGAGTAAAGTACAATCAGCAAATGGAGACAATGCACATTGGGAGTCAGACAACTCTCTTACTCTGTCTTGGCTTCTAAACTCTATGACTTTGGAGATTGGTCAG
Organism: Canna indica; assembly: GCA_034359265.1. NCBI lineage: Eukaryota > Viridiplantae > Streptophyta > Magnoliopsida > Zingiberales > Cannaceae > Canna > Canna indica. The sequence continues at coordinate 70,931,643 of CP136894.1, read as the reverse complement.
GGATTCACATTTTTCAATACAGCCAACGAAATTTGGGAATCTGTTTCACAAACTTACTTTCAGATAGGGAATTCTGTGCAAGCTATGAGATTCAGTGTAAAATTCATCAAGTAAGACAAAGTAATATATCAGTTTCTGCTTATGTGGCTGAGCTTAGACGATTGTGGTCTGAGTTAGACTTTTATCGTCCATTCAAGGTCTTACATGCTGAGGATGCAGTTCTACACTAAAAGTACATAGAAGAAGAACGCTTATTTGATTTTTTGGCAGGGTTGAATTCAGAATTTGACTCCATTAGAACACAAATTCTTAGGAGAGGATATACGTTGCCTACACTTCAGCAAGTTTTTTCCATTGTTCAAAGTGAGGAGACTCGGAGAAGGATTATGGTGGAACCTAATAACTCACCAGTACCATCACATCGATCTGCACTAGTAGTTCAGTCTCGTGAAAGAACTGAAAGAGAACAAATGAAGTGTGATCATTGTCATAGGCCTGGTCACATTAAAGATACATGTTGGCAGTTACATGGTAGACCTCGAGGAGGTGGACTTGGCGGATGTCGTGGTGGAAGATTTGGGAGTCGAACTAATGATTTCGTTGATAACTCGTCAATGTCAGCTGAAGTGTTAGAGACTTTCAAATAGGTCATGGCCAAGCTTGATCCCTCCTCTACTGGAGAGACCTCCTCCTCCACAGGTTCAGCTAGTCAACCTTCTTCTTCCATACACCACTCTCATTTTGCACAATTAGGTATTCTACATAGTGCATTAAATTGTACTCAGTTTTCACCATCATCCTCGATTATAGATTCGGGTGCATCAAATCATATGACGGGTTCCTCTAGTTTCTTTATTTCATATTTTCCCCGCTCAGGTAGAGATAAAGTTCGTATAGCTGATGGTTCTTTTGCCCCTATTTCTGGAAAAGGTGCAATCACTATTACTCCATCTCTACATTTATCGTTAGTCTTACGTGTTCCTCGTTTTCCTAACAACCTCTTATCAATTAGTTCAATCACCAAGGCTCTCAACGGTATAGTAACATTCTTCCCTACTCATTGTTTGTTTCAGAACAAGCTTGTGACGAAGGAGACGATTGGATCTGGTAGAATGCATGATGGTCTCTATCACCTGGATAATCTTAGCAGTCCCAATGAAGTCGGATATATGGTCTCTTTGCAACAAGTGCACTGGAGGAATTGCAGTTACATCATCGTTATAATGTTATGAGAGTGGGCGGATTAATGTGAGAATGGATAAGATGTTATAATCACAGGCGAGATGTTAAGATATTTTTTTTCTTATCATTCGCATCTTTTAATTTCTTCTGCTCTCGTAATCCTTCACTTTAAAACTTATTCTTTTTCGAGTCCAATATTATAAAATTGATCCCTCCTTCATTTTTGTATGCATGATCTGTCATCAGCAATATGTATAAATAAAAGACATCAGTCTGTCTCAGTTCAAGCCGACATCATGAGATGAGGACTGTAATGCTAACAAAGTCAACTAATTAATGCAATTTCTTTTAGCACTTATGGCTGAGGCTTTTTTTGTTTACAATCTCCATTCTCCAATTTGTGTATATAATATCGAATACTATTTGTTCATCTCATGTTTCCAAGGTCAACCCTGCTTGTTTAATTCCATATTTTTTCGTTAAAAATAGTCAAACCCCATTGATCCACATTTATAATCTCTACATTTCAGGCAAGACAAATCAATTTGTTTTAGGTCATTAATCAGAACCATTAGGACATGTTTGTTTCACCGGATTTCGGAGTCGGATAGGATTTGCCCATTCCAATCAAATGTTTGATTGTGTCTTGGATTTTAAAAAATCGGATAAAGATGGGATCCAAGTACGATTCAAATGGGATATACATATCCTCCCTAGGGAGGTAGGAATAAAAAACCGCGGAATTATTCTCGTCCGATGGCTTCAACCTTGAAAGCGCTCTCGACTCCTGACAGAGTTCATACAAGCGACTGCGAGTGTTTCTTCTTCTCCACATTTAGACGCTCTTTGGGTTCCCGGCATACCTTCATACCGACGAGAGGTTTTCTTCATCTCCTTATCTGAGCGACGGCGGCGGCATAAATGGTAAATTCCTCTTCCCCTTCTTTCTTTTTATCTTCTTCTTCTTATTCTTCTTCTCCTCCTCCTCCTCCTCCTCCTCCTCCCTTTTCTCTGCTAACAGACACGGTCTCCTCATATTTTTCCTTCATTTTCTTCTTCTCCCTCTTCCGCTTCTTCCTCTTCCTCTTCTCATCTTCCTCCTTCTCCTTCGTTCCCTTCACTGCTCGCGCCGGCCTTGCGTGCGATTACAACATAATATGGAGGATCCATCGTGAAGTGACAAGAGCTCACGATCCATCGCGAAGCAGCTCGAGCCCTACTCCAATGTCTCCTCTTCTCATCAGGATGCTTTTGTTTCCTTCGATTTGTAGTTCCAGCTTTGTTTCTTTTTCGACTATGATGGTCTGTTTTACTTATTTCATTTATTCTGTTGTTTCTTTTCATTCCTTTCGATGTCAATTTGTTCAAGGTACTGACTTCTAAGAATTAATATCGATCACTTCTAGATTATGGCACAATTAATATCGATTTTGCTCATTTTTATTTTTAACATGATGTTTCTGATGTTATGCAATGTCTATGCCCTCAGGGTTGTCCTTTCCCTTTAGACTAGGAGTTGACTGTGATCGAGGAGATTCATGATTGCCACTAAAATCTGGTGTATTCAATTCATTGGGTGTGAATACTTCTCGCTTCAAAAGATTTTCTTCTCGATTATCAATAAACAAGTATACTCCACTATCTATAAAGCAATCAGTTGCTCTTGGTTCCCTACTTTGTTCATGTAGGCTAGACATAACTTCACTTATTTTGTAAGGAACATGCATCTGCAGTTGGCTTTGTATTTCATGGCCCAGTGTGTCATTTTCATCATCTTGAGACACAACTTGCATTGTCCAAGGTTTTTCAGAGGCCATCAATGCATCTTTTGCATAATATTCTTGACACACATCCACCTCCATATCTATGACGATGAAATGTTAGATGTGGGCGGGATGTTATGGACAAGATGATATTCTGGATGCGACGGCTTGTTGTGAAAGCGGACTGAATGTTATAAATGAGACGTGATGTTGTGAGAGTTGACATGATGTTATAATCACAAGCGAAATATTGAGATAGTGGACAAAATGTTATAACCATGTGCGTGATTTTGTAAGAGTGGACGAAATGTTATGAGAGTGAGCGAATTATTGTGAGAATGGATAAAATGTTATAATCACGGGCGAAATATTAAGATTTTTTTTCTTATCATTCACATCTTTTAATTTCTCCTCCTCTCATAATCCTTCACTTTAAAACTTATTCTTTTTTGAGTCCAATATTATAAAATTTATCCCTACTTCATTTTTGTATGCATAATCTGTCATCAGCAATATGTATAAATAAAAGACATCAGTCTATCTCAGTTCAAGCAGACATCCTGAGATGAGGACTGCAATGCGAACAAAGTCAACTAATTAATGCAATTTCTTTTAGCACTTATGGCAGAGGCTTTTTTTTGGGTAATTACCTAAATATATCCTGAACTTATGGATTTTTTCTCAAATCTATCATGAGCTTTGACTTCTCCAAATTGCATCCTCAACTATCACATTTGTATCAATTGCATCTCTCCGTCAAAATTCTGTCAGCTACCCTGTTAACCCTGCCACGTGGCATGTATACGTGTAATAAAAAATTATTTTTTATTCGAAACCGAATAAAAAATTCTTTTCTTTTCAAAACCTTTTATGATGCCACATGTGCTGCACATGTGGATTAAAAAAAAAAAATATTTTTTCATTTTTTTTATTAACCTTGTTCTGAACTTGTCCACGTGTGAAGCACACGTGGACTGTCTAATTTCAAATAGCTCATGGCAAAGCTTGCCGCCGTTCACACATCCTGAAGTGCTTGGAAATCCAAAAAAATATTCTGCACCTGCGGCGTGCGGGTTCCTTAGTCGCGCTTGCCGTTGCATCAGGCAACGCGCTGCAAGACACACACGCCCCAAGCAGTGCACGACGCACCAAGTGCCGCAAGGCAGCGCACCTTCACCAAGCAACACAAGGCAGTGTCCTTCAAATGCAGATTTCTTTTCTTCACATCGGGCGACATGCGTACCGAGGAGCTAGCTTTAGGCAGCACGGGTATAGACCCTATATTTTGCTTCAAATTTCCTTCTCTCATTTGAAAGGTGACAACAACTTTGTTGTACAAAGTCAGCTTATATATATTTTATTTTTTGAAATCTATGCAATGAGATGAAGAAAAATCTAAACCTTTAAAGATTTAATTTGATGCTATAATTATCTTGTAGATCCGGGATTTCGTTCGAAATTCCCTCTCTTAAGATCAGCCCTATGAAATTAGATGGATCATCTACTTATTTAATGTGGACTCGAGGTGTGCGACTGTTTATTAGAGCCCATGGTCTTGAGGGGTATCTCACCGGGAGTAAAGTACAGTCAGCAAATGGAGACAATGCACATTGGGAGTCAGACAACTCTCTTACTATGTCTTGGCTTCTAAACTCTATGACTTTGGAGATTGGTCAGGGATTCACATTTTTCAATACAGCCAACGAAATTTGGGAATCTGTTTCACAAACTTACTCTCAGATAGGGAATTCTGTGCAAGCTATGAGATTCAGTGTAAAATTCATCAAGTAAGACAAAGTAATATATCAGTTTCTGCTTATGTGGCTGAGCTTAGACGATTGTGGTCTGAGTTAGACTTTTATCGTCCATTCAAGGCCTTACATGCTGAGGATGCAGTTCTACACAAAAAGTACATAGAAGAAGAACGCTTATTTGATTTTTTGGCAGGGCTGAATTCAGAATTTGACTCCATTAGAACACAAATTCTTAGGAGAGGATATACGTTGCCTACACTTCAACAAGTTTTTTTCATTGTTCAAAGTGAGGAGACTCGGAGAAGGATTATGGTGGAACCTAATAACTCACCAGTACCATCACATCGATCTGCACTAGTAGTTCAGTCTCGTGAAAGAACTGAAAGAGAACAAATGAAGTGTGATCATTGTCATAGGCTTGGTCACATTAAAGATACATGTTGGCAGTTACATGGTAGACCTCGAGGAGGTGGACTTGGCGGATGTCGTGGTGGAAGATTTGGGAGTCGAACTAATCATTTCGTTGATAACTCCTCAATGTCAGCTGAAGTGTTAGAGACTTTCAAATAGCTCATGGCCAAGCTTGATCCCTCCTCTACTGGAGAGACCTCCTCCTCCACAGGTTCAGCTAGTCAACCTTCTTCTTCCATACACCACTCTCATTTTGCACAATTAGGTATTCTACATAGTGCATTAAATTGTACTCAGTTTTCACCATCATCCTCGATTATAGATTCGGGTGCATCAAATCATATGACGGGTTCCTCTAGTTTCTTTATTTCATATTTTCCCCGTTCAGGTAGAGATAAAGTTCGTATAGCTGATGGTTCTTTTGCCCCTATTTCTGGAAAAGGAGCAATCACTATTACTCCATCTCTACATTTATCGTTAGTCTTACGTGTTCCTCGTTTTCCTAACAACCTCTTATCAATTAGTTCAATCACCAAGGCTCTCAACGGTATAGTAACATTCTTCCCTACTCATTGTTTGTTTCAGAACAAGCTTGTGACGAAGGAGACGATTGGATCTGGTAGAATGCATGATGGTCTCTATCACCTGGATAATCTTAGCAGTCCCAATGAAGTCGGATATATGGTCTCTTTGCAACAAGTGCACTGGAGGAATTGCAGTTACATCATCGTCGATTTGGTCATTTATCTTTTTCAGTTTTAGCTAGGCAGTTTTCTTTCTTTCTACAAATTATGCAATAAAGATCATTTGATTTGTTATGCCTGTGAGTATGCTAAACATACAAGTAGTATCTATTCTGCTTATGGAAATCATAGTCAATCTCCATTTGATTTTATTCACAATGATGTTTGGGGACCCTGCCGTGTTACTTCTCTTTCTGGGCATAAATGGTTCATTACCGTTATTGATTGTTTAGTCGAACAACTTGGGTTTATTTGTTAAAGAGTAAAGATGAAGTGTTGCGATGTTTTAAAGCATTTCACATGATGATAGAAACTCAATTCAGTACCAAAATCAAAATCCTTCGCTCAGATAATGGTACATAATACACTGGCAAAGAGTTCCAGGACTACATGTTAGCTAATGGGATTCTTCATCAAACCACTCGTGTTGGTACACCTACTCAAAATGGTGTGGCAGAAAGAAAGAATCGTCACCTATTGGAAGTCACTTGATCTTTACTCTTTACCATGAGCATGCCAAAGTCTTTTTGGAGAGAAGCCTTTTTGACAACTGCTTATTTAATTAATCGCATGCCGCTTCGGACCTTGGAGCTCAAGTCACCGACCACTTGAATGTCTTATTGGAGATACGACTTTCATTGTACCTCCTAAGATATTTGGGTGTGTTTGTTTTGTACGTGATCATCGCCCCTCACTTGGTAAATTTGAACATCGTTCCTTGAAATGTGTATTTGTTTGATATTTAGCTACTATAAAAGGTTACAAGTGTTATTTCCCACCTCAAAAGAAGATGTTTGTGACTATGGATGTAACCTTCATAGAGACAGAGGCATACTATTTATCCGATCAGAATTTGATAAATATTGTCCCTCCATCTCCCTCCACAATATCAGATGAGTTCTTATACTCACCATATTCATGTACCGAGATACCACATTGTGAGGGGGAGTCATCTAGAGTTCAAGAAAAGCCGCACATAGTTGCAATTTTCATCTGTAAGGATATTTGAGTACCAAAAGTGATGCGTACAGCTTTGGAGTTGTTCATCTAGAGATGTTGTCTGGCCGACGTGCCATAGACAAGTACCAACCACCTGGAGAGCACAATCTAGTGGACTAGGCAAGGCCTAATCTTACTATCTTACTAGCAAGCGAAAGATCGATCTTCCGCATCCTGGATGCACGATTGGAGGGGCAGTATTCACTGGAAGGAGCACAAAAGGTTGTTGTTCTCGCACTCCATTGCTTATCAACGGAACCAAGGTACAGACCAACAACGGATCAAGTGGTGTCTGCACTAGAATAGCTTCAGGATGCCAAAGACATGAGAAGAAATCCACGGTATGAACAAAAGACAAATGGCCAAAGCATTGGTGGCAATTCAAGCAGGTTGGTTAAGAGGAGATCATAAGAAATTGTCAAAGGAGAGGTTGCTCATCCTACGCCCTCAGCTTCCCCACTTCACACTACGTGAAGAGAAGTCTCATGTGATGCAACTTCGGATGGAAATAGTAGAGAAAAAAAAGGAAAACATAAATCTGCACATGCAAGCTCAATATCTTTTCGTACAGATTTCCTTGTTTTGGATCATCTTGTTGACATTATTGTTCATATTATATATATATATATATATATATATATCACTTTTTACACTCAAGTCACTTTTAGGCAACTTATTTATAGCTTTCCTTTACTGTTTGAACAATTAAAGGTATTGTTTCTGTGTCTAAGGCAAATTGTTGTGTGATCAAGTTAGAAAACAAAGATCTTAAACAACTCAAATCCATCAATTTTTCTTCAATTTCACATTTATATAATTCTATTGTTGTTCAAAATTGAAGTGCCTCAAAATATAGCTTCCCTTTTACCAAGTTTGGGTACCAATCTATCCAATTTTGGATAGATTGGAGTATCTTGTGAAACAAAGGGGAAAAAAAGAGATCGAACTTCAATCTATCCACCTTGGATATGCTTGGAATGGAAACCTAAATTGGATTTAGATCAGGTCGAATAATCGGATTTTGAATTTTATTATCATCTCTAATTTAAGACATTAAGATCTAATATTTTATGTATTGTATTAAAAAAATGAGATAATTTTATCCTCATATTTGTATTAAATGCTGAATTTATACTTTATATTGTTGATATTGTAAAATTAATTGAAAATCCAAATATGTTAACTGTGACCATTGTATCAAGATTTGATATCAATTTTAATTGGAATAAGCAATCGAATTAACTTTCAAAAAACAATCAAATGTCATGCCTATATCTTTTTTTTATTTTTATTTTCATATTTATCTTTATTTGTTGGTCTGATTTGAAATTTGGTAATTTGGATCATTGTAATGCAGTGTGAAACTATTTTGGTCTAAACATCCCTATTTGTCCATTGATTCATTAGATTTGAAATTTGTTCAATTAAATTAATTTAATGATATATATAAAAATGTTTGTAGGATTATTTTGATGCGGTTAATTTAAAAATAAGGGGATATAATTTTATCATTTTACGGATGACTTGATGAATAGCCCATATATCCAGTATTCTCATTTATTAGTCCCACATTACTTGCTGCTTATTTGGAATGGATTACCTATGTTGTCTCTATTTGGTCAAGAGGCACGACCTTACTTGAACATGATATGTTCTATAGGCTCGTACAATTGTATCCTTGAGTGTAAAGGAGACAGACAATTCAATCTGGTTGATGAACAATGACCACGTGATCAGAACGTGATTAATGGCTCAAATTCCTAGGGGATTGAAGCCATAGATTATCGTTCCAAGATTTCGCCTTTCACGGGTGCATCAAGAAGGCTGCTGGACGTCGAACCAATGGATGTCAACATCCCAGCAACATCTTCTTCTTGTTTATCTTGTTTATCCTCCTCGACGCAATCGACACAATCTTTCCATGGGATGACGTTCTTTTCTGAATTCGTCGTCAATGCCGATGGGAAGGTAGGTCCGGAGGGCCCAGCAAGAAGGTTGCAAGATGAGAACGTGGCCTTGCATTCTTCGCTATCTTCCCCTCTGACCGTCTTCTTTTTTGATTTCCAAGAATACGATGTAAATCAAGAACACCCCTGCGAGAGGGCAAATGAAAATTCCACGTTTGTGCCTTCATCCGGCGTGGGGAGAAGGTTGTTGGATGTCAGCTCGAACATGGATGTGGACGTCCCGTGGCCGAGTGGATATTGCCATCGTCATCCGACGGAAAACACAACTTTGCGTGCAGGGAGGGAAACAAAGAGGGGTAGAGGGCTCCATCCGCACTGACGGAGGAAGAAGAGGATCCTATGCTAGTCTGCTTCCTTTAATTACTTTTGATTGACTTCAAGAACCGCATAAGAAACTTAAACTTTTGATGTCTCATGATTTGCTGAATGAATGAATGGATTGGAACTCAAATCTAATTTTCTGTTATGATACTCCTTGGAAGCACAAAAATGATGTGATGTTTTTCTAATAAGTCTAGGTAAGGTATTACCTTTGTGATTTGTGGATTTTAGGCTGAATTTAAGTTCCAATCTATTCATTCATTCATTTAGCAAATCATGAGACATCAAAAGTTTAAGTTTCTTATGCGGTTCTTGAAGTCAAACAAAATTAATTAAAGGCAGCAGACTAGCATAGGATCCTCTTCTTCCTCCGTCAGTGCGGATGCAGCCCTCTACCCCTCTTTGTTTTCCTCCATGCACGCAAAGTTGTGTTTTCCGTCGAATGACAAAGGCAATATCCACTCGGCAACAGGACGTCCACATCCATGTCCGAGCTGACATCCAGCAACCTTCTCCCCACGCCGGATAAGGGCACAAACGTGGAATTTTCTTTCGCCCTCTCGCCGGCGTGTTCTTGATTTACGTCGTATTCTTGGAAATCAGAAAAGAAGACTGTCAGAGAGGAAGATAGCGAAGAATGCAAGGCCACGTTCGCATCTTGCAACCTTCTTGCTGCGCCCTCCGGACCAACCTTCCCGTCAGCATTGACAACGAATTTTGAAAAGAACGTCATCCCATGGAAAGATTGTGGCGATTGCGTCGAGGAGGAAAAACTGGATAAACAAGAAGAAGATATTGCTGGGACATCGACATCCATCGGTTCGGCGTCCAGCAGCCTTCTTGCTGCGCCCGTGAGGAGGATAAACATGAAGAAGGCCTTCGTCTTTCGCTTCTAAAAGAAGCACAATTAACGTATTTTGCATATACCAATTTTCTCCAATTTAAAAGAGAGATACGCTTAATAAAATTTGTAGGAATATATACAGTTAAATTTAACTAGTACTAGATACATGTAGAAACTACGGTGTAAAAACGATCAGATCAGCTTCTGACATGTGTTTCCGACACGATAATTTCAAGTTGAAAAACCAACTTAACCCAACTTCGGAAAAAGAAGTAATGACCTATTTTGTGTTGGAGCGAGCTCTAAGGATCTTTTCTGCATCAATTTTTTAATTTTTTTAATACTTTTTTTTATCTTTAACAAAGTTCAATAGTATCTAATCAAATTGAAACGAACCAAACTAAGTACAATTTGGAAAATTTATATTCTAATTTTCAAAATCACATAGTATATTATTAATTTTTTAAAACATTATTCAAGCTTTTTTAGATCTGCAATGAGAACTCCAAACTGATCCAAATAAACTTGGAAAAAAAACCTGAAATCAAAGCAACCCCCAAAGTATCTAGAGCTGGATCATGTCAGTTTTTGTTTTGTTTTGTTTCTTTTTTGCACAATCTGCTTTTAAACATTTAACAAGTAGATATAATGAATTTAATGACTGATAAAAGAAAAGCTAGTACAAGAGTCGTCCTTGTTGATCTTTTAAAAAAATGAGACGAGAATAATTGTCAAACTACTAAAAATTAGTAGACCCGGAAAACAAATAGATACCACCATGTTCATTAAACAAATAAAGATGATCATCTATAAATTCATCATATGACAAAATCTTCAGCAGCATAAAATATATTAGGTACAAAATTGTGGTTTTCATCAGAGATCACAATGGGTAGGTACCAAGTCTGGAGAGGGGAAACAAACAGGGAAGGAGAAGTTGGATGCCTTCTTTCGTTGTAGAAATGCCACCACTCTGTTTAGCAAGTTTAGGCCAAAAACTGTTTCTTCGCAATTGATTTTGATTGTGATATTCAATGGTTCTGAGAACTTGCCCTCAGCCAAGATAGTAAACAAGACTGGCTTTGAGCTACTCAATAATTGCCCACTGAAACGGAAGCACAAACCGGATGCATCATCAATGTTAAAAGAAACTGGGATGTCGGCACTCACAAGGGAAACATTAGAATTGCTTAGAACCTTAGATGCTAGAATTTTAGAAACTAGAATAATTTTATCCGAATCAAATGAATTGTCAATCTTCTCCATGTGATCCTTGAATATGAACCTGTTACATAATTTTGGAATATTAAGCTAAACTTAATACAGCAGGGAAAGAAAGTATGATAGCTGAAAAAGTGGCATTTTAATTTCATACAAACTATAAACTTTTTCTATTTCAATACTGAGAAATGCTTTGTCATTCTATGTTTTCTATGTTCCAGGTAATCACACTATAAGACTACGCCATCCTCTATCGTAACCTAATTATTAGGTAAATCATCTAACTCTTTCCATTGCCCGAGAATACCAAAATAATGGCATTGTCAAGCAAAAGATTTTATAACCTGTTACAATCCCGTTGATATATGAACCAGCAGTATCGTGATATTTCTATATGTGCACATGAAAGGAGTGTATATTTGTATGTCTGAAGTGATCCACAAGGGCAGTAATATGAAATATGAGGGCACATCTATACCATGCGGTTAGACATTTTGTGAGATATGAATATTACTGACACTTGCATTTTGTCGAAAACTTTTTCCCATTGCATAACACAGCTAACTTGAATGGCAAAAGATGATGATGAAAACACACTTGAATGACTTTCTTCACCCTTTGACTTGGATCTAAGGATGCAATCTCTTCAAAAGAAAGCAAAGCTGGTATATTATCTGTTGATGGTGGGCTATGGAAGAAAAAAATGGAACATGTGAGTTTATAAAAGTAATATGAGCAACAAAAAATTCCACAAGATGTAATTACTACTAGACGGAAAATAAGAGTCCAAATCAAATAGTGCAAAGAAAATGATGAGAAATGGGGCAGATAAATACCTTTCAGGTTCTCCCATCACTTGATCTGAGGATTCCACACCCAAAGTAGACTCCCCATCTTTCAATGCTATATTTACTAATGTTCAGAAGAGCAGTTCTCGAGAAAAACTTCAAGAAGTACTAAGATTGGGGATATAGTTGAAATTTCATATGAAAATGCATATTCTACTCTCAAGCCATTGCCAGTTGTAGGATGGAGAAGAGTGTGGAGCATTGGTCTAACAGTACAATTAAGATTTTTAATTGATATTCTGCCAGAAGAAGGCTGTGGAGGCTTTTTTACTGAAGTAGAAGCTGGTTGCTCATCCAGCTATGATTCCAGTGCTGACTTAGACATCGACTCTTCCAAATCTGTAGAGATGAATGAAGACAAATTTCCCTTGGAACTTTGACTTGCAAGATCGTAATCAACGCTAGCATCAGAAACATTAATTAGGGCTTTTTTTTGTCTGGTTGGTGGCACTTAATTTGAATCCTGCAAGTGTCAATAATTTTAAAAAATAAACCTCAGCTAAATCAATTTAGTCTGCATGTTCGGCATGGGTGAAATAGTCTAGTTCACCCGTCTACATGCAAGTGGAAGTGTTAATACTTAATAATATAAATGAATAGATTGTGCTCCTTTTTAATAGCTTAAGATTTGGGGAAAGTTGGAAATTTTATCAAAGTAAACAATGACAAAGATTAAACAACCAAAGACAACAACAACATGGGAGAATCATACAATACAATAGTAAATAAAATTTCAAGATTGTTATCTCCAAATCAAACAGATTGCAAGAAAGAACAAAATTATCCAACTGTAGATATCAATACAGATAATAGACTGTCATGCTAAATCCTAAATATGACGGGAACAAATAATCCACTCAAGTGTAACACTAAGACAACAAATACAGATATTTCGAAGTTGACCTTGGCGGAAGTATTTAGGATCTGAAGCTTTGTCTCAACCTCCTCCGAAGTAAAACACCATGCGAGATACTTCAGTATACTTGGTACTACTTTGGGAATAATCTGTCCAACAGAGCTGTACTCTCCTATAATCCAAATAATCAATGCGCGTGCTGCAGGGTCTTTTATTCTGTCCAAGTGGCAAGTCAATCGGACAATCACCTTCAATTGTAACAAATGAAGAGAGTAAAAGCATGTAGTAGATGTAACCAGCGACATAAATCTAGAATTCTGAATATATAAATAAAAATGAACCAGAAAATAGTAAGGTCTAATATCAAAGCAACACTCATGGTGAATTCATTCAACCTTTGTGAGCAGAATTTAATGAAATATTTTGCAGCTCCGAAGCAACAATAGATATCAAAATATGAACTAAAATCACATTAAAATAGTTTCTAGGTGTGTAGATCTTATGAAGTTGGGTTTCAGGGGAAAAAAACTAAAGAGAGACCTGGCTTGAGCTTTACAAGAAATCTGAACACAAGACCTCTACATGTTTATCTAAACTTTAGTAACTTAAACTTCCAGTATAAACTAGTTTTGTCCACATATCCACTGTTTCCAACTAAATAATTATCTTAGGTCCATAAAACATTTATCCACAAGCACAGATCAGATCAGATCAGATCAGATCCAATCCAAGTAATTGATTAAGAGTTGCAGTCTGTAAGAAAAAAAAAACAATAAGGGGGAAATAAATGACAACTCTAGGCTGAAGGATTTAGAAACAACTGCACCAATATAGCAAACATAATATCCCAGTGGGATTCATGAAATAACAAAGGAAAACAAGTGAAGCTTCTAATGCTTAAGCCAGATGGCAGATGAAATATCTCAGTGGCATCATAACTAGTGCTTATGAACTGAACTCATCAAGGAATGGTCTGAAAAGTAGAATGATAATCCGGCTAGCTACCTTCTCATAACTAGTTGGATCTTGCTTATGAACGTGTTTTTGGTATGGCCGAGAAAGTTCATAAGGGAATTAAATTCATGGGAAGTAATGAAGTATAAGAAGATACAGCAACTAACCTATTGTGTTAACCAAAAGTTACTTTAGTGTACTGCAATCAAAATTTAATTGGAAACCCAATTCACCATTATGTTACTTATTTGTGACAAGCCCCAGCTGGCTCAATTCAGGTCATGTTTTTAGGTCTAGTTGGATTTGATCCAAAACTAAAACTAACCCCCAACTTGAAATATCCTTAGTGTACACGTCTATTTTTCAGAATTTCCAACATAAATTCTTTAAAGATAAATTATTCCAACATTTAAACTTGATATCTTGTTCAACATCTGTAGTAAAATATTTTTGATTATTATTCAAGATTTTTGATCTCTTAGAGTCTTAGTAATACTGTTTCTCTTAACTTTATAATTTTGTTTCCTGGTACAGAATGATAATTCTTATCACTCATTTAATTTAGGATCTTCAAGATAATTGTATAAACTTTTGAAAGATATGTAATTTAAGTTACTGTAAAACTGGATTCAATTGGGAACTACTATAAGATAAATTTAAACATTTAAACTTGATATCTTGTTCAACATCTGTAGTAAAATATTTTAGATTATTATTCAAGATTTTTGATCTCTTAGAGTCTTAGTAATACTGTTTCTCTTAACTTTATAATTTTGTTTCCTGGTACAGAATGATAATTCTTATCACTCATTTAATTTAGGATCTTCAAGATAATTGTATAAACAGAAGAAATTAGTATTATTTTTCATTAATATATATAATGGGGAATCAAACGGAGAAATTAGTATTATTTTTCATTAATATAAAGGCTAATGCATTTGTTTTCGAATAAATTATATGGGTCTCCGATATGCATGACACGTCACAGTCCACCACAAAGAGATGTGATTTCCAATTGCTTGGCCATGTAATTCTATAAGATATTTGACTGATGACTAATTTGCTTATGATTCAGATTCCAGAATCTTTTATTTACTTTCTGGTTTAGCACTCATGCACAGTTACTTATATTTGTAGGCTAAGTGAATCAATTTTACTATGTTTGCAGGTCCAAGTCCATAGCAAAAGGAATCGGTGGCCGAGAAGGTGGTGACGTCGACGAGCAATCGAATCATTGAACTGATGGCCGGCGAGGCAGCAACGAAGGCATAGACATTGCGGCACGAGGTCCCCAGTCGCGGACTTCGACTCACATAGACGCGGAGACAGACACATGTCTAAGTCATTAAAGAGAAACTCATTTTGACTGTAGTAACACTCTTATAACGGCAGAGTCCATCTCATAAGAATTTCCAACTGAGTACTACTTCACCCCTTTTAAAGTCAAGCTCAAGTTGTGCATCAACAATTTTACTGCTTTGTTGAAACCCAGAGACAATTGGTTCAGGATAGGATTTATGCTTTGTGGATAAGGGCAGCACCCAATTGGTGGGACATCAACTTTACCAAATTTCCTTCCTCCACGAATATATAACGCCTTCCATGTTAATAATATGTAATCAGCAATAAGTAGATAGAACATAAATATTGCATTAATGAGAATAAAATTTTACTATGTTTTTTAGCAAAAGGAACCGATGGTCGAGAAGGTGGTGACGGGCGACGAACGATCGAATAATTGAATCGATGATCGGCGAGGCAGCGACGAAAGCATAAACATTGCGGCACGAGGTCCCCAGTCACGACTCAGACTCACATGGATGCGTAGGAAGGCACACCGTTTGGTTTATGTACAAGTGGTCAGCGGAGGAAAGCCGTCGCTGTTAATTTCCTTAGTTTATGTATTTCTGCAAACCGGTTGGTTTTATAAATTGTACAAGTTTTGTGGTATTTTTTATAGTTGTCAAGGTTGGGTTAGGCTGTAGAGTACGGGTGGTACTCTGGCTGGTCATGTCCGGGTTTGGGGTGTGTCCGGGCTTGGGGTGTGACACGTGCACAAAACTTCGACGTAGAGTTTAGGAGTTTAGGCGGAAAAATTTCGACGTTGACGTCGAAATATTTTTTTTTAAAAAAATCTAAGTTTAAAAGTTTCGACGCTTGCTACAGGCGTTGAAGACTTTTCGACGCCTATTGCAGGCATTGAAATGCGTCTGGAGCGGGCTCACTAGCGTCCGCCCACACCGTCTGTGTTACGCCCCGCCTAACTTTATCCCTAGAGAAGGGACCTCACCTAGGTGGAGCACAACCTACAACTAAACCACAAAATACACCAGAAAATCTCAACAAGAACAACTGAAATCTTCTTTTCAACAAGAAGTTCTCTAAACAAATGTTCAACATCAATCTAAATATAACTAAGAAAACAACTAAATAGCGGATGACGTCTCCTCCTCCCGGACTCTAGCTACCCAACTTCAACTACTAACGTACCTGCAAATTCGAAGCAACAACAAACAATATCAATGGGAAGCTGAGTAGGAGTATCAATATGTCTAACAATAAGGACTATAATCATGATGTGATGATATTGTCAAATGCAACAATATACAACTTTGCAATTGAATGCAATATGTCAACAACAAGACACATTTTCACCTATCAACTAATGCAATTCGTACCAATCAAGAGCGCAATGGACAAATGGGTTTCCCCCGCGCTTTCCCACCTCCGAGAGTGACACCTCAAGCCTGCTCCAGCAGGAGATCCGACTATCCATAAAGGTAGTCTGCAGACGTCTAACACATTGACGCCAAACACGCACCCGTGTGGTAAATAGGTGATCACCGATGTCACTTGCCCAACACCTCGGGCAATAAATCAACAATGTCCAAGGCCTTCGCCCAATAAAAGATCAACAATGCAACATGACAACTAGATCTCACAAGATGAGAAATCACAACTGATCGACGAAGTTAACAATAATAAATGTTACAACAAACTATCAACTGAAGATGCAACCAAATAATTCATGCTAGCAAATACAATTTATGACAACGTTAATACTACAATGGGCACCATGCTCAAATAACATTAATAAATAACAACTCTAATTAGACTCATGCAATTATCAACATGGTATGTCCAATAAAATAATTCAATATGAGATCAACGAAATACAGAAGCAATTCAAGCAAATAGAGACAAAGGATAAAACCGTCATTTTACTCATTCAACATTCATCGGCTACAACAGGAGTCAACTCACACCCAACACAACTATGTATACTCTAAATCACCACCGAACATAGAATACCACTAATCTACATTATTTAATTATTATCAAATTAAAATAATAACTCATAACTATCAAATAACACTGAAACATAAAAAAGACCTACCAAATCTAGATGAACTCTGATCATAGAAGCCCCCTCTAAAATAATATTTACAAGAAGGTCCCTATAATTTTCCAGGTCATAAAAGTTCTCCCGCACCGTCGTCGCGGTCTTGCGGGCGCACGAGCCATCGGCCCTTGGCGAGCGCGCCGAGGGGCTTTGCCCAAGTGAAGGGGCGGGATATTTCCCGCCTCTGATTTTTTTAAAAAAAAATTAAAATTTTTCCCTCAGGTTCTCTTCTTTATATACTTTTTTTCTTTTTTTCTTCTTCTTCTTCTTTTCATCATCTTCTTTTTCTTCATATCTTTTTTTCTTTCCCATTCTTTCTTCTTTCTCTTCTATTTTTCCTTCATCTAATTTTTCTTCTTCTTTTTTCAGGTTATCAAAATTTTTCAAGTCATCGAATTTGTTAGGTTACCATCTAATTTTTCAAGTTAAAAAATATTAATTAAATTGGATTGTGCCATATGATTATTTAATTATTTTAGTAAATTATATATCAAAGATTAAATTTGAATTCAATTTGAGAAATTAACTATTTTAGGTTTGTTCGATATGATGGGTTAGCTAGTGTACTTTTAAAAACACAGTTCAATAGTACGTTCAAATTATATTTTTTATTCCCATGCTTCTATGTGGGAATCCATTAAGTTAATTCGGTTGCCCCTCTCCTCCTATGATGATGCATGGGTTTAGGAAATGGAGATTAATGAGTATGTTGCTACAAGTAGTGCTTAGTTATTTCTTAGAAGTCGTAACCTTCACCAACTTAGCAATTATGTCCCTTGCCTAGTCTATGGCAACTTAAGTTGCCTCCAAAAGTTCTGAACTTCCTTTGAAATCTTCTGCATAATAGATTACCTATCAGATCCTATTTGTGCCATATTGGTCTTCTTAATATCTTTATTTGTCCTTTGTGTCCGTCTAATACTACTAATGAGACTATTGAACACATTTTTTTTCTTATGCCCTTATATTAATTCAGTTTGGTCCATTCTTCAATCTTGAACTAATTTTCCGTAAAATAATCAGAATTCTTGGTTGAATGGAGGTTGGCTCAGGTTGCCCAATAGCCCGGCTGGGACTCTGTCTATTAAGGCTCTAATTGTTATTACCTATTGGTTTACTTGGTACGTTAAAAATGAGATGATATATCTTATTAGGCGGCATTCTCCTCTTAATCTCATGCTCAAAATAATTTCATTTGCTTGTCGGTTTAATAAAACTCAAGCTCCTGAGGAAATTTTAATTTACATTCTAATTCTAATTCTAATTTACTTAATTGGATTCCCTCGGATGGAAACTGGATTAAATTAAACTGTGATAGCTCTTTTTTAAACTCACAAGCTGGCATTGTATTGTTAGGAACAATTTGGGTGACTATATTTACTTTGCTAATCAGTATTTTGATTCTATCATTTCACCGGCTTTTGCAGAAGCTCTTTCTATCCTACATGCCATCCAGTTTGCTCATCGAAAGTTTGACTTGGTCAATATTGAATCTGATTGATGGTTGGTTATTCAGGCTATTCAAGGTCAATGTACAGTAGTCCCTTCGAAGCTGCAGCACATTGTATCTCAATTTCAATCATTAGCCTATAGATAATGTAATAAAGTCGCTCATTGGGCGGCAAATCGAGCACGTAGTCTTAAAGAGTCCAAAATATGGACTTCTATTCGACTCCCGGAGCTCAATAATATTTTTTTACCAGGACTGCTCTAGTCCTTCCCATACGTAGTTAATGAACTTTTTATTTTTTAGGTAAAAAAAAATTATATTTTTTTCATTTACATAAATCAAAAATTATTTTTTGTTAATTTAATTTTAAAATCTAAGGCGGTTCCATTTAGCTGCTATTTTTCTTCAGGTATTATCAAATTGATAATTAAAGTGATCATGTCCGAGCTGAGTAGGAAGCATAGGAATGCAAAGTTCGAAGCTTGGGTTTGTTTCTATTGGGACTGGTCCTTTCGGAATTCCCAAGTATAGAGTTTCTATGTTTGTTTTTTAACTAGCTATCCACGTTTATCAGTTTATTGGATAATGATTTGTTTTTTACTTCTGAATGTTTAGCTCTCCAACAATACTTTTAACTTCATCTTTCGTTTTTGCTGAATCCAGAGATCTGCTACGAATTTGGTTAAGGTTATAACCCTAAATCTAAAGATGTCTTATCATCTCAAATTAAAAAAAGAAAGAAGGTATCTTTTCATCTCTGATTAAACTAATGTAGCTTTTCTTTTTTTTGGAGATTGAATTAATTGCATATTTTTGTTTATAGGAGATATTGTGGATTGGTTGTGATATTGTCTTCTCGAGAAAAAAAATGTATTAGCGTATGATTAAGAGCAGTGGCTACCGAATGGTTGCTTGTCTTAAATTTCATTCTTACTTTAATACTCCCTGGGAATATTCAAGGATTGATTTTGTCAATGGTTTGGATGAAATGAAATGTCTATTTGTAAAAATTTCCTGCTACAAATATGGTAGATGTTTCTTTGAGTACAATATTGCCTTCATGAATCATGAAATAATTGTGGTTGACTAATTATCTTGGTTTGGTATGGTTTGGTTTGGGATCTGAGTCCGTGGAGTGGTCTGGTGCAAGCTTTTCATTTATAATTTATTTATTTACTTCTGTAGTTTACCAGGAGATGTTGTCTCATGCTTAGGAGTGAACTCCAAAAGCGCTAGCAGGGACAGAAAGAAGTTGAGTGGTTCAAGTAGTAACGGGTTTGCAGCATCTGTGCCTCCGACACCTAGTAGTGAAGATGATATCTTGCAGTCAGTGAATGTAATGAGTTTTACGTTCAATGAACTGAAGACAGTATAGTAATATAAGGGTATATTTGTAAATATAATCTTACTTAAGGACTTTTCTGTAAATTGTTATAGTATTAATAAAAGCATGATTAATAGAAAGGTGACCTAACCCTACAGGTTAATCACTCTTTTTTTCATCTTCCACAAACCAACTTGGTATTAGAGCCGCCGTACACACATCCTGAAGTGCTTGGAAATCCAAAAAATTATTCTGCACCTGCGGCGTGCGGATTCCTTAGCCGCGCCTGCCGCTGCACCAAGCAACGCGCTGCGAGACGCACGCGCCCCAAGCGGTGCACGGCGCACCAAGTGTCGTAAGGCAGCGCACCTTCACCAAGCAGCGCAAGGCAGTGTCCTTCAAGCAGATTTTTTTTCTTCACATCGGGCGACACGCGTACCGAGGAGCTAGCTTTAGGCAGCACGGGTATACATCCTATATTTGATTCAAATTTCCTTCTCTCATTTGAAAGGTGACAACAACTTTATTCTACAAAGTCAGCTTATATATATTTTATTTTTCAAAATCTGTGCAATGAGATGAAGAAAAATCTAAGCCTTTAAAGATTTAATTTGATGCTATAATTATCTTGTAGATCTGGGATTTCGTTCGAAATTCCCTCTCTTCAGAATAGCCCTACGAAATTAGATGGATAATCTACTTATTTAATGTGGACTCGAAGTGTGCGACTGTTTATTAGAGCCCGTCGTCTTGAGGGGTATCTCACCGGGAGTAAAGTACAGTTAGCAAATGGAAACAATGCACATTGGGAGTCAGAGAACTCTCTTGTTATATCTTGGCTTCTAAACTATATGACTATGGATATTGGTCAGGGATTCACATTTTTCAGTACAACCAACGAAATTTGGGAAGCTATTTCACCAACTTACTCTCAAATAGGGAATTCAGTGCAAGCTTATGAGATTTAGTGTAAAATTCGTAAAGTAAGACAAAGTAATATGTTAGTTACTGCTTATGTGGCTGAGCTTAGACAATTGTGGTCTGAGTTGGACTTTTATCGTCCATTCAAGGCCTTACATGCTGAGCATGCAGTTCTACACAAAAAGTACATAGAAGAAGAACGCTTATTTGATTTTTTGGCAGGGCTGAATTCAAAATTTGACTCCATTAGAACACAAATTCTTAGGAGAGGAGATACATTGCCTACACTTCAGCAAGTTTTTTCCATTGTTCAAAGTGAGGAGACTCGGAGAAGGATTATGGTGGAGCCTAATAACTCACCAGTACCATCACATCGATCTGCACTAGTAGTTCAGCCTCGTGAAAGAACTGAAAGAGAACAAATGAAGTGTGATCATTGTCATAGGCCTGGTCACATTAAAGATACATGTTGGCAGTTACATGGTAGACCTCGAGGAGGTGGACGTGGCGGATGTCGTGGTGGAAGATTTCGGAGTCGAACTCGTGGGAGTCGAACTAATCATTCCGTTGATAACTCCTCAATGTCATGTTACAAACTCTCAAATAGTTCATGGCAAATCTTGATCCCACCTCTACTGGAGAGACCTCCTCCTCCACAGGTTCAGCTAGTCAACCTTCTTCTTCCATACACCACTCTCATTTTGCACAATCAGGTAATCTACATAGTGCATTAAATTGTACTCAGTTTTCACCATCATCCTAGATTATAGATTTGGGTGCATCAAATTATATGACAGGTTCCTCTAGTTCCTTTATTTCATATTTTCCCTGTTCAGGTAGAGATAAAGTTCCTATAGCTGATGGTTCTTTTGCCCATATTTCTGGAAAAGGTGCCATCACTATTACTCCATCTCTACATTTATCGTTAGTCTTACATGTTCCTCGTTTTCCTAACAACCTCTTATCAATTAGTTCAATCACCAAGGCTCTCAATGGTATAGTAACATTCTTCCCTACTCATTGTTTGTTTCAGAAGAAGCTTGTGACGAAGGAGACGATTGGATCTGGTAGAATGCATGATGGTCTCTATCAACGGGATAATCTTAGCAGTCCCAATGAAGTCGGATATATGGTCTCTTCTGAAACAAGTGCACTGGAGGAATTGCAGTTACATCATCGTCAATTTTGACATTTTTCTTTTTCAGTTATAGCTAGGCAGTTTTCTTTCTCTCTACAAATTATGCAATAATGACCAATTGATTTGTGATGCCCGTGAGTATGCTAAACATACAAGTAGTATCTATTCTGCTTCTGGAAATCATAGTCAATCTCCATTTGATGTTATTCACACTGATGTTTTGGGATCCTGCCATGTTACTTCTCTTTCTGGGCATAAATGGTTCATTACCTTTATTGATTGTTTTCGTCGAACAACTTGGGTTTATTTGTTAAAGAGTAAAGATGAAGTGTTGCGATGTTTTAAAGCATTTCACATGATGATAGAAACTCAATTAAGAACCAAAATCAAAATCCTTTGCTCAAATAATGATACATAATACACTGGCAAAGAGTTTCAGGACTACTTGTTAGCTAATGAGATTCTTCATCAAACCGCTTGTGTTGATACACCTACTCAAAATGGTGTGGCAGAAAGAAAGAATCGTCACCTATTGGAAGTCACTCGATCTTTACTCTTTACCATGAACATGCCAAAGTCTTTTTGGAGAGAAGCCGTTTTGACAACTGCTTATTTAATTAATCTCATGCCGCTTCGGACCTTGGAGTTCAAGTCACCAACCACTTGAATGTCTTATTGGAGTTACGACTTTCATTGTACCTCCTAAGATATTTGGGTGTGTTTGTTTTGTACGTGATCATCGCCACTCACTTGGTAAACTTGAACATCGTTCCTTGAAATGTGTATTTGTTGGATATTTAGCTACTAAAAAAGGTTACAAGTGTTATTTCCCACCTCAAAAGAAGATGTTTGCGAGTATGGATGTAACCTTCATAGAGACAGAGACATACTATTTATCCGATCAGAATTTGGTAAATATTGTCCCTCCATCTCCCTCTACAATATCAGATGAGTTCCTCTACTCACCATATTCATGTCCCGAGATACCACATTGTGATGGGGAGTCATCTAGAGTTCAAGAAGAGCCGCACATAGCTGCAAATGATGGAGGAAATGACAATGGAGTATCTATTCAGGGGGAGCAGTACGTCTGTAATTCTTGCTTCACATGGTGATACTAAGACCACTATGCATTCTCCTAGAGTTCAAGAATCTCCTCATGTTACATCTTCAAATGATCCTGACCTTGGTAACATCTCATCTCCTTGTTCTTCTTTAGATTTACCTATTGCCATTCGTAAAGGTTCTCGCCACCATGTCTTTCCTTCTCGTTACCGTTATGACATCTCTCATTATGTTTCCTATAAGTCTTAGTCCTCTAGGTATAAATGCTTCATTACATCATTATCTGATGTCACCATTCCCTCAAATTGGAAGGTTGCCATAGTGGACCCGAGGTGGAAAGAAGCCATGTTAGAGGAGATGAAAGCCTTAGCCAAGAACCAAACTTTGGAGCTTGTACCACTGCCAAAAGGAAAACGACCTGTGGGGTGCAAATGGGTGTATACTGTAAAACAAACACCAGAAGGAAAGGTCGATCATTTTAAAGCTCGTTTGGTTGCAAAGGGGTACACTCAGACATACAATATTGATTATGATGAAACATTTGCTCCTGTTGCCAAGATGAATACTATTCAGACTCTCATTTCATGTGTTGCGAATCTTGGGTGGAAACTACATCAGTTGGATGTGAAGAATGCTTTTCTACATGGTGATTTACAAGAGGAAGTTGATATGGAGATCCCACCTGGGTTCGATAGCACAAATACTGTTGGGAAGGTTTGTCGACTACGACGATCACTCTATGGATTGAAACAGTCACCTCGTGCTTGGTTTGATAGATTTCGTCAAGTAATTCTTAGTATGGGGTATAAATAGAGCAACAATGATCATACTTTATTTTTCAAGCACAACCAAGGAAACGTGGCCATCCTCATTGTTTATGTTGATGACATAATTGTTACGGGGTATGATATTGATGAAACTATGAGCTTGAAGGCTTAGCTTGCACAAGTATTTGAAGTTAAAGACCTAGGGGAACTAAGATACTTCATAGGGATTGAAGTAGCACACTCATCGCATGATATTTTCTTATCTCAAAGAAAATATGTGCTAGACTTGTTGGCTGAAGCAGGAATGCTGGGTAGTAAGCCTACTCCAACTCCAATTGATCAAAATTTTCAACTTGTTAATAATGGTGGTAATTCCGTTGATCATGGGAGATATCAAAGACTAGTGGGAAGATTGATATATCTTTCACACACCAGACCAGATATTATATTTGTTGTGAGTGTTGTAAGTTGATACATGCACGATCTACGTGAGCAGCACATGGAAGCTGTGTATAAAATTCTAAGATATCTTAAAAGTTGTCTTGGTGGAGGCTTATTGTTTTCTCGACAAGGTAACTTGAAGATAGAATGTTACACAGATCTCGATTGGGCTAGATGTCTAGATGATCGTCGATCCACGTCTGGATATTGTACATTTGTCGGTGGCAACTTAGACACCTGGAGAAGTAAGAAACAAACAGTGGTTTCTCGTTCTAGTGCGGATGATGAATATCGAGCTATGTCTCAGGGTGTCTGTGAGTTGCTATGGTTGAAAAACCTCATGCAAGAGTTACATCTTAATTCACAACAACCGATTCGTCTTTTCTGTGATAATAAAGTTGCTATTGAAATTGTCAATAATCCTGTGCAACATGACAGAACGAAACACATAGAGTTTGATCGTCACTTCATCAAGGAGAAATTGGAGAACGGTGATATTTGCATTCCATTTGTTCGATCCTTTGAAAAGTTGGCTGATATTTTCACCAAGGAGTTGAATAATATTTCATTTTCTTCTATTGTACGCAAGATGAGTTTAAATGATATATTTGTACCATCTTGAGGGGGAGTATTGTAATGTAGGGGTATATTTGAAAATATACTTTTACGTGAAGACTTTTATGTAAATTGTTATAGTATTAATAAAAGCAGGATTAATAGAGAGGTGACCTAACCCTAGAGATTAATCACTCTCTTTTCATCTTCCACAAAACAACTGACAGCCACTAGGAACTTCCAACCAGATAGTATGTTAGGGGAGCTAGGGAGGCTTTGGTTCAGTGTTTAAGGGATGGATTGATGAACAAACTTTGGCAGCTACCAAACCTGGCTCTGGATTGATTATTGTTGTGAAGAAGTTAAATCAGGAAGGCTTGTAAGGTCACAAGGAATGGTTGGTGAGTTTCCTTTTCCACTTAATTTGGTGCATCCGATCTTTTTCATTTTCTTTTGGCAATAACATGATCTGGATACTATGTTTATTCAGTTCGTAGATTTAAGAAATATATATATTAGTGAGAGATGATCATGACCCTGCTCTGCATTTTGCGATAAATGTGTCAATTCTTTCAATTTATGACTAATTGAATGAGCAAATCCCACTATCTTGTAGGCAGAGGTAAATTACCTTGGTCAGTTGTCGCATCCTCATCTTGTAAAGCTTATTTGATACTGCTTGGAGGATGAACAACGACCTCGTGTGTATGAATGTATGTCTCGCGGGAGCTTGGAGAATCATCTTTTTAGAAGTAAGTTAATTGGATAAATTGAAAACTAGGTGTTTACTTTCTACTTCTACAATAAATTTCTCGGAGGTTTTCCACCATCTATTGTTATTGAAATAGATGGTGCAGTAGATCATAATTCTTTGTAATTTGATGATGGCATATGAGGTTCATATTTTCAACCACTCTCTTGGAACCTCCGTATGAAGATCGCTCTGGGTGCTGCAAAAAGGGCTCACATTTTTGCATAGCGACAGGGCAAGAGTCGTATATCGTGATTTTAAAAACTCTAACATTCTTCTAGATTCTGTAATGGTATGTTTGCTTCATTAGATGGGATTGGATATGATAGGACTGGATAATAAATGAGGGTGGATTGGATATAAATTTTTTAAATCCGGTATACAACGGATATAATATCTATTTTAAACTCATTTTCTTTTAATCCGTGCACTAAACAAACAATGAATATTAATCCATCCCCTATTATATCCTTCCTTATCCTATGATGCAAACATGCACTAAGTGATTTGGCTTTTGTCAATCTGTAAACCAACATAATTACAGACACTCACCATCTATTGTTCTTGTTCTATATATACATAACTACAATGGAAAACTCTCGGATTTTGGATGGGCAAAAGATGGCCCTGATGACGATGAAAGCCATGTCTCAACGAGTATCATGGGAACATATGGATATGCTACTCTTGAATACCTTGATGAATAGCCCATATATCATTTTACGGATGACTTGATGAATAGCCCATATATCCAGTATTCTCATTTATTAGTCTCACATTACCTGCTGCTTATTTGGAATGGATTACATATGTTGTCTCTATTTGGTCAAGAGTCACGACCTTACTTGAACACGATTTGTTCTATAGGCTCGTACAATTGTATGATTGAGTGTAAAGGAGACAGACAATTCAATCTGGTTGATGAATAATGACCACGTGATCAGAACGTGATTAATGGCTCAAATTCCAAGGGGATTGAAGCTGTAGATTATCGTTCCAAGATTTCGCCTTTCACGGGTGCAGCAAGAAGGCTGTTGGACGTCGAACCAATAGATGTCGACGTCACAGCAACATCTTCTTCTTGTTTATCCAGTTTATCCTCCTCAACGCAATCGAGAAAATCTTTCCTGGGATGGTGTTCTTTTATGAATTGGTCGTCAATGCCGACGGGAAGGTAGGTCCGAAGGGCGCAGCAAGAAGGTTGCAAGATGAGAATGTGGCCTTGCGTTCTTCGCTATCTTCCCCTCGGACCATCTTCTTTTTTGATTTCCAAGAATACGACGTAAATCAAGAACACCCCTGCGAAAGGGCGAAAGAAAATTACATGTTTGTGACCTTATCCGGCGTGGGGAGAAGGTTGCTGGATGCCAGCTCATAAATGGATGTGGACGACCCGTGGCCGAGTGGATATTGCCATCGTCATCCGACGGAAAACACAACTTTGCGTGCATGGAGGGAAACAAAGAGGGGTAGAGGGCTGCATCCGCATTGACGGAGGAAGAAGAGGATCCTCTTCTAGTCTGCGTCCTTTAATAAATTTTGGTTGACTTGAAGAACGCAAGGCAGTGTCCTTCAAACGCAGATTTCTTTTCTTCACATCGGGCGACATGCGTACCGAGGAGCTAGCTTTAGGCAACACGGGTATAGATCCTATATTTTGCTTCAAATTTCCTTCTCTCATTTGAAAGGTGACAACAACTTTATTCTACAAAGTCAGCTTATATATATTTTATTTTTTGAAATCTGTGCAATGAGATGAAGAAAAATCTAAACCTTTAAAGATTTAATTTGATGCTATAATTATCTTGTAGATCCGGGATTTCGTTCGAAATTCCCTCTCTTCAGATCAGCCCTATGAAATTAGATGGATCATCTACTTATTTAATGTGGACTCGAAGTGTGCGACTGTTTATTAGAGCCCATGGTCTTGAGGGGTATCTCACCAGGAGTAAAGTACAGTCAGCAAATGGAGACAATGCACATTGGGAGTCAGACAACTCTCTTATTATGTCTTGGCTTCTAAACTCTATGACTTTGGAGATTGTTCAGGGATTCACATTTTTCAATATAGCCAACGAAATTTGGGAAGTTGTTTCACAAACTTACTCTCAGATTGGGAATTCTATGCAAGCTTATGAGATTCAGTGTAAAATTTGTCAAGTAAGACAAAGTAATATATCAGTTACTGCTTATGTGGCTTAGCTTAGACGATTGTGGTTTGAGTTGGACTTTTATCGTCCATTCAAGGCCTTACATGCTGAGCATGCAGTTCTACACAAAAAGTACATAGAAGAAGAACGCTTATTTGATTTTTTGGCAGGGCTGAATTCAAAATTTGACTCCATTAGAACACAAATTCTTAGGAGAGGATATACGTTGCCTGCACTTCAGCAAGTTTTTTCCATTGTTCAAAGTGAGGAGACTCGGAGAAGGATTATGGTGGAGCCTAATAACTCACCAGTACCATCACATCGATCTGCACTAGTAGTTCAGCCTTGTGAAAGAACTGAAAGAGAACAAATGAAGTGTGATCATTGTCATAGGCCTGGTCACATTAAAGATACATGTTGGCAGTTACATGGTAGACCTCGAGGAGGTGGACTTGGCGGATGTCGTGGTGGAAGATTTGGGAGTCGAACTAATGATTTCGTTGATAACTCGTCAATGTCAGCTGAAGTGTTAGAGACTTTCAAATAGCTCATGGCAAAGCTTGATCCCTCCTCTACTGGAGAGACCTCCTCCTCCACGGGTTCAGCTAGTCAACCTTCTTCTTCCATACACCACTCTCATTTTGCACAATTAGGTATTCTACATAGTGCATTAAATTGTACTCAGTTTTCACCATCATCCTGGATTATAGATTCGGGTGCATCAAATCATATGACGGGTTCCTCTAGATTCTTTAATTCATATTTTCCCTGTTCAGGTAGAGATAAAGTTCGTATAGCTGATGGTTCTTTTGCCCCTATTTCTGGAAAAGGTTCCATCACTATTACTCCATCTCTACATTTATCGTTAGTCTTACGTGTTCCTCGTTTTCCTAACAACCTCTTATCAATTAGTTAAATCACCAAGGCTCTCAATGGTATTGTAACATTCTTCCCTACTCATTGTTTGTTTCAGAAGAAGCTTGTGACGAAGGAGACGATTGGATCTGGTAGAATGCATGATGGTCTCTATCACCTAGATAATCTTAGCAGTCCCAATGAAGTCGGATATATGGTCTCTTTGCAACAAGTGCACTGGAGGAATTGCAGTTACATCATCGTCGATTTGGTCATTTATCTTTTTCAGTTTTAGCTAGGCAGTTTTCTTTATCTCTACAAATTATGCAATAAAGATCATTTGAGTTGTTATGCCTGTGAGTATGCTAAACATACAAGTTGTATCTATTCTGCTTATGGAAATCATAGTCAATCTCCATTTGATGTTATTCACACTAATGTTTGGGGACCCTGCCATGTTACTTATCTTTCTGGGCATAAATGGTTCATTACCATTATTGATTGTTTAGTCGAACAACTTGGATTTATTTGTTAAAGAGTAAAGATGAAGTGTTGCGATGTTTTAAAGCATTTCACATGATGATAGAAACTCAATTCAGTACCAAAATCAAAATCTTTCGCTCAGATAATGGTACATAATACACTGGCAAAGAGTTCCAGGACTACTTGTTAGCTAATGGGATTCTTCATCAAACCACTTGTGTTGATACACCTACTCAAAATGGTGTGGCAGAAAGAAAGAATCGTCACCTATTGGAAGTCACTCGATCTTTACTCTTTACCATGAGCATGCCAAAGTCTTTTTGGAGAGAAGCCTTTTTGACAGCTGCTTATTTAATTAATCGCATGCCGCTTCGGACCTTGGAGCTCAAGTCACCGACCACTTGAATGTCTTATTGGAGATACGACTTTCATTGTACCTCCTAAGATATTTGGGTGTGTTTGTTTTGTACGTGATCATCGCCCCTCACTTGGTAAATTTGAACATCGTTGCTTGAAATGTGTATTTGTTTGATATTTAGCTACTAAAAAAGGTTACAAGTGTTATTTCCCACCTCAAAAGAAGATATTTGTGAGTATGGATGTAACCTTCATAGAGACAGAGGCATACTATTTATCTGATCAGAATTTGGTAAATATTGTCCCTCCATCTCCCTCTACAATATCAGATGAGTTCCTATAGTCACCATATTCATGTACCGAGATACCACATTGTGAGGGGGAGTCATCTAGAGTTCAAGAAAAGCCGCACATAGTTGCAATTTTCATCTGTAAGGATATTTGAGTACCAAAAGTGATGCGTACAGCTTTGGAGTTGTTCATCTTGAGATGTTGTCTGGCCGACGTGCCATAGACAAGTACCAACCACCTGGAGAGCACAATCTAGTGGACTAGGCAAGGCCTAATCTTACTATCTTACTAGCAAGCGAAAGATCGGTCTTCCGCATCCTGGATGCACGATTGGAGGGGCAGTATTCACTGGAAGGAGCACAAAAGGTTGTTGTTCTCGCACTCCATTGCTTATCAACGGAACCAAGGTACAGACCAACAACGGATCAAGTGGTGTCTGCACTAGAATAGCTTCAGGATGCCAAAGACATGAGAAGAAATCCACGGTATGAACAAAAGACAAATGGCCAAAGCATTGGTGGCAATTCAAGCAGGTTGGTTAAGAGGAGATCATAAGAAATTGTCAAAGGAGAGGTTGCTCATCCTATGCCCTCAACTTCCCCACTTCACACTACGTGAAGAGAAGTCTCATGTGATGCAACTTCGGATGGAAATAGTAGAGAAAAAAAAGGAAAACATAAATCTGCACATGCAAGCTCAATATCTTTTCGTACAGATTTCCTTGTTTTGGATCATCTTGTTGACATTATGTTCATATTATATATATATATATATATCACTTTTTACGCTCAAGTCAATTGTCCAATTAAAAGTTCATATCAAGGGTAGCTGATGTTACAATGATTGAAGGTTCCTGCTAAAATGTGGCCGTTAAATTTGACTATATATTATTGACATTAGTGTCTCAAAATTAGTGAACAAAGACAATGAAAAGATCTTGAAGTCAAATTATTGATAGATGCCGAACTTTTAGGCAACTTATTCATAGCATTCCTTTACTGTTTGAACAATTAAAGGTATTGTTTTTGTGTCTAAGGCAAATTGTAGTGTGATCAAGTTAGAATACAAAGATCTTAAACAACTCAAATCCATCCATTTTTCTTCAATTTCACCTTTATATAATTCTATTGTTGTTTAAAATTGAAGTGTCTCAAAATATAGCTTCCCTGTTACCAATTTTGGGTACCAATCTATCCAATTTTGGATAGATTGGAGTATCTTGTGAAACAAAAGGGAAAAAAAGAGATCGAACATCAATCTATCCACCTTGGATATGCTTGGAATGGAAACCTAAATTGGATTTAGATCAGGTCGAATAATCGGATTTTGAATTTTATTATCATATCTAATTTAAGACATTTAGATCTAATATTTTATGTATTGTATTAAAAAAATGAGATAATTTATCCTCATATTTGTATTAAATGCTGAATTTATACTTTATATTGTTGATATTGTGAAATTAATTGAAAATCCAAATATGTTAACCGTGACCATTGTATCAAGATTTGATATCAATTTTAATTGGTATAAGCAATCGAATTAACTTTCAAAAAACAATCAAATGTCATGCCTATATCTTTTTTTTTTCTTTTCATATTTATCTTTATTTGTTGGTCTGATTTGAAATTTGGTAATTTGGATCATCGTAATGCAGTGTGAAACTATTTTGGTCTAAACATCCCTATTTGTCCATTGATTCATTAGATTTGAAATTTGTTCAATTAAATTAATTTAATGATATATATAAAAATGTTTGTAGGATTATTTTGATGCGGTTAATTTAAAAATAAGGGGATATAATTTTATCATTTTACGGATGACTTGATGAATAGCCCATATATCCAGTATTCTCATTTATTAGTCCCACATTACTTGCTGCTTATTTGGAATGGATTACATATGTTGTCTCTATTTGGTCAAGAGGCACGACCTTACTTGAACATGATATGTTCTATAGGCTCGTACAATTGTATCCTTGAGTGTAAAGGAGATAGACAATTCAATCTGGTTGATGAACAATGACCACGTGATCAGAACGTGATTAACGGCTCAAATTGTTAGGGGATTGAAGCCATAGATTATCGTTCCAAGATTTCGCCTTTCACGGGTGCATCAAGAAGGCCGCTGGACGTCGAACCAATGGATGTCAACGTCTCAGCAACATCTTCTTCTTGTTTATCTTGTTTATCCTCCTCGACGCAATCGACACAATCTTTCCATGGGATGGCGTTCTTTTCTGAATTCGTCGTCAGTGCCGATGGGAAGGTAGGTCCGGAGGGCCTAGCAAGAAGGTTGCAAGATGAGAACATGGCCTTGCATTCTTCGCTATCTTCCCCTCCGACCGTCTTCTTTTTTGATTTCCAAGAATACGACGTAAATCAAGAACACCCCTGTGAGAGGGCAAATGAAAATTCCACGTTTGTGCCTT
This sequence comes from Canna indica, assembly GCA_034359265.1. Taxonomy (NCBI): domain Eukaryota; kingdom Viridiplantae; phylum Streptophyta; class Magnoliopsida; order Zingiberales; family Cannaceae; genus Canna; species Canna indica. The sequence goes on along the minus strand of CP136894.1, from coordinate 70,899,398 downwards.
CATCCGGCGTGGGGAGAAGGCTGCTGGATGTCAGCTCGAACATGGACGTGGACGTCCCGTGGCTGAGTTGATATTGCCATCGTCATCCGACGGAAAACACAACTTTGCGTGCAGGGAGGGAAACAAAGAGGGGTAGAGGGCTGCATCCGCATTGACGGAGGAAGAAGAGGATCCTCTGCTAGTCTGCTTCCTTTAATTAATTTTGATTGACTTCAAGAACCGCATAAGAAACTTAAACTTTTGATGTCTCATGATTTGCTGAATGAATGAATGGATTGGAACTCAAATCTAATTTTCTGTTATGATACTCCTTGGAAGCACAAAAATGATGTGATTTTTTTCTGATAAGTCTAAAGGTAAGGTATTACCTTTGTGATTTGTGGATTTTAGGCTGAATTCAATCAGGCCAATAATAGTGGGAAGCAATCTATTCGCAAGATGAATGTTGAGAGTTAAAACAAATGAAATTTACAGGATGAATATGTGCATAGTCCAACCTAATCTTTTAAGGTATTACCTTTGTGATTTGTGGATTTTAGGATGTATACCCATGCTGCCTAAAGCTAGCTCCTCGGTACGCGTGTCGCCCGATGTGAAGAAAAAAAATCTGCTTGAAGGACACTGCCTTGCGCTGCTTGGTGAAGGTGCGCTGCCTTACGACACTTGGTGCGCCGTGCACCGCTTGGGGCGCGTGCGTCTCGCAACGCGTTGCTTGATGCAGCGGCAGGCGCGGCTAAGGAATCCGCACGCCGCAAGTGCAGAATAATTTTTTGGATTTCCAAGCACTTCAGGATGTGTGTACGGCGGCTCTAATACCAAGTTGGTTTGTGGAAGATGAAAAAAAGAGTGATTGACCTGTAGGGTTAGGTCACCTTTCTATTAATCCTGCTTTTATTAATACTATAACAATTTACACAAAAGTCCTTAAGTAAGAGTATATTTACAAATATACCCTTATATTACTATACTGTCTTCAGTTCATTGAACGTAAAACTCATTACATTCACTGACTGCAAGATATCATCTTCACTACTAGGTGTCGGAGGCACAGATGCTGCAAGCCCGTTACTACTTGAACCACTCAACTTCTTTCTGTCCCTGCTAGCGCTTTTGGAGTTCACTCCTAAGCATGAGACAACATCTCCTGGTAAACTACAGAAGTAAATAAATAAATTATAAATGAAAAGCTTGCACCAGACCACTCCACGGACTCAGATCCCAAACCAAACCAAACCAAACCAAGATAATTAGTCAACCACAATTATTTCATGATTCATGAAGGCAATATTGTACTCAAAGAAACATCTACCATATTTGTAGCAGGAAAGTTTTACAAATAGACATTTCATTTCATCCAAACCATTGACAAAATCAATCCTTGAATATTCCCAGGGAGTATTAAAGTAAGAATGAAATTTAAGACAAGCAACCATTCGGTAGCAACTGCTCTTAATCATACGCTAATACATTTTTTTTCTCGAGAAGATAATATCACAACCAATCCACAATATCTCCTATAAACAAAAATATGCAATTAATTCAATCTCCAAAAAAAAGAAAAGCTACATTAGTTTAATCAGAGATGAAAAGATACCTTCTTTCTTTTTTTAATTTGAGATGATAAGACATCTTTAGATTTAGGGTTATAACCTTAACCAAATTCGTAGCAGATCTCTGGATTCAGCAAAAACAAAAGATGAAGTTAAAAGTATTGTTGGAGAGCTAAACATTCAGAAGTAAAAAACAAATCATTATCCAATAAACTAATAAACGTGGATAGCTAGTTAAAAAACAAACATAGAAACTCTATACTTGGGAATTCCGAAAGGACCAGTCCCAATAGAAACAAACCCAAGCTTCGAACTTTGCATTCCTATGCTTCCTTTATGACCGAAAGGACCAGTCCCAATAGGAATGCAAAGTTCGAAGCTTGGGTTTGTTTCTATTGGGACTGGTCCTTTCGGAATTCCCAAGTATAGAGTTTCTATGTTTGTTTTTTAACTAGCTATCCACGTTTATCAGTTTATTGGATAATGATTTGTTTTTTAGTTCTGAATGTTTAGCTCTCCAACAATACTTTTAACTTCATCTTTCGTTTTTGCTGAATCCAGAGATCTGCTACGAATTTGGTTAAGGTTATAACCCTAAATCAAAAGATGTCTTATCATCTCAAATTAAAAAAAGAAAGAAGGTATCTTTTCATCTCTGATTAAACTAATGTAGCTTTTCTTTTTTTTGGAGATTGAATTAATTACATATTTTTGTTTATAGGAGATATTGTCTTCACTAAGAATTTGTCACACTGATATTTCTTGCTGCGCCCTCCGGACCAACCTTCCCGTCGGCATTGACGACGAATTTAGAAAAGAACGTCATCCCATGGAAAGATTGTGGCGATTGCATCGAGGAGGATAAATTGGATAAACAAGAAGAAGATGCTGCTGGGACGTCGACATCCATCGGTTCGGCGTCCAGCAGCCTTCTTGCTGCGCCCATGAGGAGGATAAACATGAAGAAGGCCTTCGTCTTTTGCTTCTAAAAGAAGCACAATTAACGTATTTTGCATATACCAATTTTCTCCAATTTAAAAGAGAGATACGCTTAATATAATTTGTAGGAATATATACAGTTAAATTTAACTAGTACTAGATACATGTAGAAACTACGGTGTAAAAACGATCAGATCAGCTTCTGACATGTGTTTCCGACACGATAATTTCAAGTTGAAAAACCAACTTAGCCCAACTCCGGAAAAAGAAGCAATGACCTATTTTGTGTTGGAGCGAGCTCTAAGGATCTTTTCTGCATCAATTTTTTAATTTTTTTAATACTTTTTTTTTATCTTTAACAAAGTTCAATAGTATCTAATCAAATTGAAATGAACCAAACTAGTACGATTTGAAAATTTTATATTCTAATTTTCAAAATCACATAGTATATTATTAATTTTTTTAAAAATTATTCAAGCATTTTTAGATCTCCATTGAGAACTCCAAACTGATCCAAATAAACTTGGAAAAAAAACCTGAAATCCAAGCAACCCCCAAAGTATCTAGAGCTGGATCATGTCAGTTTTTGTTTTGTTTTGGCACAATCTGCTTTTAAACATTTAACAAGTAGATATAATGAATTTAATGACTGATAAAAGAAAAGCTAGTACAAGAGTCGTCCTTGTTGATCTTAAAAAAAAATGAGACGAGAATAATTGTCAAACTACTAAAAATTAATAGACCCGGAAAACAAATAGATACCACCATGTTCATTAAACAAATAAAGATGATCATCTATAAATTCATCATATGACAAAATCTTCAGCAGCATAAAATATATTAGGTACAAAATTGTGGTTTTCATCAGAGATCACAATGGGTAGGTACCAAGTCTGGAGAAGGGAAACAAACAGGGAAGGAGAAGTTGGATGCCTTCTTTCATTGTAGAAATGCCACCACTCTGTTTGGCAAGTTTAGGCCAAAAACTGTTTCTTCGCAATTGATTTTGATAGTGATATTCAATGGTTCAGAGAACTTGCCCTCAGCCAAGATAGTAAACAAGACTGGCTTTGAGCTACTCAATAATTGCCCACTGAAACGGAAGCACAAACCGGATGCATCATCAATGTTAATAGAAACTGGGATGTCGGCACTCACAAGGGAAACATTAGAATTGCTTAGAACCTTAGATGCTAGAATTTTAGAAACTAGAATAATTTTATCCGAATCAAATGAATTGTCAATCTTCTCCATGTGATCCTTGAATATGCACCTGTTACATAATTTTGGAATATTAGCTAAACTTAATACAGCAGGGAAAGAAAGTATGATAGCTGAAAAAGTGGCATTTTAATTTCATACAAACTATAAACTTTTTCTATTTCAATACTGAGAAATGCTTTGTCATTCTATGTTTTCTATGTTCCAGGTAATCACACTATAAGACTACGCCATCCTCTATCATAACCTAATTATTAGGTAAATCATCTAACTCTTTCCATTGCCCAAGAATACCAAAATAATGGCATTGTCAAGCAAAAGATTTTATAACCTGTTACAATCCCGTTGATATATGAACCAGCAGTATCGTGATATTTCTATATGTGCACATGAAAGAAGTGTATATTTGTATGTCTGAAGTGATCCACAAGGGCAGTAATATGAAATATGAGGGCACATCTATACCATGCGGTTAGACATTTTGTGAGATATGAATATTACTGACACTTGCATTTTGTCGAAAACTTTTTCCCATTGCATAACACAGCTAACTTGAATGGCAAAAGATGATGATGAAAACACACTTGAATGACTTTCTTCACCCTTTGACTTGGATCTAAGGATGCAATCTCTTCAAAAGAAAGCAAAGCTGGTATATTATCTGTTGATGGTGGGCTATGGAAGAAAAAAATGGAACATGTGAGTTTATAAAAGTAATATGAGCAACAAAAAATTCCACAAGATGTAACTACTACTAGACTGAAAATAAGAGTCCAAATCAAATAGTGCAAAGAAAATGATGAGAAATGGGGCAGATAAATACCTTTCAGGTTTTCCCATCACTTGATCTGAAGATTTCACACCCAAAGTAGACTCCCCATCTTTCAATGCTATATTTACTAATGGTTCAGAAGAGCAGTTCTCGAGAAAAACTTCAAGAAGTACTAAGATTGGGGATATAGTTGAAATTTCATATGAAAATGCATATTCTACTCTCAAGCCATTGCCAGTTGTAGGATGGAGAAGAGTGTGGAGCATTGGTCTAAGAGTACAATTAAGATTGTTAATTGATATTCTGCCAGGAGAAGGCTGTGGAGGCTTTTTTACTGAAGTAGAAGCTGGTTGCTCATCCAGCCATGATTCAAGTGCTGACTTAGACATCGACTCTGCCAAATCTGTAGAGATGAATGAAGACAAATTTCCCTTGGAACTTTGACTTGCAAGATCGTAATCAACGCTAGCATCAGAAACATTAATTAGGGCTTTTTCTTTGCCATCTTGAGCATCATGCAGAACTGAGACAAAAGCATGGTCACTTTCATTTGAATCAATTGCAGATTCATTCCCCTCACCATCTGAGCTGATGGAAGAATGATGAGAATCATAGACAGAGCCACTTTCTTCAATTGAAGATCCAGAAGACACATCAGGGTCATTTGTTCCAAATGAATTGTTGTAGCAGGAGCTGACTAGGAAGTAGGAACTACTAAATGTTTAAAGAAGAACAAGAACAATGAGAAAATAGAATGAATGACAAGCAAAAGGGAAATCATTTCAAGTTTTTTCCTTTACCTTTATCACATCCTCTAAACGAAATAAGAAAATAGCAATGTTAATTTTAGTGTTGCCATTACTTCATGAAAATATTCTGCTTAATGTGCATTAACTAACTAGAAACAAACTAACATTTTTTTATTTAAAAACATGTAATAAGGATATGACAAAAAAAATTTGGGTTTGAATCAACCAATACCAAATCAAACAAAGCAAATAATCAACAAACAAGGAAGAAAATGTTACCATATAATGATTGTTAAGAAAATAAATGAATAGATTGCACTCCTTCCTAACAACTAAAGCTTGAAAATGTTGGTCAGATAATCAAATTTAACATGCATGGTTGGTGGCACTTAATTTGAATCCTGCAAGTGTCAATAATTTTAAAAAATAAACCTCAGCTAAATCAATTTAGCCTGCATGTTCGGCATGGGTGAAATAGTCTAGTTCACCCGTCTACATGCAAGTGGAAGTGTTAATACTTAATAATATAAATGAATAGATTGTGCTCCTTTTTAATAGCTTAAGATTTGGGGAAAGTTGGAAATTTTATCAAAGTAAACAATGACAAAGATTACACAACCAAAGACAACAACAAAATGGGAGAATCATACAATACAATAGTAAATAAAATTTCAAGATTGTTATCTCCAAATCAAACAGATTGCAAGAAAGAACAAAATTATCCAACTGTAGATATCAATACAGATAATAGACTGTCATGCTAAATCCTAAATATGACGGGAACAAATAATCCACTCAAGTGTAACACTAAGACAACAAATACAGATATTTCGAAGTTGACCTTGGCGGAAGTATTTAGGATCTGAAGCTTTGTCTCAACCTCCTACGAAGTAAAACACCATGCGAGATACTTCAGTATACCTGGTACTACTTTGGGAATAATCTGTCCAACAGAGCTGTACTCTCCTATAATCCAAATAATCAATGCGGAATCGGACAATCACCTTCAATTGTAACAAATGAAGAGAGTAAAAGCATGTAGTAGATGTAACCAGCGACATAAATCTAGAATTCTGAACATATAAATAAAAATGAACCAGAAAATAGTAAGGTCTAATATCAAAGCAACACTCATGGTGAATTCATTCAACCTTTGTGAGCAGAATTTAATGAAATATTTTGCAGCTCCGAAGCAACAATAGATATCAAAATATGAACTAAAATCACATTAAAATAGTTTCTAGGTGTGTAGATCTTATGAAGTTGGGTTTCAGGGGAAAAAAATTAAAGAGAGACCTGGCTTGAGCTTTACAAGAAATCTGAACACAAGACCTCTACATGTTTATCTAAACTTTAGTAACTTAAACTTCCAGTATAAACTAGTTTTGTCCACATATCCACTGTTTCCAACTAAATAATTATCTTAGGTCCATAAAACATTTATCCACAAGCACAGATCAGATCAGATCAGATCAGATCCAATCCAAGTAATTGATTAAGAGTTGCAGTCTCTAAGAAAAAAAAAACAATAAGGGGGAAATAAATGACAACTCTAGGCTGAAGGATTTAGAAACAACTGCACCATTATAGCAAACATAATATCCCAGTGGGATTCATGAAATAACAAAGGAAAACAAGTGAAGTTTCTAATGCTTAAGCCAGATGGCAGATGAAATATCTCAGTGGCATCATAACTAGTGCTTATGAACTGAACTCATCAAGGAATGGTCTGAAAAGTAGAATGATAATCCGGCTAGCTACCTTCTCATAACTAGTTGGATCTTGCTTATGAACGTGTTTTTGGTATGGCCGAGAAAGTTCATAAGGGAATTAAATTCATGGGAAGTAATGAAGTATAAGAAGATACAGCAACTAACCTATTGTGTTAACCAAAAGTTACCTTAGTGTACTGCAATCAAAATTTAATTGGAAACCCAATTCACCATTATGTTACTTATTTGTGACAAGCCCCAGCTGGCTCAATTCAGGTCATGTTTTTAGGTCTAGTTGGATTTGATCCAAAACTAAAACTAGCCCCCAACTTGAAATATCCTTAGTGTACACGTCTATTTTTCAGAATTTCCAACATAAATTCTTTAAAGATAAATTATTCCAACATTTAAACATGATATCTTGTTCAACATCTGTAGTAAAATATTTTAGATTATTATTCAAGATTTTTGATCTCTTAGTAATACTGTTTCTCTTAACTTTATAATTTTGTTTCCTGGTACAGAATGATAATTCTTATCACTCATTTAATTTAGGATCTTCAAGATAATTGTATAAACTTTTGAAAGATAGGTAATTTAAGTTACTGTAAAACTGGATTCAATTGGGAACTACTATAAGATAGATTTAGGTATTATATTCTGCAGCTGTATACCTAAACATGGATTGAGTCCATCTATTTGAATCTTATTTTATATAGTGTGCAAGTCTCTCTCCTTCCAGTTTTTCAGTTGCATGCTGCTTTCTTATTTTTCACATTTACAGTCATCACAAAATCTGCAGATGCACAGAGAATGGAAGTATCATCCGCAAAATCCTCACAGTATTCTCTTTCCGTTGTGCTCATAAAATTAGTCATATAACTGTTTATTACTTTATTTGGTTGCTGATATTAATAACTGGCAGCAATTCATTTCACTCAATCCCACTAGATTGACACGTTACTTCATTGCACTGCTAAATTTTACTAGGTTAGCAATGTATTGGCTCTTTGCTGGAATTACTAAATGACTTATAGCAGCCATTTTAATCATGTGTACAACAGTGCTAGAAGTAAAGGTAAGCATGCATACAAGACGCTGTAAGCATGAATTACTAACCCATCTTGTTTCTCTTGTTTACAAGCTGGTATTCCTGATATGACATATTTACTGCATCTGTTTCAACATTAAAACAGAGGAATTGGTAATTTGTGATCTCTTAATTTCACAATACTTTGCTATAGAAAATGTGCATAACTTAGGTATAGAAAATGCTGATTAACTGGAAGAGATATCCTGAATTCCAACTCGTCATCGAGCACCAAACAGGTCCCTTGTATGTTCATTTTTCATTTTGTGCACTAATCACATTCTTGGCTGAAGATTAAAGATTAGAACATCCAATCAAGGGTTTGAAGCTAAGATTAGAACATCCAAGAAATGCCTAAAATCCAAGAATTAGAACATCCAAGAAATGCCTCGTTTGAAGATAAGATTGAATCGTGTTGATCAGCCTTTGTGGGGAAGTCATGAGTTCATTCCTATATCTTAATCTTCACCAAGTTACAGAAAATCCAAGAAAATATTCTAACCAAGAAATTACAGAAAATATAATGTATACCTCCCTGGAATGCCGTGCTTCTTCCTCCGTCTCTCCGGATGAAGCCCTACCCCTTTTCGTTCCCCTCCCTGCAGCTGTGACGTCATTCATCCTCCTCGCAATGCCGGTAAACGGAATCAGTTTCTGCGCTGCCGCCTTTTCTTGCTGATCGCCGAGGAACTCAGAAAAGAACACGATGTTTTGCGTCGGCTGATGATGGCAAGATCCGCTCGGCAGAGAAGAAGGGCTCGCGACGTCCACATCCATGTCTTCGTCGTCCAGCAATCTTCTCCCCACGCCGGTGAATGGCACATTATCTTTATCCCTCTCGCCGCGTTCTTGGTCCACGCCATTGACGAAATCGGAAAAGAACACGGGCTTACCTGTAATCCGACGGCACCGACTGCTCGGGGGAGAGGAGGATAATGAAGAACGCATGACGTCGTCTGCTTCTTGCAACGTTCTTGCTGCGCCGGTGAAGGGTGCATACGAATCCAACGCTCCCTTCTCGTTGCCGTTGACGAAATCAGAAAAGAATAAGAGACGATGGGAAGATCGGCTCGGGGAAGAAGAAGAAGACGACGAGGGACGAGGCGGGGACATCTATGTCCATGGCTTCATCATCCTGCAATCTTCTCGCTACCCCGGTGGATGGTGCAAACTTGGAATCCATGAGAGTGGAGATCGAGATCACCCTCTCTTGCAATCTGTGTGAGGCACGCCGGAATCGGAACCCCAATCTCATGGGAGTGAAGCGAAGGCGAAGGTGAAGAAAGGGCGAACTCGAAACAGAAGAAATTAGTATTATTTTTCATTAATATATATAATGGGGAATCAAACGGAGAAATTAGTATTGTTTTTCATTAATATAAAGGGTAATGCATTTGTTTTCGAATAAATTATATGGGTCTCCGATATGCATGACACGTCACAGTCCACCACAAAGAGATGTGATTTCCAATTGCTTGGCCATGTAATTCTATAAGATATTTGACTGATGACTAATTTGCTGATGATTCAGATTCCAGAATCTTTTATTTACTTTCTGGTTTAGCACTCATGCACAGTTACTTATATTTGTAGGCTAAGTGAATCAATTTTACTATGTTTGCAGGTCCAAGTCCATAGCAAAAGGAATCGGTGGCCGAGAAGGTGGTGACGTCGACGAGCAATCGAATCATTGAACTGATGGCCGGCGAGGCAGCAACGAAGGCATAGACATTGCGGCACGAGGTCCCCAGTCGCGGACTTCGACTCACATAGACGCGGAGACAGACACATGTCTAAGTCATTAAAGAGAAACTCATTTTGACTGTAGTAACACTCTTATAACGGCAGAGTCCATCTCATAAGAATTTCCAACTGAGTACTACTTCACCACTTTTAAAGTCAAGCTCAGGTTGTGCATCAACAATTTACTGCTTTGTTGAAACCCAGAGACAATTGGTTCAGGATAGGATTTATGCTTCGTGGATAAGGGCAGCACCCAATTGGTGGGACATCAGCTTTACCAAATTTCCTTGCTCCACGATTATATAACGCCTTCCATGTTAATAATATGTAATCAGCAATAAGTAGATAGAACATAAATATTGCATTAATGAGAATAAAATTTTACTATGTTTTTTAGCAAAAGGAACCGATGGTCGAGAAGGTGGTGACGGGCGACGAACGATCGAATAATTGAATCGATGGTCGGCGAGGCAGCGACGAAAGCATAAACATTGCGGCACGAGGTCCCCAGTCACGACTCAGACTCACATAGATGCGGAGGAAGGTACACCGGTTGGTTTATGTACAAGTGGTCAGCGGAGGAAAGCCGTCGCTGATAATTTCCTTAGTTTATGTATTTCTGAAAACCGATTGGTTTTATAAATTGTACAAGTTTTGTGGTATTTTTTATAGTTGTCAAGGTTGGGTTAGGCTATAGAGTACGGGTGGTACTCTGGCCGGTCATGTCCGGGTTTGGGGTGTGACACGTGCACAAAACTTCGACGTAGAGTTTAGGAATTTCGGCGAAAAAATTTCGACGTTGACGTCGAAATATTTTTTAAAAAAAAATTCTAAGTTTAAAAATTTCGACGCTTGCTACAGGCGTTGAAGACTTTTCGACGCCTATTGCAGGCATTGAAACGCGTCTGGAGCGGGCTCACTAGCGTCCGCCCACACCGTCCGTGTTACGCCCCGCCTAACTTTATCCCTAGAGAAGGGACCTCACCTAGGTGGAGCACAACCTACAACTAAACCACAAAATACACCAGAAAATCTCAACAAGAACAACTGAAATCTTCTTTTCAACAAGAAGTTCTCTAAACAAATGTTCAACATCAATCTAAATATAACTAAGAAAACAACTAAACAGCGGATGACGTCTCCTCCTCCCGGACTCTAGCTACCCAACTTCAACTACTAACGTACCTGCAAATTCGAAGCAACAACAAACAATATCAACGGGAAGCTGAGTAGGAGTATCAATATGTCTAACAATAAGGACTACAATCATGATGTGATGATATTGTCAAATGCAACAATATACAACTTTGCAATTGAATGCAATATGTCAACAACAAGACACATTTTCACCTATCAACTAATGCAATTCATACCAATCAAGAGCGCAATGGACAAATGGGTTTCCCCCGCGATTTCCCACCTCCGAGAGTGACACCTCAAGCCTGCTCCAGTAGGAGATCCGACTATCCATAAAGGTAGTCTGCCGACGTCTAACACATCGACGCCGAACACACACCCGTGTGGTAAATAGGTGATCACCGGTGTCACTTGCCCAACACCTCGGGCAATAAATCAACAATGTCCAGGGCCTTCGCCCAATAAAAGATCAACAATGCAACATGACAACTAGATCTCACAAGATGAGAAATCACAACTGATCGACGAAGCTAACAATAATAAATGTTACAACAAACTATCAACTAAAGATGCAACCAAATAATTCATGCTAGCAAAGACAACTTATGACAACGTTAATACTACAATGGGCACCATGCTCAAATAACATTAATAAATAACAACTCTAATTAGACTCATGCAATTATCAACATGGTATGTCCAACAAAATAATGCAACATAAGATCAACGGAATACAGAAGCAATTCAAGCAAATAGAGACAAAGGATAAAACCGTCATTTTACTCATTCAACATTCATCGGCTACAACAGGAGTCAACTCACAACTATGTATACTCTAAATCACCACCGAACATAGAATACCACTATTCTACATTATTTAATTATTTATCAAATTAAAATAATAACTCATAACTATCAAATAACAGTGAAACATAGAAAAGCCCTACCAGATGAACTCTGATCATAGAAGCCCCCTCTAAAATAATATTTACAAGAATGTCCCTATAATTTTCCAGGTCATAAAAGTTCGCCCGCACCGTCGTCGCGATCTTGCGGGCGCACGAGCCAGCGGCCCTTGGCGAGCATGCCGAGGGGCTTTGCCCAAGTGAAGGGGCGGGATATTTCCTGCCTCTGATTTTTTTAAAAAAAAATTAAAATTTTTCCCTCAGGTTCTCTTCTTTATATACTTTTTTTCTTTTTTTCTTCTTCTTCTTCTTTTCATCATCATCTTTTTCTTCATATCTTTTTTTCTTTCCCATTCTTTCTTCTTTCTCTTCTATTTTTCCTTCATCTAATTTTTCTTCTTCTTTTTTCAGGTTATCAAAAATTTTCAAGTCATCGAATTTTTTAGGTTACCATCTAATTTTTCAAGTTAAAAAATATTAATTAAATTGGATTGTTCCATATGATTATTTAATTATTTTAGTAAATTATATATCAAAGATTAAATTTGAATTCAATTTGAGAAATTAACTATTTTAGCTTTGTTCGATATGATGGGTTAGCTAGTGTACTTTTAAAAACACAGTTCAATAGTACGTTCAAATTATGTTTTTTATTCCCATGCTTCTATGTGGGAATCCATTAAGTTAATTCGGTTGCCCCTCTCCTCCTATGATGATGCATGGGTTTAGGAAATGGAGATTAATGAGTATGTTGCTACAAGTAGTGCTTAGTTATTTCTTAGAAGTCGTAACCTTCACGAACTTAGCAATTATGTCCCTTGCCTAGTCTATGGCAACTTAAGCTGCCTCCAAAAGTTCTGAACTTCCTTTGAAATCTTCTGCATAATAGATTACCTATCAGATCCTATTTGTGCCATATTGGTCTTCTTAATATCTTTATTTGTCCTTTGTGTCCGTCTAATACTACTAATGAGACTATTGAACACATTTTTTTTCTTATGCCCTTATATTAATTCAGTTTGGTCCATTCTTCAATCTTGAACTGATTTTCCGTAAAATAATCAGAATTCTTGGTTGAATGGAGGTTGGCTCAGGTTGCCCAATAGCCCGGCTGGGACTCTGTCTATTAAGACTCTAATTGTTATTACCTATTGGTTTACTTGGCACGTTAAAAATGAGATGATATATCTTATTAGGCGGCATTCTCCTCTTACTCTCATGCTCAAAATAATTTCATTTGCCTGTCGGTTTAATAAAACTCAAGCTCCTGAGGAAATTTCAATTTACGTTCTAATTCTAATTTACTTAATTGGATTCCCTCGGATGGAAACTGGATTAAATTAAACTGTGATAGCTCTTTTTTAAACTCACAAGCTGGCATTGGCTTTATTGTTAGGAACAATTTGGGTGACTACATTTACTTTGCTAATCAGTATTTTGATTCTATCATTTCACCGGCTTTTGCAGAAGCTCTTTCTATCCTACATGCCATCCAGTTTGCTCATCGAAAGTTTGACTTGGTCAATATTGAATCTGATTGATGGTTGGTTATTCAGGCTATTCAAGGTCAATGTACAGTAGTCCCTTCGAAGCTGCAGCACATTGTATCTCAATTTCAATCATTAGCCTATAGATAATGTAATAAAGTCGCTCATTGGGCGGCAAATCGAGCACGTAGTCTTAAAGAGTCCAAAATATGGACTTCTATTCGACTCCCGGAGCTCAATAATATTTTTTTACCAGGACTGCTCTAGTCCTTCCCATACGTAGTTAATGAACTTTTTATTTTTTAGGTAAAAAAAAAATTATATTTTTTTCATTTACATAAATCAAAATTTATTTTTTGTTAATTTAATTTTAAAATCTAAGGCGGTTCCATTTAGCTGCTTTTTTTCTTCAGGTATTAGCAAATTGATAATTAAAGTGATCATGTCCGAGCTGAGTAGGAAGCATAGGAATGCAAAGTTCGAAGCTTGGGTTTGTTTCTATTGGGACTGGTCCTTTCGGAATTCCCAAGTATAGAGTTTCTATGTTTGTTTTTTAACTAGCTATCCACGTTTATCAGTTTATTGGATAATGATTTGTTTTTTACTTCTGAATGTTTAGCTCTCCAACAATACTTTTAACTTCATCTTTTGTTTTTGCTGAATCCAGAGATCTGCTACGAATTTGGTTAAGGTTATAACCCTAAATCTAAAGATGTCTTATCATCTCAAATTAAAAAAAAGAAAGAAGGTATCTTTTCATCTCTGATTAAACTAATGTAGCTTTTCTTTTTTTTGGAGATTGAATTAATTGCATATTTTTGTTTATAGGAGATATTGTGGATTGGTTGTGATATTGTCTTCTCGAGAAAAAAAATGTATTAGCGTATGATTAAGAGCAGTTGCTACCGAATGGTTGCTTGTCTTAAATTTCATTCTTACTTTAATACTCCCTGGGAATATTCAAGGATTGATTTTGTCAATGGTTTGGATGAAATGAAATGTCTATTTGTAAAAATTTCCTGCTACAAATATGGTAGATGTTTCTTTGAGTACAATATTGCCATCATGAATCATGAAATAATTGTGGTTGACTAATTATCTTGGTTTGGTTTGGTTTGGTTTGGGATCTGAGCCCGTGGAGTGGTCTGGTGCAAGCTTTTCATTTATAATTTATTTATTTACTTCTGTAGTTTACCAGGAGATGTTGTCTCATGCTTAGGAGTGAACTCCAAAAGTGCTAGCAGGGACAGAAAGAAGTTGAGTGGTTCAAGTAGTAACGGGTTTGCAGCATCTATGCCTCCGACACCTAGTAGTGAAGATGATATCTTGCAGTCAGTGAATGTAATGAGTTTTACGTTCAATGAACTGAAGACAGTATAGTAATATAAGGGTATATTTGTAAATATAATCTTACTTAAGGACTTTTCTGTAAATTGTTATAGTATTAATAAAAGCATGATTAATAGAAAGGTGACCTAACCCTACAGGTTAATCACTCTTTTTTTCATCTTCCACAAACCAACTTGGTATTAGAGCCGCCGTACACACATCCTGAATGCTTGGAAATCCAAAAAACTATTCGGCACCTGCGGCATGCGGATTCCTTAGCCGCGCCTGCCGCTGCATCAAGCAACGCGCTGCGAGACGCACGCGCCCCAAGCGGTGCACGGCGCACCAAGTGTCGTAAGGCAGCGCACCTTCACCAAGCAGCGCAAGGCAGTGTCCTTCAAGCAGATTTTTTTTCTTCACATCGGGCGACACGCGTACCGAGGAGCTAGCTTTAGGCAGCACGGGTATACATCCTATATTTGATTCAAATTTCCTTCTCTCATTTGAAAGGTAACAACAACTTTATTCTACAAAGTCAGCTTATATATATTTTATTTTTCAAAATCTGTGCAATGAGATGAAGAAAAATCTAAGCGTTTAAAGATTTAATTTGATGCTATAATTATCTTGTAGATCTGGGATTTCGTTCGAAATTCCCTCTCTTCAGAATAGCCCTATGAAATTAGATGGATAATCTACTTATTTAATGTGGACTCGAAGTGTGCGACTGTTTATTAGAGCCCGTCGTCTTGAGGGGTATCTCACCGGGAGTAAAGTACAGTTAGCAAATGGAAACAATGCACATTGGGAGTCAGAGAACTCTCTTGTTATGTCTTGGCTTCTAAACTATATGACTATGGATATTGGTCAGGGATTCACATTTTTCAGTACAACCAACGAAATTTGGGAAGCTATTTCACCAACTTACTCTCAAATAGGGAATTCAGTGCAAGCTTATGAGATTTAGTGTAAAATTCGTCAAGTAAGACAAAGTAATATATCAGTTACTGCTTGTGTGGCTTAGCTTAGACGATTGTGGTTTGAGTTGGACTTTTATCGTCCATTCAAGGCCTTACATGCTGAGCATGCAGTTCTACACAAAAAGTACATAGAAGAAGAACGCTTATTTGATTTTTTGGCAGGGCTGAATTCAAAATTTGACTCCATTAGAACACAAATTCTTAGGAGAGGAGATACATTGCCTACACTTCAGCAAGTTTTTTCCATTGTTCAAAGTGAGGAGACTCGGAGAAGGATTATGGTGGAGCCTAATAACTCACCAGTACCATCACATCGATCTGCACTAGTAGTTCAGCCTCGTGAAAGAACTGAAAGAGAACAAATGAAGTGTGATCATTGTCATAGGCCTGGTCACATTAAAGATACATGTTGGCAGTTACATGGTAGACCTCGAGGAGGTGGACGTGGCGGATGTCGTGGTGGAAGATTTCGGAGTCGAACTCGTGGGAGTCGAACTAATCATTCCGTTGATAACTCCTCAATGTCATGTTACAAACTCTCAAATAGTTCATGGCAAATCTTGATCCCACCTCTACTGGAGAGACCTCCTCCTCCACAGGTTCAGCTAGTCAACCTTCTTCTTCCATACACCACTCTCATTTTGCACAATCAGGTAATCTACATAGTGCATTAAATTGTACTCAGTTTTCACCATCATCCTAGATTATAGATTTGGGTGCATCAAATTATATGACAGGTTCCTCTAGTTCCTTTATTTCATATTTTCCCTGTTCAGGTAGAGATAAAGTTCCTATAGCTGATGGTTCTTTTGCCCATATTTCTGGAAAAGGTGCCATCACTATTACTCCATCTCTACATTTATCGTTAGTCTTACATGTTCCTCGTTTTCCTAACAACCTCTTATCAATTAGTTCAATCACCAAGGCTCTCAATGGTATAGTAACATTCTTCCCTACTCATTGTTTGTTTCAGAAGAAGCTTGTGACGAAGGAGACGATTGGATCTGGTAGAATGCATGATGGTCTCTATCAACGGGATAATCTTAGCAGTCCCAATGAAGTCGGATATATGGTCTCTTCTGAAACAAGTGCACTGGAGGAATTGCAGTTACATCATCGTCAATTTTGACATTTTTCTTTTTCAGTTATAGCTAGGCAGTTTTCTTTCTCTCTACAAATTATGCAATAATGACCAATTGATTTGTGATGCCCGTGAGTATGCTAAACATACAAGTAGTATCTATTCTGCTTCTGGAAATCATAGTCAATCTCCATTTGATGTTATTCACACTGATGTTTTGGGATCCTGCCATGTTACTTCTCTTTCTGGGCATAAATGGTTCATTACCTTTATTGATTGTTTTCGTCGAACAACTTGGGTTTATTTGTTAAAGAGTAAAGATGAAGTGTTGCGATGTTTTAAAGCATTTCACATGATGATAGAAACTCAATTCAGTACCAAAATCAAAATCCTTTGCTCAAATAATGATACATAATACACTGGCAAAGAGTTCCAGGACTACTTGTTAGCTAATGAGATTCTTCATCAAACCGCTTGTGTTGATACACCTACTCAAAATGGTGTGGCAGAAAGAAAGAATCGTCACCTATTGGAAGTCACTCGATCTTTACTCTTTACCATGAACATGCCAAAGTCTTTTTGGAGAGAAGCCGTTTTGACAACTGCTTTTTTAATTAATCTCATGCCGCTTCGGACCTTGGAGTTCAAGTCACCAACCACTTGAATGTCTTATTGGAGTTACGACTTTCATTGTACCTCCTAAGATATTTGGGTGTGTTTGTTTTGTACGTGATCATCGCCCCTCACTTGGTAAACTTGAACATCGTTCCTTGAAATGTGTATTTGTTGGATATTTAGCTACTAAAAAAGGTTACAAGTGTTATTTCCCACCTCAAAAGAAGATGTTTGCGAGTATGGATGTAACCTTCATAGAGACAGAGACATACTATTTATCCGATCAGAATTTGGTAAATATTGTCCCTCCATCTCCCTCTACAATATAAGATGAGTTCCTCTACTCACCATATTCATGTCCCGAGATACCACATTGTGATGGGGAGTCATCTAGAGTTCAAGAAGAGCCGCACATAGCTGCAAATGATGGAGGAAATGACAATGGAGTATCTATTCAGGGGGAGCAGTACGTCTGTAATTCTAAGACCACTATGCATTCTCCTAGAGTTCAAGAATCTCCTCATGTTACATCTTCAAATGATCCTGACCTTGGTAACATCTCATCTCCTTGTTCTTCTTTAGATTTACCTATTGCCATTCGTAAAGGTTCTCGCCACCATGTCTTTCCTTCTCGTTACCGTTATGACATCTCTCATTATGTTTCCTATAAGTCTTAGTCCTCTAGGTATAAATGCTTCATTACATCATTATCTGATGTCACCATTCCCTCAAATTGGAAGGTTGCCATAGTGGACCCGAGGTGGAAAGAAGCCATGTTAGAGGAGATGAAAGCCTTAGCCAAGAACCAAACTTTAGAGCTTGTACCACTGCCAAAAGGAAAACGACCTGTGGGGTGCAAATGGGTGTATACCGTAAAACAAACACCAGAAGGAAAGGTCGATCATTTTAAAGCTCGTTTGGTTGCAAAGGGGTACACTCAGACATACAATATTGATTATGATGAAACATTTGCTCCTGTTGCCAAGATGAATACTATTCAGACTCTCATTTCATGTGTTGCGAATCTTGGGTGGAAACTACATCAGTTGGATGTGAAGAATGCTTTTCTACATGGTGATTTACAAGAGGAAGTTGATATGGAGATCCCACCTGGGTTCGATAGCACAAATACTGTTGGGAAGGTTTGTCGACTACGACGATCACTCTATGGATTGAAACAGTCACCTCGTGCTTGGTTTGATAGATTTCGTCAAGTAATTCTTAGTATGGGGTATAAATAGAGCAACAATGATCATACTTTATTTTTCAAGCACAACCAAGGAAACGTGGCCATCCTCATTGTTTATGTTGATGACATAATTGTTACGGGGTATGATATTGATGAAACTATGAGCTTGAAGGCTTAGCTTGCACAAGTATTTGAAGTTAAAGACCTAGGGGAACTAAGATACTTCATAGGGATTGAAGTAGCACACTCAACGCATGATATTTTCTTATCTCAAAGAAAATATGTGCTAGACTTGTTGGCTGAAGCAGGAATGCTGGGTAGTAAGCCTACTCCAACTCCAATTGATCAAAATTTTCAACTTGTTAATAACGGTGGTAATTCCGTTGATCATGGGAGATATCAAAGACTAGTGGGAAGATTGATATATCTTTCACACACCAGACCAGATATTATATTTGTTGTGAGTGTTGTAAGTTGATACATGCACGATCTACGTGAGCAGCACATGGAAGCTGTGTATAAAATTCTAAGATATCTTAAAAGTTGTCTTGGTGGAGGCTTATTGTTTTCTCGACAAGGTAACTTGAAGATAGAATGTTACACAGATCTCGATTGGGCTAGATGTCTAGATGATCGTCGATCCACGTCTGGATATTGTACATTTGTCGGTGGCAACTTAGACACCTGGAGAAGTAAGAAACAAACAGTGGTTTCTCGTTCTAGTGCGGATGATGAATATCGAGCTATGTCTCAGGGTGTCTGTGAGTTGCTATGGTTGAAAAACCTCATGCAAGAGTTACATCTTAATTCACAACAACCGATTCGTCTTTTCTGTGATAATAAAGCTGCTATTGAAATTGTCAATAATCCTGTGCAACATGACAGAACGAAACACATAGAGTTTGATCGTCACTTCATCAAGGAGAAATTGGAGAACGGTGATATTTGCATTCCATTTGTTCGATCCTTTGAAAAGTTGGCTGATATTTTCACCAAGGAGTTGAATAATATTTCATTTTCTTCTATTGTACGCAAGATGAGTTTAAATGATATATTTGTACCATCTTGAGGGGGAGTATTGTAATGTAGGGGTATATTTGAAAATATACTTTTACGTGAAGACTTTTATGTAAATTTTTATAGTATTAATAAAAGCAGGATTAATAGAGAGGTGACCTAACCCTAGAGATTAATCACTCCCTTTTCATCTTCCACAAAACAACTGACAGCCACTAGGAACTTCCAACTAGATAGTAAGTTAGGGGAGCTAGGGAGGCTTTGGTTCAGTGTTTAAGGGATGGATTGATGAACAAACTTTGGCAGCTACCAAACCTGGCACTGGATTGATTATTGTTGTGAAGAAGTTAAATCAGGAAGGCTTGTAAGGTCACAAGGAATGGTTGGTGAGTTTCCTTTTCCACTTAATTTGGTGCATCCGATCTTTTTCATTTTCTTTTGGCAGTAACATGATCTGGATACTATGTTTATTCAGTTCGTAGATTTAAGAAATATATATATTAGTGAGAGATGATCATGACCCTGCTCTGCATTTTGCGATAAATGTGTCAATTCTTTCAATTTATGACTAATTGAACGAGCAAATCCCACTATCTTGTAGGCAGAGGTAAATTACCTTGGTCAGTTGTCGCATCCTCATCTTGTAAAGCTTATTTGATACTGCTTGGAGGATGAACAACGACCTCGTGTGTATGAATGTATGTCTCGCGGGAGCTTGGAGAATCATCTTTTTAGAAGTAAGTTAATTGGATAAATTGAAAACTAGGTGTTTACTTTCTACTTCTACAATAAATTTCTCGGAGGTTTTCCACCATCTATTGTTATTGAACTAGATGGTGCAGTAGATCATAATTCTTTGTAATTTGATGATGGCACATGAGGTTCATATTTTCAACCACTCTCTTGGAACCTCCGTATGAAGATCGCTCTGGGTGCTGCAAAAAGGGCTCACATTTTTGCATAGCGACAGGGCAAGAGTCGTATATCGTGATTTTAAAAACTCTAACATTCTTCTAGATTTTGTAATGGTATGTTTGCTTCATTAGATAGGATTGGATATGATAGGATTGGATAATAAATGAGGGTGGATTGGATATAAATTTTTTAAATCCGGTATGCAGCGGATATAATATCTATTTTAAACTCATTTTCTTTTAATCCGTGCACTAAACAAACAATGAATATTAATCCATCCCCTATTATATCCTTCCTTATCCTATGATGCAAACATGCACTAAGTGATTTGGCTTTTGTCAATCTGTAAACCAACATAATTACAGACACTCACCATCTATTGTTCTTGTTCTATATATACATAACTACAATGGAAAACTCTCGGATTTTGGATGGGCAAAAGATGGCCCTGATGACGATGAAAGCCATGTCTCAACGAGTATCATGGGAACATAAGGATATGCTACTCTTGAATACCTTGATGAATAGCCCATATATCATTTTACGGATGACTTGATGAATAGCCCATATATCCAGTATTCTCATTTATTAGTCTCACATTACCTGCTGCTTATTTGGAATGGATTACATATGTTGTCTCTATTTGGTCAAGAGTCACGACCTTACTTGAACACGATCTGTTCTATAGGCTCGTACAATTGTATGATTGAGTGTAAAGGAGACAGACAATTCAATCTGGTTGATGAATAATGACCACGTGATCAGAACGTGATTAATGGCTCAAATTCCAAGGGGATTGAAGCTGTAGATTATCGTTCCAAGATTTCGCCTTTCACGGGTGCAGCAAGAAGGCTGTTGGACGTCGAACCAATAGATGTCGACGTCCCAGCAACATCTTCTTCTTGTTTATCCAGTTTATCCTCCTCAACGCAATCGAGAAAATCTTTCCTGGGATGGTGTTCTTTTATGAATTCGTCGTCAATGCCGACGGGAAGATAGGTCCGAAGGGCGCAGCAAGAAGGTTGCAAGATGAGAACGTGGCCTTGCGTTCTTCGCTATCTTCCCCTCGGACCATCTTCTTTTTTGATTTCCAAGAATACGACGTAAATCAAGAACACCCCTGCGAAAGGGCGAAAGAAAATTACATGTTTGTGACCTTATCCGGCGTGGGGAGAAGGTTGCTGGATGTCAGCTCATAAATGGATGTGGACGACCCGTGGCCGAGTGGATATTGCCATCGTCATCCGACGGAAAACACAACTTTGCGTGCATGGAGGGAAACAAAGAGGGGTAGAGGGCTGCATCCGCATTGACGGAGGAAGAAGAGGATCCTCTTCTAGTCTGCGTCCTTTAATAAATTTTGTTTGACTTGAAGAACGCAAGGCAGTGTCCTTCAAACGCAGATTTCTTTTCTTCACATCGGGCGACATGCGTACCGAGGAGCTAGCTTTAGGCAACACGGGCATAGATCCTATATTTTTCTTCAAATTTCCTTCTCTCATTTGAAAGGTGACAACAACTTTATTCTACAAAGTCAGCTTATATATATTTTATTTTTTGAAATCTGTGCAATGAGATGACGAAAAATCTAAACCTTTAAAGATTTAATTTGATGCTATAATTATCTTGTAGATCCGGTATTTCGTTCGAAATTCCCTCTCTTCAGATCAGCCCTATGAAATTAGATGGATCATCTACTTATTTAATGTGGACTCGAAGTGTGCGACTGTTTATTAGAGCCCATGGTCTTGAGGGGTATCTCACCAGGAGTAAAGTACAGTCAGCAAATGGAGACAATGCACATTGGGAGTCAGACAACTCTCTTATTATGTCTTGGCTTCTAAACGCTATGACTTTGGAGATTGTTCAGGGATTCACATTTTTCAATATAGCCAACGAAATTTGGGAAGTTGTTTCACAAACTTACTCTCAGATTGGGAATTCTATGCAAGCTTATGAGGTTCAGTGTAAAATTTGTCAAGTAAGACAAAGTAATATATCAGTTACTGCTTATGTGGCTTAGCTTAGACGATTGTGGTTTGAGTTGGACTTTTATCGTCCATTCAAGGCCTTACATGCTGAGCATGCAGTTCTACACAAAAAGTACATAGAAGAAGAACGCTTATTTGATTTTTTGGCAGGGCTGAATTCAGAATTTGACTCCATTAGAACACAAATTCTTAGGAGAGGATATACGTTGCCTGCACTTCAGCAAGTTTTTTCCATTGTTCAAAGTGAGGAGACTCGGAGAAGGATTATGGTGGAGCCTAATAACTCACCAGTACCATCACATTGATCTGCACTAGTAGTTCAGCCTTGTGAAAGAACTGAAAGAGAACAAATGAAGTGTGATCATTGTCATAGGCCTGGTCACATTAAAGATACATGTTGGTAGTTACATGGTAGACCTCGAGGAGGTGGACTTGGCGGATGTCGTGGTGGAAGATTTGCGAGTCGAACTAATGATTTCGTTGATAACTCGTCAATGTCAGCTGAAGTGTTAGAGATTTTCAAATAGCTCATGGCAAAGCTTGATCCCTCCTCTACTGGAGAGACCTCCTCCTCCACAGGTTCAGCTAGTCAACCTTCTTCTTCCATACACCACTCTCATTTTGCACAATTAGGTATTCTACATAGTCCATTAAATTGTACTAAGTTTTCACCATCATCCTGGATTATAGATTCGGGTGCATCAAATCATATGACGGGTTCCTCTAGTTTCTTTAATTCATATTTTCCCTGTTCAGGTAGAGATAAAGTTCGTATAGCTGATGGTTCTTTTGCCCCTATTTCTGGAAAAGGTTCCATCACTTTTACTCCATCTCTACATTTATCGTTAGTCTTACGTGTTCCTCGTTTTCCTAACAACCTCTTATCAATTAGTTAAATCACCAAGGCTCTCAATGGTATTGTAACATTCTTCCCTACTCATTGTTTGTTTCAGAAGAAGCTTGTGACGAAGGAGACGATTGGATCTGGTAGAATGCATGATGGTCTCTATCACCTAGATAATCTTAGCAGTCCCAATGAAGTCGGATATATGGTCTCTTTGCAACAAGTGCACTGGAGGAATTGCAGTTACATCATCGTCGATTTGGTCATTTATCTTTTTCAGTTTTAGCTAGGCAGTTTTCTTTCTCTCTACAAATTATGCAATAAAGATCATTTGAGTTGTTATGCCTGTGAGTATGCTAAACATACAAGTTGTATCTATTCTGCTTATGGAAATCATAGTCAATCTCCATTTGATGTTATTCACACTGATGTTTGGGGACCCTGCCTTGTTACTTCTCTTTCTGGGCATAAATGGTTCATTACCATTATTGATTGTTTAGTCGAACAACTTGGATTTATTTGTTAAAGAGTAAAGATGAAGTGTTGCGATGTTTTAAAGCATTTCACATGATGATAGAAACTCAATTCAGTACCAAAATCAAAATCTTTCGCTCTGATAATGGTACATAATACACTGGCAAAGAGTTCCAGGACTACTTGTTAGCTAATGGGATTCTTCATCAAACCACTTGTGTTGATACACCTACTCAAAATGGTGTGGCAGAAAGAAAGAATCGTCACCTATTGGAAGTCACTCGATCTTTACTCTTTACCATGAGCATGCCAAAGTCTTTTTGGAGAGAAGCCTTTTTGACAGCTGCTTATTTAATTAATCGCATGCCGCTTCGGACCTTGGAGCTCAAGTCACCGACCACTTGAATGTCTTATTGGAGATACGACTTTCATTGTACCTCCTAAGATATTTGGGTGTGTTTGTTTTGTATGTGATCATCGCCCCTCACTTGGTAAATTTGAACATCGTTGCTTGAAATGTGTATTTGTTTGATATTTAGCTACTAAAAAAGGTTACAAGTGTTATTTCCCACCTCAAAAGAAGATGTTTGTGAGTATGGATGTAACCTTCATAGAGCCAGAGGCATACTATTTATCTGATCAGAATTTGGTAAATATTGTCCCTCCATCTCCCTCTACAATATCAGATGAGTTCCTATAGTCACCATATTCATGTACCGAGATACCACATTGTGAGGGGGAGTCATCTAGGGTTCAAGAAAATCCGCACATAGTTGCAATTTTCATCTGTAAGGATATTTGAGTACCAAAAGTGACGTGTACAGCTTTGGAGTTGTTCATCTAGAGATGTTGTCTAGCCGACGTGCCATAGACAAGAACCAACCACCTGGAGAGCACAATCTAGTGGATTGGGCAAGGCCTAATTTTACTATCTTACTAGCAAGCGAAAGATCGATCTTCCGCATCCTGGATGCACGATTGGAGGGGCAGTATTCACTGGAAGGAGCACAAAAGGTTGTCGTTCTCGCACTCCATTGCTTATCAACGGAACCAAGGTACAGGCTAACAATGGATCAAGTGGTGTCTGCACTAGAATAGCTTCAGGATGCCAAAGACATGAGAAGAAATCCACGGTATGAACAAAAGACAAATGGCCAAAGCATTGGTGGCAATTCAAGCAAGTTGGTTAAGAGGAGATCATAAGAAATTGTCAAAGGAGACGTTGCTCATCCTACACCCTCAGCTTCCCCACTTCACACTACGTGAAGAGAAGTCTCATGTGATGCAACTTCGGATGGAAATAGTAGAGAAAAAAAAGGAAAACATAAAGTTGTACATGCAAGCTCAATATCTTTTCATACAGATTTCCTTCTTTTGGATCATCTTGTTGACATTATGTTCATATATTATATCTATATATATCACTTTTTACACTCAAGTCAGTTGTCCAATTAAAAGTTCATATCAAGGGTAGCTGATGTTACAATGATTGAAGGTTCCTGCTAAAATGTGGCCGTTAAATTTGACTATATATTATTGACATTAGTGTCTCAAAATTAGTGAACAAAGACAATGAAAAGATCTTGAAGTCAAATTATTGATAGATGCCGAACTTTTATGCAACTTATTCATAGCATTCCTTTACTGTTTGAACAATTAAAGGTATTGTTTCTGTGTCTATGGCAAATTGTAGTTTGATCAAGTTAGAATACAAATATCTTAAACAACTCAAATCCATCCATTTTTCTTCAATTTCACCTTTATATAATTCTATTGTTGTTTAAAATTGAAGTGTCTCAAAATATAGCTTCCCTATTACCAATTTTGGGTACCAATCTATCCAATTTTGGATAGATTGGAGTATCTTGTGAAACAAAAGGGAAAAAAAGAGATCGAACATCAATCTATCCACCTTGGATATGCTTGGAATGGAAACCTAAATTGGATTTAGATCAGGTCGAATAATCGGATTTTGAATTTTATTATCATCTCTAATTTAAGACATTTAGATCTAATATTTTATGTATTGTATTAAAAAAATGAGATAATTTTATCCTCATATTTGTATTAAATGCTGAATTTATACTTTATATTGTTGATATTGTGAAATTAATTGAAAATCCAAATATGTTAACCGTGACCATTGTATCAAGATTTGATATCAATTTTAATTGGTATAAGCAATCGAATTAACTTTCAAAAAACAATCAAATGTCATGCCTATATCTTTTTTTTTTCTTTTCATATTTATCTTTATTTGTTGGTCTGATTTGAAATTTGGTAATTTGGATCATCGTAATGCAGTGTGAAACTATTTTGGTCTAAACATCCCTATTTGTCCATTGATTCATTAGATTTGAAATTTGTTCAATTAAATTAATTTAATGATATATATAAAAATGTTTGTAGGATTATTTTGATGCGGTTAATTTAAAAATAAGGGGATATAATTTTATCATTTTACGGATGACTTGATGAATAGCCCATATATCCAGTATTCTCATTTATTAGTCCCACATTACTTGCTGCTTATTTGGAATGGATTACATATGTTGTCTCTATTTGGTCAAGAGGCACGACCTTACTTGAACATGATATGTTCTATAGGCTCGTACAATTGTATCCTTGAGTGTAAAGGAGATAGACAATTCAATCTGGTTGATGAACAATGACCACGTGATCAGAACGTGATTAACGGCTCAAATTGTTAGGGGATTGAAGCCATAGATTATCGTTCCAAGATTTCGCCTTTCACGGGTGCATCAAGAAGGCCGCTGGACGTCGAACCAATGGATGTCAACGTCCCAGCAACATCTTCTTCTTGTTTATCTTGTTTATCCTCCTCGACGCAATCGACACAATCTTTCCATGGGATGGCGTTCTTTTCTGAATTCGTCGTCAATGCCGATGGGAAGGTAGGTCCGGAGGGCCTAGCAAGAAGGTTGCAAGATGAGAACATGGCCTTGCATTCTTCGCTATCTTCCCCTCCGACCGTCTTCTTTTTTGATTTCCAAGAATACGACGTAAATCAAGAACACCCCTGTGAGAGGGCAAATGAAAATTCCACGTTTGTGCCTTCATCCGGCGTGGGGAGAAGGTTGCTGGATGTCAGCTCGAACATGGACGTGGACGTCCCGTGGCTGAGTTGATATTGCCATCGTCATCCGACGGAAAACACAACTTTGCGTGCAGGGAGGGAAACAAAGAGGGGTAGAGGGCTGCATCCGCATTGACGGAGGAAGAAGAGGATCCTCTGCTAGTCTGCTTCCTTTAATTAATTTTGATTGACTTCAAGAACCGCATAAGAAACTTAAACTTTTGATGTCTCATGATTTGCTGAATGAATGAATGGATTGGAACTCAAATCTAATTTTCTGTTATGATACTCCTTGGAAGCACAAAAATGATGTGATTTTTTTCTGATAAGTCTAAAGGTAAGGTATTACCTTTGTGATTTGTGGATTTTAGGCTGAATTCAATCAGGCCAATAATAGTGGGAAGCAATCTATTCGCAAGATGAATGTTGAGAGTTAAAACAAATGAAATTTACAGGATGAATATGTGCATAGTCCAACCTAATGGAGATGAGTTGTTTCTCTTTTATGGTGGAGCTTGGAAGGATAACAATTGCTATTCTGGGACTGGTTAACTTACATCATTTTAGATTGTGTTACTAGTAGTACGTATTCTTATGGGCCCTAGCCGTTTCATTTGTCACGGTGATTCGACAAATCCATTTAATTAAGCATTCAACAAAAGTTGCAACGAAAATTAGATTTGAGTTCCAATCCATTCATTCATTTAGCAAATCAGGAGACATCAAAAGTTTAAGTTTCTTATGCGGTTCTTGAAGTCAAACAAAAATAATTAAAGGAAGCAGACTAGCAGAGGATCGTCTTCTTCCTCCATCAGTGCGGATGCAGCCCTCTACCCCTCTTTGTTTCCCTCCCTGCACGCAAAGTTGTGTTTTCCGTCGAATGACAAAGGCAATATCCACTCGGCAACAGGACGTCCACATCCATGTCCGAGCTGACATCCAGCAACCTTCTCCCCACGCCGGATAAGGGCACAAATGTGGAATTTTCTTTCGCCCTATCGCCGGCGTGTTCTTGATTTACGTCGTATTCTTGGAAATCAGAAAAGAAGATTGTCGGAGAGGAAGATAGCGAAGAATGCAAGGCCACGTTCGCATCTTGCAACCTTCTTGCTGCGCCCTCCGGACCAACCTTCCCGTCGGCATTGACGACGAATTTAGAAAAGAACGTCATCCCATGGAAAGATTGTGGCGATTGCATCGAGGAGGATAAATTGGATAAACAAGAAGAAGATGCTGCTGGGACGTCGACATCCATCGGTTCGGCGTCCAGCAGCCTTCTTGCTGCGCCCGTGAGGAGGATAAACATGAAGAAGGCCTTCGTCTTTTGCTTCTAAAAGAAGCACAATTAACGTATTTTGCATATACCAATTTTCTCCAATTTAAAAGAGAGATACGCTTAATATAATTTGTAGGAATATATACAGTTAAATTTAACTAGTACTAGATACATGTAGAAACTACGGTGTAAAAACGATCAGATCAGCTTCTGACATGTGTTTCCGACACGATAATTTCAAGTTGAAAAACCAACTTAACCCAACTCCGGAAAAAGAAGCAATGACCTATTTTGTGTTGGAGCGAGCTCTAAGGATCTTTTCTGCATCAATTTTTTAATTTTTTTAATACTTTTTCTAATCTTTAACAAAGTTCAATAGTATCTAATCAAATTGAAATGAACCAAACTAGTACGATTTGAAAATTTTATATTCTAATTTTTTTAAAAATTATTCAAGCATTTTTAGATCTCCATTGAGAACTCCAAACTGATCCAAATAAACTTGGAAAAAAAACCTGAAATCCAAGCAACCCCCAAAGTATCTAGAGCTGGATCATGTCAGTTTTTGTTTTGTTTTGGCACAATCTGCTTTTAAACATTTAACAAGTAGATATAATGAATTTAATGACTGATAAAAGAAAAGCTAGTACAAGAGTCGTCCTTGTTGATCTTAAAAAAAAATGAGACGAGAATAATTGTCAAACTACTAAAAATTAATAGACCCGGAAAACAAATAGATACCACCATGTTCATTAAACAAATAAAGATGATCATCTATAAATTCATCATATGACAAAATCTTCAGCAGCATAAAATATATTAGGTACAAAATTGTGGTTTTCATCAGAGATCACAATGGGTAGGTACCAAGTCTGGAGAAGGGAAACAAACAGGGAAGGAGAAGTTGGATGCCTTCTTTCATTGTAGAAATGCCACCACTCTGTTTGGCAAGTTTAGGCCAAAAACTGTTTCTTCGCAATTGATTTTGATAGTGATATTCAATGGTTCAGAGAACTTGCCCTCAGCCAAGATAGTAAACAAGACTGGCTTTGAGCTACTCAATAATTGCCCACTGAAACGGAAGCACAAACCGGATGCATCATCAATGTTAAAAGAAACTGGGATGTCGGCACTCACAAGGGAAACATTAGAATTGCTTAGAACCTTAGATGCTAGAATTTTAGAAACTAGAATAATTTTATCCGAATCAAATGAATTGTCAATCTTCTCCATGTGATCCTTGAATATGCACCTGTTACATAATTTTGGAATATTAGCTAAACTTAATACAGCAGGGAAAGAAAGTATGATAGCTGAAAAAGTGGCATTTTAATTTCATACAAACTATAAACTTTTTCTATTTCAATACTGAGAAATGCTTTGTCATTCTATGTTTTCTATGTTCCAGGTAATCACACTATAAGACTACGCCATCCTCTATCATAACCTAATTATTAGGTAAATCATCTAACTCTTTCCATTGCCCAAGAATACCAAAATAATGGCATTGTCAAGCAAAAGATTTTATAACCTGTTACAATCCCGTTGATATATGAACCAGCAGTATCGTGATATTTCTATATGTGCACATGAAAGAAGTGTATATTTGTATGTCTGAAGTGATCCACAAGGGCAGTAATATGAAATATGAGGGCACATCTATACCATGCGGTTAGACATTTTGTGAGATATGAATATTACTGACACTTGCATTTTGTCGAAAACTTTTTCCCATTGCATAACACAGCTAACTTGAATGGCAAAAGATGATGATGAAAACACACTTGAATGACTTTCTTCACCCTTTGACTTGGATCTAAGGATGCAATCTCTTCAAAAGAAAGCAAAGCTGGTATATTATCTGTTGATGGTGGGCTATGGAAGAAAAAAATGGAACATGTGAGTTTATAAAAGTAATATGAGCAACAAAAAATTCCACAAGATGTAACTACTACTAGACTGAAAATAAGAGTCCAAATCAAATAGTGCAAAGAAAATGATGAGAAATGGGGCAGATAAATACCTTTCAGGTTTTCCCATCACTTGATCTGAAGATTCCACACCCAAAGTAGACTCCCCATCTTTCAATGCTATATTTACTAATGGTTCAGAAGAGCAGTTCTCGAGAAAAACTTCAAGAAGTACTAAGATTGGGGATATAGTTGAAATTTCATATGAAAATGCATATTCTACTCTCAAGCCATTGCCAGTTGTAGGATGGAGAAGAGTGTGGAGCATTGGTCTAACAGTACAATTAAGATTGTTAATTGATATTCTGCCAGGAGAAGGCTGTGGAGGCTTTTTTACTGAAGTAGAAGCTGGTTGCTCATCCAGCCATGATTCAAGTGCTGACTTAGACATCGACTCTGCCAAATCTGTAGAGATGAATGAAGACAAATTTCCCTTGGAACTTTGACTTGCAAGATCGTAATCAACGCTAGAATCAGAAACATTAATTAGGGCTTTTTCTTTGCCATCTTGAGCATCATGCAGAACTGAGACAAAAGCATGGTCACTTTCATTTGAATCAATTGCAGATTCATTCCCCTCACCATCTGAGCTGATGGAAGAATGATGAGAATCATAGACAGAGCCACTTTCTTCAATTGAAGATCCAGAAGACACATCAGGGTCATTTGTTCCAAATGAATTGTTGTAGCAGGAGCTGACTAGGAAGTAGGAACTACTAAACGTTTAAAGAAGAACAAGAACAATGAGAAAATAGAATGAATGACAAGCAAAAGGGAAATCATTTCAAGTTTTTTCCTTTACCTTTATCACATCCTCTAAACGAAATAAGAAAATAGCAATGTTAATTTTAGTGTTGCCATTACTTCATGAAAATATTCTGCTTAATGTGCATTAACTAACTAGAAACAAACTAACATTTTTTTATTTAAAAACATGTAATAAGGATATGACAAAAAAAATTTGGGTTTGAATCAACCAATACCAAATCAAACAAAGCAAATAATCAACAAACAAGGAAGAAAATGTTACCATATAATGATTGTTAAGAAAATAAATGAATAGATTGCACTCCTTCCTAACAACTAAAGCTTGAAAATGTTGGTCAGATAATCAAATTTAACATGCATGGTTGGTGGCACTTAATTTGAATCCTGCAAGTGTCAATAATTTTAAAAAATAAACCTCAGCTAAATCAATTTAGCCAGAATGTTCGGCATGGGTGAAATAGTCTAGTTCACCCGTCTACATGCAAGTGGAAGTGTTAATACTTAATAATATAAATGAATAGATTGTGCTCCTTTTTAATAGCTTAAGATTTGGGGAAAGTTGGAAATTTTATCAAAGTAAACAATGACAAAGATTACACAACCAAAGACAACAACAAAATGGGAGAATCATACAATACAATAGTAAATAAAATTTCAAGATTGTTATCTCCAAATCAAACAGATTGCAAGAAAGAACAAAATTATCCAACTGTAGATATCAATACAGATAATAGACTGTCATGCTAAATCCTAAATATGACGGGAACAAATAATCCACTCAAGTGTAACACTAAGACAACAAATACAGATATTTCGAAGTTGACCTTGGCGGAAGTATTTAGGATCTGAAGCTTTGTCTCAACCTCCTCCGAAGTAAAACACCATGCGAGATACTTCAGTATACCTGGTACTACTTTGGGAATAATCTGTCCAACAGAGCTGTACTCTCCTATAATCCAAATAATCAATGCGCGTGCTGCAGGGTCTTTTATTCTGTCCAAGTGGCAAGTCAATCGGACAATCACCTTCAATTGTAACAAATGAAGA